>VHKM01000221.1:0-5338953 GCA_007210695.1 Neogobius melanostomus | reverse complement strand
ATGTTGTCGTCGCGAAAGCACGATATTGTTTTTGCAAAAAATATTATTATTTCTATTCTTTTTATTCTTTCTTTCTTTTTCTTCTTCTTCTCTCTTGAGCAGCAATTTGACCCCCCATAGTCAAAAACTCACCAAACTTTGCCCAAAATTCAGGTTCCAGTTTGAAAAATTATTTAAATGTGTGTTTCATATTAGGAAATAAAAAATGGCACGACAGCGCCACTACAAAAGTGAAAATACATTTGCGCTATGGAGGAGGGCCAACGTCCAACTTTGTCGCAGGAGCGACGGGATTCGGTACAGACATTCGTTCATTCGTGACGAACAAACAAAAAATATATTTGGCCACGCCCCCAGACAAACCGGAAAGGTCGCCATTTTGACAGGAGGTACAGCGAAAACGCTGACTCAGCATTTGAACAAACTCCTCCTAGGGCGTTTCACCAAATGAGCTCCAAATCGCTCCAGCCTCTTCTAGAGATGTGGGGCATCCAAAGTTATCCACATTTTTTAGCTAAGTTTTATGGTTAGTTTGCGGCAAAGTTTCTTGGAAGATGGATAACATTTTGCACAAAAATAGTTGATGGCATCCCGATCAAAAAAAGCCAATGGACCCATACCGTATTTTTGTATGGCGTTGCCATGGAGACGACCGAGGCCCATGTATTCTAATGGACTGGACACATAAAAATCTCATATTATTACACCAATCACAGCGGCATTAGCGCCATCTGTAATGTGCTTGATGGACAGTAGTCATGGCCTGTCAGGGCCGTTTTTATGCTGCTTGTGAAATAAAAAAACCTGCCCTCTGCAGGTTGGAGCCATTATTCACATGGAGAGGCTAAAATGTAGTTGGATGTTTTGACAAAGATTTATGGCACATCAGTGCAAAAAAACTAGTAGGCACATTAGCGCCCTCGGTAGTGTTACAAATGCGCTAAAGGAGGCACGGCCCGCGAGGGCCGTTCGATGCCGCTTGCGGTTTTAATTTAGCTTGTTTTTCTTCCCGTTAACTTACATATTACATCATTACATCATTGCTTTAAGACATTGATGCAGAGTCGATTCAGCTCAGAATGATGGTAGCAACGTACTAAAAAAGTAATAAACAACTTAATTTTTATGTAATTATACTCATTCTTAAAATAGCGCTTCATTACACATTCAATTACTTCACTATCATGTTAGATGTCACATTTGATTTTACATTAACAGTATGGAACAACTGCTGGCATTTTAGATGCATATTGTCACACCATCCATCCCATTGGGAGTTTCTACAGAACCAAAACCATGATCTGGATGTCTTAATAAGCTATGAGCCAAAACATGAACATGTACTAATGTTGTGCAACATATAATCCACATAATTTGGTTTGGATTGTACAGGTAGCAAAGGTTCATTGTGTAGTTTTTCACCCAAATTCCAACATTGTGTATACGAGAGATAATTGCTTTTTGTTCTTCAGGCATTTTGCCAGAGCTTTAAAATTTTACAAACCACAAGACCGAAATATTTAAAAAAAACCAAAATCACTTTGACTGACTTACCCAAGCCTGTGCTTCCACTCCCATGCATAGCTTCAGGAGCAGATGTGTGGCCAGAACCAGGGCTGTCCGTAACCTCATGTTGCTCCCCTTTACAAGTCCAATGCAGTGTGCAGAAGCGTTCGGATGTTTGTTGGTGTTCCCGTCTTTCTTCCCAATCAAGAACAGGACAAAAGATTCATCATAAGACTGGGAATTAAGTGTGTGTTTGAGCCGTATACTTTAGGGGTGGAGCATCATGTCAGAACCTGCCTTTAAAATTTCCCGAGACAGCCCCATGAAGAGTAGGAGTAACCTGGGAACAAGCCCTGCATTGGCTCCTAATGCATATTTAACACCAGACTTTAAGCAACTCTGGAAGAGATGGAAACTGCTAAAGCCATAAAAAATGTGAGGGAATTAGGACTATACAACCACGTGACTATGCCAAATGACTGCTACGTTCAGGTACACTAAAACACTGTCAAACTAATTTCTGTACAATTTTCTGATACGCAATGACTTAACGAAATCCTGAAATTTCCTGAAATACGATCAATAAAAAGAATGTTTAAATTTTACAGGTTTCACACTCAAGTAAATCAGAAGAATTGTGTTGGGCAACACTTTTCCCATGCACCCATTCCTTCCCCCTTTGGTTGCTCGGTACACTCAGGAAATGAGAGCTGTGGCATAGGGTTAACAAGGCATGTGAAGTGGCCAGCAGGGCCTCAGACACAGCTCACAGGGCCTCCAGCTTGTCAGCATGTCTGGCTCCAGAATGACTTCAAGCATTTGGCTGAAAGACAAAGGTTAATGGTGTTTGCATTTCCCCCACCATTTGTCACTTGCAACCAAACTGCCACTCCTGAGTGAACTCTGTGTTTGCCATTTTGGTGAAGGCATTTTGGGTGGCAAAGGGCAGTCAATAAGGCGAAGAAGAGTGGAGCGCTCCATTACTCAAAAGGCAAAATAAAGGCCAGCTGCACTTAATGGCATTGTTGATCCAAGATGTGCTGATAGGCAGAAGTCAGAATTGAGTCATCTTTTGGACTTAGACTTTGTTTAGTAGTTAATGACTCGACTCAAACTTAGTCTCAAACAATAAGGACTTGTAATATTCCCGTTAAGACTCAACTCAACAATTTAGTCATTGTCATAAATTTATTCAATTTATTCGACCTGGCACGAAGAGAGCACTGGTTCAGAGTAACTCCTCCAAATAATTTCCATTTTGATGATCTCACGAATGCTTTTCTAATCCAGTAAATATCAATAATAACATTCATTGCCTGATTAGTGCTGCAAAGGAAGGTCACTGTGGGATCTCAGACCAAGGCAAAGCTTGCAGGTCATATGAACAGACCGCACGTATTTACCGACGAATCTGAACTCAATCACATCACAGTGGTTGATGAAGTCAGACGGTGAATGCAGCATCTGGCTCAAAGATAAACCAAACCCCAAATGTCTCTGACACCATTTCCTAACTATTTCAGACACTGATCTGAGTCGTACCTCAAACAGTAAGCAATATGACGGGAAGCAGTGGCCACTTTCGTCTCATCATATAAACAAGGCTGTAAAAGTTAAAGTTTTAATTGCTTACAAAAACTGAAGCAACAGATTTTTAACAAACTATAGCCAAGATTAAGCCATAAATCAAATGTATAGTTGTCATAACTGGTGTAATCATAGCTAGTTAAAAGCACTGAAGTGCATTATTGTGACTCATTAATGTACTTTTGGGGGACATCAGCATTGATGTTTTACGTTTTCAGACTTAAATGCTGTTGGTGTATGTTTATCTCATTGTCAAGATATAAATTAAGACCAGTTGAAAATGACAAAAATCACCTTTTGCATGGTTGGATCTTAACAAGGTTCAAAGTACAACTTCAATATGCAAATATAGCCGCAAAGCGGCGATTATCGGCCTGCCCAAAGCACGGGGGCGCTTTGCGCCCTTTTGTCTCCCTCAATCTAAAATTACGGTATTGCTACTGCCTTTGTTTGTTTGTTTTTAACTTTTTCCCTAGGGTCTTAGTTTTAGGATTTTTGGAATGCGCTAACGCACCCTCTCGGTATCTGACAAAGTTTTTCTCAGAAAAAAAAAGAGGTTTTGTGTTTTTTTGACAATGCTGAGCACTCCGCGCTCAATTTGACATTATACCGAGAAAAATTAGTATGAATTTGTATCACACTATATCTGCAAACTGAAGCATATTTTTACATTTTACTTAGGGCTGCGGCTGCACCGCAGAAAATCCACAAAGGTTATCCAAGTACTTTGGATTGACTTTTCTGATCGGAACGACCAAATAGAATTTTGTGCCAAATTATTTTAATTTCCGTAAAACTAAAATTTGTACTCTCCATATAATTCCTATAGGAATTTGAATTTTGCCAATGAAAGTGTTTAGGACTGTGACTTTAACAACTGATAATAAAATGAGCGAAATCAGGCTTCATATCATAGACTGTTCAAAGAATAGACGACTCCTCCTCACTCCTCCCCGTTACCATAATGACCACGTTCGAGGGGGAAATCATGGCAGATTTACAGACTCCTCCTCCCCAGCTCTGACGAAGCATGTTCCTAATAAGGCCTAAGGGCGGGATTTTCACTGTAGACTCGGCCCTTGCGTGACGTGTAGCTCGTGCAGCTCCAATGCCAACAGTCCGACCCTCATTAGTACGAGATTTAAAAAAAAAATCTTTCGAAAACCAGCCTGGTTTCTTTTTTTGTGACTCGCCCAGCGTTATCTCAGGAGGAATATGTAGCCATAGAAAGTGTTTAAAAAATAGAAACCAGGCGTTAAGTTGTTTTTAACGTGTTTAAAGTCCAATGCTTTTCAATGGGGGCCAACGGCTATATGGAGGTACTACAGCAATGGTGGAGCAATGGCGGCCTCCAGTGTTACGGTCATAAAGCAGAACAGCTAGCGGCCATTGCTTCATATGTGCGAATGGAGCCATTTTTGTTGGCGAAAAATGGCAAAATACTTCGTACAGTTTGCGGCTTTGCCGCATAAAAACCGTAAAACTTAGAAAAGTAATTTGGATAACTTTAAAGTTCTACTTGTCAAGATTATTTTCCACCCAAAATTAGCTCGTTCCGATAAACGCTTTAGGAGGAGATAGATTTTGTACGAAGTGAAAAATAAAGGCGGATTCCCGTTTCACGGGCTGTCATCCAAAATGGCCGACATCCAATAGGCGGACGGCGTTGCCGTAATAATATTTTTGCTCAACATCTGATGATGCACGTCTGTACCGATTTTTATGATTCTACAACAAACTTCATTTTTGGCCAAGTCCTATCTCGCAATGTTAAAAAAAACCTGAGGTTTCGCTATCGCACCACTATTTGAAATTCAAATTTGGAAATAGTCAAAAGTTGTGTCGGATCGGGTTTGGATTTCGGGCCAAAATCGGTGACTTTTCGTCGATGTTCACTGGGTGAAAATTGCGACGGTGCAAAAGAAAGAAAGAAAAAGAAAGAAAAAGAAAGAAAGAAAGAAAGAATAATATTCCCATACGAAAACAATGTTCCCGCTTATGCGGGTACCATAAACTATATATTTTCGGAAAGCGCTCGCGCATTCCTACCTCATGGTAAGGTCCTGGTCACTGACGGGCACGACTTTTATGGGCTCTGTACAATTACAATGTTGATTTTTGCATTATATACTGTATGCACGGGACGTGCATGACAAGAAGAGTGCGTTAGTGAGTGTTTGAGAGGAGGGAGCGCTTCGCGCTCGTTTGTCCACATGTAGTTGGACAGCAGTGTGTGAAGCACACAATGTTCATTTTCTGATACATGTGCACGTGCACGGAACGTGCACGACGAGAGGAGTGCGTTAGTGTATGTTTGAGAGGGGAGCGCTTCGCGCTCGTTTTGTCCACATGTAGTTGGACAGCAGTGTGTGAAGCACACAATGTTCATTTTCTGATACATGTGCACGTGCACGGAACGTGCACGACGAGAGGAGTGCGTTAGTGTATGTTTGAGAGGAGGCGAGCGCATACGATTACAAGAGCCCCTTCGTCAGCCCTGATGGCGCTCAGGGAGTGAGACAAAAAAAATAAATCGAGTAAACATTTTTGTGAAAACAAATAAACTGAAATAGTCTGAAATAGTTTTGAAGCTGATCAAAGGTTTAAGACCACATGCCTTTAAAAGCCAAATCTGTGCAAAAATGTGGATTCAGAGTCATTTTCTGTCTGGTATTCACACTGTCATGACGTCCTGATGGCAAAGGCAAAAACACATTCTCGTGTTTGGGTTGTTGAGCGGCATAAGCAGGGCCTCTCGCAGAGCACCATCGCTGCAGAGGTGGGACGCAGTAAGACCGTCTTTTTGAAGTTCTTAAAAGATCCTGAGGGTTATGGAACAAAAAAGTCAAGGCCCAAAAAAAAGTCATCAGTTCTGAGCCGGAGGATCCGATTGACTGTCAGTCAAGACACTGGATGATCCTTGACCCACATTAAGGCCGTTACTGGGGCCGCCTGCAGCTCAATAACGGCCAGGCAATCGGTTGAACTTATTGAACCGTTAAGCTTTTGATCGGGACTGTGTATAAAAGAGCGCTCCCTGCAAGCAGCAATGAATATTGTTATTTAGGAGAATACGCAAGCACACAATGTTTGCTAATAACATTCATTGCCTGATAGTGCTGCAAAGGAAGGTCACTGTGGGATCTCAGACCAAGGCAAAGCTTGCAGGTCATATGAACAGACCGCACGTATTTACCGACGAATCTGAACTCAATCACATCACAGTGGTTGATGAAGTCAGACGGTGAATGCAGCATCTGGCTCAAAGATAAACCAAACCCCAAATGTCTCTGACACCATTTCCTAACTATTTCAGACACTGATCTGAGTCGTACCTCAAACAGTAAGCAATATGACGGGAAGCAGTGGCCACTTTCGTCTCATCATATAAACAAGGCTGTAAAAGTTAAAGTTTTAATTGCTTACAAAAACTGAAGCAACAGATTTTTTAACAAACTATAGCCAAGATTAAGCCATAAATCAAATGTATAGTTGTCATAACTGGTGTAATCATAGCTAGTTAAAAGCACTGAAGTGCATTATTGTGACTCATTAATGTACTTTTGGGGGACATCAGCATTGATGTTTTACGTTTTCAGACTTAAATGCTGTTGGTGTATGTTTATCTCATTGTCAAGATATAAATTAAGACCAGTTGAAAAATGACAAAAATCACCTTTTGCATGGTTGGATCTTAACAAGGTTCAAAGTACAACTTCAATATGCAAATATAGCCGCAAAGCGGCGATTATCGGCCTGCCCAAAGCACGGGGGCGCTTTGCGCCCTTTTGTCTCCCTCAATCTAAAATTACGGTATTGCTACTGCCTTTGTTTGTTTGTTTTTAACTTTTTCCCTAGGGTCTTAGTTTTAGGATTTTGGAATGCGCTAACGCACCCTCTCGGTATCTGACAAAGTTTTTCTCAGAAAAAAAAGAGGTTTTTGTGTTTTTTTGACAATGCTGAGCACTCCGCGCTCAATTTTGACATTATACCGAGAAAAATTAGTATGAATTTGTATCACACTATATCTGCAAACTGAAGCATATTTTTACATTTTACTTAGGGCTGCGGCTGCACCGCAGAAAATCCACAAAGGTTATCCAAGTACTTTGGATTGACTTTTCTGATCGGAACGACCAAATAGAATTTTGTGCCAAATTATTTTAATTTCCGTAAAACTAAAATTTGTACTCTCCATATAATTCCTATAGGAATTTGAATTTTGCCAAATGAAAGTGTTTAGGACTGTGACTTTAACAACTGATAATAAAATGAGCGAAATCAGGCTTCATATCATAGACTGTTAAAAGAATAGACGACTCCTCCTCACTCCTCCCCGTTTACCATAATGACCACGTTCGAGGGGGAAATCATGGCAGATTTACAGACTCCTCCTCCCCAGCTCTGACGAAGCATGTTCCTAATAAGGGCCTAAGGGCGGGATTTTCACTGTAGACTCGGCCCTTGCGTGACGTGTAGCTCGTGCAGCTCCAATGCCAACAGTCCGACCCTCATTAGTACGAGATTTAAAAAAAAAATCTTTCGAAAACCAGCCTGGTTTCTTTTTTTTGTGACTCGCCCAGCGTTATCTCAGGAGGAATATGTAGCCATAGAAAGTGTTTAAAAAATAGAAACCAGGCGTTAAAGTTGTTTTTAACGTGTTTAAAGTCCAATGCTTTTCAATGGGGGCCTAACGGCTATATGGAGGTACTACAGCAATGGTGGAGCAATGGCGGCCTCCAGTGTTACGGTCATAAAGCAGAACAGCTAGCGGCCATTGCTTCATATTGCGAATGGAAGCCATTTTTTGTTGGCGAAAAATGGCAAAATACTTGTACAGTTTGCGGCTTTGCCGTTTTTTCTACGGGCTGTCATCCAAAATGGCCGGACATCCAATGGCACCGCGGACGGCGTTGCCGTAATAATATTTTTTGCTCAACATCTGATGATGCACGTCTGTACCGATTTTTATGATTCTACAACAAACTTCATTTTTGGCCAAGTCCTATCTCGCAATGTTAAAAAAAACCTGAGGTTTTGCTATCGCACCACTATTTTGAAATTCAAATTTTGGAAATAGTCAAAAGTTGTGTCGGATCGGGTTTGGATTTCGGGCCAAAATCGGTGACTTTTCGTCGATGTTCACTGGGTGAAAATTGCGACGGTGCAAAAGAAAGAAAGAAAAGAAAGAAAGAAAGAAAGAAAGAATAATATTCCCATACGAAAACAATGTTCCCGCTTATGCGGGTACCATAAACTATATATTTTCGGAAAGCGCTCGCGCATTCCTACCTCATGGTAGAGGTCCTGGTCACTGACGGGCACGACTTTTATGGGCTCTGTACAATTACAATGTTGATTTTTGCATTATATATGATGCACGGGACGTGCATGACAAGAAGAGTGCGTTAGTGAGTGTTTGAGAGGAGGGGAGCGCTTCACGCTCGTTTTGTCCACATGTAGTATGTTGGACAGCAGTGTGTGAAGCACACAATGTTCATTTTCTGATACATGTGCACGTGCACGGAACGTGCACGACGAGAGGAGTGCGTTAGTGTATGTTTGAGAGGAGGCGAGCGCATACGATTACAAGAGCCCCTTCGTCAGCCCTGATGGCGGCTCAGGGAGTGAGACAAAAAAAATAAATCGAGTAAACATTTTGTGAAAACAAATAAACTGAAATAGTCTGAAATAGTTTGAAGCTGATCAAAGGTTTAAGACCACATGCCTTTAAAAAGCCAAATCTGTGCAAAAATGTGGATTCAGAGTCATTTTCTGTCTGGTATTCACACTGTCATGACGTCCTGATGGCAAAGGCAAAAACACATTCTCGTGTTTGGGTTGTTGAGCGGCATAAGCAGGGCCTCTCGCAGAGCACCATCGCTGCAGAGGTGGGACGCAGTAAGACCGTCTTTTTGAAGTTCTTAAAAGATCCTGAGGGTTATGGAACAAAAAAGTCAAGGCCCAAAAAAAAGTCATCAGTTCTGAGCCGGAGGATCCGATTGACTGTCAGTCAAGACACTGGATGATCCTTGACCCACATTAAGGCCGTTACTGGGGCCGCCTGCAGCTCAATAACGGCCAGGCAATCGGTTGAACTTATTGAACCGTTAAGCTTTTGATCGGGACTGTGTATAAAAGAGCGCTCCCTGCAAGCAGCAATGAATATTGTTATTTAGGAGAATACGCAAGCACACATGTTTGCTAACGGCCTGCTAACAAATTAACCACGACACTGTAAAAAACAAGGATCAGATCATATATTATGCAAAACAAAATCCAAGGAATACAGATTGGAGTGCTTCAGCATTAGAGGAAGAAATGAAAACAGGACAATGAAAAATACACACAAATATTGCTACGGGTATGTTACTGATGAGGGAACGACAAAACAGAGTAAGAAGATGAAAAGGTCCCCTTTAAAGCTCGAGTGGCCACAGCTTGAGTTGCTTCTACAATGCGTGTCCTGGTCAAAGAGGTTGTGTGTTCAATGCACACTGCACAGTGTCTTACATTAAGTTCCATGTTATGTCATAACTTCCAGTCAGCTAGTCAGTGTCATAAACCGAAGCTTAATAAAACTGCAACATCTCAAAACCTCACCCATCGGCCAAGATTCTAAAAAAACTGTAAGCTGTCCCCATTTCTAGTATTAGACAGACTATAATTGCAGCAGAAGCTTGACAAATTGTCACACAAGCTGCAGCATATTTCAACAGAATGTTCTTGAGCCAAATTGATTTGTCATGGAGGATAAAACTGTTGAGTTGAGAATCGTCTAACATATTAAAATTACACTTTCCATGTTGCTGGTCCAAAATGATTAAGAATAACTTCTAAAACTTAAACAGCGACCAAACAAACTTGAGAGATTCCTCTTCAGTGAGGTCAGGAGACTTTTTATTTTATCTGACGCAAAACTGCCAGAGGCAGATGAGACCAGTGCATATTTGTCAAGAGTCAATTATTTGAAAGAATCACTCGCCTTTAAATCTTTCTGTAAAACCTCAGAACTTTCATTAAGGTTATGACTAAACTTTCTCCTTTCTTCTGAGCTCATTTGTGTCACATATTTATTTTCTAAAACAACAATGTGGTTTGTCTGTCTCACCTGGATTTGTGAATATCTTTAGTGGGATGATGCCCCCTGCCAAGCCGCCGCAGACACAGTGATGACTTTGCCATGTGTGAACTGTGAGTTCATTCTCAGACCATTCACCGATTATCCAGCTGCTCCTTCCCTCACTCGCACCAGCTGTATGCGCTCCTGCACGGGGCTACTCAGCTTCACTACTCACCTCACACTGTGATACGGTCCTAAATCTTTCATACAGGAACAATGCCCGGAGGCACTATGCAGATTTGCTTTTTGTGAGAATGTACAGTAATCTTTATGCATTTTTAACACTGTGCTGCTGGGACATAAAAACTGACGGTGTTCAGGTACTCGTATGTCATACTTCAGTGTGTTGTCTGCCTATGGTACACTAAAAAATCAACAAATGTGTTGTAGCCTTGAGGCTGTCAGGGTTCCTCAAAGATGTAAAACTTCATTAAACAGCTTCACACAGCCATTTTATTCAATAATTTGCCACTACAGAAGTTATGCAGGTCAGTGCACTTACATTCACGGTGCTGTGATCGTATTTTTGGAAAGCAACCACAAATAACCATGAATCCCAAAGCAATGAGCCAGACATTGTGCAATAGACCTATTTTTCCTAAGAAAACAGTGTACCGTGACTCAAAACGGGTTAATAATAATAATGTATTAGTGGCACGGTAGCGCAGCGGTTAGTGCTGGACGGGACCTTTCTGTGTGGAGTTTGCATGCTCTCCCCGTGTCTGCGTAGGTTTCCCCATTAAAAACATGCATAATAGGTGTATCCTCCAGCCAGGTGATACTGACCATCAGCCTGGCCCTACATCTGGAGATGG
Source organism: Neogobius melanostomus (assembly GCA_007210695.1). Taxonomy (NCBI): domain Eukaryota; kingdom Metazoa; phylum Chordata; class Actinopteri; order Gobiiformes; family Gobiidae; genus Neogobius; species Neogobius melanostomus. The sequence continues at coordinate 5,327,922 of VHKM01000221.1, read as the reverse complement.
GTCCCCGGGCACTGCAGTTGCCCACTGCTCTTTATGGGTTATAATAGCGGCATCGCAGGATGGGTCAAATTTCCCTACAGGGACAATACATTTCACCTTAAACTTAACCTCAACTTAAATAGTGCTTTTCCAGACGCTTCACATGGTACTTGCCACAACTCCACAGGTCTTTTTACAAAGCACTTCACAAAGCTTTATTTTTTTCTTTTGTAATCAGCAAAATGGTGTATCACTTCAAAGTACACATTTTGTCTCTTACACAATGTGTCTCGTAAGTTCTCCTGTCCCCTGATGTAGTGCGCTTATGAGTAATTCCAGTATTCTGACTTAATGTGGTATCTGGCCTTTAATGCGGGTAGAAATGTAACCTACTATTATTGGTCAGGAATGTTTTATGAGTGGGCACAGGCTACATGTGCTAAACTAGAGTTGAGATGAGAAAATGAAACACTGACCTTGTTTCTATGCAGAGACATACTAAACACCATGGCACCTAAATGAATTCTTTTGTCAAGTCCACATTCTTTGAAACATAACTCTCTGTTTCCTGTCCATTACTATAGAAGACAATAATGTTTTTTCCAGAGACAAATGTCCAGTCTCTAAGAGTACAGACCAGAAAATTAATAGATTTCTTCCACTTTGTCTAGACGTCTCCCCACTTTCAGCTGTAGCATCAGCCTTTGTTGCGCAACACTGGATGTCTATCAAATGCACATCTGTGAAAGTCTGTTTTATGTATATACAATAATATACTGTTTTAAAAAACACCTACTGTAGTGATTGTTCTTGTTTCAACTGGGACCTTGCTGGGTAAATAATCTAAACACAATGGTTCCTGCTGAAAAGGTCTCCCGAGTTCACAGGGAAAAGGCACAGGCAGTGATTTGCAGCAGCACCTGTGGCTTCCTGTTGTTTTGTGAAGGGGCCAAAGCACACAAATAAATCATATGGTGAACAGTTACAAATCTAACATCATAAGAATCTTGAGGGATATGGCAAATATCAAAGCTGTGACTTGTCATTCATAGCTAATGGCGGAGCTCTATTGTGTTCATTAACACTGTACTGTAAGTTCACAGTGAGTCTATAACACCATGCAGTGGGTCCGAGCAACACCCAAAGGTTTTTTTACCTGCAGTCACAGCTAGAGTTTGGTTACATCAGGGAAGGCATCTGGTATGAAAAAAACAACCCCCCGCCCCCAAAAACCTAGCATCATCAAATGTATTTATTGTGGTGAACAAAAAAAAAAAAAAAAAAAGATAAAAAAAACAATCCATCATAAAATATGAACTGTTTGCATCTTAAATGCATGCCTTTAACTATTTGAAGTATGCATTAAAATATCAGTTTATGTCATGAGGATACTTGAGTTTTTCTTGTTAACAAACGTGCAGCCAGATTCTGATTAGATTTCTGCATTCTTTCTGCATGTCTTGTCCAAACACGGAGCTCGACATGTCCTATCTATAGATTCAGCGGGGTGTGTTACATGAGAGTGCACATACAATGGAAACCAGGTGCTGCTGTGGCCTGTATGAGGAAGCCGACTGCTGCCTCATCAGTGCACTGTGTCTGCACACCTTAACAAGCTCAGCAGGGCCCCTCACATCAAAAACATCACTAAAACTCATTGGGCACAACAAATCCATGGCAGCAAACACAAACACAAGCATTTAAAACTCTGAGCAGCTAGGTTATAATTGTTTGAAAAATAATTATAGTGTAATAGTATGAACAGAAAAGAATGACAAACGCAGAAGTAATCGTGATGTCTTTATGGATAAGTTTCGTCAGACAATATGAGGTCACACAGAAAAGAAATATGACTAATTTTCATGAGGTTTCTGGTTTTGGAAAGTAATGTGTGAAACATATATATATTATATATAATATTTACACTACAAAATATAGACTCTGTTTTTAAGGGGTTTTGAGTTGAACATGGTACAATAGTCTGGGAATAAGTGCAGAAGAAACCGAACAGCACATTCACGTATATTGAAAAAGAAAACTTAATCTGTACCACTGTTCCGTTTCTTAAATTAGTTTTGAGAGGGAAAAAGCATTCCTGCAATAACAGACGAACAACAGGGGTAAGTTTGCTTCACTGTTGGCTGATTTTGCCGAGTGTTTATATTACTTAAGTGTGCAATTACATTTCTCCAAATCCTGGGAGGGGCACATAGAAATACAGTTCATCCCCCAAGCCTGTCGTTGCCAACCCTGCCCTGTAGATTCACCAGAGCCGGCAAACTTTAAGTCAAACGCCAATACTTTACATTTAAAAGGTTGCACAAAATGTAACACATACAGTACGGCTTTCCTTATCACAGAGGTTCAATTCTTCTCCATTTTCAGCCCACTCCACCACAGGGATTATTGTTCTTCTGAGTAAAACTTTCCTTTCTCTTAATCTCTCAAACCCCTTCCTTTCTCCTCCTATACTTTAAATGGTTGAGCTCAGCGTTACTCTTTGGGAGATTAAAAGCAGTGAGTCACAGGTTGGCACCGGTCCTTCCTGCCCCTCAGCGCTGACAGTTTTGGCCATGGAGAGACATGTAGAAGATTACAAATACGCAGGTACAGCAGAGGGGCCCGACCATTGACCCGTGACAGACAGAAAGAAAGGAAAGAAGGATACAAGTAAAGTGCACACCTTTACAATTTAACACGGAGGCACAGCTCTGAAGTCCATTCACAATGCACTCGTGGTGGATGCAGCCAGCCTCTTTCCAATGTAGATCCTAAAAAAGTGGATCATTGTTGTAATAGAATGTAACTGGTAATCTGAATATTCCATGATGTTTAGTCTAATTATAGTAACAAAGCTACGACAGTGAGGTATACTATGATCAATGTACATGCACTTTGGCCACAATCAACACAATAAAATCTAAATTTCAATTTGAAGGAATGCAGTATGACTTCCAAGCAGCCAAATATCCTGTCTCCATGGGGCAATAATGTGTATAAAACCTGCTAATCTTGTAGTTCTGATTAAGATGATGGAAATGCATGTGATTGTTGCCTTTTTTTCATATTACATTTGTCTATACAGTAGAAGTTATGCAGCATGAGAACAGAAGCCAAAATGAAAAATAATTTCTACATTGCTGTTTTTGTTTTGACGCTCGGTCCACAACAATGAGGGTTCTGTTTAATGAAAATGATGCACTCTATTGTTATGTTATTGTTATCTAAATGTTACTGAATGTGTTTTAAATTAGACATTCAAATATATATATATTGTTAAACATATTCCAATTGCAATACTATACATTCTCTATGTACCAAATATTAGGGCTGGGACAAAATATTGTATCGGACTTGGATCACAATACTTGATAAAGTATCGATACTTTATCAAGTATCGCAATACTTTCATTACTTGTGTTTGGAGGCATTTTTTATCATACACTCCTTTGTTTTCCAGTAACAGTTACACATCACTTTGTTACATTTTGTGTTAATGCACTTTTCATTCTAAACACTTTATATAAAAGTGTTTAGAAGTTTATAAACTTTGGACACATGACTTTTTACACATTTCAAGGTAAACATCACTTATTATTACTCACTGTATCACAACACGTATCGGATCAGCCCCTGAGTATTGTGATATGTATCGGATCGTGACAAAAGTGGATCGTCCCAGCCCTACCAAATATTATAATATATATTCATAATTGACTATAATAATGAGTCAGTGAGTTTAGTAGTACCAATAGGTAACACATGCGTGCTCGATTCTTACCCAACTCCGAGTGTGAGCAGGTGTGATGCCAGGAGAGAGGGACCAGGACGAGGAGGACATCGGAGGAAAATATTCCTCTCTTCATCACTTCAGTCTTTCGAACACTCAGAGATCTGGGCTGCTTTGGGTGCTGGAACACAAACTCTCTGCATAACAACAGATGAGAGATAGAGCAAAGCAAGATGAAAATGCAAATGAGCAGAGAAAAGTATAACACTTTTAGCTGTACTAAATAAAGTGTACAGCTAAAAAACACTCTTAAACAACGTACTTTGGTGGCATATTTTCTGGTCTACTGGACCAATCCCACACCCAGTCTGTGTCACCCCGCCGCTCAGGTTCTTCCTGCCAAAAACAAGAGATCACAATAAGGACGTGTCTCTTGACTTGCAAAATGCAAAATTCCAATTTTGATAGCTGGATACAAAGCTGGACCATATGTCAAACCAACCCCAAAATAATCTCAAAGGAATTATATGACACAACTTTGAATTTGAGAATTTGAGTAGAGATGCACCGATTCAGCTTTTTTTGCTTCCGATATCGATCCTGGAGGTTTGAGTATCAATATCTGATACCAACCGAGACCACAAGACTTTCTTAAGCTTAGCATGCTGTGAGTGAAAAAGTGAATGGTCCTGTTAAATATCAAGGGGGTTTCTATAAACTTTATGGAAAATTGTTAAACAAAGATCACTGGACCTTGCCTGGCCTGCCAGACTACATGCCTTTTCATAAATGTTTTTTCAAAGACATATAGTCAGACAGAGGGATCAACCAATTCAATTTTACTGTCATTGATTAACTTTATGTTGATGTTTTATTGATTGATTTTATCTGTTTTCTTGTAATTTTTTCTGCAACTGTGAAGCACTTTAAATTGCCTTGTGTATGAATTGTGCTCTACAAATAAACTTGCCTTGCCTTGCCTTGCCTTCAAGAAACGCTGGATATGACGCACGAACAAGCGGCAGAAATAGGGTGACCATACGTCCCGAAATCCAGGCTCCCGTCCCGAAAAAAATATTTTCGAAAGTGCCCGGCCCGCGGACCTTACATGAAATTTACTTAGAAAAGTGGTTCAATTTCTCCCAAACGGAATATCTGTACAATATTCAGAGATTGAATATTAAAGCAGTACTAAGTAACGTGTTTACCTTAATAAATCCTGTCCGTGGTCCCTCTGGGGGTAATACAAGTGTTAATGGGATGATTGGAGGGTCTTTCATCTCCCCCTGGTGTCTCTGGCCAGAAAACCATGCTTGCAACTTGACTGCCACCGGGGCGGAGCAAGCAATACACACTAATAGAATCACGGAGAAGAAGCTAACAGGCTAACGGGCAAAGCTAACTGTGGGCTAGCACCACTTTAAACAGTATTTACAGCCAAGTTTGAGTGAAAAAAAAATATTCCCATTGTATAACTGGATGTACAACACCCCTCTCTCCCTTCACCTTTTCTGTCAGCGTAGTATTTACTCTCCAAGACATTTAATAAGTTAAAAAATCGTAACTTGCTAAGACACCTGCAGTTGCGCTTATGGCCTCTAGGGGCAAGAGTTACTTAGTACTGCTTTAAAGACTCAAAAGAGATCAGCTACTGTACAAAGACGCAGTGTGTGCTCCTAAAATGGAAGAGGAGCTTGATCTGGACTAGCTCTACAACGAAAACTGGCACACAGCCCTTGGACATGCAGAGCAGCTCTGTAGGTGAACTTTGGGCACAAGCGCTAAAGACCCGGTCCACATTTCCTTGTCCTTTGTCCTCAGCGCCCCTATGAGCAATGTACTCAGAGCAAATGTTCTCCATCATGAAAGGCGCATGGACAGATGTAGCTACGCAATAAATGCTCCCTGGAAATGATCTGTGCAGAAATATTAATAAAAATGAATCTGGAGATGAGCTGTGCGGACTTTAATGAATATATCCTTGGGAAGAAGAGGCTGCTCGCTGCTGCGAGGTCCTCGATTAAATACAGCGCTAATGTAGGTTTAATGAGTTAAATGTTGCATTTTTTTTAACCTTTGGGAACTAAATCACTAACCCCCTTATTTGTGTTCTATAGGCAGTGGCTGACCTTGAAAATGGAATTGTGTATAGTGACAGAAAACTGAATTCTTGTCTTGAAATGTTTTTTTGTAACATATTCCATTAGTTTGATTTGCAGTTGTGCATAATGATTGTAAATGTGGCATATGGTTAAAAACATGTGCACTTGTTACACCGTTATTTACGAACTAAAAAATGAAAAACCTGCTTGCATTAAAGCCTTTAAAAGACAGCTACCAGAATCTTTGTGTGTTTCTTTGGACCACGTACCTGTATGAGCACACAGTCACTGTCCTGATCACTGGAGGCTTTGGGCGAAGCACTTAACTGTGGTGTTACAACCTGCGGAGGACTGAACACAAATACCTATTACTATTATCCATTAGACGTGCAGCCGTAAATACAGAGATACATTCTATTAATCATTTGCTGAATGTTTTAACAAACAGCCTGAATACCTGTCTCTACTCCTCTCACACTCCAGCTGTGCCTCCAGAAGAATGCGCTCTAGCTCCCCCTGCAGGGCTGAAGAGACATTGTCCTGCAGCCCTGTCAGGCTTTCCCTGCGGCTCACTGCTGCCATCAGCTCCTCCAGCTCAACCCACGAGCCTGAAGAGCACAGGGGAAACAATGAAGTACAGCTCTTGTTTGCCTGAATGACATGTAGCCAAGTTCAAGCAAGCTCTGAGATTAACACCAAAGCTCAATACAGGCTGTATATCAGATCGACCAGTGGCACGTTAATAAACCAATAAATGCGCCCACATTGACGGAGAGCCCGTCAACTGAGATGAAAACTATGAATGAAGACAGAGAAGATGTTCATTGAGGGCATGGACAGGAAAGAATTTACACGCGCACACAGCTGACCCACAGACCGGGAAGGGCTAACTTAGGCTGACAGCGTGCTCACTTACGTAACATTTATTTTTGTTAGAGATTAGCTTTGCACTTCTCTCTTACTCTGTCCTATCGCGTTCGTGCTGCTGAGACACAGATTAAATTTATAAAATATCAACTAGGCAAAAAGCAACAGAATTGATAGTCATCCTTTATCTCTTATTTACAAGCTTTGTGACTGTTTAATGCAGTGGACAAGGGATGAGCAAACCTGCTGCTGTGTGGGGGTTGGGGGAAAACTGTGCCATTGCCCTAGTTATTTCCCTACAGAGTGGAGCTATGACATAACAAGTGGCTTGTTTCTTGTCTGTTGAATTGGTGCAGCATTGGATCAGTGCCTGTGTGGCAATACAACACACTCATCCGGGACACTGCCAAATCATCTTTATGTAATATGGACAAAGGCTGAATGTGAGATAAGTGAAGTGCATTACTCTGTAGTCCGCCTAAGGAAAAAAAAACAAAAAACAAAACATTATGAATTGCTGCAAATTAAAGCCAGTGTCACTCCTGCCACATGTTAAGCCGGACTCATGGTGATGACAATATTCACACAGAATACACGAGATAAAAGTGTTAGGAAATCCCTGTTACTTAATTGGCTTACAAAGACACAGGTGAGTCATAAACTCTTATAAAACCCTAATGTCACCAACAACAACAGATTAGAGAGCGCTACAAATAAACCTCTTTGTCTAAACTACTCACATAATGAAGAGGTTAACGTGTATTTGACTCATTGCGGGAAAAAAAGAAAAGAAAATGTTTTCGGGATATTAACTGTTGATCAATGGTCACAGGCAGTGACATATAAAGAGGTGGAATTTACTGCTGTGCAAACTGTAATAACCATAATAAACCAACGAGAACTGTTTGAAAGGATCCCTCTTCTTTCTTTCTAAAACTATGATACGGTTAATAATGATCACAGAGGCCTTATTACTTCATACTAAGTAATAATTAAAATTATTTAATGAATGAAATAAAAACATGTCATATGCACTGTAAGTTTCAATTTTAAACGGTATGCTGGTAAATAACCTGTGGAAACCAGTTCTATAATATAATCATATTTCAGAATGTCATTCACCTTTTTCTTTTTTATTTAATGTGCCAGAGTGAACATTTTACAGGCCCTACAACGAACTTTGATGTACAGCTTTAAGCATAGACTGAACATGTCTGACATGAAATAATAGCGTCTCGCACAAATATAAATGATGATGATGATGATGGTCTTTTTAAATGCTATTTTAATTGTTTGTCTATTGCCCTTTTGTTTTGTTTTCTAATGGACCATGAGTCCGCAATAAAGTGAATTGAATTGTAGTTACATCTGCATAGGGAACTATTCCAGGTGGCTTTACATACATTAAACTACGACAAAATGTAGACATGCCAAACCATTTGACTTACCATAGAGCCCGTCCTCTGGTGTGTGTGATCCGGACAGAGACATGCTGAACACAACAAGCCGAAGCAGAGAAGTTGCTGACACTGACCGGAGGACGAGGCCTTGTGTGCTCCCTTTCGTCCTCAGTCACTCTTGCAGTGTTTATTTTGTTATCGTGTATTAAGGACAGATCTACTGTATGGCACAGGCGCGCGCTAATCCACCCCCTCCTCTCCGCCGTCCTTCCTGCGCTCGCCCCGCTTAGTCCTTTATCACCACGTGCCTGCACAAGACAGGCCTACATGACTCGTAAACAAACCGAAATCATCCATCCATCCATTTTCCTACTGAAGCCACCAACAACACAGAGGCAAATAGTGGCCCTGTGTAGAGTGTGCACTTAAAGGTCTTCGAACGGATCAGCGTTGTCAAAGCTCTAGACACTGGGAATAGGTAGGCTCAATCAAAAAAAAAAGAAAGAAGAAAAAGTGGTAGGTAGGGCGAAATTGTAAAAAAAAGGAAAAAAGTTTGTTGTGAAGAAGACTGTATTAAATGTATGTCTAAATTAACTGCTAAAATAAGATCAAGCAGGTTGTAAATCCATTTTAGACAGAAAAATAGTTTTCCATAAATATAACATTCTGTATAATTTGATCTATAAACAAACACATGTACACAGCATACTATTGTGAGACTCCACCTACATTCTCAAACATAATACCTTTAGTGTAAACTTCTGGAAACCCTCCTGTAATTTTTTAACGAAAAGAAGCTGTTGCAAACCAACTTAAAAGAAGGGAAGGAGACACAGGGTGCAGTAGTTCTTCCATTCCAACATCGCCCCCTGGTGAAAGTAAAAATCTGGGGCACTTATATTTGCAATGATTATGTCACATGTTGCACCTCTGTATAATGACTGGCCAAAAACTCAGTGCTTTTGTATTTTGTATTATTTCATATTTATGTTTTTAGGTCAGTGTTTCCCAACCAGGGGTACTGGGGGAACTTGAGACCTTAGCAGGGGGTACTTGGAAGTACCTCAGACTATTTGTTCTTTATTTAACCACTGAGATGAACGGTCTCATTTCCAGGGGAGTCCTGGCCCCAGAGGAAATCCTATTGCACATATTTTTAGTTAGATTACCAAAAGAAGGTGAATCTGAGTATAATATTACTATAATATTAGTCAAAGGAAAGTTATTCTTTATGACGCTTTTCAGTAAAAACATTGAATTTGAGGGTAATTTACCTTAATTTTGAACACAACACTCCCACAATCACAAATACTTAGTTGATCACTTTGTAAAGTATTGACAGGGTATACACATATAAATGAGCAATTCAGGGAGTATGCACGAAAAAAAAAAGGGTTGGGAGGCACTGTTTTAGGGTAAGCAGTCTCTTAATTATGATGAAGCTGTTGAAGCAGCTCTAGTTCACTATTTCTTTCTCTATTTATCATGTGCCCAAGAAGTTTTTTGTTTCTGATTGCTAGTCTCCTTCCTACAAGAGGACAGATGCAGAACACTCATTATTTGACCTATAAACAATGGAGTAAAAAAATAAATTCATCCATTAAAGCAAAGGCACAAATCTCGTTAATGTCCCAGGCAAAGCTCAGTTTGAAGCCTGAGATGTCACCTGTGCTCAGCCACAGCAAATGACTGGTTGCTCTGTTCATCAATCATAGATGTAAAGAGCAAAGGGAAAAGGTCTGAGGTAATAGCTACAGTTATAGGTCCTATGCTAGAGATTGTGTCCCACTGTAAACCCCCAGATTAGCCTTTGATTGATGACTCTGTGCCTATACAATCAGAGGTGCTTAAAATTCACCTTTTGCAGCTGTTCAGACACAGGACCAGACTAATGACTGTGAACCAAACCAATGGTGTCCTTTTCACAGCTGTATGAAAACAAGCTTCAATTTACAAATATTAACTATAACTGCTAGTCTCAGCTTGACAGCACAGTTAAAAAATGTCACATCTTTCTCTCATCCTGTTGCCTTTTTACCGCCACAAAAAAAAAAAATGTCAGAAATTCACATATGTATGGTTGAATCTCAGATAGGTTCCAAGTAGAACATTATGCAACAAGAAGAAATGGGAGTGGGACAAAAAGAATATTTGTGGTCAGTGGTCACCTTTTATAGAAAAGCTTCAAGAGGCTTGTTAAGATCCAACCATGCAAAATGTGAATATTTGCCATCCTCAAACTTTTGATAGGGACTGTGTCATGGTGTAAAATTCAAGACAGATATGAATGGGATTAGATAATGGTCATCTTGCAATTTGCTATTTACAATGATTCCACTTGTGATTTGTAACTGACTGCATAATTGTGCCTATTTTAATGTTAATAATACTTTCATCTTCCTGATAGAGGGGTGGCAAAACATTCATACACAGTCACCTAGAAAATTAACAGCTTAATAAAATGCTTAAACTCTCTGGCTTTAGGTGCATAGGTCAGAGTGCTGCTGTGGAGTGACATGCTTCATTCATAATCATCAGTTGTTGTTGTCGCTGTGGTGTTTCAGCGCTGTATGTCACGCTTTCTTCTCATGTACATAATAAGACCACAGGCAGACAGGATGTTTTGTTGTTTGTAAAGGATTTTGTACTGCCTAAATACTGTAATCCATACTTGTCAATTGGAAAACTGCACCCATTCAAATTGTGATTTTGATTAAATTGCAATTGTTCAGCCCAATTTGTTTATATTATCACATCACCAACCGCTACCTGACGTATGCGCCTCACTTTCATCTCTGAGGCCAAGCTCTTTTCTGGCGTGCTCTTCCTGATGCTTATGGGGCTCTAAGGGTTCGTTGTCCTCTGCTCCTCCATCTGCCGCTTCGCTAGACCTCTTTCCCACAGCCAAACACACCATAATGCGCTTCTGAAGCCCCTCTCTGTGTTAAGAACCAATTATAAATATGCAAATCCATAACCCTCAACTCGTCAAATGAATCTATAGGCAAACCATTAACTTGAAAAAGCCTACTGCTTCACAATTCTTTCAAGATGTTGCTACATGACATCTTTGAGGACTTTGTTGTAGAACTTTCATCGAAACAGTTTTATCTTTTGCTTTAGTCTCATGGTACAATGTCTTAACAAAACGTTACTTTCCCAAATTTTAAAAAGGTCTATTGTAACCATTGGTCACACACAGCTGTGTATAGCGCTTATAGGGCCATCTTAGAAGATGAGTCTCAACAAATTCAACTCTTATCTGGACATAGATTTTTAATACGCTTTCTAAATAGCTTTATTCCAAGTGCTGTTTTATCACCGAATAAGAGGTATTTCACCCTGTATTTTGCGTTTTTATGGTTTATGTGTGTCTTGTCTTGTGTTTGGTACTGTGGTTTGATTTATAAAATGTAATTCATTGCAAGCCAACTCTCAGCTGCAAACTGATTCTACCTATGGCTATAAATAAAGTTATCTTGAACCTTTGTATGATATTATATGCAATAAAGAGAACTAACTGGTCATTAAACAAAATGATTTACTTAATTAGTTAGCTTAAAATGTGAAATTAGATAAATATAGCATTGCAAAATCTACACAATTCTGTAGAAAAGGGGACAGGTGCAAAATAATCAAGAATTGTATTGGAAAATTATTGAAATGTCCAAACAATTGATGTTAAGGATTAAAACAAAAAAAGCAAAAAAGAACCAAAAAAACAGTTGTTTGATTATGTCTTCGAGCAGGACAGGGGTTTACAAAGAACCTCAGACTATCCTCTTTAGAGGAAGCAGCCTGTGAATGTTAAACGGTATCATTGTTAGAGGTCCTGCCATATTAATCTCGTGGCTTTAAATCCCAATGACAAAAATCATGCCTTAGTGATTTTTTTTGTTATTCCTTTGTTCATTTGATATAACAGAGAAGACAGTCACCTTCATGCATGTTTTTGGGTAGTGTTATAGTCCCAGTAAATACACATAAATTAACATTAAAAAAGGTCAAAACACCTGCTTTTTGACATTTAAACAGAGCTTGACGGCACTTTCTATGCAACTCCCCAAAGTTCTTCTACATTTCTACATACTGTATGCTTTATAAGTCAAATTTACATGTATTTTCTTTTTGTTTTAAACATGTTCAACACATTCTCCAAACCATCCATCCGTCCATCCATCCATCCATCCATTTTCTTCCACTTTTCCGTTGCCGGTCGTGGGGGCAGCTGTTGGAGCTGCCCTAATCACATTGCACCAGCCCCTATGGCTCCTCCTGCAGGTGGTGGGTCCACAGAAGGACGGCCTCATGGTTCTAACCGGGCCTGTTGGTCTCTCATAAGGGGCTTCTGAACCGCTCTTTGTCTGACCCGTCACCTAGGACCTGTTTGGGGTTAGGGATGACTGAGTCCGAAGCAGGGGACCTTCGACTGAAAATCTCAGCAGCCCTCAAGAGCTCCAGACCTCCTCCCTCCAACATCTCTGGAGAGGAAAGAAGAGCTTTGGCAGCCTTGAAGAAGGACGAGAGCATCACCATCCTTCCAGCGGATAAAGGTTGTCCTCAACACAGCTGACTACGAGACCAAGGTCAAGCATCTGCTCTGTGATGAAAACACGTATGAGCGACTGAGAAGAGACCCCACAGCAGGTACAGGAAGAAAATTATAGAGCATCTTCAGAAACTAGAAAAGGAAGAAATAATTGACAAAAAGCTGTATTACAAGCTTTACCCGGGAGAGGCTATTCCGTGTATTTATGGTCTGCCAAAAATACACAAGGTAGGTTTTCCTCTCAGACCCATTGTGTGTGGCATCAACTCCATCACTTATAATCTGGTGAAACACCTCAAGTTCATCTTATCCCCTTTGGTCGGCAACACAGTACACCATGTGGAAAACACCAAGGAGTTTGTGGATAAGATCAAACACCTGCAGCTGGAAACAGATGAAACCATGGTGTCTTACGATGTGACAGCACTGTTCACATCCGTCCCAACCTCAGCAGCAGTCACAGCGGTGAGGAAGAGACTGACTGAGGACGGCACTCTAGCCATAGGACCCAGCTCACTCCTGACCACATTTGCCAACTACTGGAGATCTGTCTTAGCACCACATATTTCCAGTTCAGGGGCAACTTCTACAGACAGATCCACGGCTGCGCGATGGGCTCTCCAGTTTCACCCATAGTGGCTAACCTCTACATAGAGGAAATGGAGAGGAAGGCCTTGGCCTCATACCCAGGAAACAAACCCAACCACTGGCTCAGATATGTGGATAACACATGGATCAAAATTAAAGAGAAGGAAGTGGCACCTTTTACAGATCACATCAATGCTGTGGACCCCAGCATTAAATTACTCGGGAGGACGCTAAGGAGAAACAACTTGCCTTTTTAGATTGTAAAGTTATCATAGGGGAAAACGGACAACTTCAGACAGAGGTTTACAGGAAGACAACTCACACTGACCAGTATTTCATGTTTGACTCAAACCATCCACTCCAGCACAAACTAGGGGTCATCAGGACACTCAGACATAGAGCTAAAGAGGTGCCTACCAGTGCAGAAGGAAAGACCAAAGAGGAGCAACATCTCCAGAGAGCCTCTCAGACTGTGGCTTCCTAAGCCACAGAAGCAAAGAAAGACAGAGAGGCTACAGAGCCAGAAGGGAGCTGCGTGCGTATGTATCAGAGAAACTTCAGATAATTTTTAGGCAGCACAGGATTCCAGAGTACCACAAACCGGTGAACACACTGAGACAAAAATTAGTTCATCCCAAAGACAAAACTCCGAGCCACAAACAAAGCAATGTGGTTTATTCTATTCGATGCAAAGAAGACGAATGCAAAGAACATTATATTGGAGAAACGAAACAAGTTTTACATAAGAGACTTTATCAACACCGAAGAGAAAGCACAAGCGGCCCTCAGTCGGCGGTGCACCTCCACTAAGCTCCAACCCCTTTGAGGACGGGGAGGTCAAAATTTTAGCTAAAGAAGAACGTTGGTTTGAAAGAGGAGTAAAAGAAGCTATTTTTGTCAGGAAAGAAAATCCTCCATGAACCGGAATGGTTGGCTCAGATTTAATCTCTCGTCACTATACTCCAATCTCCTTCGGGGAAAACCGACAGGACACGCCCAGTCCAAGGAGACGGCACCTCAGCTAACAAAAGAACACTAGGCAGGTAATTAGCAGTTATCAGCCATGAATAGGACAGATAATGGGCAGGGATCATCTATGAATATAACTGACCGTTGAGCAGGTCGTTAGAGACGCTCTACTTCTAAGGTTGTTTACCCACAGTTGAGAGTAGCTGTGATTGGAGGGGAGGAGCCGGGCCTTCCCCAACTCCTCCCCATGGTCTTTATCTACGCTGCGTGCTGAGCAGGATTTCGTCCACTGACGAAGCCTTTTGGATGAGAGGCGAAACGTTTCGAGACTTCAACTACCGAGTACAGAAGATGACTCAAGTACCTTCATGAAGATAGACAACTCCTGTACGACTGAGAACTTACACAGACTAATGGGAACATGTTAGATGTTAAAGTAGAGCGGAATTAATGTTGTGATAAAACATTTAAATATTGAAGTCTGTTCATTATTCCTGATATGTGAATTACAGGCTACTCGGATTTTAAAGCAGAAACAGAACACGCATGCGCCCATAATTGTTCATTAAAGTCTGACAGACGGAAGAGAGATAGGACATGATAACAAATAGTGCAGATAAAGTGGGATGCGAGGTCTGAAGCCTGGGGCAATTTAGGTGTAGATTTAATCTCTATCTCCAGCACAAAGTTTTTTTCTTTTCTTGTGTAAGAACCAGATTGCATAATAGAAGAGAAAATATCAAATGTTGTTGAACTCACTAAGCCCTTATCAGTATCTGAATGTACGAGGCATGTTTATGCATACAAATAGTGCAGCCTTGATGACATGGGAGCAGGTTAACCACCAGTGACAGGTCTGTGCTGTGGATTATTGGGACGGTCATGGTTCCTCGACTTGGCCTGCCTCATATGGTAGATATCTGCGGAATCATTCCACCTGTCTGTTTTTGTTGTCTTTCCCTTGTCACGTTTCTTCATTTTTGAATGATCCCTTCTGCATTTCTCTTTATCTGACCTTGGCATCCTGTCAGCTTTTCCCCATCCAACGCACTCTTCTAAGTTTTTTTCTTTTCTTTTTTAACCAACCCCAGTTCCCCCTTCCATCTCTCTTGTCCTGTGACTCCTCCCCCTAGTTCACTTCCCGCTTCCCTATTGCATGTGTTGGTGCCTTCTCTGCAGCTGTACATACCCTGCTTTTTAATTAGGCTCCCTCTAAGCCCCACCTCTCATGCTCCCCACCCCCTTCCTTCTATGCCCTTTTATTTTTTTTATTTTTTTTTAGCTTGCATTGAACGTACTTGGGGCTTCTTGCATGGCGACATGGAATCAGGGGAGGAGGTCATGAAGAAGAGATGCGAAGAGGACGGCGGATTGAGGCAAAAAGAACAAGGCAGGGAGAAGTGAGCAGAGCATCACAGAGGAAGTGGCATCTTGCTCCCCCTCCTGTCCATTCACTTTCACTTACAGCACCGACGCTCTGACAGCCACGCATAGAGGCAACGCAGCGTAGCACTGAGAGATGGATAAAAAGCCTCCCCCTGTGAAGGCATGAATCCACCTATTCAACAGGAGAGGGTGAAATAGCAGAAGACGTGCACATAAAGCGAAGACACACGGAGGAGGACTATGCAATGGGAGCGATGTGAAGCGCCGTTGAAGGGAGAGGTGAGGATTAAAAAAAAAAAAGCAAACACCAAAATTGGTTTGAAGAATAGCTAGAGGAGACTGAAGGAGCAGCCTGAGGGGGATGTAGCCTGTCTGTTTTTGTGGCGGTAAAAAGGCAACGGGATGAGAGAAAGATGTGGCATTTGTGGCACAGTTGTTTGTCCTGATGCATGATAGTACAGCAGTAGTGGCCATGAGCTTTCTGTAAGCAGAAGATGCTAGAGCTCGAAGCATGTTAAAAAAAACACATACAGCACTCGTGTTGATGCGTAGTGCCGTTGCAGGTCTGTTTGCTGGATGCATTGTCCTCGCTTGTATTGATTTGTTTTGCTGGTATGTGCACGGTCATCAGGGGTGTTTTCCGGAGCAGTTTGTGCGTGTACCTGCGTCTTTGAAAAAGGATTGGACTCAGATGCGGCAGTGATGTTCTCCGATACAAAGGGAAAGGAAAAGAGTGAGGTGTCCGGGTTGCCCTCTTGTTGATGTATTGTTGGTGTAGCAGCTTCCAGCAGCTGCTCTCACATTGCATATTTGTCATGTGATGGTACTGCGGGGAGGGGGGCAGAAAGTTTCAGGAGGAGACACGCAGGGAATTCCATTTGTATGGGCTGTTGTGAGTTTGCACGGCGTAAAAACCGTTCTTGAAAATATGCTTTGAATAATTACAGCAATAATTCAGCCACTTTGACTTCCTCATTTACATTCGCAGTAGTGGCTGTAGCAGTGTGTCTGAGGTGTTTTGCTATTACTCACATAATCAGGGTTAATTTTAGTATGTATCTGTCTTTATGTCGTCGCGATGCGTCATATTGCCTTGTTGTCTCCAGAAGAAATTCAGTTTGTTGTGTTCGATGGCCTTTGCGTTGAACAGGTGTGGGACAGGCCCGTGAGAAGTCACCCACAGGGGCTGCTTCATTTAGAGCCACTGTTTTCACTTATTCTGATTATATAATTTATACAGTTGAGGCCTTCTACTAATGTACTATTAGTACTATTCACTGACCGTATTACATTGTATTTACACTTGAAATAATGCTGTACTGGCCTGGCCACATGATATTGTGAAAAAATGTTAAACAGATAATGAAGCTAAAAATCTTAATTGTGCATAGTTTGGAAAATGGGGTAAAGCTCTGTAGATTTGTTCCAAGCTAATACAGAATGAATAATGGAAATGGAAAACAAAATACAGTGTAGCCTTCAACAAAAAATGTTGATTGGATTGGATGTTAACTTCCAAGGTTGGCAATCAGGAAGTGGGCGGTAACGCTTTATAGTAAGGGAACATGAATTCATGCATTAATTCATCATGACTTCATGAATCAACACATTATGAATTCATGTGAAGTCATGATGCTTCATGTTGAAATACTCATTAATTCACACCGTTAATTCAGGCAATGAACTCATTAATGATAACGATTAATTCATCATGATCATGATGAATTCTTTGTTGTCATGACTTCATTATGAATGTGCCCCTTAAAATGAAGCATTGCAGCTTTGATAACTTAATAGATACAGAACCTGTTTCAGAAGAGAAATTATACACACAGAAAAGAGCTTAAATCAACATTCAAGACTTAAAAAAAAAATCAATTTATTAAAAAAACAAAAAAAAGATTTTTTTTTTAGATACTTTTGAACATTAATATAGGCTTACAGCTGCGTGCTCAGCCAACATAATAATAATAATAATGCACTGGATTTATATAGCGCTTTTCTGGACACTTAAAGATGCTTTACATTGCATTATACATTCACTCCATACTCAGTGGTGGTAAACTACTGTTGTAGCTACTGCTGTCCTGGGCTACACTGACAGAAGCGAGGCGGCCAATTTGCACCATCGGCCCTTCCGACTAGCACCACATGTTCACTCTTACACTACATTCTCACAGGCAAGGTGAGGGAAGTGTCTTGCCCAGGGACACAACAACAGTGTGCACATGTGGGAGCCTTGATTCGAACCCCCAACCTATTTGCTAGTATGTTTATGCAAGTTATCAAAGCTGCAACGCTTCGGTTTAAGGGGCACATACATATCATTTTTAGTTGTAAGTTTATACAAAATGTGGTGCATGAATTCATCATAATTCATGCATGAAGACAGTGGTTCCCAACCTTTTTTGTCCCAAGTGTGATTGAAAATGTATCATCTGCATATTCTTATTGAATAATTATCATTGTGAATTTGAATATGTTTGAATATAATCATCTTGGTGAACTTTAGCACACTAAACAACTGACCTGTGTTCAACCTGGACTGTAATTCTCCAGTTTGAAACTTTTGGATAAACACTGGTGAAGAGATCATGACCTGTCCGGTCTGGTTTATCTCTTCAGAAACAGAACACAACCGTAAAACTGCTCCTCTAGTGTTGTATTGTTTCCTTAGGAATGTTGCTAATCTTACTATTGTTCCGTCTCCTATCTGCTGGCTGGACTATATACTTGAGAGAAGAGAAGTAGACCTCAGACTTGACTAGATTTTGGTGTGATCACATATTGTCTGTCAGTCTCACTTGTATTTTTTTTTTTTTATTCATATGCTATTCACAAATTATCATTTTCTACTGCTGATAATAATCACCAAAAGACAACTGTTTGATCTTCCTTATTGGTAGTTTTCTGCAATACTGCAGATTATTCATATTTACGTAGTGTTATATAAATAACTCTCAAAGTCAAACCTTTTACTGAAAAACATAATTAAAACAACAACTTTTCTTTGAAAGTAATATTGAAATTCTACTCAGTTACCCCATACCCCTGGTTGGAAAAATTTATGACACTGTAAAATTAATAGACAGAGTCTGCTCACTCCTCCCCGTTTGCCATAATAACCACGTTCAAAAGGGAATCCATGGCAGATTTACAGACTTCTTCTTCCCAGCTTTGACGGAGCATGTTCCTGAAAAGGGCATAAGGGCGGCATCTTCACTGTAGACTCGGCCCTCGGGAGTGTAGTTCAGTCGTAACGCCCGCGCCATTAGCTCTAATGCTAACGGCCTGTTACTCAAAGTCTGACCCTCATTAGTATATGAGATTTCTGAAATGTTCCTTACAAAAACCAGCCTGGATTCTTTAATTGTAACTAACCCAGCGTTAGCTGTAGAAAGTTAAAAAAAAGAAAAGAAACCAGGCGTTAAAGTTACTTAAAACGTGCGTAAAATGCGATGCTTTCTACTGGAAAACTAGCTTGTTCTGTTCTGCCGCTCCTCTATGGAGGTTCTACAGCAATGATGGGCAATGGCCCGCCCC
This sequence comes from Neogobius melanostomus, assembly GCA_007210695.1. Classification (NCBI taxonomy): domain Eukaryota; kingdom Metazoa; phylum Chordata; class Actinopteri; order Gobiiformes; family Gobiidae; genus Neogobius; species Neogobius melanostomus. Next base: position 5,308,809 of record VHKM01000221.1, on the reverse strand, counting down.
CTAACATCGCGATCACGAAGCAGAGCAACCAGCGACCATTGGTTGGGAAACAGGGATGCATCAATACCGATATCAGAATCGGGGATCTGCTCGATACCACATGCTTGTTCTCATTAATGTGCTCCTCTCAGCAAAGGACAGCATGGCAGCGCAACAAAATGGAGAATTCTTCAGTGGAAATACAATATTCCACATAGAGCTGACTTTATTAGACTACACTCCCTCAGAGTCTGTGCTGGATTTAACCAGTGCTAAATGTTGTCTTGTAGCGCAGCTCTGGGTCTGCCCTGTTTAAAAAGGTGACAGGCTAATGTTGCTAACTAGCTGCTAACGAGTCTGTAAGAAAGTAAGTGCTTTATTTGTCATTGCACACAACGAAAATAGTGTTCAGGTGTTAGTCCTGAGCTGCTGCTACTGTGGGCCAACCTGACTGGGAGGTCGGGGAAACCGTAGCACCCAGAGGAAACCTGGCTGGCTGTCATCAGTCCTCCTCTGATCCTCTGAAACGCTGCAGCACCTCCTGGGTTTGTCCCTGTTTCAGAGCGTGGTGTCCTGCACTGGTCAGCTCCACCTCCTTCTTCCACTTCTTCCCTCCGCTCCACAACAATCTTTCACCATCTTCTTGGAAGAGCCTTAGCAGTTAATCTGTTTTATTCTCCAGTGAACGTCCATTAGCCAACAATAGAAGGCATGTGTGGCTTAGCTGTGAGTCTCGCCCAGATACCTCGTTGTTTGTCCCTTTTTTGTTTCTTGTAGCTCCTCTTGGGACGCCTCCAGTGTGCTGCAGGTGTGGGGTTTTCAATTAACGAGTTTTATGTGAGCAACAGCGAGGGAAAAGCTCCATAGCAACCACCACACATTACAGTACTTAATAGTCTCTTAATAATAGTCTCTTATTTTGAAGAAAGGGGAGATCCCGTTTAGACGGAGGTGTTCCCGTTGGTAAACAAGAACGCCTCTTTTTGGATGCAGTTGGATGATATTGAAAATATTTGCTAAGTTGCTAGACGCAAACATACGGGGAAATCCACACGGAGTGTAAGTAAGGCTAATGCAAAAAGAAGCCAATTAGTACAAGTAATAAGTAACCATGTCAATACTAATATTGGATAAAAAATAAATGAATATTGCACATGCATTGGACATGGGCTGCTCTGTCAATGATGGACAGTCACAGTGTGCTGGACATCTTCATATTATGTTATGATAATTGAATTAAAAAGAAATAAAATGCCATATATTCAGTCCAATCTGTTGTGCAAAAGTCTGTTTATGAACCAAACAAAGTATGTTGAAGAAAATGCCTTGTACTCATATCGGTATTCGGTATCAGTAACTACTCAAAATCAAATACTTGTATCCGTTTTGGAAAATGTGGTGTCGGTGAATCCCTAGCTTTAAGCCACTATTTATGCCAATTCTAAGAGTGAAAAAATGTACACAGTTGCAGGCTTTGTTTGCAATTAAACCAATGCGGATTAATTTACACGTGGTCATAGACATACAATATTAATAATAGACCGCTAGTCGTCACTCCTCTCATTTACATTATTAACATGGACAGAAAAAGGGCAGAGAGGTGGTATCTTCGCTGTAAACTCCACCATTTTGGGCTCAAACTTTATACTTAGCAAAAACATCCTCCTCAGAGTTGAAACAGGACCCCTAGTCTTACCAACAATTATATTTTTTGGAACCAAGCTTTTAAGTTGTTTTTGACATTTGATTCTATGTTGTCGCGCCTAGCTATTAGGGGATGATATTATTTGTTTATTTATTAGGATCGCCATTAGCCGTACCGGGCCAGCTAATCTTCCTGGAGTCCTTTAAGAAAAATCAAGAAGTTACAATCAATTTAATTTACAGACCTGTTTCAGGAATACATAGACACACCTTTTGTTCAAGAAAGCCCATCTTCAGTTCATTTTGTTTGACCTCTGAACATAGTATCATCACCAGTATGATTCACTAAACTACATAGTAATATAAATTATAGCTGACAGTTCATACTCAACCCTGTGAACTGCTACCTTAACGTGGTGGGGTTGTTTAAGTGCCCGAATGATCCTATGTTGTCTGGAGCATTATGCCCCTGGTAGGGCCTCCCATGGCAAACAGGTCTTAGGTGACGGGTCAGACGAAGAGCAGCAATTACAGAGGGATCACACTCCTCAGCCTCCCCGGTAAGGTCTACTCCTTTGTTACCGGTTCTGTTCATTACCTTTATGGACAGAATTTCTAGGCGCAGCCAGGGGCCGGTGGGTGTCCGGTTTGGGAACCTCAGGATCTCATCTCTGCTGTTTGCAGACGATGTTGTTCTGTTGGCTTCATCAAATCAGGAACTTCAGCACGCTGGGGCGGTTTTCAGCCAAGTGTGGATCAGCACCTCCAAATCCGAGGCCATGGTTCTCCACTGGAAAAAGATGGGGCGTCCTTGCCTCAAGTGGAGGAGTTCAAGTATCTCAGGGTCGTGTTCACAAGTGAGGGACGGATGGAGCGTGAGATCGATAGATGGATGATGCGGCGTCAGCAGTGATGCGGTCGCTGTATCGGACTGTTGTGGTGAAGAGGGAGCTGAGTTGGGGGGAAAAGCTCTCGATTTACCGATCGATCTACGTTCCCACCCTCACCTATGGTCATGAGATCTGGGTAATGACCGAAAGGACAAGATCGCGGATACAAGCGGCCGAAATGAGTTTCCTTCGCAGGGTGGCTGGGCGCACCCTTCGAGATCGGGTGAGGAGCTCCTTCACGTCGAAAGGAGCCAGCTGAGGTGGCTAGGGCATCTGTTTCGGATGCCTCCTGGTCGCCTCCCTTGGAGGTGATCCAGGCATGTCCTATTGGGAGGAGGCCTCGTGGAAGGCCCAGGACACGCTGGTGGGACTATGTCTCCGAGCTGGCCTGGTGTCGTCTCGGGGTCCCCCAGAACAGCTGGAGGAGGTGTGCGTGGATCGGGAAGTCTGGGCATCTCTGCTGAGACTGCTGCCTCCGCGACCCGACCCCGAATAAAGAGGAAGAAAATGGATGGATGGATGGATGGAGTTCATACTCCAGAAATACTTTCTGCACTAGCGATCATTATCTCAGGGACCATAAAAATTAACATGTTGCCTAATTACATTGCCCCATATGTTTTTCTCATAGACCAAGTACGACCATCCCAAAAGCATTTTTATTTGTTTCTTAAATATAAATCCTTGTTTTATATGGACTAAGTTACTGGCAGCTTATTCCATTCTTTCATGGCTCTAAATTAGTTTTGGAATATGGTATGAGAAACTGACCTGCAGTTGCCAATCTTGCGTATCTATGTGATTCTATATTTTGCTTGAATTGCTCAAGGATCATATGCTGTAATATCTTTCATGTTGCAGAGTTAGCAGAGCGGCTTTCACTCTGTCTTCCACCTTTAACCAGTTGAGCTGAGCCTGCATAGTTTCCACACTGTATGGACAGTGCAGAGCTAATTGTGCTGCTTTGTTCTGCATGAGTTGGAGTTTGATGAAATCTTTCTTTTTGGCATTGGCCCAGATCAACTGGCAATACTCCAATTAGAGGTTGACCGATATGGGTTTTTCTCAGGCCGATGCCAATTTTTGTGGATTTTGATTGGCCTATGCCGATATGTACCTCCGATAATCCTGTGTATGATGCTTCTAAACTGTAATGTATCAGTGTTGAACTGTGATAGCAGGGTGGCGTGCTTTATTAGGGGCGTCAGTCTCTATCTCTTGGCAGAAAACCTTTGAAGACTGACTATCAAAGCGACTCAGGCCATAGACACCCATGCAAAAGAAGTGCTTGTTTGACATGCTTTACACCCTGTAGTATATGAGGGTTTATTAATCAGTTATTTAGCTTATTAATTAATTAATAGGTTGGTAGTTTAACTTTAAAATTGAATGGGGCACCAGTTCGAAAAAGCGAACAAAATAAAAGTAAGAATAAGAGGCTAAACTACAGATTTATCTGAAGGATGTTGACTCAATCTGAGGATTTGCTTCCTGTACCGGTTTTTTATACCGTGGACGGTTCCTTTGTCTCCGGGACTCAAGCAATCGATTCAGTCTGTAACTCGATATGATCGGAATACAAGTCACAGTGGGATGTGATTTAAGGAATACATTTCTATTGAAATAAACACATTAACAAACTTCACAACCTTTACAAATGCATTATTGACATTTCAACATTATGTACATTGTATCTTTGTTGACCTTGGGAAAGAATTCATCATTAGAACAGATCACATTTGTTGAGTTCATTCTCTGTCTGTGAATGAATGAATGGCTTAAGCACTCAAATCTGAAATTAATCAGTCTTTAGCGAGTGGTGGTAAGTCCATCCAATGGTCATTTGAAGAGTGTGTTCGTCACAGTTTTATTGTCCTAAACTGTGTTTATTAACTCTGACTTGTTTCCTTGGTATTTATGGACCTGGGGGTCCTGGAGTGGGGTTTCCCTTATCTCCCCTCGTAAGCACGGCAATAGGCAGCACAGGCCAGAGTGTCACACGCTTCAACCCCATGATGCTTTGTGGCAATCTATTTGTAGTTACTGTGAAAGACACTATTGTGAAAAAAATTGAACTATATGTGATTAAGATGTCTGTGTAGGCTCTAAGTCGTACAGGAGTTGTCCATCTTCAGAGAAGGTTCTTCTGTACTCTGTAGTTGAAGTCTCGAACATTTTGCCCCTCATCCAAAAGGCTTCATCAGCGGACTAGGTTCAGCCCAGCCCACAGCCCATTTAAAGACCACGAGGAGGAGTTGAGCTTGGCCCGGCTCCTCCCCTCTAATCACAGCTACTCTCACCTGTGAGTAAACCCCTGTGAAGTAGAGCGTCTCTAACGACCTGCTCACCCCAGAGTTTCAGTCTGCCCTGCCCTATTCTCAGATGATCACTGCTAATTACCTGCCTCTTGATCCTCATTGGCATGACGGAGCCCTGTCGTCTGGCTGCGAATGAGATTAGCATAAAGTGGAGAAAGATTAAATCGAAACCCGCCATTCCGGTTCATGGAGGTTCTTTCAAAAAAAGCAAAAATTGCTTCTTTCACTCCTCGTTCAAACCAATGTTCTTCTTTAGCTAAAATGTTGACCTCTCTGTCCTCAAAGGAGTGATTGGAGGCTTTAAGGTGGAGGTGCACAGCCGACTGAGGGCTGCTTGGGCTTTCTCTTCGGTGTTGATAAAGCCTCTTCTGTAATACTTGTTTTGTTTCTCCAATATAATGTTCATTGCATTCTTCTTTGCAACGAATAGAATAAACCTTGTTGCTTTGTGGCGCGGAGTTTTGTCCTTGGGATGAACCAATGGCCGCTGGCTGCTCTGCTTCGAGACCACGACACTTGGGGCCGCCATTGGTCTGCCATTGCTGTAGTAACTCCATATAGCTGCTAGTCCCCCATTAGAAAGCATTGCACTTAGACACGTTAAAAACAACTTTAAAGCCTGGTTTCTAATTTTCCTAAACTTTCTACATCTAGATATTCCTCCTGTGATAATGCTGGTTAGTTACAGTTAAAGAAACCAGGCAAGGTTTTTGTAAGAAACATTTTAGAAATCTCGTATACAAATGAGGGCCGGACTTTGATTGACAGGCCGTTAGCATTAGAGCTAATGGCATGGGTGTGGCTACAACTGAACTCCACGCCCGCGAGGGCCGGGTCTACAGTGAAGATCCCGCCCTTATGCCCTTTTTAGGAACATGCTCCGTCACAGCAGGGTAGGAGTCTATAACTCCGCCATGATTTCCGAACATAGTTATTATGGCAAACGGGAAGGAGTGAGGAGGAGTTGTCTATTATTTTTTACTATGAGATGAACTTATTTTTGTCTCAGTGTGTTCACTGGTTTGTGGTACACTGGAGTCCTGTGTTGTCTAAAACCCCTCTGAAGTTTATCTGAGACACCAGCCACGTACGGCAGAGTGACTCCCTTTCTTCGTAGTCTGTCTATCCTGTTCTTTGGGTCTTCTTGTCCTTTTGTGCGTTAGTGAAAGACCAGTTAGGATAGCCACAGCCTGAGAGGGCTCTCTGGACATGTTTCTCTTCTTTGAGCTTTCCTTCTGCACTGGTAGGCACCTCTTTAGTTCTGTGTTGGAACGTCCTAATGACCCCTAGTTTGTGCAGGAGCGGATGGTTGGAGTCAAACATCAAATACTGATCAATATGAGTTTCCTTCTTGAAAACCTCTGTCTGAAGTATGATCACTTTACAGTCTAAAGTGACATTACAGTCTAAAGTGACATCACATCAATGCTGTAGACCCCAGCATTAAATTTACTCGGGAGGACGGTAAGGAGAACCAACTTGCCTTTTTAGACTATGTTTTGTGAGGCATTAAGGAGACTGCCGCAACTGGCAGGCTCCGCAACATCTCTGCAGCTCGGATTGATTGCACACATACAAAGGGCCTATCTCACTGACTTTGAGACTAATTGCAGACTAGTTGGAGACTCGAGTTGCCGCTGATCACGGAGATGTCTCCGAGACATCCCCTTGAGATAAGGTGAGTCTCCAGGTAGGCTCGGTGAAAACAAACAGGTTCGATTTCAGCGGAGTCTCCACATCGTTTCCGAGAGGTCTCCAAGAGGTCTACGCGGTCTCAAGCAGCTGTGGCAACGTTCGGGCACTATTGTCCTCAACCCGTGAGACGTTTCTGTGACATTCCTGCACACTGAGACTCCATGCAGTCTCCTCGGCAATCGAACATTTTCACCGAGACTATCTGAAGACTCGCCTTACCTTCAGGGGTCATCTCGGAGACATCTCTGTGACCAGCAGCTACTCAAGTCCTCAACTAGTCTCCAGGCCGGTGAAATACGAGCGTAAAATTGTAAAATGGTCTCAACTTACGTTTATAGCGCTATTCTACCTTCATTAGGCCCAAAGAGCTTTACAGCAGGGAACCAGTCACCCTTTGTTTGTTTGAGTTTTTATTTCGAGCTAAGGCACAAAATCCAAGAAAAAAACAGAAAAATATATATACACAATAAAGAAAAAAGAAAAAAAGAAAAAATAATAATATACATTCTAACTCGAAAAGGAGTGGGAAGAAGACAAGCTTATTGACTCCCACCCCTGTTCATAAACTTAAATAACAATAACTAACAACACTGCATATTTCTTACCATCTTTCACACTGTCATTTATACACCAATGTACTCAGACACTGGAGGCAAGGAAGGTGAAGTGTCTTGCTTAAGTCTGATGTGACCAAAACAATTTACTGTCAGTGTAAACATGAAGTAATTTGGCTTCTGTCACCTGTTTGGTTTATCATTTATAAGAAGTTTCAGGCAGTGCCTCATCTTTGGTGAGTGGCATGAGCCAATTACATTGCTTTTGGCCACGCTGAGAACCAGTCACTGTCAGTGATCTATTTCTCTACAGTGTTTAATTCACTAATGAGTATGTGATTAAGCTCAGGTATTGCAGCAATGCCACCCTGCCATGCCCCTTCTTCTTCTTTGTAACCATGCCTCCAATTGCTCTGAAGTTTTCCTCCTTTGATAGACACTTGACTTTTACATGCTTTGTGCCATTAAGGTTTTGGTGTGAGTGGACTGAGGAGGGGACATGAGTGAGGTACAGGAGGAATACAGACTTTAGTCAAATAAATAATCAAAATAAAATAGAAAATTATTTTACCAAATAAACCAAAAACTAAACCAAATAGAAAAATCTGAGTTGATTGGAACAATGACTTGATTTTTCCTTCAAGTGCAGTCATTGCTCTGACACATCTACATGTAAAATAAAGGTTCACGGGGAGAATAAGGTTGAGAACAGCCGAACCTTGCGCTATATCCCCGTTTCACAAAGCATGCGGCAAGCTCTGTCTTACCCAGATTTTACTCGGGTAGCCTATTACACAAATGCTGACGGTGGCCTGTACCTGTCTATTCTGGAGGTGATTGCAAATATTTAAAGGTTTGTGGTGGACAGTATTTTATTCAGTTATGTAAAATTATAATTTTTGCTTCAAAATTGTCTTGTCTTAGTATAACTGTCTTTGACTCAGTATAATATAATATATAATATAATATAAGTGCAGAGGCAGTGTGAGTCTCATGATCACGAGTTTGTAAGATCGATTCTGACCCCGTCTGTTTTCTTTTTCCTCACAGGGAACCCACTGGGAAAAACATTAATTGGCACCTATCCACTGCGGAATGGTGCTCAGTAAATTATGACCTGCTGACACCTGACATGATACTAGCGCAGGGTTGTAAAAACACAACATTAAGTCACCTGGGTCACTAGCTACTTCAGCTACAGGATGGAAACACACTGCATGTTTAGCCTTATTTGTACAGTGTACATCATATGAAGTCTTTTCAACTTGTATTTATTTATTCATTTGATCGAGTTTAAGATTAGATTTAAAAATAAATAAATTGGCGCAACAAATATCATCACACGCTCCCTTGTGCCATTTATTAATTTCAGATCAGTTTTAGTAATTTTCTCATTTTCTTTGGAGATGCCTTGATGGAAAAAAAAACATGAAATAATGTTTTTGAGTTAGACGTTATAGAGAGAGGTAATTAGAGAAAGGAGTAGTGTCACTCAGCTGTGCAATACCCGGCAAGCTCTGTTTTAAAATGTGTCTTTCTATAGGTGTTTCAACTATAACATAAACTGCATTACGAAATTCTCAGTGGTTTATGTGCAAGTAACTGACCATACAGCTTTTTTAGCTTCTCTCCAATTCTCCTGTAAATTAATTGTGTTCACATAAATTCTACATACTTACATACTACATACTACACATACAAGAGGCTTTTAACTTGGTCTCATATGCCAGAAAAATATTTCCTCACATCTTTTTTATGTGACAAAACCTGGAAAGTGATGCTGATAACACCAATGGCACTAAATTGAGGAACGGATATTTCTTTTAATTAATTATTTTAATTTGAATTATTTTCATGAATAATTTGGATTTTCATTTGAAATCAAATGCATGCAAATTGTTGAAGCCCTTTCTCTGTTATCTTAAAATGTTCCTTTTATCTGCACAAAGGTTTGAAAACGGGGTCAGGGGCATAGGATTGTTAATATACACCAGAAATATAAAGTTGGATAAAAAATTAAACCTCCAAAATATGATCTGAAATGATCTGCACCCATTGAATGTCTGCACCTTATAATTGATTGGGTGCTCAGTTTAATATTTTTTGGTTTGTGCCTGTGAGTTTATAATGTTATGTGTTTGGGTAAAGTAAAATTGTGACCTTCTGAAATGACAGTGCATTATTCCCTTAGCTATGAAGATGTGACACTGTTGACTATCTTAGATATTCAGGTAGTGTAGGATTTGACGGTTTCCTTGTGTCAGATTAGGATATGGAGATCAGATGTGACCTTAGCAAACAAACTAAACAGCTCACTGAGGCTTATACACACAGATAGCAGCAATACTTGGGCTTTCTTGCTGAAGAAGGCAACTGTGAAAGAGCTTGTAGTAAATCTTAAATAATACCCACAAAGAGTTATGACCCTTGCTGATATTATGCAGTTGCACACCTTCCTTCCCCGACTTAGTGGATTGATCTCTTTTCTGCCAATAAAGCTCAATGTGAAAATGTCACATACGTTCAGAAAAGGATAGGCCTCAGCTACACAGATTGAAGTCATGGCTGCAATACAGGAAAAAACAGACACAATGCTTGTTTCATTTTTAAATAATACAAGGTGCAGTGTTACCAGACCTGAATTTGCACAGGGAGGCAGGTGCAGAATGAAACAAATCTGCAATGTGAATACACTTCTCTAAGACAATAGTTAGAGATAATAAAAGCAAGTAAAATTAGACCGATGATGAATTTTATTTACATGAATTAGTAAAACAATTACATGTACTCTGCGTGTGGTATTTGATTGTTTTTTATTCGTTCTAGTAGGTAGCTGCATGTGACGTGTTAGTTTCTTCAATACTATACACAGGATAGGAGAAACAGAGAAAACAAGTGATATAAATAGCCCTTTAGGGATCGTCTCTAGCTCCCTAAATAACTGGGGAGATGTGATGGAGTCACCAATTACTTCTTCCACTGCCTGTATAATGTGCTGCAAACACATTAACAGGCAGCCACACAGTACACCGTCACATGGGGATTTGTAACAATGCTGTGACTGTATTTCTTTTTTATTCTGTGCAAGTGAAAAAGAACCCCATTCAACATGTGTAAACACTAAATGTATCCAATGATACAATAGTTCCAGCTGAAATGTTTGAAGTTATTAATATAGCTTGAAATGGAGTGGGAAGAAGTTATTTAACCTCATCCTGTCACACAAAAGATGAATCCGAAAGAACGTGACTATATCCATTGATATAAACATTCCCCAAATAATCTATAAAGTCAATCAGCAAATTGGTCTACTTGTACAGTAGTGTAGAAAAGCCCACCTAGGGACAGGAGTTGAAAATGAGCATTAGCTCGCTATATATCAATATATTCCAATATTATGGCCCTCGCCTCTGGAACGACCTGCCAGAGGAGCTCAGGACCGCAGAGAACGTTCATGTTTTTAAGAGCAGGCTCAAGACCCACCTTTTTAGCTTAGCTTTTAACTGACATCTATTATTTAGTCCTAATTATATATTGTATATTATGTGTATGTATGTGTATGTGTGTGTACGTGTATGTATGTATGTGTGTATGAAAAGTGCTTTATAAATAAAGTTTGATTGATTGATTGATTGATACACTTTATGCATCGCATCAGCTGTAAACTTGCTTTTTAATGTCTGGCTGCATTGTTCCTGTCAAATTAATGAATTAATGACATAGATAAAATAACCTTAATGGCCTGTTTATACTTTTGTACACATTAGAATTGGCATTACACTTAAAATTATGTAGAAAAGTAATAATAATTGAGCCCTGAATTCTATACAAATGAACTCTGGGACTCACCCTTTCATGGCACAGTGGCCAGTGAAATGATAATTAACGTGCTGAAGTGGCAGATAGAGCAGCAAGATGAATTAAAAATTAAATCATTATGTCAATGATTGCGATTGTATTTAGCAAAAAATGGAATTATGTAGGTACCATAATGCTCTCTGTAAATAACAATGTGTAATTTATTTAATCTTACTTTCTATGAAATCTGCTCACCCAGCAGTTTAGAGGTCTAAATGCATGTGACTCTGCCTGTGTTACTGCTCCTGGACGTCTTTAAACATTTTTAAATATGCATTTGCAAACAAAGTTGCATTTTTCTGCATTATTATGCGTTTTGATGTGTATCTTGAGAGGACAACGGCAGAACAGTTTACTTATACAGTTTCACAAGTAGAAAGAAAGGAAAGAATAACTGGAAGAAAAGTGTGTATAGCAGTGCCTGTGAGAATAGATCATTTTACATTTTTAAAATGATATGGCATTCTTGTATTTTTCTGAGTACCATTTATTCATTTCATAATTCAAGTGGAGACAATGCATTCTAATATACTCTTCTCTTTTCTCTTACGTTCACAGAGCTAGGAGCCATGAGAGGAAGAGTCATCGCGTCTGACACAGCAGATGTGGCAATGAAATCTGAAGTAAAGAAACTATGAGTGACAGAGAAAGACTATTATGGAATATAACAAACTCCAAAGTTACACACCTCTCTTGGACCCTGAGATCTGCAGAGACAAAACGAGCCAATGAGATGTAAGCTCCAAAATGATGACCTTGCTTCCTAGTTCTTGTCTGCAGGTGATCCCAAATGTACTTTGAGTTCTTACAACTGGACATTGATGAAAGAATGGAAAATAAGGAGCCAGTCCACATACCAACAGTGACAATGCTAAAAACAAAAAGAAGAGTTGAGGGTTTTCTTTAAAACATATTTTTGGTACATGATTTTCATAACACATCGAACTGTAATCTTGTTCATTCTTTTCATGGCACTGTATTCAGTTAAGAGACAGATCTTTCATAGAATATGTTGCTCTGGGGTGCTACATGTAAAGATAAGTCTCTATTTGTTGATGGATGCACGAACAGGCCCAGTTTACACCTAATAATTCCTCTGTGAATGACTGAAGAGAAATGGTGAGCAAGGAGTCGAGCCACTTGCTGACAAGCCAAACAAATGGCAAAAGCACCTTGGCAGACAAGCTTCCAGGGAGGATGACTGTGCGCTCCGTACTTCTCAATCGAGACTCACCTGATATTGAGAGTCGTCTTAGGAAGCGCCGTAACCGTACTCACCAAGTCCGCTTTAAAGATTTGGAAGATGGTAGTAGCAGCAGCGGCAATAGTGGAACAGGTGATAACAGTAGCCATCAGAAGACAAATAAAGACTGTGCAAACCCACATGCTCTTCGAAAACATGCCAGCAGGACACCTCTGCCCTGGGCGGATGAACCTCACATTAGCAGTTTACCAGGTCAGACCTCTGTGGTTGGTGCTGTACGCGGAGACATGGCAAGTACCATAGAGGTGGTGGCTGCTTTCTTAGCCAGAGCCCCTCCTCACCCATTAACACCAGGTCCAACACGCAGGTGCTGGACCCCACCTCAGGCCAATTCATTAACCTTGCCAATGACACGAAAGCCCAGCACCAGCACAGCAATTCAGACATCACCATGTCTAAAAAAGACCCTCGGCACTCACACACGTAGCCACAGCCTAGGAGACTCAGTTGCCATTGATGGAGATGATGAACATGACTCCCAGGATGAGAACTTTATCCACAATCACATGTCAGCTCACAGACCCAAGGGTCCCATTGGTCTTTCTGGATGTTCCGAACGAACAACTATGGAACGGAAGTCAAAGTCTAGAACAGAAATTAAATCAGCTGTTACTGTTGTGAAGAATTCAAGACCCAGCTGCCCCTTTTCAGTATGTCATACTGAGCCATGCCACTGTTGCTCTGCAGCCTGTAGAGAGGGTGCCAAGCGCCAGGGCAGCAGTACCCCTCATTAGTCAGAAGGAGAAAGCGCTTTAGTCGAACCACCAGTGATCCTGGAAAGGAAGTGCGCTACTGCACTACCCCTACACAGACTGAGAGCCATAGTCTGTCTCCATCTCGCTCAAATACTAAACTGTGTACAACTCAAGTTCAAACCGAGAGCTCATCCTCATATTCAGACCCAAAGTACTCTACCACCCAATGCCAAACTGAACGCCACATTCAGTCCTTACAACTCATTGACACCGATGTGGAAGCTAACCAAACACCAACAACGTCTGCTTCCTGTCATAGAGCTCCCTCCATAGAACCTTGCAATACCCAGCCACAAATAATGAGCCCATGTGCTTCCCAAGTTTTGACAGCACCAGTGAACAAAATGCAAATTAGGTATGAGGGCCTTGGTTCTTCACTTAGGAAGAATCAAGACCCTCTTCCAAATCAACCAGTGCCTTACAATTTTACTGACCTAACACCATATTTACCTACACATATCCCATCTCGTGCCAATAATGGTTCCTCCTCAATAAAAAAAACTACATGCACCACTTCAACAACTCTGCTTCAGTCTTGTTCTTGCACTGATGTAAGCAGGGTTGTTACACCACAATCTCTAACGCCTGGTTTTGCACAACATTCTGTCAACACAGATGTTACACTACACTCTGTTACCCCTGTTACATCACCCCCTGTAACCATTGATTTTACACCTTATTATCCCCCTCCCTCTACAGCCCCAGTTGTTCCACCACCATCTTTACCACCTGTTTTATACCACACTCTGAAGCCCCTCTTGTTTCAGAGTACTCAGTAATTAGTGATGTCACACACACTGTTACAACTCTTATTGCAGAACAAGATATGAACCCACACTCTGTTGCCCCTGTTGTTACTCCACACTCTGTTGCCCTGGTGTTACTCCACACTCTGTAGACCCTGTTGTTACTCCACACTCTGTTGCCCTGTTGTTACTCCACACTCTGTTGCCCTGATGTTACTCCACACTCTGTTGCCCCTGTTGTTACTCCACACTCTGTTGCCCCTGGTGTTACACCACACTCTGTAGACCTGATGTTACCTCACCGTTGTTGCCCCTGATGTTACACCACACTCTGTAGACCCTCTTGTTTCAGAGTACTCAGTAATTAGTGATGTCACACACACTGTTACAACTCTTATTGCAGAACAGATATGAACCCTGATGTTACTCCACACTCTGTTGCCCTGATGTTACTCACACTCTGTAGACCCTGATGTTACTCCACACTCTGTTGCCCTGTTGTTACTCCACACTCTGTAGACCCTGATGTTACACCACACTCTGTAGACCCTGATGTTACTCCACACTCTGTAGACCTGATGTTACTCACACTCTGTTGACCCTGTTGTTACTCCACACTCTGTTGCCCCTGATGTTACTCCACACTCTGTAGACCCTGATGTTACTCCACACTCTGTAGACCCTGATGTTACTCCACACTCTGTTGCCCCTGTTGTTACTCCACACTCTGTGCCCCTGTTGTTACTCCACACTCTGTTGCCCTGTTGTTACTCCACACTCTGTTGCCCTGTTGTTACTCCACACTCTGTAGACCCTGATGTTACCTCACTCGTTGTTGCCCCTGATGTTACACTACACTCTGTAGACCCTGATGTTACTCCACACTCTGTTGCCCCTGATGTTACCTCACTCGTAGTTGCCCCTGTTGTTATCCACACTCTGTTGCCCTGCTGTTACACCACACCTGTTTCCCTGCTGTTACACCAACCCTGTTCCTGTTGTTACACACCCTGTTGCCCCTGCTGTTACACCACACCCTGTTTCCCCTGCTGTTACCCACCCTGTTTCCCTGCTGTTACACCGCACGCTGTTGCCCTGTTGTTACTCCACACTCTGTTGCCCCTGCTGTTACACCGCACCTGTTTCCCCTGCTGTTACACCGCACGCTGTTGCCCCTGATGTAACACCTCACGCTGTTGCCCCTGATGTAACACCTCACTCCTTTGCCCCTGTTCTTTCTCCACACCCCGTACTTAATTGCTCTGTGACTCGGTCAACAACCCCGGGATCTGCTGTTATTCTGCCTGTTTATTCTTGCAGTACATCTTTGTCAGTAATCCAAGATTGTACTTCACCGATTTCAAACATTTATCCACCCTCTTCATTAACATGTTCCTCACCTGTCCCTAAAAACACTCCAGTTGTATCCTCCAATATAACTGACATAATGAGGCATGTACCCACCCCGGTAAATGCAATACCTCTACTGCCAAATGCAACATCCCCCACAAATGTAGCGCCCTGTACATTTGTAACACAGACAGCCATATCTTGCACATCAATATCGTATTACACTACTACACATCCAGTTGGTCCCTCTGGCCCTCAATCACACATTTTGCCCCCAGCTTATGCCACTCTTGTGCAAACGGTATCACACTGTAACATACCATGTCAAGTTTTGAAAAATGCAGTCAACACCAAATTAACCCCATTCTCCTCTCCTGTTCCAAAACTCAAATCGTGCACATCTCAGCCTATACTCGTGAAAACATACACATCCAATCTTCCAATTGTGCAGCAATGTGTAACACCAACTAAAAGAGCTCCCTTATATTCCTCCACATTTCGTGCTGCACCACCTTACACTCCCCCTGTCAGACTCAGGATAAGAGGGGCGTTCGACTTCCGCCTCCACCACAACCTCCCCTCCTTATACTCCACGTAAAATACTAACAATCAGCCTGCAACCCAAACCTCCATGCTCAGGACAGACAACAATGTCACTGAGAAAGACAAAGATGGCAGCAAAGACAAAAAAGACGGTATAAAATCCAAGAATTCACCTAAGCTGAGTGGGAGAGCCAGCTCTTTGAAGCACAGGGCCCAGACTCCGCCAGTTGTTCTGATGAAGGAAAAGGGCTCTCCTGCAAAGGCCTGTCTTAAGTCCACTTGCCTCAGTTCGGCCCAGGCGCAGCTCGGAGTCCTACACAAAATGCTCTGCTCAGGTGCTCGTCCTAGGCCTAACACCCCTTGTCAGTTCCCTCTTCCTCAGAGTCAACAGGGTTACTCTAGGATCAGGAGGTGCTCTGTTCCAGCTGGACCTACAACTGGACCATTGACTCCCGCCCAAGCTGACACACTGAGACAGGTCCAGGAGATTTTAGGAGGGTTGATGTCTGGAGCCAAGTGTAAGCTGGACCCATCGAAAGTGACTGAAAAGCTACTGAGTCCCAATGGACCTCTCCGTGACATTCGTAGCTTGCAAACCCAGCTTCAGAGCTTAGAGGGAGTCCTGGAGACGAGCCAGAACACCATTAAGGTCCTACTGGATGTCATACAAGACCTTGAAAAGAAAGACGCTGTGCGGGATGGGTGAGTCACTCTTTCACTAATTGTAAACGTTGTTGTTGTTGTTGATGCTGATGCTGCTGTTTTCATACATTACTGAAAGCTCTGGTTAATAATGCTGTTGTATGTTTTTGAAGGCTAGAAAGTCATGAGGCGCTAAACCCGAAATGAGTTGCTTAGATTTTATGTTTGGGCCAAAGAGGGGGCTATTATTAAAGCTTTTACTGAGGTGACTAGAGCAATAAACCTTGGGCTAACGCACATTGCAGTGAGGAAAAGGTATGTGTGTAAATGTATTATTATGAGAACTATTAAGGTTTATTTTCAGTTGACATAGAGTATACAAAGAACAAACATAGGAGAAATAGGTAATCCACACAGGGGCTGCACAAGTGATGCATTTGGGTATTTTATGACCAGGTGTCAGCTGAGCTCTTTGCCCACGAGTCTGCTGTTTTCTTCCATGCCAGTTAAGTTACCGATCAAAATGTGATTGAACAGGAATACAAGTGAGAAATCAGCATAAGCCAGTTCTTTGCTTTGTACTTGTCTTTTTTTACTAAATGCTTTGATAGATTGTACGTCGCCAGTCCGTGAGGGTGTGATTAATACCTTTGAATTGATGTAGGTGCTGCTATTAAAACATATCAGTAGGGGAGACCGGGGCTATTTGTCAATCTTTTTTTCTAGAGTTCACTGCTCATCAACAGAAAATCCCACAAGAGTCAGACCTGCATTAAATGAAAGCTTGAACCCTTGACTTGAAGTAGACCTCGCTCTCTTTTTTCTATCATTTTGTGATAAATAGTTATTGACCGTCTAACACAACAAAATCGACTGCGACTGTGTGCCCCATATGTGGGGCAAGTTGTCATAATGTGTGGGGTTGGTTGTCACTATTGTTTTGAAAGGACTTTTTCATGTTAACTTGAAATTTGATAAACCTTTGTAATTTTTGTTGTTGCTTTTTGAGATAAAAGGAAAAAATACATTTTAAAACAGTCGCACTGCAATGCCACATGTGTTCATAACACTCATTTGAACTAACTGTTGATTTTTTGTGTGCAAATTGCTCTATGATGTGTAAAATAACCCCTCAGTTTTTGTGACAAATAACCCTGAGTGTCCACTTTTCGAACAATGTAAGCTCGCTAACAAACGGCTTTAGTATGTTAGCCCTAAACGACTCAAACCAAAGCTAACGTCTGTGTCTTTCAGATCAGTGTTTTTTGTTTATGGCACTAACAAAAACAAAGCTCTAATTACAGCAATAACCCAGACATTAAAGTTTGGGAAAAGGCATAAAAACAATTCAAATGTGTCCTGTCCTCATATCTTCAGTCCAAATGAGAAAATCATTTTTGGAAGAGAAGAGGAATACCAATATAACATATTATATATCAGTATCATAGTACAGCGCCCTCTACTGTGGCTATAAAAAGCAATGTGACAGATTACCCTGTGTGGCAAATATAGATCAGGTCTCCCCTACTCACAATGTACATTCATACATTAGGACTAAATAACCACAACGCTGTAACAGTTATGTGGCTTCACCAATATTTCAATCTAATGTAAATCTCACTCATCAAATCATGTTTATTGTATATCCTTAATAATGTGTAATACAATATATTAGACAAAGAAGCTGTAGCTGTTTAGTTTTCGTTCAATTACATTACTCTTGACTTAGCCTCCTAACCATTATTTTATGCCTGGAGAGAGATAGTGAGTCACAGTTTATGTAACCACTTGGGCTAGTTGGAAGAGGTATCCGTTCATTTTAAAAAGATGTTGTAAGGCAATTTGCTGGAATGTGCGAGACACAAATTTTCCCTGCAAAGGAAATGTTGAACTGAATATGTCTACATGAACACATACAGGTGCATTATAAAACTGTCACTTTCCCCCCTGATTTGTCATCTCTTTGCTTGTCAACAGAAGACATTTGTACAGAACTGGACAGGACATTGAAAACTGTGGCACCTGCAGGGACTGCGCCTGTATCATCTACAGGTAAAGTCACTTTAAATGTAGTTATGAAGCTTTAAGAGAAAGAACAAAGATACATTCTCGAAACTACTACTGTGCCATAAAATTTATTATAAGGAAAGGGAATAATGAAATATAAGGGAAAAATGTCTATGTCAACACTGATTTCAAAGGGTTGTACTACAATGTGATGGTGTGCAGCACATTCTTTTAAGGATCGGGTCATAGATTCAATCGTTTAGTAATGGCTCATGTCTATCCCGCCACAGTCAAGTAGCGTGACAAGAGGTTTTTGTTTTTATAGAACATAGGTTGAGCCGTGTTAAAGGAGCGATCGGTTGCGAAGAAATGGTGGCCTGAACAATGTCACAGATGAGGCATGACGGATTTGATGAGGCATGACGGATTTGACAGAAAAGATGAGGGGTTGTCATGGATGAGAGGCAGGTGTCTGTGCAGGGCTCAAACTCACATTATAAAACAGCTATGGGATGAATCGGATGATAGCAGGCTGTGATGGACATATGCTCTGCCATTTAGAAAAGAATGGAAAATCGACAATTGTTAGACCTGATCACTTAGCAGCTATTTGCCACAAGGCCCGTTATCCAAAATTGTACCCAACTTAAAATAGCATATTAACAAATTTTACCTGGTGCCATCTCCATTAACCATGATGAAAGATAGGTTTCAGATGGCAATATATCATTCTATCAATTAGCAATTGCTTTAGTATGCAATTTTTCCCCCTTTAAATCTTCCTTTCAGTGTCGTGAAACACATGTATGTAGTTACCACAGAACAAAGGTAAAATCAGCCTTGTGAACATCATCGTTAATAATATAATCAACATTTTGTGTGAAGCAGTATTACTAAATTGAGTGTCTGTTGTGTCCTTTTGTATCACACAGTCAACTAATGCTGATGTTTGTGAAGGTACTTTTTCAAAGTTATTATTATGCATATTAATATGCCAGTCTGTGTGGTCGTGCAGGAGTGTTAATTAGTGAGGTTGTGATTTCCCTTGTTATTCTTTTTGCTAATGGCATATGAGCTGCGTGAAGCATAACAGGAGCTCTAACAAGAGTCTGTTGTTAATCCCTGTGGAGTTTACGCAGGTCTAATCAGATTTGTATACCTTCTCCATCACACATTACTGAAGGACCTTGTGAGGGGAGACTCTGAGAGAGACTAGTCTGTGAAGGAAACGTTTGCTGCTGACCTGCAAATCTAATACAATTTATTCTAAAATGGTCTTTGCTGAAGATAATCGAGAGATGTGATGCCGAGGAAGAAGTCTTGCTTTTATTATTTTCTCACAGCTTCAAGTTTCTGTAAGGCTGCATCTAAAACTTGATTTATGTTGCACGGGATCTGGGGGATCTCGAAACAGCACTAGGCCCAGAGACATGGTCCCACCAGCGTGTCCTGGGTCTTCCAAGGGGCCTCCTCCCAGTGGAACACCGCCCCAGGGAGGCGACCAGGAGGCATCCAAAACAGATGCCTGGGCCCCCTCAGATGGCTCCTCTCGACATGAAGGAGCAGCGGCTCTACTCCGAGATCCTCACGGGTAACTGAGCTCCTTGCCATATCTCTAAGGGTGTTCCCAGCCATCCTGCGAAGGAAACTCCTTTCTACCACTTGTAACCATGATCTTGTCCTTTCGGTCATTACCCATTTCATTTCATTTTATTGAGAGCCCCATGTCGTGGAATTTCTTACCACTATAAGGGAAAAAGCTGGAAAGTATTTGTCTTATCAAAAGTGTAGTTTATTCACGCATGTGGAGACGTTACACACAGAGTTCAGTCCATGGCAAGTTCTGCCGCCCAGGCTCCTGTATCACAGTTATATAGACAAGTACATGGAAATGAAAGCACAGCATGGAGATGGGAGGTGGCACAGTTCAGATGTAAATGCTGGGCACCTCGGATGGTCATGCAAACATCACCTTTTGTGATGTTTAGAGGGCAGGCCATTTAGAGCAAGACACAGGAAGGCCTTTGTTTCAGGGACAGGTTTTGGCCTATTGTCTTAAGTGTGAAAGGGGCAATCCGTAGGGCTCTCGACTGGCGGAGCAGGACGCCGGCACTTCAGTAGAAACTCAGCATGTCGTCAGACGGTCTTCTGGGCATTGATTAAAGGCCCAGCCGTCCACCAGATAATAGGTTAGTTTTAGTTTAATTAACTCTAAAAACTGTCACAACACCCATTAGCTCCTGACTCATTGCAGGAGCTATTCTACCTGGGGTCTCCTTCATTATTCATTATTCAATTCATTATTACAAATGTTTACAATATTGCATAACAAACAAAACAACAACAACAACATACACATACACATACAAAACAAACCGTGGGAGCTCAATGTGAAAACAAATAAAAAACATCACATAAAACCTAAAAAACTGTCAGTAGATATGTAGAGTCGACCCGAAACAGCAATAGGCTAACAGCATTTTTATCATTGTTATTATCACCATCACCAACTGACGAAGTAAAATTAACAATTCATTATTTAAACAAAAAGCAAAACATTTACAATAAACAAAAATATTTGGAGTTTTGTATGAAGCATGAATCTCAACCTAACAACTTGATTTTATTATAGTCATTGCTTTCACACAGGGCTGCAACCAACAATCACCATCAGCTGATAAATAGTTTCCTTTATCATTTGCCATGTTATTCACTCATTTATAATTAAACAGTCAAGATAAGTTTAATTGGTAGCTGCAGTCCTGAGCTAAGCTTACACATCATATTACCACAGCACCAGCTTGGAACTTGCCTATCACATAGTTAATGTATTAATCAGAATTCATTCTTGTGTAAACAAAAACACCTTTAACTTCTTTTGAAAACTGTTTTCTGACAACAAAAATCCTAGTAAAGCATTCCAGGCAACCATGGCTCTGTAACAAACAGCTCGCTGCATCTGATTAGTTTTACAACAGGGTAGAGCACACCTTGTTACACTGGTCTGAAATGTTCCATAACTATGATTATCTGAGAAAAATGACAATTCATTATGTATGACTTTAGGTATTTTTGTCATAATAATGTTCCTAATAAATGTTATTAGGAAGTACTTTAATCTACATTTGACCGTTAACCACGGCAAACTATCATGCATTGTCCTCACATTGGTTCTGTATGGGCAACCTAAAACAATCTGTGCTGCTTTATTTTGAGCTACTTGTAACTTGTGTAGATTATTTTCACTTGTGTTTGACCAAACAACTGATGCATAGTCTAAGTATGAAAGTACAAGTGATTGAACTAGTTGTTTGGTCAACCACCGAGGAATACACTTTCTACAATATTTAATTATGCCCAGACTCCTCCCCATTTTCTGCAATACATAATTAATTTGACTGGTCCACGACAGTCTAGAACTACTATTACTCCCAAGTATTTTGCTTGATCTACTTGTTCAATCATCATATTTCCTGAAGTCAGATGTAACATCGGTGTTGTTTTTAATAGGTGTTTTGAACCAACTAGCATGCATTTAGTTTTTTTGACATTAATTTGTTAGCTCTAATCCATTGAGTTACTAAGGCCAGTTCCTCATGTAGAATGTTATTAAGTTGGCAATCTGTTTGTGCAGACGCAAACAATGTCATGTCATCTGCATATATAGCCAGATCTCATAGGTGAAGGTAGGAACATAGATCGACTGGTAAATCGGGAGCTTTGCCCCCCGACTCAGCTCCTTCTTCACCCCTTCATCTCTTGTTTAAGCATCAGTCAATAAATTCCTTTTCTCATTACAGATGGGTTTATTGGGTTCTGGCCGACAAGATGCTGTCTCACCCGGTTCTTCTAACTCTTAATCCTCTGTGAGAAACTAGTGATTCATCATGATTACACGCTGACATCATACTGTATGAAAACCTAGCGCCCGTTTGTCTTGGTTGAGCACCTGCCCCTCAAAATGTCTGTGCATGTCACTGTCACTATTTTGACTATCTTGTGCTTTGGCAGCCATTTATAAATTATTTTATGAATTTGTTGTGATGGGAAAATAATACCGGCGCTCTGGAGCTTGTATCGCTGTTTCTGAAGCAAAGTGTTTCGAAGCAGAGCTTCACAACAGCCAGTCACGTGACCTAAGTGACCTAATAAGGACCGTCCAGTCCTTATTGGAGCTTCAGTTCTTGTTGGACAGGGCTTCCTCTGCGGATAGGCTGAAGACTGTGATAATAACGTCAGGTCGGTCATGGTTATCACTAGAGGCAGAGACGGGAGTGACAGAGGGACACATCATCATTAAAAGACAAAGTATATGCTGTAAGAGGAGCTAGTGGATAGGGCTCAGTGTACCATACTTCTTTGTTTTGCTTTAGGCTATGGGTTAGAGCTTTACCTATAAATGACCTGACCATACATTTGAAGAGGAACGTTTTGAGCCTAGTCTTAAATGTAGAGACTGTGTCTGCTTCTTTAACATGAGCTGGAAGTTAATTCCATAAAACTGGAGCTTGGTAGCTTAAGTCTCTACCTCCTACTGTGATTTTGGAAACTCAAGGAATCATTGGCAGCCCTGCGTTTTGAGAGTGAAGTGTTTAGCTGAAACTATAGCATGGAGATAGATCAGAGACAGATCCTTTATGGCCTTAAGCGTGAGGAACAGGATTTTAAATTTCATTCTCAACAGGATGCCAGTGGACTTAAGCACAGGAGTAATGTGTTCTCGTCTCTTGAAGCTGCATTTTGAACTAGTTGAAAACTTCTCAAGGAACTTTTAGAACACACTGCTGCATGGAGTTACAGTAGTCCAGCCTTGATGAAACAAATGCAGTAATAGCAATAACAGCAATGCTGTTTTACTGGCCTGGTTTATGTGTGCTTTAAAGGGCCTACACCATTATATAAAGAAAGATGTATTGTGTAACCCCATCAAAGATGGTGGTTTAGGAATATTGGGTTTTGGAACTTCCAATACCATTTTGGATGGATCAAAATTACTTCTTAAATCTGGACTCTTCAATATTTGATGTAAATGACCATTAAGTATTTTTGTTTTTATTTTATTTTGGCGTTTGCCATCAGCTACGGTTCACTTCCTGTTTAAGATTCAGGGATTTTATTTTGTAGTAGTATTTCCTGCTAATTGTTCACGCGAGCTAGCTTCACAGCAGCAGAAGTACGAGAAAAAGAAAAGTTACGACAGAGCGAACAAAAATGCATATAATTATTAGCTACTCCATTGTAGAGGAACAAGGTACGTTTATGTTTTAAATATTTCTGTTGTTAATTGTCAATTTTAAGGCCAAAGCTAAGGTTAATTTGAGGTTAAGATTGTAAGAGTATGGAAATTAGCTTACACGCTGTTTTTATTGTGTGTCCCCAGCTCGGTGCGTACAAACCAAACGTGCGTCCACGCCCCATCCACCTCTAGTTGGACGCCAAACATTGCCAATTCACACTCGCGAGAAACGCCTGTTTTCTGGCGCGTGAAGTTTTGCAAGCGTCATAATTAGGAGGCGTGCCATACAACTCTGGCCGAGCGCAAACCGCGATGATCAACTTGTAGATTGGATTACTTGAGTGCATGGAGCAGTGGGCACGGCATCCCTGCTCGTGTACCGCGCTGTTCTCCCTGGCTTTGACGCGCGTTTGTCCTCACCCGCTCGCATTTACTACGCATCATACGCGCAGACGGCTTTGCTTACATTTCGAAGCGCGTCAAAGCACGTCTACATAGGGTTAACATGGAAGTTGGAGGTGTGGTGGCGTTTGGTGTGTACGCACCTTTACGGTGAATTTGCGGGTTTAGTGCCATTAAACCTTAAAAATCATCAGTCAAGTGTCTCCCTTCATGCCGGGGGGTATGCCACATTTGATATTGTATGTAATTTTAAGCTGTAAAACGTGACAAATTTCTTTGAATAGAGGTTTTTTTAATTTTTTTATTGGGGGCCCTGTAGGAGCTTAAGTTTGATAAGGGGGCCACAACATTCTGGACTTTGGAAATGGCTGCTTTACTTTACTTACTTTACTTCAATCTTTATTTAAGAGACAGTGTACAGAGACATTATGCTTAGAGACCGAGATATACTGCACCAGATTATAGATAAATAGCTAGTTTTCATCTGTAGTCCCTGGACACAAAATAAGTTGACAATGCACACATTCCATAAAACATAAACGGTTTAAAAACAATATCACAGTGTTCCATGCATTTCACTTTGCTGCAGTCCTGTTATATTCCCTACAACACATAATAAAACAGATTCATTCAATCAAGAGTAAGTGCTCTCTAAAGGCCATAATGTACATATTTTCAGGAACAGGAGAAGAGTGACCCAATGTCAGTGCTAACAGGTCTGAGCGCTCAACAGCCACTTTTTAGTTATATATTTTCTGTTTATAGAGGCCACAAACTTTATATTTCAAAACATTACCCCTCACAAAAAGTGTCCAAACGACCCTAACTGAGACATAAAACACCCTTTCTCGCCATTGCGCATAGTGCCGATATATAACTTTTAAATGGTAAACTTGTCTACACTCTTCAAAATAGTCATTTTAGTCTGTAATTAGACCACTCAAACTTCAAAACTGCAAG
The DNA here is from genome assembly GCA_007210695.1 of Neogobius melanostomus. Taxonomy (NCBI): domain Eukaryota; kingdom Metazoa; phylum Chordata; class Actinopteri; order Gobiiformes; family Gobiidae; genus Neogobius; species Neogobius melanostomus. The sequence continues at coordinate 5,283,966 of VHKM01000221.1, read as the reverse complement.
TCAACGAGAGTCATCGTCAGGTTTGAAAGTCTGACATTAAACAGGTGAACAGTGTTCACTCATCAACAGATTCATCATCTGATGATGAATCTGCTTTCTGATCAACACATGTTGAGTTTGCACTTGCATGCTGAGGCTGTTTCGCCGGCAGGAACACCTACGATCTGCACACTTCTTCTGGCATTTGCACATAATGCACTCCAGAATGGACTGTGGTGCAGGTGAGACATTCAACACCCCTGGATTGAGCATTCAGGAGGTCATCTTGGACATGTCTAATTACTCTATACCCAGTAGCTAAAAAAACAGTATAACTGAACCATACAGTGTATGAAATACTTACAAGTTACTTTAAACTTGTAATATATTCTATATTAGTAGTTACAGCTTTAAAAATGCAATATGTTATGTCACAGTTTCAAAGATGTAACACTACTACAGTGGGGGAAAAAAGTATTTAGTCAACAATTGTGCATGTTCTCCCACTTAAAAAGATGAGAGAGGCCTGTAATTTTCATCATAGGTAAACCTCAACTATGAGAGACAAAATGAGAAAAAAAAATCCAGAAAATCACATTGTCTGATTTGTAATGAATTCATTTGCAAATTATGGTGGAAAATAAGTATTTGGTCACCTACAAACAAGCAAGATTTCTGGCTCTCACAGACCTGTAACTTCTTCTTTAAGAGGCTCCTCTGTCCTCCACTCGTTACCTGTATTAATGGCCCCGGTTTGAACTTGTTATCAGTATAAAAGACACCTGTCCACAACCTCAAACAGTCACACTCCAAACTCCAATATGGCCAAGACCAAAGAGCTGTCGAAAGACACCAGAAACAAAATTGTAGACCTGCACCAGGCTGGGAGGACTGAATCTGCAATTGGTAAGCAGCTTGGTGTGAAGAAATCAACTGTGGAAGCAATTATTAGAAAATGGAAGACATACAAGACCACTGATAATCTCCCTCGATCTGGGCTCCACGCAAGATCTCACCCCGTGGGGTCAAAATGATCACAAGAACGGTGAGCAAAAATCCCAGAACCACACGGGGGGACCTAGTGAATGACCTGCAGAGAGCTGGGACCAAAGTAACAAAGGCTACCGTCAGTAACACACTACGCCGCCAGGGACTCAATTCCTGCAGTGCCAGACGTGTCCCCCTGCTTAAGCCAGTACATGTCCGGGCCCATCTGAAGTTTGCTAGAGAGCATCTGGATGATCCAGAAAAGGACTGGGAGAATGTCATATGGTCAGATGAAACCAAAATGGAATCTTTTGGTAAAAACTCAACTCGACGTATTTGGAGGAGAAAGAATGCTGAGTTGCATCCAAAGAACACCATACCTACTGTGAAGCATGGAGTGGAAACATCAGGCTTTGGGGCTGTTTTTCTGCAAAGGGACCAGGACGACTGATCCGTGTAAAGGAAAGAATGAATGGGGCCATGTACTGTGAGATTTTGAGTGAAAACCTCCTTCCATCAGCAAGGGCATTGAAAATTAAACGTGGCTGGGTCTTTCAGCATGACAATGATCCCAAACACACCGCCCGGGCAACTGGAGTGGCCATTCTCCAGATCTCAACCCCATAGAAAATCTTTGGAGGGAGTAGAAAGTCCGTGTTGCCCAGCGCCTGCCCCAAAACATCACTGCTCTAGAGGAGATCTGCATGGAGGAATGGGCCAAAATACCAGCAACAATGTGTGAAAACCTTGTGAAGACTTACAGAAAACGTTTGACCTCTGTCATTGCCAACAAAGGGTATATAACAAAGTATTGAGATGAACTTTTGTTATTGACCAAATATTATTTTCTACCATAATTTCCAAATGAAAAAATAAAAAATCAGACAATGTGATTTTCTGAATTTTTTTTTTCTCATTTTGTCTCTCATAGTTGAGGTTTACCTATGATGAAAATTACAGGCCTCTCTCATCTTTTTAGGTGGGAGAACTTGCACAATTGTTGGCTGACTAAATACTTTTTTCCCCCACTGTACTTTGAGTTAAACTGAAAATAGTAATAATGCCAACGAGCAAAAGTGCAGTCAAAGATTTCCTTTTCCTTTGGTATCCCCATTCTCTTGTGTTTTGTTTTAACGACGTTAGCTACACGCAACCACAGATCTTATACACCAGTATTCAACATGAAATCTGTGTATAAGCATTTTATTTGGAGGGAGTTTGGCATGTTTTTTGCCATACATCAATACAAACCATTTAAATGCACTTGTAACTCAAGTTACTTAAATTGTAATGACTAATATATTACCGTATTTTGTTTGTTTGAAGTATTATGTTATATTCCTCAGTTACTGAAAAAGTCATATATTTCTGTAACTCGTTACATTTGTAATACTATAACCCCAACACTGGTTCGGAGTGATGGTAATCACTCCTGATTCATGAACTAGCCTGGAGGTATAAAGTTCTGCTCACAGATGCGTGCATGTTTCTTTCATTTGTGTATCATAAATATCTGTATTCTCCATCCATCCATCCATCCATTTTCTTCCACTTGTCCGTTGCCGGGTCGTGGGGGCAGCTGTTGGAGCTGCCCAAATCACATTGCACCAGCCCCTATGGCTCCTCCTGTAGGTGGTGGGTCCACAGAAGGACGGCCTCATGGTTCTAACCGGGCCCTCTCTCAAGAGGAGCTTCTGAACCGCTCTTTGTCTGACCCGTCACCTAGGACCTGTTTGCCATGGGAGACCCTACAAGGGGCACAAAGCCCCCGACACAGCCCCCAGGATCATTCGGGCGCTCAAACCCTCCACCACGTTAAGGTGGAGGTTCCAGGAGGGGATCTGTATTCTCAAGACCTCTTTTTATGTGTGACATATTTATGGGCCATATACATGCAGACATTGACAGAGGCCTATTCAAATCTGAGTTTTAGCAATTATTTCCCCAAATTGGGAAATTACGTATTTTGTTCTTAAATTTGTGGTAAAAAAAGCTTCAAAAGCAAAAAAAGTATTTTTATGGTAAATGGTCTCAACTTATATAGCACTTTTCCACCTACATTAGGCACTCAAAGCGCTTTACAGCAAGGATCCACTCACCCATTCATACACCAATGTACGCCGACACTGGAGGCAAGGTGGGTGAAGTGTCTTGCCCAAGGACACAACGACAGCATGCACCTTCAGGAGGCGGGATTCGAACCCCCGACCTTCTGATCATGAGACGACACGCTTTTACCATCTGTGCCACCGTCGCCCCTTTATCTTTAATGTGTCTATATTATTTTCATTTGATGACATAAGCTAATCATAACCTTACCTCATGAATTGGGGGCTCTTTTCATGTTTAGAGCTGATTTTTAATTTTGGAATACGTGTAGCTCTATTTGTGATGTTAGCTGGACACAGCTCTTCAGAGGTGCAGTGTTGTGTATGATTCTGTACACCACTCGCCAGTTTCTGTATATTTTCAAAGCTGTACGTATCTGTATTTTTCCAACACATGACAATGACGGTACTGCCTTGTTGTCTAATGTTTTAGAGCATGTTTGTGAATGGATTCCCAAGTCATCAAGGTGGTTTTATTTGCCTGGTACCAGCATGTTATACAATAATATAATCTGCAATTTAGCACCTCGCTTAGTACATCAGGCCCTGAATGCAGCTTCAACCATTAATGCCCAAATACACATGTTTAAGATATTTGTCATTATACAACTAAATTTGTCCTCTGCATTTGACCCATCCCTTGATGTCACTGGACGACCCGTAGGGAGCAGTGGGCAGCGGCAGTGCTGCGCCCGGGGACCCATCTCCAGATGTGGAGCCAGGCTGATGGTCAGAAACACCTGGCTGAAGGATTCACCTATTGCACATGTTTTTAGTGGTAGGGGAAACCGCAGTACCCGGAGGAAACCTACACAGACACGAGGACAACATGCAAACTCCTCTCAGAAAGGCCCAAATCCAGGTGGGAATCAAACTGGGACCTTCTAGCTGTGAAGCACGAGTGCTAACCGCTGTGCTACCGTGTCACAGTTTTGTTAAAATTACTTGCTTAGATTTGTCTTTTAGTGATACAAAATGCACAGCCAGCCTTCTTTAGTCCTGGCCTGCTCTCTAATTATTCAATAATGCATGTATTGATTTCCGAGGTTAATTTCCTGGAGCCAGTCAACATTAGCACATAATCCTTCAGATGCTCAACCTTGATCTGCTTTTCTGTGATCTTCCCAATAGCCACATTGTTTGTATTGAACAAGAAATTGATCTCAATGAGCACAGCTCTTTTTTCCCCGGCGCAATGCAGATAAGAAATACATGGAGGATCTACAGCAGTCAACAAGAGGAAAATAGACATTGGTGTAGACTCTGGTTAACCAGATATGAGAGGTATGTGTTTCGCCCTTTTGCTAACAGCCTTGTCAAAGCTTAAGCCTGTTTGTGTGTGTGTGTGTGTGTGTGTGTGTGTGTGTGTCCTCGCGTTTGTCAGCAAAGATAATAGAGAAGAGAAGTGTGTGATATGTGTAAAGGGCAGGCTAGGCAGTTCTTCTGCAGTAATCCATCTTCACTTCAGGGCTGAGCTGTGGAGCAACAGGCAACTCACAGGGGACAAGCAGGAAATACACCATAGGCACAGCTTTCATTGATGTGAGAACTACACAGAGGAAACGCGCAGCACAGGGCTTTCAAATAAACAAAAAACACTTCCTTTTATTGCTGACAATACTACTGTCAGGTATACAGCATGTGCAGTGTTGGCATATGGTCAATGTGCTTACCTTCAGAAAACATTGATTTTTGCACATATTTACACTGAAATATAGGCTATATACTGAAAAGTATATACTGAAAGTTATCTAAAGTTATGGTATAGGGCTACTTTACTGTTTCTCTTTTTTTATTTAGGCTAGTGCAGACAAACAATACAAGGCAATAAACAAGTATCATGACAATACAAAAATACAAATGTAAACAAGAAACAAGTGCTACCTAAAGTACTTATTTACATAGTGTTGGTGTGTGTGTGTGGGTGAGTGTATATGCGTGTGTGTGTATATGAAACAGTAAGTGTGACTTGGGTATGTTTATGGAGGAAACAGAGGACAAGGAAATTTGGCAACATAGAAAGAGTTAAGACTAATAGTAAATGAAGTACAAAAAAAAAAAAAAAAGTAAAATCAACATCCAATCATTCAGTGCTTATAAACTGATTATTTTTATTTTTATTATTTTTATATATTTTTCCTTTAAAGTGGGTGTAAGAGCATGGGGCTTAAACCGACACTGGGGAGGGAGCAGAGCAAGGACTGCGCTATCACTTCAGAGCAACCTTCTGACCTGATGAGGAGTCTGCTCACTTGATTGAGTAGTGTTATTACCTGGCCAGTATCCATAATTGTCATTGTACTCTACTTTCACTATTTTTTTCTCCCTTTTCTTTTCTCATTTTTCCCATAAGTATATTATAAGCACTGCATATCCGAGAAGAAAAATAAATCACTGCAAAAAGAGAGCAGAGAGGGAAAAACAAAAATAAAAGGAATATTGTCGGATGAGGGGGAGAGGAGAAATGATATGCCTTGTGCCCTGTTAAGGGAAATCTGCATATCAGAGGGTATACTTGTTGCGATAACTTTTGGTGGGGTTTTACAATTCCCATAAAAATTGGCACAGAGGTGTTTTTTTTACATGTTTTTAAACATATCTGAGTTTCATTCGGTTCTGATCAGTTTTGACAGTGTGAGAAGTTTTGAACCCTCTAGGAGTGCCAAAGCCATGCATTTATAATGGAAGTCTATGGGGCACAACTAAACAAACTGACTTTTTGACCATTTTTTGACAAGAGTTTGCTCTTTTTAGATCATAATGAAAATAGAGAAGTACCAAAATGACCCTGATCCAAAGTTTACATACCCCGTTCTGTGTATTGCTCCCTTTAACATAATAACAAGAATAGACTATGTGCGCCTTAGCATATGCTACTTCTGGGGAGAAAACTCCTGTTGAACGCTTCGTTGCCGGTGTGATAGGCGTACTGTACCTTGTTTAAACTTTGTAGGAGTCTCGTGTTCACGGTCAGGTTTTTCAAAACAAGTCAACCAAATGGATGAAGCATGTAGGGATTTTCATTTCTCTAGATGTCTTGGGCAATATTTCTGTTGATGATGTTCATTGACTTGTCGATAGTTTTTCTCCCGCTCCTCAGAGTTAAAGGATTACAATTTTATATTTCTCAATAATTTTGAAGGCAAGTCACTACAACATAGTCTTCATAACTACTAATATATATAGACCCGTAAGAGCAAAATTTTCATTTATTTTTTTATATCCTGTGGCTTTTTGTTGCCATAAAAACAAGGTTTGTAGACATGCTGTGTAGGTGTGTACTTGACTGTGCTCGCTAATCTGAGGGTAGTAGGGAAAACATCTGGCTTTGATTAATGTTCACCTGTAGCTTTGAATGCTGAACAGTTTCCCGTTTAAAGCACTATGCAGAGATGTGCTTCTGAATGTAGACAATTTGGCTTCTCATTTTGGAAGAATACAAGGCATGCAAAGAGGAAAATAATGTGAAGGTTGCCACAGAAGAGCAGCGCTCCGAGTGCTGCTTGTAATGAACCACACCTCAGTCTGCCTCTTTTTCTTAAATAACGCCCTCTTCCTTTAGCGCAAAACCTGCGCCACATGCAAGATCACGCGTGTACCACGTTGCGTTTACAGTTGCGCATGGACTGCGCCAGGCACAAGATCTGGCCCTATAAGTCTCAAGTGACATTTCTTTCTTGCAAATATTTATGTTGTCAACATTTTGAAAGCGAGGGAACAGTCAGGATGGCGGCTCCTTAGGCACGAGTGGACCATTGCGAACAGGGTAACGACAGGACCTGGGATCAGCCCGACACAGACACCATCAATTTTTAAATCATTTCAATTCGTCTTGGAATCACAGGGAAAAGTTTAAAAACTGTTGATGAACTGTTTCTTCACACCAAGCTGCTTACCAATTACAGATTCATTCCTCCCAGCCTGGTGCAGGTCTACAATTTTGTTTCTGGTATCATTCGACAGCTCTTTGGTCTTGACCATAGTGGAGTTTGGAGTGTGACTGTTTGAGGTTGTGGACAGGTGTCTTTTATACTGATAACAAGTTCAAACAGGGGCCATTAATACAGGTACAGAGTGGAGGACAGAGGAGCCTCTTAAAGAAGAAGTTATAGGTCTGTGAGAGCCAGAAATCTTGCTTGTTTGTAGTTGACCAAATACTTATTTTCCACCATAATTTGCAAATAAATTCATAAAAATCAGACAATGTGATTTTCTGGATTTTTTTTTTCTCATTTTGTCTCTCATAGTTGAGGTTTACCTATGATGAAAATTACAGGCCTCTCTCATCTTTTTAAGTGGGAAAACTTGCACAATTAGTGGCTGACTAAATACTTTTTTCCCCACTGTATGTGTATGAGTATCTCTCTGGTCACAATTAAAACAAAGCTTTTGTGTTTTTATTTCTCATTCCAGTTTAAATGTTCTGAATATTGGCGACATGAGGCAACAGTTTCAGACCCTGGACTTTGTCCAACAGTCGCCTTCAAGGGTCAGACATTTTTTTCTCACATAGTTATTCCAACTATGAACAAGGACTGGTCGTCACTTTTGACAGCATATCTTTGTATGAACGGCTGTTAAGTTCTTTCTTTCCATTTCTGTCTATCGCCATATACGCAGTCCTGGTTGTAAAACTAGACTTTAAGCTAATATAACAAGCTCCACGGTGACAACAAAAACGCTTTAAATCATCAACTTTCCAGGGGTTAATATGGTCCAAATCATAGCTTTCTTCGGTGCTTAACGCTAACTATCAATATTGTTTGGTAGCCAAGAGAAATTCCTGACCCGAGATGGGCATTTGGCTTATTCGGCCAATTAGGGATATCGGGAGATTTTTCCAACGGTTAAGATGGTCAGTTATTGTCTTTTGAAGAGGAGTGAAATTTAGATGAAACAGCTCTGACAGCCTGGGGGAAATGTTTATGCCTAAGTATGTGATTAAAGTTGTGCATATGGGAATAGGTGGTGTATGGGCTGCCACATCCCAACTATCCCCTTCAATGGGAGGATAATGGATTTATGAAAGTTGATGGAGTAATCAGAGATGTTTGAATATGTTTTTATGAGTGATGAGCATTAGGCGTCTGTATTCCTGTGATACACACGTTCTGGCGAATTGCTGCAGCAAGAGGTTAAATGAATATGGTGAAAAGGGAGGGAGAGAGTGGACACCCTTGCCTTGTACCTCTATGTAATGTGAATGGTTGCGATATGAGTCCATTGGTACTGTGGAGGTGGGTGAAGTATGCAAGATGTGAATCCAATTATTAAATGATTCCCCAAAGACAAATTTTTCGAGAGTGGATGTTAGAAATTACCAATTAACTCTGTCAAAAGCTTTTTCAGCATCTAGTGAAACAATGATTGCTGGATGCAGTGTTGAGTATTCCAGTAAGTTGAACAGTCTGCATGTGTCTTTTATAAAGCCTGTTTGATCTGGATGTATTATGGATGGAATTACTTCTTCTATTTGATGGAATAATGTTTTGGTAATTATTTTGAGGTCAATGTTGATAAGCGATATGAGGCGACACTTCGATGGTATATCTTAGGTTTAAGAAGAAGTGAAATTATGGCAAAATTCATGTGAATAGGTAATTTCGATTATAAGTCTTTGGAAGAGTGGAGTGAAAATAGGCCAGAAATGTTTATAGAACTCAGCAGGGAAGCCATCTGGTCCGGGTGTTTTATTGTTTGGCAATAATTTAAAAGCATCTTGAAGTTCTTTATCAGTTATTGGTGATTCAAGCATTATTGATTGGTTCTCTTTAACTTTTGGTAGTTCAATACCATTAAGAAATGTGTTTGTCTGTTTGGGATGGGTCAGTCATTGTGCAGTTTTAACAAACATCTTTGAATGTCCTGTTAATCTCTGCTGGTAATTGTGTTGGCTTCCCTATTGAGTTCTTCCTGTTTGTTTGTTTGTTTGTTTGTTTTTGTTTGTATACTTTATTGTCCCCGTAGGGAAATTTGTCCTCTGCATTTAACCCATCCTTCGATGCCACTAAGGCAACCCGTAAGGAGCAGTGGTCGACGGCCCGGGGACCCATCTCCATGATGTGGAGCCAGGCAGATGGTCAGAATCACCTGGCTGGAGGATTCACCTATTGCACATGTTTTTAGTGGTAGGGGAAACCGGAGTACCCCGAGGAAACCTACGTAGACACAGGGAGAACATGCAAACTCCACACAGAAAGGCCCCGTCCTGTTGGGAATCGAACCCAGGACTTCTACCTGTAAAGCGGAGGCGCTAACCTCTGCGCTACCATGCCGAAAAGGAGCGCAGGTCATACTAACAATGGTTGGTTTTTTTCCACAATTTTGTTTAAGTTGACTTGCCAGATGTTTCCAGATTTATTGCTTTGCTGAAAGGTTTCTTGAGTCTTTGTATCATAAATTGTGTTTATTTGTAGTTTATATTGACGCAGTTCTATTTCAGTTTTGGTTTTTTTCCCCAGAAGGATTGTTTGCGTTGATAGTCTTCAATTGTTACTTTGTTTTTGTTTTTTCGAGTTCCGCCTGTTGCTGTTGGTCTGTCTCCTTTTCGTGTGTGGAATACGAAATCATTATGCCTCTAAAAACTGCTTTTCCAGTGTCCCATAGAACTGATGGAGATGACTTTGGGGAATCAATTATTTCTAGGAAGGATGCCCACTCTTTCAATGATTCTGGTCATTTAAAAGGGAAGTGTTGAAGCGCCATCTGGTGGATATATTTTGCTAATTTTACAGGGGCTTGGTCAGTAATGATTAGGGTGTGTTGTTGGCTTGGAGATATTTGGCAGAATAAAATTGCTGAGAATACGTCAGTACGTGAATATGATTTATGGACCGGAGAGTCAAATGTGTGTTCTCTTGTTGTAGGGCTCTGAAGCCGCCAAACCATCGCCAAGGCCAAACTCATTCATGTATTGTTTTATTGTTTTGGTTGATTGTGATAGTTGAGTTGTGTTGCTACTTTTGTCAATTGATGGATTAATTACAGTGTTAAAATCTCCTCCTATTATAACCGGGCAGTTTGAATCCACAGAAATCAATGAGAAGAAATTATGGAAGAATGACGGGGAATTACAGTTGGGACTGTAAATGTTTGCAATTGTGATCGTATTGTTGTTTTTTGATAGTAATGACAAACCTTCCATCTGGGTCAGTGACAGTAGTGTTGTGAGTGAAAGTATTCTTTTTATTCATGAGAATAGACACACCCCTTTGTTTAGTGTTATAGTTAGTGGAGAAAATGTAAACTCAAAAAAGGGGATAAATCAACACAACTGGACTTACTTTTAAAAAGAGCTGACAGTTTCGCTGTCCATCCAGACAGCTTCCTCAGAGCTGTTGTCCGTGGTGACCACACCCACCAGATATAGATGTGGTGGGCGTGGATGGTGAATACCCAGTGACAGCTAATGACATCACTGGCGGGGGCCCCAGACATGGCCCGGGTCCAAGCCGTGTCTGGGGCATCCTCCGGATGGCTCGGTCCCAGGTGTTGGACAGCTGGAACCTAAGTCCCCCTCGTCTGTTGATGGCCGGGCGCATGGCTCTCTCGTATATGGCTTCCTTGACTCCTCTCTCAAACCATCTGTCCTTCTATATCTGGTGGGTGTGGTCACCACGGACAACAGCTCTGAGGAAGCTGTCTGGATGGACAGCGAAACTGTCAGCTCTTTTTAAAGGTAAGTCCAGTTGTGTTTATTTATCCCCTTTTTTGAGTTTAATTAATTACCTGGATGACTGAGAAACTACATTGTCTTATGGAGAAAATGTAGCTTATTGTTTTCAGATTTGTTTGTTGTAAGAGACAAATGTTTGGTTGTAGTTTAGTTAGAGGTATTTTGTTCTTTTTTACTTGTGATCCAACTCCTCGAATGTTCCAGGTAAAAATGTTTAATCCATGACATGTTCTCAGAGCATTAACCATGATGGGAATCTGTTTGTGTGTGTGTGTGCGCGCGCACGCACACACATGTTAACCTGTTAACTGCCATTTTAGGGTTAGGCTAAACAATTATGTATATCCAAATCTCAAAGCATATTGACTGGAGAGCCTATGTGCCGGTTAACTTACATTACATTTGCCGTTCTTAACCCTAATCATATGCTGATTAGGGTTAACTAACCCTAACCCTAGTAGGGCTGGGACGATGGACGATTTAATTACACTGTAAATTAAATCTCGAATATAGCTAATGTGCACGCTAGTTTAAGTAGCCTGCCAGAAGCCCGAAGACATGATGTGTTAGCCGCTGCTCTATTTCGCAGCTCTATTTCTGACGCGCGGGGCACTCTCTCTCTCTCTAAAAGCAGCTACTGTTTAACATCGCGTGGTTTCGCTTTGCTTTTCGTACGGAAACTAAACAGTTTTAAAATGCAGCGATGGATCCATCGGAGCTAAGAGCGCATGGGTTTGGATGTTTTCACTAAGGACCGAGAGAGAGGAGAGAGAGGAGAGAAAGAGGCGCGGAGGTACGAGGCTACGAGCACACGGACCGGGCGGCGCGTGGAGCAGCTTCAATAACGCAGATTACGACACCAACTTCTAAATATTGTCCCGTTCACCCACTGTTTCTTAAACATTACATTAAAATTGAGCAAATGCAAATAATAAGCTCCGAATTACATTTGTATTAGTGTGATAAGAGCCTTGGTATTGAGGAGCAGATGACGCTCTAAATAAGTCGCTCTCCTCTGAGACTTTTACACACGAAATCCGTGTTCCATGACTCTGTTCAGATCATGTTTAGTTTAGATACATTTATCCTGCAATCTCACATTTTTCCTTACATAAATAAAATTCAGCCAATATATAGGCTATGTAAATGTCTTGTGCTTATAATGAGAGTTGGACGAGGGTTCACTGTAAACATCGTCAACTGCCAATTAAGGGGACATCGCCCAACCCTAAACCCTAGCCCCCGATCAGGGGGACGGCAAGTAACAGGTTAAGGTGTATCTGCATGCAAATGGGTGATGTAAAGAACATCTCATGGTTCGGATTGGAGATGAGAGGGCGCATTTACCTTCCCCCATCGCCGCAATACATTTTGGAAATGAAGAAATAATTACAATGAATCAACAAAAGAAAAACAAAGACTGGAAATAACTGATGAGATTATTCAGCAAATGTACTGCCATTTGCACTTGTCAAACTACCAGTAATTAAAAAACAACAGAGCTGAAAATGTAATTTCATAGCTGTACCATTATCTCCGAATTGTTGATGAATTCATGAGCTGTAATCATTTATGGTTATAGTCCTGGTCACAAAACAATGAAATTATACACACAAGGGAGAATGTGAAACCGCGTCCATGCTATTTTGGCAATCAGTTATTGAGTACCAGATGGTGCCCATCACTGGTGCACCATGTCTTTGAAACCGAGACAAGAGAGGCAGATCAAGAGTGGCATGTGGCACAGGAAAGCAGAGCTTAATATGGATGATGTGTCATATAAATACTAATCAGGCTGGTATCACACCCACAGCTAAACGAGATCCCCAAAGCTCTCCACAAGCACCCACTCATCATACCCTCCATCACGCTACGGCTCACTTTATGGTTTAGTTGACAGCTTCCATTTAGGCACTCATTCGATATGAATTGCAAACGCAGAAAATATTTGTTTCTCTTAGTGTCTGAAAATATTCAAGTGGGCAGTGATTAAGCATTAGGATAATCAAGGTATTTCACAGCAATGTAGGGATTCTGGTTTTGTGTTCAAGTTGAGTGGATCAATAGGCTAAGCGGGGATAACCAAACAGTTGTCGCTTTAAGATTATCTTGTGCATATTTATACATCTTGTCTCGAAATAGTGGCAGAAACATGACAGTGTGCTATTACGAGACAGCAATAACAATTTATAGGCCTTGACTGTGAGCTGTTTGAAGATGGCACGCTGCCACCTTGGCATCACACTTCTGTCTCAGTTCTCTTCAGTGGCTGCCCATCCATCAGAGCCTTCTGCTTCACAAGTTATCACTCAATATCTCTGCAGTGTTCAGGACAAACAGGTTCAGTGTGCACTCAGCCAGCTTTTTTTTTCAAATCATCTCAAATGATTCACTGCACAACTTTAAAATATTGGGAAGCAGTTAGATTTAGGGCTGCGCAATTTATCAAATCCAAATGACGATGCAAATGGTTGTATTTTGTAATTTATTTGTTCAATTTCGTAATGTCTTTCGCAAGCAACACCATGTACAGTCTCCAACACAGTTTTTAAGCCTCTAGAAATGTTTTCTGAAATCTCACAGTTCAATGCTCCTATAAGTTTTTAATATGTACTTCATGAACTGGAGAATATTTTGTGCGTAAGAGTCCTGACTGTTCATAGGATTTGTTCTTCCAAAGGAATGTTTTCACCTTGTTTTCAAACGAAAGAATTCTCTCTAACCTCAAATGCTTTTTAACAAGTTGAAATCTCTTGCGAGTCCGGGTGACAGAAACACAGCTGAGCCCTCAGCCTCTCGCTGCGAAGATTTTCTGACATTTTTTAGAGACAAAATCTCAGCTCTAAGATTGTCCCCTCTGTCTGCTGTGTTTCCCGTGGCTCCATCAGTTTGTCATGCTGTCTTTGAATGTTTTTAACCTGTATCTCTTAGTGAATTGACTCAAATTGTGAAAAAGCTAAAGCCTTCTTCGTGTCCACTCAAAATTATCCTAAGTTGATCATTCAAAAAATGTCTGATGGTATTGGTCTCTATATTATGCAAATATTGAATGATTCTCTAATTGTTGTTTCCCTACTGCTCTGAAACATGCTGGTGTTTAGCTGCTCATTAAAAAGAACACCCTTGATCCTAATGTGCTGTCTAACCTAACCAAATTGACCAAATCTGACCAAATTGTGTCTTAAATCAAACAGTGTAAGGCCAGTGTCTAACCCATAGACATAATAAATAGTAGACTCCGTCTGCTCATTCCTCCCCGTTTACGTTAATGACTATGTTCGAGGGAATCCATGTTGGATTTACAGACTCCTCCTACCCTGCTCCGATCGAGCATGTTCCTAAAAAGGGCAAAAGGGCGGGATCTTCATTGTAGACTCAGCCCTCATGGGCCCTCGTTCGGTCATGACCACACCCACAGCTTTAGCTCTGATGCTAACGGCCTGTCAATCAAAGTCCGGCCCTCATTAATATACGAGATTTCTAAAATGTATCTTACGAAAACCCGCCTGGTTTCTTTCATTGTACCTAGCCCAGCATTATCACAGCAGCAATATCTAGCTGTTGAAAGTTTAACATATTGGAAACCAGGCTTTACAGTTGTTTAAAACATGTGTAAAGAGCAATGCTTTCTCAACTATATGGAGGCACTACAGTAATGTCGACCAATGGCGGCCCCTGCATGGTAGTCATGAAACTGTGCTAGATGCAGCCATTGGTCTAAACTCCTCCATGAACATCCTGTTTTATTTATGCATTTGTTTGTTTTTATTAATAATGATAATAATAATTGTTGTTGTTGTTGTTGATAATTATTATTATTATTTAGGATGCCTATGGGAGTTGCGAAGTGGGGACATAAGCAACAGAAATTGAAGGGATCTCAAGTTACTTATTAGAAATACCACTGTATAGGTATAGTGTATTGTGTTATGCTGTGATAGGATGGCCCTGCCTGCTTTGGTGCAGCTATACATGTTGATTGCATTGTTCAGCGTACATTTTATTACATACTCAAAGTGCACCACGAATAGCATAAATCAAGAGCTTATGTTTCCCTGAGTCATGTTTATAGCCTCAGTCTTGCCCCTTTTCTTGCTCAGCCAAGCAGTCTCAAGTCAGCACTATAAAGTCTTGAGTGTCTGTATAAGAGGTATACATTAATAGCCTTTGCCAATGTGGCTATCCTGCTAAACTGTATGTATTTTTGACTCATCTTTTTCCGCAATTTCCCACATTAATAATAATAATAATAATAATAATAATAATAATAATAAGAGCACTTTAGTCTTGCCACCAATAGTTGTGCCCAGACCTGCTGTCCAACTCTAGGATCCTCTGGTTCACGGAAAACATTTAACTACTAAAGACTAAATGTGCGTTACATCAATAGAAAACATATTGAGCTGAATGTACTGAAGTTCCAGCATATGCAGCTTGATCTTATTCAAACAAAACAAAAACAAAAGTGATGTCAATCAGTGATATTATCCACACCAGAACCAGAATGTCACTTAGTAATTCTGAGAACATACAGTAGACTATTCAACTTCTTATTTTTAAATTTGCCACTTAATTTAAGTAAAACTAATTCCACCAGAATTATTCAGCAAAGTAATTAGTTGGAAAAACATGACATTCTGCAATATTCACTTATTGTAGTATTTATCAAAGGCATTATGAGATTATGGTATAATTATTATTTTCCAAAGTTATTCCAATCTCTGATTTGGCTTAAATCTATGTAACTATCTATTCTTAATAATTCATGCAGCTTTTTACTCATGTTTAATTGCTCAGTCAAATCTTGGACTCCACAGGTCTACAGGACCCAGAACCACACAGGGGAGTTAAGAGGGATGGGTCTAGGTAGTGGATCCACAGCTGAGGGCCTCCTCACTACCCTTGGAGGAGAGTGGAGGGGGCAAGGACCGGGCTGTGCTTTTCTGGTTTAAGAGGGAAATGGAGGTGGGAACTAAAGAAAAGTGGTTTAAGTGGTTACTATTTGCTGGCTCTGTATCGCCTCCCCAGGGCAACAGGTCGTAGATGTTGAGGCAGGCTAATGCTCAGTATCACCTGGCAGAAGGATTAATCTATTGTACATGTTCTTAGTGGTAACCAGAGCACCCGCAGGAAACCGATGCAGGCACTGGGAGAACATACAAACCCATTCAGCCCAGGGATCGAACCTTCTTACGTGCACTCCCTGTGTTTGGGTGAGCTTCCTCTGGGTGTTCCTGTTTCCCCTCATCAACCTAAAACATGCCCAGTAAGCTAATACCTCCAGCTGTTCTCCTGGCTAAAGATCTGGAGATGGATCCCCAGACCCGGTAGCTGCTCACAGCTCGACAGGTTGCCCTGAGGCGCTCTTTGAACGATGTGACCCGTGTGGCGTAGCGTAATTGCGCAAGACCCCTGTCCGGTCAGATTTAGGGACTGTCAGCAAATTACTCTACTTCAATTGTGGTTGTGTAGTAAGCCTACGTGTCATTTACGTTGACAGTAATGTCATACTGAGTCTGCACAATGCGCCCAATCCCTGCCCGCGATGGGCCCTTCAAGTGACGTGGGCCCCGGCGTACCCTACGCCGCTGGGTCAAATTTCTTATAGGGTCAATAAAATCTACAAATACAAAAAACAAAGAAGATAATCAGATTTGTGCTATTCTGAGAAAGAAGTTTAAAGAACACCATTACGATAATGATACAAAAGATCAAGTATAAGCAACAACAACAAAACAATCTTTATGGTATGCGCACACACACCTGGTTAGTGCTCTCTTGGTCATGGTTGCACTCTTTTCTAATTGAAACGGGAGAGAGGTTTTCAGTCTCTTAGCAACAAATACACAAAGAGTATAAATGAAGGCCACACCACAGTAATAAGATGAGACGATGCAGAGCACAAGCACAGGAGTATGGGAACTATTACAGTGCCTCTCGTAAGTACTAATACACTTTGAACTTTTGCACATTTTGTCATGTTTACAACCATAAACATAAAGATTTTATTTTGAATTTTTTACTGAAAGTTCACACACAAGTAACAGACAACTGTGAAGTGAAAGTAAAATGATACATGATTCTGTTCTGTTCTGTAGAAAAATGAAAAGTGGGGCGTGCACAAGTATAGCATTTTTCTGAGTGCATTAAATTGCCTTTATAACATTCCTAATGACTGCAGAATGTTCACACCTTGTCCTAACCATTAAATAGAGGCCACCTGTGCGTAATCTACTCTCAGTATAATTCCAGCTGTTCTGTGAGGGCCTCAGAGCTATGGTCAGAGTGTATTGGTCACTAAACAACATCATGAAGGCCAAGGAGCACACCAGAGAGGTCAGGGATAAAGTTGTGGAGAAGTTTAAAGCAGCGTTAAGTTATACAAAGATTTCCCAAGATTTGAACATCTCACGAAGCACTGTTCAATCTATCATTCAGAAATGGAAAGAGTATAGCACCACTGCCACTGCGAACTTACCAAGACACGGCCGTCCACCTAAACTAACAGACCGAACAAGGAGAGCACTGGTCAGAAATGCAACCAAGTGCCCCAAGATAACTCTGGAGGAGCTGCGACGTACTGCCGCTGAGCTGGGGGAATCTGTACATGGGACAACTATAAGTCGTACTCTACACAAATCTGGCCTTCATGGACGAGTGGCAAGAAGAAAGTCATTATTGAAAGGAGGCCATAAGAAATCCCGTTTGAAGTTTGCTAGAAGTCATATGGAGGACACAGCTACCATGTGGAAGAAGGTGCTTTGGTCAGATGAGACAAAAATGTAACTTTTTGGCCCAAATGCAAAACGTTATGTATGGCACAAACTTAACCCTGCTCATCGTCCTGAGTGCACCATCCCCAGTGTCAAATATGGTGGGGGGAGCATCATGCTATGGGGCTGCTTTTCCTCAACGAGGACTGGGAAGATTGTAAGAATAGTTGGGAAGATGGATGGAGCCAAATACAGGGACATTTTGGAGTAAAACCTGCTGGAGTCAGCAAGAGAATTGAGGCTGGGGCGGAGATTCACCTTCCAGCAGGACAATGACCCTAAACACAAAGCTAAATCTACAATGGAATGGTTTAAAACAAACATAATAATGTGTTAGAATGGCCCAGTCAAAGTCCTGACCTAAATCCTATTGAAAATCTGTGGAAAGACCTGAAAACTGCTGTTCACAAACGCTCTCCTTCTAATTTGACAGAGCTTGAGTTGTTTTGTAAAGAGGAATGGGCTAAAATGTCGGTCTCTGGATGTGCAAACCTGGTAGAGTCATACCCCAGAAGACTTGCTGCTGTTATTGCAGTAAAAGGGGGTTCCACAAAGTATTATTCATGCTGTATGAATACTTATGCACGCCCCACTTTTTGGTTTTCTATTTTTTGAAAAATAACAGAATCATGTATCATTTTGCTTTCACTTCACAGTTGTCTGTTGTGTGTGAACTTTCAGTAAAAATTCAAAATAAAATCTTTATGTTTATGGTTCAAGGTGTATTAGTACTTTCGAGAGGCACTGTATCTGTCCACAAAGGTTTATTTTTCATCCGTATGGCCTTATTATCATTATTATTATTATTATTATTATTATTATTGTTATTTTATTTTTATTATTATGCTAAACTAGTATTCCAGTCTTCTTATCTCCCAGCATCCAAGTCCTCTCCGTGGACCTTAGGATATTGGCAGAGTTCATTTCATAGACAGAGCTCTCCTGAGGATGTTGTTCATGTGTGTTAATGTTGCCTGGTATTTGTTCTATATATTTATGAATTCCCTTTTTGATGGTTCCAACAATCACTGGAATCTCGATTTCAAGATCTTTATATTTGCTGATCTTCTCTGAAGTTTTGACAGAGGTGTTGATGTCAAGAGGCACAGCCATGTCTATGAGGAGGCTATTCTTCAGCACTATGTCAGGCCTATTTGCTTTGAGTGTTCTTTACAGATGTTCCAGTGAATACGCTGCTGCTCTGTTGTGGTGGCAGATACAGTCTTGGCCAATTCAGGGCATCTAGCAAAAGGTTTCCACACAGTCTACACAGTGGGCGTGTGTTTGGCTCTTTCATAATTCCTTGTTGGTACCACCGTGTGGCGAGAGATTGATCTTGCGCAGCTATGAGGAAGCCTTCAGACTCTGCTTTTAGGCCAGCTGCTGTCAGGTTTACTCTTTGAGGAAACTTGCCATGGACCTTTTTGTTTTCCATTTTGACCTCAGTTGCTGGAGTACTTGTTATTTCGTTTTGGCCTTTGTTCGGCGAGCAAATGCTGTGTCTGTGGGGATCATTGCAGGTGGTCATAGTTCTTGAATACAATCCCTTGCTCTTGTCACAGTCTTTGACGTACCTGAGCAGGATATCCCTTGTTTCTGCAAGGTATTTCTAAAGCCCAATGGTGGTGATATAAGAGGTTTGCAGTTGTATTAGTCCCAGTCCCTGAGTTTGGATGGTACATTCTATGCATTGTAAGGGGTTTTCTTGATTTTATGTCTGTTCTAATAGGTTCCAATTAATAACGTTATAGCTGTAAATGACAATGGATAGTTGTATCCAGTTTGTTTCACAGTTGTACCGAATACAAAAACACACATTTTTTCCGAGTGGATTGAGGTATTAGCAATGTAAAATCTCCATGCTCCACGCTCTCTCAAATTGTAAAGAAGCATTGTACAGTAATAGCCGGTAATAATTTGTTGAACGCTTCATGTAGGAATATTGACATATAATCATTTACAAGATTCTTAAATTTTAGCAACTTTGACTGAATAAACATATTATGTGTGTGAACTAAAAAAACAACCGTGTGAATGATCCGCACTGTAAGGTATGGGAGTACCAAGGTCAAGTCATCAAGGTATGGTTTTGCTTTATTTATAATAGAGAGGCTTTTGGAAATGTTTGTTATTATAAGTCTGTCGTGGGGTTTCAAGTCAATTTGTTATCAATTGTAGCACCCACAAATTTATTCTCATTTGCAGTTCAGAATTCATTTTTAGACAACCAAACAACATGGCTTTAGTTTTCTAAATATTTAAAGATAATTTATTTATGTACACCCACTTCTTTATTGTATTGTATTCCTTGTTCAGGGAGAAGATTCACCAAATTTTATTGAGTGATTTCCAAACTATACTGTCCTGTATAATTATAGTGAAGCACTGATTGCCAGTAAAGTGTCATTATGTCACGCTGCTGTACATGCCTCCAAGAGTGTTGTACGAAATGTATTTCTGCGTACAACCGTTTTCGTGATCCCAGACTGCTTTTCCTATTCTAAGCAATAAGCAGGCCTTTTGAGGACACCTCCCTCCTCTAGATACGGGATAAAACAGTACCTTTTACCTCTCTCAGTCCGACACCCTGAAGCCTCTTCCCCTTTGAAATTAACTCGATTTGATTTCTGCATATTACGAGCTTCGGGAAACACCCTCAAACTGTAAAGTTGTTACATCAGCAGAGCCTTGTAAAATTGAAGAGCAGCTACAGATCTGTGCTGGCTTTTCTGAGTGGTGGTGTGCGCTGCAGTTTGTGGGCCCAGTGTGAACATAATTAAGGTTGTGGATGGACAGATCTCCACAGTGCCGGTGCGTCTTGATCCTGCTGCGTTGTAGACCCGGACTCTTCATTCTCACAAAGAGAGGAGCGTGGCAGACTTAAGGCCGGAGTCACGGGGGAACACTACAGGGAGTTGAGTGCAAATTGGCGGGCTATGCAAAGGAAGAAAGACCTGCTTTATTTACCAAGAGCATCGAGCTAAACTGTTCTTGGATTGTTTCATATGCTGAGATGCAACAAGGAGCTTGAGATTAAATCAAAATTAATCAAAATGAATTGTTATAAATAAGTTTTAGGTAAATACATTGTGCTTTGAAAACAACAAAATAATCTGTCTCCTAAAACCCAGTCATTTATTTTAGACCACCACAATCATGTTCTGTATGTGATTCCTGTATCAGTAAGAACTAAGAACTGAAATAAGGTAAATTGTAGACGTAATCGCGGTCAGGAACATCGCTGGTAACGCTTTATAATAAGGGTACATGAATTCATGCTTGAATTCATCATGAATTATGATGAATTCAAGCATGACTTCATTAATTAATTCATTATGAATTCATGATGAAATACTTCACACTGTTAATTCAGGCAATCAACTCATTATGCGCGGTATAAATAAAGTTGCCTTGCCATTAATGATAATGATTAATTTATCATGATCATGATGAATTCTTTGTTGTCATGACTTCATTATGAATGTGCCCCTTAAACTGAAGCATTGCAGCTTTGATAACTTAATAGATAGAGAACCTGTTTTAGGAGGGCGATTATGTGCACAGAAGAGAGCTGTTAATATTCAAGACTATTTTATTCATTTATTTATTTAAAAGAAAACAAACATTTTAGATGCTTTTAAACATGAATGTAGGCTTACAGCCGTGTGCACAACCAACATAATAATAATAATTAATAATAATAATAATGCATTGGATTTATATAGCACTTTTCTGGACACTTAAAGACGCTTTACATTGCATTATTCATTCACTCCATACTCAGTGGTGGTAAACTACTGTTGTAGCTACTGCTGTCCTGGGCTACACTGACAGAAGCGAGGCTGCCAATTTGCACCATCGGCCCTTCCGACCAGCACCACATGTTCACTCTTACACTACATTCTCACAGGCAAGGTGAGTGAAGTGTCTTGCCCAGGGACACAACAACAGTGTGCACATGTGGGAGCCTTGATTCGAACCCCCAACCTATTTGCTAGTATGTTTATACAAGTTATCAAAGCTGCAACGCTTCAGTTTAAGGGGCACATACATAATTAACTCATCATGAGATCATTTTTAGTTTATACAAAGTTTGGTCCTTGCCACCGTTTGCTTCTTCTGCACAAGAATTCATCATGATCATGATAAATTAACTTATTAATAATAATGATTAATTTATCATTGTAAATTAATCATTATCATTAATGAGTTCATTGCCGTGTTAATTCATGAGTATTTCATCATGAAGCATCATGAATTCATAATGAATGAATTCATGAAGTCATGATGAATTCATGAATGAATTATGATTAATTCATGCATGAATTCATGTACCCTTATTATAAAGCGTTACCGAATCGCTGCTTTCTAAAGCAGAGAAAAGCATCCCCCTCCGTCTTTGCCGTTTTGCATACACATTTTTTGTTGTGCCTGTATATTTGAATATTTCTGTTATGCGTAAAAACTGCAGCTTTCCAGTGAAGTAGGAGTGGGAGTTTGAGTTTTTTTAATGCCAGATGCGGCTGGTTTTAGAGTCATCATTGTTCCCATGGCCCTGCTTCCTCTGCACCACTCCTCTTCATCCTTAACCTAGGGAGTCCTTTTTATTTCTAGCATCTGCACTGTGATGAGAAACAGCAGCTAACTAGGGCACTGCATAATAAGCAAGAACAGCAGCAGTGGGAAAGAAAAGGAGGGGAAAAAAAGAATCAGATCTCATAGGAGAAGCTTTTGTGCATTTGCTGACAGAAGTAATTCAGCAAGCAAATATTATCCTTGTGCCTATCATTGCTGAGGCCTTCGTGTATTATTGCTTACCTATAGCTCGGGTGGAGGTGTATCAGAGTTCACATCTCACTGTAGATGTCAAAGCCCTGAGCCAAACTGTCATGTGATGGGCAATGCGGCACACTGGCCTATGTGTCACAGGAAGAGATGTGAAAAGATGCCTTGTTTCTGTACTCAACACTTGTTTATATTATTTTTGTCCCACTATGGCTGCATAGCATATTGCCAAATTATTGTTAATGCTATATACATATGAAGGAGTCACAATATTTTTGCAACATTATTGAGCCGGGGTTCTTCAATCTTCACTTTTTTTCCTAACACACGGATCTGCAAAAGTCCTTTTTTTGCCATAGTTTTCCTGATTTATTTCTAATTTTTTCCCTCCTTTTGGTCCTTATTTAATATTAAGCCGTCTATTCACACCATTTGATAAAATAAAAGCTCACATTGTTGCCCCAGACGATCTGCTGTTTGTTGTTTTTCATTATTCGTTTCCAAACTGTTTCTGTTTGGTCACTTCACAAATACTTGGAAACCCCTGTGAGGGAAATTATGTTGTGATATTGTGATATTTTAATTGAAATGGTTTAGTCAAATATTGGGAATAACAACGTTATTGAAATATTCAAGATGGTTATTGAATATTGAATATTTTTCTCATTTTGTGGAGCCCTAATGATAATAAATTTGACTTGAAACAAGTTCAAACTCAGAAGTAGAAAGTTTGACCGATACTGGTGATTTTAAAACAGCAAAGCTCTTTGATGTTTTATCCACTTTGACACAAGTTGAAATTCAATGACTAACGTTCTGTGACATCCAATTTCCCTCCCTGTACTTTGACTCAATGAATTTTGAACGGTTGGTCTTAATGTCCTTAATGTCCTCCAGACTGGCAGCTCTGCCTTCTAATCATTTGAGAGTGCCACACTCTCCTCCCAATTTATCTCCAATTGCGATACCCCAAAAGATGACAGATTCTTATGTTGCGCCTTGTCCCCACAGCCCATAAATATATCATCTTCAGCTTGGTTATAATTACTATTCTCGATTAGCTTTTGACGAAAGAGAAAACTGAAGTAACCAACATTTGATTCATAAAGTATTCCCCTCTATTATTTCATATTCATTCTGATGAAAAAATATTCAAAATGTCAACACATAATAAAAATGAATTCATTAAAAGGAGGTCTAAACCTGTAAAGCTTAATAGTGGAATGGTTCTAATTTGATTTTCTGTTGCCTCTCTCAACAGTGTAGAACATGATTTCCGTCTCCAGGAGGGGCAGGTGGTCCGCACGTGGAAGGTGGGTGACCCACCAGAGGCGCGACCACAGACCCCCACCCCTCCACCCTCTACGCCCAACCAACAGGACTCACCTCAGGCTGAGCGACCACCCGTTTCTGCCAAGAAGAACCGCAAGAAGTGCTTCTGGTTTCTTTGAGCTTCAGTGGGCACAGGATACACATCCCCTCCACTAAAAACCTAGAAACTGTGGAAAGAGAAGTTAGGCAGACACAGAACAATTAAGATGAAAAGTATTGGGTATGGCGGTTTGTAGCAAAGTAGCGTTGAAATGAAACAGAAGAAACGTATGGTTTAGCACGTATGACAAAAAAGTTGAAATGTAAAATTGAAATGTACTGAATATAATGAAAGACTCTTAATAATAAAAGATATTTATATGAGAAGAGTTAAATATGAAGATGGAAAGATGGTTTATGTAATTTTAATGGAGTAATGAGGGTCAGAACACCAGCTTTTATATCAAGAAACATTATAAAGTTATATGTATTTAAATCTTTTATTATGTTGTAATTGATGAGAACTATATATGTCAACACGCACATACAAATCTCACAATGATGTATAGAAAAAAGATTATTTACAAAAGTATATACAGCGACACAGAGTAGGACGAGCTCTGTACCTGTCAGAGATCAGCTGCTTGGACGCTATATTTCAGATATGGATTATAAAAGCTCTATTAAAGTATTTTACCACAGCTGCTGTTGTATGTGTTTTTTTATTTATTTATTTTCCAGACAAGTGAAGAGTACAGGTAAAATACGTAAACTGTCCTATGCACAGCTAAATAGAACTGTGTTTGCCTGGATTGTCAGAGTAGAGGCCTGTCTTAGGAAGACTGTTTAAAGCAGCATAACACAGAAACCAAACTCTTGAGGGTGGGTCTGAGGAAATACTGCTTCAGCTGAGTTTAATTCACAAGACACACAATAAGCAGCTCTACAGATATGCATGATCCCATTTATCACACTCTCTGAGTCACTTGTAACTTTTCTGCTTGCTTGCTTGTTTGTTTATTTAGTGCCAGGATAACTAACTTTTAACATATTTTCTTCAAATACATCACAAGTGATCAGAGATGGGTAGTACTCAGTTACGTTTACTCAAGTACACATACTTAAAAGGGACTATACAGAGTTTAAAAATGTTCAAATTAAGTATTTTCCTCCCCTACATGTTCCAGCCATGTCCTAATGTGTAGAATGAGCCCAGACCTGTTCACCACAACTGCCACTAAAATCCTGGACACTCAAAAAGGTGTTAATTCGGGTCCAAATTACCGCCATGCACGAGCTTAATATAGAAATTGCAGTTACCAGTAAGACCTGAGGTGGCAGTAGTGAGTATAAAATGACCAACGATGACCAGCATCTAGTCCCTTTAAGTAACTTTTTGAAGACACTATACTTTTGCAAGTAGTTTTTTCATACTGGTTTTGTTTTTTTTATTTGGTTGGGTACAGTGCATGTTAATGAACATACATGGGTCTCATGCATGTAAACAAGCCACACCGGATTGTAGCCTTGGGCTAATTTGCGTCCGTCATCCCCCATTCGCACTCTCAAACACACTCTCATTCATCCTGGCCTATTGTACATGTTTTTAGTGGTAGGGGAAACCGGAGTACCTGGAGGAAACCTACGCAGACACGGGGAGAACATGCAAACTCCACACAGAAAGGCCCCGTCCAGGTGGGAATCGAACCAGGGACCTTCTAGCTGTGAAGCACGAGCTCTAACCGCTGTACTACTGTGCTGTACTACAGTACTTTTTCCTTCTACTTGAGTATTATCAGAATCAGAATAGGTTTTATTGCCATGGTTTGAGAACAGGTCCACAAACTAAGAATTTTTATCGGTGCAAACGTGCGACATATAACACAGAGTTAAGATAAAAATAAGCTAAACAACTTTAAACTATAAGGCTATCGGGGCATGCATAAAAAATATTAAATAAATAAGATAAAATAAAAGTGACATATGGTAAGACAACAACAATTTGACATCAAACCACAGCGGGATTGTATTTACACATGTGTAGGTGTATAAAGTGATATTAAGTGATATAAAGTGATAAAGTGATAGCGGCGGGTCTAAGTGTGGACACACCACACAGTGCAAGTGCAGATCACATCCACGAGTCTGTAACTAAGCTACAGAGACTTATTTTTTGTTCATGAGTCTGATGGCGGAGGGGAAAAAACTGTTCATGTGGCGGGAGGTATAGGTCTGGATAGACCGTAGCCTCCTGCCTGAGGGGAGAGGGGTGAATAGTCCGTGTCCAGGGTGAGAAGGGTCAGCTGTGATCCGACCCACACGCCTCCGGGTCCTGGAGGTGAACAGGTCCTGGAGAGATAGGATCTCACAGCCAATCACCTTCTCAGCAGCACGCACAATGCGCTGCAGTCGGTGCCTGTCCCGTTCTGTAGCGCCGGGGTACCACACGGTGATGGAGGAGGTGAGGATGGACTCGATGATGGCCGTGTAGAACTGCACCAGCTGCCCCAGGAAGAACATCCTCTGCTGGGCTTTCTTGATAAGGGAGCTGATGGTTGGCTCCCATCTGAGGTCCTGGGTGATGGTGGGCCCAGAAAAAGGAAGGAGTCCACGATGGAGATGGGGGTGGGCGAGTCTGTCAGGGCGAGGGGGACGGTGGGGCTGTGTCTTTCCTGAAGTACACGATCATCTCCACTTATCAAGATATTTTGTAGAAAAACCTGAGAGATTCACAACAGTGTGTGAATTAATGAGTACACCCTTGTATTAAATAACTGGCTGATCCTTCTTTTGCAGCAATAACTGCTTTTCTGTAGTTGCAGATTAAACGTTCACAACTATCAGGATGACTCTTGGATCATTCCTCTTTACAAAACTGCTGCAGTTCAGTGAGATTCCTGGGTTCACTTCCTTTTTCCTCCCTGTCCTGTGAATGTTTACATGTTATGGCCAATACAAAATTTGTATTGGCCATAACATGTAAACGTTGTATAAACATGTATTTGTTTGGGTGGTATTAGTTCAAGCACAATGTTTAATCATTCTTGTGATTTTAATAAAGATCGGACCACATTTAGTGACCAATTTAGACAGAAATGTAAGAAATTCCACACGGTGTACTTACTTTTTCCTCCCACTGTATTTTGTGTTTTGTTTAATTATTCAAAATTATTTATTTTTATATACGTTTATGGTATTTTATTATTAATATTTATTTTATGGTTTGTTTCTCATATATGCCACAATTGAAACATGAATCTGACTTACTCTCACACTACTGAATAACATTTTTGTCAAGTAACATTTTCGTCAAGTACCTACCTCGCTTGCAGAGGTAGGTAGAGTAGCCAAAATAGTTACTCAGGTCAGAGTAACGTTACTTTAAGACCATTTTACTCAAGTTACGTCCTCAGGGTCGACATCCAAAAGACCCTTCGACCACCACCAACCAACCTCTCAGTCACATATCCCAGGCGCATCTCTGCTCATCTTCGAAGATCATTAAAATCCTCAACTGTTTCTCATCATGACAGTCCTTTCATGGAATTTTATGTCTTTGCAGCCTGCTTTGTCACACTATCACTTAAGATAATTTATTGCTACCATTCATTTAAAACCAGTACCACCTCCATCATAATCCAGACGACACAATTATCCCTTTTCACCCAATCTCATAGCGAACATATTGTTCTCCAACCAACACGATACTTCATCTCGCCTCTCTCCTCATCAGCAGCAGCACTTCTAGCTCATGGTGTAGTTGTCAGTCATTAATCTGCTTTGGTACAGCCTGTAATCCCGATGACAGAGTGCATTGGCTTACAGGAAGCAGAGAGGCTCTGAGCCCAGCCTGGTGAGGGGAACAAAAGATCCACAGAAGACCTGCTTTGAATCTATAAAGAAAATGTGTGAGAGGACCAAGAGCTGTGTGTGTTCCACCACTGACATACCTCCCCTTCAAAGGGGAGGTATGTCAGTGGTGTACCTCTCATCCCTCTCATTTATGTGGTATAATACAGTTGTGCTCAAAAGTTTACATACCCTGGCAGACTGTTATATTTATTTTTTGGCCATTTTTTAGAAAATATGAAAGATGACACAATTTCTTAATTTTTTCACTAGTTAGTGGTTGTGCGAAGCCATTGGTGAAACAACTGAGTTTGCTCTTTTTAAATCATAATGACAATTGAAACGGCCAAAATGACTCTGATCATACAGTATGCACACATTTAAAAGAAAGTCTTTTATGGAATATATAAACATTATTTTTCTGTTTTATGGTTCTACGTGACAACATTTTATTATAGCTATCAAAAAAGTATTGTTCAGGTATCGTATGGAGAAAAAATTATAATAATAACGGTACCCAGCCCTACAAAAAGAGGGGAAAAAATATGGAGATGATCTGTGTTGTAACTTCTCAAACCTCTTGAGAAGACCGTACAATCCATCACAGGCTTCCAGTTAAGGTTAAGGTATGTACTTTATTAATCCCCGTAGGGGGATTAGTTCTCTGCATATGATTTGACCCATCTCCAGATGTGGAGCCAGGCTAAACACCTGGCAGGAGAATTCATCAATTGTACATGTTTTTAGAGGAAACCTACGCAGACATGGGAAGAACACGCAAACTCCACACAGAAAAGTCCGGGGATCGAACCCGGGGCCTTCTAGCTGTGAAGCACATGCACTAACCACTGCGCTACCACAGATCTGCTCTATTACAGTCGGGCCCCCAGCCATCCATTCAGCTTCACTGTTCTGCTCCCAAGGCCCAGCTCTAGATCTGGACATACAGTACAACCAGATCCACAACAAACAAACTCTTACCCATACCATTTCAGGAACACGTATGGGCAGATTTTTATTTTATTTTATTCTGTGAGCCTGGAATAGGATTTTGTTTAATTAACACCTGGACTTTAAAAAAAAAGTGTTTAGTCAAACCTTGACCTACGGGACTATCGCTGATAAAGGCCACTGCCTCAGTGCAGTGCGACCCTCTTTTTTGTACATCTGTATGATGTGTTGTACTGTCCTAGAAAGATGGATTTGTTCTGATCAGCAGGCCTATATCAAAACACAAAACACCTAAACATTGTCAGAAGTCCTTTTCGGCAAAGGGCTGACTGTGATTCACTTAAAATGGTTCAATGACCCACTTCTGGGTCCCAATCCACTAGTTGAGAACCACTGTTGTAAATATAAATATTATTTAGCAGTTTTTTCCCCATTACAAATAAAATTGAAGGTCAGTTTACCACTTGGCCATGTATGGGACTCTTTTTGATGCAAGGACCACATTGGGGTTTCTGAACTTCCCAAGTACAATAGACTCATTAAACTAAAAAACAAGCCTTTCTTTGGGCCTGATTTACTTATCCAGATGCTAAGTTCAACTTCAATTGACTAATAATTAGAGACAATGTCATTGGGGCACAAATCTGACATGTAAATGAGTTTATGCAACAGCATTTTAATATTTATGAGACAAAAATCTCAACTTTCAACCCTTTTTGGACTACTTCAGCACATACTATACTGTATTTTGCACATGTTTTGTTTGCGGGCTGGATGGAAGGGCTAGACGGGCCATATTTGTTTGTTCACCTCTGCAATAAGCTCTATCAACAAGAAAATACAACTTTTTAAAATACCAACATCCTTTTCCTTCAACCCTTAGTACTCTACTGGGTAAATATGACGGCGCAAACAGCATGAAGGCTGCTGCTGTGTCACTCTCACATAATGTTAAATGAGTAGTCATCCACACACCAGTCATTATAGACTTCTGAGAGACGCTAAGAAGCAGTGAACAAGGCCGTTTTTGAAGACGGATTTCTTTCTTCAAAGAGACATGAAGGGTCAAAGTTGGCACACGCAATTCAGAGCAACATCACTGGGGGGCTGCTGGAAAATGAAGGAGAAAAAAATAACAGTGTCTGCGGGCATCAACAAGCATGCGTAATGGGCATGTGAAAACATCTACCACTGGCCCTGAATGCTGAGAGGAAGCAAAAGCATGAATATGGGATGAGTCACCGAGCACAGGCTTCAGCTACACTCCAATCAATGTATCTTTCAGTTGAGCATGTTACAACTACAGTCAATGTGGGACGTCAGAGCTGTGTTCTAACCAGTCCACCAGCGCTGGCAGGGATAAACGATAATCAATCACAAGTCAATGCCCCTTTCTGCTTGTCCAAAGCCTGTATTAAAAAGTGTGCAATCAATATGCAGTGGCGGACCACTAGCCTGGCGAGATTCATAATCCTACCGCTAATAACACCGCATCAAAGGCAGACGCCCACCCTTCGCTGATTGGTTTACTCTACTTCCTGTTTGCTTGAGTACTGTATGTACCACTGTGGAAATGCAGTTGATACCACAGTCACCAGACTCAATTGCTGGTACAGTCTGGTTTCCAGGTAAGCGGACCATGCCCATGGGGCCTTGGCCTTCACAAACCCATTCACTGGGTTTCAATGTCAATGTCAATGTCAATTTAATTTATAAAACACTTATAAAAACAATTTCAGTTGACCAAAGTGCTGTACAAGTACAGTAACAATATGTACAATCTTAAACACAGGTAATATAAAAGGCACAATCGGTTTCTGGTCTACATCGAACCGAAGGCCAAAGCAAAAAAGTGAGTTTTTAATTTGGTTTTGAACTCCTCTACAGACTGAGCCGAGCGCACATGTAGAGGAAGGCTGTTCCAAAGTTTAGGGGCCGCCACTGATATGTAAAAGATACCAAGGCAGCCTTTCTTTGCCCCCTGCCCTGAGTCTACCTGTGGAGACATGCGAAAGGTAGCGCAAATAGCACCAAGCTTTAACTCTCACGTTTAGACTATCCATACAGGTAAACTAGCCAATGCCTTACAGTACAGCACACGGGCAACAACACATTAAAAAGTACTTTCACTCTGCCACTGGTCACAGCCTGACTATATAGCACCGATATGGATGCAGTTACTGACTCACCCAGGGGTGGCGCCATAATATGTTTGCTGACTCCTGCAAACTTAATTCATTCTGTAGTCTCCCATCTGGGCTGTTAGAATCTCCTTAGTTCACGTTCCAGCACTGTGTCCTCAAAATGTAGGCCTTCAGTTTTTAAAGCTGCATATTCCAGAGACCCTGCTGACAGACACGACAATGGAGATGGCAGCGGGTCATCACACAGTATGTCTGAAAGGTAAAGGCCAGCTGTTAAACGTCAGAGACGCCTGAGGTTTTGGGGGCTTATGAGAGTGTGCCGCACAGCCTGAATCATGGAGCAGACCACGGGGCGTTGCGGAGATCATTCCCAGCTGAAGGAACGCTGGGAAGTATAGGCCCTCATGTAAAAATAGGAAGCTGGAAGACATCAGAAGGAGAACACCCGGAAGCAGCCTAACGCATAGTAGGCCTAAGCCCCCAAATATTTATGAAATTGAAGAAGGTGCCAGCAGTCAGGAACCACATTAGAACGAGGGTACACAGCAAGTAGTGAGTGATATCCGAGCTATGAGACGAGACAGAGAGGTATGACGTGAGCTTGAATGAAACAAGATGTTGGGAACTGAAATATCTAACTGTATGGAATGGGAATGTGATGCAGTAGCAAAGGGATAGAGCAGAAGACGGGAACGAATGAGAGGGCTCTGCTACTTGAGTGGCCTAACATTCAGTACTGCACAGTTGTGGGCAGAGCAAAAGGAGCTTTCTATTGATTACAGCAGAGGTCCGGAGGAAAATGGAAGGGGATGGGAAAGGAGGGTGTGCGCGGGAATAAAGTGTGGCATGCTGTCGAGCAGTGGAGAGGCAAGTGCCTTGCAGGTGTAGGGAGAGGAGAGGACGTACGTGGAGTCATGGGCGTTCTGCGGCCTGCAGGTGAGTGAAGGAGGCAAATGCCGAATCCGGTGTCCACTGAGGTGTTGACGGAGGCAACACGCCCTACAGGTCCACGGTGAAGGTATTGGAGAGGTGGTGTTCAGCAGTGTTGGGTAGTAACTGGATACATGTATTTAGAATAGACTACGTATTTAGAATACTCATTTTGAGTAACTGTATTCTGGTAAAGTTACTACTTCATTTGAGGGTATTTAGAACACCTACAGTTACTTTCCTAAAATAAAAATAATACATTGCAGTACTCAATCATTACATTTCAGTTTCATATTCATAACAATAAGAGAATGAAAAGATTAAAACAGCTGCAGAAAAATTCTGGACTTTGGTCTGTAACCGGGTCGGAGTGTTCTGCGTTAGGACATGAATGCAGCTTTAGCAAATTTCATCTCTCGTCTTCTTGGGGCACAAAATAAATCAACCTGCTATTGTCTTCGAAGTGTTTGAAATGATCACACACCCCTTCTAAAAATAAATACAACCCAAATTATGGATAAATGTGATTAATTAATTATAAAGGCCATAATTAACTCTTAGACCCACAACTATTTTCTTGTTTGATAAATGTTCTCAACTTATGTAGGGGAGACCGGTATGGTTGTAACATGGGGAGAATTACAACACCAATTCCACCATTCAGGGGTAAGATAGGAGTCAAATGATCATATCAGTGTTTACCCACTTCCTCCCTGATCCCACATGGTGATTCTCAAGGTTGTAAACAGGTTCATGCAGATTCTATAGAGAAAAAAATTATTTGGAGGTAAGAAAGTACATTTTTTGACCAAGACTATATTTTGTTTAGTGCTTATACTATTGCATATATAAAACCATATGACTTACATTAGATTCAATTATAGTTTCTCAGGCAAAATGTGATGCACATTTCCCCTGCTAATTTCAAACCATTATGCTAATAGAGCTCGCTAAACAATGGCTGACAGGAGTGGGGATGGTTATAACACAATCATCCCCTATATACAGTTAATAACACTTACTTGATTTTAATACTTTTACAGAATGCCTAAACAGTGGAAAAGAAAGACGGACAGATTTGTGCCAGCTAATGTTTATTAAAAAGCATCTGATGTGGTCAGAAAGAAGGGCAAGTCAGATCAGTTGCAAAGGCACATGTGATCTGCCATTTAAAACTGAGCAGATACTGCAAAACACTGCAGAAGCTGAGAGACCAGGGTCCAGTGATCATCCCAGTGTAGGTTACTGAAGCATCAACACAGTTTTCTCTGAGGTGCAGGAGGAAGTGTTGGCTGATTATTTGACTCAGACAGCAGACCTGTATTATGGACTGACTCCACCTGAGGTTAAGCATATGACAGGTTAGAGTTAGAGAGAGAGAGAGTGAGTGTGAGAGAGAGAGAGAGAGAGAGAGAGAGAGAGATTGTTCTGGATTGTTCTTTTATTGAAATAAACCTCTATTTGAAGCATATCATATGGTGTGGCCTCTGTTTTTATTATTTTGTCTAACTGTTACAACCTACCCCTGTAGTGGGGTGGGTTGTAACAAAGGACCACCATGTATTTGACATCAACTCACGAGGTCTATGATTTTCTTGCAGAGGTTTGAATTGGTGCCATTTGTAGTTAACAAATGTGGGGACTTTGTATAAAAGTTTGAGAACTCTGTAGCTCAAAAATTCAGTGAGTTACAGGTGCTGAAGCAAAATGTGTTACAACCCCTACAAAATGTGTTACAACCCCTACTTATATAAATTATCATGTAATTATACTTGAAAGTATTCAGAATACTCTGATTGGACAAAGTAACGGAATACGTTACAAAATAAAATTTTAAAAGTATTAAAAGTTGATTTAAAAAAACACCAAATTAAGACCCATAATGAGTATTAAAAAGTCTTAAAATGATTTTCTATTATATTAATTTTTATCAAATTGACTGCCAAATTATATAAATAATATATAAAATAATAATATTAGTTTCCTCTTAGCGCTTTTAACGCGTGCGTGCTCCTCCTTGTCAATACTGACCACCATTCCCTGGCGCGAAACTACCCCTCAACAGGTCTATCAAAATGGGGAAATGTCAGTTTGCCGATTCCTGGCAAGAAGTAGAAGAATTTAAACCTTGGTTGAAGTCAGCGGAAGATAAACGAAGCAGGACTACTGTGCAGTTTGGAGATGATTAGCGTAGCACATGAAGGGAGCTGGCCACAAAAGTGCGTTTTATTCCGTTTCTGAGCTTCTGCAGATGCAATGCCAACTTGGCCCAATGCAACCATCAGTGACCCACATCTTGCTGCTGTGCCCATGACGGCTGTGGCTGTTGTCTCACCCGACATCAGAGCCACTTTGGCCCAGAAAGATAATCCAGGTCAGAAACAACCGCACTATGACACTATGACAAGGGCAAATTATACCACTGACCTTTAAATCCCGCAGAAGTCCCTTGTTTCACTGTTATGTTGGCCTTTGCGGCGGTACTGCTTCATGTCGCAGAGAGCGCAGCGGCCACACACACTAGTGCAGGTCAGAGAGGACCAGGTGCGCGAGGAGCAAACAGGTAGAAACAGCCATGTTTGTTCCTCCTTCCATACTGTACCTTTGTTCCTGGGTTCGCTTCGATTTCCTCGCAGTCAGAAAGTAGTTTGTAGCAGAGATATGCAAAAGCGGCCATTTTGGTGGCATCATTAATGCAAAGATAACAGACAAAGAGGTTTATTAATGCTGTTGCCACTGCTTCCTCACAGACATGTGATGAAGAAGAGTGACTACCCCGGGTCCTCTTCTGTTCTGAATACACTATTTTATTTATTAGGGAAAATTCTCAAAGCACTGCAAGTAAAATGATTTACATCAGAAAAGGTGCACTAACCTTGCTTCATTTGTGCTGTGAATGACAAATATATTCAAAAGAGCAAAAAAAAGAGAGTTTTGGAAATTGTGTGTAACATGTTTCCAGGGTTTTAACAAAAGAGTCATGTTTTTGAGAAATGAGTTCAATCCGATTGTGGCATAATACAGTCATGGTATAATGGCTTCTCAATTAAAAAAAACAAGAGCAAAAAACACAAAAACTGCAATAACAATGGCTGGATGAAGACCACAAGCGTTATACACAAGTATTTCTGCTTGTCCGAAACAAGTACAAACAGCAGTGGATCTTTGACAAATTGAAGCATTCCAATAATTGTTCAGACACTAAAAAAAAAGATGAAGGTTAATCAAACTTGTGAAATACAAGCAGGGGCGCCGCTATATCTAGATTTTTTTTTTAAACAAAACAACCCATTAAAAATCACCTATATACCTTAAACGGCTAATTTCAAGTTTCCATTTACTTACCGTAACTTACAGTATGGGGTGGGGGTGGTGCGCCACTAGAACTTAAACTGAACAGACTGCATTTTCTGCAGTTTGGTGCCTTTTAGAGATGCCAACAGGTTAGTATAGTTCAAGTTGTGTATTTTAATTGTCATGAAATGCTGTTGTATGGCTACATTTTATTAATGCAATAAAGGCCCATAAAATTGAACATATTTCAGCACACAATGAAAAAATAATGGCCCACGTAAAGATAATAATCAACTTATCTTCTAAATTCAAAATATTTTTTACATTTTTGTTTTAACAAAACACTGCTGTTAATAATCTGAACGAGTGGGGGCCAGACCCCCAGGCCTCTGCTGCTCGTGCTCTAAACTTCATTTCTGACTGTGAGGTGCAGCCTCACACTGGACCCTGGCTCTAGTCAACACAACAGCCTTAAGGCCTTTTTATACGTCAGCGGCCGGTCCTGCCCACCGCAGCCCCGTCCGCTTGACGCAAGCCAGAATCGTTCGAACTTCCGCGTAGCTCCACTGCCTTCACGTTGTTATGTCGATTTAAAAAGAAAAATAAATACATAAAAAGGGAAAACACAAAAGTACTAAGTCATAGGAACAATATATTCATGAAAAATAACTTCAAAGAGGGAGACTGAAGGAGTTTGTTGTGTGTTTCCTTGTTTTGCGAAAGGATCAACCAATCACCTCACTTGCGTTCTGCAGCACTTGCCGCGGAGTCACTTTGTGCTGCAGGTGCACGTCAGCGGCAGATGCAGCTGTCATGAACTCCCTGATTGGCTCCCACGTGCGTCCAACTCGTACATGTGGAGCTGTCGCTGAAGTATAACAGCGCCCTCACACCAAGAGCGGCGGAAGAGAAGAGAGCGGTGAGCTTCCATTCATTCCCTATGCTGCCTGGCGACCGGAAAGAAGCCTCCGGAAATACACATGAGAGCGGCACGATATAGGCGGCCGCAGCGGCTCTGTATTTGCATAGCGTTGAAATGTTTTCAACGCTATGCAAATACAGAGCCATTTCCGGTGGCGACCACCAACCACAGGACATGATCTGACAGACGCCTGTGCGTAATTGGCTCATGCACTTCAGCTGCGTCTCCAACCCCACCTCCACGTGCTCCTGCACAAGGGGGGCTGGCCAAGGAAGTAGAGAAAGCTGAGCGACGGAAAGCGCTTTTTTCCCGCTTAGTGTGAGTCCGGCCTAAAAGAGCCAATCTACACGGCTCAAATAGTGAGCACAAGCGTCACCTGTTACCTGCAGCAGTGGCGCAAAAAGGGCATACGCAATATATGCCTTGCAGAGGAAAATATCGATGTTATATTGTGTGAAATAGCGACATTTTCGTTAAAATAAAGTTAATTCAGAGGGTATTTACTTTCTTTAAAAAAAAAAAGCACCAAAGAGCCATAAGTCCCATCACTAGCACCAATATGATAGAGATTTTTTTTTGCGTGCGTGCGTGCGTGCGTGTGTGGGGGGGAGGGGGGTAGTTGCGCCCCTGACCTGCAGCATGGAGGACAAGTTGATCATTGCGGTTTGAGCTCGGCCTGAGTTGTATGACGCCTCCTAATTATGATGTTTGCAAAACTTCACGCGCCAGCAAACAGGCGTTTCTCGCGTGTGTGAAGTGGCAATGTTTGACGTCCAACTAGAGGCGGATTAAGCGTGGACGCACGTTTGGTCTGAACGCACCTTTAGTCCTGACACTTGGTCTTATGGTTTATTTAGCTTTTGTAACAGTTTGACTGAAGTACTGTGAACAGTGTGTCGCGAGTCGATTCGCCGTAGTCATTTGCGCTATTGCATGACACTAAAGGCTGATTTATAGTCGAGCGGCCGGTCCCGCCCACCGCAGCCCCGTCTGCTTGACGCAAGCCAGAATCGTTCGAACCTCCGCGTAGCTCCTCTGCCTTCACGTTATTATGTTTATTTTAAACATTTTTTTTAATAACATAAAAAGTGAAAACACAAACGCACTAAATTATAGGAACAATATATTCATGAAAAATAACTTCAAAGAGGGAGACTGAAGGAGTTTGTTGTGTGTTTCCTTGTTTTGCGAAAGGATCAACCAATCACCTCACTTGCGTTCTGCAGCACTGGCCGCGGAGTCACCTTGTACGGCAGGTGCACGTCAGCGGCAGATGCAGCTGTCGCGAACTCCCTGATTGGCTCCCACGTGCGTCCAGCACGTAAACGCGGAGCTGACGCTGAAGTATAAATTGGCCTTAAAGGTGCGTACAGACCAAACGCTGACACGCCACCAACTTCCATGTTAACCCTATGTAGATGTGCTTCGACGCGCGTCGAAATGTAAGCAAAGCCGTCCGCGCGTATGAAGCGTTGCAAATGCGAGCAGATGAGGATTAACGCGCGTCAAAACCAGTGAGAACAGCACAGAGCAGCGATGCCGCGCCCACTGCTTCATGCACTCAAGTAATCACAATCTACACGTGTGTTCATTTACGCCTTGTTAACCAATCAGGGACTGGGCTCAAATAGTGAGCACAAGCGTCACCTGTTACCTGCAGCAGTGGAGCAAAAAGGGCACACGCAATATATGCCTTTCATAGGGGCGCCAATAGTGATGTGTCGGTCGCGAACGATCCGGCTCTTTTGAAGTGAACGATATGAACGGGTTCGCGGAGTATATTTTTTTATTCCTCTTTGGTGGAGGGGCGTCACTTTAGTTGTGCATGCTTATTTTGCGAAACAAAAGTCACTGCTGGAGTGGGGCAGAGAGGAGTGGAGGATCGGCAGAGGGACTGTCACCTCCACCCCCACGAGGAGCTCAAAGTGAGCATAAGGCAACACGTTTGAGAAATAAAAGTCCTAATGATATAATAAACACGGTTACAGAGGAGATCGCGTTGAAGCAAAATGCCTCTTTCACTTGCGTTGTTTTCTCCCCTCTTGTGCGAGGGAGAGAGAGGGAGAGAGAGGAAAAGTTACGTGAATGAAAGAATTGCTTTTAATCGGGCCTTGTGATTGTTTTTGTGATAACAAACTCCATAGAGGGAAATATCGATGTTATATTGTGTGAAATATTGACATTTTCGTTAAATAAAGTCAATTCAGAGGGTATTTATTTACAACAACCATCAAAGAGCCGTGTGTATGTGTGAGGGGGGTAGTTGCGCCCCTGACCTGCAGCATGGAGGACAAGTTGACGGTTTGCGCTCGGCCTGAGTTGTATGACACGCCTCCTAATTATGACGCTTGCAAAACTTGACGCGCCAGCAAACAGGCGTTTCTCGCGAGTGTGAAGCGGCAATGTTTGGCGTCCAACTAGAGGCTGAAGGGGCGTGGACGCACGTTTGGTCTGAACGCACCTTTAGGCTATTACGGACTTCTCAGCTGTTGGCATTTGGGGATAGATTGCCCGATAATGAACTGGGCCGCGGTCGGGGATCACAGGGCACACAGTGAGCTCTGAGTGACCGAGCTGATGCTGCAGCCTCAGCACAGTGATCGGTGTTTCGGTGACTATGTTCCCGGTTTGAGTGGCCTGGCCGTGGGCGGCTGCGTGAGCTTGGAGCGCATCTCTCTGCCTGAATGAGAAGCGTGAGGGAAGAACGCGCTTTAGCGTCTCAACACTCAAAGACATGATTAACATGAAATCAAACCTTGTGTTTGAAGCCTGCCAGGCCCTGCCTGACTTCTGATGTGATTTGGCTGTGAAGGAGCAGTGACAGAGGCTGAAGCCTTCTGAGGAGCACCAGTTCTACCAAACACTCAGCAGAATGGAGGAGCGAACCATTATGAATGGAGGGGGGTCTAAAATAAGTACGTTTAAATTTTTTTTTTTAAAAGTGTGTTTTTATTCATTAAAAAAACAGAATATTACATCAGAATTGGCTATATTTAGGGCCCACAGTCCTTTTCACATATTGGCCTACAGTATCTGCTGAAAAGTGTCATGATCTTCAGGTGTCACAATGTACAACCTGTGCTCCAGTTTTCCTCCACCTCTCCCCCTCCCTTTTGTGTTTTGTATGTCTCCACCTGCGTGGGCGTGGCAGCTCCTGGTGCAGGTCGGCACAGCTGGCTTCAATCTGCCGATTACCAGAAGTACAAGAGGCTTGGTTTCCCTGCTACACACTGCCAGTTTGTTTGTTGACTTCAAAAACTGTCTGCGTACTACCTGCCTCCAGTCTGCCTGCCCGTCCATACTTGCCTGCCCATCCATACTTACCTGCCCATCTGCCTACCCGCCCATACTTACCTGCCCATCTGCCTAATCCTCTGGCTTGTGTCCGTCCATCTCCTGGTCCTGTACTCACCTGGTCCTGTACTCACCTGGTCTTCCGGTCCCCAGCCCTGCCCAGCTCTCCAAGTCTTAAAGGAAATTAAACTAACATTTGCTAATCTGTTGTCTGTCTGCTTTTGGGTCCTATTTTTCAGTCGTGACATCATTGGCCCTTGTTAGCTTTTAGAATCGTCCAACTTTCCACCCCTTTACGGCGCCCTAGAATTCAAGACAACCTTTAATCAGAGATGATTTTGGGGATCCATCTTCGAATTAGTGTCTCCATGTCCTGCACTGATGTAAAATAATCTTCTCCATAAGACATCCGGAGTCCCACCTTTTCATCTACACTCTCTGGAACTCCAAAGTGTTATTCTTTTTCTTTCAGGGACTAGAGTAATATCACACATGGCATGTGACGGGTCAGAAGTATTTCCAAAACAGTAAGAGGCAAAGAAGAGAAATTCAAAGAAAAAAGTGGCTGTTGTGCCTGGGGCCAGAGAACAATTATTTTCACGCGAATGTGTGTGTGAGAGGAGCTTTCAGAAGATCAAAGTATGTCTCTCAGAAGACATGTTAGGTAACTTCAAAGTCCACAGACTGCTCAGCCAAGAGGTGCTGTTCTATTGTTTTCTTGTGCTGTTACCTATACATTTTTAAAAGTTCTAACATAGTCTTCTGTATTTTAGAAGACTGTGTCTTCTAAAATACTATGTATTTTAGTCTTCTGTATACATAGTATACCAAGACTATACATAGTATAGTCAGTGCATTCTTTGGAGGAGCAAAGAATGCATTGACTGACCGGCTGGATCAGGAAGTGAGTGACGTCAGAGAACGAAGGAGTTAATGGAGTGCGCTTATATACCCGTGGCACCACCAGGAGGAGACGCAACAGACGCCATGTCACATATGGAAACAGCTGCAGTGGAGTGATAGAACGTTAACTGTTGCTGGACTAACAATGCTTATACGAAGATAATGCACGCGAGTTAGCGTTCGAACTCTCACTGACCATGGTATAATCAAGCTTTATTTCTAAAGTGCTTTTCATACAAAAATATAACCCAAAGTGCTTTACAGATTAAAATCACCCCAACCCCCAAATACACAGTAAATGACAAAACACACCACACACACACACAATGCAGCTCTGTGCTGTTCATAAGGATCGGATTCGCCGACAGACTGATACTTGGCTTCCATATTGAGGCGGTAATTTGATAGTCAGTGTTTCCACAGACGGTGCACTCGAGACCTGACGGCATTGCTCCTTGTGCCATCGGTTTATAAAGGACTTTGCAACTTTGGGGAACTTCATTGAGAACCTGTCAGCCAATGAGGAACACCTACTGAAACAATTATAGAAGAGGAGACGCGTGGGACAGAGCCTGGGACAGAGCCTGGTACAGGCCTCTTCTCTGAAAACAAAATGCTGTTGATTGTGATGATTGGAACGTTTAACGTTTTTTACTGCTGTCGGGCAGCAGTCTACACAAATGAATGGGCCATAAAAATCTCAGGAGACCAGAAGACTGTTAATGAAATTGCTGAGAAATTTGGATTTTCAAATATGGGTCAGGTAGGTTCAATGCGTAAGTGTTAATTTTTTAAGCAGACAAATACTTACTCCAGTAAAGTTTGAGAATTATACTGTAACAATAGACCTATATGACCAACTGTTGAAAAATATTGACCTTTTTATTTATTGCCTATATTTGTGTTAGATTACACGTTTTTGGTATTTTTTCCCCTCTCAATTTGTTTATGCTGCCAATGTCCTCACATAATCTAAAACATATGTATAGACAATGGACTGGGTTCACATTTCAATGGCTCTGTTATAGTCAAGTGCACATAAGTCATATAGGTGTAGAAAACCACAAACTAGTTGTGTCCTGTATGACTGGTCTCTCTTGGATCAGGTTGCTCAGTCTATAAATCAGGTGTAAGGTAGCTTGCTCATAGATAGCAGGGACACATTCATAATTGATCTGGTCTTTAGTACAGTCACAGAGCCCGATATCTTCAGTTAAAACAAGTATTTTAACTCATCTGATGTCTTTGTTGCCAGGTTGGGGACCTGAGGAGTTTTTACAATTTCTACCACAATGGAACGGCAAAAGATCCACCTTGTACAATGAAGCCCTCACTGTAACTGTCTCCAAGGAGACCAAGGTAAAGCAACCCGATACAAGGAGGACGGCAAGACTTAGCTGCATTATTAATCTGCTTGCGTCCCAACGTTCCTGATTAAAGACAAGCATGCCCTTCACTGGTACCTACTTCTTGCCCCTTTAAACCACA
This sequence comes from Neogobius melanostomus, assembly GCA_007210695.1. Classification (NCBI taxonomy): domain Eukaryota; kingdom Metazoa; phylum Chordata; class Actinopteri; order Gobiiformes; family Gobiidae; genus Neogobius; species Neogobius melanostomus. The sequence goes on along the minus strand of VHKM01000221.1, from coordinate 5,242,573 downwards.
TTACAGTCGGTATAGGAGCAGAAGCCCTGGTGAAAAGTCAGACATTTTCATAGAATAGGATCATTGTTCAAAGACAGGTTTTATTTAGGCTACAGCTGATGTACTGTTCATTGTATGCATTTAAATTTAAGAGTGCAAACTTTGGTGTCTTTGGTTAATCAAACGCCCTGTTAACAGAAGTGAGTGGATAAGCCAAGTGAATGTGTACTCAAGTCAGTGTAATGGTTACCCAAATATTACTAAGTTCTGAGAAACGTTTTGAACATAAAGGACTGATTCATGTTTTACTGTTATCTAACTGACTAAACACAAAACAATTCTGATACTTTCAAAGAACACAGCATAGACAGCAGATAAAATAAATAATTGTCAAATGCAATAAAAATAATTAGGGAAGAGGGAAGGGAAGGACCTGACCCCACATTCATCAATGCCATTTACCTATAGGTGAAGACTATTCTTACTGGGGTCCAGGAAAATACAATTTTAAAACATTACTTCAGATTGCTCGATGAAATATACAGATACATATAACAGTGCTGTTCTCGAACACCACAATGACATGAGAGTTCAACAAAACTTTACAGACCTTTAACAGCATATCACAATAACATTTCTTAATTGGCTGACATTGTCCCTCCATTCAGGATGGAAAAAATACATATTTTGAAAGTAGCTTTTGTATATCAAAGCAGTTAAAGAGAAAGGGAGCTTATTCCACAGAACCTGTACATAACAGTTCTCTTAAGAGCATTGGCCCTGGGCAATAGAGGTGTAAAATGACACTGTGATGCCTGCCTAGTGTTTTCTGTCATGCATGGCACTTACACCAGTCCTAAATAGGAATCCCAAAGCTAGACGAGCTGTTCTGGATTAATTGTAATTTTAAAAGATACATATTTGAGGATCTTAATCAGATAATGAAACAATAGTCGAGGTGGGAAAGCACAAGTGACTGAATAACTAATTTGGTATCAAAATAGTGAGAAAATGGGCAGCTCTTCTGCTATTTGAGACACTTATTTGTTATTTTAGTAACAGTGTTTTTAATATGAGGTGCCCAAGATAATGTTGAATCAATAGTGACTACCCGTAACTTGGACTCTGTTACCTGCTCAACATAAGCACCATACAGAGACAGACTTGACTTATGCATATGTTTCATAGATTTCATTGAACCATACATTTTGTTTTTGAAGCAGTGATTTATTTTTTTATTTTTTTCAATGGCCCAGTTGACACATAAAGAGTAATATCATCAGCATAAGAAATAATCTGTGCTTTTTTTTTTTTAGAACATAAGAAACTTCATGCACATAGGGGTCAAAAGTTTGGGGTCACCTAAGCCAGTTCTATACCTTCTCTAATCAACACAACAGTTTTCAGCAGTGCTAGCATAATTGCATGAGGGTTTTCTAATCATCAGTTACCCTTAGCGACCACAATGTACCTTTAGAACACTGTACACCTATGTAGGCACTCCATTAAAAATCACCCGATTCCAGCTAGGCATTCACAACATTAACAATGTCTAGACTGTTTTTCTGATTGATTTAATGTGAAAACAGGACATTTTAAGTGACCTCAAACCTTTGAGCGGCAGTGTATGTAATATAAATATAGTATAAATATAAATAAGAGGCTCAAGGCAACTTCCTTGTGAAATGCCACATGACAACGATTTTTATCAGAAAAAGAGGCATTAATAGAACACATTGCTTCCCATCAGTTAGATAACTCTCCATTAAAGTTACAGCTAAGTTTCTAAAGCCATAAGCATACGATTTCATAAGCAAGCTTATGTTCGATCACATCAAAAGCAGCACTGAAATCAATGTTTATTAAACCAACTAGAGGTTTTTGATCCATCCATTTTAGCCACTCATTGGAAAGCGTGGCAAAGTGGTTTAAGTGAAGGACACAAAGCCGAATGTACTGGATGTAGCACTATTGCTGTGCTGTTTTAAAATTTTCTATGTAACGTAAACCCAGCCCTGAAGTATATAGCCTTCTCTCGCAGGTAGAATGGCTCCAGCAGCAGGTTGTTCGGAAAAGGGCAAAGAGGGCCTCTGGGGTCAGTCACATCCACTCCATGAAGCAGTTGTCTCCCCCTCTGCCTTCAAATCGCACATCGTCTCTGCGCCTTAACGACTCAACGTGGAGCAGGCTGTGGTTCATTGTGAGTCTGACTTTCCCGACTAAAAATCTAAGTTTGAACAAAGCCAGACAGAACCTGAAATAGAGCAGCCTGTTACCTAACCTGTGCGTCGACTGCTCTTTACTTCACAGCATCGCAGTGACAAGGCCACAGGCTGTCACTCTCATATGAACATTGCAGGAGCGTGGAGAAGAGGCTACACTGGGAAGGGTGTGGTGGTGTCTGTCCTAGATGATGGCATTGAGGGAACGCATTCGGATCTCAAGCCAAATTATGTAAGTGCCCGGGGATAGGACTCTCCTCCCAAGAAGAGGAGAATTAATCACAGGCAATTTGGCAGTGTGTGTAGAGTAGGGCTGTGTTGCAGTATCCAAGCAATACTACGAGCAGTTTTTGGGTCAAACGTTTGGACCGTTGCATTTTATTTTACAGCACAATAACATGGTACGAGAAGGGAAATGGCAGGTTTGCAGACGTGTTTGTATATTATTATTATTATTATTATTATTATTATTATTATTATTGTATATTTGTAGAAAAAAGTTTCTTTGTAATTGACAGTCTTTGTTACAGGGTTAATTCTTTATATTACCATAAATGAATTATTGCATATACCATAATTACATATTATTACACTTTTAGATACCATGCTATTTCCATCCTATTACCATGCTATTTCTATGCTGTAAATAAAGCGCCACCAGTTTGACTTTTTTGTATTGCATTTGGATCGGATCCACTTTACTTGCAAATTGACCGGTGAATTATCCCTTTTGGGAGTTGTTGATATGCTCTTTATTGTTATGCTCATATTCAGGATCCCCTCGCCAGCCATGAAAACAACCACAACGATCTCTCTCCAAATAAAAACTAGTAGGTTTTGCTTAAACCTCTGCTCTGCCATTTCCTTTTCCTCATTCAACTGTAATTAATGCAAGCTTTCTCATCCATTTCGTAATTGCATGTATTTATGGGTGTGCAAATTCCCTACTCAGGATTCTATCTTCTCAGCGGTTTGATGTAACAGAAATAGCTCATCTTTCGCTCATACATATGCATCTAACCTCGTGTTCTGATGTTCCCTTTCCTTTTCTGAAGCCATGGGACTCAATGCGCCGGAATCATTGCTGCTGCTGCAAACAACTCGCACTGCACAATCGGAGTCTCTTTTCTTGCAAGAATAGGCGGTGAGCAGAAGTGTCAACAAGAGTGTGCCCAAGGACGTTTCAAGGTCAAAACTTATAGACTTAACTTGTTTGCAGGTATAAGTATGTTGACTGAAGACGTGACAGACATTGTAGAGGCCCGATCGCTAAGCTTCAAGCCGCACTACATAGATATTTACGTGTGCAATTGGGGACCTGAAGATGATGGCATCACTATGGAGGGTCCGGGGCCTTTGACGCAACTGGCACTTCAAAACGGCATTAAAAGAGTGAGAGAAATCACCAATGTAGCCTGTCTTCTTGCTTTCTTGTTTCTTCCATTGTGTCCTTGGGCAAGACATTTCACCCACCTACCCTGTGTCATGCAAAAGGGCTCCTGGGCAGCCAAGTTTACAAAATTAACTTACCACCAGAGGAGTGAATGATAAAACAAAGAAATTACATTATTATTATTATTATTATTATTATTATTATTATTATTATTATTATATTATTATTATTATTATTATTATTATTATTATCAATAATAATAATAATAGCTTACACTTTTATTGTGCTTTACGAGCCTGTGTTGACAATTTTCTCAAAAGTCTAGACCGCAGTCCTTATTCATTCACTCCATACTCAGTGGTTGTAAGCTACTATTGTAGCCATAGCTGCTCTGGGGCTCACCTCTAACCACCACGCACACACCACTATACATTCATACAAGCGGTTGGTAAACTATCTTGCTCAAGGACACAATGACAGTCTGCACCTGCGGGAGCTAGGACTCAAACCACCAACCCCTGGTTAATGGACAATCTGTTCTCTAGCTCTCTCATCTGTTGTTCTTTGAGAAGTGAAATATAAACCCCATTGGTTCAGTCTCATTTTATTTGACTGAGCTACTTTTCATTAATATTTTCAAGGGTCGAAATGGGAGGGGCTCGATATTTGTGTGGGCCTCTGGGAATGGAGGGTGGTCAGGTGACCACTGTTCCTGTGATGGCTACAGCAGTAGCATCTACACTGTATCTATCAGCTCCACCACATGGAAGGGATCCAGACCTGGATTCCTAGAGCAGTGTTCTTCTACTTTGGCTACAGCATACTTTGGAGGACAAGGCAAAACCATGGTGAGTATAGGCATCCCTTAACCATAGTATTCTTATGATACCTTTCCATACAGAAATCAAAGCCACATGTTCACCTTATTGCTCTTCTTAGGTTTGTGCTGGTGGTCATCAGCGCTGTACTGAGGCCAGTCCAGCCCCGTCGTTCTCTGCCTCTGTAGCAGCAGGCGTCATTGCTCTCACTTTAGAGGCCAAGTCAGTACCAGTTCCACAAAACAATGCAAAGAAACAAAAATGACTTTGATAATTTGATTTTCTTTTGTCAGTCCATTTCTGACCTGGAGGGATGTCCAGCATATTATCGTCCGCACTTCAAAGACTGTGGGTCTTAAGACACCTGATTGGACAATTAATGGCGCAGGATACAAAGGTCCTCCATAGTTTCATAATATTGAATTGTGGCTCATTAGTTTTATTAGTGTTATTTATAGAGTTTTATTATGAGTTAATCTGTGCAATCTGATTCTATATAATCAGCCATGTTTTAGACAGAATGATTCCTTATTCTTGAAGAGTGAGACTTACATTCATTTGTGTTACTCATTAACATTAGTGAGCCACCTGTATGGCTTTGGGCTGATGGATGCAGAGAGCATGGTGAAGGAAGCTGTGCGATGGAAACAAGTCCCATTGCAGCATGTGTGTGCAGAGGAGGCTCGCATGCAGCAAACCAGGTAGCGCACAAACAACAAATTAATTTTGCTTGGGGGTTCCCCTTCATCCCCCCCTCCTCCTTTTATTCACACTTCATCTATTTCTGTCTCTGCACTTTTCTTGTTCACACAGCCGCTCCCACTTGGTTTTCATATTTCTTTAGCTCCACTGTTTATAGAATTCTCATTTTGCTCTCCATGTTTGATAGCATTTACCCTGGCTCTGAGATGACATTTGTGCACGAGACCACAGGTTGTGTTGGCAGGCCATTGGAGCACGTGGCTTATGTGGAGCATGTCATTGTTCGTGTTACCATCACTCACCACCATCGTGGCAACCTTTACATCAAACTTCTGTCTCCCTCTGGCACCAAGTCAGAGCTGCTAGCGCACAGGTAGCTAACACTAAGGATGTTAGTCATTATCTTTTTAAGCCGAGTTTGAATGTGTTCAAACACATACGGCACATCATACTGTACGTATGAGTGGAAATGGTCATAATTGGCTCGTTGTGAGCATTAGAACTTGCTAATTCTTACCTATGGAGATTAGTTTAGACCCGTTTGAATAATCAGATTTTCTAGAGATTACGCGGTAGGCAGTGAATACCAGGAAGTACTGGCACTCATACTTCAGTCATTAAATCAAGTTGAAATAAGTTGTTTTGTAGAGCCAAACAGTGAAACAGATAACCAGGCAAATATAATGTCCAAAGAAATGTAATCTCTAAATGAACAGTAAGCAGCAAATGGAAAAAACTAGCGCACCCACATCGTGCCTCAAACCAATTATATTATTACAGAAATGCATTTGTGACGACTCCTCTATGTGACGTCATCTTTCGCATGTTTTTAGCAAGTTTAGCAAGTGTTTGGCAGTTAGTGTCTAATACAGTATAGGGCTTACTATGCCACTCTGAAATACTATGTTATACAGAATGTCTAGGAGTAAAATCATTCTTCAAGTTCAAGTTCATTCAAGTTTAAAGCTATTTTTTGTCTTTATTGAGGCCTCTGGACAACTCCAGTGAGGGCTTTCAGAATTGGGAATTCATGACAACACACTGCTGGGGGGAAAAAGCAAGAGGAAGGTGGACACTCAAAATAAAGGATATTTCATCCAAGTCAAGCAATCTTGCTGAGCTAGGTTTGTTCTGTCTCATTTCATTGTTTCAAATTGCAACAAATTGTATCAGCTCTGCGGTGTATATTGTGCTTCCAGGAGCATTAAAGAAGTGGTCTTTGGTAATTTATGGCACAGCAAAACATCCATATCATGTGCATCATAGAAGTGTGCGTTCAGTAGAGCCACTGATGAAGATCTTTTGGAAGAATATAATGGTAAGTTAAAAGTTGTTGCATAACTTTTAGATTAGCGGTTAATATTTCTGTTCTACCAGGACTCTGTGACCAAGAATGCACGAGTGACGGTTGTGAGGGACCTGGGCCAAATCAATGTGTTATGTGCTTGCACTTCTTTCTCAAATTCAAAAACAACACAAGGTTAGTCTGAGTTTGAATGCAATCACAATTAGCAGTCGGTTATTAGTTAACATGCTCTGTCAGAACTATTGATACAAATCCACCTTTCATGAATTCCCCAACGTTTCACTCAACTCTAGAAGTCACACTAAATGTGTACTTTCCCAGGCTTTGTGTATCAGAGTGTCCAAAAGGTTTTTGGGGTGACCGCCGTCGTTGCAAACGATGCTTTGCGACATGTGAAAGCTGTACTGGGAGTCGAAGTGACCAGTGCACATCTTGCCAACCTGGGCAACACCTAACTGAAGGCACTAACACCTGCACCACCAGCTGCGGAGAAGGCTATTATCTTGATCATGGTAGTATTTTCATCCTGATCTATTGTTTAATGTACAATAATCAGCATTATTCATAAAAGAGGCACAGAGCTGGTTGAATATGCATTTGCAATGGACTGTTGGCTGAAGTAACAGCAGTTTAAGGCGTGTGAGCGAGAGTGATTAATCAAACTGATGTGCATTTCCACACAGATGCAAGCTTGTGCCGGAAGTGTAGCGAAAACTGCCTCAAGTGCACATCGTTCAGCATTTGCACGGAATGCAAACTAGACACAAGGTAAAACCCAATTTTCTGATAAAATCCCCTTCATTCTTAGAAAACTGCTTTTTTTGTCTTACACTTCCTCTGCACCACAGTTTTGAACAATAATAACACGTGATAGATGGAAAGTAAACTTTTCTATGCATAAACCAGGCTTAATGAGTCATTGTTCAATCACAACATGACCGTGCACCTCTCTTCTCAGTCTACAGGGAAATCAATGCCTGCGGAGCTGCGCTGCAGGATTCTACCATGACAAACAGGAAGGTGTTTGCAGCCCTGTCACAAAGCCTGCTCTACATGTGCAGGTGATGGTCAAAAAGACAACTGTCATCAATTCAGTTGATGTTTTTATGTTTGACCTACTTGTGGAATAACCAAAATTTGTGTCACGGTACTACAGGCCCAGGTGTTGAATCTTGCAAGAATTGTGTGGAAGGATATCTAATGGAGGAGTGGAAATGTGTACACTCCTGCAGCGCTGGCTTCTATGCCACTGAGCCAAGCCCAGAGATAGCTTATGGGCACAGGATGTGTAGGAGGTGAGCACTGGTGTGTGTTCAGGTGTGGGTGGTTTGTTTATCTGGTGATTGCAGCCCTCGGTACTTGGCTGCATTACCTGTGTTCATGTTGTTTGTACGCTTGAGTTTGCTGTTGGGTGGCTGTTGGGAGGAGTTTTAATCCCTTTGTGGACCTGGTCATTTAGGGTTTGTTCGCTGTGCTTCTCAGGTGTGACGCCAGCTGCTCGGCCTGTATGGGACCAGGGCCGGAGAACTGCAGCAGATGCTCGAGTGGCTACAGCCATCAGGGCGGCGTGTGTGTGCTCAGTACAGAGTGTGAAGAGGGTCAGTCAGCCAATCCCATATATTACATACTGCTTCACTGAGTTAAGAAAAGTTTCACACATACACACATCTTTGATCGAGGGACACACAAATAATTTCAGGTCCAAACAAAACATCTCCTTTGCAGAAAACTTAATTTATTGCATGTACATTTTATTTGTGTATTAGGAGAGTATCAGGATGATGATGGAAAATGCCAAACATGTGATGCTACATGTCTGCAGTGCACTGGACCACAGAGCAATGACTGTGTGAACTGTGTTTCTTCACGGTGAGTGAACCGAATGTCCCTGTGCAATCCATATTTGGTATTTATGGATTTTTTTGTACTCAGTTGTATATACACATAAAAACATTACTTATTAGTATATATGAATTTCGAAAAAATTATTGTATCATAATACAGCCATCCATCCATTTCTTCCGCTTTTTTCCGGGGCCGGGTTGCGGAGGCAGAGCAGAGATGCCCAGACTTCCCTATCCAGCCACACTTCCTCCATGCGCACCCTGTGAAGAGAAGTCATTTTGGCCGCCTGTATCTGATCTTGTCCTTTCAGTCATTACCCAGATCTCTTGACCATAGGTGAGGGTAGGAACGTAGATCGACCGGTAAATCCCTCTTTACCACAACAGTCTGATACAGCGACCACATGACTGCCAACTCCACACCGATCTATTGATCTCATGCTCCATTGGTCCCCACTCGTGAAAAAGACCCGAGATAGAAACTTCTCCACTTGAGGCAAGACCCTCCACCGACCTGGAGAGGGGAAGCCACCTATTTCCGGTGGAGAACCATGGCCTCGTCTGCAAACAGCGGAGATGAGATCCTGAGGTTCCCAAACCGGACATCCTCCGGCCCGTTGGCTGCACCTAGAAATTCTGTCCATAAAGGTAATTAACAGAACCGGTGACAAAGGGCAGCCCTAGCGGAGACCAACATGCAGGAACAGGTCTGACTTACTGCCAACAATGCGAACCAAGCTCCTGTTGCGGTCATACAAGGAACGGACAGCCCTTAGTAGAGGACCCCAGACCCCATACTCCCGGAGCATCCCCCACAGGGCACCATGAGGGACACAGCTTTCTCTAGATCCACAAAGCATCTGTGGACTGGTTGGGTGAACTCCCATGAACCCTCGAGCACCAGCTGGAGGGTATAGAGCTGGTCCAGTGTGCCGCAGCCGTAAGGAAAGCCACACTGCTCCTCCTGAATCCGAGCTTTGACTATCGGCGGATCCTCCAGAATCCTGGTGTAGACCTTACCTGGGAGGCTGAGGAGTGTGATTCCTCGGTATTTGGAACAGACCCTCTGGTCCCCCTTTTTAAATAGAGGCAATCTCTGTTTAAAAGGGACCACCCCTACCAGTCCAGAGGCACTGTCCCAACCACCGCGCAATGTTGCCTATACATGTCAGCCAAGACACTCCTACAACATCCAGAGACTTAAGGTACTCAGGACGTATCTCATCCGAGGAGCTTTCTTACCACCTCGGTGACTAGCTTGGGTGATGGATGAGTCCCCCTCAGAGTCCCCAGTCTCTGCCTCCTCCCTCATCAGAAGACGTGTCAGTAGGATTGAGGAGATCCTCTAATATTCCTTCCACCGTCCGACAATATCGAGGCCAACAGCACCCCAAACGCACTGTGAACGGTGTCAGTGAAGCACTGCTTCCCCCTCCTGAGGCATTGGATGGTTTACCAGAATTTCTTCTCGTCCATGGCTTCTCCGAACTCCTCCTAGACTTGGGTTTTTGCCTCTGCAACCGCATGAGCTGCGGCACGCTTGGCCTTCCGGTATCTGTCAGCTGCCTCCGGAGTCCTACAGCCAACAAGGCCAGGTAGAACTCCTCCTTCAGATTGACGGCATCCCTTACTTCTGGCTGTTGTATCATAATATATTGTATCTCTCTGGAATCCAGATAGATACAATATATATAAATATACAGTACAGTTCACATACACTATTTAAAACACATATGCATTTTTTCTCAGTGTCTGACATGAAACCAGAATTAACTTGTACTTTTTTAGGTCAATTAGAATTTTTTAATTATTTCTATTTGCTAAATGCCAGAGAATGGGAGAGAGAGATATTTGTTTCTACACGGTTTTGTATTACTTTTTACAAAGCCGAATATTTACATACATTTCATTCATATTTGGTAGCGTTGCCTTTAAACTGTATAACTTAGGTCAAACGTTTTGGATTTCCTTCCACAAGCTTCTCACAATAGTTGGCAGGAGTTTTGGTCCATTTGTCCAAACAGAACTGGTGTAACTGAGCCAAATTTGTAGGCCATCTTGCGTGCACATGCCTTTTCAGCTCTGCCCATATATTTTCAACAGGATTGTGATCAGGACTTTGTGATGTCCACTTCAAAACATTGACTTTGTTATCCTTAAGCCACTTTGTAACCAGTGTGGCAGTTTGCTTTGGGTCATTTGGAAAACCCATCTGCACCAAGCTTTAACTTCCTGGCTGATGTCTTGAGATGTTGCTCCAAAATTTCCACCTAGGGTTCTTTCTTCATGATGTCATCTATTTTGTGAAGTGCACCAGTCCCTCACGCAGCAAAACAGCCCCACAGCATGATGCTGCCACCCCTGTATTTCACAGTTGGGATGGTGTTCACAGGCTTCAAAGATTCCCCATTTTTCCTCCAAACATGACAATGGTCATTATGGCAAAAAAAAAAAAAAAAAAGTTTCCTCAGACCACCGGATATGTCTCCAATAATTAAGTCTTTATACTTTTTTTTATTTGCAAACTCCATCTGGCTTTTATATGTTTCCTTTGGAGTAAGGGTTCTTCCTGGCAGAGTACCCTCTCAGCATGTCGGTACAGTATTGTTTCACTCTGGATAATGACAAACTCTTACAGGTTCAGCATCTTCACCAGGTGTTTTCCATTTGTTCTTGGGTTGATATTCACATGTCAGACCACAGCACGTTCATCTCTGGGACACAGAACCCGCCTTCTTTCTGATCAGTATGATGGCTGGACATTTCCATCTTTTTTATACATGCATGTAATTGTTTGAACCAATGAACGTGGCAGCTTCAGGCGTCTTGAAATTGCACCCTAGGATGAACCAGACTTGTGCTTCCAAGGTCATAACATCGTCATCTGGGCTTTCCCAAATTCTTTAGTAATCTTAACTTCTGACTTAGAAGAAAGAAACAAACGAAACAAATATATATATATATATATCATGTTTCTGGCATTTATCAAATAGAAATATTGTTTTAAATTCTAATTGACCTAAAAAAGTTAAAGTTAATTCTGGTTTCATGTCAGACACTGAGAAAAAATGCATATGTGTCTTTTTATATAGTGTATGTAAACATCTGGTTCCTACTGTGAGGTCCTGGATGATTGAGATCAATCTTTGTTGGAATTTAACCAGAGTTTGGCGAGCTTTGCCTGGTGACTGTGCAATCTACAACACCTGTTGCGCTGGAGTATGGCACCACCCAGTCTACCATCTGATGGGACTTAACAGCTTTGGCCCTAAACTAAACTAAACTATAAATTCTATAGAATTCTATAAAAATGTCCAGTTGAATCAATTTAGCCTTCTGTATAATATATTATATTGTATTATTTTTTTGTGATAACATCCTCATTTTGTGTTAAGTGTGCTGCTGCTATTGACATTGTTGTTATAGTTGAATCTTTTACATGTTTGTGGACACAGATACCTGGATGAAGGCCGCTGCGTGCCAGAGTGCGCTAAAGGGAAGTATGTGATGGGTGGGCAGTGTCACCTGTGTGATCACACCTGCGCCACATGTTCAGACTCAGGACCTACCAACTGCATGAGCTGTGACAGGGGTGAGGAGAACATCACATGTACGCTGTTTACAAAGGGACACTCTAAATGTGTGACAGTTTGCTGACATTTTTATATTAAAATATCTGAATATGAAGCTAGTTTTCATGTTTTTTCTAATTATTACTTAGTTTGATTGTTACAGTACAGTAATGTCGGTGGTAAGTATTATTGTAGTTTTGCACAAGTGATGTGACAATTTTATGAATAAAAGTGAAATACTTTTTTTAAATGTTCTATGGAACGTAAATAACAAAGAAAGAGTTCTATATTCGAGGGATACAACTGAGAGTCAAGCCTACACATTAACCACCAAAACTAATCTATCTATTTTCTCTAGACAAGTTTGGTATTGATCGGTACTTGTTCATGGGCCAGTGTGTGGATGTCTGCCCAGAGGCTTTTTATCACACCAAAGAGAAGAGCTGTGCTTCATGCTCTGATCACTGCGGACAGTGCTCTAGCCCCACCCACTGCCTCAAGTGTAACTCCTCCTACTACGTCTCTGATGGACTGTGCACCAAACTGGAGTGTGGAGAAGGTAACCATGTCATTGTGTTGCTCTGCTGTTATTTCCTCTATGTTGTGTGAGTCCAGCCCACAATTTATTTAAAACCTTACAAACCCAAAAAGTTCCTTGCTTTGTTTTCAAGTATTTGGTATTTTCTTTCTTAAATATTTCTTAATATTTGGCTATGGACAGTGATTTCCACATAGCTGATTCAGCTGATTTTAGCAGTTCATATTGTAGTATTTTTCCAAAATGCTTATCAGACAGCATTCTCAACAAAGTCTAAAAGGTCCGGACTCAAAGAGATTAAATGCAAAAGAGTCTTTATTGTCAGAGCATCATAACGGTGACAACGTAGACCCGAACATTTCCAAGCACCCCAACCAGCTGGATACGTTTAGCTTTAGTTTATTTTAATTTTTTTGAGTAGTTTACATTCTTAACTTTTTACAGCATTCACATTAACATTATTCAATTATAGAAGCTCAAAAATAGGATACAGCACAATCCCCAATGTCCAAATTTCAGAACCTTATACTGTATACCCATTTTGACAATTATACGAGCTTGGCTCAATTGACTGATTGCCCTTAATCCTTAGGACAAATACCCATTTGCCCCAGGTCCCTCCTCTAGGCCTGCACCTGCACCCTCGTATTACTCAGACTTTAATGACTACAATTTGTTATTTGCACAAAAGCCACTGCCCCACTATAACTGTCTGGTCCCTCCTCCTGCACTCTAAAAGACCCCTTACTCTCTGTCTCACCCCATTCTGGAGCTGTAGCTACTGCTTGGCTCGTTTCCAACCTGAACTGACTCCTCCCATGCATTGACATTTTAAACTTGATTATATACTAGATACCACAATAATGGATTAGAGTGATGGAAGTAGAAAATACAGATACAGATACAGAAACAACAATGCTAAACAACCATTGATATAACCTATAACATTATACAGCTTTCCAAATATGACACAAGAATATTTCATCTTCTCTCAAATGTACAAGCACTGGCATGTTTAAAAATGCACATTGTGAGCTGAATCTTGATTTTAATCCTAAATTGCAAATTTAATCACAATCGCGACAGACCGTCCGAGTGAACTTAGTTTGCCCTCGTCTTACAACACCTTGCTTTGTCTTTTTCACACTTGTGTTCACAGGGGAGGTCGAGGATCCAGATTACGATGACTGCATGGCCTGCGAGGAAGGCTGCAAAAAGTGTGTCTTATGTAAGTCTAACTTTATAACGTTTCACAATCATCTTTCTGCTCATGCCACAAGATTTGATATAGAATTTCAACTCAGATGAAGAGATGAAGTTGTTGTCTGCTTTTAACAGATAACCCTAGGCATTGCCTGTCCTGCATTGAGGGTTTTTACAAGTAAGGTTGTGTGCCCCTCGATGTGCAAACATAATCTCTTCAGAATTCACTATTCCTCTTACACACTTTTTCTGTGTGCTTTGGATGCGCGTGGGAAAGAAATGCTCAGCTGCAAATGACAGCATTTGTTGTTAGTTTTCAGGATGGATGCTTCAAAAACTGCCCCGCAAAGACATACAGCGTGGAGGAGGAGATGACTTGTATCCCATGTGATGAGAATTGCGTGAGCTGTGACGAACACGAGTGCTACTGGTGTGAAACTGACTTGTTCTTATCAGGTGAGAGGTCACTGTCTAGAGTCAGACGGCATACTCTACCCTTTTGTGCGATATTTGGAATAATAATAATAATAATGGTAGTTTCTTTTGCGTATTGGAAATTGTTGGAGATGTAACCAAGTAGTCAGAGAAAGAAAAGCTCTGGATATCACTGTGCTCGTATGACGCTGCTTCAGAATCAGAATAGTTTTATTGCCATTGTTTGGGAACAGGTTCACAAACTATTTTTCTCAGTGCAATCGTGCAACATATAACACAGGATTTAGATAAAAAATAAGCTATAAAAACTATTAAACTATAAGGCTATAGGGGCATGCATACAGAATATAAAAGTAAATCAATAGAAAATAAAAAGTTAAATATGGCAGCGGGATTGTATTTATAGATGTGTAGGTGCCTCCACATTAAGGAGCTTCAGATGTGCGGCATATTGAAAATACAAAATTAACCATCATACTGAATCTACTTATTGATTGAAATTACCACAACAATGTTTTTTGTTCACACTATTTGTTGCTTTTTAATTCTCTGTATGTGATTTAGATGTGCTAGAAATGAGAACAGTGCTTATAGAGCTTAAAGTCTGATTAATACTTGCAAAATTAAAGCTGCATGGCATGAGAGAAAATTGCAATATTTGATAAATGTCTTCAATACTGCCAGAATATTATTATTATTATTTCCTTTATTTCATCAGGCAAAGCATTAAGAACAAAGTATGTACAATGCTGACCTGAAAGTGCTTAAAGTGCACTTAAAGGGACAGGAATGAGGATACAAAACAAACAATTACCGGTAGATTTAACTAAAACAAAAGAAAGTGTTGTTCAAGTCAAGGAAGTTAAGGAAATCAGAAACTGAACTTTTATTCATTTTTAAGTTACCATGCGTTTTTGCTTTTGGTTATTTTCGCAAAAGAAAGAAAGAAAGAATTGTAAATCCGGTCCAATGGAAGACCTTTGTGATATTTCAATATATTGTAGCTTCAGTTCTTGCAATGTGAATGCGATTGCGTCTTGCCTCATATTAATTTGGCGATATTTTGCGCAGTGAACTAAACTTTGAATATGCTGAGACAGACGCAGAAAAAATCACAACTACTGTATGTGACTTGCTTTCAGAGGGCAAGTGTGTTGACCAGTGCCCCGATGGTTCCTATGGAGACGAGGACACAAATGACTGCGAGGAGTGCCATTCAGACTGCGTGACATGCCACGGCCCCGGGGATAATGACTGTGTTTTGTGTGAGGAGGGAAAGACGCTGGAAAACGGCATGTGCGTGTTTGACCATGAAGCCTGCCCCCTTAAAACCTACCGCAGCGGTGAGACTCATACATTTATGTCTACTGCTAATCCCACTGTCTGCCTATAATGAAGCAGGGATTTGGGCACTTTCACAGGTACGGGGAAGAAATCAGCGGAGGTAATTGGTCGGCATGACACTTTGACTACCCATCATTTAGGTCCTCTGAAGAATTATTTCAAAACTTTAAACAACAAGAACGTCTTAATTATAGACTGCGAAGGGCAATTAGTATTGCAGTTTTCATTTCGTTATGATCATTTTTCGTCTCGTCAGAATTTTCTTGAGTTCAAGTGCCTACGACCGGTTTTGAGTTAGCTTTATTTAGATTGCTTTTAGTTATGATTTTATTATCTTTTGGGGTTGGTTATTGTTGGGAACTACATTTAGGCCTAATCTAAGTCCTATTATAGACCTGATTTAGATCTGATGGTACAAATATGTTCCTTTAGTGTTACTTGTTACGTGATCATGACCCACTGGTAGAATTCTGTATGGTTGAAATAGTTCTACCTCTTTATATGTCACGTCCTGTGCCAAGAATAATAATAAAAAGACATGGGGAGGAAAAAAAATCCTCTTGAAAAGTAGATAAAGGTTTTCGTTGAAAGTTAAGATAAAAGAAAGGAATACCTGTCCTATAAGCAAGCATTTTAACAGCAAACAACATTATGAATTGTGTGTGACTGACAACTGAACATAATTAAGATGTGGTTAGATTAGATAGGATTCGTCTTTACTTTAGATATTAATGATGTAATAGTTGTTTTCTTTTCTTAGATGATGGTGCATGTGACGATTGCCACCCTTCATGTGAGGCCTGCTCTGGAGATGGGAAAAATGAATGTACAGAGTGTGTAACAGGTACTTTATCAAGGAGGAAAAGGTCGTATACTACCAATAATAGGCTATGGAGACATTGTTCACACAAAACACCACAGATGTTGTCCTTGAACACTCACAAACTCGCTCTGCAGATTTGTGCTTCGACGTAATTATTTGACTCATCACTGTGCTATGTAGAGTGCCTTGCGGAAGTACTAATACACCTTGAACTTTTGCACATTTTGACATTTTGTCATGTTTACAACTCTAAACATAAAGATTTTATTTTGAATTTTTTACTGAAAGTTCACACACAAGTAACTGTGAAGTGAAAGCAAAATGATACATGATTCTGTTCTGTCCTGTAGAAAATGAAAAGTGGGGCGTGCATAAGTATTCATACAGCATTTTCTGAGTGCATTAAATTTCCTTTATAACATTCCTAATGACTGCAGAATGTTCACACATGCCCTAACCATTAAATAGAGGCCACCTGTACGTAATCTACTCTCAGTATAATTCCAGCTGTTCTGTGAGGGCCTCAGAGCTATGGTCAGAGTGTATTGGTCACTAAACAACATCATGAAGGCCAAGGAGCACACCAGAGAGGTCAGGGATAAAGTTGTGGAGAAGTTTAAAGCAGCGTTAAGTTATACAAAGATTTCCCAAGATTTGAACATCTCACGGAGCACTGTTCAATCCATCATTCGGAAATGGAAAGGTATAGCACCACTGCGAACTTACCAAGAACGGCGTCCACCTAAACTAACAGACCGAACAAGGAGAGCACTGGTCAGAAATGCAACCAAGTGCCCCAAGATAACTCTGGAGGAGCTGTGACGTACTGCCCTGAGCTGGGGGAATCTGTACATGGGACAACTATAAGTCGTACTCTACACAAATCTGGCCTTCATGGACGAGTGGCAAGAAGAAAGCCATTATTGAAAGGAGGCCTTAAGAAATCCCGTTTGCTAGAAGTCATATGGAGGACACAGCTACCATGTGGAAGAAGTGCTTTGGTCAGATGAGACAAAAATTGAACTTTTTGGCCCAAATGCAAAACGTTATGTATGGAGCAAACCTAACACTGCTCATCGTCCTGAGTGCACCATCCCCAGTGTCAAATATGGCGGGGGAGCATCATGCTATGCGGAAGATGGGATGGAGCCAAATACAGGGACATTTTGGAGGAAAACCTGCTGGAGTCAGAAGAGAATTGAGGCTGGGGCAGAGATTCACCTTCCAGCAGGACAATGACCTAAACACAAAGCTAAATCTACAATGGAATGGTTTGTTGTTTATTTGGTAGGGACAGTTAATGAACAAGCCACACCGGATTGTAGCCTTGGGCTAATTTCCATCCGTCGTCCCCCATGCGCACTCTCAAACACACTCTCATTCATCCTGGCCTATTGTACATGTTTTTAGTGGTAGGGGAAACCGAAGTACCCAGAGGAAACCTACGCAGACACGGGGAGAACATGCAAACTCCACACAGAAAGGCCCCGGCCTCGGTGGGAATTGAACCCGGACCTTCTAGCTGTGAAGCACGAGCGCTAACCGCTGTACTACCGTGCCGCCCGTGCATTAATATGTTTGTTTAAAAACAAACATATTAATGTGTTAGAATGGCCCAGTCAAAGTCCTGACCTAAATCCTATTGAAAATCTGTGGAAAGACCTGAAAACTGCTGTTCACAAACGCTCTCCTTCTAATTTGACAGAGCTTGAGTTGTTTTGTAAAGAGCAATGGGCTAAAATGTCAGATTAGATGTGCAAACCTTGTAAGTCATACCCCAAAGACTTGCTGCTGTTATTGCAGTAAAAGGGGGTTCACAAAGTATTATTTCATGCTGTATGAATACTTATGCACGTCCGACTTTTCGGTTTTCTATTTTTGAAAAATAACAGAATCATGTATCATTTTGCCTTCACTTCACACTTGTCTGTTACTTGTGTGTGAACTTTCCGTAAAAATTCAAAATAAAATCTTTATGTTTACGGTTGTAAACATGACAAAATGTGCAAAAGTTCAAGGTGTATTAGTACTTTCGCAAGGCACTGTATACACACTGGTTGACTGGTTACAACCCAAAGACAGAAGACAGCGCCACTGGATTATTTTAATTTATAAATGCATTCGATACAATTACCCTACATATTTAACACAACATATGGTTCCTTTGAGGTCATCATATGCACTTAGAGATTTGGACTATCCATATTATCGAGTGCCACATGTAAAAAAGGGGGAAGGAAAGAAACCCTTTCGCTATAAAGCTCCATTTGACTGGAATAATTTACCAATAGAACTCAATCAAGAGATCAATTACATCTTATAACTAATTTCTTATAACTTTTTTCCTGTGTCAGGCCGTTTCCTCAGCCCACAGCAGACATGTGTGTTGAAGTGCCCAGGAGGATACTTTGCTAATCGTTTAACCAGTGTTTGTGAAGAGTGCCCTGTTGGTTGTGTGACATGTGTGAATGCCCAGCACTGCACACGCTGCCAGAGTGTCTAGTACTATACCTGCAGAATGGCCAATGTGTCGACAAATGTGTCAGGTCAGAAATTATTATAATATTCACTTGTACTGGTCGGTTGTTGTATAACAATGTTTTTTTCTTCCTACACAGGGGCTATCCCGCAGGTTTAGTGTGTCGGAGTTGTGAGTCAGGCTGTGCTTCCTGTTTGAGAAACAGCAGCCACTGTCTGAGCTGTGATGCCCCTCTTCTTCTACACAAGCATCAGTGTGTGGAGGACTGTCCCTCGGGCCACACTGTCCGAGATGGAGAGTGCCAACGCTGCCCCCCAGCCTGCCAAGAGTGTAATCCACAAGGACAATGCCTAGGTTTTGTATTTAATTTATTCTGGTTTCAGTATGAATAATATGTATCTACGCAATAACATTATTATCTGTCCACAGAATGTGAGGACTATTATTTTGTCCATGAGGGACTGTGTGTGGTAGATTGTCCCGAGAGGTTCTTTGAAGACACAGATCTAAGGGAATGTTTACGTTGCCACACTGATTGTATGTTGTGTGATGGACCTAACAACAATGACTGTATAGCTGCCTGGATCCTGAGGCCACACTGTACAATCGGGCATGTCTAACTGCTTGCAGCTTAAACTACTATCGGGACGACTTATCAGGAGACTGTAAAGGTAAGACAGGAAGATCAGGTTTTCTTTAGTTTTGTCATTTATATTTTATGCTTCCAGAATGTTATGTTATGTTGTTTTCTGTCGAATATTCAAACTCAGTATAACAGCATATGTTCTTACAACATCCGTTACACTTTCTCTGAAGTCGTCATTTAAGTTTATCTGTAACCTAAAACAACACTCCACGAGAGTTGACAGCTGTCAAACTAATGCACAGACAGTTCCCTTGAGAAAAAAGCACTGTAAGAGCTTTATTTGTCATTGTACAACTGTACATCGATAGTGTTCAGGTGTTAGTCCTGAGCCGCGCCACCTCTGAGGTAGAGAAACCGTAGCATCTGGAGGAAACCTGGCTTGTTGCAGTATAAACCCAAATACGGACGGACAATCAGAAGTGTCTTTTAGTTCCTTTTATTTTACATTTCTTTCAGCAGACACATCTTCAAGACAGACATAAACAAATGAATAAAATTAACTTTTAAAGATAGAAGGACTCCACCCAGAGCGCTCATTGGAAACGCCTTCTGGGAGGAGCGCAGGTCCGGCAGGAGCGCTCGTTTGCGCAACGGATGATGAGAAGCTGCAACAGACTCCCCGCCGATGAGCACGACTCGGGTCAGCTCATCACTGATAGAGCTACAGTTCGAGGGGATACAAAAGTTGTATGGGTCTTCTCAAACAAGTCCTTGAAGGCAGCATTATCAAACATGAACGAACCTTTCCATCTCTTCCATAATAAACCTCAGTGACTCTTGCCATTTTCCACATGTGTCGTGGCATCTTATCTTCATTCATTAAAACGACATCTCCGATTTGAAAGTCTTTGGACATTTTAGCTTGAGAACAGGAATGTGCTGAACGCAGCTCCAACAAATAGTCCTTTCTCCAACGAGTCCAAAATTGGTTTACAAGTCGTTGTCTGTATTTCCATCGCTTCCTCATTTGGACCGCCTCTATATGTGAGGGACAGATAGCACGTTTCCAGCAGAGGGAAGAGCGGTGAGGTGTTGGCCTAAGAGAAAATGTGAGGGCGTGAGGGGGCTCGGCTTTTCGCTGTCGGTGTGCGTGAAGGTACAGTAAGTGGCCGTGAATTCACGACAGCCTCTACTTCTGTGAGAAGCGTTTCAATCTCCTCGTGTTTTAAAGACGCTCTCCCAACGATTTTACACAAACAGGTTTTCACCGAGTCTCCCACATATCACCCCACCAGGCGGCCCTTTCAACTATGAAATTCCAGGTTACTCTTTATTCAGAGAAAAAGTCTTGCACGTCTTTTGAAGAGAGTGTGTTCTTGGTTTCTTGCAAACGCTCCATAAGATCACTCAGATCATACGTGAATACGTCATTCTTTGTTTGCCCATTTAGTCTCGGTATTTTTCGTCCAGTGCCTTTTACTTCAGCATTTTCGTTTCCTGAGATTTGCGTTGTTTCTTTGTAAACACACACATCAGGTTTGAACCCTTTTATCAGTTGGTCAAGACGTCTTTTTTCATCATAATTTGAAGACTATTCATTTTTTTCGTTCCAATTTTCTTTGAATTCGTTTGAGTCAGTG
The DNA here is from genome assembly GCA_007210695.1 of Neogobius melanostomus. NCBI lineage: Eukaryota > Metazoa > Chordata > Actinopteri > Gobiiformes > Gobiidae > Neogobius > Neogobius melanostomus. The sequence goes on along the minus strand of VHKM01000221.1, from coordinate 5,221,689 downwards.
CAAATGGAGTGACTCATTCCAGCAGAGTCCAAAATATTTGTTTCGCGCAACGAACAGTTTGTGACATTCGGGACGTTGCAGATCAACTCGTCCTTTTCCTTTACAATGCCAGTCACTCCAGCTCCCAAAAAGAACGCAGGGTACAATTCATTTCCTCTTCGTGTCCCAAGATCACATGCAATGTTTCAATTTCATTGGGTTCAGAGGACACTGCATTTACCGTAACCGTGCCTTGGATGAGCCATCCGAATTTCCTTTCAAGCGCAACCATTGACTTTGACAATCTTTCAACTTTTCCAGAAACAATGTCCCAATAATTGTCACCACCAATTAATACTCCCAGTTCTTCTGTCTCCATTCCACTCACCGCAGTATCTGCCAAGTGCATGCCTTTTTCTCAAGCGCCATGCGCAACTCGTCACCTGCGACTCGCATTATTGAAGTGCAAACACGGGGGTTTCAAGCACACTCATTTCAACGCTGTGGCCATTTGTATGTTGCTCAGTTTTATTTTACAACATTACATTTCACTTGCTTGGGGCCATCAGAGCCAAAAGTGTGTATTTTCAGAGTCTCTTCCCGATTTTGGGCAGATTAAGCGCATGAGAAATGTTTTACGCACGAAACTGCGTTGACTCCCTCTGTCGAAAAGGCAGTGAGTTAATTGTCTTTTGACAGGTGTTTCAATCCAAACGGTGGCGGTTTGGTGTCAGTGGGATCATCGGAATTTAACTTTTCGTCATTCTTACACATTGACTTAAAGTGACGTCGATTGCAATTTTCGCAGTTAATATTTTTAGTGCGACAGTCTTGGCTAAATGTCTCGATCCAAAACAGGCAAAACATCTTCCTTGTCTCTTTAATTTTTCACTTATTTCATCACATTCTTTGGACACATGATCATTTTTATCGCAGAAAAGGCACATATTTCGTTCATAATTGTGCGAAGTATAAAGTGTAGATGCGGTCATCATTTGATTGCTCTTTTTGCGCATTTCCCAGTAACTTTGTGGGTCATTTTCTCGTTTTTCGATTGTGCGCTCTGATTTCTTGTCATGTTCATTGTGCGCTCTGGTTTGTTTCTTGTCATGTTCATTGTGCGCTCTGGTTTGTTTCTTGTCATGTTCATTGTGCGCTCTCGGCTGTCCACTTCTTTTTCAGAAAATCCATTAGCGCATCAACTTTCCAAACATCGTAATTTTCAACACCTTTACTGAATTCTAAAATCATTTCGTCAGTTAGTCGTTTAATTTGGATTCAGGTTCAGCAATTTGGTCATTGATAATTAAATCTTTTCTGCCAAATCTATTTTGAAGCAGTTGGATTGCGTGGTTATAATGTGTCTGACAAGGCCAGCCCAGCAATTGTATTTGCTGCAGCACCCGAAGGTGCTTAAATAGCTGAATTTGTCGGTCTTTGTCAAACTTTGATTTTGTGAACCCACTCTCGTATTGTTCCCAAAAAATTGCCATTTGCTCACATGTCCAAATAATTTTTCAATTACAAGTTTGGGTCGTTTTAGTTGTGATACATTGGTTCTCCTTCGTAATACATCGAATGTCCTTCTGGTGGGGATACTTTGAGCGCTCGTTTAATCTTTGTGCGTATTATTTGCTCTTTGTACTCAAGTGCTGGTGATATTTCGTTTTCCAAGTTTTTGTCTTTGTTACTTCTTCAATGTCAGCGTCAATCTTCGTTAACATTTGTTTTTTGTCAACCATTAGTTCAAACATTTCCTCTAATTTAGCAATATCTGGCCTTTCTTTGCCAATTTCGTCTTCTACTTTAGTTATTACTTTGCTGATGGAGGCTCGGATTGACGACCTCTTTTTCCTCAGACGCTTCAGATTTTCTGCCATTGTGTCCTTTGTTCGTCCGCGTGGTCCTCTTGCAAACTGATTCTTCTTTTCCAGTATCCCAGGTCTTCAGCACCAAAATGTTGCAGTATAAACCCAAATACGGACGGACAATCAGAAGTGTCTTTTAGTTCCTTTTATTTTACATTTCTTTCAGCAGACACATCTTCAAGACAGACATAACAAACAAATGAATAAAATTCACTTTTAAAGATAGGACTCCACCCAGAGCGGCTCATTGGAAGCGCCGTCTGGGAGGAGCGCAGGTCTGGCAGGAGCGCTCGCTTTGCGCAACGGATGATGAGAAGCTGCAACATGGCTGCCTTCAGTGCTCCTCTGACTCCGAGCAGCGCCTTCAGGGTTTGTCCCTGTTTCAGCGCGTGGTGTCCTGCAATGGTCAGATCCTCCTCCTTCCTCTTCCTCCTGCGCAGTTCCCTTTACTCCACAACAGTCTGTCACCATCTTCTGGGAAGAGCTTAGCTGTTCATCTGTTTTATTCTCCAGTGAATGTCCATTAGCCAGAACAGTAGAACAATACAAGGCATGTGTGGATTAGCTGCGAGTCTTGCCCGGATACCTCCTCGTTTGTCCCTTTTTTGTTTCCTGTAGATCCTCTTGTGACGCATTCACTGTGCTGCAGGTGTGGGAGGCTCTTGGTGCCTCTCCAGTGTTTCAGAAGTAGAAATCTGTAGGTCTCAAATGTCTTTAGCTCATAAGCTGCTGTATACTTTTAAAAACACGGCAAAGACGTACAAAACCATCCAACACAACAATGTGGAGCACAGAAACCACAGATGTAGTTCACAGAAAAAGGCAAAAAACGCAGCTGCACCAAGAGAGAGGGAGGTTTCAGTTGTTTACACGTCGCCATGACGTGTAAGATTGTTTGATATTTCAAAGCAACTGATTGCACTATGCACTTATGTTTGCTTTCTTATTTCTTTCTTATTTACTTTTAGGGCCTGATTGGGTAGAGTGTTCTCAATTGAAGCAAAAAGCAAATACAATTAAGATTTCTGTCTCTCATAAAAGCTAAAAGGCCACAGTGGAAACTCATTTATAAATCAGATTTGCACCCTAATAGCAGAATATAAATAGTTTCTAATGATGAATCAGGTGCAACACACTTCAAAATCTCATTTTCTAATTTTACTTACTATTTGCAATTTTGCTAGCTTAATAAATCAGGCCCTAAGTGTATGTCGGACATGAAATATGAAGAAAAAAGCAGCAGCAACAACATTATTTTACTTTTTAAACAGAATGTGATGCATCTTGTCTCACTTGCACCGGGCCAATGCTGATTCGTGTATAAGCTGCAGAGATGGCTACAGGCTGGAAGGAGGAGGTCACTGTGCTCCAGTGGTCCACTCAAAGTGTACAGTTTACCAATACATGGACCAAAGCGGGGAATGCCATCCATGTCATAAATACTGCCACAGATGCTCTGGCCCTGGTGCAAACCACTGCCTGACCTGCAACCAGGAACATCTCCTGCACAGTAAGTCAAACGTCAGATAACCTTGAAATGTGTCCTTCCATTTTCTGAGGCAGTATTGCCGTGTGTTTATCTTTGTAGATGGTACCTGTTTGGACAGATGCCCAGCTGGTTATTACCGGGACGAGATAGGATTAAAATGTGAACCTTGTCACTCCTCCTGTGAGAGCTGTGTTGGAAAACACAGCAACGAGTGTCTTTCCTGCAAGTCTAGTCTTTTCCGAGAGGGCAAAGAGTGCGTTGACATCTGCCAGCACAGGTAACACTAACAATGTTGGGACTAGTCATAGGACTGTTTTAAAAGTTTTTTGTGAAGGTATTAACGTAGTCATGACCTTTTGTTTAAGGCAAATGCAGTACAAAAATGTTCATTTTAGATGTACCTTGACTTTGGGCTTGTGTGTATGGCAGTCACTATGGAAACCCATCCTCCAGGACGTGTGAACAGTGTGACCCGAGTTGCAGGGAGTGTAGTGGTGCTGGAGAGGAGAGTTGCCTGAGCTGTACTATGGGCCTGGTCTATTTGCGCAAAGAGGGCAGATGTCTTACTACCTGTCCTGAAGGATACTACCATGATGCTGTGCACCAGACTTGTGAACCTTGTCATGCCACCTGCAGATCATGTTCAGGTTTGAAAAAGTTAAAATAATAACATAATTTAGTGACAAATTATATCCATTATCACATAGAGTCTTATCTTGTGATTGTTGTTTGTCCTTCTTAGCAAAAGAATCACATTTGTGTCAGTCATGTCATGTCGGATACCGGTTGTCTGATGGGATGTGTGAATCTATGTGCTACAGAGGCCAATATCCTGTAATAGAGGTAAATATATGTCACCCGCAAGGACCACAACTTTATAATGGCGTGAAATAAAGTGTATTGAACGAGCAAAGATGACGATTGAAGGCGAACGTTGTGACAATGGCAGTTTTGGTTCTTCTTCCCCCCCCATATCTGAATAAAAATAATATAATCATTCCCGCACACTGCCAACCTTGCAAAAATAGTTTACGTGGATAAAATCAACGTTTCGGTCCTGAGAGCAAATAGGTTGTGGTCACGACACGTTCTAGAATGTGATGAAAGTCGATCTCCAAAGAGAGAAATCTCCAAACAGAAAATTGTTGACTGGATTCACAAACCAGCTCTATTATTTTTTATGGCTGAAAGTCCTTTCTACTGGCCAAAATCACGCACATGTTTTTGAATGTCACCACTTCAACGACACCTTTCAGAGGAAATAACTGGACCTTAGCGTATGCGCGCTGACCGAGAAGACATTGAACTTTGAAACAGTTGTCATTTCATGTGGATTGTCTTAGTAATGACAGAGAAATTAGACAAAAACGAAGACAAAAAAATTCTGCTGTTCAACAGTTACCATAGTGACTGTAGGAGAATTCTACATAACGATGATCGAAAGGTTGGTGAAGAATAGGCAGCAGTCAGGATGTCTTAAGCAGGAGAAGTTTTATTGCCATCTTTGCGGGACCCCGAGACATGAACTCAAGACACAGTACAGTCCTAACATTCAAATCTGTCTATACTTCCACATCAAGAGAGTTAAGTAATCCTGGTGACACGTAGGCACTAAGCATCTACCACTGGCAGTGTGCCACGGGAATTCTATGCACTGACAGTGTGCCACGTGTATTTTAGGCCACAAGTCATAGAAGGCCAAATTGTACTGTTTTGGTAGTACGATATGATAAGGGCCATGTGTGAGGGCCGAATTAACTCTATAATTCCCTATCAGTGACAAGTGAGGTTTTTAGCTGTTTGGAATGTTGTGACGTCACATGAACGACTATGACTGAAACATTGATTTTAATTTTATGTCATAATTTAACTTATTTGTTCTCATTAGGGTATGGAACTGGCATGTGAAGACTGTGACGCTTCGTGTCTCGACTGCTGGGGTCAGGGCCCAAACAGCTGCACCTCATGTCACCCGGAGGCCATGCTTGAACCTGGAGGGCGCTGTCTGCTCTGCTGTATCCATGACAACAAAGAGGAGGCAGACGATGAAGGGCAGTACTGTTGTAACTGCACTGAGTCCAGAGGTATATTATTTATACATGTCTTCTATGATCCAAAATAAAACGATGCATTCTCATATGCTCATACGGAGAACATAAAACAAATTGTAGATTTCCAATGACGTGTGACCATTTTTGTTCAACCTTTGTTGCTTTGCTGTATATCATAAAAGTCTGATTACTCAGAAAGATTCAATATCTTGAAATTAAATCTTGTCATTTTATCAGTTCTGAATAGAATATGGATAAATAGATCGTACAACACATTACAGCCTTTTTACGTATAATTTTAGACAACATCCTTGATGAGTAAATAAAAATTCTGTCCTGTATTTTTCTAGGGGAGTGTGTCCTCCGCAAAAACTTAGCATTCAAAAATGGAGAAGACGAGGAAGACCGAGGGAACTTGGCGGTCTTCATCACTGCCTGCATTCTGCTGGTGCTTGTACTAGTGGTCATAGTCTTTCTCATTAGGCACTCCCGATCGAAGAGCGCAGCCCGGGACATTCCCCCTCGCGGATATGAGAAGCTGGGCTCAGGTGGCTTTGGAGGAGGAGGCAGCAGACACGGCTACAACTCAGCATCCTCTACTTCTTACAGCAGCTCATCAGCTGGCCGCTTCCAGGAGTCCCAGTTAGTGGACTTCAGTGACCGTCGCTCGGGGAGAAAGAACGATGACGATGATGATGACGATGAGGACATAGTGTACATGGGCCAGGACGGCACTGTGTACAGGAAGTTCAAATATGGACAACTGGGAGACGACAATGACGATGATCTGGAGTATGACGATGAGAGCTACACTTTTCGGTAAAAGGAGAATATATCATTTCTGTGCTGTTCATCTGTGTTTGCCCAAAGAGGCACTTAACCTTTCACTAAATATGAGTCTACTCAAAGAGACATGGAAGGCTATATACAATCAGAATCACCGGTACAACAAATCTCACAATATGGTATTAAGCCAAAGGCATAATTATTATAATATATAATATTGAGCAGGCTCAAGCAGTTAAGGAAAGATACTTACTAAAAATCCACAACTGAAGCCTTTCATTAAGTAATCCTGTTTATCATTAATATTATTTAGAAATAATAAAACGGACTTCAACCTATTATCAACCCATCGTCATCTGCACTGAAAGAGCAAATGATGTTCTGTTTTTGTTTTCTTTACAATGAAACAAAACAATACATGAAATTTTCCTTCTCATCTTTTTGGTTATAGTTACATCCCTGTTAACAAAATTGAGTGAGCTGAAAATATACATACTGTATATAAGACCTCCATGTTGTACCTTTTACCATGGGTACCTTATTGTCTTTAGAAACAAGAAAGATCCGCACAGCTTGCTTAGCTCCCAAATTGAGATTTATTGATGATTACACCAAGGTGACGTTTCGGGCGTCTTGGCCCTTCATGAAGGGCCAATTTGGGAGCTAAGCAAGCTGTGCGCATCTTTCTTGTTTCTTTGTATCTTCCCTCGGTCCGGCACGCTTTTTAAGTTTTTTTGGGATGTGCGTGTCTTCCTCCTTTACCTTATTGTCTTTGACAGCTTCGGTATTCACATAAAGTAATTTGTCGTGGTGTTGGGTTCTTATTCATTTTTTGTAATAACATTTTTTTGTGTTTGCTATGTGTGGGTTATAATGCCAGCGTCTGTGTACTTAAATGGACATGTGAATGTCCAAATGAATCAAACATTATTAAACACATAGATAACAATGGCTTAACTATACTTTATTGATTATTTTGTTATGAGTGGACACGCTTCATACCTCACTACAGTAAAACAGTGAAGAGACATGCGCTGCTGGAAACACACAAGGAGCTGAGGTGGCATTGTGCTTTACAGAGTCCCTGTTTATTTTCATTTTGAGGTCATATCTTAATGTACACATACTGGTAAAAGACCACAATACTAATTTAATTGTAATATTATTTGTTCCCAAACTATTAAAAAACATATTCTGAGCTGTTTCCATCACTCAATTTACTGAGCAAACAATCTAAAGAAATCTCAAATCTAAGAGCCTTTGAGATAATAAAGCAACACACATGCTGGAGTCCAGGTTTATACTAATTTATAATGTAATATAAAATTCATATCAATTAAAAAAATAAATAAAATAAATACATCTAATGATTTGGCAGGCCTGTTGGTTGGCCATTATCTTTGGCACAAAGGTGCGCTACACCTTGTGCTTTTTAAAACACCGCACCTGCCTAAATTAAACCACACGACATTATTGCTCCACAGCTTCACATGCACACATTATATTAGACTCAAATACAGTTTACAGACTGCTACACTGCTGTGGCTGCCCTCTCCCACAGTCTCTGTGTACTAGTGATTGACAGATGTACAGTAGCTCCACATACAGTGATACATGATACAGTAGCCATGATGAATAGACAAGATATGTAGACAGGCACTATTTGTAGTAAATGGAGTGTGTGTTTTTTTCCTGTATTATCACGTAAACCTCACCGTTGACTTGAATAAAACGTCTGCAACTTTGTATTTGTTACCAGTAAAATTAAGGTGAATTTTAGGAACATTTAGGATTTAGGATGCCTGGCTTTGTGAATGGCTTGTTGCAGCCCTATCTTCCCTGGGGGAGAGAAAAAGAAACAATAGACAATGATGAGTGACAGACTTCTAAAACTATTTCTCATGTGTAGCTGTGTTTTAAATGACTTACTGCGTTCTGTCTGCTGCTGTTGAAGGTCCTTGCAGGAAACTATTAAAACTTGGACAAGAAAGAGAAAGAGAGAGAGATAATTAGAACAGGATTTATTGTGTGAGAAATGCTGAGATGACTCTGTGAATTTCATTACATGTGCAAGTTGTGACTTATGTACAATTAGCCAATCCTCTGCTTGTTCTGGGTATACATTATATATGCCATGGATCACTTCATAATAAAGGCCCATTTATTTCAGTGTATGATGAACGTACTTAGCATTTTAGAAACCTTGTTTGCGCTCTTCCAGTAACTTCCACACAAGCCAAATTTAATTGAGAGGAATTAAAAAGTGAGGGTATCAGCTAAATTAATGAAAGCTCAGCTAAGGCAGCAGCAGGGTCTAATACTAGAGGTGTTGCATTTACTCAAGTAAGAAACTGAGTAGTTGCATCACATCACAATTTCACATCTGCTTGAGTGATAATGTTTGGAAGTAACAATATTCTTGATGGAAAACAATGTCTGATCTTAATGGCAAGACTTATTCTTAAGAACTATAAAAAAAAAACCTTTATGTTTGTTTTTGTCTTTTGTTTTTTAACACAACAATTTTCAAATAATAATGTGTAAGTCATCTGCAACACTATGTCTTTATCTATGTTTATATGTATATATTGTACTGCTATATCAGACTTTAACAAGCAGTAAACTTTATTTTCACAACATACTTTTAAATCGCTCTATTGTTAATCTCTTTTGTTGTTATTCCTCCTACCTCTGACTAATTAATGTCATAGCAAAGAGCGGTAATTTCAATAATAATCAGTATTACAAACATATTCAGTTGTTGCACTAAACCAACAACGGATTTAACTAAGGAAAAATGACAAATTAGTCAAAATCTTGAATACAATTCATGGTTTACACACAGCTCCCAGAACTCTACTCTTCCTTTTTCATTGCACTGGGCACATTCTCTCTGTTCTGAACACTTTGTCAGTCACAGCACATCATGCAAAAAGTTAGCGCGTTTTTAATTCACAATTGCAATTTCATTTGAAAGCACATTGCAGAGAGTTCAGTGTTGTATATTGTTGTATCTGCTCTGTGTGTGCAGGTTTGACAACAAAGTTAAGTTACTGAAAGCCCGCTTTTAACACAAGAGCTTTGTAAGTTTGGAGTCCCAGTGGAGGAAATAGTGTGCAGCGTTAGGAAAATGTGTGCTATGTGTCAGGATGGAACACCTAGCAATCGAGAAAAACTGTCAGTGCTTACTTTGAGTTCTCAGCCGCTTCCTTCAGCTCCTTGTCAAGTCTGAATGAGAGGAGTTGAAGAAACAAGGTGATTTGCAAAGTCGTATGACACAACGAAAGCTCCGAGGTGGTGGACAGTGAGATGCTGTGTGAGTCGCTCACCTGATGATGCAGTCTGGGATCTCAATGTTTTCCATGGGGATGAGTTCCTGCAGCTCATCCAAACTATTGACATACTTGATCTTACTGCTAAACTTGGCACTGTTTGAGCAACGTAAACATTAGATTAATTGACAGGTGCAAATCAGACAAAATACTGCATCAACACCCAAAGCACTTACTGTATGACTATTGAAGTGAATAGTTCATACCAAGTATTCACAGTGGCACCCAGGGCTTGACATTCATTTCTGTTACTGTGGCGAGTCCTTTTCAAATATTCTATAGTCAATAGAAAGTTTTCAACCCAGAATCTGAGTGAATAAGTCTAGATTCCAGATATAAGCTGGGCAGTCCTTTTGGAAAAGGGTGAAGAGCATTGTTACCGCTCGGAGTAGAGCCACTGCTCCTCCATGTCAAGCGGAGCCAACTGAGGTAAATACCTTCCTTCGTCTGTTCCATACACCATAACTATGGTCTACATTTAGCAAGTTGGCTAAAGTCAATGTCAAGCCCTGGTGGCAGCTGACAATGTGTAGAATAAAAGGTAAAATGTAATATGAGCAGAAGGTAAAGGAAGGAAGGAAGAGTGAGAAATGTTGCAACACAAATGTCCAAAACTGCAATACTTGAGGTGTATGTCCAGTCTGTAGTAGCTGGCTGGTGTATGTTAAAAGTGGGAAACTAAGGCTGTCTCTGGTAGTCTAATCTCACTGAGAAACCATTGTAGCTTTGAGAGAAAGGTTCCAATTCAATGCTTCACAGTTTTAGTACTTTAGTAAAAAAAAAAAAAAAGAATGTTACATCTCATATGTTTACACCACTGTACTCAGTGATTTGCACAAAGAAAGGAAAGAAGGTTACAATAGCAATACTATACCTGATGAAAGGTTTAGTAATGGCTAGAACAGTCCTGATAAACCATGATGGGTGAAGAATGATGAAGGATTTCAAGTTCTTTCGAAGTCTGAGGGAAGAGGACACCCAGCTGTAATTCTGCAGATATATGGGGCTCAAGAGTCCCACCTACCCCGAAACCGACTCTGGTTACAAAATCCAATCACCATTATCAGTCGGAAAACTCAGATTGGAACTGTCTGAGCTTATTTACACCACTGCAGGTCATGGAGTTGCCAGATACGAGGTTATATCCAGTTTTAAGCATTCTCTGCCAAATTCATCAACAATAGTCTAAGCAGAGTTTTATATCTGAACCTGAGCATTTTTCGAGGTGAGCAAAACTCTTGAGCTCCAATACTAGTGTAGGCAGAAGAAATCAGACCTTCTGTCAATCATCTGATAACACTTCTTGAGCCATCCCAAACCTGGCATTCTCCTGTGTGGTGTGGCTCCATTCAGATACACAATCATGTAGTCCTCAGCCACCATAAGCTCCAGTGTGCTGATGACATATCTGTGCAGAAAATAAATACTTCACTCTCAATCAGCCAACAACAAGACTTCTACTGAGCAAAAAGAATCCTATAGTAGGGAAAGTCAATCGTTCTGTAATAATTTATTTAGGAGAAAAGCTTCAAGGAAAACACATTTGACTGTATTGCACTTGCTACACTCGATAATGAAGCAAATACTGGAGAGCCAAGGTTTGTGCTTTTATATAAAGAAATTAAGATCAAAACAAATCGCAACTCTTTTATATTCTTTAGTTTAGTCTGATGAAGAAATTGTAAAAGCACTGCTTTGAAATGTCTTTTACTTTCATTATAAGGTTTATTTCTAAGAGCAATATTCATATGATTTTGACCATATTGTGATAAAAAACAACTCCTGCTTCAATGCTACTACAATAATAATATAAAGTTGGACTGACACTGAAATAGTTTGTGCAGTTTCTTAGTGCAACTTAGCACCAAGATTCAAGACCTCAAGTCACAGTGCTAAACTTTTCCTTCTTTCATTTCTATCCAACGCTTTCTGGACAGGACACACTATCATATTTTTTTGCTGCACATTTTTTATGATTCCACACATGGATCAATAGTAAGATATTGTATACTTTAGCGTATGATACTTACAAAAACAGGTTCTCCATTATTTCATGATAGTCCGGTCGGTCACTGTCCGGCAGGAAACAGGCAGCAAAAACGATGATGGCACTGACACCTTTCCCATAGTAACCTAAATAAAAAGACCAAACCAAACACTTGATGAATGTCTTTTTGGAGAATTATCTTGATTTTGCGTTAATAGTTTACTTAATAATACCATTTTATTGTTTCTCGCCAAATAATTGTAAAGCATGCTTACAATTCAATGATTTTAATGTGACTTGTGTTTTTATTGTGTTTTACAGGAACATTTGAAATCAAAATTTGTTTCACAGCTATCTGGTGTGATTTCAACTCATTTCGCACTTTACAAATACTGTGTGCCGTCAGCTTTAAACCACAAGAGAAAAGTGACAAAGGCCATTAGCCTCAACTAAGAAAAGTATGGGAGATGGTATCTGGAACTCCTCCAAGTTTGAGTCTCTACAAATGTCTCATCTTATATCAGTTATGGATTTATTTATTTTAACAATTCCACACTCAAGTAGTGTACATATATACTTGTGTATATATATACTTGTTTGCACATTTGTTCGTCTTTGATTCCCCATGTCCTATTTGTTCCTCACTGAGTTTTCTTGAGAGTTCTTGTCACAAGTGAATTTCTCCTTTGTGAAATCAATAGTCTGATCTTACACATACTGTATACACTCACCTAAAGGATTATTAGGAACGCCTGTTCAATTTCACATTAATGCAATTATCTAAACAACCAATCACATGGCAGTTGCTTCAATGCATTTAGGGGTGTGGTCCTGGTCAAGACAATCTCCTGAACTCCAAACTGAATGTCAGAATGGGAAAGAAAGGTGATTTAAGCAATTTTGAGCGTGGCATGGTTGTTGGTGCCAGACGGGCCGGTCTGAGTATTTCACAATCTGCTCAGTTACTGGGATTTTCACACACAACCATTTCTAGGGTTTACAAAGAATGGTGTGAAAAGGGAAAAACATCCAGTATGCGGCAGTCCTGTGGGCCAAAATGCCTTGTTGATGCTAGAGGTCAGAGGAGAATGGGCCGACTGATTCAAGCTGATAGAAGAGCAACTTTGACTGAAATAACCACTCGTTACAACCGAGGTATGGAGCAAAGCATTTGTGAAGCCACAACACGCACAACCTTGAGGCGGATGGGCTACAACAGCAGAAGACCCCACCGGGTACCACTCATCTCCACTACAAATAGGAAAAAGAGGCTACAATTTGCACAAGCTCACCAAAATTGGACAGTTGAAGACTGGAAAAATGTTGCCTGGTCTGATGAGTCTCGATTTCTGTTGAGACATTCAGATGGTAGAGTCAGAATTTGGCGTAAACAGAATGAGAACATGTATCCATCATGCCTTGTTACCACTGTGCAGGCTGGTGGTGGTGGTGTAATGGCGTGGGGGATGTTTTCTTGGCACACTTTAGGCCCCTTAGTGCCAATTGGGCATCGTTTAAATGCCACGGACTACCTGAGCATTGTTTCTGACCATGTCCATCCCTTTATGACCACCATGTACCCATCCTCTGATGGCTACTTCCAGCAGGATAATGCACCATGTCACAAAGCTCGAATCATTTCAAATTGGTTTCTTGAACATGACAATGAGTTCACTGTACTACAATGGCCCCCACAGTCACCAGATCTCAACCCAATAGAGCATCTTTGGGATGTGGTGGAACGGGAGCTTCGTGCCCTGGATGTGCATCCCACAAATCTCCACCAACTGCAAGATGCTATCCTATCAATATGGGCCAACATTTCTAAAGAATGCTTTCAGCACCTTGTTGAATCAATGCCACGTAGAATTAAGGCAGTTCTGAAGGCGAAAGGGGGTCAAACACAGTATTAGTATGGTGTTCCTAATAATCCTTTAGGTGAGTATATCGCTTTGCAATATACATTATTGCTTGACATCAGTCGCAGGTTAAGGCTAGTTATGTTCTTCAAGATCCTCAAACTCCACTATATAAAAACATCAACAATAGATAAAAAAAAAAAGAAATTGTACAACATACAATGCAGTACTTCACCTCCATGTGATATGACTTTCATGTATGGCTCGATGATTTTCATATTAATGCGATGCTCTTGCTCTCCAATGATGACAGTTCTCCACAGTTTGCCGTCCTGTCGTTCCTCCTCAGCGCTGTAAGTAGGGATTGTATTAAAGGCATCACATGTCCCACTTTGGACGCCTGTATTGGGGTCTAAAAGTATAGAAATGCAGCATTAGACTTGTCAATAACACCACCGACCGTGTTCTGACAGACCCACCTTCCCAGTCCGTCTCATGGTCAGTGTAGTCGAGGTAGTCTGCTTCATCTGGAGTGTCCATGTCGTCCACATTGATGTCCAGATCATCAGGAGTTTCACCCAAGTCATCTTCACTCTGGTCCAAAGACAGGCTGATACGAGGCGCAGAGAGCTTCTTCCTCTGACTGGGACCTCCCTCCAGAGGCAGAGAGGTGGGAGGGACTACATACACACACAAGTCAATTAGACATCTTGAACATCAAAGTGACTGATAGCAGATATTTGCCTACCTGGCCTGCCTTCAGCTCCTTCAGAATTCATTTTAACCAAGTCCGTCCACAGGAGGACCTACATGGACACACAAAAATAACAACAACAACAAACTTAGGCCGTTTTCACACATGTTGGAGCGCTTTGTAGGTCGCCTCGAGACCGCCTTAGCTCCAACTGTATTTACTCCAAAGTTAGTTAGGTCCGTGTTCACACGTGCTCGCACAAAACATCGCAACATCAGCCACATAACAACGATCAGCTGTTCAACGAACTTATTCCCATGACAACGGGCATCAACCTGTCAATGTGCCGACACCAACACGCGCGCACGTACAGGCACTTCCCCAATATTACGAGGTGCGGTGGTCACTCCTCTCCCTTGTGGTTAAATACACTGAGGCTTATAGACGCGAAGCGTGGAGAAATGTACTTCATCAGCACGTGGAGAGGAAAGTTTCACTGCAGCAGGAAGGGACAGACAGGAAAGAGAGGCGTACCTGATGATTTAAAGTTAATCCATTTTGCCTCGTCAGAGTAATCCAAACGTCCTCATGCAGCGCATAGTCATTCTTTCTTCGTGCAAAAAAGAGGCATCAAAGCGAGAATAGTTCACCAGAGGTCGGCTGCCTTCACACCACAACTGCTCTGATGCAGAGAACGAGATGCGCCGCTCCGAGACCACCTGTTTCAGCCGTAGACGGAGCGGCTGTTTAGACCGTCGTAAAGTGCTGCGGTTAGATTCACACTGACCCGAAAGTGCCGCACTCGGGCCGAAAGTCCCTTTAAAGTGCATATGACAGGTTATCAAGTTTTTATAATTCTTCTTAATACCTATAATACCTGTGTTAAGGAAAATATCACAGTTTTACACCCATAAAATATCAGCTTGTGGAGAAAGTATGATTAAAAAGTCAAAACTGTGGTTAATATAACAGGAAAATGTCCTTAGCAACTCCTTAGCAACAGTAGAACGCTCTTCAGTGCTGACGTAGAAGAAGGTAGGTGCACTAAAAATAGAGCAGATGGCGCTCTTTTTTGTAGGTATTTGACTAGCCTGGCCTTAGCCAACCGTAAACTCCGGTCGATTATATTTTCCCTGCATGTACGTCTGGGATTGATCTCAGTGGCTGCGTTTATCGGTTGAATTTCAACCTACCATTCGGCGAGCGGGGGAGGCGGGTGCTGTCGGTGACGTCAAGCATTTGCGCCGCATTTGCTGGTTGTAGTTCGGCAATGGCGGCGGATACGAACGTAATGGAAGCTCTTCCATCCGTTCTGGCTCGGCTCCCAAATATCCAGAAATTATAACTGAAGCCTTAGAATGCGTAAGGAATGCTCCCAAGAGTTATGATAGCTCGCTTCACTCAACACGGGCACACTACATACGTCACGACCAAACACTAGCGATAATCAGATCCAATCGTTTCAAAGGAGTTCACCCCTCCCACCTGTTAACGGAGCTCAATTGAGAAAGTCCAGACCCTCTGTGCGAAACGAAATGAGTACGAGGGTATGGTAAAACCAGGCTAGTATTTGACAGTCTTTTTTCTGATTTTCTTGATCAGATTTTATGATTAGCTATATTTATATTAAACTGCATTGGTAATTTACTTAAATAAATGTAAGTTATTGTGTGTGTGGCCATCATTTGTAGAAATGCACTTCTGGTGCAGTTTTCTTCAGCTAAGGTGTAGCTTGTTTTATTTTATAATGTTTATACAATTCTTTGCATTCATTAAAAGTTTGCTTATTTAGAAATGCAGCTTATTTAGTTTCTTTTTAATATACTTATAAGAAGTTGGTTCCATGCAGGAAATAAGCTCCTCTTTCACTTTGCGCCGCCTGCATCAAAACAAAAACAGCCACCATGCTGACAGGACACACGTGCATCGGCATTTTGAGGAACAGCGGAATTACAGGAGTTTATCTGTGCACACAAGGACTTTATTTTGCCCGCGGGACGATTACGCTTTTCCATATCCATACTAGGATGGATATTTTAGCTGCGTGTGGAGCAGTGGCTAACCTACCAGTGGCTAAGGAGTCGATGTTTTCCAAAACTTGGACATTATTTATGGGATACTTTTTGGACTGAAGGCTTTCACACAATGGAAGAGCAATTTCTGCGTTTGGTGAGTACTGTAACTTTTTGTTTTTCTGCATGTTTAGTGAATTTATTTTTATTTATTTATTGGTTTATTTGGTCGAGACAGTGCATGTTAATGAACATACATGGGTCTCATGCATGTAAACAAGCCACACCGGATTGTAGCCTTGGACTAATTTGCGTCTGTTGTCTGCTATGCGCACTCTCAACCACACTCTCGTTCATACTGGCCTATTGTACATGTTTTAGTGGTAGGGGAAACCGGAGTACCCGGAGGAAACCTACGCAGACACGGGGAGAACATGCAAACTCCACACAGAAAGGCCCCGTCCAGGTGGGAATCGAACCCGGACTTTCTAACTGTGAAGCACGAGCTCTAACCGCTGTACTACTGTGCCGCCCAATCAACAGTTGGCTATAAGATACTGCTGCTTAGCTTCTTAGGGCTGGTGTTCACTGTGCGATTTACTTTTGTCTAAGATTTTTAGATGTCACTTGACACAACATAGAGTTTGTAAAATCGTGAGCTGCTCTGTCTACAGTGTGCAATGGTTCAAAGAGAGAATTGTGGCTACGACCGATGTTTGTCAATATCAGGCTACAGAGGGTGTGTGGCCGCATGCTAACAGATGCTAGCGGTGTTATTATTTCCAGAGTCAAATCTTGCTGTTTATGGCAGGGTCACGGTACAGATCCACGTGTGATTTCATTCTGCAGACTTGATCTGATGGATCGGTTTGTGTTTGTGAGCCTTTGGTCTGCCGTAAGCCGTGAAGATGTCGTCTCCTGTTGTTAGCTTCGGCTACTGTGTGCTACAGTGTAGAGCCCAAGTTTATCATCAGCGACTGTCATTTTACATCTCTACCGTGAGCGAATTGCTCTCCCGTTAATGCAAAGCACAACATAAAAGTGGTGTGATGTAAACAAACTAATCCTGAATGAATCTGCTAGCAGCCGACGGGCTAGTTAGCTTTAGCCTGCTAGCTTCTTTGCGTTATCAGCACTGATCTCCATTCATTGCATCAAGACCTTTTTAAATGTCAGAGCTCAACATTCGTTCTTATCTTTGGTCCTTAGCCTGTCACATTTTGTCCCAGGTTTATGGTGATATAGTTGTGGTTCGCTAAATATTTGTGTGAGAGAGACAGTTTGCAGTTTATTTGGACAAATTATCCCATTGACTTCAATGGCTTTCAGTGACCGTTAACAATTTTCAGTTTCGTTCTACGTCACTTCCGGGGCTCCATGGCTAATGTGGAAGTGTTTTTCTTTTCCAAAATAAAAAGGTATTTTTTGCCAGATTTAGGGGACATTTTAACATGAATCTTGAATGTAATTGTGTTAATTACGTATTTGTGAAAATGTAGTCTAATGTATCATATGTACTTTAAGTCGACCTAACTAGAGCCTGTGTGAAAACACCCTTACTTTGAGAGTGTATTGATCACACTCACAAAATCATACACACCAATCTCCTCAGGATCTATGTTTCCCGATTTCTATGGATGGGGGTCGGGGGAACATAGATTTTGCACCTGACAATGATATTTGAAACAATATGACATTGAAGTCTATGAATAAATATATGCTAGTACACATTCAGCTTGCCAAAGAAGTAAATGTACGCTGCATGAGCAGTCTAGCATTCTGAGGTGAAAGGTTATGTTCCTTTACGAATACTCTCTGTGAGCTGATTAAAGGATGGGGAGCAGACTGAATGGAAGAGGCTGGGAGGCAGTGAAAGCAGGGACGGTTACATCACCAGCCACGCTCCTCGCTGCCTTCCCTTTGCCTCAAGAGCTGATTCAAATGAATGACGTATGTCAGCCTGCGTGAGCACACATTTTGCATTGATGCAAAGTCTATGATGCAAACTCACACTATGTCACGTGCGCATATTCGCACAAAAAACAAAATGATAATCTAGCTCCAAACTGTCAAGCATTACCTGGAGAGTATTGCTCCGTGAACGTAACAAAAATAATGGTTAAATTAGAGTCCAAGCAAATATGCCCACTCACCCACATATTAAACCAGTATCAGCCAAAGATAAGTAACTGATTGTACATCCTCTGAGGAATACGCTAAGAAGCGTCATCCACTTGAACAGCACTGCGAGGTAACACTATGCTGATGACAGCCGCTCCTCCCTCTCCATCCTGCTTCCTGTGTGCTGGCATATAGCTATATAAAAACTACATTTCCCTCTCTTTTTATCATACAATTTCCTTACCGTTGCTGGAGCACCGTGCACGTGAATATACGATCCTTTTGAGTTAGACCATTTGACAGCTATTACATTTCCGCTTAATTCCTGCGCTGAGTCCCTCGATGGAGATGGCTGGATGCAAACAGCTCACAGCTTCCACCATTTTGTGATCACGTGATTTAGGTTTCTACCAAATAAGGAATGAATCACCTGCTACAATGTAGCTCTGTGCACAGGCGGTGTAGTTGACGCGCATCACCAGACGGTCTTTAGGAGGCAATTATTATATTTAGCAAATCGTCGAGTGGAGGAGTAGAATCCAGAAGACATAAATGTGTTATTACACTAAAGAGTAAAACGCTCATCATAACAACTACTTGAGCTCTACAGGCCCAATCTGACAATAAACGTTTCAACCTCGTGGGTAAACATTCCGCAAAAGCTGATTAAATAATTTTCACTAGTTAGGCAAGATTGTGCTGTTCAGTGCTCCCGTAGACTGTCGCTTACCAATGTTTCCCAGAAGCCAGGCTGCTGTTTGAACAAAGGTTACAGGATCAGGTGTTAATGACTTACTCATCAACTTCGAATGCATCACATGATGCCCCATTTTATTGTTTACAAATCTTGAATTGCAAAAACAAAGGAATAAACAAAGACACAGTCCAACTATAGTCAATCAATCAATCAAACTTTATTAATAAAGCGATATATATATATATATATATATATATATATATATATATATATATATATAAAAATAAAAAAACTCTTCCTCACCCTCCGCGGGCGGTCTCTTTTCCTCCAAGCTCGGGTCTGGGAGCTTGAAGGTTCTGCGCAGTATCTTTGCTGTTCCTAGAACTGCACTTTTCTGGACCGATATGTCTGATGTATTTCCTGGGATCTGCTGGAGCCACTCCTCCAGTTTGGGGGTCACCCCGAGAGCCCCAACGACCACGGGCACTACTGATGCCTTCACTCTCCAGGCCTTCTCTAGCTCTTCTCTGAGCCCCTGGTATTTAGTTTCTCGTGTTCCTTATATATATATATATATATATATAAGGAACACAGTTTGGTCGTTTAGTCGACTAATTGGTTGATGCAGTAGTGGTAGGGCTGGGCGATATGGACCAAAAGTCATATCCCGATATATTTTGGTTGAATATCGATATGCGATATATATCCCGATATTTTTTTCTGCAAAGTGAGAGCTGTGACATGAAATGTTAAGTAAAAGTCAAAGCCAAATACGAGTAGTTTTATTGAAAACTCACTATAAATGTAAACATAAACACTGTAAAACAAAACTCCGTAAGGTGCACATTTTAATAAAAAAAACATCTTAATAAAAATAGCCTAGAAAATAAAATAGGGCAGCATTTATATATAAAGAGATAACAAAATAAAGTGCTCAGTTTAAGATACACTTTAAAAAAAATCCTCTTGAGATTACCTGTTTCTTTTTGTTAACTTAATAGCTTATCTGAATCTGAAATATCCCGATATACACGATGTGGTCTAATTCCATATCTCATTTAAAAATATATCGATATATCTTAAATATCGATATATCGCCCAGCCCTAAGTAGTGGTCGACCAAGATTTTCATTGGTCGACCAAATGCACGCATAACACCAGAGCCTGTGGCAGGTCTATCTTTTACTTTGGGCTAATATTTCATTATAAAAACAGATATATCAAAGTTTTACAGACAGAGTGACTTTTGAATTGTTTGTGTTAAATGCTAAATGTCAAGACACATTTAACCCTTATGTCATCCTTTAATTTTCTTATGTTCGCCACGCTAGTGTACAAAAAGGTACACCATACATTCATATTTTTTCTACTTTTTTTTGCATAAATCTCTTGGACTACTTGATGACTTTTAACCCTTTAAATGCCAGTTTTATTATGTAAACTTTACAAAATGTCTAACTAAAAACATAAAAACTTGAATATTTTCTGAATAATAAATAGTAGGGTGCTGGGACTTTGGTGGATTTTAGGGCCTTGGATGTGTCAAAGTTGAGACAAAAATTGACTCTGCATTTGTAGTTTTTCTGTAGTGAGAGATTTACAACTTTCCATACGTTTGTTACCCTAAAATATACACGCCTAAAAACAGCCATAAAATCACCATACATTCATATTTTTAAACTTTTTTTTGCATAATTCCCTTGAACTACTTGATGTCTTTCCAAAACTACCAAACATATAATAATTTTATGGATTTTAAACCTTTAAATGCCAGTTTTATTATGTAAACTTTGAAAAATGTCTAACTAAAAACAGAAAAACTTGAATATTTTCTGAATAATAAACATTAGAGAGCTGTGGCTTTGGTGGTGTTTAGAGCCTTGGATGTGTCAAAGATGAGGATCAAAATGGATATGACTGCATTTTCTAGTTTTTCTGTAGTGGACGATTCGGTATGTCAAAATGTTCCTGGCCCCATTGACTTCCATTATAAAGAAATTCATGACTTTCAATTTTCTTTGCTCTCCTATCACCATAAAAGAAAAATGTGGCTCAAAATAACATCTTCTGCAGAAATCCACGTCTCAAGCTGCAACACAGACAAAATGGTCATCAAATGAAAAAAAAAAAAAAATCTTGCAAAATGTACAAAAATGTACATAGGATGACATAAGGGTTAATTCCTTAGCCTGTTCACTGTAAACAGTGGATCTCCAATCTGTATAATGGCTTGTTTTTAAAGGAGCCTGTGTATCTCTCAAAGTGGTAGGACAGGATAGGTTTGATTCTTATAAACAAGTTTTTGTCAAACCACTTTTAAGTTTTAACCCTTTCATCTTACTTCTTTTCCTGTGTGATTGGGGGTGGAAACAATAATAATACATAAACAGCTTAGAAATAGATACCAAAATAAAATGAATAACATGTTTTTCTGTCATTCTTTTTACATAAAATTGACTGAGATTCTGCATCTTGTTTGTGCAAGTTTGTAAAAGTGTATGCAGAGGCAATAGCAAATTAACACACAGAAACATGTTGTATATATTGTACATGTTGTACTTGTGTAGTATTTTCTTACAAGAAAAATAATCCGATGAGAAGTGACAGTCCTTACAATAGGCCTACCTTCTCCATGTTATCTCTGAACAAAGTGTCTTTCACATCTTTAAAGACTTTTTTGATGTTTTCCGTATCTGTTGCACAAGTGTAATGTACATACAGACTTTTCTCGTGGCCGCTGTGGTGATTCACATACATTTGTTGTATAAACTTTTTAGCAGCTTCGGCGTTACCATTTGGCCCTGTAACATAAAGATACTTTATTAATAATACTGCAAGAAATGTGAAACCCAATTTTAACCAAACATTCATTATAAGGTAAACACAAAATGAGATTACCAGAGTACTGCGGGAAGTAAGTTGCCAAATGGGACTGTGCAATCTTCTCTTCCAGTAAATCTGTCTTATTTAGAAACAGGATGGTGGAGCAGTCTTGAAACCATGGGTATGAAAGAATAGTCTTGAATAAGGCCAGACTTTCTTTCAGTCGATTCTAAAGATGAAAACAATTGTCATCTGACTATCGACATATATGGCCACATTATAGTTATTGGATTCTTAGCTGACACAATATATCACATTATACGGTCTGTTCAATATTTTTACATTTAGTATTTTTACTAAGACTGTCATTAAATATCGCATCCCTCAGCCTTATCATTGACCCTTGTGTTATTCAGTAGTTACAATACGGTTCTTACATCATTTTCACTTTCATAAAGCACTTGGTCATATTCACTTAAAGCCGCCAGAAATATGATTGAAGTGACATTCTCAAAACAGTGAATCCATTTTCTTCTTTCTGATCGCTGACCACCCACATCAACCATCCTACACCAAAACAGCAGAATATGTTAATTCCAATGACATCGCAATTTATCTCACTGGCCACACTGAATTAATCATCAAGAATGTGGGAAATATCTCCAATTTTCCGACAACAATTCAGTATTTTTGTGTCTGACTTCCAATTACTAATGTGAAAAAAGAAGGGGGGGGGGGGGGGGGGATGTCAACATCAAATGGTGTGACAGGGAAACAAATTGCACCAAAATGCCCCTCTATGTAACAATATATATTTATTTGATGAAGTTGGACTTGGACTGCATTTAGCCACAACATTTTGGGAGAACTATAGTAGTTACACATTATTGTTTGCACACTTAAATAATAAGGCCAGTGAAATATGGGCATAAATGTACACAATTATTGAAGTGGCACCTAAAGACAACTCTAGAGAGGTCAAAGTGATACTCTATGATTCCTGTTGTGGGTGCTCGGACTCTTAGGATGTCTTGAAGAGTTGGGGTGTACAAGGGAGCAGTGATCCTGTCCAAATCACTCAAGTAACTGAAAACATGTTTTGGAGAAAATGTTATAAATATAGTACATACCTAGCTACGCATTTATAATAAGATTAAATGCAGATCTTACTACTTGGCATTGTCAGATATTTGGTATTCCCTCCTTCGATCGTAGCAATACTGGACACCATGGTCATTCCACACGTTCCTAATTGCATCCACCTGCCAAGGCTCCAAAGTGAACACCGCATACATCTCCACTTGGCACAGTTTTTGAGAGTGTGCCTAACACACAGTCACCAAGAAACCACTTTACAATCACATATCATTCTCATCATAAAAGTGGAAATATTCAGGCTTCTTACAATGTTGTTGTCATCAGTGTAGTTTATTTTCAAGGTTTTCATGGCACCAATGAGTGCCTGGATGGCTGCTATTATATTCTGATAGACTAGTCGTGTGAAGCCTTTCCTATCAGCTTCACTGTATCCATTGCCATGGATGATCCTCATCTGTTTAATGAAAGTGCTTTTCCCACTTTCCCCAGTGCCTATGGAAAAACAAAGACAAAATTGAAAATATAACATATCAAATGCCTCTTAACTCCCTCGTGTCCCAGGCCTAATTTCAAGTTCATGACCGCTCCAAAAACGAGCTTGCACACCTCAACGGGTAATCCATTAAAGCTGGGTACCTGATTTTTTGTGTTCAAAATATGAAAAGTTTAGTTTTGGCCCATACTCATTTCTAACTCTCACAATCCCTCCTGCACACCCAAATTGTTCTAGCAAATTAAATATATGCATGTTTCAGGCCCGTGTACAGCTTTGAATGTTGGCAAGTAAAGGAGGGAGTGACCAGCCCCAAAATAAATTGCACTTATTTAGATTCTACTTTTATCTTCCATTGCTCAATAAAAAAATGGGTGAAGACATACAACAAGGTCTGTTTTTGGCTGTGTTTACAACACACTTTGTGATGGCAAAAATAAATTTACTCTGCAACAACAAAAAGTCAGGTACCCCAGCTTTAACAAATTCAATAAAGTGCAGTTATTTGCAAATCTAATGTGTTAAAAGAATAGGGCGACAGTCTAACAATACAAATAACTGCTATTCTTTTGACACATCTTGTTGTAAATTGTATTTGTTTGTCAATGGCAACCCACAAACTGTAATAGGCCTTGTGTCTTACAATTACACATTTGGCCACCAGAGTGCACTATGTCAAACCAAAAGCCTTCTGAATAGAAATCACATTGGACAATATTGTTTGTTTGTTTTTAGTTGCCTAAACAGTGAAGTCAAGCATAAAGCTCTATAGTAAAAGCATGAAATATCTTCAAAAAGGAGAGCGAGAGTAGGGCGAAACTTTAACATTAAAGAGTTTAGCACAAAAGTGTTTTTCTTGAAACTCAATTGCAAGTGCCAGCCAAGCCGAGGTATATACTCACCCAAAAGCAACAGCTTTAACTCTCTGGTGGAGTTGTTCTTGTCGTTCCGAAGTTGTTTTTCAATTTCTCTGTGAACTCTGAGCCGTTCACTCTCGTCAGCAGACAGGCAGCAAGTATCCATAACAACCCGAATTGATAATGGCTTATTGTGATACCAACTGTGGTCTGAGGTTCTTTAAAGAAAGTAGCTAGGGAGGCCGAAGTCCTTTTTCTGATCTTACACAACTGTCTACCGGAACAGGTGTGCTGGAAACTTTGAGCGATTCTTCCTCGTACTTGATCCAGTTCAGGTGCATTTCACATTCCTCTGAGCCGGAAAGGCGGGTACAGAGGCAGACTCTTAAAAGCATCTTTGTCGATCACTTTTGCTCCCGTGGCATACACTCTACAAAACTGGCAATGCAACTACAGTATCTATGCAGACCGTTGGAGGCCCTCGCTCATTAAGGGCTTTTCTTCGGCCCGCGAGGGGGTGCTGAAGTGCTGGGGCAAGAGAGGGGCGACTGCAGAATACACTTGTCGATTAGTGCGACGTGGATTTGTGCAGCCCCTTGCAGCGCTCAACAGTTTCGAGACATGATCCTCATCGAGAATGTGCTCCATTATCTATTGCAAAGTACACGAACAGTATTTACAGCCCGTTCTATCATCCCAATTAATAGTTAAAACTTATATTTTTACTAATTATAAAAAGAGAGCGTTCTCCAGCTTAAAAGATGGAGCATAAAAGCTTTAGGTTAAAATGTATGAATATTACACACGTAGGCCTACGTGCTAAATCCTGTGCAACGCCACTAGTCACGTGTCGCCAGAAGACCAAGGCCGTTTCTCAATCCCCAGTATGCGTACTCTGTACTTGTGAACTCCGGGGTACGGACTTGCGGGTGCAGACTCGGAGAACGGACTTGAGGAGTTCACAAGTGTGGACTCGGCTATTTCAGCGTTTGGAATGAGTGAACTCGATGACATCACAGGAAGTAGCTCATGAACATGGGGCTGTGAGCTTTAATAACATTAAACAACCTCATATGAAATTAAAAGGGTGAGACACTGCAGGAAGTGGAAAGATGTTTTCAAAGACATCAATTACAAACTTTTGCTGTAAACAAAAATAACATTTTACATTTGTGTCAATTTCACATTATTTATACAATTATAGCCTAAGCATAAGGCATTATGTGTAAAGTAATATATCTGATGTGCAAACTGAAACAATAATTAAAAGGTCAAATATTATTTATTAATTTGTTTGGGGGTTGCAAATTATTCTGAAAAAAACGAACAAACAATTTAAACTTTAAAATATGAAACTGTTTTGGAAGTTCCCACATAATGATTTGTCTACAGTGCCCCCTTAATAATACAATGTAAACATAAAATGCATTTGTCCTCAATAACCTGTTCATGACGATACGACTTAATATTGCTGATCATTATGAGAAAATGAAAGCATGACCAAGTTGTTTTAACACTTCTGCTCAGAAAACCATCTTGAGCTAGAGACACTTCTAAAGACTCTTAAACCGGTCACATCTCCGCATTTATTTACATGCGCACGATCAGCTGTTGATCAGCTGGAGCGCGGCTCGGTGTTCTGTCGAAATCACTTCCCTTGTCGAAATGTATGATTTATTGCTATTGCGCATGCGTATGACGAGGACTCCCTCGTCAATGGGCTCGGTGCGTGAGGAGGAGGGGCCTATATAATTCAATGGGGCCGCCGCAGGCGGAGGCTCGCGGTGATCCACGTGCTCAAAGCGAAACGGATTGTGGGAAATATAGCTGGCGGAGAACTATGCGGAGAACGCACAAGTCTCCTCTGATGCATCCTCGGTAAAACGGGCGGAGCAAGTTCTCATCCGGGGATTTCCAGCGGACTTGCTGAGAAGCGAACTTTGAATTGGAACAGGACTTGGGCCGGCTTGATAACGGCCAGTATCAAGCGTTAAATACAACATTTTGACATGTTATTATTTTATTTATTGCAAACAATGGAAAAGGGAGCCAGAAAATTTGCTGTGGTCCAAATTAATTCACATCTTTAATAACACATTTGTAGCATCCCAATTCTTCACGGGGCGAGTTTATAAGCACATTCCACAACTCTCAGGATCACTTCCACTGAAATGGCAGAAAACTAGCCTGCAAGTTCATAAATTTGATACAAATGCTTTATAATGATTTTTTATTTATCTTACATTATATATTGCAGTATAATACAAGCCTTACAAAAACCGCTGCACATAAAATGGTACCGTTTAGTGCATCTACAGTATCATAATTATTGGAGCCTCATTTAGGAGGATAGGGTCAAGTTTGTTCTCCAGTTTGAGAATACAACAGTACTACTTTACTGTGTCATAAAAGTAGAATACAGGAAAAGGCATTAGGCAAATGTAGTTAAATTTGTGGTTCAAAACCATTACACATAATGTGAGCTATAATGAAGTCAACTGCAACTACAAGTCCTTTAAAGCAGTAATGATCATTAGTGTTTTCTCCATGAGCCTGAATCATGTAAACGTATGTACTTTATATTCACATTCAGTATTACCCCAATTAGATTAAAAGCATAAAAATAACCAAGGGGGCAGAACAGTGCAAAGATTCTCTCTCACTGGCGGCAAGGATTCAGAGGGCAACAAGAACCATCTTACAAACAGAGAGGAGCTAGACAAACTGACTGAAAAAACTGCAGCTCCATATTTGCCATAGGAAATGAAGGTGCTTTGTTGTGAACATTTGGAGCGACGGCCATGTGGTTCGGGTTTAAATCAACAAACAACTCAAATTTCAATATTTCCAATATACAGTCCATACAAGATTTCACGGTCCGTTTTTCCATCCATCCATTTTCTTCCACTTGTCCGTTGCCGGGTCGCATCACATTGCACCAGCCCCATGGCTCCTCCTGCAGGTGGTGGGTCCACGGAAGGCCTAATGGTTTTCACTGGGCCTGTTGGTCTCTCATAAGGGGCTTCTGAACCGCTCTTTGTCTGACCCGTCAACTAGGACCTGTTTGCCATGGGAGACCCTACCAAAGGCACGAAGCCCCCGACAACAGAGGCCGTTTTTCCAAAAGTTGCAAATTTTTTTCCACTTAAAATATATTTCTTTACATCAAAATCAAACTTTTCTTTGCATTTTACAGCAGTTTTAACCAAATAGACATACAATAGGCATTTCTTTAAATAGTTGTATCATCCACCAGGCTGTCCTCATGCATGTCCACAACGCTGTGAGAACAAGGCTCTGACTCCACACAACTCTGAGAAAAAGGAGAAAAGACAATGCTGTCCAGTATGTTGCATAATAATTTGTATATTATAGTTTTGCATGTAATGTTTGCACTGAACTTACTGGATGTGGCTTTGCATTTACATCTTACAGAAAAGCCATCAACAGTTTTTGTAGTCAAAATTACATTTTCCCTTTTACTCCATCTTTGTGCTCTTTTACTGCTCCACTTCAAGCCAGCTCCATAAGTTTCTTATTGAAAGTCTTTTTTATCACAATAGAGACAACCATCTCAAAGGGGTATCGTTAGTACCGTTGTTTCCTCCTCCTGATTATAATGTTCAGCAGCAAGACCAAGCAATTGGAAGGACAATGCTTCTCAGTGTAAATGCAGCACAAAACGAATGCCATTAGTCACAGCTTCAAACCAAGTTGTATACAATCAGGTTGGACTGCAAAATGTGATCTTTCACAACACTGAAGACAACTCTAATATTATTTGTGTCTGTGGCACATGTGAAATGGGTGTAGATCATTTTTTTATCTGTTGCAAGACTGAGAAACATGTTTAGAATAAAGTCACTTGCTTCTTTGGCATCTTGCTTTGGCCCTAGAAGATAAAAGGCATTTGCTTAATAACTCAATGAACTAAGCTTTATTGATGAAAATTAAGTAGATAAATGGGACTTACCATCATATTTAGGAAAATAATCAACTAGATGTGAATACTTGATTTTCTCTTTCAATAAGTCGACTTTGTTGAGAAACAGCATCACAGAAGTAGAAATAAACCAAGGACTGGTCAGAATTGTCTGGAACAGTGCCATGCTTTCTTCCATTCGATTCTGAAGAAAACAAAACACAGAGCATTTCTAATCTGTACTGAGATGGATATTTTAGCTGCAAAAAGACAATGGCAAAGCCCAAAGTGCTTTGCCAAAGATCAAACAAGCCTTTCTACGACTCAGATATCATGTAACTAAAACGCATATCTGCATACACATTAAATCCTTTCTGTGGCTGGTGTGTAAACTGCATTGCACAAAATTTGTTATAAATATTACTTCCATTCAGCATGTATACAAGTACTTACAAGGTATGTATGTCTTATATGGACAATAACAGTATTCTAAAGAGATTATTACATGTATTTGGGTAAAAACAACTAGTGTCAATATAAATATTAATCTAGTGATTATGAGGAACTGTAGTGTAAAGAACGGATGTGTTCTTACCACACTGTCAGACTCTATGAGGACTTGATCATACTCGCTGAGAGCTGCCAGGAACACAATAGACGTGACATATTCAAAACAGTGGATCCACTTCTTGCGCTCTGAACGTTGACCTCCAACATCCACCATTCTGTATGTGACACACCATATTATGGAACAGGTTAATATGGAAAATACGGAGTGTCTCGTTTTGAGCTCAAAATCAATGATTGTTTAGATTGATATTAGTTTATCAATAGAATGAGGTCTAACCTGAACACCACTTTCTCTACATCGAAGACATATTCTATAATACCCGTTGTGGGTACTCTAACCCTGAGGACATCCTGCTGTGTCGGCACAAAGACAGGGTCACCTATTCTGTCCAAGTTGTCCATATAACTATGGTAACAAAACAAAACAAACAATAATTGAGATATAGATGTTTCCATCTGTATAATTTACTTGTCCACAGAATAAATATGTCATACTTACTATTTTGCTGAGTCAGAAAGTTGATATTCTCTCTTTCGATTATAACATTCTTGAATCCCAGGGTCACTCCACAAGCTCTTTATGGCATCTACATGAATCTTTGAGAATGTGTATAGTTTATCTACGTCCATGTCACCTACAACTTTTGAATGGGCCTGGAAAACAGAGCACAAGCAATGCATCAATGCTGCAACAAAAGTAATCACACATGTTAAGCAACTAATTGCAACATGCGTCAAGTCTTTCCTTTTAATGCACAAGTAGTAGAGTAACCTGTTATCCTGCACAATCCAAACAAAATGTATGAATAAAACTATACTGTACTAAATTTACATTACAAACACTACACAGAGACCTCAATAAACACAGCATCAGCACTACACTTAAGTCCTCTATAAAGAGAATCCATGTCTGGTCCCTCAGCTGTTCCCAGGAGTTTCCATCAAAGAAATTTGCCTCAAGAACCAAGTCCATAACTTAAGAACTAAATTTACAGATAAATGGTCACAATATTCAACACGTCTCAGAGATCATTTTGACAGGCCACTGTCACTACAGTCAAGCCACTACAAATGATTTACAACAGGGCTGTTAAAATCTTAGACAGGAAGCCCATTAGGTTGCATCACTGTCTAGTCTGGGTAACCTAATGTTATCTTTTGAGAACTTGCATACAATTTGCTCAGTTAATGCAAAAATGTTTGCATCAGCAGGCCCCACAGGTCCTTAATGAGCGCAGTTCCTCTTGAGGCTGTGGGCTCAAGGAGCTAAGAGCAGGAACTGTCAGGTCCCGAGGAGTAAAACTACTTTTGGACAATCAGCTTTCCCTGTACAAGGCACTGAAGCCTGGAACTGTTTACCCTCTGAACTGAAGGAGAGTCAAAATGGGTCCTTTTCAAACAACAGCATTTTCCATCAAAATCCTGATGCGCCAAGCGGAAAATACTTTTTGACGCAGGCATTTGCAGTATAGAGACTGGTCTATTGCCTTTCATGCACAAAAAGCTGGTCTGGTCAATAAAGTTTTCACTCAAGCCTCACCTCAGGTGCGGTTTAAAGTGAAATTAACAAGTTAAACACGCATGTGCCAGATAGAAGTAAATGAAAGCTCCCAACAAAAAAACATTTACAAATGGATTTAATTTTTTGGGGACAAAAAAAGACACAGAATGGGTGAGAGCGCACTGAATGAATGAGCCCAGGTCAGTGTGTGGAGACAGCGGAGGCTCCTCCCTCTTTACACAGTATCAACAATTGATAAAACATTTGGCCTTTAACCACAAAACTGATTTAAAATCATAGGAAATCTCTATAAGCATCAGGAAAAAAATGTGTTTTTATTGTTTATTGTATTTATTTATGTTAATATTCATATTGCTTTTATAAGTGTTTTCTTCTTCATGCTGACAGTGACTGGTGAGGCAAAGCGTCACTTGCCTCCCCTGACAGCATGTTACTGGACAGACATTGAGAATTAGCTTTGGATAAAATGTTGTAGTATGTAACATCAGCTTATTGTATATACTTGTCCCAATTAAACATTAGCATTACCAGAACTGAGAGGCTTGCATGTATAGTTTAAATAGGTGCATTGATTTGTACTGAATGGTATAGATAACAGGTCATTTTGGCACTCCAAATACATATTACCATGTCTGGCATGTATCATTATATTCCCTGACAGCGTTCTCTGTAAAAGGACAACCCGAAGACAGTGTGCCTGCAAATCTAAACACTCTTTCAAACAGTCAAGATGAAGAACAGGCTCTTCAACTACAGACAAAAGAATGTGCACGTTTCTACAAGATGAGAAGATAGTTGTAAATGCAGAAGTGGTAGAAAACAGAGCAAAACAAAATGAAACCTGTACCTTGTTGTCCTCACACATGTAGGGGATCTGGAGTATGTTCATGGCCTGTATGAGTGTTTGCATCGCAGTGAAAATGTTCTGAAAAACCAGCCTGGTGAAGTCTCTCCTGTCCTCCTCAGAGTACCCTCGCCCATGGATGATTCTCATCTGCTTAATGAAAGTGCTCTTTCCGCTTTCTCCAGTTCCTACAAATCAATGAACATTACCAACTCAAAATGCAAAACAGATGTAATTTTTTCAATACGCCAAGACTCAAACATCTTTAGGCTCTTTCAAGCTATAAGGAGGATCGCTTTTATAGTTTATTTCCGGAATTTTCACCGGATGTTTTGGTGAATGATGGGCAAACAGGAGGAGCCGTTTATTTAAATCACAGATCTTTTACACCACAGATCTTTTTACAGAAGCAATGCTCTGTTTGTGAATATTGTTTTGACCCACCCTAGAACTATTGGACTTGACGACACAGCGATCCCCCTCATAGACATAGTCTGAAGAGTAGGCTAACTAAATATGCAGCTACCTACATTATTTTGATGGCTCTCAGACATGAAAATAAAGAAAACTTTTCCAACTGTTAAATCACAATGCAACATCATTGCTACTGAAACATACTATAAGCCAAATTACCACTAATAATATATGTCTATTATACATAGTTGGATTGAACATCATTACATTCTATGTACCTACAAGTTTAATTTAGGCTTTAAAATCGTTTGTGTGTTTCTGTTTGTGAGTTAAAGCCAATAAAAAACAAGGCCTATTACAAAAGGCAGGCCAATATGTTAGAAAAACAAGGCTACAACAGCTTCCCATCAAAATGTGTCCAGTCATCCATGATGTTACAGGTTTTAATTTTTGTGACCTCAACGTATGGTTTCCGTATGGTCCATTGTACATGATTCTATATGATTAACATCCAGAGGCTCTGTATGGACGTTACTTGATAATATCTTATTAGTGATATCATTCTTAATAGTAACAGCATAGACGTTAATGTTGTAGCTTTGTTTACTCATTTGGTTTGATGGAAGATCTTTACCGAGCAAAAGCAGCTTGAACTCCCGCCGAGCTTTCTTCTTGTCTCGCCGAAGGTGCCTCTCTATCTCCAAGTTGATTCTCCGAGCCTCTTTGGCTCTGGGTTGAGGCAGCAAGCCCAAACACAACTCTGAGTCATTTTCACAGACTGTTACGCCAAGGTCCCTCGGATTAAATTATTTAATGTTCTTGTGATTAGGTTACTTAAGATCAAAAAAGAAAAATGCGTCGATAGGCAAAACGCTGCCATATGTTTTACCTAGTTCAACTTGGAGCCACAACACGCAGTTTTTCATCTTGTCGGATCATTCTCCGGGCGTGGTTTATTGTTTTCAGTCCTCAGACATCGGAGCTTGCCACAAATGATTCTAAAGGCCTAAGTAAAAATATATCCACAGCGCGCGTTTGGCGCATTGTTTTGCGTCTTCCCAGGCATCCAAAGCTCCCGTCCACGTCTTCTAAAGCAAAAGTGAGGCATGTGACCAGACAAGGGCAGCGCTAATGGGAAACCACATGGGCTTCTGTTATTACATTAGTCGAACACATTTCCGGGTATAAACACACTCAGAGCCACTCCTACTTTAGTCTTGCCAGACCGTGGATCTGCCAGACCCAGAGGCTGCAACAACCGACGGGAACTTCTTTGAAAAGACACCGATAGTTTAAACCAGTTGTGCTGAGCAGCTGGGTGATTATCGGCCCTCGCCGAGCGCCCTCTCTCAGTCTTAGATTACGGTATTGCGACTGCCTTTATGTTTGTTTATTTTTTATTTGTTTGTTTGTTTTTACCCCAGGGGTCTTAGTTTTTGGATTTGGGAATGCGATATTTATTTATGGCGATTGCAGTGATTGAATGAGTATGAATTTGTATCACTCTATATGTGCAAACTGAAGCATATTTCAGTATGTTGAAATATGATTGCGGCATTACTTATGATAAATGTAAAATGTAGGCTATCCTAAGTAAAATATCCAAGTACTTCCAGTTCCATATTTTTCTAGATAATTTTCACCAGGTTCTCCCGAGGGAATTGTGCAATTTTAACATTTTCCCATTAGAATAAAATGGAAAACGACCAACTTATGTGCCAAATGATTTAAATTTCCGTAAAACGTGAAAGCGTTTAGGACTGGGACTTAACTAATAACAAACTGATCAAAATTGGGCTTCATATGTGCAAACTAGGGCTGAACGATATGGACATTTAATATAGATGTTCATGCCAGATATCTCGATATCGATACGATATAACTATGGTGAAAACCAAGCATTTCTCAGGAAAATAAAAACATCATAATACAAAAGAGTGCAGTTTTATTGATGAAAATCTATATTGTTTATATCTTGCTTTTTCGATTTTTAATATTTTTAAATGTTCATATCTTGACATCGATTCGATAATGATATATCTTTCAGCCCTAGTGCAAACGGGAGCCATTTTTTGTTTACGAACCCTACAGTTTGCTAGCCTGGGAATGCCCATGCTGCTGTGTGCACTCGAATCATTTCAAACTTCACAGCAGTCTGGGGACCAGGGGCGAAATCTTCACATGGATTTGGGGACCAATCACAGAACGAGGAGGGACGGTAAGACGATGACGCGCTAGTCGACATACAGAAGCTTGTGGTTTATTTACGGATAAAAAATATATACATATTTATGGATCCAACATGACAGCAGCAGACACAACGCCATTTTCGATCAAGCTTTAGACCGTGTTCTAAATAGTTTAGCTCGAAAGTTTACAGCAGGTACGTCATTGGATACAATTGATACGATTGGCTAAGGCTACGTGCGGATGCATATGATAGACATTCGTTGCACCCAATAAACGGTTATGGACAATCGTAAACCACACCTCTCCTACGAGAAAGTGAATTGGTGGTCCCCAGACTAAATATAGGCAAGGCAAGTTTATTTGTAGAGCACAGATCATAGACAAGGCAATTCAAAGTGCTTCACAGTTGCATAACATTACAAGAAAGCAGATCAAATCGCCATTTTTATACTTTGAGTTGAACATTGTCTTGCTTACTTCGTGCCAACATCTCGAAATATATGGACAATGATTTAACAGGTGGATACAATTGAACAGTAGGTCGAGCGAAAAAGGACTTTCTTTGGAGCGAGCGGCTATTGTGGTGGTAGCTAAGAGGCACACCTCGTGTGTGGCTAGTTATGCCACCAAAAAGAGAAATGGATGACATAAAAAAGTCGCTGGATTCCCTAACAGAGGAACTAAACGCATTGAAAGAGCTGCACAAACATCCCAGAGAGACATCGATGACGGATGAAGTCGGAGAAATTATGAAGTCACTCAACTTCCTAACAGGAGAAACAACCGCTATTAAAGCGCAACAAAAACAACTTCTACATCTGATGGAGGAAGTCAAGGAGTTGCGAAAGCAAAACGCAGACGTGGATGACATCGAGGCTGCCACCCGCTCCCGCGGAGGAGAGACAGCGATCCGCCAGCTGTGATAATGAGGTTCGTGAACAGGAAGAAAAAGATCGAGCTACTGAAACAAGGACGGAACCTAAAGGGGACTAACGTCTATATGAACAACCACTTAACACGGAAGAACAGGGAAATAGCACGCAAAGCCAGGTTTCTGAGAAAGCAAGAAAAAATCCAGAGCACTTGGGTGAGAACTGTTAAATTTCATCAATCTAAACGGATCATCGGAGGAAGCAAAGGTGCTGGTTGTCAGAAGCATGGAAGAGCTCGCCAAATATGACTGAATAGGGAGTGACATCTCAGAGGTAACAATAAATCACTTTACATGAATACAATGACATTCAATCACAACAATCCTCAAGAGGACACTGAATACAGTGATTATGACCCTGAGAATAACCTAGATCCTGATACTATGTTACTAACATTGATTGCCGCTACTATTCGGAAAAGATTTCAATGCTGTTAACACCAAAGGAAAACTATCAATAATTCACTTTAATAGCAGAAGCATGCACACTAACTTCAGTAGTATTAAAGAGTATTTGCAACAATTCACTTCTCCATTTAGTCTAGTAGCAATTTCAGAAACATGGTTTAACGAAAGAAGAGGCATTGACAATTTTGAATTGGAAGGATGCGACTTAAATTATGTAAACAGAAAAAATAAAGCAAGTGGTGGGGTAGCTATATGTAAGCAATAAAATAAAATCTAAAATGATTGGAAAAATGTCATTATCAGTTGATAACCTACTGGAATGTATAACAATTGAAATAAACTGTGAAAGGATAAAAAATGTTATAATTAGTTGTATTTATCGATCACCGGGGTCAAGCATTGAAATATTTACGGAATGGATGGAGAGAACATTCTCTACTGTAAATAAAACATTATTTATTTGTGAAGATTACAATATTGATTTGATGAATTCAACCAACCATCATTCTACTGATGAATTTGTAAATGCTATGTATAGTATGAGCCTCTTCCCATCTATCTCCAGACCTAGTAGAATTACCTCGCATAGTGCTACACTCATTGACAATATCTTTACAAACGCTATGGAACAAACCAAAGTTAGTGGGCTCATGATATAACTGATCATCTTCCTATATTTGCATTGTTCAATGACAACTATGAAATAAACTGCGAATCTCCAAAAAATACATATAAAAGGGTACTAACAGAGAAGTCTATTGATGCTCTTAACTGTGATCTAGCTAACCAGGATTGGACCAATGTGCTTGTGGAGAATGATGTGAACAGGGCCTACAATACATACCTGGAATTATTTTGTTCCTTATATAACAAACACTGCCCTTGCGCATCAATGTAAAAGAGAGAAGAAAAATACTAAGAAAAAAACTAAACTGTCCATGGCTAACACAAGGACTACTTAATGCATGTAAAAAGAAAAATGATTTATATAAACAATTTATGAACCAAAGAACAAAACAATCTGAGGAAGTATACAAGAACAAACTAACAACCATTGTACGAAATAGCAAGAAATTATACTATGAAAACAAAAACAATATTAAAGGAATCTGGAGTATACTGAATAAATTGTTAAGAGACAATTATACTATTAACTCATATCCTGACTACTTTATAGATAATGACACTGAAAACTATGATATGAAGAATATTGTCAATAAATTCAATGATTTCTTTATAAATGTCGGACCTGAATTAGTGGCCCAAATCCCACCAAGGAATAATAACAAAAGGGTGGATTCAGCTATTGTAAGGAACTCGCAAACCATCTTCCTCTCTGATGTGAGTGAGACTGAAATTAAGTCTATTGTGAATAAATGTAAAAATAAATAATCTATGGACTGCTTGGACATAAATATGAGATTAATAAAAAGAATAATTGACAATATTCTGAACCCTTAACGCACATATGTAATGTATCACTTCAAACTGGAACTTTTCCGGACAAAATAAAATAGCCAAAGTGTTACCTCTATTTAAAAATGGGAGTAAACACATATTTACAAATTACAGACCAGTCTCTCTTCTGCCGCAGTTCTCAAAAATATTGGAGAAAACGTTTTACGGCAGGTTGGAAAAATGTATCTCGAAGCATGAGATAATTTATGAAGGGCGGATTTAGACCCAAAAGATCGACCACTATGGCTATTATTGATGCGGTGGAAGAAATCACCAGTGCTCTAGACAACAAAAAACATACTGTTGGAATCTTTATAGATCTAAAGAAAGCATTCGATACTATCAATCATTCTATCCTTGTACAAAAATTAGAAAAGTATGGTATCCGGGGAGTTGCTGAGAACTGGATTAAAAGCTATTTAGATGAAAGACAACAATTTGTTAAGCTGGGGGACATTGAATCAAAATGTATGAGCATTGTTTGTGGACTGCCTCAAGGGTCTATACTGGCACCTCTGCTATTCAATCTTATATCAATGATATATTTAAAGTATCAGAATGATTAAAAATGGTGTTATTTGCTGATTATACCAACATATTTTATTCTAACGATAACTATAATAGACTTATAAAGGATGTAAATCAGGAACTAGCTAAACTTAAAACATGGCTGGATTTAAACAAATTATCACTCAACCTAAGCAAAACAAAAATGATCATGTTGGCAATTACAAGGAATGTCCTGAATTATTTATAAGTATAAATGGTACTAAAATAGAAAAAGTAACAGAAATAAAAATTTTGGGAATCACAATAGACAACAAACTGAGCTGGAAATCACACATTGGACACATACAGAGAAAGATATCAAAAAACATTGCAATTATAAACAAGGCTAAGTACATTTTAAATCATAAGGCGTTGAAGTTGATCCATTTTGCCTCGTTAGAGCAGTAATCCAAAGGTCCTCATTCTTTCTTTATGCAAAAAAGAGGCATCAAAGCGAGAGTAGTTAAGCCCGAGTTAACTAGCTACTTTTTTTTTTCACAATATGAAAATTGTAATATTCATATTGTGAAATTTAAATTTAAATGTTTTAAAAAGTGACTAAATCTGTGCGTGATTTCTTTAGAAGACCTGCTGTCTCAAATCCAAAAGTGTATGGACATGTTCGGGTCAAGGTGAAATGTATTCTCAATTGGAAAGAGCCTGTCTAAATGCACCCTGAAAGTGACCCAGTCAATGGGAAATCCCATTCGAACTAATTTGTCCCACTTTATCAACCATAGTGTCCCACATTACTGAACAGACGCTCTGACCAAGTGAGGGGAGTTTTTGCTAGACAAACTGGAACAGCTTAAATAAAAAAGGAAGTCTTTTTTTCTGCTCACATCAATATTTCAAATGAGCAATCAGACCTAACAGTTCATGAAAAGACACACAAGAAAATGCAGGTTAAAATGTTTTGGGATATTTCCTGGAGCTTCAACCAAAACCATTTAAATACCATTGTTGCTAAACCAGAGCAACTCTGATTTAAACCAGAGTTGTCTGACATGAAACCAGAATTAACTTTTATTTTTCTTAGGTCAATTAGATTTAAACAAAACAAACAAAAAATGTATTTGTCAAATTCCAGATGAATGAGACATAGAATTTTCTACACCATCTTTTATTACTTTTTACAAAGTCAGAAGTTTACATGCACTAGGATTACTATACCTTTAAACAATTTGGGAAAGCCCAGATGACGATGTCATGACTTTGGAAGCACAAGTCTGGTTCATCCTTGGGTGCAATTTCAAGACATTTAAAGGTGCCAGGTACATTGGTTAAAACAATGATGGAAATGACCAGCCATCATACAGATCAGAAAGAAGGCGGGTTCTGTGTCTCAGATATAAACATGCTGTGGTCTGAAATCTGAATATCAACCCAAGAACAAAATACCTGGTGAAAATGCTGAACCTGGTAAAAGTTTGTCATTATCCAGAGTGAAACAAGTACTGTACCGACATGCTGAGAGTGTACTCTGCCAGGAAGCAGCCCTTACTCCAAAATAAACATGAACAAGACAGATTGGAGTTTGCAAATAAAATCAGGATAAAGACTAACATTTTTTGCGACATATCCTGTGGATGGAAAAAATAAGAATCATTTTTTGCCACAATGACCTTTGACATTTGGAGGAAAAAGGGGGAATCTTGCAAGCCTGAGAACACCATCCCAACTGTGAAATATTGGTCGGGCAGTATCATGCTGTGGGGTTGTTTTGCTGCGGGAGGGACTGGTGCACTTCACAAAATAGATGACATCATGAAGAAAGAACACTATGTGGAAATTGGAGCAACATCTCAAGACTTCAGCCAGGAAGTTAAAGCTTGGGTGCAGATGGGTCTTCCAAATAGACAATGACCCAATTAAACTGCCAATACTGGTTACAAAGTGGCTTAAGGATAACAAAGTCAATGTTTTGAAGTGGCCA
The DNA here is from genome assembly GCA_007210695.1 of Neogobius melanostomus. Taxonomy (NCBI): domain Eukaryota; kingdom Metazoa; phylum Chordata; class Actinopteri; order Gobiiformes; family Gobiidae; genus Neogobius; species Neogobius melanostomus. The sequence continues at coordinate 5,182,799 of VHKM01000221.1, read as the reverse complement.
TCACAAAGTCCTGATCTCAATCCAGTTGAAAATGTATGGGCAGAGCTGAAAAGGCATAGGCACGCAAGGTGGCCTACAAATGTGTCTCAGTTACACCAGTTCTGTTTGGAGGGATGGACCAAAACTCTGCCAACTATTGTGAGAAGCTTGTGGAAGGATATCCAAAATGTTTGACTCAAAATATACAGTTTAAAGGCAATGCTACCAAATATGAATGAAATATATGTAACATTTTTATTTTGTAAAAAGTAATAAAACATTGTGTAGAAAATTCTAACTCTCATAGAAAAATACAAGTTAATTCTGGTTTCATGTCAGTCAGTGATAAAAAAAAATGCAAATGTGTTTTTTTTAATGAAGTGTATGTAAACATATGGTTCTCACTGTATATGCGGTGACAGCATGTTTGTAGGCTTGGGCATGGACAGTGAGACAGGATTGTTTTTTGTGTGTTTTTTTTAGAGTGTTGAAATCTGGGGTTTACCAAGGGGCAGAGTGTCAGTTAGATTAAAACAAGCCTAGCAATACTCTTCCAATGTAGAACAAAATGCTTTTCAATATTTTCATGAATAAAGTCCATTTCTGTCAAAAATGATACAACACTAGGACAATAGACCTACCAGAAAAGATGCACATTGGTTTCAGGATATTCTTCACAACAACTACAGTAAATTTTGATTTCTTTCTTAAATTTGTTTTTATTGTATAATTTCTAAGGTTAAAACTTCTTAATAATTCAATTTTCAACAAACATGTCTGCCTTATTGAAATACGTTTCAAATTGATGTCATAAACCCAGTATGTTGACTTCAGCAAAGATTCAGCCTGGATATCTGTAACCAAGGAGATATCTGTTGCCAGGCAACAACCCAGTACTCCACATAAACATCAAGATGCAGCACAGTTATGTGTTCTTATGAGGTCATAAGTGGCTGTATACAATCATAATATATTTCTACACTGTCCTCTCCTTTATTTCGATATGATTTAGTAGAAGCGTCTTATCCAAAAAAATATATAGCTCAAGATTATATGATAGGCTCTGGTGGACAGTAGCATCATGTAAAAAACTTCTGTGCTCATCACGGTAAGTATTTTTGTCTTGAAGCTAACGGCTAACACTAAAAAACATAACATAAAAAAATAAAATAGCAACAAGTTTCTGCTCAACTTGTTCATCATTGCACTTTCATCATAGCCAAAGTCCACTCTAGCAGGGTGGTCATGGTGCCTCTGATACACTGTTACAATACACAATTCAGTGTGAATGTGATGTGAAAGAGCCACAAAATTATTAAATAATAATTATAACAAATTAATAAACTAATAATCTCTTTGAAAATAAACCAACTCCAGTTTATTTCTTACTTTAATGACAAAATGTGGTGGCATTGTTCAATCATTTTTACAGACAGTAAGCCTCATTGTCAACAGTAAATTTACAATGAATAAATTCAGGAGGTTGACTCAAAAAAATCCCATTTCAGACCAAATTTATTTTCCAGTTCACTGTGGCAAATGTGGCAAAAATATATACATGCGTCTTTGAGTGTCCGGAAAAGCACTATGTAAAACCAATGCATTATCATTATTATTATTATGTACATTGTTTTATTTTTTTATGATCAACAAAATAAAAAAAACACAGCAAGTAATAGGAACCTATCCAGCTACACTAATATAATGGCTCTTTTGATACTCTTCCCAGCAGGTAGGAACTCCCCCCGGAAAGTCCCAGGTGGCAATTGAATTCGGGACCTTCTTGCTGTAAAACACAAGCGCTAACAGCTGCACCACCATGCCGCCAATCTTGATACACTTTTACAGCTGTTCAACTGACTGAAGTGCAGTGACTCCACAGAAAGACCACACTGAAACATACAGATTTTGCCGCCTCTGTTGTGATGATTTTTGTTTAAGTTTGTAATTTAAAGGGAACCTTGTAATGTGTTTTTGAGTGTGAGGTATAAAGATAGAGACTATGAGCTTCCAAAATATGACAACAAAAAAAACGTTGCAAAAACATTGTGTGTCGGTGAAATTTGATAATATAGATGACATGATTAGAATTATATTTCAAATGTTATATAAGTTCAGTATTCAAACACTGGCTATATGGTCATTCATAGCCTATTGGACAAGTGTGCCACCAGCTGGTATAAAGAGGAGATTGCTTGTACTGCCTTGTACACATGCCTCCCAGAAGATTTTTCATGGTATTCACTTTTTTGTTTGCACATACATTGTTGTGGGTTAAATCAATGAATATGTCTGTTCTGCCCGCCACTGGAAGGTGCACCCTGCTCAAGGCCTAAAGTTATGTACTCAAATAACCATGACCAAACTATAAATAAACGAACAAATACAAAACTAAATTAAAAAATAAATACAAATAAAATGAAAATACATTTATTTCAATAATCTTTAATGTATTTGCGATATTTGTCATGGCTTCTGCCCAAGAACTCCCAGTCAAAATCTTCATTGTATTTGTTGCTTGTATCATGTATCAGATAATTTGTGATAAAATCGGTTTGAACCAAACCTCAAGCGCAAATGTGGCCATTTCGTGTTTATGGAAGAGGCCAATTCTATAGAGTGCATGCAGATGATGTCACTGCATGGCAACAGAAGAGAAATGAGTGCCAACATTGAGTTCTGAAATGTATTATTTATTTTGATAACGATGCTTCTCCAGGCCATGTCACTGGACGTCACTGGGGATTTCAACACGCATGTCCACATCAATATCTGGTGGCCATGGCCATCACCAAAGCCAGCCATGAGAAAGCTCATCTATCTATATTAAATGCAAGTTGTTTTGTTTCATCATTAGTTTGTTTTATTTGACACTCAGTCAACAATGAGGAACATACGAAAGTAATCTAAAAGTTCACTGAATTAAAGTAAAAAATGTGGATGCAGCAAGATGTGTTTTCACTGAAATAAATATTAAAGCCACACCACGGTACATTCCAGGTCAACTCAACATAAACAAACATGCTGAAGATACCAAAGGTGCCACCTATAATCAGCTTGACCCGTGGCTCTCAGACTTTCTACATCAAGTACCACCTCACGTTTGAGCTTCCAAGAACTGAAGGCTTAATCTCCATAGAGAAATTTGTCTCTGCATTTGACCCATCCTCAATGTTGCTATGGGGAAACCTGTAGGAGCAGTGAGCAGACAGTGTGGGCCGGCGCTCGGGGACCCTTCTCCAGATGTGGAACTGGGCTAATGGTCAGAAACACCTGGCTGGAGGATTAATCTAATTATATGTTGTTGTTTTTTGTATCAAAGTTAGCAAAGTTTGCAGTCCTAGGTATGATAACGGACAACCCATAACAGAAAACAAGACCAAATTGACAAGACAAAGGGTTGACCACACAAGGACAAATCAACATGTACCACAATGCAGATTCAATAATAAAAATAAATAAATAAACGTACTCCCTCCCCTACAACCAGACAAGACACATCCATGACACCAGTACAAACATCGGTACAACCAAAGAGAGTCAGCACATTGGTGGTTAGCGTGTGCCACGCTTGCTACTTTTTAGATGTTTTTTTTCCCCCTTCAAGTTCAAGCCCTCAATGGTTGCACATCTTTCTAGCGTTAGGCAGTTTGTTCCACAGTAAGTGGCCTTCACTGCAAAAGCTAATTGTTCAAACGTGGAGTATAGTGCAGTCATGTAGCGACTCTAGTGGATCTTATAGCTCACAGAGCTCTGGCTCACAAAGGTTTGCAAACAGCCATTAGCCAAGCCCTTCAAATTTTGAACACCAGGGATGGATTTGGATTTTCCGGCCCCAGTCTGGGCCTGGGTGACACAGTAGGACGGGGGGGGGGGGGGGAAATAAGAGTGTGATTCCTGATCTAATACTGTATGTCTGAAGTTGACCACGCTATACCGTGTCTGAAAAGGGCCTAAATTGGACTAAGTTAACCATGTTTTTGCCATCTTTAAATGAATAGAATATAGAGATCTAAAATTGCAGATGACCCTGATAACCACCTGAAGAAGCTGAAGTACAGTACAATCAAAAAGGTACACATACCATATATATATAAAAGGACCAGATACAATTAAACCCTTACATTCAGATCAAAGGAGACAAGCTGGATATAATAATCAACAATTTGTATTATTTCTGAAATTTGAATGGAAAAAGACCGCTATAGCTGGAGGTTACTTCCGGTGTTTATCAATGACGACGTCCAATCTGTGTTAAGTTAATAAAAGTCTCTCTGATTTATGTTACCATAGAGACAAATATAATCCAGCTCATAAAAAAATCGGAACATATTCTAATCTAAAACCATAGCAACACTTCACATTGACCCCACATTTGCTAAAAACAGCTCATCATTGCGACTGCAACAACAATGTCATTGGCGACACAGTACAAAGCATTTTAGTTAATTTTTGTCATTCATACAACACATTTATGACTACAAATGATAGTCTACACCAGAACTGACTTACAGCTTTTCTCCATTGGTTTGGCTCATTTCTTGAAACAGAAATTACATTCTCAAAACTCTAAGATTATTTGGCAAAACAGTCTTAAGTTCAGGACAACACTATAGCTCACTCAGCAAAAGATCACATCTCTCCCAAAACAGTTCACTCATGCTTCAAAACTAAATTTCCTTCTAATTTAAACAGTCAGTGCCCCCAAAATGCTTTGTCCCTTTGGCATTGTTTAAGCACTACAAGTCTAAATGTTTAGATGTATACCAGAAAAATCAAAAGTCTGAAATAAAATTTATCCTGAAGCGTCATAGGAGAAAACAAGAAAAGTAAAGGCGCTAAACTAACCACCTATACAGCCGCTGGGTCACTGAAAGGTCAAATAACTTTTTTTTATATATATAAAAAGTCGCATAGTGCACCTTTAAACAGGGACAATGCACAATTTAACTTTCTACTTGCCGTTCTGCCTGATCGGAGGTTCAGATTATGATTAGGGTTAGGAATGGCAAATGTGACTCACACAGATCTTACACGTATTTTAGAAACTCTGAGGTCTTGGCTTTCATATATAGGCTGTAAGCTCTCCTGTCAATACGCTTTGAGATTCGGATATGCATAATTGCTAACCGTAAACCTAGCCCTGACCCTAAGATGGCAGATGTGCATTGTGTGGTGTGTCCACACTTATCCGCTGCTATCACTTAATCTTTATATCACTTTATATCACTTTATCACTATATCACTCCGGGAGTATGGGGTCCGGGGCCCTCTACTAAGGGCTGTCCGTTCCCTGTATGACCGCAGCAGGAGCTTGGTTCGCATTGCCGGCAGTAAGTCAGACCCGTTCCCGTGTTGGTCTCCACCAGGGCTGCCCTTTGTCACTAGTTCTGTTCATTACCTTTATGGACAGAATTTCTAGGCGCAGCCAGGGGCCTGAGGGTGTCCGGTTTGGGACTGCTGTTTGCAGATGATGTTGTTCTGTTGGCTTCATCAAATCAGGACCTTCAGCACCCTCTGGGGCGGTTTGCAGCCGAGTGTAAAGCGGCCGGGATGAGGATCACGAGTGAGGGACAGATGGAGCATGAGATCGATAGACGGATCGGTGTGGCGTCGGCAGTGATGCGGTCGCTGTATCGGACTGTTGTGGTGAAGAGGGAGTTGAGTCGGGGGCAAAACTCTCGATTTACCGATTGATCTACGTTCCCACCCTCACCTATGGTCATGAGATCTGGGTAATGACCGAGAGGACAAGATCGCGGATACAAGCGGCCGAAATGAGTGCCTGGGCGCACCCCTCGAGATCGGGTGAGGGCTCAGTTACCAGGGAGGAGCTCGGAGTAGAGTCGCTGCTCGTTCACGTCGAAAGGCGCCAGCTGAGGTGGCTAGGGCATGTGTTTCGGATGCCTCCTGGTCGCCTCCCTCGGGAGGTGCTCCAGGCATGTCCTATTGGGAGGAGGCCTTGTGGAAGGCCCAGGACACGCTGGTGGGACTATGTCTCCGAGCTGGCCTGGTGTCGCCTCGGGGTCCCCCCAGAACAGCTGGAGGAGGTGTGCGTGGATCGGGAAGTCTGGGCATCTCTGCTGAGACTGCTGCCTCCGCGACCCGACCCCGGATAAAGCGGAAGAAAATGGATGGACGGATGGACTTGTAGGTTTTTACTACTGAAGGAACTGTCTCCATGGTTAAGTATGTTCCATCCAGTAATTTTTTTTTATTTTTTATCCTGGAGCATCCTAGAGGCCACCGTGATGGAAAATAAAGGTGCTATGCTAACCACCCATACAGCCAATGGTTCACTTATATTCACTTTTTGTCCTGTTAAAAAGTTAATAAATGCACCTATAACATAAAATAAATGTTTTTAAAAGCTCTAGATATAAAAAGAAGGAAAAATAAAAAAGTAAATAAGTAAAAATGCCTTTGTGACGACTCGACTCGACTATTGTAATGCCCTTTATGTTGGTTTGAGCTTTTAACTAGAACACGGACACATGAACACATCTCACCAATTTTAGCCTCACTTCATTGGCTGCCTGTGCATTTCAGAGTTGATTTTTAAATTATTTTATTTACTTAAATGTTTGAATGGCTTGGCCCCTTCCTACCTCTCTGACCTGATCTGCCCCTATGCCCCATCTCGTGCTCTCAAGTCAACAGATCAGCTGCAGCTTGCGGTCCCAAAAACTAAAAGAAAGCTTCGTGGGGACCGTGCTTTTTCTGTTGCTGCCCCAAATTCGTTGCCAACAGAGATTAGACACTCTCTGCCTGTGTTTAAATCCCTCTTGAAAACGCACCTTTTCTCGCAGGTCTCTGAGTGAGATGTGTTTAAATTTTCTTACTGTATGTTTGCACTACTGGATTTGTCTTTGTCTTTAATTGTTGGCTGTAGTTTGATGTATTTACCGTATTTTTGTATCATTCATTAATACTCTTATTAATCCTTCCATCAGATGTGTGTACGGCACTGTAAAGTTTTTAAAGTGCGTTATGAATAAAGTTGGTATGGTATGGTAAATAGGCTGTTTTTTCTCAAACATAATGTACATTTTCACTTACTGAAAAGATATTTTCTATATTTATATATACACATACAATGCAAATCAACGTGAAAGTATTCTAAGTATTCAGAATACAGTACTCTGATTGGACAAAGTAACAAAATACATTTTATGGCAAGCATTTGGTATTCTGTAACTAAATACAATTTTAAAGTATTCTCTCCATCACTGCCCACTCATAGATCAAATGAAAAATAACACTTCAGAAATATGGGTGATTCTTCAAAAATCTGTTATCAAATTATCAAGGACGTTAACAGCTACATCCATGGTTAAAAAAAGACTGGCCAGCCAAAAAGAAGTTGCTATCAGCATTGAGACCAAGTCTTCGGTCTGGCGTCTTTCAGTGTGTTACATCAAACCAATACAAAAGGCTTTTGAATTATTCAGTATTTTACACAATTGCACATTTCATGATGACTTTCTGCTGAGCCAGTAAAGTAGTGCATTCAAATACGTACGGTCAACTAACCAGGTCCCCATGCAACACTGGCAGGGCATAAATGTATGATTTGTGACGCTGAGGTCACTGGATCCCAAACCCAACCCAATCTTTGTCTGTTTTCCCGTGTTACAAACCCAACACGTGTGACCATATATAAATTAATTATATAGTGCAATGTAAAGCACCTATTTGGTCTTTAAAGTATCATTATTAGTAGTATAAGAACAACTTTCAAAGACACAAGAGCAGCTAAATCTTACATAGGCTATATATTTACTGTGCCACATTACCATTGGGTATTGGGTTGCTCTATTAAAGCATTACAAACCCCCTTTAGTAAAGTGGGACAGTGCCAAAATTGTATAGGCTTATATTAAAATTCAGAAGACGTAATAGTATGTTACTTTTTAGGTGATTTAGATATAGCTACATGCATTTTGAAATTCAAAAGATCAAGGTTAACTGTTCCACTTTCACCTTACCTCTATATCTTATTTATGATAAGAGATATAGAGAAATCCACAATTGGGTCTTTGCTAACCTCTCAGTGATGGATATTTGCATTTTCAAATCAGTATTAATTATGCAATAGGCATTGGAAGATAAAGCCCCATTGAAAACACTGCAATTATGTATTTTGCATTTACAAGCTGTGTCTTTATTTGGTCGGTCATAGGTGCTTGCCAAAGGTAGTCTAGGGGATTTTATTCATAGGAATATTAGTCTCGTGCGTCAACTGTACGTCACAATAAACCAAAATCAGAAAACCACTCAAGTGTAGTCAACAAACAAACGCTTTCAACAATTAATAGAAAAAAGCCCACCATTCCACACTAAATAAAACGATGCTGGTGGATATGGTCTTTTGACTTGTCCTTTGATTTCTTGTCTTTTTTATTATTATTATTCTTTAGTTTTCATTTTACTTTGGTGTAGGCCTATTATTAAGCTACAGTATCATAATTTGCGCACCGAAAACCTTAAAGACTGTAGCTACCTGATGATGATCGTGTGTTGGGATATAGTGGCGCGCGCCTGTTCCTCGTGCGTCGATACGGGTACAGGCATAGCTACACAAACACCTCGCATCCCCACTCCGCTCTGCTGGTATTTCCCCCACCATCAACCCACACATGCTATTCGCAAGGCCCGCTTCTGTCGATGTCTCAACATTTGGAGCAGCTCATGCTTGTTCTACGTGCACACAGGGGGGCGCACTGAGACAGCAGCATCACCAGAACGGACCACTTGACACCACCTTGCTTCACGGTAGCGATATGCAGTAGTGTGTTAGCGGCGCTGCAGAGAAGGAACAGCCAGTCTATGGCAACTTGATATCAAATCCGTGGACTCCGGGCATCTCTCACGACGTAGTCCGACGGGTTATTTTGGCCAGATACAGACAGACGCCGGCAGGGTGAAGACGTTTAGACGGGGGATATTTAGATCATATGTCATGGACTCACGCGCAGGGCAATATGGCATGGCTCGTGTCGGATTGTTGTTGGTTTTAATGGGGCTGTGGAGATTCAGTGATGCTTGCCCCAAATCATGCACTTGCACCATCACCAGGATTGTTTGTGTTGATTCCGAGCCGGGAATTGAGGATTTCCACGCTCTCACGCTTGATGACATGGAAAACATCACGGAGATGTAAGTGCAGGAGTGTGTTGTGACTTAACAGGTAACGCTCTGTCATGGCTCGTAGATAATGATATGATCGTTATATTTTATAACAGTCAACAGGCCGCACAAGCCTGTTTAAGCCTACACACCGATGTCCACCTTTAGGTTTTAATGTCATGTCAATAATTAGGCCTAAAATAGGCTACTCATGCTTTCCCTCTACTCGCAGTTGTAATGTCATAATGCAAAATGCCACCAAAAATAAGCCTTTGCGCCTGTCACATGGTGTGCTTCGTACGTTTGTCTATTTTTGCGCGCGAGTGTGTGTGCGTAATGATGGGAAGTATTTGGATTTGCCATTGTTTTTCATCATACCAGGCATCTTGTGTAGCCAAACATGAAGTAGCCCAACCTGTACTAGGCCAAATGCAGCACCCGTGGAAGAAGTTTGTAATTTTCTTGCCTTAAACTTTAAAAAAAAAAATAATAATCGTGGCGCGACATAGGCTAGAACAAGGGTGAGGAACCTGACCCTCCTTTGGTTGTACTGCACAGCCTTTTAGATCTATGTCCATCTGTCCCACCTATGTGGATAATCTTCGACTTTTTCCAATTTTGCCAAGTGCATTGTATTGTAAAAAAGTTGGCTTAGACTGAGAATAAGCTTTACGGGCTACTCATTGCATAAAATATGTACAATATTGGGTATCCTCTATCTATCTATCTATCTATCTATCTATCTATCTATCTATCTATCTATCTATCTATCTATCTATCTATCTATCTATCTATCTATCTATCTATCTATCTATCTATATTCATTTATTAATTCATTTATTAATTTTGACTTATTTTAATCCCTTTGTGTGTTTGCGGGGCAAAAATTGCAAATGCAATGTTTCTATGGTGGACATAAAAATAATAATTGATATCGGTATTATTATTATTATATGACCTTTATCTTGTTATCATGTATGTTTTAAATTCTCTCACCATGTCCCGCCATATTACACAATTTATCCGACTTTTATGACTTTTTGAGATCTCCCTAACTATAACAAACACAGTAATCACCTTCAGCTCAGACTAGCTGACCACAAGACCACTTCAACCAGGGGTTACATTGAACTATTTGCTGTCAATGTGCACATGCTGCGTCTCCTGCATTCAGACCGAAATAAAACCTCTGCTTTGCCATAGTGGGTGATTTTTCTTGAAGCACCAATTTGCTGAAAATCACCCATTTGAAGTGTGTGGTCAGAAAGCCACTATTATGGATTTTCCATTTCTTACAGATATATTGCCAATCAGAACAGACTATATGACATTGATGACAGCAGTTTAAAGCACTACATCAACCTCAGAAACCTGTAAGTACAGTGCTGTAGACTGTCTACATTTTTACACACGTTTCCTTATTTGGTTGTATAAGCTTTCCGATGTCCAGGAGGTTTACAAAGTCAAGTGCACTTGGTTGTTGAAACATTGAAACATTTTTTTTTATCCATATACTTCTTTATTTCAACAGCACTGTTACAAGAACTAAGTTGACCAATATATCGGTTGATGCATTTTACAACAATACAAGACTCCAACATATGTAAGTAATCTTCTTCTGCCTCTCTCAAAGTATTATATTTCCTCATTTTGCTTTACCTCTTTCATCTGACAGAAATTTAAGGGATAATAACATATCAACGTTATCATGGAGAATATTCCAGAACATGTTAAACACTTATTCGTAAGTCCAGTATAGTGTTTATAAATTAAAGTTATCCAGAGTGTTTGAGGATAATTTTCACCAGTTTTTTCTCCAGACTCTTCCTCTCCGGTAACCCATTGAACTGTGTTTGTGAGAACCTGTGGATCAAACTGCGGCCCCAAGAGGAAATAGAAAGTCAAGAGTTGAAATGCATTGATGAAGGAGGAGTTGCAAGTGACTTCATTAGCCTCACGCCACCAGACTGCAGTAATGCCACGCTATCTTTTAAAGGGGACATATCATGCAATACCGTTATCCCCCATCAAAAACATACCTGGGGTAGTAGTTATGCTTAATTCACGAAATTTTGAGTAATTTTGCTCACTTTGGTCATCTCTCTAGGTCCGTAAATCATCACAGCATCACAGGGCCCATCTGAGCTATTCTGCTCTTAATTAGCGTTTATTATGGTGCCAATAATTTGTAAGCATGCCAGAATTTACTGTAAATAGTGGCTTGTACGACATGCAAAAAATATACAGTATATTATTGATTGATCTCGAATTTCAATTGAATGTTGTTTTTTTCATAAAACAAATAAATATAGCATATAAAACAGAAAGCTTTCCACTCCAGTATCAGTTAGCTCCCAAGATAATTTTCACATACAGACACCAAACGAGGTACTGTCTCTGCCACACACACACACAAATGGCTGCAAACCTGACAATTATAAAGTTCTATGGCTATTACTAAGATTGACCAAAGCTGAGACTGCAATTTTGTTAAAGCTTCGATTTATGTGACCTTTAGCTAAACCCGTCCCAAAACGGTCATTGTCCAAACATACCTCATAGCTACCATTGCTTCTCCCCTTTCGAAGCTCATAAACAAGCTGAAAAACACCGCCAGCTAACTTTTTAGCCAAGCTAATACTCATTTATCATCCATCTTGTCGTTTGCCAAGAGTCTCATGAGCTGTCATTGTTAGACATTGTCACGAAAAAAGTTGTTTCTGTCGCTGGAATATCAGGCCTGTCTCCTTAGATGAGCCACTTCCTGCACATGTTAAATCTGAGAGTTAAGCAAGTAGGCAAGTTTATTTGTAGAGCACAATTCATACACAAAGCAATTCAAAGTGCTTCACAGTTGCATAAAATTACAAGAAAACAAATCAAAATCAATCAATAAAACATCAACATAAAGTTAATCAGTTACAGCAAGTTAATCAGTTACAGCCTACCCCAGACTGGCCCTAAAAGTTATACTTGGGTGTAGGGCACAGAGGGCTTAAGCCTGAGTGGTCACAGGTTGTAAGAATGACTAGACTTACAAAAGAAGAGAACTTACCCAAGAGCATGACTAGTCCACACAACAGTGCTAGATTTTCGATTTCCTATCACTCTGGTGCTTTAGCCTCAATAGTTGTAGTGTCCCCTTTGTTGCATATTTTAAATATATTCCTCCACTGCATATTGCAACCCATTTTGCCTCAATCTGGTATTGCACCAAAAAGAGTCACTGACATGCCCATCTCCCCATTATGACATTATGCTAAACTCCACTTCCTGCCAGAGCTAACTAAGGTCAATTGCCCCGCCCCAAGTTTCCCTTGGAACAGCAGAGGGAGCTCCAAGCAACACACAAGATGCTTAAAAACAGTCTTTAATCCATCCATCCATCCATCCATTTTCTTCCACCTTTCCGTTGCCGGGTCGTGGGGGCAGCCGTTGGAGCTGCCCAAATCACATTTCACCAGCCCCCTATGGCTCCTCCTGCAGGTGGTGGGTCCACAGAAGGACAACACATATTAATTTGAAATGAGGAAATATAAAATATCCATGCTGAGGAGCCCAAAAGCAGGTTTTCTAAGTCACAATTGTTCTTGATATGTCCTCTTTGAATACACAATGTCTTAATGTTTGTTGGAGCCGTATGAGGCAACTTCTGTTGAGATATTGGGCTTTACAAAAAAACTGATTGATTGACAGTAATAGTGGCCTGCCTGTCATCTCCAGAGATTCCCAGAGTTGAAGTGAGTCCCTCAACAGTGATCGAGATGCAGGGTCGTGATGTCCGAGCATTGTGCAAAGCCTCTGGTTCCCCTGCCCCTCAGATCGAGTGGAACACTGATGTGCTGTACACCCGCCATGAAGTGAGCACTAACGCACCTGTCGCAGCTTTTTACTTTCCCATAACTAACAAATAGGTTTTTGTTTCATTCTAGTCTCTTAACACTGTAGAATAGCCCAATTGGCTATGTCTTCAACCAATTAGAGGCTTACAACCACCTCGGCCTGCACAATAGATTGCCAAAATAATGTTCTTGCGAAAGATTCCAAGAAGACATAGAAGTAGGACACAAATATGGAAGCTCAAAGTAATATTGCCAATTCATCACTCATTTGAGTGGTTAAACAAGACAAAGTAATTCCAAAGTGTATTTGATATAGGCCTAAGCCTTGATGATTATTTAATAAGAAATGCTGAGAACATGCCATTGTATAAAAAAGAGGGAAAGATAATCGTCAGCTAAGTGAAAGTAGATTAGGTGCTATGCAAGAAGCAAACCTAGGAAGAAACCTAGGAACAAAGCCCTGTTATTTGGTGTACAGGCACCTACAAAGATTACTGACACAAAAATAGCCCTTGTCACAAAGGTCTGTCTTAGAGGCCATGGCTAGACATCTGAGATCGCCTCCAGAGTGGGAGAAGCCGAAGGACAGATTGGAGTGGCGGATGAAGTCGTCTCTAAATCTGAAGCTAAGATTACATCTTTGGAAAAACATTCAAAAGCGCATTGATAACCTGGATAAACCTGGATAAGGTGTTTGGAAGGAGAGGGGAAAGGAGCATGCTATTAAATACCTTGAGATGTGGATTCTCATGTACCTACAACTTGATTCTGAGAATGCACATCGACCGCTAGCTCTAAAGCCTGGTTCCAGCCACAGCCGCTTACTGTCGAATTTCATTACACCAACCTCAACTTGAGTCCCACCAGCTTGAGGGCACCACATGCAACATGTTGTATGCGATTATCACCATCTATTTATCATTTCAACAAGATAGCTAACTCAACATGAAATGAATAAGGGCAAGACTAGTAGTGTTATGTCACAAGGCAACATTTCCTGTGCAGAGACTATTGGAATATTCAATAAAGTTTTCTCATATTTTTGGAGTCCTCCTATGAGGGTTTGGAGGTTTTTGTTTTTGTCCCCATAAACCTTTGAATATGACGTAGGCAATTATACTACACGGCTAACGATTATTATTTTCTCTCCAGATTGACGAGACAGACACAGAGAGCAGCCTTACCCTGTTAGGCCTGTCTCCTGCAGATAATGCACGAGTGATCACGTGCAGTGCTGAGAACATGGTCGGTCAGTCGGAGGCCACACTCCAGCTCAATATTCTCTGTAAGGAATTGTTTCTGAAAATGCTAATTTACGTAATAATTAATTGCATTTGCATCTGTAGAGTGAATGTAACCTGTTGCCTATGGAGATGATGTGCAGCATGCTTCACTGTAATGAGTGTTATTTTCCAGTGGAAGGAATAGGTTGATTGTTCATTGTTAGTGTCACTAAGCGCTCCAGAAAATTGCACTAACTGCTTTCTGTTTATGTTACCTTCAACCTGTAAAGTTGCCCATTGTCCCGCCTCACCTTAGTTTGCCAACATTTTGTTTTAACTGAGCAGCTTCCATGTCTTTTCATCTCTACTACAGCTTGCACTTCTTCTGTCGATTCTGCTTCCTTCTTCCTTCCATCATGGCTTTTATTGGATAGAAAAGACAAGAAATATTGCTGTTAAAGTACAGCTTCTGCCACTGAAACGAAAACTGAATTGACAAAGCCTTTAGGATGAGAGGCAAAACACCTTCAACTAAAAACTCAAACTAGATCTCTGAGCTTTTAAACCTTTTGTTGCCTTGTAACTCGCCTGGATAACTGAGTTATCATTTTACAATAGTGAGGTAATATTTATATAAACTTTCCACCACCTTTCTATGACCATTTAACAAAAATATATAAATCTTCCATTTAACCCTTAATCGTATGGTTTTTATCGGTTTGTTTGTATACTTTATTGTCCCCGTAGGGAAACTTGTCCTCTGCTTTTGACCCATCCTTCGATGCCACTGGGGCAACCCATAAGGAACAGTGGGCGACGGCAGTGCCGCACCCGGGGACCCATCTCCATGATGTGGAGTCAGGCTGATGGTCAGGATCACCTGGCTGGAGGATTCACCTATTATACATGTTTTTAGTGGTAGGGGAAACTGGAGTGTGCAAACTCCACATGTAAAGGCCCCGTCCTGGTGGGAATCGAACCCGGAACCTTCTAGCTGTGAAGCAGAAATGCTAACCGCTGCGCTACCTTGCCACAATCTCACAATTGTAAGACACAAAAGCAAAAACTAAGTGACGTTTCGCGCATCAAATCAGCCCTTCATCAGGCAAGCGAAGGGAAATGCCTGTATTTGTAGTACCATAATGAGGTCACATGACCAAAGATACAAATATTAACATAGTGGCAAGTGTGATACAGACTATATACAAAGTCAGATCATATATACAAATATTTACAATGAATATACAAAAGTTTGTTCACTCCAAAATATATGTATACAGAGTATATACAGAACAGCAAGGAGGAATGACACAATTCTACTGCTCAGTACTGCTAACAATACTGCAGTGATGGCATGGCACAGAAACAAACAGTAGGGGTGTCAGTATTGGTGCAATCACAGAAATGGTCTCAGATTAAATTCTGTGTTCAAACCCTTAGGACTCAGAGTGTCCAATGCATAGATCCAAAAATCGGAGAAACCTGAGACCATGTCTGGCTTATATACTCTGTATACATATACTTAGGAGTATATATTTTTTTATATTTATGGTAATTATTTGTATATATGATCTGCCTGTGTATAGTATCTGTCACACAGTGGGCACTTGCCACTATGTTAAGAAGAGTTGTGAGATCTTACACAAACTCTGCTCTATGATAATATATTACAATATAATTCAATGTTTTACGTTGCTTGTGTAATAACTATTGAACTGTACAAAGGTACCTTTGCATTAAAAACATATTTTATTCTATCTTAATTATTAGAATAAAATTAGGGCTGCAACTAACGATTATTTTGTAATCTATTAATCTATCGATTATTTTTACGATTAATCGAATAATCGCTTGGCTGTGAATGGTGTAGGAAAATTGCATTTAAAAAATAAAAAAAGTATCTTGAGGACGTGTTGATGGAGTAAACTTAAAGTAAATGTTTATTGGAAGCTCTTAGCGCTAATTCTGCTTTTTCATTGGAGGAGACACAGGCAGATATTTATGAAATTTACAATCTGCAAAACATTACATACACAGTAATTATAAAAAAAAAAAAGTAGGTTTTCATCAAAAATACAACATTTTCATGTCATTTTTGCTCTTTTTGAGTCTGTGTGAACCAGAAATCGATTAATCGATTACTAAAATAGTTGTCGACTAATTCAATAATCGATTAGTCGTCGATTAATCGATTAGTTGTTTCAGCCCTAAATAAAATTAATTTTATTTTTGGTCATGTGACCTCATTGGAGTACTACAAATACAGGTGTTTCCCTTCTCTTGCCTCATATCTGATGAAGGGCTGATTTGACGTCACTTTTGTGGTGCAAGAAATAAAAGCTGTACGGATCCTTTTGATTTTCTGGCTTACAGTTTTTCGGATCCTGATCGCTTCTCAGGTCGTTTAGATGTTTTAATCAAATTTGATCTCACAATTGTAACAGGGTAAAATAATAAAAGCATGAAAGGTGGGTATGGAGGTGCAGAAGAAGGCAAGGACACATTTTTAAGTCTTTAAAGTGCATGTGACGCATAGACAATCTTTTTACCAAAACACAGTTAACACAATTCTGTTTTTATGGATTTATTTTTTCTCTGGTTCGGCACTTTTCATGAGCATTATTTCACATCGTGATGGAAGTGGACGCAGTTAGCGACATACACAGAGGTAGCATTTCCATAAGTGTTGCTGTGCAACCATATTATACCAATAAAAATGAGTGAGTCAGAATTCTATATAACCTTCCTTCTATGTAACCGCTTTATATAGAACATAGACTTTTTTTAAAACTTTTCTTCATAAATTGCCACACTTATGACAGATAGTATCCATCAAAAGAATTAAACCCTGTCATATGCGCTTTAAACTATAGCCACAATTATCAGCCATACATACTTATTTTTTCCTAATTCAACTGTTTTTGAGTCATTTGAGCCTCCCACTGGTTTATCCTCTTGTTGTTGCCTTCTACCACTGTGATCACTCTCCTTACCTATTGCCTCCTCATCAGTCGCCCCCACCATACAGCAACTGCTGCCTCCTGAACGGGTCCATCACTGGTGTATACCCTTCATTGTCATTGGGAACCCCAAACCTGAACTTCAGTGGTACCATAATAACCTCCCTCTACAAGAACACGACTACATACAAACCATCATCCATGAATCTACGGAGAGTGGTGCAGACCACGGCTGTCTGCAGCTGGTCAACCCCACTCACATCCACAACGGAGTTTATAAACTAGTGGCAAAAAATGCGTATGGACGCGACGTGAGCAACATCACTGCCCAGTTCATCAAACCACCCAAACTCGACCATCCAGGTGGGGATGTTACTGTATATGAAATATGCTTGCTCACATTTTACTTATTGTTACACATAGTCATCATTAGGGTTTACTGAAAGGGTCAGAATAAAAGAGAAAATATCAGCTGAAGAGCAATTTAGCGATTAAATATTATGTTACTTGGAGAAGAGGGAAATTATAACTTAAACACTTAAATCTGACTTTCTTTAATAAATGTATGCCATGTCAGAAAGCACTAGGAAGATTACATTGACTTGACACAATGTAGTCAGGTGTTTCTAACAGATTGCCTGGTGAACATATTGTGTATGTTTTTGTGACTGTTGACTAAAGCTGAATGATTTACTTTCAGATGATGATGACTATGGTGACTATGGTGAGTGACTACTTCAAACAAACATTCTCATTTTCATTTTTTATATTTTCAAAATTAAACTGTTGATGTTTTCTTAACCTAGATGCAACAGGTATGTGTATTTTCAAATGCTAAAATGGATATTATACAATAAGCCTTTTCACTAAATGTAACTTTATGTAATCTACTTTTCAGATTCATCACCTCTGGATGATAGCGTTGCCGTATGTATTTCTTAAAGTCACTATTTAAATATGCCTCAGTATAATCTACAAATATATTGAGAATGGAGGAATACATTTGCCGGCATATTTGTTTTGTTGTTGACAGGTTATAAATATTGTATACTCAAGCTTACTTTTGCATATGGTCACAAAAAACTGACTGAACACACAGAGAAAGGTTACCAACAGTGGGTTTTCTTTCACTCCCTCAGGTGTATGTAGTTGTTGGAATTGCTGGAGTTGCTCTGACTGGTTGTGTTTTGATGGTGATTATACTAAAATACGGAAGAAACTCCAAGTTCGGAATAAAGGTAAATTTCACAATATTTGAATTATACTATGCTTTACTTATTCCACATAAAAGAGCAAAGGGTAATGTTTTAGAGACAAAAGGTTAGAAACAAAAAAGACCCCCGAGAATCATAATAGTAATACTATCAAAAATACCTCAAATGTAAATTTTTATGCCATTTTATTTCAGAAATACAAAATGGTACCTCGTAGCTATGAGCCCTGCATGCTTGTTTTACATGGTCAGGGCATGCTCAGGGGACAGATGGTGCTCAGGGGTATCTCCACCCAGATTGGACCAGGGCATCAATGAACTCCTGGACAGCCTGGGTAAACTGTTCACAATAGAAGTGCCACAACAACCCAAGCTCTGTTTATGAGTGTGAGGGCTAATCTGTTGTACCAATCCTTACATCCTTCTGGAACTGTCTGTTTACTGGCTCAATTAGATTAGGTATTGTTTTGGATGAGAGAGACTCATGATGCTATTGAAGATGCCTGAAGGTCTGTGTATACCTCCATAGAAATGCCTCTCAATGATCCACCATCAGCTGGTCATTCTGAATAATGTTACTGACAGCACAATGTTTCTCCTCCAAAGCTGTTCTAGTTCTTATTTCACATTTGTTCAGCTAAACCTGATTTGTTCTGACAATCCCTTGTTGACAGTCGTGAATCTGTGCATTCTGAAGATCTAGAGCAGTGATGTGAGGGTCGTAAGTGATGCGAGGGTTGTAGGCCGTCTTTATGAGGTCTTTTCTGATTGTTTGGTCAGTTATGCCCACATTGTTTGTGAGGGCTCTCATTCGTCTAGGAAGTATTCATCAAGGTGACGCTTAAATCTTCAACTGGACTGGGTTGGTTGGGTTGAGGATGACAGAAGCTCCTTAGCTCTTGTGGTCAGAATATGATACTGTACCCAAGCTAGAGTGGTAAGACTCAGGCCTCACCTAGGAGGAGGGAACCAGAACTGCGAACACCCACCGGCTCAAGTTGTTTACAGTATCACTTAACGAGCAAGTCTTTGTTGTGCTTTGGTGCTGAGCCAGAGGGCTGAGACGAACCATTAGCCTTAACAAAGGAGGCTATTAATACCTCAATAGGCCGTTATATATAATGTTGAGGCTGGGTTTCTGTTGTTTCACAAAAATAGCCTCCTTTACTTCCCTCTCAAACCATCTCTTCTCCCTGACTAGTGCGATGCTGGCTCATTCTTTTGAAGAGAGGCTGCTTGGTTTCCCGTGTACTGCTCACGACACTCTTCCTGAATCTGGATGACTCTGTCTGTAAGATAAGAACAATAAGATAAGATAGATAGAACTTTATTGAATGGAGAAATTCACCTGTCAAAAGTCAACATTGGCAGTGCAACATTGCAGTTTGCCGTCATAGTGCAGGTGGTTGATAAAGTGACACTGATACAGAGGTTATTGCACATGGGTTTGCATAGAAGTTATTGCACACTGTAGTGCTGTACAGTCTGACAGCAGTGGGGATGAAGGATTTGTGGTAGTGCTCCTTCTTACACTGAGGGTGCTTCAGTCTGCCACTGAAAAAGCTGCTTAGTTCCTCTACAGTTCGGTGCAGTGGGTGGCAGGTGTTGTCCATGATGGAGGTGAGCTTGGCTAATACCCTCCTGTCCCTCACCTCCTTCACAGAGTCCAGGGGGCATCCCAGGACGGAGTTGGCCCTCCTGACTAGCTGCTTCAGTCTGTTCTTGTCCCGCTCTGTGCTGCCCGGGGCCCAACACATGGCAGCGTAGTGGATAGCAGAGGCTACCACAGAGTCATAAAAAGTCCTGAGCAGAGGCCTGCTCACTCCGAAGGACCTCAGTCTACGCTGAAGGTGGAGGCGACTTTGGCTCTTCTTGTACAGGGCGTTGGTGTTTTGGGACCAGTCCAGCTAATTGTTGAGGTGAACACCCAGGTACTTGAAACTGTCCACCTCCTAAGTGTCCTCCCCTGGATGTTCACCGGTCTGTGAGGTAGTGACTTTCTCCTGAAGTCGATTACCATCTCCTTTGTCTTACTGGTGTTCAAGCACAGGTGGTTGCGCTCACACCAGTCCACAAAGTCCATGATAACCGTCCGGTACTCAAGGTCGTTCCCCTCAGAGACAGCCCACAATGGCTGAGTCGTTAGAGAACTTCTGCAGATGACAGCTGTCTGCGTTTTATGTGAAGTCCGACGTGTACTGTGGCCGGTCCGTGAGGTAGTCGACAGTGAGATGTCCATATACTCCTGCGTCCACCAGCGTCCCCCGCAGCAGCACCGGTCTAAGGGTGTTGAAAGCGCTGGAGAAGTCAAAGAACGTGACCTGTACAGCTCTCCCTGCGGTCTCCAGGCAAGTGAGCACACGCTGCAGGAGGTAGATGACAGTGTCCTTTACACGAGTGGGTCCAGGGTCCAGGGTGGAGCTTACCACAGAGCAAAGGTGAGTGAGAATGAGCCGCTCCATGGTAGCTGGGTATTATGTCTTTAGGGTGGACTAACTTCTGTCTCAAAGTCTTGAGTGGTTTGAAATACACTGGCATTTTGTAATGCCTGAAAATCCTCTGCAGTTTCTCTCCTACTGATGCCATACAATGCCAAGAGTCTTGTTCGGTACGGGATCGTAGTTACCTGGCCAGCCAGACACTTCTCCTTTCTGTTCAAAACAAGAACCATCTGGGCAGCTGCTCGCAGCCAATCATTTCCCGATTTTACCAATATCGGTCCACTCATGGACTGAGAGGCGGGACTTTATTGCATCAAGAGATGGAAACGGTCACTGCACTCTTCCAAAACATTAAAGATGGCGGCACAGCAACTGATACACTGTTTTCTTCTGCTCTTTAGTCTGCTTTTTCAAAAGGCTTCCTGCCGCTTGCTCCTGCGATATATCCAGCGTTTCTCTAATTGGTTGATCCCGTCTGTCACTCACGCCCACTGGGAATCCCTTGAGATCCCGCAGGCAGACTACATGTTTTTGAAGAATCTTTGAAAAAGCATGTAGTTTGGCAGGCCAGGCAAGGATTGTAGCCTGGTATGGTCCAGAGCAAAACACAAATTGAGAGCTTAGTCCTGAGGGCCAGGAAGCTAACAAACACAAAAGAGTTTCCGTTCATGAAAGACATTTTTGAAAGCTCTGTCCTCATCAAAGCTCAGAAAATCATTGAGAATCCATCACATTTTGAATGATGAGTATGAAATTCTCCCATCAGGCAGACAGTAGAGAGCACACAGTTTCAAGATCACCAGATACAAGCTCTCTTTCTCCCATACTGTGTCTCTTTTAAGTAAACGAAAGGGAAAAGAGCAGGTGAAGAGGCCTCATAACTAAGATGAACTGTATTGCCTTATTGTGATGTACTGGTTGTAACTGACTAACTGAATTGTTTTATGTGAATGGTTGGATGTGTGGCAGCTGTGGGCAATGAGCCCAAGATAAATTTCCCCTTTGGGGACAATAAAGGCTATCAATCAATCACTCAATCAATACTCCTGCTACATAAGGGGTAGCCACTCCTTTTCTTCTAGACTCTGTTTCTCTTCTGTCTTGTCTTGCTTCTTTGGGCCCTCTGCACTTTATCAAAGGACCTTTTCGAGTATCCACAGACTTTCAAGAACCCCCTTAACGTGCTGTTCTTCTTTAGCCATTCCTTCTGATTTCTATGATCACATCACAGTTCAGGAATGCAAAGCAATTATCCTTGGTTTCCTCGCATGTAAACTGGATGGTCTACTGCATTGATGTGAGCCTTGAAGGACTCTACTTCTTGTTTCTTGATCTTCACCCACCCATCATCTACGCATCTGAACCAGTGACTAGGAGCAATGTCTGTGAAAGAGGCAAAATCCTTCTTCTCACTTCTTCCAAGTTGGCCACTATGGGCGAGACAGGAGAACCCATTGTTAAAGATTCCTCTGAACTGGAAATAGGTGGTGTTGAGACAGATCTCCAGCAGTTGGCAGATGTGGGCTAGAGTTAGCTTGGTCCACTCAAGCAGTGTAGCATCCTCGAACAGTCTCTGTCTCACTGCTGTTACTGCTTCTGAGGTGGGGATACAGGTGAACAGGGAGATTACATCAAAGGTCTAATCTGAATGAATGTCGATGTTTGACCTTGCGAGCAAAATCTTGTGTTTGTGCCAAAAGAAGAGATGCTTGGCCAAATTGTATGTGATAGAATCAGTAGTACATACAATTGGCCTGAGAGATACAGTACCTCATACCAGTGTAGTACTACACCGATAGGTACTACAATCAGGCTAACTGTAGACCAAAAGAGCTAAGAAGAAGCTGCCGTTATAGAAGCTAAACATCCTCAACATTGTTGCATCTCCAAAGCATGTTTTCTAAAACAAAACTGCTGAGAATATTCAACACCCCCGTCTGCTCCTGCTGAAAAGTTTTTAAATGCTATGATCTTATTGAGAGTGTCCCTAAAAGATAAGATGAACTGGTCCCTATGTATGGGAGACTACAGTCCTAAAACCACAACACATAGCCACACATTAATTACATCACATAAAACGCATCGGCCTGATTTCCTAAGCGTTTGCACATGTGCTAAAGCGGTGCAAAAGCAGGTGCAGTGGTGATTTTTGGCCCTCAATCTAAATGCTAAAAGGCCACTGTGCAAACTCATTTATAAATCAGATTTGCCCCACTAATAATATTAAATCACACCCAAGCACATTTTTGTGTATTTTGACTTTTATTTTTTGCATAACTCCTAAATTTTTTAAGCCAACTGAGTGAAATTTTCCCAGGGGGTGTATTTTTGGATGATCTAAATTTGAATTTTTTATCCCATTGTAAACACTCATAAACAAATACTCATGTTAATGTCCCTTCAGCATAAAAATGTGCTTGAAACTTTAGAGAGCTATAAAAAACTAAAGTATTGATATTTTTCAAAACTTTAATTTTATTTTGAAGGTCTAACTCTCCTCTTCTCATACATATAAATATATTATAACTTTTATACATTTTTAACCCTTTAATTGCCCACTTGCTGACCCAAAGTCACTACAGTATAGTGCATGTTCAAAAAAAAGATTTTTTTATTTTTAATATTTTAAAATTTTCCAGGGTAAAACTGCTAATTTCTGGTCAGGCTGATGTGGCTTGATGTCTGTGTAATATGACCCAAAGGATTTGTTTCTAAGTTAAAATTTGTTTATGTAATGGCAATTTTAGTAAAAATGTGCATGAATGTGCATTCATACATATAAATTTTTAACCCTTTAATTGTCAACTCTGTGTTGCAAAGTTACTATAGTCCATGATCCAAAACCACAAAAAGTTAAAAATTGTAAAATTTTAAAGGCAAAATGGAAAATTTCTGGTCTGGCTGATGTGGCCTGTTTCTAAGTTAAAATGTGTTTATGTCGTGGCAATTTTAGTAAAAAACTCCCTTTGTGGTCAACACAAAAATGTGTTTGTAAGCTATAAAGAAATAAAGGAACAATATTTTTTAAACTTTTTCTTTATATTGAAGCTCTAACTCTCCTCTTTTCATACATATAAAATAATATCACTTTTTATATATTGGAACCCTTTTATTGTCAACTTTCTGTCACTAAAATGCATTGCCATTGTGGGCCCATTCATTTACATAGTAGCCCATAGACTTACATTGCAATCCCTACTTTTCAAACCACAATTATAAAAGGAATTCAAAATGTAATTTCAAACTCCTGCATATATTCTGAACCTTGAGGAGAGACTAGGGTTAGCCTGGGCTTAAGATAAATCAGATTACATCTAGGTTAAATTGATCCCAATAATTAGATAGAACAACTAAAAATGCAGTTGCATTGTCTGACAACTTAGTCACTAACGTTAGGATAGGGCTGCCTTATCCACTGGGCCTGCCTGGGCTGGAGCCCAGGGGACAACAAGAGTCAAGAGCCTATCAGAATTCTTTCAAAAACACAATCTAATTTGTTGATTTTTGTGTCAATCACTTTACATTTGAAGCATGAGATGACCAACCCGCAGGCGCACATCTCTGCCTTGCCGTAGGCTCCCAACCAAGAGAGGGCCTCTGTCTATCAGAAGCCATAACAGTTTTAGATTATTCTACCACTTGTTGAATTTTCTGTCAACCACTTCACAAGTTCACCCCCACTCTATAGGGCTGAGCTAATGTCAAAGGGCCTATCGGAACTTAAATAGCCTAATACAATTCCAAGTTATTTTGCCATTTGTTTATTTATCTGTCAATCACATCATTGTGGCATCAGTTGACCAACCACACAGCCGCACGATAGACTATTGACAATTTACAGCCAATCCCGATGCAGAGAAACTTCACATAATGAGGTGTTTTGTTCATAATAGGCACATTCGAGATGAGCCAGTAGGGGGGCCTATATTTCATGGTTAGCCCAGGGGCCTATGGGTAAGTTAAGGCGGCCCTGCGTTAGGAGGAATGAAAGAAGGACTGTGTGTAGCTTCTAATACCTTTTATACATTTGTATGAAAGTTAATTTGTTTTGGAGTGCATTTCAAAGTGACATTTCAAAGCATTTCATAAGCTTGATTCTTTAAAGTTACTAATTACAAAAAAATAAATTATGCTGTCTATTTATTAACTAATTTTCTCCTTTATTTCAATAGTTGTTCTATTTGCTTTGAGTCTTTTGCAACCTCTTCACTCCCCTCCTCCTCCCCCTGTGTCTTTCTAGGCTCCTCCTCAGTCATCAGTAATGACGATGACTCTGCCAGCCCTCTTCATCACGTCTCCAATGGCAACAACACTCCGTCGTCGTCGGAGATGGGCCCAGACGCAGTGATCATTGGGATGACAAAGATTCCTGTCATTGAGAACCCACAGTACTTTCGTAACTCCGGCAGCATCCTGAAATCGGACACGTGTGAGTTACTGTTACACTCCCCAAACGTCGAGTAACCTGGACTTTTTACCAATAAATCCATGCGTTGACGGACGCCACATATACATTGTTGGCATATCGGCATGTCTGCTGTTACATACTAGATCAACCATGGCAGCTGCTCGGCTTTACAAAGAAAAATTTAACAAGACAATCTCAGAAACATCATAACCCCATGACTAATGATAATGGCATAGACATACAGTATAGTGAAACTTTGTCTTGCATTAAAATACACCTTACATTTGCACACACCCAAATCACTGGGCACCCTGGCGAATTTGACCTGATTACATACAAAATGATTCAATAGATACAACCTCAGCTTTTTTCTTCTCTTCTTACATGACATGTGAGCACTGGTCAGTCCATTGAATTATTATAGGTGTGGCAGCAGTGCAATGTACTGCTTGTTAACCTCAATAAGGAGTGTGCCTGACTGTAAAGTAGGAGATTGTGCAATTGATCCTGACGCTTATCTATTTTATTTTATTTATTGGTGGCTCTGTTGTTTGATGGGCACCCACAGGGAAAACATAAATGGCACCTCTGGATGTAATGGCTTTCTAGATAATTCCTGGAAAATTTAAATCAAAGAACCGTCATGAATTCTTTGTTCAGGATTTTATTTAAACACAGTTTATCTAAACTGGCAAGGCAGAGAAGAAATCAGATACAATTCACCATAAAACATTAATAGGATCATTCATTCGTTACATTAAAGTGTGCATCTTCATATGCACAGCTGAAAGGAACTGTTTTCAGCCTGGATTTGAACATTGTCAGGGCTGAGGCGTGTTTCACATCGTCAGTTCCAGATTTGACATGTGTGAAACTGAAACGCAGCCTCACCGTGTGTTGTCCTGACTTTGGGACCAGCGGGAGAGAGTCCAGAGAGCAGGCCATGTTGGATTGATAAACAAAAACAAACAAAAAAAGGGATGGGGCGTAAAAGTAAGTAACGATATAAGATTTTGTGAATGTATCATCCCTGATTTTTTTTTGTCTTAAAGTCGTCCAGCACATCAAGAGACACAATATTGTGCTAAAGCGTGAGTTGGGAGAAGGAGCCTTTGGGAAGGTCTTTCTGGCTGAATGTTACAATCTGACACCGGACCAGGACAAGATTCATGTTGCAGTCAAGGTACAGCTTAGGATGCCATATGATCCAATAGTCGATGCCATTACTGTCCGGAGAGTTGGTGCTTGTGACTGAATGTTCCTGCTCTTGTCTCGTCTGCTTGTGGTCAGACCCTGAAGGAAGCCAGTGAGAGTGGGCGCACCGACTTTTACAGAGAGGCTGAGCTGCTGACCAACCTGCAGCATGAGCATATAGTCACTTTCTATGGAGTGTGCGTAGAGAGTGACCCACTCATCATGGTGTTCGAATACATGAAACATGGGGACCTAAACAAGTTTCTTAGGTAAAATAAATGAAGTAGTAAATCAACTATTGCACATGTTACAAATAAATATATTATACGACACATGCTATAGTAACATCAGAGTGACCTTCAGATTATTATCCAGTTACTAGAGCACCTCTGCCTGACACCACGCTGATCTGTGCAGGTCTCATGGCCCAGACGCGATCCTCATGGCAGATGGTCAGCACAGTATCCTGGTGGAGCTCACGCAGTCCCAAATGCTGCACATTGCTCGACAGATTGCTGCTGGCATGGTCTATTTGGCCTCTCAGCACTTTGTCCACAGAGACCTGGCCACCAGGAACTGCCTTGTTGGAGAAAACCTCATGGTCAAAATTGGTGACTTTGGCATGTCCAGAGATGTATACAGTACAGACTACTACAGAGTGAGTACAACACTATGAATTACATGAGCTACTCAGTAAAAAGTAAATGTATTTATGTTCTATACTTAATTAGATGGTTTCGAGGTTTGTACTTGAAATATGAATATAAAACGATCCCACTACATTTCTAAAATGACTCCAAATTCAAAAAGTTTACAATTGTTGAACATGCAAAAACTGCTTCGTCTGTTCTGCTAACAAGAAGAGGCCTCTTTTGGAGTCCCTTGCCTGAGCTTATCACTGCGCAGCGAGCTGAATATTAAAAGTCATTAAGTGAATTATGCCAAAATGAAGGCCTTAAAAGTCATTAAGAAGCATCAAATTGGATTAAAATTGGCATTCAATCTGAATTTCTTTGAAAATATATTTTTCCTTAGTGACAGAACCCACAATCAATCAATCAATCAATCAATCAATCAATCAATCAATCAATCAATCAATCAAAGTTTATTTATTTAGCACTTTACAACAACACCAGGTCCAGGAAGACCAAAATGCTTCACAGAAAGATAAAACTAAATTATGGTAAAATAGGAAACATGAACACCTTATCTATTTTACTGGCCCGGCTTGACAAGAATAATCGTGTTTGTCTTGCAAATATTAATAGGTTAAGGGAAGTTAAGGGAATCTACTCTCTGGTGCTGATAGTTTGAACATCTGATCTGGATCTTCTAGAGCAGGGGCTCCCAAACTGTGGTACGCGTACCCCCGGGGGTACGAAGGACGCCTCCGGGGGTACGCAAAGAAATTTTGGAGGAAAAAAAAGTTTATCACAATCTGATCGATATTGACCCGTTTTTTTCCCGCACCGGAAACGCGCTCTACAGGCGAAATAGTCTTGTACTTCAGACGTGAATTGGCTTGTTCTGAACCTAAATGTGTCCACTCCAGAACCGAACCTCAAGTGCGTAAAACTCCGCGGAGATCGGGAGCGCTGAGCGTCGGCCCTCGCTGCTGTTCGATCGTGTTGCAATTTCTGTCATATCTGTCAGGAGCTTGTGCGCGTGCCGTCCGGTAACTTCGATCTGCAACAGTTTCCCTCGCATTCTGATCCGAGGGGAGAAGGATATGCGTCTGTGGCTGTTCCCTGCATCATACATTTAAATTTACGAGCTGATGTGCGGTGGCACGCGCAAAGATGGTTTGTCTTGCGTATACAGTATCTTCGCTTTAACAAAGGCTTAATCCAGCGCATTTGAAACTGTACCGGTAGTTTAACAGTACGACTGAGGGAGACGCAGAGGAGGCGGGCCAGAGCGCAGAGTCTGATGTTCAGAATGAGTGACAAAAGCAGCAGAGTCCTGGTCCACTGGGACAAAGTACATCAGCTTTACCCATTCAAACTAACAGCCTCGTTTTCAAAAATATAAAAACTGGCATTTTCATTTCAAAAAGTTTGGGAACCACTGTTCTAGAGTACTTTGCTTTAGGTGACATTTTGTTTTTGCCACCCCACTCTCATAACCACTCTCATTGCCCCTCTTAAGAAACTAATTGTTGTGCAAAAATATATGGTTGTTTTTCTTTATGCCACAGTCATTAAACCTTTTTAGGTGGAATGGCAACGACATTGTTAAACTATTTGTACTGCATACGTTTGTCAAAAACACAAAAACTATGGTCTAAAACAAATTCACCTGCAATTTTGACTGAAATTTTACATTATTGTTAACTCAAAATTGGTTTTGAATTGCAAGATAATAGTAAAATATAGTATTTAGGCATTAAAATGGCATTGAAAAGCATTTGAGTTGCTGCTGCTTGTAGAAACCCTGTAGCTATGCAGTAACACAGGAGGAGGAGATAATTCCAGCTTTCTTTTGGAAAGATGATATGAAGGAAAAAAAAGATTGTGATCATTTCGGGTACATAGCGTTAATATATTTTGTTTAAGTGTACAAACTCTTAACCTTAGTTCGAGGACCACAATGCCCTCTGCTGGCCAAGCCAATCAAAACATTTAATCAAAAACTGTAAAGACAGTTACCAGATCAGATGTGTCAAACCCTTAGGCTGAAAATGACATAACACTTGTTTTGTTTATACATAAATTTGTTTTAATTATAATAATAGGCTTTATGACAGAAAGCTGTTAATGCAATACTCAAAGTTTACTGCTTTGTTTAACCACTTATACAGGGAAACAACAATAATAAAATAAAATATAACATTGATCAGTAAAGAGAATTCTCAGAAATACAAAATAGGTATAATAATAATGAATGACAAAAGTGACAGATCAAGCAGCAGCAGCAGCAAACACCACTCAGTTTGGCCACTTTATGGGGTGTAGGCACCATGTTTACCTTCAATTTGATCATTGTGTATATTGATACAGAACATTTCGAACAATGCACTCTTCCTTTGAGCGTGTTTTCTGGTCCGTGTGTGCCTGTAGGTGGGTGGTCACACGATGCTGCCGATTCGCTGGATGCCCCCAGAGAGCATCATGTATCGGCGGTTCACCACCGAAAGTGACGTGTGGAGCCTGGGCGTGGTGCTGTGGGAGATCTTCACCTACGGCAAACAGCCCTGGTACCAGCTCTCCAACAATGAGGTCAGTGCTCAAGTGTGTTATCTGCTTTTGTTTTTTATTGATCATTAACACTGAATCACAATAGTCATCTTGTTTTGTACTTTAGCCATTGGAAAGTTTGCTTCTCAAGACAGTTCTGTCATGTGTAAATATCATAAGGAATTTAGTACGTCTATGGACATTTAGACGTGTATTGTTATTATTAAATATACTAAAATGAAGCAGAAATTGTCCCAACAGAACAAAAGTCCCAACACAATTTTTGGGCTGTGACTTATCTATCCGTTTACTTATTTTTGTCAGGCTTAAATGTCTGTCACTTAAAACAGGCACATTTACAAAATGTTTTACCTTCTTGCAAAACAAAGATTGTGATAAATGGTATTGTGCAGCCCTACAGCTGGACCGTCTCTTTGGCATAGAATTACATAAGATTTCCGGAAGTGCATTCTCTCAATAGTGCATGTAAATGGTCACATGGCAAATGGTCACATTCATACAGAGCTTTTCAGGAGCGCTGACCCACTCTACTATCTGGCCCCTCTCGCTCCACATGTTTGTTACCCTCTATAGTACAGAGTATTATCTCACACTAACATCTTGGGTTTGTTGCACCAGGACTTGATTTTGCAAATGTATCTGTTTGATAATCAAACATTTTACATACAAATAAATTAGAATGATATTATTTTAGGCTATTAGTTGTACATACAAAATTAATATTACACTAATAATTATATGAAGAGAATCGCACTGGTGTAGCCAAGGAAAAATATTTAGTCGCCCAATAAATAGTTAGGTGCAGGGCCGTGCAGAGAGCTACAGAGGGGCAGGGGCTCAAAAATCAAAAGGGCACTGCCCCAGGCCTCAAGTGTCTTAGCAGCGCCCCTACAGAAACACAGACTTTCACGACTGTCTCCCTCATGTCACTCTCTTCACTGGGCGTGGCTGAAAACAGGGGCTTAAGAAAAGGACATAAACTATTGAGAATGTCTGGGTGTGAGTTTCACGTTGTTTTAAGAGAACATAGAGCTGAAATATTGTGACACAAATACATGGCGAGGATGTGGCGCTGAGCCGCGATAAACGTTGCTCGCGTCTGACACAAGGTTTATTTTTAGATCACATACAAAACTGTCGGCTTGATGACCTCATTGGTCCACGATTATGAGGCCGACTGATAAAAATAAAGAGCGATCGAAAGCACAAGGTGTGGAGATCGTTGTTCTGTGCAGGAGAGGCCTCTGCTCTCACTTCCTCCTCTCTGAGCGCCGCTCTCTGCTGCAGGGCCGGTGGGAGGGGCGTTGAAAACACGATGAACTAACGAGGGGATGTTCATTTCTGATTTGATTTATTAATATAAGCTAATAAGGCATATTGGGGCAAAACTAATGATAAGGACCGTGGCAAAGCTTTTGATTACAAGATATAATACAAATAAATAAAAGGTATGGAGGGAAAAGGGCACTTCAGGGGCATGGAGCAAAATGGACAGAGGCTCAAGCCCCCTTCGCCCCCTCCCCCCTCTGCACGGACCTGGTTAGGTGCATGTACACCAAAATTGGCCCCATGCTGTAGGCTGGGGCGAGTTTTCTTTCAAATGTAAGCCACTTAATCTTTTCCATAGTTATAATTCATTAGTTATGGCACCCGTTGACGGGTGAACCATGTTTAATTTTCGTATTGTTAACTAAATCACTTCTTAGTATTACTAAACTGGACACAGTGGCTGGTAAGATTAAAATGGCTTTCAGCAGTGTTTGGCTTGTGCTAATATTAAGCACTGCTCTTCGCACTATAGTTACTGTAATTGCAGCAGATTAAAAAACTTAACGGTTGTGATTCTTGGTTGAAGGTGATCGAGTGCATCACCCAGGGGCGCGTTCTGCAGCGGCCCCGGACTTGTCCGAAGGAGGTGTATGACCTCATGTTGGGATGCTGGCAAAGAGAGCCCTACATGAGAATGAACATCAGGGAGATCCATGCATTGCTGCAGAGCCTAGCCAAGGCGTCCCCCGTCTACCTGGACATACTGGGCTGATGCACTGCGCCGGTCAGCAAGTGAGACCTCTGTTTGATTGTATGAGAAAGACATAGAAATTACAATATTGTAGGATGAGCATATACAGTATGTACAGTATGAAGTTGTAAATGTAATTGTAAATGTCTATTTCCTCTTCACATAGAGAAAAGCCTTAAATTTTATGTAATTTTAATCATTTTTCTTTAAATCCCAAATACATCTTATCGAAGTATTTCACAAAAAGAAACCAAATTTCAGACAGATTTTTATAGTATTGCAGGAACTTGCATCCATGCGCTGCAACGTGCAAAATGATGCTGTAAAAATACGTTTTCCATTCAACATTTGACAGTCTAGATTCTTTTTCATTTATTATGGAAAAAGCCTGGATAGAGCTTTGTGGATAGAGCTTTTGCTTTATCAATGCATCCAACAAGCACTTTTTTCAGAATGAAATCGGGTATTATTGTTTGTTGACTTGTCTTTTTCCATGGTGATTATGTCTAAATCTAATCTAAAGCACACAAATGAGGACTTGTTGAACTGTGCCTATCTTTGAAGATGACCACAGTTAGTTTAATTTTCACCAGCAACACCATTTAGTAAATCTCTGTTGTTCAGTGGCCCGTATACAATGTGCAGTAGTATATTTCCAGGGGCATAGCTTGCGAAGAGACAAAGCAGCTGCTTGGGGTCCCATGTCCAGCTGGGGGCCCCGGGGAGAAAGTTAACTTTGAAAGTATAATGAACTTGGAGATGAGGTGTCTGAAATGGTGTAACATCTTTTCACCATTATCGAATATGGCGCTATTTACAACCATTCTTAAGCAATCTACCCTCATGTTGTGGTTTCAAGTCATTCTCTTATGTCGGGCAGTATTTCCAGTTTCCTGGGCTTACTCTCCTCTTCCCTACCTTAAGTACCAGTTTATTGTAATAGTGCCTCTGTTCTGGGAGGAACTAATGCAGTGTTTCCGGGAGTTGTCAGGTGACAGGTCTGCTCCTCCCCTCTGCCTCTGTGCACTGTTTGAAAGTGGCTTCCAGCTTCCATTGGTATTTAATAGTATGACTTTGGTACTTCTATTCACACTCCTCTGTAACACAGTGGTGAGGTTTGCCATGTCATTAGCCAACCCCCTGCAAGTCTTCGCTTGGGGCCCCAAGAGACCCGCCACGTCACAGCATGTATCATAGTTAGGTTTGAAAGGTGAGAAAATAGTTGTTAGAGGTGTTAAGGCTGTGTACCCATTTTTTCTACTCATGGAATTAAATTAATTTGTCCTCTATTATTATATAAAAGCAGATATTTGTGGAAAAAATACCTTTGTGCACTGGACAGCTAAACATAGGGCGTATGCAGATGATGTCGCAGTAGAAAAACAGCATGGCAAGAGAAGCTAAAGGAGTGTCAAAGTTCAGATATGAAATGTGTTAATGTTTGGCGCTCAGTCCAGAACACTGTGGCTTCTGTTTTGAATGAAAATGACGTAAGTGCATACTGTCTCTAACGTTTTGTTTTTTTAATCCCTCGTGAACTGAGATATTGTTAGCGTGACAGCCAAGCTTCTCTTTCCTCCCTGAAAGTTGTGAAATGTGCTTATTAACTCTTCACTGCGAAGAATTGAGATGTTAGAAATGCATTATGAAAGTCAGGAAGTAGTTTGTACCACAGCAAACAGTTTAAACTTTACTCATTCCCTCTTTTATTGTTTGTAGCCTAAAAAGTCAGGTACAGGGCCTTTACGTTCTGACGTTATGTTGCAAGTGATCAGGTAATGAAGCAGTTTATCACAAAACAACACCTTTCAATGATGGGTCCTCCAAGCTAAAGGAGAGGGTTTTGCTGTGACAGTTTCTTCTACATGTCTCCATGGTTCCAGAGCGAAGGTCCTCCACATACGAATACATAAGAAATAACTTTTTCTGTATAACACACATTGTAGCATGAACTAACGTTCCAAAGCGAAATACACTTCCCATCTTTAGGGGAAAAAATAATAACACAATTAATGACACATATTTTGTGTTTGGTGATCTGTTTTCTCTTATTTATGTTGGTCAATTGTACAATAGTCTGGTGTCTGCTGTATATAAAATGTTGTCTACATTGTACAGTTCTGATACGTATTTGTCTAAATGAACTGTAGGCTACATTTATAATATAATCCGTTTGAAGCAGATGTTCAAACTGTGTGATACTGTACAGTATATGGAAAATAACATGTTATGGGCCTGTAGGAACCGATAACGTAATATCGGCCGATAACGTAATACATTTGGCCAGTCTCAAAATATAATAAGTCGGTAACGTAATAAATCAAATCAAATCAAACTTTATTTATAAAGCGCTTTTCATACAAAATGTAACACAAAGTGCTTTACAGTGCTTAAAAAATCATTAAAATCGTCCCCACCAGCAAATATACATAAATAACATCAACCCCCACCTCCCCCACCCCACCCGCACACACAGACACACAGACACATACATACAGACAGCCCAGCAGTTAAAAGTCTTAAATAAAAATGGACATAAAGTTGGGGACATAAGGCTGAGTACAGATGGACCGAAAGAGGAAACACCATCCAAGGAGCCTTCTGCACCGAGAGCAGCCCATCGGCCACAGCCACAGAGCGCCAACACAGGGCGCCCGGAGGAGGTGTAGGAGAGACGTCCAACCTCCATCCAGGCACCCACAGGAGAGCGCCCGCACGGCCACAGCCAACCAGCACTCCCGGGGCAGAGGGCTCCCTCAGAGGAACCACTGGGAGAACATAAAACATAAAAGATAAATTAAAAACAGCTAAAACTCGGATAATAGTGTGAAATAGCACAAGATAAAAAGAGTGAAACTAAAGAAATAATTTTATAGAACTATAACAGATAAATAAATAAAAAATAGATAAAAGCTAAACTAAAAAGGTGGGTCTTGAGCCTACTTTTAAAAACATGAACGTTCTCTGCGGTCCTGAGCTCCTCCGGCAGGTCGTTCCAGAGACGAGGGCCGTATACTGGAAAGACGCCTCATCGTGAGTCTTTCTGTTGACTTTCGGAATAACTAAGAGAATAACAGGCCAATAACGTAATAACTCTATTGTGCTTTGTCAATAACGTAATAATGATTTACCGGCCGATAATGTGATAATTATTACGTTATTGGCTGGTTCTTACATTATTGGCCTGACAAGATGAAAACCGTTCACCAATGTAATAAATTCAGCCAATAATGTATCTGCTGTAATGTTTCATCAGCTTTTGTATGTACTGTTTTTGTTTATGTTTGCTTGTTTTTTATCACAGTCTTATTTCACATGAAGTAACTTGTCGCAGCTCATATGCATCGGACTGCAAGGGTAGCCCAGAAGGTTGAGCGGGTCATTTTATGACTGAAAGATTGCCAGTTCCAATCCATGCTCCCACAATTGCATGATTTCCTCCACCGCTGACTAAAACACAGCTGGGTACAATGATAATAAGACAATAATAAATAAACAAACAAAAAAACAATATGATGATGCTAGTTTTCTTGACAAAACCTCTTTCTGCTACAGACCACAATTGTAGCCACAGCTGCCCTTTGCCATTGGCCTCTCTGACCACCACTCACTCACTCACTCACTCACTCACTCACTCACTCACTCATCACACATGCCCCACATTCATACATATGCAATGTGAGGGAAGTGCCTTGCCCAAGGACACAGCGACGTCATACACCTGTCGGAGGAGGGACTCGAACTGGCAACCTTTCCGTCATAAGACGACTGGCTTTACACTTTTGGCTACTGGAAGTGAAAAAATAAAACAGTAAAAACAGAAAAATCCAAAAGCTGGTGAAAAAGCTACAAAATAACAGGTCTCTAACAATTTACAGCAAACAGCACAAAAACTATGTTTAATGTGTTAGTTTTTGAAGAAAAAAAATTAATTGATGTGTTATTACATTATTGGCTGAATTTATTGGTGAACGATTTTAATCTTGTCAGGCCAATAATTTAAGAACCAACCAATAACATAATAATTATACATTATTAGCCGGTAAATTGTTATTGCGTTATTGGCACAACAGAGCTATAATGTTATCAGCCGTTATTATGTAATCGGCTTATTACATTTTGAAACCAGCCAAATTTATTTAATTATCGGACATTATTACGTTATTGGTTCCTACAGGGCCACTGGCAATACATACTACATGTAAATACAATTCAATTAACGCAATGTATGATTGATTTGTGCTTGTTCATAGTAATAACAACGAGAAGAACAATCTTTTATGGACGAATTTTCATCTGCAAATGTATTTTTCTCTGAAGATATAAAAAAGAAAGACTTAATATCCAGAATGATGACCCTTACCTTATCCAAATGTTGAGTGTTGAGCAAGGGTTGGCTATCTGGGGAAACTGGAGACAGCTAAAAATATCAGGACAGTCAGAGGTACTTCCTACCTACTCCCATCAAATCAGTCTGAATGTAATCCAGAAGGGTTTGGAATTATTCTTTTTGTAATCATTTGGTAAAGGGATTATTTATTTTGTAAATATCTGGTAACAGAAAAACAATGGCACCTTTTCGTCTGTGCAGAATGGAGCTGACTGTGGAAACAGTTTGTGTGAAGTGTGGTCTGTGTGAAAGTGAGTGACTGTGTGCTCTCCTGGCAGATTTAATCAGCCAGATCTATCAATCAATCCAATGCTTCATGCATCCTGTGAGTAGCTTATCCACAAGTAATGGAATTGTTCCTTGTGATACTGTGCATTTAATAAAGGTGGTTTGTCAAACAAAATATCTGGCTTTGTTTGTGGTTTAAATTTTAACCATAGGCCATCTGGTTTCCCCTACCATTAAAAACATGTACAACAGGCCAGGATGAATGAGAGTGCATTTGAGAGTGCGCATGGGGGACGACGGATGGAAATTATCCCAAGGCTACAATCCGACCCATGTATGTTCATTAACATGCAATGTCCCGACCAAATAAACCAATAAATAAATAGGTCAGTAGCAATTTCTGACAAAAATCTATTTAGATTTTATAGAAGGAAATCTGTTACCTGCATTATGTTAGGTCAGCAACCTTGGTCTATCTGACTCAAACCAAATGAGATTTGAACTATCTATGCTAGTATTTTTAAATGCATAAAATCTACACAGGCCTTTTTTTTTATTGTTTACGCTACAGCCTAGAGTAAATTAATCAAATGTACAAAATTAATGTGAAATCATGGAAATGGCAGACCTGTATTGCCTTTATTAAAATGAAATAAAGGGGCCTTGAAGTCAAAATGTGAACACATCACTGTCACTGCCTGCATTATTGTTAATTTTGATTAAACAGCTCGTTTCTTGAATGAATACCAGTTTAACTACACTAGATATGCCTATGCCTGGCCTACATAATTCCTATGCTTTGTTTGGTGTGGGTAGCCTATAGCAATATAATTAAAACTACATATACTTTTTTTTTTGATTGTCAGACTTTTACAGCACTAGTCTCCTTACAACGGAAGCAACAAGGACAGCTGTACTGACCCCATACAAAGTCTCACCAGCAGAGGCCACCAGAAACAGACAGACATATAAGAATAACTGCATGCAACTTACCTTAAACATTTGAGTTATTACTGGTACTGGTCATAGTACCACTAGATCATACAATTTTGAGTGTTTAGCCTTGTGTGAATGAAACTGAGGGTTCATCTTAAAAATAAACAAGCCCACAGTAACAATACGATTTTGGTTGCAAAAGATGTGTGTAGTTTATATTTATTTGATCTAAATTTACAGTTTAGAAAAACACCTGCCCACATCTGTTATGAAAGTTAATGCACAAATTTAATTTACATCTCCATAAACTGTACAGAAGATAAATGTAGGCATGACGGTGGTATGATTAATTTCAAGGCTCTAAAGGATCAGAGAACAATAAATAAAAAAGTGCTAGTAAAAGCAGAATTCTTCATTTGACAAAAATATGCAGTGTTTTGAGCTCTCTATACGCAGCAAACAAAAACCAAAAAAAACACATGCTATTGAATGCAGGTGCCAGAACTCTGGGCGTGTACAGACACAGCCTGGAAATGGCCAGAAAGAGTTGAGCATCTTCACATAACTGTTTTACAGTAATACAGCTACTTGATAAAGCATTACAGAAAAATATAAGTTTTGTCTGAAGTCTATGATTACACCTGTTGCAACACTACAGAAACATCCAACTGGAGGCTGCCACTGTGCTGTATTTCACTACAGCTTTAACTTTAGTTAAATGCAAGCGCAGTGAAGACCTTTGATACTTTAAATCACCTTTTTGTTTTTCCACATTGTGTAAATTTGCAGTCATCAAGCCTTTCATGTAGCCATTTGAAACCACTTCCATAGTATATTTAGATTTGCAATGACAAGGTCATTCGAGGTCATGCACCCTGTAAATAATTGCATGCAGTACTTTATGGTAACCCAACCAAGCACTTTTTATTTAGTAATAGTCATGAACACACACAGCAGCTTCAGTAGAGGAGCCTCTGTCCTCTATTTTTTTTTAATGTCGAGTATTTAGAAGGAGAGCTAATTGAATGTCACAGGAAGCAAAGATCTGCAACAGCTGCCTGCAACAATAACCTGATAAAGAAAAATGGTTTGAAAATTGATTATCAACTTCATACATATTTAATATATATATATATAGTATATATATATATTTTATAGATTTATCTTCTTTCATTCTCTCAGTTGCTATAGCGCACTTGCACATTTATCCCACTTGCTCTCATTTATTTTGCGTACAATGTAACAAAATTGGTGACAGGCCGAAAATTACAATCACCATAAAACAAACTCAGAAAATTGAGGGCTGAACAGGGATAAGGACAGGGTGGTCTGCTGCGTTATGCCTATCACTGGCAGTTGCAGCAGAGTGGACACAGTCTACTTGATGCTTGGACATCAAAGAGGAGGCGGGGGAGGCTCCTTTCCCATAGAGTTGCTCTCTCGGAGCTGGAGGTTCTCCAGCGCAACATCTAAAGGCATGATATCCACACAACCCATGGCTCCAAAGTCAGCGAAGTCTCGCCGCTCATCCTCATCTGATGAGGAACTCTCTTCGTGCATCAGAGTGGACAACAGCAACTCTTGGACAAACAGACTGTGGTCGGCACGCTCCCCTTCGAGAAACTGCCGCTCTGTTTCAGACATTTTCGGTTCATTCAACCTGTGGAATTATAGGAGGATTTAAATTATATCCTGGTTTCCATTATCGTGTGTATATGAAACTACTGTTGCATAATTGTCTCTCATTGGTAGAAATGTACTAAATTATTTATCTACATACATACATACATACACATTTTTGCAATACGCACCGTGCTAATAAGAACTGAGAGCTGTGCACCGAGGATGAGGGGTTGCTCTCCCCCACAGTGGCTGTACTGGTGGCTGTCGTGCTGGGAGGAGCGATGGTGGTGCCCGTGTTGCCTGGGTTGTTGCCCCGGCGTGTTCCATGGCGACCTGACTCTACTTGCTGTCTTGCTGCTTGAGCCTGTTGCCGTTCTAACTGTAACTGCATCTGCAGCTGCTGGAGCTGTGATGCTGAAGGCCCTGATGAGTTTATCTGCCCCCTGCCGCACGTCGTACACCTGACAGCTGAGACAACAACTCTGCAAGAAGCACAGATCAAACAGTCAATATCTGACAATTGAGCCTCAAAGTGACCCAAATAACATGATAAACTACAGAGAGACAATACCCACCCGCTATTGGGTCCATGGCCTCCCTGTTACTAGGTGTGTAGGTAGAGCTCTGTGAGGATGAAGAGGAAAGCCCCCCTGTGGAGCCACTGGTAAAGTGCATATTTGTCCGTCGTGCTCTCGGACCTCCTAATCCTCGGCCAGGGTGAAACATCCTCCGTACATGCCGCACACTGCTGGATTCATCGTAAGCAAACTGTTAAGGACAATGTCCAACAAACTGAGTAGTTTTGCAAAAACATTTTATTTTCATCTCTGTAAAGGATATTAAATCTCTAGGCGCTCTGTGTTCAAGTGTGAGGTGTGCTGTAAAGTCATCCGTTACATGGTTAGGGTCGCCGCCAGGTAAAGCTGCACATATTGGACAAATCTGAAAAAGAAAACTAGGTTTAAACATTCATCATTTCAGTCATTTCAAAATTACATAACGGCAACAGATGGACAGTCACTCGAAACATGTCAAAAACATGATGTTGGATATAAATACTTCTCCACAGGAAAGGTCACTGTTCATTACAGCCAATAATTTTTTATGAGGCTTTAACTTATGTTAGCCATTAGCTTCAAGACATTTACCTTTATCAACACAGAAGTGTCCTTCACTGAAGTCTAACAAATGT
Organism: Neogobius melanostomus; assembly: GCA_007210695.1. Classification (NCBI taxonomy): domain Eukaryota; kingdom Metazoa; phylum Chordata; class Actinopteri; order Gobiiformes; family Gobiidae; genus Neogobius; species Neogobius melanostomus. Next base: position 5,142,824 of record VHKM01000221.1, on the reverse strand, counting down.
TTTTAATATAGTGACTGTCCATAAAATATTAGAGCACAGCTAATCTTTCATAGGGACATAATGACGGCAAAAAGCTGGCAGCTGTAAGTAGAATCCAGTCTGAATACACATATTGTTTCTGTGCATATACGGTAAATGGTTTCAACTAACATTGCGCTACTCTACCTTCATTAGGCCAATATATCCCAAAGAAACAGAAAATAACTCATCTCAACCAAATACAAACAAACAAATGGTATATAACTCACAGAAAGTCAAGACAAGTAAAAATGTAAGCTGAAACTTGCCACTTCGGTTGATGTTTCTGCGTGTTCAGAGGTGACATGCTCCTGTAAAGAGGTCTCTGTGAAGCCCATTTTCCCACAGTAAGGACAAGTGAACGACTGGGGTTGTTCTACAGAAAATGTATCACCACCATAATACAGATCTGCAGGTGGAAACAGAGTCATGACTAAAACACCATAAATAATCTTTGTTTCAAAGTGTCAAAGACTATTTCTTATCGAAATAATACTGCAATGTGTTTGGCAGGTCAATTTTAGTAAGCTGTTCATACCATAGTCTACCCTGGTTAATATACACTGCATGGGATGCTCTGTAGTGTGTCTCGTGGTCGTGGCCCCACTTTCGTAGCAAGATGCACACAGATCATAGTCGTAGCAAATTAAACACTTGAACCGTCTTCCCCTAAAGTTCCCTTTTAAACACGCATCACAGCTGACACCTGCAAAGAAATAGAAAATTAGACATCACAATATCAGACATTAGGACAAGACTATACATTACAGACCAACAATATTTGAACAGTATACTTAAACAGAGAAAAAGGATTGCTGAACCCATTCCAGAATTGTAAACGGCAAGAAAGCAAGAGATCCGAGGCAACACTGTGTGCAAAAACTAGACTAGTCCTTCATTAACATGGACCCAACGCGTTTCGACTAGCGTCTTCATCAGGGCAGTATACAATTGAACAGTATTTTAAACTGTTTTCAATAATATTGGAAAGTGCGGCTGCTAACATATCCAGGGTGCACTTAAAACAGCCTTTAACAACTGATTTAGCACAGTAAGTGTTAAACCTGTCACAATAACTACTTCATTGACTCACTTATTCTTCAAATTAAGTTAAAAGGAGCAGATAAGAGTAATCTGGCACACTTGACATTTGAACAAAATCAGCACTTGGGAAATCAAAAAACAAAACAAAAAAACGTTATGTTACATTGTCACATAGAGAGCATTAGTTGTCATTTGTGCAGCAAAAAAACACAGTGCGCCTTTTTTTGGTACCAGATGAGAAACATACATGCAGGTAATAAATACCAGTATATCATTAGGAAGCAGCCTACTTGTGTAGCCACTCCACAGAATGACTGGTTTATGGTCAAAGACAGAGGCCTCAGACTTTGACTTCGTTTTCTTGATGACACTGCTTTCACTAGTTAACAGCATAAAGGGGCGGTAACGTCTGCCACATATCAATGTAGCATAAAACGCAAACGAGTTTGTGAAAAGTATCCCTTTCGGACTTTTGAATGTCTGTAGAAACATCTTATGGTTGGGCAACTATACCTCCCTAAGCTAGCTTCATTAGCCCCTTTAGCATACTGTACTGCGAACGCAAGGTAACGCAGTACCAGCGACAGGCTGCTAGCTAAGCACTGTGTTGTATGACAGTCACGGATAACTTAATATTTCAGGATACTCAGCGTGTCAAGTGAGATAGACGAAAGTAAGAGACTGGTCGCAGGTGTACCTCTTTTTAATGCCAGAAAACAACCGGTGAAGGCGCAACATCCAACTGACTTGAATATGCACTTAGCAAAGCAAGCTAACAGCTAGCTTCAGAGGAAATAGCAATCAAGGAGTTTTTGGCCTATCTATGCACTTACCTTCATGTCGGGACATCCTATATACCGCGGCACAGCCCCTCCTTGGGCTCCCCAGCGCGAAAATCGGGGGTCGATACAGTTTTCTAGGCTCCAAACTCAAACACCTTCACCTTCGTTTCTTTTTCGAGCAAGATGGAGCCCCAGTGGCTTGTCAGCTCCCCGGGCCGCATTAGTCTCAGTGAACATTAGGCGGCGCACTTTTAGATAAAACAGTGCACACACTGCTTACCCTCAGTTTTTGCCTTGGCAGCTAACCCAAACTAAAACAAAGCAATTTCCCAGTTATAGTTACCTCCTATTTTCAAAATCAGTATCATATATCACTGTCAGTAAAAATAAAGTAACATGTCAAACACACATTAAGATATTTACAATTTTATTTTCAAACATATTACTCAACAACATAGAAGTATATTTTTTTCTAATGAGGAAACAAACAGTGCATCACAGTGAAGACTTCACAGCAGTGTAATGGTGTGGGGCATTCAACTCTCACAGTGTGCCTTGTCTTTTTTAAAGAATCCCTGACGAGCTTTATCTTTGTCAGTGAACAGCAACCTTAACTTCATTTACCCAGTGGTGCTTGGAAATTAAATGAAACTGTAACTGGATATACAGTAGTTTACATATAGGCCTAAGGTATGTTAAACAGTAACTAGCCATGTTTGATAGTTGTGTGAAAAGGTCAAGATTATGTTTCAATATTAAATACCTGACAAAAATGAAGTTTTGAGCTCTGTTCACTAAAAAAGAGTTTTCAGACCATTTATAATTATACATGATACAAACAACTCTGTACATTTAAGCTGTACAACAAAACAAGGATGTATCTATTTACAATAAAAAACAATATTCATGTATAAAGGCACAGATCCCTGTGTCTTTTTAGCCCTAGTGATGGTAGCTGCATCATATTACATTACAAAAATATACATTTTTTAATTTGGATTGGTCTTATTCTTAGCTTACACATCATAGGCATCTATAAAAGTATCTGTACAGCACCTTTGTTCATTGATCAGTGTTTAAGCAAACTGGAGGTCAGTGTGCTAAGTTACATAGATTGGTAATATAACAACTGAACTTTTTTTTTTTAATATACAGTGTTTCTCACATAATCAAACCAAGCAAAGCATAAGTTCTTACAATGTTTGTCAAGCAAAAATACTTTGATCTAGAATATCATCTGTAATGGATGGACTCAAAGCACCTGAGTTCTTCTTTAAACAAAATTCATGCAGCTCCCAGGGTTCTAAAAATGCTTGGAAAAGGAAAAACAGTAATCAGTTTTGCTTCTACTTAGAAAAAAAGTGTTGGTGTCTGTTGCATGAAGCAAGTGACATAACCTCAAACAATAAAAAGAAACTAGTTAAAAACAGACCATGTAAAAGCCCAGGTATGGTGAAAGAAAATAAATAATTTTACTGAGTCTTCCACAGGCACTGACTGGCATTATGATAGTTATGGTTTATGTGTCATCCCTTCAGTCTTTTGGCTTGTTTGTCAAATGATTGTCATTAAGTATAATCTAGTCAGGGTTACATCATCATCAGTCCATCATGTCCTCCTTTGAAAACTCTCTGGGTTTTCTTTTGAAGAAGCCCATCTGAAAAAGAGAGATTGAATATGGTAAGTTATTCGGTTTCAGAGTCCAATGTTTATTGATTAAAATGTACACCTTTACCTTCCAAAGGATAAAGATGACAAGTGCCAGTATCAAAAGACCTATGAGAATACTAATAATGATAATCCAAATAGGAATTCCCCCTAAAGTCTCTTTGGAAACTTGTATTTTCACCTGTTACAAAGAGAATATATTACTAGTGTAATTTTACGCTAAGGTCCAATAGATAATACAATATAAAGAACATGAATACTTTAAGAAAGTAAGTTAGTAAGTACTTACACTTCTGGTTCTACTACTGCTACTCAACACAAACAGACCTGAGTTTTTAATACCCAGAGTAGCATTCACAATCATATGCAGATTGGAAAATTCAGCCTGTAAAATAATACAATGTAATTTAATTTTAAAATAAATGTAATTTAACGATTAAAATGATAAATAATTAATAAGCACAAAAAGTCACACCAGAAACATCTGTTTTGACCCACCGTGATGAATGTAGGTTTCCAAACTCTAAAAGTTACATTGACGTGACTTGTTTTTGCCTCTGGAATAGAACAAGTAAAAGATGCACATGCCAAGTTTTCACAGCTCTGTAAAAAAGAAGAAGAAAGAAATAGAGAGAAATAAGTAAGAAACACTTATAAATGAAGCAATAGCAAATAGCATGTTGACTTACTACCACAAAGTTCCCCAGAGATTCTTTTTTCGGGTGTGGTTTTACAATGTTTGGGTTTATCCTTTCAGAGTTGATTAAGTGTGCAGCATTACACTCAACCTTTAAAGTGAATTAAGAGGCAATGAGAAGGCAGCCATTCCAAAGGTCTCCTGGGGACAGGTTATATTTTGTACCTGTGAGCTGGTTTTGATATGCGTCAAGTACAGTAAGTTGTTTTTCATCGGAGATAGATGTGGGTACGTCACTCTGAGATCAAGGTCTGGAGTTGCAATATCACCTATTTTATCCACCTTAATAAACATACCAATTAATTAGTTAAAGTGACGCATTTGTTTTATTCAACTCAGCCTATAAGATAGCAGGTAACTTACTGTATATGCGATGTTGATCTCCTCACCAATAATTTTGGTGTCATTGAACACACTTGCAAATTGCTCGCCCTCTTTAACTATAATATGTTCATCAACTGGCCGTCTACAACACAGCAAAAGAGAGGTGTGACCATACAGCGCATAACATAACATTTGACCTGACATAACATAACATTTTCTTCTGACTCTATTATATATATCTTCTACTTACACAGTGAAAACAAGTCCAGCTTCATACTTCACTGGGATTGAGATCTGCACTGAGTTGTCATTCAATGTAGAGTCTAACTCTTCACTGTCACTGAGGCAGAAACAAAAGTGTTGAGTATTACTATGTTATAACAGATTTACAAAGGACGAGATGTAGCACCTTGTTGCTGTCACATTAATTTGGATTTCATCTTGAATATGTGCTGGATTTACTTCAAATTTCACCTCCAGGTTTTCCTTGGACAAAATAATCATATGGTAAAAATACATACACCATTTAGTTTGGATAAGTAGGAAAAAATGTATTTCCCACCTTCATGTTGCTTTCCAAAAAGGGGTATCCAACAGCACACTCTACTGTTGTGTTGTTTAAAGTGCAGTCCTTTTCAGGCTGCAAAAAAACACACACAATGAACCCTCAAATGAATTAGGCATTCAGTAAAGAGCAGAGTCATTCTCTTACCTCCACTTTAACATAATTAATGTTTGGTGTGAAGCTGACAGCAAGTTTAGTGTTGTATGCATTGTCTTTGGTGTTTTTAATGCTGATTTTCACATCTATCTTCTCTTTATTTGCCTTGATAACCATTCTGGAGAGTGCAGAACAAGCTAAACAAATTATGTAATAACACCCACCACCCGAGGGGGGCAGTAAAGCACCAAACTGAGGAATAGAAACAATACAGTGGCAACCTTTATAAATATTGTCAGTCACTTACGTTTTTACACTTGGCTCTGCTTTGAGGGAAAGATCAGTGATGCACCTCTCGTCACTTCCACAATCCACTAATGGGATCTAAGAGAAAACAAACCCAGTGGTGGAACAGGTATTCAAATGGTTTAATGTTAATTCAATTGTTAAGCATGAACAGAAAACATACAAAAACTCAACAGTAAAAGTATGGATGAAAATTCCCGTCAGCTATACTAAATCAAAAAGTAAAAGTATTTGACACAGATTTTGAAAAGACTGAACAGTGTTTTCTTCAACTTCAATATTTGTAAGTAATATAATAAGTAACGTTTATTTATATAGCACCTTTCACAGACAGAGAAGTCACAAAGTGCTTCACAAAATTACAAGTACATTTACAGTCACAAAATATGATGGTCATAAAACAGCCCTTAATCAAATTAAAATGCTTTCTGAAACAAATAGGTTTTCAGTTTGCTCTTAAAAACATCAATAGAATCAAGTAAGCGCAAGGAAGGCGGAAGATAGTTCCAGAGCGTTGGCGCAACGGCCTGGAAGGAGCGATCTCCTCTGGTCCTGAAACGAGTACGAAGGACCATGAGCAGGTTCTGATCCAGAGACTGCAGCCTGCAAGAGGGGGTATAAGGACACAACAAGTCTCTAATGTAGTAGGAGGGAGCCTGACCATGCAAGGCTCTGACGGTCAGCACCAGGATTTTAAAATTGAAACGAAAAGTGACTGGAAGCCAATGAAGGGCTGTCCACGACCTCACTGGTGAGTTCCTTACCAAGAGCTATGACATAGCGGCTCGCATTGCTCCCCAGGGCAACTCGTTCTCACACCTGGCTCTTGCCCTCTCAGTCCCTGAAGGAGGCAGGGGTTGATGAAGCTGCTCAAAGCCTGAGTGACGCCTCACTCCAGACTTTTGCTTATATGTCTCAAGAGCTTGGCAGGCTGATGTTGACCCTTAGTATCACTAGACGTCAGGTGTGGCTGGCGCAGTCCCCCCGTCAAAGTCCTGCAGAGGTACACTCCGCACACTGCCTATCATTCCAGGTCAAGTGTTTAGACCTGCGGCCCAACAAACCCTTGATCGTGCTGTTGAAAATAGGTCTTGGCAAAAGTTTGTTGACCTGCACCGTTCTTCCAGGCCCAAGCCTAGACGTGCTCCTACCTTTCACTCCACATCCAGGGCCCACCTACAGCTGGAAGTGCTTGTGCCCCCGCCAGTGAAAGCCAGAGCCTACTGGCGTGGTGTCCTGCACTGGTCAGCTCCTCCTCCTTCCTCTTCCGCTGCTCCCTCTGCTCCAAAACAGTCTTTCACCATCTTCTGGGAAGAGCTTAGCAGTTAATCTGTCTCATTCTCCAGTGAACGTCCATTAGCCAGAACACTAGTAGGGGTAGAAGGCATGTGTGGCTTAGCTGTGAGTCTTGCCTGGATACCTCCTTGTTAGGGCTGAACGATTCATTGTATTTGCAATTTTATCGCAATATCACACAACTCGATTTCCAAACCACAAAGGCACGCGTTTTTGGCCAATGCAGCGGATGGCCGCAGCGGCGAGATATGGCGGCGACGTCCACTCCACCGCATACTTTTGTTTACTTCTCAGCCTAGTTAAGGTGCACAGCAGATGGTGGATGTACAGTGAAAATATCATAGTTTTAATGCAGCCACCGCACAGGAATAGTGCTTTTTTTCTTCTTCTTTATTTCTTCTTTTTTTTTTTGACTGGGCACCCACTAGAAAAAGCATAAATCAGCACCTATGATCACATAGATCGACAGTGTTCCTGAAACACTATTTTACAAATGAAGCACAGGATGTTTCTGATCCAAACTACTTTACAGCAACGTTTACGTTCAGTGACTGCCTATCACTAAGTGTCCACTGCAAAAGGAAATGCATTTAACCCACAGTTCAAAACACTTTTTTCATTTTTTTTCATTCAGTTCAATGGAGTACAAAGTACACATACAAAATCTAAAACATAGTGAAAAAAAGTAAAAAAGTAGTACCAAAAATATGTATTTTTTACTTTCCACCACTGAACAAAAGTAAACACACTGTTTGTTTTGTTGAACCTTTTAACCTTTAATCTAGATTGTTTCATTGTATCTTGTTTTCTTTCTCTCTTACCCTCTATAGAACTAAGAGAGCGTTGAAATATCATTTGCAGCACAATGTCTCAAAACAAAAAAGTCAGCTTCCGTTTGATGACTTCCTTTAGCTGTGTTCCCTTCTCTTCCTTTCAATAACAACAGACCCTGACACAGCTCCCTGTTCTGCACTGCATACTTTCAGTTCACAACTACTAAATGTTAATGACTTATTAGGCTTCAAATTCATTGTTGTTTAAATGCCATATCTTTATTTTCATGAAAACAGGAGCATGTTACCCCATTTTATCAGGACACATGACTCACAGCTACAATGCTCTGGAAAACATTAAGTTGGATAACGATGCATGTAGGAGTGTGGGAAAACTTTAATGCCCCTTAGAGCTAAACACCAAGTCTGTCGACAGATGATCATCAGCTGCTGCTGTTCTTTTTGGAGTAATTTTATTACACAGTGCTTTTTCCTCACTTGAGTAAAACACTTGTTTACTCTTTCCACTGTGAGTAAAATAGCAAGTGACAAAGGCTTAACGTTAGCTTTGACACATTAAAATATCTTATTTACAGCAATAGTTTTGTTCATTTAAACTTAAATTAATGTTTCTTAAGAATTATTTAGCTAAAAAAAAAGTTTTGGTGGATTCTTTGGAAATATCAGCATTTTTTAATCTATTTTAGTTTTTGTCTGTTTTATTATATCATCAGCAGACATAAATTTGACTTTTACATTCAAAAAATTATTCAACATTTAAGTAGTATTTACCAAGTATTCTTCTTCTTCCTGAGTGATTATTTGGACTATTTTTAATGTTAACGCTTGCTTGAGTAAATATTTCTGTTACTCTACCTTTGAAAATACCTTACTAAATACCAAACCGATTCAAATTATCTGTAACAACAGAGATAAAAAAAAATTGTCTTACTGTTTTGTTTAGAGTGCGAGGAAGGCTTTCATCCAACGCTGGCCCCACGTCCTCATGAACTAGTCCGAAATCCAGAGACACCATCAGAGGGTCCCTAAAGTCCAGTCTGGCCTGCAACAGAGGGAACACCGTTAAGAGGACCCTGTAGAAAGGCCAATCATTTGTGGAAAGTGATGCACTGAGTTTTATGTGAATAATTTTTCAAGAATCAGAGTTTGAGAGCATTTGTCCTGTTCAATCGGAACTACTGTACTACAGACATAAGGAGTAATTTGAAAGCTACACTGTGGAACGTTCAGCTATACAACTCTCCGCTTTAGTAATTCATGTGCAATAACACATGTACTACAGTATGCAAAACTGTGGGCAATAACCTTTGTATTTGCAAATACCTGCCATCAGTGTCACTTTATCAATCACAATTACATGCACTATGACTGTATCCCCATATAAAATGTAATACAAGGCACATGCTAAATCAGAAAGCTTTACATACAGTGCCTTACACGGTGCATTATTTCTGCCTTATTTAATCTATTGTGTGGAGGTACTTCTAGCACATGTACTACGATTATTCTCAGAAAGGGAAGGGGAAGCAACTTAAGCAAGAAACAACACTTTAAAATGCAGTGTGTGAAAACCATAGTGAAAACCGCTAAGAGGAGCCTCAGTGTATCAGTGAGAAGGGTAAAGTTGAGAAGTAAACTTCCTGGAATTATTAAAGAAAGTAGCAGCATTAGTCAATTCTAAAAGGAATATAAAAAGAGCATTTTTATACAAGTATACAAGTACTGTATATTTAAAAGAAGAGAAGTTCTGTTCAGGACACTAGAGGTTTATAGTATTGTATCATCAACTAAAAATAATTATGTATTAAGTAATGAAATGATTTTCCGTTGGGAGCATTTACAATGTAATTAGGACAATGAAGAAAGCCATGGGGCTCCTAAGTTTATGAGCTTCCTTTTGAACGTGTGTTTTTTTTCTACGTTTCTGTCTGTGCTTTAAAAAGTGGTTGCACATGATTAAGAACAAATAGAAAAAAACTGAAAATGAACTTTGCACTGCCAACATTTTTCTGTCCTAATTTGATCATTTAGTCTTCTTGATTGCACATTTTTCCTGTCTATATGCACGCCATGAGTGTTTTTAAGAGCAGCTGGAACTAGCGAATGTCACCATTGTGAGATCAATAAAGTCTTATCGTGTCTTATTCTCGGCTATATTATGTTGTTCAGTCAAAAGCAACTTCACTGGTGTAAACTTCACACATGTTGTGTGTTTACAGTAAAACGTAAACACACAACATGTCTGCTCAGGGAGACGCTGACAAAGCTAGCAGGGAGTTTGCATTTGGAAGAGGACCTAATTTAATTCATTTTTAGGTACCTGTTGTCAAAGCAAAACAGCAACATCTACAAGGAGGAAAGTCAAGCCTAATTGCTGTAAATGCTGTAAAGACATGTTTATTTTATTTTTTTAACACTTGTATTTTCTTATATTCACAGGATGAAATAATACGCAGTGTAGATTTACAGTAACTACATTTTAACTACAGCTGATTGGTTTATTTCAGTTCTGACACCGACACTAATAAGTAACAAATCTTTGTCAGATAAAAGTTGTCCTGACATAAGCATTTTAACAGAGTAGCTATTCACTAAGGCCACACTGACCAACAGCTGTTCATCCTAATCAGCAACTCCTGCTGCTACGGGACAGCTAATCAGTAAAACGCATTTCCACTCTGACAAGCCCAAAGAGGAAAACAGTCACTTTTTTACAACTTGAAGGCCCTGATATTTTTCAAGGTACTGGACTTAAATAGTTTTTTTCCTCCTTTAGTGAATCGTGAAAGAGGTCATTTGTAGAAAAAACACAGTATATTTAATTAAAACAAATTTTTTCCCCCGAAGAACTGGCAGGCAAATTGTATTCAGCATTATTGTGACAGTGATCCCGAAAAAGTGACTCTGGAAACTGTGAAATGGGCTTTTAAACTTGTGACTAAATGGGTTTAGACACAACTAATTATTCAAAATGTACAAACAATGAGCGCAAACGAAGTACCTGGAGGAAACCTAAACACAGACACGCAAACTGAGCCCCTAGGGATCAAACCCGGGACCTACTTGCTGTGAAGCTCAAGCGCTAATCTCAATGCGCTACCGTGCTGGAGTAAAAAATGATGTGGCTGCGTAACCAAGTATGAAACAAAAGGAAAAAATATGTGAAACCACGCCTTTCCCTCATGATCTCGGCTCAGTCTACTGACAAATAATGTACTACATTGAACACCACACTAAGCACAAACATTTTTCCCCCTCAAATTGTGTCAAAACAAATATAAATCAGGACCAAATAAACCAAAATAGAACAAAATTTAGAAAAGCACGACAAACGCAGAACTTTTGCAAATGTTTAAGTTACCATACGTTTTTGTTTAATGTATAAATCTTTGTCCAAGGGTTGACCTCCGTAATTTTGCTGAGTATTGGGGCTAATACGGATATTACGTCACTTAATATAATAAGGAAACTAGCTTGGCCATGAATTGTGCAGCCCTAATTTTTAAACAAGCCAAGACCTTATGACCAGTGCAAAAGTTGAATACTTGCCGACATCATAAATGTCTCTCGCAGACATTTCTTTTCTCCGTCACTTATGTTGAATTTGCGACTAATCCTCCGGTCACTTTTACCCTCTTTGTCGAGAAATGAGGCCCTGGATTTTGCACGTCGAGCATCAACAGTCAGGTTATAGAAAATCTCTGTTGGATAAGAAAAGAAAGAAGACACATTAGAAATAAGCAGAGGTGGGCAGAGTGGCCAAAATATTTACCCAAGCGTAACACTGCTTTAAAACAATGTTACTCAGCTGGAATGAAAAACCAGTCACCCAGATAAATTCCTCAAAATAAAAGTAAAAAGTAACGAGTGATTGCTTGTTTATTTGGGTGTCACTCACCATTATTAACGGTGTCCTTCTTGTTTTCAGATTTGACAGCGTAGGAAAAGCACACCTCTGTCGTTACACACACGGATTTATGACTGCCGTGTTCGCACTGGTACTGAGCTTGCTGGAGTCTGATTTTCGGAGGGTCAAATGTCATGTTGGCGTGGAGCTCCGCTACGTCTCTGGACCTGGCAATTTTCAATAAACCGTCAACATGATGTAGACACATTGCACTTGTCACAGATGGGCAAAACTGCACTGCATCCTCGTTTTCGCACAGTACGCCATAAGAAATGTGTATCTGTCTCTTTCCAAATACTGAGATCCCCAAATTACATCATCCAACAATCCAAGAAGAGCAATCACCTCCTGCCAAATCCTATTCAAGCTCAAGGCCTCTCGGGAGATGGAGTTTTCACACAGCTTTGGCCAGGAGAAACTGTGGGAGAGGGTAGACCCGGGTCTCTAAATCACAATATGTGGGCTGATGTTTGAAAACCGTGTGGGCTGGAGTCTTGGGGCCTGTCTCCAACAATCTAGCGATGTTTTTCACGGAGCGATCATGAGGAAGCTGTTGCTCTCCAGCTTACAAGCCCAAAGGGACAAGCACAGCTGTCTAAACCCTGCCTTAGACAATGCTGCACAGGATGCTTGCTTCCCGGGCTGCACAATATATCGCCAACTTATCACAGTATCAGATGACACAATATTGTAATAGACGCACATGTCCCCTTGTAATTATGAGGCTACTCAGATATTATTGTTTCTGGATCCATGTACACTATATGAAAATTTAGCAGATTTCTGCGCATTTTTGAGCATAACGAGGTAAGGTAATCTGTCTGAGATCTACACACATTTTGCAAAACCACATTTAAATGAGCAAAAGTTTAAGTCTTTATATTCCATTATTTTATTTTTTTCACATTTTAGCCTTAGAGTGAGTTTTTTGCAAGTCGTTTTGGCACAATTTGACAGAAACAATTTGAATTTAAAGCAGAACTGATGCCCCTAGAGGCCATAACCGCCACTGCAGGCGTCGTAGCATGTTGCGTTTTTGTCCGTGAGAGTAAATACTACGCTGACAGAAAAGACAAAGGGAGAGAGGGATATTGTACATTGTGCCACAACTCAATTACACAATGGAGATAATTTTTGTCACTCAAACTTGGCTGTAAATACTGCTAAAGTGGTGCTAAAGTGGCGCTATCCCACAGTTAGCTTAGCTAAGCTGCTGACAGGAAGTAACACAGAAGAAGGTAACAGTCCATATCAGTTTGACTCACTCATTTCCTATTGACTTAACATGGTCGGCACGGCAACAGTTTAAAATTGTATACCTTCTTCTATGTCACTTCCTGTCAGTGTCCAATGAGGAAGTGAAACTATAAACATCACAAAAAATGGTCAAACTAAAGAAAGCTGGGTACAATCTTTAGCAAAATCTTAAATATAATCGTGTTAACTATGAGTACCCCCAGAGGGACTACGAAATGTATTAAGGTAAACAAGTTACTTAGTTCTGCTTTAATGCACTGTCTTGAAATGGTTATCACAATACTTAATACTCAATATCTTTTTTTCCCTCACATCGCGCAGCCCAACTTGATACTGAATCTTGAGCTTTGCTTGAGCTGTGCAATTTTAGGGGTTAATACATTGTAATGCACTTACCAAAACAAAGACACCCCTCCCAGACCTCCGATGGTCACGTCGGTTATCCCGTCTCCATTTAGATCCATAACTCCATGTATAGACTGGCCAAAGAATTTAATTTTCTCACCGTCTCCTCCGGCAGGAATTCTCTGGAAAAACCACAAATACTTAAAACCCACTCATCTGGGTATTTCTGACTCTTTGATTTTTGACCATTACCTGAACATATTTTTCCTTCAGACTGGCCCCATCACCATGATAAATATACACAGCCCCTTTGTGGTCATTTTCCAGGGGCGCCCCAATGGCCACGTCATTAAAACCATCCAAGTTGAGATCTGACACGGCAGCGATGGCGGTACCAAATCGAGCCCCACAAGGTTCGTGTTTAATGGCGCAAACGTCGGAGTGGGCTGCGCAACAGGACTGATTTATGGGCTTTAAAGTGAACTTGTACTCAAATAGGCCTTCCTGTTATGAGCAAAGACATTTTTCAAACAAACTTGGCCACAAAAGTAACATTATTTAGGGCTGGGCTATTACGGTGAGACATTGCAGGTGAATAGGTACAGTATGACAATTGATTTAGTGATATTCATTTGAAAACTTTCGCTGTCAAGTCAAGTCCCTGGCAATAACAGTGCCTGATTTGGAGTTTGAGTTATTTGGAAACTGCCCTTTGATAACACTGTTACACTGGAGTGGAAAGCTTTTTTTTTTTTACCAGCCCTAACATTATCTATTATTATAAGTAAGTGCATTATAAATGAAAGGTATCATTATTATTACCTCATTGATCTTGTAAACATACACTTGTCCCTGCTCGTCTCTCTCACTGCCCATGTACATCGGTGCACCAACTAGCAGGAGATCAGTGTAGGAATCTTTATCTACATCCACCGTCTGAAGAACGCTGCCAAAATAGGACCCGATCTGTGAAGACAAAACTCACCGTCACTGGGAAATCAACAGTAACTGAATAGGCACCGAAGCACAGTGCCATTTCTTGCTGACCTGCTCTCCTCTCAGGATCTGTGAGATGATGATGTTATTGTCTCCATCCAGGCGGTAAATGACAACGCGGCCAGTGTGGTTATAGCGAGGGGCACCGGTGATATAGAGGACTCCATCTGGGGTAGAAGCTGACTGGACATCATAACCTGTAAGCAAAGAGAAACTTCAACTTATAGAGAGCCTTTCAAGACACCCAAAGCAGTAGACTGATGAAAATGTGGCTGTCGAACTGCGCCAACGGCTTCTTGGACCAATCACTCCTGCACAGACTAGGTTCGAACTGCATGGATTTCTGCATTAAGACTCTTATCACTGAGCCACTCTTACACACTTACCAAAAATAATACAACATATAAACATTTTGTCAGATTTAAGAGCATCTATTATAAGAGAAAATTACAAAAGGTTGTGGTCCAGCTTGAGACTGAGAGGGAGGACTGAGTTTACATAATGTGCATACTTGAACTTTACAGTACTTTAAAATGACATGTTGATAAAATATGTCAAAATTAAAATGCTACAAATGCAACACAGCTGTGAGTGTGGCTACTAGTCTATGTTTACGTAACAGACGTAAAAATAGACTAGGCAATCTTCAAATCTCAGAGTGAATTTAACTTGTCATCTTACTCCATTTAGCCTTAAACATGTCTGTAAATTGTGAGTTGGAGTTCAGAGATGAGCATACCAAGATATCCAGCCAGCTGTTCATATCCTGCATCAGTCTCTGCGTCGTAGAATTGATTCTTCCCAGGAACTATGGATCCTGTAGGAGTGTGCATAACCACTGTCCCATTCCAGTCATATGCTCCCACTGCACCAAGCAGCACGCCTTGCTGTGGGAATTACACATGTACAACATAAAGCACATCACAAACTGCCCTCAGCCTACAATAACCAGTGAAGCACTACGGTGTAAAGCACACGATTTAACACAAATATTTGACGTGTTAGGGGAGGGTTACAGAGAATATTACAATGTTCATTAGTTAAAGTAAATGACGTAGACTCTACATGGCAATCATTAACATTCAAAATAATGTACGGCTCAAGTCTCAACAGCAGTCCTCCCATTACTGGAGTCTTGTAGGGCCAGATAACTATAAGAATCTTAACCAGGTAGTTCTAAAAATGTATGCATTGTTTGGGTCTACTTACCTTTGTGAGTCAGCCTTTTCTGACATGAATGTTATTAAGTCAAAGTTCAGGACGAGACTTTCTGATGAACATTTAACTGCTTGTATCCGTGTCAACTTAAGTGGCTACACTCCACATTACACTTCGCTTGTTTCTTCAATGCAGTGTCAGGCACCTCACTGAATATGTGTACTGTGTGAATGAATGTGTGTGTCTGTGTATATTTAACAAAATGAAAATGTCATAAAATGCCATTTATAAGTATATTTTTTGTTCAAACTTGCTCTTTTATGATGCAAAATGTATTAAAATGTTCAGGTAATATACAGTTTCGTTTTGGAAGAATAAGCTTTGAAATAAATGTTGGGAAACATGCTGTTTTGCTCTTCTAAAAGTAGCTCACTGTAGGAAAAAGGTTGGAGAGCCCCGACGTAGAGTAACTTCCTCCCTTGTCGTGGCATTGTTGTGTCTAGTGTTGAATGAGCGCATCAGTAACTGTAAATCAACACTGTCAAACATGAATCAGGAGCAGGAAACGTCTGCACATAAAAGGATGTAAAGGAATGAGTGTTGGAGTGTTTGTCCAACAAGCATGTGATTCAACCTCTGTCCCGTGTGTCTTTTTCTGTCACTGAACTTCTCATGCTACTAGACCAGTCCACAGCAGAAGCACAGAGAGCCTCACTGTCTTTGACCGAAATGAATCACCGAGGGCTGGAGATGCACCAGAGATAACACTGTGGTGTTTTGTCTGACCTGATAATTATCAAAGCAACATTCTGACCAATACAAGCATCACATCCAGAAGCATATGTTTCCTTTCAAATGAATTTATAGAGACATTTGGTGAAGATGTGTAACAACACATGTTTATGATACATGTGGTACAGTAATGGCTTTCTCATTGATTCTATACGGAGGAGGTTTGTCAGGTATTTGGTCTAGCCATACTGTTGGTCTCAAATTTAGCAAAAGTTTAAATTGCCAATATGGCAAACCAGGTACATGCTCAGTCGCTTTGAGTATGACTTACTTTAGATGTGTGAGCGCTGAAGCCAGTTTGAGACATCTCCATTTCAAAAGATGAGGTAAAATTTCCAGTTGTAGCTGAAGGAACATTATATTTACTCTTTAACCAGTTTAAAACATATATATTTTCTAAATGTGTTTGGTAAATAATAAATAGAGTGTGTGTACATACCCTCCAGTGAAAATATCCGGCTTCCCAGAGCATCCACTATACTCAGTAGAGCAAACTCATCTGATACATTGAAAAAGTGGTCATGCAGTGGTGGACTGGAGATTGATTCAATTTCCTTGATAAACTTTTGTATTTCTTCTGCACTTTTGTTCTGTCGATTGTAGTCTCCCAATACCTAAGTAAATAATCAAATTACAATAAATGAGTTACTGAGTATAAACCTCTCTCAGTTCAGTCGACCTTATTGGCTCCAGGAGGTAGATTTGATTTGCAGCGTTAACAATGCACCCAGGTGCCGGCAGACAGCAGGACAACAGCTAATTTGTTTTTACGTACAAACAGATAAATTAAATAAAAGATTTAGGCTGTACATACAGCAATGCCAAACCTCTCGATGTTATCTTCCTCACAGCCTTCAATGACCTGTTTCATGTTGTGGAAGTCATGTGACTCCCCATCTGTCACAGTGATCATGACTTTCTTAACTCCAGGTCGAGCACCGCGCTCAGGCATAAAGGCCTCTTTTCTAAAAGAAAAACAGCACACAAATCAAATACTGAATACATTCAGTTTACTACAGTTCCATTCTCATTTACTTAGCTACTGTTTTAAAAGACACAAGGTTGATCACAAAGAGTTAAAAGTTAAATTGGGAGATAATTACCTGGCAGTGTCAATACCCAAAAAAGTCATGGTCTTAAAGCCAGTTTGCTGAGGAAGCTTTTCGACAAACTTCAACAGATCCTCAGTGTTGTCAAACTGACTTAAATTGACATTGTGAGTCACTGTCTCGCCATAAGACACAATGCCCACCTGGAAAGTACACATAATTTTCTTTTATGAATAAACATTAAGTACAAAATTAGAAATGACTTTTCCATTTCTCCCCTGGTGCCAATGAATTTCCTTTGTGGTCCACTCCTGCTCTGCTGACACTGTGCAGAGGATGTGGGTGTGCCTATTGGGCTCGATATGTTCTTTATACAGTGGGCAAAGGACTCTGAGCACCCATGGAAGATGTGACTTGCAACCGCCACCATAGTCAGGAGTGAGACAGTTTTCCAGTCTTGCCCTCTGGAAAACTGAGCACTCTCCAAACCCATCATTGTAACCATAATAAAACCTCCGCTCACTGCTCTAACACAAGCTGACAGAGGAACAGCAGACTTGAATGAGTGCATCAACGTTCAACGCCGCACAGTGATTCCGAATGCAGGCAACCTCAAAAGAATTACAAGGATATTTAAGCCTTGCTATAAAAAGTAGGATCAAGTAATGCACTATTCTCAGTAAACACCAAAATCTCCTCCTCTAGGATGCTTTGCCACGTATAAAACCTTCTAAGCTCTACAAACATGTTCTGTAATGGTGTGGTTCTTGTATAAGTGTGGCAGTTCACATTTCAGTCTTGATAAATAGGACTCAGAGAACTCACTTGTGAAAGTTTGGGTCCGATGACAATGTTCGAAAGGAAGCGCACCAGAAAGTGAGTGATACTGGACCAGGGGTAGATGCTGTTCGATCCATCCAGGACAATCACAATGTCCAGTTCCTTTGCACACTCTGTAACCAGACAAGACATTATTCAGTCGTGATTAGTTACAAATCTGCACTGTGACTATAGGAGAAGTTATTTGAGGTTGTATTTTATTTAACTGCACAGTAATAACAAAGTCTTAGGGTGGAAATGCCATGTTAACTATAAGAATAAGCAGCATTTATATATTTATTTACCAAGGAAACACTAGCCATGTTTCCAGTTAATTACAATCTTTATAGTGGGTTAAGTTTATGACAAACGTAAAGTTCATTGTGTTATTACGATTTGTGTAAGCTCTGTTTAAGTGTTGTGGATTTACTATTTCTATACATACTAGTAAGAAATGTACTACAAAACTATAGTTATCGAAAGAGTAAGTGATGAAATATCAATATAGAAAGAAGACACAACATGTTGCAAAAACGTATGTCCTTTGTCTGACAGAGACAGAAGACTTAAACAAAAATGCACAGAGACTTAAATATGTACAAAGGTTTTTCTAAATTTAGTTCCATGTTAGCCTTGTTTTAATTTATTATTTTTTAGCCTTGTTTTGGCACAATTTGATGGGGTAGAAAAAATGCTCGACACTGCTGGAAATGGGGCAGTAAAATACCAAAATAATAGTATTATCACTAAATTCCAATTATCCAATATTGTTTTATTTTCACTTTCGTCTGAAACATTTTGAGTTTCAAAAACGTGCTTGAGTAAATCTACCCCCTACCTGTGGCTGAGCTTTGGTCCTAACATTTACAAATGTGGCTGATGATATAACGTCTAAACATGTGAGTGAGCTATTCGGGTGATCCATGAATGATAACAGGAATGTGAAAGAGACAGACGCAAGCAGCATAGATTGTTTACACATGGGCTTCTTTCTGCACCGTTTCCTTCCAGGGAAACACAGAGCAGCCCCAGTAAACTGTCTCCAAACTTGGGCATGTAGCAAAGCACCAGGGCTGGGCTGTGATAGGATGGAGTAACACACAAGTTTACAACAAGAATGCTCTAATCTGCTGCATTGCTCAGACAGAGTCATGTCGGGGGTCTTTGGGTGGAACTTCTGTCAAGATTCCTAATCTCCAAACCCCCAGACAGTTAATTTGTGCTTCAGACGTCACTTCCCGCCCCCAATGTGATTTGGAGGCTGTCATAGCATTTTACCTTGCACCGCGGGAGCTATGGAGTTGAGGATCTGGAAGGAAGAGCTGACATTGGCACAAACACCTGAGATATACTGCTGCTGTCCGCACATGTACCCGTACTGAGGCCCACACGCCTGCGGAGACAGGAAACAGGCACATATAGAGGAACAATGATGTAAAAGTGCAAAACACTATCAACTATCTGCATGATCAGAAGAGAAGCTTCATGAGCTACCGGCCACTGCTGCCCCTTCAGATGTGTCCATCCATCTGACAAAGATGTCCATTGATGTTATCATTTTAAACACAGCACACACATAAGGGCTGCTACGTAACTTTTCATTCATCAAAAGAGAATCAAACAGGTTAAAAGAATATGCAATATCATTAAAAAAAAATTACGTTTACATTTCGACATCTTTAATAAATGTAGTATAGTAAATTGCGTCCTTCAGACAGGTTTTGATCTTTTTCTTTTATTACTTAGTTTGATGGGAAAATGCAGTATTACACCAATGAAGTGGCAATTCTATGAAGAAAAGATGACATGACATATGACATCTTTTAAGTGTTGGATATGCTCAGCCCTACGTCCATTATCTTATCATGTGCGTCAGTGTAGGAGTATCTGTACGTGCGTGTATGCGTGTGTGTGTGTGTGTGTGTGGTGTGTGTGTGTGTGTGGCTATGGGGAGGGGGTGGGGTGAGCAGTATTATTGTCTGTTTTTATTTGGAAGAGTGGGTGGTTGGGTGGGCGGGAACTGCTTTTAATCTGTAAAGCACTTTGCATTACAACCTTGTATGAAAAGCGCTTCATAAATAAAGTTTTGATTGATTGATTGATTGATGCATGAACTAACGTGCACGCTGCAGAAACATGGTCAAAACACGAGTATGTGCCATAGGCCCCCCACCCCGCCACCCCCAGTACGCGGAAAATATATTAATGTCTGTACGGCCTGTATGAGGAAAAAGCTTGGGGAGTGACCACTGTTGTACATAACATCGCCATTAGACACGGGTGCCTGTCCAGCTCACAACTAGCTCATTTAGTGAAGCAAGTGAGAAACTGAAGGTTTCACAGAGCCCCCCCCGTCAGTGCGACAGTCAATAGCCTGCATTTAGAAACACAAGATCGTGCCCTAGGTCTTTCAGTTTAATTTCCTTCATGTTTGGCTTCTACTGCAACCAGAGCATGGGAGCAAGGTTAACTATTATGGAAATTGTTTTCTTTATTATGTTTGGCACGGCGGTGGCTTCAGTAATTGCCAAAGATGTTACTTTAATAGCACTGTGTTAACTAATAGCATGTAAACACTGCTGGAGTGTTGAAAGATCCTTACATGTGCTTATGCACCACATACGGTACATTTGCCCAACTCAGGCTCTTTACAGCTGCATATAATTAAAACGCCAACGGCATTTTTCAACTTCTTGTACAGAAAATAAAAAGTGTTCAGCCTCTCACCCTATCAGTTTTAATTGATGACTGTTTTAATGAGATTTTAACAATAACTCCCACATAGACATGCTCTATTCACTTACACAATAGTGGGTTCATATACAGTACTTTCTCAGGAAGATTGTTATGAACTTGAAACCACAGCGGTAAACAGAGCGTAGCGCACTAGTCCAAAGGTTCAGCGAATGTACACATGCTAAAAATATGCATGCTTTGCTTCTTTTGTTATTGGCATGGAAAATATCATGTATTTTTTCAAAGAGCAAATTCCACCCTACCAGAAATCCTCCGTTGGGATTGGTCACTAGAGTGGTTCCCATGGTCATATTCTCCTTGACTTCATTTAAGTTGGGAACAGTTGTGTTTCCTGCAGGAAAAAGAAAAAAATGAATCAACAAAATATAATGTATAAACTCAGGGAAGCGCAGAGGAACAACAGCTGGATGACTTTGTATAAGCTTTCCCAAAGGAGAAGATGGAGCTTACTGTCAGCTTTCTCATGCGCATGCTGGGCCCGGGACCGGAACAAACAACATATACAGGTAAATACAATAACAGAAGTTGTGATCAAAGGTATTCAATTGCCTGCCCATGGACTAACATTATCTGAAAACAAAATAAAGAACCAGATTAAAGAGCTGTGTTGCTCACTCTGCAGTGTCCAAGTGCTTCTATGAAAACTACCAGGTTTTTACATTTTGAAAGATCCTGTGGTTTATTGTAATGGCGTGCACTCCTTTACCCAGAATACTAAGCGGTTTTGATGACACAATCGCAGGTTAAAAAGTAAAATCATCACTGATTCGTCAAAAGAAGTGCTGACACCCTGTTGGTGACGTGGTGATTTGTGAGATTGTGAGTTGTGTGCAATGGTAAGGTTACACCACATGATTTTTCATAACCACGCTCTTTAGAAATCCCCATAAGTCTCTGCAGATGTTCAGCTGTTACTGATTCTAATTAGATATACAAGTCATGATGCTACTTTGTCCTCTTGAAAAGGAACTGTGAACTGTCTAAAAGAAGAGTTATTCTTGCCTTTAATAACCTGCTGCAAATATTTCAAATGTGCTCTTTTCATTAGATACTGTGGCAAACTGGAGGTTTATGATACAGTTCAACCACACAGAACAGAAAGCTGCAGATGGATAAAAGGTGCTTTGTCCTCAGTATACTGTAAATGCCAACAGAAGCTGAACAAATCTTAAATATCTGACTATTTCCTTTGCTTTAAACTCTTACATTTGCAAGCAAAATGTCTCCCAGCTACAAGAGAGCACTATCAGCGAGTTGAAGACAAATTAGTCACAAATATAAAAATTATTATCATTTTAAATCAGTGCAAGACACATACATCTGAAGTTTTTTGTCCCCTACTTTTTCCTCTGGCAGATTTCATTTGGTTTCAATTTTATGTATGAAGAAACCCTCATTGAGCATAATTACGTTGTGGGAAACACAACCTACAATTGCAAAATAATCACCACAGATTTCCATCAACCCATTGTGGCTTGGCTAATCCTATAGTTGACATTAAAACATGCTAATAAAACATAATGGCATTGGTGGCAAAAAAGACTTGGTTGGTTCACTAACAGAATGTCACGTCCATGTATATTGATATTCTTTTATTACGTTGCAGTCACATGTTTTTTCTGGTAATATGACGCTGCATTCACGAGATTCCAGAATTTAAAGTCATATTTCAGATGGAGGGGAGGGGCTAGTATTAAAAGACGATTTTAGGAAAATAATATATCGGACATACGATGTTCCTTATCATTTGTTATATACCATATAGTGGCTTGAATTTTGTTTTTGTTTCAACTGACAGCCATGATGCTTTTGTGACTTAATAATGCACTCACTTTTAATATATATGTTGGGCATGGTGCTAGTTTTTATTTCATGTGTTTAACCTCTGTATAGATCGTCTACAAGATAACATCGAAAAATGCAATTGGGGGGAAAAAATTTGTTGAAAAAGTGGGAAAAAAATGTTAAAAATGGGGGGGGAATATTGGGGGGAAATTTGGAACGTTTTTTTTTCTGCCCGTGTGTTCAGGAGATTTATCTTTTTGAGCAGCAAAGGAATGTAAAGATGTTTGCCAGCACAGTTTTGCATATTTCTCATGGTTTGGAAAAAAATATCGCTTCATCGTTAACGAGTAAGCTTCTAACAACATTGAGATAGTCAATATTGAAAATATCGCCCAGCACTAGCCCAGTAATACAATTCTGCCTTTTGACAGTTTAAAGGCAAACTATTGTAGAATTCTGACCACCATTTTACTATCAAAAAACTCTTTACACACTTCTCGACTGCTGAATTTTGAGATTGCAAATCTAATCACAATCGCAGCACAGTGAAAAATAAATAAATAAACAATCTCGTTCAGCCTCCGGTGCAGGGTCAGACATGGATCACGCCAGTGCCAAGTCATGTGTTTGGTTGATGGTCATGTTCTGTGGTACGTTGACTGTAATGTAGCTGTCATCATGTGCGCCCCTCCCTGTTGTTCACTCTGGCTCCAGCTGCCAGGCTTATGCTACTCCCAGTGGAGCTCATACAGACTAAACCTGTCTTAAGCTACTCTGTCTGACTCATCCGAGATAACAACAAAGAGTCCACAAGGAGCTGCTAACTACTGTATTTAAGCTTTACAGTAAATGATCATTAAGATTGCCTCCTTTAACTCCGATTCACAGACTGGACCGAGACGTAAACGCTTTTGTTGACAAGTATTCATTTGAAAATCACAGCGAGGATATGAAAAACAAGCGGTACATTTGTTGAGGCGAACGGAGACAGAGGTGGAGGAGACAGTTTGTTTATCTGCTTGATTGAAATATAATTATGAGAGCCTTGTTTATTGACTGCCTTCCTGTTGGGATGAACCCGACTTCCTCCAAGTAAATGACAGCCAGAAATAGAGAGATGTTCTGCACAAACGAGCGCACATAGAGAAAAGGAGTTGGGCTTACTTGGTAATTCAAGCTTGATGCATTTATTTTCTCCTTCTCGAACCGGACACTTGTAGACATCCCCTGTGCGTGTGGCCGGCTGTCCCGACAATGGAGAACCAATCAAAACCCTGAATGTGAAAATTAAAGTAGTCAAAATGTTATACACAGGAATCTAATAAAAAAGAAATAATAAAAACAAATAAACGTATAACGAGCTGACACACTGTCCCTCATTCTGCCCACACTCACTTGAGTAAACCATAACCACAAACAATTAAACTGGTCAAATTAAGTGGCAGTATAAATGGGTGCTCTACGTGCCTGAAAAGTTTTATAATTCTACCACAAGTGTCTGTGTTCCAGAGGGGTGGACTTGAAAATTGCGACTTGAGTCACTAATTTGATGATATGAGATGTGACTCAATCAAAAAGATAAAGACTCAGAACTCAAATGAGACTGGAGCACCAATGAACCGAGAATTGATTAGGACTTGAGTCATGTGACTCCGAAAACATATCCCTTTGTTAGGGGTGGGCCATATCGTTTTGCATATCGTTATTGCAATATAATTTTTTGAAAACGTTGTGGACACGATATAATTTATGTTATGCTCAGCTCCATCAGAGCAGCATAAACACTGACGGTAGAACACGGGGACAGGCGCTTAAAAATGTAAAATGAAATGAAGGATGCAAACTGCTTGAGTAGATACAGTAGGCGTAAGGCTGGGATTTTGAAGTAATTTGTCTATTTCTTTTTTTTATATCGTGATATAGATTTTAGGCCATATCAATCAATCAATATTTATTTATATAGCGCCTTAACAACATCCAAAAGGTGCACAAGGTGCTTTAGAGAATAAAAACAACACAGACAAAGAAAAGACAGGTGTCAGGATTAGGTGTCAAATGCCTGTCTGAATAAATATGTCTTTAGCTCTGATTTAAAGACAGATACTCAGAAGAGCGCAGGGCCCTGACAGGACGGTGGACAGTCAGCAGCTCAGTGAGATAAGTTGGACCCAGGCCACTGATGGCTTTGAAAACAGGAGGACCTTGAATTGGACCCTGAACTGGATCAGGAGCCAGTGAAGATTCTGCAAAACGGGGGTAATGTGAGCATATCGCCCTGCCCTAATTGTTTTAATAATATTTGTCTGTAGTTCACTTTGTGTTTGATGCATAAATAAACAAAACTCTGTAATCAAGTGACCATGTAGGTGTAAAGATGTGTTTAATTTGCCAGGGTGAGAAAAGCAAATTTGTTCTGGATCCAGATTATTATAAGACCAATTCATGATCCAAACTTGTGTACAATAATAACTTCTCTTTGATCTAAGAAACTTTCCCAAGACTTGCACAGACATTATGATAGCAGGCAGTACATATGTTAGCATTCACAACTGTCTGTCCATGACTATGCACACATGTGCCTCTCCAAAGTGTCACTCAAGCCCGCTCTATAAAGAGCCGGTCATCTGCCTCACTCGCTCTTATTAACATTCCTCAGATGCAATGGGCCCTGGTCAACAACAGGCACCCAAGGGAACAACAGTGAACATCACAGTATTATTGATAGATGTATATTAAATATTTATGCACAACAAATTTATACCTTACAAACTGTCATTCAGTTCCTTGCAGCGCTGTCGCTATATTTATACCAAAGCAGCTCAACAAGGAGTTACACTAAGATCAAACTGAGTGGAGGAGATTTCTCATCACAGATCCCTCTTTAGGGACTTCACTGAGACTGAGGTGCTTTGCGGAGGCGGAGGGTGGGGTTGTGGGGGTGGACATCTGTGATCCATCAGCCGCTCTCTTCTTTATAGCGACCAATGTTTTACACCCTGTCTATCTGTTCATTATTGTCCCAGAGCAACATCACATCTCCGGTTTTATGGCTACCCCTGTTCCTCTGCTTTTGGCATCTCCTTTCATCTGTAACTATATCTCTCACGCAATCGCCATGTCCTTCCTCAGATTGATCAGTTGTGTTGCTTATACATATTCTTCACTGAAATAAATCCATAGGTGTGTAGAGTTTATTATTCAAGTAACAGGAAATTGAAACAATTTAAGAAGACGAGTCGTCAGAATAATTAGTTAAGTAACAGTGTTTGATGAAACTACAGTTCAAGTATTGAGGGATTTTTCTCATAGTAGAACATAAAATAATGTGAAAATTCAGATTTTTCCAGTTGACAATCTGGTGAGAACTGCTTTAGGTATTTCAGTTTGTTCTGCAGATAAACAGTGAGAGACTTAAGTGATGAGCTTGATAAGGTTATTACTCGTGCAGGTACAGAGCCATATGGAAAAGGCATCTGCAGAATGAACAAAACAAGAGAAGAGACATGATTTTTTTTAATTTAATGGCAGACCTTTAAAGACGGTTCCTCACCAAGTATAGCATGAATCCTCAGGTGCCAGTCGTCAGTGCGTTTACAGGCCAGCAATGTGGAGTTTTAAGGTTAACAGCTCAAGTCATAAACGCATGAACCCACAATGGGCAGGCAGCTGGCATTTCACAGTGACTAAATCATTGGCCCGTTTGTTTCTCAGAATAAATACAAACTAAGTTTTGTACAAAAGAATACCTTTGTTGCCCTTATATATACTGATAAGTGACAAAAGATTTTAAAGTTTGTGTAATAACACATTACATCACAATAAAATCATAAATCAGACTTTTACACTAAACTTAAGTAGTAGGCCAAGTTTTGTTCTCATTTGAGGTTATGTTTTCTTGTATTTTAGTAGGTGGTCTGCATCTTGTTGCTTTGCAGACGGTGTGCTACGTGTCAGGAGACTACGATTTTACAGTGTCCCATCTTATATAAATATATAAATAAAGATTGATTGATTGATTGATCTTGTTCTAAATATTGTATATATTACAAATTACAAACAAACAGGCACAGGGCTTGATACTCACCATTTGCCCTCACTGTTCTCAAACTGCTGGACTGTGTATCCGAACATGTCCTCCAGTGAACCTCCAGTGAATGACATACTATTCTTCTCGTCCACGTTGAAGCACAGGCCACAGCTGAGCAGTGCTGGGGACAAACAGGAAAACTATTATTATTCAACGGTTGTAAACTTTACACAGAAAACAAAAAGAGTGGCAGAGGGTAAACTTGAACTCGGGTAAAGATTGACACCAAGGCAGCGCAGTTGTGACATACTGTACCCCAAAACCTGTTTTTCTTACCACATTTATGACTTTTGAGCTGTAAAACAAACAGAAAATCGTTGTGCAGTTTAAATTCTTTTACAAAGTCTTAAGATCGTCCACCAGCAAATCACCATCAACCAGCGAGCAACTGATACAAGCCTTACATTACAACTGTAAAAACAGAAGTGCGACTCGAACTGAACTCTATCATTTTACTTCTAGTTTAGGTCAAATCCAAAGAGCCATTGACTCACAAAACCCCTGTTTCACTATTTTACAGTCCTTTGTCTGTTTTTCTTTGTTTTGTCCCAATGTAAAGTGTGTTTGTGTCCTTTAAACGTGCTATATAAGTCCCATGCATTATTATTATCATTATCATTATTAAAGATCTACATGCTTAAAAGATAAAAGGAACACGTTGTCCCTTCTTTTGAGCTTTAAACAAAACCAATACAAAACAGAGCTGTTATGATACACAAATGCACAATTTCAAATGCCTGCGAATGATCACGCACACACACACACACACACACACACACACATTGGAGTCATTTTGCAGGGCACGAGTGGAATTTAGGACATCAATGTGAAGCTCTTGGCCCTGGGTCCCATCTGAACTCCAGGACAAAGACCCTTTCTCTCTCCATCCTCCTCTATCTCCGTCCGTCTGTCAATGTACTGAGCATATCACACAGACTCTACATAAATCCAGACCTTATTGTGCTAGCACGACAATGACACTCTTCATCTCCACAGTGCAAGAACATTCCTGAAGTATAAATTATTCACTTGTGAAGGAGTACAGAGGAGAAGAGAGATCAGGGTTAAAAATGGCATGCAGAGAAATAAATAATAAGCCTGTGTGCTGCTGACATTAACCACAATGCCACTAGATACAATCTTTTTTACTTCACCCAATCCATAGGTGTTCAAGGCTGAGACTGTTGTGAAATTAATAAAACAATTTAAAAAAAAATCACTGTTCTATCTGTTGAATGGTCAAAAGTCATGGAAGTAGCGCCTGGAGAGACATTTTGAATAGTGACTTTCAGCCCTGTCGTCATAATCATGTTTTTCACCCAGTAAATTTATATTTTACATTCTGCTTATCAAATAACACCCAAAGCCATGTTATTTATTACGCTATTAATCAATCATGGTAAATCAACATTGGATAAGGGCTGAACGATATTGAAGTAACTTGCGATATGCGATACAGCTGTGCAGAATCACGATAACGATATTATGGTGATATTTCACTAAACCATTTCAACACGATATGTTCCATTCTAATTAAACACAAATTGTAATCAACTAGTTTTTCAGCAAATTGTGTCAAATTAAAGACTTTAGATCAGGACCAAATCAAGACTAAAATTGAACTAAGTTAGTGAATTACTAGTTTAGTTTAGTTTAGTTTTGGCTGAGTTTGCAAAAAAAAAGTGTCAGATGAAGGCTTTAAAGGTCCCATAGCTTGCAAAATCAACTTTTTGGAGCTTTTATCCATGTTGTAATGCTATTTCCTTATCATTAACACCCCCAGAGTCTTTTTTGGCTTCATTCACACATGTCTGTGTAATCCTCATGAATGCTGCTCTCTGAGCAGCTGCTTCGCCCTCTCCTGGTAAATGACTGACTTTGGACCATTTTACATATTTTACGTCAGATTGTAACCAGGAAGTGCCTAACGTCTGTAATGTAATGCCTTACGGCCTGATTTTAATTTATAAAACAGCTTTTTCATTATTTCTGTTGTAAGAAAGAAAAACAAAAAAAAAGAAGTGCCCGACGTGTCTGCGCTGCCCCTGCAGATTAAACAAACACCCCCCGAACAAAGTCATTTTGCGTCATAGTTGTGAAGAAGTGGCTCCTCTGGACACCGGCTGTTCTTTTTTTCTTACCTAATGATAAGGAAAATGCGGCGAAAATGTGCGTTTGGCTACGAGAGGTGCAGGACTTTATTCACCCTTCCTAAAGAAGAGGCCACTCGCCAGAAGTTGAAATTTCACTCCGGGATTCAGCGACTATCAGCCAGAATGTTTGTCATTTAACCGATGGATGCTTGGTGAACCTTGGCCAGAACCAAAGTGGATAAACTCTTATACCCAGAGCGATTCCCACAAGATGGAGAGGCCAGAGCAGTAAGTAAATCAAAAAGCGTGTTAGCGTGTGTGTTAGCCATTTATGAAGCCGTGGTGCATATGTCAACTCCTTTTAACTGCATTGTGACGTAACTTCACTTATTGCTGCGGTATTTGTATTTCAACTCGGAGAGAGGGGTGGAGTTAAGTGAATCCAAGCGTCTTGTCTTCCGGCTTGGAAAAATAAAATGAGCACTCCATAGTGGTGGAAGTACAACAATATATCATATAAATGCCTTTACTTTTGAATGGCTAAAATAGCATGATATAGTCCCTTTAATTATGTTGCGATATATTGTGGATATGGATATTGCATCAACTATCATTGTGATACAATATTTTTTGTGATATTGTGCAGCCCTAACTAAATGCATTCATTTTCTGTGTGTACTGTGCCAAATAAGTGTGGTACAAAGTGATTGTAGAGTGCTTCCTAAACAACACAAAACAATGAAATTTAATTATCTCCCAATTGAATTTAAACATCCAACTATTTCAATTTTACAAGTGAGCTAAGAAAGTAACAATGGGACCAGCATTATTGTAGCACATTTATCTATTGTTTAGTCTGTCGTGTACTGTAAAACCTCTTTATATGTTTAGCCTGCATGGTTTAGCACTCTTACTGGATTTAATGTGTACCGTAAGTAGTACTGAAGGTAGTAAAAATGGACTGTTGGTGGGTGATTATGATTTAATCCATGATTTAATCCACATTACTGATCTCGTCAGGGCTGTACAATATCATGATATTATTATCACAATATTAGGTGACACAATATCCATACAGCAACAAGCCACAATGTTGCACAATTAATGAGGTCTTCCACTTGACTGGGATTTACAAACGACCAAAAAAACATGAATGGTAACTTTAAAAAGATCTCTTTTAGTCATAATTGGAACTCATTTAGTTCCTTATTAACCTTATTTTGGCCCTGATTCAAGGCACAGTTTGATAAAGACCAAACTACTAGATTGATAAAATATTGCAATAATATTGTTATATCGTGCAGCGCTGGTCTAAATGTACAGAAGAAGTTGAGTGTTGAAGTTGCACATACATTTGTCTCTATATGAGCTTAAAGGGACTAGATGCAAGTTGACAGTTTTATACTCGCTACTGCCACCTCAGGTCTTAAGCGTAACTGCAGTCTATATTAAGCTTGTAATGTGCATGATGGTACTTCGGACCCATATTAACACCTTTTTGAGTGACAGTGCTGGATTTTAGAGGCAGTTGTGGTGAATAGGTCTCATTTTAAAACTCTGTATAGTCCCTTTAATCTCCGTGTGTCCCTTAAATAGAAATAAAAGTGAAGCACACATCACGAGCCATTTAGACTCTTTTGATGTATTCAACAGTATAAAGCAAAAACATGTTATCGCCGTGCATGCTTAAAAGGTTGAACGCATATTTGTGAGAGAGTCCACATCGGAGATTTCCCAGCAGTGACGTAGATGAACTGTGAGACTGAAGAGCAGAGAAACCTCCAGCCAAGAAACAGTACCCCTGGGTTTCTGCCTCTCTCCCTTGTTCACTTCCTCTGCTGCCCCTCTCCAGCTGCTGAGAATCTCCATTTCCTGTTCCCATTAACCTGATTATGGCCATCCTTCAAATTTCACACGCACACAAGTATTACTATCGGTGCACAACTAATTTAGCAGACAATTTCACAACTACATCATCGTCCCACGATATTCTGAAAGGAAACAGCCTCAGTTTATTGGCAAACCAATTCCATTAATGTATACATTTCAGTTTTCAATGCGTGTTGCTTATTTTGCTTTGTCAAATCAAAGCCAGTATGTTACGCAAGCTCCGTTTCGTTTCTCTTTTGGGACGGGTAAGCTACAAAGATGTATAGAAGGCCTCTACGTGGTACGTTATCATGGTAATCCAATCCAATGACTTAGATCATTTCAAAGATTTTCTGTAGCCAACTGATTATTTGTTGAATGCTTTGTTGTATTGTGCAGAGGTTCATTTGTTTTTATTAGATTGTATTCACCTGCTGCAGCACTTTGAGATTTCCTGGAAATTTAAAGTGCAATATAAATTAAACGTTGCTATTTGCTCATAATTGGTGTAAAATAAAAATCCAGACAGTGTGGAAACATGCAAACATACCAGTGTAATACAACAACAACAAAAACAGAGGCCGTACACCGTTGAAGGGGTTAATGTTCGTGTTCATATTTCATTGAAAATTATTGTGCCAAACACAGATGGACTTTACTAAGACTGCAAAACTATAACCACAACCGGAAAAAAAAAAATCAATTTCTCTATGGTGTAAGTATATTACAGAAAGCTGTAGTTCGTGACTAGAGGCAAAATCAGATATGGATGTTCCTCAGTTTAAAAGAAATAAGAAATAAATCAGATTTAAACCTACATCAATGCTTGATCTTAAGTGGTTGAAACAGAGAAGAGACTGCTTGGCTTAAACCCACCAATGCCCATATTGATTGTGACAGTGCATCAGCTGCACAAACCTGCAATAAAGCATTTGGTCACACAGCTCTTAACTCAAAACTCAATTTAGGGAGAACGTTTGATGTGTCAGATACAAGAAGCAGAGTCTCGCCTGGACTCCATCAAATTTCCCATAAATGCAGGCTCCAGTCAACACCTGAGCACCGCAAAGACTCAAAGCACGCACCTGCTTCCAGAACCTGCTTCAGCCATTAGCAGCTTAAGATAACGCGACGCTATCCAAGTTCTTTAAACAGCAAAACTAATATGAGGCAGGAGGTGGAGAAAGTATGCGATCCGGCACATGGGCTCAGTCTGGGTTCATAAGCGTGTACGAATTGGTTCCTTGTGACCTGAACTTTTTCACCATGTGCAACTAAAACAAAGCAAAAAACAAAACAAAATCTGGAAGGTTTTAGAGAATGTTTAGTATGCCAAACAGCCAGATGCTAAGACTGTATTATTATAAAAAATTCCAGTTATGTTTTCTTTTGTAAACCTTTTCATTTCCTATCTAAATGAATTCTTCGCTGTTGTGTTTTGATTCCAAGAAGACCTTCACTTAATTTTCTTGTTTGGGCATCTCTTGTACTTAAAAAAAAAAAAAAAAAAGCACAAATGGCTTAACCCTATAGAGTGATATAATCAGTGAGGAAATATTATCTAAAACACCACTTGATTTATTGAACTATCATGCACTTTTGGACTTCTAGTTTCTTCTGCTTTGTCCTGTGGTCCATTCATGAATTGATTGTTCTATCTTTAAATCCACTACAAAGCCTCCAACACGGTATTTCTGACGCCCATTCATCTTCATCCCTCCACCCTTTTCCTGCCCATTCATTTAGAGTGAACAAGCCAACTCAACTGCACAGTGGTTTCAGATTGCACTATTTTTGGTACTTACCGATGTATTCTCTGGAGCGGCATTTTCCTTCACAAAACATGGAGCTGTACAAGTATAAACCCACACATGACATCATTACCCCAGGCACCAGTCAATGCTTTCACCGCTCTTTCTAGTGCAAGGATGATTGGCAATCCCCTCACCGTATCACCCCGACGGACATATGTGACTTCCATGTGATGGGGAAAGGGTGCATCTGGGACAGCTAAAACACCTCTGAAGGAACTAAAAATATACACACACACACCCAGGGTCAAAGAATGACCTCTCTACAAGAATCAATAAGCGACATGAGAAAATAATCATCCCTGTTATGATTGTAAAAGGAAGAAAGGAAGCACAAGTACTTATGGGTAAACTCTATATTTCTAACAATCACAAATCATTGAACCACCATCGCTAAAGTCATGTATTCAATTTTAGTTTGGAGTGAAAAAACAAGAATAGAATAGAAACATTTGAGTGTTTGGAAGTAATGATATTGTTTTTATTTTCCTCACACAAAAAATTTAAAACATGACTTGAGCAACTATTCTAGGAGGTTGATGGTATAATTTTGCTCATTATGTAAAGATTAAATGAGGAGCCGTGTATTAAACAGTTTTAATGCACGACGTGGAGGCAAGAACTCTGGGGCATGAGTTTTTTTTTATGTTTTAACTTGTTTTACCTGAAACTAGTTCCAACTCAAATGTTTGTTGTTACTATGGAAACAGCTGCAGTGGAGTGATATAGAACGTGACTTAACTGTTGCCGGACTAACTGTGCGTTATACAGTTTTATTATACGGCCCTTCACAATGCAAGTAGAACGCTCCATTGACTTGAATGTGATTTCCCAACGTTCTACCGGTCATTATTTTTTGATAGATGAAGACTGATAGATGAAGACTGATAGATGAAGATGATGAAGACTTTCAACTTACCCAGAGATTCACCACCATTCCTCCTCTCCAACTGCACCTTCAACTAAGTAGCTAGGCTAGCAATAAGTAGCTAGCCGTGCTGCTACTAGCCTCGCCACACTGCCTGGAATCAAGTTTAGTTTTTAGTTTAGTTTATTAGTTTATTTGAGCAGTTAAAATTCTGCTCAAAAGGAGTGGGCTGAAGCAAAAGCTTATAAGCGCCAACCCCCGACATCAATGAAATAAAAACAATTGATCAAATCACAATAGTACAGGGAGCATGTTACAAAGTACAAGACACAAGAGCCCAGGAACACAGCACACACACACACACAACGTACCCCTCCGTGACCCAACTTTACCTGTTAAAATTACATTATCAATCCTACATTAAGCAACATCATTTTTTGATTTTTTATTTGCCCCACCGGCAAAGAGAACCTACAGCCCACCAGAGCAGCCGTTTCAACACAGACCACACCCACAAAGCACCTCTAGAAATGTTTGTACAAATTAACAGAGTTTAACGGAACGGAAAGGAAAAGAAACACAACTGGAAGGAAACACAACTACAACAACTGTCTCATTTCATGTACGCGATGACTAATACAAGGCAAGTGAAAATATATATTTTTTTTTATCTTTTTATTATTTGTATTTTTTTTTTTTTTTTTTCCCCCTTTCTTTACAGAGAAGGATCACAGTTAAGAACTTCCAAAAGGCACTAGTTCTGTGTTCAAAAGGCACATTAATATTATCCGTGATCTTGCAACTTCCCAGTTGTCATTTCCATCATATGGCAAACAGCCGTATAATAAAGCGGGATAATGTATAGTGTAACAATCATTCAGTTATTGTTGTAAGGAGTATAAATTTGGACTGTAAATATTCTTACTGCATACAGAAGATAGGTCCGTACGGAGCCCGTGGGTTAAATGACCAGTCCAAACAAGTATTAGGGTTGAGGTGAATTATATATTAAAGATAAAGTGTGGAACAAAATATGACAGGAAAACAAACACAAAATGGGGAGAAAATGTGTAGCCAAAGAGGGCTTTGAGTTCAGTTGATTTTGTTCTAAAAAGTTCAGTTCGTTTTGTTCAAAGGGTTCAACTTTGTTCACAAGAGTTCAATTTGTTTAGGTCCTACCAGCTCGCCATCGACTGGGTTGGACGAGAAATCCAACGCCACATAAAAACCTGACCTTAAATTGGTCACACCGCTAGCCCACATCCACCCGGTAGCGCTGGTAGCTGCAGCGCAACAGCATCAATTGTCAGACAATCGTATCTGACTTCGAGATTGAAAACACCGCCGGAGCTGCTCAAACCACACAGACGCCAGAAACCACAGCACGCAGTGCGAGGGGAGGAGGAGGGGAAGTCACCCACTCCGTTCCGGGCATAAAAGTTGTTCACAATATAGGTGAAAGCTCATTAGAGCGGGGAGCACAGTCATTTGACGGGTGTTACAATAGAACGCCGGTCATTATCGGGAAAATAAGTACCGACAGGGCGAACTGGGCCCCGACGCGCAGCATATCAGTTTGACTCATTAATTTCCCATTGACTTAGCATGGTTGCACGGCAAAGGTTTAAAATTGTTTACCTTCTTCTATGTCACTTCCTGTCAGTGTCCAATAAGGAAGTGAAACTATAAACATCACAAAAAATGGCCAAACTAAAGAAAGCTGGGTACAATCTTTAGCAAAACCTTAAATATAATCGTGTTGTTAAGGTCATAGTGACAATCAGCTTGCACTAGAGAGTAGTTCCTGTTTTTTTTCCCGACTAAACTGCAGAGAATTATGTCATCGAAAAGATACATGGGCTCTGTAGCAGCACAAGTGTGGTTTCCTGTTTGTTTCCCAGATGCAGTTGTTTACACATCTTGGTGGGTTTTCATTTTGGTATTTTATTTTGTTATTGTGATTTGGCTTCAAGACATCACTGACCATGAGTGAAAAAAAGTGTTTATTCATTCATATTCTTTGAGAAATGGCCAAAAAAATAAAACCACCAGGGTGTGTAAATTTATCAGCATAACTGTAACTGGCACACAGAGGGTAAAACAATCTTGACAGTGGAGCCCAAGGGGACCCTGTTGGCAAGGGTTTTGAAGAGTTTGGGACAGGGATGATGTGGGTCTAAGATAATTTCCTCACCATCAACCACATAATTAATTAACTACTTCTTCATTTTTCATTTAACTAAGTAAGTCAATCGAGAACAGATTCTAATGAAGAATAATGACCTGGTCAAGAAAAAAAACTACTACACTACTTTCAGAAACAATAGACTTTTAGAGACGTATTTATTATCTATTTTGTCCAATGTAAACCATGGCCGTGTTGAGTTGCATGAATGTTGCAGAGTTAATGTTTCCAGATTGCTGCAGGCAGACGCCACAGTCTTGTTGCTCTGAGTGTGATGCCAGTTTGATGGATGGTTTTGCCCAGAGGTTGGCCTGTGCGAGAGGCAGAGGGGTGGAGCATATGGACAGGCCTGGTGCACAGATGCACGTTCACCTATATGCATAAAGGGGAAAAACAGAGGTCTCAAACAGGTACAGAGCGCCAGAGGAGGGCAGTTATGTGCGTTTGGATCAATGTGATCAAAGTTGATTTTTTTGTGAGGGATTGTTTTTTGACTGTATGTTTATCTTTGACCCAGCACAGTATTAATGGTATATTGCAAATGTGTTGTTATTGCCTTCTTCAAAAGTAAGTAGAATACAACATCCAAATCCAAATTCTCCAAAACAGAAGCCGTTATTTTTTTTGCTCCTCTCATAACCTTTGAGCCCTTCACTTGGATCCCTCTCCTCGCTGCAGTTTCGGCCAGAACCAGACCAACTCTCTCTCCTCCCCCAGAGTCTGTCAGAGAGATGTTAGGGCTGTCTCCCTGATGAGTCACCATCAGCTCTCTTCTCTAAACAACCTCCACTCTCCCCTTTCGTCTGCCCTTCTCCTTTCTCTGCTGCCCGTGTCAGATTTGTCACTGACGTCTTGCAACAACTGTTCAATTCCAGCGGCCATGTGTTTCTGGGAAAAAGGCACATGTGGCTTGAGGCAGCAAAAACCTTTAGTATCATGTACTTCAAAAATACATGTTTGATGTACATGTGATTATTTTACTCCAATCAGTTAACCTTCTTCTTCATGCTTTTTCTTCATTCTTTGACACATAAATGTAAACAAATGGAGTTCAGGTCACACCATTTTCAAGGTGAATATCAGTGTAACAGAACATTGTGAAATAGTGAATTGGGTTGTTCATTGGTTCAAGTGCCAAAGTGAGCTGTCTATAAAGTTGCAATAAAAACATTAGAGTTTACAAACAAACAGTTTTCTGGGTTTGAGCTAATATCAGATGGACCTGAAAGCGATGGAGAGGATTGATGATGATGGTGATGTGTTAAACCAGAGTGTGTGGTCAGATGCGTGTGTGTGTGTGCTTTGACCCGAGAAAGAACTCAACACGCAGTGGGACGTGTGGTCTTCACGCCCTGTTTACCTGCACTGTCATTGATGGATGCATCCCACATGATAATATTTGAGGAATATTAGACTTTTTCTCACTATCATAAGCTGTAAAAGGTAAAAGTACGTGAGCAGATCAAATAAAACAATCTCTACATTCTCAAAGACATAATAATAATAATAAAAGACGGACATGACATTGTCACCAAACAACAGGGGGAACAGGGCAAAATTCGGACTCAGCTCAATTACGAAAGGGAGCATGTCATAGAAGATCATCTGATAGACGTAAAAAAAAAACATTTGATGTCTTGTTAACTTTCATTTGGCATATCTGTCTCTCAAGCCACTAAAATGAACTGAAATAAGACACAAAAATAAAGTCCATTCATACACACAAGCTTTTACATTTGACCAAGCCACATTGACCAATAGTTGTTTTTTCTGCAAGACCAATGAATAGATTTAGGTGAGCTGGAGGCTCCTATCATACTAGCACAGAGTAAACCCTGACACGCCATGAGGTAGGTGTTAGTTTAGCATTGAGCCGCGTGAAGAGCCAGACACGCTGCATCTGCACCACATCACAAGGCCATCAGTTAAAGCCATTAACCAGAAAGACGTGATGAGTGCTAAATTTTGTTACATGCTACGATACAAATCAGATGAAGACTTCGAAGTTTTCGACAGGCATTGGACTATTTATTTTACAATGCTTCTCTCTACTGTGACGTTAGCGCGAGCTACACCTGAATGAAAGCTAAAAATAAACACATCGCACAATAGAGAAGGGAGTTGTTCTGGACTTTATTAATTTAAGGGGATATGCATCATCCTGCCAGCAGACAGCTTAAGTCAATTTGTGCTGATCAGGACAAGACCGAGATGAGCTGATTCAAGGCAATACAAGATGAATTATGCCACAGTGTTTGAGTGTGCCTCTTGTTCTGGAGCGCATAAATTTAGCTGAATCCTTTCATGTTCACTGACTTAACCCTGAATTAACAAAAGTCCAGACATCTGCAGCTGCATTACCCTTCTCGGTGATATTACAAAAAGTAGAGACATTACAGAATAGTGCTTTAAAATGTTACAAATTTGTCAACGAGATTTCTTGCTAGCTACGGTATATTAACTGAAACACAGACATCGGTAGTATCTTAAAGTAACGTGTAAATATTGACAGGTTGTAAGCATTTGTTTGTGTTCTACGTGCAACAATTGGATATTAGGGTCCAGCCCCCATATACGATTTAAACCTTTACTATAATATAAATGTTTAACTGTTATTTGAGAGATAAAAAAAATACATCAAATTAAATTATTCAAATATCAGCCTATATATCGGCTATCAGCCATGTCAACCCCCTTCATATCAATATCGCTATCGGACCCCAAAAATATTGGAAACAACATTGTGAGAGCCAATGCAGTTTCATTGTTTAAAGGGCATATGACAGGTTTTATTGCTTTTGGAAAATATTACTTATTTGGATGGAAAACATCTGTTGTAAGTCATTATTATCGTTTTATTCCAGTGAAGCAGCAGTTTTAATGAAGAAATGTTGGGCAGAAAATATGTTTTAAGCTGCTGACTGGAAGTGACAGAAGTAAAGTTCCATAGCTGTTTGACTCACTCATTTTCCATTGACCTACTGTAACATGGTTGGCACGGCAACAGTTTAACATTGTTTGCCTCTATCTATGTCACTTCCTGTCAGTGTCCAATAAGGAAGTGAAACTATAAACAAAAATGGTCAAACTAAAGACAGCTGGATATAAATGTATATAATTCAAGTTTCACTGTGTTTTAGGAAAAAAATGTACTGTGTCATATGCACTTTAAGTATGTTTTAGCCCCCAGCGTTTATTCTATGTTAAAGTTCAAGGTGAAGGGACTAAAGAGCGGGGAGAAAGTTATGTTTAAACAGTCTAATATTCTGCTGCTTGAAGGGCTTGTAAGGCTGTCAATTTGATTTAAATTTGATCAAAATTGCAATCTCAACTTTCTCAATTATTGTCAGCACCTGGCTTGGAAATTCGAGGCGTAAAACAGAATATTTGTGTGCGTTAAATGGTCCTGGGAAGTATGATTTTTTAAAAGGTTTGTCTCTTCTATGTTCATAAGATACAGTATTTATTGGTTTTTAATGTGAAGAAAAATATTATTGGCAAACGAGGTCAATCAGCCCTAGTAGCTTTGCATTTGCATCAACAAATACCTTAGTGATATTTCTCATTTTGACTTGAGATTAGAATACTCATGTTTCACTACACTTCATAATCTATCCGCCTCTGCAAATACAAATAACTTTCTACAGTCTATACACTTACAAGACAAACATTTAACACTCTGTGGGTAATCCTGTAAATGATGAAAATAAATCATTACGTGCTGGTGTTAAGGCGGTCATGTTGTTATTGTTTTTAATGTGCTTGGTCACTAAGGCCTGACATGTCCTGATTGAAGCCAGATGCGCCTCTCTCCAATGCCGCGCCAAAACTCAAACCACCTGTAGCCCCATCTCCGTTAGGAATTTACAGAGATTAAATGCTGCCGCTACCAGAACCACATGTGAGCCTTAGAGGCAGGGCTCGGGGTACAGCTATGATGGCACAACATGGGATATCCCTGGACCGCTACCCTCGGTGTAATGTAACGGCTGAGGTCATGTTCTGTAAGGTCATGAGGGACAGCAGTGGAGAGGGATGGGGCAGACAGAAAGAGCCTGTAGACAGCGGGTGGTCTGATGCCGATGATGATGCCAGTGATGTGGAAGGAGTAAACTAAACATCTGGAAAATGCCATAAACACTATGCTATATAAACTATGTGAAATAAAACACACAACTCCAAAAGCTTGTCTACAAAACAAGTATGTAAAAATATTGTAAAATGAAAGGAAATGTATCTGTATTTCTAAGATGGACTACTTTACTGTATATCCTTTAAATCTTTTCCTTATTTATTTGTAATTTAAAGCTCTCAAACATAACATCTTCTTTAGCATAGAGTTTATTTACCGTATTTTCCGGACTATAAGTCGCACTTTTTTTTCATAGTTTGGCTGGGGGTGCGACTTATACTCAGGTGCGACTTATATATCATAATATATCATTTCACATTTTTGTTATTTTCATACTGACAGCCGCTAGAGGGCGCTCTAGGGTTGTACACCAGTATCTGCTACTTCTGTACCATTGACAATTTTAAAAACGGTAATCAAACAGCAGAAAAAAAGTGTGGAGTGAGCGAAAGCTCTTACTGCACTGAAGAAAACAAAAAACGCTAATCAATGTGCTGCCGGGAGAGGCTTGTCAATGGTGCAGTTACGCCTCCTTGCCCAGGTAGTTACCAAGGCTGGTGCGACTTATAATCCGGAGCGACTCATAGATGTTTTTTCTTCTTCATTATGTATTTTTTGGCTGGTGCAATTTATACTCCGGAGCGACTTATAGTCCGGAAAATATGGTACTTTCGGTTGGATGAGGGGCACAACACTTAGTACTTTTGACTAAGTGTTGGCTGTTCTAAACTGTAATGCCTGCCCTGCACAGTAATGTTTGAGTGGTTGTTCTTTAGTATTAATTTAACATATATGGTTGGAAACTGTCTTGCATTGTGTAAAATCAAACATTTCCAAGATTTGCCAAAATTGATAATTCTCTCAGCAAACAAAACAGGTCATCCTACACGCATAACTCAAGACCACCAAGCAGAACAGGAGTAGTAAATAGATTATAAGAGCGTAAACAAACAGGAATAGATTATAAGAGCGTAACCTCTCAAACTCTGATTAAACTAATCAGAGGACAATTAATCGGGGTTACTTGGATTGAGTTTGGAAAATCTGATTTACAGCTGCAAGATCGTTAGCCTTTGTCAGCTTTAGTCTAAAAAAACACACACACATGCACCTATCACACTCCCAATCTCTAACTCAATTCTCTAATGACCATCACAAGCCAGTGTCACATGAAGTCAAGGAAGAGATTTAAGAGGGTGGCAAAGAAATGTACAAAATGGGGATAAAAGGGGGATAAAAAGTCAAAAACATACTGCAGTGCCCGTAGATACTGTAGTTGCTCTCAAGAGAACCTCAGTCTGAGATCAGTTGTTGCTTAAAGTAAAGTTAGTGTGTTTCTCAAAATGGTAAGCCTTCCAAACTGTTAGTGGCTGAGTTCAAGTAGTCAAGAAACGTCTTTCAAAAGAATTTGGCTCAACGCTATTCATCAACTTTGCAATTAAGCCAGCGTCCAACCATGTCCCAATGGGTTTTAGTGTTCACATGATCAGCCCCGCGAAGTAAGCAATTAGATGTCCTGCGGCTACACCAGTCAAAATTAATAACATATGGATACAACACTGACGGAAAGTTTAGAGGACACCCGGCACTTTACGAGGACACTGTGGTGCCACTGTCACGTTTTCATAGAGACCATCGGGCTGACGCACAGTGACTGACGCACAGAGCCGTAGTCGCGCGGTTTTTAATCAGGCTATGCGGTAATTGGTGCACAAATACAGCAGCTCAATGCGAAAATTAGGTAAAGTTTTTTTGACTTACCGACAAATGACACTGTCAACGTAAAAAGCCGATTCGCAGTTAGCATCTTGATGCAGTGGATGTGTCCGGTATGGGCTTGAGCAGCTCCAATGACTTTGCCTTTTTGGACGACCAATAATAACATAAATCTTAAAGTAGCCTAAACAATTACAAGGGACTTAAGCCACTCTACATGGCATCGCTCCTTCTGCAGCATCCGACGGTCAACTGTGCGCTCATGGAGACTCCGATGTGGGACGAGCCCTTTCCCATTGCGTTGACTTGTGAGCGCTATACACGGGACTCGAGGAGGAGGAGGAGGAGGAGGAAGGCAAAGGGGCGGGTGAGCAAAAACTCAATCTGCACGTCTTTGTTGTTTCATAAATACGACTGGTGTTTTGTCTGATTAGCTTTGAATTTAGGGATCGATTTGACACAGGCCCTGATCAAATATTTAGAATCTACTCTGGGTTACAAAAAACACAGACTACTTTTTGTGAGGTGTCAAAAATGTAGAAACTTTTTCTGTTTCAGGTCAGGTTCTTTAATCGATTTTGTTGTTGTTGTTGTTTTACATTGGAAGTTGCTTTATTTTAGTAGTTTTCTTTATATATGCACAAATGCAAATTATGTTACCAAGACATTATTGGTTGTTTTCAGGTTCTAAAATGTGATTATGTCATTTTACCAGCTGGGGGGCAGGAGACAGTTTTTCCTATTAATTGCATTACACTTTCACGAGTAATATCTAAATAGAAAAAACATGTGAATTACAAAAAAAAAAAATTAATATCACATGATCTCTCTGTACAACACCACACATCTCCTCAAGAACAAAATGATTTTACCTGCCCCCCACCTCATTAAATATTATAGGCCTTTAGAATGCTGTGATGTCACCTGAAACCCAGCAATAGAGACACATTTGGCCGAGGGGTAAAAAAAAATGTACCTGCTTGAGCAAAACCAATGTGATTTTTTGATTCAGCACGTCACTATCGCTCTGAATCACCTCACAAAACGTAGACATCAAATTTGTTGTAATAATGATAATGTTGTCTTTTTGTTTGTTTGTTTGTTTGTTTTTATCTGGCCCATATGCCTTCCTACAGAAGGCCTAACACAAACACACACACAAATATGTTCTGGCACTGAGCCAATACAGATAGGAGAAAAGTGCAGCGTTACAGATTGGCTGAAATGCAGTGGGAATTGCAGAGACCTGTTTTCATGCACATCCACACAGTATCATTAATGGAAAACTGGCATTACCCAGCTAACATTTCATCTTGCTTTCTTGTATAAACATTCTCTAGATTCATGCCAATTTTCTTATGTTTTAGTGCTATTACAATCAGCTTCTGGGTTTGTCATATCAGACTTCAGGAGAAAATCCATGCTGAGCTTAATTATGGCTGCTCGCATTGAGACGTAAATGAAACTCAATGCAATTGGTGTGAAATTTGTGAAACTTTAGTTTCTCACACACGTTCATTCACTTAATGACCAGCCATTTCCTTAATGCTTCTCCTTATCTTAGACTCCCCTTTTCCTTTCTTTGACTTATCTATTATTTTCTCTAATTAATATAAATACTTTTCATTTCTAGTCTATATGAAACTATGAAATGAGCGGCATGCTCACCCTCCTCCACTTAGTGTCTGGTGTTGCTCTTACCATGTTGCTCAAGTAATTTAAGTAAGTAAGTGCTTTATTTGTCATTGTATAAGCGTACAACGAAATAGTGTTCAGGTGTTAGTCCTGAGCTGCTATGACTGAACGCGCCACCACAGTGCGTCAACCTGACCAGCATGTTTTTGGAGGTAGAGGAATCCGTAGCACCCGGAGGAAACCTGGCTGGCTGCCTTCAGTCTCCTCTGATCCTCTGAAACGGTGCAGCACCTTCTGGGTTTGTCCCTGTTTCAGAGCATGGTGTCCTGCACTGGTCAGCTCCTCCACCTGCTTCCTCTTCCTCCTGCGCTGCTCCCTCTGCTCCACAACAGTCTATGTTCACCATCTTCTGGAGCTTAGCAGTTAATCTGTTTTATTCTCCAGTGAACGTCCATTAGCCAGAACAGTAGAATTAATGTGTGGCTTTGCCGGGAGTCTTGTGTAGGTCTCAAATGGGTTTAGCTGAGCTGTTTATTAAAAAAAAAAGGAATCTGCTTTCTTCAGGACCATTATGGACTCTCTGCAGTAAAAAAAAATCCACCGAACCCTCAAAAAACACAGCAAACACGTACAAAAGTATCCAGTAAAACAACGTGGAACACAGAAACCACTAATGCAGTTCGCAGAAAAAGGCAAAAAATGCAGCTGTACCGAGAGAGAGGGAGGTTGCCCTCCGTTTACACGTCGCCATGATGCTCTAACACTGTTTAGCCATAACTCTGTGACCACCAGTTTCAAACAGACCTCCATCAAGGCACCTGTTGCTGGATATAGGCAACATGAGCAGGTAGAGAACATTCTGAATTAGTTCAGTTGTCTTTTCATGGTAAAATATAGTGAACAGACGACAGGTTATTAAGGGGGATCCTCCAAAGTCTGATCCAACAGATTTGTCAGTAATAATAATAGCAACAATGAAACATAAGCTACTACTTTTATTGTCACACTGAACATTATGACATTATTATTATGCGTGAGCTGCAAACAGGGCAATGTGGATTGCATCACCAACACAGTTATGGGCAGGGATTCTAAGAAAGTCGTGCCATTGTCGAGAGGATACAAACAAAATGCAGCCACTTTAAAGTTGCTCACAGATGTGTCCAGGACTGAAACTCAGGAACTGTAGGATAAGAGACAGTTTACAGAAGTCCTTCCTGTCCTCAGCCCTGCAGATATATCATGGCAGACTCAGGAAGACTGATTAGTTTCTATGCATTTCCTTCAGAGCACAGACCCTTCCCTAACCACTACTCCTTCCTTACTCTAACCACTCCATCCCCTCCCAACTAAAATACATTTTATGACCAGGAACAACGCAAAGGCACTACATGATTTTGCTTTTCAAATGTGTTTACTTCCTGTGAGAAGCTGTACACAATATAATTTCCTTCCTTCTTTTTTTTAATAATTCATCACAATGTATTAAGAAATCATTGTGCACATGTTTAGTTAGATCTGAGTGAATGACTTTTGAGTGTGGTCCTCGATGTAGTTGTTCTGTCTATTGTCGTTTTAAGAGCCAGTGGAGCCAACCCATGCAAGCATGTTAGCACTGTAGATGTATTGACCTTCAAGCCACCAGGAGCATGGGTTTAAATTTCTCCAATAATCAAGCATGTGTTGATAGAATTTAACATAAACATATACATTATTGTAATCAGCCCAAGATAAAAAAAAAAAAAAAAATTGCACCTTGTACACAGAGAAAATACATTTTGACTTTATGAAATGATACGCTTCTTGAAAGCTGGCAAATTCTACTTTTATAATATACTTTATTCTACAGATGGACCCAGACCTTGAAGGAGTGGTAGATGTTTTCTGCGTTGAGAATTATTAATGTCTTTGTGGTTTACAACTGGCCAATTG
The DNA here is from genome assembly GCA_007210695.1 of Neogobius melanostomus. Lineage (NCBI taxonomy): Eukaryota > Metazoa > Chordata > Actinopteri > Gobiiformes > Gobiidae > Neogobius > Neogobius melanostomus. The sequence goes on along the minus strand of VHKM01000221.1, from coordinate 5,098,041 downwards.
TTCATTGCTGAAGAGCCCAATAGCTGTGGCTTCAGTATGCCTGTGCTCACAGGAATCCTTAGTGTATACAGCAGTTTATGGGGTTTATAACTAACATCATACAGTAAACGCTGACCAAATATTGATATTGTTACTGCTACTGCATGGCATTCTGACCAGATCTAGTCATTGTAAATAACAGATAAGAATTCATAGTCATATTGAACTGTAATGAGCTGTGTGAGTCCAGTGAAGATATGGAGACGTAGTTTGGAAGTGTAGTTCTCCTGTTGTATCAATGGTTAACGTCTGCAGCATATTTTCTCACTAATGCAGTGATGAAACACAGGGGGGACAGGAAACAGATCTTTAGGTTTGGGTTTCACTTTGATCATAAAAAACATTTCACCCTATCTTTACAAGCAGACCAAATGTCTAACATACTTACTTACCCCAGCTGTTTGTGTTCATCTTTCTTTTACCTACAGTTTTTGATAGAGGCTCAAAAGCTTTCACCTTCAAAAGATACCTTCAAAGATAACCCCCTGTGCAAAAGGAGACGCAAACAGACACAGATGGACAGCTCTTAGAGCTCTCCTCATGTGCTCCTGAGGCCATGCTCACCTCCCCGTCATGCTGATGAGACCGGTAACTTCCCTTCACTCCACAAGGTCCTGACCCTTTGACCCTGTCAGCAGGGACTCCGAGTTTTAGTTACAGCCACTAGGCCTCTCCTGCAGACGTCCATACAAACAGTTACAGAGATCTGCACAAGTCAGAAACATTACTGATTGCAACTGAATGTAAAGTATGTGCAATACTAAATACATCTCTGCTGTTGCGCTCCTATATAAACATTTTATGGAGTTTGCGTAAACATTTTGTTGCATTGGTATGTTGAACATGATTTAATAATCACTGGAATATGATTTTTATCAGACCATACAAGGACCAAGTATTTGCTTAATTTTCTCAAGCTAATCACTGTAGCATGAAATGTTCAATCAGTGCAAAAGACCATAAATAAATATGTGCACTTGTACATGTGCCACTGGCTTCCATTATGATTTCAGCTCTTGGCGCAAAACACATCCAGTGTGATTAGAGGATATCATATTCAGCCTCAGTCTTCTCTGACCATAACATCTGAAACAGCAGCACAGGAGTGGATAAGATGGAACCTGTTGTCAACGTGCAATTTCATAACTAACCTTTGTGATCTTGTTTATAGCTTTGAGTGGTCTTTTGTTGTAATATAAGACTAAAACACACCATTCCTACCAGTCCAAAGGTATTGCCCTCTGAGAGAATATGCAGTGTGTGTCTAACCTTCACATAGTCTGCACCGCTGCACAAAGTAACCAGAGGATGATTAGGATCACAAGGTCTTTGTGCTGCTTGATTGTGTTCACTTTGCATTGGCATTAGAAACCTTAAATCTCATGTTTTGGTGTCTGGGTCAGGGACACCCCTCTGACCAGACCTAATGCACCATATGAAATCATCTGGTGGGAATTACTAACTTACTGCAGCAGGGGAGCAGGGCTGACTTATATACATCAGCTTGAATTAGCAAATAGATCAGACTTTGGACTTATGTGCCTGGCTTATACAGAACTGTTAATGGCTTCCATGTTGACGTATACATGAAACTCAGCAGTTTCAGCACTCAACAATAAAAAATGCTTATTTGTATTTGGCAACAAACTGCACACACATGTGGCTTATATGTGCAGTATGTGTTCGTATACAGCTGTCTGTTTGAACCTCAGGCAAAGTTCCATTGTTAAAGGTTTCCTGTAGAAATCTAAGAAAGAAACGGAAAGGGAGGATCACAGAGATTGACAGAAAAGTTGTTAAAATAACAATCTTAACTCATTTCTAAAACAAGATAAAACTAGGGCATATCATTTTGTAATGGGAGATTTTAGAGTTTCAAAATGTGTGTTAAAGGGCTTCTTTGTCCTTTCAATTGTACAACGAAAGTTGTCCTTGACCTATCCTTTGACACTGCTGCGGTAACCCATAAGAAGCAGTCGGTAGCAGTGGGCAGCAGTGGGCAGCAGTGGGCAGCAGTGGGTAGCAGTGGTAGCAGTGGGTAGCAGTGGGTAGCAGTGGGCAGCAGTGGGCAGCAGTGGGCAGCAGTCGGTAGCAGTGGGTAGCAGTGGGTAGCAGTTGGTAGCAGTGGGTAGCAGTGGGCAGCAGTGGGGGTAGCAGTCGGGAGCAGTGGGTAGCAGTGGGCAGCAGTCGAGCAGTGGGTAGCAGTGGGCAGCAGTGGGCAGCAGTGGGAGCAGGGAGCAGTGGGAAGCAGTGGGCAAGCAGTCGGGGTAGCAGTGGGTAGCAGTGGGTAGCAGTGGGAGCAGTGGGTAGCAGTGGAGCAGCAGTGGGCAGCAGTGGGAGCAGTGGGTAGCAGTGGGTAGCAGAGGGGTAGCAGTGGGTAGCAGTGGGCAGCAGTGGGGTAGCAGTGGGCAGCAGTGGGTAGCAGTGGGCAGTAGCAGTGGGTAGCAGTGGGTAGCAGTGGGCAGCAGTGGGGCAGCAGTGGGCAGCAGTCGGTAGCAGTGGGAGCAGTGGGTAGCAGTGGGTAGCAGTTGGTAGCAGTGGGTAGCAGTGGGACAGTGGGAGCAGTGGGAGCAGTGGGTAGCAGTGGGTAGCAGTGGGTAGCAGTGGGTAGCAGTGGGTAGCAGTGGGCAGCAGTGGGCAGCAGTGGGCAGCAGTGGGTAGCAGTCAGGTGGGCAGCAGTGGGTAGCAGTGGGCAGTAGCAGTCGGAGCAGTGGTAGCAGTCGGGTAGCAGCAGTGGGTAGCAGTGGGCAGCAGTGGGTAGCAGTGGGAGCAGTGGGTAGCAGTGGGCAGCAGTGGTAGCAGTGGGAGCAGTGGGCAGCAGTGGGCAGCAGTGGGTAGCAGTGGGTAGCAGTGGGCAGCAGTGGGTAGCAGTGGGCAGCAGTGGGTAGCAGTGGGTAGCAGTGGGTAGCAGTGGGCAGCAGTGGGTAGCAGTGGGCAGCAGTGGGTAGCAGTGGGTAGCAGTGGCAGCAGTGGGTAGCAGTGGGCAGCAGTGGGTAGCAGTGGCAGGTAGCAGTGGAGCAGTCGTAGCAGTGGGTAGCAGTGGGTAGCAGTGGGTAGCAGTGGGAGCATGGTACAGTGGCAGCAGTGGGCAGCAGTGGGCAGCAGTGGTAGCAGTGGTAGCAGTGGGTAGCAGTGGGTAGCAGTGGGCAGCAGTGGTACAGTGGGCAGCAGTGGGCAGCAGTGGGCAGCAGTGGGCAGGGTAGCAGTGGGCAGCAGTGGGCAGCAGTGGGTAGCAGTGGGCAGTGGAGCAGTCGGAGCAGTGGGTAGCAGTGGGTAGCAGTGGGTAGCAGTGGGCAGCAGTGGGGTAGCAGTGGGCAGCAGTGGGTAGCGTGGGCAGCAGTGGTAGCAGTGGGTAGCAGTCGGTAGCAGTGGGTAGCAGTGGGGTGGCAGTGGGTAGCAGTGGGCATAGCAGTGGGCAGCAGTGGGCAGCAGTGGGTAGCAGTGGGTAGCAGTGGGTAGCAGTGGGTAGCAGTGGCAGCAGTGGGGTAGCAGTGGGCAGCAGTGGGCAGCAGTGGGCAGCAGTGGGTAGCAGTGGGCAGCAGTGGGTAGCAGTGGGCAGTGGAGCAGTGGGTAGCAGTGGGCAGCAGTGGAGCAGTGGGCAGTGGGCAGCAGTGGGCAGTGGGTAGCAGTGGGTAGCAGTGGGCAGCAGTGGCCAGCAGTGGGTAGCAGTGGGTAGCAGTCGGTAGCAGTCGGTAGCAGTGGGTAGCAGTGGGTAGCAGTCGGTAGCAGTGGGTAGCAGTGGGCAGCAGTGGCAGCAGTGGGTAGCAGTGGGAAGCAGTCGGTAGCAGTGGGTAGCAGTGGGAGCAGTGGGTAGCAGTGGGCAGCAGTAGGCACCAGTGGGCAGCAGTCGGTAGCAGTGGGCAGCAGTGGGCAGCAGTGGGCAGCAGTCGGGAGCAGTGGGTAGCAGTCGGTAGCAGTGGGCAGCAGTAGGCAGCAGTGGGCAGCAGTCGGTAGCAGTGGGCAGCAGTGGGCAGCAGTGGGCAGCAGTCGGGAGCAGTCGGGAGCAGTGGGTAGCAGTGGGCAACAGTGGGCAGCAGTCGGTAGCAGTGGCAGCAGTAGGGCAGCAGTGGGCAGCAGTCGGTAGCAGTGGGCAGCAGTGGGCAGCAGTGGGCAGCAGTCGGGAGCAGTGGGAGTGGGTAGCAGTGGGCAGCAGTGGGCAACAGTGGGCAGCAGTCGGTAGCAGTGTGTAGCAGTGGGTAGCAGTCGGGAGCAGTGGGTAGCAGTGGGCAGCAGTAGGCAGCAGTGGGCAACAGTGGGCAGCAGTCGGTAGCAGTGGGTAGCAGTGGGTAGCAGTGGGCAGCAGTGGTTTAGCAGTGGGTAGCAGTGGGAGCAGTAGGCAGCAGTGGGCAACAGTGGGCAGCAGTCGGGAGCAGTGGGGTAGCAGTGGGTAGCAGTGGGCAGCAGCAGTGGGTAGCAGTGGGTAGCAGTGGGGTGGGCAGCAGTGGGCAAGCAGTGGGAGCAGTGGGAGCAGTGGTCAGTGGTAGCAGTGGGCAGCAGTGGGAGGCATGGAGCAGTGGTAGCAGTGGGTAGCAGTGGGAGCATGGGAGCAGTGGGTAGCAGTGGGTAGCAGTGGGCAACAGTGGGCAGCAGTGGGCACATGGGCAGCAGTCGGTAGCAGTGGGTAGCAGTGGGTGCAGAGGGTAGCAGTGGGCAGCAGTGGGCAGCAGTGGGCAACAGTGGCACAGTGGGCAGCAGTCGGTAGCAGTGGGTAGCAGTGGTATGCAGACATTTAGAGTCAGATGTGAGCCAACCTGAAGTCCAATCACTGAGATGTGGCCCTCTGAAAAACACACTAGTTAAGAATTGACTCTTGTTGAGAAGCATTGTCTGATGTGCACCCTGCCTCACTCAAAAGAGCTGTCTGAAGACCTACGATGAAGCATTGTTGATTTGTATAAAGGTGGAAAAGGTTACCGAACCATCTCTAAAGGTCCTGATGTTCATAAATCCACAGTTAAAAAAAATTATTGGCACTGTTGCTTCACTTCCAAGGAGTGTCCGTCCTGTAAAGATGACTCCAAAGGCACAGAGCAGAATACTCAATGAAGTAAAAAATAACCCTAGGGTGTCAGCTAAAGACTTAAAGAAATCACTGGCACATGCCAACATCTCTGTTGACACAACTACAATACATAAAACAATCAACAAGAATGGGGTTAATTGGAGAATGTCACGGAGGAAGCCATTGCTGTCTAAAAAAAAAACATTGCTTCATGTTTGAAGTTTGTGAAAGAGCACTTGGATGCTCCACAGCACTACTCGTCAGTGGTTCTTATACAATGGGGCAGGGCTCAAATTGAGAAAATGAGGTCATTATGTTCCCATCCGGCCCTGCACTACTGCGTGTAACTGTTTTTGACCGTAGCCTACATGGGTTCGCTCTTCGTCGAATAGCCTTGGGATGCGTACTGTAGGGCCCCTGAGTGGATTTTTGCTTAGGGCCTCAGAAGCTCTGCAGAACACCAACATCAAAACCTTATCCCCACTGTGAAGTATGGTGCAGGGAGAATCATGGTGTGGAGGTGCTTTGCTGCCTCAGGTTCTGGAACTGTTCACTCATTCTTGTGATTTTAATAAAGATCAGACCACACTGTATGACCAATTTAGGCAGAAATGTAAGAAATTTCAAAGGGTTCACATACTTTTTCCTCTCACTGTAAACCCTATCCTCGCAATAGCAGATGTTAGCTCTAATAAACACCTTCAAGGTATGTGTCTTTGTATCTGATTATTGTGACATGAGCATGCTATAGCTGTCAAGACTACAGGAGTCATCTGTGGACTGTCACTGCATTTATTTCATTAATCAGAAGCATAACGAGCATACCTCTTTAAATTGTTATAGGCCTATATGGGATGTGTTCTTGCACCCTTACATGGAGGCAGTGGTGTAGCAAAAGCTGATGGAGGCCCTTCATTGTATTGTATTAAGGCTGCTAGATACATAATAGACTAGAAACCATAACTATTATTAATCCCAATATAAGTCAGTGGTTTAGTACTGGACTAAAAACTGTGTTATTCCACAAATAACTCACTATTGTGGAGCAACTATTCAAAACCAGAGTGAAACATTGCAATGTAATTTGCATTGCAATAGAAGTACATTAGAAAAACAATAGGTCCTTTTACACAAACACTATACGCCTCAAAACACAGGACTAGAGCTGCATGTCACTTCTGCAGTTTCAAACTACTCACTGCATTAATCTTATAGTTTAAGACTGGTTGGAACATTTGTAAACTACAAAACCCTGTTGTAACCATAGACATGTTCTCAAAAAACATAAGTAAAACTCCACAAAACCACAAAGTATCTAAATTTAGATAAATAAAATGGCAAAACTCACCACAACTTACAGATGTGAAAATAGAAGTCCCAAAACATTTTGAAATCCTTTCAATGGAACCCAGAAGACAATCCATCATTCAAAAACAGTGCATACTTATCCATGATGTACATAGGCTACTGAGAGAGGACAGCAGGAGCTGGTCACCTGACAACTCCCATCATACAATTCTCTGAATAATTTTCAGAGAATTGTAATTTTCTCAGAACAGAAGGCAAAGCTTGTTCAGATCATGATGGATGTTACAATAAACTGCTTTCACTTATGTTGGAAAATGTAATGAAGAGATGAAAATTACAGATCCGATTTTATGATATGAACTCGTCTCTACCCTATGTGAAGCGCTTTGGGTGACATGTGTCATATGAAAAGAGCTACTGTATATAAATAAGATTCCATTCCATATAAAGATATATGGAAAGATATAAGCAAGATATGCTTCATGTCTTATGGAAAATCAATATTTGGTTTTGTACCAATGGCAGATAAAATTAAAATAAATCTGGAGCAGCAGATGAAGCCTGCAATTATCAACCAATCTCACCTGTACCTGTAATTTTAAAAGTAGTAGGCCGAAAGCTGGTGACCGTACAGTTGATGACTTACAGTATCTGGAGAAACATAGTCTACTCAACCCTAAAGAATTTGGATTTCGACCAAAGCACTCTACGGACATGACTGTATGTCACTTTACAGAAACCATCAAAAGATGATTCAAGGCAAATGTGTTGGAGCTGTATTTCTTTAGATCATATCTTACATCAAGAGAACAATGTGTGAAAATAAATGGTGTCAAATCCAAAATCCATAAATATGATTTGAATGTGCCAGAGGCAGGGGCTCTTCTATCTATGCAGAAATAATTTACCAGAAATCTGCATTTCATGCAAAAAAGCAGATTTCTGATCAATGCTGGCAATTGCATTCAGATCATGACATGATAATTTATGTTGCAGCAAATACTCATAAACAAGCTTCAGACTCAGATCTTAGTGGCTGCACTATGTGCTTTTCTCTAAAGGGTAATTCACGGAAGTCTTTATAGTCTTGCTCCCGTAATGTGTCGGCAACTACAAACATGTACCAATGGAGGTGTGAACACTTGAGCTGGAGACAGTGGTCACTGCCGAGTGAAGAGGTGATGAACTGCTCTGGGACAGCATACATTCAAGAAGCAACACTTATGGAACACTTTACCACTGGAACTAAAGTTCCTATCGAACCTAGCTTAAGTTCTGACTAAAGAACAACCAACAGTGCTGTATGGCTGGACTTGGGATATGAAGTAGACAGATATGTCTTCTCATTATTCTTTTCACTGCTGCATTGTATGTTGCATTTTATTAACCAGTTGTTCTCTGCTTTGTACTAAGGAGCATACTACTAAAAGTCAACGTAAGCAAGTGCCTACATTATTCACTGTTATATACATAGCCTATATAGCCTATAACATATTTTAATATTATGAAAAATGCCCTGCATGGCCGTAATTAAATGATGACCAATTATGATGAGGAGAATGAATCCTGAAATGAATCCGAATGCAACAGCAACACCGCCACCTTGTGGTCTTAGTCTTTTAGTAAGCTAAATCGTCAATCAAATAAAATAAAATAAAATAAATGATACCACGCGTCACATGACTTGTCTCCACGACGTGGGCTTATCTGGCACTCGACTCGTTTATTTAGTCATGACTTTGTTTTTCTAACATTTGTTAGGCCTAATTTGTTTGTACCTATTTAGTTACATTAGTGTTCTTTATTTTCTTTGGTTTAGGTTGCAACCTTTGCTTACTGATTTTGTTCATACTTGTAAATTTGTTGGCTAAATCTACTTTTACATTTATTTTATTAATTGTCCTTGACATTTGATCAAATTAAATTATTATTTATTTTTTATTATTATTACAATAAGTATACAATGTGTATACAAACAGTATTCAAATTATTATTATTATTTTCAATGAAGGTACTTGAGTCATCTTCTGTCCTCGGTAGTTGAAGTCTCCAAACGTTTCGCCTCTCATCCAAAAGGCTTCGTCAGTGGACAAAATCCCGCTCGTCCACTGACGAAGCCTTTTGGATGAGAGGCGAAACGTTTGGAGACTTCAACTACCGAGGACAGAAGATGACTGAAGTACCTTCATTGAAGTTAGACAACTCCTGTACGACTGAGAACTTACACAGACATATTATATACAGTATATATATATATATATATATATATATATATATTTTTTTTTTTCTTCTTTTTTTTTATTACATTATTTCTTACTTTAACAGGACTGTCATATCGCTAATCATCATGGGATTAGCAGCAATAATAAACTACAGGAGATTTTAAAAGGTTAAATACTATTGTTCACATTAAAACACTTGGACTCTACAGTGAGTTATATATTTACCAGTAGTGACTCAACAGCTAACGGAGTTGTCCCACTTTTTATAGTGTTTTTAGCTCATGTTGGTCTAACATTAGCAAACTAACAAACAATGATTGTTAGTTAGTTAGTTGTTAGTTTGTGAGTTACACCCATTGTTACACCCTGTTAGTTACATCAGGTGCCAGCCAAGCTGTATCCCCTGTAGAGATATTTGGATTTAGCTGTTGAAGCTAATTATCTAGAGCGATTAAGGTCGATCAAATATACGAGTGTTTAAAAAAAAGATTATCGTTTAAATTAACACTAAAGTTACCCACGACTCATGAACGCAGCAGGTACGTTCAGGGTCTCCGTCAACATTGGACGTCAGCAGAGAAGCGTCCATGTTTGATCAGGAAGTGGGCTGAGACGGAATGCCGAGTCGAGCTTAGCTTCAACGGCCGTCTTTATCCGATCGGTCACCGTTTCACAAATCTCACCTTTAACCATCAGCGTAACTAGTTACATGCAGCGGCGCTTTCTGACTGGCCAGGGCAGTCGTATATCTCTGATCGTTTGACAACAGCGCCAGCTATGACTTCTCTCTCGCAAAGGCCCTCGGGCCTCGTCCAGCGAAGGACCGAGGCCATTCGCAGCGCCGCGGCCGAGAAGGAGAAAGATTCAGGCGGAGAGGAGGAGGAGGCCCGCCGCGGCGGTGACGAGGAGGAAGACAAGGGGGACTCCAAAGAGACTAGGCTCACTCTGATGGAGGAAGTGCTGCTGCTGGGCCTCAAGGACCGAGAGGTGAGACTTTGTTAGATACGACACAGCGTTAGCATTAGTCTGTTGCTGTTTGATTATTGATAAATAACATGCACAAAAACGTATAATACACTCTGTCACCGATAAGATATGCTCTGGATGTTGTAAATGTGTGCAGCATACACAGTGAAAGCTGCGCTCTCCTGTTGAACACTCTGGCAAAGTACACACATAAAGGACTGTTGTTGTTTTTCTTGCTGTTACATTTTAACTCTATGATCAGTAAGTTTTTAGTTCGTTCTTTTTAAAATATATAAATATGCACAACTTCGATAAAGGTCACGCAGTGTCAGACAGACTTCTTTACATTACACTCTTGACAAATTGTTAGGAGCTACGTCAACTCCTGTTCAACCTGGAAGTAAGACAGGTTAAGCAGCGTAACACGTCAGCAAGCTAATAAGCTCGGTTCATTGTTGTCTCTTTGCAGGGCTACACGTCTTTCTGGAATGACTGTATTTCCTCAGGACTAAGAGGATGTATGCTGGTTGAACTGGCCTTAAGGGGCCGGCTACAGCTAGAAGCCTGCGGAGTGAGGAGAAAAGGCTTGCTCTCAAGAAAGGTATGATTTTTGTCAAAATAGTTTTAAAGAGCGAAATAGTTTTAAAGAGCAGCTTCTATTCTATCCTGCTCACTGTGAAAGTAGACACCATGTTAGTTTGCCGAACCAGTTATTCAACTGAAGCCTATTGTAAATTATATTTTTGAACCAGTAATCCTAGTTTTGCGTTTGTTTATTGAAGGTAATCTGTAAATCAGATGCCCCAACTGGAGATGTGCTTCTAGATGAGGCCTTGAAGCACATAAAAGATACCCAGCCTCCAGAGAGCGTTCAAAGCTGGATAGAATTACTCAGTGGTGAGAGAACGCTGTCATACTTTTGCTACACAACTACAGATCCCTGTTAAAGTTTTTATGGTTATTCTTGTGTGTTCTTCAGGAGAGACCTGGAATCCACTTAAGCTGCACTATCAGCTTAGAAATGTCAGAGAACGGCTTGCAAAGAACCTTGTTGAAAAAGGTGTTTTAACTACAGAGAAACAAAATTTTCTTCTTTTTGACATGACAACACACCCACTCACCAACAGTCCAATTAAACAGGTACCATTGAGATAAAACAAAAAAAAGTGCGTTAGTTTATTTATTCTTCTGCAATAATATTTTGCGCTATTTACTTTCAGCGCCTTGTGAAAAAAGTTCAAGATTCTGTCCTGGAGAAGTGGGTGAACGATCCACACCGGATGGACAAGCGTGTTCTGGCCCTGATCCTCCTTGCCCACTTTTCTGATGTTTTGGAGAATGCCTTTGCCCCACTCCAAGACGAACAGTATGAGCTGGCCATGAAGAGGGTGCACTCACTGATAGATCTGGAAGCCGAGAAGGAGAGCACCAAGCCCAATGCCAACGAACTGATGTGGGCCGTGGTGGCTGCATTCACAAAATGAAAGCTGCCTCTTTGGAGGACTGGAAGATCTGGATATGGTCTTTGTTATATTTAATTGGTTGAAGGACTTTCATTCAATGAGACAGACTTCACATAATAAGACAATCTATTTTTGGTTGGGGAGCCTGTTTGTACATCTATTCTGGATGATATTATGGTGGTAGTCCATGCTAACCCAGTGTAATCTGATTGGTGGTGGGCTTCGCCGAGTAACATTTGGGTTGTTTGAACAGTCTCTGAAAAAAGACCAATGACTGGCTGCTTTATAACACGGTTATCTTGCCACTCCAGGGCTGGATATGATAAAAAACACCAAGGCATCATATAGACCAGCAAGCCTCTTTATGATAGAAAGACAAAAGCAAGTGGCAGCAGTGGTCATGGTGGATATGAAGACTAACATGGGGCCAAGTTTCCCTTTAATACTAAGGAAACATTGTATCTCTTTTATAACGGTGTCTCTCCACACTATTGCACAGTGCGTTCTTTTATAGAGCATATTATGAAAGGATAAAAGGTTAATGCCTGTTGAGTACTATTGCAGCTCGTCCGTTTCCATTGGTCCATTCCATATTGTGTAGAGAAAAAGTCCATGCTACAGTCAAAAAAACAGCAGATATATTTGATTGGATTGCTCCGTCATTGTCCTCCTTCTCCTCATGAACTTGTATCACGGAACACCCAGCGGACTGAATGTGAGGAATTCTCTTTTGATTTGACCAAAATGAGAATCAACATTGGATTTAACACTTTTTTTGTTTTGTTTTTTTCTGATTTTAGGGTCTTTTCAAAACATTCAGAATGTTACGAGTCTTTAATTTTAAGTTAATTTTTTTTGTCTTTTGCAAATCAGCGTTTGAGTTAGTCCTCATTTTGTCCACTGTTTTGCACATGGAGCAGTCTGCTTGTCAAATATAAGATAAAATAATGATAATATTTATTTGTCAGTTACCACATAAAGATAAGATCGGCCATGGTAAAAAAAAGAAAAGAAGTTTGCTCTTAAGGATTTGCATGCATCTACGACCCATTTCAAGATGCAAATGCTACTTTTTCACATTTCTGAATACTTGAGCCTACTGAGATTATTCCCTCATACAAAGTCACTCATAGAGGCAGGTTACTAAAATGAAACAAAATGCTACATAATGGAAATCAGTGTTACACTATGTATGATAATCTTGATATCCAGTCGTCAAAGAGTTTATTCCATTTTCTTATCACTACGTTGAGAACACATGTTTTCCAAGTAGCACTTTCTTTCTTACACCTCTGAAATATGAAATGCGTATTCTGGCGTCAGATCAAGATCTATCTTATAACAGTGGGGTTAACTTGGTTCTAAACGTTTATTTTCGAGTCTGTATTTGCAGTGTCAGAGTTTAGTTATGAAGGCTTGTGTAATTTGTGTTGATCATTTGGATGGTTAATTTGGCCCCTAAAGAAAGCCATGAGACTGAAGAAGCTCCCTCATGTGCAAACCATTGCAACATGATCAGAAGTACTGTAGTGCGAAACTGGAGAAACACTCATTTGGCTTAACAGTTGTGAGTTATGAATGACAGCACACCACAGTTTATGGCATAATTAAGTTATGTATTATTTTTAACAAAGAAAACCTGTTGCCACCTGTTTACAGCAAGAGGCTTGCATGCTTTGGTCGAGAGGGCTGAGGTACAGAGGGCGTATGTAGCGAAAGAGAATATGTAATTATTAGTCATTTTATGTGTATGATCAAATGAAAATCAATGAAAGGGATCTTTTCCTCTATCCTCTATAATTCTGTATGCTTTTATATTACCACAAAAAATAAAGTAAGGATTCTTTAAGTGCCTGAATTCAGCACAGCCGACTTGTCATTTTTAGTGCATAATCCTGACAGTGGCTACGTTTACATGCAAACCAAAAATCTGATCATTGTCTGAGTAGCCTAATACACTTTCCTTCCAATAGCTGATTGGTTTAGGCTGCTGCACATTTGGTAGATCATTGCCATTTTGCCATGGATTGTACTCTGGACCTTTGAGTTATTAAGCTTGTGCTGTATTAGGCAACCAGCAAAAGAAGCTTGGTAGGGCTCTAGGAACTAGAGCTTCAGCTGCGTTTGCACAATCTGACAGTCCTCACGCAGAGGCGGAAACAACAGGGGAAGTGACATCACCAACAGCTGTTTCATAAAAACTATATCACCCATATAGTATTGGACTGGATGACAAAAAAAATCTCCTACTGCTGGCCACTCACTTTAATTACTCAAGTGGCTTATACGGTCAGGTCCATAAATATTGGGACATCGACTCAATTCATATGTTTTTGGCTCTATATAAACCACCACAATGGATTTGAAATGAAACAACAAAGATGTACATAAACTGCAGCTTTAATTTGAGGCTCTACTCATCCAAATTAGGTGAAAGGTGTAGGAAGTACAAGCGTTTGTATACGTTCCTCCCCCTTTTCAAGGGACCAAAAGTAATGAGACAAAGTAACAATTATAAATCTAACTTTTTTCTTTGTAATATTTGGTAGCAAATCCTTGTCAATTACAGCCTAAAGTCTAGAAGGCGTAGACGTCACTAGATGCTGGGTAGGGGTGGGCCATATCGTATCGCATATCGTTATCGCAATATAATTTTTTGATATCGTTGTAATTTTTTATATCGTCGTGGATACGATATAATTCATGTCACGCTCAGCTCCATCAGCAGCATAAACACTGACTGTAGAACGTGGGGACAGGTGCTTATAAAGTTAAATGAAATGAAGATGTAAAGCTGCTTCAGTAGATCATATTCGCGAGGAAAGTAGTATGCCGTTAAAAAAAAAGAATGAAATATCACTGAATTAATCTTCCCAATAGGCGTAAGGCTGGGATTTTGAAGTAATTTGTCCATTGTCAATAATATCGTCAAATATATCGTTATCGTGATATTTCTTTTTTATATCGTGATATGGATTTTAGGCCATATCGCCCTGCCCTAATGCTGGGTTTCATCCCTGGTGATGCTCTCCCAGGCCTCTACTGCAAATGTCTTCAGTTCCTGCTTGTTCTTGGGACATTTCCCTTCTGTTTTGTCTTCAGCAAGTGAAATGCTGCTCAATTGGACTGATGTGAGGCGATTGACTTGGCCAATAACATTTCACTTCTCTGCCTTAATAGCCTGGCACGAGCCAGACTGATCCTCCATGTTAAGAGATACATGGGGATACAGTCTGGAATTGTGCGATTTGAATCTCTCTGACTCCGGCAAAACCAAGACGAGCTTGATCGATAGTGATAACTCTTGACGTCTCATCTGTTCCTTATAAATGGGATAATGAGGGAAGAGCAGACATCTGACCATGGAACCGCTGAGCAGCCACCTGTCCCATTACTTTTGGTCTTTTAAAAAGTGTTAGGCTCACATAAAAACGGTTGTAATTCCTACACCGTTCATCCGAATTGGATGTAAATAGCCTAAAATTAAAGCTGAAAGTCTGCAGTTTATGTACAACTTCGTTGTTTCATTTGAGATCAATTGTGGTGGTTTATAGAGCCAAAAACATAACAAGTGACAAACATGAGATAAAACACAAGGAAATCGAGGCAAAAGTGAAATACTTTGAGAGCAGTATAATTAATTTTAAACAGGAGCTGGATGATGTGTTCACTAAGCTAGATTACATGGAAAACCAAAGCAGAAGAAAAAACTTGATTATTGATTATTGAGAAGAAAGCTGGAGTGAATTGGAGCTCAAGATCCAGCACTTGTTCTCTAGCAAGCTTGGATTGGAAGGAAAGATTGAGCTGGAGCGTGTTGAGAGGATGGGCCAACACTAGGAAAGAGGAAGGCCCAAGAAAATCATGGTGAATCTGCTGTGACTAAAAGACAAACAGCGCATCCTTTCATCTGCCAAAAAGCTCAAGGGGTCAAACATTTACCTCAATGAAGATTTCTCTGTAGCAGTGCTCCAGAAAAGAAAATAACTATGGCCAGGGCGAAAGGGGAAAGCTGCCAGGGCGAGAGGAGAAAATGCCATTTTAAGGTACGATAAAATAGTAATCTTGCCCAAAGTTTTGCAACAAACAAATTGATACAACTAAAGGTTTGGTCTTAGAACATCTAAATATTTGCAGCATAAAGAATAAAATATAAGATGTAAAAGAACTAGTGCAAAAGCATTCAATCAATATATTAGCTGTATCAGAGACACATCTCGACAGATTTATTCTAGACTCTAAGGTATTAATTAAGGGTTTTAATCTTTTTAGAAGAGATAGAAATACATTTGATGGGGGTTTGGCTATCTATGTACAAAGTAACTTTCCCTGTGAATTAAATTCAGGTCTTATATGTAATGACATAGAAGTGATATGGGTAGAAGTGCATGTCCCTCATTCAAAACCAATGCTTGTGGGATGCTGTTACAGACCTCCAGATGCACATATTAATTATTTAACTTGTTTGGGTGAAGTTCTTGCAAGAGCTTTACTTGTTTGGAGACATGAACATTGACTGGAACGATGATAGCTGCTCTCGGGGAAAAAAGGATCCTTTCTTACCTGGGTGCCTGTAATTTGCATCAAATTGTGAATGTGCCAACAAGGATTTTTACAAATAAAGGTGGCCTAACAACTGCCCCATGTATTGACCATATTTACACAAATGTACCTGATGCACTGATGTCGTGTCAGAACCAGTTGGATTTAGTGACCACAACTTTATAATGGTTGTTAGGAAAATTAAAAGTCCCTAAAACCAGGGCTAATTTTGTACACAAACGCTTTTACAAAACTGCCACTATTGATAATATTGTGGAGGAAGTAAGCAATGTTCTGTGGAGTGATGTGTATAGTTGCCGTTGCCCAGAGGTCTCTTTACATGTTTTCATGAGCCTTTTTATGAGCATTATTGATAAACGTGCACCAATGAAAAAGGTATTAATAAGAAACACTGCAAAATGGATCGATTCAACATTAAAAAATATGATGAAGGAGAGAGATGAAGCAAAAAAGGTGGCTGTAAAATCGGGATTGGTTGAAGACAGATTGAAATATTGAAGTTTCTAAAATGAATAAAAGGAAGAAAAAAGAATACTATGGAAATAAAATTGATGATGTCAAGCATGATGGTAAAAGGCTTTGGAATATTCTGAATGAAAATATGGGAAGCAAAAGAAAAGCCCATCTTTCCTTTGTTGAGTGTGATGGTAGTTTTGTTACAAACCCCAAAGATGTTACAGATTATTTTAATAACTATTTTATAAATAAAGTAGGAACCCTAAGAAAAGATCTGGGTACAGACCATTTTAATGTTTGTGACTTGATAAATAATGAAATCATGTTGGATAGAAATTGTGACTTTAATTGTCATTGTATGCCATGTCATTAGTCGGTGTGGTCATGCTGGTAGGCGCTCATAAGCTTCTTGCTTCAGCCCACTCCTTTTGAGCAGAATGTATACTGCTCAAATAAACAAATAAACTAAACTAAACTAAACTAATAGATCATCATATTTTGATTGAGAAATTGAGGAGTTACCTCACAGAACTCAGAAGGTTTTTTACAATGGTTTTCTGTCTGACAGTAAAAGTCTAGAATGTGGATTACCCCAGGATTGTTGTTTGGGACCTCTTCTCTGTTTTTTATCAATGATTTACCTTTGACTATGAAAAGCACATCCATGACGTTGTATGCAGATGATTCCACGGTTTACTACGCTGCTAAATCATGTGACAAAATTAATGATGTTCTATTTACAGAACTGGACCTGGTGTACAAGTGGGTTAAAGGCAACAAATTAGTTCTGAATATTAATAAAACTAAAAGCATGATAATTGGGTCAAAGCAAAAACTTACTATTGGACCGAAATTAAAATTAAACCAAGCCGGGGAACGTATACAACAAGTAGACAAAGCCAAACTGTTGGGTCTGCTCATTGACGGTAGTCTTTCTTGGACAGAACATATTAATGCTTTTGTTAATATGGGACGTGCCATTGCTGTTTCAAAAAATTTTTGTCGTTATGTGAAACGTGACACTTTGGAAATGGTTACCAATTCTTTAACTTTATGCCACTTGTCATATTGTTCTGAAGTGTGGTCCTCTGCTGCTCAGAAAGATCTAGCAAAGCTACAAGTGGTTCAGAACAAAGCAGCGAGACTTGTCCTTGGATGCTATGCCATGTATTCTACTCTGTCATGGCTCAATCTAACTCAAAGAATGCAAGTCACATTGGGCACCTTAATATATAAACAGCCATATTATATTCAATCAAATCGTCCTTTTAAACTGTGCATAAGCATAATGCACTATGCATAAGCATAATACTAAAATGGCGTCCAACGGTCATATAATAACACAGCATCCTAAAACTAATTTCATGAAGAAAACGGTTCTCTATAGAGCTATATCTACCTGGAACCGTATTCCAGTTGGAATTCGTGAACTGAGCAATAAGGTATTATTCAAAAATAATCTTAAGCATCATGTTTGTGTGTCGAGTCTGATATGAGTTTGTTTGCTCCTAAAAGTATTATGAATGTTTTATTGTATCATGAAAATCTATGTACATTTTAAGCCAAATATATATACATGTTATTATATTTGTTTTTTAAATACTACATATACAGTACATATTTTTGTATGTAAATGCTGTTTGGAATGGACCCAGGAAGACTAGCTGACTGCTTATTGCTCTCAGCTAATGGGATCCATATAAATAAACAAAAATAAACAAAAATTGAGTTGATGTCCCACTATTTATGGACCTGACTCTAGCTCCTTATTGCTGGTGAGGAACCTCCAGAGGTCCCTATGCTAAAGGAGATACTGTATGATAGGAAGCACACAGGCTGTTTTGTCTACGTCCTTCCTTACTGAAGGTGGAAATTCCATAATATGTTGTGCCTTTGGGCCATGAGCTCGTCCCTCTATGGTACTTTTCTCCTTAAAATTGCATTTTTTAAATAAAAAAAAATAAAATAAAGGGAACACGAACAACAAAATGTAACTAATTACATAATTACATACAAGTGTTCCCTTTATATATATATATATATATATATATATATATATATATATAATTTTATTATTATGGCTCAGCTTGTAAAAACCCCATATTAAAAATCTCATAAAATTAGAATATTTTGAAAATGGACTGTAAGCCTTTATAATCCAAATTATAACAAATAAAGGCTTGACATATGTCACGTTGCATGTAATGAGTCTATATCATATATTAATTTCACATTTTAAGTTGAATTACAGAAATAAATGAACTTTTGATATGATATGATATTCTAATTTTCACCTGTATATACCACCAAATCCAAACTTGGACAAAAGCTGGACAAAAAATAATCACCAAAAGCATCCTGTTTGACAGCTACTGCTTCCATGAATAATGTGCCATAATACTACATACTAAATATACTATATAAAGATAGAAAAACTCATTTTTATTCTGTTTAGGTGGTATTTGAACATATTAGCACAGCATATTAGCTGTGATCTGTACATCACAGATCAAATTGTGAAAACATTGCATTATTAATACAGTTCATAGTCGCTTTCTTCAGCAAACATCCACCTCTCAAAGTTTCACAAACACCCTCCTAGTTCCATGTCCTTTGAGCTTCAGGGAATCAGCAGCCTCTTGTAGCTTGTCTCCCAGGAAACAGCACCCATCAAATGGCAGGTTACACCTCATAATATCTCCACTGGGATCTCTCCTTGCACTGCGCAGACTAGATCCTCCATAACAGCACCAGTCATGAGACCTTATCCGAGATCCTTTCTTTGTGCCCTTCAGTGGTATTTTTAAGGATAATTTTTTTCACATTTTTTCTCTTCATGTTTTCCATGACAGATCATTTGATATGAGTCCCACTATTGTAGACGAGTAAAAGTTCAAGAAGCTTGTATTTCCAGTAAAAAGCATCTCCAACTTCACGCAGCTCAAGTGCGCATTGCACAACAACAGTGGCTGGTAGGTCTAAGGACAAGAAGATATGATTAGTGACCAGAAATTCATTACATTATTCATCAAATCTTTATTGCAGACATGAGGTCCAGTTAAAAAAACAAGACAAACACACAACAAACTAAACACTAATCTTACACTAATTATTAAATTCACACTATTTTAAATCAGTCCAGAGACTTACCAAAGCCAGGCATTTTCATGATAGATTATCCTCAATATGGAAAGCAACAGCGTCAATCCAAACAATATACAGTGTTCCTTGTGTGGCTTGTTTCTTGTTGGCCAAAATGAAAGTAGTCAGAAATAAGGAGGTGAAGCTTATATAGCAACAGTAGTGACATCAGCTTGAGGAATCCCCTGAAATTGGAGCCAAGTTCCTCCTACTTTTAAGTGCTCTGTTTACTATAACAGCCTTATTTCGTCAACAGAACCTATTACATCAAAGTACTATATTAACAGTCCTTTTGTTAATAAGCTACTTAGTTACGTTATTACTTTACAGAAAATAGTCAGTACTTCAAATTGGCTATTGAAAATAATTGATTCATGTGTTTATAAATCATATTAGGCTATCAAAGTGTAAATTGTAAAATTGCACAATACATCTGCAAACAGTTCAAGGTAAAAACATAGATATCTTTACCCAAAAAGATCAAGACTTGTTTTTAAGTACCATTATTAAATGTATTTCATTCTTGTGGTTAGTTCATGACTCATGATCTTTACTTAAGTTGTCCCAGAAAAAACTAATATTATGAAACAGCACACGATAACATGTGCTGTACATTTGTCTCCTTATAATCTATGTATGATAAGATAAACACTATTGACGCAGGAGGACTACACCTGTTTGTTTTCATCATAATATAAGGGGTTATATAAGAATCACATATATTTGTTTTGCCCATTGTGCTAGAGGCATGAGTTCTGGAAGGCACGTCATGTTTACAGGCAGTGACATGCTCTATGCTGTAGACAGGGAAGTGGTTTGGACATTACTGCGGTGAGTTGTCAGGTCAGGTGATCCCAGGGAAAAACCAAGACACTCGTGCTCTAAATGTTGAGACACTTCAACAGGTTATTGTAAGTAGCGCGCAGGTGAATGACAACAACATTGTCTATGGGGTTTGCACGGAAATGAAATAGGAAACTAATGAATCATTAGTACAGCGTGGTCACATGGTTGATAAGCAGTTGTAAAAGTTTCTTACACTTGTCACACCCTCATGAACACAAGCTGGGACTGAGGCAAAATTATACTTTTCTACAGGTAACAGCAAGCAAGCCATATGGAGGTTATGAGCGTAGGCTAATGTGTTTGGGGTGTCTCTCAAAGTAGGCAACAGTTATGTCAAAAAATAGTGATAATACTACACATCTCTGTTCTTCACCTCCAGATGGCAGCATGGTTATACCCCGTCTCTTTTGATCATTCACTTGTGATTGTGAAAACGCAGAGCACGCAGGTCACAGTTTATAAGAAGTGTCAGTAGCAGGCTGTGCTCCAGGCTCATAAACATGAAACAGCTTCATTTTAAGGATAATTTCTGGGTGAGTTTAGTTTTTTTAGTTGTTTTATTACTCCTTTAAACCTGCACGTCGCTTCAACTGTTTTAGTCTTCTTTGATAGCTAATGGTTGAAAATGAAGTATCAGATTTACCGTGCGACGGTGGCGCAGTTGGTGGAGCGGGTCGTCAGGTGCTCGGATGGTCGGGGTTCGAATCCCAGCTGAAGGTGCCCACTGTCGTTGTGTCCTTGGGCAAGACACTTCACCCACGTTACCTCCAGTGTCTTAGTGTTTGAATGAGAGTGTGACTGGTTCCCTGGTGTAAAGCGCTTTGGGCCGAATGAAGGTAGAAAAGCGCTATGTAAGTTGAGACCGTTTACCAGATAGCAGCATATTATCTGTTCCATCCGTAACTTTATGTTTACTCTTCCAGTGAGTGGATGTGATACACAACAATCCATTATGACAATGTGGCCTATATAACACAATTCTTTCTTTGATGTTTGTATTATGCAGAGCAATGAGTTAACCAGCACAGTAGGCTATGATGCCATTATTCAGTATCACAATGAGGGGAAAAGGACATGTAAGGAGGTGGAAGACTTTATGAAAGCCAGGTAAAAGTAACATGCTCTTCAGTGATAGACAAATATATGTTCTCTGCCATTCTAATGGCATATTTCTTACCTTATAGAGCTGGGATTGAAGAAAAATATGCCAAAGACTTACTTGGTCTGTCAAAGAAAGTGTGTGGTCATAGCGAAATGAAGTAAGTGACTTATTTTTGTTACAGCATATTGTCGGTTTATGAGCAATACACAAACCCCTGAAATTACTCTATGACACAGAAATATATTGAAATTATTTACTGTATTTCCTCTTGTTGAGTAACTCATCTTAGTAAGAGCATCAACTTCAGTTCCTTTTCTGTCAGCAGTCACATGACCAGTGTGGTATTTGGATGTGTCAGTGTGTAGTAAGGGGAAGATGAAAATCACCTTTCATCATAATCATGTAACAGTCAATAATATCATTTTCATCATCTCTTTAAGCACATTAAAAAGGTCACTGGACGTTTTCAAATTGCGTAAGTGCATCTGTTTCACATTCATTTTTACTTCTCTTTTCCCATTTGCAAAAAATAAAATAAAATACATGATCATGTGATTAATGGTGATTCCTTTGACCGTGCAGAAATGGAGCATGTGAGCCTTGCCCATTTGCAGCTTGCACAAAGCATGAGAGAGGAGGTCCGAAAGCTGGAGGAATTTAGAGAAAAACAAAAAGAAGCCAGGAAGAAGGTGTGTTTTATTCCTATGTATTATATATATATTTTTGTGTTCTCCTTGAAATCTTCATGTCGCAAACAGATAGAACAGCACATGGATGCTCTTCACAAACAGAAGGCCTCACAGTTCAAGAAAACAATGGATGTGAGTAACAGGAATCGGCTGTGGAACATGCTAAATATGATGGATTTGAATATGAAAAACAAGAAGCTGGATAAGAAGTCCAATAATAACTCATTTCACAAAGATACATTTTGCTGCACGCGTTGCTCACTGGACATGGATATTGACAGGCTGGCTATTGGAGGCAGTGTTAAGCTTTTAAACTAGCATCTTTTGGACACAATTATGAAAAATGTATCTTGTACTTAGTTTGTGGGTAATTTTAATGTGTGTACATTTCCTGCAGTCAAAGAAAATCTATGAGCAAAAGTGCAGAGATAAAGAAGAGGCCGATCAAAATGTGTATCGAAACACCAACAACCCTAAGCATATCGAGAAGGTAGCATCAACTCTTTTGACTGTGTTTGGTTCCTTAAAAGTCATATTGTAAATTATGTAAATGTATTGTGTAACTGTTTGAACTGGTCTGTTGATTTAGCTAAATGCAAAAGCACAGCAGGCCAAGCTAAATGCAGAAGAAGCTGGTGAGCTCATTGAACATTGTTGTTTTGTTTGATTCTTTTTAACTTGGTCATTATAATCCCAGATAGGTTATACCAGCAGAATCTATCCACCCTGGGTAATATCCGAGATGAGTGGCTGAAGGAACATGTTTATTCATGTGAGGTAATGGTTGTTATAAGTACTGTGTATAGTGTTGCAAGTCGAGTGTGTGGTACTGAAATGGCCTAGATTACTATTTAAGATTTTATTTCACAGATACTGGAAAAGCAGGCAAATGACAGAATAAACTTCATCAGAAACACAGTCTGGTCCCATTTAAACCTTCTATCCCAGCAGAGTGTGACTAGTGACGAGGTAAAGACCACTAAAAACAATGTGTTTTTCTTTGTGAGCTAAATGGTTAACCTCTTACCCCTGAACCGAGCACATTTCCTCCAGTTCAGCTTTACCCAAATCTAAAAGTTTCTGGACTGGAGAGTTTACAGCCTATAGCCCAGTGTAAAGCTAAGCTAAGACCTACACAATTGATATAAACTGATCTTTTTCCTTGCGTTGTTGCAACTTTTTTCACTTCTTTTTCATCTCATTTTTACCACTAATTTGTCACTTTTTTTTGGTCACATTTTTGTTGATTTTTGGATGCTTTTTTTCCGAGAAGCTTTTAGATTTGGATAAGGCCAAACTGGAAAAAATGTGCTCAGTTCAGGTGAGGATTAAGAGTTAAAAACAAAAACAAAAAAACCTGTATCCATCTTGGGTTGCCTTCAGCTGCACATTAGGACACCAGCACCAGTAAGTATATGAACATGCTGTTTCTCATTTAAAAGCCTCCAGCTTGAACTACGCATCTCTGCTGGGATTGTGTGAAGTACCTTTGTGTTCACTTCCAAATGTGTTTTTACCATAGGACCTGGCAAACCTAAGAGTGGGGCTCCTTCAGCTTTTTGATTGGCTAATTATCTTTAGAACCAAAACAAAAATAATGTAAACATGAGCAGCTATTAGATCAAATCGCTTATGTTTATGAAATGTATACCCTTAAATGTGTACCATTAATATCAAAGTTATCTTATGCTTATGTTTTACAGCTGTATGAGGAAGTTAGGAAGTCGTTGGAACAGTGTGACATTCAAGAGGATATTGAACACTTTGTAACTCTCCGACGAACAGGCGACAAACCACCTGGTATTAATGTTACAAGCCAATCATCAATAACCTGTGCTATGGCAGATATTTTGAAGAGCATAAGCCTGAAGATTTGCGTATTTTAATCATTTCATTTGTAGCTTATTCACCTTCTCTTCTCAGCTCCACTTGTGTATGAAAACTTCTACAGCGGTCATAGGACTACACATGCACCTCGAATGCCACCTCCAGTAAACAGGTAGTTTATTTTCCACCTCAAGTCAATCCTAACCAGCTATTGCATCCTAATTTGTTAAAGTACTTTCATTCAAAGGAGAGAGCCCCCCCAACTCCAGGAAGTCCCAGTGGTATGTCTAAGCGGTCATTGTATTTATAGAACTGATTGCTTTAGGACTCAAAATGGAAATAATCTTTGTCTTGAAGGAGATGCAATCTATTCAACTGTGCAAGATGCTGGCTACAGTCTCGTCCGGAACTAGTGCAACAGCTTCGAAAGGGATGTGAAAAAAAAGTCCTTGTGCCATCATCATGTATGCACGCTTCTAAGATGGTGTGAAGCCGATAAAACTATTTGCTTTGTGTGCATTTTCAGAACACAAGGACATTTATGGTCGAAAGATGTATTTTTTCTAGCAAATAAACATATTTTAGATTACTCAGTGTTTTTTTATGCGTCAACACTCAATATTACATGATTATTTTAAAAACATGATCAACATTGAAGTCCATTTCATTGGCATTGCGAATACTGTCCATTGCAGTGTTACGATAAACAGATGGAGAAATGATTCTTAAGTGTCCAGACGTCACTGTGCGTACTCCGATTTAATCAACTCCAGAAGGATCTGAATCGTCCGCTCATCTGCAGCAGTGAAACGGCAAAATCAGTTGTCAAGTAGAAGAAATCTGACATGTGAACATAAAAATACACTTCTGTAAATGTACCTTCCAAATTTAACTTGGGGTTCTCCATCTTCTTCTCAAGGACAGCATCAAGTAGCCTTCGCAGGTGCTTAAAAATGACACCTATCCGAACAGGAGCCTAGCCCAGTGATACAGATGAAGGCACAATGAGTTTGAACGATAGTGCACATGCATGAAGACCCTCCAATTCATTATTAGACCTCTGACCTGGAAGTGCATCCATCCATCCAATGTGATTAGCCTTTCTCTGTGCTGAATGTCTATGTCGCCACCAAACAGCAGCATAGGAAAGGGAGTTATCAGAGTTGTGTCCCTCAAATAGATCTTGGTGTATTTTACCTTAAAAAAAAAAAGAGAATATAAAAATTAAACTGGGAAAAAAAAAAAGTACTATGAATACAAAGTTTATGGAAGATCATTTCTGCCCGTGTGACATTTGCCGATACCTTTTCCTGGTAAAGAAGCCACCCGTGTGTCTGAAGAGTTCGGTTCACAGATGAGGGATGGACCTGGGCCTTTCCTTGGGGCGTCTCCACACTGCAAGCTACACGGTCTAGCACATCCACAGACGGTGTGTACACAAGCTTAGCCACGTTGTCGTACAACCCGGCCGACAGTGCTGTGTTCAGGATGGAGATCTGTGCCCGGGACAGTGTGCCCGCATGGAGTTTGAAGCGACTAGAGTGGCGAGAAGACCAGAAACCCGCCTGCTCCATCATTCTCATCAGCTCGAGCTTTACATTCTGGAAACAAAAAAACAGTTACTCACAGTAACATAAACTTGGAATAACTTTAGGTAAAAGAGAAAGTGGAAATGCACGCTACCTCTATTGTAACCAGGGCTGTACGATTGAGGAAGTGCTTTCTACAGTAGGACATTTCTGCTTTGTATCCCTCAGTTTGTGTGTTTTTCCATCTACAAACAATGTCAGCCATATTTTTTAATCATTTAATTTCACTACATGAAATTGATGAAATATTTGACTTTAAAGCCACACTGCAAAACATTCCAGGTTCAGTATATTGCTACGACACAAGAACTAAACAGGATCAGCCATCGACAATGCTATATATTAGCAATTAATTATCAAAATAAAGCATCGTCATCCCATGTTTGGCTACTAGCAAAGCAACATCTCCATGGAGACGAAATGATGATGTCCCACTCCCAGCAAAGTTACAAGTCAGACCTAAGGAGAGGGTAGCCTGCGCACTTTGTTTTTGTTTTGTTTTTTTATCAATTAAAAAGAATGAAAAAACAAAACAAAAACAGACATACTTTATTCTATTCAACGGGGAAAGTGTTCTGCTCTGTGGATTTCAAGAAACTAAGAGCTGATTACTGATTAAGCAAGTTTGGGAGGTGAGGCGGGGCACGCCCATAACAATCATCGGTTAAATACAGGGTCAGCGCAGACGCAAACAGGGCTTTTTGTTATGAGTCAATTACATGTTTGATGCTAAACCTTTTGCAGACTCAGATACTATTTTGGGCTTGTCCAAATTCATGTAGCACTTTAAATACTTTTAACTTGTTTTAATGAATAAAAAACGCAGAAAACCATTCACTCACTCACACACAGACACAATTTCCAGTGCGCACATTCGAAAAACAAATGTCCAAAAGCATTACCCAAGATAGGCGTTGTATATAGTCAAGTGGTCAGAGTTGGCAAAGGAAAGTGCAGCTTTAGCCAGGTTGGCTTCTTCTTTCCTGTTCATTGGTGTGGAAAAGGGAGACTTTTCTGCAATAGCAGCAGCAATGGTTGCCTGAAAAAAATAATAAAACAAATCCACATTCATCTGTTCCAAAAATGGATGTAAATATGAGCATTTGTAAATGTATATGTGAAACTTACAATAGGCTCCAGGCAGCCAAGGATGGCTCCATAGATGAGCATTTTACCAATCTTCACATTGACAGGCAGACCAGCAAGATGGTGTCCCAGGGGAGTGAGCACATGATCATTGGGGAGACATGCGCCTATTTTCCTCAATAGATTAACAGCATTGTTCACTGACTGAGGCTGCGGGGGGTCCAAAGCTTGTCCCAGGAAGTCCTCTGGAGAGCCGTACTGACACTTCTAATGGGACACGTGGGAGAGAAAGAAACAGACCATGAGTTTATTGAACAGCAGATTATTAACTCATGTTTCAGTAGTAACAAGTGTACCATTATATGCAGACAGAGCTCCTCTAGTGGGACGCGAAGTATTTCTGGTACAGAGTAATCCATGAAGCTTTGAAACCTAAAAGGTGAAAAACAGACAACTCTAATTTAAACTGTATGGACTGTACGTTCAGTATAAAGTATGTTATACAGGCTGTAGTTTAAACCTGTATTTTGCATAGAGTCTGAAGCAGAATCCATTTCGAACACGACCTGCTCTGCCCTGCCTCTGGAGGGCGCTGGCTTTAGAAACAAATGTTTCAACCAGTGAGCTCATTTGGCTGCTTTCGTGATATCTAAATAAAGATTGGACATAATTGTTTCCAAAACAGTCTCAATATTAAACATTTGTTATAATTCTCATGCTGTGCTGTATTGTGTAACTTACTTATTCTCCTTGGTTTTCCCAGTGTCAATGACAAAGACGACATCCGGTATAGTGACACCGGTCTCTGCAATATTGGTTGACAATACAATCTAAACAAGAAATCAGCATAACAATAATTGATGCCCATTTTTGATCACATTTTAAGATCAGCAATACCTTTCTTACTCCAGCAGGAGGCACTGTAAAAGCAGCAGCTTGATCCTTAGATGACAAGGTGGAATGAAGCGCCACAATCTTGTACCTGTCAAACATAATGAAAGCAAAAGTAGGGATTATGATGTACAGTATAATTGCCTTTGAAAAATATAACTGAAAAATAAAATGTTTTACCTGTTTTTGTCTTTAAAATTCTTGTCAAATAAGAGCAAGTCATACAGCTGCTGAATGTGGGCAAGGCCCGGGAGGAACACAAGAACAGCACCATCCACCTCTGCAAACTGAGGTGATTTATCTTGTGTGGAATAGAATAAGGAAATACTTTTAAATACAGTTTTAATATGTTAGCAATAGTACGGTATGAGATGTACCTAGATAATGTATAAGGCCAAGCATCAAGTCCATATTTATTTTATTGGGATTCATGTACTGAAGCACATGTTTGGTTCTGTTGCTTAAATGATCCAAGTCTGGACCAAGATCCCAACCAAGAGAGTCTTTTATAATTACTTCCTGAATACACAAACAACCAAAGTAATATATTACACAAAGCATACGATGCTTTAAGCAAGCATACTCCAGAGTCATCACTACCTGATGTTGTAAGGTCTTTCCTCCCTTTTGAGTGATAGAAATACTGACTTCCTCTTCTTCTTCCAAGATTCTCTGACAGTACTCGGAGTCCTTTTCAAGGACATATCCAGTCTCCTCCACAATGTCTTCTAAATGAAAGACCTAACACAAACAAAACTAAGTCTGCTGGATAATTGCAAGAAAGAATATGACCAGAACCTACCTCAACTGGAAAAGTCCGACCGGGAATTGTGATGACAGGGCAACGGTTAAAATAACTTGAGAATTTGTGACAGTCAACTGTGGCACTCATAAGAATGAGCTGCAAATCTGATCTTCTCTGTACAACATCCTTCAGAATAGTCAGAAGGAAGTCTGACTGGACACTGCGCTCATGAACCTGCGAAGGGGAAAATGCACAGGGCATGACTGACAAACTGTGACCTCGAGTACTGTGTGGAGTGTATACAGTGATTAGAAACCTTTGAATACCTCATCGACTATTATGTGTGTCAGGGAGCTGAGGTGTCGGTCCTGCTGAAGTTTCCTCAATAAAACCCCAGTGGTGCAGTAGAGAAGGCGGGTCCACTCACCGGACAAATTCTCCATTCGGATCTGATATCCACAGAGCGAAGACTAAAGACAAAATATCATTCCATTTACTTGTTTCGACCTTAAAAATGGTGCAGCTTTTTGTGTTCAATAAAAAAATGTTTGAATACCTTCGATCCTGGTCCATCCTCACAGCCCAGTTCCTCACTCACTCTGCAGGCTAAGCTCATAGCAGATATCCTTCGAGGCTGTGTTACCACTATGTTGCATGGCTGTGGCTCTTTTCCTGAGGTCAGCATTTGCTCCAGTACAAATTGTGGTATCTGGGTACTCTTTCCGCTGCCAGTCTCTCCAGCAACGACCACAACAGGATGGCGCTGCAAGGACTCTAGGACATGATGCCGGTGTTGGAAAACAGGTAGCTGCTCTCGCTCCGCCTCGAAAGTCACAAGAGTTATTAATAAGCTTCAGAGGATGGCAGAGTAGACAAAATATTTACTTGAGTAATATGACCTCAAGTAGAAGTGTAGTAATCCAAATAAATGCACATAAAACATAAAAAAAGGTGAAGATTCAGATATTTTTATATCCCATTTTTTAAGATAGTTAAAAAACTGTTTTTTTTTTGTCAACTACAGATGTACTCATCATCTGTGCTCAAGAAAGCTCTTTCAGAAGTTATTTCAAAATGATATTACTGAAGTAGAAGTAAAAGGTACTGAATTATAAAACGTCTGTACTAACCACATCTGACAAGCTCTTAACTAAAAAATAAAAAACACTATTAGACAAAAAGAAAAAGTTACCTGTAATTTTTGGGCCCGTGGTGATTTCTTAAGCTTTAAAAAGAGCTCTTTAGCAGCCTCTAGCGCTGCAATGCTTTTCTTTCCCCATTCACTTTTACACTTCTGAAAGTCCCTTGCATCGCCCAAATCCAATGCTGCCAAGTTTTCCCATGAATCCTCAGGCTCTTGATCTTCCTCTTTGCCCCTGTCGGCAGAGGCTGAGCTCCAGGTGCTTGGTTTTGCTGCTGTTTGAGTTTTGTGAGAAGTCGAGAAATAAACTGGTCTCTGGGTTTGTTGGCAGCAGTACGACTTTCCTCCTGCTGCTGTAGTTCACTGTCTCTCCACTCCAGCCACACGTCTCTGTAGGTTGGAGGAAGCAGCTGATGCACTGACTGAGAAAAAAAATTTGCTTTGTGAACAAATTCAACTCAAGAGGACATGTGGATGGGCTGATTTGTTACCTGCCCTTTTACCAAGTTGTACAATGCAAGGGTTGCTGCTAGATGTTGTGCCTGCATACTGTCCTCAGTCACAATAGTGGGACAAACTTCAAACACATCATCCAGCCGTTGAATTCGCACTCTACCAAAGGAAAAGCATGATTATTCCTAAAATGGTCAGATTTCGTGGCTACCCTGGAACATAGACATTAGACAACGACACAACAGTGGTGGGTTTCATCAGCAACAGAGACGAGACAAACTACAGGAGTGAGGAGAGCAGCCTGGTCACATGGAGCACACAGACGATCTCCCCAAAAGGACACAATCTTCCACTTGGTGCAACAACAGCGCTGGTACAGAGGAGGCTGCTATCTTGTATGCACACATCTTCTGCCCTATCCACTGGCCTAAGGTCGACTGAGGCGTGGTGTGCTGTAAGGGCATTAAAGCCGCTGCTTCCCATGAGCAGCCTCTCTCTCCCTCCCCTTTACGGCGTGCTACTGCCTCATGCACAATTTCACAGAGTGACCCTCTCCCCTCCATTCAGGACATTTACTCCAACTATACCCAATATTTTAATCCTTTAAGTATGAACACCAATTTCTTTACCCAAGAATAAGGTTAATGATGATCAATTAATAGAAGTAGAAAATTAGAAAATAAAAGAGAACAAGTAGTTTTGAAGTTTAGAGTAAATGTTCTTGTACTTGTTTTTTCCCTTTTCTTTATAACCTGCCTTGGAAAGAAATCCTTACTATTTTGACATGTTTGCTACATTCATTAACACTAGGCATATGGCAACTGAAAGTATTTTGTCTTCACTATCTGCTTTAAAACCTATTTCATTTTATAATAATTGATAGTGCTTTATTGTTCTTTTTGCTTGTGGGTGGGTAAAAACCCCATATACCTGCATTTCCAGTATCGTCCAGCAGCGACCTTGTGAAAAGCCGGTGGGGGCTCTTGGGGAGGTTCTTTCTGACCCAGTCAATGAGAAACTGCTTGGGAGATTTTCCTGTCCAGCTACGAGCAGTATAATCAAAATTACGTACATCTTTTGGCTCATGCTTTTTAACTGTAAAAGACAATCAATTTAGTTCTCAATTTCTTGTACATCAACATCGAGAATATTGATTTAGAGGCAAACCTTTTTCTGCAGGGGGCTCTTTTTCAGCTTTTTCAAACAAGTGGAATCCCAAATTGTCTTCACAGGTTGGAAGAGTTTTGCTTTCTTTTGCGGGTACATCGCTAACTTTTATAGCAGGGTTAAATATGGGGTGGGACTCAAGCTGCTTCATTTCTAGTAAGAAACAAAATATCAAATTTCAGTCTATACATGAACACATTTCAAGATTTTTTTGTTGCACACATACCTTGCTGTATGATACGTATCCTATCCTGTGCTGTTCTTTGACCCAGCTTGTCTCCTTTGGCTTTAGCAGCATTAGCCATTTCTTTGGCGTCAGATTGCTGAGCAGTGAGGACCAAATACCGCTCGTTCTACAACATAATACCAGAGACAATATTATAGTTGTCTGAAATAGAAATCAGTGGGAGCATGTGTGGTGTTAAATACACAGCTGCATTATTACAATAACTGCTTTTAACAGTCTCATTGTAACAAAATTGCCCCCGCTTGGAAAGACTTGTAGAATACGTTGGCAGCTCAACTTACAGGGTCAAACTTTTCATCCATCTCAGGGTTGCGTGAGATTTTTTCTCCAACTTTGTCGTCTTCCTCCTCCTCCTCCTCCTCCTCATCAGAGCTTTGTTCTGCATACCTCAGGATCCAGTTTTTCACAGTGGCAGCTTCATCCTCAACCTGACAAACACCAAAGTTGGTAAGAATGACACAACATTAACACCCAACAGAAGGCTATTTAAAATCTATTAAATGCATACTTTGGTTGTTTTCGACGATTTTGCCGATGCTTTAACACTCATTATTGGTGTTTTCTGTTGAACGGGGGCCTGAAACTTAGGCCTGTTCCTTTGACTCTCCTCCTGCATTTGCTGGCAAAAGCCTTCTGGCAGCTCCTCTGTCATAAAAGTTCAGTACAGTCAAAAATGCTTTATGCTAGACATGGTACTGACTACTTTGTCACCTACCATCTTTCAGGTTGAGGCAAAGCCAGTCGAGAGCAGAGTGGAGATCTCCTCCATAGAGCACACTACTCTTCATTGACTCCTCAATGTGTTCCCTCTTAAAGTTGAACTTTTCCAGAGCTATGTAAAGATCCTATATGCACAAAAATGCTAATTGGCAAACACTTATTTATATTGCTTAAACATCAGGGCGATACACAAGTCTTACCATTAATTTCTTGTTTGTGAGTCTGCCAGATATGGGCCCTTTGTTGGCATACTCCTGACAAAAATCATTAATCAGTCTGATGATTTTCCTCTCAAGGTCTCCTTGTATTGTCACCTGTTAAAAAAAATGAATTGGCATCTGTCTTAAATCAAAGACTTCAATGTGTACTATCAGATGTAGAGACAAACACACCATAGTGCAAATTTGCTATACAATTAGTAAGTGCAGACCTGTACTGTACAATAAGTTAAACCGACCCTGGGCAGGCCTTGTGAATTTGTGACAGAGACCAACACTCACTTTAAGAACAGACTTGTCAGAAGCACCTGTATCCACTTGTGCTACATTGGCAAGACTGTAGTTTTTTGGAACTGCAGAGAAAGGGGAAACAAGGTTGGTGTCTGCGTTAAAGGTAACAATGTCTATTACAATACATTCCCGCTTGAGATTTGAAGAATGCTTTTCCACCTATGACATTATGTTTACATCAGCGAAATGCTCTAACGTTAAATCAGCTATAACAATCTGCACGCAGTTGATCATGTTTGAAGACCTTTTGGCTTGTTTTCTTGGGCTTGTTTGGTTGGCCTGCTGTTGGAAGCCTGTATCTTCTGTTCTTCTTTCGTGGTGCTCCCTGACGCTGAACCAGTCCTGGCTGTTGGTGAAGGACACACCACAGGAGCTGCTGCCGCCGCGGATTTCTTCTTCTTTCCGCCCATTTGGATCCAGGACAGTGCTCGCCACACCTCCTATGTAAAGTGTCAACTAACGATTCATATGTAAGGGCCCTAGACAGTAGATCAGTTAAAGGGAGTTTAATATATGTTCCTCATCGTGACCGACAGACCCAGCACCAACGCAGCCACCGTAACGGAAGTACCGTTCAGCCACATGCATTGTGGGTAATGAAGAATCATGGCCGACGCATTTGGTGATGGGCTGTTCAGCGTCTTTGACGATGAACAACAAGCTACTACAGGCAAAAAGACTCATTTATCAGCGGCTCCCGAAACCGGGTAACTAATTTCATCATTACGTATGTAACCAGTTTCCAAAAATGCCTCTCATAACCTGTGCAATTAATACAAGCCCTTCACGTGTGCTTGTGTGTGCGAGAGCTGTTAGCTTTCGGCTAACATTGTTTTTTAGCTTTAACATTAGGAGTTAATTTGAGTCTAGTTTTAGACTGGAATATCTTGATCCTGTATCTGTAATACAGTATTTCTTACAGAAAACCTGTGAACAGACCAGGCGCTCAAAGGGATGCTGGTCCGTCTGGTCGAGGCAAGAGGGAGGCAGACAATGAAGCTGGAGATGAGATTTTGTTTGGGAAGAGACCCCGTCATGAAACAGTTTCTGCTAATGACATCAAGTAAGTACGAAACATCTGCAACAATTGTGACCGCACAGTGAGATTGCATATAATACGTTGAGTATGTAGTTTCCGAGTTGTTAACCTTAGCTTTGCACTGTCAAATAAAGACATCTACGTCTATTGACAATAAGGAGGACAAAACGTTCCACAGTAAACAATAATGTATTTAAGAAAGGTTTAGCTTGTGTTGGTTGTCCCGCAGAGACGAGACGAGCTCCGCACCTCCCTCTCCTCTCAGTGCACCCCCAGCACCATGTAAACACAAACGCGTGCAGGAATTGCAAATGTTTGAAGCGGCAGAAGCAGCAACACCTAGAACCTAACACAATCAAAGTTTACACATTAACAAAAGATTGTGGACTGATAAACCTCTTACCGACCTGTTCTGATGCAGCTGAAATCCTCATATCTACAGGGAGCCTCCAGGCGTTAAAGGGTTGTGGAAAATAAAATCTCTGCACTGTAAATTTGGTTCTAAATGTAACCGTTCTGTTCTAAATGCCGAAAACACAGACTTGCATGAAAGTTGCAGTTTAGTCTCAAAATGTTTACTTTGCTACATATCCTGTTTAATCTTGTGTGCAACACACATTTATCAGCTGAATAATGAGATTTCCTTTTGCCTCTGAACGCATCATACGGGCAGCTGTGGAGAGGAGTGTGGGTGTGATAGGAAAGCCAGGTGAAGGGACGGGAGTGCAGAGGTTTACTACTGACACCTACTGACAAAAAAGCTTTAAGTTGAATTGTTTCCATAATATGAGGGAAAAAAAGTATTTTTCAATTAACATGCGTTTCAAAGTCCATACATTTTCATACTGGTTCACGTGATTGAATACACAATCTGCAGGTGAAAAGGCCGATTACAGGCAGCTGGAGAGTGTCTGTGCTTGGAACAGCCTTGAACAGGGCAGAACCTAATGAATTAGAAAAGGTTGTTCACAGTCAGGAGATGACGCAGGCAACACCCAGTCTACAGCTGATGCCAAAGCTATTTATTATTTATCTACCTACATTCCTACCTGCTCTCACAAAGCACCGCTCCCAGCCAGAACGAAATCCAGGGCTAGTATATGAGCACTATGAAACTAGGGGATTTAATAGGGAAATCTAGCACCACCAGTGAACAGGTGAAGGAAGAAAAATAACAGCCCTACTGTTACAATGTCACAAGTATTTAGCATTTGATTTTTGTCCTTGTTTTGTTTAGTCTTGCAGAACTTATGCCTCAGGTGAAAGTAGAGCAAGTTGAGACTGTTGAAGGATGCTCCCATGAGGTATGGAAACTTGGTCATGATATGAAAGGGAAATTATTAATTGACTATAATTGTCTGTCTTGCAGGTTGCTTTACCTACCAGTGACGAATACAAGCCACTAAAACCTCGAGTTGGAAAAGCTGCTAAGGTGTTGTGTAGTGTTGTGAAATATGAACAATCCATAACTGTGCATTGATACTTTATTTTGGTTTGATGCTTGTATTTTTTAGGAGTATCCCTTTATTCTTGACCCCTTTCAACGTGAGGCCATTTTGTGTATTGACAACAACCAGTCAGTGCTTGTGTCTGCTCATACCTCGGCTGGAAAGACAGTTTGTGCCGAGTGAGAGTTTGTTTAATTATATACTGTACTGTGAAGTGGTCAAAATACATGGTGTTCTTGTTCTTTTTTGTAGATATGCTATCGCACTGGCGCTTAGGGAGAAACAGAGGGTGATCTTCACTAGTCCCATCAAAGCCTTGTCCAATCAGAAATACAGAGAGATGTATGAAGAATTTCAGGATGTAGGACTGATGACTGGTGATGTCACCATCAACCCCACTGCCTCTTGTCTCGTCATGACAACGGAGGTAAATCCCGCTGAAATCCCAGCATAGTATAGTTTTATTTACTTATTCATCTCCTACCTTTTGCAGATTCTGAGGAGCATGTTGTACAGAGGCTCTGAGATTATGAGGGAAGTTGCTTGGGTAGTTTTTGATGAGATTCACTACATGAGAGATTCAGGTGAATATCCTGCTGGAGAAATGGTGCCTTTTTAATATGCATAGACACATTTCATAAAGGGTTTGTGTTTTTTATTAGAGCGTGGTGTTGTGTGGGAAGAAACGATTATTCTTCTGCCTGACAATGTGCATTATGTATTCTTGTCGGCCACAATTCCAAATGCCAGGCAGTTTGCTGAATGGATTTGCTACTTACATAAGCAGGTACTAGCCCAAACTGTACCACAATTCATCTTTGTTTTTATTGCAATGAATTTAAACTTTTTTAATATGCATTTTTAGCCTTGCCATGTGGTGTACACGGAGTACCGTCCCACTCCTCTGCAGCATTATGTATTTCCTGCAGGTGGCGATGGACTCCACCTTGTTGTTGATGAGAATGTAAGACATTACTAATACTGTTTGATAGACACTTTTTTTGGGGGGTGATAATCGTAAAAGAGCTGTGTGTTCATCAACAACTCGTGTCTGTTTTAGGGCGACTTCAGAGAGGATAATTTTAACACCGCGATGCAAGTGCTGCGAGATGCTGGAGACTCGGGTGGCAGCGGTGGAGGAGGCAAGTGGGATCCAAGAGGACGCAAAGGTGGAACTAAAGGTTTGTTCTAGCGCCGTTGCATTTTTTTAATATATTTTACTAATATTAAGGATCAATTGATACATGTGGAATTTTCAATAGGGCCATCCAGTGTCTTCAAAATAGTAAAAATGATCATGGAGAGAAACTTCCAGCCAGTCATCATTTTCAGTTTCAGCAAAAAGGAGTGTGAGGCTTACGCTCTGCAGGTCGCAAAACTGGACTTTAACAAAGGTACGTATAAGGAACTTTTTTGTTCTCCTTTAATGTTTGCACTGGAAATATGCTATGCTTGCATGAAAAAAAGGTTCTGCTTTATTTTATGTGCTGTATCTCAGCGGGGGGAGCGCTGATGGGGAAACGCGCGAGAAACACGTGCACAGACTATGGGTCACGTTTTTACAGCATGCAACGCAGCCCTTGGATCGCAGCGCTGCAGCGAGCGGGAGGCGGACACAGGAGAGATTGTGCCTTTCTCTCCTGTGTCCGCCTCCTGCTGCAGCAGTGGGATAAATACGGCTCTCCGTCCTGTGAAAGCATTAAGATTGTGACGAAAACTTGTGAGGCTGCAACGCCATGAGCTTTTGGAAGAATTAGCGCGAGCTGAGGGGAAAGGCAGAGAGCAGACGCTCAGCAGCGCTGGTGACAGAAAGACATTGGAGCTGCGCTTAACACATTCAGCTGCACGAGGCTGCGCTGACTCTGTCTGTAATAAAACCAGATGAACTCGAGTCCAAAGGATTTGTAGGGAGACTTTATATCAGTCAAATTGACGTCTGCGGCGGTGCTATACGATGCGTGTTTTAAATGTCGTTTAAAAAAAAAAAAAAACACGGAAAAAAAAAACTCAATATGTGGCGCACGGTGTTGATTCTGTGGCGGTGCGCCACAGAATAGTCTATGTGTGGGAAACACTGCCATTGCTATATATATATATATATATATATATATATATATATATATATATATATATATATATATATATATATATATATATATATATAAATAAAAATTTAGTTTTTGGTTTATTTGGTCGGGACAGTGCATGTTAATGAACATACATGGGTCTCATGCATGTAAACAAGCCACACCAGATTGTAGCCTTGGGCTAATTTACTCTACATTTACTCTTTTGCTCTAACATCAAAGCTGTATCTATTGTGGATATTGTTTGAAAACTGCTTTACTTCAGTGGACTAGTATGCGAGTCCTTGCACTCCCCGCCACAATTCAATTCATCTTTTTATTTGAGCATCTGAGTTCCACAAAGTTCTACATATATACAAAGTTCAGCACAGTAATCGAAACAGTGGCACCTGTGTATGCTCAGAAGTGAGGTTGGAATTGCCCTCATTAAGATGTCTGTGTAAGCTCTGTCGTACAGGAGTTGTCCATCTTTTATTGAAGGTACAGAAGATGACTCAAGTACCTTCATTGAAGATGCCCTCATTAAGGACACTTATAAAACATAAAATACTTGTGACCTTAAAATATGTACTATTGTTATAAAGTAAATGTTTTTCAAAATGCATGTTTTATACTAGATGAGGAGAAACGTCTCGTTGAGGAAGTGTTCAACAACGCTATAGACTGCCTTTCAGATGAAGACAAGAAACTCCCTCAGGTAACAAACATAGCCAGAAAGTTTTCCTGCCATCTTTTTTGAAGTACTGAACACGGTCTATGTGCAATGTTTAAATATTTGCTGTATGTGGAAGAAATGCAGCAACACCAATTAAAAAAATACAACCAATAGCTAAATTATTTCCAAACATGTATCAACCACTAACTTGGATTTTTGATCATGATCCAATATTTTTTTCCAGGTGGAACATGTTCTGCCCCTCTTGAAGAGAGGCATAGGGATTCATCATGGTGGGCTGTTGCCTATTCTCAAAGAGACTATAGAGATTTTGTTTTCTGAAGGTCTTATTAAGGTACATCTCAAATCTTACTGTTTTGCTCTAATTCTTTTATGTTTCAGATTTATAATTTCCTCATTGTTAAAGATGAGGCAGATGCATAGACTAACTGGAGTATTGTTATGTACTTTCCTGGCTCTCACTTTTTGTTATAGTTTTTACTGTCTACTTTAAAGACACAAGAATATTTCAGTTCCTGACTGTGTTTTTCTGTCCAGGCCCTATTTGCCACAGAAACATTTGCAATGGGGATCAACATGCCAGCAAGAACTGTGCTGTTTACAAGTGCACGGAAATTTGATGGCAAAAATCACCGCTTTGTAAGAGCACACTGCAACACGCAACAAGTAGACACACAGATTTGATAATTCTTTTACTCATAAAACTCTGTGGTGGGGCTGTACTGGGGCCGAACGAAGGCTGTCCTTCAGCACCTGGGCCCTACTACAAACCTGGTTAAAGTTTTTCTTTCTCTCTTGCCTCTTCTTAACCAAGTATACAGAGAATGAATAATTTAATTATGAAAGATTTAATTACTTTTATTAGAGTAATCATCAATTCTGACCACAATGCAGCCCTACTTTTAAAACAGAAACACCACAGATTAGTTTTCAAAGTTCAATGGGAAATGTGCTTATGATCGAGTTGTATAACTAATTTATGAGCTATGATGGCAATGATAAAACCTTGGTGTTTTTTAATGAATTACTTCAATCAGTAGTTTTGTATAGCCCAATATCACAACTGGAGTTTCCTCACAGGGCTGCACCAAACATTAAAACAATGTGATG
The DNA here is from genome assembly GCA_007210695.1 of Neogobius melanostomus. NCBI lineage: Eukaryota > Metazoa > Chordata > Actinopteri > Gobiiformes > Gobiidae > Neogobius > Neogobius melanostomus. Next base: position 5,059,509 of record VHKM01000221.1, on the reverse strand, counting down.
TTCAAGCAAATATGGTGTCACATTGGATACAATTAATAGCCATTTTTCCACTTTGTTTTGTCTCACGGTGTAGATTACATCAGGCGAGTATATTCAGATGTCTGGTCGTGCTGGGAGACGAGGAATGGACGACAGAGGAATCGTTATTTTTATGGCGGATGAGAAGATGAGTCCAGCTGTTGGCAAGCAACTACTAAAGGTCCAATCTTATTCAATCAACACCAAAGTTATCAGTCATAAAGACCATCTTAACAAGCCCGGGGATTTTGATTAGTCAAATTAGTCACTCAGACCCAGGCAGTCAATTACATGCAATCTAATGGATTTGTAAAACATTTAAACCTACAGACTCACTTGAACTGGCTTGTCTTGTTGTCCTTCAGGGCTCTGCAGACCCTTTGAATAGTGCCTTCCACCTCACCTATAACATGGTCCTCAACCTACTGCGCGTCGAGGAGATCAACCCGGAGTACATGCTGGAAAAGTCTTTCTATCAGTTCCAACACTACAGGGCTTTGCCTGGTGTAGTTGAAAGTAAGGACACCTGTTGCTCAGTGTCTGGATCCATATTGGAGCACATTTAAACCTTTTTTGTTTGCAGAAATGACAAAGCTGGAGGAGCAGTACCATGCCATTGAGATTCCCAATGAAGAGAGTGTAGTTACTTACTTTAAGATCCGACAGCAACTGGCCAAACTTGGTAAAGAGATCCAAGAGTTCATCCACAAACCTAAATACTGTCTGCCCTTCTTACAGCCCGGTCGTTTAGTCAAAGTAAGTTTTTCATCATCTTTACAGTGTCACCAGTGACACCAGTACGAAATATTAAAAATATATTGGGGGTTTTACAGGTAAAAAATGAAGATGCTGATTTTGGCTGGGGAGTGGTCGTCAACTTCTGCAAAAAGTCCAACACAAAGGTAAAAAGAAAGCTTTAAGGGATATTTCTGGATTTTTGACATAGGGCCTCATTTCCTAGTTATCCAGAGTGTTGTTGATTTCTGGCTATTTATAATTTGTTTAAATTCATGCAGTTCTTATATTTGAAGAGTCTAGTGGCGCTAGGCTAGCGCATTTCTATGGTAACGGCTAGCCTGCATTAAAAACAGTCTGACCCACTTCACAGTGCACCTGAGGCAAATCACTTAACGCCAGACTAATATCAATGTCTGTGTCGATAGAATAATTTTTTCAAATATAACTGACCTTGTATCACATGAATTACCGCATTTTGAGGGACTATTTTCAAGCAGATCACTCCACTGCTGTGTAGCTTACAACTACGAAGCTGATGCTCAAATATAAGTTATTTTAAATACAAAATGGTTAAAATTATTCTATTAACACAGACATTTATATGGTTAGTCTGGCGTTATAAGTGATTTGCCTCAGGTGCACTGTGGAGTGGGTCAGACCGTTTTTAATGCAGGCTAGCTGTTACCGTAGAAATGTGCTAGCCTAAAACTAGCTTAGCGCCACTAAACTCTTCAAATATAAGAACTGCATGAATAAAAAAAATATATCTCCAGAAATCAACAACACTCTGGATAACTAGGAAATGAGGCCCTATGTCAAAAATCCTGAAATATCCCATAAAATAATATGCAAAAGGTAACCAATGCTAATATTCAAAAATTCACAATTTCAGTCGACTACTGAGTCTGAACCTTTGTATGTGGTGGAGGTCTTGTTACACTGTAGTAAGGACAGTGTCAAGGACGCCGCGACAGAGGCTGCTAAACCTGCTGCACCAGGTGAAACTGGGGAGATGCAGGTAAGTCAATTACTTATACTTTGTTCATATAGTCTGTCGATTGTTCTGACAGCTCAGTGTTATTTAGGTGGTGCCAGTGATGCTTCACCTTCTGACGTCCATTAGTTCTGTTCGACTGTACATTCCCAAAGACTTGAGGCCTTTTGACAACAGACAACTCATGCTCAAGTCCATTCAGGTACAATGGAGGTTCAGGATGTTTTCAAACTGATTCCATTACTTTTATTTTATTATGCAGCAATTTGATACTGAAATCATAGTAAATTCTTATCTATTGTTAAATGTCTCTTGTTAAAATCTTATGACGATTACCCTACAGTAATCTGTAAATGTGTAAATGTTTAAGTCTGTGGTAAATTCCATTCATTGCCTGTGATACAGAAAACTATGACTTTGATATGAATGGTGAGAGTTTACTGACGTTGGACTGGTTTTAAAATGTGAGTGAATTAATGATTGCTTCCCAGTGTAGGATTTTGTATTCATTTTATGGTCTTTGGTAAATACAACGTCTACCTGTCCAGAAAGGGAAAATAGCCTTTTTTCTTTTTGCGATAACTTGGCACGTCTTTTTTTCAAATACAAAAACAAAACCATTTTCACATTGTGTTCAGGAGGTCCATAAGCGTTTCCCAGATGGTGTTCCCCTGCTTGACCCTATAGATGACATGGGCATAAAGGACCCCGCTTTAAAGAAAGTGATTCAAAAAGTGGAAGCGTTCGAGCACCGCATGTACTCCCACCCTCTGCACAGTGACCCTAACCTGGAGTCTGTCTACTCTCTGTGTGAGAAAAAAGCTCTGGTGAGACATTGTTTTCTCGTCATTATCCTTTACCAGTACCATGTTTATCTTACTGAATCATTTATGTTTCATGGTGCTAGTCTGTTAATGTTGAAGCTACTAGACAAACGCAGGAAAATAGTACATTATTTATTAGGTGTGTAGTGATGATCAGATGGTGCATGTACAGTACATTATGTAAAAGAAAAACACAACTGCTGCTGTAGATGAGAGCAGTTCGTAAATATATAGATATAGAATGTCTGCCTTTTAGGAGTCGCTGTATTTAGTGTTTCCAATAATCAAGTGATGGAAACCGAAGCTCATGTTCATGCACTGCTCACATTTGTTTGTCAAATTAGGTCACTCTGTGACACTGGAAAATTCACCACATTGCTCACCTTTTATTTATTATAAGATAAGATTAACTTTATTGTCCCACAGATGGAAAATTTGTCTTGGCCTATTCACCCATGCACATAAGCTGCAAGTAGCGTGGCTGTTTCTCGATCGTTTAAAACAAAAGAGCAGAGAGCAGGATTAAACCTGGATTAAACCTGGCCTAAAGCGGGACTAAACAGAGCTCAGTGTTGAACTGAGCCAAGAGGAGAAACACGGCACTGCATTGGCACATTGTGTATATTCTGTTATTTAGGAACCAAAATGTATTTTAAAAACAAAACTACAATGAATTGCTGCATTGTTTTCAAAGCACAGTAATTATTATTGGATTTAATTAAGGCTTACCGTGAATTATGTTCCAGACCTTTGCTTGACAATTATCATTCTTTTTTTTCCCGATTTGGACCTCAGTGAAATTAAATTCAGGACCTCTGAACTAAACTAGTTCTCCCTCGCTCTCTCTCGCTCATGCCCTCCATGAGGTGAGAGCTGCTCATGTGGGTCAGTGTTTTCTCTTTACAGCATCAGGCCGAGGTTCAGAGACTGAATCTGTGCTGCAGGGGCGGCGCTCAGAGGATTCAAGGGACTGCGCCCCCTGAAAGAAAACTGATCTGCCTATTTAGAGGACAAGGGCTGCAAATTAGCTTCTGCTACAAGCACTAAGATGCATACATCAGACTTCTGTTACAGTTTGTCTGTGTTTTTGTATCTGTATTGTATCAATATATTCCCAAATTCACAGGGAATTTAAAAGAATTGGAATAGATTTATTGCCATTGTCAGGATTTTTTTCACATACGTGCAACATGAAACATAGACTAATTGTAAACTATAAAAACTTAACTATGGGCATGCATAAGAATAGCTAAAATAACAGCGTGAATGGATTTACAGATATACAGATGCATTAAGTATTAGCGGTAGGTGTGAGTGCGGACATACCACGTTAAAGGGTCTCAAGCTTAGACAGACCAGATCTTTGATGGCATCGCAGACAGACTTCCTCGCCGTGAATTGTGAGCATCACTTGTTAACATAAACGCCAAAGCCTCCTCCTTTAGACTTGCCGTATCCTGGCGTTATTCTTTAGTTCATCAACTTGTATGTCCCATACGCCCCAAGGCAACTTTGGTGTTAGGTCTAGCACCTTGAAAAGCGAAAAGCATGACTATGGCACTTGTAGGCATTAGGCAACAATCCAAAACTTGCTTCATGATTTTTTTATATTTTTCCCCCAATACTTTTATGATCAGATTGCTGCAGATGTTCGAACAGCCAAGAGAGAGTTGAAAAAGGCTCGGACTGTTCTGCAGATGGATCAGCTTAAGTGCAGAAAGAGAGTTCTGAGGCGCCTTGGCTTTGCCAGTCCTTCTGACGTCATTGAGATGAAGGGAAGAGTGGCCTGTGAAATCAGCAGGCAAGTTGAAGCTTCTTTATGTCACATTTTTCAGCTGATTAAAGCGTGACTAACAGCTCTGTGTATTTGCAGTGCCGATGAGCTGCTTCTGACAGAGATGGTGTTTAATGGGCTTTTCAATGATCTGACCGTGGAACAAGCCACAGCACTGTTGTCCTGCTTCGTCTTCCAGGAAAATGTATGGACAAATCACACACAAAAGAATTGCCTAATTTTAACTATAACATCTTAAATCTGTCTCCAGTTACATATGGATGTGCACATCTGCAGATAATATCATATTATTTTAATTGATGGTCTGTTTAGTTTCTCTCTCTTGAACCCGTGGATGCTGTGGGGTCAGTTGCGTGACTGGGCACCCATAGGGACCCCCATGGTCTTGAACTTACTTTTCTTATTTACCGTACTTGCTCAGTCAGTAACGTCATTGAACTCGTATCTTCCAGCACTTGCTCAAGTCTATCAGATTTAAACTAATATAAAAAATACAGTAATGCTAGATGTGATTGTATTAAGAGACTCCTGAATAAGTTTAAGTGTAAAAATTAAATGGTGTTTGGGATTACTTAACAGTAATGTTTCCAATATTTTGTAGGCCAGTGAAATGCCTAAACTAACGGAGCAACTGGCTGCTCCTCTGCGTCAAATGCAGGTAAACGACTTGCCATATTCTTCCAGGTGTTGTGAAACTGTTCAAGAGACTGGAATATAATCAAGTTATTTCATTATTTTCACAGGAGTGTGCAAAACGCATAGCTAAGGTGTCTGCTGACGCTAAACTGGAAGTCGATGAGGAGACGTACTTGAACCAGTTTAAACCGCACCTGATGGATGTTATCTACGCTTGGGCCAACGGGGCCACATTTGCGCAGATCTGCAAAATGACTGATGTCTTTGAGGGTACACATCATGCGTATAAAAGGGCTGGGACAATAAGCTTTTGTCACGATACATAGAATACAATATATTCAAAGTTTTATGATTTGATATTACCAAAAGTCACCAACTAAAAATCAGTGACTGGGTAAAACATTTTAAAAATACTTTTAAAATGTTTTACCCAGTCACTCTTTTAGTTTTGACAAATATTTTAAAAAAAAGGTAATATTAACAATACTTTAAGTGAAAGACATTTGTATTTTTTTGTTTAGACCTGAGTTTGCGTCACCAATAGCAATAAAGCAGTCTCATTGATACACGTACATGAATGTACATACTTGTACCAGTGTCACAACAAAGACTTCTTATAGTGTCCCAGCCCTTGTGTACGTCAAAGCTTGTGAGGTGATAGGTCACCCTTCATGTGTTAAAGCTGTCGCTGTGTCCTCTTAGGGAGCATCATCCGCTGCATGCGGCGCTTGGAGGAAGTACTAAGGCAAATGTGCTCCGCAGCAAAAGCAATTGGCAACACAGAGCTGGAAAACAAGTTTGCAGAAGGTAATAAAGTCAATTATCACTCTTACAAACTAAAACAACTCATCATTATAAATGTTTCTACAGGCATTACAAAGATCAAGAGAGACATTGTTTTTGCAGCCAGTCTTTATCTATAAGGACTGGCACTTAATTTTTAAAGCCTGGCTAACCAGATGCGAGCTGTGGATGTACCAGGCCACTGTCAAAATGGTGTTCTACATTCTCAGTTTGTAAAATGCTTCCTTCACAATGTGGTTTATTTCATTGTATTTCTTCAACATTTTTCCTGTATGTTAAACATATAATGGCTTTATTTTTTATTGTAGACATTTGTACATATATAATGTTTCAATAAAGGTCTGTATAGTGACTTTCACATACAGATTACACACAAGTGTCTGACATGTACATTCTTAATACCTGACGCTGTGACAGCAAGTTACATTCAGTAAAGGCAACACAGAACAAATACTGCCGACTTTAACATTTTGACTTTATAATTTCATATCCTGAAGATGGTAAAATGTTTTACTTTATTTGAAGTAAGGTTGTTTGAGGTAGGATAGGGCTGAACATTATGGTAAATATCAGGTTATTTTTTTAAGGTTTTCGGGTTTAGCCTTTGTAATACAGTATGCAGCTCTTAGCCATTCATTTCATGTAGTCTAGTGGCGTCGTTATACAAGATTAAGCGCATCATTGGAGAGGTGTGGCTTTGCAATATTAGGTCAGTTAAAGAAGCGGCATCAATGGAGTTTTTTTTCCCCTCCTGGTTCTATTAAAAGACATTGCTCAGCAGTGGTTTTACCCTTCAGTGCATACATGCAGATAAATAGTTGCATCAACAGAGTATAAAATAATGGCTCCTGCCATTAGGAAGCTACTTTGTCCATGCAGAAATATTTCTTAAATGTTTTTTTGTTCTCTGCAGTGTTGGAAAAAGTTTAAAAGTAAGGATTCTGAGCAAATGCAGGCAAAGTTATCCCAACACAACGTTGAAGGCCATTTGTGTGCACTTTGACAAAGCAGAGGTATATCATCAGTAGTATTAGTTTGGACTTTCCATATGATTCCCATTATTTGACGTCTCCTGGAGGGTAGTGTGTGGGATGTCTTTGCGGTTCTTGGGATTTTCTGCACAGGGCCTGAAGAAGTCCGAGACAAAAAATACCTGCAACAGAAAATGTCCCAAATGATTATTAGCTTACTATTAATATAGCTGCACAAACTCCAGCTTCTCAATTTAAGTCAAAAATGTCAATAGCTCTTACCACAAGGATTGCCATGAGCGCCCCCTGCAGGAGACCAATCAGTACATCGCTCCAGTGGTGTTTATAATCTGATACTCTGGACAGTCCCGTGTACACGGTCGCTGCTATGAGGAAGAATTGAAGTGTAGGTCTGAGAAGGCGCGCCCACTGAAACTGGAGTCGAGCCTGCAAATACAACTACAACAAACATACAAATATTAACTAAAAATAACTTGCAACTCAATCAAAATGACTTGGGTCAAGGTGTGGGTTTGATATCAATTACTTTGATCACTGGCCACTGAAGCAAGTTTCCTGTATTGCTCACCTTCTCTGGCTCGATTTACTTTAAATCACATTTTATTCCTAAATTAGTTAGAAAGCTTTATTTGCTGGAGTGGGTTGAATAACGTTTTGAAGCAACTGTACTTTTTAAAGTTGTTTAATATTTCATATCAGTACTTGAGTAAAATATGTAGTTACTGACTACTTTTTACTTCCACTTGACTCAAATTATGTTACTTGAGTAATAATTTTGGTAACTCTTCCCACCACTGTTAAATAGACAGATGCTTAGCTGACCTGTATGACAAAGCTAGAAATTAATATGATTTTGGCAAGAGTTCATGACGAGCCACAATAGCATTTGGAACGGTTACTGCCAGACTTAAAAATGACTTCACATTCAGCCATAAATAATTGTACAAGAATGCACAACATATGCTTTAACAAGATAGAGAAATTACAGAACTTATTAAAATAATGTAATCTCAGACATAATCATAGCTCTAGTGTTGACACAGAGAGCTACAGTGTGTGTGTGATGTAAACTTTCTGTTTCAAGGAGAGCGTGCCTCTGAATATTTACATCTGCTACCCCAAAATGACTCAGCAGCAGCGGGTCTTTATAATAAATACGGACCACTATGAACAAACAATTACAACATAATATGGAGTAAGACTGTGGACTTGGTTATGCACTGGTAATTTAATTGGAACTAATTACAGTGTTATTTAATGAATATTCACACAATGACAAAAATCTGGATAGATTTAAATACTTACGGCCAGGAACAACATGCAGTACATGGAGAAAGAGGAGTGGCCAGAGTAGAACGATAACCTGCAACATAAATGAACTTAATTTGTGAAGTGTCCCAGTTAACAAAAAGCAAAACACTTATTTGGAAGGCTGGAGGTCAAAGAGGGAGTGCACCAAAGCCTTACATCTTTGGTTCAACAATACATATAAAGCTATAACCGGTAACCCCACTTCTAGTTTTACGGTATTTGCCACACACTTGCCAGTATAGCAGAAATAAGCAAGACTCTTATGTGTACCTTCATCATTATAAATTAATTATATTTTAATGTTATTATGTGCCTCAGGCTGCTTGGTTGTTCTCCAGGAAATGAAATCTTTGCTAATCGGAGCTCATATTACTGTAAGCTGATACATAGGCTTGTTTTCTCCTGCTGCGATCAGTCCTGTTTTGAAATAAACAGTATACTGTATACAACTGTAAACTCTGTAAATGAAATGTCTGCGTTGAGATATAAACTGTGTACAAACATTCTGTAAATGTTAACAAAGCAGATGGCACCACACCCTGTAAATCTGTAGAAGACAATGGAGATGTAGCTAATACAATATTTGCGCTTGCAAGGCCAAGCTTATTTTTTGCTCTGACCTTTCAGCAAATAGAACACAGCTCATACTTATTACAGATCCCATCCACAGCTGTATTTTGTATTTGGGCCTGTACTTCTATTATTACTGCAGACCACAATTGTTCTTTGCCTGCATCATAATGTGGAGTTGATTTCCTCTCCTTCCTCTGTGCTTCCTTCTGCCACGAGCAGATAAGAGGCAGAGCTCTAATCAAAACAAGCTTTGCATTCCACTGATTAAGGTCTGCACACACCATAGGGAAATGTGATATTCTCATGTACAGGGAAATACACCAGGTCAGTGTGGACACAACACACACACCTGTGTTTACTGTATGAACACTGTGCTTTTAGTGCATCATGCTCTACCAACTATAGCAGCACTAAATGCCTATTTCTGACATGCTTTTGGCTAATGTCGTCAGCCTTATCTGCTTATCAGCCCTTCATTTAGCCTGGAACCACTGTCCTATTTAATAACACAAGCAATATTTGGAAAGCCCTTTGATCAACCTCTGTTGATACAAAATATATGGATTGATTCTCACCTGCCCTCTTGAACTTTGTGAGGGTCTCCAGTGCAGGTGTAGTCTTCGATATAAGCTCCAGTAGAGCAGTTGATCAGTTTCCAGTCTGGTTTGCACACATTCAGAAAGTGTGGCCTAAGGCGTCCAATGGAATACTTGGCTATGTCTGTCAGTGAGTGACTCATGGCTGCCCCAAAAAGGAAGGTCCCAACAGCTTTATAAACACAAGCAACATAGCTGCCAAAAGATGATTTGGATTGGAGTTTTTTAAGATGAACCAAAAGGCACTCTCCAATGATCATCTGTAAGGAGGGAAAAACAGGCAAGGAATATATGGTTATAGTAGATAGATACATATTTTCAGCATGCACTCTGAATAGTGAAAATTGCACTTGACATTACTGGAAAACCTTCACATTCACAACACTCAATAAAGGTGTTTCTTAGTTCCAAGCTTTATACCTATATAACATAGATATTGTTTTAAACTTATATTTCAGATTATACGGAAAAGGTGCATTAGATTAGGTTTAGCCACCAATTATAAATGTGTACTTATTTTTAAGTAAGTAAGTAGAAAAGTGAAAAGTGGGGTGTGCATAAGTATTCATACAGCATTTTCTGAGAGCATTAAATTGCCTTTATAACATTCCTAATGACTGCAGAATGTACACACCTTGCCCTAACCATTAAATAGAGGCCACCTGTGTGTAATCTACTCTCAGTATAATTCCAGCTGTTCTGTGAGGGCCTCAGAGCTATGGTAGGAGTGTATTGGTCACTAAACAACATCATGAAGGCCAAGGAGCACACCAGAGAGGTCAGGGATAAAGCTGTGGAGAAGTTTAAAGCAGCAATAAGTTATACAAAGATTTCCCAAGATTTGAACATCTCACGGAGCACTGTTCAATCCATCATTCAGAAATGGAAAGAGTATAGCACCACTGCGAACTTACCAAGACACGGCCGTTCACCTAAACTAACAGACCGAACAAGGAGAGCACTGGTCAGAAATGCAACCAAGTGCCCCAAGATAACTCTGGAGGAGCTGTGACGTACTGCCGCTGAGCTGGGGGAATCTGTACATGGGACAACTAGAGTCGTACTCTACACAAATCTGACCTTCATGGACGAGTGGCAAGAAGAAAGCCATTATTGAAAGGAGGCCATAAGAAATCCTGTTTGAAGTTTGCTAGAAGTCATATGGAGGACACAGCTACCATGTGGAAGAAGTTGCTTTGGTCAGATGAGACAAAAATTTAACTTTTTGGCCCAAATGCAAAACGTTATGTATGGAGCAAACTTAACCCTGCTCATTGTCCTGAGTGCACCATCCCCAGTGTCAAATATGGTGGGGGGAGCATCATGCTATGGGGCTGCTTTTCCTCAGCGGGGACTGGGAAGATTGTAAGAATAGTTGGGAAGATGGATGGAGCCAAATACAGGGACATTTTGGAGGAAAACCTGCTGGAGTCAGCAAGAGAATTGAGGCTGGGGCGGAGATTCACCTTCCAGCAGGACAATGACCCTAAACACAAAGCTAAATCTACAATGGAATGGTTTACAAACAAACATATGAATGTGTTAGAATGGCCCAGTCAAAGTCCTGACCTAAATCCTATTGAAAATCTGTGGAAAGACCTGAAAACTGCTGTTCACAAACGCTCTCCTTCTAATTTGACAGAGCTTGAGTTGTTTTGTAAAGAGGAATGGGCTAAAATGTCAGTCTCTATATGTGCAAACCTTGTAGTCATACCCCAGAAGACTTGCTGCTGTAAAAGGGGGTTCCACAAAGTATTAAGTCATGCTGTATGAATACTTGCGCACGCCCGACTTTTCACTTTTCTATTTTTTGAAAAATAACAGAATCATGTATCATTTTGCTTTCGCTTCACAGCTGTCTGTTACTTGTGTGTGAACTTTCAGTAAAAATTCAAAATAAAATATTTACGTTTATGGTTGTAAACATGACAAAATGTGCAAAAGTTCAAGGTGTATTAGTACTTTCGCAAGGCACTGTATATCAGATATTATGCAGTAAAATGTGTAGTTTTGAGAGAATGTTAGGTTTATTTTGAACGCATACTCTTTTATTAAAGGGGGGGTATTATGTAAAATCGACTTTTTCAAGCTTTATATCATGTTATTATGTCATTCCCTCATTAAACACATGCCTGGAGTGTTGCCTTGGCTCATTCACATATTTTTGAGTAATCAGTAAAAACTTAGACGGCAGCCATTTTAGGTGTAGCAATGCCTCAGTCCTCCTAGGAACGCCCCCACCTCCTGGAGACACCTCTGGACCTTTTGTCACCAGCCAAGCCACCAACCACTGCTCCTCAGCTCAGCAGAGCCCCCTCCCCGCACAGTAGTGTTGTTTAAATGCCACAGCAGTGTGCTGAAGGGGGCGTGTCGGAAAGCTTCTTAAAGAGACAGAGGCCTATTTTAAGACGTTCAGTACAGCCATTTTGAGAGAGCAATTTTATTCAAGGCAGTTATTTTAATTTACTGCATATACAGACCAACAGAAGGTTACGTCATCATTGTAGTATGCTATAGACTGGTGCTATGTGATTGAAAAAAGCATAATACCCCCCCTTTAACTTGGCACTTTTGAGTGATTGCTTTCTAAATAAGCTGCAACACCCCTGAGGTAGGGGTAGGAGTTTTTCTGTGCATTGCAAATCTTAAGATAATATTATGTTACAAAGACAGGCATAGATTAGCAGTAGTAAAGCAGAGGCACTTACAGTGAGTATTAGGACAGGAATCATAAGGCCCCCTAATAATTGATAGGAAATGGTGTCGTCTTTATAGGCGTACTTGATTGAATCATCATTACAGTAAAAGCCTCGTCGAAAAGGCTGCTGATTAGTGAGAATTGCAAATGGAAGTCCAGCTAGCAGACATGCAATAAGAGACAAAAAGCAGAGGACAGGTTACAGTAGTATTTAACATCAACCCATCAGCGCCATGCAAATGTTGTTAAAAGTCAACAGTGGATCCTTTCAAGGCAGCAGTTTTACAAACAGAAGGAAGTAAATATTAGTAGTCAGTTAGTGTCAACAGCATGTATTTTCAAGCCAAAGGGATATCCTCAATGTTATTCATAGAAGAAAGTAAAATCACATTTCAGTGTAAGCAGATTCCCAGGGTCTGGCTGCGTTCTAGTTTTTTGAGTATCTCTGTATTGAACCAAACCATGACAAAGAGCTAGAGCGTGTAACAACAGCTGTCTCTTTCACTTACTGCAGCCCCTATGCCTGCTTCAATTTTCTCAATTTTAGTAAAGAGAAAAGAATGTGAAGATATCTTTGGCAGCTGTAAAACTAGTATACAGTGGACATAACATGAATAAAGATATTAGAAAGGCCATTTCCAGTAATGTCAAGCCTACACCATTGATAGTTCTGTCAATGGCCTAAACATGATAATCTCAGACACAACTGGAGCTCTATCTCTGTCTTTATTTTGATTGCTTGTAGAAAGCCCTACTTACACAGCTAATGGGCAGAGCGAAGCCCACAGTGTAGAGCACTGTGGAGGAGATAGTGCCGCTGTGGAATGGGTACATGATGCTGTCATCATTACAGAAAAAGCCTCTTTGGTACGGACGCACTTTACCCAGGTTAAAGGCTGCCAACGGCAGACCCCCTGCAAATGGAAACATCAAGTAAAATGAACACTACAGCACACCAAAGGAAGATTAATGTAGATGGTAGAGCAGGTCATCCAATAACTGAGGTTGGTAATTTGAATCCCGGCTCCCGCAGGTGCAGACTATTGCTGTGTTCTTTGCCACTTCATTTTGTGTATGAATGTAGTGTGTGAGTGAGTGGTTACTGGTCAGAGGGGACCATATGGTGCAGACTGGCAGCTTCGCTTCTGTCAGTCTACCCCAGGGCAGCTGTGGCCACAATAGTAGCTTCTCACCTCTGAATATGGAGTGAATAAACAGAGTAGTGCCTTGACAAACTTGTTAACATAGGCTAGTAAAGTGGAAGTACTAGACACTACCGTTCCAAGGTTTGGGGTCACCCAGGCCAGTTCTATAGCTCCTCTAATCAGCACAACAGTTTTCAGCAGTGCTAGCATAATTGCATGAAGGTTTTCTAGCCATAGGCTAATTTCCTACTGTTGTCCCTAGACAGGCTTCACATTGAACATCAAAGTCACAAAACAATACAGGAAACAGGACAACTATAGGACAAGGAAAACTGGGACCACAAGATACACTAACATTCACACATACTGTACAAGGAACATTGGGATCACAGGCAACAATAGTAACAAGACAAGACAGGACAGGACAAGACAGGAAAGAGGACAGGAAAGGGTGAGAGAGACACCGAGAGCGAAGGCGGTTCACTTTCACAAACACAGGGGAAGTCAGTTCATAATTATTCACTATAATCATTAATTGCTGCAAATCTTAATAAATTAACATTATATTTCATGAGGTTCTATTATATATTTTTTAATCAATTATGTTGATACGTTTGGGTTATATAACATTCTAATTTTCTGAGATTTTGAATTTGTTTTTTTTTTTACAAGCTGTAAGCCAAAATCATGCAAAGTGAGATATGTCAATCCTTTATTTGTTTTGATAATTATGGCACCCAGCTTGTAAAAACCCAAATAAAACATCTGTGTATAGGGCATAACACTGACAACTGTGAGCCGTAATCATCAATATTATAACAAACAAAGGCTTGACATACAGTGCCTTGCTTTTGCTTCATTTCACAGTTGTCTGTTACTTGTGTGTGAACTTTCAGTAAAACATTCAAAATAAAATCTTTACGTTTAGGGTTGTAAACATGACAAAATGTGCAAAAGTTCAAGGTGTATTAGTACTTTCGCAAGGCACTGTATGTCACTTTGCATGTCATATATCTTACATTAGTTTCACATTTTAAGTTGTATAACAGAAATAAAATAACTTTTTCACGATATTCCAATTTTCCGAGTTTCACCTGTATATGGGTATTCCATTAAAAAATCTCCTGTTTCCAGCTATAATAGGCATTCAAAGTCTAGACTGTATTTCTGATTAATTTAATCTTATCCTCATTAAAAAAAAAAAGTTTTCTTTCAAAAATAAAGAGGCGTGTGGGTCGGATCACAGCTGACCCTTCTCACCCTGGACACGGCCTATTCACCCCTCTCCCGCCATTTGAACAGTTTTTTTCCCCTCCCCAAGACCCAGTAGCTTAGTTACAGACTCATGGATATAATCTGCCCTGTTGCACTGTGTGGTGTGTCCACACTTAGATCCGCTGCTATCACTTTATCACTTTATACACCTAGACATCTGTAAATATAATCCCGCTGTTGTTCTATGTCAATTGTTGTCGTCTTACCATATTTTACTTTTTATTTTTTATCTTATTTATTTTAATATTTTGCATGCCCCTATAGCCTTATAGTTTAAAGTTGTATATCTTATTTTTTTAAATCTAAATTCTGTGTTATATGTTTTATGTCGCACGTCTGCACCAAGAAAAATTCCTTGTTTGTGAACCTGTCCTCAAACAATGGCAATAAACACTATTCTGATTCTGATTTTAAGTGACCCCAACTTTTGAGCCGGTAGTGTAAGCAATTATTTATGTATTTATTTTTCATTCAATAACACTAATGTGTATGGGGCATAACACTGACAACTCTGCACACAGAGCAGCCTTCAGATAAAGCACAGTGATAAGGGATTATAGTAATTGTTTTGGCAGGCCAAAGTCTGAATGCATTGCTGCTGTCATTTCTCTGTTCTTTTGGCTCATTTGGCTCATTGTTACTATAACAACACGCCCATAAAAACATCCCACTGTCAACCATGGCAGATATTTTTAAGAAGAAAAAAAAAGAAAAAAAATCTATATTTCCAATTCTGTCAGCTGTGCCACTTTGACTGACTACAACAGCTGTTTAGACTGCAGACACTGAAGTTTGTTACTCTGGTACTTGGCTAATTCACAAATGACGCATTTAAAGTGCATGACAAGGAGCAGAGAAGATAAACAAAACAAACCCCGTTTTTTTGAGCCCAAATATTTACTCAGAACTTGTAACTGTGTAATTACTGGGAAACTGGCAATAGATTGTTGTGCTAACACTGCGAGGCATTGCAGTGCGCATACGTATTGAACGACTGTAACAATATAAAGGTGAGGGTGGCTTACCCAGTACCAGACAAACAATGTCTAGAAGCACAAAGGGAAGTCTTCTCGCCTCGAACATGTTTGTGCGAAGCAGCTGGCGAGTCTCTGCGTCCTGCTATGGTCTACACAAGGGAGGATGATGATGATGATGTTCCTTCTGTTCAACTTCTCTTTACCATATAGCGACGGTGCCTAAATGTCTGCCACGGGGCTAAAGGAGAAAGATGTCAATGTGTCGACGCCCAGAGCCTCTCGCAGAGCAGACGAGGTTTCGTTGCTTGTGGTGGTGTCTTGTTCCATGAGATTTGCATCATTGATGGCCAACTACTGCAAATGTCATCCAGAATATAACTTCCTCATACACTGTCGTAACCACCGGACCACCTGTTTTGCAGTGATCGTAGCAGGACCGACAGGACAGGACCGACAGGACATGTCTTCAGAGCAAAGACGTAACACTGCAGGACCAATGAAAGCCCGTGCTGCATTCACTGAGGAGAGGAAAGTCCGAGTTGCGACGATCAGCAGAATAAATGTTCTGATATTGCTTTTAGATAGTATCTTTTTTATTATTATTTATTTATTTTTTTTATGCAGGTCAGGCTAAACCCAGGCCGCAGTGTCATTATACACTCAAGAGAAAGTTTGTTTGGGATCTTTTGTTCTTGTAACTATAACTCATAACAATGTGTTGTCAATCATGCCATCTAGTGGTTGGGATTATTTTGGACCGTAAAATAATAGCTTCGTTCCTCGGGGACATGTAGCGTCACGGCCAATAGCATTGTACGGAAAAGAAGTTGATCCAAAATGTCAAATTTCTTCAAGAGATGTATACATTTCTGCACAAAGTAGAACCTGCGTTTTTACTTTCAGAGGCGGATACAAAACAAACTGACAGAGGGTGCATCCGTTTCAAAGGGATGCAAAACATTTTCAAATGAAGTTGAAACGCACCCCTGTAGAACCTGGATCATGGATGTATTATAATTAACGACCTGGATGGGGTAAGCAAAAACCATTACTATCTCAAGAACCACACGCGGCTCTTTAGTTTTGATGGTAAAACATTAGCCTAAGTGTTTTAAGTGATGGGTGAGTTGCTGTTAATATTCGGTAACACTTGAGGCAGGCAAGTGACAAATGATTTCTAATAATATATTTTCAACATTAATTCTTCAATGAAAATAAATAATATAATATTTCAATGCATTTTGCAGATTAAACAAAATTACAAACGTTTGTTGTTTCAAACGGCTAAATATGTTTTTGTTTCAAGGCCAAACATCAATACTCTAGCTTGACTTTGGATATGAATTAATTTCCAAGTAATGAAAATGCCTATAACAAACAGTGAAGACCGTTGTGTCATTGTTGAGAGAATAAACAACTCTGATGTACACCAGCACTTTAATGAATGCACTTAAATACTGAAGAAAACATAAAATACAATATGCCTAATACTTCAATGCAATAAACACTATTAGAATGTTGTGACAAAACAAAATAAGTGCAAGTTTGTCAATACAAGCATAGAATTGGGTGTTCTTTATATGTTACTTTTGAAGGAAAATGTGCAGGTTAATTGAAACTAAATACAACAATTACATTTTTAAAAACAATTCAACTGCAAAAAAGGCCAAAAAACGACAGCTCTGTGGACAGGGCCGCCTTATCCAATGGGCTTGCCTGGGGACTACAAGAGTCAAGGGCCTATCAGAATTAAAACATTCATTTTTGTGTCAATCACTTTACATTTGTGGCATGAGTTGACCAACCCGCAGGCACACGTCTCTGTAGTTGCTGTAGGCGTCCCAACCAAGAGAGGGCCTCAGCCTATCAGAAGCCATAACAGTTTTTGTATTATTCTACCACTTGTTGGAATTTTCTGTTAATCACTTCATTGCGGCACAAGTTCACCCCCACTCTATAAGGCCGAGCTAATGTCAAAGGGCCTATCGGAACTTAAATAGCCTAATAAGATTCCAAGTTATTTTGCCATTTGTTTATTTATCTGTCAATCACATCATTGTGGCATCAGTTGACCAACCACACAGCCGTACGATAGACTATTGACAATTTACAGCCAATCCCGATGCAGAGAAAGTTCACATTATGAGGTGTTTTGTTCGTAATAGGTTTGTTCGAGATGAGCCAGGAAGGGGGCCTATATTTCATGGTTAGCCCAGGGGCCTATGGGTAAGTTAAGGCAGCCATGTCTGCGGACTTACTTTCTGGAGAACATATTCCACATTCTTCAAATCAGAAGTGTAAGTCCTATAAAAAAGGAATTAGCAATAGGATTTTGTGAGGTTACTTTCTACCCATAGATCTACCGTTACAAGTGAAAGCAACAACAGCTTCATTGGAAATTCAATTGTCTGGCACTTAACATACGTAAAATTGAGTGAAAATCTGCACCAAATATCACGCCTTCATTTGCAAATTAGAATTTTAGCCAAATATCAACATAAGGCACTACATGAACCACTTTGTCTATAGTTCATTGTATAAAAACAATATTTGATGCTTGATCTGAAGTGCTTGCTACACATCAATGTAATTGCACCTTTAAAAACAAAAAAAGCTTTATCAAATAAGTTTATAGGCCTGAACTACAAATAGACCTTGACAATGTCTGTATTACATCTACTATTATCTGGTTAAGACTAAAAGAGATGAAGTCGCTTTAACCATTAGCATTATAAGACTCAAATTAAATAAAAACATAAATATTTTAAAGTTGTAGTACAACTAAAAGAATGGTTTTGTATTTCACTCCACTAAGTGGCGCTATTGGCCAACATAAATCACAAGAACTTGGGCTCAGTAGAGACGCTGAAGTATGAATTATGGTATAAATATGTGAGAAGTCCATTCTGTAACAAGAACAAGAAGTAACACAAATGTGTTACAAACTGTTAAATCAATGATTCAGCAATAAACAGTAGGATCCAGAGTCAGGATCCTAGAGGTCTTCAGGATTTTTTGGGACTTTCTTGGTGGTTTTGTTTGCGGAGGTGAGCCTCTATCTCATGTCTGAAGAATAGCATGCCCAGCTGACTGTGCGAGGCTTCGTTCATTGCCTTGGACTGCATGCACATACGGTACTGGTCTGGAGGGAGCTCATCAGCGCACTGCTTCTCGTGCCACAGATGAAACAAGCCTCGCGAGGGAGCGCGCACTACCAGCAGGTTACTATGGAGGTACTTTCTGTAAAGGTGCACATCCTCGCCTCCCCAGCCTTTGATGTCGATGTCAAAGCCCCCTGGAAGAACAGCAATAACGTTTATATGCTCAAGACAAATTATTAGGTACACCTTATGTATGTCACTTAGCATAAACTGAGCAAATAAGTGTTTAAGCCACTGCCCACCTCAGAAAAAAATCAAGACATCCAGCAAGCAGCAAATATGATGTAGAGTGTTGAAGTCAAAAAGCACCTTTCATTTGCAGTTTAATGTTTTAAATCTTATCATTTGCTATTTGTCTTGAAGTCTTACCTAAATGTATTATGATGATGCCATAATGTTTGTTACTTTTGTATTATCATTCAAAGGTATTGAGTGTAACTAATAATGTGGCTAGCTTAGTGTAGCTCTAGCATACAAGCATTTTCCAGTATTATTCCTCGTACTTGATTTTCTGGAGAAATAGCTTTAGTGTGGAGTAATATGATCTCTAATCAGTCTTGTTTCTTGCTAATCCTGAGTTTTTTTTGCCCCATGGTATGTCAACAAACAGAGGGGACATGTTCGAGCCTGAATTTCCATATGTGCATCAGCTTTTGCACACACCTCTCACTTTGTTATTGAAGCAAATTATTCTCTCTGTCTTTGGCTTCAACAGTATCTAGGCCTATTTTAAATCCTTGCTCCAGGCCAGAACTAAAATAAAACGCAATGATGAAGATTGGAGATTACTGTGTATTTCCAAGCAGGCATGGTTCCAAGAACAAAATTCCCACAGGTGCAAGCCAAGTATAAAAATTAACTAAGTAGTAGCCTTGAGTTGTGGGAAATGGCACCCTGTGTGGTTCCAATGTTGCAATAGTGTTTACCTGCAGGCCATAGTCTGTTAAAATGATTATTGTTTACCTATGTTGATGAAGTCTGATCTGTATTGACAGGTCATGCCGAAACCAAAATCTCTCCAAAAGCCTGTGTCTTTCTTGATTACCTGCAGAAGAGGACATATGCCATGTGACTGCTTTATAATACTTACAGTAGTATGTCAAATATGAAAAAACGAGAAGGCACAATGAGTGGACTTCACATGGAAAGTCATTTAACTAGCAGTAGGAAATAGGAAACAGCTTTTTTGTTTTACAAATGCAGACTCAAAAGACAATTTATTTGTGTTACCAGCTGTTGCTCGACTGGTGGGATATGTTCACTGCTTCCATAGATGAGAGCGGGGTTGTACTGGCTGAACAACACTGGGTAGAAGACCTTTTTACCTGGGGAGAAAACACAGTCTGTGACCATAGTTATGACTTTTTAAGCCAGTTAGTGACTTTTGCTGACTCGCACCCTGCTGCGTGTTGAGTCTGCAGGTGTTAAGGAAGTCAGCAGTAAAGTAGATGTCCACGTCACAGAAGAACAGCACGACATTGCCTCCTTTCCAGGCTCGGGCCCCGAAGTCTAGACCTCTTCCTCGAGAAAACTCCTCATTGAGCTGCAGCAGTGTGTAGTTCTTAAAGCTTACTTCCCTGACAGGGCACACAGAAGGACATGGATCATTCATATGCATTTCACGTATCATTGTTTATATACCTTTTTGCATGATAGCATTTTGGATATTGCAACGCCAGGAGGTCAAGAAGGGTGAAGCGATGATTTAATACCTTTAATGTCACAACCAGATAACCAGAGGTGCCTGAAGTGGTCCTCTAGGGTTTAGATTTGGGAGCGCTGAGATATGCAAAATAAAGATCGGTTTGTAGCATATACTGTATGTTTAAGTTCTTTATTCCCGCCTTAACTGAGCGCATTTTCTCTAGTTCAGCTTTACCCAAATCCATAAGGTCACAGCCTATAGGCCAGTGTAACGCCTCATTTGAAAGCTAAGACCTACAAAACACATCTAAATGGATCTTTTTCCTCACATTGCCTTTTTTTCCCTATCTTTTTTTGGTCACTTTTTTATTGCTCTTTTTTTGCGTTTTCATGCTAGTTCTTGCTGACATTTTGACACCTTTTTCAAGAAGATTTTAGATTTGGGTAAAGCCTAACTGGAGAAAATGTGCTCAGTTCAGGTGGGAGTGAAGAGGTTAATAATATGCTGGGCAGCAGTAGCTCACAACAAGAAGGTCCCGGTTCTATCCCAGAGCCGGATGGGGCTTTTCTGTGTAGAGTAGACTTTCTTTCTGTGTCTGTGTAGGTTTCCTCCGAGTACTCTGGTTCCCCCTACTACTAAAAACATGTACAATAGGCCAGCGCATGGAAATCAGCCCGTGGCATGTGATGCATGAGTCACATGTATGTTCACTAGTATGCACTGTCCTGTCAAAATAAACAAGAATAGTAGAATAATAGTAGAGTAGCACAGGCTGAAGACAACTTCATAAGACATGTTTGACTCCCAGTAAGACCGCAGTGACACAGAGCGTAAATAGACCAGATAGAACAACAGAACCATTTCTTCCAAAGCCATTCTAGGTCGCCCCGAAAGTAAAGAGAAACATCTGGGTCCAGATGTACACAGCTGTGGCTTCTAGTCTAACCATAACAACTCGCTCTGTTAGTGACTAATGCCTTATTCACACTAACACACTAACACACACACACACACACACACACATTTCAGATATCGCCCAGAGAAAAACTGCATCTAGGGCACAGCAAACATGATCAAGTCTCCATTGTTATTGTGGTGTGAATGCGAGAATGGAAACGGGATAGACAAAGGTGGGCAAGAACAGACAGACATGCTGTGCTTTATCACAGGAAGGATGAGCCGGAAACACGGTTACCCTGTTCTTAGCCCTGAGGCGGATTAAATTATTCTCTGTGTGAATGGTATGTAGTATTTTTTCACTTAAACTGCAATGAAAAGACTGTTGTTTTGCTTCTCTGACCTATTTTAAGTCTCTCCCATAAACAAGCCTAAGATATTACTTGGGATTACAGACTCACTCAGAACAATTATTTCAATGCATACTTGCTTAATTTCTTTCCGACAATAACAACAGCTACAACCCATGGACAATTTAGGTGCAGTTTATAGATCCAAATAAGACTCCCCAGTGAGTGAGATGGACCCACCCGCTGGCACTCAACTGACTGCAGATGGCACAACACTTTTTGTCTCCCAAATTACCACCACCTAAACACAAATTTTTATCACCAACAAATTCTTACATTATAGCAAAAGCCTATGCACTCAAAAACACACGGTGTCTCATTATGTCAATAAAGCTATAAAATGTAGCCTCAACATCCCACTGTGGAAATGTCTCCGCATATTTGAGACTTTGAGACTTATTAATTAGTTAACATTATAGTGGCACAATCTTACTAATTATGCATCTTCTTTACCAGTAATTGCCTTTTTTCCACTGCATTCATGATAAAACAACAACTTGTAATTGCACTAAATAGAGCTTTAGCTTTATTAAATACTGGCACAACATTTCATCCATCAACATAATTTCCAATTATTACTAGATCCTTCCTGTTTGTTCCCACTTGCACACACAGTGCAAGCATTTGTTTACTATAGCTTACAACAGGGTACGCTGTAGACACTAACACGTTGGAAACTGTGTCACCACAATCATAAGGCATTGCAGTGCTGTCAAGAAGCATCTTAACAGAGTAACCTGATCCTGTCAGTTCTGCTCAAACCACCAACAAGAAAGGGCTTCTCTCACACTGTGCAGCTTGTTTTTTACTCTGAATCTGTCTGACCATGTATTTCATGATTGTTTTACTGCGTCCAAAGTGAACAACTGTGCAGACAAAACAAAATCCAGCCATCGTCCACATTTGCTTTTGATCCTTCAAAATCAAAGTCTGACTTTTCCAGCCATTTTAAAGGCTATTGTGTACTACAGATCTTTTCCATTTTGAGCGGAAATGGGCAAATTGTGATGATCTCAGACAGCACGTGTGGCTGGAACTCCTCAGGGCTGTGTACTTTCCCCCTGGCTCTTCTACCTCCCGCCACATGAACAGTTTTTTCCCCTTCGCCATCAGACTCATAAACTAAAACAAAATCCAATAACTCAGTTAAAGACTCATGAATGTAATCTGCTCTATTGCACTATGTGGTATGTCCACACTCATATTTGCTGCTAACACTCAATGCACCTGTACATCTGGAAATACACTCACACTTATGTTCTATGTCAAATTGTTGTTGTCTTTATCATAGTTTAAATTGCCCTTATACTGTAGTCTTATAGCCTATAGTTTAAAGTCTTTATAGTTTTCTATTTATCTAAAGTCATATGTTTTATGTTCCTTGTTGCACGATCAAAATCCTAGTTGTGAACCTGTTCATAACAATGGCAATAAAACCAATTCTGATTCTGATCTGCCTTCAACACTAACTTCCTTTCCTCCTGCACAATAATTATCTGTTTTTATTTTTACTAGGACAAGGTTTGGCAACTCTAACCTCCAAAATAGTTTACTTTTCCCCCCCAACACGACTCGTTGTCATTGTCCCATTCTCTGTTCCGAATACAGGGAATGTGAGTGATTTCACAGCATAGCAACAGCGTGGCAACAGAAGCCAAATGAGTGTCGACTGTTTATTAGACCCGAGCGCCATCAGGGCTGGCGAAGGGGCTCTTGAAATCATATAGAGTGCGCGGAGCGAAGTGGAGCACACTCCCCCAAAGTGTGCGGAGCGCACAAAATGAGCGCAAAGCGCTCGCCTCCTCTCAAACATGCACTAACGCACTCCTCTCGTCGTGCATGTTCCGTACATTTTTTTTTTGTTTGTTTATTTGGTTGGGACAGTGCAAGTTAATGAACAAGCCACACCGGATTGTAGCCTTGGGCTAATTTCCATCCGTCGTCCCCCATGCGCACTCTCAAACACACTCTCATACATCCTGGCCTATTGTACATGTTTTTAGTGGTAGGGGAAACCGGAGTACCCGGAGGAAACCTACGCAGACACGGGGAGAACATGCAAACTCCACACAGAAAGGCCCCGGCCTTGGTGGGAATCGAACCCAGACCTTCTAGCTGTGAAGCACGAGCGCTAACCACTGTACTACCGTGCCGCCCATGCCGTACATGTGCACAACACTCACTAGCACGCTCTTCTCTTTGTGCACGTCCCGTGCACATATATATATAATGCAAAAATCAACATTGTAATTGTACAGAGCCCATAAAAGTCAATGGGCGAGTCACTGAGACCTCTACCATGAGGTTGGAATGCGCAAGCTCTTTCCGAAAATATATAGTTTATGGTACCCGCGTAAGAGGGAACATTGTTTTTGTATGGGAATATTATTCTTTCTTTCTTTCTTTCTTTTTTTTCTTTCTTTCGCACCATCGCAATTTTCACCCAGTGAACATTGACGAAAAGTCACAGATTTTGGCCCAAAATCCAAACCCGATCCGACACAACTTTTGACTATTTCCAAATTTTGAATTTCAAAATAGTGGCGCAATAGCGAAACCTCTGTTTTTTTTTAACATTGCGAGATAGGACTTGGCCAAAAATGAAGTTTGTCATAGAATCATAAAAATCGGTCCAGATGTGCATCATGACAAGTTGAGCAAAAAATATAATTACGGCAACGCCGTCCGCCATATTGGGTGTCGTCCATTTTGGATGAAGCGGGAATCCGCCTTTATTTTTCTCTTCGTACAAAATCTCCTCCTAGAGCGTTTATCGAATGAGCTAATTTTGGGTGGAAAATAATCTTGAGAAGTAGAACTTTAAAACGTATCCAAATTACTTTTCTAAGTTTTAAGTTTTTTATGCAGCGAAGCCGCAAACTGTTCGAAGTATTTTGCGATTTTTTTGCAAACAAAAAATGGCTCCCATTCGCACATATGAAGCCCTATTTCGATCATTTTGTTATCAGTTGTTAAAGCAGTACTAAGTAACTCTTGCCCCTAGAGGCCATAAGTGCAACTGCAGGTGTCGTAGCAAGTTACGATTTTTTAACTTATTAAATGTCTTGGAGAGTAAATACTACGCTGACAGAAAAGGTGAAGGGAGAGAGGGGTGTTGTACATCCAGTTATAAAATGGAAATAATTTTTTTCACTCAAACTTGGCTGTAAATACTGTTTAAAGTGGCGCTAGCCCGCAGTTATCTTTGCCCGTTAGCCTGTTAGCTTCTTCTTCGTGATTACATTAGTGTGTATTGCGTGCTCCGTCCCGGTGGCAGTCAAGTTGCAAGCATGGTTTTCTGGCCAGAGACACCAGGGGGAGATGAAAGACCCTCCAATCATCCCACTAACACTTGTATTACCCCCAGAGAGACTACAAAAAGGATTTATTAAGGTAAACACGTTACTTAGTACTGCTTTAAAGTCACAGTCCTAAACACTTTCATTTGGCAAAATTCAAATTGGGCGCGATAGCACCCCCTAAAGGAATTATATGGAGAGTACAAATGTTTGGTCGTTCCAATCAGAAAAGTCAATCACATATTTTTCACGGTGTTGCCGCAGCGATGACCAGAACGTCCCATTTTATTCTGATGGAAAAATGTTAAACTCCATAATTCAGCGAGAAGTGAGGATACAAAGGTTATCCAAAGTACTTGGATAACCTTTGTGGATTTTCTGCGGCGCAGCCGCAACCCTAAGTAAAATGTAAAAATATGCTTCAGTTTGCAGATATAGTGTGATACAAATTCATACTAATTTTTCTCTGTATAATGTCAAAATTGAGCGCGGAGTGCTCAGCATTGTCAAAAAAACACAAAAACCTCTTTTTTTTCTGAGAAAAACTTTGTCAGATACCGAGAGGGCGCACTAGCGCATTCCAAAAATCCTAAAACTAAGACCCTAGAGAAAAAAGTTAAAAACAAACAAACATAAAGGCAGTAGCAATACCATAATTTTAGATTGAGGGAGACAAAAGGGCGCAAAGCGCCCCCGTGCTTTGGGCAGGGCGGTCGGCGAGGGCCAATAATTGCCGCTTTGCGGCTATATTTATAACATTGTTGTTATTTGTTTTGACACTCCACAACTTTGAAGGCGCTGCTAAGAATGAAAGTGTTTTCTGAAATTAGTCATTTTTGTATTTGTATTTGTATTTTCCTTCTTTCTATAAACCTTCATAAGATGATGTGTCCTGTCAGTTTAAACAGAAGCTGTGATCACATACAAAGCTGGTCAGAGAAGGCTGTTGAAGTCAGGAACAGAGAGGTTATGTTTTAATGATGACGCCTCTTTCAACTCTCTGCTTTTTCTTATCTTTGCACCTCAGTCGGGATGTTACATTGCGACGCCGCATAGATATTAATTTTTATAGACTGGTATCTCTTTAAAACTGTGCACTCTTCCTTCATTCATCTTTACACACAAATCTCTGTATTCGGTGCTCTTGTTATACACCGTGAGACATTTTTCCTGAGCTCAAAAATGTGCATCAGTCCCAAGGGCACAGTGCAGCTGCTTTGAAGTAAGGAAGTGTAAGTCATACAGTAAAAAGTTCAGCGGATGCAGCAAGAATCTTGTTTAAAAAGGCACAAGACTGAATTAGCTAGCAGTTATTATATCACATTTTGTCCTGTTCATTGTTTATAATCACACAATTATCTGAACTCTTTGCCTGGTTTCTGTCTCAGACCTTGAGAGCAAACACACCAACACGATGGTGATACTGGAGATTGTTAGACCGATTCAAGGCCAAACAAAAAGCTCCTGCCTTTCAAAAATAACAACTATCGCTATAGCAAAGACCAGTCTGGTAACATTATTAAGAGTGAGAATGGTACCATCAGTGTTTGGGGGTGGGGGGTGGCCATAAGGCAGCACATGAGCCAGTCACATGATTGTGTGTGTGCTGTCATTTATCTGTGTCATCTGTGAAGGTGGCCGGGCTGCATAACCTAGGAGCACACCGCTGTATTATTCATTAGACACACGAGCAGTGGCAGCATGATGCCACGCCAGGAGGTGAGCCTCAGTGGTGTATGTGAACAGCAGAGTCCTGCAGTGGCAACAGAAAGGAACTAATGCTTTATCTACAACTTTACAAATCTTGAAGACTGAAAATAGATAAATAGATGAAACAAATAGCATAGTAGTTGAACTTCAAACCTACCTGGAGATGTTTTCCAAAATGCTGCGGACTTCATTTATCTGATCATTGCCAAAATACACCACAGTGAGATGAACACGGCCGTCCTGCCGCACACAAACCTCCCTGTAGAGACACAGTGATAAAATATAAAACGAGAGTAGCACATTTCTACAAAATAGTACAAACTTGCACAAGGTATTAATAGACTTTCCGTAACATAATTGTTGAAAAAAGATCTAGGCCCTTTTCCAAGCCTTGATGAGGACATGCTGAAAATGTCTTCAGAGCCTTTCCAAACACTGGCACAGCAGGAACCACACAAAACAGGATACCGACAGCTTGCCTGTGCTAATGGGGATCCTGACAATAAACAACTAAACTAAACATCCCTAAACAAATGCTCAAAACAAAAAGTGAACGTTACAAATCATGATGAAGATGAGGTTGATATGCATTTTTGTTTACAGTATAAACAACATCTGATTAAGACACAGCTGAATCTTCCACTGAATCAACACAAGCGTGTGTCATATTTGCTTTTAATATGGATGAGGTAGAAATTGCTCAGCGACTGGCCAGGTCTTAAAACATCATCAGTATATGAGCTAATGCTGCTCTGCCCAGGAGGGCATTTTTATGGGCTGCAACACTGCGCCTAAGCAGGATTTAGCATGTAAAATGCAAAAAGAGCTGTGATAAGCATTTGCTGGGACTGCAGCACAATAAATCACCAACACTGGAAACTGTGTTTTTTCTAGAACGACATTGACAGAGTGCTCAGGGTTAGTTCTGAGCTGTTGACTTGATTTACTTATTTTAATACCAATGAGGACTTTAGTTACACAGTTTTTACAGTGAAACAATGTACTTTGTCCTTATCTCACTCAGCAGGATTTTTTCCATTCTTAACAAAACCTCAAACTTGACCTCTTAAGGCCATACGAGCGACCGCAAAGTCATCACGTCTGGGGTTGTGGTAATGTTTGAAATATATAATAGCTATATGATCACAAACAGGGCATCTCTTCCCTTGTGCTTAACAGATCGATAAATGTGGCAAACAGCTTTAGAGGTCTGGATGCATCATCTTCATTCACTAAAACAACTGGCGAAAATCGCAAAAGACCGCTTGTATTTTAGGACACAAATTTAAATAAACGTGTACAGCATTTTTGTTGCTGTTGATATTTTAAGATCTTTGACTCTGCCTTCATTATAGAAACCAAAACATTTTCAAAGCTTGAACCCTCCAAATGTCATTGCAATTATAATAGTACTCCCATTATGTCAGTGGGAAGTCCATGAGTGACTATTGTTTCTTGACATTGTCTTTTTAAAGTTTTGACTACTTAAAAATTCAATAAGAAAAAAAAGTCTTGGCCAATTATGAGCTGCTACAGTGGCGGAAAAAAGTATGTAGTCAGCCACCAATTGTGCAAGTTCTCCCACTTAAAAAGATGAGAGAGGCCTGTAATTTTCATCATAGGTAAACCTCAACTATGACAACAAAATGAGAATAAAATAAAAAAGTCAAATACAAAAAAAAAAAATCCAGAAAATCACATTGTCTGATTTTTAATGAATTTATTTGCAAATTATGGTAGAAAATAAGTATTTAGTCAATAACAAAAGTTCATCTCAATACTTTGTTATATACCCTTTGTTGGCAATGACAGAGGTCAAACGTTTTCTGTAAGTCTTCACAAGGTTTTCACACACTGTTGCTGGTATTTTGGCCCATTCCTCCATGCAGATCTCCTCTAGAGCAGTGATGTTTTGGGGCAGGCGCTGGGCAACACGGACTTTCAACTCCCTCCAAAGATTTTCTATGGGGTTGAGATCTGGAGACTGGCTGGCCACTCCAGGACCTTGAAATGCTTCTTATGAAGCCACTCCTTCGTTGCCCGGGCGGTGTGTTTGGGATCATTGTCATGCCGAAAGACCCAGCCACGTTTCATGTTCAATGCCCTTGCTGATGGAAGGAGGTTTTCACTCAAAATCTCACGATACATGGCCCCATTCATTCTTTCCTTTACACGGATCAGTCGTCCTGGTCCCTTTGCAGAAAAACAGCCCCAAAGCCTGATGTTTCCATTCCCATGCTTCACAGTAGGTATGGTGTTCTTTGGATGCAACTCAGCATTCTTTCTCCTCCAAACACGATGAGTTGAGTTTTGACCAAAAAGATCCATTTTGGTTTGATCTGACCATATGACATTCTCCCAGTCCTCTTCTGGATCATCCAGATGCTCTCTAGCAAACTTCAGACGGGCCGGGACATGTACTGGCTTAAGCAGGGGGACACGTCTGGCACTGCAGGAATTGAGTCTCTGGTAGTGTAGTGTGTTACTGACGGTAGCCTTTGTTACTTTGGTCCCAGCTCTCTGCAGGTCATTCACTAGGTCCCCCCGTGTGGTTCTGGGATTTTTGCTCACCGTTCTTGTGATCATTTTGACCCCACGGGGTGAGATCCTGCGTGGAGCCCCAGATCGAGGGAGATTATCAGTGGTCTTGTATGTCTTCCATTTTCTAATAATTGCTTCCACAGTTGATTTCTTCACACCAAGCTGCTTACCAATTGCAGATTCAGTCCTCCCAGCCTGGTGCAGATCTACAATTTTGTTTCTGGTGTCTTTCAACACTTCTTTGGTCTTGACCATAGTGGAGTTTGGAGTGTGACTGTTTGAGGCTGTGGACAGGTGTCTTTTATACTGATAACAAGTTCAAACAGGGGCCATTAATACAGGTAACGAGTGGAGGACAGAGGAGCCTCTTGAAGAAGAAGTTACAGGTCTGTGAGAGCCAGAAATCTTGCTTGTTTGTAGGTGACCAAATACTTATTTTCCACCATAATTTGCAAATGAATTCATTAATAATCAGACAATGTGATTTTCTGGATTTTTTTTTTCTCATTTTGCCTCTCATAGTTGAGGTTTACCTATGATGAAAATTACAGGCCTCTCTCATCTTTTTAAGTGGGAGAACTTTGCACAATTGGTGGCTGACTAAATACTTTTTTCCCCACTGTATGTGTTAGAAATAACCAAATTAGAGCGAGAAATACAAGCTGAAAGCCCTTAAAGGGTTTCAGCAGGGCCTGAGTACTTCTCATGTTTAATGTTTGAAGGAGCATTTTACCTGAAGTTGTGCATGAAGTGTTTGAACTTGTCTGTGCGTCTGGACAGAGGGACAATGATGTTGATAGGAGTGCTGGTTGTGTCCACTCTCTCGTTCTTCACCTTCATGAGGGGACCGAACGGCCGGAACAGCACCAAGCGCTTGAACTCATGTGCTGCCTCTCCTCGAAAGTTCAGCTCATACAGCGTCCCCTTGTCCCGCTCTGTACGTGTGATACCTGAACACAGAGATTCATGTCAGCTTCAGTTTCTTCTTTCAGGAATCAGTACTTTTTGTATGGTAGCACATTATACACAATTTAAGTAACAAACACATTATTTAAAATGAGACAAGACTTTGCTGATCTCGCAATGGAGGCTTATGGATTTTCTTTTCTTCTTTTCCCCCTTTTTGATAACATTTTATAAATAAGTTTATTTTGTCATTCCTTATTGGATGTTCGTTTCAGCTCTCATTCATCCGGGGAGTATTCATTGTAGTGAAGCTTAAATCGTCCTGCAACTCATCCATGACCTAGTTTTAGTATTGCAATTCATGAATGAAATGTAACAGCATCGGCCTAGACTTTGTCATAGCTATAACATATTCTGTGTGCACTGTGCAAGGTCTGTGCACTGACTGGTTCATACCATTTGCAGCCAGGTTGAGAATGAGAGGATGCTATGCTGCAATAAGCAATAGCCTTCCAAGAAGCATCTCGCAAACACATTCATCTCATCCACAGGAATTTTCTTGTTGGTTACTAAGAAGACTTTTCGCTCTGAGGGAGAGATGCACATTCTGTTCAGTTTCTCTTCTCAGTTAATTGGTTGCAAATGACGGTTAAAGATAAAGATACAGCAAAGACAATTGAAGAAAGGTTATTTAATATTTAATTGTTTTTATTTGTACTTTTTAAATTGTTTATTTGTAATTCTAGGGGTCTCACTGTCTACAAAAAATCCTACACTACAAACAAAAAGAGCTGTGTTGCCTCAGATTGTCATATAGAAAACCACGGTGGTTTTGTGCAGACTGGTTTTGACCATTGGATCTGGCAAGCGATCCAATGGTCTGTGCTTCCTTAATGAACAATTGGTAGTGAATGGGCTGTGTTTTTTATAGAGCTTAATAGAGTAATATCTTGTTTTAATGTAGTTTAACTACATGGGCAAAGTTTGTCTATGTTTATAAAATGTGCAATATAATCATAGCAGAAAAAAACAGAAAATGTGCATGTAAACAATAACTACAATCCATCAAGTGAAATGTTTGTTGTAATGGTAAGTTTTGGTCAAATCAGAATTGGATTTCAACATGTTTACTTCATATCTGGGGATACAGATGATTTTAATAAAATACTTTCTTTTTTTTTTAAATCCCACAAACCCTTCAATACACTACAACAATTAACTTCAGAATCTTATAATCGATCTAACCTATGATAATCAATAAACCAATTAATCATAAACACCCTACACTGCTGTTGGATGTTTGTTGACTCCATGGGGAAAGCTTTTTAAAATAATTGCTAACTGAGTGGATAGCCTGTTAAATTGACAAGAGAGAGTGAGTAGGGGTGAATCAGGAAAAGAGAAGCATATTTATGTCTCTGGGCAAAGATCCATCCTCTGACAGGAACTTCCTGCCAGATTCCGGTGATACGGGCACTCATTTCCCCTCAAGATTATATGATACGGGTCCGTTTAAAAAATATGTGGAGCCATTTACACAGTTTAGTGCCTTGGAGACTTCCTGTGTCATTTTGCACTTGATTTGCCCTTTTAGGCGTGCACAGTTTGCATAGTGCAATTTTTCGTCACATGCAATAATAACTCCCCTAAAAGACATGTCTTCCTTAAACAGTTGAACAAATGGCTCAAGATTTTTCCATACCACACAAAATCATTCATATTCACAAGCAACATTCTGTGGCCTTTGCCTCATATGCCCTGACCTACTGGTGAGCCCCCGCCCACTCGTCCACTGAAGATGCTGACCTTTAGAGAGCACCTTGGCCCATTCCTATGCCAGTGTGTAGATGCCACACAGAGAATGAGGATCAGTGGGTTCATTTCCTATAGCTACAATTGATATAAAACTGGGGAAGCTACAAGGGTTTACAGACAGTATCAAAATAACAATAAATATGCAGCATTTTGTGACTTGAGTAAAAGTAAAGATACAGCAGTAAAAGCTCGGTCAAATTATTACGCAAGTTAAAGTACTGATGTATGTGCTGTAGAAAACAGTGAAGTATTCAAAGCAAAAACGTATAAACCATTATAAGTGTTACGTAATAAATTTGTTGTGGCTTCAAAAACGGAATGATGACGCCCAAAATAACCACAAGGCAATGCATCATTTCGTTTTCCAACAAAGTTGAGCAATAAGTCAAACTACCACAAATTCTCAATGGAAGACACTTCAAATTTAGCGTTTCCAGTTGGCTTTGGCACATTTAATTAACAAGAGTTTCCAAAGTGCTGCGCACCCCCCCCCCCCCCCCCCCCCCCCAAAAAAACAGTATTACTAAACCAGAAGCAATAAATAATAATAAAAAAAAACAATATATCAAGAAAACATTTAAAAGCCATAATAATAATACTTCAAAATACTTTTAATAAACAAAAAAATATATAGATTTTTTTTTAAAACAATTAAAGTAAATAAAATCATTAAAAAATTAAATAAAATCACACAACTCACGCTGTGTTAATGCCCGAGAGTAAAACTGGGTCTTATAGGAACAGACCACCGTTTTTGCATACTGAGATATGTTCATGGACCCAAACAGGGGTGAAGTAAGAAACGACCAAGCTCTTCCACATTTTCCCTAAAGGGGTATTATATTTTAAGGCGTATAAATACCTTAGGAGCACTTCGACTTTACTGTGCAGATGTCGAAGTGCTCTTAAGGTGTTAAGCCTTACAATATAGTACCCCTTTTTATCCGCTTAAAAAAACATGTTTAATTTTGTGTGACTATACTTGGATCATGTAACTCTTCACGTAACAGTATTTAAATCAGGAAAATGTGGAAGAGTTTGGTCGCTTCTAACTTGACCCCCGTTTTGGTCCATGAGGAGAGGAGGAGAGGCTAAATGTTCGGTCTTTTTGTGTGACTGAGCGCACGCGTAAAGACCAGACAGGTACGCATCAACTCATCTAAGCTCAGGTAAGAACATGTCTCAGTATGTAAAAACGGTGGCCTGTTCCTTTAAGCAAGATTTAAAACTCTCCACTGTGGGGGCTGTTTGGACGTGGAGGGGCAGAACGCTCTGCCCCCCTGGTTTTATGGCTCGTCTTTGGCACCACGAGCTAGAGCTGGCCCTCAGACCTCAGTGCACGCGCTGGGTTGTAAATTTGGATGAGGTCCATGATGTACTGAGTCCATTCAAAGTTTTAAAAACAAACAATAAAATCTTAAAGTTAACTCTAAAATGAACAGGAAGCCAGTGCAACGACGCAAAAATGGGAGACATGTGTTCATACTTTTTGGTTCCTGTTAAGAGCTGTGCGACATAATTCTGGACTAACTGTTTATGAATCCCAATATTTTTCTCCGTATGTGAAGTTTGGGTTTTGTTCGTACGTACTATTATAGTAAGAATCTCACTTACAGTTGAGTAAACTCTACTTAAGTACACTACTACAGAAATGTACTTAGTTACTGACCACCTCTGTATAAAAGTCTAATAAAGTTAACCAGAAATTGTATTGAGGTTAGTACTTTCATCCACCTTCTTCAGCTGTTGCTGTAACCAAATATAAAACTGCTATTGTTCGGGATAGCCACTGGCAACATTTTCCATTCAAACAGAAAATATACCTCCCCGTGATCTGGCAAACCCTGAAATTGTCTCGAAACCTCCCACGTTGAGAAGCACAAACCCGTTCATCTACAATGACATGTAGGGAGATGTTCGGTCCTGGCATGCTCCTAATGTGTGGTTGTATCCTTGAGACAATGGACCCTTGCCTCCAGGGTCTGTGTATACTGGTGTATGCACGTGTGTGAATGGTTCATTGATGTAAAGCACTTGGAGTGTCTACAAGGTAGATAAGCATCTAAATGTGACTATTTGACCATTCACATTGGGTTTTGTGGATTCACTCCAATACAAATCAGTGTAAAAGGCGTCTAATACCTTCTTTATAGTACTGCAATTTTCTTAATTCTCACCTTCCATAAAGTCAGAGGGTGTGTAGACTTTTCTGCTTTGAGCCTTCCCCTCAGTCTTCCTACTCTCCTGTTGGGTTGCGGGTGTGTTGAGGCTTTGCAGAGCCAGTTCGAGCACTTCCACAAGCTCATCTCTCTTGTCCCTCCTGACAGGCTTCTCCTCTGGGTGTCGTGTGAGGCCCATCTCCAGCTGATAAACCCTCTGCAGCGTGAAGCTCTCAAAGGGCACCACTGCATACTCACTGGGGAACCTGTTCCCACTGCTCACCTCAGCCTTCGACAGCTGGCCCTTGAGAAACTCCTGAATGTCTGTCAGTTGGCTCTTTGCTGCTTGACCCTCTCCTCCTCCATGTGACCTGGTCCCAGCCTCCTGTCCCTCTGTCAGGCCCTTCTTCAGACTCTCCTGTACTCCTTTGAGCTGCTGACTGCGCTCCTGCAGGGCCTCTTTCAGCTGCGCAATCTGCTTTTTCAAAGACGAGATGTGAAGTCGATGCTGCTCCTCTCGCTCCTGAAGAAGTGCTTGATAAGACTGCACACCTACTGGGCTGCCACTTTTAGGAGGCACGTCCCTCACCCCGCCAGTCCCACCAGTGCCTGTCCCAATGTCTTGTCTTGTGCTCCCCTGGCTGGCATGGTTGTGTCCTTCCCTGGGCAGAGCATGACTCATAGGTGTTTCATCCGAGTGGGGAGGGCTGCAGGTCATGACATAGAGGAGTGACAGTGAGCAGCAGAGCAACACCAGGATGCCTCCAACGCGGGACACCCAGGCCAGCAGTCCACGGCGCAACATCTCTGCACCTAACATGTAAATTCCCCCTATGAGTTTCTCATCCAGACCGTCATGTAACGTCACACACACTGGTCACAATGATAAGAGTCCATGTGCAAATCTTTTCCATCACCGGCGAGGAGGCGGACCACTTATCACTGTGCGCTCATACTGCCTCAATTAGGTCATTTCCTCTAAAGCACTTCAGAGCCGCACATTTCAGTGCCAATGCTTCATGGTAAAAGCTTGGTCCATTTATGAGTAGGTCCAGAACCAGACAGTACCACAGACATCTTTCACTCTTCTATGACTCATCATGGACACTCATACGATCAGCTTCCTCTCTGTCTGTGTTCTCCCTTAATCTACATGATGACACACCAGGGCAGGTGATGCTGACTGATGTATGAAGTCTGCCATGTTCCATTATGAAACAGATGTGTAGATGACAGCACAGGTCTTTTCATGCATTCCAGGGAGACCTGGGGGTGGAAAAGATAACAAGAGGTTAGCAATAAAAACAGTAAGTGTTGCCTCATAGCATTCAACTGTATAGGGCTCTCCAGTGTTATGTCACAAATCCAAATATGAGCAAATATGAAAACAGCGCCCTCATTGAAAACACTGGCAGATCGCTGGCACTGGGTGGTTGTTATTGGATTTGAGAGGATTTATTAAGCTGAATAATAGCCAGATTGGGATGAAATGTCATTTGATTACTGTTAAGGAATAACATTAAATCGCTATTTATCATACTGGGTCAAGCTGTACAGTCGTACTATCTCTGTCATAGCCTTGACTGTGGGGCTCAGGCGCCTACTATCAGCCACTGAATGTTTTGCTTGCGTATTAGTATGACGCTCTTAGATAGTATTTATCCCTCTTCTGTGGAAGCATAGACAGACTTGAATGGTAGGACTAGCGCAATGTCTCGAGTTTATGTCTCCGGGTCCCGTAACGATGGTAAATAAACTTCTCCTGCATAAGACATCCTGACTGCTGCCTATTCTTCATCAATCCTCTCGAGCACCATTGTTATTTCTATAACAATTACCATGACAACTTGCCTATTGAGGCAAAAGTCCGAATGAACCAACTAACTAAATGTTCAGATTTGGAGTACGGACCTGTAGACCTTTCTCACTGACACACCAGGTCATTTTCACATTAGTTTAATAAAGTTTAAGCTCCATTTAATGTTCAATGGCAATGAGCCCTAAGTTTGGACAAGAGCACCTTTTCTGATATGAAGATTAAAGATTTTTTATTTGTCAAACCATGTGAATGATTTGAAATTATATTTCTCTCATCCTTGATTGTGGAGCAGGGGGGCGGGGGAAGAGGGGTGGGAGGGAGGGCAGGGAGTTCAGCTTCCTGATGGCCTTGTTTATGAAACTGTTTTTCAGTCGACTGGAGCTGGCCTGTAGATTCCGCAGAAGGCATTATCTTGAAGAGACTGTGTGATGGGTGAGAAGGGTCTCTGGTGATTCTGCTGGCTTTGCGAGTGAGCTGGGTGGAGTACATGTCCTTAATGGTGGGGAGAGGGGCTCCGCAGATCTTCTCTGCTGCTCTCACGATGCGCTGGAGGCTCCTGCGGCAGGAGGCAGTACTGGCACCGTGCCACACAGTGATGGAGCTGGTCAGGATGCTCTCTAGAGTCCCTCTGTAGAAGTTGCACATAACGGAGGCTGAGGCTCTAGCTCTTCTTAACTTGCGGAGAAAGTAGAGACGCTGATTACTTTTCTTGACCAGTGATGTAGTGTGCATGGTCCAGGAAAGGTTCTCTGTGATGTGCACACCCAGGAACTTAGTGCTGGTCACCCTCTCCACTGCAGCACCATTGATTGTTAGAGGACTTCGAAAGTCCACAACAATCTCTTGTTTTCTCCACATTTAGAGAGAGATTGTTCTGTGAGCACCACATGGCCAGACTGCTCACCTCACTCCTGTAGTTTGACTCATCTATGTTGCTGATGAGACTCACCACTGTTGTGTCGTCTGCAAACTTGATGACGAGGTTTGAGTCGTACTTTGGAGCGCAGTCATGGGTCAGCAGAGTGAAATGGAGGGGGCTCAGCAAGTTAGCATAAGAAACGTACGCTTCGCTAATCCATCTTAACTTTGTGCTGAATTTCACACATTTATGTTTGCATTTCCGGAAATAATCATGATCTAAGTTAAACGTAATGCAGACTAGAAAATGTTTTAGAAGCTCTTAGGCTTTAGATTTTGCTAAAGCGTGATTTAGCTAATGTGTGTCACGACATTAAACATTTGGTTAACTAGTTATTTTATGTTTAAAGCAAAATAAATAGTAGAATTTGGAGTCTGATGTGTCCGGCACGGTTACTTGAAACTTTAAAACATAATCCACACAAATTATTTAGATCTGCAGACGTCGATTCTACTCAGTAACTTACTCAGTTTACAAGATTGATAGCTGCAGTTCCGACAAAATGGAACATCCATCCGCACAACAGCTTTTAGGCCTGATTTACTGAGAACTGTATTCAATTTACCGTACAAAATGTCATTCACGGGCAAAATTGCTATCCAATAGACCCTCTAACTGCTGACATCATCAGTGACATCAGCTGGAGGCATGAAATGATCAAGAGAAATATGATTAAACTAAAACTAGCGATGTTAAGTGTAGAACTACAACTGAAAAATGTGGTCCTGTTGTGGCTTAAGGTGCAAGAACAAGAGGAATGACATTTGAGAAGGCATTTGTTTACCGTTACTATGACAACAGCTACAATGGAAATAGGAATCGAGCTTCCCGCCTCCAGCTAAGCACGGAATGTTTACAAACAATTAAAGGGTCTATACAGAGATTGGGGCGACGGTGGTGCAGAGAGTAGAGCGGGTCGTCTTGTGACCAGAGGGTCGGCGGTTCGAATCCCACAGGTGCCCACTGTTGTTGTGTCCTCGGGCAAGACACTTCACCCACCTTGCCTCCAGTGTCTCCATACACTGGTGTATGAATGAGCGTGTGAATGGGTGACTGGTTCCTTGATGTAAAGCGCTTTGAGTGCCTAAAGCAGGTAGAAAGGTGCTATATAAAATGTGACCATTTACCATTTTTATCTCTAAGGCCCGTTGCCATGGAGATATCAGAAATTCCCTGGAGAGCCCTATAGTTTTGACCTATTAGTTGGTAAACAAGGACAGAACTGCTTTTTTTTATGTGGATGAGAGACAGAAAAGAGATGCATAGATATTCCTACTCATCAGTATACATGTCAATATTATTTCATGTAAACTTTCTTTGAATGAGGCAAACAGCAATAATGTCTGTTTATTCACAGGCTGCATTTTTTATGATTGAAGCAGAACTGTTTGTTTGTTTGTTTGTTTGTTGTTTGAAAGGCAATAATAATATTTGGTTACTTACAAAAAAGAAAGAAAAAGAGAGAAAAAAAAAGCCATGATATTCATGATTTATTTTCTATTATTATATTGTATGTTGTCTAGTAACTCAAGAAGAACCCGGCGTTACAGTGGAGCAATGGGCCATGTATTTCCTCATTTACCAAAATGAGTCAGTTTACAAACAGCGACTAATACTATGTATAATTCAATCAGGCATTCCAATAGAGCTAATTAAATGTTATTCAATTATAGCCCAACACAAATACAGATTTTTTTCCTGCCCTCCTCGCTTAAGCGTCAGATTAGCTGTCCCTGCAATGATGTGTGAGTGTTTGCGTTTCTGTATCTCTGAATGTATCTTTGTGTCAAGTTGCACTCCCCACACAGTCGGCTCTTTGACAGCAGTGCTCCGAGCTGCATCCAATGAAAGGATTAGTATGTAGTTAGTGAATGCAAGACTGTGCTAAATCTATGACACGGGTTTATCAGGTACAAGGCATTCCTCCAGCAGGACCTCCACTATTGACTGGAAGAGTATTTGAGGGGAGCATACTCTCGTCATCACAACAACGATTCACAGAAGAATTAATCTGCAGCCAAAAATCATGATTCCAGTGCGTATTTCATAAATGTCAAATTATAGCTTTTCTTAATTTTTGTCAATGGAATTATAAGAAAAAAAGCAATTGAAGGGTTTAAAAGTGTCTGAAAACTTTCTGAGTGACAGCAGATATTTAAAGGGTAAAAGCCTTCTCTGCAGTAAGCCTGGATGGTTAAAAGGATAAAAGAAGTCTCTCAGTGATACAGATGAGTTTTCAGATTACATGATTTATCAAGTCATTCATTTAAACGGCTATATAAAGTGAACAGATCCTATAGATTTGACTCCCCCATAAATCCCATCACTGGCAAATTCCACATGCCACAGCCCTTTAATTACGGAGGACGCCTTACATCCTCTCAAAAATATGACAATGTTAATTATGTGGTGGCAATCTCTGCTCTTTGCCCCCCCAGAAAGACTCATTACACTCATATTCATGTGAACAGAGTGCACAGTGAAACCTCCTGGAGATAATCATATCACTTATCCCGGAAGGCTATGATGAGCTTCCTGCGTTCATGTCTTCCTGTGAAGCTTCCACTGACTTGCCTTCAGGAAAACAGTGGGCAATGCCAAGAAATTGTATTTAAGTGACTTATCTTAAATACTGTAGTGCACGGTAAATACAGGGCCAATTGTGTCTTTTCTTTTAATTGTATCTTTTAAAGAAGGTCAGTGTTGGGTTACTGTTGGGCCGTCCTGTTACTCTGTGACTAATACAATAAGTGAGACATAACCTTGTGCAGAATGAAGAGAATATGTTATGCAGAATATGTACTGCAGAGCACTGATAACATACACAGAGCAGCTTTCACAGGTAACATTCATAAACTGATGGTTCTGTCTATTTCCCGTTCACTGCATTCAAAATCTATAGCCAAATGTATCAAAAACAACTGGGGTAACGTAGCTCTGCAGGGAACCCATCAATCCCTGCTGGAAAGTTGTGAGGAATGATTTATCACCAGATTTATGAGTTGTGGCCCACACTTGAACAGTCTCAATCATACAGAACTGGCTGAGTTCCTTGGTTCCCAGTAGGATATGGTAAATCTGCTAAACCATCTTATTTACTTCTTGTTGGGGCGGGTGTCTCTCATCCCATTATTTCTGGCCATTATGCCCCATACTTCTCTGGTTTTGGTTTTCAGTTTATCACCACAGTATAGAATCAAATCAACTTTAACTATAGAGCATGTTTAAAACAGCCAAAGCTTAGCAAAGTGCTGAACAGTCAAAGTGCAAAGTAAAAACAAATACAATATAAAATTTACAATTACAACAATTATAAACAATGCCAAGTGTCTTGTTAATTGGTACCAAAAGCCCGAGGGAAGAGGTGTTTTTTTAGTAAAGATTTACAATGCTCAAGTTATTGAGCCGTTCTGATTGTGGCCCAATCACTGAAAAGGCTCTTTCACCTCTCGTCTTCTGGCAGGTCTTGGGAACAGCCAGGAGGAGCTGGCTAGGGGAAGCCAACCCATTCAAGCTTTTAAAAACAATCATCAACATTTTAAAGTGAATTCTAAAGTATACAGAGAGCCAATGTAATAATTTGGGAACAGGTATGATGTGGTCCCTACGCTTCTGAGCTGCCGCATTCTGAACTCCCTGTAACGGCTGAGTAGAAACTGGTCTCTTTGTGTCTCTCCACGAGTGGCGTGCTGCGAGACCTTATGATTCGGATCAGCCCTTTTAAAGTCAGAAGTTTAGCTCACCTGGATAGTTTGCCACTGAACCAGACAATCTTGGATTGCATCCACTTGATGACATTTTCTTTGCTGTTGCCACACACATGTGGGTCTGACACATCTCCACAGACATGTGGAGTACATGTGTTATATACGACTGGATACCGTTCCATTTTTTTCTATACCGGTACTTTAACGATACTTGGTCTTCGATACCAATACCTGAACAATACTTTTCCGATACCAATACCGAAATATTTGTCATCTAAAAACAGAAAACAGAACAATAATGTGTGGAAGATCTGCAAATTTATAATATCGGGCTCACCTCCAATGTCAAGAAATGTGTCAAAAATGGGGAATCATTTGGTGGAAATTGAAATTGTAGCAAAAAATAAATGGGAAAAATGGGGCAAAAATAAGGAAAAATAGGGAAAATATTAGTAGGAAAAAATTAGCAAAAATGCGGGGAAAGAGTTTGAAAATGAGAAAAAATGTAGGCAAAATAAGAAAACAACACTTCAATATAAGCAAAAAAGGAGCACAATTTGATTCTGATGTATTAGGAAGAATGGTAAATATGTTTGGGATCATTAACCACATGAACAGTCGTTTCCAAACACTTAAATGGAAAAATGTCACTAGTTGCACCTGGTTGGCTGTTTTTATACTGTTCCTTAATACATACACTTAAACAATTTTGACTAATTTAGTTCTCAAAAGAAAACATGAATTTATACTTTTACCACAGACTTGAAAAGAGGAATCTGTCTGGAAGCTTGTCTGTCTTGTCATTCTGTTGGATGTTTGGAGTGTCACACTCGAGCAGCAGAAATCACAGAGTACTGTCAGTGTCGGCCTGTGTATATGCCCCTTTGTGTTATACAGTATGCTCAGGTTAACCTTTAAATGCCAATGGTATTTGAGAAGTGACCTCACTGCATTGGCAAATGTGGCGTCCTAAGTGTCTACGCTGCTTTACACATTCAAGAATTACAGCAAAAGGACATTTGTATTCAACCAGCAGGAACAGTGTGACCTTTAAAGAAATAGGAGTAGAAGTTTGAATGTTTGAGATAAATAAAGCAACCTGTTAAAAACATTCGTATTGCAAGTCTATTTTTTGTCCGATAGTTTCTCAATGTGAGCCACTGAGGCATACCCAACATTGCCATTTTTGTCACAAAATATGGTTTCAGTTCTACCGGGAATTTAGTGTAAACTCTAAGAATAAAAAAAAAGTTAGTTTACCCTCTATCCCATTGTTTACT
The DNA here is from genome assembly GCA_007210695.1 of Neogobius melanostomus. NCBI lineage: Eukaryota > Metazoa > Chordata > Actinopteri > Gobiiformes > Gobiidae > Neogobius > Neogobius melanostomus. The sequence continues at coordinate 5,017,865 of VHKM01000221.1, read as the reverse complement.
ACACGTCATTATACTGTTTTAAACATTTAGCAGAACCAACTGAACAATGTCGAAGTCTGAGATGCTTTTGCCCATCCTGTTGTGCCAGAGTTTACTTCAGCATATTTACATGTCACATGAAGACAGCTTTCTCTGTCTCTAGCATTCTGCCTGAGCTTGTAGGGGCTAATTTGATGAGCATGTCAAAGACTTGTCAATCTATACATTAAGATTTCTTTCCAGACAAGTTGAGCTTGTCCTGCGGCAATTGCAGGGTAACAAAAATGATCTGTCAGGCGACCATGAGTGGGGATAACAGATAGAAGAATTCACGATATTCTGTTGAGAGATAAAAACTTTAATTGTCAGCTTTTCTCAAATATCACACAAGAAACTGCTCAGAGATGAATAGGAAGCAAAAAGAGAAGTCTGTAAGAAACAAACGGAGAAAAGAGTGGTCTTTGAAGTGTGGTGTCCCCTCAGGTGATCTCCCTCCTATTCATTAGGGGCCACTTTCCCCCCGGAACCTCCCTGTCAACTTGCCATCTGGAAAGGGCGCTTCACAAAAACATGTATTCTGTGCTACAAGAAAAGCCCCTTAACGCAGCCCAATCCTTATCTTGCTTTTTGTTACTGCTCCACAGAATGCCTCCCTATACTCCAAATTTAGGGCACATTGATCCTCAAGGGAGAAAATGGGTCAAGTGGCAGAAAATACATGTAAAGCCTGATGTGCAAAGTACAGAACCATCTCATTCGCATTGTATCGCACTTTTCTCCCATAATTCATCAGCAATTTGTGTGTGTGTGTTGGGGGGCGATGAAACCACACACTATTTGTCAAACCAATTGTGTTGTAATAAGCAAGTGTTGCATTAGATATTGTTTAAGTTCCTCATTTTTCCTTTCAGTCAGATCACACAGCCAACCACTTGCAATCCAGTATGAATTTTTCTGTTATCTGTTTTGACACATATTGGCCTTAAATGGAGCTCTCTCTATTCATTCATTTCCTGTGTTACCTGTAACACAGGAAATACACTGATTTATGATTTCTCTGGGTTGGATTATTTGTTGAATGTAAAGGACCAAAGATGATTCTCTAGATTAAAAAAAAAACAAGTATGCACAGAGAAGACACAGAAATCCAGTTGAAACGCTTTTAGTAAAGCCAAGAAAGTGTTGCGTGCATACAGGACACGGCCACATGATTTGGCATTTCCAGCTATTAATTTTCTTTGTAGCTTCATGGAAATCTCATATCTATATTTGCATGTAAAGAATGTAACTGACCCAGACACATTGCACTGTACAAATGAAACGCACACACATCAAACTGAAAACTGCTTGTTAAGCCATTAGGGGAAGCAACTGGAACAGCTTCAAGCCACTTTGTTAATAAGCAGGGCAGACATTACATCAGCTTGCCTAGTTAAAATGTCACAAAGTACTGGATAATACTGCAATCCGATCTGTAACATGAGTATACAGGCTACCCATATACAGTAGCCCACAGAGGGTGAGAATAACTATAAACAGCAAATACTAACACACACTGACAGAATGAGGCACAGCAGCTTTGCTATATCTCCAAGGCAGAATATATGTCATTATGTATGGCCATGCAAATACGTAATGACTCAGCTGGGCAGGCATAGCACAATTCCACCATGCTTATGTGAGGGGTCTTTCTTCTCAGCTTGTCAAACAACCCAAATCCCCCTAATCCACAGTTCCATTCTTCCCAATTGAGGAAACAACACCAGCATGCTCATTGCTCACCCAATATTTGTGGGTAGATAGAGGGTCATAAGCAGGATTAAAACATGTTTTCTTCAGCAAGTCACACTGTTCTATCGATTTGCACATGTGTCTGCTTCTCTGTGAATTATTTGAAGTGTCAGCGAGCGTGCAGGCATGCAGCATTTTAGTTTCGGCAAATATGAAATACGCCTGTAATGTTGTAATTTGTAGAAAGCCTGAACAGTAAAATGTTAAAGCAATGGAAATAACAGAAACTAATAAGCAATAAACGATGTGTAAATGAAACAGTCAATATCCCAAAGTTATCACGTTATAGGCTCCATCATCTCGCCAGAGGCTTTTTGTAACAATTACGTTGGGAGTAAAACATGCTCACACAATGAACAAAACTATTGCCTATAAATTAACAGTAAAATGCGAACTTACCTCTGGTTCACCTCGCTTGGCTCGGTTCCTTTCTGTGAACACGTTTGTTTTTGTTCTGGGGCGCGCTACCTTTACTGCCCCGGTCCTTCTGGTGTCTGTGCCGACACTCGCACAAGCGGCAGAGCGCGTCTCAAGTGGCGACGACGTCAAGCGCACGTGCCGAAGATGAAACGCAATTAACAGCGCTTCAAAATAAAGCTGATGATTTTGGACTTCAAGAACTGAAAATCGTTTTTCAACTCATTCTAGCCAAACTCAGAGTCAATAAGGCATCTATAAGCTCACTAACTTATTCCATAAAATAAATTAATATACTAAGCTAAAGAAACTTAAAGTGCATCAAAAGACCATCAAATAGCAATTTTCCACGGTGTATGGTAAAAACAGGTGTAACATGCCGCCTCTTAAATTGAAGGTCCAATTGCACTTCCGTTTATCTTTTTACACTGTACAAGCCCCTGGTCCACCCACCCCGCCCCCTTCGCCCCTCATATAAAGACTGCCTTGTTACTTGACTCAAGACCGATTCAACAGAAAGAAACACTAGTGCCTTTCATTCTAACAAGAAGCATGAGTCCAAAAGTGAAGTCAACATGAATATCCATCTAGACCGACCCTGTTAAAACTGACCAATGCTGGCTAATAATTTAAACACATTGAAATCAAAACGCTCACCAATCGGTCATACGCATGATACGTGACCAGCTGTGCCGGTTGGAGCACCTGATTATTGGGAATCCCTTACCTAACGCTAACAGAGGGTTATTAATTTAAATTTAACCGATGGGGGTTTCTAGTGGACTGTCAGAATCACTGCCAGAGGAATGCACTTGGCCAAATCTTTTAATGCAATAAACTAAAGTGGGCTACTGTTAATATTATAGAGAGAGAGAGAGAGACAGAGACAGAGACAGAGAGAGAGAGAGAGAGAGAGAGAGAGAGAGAGAGAGAGAGAGAGAGAGAGAGGAAAGAGGAGAGAGAGGAAAGAGGAGAGAGAGAGAGAGAGAGAGAGAGAGGAAAGAGGAGAGAGAGACAGACAGACAAAGAGAGAGAGAGACAGTTGAAATTGTCTGAAACCAGCGACTCCATGTGGTAAGAAATATAATGACAGCTAAGGATTAGCTGTCATTATATTTCTTATATTTCTTGTTTGATTAAGACCAAAAAACAAAATATCAATCGACACAAATGGAAATAGTGATGTATCTTTACTAACATCAGAATGATGAACAATTACGTGATATTTTCACCAAGTGCTCAAAATATATGGATACTTTTTACTTATACTTGAAGTTATATATTTAAAAAATCAAGCATTAATGCCAAACTAACTCACATTAGCATATTTATGTGAGTAATCTTTATGCTTTATTTTAGGTTGAAGCTCCACACTTAAATCTCATATAACAATGTATCTGTAAAACAAAGACATACTATAAAATTTAATCCAGAAGAAAAATATCTCCTCATTAGATTCTTGACTTGGAGTAAACATGCTTGGGCCAATGCTGTGTGACAATTACTGTAGGACAAAGTGCAGAAAGTGCTAGCCTGTTGGAAACAATGTCCTATGGGCTTTGTGTCTTCACACACCCTGAGGGAATAGGTTTGTTTATTGCATGGGAACAGTTTAAGGCTTCTCTCAAGTAAACATCAAAATTCAGCGATGATGTTCGAATGTATAAATACATACTTTGTAATTTTAGGATATTTTCTTGGTAACAAAACGGATAAGAACAGAATATATTACTTTAGATATTAGGCTGTAAAACTAATGTAGACTCAAACCAAAAAGCTATTAACTGTGAGCATTAATCTGTACAAATGTTCTCTGAAACAATACATTCAAGAGTTACTTTGTGCATACAATTAAAAACGCAACTAGCCTTAAGCTGCATAGCCGGGAAACCACGTTGATTATTAGCCCTTAAAGTTTTCAAAGATTTCTGCAGCATCCAGCCAGGACCTAAAACAGGCCAGGCCCTTGTCTCTGATCTGTTTTCTGCCCTTGTCCGTGATCACATTGCCGTTCTCCTTCACAATCACTAGTTTGGGCACTGCAGTAATCTTGTAGCGTTCCTTTAGTTCACTGGAAAACAAAGCAAAACAATATTAAAAGATCTCTCATGTTAATAATGAGTGGTCATATCTGAATAATGTAATTGTATGAAATTGTTTATAGCCTAATCATACACTGGTTAATTAAATGTCTGATCAGTGAACGTTTGACACAATATTCCCATTCCAAGTATGAATCTATTAATGTGTTAAATTCAAGCTCGCAAAGAGTAATTTAAAACTGTCTCATTCACATATGCTACAAGTCAGACTTACTGTTTGTAGTCATCCGTCCAAGGCAAAGCCAGCCAATCTCCGTGCATATCATGGTAATACTCCACCATATCCTCCGTGGACTTGTCAGACGAAATAAAAACTATTTCAAACTGAGCCGGAGGGTCACTTTCCTCCACCAGCTCCGTGTAGAAATCACACAGAATAGGGGTAAAGTCTCTACAGGGGGGACACCAACCCGCAGAAAAATATATTCCGACCACTTTATTCTTAAGTGCCTCCTCAGGATCAACAAAATCCCCGTCTTTATTCAGAAGTGTCCTCCCAGCAAAAACGTCCACCATTTCTTCAACTGGTAAGACACTCTTTTCAGCTCTTCTCTTTAGTTGTCGCCTGCGCTCATGTTTTCACAACTTACTTCTTCAAGAAAGCTTCTCGTCGACATCGATATTACCGATTGACTAAAGCTACTTACAGCCAATCCTGTTAATCACCTGCGGACCAATGGGGAGCCAGCATGAGCAGGTATACATTCTCCACGTGGTACTGACTCAAAACAAGCTTACCCTTCTCATGGCTACTGTCTATGATGGCTACCCTGCTACCAGCAGCCGTCCAGTTGCAGCCCGACACTGCACCACGGTGGCGGGGCATGGTACTTACACAGAGGTAAACTCAACTCATGCTGCGCATGCGTAATATAATGCAGAAACTTTCGGGACATGTCTGACTGTGACTGACAGACGATGTCTGTTTATCTCTCTGTGTATTCGTACTCGGAGGAATTTTCGGTGCCATGCCATTAGTCTGAAGCCTCATTAGTCCGACGTCTCATCATTAGTCCGAAAATTTACCATTGAGCAGAGGTGCCTTTAGTCCTATATCTCTCTAACCCAGTTGTGTTGTGGATTAGAGAGCCATATACAACCACTGACCCTAACCTTAAGGTCAGTGGACTCTTGCCTACACCTAATTTTATTTTTCAAACCCTACTCAATGAGACATTTCGAACTAATGAGACATTTCGAACTAATGGGGCATCGGACTAATGGGCCGACTTCGGAATTTACAAACCTGAAACTAAGTAACATTCCATCATCTTTGTCCTTGAAGGCCTACTGTAAAATCACTATCTTATTATGAGCTGATGTGACCTATGATAAAGATCTCTGCGTTGTGTTGTGCTTATGGTGCTCTGAACCATGGAGAGGAGGCAAGGCTGCAATCGGGGAAGAGCAACGCTCAAACCCCATTTATTTAACCCTGGCAGAGGGAAATAAAAGTTTTGGCGTTAGCCTAATATCATGTGCCCAACGAGGCCTTTCTCTCATGAGTACAGGAACAGAGAGAACATAAATGTACAACAACATACCTGGCAGAGGGAAATAAAAGTTTTGGCGTTAGCCTAATATCATGTGCCCAACGAGGCCTAGAAACACGGGGGGGGAAACAACACGTAAGTATAAAATAATAACACATACGTACAAAATTAATAACATGGATGATACGAAAACATTATAGTAACATAAAAGACAAACCAAAATTACACAGATGCTAATCTAATAACACGATGCTTCTAGATACAAAACTCGCTAACCTTTCTCTCATGAGTACAGGAACAGAGAAAGAGCTAGGGCGGAGTTGACCAGTTATATCGACCAAACCGGAAGTGCCAACGTTGGGGACAGACTACCAAAACAAAAGACATACGTGGACTACACACACTGCCAGGTACATTAACATCACAATAAGACAACAAGTAGGTAATCCTATTACCAGAATTTAACCAGCTTTACACTCTGTTACACTGAGAGCAGTTTTTTGCAGAATTTCTTAATTTAAAGGCAAAAAAGGAGTATGAACGAATTCTACCCATGCATAATGTCAATTGAAAGTAGAACTATTTTATTGCACTCTTGCTTTTTACTGTAATTAATATATTTTAATGTTGATGTTTTATGGATTGATTTGATCTGCTTTCTTGTATAATTTTATGCAACTGTGAAGCACTTGTGTATGAATTGTGCTCTACAAATAAACTTCCCTCGCCTTGCCTTTCCACAGATTGGCTGTGCACTTGTGAGGGTTGAGTTTAATCAAGAAGGAGCTGAGAGTTGTCACGAATGTTACACCACAATGGCTGACTAGACTGCGTCTGGCACTATTCATATTCCCATTGCTTTGGTTAATATTTATGCTCCCTATTTCGATGACAACGTTTTTTTCATATAGTTGTTTGCACAAATTCCAAATATGTCCTGTTATCATTTGGTAATGGGAGGGGATTTCAACTGTTGGCTTGACCCTCAGTCGGCTCGATCCTTCAGTAAAACATAAACTTTAACCTTCCAATCAGGTCAGCCATTGTGGCATCGAAGACCCGCCTTTTATCACTTGTTTATTTTATTGAATAGCAAATAGACTTTTTCTTAACTAATAATAGGGGTCCTGAGGTTTCGTCTTCATTGTTGTGGGAAATATTAAAGGCTTGTAGAGGGGAAATAGTTTTGTATAAGTGCGGAACTGGATAGTCTGCATGTAACCTCTCCAACTTCAGCTTTAACAGACTTCTTCTGTTTGATGTAGTTTGACATAATGATGACACAACATAGAACTGAGTTACTACAACAATCAGGTGACAATTGTCTGCATCACACCAATTTCTCAAATCCGACTGGCACAAGGAGTTTCATCCTGTAGGGTAAATAAAGTAAATAAATTAAAATCACATGAATTAACCCAGGCTATATGCAGATTTGTTTAAAACCAATAAACACAGGTCTCCAAGTATATTTGGAGTGTAATAGATGCAAATGTGGCAGTATGCCTGCAGGCAGGCACTGCCACTTGTAGTTTTGACGGTGATTGGCTGTGCGCGCCAGCCGTCACCTGATAAATAGCACTTCCTGTTTATTATTTGTCCTCTGACTTCCTGTACGCCTAGTCTCACGGTTGGGGTTGTGACTACTCGTTACTTCTCAGTCTGTTGCAGGGCCGTCATGGGCCCGCATTCTCCATATACGGCCACGCTAGCTGCTGAGTGGATTGGCTGCAGTAGACTCGGACCTAGCTGTCAAAGCCCCGAGCCACGCAAAATACCCCCTAAGCTTATAGGCTCTGCTTGGTGCCACTAACCCATTACCCTCAGGTTAGATGTGCACCGACATGCCACATTCTACCCCACCCCTCAATGTGTCGTCTACCCCAACGAGGAAGATTGGTTCCCCAAAAGAAAACAAAAGGACTGCTTAATGCACAGAGGCCGAAGACGAACCACCAAGAGCATGGGGCATGTGATGCCGTTTGGAATGTTGCCCAGCAGTCGCACAAGTGGTGCGACGCAAGGCAGGCTGGGCGATAGTTGGTAGGGCTATTTCCACCCCCTAATTCCCTGCTGGTGCATTTTTCAATAGGGGTAATGACAGGGTCACTGTGAGAGCCAGCTACGACAGGAAGAGGAGAACCTGGGGGCACCGTGTCCACAGGCACAGAGCACCAGAACCAGGACTGGGTGTCTGTTGGAGATTCACGTTGAGATGTTTCAGCAGCCCCCGCCTCGGACCAAGGGAGGTCAAGTGGAAGCAAGGACTTGGCCTTGGACTTAAGCATGTCTCTATGAACATTACGAGGTGCCTGCAGGTTGGACACACGGGCCATGGTGTAAATTGGCCCATCACTTTGTAAATGTTGGGGCACCAGATGTCTTATGATCTTATGGCGACAGAGCCGTGGGGAGCTATTTTGGTTAAGGGGTGCTGAAGATTGCTCCCAACAATGCTTTTTCTGTGCATATTTCCTATTTATTTATATTACTTTACCGGGGGTGCTGCAGCACTATCAGCACCCTGGATTCCCACGGTCTTGTATGGCGACCTCTCGCACTATAGTCCCTAAGATAGACAAAGATCATGCAGCTCCTTTTTCTGATTAGTATTTGCAACAAGACGCTCTTGAGTGCTCGCAAAGGCTACTTTCAATCTAGAACAATACTCTGCCACCCAATCCTGAACAGTTCCAGCAATGGGGTCTTGAATCTGACCAAGAATTAAATCAGTGGGGAACTTGGTTTCCCAGCCTAACATAAAAAAGAACGGTGACTTACCAGTGCTTTGGTGGGACCTGATATTGTAGGAATAATGCACTTGTGGGAGACAAGATGCCCTATCTTGTTTGCGGGAAGAAGGAAGGGTCTGCAGAAGATGGTGGAGCATACGGTTAAACCATTGGCATTGACCATTGCTGGATGGTTTGGAGAGGTCCTAGATTTCTCAACTCCATTCAAATTGCATAGTTGGTGAATTAATGCTCTTTCAAAGCTTCTACCTTGGTCCGAATGAATCCGGCTTGGAACACCGAACTTGAAAAAACATTCACTGGGAAGAACTTAAGCAACTGTGGTGGCCCGTTGGTCTCGAGTTATTGCCAGCATGTATTTAGTAAACACATCAGTCATTACCAACAATGGCTCCTGTAGTTGCGAGGGATGTGTACCAAATCTTATACAGCTGAGCAACGCTCTTAATCTTTCATCCACTGCTTAATGTGTAAAGACATTACCGGCCATTAGCAGTGTTGGCGGACAAGCTTGGTGGCCCGCTCAATGCCCTGGTGGCCATGCTCATGGTGTAGTTGTTGGAGGGTTTGCTGCTTTAGTACAGCCGGCTTAAGCACCTGGAGAACGCCTTCCCGATCAGACACGGCGTTGTAGCACGCCACCCTTTTCTACCTGGTCCCACTGCTGGAGTAGGATTTACGCTCTTTTGAAGAGGCGACTGCGTTCAGCTTTTGTTGGGTGGGCCTGTCTCCTCCAAATGGTCCAGAATTTGCCCAAAGCGGATCAAACACTGGTGTGACAGTATGAATGTTGTGTGCACTCCTGAATAGGGCTGGCCTCAGTCTACACATTAGGACATTGCTGGAACATGTAGGGGAAGGAAAATACTTATTTATTTATTTATTTATTTGACAGGGACGTTGCACAACAAATGTGTTGCACAAACCAGAGATAGCTACAAGCTAATTTTCATCTGTAGTCCCTGGGCAGAGGCAAAGTGACAGCAGGTTTATACAGTGGCCAATGAGCATTCTTACTTAAGTCCATTCACAATATAAAATACAGATAAAACACCAGCAAAAGGATCATTTCAACAAACATTCAGATGCAATATTTACAGTATTTACACTTGCAATTACATATATCTACAGTAAAAAAAAAAAAGATTGTACCTTCTTACATTCTTAACAATCCCCCGATTAACCAGTTTTTTGCTAATGATCACAAATCTGACTGTCTTTCAACCACTTCTCAGGTTAAGTTTAAACTGTTGCACGGTGCTACTCTCTCCAACAGTTAATGACAACGAGTTCCACATCCTTGCAGCTTTCACAGAGAAACAACTCTGTCCAAAGGTGGAGGATCTAAAGTTCACAGAACAGTCTCCTCTGGAGGAAGCTCGCGTTGTTCTACATCCTGCCTCGTCACAAGATTTCACAAATATTCTCAGAGGCTGTGGGGCCAAATCATGAAGAATTTCAAACACTAAACTGACTTAATTTTAACATTTTTAAACCCACAGGTGTCAAACGGCGGGCCAAATCCGGACCGCGAGATGATTTAATCAAGACCATGCCTTGTAGAGCCTAAATTCTTGAGTATGTAAAAAAATGTAAGTCTCTATTCCATTCCTGTGTGGAGATATGATGATTTAAGGAATAACCAGAATGCTCATTCCAGCCATTAGGGGGCAACTTAAATTTAAAAAAAGAAAATAATTCCACACTTGTCCAGCAGAGGGCACTGGCATAATAAGAGATAGGATATAAACAACACATTATAGTCACGTGGTAAATAGTCAGGCTGCCCCAGGGTAGCCACAATAGTAGCTTACCACCACAGAGTGTGGAGTGAATAAATAATGACAGTATAATGACTAGAGTGTACTTTGAGAAACTTGTGACACAGGCTTGTAAAGCACAATAAGTGTTAGCCGTTATTATGATCTATTACTGTCATGCATTAATTTTTTTCATTTACTACTTTTATTTAAATGGTAGTAACACTTAACATGAACTCTATAGTATTAGTAATGGACACTTGTGGGCGTCAGTGAGCTTGCGTAACTCGTATTATTTCCTCTGCCGCTGAGGTCATAAGGAGGGGAGCTTCTCTGCTGGTGGCAACTGACTTGTCTACTAGTGAGTTTTTCCTGTGCTCAGATCAACATGACATCTACCTCCACTTTGTCAAGCATGAGGCGGCTGGTGGAGCAACTCAAGTTAGAGGCGAGTGTGGAGAGGATTAAGGTAATAATTTATACTACATAGGTGTCATAATATTTTCTTACAACGGACCATTATACAAGTACTTGTACTTGTCCAAGAAACCTAGATTTTCTATGACAAGTACGTACAGAACTTGTTTGATGGTCTCCATCAAACGCAGATTTTGATTGTTGATCAATTCAAGACAATTGTTTTTTGCATGCAATCCAGTATTATGCTGCATTCCTATCTATTTATTTCAAGGTAGAACAGCATGATAGTACTTGTTTGGGACAAAGTAATGTAAATGTTTTTTTTATTTATTGGCCAGGTGTCTCAAGCAGCTGCTGAGCTGCAGCAGTACTGTCTGCAGAATGCGGGCAAAGATGCGTTGTTGGTGGGAGTTCCCACTGGCAGCAACCCCTTCAGGGAGCCACGATCATGCTCAATTGTGTGATGCATATGAGCTTATCTTGAGGTCAGGACGACTGAAGTTAAAAGCCATTTTAGTTTTTCTGTGCATGTTAACAAAAGGGGAGATTGTAGAATAAATATGACTGCATTCTTTTTACAGATACTGAAGGACGAAGACTATGATGACTTGGAGCATTCTGTTGAGAGTCTGTTTTTATACATTTATACTTTTTTATATTAAATTGAATTGTGAAAACCTCAAATATTCAAATTTTTCCCTTGTGTGTAATGTTGAAGAGCATGGAAGAACAAAGTTATAATCGAGGGATTATAAAAAGCGGTTGTTAAAAGCCAAACTGTAAATTGTTCCTTGGAATCTCGCTGCGTCCGAGCTTCCTGAAGTTCTAAGTTAGGAGCACAAAGCTGTAGGGAGGAAACTGAGCCTTTCCTGTTTAAAACAGCAACAGAGACAAACACCCAGCCCTATAAACCAATAGGCCATAATGAATTGTGTGTGTGTATTCTTGTAATTACGACATTATGAGGACCAGTTTGAGTTTTTAACCAACAGAGTGAGGACATTTTTGGAAAGTGAGGACATTTTGGGTGGTCCTCGCTTACTTGAAGGACTGTTTGAGGGTCAAGATGTGGTTTTAGTGTTAGGGTTAGATTTGGGTTTAGATTAGGGTTAGGATTAAGGTTAGGGTTAGGGATTTAGGGTTCAGGGTTAGGGTCTGGGTAATACATTATGTCTTTGAGTGTCCTCACTAAGATGGAATTACAAACATGTGTGTGTGTGTGCGTGTGTGCGTGCGTGTGTGTGTGTGTGTGTGTGTGCGTGCGTGCGTGCGTGTGTGTGTGCAACCGAGCATGCGAGAGAGAGAGCGAGTGGTTGGTGGTAGTCAGAGGGACCAATGGCACAGACTGGTAGCCTCGTTTTTGTCAGTTTACCCCAAGGGGCAGGTGTGGCTACAATAGTAGCTTATCATCACCAAGTATGTTGTGAATGAAAAGAGACTACAGTGTAGTGCTTCGACCCATATGGAAAAGTTTCTGTTTTAACAGAATGATATGGATTTTATATGGTGTAAAATCACCATATACAAACTGTACAAACGTGAGGTCTTGTGATCAAACTCATGTCATAATGTCTAGCATGAATGAAAATGTTGAATATTTTTTATATGAAAAAATCTACAACAACTGTTTCATGTGTAAAAGTATCTTATATGGAGCATCAAGAATATAGTCTAGAGCAGGCATGTCCAAAGTGTGGCTTGGGGGCCAGATGCAGCCCTCAGACCAATTTATGGTGGGGTTACTTGTCTAGAGGATGCGTTGTAAATTCCCTGTGGTACATACTTTGGTTGTTCTCTGTGCCACGCTTGCTCCCCGTGTCCAGCCCAGTACGTCTCCTCCACAGTTCCCGTCACCTTGCCTGTGTCGCCCTTCTTCCCCTCTCTCATGCCCTCTGTCCATCTTTTAAGAAAGTACACGTGCCATAATGATGCGACTGTCAAGGGCTTTAAAATCTAACTTAAAAAACCTCTAAATTGTAGCCACACACAAACCGCCAACACTCTTTGGTTCACACTCCCCATGCTGCTGACTTTGTTCTGATGTTCATATTTGTGTTGTTGGTGTGTCTTGTCTGGTTGTATGTAGAGGAGGGTTTTATTGTATCTGTGGTGTTGCATTGGTGTGTCTTTCTGTGGTCAACCCCTTTGTCTTGTGAATCTTGTCTTCTTCTGTTATGGGTTACCTGTTACCCTGCCAGGGATTGCAGATTTAAATAGCCTCAGGTTAATTCTGGTACACTGCATCAAATGGCAACATTTATGTTCTATGTACAAATAAACTAAACCTAAAATATAAATGTATGGTGAATTTATAGCCATTCATATGTGTGTACATTTTTGTACATAGGATCCCGAAGGGGTGCACAATACACAGGGGTGCAACTACCCCCTTTCTGGGGGTAGTTGCGAGGAAATGGCCTATGAGGCGCTACTGTTCCTTGCGCGCCGAGTTCGACTATATTTAAATATTTTTTTCTCTCTATCGTATTCGTGGTGATGGGATTTTTGGCTCTTTTTGGTGAACCAGATCATTTGGATTGGCTTACTAAAAAGAGCCGGCTCTTTTGGCTCCGAAATGGCAACATATACACTTTAAATTTCAGACAAAATTAGCAGAAATTTCTCATTCATGGCTCATTAAATGAGCCTTTTGAGTACTCACTGCACAAAACAACAACTATAATCAAGAAAGAAATGAAAAGGAACATTAGATTTTTTTTTTCATTGCTATTATATGGCTTATATTAATCTGTGTCCACACTTTTAAAGCTGGTGGTATTAGTTTCACACACGTACTTTTTTATTTACTGTTAAAATCCTAGAGTTTCTGCCCAGTCCCTTAGCTGCCTGTAGCTCCGCCCCTGTTCCTGCTCCAGCTGCTGCAGCCTCACACTGAGGGATTCAGACTGCAGACATCAAGTCCAAACTTTAGCAGGACTTCTCTTGTACTGCTTTTGTTGCTGTTTTAACGAGCTCATACACATGAGGAAAAGGCCAAAAAAGGCGACGTATCGCCGCTCGCGCGTGTGATTGCATCGTTTACTTTTCACTCCACAAACCCAGCGTAACTCTATCTAACCATAAAACCGAACATATGGGTCGGATTGTTCTCAAATAAAACATGACTTAAAGCTAGAGATGCGCTGATTATATTCATGGATGGGTATACGCTTGTAGAGTTCTTCATTTTGTGTAAACAGCAGGTTCGTTTTTCGCACACGGGCTAAGGCTGCAACGGCCTTTCTCTCTCCCCGACCCCATTATCTTTCCCTTTCTCTCTCTCTCTCTCTCTCTCTCTCTCTCTCTCTCTCTCTCTCTCTCTCTCTTTTCTCTCTGAGGTGAGTGTGGCGCAGACCGGTGCACGTGGAGCTTGATAAACATGTAAACTAAAAAAAAAAAAAAAAAAAACTGCTCACGGGTGAGACGGCTCTCATCGTTCACTTAAAAGAGCCGGCTCTTTGTACCGACTCGTTCGCGACCGACCCATCACTATAGCGCCCCGTCCTTTCGCCCCCCCCCCCCCCCCGAGCTGATCACCGATCAGCTTTTAGGAAGGTTGATGTTTATTGATATGTTGATCTACTTCACGCACACGAGGAGTTAGTTGGCATAGTTATTTCAAATTTCCTTGAAAACAAAACAAGATGCTTCTGTTGATTGATAAAGATAACATAACTTCGAACAACATACAAATTGCTTGTTATTTTTGTTCCTAACCTAATCTTAACCCTAATCTTAACCTACCCCTAATCCTAACGATTTTAAACTAACCCTAACAATAATTGTAAAACATAAAATATTAACAAATATTCGTCGTGGATCTGCTCCTACCAGCAGAGGGCGCACTATCACGGCGGATCCGCCTCACCGTCGTGGATCTGTCTCGGCTCCGGGTCTGCAGCTTTCTATTATTGCCCCAGGGCGCCAAACAGATTGCCGTGTGCCCGGTTCATTTCTTTGCCTTTAGGTCAATTGTTATCACTGCCCTCTACAGGCCATTAGACGCAGTTACAAACGTTAGCATCAACTGGATTCACTTTAGACAAGGGTGTCCAAACTTTTTTCATCAAGGTCAAGCCCCACATAGAAGTGTATGCATGTGTGGAGAGCCAAAGATTGGTGGTCAGAGCAGGGAAACATTCACCCGGGTGGATTTAACGCTCTATCACACCCAAGCACATTTTTATGCTTTTGGAATTTTATTGTTTGCATAACTCCTACTTTTTTTATGCCAATTGAGTGAAATTTTCCCCGGGGGTGTATTTTTGGTGATCTAAAATAATGTTATGTCATTTGGATTTTTACCTCATTGTAACCACTGAAAAAAGCACAAAAATGTGCTTGAAACTTTAGAGAGCTATAACTCAATGAAACAATATTTTTCAAAACTTTTTTTTATTTTGAAAGTCTGACTCTCCTCTTTTCATACATATAAAATTAATTTTACTTTTAAATGTTTTTAACCTTTACATTGCCAAGTTACTATAGTGCATGTTCCAAAAACACACACAAAATAAATATTTTTAAAATTTCAAATGCAAAATGGGAAATTTCTGTTCTGGCTGATGTGGCCAGATTTGCCGATTTTAGTAAAACACTAGTGTTGCGGTATATAGCTTCGACACAAATGTAATGTTTCATGGCTAAACATTACCTACAGCAGAGAACAGACCCTACAGCTCCTCCCACAGATTTTATTTTGGCACTGACCGAATGGACCCTCAATAACAATGTTTTTCTGTTTCAGGATCGCCTGTACAGACAGATTAAAGGAACGGCCATGGGAGCATCGTACGCACCAAATTATGCGGGACTCTATATGGGACATTGGGAGGAAAGACACATCTATCAGGACTCGAACCCTTTTAAAGACAATATACACTGGTACAGCAGGTATATCGACGATCTCTTCTTTATCTTCGACGGAACGGAACAACAACTCAAGGATTTCCACAAATACTTAAATAATACAAATCCTAATGAGTCTGAGTCTCGAATATAGCCAGGCCTCCATCAACTTTTTGGATCTGCGAATAACTATCGATGATCTGGGACAACTACACACCTCTATATACAGAAAACCTAGCGATCGTAATACTCTCCTCAGAGCTGAAAGCTTTCATCCTCACTCATTGATCTCCAACATCCCTTTTGGACAATATCTACGTCTAAGAAGGATATGCGACACAGAACAAGATTTCCAGACGCACACAAAGGATATGCACAAAAGATTTCAAAATCGTGGCTACAAAAAAGACTTATTGGACAATACATTCCTACGAGTTAACAATCTTAATAGAGGAGACCTTTTACACAAAACAAAAGACAACCAGTCCATGACTCATCGATCTTCTGCTCTACACAGTATGGCACCCTCTCTTACCAAATCAGAAACATTATTAAAAAGAATTGGAGCATTCTTCAGAGTGACCATAGTTTGGCGCCTCTTTTTCAAGATGCCCCTACTTTCTGTTTTCGCAGAGCGCCCACACTAAAAGATCAGCTGGTCAAAAGCCATCTTCCAACTCAAAAACGCCACACATGGTTGTCACAACAACAGGGCACCTTCAAATGTGGTGGTTGCAACCACTGTAACAACATCGTTCGCACAGATACGTTCATAGATGTATTCACAAACAAATCTTATACATGCAAAGGTTTCGCCACATGTAATACCACTTATGTGGTGTACCGTCTTGAATGCAAATGCGGCTGTTTCTATGTGGGTCGGACAAAGCGGAGATTAAAGGACCGTATAGCGGAACACAAATATGCAATCCGCACAAAAACATCAACTATCCCATGGCCAAACACTTTATATCGGCGGGACATGATAATCTCTGTACTTTACAAGCTATGGGTATTGAGGTTGTGCCACCTAACAACAGAGGTGGAGATAGACTCAAGCTCCTTTTAAAACGCAAGACTTTTTGGGTCCATAAACTTGAGGCCACCAGCCACCCTGGCTTGAATGAAGAAATTGACTATTCACCATTCTTGTGACGTGCGGTCTACGGTTTACACAAACTATAATCCCCTATCTAATGGGTCCTTTAATGTTTCAATGTATTTTTATTTTTTTTCCTATGTACATTTGCCACACTGTTTACATACTACTGTGATGTCATGTTCCTAGGTATCTGTGCAGCTTGGTACTTTGTCATCGTATATCATCCATCATGATGGTGTCCTTGTAAATGTATGTTTTACCTTGAAATAAGTCCTGTCACGTGACTCATCTTGTCACATGACATGTCATTTATAAGAACGTTTGCACCTCTGTGTCAATCACTGCCCAGATGAAGACTCCGTAGCGAGTCGAAACGCGTTGGCGTTTCATCCTCTGCCTACTCGGGATCCTTGCAGAGCACCATATCGCTCACACTCTCGTTTGGATCCGGCGAGCGCTCCTACAGGTTTTTTGCTTATACACAAATGTTAACTTGGAAACAAATCCTTCGGGTCATATTTCACAGACATCTGGCCATACCAGTCAGACCAGAATATTTCCATTTTGCATTAAAACAAAATAAAAAGGTTTGTGTTCGACAGAGAGTTGGCAATTAAGGGTTAAAAATGTTTAAACGTTATACAGGTACACGTCGGGTTCCGATTCTCCCGACATGTTCTGTATAAGAAAACAACAGGGTGTACACACGTGGACACGAGCACAGCCTTTTTACGCATCACCGCCAGTGAACACCGGGATGATGCAGACTAGATCCCCACTTTACAGCACCTTCACTGGCTGCATTTGCTCCACTAACCAACCGGATTTACAGCTGAACTACACTAAAACCCGCAGTTATCACCTGGTGCAGGTGAATTCAATACTTGTCAAAACCTCCCTCTGTCCGTGCACTGCGCTTTGGATAAGCCATTAAAGCCAACGCACACTGAGACACTTTGAAACACAGTTTCATCACATTTATAGAGAGGTGATGCGCTCAGTCAAGGAAAACACAGGTTTTTACCCTTCTGCAGCAACACAGACGTCTCTATGGACTGTGACAAACAGACTGCTCTAAACTTTGTTGGGAGTTACGAGAGCAACAGCGGAAAAAGACAAACCATTGTCAGAATTCCACTCTGTGTATTAGATTAGTTTAAAATCAAGGGCTTAGAGCCTAACATTTCACCCAATAAATAGAATATAATACCCCAAAAAGCATTTGGATTTCTTTATAAATATAAACAAACCTTCAGTGGAGGACCCAAGAATTCTGTGGGAGGCAGTCAAAGGTTGTATCAGGAATAAAACAATCTCATTTGCTTCGAGACTCAACAAAGCAAAGAACAACAGGATCAGTTTATTAGAAGCCAATATAGCTCTAACAGAACAACAAATGCTAACTCAAACAACACCTGAAAACACCAAAAAACGTCAGGAACTATTAGAGGAATTGAATCAATTGCTGAGACAGAAAGCAGAATTCCAAATTCATCGGACTCGTCAAAAGCATTATTTAAATGATGCCCGACCAAGCCGCCTCTTGGCCCTTAAAATTAGAAATAGTGAGCAGCATGCAAATATACCTGCAGTCATAACAGAAGAGGGTACTATAACTTCTGACCCCGTTGGCATAAATAATACCTTTAAAATATTTTATGAAAAACTCTATGCCTCAGAAGTTACTTACAATTATGAAACCTGCAATAACTTCTTAAACTCCCTCCACTTACCAAAAATGTCACCTGTAACGGCATGCTCACTTGAAAAGCCAATCACATTAAAAGAATTAACCAAAGCAATAAACTGCATGAATAAAGGCAAGTCTCCCGGCCTGGATGGTATTCCTCCAGAGCTATATCTAGTTTTCTGGTCTCAACTTGGTCCACTGCTTCTAGACATGATCAATTTCTCTATCTCCCAAGGATCCTTTACAGACAGCTGCAATGTAGCCGTCATAACATTATTACTAAAGAAAGATAAGCCGCCTACTGAATGTGCCTCCTACCGACCCTTGAGCCTCTTGAACACTGAACTTAAAGCCTATGCCAAAGTTTTGACAAAGAGAATAGAGCATATTATGACAAGTCTTGCACATCATGACCAAACAGGGTTCATAAAGTCACGTTTGGCTTCTGACAACATGCGCCGGTTACTCCATATTTTAGATTCATCATCCAAATCTACAGTGTCAAACACAATTCTCTCACTCGATGCAGAGAAAGCATTTGACCGCTTAGAGTGGGAGTATCTGTGGTCAGTGCTTAGGCATATGGGCTTTAGTGAAGGGTTAATTTCTATGATTAAAACGTTATACGCCAACCCTACAGCGGTTGTGATAACGGGTAATACCTGCTCTCCCAGGTTTAAAGTGTCTCGCTCTTCTAGACAGGGCTGCCCGTTATCACCTTCCCTATTCTGCCTGTCGCTGGAGCCCATTGCTCAATTAATTAGACAATCAGAAAATCTGGCACCAATAATGGTTCACAATACCCCCCATTACATCTCACTCTATGCTGATGACATTTTAATATATACAAGTAATCCACACGTATCAATACCATTCCTTCTTCAAACGTTTGAGCAATTTGGGAAAATATCAGGCTATAAGGTGAACTGGACAAAATCAGCAGTCATGCCGCTGAATGGAACCTCAACCAATCTGGAATCCTTTAATATTCCCGTGGCTGGAAGTCTCAAGTATCTGGGCATTTCTATATACCCGACAGTGAATATTTTAACCAACAACAACTATAATAAAACCTTGCATTCAATTACAAATGATCTAAATAGATGGGGCTTACTCCCAACATCCTTTCAATCTCGTCTTTCTATCATAAAAATGAATGCACTTCCTCAACTCTATGCTCCCTTTGGCACCTCCAAAAGGATATTGGAAGAAATTGCATGCCATCATAGGAGCCTACTTATGGAATTGGAAAAAAGCAAAAATAAAACCTCAACATTATACCGGCTTAAACTATCGGGTGGCATTAACCTCCCAAATTTTGAATGGTATTCATGGTGTTTTGCCTTACACTCGCTTTCCCTTTGGTTGAAACCAGATATACTCACATCATGGAAACCAATCGAAGAACAATTACTTCAGCCTCACGACATGTCATGTTTTTTATACTCTAACATACCGCTAAAGATAGTAAAAACAAATGTGGTCCAATTATATCTCACCTCATCTCTATTTGGTATAAAGTCAATCAATTCATGAAAATAAATAATACATATTTCCTACAATCCCCAATTTTCCATAATTATTCATTGCTTATAGGTAAAAACCAGTCTCCTTCACCCCATGGTAACGCCAAGGGGTCCACACGCTAGACAAAATAATAGACCAAAATGGATTAAGAGAATTCAAAGACTTACAGGAAAGTCACAACTTACCTCCAACGTCTTTTTATTTTTATTTGCAAATACGAACAGCTATGCGTGCCCATGGCGTCCCATGGGGATGTACCTTAGAAAACCATCCCCTTCACGCTGCCTTATGTGAAGAAAAAAACAATGGCCTTGTTTCAGATCTCTATAAACTCGTCACTAAAGCCTCCCAAAAACAACTGCCTATTGAACATCTCTGGAAGATAGAGCTAAAAGATCACTCCGAGTGGAATTGGCCAAGTATTTGGTCTAATGTGTTTCTGTCTTCAAGAAACCCAAACCACCAAATGATCCATTATAAGTTTGTTCACAGGGCTTTTCTCTACCCTAGGAGATTGCACCTGATGAAACTTAAAGACAATCCCTATTGCGACTTCTGTTCAGACAAGGTCATTGGAACCTTTCTTCACATGGTATGGCAGTGCCCCGAGGTTTATTGTTTTTGGAAAAATGTTGCTGGTGCTCTATCAAACCTAATGGAAAGAGAATTGCCCCACACACAGAGGTTACTTTTACTGAATGACACTTCCAGTCTGAAATTAAATATTAATGAACGCCGCCAAATTCTAGCTGGTTCTACAGCTGCAAAAAAGATGATAGCATGTCGATGGAAACTTAGACAAACTTTGAGTGTGGAGCAATGGCTCTCGTCATTTAAAGACATTGCTCAGTTGGAGCTCTCAGCGGCTCGGATCCACGGGGCCAAAAGTGCAAATATCTCATGTTGGTCAAACCTGTTAAACAAAATACAGCTGCTGTATGAAACTTGACTGCAAATGTATGATTGCCATGTAACAACCTTGAATGTACAGTACATAATTATATGTATCCCAAATATAGTATATCTCCTGTCTAAACGTTACATAATTATATGTATTAAGCTATTTCTGTGGATGTCATTGACGGAGGAAATCAGCAAATATCTGTTTTGTGTCTTGTTTACCAGGGTTGTTTTAAAGCATTTATTCATTATAGATACATTTTATTGTAAATTATAGGCTATACATACATTTAAAAAAGAGCACAAACAAACATGTTCACTGTTAGCGGTTCACGTCTCCAGCACGTCTCCATGGAGATGTTGACTAAAAGCAGCTAAATATTAAATAGGTTGGTCCTCATCCAAATCCACTCTTTGATTACAAACTGCAAAAACAGCATTTTCTGTGTCTAGCTGGTCATTAGGAGTACGTTTTGTATTGCTGGCAAAAAGCTATGCAGTGTGCCTTTAAAACACAAGGTTAATAAACAGCTATAAATACACTTATGCGTTTTGCTGTCATTACACTTCCACCTATCATTCATTCTCAAAGTGCAGCAGGTGACAGGGCAACTTAATGGAGTTGTATTTCCCTTTAAAGGTGTGGGCGGGGACCAGATAGCTGAGTGTTGGGTTTCAGTCTATCCTTTTCACACACTCAAGAGTAGTGTGCACCAAGCTAGCACTGGTCTTTGGATAATGCGTCACACTTGTTGCCTCTGTGAATTCACCGGCCTGAATGAAGGAAATGTGGACATTGAACTACAAAGAGAAGAATGTCACTGCGGTCTGTGAAATAGGCTATGCTTTGATGCCCAGATGAGTAACCTACTAGAGCTAAGTGGGGAGATGGCCAGAGTGTTCACATTCTGTGTTGGTGTACTGGCAGGTAAGGTTGTCATTCTGATCATTAGAAGCAGGGTTTTCTTTAGATTTGTGATTCTACTTTATATATTTTAATTATAACTTAATGTTAATCTTCTCCCATGCTCCAGACCTAAGATACTGACAGCTGAAGTAAAGTAGTTCATGCTTTCACTTCAGCACCTTCTCCATTTTGTACATTTCAATTTTGCTTAGTGTAGGGTAAAATTAAGCCCCTTGAAGACCTGCTGTTGCCACTCACTGAATGCGACAGGTGAGGTGGGCGTTTATGTGCCTTATTTTGTCCAACCCGTTTGAAATCATGACTCAGCAGCAGCGTATTAGTCCCGCAACAGCCAAATGCTCACAGAAATTTAAACAGGCACCTCATATGTTAGTTACATGATGACTTACTTGGCTTCTGGCATAGGTTTGGTCTTGTACTCAGAGGCCGTGTGGAATACGACTGAGGGGCCCTCGGCCAATGGAACTGAGTGTCATTACCATGGCAACGGAGACAACTGCACAGGTAGATAAAGACGGGTGGGAACATGCTGCTGTGTTGTAAACGGACGCTTTGAAGATTTATTGTGGCCATTGTGGAAATTAACAAAGCAGTGGTCAAAATCAGAGGCGTGCTGGCCATAGGGAGAGTCGGGACGTTTCCCGGTGGGCCGCTCGGTTCCGGTGCTTCTGGGCCGGGCCATCAGAATAAAATAATGAAATAATAACTCACTATTCCAGGCCTAAAGGCTTTAACTGGGCTGCAGCAGGAGCATGAGCTGCTGTTCCAGATATAAATGAAGTAACACAAGCGTAATTGTCATGGAAATCTATCAAAAATAACGACTGATGAATGAAAATCTGAAAAATATTCGCATCGAACTTTTCATTCTTGCAGCGGGGAGATACCATTTCATATTGAACTAACTCAGAGGGGTGTTTAAGTGGAACACCCCTCCGCTTTAGTTCAAGTTGGTGCAGTCCAATCCAGCGGAGACAAGTGTCCGCGCGAGTAAAGAGAGAAAAGGGCAGTGAAAGGTAGAAAAGTGGTCAAATAAATGTTTTTATCTACATAACTTGTGCTGACTGTGGGTTTGTATCAGGCTCAGACTGTGTGTGCAGCGGCCCATGTGAAAAGAGAAATTGTTAGAAAATTGTCAATGTGTGGTATTTGAAACAGCGACCTCTTGTACTTGAGACCAGCGCACTATTACGGAGCCATAATTCCGGGCCGGTCTTCTCCAAATTCCCGGGCTGAAATTAGGTCCCAGCACGCCCCTGGTCAAAATTCTTAGTATCTTAAGGTAGATTTTTTTTTTCTTTTGCCTCACTAACAAACAAAGTAATATCAATGTCAACTTTATTTCTATTGCACATTTACAATGCAAAAGCCCAAAGTGCTTTACAAATTAACAAGAAATACACAGTAAAAAGACATGAGCACAAATAAGTACAATAGGCAAATATCAAAAACAATAAGTAATAGGTATTCAGCTCAACTCAATAAAAGACTACTCTTCAATCAACCGGATCATGACTCACATTTCCTCAGTAATGTTAATTGCTAATCTTGAAACTGGATCATTCACTGCAGGATACAATATCCAGTTTCAGTCATTAGTCATTATTGCTCTCACTTGCACGGGAGTATACATTTACAAGCTCTGACAGAGTCACACATTGTAGCAGCCATGTGGACGTCTCAGCCCACTAACTGCCACAACATATGAATTGTATACATGGGTCTTTCCAGCGAATGATTCATCAGGTCTGCACCACATATCACATTACACTGGTCTATTTATATACAGTATGAGGTCACTCGAGATGGTGAGGGCGCAAGAGCAAGCTGGCAAACCCTAGCGTAAATGCATTACTTTTTTGTCACATCTTAACATATGATGAACAACTGAACTATTAAACTGATTTCTCCATGAAGACACAGACACGGGGCAGTGGGATGGTCACTTTTCCACATGTCCATTGGAGCTTACTTATTACTGCATTCATGGGAGTGTCGTTACATCAAAGTAATGGAAGAGCCATCTTGCAGGTAATAGGATAGCATATGTTTAAATAGAACAACATTTAATACAGTAATAAATTAATGTACTAAATTTCCTGTGCATTGCACCTTATTGAACTGCTGTTCTTCTCAGGTGTGAGCCTGGATTTGTTGGATCCCGGTGTGAATTACTGGATTTTGATTGGCTCAAAGATGAAAGGAGACAAATCATAATCATCTGTGTCAGCGTGGGATTGGTGCTCCTCATTCTTCTTTTGGTCTTTATTTTCCTCTTCTCACAGTAAGAATGTCTTAAGTGCCTTGTCAGTCAATTGTAACCTTTTAGTTTTAGCTCTAATATTGTGTTTTGTAATTTCAGCCGAAGGGGTATATTATGTAAACACAAGCAGAGGCATGGAGTTGAGCCAAGAAATGGCACAGGAAACTTCACATGGACGTAAACTTGTCGTTACTACCTGACTCCACAGAGCCACCAAATACAGCTAACACTGTGTGATATGAAAACAGGTGTGCTCACTGCTTCTAGAGGCTCACAGAGGAATGTGTCCATTCCAGATTCAGCTGCTGCCTTTTGTCACTGGAGTCCCTTAGTGTGACTGACCATGGCTGGAGCCTAAACATTGATAAATGCCACTTGCTGTGATATACGTTAAGAAAGGAGGAATATGTTATTCCAAAATGGCAGCATGTCTGAAGATCAACAGAGGAAAATGTCCCCACAGTTTTATAAACAAGTGGGGACGTCTGCCGGGTGGCGCTTCAGCCATTTTCCCCCTGCCAAAGCTGTGCACAACAGCAACAATATGTCATGCAAATACCTGTAACTTCAGCTGCCAGTGGATGATAGCAGTTGATAGGAATACCAGGGTTTGTAGAAGATGTGTGTCAGCCCTGGAAAAGGACAGAGGAGATGGATTTGAGGATTCCTCATAAACTATGGAGCACAACCGTGCAATGTTTGGACAGATGTGCAGTATTTATTCATCAATGTAGATCATTTCATAATTGTTTACCAAATGTCAAAACAGTCTTCTTGACACAGACAACTCGTACTACTGGACTCCCACTTCGAGTTGAGAAGTTGTGATGCTCCACAGAACAGTCTTCCCGGAGTGTGCTAGTGCCGCTGATGCAAATACCCTTTGTCCAAGCATAATAACTTTCTCAAAACTCTGAAGTCAAAACAGTCCTGGTTTTATTTATAGATTGATTCAATGTATCTAAAAATATTTTTATAAATCTCCAGCATAAGATAATTTGTAATTTCCATTGCAATGCCCAGACCAGTTATTCTAGTTGATTGTATTAGTTGTTGTAGTTTATTTTTTAATAGGTGTGGCGCTTATTACCATTTAGTTACATGGTGGTGGCAGAGGGACTTACTGCTGATATTTAGTTGTCTATTGAGGTTTTGAAAATTTGGTTACATTCACATCTTTCTATGTCCATTATATGTTTCATATTATGCAATGACGGGGCCACTATGGGATGCATTTAAGTTATTAATATTATTTAAACTATCATCCCAATAATGTATTTGATATTTGTCATTTTGGCACTGAAACATGAAGTGGACACAGAGCAGTCGAAAGACTTGGTGGGGCCCGGAGCAAGAAGGATCACATGACTCAAGTTTCAAGTTTTGTAGGGGAACAACAAATTCAGAAATAAAGAGAAAACAACAAGAAATTCAGATCAAAATGATTTCTAAATTCCACATTCCTGATACATGGTTCAGAAAGATCTATCCCAGTATTTCAAAACTTTGTTGGATTGGATTCAAATGATCCTGATCCTCTCAGATATCAGGTTTCCAAATCCATCCGCCTCCAGGATCATGGACTGAAAACAGGAAGGCGGAGCTTTCACGCAAACAACAAAGAGATTGACCAGAATAACAAAAATTCAAATAAATATTATTTACATATCATTACTCTTCCTCACCCTGCATAGGTGGTGTCTTTCTCATTCTTCCAAGCTCAGGGCCTCTACCACAGGCCTGGGAGCCTGAGGGTTATGTGAAGTATCTTTGCTGTTCCTAGAACTGCACTTTTCTGGACTGAGAAGTTAATGTTTTTCCTGCGATCCTGCAGTTACTGCCCCAAGTGCTCTAATGACCACGGGCAGATCCATCTCTGAGGTGGGATCATTAAGATGCTGCATTTCTGGATCTAACTGATCTAGATTTGTGACGAAAGTTTTAAAAGACCCACCAGAGGCTAAATTGGATCTACAAATCTGGATTTGAATCTTCAAGAGTACATCTGGTTTGAAATACAATTTTGGAAAAAATCCAGTCCATCAGGATAAATTTTGATGGATTATTTTTGAAATACTTGGCCTGAGCATCTGGCTTCTGTCTCCTCAGTTAATGAGTCATGATTCTATTCCCGGAGCGACTTTATGCAGTTTCTTACAGACGGGTGTGTCTGCAGGATTAAAGTTTAATAACAGGTCTTCAGATACCAAAGGGCAGAGCTGGATTTGGAGCAGTCATCTCTCAACAACAGTTGATCAGTAATCTGACTTGGTAATATGCTCATCGTCATCTGGCATTTTTTTCTCACTTGGGGATCATCACAACACCAAAACTGGGATTAAATATTGTTTACTAATACTATCAGTAATATATGTTGACAGCTGAAAGTGTCTTATTAATTATGAAATGTCTGAAATGTAGACAAACAATGGAAATGTAAAAAGTCTGGCTGGAAATTTGAAATGATCTTCTCTAAAGCAAAGGATTTTGTGGTCCGTTGTTGGTTATGTGCAGGGAACCAAAAAAACACAACACAAACAGCACACACACTCAAAGGATTTTTCCTGGAACATAAGTGGAACAAAAGAAGGCACCGTCTTTTGCTTTCTTCAGCCATGGTAAAATAAGGTGTCCTGCCAAGACTTATATCCCTGTATATGAAAAATACAGAGGGGTATCATTCAAAATACAGAGGGTATCATTCTTAGACTGGCCTGGCTAAGGTGCTGCATGGGTCCCATCCCCAGCCTGACAAGGCCTTTCCTCCAAATACTCTGGTTTCCCATGCCACTAAACACATGTACCATAAGCCAAAATGAATGGGAGAGTGTCTGTGTGTAATTTGTTCATTCAGTGTCATTTTACCCAAAGCAGAACATTTACTTTGTAAAATGTATTGGTAAAACTCAAGTCCACACAGGCCACTGCTTTAGACATCTATCCAGTCCTCACCTCAAAACAAGATCTTCACATGGGGTCTAATCAGCACCGGGGACAGTGCCTGAGTGACACGTGTGACAAACCTGCTTGATGAGATGCACACTGTCAAATCGGATTTCCTCACATTCTTTTGCAACCCTTCAAAAATATTTCATTTATCTATTTTTTTCTTTAAAAAAAAAAAAAAGAATGACTTTTGGTAAAGGCCATTTTTGACCCATCCTCGGGTAAAGTAATACTCATATCGAATTCATGTTTTTTCAGCCTGCGTATGGTCCACCTGGATAATCTTGTACTTAAGGACATTGCTCAAGTGAGGAAGATAAACGAAGAATGTGAAACACAGAGAAATTAAAAAGTGACATTTCAGTGTCAAGACGTTTCAGACACTGATTCCAAAGAGGGAAAGGTTTACGATTGGACAGAGAGGACACAAAGAAGTACAGAAGCTATCAACAAGAATAAGGCCAAGCTCGGTCTCCTCACAAGTAGCGAGGATGAAGATATGGACAATTCTTCTGCTACAACATCTGCTGCAGTGTCCTCATATGATTTTTTAAGGCCTCAAAACCGTCGACTCCCCCCCGTCAAAACCTATGAGAGGAAGGATGGGACACAGGAAAAGGAGGACACGACATGGGCAGAAGAAACGCAGAGCCCAGAAACACCCGGAGCAGAACCAAACACATGCAGTAATCAACATCTCCAATAAGCCTTTGTCGGATGAGATGACTCCGCTTCTACCCAAAGGATCATCTTTTGCCCCAGCATAATCTTCTAAGGAATTTGACACAAAAATCTACCTGTTCTGTCTCTACTGGAGTCTACACCTGAAGACATAGTACAGATTCAACTCTGCATCCACTTCTTGAGACTCAGGTCAGACTGATGTCAATAATTAAATACTTCAATTTTGAAGTTGAATTACAATATTCCATACAAAAGAAAAGTGTGCTCTAGAAGCGTTAATAAAAGATGATAACATTTAATTAAAAGGCTGATAAAGGTGGTGCTGTGGTTGTTTGGAGCAGGGATATGTATCTGGAAGAGGCATATCGCCAACTTGATAATGAAGATTTTTTATAAACGTCTTACACATAACCCCACAGATTACCTTAAAGTTGAGTTAAAACTTATACTCACTAAAGCTCTAGAAAGAGATTTCCTTTCTGAACAAGAGGTCAAATTTAAATTTAAAATTTAAATTTAAATTTAAATTAGCATCAGAGAATGGCATCTTTTACATATTGCCTAAAATCCACAAATGTCTAGATAGCCCACCTGGCAGACCAGTCATATCAGGCAACGGTAGCCTTACAGAGGCCATCACTAACTATATTGTTTAATTTTATCAAGCCATACCTTTCTACTCTTCCAGCTTAAATAAAGCATACTACTGATGTCCTCGCTAAAACATATACTGTAGGCTCAAAGACCTTTTTAGTTAATGGATGTAAACTCTCTTTATTGCGCATGAAGAGGGTTTGGCAGCTTTGAGCTTTTATCTCCGTGATCGTCCATGTACTGAAATACCACCTGATTATGTAACTCAAAGTTCAACATTAAACAATAGCCTTACCGGGGAAATGGGAAGAGGACTTATTCTGACACTGAGCAGAACATTGTTTGGTGGGGACAATATGTTTGAACTTTTTTTTTAATGACTTTTCCTGCCCCAAAGAGCACCTCTGTTTTTTAATGTACAGTAGCTGAGACCTTGGGGTTGCTGTAAGTTGTATAAACAAGTAGTGTGTGTAAGCCACTGGAAATGAGTGAAACACAAGGATTCAATTCCAGCCTATCAAAAATACAAGATACTAATACAGGCTATAAATCCATGTGGGTGCGACCTATAAAAAATGTATTTAAAGAAAACCTTCTGATTGGTCCCTGTATACAGTTGTACGCAGAAAAAACAAAACAGGTCAATTTAGCACAAAATAAATGCAGGCGTTCTATGGCAAGTTAATGCTGAGTGGCATCAACAGGTATAAACAGCACAAATCAATTATTAAAATGAATGAGCACATTCGGACACATTTCCAAACAGATGTTTATCATGCGAATTTAGATTTATTTGTACTATTGGGCGAAAATTTTATAAAGTCTTAAATTATCAAGACTGATGAGAAATTTAGAAAAATAAAACTCTTTATTGTGCCATATTGCCCATCCTTATTTCATATCATTGCGCCTTAACTGCTTATATTTGTCTTTATTGTCGCTGTCCATGGACCTTAAGCTAATGCTAATGAAAAATTAATTAGATATTACATTTACCTTATACATTGTGGAAATCAATAATAGGTATAATAAATAAAGGCATAAAAGATTATTTTTATTCAAATACAAACGTATGATGCAGCAGTCACTCCACATATCTGATGAAAAGTGCAATGAAGATGCAGCCTAACAGGGACACGGTCGAGGCTGAGAGAACAACCACAATGACACTTCCTGCCATATTGACCAAAGCTCCAAGCCCCGCTCCCACAATGATCTGAGCCAGTTGTACCATACAAGTGAGAGCGGCACAGTCCACTCCTGTCCCACGAGGACTTTCACCGCTGCCGCTGAGCTTCAGCTGCTCCTGCAATACAAGAGAGAAGAAATACTGATTGATTTTAAACTTCCTTGTGTCCTTTATATTTAACGATGCACAACTGACGCTCCGATTTTTTTAAACACAGCGTTTTCTGTACCTCCTCTTCACGCTGGTACTCTGCTATAAGGTTGAAGGGATTGTGTAGAGAGTGCTGGACATGACTCCAAATACGCTGCAGAGGATGAGTGTGGCGATGATGTTGGGGAAAAGACCGATAAGGCTGGTGCCAAGGCCGAACACAAAGTAGCCCATAAAGTATAAACCCTTTAGTCCGATGTACGGGAGGAGGAAACGCTGCACATCTGCAAACAGACAAACTCAAATGATTAGGATTTTGTAAGAATAGGTTCTGCTTTCATCTGACAACATTCTGTTTTTACAAGAAAACTATAGGTCAGGGATCTGCAACTTTCAACATCAAAGTTCAAACCAAATAAGAATCATCAAAAGGAGCAAAAGTATTCTCATCCACAAACAAGTGTACAATTTCTTTTTATCCGTATTATTATGATATATTAAATAAAAGTGCATATTTAAGGAAGAATGGTTGAAATAATATAAAATGTATTAGAACATCTCAACCAATCAGCCTTAATTCTGGCTCAGATGTAGTCTGATATTTACAGGAATTCGTCACTCAAAATGACTTCATGTTTTTCCATCAAAAATCAAATCAGATTGTTGGCTCTTGAGATTGTTGTTGAACGTGCTTTTTTGGGCAGATGCCAACGGTTTGCTCTCTTCAGGAGCCAGTGACTTCAGGTGACGTGGGGTTGAAATTCACTAATCTTTTGTCACTACATTTGTCGCTGAGTTGGTTGAAAAACAGGAGGACAGCAGTTCCAAGTGAATTGTGATTTATTGGTAGAAAAATATATAATTTTAGATTAGGTTTTCTTTGGGTTAAAATTGTGTTGTTTGTATTTTATTATTAATTTTTTTACAAGGTGTTTCACAGCTACAAACATTTGCGCTAATCACATGAACTGGGAAACAAGGCAGCTCCCGACAAACAAAAAATAGCTGGACTCCTAATTTTAGCATAATTTTAGCATTTTTGAGCACCTGAAAAGCGCAGTGTAAACAAAATGTATTAAAATGTATTAAGTGGCACGGTAGTACAGCGGTTTGTGCTCATGCTTCACAGCTAGACGGTCCCGGGTTCGATTCCCACCTGGACGGGGCCTTTCTGTGTGGAGTTTGCATGTTCTCCCCGTGTCTGCGTAGGTTTCCTCCGGGTACTCCGGTTTCCCCTACCACTAAAAACATGTACAATAGGTCAATCCTCTGGCCAGGTGTTTCTGACCATTAGCCTGGTTCCACATCATGGAGATGGGTCCCTGAGCTCCGGCCCACACTGGCAGCTCACTGCTCCTACAGGTCGCCCCAGCGGCATTGAGGATTGGTCAAATGCAGAGAATGAATTTCCTACGGGGATTAATAAAGTATAACTTAACTTAATATTACTATTATTACACAATCTGATGGCAACAAAGCGAGAAACAGTGTCATTATCCTAAAAGCTTATGGCGACAGCTGCACATAGTCAGTCATTTGAATGGCGTCAGAGCCAGAGGAGGAGGACAAAGATGAAGATGAGAAGGAGCGAGAGGAGGCGGCGCAGCGGCAGTGGACGGAGCAGCACAGGAGGAAGAAGAAGGAGGAGGTGGAGGAGCTGTTCAGTGCAGGACACCACGCTCTGAAACAGGTACAAACCCAGGGGGCGGAGCACCGTTTCAGGGGAGCTCTGAAGCCAACTAGCCAGGTTTCCTTCGGGTGCTCCATTTTACATCTGAACACAATTTTGTTGTGCAATTGTACAATGACAAATAAAGTACTGATAAAATGGTTACTCACAGGAGTAGAGGGCTGAAGACACCGCATTGATGCACAGTCCCCAGCAGCCTACTTCCACCCCTCTTTCATATGTCACATAAGCTGTTGAATTGTGCTCTGCATATGGGTTTCCTTTGTATACAATCTGCAAACAAAAAACAAAACAAGCAATGGAGAAATGATTGATGGAGAAAAGATTATCCTGCCTAAAAATTGTGTCAGTTGCACTTAGATTTGCAATTTGTGTTTCTTAATAAAGATTCAGCTGACAGTGCACATTTAAAATAACCTCAGAAGCATTGGCACTTTACATTACAGTAAGTATGAACTACTAACAATATTATATCACCTAAATAATTGTAGTCTTTGCAAATTAAAGGAATAGGCCACCGTTTTTAAATACTGAGATATGTTCTTACCTTAGCTTAGACGAGTTGATGCGTAGCTGTCTGGTCTATACCCGTGCCCTCAGTCACGTATACAAAGCACAGACGGCGTTAGCATATAGCCTCTCCTCCTCTCCTCTATGTGGCCAAACGGAGGTGATGGCTATATGCTAACGCCGTCTGTGCGCCGTCTGTGCTTTGTTTACTGAGGGCACGCGTAAAGATCAGACAGCTACACATCAACTCGTCTAAGCTAAGGTAAGAACAAATCTTAGTATGTGAAAACAGTGGCCTATTCCTTTAAGTTTGTCCGTAGATTACGTTCATGTGACATCACAACACTGTAAAGAGCCAATAAAACTGAAATGGTGGGCAGCTAAGAAATCTATGGTAACCATCAAAAAGCAGGTTTATTCATTTATTTGGGTTCATGCCTTATATCTCTGTAACTACTGGGTCTATCATCCATGCATTTGTCTCCAGCAGGTTAGACTGTAACGGCCTGCTCACTGGCCTTTCTAAACGAGCTGTTAGAGCTGCAGTACATCCAGAACGCTGCTGCTCGAGTCCTGACAAGAACCAGGAAAGTGAGGCTGCGTTTCAGTTTCTTGAAGCTAAAATCTGGAACCGTCTTCATGAGGATGTGAGACAGGCCTCAACTCTGACAATGTTCGAATCCAGGCTGAAAACAGCTCTTTTTACCCGTGCATATGAAAACTGAAAGTATTTTATCTGCACTCTTGCCTTTTACTGTAATTAACTTTATGTTGACGTTTTATTGATTGATTTTATCTGTTTTCTTGTAATTTTCTGCAACTGTGAAGCACTTTGCCTTGTGTATGAATTGTGCTCTACAAATAAACTTGCCTTACCTTGCCTATGAAACACAAACTGGCACAGTCATCACATATGAACACCTTTATGTGGTGGCAAAAAGGTGTTTTCCACCTGAAATTATTCCACCTAATTTACAGTCACTTTATTTTGAGTGTATTTGTCTTTTATTCGTTTGTCTTGGTATTGTCTTGTTATACACTGTGCAATCTTGGTTTTATGTTTATTCTGTTAGAGTCTGTGTTTGAGTCTGTGACTTGATTGAGTCAATTGTCTGTGTGTTTCGTTATTATAACTTTCTATTTGTAAATTCCAAGCTTTCTTAGAAGGTTAATAATAAGGATAGTACCTGCAACAATTTTGGACATTTGCTTTGTATAAAATGTTTAATAATCTCTTCCATATCACAAGGAGTCTGCATGGTCTCTCCAAGTGGCCTTAATGAATTCAGGAGTGCTCTGTCAGTGTTACCAAGCCCCTTCATTCTTCTGACTATTATTACACATGATTGTCAAGGCCACCTTAAACACACAGTATTTGAAAAATAATGAATAGATGATTGCAAGTTGCCCACTAGAGTCGGCATTAGGAAATGTTAACGCAGCTGCGTGTAAATCCTATTGTTACCTGTCCCATGAAATCAGTGAAGAAGAGCATGTTGCAGAGGAAGGCTGTCCATCCCAGCAGGTGACTGACACACAGGGAACGGTAGTGGTTGGGCATGTTGATGATAGCTTTCATCATAGATCTGAATGTCATCCTCTTCTGAGCCTACACATAGAAAATATCACATGCCTGCAGCCAGGTACACCTCACCAAAATACACACACAATACAGATCTGCATATCTACAAACAAAGTCTTCTGTTTACTTTTGATCAACAGTTGATAAACACATAACAATAGTGTATAGGCACCTAAAACCAAATTACTCAACTGTATAATACTCTAATTAATTTCTCTTCCTCTGTTACATTCCTGTCTTGAAGACCTATGGATATCAGAATAACAAAAGTCACTTAGGAGTTTGCAATCAAACATTACGGTTCTGAAGAGACTATCTCTCCACCCTGTTACATATTCCATATGTACGGGGACTGACCCGCATTGTATCTCAATTTCAGTGTCTAATACGCAGAGCTTTATTCAGTCGATGCAGAGAGAGCTGGCATGCAAAAGAATAGGTTAAAATTCCACATACCTCCTTGTTAGGCTGCTTAGCACTGGAGGTCACTGAATTGGCCTCACCTAAAGCAGAGAAGGACCTGGGCCTCAGGTCTGTAGTAGGTGAGGTGGGGCTAATAACTGGGTCCTTGACCAGTGCTCCGTAACCATTGCTGTTACTATGAGAACCCAGCAAGTGGAGGGCGCTGGGGGGCGATGGCTCTGAGCCACACCTGTCTTTGCCCAGAGGCTGCTCAGGAATACTGAACAAATGGACAGTGAGGAAGAAAGCCCAAGTCAGAGCTGAGAAGAAGTAGATGACATGGTACTCTGAGCCCAACAGCTGACCCAATAATGAGTGACCCCAGTCCATGGCCCCAACCAGGTATCCACAGGCCCCGCCCAGACCTGAACACATAATGGCAGGGGTTAACAGAGCTGACAATATACAGAAGCATGAACTAGGTAACAAATAACCTAATTAAACTTACAGATAGAAATGGTGACAAAAGGAATAAATAATGCACTGCCAACCTGTTTAGAGTATGTACAACCTTTGGTACAAATGAATGACAGAATAAAGCCTTTCTCCATGGTTAATATTTGTAAACGTTTATGTAATTTAAGAGAATGTGCTCTGTGCTCGGTATAAATACTGTATGCAGCAGAGCAGAAAAAGAAGTGCAATTGTTCAAATAGCTAGCCTAAAAAGTCAGGCTGGCCAAGTACCACCAGGCCTGGATCCAGATTAAACCAGAATTAAACCAGGATTAAACCAGGATTATCTCTAATAAAAATGTATTAAATCTAAAAGTTCAGATTACTTTGAGAAGCACAAGTACCACCAGTTTGAGAGCCACAGGTGTAATGATAAACATACCAGCATAATTTAAGTAGCTTTTTAGTTTCATGTCCAATTTTCTCCTATGGATGAGATCAGAAAAGTGTGAATCTGTAATAAAATGAAATGGCCTTAGTCGTATGAGGCCTTGTCTTGGGCAAGTGTAGTAAGATTTTTTTTTTTTTTTACTTATTATCATTACACCAGTCTCCTGCTCCGTTAGTGATATGAATGGTTGAGAGAAAGGACCCGCCCCTTCTTCAAATAACAAAATGAATAACATGTCATAACCACCCTTCACTGCACTGGCATTTACTCCACGAGACCAAAGGATTAGGGATCTTGCTCTGATAAGTGCCTGAATGTGAACGTTGCCTTGGCGCGCTCACACAGCAGAAGGCAGTCATGTGGTTGGCCCGTGTCTCAGCCCAGACCCATGACTGCAGCACATGACACACTGGAGCTGGATTACTGCCCTTGTAATACGTCCAGAACACTCCTGCGTGAGTTCTGAGTAGGACCAGGAGATACAATCATATTAGTCCAGTGCTCAGGTCTCTGCGCAGGCTTCCTGCTGCCCAGAGAATAGACATACAGTAAAAACAGCTCTGCTTGTGTACAAGTCTCTTCATGGTCTAGCACCACAGTACATCTCTGACATGTAAGAGCCACATATAAATAAATGTGTCTTTTGAGAGGCAAAACAATTTTAATAATATTTCTAAAAGCTTCATGTATACGAAAATATTATCAAAATGAGCTTGGAAATATAACAAGCAAAATTCCAAAAATGCATTCAGACCAAGATGTACCCCCTCATACTTAACAGTGATCCTCACCTGGCGGTTTGGGATCCACCAATGGCTTTTGAGACCATGTTTGTGAGTTGTGGGCCTTTGTCAAAAAAGACCGTAGATAAATTAGTTCTGATTGTTTTTGATAGTCAGCCTTGTGAACGATACGATGTGAAGAAATACTATATTTCGATATAATAGGGTAACAGTAACAGCAAATTGTTTTTAGTATACGCTTAAATTAAAGTTGTATGTGGGTTATGGCCAGGCTACGGTAGCCTACACCAGTGGTGAGACATTGCACTTTAGTGAATCAGATGGAGGCACACAGTAAACCAGGCTTTGATTCACACAATGACATATTTTAAGGTAATCTATGCGGTTGTGTGGTACGTACCAGTCAGAAGAGCGTGGTAGTGCAAGCCTCTCTCTTTATCTTGATGTGAGCACACATCAAACAGATAGGCCTTGATTGGTCCATCAATGAAGTCAGCAGCAAAGTCAAACAGCACCACCCCAAACATGACCACAACTATGGACCATATACTTCGTAATGACCTGTCACTGACCAGAGCTGCAAGACAAGACACAGCATCAGTCCAAAAAGTGTTATTAAAGTGTGCAGTTAATTAAGAGCAAAGGACAATATTATTATACTGTATTTGACACAGCTAAGCTTGAGTTTTACAGTAAAGACTGTAATGTCCTTTTTTACATCTTAAAAAGGTGGACAGGGCAAAAATAGCCATAGGCCTATATTTTTTTATTAGGATTATTAGGATTTAATCAGCAAAGTTGAGACAATTGGTTGGTTTCATGCCTTCTTCTGTTTGACACTGACATAAAAATCAGGTGAACTAGATTATCATGTGTGATAGCACCTGCGGCTCAATGAGCCTTTTAGATGTTGTGAACCTGAAGCTAGTGTGCCGGGAAATGTCTTCAGTCATGCCTCATTTTGCCAATAGACATCAGACACAGACAGTTCCTATACCAAAGAAAAACGTAACTAACTCTTAAGATGTTAAATACGTAGTAACAAGAACCAATTTAGAGTGGAAAATATCAATTACAATTATTAAAAGTGAGTGTCATATTTGTATAACAATTGAAAATCTAAAGAATAAACATTAGTGGAAGGTTTTACAAGGTTGTATCTGGCCATCAATTTCTTTTTTGGTTTACTATTCAGCTAATCATAATCTTCAAATCATTTATGTATGTTTCTAATGCTCACCTGAGACTACAGCATCTCCATTCAGGAACAGTGT
The DNA here is from genome assembly GCA_007210695.1 of Neogobius melanostomus. Classification (NCBI taxonomy): domain Eukaryota; kingdom Metazoa; phylum Chordata; class Actinopteri; order Gobiiformes; family Gobiidae; genus Neogobius; species Neogobius melanostomus. The sequence continues at coordinate 4,981,222 of VHKM01000221.1, read as the reverse complement.
GATTCCTATGAGCATGAGGATTCCCAGTGCAAGAATGTATGGCCTCCTACGTCCCCAAGCAGAGCGGCAGTGATCACTGGCCGAGCCAATAACAGGTTGCAACAAGAAGCCCAGGATGGGACTGATGAGCCACACCAGGCTGTAGAGACTGCGGGGCAGGCCCACACTGAGTAGAACTGGTGTGACAAATGCAGCTTCTACAGCATAACAGAATTCCCTTCCAAACATCACCATGCCGTGGAGGATGAGCCGACCCCTAGATCTCCGTGGGGGCTCCACAGTCCCAAACACACACTCCCCACTGTCCATGAAGTCCTTGGAGCCTTTGCAGTCTGTCGAGTACTGATGGAAGCCATTGCTCATTTGTTTTCCAGGCTCTGAAAGCCGACAGGGCTGCGGTCTTATGGACTGGTCGTCTGACAATAGTGTCATGGTTACAATAAAAACAGAAAAATTAAAGAATAGAATAAGAAAAGTTTACTGATGGAAGAAAGTGAAGGGCATGTAGGTAAAAGCCCAATCCACGCTGTGGGCTCAGCTCTAATCCTCTGCTCTACTGCATTGTTGAGATGTGAGTCCAAACCCACAGCTTAACTTTGAAACTGGTCTGGACTAAGTATCCAGACTCACAGAGGCCGATAATGGGAGGAGAGGAGGAGGTGTATTAACTGTAGGGCCGGATCTCTCCTCCCTGTTGGAGTTGTAAGGCCTAAGGGATGCTCCCTGTGATCAGCAATTGCATGCATGTGAGTGCGTTGTGACACTCCTCCAGCAGACAGTCTGTCTGCCGTGTTTACAGTCCGCCAATACAAAGAAAACACAAGTCAGTGCGCATTAGTATGTTTGTTTTGTTACCGTATTTTCAGGCACAATTGAATATTGGTCTATTCAATATTGATTTGTGTCGAAAGGCTAACTCTAAGAGTGGGTTGGCCAGTTAATGACGGCTCTATTTACTTAAAACGTAGGGCACTAGAAACTCATGTCCTGTAAAGAAAGTCAACACTCTTGTGCTTTGTTAAATTCATGCCACCTCTGGGAGGGTTTGTATGTATTTCGATGCTTTTTGACACCATAAAATCTTAGTAGTGGATTTGAAAAAAAAAATTATAATAAATTTGACGTGACTCAAATACAACTTAGACTTGTAAAATATTGTCTTTTCCTCAAAAAATGATCCAAAAAGCTGAAATTACGAAAAGGAAAGGACTTTCTTTGTACAGCGCATTTCACAGACATGGTCACAAAGCGCTTTACACGAGACAATTTCATATTCACTCCATACTTGATGGTGGCAAGCTACGTATGTTGCTTCAGTTTCCCCTAGGGGGGAGACTGAGAGAAGCGCTGTCGCGACTGCACACATCTGGCCACCACCATACATTCACACGCACACATCATTCATACAGGCCTATTGTACATGTTTTTTAGTGGTGATGAATAAAAATAACCCGATACCAGTAATTTTAACAGACTCTAGTGGTAATTCTATACTTTTTCTGTAGCCTACATAAAAATGCTGTGTGTGTGTGTGTGTGTGTGTGTGGCAAAATTAACATATTTTAATCCAATTTACAAGATAATCATTAAATTTTAGCCGAAATTTGAGAATGTTACTTTTCATTGCCACTATTTCTAGGCTTAGTTGTTTAATTTGGGGAAACTATAAAAAACCTTCTAAATCAAACAAGATACGGGTATTTTTTTATACCCTACCTTTAAAATTAATGTCTTTAAAAGTGTTTTTGTTGTTGTTTTAACAACACACACATGCTGTATTGACATGACAAACTCCTGGGACATATTTGAGGCCAGGGGGAAGGGGTTAAAAGCAGCACCGGCTCCAGAACAAACTGACTGAGGGTGCATTCGAGTTTCAAAAGGGTGCAAATAGAGTTTCTCGCCATTAATATACTTTGTGATGCCATTAAAACTGAGGGTGGAAACATTTCAAAATGAGGTTGCAATGCATCCTTTTGCACCCCTGTAGATCCAGGCCTGGTTAAAAGTGAGCAAAATTCAAAATGATACATATTTTTTTATATAAAAATGGGAAATTGCAGGTATAATGAATTTCACCTTGATTTAGAGATGGTGCGGCTGTTCTAAACAATCAACTGATATGCATGTGATCCCTGGAGAGCAAACTCATCTCAAAGGGAGAATTGAAATTAAGTGAGTTTTAACTAACATCAACATATTTTGTACCAAAAAAAAGAGGCCCCTTTCTCCTAATGCAACATAACCAACACTGATGGATAGCCTTGAAATCATATAATACTGGCTTGATTTAAGTATAAAAATAATTAAAGAAAATAGATTTAGATTACAGTTATCCTCCAGAGATTATATGAAATCAAAGTGACACTAACTTTTTTATGTTAGAGAAGAAGCCTATATAATGCAACAAAAACTGAGGGGGCAAAGATTTTAACATAAAATGAGGACAGATCACTCCCCTATAGATCCGTTAGTTATGAAAGATGAAAAAATACTACCCTCCTTACTCGAACAGTTTTATACAATGAAAAACTCCTGCATGACTGATTTTGTCTAATATTCAAATTGTATACATTCTATATACAACTAATAACAGTATTTTTTATAATTAATGGTTTTGTACTATTAAAATAGAAAATTATTGGGATGAAATACAAACTTTCATGTCTTTCACTCTACAAAGGATTCATACGAGTGAGCTCACAGTGAACTGGATTGTGTTCAGCCTTGCGCAGAGAGTCAGCTGGTGGGAGTCACACTACACACATTCTTCAGATACCTGCAGCACTCATAAATGAGAACAGTGCACTAGTGAAGGGAGACCACAACTATAAAGAGCAGTATCAATGGTAGGTACTGTTGTATTGTGCGTAATCATGTGTGTTATTGTCACCTTCAGAGTTTTATAGGATTTATTCTGGTTAAGGATTAGTTCAAAATCTATGAACAAAATACTGGGTAAATGCTCGAAGAACCTTGGGATATTTATTGGTCATATTGGAATAGGTGGATTTGCGTCATCGTTCTGATCATTTATTCTTTTTGAACCTGATGGTGTCCATCTGTGTCTCATTTTGGTTCCATGACTGAAATATCAGATGCAAGATTAGCATGACAGTATTTACAGCTTAGTCTTGGTGGCATGAGACGCTACAATGCCTGCTGCAAGTAACTGTTCAATCTGCACTGCTGTGATTCCATACTCTTCCAGGACTTCCACTGTGTGCTCCCCAATCATAGGGTCAGGCTTAAGGCAAGGCTCAGCAGGGGTTCTGTCAAGTACTGGCGCTGGGCTGGGACTCTCCTCACCACTGAGGTCTTTGATAAACGAGCCCCTCTGCTGGTTGTGTGGGTGTGAGCCCACTTCTTCAAAAGACAACACCGGTGTAACACAGGCATCTGTACCATCAAATATTCTAGTCCACTCTGCCTGAGTTTTAGATGCAAATCGCTCTGTAAAAATGCGTCTGACTTCTGGCCAGTCATCGAAGCTCATCTGATTCGGCAATTCAGCATTGTCCAGCTCCAGACCTTAAGACAAAAAGTATTTTAGGATTTAATCGGTCACTCAGGAAATCAGTTATGTAAATTAATTAGATGTACAGACCCTTAAGTAACTCCTTGTAAAATTGTGGCTCGATGGCACCTACAGCCATGTATTTTCCATCCGATGTCTGGTAGGTGTCATAAAAAGGAGCACCGCTGTCCAACAAGTTCTGGCCCGAGGATTGGGCCACATGCCAATGCGACGAGACTTCCATACGAATGAACCCACATATGCAGCACCTTCCACCTAACAGATTGGAGGACAGCAGTTTTTGAATCCGTGTATCAAAGTGGCGTAGTGTAGTTTACGTGGTACGCAGGTATAACCACTAGAAAGCCTGCAGGATTACCAAGATGCCCACTACAAATTCAGCAGAACTTACCAAGACACATTTCCTCTGCATAAACCCCAGCAGCCTTTACTGGGCTGTTAATGGGTCACCTGGACGGGGCCTTTCTGTGTGGAGTTTGCATGTTCTCCTCGTGTCTGTGTAGGTTTCCTCCGGGTACTCCGGTTTCCCCTACCACTACACTGTGAGACTTTCCTGGTTAAATAAAAGGTCAAATAAAAATAATGCTGCGATTACAAATGAACTTCATTTTAGTTCTCTCCCCTCCCTCTCTTTCTCTCGCCCTACACGAAGTGCAGAGTTGCTCATGTTGGCCAGTGTTTTGTCTCTGGACAGCGCAGTCAGGCTGAGACTCATAGACTGAATCAATTATTTTGTACAGCCAACTCAGCTTCCGGTTGCCCACAAACAAAATAAAACAATATGATGCATGCATCACTATGAAAGTCACTGCCAGGTGAAACACCCAGTTCAACAGCAATTAAATATTTGACTTGCTACTAGAAGGATGTGAATTGTTGTTTTGCATATAGATTACAGAACCAGTTTTACTTAAAAACTGGAAAAAACGTCTTGATTTTGAAACCGACCTCTATAAATATTACAATTTGATTGAGCTGTTTATTTGAGCTGTTTACATTCATATTTTCACAGTAATTAAACATTTAATCACAGTAAAGCTCAAAAGGAGTAGGCTGAAGCAAAGCTTATGTGTGCCTACCCCTCATTTATCATTATTAATCACCCTCGTGCTATACATATTCAGTGGTAACTTTTAGGCTTTTTTTTTTTTCCAACAGCAAGACGATTCAGAATTATTTTTGTTTCCATAGGCAAGTATACACATTCTCCTTAGATTATGTTTTATTATTGTTATTATTCATTTACAATCAAAAGATATACAATAGAATAAGACTAGTCAAGATTAGCCAAATCATTCATTTAAAGTAACATTTGATGTGAGATGGGATCTAGGATGTAAGATTCAAAGACAAACCTCAAGCTTCAACATTCTCAGAAATACAGCTGCTGCGCTTTAGAGAGTTATTTAGTGCAGTGCTACATTAAGGCCAGGTGATGTCAGGCTTTGATCAGGGTTTCAAAATAACTACCAAAGCTCAGGTCCAGTGGTGGAAAGTAACAAAGTAAAAAGTACAAGTACAAGTAAAAAGTACAAATGACAGGTACTTTTACTTTACTTAAGTACATTTTATGATAAATACTTTTTACTTTTACTTCACTACATTTTAGAGCCTGTATCTGTACGTTCTACTCCACAACATTTTTAAATTGGGTTAAAATTATTTTATTTTCAAAGTGACCTCTCTACAATGAACTGGTTTAGTCCCAGTTTAGACTTGACTAAGTGGTTTGCACCTTTAGACCTTGTTGTTTAGATCTGGTTTAGACCTGACCTAGTTTAGTGCAGGTTTTGACCTGGTTTAGTTCCTGTTTTTGACCCGAGTTTGTTGTTTACTTGTTTAGACCAGGTTTGATTCAAATGGTTTAAAAATCCTGCACATTAAATACTTTTACTTTTTACTTATAAAGTACATTTTACAATGCATACTTTTGTACTTTTACTTAAGTAAAAGTTTTATCAAATACTTTTACTTTTACTTAAGTGCATTTTTGGTCCTGTATCTGCACTTTTACTTAAGTAAGAATATTGAGTACTTCTTCTGCTCAGGTCAAATGATCATGGGTATCTCAAAGTTTCTAATCCAAGACAAATAAAATAAAATTAGATTTAACTGCCGTTTTCATATTGAAATTACAAATTATATTTCACATCTGTTCCATATGAGCACATATTGCTGACAATCCCAAATGCAATATTTACTCATGAATTGCAAAAAATTGAGAAATTATCAGTTCTTACCATACTAGCATCCACAATTTGTCCTTTCCCTGATTTTGTCCTTTCCAGCAATGCAAGAACAATCCCTAGAGCACAAGTAAGTCCCCCACCTGCGAAGTCTGCAATCAGGTTTAGGGGGGCATAAGGCTTTTCTGCACTTCGTCCCAGGCGCGATAACAAACCTGTGACATGAAAACACAAAACGTGACAAGATTACAACCTTTGTTCTTTTAACAGCCCCCGTGTCGTGAATGTGTACATGGGTCATTACAATGAGTAGTATCTCCAGACAGAAAGTTATGAGGGTATGTTGGTCAAATCAAACTAACAATGAGCAGACAATAAAACAGTCTTTCCATTGTTATTTTTGAGACCATTGTTAAAGTCGGGGTCGGCCCATTAGTCCGACGTCTCATTATTCTGAAAATGTCCGATTGAGTAGGGGTTGAAAAATAAAATTAGGTTCAGGCAAGAGTGACCTTAAGGTTAGGGCCAATGGTCGTATATGGCCCTCTAATCCACAACACAACTGGGTTAGAGATGTCGGACTAATGGCACCTCTGATCAATGGTAAATTTTCGGAATAATGAGACGTCGGACTAATGGGTTGTCAGACCAATGGCATGGCACCGTTAAAGTCAAGAGAATGAAATAGTATTCCTGGTACTAAAAAATTAAAATTGTGCGTACTAACCTGACATTGCAAGGTAGTTGATGTCATGTCCCGCTGCAAGGGATAAAGGTCCATTTTGTCCATATCCTGTTAATCGAGCGTAGATGAGCCGAGGGTTTTCTCTTAGCAGTTCCTGTGGCCCCAGTCCCAGTTTTTCCATTACACCTGTGCAAAGAGAGATATGTTTAACTTAACAGCACCCATTTGGTGGTAATCAAATATTGCACAAGCTTTGTCAACAGTTTTTTTTAAATTTATTATTATTATTATTATTATTATTATTATTATTATTATTATTATTTTCATTTACTGGATTTGGACCACCTTTTTAACTTGTAAAAATGCATCATAGTAAAACTAGCCACAAAAATAATAGAATTAAATACATTGATTTATGCATGACCTTTACGATATGGTTCAAGGACCACATCTGATTGGAGGCAGAGCTTCTTGAGCAAGCTCACACCCGCAGCTGTCTTCAAGTTAATAGCCATGGAGCGTTTCCCTCTGCCCTGCGTGTCTACCGCCATGGCAGCTTTGGTACGGTCAACCCGGATCACACTGGCCCCAAAGTCTGACAGTATCATGCCACAAAAAGGTGCGGGTGCGAGTCCGGCTAACTCAATTACTCGAATCCCTGCCAGGGCCATGATTCAAAACCTGCAAAAAGATTTGAAACAAAAAAATGATATCTTGCTGCAGTCAAACCAGTGTGCAACAGCAAAGCGTCATCTAGGCACACAGGTCACTCTCAAAAGGACAGTTGCAGAAAGGCATTACAGATAAATGCTTCACCTCAACCAACGGATATAAAAATCTGAAGACTTGCCTGCTATGTTATAAGAACTCTGCTTGCCTCGGTCAAAGTGTAATAGGTGGAGAAATGTGCACCACGTGACTTTTGCTACTGTTTAGCGCTCGCTTTATTCTTTTTGGAGAACGCCAAACTAATTAAAGATTACAGATCATTTATTTTCTGCACTTACACCGCTCTTTAGTGCCAGAGCGTTGTTCATTTTTTCGATTTAACGTCAATTCCAGGGTAGCTTAGCCTATCGCACAAGAAAACCTACCTTTAGTATCTTGACTTGGCTATTATTACTCCAAAATGCATTTGTTTGTAGGTTGTGGCTTTAACAGTCTATGGTTGTGGCGTGTTTAGTCGGTCTATTAGCCTCATCGTGTCTGTTTATTTGGTCGCGGACAACTTCCTGCAGAGAACCAGGACGCAAAAGAATTCTGGGAAATGAAGTTCCAGACAACAATGGCAAATTTGGTCTCTTCTCTAGGTCTATCCCATTATGCTTTTCATGAGAACGACGCAACGTCACACAGCAGCCAATGTAGGCTATATAAGTTAGAATGATGTATTCAAATTATATCAAATGAAATGTAAGTCCTATTACCATGTAATTAGCTTTTTCACAAATGTAGCCTACTCATATGTCAGGGCGCTACACATGACCGTGTCCTCCAGGCTTGGGAGCCTCTGTAATTTTCAAAAACCACACAAGAAGTCTCTGAAATGTAACATCAGCCATGACTCATATCCAAAAGTGGGTCAAGGAATCATGCTCGCAACTTAACATTAAGACCGTCTGCTTGATGTTCAGTAAAAAGCTAATTAATTACAGCGGTCCAGTTTCTTCCTGGACGGAGTCGAGCTCAGTTTTAAAGAGTTCAAATACCTGGGACTGACATATTGGCCCCAAAATTGACATTTAAGAAGCATGTTAAGCACTAAAGCTGTTAATGTTAATGTTGTACATTTTAGACAGAGAATACCCTTCATGACTCTGTATGATGCAAGGATGTTTTTGTCCCTATTGGTAACATCAACCTGCCCAGGGACTACAGGTGGAAATTAGCAGTTTTGCTATAACCTGGTACAATGCATCTTTCCTTTTGGTCAATGTTTAATTGTGCTCTGTCCCTGTCTAAATAAAAACCATATCATACCATACCATGTATGATTGTGTCACATGTAGAGTATTTCATAACCACATGGTCACTTGCTGCTGGCACAGCATTCAAACCATTTGAATCACTTTTTATAAAAAAAAAAAAAAAAAAGCCATAAAAAATCTGGACAAGAAACCATTTTCATTTCATTTGTGATCTTTTTTTTTTTTCAATTTAAATATGGCTGCTTGGTTTATAAAGTTTTGCATGGACTTGCCCATCCTCCATTACAAGACTCCATTACAAGAATGCGAGTGGGAGGGCACCAGGGCCACAGCTCGGGGGGACTGTGTGGTTCCACATAGGAAACCACATCTGGACAGACTGTCAGAGGCACTAAGTACTAGAATAGTATTTATCAATAAGAGAGACTCCAACACTGACCGCTTTTAAATTCCATCCAAAACAATGGCTAAAAGAAAATCAGGCGCGTGTAGGCAAATGTTTGTACTACATTTAGTACTTTACACAAGGAGTGAAGGCTGTGCAGATTTGAGCAAGGGCGAATCAGAACATGCAGGGGCTGGGGCATTGTAGGGGAACCCCTGACGCATAAACTGTGTCTCAGGGCCAAATTTAAAATATTATTTTATAAGTATCTTTCAGACTTACCTCTGAGACAAGGTCTAGCCTAAAATAACAGGGGAGAAGACAATGGACAGAGTCAGCATTTCCCCGACCCTCTTATATCATCCCTTTAATAAATTAAAACATTGGGGCAAGGTCGGAGCTCAATCGATACAAAACATTGTGGCATCAAATTTGGAGACTGGAGACCATGCCACACTGTATTAAACATGTTGGTTGGCTAAGATTGGCGTTACACAGCTTTCATCAATCACGTGGTTTCGTTTCACTCAAGGTCTGAGTCCTAGATGCAACAAGAAAAAACTTGGCCTTCATGTTATCATTTGATGAACGAAACACTGGCCTCTAATGTTCACTCATCAAGGGCCATGGCCTTTTTAGGGATTCTGTTGGCATTGGATATGTTAAAATAAAACAAATGTAAACCTTTTAAGTTTTTTAATTGGTTTACTATTGGTGGGGACACTTTACACCCTTTGTTTTTTTGTAACTGAAAATCAGTCTCACTGCTGCACAGAAGCGCGCTGCTCTCCTCTCCCACTTACTTGTTAATAAAATAAGTTGTGGAAAGAGCATACAAACTAAAGACATCGCGTGTTTCTGCCGGACATGTAAATGCACGTAATAAGGCTCCATAAACAGACAGAAACTCCACCCGAAAATATGAATATCTCTGCAAATATTTGACCAATCATCGCGAAACAAAAAGTGTTGTGATGCCGATCGTTCTTTCCCAAGCCTAATATACCCACATTTGGCCTAATGTACCCACATTAAGATCTCCACATGAAGTTGGTGGGGACAACTTGGCCATCCTGAAATATTGGTGGGGAGATGTCCCCATGATCCCCACACAAACCTACGCCCATGCACAAATGCATGCCCCGCCCTCTCGTGTTCAGTGATAAATAGACTTGGCTTAGTGTGTCTCCTGTTGGTACGGTCCATTTCCATCCATTTTCCTATCTTACATCCTGAGATTGCGTGCGAGTAACAAAACACAATTGGAACAGAGATAGAGTGTGACCATGAACACGATACATCCTGTACAGATTTGTATGCTGACAAAATAGCAAATTTGTAGCAGAGAACACTTTTATTTATTTCTGATTGTAAAAATGATTTGTGTCCCCGCACAAGTGCAATGACATAGCCATGATACAGTAAGTTTTAAGACCAATCACATTATTAAATGTTGATTATATAATATTTACCCCCACACAGTGTTAAAGGAGCTGTATCATGGTATTTTATTTTAGCTATTCCAAAGTAAAGTATAGGCATTTATATGATATATTGTACCTCTATCACTATGGAGTACTCATTTTTGAGAGAAATATAAGTATTTTCTGGGGGTATTTTCCCTACCCGGAAGACAAGACGCTTCAATTCAGTTAACTCCACCCCTCTCTCCGCTCAGTCCACATTTGCAGTATTATAAATATAACATATACACACACGCTAACACGAGTTTTGATTGACTTACCGCTCAGCCTGCCTGGCCATCATCGGGTGTTTACGTTATCAGACTCGCGTTGGTTGTAAAAGTTAATCCACTTTGATTCTGGCCAAGGTTCACCAAGCATCCATCAGGTTGGTTGATATAGTAGCTAGCTGAATCCCGGAAAGAAATTCCAACTTCTGGCGAGTGCACTCTTCTTTAGGAATGTTGAATTGTCCTGTTCCTCTTGTAGCCAAACGCGCATCCGTGACATTATCGTTGGGCAAGAAAAATGAACAGGCGGTGTCCAGAGTGGGTTAGAAAGAGCTCCGTTCGCACAAACATGACTTCTGTTCGCTGTTTGTAGGATCCTCCGGCCTGGGGTGCGTTTGTTTACTCTCCCGGGACAGCACAGACGCGTCAGAGAGTTCCTTTTTTTTTTCTCTCTTACAACAATATGTCTGTGTAAGTTCTCAGACATTTTGTAACCAGTTTGGCAGTTTGCTTTGGGCTTTAACTTCCTGGCTGATGTCTTGAGATGTTGCTCCAATATTTCCACATAGTGTTCTTTCTTCATGATGCCATCTATTTTGTGAAGTGAACCAGTCCCTCCCGCAGCAAAACAACCCTTGTATTTCACAGTTGGGATGGTTTTCTCAGGCTTGCAAGGCCTTTTCTAAGGCCTTTTCCCTCCAAACGTGATGATGGCCATTATGGCCAAAAAAAAATCATTTTTTTCCCGTCAGACCACATGAAATGTCTCCAAAAATTAAAATTGTTATCCTTTTTTTAATTGCAAACTCCAAACTTGCTTTTTGAAATTTCTTTTAGAGTAAATGCTTCTTCCTGGCAGAGTACCCTCTCAGCCCATGTCGGTACAGTACTTTTTTCACTGTTATGTGAATGATGACAAACTCTTACCATTTTCAGCCAGCACCTTCACCAGGTGTTTTGTATTTGTTCTTGGGTTGATATTCAGATTTCACACCACAGCACATTCATCTCTGGGACACAGAACCCGCCTTCTTTCCTGTATGATGGCTGGTCATTTCCATCATTGTTTTAACCAGTGAATGGGCACCTTTAAGTGTCTTGAAATTGCACCCAAGGATGTACCAGACTTGTGCTTCCAAGGACATGACATCGTCATCTGGGCTTTCCCAAATTGTTTACAGGTATGGTAATCTTAGTGTATGTTAACTTCTGACTTTGTACAAAGTAACAATAATATTTCTTTAAAAAAAAATATATCTCAATCTTCTGGCATTCGGCAAATAGAAATATTTTGTTTTAAATTCCAATTGACTTAAAAAAGTAAAAGTTAATTTTGGTTTCATGTCAGACACTGAGAAAAAAAAATGCATTTATGTTTTGTGCTGCATAGACTCTCCTGTTCAGCAGCAGTGTTGGGGAGTAACTAAATACATGTATTTAGAATACTCATTCTTTTGAGTAACTGTATTCTGGTTAAGTTACACTTTCATTTGAGAGTGTTTAGAATGCAGTTACTTTCCAAATATCAATGGAATACATTCCAGTACTCAATCATTAAACTTTATCTCCATTTTGCACATTATTAAGAAAGAACTTTTAATATTGACCTGTTTTTCCTCCTAAAATAAAATAAAGATAAAAATGCCTCAATTCCACAGTTCACACGTGTCACATGATGCTGTGATCAGCTGCTCCAGTGCATTTGCTAAGAGAGTTAAAGAGTTCATCATTAATGGTAAGTGAGTTTATAACCGGTGTTCCAACAATCGTAGTCTTCATTTTTCTTAATTATATGCCATATTTATACACATAAATATAATGACAATTTTTGATTGATTGATTTTTTATTTGGAGCAACACAACGCAGGCACAAAAGCCAGATAGATATAAAAAAAGAAAACATAAATAACATTCTAGCTCGAAAAGGAGTGGGAAGAAGACAAGCTTATTGACTCCCACCCCGTTCATATACTTAAATGATAATGTGGTTGCAACAATAACACTGCTTAGTTCTTATTGTCTTACTAAACAATTAACAATTAAGTTGGTTACATATTTACAGACGCAACAATGCATTACATTAAGTCAACATTCACAGTATGTTACACTTATAACAAGTGAATAATTTTGTTTCCTATACCCATCTTATTACCATGTTGGTATTACTGTTATTTACCATCACCATTACAGCCCATATAACATTACTCTGTATCAAAGTGTTTGAATGACACATAAAATACTCCACATTTATTCATGAAAGGTACAATACTCGCAGACTGATTGATGCTCATGATAACAAGATTAATCTTAATGATGTGTGTTAAAAAGGAGTCGGGGCTCTACTTTTTCTTTTCTGTGACTGGACCTGCTGCCAGAGGGGAGCAGCCCCCGAGCAACCGGACCATCATTTGTTAAGTGTCCTATACTATGCATTAAAAGAGACAAGATTTTGGAGTCTGCTGCCAGAAGAGGCTTTCCTCGAGCTGCCGGCCCCCACATGTCTGCCCTGTACTATGGGTTATGTTGAATGCGGAGTACATGATCAATCAATGTGAAAGTATTCTAAAAGTATTCAAAGTATTCGGAATTCAGTTCTCTGATTAGACAAAGTAACAGAATACGTTACAAAATACATATTAAGGCAAGTATTTAGTATTCAGTAACTAAATACAATTTCAAAGTATTCTCCCCAACACTGTTCAGCAGTAATTTGTTTTGCCTTTTTGATTCAAATTTTGCAATGAAAAAAAAACATATAATAATATTAACTTACTTAATCATTGAATGTGTTTCAAAGCGACAGATGAAAAAGGCTTTGGCTAATAAAGTATTTAGAGATGTATACGAAGTTAAAGGAACAGGCCACTGTTTATCTATACTGTGATGTGTTCTTACCTGAGCTTTGACGAGTTAATACGTACCTGTCTGGTCTTTGTGCGTGCCCGTGGAAGAGCTTGGTCGCTTCTAAGGCCTGTTTCACACCGCACGCGGATTCGTGAACGAATTCGTCTTCGAGTCCCTCGCCGCGTGCATTCGCAAGGCTCGCTTCAAGTCGCGTCCTGTTGTGCAGATGAGAAAGCTCTTGTGTACAGACCGGCACCGAGGCAGCACGAAGGGAATTGGCGTGGGCCGCTGCCGCCACCAAAAATGGAACTCGAGCGCATTTTTTCGGCGTGTGGGCTGCGCAGCGAAGCGGCTTTCAGCACCAAATGTGCAAAAATCACTTTTATAAAGCAATTTCACGTCTATCCAATCTTGTACTTGGAATACATAAGGAAATATAACTTTAGGCGTATTAATAACATCATTTTCCAGGTACTACTAAATTTAGATTTTTTTTTTCATATGCATAAAACACATTTTGCACTTTAAGAAGACATATCAGTTGTATTCCAATCTTATAATTAAAGTGCTGCTTTAGAATGAACCAAGAGGAGTTGTTTTGAGTCCAATGCAACTCTAGGTGCTTTGCCCCCGCTCCGTGGCAGTCTGAATACATGCCGCTCGCCGCGAGGTAGTTCGGCCGCAAAGGGCGCCTGGCTCTACAGTCGGCGTGCGGTGTGAAAGAGGCCTAACTTCACCCCGTTTGGAGCTATAGGAATATGCTGGGAGAGGCCAAATACTAACAACATCTTTGGTCGTTTTGCATGACTGAGGGCACGCACAAAGACCAGAAAGGTACGCATCAACTCGTCTAAGCTCAGGTAAGAACATATCTCAGTATGTAAAACGGTGGCCTGTTCCTTTCAGTGTTGTCCAATCAATGGAAAGAAAGTTGGATGTTGTGAGTGGTGTGCTGCTGGCCCTTGCGAGGGATGTTTTTTGGGTGTGCCTGGTGTACATGAAGTTAAAAGAATGATGAGATTTTCATGATGGTAACAAGAAACCGTCCACTTCTTTGCGTTTGGCGTTTTGTGGTGACTTGCCAGAGAAACCTTTTGTTGATTGTCATACAGACTTAGACTGAAAAGGCCCCCTTGAGGTGTTTTGCCTGCCAAGATTACGGTCATGTTTCCTCGATGTGTAAAAAGGAGACGAGGTGTGCCGTGTGTGGAGATGGAGGAGATTGTGTTGATGAAGAGCGTTGCCAGGTCATTGTAGATGATGTTGTTTGTGTTCACTGCAAAGAGAGTTGCCGAGTTGGATCTATGGAATGTCCTCGACGTATTTTGGAAAAGAAGGTAAACGTCTTAAAGGGATATTTCAGGATTTTTGACATAGGGCCTCATTTCCTAGTTATCCAGAATGTTGTTGATTTCTGGAGATATATATAATATCTAAGATCTTTCGTATCATTCTACAATACCGTTCATCTTTCAAATAATTAGCATTCAATTTCTAATATTTTTGTATAAATACATCTTCTTTTTTTAGAGATCAGTGACAATGTAACTAATGGTTTGTCACAGGAGCAGCAGAAATGCCCACGACGTGTGAAGTGTGATTTAAAATTTCCTGAGATACTAACCATAAATCTATTCTGGATTTATTCTGTCCATTAGGTCTTAGCCAGGAAAATGATCTTGCATCAGGGTTAAAGTGCCTCCACGCATCAGATAGGGAGCTGTTATTACAAAAGTCCACTAATATTTGGTTAGGCTCTTGTGTCACATATCTTGTAGGGAATCTATTCGGCCATTCGTCAACGACAGAGTTGAAGTCTCCTCCTACTAAAATATTATCCGTTGGGTATTTTAGTTTTAGTTGTCTAATCTTATCAGCTAATAAAAACCTCTTCTTAACTTCAGTGTTATATCCATATATATTTATAAGGATAACTTCCTTCTACATTCAAAATTGCCACAATCCAATGTCCGTCAGCATCAGTCTTTGAGTCAATAATTTTCCCTGGACAGTTATTGAAGAAAATTGCAACCCCAGCAGAACTGTTAGATGCTTGACTCCCCGTCCCCCATTGGTTTTTCCAAAATGTCCGGTCTTCTTTGCTGGAATGAGTCTCTTGTAAAAAGATGCACTGCCCCTTTTGTCCTTTGCAAAAAATAAAAACAGCTTTCCTTTTATTGTTGTCATGAAGCCCGTTTGTGGTTAATGTTATAAACGTTAGGTGAACAATTGAACATTAAATTAAACAAATGGTAAAAAATAAAAAATAAATAAAGGATGTAACTCTGCTTAGTGAAGAAATAAGAGGTTGAAATATCCCTGAAATATCCATTTAGATATCTTTATGGAAACATTTGAATGCCCTCGATGTAACCGAAAGGTCCATGGTTGCACGCTTTCTTGTTCAAGATCAGTGACGGACTGGCCATTGGGCAATGTGGGCAAATGCCACTGCGGCCGCCTGGTCTCATCACTTGTTGTGGCCGCATCACAAACAAATAAATAGGCTAAATAAAGCGAGGAAGCGGCCGCCTATTGGCGCAATGGCTGCAAGCGGCAGCACCACCAGCGGCTCGCTCGCCGCTCATCACAACTTGTGGCGCACAAAAAAGGCTAAATAAATAAATAAAGCGGAGATGCGGCCGCCTTTTGAAGACAAATGTGGCCTCTCTGCTAAAATTGCCAGGGCCTCTTTTTGGTGCCAGTCCGCCACTGTTCAAGATTCAAGATTAATTTATTTGGCCCGAGGGAAATTTGTTTTGGACGCACAGGCTGCCGCACACACATGAATTAAACAAATACAATGACATAATGACAGGACTTAACGTTCAAGACAGAACATTGCAAAACACAATTACCGCTCTGCTTTTTGGCTGCTTGGTTCAGGAGACCCACCGAAATGGGGAGGAAGGAGTTCTTGTACCTGTACATTTGTGGCATGAGTTGACCAGCCCGCAGTTTTAACAGTAACAGTTTTATTTTATTAAGTTCACCCCCACTCTAGAGGGCCGAGCTAATGTCAAAGGGTCTATCAGAACTTAAATAGCCTAATAAAATTCCAAGTTATTTTGCCATTTGTTTATTTATCTGTCAATCACATCATTGCGGCATCAGTTGACCAACCACACAGCCGTACGATAGACTATTGACAATTTAAAGACAATCCCAATGCAGAGAAAGTTTACATTATGAGGTGTTTTGTTCGTAATAGCCTCGTTCGAGATGAGCCAGGAAGGGGGCCTATATTTCCTGGTTAGCCCAGGGGCCTATGGGACGGTTAAGGCGACCCTGGCCACAGCAGCATCCTCGCCTTAAAATAATGCCCTCCTTTCTGCACACTTCACAGTCTTTAGTAAGTGACCATATGTCATCTCTGCATTCTCGTTTCACAAATTGAACAAATACTGGCCTCGTGCGATTTGGTTCTTTCTTATCTATGCATTGAACGTTGTTCCTGGACTCCGTCCAGAGAGAAATCTTGGAGAAAATGGAGCTCACTCGTCCTTTGACATCATCATTCTCTTTTTCCTTGAGACCTTTGATGTGCAGATTCCATCTCCGCTTGTATCTCTCTTGCTCATTACATTTCTCCCTCAATGTTGTCTTCTCTGCCTGAAACTCAGCAACTTGTTCTTCGAGCATGGCATTTTTAGCTTTGTATTCAATTGTCTCCGTAGTTAGCTCCGTTACTCGAGCACAGTTATCTTCAATTTCAGCAGGCATTTCATCCATCCGCTTTTCTTGTACATCAAATCTTGCAGATAATTTCTTTACCTCTTCAAGGATTGCTTTGTTGTTTCCCCATTGTCTTCAGACGATTTATCATCTTCAGATTTGTTCTTTTAAAGCGGTATACAGTATGTGGCCTTTTTGTCTCAAAGAGGAGTTGAATCCATACGGTTCTCATGAGAAGAAAGAAGAAGAAGAAGAAGAAACTTTATTTATATAGCACCTTTCACAGATAAAATCACAAAGTGCTTCACAGGGGCACAAAAATAACAAAGGTTACACAGAAATGTATTAAAACAAATTAATTAAAACAATCACAGCCTTTTCAACTAAAAGCTCATCCAAACAGCCATGTCTTCAGCTGTTTTTTTAAAGGAATCAACAGTGTCGGTCACACGTAGCGACAGAGGAAGGTCATTCCACAGGTTAGGAGCAACAGCTTCAAAGGACAAGTCTCCTCTGGTTTTAAAGTGGGTCCTTGGGACAGTGAGGAGGTTTTGGCCCGAGGACCTAAGGGTGCGACCGGAGGAGTAAGGGCACAGTAGGTCAGACACGTACATTTGGGAGCCTGACCATGCAGCGCTCTAAAAGTCAAAACTAAAATTTTGAATTCAATTCGAAATTTGATGGGAAGCCAGTGCAGAGAGGATAAAATGGGAGTAATGTGTGACCGTCTGCTAGAGCCTGTTAAAAGCCGCACTGCAGCATTTTGAACCATTTGAAGACGATTCAAAGCAGATTTGTTAAAACAAGTAAAAAGGGAGTTACAATAATCTAAACGAGACGAGATAAAAGCATGAATCACCAATTCTAGATCAGAGTTGGATAAAATTGGCCTCAACTTGGCAATGTTTCTCAAAAGGAAAAAACAGTTTTTGGCCACGTGTCTCGAGTGGCTGTCAAGAGACAGAGACTGGTCAAACCAAACACCAAGATTTCTGATGCTCGACTGAACCGAGGAGCCCAGAGAACCAAGGTGGTTTACAATTGAGGGGATTTTTTGCTCCGGAGCAATTATCAAAGTCTCAGTCTTTTTAGAATTCAACTGAAGGCAGTTTTCACAAAGCCACGACTTTACACTTGAAAGACAATCCATTAACTCTGACAGTCTGTGCATCTCTGACTCCTTAAACGAAAAGTACAGTTGAATATCATCAGCATAGAGATGGTAAGAAACATTTTTAAAGTGGCTAATGGTTTTTCCAAGAGGGCTGATGTACAACAAAAACAAAATAGGCCCCAAGACGGATCCCTGAGGAACCCCGTGTAAGAAAGGAGTAGCTTCAGACATAATGTTATTTATACACACAGAGAATGTTCTGTTGGTCAAGTAGGACGATAACCATTTAAGGACAGTTCCAGAAATGCCAAAGTCAGTATTAAGTCAAGTCATCTTTTTTATTTGAGCATCTGCGTTCCACAAAGTTCTACATATTTACAGTTTGGTACAGTAAACAAAGCCAAAGAGATACAGTCATAGGTGAATAAGTCAATAATTAAACAAATAGCGTGGATATGATGCTCAAAAGGAGTAGGCAGAAGCTTAAGCTTGTTTGCACCTACCCCCTTGTATTAAGTCTCTGTAGCAGTAATTTATGATCTACAGTATCAAAAGCTGCAGACAGATCAAGCAGGATCAATACAGAATACTGACCAGAGTCGGCAGCCATTCGGATGTCACTGGACACTTTTAGTAAGGCAGTCTCAGTAGAGTGCATCTTACGGAAGCCCGATTGAAATTTATCAAACATTTCACCATTATGGAAAAAAGCAGACAGCTGTTCTACTACCACCTTTTCCACAACTTTGGAGAGAAAGGGTAATTTCGATATGGGCCTATAATTGACAGGCTCAGCTGGGTCCAAGTTGGGCTTTTTTAGGATGGGACTTATCGCAGCCTGTTTAAACAATTTTGGAACAGACCCAGACATAAGAGAACCATTAGTCAATTCAACAACATGAGGGGCAACAATGTCAATGACCTTATAAAATAAAGTTGTGGGTATGATATCAAATGGACAGGAAGAAGGTTTCATTTTTTTCAGTAACATCATAACATCCTCTAATGTCACAGTAGAAAACACAGACCAAGAGCAATCAGTAGAAATAACATTAATGGTGTTTACGTCAGGCGGTTTTACATTTGCCCTGATCTCATCCACCTTGTTCACAAAGTAATTCAAAAATCTGTTACAGTCATCACTTGAGAAACACAGGAACCGGAGGAGACGAAGGCGAAACGATTTTATGAATTTGTATCAAAAAACAATCTTGGGCACATCTTGGTTCTCTGAATGTGCACAGTCAAAACGAATTGGGCTACTCACGGGCTAATTCTCAGTGGTGAAACAGAAATAACCGTCAGGTGCAGGTTGCAGTTAGTGTTAAATCAGCAGTTCCCAAACTGTGGGTCAGGAACCAGAGGTGAGAGAATGTGACCATTTGCCATTTACCATTTTAAAAAGTGGGGGAAATAGACTAATAGTAGTCCTAAACCCCAGTCTGACAGTGGCTACCTCAAATTGGGCAAAGATATGTATCACTGTGTTATTTTTGTGCTTTCTGCCTGATTAGAGACCAGCCAAAACTCCACAACAAGTAGCCCAACTATCTCCTCCCCTGAAACCGAGAAACCGAGAGAGGGACATTTCATCACTCTCTCTCTCTCTCTCTCTCTCTCTCTCTCTCTCTCTCTCTCTCTCTCTCTCTCTCTCTCTCTCTCTCTCTCTCTCTCTCTCTCTCTCTTCTCTCTCTCTCTCTCTCTCAACAGTGCCCTCTAAGCTGCGCTTGTGCGTTATTGCGCACGGCTCCCGACCGGAGACTAGCTGATAACGATAGAGGCTTATAGATAGAGGCTTATTAACAGTCGCGTATGTCTCACAGTCAGCTCAGCGTCTCCCTGTCATAGACACTTTCCCTGTTTATCACCCGCTCTGAGAGTCCACCATGTCGGACCCTTTAGGCTATGTGTATTTCTCCGTCCCTCTGCGTCTTTGGGCAAAGGCAGTGACAGGTGCGGGCTGATAACAAGCAATCTGCATTTTACTACAAAGCGCTGAAGTCCGCGGAAAAGACCCCGTGTATTTGTTTGAAATGTGCGTTTTACTGCTGAAGGCTTGAAAAAGACTGAAAAGTGGATGCGCCCACAGCACTGACCGAGCCACGCTCTCCTGTTTATTCAAAACATGGTTCAAAAACGGTGGAGTGTATCTAGTAATTGTGCCCCCTCGTGGATTTCATATGCCCCCTTTAAGACTGACATCTGACGACGGGATTGCTGGGAAAGTAAGTGCAGCTCAGAGTGCCATCTTCATGTAAACTAATACGAGTGAACGGGCAGGCAGAATTTATGGCGGCACCCACGCTAACTTCCGGAATGACTTGAATAAAGATATTCACAAATGTATGCCCCACCCTCTGGTGTGCAGTGTTGAATAGGCTAAATACTTCTTAGTGCGTCTTCAGCAGTCAATTCCCCTCCATCTGGATGGGGCCTTCTGTGTGGAGTTTGCATGTTCTACCTGTGTCTGCGTAGGTTTTCTGCAGGTACTCCGGTTTCCCCTACCACTAAAAACATGTACAATAGGCCAGGATTAATGAGAGTGTGTTTGAGACTGCGAGTGGGGAACAACGGATGCAAATAAGCCTAAGGCTACAATCTGGCGTGGCGTGTTTACATGTATGAGTCCCATGTATGTTCATTAACATGCACTGTCCCAACCAAATAAACAAAACAAAAAAATGTTTTTCCCTAACCCTATCCGGTACTGGTATGCTCAAATTGTGTGTGAGAAACAAAAACACAATTGGAACAGAGATACAGAGTGTGACCATGAACACGATACATCCTGTACAGATTTGTACAGGCTTCTGACAAAATAGCAAATTTGTAGGATTTCAAAAATTCTTTGTGTCCCATTGCGCACAAGTGCAGTGACATTCACGATAAGTGATACATTCTTAAAATTTGGCTGAGAACTTTAAAAGCCTTTCCTAAAGTCCCGATTTGAAGGTCACCTGAGCTGTTTTGACTGTTACGTCTTCAATAAATGTACGTGGAGGGCAGATTATTAACATGAATGCATACTTTTTAGATGATGTCCAAAAGAGTAATCTCTCTCAGTTTCCTTCTGATCACAATGCCATGTTGGGCAACAACGCTGAAAGTTGGTCTAAATACATGAAGTGGTGGCTGGTGATGTAAACTCTAGGTGGGGCTATTGTACCGTCCACATCACAATCAGATTTACTTAAACGCAACCACTTACTTAAAACTTTCTGAAACCTGCACCTAATGGTTATATTTTTTTATCTTGCGAGCATAAAACGCGCTCAACTCACTAGATACCCTCTGACTGGGTGCTAATTCCTAGGAACAATGTGTAAATGAAAGAATGGACAGCACTCCTAGTCAGGATAAACTTTATAGCTGACAGGCTATAAAGTTTATCCTGACTAGGAGTGCTGTCCTTTCTTTCATTTATATATTTTTTTATCTTACCACTGAGAATACGCCTGACAGTAATTTGTTTTAGACCGTGCACATTCCGAGAACTAGAGTTACTGAAAGTAACTGTGCACATGAGGACCGTGTGGATTTAACTCCCATTTGAGACAAATACAATGGCTTTTTCTCTCTTCTACTCACTGCAGGAACTGTAGGATGTGAAATAAAATTAAAAGTGTCATTATGATATGTCGGACAAAGGAGGACAGATCACTGACTTTAACCCTCACATCACCCTAGGGCCTTTTTGTGGCCTTTGACATTTTCATTTTTATGGCATTTTTTCTGTGTTCAGTGGATGTTCCTCAAATTTCCCTCAGGATAATCATTTCTGGAGAAGTTCATTTTGGCTACTTCAGTTTTTTTATATTAGCTTCCCAGAGCTGGGGCTGAAAAAAATCACACTTAAAGGGATACTTCGGGATTTTTGACATAGGGCCTCATTTCCTAGTTATCCAGAGCGTTGTTGATGTCTGGAGATATTTTTTTCATAAATTCATGCAGTTCTTATATTTGAAGAGTCTAGTTGCGCTAGGCTAGATCAAGGCTAAAGCATTTCTATGGTAAACGCTAGCCCGCATTAAAAACAGTCTGGCGCACTCCACAGTGCACCTGAGGTAAATCACTTATAACGCCAGACTAACCATATAAATGTCTGTGTCGATAGGTTAATTTTAACCATTTTGCGTTTAAAATAACTTATATTTGAGCGGCATCAGCTTCGTGGCTGTAAGCTAAGGCAGCGGCGAGTGATCTGCGAGAAAATAGTCCCTCAAAATGCAGTAATTCATGTGATACAAGGTCAGTTATATTAAAAAAATTATTCTATTAACACAGACATTTATATGGTTAGTCTGGCGTTATAAGTGATTTACCTCAGGTGCACTGTGGAGTGAGTCAGACTGTTTTTTAATGCGGGCTAGCGTTTACCATAGAACTGCTTTAGCCTTGCTCTAGGCTAGCGCAACTAGACTCTTCAAATATAAGAACTGCATGAATTTAAGAAAAAAATATCTCCAGACATCAACAACGCTCTGGATAACTAGGAAATGAGGCCCTATGTCAAAAATCCCGAAGTATCCCTTTAACACCCTAAGGCCACAAAAGTGGCCTCCACTTTCAACATCCATAACATTTTTGTACTTTCATATTTTTTTCTACTTTAAAAACTCAGAATCATAGAACTACTTCTGCTTGACACATACATACCAAATATTTGTACATTTTTAATTATTTTTAACCATTTATTGGCCAAAATGCACACAAAAGTTCACTGTCATGCAAGTATTTGTGATACCTAAACAGGAAAACTTTTTTAAATGCATTCCAAATTGAATGAGGTGTTTATTTTTATTAGGCCTTGGGATGGGTCAAAGTTTAGTGGTAAAATTATTTTTTACAGGTTTTTTGTTTTTCTGTAGTGACAGATTTTCATAAAAAATCACACTTAACACCCTAAGGCCACAAACGTGGCCTCTACTTTTAACAGCCATAAAATCACTATACTTTCATATTTTTTCATACTTTAAAAACTCAGACTCATAGAACTACTTCTGCTTGACACATACATACCAAATATATGTAAATTTGTAATGATTTTTAACCCTTTATTGGCCAAAATGCACACAAAAGTCCACTGTGCTGTTTGTAATGCAGAAATAATTGCATAACTTCTATAAAAACATTCCAAATTGAATGAGGTGTTTAGTTTTATTAGGCCTTGGGATGGGTCAAAGTTTAGTGGTAAAATTATTTTTTACAGGTTTTTTGTTTTTCTCTAGTGACAGATTTTCATTAAAAAAAAATCACACTTGGCACCCTAAGGACCAAAACGGGCCTCTACCTTTAACAGCTATAAATTCACTATACTTTCATATTTTTTCACACTTTAAAAACTCAGACTCATAGATCTATGTCTGCTTGACACATACATACCAAATATCTGTCATATTTTTATATTTTTAACTCTTTATGAGCCAAAATGCATTCTTAACTCCTCATTTTTGCTCTTGCAGAGTCAGTAATACTTGTATAACCTTTATAAATGTGATTCAAATTGAATGAGCTTCATTTGTTCATTTGTCCTAAGGGTTGGTCATACAATGGTAGTAACCTTGTTTTTAACAGTTGTTAAATGTTTCTGTAGAGCCACACTAAAATGAACAAAATGCTGTCATCCCATTGAAAATAAATACAAATGTTCCACAGAAACTCTGTCTTCTGTGGTTTTATCTCAGGAGCAGTTTGCAAATGTGGGCACATTTTTATGAGTTGGATGACTGTGCATAAGATAAACATTTGGAGGGTGTGGTGTGTGGTGTAGTGAGGGGGGATTTGGGGGTGTGTGGCGTCAAAAGCCTTTCCTCTTTGAAAAAACAACTAAACACAACAGCAATAACAACAGTAAGAAAATGTAAACAAAAGCGTGTAGTGTTATGGTTTTCCCACAGTGTTTCACAGGTGTACTGGGCACGATCCAAAAAACTTAATTTGGTCTTTGTGCACCTGTGAAACACTGTGGGAAAACCATAACACTACACGCTTTTGTTTACATTTTCTTACTGTTGTCATTTAGAAATTACATATATTTGGTATGTATGTGTCAAGCAGAAGTAGTTCTATGATTCTGAGTTTTTAAAGTATGAAAAAATATTAAAGTATAGTGATTTTATGGCTGTTAAAAGTAGAGGCCACTTTTGTGGCCTTAGGGTGTTAAGTGTGATTTTTTTAAAGGGTGCCCTGAGGGTTAAGCTCTCAGGGAACATCTTGAATGTATGTGATGTTGTCAAGTACCTTTGCCACATCATAACTGATTGTTTAACACAGTGGTTCTCAATTGAGAAGAGCAGTGTAGAGCAGTGGTTCTCAATTGAGAACTACTGCTCTACAGTACTCGAAACAACAAGAAGATAGTTTATCTGCCGATGCAGCCCCGGTCTAAGCAGAGTAAACATTTTTTGCGAGCAGCACCTGGGCCGGGAGACGGGAGAAAGCCTCTGGACCGAGGTGTCTGATGTATTTCCTGGGATCTGCTGGAGCCAGTTTGGAGGTCACTGCCCCGAGTGCCCCAACGACCACGGGCACCACTGATGCCTTCACTCTCCAGGCCTTCTCTAGCTCTTCTCTGAGCCCCTGGTATTTCTCTCATTTCTCGTGTTCCTTTTTCCTGATGTTGAAGTCGCTTGGTATTGCTATGTCAACCACCACGGCTTTCCTCTGCTCTTTGTCCACCACCACAATGTCCGGTTGGTTCGCCATTACCATTCTGTCCGTCTGCATCTGGAAGTCCCACAGGATCTTGGCTCGGTCATTCTCTACCACCTTTGGAGGTGTTTCCCACTTTGACCTTGGGGTTTCCAGCCCATACTCTGCACAGATGCTCCTGTACACTATGCCAGCCACTTGGTTATGGCGCTCCATGTAAGCTTTCCCTGCCAGCATCTTACACCCTGCAGTTATGTGCTGGATTGTCTCATTGGCCTCTTTGCACAGTCTACACCTGGGGTCTTGTCTGGTGTGATAGATCTGGGCCTCTATTGCTCTGGTGCTCAAGGCCTGCTCCTGTGCAGCCATGATGAATGCCTCTGTGCTGTCCATCAGGCCAGCACTGTCTAGCCATTGGTAGGATTTCTTGATATCCGCCTCTTCAGTTATGTTTCGGTGGTACATCCCGTGTAGGGGCTTGTCCTCCCATGACGGGACCTCCAGCGCCTCATCCTCTGTTCCCCATTGTCTGAGACATTCACTGAGCACGTCATCTGTTGGAGCCTTGTCCTTGATGTGCTTATGGATCTTGGATGTTTCATCCTGGATAGTGGCTCTCACGCTCACTAGTCCTCGGCCTCCTTCCTTACGGCTAGCGTACAGTCTCAGGGTGCTGGATTTTGGGTGGAACCCTCCATGCATGGTTAGGAGCTTTCATGTCTTAACATCTGTGGTCTGTATCTCATCCTTTGGCCAGCTTATTATTCCTGCAGGGTATCTGATTACTGGCAGGGCGTAGCTGTTTATTGCCCGGGATTTGTTCTTGCCATTGAGCTGGCTTCTTAGGACCTGCCTTACTCGTTGGAGGTATTTGGCCGTAGCCGATTTCCTTGTCACCTCTTCGAGGTTGCCATTTGCTTGTGGGATTCCAAGGTACTTGTAACTGTCCTCAATGTCTGCTATTGTTCCTTCTGGGAGTGAGACCCCTTCTGTGTGGACTACCTTCCCTCTCTTGGTCACCATCCGACCACACTTCTCTAGTCCGAATGACATCCCAATGTCTGCACTGTATATCCGGGTGGTATGGATCAGTGAGTCGATGTCTCGCTCATTCTTAGCGTACAGCTTGATGTCATCCATGTAGAGGAGGTGACTGATGGTGGCCCTGTTCCTGAGTCGGTATCCATAGCCAGTCTTGTTGGTTATTTGGCTGAGGGGGTTCAGACCTATGCAGAACAGCAGTGGGGACAGGGCGTCTCCTTGGTATATGCCACATTTGATGGAGACTTGTGCAAGTTGCTTACCATTGGCTTCAAGGGTGGTTTTCCACAACCTCATCGAGTATGCAATGAAGGCTCTTAGAGTCCTGTTGATGTTGTATAGTGCCAAGCATTCCATGATCCAAGTATGTGGCATTGAGTCGTAGGCTTTCTTGTAATCAATCCAGGCAGTGCTCAGGTTAGTGCAGTGGCGGACTGGCAGAGAGGCCACATTTGGCGGCCGCATCTCCGCTTTATTTATTTATTTAGCCTTTTTATATGGTTGTGCGCCACAAGTTGTGATGAGCGGCGAGCGAGCCGCTGGTGGTGCTGCCGCTTGCAGCCATTGCACCAATAGGCGGCCGCTTCCTCGCTTTATTTAGCCTATTTATTTGTTTGTGATGCGGCCACAACAAGTGATGAGACCAGGCGGCCGCAGTGGCATTTGCCCACATTGCCCAATGGCCAGTCCGTCACTGGGTTAGTGTGTCAGGTTCTGCAGTCTCGAGCGACTGTTCTGTCTACCAGTAGCTGGTGTTTGGCACCTCTGGTATTTTTACCAATTCCCTTCTGAGCTGTGCTCATGTATTGATTCATATGCCCACTTATCTTAGCCGCTATGGTGCTGGACATGAGCTTCCACATTGTGGAGAGGCAGGTTATTGGCCGATAGTTGGATGGGATCCTTCAGGATCAGGATTGTGCGCCCTTCGCCCTTGGGCAGCACGGTAGTACAGTGGTTAGCGCTCGTGCTTCACAGCTAGAAGGTCCCGGGTTCGATTCCCACCAAGGCCGGGGCCTTTCTGTGTGGAGTTTGCATGTTCTCCCCGTGTCTGCGTAGGTTTCCTCCGGGTACTCCGGTTTCCCCTACCACTAAAAAACATGTACAATAGGCCAGGATGAATGAGAGTGTGTTTGAGAGTGCACATGGGGGGCAAATTAGCCCAAGGCTACAATCTGGTGTGGCTTGTTTACATGCATGAGACCCATGTATGTTCATTAACATGCACTGTCCCGACCAAATAAACCAATAAATAAAAATAAAATAAATAAATAACCATTCAGGGTGATTCCCATCTCTCTCTCTCTCTCTATATATATATATATATATATATACTGTACATATTCATATACATATTTGTATATATGTATATATATATATATATATATATATATATCGGACATTTCTTTTTTCTCAGTCCATGTTCTCTATGTTTTTGTCCTCGAAGAGCACCTGCATTTTTTCTACAACTCTGGACCCACTGATGCATAAATAAAAAAGGTGCTAAGCTTAAATAGTAGAGGGGTTTTATTCTGAATGAGGTCTTTTGAATACAGGAAACAATTTAGATATTGTAAACTTCTCACCTTCAGTGTCATCAAACATGCTGTAAATGATTGTATGACTCATAGGTATTTTTGCAGCCTGTGGAAGGGGAAGTCTCAAATCTATAGCCTCATAAAGGTATCAGCCTGAAGAGAACAAGACCATCTGCTAGGATGACTAATATGACCCTGCCATTATAAGTGTGAGTTCAGGGAAGTGCAAACCTGTCCCTTGACCCTTAACAGGAATGACTAAATTTGATCTTCAAAAAACAACAACTTGTGAGTAATTATAAAGATAGTTAGTATAACTATCTACAATTAGTAGCCTAATACTAAGTCATACTACTACTACTACTACTACTACTACTACTACTACTACTACTACTACTACTACTACTACTACTATTATTATCATCAGGCTACTGGTACTACTAAACAACAACTACTACTACTACTACTAATAATGACTATAATAGGCCTTCATTTTTGTTTTTGCTGTGTAATTACTTTTATTATATGTTTATGTTTAGGTCAAGCAAAGAGGTTTACCAGATAGATAGGCACTACTTAAAAACACAATTTGAAAAGGAGCAAGAAGATGCTAAAGTTCATATGCTCCTGTCTATTGCCTTTATTGCTTTGAACCGAAAGAAATAAAGGCCCTGAGAAGAAAAAAAAAGTTTTAAAAAAAGGTTAAGCACCCCTGGTCTATCACATGAGTGTCAATCTCCTCACAAAGCTGATTCAATGAAGTAACATCCTATGAAACTGAGGGAGCCCTGATTGCACTTTCCTGTTGTGTAAGATAAGCTTTTAAGTTTTAAGTGAGAGCTTTTTTCCAACAGGGCAGCCTATACAATGCAAACTACAGGGGGAACACGGGACACAATGGATATATTTCCTTCAACCTATTTTTAAAACTAGAACAATAGATGAAAAAGACCACTGATTTTACTCTTCATAAGCCTTTTGAACTATGCATACATTTTGTCTGAGGTTGTTTGCAGGCCATTCGTGTTGCTCTTAGAATCAATAAAAATAAATAAATACAAATCTGGCAACGGTAAATGTGCAAGAGGGTTCGATGGGGCACAGTGCAGGGCAATCCCACAAGGCAAATGTTTTTGCTTCGATCAATACTGGGTTTGCAACATTGACAGTCATCACATCATGATATTAATCTAAAAAGAACATGCCCTAATCCGACCTACTTTATTATTCTAATCATTTTGCACTAACCCTTTTATTTAATTTCCAATTTATATTACCCACTTCTCCTTATGTATAACAGACTACCCTATCTCTCCAGCCACACAGCACATATCCCTGGAAGTACGACACTTTAGACTTGGCTTCACTTTCTCTGACTGCCTTTTTATTCATAAACCGCGCGCTGTCTCTATTAAAAACTCACATTTCCAAACACAGAAGAAGGTTATGGGCAATAAAAGTGCCCCACAATACGACAGCGGTCTCGTAGGGGTTACTATCCGTGCGTGAACTCCCGCACTCGCGTGGCCCCCACTGACCAATCAGCGAAAGACAGACAATGAGAAAGGGGATGTCTTCGCGAGCCACGTTACTAGTACTTTGTGTACTTTGTTTGACCGCTATTTAATCCATCTCGTCCCGCCAGGCAGTGATTCTGAGTTTGGGCCTACTTTAAACTTCGAATAAACACACTACACTATTTGTTCTTGCATGCTGTTGCTCACTTTAACTAAGACATTTTTTTTCTTTCTACAACACCTCTGTTGTTGAGCGCAGTGTAGAAGCAGCCGGGGTAGAGGTGAAGCAACAACACAGTGCTTAATTGTGCATCCTTCTTCTTCAGCACCTGCAACCATGGGCCGAAGATCGTGTGCAATTTGCGCTGTGGGGATCATCTGCTCTAGCCTGCTCATTGTCGGAATTGGTTTGATTGTGACTCAAGTCTTCCGTACGATGATGCACAACCGTCTCAAAAAGGTAAAGTAGACACGTGTTGCTGCAAGACCCTAGTCCACAGCTACAGTAATGTGAGCAATATGCATGCAATTATGTGAAAGAATGGGCTACTACGTGCTAAAGATGCCCTCTGTTGCTGACATTGTGCTTGTGTGCCCTTTACAAGCCTTTAACCTCATAACCTCAGTGATACTTTCCCCCGCCTTCCCTATTAGCGATAACGGTTATTTTCTTCCGTTGTCATTTCCTCTAAATGTGTAGACTGGTGAAAAAGGAGCTCATTATTGCACAAGACTAATGATTGTAACTCCCAAATCCTGCTTTCTGACTGTTAATCTGTTGTGAATGTTTGTTTAAAGGTGTAGTCCACACACAGCCTCTTTATATTGTGCTCTACAATTCCTGTATTTTCTAAGGTCAGGATTTATGGCAGGTGGATTCGCACAGCATGCACCGTTGAACAGTAGCCCTCTTTTTAATAGCCTCCTTAAAAGCCTTTTTTTTTGCATTCTCTTATTGTCTTTAGAGTGACCTTCTAATATCCTTCACAATAACTCCTATCATGCTATGACTCCAGAATGTCTGTTTTGATAAGTTCAAAGCTATCTCTGAATGTTTACTTATCCCAGTTTTAGAGGGGAGCAGTTGCAGGTGAAACATTTTGCCTAGGGTTTTTGTTATACATAGCTTATAACATATGTTCCTCATAATACTTTACAGATGTTCACTCATCTTAACTCTTTCATTTGATAGTTTGGTCAGTGGTTTATGAAATCGTTTAAGGACCTAATTGAAAGCTCCAGCATTGTGTGTGGGGGATGGGGTGTAACAAGGACAACAGACAAAATAGACTTAGCCAGCGTTGGATAATGTAAGGTCACACACTGCCACTTGGCCTCATATTATATGAGGGTTCTCACTGACAGCTTACATACATGTTTGTTTAGTTAGTGCTGAAAAGGGAAGTGAGAGGCTATTATTACAAAGTTGTGCAATGTTGGGAAGCACATTTCCCCCTTGCACACTGAGATAAATTATACACTAAATAGCCTATGTTGGTTGCCTAGAATGATTTAGCAAAGGAATCTTGCCAACTGGTCTCGTGTACATTCCAGAAAATGAAAGTGCATCAACGTCTATTCTTTTTCCCAGGCTGACCACGCAAAATAATTTTCTGATCTATTCTAGTTTTGCTCAAATTTGCTTCTGGGTGTGACCTTTGCACGGATTGCAGCAGTGGCAGCATGATTTATTTTAAGCATCTCATGTTACGGCTTTACCCCACTTCCACCAGTGGGACGGAATGATCCCATTCCTTAGATACTCTCTCACAGTATGGCCTCTTTGTACACCAGGCTTCTTCTCAGTTCACACACCAGCGTACTTGCTCTTGCCATCGCCTCTTTTTCTCATTGGCTGTTTACCAATAAGTTCAGAAACGATTCAGTGCTATTAATGAGTGGATATATCTATGTAAATTAAATGTGGCTTTACATATGACACTTTGGTTTAAAAATAAATATAAAAAGAATAACATTTGCATTATAACCAGCACATTTAACATAGTTTATTATTTTATTTCTCTGTTTTAATTATTTGAACAATCAATAAAACAGCCCTTCATAATGACTTTTGCATTAATACTACAGGGCCGTGGGACATGTCTGTGTAAGCTCTCCATCAAAGGATGGGATTCCATTCAACCTATTGGTCATTATTGGATGTGTGTTTTCTGTTACTGAGACAAACCCATTTCCAGCATGCAAAGCTAACCCACCACACTGCCTCATGCTGTGCCTCGTGTTATTCATAGCAATGTACTGCCCTTACCCCTACATCAAAGCTCTAGCAGCATGTTTATCTGTGCGTACACCTGCCACTAGTGTTTTCATACAAGGAGTGGTGCAAGAGTTCAATAGATGTTAAACTATTTGTCTTCCTGTTTCTGTGCTTTAGTTTATAGAATCATTCTTTAGTATATGGAGTATGAAAAGTGACAATAAAAACCGCCCCACTTTATATGATCTAAGGTGACAGCTTCATTGTCCTTTGCTGCTCAGCAAACTTTTGTCTCTGAATAAGCCAAGGGGTCCCCAAAGCCGAAGGGGGGGTATGTCATTCATGCAATAAAGGGATGTGCTTTCAGTTGTAAAACTTTGCTCCATAACTTGACACAATTAGGCCAAAGTGAAGATATTACTCGATTTTTCGTGAAGGACAAACCTCCCCACCCCCTTCTCTTACTCCTTGTGTTTTCCAATTCTTCAGAGGAACCCCGTAGTGAAACAGTTCTCGTCCTAAAGCAAAGGCGTCTGCAGTTTGCCACTGCAAAACTTGGTGACTACAGTGAAAAGAGGACTATATATGTTTGTGCCAATGCCAGTGCCTCAGACCTGCTCTGACACAGGAATGTGGTTCAGATCATTAAGGTCACAGTCCTGCGCTACTAGTGGGCATCCAACTCTCCACATCACATGATCTACCAGCCACTCGGTAGTCATGGGCAACCGCAGACAATAAGTCTGCGGAAGGGTTTCCCGATGCCCCTCATGTGCACCACCAGGGCTCACTGAGGCTCAGACTGCCTCTCTATTCTTAAGCCCCAGGGATATTTTTTCTTCATCATATTTTTATAAGGAGCAGTGTTTTCTTTAGTACCACTGCAGCTGTACTGCGGTAGCTTGTCACATCTGTGTTAAAAATATATATCATATCAGAATGGTGGAGTTTTATTTCAGACAAATAGTAGCAAGTATTGCACTGTTATTACAAATGATATAATTTATTGATATAATAAAGTATTAAACTAAAAAGTTCTAATAGTAATCAAAATAATTACAATCGACAAAAGGTGCATTATTTGTGTTTACAGGAAATAGTTTTGGTGGAAGGCAGCCGTGTGTTTGAATCATGGAGGAGACCCCCGCCCCCAGTCTACATGGAGTTGTTCTTCTTCAACATGACAAATGTAGATGCGTTCCTTGCAGGGGCCAAACCTCAGGTCACGCAAGTGGGACCTTACACATACAGGTAGGACGCAGATGATTATCTAGCAACACAATTCAGACAAATGGCTCATGTCTCCTTGGAAAGGGAACATAATTAAGAAACAAAGATTGTTGTACAGTTGCCAGTTTTGTTCATTCAAAATTACAGTAAATTAAAAACAATAAACAATATAAGATACACATTTTATTGTTTGATTGTGTGTTGTTTGTGTTATTTATGATTGATAAGCCTGTAAACGATGTGTCTACATTTATTTGATACTAACATTTTGAGTTGACAAATTTTGCATTTTTGTTCTATTTGTTCAGACAATACAGGTATAGGGCAAATGTAAGCATGGTGGAAAATGGCACAAAGGTATCCGCTTATAACACAAAAAGCTTTGTGTTCCTGAGAGAGAGGTCCGTGGGAGACCCTTCTGAAGACAGCATTACCACCGTGAACATCCCTGCCTGGGTGAGTCACCTCATCTGTATCCCGTCCCTCGGCTTTGTCCATTGTTTTCCCTCTTTATCCTGAACATAAACATTTAGCTTCTTCTCTTTTGCTTCCTGTCATTTTATATATGTCTTAAACCTGGGTGTGTTTTAGGCCGTTATGAACAAATTAAAAGATAGTTTTTGGAAGGCATCCATGATGTCTGTTTGGATGAACTCCATTGGAAGTGGTCTCTTTACCACACGCACTGTCAATGAGCTGGTCTGGGGCTACGAAGACCCAGTCCTGGCACGTCTTGCTCCACCAATCCCGAAGTTGATAAGATATTTGGCTTGATGGCTAAAGTAAGTATCACCTTTCACAATGTACTTTTTTGGTGTCATCTGAATTTAGTTAATTGGTTGATTATAAATGCTATGTTTTTTAAAAAGAAAAACGGAACCAGTAATGGCGAGTTTGTGTATCATACCGGTCAGCAGAACTACCTGGATTTTGGCCGAGTTGTGACATGGAAAGGTCAAAGGTACTTACATTATGTCTTACTTATCACACTATTGCGTGAGGTTGATTTTCACATCTGCAGAGGGTAGGGCATCCTTTTGCTTTGAAAGCCATATGTAATGGCTTTAGTTGATCTGTATCACAGATGTAGGTTCCTCTGAGACTCTGATTGCACCATACCCATGAGAAACATGCGCCTTTGATAATAAAAGAATGCTTTCAACACTAAGATAAATAGTGTGATGTTCTTGTTACAAGAAATATGTCCAAGATAAATGTAACTGATTTTACTTTACTGTGTAGCCAGCTGACATTTTGGACATCGAACCAGAGCAACAGCATCAATGGATCCGATAGTGCCTTTCACCCACTTCTGGACAAGAATGAGCGCATCTATATCTTCACTCCAGACCTTTGCAGGTACTGTAATATTTAGCATAATTATACGTTCACACATTCTGACAACTTTTCAGCTTACATTTAGTGTCTCATTTCATTAGGGGAACACAAAAAAAACTGGTGTTTGTTTCCTAAACGTGAGGTTGTGCCAAGTGTCAAACTAATAACTATTTTGTGAAAATATATGAGATGTCAGAAGCTGTTTTCTGCTTGACCATATGTGGTTATAATCAATGACAAGATGCAGATGCAGAATATCGCCTTGTATCCCTCTGTTATCAAAACATCCTGCCATCTACCGAGGGAGCTTAGGGTCAGTTCCCATTTGAGGTCCTGGGTGATGGTTGTTGCAGCTGCACCAGGACGCCAGCCGGTCCAAGCAAACTCCAAAAACATGATGCACATGGACCTGCTTCTGTTTTATGATATCTGTCTGTTCGTCAACAATAAGCCTCCTGTTTTCTTAGATTAGTCCTCTTACAATGTTTAACTGAACCATGTTTTAATTTGAGCCCAGTCTGGCAGGTGATGAATAGCTGTCAGTTGCCCGTGTTGGCCAGGAAACTGTATTTTACCCAATCTCGGGGCTTGGTTGTGGTGATGGGACGGCTCGCAGTGGGGGCCGGTCCTTATTATTACAAATCCAAACTTGACAAGTATGAGGTGATGGTCAGGGCACCTCTGACACACTGCTACACACAGTGCTTCCAAATGGCAGAAAATGCTGAAAATGTGTATTTTTATGAAAAGTTACCTCATACTGTCAAAAATGTGCAGCCTTCTGAAAAATCAAGCTGACCACACAAAAGACTAATTACTTGTCTAGTAATAATTCCGTGGAGTGCATTGGTCTTACCTTTCACACAGATTTGATGTAATCTCTCAAATATTTACATACACTTTCACCTACTAATTTATTTCCTTCCTCGTGTCCTCACCCTGTTTCCTTCAAAGCAGGAAATATGTCGTGTTAAGTTGACAGGAAATGTTGACCTCACTTAATCACGTTAGCTTCTGTGTACAAAGGGACAACTCTTGAGCAGATGATAAACAATCTACAACTATATCAAAGTACTCTTTACAATTGTGAAGCTATCAAAGTCGATTTTGCTCATTTCTTCTATTTCTTCTTTTAGTAAGTAACATATCTTATACAGAGTCATTTTTTAAAATCATTTAAGCCTTTCCTCCTATAGACATACCCCTTGTACACAAGGTATCTTTATTGTGTCTTATTTCCACATGTAGTTGCAGAAACTACTAATAACGGAAATCAAACAGTTGTCTTTTGGTGATTTATTATAAGCAGTAGAAAATGATAATTTGTGAATAGCAAATGAATAAAATAATAAAAATACAAGTGAGACTGACAAGACAATAATGTGATTACATCAAATCCTTAAGTCAAGTCTGAGGTTTCTTCCCTTCACCCTCAGTATATAGGCAAAATGAGCAGATAGACACACACAGTAAGATAAGCAACATTGCTAAGGAAACAATAAAACACAAGAAGGACAGATTTACGGTTGTGTTATGTTTCTGAAGAGGTAAACAAGACCGGACAGGTCATGATCTCTCCTCAGTGTTTATCCAAAGGTTTCAGATAGGAGAAATTGGGAGGGCTAGGTCAACAAAGTTCAGTAGTTTAGTGTGCTTAAGTTCAACAAGATGAACTTAAGAACTTTGATTATATTCAAACCACAATGATAATTATTCAATAAGATTATGCAGATAATACATTTTCAATCACACACATTTAACACAGTTATTATAACTCATCTTTTGCCAAATGACTGCATCTTACCTAAACGCTGCTGTAACAAGTGAATATCTCCGCTGTGAGATTAAAAAAGTCTTATCTTATTTGCAGACCTAATGTTAGGAAGATTCTTGTCATACTTTCTTCTTAGCCGCTCCCTTAAAGGGAAAGGTCTGAACTGTGTTCTTGCACAATGGTGGTCTGCATAGCTCAGGGCCACATCCTCTCAACCCACTGGCGGACACTCTATAGGCGCCTTTGTTCTAATAGAGAATCATAGTAATTCCCTGAACTCCACTAACCCATGGATAAACCTCTGTGTTACTGAGGAGTGATCAGGGTACACTGAACATATATTTGAATTAAATATTATGTATACTGTTGACCTTTCATTACATGGAGCAACATTACCGCCTTTGCTCTGCCGTCAGATCTCGGGAGCTAAGCAGGGAAGGGCCTGGTTGGTACTTGGATGAGAGGCCGTTTGGGAACACCAGGAAGCCTGGGTGAATGTAGTGAGTGAGTGAGTGGTTGGTGGTGGTCGGAGGGACCGATGGCGCAGACTGGTAGTCTCGCTTCCGTCAGTCTACCCCAGGGCAGCTGTGGCTACAGTAGTAGCTTACCATCACCGAGTATGGAGTGAATGAATAATGACGACAGTGCAGCGCTTTGACAAACTTGGTAATACAGGCTTGTAAAGCGCAATATAAGTGTAAGGCATTATTATTATTATTATTATTATTATTATTAAACGGTTAATGAGTAAACATTAAATAGTAGTAACATTAAATAACAGTATATGAAAGAGGAATGGCTGGCTAATGATATCTGCTGATAGTATTAAAACAGTATAGTATGAAAGTCAAATATTAAAACTCAAAAGCATTTCTTCATAATGAGAATGTAATGGTGAATTATGTTTACATCTGCTGTTCCTGTTTCATCCAGATCTATCTACATGGAGTTTGAAAAAGATGTAGACGTGAAAGGCATCCCAGCTTACCGCTTTACCCCGCCTCGCTCTGTCTTGGCCAGTAAAGAGGAGAATCCAGCCAATGAGGGCTTCTGTGTCAGCCCTCAGGAGTGCCTTGGAACCGGCCTTCTTAAAGTCAGCCCCTGTCGTAAAGGTACATCAAATTTTTGGTTCTTAAATATTTTCCATTACATTTTTGTTTGTTACTTGTAGAGAACATGCTGAATAAAGACTTTCTAACAATTACATAGCCTAATATGGGAGAATGTCCTAACCTCAAGGCCAGAATCAGGTGACTGGGCTTACCGCCCCTCAGTTACTGAGCCAATCAAGGTCAAGCGGCGCCTGAAGTGGAGAGAGCAGTGTCACATGGGGCTATGTGTAACCTATTTATAAATAAAAAAACTTTTTATTTTTTACTTTAATCTGCCATCAAGTTATGTATTTAAGATAAGACTTTATTCATCTCAATGGGAGGAAAAAATCACTTGTTACTGCGGCAACACTTAAAACACACAAACATTTGCAATCAAAGAAGAATAAGGTAAATGTGCAAACAAGTAATAGTGACATAATCAATAAAAAACATAATGAAAAAATGTGAAAATATCAAAGTTGACAGTGCAAAGTCATAGTGTGTGTTTGTGTGTGCTCCTTGTGGTAACCTTGGGGGTTGTCAAAGGGACAGCATGCATCAGGTGACACGTGTTCACTATTTGTGTTGTGTCTGTTTCCAAACACAGAAGCAGGAAAACGCTAACCTCTGCTCCACTTCATCATCGTCGCGCTCTGACTTTGTGCTACCCTCTACAAGTATAGTCATTGTATAAATATAGGTCAGTTTGTGCTGTTTGGAGGATAAGATTATAAAAAATATATATATAGAGAGAATGTATATTAAATTGTTTTCTCTTTTCTTAACTGCTTGCTCAGTCTGTTAAGAAAGGTGAGTCATGCCACTGTCATTGGCACACCACTATCTTAGCTGACCTTATGTGACTTCTTCTGAAGATAAAAATTAAATACAAGTTTGTTGTTTTTCATACAGGAGCCCCAGTGGTGGCTTCTTTTCCTCATTTCTATCTCGCGGATGAAAAATATGTGGCTGCCATTGAAGGAATGTCTCCAGAAAGAGAGCACCATCAAACATTTCTTGACATTAACCCGGTATGTCATTAGCTGTGAATAAAGGTATTACTACGCCATCTAGAGGTCATTAAAGGTATGGCAGAACTGTATAATGCCCATTAGAATCAACATTTTCAGGTTCACTTGCCACAGTAAGCAGCCTGGGTTTGCGTGAGAATGAATGCAGACTAGCAGGATAGCGTGATAGATATGGTTAATATGGTCGAGCTTCCCCAATTATACAGGAGGTACTAATGCCACGAATCCCAGTTTATTACAGTCAAAAACTGTTGGATCTAAACCAAGGTCAACATCCTTAAGGGCTCCCCCAACTGTCCATAAATAGAACTACAATGGTCCATACGCCACCTGGCCCAACCCAAACATACCCAAAGTAACTAATTGTAGGGTGCTAAAACAATACTATTAAATTAGGAAATATGTGCCAATAATTTGATGTTTTAACACAATAATTTCATAGAGAATACAATTTTAAGGAGAACAAAAAAGGCCTTTACAAGCATGGTAACATTTTTTTTTTTTTGGTTTGCTTTCAGACAACTGGAGTGATTGTACGTGCCAACAAGAGAGCACAAGTGAACATCTTGATCAACAGGATTTCGGGATTTGTGTAAGTGTTGGAGCATGTATATTTACATAGTTTTGTTAATATACTTGGGCTGGTGCAATGTGATTTGGGCAGCTCCGATAGCTGCCCCCACGACCCGGCAACGGAAAAGTGGAAGAAGATGGATGGATGGATGGATGTTAATATACTCAACAAAAAACACATTTGTTTTTGCTCTAATTTTTCATGCGGATGCAGGTGAACTCAAAGACATACAACTTTTCCTATTCACACAATAGGCCCACTTCTCTCAAATTTTTTGTTACAAATCTGTCTATCTGTGTTAGTGAGCACTTCTCCTTTGAATCCATCCCACCTCACAGCTGTGTAGGGCTGCCCCCTGTCAGTCGTTTAGTTGACTAATCAAAACCTCTTAAAAATGCTGTCATTCATCCCCCCCAAAAAAACCTCATTAGACCCTAAAAATCTGGTAAACTACCGACCAATATCCAACCTACCATTTTTATCCAAGGTCCTGGAGAAGGTTGTTGCAGCCCAACTTCATAACCATCTTCAAACATATAATTTTTATGAAAAATTCAGATTCAGGTTTCCGGTCAGTACACAGCACAGAGACGGCCTTGGTGAGAGTTACAAACGTCCTGCTCACGGCTGCAGATCAGGGCTGCCCATCTCAACCGGTCCTCCTGGATCTATTGGCTGCTTTTGACACCGTGGACCATAACATCTTGCTCCATCGGCTCCAGTCGGTTGTTGGCCTCACAGATACCACTGTTGATTGGTTCCGCTCATACCTCGCAGAGAGAGCAGCATACAGTATGTGGTCATGGGGAGGCTAAATTGATGCATATTTGAGATTATGGACGATGATAGAAGAGGAAAACTATAGCTTTATATGGACGTATGAGGACAGTACATGTACAGCACCAGAAGGCAGGAGTGACCTGGAGTCCCAGACCAAAAGTTTTTCTTTTTACACATAAATTACGTGTTGTAATTACGTGTTGTTGTACTATGTAATAATAGTTGTTGCAGCATGAGCCCCTGTTATTTCATGTCAGATGAGTGCAGTTTGCCCACTTATAGTCGACTAATTGCTGCTCAGGTCGTGTTCTTGGTCAAATAAGGATTTGGCTGTTTAGACCGCCTTAAGGCCTTTGACTGTCTATAATTGGGGGTCTGAAAACTAGTCAATATTTGATGTGACACCACTTGCCTCACACAGTGTAGCACATCTCCTTCTAATAGAGTTGACCTCCCCCACCACCACCAAATAAAGCAAAACTGAACATTTCAAAGTGTCGTTTTATTGTAGACAGCCTAAGGCACTCCTATGCGGTCTAATCAGCAGCATCTTCATATGCCACAACTGTGAGGTGGGATGGATTCTCTTGACAAAGGAGAAGTGCTCACTAACACAGATTTGGACATATTTGTGAACCATATTAGAGAGAAATGGGTCTATTGTGTTTATAGAAAAGGTTTTATTCCATTGAGTTCACCCCATGAAAAATTAAAGCGAAAACAAAAGTGATACTTTTTGTTGTGTATAGGTCTAACTTTCTGTTTTCTTTACAGAAAAACTAGAACTCTAAATGAAACAATCATTCCGGTGATGTTTATTAATGAGGTAAAAGTTGTCAGTAATAAAGCTCTCTTTTGCAGTGATGTAATTTGAAATTTAATTACATTTTTACATTTTCCCTTCATTGTAGAGCGTGGTCATCGATGATGCTTCTGTAGCAAGAGTGCAAAAATTACTTTTGATTGTCAATGTTGTGTCAAATTTCCCCCTGATTATTGTGGCACTAGGAGGGATCATGCTGGCTGTCTTCATAATTCTCCTTGTACGTGCTCGCAAACAGAAGGTAAGTGGCGAGAAGAAATCAAGGTGTCCAACATTTCTTCTTTTTCTTGCTCTACTCTACTTCATACTGCTAAACTGTATTGGCAACACTTAACTCCTCCCCCTTTGCATATATTAATCGCATCTTTGTGTCCTTATGCTGAATGACGCTAATAATATTGTGTTTAGCAAGGATATGCTAGGTTTACATGGTCAGAAAAAACATATAACTGGAGTAATCTGATAACCCCCATAATCAGATCTGATGCGTTTATATTTACTTCATGTGCCAGAGCAGATGTGATGAAGTATCTCGCCACCCCTCCCTTAAATCAGACCCACCTGCAGACCCAGGTAGAGAATGATTGCACCTCAGTATTTGGATGTATCCAGGCAACTGGGAACTGGGATTTTTTCCCACTTGTGACCTCAGAGAGTTCCAGCTGAATAAACTAAATGGCTAATGCTACAACAGTTAGCTAATAAGATGCTAACACAACATGAATGTTTCTCCACAAACATATAGGTATTTGTGGCACAAAGTCCATTTTCCAAGATGGCGCCACGTAATGGCGTCTCATGCGCTAGCTGTGTATTTTGTAGGGCTGTTAAAGACCAAGTTTTTTTGGTCGACCAAAAACATGCTCTGAGCAGCGATTAGTCGACTAAAAGGGGTCGTGGCATGACGCTGATCTGACCCAAACTGCACTCATAAAACAGAAAAGTTTAGGAGCTCGTGCTGTAACTACTATTTATATATAGAAGCAACATAAACGGTACATTTATTGTGTAGAAAGTCACATTAATCTGACCTTTAGTCTCAGACTCCAGCTCCCTCACTCCTACATGTGCTCTCCATACGTCCATATAATCCAAATAAAGCAGTAGTTCTCTTCCTCTATCATCGTCCCTATTCTCAAATGTCCTGTGGGTCAGACATCACCGTGTGACACTTTTTCGCCGTAATGTAAACACAAACTTGTCAGTCTTCCTATCAGGCTGTTTAATTTCTTCGAGTTAAGCCCTGTACAGTGTAGTGACGAACTAATCAGTTCACGTTACGCAGAGCTCCTCATCTTATTTAGTCCCGGATAAAGCATAAAAACAGGATAATCTTATAATATAAGATCTTATAATATAAGAACTCCAGAAATCAGATGATGATCAGATTTCGGCATGCAAACGAAACCACTGTGTTACTTTGCCTACTGCATGCTTTGAGACAGTACTGTACATGAGGCGGGATTTTTGTTTAATCCATTTTTTTGTTAAAGGCAAATACTATATGATTATTATATTAATATCAACTCTTTCTTTCTTTCTTTCTTTAGACCACCTCTGAAGATGAAACATCGTATACTCCTGTTAGTGGAAAAGAAAAGGAAGATCCTCAGAATGGCACCTACATTGGTTTGACTCCTAAAGTTGATGCTCAAGCTTAATTTCACACATATGCAAGAGGTTGTTCCTTGCAGTTGTGATTTTTAAATAATGTATTATCACGTACCCATTTTGTCAGGGGATAGTTATCATTTTATAGTTTTTATGTTGTAGTGGTTATCACCAATACCACTAAACCATCCTGTGACAGATGTGAATAACAATCCTGTGGTATATT
Source organism: Neogobius melanostomus (assembly GCA_007210695.1). Classification (NCBI taxonomy): domain Eukaryota; kingdom Metazoa; phylum Chordata; class Actinopteri; order Gobiiformes; family Gobiidae; genus Neogobius; species Neogobius melanostomus. Next base: position 4,939,728 of record VHKM01000221.1, on the reverse strand, counting down.
ATACTTTTCCGTCCAAGGTTGTTTTAAACCACGTGATTTCTAAGTAACTGACCACTGTGTAACAGAGAAGACATAATGTGAGACATCTAACTGTGAATTTTTATATCATATGCCACTCTCAGGGGACTAAATACAGTATTATTTAGTTTCCAGGGCTACTGTTATTTTATGTTATGCACTCTATGAAGGTAGTGTTTGTTAATACCTGAGGAGTCATTAGGTGGCACGTGTGTGAATACTTTCCTGTCACTGTCCGGTGGGAATGGATATTACACGTTGTACATTTAAGTTACAAGTTTTGTAAAATATTTCATGTTTGTAAATATAATATAGAATTTCTTCACTTTGAATTAAGACCTTTACCAGTGTTTTGTAGGTTTTACATTAACCAGCGTTACAAAATTTAGAAGGCCAAATATGGCGTTAATGCAAAGTTTTAGCATTGCATTTTTCCATGTCATTTCAATTATTTTAGTACAATTTTTAAATTCACTTTAATTTCAATTCTTATTTTAGTGGCACTGCTGTTTTAATTCATTGTTACTGATGTTTGTTGCCATAAAGAAGGCTATTTAAATTCAGTTCACACCACAGGCAGCATACGTGACTTTTAGGTCAGATTTTTCAGTTACTGGCCAGTAGTGTGTTAATTAATATATTTGTGATCTTTGTATTACAGTGATGTGCAAAATGTCCGCGTCTGATTGTTTCACACAAAACACAGTATTACGTGATGTAATAGTAAGCTATTAATTGAAGTGCAGTAAATATAAAATGCTGAATTTGTTTCTTGAGCCAGAATTTAACACAGCGCTGTGTATACATTGTGGTCTCTTCTGATGTGCCAAATTGCTGTGAAAAAATCCACTGAATAAAGGGTCTAAATGTATACGTTTTGTTTGTTGTTTTGTTGTCGATGTAAATGTTGAAGCCACAGTCAGTTTCTTGATCAGAAATAGACTGGTGCCTCATGGTTGTTCAGGAGGTCCACCCAAGAGAGTGAGACACTCCTGTCCTTAAGATTCCTCAAATTAAGCTAGAGCAGGGAGGAAAATCTGGGCATGTCCACTTGGGCATTCATCCCACAGTCCAATATGAGATGAATTTATTAATCAAACATATATTTTAGAACTTGTGTATGATGTAGGAGTACTAGTTGGAACTGTTATGATAGGTCCTGTATTATGGTTGTACAATCTAGAGCAGGGGTTCCCTAACTTACCAACCCACTCATCTACCCACGTGACTCTGATTCCCATTATAAACAGAAGGGGGAAGTGTCAGGCAAAAGGCAATATATTCTCTCAACAAAGTAATTATTTTTAAACAAGACAGCTCTGTCCATAAATAAGACAACTGTAGTGGACTCTTCTAAAAACAGACTACAGTAAAAACTACTTAAAATACATTCAAGGAAAATTAAATTTCAGTTGTTTTTAACAGCAAACTTGAACTCACTTTTACAATGACAGACAGCCAGGACCACACTGTGCAAAGAGGCCCTGAGACAATCCAGCACATAACTGCAGGGTGTAAGATGCTGGCAGGGAAAGCTTACATGAAGTGCCATAACCAAGTGGCTCAGGGGCGGATCTACAAAAAAAAGCAGGGTCAGGGATAATTTTTGGGGTGGCAACACATTTCACAATGTCGAATGTTTATAGCCGGGGTACGCAAGTTTTGCTTTATTGCAAGACAATTTTTCTGTTCAGATGCAGGCTGAGCCTCCCAAAATTATATACAAATAGTAGTACTGCCAATATAAGTATGGGGTTTCTAGGTAAAATTTCAACTTGTACTTAAACTCTGTAAGCACCAGTGATGTTGTCCAAAATGAGTGGTGTCTGCAGTCACCTGCGTTTTCCTGCGATTATGATTCATCCAAAAATATTTTTAATGATATTAGGGTCGCGGTTGGTCGGGTCGTTTGAAATAAAGATGCCAATTAAACCTTTGTAATTTACATCGTACTAGTCTAGTACTAAAAAATGCGGGTCAGGAAGCGGGTGGGGTATAATATTTTCTTATTTTTTTGTGGTCCGAGTTGTGGGCGGGTTAGTTGAAAACGTCGGTCGGGTGCGGGTTGTTTATACATTGACTGGTAAGCACCCAAGTAGAGTAGCTTCTAGAGCAGATGTGAGACATCACATGACATCAACAGGGTGACAGTTGGGGTGACAAGACCTGCCACCCCTCTACATCCGCCCCTGAGTGGCTGGCATATAATATAGGAACATCTGTGCAGAGTATGGGCTGGGAATCCCAAGGTCAAAGTGAGAAACCCTCCAAAGGTGGTAGAGAATGACCACGCCAAGATCCTGTGGGACTTCCAGATACAGACGGACAGAATGGTAATGGCGAACCTACATTGTGGTGGTGGACAAAGAGCAGAGGAAAGCCATTGTGGTTATCATATCAATACCAAGCAATTTCAACATCAGGAAAAAGGAACACAAGAAATTAGAGTACCAGGAGCTCAGAGAAGAGCTGGAGAAGGCATCAGTGGTGCCCGTGGTCATTGGGGCACTCTGGGCAGTGACCCCCAAACTGGAGGAGTGGCTACAGCAGATCCCAGGAAATACATCAGACATCTTGGTCCAGAAAAGTGCAGTTCTAGGAACTGCAAGATACTGTGCAGAACCCTCAAGCTCTCAGGCCTTTGGTAGAGGACCCAAGCTTGGAGGAAAAAGACCACCCGTTTACTTTTGTAAATAAAATGTTTACCAGTATTTTTACATTTAGCCCTTTGAAAGCATTTTCTTGCCATATCCTTTGTAACGTACGACAGGACTAAATGTGTCTTCAGTGAAATCTAAATATGAGAAATTTAGGGTTAAATGAAAATGAGAACATTTTGTATTAATTAGTGACAGTAGATAGACTTGGTGTTGTGAGAAGTTGAGGTCAAGTATTTCAGAAGAACATTGGAGGTTCAGAAGAGGAAGCCTCAGCTGAGGACACAGCAGGTCTGGGTCTGTGCTGAAGCACTAGTGTCTATTATCGGGGAAGAACTTGGGGGTTATTAAGAAAAGGGGTTGTGTGTGAGCACTTTGTGTGATTCTGTTTTCTAAAACAGAGCCCATCACTGCTCTGTAGCACTCTCACATCCCAAACACAATGTCACATCAGTGGAAACACAGGTGTGTGAGGGGTCAGAGTCACTTTACATTCATTTACATGCATTTATTAAAGAAACTCCAAACCATGATTATAATAACTACAGTATAGAGGTGATTTTAACTTGAAATTAAATCTTAATGTAACCTACTTTAATATACTCTCGTAAATAATATGATGATTATGGTATTGATAACGTCAGATTCATCAATACAGTGAGTAAAAAATACTTTATCAGTTATGATTACATAGCCTAAAGCAGCCATTCCCAAAGTACGTGACGTCGTGGCCCCTTATCGATCAGAAATCTCCTGGGGGCCCTCAATAATAATATATTTACTCTATTCTGATGAGTTTGTTATTATTTTACAGGTAGAATAAAAGCAATAAAAGCAACATTTAGTCATGACTGTAGGCTAAATACTGGTTTAAAATAGTATAATGTAGCAAAGAAATGTAGCTTTCCTTTAAAATATATTGTTTTCAATGTACTTGTTTTGTAGACAAGCTTTGGGGGCCCCCTGCAGTGCCTCTGAGGCCCCCAGGGGGCCCCGGACCCCACTTTGGGAACCATTGGCCAGCGTCCTCTGCAATGGTCATAAAGATACATTTTGAATACATTTTAAAAACTAAAATGTAAATTTTTTATTTCATTTTTTATTTTTACTCAAATTAAGTAAAATATAGCAAAAATACATATACCGATTTTTATTGTTAAAGGAAGTACATTCAACAGAAGAGGGCAGCATTACGCTTTTCTAACGTACAACCTGCCGGATCCATTAAGAAGAAGAAAACGTGTAGCTAGTATCCGCCATGGATCTTGCCGCTCGCGAATCTTTTTTCGTAGGATAGTTGGTACATTAACCAATCACAAGTCATGAGAGTGAAACGTCATACATGCATCAACCAATCAGCTTAATCCTTATCCTGCCCTAGCCACTAACCTTAAGCGTAGTGGGCGGCTGCCAAATCTTAATACATCTCTGATTGGATGATGAATGTCCACTGTGTACCAACTATCCTAAGATAAAGAATTTCGCTAGCCGCTCAGACTCAGGCATCATGGCGTTTAACTTCGGCGGTACCACGAACAATCCCGCTACAAGTATGTTTTATTACAATTCCTTCGCTTTATCATAAGTCGCATGGCGTTTGTCTTGGCAAGTGAAGTTTCTAATGGTTGGATGTGCGTCATCATGACAAAATTACACTACTGTTCACCTAAACGCATTGTCATATTAGCATAACCCGTCTAGTGGCAACACTTAAAGAATAATCAATTGTCCAGAAAATACAGCATTCCGAATTAAATAAGATGGGCTTCTTGACTTGTTGTCATAACCCTTGGTAATCTCTTGTACATTTTTGAAGGTACAACTGGATTTTCATTTGGGTCTTTTGGTGCCAAGACACAGCACAAACAACATTTGGCTTTGGCACTCCAGCAACCACCACCACCGCTTCATCTGGGTTCGGCAGTGAGTGCATAGACATAAATGTCGTTGCAATTTACTTTTATTCATACTCCACAAGACGTACGAACTTTTTTCTTGTACCCTGAGATGCAAGAACAAAATGAAGTCACTTTTGCCTTGTAACCATGGAACTGTCGTCTAGTGATGTGCGATTCGTGAACGAATCGTTCAAAAGATTCGATTCACTTTACTGACTCAGGAGTCGTGATTCCCCGCCTCCATTAACTCGTTCACTAACTCGCCCGCCCACTGCTTTCTAACTGCGATCCCTGGACTGCGTTTTTTAGTCCCAATGAATGGCACACTAATATTATGTGTGTGTAGCTAGTTTGAGCACAGAAACCAAAAGCTTACTGTTCACAACTAATAACTATTTCCCCCTAACGTTCTCCTTCCTGCCTGCCCGCGCCCGCTCTACGAGCCGTACGAGCAGTGAACGACTCACTGTGGTTCTGGTTCAGCCCCGTCCCGCTCCCCTTCGAGTCGTTCAGCACTGAACGAATTGTTCAGCTCTGAACGAGTCGTTCAGCTCATTCAGCACACGCTATGATGCTGACTCGTCTCATAACTCTCGTTCTCCCACGGAGCTGCTAACTGGGTTGAAGAAAGTCGTATCTTCTGACAAAAAAAAACCCCTCCACACGTGACCGCCTCGAACATTATTGATGTTAAATGAGGTTGAATATTTCTGTACAAAACTAGAGTTATTGCACTCAGAAGTCCTATGCTGCTCTGTGTGAGTAAGTGACTCGTATGAACTGAACTGGTCTGGGAGAACGAATCACTCTGTGGTTCACGTCAAACAAAGGCACTGATACGTATGAATCAAATGACTCAACTGCTAACTCCCGGCTAAGCTAGCCTCGCGCTAAAGTGTAAATAAAGCAGAGTATTGGAAAACAGATAAATATAATTGAATGCCAACATCATGGATTACATAAAATATAACTTTATCCAGTTTTACAGTCTAAAATGGCACCAAATTACAATCAAATCACCATGTATTTTTTTATTTTTTTTTATTAAACAACAATTATTAATGGATTTAATTATGTGTGGAGGTTACGTTTTTTGTTCTCTATGATATTTTCCCAACTACTGTAATATTTTAATTGGTTTAAACGGTGGTTTACATTAGACTGACTCACTGAATCAAACGACTCAAAACACCCGATTCACTTTGGTGAGTGATTCATTTTAACTCGAGTCAGTAAAATGAACCGAACTTCACATCACTACTGTCGTCAGTTGCAAAACGCTTCCATGGTTACAAGGAAAAAATGACTGAATTTTGTTCTGTCATGTCGGGGTACAAGTACAAAGTTCTTGCGTCTCATCGAGTATTAATAGGCCTTTAGTCTTAGAATAATTTTACTCCGTTTAGATGGGTCAGTCCTAGTGTATGCTTAGAAATTATGCGTGATAATGAATGAGAGTTGAGAGTTTGAGATTTGTATATTAAATAATGTGTTTCTGAAATGTGGAACACAGAGCTGTGGGGAACAGGGGTATGCGCTCGCTGCCATACCATTGTTTTTACCATTTCACATTTGTTTATCTGCATTCCCAAATACCACAGAGTTTGCCATACTGTATTTTCAATTATTTTCTCTAGCTTTTACAGCACCCAACTTTGGTACGGCTACCAGCAGTGCTGCTGCAGCACCCACAGGCTTTAGTTTTGGTTCCACCAATACCGGTAAGATCTTAAACATAAAAAAAGTTTTAAATGTTTTTTTGTTTTTTTTCCAGTTTCAATCAGAAAATAGACCAACTTTGTGTTTTTAACTCATCAATGTCATCTCCTTCTTTTAATGCTTGCCTATACTGACTGTAGGATTTGGGGGGCTGGCAGTTGGAAACACCACCACTGGTGGGTTTAGCTTGGGGGGGTTGGCTTAAATACCAATCCAGCACCAGCCAGCTTTAATGTGGGATGCTTGGGTACAACTACTACTACTGGCAGTGTCTTCAGTTTTGGTAATAGCCTGGTTAGCACAGGTAGATGGCCTTTGCTTTTTTATTTGCCTTTTTTTGTATGTGTGAAATGCACTGCAATAGGCTCTATGCATGCAAATGACACGCGACTTCTGAGTGCGAATCCCCGGCGGCCGTGGTCCTTCCTCGCTATTTTCCCATGAGTCTTGCACAAATCAACGCATAGTTCAAGAAAACATCACTGACCGTGAGATACTGATCCGAAGTCGGTATCTCACTGACATTATGTTGGATTAGGGCTGGGCAATTTTGGAAAACAAATAATCATGATTGTTTTCCCCACACTGATCGATCTCATTTTTCAATTCGATATTTTTTGTTTTCTTATTGATAAAAACAATACAATGTGGCCTTTCCTGAACTAGCAAGTGAACAGATGCTGCGGCCAGACTGAAAACTGCAGCTAACTCTGCAGCAAAGACAAACTCCACACTTGCCTAGCCTCACAGAACAACATCACCATGTCCTTTCACCTGCCCCGCACCACGTAACACACAAACATCTGGAAAAGAGCTGCAAAAAAGTGGAATGTTTGAAGAATGTCAGAAGCAAACATCGAAGTTTGCGTATTTGTGTTCAGAGTTTATGTACATATTAAGTTGTTAGCACTAAAGAAATGCTAGTAAACAGCGCATTTATAAGTATGAAAGACGATCAAACTTACAATTCACTGTAGAGGTCCAGCTAATCCACAGTTGCAGCCTCAAAAACAAATCCACATGGTCTAAAAACAGCGATAGATCGTTTTCCTCTTCGAAGGTAAACTTTTGGTCAGCATGCACAGCTGTGTGCGTCCTGGTCCTCTGACGGCTCCTCGTGTGTTTCTGTTTTGCCCATTAGACGAATTGAATGCTCTCCTCTCTTGCGTCCTGATAATAGATCCATGCGTAGCGTGTGGCTTCCTGTTTGTTTGACCCGAACGGGATTGACCTGACAGGCGCTGCAGCATCGCGGCGCCGGGACTTTTTTTTACAGAATGCAACAGGACTGGCCTGTCGATTTAAAACGCACCACGCGATTATCGAGATCGACCTTTGTTAAAATTGCGATAACGTTAAAATTCGATGAATTGCCCGGCCCTATGTTGGATGTAAAAACTTGACTGCAGGAAACGTCTTTCTGTATAGTATCAAAAACACCACAAAATTTAAACAACTAAAAGTATTTATACTAAAGACAGGCCAATTATTTTTTTGTGCAGGCTCTTTCAAATCTTATTGCTATTTTAATTTTTAATTGGCGCTAGCCGTTAGCTTTAAGACAAAAACACCGTGATGAGCAGGAAGTTTCCTCCAGTGAATTCTTTGCTCCCGACGCAATGTTTTTAACATGTTAGTGACTGTCCACCAGTAATAATAATAATCATAATAATACTCAGTTTTATTGACATTGTTATGAACCGGTTCACAACTACGAATTTTACTTGGCACGTTTGCGCAGACGTGCCAAACGTTCCAAGGCGGCCGTTAAATGGCGCGCTTTAATAATAATAATAATAATAATAATAATAATAATAATAATAATAATAATGCTGCTGCTGCTGGATAATGTTATAGAGCGCTTTTTCCAGACGCTCAAAGTCACTTAACAATAAAATGGCGTGCGTTTTTTGGTGGTGGTAAGCTACTATTGTAGCCACAGCTGCCCTGGGGTAGACTGATGGAAGCGAGGCAACCAGTTTGCGCCATTGGCTCCTCCAACGACCACCAACCATGCACTCACTACATTCGCCAGACTTCCTGGTGTTCCAAACGGTCTCCCATCCAAGTACCGACCAGGCCCTTCCCTGCTTAGCTTCCGAGGTCTGACGGAATAGGGCAGAGCAAAGGTGGTATGGCCACGACTATCTCGCTGCCTGCCATGTAATCTTGAGCTGCTTTTAGACAAAACCTCTTAGGGAAATAACGGAGACAGGATGAGCAAACGCCGACTGAGGATCCACTCGGAAGTCACGTGACGCTCGCATGCATATAGCCTATACTTGCATTGTTATGTTACAGTTGTTGTAAATGTATTTTTGGTTTCCTTTATTTTAATTTCTAAGAAAAGGAAACACTTTGTCACTAATTTATAACACAGTAACAACATAACAGAATGGAAATTGCATGGTGACAAGGGATAATGAAAAGAAAGCATTTTTGGAGCCCTGTTTTCTTAAAACATCTTTCCTTGTAATTTATTTCATTTCATTTCATTTTATTTATAATTTTTTCATGGTAATGCAACATACAATTGGAACAATCCAACAAACACAACAATAATACATTCCATGAAAAAAAGAACAGGAGTAGGATGAAGAAAAAATCTTATAAGCTCCTACCCCATTCTTTAAAAAAACATTACAAATTAGATGGCCACACCGATGCCAAAAAATAACAATAGCCCAGACCACATTTAATCAACTTTCAATTTTAACAATTTTCTTCTTTTTTTTTCTCAATTATTATTATTAATAATTTTGCTAAAACAACAGTGACGCAATGGTGACAACAGCGGCGACGGGAACGACGACGAGTCCATCAAACATTCTTACATTCTTGTTGTCGAGTTATTGTTCGGATTTAGAGCTAGGGTAAGAAATTAATAAGACCGGTCCAGTTTCTATACCATAATTACCTTGTTATTACACTTTTAGGTACCATGCTATCCTATTGCCATGCTTTTACTGTGCTGTAAAGTAAAGTGCTTTATTGCTGTTGTTTTTCTTATTCGTGGGGTGTGCTGCTTTCTTGCATGCTACTTCTTACTGCATGTCAAGTAGGTGGTCTGTCTTATGCATATGTGTTGCTTTGCCAAACACAAGGAATTCGAACTGCTGTTGCCGTTCATGACATGCCCTCAGCCAATGGGCCTGTGAAGGGAGTGTTGCTGATAACTTTCTGTAGGGTCAAGGTTGTGTCCTAAATAATTAAAAACGTATAAAAGCTGAAATTAACATTACTCTTTCTTCAGAGCTAAAGCTAATTTGACACTCATAAACGTTGACACTAAAAATTTGAACAAAATTACATGAAAAACAATCGTGCCGCTCTCGGGCCAAAAGTCCCTTTAAGTTGACCTAACTAGAGCCTGTGTGAAAACGCCCTTAGTCTCACAATAACATGAAATGGCAAAATACAGTGCTCAAAAACACTTGAGCAACACAATGTAACTCCAATTGTTCCCTTTTATGTATAAATAAAGGGAACACTTGGAGTTACATTGTATCGTTCAAGTGTTCCTTTTATTTTTTTTGAGCAGTATATATTGAATTGAAGCAACCAAGGTCAAGGTCAAGGTCAAGGTCAAGGTTTATTTGTATAGCACATTTAAAAACAGAATACTGCCCCAAAGTGCTTTCCATATTCAGAGCAAACATATAAACAACATACAACATACTAGGTACTGCAAATGATAAACAGAAAATTAAAAATAAAACTGCAGTATAATCAAAATGTCTAACTCAGCTTGAATTAAAATGCCAGTGCAAAAAGATGCGTTTTCAGCAGCGACTTTCGCAGGCTTTATAGGCATTGTTTTGTTGTTGCAATACGTAAAGGAAACAAGACGCTGCATAAAGTATGTTCGATGACTTAGTTTGAATGCGGCCAATATAAAGAAATTACAGTTTTTAATGTTGATTATGTCCGTAATGATGGCTCTTAATACTCCAGACATTTTTCAGAAGAGAGAATAGTAAAACATTTACAATATGGCAAGTGTCCCCAAAATGTTGCAATAAATTACATACTGTGAAATAAACACCATCATTTCTATCATTTCATACTAACTTAAATTTAACTTTATCGTTACTTTCCTAGTAAAAACTGTAATGCAATGATGCAAGTTGTTCTATCAATTTTGTTCCCACAGACTAAAATAGTTAAAATAATTTGTCAATCTGACACCGGTTTGCTTTCTGTGGAGGACCACTTAAATCTAAAACACTTTATCATTTAACATTTATTTTTAATTTTTTCATGCTGCAACGGCATCAGCTCATTGTTTACCGTTACTATGGTTACTGTGATTTGCCTAACTGCGGGTGAATGTAGTCAGCAGTTAACATTACAGTTTTCACAGACTTTTGTGTGTGTGTGTTAATGTTATGATGTGGTCCTCAGGCACTTTCGGTGGATTTGGGACGACATCGACCTCTGCTGCGGCTCCTGGTACAACTTTCAGCTTTAATGCTCCCTCCAGCACCACAGGTCTGTAGTGTTGATGTCCTGTTTGGGAATGTTTAGACTTTAGAGCGCTGACAAAACTATCTAAAGATGTCCAATATATTGTAGGTTTATTTAACTGTAACTTCAGTTATACTTATTTATAGGGAGCCTCTTTGGTAACACACAGAATAAAGGCTTTGGGTTCTCGACTGGCCTTGGCACTGGGGCTACTGGAACATCAGCTTTTGGAACTGGACTAGGGACGACAGGCCTCTGTGGTTTTGGGGGTTTTAATATTCAGCCAACACCGCAACAGCAAGGTGAGCTTGTATATTTGAATGATCATTTAGAGAGTATGGATTTGTGCTGTCAAAAAGATTTCTGGGGTTCTTGCCATATGCCATAATAATACGCTGTTGGAGATTTTAACATGTAAAAGTGTGATAGTGCATAGTGTGAGAAATGTCTCTATTTTTTTGCATGGCAATAACTTTGGAGGCAACTAGTCTTCCTGGGGTCCATCACAACTTTGAGACAATACAAAAACCATAAACTCAACAATGTAGTGAAGAATAAAAATGTTAATAAAACAATATTTTACTCTCTTTACAGCTTTAAAGTTCATACTCTTGCTTCTTAAGGAATGTTTGTAAAAAAAAAAGCATTGCAGTTGTATTAACAAAATAATTTAATTAGGATTGCCAGTGCCCCTCAGTTGTTGTAGACGTCCGTGGAAATCACTGCATTGCCGACTGTGCTAATGATACTATTATAACAACTGTAGAGGGTGCCAAAGAACCAAATATTGTTGTTAAACATTGTTGGTTAGGTATTATGCTAAACCTTTTTTCTTTTTGTGCTTTTTAGGTGGCTTGTTTGGTCAGCAGGTTCAACAGCCAGGTCAGACCCAGCACACGCAGCTCTATCAGCAAGTCACGGCCCTGTCAGCTCCAACCTTATTAGGAGATGAGCGTGACACCATTTTGGCCAAATGGAACCAGTTACAGGCGTATTGGGGTACAGGGAAGGGATATTATGCAAACAACAACCCCCCTGTTGACTTTACCCAAGAAAATCCTTTTTGCCGCTTCAAGGTTGGGCCTGTTTACATTTTTGAATATTACATCTTTGTGATTAAATACATTTAAACATAAGACGTCTTTGTTTTCTAGGCAGTTGGCTATAGCTGCATCCCTGTCGCAAAAGATGAAGATGGATTTGTGGCATTAGTTCTTAATAGAAAAGAACTAGATGTACGAGCTCAACAGCAACAGCTTGTCGAGTCCCTACAGAAAATGTTGGGTATCAATCAAATGCTGTCTGTCAATGTTGAGGGTGTTAAGTCTTTGCCAGATGATCAGTAAGTTTTTTTCCTTGTCTGTTACAAGTTACTGCTTATGATGTGGCGTTGCGTTACTCTGACAAATCCTACTTGGATTTTTAGGACAGAAGTGATCATTTATGTTGTGGAGCGCTCACCAAATGGCACATCGAAGCGTATTCCTGCCTCTACTCTCTTCAGTTTCCTTGAACAGGCCAATGTAAAGATTCAACTCACACAGCTGGCTGTAACTATGTCTGTTGCGCGCACAGAGCTGTCTCCAGCTCAGCTCAAGCAGCTGCTTCAAAATGCTCCTGCTGGTAAAAAACAGAAAAGGATTTAAAAGGATATTTCGGGATTTTTGACATTAGGCCTCATTTCCTAGTTATCAAGAGTGTTGTTGATGTCTGGAGATACTTTTTCTTAAATTCATGCAGTTCTTATAATTGAAGAGTCTAGTGGCGCTAGGCTAGGGCAAGGCTAAAGCATTTCTATGGTAACAGCTAGCCTGCATTAAAAACAGTCTGGCGCACTCCACAGTGCACCTGAGGTAAATCACTTATAACGCCAGACTAACCATATAAATGTCTGTGTTAATAGAATAATTTTTGAAATATAACTGACCTTGTATCACATGAATTACCGCATTTTGAGGGACTATTTTCTTGCAGATCACTCCGCCGCTGCGTTAGCTTACAACCACGAAGCTGATGCTGCTCAAATATAAGTATAAGTGCAAAATGGTTAAAATTATTCTATCGACACAGACATTTATATGGTTAGTCTGGCGTTATAAGTGATTTACCTCAGGTGCACTGTGGAGTGCGCCAGACTGTTTTTAATGCAGGCTAGCTGTTACCGTAGAAATGCTTTAGCCTTGGCCTAGCCTAGCGCAACTAGACTCTTCAAATATAAGAACCATATATCTCCAGACATCAACAACACTCTGGATAACTAGGAAATGAGGCCCTATGTCAAAAATCCCGAAATATCACTTTATTTTCTGCATGTACAAAAAACATATTGTGAAGTGCAAGTAATCAGTATCTCTGTTGTTTAGGAGTGGACCCCATCATTTGGGAACAGGCAAAAGTGGACAATCCTGATCCAGAAAAGTAAGTTGATTGGTTAAAGAAAAATGAGTGAATATTAGTGGTACTCGTTTATGATCCTCCCAGAAAGAATATAATTAAGGCTAACCTAAAAGGTTTTTGTATTATATTTGGTTATTTAGTCAGGACGGTGCATGTCAATGAACATACATGGGACTCATGCATGTAAACACGCCACGCCGGATTTTAACCTCGGGCTAATTTGCATCCGTCGTCCCACACTTGCACTCTCAAACACACTCTCATCCTCTCATTCAAAATATATGTTTTTAGTGGTAGGGGAAACCGGAGTACCTGGAGGAAACCTACACAGCCACGGGGAGAACATGCAAACTCCACACAGCCCCTAGGTGGGAATCGAACTTCTGACCTTCTAGCTGTGAAGCACAAGCCCTAACCGCTGGGCCACCGTGCTGCCCATTAAATAACTGTTTTATTTCTACCCAATGTTTCAACAAAGATCTCAAAAGTGCAACAGAGATTTCTGCCAAGCTGGGGGCATATTACAATTATTCTTACTTAACCTAAAGTATGTATCTAATTTTTTTGCAGGTTAATTCCAGTGCCTATGGTAGGTTTTAAGGAGCTATTACGGCGATTGCAAATCCAGGAGCAGATGACCAAACAACACCAGACCAGAGTGGATGTAAGATAAATTTATTTTTCATTTTTACATTCTCATTTTGTGTAGCAGATGCTTCACACATGTTTTTCTCGTTGTAGTGTAGCAGGTAGTAAGTTTGTGAAACAAGCATGAAATTTGGACTAAATGTTCACTAAAACCCTCTCTGTCAAAAAGTCTGTCAACGAAAAATTCCAAGTTGGAAAAAAAAATAGTCTGATGTGCACATTGATGTATGAGATACAGCAAGGTTCTGTTATCCTTATTAGACAGCATTTGAGACACTAAACTAAGCTAAACTACAACTAGAACTACAGAAACTAAAGCTTGGTACAGCATTATTAAAGCAAGATTAGCTGACACTGAAGCCCATGCTGAGTTACACAGCAGTGAAGTCACCTGTGTGCCCTGGTTGTGCAGTGACATCCACTCTGTGTGTGTGTGTGTGTGTGTGTGTGTGTGTGTGTATATTTTTTTTAATGTGTGTATGTATAATAAACCACCACCTAAATAGGTTGTGTTCATGTGACATCACAACATTCTAAAGAGCCCATCCATCCATCCATTTTCTTCCACTTTTCCGTTGCTGGGTCATCACATTGCACCAGCCGCTATGGCTCCTCCTGCAGGTGGTGGGTCCATGGAAGGATGACCTCATGGTTCTAACCGGGCCTGTTGGTCTCTCATAAGGGGCTTCTGAACCGCTCTTTGTCTGACCCGTCACCTAGGACCTGTTTGCCATGGGAGACCCTACCAGGGGCACGAAGCCTCCGACAACAGAGCTCCAGGATCATTCAGGTGCTCAAACCCCCTCACCACGTTAAGGTGGCGGTTCCAGGAGGGGATGGGCTAAAGAGCCCATAGTTTAAAATTGAGATGGAGGGCAACTGAAAATTCCATGGCGGTAACTAGGGATGGGAATCGATGACCGGTTCTACAAATAGACCCGGTTCTGTTTGAACAAAGCATCGGAACCGGACGTCTACTTCATTATCGATGCTCCCGCTCTGAAAACGCTCTTTTTTTCTTCTTTTTTCCCCCTTTCTCGGACATCATAGCGCGCCGCGGAGCTAGATACACATGCGTAAAGATGAAGTTCTCCGAGTCTATTGACGCTGCTTTGAAGTAAGCAGGGAAACGTGGAGAGGCCCAATCTCATCTTCTACCCCTTAGCCCTCCGCTTAGCCCTTCTCCTCCGTTTTGCGCGTTCACGAGAGATGAAGGGGTGTTGTCAATTAAAACAGGCCATTGCAATAAACGTGTCAGTTCTACTCTGCGATGTATTGTCTGACTTTGGAGTTTCTTTTCAAACTTCGGATACGTCGCTATTGACATGACACACGGGGTTCGCTGCTGCCCCCGCTGTCTCCCCGTGCCGCTGTGTCTGAGCCTGGGTCCTGTCCCCGCTCTGAGCGCACCTCGGCAGCCTCCCCTCAGGCCCGCGGCTGTGGGTACCCGTCCCGCCCTGAGCGCACTGTGAGCGGATCGGCTGGTCTCTCGCAGCTCTGGCTAACAGGCTTGTTGCAGTTCACACGGACAGGGGGAAGGAGAATGTAGCCCCTGATGAAGCAGAAATAGATGAAAATCTGTAGGGTTTGGGCTGAGACAGTCCTGTTGTTTAGGTGTTACAAAACAGCATCAGTCTGTTTATAAGTTACAGACACTTGTTGAAAAGTACAAATGTTACCATTATATTTTAGAGGATGCCAGGCAGGCTGAGTGCCAGCAGGAGCCACAGTATATTTGGAAAATTGCTTTATTTAATAAATATTTTTTCTCGGGAAAACTAACAATGTGTCTTTTTTGATTTAGTTTATCGAAAGCACATTCATTCCTTGCTTTTCCCCAACACACAGACAAGTCAGGCATCGATAAGAGAATCGATAAAGAATAGAATCGATGGGTAAAATTATTGTTGGTATTGATATCAATAAAATCTTATCAATTCCCATCCCTAATGGTAACTGTGGTAACTGGCGAATTGCAGATTTTTTTATCTTCATTTTTGGTTAATATCTCAGTCATCAGTGGGAGAATCCACATGAAACAAAAACTGTTTGAGTTCATCGTCTTCCCTGTCAGGACATATGAACTAATGTCCAATTATTTTCTCTGAAAGGCGTCCAAAAGTGGTGAAAGTATTCAAAAACATGAGCGAGATGTTTGCCAATAGGAAGAACTTTCAGACATAAAAATAATGTCAGGTTTGTGAATCCAATCACTATCAAATACTGATGAGGAAAATCAATTGTTAATTTTTGTTTTGGAGATTTCTTACAAAAACTGTATTTCTCCCATAGAGTTGTATTGGCGCCTGCCCTCCACCTGACATTATGACATCACATTCTAAATCGTGAACGTGACCTATTGTGCAGAGAAAGGTGTAGCCTGATAGTTTCAGACAGTCATTCCAAGAAAAACTATTACAGAAATTTTTGGACACAGTCATTTTCAAATTGCCTTATGGAGAAGATGTATGCCAAATTTCATGCTTGTTTCACCAACTGAAGTATTTTAGTGAAAAAATGAATTTATTTGCTGCACTATGGCGAGTCAGTACAGGCTCGCATTACTTTAAAAAGATGTCATTAGTTGTCAAAATGTTGCTATCCACCTGTCATTAAATCTAACTTTTGTAAAATTGACAAATTCTTTCTCATTGAGTTTTCTTTTTGAGTGTGTGGTGTGTCAAACAATAATGCACTTTTAAACCCACAGATTATCTCTAATGACATTAGTGAGCTACAGAAGAACCAGGCTACAACAGTGGCTAAAATCGCTCAGTATAAAAGAAACCTGATGGACCTCTCCCACAGAGTTCTGCAGGTAACAGTTAATACAAATGATTCCGTGAACTACATCTTCAAACTTGGCATCTGCCTGAATGTTGTCTCTCATTGACACATTTCCTTTTTCTTTAAAGGTTCTGATCAAACAGGAAATCCAAAGAAAAAGTGGATATGCCATTCAAGTTGATGAAGAGCACCTCCGAGTTCAGCTGGACACCATTCAGTCCGAACTCAATGCTCCCACTCAGTTCAAGGTAACCAAGTCCTCAAACTTGTATCATGTAGTTTCACTCATTGTTGATATTGTTGATGATTGATATTGTTAATATTATTGTAACGTTAGGGGCGTTTGAACGAACTGATGTCCCAAATTCGGATGCAAAACCACTTCGGTGCAGTGAGATCTGAAGAGCGCTACAGTGTTGATGCTGACCTCCTCCGAGAAATCAAACAAGTGAATATTGACACTTGCCTTGTTTTACAAACAATATTTAGATAATTTACATAGTAAATTTATTTGGATATTTAATTTTTTTCAGCATTTAAAACACCAACAAGAGGGACTGAGCCATTTAATCAGTGTAATCAAAGACGACTTGGAGGATATCAAACTCGTAGAGCATGGACTGAGCGACAGTGGTCATATAAGAGGGGGAATCTAACTGAACTGATGTAACAACTTATGCTCCCAAAGCTTTGTATGTATACCAAAAGCCCTTGTTTGAAAAGAATTAATGATAACATGCCTATACTGTATATCACATGACATTTAGCAGATTAGCACATTGGTTCTCAACCTTAAATCGGAGACCCCCACAGGCACCGCTAAATTTCACGGGGTTGCCAGATCAAATAAGGGTTAAATAAATTCAAACACTTTTTTATCTTGGGCTTAAATAGACAAAAACTGCACCCGTTATTTATTGTGCTGATAAATGGCAAAAATGCAACAATAAAAACACAATTTCTATGTAGTATGGCTAGTATTGTTTTACTGGGGGCCACGACGAAAAATTGTTAAAAACCACTGCAGAACATACATTGAACATCACTTTATCTTATACCACAGATCAAGGATATGAAAATGTGAAGGCATTTTAGCAAAAAGTAGGTTTGAGCATTTTGTAAATACACCTTTGTACTTTTTTTGTTTTTTTGGATGAAAATATTAAAATGTGTCATATTTCTCCTGTTTACTGTTACATGATTGCTGTATGTTTTTTAGCTGAAAACAATGGTGAAAAGAACATTAACATACAGTACATGCATTAACATATGCAGCAGTTTGTGTGAGGTAACTCTTTCCAACATCTCATCAAAGTAGAGCTTAAGTTGATAGGATTCATGTCCTGGATTTACAACCCCAGGATCAAAGGCTGATTGGCAGTTGAACTGAATAAGCAGCTGTTAGATTATGTCTCTCTGTGCTGCAGTGAAGAGAGGTCCACCAGTCGAAAGGCCTCCATAAACTCATTAATGTCGATGCTTCCATCTTTATTAAAGTCAATACTTTGCGCCAAATCTGAAATAGCTTTATCACTAATTTCTAGCCTCAAGTGTGAACTGAGTAGTTTCCAAGTTTGAAGGAACTCCTCATAAGATATGAGACCTGTAGAAGTAAAAATACCGTTCATTTATAATCACAAATCCAAAATCCATCCAGTTGATCACTTACCAGAATGGTCTGTGTCAATAATGCGGAAAATGGTTTCTAGGTTTGAATGGTTTTTGTACATTGTCTCCAAAATACTGGTATCTGGAATCTAACAAAAAAATTGTGTATTTCAGCGTGTGAGATGTGATTTTTATAACAGATAGTTTCTTACTTCGAGTTTGGGCCCAGTGATGGAGAACTCTCTTATCCACTCCTGATAGTCCACCATACCATCCTGTGTGCAGGTGATGAGCTGAGGACGTAGCACCCTCCAGGGCAGACCTAGGTTTAGGACGCTCTCTGTGGCTTTGGCCCACTGACTGAGGGAGATGATCCCTGATAAAGATCAGAAACAGTCCTATTGAACATGGGTAGGACTTGGAAACAAATGAAATAGTTGTAATGTATAACAGTTATTCTTATTTTAGTGCCTTTTTTGTTGACGTCACAGTCCTGGAAGGCACTGATGAGATGTGACCTGTGTGCAAATAGTTGTTCTTTAAGAGCTTTCAGAGCTGAGTTTTCTGTCTGTCCCACACTAACAATATAAAGAGAGCACATTGTTAGTATAAATATTTAAGATTCTACTATTCCGCTGGATGATCAGTACCTCTGTCTGAGAGTGAGCTCTCTGCAGGCTTGACTGGCCTGGTACTGGTTAAAGTGTGGAACCAGGTCCGGTCCCATTCTGACATATGCGCCTCTATTACTGCCCAGCTCATAGTAATTTGAGGCTGAGAAAATAGTTAAAACCTGGAAATACAAACAACTTGTAATTGTGTTTTTCCAAGGCCAAATGTCACTTGTAATACTATGTAATAGTTTACTTTGTGATTATGGCAGAACTCATATCCTTCCTGTTTGCACTCGTGGGAGCGGATCAGAAGGTGAAGCTTATGTCTTGATAGCACCTTCTCTGTGACATCAGGCCCCCAGTAGCAGCCGCCTCCTCTTACTTCATTGGGTATACAGCCATTTTGGGACATGGGATCACTCCACAATAAGTCCACTACCTGCAATAAGAGAAGTGCCTGAGATTATGTAAATAATAATAAATGCTTTTGTTGCTTACTTGTTTCCACTGATTCTCATCTGTCCCTGTTACTTCAGGGTCTGAGTCCGAGTTGGGTTCGTCAGAGGTGAGATCAAATCCAGCCTGTTTGCGCCTCCACTTAAGCTGTTCATCCACTGACCAGTTACATTGGGCATTCCTGGGCAGATTGTCAAGCGATCGCCGTGGAATGTCCTGTCTTTGAGAAGTATTTGGATGGCAGTAAGTAAGAGAATTAACTCTCTTTCGTCCTACATCTGGTTCCAAAGCATTTTTGGTCCTGCCATTTGACACATGGGGTTTGTTGTGGGCTGAGTGTTTCCGTGACTTAGGAGGCCTCAGGACCGACACATACTGTTATGAGACACACACATTACTCACAAATCTTACAACACTTTTAAATGAGCATTAGTATATTCAAACGTCTTACTTTATGTCTATCCACTTTCACAATTGTGTCAAGATCGGTTGTGTCAGAAATTCCTCCATGTACTACCAGTACTTTGTGATCTATAACTGTGGCAAGAGGCAGCCAGCTGAAAATCTTGTGTATAAGCTTCAGAATCTTCTTGCCGTGCACCTGCAGTTATGTGCATAATAGAGATTACAACCTCCACAGTTTCCCACATGATACTTTTATCTCAGAAATTCTTTCAACAGGCAATAATTCACAACATTTAATAAAACTGAGGCAGTATCACAAATCTGTCCTGGGAGTGAGACATTATGTGGCAATGAGTTTAAGTCTCACCATTCATGAAGCCAAAAACTCTGAACAGACGCGATACATCCTGAAGGTTACTCATTCTTTGACAAATGGTGTCTTACCTATCTTAGATTTATGACAGGTGTTGGAGTCTTGCACTGACCCTTCAGTTCAAAACTATGGCCTTTAAAAATGTGACGAAACTGTATTCAACCAAGAAAAACCTACTAAGATTTTAGAATCTCTTGTTTTAAAACATCTCTAGAAATGAGAGAATTAGAGACAAAGCACCAGGGACCCCCTGCAAACCCCACCCTTCAGGCTGCAAAACACTGTTGAGATATGCATACCCTGTACTTTCCCAGAACTTCTTTGGTGAAACCATATCTATTATAAAGAGAAAAAAATAATACTTTAAATTAACACTTAAACTCTAAAACATAACTTAAGCGTTGTTGAAGTCTACCTTAAGTTAACCATGTGGTCTTCGTGGTTTCCTCTGTTAAGATGGACATCATTCGGATAGACCAGCAGAAACCCAAACAGGATGAGCAGAATCTCTAAAGAGTTCTTTCCTCGATCTACAAAATCTCCATTAAAAACATATGCTCTCTCTGAAGCTGGCAGTCCATTCTACATTCAGTCCATAGATTAGGACAAGGTCACATTATTTCAGTTCAAGAGCTGTGTGGTCATTGCTCTTACCTTGTAGAATATCAAGAGCAGGTCCTCCAGGTGTCCATGTAAGTCTCCTAGAAAGTTAAAAGTGTTTTTGATCATTTGCTGTTTCCTGTTTACTTCAATGTGCTGTGACTTTGTCTATAGCAAAGGCCTGCTCGTATACCACATATAGTGATCTCTTTGGCATGGTTTGTAGTCACATGTGTGATATTTGGAAGCATTCTCAAAAGTCTCCATGTTTCTCCAAGAAGCTGTAGAACATATCGAGCATGGAGCTGCTACTAGGGAAAAATAACAGGCAATAAATACGGTGACTATTAAGACCATGTTTTTCTGCCACAGTCTGATCTGTGAAGGTGTACACTTACATGCTTATGCTTTAAGGCCTCTACCAGTCGGGACACTCCGCAAAAAGTCAGTGGGAATGTCAAATGTGGACCAGCGTAGGTATCAGGTACATCAATGCTTCTGTAGCAGAAGTACCTTTCCCATTCAATATCACGGCAGATGTCATTTTCACGGAAGAGATGGGATATCAGACTTCCTTCAAGGAAAACGACAAAAAATACATCACGAGTCAGCAGTCACACCAAGTAATTATGCTCAAAGGTAAATTTTAATTAGGATGGGCTCACTTTCTTTGCTGGTTGGTGTAAAATGGTCCATTAAGTAGCTGAAAAACTTGTACAGCTGAGAATAGAGGACACATTTACCTGTGAGTTAGGAGCATCTGATTTGGTGACTACAGGTGCAAATATTCACCTTTATCTGGTCTTGCTCTCCTGCATATTCAATAGACTGAAATATGTTCCATGTGCACCTGCGTCTCATCTCTAAACGTGCTACATATTGACGGTACCAGCGCTGAATAAGCACAGCTGATCTAATGGCTGCAAATAATTTAGACAAGTGTTAATCACGCTAATACCAAACAAATAACTATTAGTAAAGAAAAACAAACCTGTTGCAGCTACTCTTTCCATTGAGGTGAGAGTCACAGCAAAGTGAAAAGTCAATTTGTTGTTCTAAATATTGCACAAATATTAGGAATAATAACTTACCTGGCACTAGGTTCACTGTAATGACAAAACAGAATTGGAATTAAACATTTATATGGAAAACTAAGCATAAAAAATGTATAGAGGGTATGCACATTTTAATTTTTAATTTTAATGACATCACACACAATAATAAACTACTTCCGGGTCCAAACTGTTGCTCCATAGTCAAACACAGCAAAAAATGCAACTCTATCTGAATCTTCTGCTGAAATAACTTTTACACCTAATCAGAATAATATATCTCACCATTTCTCCAGCTAAAATTAAGATTTTTTTTATAGCCTATTTAAAATATGTCTTCATTGTGTATGGAAAAAAATTAATGACAATTAATGTCAGAAAAGCATTACTAATGAAAATCCCGAGTAAAAGTCATTTTTCTGTGAGGTCATTAAGTTTAAACAGAGCATTGTAGTTGGCTCTATAGCAGGATAAATGAGCAGAATCCCATTATAGTGAATTTGCTGCTGTAATGGAATGCTAACTGCCATGCTGTTGCTATGTTACAACATCACATGCATAACCTCTATTATATCAAGTGCATAATTTTCCTTTACCACCTCTGTCAGAGTTCCTTTGCTGCTTTTCTTGTTTTCCCAAACCACATCCCATGACCCTTGGTTGTTTTCACTGCTAGAGACACACATGTACTTTTATAGATGGACTTGGTGTTTTGCAAGCTGAAAGTAAAAATACATTTGCAGAACTCATTACCTCAAACTCTTGGTTTAGTATTGCTAAATTATTTGAAAATAAAGTAGATCTTACCTTGCTATTGCCACCTTTTCATTGTGTTGCCACAGTTCAGCATCTTTAATGCTTAGAACCATATAATCCACATATTTCAAATCCCATGAGCAATTATTACTGTTGCAGACCTGCAGAGTGAGCTCTCTATCAAAGTACTGAGCATAGTGATCACTTTAACAAAACAAGACGTAAGTGCCTAAGGATTACTCCTTACGACGGCTAGACTCTTCTCAGATTAAACGGATGAGGATTTGATAAAGGGCAACAAGTGCTTAAGTAGTGTTGGCTGTTAGTTCATTTATAGCACATTTAAAACAACTCCAGCTAAACACAGTGCTGTTTAACTTAAAGGGCTCTAAATTATAAATCAGTACAATACATGTTGTACCAATGCATTACAAATATAATTCATATTGACCCTACTACTTCTACTATGAGCATTGGGTTTTTGTGGTTGCGAGCCAAAGGCAGCTGCTCTCAAAGGCAGTTACTCCCTACATAAATTCAAGGACTTCGTTATTTGAATCAGTACTGAGATAAATGAGGTACAATATTTCTAAATGTCATCGACACTGCATATGTACTGTAAGTGCAGCTGCGCTTACAGTACATATGCTAAAATATGTTGTCCTGTGTTGGACATGTTGAGTAATCATACAGAGAATAATAATAACTGGTGAAACAGAGAACAGTGCATGCTCACATTGACCATTGCGATGGCGATTACTATAACAAACATCTCATTCATATAAAGCACTGGAAAAACCTTATTGGTAAAATGTAGCCTTTAAAAACAAAACATTGCTTCCAATAAATAATACCTTTGTACCTGTCACTGACTACTGCAACCTTATTAATTAGCCCAATGCAACGTGTAAAAGTATAATAATTAATTCTTATTTGTATTTTATTTTCTCTGTTTTTAACTTTTTATTTTAACATTTTGTCTTCTAGATCTGTTGCAAGTTTGGCCAGATGTGGTCCCATCTTGTGTGGCTGGATAGATTGGTCATGGAAATCACAATTAATTGTTTTGATAGTCAGCCGTAGAATTGATTGAATCAATAGAACTCTACGAAGAAGGTTTGTTGTTTGATATTAAATGTATTTGTTCTTAGTTTGAATAAATCTTTTGATTTGGGTCATGGCTTGTTGTAACACTCTCAACTTGGGTTAGGAAGCTAAAACTGAAGTATTTGATTGTTTGGAGGGTTTTTCTGGACACTTAAAGAAACTTTACATTGCATTATTCATTCACTCCATACTTGGTAGTGGTAAGCTACTATTGTAGCCACAGCTGCTCTGGGGTAGACTGACGGAAGCCAGTCTGCGCCATCGGCCCCTCCGACCACCACCAACCACTCACCCACTCACTATATTCGCTAGGCTTCCTGGTGTTCTCAAACGGTTTCCCATCCAAGTACCGACCAGGCCCTTCCCTGCTTACCCTCCGAGGTCTGGATCGGGCAGAGCAAAGGCGGTATGGCCATCATGGATGGATGGAGACACAAAATATTGCGTCTTTAGCTCTGCAGTCTATAAGATAACTTTTTTTTTACATAGGCAAGGCAACTTTATTTATGCCGCGCATTTCGTACACAAGGAAACTCAATACATCATACTTCACACATAACTCCATTAATAAATTAATAAATAATAATAATGATGATAATAATTAAACTCAAATTAAAATTATATTGAGGATGGTAATGACAGCTGGGAAGTAGCAAGATCTCAGAATATAATATGTATTAATGCTTTTTAATGCATTACACTATGTAGGGCTTTCATAATACATTATACATGAGAATAATAATAATAATAAAAAAAGAGGAAATTGTACACAAATTGATATTATACTGGGGATGGTAATGACAACTGGGAAGTAGCAAGATCACGAAGTGTAATATGTACTGCATAGTAACGTGCCTTTATAACATAAAAATAGTGACTTCAGGTAATGTTACCAAGGTTTGGTAACACGCTGAAATATATTATATTAAGGGTTGCCTTTTGTTACTTGCTTTGTACTAAACATCGTACATGAAACGAGATCGTGGTTGTCGTGGTGCTTGTTTCTGTTTTCTGTATGAACATTTCAAACAATGCTTTGTATTTTGGTCTGTGTTAAAAAAGCCGCTTTGAAGTGTAACTGGTTCTCCTTTGACATTGATGCAAATCAAAAAATTTATGATGCTGCTAACTGTATGATTGATAATGTAATTGCAATAGCATAAAGTTATTACTATAGTTCTGTCATGTGATGTCTTTATGTGCACTCTAAGAAAAATGTCCGTAAAATAACAGTAAAAAGTGCTGGCAGAAAATTACCAGGACATTATCCGTATTTCGTTTAGAAATGCTATATTGTAAATGTTGTATTGATTTTGGGGGTGGGCACTTATAAGCTTTGCTTCAGCCCACTCCTTTTGAGCAGAATGTTTACTGCTCAAATAAACTAATAAACTAAACTAAACTAGATACAACACGTACATGCTGTACGTAGTTATCAATACATGAATAGTAAGTAAAAGGTCATAGGGGATATTTTTGAAAACAAAGTAGCTTTTATAAAACTTAATCCCTCTATTCATTTGGTGAATGTGATATTCTTCTCCCAGATTTAAAACTGTATACACCACCGATATCCATGCAACAATATTATTATACAGGTCAAGGACAGCTTTACTCAACTGAGGTGGACAGCAGGTGATGTTTATTGTTGTGAGGAAAAACTTGGCAGCTCTTACTGGTAGATGTGCCAGCACTGTTCCGAGACATCCACATACAAATTACCTAAAATAAAGATGAAATGTATTGAAACAAGTCAGAAACATCTCAGAACAAGTGAAATAATCTTGGTCAAATGCTCAAATAAATTTGGCAAGGATCATCAATTTGAGCTTCTATTTGATGCATTCTATTTTTGTCATTGTTAAAACTTCTGTGCGGTCTTATTTTATTTAAAATAAACCAGTTCTACTTGTTTGGTAGTTATAATTAGCTGAAAATAAAATAAAACAATAAATTCACATGGACCAAATAAACAAACTTAACATTTCTATGAAAGATTGCATTTACTTTATATTTTTGTCAGTTAACTTCTTCTTGGACCAACCTCCTTCTACTCTTTCACACAAGACAAGACAAGACAACAATGTTAAGTATCTCAAGGCCACATTGGGGTACGCAAAGATAAAAACTCAGGTTCCCAGGACCTGAAAAACAGTATCACTGCATCCGTCTCCCAAACGGACAGACAGCCATTTTCTATACTGATCTATTTGACCACAGAATTATATACCGCAGCTCCTCTGCAGCATGTCTTTCGCATCTGTTTTAATGATGGTACTCCTGGGTTCTTCAGTGGTGGTTGCTTTTGTGTTGCAGCCATTGCATGGGGAATCTGATGGTTCCATGCCCTCAGCTGGTTTTCATCAAAGGTTAGTACATGAGTTATATGTACATATCTGTGGCAGTAGGTAATTGTACATGTTATTTAGTACCTAAAGTATTATAATTCTTTATAGTATTTAATAATCTGGCATCAAACACACTCTGCAGCAGATTTGAACCACTTGGCTCACGTTGGTGCTTTTTTTCCGAGGAGTGTTTTTTGCAAGGATCTCATAAACTTAATTATACTTATGGTTGTGTAATAGATTGCTCATTTGCCAAACGCAAACAGTAGCATTTTCATGCACTGACTTCATTGACAAGTTGAAATGACATACTTTATCTGCCCTGGCCCCTGTGTTTTTGACTTTGCAGTTGCCATGGTGTGTCCCTGCAAACCATTAAAAGGGACCTTCTAAAGTCTCTGAATCTGCAGACTGAACCCCAGGTGCCAGTGGGCTTACTGGACAGTGTCCATGAACAATGGAAAATGGCCTTCAGTGCACTGTCTAACCAAGCTCATGGATCCGAAGGTCAGTGCAAACAAGATGTTTAATATAGAGAAGTTCTTCTTGTGAATGGCTAAAATCACTGTATTGTTTTCTGTTCCAGTGGCTCACTCTGCCTCTGTCTCTGACGGGGGAAACAATAACAGCGTGAAGTGTTGTTCCTTGACTTCTGAAGTCTTCATGAAAGGTACAAATGTGTTTGTGTGATGCTCATGTTTGATGCCCATTACAAAGCACATTACAAAGCAGCTGCAGCACAAAGACGTTTTTTTTTGTTTTGTCTTTACAGATCTTGGTTGGGACAACTGGGTGATTCACCCCCTCAGTCTCACCGTTACTGACTGTAAACTGTGCTCTGGAGTAGGGAACGCTGTGCAGTGTCTCCATGGTCATCCACAGATAGGCCAGGTGAAAATCTTAGTAGTTAGATTACCCAGATTTGTCTGTTAGAATATGCATCAATACTGATTCTACTGGAAATTTCTAAAATGTAAAAGTTGTTAGAAAGAGTTTACTGACTGGACCAACACTGATCTTGCTGTGCTATGAAAATGCAACAGCTGCCAACAGATAAGCCAAGTTTTTTCCTTGCATCTGCCAACACAACTCATGCCAGGACATTCCCTACTGTGGTCAGCCAGTTTAATAGGACATAAGAACAGAAATTTGAATCCAACATTAAAGCGTACCAAATGTATTCTTAATACACAGCCATTGCAAGTTAACATTACTAAAACTCTTTTCTTGATTCATGTGTTTTGCACCAGCATTATTTACAGTGTATTTTACTGTGGTCTTTATATTTCCTCAAGGTTCCCTGCTGTCATCCTACCTCCCAGAAGATGGTGCCCATTGTCTACATGGATGAATTTGGCTCTGTTGTCATTTCCTCTGTGCAGCTGACCCAAGGGTGTGGCTGTGCCACTGATAACAACCAGCAGCCCATAAACAAGTGAAAGAGTTTCGAAAGATACCATGGACCATCTGGATCTCAGTAAAATGACACCGTCTTCTTTTGTACTCTGCCATAGTGTTCTATATAGTGCACAATGTTTTAAAGTAATGTTTCATCCTGACACTGTGTCTTTACCACACGGACTGTGAGAAACAAGTATTAATTCAAAATTTAAAATCTCATCAGAATTTACACCAGAGACTGTTTGAGTTGGCGATTCATCCAAAACATTTAAACTATTCTTTAAGTTCACAAAATTTAAATCAACTAAGGTCAATTCTGTAACATGTGGTTTCTAGGCTATTTTGGGTTTGTGAATGTTACTCGGTGTTCCTGCCAAACGTAGCGTCTTACAGCCAACTGTCTCATTTACCAAGCGCTTTTCTCTTCCTTTTGCACTTGTATTTTAAGAAATCTGAAATCAGATGTATTTGCCTTTCTGATTTGGTTATTAGTTCTCAGTTGTTGTTGTTTTTTACTTATTTTTGTCCTTCACTTTTTACATTATTGCGCTGCACTGATTTGCATGTACTGATATATTACATCATGTGTTTAACAAGTTAGTTCTCTATATGCAGAATCTTTTGTATTCATTATCATGTGTTCATGTTTTTGCCTGGTATCAATAAATATCCATATAATCATCCTATAGTCTTTTTATTTTGCATATAGCTTTTTGAAGGCTGAAAGCTATGTCAGTCATGTTTTCTCCTCATCATCCGGAGACGAAAACAGCATGAGTGAAAAATGTTGGCACAGTCATAGAGAGGGAGGGCAAGTTGTTGCGCACTTCATGTTTCAGTATGCCTCATACTTTTTATTTAGATGCTTACACTTAAAGCTTGTGATGTTCCTTTTATAGAATTCACATTGCAAAGAGGATTACTGCCTGAAGCTGAAAACTACTGAAAATGTCAAGATTTTTTTCTACGTGGCTTCGTTCTGCACATTTACCCTGCTTGTAAATGTGGCCTGGACTAATGAGTGTTTGCGCAGTGTATTACAACCTTTGCCCAGAAATGTAAAACTACCGTCAGATTGCTTAATGGACTGCACGATGAGGACCTATATCAAAAAACGTCTTTTGCATCACAGGTCTTCAATACAATTAAAGACAGCAACCAAGGTAAGATTTTCATTAAAAAAAAATATGAAATCCTACATTAGAACCATCCACTTTCATCCCTGTGTAAAATGCACTATGTATTGTCATGTTTGTAATGTTTCCCTTTAGGAGATCATGGGGTGCACTGCTGGCAAATCCAAATCCAGAGTGAATGCAGAGTAGGAGAAATATTTGACCGTGCCTTTGTGGTGTTACCTGTGAACATACAACAGGAGAACCAGTGGAGGTGACTACAAGCCCTGCTGCCACCAAACTGAGTGTCCACCCTTCTCTCCCATTGATCCCGAATAACTGTGGGCAACTGTATGATGTTACCAAGCACTTCAACAAAGAAAACACCCAGAGCTCCTTTTGCATACAGCTCAGCATTCAGCAGCACGTCCCTGGGGACCCAGAGATGTCCACCATATCTGGTTGTTTTCTGGCAGACAAACTCCAATCAGGCACACGTGCAAAGCGGAGGATAGAGAGGATGATGGGCACTACATATCTTCACTTGTCTTCTTCCAACTTTTTGGATGGACTAAAACAAACAAATAGAAAATGCTCAATTTCACATATTCCAGAATGCTGAAACAAATGGGGGCAGAGAATCTACAGGGCGTGAGTAATATGGACATTTTTACAACAAATGCAAAACATTTATTTGTTGAAAGCCCATACATTCCTTTTCCTAATAGAATTCTGTGGTTTTGCACTTCACTGACTGGATCCTGTATGGAATAGTTTTCTTTTTTCATAAATTGTGTGATATTTAAACAGCGACAACCATATAGTTTTATTTGTGTGTTTTATGAATGCTCAAAAATGACATTTAGGCCTAAAACTTTTAAATGTATGTAAATCCAATTTAAAGGGTTGCCATAAATATGCTCTATATTTGTTTCTGTAAAGACCAGTGTTTGCTGTAAAAACTGTATGGGTAGGCTACATGATATTGCCTGGACTTGTCTGATCAATCATGCTGTAGCTGCCATTAGGGCGACAGTGGCGCAGATGGTAGAGCGGGTCGTCTCATGATCGGAGGTCGTGGGTTCGAATCCGCTCCTGGTGCACATTGTCGTTGTGTCCTTGGGCAAGACACTTCACCACATTGCTCCAGTGTCTGCCTACACTGTAGCCCCTAGGAGAGACCAACAGGCCGGTTTGAACCGTGAGGCCGTCCTTCGTGGACCACCACTGCAGAGGAGCCATGGGGGCTGGTGCAATGTGATTGGGCAGCTCCGGCGGCTGCCCCACGACCGGCAACGGACAAGTGGAAGAAAATGGATGGATGGATGGTTTATTTGTATCATAAAGCTGAAAGTGTCGTCCACGTTTCTCCAGATAAGAACATTGCGCAAGATGCTTCAGGCAAACGGTACCACATGTGCGTGCGCTTCGACAGCCCCACCTGCTGGTGTTGTGTGAAATTACTTTAGGCCCGTTTTATTTTATGATACTATAATCGGTTATATGTGCAGACGGCGAACGGTAAAAGTCACACTAACAGCTGTGTTAATTATTGGCACGATGCACCAGACGTTAATAGTAACCCATTTTTAGGTAGAGTTTTGGGAGAGTCAAATTTAACTTGAAAAAAAGGCTCCCGCACACTGTCTCACTCTTTTACTTGGCTTTTATTGCAGCTGCTTCAATTAAGTAATCTATTCTTTTACACACCTATTACCTTCTCGGGTGTGCAGAGCTTCCACTTATCAGAGTCAGATTTAAGGAAAAACGAAGCCATACATGAAAACACGAATACAATATGATTTACGCTTTTTCATCCAGTATGGTGAATGCATTTTGGAGTTAGGTTTAGTAGTTATATTCTTCAATTATGCATATCCAAATGATTCCGATTTGAAAAATTTGAAAGCCAAGACCTTCTAGTGTCTAAAAATAAGTGTAAGATCTATGTGAGTGAAACACAACTTAAATCACATTTGCCGTTCCTAATATTACCCTAACCCCAGGATCTGATACCAGCAGTGTTTGGAAATAAAGCGTATCCTTTGTTTTGTTTTATATTCTATTTTTAAGCAGAATTATTTGAATGGTGCCTTTGTAGTCATGGCATGTATCTTTTATTTTACTAAAAGCCTACAATTGTCTCTAAGTTTTTCCCTGTAAACTTCGCCATGGGCTGGACCATTTGTGACCGTACCACCACAGTCGGCACAGGGGTTTACTCAGTGGCTGGCGTACTCAACATGACACAACAGTTGAAGTTATGTTGAAAACGTGGCCATTAGTTATATCTTTACTATAAAGAAAGTCATTGATTAGTTATGCAATTTTTAAAACCGACTCTTGCACTAAACGAGACAACATAAAACCTAGATTTGTCCCGGGATGGCTGAGAGTCGACCCATCCTCATTAGGGTCGCGCGACAAAATTTACAACTGTGAAAAATAATAACTGTTGCGCGATAGCCATAGCCAACAACAAACAGGAAATGTGTGATTGTATTGATTTAGTGGTTTATTATAATTTAAATGTCAATTTGCGTTTGTATAATGAGGCTTAAAATGAGGAGTACGAACACGCTTGACATCTACACCGGCTGTGAGGGAGGAGGCGCACCATGACGTCTGGACCGAGGTACCTAGCAAAAGTTTGTGCTGAAATTGTAAAATATGTTCTACACAATGGCTTTCTCAGGTGTGAACATTGGCTCTGTGTGCATGTTTTCCGTATGTGTTCCGAGCTCGTAAACACACCGGGTTAAGTTCGGAATCACCTGAAATCACGACTGCAGAGTGGCGGTGCCTTTTAAAGAACGTATTTCTAGGACTAATTTTAGAAATGGTCTTGTTTCTTACATTTGTGAAACTAATCCCCGATTGTTTATTTTATTTTTATTTTTTTTAATTACGCTCAGTGCCAAACGCTGCTCGTGTCACGCATGGATCTAATGTAATAAACGGTGTCACGTCACTGATGTTGCCAAAAAGATAATGGATGTAACAATCGGTCAAATGAAGACACGTGACCAACGAGTACGCTGGAGGTCGCCATTTCGGCTGCGTGTCATATGACCATATATGACACCTGTCAATCCTTGTGTAGTAGGACAATATAGCCAATCTTAAAGCCACACCGTGTAGAATTTTACCCAATAAATAAAATTGAAATACAAGCATTTATTTTATGACAGATATTTTTCGTAATTGAAAAATACCTTATAAATGTACAAACATTTATGAGGCTCACCTTTCCTAAGACATGACTGTAAACTTTACCAGGAGTGGGTACGTCTCCATGGAGATGTCGACTAAGTCAGCAGAATTTGAGATTTAACAGGTTCAGTTCTCATCCAAATCCATTCTTTGATTACCCACTGAGTTAATAATATTTTCTGTGTTGAGCTGGTCATTAGGAGGATGTTTTGTTTTGCAGGCAACAGTATAGTCCAAAATGTTATGCAGTTTACCTTTTTAAGAAATGTTTATTGTTTTATTGTTGTTTTGTAAAAGAAATGTTCATAGATAAGTTGTACATTGTTACAGTAACACTAGCAAAGTAAGTAAAGTTAAAGCTGTCGAGAATGGATGATCAACTGGAATCTGCTGTAAATTTTGATTTGATGTCATTTACTATTGAATTAGTAATGAAGACAGAGACCGTCTTCGCCTCCAAGCCTGGACTCAGAGAAACCAAGAGTCCTGTCAGACCAAAGAACAAAATGTTGAATGTGCGCCTCTTTTTGCAGAACCGTACAAGGTATGTGTGCACTTGTGGAGTGGAGGAGATGTTAACAGCAGAAGCCAGATAGATTTTCACCTGAACATTAAACCTCTACAATTCCCTTCAAATACCTATTATCACTTGTTTGATAATTTGTCTGTTTATTATTTTCTTTATTTTTTTGGAAATTGGCACTGGGTGTGGAATAAGATTAGATAAAAAAAAAAAAAAAACGTAATTCTCTGTGAACCGTAATGTGCATAAGGGCTGCGAGTGAGTTCTATCCATCTTTCTGTGTGGCTAATGTTGTAAACAATTGCTACTGCACAGGTGAAAAACAAAATGTGAATATCACTTATTACTACCACTGGTGTTATTCCATCTAATTCGAATTCTGTTTTTTTAGAGAAATAAAGGAGATGAGCTTTCAAATCGGATTCAAAGAATGCTTGGTAATTTTGACGACAATACCACCGCAGAACCTTTCATTGTTCCCTCTTCCTCAAACTTTCCATTGACCAACAACCTTCATCCCAGATCTGACCCTCCATACAAGTCACCAAAAGGCCCTTGTGCTAATCCCTCTTTAAGGCATGGCTTTAATTATCCTAAATACCAGAATGAAGATGAATCACAGGCCTCCAGTCAATACAGTCAGGTGATCCACTCCACTCCTGCTCTTCACAAAAATATTCCACATTCTCCTCAACTTCACAGCCTGGATGTCAAAGACTCTCAGTTTGCTTCTGCCAATGAACCTCAGTGCCCTGGATCTACTGAAAACACGTCTAGTTCTTCTCCTGGGAACAACATGCAGGTTTTAGCTAAAGACCACTTTCCGCAGCTTAACAGGACTTTCGGCATGTCACATTCACAAGCTTTCAATCCACCTTTGTCATGTAAGCAAACCAATACAGCCGTGATGCAGAAGCCTACTGCCTATGTACGGCCCATGGACGGTCCAGAGATGGTCACTGAGTCCCATGAGCTCAAGCCATCACCTGAGCGCTGCACAAGACTACCGGGGGTCGTCCTCAACAAATCCATCCAGGAAAAGGCAAGCACATTACCACTGTTTTTAGAAGTAAGTAATAAAGAAATAAAACCTTTTTTGTTTGAATTGTGAAGTGCAGAGGCTTTTTAAGCTGCCATTGGCTTTCCAGCCCTTTTATAAGCAGCTCCCAAATGTTTTCAGCATTTCTGCATAAGCTTGATAAGTCAATGTGACGACTTATGTGTATCAAGTCACATGTATAATATTAGTATAAAGTATTTATCTCTTTGTACTATTATTTATATATATATAATGTACACACACACTATTATACAATTTTTCCCTATTTCTGCAGACTCTGACAAGTGAGATTCACTGTGTCGATCATGTATTAAGTGTAAGTTTTTGGTACTATTAAAACTCTGTTAAACAACTGCATTTTCTGCACCTGTATACTTTAACTTATTTTATGCTTTTTCAAAGGAAATGATCTGCTCTTGGCCACCACTTCTGTCTGGGATACACAGTCCTTGTGCACCCAGCATCAAAAGATCAGTCAAAGTAACTATGTATTTATGGAATGGTCTGTGTGGCATTTTTCTATTTTGCTGTGCGTAAATCCTGGACATTCTTGTTTTCAGGAGGAAAATCCACCAAAACGAGGTAAGGAACATGTTGTTGCCATTGTTACTTGAACTTGCTACTACACACGACCAATTGAGAGGTTGTTTTAGCTCAAGAATAATTTTGACTAATTACTTTTTCATAATATAGATAATGGACATTATCCTCAGAACCACCCCTTTCACTCAGGAGTTCCCAAGTGTAAGTGGAGAATAAATAGTAAAATCAATGCCAACATATTTGATATGTGCTGTTGGGGAGAGCGGGAGGGTTGGATCTCATATTGTTTGTTTTAGAGCTAAACTGGGAGGTCATGGTCATAGAGTGTGATATCACTAACTATTTATGGATGCTAAATGGCAGCTGCCTGAAAGATGAGTTTAAAAAATCTAAAACTTGTAAACGTTTGGTTAAGTGAGTCAGCTGAGTCAGCTTTCACACTGAAAAACGTGTGTCTACCAAAGCTATGTTTTGGTGAAGTACACAACCTATTAATCTAGAGACTGTTGTTCTCATGCTGTTTTCACCACTTTACATCTGTAGGAGGTACTGACAGGTCTGCTCCATCTATTATGTTTCCTGTAGATCTTAGTGGTGATCATGTTCAGTAATGACAAACTCTACAGTTAAGCGTTTTTTTTTGGTATAAAGAAAAACAAAAAGTTTTCCATGGAAAGGACCGTTTCAATTTTCTAACTTTTACCAAAAAAACCATACAAAGAAATCATCCTGTCATAGATAAATGTGACCCAACCCTCCCCTTGGACTGATTGGGGCGGGTTGGGTCAAATCATCGTAATAATTAAAAGCTAATTATTTAAAAGTGACTGTGTGCATACTTAGTATCTAAATTCTACACAAAATTATCTTCAATTATTTATTTAAAAAAACGTACATTTTTGGGGGAAAAAGTGTCATCAAAAGACATTACAAAAAAAAAACTATTACAGTGGCTGAAGTTTTCCAACATTATACCACTACAACAGACCTGTTCCTTTGCCCAGAAAGTTCTATATAAGCCTGATTAAAAGTGACTCAACCCACTGTATGTCGGTCTTTCTATTGCCTTCATTTGCCAGTTGTCTGCGGACGTACTTTCCAGTTTAGTTTCTAGAATGTTTTTTTTTTTTTTTTACAGTGATCTGATCTGACAGTGAGAACGACACAGATCCTCCACTGAGAAACTCCCCCAAAAGAGAGGTACTGTATTTGAGGAATACATGGCTTTTGTGGATTAAACATTATATTACTGATCAGTTCGGTTTTACTGTGTCTTTTTTTTGTTTTTTTCAGCCAGCACCTGTGTTAATGCCATCTGGTGATTGGCAACTGGATAAATGGGTTAATTTCAGCCAACAGAATTATAGAAGAAAAAGTCAATGGGCTGCCCCTCGAAGTCCAAAGCTCTCATTGCTGAAAGATGAATTAAAGCCATCGAGTGTCAGTGTCTTCAGCCCTGACAGAGACACTTCAAATTTACCGTCTTTGATCCAAAAAACTGTCAACTTCCCCACTGCTCAGCTGTCAAGCACTCAGGAAAACCATGAACATCAAAGTAGTCCTCAATCATGTTCAACAAGCAACCCTTTGGGAAGCCCCTTGCCTACGGACCCCGTAAACCATGTCCTGGAGAACCGAAATGGAGGCGTCGGTGTCAATTCTGACCTGACATTGTCACGAGAGCAAGAACCTGGGCTTGGAGAGAGCCCAAAAGTCAAAAGCCATCCTAAACAAAGCAAAAATGGCAGTGTTGTTTTTGAAAGCGAAGTAACTACAAACCACAACAAAAATAGGTATAAAAACATTAAGTCCGATCACTGCGCAGCTTGTGCAAATTCAAATAATTCTTCCCAAAGTACTTATTCTGATCATATAACTCCAGCATGTTGTTGTGGCAAGTCAAAGGGAGAAGCCAAACACAAAAGATTTGCCAATTTGTCACAGAAAGATAAACATTTGCATGGGTGTTCCCAGGACAGCAGCAAGGGCACACCGTCATTGGTTGTGAAAATTGATTTGAATCTCCTCTCAAAAATCTCTCGGACGCTGAAGTCTCCTGAAATAAAACTCTGCACCAAAGATTATAAACAACGCCGAGTCACAAACAGCAGACAGAATGTAGGATATACAAAGTGAACAGATTTAAAAACTCAATCAGCACATTTTGAGCTTAGATTTATGTTGTTTTAGGACAAGGGAGACCAGTATTGTCCAAAGAAGAAACTGAAACTGCAAGGCCATAATCAGTCTCTTCACACAGCTCGACTTGAGTAACTTTCACAACTCCTATGTAGCAATATTCCATGCTTTAAGGTTATTGAATATCCCCATACGTTTTTGCTTTTTACCACTTGCAGAAATTCCAACCCAACAGAGGCTACAGAGAAAAGATCTATAAAAAAAGATGAAATTCCTCTAACTCCATCTGCTGTGAGGGATTGCAGCCAAAAGTCCAAAAAACCCAAACTGTTTAATGGTAATGCTCATCCATCGTTAAACAAGGAAGAGGTGAAATGCCCAATTGATCCCAAGAAGAACGCTGGAAAAACCATGGAAGAATCAACTGCGACAAAAGTAAGAACATGAGCAGAAACTAATCATCATTCGATACCGCTATGCTTGTTTTATCACAGTACTGTTTTCCTAAAATGTTTTCAGCTATTCAGTGACAGCCACAGGCCTCTGCTTAGGTTTGAGGACAGGTAAGATGATCTTTATTTGATTATGAAGCCTGTTTGTTTTAGACATGTTAAGAAACTCCAGAACCCTGTGTCAATGTGAATAAGTGTAAACACTGGTCACAAAATCCCTCCACAGGCATTACCCTGTAAAGCATTATATCAAAGAAGCAAAGCGGCTAAAGCACAAGGCTGATACCGAGGTGGTTGTAGTTTGTATCTCTCTTGAAAATATTCACACTGACATGAATGCAATTAATCAAACTTTTTTTTTGATGGATAACAGATGGATAAGCTTACAAAAGTGTTCCACTACCTGGATGGAGCCTTGTTCTTTATTGAGAGTGGGATTGCCATGGAAAAAGATCCGCAAATATCAATGTCTTCCTACACAATGTTTGCAGAGACAGTGGAGCTGATCAAGTAAGAACCTTGGGTACACTTTGATAAAGACTCGCGTTAATTGGTTTATGAAATTGTTATCTCAGAAATGAATTATAAGGGCGGGATAATGAATTTGTGACCATTTGTAAAATATGTAAAAAAAAAAAATGTGTGTGCCTTAATTTGTTTAGGTTTTTTTAATAAGTTCTTAACGATCCTAGATTTGTGCTCAATCTCACAAACTCGGAGGAGCTTTCGCCAACAGAAAGTGACATAATAGCTTTATGGTAAGACTCTTAATTGCATTTTCAAGATCTGTTTATATTGAATTTAAACTTAAATGTTAACATTTCATCTATTAGTTTGAAGTGCCAGGCACTTCTACAGATGGCCATGTTTCACACCAAAGAGAGAGCTGCAATTTCATATTCAAAGACCCTCACTGATCACTTTAATGTAAGGTGCTTTCTTGAAAATGCCATACTAAAAACATGTATATGATTCCATGTATCGTACCATTTTGTAGAGCTCAAGTCCGTCCCCACCTCCATTTTTTGGGAAGTAGGTGTTTTTCAATAACTAATTTGTTTAAATACTTCTTTATAATTATTCATATAAATAGCAATATTTTCACCATGCACTGTTACAGAAGAAAAACTTCTTGGTCTCCAGCCAATCCACTCAGCTGCTCAGGCCCTGCTCTCTGTGGATCTGCTGCTGGTTTCAAGGGCGCTCCCAGCGGTTCTGTCGGGGTTCCTCAGAACATTGGACAAGTGGCATTAACCTATGTCAACATCACAACACTGTTTTTAAGTGCTCATGACCTGTGGGACCAGGCTGAAGAGTTTACCAGCAAAGGCAACGGTAAGAAAAACATTTTATTTTTTCGAAACCATTCATTTCTACATCAGCAACGATACTCGGATACCTGTCCATTTTCAGCATGTCTAAGTGTCACTTTTTATCGCAGAGTATAATGGTAATAGTAAAATGCAGTTGCGGTTCTGGATTGCAGGATTATTGACAGAGCTCAACAAAGTAATGGGTGCTCTGAGTCTAACTTCCACGATGAGCTCCATGGTTTGCTACATAAGACAGGGACTTCACTGGCTACAGATGGACTGCATCAAGGTAAAATGAGCCATACAAATCTAGGCTTCTTGTCTGTCATATCATGCTTTAAACTCAACTTAAGATGCCAGGTAATCAACTTTGCTGTTTGTGGCCTTTTTACTTCATCAAACAGAATGACTGAGTGTTCTTTTGAATGATAGATCCTCAATTGAATCTGACTTTATTCTCAATATGGATGTGCCATGAAATGACCTTGCCAATATTTGCCATGAGGTGATGGTGAAAGTACCAGTGCCAATTATTGTAGATACTGTCATTTAAATGATATGCACTATCACATTATATAGAATTATACTTTTTTGGCAATAATTAAGTCCCCTCAGAGCGGGTTTACAATTATTACTGGAAAGGCTGGCATTAGCTAATTTTATTTACATGTTGTATTTTTTTAATGCATAGAATTAGTCCAGTTAATAAGTCCTGTGTTTTAATTGGCATTTTTCTCCTTGTAAGAACTGGCAGTTATTTTTTTGATGGTTGCACAGAAAAGGCTAATTTTTGTTTCTATTTTGGCATTTTTCTCATGATAGTATCTATATATTTTTAATCCATGCTCCCATTTAAAGTCTCTGACATTGAGATGCTTCAGTCAATTTGAAGTTGAATTGTGAATTTTTGACATGAACCAAGCCACTCCCTTTTGATATATTTGGGCCTGTCAAGTGAAAGTGCAGTCGGAACTACTCAAGAGAACTTGGTTCTTTAGTGCATGATGGTGTCTGATTCTGCTGCTGTTGTATGAGAATAATTGTGTTGCTTCGAGTCTTAAACATTATGTACGTGGATTTGTCATGTTCATGCTTCTAATTTTTCTTCGAACTGTAGTGGTATTGACAATTGCACTAAAGTGGTCAAGTTGATAAAGCTGCACTCTTCAGTATTTTTTGTTTTGTTAAAACGTCTTTGGATTGGAGACATTAGCAGGATGGTCCTGATCCCTATATGACTTTGTTCCAAGAATAGTGAGGTGTGTACGTCGTTAGATGTTCACTTAAAAGGTAAAAAACAAAGCATTGCTTGATTTAACTATTGTTTTGCAGTATGTGCTAGGTTTTTGACATTTGTCAATTCTAACTAAAGAGAGATCCCCTGGATTTCTGTTCTCACATGAACAGTGATATGTAGGATAAGGGTATGCACTGGTGTCTGGGAAGTTGGGGTGTTTGTGTAGATGTAGAAAAGGTCTGAGTTTACGAGTGTCAAATCAAGGTTAACTGACTGTCCTGTCATCTTATTTGGTATTTTTCAACATTTGGAGTCTTGATAATCAGAAAGCTTTAGTGGGCAATCAATTACTGAAAGTTTGTAAACTACTTATTATTCTGATAATTGTATGAATGTAAATATCTGATTTGTGTTTCCTTTTCTGACACATGTAAACATTTGTGTAGAAGTGAATAAACAAAGAGAAAAAAAAGATTATTGAGTTTTTATTCTTAATCACATTTTATGACTGCAATGCATCGCACACTCACCTGTATTACAGATATTCAAAAACTAACAAGCACTGGAAAAGTATAAAAGATTTTGAAAACCTCATTTACTGTAATCATTAAATACATAATTTGCCAAACTGTAAAACTAAGTATCTGACTCGTCTGCAAAGTTGGGATTGGCAAAGTTGGGATTGGCAAAATCAGGCTGTAACAGAAAATACATGTTAAGTAACAATATGTTCATGTTCTGTTTTTATCCCTGTAGTTAACTTACCACATCAACCTTTGGAGTATTTCTTATAGTTGTTGGCAGGCTGAAGTTGTTGAATTTATATCCACGGATGCTAATGGCATAGTACAATAGTCCACCAATCAGGCAGACAAATAAAATGGCCCCGATGGCACCACCGATCAACCCGCCATCTCCAGAAAAACAAACACTGGTTTACATGTGCCAAATAAAAATGAAAATGTTTGTTTTAAACCCTTGTACTTACTGACACCTGGGCCATCTGTGGGGAAAATAGGATTTCCTCCGTCATCTGTGTTATGATCTAGGGAAAAACACAAATGGTAAAAAAAAGGGGTAATAATACAATTATATACAGCATTAAAAAAGAGGAGGAAATCAATAAATTGTACATTGGCGATGGCGGCATGCAAATCCTCTCTTTAGCAGGCAGTTGTTGTCATTCCAATGTCCGTCATGATACATCTCCACACAGTTCTCTTCGGCTACCTCCCCGGGATGGAAGGCTGCATTGGGTTCACCCTGAGCCCAGTTAAGAAATCCCACAGATGTCTTATCGGTCCATCCCCAGCCAACTATGTTACACAGAAAATAAATGATCATCTTTGTTTCATTGGCCTGATAGAATGTGCTTGGTGGTAGGGCTGCACAATATATCAGCAAATCATTGCACAACCGCTGGTATTTAGTCAAATTGTGCAGTCCTACTTGGCGGTGTTTTGTAAGCTTACAGTTTTGGTCCCGTGTGAGACCAATCCAGATGTGGTGCTCTTTGGTGTAGTTGAGGTTCCTTATGAACTCTACCTCCGCTCGACTGTGCACTGAAGCCAATTCGGTCTTTACCGCCTGGCAGTAGTGTCTCGCGTCTGGCCAGGAAAACCCCTTTGGACCATTGTAAACAAAGTAACAGTGGTGTCCATAAGGAGCAAAGCCCGGCAGGCACTTTCCACTTCCAGGAGCAGGAGTGGGAGGGGGGCTTTCTGGTGGGCAATAACATCCAAAGCATAACATTACAGCCACCAATTATTGACATTTTAAAGTTTTACCTTTAGAGATCTTGCAGATGTAAGGCTTGGCGTCGTCACACTTGGTGTCATTCCAAGTTCCATGAAAGAACGGTGAAGCGTGCATACTCACACAGCCCTCACCCGCGTAGTTACTCGGCTCCCCTGGCCCCCACTGGGTGAAGAAAACTGGCCAACCATCTGTCCACATGTACGAGCCGTCATCCTGTCAGTCAAATTATTACGTTAACACCGTTTCTGACCAAATGTTGGGTCACTTTAAGAAAAATAAATCAGTGTTTGACAGTATTGTTCACGCAATATTTTGTTCCCTTTAATGCGAAATTTAGTGCATATTTACATTAGTGAAAAAAGCTTAATGACACCATTAGACACAATTTTTGCTAAAACATAGTTAAACATATAACACGATTATATTTAAGATTTTGCTAAAGATTCTACCCAGCTTTCTTTAGTTTGGCCATTTTTGTGATGTTTATAGTTTCACATCCTTATTGGACACTGACAGGAAGTGACATAGAAGAAGGTCAACCAAATGTTGCCATGCCAATGTTATGTCAATGGGAAATGAGTGAGTCAAACTGCATACAGAAGGCAACTCGTCATAGAAGGGGACGTGGCTTCGCCAAGGGGGAAAATCAAAATAGAATCCAGTGTCTGCGTAAATTGGTGTATGAATGGGTGAGTGGATCCTTGCTGTAAAGCGCTTTGAGTGCTTTACCTTTTGGGAAACACAATCTTCCACTCTTTTTAGCCATTTTCTGGTGGAATATGAACTTATTTATCACACATAAATAAAGTCAAGTCTAAATCGGGTTCATATGGATATTTTTTTCACAGCAGATTGTTCAGTAGAAGTGAAAAAAAGCAGACGTAGCTAGTGCTAGCTAGAGTTAGCGTGTAGCACGATGCTAACATGAAGCATCATGTTAGCATTCTTCGTTATTTATGTAATTATGGGCTGTTGAACCACTTTGCTCCGCTCCATGTCTTTGTATCTTTATTGGGTAGAAAACTATATTAATAATTCAGCATTTTTTAAAATCGTTTTTGAATAATTAGAGAAAGTTTAGATTTTTCTTGTTTTCTGATTTAACTGTTTTCAAACGGGCGATTCCAGAGATGCCGTCTGTATCTATGTCACTTCCTGTCAGCAGCTTAAAAATTCAAATTAAAACAACTTTTCTGCCCAACATTTCTTCATTAAAATTGCTGCTTCACTGAAATAAATGGATAATTAATATGCAACTGATGTCCAACTAAATAAGTCATATTTTCAGAAGCATTAAAACCTGTCATATGCACTTTAAGTTTCCGCAATATTACGCAACGCATTCTCTTTATCACAAGACACAGCATCACCAAGGCCTTCCGTCTGACTGACATTTGCACAATAATTGTTAACACGGCCTAACACGAAAAGACACGGTAACTTAAAAAATGTGCAATTAGTTGAGCTTTGGTAATGATTTTTCTTATATAGTTCAATTTTAGCCAGTTTTTGGTACTAATTTAATATTTTCAAAGTCTTGATTTGATGGAACATGACTGTTGAATTGGTTTAGTAAACTCTTTTAAGACACATCTTCTTTTCTTTCTCTTATACTGTATCTGCAGCCTTTTACCAGCTGCCAATGATATCACACACTGACAGTTGCTGTAAGTGTGTCATCTTTGTGTTTCTTGTGAATGCTCATAATGTTTAGTGTTTACCTTGCGCTTGAGTCCAATCCAGGCATCAGCTTTTCCCTGCAGGACGACCCCAGCCACAAAAGCCTGGTCGTAGCTCATGTCAATGCTCGCCAGGTTGCCTCCTGTCTGAGCACATGCTTTCTGAGCTGCATCCCAGGTGGCTGCCTCTTCCACCAACTTGTAGCAGTTAAGGTACCAAGAAATGTATCCAGAAGGACACGGACTCCGTGTTGGTGGTGGAGGGGCGATGCTGCTTGCTGAGAAAAGCGAAAGATGAACTTGAGTGAGGACAGCTGAAGGTAACGCATTTTAGGTTGAGGTAGTTGACACATACATTTCTTTCTGGAGCAGACAAAACTCTGCTCCTTGTGGCAGGCGTCATCATTCCACTTCCCACTAATGAGGTGGTGATGGGTCAATGCCACACAGTGCTCCTGTAGAATACGAAGAAAGAGTTGAAAGCAAGCTTAGATATTCACTTTTTGTCTATATTCGTTCTCACCGCTCCCCCTGCATTGTTAGGCTCGTTCTCATTCCAGTTTGTGTAGAGCACAGGGCTGACTCCATCACTCCAGGCGAACTGATTGTCAACCAGGAGGTCTGACAGGCCAATCCATGTGGGACGCTCCAAGTCCCTGAGATAACTCGCCACAAAATCTAGAAGACGGAATAAAAATTGTCCACTGCATTTGAATCGACCCAGACCACTGTAATTTACACACCATTCTCATATTGGCTGTCGATCACTGCCAGCTCTCCTCCCTGCTCTTTACACCAGCTTCGTGCATAAGACCAGTTTGCTTTAATGTCATTTTTCTTTCCTTTAAACATAAAGCATTTGTTGTTGAAGCGTAGCCAATCTGGAAAACAGAGTAAAGGGATTAGTATGGTGCATTATTATTATAACATTCATAAACAAATGATATATACAGCTACTATATGTAACCATATAGTACATTGTAAAATTAAGTACCTTTAGGACAGTTGCCTTCCCAGGGCTGTGTCGGCGGGGGAGGGGTGTGGTTATCTCCTGGGAGCTTTTTGCAGACGTACCCTCCCATCCGACCACAGTTTGCATCATTCCAGCCACCTGTTCAAAAGACACTTCAGTATTGTAATTGTACATCATTTATTTTATGTAGCTAAGACCATCTGGAATTTTTTAAATAAAATATACAGCGTTACATGGAATCTATACAGTTTACCCTGATGCCGATTCATCTGAACACACTGTTCTTCCCCATTTGCATTGTTTGGTTCACCGGGAGACCAGTGGGTATAAGACACTGGGGAAAAATCCACCCACCTTTTGAAAGAAAAGGCATTTGTATTATACATAATCAAACTACAAAACACCAATACAAACATCATGGCATACATGTATTGTCCATTTGCAATGCCAAACATTCTCATTCCTATCCAGGCTGCAGCAACATTTCCAGTTCCCACCTGTAACAATGAACAATGAATTTTCTTCATCATCCAATGATTAAAATAGCCTGTAATGTTGTTCTATAATACCATGCTGTTGACATAGGCTTGTTCATCTTTGTTATGAATTGAAACCAGAGATGCCTTCTCAGCATAGCAGCGAAGAATTGCTGTGTGGAAATCTACAACATCAGTGTCATTATAGTAGTAACAAACGTTGTTGTTCTTCCTCCATCCAGGGTTACTTCCACAGTCGGGAGCTATGCAACAAAAACAGTTTTAGTATCATCAAAAAAGATAAAAAGACAAAAAAATAATGAGTTTAATGAATGAGTTAAACATTAGATGCTTTTGCTCTCGTTACACAGTGTGTAAAGGCGTAGTTTTGCCACTGTATACCTGGTACCGGAGAAGGGGTACTGGGGGTAAGATGGGGGTCTTTCCTTTAGTAATCATGCAGATCCAGTCCTGATGGGCATCACAGTTGAGGTCGTTCCACCAGGAGATGGTCCCATTTGTGCTGCTCACCATTTCCACACAGTCCTCCCGACCCTCATGGTTATTAGGCTCTCCGTGACCCCAGTTTGTGTGAGACAGTGGTGTCCCGTCACTCCAAGAGTAACCTGGGTTATGATGGAGAATCAATGTTCTATATAAGAGTGGTTTCTAATTCTGGTATGTGCATTACGGGTGGTACTTGTGCTTCTTCAGGGTTACTCAGGGTCATGATTTTAGACTTTATTATTATTATTCAATAAAAGGGATAATTTCATTGATGCTTTCGTCATGCTTATAAATTAAGCATTTTTTTTTGGTTTACACCCAATTTAATTTAGGTCTATTTCGGACCCTTTTTTTGGACTATGTTCTGATCTTGATTTGGGCCTATACTCGAAAGGTCAAATATTATCTGAAGTGGTACTTACTGTGAAAAGCCACTGCATTTGAATATTATCATTA
Source organism: Neogobius melanostomus (assembly GCA_007210695.1). Classification (NCBI taxonomy): domain Eukaryota; kingdom Metazoa; phylum Chordata; class Actinopteri; order Gobiiformes; family Gobiidae; genus Neogobius; species Neogobius melanostomus. The sequence continues at coordinate 4,894,973 of VHKM01000221.1, read as the reverse complement.
AAATACCGTTATATTAATTGTAAATACAGTATCTGCAACAAGGAAACAAACTAAAATAAAAGTAAATACCTCCTTCTGTGGGGTTGTTCTTGAGACCTATCCATTTGCTGGTGCCTTTGCTGTACAGAGCTAAGAACTCCTCCTCTTCCTGGTTGTGGATGCTGACAAGATCTGCTCCTCTGGAAACACAGTCTTCATATGCCGCTTGCCAGCTCTTCTTTTGGGACCAGTCCACATTATGGAAAGCTTTGACATTTGGCATAAGTAACAATTTAGAGTCACATTTTAACCATTCACTGCCAAATATAATACTAGAGGGCAGTTACCTTCAAAGGATATGTTTGTAAAGGAAATTGATGTATTTATGCTCAATAATGGGGTGAACGTTTTAAGACAAAACTTAAATATAATTAAAGCTATAACCACAGTTCTGAACAAATTTAAGTGACGTTTTGTGGTATGTTACAAATCTGCTATTTTAAGTAATTGAACAGTTGATGAAGCACCTTGTAGCAGTTCCTGAAGTGCGGCTTAGCAGTCCAGCCTGTGGCACAGCCCTGAGAGGAGGTGGTGTTGGAGCCTTGGTGGGTGGAGAGATATCCGGGCGGGGTTTCTCACATATGAAAGCAAATTTTTCTAAACACTCCTTATCATCCCAAAAACCACCAATCTGACCTGAAGTCATGGCCACACACGTGCCATCTCCATTATCTAGGATGTAGAATCAAAGTACTTAGTTTATTTTGAACTCTACAATCAGCCTCTTTTTCATGTATGCACCTGGTTGATCTCTGTCCCAGTGGGTAAAGGTAAGGGGTGCTCCATTGTCCCAGATGTAATCTACACCTCCTGTAGCTCCTCCTCGAGCCCGAAGGCCAAGCCACCAGAATCCAGTCTTACCAGTGAGCATCACGGTGAAGTGGGACTGCTCATAACTGTACCAAAGCATTTGTTGTCATGTAGCCTGTTTTAATCATTTTCATTTCAATGTTCACAGTTTCTGTGTTAACTCACATGTCTCCAACATGTACTAAGAAGCTGTCCTGATCTTTACAAAATGTTTTGGCATCTTCCCAGTTTCTAGCCGTTTCCTCCATCCAGTAGCAAGAGTAACCATATGCATTCCAACCCTGAAATTGTCGACATAATGAGGATAACAGTTTAAACAGGTTGCATATCAATAAAAAACACATTCAGCGCTATACCTGAGGACATCCATACTCAGTGGGTTGGACTGAGGGTACTGGGTAATGTGCTTTAGGTATTTTGCAAATATAAGTATTAAGTTCTGTGCAAGAAACATCGTTCCATCGCCCAGTCTATGTATTACAAATAGAAGTATGTGTTAGAAAATTCCTGAATCATTTGCTATGTTTAAATTACAGAGACAGATGTCACTCACAGTCTGCAACATTTCAACACAGTCCTCACTGAATCCGTCATGATTATTGGGTTCTCCGGGAGCCCAGTAGGTAAAGCTGACCAGATGTCGATCAGACCAGGTGAAGAAACCAGTGAACTCCAAGTCGTTCAGCCCTGTCCACACATCACTGGTCTCTGCAGAGGAAACATGAAAGCATAAAAAATTTAGAGCATGTTTTGTCAAGGGTCTCTGTCAACAATTCAGTCATACCAAGATAAAGGTAACTTTCCAGCCACATCTGCTCCGTTATCGATAGAATGGATACTAGTTCAGCTCCCACAGTCCTGCAGGCTTTCTGGGCATCATGCCAGGTCTTTTTGTCCATAGATGGTTTGTAGCAAAAATCTCCAAATTCGTACCAATCAAGTCCCGGACACCTCACGTCTGTAAGGATATGGCACATGCAAAAATAAAACTGCATATATGGATTTTAATTAAATTAACCAACCCAACTTACCGCCGTCAGCAAATGCGTAAGAGACTGCGTAATTGCCATTATATCTGCAAGGATGTCATTTGTTTTTAATTACGTATGATTTATAACTATGATTTAAACACTTAACTTACTCTCTAGAGGTAATGCCATTCCTGGTGGAACCTGGGTAAAAACTTTGTCCTTCTGCTTTCAACAAAGTGCATTCCCCTCCGATGTCATCAACTACCACTCCAGCGTGGATAGCTGCCGCGCAAATATTTGAGTCCTGATAGAAAAATTCAAGAGCATTAACAGTATTTCCAACATTGTTTAATGTTCCTCTGTACTTAGTGTCTATCATACAGAGATGGTATTGTACAGAGAGATTAACATACACCACGATATACTGAAGTCCCAAAAACACTGTAGGGTGCCTTTGTGCAGGCAGCAGGACAATGCACACTGAAAGAAAAGAAATCACACATTGGTAAAATATTTGTAATATTCAACTATCTGAAACAGATTCCACTCACGTCATTTTATCATTTGCAAAGTTGAAGTTGGGCTTGTTGGCACAAGTAACTGCATCTGTTGAGACAGCACATGTTTGAAACCCCCCACAATGTCTTTAGTTTAGATCTTAAATCATGTAAATTCTCAGTCTTGCAAGTGTTTAATTATATTTTAATATAAAAAAATATAAGTTAAAACGTGACAATTGGACTCAGATTTTTGACAGTCGCCAACGTTTCACTTTCCATCCAGAAAGACTTCTCATGGCATTGAAACGTGTCTGTCAAAATTTAAGATTGAATATAGTTAATAGGAAACACATTGTTCTTACAATTAGGTGTGCATCCTAAGACGTCAAAGCGAAGTCCTGCTTGCCCGCTGTAATCTAGAGGCCAGATGCGGATGTATTGTGCTGACACTGGAGTCCCCAATAGCTGAGTCCCAACTGTATTTCTGTCAGTAGAGCCTGGGAAAAACTATAAACAAAACAAACATATGACAGTAATATGTTGCCATGGCTACAACAGTGGTTTGCAACCTTTTTTAGTCACGACCCCCATAGGGCATGTTTTCCATTGAAACTACATAGACGATTCCCAGGTTGATAACCACTAGTCTGAATAAAGCCATACCTCTCCGTCTGCAGTATAGTCTTTCCAGGTCGCTCCATCCACACTGTGCTGGATTTTGAATTTGGTTACCCAGTGATCATTTTGGGGGCAACCCTGAAGTACAATCCCAGTTACTTTCTTTGACTGTCCCAGATTTACTTGAATCCAACTTGAAGATGCTGCAGTTTGGAAAATGAAATGGTTAAATAAGTAATTACGTCAAAATTCAGGTTTAGGTACGACATACGTGATCCTGACGGCATCCAACAAGAGTTTCCATTCAATCGGGCTTTATCAGGGGTGTTAAAACCCAGGGAGGATGATGCTGAAATCTGAGTATTCGTGATATTGCCATCTTCAACACCAAGGCCATGCAGACACACTAAACAAACACAGCCAAAATCATTAGCTTCTATACATTTTAGTGGCTTTGCTGAAATTCAGTGCTAATGCTGACCTTTCTGTTCACAGCTGTATGTGATCTCCAGGTATTTGGAAATTGTGGGGCAAGGATCCTCATCCACGTGAGCGTACGCAAAGCAGAACTGGTGATTGTCACAATGCTTCCTGTACAGAGGTAGAACGCCGTCCACAGTGCAAGAACCTGCAGCAGACACGTGATGTAGTTAAGCCCTTGGAGATTTCATGCTACAGTGCCTCTCAAAAGTACTAATACGCCTTGAACTTTTGCACATTTTGTCATGTTTACAACTATAAACATAAAGATTTTATTTGAATTTTTTACTGAAAGTTCACACACAAGTAACAGACAACTGTGAAGTGAAAGCAAAATGATGCATGATTCTGTTTTGTTTTTTAAATAGAAAAGTGAAAAGTGGGGCGTGCATAAGTATTCATACAGCATTTTGTGGTCATACCGCCTTTGCTATGCCAATCCCGTCAGATCTTGGAAGCTAAGCAGGGAAGGGCCTGGTCAGTACTAGGATGGGAGACCGTTTGGTAACACCAGGAAGCCTAGCGAATGTGGTGAGTGAGTGAGTGGTGGTGGTGGTCGGAGGGCCGATGGCGCAGACTGGTTGCCTCGCTTCCGTCAGTCTACCCCAGGCAGCTGTGGCTACAATAGTAGCTTACCACCACCGAGTATGGAGTGAATGAATAATGACGACAGTGTAGCGCTTGAGAAACTGGTAATACAGGCTTGTAAAGCGCAATACAAGTGTAAGGCATTATTATTATTATTATTATTTCGGAGTGAATTAAATTGCCTTTATAACATTCCTAATGACTGCAGAATGTTCACACCTTGCCCTAACCATTAAATAGAGACCACCTGTGTGTAATCTACTCTCAGTATAATTAAGCTGTTCTGTGAGGGCCTCAGAGCTATGGTCAGAGTGTATTGGTCACTAAACAACATCATGAAGGCCAAGGAGCAACCAGAGAGGTCAGGGATAAAGTTGTGGAGAAGTTTAAAGCAGCGTTAAGTTATACAAAGATTTCCCAAGATTTGAACATCTCACGGAGCACTGTTCAATCCATCATTCGAAATGGAAAGAGTATAGCACCACTGCGAACTTACCAAGACACGGCCATCCACCTAAACTAACAGACCGAACAAGGAGAGCACTGGTAAGAAATGCAACCAAGTGCCCCAAGATAACTCTGGAGGAGCTGCGACGTACTGCCGCTGAGCTGGGGAATCTGTACATGGGACAACTATAAGTCGTACTCTACACAAATCTGGCCTTCATGGAAAGCCATTATTGAAAGGAGGCAATAAGAAATCCTGTTTGAAGTTTGCTAGAAGTCATATGGAGGACACAGCTACCATGTGGAAGAAGCTGCTTTGGTCAGATGAGACAAAAACTTTTTGGCCCAAATGCAAAACGTTATGTACAGTATGGCGCACACTTAACCCTGCTCATCGTCCTGAGTGCACCATCCCCAGTGTCAAATATGATGGGGGAGCATCATGCTATGGGGCTGCTTTTCCTCAGCGGGGACAGGGAAGATTGTAAGAATAGTTGGGAAGATGGATGGAGCCAAATACAGGACATTTTGGAGGAAAACCTGCTGGAGTCAGCAAGAGAATTGAGGCTGGAGCAGAGATTCACCTTCCAGCAGGACAATGACCCTAAACACACAAAGCTAAATCTACAATGGAATGTTTAAAAACAAACATATTAATGTGTTAGAATGGCCCAGTCAAAGTCCTGACCTAAATCCTATTGAAAATCTATTGAAAGACCTGAAAACTGCTGTTCACAAACGCTCTCCTTCTAATTTGACAGAGCTTGAGTTGTTTTGTAAAGAGGAATGGGCTAAAAGTCTCTAGATGTGCAAACCTTGTAGTCATACCCCAGAAGACTTGCTGCTGTTATTGCAGCAAAAGGGTGTTCCACAAGGTATTATTTCATGCTGTATGAATACTTGTGCACGCCCAACTTTTCGGTTTTCTATTTTTTGAAAAATAACAGAATCATGTATCATTTTGCTTTCACTTCACAGTTGTCTGTTACTTGTGTATGAACTTTCCGTAAAAAATTCAAAATAAAATCTTTATGTTTAGGGTTGTAAACATGACAAAATGTGCAAAGGTTCAAGGTGTTTTAGTACTTTCGAGAGGCACTGTAAAAGATCATTTGTAATATGGTTCACCACCTCCAGTAGAACCAAGGTGGGGACAAATATCATCGCTCTTCCGTCCATAGAAAGCAGACTGAATGTTAATGACACTCTCTTGTGGGCAGTGGAGAACAGCACTGGAATCCTGGCAAACCAGAGCTGTCATAAAGCCTAAAAAAAACGACAGTGCATGAAATGAATGCAACAATGTAAAGACCAATTCTATGCATTTATTATTAGCGCTTTTTGTGTTTATAATTTACATAAAACCAACATAAATACTTCAAAGAAATGGTGTCGTACCATCGTGAGGAGGCGGCGGCTCAGGGGTTCTTCCTACATGTGAGAACAGTATCAGTTTAACAGTACTTTAGCGTCATGATCATTAGGAAAGACAGATCACCTCTCTTCTCGCAAATGTATCCTCTCTTGTTGTCACAGTTGTCATCATTCCAGTATCCACTGTTTATAAGAATAGACAGGCAGTCCTCCCCAAAGTAGTCATCTGGGTTGCCTGGGATAGAACAAACATATCATTTGTTCATTTGTATGAACTGCACTATTATATTGTTGTTTTTTGATTTCACTTTTATGAACCTGCATTCCAGTGAATGTATCTGAATGGCGAACCATCAGTCCACTCCCAACCCCCTTCTGTGATGGAGTCATGGCCTCCCATCCACAGGGAAATCCCCGTCGGACTTTGCTGGACAATACCTACAACAAAAGGAAATCTCATTTATAATTATGCAAAATATTTCTCTCTCACAGTTTCCAAGAACGATGTCTGCCTCTTTAATTAATATATCCATTTGGAAAAGGTCAATACACCGTCCTCTCCATTTATCGCTCCCCAGACTTCGTCAAATTTTCATAATCATATTTTGGTAAAGCAATATCCAAAAATCCACACAAATCACTTCGGTCGTCCATCTTATTGATATTTAAATTTATTTTTGCCAAAACAGTCTAAAACAAAAATGCGAGTTAAAGGCACATCGCGTAGCATTTTGGATTAACATTTTGGCGCATAGTCAACGTCTCCATGGAGATGAGCTGGAGATGTCCCGCTCCAAAAGAGCTTATGGTCAACACACGTTTGTTTGGTTACATTTTACTATAAAAACATCTATAATAAAATAAGCGCTTGTATTTTCTTCTGTTGATAGGGTGAAATGTTACGCGGTTTGGCGTTAACCCAAACAGTGTGTAAAAGTTCAGATTTAGTCATGTTTTTCCCAATTCTGATTTACTGTTGTTGTTGTTGCCACAATATGCCAAAAAAAAGGAAAAAACTTGAATTTTTTTGTGTCTTGGAATCATCTTGGGACTCCCACTCGGTGCCTCGAGGCCCGACACGAATAATATGAATGAACAGTCTTCGTAATCATGCACATGGCCAGACCTCATAGAACGCACCGTGTATAAAGCCCTGTTCAAAGGGATCAGTGATGCTGACGAGGTCTCCCCCCTGGTTCAAACAGTCGGCTCGAGCCTCCGCCCACGTCCTCATTGACAGGAAGTTGAACAGGTAGCAGAAGTCATTAAAGGGGTCAGACATCCATGAGCCGCACTTGTCACTCCACCCTGAAACGACACACTGCATCACACCGGCTCATAGACATTCACCTGAAAATGTAAATAGATATTATGCATGACATCAGATGAAACTAACCTGGTCCTGAGGTTGGAGGCTGTGGAGGTGGGCCTTGTCCCTTAGCTGGTGTTAATAAAATGTGTCATGTCAACCAAAACAACCCAAATAGAGATTTAATTAAATAATAGGGCCTGAAAAGCTGACCTTTTTTGCAGATGAAGTTTTTTGTAGATGTGCAGAAATCATCATTGAACATTCCTGCCTCGAGATGATTCATTCCTCTGATTTGAACACAATCCTCATTATTCTGCCAGTTGTCTGGTTGATTTGGTGCCCAAAGAAGGAAATCCTGAGCCAGACAACAAAAGACTTCAGAAAAATGCAAATACAAATATATGTATGTATAATATGCATTCTTATATTTGTTTCCCCATTTAAAACGTATTGATTGCTCTATGTGACATACCACAGCGGTTCCATCAGTGTACACAAATTGGTTTTCAATATTGATGTCATTGAGGCCAATCCAGGCTTCTCCTGGCATATGCGCTGCACAACAAGAATATTAGGTGAGTATTTTGTTGAGAAAAAAGCAACTAGAGCTTTTACTTTCCCATTTCTTGTGTCACGTAACACCCTGCAACCTGTTCCGTTAAAAAGCTGCACTATGTATGAGTCATACCTGTTATAAAACTGTGCTCTTCCTCGGAGTGGATGCTGACCAGATGTCCCTGCTCCTTGGTGCAATGAGCCTCAGCGTCCTGCCACTTCATCGCTTCGTCAGTCTCAAACTGATAACAGAAGTCCCCGTACAGCAGATACCCGGCATCACAGTGTGAGTCTAGATAATCAAACACACCAAACAATAAGCTCCAAACACAACTATGCCATCAGGCGACGACTGTGAGCTTTACCAGGTGGAGCTGTTGGCTTGATGTTCTGACCCCCGGTCAGCTCACAAATGTAACCCAGGCTCTTGAAGCAGTTGGTCGTCTCCCATTTGCCCTCATAATTCCCTAGAATAAAATGAGTTGGATTTTAAGGTTATTGCTTAACCTCTTAAACCTCACAGTGCATTTTCTCCAGTTCAGCTTTAACCAAATCCATAAGATCACAGCCTATAGGCCAATGTAACATTTGAAAGCTGAGACCTACAAAACTCATCTAAATGGAGCTTTTTCATTGCTTTTTTGTCACTTTTTCGTCACCTTTTTCTCACTTTTTCATGGGCTTTTCATCACGTTTTTGTCACTCTTTTGTTGCTTTTTCGTCCCACATTTTTGTCACCTTTGACTGTTTTTTTGTCACTTTTCTGTTGCTTTTTTGTTGGGTTTTCATCGCTTTTTCCGTTCGTTTTTGTCACTATTTCAACACTAATTTCAAGAAGCTTTTAGATCTGGGTAAAGCCGACCTGGAGAAAATTTGCTCAGTTCAAGTGGGGGTGAAGAGGTTAAAAGACACTCATTATCAGGGTGTATTATTTTCAAACCTGTAAAGATCTGTCCACAATCCCAAAAGTGTTCCGTGTTCTTCGGGAAACCAGAAGCAAAGTTTGAAAAGTCAAACCCACTTTTATCCACCCATTTGAAATCTCCATCTTTATACATGTCTGTTTGGTGATAAACACATTAGACAGTATTACATTGATTGTTGACGTTAATATTCAGTCTTGTTAAAACAATACATGAAAGGGAGTAGTTGTTCAAACACATCCCTACATTTCTAAATGCATTTCTAACTAACATAACAATCTTCACAGGAAAAAAATAAATTCCACTTCATACCTGATAGACCAATCCAAATGTCGGGAATGTCCACATGGTGAAAGTCTGGGAGTTTTCCATTGATAAAAAACTGTTCTTCTTGACTGAAAAATACAAATGGAAATTCTACACTTTCTGTACCACAACAGTTCTACACAATAAATTAATGAATGACATACATTTCCTGTTCCTTTATAAAGTTTCTCAATACTAAAAAAATAAATAATAATAATATACTAATTTAAAGGGGGGGTATTATGTAAAATCGACTTTTTCAAGCTTTATATCATGTTATTATGTCATTCCCTCAACACATGCCTGGAGTGTTGCCTTGGCTCATTCACATATTTTTGAGTAATCAGTAAAAACTTAGACGGCAGCCATTTTAGGTGTAGCTATGCCTCAGTCCTCCTAGGAACGCCCCCACCTCCTGGAGACGCCTCTGGACCTTTTGTCACCAGCCAAGCCACCAACCACTGCTCCTCAGCTCAGCAGAGCCCCTCCCCGCACAGTAGTGTTGTTTAGATGCCACAGCAGTGTGCTGAAGGGGGCGTGTCGGAAAGCTTCTTAAAGAGACAGAGGCCTATTTCAAGACGTTCAGTACAGCCATTTTGAGAGAGCAATTTTATTCAAGGCAGTTATTTTAATTTACTGCATATACAGACCAACAGAAGGTTACGTCATCATTGTAATAATAATAATAATACATCGAACTTGTATAGCGCTTTTTTGGACACTCAAAGACGCTTTACATGGGGAAAAACAAAACAAAGCAAAACAGGGTTTACGGAAAAGCTAGTTTGAACAGGTGGGTTTTGAGCACTGATTTGAAGGTAGGTAATGAGTCAGAGTTTCTAATGAGCTGTGGGAGTGAGTTCCAAAGGGTTGTAGTATGCTATAGACTGGTGCTATGTGATTAAAAAAAGCATAATACCCCCTCTTTAAAGGAACAGGCCACCATTTTTCTATACTGAGATATGTTCTTACCTGAGCTTAGACGAGTTGATGCGTACCTGGTCCTGGTACCTGGTCAGTCACGCAAAAATACCAAAGATGCTTTTAGCATTTAGCCTCTCCTCTATGGACCCAAACGGGGATGAAGTTAGAAGCGACCAAGCTCCTCCATGCTTTCTCTATTCAAATACGGTTACGTGAGTAGTTACACGATCCAAGTATAGCTACACACACCGCACAGTAATATCATCACTTCACTGCGCAGTCGTTGAAGTGCTCCTAAGGTGTTATTGCGCCTTACAATATACAGTAGTTCCCCTTTTTATCCACTTAGAAAATCGTTTAATTTTGTGTAACTATACTTGGATCGTGTAACTGCTCACGTAACCGTATTTAAATAGGGAAAACGTTGAAGAGCTTGGTCGCTTCTAACTTCATCCCCGTTTGGCCCCATAGAGGAGAGGAGGAGAGGCTAAATGCTGACAACATCTTTGGTCTTTTTGCGTGACTGAGCGCACACACAAAGACCAGACAGGTACGCATCATCTCTAAGCTCAGGTAAGAACATATCTCAGTATAGAAAAAACTATGGCCTGTTCCTTTAATGAACGACACTGACTTACAAAGCAATTAGAAAATCAGGTAAAATATTGTTTTAAATAAAAGAATTGCAATCACGATAGTAATTCTCAGATCCTGCTGTGATTTACCTGTTTACAATAAGTAAGTGGGCCCCCATGTCGGAGCACTTGGTGAACGCTTCATGCCACGTCGTCAGAAGGTTTATGTTACTGACCAACCAGTAACAACTGCCATTGAAGCTCAACCAACCAGCAGGACAGATAGCTGCAGACAAACATTCAGTAGGTTCAGAAACTTATATTATTATTCTTAACCTCTTAACCCCCACTTGAACCGAGCACATTTTCTCATTTTGTCTTTGCCCAAATCGAAAAGTGTGACAAAAACGTGGCAAAAATGTGCCCAAAACTAACCAAATGAAAAAAAGAAGAAAAAAAAGGTGACGACAACGTGCCAACAGTGCGAGGAAAAAGATCAGTTTAGATGAGTTTCTTAAGTCTTAGCTTTCAAATGAGACGCTACACTGGCCCATAGGCTGTAAACTTTTAAATTTGGGTAATGATAAACTGGAGAAAATGCACTAGATTAAGGCGGGGGTTAAGAGGTTAAAACAAACTACAATGAAACTTAAAGGTGTGCGGGATGTGCGTACTCATGTCACAGAGCGTTTCTTCCATTTTTAACGTATAATTGTATATCAAAGTAGAAGTGCGTATTTAACATCGGATTGATACATAATCAAACAGTAATAATCAATAGTAATAATTCATAATTCAAATGGCTTACTGTTCAAGGGTCGTTTGCACATGTAAGGCCGTTCATACCGACACACATGAGATCTCCATTTCCCATATTGGTCAGATGGGTCTTTGATGATGGCAGCGCACGAGCCAACCTGTGTGTCCCTGTACCAGAAAGCAACTGTTTTAACTTCTCCCGCATGTCAGACTGCGCAGAAGTGGGTAGAGCATAGTCAAAACATTTAGCCAGGTGAGAATAGGATGACTAAGTTTCTGTTCGAGGCAAAAGGTTTGATTCATGTATTAGTGTTGATGTACAGTAATAGGATAAAACATAAAATAAGGCGACATTTATTACAGATTACGAAGATAGTTAGATTTAAAACTACTCCAAACATTTACATAAAAGTTACTGAAATGTAACTGAGCACTACACCCCTCTGGTTGTGAGACATGTTTTACTTACGGTGTTGGTTCGTTCGCACCCCAGTTTGTAAACGCCAATGTTTGAGTGTCTGCCCAGGCAAACTGTGTGTTACCGACTTGAACTTGACATGAGATCTTGTTGCAATTCTGAATGTGGACATACAGTTATGAAATACTGGGGATTAAGAATGAATCCAAAAGTTAAAGCTCATAGCACCCATCTCACCAGTGTGGACAGTCCGATCCAGAGGTCAGTGTAGGAGGGGTCCAGCCTCCCCACCACATACTGCTCTTCCTCCTGGGATGTAATGGACACGAGATCTCCCCCTCCTGCACACAGTCGTGTCTCGCTTCTGTCCAGCTCTTTTTGTGTCAGCTTTGAGCTTGTAGCAGTTGGAGCCATATGTTGACCAGCCACTGGCCATGTCGCACCGGGGAACCGGGTTTTCTGAAGACAAGAAAATGATTGCGTTGCATTGGTTTAGGAAGTTATTCTGTCTCTTTCCCTGCTCTTTGTAACTATAAAACAACATAACAGCACTGGAAGTCATGTACTAGTGCAAATGTGCTCTATAGATTTGTTACTGTCCCGTCAGTTTGACCCCTATAAATGAGTTACACATTAGGTATGGTGTATTTGCGCATTAGTTATGTATGTGGCCACCAATTTATGAAACTACTGTGGCACATCTATATGACGGCCAAAACACCGGCAACTACATGTTGTATACAGTAGTTACACTTTGTACTTCATTAAACTTTACACTTTAAAGGAACAGGCCACCGTTTTTCCATACTGAGATATGTTCTTAACTGAGCTTAGACGAGTTGACGCGTACCTGTCTGATCTTTGTGCGTGCGCTCAGTCACGCAAAAGACCAAAGAAGTTGTTAGCATTTAGCCTCTCCTCCTCTCCTCTATGGGGCCAAACGGGGGTGAAGTTAGAAACGACCAAGCTCTTCCACGTTTCCCCTATTTAGATACGATTACGTGAGTAGTTACACGATCCAAGCATAGTTACACACAATTAAACATGTCGATTTTCTAAGCGGATAAAAGGGGAACTATAACACTTAGGAGCACTTTGATGTCCGAGCAGTAAGTAAGGTGTTATTACGCCTATCATTATACGGTAGTACCCTTTTTATCCGCTTAGAAAATCGACATGTTTACCTTTGTGTAAGTATACTTGGATTCGTGTAACTCTTCACGTAACTGTATTTAAATAGGAAAACGTGGAAGAGCTTGGTCACTTCTAACTTCACCCCGTTTGGGTCCATGGAGGAGAGGCTAAATGCTGACAACATCTTTGGTCTTTTTGCGTGACTGAGCGCACGCACAAAGATCAGACAGGTACGCATCAACTCGTCTAAGCTCAGGTAAGAACGTATCTCTGTATAGAAAAACGGTGGCCTGTAATTACCTCTGCTTACATGTGTAATTACTTTCTTGTTCCCTGTACCTTCACATGGAACTTGCGGGCTGTAATCTAAAGTGTTACGTTTTTTAGTGTCTGCGTTAAAGAGCTAACATGGATAACAGACATAAACCCTACATTACTGTCGCAGCCCCATCTGGTGCCAATCAGATTCCAGCTGATATTTCAGAAAGTGGTTGAGGACAGGCCCATTATCTGTGTCTAATTACATGTTTGTTTTACCTTCAATATATTTGCAGATGTATTTTCTTTTGACTCCACAGTTTTCATCGTTCCAGTGGCCGTAATTTTGTCCCACAACTTGGCCACAATCTTCATCACCACCCCAGTTGTCAGGTTGACCCTGCATCCATTGTCTGACACAAGAACACTTTTGTCAGACTCAGAAGGGACTCGTCTCTGAAGCATGAGGTCGAGTGACTTACGATAAGTATTCAATAAAAGGAGTGCCATCGCTCCACTCCCACACGCCCTCAGTGATTTGATCTGTTAGGCCGATCCAGTAGATCTCAGACCCCAGTTGGGTCCTCAGCCAAAGCTACAAAACGCAACAAAGATTTCAAGATGTTTCAAAAAATAATTCAGCTTCTCCCCTTTGTTTCATTTGTTGGCAAACTTTGAACCAGCAAAACTCATATTTGTGGCCAGTCAGTCACCCTCCCCGGGCCCCCACTGTACAAGCATTACACAAACAGAACATTTTGTATTTGTCGAATGTCTCACCCTCTCATGGATGTCCTGGATGCTCATGAGGTTGGTGTGCTGCCTCTGACAAAACAGATTAGCTTCATCCCATGTTTTCGTATCAGTGGAAAAGAAGTAACATTTACTTTCGTACTCCCTCCAGCCCGTCCGACACACGCCACGGGCTGTGAAAGTAAAACACATGAAGCAACACCAATTAAAGTTTATATACTGGTTAATACTTTCATTAGTTTGTATACTATTGTTGAGATGAAAAGATAAAAGAAAACTTCCCGTAAATAGCTGAATTTGATCAAATTAGAAAATGATGGTACAATGAAGGTAGAAGTTTGAAATGTTACATGCCTATATATTCAGTGTTAATAATACTAATAATGATGATAATAATAATAAAAAAATAAAAAAAACATTTTACTCCATTCTCCATATTTGAGACCTTAGGCTGTTTTTTTTTTTTTTAATTTTAAATCATAAAATCCCAGTGCATAAATAAACCTCTCAGTAATGTTTTACTTCAACAGTTTTAACAAGCACAGTTACATGTTTGGACCAGGCTTTATTGGTAACTCTAGAGCTACAAAATAGGACAGAACCACAAACTTATTCATTCAAGACCTTTGCACGAAAAATCTGTTTTTGAATAATATGAAGGAAAGATAAGAGAAAATAGAAGGGGAAGAAAAGAAGGAAAATAAAAGGGGGAGAAAAGGGAAAAGAACGAGGGAGGAAGGAGGAAAAAGATTAGTGATTGATTGTTCTGAGCTTTTGCTTTGTAATGTATGGCTGTTTCCTTTTTGTTTTCTCTAAGCAAATTGAGACTTATCTTATTTTGGGTCATATGGTGCATTTGCTAGATCAAGATGTACCATCTATTTACAGAATACATAATTACAACAACAACAAAACTTTGCACAAACATCATTTGTTTTATGTGAAAAGTGTGACCAAAAATAACTGACATGTCGTTATAATTTACAAAACTATCAATAACTAAATGCCATACTCAAGGTTTACTCTCCGTATATTTGCTCTTCCACAGGTGCTGTGAAAAATAACATCCAGACAGAGATTTCAAATAATTGAAAAAAAGAGGGACCTACCACAGACCAAGAGCGCAGCAAGGCTGTACAGCAGGAGGGGAATTGCTTTTTTCATATTTTCATCGAAAGCAGCACCTCTTTACATTGTCCACAAGTCACCTCACTCAGGCCTGGCACAAATGTGGACGTCCAAAAAACAAAACAGACACTGCTGTAGAGGAAGAGATATAACTTGAGATCCTACAGATGTGTTCTAGTATAAAAGGCACGCTGAGCATCAGCTGATTTGGTCACCACTTTCCATCACCTGTCCAGAGTCCAGCACCTGTAAAACCCTTATGACACAATGACCTGTCACCACATAGGTTTGTTGTTACTTAAGGAAAGCTACATTTGATACATGTAGTTCTAAAGTGTTTAAGTCAATAGTGACTTAAACTATTGACTGTACAAAGTATCTTTCAGATCATTGAACCAATTAGAGCAAAAATAAAATCAGTTTAACCTGCAAACCTATCATCAAATGTATATTTTTAGCACTACATACAAAACATTACAACTTAAGCATTTCATAAATATAGTATTAAAAAGTTTCATCTTAATGTAAAAGGTATATTGTAATTTCTAACCCAATTTTAAAAAAAGGTTAGCAAAGTTTCAATTTGGAGCGACACGCACGTCAAGTTCCAATAAAATATTTTACTGCTTTTTTGTTAGCTGCTGCCACAACACAAATCACAGATTCAAAAACTATCATGGACTTTATTGTGTTCACCGAACCTAAACAATCTTCTGTAAAACAAGTGAGGAATTGATTTTGGCAAATTGTCCCCAAGAATTTAAGTTTATCCTTAAAGTATTGAGTCACAGAATTACTGAACGCCATATAAATAACTTTATTACCAACATATACATATATATTCACAGACAATGTGGGGAGTCTAGGAGAAAGATTCAGTATATGTCAAAGATAAATTATAAAGACAGTAAAGTAACATCAGTCCAGTTGTAAAATGAAGCACGCAGTTTGATAATCTAATATCAATGCCAGAACTGAGCATTTATTGCATCATACTTATCTCACTGTAGAAAGTGTCAAATATACTGTAAATATATCACTCTTAAATGTCACAGAAATGTTACACAAACAACTTTTAACATATTTTCCAATTCAAGACAAAATACCCCGACTTCACATCTATATATATATATATTCTATAAAAATAGTGCACACAGCAAATAATATACATTAATGTCTCTTAAGAACAACTTCTTTTATACAAAAAGTCATATTAAATTGGAACAAAAGTATCAGCAGAGACATCCAGGAGTATATCGAGTAGGTTTGAAGACAGCCCAGCTATCGTTCAATTAGCCTGGCATAAAGCCAGACTGACTTTATTCATGTATTTATAAATATATATAAAAGACAGTCTGGAATTGTGGTAATAGGAAGCAATTTCCAAATCGAGACTGGAGGCGGGGCTAACGATCGTAGTTTGAACGAGAGCGAACCAATCAAACACAAAACGACCTATGCATTGCATTTACATCCTCCGCCATGTTTATTTGTAGTCCACACATGCAGTCGAGTAAATGTTCCGGTGAAAGCCCTCAGAGCAGCTTCTTGCTGTGGCTTTAAGGACAAGACCAGCTCATTTAAAACAGAAGAAAGGACACTGGTAAAAGATTGTTGTGTCGCATTACGGCCCGGAGGAGCACAGGTGTTTTATGGGAAATCCTAGCGCGGAAGATGACGCACTGTTAACTCCCGCCTCCCGCGCTATGATTGGCTCGTCTTGGTTTTGCCAGAGTCCGCGAGATTCAAATCGCACAATTCCAGACTGTATCCCCATGTATCTCTTAACATGGAGGATCAGTCTGGCTCGTGCCAGGTTATCGTTCAATACAAGTCTCCATGAAGACCCTACTCTGGCTTTAGGCATTGAGCAGTGCGGCACATATTGCTTTATTCAGTCTTATATATATATATTGTACAAACATTTTGCATCTTTTATTTTAATTGTGGATAAACTAATCACAGCAGTTTGGGTTGCTTTCAGAACTTCTTTGTGAATGGTCTTGCACAGACAGTATGATTGTTCTATGACAATAACAGAACAAAATAAATAAACGATACTTTGACTTGGCACGTGTGCATTACGTACACTCCAAGTATGCGAGTAGACATACTTTAAGATAACACATTTAGCCTCAAATATCAAAATAAAATTGAAAAAAATCTTGAGAACCGTAAAAAAGACAATCAATTGGTACAAGCTGAAGGGCCAGAGAACTTTCTGATTATCAGAATGGAATGTTCCTCTTATAGGGGCTATATTGAAGACTTTTCTCCATTCAGAAGAAAAACATATTTTGTTCTCAATTCTTATGGCAATTGTCCTGACATTTCACCACTGTGGACCCACGGAAATGTAAGAAATTTCCCCTTAAGTCAAAAATGATGTATAGCAGCCAAACATGACAAATTACACTACAAAATATTACATAACTGATTGCAAAACACCACCAGCAGCAATTTAGGATGTTTTTACAAGATTTTATGTACATTTCCCATTTCCCCATCTTACTTTGAAGGAGTTTTATTCACTTTCTACATCTTCACCCCAACAACTGCACAAGAAAAAGCCTAAATAGTCAGTCTGTGTGCCGTGTAGTTTGTGCTTGTGCAGGTGTCCCGTCACCTGATAGATCATCACATGCAGTTGACCACATTGCTGGAGCCCTGGCCCACATCCCTGATCTGGCTGATGTGGGAGGAACATACCGCCACTCCCGCTCCAGCTCGACAGTGAGACACCGAGCCCACCAGTTCCCACCTGGACACAGACACATACAGGGACTTTGTAGCCACTATTTCAGTTTGACCTTTTCTGTTGTTTGTCATCCAACCTGTTCATCCGTGGTTCGAACGCCTCCACGGTGTTTAGGTAGATGTTCCCGTTGTGTCCTCCCACTGCGAACACTCGTCCCATTACGGTGGCGACTCCAACACCGCCTCGAGGAGTGGTCAGCTCGGACACGAACTCCCAATGGTGCATCCGAGGGTCAAAGCGTTCCACTGAGCTCAGGGGCGAGTTGTCGTCAAAACCACCTTTGAATAAATGGAAACTATACATTAAAAAAACGAATTGTAGTGAACGAGGCCGACGCACCAGCACATCGGGGTTTATGCAATGAGAAACACGGAATAATACACGATTGTACATTCATGATGCATTAATTACATCACTGTTTTCGTTATTTTTGTTGTTGTTGTTGAAAAGGTGTCACAGCTTAACACTCATCTAAAACATTACCAAATTACACCATATAGAAAACGGAAAAACCTTTCGGGTTTCGTTTTTGGTTGGATCAAGACACATCGCAATGACAGATGACTAGAGCTGGGTACCATTAATTTTTTTTCGATACCAGTATTTTAACGATACTCTGTTTTCGATACCGATACTATACTTTTTCCGATACCTAAATACATAATTATTTGTCGTACAGAACCATAAAACAGATTAATAATGTTCATTTATTCCTTTTTCCTTCCATTTAATTTCTTGCATTTCTATCATTTGTTTGAGCTTCCCGATGGCCTTGTGTATGAAACTGTTTTTAAGTCGACTGGACCTGGCCCGTAGATTCCGCAGTCTCCTCCCTGAAGGCATTACCTTGAAGAGACTGTGATGGGTGCGTAGGGTTCCTGGTGATTCTGAAGGCTTTGCAAGTGACACGGGTGGACATGTCCTTAATGGAGGGGAGAGGGGCTCCACTGCTCTCACGATGCGCTGGAGCTCCGTCGGCAGTGCTGGTGCCGTGCCACACAGTGATGGAGCTGGTCAGGATGCTCTCTATAGTCCCTCTGTAGAAGTTGCACATAACAGAGGCTGGGACTCTAGCTCTTCTTAACTTACGGAGAAAGTAGAGACGCTGATTACTTTTCTTGACCAGTGATGTAGTGTTCATGGTCCAGGAAAGGTTCTCTGTGATGTGCACACTCAGGAACTTAGTGCTGGTCACCCTCTCCACTGCAGCACCGTTGATTGTTAGAGGAGCATGCTGGACCCGCGCTCTTCGAAAGTCCACAACAATCTCTTTTGTCTTCTCCACATTTAGAGAGAGATTGTTCTGTGAGCACCACATGGCCAGACTGCTCACCTCACTCCTGTAGTTTGACCCGTCTCTGTTGTTGATGAGACTCACCACTGATGAAGAGGTTTGAGTCATACATTGGAGCGCAGTCATGGGTCAGCAGAGTGAACAGGAGGGGCTCAGCACACAGCCTTGGGGAGCCCCCGTGTTCAGTGTGATGTTTCTGGAGGACTTTCCGCCGACACGTACGGCCTGTGGTCTCGCCGTCAGAAAGTCCAGCAGCCAGTTGCACAGTGATGTGTTGATCCCCAGGTGGAGAAGTTTGTGTATTAGCTGCTGTGGGATTATAGTGTTGAATGCTGAGCTAAAGCCTAAAACCAGCATTCTAACGTAAGAGTCCTTTGTTTCAAGGTGAGTCAGGGCTGAATGAAGCGCAGTGGAGATGGCATCTTCAGTTGAGCTATTGGACCGATAAGCAAACTGGTAGGGGTCCAGGGTGGGGGGAGAACAGACTTAATTTGTTCCACGATGAGCCGCTCAAAGCACTTCATAAGAATTGGAGTGAGTGCTACTGGGCGGAAGTCATTAAAGCAGGATGGTGGTGACTTCTTTGGCACCGGAATGATGGTGGTCGCTTTGAGGCACGTTGGGACCACAGCCTGCTGCAGAATGTGCTAAAAATGTCTGTGATGACTTCAGTGAGTTCATCAGCGCAACCTTTCAGTACACGACCTGGTATGTTGTCTGGACCCGATGCTTTGCGTACGTTGATCCTGCTCAGAGATCTTCTCACACTCTCTGGAGATAGCTTCAGCACTTGGTCTTCAGGAGGCAGTGTTGACTTTTGAGCCGGGGTTCTGTTGAGTGCCTCGTAGCGAGCAAAGAATTAATTTAGAGCGTTCAACAAAGAGGTGTCACTGTCACAGGTTTGTCGAGGAGGTTTATAGTCTGTGATGGTCTTTATCCCCTCCCACAGACTCCGAGTGTCTCTGCTGTCTCTGAAGTGATCAGTTATCTTTTTGGAGTACTGCTTCTTGGCTTTTTTGAGGCAGCGGGACAGGTTGGCCCTAGGTGTCCGCAGTTTCTCCTTGTCACGAGATTTGAAGGCAGCATTCCGGACCCTCATGAGCCTGAGGACTTCACTTGTAATCCAAGGTTTCTGGCTGAACCTGATAATGATGGTCTTAGAGTCTGTAACATCCTCAGTGCACTTGGTGATGTAGGCAGTGACGTCTCTGTATACTCCTGGAGATGAGTGATATTGTTGTGAATGGCAGCCTGCTTGAACATAGTCCAATTAAACCAAAATTCCCCAAAACAACTCAAATTAAAATCTCATGAATTTTAATATTTTGAAAATGGACTGTAAGCCATAAACATCAAAATTATAACAAATAAAGCCTTGACATATGTCACTTTGCATGTCATATACTAGTTTATTTTAAGTTGCATTACAGAAATACATGATATTCTAATTATATGACGAGCGCCTGTATTTTTTCCCCAAAATCTTTTCCCCACATTTTCCTTCTAGTTTTTCCCTCCACCTGAACCGAACACTTTTTTCTAGTTTGGCCTTACCCATATCTAAAAGCTTCTTGGAAAATATAGCAACAAAACTGAGAAGGAAACAAGGATGAAAACGCAACATAAAAAGCATCAAAAAGTAATGAAAGTACAACAAAAACGGACAAAAAGCCACTAAGGAGGCAACAAAAAAAAAAAATAAGATGAAAATATTGAGTGACAACACGGCAACAAAGCAAGAAAAAATATCCATTTAGTAGTTTTGTAGTTCTTAGCTTTTAAATGAGGCACTGGCCTAAAAGGTTGTGAACTCCAGTCAAGAAGCTTTTAGATTTGGGCAAAGCTTAACTGGAGAAACTGCGCTCGGTTAAGGCGGTGTGGTAAGAGGTTAAATGACCAACAGCATCAAAACTTGAATATAAAGATTGTATATTTCTTTTCGGTACCTGCTTTCAATACCAGTAGTACCTAAACCTTTTTTTCAATACCAGAATCGTATCATTTAATGGTACCCAGCCCTACAGATGACTAAATTAAAAGACGTGATATCAATTGTATGCAATTTAAACAAAAAAATTAACACGTGCCTGACTCCTTTGAGTGCAAGGGAACACTGGTGGAAAAAAATCACTGAATCAGAATATAGTACGAAAGTGAGAAAATCAAAGAAGTTAGTACAGAAAGACTCTTTCACCAGCTACAGTATTAGTGTCTCATCACGGCCAGGGACACAAAAACAGTATGCGCTTCAGGCAACATGTGTATCCTTTGCGGAAGACATTCACAAAGTGCACTAATGTTACTGCAGTTATGTAAACCACTTATCATAAGCAGTTAAATTTAAGATAAATAGAAATAATTCAGTGGGTCTTGTATCTGTTGTAATGCTGCTTTGTTTTACTTTGAAACGAACGAAAAGAAAGTTCTTGATATAACGTCATAAAAACATCCACCATTCTAGTCACTAATCATGGGAAACATTGAATGACAGGACTTTAACGGCAGTGTAATAAAAATAAATTAGTAACCAGGCATTTACAAACTGAACTTTTGTCATCGTCTGCATTTTCATGTAAAATATATAACTGAAGGGTGTGCTGCTTCCCTTACCCACAACATAAAGACATCCATTAAGTTTGCTGACTCCATTTCCAGCTCGCCTTTGGCCCATTTCGCTGACCTCGGTCCATTTATTAAGGTGTGGGTCGAATCGCTCCACACTGGAAAGTGACGCCACTCCGTCATTTCCTCCGACTGCATAGACAAAGCTCTGTAGAGAAGGCACAGTTACAAAAAAAACTGTAGAAAAATGGCTCTGTGAAGAAGTTGGGTCTTACCCCTAGAGCTACAGAACCCACACCACCACGGGAGTGTTCATGGGGGCCACAGAACTCCAGCAATCGCTCTCTATGTCATATCTCTCCACATCATTAAAGCAGGAGTTGTCATTCAAACCCCCAATGGCATAGATGGGACCACCCAGCGCAGCCAGTGCAATACCCCTCCTGCACAAGACATCCAGGTAATGTGCTAATAATGACAAATTCACCCATGCTTGGATAATGGTCTGACAGTGTACCGTTTGGTATTCATAGAGGCTTTCATCATCCACTTGTTGGTGAGGGGGTCAAATACTCCATGTTTCCCAAGTGTTCATTACCATCATGACCCCCAACGGCATACACCTTGCCTAAAAATAACACCACTTTGCAAGTTAATATGCTTTTTTATTAGCTGATTTTTACTTAATTGTCTTACCGCCAACAGAAATGACTCCCACATGTCGGCGCCTACTGTTCATCTCCGGACCGAAAAACCAGCTGTTCTTGCTAATTGAGTAACATTCAATGCTACGAAATGGATCCCCAGAACCCCCTCGACCGCCAACACAGAACAAAACCCCTGAGGTTGGCCAAACAATAGCGTGGGTTAAAACAGTAGAGGGTTTTACATTTTAACTGATTAAATAGGTGTGTATACGTATTGAAAGCACCTGCAGTGTGCTTCCGCGGTACAGTGCGAAGCGAGTATTCAAAGTCAGGCACCACCTTGTTGCTCATGTGAAGGTGGTAGTTCCTTGCTTCATCCAAAAGGTCCCGGCAGTTTAGGTTACCTTTGATCATCTCGTCTTTAGCCACAGTTCCTGTTAAAAACTCCACAGACAGCAACGGGAGGCGCACCTGAAAATAAGGAGTTAATTTATTACTGACAGGTGTAAAAGCAGGTCAAAGTTATGTGGTACATATTTGTCATAATACTGTAACGGGAAACATCTAAAAATGCACTTGACTTACCTGAGACATAATCTGGTCCAGCCAGGCCTCATGATTTTGTGGGTTTGCTTTAAGCCACTTCACTGCTGCATTGTAAACTTGTGTTTCTGATTGGATGTTTAGATCATTGGAGGAGAGTAAAGTTCGCAAGTGTTGAGGCGAAACACACGTAAAGTCCTCACACTCAACCACCTCAGTGAAATGCTCACATGCATAGCGGTCAGCCATGTCCATCAGGTCCACGCGATTGTGGCTCTCAGCAAAAGTGCGTACCGCCAGGCAGTTTGAAGGATGGAAGTGGGCCTTCATGTACTCACAACATGCTCTGGCTACCAACTCCACCTGTCATGGACAAAAGCGCAATTTTATTACTGCATATGGTTGAGAAAACAATTTTCTCAAATGAAATGGTAATTTCATGCGAGCATAAACACGCACACAGTTCACTTACATGAAGTATACATGCCGCATACAGCAGTGGCTGGACATTGTCCACAGTCAAAGTCAGTTTGGAAGAGTAGGCAAAATGTACAAGGTCCTGAATGGCGTCACCATCAAAGTCTTTAATTTCTATCAGTTCCTGTTTTGCTTCTGACATCTCTGACAGGAACATGGCCCTAGAGTAAAAAGAAAAGCATCTTCAATGCAAAACACCTCTCATCTCCTAGGTGACAGACTTTTTAGAAATTAGACTTCCTAAACGTGTATCATGTAAAAAATATACTTTTTATTATTACGGGTCAGCCACAATCAAAGTGTCAAAAAATTTGCACTTACATGAAAATCAACCCTCTTTCAGTTTAGATTTGATTGTTATTTCCTTGATGTTTAGAATGTGCCGTTTTCAGAAATCTATATTTCATGAAGTATGGAGCCTTACAAAAATGTACCATTATAAGCTGATGTCCATATTATGTGCTGAATAGAGCGTTACGGACACTACACGTCTTCAAGACAAAACAAATGTGTTCATGGTTCGCCTGTTTTTGTTAATTTCCTTTCCAGAGGCCTCTATAACGCTCCTTGTTTTTTAGTTTATTTGTCACATACACATATAAACACACATACAGAGTTTCTAGTAGTTTTCATTGCTGATGGATCTGTCTCCATGGTTACGGATACATTCCATCCAGAAAACCTACAAAGCAATTGATCCTGGAGCGTTGTAGAGGCCACTGTGACAGAAAGTAAAGGAGCCATGCTAACCACCCAGCCATTGGCTGTGGGTTAGGGTTATATCAAATTATATATGGTTATATAGGGTCTATAGGATTAACATCAAATTGTTGTTCTTTTGCATAAAAAGTTATATAATGCACCTTTAAGTCTCCATATTCGTTATCACTGCGTGCATTAATGCTTCAAACAGAATCAATGAACACATTAAGTGAACAGGCAGAACCCACCTGAAGTATGGAATCACACATGCCAGCACGAGTTTGTGGCATGGTATCAATCTGCTACCAACCTATACAAAATAAACAAGAAATCAGATGTGGTGCAGTGGTTCTCATATTGCGGTACTTCTTCAAGTGGTACTCACGGTCATCAGCAATTTTAGACTTTATCCATTTAAATTAGAGGTAATTTTGTGTAGTAATGCATTTAAGTTTAGTGTTTTTCTGTTTGTGTGTGTGTGTGTGTTTTTGGCACCCAGTTTAGACAGAAATGTGTCTAAATTTTGGTCAATTTTAGATTTAGGTTTAACCCAGCTGATCATGATCAAGGCACAATATTTTATGAGGTGATGTCTTGTATCAAAAATTTAGACCATTAGTCTATGCACATATGGTAAAACACTTGAGTCCCAGCTAAATGTCTCTTCACGCTTTTCATCCTCTTGCATCTTGTACTGTCTTTTCGGATAAAGCCTAAGGACCAAAGAATCCCTTAAAAAAAATTTGATCCGAACAGAGCTGAAGGCGCTTTCAAAAGTTAGTAATGTGCAAGCTTGAGAACCATTATACACAAAAAAAAACTAAAAAAAACTAAACAGCAAAGTCTACTACACTATGATTTTGTCAGCCTTGAACATAACATTATTGAAAGAAAGTTTACAGCTGACAAATAAATGTAATATAAAATGAGAGACTGACCTTCAGTGTCACATCACAGAGTTCCCCCACCTCATAGAAATGCCTGAGAGAGTTATGGAAGTCCTTCCAGGCCTCATGAGCCTCAAAGACAAATGACCCATCAATCTCACTTTCTAGTTTTGACGTTCTATTTCCAGATCTCTTCTCCTTGGGCTTCACTTGCTTGGCATGGTCTGGCACCATATCACCCGGTGCCATAGCTGTCTACAGAAAACTGCACCTAAGGACAAAGTATAATAATTAAATATGTAAATGTACTAGTTTGCATGATGTACTTTTTACACCAGTGGTTCTAAACTGGTATAGCTTCAGGATCGACTTATAACAAGCCATGATACAAATGAAGAAAAATCTATTCATGATTTAAACAATTTGCATTTTGGCATTGTTTTAGCACATTCAACATTAAAATGCAGTTTTCTTACAAAGATATGTCGTATCAAGAATTTAAGGATGACTTCTATACCTGGATGAACAAATTATCATCTGAGAACCACTGTTTTTGACAAATGTAGCGCCAAATCCATCTAGTGCGATTGTGTCTGACTAATTAAAAACCAGGAAGAGTTGACAGAGAGACGTCTGATGTTCCGGTGCCCTGTGCCCACTGTTGAGCTTTTGCCATTGTGCCTGTGGTTTTATGGGGAACAGGGACACCTTATGTGATAGATGTAATTGGGTCTGAAGAAGCCATGCAAACTGTTATGCTGCATGCCAGTAAAAGAGGGACTTTTGAAAACTACAAGGTGGATAGCTAGTAGGTACATATTGTACATCTGCTGTAGTGTTGCTTTCAGTTTACTTAAACAAAATTGCCTCTTTACTCATAACCACAATGATCCATGTACAGAAGCGTAGTAGCTGAAAAGGCCCTTTCTCAAATAATGTGTGAGACTAACTGCACAGTTCTCGTGGGTTTACAAAGGACACTACAGCCTGTAACAGTGTACACGTTTTATCTGTGCCTTTTGTAGGCAGGCTGTTCTCCGGCTTATGTTGTACACACATGTCAAAATAATCCCGTGATACTTTGATTTGTTTCATATGAACAAACGAGGAGCATCTGCGTCTGCTATGGGGGAGCGAGAGATGTGCGGGGCTGACGCTTTGACGAGTCTTTAGGCTAACGCTAGCTTAGCTTTAGCCTCACCATCTCAAATATTGTCCTATTTCAATAAATCACTAGTACACTTACAGTAAATTCCTATATTTAACCAGAAACAATGAAAACACACAGTTAAGCTAATTATCAATCTTATGGCAGCCGATTATGTAGCTGCTAATGCTAACTCGCAAGGATAACCAAACGAAAACTTTCCGAACCAACATGACAGTTATAAAATAAAAGCGATGAAAGGTTAAATTAGGATTGCATTTGCTGCTGTAAACATTCGTGGATACCTCATGCCGTAGGAAGACTTACAACGTCGGCTTCTTTTCTGTCATATATTAGCTTGTAAGGTTTGTGTTGTGAGGCCCAATGCTTTATGGGTATTGTAGTCTGGTTCTTCGTCACATGGAGCGAGCACAACCCTGGATGTATTACTGGGGCAAAAACAACTATATAAAAAATAAGAGAACCACATTCTCATGGAAATCATTTGCAGAGAATTATTTAAAGCAAAATACATTACATTTTGATTTTATAGAAAGGAGTAAAAACATAGTTGATCTAGATGGTCAGTAAGCAAAATCAATATCTTCTACTAATCTAGATAGGAAACCAGGTTTAGTTTTGAGGTGAAGAGTTTACAAGGGCGTTGGGATGTATTGGACAAACTCTGTACAAAATGGTCTCTCCTACGGATATTGAAATGACCAGTTATTGACAGCTATGAGATTAATTAATTAATGATAAAGTTTACTTAACTAGATTTTTTAAATGTGCATTCTTGAAGGTGAGGGCATCCGCATACCTGCTTGTAGTTTGTGGATGTAAAGTAGTTTGTGGATGCAAAACAACGTTCTCCAACTAAACTCAGATCATTGTTTTTGGCCCACAGACACAAAGACAAAGTGTTATCAGTCACCTTGAGTCTCTCTCTCTAAAACCAAAAAATCAGGTTAGAAATCTAGGAGTAATCATGGACTCAGACCTGAACTTAAACAGCCACATCAAAGCAATAACATCAGCTTTTTACCATCTGAAGTACATTGCTAAGATCAGAGGAATAGTGTCAAAACCAGACTTGGACTCATCCATGCATTTGTCTCCAGCAGGTTAGACTACTGTAACGGCCTCACTGGCCTTTCTAAACAAGCTGTTAGAAGCTGCAGTACATCCAGAACGCTGCTGCTCGAGTCCTGACAAGAACCAGGAAATACGACCACATTAGTCCAGTGCTCCGGTCTCTGCACTGGTTTCCTGTCACTCAGAGAATAGAATAGAACAGCTCTGCTTGTGTACAAGTCTTTTCATGGTTTAGCACCAAAGTACATCTCTGACATGTTAGAGCCGTATGAACCATCTCGGGCCCTGAGAACTTCAGGGAGGGGTCTCCTGGTGGTTCCCAGAGTCAATAATAAACACGGTGAGACTGCGTTTCAGTTTCATGCAGCTAAAATCTGGAACAGTCTTCATGAGGATGTGAGACAGGCCTCAACTCTGACAATGTTCAAATCCAGGCTGAAAACAGCTCTTTTTACCCGTGCATATTAAAACTGAAAGTATTTTATCTGCACTCTTGCCTTTTACTGTAATTGATTAACTTTGTTTTGATTGATTTTATCCGTTTTCTTGTAATTTTCAGCAACTGTGAAGCACTTTGAATTGCCTTGTGTATGAATTGTGCTCTACAAATAAACTTGCCATACCTTGAATACCTGATAATCAAACCTTTAACATGAAGTACTGCAAATAAATAAGTTACAAGTGTGTGTGCATACAATAAAAAAACACCACTAAAGAATTTGCATTGTAAGGAGAAAGACTGGATAATTGTATTTTTATGACCCAACAGTCATATGACTGCCAAGACTATTCTCTACAATAAACATTTATTCATTAACTCTGACAGGATAGAAATGGGACCGCACCAATTTACATAACAAGTTTAATGTGATATTTATGCACATTGAGCTGCTTCAACAACAGATCTAAAGTATTTTTTTTTTGCACCCAACCATAATACTTTACCAAGATTTAGGACCATGGAGAACAACAGATATTGTAGATGGATGTATATATACTGAAGGTATAAAAAGTATTGATAAGTCTATCGGTGTTCCCAAAATTTACTTGTTCTTCCGTTTCTTGATGAGTGCATCACGCAATGCAATCTAAAACAAGAGCAAAAAAATCAAAATACAATTTGCAAAACAAAATCTATTTTCCGTCTCCAAGTCAACTTGCCTGTTTCTCTCTGAAGGAACGTTTGCCTTTTGTTCGGACATTTTGACTGTATCTCATCATCATAAAATTCTTTGTCCTTCTTTTTTCCTTGTTGCTGGTGCTCGCATGGGGGTTCAGCTTTGTCCGCTTCCTAACAAACTCCTTTTTGTCTGTCCTTCCAGCCTAGACAGATTACATTCAGTCACACCATACTATATTCAACATGTTGGGCTTAGTACAGAAAAAAAAAGATTCATATTGTCTCACCATTGCTGTTGCAAGTCTTGTTTCCTTGTCTGCTTTTGGTTTCTTATGGAGTTTTTCAATATTCCGTAGTGTTAAAATTTCCCCTCTGTTAAATAAGTACATTTAAAGTTTACTTCACATTAACTGAAAGGACTAGTCTCAAAAGAAGCCAAATATGTAATAATATTTTTCTTACCGCTCATCCTCATCATCATCGTCAACCATTTTCCTCTTCTGGCCTTTGCCTGGTGCAGCACTGACCTCCTTGGCCATTTGGACCATGCGGATTTTCTTAAAGTCATCCTGTGACAGAAGTCTACTGCCGCTGACTGCTGCTGCCATGGCTCGCCTTTCCTCCACTGGTATGGTCTTTAGTTTCTCAGTAATCTCTGTGTCTTCATCAGATGAGTGGTGAACATCTACCCACTCTCCATCTTCATCATTGTCATCACCAATGCTAGCACTCTCCCAGCCATCTGTCGAACAGAATCCAAAATTGGCATTTCCTTGTTTATGACATTACATTGGACCTTATTTATCAACATTGCGCACAAAATGGTGTATATTTTTGGTGTACGTTAATTATACGCTGGAGGGCACGTGGTATTTAAGAACCTGTGCGTACTGCTCCAATCCTGCCGTAACCACAAGCAGCTGATGATAAATGCGGCGGTGGAAAACAGACTCAGATGACTCCCAGTACACTGCAGCGGGTCGCTTATGTTGTTGAGAAGCCATCCACACAAACTTTGTCTAACTTTTGTGTAAAAAAAAAAAAAAGTGCCCTTACAGCATGAGCGTCTCTGTGCCACCGCTACCCAGGTTCTAGTCTCTGGTCCGGCTTGGTATAGCCTATGCGCTCGACCCGTGGCGTGGAGGAGCATGAGGATGCAGTGTGCAATACTGAATCAAAGTCTGCCCATGAATATTACTAGTACCTAGTTTTATGTTTAAAGCACCAATGTGAAGTATATGCAACGTGCAGATTGATAAATGCCAAAACAGGCGGTTCTTGTTCGTACACCTCACATATGCTGATTTGATCTGATATGCATACGCAAGTTTGATAAATGAGGGCCATTGTGTGGATGACAATCATTATTTTCAATTTACCTTCATCTTGATCGCCCTCTTTTTTATCCTCCAACTCGAGAACTTCAGCTCCTGGGATATATCCTTTAGCCTCCACCTCCCCGTAGTCTTTGATTTTTGCTTCTGCTGATGCTTCAGTGGGTTTTCCCTTTGAAAAGACAATTAAGTTAAAAAGACTTCTTGATTTATAGTACAGGATTTGGCAAAAATGCATCGAGATTTATTTTTTGTTTTGGGTTGTTTAGGTTTTACACCTGGACTACAGATCATAGATAAATAAAACCAGTGCCAAGACTTTCATTTTTGGAATATAGTACTATTAAAAGACATTTTGATTTTTTAACCAAATCCCATTCTGAGGATTTAAAATTCATTAGAGAAAGGAAAAAATATATATAAATCTTAACAAGCTTTGCTCACCCGATCCTTCTTATGTAGCATTTGTGGATTAAGATTCCTAAAGAGCTGAATCAGACCTCTCGCTGCCATCATCACATCTGAAACCAAACAGCATAACGCTTGAAACTGGGACCGCACAATTAATTACAATTACAGTTTTAATGGTCACAAATTGCAAATGACAAAGATTGTTTATTTGGGTATAGTGTCTTTGGCAAAAACACAATATTTCCTTTTCTTACGATGAATAAAAGATACCAAGCATTGTTTAGACCAGTGTTTCCCAATGAACTTAGCTTCGAGATTGGGACCCACCTTCAACCTACGACAAACTGCGATCCAAACAAAATATTTGCACTGCTTTGGAAAAGATTAGGCAAAATTGTAATGTCCTTTAATTAGCTTACTTTTATCTTTGTGAGTTTTGTACAGGGCCAAGTCTTGTAACAGGTCTTCGTTTATTGCCAGAGGACAGCGAGCTATAATTTCCTTGATGGCGTTGACTCTGAAGATGAAAACAGCGTCAGCTTTACAGCGGCAAATCTAAACTTGTAAAATTGAAGGGAAATGCTTTTTACCCAACAGTCATGGCCTCGCCCGAGTTTCTGTCCGTCACAAAGTTGTTAGCAATAGTCATGATCATAGGTTCAATGATCTAAGGTTAATGAGTGAGAATAGTGTGAATATTTCATCATCTCAGTAAATTTGACACAACAAATTACCTCTGGTGGGACAAGCTGATGGGATGCCTGGGCAGCGCAAAGTAAAATTTTTGTAACTTCTGGAAAAACAAACACACACGAATATGACGTTTTCATATTCACAGAGGAATTAAGTGTGCCGCTGCCATTATGTTCTTTTAGCCAGACCTTTATATTGCTTCCGTACCTGACAATTTCGGCTACCACTGTGGCCTTTCTCAGAGGTTGTCACGTGGTGTTGCTGTGACATGTCTGGTCAGCTGATTTAAACTGTTTTGTCTTCCTACTTGTAGCAGGCTGACAGCGCCCTCTGCAGTCAGACTTCTTCAATACTGTGTCCTGGGTGTGGGAAAGTTGGTATCCCCTTGTCCCGGTTCAGTCTGGGGTGCGCGGTTCCGGATCTCGATGGCTTCTCTGATCCAACGGTGGTATTTGTTGCTCTCGGTGCCGATAACATGGGCATTGTCTCGATCCATGAGGTGGTTCTCCCTCTTGCAGTGGTCTGATATGGCAGACTTCCGCTGTTCTTGTTCTGCTCGTCATCTGGTGGCTCGTGTGTGCACTTTTAGAGTTTCCTTATCACATTCTGTCTCTTTCTTCCTGATGTTGAACGCTCTGCCAGTTTCTTCCACGTATGATTTGTTGCACGATAAACGAGGTATCTCATGTATTACATAGCATTTTGTTGTTGGTCTATTTTGTCCTTGGGTGAACTAACAACTGCTGAAGCTTGGTATGAGGTTTGACTGGAGTACTGATGTTGCGTTTGTTCGTGGCCCGCTGAACCCTCTGTGATCCCCCGACGTATGGAAGTATAACCATAGCCCTGTTTTGCTTCTCATTACTTTTGTTTGTTTTCTCCTTATTATGTTAAGCTTGTTAACGCTCTTTGTCTTTGGCGCACTTCGGGTATTTGCAAGTTTTGAGTGCCTTTGTAATGCGCTGTTCCTCCTCCTTCCGGTCTTCTTCATGGCTGATGAGATTGGTGCGTTCAAAAGGGTTCTTAAGACTGAGAGTTTGTGATTTGTGGGATGTTCTGATGTCCAAAGGAGGTATTGATCTCTGTGAGTGGGTTTTCGGTTTACTTGAATTTTTATTCTGTCTTCCTTCAAATGTTTTTATGTCCAGGTCCAAAGAGTTTATTGTGTTGTCCTTTTCTTCTTTGTGGGTGAATTTTATATTGTTTGTTTCATCCATTCGTAGCAACACCACATACGACCTCTGAGGAAGGCCACAGTTGTAGCCGAAACTGTAAGGTATGAAATCAACACATAGGCCTGGCTATAAGAACATAATAGCATCATCACTAGAAGACCTAATTGGACTACTGAATTAAGTGTGCCTACCCCTCTGATGTGGCTGAAGAAACCTTTGGATGAATGGATAGAAATTGAACAGAAACAGCTGTAGAAGAGATGTATCATTACAAAGGGTACATAGAATGAAACACCACACATTTTTACTGTGTATTCTTATGTATAATAGTCGCATTTAGTACCTCATGAATACCAACAAGCCGGGATATAAGCTCCATCATCATAATCTTCACTTCAAAGTGCTCATTCGAGTTTTCCAATTGCTTAAGAAGTTTTTCAGAAAAATCTGCAAAAAGAAATGCTTTTACTGGGGTATTAATGATGGGACTGGGTACCGTTAAAAGTGTGGTACCAAAACTACCAACAAAATCTAGTCCTGAGAAAATCAATTTCAGGTCCCGAGACAGCACTAAAGAAAGTTACTTGGTTGTCCCAGCGCGAACAAATGGAAATAAAAGATAGATTAAAAATATTGATTATTATTATACTGTTATTGTTCTCCAGATAAAGAAGAGTGCAGCATAGGTAACTAATAAAGTACATGGTATCAGTGTTGAGTGATAAACAGTTGTTCTTCCAAGCATATTGCTTCGCTCTGTGATTAAAAAAAGAGGATAAAACTAACACGTTTTTTTTTTTTTAGACCTAGTTAGTCTAGGATTGTTTAGTCTTGATGGGAGACCGTGAGGGAACTCCAAGTAGCTAGGGTGAATGGTGTGTGTGGTAGTTTACCATCACCAGGTATGGAATGAATGATGACAAAATTGTAACGCAACTTTGAGAGTCTGAGTGAGCGTGATTATGATTGACATAATTAAATCTTATACATGGAGAATAATCAACAATAAACGTTTTATAACGAGTGGCTGGTTGTTGAAAAAAACAAGCAATACTACCTTGAGGATCATGGATCAAGTGGATAGCAGAAAAATTAAACACTTCAGCTTTCCCCTTTTTCTTGTGTTTCTACACAGGGCAAAAAGATAATGTAAAGTACCGTAATATCTTGACCAGATAATTATGTTACAAATTGTACCTTTAAGACTTTCATTGCTTTTTCTAACTTCTTCTTATTTTTGGTGGTCTTTTTACCTGTTGAGTATCTGATCATTAGGTCTCGTGCTGATGGTCCCTCTGCCTGTAAAGATACAGAGCAAGGGTGCATTTATAGATATGTGCATGTGTAGTCCATTTTCCTGCAAACTTTAAAACTTGCCTCTGAATCGGAGTCACTTTCATTTTTCTCATCCACATCTTTGCCAAGGAAAATTTAAGACCTGCTACAAGAATCTAAGGAAGCATGAAAAGAAAGCAGATTTGATCTCACTTCATGTTAACACATAAAAAGCAAACCCACACTATGCTTGTATGGTGAGATTTTCTTTTGAATAGAAATACATACCTTTGTCACCTTTGAGAAGCATGCCGTTGTTATGACATTGACTGTTTTGCATCATTCCTGTAACATAAATAGTTCATTGGAAAAAAACTGAGGTACTGAATGTTGAAATTGTGAATTAGAAAAAAAACAAACCATATGTTTCTTTGTACAGCTCCGCCATAACATCCAAGGAGATTTTTGCTGCAATTGGGTTGCTGTCTCTCAGCATGGTATACATAAAGTTCTGCAACATCTGAAACCAAGAGTAATAATATAAAGTTAGCAACCAACCGTTGCAACAACAACAAAAAGAGGGAAATGGGTTGAATGGACTTACGGTGTTAACTTTATTGTTTTTATGTCTGGCATTGATGTTTTAATATCTGATACAATGTGTGTGTATAGTGTCTGGAAAGAAAAGACAAAAATAAAACGTTATTTAAGAAAATAAACGAGTACCCAATGTAGGCCTAGAGCATCAATACCTTCCTGAGCAGTTTGTCGTGACACCGCAACAGTTCAAAGAAGAGTTCGAGAAGGCCAGAGGGCTAATCAGATTTTTGTTTCTTAGGAGAATCAGTGATTTACAAAATGTCTATAAAGGCCAAAGAAGACACATAGTGATTAGTCTCATTTAAATCACAAACATAAACCAACACTAGGTAGGTTGCAAACTGGTGTGGCATTAGCTCACCATCCTTAGATCTGGTTCCAGCACTGTATGATAAGCCAGCAACAACCCGGACAGCTCTTGAGGAAAAGTCGACATGTGTTGCAAGTAGCAGTGACTAACCTAAAACAAACAAACAATTAATGTGTTAATGTTTTTACAATTTCAGTGTTGAATTTCAAAGTAAGGCACCTGAGCAAGAAACATGACGAGATCTGCCAGTTCCTTGTTGGGTTTGTCTGGCTGTAGCTTGAAGATCTGGACATTGGACTGGTAATGCCTGTATTGCTGTAAAACTACCAAAGACAACCATAACGTTTGGTAAATAAAATGAGGCTGGTGTGGCCTTGCCGTTGCGATGTTTACACTTACCTCCTCAAGGTAAGAAGGTGGATCTCTTTTGATAAGATTCTGCAATTGAGGCAAATTGTTTGGTAACTTATTATTTTGTCTCCCCGACATGATTCAAATGGGTGCTTAACCAAAGTCTATAGATAAATTCCGACTAAAGCTACACTAATACGCAAGCATGGTCAGCGTGTTGGCTGCCATGTATTTTCAAGGAAGTGTTGAAACGTCACATCCGGATATGTCGTCACTTTCTCTGAGAAGCCCCGTGTGCTGCTGGGAAGTGTAGTGTCTGCTAGATTTGACTAATGCGCTTAGCCGATGTAGTACTGGCAGTGCAGTGGTTTAACTTTTTAGACCAAGTTGGCAAGTACCTAATGAAATATTTAATAGCATTTTCTGTGTTGAGCTGGTCATTAGGAGCATGTTTTGTACTGATGGCAACAGTATAGTCCAAACTGTTACACAGTGTGCCTTTAAGTACCATCCACCCTCTTCCGCTTTATCCGGAGCCGGGTTGCGGAGGCAGCAGTCTGAGCAGAGATGCCCAGACTTCTCGATCCACGCATACCTCAAGCTGTTCTGGGAGAACCCAGAGACCACCAAGATAAAATAAGAACCAGGTCAATAAGGGTCTATAACAGATCTAATTATTTCCAAACTGGGTGTAAACAATGTTTAAACAAGAAAAAGAAAAAGAACATAAATTCATTTTAAAGAAATTAGAATAAATTAATCAAATGACACTGGCAGTATTTATTTATTTTTTACCAGTTTGAGAACCACTGAATATGGCGAAGCCCCTTTAATTTTACAATGTTCAACATCCAAAACAATGAATAGCTTCACATATAAAGTCATTCAGTGGATATGGATAAGGGTTGAGACCATTGATAGTTCCATGATTCCATGAAAAACTTCCCGTTATTACTGTGGTTTTAGTGCCTTCCACAAATTCAAATCATTCTTTGCCAGTGTATTAGAGCAGCTACACAATTAAGCTTAAAATGTCCGGTAAATACAAACAGGTTTCTGAAACATGAATAAAGTAATGCCCCAAACCAGGTTTTGTATTACATTTTATTAAATATGCCGACGTGACAATTTAACACATCTTTTTATACAGAGTGAAAGCTACTAAAGTGACTTACTTTGGCTACTTCTGGCCAAAATGCAATGTGCAGTAAAATGAAAAAAAGCAAAAGACTACAACTGATTTGGGTGTTTAAAAAAAGAAAAGAAAGCATCTGTACATCTTAACTGTATCCAGTTGATTTCTACAAGCTTCGTATTTACACTTTAATCTCATCACCTTAGGCAGTGAACATCAATACATTTGCAGTGAACATCAATACATTTACAAAGCAAATACTGATATAGTATTTTGTCAAGGCATGATCCAGCATTGAAATATGATTTAAAACATGGATTTGTTCCTCAATATACAGACAGTGATCATGTTAAATTTTTATTTTTATTTTTTTTAAACATTTTTTAGAAATTTTAATAAAGACAGTGCATCCTTCTGAAAAATAATGAAAACCATTCATACCGCAGTTTGGATGAATTCAAAGGGAAAGAGCACAAGATAAAAAATTACTCTACATAAAAACATAATCTTCTCTTGAACAGATGATTAAAATACCTTAATCTTCTCTTGAAAAGAAGATTATGGTATTTTTATAAGTTTAGTTGGAAAAAATGTATTTGGCAACTATTGCCCATAATCGCTGTGTGTCAAAGATTCCAAGTGGGTTTCTGGAGGAGTAATATCAGCCAGTGCGTGATGATACTTTATTATCCTGAGATTTTTTCTTCTGCTTGAAGACAACGAAGGACATAAAGAATTACTTGATAGCAGAAAATGTACTGGTCCTGCAAAAGACATAATATGGATAATTAAAAAAAAAAAAAAAAAAAAAAAAAGGACAGCAGCGACACATGGAAAAATGAACTGTACCAACCTCTGTCTGGACCATTCCCTGTCTCTGAAGTCTCATGTTTCTCACAACATCAGAAATATCAAACTGAATAAAAGAAGAAGAGTGTTTTAAGTGTAACATCCTAGTTAAAGTAAACTGACTCTTTTGAACTACATACGTCTGCATCTTTACTGATGAGTCCCAAGACGACGTCTATGCAGATGAGAGTGCCTGAGCGGCCAATGCCTGCACTGCAGTGTGTGATGATGGGCCCCGATTGATGAACATGTCTCATGTAGGAAATGAATGTCAGGAGCTGCTCTGGTTGAGAGGGTGTTCCATGGTCTGGCCAGCCAGTGTAATTAAGATGAGTAACACGCTGAATTTCATTGTCTAAGAAGAGATTATTATACATCAAATGTACCTATTGTGCAAAATGCAAATATTAATGTATAATCAGTTTACCTGTATATCTTTAACTTCAATGAGACGGATGATAAAATTATCCAGATGTTGATCTTTGATGAGGGTAATTTGTAACCGATTATCCACCATCTCAGCTGTCTGAGGTGTGACTGGCCAGTAACGCTGACATTTCACTTTGCCTCCCTCTACTTCTTGAGTCATCATAGCTATTACATTAGACTTCTGTTCCCAAACCATTTGCCAGAAGTCGCCCAGAGTGGTGGGTAAAGGTCCCTGACAGGCAATATACATAAAATCCTCGTCTTTAACAGGCATGTTGATGAAATTGGCATTAATGTAACCTCCGTCTTTCCCCAGAAGAACACGTGTAGTGTCAACTAAAAAAAGAGACAAGATAATTTGTAATTACAATAGATGGCTTACAATAAATGCACTCTATTTTGCCGTTTTCTTACAAGGAACAATGTTCTTGTAGCGATTCTTTTTCTTGTTTTCTTTTGTCTGACCGATTAAACAATCATCAAGTGGTTGAAGATTTTGTAGATTCTGAAAAGTGAAACATGTGCATTTGAAAGGGACTTGTTTAATTTAATACAATTAAAATATTAACAAGAGATAGTCACCTCGAACTCCTGAAGTGGGATTTTTTGCTCCAAGAGTCCCCTCATCATGCGGACCACAGAGCTGAGCTGGAGTCCGGTGTACTGGCCATCAGGAACCACTTTAACAAGTGGTAAAGAGGTCAGCTCCTCCTCTGTAATGACTGGTCCATCTGTTAAATGAGCAAAAATGAATATTAGGATGACCTACTTTCAAAAACGTCCATGCTTTCACTCTTACCATCTCTAGATGGCATGTTGTCAATGGGCAGCTCATCGCTACCCCATGTGATTTCGTCTTCATCAGCATGCTCCGTACCAAAAAACTGTGTATAAGCATAAATATTTTATATTTGCTGTAGTAGGAACCAACTATACAGAAACCTTACGCTACTTACGGTTCATCAAGTGGATCATCTACACTCTCCTCCTGCCATTCGCTGTTGCGGTCATTCTGATTTGCATAAGCCATAA
Source organism: Neogobius melanostomus (assembly GCA_007210695.1). Classification (NCBI taxonomy): domain Eukaryota; kingdom Metazoa; phylum Chordata; class Actinopteri; order Gobiiformes; family Gobiidae; genus Neogobius; species Neogobius melanostomus. The sequence goes on along the minus strand of VHKM01000221.1, from coordinate 4,857,275 downwards.
ATATTATTATTATTTGAAGTTGAAAATAAAACAACAATATAACATTGAGCATATACAAACCTTAGGTGAATCTTCTGGTAGTGATGAGCCATCATAGTCAGTATCCTCTGAAAGCTCATTGTTTTGATCCATTTCTTTTTTGTGATCAAATGAACCATCATCATCATAGTCTGAAACAGGCATTCTTTTAGTAAATGTAAAACATATATTTGCCAGAGTTGTTCTGCAGGCATTTTTACCTATAGGTGGTAAATCAGGGTAGCCAGTAGATTTAGAGCCATCAATGGGAGGCGAAGACTTGCTCCTCCTACTATATTCGTCACTCAAATCTAGACAACAGAAGAATGAGACAACACAAGACTGGTTTGTGTTGTTATAACATTAAAACAGCATTTACCTGTGGCTTCATCGTCTTTATTTTCTGGTGAATAAGAAGTGTCCTGCTCTGGAGCTCTGGACACTATCAAATGCACAAGGCCTTTGGTTTTACGGATTGTGGTGACAGCTTTGGTGTGAGACACACTTGTCATCATTTCATCATTTACCTTCAATAAAATAACAAGATGAAATATCTAAAAGTTAATGCAAAGTCCTGTCTAGAAAACGGTAATTATAATATATATATTTACTTTAAGCAATCGGTCTCCAACTTGCAGCTTTCCTGAGGCCTCAGCTACTCCTCCAGGAGTGATGGACTTAACAAAGATCCCTCTTTCTCCTCCGATCACAGAGAACCCCAGGCCTCCAGACGGAGGCTTATCCAGGTCAATTTGTAGAGCTTCCTCCTATGTGAGAACACAGTTGAAACGTTTACAATGGCCACGGTCAGAATTTATGTTTAATACTTAAAATAATTACTCGCAGTATATTTACCTTTAAAGGACAAAGTGATGCAAGAAAATCGGTTTCTCGTGAAGCATCTGATTTGAGAAAACCTACACCAAATATAGGTCACAAACGTAAGTAAAATATGAATACAAAAATAAATATTTAATAGGTGAAAGGCCTTAAATTATACCATTTATCCCCGATGAAACTTTGGGGTTGACATCGTTGTTGAGGAAAGCAAGACTTTTCTGTCCCGTAAAAACAGGTTTGCCATCCCTTTAAAAAGATGGCAACAAGTCAGGCCAAATACATAATATTTCTTGTCTGAGAAATGTGTTTAATACTTTTAGTAATTACCTTGTGGCTTTGATAATGAGGTCACTAAAGGATAGCTCTAGCAGTCTCCTGCTCTCATTGAGTGTCAACTCCTGGGTTGGAGCACCACTGATATAGTGGATCAGATCTAGGGGTCGCAAACTGCCCTCTTCAGATGCCAGAGATCCAGGGAGGATGTCCTTAACAAATAGGACTCTATATGGACTGTCACAGCCACCATCTAGCACTAACCCTGTTCAAACATACATATTTTAAAAAAAGGTAACATTTATGGTTGTTTTTATATATATATATATATATATATATATATATACACACACACACACACACACAACACTGCGCAATTGATCGTTAGTGACTCAGCAGCTGTATGGGTGGTCAGTACAATGCCTTAACTTTCAATCCCCGTAGCGGTTCAGAATTGTTTTCTGGGTTTCTGGTTGGTTTTCTCAGATGATGGAACCATCTTCATGGTTACACATTCCAACAGAAAATCTACCAGAAACCCTAAAACATTGGTCCTGGAGCATCCTAGAAGCATTGTCGCATAAAAAGTACATTATAGGTCTATTTGAAAAAAACTTTTCGTGACCCAGCTGCTGTACGAGTGGTTAGCGTAATTAAAGCAACAAATGCATGATGCTAACACAAGCCCAAAACAGAGCGCTTTGTTAGTATAGCATTATGCAACGTAATTTACCCAATGGTTCTTGGGCACCCTTAAACAGATATCAGGCAGCAGGTGGGCTTCTATAGGAGGCTTTGGATTCTCTAAGACTCTCCCAACCACCAAATCAACAACTCGAGGGGCTGTCCGCACAAGATTGACAACTTCAGTGTGCCCCATATTGGTAACATCTGTATTGTTCACCTAAAAATGGAGAAAAAAAAGAAATAAAAGTATTAGCCTTGATTATAGAGTAGTAAACACTAAATACTTTCACATGGTGCTTGTCATACCGTTATCATCCTGTCTCCTGGTCTGAGCCTGCCGTCTCCTTTTGCTGGGTCTTGCACTATGTCATGAATATAACACCCATGATCATTACCTTTGGTGAGAGTAAAGCCCAGACTGCCTTTTTCAGATTTTACCAACGATATGTTAAGCTCCACCTCCTAAAAAAGAAAACAATGAATTAAGAATTGATTAACATTAAGTATTAACTGCTAAAAACTTACTGGGACAAATTCATCCACATCCTGACCATTGGCGGAATGAGTTAGATTGAGTGGATGTGGCAGAGGAGGGGGCAGGGGATCAGGACTTGGGGCAGTTGGTGAGGAGAACATTGGCTCAGGGGAATCTAGATCAGCTGGTGATGGGGATGAAGGGCATCTATGAAATAATAAATAAGAAAGAAATTGTAAGAATATGTTGCAAAATATCACTAATTCTTCATATATTCAAATAACATACAGAATTCAATCATCTTGAATGGGAAAAAGTTCATGCATACCCCAGGGGTATTGAGCAATATATTATGACAGAACATTATAAATGTTGAAATTCTTTGATCTCCAATGCTTTTTGTTTTAGGAACACTTCATGACAATGCAAGGAATTGGGATATAGTATATAACCTGCACCTTTTGCTGAGATCCAGTCTTGTTATAGACAGGTCTGGAGAGTAAAATGCGGAATGCATGCTGTCATCCAGTTGGCTAGAGCTGTTGAACCCCTCCAGAGCCAGGCTGTTACTGGGAGTTTGATAAACACTGTGGTTCCATGAGTGTCCTCCTGAACTGAAAGCTTCTTCAATCTCCTCATCTCCGTCGGTGCTGTCGCTGTAGCTGTTTTGGCGGAGAGGTGTCTTCTGTAGTCTCTCCAGCACATCCTCCACAGAACTTTTCTTTCCTGATGATGAGGTGAGTTTGCTTAAAAGCAGGCTGGGGTCAGCCTTGGACACGGGATCTTTTCTGGGGGATGACATTGGTGTCTGAAAGAGAGAAACAAAATATGATAAAAACTGAACCTTTGTGTTTTTTTTCTCCAACTTGGAAAAGGAGATATATTCTCACCAAAGCAGCGTCCACTTCAGAAAGAACGCCGTGTTCAGGTCGACAGAGAAGGAGAGTAACCTCTTGTCCAGTCCCTCTCAATGCTGATATCACCTCCTACATTTACAGTTAAAAAGCAAATAATACGACAATTCCCACTCCAGACAAAATCATAAAGATTTTTCCGTACATGTTGAGAAAGTCCTTTAAGGGAGGTCTGGTTGACTTGTAAGATGACATCCCCCACCCTTATACGGCCACTTTCTGCAGCTGGTTGGCCAGGGAAGAGTTTCTTCACTCGCACCATACTAGAACCAGTGGGCTCTCCAGGAACATTCTCTTCTCTGCTGAAGCTAAAGCCCAACCCTGATGTGTTTTTCAGTAGGGTTACTGCAAATGCGTTGTCTGTGGGGACATATACACAGGGATTAGTCATTAAAATATGCATACCACAGACGATCACAGCTCACGTCGCACCACACACCCTCTGTAACAAAGCTGTAGTCCTGTTTGCTCGGCTGTGCTTTGCGCTGGGTGTTGGTTTGTCCAGCAGGGGGCGTGTATTGAGGCGTTACAGGGGCATGCACACTGTCTGCAAGAGGATAACCCTTTTCAAGCAGCAACTGCACCTTCTGCAAAGGCAAAACAAAGAAACATGCAAATGATTGTAAAGGAGAACATAAAAACATTGCCAGGTCCAAATGACAACAGTCTCGATTTGTGTCAGCTAGGAATTGACAATAAAGCAAAGTCAGTTGAATTTAAGCATTTGAAAGGCTCTGACCTGCCCAGTGTCTCGGAGAGCTTCAACTGCTTGTTGATGAGTAGCGCCATCCAGACTCTTTCCATTAACAGCCACAACACGATCTCCTAAGGATTCATGTGATGTCACATATTCTTATTCACTTATTATCGTGTAAATTAGGGGTTATGGACAGTGAAATGTACCTTTCTGTATCCGTCCATCGAGCTCAGCTGCTCCTTTGGGTATAACAGCTTTCACATATATTCCTCCATGTCGGACACTAGTGTTTATTCCACCCTGTGTATTTCAAATAACTTTTAGTACAATGAACTGAACATTTTCTTTACTATGTTTCACTGGAGACTAGAGTGAGTGGTGGAGACTTCCCCAACTATGTTATTCCCATGACAAATGCCATATATATACACACAGTTAAAAAATAAATAAAGGGAACACTTGGAGTTGCATTGTGTTGTTCAACTGTTCCCTTTATTTTTTTGAGCAGTATATATAGACAGTGTTTTCTTTCTTGAAACGGCACCAACAGTATTGACTAATGTAATGGTGAGATTTGTATGTCGTAAATAGTTTAATGCATTCGTAGTAGATTCCTATTAATGTATATTTGTATTACAAAACAAAGCAGGGATCATCTCCATCCACCATGTTATCAACAAAAACTACACTTTGGTGCCATTTACTGCATTGCTTTCAGTTTAAACTGTGATAATTTGGTTATAATGATGGATTGTTAGGATGATTTTCGTGGACAAAAAAAAAGTAAGTATTATGCTAATACAGATTGCAATAACAATTATAGATCTAAAAGTAGTACATGCAAATAAAACTGATGGAACAACTTAAATGAAATGCTGTATTAGAAAAAGCTTTTGGTCAGTAAGAAGTTAATGAATAAAACAAGATTTTGCAGGCAAAACATGCAATCATTGTAATTCAGAATCACACATAAACCGCACATAAATCAAACACGATCTAGATTAGCCGCAGTGCCAAAAGCCAAAGGGAAGGGGTAAAACCAAAAGATGATGAAAACCTTGCCAAACAGTACCGTGACACTTATGCCCAGGCTGCTGTCTTTTTTGGACAGCTCAACGTCAAATAGATCTCCTGGACAGAGACTATTGACCCCTGGGGCATTACCATTTACATTATCCATGATGCATTCCTGTGAACAAAGAAAGGGGCAATAAGGTGAATTACAAGGGGCAACATGCAAAGAAAAGGCTATAGCAGAACGAGGGGGTCAAGTAAGTACTTGTGAGGAGGAAATCAAGAGAGCACATGCAGGCCCATCAACCTAATGCCAGTGTAAATACCGCAAGCATTAAGCATTTGTAGCAAGAGGTTAGTGGTATATCATCATATTCTCGTCCTGAGAAATCGCACTTTGATATTCACTGTTCAGGCAAAACACTTTACACATGGGGGTCATTTACCAAGCATTCGCTCTTATGCAAAAAGAGCATGTGCAAAAGTGGATCAGCAGCAGAATTCTCTCATTTACATGTCAGAGTTGGGTCCCTAATACTGTAATACAAACAATTTCAATGGTAAATTAAGTACAACGTTCCCACAAAAAGCAGATTTTATTTTTCAGCTTGCACTCGCTATTTAGCACCTGCCTTGACAAAATGACCCCCATACAGACACCACAGACCGCATGTCACAATGTCACACCTTTTTGTCCATGGCTTTATTTTGGCTGGAGTTCATCTCCTCATCTAGATCCAAGTCTCCAGAGTCAGAGGATTCTTTTGGAAGCTCCACAACTTTAGCTTTTCTTGTTTTTGGGGGCAGCGCAGGCGGGGGTGGATCCAGACTGACGCTTGAATCGGGTTTATGAGATGCTATAGACGAAACTGTGAGCGCCGTCTTGGCTCTGTCCAAGTACTGCTGGATACCATTGGAGGATGGTTGAGCAACTTTAGAGATCAAGTCTGTTTTAGAGCCTCGAGATGGCGATGAGGCAGAAGATGCTGGGCCAGTGCTCTGAATGACAGGGCTAGGGCTTCCTCTTCGAGCTTGCTCTTCAGATGACAATTCCAGTTTATGAAGCATTTCAAGTGCTTTTGATGGCTGGTAAGGCGTATGGCTGGATGAAGGTTCTGAAAATGAAAGGTGTAAGTAAAACAAAACATTCTGGCCAAAATATAATAAAAATGGATCCATTACCTTTGTAAAGCATTTCCTTTGGTTGTGACACTATCAGTTTAACATCATCAGGAGTGTTTGGAGAATTTCCACAGTGGCCGCATGAGAAAGACCATCTACGTTCACATCATTGACTGAAAGTAGTCGGTCGCCTGAAATATTATGCAAGCACCAGGTCAACGTCACATAACAATACAACACAAAGTTAGTATTGAGAGAAGGAAGAGGTCTAACATACCGGTTTGAGGCACCCATTAACATCAGCAGGTCCACCAGGAGTGATGGCACTAACAATAGTACCAAGATCCTTCCGACCAGAGGTCTCCCCGCCAACAACCTGAAAGCCTAGATCAGGTAGAGGACAGATAAGCACACGTATTACAGACAGGAGACCTTAGCCACATGGATAATCTACAACTTACCCAGACCATATTTGACATCTTTCTTTAAATTTATAGCCGAGATTTCTCTTTCTGGTGATGGCAAGGCACTTAATTTTTTCTTCAACGAATCTAGTAAATGATAAAAGAAAACAAAAATGACACGTTCATATATTTATTAAATGTTCTAATAAACAGCCACTCTAGATGGTTTATAGGTAAATGTTTATTACAGAGACAAGTAAAGCTTTGGAAATGGCCTTTAACAGTAAAAATGTGACTTGTGTAGTTCCGACTGTGTGTGTGTGTCACATCCAAATGTAATACATTTGCATTTCACACCATAAAAATGAAATGCTTATTTGTATATATATCAAAAACGGAAGCAGCACAAATTACCATTGACAGAGGAAGGGGTAGAGGGTTGACCAGAGGAACTGTGCATACTGACACCTGGAAATGGAACAAACAAATATTCAAATGTTTGTTATTAAAAAGGAGTAGGCCACTGTTTTTGCATACTGAGATATGTTCTAACCTTAGCTTAGACGAGTTGATGCGTAACTGTCTGGGTGTAATAATACCTTAGGAGCACTTCGACTTTACTGCGCGGACGTCAAAGTGCTCCTAAGGTATTATTACTCCTCACAATATAGTACCCCTTAACCTCTTATAAAATCGACATGTTTAATTTAGTGTGACTAGACTTGGATCATGTAACTACTCACGTAACCGTATTTAAATAGGGAAAACGTGGAAGAACTTGGTCACTTCTAACTTCACCCCCGTTTGGCCCCATAGAGGAGAGGAGAAGAGGCTAAATGCTAAGAACATGTTCGGTCTTTTTGCGTGACTGAGCGCACGCGTAAAGACCAGACAGTTACGCATCAACACGTCTAAGCTCAGGTAAGAACATATCTCAATATGGAAAAACGGTGACCTGTTCCCTTAATGCTTTATTTTATTTAAAGGAACAGGCCACCGTTTTTACATACTGAGATATGTTCTTACCTTAGCTTTGACGAGTTCATTTGTACCCGTCTTGTCTTCACGTGTGCCTTCCTTAACGTAAACACAGCACAGACGGCGTTAGCATTTAGCCTCTCTCTTCTCCTCTATAGCTCCAAACGAGGTGAAGATAGAAGCTACCAAACTCTTCCACGTTTTCCCTATTTAATATGGTTACGTGAAGTGTTACACAAAATTAAACAATGTGGATTTTCTAAGCGGATAAAAAGGGGAACTATATTGTAAGGCGTAATAATATCAGGAGTAATTCGGCATCCGCACAGTAAAGTGAAGATATCACTCAGATATCACTGCGTGGATGCCGAATTACTCCTGGTGTTATTACGCCTTACAATATAGTTCTCCTTTTTTAACCGCTTAGAAAATCCACATTGTTTAATTTTGCGTAATTATACTTTGTGGTGTAACACTTCACGTAACCATATTTAAATAGGGAAAACGTGGAAGAGTTTGGTAGCTTCCATCTTCACCTTGTTTGGAGCTATAGAGGAGAAGAGAGAGGCTTAATGCTAACACCGTCTGTGCTGTGTTTACGTTAGGCACACGTGAAGACAAGACAGGTACAAATGAACTTGTCAAAGCTAAGGTAAGAACATATCTCAGTATGTAAAAACGGTGGCCTGTTTCTTTAAGGCAAAACCCACATTAACATACCAACAACATACGCCTGGCCAATGTCTTCAACAGAAGATGTATCTGAATCCTTATTAATCCTGTGGTTCCAGGCTGGACTGCTGTGCGACACTGTGCTGAAAGGTCTAATGATAAAAGTTTCAAACCGTGTGTGTAAGTAAAGGGTAATTCAAGGTTTAGAAATAAAAGAAAAGCAGAGGTATCTTCCCCCACTCAATACTGAATGTTGACAAGACACACTTAGTAACTGACTTTTACTGTAGACTCACTTGTGCTGTTGCTGTAAAACGAGTCTGTGTCTGAGCTGGCTCTCTGGTGCTGCTGAAAGCCTTGGTCACTGTTGGACTCAGTCACTCTGTTTTCTGAAGAGTCAGGGATCTGTCCGAGGTTGTGAAGAGAACGGCTCAGTAGTTTTGGATTGGTACGGATAGAGGAGGGGCCAGGATTGAACCCAGGAAAGTGCAGCTCTTCATGGACTGACAGAGGACCAGAGAGTGCCCTGTTGAGGGCCACCTCAGAGTAGGAAATCCTCTTCAGATGGTCAGGGTTTGAACGAGACGATAAATTGCCTGAGCTGATTGTCCTTCCGACTGCACCTCCAGCATGTGTGTCAAAGGGATATTGCAGGCTGCTCAAAGAGGAGTTCTCTGTTTAAAAAGATACACATCAGATTCTGGCATTGAATGTTTCTAAATAGAAGTGTAGCAGATCATGTTGCAGACTTGTGTTTACCCAGGTCTTGCAGTTCCTGGTTGTTTTGTCGAGCTTTCATCTGCAGATGGAACTTGTGCTGGTCTGAACACAGCTGTAACAGATACTGACAGGTCTTATTGCTATCTGTCTGGAAAAGGTGCTTGATCCCGTCAGATGTGTTTTGAAGACATATCTTCTTTTTCTAGAAATTTAATGGAGTTACAGGAAGATGAAAATGTCTTTTACTGCTGATCATATCAATCTAATCATAACATACATTGAAGGAAATTTTCTTGGTTTCTCTCCAGGGAAAGCGTAGCACTGGTGTGCGGTTTCCGTTAAGTACTTCAAAGATGAGAACCCCTTTGGAGTAGACACCCAGCATGATGCCAGTCTGGGACCTTTTCTCAGGAAGCACCCGATGAAAATGTACACCATATTCTGTTAGCCTTTGGCTCACCTTTAATAAGAATGACCCTTTGTTATTCACCAAATAAAAAGATTAAACTCTCAGCTGTCGATGTAAACAGGAAAGGTAGTGGCACCTTGAGGAACTCAAACTCCGCTTCAGACTCTGATGCTCCGTAATAGTTGCTGTGAAGTTTGGGAAGATCTTCTTTGAGGGTTGTCTGATCCAATTTATCCAAAACAGACGCAGGAATGTAGTGTTCAAGTCTAAAGTATGTTTTTCCGTAGAACTGATTAAAAGATAAAAGCACTGTATTTAATAATAGTAATATTCTGATTAGTTAGCATTAATAATAATACATACAGATTTAGACATATTATGCACATAATTTACATGTAAAGGGTAAGTAAATATTTACTTCAGGCTGGTAGTCACCAAATTCAGCTTGAAGAGCCAGTGAGGCCAACAGCATTGAATTTTCCATATCACAGCACATCCTCTCTTCCAATATATCCTTTCTCAGCTGTAGATAGTACTGATGCTTGGTCATTGCATGTCTGTAGTCAAAATACATAGTGTCAGTGGATATTTGATAAATGCAAAGTTATTTGAGATTTCTGATATATATTTAATACTTACTGAATGAGATTAACATCATCAATAAAGAATTTGATACGTAAAAATAATATAAATAAAATGTCGCTCTTCTTCTTTTTCGGATCCTTCTTCCATCCCTCTGGGGCAACATCAGTGAGTTTGGCATCAGGATCAACGAAGAAAAATTCGTTATCTGTGAGAGAAACTTTACAGAATGAGGACAAAGGATGGGAATACACATTCATAATGAATACAACGGATTATATTTTTAACCATGAACAGTGACGGTCAACACACGTATAATGCTTCATAATGACACCAAGCCTGTAAGTACCTTTAAGATACGCCAGGCCAAAGAGATGATGTTCAACCAGCCCAATGTGGGCCACCACCATATCAAGAACATCCTTACAGACAGCCTTAATGTCACAGCTCAGCTCCAGCTTCTGGCCATTCAGAAGCACCACGCCTACCTTCCTCTGGATCTCCTCCTTTCCGCGCTTCTGGGGTTGGACAGGACAAATCAGTGTGTGCATATAACTAGAACACATTGTTTTGTTGCTACTTTAAAGTGACATTTTTACCATTATTGAAGAGGGTACGGACAGTGTCACACTTGGATCACTGGCCATTTTCACAAACTCAGGCCCAAAGAAATTCTTAAAACAAACAAGCATAAATTCCTAATCTGATTAAAGGGAAATGAGAATATTGATTTTTCAGGCTGGTGCATTAGGAAAGGTGAGTCACCTTGCGCTTGTGCAGCTGTGTTGAGTTTGTGTATAATGGATCTCGCAGGTCAAGAGCAGAGTTATGAGACAGCAACAACGGTTCATCAGGAGAGTATAGGTCTGCTCGGCTCCTCTTGGCCAACTGGGCTTGCAGCCGCTGCACTTCCTCCTCCTGCTTCTGAAGGAGCTCTGCTCCTGCCAGGCCTTCATCTGATGCGCCCTCATAGTGCCTACAAAAGGAACATGAGTCTAGAAATAAGCATTATACTTTTTTTTAGAAGAACAACAAAAATCTACAAAATAGAACAGAAATAATCACAAAGTGCCTGGCTTTAAATGTGCAGCAAAATAGGGTAACAAGAAATAGAATGCTGAAAAAATAACAATAAAAAGCAATCCGAAACTCAAAGCTTGTTGAAATAAAAGTGTCTTTGGCTGCTTTTTGACGTAAGCACACACAGCAGCAGGAGGCTCAGTTATGTCAGAGATTAGAGAGTTTAGCTACTGCTGAATGAGGACGTTACATGACATGACCTCACTAGCAAAGCATGAGGCTGACCCTGCTTTACCACTCCAGCTGTGTAGGGTCCAGAGGATCAGAAATAACAGCAATATTAACGTAGCTGTTTGCAGAGGCATCGAGAACAAACTGATGCACTTGCAAAAACAAAAACACACAGGTATGTTCTGAAATCCATGCAATTATTCTATTGGTTTAGTAGTTCATTTTTTAGACTTCTCTCAAATGTTAATGTTCCTTAACGTTTTTCAAATGTGCACTCTGGACAAAAAATGTCTTCTAAAAGATGGAGTGCAAATCTGAAAGACTTTGATGCATTTCAAAATGTAAATTGTAGATTTTACGGTGGAGACGATATAAAAAGGCTAAAAAAGATGACAGCACTAGCTTCTCAGTGCATGCATGTTACCTTTGTGGGTGACTTGTTAGTGACAGGGGATCTTGCTCAGAAGTAAGGGCCAGCTGGGAACCAAACCTTCTCCCCTCACTTGGTCTCTTAGCTGAACAAAGAGAAAAATCATTATTTCCCTTAAGATCAATTGCAAGTCAAAGGCCCTGTGTTTTTTTAAGTAGCGGAATCTAATTTGTTTTGTCTTTCAGTATGTTATAAATACAGACATTATATGAAAATACCTTTGTACGCTGTGTATCTAATAGCAAGAATTATTACGATTTTTTAACTAGCGAGTTGTGGTTGCTGTTTATATTGCTGTGAAGGTATTGCTCTGTGAAATGTGCTTATAAACTCATCCTTATAAAGAATTGGGATGTTACAAAAGTGTTATGGAAATTAGTTGGAGTAAGTTTGGCCCGCAACTAAACTTCATGCTTATTGTTTGTAAATAAAACAATGTGCCCACGATAGGTTATGCAAGTATACTCACAAACAAATAGCAACCAAATAAAAACTTTTAAAACTCTTTAGCCCAAGAACTTTCACAAAGGCAACAGCCCAATATTTACCGTGTCTGTAATCTGGATCGGAGGAGGTCACGGAGGGGCTTTCACTGGATGAACTGTAATCACTGTAGTACCGGTGGTGAGTTTGAAGAGGGTCTATAAAAGACATACACTTAATAAATTCAGTACCGCTTTGAAAACACAATTCAATTCTGAAATCCATGCATGATGTGACACAGAAAAAAAAAGTTAGATGTGCTCCCCACAGACCTAAGTGGAAGTTTTCATGGCACTAGTGAGTCTTTTCAGAACCATTTTTTTTTTTAAATCAGATGCATTCAGGGCATTCCAAAATCCAACTTTAAAGTGGCACAGTAATTACAAGATGCTAAAGGTGTATTATGGAACTTTTTACGCAACATGATGTGTACGTGTAATTTACCTTTTTGTGACCCAGCGGCTGTACGGGTGGTAAGCATGGCGCCTTTCCATTACAGTGGGCCTCTGTGACGCCCCAGGATCAACTGTTTTGTAGGTTTTCTGGTGAGAGGGTCCCGTCAGCGGCGAAAACCTACCAGAAACTCTAATATCAATTGATCCTGGAGCGTCACAGAGGCCGCTGTGATGGAAAGCAAAGGCGCCATGCTAACCACCCATACAGCCGCTGCGTCGCTAAAAGGTCAAATATGGACGAACATAAAAAGTTCCATAACGCACCTTTAAAAACATGCCAGGTGAACACATCTGCATTTTTGAAACGCAAATGCCACCATATATTTTAGCATAATATTTAACTACCGTATTTTCCAGACTATAAGTCGCTCCGGAGTATAAGTCGCACCAGCCTTGGCAACTACCTGGTCTGGAGGTGTAACTGTACCGTTGACTAGTCTCTCTGTTCAAGCACCCATTTGCGAACGCGTTCCTCTAGCTGTGGCCTCTAGCTTTTAGCCCGCGAATAGCTTTTTTTGTTTTCTTCATCGCAGTGAGAGTAATCTCCGCTTTTCACCAGTCCCTCACACGTTTCTCGCTCACTCCGCACTTTGTTTGCTGCTCGATTACCATTTAAAAAAATAATAATTTTCAGTGGTACAGTAGAAGCAGATTCTGCCACACAAATCTAGAGCGCCCTCTAGCAGCTGTCAGTATGAAAATAACAAACATGTGAAATTATATGTTTTGACTTATAAGTCACACCTTGCACCCCAGCTTATGAAAAAAAGTGTGACTTATAGTCCAGAAATACGGTATACGCTCTCAAGAATGTATTACGTCACATGTAAAGCAACCTATAGTATTTGTTTATCATTTTTATATATTTTCATGTTGATTTAGGAGGCAAAAAACCCCAAACTACTATTAATAATCTACATTGTTTTCGACCACATCCTTCTCTATTAACGAGAATCACTGGATGGACTCGGTCTCTTACAACGAAATACAGCAGAAGTTTTCGACCACAGATTAAACAAAACGGTTTCCTTGACATTCTTTATATTCTTAAACAGGCAAGTTTAATCCTGCTGTTGGTAAATACGTCTAGGGAAATGCCACCAAGTTACAGAGCTTTTTGTCAAGTGTTTAATACAGGGACTCCTAACAAAGGAAAACTACATCATGTACCAGACCAGCATTTGTTACGCTTTAGCTAATGTGTCCTGTGCTTGAGTATCTAACAGAACTTGATCGTCCTGCTTTTCAGTATCACTCTTCATGACATTCTCTGAATAAATGGCATTCTTGACTCTTTCCTCAACGTGTTAGTCACACAGGATGACAACACTTTCTGTAACAAGTCAGTCCTTTTGTAAGTGGGAAATCTCAGCACCCAAAATACTGCTCCTACAATATGAATTTGAACAAATTTACAGTTGTCGACTACTATGACTAAAGCTATCTAAGAAATGTCACAAAGGCCATGCTACGGGAAAAAAAAAAAATATATATCACAGCGATCTTAACTTTAGTTCAAACAAGAGGACGCGAGCCATAAACAGTGGTCAATGTATGTTTGTTGCAAGTGTTAAACTATAATGTGCAAGAATAGAACAAAAAAATGTGTGTGGAGAAAAGAGAACAGTTTAAAGCCTTGAAGTATAGAGGTTTAAAAAGCTACTTAGAGAGATTACATTTTGATCTTGCTGATAACGCAAAGTTGTTTCTAAGCTGGCGTGGGAGAGTTTCTGCACTAGGTTTTACACTACGCTAAACTAAATGTTCTTACCTCCGTTGCCAAGAGAGGTAAGAACAACAATAATCAGGTATAATCAAAAGTTAAATGTTCTTAATCTGCAAAAAACAAAAAAAACACGGAAAGCGGATCTGAATAAATCAAGTTGTTTTTGTATAGGCCAATATCACAACAACATAAGCCGCAAAGGGCTGCACAAATTGCTGGGTTTCAGGCGACATCACAGCGTTCTAAAGGCCTATAATATTTAATGAGGTGGGGGACAGGTAAAATTATTCTGTAATTCATACATTTTCTTTTTAGATACTACTCATGAAAGTGTAATGCAGTTAATAGGAAAAACAGGCTCCTGCCCCCACTGGGTCCTGTAACATCATCACAGTCTAGAACCTGAAAACAACCATTACTGATTTGTAAAAAGGAACGGTTTTGAGGCCGGCAATGACACTGACATCGAACAGTGAAACAGACAAATGTAAAGGCCAAATGAACAGTGAGAAAGATAAACACACACTTTCATTCTGCAAAATATAGACAGAATGCACAAGCATGTTAGCTTTAGTCTAACGGTCGAGACAAAACAATTGACTCAGCCAGAACAAAAATGGCAATGACTTGTGGCCTTTACATGATTGACTCAGTAAATAATTGGATAAGCTGGAAGGAGCTGGTAGCAGTTAGACCAAACTGATGTGAGACTTTAGGTCAAGTCGCTGTCCAACCTGGACCTGCCCTGGTTAAGACCACATGACCTGCTGCCTTGAGCCGGAAAAGTACAATAACGTGTGGAATTCCCTCTGCTATGCATGGCTCCAATTACAGCTTCTCAGAAGCATTCAAGCACCTTGGCAACAGGAAAAGGGGGTGTGGCAGAGCCCCGATTGAGACGTGAGCGGATCAGGTACAAACATGCCCATGCACATGCGGCATGCATTCAATAATGTTATGATCATGAAAGAACTCCTCTGTTTGACATTATTTCACAATGCATTACACACACACACAAAGAACGACAGTAGTCACTATGAAAATGGTGAAACCTGAACCACTGACCACTGCTGCACCATCACTTTCCTGCAGAAAAAAAGTAACAGAAACAACCGTCTGCCAAGTAACACACTGATGGGGCCCTCAGCAAATGGTCTGCGCTAAATTAAATCCCATTCAGACCAAAGTAAAATGCTCTGGGAGCAAATGCAAAAAACATTCTGGTGTAGCTTTTAACAGCTGCCTACTCTCCATCAAATACAGTACTTTCGTCTGCTCTGCTTTAGGCAGTACAGTGTAATAATGTTGACATGTCTGTTGTACCTTTTTGTACACAAGCAAATACAGCAAACAAGTGAATCAGTTTTAACTGGCCTGATGCATACAGATGTGCTTTACCATCTTCAGATGGGCCACAGACAGAGCCACATGTGGACCATAAATGAAAGTAGGCTTACTACAGAGACCATACCAAGAATTCAGTAAGCCTCAGAGGGAAACTTAAAGCTCTTAGGCCTAACTGAGGTTAGGCAATATGGCTATGCAAATTAATCTGTCGCCAATTGCCGTAGACTGACTGTTTATCACATATCAGCTATGAAGGTTTGATATGTGTTATGTTATTGAGTATGGTAGCAGGGCGTCATACAAATGACTGCACAATCAATCTAGAGATGGTGGAGACGTGACAGAAAGGAGTTTATTAAGACGTATAAAGGATCAAAGTCAATGTTTCGGAGATTACACAATTTAAAGATGTAATTGTCAAGTTCAGTGAACCTGCTGTAGTTTAATGCACTTTTAAAATATCCTAAAAGTCCGAAAAAAAGTATTACTAAATACTTTTTCACATGCCCATATTCTTTAAAATGATCACCACAATAAGGGAGTGACAAAGGATCTTAAGACTCACTTTAAGATCTTCCATAACAAAATGGTTTTAATTTGATAACTGATTACTTGATAAGCGTGTATGTTGTCAAACATGTTCAGTCACTTGCTGATCACTTTAAACTAAACATCTTGAACGTGTAGCGAGTTACTCACCTTCCCCTCCTTTTCTGAAAAGGTGAAGTTTCCTTTGCTGCTCCTTGATCCTGTCATAGGTGCTGGGGAGTCCAGAGCCAACGGACAGAGCCGACTGATGGTGTGGTTTCCTGCTCTTCAACCCAAACTCCCTGGAGGCTAACAGTGGTGACTTGTGCCTGCCTGCAGAGTACGAACTTAAAGCAGAACTGCCTCTCCGTGCATCCTCCAAAGCCCCAAAACGCAGCGCTTCTGGGTCAATATAAGCCAAATCTATAGAAGAGGCCCAAGGCTTTCTGGGTTGGCTCGGTCCAAGGTCTGTGTTGGGAAAGTGTAAAGACCGCCGGTCCAATTCCACGGGTCGGCCCTTCTGGTGCGGGTGCAAGGGATGCAGGTAGGGGTAAGAGTGCTGGTGCAGTGAAGGGGCTTTGGGGTACAGTTCTGTCGGTGAGTCAGAGCTGGGCCGACAGTCTGGTTGAGAATATTGTGCCACAGCCGCCTGTTCAGCTTTTAACAAGTCCTGAGGTAGGGAGCTCATAGAATGACTAAGACCACGGTTTAGAGAGGCCTGCTCTTGAGTCCTGGCCCGGTAGCGCTCCAACACTCGAGGAGCGGCACTTCTTCCTGTTTAAAATAAAATAAAAACATTGTCAGTTCCATGTAGTCTTCTGTAAAAAAAAAGAAAAGAAAAAAAGATTTGGATTAACTATCCACAAAAGTCAACTGAATATCTAACAGTTTATTGTGGAGAGTGATACAAATGAAATACTGCATTTAACATGTTCTGGTTTGATCTACACCACATATGCTTAGCCAAAAAGAGCCTCAAAGAACATTTCAGGGAAGTCCGGTAGGAATACAGGAACAAGATTGACATCTTTGTCTTATGTAGGGAACCGTGACATCAAGTACAAGTTGTAACCTCTTGAAGCAGTTGAGAGGGGTGCAACCGCATTAACGAACAGAACAGGCACTTGAACCATAGACAAAGGCCTGATACAAACAGCAGACCAGCAGCGTTACTGGTGACTGTAAACTACCCCTCTGTGCTTACATAATCGGGAAGGATGCCATGCTTGTGCAGTGCCCTATTCTCTTTTTCCACAGCCTGGAAAATACTCGAGTTCACTGAAAAACCACAGGGAGGATCTGCTCATATTTTCCCAAATTTAATCTCATTTGTGGAGTGCCAAGTACTGCATCTCATATTTGTCCAGTATAGCATACAAAGGCAGGACATCTCCTTACAAGTAATAAATAGTTGCTCAAGAAGCCGAATAAAAATGTAGATATGTAAACGACTTCAAACTACACCATGCTTTGCAACACATTTCCTTGCAGTACCAGCTAAGCAGGATAATCAATTGGATGGTAAGAGGACAGTATTACTTCTTCAAATGAAAAACACAATGATTGTAGATAGAATGTTAAAAGCTTATTTTACCTGAGGGTAAGCCTTTTCCTCTGAGTCTCTCCCTAATCTCCTTACTTCGCTCAGGAAGAGACTCTCGGTCAGTCAGTAGACCATCCAGCTAGGACAAAGGGGTAAAACATATAAATAATAACTTAAAAATGGGCTGGATTTCAAAACACTAATCTGGAACAACTACACTCCATGCTTGGCATACAACCAAACAGTTTATTTAATTATTGAACCACCAAGTCTAGATAAATGGATTGAAGTTGTAGAAACTTGTATAAAAATGAAAATTAACACATAACATGAGGGAAAATTAAGTTATTTAAGATGAGATCGAAGCCCCTTATGAGAGACCAACAGGCCCGGTTAGAACCATGAGGCCGTCCTTCTGTGGACCCACCACCTGCAGGAGGAGCCATAGAGGCTGGTGCAATGTGATTCCCACGACCGGCAACGGACAAGTGGAAGAAGATGGATGGATGGAAGAGGAGATCGTCTGCATAATAATTAAATGCCTTAAAAAACAAAAACTAAGCTTTGGACCTGTAGTATTACCAATATAAAGATGTCGGTGCTGAGAATTTTAAAGCATTAACTGTAGCACTTATCTTAAATCTATGTTCATGTATGCACGCAGACATACAGGTGTACAATATCACTTTAATGTGTTGTTTCGTGACCTCTGTTACATGTAGCAGAGGTTATGAAACAATATAATGTTACATCCCACTTATACATACTGTAGGTCTGCATTGTATTGGGGAGGGGGAATCATATTTTTTCCTTCTCTTTTGTAATTCTTGTGACACAATAAAGTAAAAAATATAAATACAAAAATAAGTTGGTCTTTTCTTCAAAACTCCAGCCCACTCAAAAATGCAACACAAGAATAAGCTGTTTGTGCATAGAAACATTTATTGGGTTTCTCTCATTACTATTTTTCTAAGATCACATTTTAGCTCATCTGGAACTCGAATTCAAAAACACTTCAATTGAATTACATTCTTCAAGACACAATATACAAGAGATAATTTTTTCCACACCCCTAATGCTAGATTATAGTGAAAAAAAATCATGTGACAGGGAAAAGTGTCGACTCCTACCCTATGATAGCAAGACAAGTCTGTGTATGCTAACGATTTGGATTTAATGTCACTGGTTTATTCAAAGTTTATGGCCAATAGTCAATGCTGTTGTCGGAATAAACTAATAAAGCACTGTATACAGATTGACGTGTACCTGAGAGAGGCTGCCCATAACCAGGCGCACGAGTTTCCGGATGTAGGAGAAGGGAGGGTCACAGCTGGAGTTCCTGATATGTTTGCTGCAGATGTCCAGCACCGTACGCTGCGACATTCGACTCACTGTGACGTCATCACACATGTTGAGCAGCAGGCTGTTTAAATGTTCGCCTAACTTCATGGGCTGAGGGGCACAAAAATATTAAAATGCATCAAGAGCAGTCAGTAATAACCCCCATCCGAAACAATGAGGATTCTGTTTATCATGAAAATAAATGCATCCCCCTCATCTCTGTCAGCATAGACTTTAGTGTGCATTTTACCTGACTTTGTGGTATCTCATAATCTGCTCCCCAGAACAAGGTCATCCCCAATGAGTACATGTGCATCTGCAAAATGACAAGACAACGCGATTGATTTACCTGTCATTTGTTCATTTGTTCAAGACAGTGCCTGAGGAATGCATGAAAACAGGCCTCTCCAGATTGTAACCATGTCCTGTTGTCCCACACTTGCACTCACAAACACGCGCGCATTCATTCTTGCCCGAGAGCAGAGTCTATTGTGCATGTTTATAGTGGTAGAGTAAACTAAAGCAACCAGAGGAAAGAGACTCAAAAATGACATATGCAAACTTAAAGGCCCCGCTCGGACCGCGGATCGTACCTGGGACCTTCTTGCTGAGAGGCAAGTACAAACTGCTAGGCCAGTTTAAAATGAACAGGTAAATTGGCGTCTTAAGATGTAATAGGTTTTATATCAGCTGGCTTCAGATACAGCTGAGTGAGCTGACAGATTAAATGCACAAACTTCTTCTGTCAAAACAAAAACATGCAAAGGACTAAAGGCAATTGTAAATCCTAAAGGACTTTTCCATTTTCCTCTTCTTATTGGTGGGCACTCACTGTTTGAAAGAGAAATCGCTCTTCTATTGAACTTGGAAATGGAAAGAATAATTCAGACACTGCCAAAGAATGCAACAGCCTTCAAGGACTTCAAGCAGAAGCGCTCAGGTTCAGGCTTAAAGGCAATCTATGGCATTCATTCAGAGAATGTGGAAATTCAGAGTCACAACAAACGTAGCTCATTTGTTAAACAGAAGGGGAACACAGTTGTGCTGTTGTATGTTTGGACACACTTTTCATAATGACAGTAGAAGATTATATTTTCTGCACAAAAATAGCTCAAGTAGAAGACGGGACTAAGACTGGAAAACTGACTCAGCACTTAAATGTTGAGGTCTGAGGGAGTGCGCCAGAGATGGGAATCCAGTCATGCGAGATTTCTGCTCCACTAGTGAGAGGCAGACGGAGGGGAAGGGCGGCTCGTACACGCTGATAAACAAATGCAACTACACAACCATTCCTATACTCTACTACTAAGACAAGTACTACAAGTAGTACTATTGTCGACTACTAAAGGAGGGGGAAGAACTTAGTTACATTTACTGATGTAAATGTATTTAAGGAAGTGCGTTTTTAAGTAACTGTAGTTTTATCACATAGTACTTTTTTCTTCTACATGATTAGTATTATTTTGTAGTAATAGTACCTCACTTAAATTATATTTACACCAAGTACTTTAACTTGAGTTATTATTTGGATCACTCAATTTTACTTATGCTTGAGTAAAACGATTCTAAAGTAACATTACTTGTGAAACTATTAGGACTACTGTGACCACCTCTGACTTCTAGTCACTTACCTTTTCTATGTCTGCCACTGAGGTGAGCGTTACTCCTTCTAGAACCTCTGGGGCTGTGAAGGCTCTGAGGTCCTGCTGTGTGACATACTCCTCTGTGAAGGAGATGTTACCAGACGGCATGAGCAGGAGGGACCATGGGGAGATGATGAAGCCCATGGCTGCAGGGTCTACAAAAGGTAAACGATGATATATCAACAACACAGGCATCAGCCTTTTAGTCTGCAGGAAAGCAATTGTCGCAGAGGAAAAGGAGCAGTGAAGGAATGGCTGCTGTGTAATTCCCTCTTCCTGTGAAACCACAGTCAGCCGTACGGTTAAAAAGTGTTGTAAAAATATACCAAGGAATGTTTGAGCAGCTTTGCAAAATTCTTTTTCTCTGAGTTAATAACTCTACAATGAACAAATACAAAAACAGAGCAACAGTATTTGAGGTACCAAATGTCTGCCTTGAAGAAAAACTGGAATGTGCTAAGTAAATAGAAGTTTCCTGTTTAAAACTTCGACAACTATTTGGACATAAAGTAAGGAAGACAAGGTTACATAGCATCTTTGAAACTTGACCAAACTCATTGATGCGACAATCTCCAAAATAGCAATGGTTTTAAGAGAAGAGGTTACAATTTTTTTTCTTCTTCTTTTTGCTAGTATCTGAATCTGAAGGACGGGTATTGCTTAAGTCCAACAAAACAGACACATTTTTATTCATACATTTTCTGTAAATTTGTGGTCTCAACAGTACAAAACCAGGACTAAAAACAAGGACTGATACTGAAGTGATCAGACGAAGGTCTGTCCTCGAGGAAAATAAACAATTAGCTTTTGCTCCTCCACAAAGTACGCATAAACAAACTTATTTATACAGTTAACACATGGGAATCTGAATGCAATCAGTTGTGCCCTCGGTTTAACAGCCACACTGATAAACACAAAGGCTCATTTAAAATTGAACTCTTCATTTAAAGTCATGAACCTTTATAGTACCTCGGCTCGGCATGTTGTGTCTTGTAGTAAATCCCTCTGGGCTTTATACTCTGCTGTTTTAAAAACAATTTCTGGAGCCTAATTCTATGACAGGTTTGACGTCAATAAAGAGGTTATTTTCAGTGCACAATAGGGCTACACACAACACAGTACATTGTAGTGTTGGGCCAAAAAAAAGAATGACCCGCGTATCACTAATAAGGGAGATGGGGAGACTAAGGCTGTCGTTCAAGTTTAAATTGCACACTGCAGATACCGGTGAGGGGAGGAGCAATTGAATGAGCAATGAAGAGGGCCCAAAACTTGAAAGCATAGTTGGAAGGTCTGGCCCGCCACGCTAGAGCTATCCTATCCTGAAACAGGCTGGGATCATTTTGTTCAACTATGATATAACTTCTCCTATTCTTTCAAAGGCACACTGCGTAACATTTTGGACTATACTGTTCGTAACTGAGGACGACTCCGCACACCCAGGAGGCGGCAGGTGTGTAGAAGACAGGGAAATTGATGCAAAAATG
Source organism: Neogobius melanostomus (assembly GCA_007210695.1). Taxonomy (NCBI): domain Eukaryota; kingdom Metazoa; phylum Chordata; class Actinopteri; order Gobiiformes; family Gobiidae; genus Neogobius; species Neogobius melanostomus. The sequence continues at coordinate 4,835,236 of VHKM01000221.1, read as the reverse complement.
AACAAACGCTCCCGCACACCGTCTCACTCTTTTACATATTTATTGCTGCTGCAACGTTTCGGTCAAAGGACCTTCATCAGACTATACAGTGGGGGAAAAAAAGTATTTGGTCATTTCCCCATAGACTTTCCATTGGATTTTGGTCAAATACTTTTTTACCCCACTGTACTGTTGCCATCAGTACAAAACATGCTCCCAACGACCAGATCGACACAGAAAATTCTATTACTATAGTGGATAATCAAAGAATGGATTTCGATGAGAACATAACCTATTCAAATCTCAAATTCTCCCGACTTTAGACACATCTCCATGGAGACGAGCTGGAGACATACCCACTCCCGGTAAAGTTACAGTCCTGTCTTAGGAGAGGTGAGCCGCTCACAGCAAAGGCACAGGTTTGTTAGTTCATTTATGAGGTATTTTAATTATGAAAATATCTGTCATAAAATAAATGCTTGTTTTTCAATTTTATTTATTGATTAAAACTTAATGTAGTTCGAGAAGAAAACATGAAAAGGAATGTGAATAAAAACATGTGAGTGAGTTAATCTCACATGGTCATACCTTTGTGAAAGAGTTCTTGGAGGCTCTCTGCACTCTGGCTTAGCACTGCCCACACCTCCTCCTCCTGCAGCGGGCCTCCTCGCACCTCCAGAGCCTCAGCCAGGGACACGTGCATTTTCCCTGACAACACAACACAGATATGATCAATTACTTTGCTATAAGGCACATCTGGCAACGTTTCTGTTTTAAAGCTGTGATAGCTGCGTAGCTGAATCTCACCTAGTCTAAAGAAACATAACCATGAAGATTTAGTTACAGTGTCTTTACAGTATCTTACAAGCAACACCATTAAGCAAATGTATGTTATGGGGAAGTCTTTCATCTGTCAAAGTGTTCAAAACCTATGACCATTCATTCAAAGCCTTCTATCATCTAAATACAACTATTTAACTTGGAATTGTAATTAAGGCAGAGTGATACAATAAAAATAAATGAATACAGACATATTGCTGTTTTTACACAACTTTGGAAACTTGGGGTAGCTACTGATATAAAAAAAGGGAAAGATATTTACATTTTACTATTCATTACAGGTCTTCATGCCAGAGGTGGCAGCGGAGTGTACATTTACATCTTTGATTATCAAAACACAAATGAATCTGATCAATTTGATTTAAATTGCACAGTCCTGCTTTTAAATATAATGCAACGCTTTCCAACAGAGTGAAATTTTGTATTCGAGAATATAACATTAAGACATTTATTGTAAAATAAACCACAGCCAATAAGGTCTAGTTTAGAGCCTCTCAGAAATTTAGATTAAAACACATGTTACAGCATGCTGGGCCTAAGGTAAACTCAGACGCCTACCATGTGACCCCAGCAGACTCTGGCTGATTTGCAGATCTTTTTTCGAATCTTAGACCAGTGGCTCCCAAAGTGGGGGTCGGGACTCCCTGGGGGTGATTTTTTTTTTTTTTAGATATGTTCTGCCATCAACCAATCATGGTTGAATTTGAAACGTCATGCATATATCAACCAATCAGCTTAACCATGACCCTGCCCTAGCCACTGACCATAAAGGAATAGGCCACCGTTTTTAAATACTGAGATATGTTCTTACTTTAGCTTAGACGAGTTGATGCAAACCCGTCTGGTCATTACACTCCTTTTGAGCAGAATGCTCAAATAAACAATAAATAAATAAGCCTTTACATGATCCAAGTCTAGTTACACAAAATTAAACATGTTTTCTAAGTGGATAAAAAGGGGCACTATATTGTGTTGCGTAACAATACCTGGAGTACTTCGACAATATTACTGCGTGGACGTCGAAGTACTCTAGGTGTTATTGCAATGTAGTTCCCCTTTTAATACGCTTAGAAAATTGACATGTTTTAATTTTGAGTAACTATACTTGGATAGTGTAAAGGCTCATGTAACTGTATATAAATAGGGAAAACATGGAAGAGCTTGGTCGCTTCTAACTTCACCAACGTTTGGCCACATAGAGGAGAGGAGGACAGGCTATACGCCAACACCGTCTGTGCTCTGTTTACGTGACTGAGGGCACGTGTAAAGACCAGAAAGGTACGCATCAACTAAGCTAAGGTAAGAACATATCTCAGTTTTAAAACTGTGGCCTATTACATCTCTGATTGGATGAGAAATGTACTCAGTGGCAGAACATACCTACGAATTATTTTTTCGCTCCCTGAAGTGGGGGTCCAGAACAGCCTCTTTTAGTGAAATTAGGCCAAGTAACATCATCTAACCAGATTTGAAATGATCAGAAATGCCAATTACATTTTACAGAAGGGGGTCCTGAATTGTTTGTTGAGTGATTTTGGGGGTCGCGACCTGAAAAGTTTGGGAACCCCTGTCTTAGATTTAGAAGTATTCAATAGTAGTGTCTGATCATGATGCATCAGTCCATGTGGATACTAGCCTGATATGGTCGATGTCACACAACAACACTTGACAATGTTGACCAAAGCTGCACAAGGCTATCTGCTCTGCTGATACTGTAACCTCATGATCGGTAACAAAGTATTTACATGTAAATTGTCTTTTACTGACCAGACTTTTCAGATTTCCAGATTTTCATTTTTGTTTCACAAAAACTAATACAATATTAGTATATAAATATTAAAAGACTCCGTCTGTACCCAATTTTCAAACCATGGCAGAGGGAACTAGTCTAGTTTTTTTTACTAGTGGCTCTTAGGCCTGGTAAGAGCATGGGCGGGTGGCCTATTGTAACAAAAGCTTGTGACGTCACATTCCAAAGCTCTATAACCATGGTCCAAACTAGAGGTGCACCAAGTAGAGATGCACCGATACTGATATGATCTGTAAAATGCACCGATACTGATATGATCTGTAAAATGCACCGATACTGATATGATCTGTAAAATGCACCAATCAGACAAGCCGATCAAATGTGGATTTTACATGCTTTCTTTCACTAGATTTCTGGAGAAACTAAAGTATGGCTTTGTGTCATGTCGCAGTTTTCTTGTGCAAGTTTTCATCTCTTTCTTCAAATATTACTATTATGAATATACTATTAACTAAAAAATAAATAAAAAAAAGAATAATGACTAACTTTATTAAGCCACATAATACATATAAAGTCTATGGCCACAAGGGAAATTGTGTTTTTACAGTAATCAAACAATATGCTGTAAACCACCACAGCATTGTAATATTATTATTAATATTATTGGCAGTAACAATAATATCAATCAAAATCATAATAACGCAGGGCAATGTACACATTTGTAGTAAGTATATAATATCATAACAGTATTATAAATATATAATGCATTCACACTGTCCATTAGCTGTCATCTGTACTCTGTCGTTTAAGTTTTTTTACCTTCACTCACTACAGTAGTCCCGTTAACATAGTAATCAATGCTTGAAATATAGCCTATTAAGGAGGTCATTTTCACATACTAATTATAGTTAGTCATTACTAGCATTTTGTCTCTGACGTTCAGCTGAGTGAGGTGAACATCTGACTGACTACATGTGACTACATGTTAAAGGTTACCAAAAGCCATCACCAATTAATGGCAATTTTCCATAAAGAAGGAAAAAGTCTTGTGACAAAAAATGTTTTAGCATGTAGTGGCACTTAATGCAGAAACTATTACCAACTAACATGTAGTAGTTCCATGTTTATTACACAATAAGCAAAACAAAAAAACATTCACTGTTGTGTCATGCAGGGAAGAACTGCATTGCGCAAGGAAGTGATCTTACCATTCCTCGCCAAAAGAAAACAATGTAACTTCTTGGGCGTGTTTATCTCACCTGTGACTGTCCTATGTGACTGTAACTTTGTTCTGTTCCATGTTCTATGTCTGTATTTCTCTTCTGTTAATTAATGTTTCTTTAATTTAGCTATTATGCTAATTCTGATACATTTAAATTTAGGCTTTTTGCTAACGTGTTGATTAATGTGAACTGTCCTACTTCAAATAAATAAAAAAGTAAATAAATAGCATAGCTTGCCTTTCTTTGTTTCATTTCTTTTTAAAATATCATTTTTAATAGTGATTTTAATTGGTATTAATTAAATCTTAGACTAAATTATAATATGGGATTTGCCAGGATTTTCCTTCTACCCTAATCTTGAAGGCAAGCTGAATTCTCGCAGTATTTGTGAGTTAAGATTATTTGTTATTTGTCAGAGCGTTTTGGGCCAAATGGATACTAATTAACAACGCAGTGACAACGGAAAAATACGAGGTATGCGGCTACGTACAGTCAAACCATTTCCATGCGAGAGTCTCCACAGGGCAAGTAGCAGACTGGGGCAGGCTTGAAGTTTGTTGTTTTTCAAAATCAAAGACTGTCATAAGGCAGGACCGATCAGAAACATCATTCCCTTGTCCAAGAGGAGAGAGCAAGTCAGGCGAGGATGCCAAAAGTGCTGCTCTACTCTACGTAAACCAGACTGGGGGATGGAGGCTGACCTGGACAAACAGCTGTGTAATATCATAGAGGCAACATTGTGTCCAGACATTGTTATGTGGTCGGACTCATCAAAGCAGGTCCTCATGATGGAACTCATGGTACCATAGGAGGAGTGAATGGAGGAGGCCCATGAGAGCAAGAGTGACAAATACGAGGGTCTAAAAGCCAACTACCAAAGCAGAGGCTGGCGAGCCATGTGTTGAAGTGTGGAGGTCGGGTGTCTCACTTAGCAAGGTCTACACTGACTGCACTTGGCCTGGTGGGGCAGAAGAAATCAATAGCCATCTCATTCTCCACCACCAAAGACACAGCAGAAAGGGCGTCCAGGTGGCTCTGGTTCAAACAGGGAGATCCGTGAGTTGCTGCTAGAGCACAGTCCGGGTTCTGATTTGCCTCGGTCGGGTGGGCTGGATGAGGATGTACACTGCCTGACCAAAGAAAAGTTACTGAAAAAAGTCACACACTCTAATATTCCGTTGGACCGCCTTTAGCTTTGATTACAGCAAGCATTCGCTGTGACTCTATGGTGCCAATCCATGTGTGGAAATGCTGTCTCATGCTCCCTGAACCACTCTTTCACAATGTGAGCCCAATGAATCCTGGCATTGTCATCTTGAAATATGCCCCTGCCATCAGGGAAGAATAAATCTACTGATGGAATAACCTGGTCATTCAGGATCTTCAGGTAAGTAAGTAAGTAAGTAAGTGCTTTATTGTCATTGTACAAGCGTACAACGAAATAGTGTTCAGGTGTTAGTCCTGAGCTGCTGCGGCTGAGCCGCGCTGCCACTGTGTCAACCTGACCCGCATGACCTTGGAGGTCAGGGGAACTGTAGCATTCGGAAGAAACCTGGCTGGCTGCCCTCTGTCTCCTCTGAAACGGTGCACCGCCTCCTGGGTTTGTCCCTGTTTCAGAGCGTGGTGTCCTGCACTGCTCAGCTGTTTCCTGTAGCTCCTCTTGTGAGGCCTTCACTGTGCTGCAGCTGTGGGGGCTCTTCTTGCCTCTTCAGTGTCTCAGAAGAAGAAATGTGTAGGTCTCAAATGGGTTTAGCTGAAAAGCTAGCATTTTGTTTACCTTTAAAAAGCTGCTTTCTTCAGGACCATTGTAGACTCTTAAAGTAAACAAATCCACTAAACCTCCACAAAAACTTGGCAAAGACGTACAAAAGTATCCAGAAAAACAATGTGGAACACAGAAACCACAAATACAGGTCGCTGAAAAAGGTGAAACATTAAGTTGTACCAGGAGAGAGCAAGGTTTCTTGCTGTTTTCCTGTAATCAGCTTATCTCATTCTTTAGGCACATAGTTTTACTGAAACGAGACCTGACCAACAACTGCAGCAACGTTTTTCTTTTTGGTCGGGCAGTGTATGATGTTTTACAGACCCAAAAATCCCGTGACCCAACGTAACATCACTGAAGACACGCCTTAGCATAGCACTGACACAGAATATATCAGAGAAGACAAACACATTTTCAAAACTAAATATTTAATGGATTTGCGGTGTTCCGCTTGATCCAATCAGAAGCAAATGCTGCCCTAAAATTGAGTCTTCTCCCCGAACAATTTAATTTGTGCAAGGGATGCAACGATACCACTTTTTCGAAAACCGATACGAGTACGAGTAGGCTACTTTGATTTAAGTACGAGTACAAGGCATTTTCCTCAAACATATTTTTTTGTTGTATAGACTGTTTATAGACAGATTTTCACAGCAGATTGGTTAGTAATTAGTTATTTTACTCATTTACATGAGTAGAGGAGGCTACACTTTAAGAGAAGTTATATATATATTTCGCTCAATACGGTCATGCTGCATCTGTTTATTTTGCATTGTCTGAGTACTTTTTAGTCGCTGGGTTAGTTTTACAGATGCAATAAGTCCATAAAAATTTAGTAGTAGTTAGCTACATTAGCCAGCACGTCTTGTAAACACTGCAGACCCAGCGCTGTATGAAGGCAACATTTAGCATTGGTTAAATCCTGCACAGACTCTGATTTAGGGAGTGTAGTCTGGAATAATGTCAGCTCAATGTGGAATATTGTATTTTCACACAAAATAATTTGTTGCTCTTTGCAAGTGTTATCGGTTCCTGGTATTGGAACCACATTGAGTACAAGTATGAACAAGCCATTGTACAAGGTTGTGGTATATCGAGCCAATACGCGATACTGGTATCAGTATCGGTGCATCTCTACTTGGAGCAATCCCAGGTTGAGATCTGTGCCAATGTTATTAGCACTGTAATATCAGTCTGGTTATTGTCAGGTTATTTTAACTCCACCATGAGTTACTTTTATGCAACAAATATGGCTGAGAGCTAATTATGCTTCAAAGGCACATTTGTAAAACTATATGCAACTTAGGCGGAGAGTTGGATTTGTTGTGGAGAATGTTACCTTTGTGTATGTTTCTACTCACTGCAAATTTATTGTCTCACAAGGGTACTATTACCACTACCACTACCAATACTACCACCAATACTACCACTACAACCAATACCACAACCACCAATACTACCACTATCACTAACAACCACTACCAATACTATCACTAACTACCAATACTATCACTACCACTACTACCAATACTACCACCAATACTATCAGCAATACTATCACTACCAATACTACCACTATCACTACAACCAATACTACAACCACTACCACTACTATCACTACCAATACTATCACTACAACCACTACCAATATTATCACTACTACCACTACTACTACCACTACCACCAATACTATCACTACCAATACTACCACTATCACTACCAATACTACCACTACAACCACTACCACCAATACTATCACTACCACTACTTCCTGGGCAGTTGATGACATTTGAACACAATTTCTTCTTTAATGAAACGTTCCATTCCATTATTACACATTAAAATTAGCAAATGGACACTGGAATACAAGTTAGTCAAGTTGAGAATTAGCTCTGGCTAAAATGTTGTCGTATGTAACATGAGCTTATGCAACAAACTTAAACAATGCAACAATCCTATTCAAATAAAAAAATAAATAATATGGATTAATTGTGTAAACATAATAATCAAAATTGTAAACTGATAAAGCATATTTTTATCTTAAAAGTAAATATACAACATTATTATGGGGCATATAAGTAACATATAAATATTCAAAGTTCTGTATAAGGGCTGTGTGTCGTAACACACACCTCACAAATCTTCATGACCACAATTATGACAACATGACAACATTAGTCTCCTGCTATGTTTCAGTATGATACTAAATGTAAAGGACCTTCCTGCTAAGAGAGTGTGCCTTGAAAAGGATGTTAATGAGTAAGCAGACATGACAGAGGACTGTGTGTTGTTGCAGGAATTCAGGTTAACAATTTCAGTCAGTGGGAGGCCAAATGTGAGGTGAATTGGACTTGTACCAATCTTGCTCATTCCCCATGAGAATAGGGTCCATTGGAACTGTGAAGACTGATTGTTTGGTGGGCCTTGTTGTTTCAGTAAAGACCTACAGTGGAATGTTTTTATCTATGCTCCTCTCTCATTGGACCAAGCTCCTGCTCATTATGGAGGGGGGCTTAGGAGGCCGCAGCCCAAAAGAGTCAAAGCAGACAGCCCTCAGCACTTGAGCGCCTCATTCTTTCTTCTTTTGTCAAACAGTGGGCACATTTGTTCCTCTTTGTATTACCACACTGTAGTCGTACAAAGAATTTAAAACAAGGCTTAGATTTCTGCTGTTTGAAAATCTTGGCCACAGTCTCAAGGATTTTAAAGAAAATAATCCAGGAAACGTGATCGTGCTTTTTACTCTGTACTTATGTGAAGCTTTTCTTTCCTCCCACCAGACAGAAAAGTGGACAAAAACAGTCCACCAAGAAAGTAATTACATACATCTTCTGCACCTAATCAAATAATTAATCTGGGTTTGCAAAAAAAAAAAAAACCTCGATGACAAACATTTGTCTGACTCATTTCTGTTTTGATGGTAATCTTCTTCCTACAACTGAATCAACAATTACAGAGTATTTCCAACATTACTTTATGATATGAGAAGGAATTTGTTCATATCCTCTCGACATCAGGGCTGTGGTTACAGCTGGCAAATGCATTTGAAAGAGGAGTAGGTTTGAAGAAAATCACAGGATATAATAAGCTGAAAGTTTCACCAAAGTAACTTATTCCCCAAAAAAATACGGAGTATTTTGATGGACATGTTGTGAACAATAAGACCTCTGACATCAGACTACAGACATGAGGTTTGTCTCTTCAAATATAATTACATCTAGCTCATAACCCTTCTGAAGTTCAACCTTTAAGAAATCAGCTAACTGGCTCTTCCAGATTGTCTTGATCTGACATGTAGAAACTGGTGATCACTGAACTTGCGTGCCGTTTTTGCTTCCTGCTAAGGAGAAAAGCAGCTAAAGGCAGAGTCCTGACTTTTCCATGAACATCAATGCAGCTCTGGACAGAGGGCCATATTGCTCATTTTGGGTTCAACCTCATCCGCTCCATTTCTGTTAATCACAGGGTTGCTATGAGTACCGTGACAAGCAGAGCATGGTTTTGCAAAACCTCATTTCAACCACTCCTCCCCTCACAAACCCAACCCACTAGTTGTTTTCCCTATGCAGATGCTCAGAGTTGATCAGAACCAGGAATTCCAACAAGGAATGCAACACTTATCCAATCACCCCACTCCAATGACACATTTGAAACTCTGGTGACCTCTGACATAGGGCTAACTTTACTACTTTTCTGTGTTAATGAAGGGGGAGGGGGACATGGGCCTTTTCCTCGCACCCCAATAAAACCTTCAGTTTGCGTTGACCCATTACAGTCCTACGGCCTATGTTAGAGCACACTCTGCTTCCTCTGGCTACTTGTATCCATGAAGTGGAAGAGAACTTGATTGTTGTGGTTCATCTACAGTTAAGGAGACCGCTTAGAGGTCCCCCCTCCAAAATGGACGCAACTTGTGGGCTACTACTAGAAATTTGAATTATATAAAACCTGTATAAAACCCATAAAATACAGCAGACTTTCAATGGCGTCAACTCAAATAGACCTATCGCTTCCTTTTAAAATTAGATTAAAACCTATGGTGGCTACTGGCTACAAAGCCCTTACTTCTCCGGCAAAATCCCCTGGAAGAAGTTCCATAACATACATGACAAGATAAAAAAGGCCCACGTCGAGTTTAAGAAGTTCGAGGGGAAAAAAACTCACCGGGCGAGGAGAGCTACACAAAAACTTGAGATGAAAGTGCTCGTGCTCGGACAAGGCTAAGAGTGCGCACGGGACCAGACGCCATCCCATCCACCACAAAGCAACATCTTTGGATACTAGCCGACCGACAGAAGAAGAAGGCAGGCAGGCAACAGGTCTACCCTCCTCCCGCGCCACTTGTGGCAACACGGATCCACATTAAAGACTGATAATGTCCACGATGGGAACAGGTAGCCTAACACACACACACACAAATAAAATTAAAAAACGTTTCTTCTTCGGAAAGAGGTTAAAGACGTGTTAGATGTCGACTGTACCGCACTGTGGTTCTCCTCAGGCGCTGCCGAGTTGCCAAAACTGCTGAGGAACGGAATAACCCCTCCCTTTGCCCAGCGAGCGTGGGCTGTCTGGGAGTAACCAGACACTTTACTGCGGCTCTCCATTGGCTGTCGGTGAGGGGACTGTCTTTACCGTCTCTATAGTAACGCAGTCACTCAGGAGCCGGGGCAATAATCTGTGTGTATGAAATGTGTGAGGCATTTGGATCCACATGGAAAAGTTCTTAGTTTCTTTGGGTTAGGCTACTTTTAAAAGTTTAGATGAACGCAAATTTTGAGTGAACCTGTGCAGCTTTTCTTTCAACCAAGATGAATAAATGCCCTTCACGCGCGGGGATCACCAGGAAGGAATCAGGAAGCAATTGTCCTCAGAGTACTTCCTTCCTAAGCACTTTTCTATCACAAGCCTTTTCTATCACAGTGGCATTTTTGTTCTTTCGACTCCCATCTAGTGGCCGATTGTCCATATTGCCATAATGCACATTTGGAAATACAGTATCACAAAATAATTTTATAGGCTATTTCATTTCCAACTTCTGTATTTTCTGGCTGAATAAGAGTAACAATCCTTACTTTCCCTCATCATTAAGCAGTGGATAGAGTAAATTCTATGAACGCAACTTTTTATTCGGCCTACACAGTGCTCACGTAGTGGGCCAAAGTGCTTTTTATTTTTATTTATTTTTTATTTTTTTACCCTAGTTTAATAGGATATAATCCAATGTTTCAGTCCTGAGACCTCCATCAAGTAAATTAGTCTAATTGGTAAATTAGAGTGATTATTATTTTTCATTCATGAATGCTGGGATTTTCCCTAATCTCCTGCACACCTGCCTTAATGGCACTATACATGCTTTTCAGTCATGTGACTTTTGTTGTTATGGTGGCCATTTTGAATACCGAAATAGAATTATGCAGTACTACAACATGTAACAATATCTCAACTCAGGATGAAATGAAGACAACTGATTGACAGTGGTATTTTTATGTACTCGTAATCATTGCTCATGAAGATAACAGTTAAAACACAGCCCCAGAGACACACGTTTATGTGAAGAAACCAGTGAGTCAGTGTTTAAGCTGCTCAAGATGTTAGCATGCTACCAGTTAGCATTTAGCTTCTACAGCTCAGCTCTGACCTCTCCAAGAGAAAGCCATGAACCACAGACATTCGGCTTGGATACAACATGTGACAGAGGTCAGAGCTGAGCTGTTACTGTAGTATTTCCTCAGTGTTCATAGATGTGAGACACACGTGTGTTTATCGTGTTGAAGTCATTGACGGTTGACAGTTGCTAACCAGTAGCATGCTAACATATTGAGCAGCTTAAACACTGACTCAGACTGAGACTCTGTTGACATGACAAACTGTAAAAATCCCAGAGAAAGGTTTTCTGTTTCCTCTTTGATGAGTTAATTTAGTCTGAGGAGTGAAGCAGATCTTAAGAGTAAATCCTGCTGTAGCTCGACAGACAGAGCTGCAGGTTATATCACATAAACGTGCGTCTCTGGTTCCGTATTTTTACTATTATCTTCTTGAGCAATGATTACGAGGACATAAAAATACCACTGTCAATCAGTTGTCTTTCATTTTCATCCTGAGTTGAGATATTGTCACATGTTGTAGTACTGCATAATTCTACTTCGGTATTCAAAATGGCCACCAGGACTATGCGTGATCATTGGAAACGCATGTAGACCTGACTTTTTTTCCAAGTAGAACTACGTTTGTTTTGTCCTCCTTTAGTATGTTGTAAACTCAGACATTCGTGGGAAAAACACTGTGCATCAAATTATACAGCGTTTACATTTTATGTGCAGGCTATAGTTTTCTATTATTTTATTTTTGGTTTCTATTATTACACCCTGAAAAGTAACCCTGCAAGTTGTGAAATGTCTTTATAAACTCATCCCTATGAAGAAATAGGAAAACATTTGTTAGGAAAGTAAGGAATGATTTTAGACAGCAACTAACATTTTAATTCAGTGGCTTCGTCTGTCATTGTTTGTTATCATAAAATCAGGTATAGGGCCTTTATGTAAGCCTAATTGATGTGCAGAGTTTTTCTTCTTCCACTGGAGTAAAATAATGTTTACTCTTCCATCTCCATCTCTAATCTACAACTCGTTTTTTTCCCTCTCGTTTTGGGAAAAAAATAAAATAAATTTGCATGCTGGTGGAAGTTATATCGTGAATCCACTGCAAAGTTAACTCTTAGGAAGCAGATGGCTGTAGTTCCTTCAAAAGGCGATGTTGTTGATTTGTCTTTGTTTAATGATGTCTGTGTAGAATCTCAGTCGTACAGGAGTTGTCCATCTTCGATGAAGGTTCTTGAGTCATCCTCTGTAGTTGAAGTGTAGAACGTTTCACCTCCCATCCAAAAGGCTTCATCAGCTAACTTAAGTTTAAGCTCAGACCACAGGGAGGAGTTTAGCTTGGCTATGTCCCTCCCCTCTATTAAGGACTACTCTCACCTACAATAGGCCTAACATTTTTTTTATTTTATGATTTGATCAACATTATTTATTAGATATTATTAAGTACAATTCTCTCTCTCTCTCTCTCTCTCTCTCTCTCTCCTCTCTCTCTCTCTCTCTCTCTCTCTCTCTCTCTCTCTCTCTCAGCGGTCCTTTGACGTCACATGTGCCCATGCTCTGTCGCCATGGCAACACATTTCCCTACACCCCCTTGCCTCTCCTCTCCTCTCCTCCGCTCCTCCCTCCGTGCCTGCGCGCTGCTCTCGCTCTACAATGGTCCAGGCAGCATCTTGCCGCACAATGGTTGCAAGGTGGTGAACAGGAGGATAGAAGAAGTGATTCAGCATCCCAGAGACTCCCTGTCCGCCCACCTCGGCTTACTTTGTTTCTCCGTCGTGTTTTCATTTTGAACATTTCTCCCTTCCCCCATCTTTATGAATCGGCGCAACGGACTCGGTCGGCGCGATGTTTTCCGTAAGGATGTTTTGAACAGGACTGTCACAGGACTGGGCTCGTCATCAGCTGGCACGGAATGGTAAGGCCGGCCCTCAGGTTGTTTGGTGCGGGGATTGATGCGAAGTGGAAGTCGGGAGAGTGAGTGCAGGGATGATGAATATTGATTGCTAAGGAAAGGTTAATGAAGTCCAGTAGCGAGGGCTCGGTAGAAATAAAAAATAGAACAACGAAATTTGGGAACGACTCGGATCGGTTTTGTAACACGCTGCACAGTGCGGGGTTTCCATTATGGCGTTGTTTTGACCTGACAAAACACCCTGTCCCCTCATCCTCTTATATGCTGCTGTGCTATATCGTCAGCATCATCCATAATGCTAAAATTGAGAATACGCTCATTACAGTAGCCACTTTAGCAGAGCAATTGATTCATGTTTTGATCATCAAGATCCCAAGACTACGATCAGCTGCTACTCTTCTTTGCTACCTGCTTTAATGGTGCGGTTTTGTGATGCTTATTTCATGTGGGAGGATTGCAAAAGTGGTGCAATTGGTTATTGGATGACGCTGTTCAAAACATTTACCGTAGGCCTTCCTGCATGTAGAGTGGTCCCTCCTCCCCTACCAGGACTCAGCTGCGCACCTTTTGCATTATGCAGACCATCACTTCTACAGTAGGCTTTGTGGGGCAGGTTTCAAAATCACTAACAACCCCACAGAGTTGTTTTAACTTACAATGTTAATGTAATTTAACTTTTACTTTATTTTTTTTAAATCGTAACCTTAAATGATAATTTTCGAAGGCTGGAGATGAAGTCTTTAATAATTGTATGACACAGAAATCTAAATGAGTTAATAATGGCATCCAAATCCAATATCATAATGTTGCTTTAGCCTTGACTCAGAAAGTGTCAAAACAAATGTTTGACCTTGATCTCTGAATTATTCAGAAACAGGTTTCTATATGAAAGTGCAAAATCAATCAAAAGTAGTCTGGAAATCCCGCTTTCTTTCTTATGGATGTGCTGTTCTGAGAGTCATGGAATATAAACTATTAATTTTATGCTGTCTATTTATGGTCATAGCGATTCAAATTCAAATTATTATCCTTTTTGATAAGGATGTCGACATATTGTTTACACATTGAAGGATCTCATGTTTATGCAATGTACTAAGTAGCAGCAGCATTACATTGGTAAATTATACAAGTATTAGAGATGGAAAATAACTTAATTAGCTACGGACAAAATGCCGTCAGTAGAAATACAAGCATATTTTGTACTGGCTGTTATAGCGAGTGGTATTCTGTGTTACATCCTATTCTCCTTGTCTTTGTGTTGTAGTGTTATGTTTAACAGCACTGTTAAAAATGAATGTGACTTTAGAATAGGTCCCTAAGATCAATGTTTTTTCAAAGTCAAGGCCTCTGTGACATAAGTTTGAATTTTGTGTGTTTCTTTTCTCTTGCCTTCAATGTCATAAAGTTTAGTGTTCAGTTTAATTCCTCCAAGCTACAGGTAATTGAATATAACCTCTTAAATGTTGATGTATTTGTAATCTCAGCACCAGCATCTTTATGAAGTAACAGTCAGCAAATAAAGGGCAAAGGACTAGCTCTGAATCCGATTTTGACAACAAGTTATTTGTTTTGGGACTAGAAGAGTCCATAAAACTGGATAGGATAAAGAAAATAAGTTATAAATAAAGTATGTTTCAATGATGAGCCACTACATATTATAAGTGAACAACAGTGCTATAGTTTTAGTGCACTTGCCCCACCCACCACACCACCAAAAACATAACAGAACCACTTGACCACTGTGTCTTCTACACAGTATTATCCATATGAATACTGAGGACAGGTAAAGTAAAATCAGATCAAGTCTGCATGGATTAAGAGCTGGGTTATGTTTACGAAATGAATTGCTCTTGAAGTAAAGGAATTGCTACAGAATGGTTTGGGCACAACCTTTGCTTCAACCCAGCTGTTTTATTTTAGAGTTTTTTTCTTCTTCTTTTTTTTTTTTTTTACCGATGTGATGCCCAAAGCTTGCACAAAATTAAATGTCTGACTAGCCATGTGTCACAAAGTATAAACCCCTTAAAAGTTCCAGAGTCTGTCAGCTCAGTTGCTGGGATTGGTCTTGTTTATATATTGCCACCGTTAGCATATCAGCTAGCCTGCATTGTATATTCATAGAGTAGCAGGGTAGTGGCACACAGAGACAGTTGACGTTTACATCATAAGCCCTACTTCATGCTTTGGACTTGCGTCTATCTTGTATTCATGGTAGTTTGTGTTTCGCCTCTCCTCTGTGCCCACATGGGTCCTTTTCTGTGTTTAGCTGGGGCATTACAGCGAGGCAATGGCTGCATACATACTGCAGGGGAGAGAGAGAGGAGAGGGAGACTAAGGTGCTCACAATGAAGCTGGGGGGAGGGGTGGCGGTTGCGGCTAATGCCAATAGACTCAGAGATCGGGAATAGTTGGCGGAATGACAGTATGGGACAGTGAGGAGACCGGGAATGCCGTGATGGGTCCGGCAGTTCAGTGAAGGAGGAGGTGTAATGGAGGATGTACTGTAATGCACCAAAACAGGAGAGACATGGGAGACATAGCATGTATGTACTATTATTGTGCAGGGCATGGAACAAACCAATAGACGGGTGGACGGATGGATAAGGATTCAGGACACTCTACAGTATATGATTTGAGCCCTCTTTGCTCACTGCTCTTAGTCCTTTTCATACGCGCACAAATACTCCAGAGGTTAGTGCACTCAGTATAATGTATATAGAAGGAGTATGATGATACAAAACTGAATCACTATCTGATCCCTGTAACAATCTGATAATTTAGAGATTGTTATATCATATGATTCAGTAGCATTTCTGTTTAATACAGCACTGTGCTCAAACAAGGACATTTTTCACCACTCACTCTTCCTGTTGGTCAGTCTCGTCATGCTCAGTGGGAACTTTCCAAAGCAACAGATTTCAAGCAACACAAAAGCAAAACATTTTTTGGCATATTGCCCACCCCGAGTACAGCAAGGGTTATACAGATTATGTCATGGCATGGCAACAGCCTGGCAACAGAAAACCAAATGAGTGTCAACATTGAGTTATACAATTTGACCCTCAGCCTGGAACGCTGAGGGTTCTGATTAGAGAGAAAAGGAAGTAAGTGCCTTAAACTCATTTGACTTCTGTTTGTGTTTTGTATTAATAAAGTTAGAATTCTGATTTGTTTATCATCTCAAGATGCGGTCTGCCCTTGCCATTGTCAGTGAAAAGATTCATTTTCATGTTTTTATGTTTCCCCAAACATTTGATTTACAGAAAAAACAAACAAACAAAACATCACTGCCTTAGCCGAAGAGCATTATTTGCACTATATATTTTTGAACAATAAGTGTGCCACAAAGAAAAACACACCTTGAAATACTCCCGCCCCTTTTCCCGTACAACGTGGATAAAGCAGGAATATCCATGCTGTTTGCTTACACAATCTCTTGTACAGTGAATTGGCAGTGCCCTGATGAGGCCGCACTGGCTACTACGCACTCACAATGATAAATGGAGATTTGGGAAAAAGGTGCTGAGCAGTATGAGGCCAGACTACAACAGCGCTTCAACTGTGACCACTCTCAGCACATTCAGTCAACTGATTTAAGACTTAGTTTGAGCTCCAAAGGTAAACGGAAAGAATAAACTGATTGCCTTTTCTAATAAACACACGGCTGCCTGAGGTATCTTGATTTATTAGTTTGATGTTGCACCGGTCCTCAGAAATGACAGCTTCCTAGGCACATGTATTCTGTAAATTACTCGTTTTCAAACTGCATACGTGCACCACTGGTGGCATTTGGGCTTTTTCAGGTGGCACATGGTCATCTGCGATTTAAGACTGACTGATGTTAATTAGAGATAATTTAACTCACTTTAATTCACTTTCTAAATTACTCAGTGGTTGGAGGGGTATGGCCTCATAAGTTATTACTAACTTCTTCCTACCCCCTTTGAGCAGCACAAATACTTCTTATGTTGTTAATAATTTCTGTAAATAACATGTATACTACCTAAGTCGTAGATAGTTGAGCAAATCTCAGCTGTTTCCTAAATGCGTTTCTAGCTCTCACAGACTGCAAGCACATGTCGATTATTCACCTGAGTTAATAAGAAGCACATCTCCGCCGGAGTTCGAGTCAGAGTTGAGATGTGAACAGGGTGGACCGCCAGTGCTAGCACTGTGCTAATTTAGCTTTTGACTTCCTGATTTGCACTGGAGGAGAATGCGCTATATTTAGACCAAAGGGCGAGGAACGCACTTCTCATTAGCCTCTGTTCCACATAGCGCGGATCGACCGCGCATGCCACGATCTACGTGCAGGTATCGACTAACCCTAACCCCCAGAACACACACCACACACACACCCGCATTTGTTGTGGGCAGCCCCGGCACAGAGGAGTACACTGTACAGATCGTCATTAAAGTTTAGTAAGCCGCGATGAGAACAAATGTGGACAAATGCTACCTTCTGGTGGGGGTTATGGAATCATTCAGAGGTGCAAAGGCTTATAAAAAAAAAAAAAAAATATATAAACTAAAACACAAGCTACGAAGGTAGGCAACTTGCAAATGTTATGGTAACACCAGCTAAAGTTGCACTAACACTGGCTAAATGCTAATATTGGCAAAATCCCCTTTTAGAACAGCGGTATGATGTTGTGAAATATTAAATCCGTATGAGACTGCGTGTTAATAGTGAGGGCTGTCCACTCTCTCGTTGCCAATCAGAGGCCAGCAGTCTGTTCACGTCACATCAGACACGGGCGAGCGCGCTTTGGCCACAGCCAGAGGTCGGTCCCAAACGTATACCTGGTCAGACCGGTTTGGGCTGGCCTTTGACTAACCGGGTTGACCTGGCATTGGGCTGATACATGCCTGCCTTTGGAAATACCCCTTTTGGTCCTCATGGCCAGGAGCTGACATTCCTGCAATATTACCCTCCAAAATACCCTTTTTTTTAAACTGATTCCAATGTAGTCTTTACACCTCCCAAACACTGCTTAAAAACCTGGCTCCAAAGATTTTATTTTTTTTCTAAAAAATACTGTGACCCATATGATAACGTATTTTTACGTTTTTACGTTTCATATTTTTAACCACGCTATTTTTTCTGCTATTGAGAATGAGGAGCCACGTGCCGAGTTGGGGTGATTTAGGGGCCATGTCGGCCATGTTGGAAGCCGATTAGGGGCACACCCCCAGAATTTCACGCATTCCTCATATTCCAGAGCACTTTAATTTTGCGCATTTACGTTTTCGGCGAGACAGAGAAGGATCTACGAATACGACAACGAAAAGGAAGAAAGTAAAGCAATGCAAAGAGATAAGGGGAAAGAAAAGGGACCTTACAGGAACAAGCTCATACAAGCGCGGTATTTGGAGAAGCTTGTTGACATCCAACACATCGACCCATACGAGCTCCCTGCAGCGGAATGGCACAGAGACCTGGACCATTTACCTCCATGCACAAACATGGACATAGTAATCTACCTTGTATTTGGTGTAAGTTACTACACGATGCAGGAGTTTAAAAGCCACAAGTCTTTGATAGAAGATACAAGACTTTCTGCTGTGGCTGGGTCCAGGACTTGGCCATCTACAAGCCTCCTGCTCATGAAAACAGCGTTGTACTGGCAAAACTAACTTTCTTCACATGCGTTTTAGTGTGTTGTCATTACATTGCATTTAGCAAAATGACAAAGTAATAAAGTGCGTGTTTCGCAAACACTACATTGTTATGAGATGTTCAATGTACACAAACGTTTCCAACATGTTTTGACAGGTCAGAATGAGACTTGCGCTCCTTGATGCTGTGTCCATTTCTGTAACCTAAAAAAACTGTATCCCATTGTTCCTACGTTTTCCAACACAGCAGTGACTTCCAGGCATAGTAAAACAGTGCGTAATAGCAAGAACCTCCGCTACTTCCGCTATAACAACACATGTAAATGATGTGTATTACCGCCGGACTGCTTCCATCATGGCGGCAAGGGGGGGATTTTTTCAACGCTATGCAAATACAGAGCCATTTCCGGCGACGACCACCAACCACAGAACATGATCTGACAGACGCCTGTGCGTAATTGGCTCATGCACTTCAGCTGCGTCTCCAACCCCACCTACACGTGCTCCTGCACAAGGGGGGCTGGCCAAGGAAGTAGAGAAAGCTGAGCGACGGAAAGCGTTTTTTTCCCGCTTGGTGTGAGCCTGGCCTTTGTGGAGCATTGTGGAGGCTTGTTGCTGCTCAGCCCGCCTCACGGGGGCGGAATTTCCCGCCTTTTTGTCCTTTTTTGGAACACGCTCTGTGGTAGGAGACCAATAGGGCACTTTTGAATCCCCGTAATGCTTTGCGGCAAAAGCAGGTTCCGGTTCTGGCGCGTCAATGAAAAGAAGTGTAAACAAAGCTAGAGAGGACGGTATTTCCATAAAACTACAACGTTTTTGTGCTTGTAAGAAAAGAAAAGTAGTCCGTGCAGTCCAATATTTGTATCTATTGATGAATATTAACTGATGTAAACTTGCAAACATGCAAACAACAATTTGCGAGTCATTGTTTTCATTTTCAGGTTACATCCTCTACGCTAAATGATGGCAAAGAAACTAATAGGCAAAAAATTATTTTTGTTTTTGTACATCAGCATGATGATGCTATGATTGACAGGCTCTGGAGCCCTGTGAGGCTCAAAGCCTGTCCGCGGGGAAGGGCTTCCCGCCTTTTGCCCTTTTAAGGAACAGGCTTCGTAGGAGGAGATTGAGCAGCCATATTAATTTCACAGACCACTCTGGATCATTACTATGAATGGGCTGAATGGATAACCGGTTATCTCTTCTATCGTATATCTACGTAGGAGACTGAGCAGCGATCAGGGATTGTTTCTCGAATGGAGTAATTAATGTAAATGGGTAGGAGTGAGCACAAGAGCTCTATCAATATCTTTGATGTAGACACACAACAGCACACAGGGTCTGTTTTTTCTGTTACAAATGTTATACTTACAACGTACTGTAGATCTATGGTGCCAAATTAAGTTACTACAAGAAAATAATTTGATTATCACTGCTAGGTGTTTCTTGTGTAGTTTACACTCAGTTAAGACATAATTTAGACTCCCTTTTACCCATGATTCCGTCCTGATTGATCCTTGGTCTTGATCTGAGCCTGGTAGTACTTGGAGGTTTACCTATACTTTATGAGGTATGACTTTTTGTCAAAAGTTTGAGAACCCCTGTAGTAGATGGTTCATTGTAGATATACAGTATGTATATCTATGTATCTTTACAAATAGATGCAAATTCATGGGGCTTTAGTGGTTAGACACTATAATGCACTCAAAATGAAAGGATACGGTACAAAGTTAAATCCTAATACTCTTTTGTCTTGTGCCTTACAGGTCTTTATGAGCAGACATTTCTTATACAACTGCAGTCAACCGATCCTGGATGTGAAGATAGCCTTTTGTCAGGTGTGTGTTCCATACAGGTAAAAAGGTACTGTATTGATTCTCCATATTGTTCTCTATCAAGCAGATTTCCCTCTACGACCACAATTACTTTTGTTTTGACTGGCTGTCACTCATTTTTTAGATGATTTATTTAAGCTTCAAATTACAATTCAAAACAATTCACAGTTTACTAGCAAGTTATTTACTTTTCTTTTTTATTATTTATATTTTGATAAAGTGAGATTAACCAAGTATTCCTGATAAGAAGGACATAATCTGAATTTATAATGTAGACTATACACAGCCAAGGAGACAGTATACATACAACAATGACAGTAATCTGCAATTTTACAGTGAGCCTTAAAAACAGGGGGAGCTGACTGATAGTAAACAATGATAGAATGCTATTATCTTGTGGAATAGAGTTGCACAGAGCTATTGTGTCCGTGGTGACAGAGCGGGTCACAGCCCCAATTATCAGTTTTAGCAGTAAAGTGAGGTCAACCATATTCAGAGAGGATGCACACTTTAGAAATCTGTCCCTAAAGCTGTCCCAAGCTAGTCCATTTGCTGGCGTCACATCAAGATGCACTTCTTTGTTGAGCGGCACTGAAAGTTCCACTGCACGCGCTCTCAGTGCTAGTTTCGCCTGTAAAATGTGTTTATGTAATACATAATTTGTATTACATAATTTTACAGGATTTAAGCCTAACCCTAATCCTAACCTTAAGGTACTTTGATTATAAACAGTTTCTAAATTAAAAATGCAAGTTGGAAAATGTGCCGATAGTTCTGCACATGCACAGCAACACCATTCAGTGCAACTCAACAAGCCGTGTGTTTTGATGGTACAGCGATGGTACAATTGTTGCATTCCCACATTGCATCGCTGGATGCCTCATCTTCAAAACAGCGTGTTAACTTTGTCCCACAGCAGCAGAGATGAGCTCCGCACATCCCTCGCCTCACAGTGCACCCCCAACACACCTGCCCCAGCACCATGTAAACACAAACATGTGTAGGGATTGCAAGCAGAAGCAACAACAGTTAGCGCGCTAACGCAATCAGAGTTTAGCACTATCACAGAAGTTTACAAAAGATAGTGAACTGATAAACATCTGACAGTTCGGATGAAGCTGAAACCCTCTTGAAATGTCCATGTTTATCAAATAATCCAATATCTAGGGAGCCCTGAGGTCATTGTTAACCTGCACCATCGGAAGTGTATGAGGTGTTCTAGGGTTGCAAGAAAGAAAACCTCTGCACTGTAAATTTAGTTCTATGGAACTATTATGTTTTAAAAGCCAAAAATCAGATTAGCAAATAAATATAAGTATCAAAAATGTTTACTTTGCTGCATATCTTATTTATTCTGCTGATAAATGTGTGTTGTACACTAGATTATTTAGATCTCCTTTTCCATTTTAATTCATCGTCAGAGCCGCTTGTGGAGGGAGAGTGAAGGGTGAGGGTGGAAATATATGTGAGGGGAGGGGGTCGCAGAACAGGGTTTTCTACTGACATCATTATTTCCTATAGAGAATAGCTTAATTAAGGTAGCTTTAAAAATGATTGGATAAGGATTGAATACTTTTTCTTCTTCTTTCAATTTCCCATCTTGCTTGGCTTTTGTTGTCGGGGGATTTTTTTCTATATAAAAAAAATAATCCTCCAGTGGCGTTCCCATAAATCCCATAAAGTGCTGACTGCAATGTGAGCGTGGCTTCCAGCGGTGGTCTGCAGGACACTTGCATGGCTTTGCATGGCATGTCTACATTTCACAGATCATGGTCTCTGCTATATAACTGGGCTGTATTTAAACACTTGTAGCTATTTCTTGAGCAGTGTCTCTGTTGTAATTAACTACTGTGTGATTAACTGATATATTTGTTGTGGTGCTATTTGTTGTATTTACTTAATTAGTATGTGTACATCAGTCTTTAATGGGCTAAATAATGTTACTGATTACTGTAGGGATACATTGCATTTTAGTCAAAAATAATGCCCAATCCATTGTTTGACAATTTAGTTTTTATTTGTATAATTATGCAGGACTAGACAGTATGTTAGATTTAATTGCTAATAAAACATATTGAACACCTACATTTTATCAGTAAGATACCATAATCAAGATTTGTATAATTGCGTAATTCTTGCTGCTGTGTCTGTGCAGGGATTTGGAAAACAAGTGGATGTGTCATATATTGCCAAGCATTACAACATGAGCAAAAGTAAAGTTGACAACCAGTTCTACAGTGTGGAAGTGGGAGATTCTACCTTCACAGTCCTAAAGCGATACCAGAATCTAAAGCCCATTGGCTCCGGAGCTCAGGGAATAGTTTGGTAAGTGTTTAACTATAACTGCCTGTAAAGTATTTTATATATGGTTTCTTATTCACGGGGGTTTGCTGAAGTACATTCTTTTCTTTCTTTTCTTTTCTTTTCTTTTCTTTTTTCCCTTTTTCTTCTTTCCTTCTTCTTCTTCTTTCTTCTTTTTCTTTTTCTTTTTCTTCTTCTTTTCTTCTTCTTCTTCTTCTTCTTCTTCTTCTTCTTCTTCCCAAAAAAACATGATGGTGCTGAGCCTTTTTCATCCCACAAAACCTCCAACATGAGGTATCTGCAGAACCTCTACCTTTTTGTACCGGTGTTTGAAAAAAACAAACAAAAACAAATCACTCTTTTGAAGATGCACTTTGCCATTCATTCTTTTAGTCCATTCATCCATATGCAACTTAAAATTACCCTTTTTTTTATAATTCCACTAAGTGGTCTGTTAGCATCTGTTTTGTTCATTTTGTCCAGGTTATGACAAACTTGTATATATTTTTTTTATATATAGGCAGAAAGAATGTCTGTTTGGAACAATGGACTTATCAGACCACAGCCCAGTTTACTTGAAAATTAATGTTGATTAGTCAAAACACCTTTCACTTGTAGACTCAGTTCCAGGATACAAGAAAATTAAGAGATTAAAAAAAACAAAATTTCAAAACGTACATGGAGGATAACGACAATGAAGCCATCTCCTCTAGCATACTATGGGACACCTGTAAAGTAGTTTTAAGAGGCAAATTGCAAAGAATTTAGAGAAAAAAATCAAGAATTTAGAGAGTAGCCTGTTGAACTGGATGCGGAACATAAGAACAATGTAAATGAAGAAACTTTATGTAAGATCAATAAACTAAAGAGGATATAAACCAAGCGTTACAGACCCACATTCAGAAAAAAACAATACTGTACTTTTAAAGCAGAGTTTTTATGAACAAAACTTTAAACATACAGACTGTGAAATAAACGCTTAAACAACTAAGAGACACTAGTTGGGACTAGCCTCCCCAAACTAGGGAAATTAAAATTGGGCTCAACAAAGGGCTCAAGTTCCAAGAATGTGTCTCCGGCTTTACATCATCCTTTAATTGTGAACATTAAAAAAAAGATAATGGTTTCGAATTTATTTGGGTTGTAAATTCTAATAATGTTTTGATGGTGTAAAAAATACATAGCTACAGTACACACAAGGTGAAATACGGCAATTAACAATTGGGGTGTTGCTTGTTGCTTATTTGAACTGATATTGGTTGGAGAATCAGATTGCATGGAGCATAAGGACTAGCAGCGTGAGTACTTAAGACAATCCTTAATCCTTTTCCCAGTGCAGGCTCATAGTTCATTGTAATTCACTCCGTAGCCTCTCTGTCAGTGTGCACAAAACCACAGCCAAGGCTGCACTTAAAGGAATATGTCACAATCTCCATCAAATGACTGAGCTTCAGATTTCTGTGTGCTTTCACAGTATCATCATGCCATGTACTTCTGTTCATTACAGTCATTTTGTATCGCTGATAGTTTGACTATGTGGAAGGCTTAATTTGGTTATGTGTACCTCTTCACACTCCCGTGCCCTTGGGGCTCTTTCCTTTATCTTTAAAGCTGTTGTACTTCACAGATTTTTCTGTAAGTCGTCATAGATGGATGGAGCAGCAACTATGGGCCTGCGGTGGGGTAGACTCCAGAGAGTTATTTTTTAGATGCAGGTTGCTACATGCACAGAACGGTTTAGGAAATATATTATAATAACAAAAGACTCTAAAAAAGTGCAGTGACTTGCACTATGCATGCCCTATTTGATTTTCATATTTTTAAATTGATTACAGGATAAAACAAAACGTCCAACGTCCATCCTTTTAACGGAAGTCATAAAAGCATTTACCACCATAATCCCACAGCAGCTAATACACAAACTGCTCCACCTGGGGATCAACACATCACTGTGCAACTGGCTGCTGGACTTTGTGACGGCGAGACCACAGGCTGAACGTGACGGCGGCAAGTCCTCCAGAACCATCACACTGAACACAGGGGCTCCCCAAGGCTGTGTGCTGAGCCCCCTCCTGTTCACTCTGCTGACCCATGACTGCGCTCCAAAGTACGACTCAGACCTCTTCATCAAGTTTGCAGACGACACAACAGTGGTGAGTCTCATCAGCAACAGCCACAAGTCAATTGCAGGAGTGAGGTGAGCAGTCTGGCCATGTGGTGCACACAGAACAATCTCTCTAAATGTGGAGAAGACAAAAGAGATTGTTGTGGACTTTCGAAGAGCGTGGCAGCATCCTCCTTTAACAATCAACTGTGCTGCTGTGGAGAGGGTGACCAGCACTAAGTTCCTGGGTGTGCACATCACAGAGAACCTCTCCTGGATCATGCACACATGGTCAAAAAAAGTAATCAGCGTCTCTACTTTCTCCGCAAGTTAAGAAGAGCTAGAGTCCCAGCCTCTGTTATGTGCAACTTCTACAGAGGGACTATAGAGAGCATACTGACCAGCTCCATCACTGTGTGGCACGGTGCCAGCACTGCGTCCTGCCGCAGGAGCCTCCAGCGCATCGTGAGAGCAGCGGAGAAGATCTGCGGAGCCCCTCTCCCACCATTAAGGACATGTACTCCACCCGTCTCACCTGCAAAGCCTTCAGAATCACCAGGGACCTTACGCACCATCATACAGTCTCTTCAAAGTAATGCCTTCAGGGAGGAGACTGCGGAATCCATGGACCAGATCCAGTCGACTGAAGAACAGTTTTATCCTCCAGGCTATCAGGAAGCTGAACTCTCTCCCTTCCCTGCCCTCCCTGTGCTTCTACCCTCCACACCCAAGACTTGAGAGAATGAACATTTCAATTCATATCAGTGAATTGACAATAAAATCTTTGAATTGATGTTGAATTTAATTGAATTTAAGTATCACAAAATACTTTTTGTGTTTTCATTATCAATGTCATCTTCTGGATAACTAGTCAAGAGGACATTTCTCTTATCCAATGGCCTAGATAAGGTCTGTTGTTTTCCATTGTTGTGAAATAAGGAGTTTGACATACACAGGCAGATGTTAATTAAGGCCTTTTCTTTCCTCTAAAAGTGAGTGACAGTGAATGGGCTGGGTATATACCCAAATATGTAGTTAAGTTATAACTAGTATATAATATCCATCATGCTCTGAATGAACTGTATTCTCTTCCAGATTTATTTATTTATTTTTTAATCTCACAACACTCCTATATAGTACACCTGTAATGTAGCAGAGCTGCACTACCAGCTCTGCATTTACTACATATATCAGAATTATTTAATCAAATTTGTGATCTTTGACTGGTGCAATAATATTATTGCAATGATGATCATACAGTAACTGTCTTCTACACTTCTACACCCATCCTCTATACAAATATGATATTTTCCAGCTTCTGACAAGTTCACACTACCACCCACAAATGCATTTCAGATGTTTTGTGTTGCCTTCTAGGTCTTATCAATAAAGTCATCCATCATCTCTTGTGTCTTTGTCAGCAGACTTGTTGTATTTGCTGTGACCAATGGCACACAAGTAGATTGTGACTGAGAAGACACAGATGATGTTTGTTTTGCCATTCAGTTAATTATTCTTTAATACAATATATTATTTATTAATTATATTAATGTATGCAATGGAAGTGCAGATTCAGTATAATGTATTGTTTATTAAGTACACATTCTTTTTTCTTTTTTGCTGTTGTTTTTTTTTTTTTTTATTGTTCTTTCCTATTTTTGTTTTATTTCTACTTAAATATTAATGTAATTTTTATTTTTTTTTGGTGCGCTTATAATGGCTTCAGCCACTCCTTTGAGCAGGTTATGCTCAACAATAATAAACTAACTACTAAACTAAACTTATTCTTCTGCAGTGCAGGCTATGACGCTGTTTTGGACCGAAATGTGGCCATCAAGAAGCTGAGTCGACCGTTCCAGAACCAGACCCATGCCAAGAGGGCATACAGGGAGCTGGTGCTCATGAAATGTGTCAATCATAAAAATGTACGTTCATAGAATAAATAAATATATTATTGATTATAATATATAATACTATTGAAACTGATGTGCAGTTTAGTCTTTGGCAAAGTGAAGATATTCTTCAAGAAATATTTCTATAACTGGGCAAGAGCCAGAGAGTACGGACTTTTGGCGCAGCATTTGCTGCTGATTGGAGCAAGCATTCACCAAAGTTTGGATCCATAGGGCTGGGCGATATATCGATATTTAAGATATATCGATATATGTTTTTATGAGATATGGAATTAGACCATATTGCATATATCGATATAGTTCAAATTTGCGCTGTAATACTTATTTCATAGGCTATTTTTATTTAAGATATTTTTTTATTTAAATGTGCACCTTATGGAGCTTTGTTATACAGTGTTTATGTTTACATTTTATAGTGCGTTTTCAATAAAACTGGAAAAAATATCGGGATATATATATATCGTATATTGATATTCAACCTAAATATATCGGGATATGACTTTTGATCCATATCGTCCAGCCCTAATCCCTTGTGTAGGAGATATATTATTGGATGGGTCTAAGTAAAAATACAGTAGTTGTCACTTAATGCCCCTTTGATTGTAAGCCTTTTGTATGTATTTGAGCATTTATCAAATTTTCTCTTTCAGATTATCAGTTTATTAAACGTCTTCACACCGCATAAATCATTAGAGGAATTTCAGGATGTGTAAGTATCACAAAGTCCTCAGTGATTTTCTAAAAACCTTTGCAAATGTTTGATGGATGTTTTCAATGCCCGCAGGTACCTAGTGATGGAGCTGATGGATGCCAATTTGTGCCAGGTCATTCAGATGGAGCTTGATCATGAACGAATGTCATACCTGCTTTATCAGATGCTGTGTGGCATCAAACATCTACACTCGCTGGCATCATCCACAGGGTAAACTATTATATTTTAATAGCATGATTCTAACAGCAAAATAATAATTAATCAAACTAAGTGGCAAAGTTGGTTCCACAAAAAGTAGTGATATCCATTAATGTTAGTTTATGTCAGCTGTTCTCAGGTAGCCTACTTTTCACATTTCACATTTCTTTCAAGGAAGGATCTTGTCCAGTCTTAAGTTACTACTGCAAATAATATTTTGCTGCACTCTTTTTAGAGTGACAATCACCAAATTCTTACCACCACTCTAACATCATTGCATTTACGTATCTGCCACTAGGATCTAAAACCAAGCAATATAGTAGTGAAGTCCGACTGTACTCTGAAGATCCTGGACTTCGGTCTTGCCAGAACTGCGGGTACCAGCTTCATGATGACCCCGTATGTAGTGACCAGATACTACCGAGCCCCAGAGGTAATCCTTGGAATGGGATACAAAGAAAATGGTGCGTATTTCATTAATTAATTCTCTGTTTAGTTGAAATGCACGTAACATCACATGAACAGTCTGTTTTATTAGCTGTACCACTGCAATCTGAAAGCTTTTCCCACTTTGAAAATTTGTGCCAGCAGTTAGTCTTCTAGAGAAGTCACATTGTCATCATTCTATGATGGAGCATGTCTAATTATTCACCCAATCACTGCTTTTTCTTACTGTTCCCTTTGGTTTTTAAGGTTGTTTAACAGTAACCATTGCCTTCTCTTTTGTTTTCCTGATGATCTCGGCCTTGTCCTTTTCTTGGCGTGTGCAGTGGATATTTGGTCTGTTGGCTGCATTATGGGAGAGATGGTGCGCCATAAAATCCTTTTTCCGGGGAGAGATTGTATCCTTCTTATTTTCACAATTTGTTTTCAATCTGATTGCTTTTTACCTTAGGCCCTTTATTATTGTTGCATGGCATGGTAGCACAGTGGTTACAGTAGCATTCTCCCCTCACAGCATGAGGGTTTTAAATGCGATCCCTGGGCTTTATTTGACAGGACAGCCCAGGGGGGTAGGGTGAAGAGCAGAGAGAGACAAAAAACAATCATCATAGCAGGGACCCGAACCCACAACACTGAGGCTGGTAAAGTGCTTCATGCACAAGGCAGCTTCCCTAACCACTGCTTTTCTGTGTAGGTTTTCTATGGGTGTTTTGCCTTCCCCTGCCACCAAAAACATGTAGAACAGGGTTCCCTGGGCCAGGAAAGTTAAGGTGTACTTTATTGTCCCCGTAGGAAATTATCCTGGCATTTAACCCATTGATCCCGCGGAGAACTTTGTAAGGAGCAGTGGGCGATTTCAGTGCAGCGCCCAGGGACCGTAATCCAGATGTGGAGTCAGGCTGATGGTCAGAATCACCTGGCAGAGGATTAACCTATTATGCCTGTTTTGGGGTGATGGGGGAAACCAGAGCACCTGGAGCAAATTCATCCTGACACGGGAGAGAAACATGCAAACTCCACAAAGAGAGGCCCGCACGGGGATTGAACCCCGGACCTTCTTGTTGGATTGTGTTTGTGTGCACGTCTGTGGACAACGGGTGGAAATTAATCCACAGCTAATCACCTTATTCTGAAAGTTTGCTGGGATGCGAATTGTGCCCGCCCCTTCACTTATATTAGTTTACATAAGACTGGAGAAGTCAAGAGAAAACCAGTTCTACGCGGACACAAAGCCGTTCTTTTTAATGAATTTTGATTCTTGTTAGATTTGTGAGGTGATCTTTATATAAATAAAGATCTTCTTCTAAGTAAGATCTTCTTGTTGGTGCAGTTGTTGTCGGTGCAATTAATACTGCACACTGCTTTAAAATTTTGAAACGTTGCCTATGGACTTAATATGGCACTGCTTATCATGTCTTAGCTCAACATCAAGTTGGAGACTTTACGTAGTGGTTGCATTATGTAGTATAGATTGACGTCAATCAGATAGTACATCATTGTTATTACTAGAAATGTACATTTTAAGAGGCTGGTAATGTTAATGTATATACTGTCTGCTGCTGTAGTGGAAATATGTGGTGTGCTTTTAAGAGGGATTCTTCTCCAGCAGAGTAATCCATGTCACATCTTTAAGAAAAGCTGGGTTAGTAGAGAGCTGATTACTAGATCAGCTCTAAGCCATGACCTGATCAGAGTCAGGGTTGCGGATGAAAGAGTGACAGTGTGTGTTTAAAGTATATTATCTTTTTGTAAAGTTAGGTATTAATTTGTTTATTTGGCCGGGACAATGCATGTTAAAGGGATATTTCAGGGTTTTTAACATTGGGCCTCATTTCCTAGTTATCCAGAGTGTTGTTGGTTTCTGGATATATATCTATTTTTTATTCATGCAGTCCTTACATTTGAAGAGTTTAGTGGTGCTAGGCTAGTGCTAGGCTAGTGCATGTCTATGGTAACTAGTAGGCTGCATTAAAACAGTCTGACCCAAGCACAGTGCACGTGAGGCAAATCGCTTATAACACCAGACTAGCGATAACAATGTCTGTGTTGACAGAATTTTTTTTTCCAATATAAACATTTTGCATTTAAAATAACTTATATTTGAACAGCATCAGCTTCCTGGTTGTAAGCTACGCAGCGGCCGAGTGATCTGCTAGGTTACTGGATCTACAGTAATTTGTTTACCTGTGGCCGGCATTACTGCACGTGGAATGCCCAAAGGAGCTTTCTACAAATCAGATATGGCAACATTTAGAGGACTACCCGATGATTATGAAGAGGTTTTTAATGCAGGCTACTAGTTACCATAGACATGCACTAGCCTAGCACTAGCCTAGCACTAGCCTAGCGCCACTAAACTCTTCAAATATAAGGACTGCATGAATAAAAAAAAATTAAAAAAATCTCAACACTCTGGATAACTAGGAAATGAGGTCCTATGTCAAAAATCCTGAAATATCCTTTTAATGAACATACATGTAAACACGCCTCGCCGGATTGTAGGTTTGAGCTAATTTCCATCCAAGAAACCTACGCAGAGACAGGAGAACATGGTTGAACCTTCTTGCTGTGAAGCACGAGAGCTAACCGCCGCCATCGTGCACAGAAATCCACCATGCCGGGAAATGGGGGAATTTGTCTCTTGGGCACAGTGCATCACAGAAAAGACACACAAATAATGTTTTGTTTTGGTGCATCATCTGTAATTAGATCTACAGTAAGTGAACAGGATTTTTCTTAGTTGCTAACGGCAAACACAGGGCAATTGTGAGTTTAGACTCCAGTCCTTTGCAACAACTTTTTTTTTTTTTTTTGGTAATCATCAACATGGGTGAAAACAACATAATCGAAATGCAAAATGTCTATTTTTGTTATACACTATAATGTATGTACCTTATTATTGTTCTTTTCCCATGGCATTTGCCATTGATTTTTCCTTAACCTTGACCCTCATACCAGACATTGACCAGTGGAACAAAGTGATTGAGCAGCTTGGAACACCCTCACCAGACTTCATGAAGAAGCTCCAGCCCACGGTCAGGAACTATGTGGAGAACAGGCCCAAATATGCCGGCCTCACTTTCCCCAAACTGTTCCCTGACTGCCTGTTCCCCGCTGACTCTGAACACAACAAACTCAAAGGTGAGCACTTCTTATGCCTTATATAGTCCACAGCACTAGATTCTGTCAAATTGTATTTACATACTCTTAAAGAAAGCTGATAACATGATCTTCATAATCACATGAAATTATATTCAAGAACAAAAATATTCTTTTGTAGCAAAGTACTTAATCTTTAAAGTCAACACTAATATATATATTTAGTAGAAGATGAATCTGCATTTTGCATACAAACAATTGGGCTGAGTACCCATAAACCGAAACTTGAATTGGATCTTTGGACCTGCTACTCCTCAGCAGAGGCTTCTCTCTCTGCAGTAGGATTGACAGTCTCCCCAAATTTACAGATTGTGATAAAACGCTGATCCTTACATCACCCATTTCTGGATAGTTGCTCTTGTAAAACCGCAGTACCCTGATTACTGAATGGCAAAATACTTAACTCAACAAAATAAAACGTTCCCTATTTTCTCAGCTGACAGTCTGAAACAATATGATTGGCTGAAAATGCTGATTGTTTTGCTCAGCTGCTGCGCCCCCACCAGCTTCACTAAAGATGTGTATAAGAAGCACTTGAGTATTCTGTCCGCTCACTGCTACAGCGGCAGATTTAGAGTTGGAGAGTGAGAGCGTGGGAGGTGAGGCAGAGCATTTGACTGCAGTATGTGAGCTGACGTAGACCAGACAGACTATGTTGCGCTATAGCCAGGCTACTGATTCATTGACAGGGATCTGATGAGGGTCCATGTGATTGACTGATGTGATTAGCCCAGAGGAGCCCAGACCGCAATGTCATAGAAATAAGTGGATTGTATTTCCTGATTAAATTGTATTATTAGAGTGGCAAGATTATAAAAATAAATAATAAAAATAAATAAATACATGTGACTTTTTTTTAAGTGTTGCCATTGTGATTAATTCAATAAACAGTCTTGCCAATCAATTTCTAACCTGTCCTTTTTTGTATATTTTCCCTCTTTGCAGCGAGCCAAGCCAGAGACCTGCTGTCGAAAATGTTAATCATAGACCCAGCTAAGCGGATATCAGTTGACGAGGCCTTACAGCACTCCTACATTAACGTGTGGTATGATCCGGCTGAGGTGGAGGCGGTGAGTTCCTCTGTTTTTATTTTATTTTAAAGCCACACTGTGTAACATTTTACCCAATAAAAAATATTGAAATACAAGCATTTATTTTATGTCAGATATTTTCATAATTGAAAAATACCTCATAAATGTACAAACAAACAAGCGCCTTTGCTGTGAGCGGCTCAACTCTCCTCAGACATGACTGTAACTTTACCGGGAGTGGGTACGTCTTCTGCTCGTTTCCATGGAGATGTGACTAAAGTCAGCAGATTTTGAGATTTAAATAGGTTTGGTTCTCATCCAAATCAATTCTTTGATTACCCACTGCATTTTCTGTGTTGAGCTGGTCATTAGGAGCATATTTTGTATTGATGGCAGCAGTATAGTCCAAAAGGTTACGGAGTGTACCTTTAAATAAATATTTGTTTTTTTCTTATCTAAGTAATATTTGTAAAGTATTGTGTGGGCTTTATAAAGTGAATCAAAACATAATTTAATTGATAAATCACTCTACACTGAATGTTGATCTTTTGTACACTATAGAGAGTCTGTCTCTTAATTGTCCCCCTTTCTCTTTTAGCCTCCACCTCAGATCTATGATAAACAACTTGATGAGAGAGAACATTCTATTGATGAGTGGAAAGGTAAGGGCTGTTCTATACTAACATTGTGTGAACTATACAATCCTGATTCATGTGTGTCTTTTCGACAGAGTTAATTTACAAAGAGGTGATGAACTTTGAGGAGAGAACGAAGAATGGCGTAGTGAAGGGACAGCCTTCACCTTCAGGTACTCTCACTGCATAACTAATGGCTCTGTAAGTGAATTTATTACAACTACTGGAGTTCCCCTGTATATACGTAGTCCCATTGTGCTGTCCTCCATGTCCCACTGTCTCTCCTACTGTCTGTTTAATTTTGATAAAAAGGTCTTCAGACTTAAACAAAAGCTACTGCTATGATTTCAGGATTAAACTTGAACGCTTTGTGTGCCCACAAACATCTTGTAGTTGGCATAAGATTTAGTCCGCTGGGATGCATCAACTTTCAAGTGTAATTCTTGCAGTTGCCCACACAGTGGCAGCATATTCATATCTTGGAGGTATATCTGTGCTTATGTGCAGTACACATTTACATAATGGGATATTTACAAATTAGACCTGACATACAAATAAGTATTTATTGCAGTTACAGTAAACTGTTACTGTGTAACAATTAGTTACTAGAAATGTTTGTGCCTCATCTTGTACCATGTTGACAGTGATGCACATACTCCAAAGCTATGATGTGTCTGCTGACTGTGTAATTAAACTGTAGCTTTCCTATCTGAATACCTGTTTGTAAAATGTAAAACACTCTGCAGTGTGATGCTCTAAATCCGTGGTTCCCAACCTTGGTGGGCGGACAGGGGGCAGAGCTTTGTCTAATTAGAGGGCCAAGTCAAGTGATATTGTTTAAGCAAACATAATGGTCAAAATATATATATTTTTAAAATTAAGAAGAAGTACATGTGCATAAAACACTCTAATTTATGTATAAATTTATGTTTATTAGGGCCGGGACTTTTTTCGATTAATTGCGATTAATTAATTACATGAGGTTTAGTGCGATTAGAAATATTAATCGAAATTAATCACACTTTGCTTTCCACACTTCAGTTTCCTTTTTCCTGCAGACGCACAATTAATGGCAATATTGCACTGGTCTGTTGGACTTGATTGAACAAAAATAAACAATATTTTGTTGCTTAAGCTTATGTATTCAGTCATTATTCAATGGTATACTAAAAATCCTTATGAAAAAACTCAGGTCAGGTCAAATATTTACCTGAGAGCGATTAATTTCGATTAATTAATTACAAAGCCTCTAATTAATTAGATTAATCGAGTCCCGGCCCTAGTATTTATATGTTTGAAATTGATGCTTATTGGCCATTATTTTGATGCGCAGCCTGACAACAGCATGTGCGGTTGAGCTTCAAAGAAAAAAGGTTGGAAACCACTGTTCTAAACCAGCTGGAACTAACCCTTAGCCATGTCTAGCCCATTGAACGATTTGTGATTGTATGTCTTTGTCTCTTAAATGATAGATTTCTTTTTGAGCACGTTTTCCTACAGCTTGTGTTTGCCTTGTCTTGCACTTGTCTCTCTGTTATGTTGTGACCCCGGTGCGCGTTTCTTTCCGTAGCACAGGTGCAGCCGTGAACAGCAGTGACAGCCTCCCTCCATCATCCTCCATCAATGATATCTCCTCCATGTCCACCGACCAGACCCTGGCCTCAGACACTGACAGCAGCCTGGAGACCTCTGCTGGACCCCTCGGGTGCTGCAGGTGACTAGCCGCCTGCCTGCGCAACCCTATGTTCTTTAGAAGGTGAATGAACAATTTCACAGAAAGTGAAAGACAAAAAATCATTTAAAAAAAGATGTAATAAATAGCTTAACTGAAATGAAATCTTAAAGCCTGTGCATCGTTGCTCATAAAAACAGCAGTGGTATTTAAATTTTAACAAGACTAAAATATTATTGAACATCTAGCTGCTTTGCTTATACAGCCCCCGAAGTTTTATAAGGCAAAAGTACTGCTTCAACTTGCATTTCCTGTGAACCTGCATTATTGGCTGCTGGTGTCCCAACTCCTTACAAAGGCATTTCAGCTCAAACCACTGTGGCAAGGTGCCATTTTGCTTAACACCAATGTACAATGTAAACATCCTCCCTTTTATGTGACAACACTGCTGTATATAACCTCTAACCTCCACTCACTCATTTCCCACATTGAAAGGTTGCCTGATTTGTGTGTCTATGTGTAATTCTGCAGGGATTTGTCGATTTGTAGGGATTTCTTGCACATGGGGTCGCACTCGCACCCTCCTATATGCTACCTGTAAATAATGTAATTCTGTACAGTCGTACGCGAACACAGAATGGGACAGAAGGCCAGTACAATATTGAGTTTTTCTGTTTCAAGCGCACCTTGCCACATAACTGCTTTACACTTGAGTTTCCCCCCATAACCTTCACTTTTTGTTGTTACCCTGCATGGTTAGACTGAAAACAATATGCTTAATACAAGTCTGTATAAAATTATACTATGTAAACTAACATGACATGAAAAAATGGGGGCCTGTTCTCTGAAGTGACGGTGATTTGTGAAAGAACATCCATGAATATCTCAACTAGACACATCCAACCTCTTTCAAAGGTTCGTCAGGTCAAAACAGTGTCTATTCCACAACCTTGTTTTGTCCTACCTAACTTTAACTTATTTTATTGGTGGACACTGGAAATGGCAAGTGCCTTTTTGAAGGATGCAGTTGAATTGTATTTTCCCTCACATCTCCATTCCTTTGCTATTTTTGTTCTGCCTTACTCTCACAGCCTCCCAAGCACTCGTAAAGCAGGAAAAAAAAAAAGAAGTTCTTCAGAAGCCACCTTACCGTTTAATATTACCTGGTTTACATTCAGAACATACATACTACTACTGTTGTTGTTTTTATGTCATTGAAGACCTGCATTTGGCCCTTAGCTATTGCTGAAAATGTAACTGTAGCTGCATTGCTACTAACAACAATGAAAGATTTAAACACAAACTCTTCATAAATCTAAGAGGATGATGTCTCTAGAATAAGCTACCATATATGCTTGGCTTCCTGTCCAGTGTTTGACCAGGGTTTAATTTTAAAGTCACACAACTGGGTGCAACTTATCACAATGCATTTCAGTTTCCACATCTGGTTGTCTCACGTCATCTTTAAAAAAATATGACATTTTTATACAGGACTTTACTGGACGCACATTTTGCTTTTTATTTCTGAATGTGAATTTTTTATGACAATTTTGGTGGTGCATTTTTGGAATCATTGCACCACAAGTAGATGGCTGAATATCTAGCATTGAATGTAATGGCAACTAGCAGTCGTCGCTTTGTTTTTCCTGACACACAGCCGATTTGTCATTATCTGGCCGAGAAGATGATTTGACAATACTTTTTTGTTTTTCTTCACAAAGAAAAAAAATATATATACATTATAGATTCAGTGTGAGAATGTCAATGGCCCCTGGTACAGTCACGAGTTTGGAAAAGTGTCTGGGTCCTTTCACTTTTGGATTAGAAGGCTAAATTCTAGTTATTTACCTGTTGTATAATTAGGTCAAAACACACATTTGCCAATTCACTATATTTATGCCCCAGTCACTTCTTGTGCCAACCTTTTTGTCCCATTTTAGAATTTGTGATCCTGCTCCATCTTGTATATAACAACAAACGAACAATGCAATACATTTACATGTTATTGCACTCAAGGCAGGGAGGCACGCTATTGCAGGAGATCAGTCGAGGCGAAAAATATCACATGTAATTTTAAGAAAAATTCAAGCTTGTATTGCTCATCTCAATCAGGTGATGTACTTTTACACTTCAATTGGCTTTTCTTTTACTCTGTGCAGTTTAAACAAACTACTCTTTTGACAGTGGGGAAAAATATACCTGTATTTGTTCTCATGCTGATCTTGAAGCTTTGGGCTCTAGTATTTCAAATAAAATCGAAACAAATGCTACAGAAAATGTTATGACTAAAATAAAGTGAAAAGCTGTTACACGACATTTTAAAGGAACTGTGTATGTAAAAATAGTACTATATGTATGTGACTGAAAATAAACAAAATATTTGAACTTGGATGATGTGTGTTTTATTTAGAATAGTTATCCTCTTCATAATTCTCATCATCATAATAAAAGGCTAATGTCAATAAACCACATTATGATTATTATGCTAGTTTTTGGCCCATTGGCTTTATTGGTTAGGACCGTGCAGATAAAAAATGGGGGGAAGAGCATGGAACAACATCCAGAAAATTGGCACAGTCAGAACTCAAACCCAAAAGCAGGGATCGGAACAGTGCGTCATGTACATGGGAGCAGACTTCACTATTAGACCGGCTGCACCACAGTTGATATGCCGTTTTTAAGATACATTCTAAACGGAAAATGCCTAAACTTATTAGCTTCTATTAAGATACCACATCTATTACGTCAGTTTAGGTCATATTAGCTCAAATTATGAATGTAATGTCATGTGCAACTGTAAATACTACCTTAAGCTATGGCAGTGATGAATCTGTGTGCACGGAGGTCATGTGGTGTTTCTACCTTAAGATAGTCAAGACTGGCATTTAAAATAGTTTATTTATAACAAGACATTTTTAAACTGTCTCAAGTATTACTTCCTCATGGTCTACAGAGACAGTTTGCACCTTTGTAGCTGCATTGGTTACAACATTTTTGTTACTGTCTGCATGTAATATTTTCACAATTACATCCTATTATCTTGACATTCTGAGCATTCAGTTTGGTTTCAAGCTACAATGCAATATGCAAACACATCAGAAGTTGTTGTGATCCTATGTAACATTATGTACTGGCACTGAATCCACTATAACACTTAATAACCTCGAACTAAGAGCTAAACTTCTGTTAGAACTAAAGAAGAAATAGATTCAGCTTTTAACAACGTGCAAGTCAAATGGTGCATGGTACCACCATTCAACCTACATTTTTTTTATACATCTAGTATTTTGAAATTGAAAAATCACAGAGTGAAAAAAACAAAACAAAAAACAGAATATGCTACAAGCTATTTTGTCACAGCCATATTATACATTTTTAGATTATTGGGTCATTTTCTTTATTTTTTACAAGCTACAAAGCATCTTATACACATAAACACAAGCCATTTTAACCTTTGAACAAGTAGCGTGTAATTTTTTTTTTTTTTTACAATATTTACAGTATAGAGTCTTTTGGTCATGAAGTTAATGCAACATAACACAGGCACAAACACTGTACACAGTACCACTTTGCGCAGTATCATAGACACATAAGTGCAAGGAAAGGTATTTATAAAATGTCAAACAGAGTTTAAAGGAGCTATATCATGCAATAGCATGTTGTTATGCTATTTCCTTATCAAAACACCCCCAGGGCGGTTTTTGGCTTCATTCACACAGTTCTAAGCAATCCTCCTGAACATAGACTGTACCTGAATCCTGCTCTCTGAGCAGCTGCTCTGCCCTCTCCTGGTAAACGAGTTGTTTACCAGTTGTTCAGTTGTGTCGTCAGAAAGGAACGGAAGTGCTCGACGTCTGTAATGTAATGCCTGAAGGCCTGATATAAAAAAAAAATAAAAAAATTAAAAAAAAGGAACTCTCTGACGCGTCTGTGCTGTCCCAGGAGAGTAAACAAACGCACCCCCGGAGGATCCGAACAGAAGTCTTGTTTTTTTTTAGCTCTTTCTAACCTACTCTGGACACCGCCTGTTCTTTTTTCTTACCCAACGATAATGTCACGGATGCGTATTTGGCTCTATTAGATCCATGGTTTGGCTACGAGAGGAACAGGACTAGTCAACCTTGAGTGCGAGTGCACTCGCCAGAAGTTGGAATTTCTTTCTGGGATTCAGCTACTATATCAACCAACCTGATGGATGCTTGGTGAACCTTGGCCAGAATCAAAGTAGATTAACTTTTATAACCAACGTGAGTGCCATAACGTAAACACCCGATGATGGGGAGGCCAGGCTGAGCGGTGAGTTAATCAAAACGCGTGTTAGCATGTGTGTTAGCCATTTATGAAACTGTGTTGCACATGTCAACTCCTTATAACTGCATTATGTGAAGTAACTTCACTTTTTGCAGCGATATTTATAATACTGTAAAATGTGGAATGAGCGGAGAGAGGGGCAGAGTTAACTGAATAGAAGGGTCTTGTCTTCCGGATTTGAAAAATACCCCCCAAAAATACTTATATTTCTCTCAAAATGAGTACTCCATAGTAATAGAGGTACAATATATCATATAATGCCTATACTTTACTTTGGAATGGCTAAAATAGCATGATACAGCTCCTTTAAATCTTTCAAAGACATTATATTACCTTTATCT
Source organism: Neogobius melanostomus (assembly GCA_007210695.1). Taxonomy (NCBI): domain Eukaryota; kingdom Metazoa; phylum Chordata; class Actinopteri; order Gobiiformes; family Gobiidae; genus Neogobius; species Neogobius melanostomus. The sequence continues at coordinate 4,795,892 of VHKM01000221.1, read as the reverse complement.
TTACATACACCACAGTACTTTCATTGTTTCCCAATATGCACATAAGCAGGGACCAAATAAGCAAGGGGTTTTGGCATGGCCAGAAACTTAGCTGATCACAGAGTATAATTTGACAAATCTGTCCCTTTGAAGTAGCTAAACAGCAGAAAACTCAGACTTGGTTCAGTGTCCCTTTACAGACAGAAAAATACATTTAACTCTAAAACATTTAAATAACAGTGTATTTACGATCACCCCAGGTGATTCTGACAAGTTTAAGGTGTTTTCTTTAATTTAATATGTTAAACCAACACTATAAACAGTAACTCCTGGAACAACGAGAGTAACCACCAAATCCTGTTTGGAGACTCTCAGATCAACAATAAACAATATTCACTTTTGTCAAAAGCACCATGATATGTTGCTCTACTGGATCCAGATGGTGTTATTGCGCTCTGTTCTCCTGTGCTCAGTTGCTGGACTGTTGTTTGCAGTCAGGTCACTGAATGTGGAGAAAAATGCTCCATCTCTTTCTGTAACATCTGGTTCCTGCGCTCAGCATCGTCCTTCGCTCGCTCTGCATTACGCAGTTTAATTTCTACCATGGTGTACTTCTTCCTCTCCTGGTCCAATTCCTCGTGAAGGGCCACCATCTCGGTCTCTAACTCCTGGTTATGCTGTTCCAAGCTACAAAATGAAAAAGTAAGTAAACAAATTGGTTGAAAAAAGCAAACATTAAAAACATGTAGAATAATATAAAAGCCACCTCTTAATTCTGGCCTCATACTCGCTCTTCTGCTTGTGCATTTCTTGTTTGAGGCTGGCCACAAGGCTGTGCAGAGCACTGTGACTCCCAACTCCATTGGTGCCAGTGAAAGAGTCAGCATTATCACTACTGCTGGAGCTTTGACTGTTTCTGCCCACACCCTCCACCTCTCTGACGCTGCTCCTGCTGCCCCCTCTCCCCCTGCTTCTGATGGGACAGTTTGTGTGTCTTGTTCTGGCCCGTCCAGCTCTTCAAAATGGTTGGTGTAGAAGTCCTGTTCGGGACAGGTGGTGGTGGAGGAGCGGCAGGAAGTGGAATTGTCTGGCAGAGATATCTCACATGAGGAAGTGGACCAAGTAGCGCTGTCTACACTCTGCTTGTCCTCGCAGCTGCTGCTCAGACATGTGTTGTTGAGATGGTTCTGCTTCTGCTGCACATTTTGATGGTTTACCTGGACATTGTCATATGTGGAGAGGCGATTCTGATTGGACATTTGATCTATGCTGGCTTTATTGTTTTCACGTAAAGTCACGCAGCCATTTGAAACCCAAAGAGTATTGCAGCTGTTCCCAGAGTCTGTGCTAAGTACGCCCACACGGCCATTTCCTCCAGAGGTGTTTGTCACTCCGCCAGTGCCCATCTTCGTACCTGAACCTTTGAGTGTGCCAGTTCGCCGTCCTGTCAGAGTCCCCCTGCACTCAACAGCTTGTCCTGCGGGGAATCTAACAAGGGGGAGGAGCTAAAGGAACCATTTGTAACTATCCCGCTGCCCTTGCTAAAAGCAGGATTCTTTTTCAGGGTCAGAGGTGGACTCCTGCTAACGTCGAAGCGTGCAGTCACACTGTTACGAGGACTGGCTGAACTGGGGGAACCGCTGTTGTCTGTGTGTTTGTGCGAAGGAGAGTCCGGAGCTTCCCACACACATTGTCGTGCTACATGTACATTGTTGTTCTCTGCATTCTGAGAGAGTGTGTTGGAGGAGGTAGTTGTGGGCACCTGTTGCTGAGAAAGTTCTATGTTGTTATTGTTTACGACCTCTACAGCTGTGGGGCTGTCGTCACCAGGCGGGAAAAGGACGTCATGGTGACCAATCAGAACTGCCATCAGCTGCTGAACCAGGACAGTACCTAAACCAAAGGATTACTTGTCAATGAAATAAGAGTAACACAGTGGCTCCTAAAACTTTCAAGCTGTAGCCTGGCCTTAGCCATCTGTAAGCTGCGGTCAATTATAATTTCCCTACGTCTGTCTACAGTGGCTGCGTTACTCGGTTGAATTTCACCTACCATTCAGCGAGCGGGGGGCGGGTTGTCGGTGACGTCAAGCATTTGCGCCGCATTTGCCAGTTGGTTTGGCAATGGCGGCGGATACGAAAGTAACAGAAGCTCTTCAATCCGTTCTAGCTCAGCTCCCAAATATCCAGAAATTAAAATTGAAGCCTTGGAATGTGCAAGGAATGCTCCCAAGAGTTTGATAGCTGCTTCACTCACTCGGGCGCATTACATACGTCACGACTAAACGCTAGTGAAAATCAGATCCAATCGTTTCAAAGGAGTTCACCCCTCCCACCTGATAACGGAGCTCAATTGTGAAGATCCAGACCCTAGTACGAAACGAAATGGGTACGAGGGTATGGTAAAACCAGGCTATTCAAGCTGTGACCCCCCAAACAAACTCCATGAAACAAGGACCCCCATGGTGAAAAGAGATTGCAGCTTGTAACTATTTCAAGCAACAAAATATATATAATCTAGTTTAACAATATGTGCTTAAATTGTTTAGTTTGTTATTTGACCTAAAATCACAAATATGCCCCGACTTTGGAGACCAGAGGTTTAAGATATCCACTTCACTGACCTTCCATGATCGCTACTGGATCCTCAACTTTGGGGCGCAGAATGTTGGGTCCAAACACGGTAGCGAGATTTTGAACACTCATCTTATTCACTCCTGAGTGTGACTGCACTTCATCTAAAAACCTGGAAAAATGCATGTCAGTATTCACAGAGATACATTTTTCCTTAAGAGGAGAAGCACACTGCCAAAAATAAATACTTGCATTGATTTAAATATCTTAAATTCAGAATATTAATCCACCAGCCTAGATTTAGTTGTGTATAATGGGCAACAATTTGTCTACATTACAAGATAATATCAAAATAGTTGTTTGGAAGAAATGCATATTTACAATATCGAGTAAGAAATGCAGCTAAAGTGTTTTTTTCTGCACTTATGTAGTTTATTCAAGTCAATTATCTTTTTGACCAACACATCAACAAATTTAGATTAAGAATATCGTTTGGTCATCGTGTTCAAAGTATTAATTTTTGGCCACCTCGACTTATTCTGGGATGTTTCTGGCTTGTTTCAAGAAAATGATTTTAAGAAACACATTAATCAATGGCAGTGGGATAACCTTCGAACCAGTTAGAAATGTCAAGAAACAAGCTGGTTATTGTAGGTTATTTTAGTAAAGAGGTGAGGAAAACAACTCAAAACTACATCCGTATTCTGAATTCAAGTAATTTAAACACATGCTTGACTGAGTTAGTATTTGTAATGCTATGAAAAATCCATACCTGCAGATGTATTTGAGGAGGTTGTAATTTACAGGAGGTAGACTGTCGACAAGTTCTCTCAACTCCTTCATGCCCTGGACACAAAGTTTGAAATTACAATCTAAGCTTTGCACTTTGGTTTGGGAATCATATCGATTGGAAACCTTTTATTTGTGGACTCACCTTTTCTTCATCCTTGCTGAGCGCTTTGGCACATGCCAGAAAGTCATTGTAATTGTGGAAAGGAATCACAGGCTCAGGCAGCTCCCTGAGATACAGCTTTAGAAGTGAGGCTACTGTGTGCACGTCTGTGTTACTGTCATGATAAAACATATAGAAATACAAACAATGTAAACAACTTTGGTGAAAATGTATCCTGTCTACTAGGTAAAAAAAGATCTGTGAAATAGTTTGATATTTCAGATTTTCATAATTTGTTATACATGGACCTGAAAGAGGTGTCACACAAATAAATAAAATAAATAAACAAATAAGTAAAAAAACTGAAATACGCATTATTTATATTAAGCCATATATTTAAATTTGCAGATTACAGCAGCCTTTAAAAGCATTAGTTAGATCAAATTTAATAATACTAATTTAATCTTTGCACCGAGTAATGCATCCACTATAAATGTCTGTGTCCTACCAGTCGAAAGAGGGCTTTTCTCCACAGTCGAATGCGTCCTGCAGCTCCTTCACCAGGTTGGCCTGTCCCGGGAGCCTGAAGAGTCCCTCCTCCTGAAGCCCCGAGTGTCTGATGAAGTCCACGCACTGCTCCACTAGCATCGGAGCCAGTTTGTTCCCAAAGCGCCGCTCGAAGCGCACGGTCTCCTCTAGCCTCTGACCAAAGATACCTACAACACAGAGTCTTACTGAAGGAACGTATATAATTCTCATTTCTCATTTCCAAACGAAGGCAGGCAGTTGACAGACACATAAAAAGTCAGATGTATGCTTCTGACTATTTGTAAACAGTTAACAAAACTCCATGTGAAGATCCACATGAGAAGATTAGTGGACTGCAACAGATACTTACCCTTCTTATATTGGACACAACGCAAAGCTTCTGAAAAACGCGCTGATTAATACATTTGTGATAAGAAATTATACCAGCAGGTGCCCACAAAAATGTTTTGCATTTTAACATTTTAACAAAGTTGTTAAACAAATCCTACATACAAGTGAATAAGCATTAAAAAAAAAAAGGTCTTGAGACGAATGTGAAATGCGGCAGAAGGGAGGTCTGAAAGCAGCTACTTTCCCACTAGTTTGTAAACAAAACAAATGTTGTAAATTCCAGCAAAGACAGTCCATAGAACTAGATTACACAAAATCCCAATGTCACCAAAAGTATAGACAAAACTCCAAGCAGGGGAAGCAGAAGTCCTGACAACCATCATAAAGTGAGGTTAGCAGAAGAAAAGCAGGTCATGCCTCCAGACACAGTGGTCATGAGTCTGGGAGTGTTTTTCTGAGTCACATGTATTGGCGTGTGTGCACCAGCTTATGAACTAAGGGAGGGAAATGTACACGCTCCTTTCTGCTGGAATGGAAGAGAAATGTGCAAATCACAAACAAACGTGGAAATGAAGGTATCAAAAGTGTAACATTAAAAGTCCGAATGTGCAATGAGACGCAAAACCTTTAACATGTTGTAATGTCCGTGTCATCAAATTACAACTTTCTATTTTTCATTAAAAAGATACTGCTTCATAAATACGAGAGGTAAATGGTGCTAATTTATCTGAATTAATTACACAATTCAAATATAGCTTGTAATTACCATTAATAATCCAAAAGGAGAAGCCGCAGCTGCACATTTCCCACAACTGACAAAAGTATAAAGCAACTTAAAACGTCCAAAACTCTCCAGTCTGCAAAGTCAAAGTGGTTGCTCTGTCTCTCACTCACTGGTCATTGAGTTCCCACTCTGTTGCAACAAGACTGAATGGGCTGAAATATGTGCTATCTGCTTTTCTATGCCTTTGGGAGACCGACAGTACCCCGCTCTAGTCCAATGTGGAGCCACCTCTCTTGTGGCATCTTTGACATTTGGCTTGTCCTTTTGAAGAGCAGTCAACTGCAATAGACGTCAAACTCAGTGCATTGAAAACAAAGGGGCCAACTGAGCCTCGTCTATTCACTGTGTGGCTGTAGTGAGTGTGCCGTGTTGAAACATGGTGTGCGCCCAGTGTAGGTTACTGTGGCAAATCATGACCCATAAGAGCCTTTCAGAAGTCATAAAGCATTTTCGGTCATGTTTCCTGTTTTGAGGTTGCTTACTTTGCCTCCTACTGGACAGTGCAATCCTCATAGGTATTCAGGTTTAGGCCAGGGTTCATTTTGTTCACGTTGACATATACAATCAATTGTAAATATACAGTACGTTTAAGTCACACATTTATGAAACGTGTCTGTGGATGCCGAGGACTTAGAGAAAACATTATGAGAAGGATCATAAAAACTAGCATTGGATGAATCTGAGGGCTCGTTTCTGGAGGCTGATTAAAGGAACAGGCCTCCGTTTTTCCATACTGTGATATGTTCTTGCCTGAGCTTAGACGAGTTGATACGCACCTGTCTGTTCATTGTGCAGTATGGTACATATCTCAGTATGTAAAAACGGTGGCCTGTTCCTTTAAGGGTTGCAATGCACTTTTGTACGTTTTCCCCTATACCTCTCGAGACAGTATGATAAATATGGTAGTTTTAATGATTTGAACAACGTATGATTTCCTTTTTTTTGTTTAGGATATTATTATGTACCTACTACCTATAGATAAAATCATGGCATGTCTGTAGTTACTGACCTCCACCAAAAGGGGCCCAGATGACTCTGCGTATCGTCTTGACCCAATCCTCCATGTCATTCTGAGAGCTGGCCATCAGCAGGTAGGTCTCATGGTTGGCCGTCATCCGCTCTCTCTCCCCTCCTGTTAAAAATAAACAAGCAAAATGATTTAACATAAAATATACAAGGCATGTCAGATTATAAAACTCATAATCTCTCTTCAATAATTGGCGTTTTCCACCGATTGCTTTTGTCCACATTAAAAACCAATCAATCACACATCCTGTGTCCATTCTTGCATTGTTTCCTTTCGGACCCAGCGTTTGTGAATTCATTATACACGCCAGGGTTTTTCCTCATAATACCACAGCTGGTATAGAACCAGATTCCCCAACACTTCCTGCTGATACTTGAGAGTCATTTAGAAAATAAATAAAGTCTTTCAGCTTCAAAAAGCTGAACTGCTGACTTTTAAAAGAAATGTGCCTGAGGCTGTTGTTACTGCTGTCGTCATGAATAACACAAGTGTGACAAAGCCGCAGGCTGTATTTAACTCAGCGCCCCACTCAGTCATTTGTCCTGAGACAGATAATACAGTAATTGTTAAGAGCACAATCACTAACCCAGACACAAAACGCCCGAGACACAAAAAGATGGTCAAATATATTTCAAAAAAATGCAACAAGGTCAAATGGTTTTAACAGTTTAACAAGTTTGCTGCAGATCCTGCTTTTGCATCTAACACGTTGGCGTTATTTTAGATCTTTAATCTATGTCAGAATAAAGGATTCAGTGTTTTTCCACCACAGCGTGCCTTGGAATTCTTGACTGCTTTTCACCATTTTGATCACTTGTTTGCAAGTCATCTTCCTGCTGTCAGGTGAAATGAGTTTCTAGTTAAAGCGCTAGGAAGAGACAGTGGAGAAAGTGCCTTCAGCTTAGACAGTACCTGAAGAGACAGGCGGAATGACTGACACAACTGGCCGAATACGCCAGGCTCTTTATATCCCACAGACTTGTATCTGCAGCACTGTTTGGATACAGCTTCCTGGAAAGAGATCAGCATCTCCCTGTGAAACCTCTCAATTTGAATGGCAGCAATTACCAAATCACCAAATCAATTACCAAATCACATACATGATTTAGAGAATAACCCTCCATGTTATAAAGTTTGGAACCAGTAGTTTACACCTCTTCAAACATTTCCTGAAATCTATCTTATTCTTCTGTTAATAGAAGTTTGTATTCCAGTCTTCTCTCCAATGTTATTTCTCTTGAACATGTTAAAAATATGCACTGTGTGATCTGAATCCTGAATCATTTGTAATATTTCTTGGAAAAATTATGATTAGGTAGGTATTTTTGAAAAGTGTGCAGCCTTAGTCAGCAGACACCTCAATCAGCATGTGCCTCACAGCTATTCAGTGAGCTTTAATAAGAGCGCAGGCGAGCAGCTGCAGACCAGTTATTAACTAATGCTCGTCTCAAACAGGTGGAGGCAACAAAGGAGTCCAATGTAGTGGAACCTGCAGCCTGACACCTCATACTGATTTCCTGTATTAAAAAAATAATAATACAAAATCAGGTAATTTATTCATAATTTTTTCTAACAACTATTGTGAATGAGATTAGATTTAGAATTTAGTTTATGATCAATATTTGAGAACATCTAAGACGAGCGCCCCACTCTAAGACTGTATACGCCTGCAGTGCTCAGGTGTTATCTCTGTGCAGTATGACAGCCGGAGAATTATGCGCAAACATCTCTGTTCTAGCCTTTCTAAACAGTTGAGCAGAGTTTTCCCAATACCACATCCAAAATAGGCATTTGGGTATAGGTGCCACTTTGGAACCTGGATGTTCCTGTTTTGATGCTCCTGAGCCTTTCGAGAGAGGGCACTGGACTGAAAAGAACAATTTGCAGTATGAGACGAGTCATCTAAAATCTTGAGTCCTCATAGATTTCAGGAGCGTCATGTCAGCATTGCACAGCTCTCCGACTGATATCTGACAAAGGCCTCATCCAAGAGATTATTATTATTATTATATATGCGCAACAGTATTGCTTCTTGGTGGCCTCAGAACAAAACATTTCTTGCAATACTTTACACATTTCCTCAGTGTGGAGCTTAGATTTCAGGCCACTTGTAAAAAAACACGCCAAGGTGTTTTGCCTCACTCGAGATCTGCGTGACCCTCAAAGATAACCTGGTTGGAGTCTTGAAGGCATTAGACTTCATGCACCAGGTTTAGGCCCAATCACCTGCAATAGCCAGTGCATAATTCAGAGCAACAATGGCAGCACCAAATTATAACCAATTTGTATAGTAACTCTGTTAACAATTTCCCTGAAAGTGTGGAACTTTTAGTGGAAGTTGTTAATTTATTTTTATAGCTCTTTGACAAGTGAAGGAAACAACAGCTGCAGGCCCAGAAAACAATGCAAACACACTTTGTTTGGCCTTATGTCATTATTCTCCCAGCGTGTGCTCATACAGTGCAGTCAATGGCTCTGCTTTCTTGTCTGCAAAGTCCTCTGTGCTTGCAAGCAGGGGCAAGTTGAGATTCAATATTGTGTCTAATGATAGTCTTCTTAGAAGTCCTCACATCATAAATACCTCCAACAGAACAGGAAGTGACAGTAAGTGACAAGATAAACGTCTGCCAGAGACTGTAAGTGTTCATTCATAAAAGTTACAGCCTCACACATTAATGAAAACCCACAGTTTTCTTAATTAATGAGAGTAATCTTTTCACCACTGTTAACTTTATGACTACCCACAAGACATCAGCTAATCCTCAGAAGATCACAGCTGTTTCAACAAAAGTGCTGGTAGTCATTCAGCAGGCATTTATGGACTAGACAGATCCACATAAAGCTATCAACAAGCCCATAACATCCAAAGTGAACTGTGAAGTGTACGTTACCTGCATGCGAAGGTAGTAAATCTGTGAATCCATACCGTGGCAGAGTCTGATACACAACTTCCATTTCTCCTCCCACATGTGCCTGTGCTAATCCCCTAAAAGAGCTGCAGACGTAGTGCGCCCCGGTGAGCTCTAAAGTCCAAGGTTTGTGTGAGGACTGACGGGTGTGCCTGAGGAGCTGCTGTCCCGCGTTCTGCCCTGACCCACACAGACTGAGGCAGAGCAGCTGAGAAGGAAAGAGGGTGTGAAAGAGAAAGGAGGCGGTTTGGAGAGGGGGCAGGGAGCACACATACCTCTCTCAAGCACTGTACTGGGAACATAGGCAGATCTCTGAAGTGAAGGGGATTGATTTTAAAAGACCAGAGGCAGAGACACAGGGGCATGACCCCATAAGCAAACACAGACACATTGACACTGCAGTGCAATGTTAACTTCTTCAACAAAAACAAAGCAAAGGGTATTATGATGTAATAATGGGGTTTCGGGGACCTTAATGGAACAGGTCATCGTTTTTCTATATTGTAAGGATAACACCTTAGGAGAAAAACACCGTCGGCGCAGTAAAGTGACTTTACAGTGCGGACGTCGAAGTGCTCCTAAGGTGTTATTACGCCTTACAATATAGTTCCCCTTTTTATCGGCTTAGAAAATCGACATGTTTAACTTTGTGTGACTAGACTTGAAACGTGTAACTACTGTACTCACATAACCGTATTTAAATAGGGAAAACGTGGAAGAGCTTGGTCGCTTCTAACTTCAACCCCGTTTGGCCCCATAGAGGAGAGGAGGAGAGGCTAAATGATAACAACATCTTCGGTCTTTTTGCAAGACTGAGCGCACGCACAAAGACCAGACAGGTACGCATCAACTGTCTAAGCTCAGGTAAGAACATATCTCAGTATGGAAAAATGGTGGCCTGTTCCTTTAATATGAAGCAGAAACACTGTGATCATTCTCGTGCTCGTTTTGTGAAAGAACAGATTCTATAACAGTACAAAACCATACATTCGGTCTTCATTGCATTCTTAAAATTAATGTAATGCAATACCATGACTCCTGCTAAAACCAAGATTAAAAATTCCCAGAACAAAAGTTTAGAAGGATTGCTACAGAATGTATTCAGATATGTTATAAGATCTTAACTACAGGTTAGCACTTTTATTCAGTAGTAATGAGACAGATTATTATGTATTTTCATTCAATGACCATAGTGGTTGACTGCAGTTAATTATGCAGGTTATTCTCTTGTTATATGTACACTCAGATAAGACTCTTTTTACCCTCACTAAATTATTACATTCTATTACACAGTGTTATTCACAAAAGTGATGGACTATTTCTAATTAACCCAGCACAACAACAAAGTGTACTTACTGGCCTACTATCTCATGTGTATCTCTTGGAGGTGTCCAATTACTCTTTCCCTTCTGTGGGTATTGATATCTCCTCTTGCAGGTGACATGGTGGTCTTTAGCAGTCCATAGTTATAATCTGAAATCAGTCTCCAAACTTTGTCCCACATGATCCGCCGCACACAGGAACACTGCCCCATAGAGTAGCTCCAGCTATCCATTACCGACTACTGCTGAGTGAGCAACACAGTCAATGGGACAGGGAAGGTCAAAGGGTACACGGCTTGTTTGGCTGCACTGTTCCTCCATGGCCTCTGTGGGGAAGTGGGTAATGGACGGTGGCACAGAAAGGTCTGAGAATAATAGACCTGGACGACTACTTTTGTATTGTGAATAGGCATCGATAGCGTGCGACAGACTATCTGAGTTTGTAGGTTAAAGTTAATGAGCTCATGAAATACTGAGTTCTGAATAATCAGTCAAAAAAAAAAAAAAAAAAAGACTCAACTACCAAGTAAGAGATGACTCAAGTACTTCTTTGAAGATGACAACTCTACGACTGAGAACTTCACAGACACTACCGTTATACAAATGTCAGAAGATAAACTTGAGGTTATGCATTATGAGTCAATCAACAGTCACCGGCCAGTTTAGTTTGTGATTAAAAGTCAGCTTAAAGGAACAGGCCACCGTTTTACATACTGAGATATGTTCTTACCTTAGCTTAGACGAGTTGATGCGTAACTGTCTGGTGTTTGTGCGTGCGTTCAGTCACGCAAATGTTAGCATTTAGCCTCTCCCAGCAAAGGTATAGCTAGGGTGAAGTTAGAAGCTACCAAGCCACATTTTCTCTAGTTAAATACAGTTACGTGAAAAGTTACACAAGTCTAAGTCTAGTTACACAAAATCAAACATGTCGATTTTCTAAGCGGATAAAAAGGGATACTATATTGTAAGGCGTAATAACACCTTAGGAGGACTTCGACATCCGTGCAGTGGACGTGCTCCTATGTTATTACGCCTTACAATATAGTACCCTTTTTATCCGCTTAGAAAATCGACATGTTTGATTTTGTGTAACTAGACTTGTGTAACTTTTCACATAACTGTATTTAAATAGGGAAACTGGAACAGCTTGGTAGCTTCTAGCTTCATCCCAGTTTGGCACTATACCTTTGCTGGGAGAGGCTAAATGCTAACTACATTTGCGTGACTGAGCGCACGCACAAAGACCAGACAGTTACGTGTCAACACAGGAGGCAGGAGAATTAGGATTTGTCGGACAACTGCATCGTTTCAGATTCTCAAAAATCTGCCATTTGTACACACCATGAACATGTAAACCAAAGATATTCCTGGTTATGTAAACTGATTTTAGTATGACGGATTACCAATGCCACAGTGTGGGCCCTGGCACTGTAAATCTTTGGGATTGCATTGCACAGACCTGTACAGTGTGTGATGTATGGAACACCTCAGAATAACATCTTGATCTAAACTGCGGATCAAAAACGTTACACTAAGCTCCATACACATTACTGTTTAGAGACGTGTAGATAAGGATGTTACTGCAAGTTCACAACCAAATAAGGAAGAGTTGATGCAGTTGCTTTTGACAGTCTGAAGTGTAAGTAAGAGAGAACATACTGATGTAATTATATTGCCAGGAATAGATGCAGACAGACAAACACGCTGACGTTCACAGAGAGGCCTTAATACACCGATAGAGAAAGAAGAAACAGAGTGCACAAGTCAAAAGTGCCTGGTTCGGCTCTAATGCCCTGTAATATCAGCTTTCAGCACCAAGGTCCTGAGGCTCCAGCACACCTGCAGGCCCACAGGCAGAGGGGCTGGAGTCTGAGTCACTGTCTGCACTTTGAACCGGATTACAAGAGCAACTGCTCGTTTTGGAGGTTAATGAGGTATCAGGTCTCTTTCTCTTGGCAACGACAGAAGAAAAAAAGTGAACCGTTAATTTTTTTTCTGTAAAATTAACGGCAGCAAGCAGTGATTCTATACTTTTCACTAAATACATATTGAAAATAAAATGTTTACTGTGAAGGCTGCTGACCCAATGAAAACAGTTCCGTGACCCACCACTTGAGAAACACTGCCCTAAACACTGCACGCTGTTTTCTTCATAGGACTCGGGTCATAAAGCACTCTCTTGGGTCAAAACACACTTTGTTATCAAAATGTGAAGAGAGAATAGAAATTGTCCAGTCTTCTGCAAAAATAGTTTGTGAACAGTATGCAAAGCATGAATTGTATTCAATTCATGGTTCTGTTTTGAAAGCAGAGTCCTGTTTTTGAGAAATTTGTGCAATGATGGTTAAAAATATGTAAAATACGTATTATTGCCTCTCGCTCAGCCCCTGTACTTGAGTGCTTTCTACTTGAATTTCCAATAGTTTCACCAATTTTGTACAATTTATATGTTGTGATATTACGGTTTATACAAGAAATAATAAATTGATTTGAATAATAGTGTTAACTTCCTGTTGGGAAAGAGTGCAGCCAGAGACCCCAAAGCTGTATTTTAATTATTTCAATGGCTGTGGAGAGTATTGGTTCTGGCACATGCATGGTTTGATTCAGCCATCACAGCAGTCCTGTCTGTCATGTTGGCCACAGACTGGTGTTCATTCCGCCAAAGCCAGGAAAAGCTCTATGGGCTAAAGCACCTGACAGCACTGCAGTGCAGGGAAATGTAGCTGTCTACATGCGCTAAGGTCCCTTAGATTAAGATGAACTCGAGAGAGACAAGAGTCATATCATGTTTCACTGTCAATATGGAATTATGGACTACAATGATAAACCCATTTGAACAGCAAGAAACATCAAACATACACCATCTCTAGTTGGAGAAATAAATAAAATATGAAAAGTGTCTTATTATTTACACATTGTTTTGGAATGTCAAAAAAAAAAAACACATCAAATATGACTAAAAGGATGTAAGAAAGTGACTGTTGGCCATGTCCTCAAAAGCCGTTTCGTGTCAGCTTGATGCCTGGATATCATATATCGTAAAAAAAGGAAAAAAGAACTTGCCTTCATAAAGGCAAGTGCTCATGCCTCCTCACCGACACAAAAGCACATCTCAATACATTTATGGCCAGCCTGGAGTAATGCAGTTTGTGTGTTCTGTGATGCCAGCCTCTGGCAAAGCTCAATGAAATTTGGACTTGACACCCAACACATCAGTGATACACTGAACTTTTTAAGAATCTTTTTTACCTACTCAGGAACCTACTCAGGAATGGGGAGAACATGCAGACTCCACACAGAAAGGCCCACCTGGCCCGGGGTCAAATGCAGGTTCTTGAGAGGGAAGAGTGCTCTCCGTGCCAAAAGAAACCATATCTGCATTTCCTGTTTTTAAAGTTTATAGACATGTATATCTGCTGATCCAAAATAATGCTTGAGAGGCTTTTTCCATATCTATGACAATAACTTTGTTCCTAAGTAATGCATGTGTGACATAATTGCTATAAGGTATAAGGCGGAAAAACTACAGCTTTGATTATGAGTCATAAGTTGTGAGATCACTGACATGACTGATGGGAGCATAAGTAAAAACCAGACCAGACCAAGTTCAAGTTTCTTGAACTTGTCTGTGAGTAAAAAGCAAAACAAACAATCCACAGACCTGGGTTGGAGTTGAGATCCATAGGACGCAGTGGTGGACCTGCCCCGCTTTGAGTGGCTCACAGTGGGAGAAGAAGCCACGGTGTCGCTGCTGACCGCCGGCTCCCCTGAACCTCCTCTTCATCTGTTATGCACCTTTAATAAGTCTATACACAACAGAGCTCCTCCAACCCCTACTGCTACACTGTCCGCGACGCTCAAGTCTGTATCTGCTCCTCCTTCCTTTGTCTCCTGTTGTTTCTTTTCCTTCATACAGAAGCTCTTCAGACCTGTAACTTCATTTTTAGGTCAGTACGTCAACAGTCTGTCAAGACTGTTGCATATTTCTTACAAGTAGGGAGCTCGTAGAGCAAAGATGGTGTGTGAGCTGGTCTCTGAAGGAAGTGCAAGGGAGAGGAGATGGGGAGGGCCATCGTAAATCAAGCAGCACTCCCCAAAGTGGAGACCTGTAAATCTGGCGAACGCAGAGTTGGCATGAGGCCAAATGACTCATCCACACTGCGCTATAAATACAGCGCTGCAGGGTCGACGAGGGCTGCTACCGGCAGACACTGGCTCTAGTCTCTACCTTCACCACAATACATAGCTTCCTGGACTTTTTTACAATTGATATATTGCTAGTGTAGTGGTTCTCAATATGATGGTGCGATACGACTAGTGATGCACATATAGTCGGGGTTCAGTATTTTTGACCACAGCTAGTTGTGTTAATTGTCTGTTTTAGATCTACTCAGGTGCTTTATTTGGTTAGGTCCAGGTTCAGTCCTGTTAGGGTAAGAGGTTATTTACTCCTGGTAAAATAATATAGACATGATTAGGCTCAGGGTTTGTTTGTCCTGGAATAATCTATTTCACATTCATTTCAGTAATTATGGTGTGCGTGGAGTGAAAATTGTTTGTAATAATGGATGTTAAATGAAGTTCTCAGCTGTGCATTTAACTTTGCAGTGGCCAAAGAGCACCCTTGTACAGACCTGTCCAACCTGATACATGAAGGAAGAGGGGGTGCTGGGAGGCGGGTGGGGAGCAAAAGGACAGGATTGGTATGTGACGTGTTAAATACCGATCCTCTCAATAAGGTTGTTATGTAACCATGGAAACTTCCTGTTCAGTTCACAACAGTCTGCTGCTGTTTGAGACCTGTTGCGGGACATGCTTGTCATTTGCTAGTTATACTTTGCACATTTCTTTCCCACTTTGAAAAAATGCTTGTGTATTATATTTTCTCTCTGTGGTAGTCTGGGAGATAACGGAGCACAGAACATTAAATCAAAAAACTCTCTAGTGACTTCACATCTGGTACAGCCGTATACTCCAGCTCAACCTGCTCCCTATTTATACTGCTTAAGAACGCTTCATGAATCTGACCTAGCATTCTCCAGAAACTTCTTTAAGAATGAGGCCCAAAGTTTCCAGGAAAAAATGATATAGCAACTGCAGGTATTAAATTTGCCATTCTATATTAAGTTCACAATGCACTATTTAAATTTGATATGATGATTAACATGGTAATCAACAATAGCAGCATATAATAAATATTTCACATTTTTCTCCAGTGATATCATGTCCAACACAAACATTAGCCATCTCGACATTCTCACAGATGTTCAGAAAAGAATATGTCATTTACTATTATCATCAGCTTAATGTTAATCAAATCTTTTAGGGCAGCACTCATTGCACCAGCACCAACATTTCACAGTGCAGAAAAAAGAAAAACATGTCTCTTTGGCATCAAAGTCAACGGACGCAGTGGAATGAGTAAGGAACAGCAAACCTCAACACAAACATCCTCCTCACATGGCCCTCCAGGAGGAAAGACACAGTGCAAGCTAGACAACAACACTTGGCCGGCCCGGCATACTATATACGTCTAGTACGTAACATTGAGCAACCATATCATTAAATTTTCTGTCAATTTTCTATTAAACTGAGAAAGACAATTCATGTCTTTGAACTAAAACAAAATGTCTTAATCATTATCTTATACTTGAACAAACATTATGCATTTAAGTGCAACAAGTAAGTTTTTAAATGAATGCACTTGCACAGTGACTTTTAAGTAAATGGCTCACAGTGCACACAGGGGCTCTGTTGTCAGGTCCCTGCATGAGTGATGGCACACATGATCCTTCTGAAAACCCCCTCCATACATTGTGACACTGAAATGTCAGCGAGCCAGATTAATATACTCTCTCAATTACTTCTCCAGCGCTTTCTTAATGACAAATACCATACGTGGAACCATACATGGGACCTTCCCTCGGACACTCACGAACAAGCACACTAATTGGTCGCTCTCAACTATCCCCTCTCACACAGCTTCATTTATCTCACCTATCCATCATCACTTTTAGATCTATAGAGATGACATTCTAGCTGTTCGTGTGCTCCCACCTGGCCTTCTCAAAGCTAACGGTCCATGTGTGGCATTATCTACAATAAACAATAAGCAATGTTCATACATAGCAATCACATTAGCAGTGATTTAACTCTTGACTGAGCCGGATTGTCATCACTTCATCACAAAACTGCTTAATTTACGAGAGAGGGCAACAACAGCCTTCATAGGGTAATTTCAGGAGTCACAGAGGTCAATAGACGAGGTCAAGAGATGTACATGTCCTCAAAAATACTGCTCTAAGAAGCAGTTACTTAAGAACAAAAACAAATCCCCCTTAAATTTGGCAAGTCGTGGGAGAAGTATCAATTAACTACTACAATTCAGAATCTTAGAGTAATAATAGTCTTTTGTAATACATTTGAGTAAGTAGGTGATTGTTATTGGTAATGGTGTCAAAGTTCCACAAGGGGGTACTGTCTCCAAATTCATTCTGATATAATTTCTATTATTTGTATCACAGTGAGTTGGTTGATAGTTAGTCAGTCTTAGAACAAGGCCACGTTTTGATTTCATTCAATGGGTCAGAAATGTATAGTTATTTTTTCATCTATTATTGGCTGCATCAAAAGAAACCAACTCAAGCCACCAGGAGGCAGTAAAGGATCGCCCTTGGTAAATACTTGCATCATGTGTCCCTAATTCCTATGGATGAAATCCATCCATTTTCTTCCACTTGTCCGTTGCCGGTCGCATTGCACCAGCCCCTATGGCTCCTCCTGCAGGTGGTGGGTCCACAGAAGGACGGCCTCATGGTTCTAACCGGGCCTGTTGGTCTCTCATAAGGGGCTTCTGAATCGCTCTCTGTCTGACCCGTCACCTAGGACCTGTTTGCCATGGGAGACCCTACCAGGTGCACGAAGCCCCCGACGCAGAGCTCCAGGATCATTCGGGCGCTCAAACCCCTCCACCATGTTAAGGTGGCGGTTCCAGGAGGGGATGGATGAAATTGTTTATTTTATTCATTTATTTGAGAGGGACAAAGCAATAAGCAGCCGATGTCTTCGAGTGCAAATTCCCAACCTTGGTTGGGCCTTTCCTCACAGTTAATTTACAGGTGACTTCATATGTTAATTCATGAATCCAGCCACCCTCGCAGATACAAGTCTACACACACCTACAGTAGCCTATACAAGGTCTAATAAAAACATCTGGAGGCAAACATTTGGAAAGGCTGACTGACCAAAAAAATATAGTGACCTAAGGAATGGATGTGCTAATATTACACTAATCCCAATCCTTTCATAACTCAACAGTGTTTACAAGACGTTGAGGAAGAAACAAAAATAACTCTCATTCAAAATCCCAGCAGCATACTTGATGCACTGATTACAGATGCTTTTTTTTACACTAAGGAAAGCATTGAGACACATTTACAACAATATCGTAGACAAGATAAAATTATAAACATAGGGCTTAAATTCCGGGTTGTTTATCCCACTCACAAGTATACAGTGCTCTCCTCTATGCCACCATAGCTGACATTCTTGAGGGTTCAAAATATCAGATAAATCTGGATAGAATGGATGTTCTTGATGTTTCTGATATAATTGTCATTCAGTGGTGGCTGCTTGCTATAAAATATAGTTACCTATGTCGTACATAAAGTAGCAATATATTTTGAACTGCGTTTTATAATCCAAAAGAATGCTTTGTGTTTATTATGGTTTCTCTTCAGAACCAGTGGCAGTATTAGTGGCAGAGATGAGCCTTTGTCAGGAAAATCTTGCGCTTTGGTTTCGTCATAACAACGACCTAACTTTAGTATCAGTGTTTCTCACAGACAATAAAGCACATGATTCTAGTCTAAACAAAAGAACATGTGTCTCTCAGACCACTGCTCTCCTTCAGGTTCAACGCAGTTTCCACACGCACACAGTCAGAGTTACTGCAAAAATAAATGCCTTTATTGTTTTCATTTTTTGGGCGACATCGAATTTAAGTTCAACATTGGATCCCATTTAAGATTCCATTATTCATCTGAGTTTGGGCCATCACACACTGATCACTATCTTACACTTTCTTGGTGAGAACATGCTATATTGATCAAAACAGCATATTTTTAATCCTCCCTAAGCTATTCATCCTTTTTCAACACTCTTTCCGTAAGCCCCTTCTAGGTGCCCTAGTTTGAGTCCAGGGCTGACCCCACTGCACAGTTATTCATCACATACTCATCATGTCCGAGAACATGTGGACAACTGAGGCCTTTTTCTGTGCAGCTTCCCGTCTGTCTGTGTGCCAGTGACTGTCACTGTGTTGTGGACCTTATTTAGACCAACGGAATATATGTGCAGGCTTTTTCCTTTCATTCACTCTCTCTGCTTCCAAAGGCCTCTTTATATGAAGGGTTTTCTAGTTTTCCTCTAGTATAAGGACACAGACCTTGGTGTATAAAGAAGACTATGTATTTAGGAAGTAGTTCATATTAAACCAAAACAGTGGTACATTTCGGCAGTTATGGCATGTTCCCAAATATAATTCAGCTGGTCATCTTAAACAGGCCACTGCATGTTGCGTCTTTTTTTTACTCATTAATTGTCCGTGAGAGTAAAACACTACGCTGACAGAAAAGACAAAGGGAGAGAGGGATATTGTACATAGTGCCAGAACTAAATTACCAATGGAGATAATTTGTTCTGCTCAAACTTGGCTGTAAATACTGCCAAAGTAGCTAGCCCGCAGTTAGCTTTGCCCGTTAGCTTGTTAGCTTCTTCTTCGTGGTTCCATTAGTGTGTATTGGTGACTCCGACCCGGTGGCAGGCAAGTTGCAAGCGTGGTTTTCTGGCCAGAGACACCATTAACACTTGTATTACCCCCAGTGGGACTACGAAAAGGATTTATTAAGGTAAACACGTTACTTAGTACTGCTTTAACATGCAGTAAACAGAGCATGTGCAAATTAGAGAAATGCAAATCAGGCTCATCAGACAAATGACAAGGACATATGTATCACACGCATTTCCCTTCACTGCCTTACAAAATGACTAAGCCTGTAATTTTACTACATATTCTTATCTTAAACATGTCATTATCATTTATCACTTCATCACTTTATACACCTACACAGTGTAAATACAATCCGCTGTTGTTCTATGTCAAATTGTTGTCGTCTTATCATATTTTACTTTTTAATCATATTATTTTGATATTCTTTATGCACGCCCCTATAGCCCTACAGTTTAAAGTTTTATAGCTTATTTTTATCTATTCTGTGTTATGTATGTCGCACATCTGCACCGAGAAAAACTCCTAGTTTGTGAACCTGTTCTCAAACAATGGCAATAAAAACTTCTGATTCTGATTATCATTGCATTATTCACAGCATGTACACAGGCTCCTATTTGAAATTAATTCATGTGACTAAGCCGAGGCAACTACTGGAAACTTTGTATACCTATATTCCATTCACATAATGATCTTTTTAATAAAGTACTTTATTTTCTTACCAGAAATGATCTCAAACAGGAATTTCCCTCCCTCTTCTCCACTGCTGGGATGCTCGGTTACCTTGTTTCCAGGCAAGAAAATAGCTCCCTGGAAAATGAGACAGAGAATAAATGATTTGAGCATATATATGTGACATGCATACGCTTAGAGAGATTCAGAAGCAAAGGATGAGGCTACTGAGTCGCTGCTGAAAGTTCCTCACGTCAGTCTGTCATTGTGTGAAACAGCACTTGCACCTTCACTGTCACGCTCAGCTCTCTGCTGAAGGACACATTTTGAAAATAAATTTTACTCTGTTGCTATGTTTAATCCCCTCCTGGAACCGCCACCTTAACGTGGTGGAGGGGTTTGAGAACCCAAAGGATCCTGGGAGCTTCGTGCCCCTGGTAGGGTCTCCCATGGCAAACAGGTCCTAGGTGACGGGTCAGACAAAGAGCGGTTCAGAAGCCCCTTATGAGAGACCAACAGGCCCGGTTAGAATCGTGAGGCCGTCCTTCTGTGGACCCCCACCTGCAGGAGGCAAAACAGAAACACGCTGTTTACTCGTCTTTCTTTATGTACATTTTAAGTTGTTAGCGCTAAACTCTCAACACAAACCATGCTCTAACTCAGGGGTTCCCAAACTTTTTGGCTGGGACCCCAAAAATGGACACGTAAACAACTCGGGAGCCCCCTTGTATAAAGTTATTGCCTCTTACGCTACTTTAGGGAAGAAAAACATTTTAAAATCAAGTTAACATGTATTTGAACAGTTTATTTTGATTATATAAATGGATTTCAGGAATGATATGCTGTTTTACACTCAAAAATATATCAAAAACAGTTGCCTTTTCTTTTTTATTTCATCCTACAATCATCTGGGGACCCCCACCCAAGGCCTCGCGACCCCCCAAGGGGTCCCGACCCCCACTTTGGGAACCAGTGCTCTAACTCACGCTGTTTGCTTCTGACATTCTTCAAACATTCCACCTTTTTGCGTCTCCTTTGCAGATGTTTGTGTGTTGCGTGGTGCGGGGCTGGTGACATGGGGATGTTGTTCTGTGAGGCTAGAAGTGTGGAGTTTGTCTTTGCTGCAGAGTTAGCTGCAGTTTTCAGTCCAGCCGCAGCATCTGTTTACTTGCTAGTCCAGGAAAGACCACTTTTATTGTTTTTATCTTTAAAACAAAAAAATCGAATAAAAAATCGAGAACGATCAATATGGGGGAAATAATCGTGATTTTTTTTTTTTTCCAAAATCGCCCTAACACTGCGTGAGTTGTGTGCTCGTCTGTGTTTTTATTCGGTTTACTTTATTGTATTTACAAGTTTTTATTGTTTTAATTATGACTAGGCTACTTTTTGTTTATCTCATCCTTGTTTTTACATCTGTGAAGCTAAATGAAGCATTCATAGTTATTTTTATCTTATGGTCCCTAAGACACAGCGCAAACTTCGTGGCGACCGTGCCTTTTCTGTTGCGGCCCCACACCTTTGGAATCAGTCGCCTATCGAGATTAGACGGGCTCAGTCTCTGCCTGTTTTTAAGTCACTTCTTAAAACCCGTCTTTTTTCACTCGCCTTTGAAAATGTGTGATTTGATGTATTATTGTTTTTGTATATATATATTTTTTGCCTATGTGTGTTTTTGTGTAAAGAACTTTGGCCAAGCTGTAAAGTTTTTAAAGTGCTTTATAAATAAAGATGGTATGGTTTATCTAATTTCTTGTTTGTGAAACTGTTTTAGTTGTTAAAATGTGCTATATAAATAAAATTGGATCGGAACAAGTAATTTAGATTATTTAGATTATTCAGCCAAGGGAACAAAGTTTTCAAGCCAATATGCAAAAATGTTCATCCATCTGCTATTCAATCACACGCTTTTACTCTTCAAGGATCAAGGCAGGACATCTGAAGAATTTTGAGAAAGGAGGCGATCCAAGGAACTATTTTGTCTCGACACTTTGCTACATTCCTGTTCTGTAAAGCCTTTTTATTACTTTGTGTACAAGTGGTGCTCTACAAATAAACTTGCTTGCTTCTTTTCATGCCTTAAGTCATGTTTTACATTTATTTTGTATTGTTTTAAAATGTACAAAAAATAAATAAGAAAAAAGTGTTATAAAAGTAAGTGTTATTACAATGCACTAAGGTGTATTATACAACGGAAACAACTTTTTCTTCTTAGCAAGTCGAATGTTTCTCTACATTTATTGAGACAACACTGAGTGCCCTAAACTTTCAGGTGCATTTTAGATAATACTTTACAAAATATTACACCCACGAGAATATTGTTGTTATGTCTATGTTATGTCTAGTTTAAGAACCACAGGAACTTCAGGGTTTGACCTGTGTGTTGTTAATGAAAACAGTGTGTTCTGTTGCGACTGAGGATGTATTTCGACAGCGTTATTAGCGGCTTCAGACAGAGTTGACTGAGTGAGTGTCTCCTTAATAAGACCAAGCCTCTTTCAGACAGGAGGTCACATGACACCGGCCCACCAAGACCCCTTTCAAACAGTGATCAAAGTCGCAGGATAGACTTAGACGATGCAGAACATAAAGAAGACTTGAAACTGTGTAACGTCTGTAAAACCGCAGTTGTGTGAACATACTTTGTACTTTCCACAGTGACACTATTCCCGCGGCCCGCTGTTTTCGGCAGACAAACCGCACTGTTATATTTAGCGACGAATCAGCACACACCAGACTCAAGGGGGAGAAGTGAGTATTTTGGGGTGTTTTCTGAGTTTCACTTTGTCATAAAGGAGGTGAGATCATCTTTGGGTATGGGCAATGACAGAACGTTTTCTTGAACACAAAGGGTTTTAGGCTCAAAACAAAACAAAAAAACATACAATAATAATATGTTTTCCCACTATCGTTATCAAGCAGTATGGGTTAGTCTTAAAATGTGTGCTAAAAAGGGGCTCAAAGACAGACATTTGTAACTATAGATCACACAGGACAGGCACACACTAATCATTAACTAGATTCTAAAAATGCACTCTGAGGCTGTAAAGTGATAGTCCAACGACATTTGGGCTTGAAAATGATGAAGAAATCTTGTGTTTTAAATAAAATTGTAAGCAGTAAGAGGAGATATTTTTGCATGTATTTGGTCATACATTTTTATCATCTTTCATACAAAATGCAATATCGATCTAAAACAGCTGAAACAAAAAGTCCAGTATTTTTCCTTCCTGAGCAGACAACAGTGAGTGCACCTGACTGTAGCACACATTCAGAGAGACAGGTCTCGCAGTCAACAACAGAACTTTTGAGCAACCTGTAAGATCTTGCTGCAGCTGTGCACTAGATAATTAAGAACACTTCAATCATTGCAGTATTTTTATTAGAAACCCATTTTCCCTTTAACAGCTGCTATTGTAGTTACTGGAGTAACTGCAGTTACTGGAGTACTCCAGAAACGCTCAATGGCAGAGTAACAATAGCAGAGCAGATCCACCAAGACTGGAAACTGAACAGTACTGGAAAGGCATAAGGTGGCTCTGAAAGAGGACCACAGCACCCTTCCTGAACAAAATCCAGTCACCATCACAGCGTCAGACATCCAAGAAAGAGTGTTAGGTATGAACAACTGGACAGCACCAGGCCCTGACTGTTAGTGGCTAAACTCACTGCAGCACAAATGAACCAGCTGCTAGAGCAGGATGGGACTCATCCTGGTTAACCGAAAGGAGCAGAATCCTGGTCCTGAAGTATCCCTCCAAGGTAGGGAAGGCAATTTATTTTTACAAGGGGTCACATGAGTAACTTGAATTGAGTGCCACACCAATGATAACTTGAACTGAATTCTGCTCAACTTTCTCCCATTGCACAATGCACTAAATTATATCTGGAACTCACTTGATGGTAATTAAAAAATATATTTTGTTTTTTTAAATACAAAATTACACCATATATTATGATATAAAGTGATTGTAAAACAAAGAGGCAAAAATCATAAGATTATTTTCATTCAGACTTCATTGACTTTGCAGTTTTGTTGTATATGTTTAATGTCACTTTTGAATTAAATAAATTAAATGTAAAAAGGAAAATATAGTCATTTAAGCCCACTCTGGCAGGGAATGGTGCCTCAATAACCTGCCTCTCCACAACGTGGAAGCTCATGACTGGCATCATAGGATAAGCGGGCATAGGGATCAATACATGAGCACAGCTAAGAAGGGCATATGCTAAAATATACCAGCTCCTGGTAGTCATAACAGTTGGTCGAGAATGCAGAACCTGAAACACTAACCTGAGCACTGCCTGGATTGATAACAAGAATGGTAAAAATGGGAAATGGTCTCAACTTACAGTAAATTATATAGCGCTTTTCTACCTTCATCAGGCCCAAAGCGCTTTACAGCAAGGAACCAGTCACCCATTCCAGTCTCATTTATACACCAATGTACGCAGACACTGGAGGCAGGGTGGGTGAAGTAAGTGTCTTGTCCAAGGGCACAACGACAGTGTGCATCTTCAGGAGCTGGGATTCGAACCCCAGACCTTCCGATCATGAGACGATCCGCTCTACCAACTTAGTGGTGATGAAAGCCTACGACTCAATGCGACACACTTGGATCATTGAATGCTTGGAGCTATACAACATCAACAGGACTCTAGAGCCTTCATTGCAAACTTGATGAGGTTGTGGAAAACCACCCTTGAGGCCAATGGCAAGCCACTTGCACAAGTCTCCATCAAATGTGGCATATACCAAGGAGACGCCCTGTCCCCATGCTGTTCTGCATAGGTCTGAATCCCCTCAGCCAAGACTGGTTATGGATACTGACTCAGGAATGGGGCCACCATCAGTCACCTCCTCTACATGGATGACATCAAGCTGTACGCTAAGAATGAGCGAGACATCGACTCACTGATCCATACCACCCGGATATACAGTGCAGACACTGGGATGTCATTCGACTAGAGAATGTGGTCGGATGGTGACTAAGAGAGGAAGGTAGTCCACATAGAAGGGGTCTCACTCCCAGAAGGAACATAGCAGACATTGAGGACAGTTACAAGTACCTTGTAATCCTACAAGCAAACTGCAAGGTCCTAAGGCAGGTCCTAAGAAGCCAGCTCAATGGCAAGAACAATCGGGCAATAAACAACTACACCCTGCCAGTAATCAGAAACCCTGCAGGAATAATAAGCTGGCCAAAGGATGAGATACAGACAACAGATGTTAAGACACGAAAGCTCCTAACCATGCATGGAGGGTTCCACCCAAATCCAGCACCCTGAGACTGTACACTAGCCGTAAGGAAGGAGGCCGAGGACTAGTGAGCGTGAGAGCCACTATCCAGGATGAAACATCCAAGATCCATAAGCACATCAAGGACAAGGCTCCAACAGATGACGTGCTCAGTGAATGTCTCAGACAATGGGAACAGAAGATGAGGTTCTCGAGTCCCGTCATGGGAGGACAAGCCCCTTCATGGGAAACAAAACAAAACATGTACAATAGGCCAGGATGAATGAGAGTGTGTTTGAGAGTGCGCATGGGGGACGACAGATGGAAATTAGCCCAAGGCTACAATCCGGTGTGGCTTGTTTACATGCATGAGACCCATGTATGTTCATTAACATGCACTGTCCTGACCAAATAAACCAATAAATACAAATAAATAAATAAATAAGTGGCGGATATCAATAAATAGTACCAATGGCTAGACAGAGCTGCACTGAAGGACAGAGGCACTCATCATGGCTTCACAGGAGCAGGCCTTGAGCACCAGAGGCCCAGATCTATCACACCAGACAAGACCCCAGGTGTAGACTGTGCAAAGAGGCCAATGAGACAATCCAGCACATAACTGCAGGTTGTAAGATGCTGGCAGGGAAAGCTTACATGGAGCGCCATAACCAAGTGGCTGGCATAGTGTACAGGAACATCTGTGCAGAGTATGGGCTGAAAACCCCAAGGTCAAATGGGAAACACCTCCAAAGGTGGTAGAGAATGACCGAGGACTTCTAGATACAGACAGACAGAATGGTAATGGAAAACCGACCGGACATTGTGGTGGTGGACAAAGGGCCGTTGTGGCTGACATAGAAATACCAAGTGATTGCAACATCAGGAAAAAGGAACATGAGAAACAGAGGGTGTGGAAGAGTTTAGAGTCAATTGTCAATTGCATAGCATATACAATTTTCACACAGTTGTCTTCACCCACCTGCCGTTAAGACCCCTAGTGACAAGTGTTTGGAATAACGCCATTTAAAACAACGCCGTTAGGTAACGACGTTATTTTTTCAGTAACAGAGTAATCTAATTCATTACTCCCGTCGTTACACCGCCGTTATCGTTACTGGGTAAACAAAGTGGCACGTTACAATTCGGCTGAATGAAGCGCCGCGGTGTCACCTCACCGCAGCTGTATTTCTTGCTGCAGGAGCTGGGGAACAGCGGAGAGCAAGGGGCGGAGTCTCTACTCACGCTGGCTTTGTTGATGCCCTTGGGGCTGACATCATTCAGTGCCTCTGCCTCCAGGACAGGGGCAACCGTGCGGCCTGTAGCCTACCTTTGTACGCGCACATCTGACTGTCTGTGCAGAGTGTTACATCGTGCTTTCTGCTACAAAACTACGCATGTCCCTGACCCACGGCTTGTCATTCCCACAGCGCTGTGCGGCCGCGGGGGAGAATGAGTTGGTGATCATTGATCATGATCAGTAGTGTTGGAACTTATTTTTAACCCAAAGACGTCTTTTTTTTCTTTTTTTTACAGTAACACTAATAGTTACTTTCCCTGGTAACGAGTTACTTTTATTATAGAGTAACTCAGTACTTATTGGAACAAGTAGTGAGTAACTAATGACTTTTTTAAAGTAACGTTCCCAACACTGCTAGTGACACGTACTTGCAATTTACCTCACTGAACCCTTCTCAGAAACAAATAGTGCTGGAAAGTAAAGCAGCAACTCAAAGTCACTGACTAAAGGTCTCTCAAAGAAACGCTGTAAGAAGTTAATTTACAAAGACTAAATCATTACTGACCAGGAATGCCACTGTCTTTACGCCTCCAAATGCCGATGTCAAATTCTGGTGGATGATTCAGTGTAGGCTTACAGCTTCACTTATCATTATTTATCTACTGTAGCCCAATACATGTGCTGAGAGTTTCATCAGACATGTATAGGCCCATTGTTATATCAATATTAAATAAATGACTGGCAGAATCAGACCTTCCTATTTAATGCTGATTTAGGTTCATTCAAAACAAAACATGTAAATAATTAATTTTATTCATAATACTTCGTTTGATAGAAAATGTTTGCCAAATTACCCCCTCAAAAACTCAAAGCAAAGAACAGCATGAATTACAATAATTTAGCTGAAATTACCCTCTTCACTGAATGTTGGCTTTGTGTGTAAGCGTACAGGCAGCCACAGTTGATGCGCGTGTGCCTGCATACATCTCCATAGACTAGTAAGGACACGCAGATGGCATGTTGACGCGAGCCCCCACGTGCCGTACTCGCGCATACTTTTGGATGACCTTTCCCCTCCATCACACAGCCATTCCTTAGATTCCTTTTGCCAGTCCAAGAGCACTGGCCTGACTGTACAGTAACAAGACTACAGCTTCATTTGTTTGGCTGCGCAATTAAATTGTTTGTTTTCAGCTGAGGTATATTTAAAGGATCTGTATCATGCCATTTTAGCCATTCCAAAGTAAAGTATAGGCATTTATATGATATATTGTACCACTACCACTATGGAGCACTAATTTTCTGGAGGTATTTTTCAAATCCGGAAGACAAAACGCTTGGATTCAGTTAACTCGCCCCCTCTCTCCGCTAGAAGTATAAATACCACAGGAAAAGTGAAGTTACTTCATGTTATAGTTATAAGGATGGACATGTGCAACACAGCTTCATAAATGGCTAACACACACACGCGTTTGAATGACTCACCACTCTGGTCCATCGGGTGCTTTTATTGTGGGACTCACGTTTTTTATTTGGTCAGGACAGTGCATGTTAATGAACATACATGGGTCTCATGCATGTAAACAAGCCACACCAGATTGTAGCTTTGGGCTAATTTCCATCCGTTGTCCCCCATGCGCACTCTCAAACACACTCACATTCATCCTGACCTATTGTACATGTTTTTAGTGGTAGGGAAACCGGAGTACCCGGAGGAAACCTACACAGACAGAACATGCAAACTCCACACAGAAAGGCCCCGTCCCTGGTGGGAATTGAACCCGGACCTTCTAGCTGTGAAGCACGAGCGCTAACCACTGTACTACCGTGCCGCGTTGGTTATAAAGTTAATCCACTATGGTTCTGGCCATGGTTCACCAAGCATCCATCAGTGACAGTCACAGACAAACACACTATTTTGGCTGATTGTCGCTGAATCCCGGAGAGAAATTCCAACCTCTCGCAGCCAAACAGTCTTTTCTCCGTGACATTATTGTTAGGTAAGAAAAAGAACAGGTGTCCAGAGTAGGTTAGAAAGAGCTCCTTCTTCACAACTTTCGGTGCAAACACGACATCTGTTCAGACACTCAGGGGGTGCGTTTGTTTTCGCTGCTTTCTTTCGTCCTTATGAGAGAAATAATGAAAAAAGCTGTTTTACAAATTAAAATCAGGCCGTAAGGCATTACATTACAGACGTCGAGCACTTCCGTTCCGCTCTGACGACACAACGGAACAAGTCAGTCGAGAGCAGGATTCAGGAGGATTACTTAAAACTGCGTGAATGACGTCAAAACTCTGGGGAGTTTTGATAAGGAATAGCATAACAACATGGTTAAAAGCTACAAAAAGTCGATTTTGCATGATATAGGACCTTTAATAGTTCATTCTTGTACATGGATTTTTATTAAATATTGTATAGTTTATCAATATATATTATGAAAACATCTAATCAAATAAAAAAACAGCTTGCCTTTGCCATTGTATCTTTGGGCAAGACATTTCACTTGACTGCACAGTGTGAGTGTGCTGGTCAGAGGGGCGTAGATTGGCAGCCTGGCTTCCCTCAATCTACCCCAGGGGAGCTGTGGCTACAATAGTAGCTTATCACCACTGAGCATGGAGTGAATAAATAATGACTACAGTATAGCTTTGATAAACTTGTCAACACAGGCTATACCAGTGTATTATGTGAAAAACAGAAGGTAGGAGTGCTGCTTGGAACTGTTTTACTTATCTTATTTCTTGTTAATCGATGGTGCTCTTTGGTAAAGGGCTAAGTCCTTAGGCAACAAAAGGAAAAAATGGCCAAGGTACTCAGCTCAGCACTTTTTTACCTTTTCTAGCCATGTGATTCAATAAGGCTTTTTAATATTTCTAGATGAGTGCCTTGGCCATTTTTTTTCCTTTTTTTTTTTTTCCTTTTTTTTTTCCCTTTTGTATACCAGTATATGCCATTATAATTATTATTACGTACTGTATATTGTAAAGCCCTACACATTTGGAAAAAATAAGATAAATAATACAAGCAGTCATAATGGGCTTTGGTAGGCAATAATATATGAACTAAATAATAAGGTAAGATACTTGTTACATCAAATTTAAATGTAATAGAAATAGAGCTTTCTACACATCAAATTGAGTGGCAAATCGATGAACAACACTGCAGACTTCTCACTTAATATGCAGCTGTTGTTGTAATGGAATGCTAACTGCTGTAGCTATATTATGACATCACACTCATAACCTCTAGCATTTAGATTGGCAATTTATAGCTATACAAGTGTAAACTACAGTTTTAGATGCTGGTTTTGTACGTGGTAAATCCTTATGGAAACAGATTTTTTTCAGACAATATTACCTAAATATTTGCTCTGTGATTTACAAAATGTAATAATCAATTTTTGTGAGGAGACAGCAGTGCAGTCTCCTCACACACTATCAACAACAGCATGGTCTTGACTGAGTTCAATACAAGAGCCAAAACACTCAACTCGTTAAATTCAGTTACTTTTTTTTTTTTGACTCATCAGAGCTGTTTTTACTGTGTATGTTACTAGGGCAACAGACGGAGGCATATGTTCTTGTTCCCATGGAGAAGGTGGCAATTAGGCAATTCATGTGTGGCAGGTACAAATGACGACTTCACAGTATGTTAGAGCGGTAATTAATAGCGCTACTAAAAATGGCTTTATGCTGAGGCGCACTTCACTGCTCGACACACTGTTGAGTAGGAACTCTCTTTTTCAGTCGATTTGGCCTGAGTGAGACATATTCTAGTGTGTTTCTGACTCTCTCATCATTACTGCAATCTCTAAATTTGTCCTGCAGGACCACAACAACAACACAGATAATAGTAATGGTCATATTTATATAGCGCCTTTTTACCTGCTTTAGGCAGGAACCACTCACCCATTCACACTCTTATTCATACACCAGTGTACGCAGACACTGGGGGCAAGCTGGCTGAAGTGTCTTGCCTAAGGACAAAACAACAGTGTGCACATGTGGGATTCGAACCGCGACCCTCCGATCACAAGACAATTTGCGTTACTATCTGCGCCACTGTCGCCCCCAAATTACTAATAACTACTTGTGTGAAAGTAAAAATATTGAGATCACTATTACTGTAGGATTTCCATGTCACGTACTACTGCTACAACAAATACTATAAGGAGGAATAGAGCTACTGTTGCTGCTGATGATCTTACATAGTTACAGATAAAAATACCAGTACTAGAGCCACTAAAACACTCCAGCAACAACAACAATATGCACTATTCCACAAAATCCAGTAATTTAAAAGTAATTATTACTGGTTAAATAAGATGTTAATTAGAGATGTGTTTCTGGCCTGGAGACCACAGAAATGTTTGAATTGAGTTTTCTGTTCTGCCCCCTTATCCTACATCCAAAGTATGTTGGCCGTGTTTCACAAGTTGCGCAACAAGAATCCATGCATGAAGGAGTCAAAGAGAAATAACACTCTCAATTAATAAATGTAGAATATTTCAATATCAACATCATCCTCATCTTTTTTTTTTATCAGACTCTAGGTCCACATGAACAGCAACCTTTCCTGTCCTGTCTACCTGTGAATTATTATGAAACGGTGCTTTAAGTTTTTATTACTAGACATAAACAGATTTCTTATACACTCTCCTGGCCCACTGCTGTTCATCCATAACCTTCAGCTGCTCGAAAATAAGCCACAATTTCAATTGTTCAATTTTCCAATGGTGCAGTACTGACAGGGCCTGGATACAAAGGGAGTTAGTAACAAAGACATAACTGATGCTATTAAGGTTTTATAGATCCTTGTAGAATTAATAATGACTCGTATATTGTTCAGGTTTCACAACATCTTTGTGTGAGATGGCCAGTATGTCTCCTCTGTTGGCTGGCGGGTAACATTCTCAGAACATGATGCCTGGTTACGGGCCTCTTTAATGTAATGTCCTACAACTCTTGCTTTATCTTTGTAAAAGAATTGTTCATGGTTATTAAAATGGTCTGTGAGAATACATGAGAGAGAATACATGTATTTGCTATGATAACTTCCAGGCTAGTAATTAAAATTATGTTTTTTATGTGATGTTACTGAGGCGCATTAGTTACAAGTGCAAAATAAAAAGCAGCAAATCAGTAGTAGTAGTATTACTGTACCAGTGATTTAGTCTCCTCTTCATCTTTGTAGTAGTAGAGCTGATCCCCTCTCAAGACGAACCAGCGGCTGTGCCAGGTCTTAACGAAGCCCCCCTGCTTCCTGAGCCAGCCACACCTGACCACATTGGCCCTGCTCAATCTGTCAGTGCAGGATTGTCCTGCACTGGGATGCGGGCTGCCCGGGGGCACACTCTGTTCATCCATTATCACGTCTGGATTTTTCTGTGGAAAGCAGAAATAGCAAGTTAGGTTTTGAAAGGATTGTATTTGTTATCCATATATGATCTTTTAGCAAGTCATACTTTGTATCACATGCAACTTTCCACTTTTTGAGATGGGGATCAGTAAACTGACTTTTGATACCTTTAGGCTGGATGGATGAAGTAGTGTACCAAAGTGCTATAATTGATTGACTTTTGCTCCTATTATTGGAGCTATACTGGATAGAAAACCAATACCAAAGAACAACGTCTACACCTTAATCGTATTTGTCTGTCTTTATTTTACACATTGTGGAGTGGAAAACAGACAAGAGGATATATCCAAAAGTTATTCGAAGTGAAAATCATAACTGGGCAGGAAGGAACCTAAGCGTAACCTTAAACGTACATCGTCCACTTTCTACACATGAAGTATCACACACAAAATTCATAACTGATTTACAGTACTTGAAGAGTCCAGAAGTGTATTACTGTTACTGTGAACAGCCATAGTATTTGTGGCTTTAGACATGCTTGTGTGTGAGTCCAGAGTCCAGACAGCCTACTGGCCCACATGAGAACCAGGTGCACCCTGCAGCATTGCTCCTGACAGATGGCTGCAACAATGCAGACAAAAATGTTATTGTACCATAAATCCACTGCTTATTTTGTGTCTTTTTATTTGCCTTTAGAGATGCACCGATCCAGCTTTTTTGCTTCTGATACGATACAGGGGGTTTGAGCATCTAACGATATCCGATACCGACTGATACCATAAGACTTTCTTAAAAATAGCTGCTGTAAGTAAAAAATGAATGGTTGTCTTATCTTGCAAATGAGATGTTACATATCAAGGGTTTTCTACGAATAAACAGGCCTAATGGAAAATCATTAAACAAGGATCACTGACTTTTATTCTTTTCTTATTTTAATTGAAGACAATTACACAGAAACCGTTAATGCTATTGCATAACATAAATTATAACCACTCATTTTGAATTATATACAATTAACATCCTTTATTGTTTATTAAATCCTTTACTGTGTCCTTTTGTTGCTTCTCTATCCAGAACCATGTTGTCCATTCAGCACAATACAGGTCTCTGTGGAAGGTGTCCTCATAAAACACCTGTGTGTGCAGGTGTGCGAGCCAATGTCTCACTTCTTCAAGGCTCTAAAATAAGCACAGAAGAAACGTTGTATGCAATATTCTCCATTCTGTCATTACCCCAGACAAGGAAAATCACGATGTTTGTGACCATTTTCAACATATTTATAGGTTTACTTATGTGCTATCTCATCGCAAATTGACTTGCTGAGAGTCTTCTAGTTTAGACCCCAGCCTGGCTCGGCATCTCAAACTCAATTCATTAACACTGTATTCTATGTGTAAATTATTTCATTCCATAACCTTAACTTTTAAGCATCTACTGTAACCTGTCCCTGCAGTAAAATTTGCCCTCTGTATTTGACCCTTCAATGACACTAGGTCAACCTGTCAGGAGGGAGAGCATAGTGCAGAGCAAAGGCTACATTTTCAGATCTTTGAGCTCAGTTCATTGTCAGGAGTCATACCTACACAGTCACTCAGCTGATGTAATTCCACATACAAGGCTTTCTGTCAATGTGGCAATAGTACGAACCATGAATGGTTGAACTTATTTTAATGTTAGTTCAATTTAGAGTTAGGTTACTATAAATTCAATCACGCCAGCCTTTATTCTGCATAATGTACTGGTGAGGCACATAAATGAAATACCACATTGTTGTTGGTTGTAGTAGAGATTTAAATAAAGTCGACTGGAATGAGTTGAGAAAACCTCACATCCTCCAACAGATCAGTCACAGCATAGATTGGTGACGTCATAAAGATTGAACCTTTTTCATTCAAAATAGTTGAAGCCTGATCAAATGTGATTTGAATTAATTGAAAGTAGCACAGCTTTGGTGAGAAATGAAAGATTATAGGGTGATGGAGCGTTTCATTTCCAAAGTGCCAATTAATTCTGCTCACACCATCTGCTACTGACTAACAGCCTGTTATACTACGACTGTTATAGTGTCAACACATTTTACTTTTTTCTTCACAAAATCATGATGAATACCAGCCAAAAAAATCCTAAAAGTCACAGCTCCAAAGTCATTCAGACCAAAACATCGCTCACAGAACAAAAATCCTAAAAGATTATATCTTCCGGCATGTACTCTAAGTTCATAGCTGGACGTAACTGATTCAGGGCACACTTAGAAGAGATCAATAGGTTAAAATTACAAATAAACATAAGACAAGACGAAGAGTGGAGGGATTTATAACTAGGGTTGTCAAACAAAACTCAGTGATGCTAAACAATACTCAAATTAGTCTCTAATCAAGAAAAAACAATACTGTGTCCATACATAAGTGTAGGCTGTAAAGTGAGATGAAGCCAGCATGACTCGCTGCGCCCCTTAGCATGTCCAAAGTAATCCAAAAACGTGTCAATAATAAAATCCAAGGAGACCAAAGGTGCAGTTAAAAACTCTTTGGTGAGTAAAAATGACAAATCAAACAGGGGATTACAAATAAGGGGTAGCATAGGTCAAAAACTGGCTCCATTCCGTGAGCTCCCCATGATGTACCACAGTGTGCAGCGTCATGAGCCATTTCCAAACAAACTATGACAAGAACAAAATATCAAATACCAATGTCATGATTATGAATTATGATTACTTAACCAGATAATTTGTTGTAAATTTGGCCAAAATAACCATTTACCAAAAACCAAAACGAAAATTTCCAAAAAAAAATGACCAAACATAATTTGTGGTATAAACCAGTTAGAACCAAATAGAAGAAATTATGGCAAAAATAATAAACTATTTAGTATTTAGGCTTCTACAATACGCCTAGAACATAATTTAGATTTTACTGAGCATGTATAGTACATGTGAAGGAGAAGCTTCAGGAGTACTTTATCAGTGCCATGGTGTTTGCTATGCGCTCCATATGGGAAAATGGTGAGCTTACAAAGAGCCTGAGGAGTGTTTGACATGTCTCTGTTTGAAGGGAATGAAATTGGGGCCACTGACGCTCATCCACTGAGAAATGAAGCTCTTCTCGGGGAAATGACTTCCTCTGGAAAAATAACACTGGAGGAAACATTTGAAAGTTTTATTACTTTTGCATAGTCTTCTCCAGGGACGGGTTTTGAGGGCATTGAAACGAATATGAGTCAGGCTTACAGGTATGTAGGAAGTATAACGATTTTACTGTTATATGCTACAGTGATTGTTGCATAATAGGCTACTCAATGATAATTACTACTTTTTTTGAGGAGAATACACACAGAATCATCATCGCTTCAAACACTCAGGTTTCAACATGGGTCAACTTTTAAACCGTTTGTGGTTAAAGGCACGCACATCCACTAATGCTCAGTCACTGTGCTGGATCAAAAATAGCAATGATGAAAAATGAAGGATCCGCACAACTGTTAGCTCCCAGCTTTTTAATACTGTATAGCTCATCGAGTAGTGACGTTTCGGGCGCCTAGCCCTTCTTCAGACAATTAAAAGTCAACTTTTAAACTGACAGTCATACAGAAGCACCAAGTTAGTGACTCCACATAAGGCCATGAAGTTGTTATGAGAATATTGATCATTAGAACTAGCGGACCAGATTTTTTACTTCCAAATCAAACAACAAGAAATAAAGACTGAAGAATTTAGAAGGGTAAACAAACAAACTTGATGAAGACTTTTTGTGGGGGCTTTTCCTACAACTTACTCCTACTGTCAAGGAATCTGGATATCAATTTGTCATCATAGGTTTTGAAAAGGAGGCTCTAATACGCAAATACCTCCTGAAAAATTGTCACCGTTTTTCCATACTGAGATATGTTCTTACCTGAACTTAGACGAGTTGATGCGTACCTGTCTGGTCTTTGCGTGTGCGCTCTGTCACGTAAAAAGAGCAAAGATGTTGTTAGCATTTGGCCTCTCCCAGCATAATCCTATAGCTCCAAATGGGGATGAAGTTAGAAGCGACCACGCTCTTCCACGGGCACAAAGACCAGACAGGTGTGTATCAACTTGTCTAAGCTCAGGTAAGAACATATCTCAGTATGGAAAAACGGTGGCCTGTTCCTTTAAAATGTGAAACTAATATATGATATAGACTCATTACATGCAAGGTGACATGTGTCAAGCCTTTATTTGTTATAGTTTTGATGATTATGGCTTACAGTCCATTTTTAAAATATATATTAATGAGATTTTTAATTTGGGGTTTTACAAGCTAAGCCATAATAATCAAAATTATAACAAATAAAGGCTATACATATCTCACTTTGCATGTGATGAGTCTATCATATATTAGTGTCACAGTTTAAGTTGAATAACAGAAGTAAATGCACTTTTTCATGATATTCTAATTATTTGACGAGCACCTGTATAGCATTTCCTGCTGAATGACTATATGGCCACTTTGAGGACATGTGGAAAGTAGCGGGCGTTTTCTCATAAATACAAGCTGGCTGACATGTTGACAGTTGATTGAATCCACCTGCATCGTGCATGCATCAAAGCGCATCAAAGAGGGAAGTGATGAGAAAGTTAGTTTTGCTTATCTACTTTCCGCACCTTACTACCATTGTATACTCAACTTCCCCAAACTATCGACGAAAGCCAATGTGCAACAGAAGGAACTTGAACTTTGCATTCATAGCCAATGTTGTAGACTCTTCAAATACCGCTGCGGGGGCTACCATGACCCACATGTGTTCAAGACAAATATAACTAGTCATTACAAAGATGGCTTCCTACAGAGTACCCTAGTTTTGTTCTATCAGAGGTCTATAGGGTGGGGGAAGGCCATGTCCCATGCTGAGTTAATTGCAAGAGGATGTGAAAGCGGAAGAACGCAGCTGCTGACGGAAAAGTTACAAAATAGCAAAAAGGGTCCGTCGCACTCCTCTGTATAATGACTATGTGCTTTATCATGAATTACCCCCAAAAGGTGACAGAAAGGTCACAGAACAATCTTTTCTGAGCTAAAGAGATGAAAGAGAAAAGAGAAGAAGGTGAGTGTGCATGCATTATATCTTACTTTTAGAGAGAAATGTTCTTTGTGATAAGATTTTTCATTCTGAACCGCTTTACTGTGTTAGACCATGTTTCATGTATTAATGTAATAAAACTCGTTTACAGTATTGACAAAGTAACAATGAGTAAAAATCCTATTTGATTCAAATTCCTATAACTATCTGACAATAGCTCTTTTGTTTTTGGTTAAAATTTAAAAGTATTTTGCTTAAATGAAGCCACTAATCTTGACTCAATATAGATGTTTGTCCAACTTTTGACATACACAAAATCCAATGTTTATGTAAGCCCTCAGTCTTCCAGGATGTTTTTCATCATAGGCGAGGTTTTCAAACATGTCAAGTGAACCGTTGAGTTGAGGAATCAGAAGCTTTTCTTGCTCATGAACAACCTAGTTCATTTGACAAATTTGAAAACTTCTAACACATATTATGGTCACCAGACAGATATTTATTATTTACCCCTCTTCTTTTAATGAATTTAGCCAGTTTTTTTGATTAGGTGATTTCAACATTATAGTCGGGTTAATGATATTCCGTTGACATGTCACCCCAGTACTTATTATAGCTATGTCTTTATATTATTCTATAAATAAAAGCTGTGTCTTGTATTAAAGCAGTCCTACCCCCATTATCTGCATGTCATTCCACTCAAATGAACAGATACTGTACGAGTGAGTTAAACCTGGAACAGTTGGGTGCAGCAGCAGCTGACATTAGGAATCTGATCCCTGGGCTTTCCAGCAGCACGGCCTGCATTGGGACATATCTGGCACAGGATGGCCACAGTTCGTCCTTCCTCCTGTCTCCACTTGTGCCACATTACTTCACATCTCTCATTGCATCTCTCTACTTCCCATTTCTCACTTTCATTAACACACTGAGTGAAGACACTGATTGAGAGGGGTAATTTGGACGCCAACCTAAAATCTCCTTTGTTGCAGGAAACATTTGGCCTGGCTATGCAAAACTGGACTACAGTGTGAACACATTATCCACACCTTATTCATAATTAAGTCTACTTCTGTTTCTAACAGATAGGGGTCTTTGATTTTTGGATGGCCAATAGTGTTTTTTGCAGATAGTAGCCTACTTGAGTAATAGAAAATGGATCGGGAAAAAAAAAAAAAAAAAACTAAAAAAAAAAAAATACCCCTTACTGTATATAGGCTACCTACTGTAACCTATTGGTTTGGTGGTTTGTTTACATTGCAAACTACCACATGCGTATTTCACACTTACATAGCCTACTGACAATCTAATCCAAACAAAAGTCAATCTCCATAACTGGTTTTACTATCCTCAAAATAGTTCATATTAAATTGCTCTATCACCAGCGAAGTGCAACGTTATCCTGTATGCTCACGTGCAACTAAGCCCCAGTTGCAGCATCACAGGAAGAAAATAGGAACATCAGTACACTCACCTGTGCTTGGTAGCCCTCCTTTCAGTTGTCCAAGGGGCAAACAACGCAGTCACAAGCAAATCCCGACGTGCGTGAAGTTTGAACAGCCAAAGAATAAAACAGAGTAAACTTTTCCCGCTGACTCCTCGGTAGTGGACTGGGAGACTTGCTGTTGCGGTCAGCTCTGTCAACAAATGGTGCACAAGCGCACTACCGCTGGAGACCGCCCAGACACATCAGAGACACATGCACTCCCATGTACTGCAGCTCACACCGCTAGTCATTCAGTGCACTGAAATGACTGAGAGCGGAAACGGAGAAAGTGCCCTTTGTCAGCATATGTTTTGAGGAAGATTTAAGGTTTGCTCGAGAGTAGGCTATCTCACGTTTAACTTTCACCGAAAAGGCATTTGCAACGGTGAGTTATGGACATCGTGTTCCACCAGCGCACACAAACACCGCCGCACACATTGGTTATCATTTGTCAACACATCTCGATCAGTAGCCTATCAAGGAAGACACTGTGTCTCTAAGGTGGAAAAATAAATGACTTGACTCGAGGCTCCACAAATGACATTTTTCTTCACTCCGGTGTGAATCCAGCTGTGTACACATAGGCTACACAGTGATCATCCTTTGCAGAGTGGCGGGGGTCGACTGGTGGTCTCCTCAACACAAAATAAGTCAATGATAGCCTATTGTACTCAATCGCCTTCATGGAGAAAAAACTTCTGTGAGCTTAGCCTACAGTGTATCCGGAAAGTATTCACATACACTTTTCCCACATTTTGTTATGTTACAGCCTCATTCCAAATTGATTCTTTCTTTTTTTCCCCCCCTCATCAATATACACACAATAGCTCATAATGACAAAGTGAAAGAAAAACGTTTTTAAGAATGTTTTGCAAATGTATTAAAAAATAAAACTCACAAGTACATAAGTATTCACAACCTGATGGTATCTGACAGAGCTCCAGCGTTATTTTGAGAAAATGGGAGAACCTTACATACGGACAACCATTTCTACCATAAAGTCTGATTAGTGGGGTGCTATAGTTTTATTTTTTATGAATTTTCAAAATATAAAAAACTGTTTTCACTTCGTCATTATGGGGTATTGTGTGTAGATTGATGAGGAAAAAAATTTGAATCAATTCTGAATAAGAACAACCATCTCTGCCCTCGACCAATCAGGCCTTTACGGTTGGATGGTTGTCCATCTGTAATAACTGGAGCTCTGTCACTGTTGGAGACCATCGGGTTCCTAGTCTCCTCCCTGATCAAGACCCTTCTCCCCCGATGGCTCCGTTTGGACGGGCCCAGCTCCAGGAAGAGTCCTGGTGGTTCTGAACGTCTTCCATTTACGAATAATGATGTCACTGTGTTCTTCGGAGCCTTCAATGCTGCAACAGTTTTTCTGTATCTTCCCCAGATCTGTGCCTCGATACAAACCTGTCTCTGAGTCTACAGACAGTTCCTTTGACGTCAGGGCTTAGTTTCTGCTCTGACATGCATCTGTCAGCTGTGGGACCTTATAGAGAGGTGTGTGTCTTTGCAAATCAAGTCCAAACCGTTTAATTTAGCACAGGTGGACTCCAGGAGAGCTGTAGAAGCATCTCAAGGACAATCAGTGGAAAAAGTTTGCTCCTGAGCTCAGATCTGAGTGTCAGAGCAAACAATGTGAATACTTATGTACTTGTGATATTTCATAGTTTTATTTTTGATACATTTGCAACACATTCTTAAAAACTTTTTTCACTTTGTCATTATGGGGTATTGTGTGTAGATTGATAAGGAAAAAGAATGAATCAATTTTGGAATGAGGCTGTAATGTGGGAAAAGTTTAGGGCTGTGAAAACTTTCCAGATGCACTGAACATTGAGTTGTATATTATTTCATATAGGATGGGATAGGCCTATTTGTACCTTTACATAAACTCTTAGGATAATGCTCTGTTCCACCTTTAGTCATGAGATGTCTTTAGGTTTCAGTCACATTGATAAAGGCTCCACTGCTATTTTAATAATTTTTGCTTATAAGCAAAACATGTTTTAGATAGATAGCCTAAATAAGCAAGTAAATATATCCAAATATACCCAGCATTATACCCAAAATTGCCTTATTCAATGTGACTGATTTTGCAAAGTTATGATTATATATCCCCTATATATCCCCTCCTGGAACCGCCACCTTAACGTGGTGGAGGGGTTTGAGCACTTGAATGATCCTAGGAGCTAAGTTGTCGGGGGCTTCGTGCCCTGGTAGGGTCTCCCATGGCAAACAGGTCCTAGGTGACGGGTCAGACAAAGAGCGATTCAGAAGCCCCTTATGAGAGACCAACAGGCCCGGTTAGAACCATGAGGCCGTCCTCCGTGGACCCACCACCTGCAGGAGGAGCCATAGGGGCTGGTGCAATGTGATTTGGGCAGCTCCAACAGCTGCCCCCACGACCCGGCAACGGACAAGTGGAAGAAGATGGATGGATGGATGGATATGATTATATATTTTAAATTAGTATATCTGTTTATTCCAAATGATTATTGGGGGCTTCTGCTATAACAGGGCCAATAACCTATAAGTGGGAATAAAGGTAAAATTCTCTGTGAATTAAGCTGAAATGCTGATTTATATCTGAACACCATGCAAAGCACACAAATGCTATGTCAACATATGCACAGATCATATGAACAAAGTCAGGCTATTGAATAAATTGGCTACACAGACAAACTGCAGGCCATCTGCCCACAGACATCTTTCAACATGTTTTATTATATTTGTGAGAGATGGTATGCAGAACACGAAGGCGCGTGACCTTGCAACATGAGAATTGGTCATCATGTGTAAACAAAGCACCATCTATGTTCTCTGGGACTTGATGTGAGAGAGGATAAGTGTAAGATTAGAACAGTCGAGGACACCCCTGGGAGTAAAGATGCTCTCAGTGACTCCTCTGTTCCCATGGCCCTTTGACTCCTACTGAGACACCAAACTTAAGATATGCAAAACTACAGTATGAAAACCTACAACCTACCTGTTATTTTAACCAATGTGAAATAATATATCAAAGAATGTCCTAACTTAAACAAACTTATTTTAATTGGTTTATTTACTGCATGAATTTGCTTGCTTTTCTTTGCTTGATGCGTATGCTGTCAGAGAGTCACTGAGCTCATCTTATCTGAGGCTGGGGTCCAGTCAGTGAACTTCTTTATGAAGGTGAGCCTCAGCACTTAAAGCAGAGGTCTCCAACCCACAGAGTTACGTGCGCTTCAAAGACTTAGTAGCCAAGATATGTGAACAAAAATGGAAGAAACCTCTGTTCAAAATAAAAATAAATTACATCTAAAATAAGCACATAAAGAAATTCAGAAAGTCATTGGCGAGCTTCCAGGCAAGGGCTGGAGAGCAACTGGTAGCTCCGAGCCCTGACTTAAGGCATTGGCAACTTTAATGTTCGAACAGTAACATAAAACACCATTTCAATCTAGAAAAAGTCCATTTAAAATGTTTCAAAAATGTGTTTGTATGTTTCATGAGGCTATGTCTATGCACAATTATTTTTCGCTTACTTTAAATATATTTCCAATAAAATACTCTTGCTAAATAATTTTCTTCAGGTTGGACCTTCTGACTGAAGAATCCTCCACCCCAGCCTAGACGTATGGGGGATGTAAGTTATCGATGTAAACACATTTTCTTTACAAATGTAAATTAATTACACCTATATTGTTTAGTTTAGTTTAGTTTTTAATACAAGGGTACACCATTGTTTTCGCTTAATGGACTGCTTCCCTCTGCTGGACAATGCAAGAACTTGTATTAAAGCTCCTTGTGTACACGTTTAACAAGTAATGCCAGTAGTAGGGCTGTCAAAATTAATCATGATTAATCACATTAATTGAAAACATAATTAATCACGATTAATGAAATGAATCGCGGTTAAT
Source organism: Neogobius melanostomus (assembly GCA_007210695.1). Lineage (NCBI taxonomy): Eukaryota > Metazoa > Chordata > Actinopteri > Gobiiformes > Gobiidae > Neogobius > Neogobius melanostomus. The sequence goes on along the minus strand of VHKM01000221.1, from coordinate 4,753,792 downwards.
CGCATTATATGTTTTGACACTTCTGTATCTGAGCACACACATGACCTGAAAGACAAAGCACTTATATAAACTACATATTGTAAGCCAGTAGTCTCCAACCTTTTCACATGATGAGGTACTTTTATGAAACAAAGAGCTACTTATGCATCAAAAAGGCTTGTCTAATTATCCTATTTCAACACAAATGATTTTTATTTTGTCCTCACACTCTACTTTATGAACCTAAAAGTTTGCAGAGTCTGTCCAAAATGTTCAGCTCCAAAGAAAATGTATCTAAAATGTGACGTATCAAGCCTTGGGCGAGTGACCAAGAAAAGGCTGAAGAGATCCCAGTTATAAACTGTTGGGCTTTTCCCATAATTATGAAATTGTGAATTTGGTTAATGAAATGCGCAATCAGAATCAGAATGGGTTTTATTGCCATGGTTTGGCAAATGAGTGTTTTATATTGGACAAAAATGAATATAATTATTACAGAAAATGTGCCGCGATTAATCACAATTAATCGAATTTCACAAGTGTGATTAATCGCGATTAAACAAATGAGTTGATTGATAGCCCTAGTCAGCCAACTAGAATATTTCTTACGTAATTAATACTTAATGTAAAATACCTATAATAGTAACATATTTTTGAGATATTTTCTCTCTTTTTATAAGTCGATCGCAACCTTTTTTGTCTCGCGTACCCCTTGAGTCTGTCATTTCAACTCAAAGTACCCCAAACACTTTGACAATGATCCACTACACTCAGATGTACTGGTATTTAGTTGTGTATTGTGTTAAACATAAAGCAAAAACACTCTGAAATTCAAACCTTTTACTGCAACAGATCTTTTTAGATCTGAACTATTTCCATGTACCCCGCCTATGTGCATGCGTCCCCTCTGGGGTCCCGTATCCCTGTTTGGGAAACACTGCTCTAATAAATGGGACTAATCCAGGTAAACACATCATAAAAATATTGTGTTGTTCTTGTGCTGCACTTTATCAAGTACGGAGGACGGCTTAAGCACTTTTGTCTTCTTTATCAGCCTACATCTTCGTCAATTATATAAAAATACAACTTATGCACACCAATTATTTCCTAGCTTTCAGCGGAATCCGCAATCATCCAGGTCTTTCAGAAATTCCAATAAACAGGTAGCTGAACCAAATGTATTGTTACAAAATTAGTATTATTTTTTTTACAAGCTTTGTTTCTTCAGTGGCTGTAGTGACGTGGTCAGGGAATCAGATAAAGGGCAATTCTCACCAAGTCCTTCCTGTTGTTTTCGGTGGCCTTTTGTTTGGTTGCAAGGCCTTGACATGCTGTTCTCAGAGAATCAGAGGAACACTTGAGTCTGAGAGTGTCTAAACACTTGACACTGGAGAATAGCACCTTGCTTTTAGTGGGCCATAAACATCTCATCCTGGACCCAATGTTGACAATATTGATGCGTGTGCGTAAATGTGCATTTACTGAGATTTCCAAGCGGTATAAATATACGCACATCACCAGGTGAACTGTGAAAAAGCCTGCACACTTACTCCGATGATTAAACACAATTGATTGGCGTAAGTGTGCAGGCTTTTTACTGTTCAACATTTACTGGGATTTGAAATGTTAAAGTGCAGGACTCTGTGTTTTACTGCCAGGTTCAAGTTATATGCCTTGAAAAAAAAAAAAAAAAGTTTTACATCAAGAGAGAAAAAAAGGACAATTTTTGTTTTTGACATTCTTGACCGGGCAGACACAACAACAACAGGAAAAAGGGCCCTATTCACAGGTGTCAGGAAGCACGGGAAATAAACAAGCTGAACACTGGAAAACACTTTTGAACTAGTAAAGTGTCAAAGGTGAGACCTCTGAGAACATCCTTCAAAATACTAAACTATGCTGCTAACCAGACAGAATCAACACTTTCATATGAGGAACTTAACAAATCGAAATAGATAAAGGATCATCAGCCACATCAATTACAAGAAATAATGTACCTCAGAAAACATTTTGGTAGATTGCTCTTTAATATCTCTATATTTCATAATGTTATAGATTACTTGTCTTTGATTCAGTGAAAATGCTGCTGTTCAATCCAAGCTGAATAAAATGAGTTATGGACAAAGGTGTCTGACCACTGATAAATGTATACCAGATCTAATACATATTATATACAATTTTAACCATAATCTCCATAATAATTTAACCATATTCTCACTATTACACAAGTCAGGACACAGTCATAAATGTGGTTCATTTCGTAGTTTATTATCTAATAAGGATGCATTTTAATTTTACATGAACACAGCAGTTTCAGCGCTGTACATTGCTCCACTGTTACTTTTTAGTCTGTGTTTTAAATATGCAAAGTATAGAAGAGGGCGATAATAAAAGAATGTTATAACAAGAGGAACAGATTCTTTAAGTGAAAAAAGACACATCTTCAGATCCATAAGTTAATGCTACATTTTCACACCGGCTTCACTCCGGTCACTGCTGGTCAGCGAGGGTTGAGCCACTTGGGAACCTTGACTGAGTGCTGCACTGTGTTCTGGGGAGTGCTCAGCTCACCGGATCCTGCCTCTGAGGCTGAAATCAATAGAAAACTACATAGATTAGCGATTTCGTATAAGAGGGTACATTTAAAGACGTCTTTTCTTGAGGGAAAAGACTTTACACAAAAACCAAGAACATGTACCTAATTGCAATTCGGTTTTGAGGTTGCTGGCAAGTTTGGCAAAGAACCTGAGAGTGAGGCAAGCTCCTGTCTCTCTGTCACAGATTCCCCCTTGCAGTTGCACGTCTTGCGGCATTCAATCCCATAAGTTCCAAAGAGGCAGTCTGTCAAAAGAAGAAACAACATTAGAACAGGTGCTGTGTCTTATAATTGCTGCAAGTCTGGCATGATATATGGAGTCCAGAGAAGTTGCAGAGATAAACTATTAATAAACTAATGAATTGGTTATTAATTTGTCATCAATATTTGTAACATAGTGTGGACTGGATTCGCACAGAGCAATAGCCTATATTCGCAAATAGTCAAGTTTAGGCTTAAGGTGTTTTTTATAGTCCCCGTTGAAAAATGTGTCATCTGCATTTGACCCATCTTTTTCAACATACCCTAAATTAAGGGTAACATCGATCAAATCCGGGAACCCGGACAGCACATACCTTTGCAGATCCCATACTCATCTCCATAGTCATCTTCTTCCTTGTAAAACTCGCAGTACAACCCAGGTCCGCACTTCACCCCGTGCATCCCAGACACAGTGCGATAGCAGTGCTCGCCTCTGCCGGCAGCACAAACCTGACAACATCCGCAGTCATCCAGGACGGTCCGTGTGCAGATCTGAGTCCCGCACGCTGCTTGGTTGCATCTGTCTGGACAGTTCACTGCGTACTTCACATTGGCGCCCCAAGATGCAGCATTCAGCACCACAAGTGAGGACATAACCGTGATCAGTAAAAGAGACATGGCTGGACCGGTAGGATAAGCCTGCGTGAACGCTTCTTTGGGATGAGAGTTGAATGAGAATGTCTCTGGGAGACTTGAGTGAAGTGATCTATTGGCACTTCAAGTTGTAGCCTAATGGTTATCAGCATCCAACAACTTTGTTTTAAGTGTGGCCTCCCCTTGTCAATTTCCTTATTCCGTTGTTGTTGTGCGTGTGCCAGTCACCCCCACCCTTTTTTTCTTCCTTTTTTTCTTTTTTTAGAAATCCGGCTTGGAAGTGGGATTAAAAACTCCATCCAGCAATTGAAGTTGGTGTTACCCGATATGTTATAAGTTTGTGTAGGTTTTGTTCATGATATTTTTTTTCTTTTTTCTTTTTTATGTTTGTGATGGAGCGACCATCAGACCCCGTGCATGATTTTATTTTTTTGCAATCTCCCGGTGACTGGTTCGAGGTTTTGGTACGGATCGAGAGGAAAAAACACATCAGAATCCGAAAACAAACAAACAAACACACACACACAAACAAAGACAACTTTAGACGCTTTTGGCATCAATTGAGCAGACCTCGCAAAACAGATCCTATTACAAGCTCACTGAGCTCATCAATGTCACTTGGCCTGTTAAGTATGGAAGTCTTCGGGCCAAAGAAGAGACAATACCAGAAACTGCAGTTTTATCATTCCTAAGTGGTCATGATGCTGCTAGTGGCACTTCACCTTCCTCGACACACGGTGGCAGTATCAGCATCACAGCGTCGCTCTGAGCACAACAGCACCGAGGAAGCGGCGGTAGCTGAAACTGGAGAAGGTTGAGGTTGAGAGATTTTCGTCCGAGGGAGACCTCATTGGGGCAAGACAGGTAACGCATACCATTATCCACCCGGATTTTGCAGACAAGGTAACTTACAGGCTCCTGGCAGCTCTGTTGACAGATGTTCGATATCAATTGAAATGACTCGCTTTATATTCTTGAAGACGCGGGGCTTGGTCGTGTTTGACAGTCATGGACGGAGCGGGACTAGCTCTGCACTGCAGCCCCCGTTAGCTCAGCTGTCACCGCTGATGCACAATAATACCGGTGTTTGTCAATGTCACTCGGGAGACAGCTCGTCCAATTCTTGTATTTCGGCCTTATAACAAAAATGAAACACCACGCGCCGTATAAAAGATACAAATGCAATTGAAGGCGTTTTTATATTAACAGAAGCGGTATGACGGGGGAGGATGTGTCGGTATATTTCATATTATATTCCATATTATATTCCATATCCTATCCTAATACACAGTTCTTGGTGTGGATAAAGTATACATTAAAGGCTGCCCCAAAGTCGTTATTTGGCTCTAGTTGCTTTACACCGCTCAGCACTCCTTTGGCTCCATTAAATTATAATTGTATGAGGTAAAACCAGCCTTTCTCAGATGTTGTCGAACAGCTGGTTATGTTAAAGTGTTGCTTTTATCTTCATAAAATGCCACTGTCCGAGTGAAACTAGGTCTTTACTTTATCAACAGCGTGTGATGTTATTTTTGGCCAGACTGGAAACCATATAGCTCCTACAGCCTCTAGGCCAGCGAAATGTTCTCCCGCTCTGTCTCTGTATTTTTTCAGCAGAATTAAAGGCCCTGTACATGTTTTTATCTGAGTAAAAGGTTTAAACTGTTAGTTGTGGTCCAAACTCATTTCTAACCTTCCAAAAGGATTTCCAACATCACAAGGACGAGTTTATTACATTGCACTATACAGGGTGCAAATTATCTTCAAAGTAATGTAAACTGTTAACAACTCATCTAGCTTGCTGGTTTATGATTGATAAAAATGCTTTATATTTAGATACACAGCACACAGTCTTTTTCCATAAATGACCATGATGAAGCACAAAACAAATGCTTCCGCTACTAGATTTGAATCTGATATGGCTTTTAACTTTTTTTTTTTTTCTTCAATTATCTACAAGCATGACTTCTTAGTGACTTCACAGCTTTTTTCTTTTATCCCTGTTTTTTGGCAAGGCTGCATATTGATAACCTTAAATCTTGGAAATATGTACAGTAGCTGTAGTTTTTTTTAACTTCATTAATATCTACAGTCAGTGTAATAGCTGCAGTTTATGACTGACTAAGTGGAGCCTCTATTGCCTCTGCATGTGGGGCTGTATCATATGTCAGAGAATGAGGTGATCAACTTGATCGTGAGAACTCTATTCTGACATTGATGATGATGATGATGATGATGATAATAATAATGGCTTACACAAGTGTTGCCCCTTACAAGCCTGTTTTACTCATTTTCTCAAAGCGCTCCACTGTAGTCATTATTCATTCACTCCACACTCAGTGGTGGTAAGCTGCTATTGTCGCCACAGCTGCCCTTGGGGTAGACTGATGGTAACGAGAATACCAGTCTGTGCCATCGGCTCCTCCGACCACCACCAACCACTCACTCTCTCACTACATTAATTCAGGTCTATTGTACATGTTTTTAGTCGTAGGGGAAACCGGAGTACCCGGAGGAAACCTTCGCAGACACGGGGAGAACATTCAGACTCCACACAGAATGACCTCATCCAGGGATCAAATCCGGGACCTTCTAGCTGTGAAGCACAAGCGACCGTGCAATATTAATAATAATATTGATAATACATAATAAATACATAGATGATAATAACAACATACTACTACTTCTACTACTACTATAATAAATGTTTTTTTTATTCATGTATCAACTTCTAAAATGCTGTTTGAGGGAATACATCCAAATACATCATACAAACATTAAAAAAACAATTCACAAGCCTTTGACAGTACTTTTTCCGATTCCTATACTAAAATATTTGTCATCTAGAACCATAACACAGAACAATAATGTTAAATGTTAATATATTCTATAAAAGACCATTTGTTTTAAATTTGTATCATCAATTTGTCCCTGGCCTGGACCAAACTAGCATCAAAACTTGGTCTCTAAATATATATATATATATATAATATATTTAAAAAAAAATATTGTTTAATTATATCGTAGCAGACTAGCACACTGTGAATAGCAATAGTCAAGGTGAGAAATGATTAAAGGATCATTTAAATAATTTATAAATCAGTGGAAGATAAAAACTAGTTTAGACCAGATTATTTTGACCTTTACATTTTAAAAGACAAGTTAAAATAAAATAACCCAGATTTCTAGGGGTAATATGAATTACTGATCACTCTTATGCACATACACTCAAAGTTCTTCTATGTTATCAAATGTAATTCACAATAAATTTGAGGCAATCAGAATCTTTGAGTTTCTTTGTGGGGTAGCCGTACTGTAAGTTCATTTAAACATAAGGCAGCCCTCATTTTTCTGTTTTCATATGAATTTCTAACAGAGGCGAAACGAGACGGCAACTTGAGAAATATGAAACGTCATATGTTGTAGTAAATAAACATGTCGAATCAATATGAAAAAAAAAAGAATATAAAGTAGACTGTAAATGCTACTTATGCTGTTGTTTCCAATGTTGTGATCTTTATTTCCCAACTTTTTTAGGTTCTTATTCAGATCCATATAATGTCCTGTCATGATGCCGGGCCAGAACCAATTGCTGCTGAAGTGGCAGGAGCATTTCAACAGTTCCTGGGCTTCTGAGGACACTACACAGACCGCCACTCGGAGTGGAGCAGCTTTACTTTACAATAAACTGCTTCAAAACAAAGAAGTGGTGACTTTAGCCCAACCTGTTCAGGGGCTTATTGGTCCTCGGCTGCCAGACTTTGAATGTGAGTCTTGTGCCTCAGTGGAGAAGGAAGAGTATTTGTCATCTCTCCTTCACAGCCAACGATGGCTGGCACACCGGATGCTAACGCAAACCTCCTACAACTCTGGTCTTCAGCACAGGCTGGTAGTTCTCCAAAGAATTTTCTATGCTCTACACAGTAAATACCATGACAAATTTCGAACACAGCTGCCCTCCCAGTCTTCAGGTAATGTGCCTAAAAATGGGCAAGTTGAGCGCGCCTCTGAGGGCTTCCTACCCAGCGGAATATGTAAAGTCAAGTCGGGCACAGATGTTTTGATCGAGATGGGTGTGCGGACAGGTTTGAGCCTGCTGTTCTCATTATTACAGCAAAACTGGACTTATGCGGCGTCTGTGCACCCGGAATCAGTGCTGTGTAATGATGTGCTGTCCACAGCTTCCTCTGTGCTGGCCTCATTGCCTCCCCTGTCTCTAGCCAATGAGAACAAGATACCTACAGTGGGACTGGACTGTCTTGCACAGGTTGGTGACTTTCTGAAGAAGACCTCAGTTAATAGTGGAGTGGGTGGTGCGGATGTGACCGGGAGAAGACTATCCCTGGAGCTGCTGCTGGGTTTGGCGATGCAGAGAGGCTCTCTCAAATACTTGCTGGAGTGGGTGGAGGTGGCTCTGGCTGCTTCACGGTCCTGCTCTGCTTTGGACACCCACCAATTGGTTGGTGTCGGATTTGAGGTCATCTACCAAACTCTTCTGCAGATGAGGCAATTTTCTGTATGTCCTTTTTTCTGCTTATTTAAACAAATCACCTTTTATGGGTAGTTGTAGCATTACTATTATTTGCATCAGATGCATTACCTAAACAATCTAATCAGTTTGCATTTGTTCTACTAAGGATATTTGAGCGGAACAACCAATTGTACCTGTGTAATTGAAGTACATGAAATGTACTCTTCATCATAATGATTATATTGGCATGTAGGACCTGTCACATAATAAAAAGCTGAAATTGTTTTCTTACTTTTTTCCCAAGGGTTTCAGAGGTGACTGTGTCAATACTCAAGTACTAAAGAAGGATCCAGAAGGATTTTGTCAACTTTCACAGGCAGCACTCTGTCTGTTTGAAGAGGTGAGAGTCGGTCAAATCATTGCAATAAAAACTTGACAAATTTGGTAAACGCATACCTTTCTTTTTAACAGGTGTGTAATCTGGCATCCTACTGCCTGTGCTCCTGTAATAGTGATGTGGTGCAGAGTGCAGACAATGATGCTGTCATGGTGTATGTGTGGGGCAGTAACAGTAGCCATCAGCTTGCAGAGGGACGCTCGAGAAAATTCTGCTACCCAAACTGACTCAGGGCTTCAGTGACGCTCAAATGGTGTGTTTTCTGTATGACTATACTATTACCACTAGTGATTTATATGGTTGATATATGGTTGGTACTTTTTCATATGCAGATAGAAGCAGGTCAGTACTGCACCTTTTCAGTGTCTGCAGATGGATCAGTAAAGGCCTGTGGAAAAGGAAGTTATGGACGTTTGGGTTTGGGAGACTCCAACAACCAGTCAATGCCCAAGAAACTTGTACTGGAGCCCCACAGAAACATGAAGAAAGTGTCTTCTTCCAAAGGCTCTGATGGCCATACTTTAGCCATAACTGTAGATGGCCAGGTAAGAAGTATTGAGTAAACTGAAACTTTTCTTCTAATTTAACTTAGGATTTAATTTAGTCTTTACCAAGTAGAGACATTTTATATTGGGTCCTACATAAGTGAAAACAAAAGTTACTTTTAACCTTCACCTTTAAGGTCTTCAGCTGGGGTGATGGAGAGTATGGAAAACTAGGCCATGGAAACAGTGCAACACAGAAATATCCCAAAATGATCCAAGGACCGCTGGCTGGCAAGGTTAATATGTTACATATCTTGAGAGAAAAAATAACAAAAGCTCCCGCATACCGTCTCACTCTTTTAGAAAAAAGAGCCTTCATCAGGCTTGATGAAGGTCCTTTGACCGAAACGTTGTAGTAATAAATGTCTAAAAGAGTGAGACGGTGTGCGGGAGCTTTTGTTCATTTTTGCATCAATTACCCTGTCTTCTATGCACCTGTCGCCTCCTGGGTGTGCAGAGTTGTCCTCAGTTACATATCTTGAGTGATAAATGGGTAACAAATCCTTGTTTGCCAGATTGTGGTCTGCGTGTCTGCTGGTTACAGACACAGTGCTGCTGTGACCTGTGATGGAGAGCTTTACACTTGGGGAGAAGGGGATTTTGGTCGACTAGGTAAAAGGTTAAGCTTCCCCTTGCTTATACTGTAGATAAACACACATGTACACCGCAGTTAACAGTGTTTTTCTGTCTAGGGCATAGTGATAGTCAAAGTCGAAATGTGCCTACCTTGGTAAAGGACATCAGCAGTGTGGGGCAAGTGGCCTGTGGCAGCTCACACACTATTGCAGTTGCACAAGACGGGCGCACTGTGTGGTCATTTGGAGGAGGGGACAATGGTATTAATGATCACAAATGGCTATAGTCATTATATCTGTTGAATTAATCCTACATATCACTCAATGTTGCAGGCAAACTAGGTCACGGGGACACCAACCGTGTGTTTCGACCCAAGGTCATAGAAGCCCTGCAAGGGTTCATCATCAGAAAAGTGTGTGCAGGCAGCCAGTCGTCTCTAGCTCTAACCTCAGCAGGACAGGTGAGATTATTCATTTTGGTTTTCATCATAAATGAGGTTTAAAAGTGTTCAAAACAGTGTATAAGACAAAATTAAGTTGTAATATAGTAAAATACTGTACAAACAAATGTCTATGCTGGTGGTGAATTAGATGAATTACTTTAATTCTATTAGTTTCCAGAATGGTAACATAATAGTTTAATGTGCTGTCCTTTTTGTGTCGTTGAGGTGTTTGCATGGGGATGTGGCTCTTGCTTGGGATGTGGTTCTTCTGAAACAACCTCTTTGAGACCGAGATTCATAGAGGACTTGAGTATCACTAAAATTATCGATATCTCTTGTGGAGACAGTCACTGCCTAGCACTTTCCCATGGTAAATAAAGGCAGGTAATATTTATAGTTACGGGTTTTTTGATTGTTAACATACTTTGTGTCTGACAGAAAATGAAGTGTATGCCTGGGGAAACAACACAATGGGCCAGTGTGGCCAAGGACACACTTCCACACCCATCACCAAACCCAAGAAGGTGCTTGGTCTGGAGGGGGTGTCAATACAACAAATAACGGCTGGGACATCGCACAGCTTGGCATGGACGGCAGTACCAACAGACAGGTACTGTATATCTTCTTCTTATAACCACTGTGCCCTATTTGCCAATGACCTCCATGATGTTGTGTTCTCTTCCCAGGCAGTTGGTGGCATGGCATAGAGCCTTTTGTGTGGATCTGGAAGAGAGTACATTTGTATATTTACGCAACTTCTTGGAAAATTACTGTGAGGGTATTGAGAATGATACACCACCTGCCCCTTTCATGTCTAAAAGGTAGTTGAAGTCTGTTTAATACTTCAGTAGTTCGTTTAGTGCATTGTTAAATTGTTGGAATCAGTATTAACACATTGACTAACCCCTTCATTTTTATCTTCCTAATGATTTACCTGCTTGCATGGTCTCTTGGTACGTTTAGAGATCACCATCAATTCCTTTTACTGTGCATGAAACTGCTGTCTATCCACTTGTCCTTGGCACATGCGGGGGGCACTGGTGCAATTGTTTTGGGAGCGCAGGGCAGGCCTCTTCGTAACCTACTATTCAGACTCATAGATACCAATATGCCCGATGAGATACAACAGGTAAAATATGAGTCCGGACTAAAGAATTGAATTACAGTTGTAGTCTTTGTTGGTATACAGCTTGTCCTTTACTATGTTTCCCAATAGGCTGTCTGAATACCCTGTCCATCGGGGCATCTTTGCTGCTACCTCCACTTAGAGAAAGAACAGAACTTCTGTTATCACTTCTCCCACAGGGCCCACACAGTTTCAACAACCTTTCTAAAGGACAGGTTGGTAATGCATTATGTAAGTTAGAATTGTGTATTATATAGAATAAAAGTGTACATTAAATTGTAACCTACACTGATTTTTTGACATTTCCAAAATTGCACTTGTTAGAGAGAAACAAAACTCCTTTGACAGTAGTAGTTGGGCATGCATCTGGGACTTAGTCTGGATGTTTACTATAAAATGTAGTCCAGTTAACTGCTTTAAAAAAATAAATACAAGTTTCTATGCAAAGCACTTGGATGACCAAGAGATCACACCGCCATGCATATTACTTATGTTTCACTCGCAAATGCCTTAACAAGTTCTTGTCTTGTTTAAAGCGTCTCCAGCTAGACATGGTTCTCAGCAGCCTTCAGGACCAAATCCACATTGCGTCTTTACTTGGGTACAGCACTTTTGGGGAGGTGACAGCCCTGGGGATCCCTCTGGCACCTGCCTTGTCAGCCCAGCCATTTTCTGTGTCTAGCTCTGGTGAACCCTATGACCCCTTGAACATGACAGAGGTTTTGCTCAAGACACTCCTCCTTAGCATAGGCTTTTACACGGTACACACCTTGTGCAAATGTACATTTGTTGCATGTTTGGTGGATGTTAAACACCTTTTTTGAAATGTTTTTGCAGGAACGGGCATTTGGTGAATTAGAGAAAAACAGCGATAAGCAGTTGCCTACTGAAAGTCACGGGCAGACTGATCCGCCCTTGCATTTCCACCAACTGCTGTCTGGACTTCATAAGCACCTACTAGCACACTGCTACATTCATCTATCAGCCGAGGTACTTTCAACTTTAAGTGATGGATGTTTGCTTTACTATTTGTTGAGGCCAACGCACACTAGAAAACAGCGCATCACGCCACGTCATGACGCGCGTCCATGTGGTGCGTCAACACACTGGAGCACGTCAAACCGTATGGCAGTTTATACACGCAAGTTTTCCATCTATCATTGTTAAATAAGATATTTTGGTCAGAGTTGCAAGAGAGAGAGCAAATGTGGCTATTTTTGAAGGTTAATCGCGAGTTGGCAACAGTCGGGAGTTAACTGCTCAGACTGAAGCAGTCCTGAGGATGGATTCTCTGTCTGCTGCACGTCCCGTCGCTCCCAACAAAGTTCACAGTGGTCTCGCTGTCTGTCACAGGCCGGAGACTCAGCTGTGTCACTGCAGAAGTAGTATTGAACATAATGTGAGTCGTGGCGCGGGATAGGGCGCCGCGGCATCTCACCGCAACCTTGTTGTGCGTTCTCTCACAGAAAATAATAGAAGCAGCTTTTTTGCTGCGCGTTAAAGCGTGCGTTGGCCTTTAGAAATCTCTGCGCATACATTTACTATGCTTTATATACACAGACTGACTTACAAATACTAACTCCGAGCTCATATTTAGGGTGATAGCAGTGCAACATTACTTTGTGAGCATCTTTACCTTCTACTGCCTTGTGCTGCTGAGACACTAAAGAGGTCAACAAAACTTCTAAAACAGAGCTTGTTGGATAAGCAAATTATGGAGAAGCTACACAGTGAGTTTAATGAGCTGTCTTTCAACTTTCAGTACGTCATCAACAGTGCAGTATGCTCTGATACTCTGTTATTTCTTTCAGCTGTGCTGTATAACTCAGTCTCTGGGAGTCTGTTGTGTCAAGTTATGTACGCCATGCTGCTGCTTTCTTTAAGTACAGTTCAACCTCTCCTGAGCCAACTGTTGGCCCTGCTGGAGAGCCTTAACAATTTCACAAAAATGTTGCCCGAAACAGCCCTACAGGAGGAACAAGAGTTCAATGTGGAATGTCAAACACACCTGGGTAAAATAATAGGTGTTTCTGTTTTCTTTTGCAAATGATTGGGTTAAATTAAGATGATTCTAGGTTTGATTGAATCTCTACAGGAAAAAATGAAGAAAATGCTTCCCAGAATGATGAAGAGTCAATGTGGGTTTGGATGCTAGACTTGGAAAGATCTGTTGCGTTGGCTGTTGGCCGTTGTCTTGGTGGGATGCTGTTGGGCCCACCGCGCTCTCTCCAAGAGAAAGAGTCAGAGGGCTGGCTCTCAAATATCTTACTGCGCAATGGACTAGAAATGAACTTTCAACATCTGGGTAGGAAAATGTCCTTGTTTTATTCTACAGCGTGTGTGGATGTTGCATAATTGACATTGAGGATTTTCTGTACAAGGTGTTTATTTAACATGTCTTTTTGTACACAGACTCAAGCATGGCATGGCTAACTGAAGAGGTTTTCCTTGGGGCCAATGAAACCAGACTAACTGAGTTCAATTTAAGTGAAGAAACTCAGATTTTACTAGAACTGGCTCTTGGATCAAACAAAGGGGCAGCTCTTAGTCTCTGGAAAAATTTAGAGGAGTATTCTCACAGCCGAGGTACAACATTGCTCTCTTTTGATGCATGAGACTTGTGTATCTGTATAGACATGTGTTAAAATGATTTGTTTATGCAATTTATAAAGAGTGGGAAAGCGGAGGATTTGCTGGAGACTGCCTGCTTCAAAGAGTTTGTAGATGCAGTTTGGCTGTTCTTCTCAAGCACACAGGGATACAGGACAAAGCATATTGGCAAAACAGGTCAGTGACTTTTTCTACACAAATGGTTTTCAGGGGTTTTAAGAGTAAAAATGTATTTAAAGTATATTATTATTATTGTGCAGAGAAAAATCAGGTCCAGGCACTCATCATTTGCATAAGTAGAAAAGCGCCATGTGGTGGGCTTGGTAGCTGGGAGATAGCTATCTCCCAGCTACCAAGCCCATCACATGGCTCTCCTGTCCAAAAGGGAACTTTTGCTGTGGCCATTGTCGATACTGTGAGAACATGGTGAAGACTGACACTTTTATGGATCTGGCTACTAATAGGATGTATTTTATAAATGGTTTTATCAACTGCAACACCACCCATGTAGTGTATCGCCTTGAATGTCCCTGTGGGTGCTTCTACGTGGGCCTCACTAAAAGAGGCTGAGGGATAGAGTGGCTGAACACAGATATGCCATTCGCTCCAATAACCCAAATTATCCTATGGCCAGACATTATATGGATGTCCATCACAGCCATGACTCCACCCTAAAGGTGTCAGGAATTGAGGTCATCACTCTAAATGCCAGGGGTGGTGATAAAATCTTACGCCTAAGGCAAAGGGAAGCATATTGGATCTATTCTCTTAGCGCTACAAAATACCCCGGCCTGAATGATGATCTGGACCTCTCTTGTTCTTTATAATTTTGTTGTCTATGTTTTGTCTTGTTGCCATTATACTGTGAAGACGAAATGTCTACCCCTTGTGTCCAAAAGGACTGACAGCATGTGTGTCAATGTCCTGGCTGCACGCCTGCAGTCAGACATTACAAATTGGTTTACTCTTTGTCTCCACACACACCCTGACGAAGGCGCAAGCCGACACGCGTTGGTGTGCTTTTTAATGTTTCTGGCCCATAAATAAAGCCTTTTCTACTTTTGCAAATGATGAGTGCCTGGACCTGATTTTTCTCTGCACGTTCCATTGCCTCCTTCCATGAGCACCATCTTTTTGCTGGATACCAGAAGCTCCCCGTTTTAATTTCTGTTAATTATATTATTATTATTATACTACTATAGCTGCAATGTTTTGTACCTGTATGTAATGCTGTAAATTGTATTTATTGGATTTTAATGTATTATATTTTACACATAAACAGGTATGATCCTTGTGAGCAGCTACTGGATGTCTACGAAACTGTTTATAAAATCAGAAGTGCATTGTTGGCTTATAAAAACATTCCAATGACATCACAAGTTCTTTCATCCATTAAACAGGTAATATGTTTCATGTTAATACCCTGGTGAAAATATAATATACTAAGCATAAACATTGAAGTATGTTCAAACATAGTCACAGTATGTTTGGTATTGTACACTGTAAGTGTGCCATGTTGAAACAACTTTATTGTGTTACAAGAAGTGCTTTTAACTTTAACTTTATTGGTTATCAAAGTATATTGTGTACTAAACTGGAACAATTTTAAATGTGCTTGAACTAAATAGGAGACTATGAATTTCAGGGGTATATTTGAATTGCCTATACAAAATCTAATAATATATTTCTTTTGTTGTGGTAACTAATGTCCTCTAAGTTTCAAGTTATATTCTTAGTACATTGACACTTAAATTTGGTCACTGACTAAGTTGATTTGGATGCCTGGATTTCTGTAGCTCTTATCTGCAGGTCCTTGTCCTAAATTACAACACATGCAAGGACCAATAGTCAATTTTTATCAATATGATTTATGTCCAAAACACAAACTGTTGTGCATTAAAAAAATACATATTTTTTGATTTGATTTGAATATTTTGAAGGCACTATACCTGATATTTTGTCGCTAGTAGTGGATCGAGATTAGTTTTGTCCACAGTATATTGTAAAATCAGGCATTTGTGGGAAACGCTGTGCATCTAATTATTGCATTTGTATCAATATCATTAACTTGCAGGTGAGTTTTCTAGGATTTATGTGACAGTGACCCTGAAAAGTGACCCTGCCGGTTTTGAAATGTGCCTATTGACTCATCCCTGTGAAGAATTGGGATGCTATTAATAGGTTAGGAATGAGTTTGGACCACAACTAACATTTTAATTTAGTGGTTTCCTCTTTCATTGTTTGTTATCAAAATATAAGGTATAGGGCCTTTAATTACACTTTAATTACCTGACCAAAACAATAGAGTGTTTGCCCGTGACGTCACTTTTCCGAAGTCAGACATGATGGCGATACCCATGTACTCACCTATCAAAACAAACAGTACTGCGAAGTTTGAAACAGCAAAATTGTTAATTATTGTCGTGTTCTTGGATGTCACAATAGATCAGTCAGTGAAACTACTTTGCAGTAATGTTTACCCAGAGTTGTGCAGAAAAAGGGAGAGCAGACGGAACCGTTATCTAAATAAAGGAGACGATAGATTGCAAGCTTCAATCAGAATTTGGACGGGAAAAATCTGGATAACATCCGAATTTGCCTAGCTCATTTTGTAGCCAGTATGTGGATTTTACATTTAATGAACAGGGTTAAGCCTATGTGTAAAAAGGTTTATTTAACATGATCAATTAGCAAGGTTAATTTCAACATGACCTTTAGTTAGAGGTGGGAAATCTACCAAAATATTACACACATTTCATTTCATATGGAACTTCATCCAATTAACTTAAGTTTGTAAATAAAATGTTTTTTTTTTTTTGCATTCAGTCTTTCGTTGCACAACTGGCCAACTGTGTGAGAAGTTTTGGGGTCCGATCTCGAGGGTTTATCGCGAAATCTTGCGTTTTTGTCCAAAATTGATAATCCGTCTCGTTAATTGGCATGAGCTATATCTCCAGCATGGCGGCACATCCGGGTCTGAACCAGATTTGTGACGTCCGTGAAAACACCCTATAAGGTAGCACAAAAAAGTGTAGCGTTTAAGCTTATCAAGAGTCTATTCAAAGATTCTCAATTACATTCATATTATTTTAGCAATTTTTTTGCTGATTTTTTTGCTGATTGACATTATGCATTTTATACTAATAGTGTCCTATAAGCTTTGTTTTTGTTTTTTTTTTGCAAATAAATAGTGCATTTGACAAAGACCACAAATAAATAACAATTAACTATATTCTGTCAAATATTTTTATTACATTTTCATAGTACAATTGGGGAATGTATTTGACATGTGCTGTTAGTACTGTATACTTTAAAGACACAAATATTGTGTACGTTGAGTGTACTTAAATCTTTAAGCATAGTAGTTTTCACCAGAGTAAACTAATTACAGACACTCCAGTCCCCTCAGAGCGTTGAAGCTTATGGAGAAAGAACAGGCATATCTTCAGAAGATGCAGCAAAAGATTTGGAGGAACAATCCGCTAACTGTGTTGAGGCGCAGGCACAAGCAAAACACAATCAAGAGGAGCCGACGGGGGAAGAGCAGTTTGGTAACCGAATGTATCTGTCAGGTATGAAGCACCTCTGTTAATCTGCCCAGCCACAATTATATGCATGTGTGTGTATATGTGTATATAATGTGTCTGTATGTATGTATGTGTGTGTATATATATATATATACACACACATACATACACATTATGTGTGTGCGTGCATATACACTCACCTAAAGGATTATTAGGAACACCATACTAATACTGTGTTTGACCCCCTTTCGCCTTCAGAACTGCCTTAATTCTACGTGGCATTGATTCAACAAGGTGCTGAAAGCATTCTTTGGAAATGTTGGCCCATATTGATAGGATAGCATCTTGCAGTTGATGGAGATTTGTGGGATGCACATCCAGGGTACGAAGCTCCCGTTCCACTACATCCCAAAGATGCTCTATTGGGTTGAGATCTGGTGACTGTGGGGGCCATTGTAGTACAGTGAACTCATTGTCATGTTCAAGAAACCAATTTGAATTGATTGGAGCTTTGTGACATGGTGCATTATCCTGCTGGAAGTAGCCATCAGAGGATGGGTACATGGTGGTCATAAAGTGATGGACATGGTCAGAAACAATGCTCAGGTAGTCCGTGGCATTTAAACGATGCCCAATTGGCACTAAGGGGACTAAAGTGTGCCAAGAAAACATCCCCCACACCATTACACCACCACCACCAGCCTGCACAGTGGTAACAAGGCGTGATGGATCCATGTTCTCATTCTGTTTACGCCAAATTCTGACTCTACCATCTGAATGTCTCAACAGAAATCGAGACTCATCAGACCAGGCAACATTTTCCAGTCTTCAACTGTCCAATTTTGGTGAGCTCGTGTAAATTGTAGCCTCTTTTTCCTATTTGTAGTGGAGATGAGTGGTACCCGGTGGGGTCTTCTGCTGTTGTAGCCCATCCGCCTCAAGGTTGTGCGTGTTGTGGCTTCACAAATGCTTTGCTCCATACCTCGGTTGTAACGAGTGGTTATTTCAGTCAAAGTTGCTCTTCTATCGGCTTGAATCAGTCGGCCCATTCTCCTCTGACCTCTAGCATCAACAAGGCATTTTCGCCCACAGGACTGCCGCATACTGGATGTTTTTCCCTTTTCACACCATTCTTTGTAAACCCTAGAAATGGTTGTGCGTGAAAATCCCAGTAACTGAGCAGATTGTGAAATACTCAGACCGGCCCGTCTGGCACCAACAACCATGCCACGCTCAAAATGGCTTAAATCACCTTTCTTTCCCATTCTGACATTCAGTTTGGAGTTCAGGAGATTGTCTTGACCAGGACCACACCCTAAATGCATTGAAGCAACTGCCATGTGATTGGTTGATTAGATAATTGCATTAATGTGAAATTGAACAGGCGTTCCTAATAATCCTTTAGGTGAGTGTATATATGTATGTATGTATATATTGTGTATGTGTGTGTGTGTGTATATGATATAGATATAGATGGGTGATTGACATGACGTGCATACTGTATTTTTGTGTCCGAGTGACATATTTCTTTTTTAAATAATTTGATCTTTTCATTACATGTATCACTTTATTCTACAAAACCTATTTAGTTTAAACAAATGATTAGACTAATAAAGCTTCTGAAAATTGTATTTTCAGGGTAACAATTAAAAAATAAAACATCATGGCATAATTGTATGTTAAATATCTTTCAAATAAGCCGTCATTTGTGAATATTAATAGTTTTAAAGTTTTGAGGTCACTAAAAAACTTTTGTCCGGCAATTTGTAATGTTAAAATATCAGGGTGGGACAACCGTAAGAACAGGGCTGGTATTTTGAGATAAAGAATAGTATCATCAAACAGGATATGACATCAGCCAGAAGAACAAGTTGTATTTATGTCTGAGTGAAAAGGTTTGAAAATCTCTTTCAAGAATTGAGAAAAAATTGCTTTTTTCCGACTCATAGGTAAACTGTCACACTTTTGGTGTCAGGTGGTACAACCGATGTAAATATTGGAAAATATTATTTTATTATAAAAGTCTCAATTTGTTTTAAACGTAAATGTTTACCCATGCTAACAAATGCTAAAGCTAATGTAAGAGTCCACATAAAAGCCAATTTAATTTGAAATTAGTTGCTAATGTCAGGTGGTGCAACCAGACAGTCAAGTGGTGCAACTGCAAAAAATGTCAAATTACCATCTAAAAACTATAGGGATGCACTGATCCAATACTGGTATAAGTTATCAGAGTCAATACTAAAAAAGTTATTGGTTTCAAATATCCGATACTGAACCGAAAACTGTTTTGGGCTGACACCGAGCACTCCGTCCATGGTCCTCCTGTTTTATTGCTGATTACAGCATCAGTCAGTTACAAATTACAGATGAAATGTTCAGAGGAGAAAGACTGTCTAAGATATACTTGGCAAAGATTTGACTTTGTACAATTTTTTGGAACTATTTAAATTGGTCGCCTCCTCGGAGGTGCTCCAGGCATTCCTATTGGAGGAGGCCTCGTGGAAGGCCAGACACGCTGGTGGACTATGTCTCCGAGCTGGCCTGGTGCGCCTCGGGGTCCCCCAGAACAGCTGGAGGAGGTGTGCGTGGATCGGAAGTCTGGGCATCTCTGCTGAGACTGCTGCCTCCGCGACCCGGATAAAGCGAAGAAATGGATGGATGGATGAACTATTTAAATTTTAGAAAAAACTCGGTTGCGCCACCTGACACGTTTTTATACAGAGAAGCTACAAATACATCAAAAAATACATTTAAATACTTTTAAATGTTATTTAACAAACATAACTTGTTTAAACACAAAATTATCGACTCAAAAATATGCATGCCATCAGTTTTTAAAAAACGTTTTGAAAATATGTTTTTTGACCCCCTTATACGTCATTGACCCACATATAGATAGATAGATAATATAGATAGATGCCGGGCGTATTGTTTTAAATGTTGTAGTCTGTAAAGCACTTTGTGATACCCTTCGGTATGAAAAGCGCTTTATAAAAAGATGGAAAGAAAAAAAAAATTACAGAGCATTTTGTATGTGTCTTTGTAGAAGTGCTGGAATCATTTATGGCCACTCGTGAAGCAATGCAGGTGCAACAGAATGTGACTGTGTACGAGTCCTTTGGCACGAGCAGTGGGAGCCCAGTGCGTGATTCTGATCTCAAGCCGCAGTTGGACAACCAACAAGAATCAGAACAGAGCTTGTCTTACCCTGCTGCTTGCCATCTGGTGATTTCCCGCTGCCTTTTTCTTTTGCTCGGTGTAAGGGCAGCATGTGTGGAACCCAGTGAAAGAGAAAACAGTCCTACTACAAACACCGCAGGAAGGTCAGTGTTGAACTGGGTGTTTGATGTTGGAATAGAACTGTTTTTGTCAACAATGTTTTTTATCTGTAGGAAAGTCATGGCCAACTCCTTGCTGTTGGATGATGGGCAAAAAAATGTACGACTCTTTGCTTTGTATCTGAGATTATTAATTATTTATTTACTATTATTATTATCATCCTCATTGCTTCTCACAAATTATTTTGTTTTGTAGACTGGTGAAATAAAAAACACCCAGCCATGTTTCAAAAATACAATGGGTGAGAAAGAGTTTGTGACACTTTTTTTTTTAAAGGGTCCACATGTTTGCAATTATAATGTTTACTTGTGAGTTGCAGGTCTGCCTCTGTGTTCTCTTGGGGTCATGAAAGAAGCTTGGCATCGTTTGAGGCAGTGTATTGGTCCAGCCACCTCACCATCACATGCTGGAAGTAAAATATCATCTATTCTTCATCAGGTTTTTGAATTTGTCTGTGGAAGTCTAGTCCACACGCGTGAAGCATCATCAGCATGGCACAGTGAACAGCCTTGTGCTCATGCAGACCCGAAGGCCATTACACGTGCTGTACTGCAGCAACAACAAAGGGCTGAGGTAGGTTCTAATTTTTATGTACCGCATTTTATTCATAACATTTTTATTTATAGCTGCCTTTTTTGTTGCTAGATGCGACTTGAAGCGCTTTGTCAGATGTCGTGTTTCTTGTCTAAGATGGAGGAAAAAGATAACTGTGTCACATCATCTGCTGCATTACTGCAATCTGTTCAGCTACAGTTTCTCTGTGGCTGCTTTGGTCTTGGAACACAAATGATCAGTTTTCACTCTGGTGCAGATTATGAAGCGCAACATTACATGGTACCACTTGTTTATAATCATCAGCAGTATATAAACACAGCTGTTTTCTTTCATTCATAATTTCATGAGTTGTAATTGTTGTTCATTGATCTAGAATGGTACACATTCAGCTTCTCTAGATACACAAAGAGAGCTACAATCTGCAGCCCACAATTTTTACCATCAAGTTGTGTGCATCCTCAGACAAAGAGTCCTATTGGAAAAAGAAAATCCAGGTTTGACCTTTTTATATTTATGTATCTTTTATAAACCACATTTCTTGCTTT
Source organism: Neogobius melanostomus (assembly GCA_007210695.1). NCBI lineage: Eukaryota > Metazoa > Chordata > Actinopteri > Gobiiformes > Gobiidae > Neogobius > Neogobius melanostomus. The sequence continues at coordinate 4,732,226 of VHKM01000221.1, read as the reverse complement.
TTCCAAAACCTTGACTTGGTGTTGTATTTTTGTACAGGTTCTTGTCAGCAGCTTCTGCTGGCCATAATGTTTGCACTGAATTTCTGTTACAAGTCTGTTGACCTGGTGCTTGTCATCAAATCTGGCATCCTTGAAATTTTGTCTTTGCTCACCAATGACAGCTGTTATCTGATGAACCAGGGCTGGTTTGCTGCATCAGCATCTGCACCCGCTCTGCTCAGTGGGGCGGTAAAATTAGCTTGTGCACGTTTGCTACAGATTTTCACTGTGCAGCAAGGTGAGAGAGAATTTTAATTTGGTGCTGTGTGTGAAAATCGGTGACATTAATGGCATTCCTTTTTTCAGCTTCTGTGAAGACTCTTTACCAACAGAAATTTCAATTGAACTCATGGAAGTTATGCTCCAGCATCTCCAAAATATTCTGTCCACCCTCCAGCAAGTCCAAGCCATAGAAAAAGGCACAGCTGAGAGAGGAGATCTGGACTGCAGTATATTCACTATGGGTAAAACGGGTGACAGAACTGTGTTATTATCATGTTATAATCGTCGTCTATAATGTCTTAGAATTGTTAAATTTAAATTTTTTAGGACTGAAAAACAGCAGAGTGGTTGAATCCCAACTTGCAGACTTTCTAGTATTTTTGAGGCGTGTCCTCTCATCAAGAGTAATGAGCAGACTCTGCATGTTTGTAAAATGCGTTGATCCTCTTATAGCCATTATATCACAGAAGTGCACTTCAGGTAATATTTCTAAAACTCTTGTTACAGTATACAGTAATACATCCAGAACTTTAAGAAAAACAAACACCTTTTCAGGTTCCTCAAGAATCTATAATCTTCGCACAAAGCTTTTGGCCTTCCATATTTTAGAAAAGCTACTACCTCTGTGCTCTGAGCCAGATCAAATTCAACAGGTTTGATGAAAATTTTTGGCTACTGCTTATGTTAAGGTTATAACTTAGACAGTGTTTTTGATTCTCTCTTAGATTGTGAAACAACTCTTTCAACTCTTGTCTGTGTACATGTGGGAGGAGCCAATGACTGAAAGGAACCTTGTGGAGGTGGTTGATAAGGATACCAGGGTAAAGATCGGAGCACCCTGATGCTGCATAGTGACTTAATGTTACTGTATTCTTTTTTTCATAGAGTCCTGGTGGCTTTGAAGAATGTGTTTCAATCGGGGAATTTTCATTTGATCCACACAAGCTAATCTGCTGCACGTTGGAGAGTGGAAACATTCTGTGTCATGGCTCAGGTGGAAAAGGCTACGGCTTGGCAACAACGGCCATCACTTCGGGTTGCTTTGTATGGAAGGTTTGCATTACTTTGGTTTAAGGAAATTTGATACATGCGAAATTGCTGACAGTAACATATTACTAATCCTTCTTTTAGTTTCACATCACGAAAGAAAACCGAGGCAATGAGGGCACATGCATTGGTGTTTCACGCTGGCCAGTCAGAGACTATAATCATCATACCACCACTGACATGTGGCTGTATCGGGCCTATAGTGGAAACTTATATCATGGGGGCGAACTTGTCCGTAGTCTTCCATCCTTCACCCAGGGTGACACTATCACATGTATCTTAGACATGGAAGCACACACTGTATCATTTGCTAAGAATGACAAGGTTTGTCAAACAAACTTCAGTCATTATAATTTGCAAGACACTACCCTTACTGTGCATTTTTTGATAGGACCCAAAGCTGGCATTTGAAGGTGTAGCAGCCCCTGAACTGTATCCTTGTGTCCTATTCTATAGTAGTAATCCGGGAGAGAAGGTAATATTTTATTTATCTCTGTGGTGCACCAACAAAATTCAGAAAAAACAATGTTGAACTGTGTTTCATAGGTGTCACTGCATGACCTTCAGATGCGAGGCATGCCAAGTAACTTACTTCCTGGAGAACCCCTTTGCAGTCCCCAAACTACTGTGCTTCTTGAGTCAACCTTGCAGCTTCTCCATGGACTTCATCAGTGTGACCACTGGTCATCAAACATAAATCAGCATATCCACACCCAGTTGGAGCTTATTAATCCACTGTTGAAAGAAAACGATTTTAAACAAGGTCAGAGAACGCTGTCTGTACTCTTTCTGTAACTAAACATTACTCCAATTTATAGGATGATTTTAGGATTATTTTTAAAATTATATAAAGAATAACAGATATCATACTGTATTTGTGTAAACTCTCAGTTGTACAGGAGTTTTTCTTTAGAGTCAAACATTTATAAGCCGTCATCTGTACTTGATAGTTAAAGTGTTGCTAATGTTTCACTTCTCATCCAAGAAGGTTTGTCAGCAACTAATAACCTTTATTTGACTGGAGATGAACTGCTGACTAAGAGCTACTAGTTCATCTCCATCTTAAAGCCATAAACCACTCCTTTGATGACAGTGAAGTTAAACATGTAGCTTAAGAGAAGTGATTGTTTGAGATGTATGAAAGAAGAAACAAACTTCTCTCAAAAAGCAGTCTGGTCTTACATATAACTTGTCCCCAACTTCCATGGTACTGACATGTCACTCAGTCTGAGACACTGCCCAGGTTAGATCAAAAGACAGTGAATGGGCAGATAGCTCAGGGTACAGAGTGATACTCTGACAAAGCTTCTTGGACGAGAGGCAAAACATCTGCAACTATTTAACTGACTACAGATATTATACATGACTTTGTGTTTCATTGCAGTTGTTATTATGTTCTGCAGATTGCAGACACGATATCAACAAAGAAGAGAATGAAAAAAAAGTGTCTACAGATGACACTAGTGAAAAGCTGCCACTTAGTGTTTTTTTGTCAGAAGCCAAGCTCACAGCTCTTTGCACAGAAGTGTGGCCTGTGCTTGCAATGATTGGAGGAGTAGATGGTGGTCTTCGAGCAGGAGGTGTATGCAGACACAACCCCAGTGGGCGCAGGGCTATTTTACTGGGAGTCCTCAAAGAGGGAAACACGCTTGCCAAACTTCAGTGGGAGGAAGGAGACCTATCTGCTAGGTATTTTAAATGACACTTCATACAATACAAACATTAATTTCCCATTTATATCATACATTCTTATAGTTGCCATGTTTTGATTATTTCCGACTGTTTTTTTGTGTGTGTCTTATCTTGCCATTGTGATTATTATATATTTTCTTATTATTAGTTACTTTTCTTATCTCATTTTTCTTCTTCTTTCCTCATCTTCAACCTTACTTCCATTAAACCCTTTCCTGATGTCTCCCCAATCTGTATCTGTGCCTTCTCATCCCTTTCAATGACTAAGCTACGTGAATTCTTGGTCACCTAGCGATACACCCATCGCCTCCCTGGACCCCTGCCACATGGCCTGCTGTGATGTCAGCCAACTTGGAGGCCTGAAACCAAAGATCTTATTAGACCTCATTTATCTCATGGGTGTGCTGGAAGAGCATGGATGGCTGGGATCTGTGCCAACTTCCCCAAAAAAGTTCTCTGAAAGTGAAACCCAGTGTTGCTTGGATGAAGAAGTGGGGGAAGAAGTTTGGCAGACAGATAATCAAAAAGGAGAGCAACAATTTGAAACAGACCCCTTTCCTTCCCCAAACAATGATGCGATCAAGAAGACTGAGGACCATCAGGATCAGATTTCCCATCAATCATTAAGAAATGACATCTTTTCTTTAGAGATGAGAGCAGTCAAGGTGTCATACCTCCTCACTGGAGCTCTGAAGTCCCTAAATGTAATGTTTAGCTGTGAAAAGCTATCAGATTTGCTTCTCGTGGCCAAAAATGAAGCTTCATTCCCTAATCTTGACCAGTCCAAAACGCAGAACAAACAATGGGATGAAAATGCTGAGCTGTGCTCAGTGATGCAATATGTGGTTCAGAACATGGTCAAATGGGCAGTTCGGCCTTGTCCCATCAAACAGAGGGTGTCCCTGACAGATCTGGAGAGGGCTCAAATTATGATCTTCAAAGGAGCACTAAACAATCCAAGTGATAATAAGAAAGGTATTTCTTACACTTGCTGGCTAGATTTAATTTACAGCGAGTAAAGTTACTAAAATGACTTTCTCTTGCAGATTCTGGACACATTATGCCTTCCTACCCGATATCCAAATCATCCAGTTCAGTTTCCTTGTACAGCGCCGGGTCAGAGGGGACTGCGATATTTGGTCAGTCTAACAGAGCCTCTGCTTCATCATCTAATACTGATTTGGCTGCATCTCTTCCTACAAGTCTGTACTCTGAGGGTCTGGAAAATTTCAACCCTTTCCTTCCAATCAGCCTTTTGCAGTGAGTATTTATCATTGAGATTGAGAAAAATGTATAACCCTTATAGGGCTAGATCTTGTGTTTCTAATCGCAGGCTGTAGACTAGACGGGTGGCGCGCTGTGCAATCTTCAGCTTAATATCTGCCGCAGAAAGTGGGCAGGACAAGGGTGGACAGACACCCATGGTAACGTCATGCAGAGAACAGTGGGTTGCGGTGGTATTTGCAGTTTGTTCTGCAAAAGCTTAATAACATGCGTGAGGCGGCACACAATGTTTAATAAAATTGAAAGAAATAGAGCTGTGCCTTCACTCAGCTGTGGCAGTGGGCGGAGCAAGCACCTGCTGCTCTGAGCGTCTTATATTAAACACAGCCCTTTATCTGTCAGATACAGGTCTATTGCCAAATTTGGGTCCATTTTTGTAGAGTTTAGCAGAGATGTGGACAGAGACTACTGTAGAAGGACCGAAGGCCGCTTGCTGTAAAGTCGGATTCGAGTGAGCCTGAGGTGGGCGGGGAGAGAGAGACCCTCGGCACTGGACACCACTAAAATGTGCAAATTTACCTAATAAAAAGTATTGAATTGATCTGAAACTGTCACATTGGCTGCGGAGAGTTATACAGGAGTTGCCGGGAAATTGTAGCTTATTGGAGCAGTTACCAGCGAAAGCACTAGTGCAAAGTTGTGTGTGCGCAGGATCGCGGCCTCGCCTCGACCAATACGGTCCTTGCGCCCTTTAAGTGTTACTGACTGAAGTCACTCAGTGCTATTTTAAATATCAGGAAGTAAATGCAGATGATGTTAGTTGTTATACTTGGTTAGGCCAAACAGATTTGTACCACTGTATTGATATGTTCATTATTTTGTCTTTCTAATTGTCTTCAGGCATATGGTGCTTACACGATTCCCCACGCTCACTGGTCTAGTTAGCCCTTCACCCATGCTGCACCCCTGCTTCAGCCTTGCCAGCTCTGCTTCTTGCGATACTTTCACAGAGCAGCAAACTAGCTTCATGGAACCTGGCCCATCCAGTACCCAGCTCAGAAGCAGTCTGGGTAAGAAGCCTCAGTTTTGCGTTGAACTGTTTTATTATACATTTAAATGTCTTGGATTGACACATAAAATATTTTGCATGGCCTTACCAACATTGCAAAAGTCAATAAATAATTTCTACTGTTTATGGTGATTTTGAAATTGAAAACGGTTTGTGTACAGTTTCCATATAATAGTATTTAAATATGAAAAAAAAGAAAAATGTGCGCGGGTATGTGCGCGGCGCTGCTGCGTGCACGAGTGCGTGTGCGTACCTCGGTCCTGCTGCGGCTGAATGCACTGCGCAGAGCGCGCTCTGACAGAGCCTTAAATAAATAATTATTTACGTCGGGTTTGTTTCAAGTTAATTGTTCGGGCTTGGGTCGGGTCGGGCTTTATGCACTCGGGCTCAGGTTTTTTGGGCCCAATCTTAGCTCTACCCGACACCATGATGCTCTTGCACTATACTTCACAGTGGGGACAAGGTTTTGATGTTGATGTGCATTTTTCCTCCACACATGACGTTGTGTGTTCCTCCCAAACTATTCAACTTTGGTTTCATCAATCCACAGAATAGTTTGCCAGTAGTGCTGAGGAGTATCCAAGTGCTCTTTCGCAAACTTCAAACATGCAGGAGTGTTTCTTTTAGACAGCATGGCTTCCTCTGTGGCGAACCCCATTCTTGTTCAATGTTTTACGTATTGTAGTTGTGCCAACAGAGATGTTGGCATGTGCCGGTGATTTCTTTAAGTCTTTCGCTGACACTCTAGGGTTCCTTTTTACCTCACTGATTATTCTGCGCTGTGCCCTTGGAGTCATCTTTACAGGGTGACCACTCCCTGGAAGTGAAGCAACAGTGCCAAACTGTCTCCATTTGTAGATGGTGCACATCAGACAATGCTTCTCAACAAGAGACACTTCTTAATTAGTGTGTGTTTTCAGCTTTAAGCCACACCTCAGTGATTGGACTTCAGGTTGGCTCACACCTGACTCTAAATGTCTGTATAAATTTGTCTAATTAGCTCTTGGAGGATCTTTAGCCAGGAGGTTCATTTACTTATTACACCCTGTCCTGTGAATGTTTACATGTTATGACCATTAAAATATGACATGTACTGAAACTGGGAGATCTGTACACAAACTTATTGAAAGCTTTGATATGCATTCTAATACGTTGTCAATATATGAACATTTAAATCTGGTTAAGCAATAAAGTGATGACCTTTCCTGCAGTGCTTACCTTTCAAATGTAGAGTGCATTTTAACAAAGTGTATTAATTAACCATTTGCTTGAATTTAATATGCTTTATTTATTTAACAAGTTGTTTTTTTAACTACCAGAACGGACACAGACATTTGTCACCAGTCGTTTACTAGAAATGGGATTCTCTTTGAGGCACATCTACTGGGCTATGGAGGCAGCAGGTACTGCTTTGTGAAGCAAAATCAAATGTCATGACATCACAAGCATATCCTCTTAATAGTGTGGTCATCCACGTGACACATATCGAACATTTATTGACATACTGTATGTTTGTTCATGTGGTCCTCTCTCTAGATTTAACAGGTGACTTTGATTCTCAAACCATTGAGGTGTTAGCCAGCTGGATGCTCGAGCACCCTCTGAGTGAGGAGCAGCCACCTACACACACTGCTCATCTAGATGGGGCTCCTGACACACCATCTCCAGATGGGCCAGAGACTGTACAGTGTCCTGAACAGCTCACAAGTCAAACCAGTGAAAGGTATGACATTCTTTCCAGGGCAACTATCACAAACATGGTTTATTGAAGCCACAAAATACTTTTACCTAGCATACTCTATTTTTTTGATCATCTCATATTGTCTGTTTAGAGAATTTCTACATTTTTTGTTTGTTTCGTTTGTAACAAACAAAAATTGTAGAAAAGGGACATTTAAAGAAGAAGAAGAAGATCTTTATTTATATAGCGCCTTTCACAGACATGGTCACAAAGCGCTTTACATGAGAGCATTTTACATTCACCCCATACTTGGTGGTGGTAAACTACCTTAGTAGCTTCAGTTTCCCCTGGGGGAGACTGACAGAAGCGCTGTCGCGACTGCACACATCTGCGCCAACGGTCCCTCTGATCACCTCCATGCATTCACACACATCATTCATCCTGGCCTATTGTACATGTTTTTGGTGGTAGGGGAAACCGGAGTACCCGGAGGAAACCTACGCAGACACGGGGAGAACATGCAAACTCCACACAGAAAGGCCCCATCCAGGTGGGAATCGAACCCGGGACCTTCTTGCTGTGAAGCGAGAGCACTAACCGCTGCGCTACCGTGCCGCTCATCTAGATGAGCAGTGTGTGTTAAAAGCAACAATTAATTTTTTTAAAATCTTATTTTAGTCTTTTGCCGGGGCTTGACTGGATTGAAAGAGAAATGTCTTGGATGTCCACTTAACCAGAAATCGCCCGCCTCCAGCAAGGAGGCGACGCTCAGGACCAACTCAGAGGACCTCATTTAGAAGAGCAGGTTTGTTACAGTGTCAAACAATGATCATGTTGATTGTGTATTATTATTTTAGGCACTACCAACACGCCTTTTCAGATATGCCATCAAGCTGTCTCCTGCCACAACTTTACCAACCACAGACTGGCTCAAATGAATGGGCCGAGCAGATGGAGTTTCATCCCTTTGCCACTGAAGAAGAGTCAGAGTTGGACTACATGGATGATCCCTATCGTGATGAATCGTATGAGGATCTGCTTACCACTTCCTTTTTCAGTTTAGAGAGAGATGCTCTTCAAATAGTTGAGGTACCCTTCAACACCTAGAGATTTTCATAAATTACATTATTTATATTAATGTTTTTTTTAAAGGTTGGTGAAGAACACAGTCATATGGTCAAGTGTGAGCTGTGTAATACATTGACCCTACAATTTAACAATCACATAAAGCGGCGACACCCAGGATGTGGACAGAGCGCAGCACGCAAAGGCTACGATAGCACGGGTGCCTATGTGGATGTTTGGTTCAAGGGCGAGTGTGGCTCAAATTTTCCTTTCTACTTGCTATGCAGCTCATGCAGAGAAAAATATATGGCTACAAATATTTGTGAAACAAATTTGAAACATGACAGGTAATTTTTATTTCAAAACGTGTCGTTTTACACAAATACATACAATAAATCTTTTTGTGTTTACATTACTTAGGATTAAAGGGGTCACCTCAGATCTCACTGGACAGTTTGACGGCACATTAGATGGTAGGTCTTTGTTTTGGTTTTGGTTTTTACCTCCAAACAATAGCAAATTACAAAAGTTAAAACTGGCAAATTCATCTATTTCGTTCTTTTCAAGACAATTGGGAATTGAGTACCTCAGACTGTGTGTCAGACAAGCTGACTGGATTGGAGGACTTTGGGCTCCTGCTGAGACCACTGGGACTGAATGAAAAGAAGCTGGTGCCGGACCCCATTGCCTTCTCTGAACCAGACCCACTTGGCGGACTAGCCTACAACTCTGCTGATCCTGCAAAAGCTGTGGTTGTAAAAAGTATGTACATAAATCATATGTGTGTATGTGGTAGTGTGTTATATTTCTTATTTGGATCACTGACTTGTCATTTGTATGTTGTATGTGTAATGCAAGTGTTGATTTTCCAACAGGTACTGCTCAAGAGCAGAAAAATTGCCTGAGCCTGGGACAGCAGGCCGTATCACTGAGGGATTCTCAGGATAGACTAAAGGCACTGAGACGAGTCACCTCCACTGCCCAGATCCTGCTCGCGTACAGCATGGTGATGAGAGCTTTGTCTCAGGCTGCCTCAAGGTGCTTTGTTTTGCTTGCGCCAGATCTATATAAAAATCTGTATAATAGTTATTTTCATATTTACAATCATCTCTCCTGGTTAGTGTTACAGTATATAGCCAATCCAATGGGCTAGAGTCTTTGGGGCTCGCTGACATCCGCGTGCTGGTTCGTTTGATGACGCTCGCAGCTGGAGGAAGGGCTCACTCCTGTATAGACAAACAGTCAAGTGTGAAAAGGGCAGAGCGAAGCAGTCCCTCCTGCCTCAGCTTTCTCTCCACAGCCATTGGCAGTGTCGTATCCCACAGTCCTATGGCCTATAGGCAGCTAGTGGAGATATGCACTCGTGTAAAGACTTTTCCCATTGCTCTACTCCTGCATTAAAACTAAGCATGCAGATATTGAGTTACAAATGATCTTTTTCTGCAGGAACTAATGGCTGCAGCAACTGGAGTGAATATTGCTGAAATTAGTGACCCACAACAAAGACTTTGTGTAAATACAACAGCAATGGGCCAGTCCAGTCAACAACACACGGACCTTAATGAGCGAAGTTATTCAACTTTTCTTGTTACACAAAGCCTGGTGTCTCTGCTTATTGAAAAGGGCATTCCGTGTTACAGCCAAGAGCGAACTGAATGTGAGGCTAATGGTAAGAAAATGTTACCATTATATAAAATCATTGAATCTTGCATGATGTTGCAGTTGTATTTTACGTTACAGCAGATATAAGACAAGAGGGATCTTCATCCTTGCCTTCATCCCCTCTGCCTCACCTTGTCCGAGTAGGTCCTCTGGAGTTGACAAATGCACTGGCAGCATGTGTGCTGTCTGCTCGGCTCACAAACAAGCACAGAGAGTGGGCAGCGCAGCAGCTGGTGCAGGCACTGGCTGCTGCAGGAAGAGAGAGCCTCCCTCGCCCCCAGACATACAGTGATCTCACTGGGGATTTGAGGAAATGCCCTGTAAAACGCCTTGAGGGCCATTACAATAAGGTTTTTGTGTTGTTACTTTTGATCTCTGAATATTAAGTTTCTAATGGTAGCATTACTATCTAGAACATTCTTCACATATGTTTTCTATTATAAGCAGGTGGTGAGTTGTTCTTGGAACAATGACCAGAGTTTGCTGGCTACCTGCTCTCAAGACAAAGTTGTGCAATTATGGAACATCAGAGCAAATGTTGTGGAGCTACAAAACACCTTTTCATGTGTTGCAAGGTGTTTGTTATTTTATTGCAGAAAACTAAAGAGATGGAGGGTTGTACATTTTGGTTATGTGACCTAACTTTGTTTGATTTTCACAGCAGGACTGACTGGTCAAGTACAGAGAGACCTGGAAGATGCCATCACATGGCTCCTGTCTATTGGAGTGCTGGAGGACATTTTTTGGCTACTCCAGAGAACAAACTAATAAGTATCATGTACATAAGAGGTAAAGTAGTTTTTATGTTGATGAGCTTTAGCAATATAATCCACACTGATCTTTGTTTGTGGGTTCTACAGGCTCTCACTGTCACATGGAAGCCCAGTTGTCTCGGGTCACAGCCCTTTGTTGGGCACAATCCTTCAGCGTCTGGGTTCTTGACCAGCCAGGTTGTAACAACAAACCTGCTGCCAATCTCTTAGTTGGACGACTTGATGGTTCACTCTGCTGGATGCAGGTCACAATGCAGGAAAAAATTTGCATGTGAAAAGCACTGAACTTACCCACTGTTACAGGAATGAAGGTGCGAGGAAGGGTCTATTTTGAAAGTTGCATGCATTTACATGCAAAATAAGTAACTTGTTATTGAAATTCTTATCAGCCCCCCAGTGTGCAGCCTGGCATAGTGAGGATCGACCATTTGCTGCAGGATATACTGATGGAAAAATTCTTTTGAGCTCAATTGACAGTGATAAAGATCAGCACCCTGATGTGTTGACTGTTTACTCGGTTAGTGAGCTAATTGTACTTTATGCTTCATGTACATAAAGTACAATTACTGTTTTAATTCTTAATCTAATTTGTCATTTATAACCGTTCAGGAGGGTTTAATGTCCCTTAAATGGGATCCCACTGGACAACTGCTTGTGTGTCAAAGCCGGTCTGAGCTTGTTCGTCTTGTGGGACAGTCTGGTGGAACATGGGTCATCCTGCACTCTCTGATGCACACTGGAATTGTTAATATCGCTGAGTGGTGCTCCCTCCCAGGCCAAGGACCTGATCCTAGGCTCATGATGGCCGTGTGAGTGAACCATTATATTTCTTCTGGAAATCCCCGTTTTAATTGTTTAAATACTGTATACATAAGTTAAACTATGAATGTAAATATGTTTAGTGGTTGTCAGAATGGATCTGTGTTTGTATGGACACTACCTCAGCCAAACCTGTCAATCCACCTCTCCAGTAACGACAACAGCACTGCCAAGGTCAGTTTCCTGTAGCTATCATCCCTTTTCACTTCAGCTGTATTGGAAATTTTACTACATTACTAGACAATTTTGTTTCTCTCAATCCATTGGTTTGAAAAGACGATGTTAAAGGAATAGGCCACCGTTTTTACATACTGAGATATGTTCTTACCTTAGCTTTGACAAGTTCATTTGTACCTGTTTTGTCTTCACGTGTGCCTTCTGTAACGTACACACAGCACAGACGGCGTTAGAAAAAAAAGGGGAACTATATTGTAAGGCATAATAATACCAGGAGTAATTCGGCATCCGCGCAGTGATATCTTCACTTTACTGTGCGGATGCCGAATTACTCCTGATATTATTACGCCTTACAATATAGTTCCCCTTTTTATCCACATTGTTTAATTTTATGTAATTATACTTTGTGGTGTAACACTTCACGTAACCATACTTAAATAGGGAAAACGTGGAAGAGTTTGGTATCTTCTATCTTCACCTCGTTTGGAGCTATAGAGGAGAAGAGAGAGGCTAAATGCTAACGCCGTCTGTGCTGTGTTTACGTTACGGAAGGCACACGTGAAGACAAGACAGGTACAGTGCCTTGATTCGGCCCCTTGAACTTTTTTGACCTTTTGCCACATTTCAGGCTTCAAACATAAAGATATAAAACTGTACTTTTTTGTGAAGAATCAACAACAAGTGGGACACAATCATGAAGTGAAACGAAATTTATTGGATATTTCAAACATTTTTAACAAATAAAAAACAGAAAAATTGGGCGTGCAAAATTATTCAGCCCCCTTAAGTTAATACTTTGTAGCGCCACCTTTTGCTGCGATTACTGCTCTAAGTCGCTTGGGGTATGTCTCTATCAGTTTTGCACATTGAGAGACTGAAATATTTGCCCATTCCTCCTTGCAAAACAGCTCGAGCTCAGTGAAGTTGGATGGACAGCGTTTGTGAACAGCAGTTTTCAGTTCTTTCCACAGATTCAGGTCTGGACTTTGACTTGGCCATTCTAACACCTGGATATGTTTATTTGTGAACCACTCCATTGTAGATTTTGCTTTATGTTTTGGATCATTGTCTTGTTGGAAGACAAATCTCCGTCCCAGTCTCAGGTCTTTTGCAGACTCCATCAGGTTTTCTTCCAGAATGGTCCTGTATTTGGCTCCATCCATCTTCCCATCAATTTTAACCATCTTCCCTGTCCCTGCTGATGAAAAGCAGGCCCAAACCATGATGCTGCCACCACCATGTTTGACAGTGGGGATGGTGTGTTCAGGGTGATGAGCTGTGTTGCTTTTACGCCAAACATAACGTTTTGCATTGTTGCCAAAAAGTTCGATTTTGGTTTCATCTGACCAGAGCACCTTCTTCCACATGTTTGGTGTGTCTCCCAGGTGGCTTGTGGCAAACATTAAACAACACTTTTTATGGATATCTTTAAGAAATGGCTTCTTCTTCCATAAAGGCCAGAGTTGTGCAGTATACGACTGATTGTTGTCCTATGGACAGAGTCTCCCACCTCAGCTGTACATTTCTGCAGTTCATCCAGAGTGATCATGGGCCTCTTGGCAGCATCTCTGATCAGTTTTCTCCTTGTATGAGCTGAAAGTTTAGAGGGACGGCCGGGTCTTTGTAGATTTGCAGTGGTCTGATACTCCTTCCATTTCAATATTATCGCTTGCACAGTGCTCCTTGGGATGTTTAAAGCTTGGGAAATCTTTTTGTATCCAAATCCGGCTTTAAACTTCTCCACAACAGTATCTCGGACCTGCCTGGTGTGTTCCTTGTTCTTCATGATGCTCTCTGTGCTTTAAACTGACCTCTGAGACTATCACAGAGCAGGTGCATTTATACAGAGACTTGATTACACACGGGTGGATTCTATTTATCATCATTAGTCATTTAGGTCAACATTGGATCATTCAGAGATCCTCACTGAACTTCTGGAGAGAGTTTGCTGCACTGAGGGGCTGAATAATTTTGCACGCCCAATTTTTCAGTTTTTTAATTGTTAAAACAGTTTGAAATATCCAATAAATTTCGTTCCACATGATTGTGTCCCACTTGTTGTTGATTCGTCACAAAAAATTACAGTTTTATATCTTTATGTTTGATGCCTGAAATGTGGCAAAAGGTCCAAAAGTTCAAGGGGGCCGAATACTTTCGCAAGGCACTGTACAAATGAACTTGTCAAAGCTAAGGTAAGAACATATCTCAGTATGTAAAAACGGTGGCCTATTCCTTTAACAGAGCAGTAACAAACGTATGTGTGCATGCACAATGGGTCGCATCAGAGGGCGGGAAGGGGAGAGTTCAGTTTCCTGATAACCTGTAAGCTGAAGCTGTCCTTCAGTAAGTAGGATAGTTTCTGTGGGATGGATGTGTTATCTCCTCTGAGATGACCCTGTCCACTCCAGGAGAGCTGGTTGAACAGACCCAGTCCAGATCATTGTTGAGCCAAAAACACAACAGTCCACAAGAGAAGAGCATCTTCCAGCTCCAAAGAGCGTAAGATGGCCTCTACACCTGGGACAAGTGACATGTATGAATCAGCCTGTTTGGGTTCAGAGATATGCTCGGTCTACTTTCCTTTGTTTTCTGTCACACGCTTGTAGTTGTTGAGATTCAGAGCAGATGATATCCCAATTACTTTTCACGAAGCACTTTTTAATGTTAACGTTAAAATGTGTATTAAACATAGTAATTACAGTGTATTATCAATCTCATGTTCAGTTGTGTTACAGGGGTGGTCCATTGTGAAATACAACTACCAGTAGCACTACAGCCTTTTCCAAGTTGATTGCAAAGAGTTTCTACATTTCTGCATTTGCTTGACGGGTTTTGTTTTTATTCTGAACATATTGAAGACATTATGCTATAATATTCAAGTAAATGTAGTAAAAATGAGAAAACTGGTAAAAGAACCAAATATTTATTTGGTAATACAGTTATCTAATCATCTTAATTTTTCCAACAGGACAGTGCAGTTTGTGTATTTGTACTTCATGGCCACATTACAGCAGTGAAGTCGCTTTCCTTTTGCCCAAGTGGACTGGCTCTGGTTTCAGGGGGAATCGGAGGCCTGCTTAACATTTGGTCGTTACAGGTAAGCAGGCATTACATTATAGAAAATGCATTAGTTTGCTTCTGTGCACTATAAGGAGTTTTTAAAAATGCATCTATTTTGTCAGGATGGCTCAGTCTTACAAACTGTGACAGGTTTGGGATCAGTTGTCAACACTATCTGGATCCCCAACGTGGGGGTTACAGTGTGTTTTGGAAGGTCAAAGGTATGAAGTATTTTAATAATAATGATAATATTGATAATATTGATAATATTGATAATAGTCATAATAATAGTAAATAATCACTTTTTTTTTTCTCTGCTCTTTTCCCCTGTAGGATGTTTATTGATTTGCTGCACCTCTGAATGGATTCACCAGAACCATGTGCTCGCTTCCTGCCGAATGTCCTTGAGAGGCCAGAATATTTTTGGCTTAAACAGGGCACCGTGCCTGTCTGTGCTTCTGGAGAGGCTTCCTTTGCTGCTCCTGGAACAATACAATTATGAGAAGGTACAGGGCACTTATCTACATAGTATTTAGCCCTGAAAAATAATTATGACAATCATTAATTTACATGTTTCTCTGTTTCAGATCCATGTGACATCTGGTGACCAGCTTGTTCACAGTGGCTTTCTTCAAACGTTGGCCTCTGTAGCTGTCGGTTTGTCTTTAGAAAGGCACCTATGCCATTGCATTTCACCACCTCATCACAGATCACCTGACTCTCACTCATGTCCTTTTGAATGGAGCTGGCTCGCCACCTACGCCACCACTGTACACAGTGCTGAAGCCATTGCCAGTGGCACAGCCTTTCCAGAATCATTTATGTTTGAGTTCGAGGACATTATTGACACTGAAACTGCAGTAGCTCTGGTGAGTTGTTTTGGGCTGGTTTTCACAAAGCTCTAAACACATTTTATTACACATTGAAATCATTTTAATATATTTGATAGGATAATAGAAAATGGAGCTTCAAAATGGATGAGCAGTTGATGTCTTGGGCCACCACTAGACCAGAGGTAACGGAAAGCAGTCTATGTAAAATAAGTGTGATTATATGCATACAATTTCTTTATAATAGGATTGGCAACAAGGTGGGAAGAGTGACGTTTATCTGTGGGGAAATGGGCGATATGGTCAGCTGGCAGGAACAGGATCAAACCTGATAATTCCCACGTTAGCACCCTCTCTCTCTCAGACACAGCAGGTAACGGTGTCATACAGACTGATGACTCTTTTTGTAAAGATGGGTTTATGTGGCTGTTTTCCCCTTTGTTACGGCAGGTTGTATGTGGTCAGAACTGTACTTTCCTGGTCCAGTCTAATGGAACTGTCTTGGCTGTGGGGGAAGGACAATATGGCAGATTGGGGCAGGGTAATTCTGATGACCTCTTTGTCCCCACTATTATCTCGGCATTTCAAGGTACACAATTCACTGACGTCTTTGTTGGCAGTACTGTATAACATGATGGGTACAGTTGTATGAAAATATGTGATTTTCCATACCATGCATTGTGTGAATTATATAAAATGAAAAAAATATAAACACTTCACTATATTTATGTGATAGTAACAAAGATTTAAAAAGCATTCATGTGGATTAGGATTATTTTTTGTTATTATTTTTTAAAGAAAATATGGGGGAAACATTTATGTTGACAGGCTATGTGGTGACTCAGCTGGCGACATCATGTGGTTCTGACGGACACTCTATGGCCCTGACTGAGTCTGGAGAGGTTTTTAGTTGGGGAGATGGAGATTTTGGAAAACTGGGCCATGGAAACAATGAAAGGCAGAGAAGACCCAAACAGATTGAGGCATTACATGGAGAAGAGGTCATCCAGGTACAGGAGTACTCTGTGTTGTGCGTTTTAAAGCACATTTTAGGCAAATTACTTATTTTCTTTTTTTATTTTCTTTTTTCAAGCTTGCCTGTGGATTCAGGCACTCTGCTGTGGTAACTGCAGATGGGAAACTGTTTACCTTTGGCAGCGGGGAATCAGGACGTCTTGGTCTAAGATCAACATCTAATAAAATGCTTCCGGAAAGAGTAGCTACACTTGAAGGCTATCACGTGGGTCAGGTGAGACGATTAGGATAATTTCTTTTAAGAATGTTTGTAACATTATTATAATTATTAATAGATCATTGTAAATGTAATTTCTAAATGTTATGTTTATTCAAGGTTTCCTGTGGCCTCAATCACACTCTGGTCGTTTCACTCGATGGCATGGTCGTTTGGGCATTTGGAGATGGTGATTATGGAAAACTAGGGACTGGTTGTTCGTCTGCAAAGTATTACCCACAAGTAAGAATGATGGTGTACTTTTTTCTTCTTTTTTTTACAATTATTTTAAAATCTTAACATACCTCAACTTCTGCCATTTAAGAAAGTGGAGCAGCTGTGCAACATTGGAATTAAGAAGGTCAACTGTGGAACTCAGTTTCTGTAGCTTTATCCTATGATGGAAATGTGTATGCATTTGGACAAGGTACTTTACAAGATACATGGAAAATATGTATGTTGAGCAGTTATTCATGTTTTGTTGTTCTCCCAGAGCGTATGATTGGCTTGCCAGACTCCATGCTTAAGAATAAGTCCAATCCTCAGGTGGTACCAGCTTTTGAAGGAATCTTCATTGAAGAGATTGCTGTTGGCTGTGAACACACTCTTGCTCTGTCCTCCACTGGAGATGTCTATGCATGGGGCTGCAACAGTGAGGGACAGGTACATACAAAAATACATAACATCCAAAATAAAAAAATAGATACACAACAAAAGAAACAAAACATGACTCTAAATGGTTCTCTAGCTTGGTCTTGGTCACTCCAACCCAGTGAAGGAACCCACCCTCATAACAGTTCTCCATGACAAAAAGATATGTCAGATCTCTGCTGGTCGCTGCCACAGTGCGGCATGGACAACACCTTCTACCTCAGCAAAAAACTCAGGTGCAGATAACTTACAAATGTAGTGTATGTTTGAGTAATGTTTTCAAAATGCAGTGACATCAACTGTGGTATGGTCTTCAGGTGGTTCTGCTGGATTTCAACTGGGTCTGCCCCAGTCAATTCCACCTCAGTTCAACACCCTGAGGGAATGTTCCCCAAGCTTACTTGGCATGCGCCTTATGGTCCTCTACCACTTCTCTGATCTCATGTACAAGTCATGGAGACTACTCCGTTTGGACACCAAGAATCTGGTAGTCTAAAAATTGATTTAGATTTTTTTTTTTTAACTGAAACTATAACGTAAAATATGTTTTTTAAATGTTTTAAACATATTAACATACGTATATTCATGCCATCTTGATTACTCCTTATCTAGGTGTCTACGTCACGCTACAGTTCAGGGACAAATGCCATCATCCGAGGTGAGCTTCGAGGACTCCTGTCACCCAAGGTCAACACTTTGCCTCTGGTTCGTTGTATTGGCCGAACAATGACCCAGGGTAAAACATATGGGCCACAAATCACTGTGAAACGGATTTCAACCAGGTAAATGAAGTCAGATGTATTTGGTCACAAGTTTTATTTGAGTTTATAGCCGTTGTAACCATTTGTTTTTATATGTTATATATTCATAGGGGGAGATCAAGCAAGCCCATCTTTGTACAGATCGCCAAGCAGGTGGTCAATCTGAACCCCCTAGAGCTGCGGTTGCCGTCACGAGCCTGGAAAGTCAAGCTGGTTGGAGAAGGAGCAGATGATGCTGGAGGCGTGTTTGATGACACAATTACAGAGATGTGCCAGGTGAGCCTGAGAAATCCAGACATGGATCCAAACAGTCACTCTTAATGACTGTATTATTCCTTTCCAATAGGAGCTGCAGTCCAATGTGGTGGATCTTCTCATTAACACTCCAAATGGCTTTGCCGATGTTGGCAGCAACACTGACAGGTACATATTGGCCTGGGCAGCATAATAATGTTACAAGATGGTTGGTATAAGTGGTTTGACTCTGTTGAGTCATTCTGTTTGAGTTGTCGGACTTCACCTAGTGAGGCAGCAATGTGCCATGAGGCACCTAGTCTGCGAGAAATCACCCAAAGAAGAAGACGACCATTTCCAAACCTGAGAAGATTGATAGATTGTAATGCAGCTCTGTGCTCAAACACACAGTGCAGTCTACTGGAATATAGAAGTACTGTGCATACACAATCTTTTCTCATTCTGGGCATAAAATATTCCAAGCCAATAATAATATAAAAGGGGCAGAATAAAAGCTGTAGCTATAATTATAATATAAATCAACAAAAGAAAAAGTTACACAAGCAAATGGTACTGGCATGTAATGATCATAGTGAGGTTCACCTGGTCAGTTAAAGCGTTAAGTGTCCTCTAAGTAAGTAAGTGCTTTATTTGTCATTGTACAAGCATACAACGAAATTGTGTTCAGGTGTTAGTCCTGAGCCGTGATGCGACTGAGCCGCGCTGCCACTGTGGGTCAACCTGACCAGCATGTTTTTGGAGGTCGATGAAACCGTTGCACCTGGAGGAAACCTGGCAGCCTTCAGTCTTCAGTCTCTGATCCTCTGAAACGGTGCACCGCCTCCTGGGCGTGTCCCTGTTTATGAGCGTGGTGTCCTGCACTGGTCAGCTCCCTCCTCTCCCTCCGCTCCGCAACAGTCTTTCACCATCTTCTGGGATGAGCTTAGCAGTTCATCGGTTTTATTCTCCAGTGAACGTCCATTAGCCAGAACAATAGAAGGCATGTGTGGCTTACTGTAGCTGTGAGTCTCGCCCGGATACTTCCTCGTTTGTCCCTTTTTTGTGTCCTGTAGCTCCTCTTGTGACGCCTCCACTGTGCTGCAAGTGTGAGGGGCTCTTGGTGCCTCTTCAGTGTCTCAGAAGAAGATTTATCTGAAGCAACACATTCCCTTCCTTAGCATCATTTTCATATTTTACAAATAGATTCAGATGTAAATTAGATGTTCCAAGGATTGTGTTTCACCCAAAAGGGGCCTTACCTTAGTGCCATGGAGGTTGCTCTCATTTATCAGTTTACTTTTTTGTCTTGACAAGATATACAGATCTTTCTGAAAATGTTCTGTAATGCAGCATGTCACAGTAGTTTTATTTGAGAAAGGGAAACTTGTCATGCAGTTGCACTACTCATGGTTCAGACCTAATTCATGTGCTAGGAAGGAATCATGGCTTTCATTAATACTGTTGTGAACATTAATATGTCATTTCTTTTATCCAAGGTTTCTGTTAAACCCAGCGGCTCTGTCTGACGATCACATGATTCAGTTCAGATTCTTGGGCATTCTCATGGCTGTAGCCATACGTACAAAGAAACCACTGGAACTACATTTGGCGCCCTGGGTGTGGAAACAGCTCTGTTCAATGCCACTAATGGAAAGCGACCTTGAAGAGGTGGATCTGCTGACCTTTCGTAGTTTGCAGGGTATTCTACGTCTTGAGAACAGTGGGATCACAGAGGAGAATTTCCAAGTGGTGAATTACCATTTAAGATGATGTTTTAACCTCTTCCACTGTTGTATTTCACTTTGCATTTCTTTGTCATTTAAGATGATCACACTGGACTCATTTGTGGCTCACAGCGCTGATGGAAGGCTTGTCCCTATTGTCCCTGGTGGTCAAAACATTTCTTTGAACTTTGCCAACAGGACTGAATATGTAGAGCGAGCCTTGTACTACCGACTGCATGAAATGGATTCTCAGGTAAGGACAAGAAGGTTGGCTGCTTATAACCTGCATCTTTTATGTTTCTAAATTTGTATGTATCTAAATTGTGGACATGGGTTTTGTTGTGTCCAGTCGGCAGCCATCAGAGAGGGTATGTCCACGATCATCCCAGTGCCCCTCCTCTCCCTGCTAACAGCAGAACAGCTGGAGCAGCTGGTGTGTGGCCTCCCAGAGGTCTCTGTAGAGATGCTGAAGAAGTTGGTGCGTTACCGTGACATCTCTGAGAGCCAGCAGTTGATTGGCTGGTTTTGGCAGAGCTTGAGGAGTTTACCAATGAAGAGCGAGTTCTTTTTTTGCGTTTTGTGTCTGGACGGTCCAGGTTGCCCTCCAACCCAGCAGATATAAGCCAGAAATTTCAAATTATAAAGGTTGACAGGGTAAGGATGCACATCATTAGTCATATTCTGTTGATGTGCCAAATGTTAGTCTTTGTGGAGTTAATGATTTTACTATGTTTGTCCTACAAAACAAAATGTCATATATGCACATGTTGACTTTTTATGTTTTGTTTTTTTCCCCTCAGCCTGTCAATGGCTTGCCTACGGCGCAGACTTGCTTCTTCCTTCTTCGCCTTCCCCCGTATACAAGCCAAGCCATCCTTGCAGAGCGTTTACGTTACTCAATCCATAACTGTCCTTCGATTGACATGGACAATTATATGCTGACACACAACACGGATCCTATGGACAGCTCGGACACTGAAGACTGATGCAGCTCTCCCACATAATGGAGTTATGAATGTATTTCTCTGATGCCATGCATTAGAAGCCTTGACGTTAAGTTTTATAGAAACAATACATTAGTAAACTATTTATAAATGTCTAAATCCATGTGCTGTTCGGATTTGTTTTCAGTGCAATTATTGCAAATCATGTCCTTAATTACACGGATAATGATTTTTGTTAATAGAAAACTGTAAATGTGCCTGTTAGTAATTTATTGAAAATATTGAATTGAACTTGTCTAAGACGGCTTAAATGAAAATAAACTTTAGAAAAAAACATGTATTATTTTGGGCATTACTAAAGACTTAAGTCCTAGTTTTATAGTCAGGAAATTACCAAATGAAGGTATGAATAATAATAATAATAATCAACACTCAAAGACGCTTTACATTGCACTATTCATTCACTCCATACTTGGTGGTAGTAAGCTACTATTGTAGCCACAGCTGCCCTGGGGTAGACTGAAGCAAGGCAACCAGTCTGCGCCATCGGCCCCTCCGACCACCACCAACCACTCACTCACTCTCTACATGAAATCACCATTAGTGTATATCAATATTTCTCAGTTTCTGGTGCCTAGAAATGGTCGTGTCCTGTGTAAACTTTGAGCTTTGTAACCATCAGTGGCAAGACTGAAATGTCCCATGATGAACACATGAGGGCAGTGATGTTATTTGGCATCCATGGCAAAGAGACAGAAATGCCTAAATAAGCAGAGGTCACATGCAGCCAGTGTTGGGAGTAACTACATATATTTAGAACAGCCGGGCCTTCGCTAGTCTCCACTTTTGATGTTCT
Source organism: Neogobius melanostomus (assembly GCA_007210695.1). Taxonomy (NCBI): domain Eukaryota; kingdom Metazoa; phylum Chordata; class Actinopteri; order Gobiiformes; family Gobiidae; genus Neogobius; species Neogobius melanostomus. The sequence continues at coordinate 4,710,465 of VHKM01000221.1, read as the reverse complement.
GAGATTATTATTATTACAAAAAAATGTCCACCCAAGTCCCTATAACCCGTCACTCTCTATAGCTATAGACCCGCACTAAGTAGACCAGTGGTTCCCAACCTTTTTACTTGAAGCCCCCCCTGCTGTAGTCGGGCCGCGTCCATTCCAAAAACTATGGCCACTACAAATGTATAAAACAATGAATGCTAAAAATAATTTCAAACAAACTGCAATTGGAGTGTTTTATGCACCCGTACTCCTTTCTCAGTCATATTTGATGATTTTTGCTCATGGCCTGACCCTTTGACCAGACAAAGCCCTGAGCCTCTACAATCCCAGGCGGCCCGCAGGTTTGGAACTATAATGTATAGTCAAGTGCAAAGTTGCCTACTCACTGCAGTGTGCAGAAAGGAGTGAGCCCCTTTGTCCAGAGCACCAGCAGAATGAGCGATTACATCTACAATAGATTAGCTAAACTCAGGGAATAAAATTCAAGAGACAGTGGAATATGGATAAATATTAGGGGTTCAGCTATCACACGGTTCGGTTCACGGTGCAAGAACAATATAAAAAATAAGTTGGTTTTGAAATTATATATATATACACTCACCTAAAGGATTATTAGGAACGCCTGTTCAATTTCACATTAATGCAATTATCTAAACAACCAATCACATGGCAGTTGCTTCAATGCATTTAGGGGTGTGGTCCTGGTCAAGACAATCTCCTGAACTCCAAACTGAATGTCAGAATGGGAAAGAAAGGTGATTTAAACCATTTTGAGCGTGGCATGGTTGTTGGTGCCAGACGGGCCGGTCTGAGTATTTCACAATCTGCTCAGTTACTGGGATTTTCACGCACAACCATTTCTAGGGTTTACAAAGAATGGTGCGAAAAGCGAAAAACATCCAGTATGCTGCAGTCCTGTGGGCGAAAATGCCTTGTTGATGCTAGAGGTCAGAGGAGAATCGGCCGACTGATTCAAGCTGATAGAAGAGCAACTTTGACTGAAATAACCACTCGTTACAACCGAGGTATGGAGCAAAGCATTTGTGAAGCCACAACACGCACAACCTTGAGGCGGATGGGCTACAACAGCAGAAGACCCCACCGGGTACCACTCATCTCCACTACCAATAGGAAAAAGAGGCTACAATTTGCACGAGCTCACCAAAATTGGACAGTTGAAGATTGGAAAAATGTTGCCTGGTCTGATGAGTCTCGATTTCTGTTGAGACTTTCAGATGGTAGAGTCAGAATTTGGCGTAAACAGAATGAGAACATGGATCCATCACGCCTTGTTACCACTGTGCAGGCTGGTGGTGGTGGTGTAATGGTGTGGGGGATGTTTTCTTGGCACACTTTAGGCCCCTTAGTGCCAATTGGGCATCGTTTAAATGCCACGGACTACCTGAGCATTGTTTCTGACCATGTCCATCCCTTATGACCATCATGTACCCATCCTCTGATGGCTACTTCCAGCAGGATAATGCACCATGTCACAAAGCTCGAATCATTTCAAATTGGTTTCTTGAACATGACAATGAGTTCACTGTACTACAATGGCCCCCACAGTCACCAGATCTCAACCCAATAGAGCATCTTTGGGATGTGGTGGAACGGGAGCTTCGTGCCCTGGAGTGCATCCCACAAATCTCCATCAACTGCAAGATGCTATCCTATCAATATGGGCCAACATTTCTAAGAATGCTTTCAGCACCTTGTTGAATCAGTGCCACGTAGAATTAAGGCAGTTCTGAAGGCGAAAGGGGGTCAAACACAGTATTAGTATGGTGTTCCTAATAATCCTTTAGGTGAGTATAGGTGCAATGAAAAAGCAAGTACCCAAAAGGTACAGCCAGATGCCCATACCAGAAGCCTTGGAAACTGCCAAACAAAGGCTCCAAGCCTTGGTCAGCCGCCTAACGAGGTACACGAGAGACAACGAAGCCAGACGAGTAAACCGGCTGTTCGCAACTAAACCAGTGAAAGTGTACGCTCAATGGCAGGGTAACAATAGCAGAGCAGACCCACCAAGGCTGGAAACTGAACAGTACTGGAAAGGCATATGGGAGAAGGAGGCAGCACAAAACAGTGATGCACAGTGGCTGGTGGCTCTGAGAGAGGACCACAGCAACCTCCCTGAACAGAATCCAGTTACCATCACAGTGACAGACATCCAAGAAAGAGTCTCAGGTATGAAAAACTGGACAGCACCAGGCCCTGACATGATACACGCCTACTGGCTTAAGAAACTCACAATACTCCATGAGCGCTTGGCAGCACAAATGAACCAGATGCTGAGAGATGGGAATCACCCTGAATGGTTAACCGAAGGGCGCACAATCCTGATCCTGAAGGATCCCTCAAAGGGTAGTCACATCCAACTATCGGCCAATAACCTGCCTCTCCACAACATGGAAGCTCATGTCCGGCACCATAGCGGCTAAGATAAGCGGGCATATGAAACAATACATGAGCACAGCTCAGAAGGGAATCGGTAAAGATACCATTGAGGACAGTTACAAGTACAGTTACAGTTACAAGAACAGTTACAAGTACGTCGGAATCCCACAAGCAAATGGCAACCAATACCTCCAACGAGTAAGGCAGATCCTAAGAAGCCAGCTCAATGGCAAGAACAAATCCCGGGCAATAAACAGCTACGCCCTGCCGGTAATCAGACACCCTGCAGGAATAATAAGCTGGCCAAAGAATGAGATACAGACCACAGATGTGAAGACACGAAAGCTCCTAACCATGCATGGAGGGTTCCACCCAAAATCCAGCACCCTGAGACTGTACGCTAGCCGTAAGGAAGGAGGCCGAGGACTAGTGAGCGTGAGAGCCACTATCCAGGATGAAACATCCAAGATCCATAAGTACATCAAGGACAAGGCTCCAACAGATGACATGCTCAGTGAATGTCTCAGACAATGGGGAACAGAAGATGAGGTTCTCGAGGTCCCGTCATGGGAGGACAAGCCCCTTCATGGGAAACAAAACAAAACATGTACAATAGGCCAGGATGAATGAGAGTGTGTTTGAGAGTGCGCATGGGGGACGACCAAGGCTACAATCCGGTGGGGCGTGTTTACATGCATGAGACCCATGTATGTTCATTAACATGCACTGTCCCGACCAAATAAACCAATAAATAAAATAAATAAATGAGCATAGTACTGTATTCTGAATACTTAAAATACTCCCACGTTGATTTGCATTATAATCATTCATAAAAGGGGTGTATGATTAAAAACATGCAGCTAGACTTGCTACACCAGCTGTTATGAACTTACTTCTGCTATTCATTAGGAATGTAGGTAAACTTTTCCCCGTCTGTTATGATCTTCTCTTTTTTATTGTTATGATTATGAAACTGAAATTTAATGATTTAGTACTGTGAGGTATTCCTTTGATATTACGAAAGTAACTGCAGTTACTTTCGTAACTGGTAAAGTTACTTGTTCATTTGAGGGTATTTAGAACATGTTCTAAATACCCTCAAATGAACACTGCGCGCTAGTGATGCGCGGGTCAGGGTTTTTTCAGCCCACAGGGCCCGCATTTGGAGCACGTTCTAACCCGACCTGAATTTCTGGAATTCCCCACATTTCTGCCTGAGTTGGTCACTAAATGTGGTCTGATCTTAATCAAATCACAGGAATGATTAAACGGTGTCTGCCTGAACTACCACCCAAACATTTACATGTGATCATCTAACACAACATGTGGCCAATAAATGATATTTTGCAGAAAAACCTGAGACATTCACAACATGCATGGACAGGTGCTGAAAATTAGCACATGTGCTATAACACTTTAAACAATGCATCTGGTTCATCCAATGGAATTAATTAAATAAATAAATGAAAATAAGTATATGCACCCCCGTATTAAATATCTGGCTGATCCTTCTTTTGTAGCAATAACTGCTTTTCTGTAGTTGCAGATTAGACGCTCACAACGATCAGGATGAATATTGGACCATTCCTCTTTTCAAAACTGCTGTAGTTCAGAGAGATTCAGGCTGTGTACTTACTTATTCCACGCTCTCCTGTGAATGTTTACATGTTATGGATAATAAAAGTATGATCAAATTTAGTGACCAATTTAGGCAGAAATGTGAGAAATTCCAGACGGTGTACTTACTTTTTCTCGCACTGTATCAGTAGATATAAAATTGATACAGTTAGTGTGAGTATAAAATAATATTTGAACAAAATGAAGAACAACAAAGATACGTTAATTAGAATGATAAAATACCACAAAAACTAAAAGAAAATCACTGACATCCAATCAAAGAAACTCTTCATATTTTAAAGAGAATAAATGAGATCAGTCTTTGTTGAGTTCACGTTCTTTTAGTTTGACTGTGGTAATACATTTTCCACCAATACCATGGGAATTTTATACCCTTAATATTTAGGTTAGTGAAAGTTGTACTTGGTGGTGGACATTACGTAAAAGTAATCAAATACAAACATAGTTGTTGTTTTTAAGTACCTCATAAAATAGTTGATCACAAAGATTAAACGCACTAAGCACAAAATATGCATTCAATCCTCTCTAATAATACCTTTTTAAATTGCAGGTGACACAGTGTCTGCCCAAACTGTCTCCTCTCTAGTTAGTCTCGTCTACACCATTGAAGGCTCACAGACACCTAAAGCACTGGTATAGTTTCAGTTAGTCAGGTGATACTGTCTCAGCTGCCAACTCCCATCTTGTGCCAAAGAGTGCACAGAAAGGAGACCAGGTCAAGGCACATCTGATTAGAGATTTGTTTACACAGACTTCATTAGTACTACATGTTCTTTAAAGCATCCCGACCAGAATTACAATGCCCAAGATGTTTTTTTCTAATTGTTTATTTATTTATTAGTAACTGTCATAACAGAGCTATAACAATTGGGCAGATGAAACCTCAAGGTGTGTGTGTGTGTGACGCCCTTCCATGATTGTTTCACACAATGTTAGTTGGAGACATCGTATAGGCGCCATCTGGTGGTTGAAAATGTACTACCGCAGTTAAACTAAAAGAATATCACCTCAGAGGAGACTGATCTCATTTGTTCTCCTTCAGAAACGTGTACCAAAATATCATGAATGAGCTTGTTAAGTCACTAAATGTAAGTCTCGAGTCAAGTCCAAGTCGTGAAGGTCCAAGTCCCAAGCAAGTCCAAGTCAATTGGTCATGGGGTCAAATCAAGTCGAGTCAGCTTTTGTAAAGTCAAGTTAAGTCAAGTCATTCTTTAGCTGGCAAGTCACCTCAAGTTGCAAACATCAGCGTTAAGCCTAATTCTTCTTTTGAAAATGTGTTTAATCTACTTGAAAATATAATTTAGAGTCTTTTAAACATGAGCTGCTTTCCCTGCAGTCTGAAATAGAAATAGAAAATTATATTTTTATTTTTGTTTGTTTCTGGCAGTTTTTCAGTGATTCCCTGTAATGCCCCAGCCCCTGTATACTCGGATTCGCCCCTGCTCAAAGTAGATTCATTCTGCACAGCCTTCAGTCCCGCTGTCACTGGGCTCTGTGTGGCTGAGGAAAATAGCCTCTAAATGCTATAACTTTAGGGAGAACGCTTTAAAACACCGAAAACCCCCCAAGATTTCTGTCATTAATCCAGCTCTTCATCATCGTCATTCTGGAGGCTCCTGTCTGCACCGTATAGCTTCAGTCATTGTTTCGAACGTTTTCCTGCCTTAATAAATGTATATGAATCTTCACCTCTTCACTCACTTTAGAAAACTTTTAATGCATCCAAAGAAACAGTCATATTTCCTCCTGCCTTTTCTGCTGTATTGATTAGACGCGCTCCGTCGGGAAGCCGAAAAAGCATGTGGCTAATTACCATATGTAAACATAGATGCGCCGCTTTTACGCAATGAATCCTGGTCTTCAACAGTTACACTCAAATAAATAATAACTATAAAGTCACAGCAAGTCATGGAGAGTCATTGGCCTTAAGTCCAAGTTAAGTCTCAAGTCACAAACAGCAAGTCCCAAGTCAAGTCAAGTCTTTTGGAGCTTTGGTCAAGTAAATCTCAAGTCCCGAAAATTGCGACTTGAGTCTGACTCGAGTCCAGTCGTTCCACAGCAAGATAAAGCTGTGGAATATTAATAAATCTGCTCAGGTTGGTAGGTGATGAAATGTACAGCAGGCATTCATCATTTAACTGGTTGTCTAGATCACCAATATTTTTCATTTCAAAATAAAATTTAAAATGGGATTGTTTTATTGTTTTCTTTATTTGAAAACAAAATTTGTAAATCGAAAAAACAGACAGCTATAAAACGGGTATTTTTCTCATTTATTTACGTGTTGTTTCTATATTTGACTTTGGCTGAATTCATGGGACTAAACGGTGTAACCTGCTGTGGTGCTGTGCGTCAGGGCGCACGGTGCGGCAGCTCCATCCTATTGGTCAGCCATGGGATCTGGACATGTCCCAGTTGTCCACACATGTGGAGATCTTCTCATTGTGCAAGCTTTCACAAAGATTTTACGCAGATCAAGGAAATGTAGGCTCGAAGAGAAGGCGAGTATTAGGCTACAACACTTTTTATTTCGATTGGTCAAATATTCGCAGAGATCTTCTCAATTTCTGATTGCAACTGAGCTATGCAATCTGTCAAATTGAGCTTCTTTACGCACGAGTTAGGCGGTTCAAAAATGTGTCAAGTCTGAAGGTAGCCAGCCTCTGATCGCCATGGGCCTGATGTTCCTCAGTGGCATCAGGCCACTGACGAACAACTTCACGACACAAAGTTTGCAAAACGCAAAGGTTTTCACGCCGGGTGGGCTCCATGAGCGCACAGCTCTTTACGCACCACTGGACGTATAAAGCTTCGCGCAGCAAGTTCCAAGAACATGAAGGCGTCCAGAGTACCTGCGTCCGGTGACCACCGTTTTATAGATTTTTTTCGATTTACTAATTTTGTTTTCAAATAATTAAAAAAACAATAAAACAAACCAATGATTTGGATTTTCGAATTTTATGAAATGAAAAAAAAAACAACACACACAAAAACAAAAACAAAGAACAAACCATACACGGATTTAAGTTGTAACACATGATGGTGTAAGTTGTAACAGTTAAACAAAAGAAGAAAAAACAGAGGCCACACCATGTGACATGCTTGAAAAGGAGGTTCATTTACATATTTTTTGTTTAATTTAAGATCTTTTGAGGTGGTTTAAAGAGCCAAAAACATAAGAATTGAGTCGATGTCCCAATATTTATGGACCTGACTGTATGTTCATTTGACTCCTATTATCCCTGGTGGCATTGGTAGTGTTACAACTCTCCTCATGTTACAACCATACTGTACCCCGTGTCCCCTATATCGACCTCCTGACTCTTATTCTGACTTCTTAACAGAGTTGTCTGAGTTTTTAGCCAGTATAGTGTTGGATTAGAACAACATTATAATAGTAGGTGATTTTAACATTCATGTCGATAATGATTGTCTGAGCAAGGCATTTAGTGCCCTACTGGATGGGGTTGGCTTTACACAAAATGTGAATAAACCTACTCACTGTCATAAACACACCCTTGATCTGGTTTAATTTAACATATGGGATTGAGATTAGAGACCTAAACGTTCTCCCTCAGAACCCCATGCTTTTTAACCATTTTCTAATTACATTCAAGTTTCGAATCAAAGATTATACTAACCCACAGGATAAAATTCTGATAAAACGGACTCTATCTGAAAATATGTGCTAAAGTTTAGAGAAATTATCCAACCAGTCTTTACTATTATGTCATGTGACTATACACATAATAGCTCGCTTATTGGTTTAAATCTTATCTTATAGGCACCAATTTGTTGATGTAAACCAACAGTCTTCACTGTGTTCAACTGTGTTCCAAAGTGTGCTATAGGGTGCCACAGGGTTCAGTGCTCGGGCCAATCTTATTTATTTTGTATATGCTTCCATTAGGTAACATAATCCGAAGTCACAATATAAACAACACACAGCTGAGATGTTGGGTTTACATATAAACATTGTAATAATAATATAGTCGTCTGACCAACAGAGGGCGCTAGTACCAGAGATAGAGCTGTACAAGGGTAACGTGAGACTGAGAAATGCGATGACCATGCCCCTGATATCTCCGCATTAAAAATGTTCATGAAGAGTTACTAAGCCTTCTTGCTTCTTCTACACCACCAACATAACAGTACTTATCAATGAAACCAGGCCAGATGGATCAATTAGATAGGCTTAGTTCCTGCGTAAAAGCCATTAAGGACTGTGAATTACCTCCTTCTTAACCCTGATAAAACCATGTTTTTTTATATTAGGCCATCAAAAACTGAGAGAATCTGAGCAGATCATCTCCCTGGATAATGTTAGTGTATCGTCAAGCTCTACAGTAAAAAAAAGTCCTGTTTGACCAAGACCTCTCTTTTAAAACACATATAAACCAGGCCTGTAAAACAGCGGGTTTTTTCCCCATTTGCGCAACATTGCTAAAATACGAAACATCTTAGTGATGCAGAAAAAACGTATTCATGCATTTGTTTCATCAAGGCTGGACTACTGTAACTGCCTGCTAGCAGTGTGTCCTAAAAGTTCCCTGAGAAGTTTTCAATTAGTTCAAAATGCAGCTCCAAGAGGAACCCCACCTACAGGGACTGGACAATAAGAACTGAAGTTCCAACAAGGACTGGATGTTTTTTGATCTTGGCCCGTCTGTTGAGGGACTCCCATCGGCCCTGGGTCTGTCTATAGCTTGTCCGTCCATGGGAGTGGATCTCTCCTGTGGTTCTCTCCGAGGTTTCTTTTTCTCCCACTGGGTTTTTGAGTTTTTCCTCGACGTGTCGGAGGGTCTAAGGACTCGTCACCACCTGCTGCCGACGCTTATTTGGACACTTTGGATACTTAATTTGCCAGAATTTTGCATTGTCTTGTTTATTGTTTTGTTTCATTGCTTTAATGTTTGTTCAGTCCTGTGAGGCAACTCCCGTTGTGATATTGGGCTATAAAATTGATTGATTGATTGATTGATTGATTGATTGATTGATTGATTGATTGATATTATGATGAATCCAAATGACAAACTGAGTCTGATGTTGCTTCCATTGTACTGACGCCCCTTACTGCTCGCTACAGCTTATTGTGTGTGACACATGATACAAAATGACAGTGAACGTGTCGGTCACCTGACTTTCTTTGAATGACACACACATGAAACACAGCTCGGCGGAGGTGATGAAGCCTAGGCATTAATTCAACCTGGTAGACTAATTTAGCATCACCTACCTCCAGCCAATGGTCCCTTCCGAGAAGGCCACACCTTCAAAAAGAGCGCACCTCCGTATCAGGCAATCATCGCCCTCAGTCCCGCTTTTAAGCTCCAGCAATCATGGTTTGTTCGTTTCCCAGCTGCGCTGCGACCCACCTCTGCCCCGTCTCCACCTCTTCTGCCCACGGCTTCTCCCAGCTGCATCCTTCACGGGTCTCCTATACCACCACCAGTGTCCAGGCTCCGGGTGAAGACATCCCTAACTCCAAGCTGTTCATCCATACTGACTTTCATACATACATTGATGTCTACCGCCGGGGTCTGATCGCCAAAACTAATAAACATATCAATAAATCTTCCTAATCGCTGCTTTTGTCTGTTTGAGTCTATCCAGGTTGAATTGCTTTCAATGCTTGATACACGTGTCCGTGCCTCGAGTCATTTAGACTGTAAGCAGAATATGGATAGTTGTTAGTGGATAGTTTTGTTTAGAGCTGCACATTATACTGTTGGTCCTAATTATTGATGACACAATATCAACAATATATCCAATCACTGAATGAGATTTACACATTTCTTACGAACACACTTAATAATGCATGACAACTTATGAATATGCAAAAGAACAATATATTAGTCCCTTCTTTGTATTTTTTTAAAGGATTTTCTTACACAATTGTGATAAACAAATAACTTTTTTTGTTTAAATTGTACAGCGTTTTAATGATTTTGCAGAGAGTTACTGGTGTATCCAAATACAGTGCCTTGCGAAAGTATTCGGCCCACTTGAACTTTTGGACCTTTTGCCACATTTCAGGCATCAAACATAAAGATATAAAACTGTAATTTTTTGTGAAGAATCAACAAGTGGGACACAATCATGAAGTGAAACGAAATTTATTGGATATTTCAAACTTTTTAACAAATAAAAACCTGAAAAATTGGGCGTGCAAAATTATTCAGCCCCTTTACTTTCAGTGCAGCAAACTCTCTCCAGAAGTTCAGTGAGGATCTCTGAATGATCCAATGTTGACCTAAATGACTAATGATGATAAATAGAATCCACATGTGTGTAAGCAAGTCTCCGTATAAATGCACCTGCTCTGTGATAGTCTCAGAGGTCAGTTTAAAGCGCAGAGAGCATCATGAAGAACAAGGAACACACCAGGCAGGTCCGAGATACTGTTGTGGAGAAGTTTAAAGCCGGATTTGGATACAAAACGATTTCCCAAGCTTTAAACATCCCAAGGAGAACTGTGCAAGCGATAATATTGAAATGGAAGGAGTATCAGACCACTGCAAAGACCCGGCCGTCCCTCTAAACTTTCAGCTCATACAAGGAGAAAACTGATCAGAGATGCTGCCAAGAGGCCCATGATCACTCTGGATGAACTGCAGAAATGTACAGCTGAGGTGGGAGACTCTGTCCATAGGACAACAATCAGTCGTATACTGCACAACTCTGGCCTTTATGGAAGAGTGGAAAGAAGAAAGCCATTTCTTAAAGATATCCATAAAAGTGTCGTTTAAAGTTTGCCATAAGCCACCTGGGAGACACACCAAACATGTGGAAGAAGGTGCTCTGGTCAGATGAAACCAAAATCGAACTTTTTGGCAACAATGCAAAACGTTATGTTTGGCGTAAAAGCAACACAGCTCATCACCCTGAACACACCATCCCCACTGTCAACATGGTGGTGGCAGCATCATGGTTTGGGCCTGCTTTTCTTCAGCAGGGACAGGGAAGATGGTTAAAATTGATGGGAAGATGGATGGAGCCAAATACAGGACCATTCTGGAAGAAAACCTGATGGAGTCTGCAAAAGACCTGAGACTGGGACGGAGATTTGTCTTCCAACAAGACAATGATCCAAAACATAAAGCAAAATCTACAATGGAGTGGTTCACAAATAAACATATCCAGGTGTTAGAATGGCCAAGTCAAAGTCCAGACCTGAATCCAATCGAGAATCTGTGGAAAGAACTGAAAACTGCTGTTCACAAACGCTGTCCATCCAACTCCACTGAGCTCGAGCTGTTTTGCAAGGAGGAATGGGCAAATATTTCAGTCTCTCAATGTGCAAAACTGATAGAGACATAGCCCAAGCGACTTACAGCAGTAATCGCAGCAAAAGGTGGCTTTACAAAGTATTAACTTAAGGGGCTGAATAATTTTGCACGCCCAATTTTTCAGTTTTTTATTTGTTAAAAATGTTTGAAATATCCAATAAATTTCGTTTCACTTCATGATTGTGTCCCACTTGTTGTTGATTCTTCACAAAAATTACAGTTTTATATCTTTATGTTTGAAGCCTGAAATGTGGCAAAAGGTCGAAAGTTCAAGGGGCCGAATACTTTCGCAAGGCACTGTATATGACATTTCAATATTCAAGACAAGTTTCAAATGTTTTCCTCATATTGTGCAGACGTAGTTCCTTTCAAAATGTATGGCAACAATAATCACATAGTACCCCATCATGCTTTGGTTTATGGGCAGTTTGTTCTCAATGACCTCCTCACAGACGGCCATCAGCTCAGATGTAGACGGCCAAAGCTGCTCTACAAGCTAATACCAAACAACAGAGTGTCCTTTTCCAATGAACCATTACACAACAACATCTGGACAAGGATACAAACCGGACCAGCCAGAATCTTTTATCAAGCAGCAGTGGTTACATAAAAAAAAAAAAAAACTGTGTGCCTTTGCCTCATCCCTGCTATCAAATAAATTAGAGTTTACTGGATTACAGCCAAACACCAGAATCTATCTGTTATTTTATTTACTAATGGTGACTTTGTATTCTCACTAACAAACATCTGGTACGTGCCATCTGCCCATGTTATTTTCACTGATCATGATTATTAGTCCTAAATGGATACTGAAGCTCATTGCTATGTTACTGTATGGCAGATTAGGACTGGGTTTTACTGATAAGGCTGTGCAATAAATTAAATGTAAATACAATTGTGATGATTATACTAATCAATGACAAAAATAACACAGTTAGGACCACATTAACTTTGTGAAATTGCTGGGTAATCCATTTGTTTAAGAGAGTGAACATACTTGATATATGATGATTCAACCTCTGTTTAAATTGTAATGTTTTTAATGTCTGTTTTAATGTTGTGTACATCTTTTCTTTCGTAAAAATAAACAAATAATTTGTATATGGTCATTGACAAACAAACTACTCAACTAATAATGTTTGCTTTTGACTTAAATATCGTAATAGTCGTGATAGTTGGTGGTGTGTTTATGTGCGTTGTGTGTGTGTGTGTGTGTGTGTGTGTGTGTGTGTGTGTGTGTGTGTGTGTGTGTTGTGTGTGTGTGTGTGTGTGTGTGTGTGTGTGTGTGTGTGTGTGTGTGCTTACATGATGTTGGATATTTGATCCATTTAAACAAATGTGTTTGAAACAGGGAATTGGCACAATAAAATACCACATTATGATAAATGTTTTGGCGACTGCAGGCACAGCTGATTGTAATACATATGCCACAAACTAAAACATATGTTATAGAAAAACATTTCTAAAAATTTTTTGCACCTTTATTTAATATAGCAGTTTGAAAATGTATGTGCAGTTGCGCACTATTCTGAAATTTGGCATAACATTATTACGACTGAAGGTAATGTGAAAAACATTACCATTCTTCATAAAGAATGGTAATGGTAATCCCTGTTTGGGATTGGTATATTCAGCAGCATATCCACTGCTGTGTAAAAAACTGGTAGGATTTGACATTTCTTTTCTGATTGAACTTAGACCTTGAATTTCGATTACGTAAACAATTTAATATTATTATGCAGCATCAGCGTCATAGGCAGTTGGCCAGACTGTTATGCCTGTTTGTGTAAGCAATATTTCAAAAGCGTGACACCATTGTAAAAATGTGGACGTGTGTTTAACTACATACCATAGCAAGCTATGCATCATGCATATTGTATATTATCAGCTTTGAAAGCTGTATATAGGCCAATTGCAGGGTCATATACCGTTACCATTAACCACAAATTTAATGAAAAATAACAGCTGAACGGATTATTGAGTTAAGGGAACACAGTAATCTTCCTACAGGAACTTCTCAAAAGCACAATGAGCAGGCAATTACATTTGTGCCTAGTCACAGGAACCAGGGACACAAGTCGGTTCTGGGGCATTTTGAGCTTTTCACAGATTGTTAAAGTGTAGTCTCCAAGCTTTCCAACAATGTCTAACACATGGAAGTCTGATAATATTTGGAGAAGTGAGAGCAATTTGAAGTTAAGGATCCAGATTATTTCTAACCAGAGAAATTGGCCTCTAAACTTTTGGGCTGTTCTCACCTCTCTCTGCTGCTCGAGTGACAATAGGGCTCATTTAGATCTCATTTAGAAAAGCCATACCACTGTAAAGCTCCCCCTGCCGTGTCATGTGTATGGGGTTTCAGTCCTCAGGCCTTGAGTTCACTCACTCAAACGCACATAAACTGATCGACAATAGGCGTATGTATAAAACTGCCTTTTTTGCGTGGCATTTGTTCGCTAAAGGATGTGTCAACAACGCAAACCAGAGCAGCAGTGCCTCCTCCCCAAACAACAAAAGGAAACAGGAGACGAGCGTATTCTAACGTGGAAACAGGCGAGACATCAGAGAGCAACTCAAACGCAAAATCCACCGTAATAAAAATATACAAAACTTACTGTTTGGTGCTTTTGTGGGAAGCTTTTTTTAACGCTGAAGCTGGTGTGGCGAAGGTGTTCTTGTGTCCTGTCTGAGGAGCAAAGCAGCGTCTCTGTCCCGCTGTCGCTGCTTTGCTATCAAGGCTCTTCATGAGGAAGCAGCACCAAATATCCGTGATTAATACATTTTGCAGAAGTACTTCCAAAAATGTTCGTTGTAACGTCCACGGTTCAGCTCGTCTGCTACAATCTTTGCGGCGTCCATCTCACACAACCCGATGTTTACCCAGTATGTAAATACACACAGACAAAGTCACGCCCCTACTGCACGCTCCGAAATCTCTCAAACAAGCTGGTTTGAACCTAAAAGTTTTACGCTTTTAAATATACCAATACTGCTAGCAAAAAAAAAAAACTTTCTCGAAACTTGGGCTGCCGACTTGTGTCCCTGGTTCTAGTGACTGGGTACATTTATTAATTTTAGTATTTTGTGCAAGAGATTAATTTCACTTACCTCCAAAAACTTGATTCCCATCATTCCTATTTCATGCCTCTGTGGCCTTCAGACATTTTCCTATGTGCGGCACTAGTGTGTCCAAGTGTTTTTTTTTTTTTTTTTTGGCAGCCTCTTATACATTTGACACTGTGTATGTGTAATCAGACAATGCTTAATCTTACCCTAAGTCCTCTCCTCGACTCGACTCTGAACGGCACAGTAAGAATGTATTGTGAATGCACCATAGGATCTCTATTAACCTGACCTAGATACTATTTCTTGTATACACGGTATTTGTGCTGACACCAAAGCAGTGGGATTATTTTTAGGTGTGGTTTGTGATTTATCTTTGGCTTCTTTCTCAAGACCCAAATTAATCATATGGCCAAATACAATGAGAACACTTTGCACTGGGATGCTCTTGTCTATCCAGCTGCATAGCCTATGCCAATATTTAGCAGAATAACAATATCAATACATGTCTCCTCTTATGTTTTAGAAGCAAAATGTGACTGTTGCAGTCTTGTGTTTCACTGTCCGGTGCACAAGCCTCATGTGTAAACATACTCCAAGCTCACAGACACTGCTATGATACCACAGAGCAGACCACAAGAACCTCCTGCCACTTCCTGGATTATTTGTTCAAACTGTTCAAAGTAAAGTACAGATATAAATCCTTATCAGGACTACACAATCAGTATTGTAAACCATGTCTGAACCAGGTCTAAACTAGACAATAAACACCCATAGTTGTTTTGCAAAGATTACGTCACAAAAAGGCTTTATTGTCAACTCATTCACAGATAAATTCAAATTGTATTACTTTGAAACCCTTCGTACAAATTGAATTAAATTCCAAATTTGAGATTGTTTTGTAAAACCTGTGATTTGCGTTCTTAAACAATTGGCTGGACTTGGCCCATAGACACCACAGTTTCCTATCTGAAGGCAGTACACTGAAGAGACTGTGTCATGGGTGCGTAGGATCATCCGCAATATGAAAGCTTTCTTGGTGAGACAGTTGGAGTAAATGTCCTGAATGGAGAGGAGCGGGGCATCAATGATCTTCTTAGTTGTTTTCACTATGCACTGGATTCTCCAACAGCAGGATGCACAGATAATAATAAATACTGGTTTACACTTTTATTATGCTTTATAAGCCTGTTGCTACACTGTAGCCATTTTACATTCCGTACTGGGTGGAGGTAAGTTACTGTTGTAACCACAGCTGCCCTAGGGTATACAGCACCATTGGCCCCTCTGACCACACACAACATTCATACATCCAAGGTGGGTGAAGTGTCATGCCCAAGGACACTGTGACACGCTGCACCTGCAGGAGCTGGGATTCGAACTGGGAGGGAGCAGGGGAGAGGCAGATTTGATGCAGTCCATGACTAGAATCAGAATGAGAATCAAAATAGATTTATTGCCATTGTCAGTGTTTCACAAACTAGGATTATTTTAAAAGCATAAAACTTGTGGTAGAGATAATTAGTAAACTATACAAACTTTTAAACTATAAGGGCATCCATGAAAATAGATTAAGATATAAATATGATAAATAACAATTTAACACAAAATGGATTTACAGATGAACAGATACATTGATTATTAGCAGCAGATCTGCATATAGTAGAGCATTGCAAATGGCTGGAACAGGTTATTATGTGTTCATGAGTTGGATACAGAGTGATTGGGTGCTTTTTTTAGTGTTCATAAGACATCAGTGAGTTCCAGAGCATGGCATGTCAGTAACGAGTGGGTAATGTTGTCTGGACCTGCTTTGCATTGATCATGCTGTGGGACCTTCTCACTCTGTCTCGGGTTAGGGTCAACGCCTGGTTGTCTGGAAGGGTGTTGACTGATGTTTTCTTCTCGGAGTACTGCCTCTTGACCTTTTTGATGCCGCGGGGTAGGTTGGCCCCAGCTGAGGGCCTCCTTGTCGCCAACAGTGAAGACAGCCTCCGTGACCCAGATTAGACCTCAGCTTCAAATGTACTCCGAATCTGGTTTACCCATAATTAGTGCACTTGGTGATTAAGCCTCTGTATGCTAATGGTGGTCAGTGAAGTCGTGAGTGGCAGCCAGTACTCCATATTAAATGTACCCATTTTTAATTAAATAAATAATTAGAAATAAAGTATCTTGTATTATTATTATTTTTTATTATCTTTTCTTTTATTGGTTGATTGATGTTCTTGATCTTTTACATTTTTTCCCCCCAGAGATTTGAGTAAATGTTTGTAAGGCAATGGAAAACAAGGAAGCAGCTATAAAAAGTACATAACAAAATTAGACAGAAAGTGACTACAGTACACCATGTCTGAAATTGCTCATTCAGACATACTGTATACTATGTGTGGTATGTGTGTGTTGGCAGTCCATATGCCAGGCTACTGTGTCAATTAGGTCCACGCATGGTCTTATCAATCATGATAATGCTCGCTCCTTGTGTGGCTTTCACTCACTCACTGCATGGATAGAGCCTACATGTACTCCTTTCATGCTCTGCTGTGTCTTCCACAACATTTAGATTTACATTGTTTTTTACTGTGTAGAAGGTTTATTTTTGGGGAGGTAGCTGAGCGTTGGTCATCCCTTGTGTGACTTTCTCCAGGGAGCTCTTCCCATAAAAGTTAACAGCAATTCATCAATGGCCTGAAACCAAATTTTCTTGAAAGCCTCACTGTGGCGATAACATCAGTATAACTTTCAGAGTTCATTTTGTCAGACACTAGGGTTAGAGATGTTGAAATCTTTACCTTTACATGTTTCAGCCACTATCTGCAGACCGTCATCAGAAGTATCACTGGCGTGTTGGTGAGGTGTCACTTACCAGCTGCTCTTACTTCCGAGGCGTGACCAGTCTGACGGTCCTAACAGGTCCGCCAGACTGGTCACGCCCCCGCCTATTTGTATTGTTTAGTAAAGCAAATGTCATACAAACCTTGAAGCTTGTTTATAGTGTAGTCAATTAACAGCACAATGGCTGCTGAAGATACGAGCACTCAAGACAAGTTATAGAACACATAAAACAATGTAAATTCTCAGCCATCAAGGTGGTCAAGCCAATCCTGCAAAAATCAAAGCATAACAAGTGGACTTACATATACAAAGACACCAACGTTTCATTCCTCATACAGGGAGCTTCCTCGTGTCAGTTTTTAGATTAAAACAATTTATTCTACAGTATTACTTTCTAATTTACAATACAGCAAAAATGAAAAATGTATTTTTTCTCTGGATACTTAAATGCAGGGGTGTGTCCAGATGAATGCATAGGTGTTATGCTCATTTAGTGACAGCACATTTCAATTGAACTTGTCACTGACACTGAGTATACTTGCTTAACCTTGCCAAGAGGGTTTCCTTTGTTGTTGTTATTCATATTTCTATCCAATGCCCTCTCCTGGAACCAATATAGACATGCACCTAATAAAATGTAGTAACAAATACCTGACTTGTATGTGGTTGGCAAAGAAATTATTGATATTATAGATATTAAGTCTGGTTAAATATTTATGGGGTATAATTACAGTAATGTCCTCCCAGGACTGTTTTGATTGATTGAGTTGTTGGACTCAGCAGCAGATCCTTCAAACTCACAACCTTTTCTTGTCTGTCCAGAATATTTTCACTTCAGTCTTCAACATCTCCAGGATGTCTTTTTGAGGTAGTGTAAGGTGAGCGTTTGTGCTTCTCTTGTATATCATGTCTCTAACCATGATCTTCTGGAGTTCATAAACCTCAAAATGGTTCTCCAACATTTTCCTGTGAAGGTTTCCTCCAGGTGCTCTGATTTACACTAAAATACCATGCCGTAGGACGGGTTGAGGGAGATTTGTTTGAGAGTGCAAGTGTGACAACGAGAAATTCATCCGTGGCTACAATCCGGTGTGGCATGTTTTCATGTATCAGTCCCACGTGGGTTAATTATGCTGTCCTGACCAAATAAACAAGCATAATAATATATTTAAAGTGATAGATTAAACGCTTTACAAATTTAATAGATTGTGTATAATTGACCACCTGGGTCTGAAATTTGACGTAACACAAGTAATATTAAATCTTTTTCTAAAGTCCCTGCCTTTGCTGATTTTAGACACTAATCAGAATCCTCATTTTCCAAACTAGGAGTTTCTGGACCAAGAGGGGAGGAATTTGATTGTTTACTTTCAAATTTCACTCCATCTCTCCTCTCTTTGCAAACTTACAGACTATCACTTTAAAATGCCATGAAAAACTTTAATTGCACAGTCTAACTTACAGTATTGATTGTAAAATGTAACAATAAAACTGACTTAATGTTTCTCAGAGACACTGCTAATTAAGCTGTGTCTTTCTTCGTCACACAAAAAAGTGTATGTGTGTGTGTGTGTGTGTATAAAGTGTCTTCTTTCCACTCTCTCAGTGAAATAAGAGTTGGATACAACATGACAGAAGAGCAGCTTGGACAACTTGAGCTAACATTTAGAGCTAACCATGTCAGGCTGTAGTGTTGCTGGTTAAGTGTTGAGTACACCGATGTCACCTTTGAGCAGTAAAGTGATTCATTATGTATCGCAGAGTGATGTTATAAACCAAAAGCCAGATCAAATCAAGTCGCTTGTGTTTGTACTAAAGTATTTTTCAAAACTGGTGTATTAACAACATTTGGGGCATACATTGTGCTCAAATTCTTTAATTGATTAATTATAGCTCTATCAAGTGATGATCCTTGTTAACAACCATCCTGGTGTCATTGTGCATGACGTTTTAAACCAAAAAAAGGATTAACCATAAAAATGCATTTGCTACTAAAAAGAAATGATAGGTTTGTATAAACAGTTGCCAAATGTTATGTTCCTTTCTGGCACTGTATGCAGCACTTTTATTCTTTACTTGACCATGATGGTAATTAATCATTTAACCATTTAATCATTAACACCCATAACCTAAATAACGGTCTGTTTGTTTTCTGTGCACGGATGCAGTAGGGTGAGGGTAGATCTGATGATGATGAACGTTTTGATATAGTATTGTGCGATTCATACATTTCAAAGAGGTACATGAAACCCTCACAATAGGGACAAAGTTGTAAGTAATAGATATTTGACTAGTATCATTACACTGAGCCATGACTTAACTAACCTCTACCTGCATCAGTGGCGAACAATAGAAGGGTGTTTAGTCACCACAGTTTAAAAACTTAAACATGAAGGATCCAGTACGGCTGTGACCTAGAGGCCAGATGGATAGACACCACTTGAATATTGCATCAGCTCCAAGCGCCAGAGCTGAAAGCCACAGAGATGTGTTCAGAGAGAGGGACTAAACTTTAAGCATGTTTGGCTAAATGGCTTCATGAGACAGTATGAAAATCTATTATAATACTCAAAAACTAATCTAAACTATCCTAAACACCAATTGGTGAGTCTGAATAGTCTTCTATATGTTGCTTTGTTGTTGATTGTTGCTTGTGACTGCTTTAGGTTTTATTTTGAAATACCTTTATCAAATAAATATTCAATGTCCTCCCCAACTTATGTGAGTAGAATTACAGTTTGATGGGGAAACATGAACAGGTGACCATAGTTTGACATCATGCCCCCGGTAGATTTGACAGCCAGTGCTGTAGTTTCCTCAATGCGTTCAAGGGCAGGGGCTTGTATTTGCCAGCGTGTCCCCTCCGATGTTGGTTTTGTATGCCCCTGTACGAGGTAACGTGCAGGGCTATTTTTTTCCACCCTGGCCCCATAGCTGAGGCGGCAGACCGAAGCAATGGGAAATCAGTGAGGGCAGACTATGAGGGCTGCACATGCAGAGAGAATATGGATAGAAAGAATATCCCACCAGTATGATAACAAGACACAATCGATAACAGGGTTTGGGGTATGGGGTGGTGAGGGGTGTGTGATGTCAGATGTTACGTATGCCTTAGAATGATTTCCTCAGACTGGGCTAAAAACATGCACGATCCTCTAACCCTAAAACTCATCTAAAGTAAATCCCTGCCTGCTGCCTACGAGCACACAGACGCTTGTCTGCGACTGGCCATGGGGACTGCTGATGTCCAGAGGCAGAGCTCTTCAGATCACCATGGATTACTATAGGATTTCCCCAGCCACTAATACCTCTCTGGCTTTAAATGTTTTAGCGATTTGAGTTTTTGGGACCATAATTAACATTAGATTTCACTTGTATTCTGCCAGTCATGACATAATGTCAACCTACCCACTGCACTGGGGATGTCGAACAGGCAATGACGTAATGAATAGAACATTGTTTAATTTTACAGTATACACAGCAAACTTCAGTCCCTGAGAAAGTAAAGAAATGCAGCACCCAATTTAACCTTATGGTCCTCCCGTCCCTCCTTAATTTGTCACCAGTTGATAATAGCTCATAGCTAATCACATTAACACCCCCAATTGAGTACCAAAGTAATTTAAAGACTAAGAACATCATCCTATACCCACCAACCCACAATTTGTGAGACCAATACAAATCTTGTTTTATTCTGCAGACAAGATGTTACATATCAATTATCCATCAAATTTATTAATAAGCTATAATGGAAAAACACTACACAAGTGTGACATGACGAGTGGTATCTAAAATAAATAAAGTAAATAAAAGCCTGACAACGCCATCCAGTAAAACTGGAAAAAGATGTGCTCTAAGGCACACAGGTTCGAGCCATAAGGACAGAGGCAGCATGTTCCTTGTACATCAGTTTAGTTTATTTCTATGTTTCTCTTTTAAGTTTTATCTTTCCGTTTGTACTTCATTTGACAGACGTTTTTCCATGTCACAGCGTTAACAACATTTGGTTCACAGTTAGTTTTTCCATTGGCAATTTTCAGTTGAACAAAACAGAGGAGGAAACAAGACAGCAGCATCAGGCCCACCGTCACACGCCCACATCTAGCCCTTCTTGGCCGGCTCGGTGCTTCGATAGCCCCCGGTTACGCGAGGGCCCCAGCAGACCCCAAACCACCACACGCCGAGAGAGAGCAATGGACGCCATGGAGTGGCGTGTGTTGAGGCTCTCTACCACCCGAGACGCTGGACCCTCGAACGCAGCATACGCCCTGACCTCAGCCCTGCCAGGCCGGAAGACGCCAGTGAGGAGACAGAGGAAGTACGAGTGAACAAGGGTGGGCTTTTATACTTATTTTGAGCCATCTGCTGACCGTTTCAATATTTAAAAACGCATACATTTAATAAAGTTATTTAAAATACAATTAATAAAACTGGTAATGCCACACATGGATCAATTGCCTGAGAGAGGAAGCTATTGATCATTTAACAGCTCAAGCTGAAGGTAAGCAGCTAACGTCAGCAGCTCTTTTCATTCATTTGTGTTGTATTTAATTCAAAGACCTGTCGCTGTCTGTTCTCTTTTGACTCTCGCAATGCATTGTGGTCTATATTGATCCAGAGACCATTGCTGCACACTACTTTTCAGAATGCATTGTGGGAAATTTTGAGTGCGCTACTTTTTTCTCTCTGGACATTCGGACACCACTACAAAATGGCGTGACCTCAGTATAGTGCACTATATATGGAATAGTGCGCACATTCGGACGTACTGTAGCCATTGTTTCTGTTCCCGCTTTGATTAGTTGGTGATGTTAGCATTAGCATGCTGCTGCTAGCTGTGGCCTTTTGCGTAGAGATCAAAAGTATGTTTGAGGTTAAAACTAACTCAGCGATTAGATCTTCAAAATGAGGTACAATATGCCCATATTCACTTAGTGGGTGAAAGTTGTGTTTTTAAAACGGTCAGAGCCAAAACAGGTATCAGTTCATCCATCTCCATCCATCTTCTTCCACTTGTCCGTTGCCGGGTCGTGGGGGCAGCTGTTGGAGCTGACCAAAACACATTGCACCGGCCCCTTGGCTCCTCCTGCAGGTGGTGGGTCCACGGGAGGACGGCCTCATGATTCTAACCGGGCCTCTATGCACAATACGTAGGCTTTCATACTTCTTAGGGACAAATGGACATTGCTATTTAAATAAAGGACTTTTAATTTTAAGTCAGAGTGCCTCAGATCCTCTTTTCCTGTGTTTCTTAGGGACCATGTCTGACTGAGACTGAGTAGTATTTGATCAAATATTATTATTTTTTTATTGGTTTATTTGGTCGGGACAGTGCATGTTAATGAACATACATGGGTCTCATGCATGTAAACACGCCACACCGGATTGTAGCCTTAGGCTAATTTCCATCCGTCGTCCCCCATTCACACTCTCAAACACACTCTCATTCATCCTGCCTATATATTACTATTAGGCGGTTATTAACAAAGTATGGCCATGTGATCTGTTAATTTTAAAAGCCAAATAATGAACACTCAATGGACAGTAGGTGGCGCTGTGCAGATGTACTGTCAAATGCACTGACTCACAACGGTTTGTCACTGTCGTGTTGCCATACAGAGGGTGAATTTTTGTGTTTTGGAAGAAGCAAAGTTATTTTTCTTTACACTTATTTAAACAGATTTGTACTTTCTACTTTGAATACTTAAAGGCACACTGTGTAATATTTTGGATTATACTATTGCCATCAATGCCATCAACAAACAAACTGGACTAAAATAAATGCTAGTTTTGCAGTGTTTTATTAAAAATTAATGAGGACCTAATCTATATAAATCTTGTCTTTGGCTGCCTTTTGTCAACATCTCCATAGAGACGAGCCAGAGACGTCCCCGCTCCTAGTAAAGTTACAGTCAGGCCTTAAGAGAGGCAAACTGCACGGCAGACAATATCTGTCATCGAAAAATGCTTGTATTTGATTCTTTATTGGGTGAACTGTTACACGATGTGACTTTAAGTACATTAAGTAATATATGACCAGTAGTAGCTATACTTTTACTGCAACTGACTGCAATTACTTACAATCAGTTTCTGAGCACAAACACATCATAGTGAAAGGTATTTCTATCCTCAAAAGGGTTATATTATGAAATCACACCTCCGATAAAGATAACTGAGTTTGTAAATTAGCTATGGGTTCTGGTGACAGTCATTATCAAACCCAAGGCTGAAATGCTGAAACAGCATCTTTTCAATCACACAAAAATGACTATTGGCTAATAATACACAGTTGTTCTAGCCTAACAAAAACTGTAGCGCATGTTTGCACAGTCAGATTCAAGAGGCAGGCATGACGATTTTAAACATTGCTGTGGAAACAGATGGATAGCACCCCTATTCAAAGAGACACACCGCACCCATCAAGGGATCAACGGACGTCAGTAAATCCATTACTAAAAATACTTGCCAATCCTTTGGGATTACTACGCTTAGCAAGTGGACACTGTGCATGCCACAAATCTGGAATTAGGCAGTGAAAGGCTGTGAGCGGTGCAGCACACCTGATCCACTGTCTAGGCATATGTGAAAGGAGCAAAGGTGTGCCGAACTGTGTCATTCACAGATGGGAACCTTATGCTTCACACAACTTTCAACTTTCGACATAGCAAACATATGATGAGGCCAAATCTCCTTACCAAAGAATTCAGAGTCAAGTGAAGGTCAGGGTAAGACTTGCGACAAGTAAGAGCACGTGGACAGGGACTTAAGATTCTGCTGCATTTTTCTGAAATGAACTTATATGAACTGACCCTATTGTAATGCCTAATAGGGTCAGTTTTTCCACTAATAACACACAATATACATAACCCACCATATTAGGATTCAAGCCCCATTCACATTAACACTAAATTATTTATTCAAGCTTGAGCCTTGACAACAGATCCAGTACAGCTGCATAATCCAAGACTAAACAAGAGCTGTTTAGATCTAATTATGATATGTATGTAGGTTGCTTGCCGAACCTGTACAGCATGCAGTTCAGTGAACAGTTTCTTAACCAAGTCAGACTGAAGGTGCTGAATTCAGCTGAGCTTGTAATCTGTTGCACCATGTTGTTGTTTGGGCCTCCTAGTGCCTTCATGTTTGCACTAGTCC
The DNA here is from genome assembly GCA_007210695.1 of Neogobius melanostomus. Lineage (NCBI taxonomy): Eukaryota > Metazoa > Chordata > Actinopteri > Gobiiformes > Gobiidae > Neogobius > Neogobius melanostomus. The sequence continues at coordinate 4,686,100 of VHKM01000221.1, read as the reverse complement.
TAGTATTGATTGAATCAGCCATGGCCTGGGCTGGTTCTCATCCAGTGCAGCGGCTTCACTCCAGAGGTCTATGATACTCTGATAGTCTCAGCTGGAGACGAACCAAAGCTGGCAATCCTATTACAACACTACCCTCTTCCCTGTCCCAATCACGCCTTAATTAAAGCAGTCAGTCATGGGACAAGAGTCCAAAGAGCGCAATTGAATTAGGAGTCATGTCTGGCCCTGGAGGTGGGGGATTGTGTTTTAATTTGGGTTGATATTGAGGATGTCATCACAGAGGTTTTACTACAGGAGTAATAGCATACCATTGGTTTTACCACTATAGCTATAGAAGAATCATGTGAGGCAAATACTTTAGTAGCAGTAACAATGGCTCTGAGATGGTTACACAAAATGACTTGCAGAAAAACTGGAGGCCAAAGGGGGCATGGTAACTTAATGCTGCCATCCTACAGCTGGCTGATGCTATTTGTGGCAGAAGCAGTGGCTGGCAGGGGGTTGTAATGTTTCGTGTCCAGATGAGCTATTGTCTGTAAGTAGAGATGACTGAATGTAATCTAAGAGACACAATGCAATTTCAGTAGAGCCAGTGAGACCATCATGAGGATTAGGGGCACAATTTCTACCTTGCAGAAAAGATGAATTTTAAAACAGCTTATACTATGCTTTGATTTCTGTAGCAATGCATATCTCTATTCACTATTGTTGGGTGTCTATATTGATTTCTATAGATTTACTTTACAACCCATTATGCTCTTATTATTAGCAGTCCTGATTCTGGCCTGGATTAAATGAAATTTAGTGTGTACTATTTTAGTAATTTGTTTGTAAATTTTTTGGGCCATGTAATTTTTCCCCACTGGACAGCAGTTTACAGGAAGAAGAAAATGGTGCACACATTTAACAGGCCTGGGGTCTGCAACCTTGCATGAACCGATAATGTAAAAACAGCCAATAACGTAATAATTTTGGCTAATTTTGAATAAGCTGCTAACGTAATAACAGGCAAATATTGTGGTAAAAATGTTTTTTGAGGAATTGTTTTTATTCATGGTAAAAATTAACATTTCAATCCATTATAGTTTACCCATCCTGAACAAATTCATACGCTCATGTGTAAATTTGGCAACTTTCTTTTTTTCGATTCCATTTTAACCTAGTGTGTCTAGTATTACTGTCCAATGACATCAACATAATTTAATAACCACTATTATATCAATTAATATAAAGTTAATTAGCTAATTTGCAACGGTTTGCACCCAACTATTTTATTACATTATTGGATGTAACGTTATCGGCTTATTGCATATTTATTTCAAAACTGGGCAAAATTATTACGTAATCGGTTCCTACGAACCTTTTGGATCCAATGAGCCAATTCTCTACAAAAATATTACATTTCTAATTGAACGTTTGTTTTGTGTGTTTATATGAAAATGAGGAGTAAACCAGTACTAAACCAACACTATGGGTATCAACCGACTGACCAGGACCAAAGGACAACATCAGGCCAAACTAGAACATCTTTCCCTATTGATCAGGGGTGCCCAAACTTTATGTCTCTGAGGGCCAAAAAATAAATGTGCCTGTGGGCCGCGTGCCAGACACAGCGATTTCAAGCGTGAAACACATACAACTGCAAATAATAATAGTTACTTTTTCTGTATATATTTGCATTTTATTGTGTCATTCTAACATGCTACATTAAAACAAACACTGACTATGGCAAAAGCCTAGAATAGAATAGAAAAGAATAGAATAGAATAGAATAGAATAGAATAGAAGAATAGAATAGAATAGAATAGATTTTTATTGTCTACCAAGGTAGAAATTCATCTTTGGCTCACCGACACATAAAAGCACAAGACTAGAGACAATACAAACATGCCAGTAGAAAAATACATAAGCAAAAGAAACGTAGAAAATAAAACTGAAAAAATATTACAGAACAGCTCAGTCCATTTCCGTCATGACAGAATATCCACAGCACAGGGACAAAAGACTACTTAACACAGACTTGTTTTAGTGCACAGTTTTACCAGAACAAAATCAACAGCCACAAAATTGCAGCAATATAGTGCAAACTGCTTATATAGTGAGAGACATGAAGCTGGTCTTTGGACATTATTAGCCTATTCATGTTAGGTTGCAGCTGGCTCACTGACCAGGTGAGTATGTCATCAAGATGTGAGTCAGTCAGTGTACCTCTGAGTCTGGACTTGTTGAGGGTCATGACACTAATCGTCTGCTCACATATAAGTACTACATATTCATATTTGTGTGATAAATAACTGAGAATTTCATGATCATCATTGCTCAAATAGAAAGAGGCTTCTAAAAGTTCAGAAGAAACACTGCTGTGGGAAGTACGGTACACTGAGCGCTATCCTCTTCCTCTTCTTACTGCAAACTTTGTCTCATTATGATACAATATTTATCTTATCTGTAGTCTGTTCATTACTATTCACATGGTGTCTCCTGTCCCACTCCCCCTCGGGAGTGTCTGTCTAGATCGAGCGGAGGAACCCGGCTGAACGGAGGAACCCTGCCTACTGGATTGACAACAAGGACTGGACGGTCTGCGATCTTGCCCCGTCTGCTTAAGGGACTCCATCGGCCCTGGTCTCTATAGCCTGTCCGTCCATGGGAGTGGATCTCTCCTTCTGTGGTTCTCCCCAAGGTTTCTCTTTTCTCCCACTGGGTTTTGAGTTTTTCCTTGCCGTGCTGGAGAGTCTAAGGACAGGGCACACCCGCACCGCTCGTCGCCACCCACTGCTGACGCTTATTTGAACATTATGTTTGCCCGGATACTTGATTCACCTGAACTTTACATTGTCTTATTTACTGCCTTAATGTTCGGTGCAGCCCTATGAGGCAACTCCTGTTGTGATATTGGGCTATACAAAACCATTGATTGAGTTTTATTTATATTTACAATCCCACAGCATGATGCTGCCACCCCCGTATTTCACAGTTGGGATGGTGTTCTCAGGCTTGCAAGATTCCCCCTTTTTCCTCCAAATGTGACGATGGTCATTATGGCCAAATTATTATTATTTTTTTCCTGTCACCTTCAAGTGTCTTGAAATTGCACCCAAGGATGAACCAGACTTGTGCTTGTGCAAAAACATGACATCATCATCAGGGCTTTCCCAAATTGTTTAAAGGTATAGTCATTTTAGTGTATGTAAACTTCTGACGAAAGTAACAAAAACATTTGTAAAAAAATCTATCTCTCATTCTTCTGGCATTTAGCAAATAGAAATAATTAAAAACATTTATTTTTTTTATTGACCTAAAAAAAGTTAAAGTTAATTCTGGTTTCATCGTCATGTGTTTGGGGGCAATTTAGCTTTTAAAACCAAAACGTTTTTTTTATTTTTAACGCCTCTAGAAGACAACAATTTTGAGGTGATATTACTTCACTTCATTTAATTATTTATGATAATTATACATTTCTATACTTAACTATACAATAGTTTCTATGTTAATGTGTCTATGACAAATGCGTGCGCTATCTTCTTTGTAAAACTGCGTGCTCCCGGTAACCTCCCTGCTGAGAGTCGTGTATGTGTGTGTGATTGATGACTGCTGAAGGGGCTGGGGTCTACCATACGCCACATTATGTAAATAGGGTTCAGGAAGAACATGAGCCAGTGAAACCGCAGTGCTGTGCGGCGTGAGACCAGGCAGTGCGCAGCGCGGAGCGGTGGGAAAGCTACAGGAGCCGTCGGTAGATGGCGGTAACCCAAGGAAACCTGATCCAGCGGCTTCTCGGCCACCCTGTCTCAGTTTGCAGCACTCGCTTCCAGGGCTAAGGAGCTGAGCACTTGTGAAGGGTACCAAAAACGCGGAGAACAAGAGGGCTCACCGCGGCTCGTCTTGAGTTTTGCGCGACCACGGGACTAGTCATCGCGCCATGGAAGACAAATCCAACTCGTTCTCCAACAAGGAGGAGAAGGCGGATGGGAATAATGTCTTTCAAAGGCAAGACTCGATACAGAAAAATAACACAGGCAGCCAGAACATGAAGGAGCACAGCAACTCAGTGGGCTTCAAGGGGAGCGAGAAGAGGCCATGGTAGGCTTTGACGATTTGGAAGGGGCGTCCAGGGCGTCCGGGTTTATGCAGAGGCAGTTTGGGGCCATGATGCAGCCCGGAGTCAATAAGTTCTCCTTGAGGATGTTTGGCAGTCAAAAGCCGTGGAGAAGGAACAGGAGCGAGTGCAAACGGCCGGTTACTGGATCATTCATCCGTATAGTGATTTTAGGTAAGCCCCCTTTGCTCTTCCCGGACTGGTGAGATGTACACTTTCACACACAGCACGCACGCTCAACTGTGCATTCACCTGTGTGTTTGCAATCAGTGTCAGTGAGGCTGCACACACTCTCACGCGCACCCAGGGCTTCTCATTGCGGCATTTTCCTGTATCAACAGACACACGCGCGCGCAACTAGGTGCTCCAGTGAGATGTCCTTGGCAAAAGCATGCTGAATGTCACGCCACGCAAACAGTGGACTCAATGCGACACGGCGCTCCGTGCGCTGGGACACACTTGCTCACCCTCAACGTGACAATGCCATTGCAGCATCACGGTGTAAACATTCACTGAAGGCAGCGGGGAGACACTGGGCCTAGGTGTGATGAGACACACGGAATGCGGTAAAGGTAGCGGCAAAGGCGGCGGGACAGGCTTGCCGTAAAGAAGGCACAAATGGTCGTTCTGACTTGAGCGAAGCACGCTATAAATGGTGCTGCTGAATCATCGCTAATGCGCGGTGATTATTAGCTGCCGCTCTAAATGTGACGGAATGCGTTGGTTATGGAGAAGCTGCAGATGTTACACTGTCTTCACTGACACACACCACACACACACACACACACACACACACCACACACACACACACACACTGAACACCTCGAACACCTCTTTGCCACGTATGATTTATTCTCAAAATCCATGCATCTGGCCTGTTTTGTTCTCCTGTAAAAAAAAAAAAACTAAAAAAACACACACACATGATTTGGAACAAGGCAGGAGCGGGTTCCACTTCATTACATTTGCCCATTGTCCTCTAGCACAGCTCACTGTCACCCCGGCGTCCCCACTTGTAATGCTTGGGGCAGATTCTACAGTATCCATGTGACATAGAGCTGTCCATGGTGCTGAACTTGGGCCTCCGACGCGGTTTACAACGCCTTGGCTATTATAGATGAACAACTTGAAGCTTGTTTGCTGCAAAATGACGATATTTGCTCTATTTCACTGCACTTTTGCATAAGTAGGCCTCTATACCAGAAAAATACAGCAGCCCTTTTTTTTTTTGTATCTTTTGGCCGTAGTGCAATGGCTAAATCTTTAGTCCCCATTTGTGTAGCTGTTTTGAGCACATCATCTTTTCAGTGCCATCCTCCACATTACCCAAATCTTACACAACGTCTTGTGTATTTAGTTTGGCCACTGGGAATTAAAGCTCAAAGATCATTCTCAAGAACCAGCATCTTGATCACCATTCTCTTTCTCGATACTTGAAAGTATACAATGTGGCGCTTAGTGTCATTCAGAGGGCACGCAAGACAGAGCGGCACATGCCTTATCCTCACACATGACGCTGACTGGGATATCCTTTACACACCCACACAAACAACCAGGCACATGCTCAAAGCTGTACAATGACAGTGGGCAATGGATTAGCACACAACAGTCAATAAGCTTAACTGTCTCTAAAAACAATTATGTAAGATTACTGATTGACCTCTTCTTAAAGGCAGCACAAAGCAAGTCCCAATGAACTAATATTGAGGCAAATTTGATTCATTGTTTTCTCTTCGTAAATGAAAAAAAAGAAAGAAAAAAAAGTGGAATTCTTGAAATCTCAATTCACAAACCAGCCCAGACAGCACATGGCTTTCCAGGCACTCAAATTTACAAGAATAATAACAGCAAGTCTCGTTGATACACACAGTATCCGGGGTGTTCATAGGCAGAACTAAACCTCAGACTGAACCACAAATCTTGAGACGTCACTGCATTATTTTAGTTTTGTTTATTTTTTTGTTTAGTTAACTACATATAACTTTTGACAATGCTTTTTTTTATGCTTACATTTTGAATAGGACAATTTTACCAGTAATTTAGATCTTGTTCCCCCCTTCATTGCTCCCATGTTGTGATTCTATATTATTGACTTACAAACGTTAATCATTTCCTGATAAATGTAAACACACTCTTAACATTTAGGCCTGCCTGTGTATCAGTGACAAGCCTTACATAAGTTTTGCAAATGACAACACGACCCGTTGCGGGAGTGTTTGAAACTTAATATACTGTATATTCTCTAACACGGTGCCTGCTTAAAGATTAATGACAGGTTAGTATAATTCATTATTAATACATTTTGGATGGGGCTCATCCAGGGGCTCATTGTCTTTATGTGGGACCACGGACGTCATTGTGCTAGAGATATTAGAGTCTCAATTACATTTTCTCTTGTAAGCTTTTGACATGTATGTGCAAGTCCGAGCCATATTGGTCATCAATGTAAAATCAAGTGGGCTATTCCGATAATTGCATTCCCTATAATTGTCCTAATACTGGTGGCAATGTTAATGAGTGATTGACTTCAACGAGTGCATACTGTTTTTGTGTCTTTGGGCAATACACTTCACCCACAGCCAGTGATTGGTGGCGGTCGTTCGGGCAGTATATTGACTTACTGGAATCTGCGAGTGTGTTGGTACTGTAGGTCATGGCGGGTCAGTCTGCATCAGTTTGTTAGGGCTTTCCTCAGTCCCGCTGTGTACAGGCATTGATTGTGATGAAGCACTTATATACAACGAGTCCACCAAGAGGGAGAGTGTGATTGTGAGTGCCTTTTCCAACTGTGATTCTCCCTTTTCTGTCACAGTGAGACCAACTCATGATGAGGTTGTACACTTTATAGGTTAGAAATACCACACACAATCAGGACTCTATACCTTGCTATTCCTGTCTGTGCTTCCACCTCGCCGACACTAAACTTGTTAGCTATAATGTTTTAGATTTTGAGAGTAATGTAATTTTTAATCCCTGTGAAAATTGACTTTAAAGCTGATTTGACTTGGATCACAGGGTCAGACCACTGCATGAACGGTCAGAACATTTTTCTAGTGCGTTTGAGTTAGTATATAGCTGGTACTCTAACTATACCTTTGAAAACATTCTAACTCGACAAGGCACAAATAAGCGCCGCTGTCATTTTCAAATGCAATAGGCCAATCCCGTTATTGATGCCAGAAATTACTTAGGCATTAAATCAATATTCGTAGGCTCTAAAAATACATAAGTGCAGTAGCGACCACAAATTACTTTCTGTTTTAAGATGTGCTTTGTTATTCCACACACATTCAGACTTGTTTTGGTGCCGACACATGAAGAACGTTTCCCCCCTATAAAAGCAATGGCGTCTTATTCAGCTTATCTCTTGATACTTTGACCGATACTTTGGACCATATGCATTATGGAGTCAGAGCCACGTCACATTACGACGCATTAGAACGATGAGTCATGATTCCACTGAATGTTCCAGGACGCCCTTGAATTTCTATAATGACTGCGCACCATTTACAATTTATTGTGACACTCAGAAATGACAGAATGTGATTTTCTGTTGAAAGTGTATGCAAATTACTCAAATCTTCTCTGTTTGTTAGAACTTTTTAGCCGTTGTTTCTGACGTGTGCTCAAATAGCAGCATGTGTAATAACTGTTTTGTGGGTTGAGTGACTTGCTCCTTGAGGTTTTCAATCAGACTCTATTGTGAAAGGCCGTGTGTGCTGGCCTCAGTTCGATGCTTCTGTGAAAATGCCGATTACCGACCGCCCTGTTGATCACTCTTCGGACAAACACCACTCTCCGATATTTGATCTATGGGAATTTATAAAACCTATGTCTGGGCCTAATTTACTTAAACAGATCTATTACTTGGTGCCGTAGTCTCTCTGCCAACAGATCAGGCATGTTGCCAGCAAAACAGTCACTGCAGTCGAGTCCCTGAAAAGGCACAGAACAGACACATTGTCAACAACAAAGATGGACTTGTAATTCTGCCGGGGTGGGCGATGACGACCAAAATGAATATGATAATAAAGCAATATTTGTAAAACAGCAAAAATGTGATTACATTGCAAGTTGTAATATTTTTTAATGGTTTTGTAGTTTTGTTAATTTTCAGTTATTGACAATATTCTTGATATTGGAATTGTGCGTAATTGTTTGTAAATGATCTTATAGACAATAAGTTGCCCACCTCTTGGCCTCAGCTCATCCTATGATAGCTGCTTGATCTGTTTTCATTGGGTCGTGTTATCTTGTGTGATGGATCCAACAGAAAACTGTAAACACACAAGAAGAGGGAGTGGACGCTCAGCAATTAGAGCTCCAAGAGTTTTTTCCCCTTTTCTTTCTGAAATAAATTTTAAATATAAACTCTGGGAGCTCTAGTTGCTTTCTATGGATGTTAATATCAGACACTGTAAAAGTGTGGTCTGCTGCAGAAGACTCACTTTGGTCACTTCATCATAAGGCAGAGGGCAGTGACATTCACACTGACAGGCTCAAGGAGAGGGTTGTTCAGTTTCACTTGACTTTACAAACAGGACAGTGTGTTTTTACCTGCTTCAAATAAAACAGTGCCATATATCACTGTAAACCTTTTTCATAAATAAAGTAATTGCATAGTAAGTGTTGATGTTAAAAATAATCTGATTTTTATGAATAACCAGTATAACCACATTTTGTTTTCTTTGTGGGAACATGCATGACATTGGCTCAACTTGGAAATGAAACATTATCATCTTTTTACTTTTCCTAATCAATGAAGACATCAATGAATTAAAACAACTCCATACAGTGATGGAGGAGTGACTTGTACTGTAGCGCCTCATAGGCAATACAACCACACTGAAGTGTTTGGCTGAGATTTGCAGTGTCTTCCACATGGGTTACGAGTGACACACAGGATTGGTGAAGTCATAGGTGATTTCTCTTTGTATGGTGTGTCTGTAGAATAATTATTCCCAGACTATTATTGACAAATTGAGTATGCTTGCAGTTGACCTCGCGTGTAATTAAAAATGTCTGCCTCTGTCTGTGGTTGCTTCATTTTCGAGTCTGATCTTTGTGTTCTCTTGGCAGGTTCTACTGGGACTTGATAATGCTCATCATGATGATGGGAAATCTAATCATCATTCCTGTGGGAATAACCTTCTTCTCAGAGCAGACTACCACCACCTGGCTGGTCTTCAATGTGGCTTCGGACACCATCTTTCTGGTGGACCTGGTCATGAACTTCAGGACTGGGATTGTCAACGAGGAGAGCTCTGAGATCATCCTTGACCCAAAAGTAATCAAGATGAATTATCTGAAGAGCTGGTTTGTAGTGGACTTCCTATCCTCCATTCCAGTGGATTATATCTTTTTAATAGTTGAGAAAGGCTTTGATTCGGAGGTTTATAAAACAGCACGTGCCCTGCGAATCGTCCGCTTCACTAAGATTCTCAGTCTCCTCCGCCTCCTAAGACTGTCCCGTCTCATTAGATACATTCATCAGTGGGAGGAGGTGCGTATACACACACTCTTTTTCTTACATGTAACATTTCAGTTTAACACAGTTTTCTAGGTTCTGTCCGGGTCACCCTGTGACAATGTTCAAGGGTTTTGGAATGAAAGCTCATTTGTATAGAGCCTTTCACCCAAAGCGCTTCACACAGTGTAAGATACCAATACCAATACATGTGAAGATGTATTTGTATCTCCACTAATACCTCATTGAAATGCCCATTATCCTGAAATGAATATATGTTACCATGTCTCTTTAAAGGTGAATCAGGAGAAGATATATTTTGGTGACTACAGTGTATTACTTTATTGCAGTTGCTACAGTCATTTAACAACACTTTGCTGCTGTTCTTTGTTATTCAGTGGAATGCCCAATGCAAGGAATCGTCTATTTTATTTCTCCTTAAAGTTTATAGGGAGGATCAGGTTTGAGGTTGAACCCTGATTAAAAATACCAAAAGTTCTGGTATAGTTGTGTGGTTATACTTACTGTACTAAAGTAAGATGGTCTGTCACCATGAAAACTACAGTATGTCAAGTCAATATGCATCCCAAGTGTTATGGATCATGGAATTTATGAAAGCAGGGGAAATATCATTATAACTTAGTGGCGAACATACTGACAGTTCAAGAGGGTTAGACAGACACGCACATCCCAGGTCAGTTGAGTGGCGTGCAAGAGTTCATAGTACGTCAGACGAAGGGCTAAGTGACACCCGAAACGTTACCTTGTGGTGCCTCAATACATTCTTTGGGAGCGCAACAGTTTTTATCCTTTCATCAAACATACTGACAGTAACATACAATGCAATCCACCCACAAATACTAAACCTCTGAATGAGGAATATGCAGAAAGATTCTTATATTCAGCACAGTGCGTCTGAGTGGAGCAGGGCCATGAGGAGGAGATGATGCCAGTGTAGAGACGGTGTTTGAAATAGATGGACTCAAGGTTAATGATAGTCTGCAGTGGCTGCAGTCAGCCAGCACAGCCAAGGGATGTCACATAATTCAGAGCTACAGCAGCAAAGGTTTGTAGCCTCCTAATCTATTCAACTCACACTTTCGCTCTAGAAATGCTGTTTCTTACAATGGTCAGTTGTACAGATGTATTTGTTGTGACAGTTCTAGTTTGATCCATTCTTAAGTAAATTATGAAATAATTATTGAAGGTCTGATTCAGATGAACCTAATCTGACCAGCGTTAATACACTCGCTGGAAACTAAAACAATTTTGTTTGTTGTCATCAAAATTGCAAGTCTTATCTGTTTACAGTTCGTTTACATACAATGATTCATATCACAGGTTAAAGATATTCCTGTCATGGCAGAGTGTGTACCACTATATAAATAGTGGTTCTGTGCAATAGTTTGTGGTTGAGCTTATGCTGCGCATTGTGCTGCCTCCATGAGTTTGTTGACTATGGACTATTTGCTGATGTCTCTTCCAGCTCTTCAACCCCTTTTACACTAAGCTATCCCGTCTAATGAAGCTTATTAGCTTAACAATCCTATATAAAGTGCCCTGAGATTATCAGCTCTAGTTTTAAACATTCTGCTTTCTAATAGTCTATGTTCTAGTACATGTTTCCTCTAATTTGGTAGTACTTAACTTGTACTAGTACTTAACTAAACTCCTCTTCTCGCTTTGTTATTGCTTTTCACAAGTACAGGGACGTTTCATCTCAAATGCCTGCTTAAATGTTCCTTTATATCCAGAGAAGGCTAAGACAGTCCCTTACCTTGACTTAACTGCAGGCTCATCTCCACTGTATTTCCAGGCTCACAGTGCATTATGAACACTGTGAATGTCATTTCATTAACCTCTTAAACCCCCATGTAAACCATCAAAAGTGGATCAGCGTCAGAGTCATTTGCACTTTTATCTTCTTTTTACGCAGCAGCCTCTCTTTTACATCAGATTTGGGGCCCTATTATTGTAATACCTAAGATTTAAAATGGTAAATCAGGCGCAACATGCCCACAGATAACACTGTCTTGCCTGCACTCACTATTTAGGACATGCCTTGATTAATTACCCCTCCGTCTTTCTCAACACAGAAACAACATGGGATCTTCTAACCAAATCCAGCACATCCAGCACAAAAAAAGGTCATTCAGTGGAAAAATCTCCGCTGTCGAAACATGTTGGATGTGGAGCGTGGCATTAGTGGGAGAAGCGCAGTCTCTCTCCACTGTCAGGACTTTGGGGCAGTGAAGCCTTGTTACATACACCCTTGATTTGAAGTTATTCAGACACTTGAGCCTGTATAATAAGTCGTCTCCAAACTCCTTCATCTCTGACGTGCTCGCTGCCCCTCTTCGTTTGTCACCCCCCCCCCCTCTGCTCTCCATCTGTGAGGCAGCCACGTCCTGTTGTCTCCCCGAAATAGGGTGGACACGCATTATTTGCCATTATAAAATCAAACATCTTGCTAATGTGACATTTCAGAAAGCCAAAGAAGAGGGCAAGTGCTTCTGTTTAGGCTGAGAACACACACTGTAACCAACACTCTCAACACTAAAGGGGCACAGCTAACAAAGACACGAGGAACACATTGTACGAAGGTCTTTGGGTTGAGAGATGCCACAGCGTCTATGCGCCTGTAATCTGTGTATTTGTTCAACCATTCATTCATTTGTTTTCTCACACATAATTATTGCCGTCCTCATTGCTTAGGGAAACGGCAGCATACAGTGTGAAGGTCATTTGCCGTGGTTAATACAGTGTGTACGGCACTGAGCAAGTCGAGCGCGGGCCGACCAGACTGAGGTGTTCATCCACACAATCGGACATCTGGAAGAGACTGAAGGGAGTTTTAGGCATTTTGAGAAAGCAAATATAAACTATCTCTGTTGGATAACTATAGAAACAGTTTGAAAATAAGCATAACCTCTTAAACTCCACGTAAACCGAGCACATTTTCTCCAGTTTGGCCTCACCAAATTGAAACGGAGATGAAATGTGGCAAAATGTGACGAAAATCCATCAAAAAAAAGCAATGGGGAAAAACTGACGACAGAAAGTGGCGACAACGTGGCAACAATGCATTTAGATACGTTTTGTTGGTCTTACTCTGACCTATAGGCTGTGATCTTATAGATTTTTAAAGATGAACTGGAGAAAATGCACTTGGTTAAGGCGGGGTTAAGAGGTTTAAAAACTAGCATGAAATAAGTAAAAGTAAACTATTGGGTGTATAATTTTTTTGCTGTTTATTTTGGCGCTCTCACTAATATTGATGCTAGTTACAAAATCTATTATATACCACTGGCAGACTATTGCATTATTCTAAACGATAAATTGCAGCTAAGGAATATTTTTGAAGTAGTGTATTGTTGTGAGAACAGAAGAAGTGCATTTAGTTGTTTTTCCTGTGATTGTACATCAGTGTTTGCAGTTTTCAAGGGCAGTTCAGCCCTCTGCTCTTCCTCATTTGCTTATGTTTCTCTTATTATTTCATGCCCTCTCGAATTCCTATGACCTTACCTTCTGTTTTTATCATATTCTGTTGGTTGCCCTGGGAAAGCTGAAACTGTATGATTAACATCGCACATAATAGCCTTTAATACAGACTAGTGTTTTTGTATCGAGTATACAACAGTGAATCCCAAAACGACAGTGTGCCACATCTGGTTCATCAGAGCCACCAGGGCTGTGCCAAATCCCAGCTCTGGTTGAGCTTGTGGCAGCACACTGCCCTGAGACCAACCAGAGGCTCATTCTGTGAGTTTGTGCTTATGAAAAAGATGAAGCTACAGCTGTTCTGTGTTGTTTACTCAAACTGCATTATAAGATAAAGAGCTGAGCAGTGTACGGTGATAATGTTAAATTATACAAAACACACAATTCTCAAATAGTTTCCATTGACTACAGCCAAGAATTAGGATGTGCATACACATCCAAAACATTATAAATCTGTTTAATGTTGATTAACAATCTACAACCAATGAAAATACAAATAATTGTCTCTGGTTGATGACTTCAGATGCAAGCGAGTTGTCAAAGTGTCCTTTGTTTAAAGTGGTTGATTCACAGTTCACAGCTGGTAAATCGATCTGAAAGGGGGAAAAGTGAGCCATCTGACCTGGGTGTAGTTTACTGCAAGGGAGCACAAGAGGAAACCGTAGCGGCATCACATCAGCTGTATGTGGTCTGCTGTGGAGTGGACGCCACTATTGTGTATCAGCATTAGCTCCTCTGATCCATGTTTAGAAACACAGTGTAAACAGCTTGTGTGTATCAGGTGTACCGTCTGTCTGATGGGTCCACATGCAACTGAGAATATGTTACGGTTGTGTTGTTATTCACGGTCTGGAGGTAATGCTTTTGCTTGGCATTGCTTTGAAGGCATTTGATGCATCAGATGATTATCAGACCACTCATGAAAATTACAAATAAAAAAATAAAAAAAGACCGAGAGAAGGGTAGGCTGACATGGAGACAGGTGACCCTGCAGTCAAAAAGCCAGTATTAATGTTAGCATGATGATACACAACTTTGCCGCGTCTCCAATGCCAAAGAGATTAGCTGGATTTGGTTCATAGACTCCTGCAGAGTAGAGTCACCTCTCTTAGAACAGGCCGTGCCAAGTCCTTTGTGCCTTGGGGCGAGCGTCACAGGCCACGCAGGGACACAGGTGTGCCTCCCACATTTACTAACACGGCAAAAGAATGCTGACTCATGAAGCACTGACGTATGGGAGATTGAAGAGAGGAACCATAGACAGAGATAGATAAAAGACGCAGCACGATGCAGTGATTTTCTTGTGCACACCCGGTTGATTTCCCTGAGTGTCCATCTTGTTTCCCTCTGTAAGTGCAGCTGTAAAACACGTCATAATGAAGTGGGAACTAATGTTTTTCAATCCTGGACTCTAGGACAATGATTTGCAGCCTAAACATGGGGTCATCATTACCGTGTTCGCTTTTTGCTGCTATATTCTCTCTCAGTGGAGTCCAGAGTGACGATAAGTTCATAGTAACTGCGTTACCAGTCATGGACAAGGTTATTTGGGACAATAGGTAATTTGAGGGGATGAGATGTGAATAGCACCTGCCACTTGGTACACGGATTACATGTTGAATGTTCGAGCCACAGGTCACTGTGAACTCTTTGAAGTTTACAGCAGAGGTTCTCAAATGATGCTACAGAGAGCCACTGGTGTAAGTGGTACAGCAGTTAGCGCTCGTACTTCACAGCAAGAAGGTCCCGGGTTCGATCCCCGGGCGGACGGGGCCTTTCTGTGTGGAGTTTGCATGTTGTCCCCGTGCCTGCATAGGTTTCCTCCAGGTACTCCGGTTTCCCCTACCACAAAAGCACATACAATTAGGCCAGAATGAATGTAGTGTGTGAGTGGTGGTCAGGGGGCCGATGGCACGGACTGGCAGCCTTGCTTCTGTCACTCTACCCCAGGGCAGGTGTGGTTACGATAGTTGCTTATCACCACAGAGTATGACGTGAATGAATAATGACTACAGGTAACACAGGCTTGTGACGTGCAATAGATAATTATTATTACTGGTGGTATCCAGTCCTTGTTCAGAAAAACATCACAGTTGAATCCTATTATGAATTTAGTATTTTCATGTCATAGATCTGGTGAAAGATCTGGTGAAAAACATTTCTTTAGTTATAGTATTTGATGTGGAAAGTTTAAGATCCACCTATACTATTTTTATGTTTCAATTTGATTAAGCAGCATATAAAAAGACAAAGGTAACTGTGGCGGCACAGTGGCACAGCGGTTATTGCTCCTGCTTCACAGCTAGAAGGTCCCAGGTTCAATTCCCGCCTTTGTGGAATTTGCATGTTCTCCTCGTTTGCGCCGGGTACTCTGGTTTCCCTACAATAGGCCATGATGAATGAGAGTGCGCATGGGGGACGCCAGATGGAAATTAGCCCAAGGCTACAATCCAGTGTGGCTTGTTCATTAACATGCACTGTCCCTACCAAATAAACTAATACAAAAATAATACAGCAAGGCATGCATGTTTAGTAAATATTAATTACATTCAAGACAATATTGTAAAAGTTATAATTATGCCTGCAGCGTAATTTGAATGTCTGTTGTATGTGGGAATTGAGACCATTTACCATGCATGCTTTGTATTGAGGGATGAGGATCAGCACCTCCAAATCCGAGGCCATGGTTCTCCACCGGAAAAAGGTGGCTTCCCCTCTTCAGGTCGGTGGGGAGTCCTTACCTCAAGTGGAGGAGTTCAAGTATCTCGGAGTCTTGTTCACGAGTGAGGGACGGATGGAGCGTGAGATCGATAGATCGGTGCGGCGTCAGCAATGATTCGGTCGCTGTATTGGACAGTTGTGGTGAAGAGAGAGCTGAGTCAGGGGGCAAAGCTCTCGATTTACCGATCGATCTACGTTCCCACCCTCACCTATGGTCATGAGATCTGGGTAATGACCGAAAGGACAAGATACAAGCGGCCGAAATGAGTTTCCTTCGCAGGGTGGCTGGGCGCACCCTCCGAGATCAGTTGAGGAGCTCAGTTACCCGGGAGGAGCTCTGAGTAGAGTCGCTGCTCCTTCACGTCGAAAGGAGCCAGCTGAGGTGGCTAGGGAATCGTTTTCGGATGCCTCCTGGTCGCCTCCCTCGGGAGGTGCTCCAGGCATGTTCTATTGGGAGGAGGCCTCGTGGAAGGCCCAGGACACGCTGGTGGGACTATGTCTCAGAGCTGGCCTGGTGTCGCCTCGGGGTCCCCCAGAACAGCTGGAGGAGGTGTGCGTGGATCGGGAAGTCTGGGCATCTCTGCTGAGACTGCTGCCTCCTCGACCCGGCCCCGGATGAAGTAGAAGGAAATGGATGGATGGCTTTGGATTGTTATGCGGAGTATACAGCACATCCGAGCCCTGACACATGGGGGACATGTCTTGTTGTCCAGACTGCTGTGAAGTAGTGCAGTGGTGGAGGAGGCGCTTTAGTTTGTGAGCAGGTGTGCATTAGCCTAGTTTCAGATTTGCTGAAGCACACACATATCCCGGGCTGTGCAGCTGGTTGTTTATATTTAATGTCCATACAAGAAAAATGTTGTGCAGCAGACATGACTTCTTTTTCTCAATAGGACAACTGTCCATTTTAAGGTTTTCTTTCCTTCACTGTTCACTCTAAGCCAGTGATTCTCAACCTTTATTTGATTTATGACCCCCATTATTACAGCCGCTGTTGTTCGTCTTCCCACAGAGGGTTAGCCTTTTGTACATGTTTTATTGGTGGGGGAAACCAGAGTAAACGGAGTTTGCATGTTCTCCCGTGTCTGCGTAGACACCGGGTGCTCCGGTTACCCCTACCAATAAAACATGTACAATAGCCCACTGCTCCTCCAGGTCGCCCCAGCGACATTGAGGATGGGTCAAATGCAGAGACCACATTTCCCTACAGGGATCAATAAAGTATAACTTAACCTTAACCTTGTTTGTGATCATGAGTGTCCGTTTATGTGAAACTTAACTGCCTCTTCAGACTGGGAACACAGGAAGATGCTTTTGTACTGCTAAATTCCACTCACTTATGTAATATGCAAATAGAGACACGGGATTAAACTTTCAGTGAGTTTGTGGGAGACATTTCTAGTTACCTGAAAGAACTCTACCTGCCCTCCTTGTTCAGCTCCAGCTATTGTGTCATATCTTGTTTACTCTGTATTGCCTAACCCGTCACTTCTCACAAACCAGTCACATCCCCAGAGTTAGTTTACATTCTTGTGTCTTATTACACACGACTTTGCAATTAAACACAGTTGTCTTCAAGTGGAGAGACTTAAAGCACAATACCTCATCACATGTGCTTTCCCCTGTGTGAACACTGTTCGTCAAGTATACAGTGGAGTAGTAATGTCTGAAGTACCGGTACTCATTCCCGTTCAGATATAAAGAGAGGCTGTTTGATTGGATTCTCATATGAAATTACCAACGCAAACTTCCATAGTTGTAGTGTTGCTTATTGTATGTTATGTTCATTCATCGTAGACTATTCTTCCACGTATAGTTTGCATAAAAATGTGCTTGAATAAAAGAAACACAACATTATCCACCACTTGATATGTCTTTTTTACTTCTATTGTTGGTGCACGTATACTGCATCATTTATAAAACGCAGCACGTCTTCTGTGGCCCTTTGTGTTCTAAATATAACCCAGCAGAAGCCTAGGTTAGCCTCTGCTTTGATTACAGCAGGAATGAGGGGGGAACATGTTCTTATCAGGAAGCCCACTCCTGGGACTTTACTCCTGAGACTGTCTTCCGCTGGTTCACTGAATATTTGTTTGTTGTGCAGAGTTATGGCCTGTGGGGGGTAAAGTTTTTTTTTTTCTCTCATTGATTTAACGCATCGTTTTCGATTACTTAAATTGGGTTTCTTTGAGATTGTTTTTTCCAATTAAAGCCACAACATCATTTATTCCTTGTAACATCCATTTTAAGTTATTTTCCTTTTCTCGTTGCAAACTTATCCGTATCTCTCTTCTTCTTTTTTCTTTTCTTTTTTTTCTATGTCTGAGTAATGCAACATACAGCCTCCTAATGAACTACTCAGCCAGTCCTGTCCAATAAAGTCATGCTTTAGACTGTTCTCCCGCACATCTCGTGGAGGAAGCCTCTCCGTTGGCCCGTGGGCTGGAAAATCCACTGACAGAATTGTTTTCTCTTTTCCACGTCCCCCGTAGATTTAACCCATATTCTGTGGCCAAGCCGCTGAGTGCTCCTTCTGTTGCAGTTTGGTCTTGTTAACTTGGGTAGAGAGTGATAATTGGATGACCATATGGTTTAGTGTACAGAGGAAAGTGCCAGAACCGAAATGCGAAAATACGTTGGCATTTTCTCATATTTGAGTGAATTTAGGAAAAGTATGTGACTTAAAGCGCATATGGGCAACCGACTAATGCCACTTCCTCTTATCTACCACCTCATGCAGAGCTGCAAAAAAGAAAAAAAAAGCTGTTGTTCCTCTACCATGTCACCATCTCTCCCGTTACTTCAGCCAACATTAGCCATCTTGGTTGAGCATCTCTGACTTTATGTTCAAAATAGCTCGGTGAACAGCTTTTAAAGTATTCAACATTCAGCCTTTTTATATCAGTCCATTCTGTCTTAATAGTCAAACAACGCTTAGGTCTAAACCAGAGTGCAGTAAAAATAACTTCAAATCACCACTGGCGAATATCACATTATGTTCATGCCATATGTTTCATGCTTTTAGACATGCACGGTTCAGTCTTCTAAATATAGGCCCTGCATTTGACAGTTGCGAACTTTACGGTGTCTGTATTGCACAGAAGCAGGTGCCTATAAATATTGGTTCCTGGTATCTTAACTCACTCAGTTTGATAGTGTGGCTCAGCGGCATTTGTGGTATTTTGTCCTTCTCCAGTGGGAATACCTCTGTTTGTCAGTGTCTGACCCTCTCTCAGCCTCTCACTGTCACTGTCAGAATGGCTTGCGCTGACCTGATGGAGGCAGACAAGCGGCCGTTAGGCACGTATGGGCAGAAGTGTTTGTGTTTGTTTGGGCAATTTATTCATTGTTAATCAATGGGAACACAATAATCCAATAATCCTATTTCTCTTGTCACTCTTTGGCAAATAAAAATGGGTACAGACGGTTCGATCTCTCTACTCAAACCAGGGCATTCTTCCGTCGTGTCCTTGGGCAAGATACTTCGCCTCCACTGTCTATGTACGATGGTGCATGGAGCAGTGTTTATGAGCACATGTGCGGGGCAAGGAGTTAGTCGAAGGCAACAGTCCAACATGATCATTCACTATCCAACCTAAATGACCACTTTGATTTTCAACATACCGTCCGTTTAGAATTAGAGGGTTCTATCTGCGCCCTGAGTAGTTTTAATCGTTTTTTAAATTTTGACCACACCATGAAATGGGTAATACATTTCTTGTAGGCAGACCAAAGAGTACAGTATCTACATATCAAATTTTACTTTGTTTTAAAATTCAGAAGTAGGTGTTTTGTGAAGTGGTCATTTGCAGATAGAACCTTCCATTCTAAAATTTTAAGTTGGAATTACAAGGTTCCATCTACAACACATGCTATAATCAATATATTCAGCTCCACTACGCCATAGGTTTTAAGTCAAAATGTGATACATTCATATGTATCATCTAAATCTTGCATTTGTACAAGATTTGTACACAAATGACATAATCAGATAGAGTTAAAGTGCCAGGTTTTAATACCTTTGAGAATACGACTTATTTAGATGGATAACATCAGTTGCATAATTATCATTTTATTTCAGCGAAGCAGCAATTTTGATGAAGAAATGTTGGGCAGATTATTTGAATTTTTAAATTGCTGACAGGAAGTGACATAGATAAAGGAAACGTTCCATATCAGTTTGATTGATTTCCCATTGTCTTAACGTGGTCGGCACGGCAACAGTTTAAAAATTGCTTACCTTCTGTGTCACGTCCTGTCGGTGTCCAATAAGGAAGTGAAACTATAAACATCACAACAAATGGCCAAACTAAAGAAAGCTGGGAACAATCTTTAGCAAAACCTGAAATATAATTGTGTTAACTGTGTTTAAGCCACTATGTGTCATATGCACTTAAACTAACAAATGCATGTCATGTTTTTCATATTATTATTACGAGTTAGTCTTCATAGTTTTCATATTTTGGCTAGTTTCTGTATTGTAGGCCATGTAGGCACTGTGATTGGATAAGAATGTGATTATCCGTGGTGCAATAAAACATGATAAACGATTAAGCTCCTAACCCCGCCTGAACCGAGTTTGGCATTACCCAAATCAAAAAGCAAAAAAATGGCAAAAACGTGCTGGGAAAGCAACTATAACACAATTTTTAAAAAAGCGACAAAAAGCCACGAAATAGTGACAAAAATTAAATGAAATAGTGACCAAAACATGACAAAAAAATCCCTACGCAAACATGACAAAAATGCGACAAAAAAGTTACCGGTACTATCAGTTTTGTTGTAGGCCATAGCTTTCAAATGAGGCGTTACTCTGGCCTATAGGCTGGAAGTTCCACTCGAGAAGCTTTTAGATTTGGGTAAAGGCGTCCTGGAGAAAATGCGCTCGGTTTAGGCGGCGGTTAAGAGGTTAATGAATTCATTAGATATTGATTACTTGTTGTGAGGTGAATTTGACGCTTCAATACAGTAATTCATTTCAATTAGTATTTGAAGGGGTGTTTGGAATAAGAAAATGTTGCCCTTTGTATATGATATTTACCATATAAAACTGATTTAAAGTTTTTTTTTTTTATAGTTTTGTCCATGAACAATGTGGTCCATGACATCCAGACCTGATGGGAACTCCCCTACCAACCGCAGTGGAGCGTGTGTATACAAACAGACAGTAGATGCACAGTTGGGAGGGTCCTAACATGATAAGTGCAGAGATTAAGCTAATCTCATTTATTTTTGGTAACTGCTCTGGTGCTGGGGGGTCTGGGGTTAACCAGTTAAAACATTTGCTTGAAAGAAAAGTCTTAAATTAGCCCTCCCTTGCGGACTTTGAGATAGTTTTAATAGGCGGAATAAAACTACTTATGGCAGACTTCCTGAAACGATGCCCAGTGCTAATGAATTAATTTGTAAGCAGCCAAGCATTAAGGCTGGCTGCTTTCTCTCGTCCCCAGAGTTGTTCGGAGGTGATTGATTGGCTGAAAGGCATAGCGCACACACATCAGTCACACCCACAGCTTGGTCCTGCCATGTGGCTTTGGAGCATTGATTTATATGATCCTCCAGTACAATCATGATTACACTGACACTAGATGAGCATGGTTAAGAAGGACAAAACACAAGATCATGCTCGATATTAGTCTTTCTACAGTGAGTAGATTAAAAGGTAATAGATGATGCAATGCAGCAGATACAATGTTTTCCAAGGTCATACATTATGCATTTTCAGGTCAGTGAAATTCTTCAGGAAGCCTGAACATTTAGGCCTGCACAATTAATCATAATAAAATCTAAATCTCAATTTGATATTGAATCACAAAGAACATTATTTAGACAGTGCAATAAATATTTTCCAAAAAACCAAATGAATGTGTCTCCATGGAGTGTTATGTTGTTAACCCTGTACTTTGGGCATTTGCAGTTTTGAAAGCATGTGATTCTTTAATTAGTTTAGATGTTTTTACTTCAGTTTTCTCTCAAACGTTTTGTTTAAAATGTGCCAAGTGAATTTTGTTTTTTAAAGTACAAGCAAACTGCTCATCTGCCTACAAGCCATGATCCGGAAAATGCTTTTTAACGCTTAAAACATTGTTAATGCCCAAATACAGTTGGCACAGTGTGCAGGAAAATATTTCTCCCATTATTGAACATTATTGGTTTGCACCCTGGATTTCTACGCACATGCCCTAAGTATTTGACGTGTAAAGTCTTTTTTCTAAAATAAAAGCAATCACAATTCTAATTGCAGCTGCAATACTCATCAGGAAAAAATATTGTCCATTATATATTTTTCCAAATTGTGCAGCACTTATTGCATTAATCCTCTATTGACACAAAGGGCAAAGATCTGCAATCAAATACAAATGATTTCTTGAGGGAGAAAAGCGTTTACGTTCTTGACAGACTGAATCTGCAGAATTACACAAACTCGAGTGAAACAAAATAGAACAGTTTTTTACTGAGGGGAAACCACTAAAAACATAGGCCTTTAAATAAATAAGGTATCGAATGCACATAGTAAAATAATTTGGAAAAATTAACTGAACTCTTCACATGTATCATTATACATTTGAAGTATTTCAGTAAGTAAAACGTTCTGAATGCTGAGTTTAAAGCCCATGTATTCTTTGAACATTAGCTGAATACGCAAGTTGTCCATGAGTGCGAAACAGCTTCCTTCTGCTACTGGCCTCATATCATTCACTGTAACAGTTAAACGAGTACCACTTCTTTTTTATTTATTTATTACATTATACCCTTTGTTTAACTTTTTCATTTGAATATGAAGGATTGTAGTGATGGGGGTTTAGTTCAGGTTTGTGTCTGTCCAGTTGCGCGACGCTCAGGGTCCATCTTGTGCCGTGTTGACATGACAGGCCCAGTCTGCGATTCAGCCAAATCCCTTCTGCTCTCACATGGCCCTAATCTTCCTGACTGCGTCTTTAGAACTGCTCCGTGCTGTTTGTCTGCGCCAGTTCCCAAGACATCTGCAAAAGGCCTTCCCATCGCTCTCGTCTTCCGAGCAGATGTATCCCAAAGCCAGCAGGATGCACAGAGTTACATTAATACATGTATGTGTTTGAGAACGGAGCACAATCTGTTAACTTTGTACAGTATAAATACAGTAGAGCCTAAATCCTCGTGGGGGAACCTATGCAATGGAGACGCTAGCTGTATTGTAAGATATTACTTTATAAAACCTGAACATCCTAAAGAGATAACATGGTATACAGTATATGCTACTTAGTTAATAGATCATGTGGTATTCATACTTTTCTGAGCATCTGGTCTGACACCGTTTGCTATAGGCTTTCCCCCGCTAATAGCAATCCTACATCCATGTTTTTCATAGTCGATGAGTATAAGGAAGACGCGCTAATCACTCTGCTCCAATGCTGGGATGAGAGGCAGAAATACAACGATACAGTTGTCAAGCTTTTGTGCGTGCAGAAGGGTTTATATTATCAGGCTGTATATTCAACACCGTGGCTCCAGGCAGCTGTTTGTTAACTCTTCTCTATCCTATTGAGGCAGTAATGTCATTACAAGAACCTTTGTTGTCTACTGATGCTCTGAAATAGGCCTGAGAAAAATGAATTCACGTGGTAAAAGAGTTGTTTAAGCTCGTGTGAACATACCATGTCATGACTTGTTCTTTCAGTAATGATGATGTGGAGGTGCTGCTGGCTGGTGTTTGGCAATGTCTGTCATCTGGACATGTTTTCTCAGAGCCGAGCTGCTGTTATTTTGGTGCTGCCACTCAGGTTACAGGTACAAATCAATACAACATTTAACCTCCTCCTCACCCATTAAATCAAGGATTTGATCCCTTGATGCTCTCCTGTGCACCACGCCTTGCAGAGGCCAGTTTTAGCTTCTCAACAAAACATGCACAATGTTAATCACTTTGAAGTGAACACTGTACACACAGATTGTTCGACTGCATTGTACGCTTTGTGTTTCAGCGTAAAACAATGTATATATTGATCTGCATAGACAACTGCGTAAACATGACCCTGCCTGTGCGTGGGCTCCTAGCCCTACAGGAGAAGGCAGTGCCACAGGAATGGTGGAGCACAGATTAAGGGAGAGTGCAAGTGTTGAGGTTATCACACTCACACGACTAAAATAGATGCAGAGCGGGTGAGACAGCGGGCAGGGAGTGAGGCTCGCACTCCACTGTGATGTGCTTGGTGCGAGAACAAGAATCCTGCTGACGGACATGGAAATGATGAACAGCAGCGATCCCACAGGAAGAGTTAGCTCTCACACCACTTGTGCACATTTCTCTCGTCCTGCGACTTACACATTAACAGAGCCAACTTATCCAATTAAAACAATGCTTTATTAGTGCTGCTAAGCCCCAGTGCTCACTTGCTTCACTTTATTCAAAACCTGGAGACTGGTTTGTGTCTTTACTGCTATGATCAAAATGTGTGCAGTGCTGGCATTTTGTGTACATGTAATACTGTTCTTGATTTTAGAATGGTTTATAACAGTTTCAAAAAATATTGAGTGGCACCAGAAAAATAGAACTCCACAGTCCATTACCAACAACACTGTTGCTGTGATTAAGTGCTCGAGATGCAAATCCCTCCTCTTACTACTCAGTGATTCTGAGGCTCTTTCAAAGGGCAAGGCTGTGTTTTAACTCTGTCCCACTGATGCAATTTTTCCCCGTGATTATATTCTGTTATAAAGATGGCAGTGTTATTGAGATCCTTGTGATTCAACAACGGCCCTGTTAACCCGAGCAGATAAGGCATGGGTCTGTGGGAGGGGCCAGCCAGTCCACGGCCTTTATTTTCTCACCGGTGGATTAGCAATCAGATAGATGGGTGTCACGCCTTTCTGGCCATGCGCAGGCTGGAGTGTGTGCTTTGAACCAATGATAATGCTGTATTTAAAGAGCTCTTTGTTACATTAGGATTAGCTCTTGTTTTCTATCTGTGTAAAGATCCCATCGACCACCTTTTGTCTTTAATTAAGTCTCTGGCTACAAATTACTGCTGAGCCTCATTACCTAAATGTACTGTCGTTCAGCTGCACACTCTGGATCAATTATTTTGGCACAGGTAACTAATGGCCTAGATGCTTTCACTTTGAATAATGAATATATTTATAGATTGTTTAGTTTTCCTCTGGCCAATTCTAATCTGCGCAGCCGGCTGATTAGTGTTTTGGAGCATACACTATGTTGCCTGCAGCTTTGAAACAATGCCAACTCGATTTATGCTTATTTATTGCTGAACTATACATCTATCAACATGAGTACGGTTGCATAAATTCTAATTATTTCCAGCTAGCTGCCTTTCTTGGGGAAGTGAGGATGGCACTGTAGCATTATGAACTCAGCTTTTTTTCTGGTCAAGTTATTATGTAATCAGGGATTGAACTAACTTTCTGGCAAAAGGACAAAAGGATTGTTCTGTACAATTAAAAGAACATGGCATTATTTTCTTCTTTGAACTCGTGATTAAGTAAAAACATTAAAAGGTCCAAAGAAGAGATTAGGAAGATGACGTTAAGCAAGAAAACTACAGATTTTCCTGGAAGCAGTTTGTCATCCTTCAATGTAATAGTCAGTGGTGGATTTAATCCCCTCAAATTAGTCCCTTGCTAATCCTGGCTAACCTCATGCAGAGGTCACTCTGTTCAATTTGAAGATGTATAAAGAGCATGTTGTAATTTCATGTCTGATCGTTTTCATTTCTTCATCCCCAATTAACTTCAGTTTGGTTATAAAATGTTATTTTTCTTTTACATTCAGTCTTTCTTTGTACAACTGGTCAACTGTGTGAGAAGTTTTGGGGTCCAATCCCGAGGGTTTATCGCGAAACCTTGTGTTTTTGTCCAAAATTGATAATCCGTCTCGTTAATGGGCGTGAGCTGTATATCCAACATGGCGACACTTCCAGTTCTGAACCAGGTTTGTGCCGTTCGTGAAAACACCCTATATTGTGTTATTGTACAATCCATCCGTAAACTCCGGTCAGTTATAATTTCCCTACATGTACAGTACGTCTGATCGCGTTACATCGGTTGAATTTCAACCTATACCATTCAGCAAGCGGGGGAGGCGGGTGCTGTAGGTGACCTCAAGCATTTGCGCCGCATTTGCCGGTTGTAGTTCGGTAATGGCGGCGGATACGAAAGTAATGGAAGCTCTTCAGTCCTTTCTGGTTCGGCTCCCAAATATCCAGAAATTAAAATCGACGCCTTGGAATGCGCAAGGAATGCTCCCAAGAGTTATGACAGCTGCTTCACTCACTCAGGCGCATTAGATACGTCACGACCAAACGCTAGCGAAAATCAGATCCAATCGTTTCAAAGGAGTTCACCCCTCCCACCTGATAACGGAACTCAACTGTGAAGATCCAGACCCTTGTACGAAACTAAATGAGTACGAGGGTATGGTAAAACCAGGCTAGGGGAGGAGTGGTGGAGCAGCACTTCTCGCAGTGTGATTGTGTTAAATGACTTTATGATGAAAATGTGCCATGAGCTGAGGCAAAATGTAATTACCAACACAGAGCAGGAAGGAGAACAAGAAGAATAGGTTTTTCCTGTCTTGAAAGAAAAACAAAACAACACTGTGATCTGTAAATATCAAGTTTTCCTTAGTTGTAGTTTCATTATGTATTTCCATTATGTTGTAATCGAATGAGTAAATGCAAAATTCTCATGCTATGACAGATTCATAGTTAACCAAAATAATGGTTTGCTGCCGCCATGCACAGAAGCAAAGAAAGGCCTGGGCTACATTAAGGATAATGGGGAGCAGTGGAACAGTGAGTGCACTGAGACAGCCCTCCTGTAAGCTGGCTCTAATTTTAGCCTGTCAGGGCAGTGCTCTGGACGTCCCGGTGGTGCACATGAGGCTGCCGCTCTTCCTCTTGTTCTCTGCCTCTTTGTGGGTGGACTCTCTTTTGTGCAGTAAGGTTACAGGCCAGTTACAATGAGCCTGGGCGGAGACATGTTAATTCAAAGGGCTTCGAACACACCTGTGTTTACTGTAGTCTGGGAGAGAGATGAGAATGGCACAGATGGTGTAGAACATGTCCACGTACTGGCTGCTAAAATTATTCGGTAATAATTGTGGCTACAGGAGGTGAGCAAATACCCTTATTGTTTTGCAGAAGCAGTGTGACTTCCACCTACTTTCTGAAACATGTTATTGTTTATGAATTTCTGTTGTATTGAGCCTCCACACGTCTCTCCTCTGTTTAAGTGGGTATCAATCAATCAATCAAAACTTTATTTATAAAGCACTTTTCATACAAAGTTGTAACACAAAGTGCTTTACAGATTAAAGATAAGGCGGCTGGTGTGGTAACCTGTCAAAACCAGTCAATAGGCCATTATTTTTCATCCACCAGGAACTGCCTGTTTACTGTCACTATGCAGCACTCACTGCACCACAGTCTCACAGTGATTCCAGTGATTTCATCCACTTGTCATTTTGTATTTATCAAAAATATAGCTTTAGATTGTGCTGTCAACATTATGGGAAAAGGGTTACATTCCATAATACCAGGACTCTCGAGTTGCCTTTCGCTTAAAAGCATACACTGTGTTATGCGAATTAGAATTTTTTAGAACCCCCTTTGTCACATCCAAGTTTGGAAGAACTTCAGACCAATGCTGGAGGGTTGTGGTCAGATGGGAGACCACGCACACATATGTTGGGACTGTCCAAAATTAATTAATTATTGGAAAGATCAAATCAAAAATTGTTTAGGTGTTGAAATTCTATTGGAAACCGAATGTCACATTTTGTGAATATTCCCTGGCAATCTCAGATCACATTGTAACATTTTCCCAACATTTCCCTACACTTAATTGCAACAAAAATGATTATGATCTCTTGGATCAAACCTCAGCCCCTCCACCATTATCCAATGGAAAAATAAACTGAACGAAGTTAATCACATGGAGCAAATAACAGCAAACAGTCTTTAATTGAAAATTATATTTTTACATTTTTATGTGATTTGTTATAGTTTCTTGTATGTTGAAGTTTTCAAATAAAAATAGGTAAAAAAAGAAAAGAAATGTGTTCAGATAGTGGACCGTGAACACTGAAGTGTATTGAGCCATAACCGTAAAGATTACAAGCATTGGTTTAAAGACTTAAAGTGTTAAGTGACGTTTCTTGCACACATTTATTTGTGAGTATCTTGAAAAGCCGAGGGAAGAGACAGAGGCTCAGGGCAGCTCTGTGGGCAGTAGTGGACCATAGCGGACCATAGTGGACCATAGCGGACAGGGGAACGAGTAGAGAGACAGGACATGGGATCAGCCCGACACTGACACTTTTAAATCATTTATATTTGTCCAGGGATCACAGAGAAAGTTTGCAAACGGTGTATTTGTTAAATAGAGTGGATAAATCTGTAGCTGCCTGTCAAATTAGCGATCGATCACTGTGTCGTACGGCGTCAGATCACACTTTTAATAAATGAATTTAGATGTTAAATCTGTGTAGGTGGATCTACTGAAAAGAGTCTTAGTCTGGCAACAATTAAAAAAGATTGTCCACCTATTGACATAAAAAGGTTTGTGTCTGGACTATATTTTCAAGAATTGTCAAATTATAAATTGTCTGTGTATATTTCCTTGCTCACTACATTATGTTTCATTATAGGAGTGAGGAGAGCGATTTCTCCTCTGAGTTTAAATATTCTGCAGTATCGGCAATGTGAGGCCACAGTTTTAGACCCTGGACTTTGTTGTAGCCTTTATTATATCTATGCAGCCAACCTTCCGTCAGTCGCCTTCAAGGATCAGAAATGTGTTTTTCTCCAACTATGAACAAGGAGTAGTTGTCACTTTTGACAGCATCTCTCTCTCTTCGTTCTTCTTTCCGTTTCTGTCTTTTTTGTTTGTTTGTTTGTTACAACGCTGTCCTAGTTGTAACAGGAAATCCACGGAGACTAGGAAAAATAATCATCACCTTTCCAGTGATTGAAATGGTCCAAATCATAGCTCTCTTCGTTGCTTTTCAATATCTGTGAATAGCGTTGTTTGGTAGCCGAAACATTTACCTTACCCATCATGCACCACGCGGCACGAGATGTGCAATTCGCTTATTGTAAAACAAACAAAATATAAATTGCTTGTTGACCACTTGCCTCTGTTGGTACGTTACAAATGGCTTAGGCTTTATTAATGAAATACTCGTTTCACTGTAGCCATGTGACTATGGCTATAAAAATGCTAGATCACTGGACACCTCAGTCCGCGTGTCCTGCTACACTTTTACGTGTGTTCGTTTGCTTTGGAGTGTAGCCATGTTAAATTATGAACAACTCCACATCTGCGAGTGCCTCATCGCGAACACACACATCTCCAGAGGGCCACACGAGCACACTTTGACGACCACTTCAAAGGTGACTTTTGTGTGAACGCTCAGACAGATTTTTCTTTCTTTTTTTTCTAACCAAATCTTTTTGTTCTTGCAAATGCCATTGTCCGTTTTAGTGCTGTTGTTGGATGACACGAGAGCCTTTATTCATGTAAGTGATACTGAGGAGGTCTCACCAGCTTTCTCTCTCTGTGTGTCTCTCTTCTTTCCACAGATATTCCACATGACCTATGATCTGGCTAGTGCTGTGGTAAGAATATTTAATTTGATAGGAATGATGCTGCTTCTTTGTCACTGGATGGCTGTCTCCAGTATTTGGTGCCTCTCCTACAAGAGTTTCCTCCCGACTGCTGGGTGTCCCTAAACGGTATGGTTGTAAGTATTGCAACATTTTTTTCTTCTTTATTGTGTGTGTGTGTGTGTGTGTTTATTCGGACGTACAGTGAGTTGTATTTCGAATTTTGGTATTTATTTTGTATTTGTTATCTGAGTGAGGTGTTTATTTATATGACTTAAAGGATTGGTTCTTGAGTTTCTTCAGCTTCCCACGGATCATCTGCAGTTTTAGATTTGTGTTCATTTTAAAAAGGGATCATTTCATTTGTGATTTTGTCATGCATTTAAAAGCTAACACTCGAATGTGTCATGTAATTTTACAACTTGGGAGCTTTGCCTTCCCTTGGTGTATGTCTGACAAACATTTACGCACACATACAAATACTCTCCAGAGCATCAGGCTTGAGGGGCACATGTCAGCTCCCCTCAGCATCACAACGAACTATCCCAATATGGTTTACGTGCAGGATCTCCCAGCTACTATGCTCCCTTCATGACATCATCAAAGAACTGTTTGTGCTCAAAGGATTTTGCACTGATCATTTCTCACTGTCACAACTCGCTCCTACTAAAAGCAGTGCATTTGTTCAAAATATTCAAAGCAGCAGAGAAGATTTTGGATCATCATCATAATAATAACTTGTATTTCGCTTTACAATCCTGTGTTTAAAAGTTTCTCGAAGCTAAGTTACTAGTGTAGCCACGGTTGCCCTGGCTACACTGATGGAAGCGAGGCGTGTAATCTGCACCATCAACAAGCGTTATTCCTGGGACACAGCAACAATCCGCACCTGCGAAAGCAAGGATTTGAACCACTAACCTCTCAGTTATCGGACGACCCGCTCTACCATCTGAGCCATTGTCACCCCTAATACATAGTTGACTGTGCTTCTCATACGCACAGTGCAGATGAACTACGGTCTCAGATCAGAGGGCACCTAGATTTGTCAGTCAGACACAGTCAAGGAACAGTAATACATATATTATGGGCCCAATCTTCTAAACGCTGACTAGACTTTGCCGTTTCTCTGCTTGGCCTAAAAACGGTTTTGTGTCCGGGTAGTAACTGATTCTATCTTGACTTCTCCAGTCCTATGTAAACTAATAGGAGTGAAGGGACTGGCACAATTCATAGCGGTTCCCGTGCGAACTTCCGCAATAATGTGAATACAGTTTTAATGCACGACGCAGAGTCAAGAACACCACGACGTGCAGCAGTTCCTCTGCGAAGGGCATTTTTATCTGAAGCTGGTTCCAGCTCAATTGTTTGTCATCACTATGGAAACACCTGCAGTGGAGTGATCAAGAACGTGTCTTAACAGTTGCGGTTATAGGAAACGAAGAACATGAGGCAGCGCGATGTAAACAAGGAAAAGATGTGAGTCCGCAATAGGACAGCAGCGCTCAGTGCTGCTTGTAATAAACCATGCCTCAGTCAACGTCTTTTCTAAAATAAGTGATGCCCTCTAGTGAGTGACGCAGGCATATAGCGCAACAGCTGTGCACATGCAAGATGACCATCTCATTTGGAGCAATGCTGTCCTTGCGCCAGGTGGAAGTTTGGGCCCTAAAGCTCTTACCAGGCGGGACTTCATCTTAATGACAATCTTAATCTGGCTGTGACGTTTTTAATTATAAACTATACATTTCTTTTACATGTAAAATGTAAATCTATATGTAAAACTAGTGACATAAGTATTCAAACTCTATAACAACTGCAGCCCATTGCTGTCGTACTTTTAACTTTAAATTTTAACACAATGACATTTGAATAAACAGAAAGGTGTGAATACCTTCTGAACCCACCACAACAACTACTTGACCACTAGTGCCTTATCATTATGTAGCCTACATAATATGGGCCTTATGTGGGTTACAGGGACTGACTTTTCTACTCAATGGAAATAGAGGCCTGTGGGTTTTGATCAATCAAGAGTGAAAAGCCCAGCACACATGTGTGATCCATGGTTCTGCACCATCACTATACATTAGTGTTTAGCAACCCCAATCTTGCATTTGTTTTTGCATTTGCATTTTTGTTTATCACGCAATAAACAGGCTTACATAATGTGATTCAGTAGCCCGGTATTTCCTAGCAGGTGCAGTTTCGCAGGTGATGGCTTCAGGATACACATTTTGTTAGATGTTTCCCATTGTTGCCTTGGTAATAGAGAGTGTGGGGCTAACAAAGGCTGTAGATACTGCTGAGTGGCACTGTATGGAGTAGACTTGCTATCTGCTCAACTAATGGCCTGAGAGGCTTCTTACTCTTTGGAAGCAGCATTTACTTAATCAGTCGGTGAGATAGCGCGACTGCCAGGATCTCAGTGTTGTTGAAGGTTGACGCACTGCTGCAGGCCGACAATGGGGACACTCATTACTCCTCTTATAGGACATGTTGCTTTACATGTGGGATGGTGTCTCAGATTGACATGTACACTGGGCTCTGGAAGTATTCATACACCTCTATTTATTCCTGATATTATGTTGAAGTTGGATATTTAAAAAAAAAAGTCTACTATTATTATTTATTTATTTTTATTAAAAATCCAGGTCACAGAGCTCTTGCCTCACAACAAGAAGCTCCCAGGAATCGACAACGGTCCGGAAGGGACTTTTGTGTGGAGTTTGCATGTTTACATGGGACCAGGTCTCTCCCATGAAAGATGGTTAAATTCTTGCTTTTAAAGAGTTGTACAGCATCATTGGCAATAAATGAAATTCATCACAGATGTTATATAGGGATGTAATACTTATGACTCAAATTAACTTTCTTTGATATAATGCATTACTGCAACCAATGTAGATGATCATCAATGGACACATTGATTGACACATATATTGAATTCATTTTAATTTTAGTATCAGACTTGAAAATAGTCAAATAGAAGTAATCAGATAACGCACAAGGCGCCTCTAGTCTCCTGTTTACTGTTGCTTGTTTTACAGGCGGAATCTGAATCAATGTCAACTTTATTTGTATAGCACATTTACAACAACACTGGGTGCCCAAAGTGCTTCACATGCAAGGCAAAAAGACACAATATAAACAATATAAAAATAGTGAATTAAAAAAAACATAAGAGTCAAAATGTAGCTCAACTTGAATCAATTGCCAACACAAACAGGTCGGTTTTCAAAGTTTCTAAGGTCAAAGCGGCTCTAATGTTCTGGGGGAGGCTGTTCCAGAGAACATGAGCAAGTTTACAGCTTTGTAACACACATTATCTGCAGTTTATTGTCTGCTTTCAAAGTTAACTCTTCCACATGAGGTAACTGCGTGCAAGACATGCATAGCAGTAATTGTCATCTAGAGATACAATGTACTGAGGGCTAAAGGTTACGTTGTAAGGTTTGACGCTATAGAGTTAATACACATTTTGACAAATAACAAGGTGACATATCCTTGCCTGTGATTTTGATATATGAAAGGGTCAACAAACTCCCAACAAAATTGCTTTAATTAAATATTTAAACATGTGCTGGGAAATACACACATAGATCATGATGCGTACAAGGATTGCTGTGCCTTCTGTTCCAAGAGGAACAGCTTGTATTATGTAACTTTAAAATTAATATTCACATCACATTTTATCCATGGAGCAGCATGTTGGGATTTAGAGAGATATGAGTAATTATCACTGTCTGTCAATGTGGTGTTTACTGAGCTTGACCTTTACACATAGCTTCACATTTATGTTTAATATAGTTTCAGGAAAGTTTGAGCATTAAGTTACAACTGATCTAGGCAATATACATAAGAAGCTAGACTCTAGATTCCTTGTGCCAATGAATGAATGAATCAGTGAATCAATGGTCTTGTATAAGTGAAAAATAATTTAAGTCTAGATTTAAGTCTAAAAGTTTAAAGCCCAAAAACACAACAGGAGTTGCCTCACAGGGCAGCACTAAACATAAAACAATGAGACAAAACAAAAACATAACAATGTCACAGTGTTTCCCACAGGTTTGAAGGCAATGTGTGTGTGTGTGGGGGGGGGGGCGTTATCGCGGCCGTGGGGGGGGGCCAGCCGTCTTCTCTGCACCAAATAGACACAGCTTCCACGCTTCCAGCGATGATCGCTGATAGAGACACGTGGTGTGCACAAAGGGAGGGGCTGTGTGTGTGTGGGCTATGGGAGAGGGAGAGAGACTCGGGAGTGAGACGGAGGAATAAACCCCCCTCCCCGCAGTCAAATTGACCGCCGAAGAAAGGGGAGGTATGAAGAGGGGTCCGGTGCCAGCGCTGGCCTCTACGAAACGTCACCCCCGTACGGGCTTTGATAGCTGTACGTGCGTATGCGTTGAGCAAGGGCGAGTCCTAACCTGAGTCGCACACATGCCGGCAGCCGATGAATACTACAGATGCACACCACCGGAGCTTGACGCTTTTCACGGAGATTCTGAGCTTAGCAGTCTGCTAACTAGCGCAACCCATAGTTGCTTCTTCCGGACACACGGGTGACGTCAGAGGTGGGAGAGGTCAACGCACGTAAAAGACCTCCCTTTCATGGGACCTGGTCTACATTGATTGGCTATGCATAGGTGCGTTAAGCTTACCCCACTACACAAGCAAACATAGTGTCCAGGCAAACTTAAACTTGCCTGGCTCTGCCATACTATTCCCTGTCCATTCCATGCAGGGAAGTTAGTCTGGTCACGGAGCAATTGGAGCTGTTTGAACGGGCGGCCCTAACGCACACAGATTGTAGTCCAACTCACAAAATATGAACTAAATATAAACTGACGAGAACGCAGAGGCAAAATCCTCGACTACTACTTTATCCATGATTAGTTTTGGCTAATGTTACTGTTAATTGAACTAACTACATAGTGGCGCAGCGACTGTCAATTCTCTGTGACGGTTGTGATTGGTTCGGCTAGGCCTTAGCTGCCAATCAGCAACTTGTTTACCGTGTATGTCCAGACCCAGGCTGATTCCGAAACCCTGAAATTGGTAAGTGGTCTAACGCCAAACCGGATGTGCGTCAGCGTCCGCCATGATAAGTAGCCTCCGAATTGGGCTGTCAGTTAGGAAGGAGTTAGGGAAAGGAGCCTTAATGCTAACTATCATGGCCACTTTAGCATAGGAGCTTCTGATGCCTCCTCACTGGCGATTAGGAGCCATGTGCCATCCCATAAGCCACTGCGCCGCATGCCACCCCCCTCGCCCCACCCTCGAGTGATTCTTCATGCTTTGATTGACAGGTGCACAAGTCATTAAAAAATATATATATAAGAGATTCTGCACAAGCCAAACTTTATGAAAGTGACGAATACATGTTAGAGTCATCACAGCACAGTCACAGCCTCAGTAAATGGCTTAAATGGAGGCAGTTTGTGCTTTTGCTTTTATTTAGTAGAAACTTAAGCCACATGGCTAATGTGCATACTGTAGCGTTATGAAACAGCTGTTGAGATAAAATAAGGCTAAATGAAAATGTGATGGATCATTTGGATTTATTTTAAATATCTTTATTTGAACACTATGTTGTTGCATATGCACTACAGTAGGTGGCGGTATGCGCTTTTGTTTGCCTGCCAATATCGTTAAAGAAGAAGATGAATAGCTGTTGGTGATGTCACTTCTCCTTCCCCTGGGTAAGAACGGTCGAATTGGGCAAATGCTGCTGAAGCTCTAGTTCACTAACTGCATAGAGCTCTAACAGTTGACCCCATGAAAGGTTAAGGATTAGTGGCTAGTGTTAGGACTTAGAGGCTACAATTTAAGGGTTTCGGAATCAGCCCCACCTTCTTTCATGCAGAAAAGAAGTGGGTGTGGTTTACCAGGCTAAACATAAACACAAATCACAACAACAAATACAATATTATTTATAGCCTTTTGAGATTTAAGGCAATATGCAAATATCTATATGAATTGAATATAATATTGAATATAACATAATCTAAATATCCAATGCTGGTCCTGTAACCCTCCCATGGCCTCATATTCGAACCTCACACTTCAGTGATGCTAAAACACAACAATAATCTGTCTCTTTTGTCCAAACAAACAGCACTGTTCTCCGCGCTCGTTCTGCCTGCTGCTCACTGCACATGTGTTGAAAATTGCAGTGATCGCAACATAATACTCATGATGAATGCTGTTTCCTGCTATGACATCTGAAAACTATTGTGCTTTTTCCACAAAGGAGAAGAGACGTAAGATGAATACACAGCATGTGATATCATTTGTTGTGCAGCAGATAACACAAAATTATACTTAGATGAGTGTACTGAAAGGTACTAAATTATTCTTCATAATATTCAGCTGTTTGAAGATTTATTAGATTTATACTTTTTCATTGAAAAAGCTAGGGCCACTTATGTATAATGGAGGTTTTTACTTTTTGTTTAGTTTAATTTAGTGGTCAAGTACATACCACTCTGTGCATACCAAAATCTAGTTTATTTTGTTATGTACAGAGAGAATCCCACTATTGTGCTCTCTCAGCCGGCACAGTTATTAGAGCAATCATGTGTTTTCATTAAACAAAGCAAATCAGCCTTTAAAGAAAATGACTAATCATGGCGATGATTAATAAATCAATTAATCAATATTCATAAACTCATGCTGTCAAAGAGCCCCGTTTTCCTATCTGAAGTCACAGTGCTGCATTCTGGGTATACGTGCTTGTTTGGTGCAGAGGTAAAGAGATTTGACAGGTTAGAGCTAATAGGGCAACAATACGAACCCCCTTCCGCTCTGGCCTCAAAGGGATTGTTCAGTGCTCACTTGGGACGCCACTAGTCCCTGGACAGACAAAGCTGACATGTAGTGTGCTAATGAAGCCAGATTGTTTGACTCCCAAGGCAAAGAATCGAAAGACAACAATACGACAGAATTTCTTTTATACACATTATTAATTAGTGTTGCATGAATTGGCGAGGGCTTATTTCTTGTACCTAAACTTGAAAAAGGAGGATGAACCCTGGCCGCAGTTTGTGTTCCTCTTAGGGAAGAAAGATGATGCTTCGAACATCCGTTAATAATGCAGCTTTCAGCTTTTTCTGTCGCTCAACTACAGCAACTCTCTCCCACTGGAAAATGGAGAAGAGAGCAGCAGATTGTGAGGGCAAGACTCTAAGCGTGGGGCATTAGGCAGTAGTTTGCTGAAAGGACGAGTACTGGGGGTTCAGTGGTCCATCAAAGGAAAGCCTTTTCTTCTGCTTTGCCTGGCAATAACCCCCCACTTCTCTATCCCCCGCCTCCCCTTTCTTTTTATGTGTTGCTTTCAGAACGTTTCCTGGGGTAAGCAGTACTCCTACGCCCTCTTCAAAGCCATGAGCCACATGTTGTGCATTGGGTATGGTGCCCGGGCGCCCGTCAGCATGTCCGACCTGTGGATCACCATGCTCAGTATGATTGTTGGAGCCACGTGCTACGCCATGTTTGTGGGCCACGCTACAGCCCTCATCCAGTCACTGGATTCCTCACGCAGACAATACCAAGAAAAGGTGAGAGGATGTTGTTTACAAGGGTCATGAATGCATTTCATCTTTTCAGTTAGATGATCATATTCTGACCAGTCTAGACAGATTGTTGATGATAGAGAGACACACATCAGCCATGAAAACAACTTGGTTAATACGAAGCCATGTATTTGTGTAAGCTCTCAGTCATGAGGGATCCATCATAGACAAAAGATTATTATGCTGACATCTGTACTGGGCTTTGTCAGGGACTAATCATCTAGCAGATCATTCAGCACTCTAAAAAACCCAGTAGAGATGGTATCTTAAGAACGTTTGGTCTATGCTATGTGCTCACAAACTGGTAGAGTGCTCCAGTGTCCACATAACAGAGTGCTTCGGCAGATGTGTTCAGGCCACCTGAGCAGATTTGAATGCTCCTTTCAGACCATGATAGCACCAAGTGGAAACTGAAAAGAAAACACGAACATATGCGTGTTGAGGAAAAATTATAGTGCAGATGAATATGTATGGCTCTGGTGCGAATAAAGTAATGCCTTAAATTGATCTTGAATATCCATATTCCATCTGTCAACATCTCTGTTTTCAAACATTTAGGAAATATTCAACTGATGGTGTGGAATCTAGAACAATAAATTAACAGGATCTTTTCTTCAGTTTATTTGCATTTTTTTGCATGTTTTCCCTGTGTCTGTGTAGGTTTACTCCGGTTTCCCCAACCACTAAAAACATGTACAATAGGTTAATCACTGAGGATGTGTCAAATGCAGAGAACGAATTTCCCTATGGGGATTAATAAAGTATAACTTAACTTAATCACAATTATGCTGTTTTCATGCTCTGTCAACTTATGCTTGCCCTGTTTCTGGCTTCTGACAGAGAAAGACAGTTCTTGTCCTCATTGTGTTCCAGGGTATAAGTCAGTGGTTCCCAACCTGGGGGACAGGCCTCCCCAGGGAGGGCACCTGGGATTGCAGTAGGGGCCCAGAGCTTTGCCTGGGGGCGGCCCGACTACAGCACGTGCAGGGGGGCTTCAAGTAATAATAAGCCCTACTGCTAAACAGTAGGCCTACCTCGGGGATTAATCCTTGCCACAATTCCAGAATTGATTATGATTTCTTATTCCGACAACATAGAATTCTGCTTGTTCTGCCTTATTATGTAAATTAGGTATTTTCTCGCTGGCCTTTTGAATCGTCAATCTCTCTCACATCACAATATCCAGCTGATGAGACGGAAAGAGGATTTCCTTTTCCCCGCATAAACTAAATCGCTGAGGGTCGCCAGGGTGAGGGGGTCGGTGACTCTGTCTTCACGCTGCCACCAAACATATTTTACTCTCCCTTTTCAGTTAAAGCCCTATTGCATAATTTTTTCTACATGGAGGGTGATTATCCAGTGTTTAAGACAGGCCACCATCTGTGCTCCGCGGACTGGGCATGGCTTGTTGTCTAGCTGCAAGCAGCTGCTGCTATTGGACTTTTTTACATTTAGATTTGGTGTCAACAGTGTTGTGTAGGGGGCGATGTCAGGTACAATACAGATGAGTAAACTTGAGAAAGGGAGATGTGTAATATTAAGGGAAAAATAAATAAATAGAGGAATTGAGGATTAACTACAATAACAGCAACAATTGTGATAAAAGTGCTATTTTTATTACCTTTCCAAATTCAATGGCGGTGAGCCACAGTTGCAGTCGCACAAAAAATAAGTCATACATGGCCATGGTGAGTGAAGTGTCTTGCCCAAGGACACAACAACAGTATGCACCAGTCAGAGCCAGTCAGACACTTTATTGTAACCTTCTGGTTAATTATCACAGCTTTCACCAACTCACTTTCACCATAACAGCATACGATATATGATATAAAGATGACCTTTCCAGACTGTCTCAATTTTCACAGCTATTCAGACACTTTTTACAAAGCTGCATACAACTTTTAATATATATATATATATATATATAAAACTCTTCCTCACCCTCCGTGGGCGGTCTCTTTTCCTCCAAGCTCGGGTCCTCTACCAGAGGCCTGGGAGCTTGAGGGTTCTGCGCAGTATAAAGTGCAGTTCCTAGAACTGCACTTTTCTGGACCGAGGTGTCTGATGTCTTTCCTGGGATCTGCTGGAGCCACTCCTCCATTTTGGGGGTCACTGCCCGAGTGCCCCAACGACCACGGGCACCACTGATGCCTTCACTCTCCAGGCCTTCTCTAGCTCTTCTCTGAGCCCCTGGTATTTCTCTAGTTTCTCGTGTTCCTTTTTCCTGATGCTGGAGTTGCTCTGTATTGCTATGTCAACCACCACGGCTTTCCTCTGCTCTTTGTCAACCACCACAATGTCCGGTTGGTTCGCCATTACCATTCTGTCCACCTGTATCTGGAAGTCCCACAGGATCTTCGGTCATTCTCTACCACCTTTGGAGGTGTTTCCCACTTTGACCTTGGGGTTTCCAGCCCATACTCTGCACAGATGTTCCTGTACACTATGCCAGCCACTTGGTTATGGCGCTCCATGTAAGCTTTCCCTGCCAGCATCTTACACCCTGCAGTTATGTGCTGGATTGTCTCATTGGCCTCTTTGCACAGTCTACACCTGGGGTCTTGTCTGGTGTGATAGATCTGGGCCTCTATTGCTCTGGTGCTCAAGGCCTGCTCCTGTGCAGCCATGATGAGTGCCTCTGTGCTGTCCTTCAGGCCAGCTCTGTCTAGCCATTGGTAGGATTTCTTGATATCCGCCACTTCAGTTATGTTTCGGTGGTACATCCCGTGTAGGGGCTTGTCCTCCCATGACCGGACCTGGAGAACCTCATCTTCTGTTCCCCATTGTCTGAGACATTCACTGAGCACGTCATCTGTTGGAGCCTTGTCCTTGATGTACTTATGGATCTTGGATGTTTCATCCTGGATAGTGGCTCTCACGTTCACTAGTCCTCGGCCTCCTTCCTTACGGCTAGCATACAGTCTCAGGGTGCTGGATTTGGGGTGGAACCCTCCATGCATGGTTAGGAACTATGTGGATGTTGGAACGCTGAGCTACTAGTTGTTTCGCCGTGAGTTTGGACTGTGGGTTTCAAAGTAACCATTTCTCCCACATCCTTTGCATGTAGCCCCTTTTTCATTGCTCTGGTTCCCCAGCACCTGACGCAGACCTTGTTTGGCCGGGCGACGTCTGAGCCGGCATGTCATTCGTTTCATTGTCTCTCATCATTGTATGAGGGAGGCGGTTGCGTGAAGGGTCTTGCCTAAGGACTCACACTGGCAGCTCATTTTTCCCCAACGGAATTCGTATATATATATATATTTTGTCTTGATGCACAGTTAGTACCCGTAAATATCAACAATCATCAAGTCTTCTAATGTCGGAGGAATCAAGAGCTTGCTATTTGATGAACAGCAGGAAATGTTTTGTTTGCTGCATTAATTTTTTTCATTTCAAAAATAACTGTCATTGAGCAGGCACTGTAGACACCTAATTGTCACATTATAACTTTATGACATGAATCAGCCCATAGCAATTTGAATAAGCGACATGCG
The DNA here is from genome assembly GCA_007210695.1 of Neogobius melanostomus. Taxonomy (NCBI): domain Eukaryota; kingdom Metazoa; phylum Chordata; class Actinopteri; order Gobiiformes; family Gobiidae; genus Neogobius; species Neogobius melanostomus. Next base: position 4,645,646 of record VHKM01000221.1, on the reverse strand, counting down.
TCTTGCACATGTATGTCATGCACATCTGTTTCAAAGCAAATCTGCGGAATCTACAGCTCTCCATCCATTCAACGTTCCTGTAGGCACCAAACTGATAGCTCTGGGGCTGCCAATGTCCCACGTGTGGCGACAGAGCCACAGTGAGGAGCTTGTTTGAGGAAGGTATGATTTGTTGCATGGCTGTGCATCTGAGCAGAACAGGCAGAGCAGCAGGGGATGGGTGAAGGTTACTCAGCGTCATCTGTACATCTCTATCCGTCACAGCTGGTGGTAGTGAGGGAGGCCAAGAGGACATGTGGCTACAGGGGACTACGAGTTATCTAAGGGTAGAACGTGAAAAGAACAACATGTACCGACAGACTGGTCCATTATCGCTGCTTACAAGAGTGAAGCGCTTCAGTATCTGCAGCATGCAGTGGTCATTTCATGTCTTAAACATGGACAGGATAGGTGAAGTGAACAGCAAGCATCGTGAATTTAAGGTCAGATTATTTTCCCATTATGGTCTCCAAAAGTTGTAATGGTTTTCCAAAACATGTGCTTCCTGCTTGCCTCTTGAAAAGACTTTCAGCCAAAATATTATTTGTCAGGTTTGGAGACCTAATCCTTCACAAATAATGATCAAGTTCAACATTTGTGAATTTTCTGATTGAGATTTCTATCTCCAATAGAGTTAGCCTTACCCTCCATCTGAGATTATGATTATACTCCAGAATGCTTCTGAGATCTCGACCTAAATGCTCTTTTGTATCATGATGGAGTGGTTTAGTATTAAATCACTCAATTACATAGCCAGGGGTTTATATTTTAATGAAATGTTGGATAAAAGTACTTCACTTTTATAGAAAGAGCATTTGATTTAAATATGTTTTCCAGCGGAAGTGCCAAATAGGAGATTATTAATTACACAGTATTAACAACTGTTTTCCCGTAATGATCTGTTGGGCATGTGCACATTGAATAACACAACATAAATCTCTGGTTCTTGGGATCACGTCACGTGAATAAATCCCTATAAGCTCGGCTCTGGGTTAACATCAGGTGCAGCGAGGTCACAACAGTCATAGTTATGCAACTTTAGTTTTTTCTTTGTGTCTAGAGTGTTTTAGGGGTTGATATATCAGATTATCTGCTTCTTTAGGCACAGTGATTCATAGAAATGTAATTGAGCATCATATTTGTGGTGTGATGATAAAGATTGAAATATATAAAATCATAATTAAAGAGTTGTGATGAAATCAAACACTAGGAAAGCTATGAGATTAATTTTACACTTGGTTTGTGAACCACCATATACTGTCATATTGAACTAGCTGCTGTACGTGTTTGTCTGTGTAATGTAGAAACCATGGCATGGCAAGTCCAAGACAAATTTCTCTTTGGGACAATAAAGTTTAACCTTAACCATTTGACACAAATAATATCAAGTCACACTGTCAAGTCACGCACAATTCAATAGTGGGACGATTCTCGTTTCTGTGTGGAGTTTATGTTTACCCTGTGCCTATGAAGGTCCGCTGTGGCTATTAAGGTAGCTTACCTCCACCAAAGTATGGAGAGAATGTAAATTGTCCTCTTATTTTGTAATCAATAACTGTCATCTATACACACATCAAATTACATAAATAGGAGTTAAACAATTTGTGAATTTAACATATGTATACCTGAATCCGTGAAAAATAAAATTGCGATAGAAAAGTAGTGTTTTTTTGTTTGTTGTATTTGTGTTTGTTTAGATCTTCCATCATTCCATTTGCATCTGTTCCATGTTAAACAGGAACATGTCACTCCTGGCTTTGACCTCTGTAAGATGCCTTGGAATCTCTGCTCCAGACACTGCCCAACTGTTCTCTCAAAATAAATCAATTTCCCGCAAACAAAACCCTCTCCTCTTATCACCTTTCCGCAGCCAGCCCAGGAATCAATGATAGAGCCATTGTGAGTCCTGAGTCTCCTCTCTCGCTCTGACAATTTCCATTTAGCAGAGGCCGAAGAGCCGTCCTCCGGCCCTCAGTCCTCACAGCTGCAGCAGGCGCTCAGATACTGCTGATTACTAAAGGCAACGCCGGAGACGACCTCGTCCCGGTGCACGTCCAGGTGTTCGGTGTTGTGTCTGGGGCAAACCAAAGAGGAAACTTAGCCATTGGTCCCTCCTGAAGTGAAGAGGTTGCATTCATGTGACCTAAGAGCCCAGAGTTTCATATTCAGGGATGGCAAATTCAATGTTATTTGCTTTTTGCTTTAAACCAGATGTTCTAGCTTTTACCAAGGGTCAATATTTAGAATAGAATAGAATCAAACATTGGTTTCATTAGTCACACAGGTGGTATTAGTGTCTGTTGAATGATACATCTTTATAGAATAGCAGGTTTATGGTCCTAATCCACACAAGTTTAACATTTGTGCTTGGTTTGGGAGATTTATTTCAAAATCGTGAATCGCTCATAAAGTCATTGGTCTATTTCGTGTATGGTTCATTCTTTGGTTATTTTTGTTTTAGTCCAAATCAAAAAATAGAGCAATTTAAAGCATTTATCTGCAAGTTTGTTTTTGCCTAATTTTAGAAATACTAAATGTTTGTTTGTTTATCTCATATTTCTGTCTATACGCAACAAGACCGGTTGAGTGAAGCGTTTCTACCTGTGTAACATGCCCACAGCCCTCTGGTCTCTGGCGTCACATTCCCGCCTTCACTCAGCTCTTTTGGACGCTGCTTCATTACGGCCAAAGTGAAACGATTATCAACCTGTGGAACCAAAAGCTTCCTGCCTCTATGCGCACAGATGAAGCACTCCCTGGCTGCTTTGCCTCTTAAACTTCCCACCCAGTGAATTTCCAGACTATAGATCAACTTACTGTACCCACTCAAGCCAGTCAGGGAGACTTTTATCGCTGTGAAGAGGAGCATGTCCAGATATATACATCCCCCCCAATACGCATTTGTCCACTCTACAGCAGACACTGGATGTGGCACCGATCTCAATCCGGAAAAGAGCCAGCCACATGTGCGCCTTTGTGCATTATTTTTCCGCTTTAAACAAACTCTGAAGCTCATCAACAAGCGATAATGCACTGCCCTGATTATGCAACGCTGGTGGGTACTGGCATGATTATCAGAGTTTTCCAAAACATCTCTGAACTTCCTGTCTGCACCACCTGCTGACCACTGAATCCGTGATCTCAAGAAACAAAACAAAATTAACAAAGCCATGAATTTAGCATTTCCATTTAAATAGAATTGCAGATAAACGCTTTGATTTGCTGTATTTATTTTTGCTACAATCCTCCTTTAGAATGTGAACCCAAACATTTTTAGGAAAATGTGTTCGATATGTGTATGGCATTCTGTCTTGACGAATGTAAAAAACATTAATAGGTCACGTTCACGATTTTGAATGTGATGTCATAATGTCAGGTGGAGGGCAGGGGCCAATACAACTCTATGGGAGAAATACAGTTTTTGTAAGAAATCTCCAAAAGTCCTTCCTATTGGCCAACATCACACTCATGTTTTTGAATATTGTCACCACTTTCGGACGCCTTTTGGAGAAAATAATTGGACATTCGACAGAGGAGATGGTGAACTTTTAAACAGTGAAACAGTTTTTGTTTCATGTGGATTCTCCCACTAATGACTGAGATATTGACCAGAAACGGAAAAAAAACATCAGCAATTCACCAGTTACCACAGTTACCATGGTTACCGCCATGGAAATTTCAGTTGCCCTCCACCTCAATGTTGTGATGTCACGTGAACGCATCGCTTCATAGAAGGGGTGTGGCCTCGCCAAGGGGAACATTTTTCACTCTTTTTAGCCATTTTCTGGCGAAATATAAACTTATTTATCACATGCAAATAAAGTCAAGTCTAAATCGGGTCCTTATGGATGTTTGTTCACAGCAGATTGTTCAGTAGAAGCGAAAAAATGGCAGTCGTAGCTAGCGCTACGTTGCTAACATCAAGCATCATGTTAGCATTCTCCGTTATTTATGTTATGGGCTGTTGAACCACTTTGCTCCACTCCATGTCTTTGTATCTTTAGCAGAAAACTATATTCATAATTCAGCATTTTTATGTTAGAAAAACGTCAGCATTCAACACTATAATCCCACAGCAGCTAATACACAAACTGCTCCACCTGGGGATCAAGAGATCACTGTGCAACTGGCTGCTGGACTTTCTGACAGGGAGACCACAGGCTGTACGTGTCGGCGGCAAGTCCTCCAGAATCATCACACTGAACACGGGGGCTCCCCAAGGCTGTGTGCTGAGCCCCCTCCTGTTCACTCTGCTGACCCATGACTGCGCTCCAAAGTACGACTCAAACCTCTTCATCAAGTTTTACAGACGACACAACAGTGGTGGGTCTCATCAACAACATAGATGAGTCAGACTACAGGAGTGAGGTGAGCAGTCTGGCCATGTGGTGCACACAGAACAATCTCTCTCTAAATATGGAGACAAAAGAGATTGTTGTGGACTTTTGAGGAGCACGGGTCCAGCATGCTCCTCTAACATCAACGGTGCTGCTGTGGAGAGGGTGACCAGCACTAAGTTCCTGGGTGTGCACATCACAGAGAACCTTTCCTGGACCATGCACACTACATCACTGGTCAAGAAAATTAATCAGCGTCTCTACTTTTCTCCGCAAGTTAAGAAGAGCCAGAGTCCCAGCCTCCGTTATGTGCAACTTCTACAGAGGGACTATAGAGAGCATCCTGACCATCTCCATCACTGTGTGGCACGGCGCCAGCACTGCCGACGGAGCCTCCAGCGCATCGTGAGAGCAGCGGAGAGGATCTGCGGAGCCCCTCTCCCCACCATTAAGGACATGTACTCCACCCAGCTCACCCGCAAAGCATCAGAATCACCAGGGACCCTTCGCACACATCACACATGCCTTCAGGGAGGAGACTGCGGAATCTACAGGCCAGCTCCAGTCGACTGAAGAACAGTTTCATACACAAGGCCATTGGGAAGCTGAACTCCCTGTGTTACTATAAATACACAATAATTACTGTTAATGTAACACATTTACTGACATCTGCCTTCTTAGTTATTTGAACATTTAGATTAGAAAATATCCTGAAATTTCATTTATTACTGCCAAGTTTGTGAATCACAGTAAAAATCCTCCCCTCTCCAGTGTCTCACAGTTTGTTGTGGTCACAGCTCTTGCATGCTGTGATTCATATGAGATCATAACTTGTTTTCCTATTAGGACACAGTTTACTGGCTGCATGAGATAATCTGAACTGCTACCTTGGTCTGACATAGCCCTGGGCCTGTACTTGTTCCTACTTTTCTTCACCACCTGCTTTCTGCATACCAACACACACACACACACACACACACACACACACGCACACACACGCGCACGCACGCACGCACGCACACTCACTCTCATAACCGGAGCTGGCTACAGCACTGCTACTCTCTCTGTCCTCAACAGAGGCACAAACAGAGCATGAATTCACTAACCACAGCTATTTTAAAAAGGCAGTTCATAACATTACCAACATGTCACGTTGATGTGTCTTCTGATCCTAAATCTGTTGTCTTCCTGTTTTCTTTGCAGTACAAACAAGTGGAGCAATACATGTCCTTTCACAAACTTCCAGCAGACATGCGGCAGAAATCCATGACTATTACGAGCACCGGTACCAGGGGAAGATCTTTGATGAGGATAACATCCTGAGCGAGCTTAATGATCCGCTCAAAGAGGTACTGCTTTCAAAGCCATTTAAAGCCACAATACGTTCAGTGACCATTTACATGGTCGTTTTCTAGAATGTTAAATACAAAGAAAGCTCCAATATGTTCTGAATGTATGTAAATACATATATTCATTTTCTCTGTTTAATTGTGACCTAGAAGATCTTTGAGTTATTATTATTATTATTATTATTATTATTGTTATTGTTATTGTTATTGTTATTATTATTATTATTATTATTATTATTAGTAGTATTATTATTATCATGATTATCATGATTATTTCTTTAAAATGCTTAAGATTTTCATTTGCTGTCCCAGGTGCAAACCATGCTCCTAAGGTCTAAGTTTCTGTAAGCTTGTTGAGATCTTTCTAACAAGTCTGAACGCTTACAACTGGAATAGTGTGTGTCTTCATTCCCCACTTTTTGCGATATTCTTCATAATAAATTAATACCTTTTCTTTGGTTATAATCTTTCCTAAACACCCACTTAATAGGTTTGCATATTTCATTTTTGGCAATAGTGTTTACATGATCATGTTGCACACGTAAAAGAACAGCTGCAAACATAATAGAAATATCTTTGAACCATTGAGAACAGAAAATAGTTTAATCAGTTGTGAAAAATTATAATATACACTTTTTTAGCAGATTAACTTGCATTACTTGGAGGTGTGCTTACAAAAGCTGGCAGGCGCAGTGATCATGACCATTCCTCATGCAGCCCCATTAAGTCAGCTTGTAGCTTCGAAATGCTGAGGTGTGGGATGCTGTTGCCGCTGCTGTAGACGTTCACAGGTTGCAGGGTATTTTAGGATGACTTACAACACACAGAGAGTCCTCCCAGCTTCGTTCAGACTTTACAACACGCAGAGCTAGAATCTGCGTAGTGATTGTGTAGTGTGAACAAGGACAAGCCCCTCGAGAGAAAAGCATAAAATAAAGGAAAGGAAATCAAAGGAAGTTTTCAAAGAAACTGACAATATTTGATGCATTTTAACGGTGTTTAAATCTCTGTTGTGTGCAATCATGTTTCTCAAAATACTTTGAGAAGCTCTGCTGGGGGCCTCTAATACAGTATCTCTCAGGTTTCGACTTATGAGGGAACAAGACTGGGACCGAAGAGATGACCGGCTGTGACTCTATCTGAAATTAAACCAGTACATCTTATTTATTTTTGTCTTCACCAGGAAATTGTCAACTTCAACTGTCGTAAGCTCGTGGCCACCATGCCGCTGTTTGCCAATGCTGATCCCAACTTTGTGACAGCAATGCTGAGCAAATTGAAGTTTGAAGTTTTTCAACCCAATGACTACATTATAAGAGAAGGAACTGTGGGTAAGAAGATGTATTTTATCCAACATGGAGTGGCCAGCGTCATCACCAAGTTTAACAAGGAGATGAAGCTTACGGACGGCTCTTATTTTGGAGGTAAAAGAAATGAGTGCACTGTATTGCTCTGTTCTTCTTAACACCCTTTAATTGTTTGAGTCTTGTTTTCTGCTGGATGCTGTTTGAAGTTTGGTTATTGTCAGTATCATTGTGGGACATTAGTCAGCTCCTATGATTATATAAGCTCTCATCTGGTTGTTGGAGTGGGCCAAGGCTTAGAACAGGCATCCCTCAGGAAGCTTAGAGGTCCCTCCCCCCACCCATGAAGGCATGCATCAATTTCCTCTGTACTGTTCTGTATGTTGCCTGTGCTATCTCCCGCACAAATCCAACTAAATGCATATTATTTATAGATTATTTCTTTCTTTCTGTTATTTTATCTATACACAATGTTTGTGTTTAGATAAACAAAGAAACATTCGTATCAACATTCTAGCATTGGCTTGGCAGCTTACATAGGAAATTCAAAAAAGGAACTCATGGGAATGTTCAGTCCTCCAGCGTCCCTGCAGGACATTTTTAATCAGTCCACACTGACTCAGGCTCGTAAAATCTTAGCCGATCCCTCCCATGTGCTCAACTGTCAGTACGAGCTGCTGCCGTCTGGGCGGAGGTTTAGGATCCCTGTTTGTTCACACAATCGCTATAAAAACTCCTTTGTACCACAATCCATCAAATTAATTAATAAGAGCAACTAATACTATGTGACTGTGCTAAGCCAGGCCACCGTGGGTGTCTGTCGTTTTGTAATGTGTTTATATTGTTGTATTTGTATTTATGTTTGCAACGGACTCTCCTCTAAGTCGAATTTCTCCCTCGGGAGACAAACAATAAACTGAACTGAATCTGAACTATGCGATAAAACATGGCTTTAGGCAGAGGTTCACCACATGGACCTGAGGTCAACAGTGATTGCTTGTGACAAGGCGACCGACATGTGTCAATATGCGCCATCAAGAGTGTTAATATAGCTATCTCTTCGTAAACCCTTTAAAACATGCATGTTCACTACAGGTGATACACTGTGCAAGCTGTTATGACTGTTCTGTATTTATAAGAACATGGGGAAAGCTGACATTAATTAAATTAGTTTAAAATCACCAGATACACTTCATAAGAGGAGTTACACAGTGATTCACTAATGCCTGGTCCAATGTTGCACTGAATAATGTATTTAATAAGAAACTCTGTGAAGTGGCACCACTTTCACTGCAGACCAAAGTTCATCTGCATTAGTATCTGCATTTCATTCAGATGATAACGTTAATTTCTCCATGGTTCTTAATCCTGAAATGTTTAATCACATCTTACCTTGTTAATCCTTGCCTTACAGAGATTTGTCTGTTGACCAAGGGCAGGCGCACAGCCAGTGTGCGTGCAGACACCTACTGTCGTCTCTTCTCCCTGTCTGTGGACCATTTTAATGAGGTGTTGGAGGAGTACCCTATGATGAGAAGGGCATTTGAAACGGTTGCCATTGACCGCCTGGACAGAATTGGTAAGACCATCCCTCATTTATCTGTTCATTGTCTGATAACTCTGATCCAATATCCTGCCTGTTATTATGCTTTGTCGTTTGTCTTTATCAATATTTGTTTGCATCCATTCTTTACACAAGCATTGTGTCTGCCATATTGCGCTGCATGACCTGTATGCAACCCATTATTTGTTCTGTAGCCTTTGACTTTGTTGAAACCAGTATTAATCCTTCTAAAGAACCAAAGCTATGTTTTGTGGTTGGATTAACTGGAAGGCAGTGCATGTCCCAGTCCGGGAGGGAGTCAGGTCGCCCCCTCGTTGGCTTGGTGTTGACCCCCCACTGGATGCCAGTGAGTGGTTAGAAGCTAATCTAACATGCATGTATGTCGGCCTTCTTCCACTCATCTGCAATCCTGGGTATGAGCAGCACCCCATTTCGGGCAACTTAGCAGGTCAAAGATGTCAGAGTGGTTTAAGCACACCACTTAAGTCTGTCATCTGCGATGGCCAACACACACAACAAAGTTTCAAAATGATTATTAAAATAAGTTAAGTTATATATATATATATGTTAAAAGGGGCACATGTATGGAGCTCTTGAAGGGCAATAATAGTAAAGATCCAAAATCCTTTTTTTATGTTACTCTTTTTAATTTTGGTTGTCTTACCTCATTTTACAGACATGTATTACACCTAATTGAGGTGCCACTTTTGAGACAAAACGCCACAATAAGAACAAAATTGATGGTTGAAGAGATAGACTCTTAGATATATAGATACCAGGAAATTACATTGACTTACTCAGTGCTACTATACGCTGTATAAGTAGCAAAGGCTATTTTGTGTAAAATTGTTAGTACTAGATTGTTGGATATGTGGATGAGAATGCTTTTTATATTTAGTGAAAAATTTAATTATTATTTTTGTTTTGAATATAAAACACTGTCTTTTAACAAATTTGCTTATGACAATAATGTGTAGTTTAGGGAATAGTATCTTTACCTCAAAATCCTGCTTTTGTCGTTGTTTTGCCATGGTTTTATTTTTGTAGTAGTTTGCCTGTCAATAAGCAGTTTGAATTGCTTTGCAGCCATTGTGCCACCTATATTTAAGCCACTAAGAGCTTTTTATTAAGGTTGAGCTGCTTCAAAGGTATTCTTATATAACCGTAAGTATATCCCTGAATATATATATATATTTTTAGTATACAGTAGTATATTGGTATACTAGCTTACATTTATTATTTCCTTTGTAGCTTTTCCAAAATGCCCTTGAACGGAAACATATGCCCTTTTTGAGACTAAATGTGCTGGGGTATTTGTCTCATACAAGGGAAGATACTTTGTCATGATCAGTGCTGGTTGTATCGTTTCTCTTTCTGGAAATGCATTTGGTTACATGCTTGTCTTGCAATCAACTAAAAGATAAATCGTAACCATGCTTTTAAACAAATGACATATTGCACATTTGACACTATCTTTTATCTATCTAAAAATTATTTGACCAGGAGTCCGTCTTGAGACGAGCACATCTCGTTTTCAAGAGTGTCCTGGCCGACGAGTAGGCATCAGGTAAACACTTTATTCCAATTCTAGTGTTCCAACGGGGCAAAGTGACCTACAGCTAAATGGATCTGGTCTCAAATTCATCCTCTAGAGTCTTTCTTACGCACAATGTTACGTTAACTGTTTAACTTCTACATCAGTGACACATAACTTCAACCACCCATAACAAGGCAATCAAGGAAACAAAGATTTCATTTTGTTTTGTCTCACCGACTTCACAGAATAATCATACTGATTATTTACGCACACAACTAGATTATTTTAATCTTATATTTAGTGCATTCACAAAGTTTTGATATCTTTTCTAATATAGTATCACACACTGTCTGAAGTCATTTTTGTTTATGTATTTATTTGTATTTCCACCAGTCAATGAACGTTTGTTTCTGATTGTCTGTTTTAAAAAATATATAAATTTATGATTTTCATCATAATTGTGATGCCCAGTTGTTTACCCTTTTCAATCGTAAGAAAAAAATAACAACAACCAATTTAATTTAGATCATACTGTATGCAATTAAAAGCTTAGATACGGTTTTGTTTAATGTGTTTATTTTTAATTTACTTTTCTTTTGAAGCAAGTGTTGAGCTTATTTAATTCCTCTAAATAGTAGTTTGAAACAGACCCTGCTGCATTCTGCTCTGCAATGGCCCTCATCTCATTCATCATTAATGCCGTGAATTATTGCAGATACTTAACTATAGGTTTAGTGTAGTCTGGTTGTTCCCCCAAATCTAAAAATGTTTGTAGTATTATCATTTGAACAAATCTGTTATGCATTTCCAATCTACAGAGTTTAACCCTGTCACCTTTAAAAATGCAATAAAGGCATATCTGCTGTAAGTTAAATGTTGTAGGCTTTGTATGTGGTGCTAGATCTCCCTCTTTAGTAAACCCTGTAGACTATTGTACATAAAATACATATAATACATAAAAAGAGAACATAAAAATATACTCTAAATATTAGTTGAGACAATTCACCATTTGGAAGGACTTTATTTTGGATGCATACATCTGTTTTGACAGACTGGGTGGACTGAATAATTAACTGCAGCTTAACCTTAAGTGCACTCTGTCATCTGCATTGATACATTCTGTCAATACACAAGTTCCACTGTATTGACAGAAATGTCCATAACATAATGTTCACCACTGATAGCATTTTCCCAGATAGTTCTTCCACTAACGTTCTTAGAACAGAAATGTGTGATTTGTTGTTGTTTCAAGTGTCTTTCTCTCTAAAGTGTAGACATTGGCAGATTTATACTCTTGGTGCCTAGTGGTGTGACACCTATCCACCTAATCAGTGTTGCTGTCAGCACCTGCATAGAGTTTACTCTCACAAATCACATTTACCTTTGTGTTCTTATGTGACCTTCACCAGTTTTCATGTTCATAGACATTTCCATTCAATGTCCTTAACTAAGATACAATGTTATTGTGATTTCACAACGATTCAGCTTGTTTGGTATGAATAATATCAAAACAGCTCCAGCCTCCCTGTTAGTTTTTGAATGCTCAATTTACAAAACATACAAGCTGAATCTTAATAATGCTGTCAGTATTTAGTGTGGTGCAACTTCAAATGTCTATGCTGACCCTGCCTGTTTGCATCTTCAGGGAAGAAGAACTCCTTACTGCTGCAGAAGTTTCAGAAGGACCTGAACGCCGGCGTGTTCAACACCCAAGAGAACGAGATCTTGAAGCAGATCATCCGCCAGGACAGGGAGATGGTGATGATGGTGGACCGCAAGCAGTCAGTCACCGGGATGAACTCAACGCCAATGTCAGGAAACTCCATCATTAACTCACCAGCTCAACCGCCATACTCCACTGCCTTTGGTATCAGTCAGCTCCAGCAGTCCTCAGTACCTCTGACCTACAGTGCTTCAGCTATTGCCAATGCCTCTGCAGGCCGCATCCTGCCTGTGGCTGCAGCCGCCGCTGCTGCGCAGGCCATGTTTCCTGCTCCCAGTGTTTCCCAAGGCAACCTGAACTCCTCCACCAACCCCCAGACCCCTCTGCAGACCCCTCTGCAGCAGCAAGGGGGCATTATGTCACCTTGCTCCTTCACAGCTGCCATGTGCAGTCCTCCTGTACAGACGCCCCTGGCCAGCAGGAGCTTCCAGTACAGTTCCCCTACTGCCTCCCAGCTGTCCCTCATTCAGCAGCCCCTCCCTCAAACTGCAGCACCTTCACTCCCCACACAACAGCCGGCTGTGTCCACTACAGCGGGCCCCTCTGCAGTCCAGCAGCCTCAACAGCAGCAGGCCCCCTCTCCTCAGAGAGGGGAAATCCACAAGAGCACACAAGCTCTTCAGTCGGGGAGCTTGAGCAGGGACATCCGGCACTTATCAGCATCCCAACCTTCACTGCCACACGACCTAGGGCCCAGAGCGCATCCAGCTTCAGGAGACTCTCTTGCCTCCATAGTGCCACCAACAGCGGCAGCAGCAGCCATCCAGGGAATGAATCTGCAGGGTATCCGCAGCACCATGCCCCAGCGGGTCAGTCTGTTCCGGCAGATGTCATCCGGAGCCTTGCCTCCAGTGCGCTCTTCACCGGCAGCTGCTGCGGCAGCAGCAGCAGCAGCAGCCGCCTCAGCCACGCCATCGTCCTCTGCCCAACACAGGGAGTCTCCTGGCTCTAGAAGAGATTCTGTTCTGAGCAGTACCGAAATGGAGCAGGACAAAATGCGCTTTGCATCAAATTTATGATCTTTTTTTTAAACTACATTTAATTCATTTCTAATGATGGAGATCAAGCAAAAGAGATAAACACACTGAACATTTTTGATTCTCTCCAACGCTCTTCTTCAATAACCTCATAGAAAACCTGTACATACAGTTCTTGTATTATATTTTAGACAGATTGTCTCCCTAAACTTAAGAATGTATATTATACAGATACATTTCTTTTCTTTATCGCCATATACATAAAGTATGAATGTGTGAATACGAGACAGTATGTGTGTGTGTGTGTGTGTGTGTGTGTGTGTGCGTGTGTGTGCGTGTGCGTGTGCGTGGGCGTGTGTGTGTGTGTGTGTGTGTGTCTGTGCAAAACAAATCTATAATATACTGTATGACAATGGAAATTGAAGCTGTAGTAAACATGAGTCTTCCTTTCTAACAAATGTACACAATGTCTTTTTTTATTTTTCATTTGCTTTCATTGTGGCTTCTTTCATTGCTTGTTTTTTATGATGCATTGTGGATTTGTTTTTGTTGGTTTTGTTTTTGTTTGTTTTTACATTTAGGATGAGAACTTGTTTCTTCTCCTATTAAGCGGCTTTAGGCATCACTGTGGAATAACAAATGTAAGCAAATGATGAGACAAGTTATTTAAGAAAGCACATACAGCTTGAAGAACTTTCATTGAATGAATTTCAGACGTCAACATGACTACTATGTGTACGTGTTTTCTTTCTCATTGATGGAAATATCTGCAGAGCCTCTATATCCCTCAAAGGCTCACATTCAAACCATGACAGTGTTATGGGCCAAAGGGAATAGTTAATACAAATGCTGCTTTCTTTGTTTTGTTTTTTTCGAAGAGAATCAAGTATGGAGACATATGGATGGACGCTATTGTTTTGTATTTCTGACTTCCAATGGCTGAGTTGTTAAGTAATGATGCTTAAAAAATGTGTATATTTATAATATTTATAAAGTAAAGACTACCACCATTATGCAATAGACTGTGACATAAAGATACCTATATGTGTGTAAATAGTTTGTAGATCTATTGTAGTACTTACACATACTGTGTGGTGCATTCTCTATCATAACAATGTCTTACTTCTATCAGCAGTCTGGTTATCACCGACATATATGTGACAGATGTTAAGTGACAGAAATGCTTGAAAAGTGATCTCAAAACCTTAATGCAACAGCACTGTGTGACTGCACAGCTCTTCAGTGCAATTTTCTTTTTTTGTACAACAATCTATGAAAGTACAGTCACTTTATAAATTCCAAAGATTTACGTCATGTACTTAGTACTTTGGATATTAAGGGAAATAGATGGATAGATTGATTAATAACACTTTTCCCTCTAACATTTTTTTTTTGATTGATTGATTTTTTATTTCGAGCTACACAGCACAGGCACAAAAGCACATTAAGATTGAATATGTATTGGATCTTAAAACAAACAAACAAAATAATGTAGTATGTATATGTAATACAAGACAACTATGTCTGCATCTCTAATTCTGTCTCCTCCACAAATCAAACTGATTAACATTTGTTGTATTTATTTTCTATCACAGATTGAAAATGATTGATAATTCACCATGCAGTTTTATTACCAGGGGTACCATAGCCTTTTGGTGCTGTGTTTGGTGCTTGCTGCATTGAGGTTTGTTGCATCATATTCCATAATGTGTGCTTAGCCGCTTAAAATTAGCAGAACAGGTAGATTCATGTAACTCTTTTGATGAAAAAATGGCTATTGCTGGGTTTCAGGTGACATCACAGCCTTCTTAAGGTCTTTAATATTTATACAGGTGGGGGCAGGTACAATTTTGCCTGGCTCTGCCAGACAATTCCCTGTCCATTCTACACAGGGAAGTTAGTCTGGTAACGGAGCATTGAGAATTGGAGCAGTAACGGGCCGGCCTAACGTGCACAGATTGTCAGTGAAATAAACCAATCTGCAATTAGCGTACGTAATGACAGCTGTAGTCCAATTCAGAAAAGATTAACTGAATATATACGGACGAGAGCGCGGAGGCAAATCCTCGACTCCTTCATCCATGATTAGTTTTGGCTAATAACTTCTGCGTGTGTCACTGTTGATAGAACTACAAATAGCGGCACAGCGAGTGACGTAACCTTGTCAATTCGCTGTGGTGGTTGTTATTGGTTTGGCCTCAGCCGCCAATCAGTCACTTGTTTACCGTGTGTGTCCCGACCCACCTTCTTTGGCGCAGAAAAGAAGTGTGTGTGGTTTACCAGGCTAGGTAAAATTATTTAGTTTTTGAGGAGATTTTTGGTATTGTACAGAAAGATCATGGAACCAGTCAATGATATTAATGATCATTTGTTGATACTACTTGTGAAAATGTAATGCAGTTCATGGGAAAAACTGGCTCCTGCCCCCTGCATGGTAGTGTGAAATCTTCACATTCTAGAACCTAAAAACAACCAATAGAGGATATACACACACATCATTTTCATTCTAAACAGAACACTTAATGGTTCGTACTGACTGAGTAAACAATGACATTATAGCTTGCCATCACGCGCATAACCTTTATCCAGTACACTATCCAAAGTTCAGTAATTCATCAATAATAATAAAACTAAAAGTCCAGTTTCAACCCTTGAGTAACAAAACTTAATTTTTAAGCGGCTAAGCCTCTTTGAGATCTCAATCTGAATGAGTTTACAGTGTATTAATGCCGTACCAGTTTAGTCAACCCACTACTGTAATGCGAGCATGCACTGTCACAGATTCTACTACAGACACTATCTCCAAAATGTTGACGATAAATGTAATGTTAGATTCTGTTGTCCATTGTCTGTCTGCCTATAGATGTTATCAGTGTGTTAAACAGACACATTGACTTTTCACAAGGACGTTCTTAAGTATTTGTGCCTAAACTATAGCCATGTTCCATTCTTTGTTTTGAGTGCGATCTGCAGTGTGAATGGGAGGGCACTTCTACACACAACTACGCATTCATCCTTACTATACTCTGTGTGTTCTGTGTCTCTGTGTTGTTGACTGGAAATGAGGATGCAATGATGATGGCCAAATGTTCATCTAAAGCTATTACAATGCATTGTTTTAGGTGCAGGTTTTTCCTTACATTCTCACTCAAGCTATGAACAGTTGCGTTCTTTCCAGTAATACCACATTCAATGAGTCATTGTATAAAGTTGCAGCACCGTTCTGTCTTTCTTTGTAGCTAGCCACCGGTGTTTGGAGTCATTTTTATGTGTGGCAGGAAACTGGCCAAAGCTAACATTCAAAATCATAAACTTTGTTTTCAATTGCACTTTCTGATTTAATAATGTTGCAGAAACGTAAACATGTCAAAGAGAGCAATATCCACAGGAGCGGGCTCAGTCTCGCTCCTTCTAAGTTCTATGTGAGGTCCCAGTCCCTCTAAGTTCTAAGTGAGGTCCCGGTCGTTCTAAGTGAAGTCCTGGTCCTTCTAAGTTCTCAGTGAGATCTCGGTCCTTCTAAGTTCTCAGTGAGATCTCGGTCCTTCTAAGTTCTCAGTGAGATCTCGGTCCTTCTAAGTTCTCAGTGAGGTCCCGGTCCCTCTTAATTCTAAGTGAGGTCCCGGGCCCTCTAAGTTCTAAGTGAGGTCTCGGTCCTTCTACGTGAGGTCCTGGTCCCTGAGTGAGGGTGGAGATGTAAGATTTACAACAAAGAGCGCTTAATCATGAATATGCCATAGTGTAGGAACTAGTCCATAGTGAGATGGATCAGCACTGTTGGTTTGTGCTGTTTTTGATACTTGCCTTCAGAGGGAGAGCTTCCCAACTATGTGCTTTTTTCACTGTACCAATCACTAACATAACTGGAATGGGCATTATTAGTGACGTACACCACAAACTAACAAGCTTACATTTAAAGCAGCATAGACTCTTGATAAACCAGCACGTACATTGGTACATTTCTTTGTTTGTTCTGTTGCTGATCATAGAATAGGAGTGATGCAAATGGACTGAGATTAATGCCCAAACCGGATTTTGAAGACAGTGGTTTCATATGTTTACTGATGATGCGCAGTGGGGGAGAGAGGCATCGTCCTCTGTTACTCTACTCACATGGTCATAGTTTAGCTCATTCATGTATCCAAGGCTTATAGAAAACACAAACTAACAGTTGGTTACTTGATACAGTTGAAAGATGGGTAAATGTACACTTTCTTACAACAATATGCAGACAAACAGTGTTTGTCAAAAAATCTTTTTTTGATCTTTTGTTTTTTTGTTTGTAAATAATAAACCTTTAAAATATAGAAAATAAAGGACATATCGTCATTTAATATGTGTGTGTGTTTTTTAAAGGTTTACTGAAACACCTTGATGCATTGAACCAATGTAATTATTGCAGGGTATTGGAAAGTACAAAGCTATTTGCCTCGTGGGTTTGTTCAAAATTGGCACAGAGGATTTTAATGTAAAACCAAGTTATCAGCCAATGCAAAAAAGACACCATGCTAATACAGAGAGTTATCAGGAAATTAAAAAACTATAGTTTTATATAATGATAGCACAAATCCTGAATGGTTATTCACACTGCAGTGTGTAATTGAAACAGAGGCTGGGTACGGCTCAAGTTGCAAAAGCGGTTTGAGGTTACCTCTGCAGAGAGCCACAGTCAAGGGTCAGAGCAGGGTGAGACATGCTCCATGATGTTTTAAGTCAAGTGTAAAGCTCCAATGATATACAAGGTGAATGCAAGATGCGATCACAGTGTAAAGACCTAAAATGATGCTGGTTTACCTGTGCAGAGCCTTCACCATACAGCCATAGTTAGCCGTGCACAATGTCTCAGTACTGAACGTGTCTATATTAGGTCACACAAGATCCATACAAAGGAAATTCATCTTCTATTAAGATGGCATAACTGCTTAACCTGTGCTGAATAATAGAGAAGGTTTGCCTAACCGGGTGACTGAAATCCCAATTAGCATGTTTAAACAAGGGCTAGAGAGAATGGCAGCAGATACGTATAGACTATGAAAACAGCAACTTGGCCCATCAACCAGAGAACCAGAGATAAGCTCTCCAAATTTAGGTATACACTACAACTTAAATCTCATTATATTTTGAGTCTGTTATGAAAGTGAAAAAGTGTAAGCTATATTTGCTTGGTAATAATAAATTAAAGGTTATACTGAAGCTTCCTCTATACCCAAATAAACATCCCTCTTTATCGTTGAAGTATAAATTGCTTTCTTTGCACATCTGTTTATCAATTTCACCAATGACGCAGAAAGTGTGTTCATGCCTGGATCAAGAGGACATTGTTCAGTAACCTTCATTCCGGTAGATGTTTTAGAGTAGTGTTATCCAGTGGATTAAATTATTACAAGAGGTCATCCAGTGTATCAGGTCCAGTTCTACCAAAGAAATATCAAATGGTGTATTTGTTGTTTTCATATTGTGTAAAATGTTTATGTTACTCTCAGATGGGGGTAGCACTTTCCAGAACTATAATGTGCAAAGAGAAAATCAAAATGATAAAACCAGATCATATTAGTTATTGTAATTTGGCCTGTCATCTCAAATGTCAGACGAATAATCTGCACAATACTCTGGAAATCAAAAAGAATGGCCTCATTTGGACCAAAAATAAATGATAGGCAGTGACATGAAGTGTGAAGTTACTTAATTATTGTTAATATTAACATAAAATATACTAAACAGCAAGTTGACGTCTTGTCTCTAGTGTCATGGCATGTCTATTCTTCACATTTTACCAAGAACATGTGCAAGGCCAACATCAGTATGAATAACTGAGGACAAAACATGTACTTTGTCTCTGACTGGTGATTTATCAAACAGTCCTAGGATGCTCTTCAGACTCTTGTCCTTTGCCAGCACTTATTCCCTGAACATGCTGCTGGGTAAAAGAGGGGACACTCATTTGAATGCAGAGGATGTAACTCTTCTGTCTAGGTTTCTGTCTCGAGCCTATTTGTCCTCCTCACATCACAAGTTTACACACTTTGCATGGCAAAGGTTTAAATCAACAAAACTTCCTTTCCTTTCGCCCACTATTCCTTGAACCAGAATAACTCCTTGAGATTTGTCTCGTGATTAGAAAACCTGATCTAATATATACTGGAATTAAAACATAATAATAAAAATGACGGGATAAATTATAAACAACAAAACAAAATCTCTTGCAATTAGATCTTTTTGATAATCTAAGTGTAAATAAACTTACCCCAAGGACAGTTTTCTCGAAAGTAGTTACTCAAATCAAGGACAAATTTATTTATTTCAAGAAAATCATACAATTTCAAGATTACTTTTTGCAGTATATGGTACTGAAACATAACTGAAGTGGCTGAGAAATACAATGGCTAGACAGAGCTGGACTGAAGGACAGCACAGAGGCACTCATCATGGCTGCACAGGAGGCCCAGCTCTATCACACCAGACAAGACCCCAGGTGTAGACTGTGCAAAGAGGCCAATGAGACAATCCAGCACATAACTGCAGGGTGTAAGATGCTGGCAGGGAAAGCTTACATGGAGCGCCATAACCAAGTGGCTGGCATAGTGTACAGGAACATCTGTGCAGAGTATGGGCTGGAAACCCCAAGGTCAAAGTGGGAAACACCTCCAAAGGTGGTAGAGAATGACCGAGCCAAGATCCTGTGGGACTTCCAGATACAGACGGACAGAATGGTATAGGTGAACCAACGGGACATTGTGGTGGTGGACAAAGAGCGGAGGAAAGCTGTTGTGGTTGACATAGGCAAGGCAAGGCAAGGCAAATTTATTTATAAAGCACATTTCATGCACAAGGCCACTCAATGTGCCTCACAGCAACCCTATTATCGGGTTTGCATTTCAATATTCAATGCTGTCTGTAATTGATTTTGGTCATTAAACCTCCATTGTTTTTGTTTTTTTATTTGGAAGGGACAGTGCATGTTAATAAACAAGCCACACCGGATTGTAGCCTTGGGCTAATTTCCCACAGTTTGCTTTGGTAATGTCTGTGTTTATTATTTCAGACGGAAGAGTCAATATATATGGTTCAAGAACTCACATCCTTCAGACAAATCTGTAGTTTAGCCTCTTACTCTTACTTTTATTTTGTTTGCTTTTCGAACTGGTGCCTCAATCAATCTTAAGGCTAATCTACCAACCTATTAATTAATTGATTCATTAATCAACAAATGAATTGATTAATAAATCCTCATATGCTATATCAATTCACTGATTTGAATTGAAATTTAAGTTCTCTCAAACCCTTGGTGTGGGGCAGGGGCTGGGGGGTGAGGGATTGCAGTAAAGGGAGGGCAGGGAAGGAAGGGAGTGCAGCTTCCTAGCCTGGTGGATAAAACTTTTAAACCTAGAATTACTAAACCACTCAAATAAGGAACAAATAAGAAAAAACTGCCAAAGTTTTACCATTGTATAGAACTTGTAATCAAACATCCTTCACAACTCATCTTTCAACATTGCCATGTTTTGTTTTTCTTAAAGATTTTAGATTTCTAAGCACAATTACAAGTACAGTATACTGATTTTGCAATATCGTTCATCATTTTTGGTTCTTTTTTAACTAATGGAGTGTGTGTGTGTGTGTGTGTGTGTGTGTGTGTGTGTGTGTGTGTGTGTGTGTGTGTGTGTGTGTGTGTGTGTGTGTGTGTGTATTTGTATGTTTATGTTTCTAACGGGAATCTAAATGTTCCAATTAAAAGCTTTAATGATGATCTTCATAATTATTCTGAATGGTTCAGATTAAATAAATTGTTATTAAATGTAACTTTTAAATCATTAGCTGTACATTTAAAAATACAGTGATCAAATTAAAACTTACATAAACAATGAAGCAATATTTTTTTAATGAGTTCTGATTGACAATACATTGTGCTGGAGATCGAACATGTCAGCAAGAAAAATAACTAAATCGATTGGAATTGGTAGAGTAATTTATCCTTAACTTATCCTAAAATCATTGCAATATTGTTTGTGTAAAGACCTTCTATTGTGTGCAGGTTTTTAGTTTAGTTCTCTTGGGAGTGGTGCTCCCCTCAAAATTGAGCTAAATAAATACAATACACTAATTACAAATGATTAGCAAAATAGCAAATATTTTCAGTTTTCATATGCAGCGTTAGCTTCTTTCAAAATCCTTCCGGTGCCCAAAACAAAAACATCAGCAGGTTCATAGGTTGGATGCTTTGGCCTCTGGCCTTGGGAGAATTAGTTCATTCAACGGCAACAGTAAACTAGAGAAATTCCATAAACATTACTGTACATTCAGAAACAATTTAGACATTGTATGTAAGCAGACCCCATTTGCCACGCAATCAATCGAACAACCGATCCCTTCTGTTCTTTCCGTGCATCCTTGGATTAAAATGATTATGATGGCATGAATTATGGAGCACTATGGGCTTGACTCAATCCAATTGTGCAGGACAATCCTCCACAGATAAAGATGAAGCTTTATGTTGACTGTGAGCACAAATGCATGTTTTACCCTGTGAGTGCATGTGCATGCATTCATATTCCTAAAGAAATGTGTTTAGTTTTGACCATAACTGCTTTTACAAACAACCTAGTTGCATTGCTGTATTGCTTATATTGTTATGTACTGCCTCTGTTACAGTTGGATGTGGTTTCTTTTGTGTGAGTTTTCTTATTTGCAATGGGTCAATGGCCACATTTCTTTATGATTAGTGGGCAGCTTTGTAATAAACTAATTTTAACTTTTTCAGTTGTTGTGGTTACCTTGAAGCCTATAGAACCTTTAGGGGCTTTACCCTTCTAATTTCTTCCTCTTTTATGCATGGTACTTTGCCTCAGTTGGTAGCACTATTTCCTCACAGTAAAAAGTCATTGGTTCAATTCTCAATTCTTGTCTCTGCCATCAACCCAAAACATGTGCAGTAGATTTCAGCAAGGTAATAGGCCCTAGCACGCAAATGACACGTGACTTCCAAGCACGAACTCCAGATGCCGCGGTCCTTCCTCTCTCGCTATTTTCCCAATGAGGATGTTATTGGGATGGACAACATGTTACATACACTAAGTTGGATCTAAATTCTTGATTAGAGCAACAATCTGTACGTACAAAAGTGACGGTGAAACTTTTAGTCTATATTTCTTAATAACCCTTGTGTCATCCCGAGGGCTGTTTTGTCGCTGCGCATCTCTGTCATAGTTTTATCAAATGGTCTGAATTTTTGGATATGCATTAACATCCATGACCTTTATCAGGAAGGAAAAAAAAGTTGGATTAATTGATAACGATGTTATGAGAAAGTGGTCCCTTGAGGTCATTTATTACCCAATTTGTTTCTCTAATATTTCAGCCATAAAATATAATTTTTCAATAAATTTGGTTCTATCTTTAGTGTAACTTCAGACTAATGATCTGATACTAAATTTTCGTGTTTTGAATTTTTTTCAGTTGTAGGCCTTGTTCATGTAAAAAAAAAAAAAAAACACAAATCCTTAACAAACATAAAACATTAAAAACGAATTCTGAGATAACTCAGACTGTCCGGTCAGTTTCCAAGCGAATTATTCAACATTTAGTATTAGTTCATTGTTGAATTTCTCATACGTTTCAATGAGATAAATAGTTACACTCGTGGTCCCTTGAGGTTATTTATGACCCCATTTTGTTTCTCTATTATTTCAATCATAATATATAATGTTTCAATAAATTTGGGTTTCATCTTTAGTTTGACTTCATAAAAATGCACGGCTCCTAAATTTACCAGTTTTTATTATTTTTTTGGGTCGGTGGGACGTGTTTATGTAAAAAACAAAAGTCGATTTTTGAGCCAAAAATGGCCCTATAACATTGAAAATCCTGAAGTGGAAATTATTCGAAGTATTTGATGAATTGGGCACTGGTAGATGCTAAAAGATAGAGCAGGTGCTGCTTTTGAAAAATGTATTTTTGAATGAGAGCAAATAGTTACACTTGTGGTCCTTGGGGTCATTTATGACCCGGCAAAATCCCATTCAAATGGCCATGAGCCAATCCTGCATGTCTTTGACCTTTCGTACCGACTTCATTTGTGCTTCAGATATGAAACCATTATTATTTATCCATCCCAGAGGACCTCCTCCACATGCACATTCACCAGATTTTGAATTCACTTTTTTTTTTTTTTTACAATAGTTACAGGGCCTAAAGCCTGGAAACAGCAGCAGCTCTCCATTCAGTTCAATGGCAGTGTCCTCCATGTCTATGAATCTAGCTATATTTTTTTCTTTAGCCTTTCATACCAACTTTATTTAAACTCCAAATCCTGAACTTTTTTTTAAATATACACTCCACAGGGCCTCCTCTACAAGCACATTCACCAAATTTTCAATTCACTAATTTTTTCATAGTTTTAGGACCCAAAAACCAGTGACATAACCCAGTTTAGAAATGTTGCTAAACTGCGATTCTCATTCACCAATTCCATCTTATTTCAGGAAAGTCCTCTGTTTTCATCAAACAATCAGCTCAAAGCAGAGTTTACATCTTAATTCATGAACTTTTATTGAATGTTCAGTGCAGTTTGACAGTGAAAGTACAGAGCAAAGCTGTAAAAGTTACACAAACAACTGACATTCTATAAACACCAGACAAATGCACATTTATTTATACAAAATCATCTTTTTTGATCATAATCTCTTACAAAGCAGCACATGGCCTACACTGCGCTGCTATTTTTTTTATTATTATTACTTTAGAACAGTTTTGTTTTCAATTTTGTTAAATTGCATTGCATCCCATTCATTTTTATTATAAAGCAACACCCCCATTCTTGATTGCAGGAAACGTCTGTGTTTTTTGTGGTTGGACTTTTTATCTCAGAGCTAACGGCTGGTATCAAAAAACAAAACCACAAAAATTAAACAATTACAGTAAACAGTATTTATACTAAAGACAGGCCAATTTTTTTGTTTTAGCTGGCTCGTTCAAAAACTTGGTGCCATTTTAATTTTTATTTAGTGTTAGCTGTTAGCTACAAGAGAAAAACAGTTACCGTGATGAGCACAGAAGTTTCCTCCAGTGAATTCTTTGCTCCTGACGTGATGTTTTTAACATGATGCGATAGTGACTGTCCACCAGTAACTCAGTGCCTGCCATGTAATCTTGAGCCATTTATTCTTTTAGACAAGCCGCTGCTCCTAACTCATAGGGAAATAACAGACAGGATGAGCAGCGCCTCCAGAGGATCCACTTGGAAGTCACTTGACGCTTGCATGCATATACTGTAACCTATTATGACCAAAATTGTTCAACATGAACATGAACTCCCCCTTCACTGTGTTTGACCACTGTTCAAGACAAGTTGCCCTCAGCCACTGGTTCAAAAGTGGGTCAAATGCAGAGGGCATTCACAGTAAAGACTACAAACATTGTACAAAATATCTGGTGTCTCCTCTCTTAGTTCCTCCCCAGGTGCCACTCTTGGAGCCTGTTTTTCTGCTACACTACACATACTTTCACACGAACACCAACTGACCTACAACTGCATAAGAATCACACTGCGTATCTGTCTGAACAGGCCAGGATTAATGCTCTCCCAGAAAGGCCACTCCATGAACAGTGATCAACAGAATGAATTTGGCTTTCACCCCTGACCACCTAAGGGCAAGGTCAGAGATTTTGTTGATACATGAAAAAGAGCTGAGCTAATCAGCTAAGCCCTAGAACACATTCAAATGTGATTTTAATAAATGCAGAAAATGTAGACATTGTTTTGATACAGTAAATAGTGATAATGCTTTCTAACCTACCAAAATACACATTAAGCCATGTTTATTCATATGATCAGTGTTGGGTAACGTTACTTTCAAAAATAACTCGTTAGTTAGCTTGTTACTCCTCCCGAAAAGTAGCTTGTTAAGTTACGTTACTGTGCTACTTTATTATGAAGGTAACGCATTAAGAGAGCTCATGCGTTATCAATAATAAACATCTATATATAGCCTTCATTTATTGATCATTTTTTTCCGATGAAGAATGCTCTGTTTTACAAACTGAGTCGCCAACAAAGCTAGCTCACGAAAACAGACCGATAGCAGTAACTGTATTCAATCATCTTCAATGAAGGTACTTGAGTCATCTTCTGTACTCAGTAGTTGAAGTCTTTGAACGTTTCGCCTCTCATCCAAAAGGCTTCGTCAGTGGACTAAAGTCCCGCTCAGCCCGCAGCTTAGATAAAGACCACAAGGAGGAGTTGGGGTTGGCCCGGCTCCTCCCCTCTAATCACAGCTACTCTCACCTGTGGGTAAACAACCTTTGAAGTAGAGTGTCTCTAACGACCTGCTGAACCCCAGTATCGGTCAGTCCTGTCCTGTATTCAATCATAGCACAATAAATTCACTTCTGAGCTTTATTTTATAAGTGACAAATGACAGCTAAAGGCAACAATAATGAGCATGTCTACTTATAAAAGCTTAGCTTCCTTCGTAAACAGTTTGGCTCTGTCAGAAACTGCGCCCGTTTGTCAACAAAAAGAGCGTCTGTAAAGGAGCTATTTCTTTACAAAGTGCATCGAACTGGTAGTAATAAACACACAACATACTCACTCCACTTCCTTTAGATTGTACAGCTTTCCTCAACCACATGACCAACTGTGAGTTTGTTGTTTACGTTGGACGGGCCGATGCTGCCAAAAGCTACGCGTTGTTGTTTGGGAGGCGAGCTTCATCGTGCTTTTCCTCTTTAGCTTCGCCGCCAGCGCAGTATTGTCCTTTTCTCCAGTAAGTTCAAAATAATGTAAGTACATCCACAATGAGAACGTGCTCGGTGAACACTGCCATGCTGCTAAGTTGATGACACAGTACAGGAGACGAGGGGGAGATCAGGACCCAAACTAATGCGTTACTGATTTGAAAAAGAAACTAGTACTTTATTAGCTGCAAATGTAAAACTAACGCGTTACTTTACTCGTTACTCGGAAAACGGAATCTGAGTACTCTAACGCGTTACTAAGTAGCGCGTTACCCCCAAGACTGCACATGATGTAGACTGCACAGTCACCAGGCAAAACCTGCCAAACTCTGATTACATTCCAACAAAGACTGATCTCATCGGGCGACTATGTATGAAAAATGTCCAGTTTAATTTATTTAACTCATGTTTACCACCCAGGATGATATCAATCTTTGTTGGAATGTAGCTGTTGCAACCTATATTCTGCCTAGTTTGTTGCATGAGAATTTTGAATCCAGAATCCAGAATTATACTGTAAGATTACATAATTGTATGTTATCTTATTTTTATTACATAATTGCATGGGCAATGGGCATGTACAGATTATCTTATCTTATCATAGGTTTACCAGAGAGAGAATATGAATGCAGTGATTGTCATTTAGTGAACAGCTAGTCTTTAGTGATTTAGTGAACAGTCTTGAGTCCCTCAAGAACTCAATCAAAGTTTTTTCTGGAGCACTTGGCAAAGCAAAGTGCTTTTCATAAATTAAAACAAGAACAACATGAACATTCTCTGAAACGCCTTACAATTTCAAAGAATGTTGAAAGTTTATGAAAGTCACCATTCAACATTCTGCTCAGCATAAACCTCACTGTAAGAGTAAAGAAGAAGAAGAAGAAGAAGAAGAAGAAGAAGAAGAAGAAGATCTTTATTTATTTAGCGCCTTTCACAGACATGGTCACAAAGCGCTTTACATACTCAGTATGGAGTATGGAGCAGACAGTGAGACCAAGGTCATGGGGACATGTGACACCTAAAGCCTCCAGCAAAACAGTAAATAATCCTGCTATTGTTAAATCCAGCAAGATTAAAGCAAATCTGTCATGAATTAACTTTTTGTTGTACCTCTCATAACCGGTAATAATATTTACACATGCTTTTTTTGGTTATGGTGCAAAATCCTGCTATAATATAGCAGTGTCACATAATTCACTAATGAGGCATGATTAAATCTCTTTGCATGACCTATGCAGCCTTTTTAAGTCAGGCAATCCCAACCGTCTATTGGATGCCATAAGCAACAACATAATGTAATTATATATGAAACTTGTACATTTATTTATTTATTTTTTACAGAATCCATTATGTAAAGGATTAATATCGTTTTGTTTGTCCTCACAGAAAGGTTGGATACTCTGCTTTCAGGGAAGAAAGCACATTGTTATTTGATAGGTTATATGATATTGTTCTCGTTCTAATGCCATAGAAAACCCCATCATGTCAGGGTGTCCTTTAAATGTTTATTTCATCCTACACCAAAAACCGACCTCCTCAATGGGGACAGTCTCGAATTCAAGGCATTTGTCCCGGATCCTGAATCAAGCCCAGACTGTCCCAAAAATGATCCTAGTCCCGCATCAGCAGCAGTGACTGGCTGATTAAAGACCATCACATACCAAACGCCTCTGTTACCATTGTCTGAGAGAGCACAGCCACCGCACCCATGTCTGCACAGGCAACACGGGTCTGGGTCTGGGACTGGGACTGTGACCGACACAGGGATCGCTGTAAACTTTAAGGACAGAGACAAAAGCTGCAGTAAAGAGGCAAGAAAGAATGTGCCAGTTTTGGAACCTTTATCTGTCTTTCTCTCTTATAAAACAGCCGCAGTTGTGTCCGTCCGTTATAGCAGTAGCGCAAGGTCAACAATGTTCAGTATTTGCACAATTGACTATGAGCGTTACAATAATTTTCAAGGTAAAATATGAATCAGTGGATGATGTGTATACAGTAAACTCTCTTCAGCTACCTCTTTCATTCTACAATTTACAAGAAATTATAAACAGTATAGGTGCAATCCTTTTAGGAGCTAGAGACAGAAGAAAGTATTATCATTATGGAAAGCGATACAAATATTTCGACAGATATGTGAGCGATGTCATGAAGGGAGAGTAGAGTCAACACTGTGATGCTAAATAAGAAAACTGTCCGGAGAGGCTGATGCAGTGATACAACTATTTTTGGAGGAGATACAGTATTAGGGTTGACATGTACCAAGTCCCCAAGTTATGAATAGAATAAGATGACGGGGGAAATAGATTGCACAAAAATGATGTTTTGGCATATTTGACTGCATCATGTCACAGGTGAAGCATACATAAGCAGTTATTAGCAGCTTAATGCTAATCCGTTTGAAGAACAGTTTTTGCTTGTCTCCACAAAATGTCTGGGCAAACCCCCTGAGCATTTTGGCAACAGCCCAATGACAAATAGGTTGGTTACTTTTTTGCCTTTTAATGAAAATTTAAAAACGTTTGCTTTGTTCCTGGAAAGAACATGTGATCCATTGCTCATCTGTGGAATAAAAGTGTCTGCCAAAAGTAACGCACATGTCCTGGTGCTTAGAACGAGCCATGAACTAGTCCGCAGCAACGGGTTTTCAACAAATATAATCGTGTGTTACAAAAAATCACTGCGCAATTTGGCTCACTATTTGAGATTTCCAGACATGCTTGAGAGGAGAATCCCACCCTTTCAATGTCCACTTCATAAAACATGAAACTGCAGCTCAGTGCCTTTGACTGATTGCATAATTCATGTTCTCACTGCTTTATAATTTGCACACCCTTTTTAACCGTGGGGTGTTATATTCTGTAGTTATATGGATTCCACGTTGATGAAGCCTCACGTTGGAAAACACAACCTAAGGTGCACATTATGCTGGGGACTCGACGTCTCTAAGCCACGTACATTTGCCATCTCTAGCCCTATACGAAGAGTACGACATTGGCAATTACAATTTCTTGAAATCCACTTTTCATTCATGCCTATCTTGTCCCAGAAAACATACCCTTTATGGCTAATTGTACATACAGTTTAAAGTGGAGCTGAATTGAGATATATTTGTTATGGACTACTGTTTGTGGGACACTTATCTGTGTCTGTGCTGTATAAAATGTGCTGTATATAGGGTCAGTTTTTGACAGTGCCTTTGTTGTTACCAACCTTTTTTTCCTTGAGGCCCTCCCATTCGTGTGGAAGACATGGGCAAAACCATGGCCCCGACAGTTACATCAAAACGTGAAGATAATTGCCCATAAGCATTTACATTAAAAAAAAAAAAAAAAAAAAAAAGAAATCTGGGTGTTTTCTTTTCCAATCGTCTTTGTGAATTATTCATGTTTAATTTGCTCAATTATATTTTTGGATGACTTGACCCTTCTTATTGACAAAGCACTAGGGATCCCTTGCCGTCTCAGGCCCGCCAGGGGAACCACTGAGTACATACTTCCTCCCCACTCAAGTAAACTACAGGTGCTCGCCATATAATTAGAATATCATGAAAAAGTTAATTTATTTCTGTAATTCAACTTAAAATGTGAAACTAATATATGATATAGACTCATTACATGCAAAGTGACATACTGTACAGTATGTCAAGCCTTTAGTTGTTATAATTTTGATGATTATGGCTCAAAATATTCTAATATGAGATTTTTAATGTGGGTTTTTTACAAGATGAGCCATAATAATCCAAATTATAACAAATAAAGGCTATACATATGTCACTTTGCATATTAATGAGTCTATCATATATTACTTTTCATGCAGCAAATGTCTGGAACAGCCTCAGTGACGACGTGAGACAGGCCTCAACCCTGAATATTTTTAAGTCCAGGCTGAAAAGACGCATTTTTACTGCTGCCTATGGAGATTGATTGTATTGTAGTGTTTTTAATGCTTTTTATTGTGTTTTTTATTGTATTTGGTGTTGCTGTGAGGCACATTGAGTTATCATGTACATGAAATGTGCCATACAAATAAACTTGCCTTGCCTCGCCTTGCCTTACTTTCACAGTTTAAGTTGAATAACAGAAGTGAATGCACTTTTTCATTATATTCTAATTATATGACGAGCACCTGTATCCTCACTGAAATCCTCTCTTTTTACTTGCAGCCATTTTGCACCATTCACCAAGCCCTTGTGTTTTTGATAACGTCACCTCTGTTCTTTTTTGCATATCACCTGAATCATTGCTGTCCTGCACAGAGCCCATAGAATGATCCCACTGAGCATTAATAAATGATAATGCAGCAGCTGGGAGAGGGTTATGTAATGAAAGGCCTCTATATTCTGCTTCAGTGTGTATAGAGTGAGTGGGAGACATTCGGCTGAGGATGTGGCTGAGGTGTGAGAGAAAACCCAGTGGCCAGCCCAGGACTTCTTTAGACTTAATTCATGAGGCTGAAACATGAATGCTGCATTTACTGTAGTCTCTGAGGGGACGCTTGATGCATTATTCAAAGAATCTCGATAGTTGTGTGTTGAAGAATTAAGATAGCGTTAAATCATTTAGAATGTTTTTACTATAACAAGGGAGAGCCAGAAAAAACGTAATACAAAACAGCCTTTTTTTGTTTGTTTGTTTGTTTGTTTAAAGCAGTACTAAGTAACGTGTTTACCTTAATAAATTCTTTCCGTAGTCCCTCTGGGGGTAATACAAGTGTTAGTGGGATGATTGGAGGGTCTTTCATCTCCCCTTGGTGTCTCTGGCCAGAAAACCATGCTTGCAACTTGACTGCCACCGGGCGGAGCAAGCAATACACACTAATAGAATCACGGAGAAGAAGCTAACAGGCTAACGGGCAAAGCTAACTGCGGGATAGCGCCACTTTAAACAGTATTTACAGCCAAGTTTGAGTGAAAAAAAATATTCCCATTGTATAACTGAATGTACAACACCCCTCTCTCCCTTCACCTTTTCTGTCAGCGTAGTATTTACTCTCCAAGACATTTAATAAAATTATAATAAAAAATCGTAACTTGCTAAAACACCTGCTGTTGCGCTTATGGCCTCTAGGGGCAAGAGTTACTTAGTACTGCTTTACGGTTAATTTTTGTGGTTTATTTGGTTGGGAGAGTGCATGTGCAATACACATATATGAGACCTATACACGAAAATACGCCTCACCGGATTTTAACCATGGACTAATTTCCACTCGTCGTCCCCCACTCGCACACACAGTTTTAGTGGTAGGGGTACGGGGAAAAAGCTCGGGGAGGGACCACTGTCATAACTAGCCACTATTAACTACCTGGATGACTGGATGATGAGAATTTGCATTGTTTTTTAATGGGACATTTGGTGACATATTTTGAAAGTGCTCAGGCCAACAGTGCTGCTGTTCAGTACCACTTTTGGACAATATTTTGTAGAATTTACAATGTAAAAGCTAATTGAACTGAATTCAATTAGCTTTTGCAAAATATTTCATAAAGCATGTGTTTGTTTTATCTTTTGAAGTATGTTAAAACTATTATTTTTAATGTTGCGTGGACTTGTGCATGGTCACCACGTCCTACATAATAACTTTAACCTGTTACCTGCCACCATAGGGTTAGGGTTTGGTTTAGGGTTAGCAATTACAATTATGCATATATAAATCTCAAAGCGTATTGACTGTAGACCTCATTTGAAAGCCAAGACCTTCTAGTTTCTAAACATACTGTATGTGTGGGATCTGGGTGAGTGAAACACAACTTACACCACATTTGCCGTTCCTAACCCTAATCATAACCCTAATCCTGACCCTGACCCTAACCCCCTGATCAGGGGGGACGGCAAGTAACAGGTTAACTTGCGTTGTCATAGTCCTGGCATTTCAGAAGCATGACTAACCAATCAGTGACATTTCTCAAAGGGTATCAATCAAAAAGGAACCATGGCGGACGGCAGTGTTTGAGTGACGCTGTGAAAACCCAATTGGTTGATGCTGTCATGAGATAACCTTCAAGACAGTGGCTTTAAGAGGTAACTGAGCGGAAGATCTTCTAAACAGTGCATGAAATTAGGAACTTTGACTGTTATTGGGAACTTTCCTTATTCCTTAACTTTCCTTTCTCCTTATTCCTATTATTCAACAATAAATGTGAAGGGTCTTGGCTGAGTTTTGTTGTTGCAGCTTCTTTGCTGCACAAAGCGAGTGCACGTTCACGGCACTGTGCTCCTCCCAGGTGCTTCCAAAGGGTCTTCTGGGTGGAACCTCTCTACCCTTTTTAACTTATGTTTATTTATTGTTTATTGAAGAATCAGTACTGAACTAACTGGCGTTTTTTGTCTGAACCCACAAAAAAAAAGGCACTTTCGAATGTGCGTCTGTAATTTCAGGACATAGTCCTGCAAAAATAGTACCTGAATAAGAAATGCACTCAAAAAGAATAAAACTACACAACTGAATAGGCACCTAGATGAGTCCCTCGCCCTTCCCACCTCTGCCCAAAAATGTGATTACTGCCCTTAATCTCTAATCTATATCAAGTTATGGAATTGAAAAGTTATTGGGCCCTGTCTTCCGCCTAGCGCAACAACAGTGTTGTCTCTCATCTCACGTAATCTACTTCATTTAGCATTAACTTTTAAGCTCTCACAGGACAAACTAGATGGTCTGGCTGTTTTATCCACAGCGCAAGGAACCACTTACCTATTCCCACTCTCATTCATACACCAATGTACACAGAAACTGAAGGCAAGGTGGGTGAAGTGTCTAGCCCAAGAACACTCACCTGCAGGAGCCCGGATTCGAACACCCAACTTTCCCATCGTGAGACAACCCACTCTACCATCTGTGCCACTGTCGCCCAAACTGTGCCCACTGTGAGTTCAACACCGTCCGCCTGATCTGGCACTGGGAGAGCGTGTGGCTATGCACGCCACAGTAACGTGATCAAAACACCAGCATGTGCCACCGGTCCCCCACCCTACCACCCCGGTATGCGGAAAATATATTCAAGTCTGTAGGAGGAAAAAGCTTGGAGAGTAACCACTGTTGTACATAGCATACTGTAGCACACGCCATGGGTGTCCAGCCCACGACCAGCCCACTTACTGCGTCAAGTCTGAAGCTGAAAATTTCAGCACCCTTTATAATAATAAATAAGGAGTAACACAAAAACAAAAATAGATTAGAATCCAGTGAAAATAAGAAGTTGAGACAAAAAAATTCTCCAGCCAAATATGTGGCTTACAACATTTTGACAACCATGAGAAGCACACTTTCAGTCCTTCAAAACTAAACTGGACAACAAAAACTTTGTGTAAAAAGGGGACATGCACTATATTTTGGAATCTGATGAGGGTGAGGATTCAGGGCAATTGAAGTATGCATTCTTTTTCCTATTTTCTCCACATGGATGGCCATACACTGGTTCAAAATGTGTATGCAGCACACTTTTGCTATCTTAAATGATTACTCCAATGAGCTGAGCTCTAGATTTACCGGTCGATTGTTCCTACCCTCAACTATGGTCATGAGATCTGGGTAATGACCGATGATCGTGGCTACAGGTGAGCTACAGGTGAGTTTTCACAGGATGGCTTGGCGCATCCTTCAAGACAGGGTGAGGAGCTTAGTCACCCAGGAGGAGCTCAGAGTAGAGCTATTGCTCCTTTAT
Organism: Neogobius melanostomus; assembly: GCA_007210695.1. Taxonomy (NCBI): domain Eukaryota; kingdom Metazoa; phylum Chordata; class Actinopteri; order Gobiiformes; family Gobiidae; genus Neogobius; species Neogobius melanostomus. Next base: position 4,612,430 of record VHKM01000221.1, on the reverse strand, counting down.
GTCAAGAGGAGCCAGCTGAGGTGGCTTGGGCATTTATTATGGATTCCTCCTGGTCGGCTCCCTCGGGAGGTGTTCCCGAGTCCCATTGGGAGGAGGCTCCCGGGAAGACCCAGGACACAGAGGGACTATGTCTGTGAGCTGGTGTGGTGTCGCCTCCTGGTCCCCCCAGAACAGCTTGAGGAAGTGTGTGTATAGGGAAGTCTGGGCATCTCTGCTCAGACTTCTGTCTCCATGACCCAGCCCCTGATAAAGTGGAAGAAAATAGATGGATGTTTTTTGTATGTTTTTTAAATAGTGGTGACAGCTCTAAACTAGGCTTGGCTTTTATCCAGGTTAGGTTTTTATTCTGCTTTTTACCTGGTGGAATTGGCAATCACCTGAAGAGTTCCGTATACAAGCTCATACATTTCTTTGTGACATACTGTATAGTGTATGTGGATTTAAGGGGTAGAAATTGAGGAATGGATTCACAGAGGCCTGCATGTGTCGGTCTAGCTACAGAGAGCAGCAGATTTAGAGGAGGGGTCATAATGAACGGCAGGGAGGAGCAATCTCAAGGACACTCCACAGAGGGTATATTGATTAAATTACTTTTAGGGGGGTGGGGGGGTAGTGCCAGTGCCATAGACTGCCCATTTAAAAAAAAGGCTTGATTTGATTAAATATGTTTTGTTCAAACACACAAACACAAAATCTGACTGTAATGAATCATCATCTTGTCATGAATAAACTCAGACCATTGGCTGAGGCCCAGGAGATTCTTAAACCCATGTTTGATTGCCTTTCCTGTGATGCACATTGAGAGGGTGAGAAGCGAGGATGCCTCACAAAAGAACGCTCTAGCACCATCATGTGAGTCACCATTTGTGAACCTTTGAATAGCAGCTGCCACGGAGTAGACAGAGAATTGCAGTGACATGCAGGTATGGTCATTTGAACAGTCTTATTTCTTTTATACCATGTTAATAACGAGACAAAAAATACGTTGTAAGAATATATGACTAAGTAAAAAATGTGCAAGAAACAAAAAAAACAAAAACAAAGCACACTGACCCTTAGAATTAAAAAGGTCTTAATTGTATTTTTGGATGCCAAAACATTTCAACCAGTGCTGACAAAACCTACAAATGTCTTCTTCTAAAACACTAAAGAGGCACCAAGAGTCCGCCACACCTGCAGCACAGTGGAGGCGTCACAAGAGGCGTTACAGGAGACAAAAAGGGACAAACGAGGAGGTATCCGGGCAAGACTCACAGCTAAGCCACACAAGCCTTCTATTCCTACAATTGTTTTGACTAATCTTCGTTCACTGGAGAATAAAACAGATTATCGTCGTCTGCTACGCTATTCCCAGAAGATAGCGAAAGAATGTTGTGGAGTAGAAGGAGGTGACCAGTGCAGAACACCACGCTCTGAAACAGGGACAAGCCCATGATGTGGTGCACCGTTTCAGAGGAGCACTGTAGACAGCCAGACAGGTTTCCTCACGGTAGCACAACGGTTAGTGCTTCGCTCACAGCTAGAAGGTCCCAGGTTCGATTCCCACCTGGACAGGGCCTTTCTGTGAGGAGTTTGCATGTTCTCCCTGGTCGCGTAGGTTTCCTCTGGGTATTCTGGTTTCCCCTACCACTAAAACTGTACAATAGGCCAAGATGAATGATGTGTGCGCGTGAATGAATGATGGTGGTCAGAGGGACCGTTGGCGTGTGCAGTCGCGACTGTGCTTCTGTCAGTCTCCCCCTGGGGAAACTGAAGCTTCATACGTAGCTTTGTGACTTTGTGACTATGTCTGTGAAAGACTCTATAAAAATAAGGTCCTTTCCTTTCCTATAAACGTACTGGTCAGGTTGGCCCACAATGACGGTGCGCTCAGTGGCAGCGGCTCAGGACTAACCCAACACCTGAACGCATTTTAATTGTACAATGACAGATACCTGTATCTGCAAAAAAAAAAGCATAATACCCCTCTTTAAGATAGGCCTAAATAACAAAAAGCTAATTTTGACACACAGAGCAGTCGACAGGGGGCAGGTAAGTAGTCCCTGGTCCTGGGACAACAGGGGCCAATCAAGGAGGACTTTTTTGTTTTCAAAAGCAAACAGAAGGTATTGGGGCCCCATAGGAAACCCAGCAAGTCTATCAACGACCCTCTTGGCACATATAAGATTTAGATGTATTTTATCCGACTTATAACTCGTGTCCGCTTTTTGTTTCACGCTCAGTTATACAGTGTTCAAGGAGACGTTTTCCTATAGGAGACTGTAGCTTCTTTTTTAACTGTAGTCTACATGAAATATTTATATTTGATGTCTCTGAAGCATGAGATTCTTCCTAGATAAAGTGCCGCTTTGGTACAGTATAGGCGCCTCAAGCGGTGACAGGCTCTGCGTGAGCTTCTGTGGGCGTGATCACTCTCTCTGTCCTAAAGTTGCTGAGGTGTCGAAACCGATGCAACCGGCGTGCGCACCTCAGAGTCGTGACGCACCCTGGTATTATTCCTAAAGCCTGTCATCCATTTTGTGGGCAATGATGACGATAGTGGTTATAGGGGAAGCGGATGTGTTGGTTAAAAGAGCCATCAAGTGGATAAAAGTGCAATTGCAATATGCTGTGCCCACAGTTAAAAAAAAATAAAACAATAAACGGGATGCTTTTTATCTTTCATGCTTAAATGCTCCTTTTATAGTTGGTCATTTTAATCCAACAACAATAATAAGTGACGCCCCTAATGCTAAACCAATGAGACCTTTATTCTATTAGGAAATATTGTATTACTTGGCTAGGGAATTTAAACCCGGACTAGTGTCAAGGTAATCACACCTGACTGACCTCACAGATTGGTACTCAAGCTCTTGGCTGTAAATGACACCACGGTCCTCTAATTTCAGCCGGGATCTTTTACAGGCTGCAGCTCTCTCTGGCCTTCGATCTTCATCGCCACACTGCATTCCCGACTCGAGAAACTGAAGACCATCTCGGGGTTGCGCCGGTGCAAGCGTCCGGATCAGCCTTGAGCGCAGAGTCACGGAGGTCAACAAGGTTGTCAAATTCACTAACTTTCATGTGTGTGTAAATCAGGTTTAGATTTATTGCGTTTATATGCCCCCTGGGACCACCAACACACACTCACTCACCACTTTCGTCAAGACAGGTGGGAAAGTGACTTGCCCAATGATATAATAGGCACACGTCGGAGCTGGGATCGAACCGCCAACTTTGTTCCAGGGTGAACGCAATTGCCCATCTCACCCAATTAGGCTCGCCGACAATAGAAAAGGAAAACAAACAAAAAACATAAACGCATGGCCTAGAAATGGGCTTACCGTGTTAGTCTTGTATTGCACTTGCTACCTGTTGCTCTATCGGCCACTTGATGGCAGTACAGGGAATGATAATGTCTTTAATTGTATTTTGTCTTACCGAGACTGACAGGGCTGGAAGCGCTTTCCAAATCACACGGTACGATTTCATTGGTTTCTTGCGAGAAGCCCGTTAGACCTAAAAGTATTGGAGCGCAGTGTAAATGACACAGCAATCCCAACTGTTAACAACTACTATTCAGAGCAAAGTTTCAAAGGGAGTGGGAGGGTTTGGCTGTGTAGCCTAAGCACTGTTCATTGGGCTGAGCCGCAAATCATTCAACACAGAGTTGTGCGCTGCTGGAAGAAAAGCTCCACTGAAGAAATGATCGTGACGCGCACAGGGAACCCTCTACTGCTCACCGTCACTTGTGTGTGTTTCTCACGAGGAATCCTGTGGTCCTTTCTGGAAGAAGCTGTCCCGGATAGGTATGGTACTGAATTCTATGGTTTAAGATTAAAGAAGAAAGGAAATGTAAGCAATCTCCCTATATCTTATGCTTTCTCTTTTAGTGAAACATGTTCGGATAACAATATTGCCACAATGACATACCCCTGCCTGAAGTCCACAGGAGAACTTACAACATGCTACAGGTAAACAAACCTATTTTATTGTTAGTAATCATGTATATGTACTTGCCTTGTACAAGTTATACAAGGCAAGTGTCACACTGATGTTGGGCCACTTGCAAAGATCTTTTCGACAGCCCTGGCTGAAAAACTGCTGCAGTTTTTCTTTTCTTTTTTTCAAAGAAAATTTGCCTGATAGAGTCAAGCTGAAAAGTGTGATTTCACATATAACTTGAAAAGTAGGCTCATACTGCTTTATCTATTATCAGGATTTGGCAAATGGCGAATGCTCCCTCCAACACAGTGGTGGTTATTTCGTGGAAAATCTCTTTTGTTTAGGAAAGAGGCACATTGCAATTAAAAATCTATTTTTGTGTTTCCTTTTGTGGGAAATGGTTTGAGATCAGCAGTCACGCAGAATGTTTACTATGTGAAGATTTTTTCCACATGTTATTCGATTTTATTTGTGAATAAGTGCTGGACATGATTCAAAAGTGCAGTAATGTGGCTTTTGATCTTCCTTCTCAGACATGCTCTTCATTTTGCTTGATGGTCATTGGCTGCGGCCACAGTGTTTACTTAAAGAAGCGAAATTGCTGGTGAGTGAGTTGAGGGCCAAGTGAGGGTTTCTGGGAGTTTTTTTCGTTTTTGTTTTTTCAGCTCACCTGTGTGTTGCTGATGTCTGCCTATCAGGATAGCAACGTTCTCCTGCTTTACCAAAAACATTAGATACTGTAGATTATCAGATTTTGATAAGAATTTTATTTGGAATATTCGCTTTTCCCTGTTTATCGTCCTCAATACGTTCATGCCCTAATATACTGCAGAGCTGTAAAGCCACCATTATTAAACTGTGTTCTGGAGACACTTTGTTAAGGGTTCACAAAATTAGAAAATCACTAACGCTGATTTTAATCACAAATATCGTAATTATCAACTGTTAAACGTTTATAATTGCTGATCAAAACCTACCTCCAAAAATAATTAAAGAGAACTAAACAGAAACAATATTCAGAAGAATTGCCGCGTTATTTACACGTCAACTGTATAATACAATAAAGCACCATTACCTTATTTATTTATTTTCTTTAAAGGATTGACCATGCCATACACATATATCTGATCTCGATGTACCGGTCTGCCGAAATCAGGATATGCCCTGCTATTTTTGATTGATCAAGCTCTGATTAATGTTTATTTTTTATTGTCTTTTTTAAAATTCAAACCAACCAAACTGTAAACTGTAAATCAGCGGTTGTTGCAGATTAGTATCTCCGTAATTGTTTTAGACATAGCAGTCAGGCAATAACAGTGTTGTTACAGGCGTTTAGTGCATTGACCGAGAGAAAATGTTCAAATAGGTATAAAAAAAACATTAACTGGGCAATTCTTGCATGGACATGATCATAACATGTCTGATAATGTTGTCTGGACTAAATAACACGGAAGGCCTATGCATCTCTGTATACAAGATTGCTATCATTAACTTTTGCATCATGCTGCAGCCCTGTTTACGGAGACTGTACCATGTGTCCTATTTATGATTATTCTTCAGTGTTCATCCAGTTTATTATTTCATATCGATTAATATTCATTGCAGATAATAATTGCACATCTACTCCCAAGTTGTAAGCTGTTGTGTGTCTCATTCATAGCAATGCACTTTGCACTGGGTTTTACGTAATTGCAGAATAAATCAAGACAAATGGGTGCTATTGATACAGAGTTCTTAACACTAGATCTATTTAAGTTTTCAGACTAATTTAAGTTGTGGTTTGAGTGGGAGGCATCCACACATGCCTTTTTTTTTGGGGGGGGGGGGGGGGGAATCATCAATCAAAAGCGAGCTGATGATATAGTGACAGTCCGGTCCGTGAGGCAGAGATTGAATCCCATCCACTTGCTGCCCCGAGAACAGCAGCAGTGGTGTGTAAGTTGTCAGAGGGAGAGAAGGGAGGACATGTTAGTGTGAAGAAGCATTCCTCAGTGACGGAGGCAAAGTCAAATATCCTCAGTCCTTCTATACTCATTATTTATGGCACTCACTGTAAGCCTCATCTCATCAGTATTCCTCATTTGACCGAAAAGGAAACAGACGAGACGGACCGTGTTTAATGTTGTGTAATGCTGAAGAGAATAGTGCGTCTTCGGTCTTTTGAACAGGTGACAGAATGACAGAAAGGTATAAGTGAGGGGGAGGAAATGTTCAAAGCCCTGATGGATTAATATGAAGCCTGCACGGTAGCCTTGCTATTAGTTGAAATGGAAATGAGTGAAATCATTTTGCATAATTGAAACATATACGCTACGCTACCTCAGTATTGATACTGAGGTAGCGTAGTGTATATGTTTCAATGCCAATATCAAGAATTTAGGGTACAGTATCCTTATTTGCAAAGTTACATTTTCCCTCAACAATCAAAATTAATTATGAATTTGATGCTACAGTGACCTCATCTGGATGGAGTGTGTATTGCAACATGTTATGTCAACAAGAACACGTGTGTGGTCCACGTTTGCACCCAGACTTTTACAGATTGTGGTCATACTTGTCTTATCAAATCTAATGTATTTACACATTGCGGTTGCTCCACAGTTGGCATCAGTTTCTCTTGGCCTCATGCTCACTCCCTCGTCTGTTTCTCCTTTGAATTTACCCTGTCGTCACGCTCGGTCATTTTGTGGTTGTGCGATGGTTTAGAGGTGGGATAATGTGTAAACCGCAGATTGTGTTTTTTTTTTGTCCCTTAGGCTTATTTATATTTATCCAGGGTCTTGGTGTAATTGCCATTTGTCGTACTCCATTTAGAAAACACACAAGTACAAATAACAGCACACGGAGATTTTAACTCATCCTTGTAAAAGGCTCATTATGCCAAGTTAATTTGACTGAGTGTTTGAATGTGAATATCGTCATATCTCAGCGTCTCTGTTTCGCCACATACAAGAGCTGTCAACGAGAACTGTTCATTTGTGGCGTGCCGAGAGTGCAACCAGGCATGGAAAAGGTTCAGATGCATCAGTGAAGTCACAGTCATGCACAAGTAAGATCAAATTGTAAACAGATGATGAATTAAGAAAGGAAAAGTAGAGAATGTTTTTAAATTACATGCTGTAAATTTTAGAACCATGATATATAAATCATGGTTCTTAAGTTTACAGCATTCAAAATGGTTCATAGTAATTTCTATGTCCTCCATGTGGTTCTATTTTATGTTTGCTTGATATAACAGTTACTGTAGGAAAAGCTCTTAATGAAATGATAGATGTTCTGTGGCATTTCCAGTTTTGGAGAAGAGCATCACTTAGCTCCTGGAAATTCAGCAGTTCAACCTGGATCAATACTACATAATAGCTCTGAGAAAAACAAAGAGTCTACTAACTCTAAATTGTCATTTTGACGCAAAAGGACCTATCTTACCAGACTAGTTTAAGACTCAAGTTGCCACTGGTCATGGAGATGTCTCTGAGACGTCCCCTGGAGATAAGATGAGTCTTCAGGTAGTCTCAGTGAAAACTCTGCATGGTCTCTGAGGTCTCTGAGGTCTCAAGCAGTCGTGTCATGAATACTATTCATTTGTTATCCTCAACCTGTGAGACGTTCCTGTGACGTCCCTGCAATGTCTCCGAAACCTGTCAGATACCATCGAGATCTCAACGAGTCGTATGGAGTCTCTTTGAGACCTGTTCGTTTTCACTGTTCGTCAACTGGCTATGTTAAATCCCAGGTCAAAATTAACCGTTTTTTCAAATACATCCCTAGTCCTTAGTGGTACAGTGGGTCGTAACACATTCTACATACAACTGGTGTTGTAGATTTGCACAGTCACCAAGCAGACATGCAAGTCCTTCATCCCCGCTGCTGTCAGACTGTACAACACTAGTATAAAGTAACTCATGTGCAATAACCACTATGCAAAACTACGTGCAATATTCTCTGTATCGGCGCCACTTTATCAACAACTTGCACTAGGACTGTAAACTTCGCACTACCAATGCTGACTTTGATACTCTACTTGTTTTTTTATAGTCAGTTCTAATTTTATTTTATTTTACTATTCTTTATATTTTTGTCCCTTTAAGCTTTAAGCTTTTTGTTATTTACTCATTGTACACAAGATTCCTCTATTTACTATTTAACTGTTTGCACATTTCTGGTGTTTTTCTTGAGAGCCAAATGTAACAAGTGAATTTCGATAAATGCCATGAGAGGAGAGAGAAAGTGCAAGGTGCTGAATTATGCGATTTCAACATTTTCCCATTCCCATCATGGTGAGGGTCCTGGGTCACTGACGGGTACAAAGTGACCCAGGACTCCCAGTCGCCCATTGACTTTTTTTGGGCTCTGTACAATTACTGTTACGACCCAGCTCTGCTAGGGTAAGGGAAGTAATAAAAACCCAACATGTAAAAGGTTAAATACAGTTGTAATTTAATAAAAGGAGTGTAAAAGGTAAAGTTAACAAAGGAGTAACCAAAAATAACCAAACTAAGGCTATTTACATATTTACAAAAGGTTAACAGAAATTAACAAAGACAACAAACAAGTGTACTAAACCAAGTTCCTAAAGCTTAACAAAATACAAACAAAACTAACAAGTGTCTCAAATCACGAGTGTCACATAGGCCTATAAAACAAGTGACACGACCTTACACGAGTGTTCCTGGAAACCACAGTCTTTAAAGACAAATGGCATACTGGCCACAAAGGCCAGCTGCCCAGAGTGTGTCAAAGTGTGGTCCTTTCATAGGCGTGGCTGGCACAGGTGGCTTTAAGGAAATGGACAGGTAGAGCTGCCCCACCAATCACACAGCTTCAGATCCAAGGACCCAATCACCAGCCAGGACACCCAACATAGTCCACGAACCCCATGCCAGGACCACGGCAGCGAATTTACATGGTGGGAAAAACACAAGTTTAAGCCACACAAACAAATATACAAAAAGGAGGGAGACTGGAGGCCTGGGGCCATAACACCCTCCCCTTTAAGATACAAAATGTATTTTTGTTATAGAAAATGGTTTTGTACTCACCTAGATGCCAGGGATTGAGAGGTGGAAGGTAGGCTAGGACTTAAACAAAGCCAGGGCTGGGCACAAAGTGGGCATAGACTCAACTTTCCCCTTATCAGCCTCTATAGGGATGGGCAAGGCCCTCTTCAAACCAAGCTCCATCCACAAAGCTGAAAAACATGGGAGAGAAAGGGCTCATGACAAGGAAGTATGGATGGATGATCAGGAAGGCCACCTCCCCCAGCTCTGCAGCAACCTTAGATACAAGAGTTAGTCACAAACCTCACTGTTAGCACCCTGTTCACAGAGGCACCAAGATGCCAGCCACAGACAAACCAAACCCACTCTTCCACTCACTCCAATCACACAACACCAATTTAGAAAAATAGCCTATTACAAACTTACCTTATACAAACCAGTTATGTTATACCACTACTGTATATGGGATGGGTGTAAGCATCCCGGACACGCCCCCAATTATTACTACCCTCTACCCTAGATGAGCTGGGTTGTAAGTTTAAGCCACACAAACAAGTTTAAGCTACACAAATAAATATACAAAAAGGCCTGGAGGCCTGGGGCCGTAACAATTACAATGTTGATTTTTACATTACATAATGTGCATGCATGACGAGAGGAATGCATTAGTGAGTGTTTGAGACTCTATCAAAGTATGTCTTTCTATTTGCCATTTACTAAACCAAGTCCCAGAAGTTCAGCTTTTCTGCACCTTCCAGTTCTTACACCGAACTCTATTTTTCCTTTCAAATGAAAACAAGACTTCTGTAACATCGGTAAATGAACAATATTGATTTGTGTGGCAGGCAGTAGAGGCAGACACTTTTTCGTTAGGCTTGAATTGATTCTAGATTGATTGGGATGTTTCTCATCAGCGTGGTAGTTCTGTCAATTTGTTTGTAAACCAAGTGGTGGTGAAAGAAGTACCCCACTCAAGTACTGCATTGATGTACTCGACAATAGTTCTGCAGATAAAGTTCAAGTTCAAGTATGTCGTGTTAAGTTTACTGAGAAAATTGTTATTGATGCAAAGTCAAAGCCAACAATTAAACACAATTCTCAGATATTTCGTTTTATTGTTTAAATCATGTTTTCGAGTCTCAAGAATTGTTTGCCAATATCTGCCTCTTTATGAGATTTGCATGCATTTTGTAGATTGTTTGGGTAATTGGGGTTGGTGTTCAGTCCAATGGGTCACATCATTACCCTTGACCCTAGATAACTTAACTATAATCAGTTACAGTGGCTTGCAAAAGTATCCGCTCTCCTTTAACTTTTTGACATTTTGCTATGCTTTGGACCATAAACATAAATATATTTAATTGAAATGTTATGTGAAAGACACACACTAAGTGACACACAATCGTGAAGTGGAATGAAATTCATACATTGATTTCGCTTTTTTTTTTATAAATAAAAAACTGAAATCCCTAATGACTGAATAGAGTCTGCCTGTGTGTAATCTAATCTCAGTTCAAATACAGCTGCTCTGTGATGGTCTCAGAGGTCTGTTAAGAGACTATTGGGGAGCAGACAGCATCATGAAGTCCAAGAACACACCAGACAGGTCCGGGATAAAGTTATTGAGAAGTATAAAGCTGGGTTAGGTTATACAAAGATTTCCAAAGCTTTGAACATCTCTCAAAGTACAGTTAAATACACCATCCAGAAATGGAAAGACTGTGGCATCACTGCAAACCTACCAAGACCCGGCCGTCCTCCTAAACGTAATGACCAAACAAGGAGAGCACTGACCAGAGCTGTTACCAAGAAGCAAGAAGCCTATGATGACCCTGGATGCACTGCAGAGAGCCACTCTTCCATAAAGGCCAGATTTGTGCAGTGTACGACTAATAGTTGTTCTGTGTACAGTTTCCCCCACCTGAGCTGAAGCTCTCTGCAGATATTTATGCACGTCCCACTTTTCAGTTTTTTATTTATTCAAAATTAGGTATAAATTTAATTTCCTATCACGATTGTGTGTCACTTAGTGTGTGTCTTTCACATAAAATTTTAATTGAATATATTTATGTGGAGGAGGAGGGCGGATACTTTTTCAACCCATTCATAAGGTAACTACCATCTAGTCTTGGCTGCTTCCAGTAAACAGGAGGAAGGGGTGATTTGTCTCTCTGAAATAAAGCGTCTCTTGTGGGATCTGGCTCTCAGTCAGCATGACAGAGAAGATGGACACGATCAGATGTAATATTTTATCTACCCAAAGTAACACGGTTTTAAATACATCTGGTTGTCTATTTGTTCCAGAGGAAACACTGCACAGTTTTGTCCTGGTTAATGCTGAGATGCTTGATAAAGTTTTCTCCTCAGTGAGGCCCACCACATGTCTTTTAGACCCGGTCCCAACCCCGTTTTTTAAAACATTTTATGGATCTTTTAGAGACGAGCTTTTAAACATGATGAATTGCTCTCTTCAGACGGGGGTCTTCCCTGCTGCCTTTAAGGGGGCGGTGGTGAGGCCTCTACTGAAGAAGAGCAATTTAGATTTTAATGATTTTAACAATTTTAGACCGGTATCCAACTTACCATTTTTAAGCAAAATTTTGAAAAACTTGTTTTTATCCAACTTAGTGATTTTATAAATGCACAAATGTCCTTGAGAAATTCCAGTCTGGCTTTAGGGTAAACCACAGCACCGAGACGGCCCTTTTAAAGATTTTAAACAACTTTAGATTAACTTATGATTCTAAAAAGTTGACAGTGTTGGTTCTACTGGATCTGAGCCCCACCTTCGATACAGTCGACCACACTATTCTTTTAACTTTTAACTGGTGCTGTTCACAAATGGTTTACATCCTACCTCACAGACAGGACATTCATGGTAAGTGTGGATACCTGCTCCTCTAAGGTCCATAAAAGTACATGTGCTGTGCCCCAGGGTTCGATTTTAGGCCCAGTGCTTTTTAACCTGTATATGCTCCCTCTTGGTGATGTCATCAGGAGACATGGAGTCAACTTTCATAGTTACGCTGATGATACACAGTTGTACATCTCCATGTCTCCTGATGACACCAGGCCAATGGATGCACTTTTTAACTGCATTTTAGATATCAAATCCTGGATGGCAGAAAACCTTCTCCAGCTTAACCAGGACAAAACTGAAGTTTTAGTCATCAGTCCTGAGGCCCAGAGAGATAAACTTTACCCAAACTACAGTCACTGTCTTTTAATCCTTCCTCACAGGTGAAGAACCTGGGCGTGATTTTTGACTCTGAGCTGACTTTAATTCCACACATTAAGAATATCATAAAGATAGGTTTTATCATCTAAAGAACATAGCCAGAGTCCGCCCCATTCTCTCTCGGGCCAACACAGAGACGCTGATGCATGCTTTTATCACCAGTCGTATCGACTACTGTAATGCCCTGCTTTCTGGTCTTCCCAAAAAGAGTATCTCAGGTTTACAACTTTTACAAAATTCAGCAGCTCGTGTCCTGACAAAGACCAGGAGGCGGGACCACATTACACCGGTTTTAGAGTCGCTGCATTGGCTCACCATGTGTTTCAGGATCGATTTTAAAGTTCTTTTAATGGTTTTTAAATGTCTTAATGGTCTTGGTCTCTCTTATCTCTCAGAATTGCTTTTACCTTATGAACCTTCACGACCCCTTCGCTCCACCGGCAGGAGTCTCCTAGTTATTCCTAAAGTCAACAGAAAGACTCACGGCGAGGCGTCTTTCCAATATTATGGCCCTCGCCTCTGGAACGACCTGCCGGAGGAGCTCAGGACCGCAGAGAACGTTCAGGTATTTAAGAGCAGGCTCAAGACCCAGCTTTTTAGCTTAGCTTTTAACTGATATTTATTCTTGCTAGGCCTATTTATTTAATTGTTATTAATATTTATTTATTTATTTATTTATGTTTTCTTTATGTATTTTACCTCTCTGTCTTATTTTAGTGGTCCTTATATTCTTATTTTTACTTTTACTTTTTACTTATTTTAACCATTTTTATGGTCTCCCAGTTTCCTCTGGAGGAGCCCTCTGCCTCGGGAGCGGTCATTGGCTGTGGCTGCTGTGGTGCTGTCCTGTGGGTGTCTGGATGGAGGTGTGGTGTTTCTACCGCGCCTCCTCCGGGCGTCCTGTGTTGGTGCCCTGTGGCTGCAGCCGAGATGCCGCTCCCGATGCAGACGTCTCCTTGGATGGTGTTTCCTTACCTGGTTTATCTGTACCCAGCCTTACCTCAGCCTTACCTCAGCCTTATGTCCATTGCGTCCATTGTTTTACCTTGAGTGTGTGTGGTGTGCATGTGTGGTGTGTCTCTGGGAAGGTGGGTGGGGAGAGTGTGAGTGCGACAATGTGTTTGTATTTGTGGGAGGAGGTGGGTGTGAGAGAATGTTTTTAAATCTGTAAAGCACTTTGTGTTACATGAAATGTATGAAAAGCGCTATATAAATAAAGATTGATTGATTAGAGGCTCTTCAACTGGACTGCATGGGGAAAAGTCAGTGGTATGTGTTTGAGCATAGCGCTACATTATACAGTAAATCACTTCGGATTGGGAGATTCCTATAGGGTCTTCATATCACAATTTTAAATGTTTTCCTGATTTTCATGGCATCCTTGATCCATCTCTTGTTTTTTCCAGTATTATCTTCCATTTAGAGTCATGTTGCCCCAATTAGTTAAATGGTTGTCTCATTTACAGTGAACCTAAATAGCTGACTTTAAGGTTTGTTGTTTTGCCTTTTGTCTGCCTGGTTAATTGTGTCCTGGGCAGCAGTTGGAGGACGACATTGGTAATACTAACAGCAGTTATATCTATTATCTTAACGAAAAACATTAAGAAGTCAAGATGAATTTTGTATCAACAGCGTATATTCTTATTCAAACAACTGTTACAATTAACTTACTAGAGCATGATGGTGGACGTCTTCCATAGACAACCCATCCAGTGCCATGATATAAGTTAGAAACACATGCAACTTTATGACAGTTTAATGTAACAAGCCTCCAACAGCAGGGCACAATATAATTTCCTGAGGTGTCAAAGTCACACACATTGCACACAACTCAATACGAACCCTCTGCTTTGTCCGTGCACTTTTACCTTTTCGACTAACGCAAAACAGACAAGGCTTTTCTGGTTTTTATTTAAAAGAATTATATTTTCTTTAGTGGATGAATAGATTGTGTTTTTGCAATACCAGTAGCTTGAGAGAGAAGGTTAATTATTTTGCAGATGCCAGCATGGGTGTGTGCACTGTACATAGCTAAAAAAAATCTAACATTAAAGTAGCACGTATACAGCAAAGTAAGTCATAACAGTGGAGAGAAAAAGTACACCGTTTGGAATTTCACACATTTCTGCCTAAATTGGTCACTAAATGTGGTCTGATCTGCATCGAAATGATGAATGATTAATCAGTGTCTGCCTGAACTAATGCCACCCAAACATTTACATTTGATCATACTTTTATTGGCCATAACATGTAAACATTCACAGGAGAGGGAGGAATAAGTACGTACACCGCCTGAATCTCACTGAACTACAGCAGTTTTGTAAAGAGGAATGATTCAAGATTCATCGTGATCAGCCAGATATTTAATACAAGGGTTCACTTACTTATTCCATGCATGTTGTGAATGTCTCAGGTTTTTCTGAAAAATATCTTGATAAACTTGTGAATGAATTTTTCTATTGCTGACAGCACGTTGTCCAGGCCCTGAGGCAACAAAACACATCATGATTACCCTGCACCATACTACAAAATGAGCATAGGGTTTTGATGTTGGTGTGCTGTTCCATTTGTCCTCCACATATGAAATTGCGTGTTCCTCCCAAACTATTCGACTTTGGGTCAACAGTCCACTGAATATTTTTCCAGTAGTGCTGTCGAGCATCCAAGAGCTCTTTCGCAAACCAAAGTTGAACAGTACAACGAAATTGCGTTCAGGTGTTGGGTTAGTCCTGAATAATTTGAATCACGATGTAATCCTGTTTTGGAGAGATTGTCATATTGTGATCCACTGCCTTTCTAACACAGCTCTATGCTCAAAATGCAGACAACCTCACCCTGGTCTGAGTGAGCGACAGGTTGAACCGACCATAGGGAAATGTGAACTGTATTGATCTTTTTGGTTCACTTAGTTTAGTTTATAGCACATTCACCATGTCAAGTGCCAATTTACATACAGTAGGTTAAAAACAATAGACCTATAATAATAGTCCGAGGAAATTAGCGTTTAATAGGCAGGAAGTGGTGGCCCTCTTTTGGAAATGTGCTAATATGACCACATAAAAATAACTTAAAATCATCTCCAGTCCTTCATTTCTGCAGTGAGGAGTTAGCACGTAAGGAATGCCTTAAACAGCTGAGTTGTTGTTGGAAGCATTAGTATTTGACATGCCCCTTTAGCCTTCACTTAGAGCTTGCTGCGCGGGGCTTAAGGGATGCAGCACTTTAACTGCTGTGTGAAATGGCCTGGCTCCAGAGACAGCCTCTGCTGATGGAGGGACAAAACACAGTATTATTAACTAAAGACATTTTCAAAACTTCATTTTGATATAATGCTGTATTTTATCTCTTATTAAAAAAGATACAGGGAATGTTAGACTATGCTGAACCATTAAAGAGGTTGCTCTGTTTTGGTTAACAACCATACCAAGCACTTCTAACAGACCTTTCCATTAGAAAGAAACATAAAGGTATTCAGAACATTCAGTCACTGCATAATGACATCATCTGCAAAGACTGTAACTGCACAAATATGTTTGTGTTTGTTTTTTTGTATAACATTTCATATCAAGTTTTAAGTTTATGAAAAAGTTAACTTCAATTGCTTTTAGTTAAGTTAATGGACAATAGCACTCTGGGTTCTGTCACAAAATACTAGTTTTGGACCTAGGAGGAAGGTTCTAAGTATTCGACTAATTGTTTATTTTTATACAGACACTTAAGACTGATTTGTGCATAATGTGTAAAATAAAAAAACATTCATCAAAAACGTCAATACACTATCATGGTAATTACATCCTGTATCCGTGCCATTACTGAACAATAAAGTAAGCGCTAACAAAAATGTATCTTGCATTGTCCATGACCTGATTCCTCCATTATGAATGTGTACGCCTTCACATGTGTTTTGGATAAGCCAACCTATACCAGTGTGGGATATGCACAGTGGGCAAGTGAGAAACGTGTGGTCTCTCAGTGTCTACTCTTGACTGAATTAAGGCTTGAATTTAATCGTGGTTTATGCAATCTATATGAACTTCAGATATTGGCAGGGCTATACTAACATGTCCTTCCTGCTCTCTTGACTTTAGCCATAGCCACATTGGGGACCTGAGTATGCATTGCAAGAAGTAATTATGGAGTTAACTATTGCCATCACTCACCATTTGCGAGGAAATGTTTTAACAATGATCCTATTTTCTGCTTTTTAGGAAGGCTATGTGTTTACTATTCTTATGAGGCTCTGATCTATTGACCATGGGCGTCTCTTTCAGCTGAATATGCCTGTTCTAAGTCCGCATATCGTATGGATTCAAGATTCAAGATCAAAGTGCACCAACCTATGGCAAAGCAGCTATTAACAAGAGTTTTTACTGGTCAAATCTCTATCATCTCACTTTTCCCTGTCGTGTATGTATATAATGGACAACTTCCAAAGCAATGCGGGCAGTAGATGACTCATCCCATTGCTGCACATTCTGCTGCACATTCAATCAAAATTGAATAGCAGCGCTTTACAATAACTACACCTTATTAAGCCTTAATAAATGAAGAGTTAACACTTAAGTCATCATGAACAATTAAGTGTGAGTAACACATAATAACTACTGAACTACTACAGTAAATGCCTAACTCACAATGAATAGTTCTTCACATGCTTCACTTATTTGTTGTTAAGTAGTTATTAAGTGTTAGTCATACTTAACTAATGAATTAATTGCTAACGCATCATTTATTAAGTTAAATAAGGTGTAGTTATTATAAAGTGCTACCGAATTTGCAATTTAAATAGTTGCAATTAGCATATTGGGAGAACTGCAATTAACCAGGCAATATCATTGATGATCCTATCTCTCTTTAATTTGAATTTCAGTTCTCTCGCTCCGGTGTTGCAGATAGACTTACCAATACCATGTCATAAATTATTTGACCTTAAGTACCACTAGGCCTAGATCAAGATCAAATCAGGAGCTAAAGTAGGCCTACAAATCAGACTAAATTATTTCTAATCTTGTGTAAATCATGTGCAAACAAAAAATAATAAAAAATGAAATGCATTACTAAAGCATAAATTAAATTACCTCTAAGTATAACAAAGAAGCCCGAAGAAACCCACTAAAATGATATACACCATTAAAATTATAATCACTGATGAATTCATATTTTGCCATAAGCGTGCAGCCCTTCGATAATATTAATTATGTCGATTAAGAGTGCTGTAGTGACTCCATTGTAGTGACCAATGGAGTGAAGTGAAATGCAGAGATTTACTATTCAAAGTTTAGTGATATGTGAGAGCCAGACGTAGATGTTTGTTTATTTTCTTTTACCATTGTCCATCCTTCTATGGTTATTATTCTGAGCTAGATGTTTCCTAAGTGTCCTGTGTCCTCAGTAGTTGATTATTTGGACATGAATATAACCCTGCACTTACACCGGAAGTCTTTGATGAAGTTTGTCAGCAGCAAGCCCATGGATAAGACTTAGGGTATAATGTGTAGACTGAGAGTATGGCTCTGCAGTTTGAAATGCTGCCGGGAAAAAAGCGACTTTTAACACTGCCACTATCAAAGTGCAGTGTCTGTTTGACCATTACTTCATGCTATAATTGCATGGAAACAGCACAATTCAAAAGCAATATTAAAATTATGCGACTGAATGGATTTCGAATCAGCTGCGTGAAATGATAATGTACGGTGTCTTATGCAAACTAAATCAGCAGTTCTCAAATGATGAGGATGTTGATGAATGACTAACTTAAAGTGCATATGACACATTAGATACAAGTTTTGCTAAAACATAGTTAACACGATTATATTGTAAGATTTTGCTAAAGATTGTACCCTGCCAATACTTTTCATCATAGGCTGTCATTGACAACAAAAAAGTGCACCATACCCAGGGGTTAAAGTGGGCGGGAACGGTCGGGAACGGCGTTCCCCCACCTTCGCATGGCAAAAGAAAAGAAAAAAAGTTCATGATTGCAACTTTGTCATTTTCACGCACATACGAAATTCTGCCTGTGAGATATGCGATAAAAGTACTAGGTTGGGCCTACTCAATATGCGTCCCAGGGGCCAAAAAATATAATCTGACCTCATTTTCCATAAACATTATATTTTTTCCGGCATTATCCGCGCCGCATTCGCGTAGCTCCACAGCAAGTTCGCGGCACTTTGCGTAGCAGTGTGCCTCCGGCTCCGGACCATCATCTCCTAGCGCGGGCTCAAATGAAAACATGGCTCTGTTAACGGTGTAAGACGCTAAACTGAGAAAACAGGAGGCTTATCGTTGGACGGACTGACAGATTTTATCAAACCGCAGCACAAGGACAGTATGAATCGTGTTTGTTCGCATTATCCCATGCAGAAGCAGGACTCCTCGCGGTCCGCGTCAGATGCAGTGTGTGTTCCTGCCTTCACCGGTGCAAAGGGCTTAACCAGCGACTTTAAGGTAAGGAACACCAGTTCAGCTGTGGATGTTTGTAAAGCGGATGATAAAGCTGATGGAACGTGAGTTTTGGAAAACTGCTCTGCACCACCAGCACTCGTGTTTAACCGGTCAACACGCTAAACCTCGCTCCCAGGGCTCTAACTTTACTAAATAACATCCGAATCATTCATTTGACAGGTGCATTTTTCTTCCTTTCTGCTCTGACTTCATTCAATACGTGTTTGTGGGAAATGTACAAGCGCAGAGATGCTCTTTGCAAAGTTAACATGGTAAACGAGGCTGAAGCTGAATATGTGGATGAGCGCGCCATCTCCAAGGAGCGCTTCATTTACTGAGTTTTTTCGTAAAGCGCGAGGTCTGGCGTTTGGTCCGCCCTTATTTATTATTTTCCATGGTCTGTCTGCTCAGCGCTGAGGAGCAGTGGCTGAGCAGGAGTTAGTCATGTTGTTTGAGATGTACTGGTCTCATTCTGTATTAGGCCTTTGGCCTGGTTTAGATTTAGTCCTGCCTTAGTCCTGATATTGAATGTTTTTGCCCTGGCTTACTCCTGGTTTAGTTCTGAGTAGTCCTAGTTTATTATTAGGCTCTTTATTATTCTGTATTAATCTATTACTGTGTTTTTTTCTTCTTTTTTTTCCCTCTAAAGCCTTAAAATGCTGGAATATAATATAACTTTTATGTTTAGGCCCAATTCTATTCTGTTCAAGCAGTGATGATAATTAAATTTTCATTTATTTATCCCAAAAATATGAACACGTTTGGTGGTGGGAGGCTCACCCCTGACCAGCCTGCAAGAGCCCTGCTGTAAGCACCACTGACTGTGAAAGAGGATTTTCTTAAATAAAGAACATATTAACAAGCCAAAATTGTTAATAAGTAATGTTTCAGCACACATGTTCATTTCTTTGGTTGGGCCTTCTTTGAATAAGTGGATCCTGACATTTTATTTGTTTCTATAATCTATTAAGCTCCTCTCTGGGCAGGCATGGTGCTCTGCAGTCCTACATCTAAGAAGAACCCAAAAGAGTGGATCTGGCAAAAGCAGAATTTGTTCATTTAGTAAATCACATAGACCTCCAATCATTTATGATTGTTAAAACCTACTAAAGGATATCTAAAAATAATTCAAGGTATTAAAAATATTGGAAAATACAATAATTACAGTATCAAATACCTTGTATTGTGTAGTATCTGTTCAGAACCCATGACTACATGTCAGTACCTATATAAAAAAATATAAAATGTAGCGCGATTCCTACTGCTTGTTAAAGGTTAGAGTTCCCCCACCTCCCAAATCCCACTTTAACCCCTGACCATACCTACCATGAAATATGGAGGTGATTTGCTGATGCCACTGGCTCCAGCAGAATAAAGTGAAGGTCCTTTTAGTGTCTATCTCAGTCTTCTGAACTCAATATCATTGAACCACTGTGGGGAGAGCTCAATTGTGCAGTTCATGCAAGGCAGCCCAGGCTTTTTGCTAAGAAGAATGGGCCGCTTTACTAGCCTGGGAATACCCATGCTGCTGTGTGCGCTCGAATCCTTTCGAACTGCACAGCAGCCTGGGGACCAAGGCCGAAATCTTCACATGGATTTGGGCACCAATCACAGAATCAGGAGGGACGACAAGACAATGACGCGCTATTCGATATACGGAAGCTTATAGTTTGTTTACATATTAAAAAAAAGTTTAAAAAAAAAGTTTATTTACGGATCCAACATGACAGCAGCAGACGCGACGCCA
The DNA here is from genome assembly GCA_007210695.1 of Neogobius melanostomus. Lineage (NCBI taxonomy): Eukaryota > Metazoa > Chordata > Actinopteri > Gobiiformes > Gobiidae > Neogobius > Neogobius melanostomus. The sequence goes on along the minus strand of VHKM01000221.1, from coordinate 4,592,077 downwards.
TCTTTTGATCAAGCTTTAGACCGTGTTCTAAATAGTTTAGGTCGGAAGTTTACAGCAGGTACGTCATCGGATACAATTGATACGATGATACGATTGGCTATGGCTATGTGCATATGATAGACATTCGTAGCACCCAATAAACGGCTATGGACAATCGTAAACCACATCTCTCCTACGAGAAAATGAATTGGTGGTCTCCAGACTAAATATCACTTGTGATATTTAGTCTGGCGATAGCCAGGCTACCGCTTACCGTGAGAAAAAATAAAGGACCTCATCCACAACTACCACAAAAGACTTCAAGCTGTTATTGATGTTTCTTTTTCATTATGATTTAAAAATAGTAAATTCAGTTGTTTCACCATAAATGTGATATATATAAAAAATATTTATTTATTTATTGTCATATGTGTGTTGTCTTTAGAAAGAAATGCTGTGAAGGATTCAAGTTTGTGCTGGGCCAGTGCATTCCTGAAGGTAAGGGACTGGTGATGCAGTCTACTTTTACTTTCTTGGAGTGACCTTTTTTCTCATCATTTTATTTCAGACTTTGATGTGTGCGCTGGCGCCCCCTGCGAGCAACAGTGCACGGATCACTTCGGCCGAGTCGTGTGCACCTGTTACCCCGGTTACCGATATGACCGTGAGCGCCATCGAAATAGAGAGAAACCTTACTGCCTTGGTTTGTCTTTCATTCTTTTTCAATGACTTCAGTTATAATACCTATAGCAAAATCTTGTCCCACAACACTAATAAACACTATCATATATTATTTGTGTGTGCTTTAGATGATAATGTTTATATGTTTGACTTGCTTGTTTGAACAGACATTGATGAATGTGCAGACAGAAACACCAGTGTCTGCTCTCAGATATGCATTAACTCTGTGGGGAGTTACAAGTGTAAATGTGAGAAGGGCTTTTTCCTGGAGGAAGATGGGAAAACGTGCACCAGGGGAGAAAGGGGTGAGAGGGCGTTTTCTTGTATTATTCACTGGAACAATTGACCTCTGTGTTATTAATGGCTTTGTGAGAAAAGGCTTGAGGACGGTATGACAAACAGACACCTGGTAGTCGTTATACATCCCAGTGGTTTGAACATGTCAGAACAATTCTGTCTCTTTGACGCATGGTTGACCTTGTGGCTTCCAGTTTTGTCTGATTTGGTCTGTGCTTTTGAGTAAAACATCACAAATGTTTGGGTTCAGTCACCAAAGTAAAGCCCTCAGAAATCGCAATTTCCACCAGTCACTTTATCTTCCATAATGTTCACCATTTGGCAAGTCTGCAGAGTATGTATAGTCATGGTTCTGCTACATGTCCTGCTGTTTCCAACACTGGACAGAAAAGTAGTGCCCAGACACTTTCATTCATGCATTAAATGTATGCAGTGGTAAGGGAGCGCTCAATACACCAGACTTAAATTATTCTGAATACAAAACATATTAACTCCGCAGATAAAATGTTAATTTTATGTTTTAAAATATAAAGTGGAAATTATCTGTTTTTGTGTGTGTATTAAATCAAGTTTTTGATCTAACTTTTTGTCCTGTGTTTCTTGTAGCGGCCCCTTTTGAAAAATCTGAAAAAGTCATGAATACTGAAACCTGCTCTGCTACCTGTGACGATTTCCACCAGATAAAGATATCTGTTCTGCAACTCAAACAAAAGGTTAATGTTCCCACTGTTTATACTGTTCAGCCTGTTATATAAAGTATTTCTTCATGCAAAGCAGTATACTGAACAGTGCTGTGCACGAATTGTATTTATTCATTTGTTTATTTCGTCCGGACACTGCATGTTAATTAAAACTCATGTAAACAAACATGCCACTTTGGTTTGTAGTCATGATGTGAGTGTGACTGTGAGAAAGGGGATACACATCACAAAAACACTTTCTCATTCATCCTGGCCCAGAGGTACATACATGTACCCGGCGGCAACCGCACCAACCACTTGGCCCAGAGATGGAACCCGAGTCCGTCACAATACCTTGGGGATTCAGCTTCAGGAATATCTATGGCAGCTTTTCATTTTCACAAAGAACAGAAGAATCTTCTTTTATGAAGATACAAAGTAGCTTCGCAAATTGACTGTTTCTAGCAATTTCTTGAAATTTTACTATCAAAGGCCTGTGTGAACTAGTCTGCTGTGTTTGGACTTTATTAGTCTTTCAACAGTGGCACTCAACACCCTCATGGCAAACGTGATGTATTATTCCCAGCTGTGTGGTCTGTAGCTTCTTTGTTCATAGTTCCAGTATTTCATCAAGGGGACTGTGAAACACGGTGCTGCTTAATTAAATCAGCATATGTCAGATTATGTTAACTTTTCTGAATGTTGAGCCTTGTGTTTCAAACAGCTGTACCCAGAGGTTACAGGTTGTAGCCTGTGGCTTTACTCAGATACTTTTAACATATGTCCTTTTGCAAATCTCATGCAAGAAGTCTTTTTTTGTGTGTGTGTGTTGCCTGTGGGGATATCACACTCGTGTATTATACAAAGATCAAAAATAGCTTGCTTTCAAAATTATTGCTCACTCTTTGCCATTGCTCTAGCCTGAAGAAGCTGTTTTACCTGGACCTCCCTCTGTCATGCTTGGCTGAGAAATTACATAATCCATATGTAAACTTTTGGTATAAAGGAAATAGTGTTTACAGACATGTAGCCTGCTAGAATGCCATCCATAAATATGTGGCCGAGAGCATAATATTCATATATAATATAATTTTGAAAACACAACTGTGTGTGAATTTACAATGAGATTATGTTTCGAGGCCTATTTTAATTGCTCTTTATTCATTTAGATGGCTGTGCTGTATAACAGTGCTGAGGTCCCAGAACAAGTAACAAATAAAAAGGTTCGAGGCTCACCTTTGTTTATATCTGGGCCTCCAGGTTCTCCTGGGCTACCAGGTAAGTCTATGGCCAACCATTTACTGTACCTTGTAGTGTTCAATGACCTTCTCAAGGTTTGCATTGCTCTAGGAGAACCAGGACCTCAAGGAAACCCAGGACTACCTGGTCCTCCTGGTCCAAGGGGTTTGATGGGACCCACTGGACCAACACAAGACCTGTTCCACATCAAGAGAGGCCCCCGAGGACCAGTGGTCAGCTGACACATTACTGCTTGTATTATGCACTGTACAAATCAAGATATTGATGAGCATAGACACACATGTACATGGTTTATTTCGATTCAAATCTTTTTCTATTTTATTTTTAACCAGGTACATCAATTAAGAATTAATTCTCACTTACAATGATGAACAAGAGGCCAAGTGTCATTGCAAGGCAATACAAAGAATACAAATATATGGTAGATTTAAGACCCTTCCTTACCAGAAACAACATCCAGACATTTTTTGTGACATTTTTATGACATTAGTTTGTACTTTGCACAAACTAATGTTTGTACAGCTATTCTCAGTTCAAAGAGATTATTACAGAGCTGCCACCCGGCTCTTTTTTAAAGGCCCTATACCTTCTTTTTTTAAACAGAGGAAGCTGCTAAATTAAAATGTCAGTTGTGTCAAAACTCATTCCTAACTTCCCGAAAATATTTCCTAGTTTCTCACAAGGACGAGTTTATTTCACAACCTTAGCGTCAGTTTTGGCCACTGTCACAGAAATAATACAAAACTCACCTCTAAGTTCATTGCATTTATACAAATGCTTTATTATTAGGATCACAGTGTTTTTCCCACAAATGTCTGAGTTTACAATATACTAAAGGAGGATTGCACTCATTTCTTTCCACTACATGATAAAAAGAAAAATCAGGTATAGAGCCTTTAAGATGAGTGTGACTTAAAAAGGATGATGCATGGCAATGGCTACAACAGTGCCGAATCCATTTAGTGCTCTGCGTGTTGTTATTGGCTCATAGTAATTCTGTGCAGCTACTCCAGCCTGCGAGTATAAACCGTTGTGTTGACAAGTGGGCTCACAGTCAAGAATGTGCAGGATGTGGCAAATGTAATTTTAAAGCTGCAGTATTTTCACTGTTCTTTTACTGATAAATCAGCCTATCAACACCTGCAATCCGTCGTACCAGGGACAGAAACTACACCTTTTACAGAGACAATGCTGGAAGAGACTAAGAAATTCACCGCTCCTTAATATTATAGCCTGATCACTGATTGTACAGTTAATGAAGAGCTAATGAAAAAAACTGCAGTTGGTATCGTGCATCTTACCACTTAACTGAAACATTTCTGAGAAGATAACAGCAGAACTGAAGCATGTTTGTTATCGCCTCAAGACACAGGCTTTTATATACAGTAGTGACATACTATTGGAGTTGAATAATAAATTGTTGAGGTACCAAAAGGTTTCACTGAGCATTGATTCATTTTTACAGGGACCTCATGGTGCTCAAGGAAGGGATGGCCTAAAGGTAAGAGGCTGATATAGCATCATAAATAGATTCAATAATTCACACATATAGAAATACATGGTCGTGACCAAACATAATACATCTCTTCTGTTTTTCAATAATAATAAACAGAGCTTTACACACAAAATTTCCACACATACCGTAAATCTTAGTCGTACTACCTGCTTTTCTTGCATTCATTACACTCACAGTCTTTGATTAACAAAGTATACCTGCAGTATAACCGAGAAACGCCACTGTATTACCCACACAACTGGGAGATTTGTTTAGTTTAATTTGATTTGCCAGTACTAATCTATATATGTGCTACAAATTCAAATCAGGAAAGTTTTTTTTGTGTGCGCTAAATATACCACTGTTAAAAAAAGTCATGTCTCTCTTTTGCTCTTCTTTCGTTTACTTTCTCATGTCCTCATTTTTCACTGTAATTCATCTCAGCTAAATATTTGTTTTGACTCCAAAGGGGGATAGAGGAGCTCCTGGGCCTGTGGGACCACCAGTAAGACTCTTAAGATGTATTTCTTCATGATGATACACTTAAAATAATAATGGCTGAGATTAGTATTGTGCTTTACCAGGTTTGTCAAGTGCTACACTTTATTTCACTCTGCACACTTGGTGGTGGTAATGCTACTGTATTATAGCAGCAGAGAAGTGAGACTGCCAAACTGTGCTCTCCATCTTCCAATCACTCACTTGCACATTAAAATCACACAGGCAAATTGAAATTTCGTTGAAATGTTTTAGGCATAAAAACAGCATTCATGGGTCAAAGTAGGAATTCAAACCTCTGACCCTTGGATCAGTAGATTCTCTAAACTGTTTCCACAATTGTATTTATGAGCCTAAACTATATAGTTTATCTAAAGCTTGTTGACTGAGTAAGTAATGACAGACACCTTGATGGTTAAATGATAATTGCTTAACGGTGCACTATATAACTTTTTATTGACCCAGTGGCTGTATGGGCGGTTAGTTTGGCGTCTTCACTTTCCATCCCAGTGGTTTCTATGATGCTTCAGGATCAATTTCATTTCAGGGTTTATAGGTTTTCTGGTAGGTTTTCGGAATGGAATGTATATGTAACCATGGATATGGTACAATCACCAGTGAAAACCTAAAGAACAATTGATCCTGAAGCGTCCTACAGGCCATCGGGATGGTAAGTAAAGGCTCTATGCTAACCACTCATAAAGGGGGTCACTGAAAGGTCATATATGTATTGAAATCAACTTTTTTTACATAAAAAGTTGCATAGTGCATCTTTAAAGTAGTAATAATAATAATAAAAAATACCATAATAATGCATTTTATTTATAAGGAACTTTACATTAGATTTGCAAGCAAATCAAAGTGCTAGGAAAACATAGCTAAGGTGTGTGTGAGACCACTGTGATATCTGTAAATATTGGGAGGTGGGAGGGTTAGACGGGCGAGAATGTTTTTAAATATATTACACTTTGTGATGCACTTGTTTAAAAAAAAAAAAAAACGCTTTATAAATAAAGTTTGGTTATTGATTAAATGACTGACTGACTGATTGAACAGAAGTTTTGATAGTAGTTTAAAAGTGTATTATGCTACTTTTTATGGATATTTGACCTTGTAGTTCCCAGTGGTTGTATGAGTGGAAAGCATGGGCGGCACAGTAGTACAGAGGTTAGCGCTCGTGCTTCACAGCTAGAAGGTCCGGGTTCAATTCCCACCAAGGCCAGGGCCTTTCTGTGTGGAGTTTGCATGTTCTCCCTGTGTCTCCGGGTACTCTAGTTTCCCCTACCACTAAAAAAACATGTACAATAGGCCAGGACGAATGAGAGTGTGTTTGAGAGTGCGCATGGGGGACGACGGATGGAAATTAGCCCAAGGCTACAATCCGGTGTGGCTTGTTCATTAACTTGCACTGTCCCTACCCAATAAACAAACAAGCATGGGTCCTTTACTTTCTGTCACAGTGGTGTCTATGACGCTTCAGGATCAATTGTTTGTGTTGGTTTTCACTGCTGACGGAGCCTCTCACCAGAAAACCTACGAAACAATTGATCCATGGAGCATTGTAGAGACCACCGTGATCAAAAGTAAAGGCGCCATGTTAACAACTCATACAGATGCTGGGTTAAATACGAACAAATATCAACTTTTTTTTTTTCCACATAAAATGTTATTTTGCACCTTCAAAGTCACAGTAATTTAACATATCTATTTCAAATATAGTATGAGGAGCTCACTTTTAGTACTATATCTGAATACTGTATCTATGTGTGTTTCTCTTATGACTTCCAGGGCTCTCCAGGATCTTTTGACTTCCTGCTCCTGTTGATGGCAGACATCCGTAATGACATAGCTGACCTGCAGAGTAAGGTGTATGGGCGGCCAGAGCAGTCTCTTGATCAAGACTTTGCCACCGTCCCAGACAGCTGGAGTGAGAGGCACCTGGACTTGGAAATGGGCTCAGGGGAAGAGTATAAAACACGTCCTCTTGCATCACGAATAGGAAGTGCCTCTAAGAGAAAGTGGAAGAAAAAAACAGCCACACAGCATCCAACAAACATGGGCTGGAGAATATAGAGATATACTAATTTGTGTGTGCATTTTAGGAGGAATGCACTTTCATTTCAATTGTTGCTAAGGAAGAAATGTAGTGTAGTATTTGGGATACTCACAAATGTTTATTTTTTTATTTCTTATTTTATGTTTCTCTTACATGTTTAAATTGTATTAGCCTATTGTCAATTGATTTATTCAAAAAGGAAATAAAGATTGTTTTTAGTGGTCCAGGACCATTAAAGGCAAATACTGTATTGTATTTTTTTCAACTCGCTTCAAGTATAGTATTAATTTACTACAATAAGGATTTTTTTTTTTTAATATAAAAAAATAACATAAACAAGGCTCGAGGCTCAGGTGTGCAAGCCTTCAGTTTGCAGTGTAAATAAAAATAAAATACATAATAATACAAAAATAAATAGTTTTACAGTGCAAATTCGTTACATACAGCTTTGGTCTTCAGGGCTTTGGCATTGGTGCAATAATTCAAGGAGGTCAAATAAGAGGACATTAGTGATTCAAATACAACTACAAGAAGGAGTATAGATAGTATCATTGTCTGGCTCATCACGTCAGCATTGACCAATGGATGATATTTTCAGATGCAACGTGTGTCCAGGAGCCATTTGCGATGTAACACGTTTGTTAATTTTTTATTTCGGTGTCACATGTGGCCACTTATTACTTAATTAAATTATTAAATTATAGCCTTGTTTTGTTTTTTATATGTTTTTACAGAAAGGTGTAGGTTACTTTGCAATATTTGTCTTTCCCCAGTAGGTGGCACTCTTTCCTTATGATAGGTACTTATTCCACGGGCGCCTCGTAAAAATAAGACGCTAAATTAGTGGTTGTCAGCCCCCCTCATTATTTAGAACTACGAATGACCACAGACATGCGCTGAAGGAGAACCTCCAAAAACAAAAGGGAACTGTTTTATAGTAAATGAACGAGTTATACTTTTATCTGATAATGAAGTAATTGTATTAGATAGTGTGGGACAGATGAGGAAAACAAACTGGCAGGATAAGGAAAATAAGTGTTGCCCAATTAATTAATGTATTAGTGTGTGCGGCAAATTAACTGCCCAAAAAATCCTCTATTCATTGAGATTGTGCTTGAAAAGAATACATTGTTGGCCTGCTATGTAATTAGTAGACTGTGCAAATTCAATTCTAATGAGGTGAAAGGCACCCCTTCAGGATACATCCCCTTATTTTCCTATATGAAAGGCTTGGGCTCTTCTTACAGCCTTCGTTTAAGGAAGTATTGAGAGTGAAGGGGCCAATAATGAGAGATCAGCTTGGCTCTGAGTGCTTTATATGCTGCAAACAGGTAGAGGGGGATTTGAATGTTTTTTTTCACTGGGACTCCTGGGGGGCATGTCTTCCAAGCACAACAACACTTAGCCTTGAGAAAAAGAGGGTCTGCCGAGGAGCCAGGAGAGTGAATGGGTGCGTATGCAGCAGCAGGTCACTTCTGAATAGCCACAAGTTTTTCAGTCATTGCTAACTGTTATGCCAGCTCTGTCCAGACACATATACAAACATATGCCAACAGCCTTCACCCTTCACCTCTTCCTCTCATTGAGTTATCTTTACTCAGGCTTTGTCTCCCCTAATTGGAGCTGATGAGAGACTAATTGGTAGCTTTTTTTTTAAACACCCAGTACTTCAGCTAGATCCAGCCCAACGGGGGCAGTGTGAGCAGAGTTAATGAGAAGATTTGGACAATTAAAAAACTTCATTTTAGTCAAGGATAGTTTTTTTAGCATCTGCGTGTCATTCATGTGCAGGTATCTGAAAAGACCGGTTGGTGAAGAGCAAGCTCTGATGGCCGAAACACTGAGTGCTTGTGGTGCATAAAGGGGTCTGTTGGGTATTGTCCTGAAGCCCATCATTTAGCGTGTCTGCTGGTAATGGGGAAAAGGGCTCCTCCTCAAATGAATGTGTGCAAAGTCCTGAGTGGCCAACAAGTGCACTCTTTGCTGGGCCACACGGACTGATTTGAAGGAATTGGAAATAAAGGTTTGGCATTGTTAACATGAGTATGCATCTTGTGCATGTAGAAATAAGGCAGCAAATTGTCCAACAGCAGAGCTGGTTCAAGTGCTTAAATGCATGAAACAGTTTTGGTCATTTGGTTTCAAATTAGGCTTGAACATGACAGTGAATATGACAATACAGTAAAATTAAGCAAGCAGCAGGTGATCAAAGGTGTGGGTGTAAAAGATCAACAGTTTTGGGATATTGATAATTGGATAAACTGTTTTTTTAATTACATGAATTTTCACATACATCTCAAATTACTTATTTGAGTTCAATGGTCCCCAAGTTAGAGAAACTGGATTATGTAAATACATGTTAAAGTACTCTAAAAATGCGGGAAATACCGTCCTGGCAGAACATTCCATTTGGTCTTACATAATGTAAAACATTGTCATTTTCAGAAAAGTGTTCTTTACGTTGAGCTACAATGGTGAAGTTTGGCCCTCTGTGTTCTGGCAATAATGAAAATCGTCCTGCAACGACGTAAACTACTACTAATAATAATAATGGATTATTATTAGTATTATTAATAATAACAATAATACTAATAATATAATTTCTTTTATTTATTTATTTATTGACCTTTATTTAACCAGGATAGTCCCACTGAGATTAAGAATCTCTGTTTCAGGGGAGTCCTATATAATATATTATTATTATTATTATGTTAATGTAGCATTGTGTTTTACTTTTTCACAAACTAAATGTTTGGATGGTTGACTGTCAAATAAAAGCCTTGGGATCCCATTAACAACTAGCATATTGCCATTGTCTATTTCTAAACCTATCAATTAGCACTGCTTTTGTCATTTAAATCCCACATTTCCTGATAATGAATGTAGTTCCTCTAATGAGGACGTCCTCAGACAAAAGACAGCCTTGTGTTGTCACTAAAACTTTAACCATTCAGTTTGTTGTCGTAAATGTTTTTCTGAACTGGAATAAAGCTAAGTCCCCCAGAGTTCTTCTTTTGCATATGATATGGAAAAGCAAATCATAAACCAGCTACACTACAACTGTTGGGTATTTTTGGTGATTTAGTTAATGAGTATACTTTTGAAGAGTAAGTCAGAGAGCTCAGGTTAAGATGGTTTTGGTCTGGAGGACGGATGATTGATTGTGTCTATGAATTAATAATACAGATATGTATAATATTCTATTCATTGCTTACTTTTGTACATGGATCAAAGAACCACATAACAGTAAATAATTTACATCTTCACAGAATGTTAAAGTACAACTTGCATCACTGCAGGAAACCAACTCAGCAACTGAACATTTGCTGATCACAATAGCACACCCCTTCATTTGTGTAATTGCCGTTGTCTCTGGTTGTTTCCCGAACCCGTAATCAGGCCCTGTAGAAAGTAACTTTAAGCCTGCTGCGAACAGAGGGAGAAGCTTCAGAAAAGAAAGTGAGTGGAGCAGAACTGTGCCATCTTCCTCTCCCACTGAGATTTTCACTCTGCAGTGAAAGCTCCTGCAGCAGAAGGACTGTATCAGCTAACCTTTGACAATTTACAGGATTACAAGGTGAAAACAAACACACACAAAAAAACAATGCTGCAAGTCAATGCAGCATTAGATTTGACAATGTGCCTGCTGTGTGTTGCCAAGCCTTCAGGATAATTAAATGGTCACATTTATATAGCGCCTTTCTACCAGCTTTAGGCACTCAAAGGCTTTACATCAAGGAGCCAGTCGCCCATTCGCACTCTCATTCATAGACCAGTGATCAAAATACAGGCGTAGTCAAGCATTGTTCATTAAGGATGCTTCTATCAAAACCTTTTATCATTTATCAGCCACTCTAAATGGTATCGTAATCTACTTTTGGTTAAGGACCAAACAGGTGATAACTACTGCTTTAAAATAATGTACAAATGTCAATCCAGCTGGTCAAGTCAAACTTGCATAAGAAACAAGATTGTCCCACTCACTGGAACAATGTTTAGTGTTTTAGCACTTTAACTTCATGACCACTTTTAACTGTGACCAGGTAGTCTCTAGACCAGTGGTTCTCAACATAGCTATGGCGCCTTTGCTCTGCCCGAGCCCGTCGGATCTCGGAAGCTAAGCAGAGAAGGGCCTGGTTGGTACTTGGATGGGAGACAGTTTGGGAACTGGGTGAATGTAGTGTGTGAGTGAGTGGTTGGTGGTGGTCGGAAAGGCCGACTGGCACAGACTGGTTGCCTCGCTTTCGTCAGTCTGCCCCAGGGCAGCTGTGGCTACAACCGAGTATGTAGTAAATGAATAATGACTACAACGTAGCGCTTGGAGAAACTTGGTAATACAGGCTTGTAAAGCACAATACAAGTGTAAGGCATTATTATTATAATGTCAGGACCCAGCATTACCATAGAATGACGAGCTGCGACCCAGTGAATTTCTTATACATAATGGAAAATATTGTATTTTCCTTACAAACCAGGCATAATATGTCTAAAAAGTCAAAATCTTTAATTGAAAAAGCAATCAAATAACAGTTATTTTAACAGTCTAGGTAGTGTTTTCTAAGAATCTTTATTTCTGGGAAAGGCTCATGACCCACTGTAAAGGGTTCCGCGGCCCACTTTTTGGTCTCGACCCACGAGTTGAGAAACACTGGTCTAGACTATTTTGTGGAGTGACAAAATCTTCCAAAATTCCACTGGCATAGGTCCAATGCTGAAGAACAAAAAGACAATTCGCACAAGCCAATAATACTCCATGTTTACCTAATTTGATGCTTCCTGTATTTGGTGATTTCTTGGTGATTGAACCGGAACAAAAATCCTAGTTTGTGAGTTCACTAACAATGGCAATAAAAGCAAATCTGATTCTGATTCTGATTTTTCCGGGAGTCTTGTTCAAGAAAAACGGCATCAAAAAGCCGACCAATGAGAAAACGCCCTGTTGGCCTACACTGTCCCCCCGTCATGCTCGTGGTGTAGCGCTACGTCAGCAGTGAAAAAGAAACATGGCGGTGTCCACAGTGCGACACCGGGCAGTGGCTGCTCATGTGTACCTAATAACTTTTCTCATAACGTTAATGTTTCACTGTAGCGTCGCCGATATGGTCACAGGTGCATCGGGGTCGGAAGAGCTTCCCCACCGCCGTTTCGAGTACAAATACAGCTTCAAAGGTCCGCACCTGTCTCAAAGCGACGGATCAATCCCTTTCTGGATTCACACTGGAAGTAAGTTTGTATCCAGATGTCAGCATCGTTGCGTTACAAAGACGCGTAAGCGTATGTTTAGAAATAAAGTTCACTTCATTTTGCAAAGGTAAGGAAGGACGTTTGGGAGGGAGACGAGTGAAAACAGCCATAACTGTGCCAGACAAGTCTGTAACTTAAACTGAGAAGCTACAGTTAAAAAGTATCATTTAGTGAACATCTGGATTTTCCATGTATTTAAAATGATGCATAATAGACGACCTGAAAGGTAATGCGTGAACATAATCTATTGAACTTTCTATCGTTGAGTAGTAGGTCTAAAAACTTGCCAACCACTGGCAGTATCATTAGTCTAAAGCTTTGTTTTGGCAAATGCTGTAGGCTACCAAACTCTCTTCACTATCTTTATTGCATTAGCAATTCTTTACTGAGTAACTTATGCAATCTGTTGAGTGCCAGTTTGATGAACTATTACTGAGGATCAGAGAGCTAAGGTCACTGCTGAGTCGTTGTGTCTGCATGTGTTCCAATATTTCATACATATCTATTTTCCCTAATCAAAGTCATGCCCTATATCTGTTGGAAGCCGTGTGGTGTTGTAGCATTGTTCCTCTGATGTTCATTTTGATTTTACCATATTCTTTCTTCTCTGATAGACACCATTCCGAGCTCAGACCAGGTGCGCATTACACCCTCTCTGCGTAGTCAGCGTGGTTCTGTATGGACCAAAAACAGAGTAAACTTCCAGTATTGGGAGGCCGAGGTGACCTTCCGAGTATCTGGTCGGGGCCGAATGGGGGCCGATGGACTGGTAAGTAAAGGTCAAAAGCGTGTTTGTCATATCTATTCCAGAGAGATCGTGCTAGTGGTTAGCGCTCATGCCTTACAGCTAGAAGGTCCCGGGACGGGGCCTTACTGTGTGGAGTTTGCATGTTCTCCCCGTGTCTGTGTAGGTTTCCTCTGGGTACTCTGGTATCCCCTACCACTAAAAACTAATATGTTCCCCTCTGGGGCTCCCCTGAAAAAGAGATTCCTAATCTCAGTGGGACTTTCCTGGTTAAATAAAGGTCAAATACACTGACATATTTCTTGTGAGAGTATTTCTTAAATGGCTTTCATATCTCTAACAGGCATTTTGGTTTACTACTGAACAAGGACTAGATGGTCCGTTTATGGTGCTGCTGACAAATGGAATGGAGTTGGGATTTTCTTTGACTCTTTTGACAATGATGGAAAGGTTTGTGTCGTAAAGTAGCATTTCATACTTTTATATATTAAGCTTTTTTGTATCATTAGTGTTTTTTCTTAAACCAGTGGTTTATGTTAAATTAATCCGACACTTTAATTGTCATAGAAATTTCTACCACTTGTTCTAGACACATTTTCTGTTGTTAGTCTCACACAAGAAACTATAGTTATTAAAAATAAAAGGCTGTCCTTTTTGTTTGACTGTATATTTAAATATATATCTGTATTTCATTTTAATAATCCAGAAAAATAACCCTGCTATTATCGTTGTGGGAAACAATGGCAACCTTGTTTATGACCATCAAAAGTAAGTAAACATTTCTTATATAACGCCCTCAGATTTTGACAACTTAAAAACTGCTAAAAATGATTATACTGTAATCCTACATTTTTGCTAATCCCTCACACAGCCATGGAAAGCTCCAAGTTACTTTTCCAAGGCTATACTATTGCGACTTAGAATACATGTTTACAAAAACGTATACAAGGGCAAGCATGTTTGTGACATTGTAATCTGGTCATCAACTTGCTGTAGTTGTTGTTCTGTCTATGGGATCATGTCTTCCACCCTGTGATTAAAGTTTTAATAATGTTTGTCTAAAATTTGTTTCAGCGATGGCACAACACAAGCTCTTGGCACCTGTTTACGCGATTTTCGTAACAAACCGTATCCAGTCCGAGCAAAAATTACATATTACAAGAACACATTAACAGTAAGAGAAGAAACCCTGAATGAAATAAACATGTATTTACTATTTACTGCTTGACTGATAGTTTGGCGGCTGTTGATAAAGGTGATGATCAACAATGGCTTTACTCCGGATAAAGAGGATTATGAGTTCTGTGCAAAGGTAGACAACATGGTCATTCCCAGTGAAGGCTTCTTTGGAATCTCCGCTGCCACTGGTGGTTTAGCAGGTACAGCTGTTTTTATGTGATGTGCCGTAATCCATTGTTTTTCCCAAAAGATTTCCCAAAGATTGATGTATATTCTATTTCTTGTCAACACGTATATGTATCTCTTTTAGATGATCATGATGTTTTGTCCTTCCTGTTATTCAGTCTCACAGAGCCAGGACAACAACCGGTAAACATGAGAATAAAAATATATAATGTTCTTGGGATTTTTTGTACACAAGTGGACCTGCACATTGTGTATGGAGCCTAAGCACTGCTCCTGTTTAAGCTCTGTGCAAAATGTTTTTCTTTCGTAAGCCTCCACCTGATTCAGAGATCCCCAAAGAGGAGAAGGACAAGTACCAGGAGGAATTTCAAAACTTTCAACAGGAACTGGACAAAAAGAAAGAGGAGTTTCAGAAAGAACACCCTGACGTCCAAGGAGAGCCCGGTCAGTCTTTCAAAGACTAATCATTTCGAAATAGTCTAAACGTATCACGTTATGTTAAAATCAGTTGTGTGTATCCTTCAGTTGAAGATTTGTATGAGACAGTCAATGACCGAGAGATTCGTCAAGTATTTGAAGGACAAAACCGGATTCATATGGAAATCAAACAGCTCCACAGACAGCTGGCTATGATCCTGGATGAGCAGCGCCGTTATGTGTCTGTTATCACTGATGAGGTCTCCAAGAAAGGGGTCAATGCTGAGTCTGGACAAGTAGGGCAACTGCTTGACTCTTGAATAATACATTTTCTTACTTAAAAGTTTCCTACTTTTTTTGCTCCGTGTCTTGTAGTTGGATTCCGGTGGGCAGCTGAGCTCCGTGATTGCAACTCAGCAGGAAGTCCTTAGAAATTTGAATGAACTGAGGTACTACAATTTCACTGTAACATACAACATATTGTACCACTTTCTAGCCTGCCATTCTTGAAATCCATCAGTTTCTTCATATTTTTTCAAAGGAATATTTGGTTTTGCTTTGCTGTAAATCTGCCATTAAAGTAGGGCGCAGCAGATCTCACTTGTGTTTAGGTGAGCTGAGGAGGGTGCGGGGTCATGATTATTTCATCTTGAAGGCCTTGACTGGTGAGCCAAGCTGTAGGACTCAGATTTATGAGATGGAGCATTGTATTGCAATGAAATCATGGTTTTCTTGAAAGCTGCAGACTTGTTCTGTACCACTGCTTGAAGAGTGGGCCTTCCAAAGCCTGGTTGTAGGTTTTAGAGTTGAGTTTGAGTCCGTTTTCAGCCCGAAGTGGTCCAACTAACACATCTTTAATGATACCAGACCATAGCGTACCAACTTAATGGACTTGGAGTGGCGCTTTATGTCCATTACTGAACCAGCCAGGGACCCCACCTCCTGGCCATCCAGAGTTACCTTTTTTTTTTGTTTTTTTTTTAGATCAATCTTGAGATATTTATGGCCCAGTCTTAACATTTAGGCTTAGTCCGCTTGTTGGTGGACTGATTACAGCCTTTCAAAATGGTTAGATAATGGTCAGGTACATCTATTCTTTTGCCCACTTTGACTGACAAAGGGATAATGATTCTGCACACGTGATATAGACTGTGGATCACCTGCAACCAGACGCCCTTCTCGTTAGACGGTAGCTCATCGCCTAAGACGCTTCAATCCAACAGGCTTTGAAATGTACGTACTTTGGAATGGACAACATAGAAAAAAGACAAATATGATCACATAAACTTACTTGCCTAAAATTCGGCATGCAGTGTACTTTATATAAATGCCAGGATGTTATATAGCATTAAATGATTCCCTGGCTCTTTATTTAACTAAATGTAGTGTATGCAGAATTCACTCAGTCTTTAAGGCCAATACAACCCAGCTGCAAGTGGGTTGTGGCATACTAAGGCTTTAACAACACAGTTTGCCTCCCATAAACTTATTTAACTGAAAGCACAGTTCTTTGAACCTGGTCCTAACTGACTAGACAAGTTAAATGAATGCATTTGATAGTGATATGAAATTTCTACATTAAGGATTAACAATATATTTTATACGGATTTTGCAGAACAATAATCTTTTACATCACAAAGCCATGTCATCTTTTTGGCCTGAATCCAAAAGGATAAGAAACACTCAAATTTGGTTATTATATCACTGACCCATAACACCATAAATAATGTGTTTGTTTAGTCCTCTATAGGTTTAATCACATCATAAAGAGGGCATGAAAGGCTGTTGCAGAAGATTAAATCTTGGAACCGTGACTACGAGTGTACGAGTCCCTGTCAAAAGGCACACGTCTGCTTCTTCTAAATTGCTAAGTAAAAAGCTCATTTGTACTGCCTGTACTAGGTCATGATAGGACTCGCTCTTGGACTAATATTGCAGGAGGAGCATCTCATAAATGGGTCACTTGAGCCAGATGAAGATTAGATCAAGGCTTTAATAAATGCTCACTTTCTTTCTCAAGGGAGATTTTGGCTCTTCGGTGAAAAAAATTAGATTTTGTTTATGCATCATCTTTACAGACCATAACCATGTGTCAAGGCAAGAAAAGCCACCGTCTTAGCACTGTTTTCAGATTAGATTTCTTTAATACATCTGTCATACATGGACTAAGGATTTTGGTGCAATTGTTTTACTTTTTTCTGTCATAATCCTGCCTCGAGGCCTCATTACGTGTGTGTGAATTCTATCATGTGTTAAATCCTAGTTATCTTTTCCCTAATCGTCTTTGAAACTGAAAGTAAAGTGTACAGTGAAAGTTCAGTTTTGCCCATACAAGAAATATAATGTACTTTGACAGTAGGCCTATTCTTTATTAATTGATTTAATAAAAAAAAGAAGCATTTATAAGCTGCGTTATCTGTACTATTACAGTAAGCACAGATAACGCAGCTTATAAATGCTTCTTAGCCTATTTTTTTGCAATCTCTAAGGGGACGTATTTTATATTCAGCAATCATGCCCTCTAATCAGATGGCAATTTCTGTTTTTTATTTTTTTTATTTAAATGCTTGTAGTCTCTTGTGAATATAGATTTTGGGATGTAGTAGTAATAATAATAATAATAATAATAATAATGTGTCGGTTTTATATAGCGCTTTTCTGGACACTCAAAGACGCTTTACATTGCACTATTCATTCACTCCATACTTGGTGGTGGTAAGCTACTATTGTAGCCACAGCTGCCCTGGGGTAGACTACGGAAGCGAGGCAACCAGTCTGCACCATCGGCCTCTCCGACCACCACCAACCACTCACTCACTACATTCGCCCAGGCTTCCTGGTGTTCCCAAACGGTCTTCCATCCAAGTATCGACCAGGCCCTTCCCTGCTTAGCTTCCCAGTTCTGATTGGGCAGAGCAAAGGCAGTATGGCCACATGTAATGCAACTCTTAACTTGTTGGCTTTTTTGTTTGTTTGTTTGTTTGTTTGTCTGTTTGGTCTTCTGAAATTGCTGTATTTTGTCTCCACAGATCCTCATTCTTTGAGTCCGTGAAGCAGATTGGTTCAGTCCAACACCAGGGTGGAACCGGCACTTATGAAAGCCTTCAACATTTCAATGACATCAAGGAGCATCTGCATATCGTCAAAAGAGATGTGGACCATCTCGTCCAGAAAAGTTTGCAGGTACAGTTTTTCTGTTACCCTGCACGCTCAAGGCCCTTCAATTCTCTCGATTCTATCACTTGTTATGTCTCTCATTCAGAACCCAGCTGAAAAAGCAGTAAAATGCCCAGACCAACCGCCAATGCCAGCATGCCTCTCTACAACACATTTTGTAATATTTATAGTTGTCCAGTCAGTTTTGTTTTTCTGCTACATCATGTACAAGTAAGTTTCATCAATACATTTTAATATTGTTGTTTCCAAAGTAAGTAGTAATAGATTTCTAACCTTTTTTTTTTTTTAATCTTTTAGAAGTCAACAAGAAGCAGCTGCAAAGAAGTTCTTTTGATATGACAACATTACATGTAAATTTGAGATTTATTGGATATAAGTTATTGTACTTGCACAAAATTCAGTTTGCTGTAACTCGTTGAAGTTTGTAATTATTTGAAGATTTAATTTGATCAGTTGTATTGCTTTGTATGAATGATAATATAACATTGACATCCATAACTATGTTCCTTACAGTATTCTGTTTTTGGTGTCGCATTTTTCAGCTTGGCTGTATCCCATCCCAAATAAAGAACCTGTGTGACAGACTGTTTTTATACAAAATTATGATCCATGTTGGCAGTGGTTTTAACAAGTCATGTTTGCATCTTTTTTTTTTTTTTTGGCAACTTTTTCCATAAAGAAATACCTAGAAATTCTGTGTTCTGTTTTTAATCTTATCGCAATCATGGGATTTAAAATGTGTTGTTTTCTTAAAAACAATGTGTTTTGTTTGGGGTGGGTAGTATTGACACTCCTTTTTTTTACTTGATCAAAGTCATGGTATATATTTTTTTACAAATCTTTAGAAATTCAGCGTCACCGCAATTGGAGCTGAATTTTATGTTACAATTTTTAGCCAAAATTCTTAAAATGTGAAGTGTTGGAGACAATCATGTGATAGTTAGAATAGGTTGCATTCACGTGATAAAACACATTATAAAGAGCCCATAGTTTAAAACTGAGGTGGAGCAACTCCAAAATTCTATGACGGTAACTGTGGTAACTGGCGAATTGCCGATTTTTTTTGTCTTCGTTTTTGGTTAATATCTCAATCATTACTGGAAGAATCTACACGCAACAACATTTGTTTCAAAGTTCATTTTCTCCTCTGTCAGCACATATGAACTAATGTCCAATTATTTTCTCTGAAAGACATCCAAAAGTGGTGACACTATTCAAAAACATGAGCGTGATGTTGGCCAATAGAAAGGACATAAAAATAATATGTCAGGTTTGTGAATCCAATCACTGTCAAATACTGATGAGGAAAATTATTTGATAATTTTCATTTTGGAGATTTCTTACAAAAACTATTTCTCCCATAGAGTTGTATTGGCGCCTGCCCTCCACCTGACATTATGACATCACATTCTAAATCGTGAACGCAACCTATTGTGAAAATCTGTTTTAAATCTGTAAATGTAAAAAAATCTGTTTTACATTTACATTTACGTTACACAAGGCAACTCAATGTGTCGAATACCATCTTGTAGACAATATATTTCCCACCTGTTTTGACAGTTTTTAATAGTTAATCTCTTACCCCCCACTTTAACCGAGTGCATTTTCTCCAGTTCAACTTTACCCAAATCTAAAAGCTTCTTGATAAAAAGCAAAATGGAGACAAAAAACGAGGATGAAAATGCAACAATAAAGTGGCGAAAGAGCGGCCAGAAAAGTAACAATAACGCAATAAAAAGGGGACAAAAACACGACTAAAGAGTGATGAAAAAGCAACATAAAAGCCACGAAAGAGCGACAGAGAAAGTGTCAAAAACGGGACGAGAATACTACAAAAAAGTGACAAAAATGCGATGAAAAATACAATGAAAAAAACTATGAAAAGCGATTTAAAAAGGTGATAAAAAGGTTACAATCACTCATGTAGGTCTTAGCTTTCAAATGAGGCGTTACACTGGCCTACAGGCATCGAGAAGCTTTTAGATTTGGGTAAAGCCGAACTGGAGAAAATGTGCTTGGTTAAAGTGGGGGGTAAGCGGTTAAATATTTTAGCACTATTTTAAGAATAACTAAAAGTCGCCCCAAAATCAATCAACATTTATTTGTAGAGCACTATTTTAATCTAGCACTTTGTTTTACAGCATGTGTATAATTTAAGTCATAAAATAAAATTTGATTTGATGGTTCATACAGGGGCAACTTGAAGAGCTTCACAGTTAAAGAGGGGGTATTATGCTTTTTTCAATCACATAGCACCAGTCTATAGCATACTACAATGATGACGTAACCTTCTGTTGGTCTGTATATGCAGTAAATTAAAATAACTGCCTTGAATAAAATTGCTCTCTCAAAATGGCTGTACTGAACGTCTTGAAATAGGCCTCTGTCTCTTTAAGAAGCTTTCCGACACGCCCCCTTCAGCACACTGCTGTGGCATTTAAACAACAACACTGTGCGGGGAGGGGGATCTGATGAGCTGAGGAGCAGTGGTTGGTGGCTTGGCTGGTGACAAAAGGTCCAGAGGCGTCTCCAGGAGGTGGGGGCGTTCCTAGGAGGACTGAGGCATAGCTACACCTAAAATGGCTGCCGTCTAAGTTTTTACTGATTACTCAAAAATATGTGAATGAGCCAAGGCAACACTCCAGGCATGTGTTTAATGAGGGAATGACATAATAACATGATATAAAGCTTGAAAAAGTCAATTTTACATAATACCCCCCTTTAAGAACATGAATGCAGACAAATGAATGAATAGTTAAGAACAGAAGACGACAGGAGAAGGAGAGGCATATAGTGATGCTTCCCATGTCCCACCCTGTCAATCATCCCCCACTGAACAATAGCGCGGCAGCTCAATGAGGATAAAGAGGCCGGTAATCCCGCTCTACTCCCATTGGTCTCACCCTCTCCAGCACGTGGCCACCTCTCCTAATATGATTAAGCACCAGTGGGTGGAAACGTCGCATACTGTATGAAGTCGCAAGTTCATGTCTTCATCTCAAAAAGTGTGTTTTTCTGTGAAGACCTTGGCTTGCTACGAGATGTATCAAATGACAAAATGAAAAGAACGGCAGGAAAAAACAGCCAAAGAAAAATAGTAAACGGGACATCTGCCTCTTAGTATAGTGAAGCATGAGGGATTAAGTCCAGATTATGGCCAGGGCAAAATGATGTGTGTGTGTAAGATAGTGCGCGTCCGTTAGTGTCTATTGCTTGTTGTCAGTGTGTCCTTGGCTGCGTAGACAAGCAGCAGGTTGACTACAAAGCTACTACTGGATGTGACCGCTATTGGAAGGCAAAGCAGAAGAAATTTAGCAAGATATTTTGTAGCTGTTCAACACTTGCATTTGAGATTAGGTTCACAGATCAGAGAAGAGATGGCCTTTTTGATCAAAAGCATGATTGGGAACCCCTGTCGGGCATAGGTCTCGGTGGTGGTGATAAAGAAGAAGAGGAAGCCCCTAAAGATCCCGCTAAAGCAGCTGGGATGACACGCGAGGAATATGAAGAATATCAGAAACAGTTGGTGGAGGAGAAGTAAGTAGTCACAATGGCACGACTCCATTATGTCTGTGACTGCATTATGTCTGTGATTTGCTGCTACAACATAATCTGACCTTGATTATGATTTTCAACACCTTTCTGATTCGAATGTGCTTGAATTATACACATTTTAACTTATTTTTATTACACGCTTTAAGCAATTTTGAATAGTTTGCCATGCAGTGTTTGTTAGACGACACTTCCTTTATATCGCCTTATGCATGTATAAATGTATTGTCTATATATTTACTGTTTAAATTTACAAATTAAATACACAGAGAAATCGTTAAGACTTCTCTCTCTCTCTCTCTCTCTCTCTCTCTCTCTCTCTCTCTCTCTGAGCCCGGTCAGCCCTCTTACATAATCAGATTGGGATACACTTCCTCTACAAAACCTTAATGCACCTTTTTGGGGGGAAATTATATGTTAATATGGTACAAATAACTTCAAATTCACACAATGTCCTTCAATCAGTTTATTTTGTACTTCCTTGGTTTCATTGCAAATCTGCTTGACTTAGTCTGGCCTTTTAATCTCACCTGATTAGCAAAGAGACGTGCATCACAAGCATCACAGAACAAAAATAATGTGTTCTGAAACATAATTACGCATGTCGTTCATGAATTTGAATGCGTCTATCTTAACAGTATTTCAAGATGATTTCATTGTTGTTTTTTCAGGATGGAGAGGGATGCGGATTTTCTACACAAGAAAGCAGAAAGAGCAACACTGCGGGTCTGTCTCAGAGAAAAGTACAGACTGCCAAAGGTAAAGAGTGAATTTGGTCTCAGTAATTGGTTTGAAAATGTCCACAGGAAAACGTTCAACAATGTGACTAACGCCAGCCGTAGATTCTGCCGCAGAAAGTGACGCAAGTGGATTAGGAAGCAAGGTGTTGACCGAGGTCCTGGAAATGTTAGGCGTTCCCTTATTGCTCCCTAGTCTCACAAAGCCAACTGCCACTGAGCAGGTGTCTAGGCTCATTAAGAAGAGGCTACCGTAGAAGAAGTCACACACACACACACACAACACATACTGCGTACACTAGTAGCGCACCGTTTGAAAGAATATTCCAAACTTATTATGGAGGGAGCAAAGAAGGTATGTTCAGATTCATTTCTATCAATTGAAATGCTTTAAGAGTTTTATAAGATATGTTTGAGTACCTGTACTTGCGCCAAGATAGTTGTTTTCAAACCTATTTTAAGTATAATATTTCCTCAGACGATGTTTATTCAACTGCATACATTGAAGACCTTGACTCCACAATAGCACAATCCTTTACAGTGGTCTGATGTATGCCTTTTCATTCTGTCACCATGAAAACAACTTCCGACTGGCAACACAAATGAAGCTAATTTATTATGGTTTATTATGCTTACAATATATAGGGACAGGACAAAGGTCAATTGTTTCTACTTAATGACATGCAGCAAATATATATTGTACTGCTATACACTGGGGAAAATGCATGATTAAGAAACAGTACATGTTTGGGGTTTAATGGATTTAAGTCCCGTGCATCGCTACAGAGGATATCTTTAGCCAGAGATCCAGAGAGAAACCGCTAAAGCACTTCTGACATAATCCCACAAACTGGCCACAGGGCTCCACATTTATCCCTGTTGTACAGTAGTGTCTCTCAGTAGCTGTTTGCTTAACATTTGTCATTTCCTCCTACATCTATACATAATACATGACAAATAATTTACTTAATGACTGAAGAACATTATTTATTTATTTATTTATTCATTCATTTTGTCTCACTTAGATTTCAAAGTCTAATTGTCAGGTGAGTCCTGGCCACAGAGAATTGAATGAATGAAGATTTCTGTGGCTAAAAGCTGTTGTCAAAAGACTGTATGCCAATTTTGTTGATTACAGCGCTTTTAATTCTTAACATTGCGGGGAGCTGATCTAAAGTGTTGCATCAAAATCAAAATATCATACAAATCAAAATAATCTACTAAAGATTGGCAACTAAAGATCTTCAAAAGAAATGTTATCGAGATTATTATTTTTTTCACTCTCTGCCAGGAGGACGATGCACCTTCACATAAAACTTCCCTTCGTGTCAATAGTGAAACTACAGGTCTGTGCAGCTGTAAACAAAAAATATTTTTGAAACTATATCATTTAATCCTATTTTTCTTTTTTAAATCCTTCATGAAAGTATTGTAAAAACACAATACAGTAAGTATTGTTCCAAATCTCCTGTAATCTCTAATTGATCTAGTGTATTTGAGGTCTAAAATACATATCTGCTAATCCACACAAAAGGAGTAATATCTAAAACGGTTATTAGAGCTGAACGATATAGCAAAAAAAAAAAGTAAACCACAGTATTTTTTCACATACTGATCCATCTCGGGCTTTATTTTTATTTTATTTTGACGAGAGATGAATAAATGTGGCTTTAACTAATATGAGATAAACATAAACAAGATAGACCTCTCACCTCAAACTCCAACATGTAATTCTCCAAATGCCAAACCACAGGATGGGTCGATTAAAAAAACCCCATGTCGATATTTGAGGTTGAATATCGCATGGGCTGCAATTTGATTAAAATTCAATTACTGCCCAGCCCTAACTCTGGCAAGGTTTTGTGACGTCACTGATGATTGTTGTTGCTGTTCTTACCTGTAGAGTGAGCAGGATGAAAACATGATTGAGATAGCTGGGGATGATGTGGACGTGCCTGAGGAGCTGCTCAAGATGGTGGACGAGGACGCCACGGAGGAGGAGGGCAAGGACTCCATCATGGGCCAGTTCCAGAACCTGCAGAACATGGACATGGACCAGCTGAAGGAGAAGGCCTCTGCCACAGTCACCGAGCTCAAGACCAAAGCCGAGGAGAAGTGCTCTGTCATGTAGAGGGCCCTATTACTCAGAGGAAAGGAGAACAAAACTTGAAATGTCTAAGAGCCAGGGATTCCGTGTATGAGTCACACCTGTACATATAAATGGTACACACCTTAAAGCCATACTGCGGAACTTTTAACCCAATAAACATTGATTATATTACGGGCTCGCCAGTCCTCAGACCTGACTCGTAACTTCGGAGATGTTGCTGCTTTACTTTGACCACAGTCTGTCTCTCCTCCATGCTCTTAATGTTGATAGCCCACTGCAAATGAATAACATTGTCTGGCTGATCTTGTTTCATTTATCCATCAGAGTTATCAGAGTTCCACAACGACTACTTGCTCTTATGACAAAGCAACAAACTGGAATGTTCCGCAATATGGCTTTAATCTCTTAAATTTTCTACAATTGTGACTTTTGTAAATATTCCTTCAGCCATGCAATCAAAGCCATCTATGACCCCTTAAAGATAAACCTTAAGCAGCCCCACTTTCCATTCCACACAGTGAAACAATGTCGTGTATGTGTTCTGCAGTGGTGCAGCGTGAGGTGCAAATGAAACACTGTTGTCTATGCGAGTGCGTTCAATGCTGTTAACCTACTTTTATTAAATTCCCCGACCTGTGATTTCTGTTTTGTGTGTCTTTTTGTATGTTGTATATCAAAGAAATGCTCTCCTTGAGTTTTTACGTTAGCTCTGAAGCCGTACAAAATCATAACTTCCATTGAAATTATAGTAAGAAGAGGATATTTGCAGATTTGCACACATCAGTAACAGACCACACATTGTGTCTACTTGTTTTATTGCTATACAATGTACCAGCACTGTTTTGCGAAAGCTGAACTGTCATGTTCAAATGGATTAAACATTGAAGAAAGTAACCATGGGTAATTCAATTGTTTCACTGGTGTTTGGGGGGAACGTAAATCTGTTTATGGACAGCATAAATACCTTTAATCCATGTGTCTAATTCGGTGATAGTGCAACACATAAAGAAATTGGTCTTCATTTAATTGGGCATTATCCAAACACCTGTTAGGGGCAACATCCCGGGATGGGATTCAAGTTTGGAGTTAGACTCGGACCTGTTTAAATGTCTGTGGATTTGTGAAGTCGAGGGATTACCAACTAATAGGATCAGTAAACTCAAGGTTGTCACTTTGTCCCCATTTAACTGCAGGCTTTAAAACTCAGAATATTTGGTTTATAAAAAAGCCACCAAGAAAGAAAAACATAAATCAAAATTTAACTCTCTGAAGTGATTTTTGATAACAAATAAAGACATACTTTTGCAGTTTGGGCACAGCTTCTAGGCAAATGAGAAAAAAAAATAAGTTTTTAAACATACAGACCATTCTCAGTCATCTGACTTTTGATTGGCACAGTTCCAAACAGCTGCCAATTTAAATATAAATGAAAATGAAATTTTAATGGACAAATCAAATAATATCAACCAATTATCAACCAAAATGACAGGCACTGAAAATGGTCTATATGTCAGAGTAAGCATACAGGAATAAAATCTGACAACCTAAGCTTAATAATGCTGCCAAATCAAACTATTCAAGCCATAACGATGAAGTTAACTGATCCAGTGAACCATTGGCCTCCACCCCCACTGCACAAAACGTCACCTTTAGTAATTAGGAAAAGCTCAATAGTTTTTGGGCTTTTAACTCTATTGAGTAAAACAATGTAATCCCCTTAAGTGGGATTACCACTCTGCTGTCAGTCTCAGTTTGCTATTAAGTGGTTATACCTGGTAGATAAGTGCAGGAAATATCTCTTAAGAGCTTTCCGAATGTCAAAAATGATAACGGACAAGTATTACTTGCATTCACTGTTATTTGTGTCAATTCATATATTTTATGAAAAAATAATAATAATTTTCACTTAGTTAATGATGACTAAAACTCTGACTAAAATCTTTAAATACAATATTTTGTTGACCTGTAAAAACTGAAATTAAAAGAAGGGACTAAACATAAGGTGACACTGTTTGAAAGAGCTCCATTTGATTTACAGTAAATTCAATGCCCAAGTGTGTGCTTTGTCTACGCGGGAGAAGCAAGTGCAAAAGGATTTAACATGTTTGAATACAATAATATGAATATAGATGACTAGATTCATTTTAGTTGAAGTCCAACTAAAACAACTAAATCTTGATTAAAACTAACTTACATAAGAAAAACTAAATTAATTTATGTCGTCAAAATTGACACTATTGCTTTCATTATTAGATGATATATTAAGATAATAAGGTCAATGAGGTTTAGACATTTTTCAATAAAAATAATAACAAACCCTTAAGTGCTATAAAACCAAAAGTGTCAATATGCCTCTTCACTTTTTGTTTGTTTTATTGTTAAGTCGTTTAGTAGGCTATGCTGTGATTAAGTTTGGGGTGTAGTTGGGTTGTTCCTTTCGCCAGCAATATAACGATGCGTTGATTAAATATTATGCTTCAATCTGTGTCCTCAGAAGAAGTCATGTAATTATGGTTTTGCAGTACCTTAATCTGTGGGCCTAATCTGCCTCTTTTCACAGTCTGACATGAGCATGACATCTGGAGGAGCATAAAGATGGTTTTAAGATTTATGTAAGTAGGTTTAGAGACAATATTGGCAGTTGTAGGGGAGTCACGTCTCGGATAGGGAGGAGTCAAGGCGCCTTTGCTTTAGGAGGCAACCGTTTATCGTTTTAACCCCGAATCCAGCGGGACGTCCCCCTTTCCTGACGTCCAGTCGGGTTTATCACGTGGATAGGCGTCTTGCCGCTTTAAAAGCTCAATCTGATAATTGTTTGTGTCCTCTGATGAAGACGCGTTCGATGTCTTGGCAAGGATTCATAGTTACTGTATGAAACGCATCAACTACAGCAACAAAAAGTAGCCTGAAATCTTCAACTTTTTTTCTCATTTACCTCGGCGACCAATGTGGCTCCTGGGACCACCTGCTCCCACAATGGATGAGGGTCTGTCACCTGCGCGCTCGATACACAGTCCGGGCGCCGTGTCTACTTTCCACAGCATAGAGGCCATACTGGGCTTCAAGGAGGATGCGCTTTTCCACAAGTCCACCTCCTACAACATGATGGACATGGGAACGACACTGAGCGCAGTGGGACGGTCTCTGTGAGCCCGAACAAGAAGAAAAACTTTGACAGTAAGTTTATAGACTTATTATTTTATGTTGATGTTGACTTCAGTTTGCATCTGGTAACATGTTCACTACAGGGAAGTAAACGCTGTAGGCCTAATGTTGAAACAAAATGGCAAAAATAAGTTACTATTTCGAGTAACTTATTGTTTTGCTAAATGTTAAGCTTATATGTGTATAAACACACACACACACAAAGTTCACATTGGACCTAACTATCCCATAAGGCTACCCTGACCTCACTCTCGCCTTCGCCCCGCAGCCGTGTGTTGTGCCAAGAGCGCCACAAAGCGCACGGCATGTCCAGACTCTCCGGACAGAGACTGCAAGTTGTCGGACGACGAAAGCTCCAAAAAGAAACACAGAAGAAACCGCACTACGTTCACCACATTCCAGCTGCATGAACTGGAGAGGGCCTTTGAGAAGTCCCATTATCCGGACGTGTACAGCAGAGAGGAGCTGGCCCTGAAGGTCAATTTGCCGGAGGTCCGCGTGCAGGTACTATAGGAGCAACTTTTAACGTAGAACTCCCTGATAGAGGCTGCCATCAGGTGCACCAAACAAGACACTATGTGAAGCACAAAATAGGACCGGAGAATGTTTGCCAAAGTAAACTTACATTATTTTCAATTTCGGAAACTTGTTTTTATCTGCTCTGGTTCAGATAAATACATACATAAATAAATAAAAAATTACAGTATAGCCGATAATGTACAATAATAACACTAAACAATGAGTTACTGTAAAACATAAATCTAAAGATAAGTATTTATGTTAAGCAAAAACATAATATGAAAGTGTGAAACGCGGCCTGCGTGGGTGCTAAATAGAGGGTTGTGTTTGACAGGTGCTTGTTTCATAGAGTATACCTACCTATCTAACCCTACAAGGAACGTCTTACCAAAAGAGAGTCTTTGTTATGTATCAATTATTTGCATGTTTTTTCTCCTCTAGGTCTGGTTCCAAAACAGACGTGCAAAGTGGCGCCGTCAGGAGAAACTTGAAGTCAGTTCGGTCAAACTGCAGGACAGTTCTCCCACATTGCTGTCCTTCAGCCGGTCCCAGGCCCAGGCGCTAGGCTCTGGGCTGCAGCTGGACTCGTGGCTTTCCACTCCTATATCCTCCTCCACTTCCCTGCAGTCGCTGTCTGGCTTCATCAGCGGTTCACAGCATGCTCTCTCTGGGACATACACCCCTTCGCCTTCCTCCTCCATGTCACCATCGTCTCTATCAGCCCCATTCCACAACCCTCCTGCTCTGACTCACAACACTCATATGCCCCTCTTTGGATCTATGTGTCCCCAGTGCCGTACCAGTGTTCAGTGGACCCCAGAAACTCCAGTATTGCCTCACTAAGGATCAGAGCCAAGGAACACATTCAGTCAATGGGGAAGTCATGGTGATACAGTGTGGAATGGACATAGTTCTTACTGTACGTTGTAATTGAGTTGTTTAATATGATCAACTTTGGGGATTTTTTGCAAGAAACAGACTTTAAAAGATTATTACTGTATTTGATGAGATAAATTAAAATGCCGCAATTTTGTGTGAAGGATATAGGCCCTTGTATAGTGTTCTCTTCATTCATTTCCCTTTAAAAGAAACCATTTTGTGTAGATGAATTTTTATACCAACTGCATAATAATCAAAGCTGTATCTGCTGAAAATAAACATCCAATGGGAAACTGTGCTGTTAAATCTATGTGTTACTGGGATCATATATTTTTAAATTATTATTATTCAGGAATTTCAATCTTTACAATAAAATTACCCAATTACTGGTTGTATTTATCATACAAAATAATCACACTAGCTGAGTGTCAAGTCACTGGGACATAAAGGTCCAGTCTTTTCATGCTGGCTGATGGGCAGAAGCGGGTAGTTACATTTCAGTACATGGACTTGAGTAACAGTAGGCCTACTTAGTAAATCTTTTTACTCAAGGGTTATTTCACCGAGTACTTCTTTTTGTTTTTTACTCTTGAGTAATATTTTAAATAGGCCTACCTCCTTATAATTCTACTTGAGTAAAATCATTTCTTAAATAATGTTACTCTTACTTGAGTAAATTGGCTACTCTGCCCTCCTCTGATGATGTGTGACATTTTCAGATGTTTTAATGACGCCAGTTTAAAAATAAATATTAAGATATACCTTATCTCATCGACTCATCTTCAAACCAAATCAAACACTTCCTTGTACTTATTGGATGTTCAGCCTTATATTTTCCAGCTCATTAACCTTTGTAAACTTCATCCAGTCGCCTGCTGGGATTAGCCCACAGTAACAGAGGTGAAAGTGGCTTGTAATCCGTTGTTCCGCCATTGTTTACTGATGAACCGTAACAAATACAATAAGAAAATGGAAGACTCTTTTTCTTTTGCTTGAGAAAAGCTGCGTGTAGCCGAATTGTTTCAATTAGCCTGTTCTATTGAATGCAGTGTAAAGCAACCATAGGCGACTCCACTGGCTGTGTTTGTTTGTGTTTCTCTGCAGGATGGAGATCACGGCAGTGCTAAGAATGCCACTTCTTTATCATACACATTAGTAACCTAAGTCTAAAGGCGGTGCAGGACGATTGTGGCCACATTAAGACTCACACTCTATTAGACACACAGTTGTGGAACTTGTGCGCCATCTTGTGGTGTAAGTAGATTACACGAGCCGAACTATTTTTCAAGTTTCAGTGCTATTGCCGACTTTATTTCACTATTAGCTATGCCATTTCGAATAAGCCCAGGCTATGACAGTGTTCCCAGTTTAATGACAAAAATGCACACGTATTCATGATCCTGGGGGTTCCAAAGTCATACGAAGAAGCTTGGTTATCTGTAATAAAAAGCAAATACGCAACATTTTAAAAATGACTTTTCATAGCATATTTTATCTAGGCTACCTCTAGCAGAAATCTGTAGATCCCCACACGTCTCCATCTGCCGCGTATCAGAGCGCCCTTGCGCGCGGTCACAGTCGGAGCCCTCTTCTGTTTAGAGGTTTGGTGCTGCAGGAGACCGCGCCGCTCGAGTGCCATGGCCTGTGTTGTTCGCGCACCTCTGAGGTATTCGTCTTCGTGTCTGTGTTGTAAAGAGGCATAACTGCTGATGCTCTTCTTTCCCATCAAATGACCTGAGAAGTTAACAATAAAACGTAGGTCAGGCTATAGGATAAAATCAATCAATAAAAATAGATTATCTCCAAAACTGTTGAGTAGCCTAAGATACATACAGGTGCTCGTCATATAATTAGAATATCATGACAAAGTTCATTTATTTCTGTAATTCAACTTAAAATGTGAAACCGACTCGTTACATGCAAAGTGACATATGTAAAGCCTTTATTTGTTATAGTTTTGATGATTATGGCTTACAGTCCATTTTCAAAATATTCTAATTTTATGAGATTTTTAATTTGGGTTTTTACAAGCTGAGCCATAATAATCAGAATTATAACAAACAAAGGCTATACATATCTCACTTTGCATGTAATGAGTCGATCATTAGTTTCACAGTTTAAAGCTAGGGGTACCTGATTTTTCCCACACAAACTTTGACATATTTTTATTTCGCCCAAACTCGTTTCTAGAACTCACAATCCCTCCTGCATGTCCGAATTGTTCAAGCAAATTGTTTATATGCACATTTCACGCCCGTGTACAGCTTTGAGCAGTGGACAAGTGGGAAAAAAGAACACTCATTTAGAGTGGTATTTCCATCTTCTATCGCTCAATAAATAATTAGGTGAAGACAATTTAACTGTTATCTGTTTTTGCTGTGTTTACAACTCACTCTGAGGTGGTAAAACAAATTTACTTTTCAACAACAAAAAGTCAAGTTGAATAACAGAAGTGAATGCCCTTTTTCGAGATATTCTAATGATATGACGAGCACCTGTATGGGCAACTACAAGAGAAGTTCTAACAAATAAACCAATTACGCGCGACTGTAGCCAATACAAAGTGTAGCAGCCTGAGCCTACACTCTTTTCTATTATGAAAACACAACTTACCTACAGCCCAGTGATTTCCGCGTGGGTATAATTTCCCTGCTGGCACTGAACTTTCTGTGGAGTGTAATAAACAGGATATCGTTGCGAGGATAACGACGAGTGGCAGATATGGTCTACAGCACGAGCACAGTGCGCTCATGTTTTACCAGTGTCTTAGCTTAATCCTTGACAGTTCAGAAAATCCCCACCTTATCCACGCACATGTCGCCTTTTTGTTGCGTTGAAGTTCCACTCTCGGTGCTTTTGAGTATAGCCAGTCTTTGGGGCCAAGTTAAATGCGTCTGCTGAAGAGCTGCACGTCAACGTCGATGTTTAAAAGCAGCCGGTGTCAGAGCAAAAATGACAAATTAGACTGTAATTACTATTGGCCTATAGTGTTTGTCGCAAGATTGCTGGGTGATTGTAGAAGGTGACAGCGCCATTTTATCACCACGGTATAATTGCGTTGAATAATGCTCTGTGGTCAGTAATGGCATCAAATCTCAATGAGGTCAATGGGCAATCAAAGCAAATCTGAGTAATGTCATTCAAAACAATCAAAATCCCGAAGGCTATTATTTGAAGTGCTCTTAAATTATAGAGGCATATTTCAGCATTTGCATAACTCACTTCATTGTTGATAGAGTAAAAGAAAAAAAGTAATGTAAAAACAGATGAGATTATTGTATTTTGAATGTGAATATTTTTGCAAAGTGGAGGTTATTTGGAGCAAGTGCTTTCACTTTTAAACGGGATAGAGCAAATAAAATACCAAGAAGTTATGTAGGGGAGAGTGGGGTAAGATGAGCCACTTTTTGCTTTGGTGGTTGTTGTGTAAAAACAATATACAATCGATGCAAAATTGTACTATTTATACACATTTTGGGATGTTTTCTATTCTTTTGCATCTTCAAAAATCATCTG
This sequence comes from Neogobius melanostomus, assembly GCA_007210695.1. Lineage (NCBI taxonomy): Eukaryota > Metazoa > Chordata > Actinopteri > Gobiiformes > Gobiidae > Neogobius > Neogobius melanostomus. Next base: position 4,559,705 of record VHKM01000221.1, on the reverse strand, counting down.
AAGTGTATGGTTTTGAAGATGTTGGTCTTTTTACCCCCAGAGTGGGGTAAGTTGAACCAGATCTTGGGGTAAATTGAACCACCGGATTTGAAATTAATACTAAGCATCATGAAGGCTCATTTTTACAATTCAGTCTTTCCCATTAGCAATTTTATTCCAAAAGCATATTATAACCAATCTTTTTCTTTTCATATGCTACTTCTGCAGATTATGACATTTAATTATTATTTCTCTAAAGAAATCCCAAATAATTTTATGTAATATCTCATTTTAATTTGCTTATCTCTACTAGACCCAGAACCACCAATCAACAATGCAAAAACTTTAGAATTGTACATTAAAATTTGTCATTCATTGTTTCTTATAGAGCAGAGGCGGCTCAATTTACCCCAATGTTTTGGGTCAATTTACCCCATTATTTCTTCTTTGAGAATACCAAGAGAGTTGTGTTTATTTAAGAAGAAATCTTCCTAAATTATTAATCTGCTTTTATACCTAACTTAATGACCAACCAACAACAGGGGGAAAAATGGACCTGCAGGTTTTTGTTTGTTTGTGACGATCATTTTTGGGATCAGGCCAAAAATTTACTCTGAACAGCGAAAATAAGCTTTTTCATAAAAAGTGGGGTTATTTTACCACCAAATTTTCCAATTTTTTGTCTGTCAAGTTCAAATCATGTAAAGATTAAATCTATAATCTCACATTTCAATAACATTTTTTTATTTTTCAAAATGTAAGGGTGGTTCATCTTACCCACTGGCTCATCTTACCCCACTCTCCCCTGTATATAAATACAAAACACCATATTTCTATTTCATGCAAAAACAAATAATCACCACTGGTCATTTCACAGCTGATTCTTATCATCCCGGCTATGATCTAGATGACCAAACAACATGAATACACAGTGACAGATAAGGGAACGCAATATGCTCTTCAGTAGAAGTCTGTAGGCAGCATTTAGAGTTGAAAAGGTTACCGTTGCGCACAAGTCAAATCCTCTTTGCATGGGTGGGATTGTTGTCCAGAGATTTATAGGGAGCAAGTGGTCGTCGTTGTTTATAGATGACCTTAAACAAAACACATGAGTCCCCTAAGCAAACTTGTGAATACGCAATTTAACATGTACAATAGGAGATAAAGATACTCTGAAATCTCACATTTCTGATTGAAGAGAGGTCAAACTTTGCTTTTGCGTGTACAAACCATCAATAAGGACAATTCAACTCATCACCACTGCTCAATTATTATCAAATACAATCTTGCCAAACTGAGAAAGTATGATTAAATACAGTACAAACCCATGTCTTCTAATATACATTATTTAAAACTCACTGGCTCCTTGATTATCAGCAATGCCAATACTTTAATATCACAACAATATCTCTAGTCTGTCTGTGTGAGGCCATCATGTTGTTTGTGTGAACGTATAACACACATGCATTTGATAGCTGTGCATATAAAAGGACTTGGGAAATAGTATTTGTTTATAACTTATAAAGTTGTCCTATCATACTCTTAGATAGACCGTATGATATAACCTGATGAAATAGCCTTGCAACTAAATCTAGTGCATTATAGCAATGTAAAATATGGTTGAAGATCCTTTTTAAATAAATAAAAGTGTATAACGCCCTCCTGGAACCGCCACCTTAACGTGGTGGAGGGGTTTGAGCACCCGAATGATCCTGGGAGCTCTGTTGTCGGGGGCTTTGGGCCCCTGGTAGGGTCTCCCATGGCAAACAGGTCCTAGGTGACGGGTCAGACAAAGAGCGGTTCAGAAGCCCCTTATGAGAGACTAACAGGCCGCGTTAGAACCATGAGGCTGTCCTTCTGTGGACCCACCACCTGCAGGAGGAGCCATAGGGGCTGGTGCAATGTGATTTGGGCAGATCCAACGGCTGACCCCACGACCCGGCAACGGACAAGTGGAAGAAAATGGATGGATGGATGGATGGATGGATGGATGAAAACGTGTATAAACAGAGCCATGTGGCATTATGTAAAAATATATTTGTTTTATACATATTCTTATAAGGACAAATAACTTTAACAGGAGCGAGAAGTTTTAAGATGACGCTTGAAGCACAACAAGAAAACGTTTTAATTTATAAAGGACTCTACGTCACAACCTACGTGAAATGAAGTCTATAATCAGAAAAGCACTTAATAATCAGTCTTGCCACATACTTCCAATTATCACTCATTTCCTGCACTAAGCTGCAGGTGCTTGACTGGACACCCACTGACAATGTGAACAAATATATATATATATATATATATATATATATATATATATATATATAAAGGATCCACCAGATGGCACTGTAGGGCAAATTAAAACAGCTCAGTAGCCTACTGACCAGTGTCCTGTAATTTATTAGGAGACAAAAGAAAGTGAGGAATAAAATGTCACTGATAAACTAGAGATACATGGTCTCTTTGTAGCAGTCTTTTAATATGTCACATCCCATTACGTTTAGTGCTCTGGTAATGGTTTCTGTGCTAATATTGTTTTTCAGTTAAAATGGGCCTTTTAAAGGAAGTCTTCCAGAGCACAAGTGTCAATTAGTCAGGCAATTTTCCATTGTAAGGCCTTTAGGTTATAATTGTGTGGATTGTATGGCAGCTGTGCAATACTTCAAAGAAGACTGTCAAACATAAGCCGAGTATCCAGTATCATTCAGAAGTATTGAGACACTATAAAGCAATGGCAGACCCATTCCATTAGTCTCAATTTGTTCTGCTGTTTTGAAACATTCATAAAAGTTTAGGTCTAAGGTAAATTACATTTCATTCAGTTTGAACATTTTCAGTACCAGACTTCAACATATGGTAATAAGAAATAAATAGAGGAAAACTGAATTCAAAGATTCATCTATTACCCAACACACTTAAGGCTGCACAATTAACAGCAATCAAATCGTGGTAGTAGCTCCCCATGGCTCTCTCCATTTCTACATATAGCCTGTTCTGAACATGTTGGACACAATCTGCAGGTTGAGGATCCGTCCATCCATTTTCTTCCGCTTTATCCGGGGCCGGGTCACAGGGGCAGCAGTCTAAGCAGAGATGCCCAGACTTCCCGATCCACGCACACCTCCTCCAGCTGTTCTGGGGGACCCCGAGACGACACCAGGCCAGCTCGGAGACATAGTCCCACCAGCGTGTCCTGGGCCTTCCACGAGGCCTCCTCCCAATAGGACATGCCTGGAGCACCTCCCGAGGGAGGCGACCAGGAGGCATCCGGAACAGATGCCCTAGCCACCTCAGCTGGCTCCTTTCGACGTGAAGGTTGAGGATAAAAACCTAAATAAGTATTAGATGTTGCATTATGGATAAATGGACCAATTAATAAGTATAACCAGATCATAGCCAATACAATATGACAGAGATCAGAATACTACTAATAAAATCCATCTCAGAAACGTACACTCCACACACACACACACACACACACACACACACACACACACACACACACACACACACACACACACACACACACACACACACACACACACACACACACACACACACACACACACACACACAAACCCATGTTTGTATTATTTACTGTAAGAACTCAAAGTACCCATGCACATTTTCCAATGTGCATTGTGAACTGAATCTGGATTTTAAAACATAAAATGCAAACCTCATTGTAATTATATATTTCCCCCACATCATGTTGCCCTGTTTTACCCTGAGTTTACATCTTAACTATGCCAAAATCAAACCAAAGCTTTACATAAATCCATAAGCAGTGGATGGGTGCACTAGCTTGGCCTTTGCCATCAATCAATCAATCAATCAAACAAACAAACTTTATTTATAAAGCGCTTTTCATACCGAAAGGTATCACAAGGTGCTTTACAGATTACAACATTTAAAACAATACGTCCCACATCATCCATCCATATACACACATATAATAATAATAATAATAATAATAATAATAATAATAATGCATCGGTTTTATATAGCGCTTTTTTGGACACTCAAAGACGTTGCATTATTCATTCACTCCATACTTGGTGGTGGTAAGCTACTATTGTAGCCACAGCTGCCCTGGGGTAGACTGACGGAAGCGAGGCAACCAGTCTGCGCCATCGGCCCCTCCGACCACCACCAACCACCAACCACTCACACACTCACTACATTCGCTAGGCTTCCTGGTGTTACCAAACGGTCTCCCATCCAAGTACTGACCAGGCCCTTCCCTGCTTAGCTTCCAAGGTCTGACGGGATTTTATATATACTGTGTATATATATATATATGTGTGTGTGTATATATATATATATATATATATATATATATATATATATATATATATATATATATGTATATATATGTGTGTGTGTATATATATATATATATGTGAATGATGTGTGTGAGTGAAAGTATGGTGGTGGTCAGAGGGACTGTTCGTGCGGCTGTGTGCAGTCGCAACAGCGCTTCTGTCAGTCTCCCCCAGGGGAAACTGAACCTACCACCACCGAGTATGGAGTAAATGTACAATTGTCTCATGTAAAGCGCTTTGTGATCATGACAGCTCACTTACAGTATTTTCTCCTATCTAACAATGTGTTTGATACTTTCCAGTCAGGATTTAGGCCTCACCACAGCACTGAGACAGCTCTGATCAAGGTGACAAATGATATCCGTATGAACACCAACGCAGGTAAGGTCTCAGTTTTAGTTCTGCTGGACCTGAGTGCTGCCTTTGACACAGTGGACCACGGGATCTTACTTCACTGGTTAGAAAACTGGGTGGGAATCTCTGGTACTGCTCTAAACTGGTTCAAGTCCTATCTCGAGGATAGGACGTACTTTGTCGAAATTGGCAACTGTGTCTCAGACAAAATTTCCATGGCCTGTGGAGTCCCCCAGGGGTCAATCTTGGGACCCCTCTTATTCAACTTGTACATGCTTCCATTGGGTCAGCTAATAAACAGCAACAATGTGTCATGCCACAACTACGCAGATGACACTCAGATCTACGTGTCACTGACGGCAGGTGAACATGGGCCTGTAGATACTCTCTGTCACTGCATCGAACAGATCAGTTTGTGGATGCAAAACAACTTTCTCCAACTAAATTCAGACAAAACTGAGATCATTGTTTTTGGCCCACAGACACAAAGACAAAGTGTTATCAGTCACCTTGAGTATCTCGCTCTGAAACCAAAAAATCAGGTTAGAAATCTAGGAGTAATCATGGACTCAGACCTGAACTTAAACAGCCACATCAAAGCAATAACATCATCAGCTTTTTACCATCTGAAGAACATTGCTAAGATCAGAGGAATAGTGTCAAAACCAGACTTAGAGAGACTCATCCATGCATTTGTCTCCAGCAGGTTAGACTACTGTAATGGCTGCTCACTGGCCTTTCTTAACGAGTTGGTATTCAGCTGCAGTACATCCAGAACGCTGCTGCTCGAGTCCTGACAAGAACCAGGAAATACTAATACCATATTAGTCCAGTGCTCCGGTCTCTGCACTGGCTTCCTGTCACTCAGAGAATAGAATTTAAAACAGCTCTGCTTGTGTACAAGTCTTTTCATGGTTTGGCACCAAAGTACATCTCTGACATGTTAGAGCCGTATGAACCATCTCGGGCCCTGAGAACTTCAGGGAGGGGTCTCCTGGTGGTTCCCAGAGTCAATAATAAACACGGTGAGGCTGCGTTTCAGTTTCATGCAGCTAAAATCTGGAACAGTCTTCATGAGGATGTGAGACAGGCCTCAACTCTGACAATGTTCAAATCCAGGCTGAAAACAGCTCTTTTTACCCGTGCATATGAAAACTGAAAGTATTTTATCTGCACTCTTGCCATTTGCTGTAATTGATTAACTTTATGTTGATGTTTTATTGATTGATTTTATCTGTTTTCTTATAATTTTATGCAACTGTGAAGCACTTTGAATTGCCTTGTGTATGAATTGTGCTCTACAAATAAACTTGCCTTGCCTTGCCTGTGAAAGGCGCTATATAAATTGCCTCCTATGGAAGTGTTGCAAATTAGCAGTTTTGCTATAACACTAAAAAACAATGTATCTGGTTTGTCCAATGCAGTTGTTGTGTCCATATCAAATAAACAAATAATAATAATAAAAATAAAGATCTTATTATTATTATTTTCTTTTTTCAATGAATTTATATATTTATTTCAGAACTTAATCAATTTATTTATTGCAATCAAACATTGTACACTTGGACTGCAGCCTTGCAGAAAAATGTATTTAAGAAGAGAAAAGAAGAAGAAAGTAAATAATCTGAATTAGGACCAAGCCCAGACTTAGTGGTCAGCGCAAGCTAAGTTTACATGATGAACTTCTCATGTGTTTTCTTTTCCACGTCTTTTCCTCTCTTTCTTACTTCTGGGGATTGTCTCTCCTGTTGCTGTACCAACTGCTACTGAATCCAGAGTGAGAGACCCCCTCAGCCATAGACAAAAGGCCTGATTCGCCAGCTGAACACTGCCCCCTTTTTCCATCTGTCCCTTTACACCGAGCTGGCGCTGGCAGCAGGGGCTTAGAAAGAGGGCCTGCAGTCAGAATAAAATCTGTGAATGACTCTGAAAAGGAGAGAGGAGACTCTGAGGGAAGTGCAATTGGGGAAATAGAGGGAACATGGGCTTGCACAGGAAGATTTTCTTTTGCTACCTGTGTGGAAATCTCACAAGGGTATGCTTTCTCTTTTTCTGCATGAAGCTGCATGTCTTTGTGTCTTTGTGGCAACAGGGACAGTGGGCAGCATTGGTATTCATGGTGTATAGATAAATGGTTTATGTGAGATACGTAGTGACTTATGTACTGTATTTTTTAATTTGTCTCTATCCAGCACGAGAGCTATATCGGTGTCCCTACCCAGCACGAGAGGTATAGCTGTGTCTGTTCCCAGCACGAGAGCTATAGCTGTGTCTCTTCCCAGCACTAGAGGTATAGCTGGAGGGCTATTTGCATCAGTCCGTTTTTTGGCATTTATTGGGTGTTGGGGGCGGGCTGTAGCAGAGTGTGTGTATGTGTGCTCTGGAGGGATGTGGCTGAGGAAAAGGCCAAGAGTGAGCTTACCCCGCAGCATCATGGAGTGAACAGCTTCTGTTATGTAAGTGAATAACATATTTATTTATCACCCTCACTTGCTTCATATACTTATGTAGAACAACTCAACATCCACTTTCCATTTCAGCAGCTCATATTGTGCGTGTTTCCTGTGTCCATTATGATTCAGTGGTCTTTATCTGACAAGAGACCTTTCCTAGAAGCAAATACATTGTAGCTTGATTATGTTGATGAACAGGATAACACATGTCATACAGCGCCAAAAACGCAGTATTTCCTGTGGGGTAGACTCCTGTCTTCTCGCAAAGGCCTACTGCAGCACAGCACTGGTGAAGGCTGGTTGACCAGAACCAGCTGAAACCGGTTTGAGGCAGATGGAGGGCAAACAGGAACAATGCTGTGTCTGTGCTCCACTGAGTGATACAGAGATGTATTGAAGGTTTCTTCCATAGCTGCCCCATGGTGCATTAGCGACAGTGAATCTACTGATGCAGTGGTTTGTAGCAGGCACAGGCTTACAGGGAGGAATAAGAAAAGATGAGCGAGCACTGTTAAAAGTGTTAAACGTTTACAACTGCTACAAAGGATTCCTAAAGAGGACCCTTACCCAGACCACATAATTTAACAAATCCAGACGTAACCTTACCCAGACATCTGAGCCTTAATGGGAAAGTTGTTTGATTTGTGTTTTTTGCAGGCTTTGTGGGGTGGACGTTGGAAATAAAGGTCTGAGTAAAATCTGAACAAAGTGTGAACGAGACGAAATGTGATTAGACTTGCATGCTACATTTCTTTTTCTTATTTGTCCACGATCAGTGAGGCTGTTCTATTTGTGGCCAGTTCTGCTGAACACAGCTCAGTCAGCCATTTTTCTCTCAAGTCATATGCTCCACGCTCCGGGTTATTTTCTTCTCTGTTCTGTGCTCTAAAGTTTAGAGCGATTAAGGCTTCTAGGAAAAAAGGTTGGGAACCACTGAATAACCATTGATGACCATATGTGGTTTGGGCAAGAATTATGGTTTACCTAAATCACGACTTACAAAAATATATATATATGTTGGTCTGACGACTTCATTATTGCAAACATTCATTTTCTATCAAGCCAAACATCAGCTAAGCACACATCCAACTTTTGATATGAATATGAATAAATGAATGAAAGGATAAATGGATGAAATAATGAATAAAATGAATATGTAACTATCAGTACATAATTATCATACATAACATTAGTCTCTTGGCCAGATTACTGGGATTGTAAATGACCACTGAGTAAAGAATAAACTAAATTAAAACAACCTCACAGTAAGTTTTGTTGATGTTTCTGTATTTAAATGTATTTATATTTATTGTTAGGTGAGCTTCTGATGTGAGCAGGAGATCATGGGAGATATGAGAACTCTAGACTTTGATGATTTGCTGGCAGCCTTTGACATCCCTGACATGGTGGATCCCAAACCAGTCTTTGAATCTGTCCAAGTTGATCATGAGGGCCGACTCCGTATAACTCAAGACGAGCCCCAGAGCACACAAGATGTTGGCTTTTGTGTCATTGTAAAGAACACCCGAAACAAAGACAATAAAGGACATTTGGACTCCCATACTCATTTCAAAGGCAACCGAAACGGACACCATGATGGCTGTCTGTCCACTGTCCCATCAGTAAACAACGATCACAATAAAGCCAAACGGAGACATTCAAATGACAGTGGACCTATGGCTCCCATGAACACATCACAAGTGCTCTACAAATACAATCCGATCTCAAGTGCCGAGGAGTTTGAGGACGAAGAAATACATGTAGATATAAAAGAAAGGCCACTAGATCAAAACAACAATGGCCCAGTGGATGTTGATTTCCCAATCGTCTCCAAAGACGTTACGCAGCAGGAAGAATTAAAAGACTCTGTTCCAGAACGTCAAGAACTGAGCAAAACTAATGAGCCCTCTAAACCTGACAAACTGCCCTCATGTACAGCAGCCATTACTGCTTTAAGCGCCAAACAGGCTTCTATTGAAAACTATGGAACAGATGATTCTTTACAATCAAAAAATGAACCTCTACTTGTTAGTTCTCAAGAAGATGATAGTTGTGCGACTCCTAAAAGGATTGACATTAGTGAACCGTCCCAAAGTATGTTGTTAACAAAGCTGCAAGATAGTCCTTCAAGTACTACAAGTGATAGCAGCAGCAAACGTTTGCCAGCCTCAGTCACTGAGGACACAATCCCAGTGATTCCAAAGGTTCATATTAAAACTATCAAGACAAAGACAGGACAAATAAAACATACTTTAACTCGAATTCCTTCAGAGGGCATTACCAACAACCAAGGCTTCAGGGAGGCCAAGTGTGCAATCTTCACATCCCCAAGACATACAGTGCCAACAACAGAAGCAGAAATCGCTGCAGAATTTGTGAATGAAGTCACAAAGCAGATGACAATGAAACCTGTAGCAACAGCTTTTTTACCTGCATCAGCTGTTAAAACCGCAGGTTCACAATTCATAAACCTTAAGTTGGCAAATAACACAACAGTCAAAGCTACAGTGATCCCAGCTTCATCAATACATAGTACAAACGGAGCAATTCTCAAGGCTGCAAATGCCATTCAACAACAAGGTGTGATGGTCCCTACCTCTAATCTGCTTAATACGAAAATGCCAAAAAATGTGCATCTTGGCAACCTCAATCTCTTTCAACAAACTATGGCACCACCTGCCTGTGAACTTCAACAAACGTTCACATTCTCACAAAAGAATCAAAAGCAACAGCAGCTGAGAACAATCTTTAATGGCCAAACCTCAAAAAAGTGTCAAAAGTACAAGTGTTTGAGAGTTCTCAAAATTCTGTGGTGGATGCCTTCAACAAAGTCCTTAGTAGCATTAACCCAGTTCCTATTTATGTCCCGGACCTGTCCCCTCCATCAAGTGCCTGTATAACTCTGCCATCTCATGGTTACAAGTGTTTGGAGTGTGGTGACTCTTTTGCCCTGGAGAGAAGCCTGGCACAGCACTACGGGCGCCGCAGTGTCAGGATTGACGTGACTTGCAACCAGTGCACCAAAAGTCTAGTGTTTTACAACAAGTGCAGCCTGTTGTCTCATGCCAGGAGTCACAAAGACAAAGGCATGCTCATGCAGTGCTCACACCTCATCCTCAAACCAATCCCTGCAGACCAGATGGTAATTACCACATGTCCAGCTAGTGTACATAGGACAAATTCCACTTCCAACTGCCAAACATCGTGCAATGGGCCACAGCACATGTTGTGTACTTTGATGACTGAAGATGAAAGATCAAAAGTGGACGAACAAAACCTTATCTGTTGGGAGTGCAATGAAATGTTTCAGGATGTCAGCTCACTTTCAGTCCATTACCAACAGGAGTCCAATGGCCAGGTGTGTGTATAACATAGCAATTAGTTAATGTTGAAATTGCACAAATCATCATCGTCAAACATGTTTTGCAGAAAACATGCTCTGCCTGCCAAATGGTTCTGCCAAATCAGTGCAGTTTTCTGTCGCACCAGAGATTTCACAAACATAAATCTCCATTTATATGTCCTGAGTGTGGAGCCGACTGTCAGTCTGCTCACGATCAGTTACATCATGTCACCAAAACCTGCCTACACTACACCCGCCGCAATGGATACAGGTAAGAAATCTTAAAGAGTGGATAACAGTAATAATAATAATAATAATAATAATAAAAGTGCAGTATTTTTTACTTTTCTCTTTTTATAGATGTGGTCACTGCAGTGTAATCTTGACTGATGCGTCCACTCTCAAATCCCACATCCAAAGTACTCACTGCGAGATCTTCTATAAATGTTCTATCTGCCCCATGGCTTTCAAATCAGCTCCAGGGACACACTCCCATTCATATGCACAGCATCCAGGGGTGAAAGCAGGAGAACCCAAGTAAGTCTTCACAAACATAATATTTAGTTGTATATTACTGTCAAAAGGGTGACTTTCATTTTAAAAGTAGGGGGGACTAAATATCAAAGTTTTAGTTATTTGTTTGTATGTTGTTGTTTTTTGATCCACCGCTCATCGACAAAATATTTCACAAGAGTCACACATTAAATGAAAGCTCAAAGCCTTGATTTGAAGCAGGCTTATTACAATCACTCTTTATTAACTGTCTAAAACAGAAATGTTGATAGTGACAATGTACCCCATGTGTGGTACAGGTTATCACAATGTGTGCGGTTACTTTTCCCTATTGTTATTAATGTGTTTTTTATGGTAATATGAATTTAGCAAAAGAAATGTGTTTTTTGTTTCTTGAAATATAAAGATGAGTTCTAATACTCACAGATCCATGCCTGATGTGTTCCTCAGCACACATCAGGCAGAACATATGTCAATGTTTTTGAGTGTGTGCAAACATATTACAGCAGAAGAAGCAGAATGTTTAACTTGATGTTCAGTTACAATATCAAGTCATAGCACCAGCCCGTGGACAATCCCGTCCCCTACCCACCATTCTGCCAGACCATTGTCACTGAATTGCCAGTGTTATGTAATACCCATGTCTAATTTACTCTTTGATAAAAAGATTCTGCTGTCAATGGAGGGATTTGTAGATTTTAGACACGCTTGTGGCTTGTTTTTCTTAATTGTTTTTCCGTGTGTCAACCTTTGGATGGCTTAGATAGACATTTTATAGATTAGAGCTTTCGAAACAGCTGCTTTTAACCTGTTTTTACTCTTTGTTTCAGGCTAATTTACAAATGTGCCATGTGTGATACTGTATTCACTCTTCAGTCTCTTCTCTACACACATTTGGAACAGCATGTCAGTACTCACAGGGTACCTGTCTTTAAATGCCCTGACTGCTCCATATTCTACACACAGAAACAACTCATGTTGGATCATATTAAGGTAGGATTAAGTTCATCTCTGTATTTTCACACAAACATTGTAAATCTATTGGTTTTGTTAACACCTACATACTGTACAGTATACTGTCTGGGACTAATTTTAACATTATAATTTTGTATATTTATTTGATAAGTTCCTCTTTGTTGTCAGACCACTCATGGTAATCTGAAAACAGTTGAAGGCCCATCAAATCTGGGTATCAGCCTTCCTCTTTGTACCAGGTCCATCAACTCTAACAGCACTTGTAGCAATCCCAACAACATCAAAGATAGTGGAAATGAAAATTGCCACATCAGGTCTGACAAGGATCTCCCAAGGAGCAAAACCGCTAACTGGAACAGCAGAGAGTTTAAGGGCACATTAGGATACACTTGTCGGGGGTGCAACACTGACTTCCTTTGCAGAGAGACATATGTGGGACACATGAAGAAAGAACATGGCAAGGTGTGTTTAAAATCTCACACTGAAGTCTCTTGTAAATAAAGTAAAATGTAACCCATGTCATTATTTATTCATTTCAGATAATAAAAAAGCACCCATGTCATCATTGTGAGAAGTCCTTTTGTTCAGTACACAGTCTCTGTCGACATAAACGTCTCAAACACAAAGTCTTCACCTGTCTGTAAGTTCACAAACGGATTATACACATAATTATTAATGTATTGGTGAAAGAAACAATCTAAAATTATTATTCTGTTGCAGTCAATGTCCAGCTCAACCTTTCTCTAAAGAGTTTTGTTGGAGCAACATATTGAGCTTATGCATAGTGACCATAAAAAGAAAACTGTTAGGACTAATATTATGGAGACAGCGCCTGCCAAAGAAATGGTACTGTTATTGTTACAAAAAATATTTTCTTCACTTGAATTGTTTGTCACTGAAATGTTTTTATTTACAGACAAGTACAAAGCGGAAAACAGAACACAATAAGACCTCTGCAGCTGAAAATTGTAAGAGCCCAGACTCCCAACCTTTAAAGAAGCTCAAAGTAAATATTCCCAAAGTTCAGAAGTGTGCCGTCTGTGGCTTCAACACAGAGAACATAACCATTTTCCATGAGCATATCCCTCAGCACAAGTCTAATGGCTCCTCTTACCAGTGTAAAGAGTGCGGCCTATGCTACACCTCGCCTCGCTCCTTATCCAGACACCTGTTTATAGTCCACCGGCTAAAGGAACCACATGTGCACGGCCACAGACACGTCATAGGGAGCGACGAAAGCCAAAGAGAGAACCAGCTCCACAATGCAGACGAGAACGAAGATGGCGCTCCAAACACGAGATGTAAAGTGTGTGGCAGAGAGTTTGAAACAGAAGCAATTTTGAACACTCACATGAGAACACACGGTATGGCTTTCATTAAAGCAAAAGCAAGTAGACTCAGAGCAGAGAGGCGATAAACACTGACCTAAAGCAAAGAACCTACACCAGTGGTTCTCAAACGTAAACACCAAGTACCATCTCATAAATATTTGACCTTCCAAGTGCCAACAGGCCTAGATGCAGATGAAATCAGGACTGGCTCTAAAATAGTCCAAAACAGACCTAATAATGATGTAATTATGTCTAAGCTGGGTGTAAACCAGTACACAGCGAACATAAAAAAAATCCCTATGTAAAATTACATACCACAGTTTGAGAACCACTCACCCACACCATCATTGTAAAATCATAAAGCCAAATTCTGTATCCACCATATTTGTCAGGTCACTTAAACACAAAATACATTATATAGACTTGCTATTCCAATAGACTCTTGCTGTAATCAATATTGTTCATGTTTTTTATTGTCTTTACTGTTTTAGATAGTCTGAAAGTACTGTGTCCTATGTTGAAAAGATTGAATGTTATGTATTGGGTCAAGATGCTCACAGTTTTAATGCTGCTAATGTCCATTGAATGTATGACAGAAGTTTGTGCACAATTTCCAAATCAATATTGATGTTCTGTATGTTTGTGTTCCTCAAAAAATCAACTTGACGACTAGGTAAACAATTGGCTGCTTAACAACATCACCACCAAATGCAAGACAAAGATGCATCACAATTACTAGTTTGCAACTGTACTGTGATTTGTGTTTAGCGATTTACTAATTGTACAAAGCATAAAATATATAGTTACACTTTAAGCTCCTTATGAGAGACCAACAGGCCCAGTTAGAACCATGAGGCCGTCCCTCCGTGGAGCCACCACCTGCAGGAGGAGCCATAGGGGGCTAGTGAGTCTGAAGATCTGAATTTAGTTTATTTGGGAACAATATGAGCTGTTTGTGAATGTTCAGTAGAAAATGTCAAGTTGCAGCTGTTTTTACACAGTTTGTGTATAATGCTTCAATAAATAATTGAACACAATTTCAAATTTTGTTTGGTTCAAGTCAAACTGTGATCAATCATGTGGTGCTCAGTGATTCTTCAGGAGGTACTTAGGGCCATCTGCAAATTTAGACTTTATTAAGATGAATGAAAGATAATATCATTTATGCAACAAAAACAATAGTAGTTTTAAATGTGCTATATAAATACATTTGATTTGCTTTAGAAATGCATATGTCTTTTTTTTCTCCCATGTATATACCAGTGTATTATTTATTCATCCCCATTTTAGACTTAATTGATTTGGCATTCATCTTGACTTGGTGGTACTTGGTAGGTCAAATATTTTATGAGGTAGTTCTCGGTGTGAAAAGTTTGCGAACCACTGGTCTAGGTGACTCCTCTCATAAAAATAAACACATTTTTAGATTTGTTTAAAAATATGCCTCTAGTGTGTGCGGATCTAAGGCTCTAGATTAAACTGCAGCTTATGCTTGGGCACCTCTGCCAAAAGTCAAAGAATTATATACATTATCATTAAAATAGTTAAGTGATTTATTTATTTTATTCTTTATTTTCCCAGGTAAGTCAACTGAGAAACAATTCTCATTTGCAATGATGACCTGGCCAAGGTGCATTGGAAAGCAGTACAGTCAAGGCATATAACACATTTAACAAAACAAACACAATTAGGTTACAAGAAACAAACAAAAAATGCCTCTTGTTTTATCTTTTATGACTTTCATTAATAAATAACCACTTATCCTTACTAATACAGTCTACTGTTAAATATAAAAGTGCAAAGTATAACATGGTATATCACAATAAACAGTGTTGGGATATAAAAGCACCACAGTGAATACATCATTTAGCTCCATCAAGTGGGTAGTCGATGTCACTACAGACACAGTGTCTAACCCAGCTGATTCAGAAGTGACATGTGTTGATGTAATTCAATACTACTCACACCAAGGTAAAATCCCAGGTGTACCTTCTAACCTTTCCACCAAGAGTGTAAATTTTACCCCTCTTCCGGAGGATGTGAATGTCGTTTAAAAGCAGCTGTCAGTGCTGAAGAGCAGACAGTGTTAATATGAAAGTCACTTTGGTGGTATCCCTCGTTCTATTGTGCTCACGGGAAGGTCTGGGGACTGCAAAGACCGTGACAATATCTCAGAGATGCCTTATGGATACAAACAGTTTTCTTTCAGAGTTAAAACGGGACCATCCCAAAGAATACGCTGTTCACAGTAAGTCGCACAATATTTACAGAGGAGATGAAAATCACTCTTAAGTGATTGTCTGTGGTTCCATTGAACATGTATTTGCATGTGTAAAAAGAAGTTATGGCATGACAACTTCAGAGATTTTAGAAATATGGGGGATGGAACATCGCAAAATGTTTATTGTACCATGTTTTTAATAGTGTATGATGCCTTTGGGAAAATGGGAAGCAATGTTAAGGGAGGTAACACTGATCAGCCTGGGCTCCTGCAGGAGTGCCGCTCTGCTCAGGCTCCCTCCTTCTCTGGACAGTACTGCCAAGTGTTCCTGCAACAGGTAACATTAAAACTCATGTTTAAAGCTATAGCTGCTGTAACACCTTCACTTACAGGGATCAATGGAGTATTTTTGTGGGATTTGTGTCCCTGATAGCTGTAAGGAAGAGATGTCCAATGGATGGTGCTAAATGGTCAGAAATGTTTCTGAACTATATACATTAGTTTGCATAGGCCTGGGTTAAAGAATAAAATACATGTTGTTTTTTTAACAGACATGTTTCAGTTGGAGCACACATCTCTTCTCAAACCGTATCCATACGTTCTGGTGAATGAGTCCAACCAAGAGGTGCTTCTTACCCACTGTATACCTGATGCCATTACACCCGACCCGTTAGAAATCACCTGCATGTGAGTGCCGAATACATCAAATTATTACATTATAAAATGGTATCAAAAAGTCTTTGTTTACCCAGACATCTTACAACAGACCTCCTCGTTTGCTATTCAGGTTTGTGTGCTGCTTGATGGTAGCAATCCCTCTAGCAGCCAGTCTATTCACAGCTATTAAAACATGGCAGCAGCACAGAGAGGTCATCCCAGCTGAAGCGTCGCCCTGTTTAAAGACTGGCCTTGGTCGTTACGGTACCATGATGAGCAACAATCACAGTGGTAAGAAACACAACAGCTCCATGTGAGCTGCAGCAAGTTCAGTAACAATAGCAAGCAACATTTGGAGCTTAGAACCCAAAATATCACCGTCTTTTGAGTTTGTTTAATTTACTTTTATTTTGATATGCTGCAGTCTAACAATGCATCTATTTTCAACTCACAACAAGTCTATCATCCTGATTGGACACTACAATATTCAAGATAGAAATGTAAAACAAGAACAAAAAGGAAAAGAAACTTACAATGACAGTTTTCAGTTTGACACATGTGTTGTGTGGCCTTTGAGTGGGGCTTGAACGTCTTCCGTTACATGAGGGTTTCTCTGGGCGCTTCTGATTCTCTCATCAAACCAAACCATGTACAGTATCGCCTAAGCATCCCTTAAGTCATTTCTCTTTATAAATTTAGTTGGTGCAGCTTATATTCAGGTGCGCTCAATAGTCTGAAAATGGCTCGAGATCTGAGGATGGCACTGCACTGCCCACTGCTCCTGAAGGTTGCCATGGCAGTGATCTAACCACAAAACTAGATCAGTGGAAAATTCCATGTATTTCCTATGATACAGAAAAATATCTCTGTATCAATAAGAACCTTCGAAACCATTAAGTGTATTAATGTAGATTTTTAAAGAATAAAAACAATACATCTCTGTATTTTTAGTCTCAGGCGTCAGCATAATGACATGAATCAATAGTGGGGTATGGAATTAAAGAGGTCTGCACGCACTTAGCTATTGTTTACAATGGTACATTTCATTATGTGTGCTCACAATCTCTGGACAATATTGTTTTTCCACAGATTCATTTCCTCTGGGAACTGTGTCCAACTGTATAGAGGCCTTTTCTCTACAGACAACCACCCGGGGCGTGTTGAGCACCTCATCTATCACAGGGGGAGGCTATTCCTCTCTACATGGCATCCGCGTCCTTAGCTTGCTATGGATTATATGTGGACACTCTGCACAGTACCCGATAATTACCAGCATTGGTTAGTCACGGCTTTCGTCAGCTTGGGCAAAAACATAATTTTCCCTCATCATTAACTATACTATATATAGTCCGATTAGGTTCTTAGGTCTTCAATTAATATTGTAGCTCTTGTTCTATAGACAGACCTTAATGTTAGTTTTTTCGTACCTGACGGTTTCGGCTACAACTGTGGCTTCCTCAGAGGTTGTCACGTGATGTTGCTGTGACGTGTCTGGTCAGCTGATTTATACAGTAGGTACGAAAAACTAACATTAAGGTCTGTCTATAGAACAAGAGCTACAATATACTATATAATATATAATGATTTTCTTTTTCAAATAGATAATTATAAGAATTGGAAGAAAACCTTTGAAACCAGTCCTCTGTATGTGTTCAGTCTCAGTGGACCTGTTTTTCTGGCGGTGGACACTTTTCTGTTATTGGGGTGAGCCTGAAAGTACTTTTAATAAAACGAAGCAAAGAAACATAATGACACACGGTAAAATAAGTAATCAATCCAATTGTGTTTTCCTTTTGCAGAGGACTGTTAAGTGCCAGGTCTCTGTTGGGCTCAATTCAAAGGGATGAGGACACGCTAAGCCTCTCGGTTGTGGCCCAGTACCTTCTCAGCAGGGTCAAAGGTTAACACATACAGTTGTGCTAAAAAGTTTAAGTACACTGGCATTTTTCAGAGAATATGAAAGATAACACTAAAGGTTTTTTCCACTCATAGTTAGTGCTTGGTCAAAACAAATGGTCAAAAAATGGTCAGAAAACTGAGTTTGCTCTGTTTAAATCATAATGAAAAAAGAAAGTGCCAAAATTACCCTGAAGTACTCCAGTTCCTAATACTGTGTATTGCCCCCTTTAACATCAATGGCAGCTTGGATTCTTTTGTGGAAGTTGTGAATGGGCCTCTTTATTTCCTCGGATGGTAAAACTGGCTATTCTTTTTGGCAAAAAGCCGCCAGTTCCTATACCAGGGCCGTCTTGCATGAACTGCTCATTTGAGATCTCCCCTGAGTGGCTCAATGATATTGAGGTCAGGAGACTGAGATGAACACTCCAGAACCTTCACTTTCTTCTGCTGTAGCCAATGAGAGGTCGACATGGCCTTGTGCTTTGGATTGTTGTCATGTTGGAACGTCCAAGTGTGTCCCATACGCAGCTTCCAGGCTGATGAGTGACTTTTCCTCCAGTATTCTTTAATAACATGCTGCATTCATCCTGAAATCTATTTTGACCAAGTTCCCTGTAGCTCACACATCCCCAAAACATCAGTGATCCAGCTACGTGTTTGACTGTAGGAACGGTGCATCGTTCATCACAGGTATCGTTGACTCCTCCCAAAAAAGATTTTGGGCCAAAAAGTCCCATTTTGGTTTCATCATTCCAAATGACATTGTTTCAGAAATGTTGAGGCTTGTCTCTGTGCTGTTTGGCATAAGCAGATAGGTTGTGGCATTTGCAAAGTAATGGCTTTCTTCTGGCGACTCGGTCATGCAGCCCATTTTTCATCAAGTGCCTCCTTATTGTGCATCTCGAAACAGCCACAACACTTTTTTCAGGGAGTCCTGTATTTCAGCGTAACTTATTTGTGGGTTTTTCGTTGCATCCCGGACAATTTTCCTAGCAGTTGTTGCTGAAATTTTTGTTGGTCGACCTGATCATGGTTTGGTTTCAACAGAATCTTGCATTATCCACTTCTTAATTAGAGTTTAACTCTGCTGATACTCTCAGTGCCTTGGAAATCTTTTTTAATATCCCTTTCCCATTTGATACAGTTCAATTACCTTTTCTTGCAGATCCTTTGGCAATTCTTTTGCTTTCCTCATGACTTAGAAACCAGAAACATCAGTGCAGCACTGGATAAAGATGTAAGGGTTTGTGTATACACACCAATGGGCGAGGAACGCGTTTCTCTATGGTCCTCATACTGGGGAGCTGACATTGCTGTAATACCACGCCCTGTTGGCCAGGGGCGACTCCAGAAGACACTTGGGGGCATTGATTCTAATGGGACTACAAACATCCCAAGAACGGCTTAAAAGCCTGGCTCCAAAGAGTTTTTCTTTTTCAAAAATCGCTATGACCCATGTGACAATGCTGGGGTAGGTGAAATATTTTTAACCACTTTGGTCTTTGTTTAAAAGCCCGAACATTGGAAGAATTTTCAGTGCACTGACTGGCTCCAGCGCCTGTCAATCAAGCTCTGAGCTGTGGAGGCTCCGCCCGAGGCCCCGCCTTTTTGCCCTTTTAAGGAACAGGCTGCGTAGGAGACAGAGCGGCCATTATGGTGCACACAGGACTCGGGAACCTTTATGATGAATGGGCTGAAGGGACCCGCTCATCTTTATTATATTATATATGATACACACACAATAATTACAAACACAGGACACAGGTGAGGATGCTTACCATTAGCAGCCATTCAGACCCCTTTGTGTCCACTTGTGCGCATGTTATCAGATCACCAGAGTATGTAAAATTTTGATCAGGGTCATTTGGCAGTTTCTTTTATCATTATGATTTAAAAAGAGCGAACTCAGTTGTTTGACCATACATGTCTTCACACACCACTAAAACTTTTTGTGTCATCATTCATATTCTCTGAAAAATAGTCACAAAAACAAATGAATAAATACAAATTCTGCCAGGGTATGTAAATGTTTGAGCAGAACTGTAGATTCTTTTGTCAATTTAAATGAAAAAGAATCCCAATATGTGCTTCTTTGATCATAGGATTCAGCCTCTGCATATATTCATTATGTGTCTTACTATGAGCCTTATTCCAGTGGTTCACTGGGGCCATACTGGTTTACATTTGTAAAAACAATAATGGACTGCAAGTCATACTGGTGGGCTAACTTACTACTGGTCAGCAACCTTTTGCCTGCTCATGAAATAGTAAGTATAATCATATTAATGCATGCCTTTCATGATTTATATTCATATTTTTTCATGTCACACACCTGTAATATTCAATGTGTCTGCAGTGTGTTCCTTGGACATGGTACCTTTCTCTGGACTTCCAGTGTTACACAACCACTCCTATCTTGGTCTTCCTTTACAGACTGTGAGTGCACACAATCTAAAACTTTCTCAGAGAGAAATATTTCAATAACATTGTTTTATAGAAACAAAAGTGTGTTTGGATTGGTGGCCGTTGGCCTCCTGTTGCTAACAACAGTGACCAGTTCAGTATTGACCGCACTATGGCACTTGCCAGTATTTCACACAACAATAATGTAAGAAAACAATCAACACGTACCTACAGATATTTATATATGAAGACTTATATATTTACTTTGCTTTTCAGGACTTCAGAAAACTATGTATTTTACTACTTAAGGCCACACACCAGATATGGGCCATATTTGATTGGAATTGTGACAGGAATCTACCTAACAACTAAAAATGGTCCAGTCATACCTCAAAAGGTGAGCTGAGTATTTTGGTATGCAATTCTGCTTTTAATTTAATTTACTATTTATTAAAAGACCTATACAGTGGGAGCCAGATGTTTACATCAGCTACTATCTAAAAGACACGTGCATTTTTTTCTCAGTGTCTGACATGAAACCAGAATTAACTTTTACTTTTTTGGTCAATTGATTGTCAAAATTATTTCTATTTGCAAAATTCCAGAAAAATGAGAGATAACATTTTCTGCACGGTTTTATATTACTTTTTACAATGCCAGAAGTTTACATACATTTCATTAATATTTGGTAGCATTGCCTTCAAACTGTATAACTTGGGTCAAGCGTTTTGGATGTCCTTCCACAAGCTTCTCACATAGTTGGAGTTTTGGTCCATTCCTCCAAACAGAACTGGTGTAACTGAGACACATTTGTAGGCCACCTTGCATGCACATGCCTTTTCAGCTCTGCCCATACATTTTCAACTGGATTGAGATCAGGACTTTGTGATGGCCACTTCAAAACATTGACTTTGTTATCCTTAAGCCACTTTGTATCTAGTTTGGCAGTTTGCTTTGGTCATTTGGAAGACCCATCTGCACCCAAGCTTTAACTTCCTGGCTGATGTCTTGAGATGTTGCTCCAATATTTCCACAGTGTTCTTTCTTCATGATCTATGTTGTGAAGTGCACCATACCTCCCACAGCAAACAGCATGATGCTGCCACCCCCACATTTCAAAGTTGGGATGGTGTATTCAGGCTTGCAAGATTCCTCCCTTTTTCTTCCAAACTTGACGATGGTCATTATGGCCAAACAATTTTTTTTTTCTTTTTTTTATCAGACCACAGGACATGTCTCCATAAATTAAAGTCTTTATACTTGTGTGCATTTGCAAACTCCAATCTGGCTTTTTAATGTTTCTTTTGGAGTAAGGGCTTCTTCCTGGTAGAGTACCCTCTCAGCCCATGTCGGTACAGACTTGTTTAACACTCGATGATGAATTTCCTACCAGGTTCAGCATCTTCACCAGGTCTTTTGCATTTGTTCTTGGGTTGATATTCACATTTCAGACCACAGCACGTTCATCTCTGGGACACACCTTCTTTCTGATCTATATGATGGCTGGACATTTTTTATACTTGCGTATAATTGTTTGAACCAATGAACCTGGCACCTTCAAGTGTCTTGAATTGCACCCAAGGATGAACCAGACTTGTGCTTCGAACGACATCATTATCTGGGCTTTCTCACATACAGTATATAGTAATCTTAGTGTATATGTAAACTTACTTTCTACTTTGTAAAATGTAACAAAAACATTAAAAAAAAAAATCTATCTCTCATTGTTCTGGCATTTAGCAAATAGAAATAATTTAGAAAATTCTAATTGACCTAAAAAAGTAAAAAGTAAATTCTGGTTTCATATCAGACACAGAAAAATGCATATGTGTCTTTTTTTAATAGTGTATGTAAACATCTGGTTCCCACTGTAGTACCAAATAAATGAAACATCTACAATAAAGCCATGTATGAAAAACCATACGATGTAGCAACTCTATGATCCTACTCTCTGCCCATTTGGTCTCAGTGTTCCAGCTAATACGTCTTTTCACATTCAATACAAATAAATAAATGGTGAAACATATGGATTCCTTTCTGGAAACGTTTTAGTGGAAAGCAGTGGTCGGCTGGCTCTGCTGCTTTGGTGTCATGGCCTTGTTGGTTGGACTGGCATACGTCCTCAGGGATGCACCTTCTTCTCCCTCTGTGCCACATGCTCTTTACCAAGGACTTCACAGGCCGCTGTGGGCACTGGCTGTCACCTGGATTATACTGGCCTGTGAGGGAGGCTACGGAGGTGAGAAGCACATGGCCAGGTTATGTTTTCGACTATATATATATGTGAATATGTTACAGGCAAAGCAGATAATGCAGGCATTTAGGCCTAAGTATTATATAGTTATTCTATAAAATGCCTGGCTTTTTCAAGCTAAGTTTATTATCTGCTTGGCCTACTGCCAAGTGTTCTTTACGCTATACGTGAAAGGCATCCATATTCATTGTGATTCTTAGATTTCTGTAAGCTTTTTGTTGTAAATAGCTGTGTGTTGCCAAACGTTACAAATTTGGACCCACAAAGACCAGTTTGGCTTGACCCAAATTATTACTCAAGTATTTTTTTTTAAGTGAATAGCTAAGTATTTAAGCGTAAAAGTCTGATTTATGTTTATGTAATGATATAATAATAAGAACCATAAAATAAAGTGAAAATCCTAATATTTCCAAAGAAAATGCCATGAGAAAATATAAAAATGAATAATTAAGTTAGAAAAAGTGAGTGCTGCTAAGATAATTTTAAAGAATAAAGTGGACAAAACACAAACTACATCTATTGTTAATGTCAATATGAGCCTTTTCTACAAATTTACTCACTATTTCCTTTACTCAAGTAAGAGTACAGATCCTTCATATTAACATTAATCAAGTAGAAATGAAAAGTATGGTATGATCAAACTAGTAACCTTTTGAAGTACTGTTACTTCAAAAAGTTATTCAAGTGCATATAGAGTAAATGTCACCATTTGTGACGTTTCAGGCCACATGACCAAGGGCATATTTCACTTTGGGATCCAGCACGCAAGCCTCGCCTGCTTTTGGATGCGTGTCTTTTTCTATTTGGCTCAGAGCAATTACCAATAAAACAAAAAGGGGATAATTTACCCAAGCATTTGTCTATGTGCAAAAGTGGATCAGCTACCGAGTCATTTACAAACGTTTTTACTCACGCAACTCATTTGCATATCAGATTTGGGGCCCCACTACTGTAACACAGGCAATCTCAAATCGTAAATTAGTTGCAAAATGCCCACAAATAGCTATAAGTTTTTTTCCAGGTTGCACTTTTAACTTTTCTCAAGGGTTTAGTGAGTGTCAGGACCAAAAACCTAATTTTTGCCCTGGTTGAACAGGAGAAAGAGCTGCCATCCAAGAATTATAATACAATTACAATATAAAGTTGAGTATCATCAGCATAACCATGAAAGTTAATGGCATATCTCCCGATGACCTGCCCTTGAGGAAGTATAAAGATTAAAAAGATTTGAATCTGGAATTGGCCCTTGTCTTGTCCCAAATGTTTCTAATTTTGTCCATCACAGTCCAAAAATAAGTTGCTGAATAATTTGAATGGATGATTAATTATAATTTATAATGTATATGTTATATATATACACTAACATATAGAATAGAATGCTTTATTTGTCATTTTACACCGTATAATGAAACTGGTTAAAATCATGTATTTTCCTCCACCCACATGTTCCAGTAATTTCCTAATGTGTAGAATGAGCCCAGACCTGTTCACCACAACTGCCTCTAAAATCCTGCACTGTCTTTCAAAAAGGTGTTAATTCAGGTCTGACTTGCCATCATGCACAAGCTTAATATAGAGACTGCAGTTACGCGTAAGACCTGGGGTGGCAGTAGTGAGTATAAAATGAACAACTTGCATCTAGTCCCTTTAATCTTCTGGTTAATCTTCACTTAACCAGAAGCAAACGTTAAACAATGAACAAAAATCTCAGCAGACGTCTGCGGAAAACACTGATCTTTCCTCTTCTTTTTTTCCTCTTCAAGGTATTATAAAGACCTTTTTGTCATCCCGTTTCTGGAGGCCATTCTCTAATATTAGCTTTGCATGCTACCTGACACATCCCGTTTTCATCCTCATCTATATCGGCGTACAGGAAACACCAATCCACTACTCCGACATTAATTTTGTAAGTGTTTTGGATAATACATGTTGCAAGTGCTTTCAGAGGATTTGCTCATTTGGCTCAGTGTTTTTTTCCTTTCCGTTTCCAGATGTACCTCTTCCTCGGCAATGTGGTGCTTACTCTCCCAGTGGCCTATGTATTATGCATGCTTGTAGAAAAACCCTATGTTCTTCTGAAGTCTGTCATTACAAGGGAACAAGTTATACCATCAAGTTACAATATCAAATGATGATGTTTTGTGATTTAAAACACTATCCCAAATCCAGAGGGAAAATATGCAACGTAATGTATAAATAAAAAATATTTCCTTGCATATGGAACTAATGCATACATTTGTGGCAAAGAATTCTGAATAATGGATAGAGCCAGTTTGTATGGGTTACTCCTTTTTGGTGAAAAAGTATCCTTGTTGTAAGGAGATCAAAGTTAAATAAATTGTCTAGGAATTTGATGAACAAAACATATGATATACGATAGTAACATGACGTGAACAGACTGCAGCCTCTGATTTGCCAGAGGTGAGACAGGACAGCCCTCTGAATGACACAGCCATCCGGTGAGAGAGAAGAAAAAAAGACTTTCAAGGGAAATGAGTCAGAATGACTTTGATGTAACAATGGCATTGAGTGAGAGTCTCATGACGCAGGAAGACATTTGTGAGATGTCCAGGCTGTCATTGTGGCATATCGTCTATGGGTATGGAGTCTGCCTCACTGCATAATAATATTTCCAGAGTGCTTCAGTCCAATGTCTCACACATGAGCCCCAGGACAATATTGTATGTCTGCTTTCAAAATAGTCTATCCATCCATTTTCATCCACTTTATTTGTGGCCAGGTCACAGAGGAAGCGTGGGTGGATGATAGTACATCACATAACAGTATGTCACATAATGAAGTGATGAATAGGTAGCACTTCACTTTACAGTCGGATGACCATGCAGCCAGACAACACTGTTTTCCTGTTCTTTAAAAAGACGTACAGTCTGGGACTCTGTGTTTCTTCGGTTGTTCTGATGGACATGATTGACAGGCGAAATAACCAATCAACCAATCACTCCAATATTGGCGCTTGCATGAAACCTTGCTCTCCTACAAGAGCACCTTCAGTAGTAGACTCAGGTTAGTGCAGAGCGCCACAGGAGGTCTTCTCTATCATTGCTATTGCCATTAGATTGTTGGTAGTTTATGCTGTATTAAAGCAGTACTAGTAGTAAGTAACTTGTTTACTAGTGGTGGGCCGAGAAACAAGTCCCACGAGACGAGATGAGACATGAGACTGAGTCCACGAGAACGAGACGAGATTTTGACATAATTTGCAATAGTAAATAATATTTTGCATTTATGTTTCCTTTGTATGGAGCCATTGTATTGTATTGTTTGTAACAAAATTAACAAACTAATAAGGATGGGAATTGATAAGATTTTACCAATATCATCAGGCTCATTTGTGTGCATACAGTTTAATATTAGAACAAGGCTAATACATTTGGCTCTTTTGACAGGTGTATTCTGATTAAATTTCCAAATTATAAATAATAATTATATATAATTTGAAGCTTAAAAGTTGATTTCAGGTGGAGGAGGAGGAGACAGGTTTAGATTTAGTATCTAAACAGTCTGTGCCAGACACTGACGCACAGGAGGTTTTAAACATTAAACAGAAAGTGATTCTACTGTAGTTAGACTGACCTCTTTCTTCCTTAAATGGCCCGTTGTAATCATCCCTTCATATTCTGCGCGCTGGCCTGCCCTCTCCCTCGTTGTCCGCGCGCGCATGTCACATCCGTGTGTGTACAATCACAAAATAGACGACGGATCCACCCGGACTCGCCGCGGCGTGCAGCGGTAAGACGTAGCTTCACACAGCAGAGTCTTTAGTTTGTAAATGAAAGAGAAAGTAACGAGGTGCGGGTGTGGATCTGCAGGCGTGAATCTGCAGCGGCTCCAGTCTGCAGGTTTGAACACCGAGGCGGTGGTTCCAAGCGACTGACCTTAAAAACGTCAAATTTGTCTTTCTTTTTTAAGGTCCAATCAGTAATACACATTATTAGAGAACTATTGCCTAAATATTCGCATGAGTCCTATAAGCAGTCTACAGGAAGAAGGTCTATATCTAAATTTCAGCCTATAAAAAAAAAGAAAAAAATATTACGAGATAATTTTACATTGTGACGAGAATCTCGTGGCAATTTGATCTCGCGAGATCTCGTGCCACAAGATCTCGGCCCATCCCTTTTTTTACCTTAATAAATCCTTTTCGTAGTACTTCTGGGGGTAATACAAGTGTTAATGGATGATTGGGGTGCCCTGGTGTCTCCGGCCAAAAAATCACACTTGCAGCGTTTCCCTGCTCCGACCCGGAGCACCAATACACACTAATGGAATCGCGAAAAAGAAGAAGCTAACAGGCTAACATGCAAAGCTAACTGTGGGCTAGCGCCACTTAAACAGTATTTACAGTCAAGTTTGAGTGAAAAAAATTATCTCCATTGTGTAATTGTATGTACAATATTCCTCTCTCCCTTTGTCTTTTTTGTCAGCGTAGTATTTACTCTCACCAACAATTAACACATTGACTGCCATTGACGTCTGTAGATGTCAGTTATGTTTTTCAGTGGGAATGGATGCAGTAAAGCCTTGTGCAACTTCTATGTAAAGATCTTACTTGTAGACATTATTTTATTGAGTCAGCAGGTGGCAGCAGTGCTGTTTGGATGCCTGATCACAGGTAGCAGAAGTAGAAACCGCGGCTACTTCTTTAGATATACTGTGATCTCAGACGAGGGAAGGACAAAGGTTACGAGAGTAGGAGAAGATCGAGGGAGAATAGCGAAACATAAGGGAAAGTACAGGCAACTTACACTTGAACTTGGTTTTGGATAGCTGTGGTTCTCGTAGTAAGAGTGGTGGAGGAGGAGGATCAAGGAAGCAGACAGGTGTTACAGTGCCTTGCGAAAGTATTCGGCCCCCTTGAACTTTTCGACCTTTTGCCACATTTCAGGCTTCAAACATAAAGATATAAAACTGTAATTTTTTGTGAAGAATCAACAAGTGGGACACAATCATGAAGTGAAACGAAATTTATTGGATATTTCAAACTTTTTTAACAAATAAAAACTGAAAATTGGGCGTGCAAAATTATTCAGCCCCTTAAGTTAATACTTTGTAGCGCCACCTTTTGCTGCCCATTCCTCCTTGCAAAACAGCTCGAGCTCAGTGAAGTTGGATGGACAGCGTTTGAACAGCAGTTTTCAGTTCTTTCCACAGATTCTCGATTGGATTCAGGTCTGGACTTTGACTTGGCCATTCTAACACCTGGATATGTTTATTTGTGAACCACTCCATTGTAGATTTTGCTTTATGTTTTGGATCATTGTCTTGTTGGAAGACAAATCTCCGTCCCAGTCTCAGGTCTTTTGCAGACTCCATCAGGTTTTCTTCCAGAATGGTCCTGTATTTGGCTCCATCCATCTTCCCATCAATTTTAACCATCTTCCCTGTCCCTGCTGAAGAAAAGCAGGCCCAAACCATGATGCTGCCACCACCATGTTTGACTGTGGGGATGGTGTGTTCAGGGTGATGAGCTGTGTTGCTTTTACGCCAAACATAACGTTTTGCATTGTTGCCAAAAAGTTCAATTTTGGTTTCATCTGACCAGAGCACCTTCTTCCACATGTTTGGTGTGTCTCCCAGGTGGCTTGAGGCAAACTTTAAACAACACTTTTTATGGATATCTTTAAGAAATGGCTTTCTTCTTTCCACTCTTCCATAAAGGCCAGAGTTGTGCAGTATACGACTGATTGTTGTCCTATGGACAGAGTCTCCCACCTCAGCTGTACATTTCTGCAGTTCATCCAGAGTGATCATGGGCCTCTTGGCAGCATCTCTGATCAGTTTTCTCCTTGTATGAGCTGAAAGTTTAGAGGGACGGCCGGGTCTTTGTAGATTTGCAGTGGTCTGATACTCCTTCCATTTCAATATGATCGCTTGCACAGTGCTCCTTGGGATGTTTAAAGCTTGGGAAATCTTTTTGTATCCAAATCCGGCTTTAAACTTCTCCACAACAGTATCTCGGACCTGCCTGTTGTGTTCCTTGTTCTTCATGATGCTCTCTGTGCTTTAAACTGACCTTGAGACTATCACAGAGCAGGTGCATTTATACAGAACTTGCTTACACACGGGTGGATTCTATTTATCATCATTAGTCATTTAGGTCAACATTGGATCATTCAAGATCCTCACTGAACTTCTGGAGAGAGTTTGCTGCACTGAAAGTAAAGGGGCTGAATAATTTTGCACGCCCAATTTTTCAGTTTTTTATTTGTTAAAAAAGTTTGAAATATCCAATAAATTTCGTTTCACTTCATGATTGTGTCCCACTTGTTGATTCTTCACAAAAAATACAGTTTAATATCTTTATGTTTGATGCCTGAAATGTGGCAAAAGGTCAAAAAGTTCAAGGGGGCTGAATACTTTCGCAAGGCACTGTACATACATTATTTTGTTTTATAGAAGGAAACCACTGTTCAGATGTTTGAGGTGTCACTAAACCAATAAATATTGGCGTCCAAGGCACCGTCACAAAGTCACACATCTGCAGATGTCTTTCTATTTACAAAAAGCTTGTTTTCTCAGCTTTTTGGTTAGAAACGGGCATGTTCAGTGAAACTAACCTAGATTCAACTGGTGATTACGGAAAAAAACTAAACTTTTTTTTACTGATGAAAGTAGACAGTCTATTCTTTCAGAATCTGGTTGCAGATTTTACATAGTCATAGTACACAATATTCTGTGGGTCTTGTAGAATCAGAAAATCTTTTAAAACGCCTGGCAATATGGGGTTGGCTGTTCAGAAATTGGCTAGCAGCCAATGAGTTAATGAGTAAAAAAAACGCAACATGCAACACCTGCAGTGGCGCTAATGGCCTCTAGGGGCATGAGTTACTTAGTTCTGCTTTAAGAGTCTTCATATTTATTGACATATTAGAGGTCGACCAATATGGGTTTTTATAAGGCCGAGATTAAACTATAAAATATGACAGTGTTGAACTGTGACAGCAGGGGGTGCTTTATTAGGAGCATAGGGCTGAATTATTCAGGACATTCATGTTTAGTAGGTAGCCTACTTCAGACGGAGCTTGTTTAAAAGACAGAAATCAGCAGATTACGAAACAATAATCGGTCAGTCTCTATCTCCTATGGTTCCAAAATATAAGCAAACGTCTGCAACATAAAATATATTAAAAAACAATCAGAGCCTCAGAGGTGTACAAACTTGTTACCAATTTTCACAGCGAAGTTTCTCAGCTCCTGAGGCCTAGGAAGTCGTGGGTGGGCTCATTTTACAGTAAGGCTGTGACTGAGCTCTTTCTCTTTATCTGCATGATATCGGCTAAAAGATGATATTGTAAAATATCCTGACATCGACCCCTAATTCATATTTAAAAATATATTCTCTTTTTGCTAGTATTTTTTGTGTTGTGTCTTTAATATTGTTCCAACTGGCACAATAATGTCCTCGGGATGAATAAGGGGTTGAAACTGTCTCACAACGGTCTAAACGCAGCTCATGTTCCCTACTAGTGGGTGAACAATCCAACGCTTAGTAATTCTGTTCGACAATAATAGATCTATCCTAATCTTAGCACAAACTGACCTCCGTGAATTCAGCCCCTCGTCATGCTCAAATTTAAATAAAAAATATGTCAATCGGTTGTCCTGTTTTGTGCTGTAAAAATCTTCATTTGAGCTTGTATCGTTTGAGATATTAATGATTGTTTTATTGGTCAGATCGAAGGTCACCCTACTCGTTATAAAGCTCCAAAACGGGTAAAAATGGTGCCAATCGCTTCCTCTACATCTGTGCTGTTTTGTGCTGTAAAGATTTTCGTTGGTGCAGGTTAGTTTTTTAAACTATGGCAAACTTTAGAGCCTTGAGGCGTACACCCTCGTCCTCCTCTGAAGCACGCGCATGTGTCAGGAGCGCACGGCAACACACACTGCAAGCAAAAAAATATGGAATATCTCAAAAACGATAACAGCACAAACAACATTTTTTACAGCACAAACAATTAGCATATTGTTTAGTTCAGGGGTCACCAACGTGGTGCCCGCGGGCACCCAGGTGCCCTTTGGGGCATGCCCAGTAGCCCTTGAGACTTTTTCTAAGGTGTAAAACACTTCATTTTCTTGAATCTGATTCTTAAAAATACAATTATTTCTGTTCTTGTGACTCAGTACGACTTTAAAATAAAGCTATTGATATAATATGGGGTCAATATCCTATAAGTAAACAGTATACGTTTAAGTCTTTAGGATTTGTTTTTAACTGGTAGCTCTCGAACAACTCAATGCTCTTGAAGTAGCCCTCGGCTGAAAAAAGGTTGGTGACCCCTGGTTTAGTTAAATGTACGTTTAGTGGGGGTTCAACTTCTCACAGCTCACAAACTGTCACCAGGAAATTTAGAGCTGTGTGATAAAAAATATGTATCATGATTTCTTTCCTCATATTTAACAGGATTATTTCACTCATTTTAGATTTTTCACATTAAAAACAATATATCCTTTTAACTAAATGATTTATGAACATAGAGTAGATAGATTAAGTAATGAATGCTTTCCACTCTATGACCGATTAAAACACCAAAATATTCATTTTTACTCCAGACCAGCTGCTGTTACTGCCACAGAATTGACGGTAAACCTTCCTATTATAAAGCCCCATTGAGGCTGATCAAAGTTAGAGAATACTAATTGTATTCATTAACATAGCCTTACAGGAATCGTTAGTATTTTCTTAACAATATACTGAAACAGGGTCACATAAGCATTATCCCTAGTTACCACGCTACTGTATTTCCATCCTATTACCATTTTATCAATTTGCTGTAAGTAAATATCCTGCTTGGAAATGTAAAATATTTCCATTTTGAGAGGATTAGAACTTTTTATTCACAGTCAGGCAAGTACTGTTACACAGAGTGTTATTGAAGTATAATTCAATGCTTTGGCAGTCTGTCGTCAGATCATCATTGGCTCCCACCCTCGGTCATGCACATACACAGTTGTAATGACGCACACAATTTCCTACATTCGCCCCTCTCTCACACTCTGCCATGTCTTGGATCAGACACACTGTGCAACAACATGAGTAAAATACACCTTTGGTAAGTCGACACTTTTCTCTCCATGACTACATGGTTCCGCAGAGCTACGTCCAATCCAAAAACCCAAAACAACATGCTCAAGATGGCGCAAGATGTTTGAGGCCACGGGGACATTTTCAAATGTGTGAGTCTCTGATTATCATTTGAGATCAAATGCTTGGCCTAACTGACCTAACTATACAAGTCGTCTTAAACCTCCTTAAAGTTAAATTAAAAGAATGATGACGTGAGTTAACTAAGTGTCAGCCATGTGCTTAAACTAAACAGTTCTAAACGTCTCTCTTTGTAGCTCAGTAAATTTACAAGGCCCAACAAGCGACAGGTGTAAAAGGACGTGACATAAACAAAGGCACAGAAGTCAAAGAGCACAACATCGCTGTGACGGTTTGTATACCCAGGTTGTTACTAGCAGTCCTCAGTATCTTCAGGGGCAGGGGAACTTCGGCATTTGTTTCAGACAGCACATCAACAATAGTGATGTTTACAGGCCAGAATGGAAAACCTCCTATCTGAAAAAAAAAACACTTTTTTTCAGGAAAACAAAAAAAGTGGTTATTTCTATTATAGTATGGTCTTTGTTAAAGATATTCAAGCATATTCTACTGTTCTTAGACCCTATTTCTGCAATATGTGTTAACAATACAAGGTATTTTTGCCTCCCAAAGTGCAGATAAGTGTTCCCCCCTGTTAATGCCGAAAGGTGATTAAAATGTGAATTGAGTCTTGACTGTAAAACTTATATCACAAATCAAATCTGAATTTCAATACTACTTGGAAAAATAAATCATTTTCATAAATATTTTTTCCCAAAACTGTGTAGCCCTACAGGACTTATTGTTTTTTGTGTGTTTATATGTTTATCCACAAACTGTGCCAGACTTTTAGCAAAACCTCAATATAAACGAGGCCACCAAGGTAAAGCAACTTTCTATGACATTTTTTGACTAGGGGAAATAGCATTGCAAATTGCCTAATAAAGATATGACTCAAAGTTTCAGAAACTTTGTCTACAAGTTAGAAAAAGAACATTGCACATAAAGTAGGGCAACAGTATAAAAGACTAAGATATCCTGTGTAAAATGCTGAAGATCGGCACGTCTCGAATATCAGGTAACCGACTTTGTACTTATGGGGGCCAGCAGTTAAAAATAGTCCCTCACCCCAAGTGTCTCCACTTAGTTTTAGCTCATGTTCAAGTCTCATAGGTTCTTCACTGCGCCGCAATGGAAAAGGTACGTATGGCTCACGCACAGCAGGAAATCCCCATCACAAGCAATGATTTTAATAGCTCAAGTGTTGCAGAAAAGAATAGCCTTATGTGATTCCTTTGGGAGTTAAAAGACGGTGCTTTTCCTAGAAATTGTAAATATTGGATGTGTATCTTTGTCATTGTTGCTTGAAAGCTGACGCACTTACGGATTTCTAGTCAGTAGTCGTCAGTGCCATATGTATTATAGAGCTACTACTCTTGCCACAGCAGTGGCCAAAACACCTATGCCTGCTAATGTTTAAGGCTTAAATGTGTCAAGCGGTCTGTCTGAGCTGAAAGAAGCCTCAGGTATCAGACTTATCAGTGTTGTGTGACAGAGATACTACTGCATATTCTTGGCTTCTGCGCTGACAGCTTTAGTGTTTTTAAAGTTAGCCTAAATTAGACCCTCTGTTGATTCATAAATTCCTAAACACTTTGCCTAAATAAGCCTCATCCATGTTAAATGTTGTACTGAACGACATGGCTTATACTGTATTTCAGGCACAATTGTAATGTCAAGACTGAATTTTACGATGTATAGGTGAATAATTGTGTGCGCATGGCTCCGAGTGTGGCAGAGTTGTTGTGTCCTTCGGTGCATTGGGAATGTGACTAATGCAGGTCATGGGTGAAGATCCACTGGTGTTTTTCCAGCGTGTCTGTGTGTCTGCTGCAAACAAGTGTATCACAGTCAGAGGCACTGCTAGTGTTTCTTAGGGGCCCTGGGCAAAATATTATAAAATGCTGTCTCTGTGGTGTAACTTCGTAGTAAAGGTAGAACTGTGGTCACATAGTTGATCTGGTTTAAGCATTTTTAAAAATAAAAATACTTGATCATATTGCTATTTCATGTAATTTACTGTTACAGTTTTAAACTACAAAATATACACGTTGAATACATTTTTAAAAACGTCACTTTGGGAACCTGTGACATAGAGAGCCAATGTTGGTTTATTAATTCTGACTTGCTTGTTGGGTTGCTACCTTCCCACAGGTTTGCATCATTGTTACATTTAAACAAGGCATGAATTAACATCAGTTAAGTTTAACGTTATTGTTGGTGGATGAAGCTGCTTTAACATATGTTTAGACCTAAATTGCTACATGTTTAAATAATAATATATCAACTACTCTTTCTTAATCAACTCTTTCTTAACCTTTAACTTTATTTTTAATTCCCATTTCAGGTACTGTATACTAACCATGGAGTGAAAAATACATTCAAGTAACCAAAGACCTGGTATGGACCTGATTTTTTTCAAGAAACCAATGTTAAAATGGAGCTAATCCACAATGAGGACCAAACAGAGCCACAACCACTATGCACAGTCATAGGCATTCAAGACCAAGATCTCAGCGCATCAGAAAACACCATGTCTGAGAAAGAGGACGCATCAAAAGTGGTTGGGGCTTCTAAGGAAAACTCGACAAACAACACATCTTTTAATATATCAGATGGTTTCATGTATTGCTCCCCAATTGCCATGACTGACAAGGACATGAAACAGTGGGATTGTTGTGATTTCCTTCAACCTGGAATCTCTTTTGATGGAATAAATACTTGCCAAACCAATGACTCTTCAGCATCCGCACGATCAGCTATAACCAATGCACCTGCCAGCATGGTGTCTCCATGCGAGACTATGCCTGGTCAGGGCGTCAGTGACATTGTGTTCAGTGCCAGTCGTAAGTCTGATGACTGTCATGTTGCTGGTCTCTTCCGATCTTTATCAGATCTCTCAAATAATTCAGACAGTGACATAACCGCAGCATGTCAGTCAGATCTTTATATATTTGAAAGTGAGGCACATGATTTTATCCTGCGCCCTGAGCCTAATCTCCAGGACATTAAACGTTCACAGTCCATGCCATTATCACAAACAGGGGCAGACATCTCATTCAAAACACATGAGACGTGTGAGTCATTTGAAGCAGTAAACGAATATGACCAGGAATTCTCAGACAAACAGACAATAGTTCAGAGTGAAACAGGGGCGGGGAATAGCCTGAGTTTAAGACCACCTGCTCGAGACCCCTGTGATGTGGCTCAAGCGAAAACTGAGGTTGTTAATAAGACAATGAGAAATGATAGTCCCGTTGAACTCTGGCTTGATGCTTGTCAGTATTTTGCGGTTGAGGATCCAGAGGATAGAAACATGAGTGTACAATCAGCGATGCAAGCCTCAGTGTCCTCCACCTCAAGTGACTTTTTTGTACCCTCAGAAGAGACACAGAGATCAGGTTACAGTCTGAACCCCTGTGACATGATTGGCTGGTCCTTTGATGACAAAAGTTGGGGCCCACCGGTGGAAAGGTGGTCATCAGTAGATAGCTGGACTAGCGCGCTTTCTGACTGGGCAGAAATCATTGCATCTCCAGCAGAAGACCTGACTGCTGCCTTCACAGAGATAGGAGCAGAGATAGATGCTTTGACACTGGCACTAGCAGAGGTAACCACTCAGATTGAAACAGACTCAAAACTGACAAAGCTGAAGACGTATTGAATGAGTCCATTATGGGAGTTCAAGACAAGCCTTTAGATGCGCGGACTATCACAGAGAGCTCTGTTTTTACGGGACAAAGCTGCCTGATTCAAGAAAAAGAAGGTATTGAGCCAGTGTCAACAAGAAAAGAGGAGATTGAAAGACCCCACAGCGGTCATCCTGAGCCCCTGCAACAATCCATGATTTCAAGTGAGGTCACCACATCTGAAACGCACAGAGGAGATACAAGTGTGCTGTTGGTGCCACCAAGCGCAGCCTTTGAGGCAGTTACTGGTCTACGGGACATAACATTGGAATCAGTAGAGACTGATGTTAGTGAGAAAGTGATTCTGAACATTGTAGAGGACACAGATTTGGAGTACAAGAGAGCATCCAAGAGACTTCTAATTACTGAGGTAAGGTGCTGTAGGCATGACTTGAAAATAGCCAAAAAAGACTGTTTTGTGGATTAAAATGGTCTTACTCTGAATTGATTATTTGAAAATTACCATACACAGTATAACCTTGAGTTTGTGTATTCTTATTCCCTGTATTTTTACTCACTAATCCCTTGATTTTCCACCAGTGTACCTAGAGTTAGCTTTGGGGAAAAAAATCATTTTACTTGATAATTTTTTATTCTTTTACTTTACTAGAACGCACCCATAACTGCTTATGAGCTAGATACAGTGGCACAAAAGTCCTACATGGATGATTAATCAATAATTGGTGGTGCGCTGTGGAATACTTCAACAAAATGATCACAGCCTTAAACACCTGGACTAGGCACTACGGAAAGAACATGAAGGACTTTCCAACCCTATTGTCCTTGTCAATGTTGTCATACCTGATGTGTTGATAGTCAGTCATGAGACGCTGTGTGAAAATTCTAATGTCGCTGCTCATCTGACCTTAAGCAACAGTCACACTGGATCACAGCCATTTATTCTGAGCCTGACTAAGAGATTGATTAGCTAATGTGTCTCATTCTCCCAGACAAACAGGTGTGTGCGTGTTAGGTAGAACACATGGAGTACTTTAGTGAAAACGTCAGATGGACAGAATTGGCATCTAATAATAGCTAAGAGTTCATTGATAATAGCATGTATGAGTGGCGTGTCAGGGTGGAGGGGTGAGAGGACAGCACAGCTGATGGTTGCAACATGACCCTCTGCGGCTCTCTCTCTTTTCCAGTAGAGCCTTTAACACACCCATTCCACAGTGCATCCCCTTTAAAACCCGGGTAGGACTGGCCTACACACTTTTGTTTCAATAGCATGACTGTGGAGTGAGACTGAGGAAGGCTCAGATAAAGACACATTCTTTTCGCCTGCTCGACAAACAATATGGATTAATCAAAGCATGGAGGTTTTTCTTTGGGTCTTTTTACAAAGGTATGTAGAGGTGTAAATGGTTTGGGATACTCAAATGTGAAGATGAAATTATGTTTATGATACAGAAAT
The DNA here is from genome assembly GCA_007210695.1 of Neogobius melanostomus. NCBI lineage: Eukaryota > Metazoa > Chordata > Actinopteri > Gobiiformes > Gobiidae > Neogobius > Neogobius melanostomus. The sequence goes on along the minus strand of VHKM01000221.1, from coordinate 4,522,726 downwards.
TATATTCCATCCATCCATCCATTTTCTTCCGCTTTATCCGGGGCCGGGTCGCGGGGGCGCAGTCTCAGCAGAGATGCCCAGACTTCCCGATCCACGCACACCTCCTCCAGCTGTTCTGGGGGACCCCGAGGGGACACCAGAAAATATATTATTCATATATTAGTTCTGGGATAAATCTTCAAGAGCATAAAGACTTAATTATAGACAAAATGTTTATATGTGTTGTACTTTTTATAGTGAAACTATATTTTTTTTTAATTCTAGCCCGATGGAGATAAGCGTGAGATAAAAGATGAAGCCAGACTCTCTTCGCTGGACTTGGTGGCTGAGGAGCACATTGAAAGAATTTGTACCCCACTGGAGACGCTCAATGTCACTCACCAAAGGACTGAGGCCCTAGGCCCCTTCCTTTTATCAACACACTCCCTCCAACAAACGTGCACGTGCCAGAACAGAACAGCAAACTTAGTTTGAACGTGCATGTGTTGCCTGACACATTAGCAGACTTTGATGGAGCATGCCAGGTGGAGCAACTGTGGGGGAGTCTGAAGTTTATTACACCCTTAGCTCCTCTCAATGTTGGCTCCTCCCTGGTCACTAAAGCAAGTTCAAGCAGCAGTCTGAATGGAGACCAAGAGGCATCTAGATGGGTTCTCAACAGAGACAGTGTTTATGATCCCAGTAAAGCTTTGGATTGCTGGCCAGAATCAGATGAGGTTACTGACTTCTCATCAGAAAGTAATGAAGACATTGTGTGGCCAAAGCAAACTGACACAGAATGTTCAACAGACCTGAAAGCTGGTGAACCTACTCAGTGTTCTTTTACTAAAAGTAAATCTATCTATGAAGAAAGCAGAGACCTTTTAAACTTGGTTGTAATACCAAATGATCATTTCATTGTCTGCGAAGAAAAACGGGAAGCATGCTTCACTTTAGACTTGTATGACCCTTTTGCTCCTTTGGTCACACAAACCCTAACTGAAATAATGCCACACAAAACTCATAAGTCCTCCTCTGAGGGCAAGACACGCTCCAAAAAGAGAGGCCTGCAGGTCAGCCACATGGAGCACATACCTCCAGGAAACAGGAGAGCCTAAACCACAATGTAGAAGCCGAACAGCGTCCCCATACCTTAAAAGAAAATCTCACAAGGGAACAGGACAACAGATTGGAACACAGTGAAACAGTAATAGATACTGGAGTGGCCCCACAGAAAGAAATGGACAGACGCCCTAGCAAAAAGAAAAAGAAGCACCAAGGGAAATGTACAACAGAATTACTGACTGAAACAGAGCACGAGTTAAAAACGGATACACCCAGAACAGACTTTCAAGAGAAAATGGTCACAAAGGACATTGACCATTAGGTGCTTTAAAGAAAAACATTGAGAAACCAGAGACTAAAACAGTATCAAAAGACAAACCTTCTCAAAACCCAAGTGCACCAAATAATAATGATGACATATTAAAAAACGACGCCTGTCACAGGGCAAGTTTGGAAAGCTGGTCAGTTCTCTGGAATCTAAGTTAGCAAAGGGAGACACGTCAAAAGGAGTAGAAGATAAGGCCAATGTTGGGGCAACACGCAGAAAGACATATAGTGAAGTAGTGAAGCAGAAAAGTGTTAAACCTACAGGTAAATATGTTTTCTGGCAGAAATTCATAGCCTGGCCAGCCAGCCTCTCCTGCTTTCTGTTCAAAAGCAGAGGAAGCTGATTGTTTTCTCACAGTCAATCCCAAAACTGATAGGCTTTGTATTGCTCCAATAGATTTGTGAAATTTGTAACGCAGCATCCAAATTTTGAATAATTGTAATTGTGTTTGTACTCAGAAGATAACTGCGAGTACCAGCCTACAAGTGCCGTCTGGCTGGCCAGGCTATGACGTTCAATGTCACAGGACTTCAGCTCACTGACAGACATTTTCATTTACAGATCCTAAGGTTGTGAAGCCCATCCATGCACTGCCAGTGAGTGGAGACCCTCAGAGTCTTTGTCTTTGGTGTCAGTTTTCAGATGTTCCCACTGACTACACTGTCACATGGAGAAAGGATAGGACTGTTCTGACTGAAATCAAAAGGAGGTATTTTATATATTCCTATTCTAAAAAATACACTATTTAAAGCTTTATTTTAGCTTAAGGTGATTCATTTATCTTCAGACATTTTTACGGAGGCTAAATACAAATTAGGCTCAAAATAAAGCAATTTTACCTGTTCTTAAAGTGCAGGGGATGAGAGTAGAGTATCACTGACCATCTCCAATGCATCCCAAAAAGACTTGGGGAAGTACCAGTGTGAACTCAGCAGCCCACATAAGATGATCACCCTAGACTTCCTGCTCACCTATGAGTGTATGTGGCACCTGTACAAAAATATGGAATATTGATTTAAAATAATAGTATTATTATTATTATATTATTATTATTATTATTGCAGTGCTAAGTGAGATTGTCCTCCCAACAACTCCTAAAACCAGTAATTGTAAGTCAAGTTACTGTTAAAATATTGTAATCTTACCAAGTAAACGTGTCAATATTATATATTTTTTCCACAGCTGTTCCTGTTGAGGTGGGTCATGAAGAGGAGAGTGTCTACTGCTCCAGGCTAATGTTCAAAGAGGACTTCCTTGCTGAACAATACTTTGGGGAGAATCATTCTGCTAGCATAGTCACTGAGAAGAGTCACTTCGGAGAAGGCATGCACCGACGGGCCTTCAGAACCACGCTGCAGGCTGGACAGATCCCCCTGCTAGTGACAGGACACCCCTGTGTGCTCAAAGTACACAACGCCATTAGCTACGGAACCAAGAACAACGAGGAGCTTGTACAGAAAACTTCAATCTCGCAGTGGAGGTACGGCCAATTAATTATTTAAAGCACAGTAGTGGAGAGTGGGGTGAGATGAGACACATTTTGCTTTGATGGTTATTGTGTAACAACAGTACGAAAATGTACTATTTACATACATTTTGGGATGTTTTCTAGTCGTTTGCATCTTTAAAAATAGTCCGGAATATTTGGTTTTAAAGATGTTGGTCTTCCAAAAAAAGTTGTCTTGTGGCTCATTTTACCCCAGGAGGAGCAGGGTAAGATGAACCACCAGATTTAAAGGTGAAACTGACAATAAATATCATTAAGTCATATTTTTGCATTTTAGTGTTTCCTACTAGCTATTTTTTTTCACACAAAAAAATAGATTATAACATATATATTTGTTTTCATATGCTCCTTCTGCATAAAAGAATAATTCAAGGAATGAGTACATAAATATCATTTGGCCAAAATATATACAACACAGATTTAGCCAAAATGCATCACACTTTTCCATAAAAACCTCATATGTAAAACATAATTAGGCCTGGACAGTACTGGCAAATTATTGTTTTTGTAATATTTGCTGACGCGATATCATATTACAAGATGATCCCAAAATATATTGCTTCCAACTGACTGAGATGGGCCGACAGCCCTTTTCAGGCCAGGACCCCCACAATTGTCATGTGAACAATCCCTATTGTGAAAACTAAATAAATATATAGATTTTCAAAGGTATTTCAAATCTGGTTCAGTAATATGTGTTTACAGTGTTTACTTGACCTCAGTTTACAAATCTATGCAGTTCTCAATTAAGAATGATATAATTATATCTTTTTCACAAACACAACCTCTCATCTAAGCTTATAGTAATGTTTCTTTGGCTTTTATTATTGTAGGAGTGTCAGGTGCAGAACACAGCCAGAGAATACATCAAGGCGTATACTGCTGAGGCTCAGTCTTTCGATGCTTTTGGAACAGTCCCAGAGTAAGACCCTGTGATCATTGTAGTCTTCTAATCACTGAGATTATTTTTAAAGCTCTTGTTTTATTATGCTTTTTAAAGGATAATCCCATCTACCTGGTCCACCGTCCATCTAATGACATACCTTATGCCACTCTTGAAGAGGAACTGATTGGGGATTTTGTTAAATATTCTGTAAAAGATGGCAAAGAAATCAACGTAATGAGAAAGGACTCTGAGGCAGGACAGAAATGCTGTGCCTTCCAACATTGGGTCTACCACTACACTGAGGGCAACCTGCTTGTCACTGATATGCAAGGTACAAACAATAATATCCCTTTTTTATCTATCACTATGCCTGGAAATAATGATGTGTTCGGATTCATAGGAGTGGGTATGAGGCTGACAGATGTTGGAATTGCCACTTGTAAGAAAGGGTAAGTGTTTTATTAGATGGCTGTTCTTAAACCATTAATTTCTAACGTGGCTTTTTTTCACCCCTTTTTGAATAGGTACAAAGGCTTCAAAGGAAATTGTGCCACATCTTTTATTGACCAGTTCAAAGCCTTGCATCAGTGCAATAGCTATTGTGAAATCCTGGGCCTTAAGTCGCTGCAACCAAAACCTAAAAAGATTGCACCCGCTCCCAAGTCCAAAGCTCAACCTGGTGCCACCGCAAAGAAGAAGATGTGTGAGCCCACAGTGAAGGCGAAGTCATAGCAGGGCGAGTGTAAGACACACTGCTTAAAGACTCTTATTTCTTTATGGTTTATTTGAAAGACTTTCTAAGTGTGTTCTGGAATTGATTTTCATGAACTTGAAAAAATCGCACTTGAAATATTGAAGCTTGTATTTATTAAACATGTTAAGGTCTGATGGTCTTAGAATGGCTGACTAAGAGTGATAGGTATTATTTTTTTCTACTTCTGTGATGTCTTCTCTAAACGGTTCATTAAATTAATGAACTTTTACTGATTGATTGTAGAACATACATTTGGAAGTAGCTTGTCTTTCAGAGATGCACTCATTATATATTGTATATTGTATATTCTTTGGCGCTTAAACATAATTGTCTTGAGTTGTATTACAGTATAAAGGGACATCTATTCCTTTTTGCAATGCAACAAATGGTATGTTTCTATGTATTTTCTTTGGTGATCTTGTTACTTTAGTATAATGCATTTTGTATAAACATGTATTGAAATGTAACATTGTTTTGTTTCAGTTTTGCTGGTGTAAAAAAATAATGTTGGTGTTTTCTCACTTTTGTGGAGCAACAATATCTCTGCTTCTGTGGTTCTGGGAACACACTGCAGTGTGTAGTAGTAAAGAAATGATTCAACAAGTTGTGTGTCATACACAATTCGTTTTTATTTAGATATTTCACTTACTCAGTGAATGAAAGATGGAGATGTTATCAAAACCTGTTCTTAACATAGATGGTGCCAACAAACCTGTAACTCCATCAAAACAATATTGTTTGTGGTTTACAAGCTTTACCATTCTATTTAGATGCCAATAACTATTGGCAAGAACACAACACACCTAGGAACATAAAACATATCTTGGCTACTTTTGGCATTTTCACATATACTGTTGCAAATTATCACCTTCAACACAAAAGTAGGTCACACTCGTGAGCATTGATCATGTATAGAGTAAGTATCAAGTTTTCCTAGCTTCACTATTTCATCCATGAGACGTCGTCCTCGCCGCTTACTTCGTGGTCATACATAAAGGACACATTCTTTGATGATTTTTCCTCACTGTAGCTATTTAGTGTGATAATGGCGTTTGATGACCAGTACACAAACACCATTGTCACACTCCACAGCTCTGGAGCGACTTAATGCAGGAGTGGACGATGGGAAGCCTGAAATTAGAAAAGGCTGTTTTACCGTCTACATGACAGTACTGTTAGGTTGCATCTGTGGGGTTGAAAGTTTGTCACTGTAGCTGTGGTGAGATGAGAGCACCTGTGTTTTTTTGGCTGTGAGGAACATGTGACTTTGTAAAACGTTATACTTTGTGAATAATACTCTGGACCGTGTTTTATTGTTATTGTATTTCAGAACAAAGTCAAATATCCGACCAGTAAGTTATAAGAACACAAAACATTTAAAGAAATATCACCAGATTTGAAAATGTGCTCTTTAACCGTCTCAATAGATTACACTGCAAAACAAGGAACATGTCATTTAAAAGATCAAATGTTCATCTGATATAATTATGCTGCTCACCTGGACGCTGCCTTCTGACTCCTCAGAGTTGCTCTCTTGTCTGCTGCTTCCACCTCACAGTGATCATCTCTTGTCTCGTTTTTTCTTTTCTTTTTTCAACAGCTAAAGTCCACAAGTGTGTGCAGTACCACACATAGGAGGTCCATGGGGTGGTTCATGGTGCATTTAGGGTCCAACTCTGTCCTGTCCAAGTCTTTATGTAGACACAGCATGCTTTGGACAAACAGCCAGTTCCACATCAGTGATAAGCTACAGGGGAAGTATTGATCGACCCTGACCACTGATGAAGGCTGCGGGGATAAAGAGGGAAAGAGCAAGCTAACTCTTTCTTTTTTTCTTTTTTTTTAAGCAAAGCAAAAAGTCAAAGCTCAACAACGTAATCTCCCCCACCCCCAAAAATAAATAAACGATTTTTTTTTTTTTACTTTATCACTAGTTTTACATTATGTTCATGCCAAATATCAATGACTGATAAAATACCAGTTCGTTGAATGGTTTGTTGCAACAGTTTTACTTGTTTTTCTATTTTAAGTACAGTTGAAACTTCTGTACAGCAAACTCAAATATATAGATCAATTAGAGCCTTTACTTTATGCAGCCAAAAATGGCTGATATATTCCCATGCAACTTGAGAGGAGGACAGCAGTTGACTTTCAAGTCTGTTTGTGATCCCGCTGGGGCTATTGGTTTTGATAAATGTCCCACAGTGGCAGTGTGGCTTTATTTACTTGTCCTTGGAGCTGATAACTCCCTGATTGCCCAAGTGAATGAACTTGAGGTCCCTTCACCAAAGCACATGCTGAAATACAAACAAGATAAATTAAATATCCACTTAATGGTTTGACCACCACAAGTGCTTCAACATCATTTTTGTATTTAATACTTTTAACATTTAAATAATGCGTATTTCAAACAAACTTGGTGTTTGTGCTTTAATAATGAGAGAACAACATTTGGAGAAGTTTCATTTTTATTAGAAGTTAATACGAACCACAAAGTAGCAGGAGAGTATAAGGAAAGTGGTTAATTTATGCCAGTAAATAAAAAAGAAACTCCTCTATAAAACCAGAACTTTCAGTTACTTTTTACAGTTGGCCTGGATAATGGAGCAGAGGGCTTTATACAAGATACAAAAGAGATACTTCTGAATCGTTTTCATTATCAGCAGGTAAGACTTGCAGATTACTTTATATTGCACCAATTAAGCGCTCAAAATGGAAATAATCACATTCATTTAATGACAAGATAAACAATACTCGCATGACCTCAAAGTGATCAATAAAGTGCCCTTTTGGTTCATAGGTGTTAGGAAAAATCATAAAACATGCAGTTTTAAATTTAGTGGCAATCACAGCTTCTGTATCAAACACTTGCACGCACACCGCTTCAATTAGTGTAATTGATCAATAATACATACTTCTATTTATTTTCATATACTGACTGTTATTATATATATATAAAATCATTATATTATATATATATATAATCATTAGAAACAATTTACAGCACTATCAACAGCAACAGGCAGATGATTATTGTACTTGATGCAATTGGCCCCTCTCACCCTCAAGACGGATTAGTGTCCAATTAATGTATTTAAAGCAAACAAGATACAGTTTCATGCTGCTTCCATAGCTATACAATATAAACCTTTTTATGCAACATATTTGCTATCACAAATGATATGGACTAATTATTCCCCAGACTAGCCTTAGTTGCACATCACATGATTATACTGAACTGTCAAAATAGTAAACAACATAGTTCATCAGTACAAATACGCCAGAGGAAATTCTTGTTAGAATTATCATTATTAATACAACTAATGATCTAAAAAATTCATGTTCCATGAAAATTGCAAAAAACTATAAAATTTGTATCTGTAGGGACCTTGGGGTCCCACTTTCTCATACTGTTCCAAATAGCAAAAAAAATACAAATAATTATTTTACAAGAGGCTGCAGCGGCAATAACTGATCACAAAACTTGGACAAGGCTTGGATGTGAAGTTGGCCAATTTCCTGTTGTTTTTTTAAATTATTATTTGGCTCACATTCCTAAGGTAATCTGGTGTTGGTCCAAGGATCTGAGTGCGACATGGTCATAGTGCCTTTGCAGGATAGATAAGAGATTATGATTGATTGATTATTATATATATATATATATAATATATATATATATATATATATATAAATAAAAAATAGTGCACGGAGGAGCCAGATTAAGGCCATGCTTGGACCCATTAACTGAAGGACTCAAATACTGTGCTATAGCTTACAGAAAGAGCTCTTGAAATGCATTAGTGTTATTCCAGCACTGTATACAGGGTTGCTTGTCAACTTGTCAGTCACTGTTCATGCCTGTTCATGTGAAAAATGCAGCATTAGGCTCACTGTTTGTCCACAACACTCTTAGTTGTCAACCCAAATTGAAAAGATTGAAAGTTGCAGAGATGGCAGTTTACAAAGAGGCTGCTGTGCCGTTTGTCACAGTCAGGGATTACAGAACATGCTCGGAGAAAACTGCTACGACAACTGCATGGACTTCCTGTGGCCTTTTGCATGTTTTTTTTCTTTTTCTTGTGCGATGCGTGGCCACAGCTGCTTTAGTCAACACCCTCAAAGCCTTGTGCGTTCTCCACAGCCATGAGAAGCTTCTCCCGCAGGTCCTCAAAGGAGTCATAGGCTGGTAGATCCAAGCGGTTGAAACTAGTAGGAGGACAATATTGGTTAGACTGCTGTACGATTGCCTAATTGTTTCGAGGTCTAGTTACATACCATGTATGAGCTCTTGGCAGCTTGTCTGGTGTCCCCCACTGCTCAATTGTGAACAGCTGTGGGCCATTAGAACCTGGGCACAAAAAGGACATTTACCTGTGTTAGCTCTGGCTATCTGGTACAGTTTGTCTCTTGTCGTTCAGACAATTTATTGATAATTTTTAAGTCGTACGTGTTCATACCATAAAGTTCAGCAAAGCCATTCATAGGAACTCGTGATGTTCCTGTGACAAACTGTAAAAGTCGTATCCTCTTTTCAGCATCCATTAACAGCACAACCTAAATAAAATTAAGTACAGATATTAGTGCCATGGAAAAAATTACAATGTTTTATGTTGTTGTAGTTGTTGTATCTCAAGTCCACAACCAGACATGTGCCTGAATGGGACTGGTCATGACAAATGTTGACCAGGGCAGACTTTTATCAGAGTAAACACACCTATTATAACAGACTTTGAACTTTCCAAGCAAGTCGAGAGCACGTATAGTACATGAGAAAAATTGCTCTAGCAGTAAAAGGTAGGTTAAAATTACAGCAATTTAGAATAAGCCAATACCTTCCAAAACCACTGTATAACTGGATGGTTGGGGCAGTAGCCATTTTTGTAAACAGTGTGTTGTCTCCAGTCGTTGACATCCACATCACCAAGACCACACATGAGCAGCTGCGATGACATAGGAAACACTCAATTATCGCTAATTATCATTGTCATCAAATGAACAAATGCCACTTCGGCATAATTAGCTTTGAAATACCTCCAATTCATTTTCATCAAAGATTTTGATGAGATCTACGAGAATGAGCTCCGTAAATCCCTGAAAACAGAACAATCGTATTTTGAAAGTTAATCCGAAATAATTATGATAAAATTTCCTTGTAAAGAAAAGAGGACTCGAGTCTTAAGGAAAAACTACGTGTGTTAACATGAACTGTGTTGCCACATTGCCCCCATGTGGTTAACTCTCATGGAAATACCTCCAGGAAAGCGTTCATCTGCTTCTGGACCCTGTTCACAAATCTCCACTGGATGACAAGGCTATTGAAATAAATTTACATATTTTCATATCTGTTCATTTTAATGAAAGCATGTTACTTTACTTAAAACACAAAAACATTACTCAATGTATTCCTTCTTGTTGTCATTGGTTACCACCATGTCGGAACCATTGGGCTTCAGGTCAACCTGGTAAGTCTGAGGTAGAAACAGAAACAAATGGATCAATAACAGAAGCTTCATTTCGATAAATATCATTTCATGAAGCTATAATCTATTCACCTGTCCAAAGTTGTCTTCATCAATACAGAACCTTAAATCCAGCTCAGTGGGATCATTTTCCAGAATCCATTTGAGGGAGTTGTAGTATTCACTATCCTATAGAGAAGAAAACAGAACACATAGCAAAAACAAGCAAACAAACAAACAAACATTTGATATCATTTACAACAACATTAAAATTATACATACCACAGACTCCATGTCTTTTAAAGAAATCTGTTTTCCAAGCATCATTTTGTAAAATGGACGAATGAAAAATCCTGCAAAATGTAATTGGTAAATTTAAGATCAGATTAAAATGATTTGTAGATACTGACATAAAACTAGAATAAAAATCTAGATCAACACAAAGATAAAAAAAAAGTATTTCTTGCCATCTAAGAGTTTTCCATGAAACACTGCCATTCCTGCCACACGCCCAATGAACTTGAAGTATGACAGATGATCCTCATTGCAGAGACCAGAGTTAGGGTTGATTTGAAGTGTGTAATTGTCACTGTAAAAGCAGAATTTATGAATACATTAAAAATAACACTATTCTTTACCATTTATACAACAGCATCTGAATTCCTTTTTTCGGATAGGTCATTAGCATTTATAGTAAGTATACTAAACACTCTCCAGAAGTGGAAAACAACTGTTACAGGATGGACATTTCAATAAGAGGAAACCTTACTCGAAACTTAAAACAAGTCTCATAGGAAAATTATTGGCCAAGGCATTTTACTAGCAGCTGTTGGGCCGTATAATCAAGGCAAGCAAACATGAGTACTTACGTAGCAGAGTATTCAAAGAGCCCATAGTAAGGATTAAACATCTCCTTGGATAAGAGAAAGAACCACTCTCGGGCCACTCCGCCATAGTCCAGGCCCTTCTCTGCCTCAAACTCGATCCAGAGCCGTGCTTTCAAGACATCTGGTCTCTTCAAAGACATGATCCGGCGGTATGACTCTTCAAATATGTTATTTCTGTGCAACTTCATTTCAAAGCGGTTCGGGATATCCGCCTAAAGAGAGAAAAGGCAACTGGTTGGCTTTAAATGAATTGTAAATATTGCCATTAGTGAAAATAGTAATTTGTTCTTACAGGTTTCTTTAATTTCTTCCTGAAGTAGTCATATTTTTGCTTGAACTCTCTGGAATAGGGAACTGCCTGCAAAGCAACAACACACACACATATGTACACTTTAATGAAGGGAATCTACAGTATGTTATGGAAAACTGGCAACCAAGTACTTGTGTGACAATATATACATTTTCCAATATATCGCGATATTTTGCGGGACGGTACAATACTTTTTATTCCGATATCGATACTTTTGATGAGCAGATGTATATGAATGAGCAACGTCATGTATATTAATGAGGCAGCAGTGCTCCACTGATTTCACAGTCAATAGAGGCCAATAATGGTCAAGAATTCAGACAGACCAGTAGAGGGCAGCACCACAGTTTTAAGCACTTGGACCAAACACTGTCGCACAAATATATTACTGTTAATGATAGTTTATATAATTATGAATAAGATTAATTTGGGGTTGAATTATTCCTTTTGAAATAGGACTGGTTTCTTGTTTATTTAATGTAAACACTGACAGATCAATAACCCATTTTCAGTAAGTCAGAGATCATTTATACACATAGAAAAAGAGGTACAAAGTACATGAAAAGATGTGTAAATGATGAATAATACGTAGTATGTTAAAATAAAAGTTTTTTTTTTTTTTTTAAATGGTCATGTATCGTAGATTATTTTTGTGCAATATACTGATTATCGCAATATCGGCGTATCGTGAGATTATCGTTATCAAAAGCCATGTATCGCGTACGGTATCAAATCGTGAGCTACCCAGAGGTTCCCACCCCTACTTTTGAGAGTGACCATTATTGTTGCAAAAAGTAAAAACTGGTATATAGCAATCTTTTTGAGGAGATCACTCACTGGTCCTGTGATGGCTGGACTCTGCAGGCGAGGGTCCTCCCACTGGGTGTTCTTTGTATCTGAGCAAAACATTTGAAATATTGAGGTCATTTGTATCATTATGATATGCATAATCAAAAAGAATGTATCTAAATTTCAATATAATTCAAACATTCTGAGAGAAATATTGTATCATAACACTTTGTCCTTGGAACAGTTTGTCTCTGTGCGTTGTCATGGTGTTTTCTGGTATTGAACCATCTGTATCTCTAGTCATTAGAAAAGGCACAATATAAAGAAAGGCTCAAATGATTGAATAATACGGTCTTACTGTGGTCAATGTAGAAGGTGCGACCATCTGTGTGGACTCTTTCTTCCCACCCGGGCTGAAAAAGTAAACGGACATTGAAAAAATGCATGCGCGTCATTGAATAACAACAAGAAGCAGGCTGGCATCAAATAGTCATTGAAATCCATCCGGTCGCGTCCTTGCTTGATTGAACTCTCATGACTAGTACATGACCAACCACCTCAAAGTCCGATAACACGTGTTAAGCTCAATCAATCGACAAAAAGGACTGGGAGGGATTTTGCTCCTATTTGAGTAAAGTCTGAAACAGCAGCCAGGCAGGGATATGATAACAAAATAGAGGTTATATCATCACTGCAGTTCAACCAGTAACTCCACCGATACAACGGCCACTTGGGATAGTGTCACATACCACACACACACTCATACGGCATAGCGTTAGGTAAAATAAATAAAAAGTGGCTCATGGTTGTGATTGAGTACTGAATGAATAAAGAAACTTCTGCTGCAAAAGCACGTTTCTTTTTATAAAGGATGCTTTATTTGGGCTTTAGAAAACATAACTTTTGTATATTTTGAAGTATTACGTACGTGTAGATTAATGAATATACCTATGACAGCCCTCGTTAACGGGTGAGGCAAACTTAAATGTAAGTCTTCTGATGTTCACGCAATGAGGGAAAAAACAGGGTTTTTTTTCTTTGTAAAAAAACCCAAAAACAAACGAAACAAAAAAAAAACTGTTGACACAAGTGACCAGGTGACCTCAAGTGCTTTGTTTGTCCCGAGAGCCAATATAAACTGTTCAAGATCTGTTCCATACAAAAGAGGCAAATGCATGGAATTTCTATTTTCTTTTTTAATTAATCTATGATAAATTCATTGTATAATAGGTCTGTGTACTTGCGTTAATTGTATTTTGCATTTTAAAAGGAAAAAGAAAAATCAATTTTCATTTGTTTATACCAGACATTTATTTGATAACTGACTCTGTTATAAAGAAAATACAATAATTAACCTTTTATTGATTTTGTTGAAAACTTGCTTTCTCTTGTCTGCAAAATAAACTCTAAACGCTATTGACCAGCATTCAGCACGTGGCTTTAGCTCTGCTCCCATTCACAAGCAGATCACTGAGCTTTGTGTGTCCTGGATCCGGTCATTCATTTTCATGGACCCGGTCATTCATTTCTAGCCGAATGCAGACGTCCTGTAGACACAGGCGCAGCTTATGTACCGTCTGTTCATATTTGTGAGTGCTGAATGTCGTGCGTGATCCTGGCTGGCTGTGGCTGATCCTTAAAACCATGACACATGCATGTGTCATGGTTTTCCCGAGCTCCGTCATCACTGATGGTGCAGTACAACGCGAACTGGAGGCTGGTGTAGGCTATCCGTACGTGTCTATAGTAACCCATTGTGCGAGACATGCCAGGAGCATGCTGGGGCATCATTTCGGCCCAGGAGTTTTATTATTTAAACCGGCCCACTCATCCCCAGACTTGTAGCTCACCTCATAGAGCGTAGCATCGAAAACTTAAGGTTGTAGGATCAGTTCCTTCTCTTTTCACATGGGCCCCTACACACATAATCTGGGCCTGATACATTTCAACAGTAAGTGCTGAGTTCTGCACATTAAAAATATATTACTTATGCATTTGGTATACATTGGTTACTACTGCCTTTCATACTTTCTTTTTTGCCTCACCTACCCTTTGTGTAAATAACTGTAGTTATTTACTCACGCAGACACCTCATTGATATATTCGCTGGACTGCCTCAAGTTAAACCAACTCGCAGGGGTGTTCTACTTAACCCCCCTGATGTTTTTTGGGGGAAATATGGAAATTAGCCCAAGGCTACAATCCAGTGTGTCGTGTTTACATGCATGAAACCCATGTATGTTCATTAACATGCACTGTCCTGACCAAATAAACCAATAAACTTACACTGTTGGTGAAAACCCAGCACTGACTGGCACAGGATACTCCCTGGACACAGCGGAGACATCCCAGCTCTGGCACTTTCAGAACGGCCTAGAACGCGAGGGCACTCCTCTTGTTATGGTAGTGGCTTTGTCTATATGCACTATCCCTGAGCGACCTCATATGGCTGGGCAGAGTAACTGTGTTGCATCTTGAATGTAAATGGCTGCCAGCACTTGCCAGCGCGGAGCCGTTTAAGTCTCATATAGTTAATAAAGCTTGCACTTACAACTACCAAAACACCCCTGGTACACTCCAAACAATTTCATTAAATGTTCTAAAGTTCAAAGTGATTTACATCTTTACAGATACAAAAGCACATTTATCAGGTCAGGTCTCCATCCAAAGTTTGATGGTGCAAAGGCATTTCCAGTGCAACTATTGTTCATTGTGATTTGCATTTCAAAGCGGCCAAAAGCAATAATCTCTTTCCTGAAGACGGTGAGAGGGCCAGCCTATAAGAAAAGCCTACCTACAGAACAAACACCTGTTGAGAAGCAACAGGTTGGGCTGCGCACCTGTACCATGACCTTTACACATCTGTTTATGTCTCTCTGGATCGTTTGTCTACGCACCGCAGAGTCTGACGTTAAAAGTGTGGACAGTCCACGAGCCGCGCCTCTGTCTACAGGACGTGCGCATTTAGCTACAGCGCACAGATCCTCTCTGAGAATGTCGCCATGATGCACAAAGCTCAGTTACTGTACGTGGTGAACAGGAGCAGAGCTAAAGCCAGATGCTGATCGCTGGTCAGTAGTTTTTGATTTACTGAAGTGTGATTTGCTCCAGTTTCCTATTTGCAGAATATGATTCAACACAATCAATAAAAGGTTAATTTTGTTTTTGGCAGAATCGATTTTTCAAATAAATGTCTGATACAGACAAATTGAAAAACAAAACAAAATGGTAATTGTTGTTTATATTGCAACAAGTATAGAATATGTAAAAAAAAAAACGCAATTCTTGATTTTGCATTTTGCTAATAAAATGGGAAACACAATGATGCAAAAGTACATGGACCATAATAGTTATGTAATTGATGTATTTTTAATGTTTTGTAAATTATAATTCCTTAATACCTTTGTGGGAGGCGAGAAAGGGATCCCAATTAAGATTTAAGAATAGATGCCAATAATTGTGGTTATACAAATGCCAGCCAAGGGTGCAAACCTTCCCTGAGTATGTGTGAGGGAGACAGACGGAACCACAAGCAATTTGTGAATTAAACACCACACCAGGCCTGTTTTCTGACAAGGATGTAACTTTGTGACATAGTTAAAACCTTATTATTATGTTATTATAGTCTTTTAAATTATCTATAGAATTGTATTATGATTAAATGCTTCTATAAATGCTTCGGTCCTATATTTATCTATTTTACCTTTTTTAGTTTGCACCACACCACTTTTAACTTGCCAAATTGCAGACGTATGTACATAGCAAAGGAGCAGTCTGAAGGGGGCATAGGGTGTTCATGAGCACGCTGCACTTACATTTTTCACAAAAAAGGTGGTGATGCAACAAGGGTAATAGAATATTTACTGAGGGGGTACGGTTCATCCATGCTGGGCAGGACAGTGAGGGGGAACAAAAACAGAGAGAAGAGAAAGAAAGTGCAAGGTTGTCTGCAGGCATTTGACTAGACCACCAGACAAGTAGGCAGGCAGATGGAGGAAGGCATCAACCAACCTCCTCTGGTAGGTGCTGCCAAACAGACATGGTCAGATGGCGAAGAAGAAGCAAACATTAGATCCACCAGAAAGGAGAGAGAAAGAAACACACATGCACACACCACACAATCATCATAAGATGCAAAAACTCTGCAAGACCTGTCTTAGAAAAAGTATAGTGTTTTTATAACAGCCCAAAACACACACTGGTCACTGCAAGATCCTAACAGCCAAATTCCACATCATGCGTGTTTGCTCCGGTCCGCTCTCTGCAGTAAATAGGTTTCTATTGTACTTCCTATGAACGGTTCCTCCTCCTCCTCTGCTCATAAAGGGTCTGTTGCTGGTTCACTACTGTGCTGCTCTCTGACAAAAAACAGTTTATTTTCTGCTACAGAACAGCTCCACAGGTCAGATCGACCAAAAAGGAAAAGGGACACAACAACATTTGGATTTTACACAATATAACTTTGATTACGTGACATGTCAAAGGAATGTGTTTGTTTTTTTGCACACGTTCATGTAACCAACTTTTACTTTGCCAAGTATCCCTTATAAGCCAAAACTTAAGTGAAATGTGCACTAGCAAAAAAACTTCTATGTGACTTGAGTTTTCAGCTTGCAGTGTTGCCTTGAACTGCTCTCTTTTGCCCTTTTTCGACTTGGAACGCTTCAACCCAACACAGGACACAGAACGTGGATTTACTAGACTCAGTCGTACTTCTGTTTCCATAACAAAGAGAACGTGGGCGGTGCCACGGAAGAAGGTGTCATACTAGGGGCGTGGCCTAACAAGGGGGAAGGAATTTTTTTTTTTTTCACTCTTTTTAGACATTTTCTGGTGGACTATGAGCATAATTAGCACACACAAAATCAAGTAAAAATTGGGTTATTATGAATATTTTTTCACAGCACATTGCCCACTAGAAGGGAATAAAAAGGCACTTTTACTGAAGCTAGCGTTTAGCATTAGCATGTAGCTAATGTTAGAATTATGTTAAGCATACAAGAGTGATTTGAGTATCGCTGGCATGTGTAGCCCAGCACACTGCGAAAATAAACGCATTCGTACGCGTTGATTTTCGCTGCGGTCTGCAGAGGTGGGGAGCGAAGTGAACACGCATGCAGTGGTACCTGGGGTAGTTCGGTCACTTGACTGGGCACTGTGATGGGTCAGGGGTTTTTTTTCGACCCCGCAACACAGCTTCCAGTTTTTACGACCTGCCCCACAACCATTAAAAAATTATGGATAAAAAAACTAATGGGTCTGATTGACCATGGCTTTAAATTTCATCCAAAGAGGAGCTTGAAAGTTACCTCTGGAATAGGCAGCAATGAGGCGTAATAAGGATTTGAAAGAAAAAAAGAAAAAGAAAAAAAAAAAAAATCTTTGGTTTTAATCATTACCAAATAAAACGGAACTGGCGTGTCAGAGCTCTCCTCGCTTTTTCTCTCACTCTCTAGCTCCCCCATCACTAATGCGGACCCACTGGGAAAAACAAATCGACGCCAATGGTGGTAACTACTGACTATATCACATCTTAAATTACATTTGAAAAAATAAAATACTACTTATAACAAAAGTGTTTTCTCATCTTGGAAAAGTCGATGAAAACAAATTAAAGGAAAATGTACTTTTAAAGTTGACGCCACTATTGAGCTCCATACAGCGCTGTTAATGTTTATACTAAAGCCAAGTAATGTTCAGCTAAAGAAAAGCAACTCATTGAAAGTCTATTTTTGAATTTGGTAACCTTAATCACAAATGTGAAAACAGACAAAGCTTTGAAATACATAAGGGTGGAAATGTGGGCCTAATGATTGACTTTTGAGACACTTCACTCAGATAAAACTTACAGGAAGTGGACCAAGTTCACCCGGTTCCATTGAGTTCTTATTCCTCATATGGACTGGATACTTCAGTCGAGGATCATCCTAGAAGAATTAAAGAAGTAACAAATGCCATTACTAATTTTTGATTGAAGATAGCATATTTTAGTGAAATTAAGCTAAATATTAAAATACAGAACCAGATTTTTCATATATTTTGCACCTTTTATTATTATAAACGCTAATTACATTTTTCAGAAGGGGGTTTTAGATTGTTGGCCGAATGATTTCCCCTCCTGGACCCACCACCTTAATGTGGTGGAGGGGTTTGAGCACCCGAATGATCCTAGGAGCTCTGCTGTCGGTGGCTTCGTGCCCCTGGTAGGGTCGCCATGGCAAACAGGTCCTAGGTGACGGGTCAGACAAAGAGCGGTTCAGAAGCTCCTTATGAGAGACCAACAGGCCCGGTTAGATCCATGAGGCCGTCCTTCTGAGGCCCCACCACCTGCAGGAGGAGCCATAGGGGCTGGTGCAATGTGATTTGGGCAGCTCCAACAGCTGCCCCCACGACCCGGCAACGGACATGTGTAAGAAAATGGATAGAGGGCCGGGTGATTTTGGGGGTCTGGCTTGAAAAGTTTGGGAACCCCTGCTCTATGGGTATGAACAATGACTTTCACACCACTAGGTGTCACTAACAATAACTAGGCATACATTTACATAACCTTCCACTGCAAGTCAGTGGATATTTTGAATCTAGACCTTAAAAAGTACAGCTTGACCCATATTTTGAAGTGGTGGCTCACCCAAGTGGTTGCTCTGCTGTTGTGGTCGATGAAGAAGGCCGTCCGTTGGGGCTATTCTCATTTCCCAGCCTGGTGGCAGGAAGCTCTGTTGGGTATTATGCTGTGACTTGGGTGAGCTGTAGGGTGATGGCTGAGGAGACTGCGGGTTGGAGAAGGTGTCTTTGATGGCCCTCCGCACTGGAATATTGTTGGCTCCCTAATTCACCAAACAAATAACAAATGTCATTATGTAGAAAGTAACTGAGGTGTTTTAACATAATGTAAAAATGTCAATGCAGCACTCAGCTACCGAATCTATATAGCAGTAATAAAGAACAAAAATATTCATAATAACAAAACAGAGTTCACAAGTTAACAGGAATTATAACAGGAATATATGATTTATAGCAAAAGAATGTACCATTATCGTCATCCAACCACCTCTATCTAAATCTGTTTAAAGCTGGAACTAGGGCTGAAAGATATATCGTTATCATATGGATATCAAGATATGAACATTCAAAATATTAAAATAAAAAAAGCAAGATCCAAACGATAGTGATTTCATCAATAAACTGCACTCTTTTATATTATGTTTTTATTTTTCTGAAAATGCTATGTTTTCACCTAACCCATAGTTATATCGAATCGTATCGAGATATCTGGCATGAATATCGAGATATAAATTTTTAATAACTAATAACCTTATTCTATAAGCCCTAACACATACCACAACCATCTTCCTAATCATTAATATGAAAAGCCAAAAGTAAAAATCTGCCAATCTGCCCAACTGCCTGCAATAAATGTACTTCTTTAAGGGGAAAAAAAAACAACGACTTGTAGCTTTGGTGCCAAACTTTTCGCCTTGAAAAAATATATATATAGAAAAGGAAAATAAACATAATTTGTGAGGGGAAAAAAGGACTGCTGGACGCTGTCCTGATTGTATTATAGAACATTTGAATCTATTGCTAACACAGAAGAATACAGTGCCTTGCGAAAGTACTAATACACCTTGAACTTTTGCACATTTTATCATGTTTACAACCCCAAACATAAAGATTTTATTTTGAATTTTTTACTGAAAGTTCACACACAAGTAACAGACAACTGTGAAGTGAAAGCAAAATGATACATGATTCTGTTATTTTTCAAAAAATAGAAAACCGAAAAGTGGGGCGTGCATAAGTATTCATACAGCATGAAATAATACTTTGTGGAACCCCCTTTTGCTGCAATAACAGCAGCAAGTCTTCTGGGGTATGACTACAAGGTTTGCACATCATTACACTCAAGCCCTGTCAAATTAGAAGGAGAGCGTTTGTGAACAGCAGTTTTCAGGTCTTTCCACAGATTTTCAATAGGATTTAGGTCAGGACTTTGACTGGGCCATTCTAACACATTAATATGTTTGTTTGTAAACCATTCCATTGTAGATTTAGCTTTGTGTTTTTAGGGTCATTGTCCTGCTGGAAGGTGAATCTCCGCCCCAGCCTCAATTCTCTTGCTGACTCCAGCAGGTTATCCTCCAAAATGTCCTGTATTTGGCTCCATCCATCTTCCCAACTATTCTTACAATCTTCCCAGTCCCGCTGAGGAAAAGCAGCCCCATAGCATGATGCTCCCCCCACCATATTTGACACTGGGGATGGTGCACTCAGGACGATGAGCAGTGTTAGGTTTGCTCCATACATAACGTTTTGCATTTGGGTCAAAAAGTTAATTTTTGTCTCATCTGACCAAAGCACCTTCTTCCCATGGTAGCTGTGTCCTCCATATGACTTCTAGCAAACTTCAAACTGGATTTCTTATGGCCTCCTTTCAATAATGGCTTTCTTCTTGCCACTCGTCCATGAAGGCAGATTTGTGTAGAGTACGACTTATAGTTGTCCCATGTACAGATTCCCCCAGCTCAGTGGCAGTACGTCGCAGCTCCTCCAGAGTTATCTTGGGGCACTTTGTTGCATTTCTGACCAGTGCTCTCCTTGTTCGGTCTGTTGGTTTACGTGAACGGCCGTGTCTTGGTAAGTTCGCAGTCGTGCTATACTCTTTCCATTTCCGAATGATGGATTGAACAGTGCTCCGTGAGATGTTCAAATCTTGGGAAATCTTTGCATAACTTAACGCTGCTTTAAACTTCTCCACAGCTTTACCCCTGACCTCTCTGGTGTGCTCCTTGGCCTTCATGATGTTGTTTAGTGACCAATACACTCCGACCATAGCTCTGAGGCCCTCACAGAACAGCTGGAATTATACTGAGAGTAGATTACCACAGGTGACTCTATTTAATGGTTAGGGCAAGGTGTGAACATTCTGCAGTCATTAGGAATGTTATAAAGGCAATTTAATGCACTCAGAAAAATGCTATACTTGTGCACGCCCCACTTTTCACTTTTCTATTTTTTGAAAAATAACAGAATCATGTATCATTTTGCTTTCACTTCACAGTTGTCTGTTACTTGTGTGTGAACTTTCAGTAAAAAATTCAAAATAAAATCTTTATGTTTGGGGTTGTAAACATGAAAAATGTGCAAAAGTTCAAGGTGTATTAGTACTTTCGCAAGGCACTGTATTCTTCTGTGTTAGCAATAGATTCAAATGTTCTATAATACATTTTGCTTTCACTTCACAGTTGTCTGTTACTTGTGTGTGAACTTTCAGTAAAAAAGGTTTTTTTCTTTCTTTTTTTTCTTGATCAATTTTGGGATAAATTGTTTGATACTGCAAATTTACAATTACTACCAATCATTGCATGTTAATCTGTACTATTCTCTGGTGGTGGTGGTGGATTTATAAATGCTGATCTTTTCACAGAAGCTATAGCATTTGGTGGAGTGCGTGGAGTTTTACATTAGTAGAGTGCCATTCACATCAATTGATCCACGCCACACATGTCATCACTTGAACTAAAATCGCGTGCCTCTGCAATTTAAAAAATCTCATGTCGTTTCAATTCGATAAATCGTTCACCATCTCCAAAATCATTTTGTTGGTACATATGCATGCTGCAACAGAAATTAGGAGTTATTTTTTAGAGATGCAGACAAACAAATGAAGGGAAAGAAGTAAAGGTCAAGCAAAAAAAGATTGGTCGAGAGCGGTTATTGTAAATCTGTAGAAAAAGAACGTTTTGAAATGGAATACTCGGGATTCACAGAGAGCTAAAGGAGGTAACTTCAGGAGATTGAAGGTAAAACAGGGACAAGGCAATTAGCAGGTGTTGAGGAGAGGAAATGGAGTGTGGAGTGGACTAGCACAGCTGGGTCGTTCTCACCTCTAGGGGAGTGGAAAGGGTGACAGTGGGGGAGCTGAGGCTACGAGGTCGTCGGACTTGGGGCTCGTGGAGGTGGTTGTTAGAGGCGTTGGAGGAGGAGGGGTGGAGGGAGTGACCATGGCTGAAGCTCCTCCTGAGGCTGTGGCAGACGTGCTGGCTCCATCTTCAGTCAGCTGTCAGTGAGAGGGAACGTTTAAGTTAGGGGTTACACTTTACAGCACAGCAGTGGCGTGGCCAAAAGATGTAAATACCATGGTACCTGAAAGTGTAAAAACAATGGTACTTCTGGTAATTACATGGATAAATATATATATCCTAATCCCTGTTTTTATCCTAACCCGGTGAGAAAACTGCAAATGTCCGGAAAAATATATTTTCTTCTTGAACAGGGTTGCAAAATGCTTTGTCTCTCTCAAGTTACAAAGCTATTTCCATTGTGATCCGATGTTATTGCTGTGCTGCAAAGTCAAGCGCAACCAAATATGGTAAGCATAAGCAATTCAAGTGATGGGAGAAAGTCATTATGCTATCACCTGCATGCTCTTCCGCAAAAATTATTCCTCATGAAAATTCAGTCATTACGACCCACAAAGACGAAATCCTTTGTGAAATTCTCCGAATATGAATTTGTCTGATTCTTGAGTCTGACAAAATAGCTACAATTAACAGTTTGCTGAACAAAACAAGTGTTAGGAGAAATGGAGAAGATTGAAAACACACCCAAAAGTTATGAGCATGATCTTTCAATGAGATGTCACAAAACTCATGTATATATTTGCATTTACAAGCAAGAAAGAGAAAAGCATAGTCCTATAGTGTTGCTGCTTTATACAGTTCAATGACACAGTTGCTCACAGAAAATGACAAGTGAAGCAGGGTCAAAATCACAGACATGTAAATGGACACTGAAGTCTCATGCCAAGAAGACATATCTATACATAACAAAATGTCTGAGGAGGAGAAAGACAGGGACACAATCAAAAGGCAAGGGGACAGACAAACAAATATGCAACCACTGAAGTTATACACATGGATAGTTTCCATTTTTTTATCCCAGCTACAAAGAGAACAAAGACAAAAGGGGGAAATGCTGCTTGCACTTGAGCCGGGGGAAGGTCCCGCTCCATGCATGAGTCCAGGGCAGCCTTCGCCCTTCGGACCTGCTGTACCTGTACAATGGGCCTAGTCCAAGTTGTGGTGCGGTTGTTATGGTTGACGTAATATGATCTTCCTTTAGCGTCTTTCCTTTCTTCCCATCCAGGGGGCAGCCCAGGGGTGGTCAGGGAGTAAGTGGCGGCAGAAGGAGACTGGTCGAGTGTAGAGAAAGAGCATAGCATGAAAACTCTGAGGATGTTTCCTTCACAAGGAAGTAAAATAGGGTTAGGGTAAAGGAAGACAACACAATTAAACATCCACATCTTATACAATACTTAAAACATAAAACAAAAAACTTTGTAAAATAATTCAAAATCAACAAAAAGGCCTACTATTATTAGTTTTAGTTTCATTGTACAAGAACTGCCTTTTTATTCAAGTTTATTTATTATTCCTTCATCCAGGTTAAGAAATGTTAAAGACCATATACAATGTCAACTGGACGGGTTTTTATGTTGCATCAAAACGTTTCGGTGTTCATCCAGTCACCTTTGTCAGTTGGTAAAACTCAGACTGGAATCCTCTGAATGTATACTGTTTAACACAGCTGCACTTATGGCGTTTTCACACTGGCTCTAGTTAAGTCAACCTAAAGGGGCTCTCAACCCGGAAGCGGCACTTTTAGCTGGTCTAAACTGCCGTTCCGAGTGCGGCTGAAACAGGTGGTCTCGAAGCGGCCTGAGTCACTCTGCGGTTCGAGCGGCTGTGTGAAGCAGCCACCTCGGGCCGGACTACTCTCGCTTGATGGCTCTTTTTTGCGTGAAGACAGAATGAATATGTGCTGCATGAGGACGTTTGGATTACTGCTCTAATGAGGCAAAATTTATCAACTTTAAAGGGACTATACGGAGTTTAAAATAGTATTTTCCTCCCCTACATGTCCCAGCAATGTCCTGATGTGTAGAATGAGCCCAGACCTGTTCACACAACTGCCTCTAAAATCACTCAAAAGGTGTTAATTCAGGTCCAAAGTGCGGTCATGCATGAGCTTAAAGGGGGGTATTATATAAAATCGACTTTTTCAAGCTTTATATCATGTTATTATGTCATTCCCTCATTAAACACATGCCTGGAGTGTTGCCTTGGCTCATTCACATATTTTTGAGTAATCAGTAAAAAACTTAGCTATGCCTCAGTCCTCCTAGGAACGCCCCCACCTCCTGGAACGCCTCTGGACCTTTTGTCACCAGCCAAGCCACCAACCACTGCTCCTCAGCTCAGCAGAGCCCCCTCCCCGCACAGTAGTGTTGTTTAAATGCCACAGCAGTGTGCTGAAGGGGGCGTGTCGGAAAGCTTCTTAAAGAGACAGAGGCCTATTTTAAGACGTTCAGCACAGTACAGTACATTTGAGAGAGCAATTTTATTCAAGGCAGTTATTTTAATTTACTGCATATACATGACAAAAAAAAAAAAAAAAAAAAAAAAAAAAAAAAAAAAAAAAAAAAAAAAAAAAATTAATTTACAAAATGACATATACAGAACCAACAGAAGGTTACGTCATCATTGTAGTATGCTATAGACTGGTGCTATGTGATGAAAAAAGCATAATACCCCCCCTTTAATATAGAGACTGCAGTTATGCGCAAGACCTGAGGTGGCAGTAGTGAGTATAAAATGATCAACTTGCATCTAGTCCCTTTAAATGATCTTTCCATTTCTCTTCGTGCTGCAGTGAAACTTTCCTCTTCATGAGCCGATTAAAGAGCATGTCTCCTCGCTTCGCGCCTATAAGCCTCGCTGGATTTAACCACGAGGTAGAGGAGTGACTCCCACGTAACATTGGGGAAGTGTGCGTGTACGTGCATGCGTGTCGGTGCTTTGACAGGTCGATGCCCGTTGTCATGGGAATAAGCTGATCTTGTGATGTCTGGTGCAGGCACATGTGAACATGGACTGAACTAAATTTGGAGTAAATGCAGGTGGAACTAGAGCGGACCTACAAGGCGCTTACAACATATGTGAAAACGGCCTTAGACTTTTTTTAATACATTTAGCACAAAAAAAAACCCATAAAAACCTGTCCAGTTGACATTGTACATCATCTTTAACATGGCCTTTTTATTTCTCTTTTAAACTACAAAAACAATTTTACTTTTCTCACAGATGTGAACAAGCCTTGGAATAAATGCATTTCATTCGTGAAGAACAAATTAGGAAACAGTGGACCAATGTGACTCTAGATCTATTCTTTTTTTTACTCAATCTTCTGACTCTTCGCCTGTGTCAATGACAGTATTTGATGTCAAGGAAAAACAAAACATCAGCACAAGATTTAATTTAACCATAAACATTAAGGCCCAATCTCAATTCTCCCCCTTAGCCCTCCGCTTAGCCCTTTCCCTTCGTTGTGCGCGTTCACGAGAGACGAAGGGGTGTCCCAATTCTATTTTGCGGTGAGGGGTAGGGGTGAGGGAGAGGGCCACATAGCCCTTCCAGCGAGGGTTTTTCAGATGCACACTTCAGACGAAGGGGTAGGAGGAGTTTGACAAAACACGGAAATAAGCTGCGAAATGAATTCACGAATATCATCATTAAGCACTCTACCTTATAAAGTTGCAGAACGCTTCGTTCATGACTTTATTCGCTTTGTGCAACAATTAGAACAGTCCATTGCTATAAACGTGTGAGTTCTACGTTTTCGCTTTGCTGCTGCGAACGCTCCCAAACTTTCGATACGTCGCTATTGACATGACACGGGGTTCAGTGCTCGCTGCTGCGCTCGATTTCTCCCCGCGCCGCTGTGCTCTGAGCCCGGGTCCGAGGCGGTCTGTCCCCGGTCTGAGCGCACCTCGGCAGCCTCCGCTCAGGCCCGGGGCTCAGAGCAGAGGCTGCGGGTGCCTATCCCCGCCCTGTGCGCATTGCGAGCGGGTCTACCTCTGACGGTCCCCGCTGAGTGCGCTACAGGAGCGGATGGGCTGATCTCTCGCAGCTCTGGCTGCAGCCACAGCGACCCGCGGTAGAAGCAGCAACACACGGACAGGGGGAAGGAGAATGTAGCAGAAATAAATTAAAATCTGTAGGGTTTGGGCTGAGACCGAGTTGTTTAGGTGTTACAAAACAGCATCAGTCAAGTGATAAACTGGTTCAGTAGAAACAGTAGGCTTGCTTTTATTTTTTTTTACATAACCTTAATCATCTGTGTTAATAGTAAATGCAGTCAAATGGAGGGCTGTCCCATTTCTTAGGGTGGTATTTTCAACCCTCGCCCTTAGCCCTTGGTTTCAGGGTGTAGGGAAAGGGCTAGGGCTAGGGGAAGGGGAAGGGGTAGAAAAGAGAATTGAGATTGGGCCTAAGCCAGCGTGAACTGACTTATTATTTATCAAATGTTAATATTGAGATTGTATAATAAATTGCTCTGCGTTTATGAATGATGGGAATTGTACTGAATATAAATGTTGACATTACCATTGGCTCCTCGCCGCCTGTGACTGTCTGAGCTCTCGTTCTTCTGGATTGGGAACTTCGCTGATGTGGACGACAGGGGAAGACGTGCTTCAGTTTTGTATTTATTTGTGAGGAAGGGGAAGCAGTGAAGGATTGAGTGAAAGTCAAGGGGATCACATAGATGTCACAAAGAGGAGAGTTTTTTGTAAATCGCTTTGTAAGTAGCCAATAGAAAGACAGTTCTTGGAGGATAAAAGATCAATGAATTAAAGATTGAATCACTTAGTACAGAATCAAAAGGGGAAAAAAAGCTTTGTGAAAATATATTAGTAAAAAAGGGCCAAAATCATAACAGCAGGGGTTTTCATCTTAGTGGGTTTAACTAGTTCATACTGTCTACTTCTATTCTTATGTCCATTTTTTTGCTTATATGTTTCACTTTTACAAGAACAACCGATCCATTTTCCAACAATCAATTGACCCACACAGGAATTTATCAGATATTGCTAAATGAAGATATAATTTTGAAGTTTATGAAAGGAAAGGCATCAGCAGTCGTACTTCTTGTCTAACCGAAGTTGGGTTCTTCATAGTGACTCGTGTGTAACAAACAGCTGAGTCCGACTATGTGGTAGTGTGATGTTGTGTGAGTCATTGGTGAGTGGAACAGGTTTAACCCAAAACAAGTCTTTTATCTTGATCCTGGCCACTGCTGGTTCATCATTTTACTGCTGGTTTGGTTGCGACCCAAATTCAGACATTCAGTATTGCGCACCAAAACAGGCCAACAGGCGGTGACAAAAAGGAGATCAAGCTCAAGCTACTCTATGATCATTGTTCTCTTCTTTCTGGCCGCACAATGTATAACGTATGTTAAAAATATAGACTTTATAAACAAAATACTATAAGGAACACCTAAATGATAAGTAGTTCACAAAGTGGGCATTAACAGTAATTGGGTCAGAAAAAAGACGTTTTTGCCTTAGGTAGAATAGAAACGGCTAAAAGTAGGCCTAAAGTGAAACAGGGAACAGTATTTAGAGAATGAAGGGGCTCTGCTTGTGATCTAGAGACGGCGGCATCGAGAGTTTGGCAAACGGAAGATCATGTTAAAAGTAAGAGCGAGGTTTCAGGCACGTGTGGGAGATGAAACAGGTTTGGGATTACAGAGACATGTACCGTCAGAAGAGGAGGTGGGGCCTGGTCACTGACACCATCTGTCATGCTGGATGAGCGGAGTCGATTTGAGAGCTGGTTCTGCTGGTGACGAGAGAGCGGAAAAGGATCACCAACACACTGTGTAATTCTAGCTTTTGTTTTACTGCGTTTTAATTGTTTGTTTTTTTTCTTTTGTTTGAGTCTCACCAGAGCAGTGCTTGGTCCGGGCAATTCACCATTTGCATCAGGTGTCAGGGACAACCTCAAGTTCAAATCTTCAGAGAACTCCGGCGGGACTGGTGTCAGTGGAAGCTGCGGCGTCAACATAGAGGAAGTACCAGGCAGGGACTGAGCTAAAGGGTCAGTGGGATCCTCCTCTGCGATCTGCTCCCACGACTAAGACAAAAGAATAACAACAAAAGAAGATAGTGAGTTTGTGAAGCACTTTTCATACACAGAAGTGTTTTACAATAGAAGATCAACAAAATACTTGAAATTGCCATAATCAAAATGAAAACCTCATTGTGACATAATAGACTGGGTGTGGTTAGAATACATTATTCATGTCTCTGTGTTCAAGGTGCTCGTTTTCCAAGTCTTCACTGATGTGGCGTCTGGAGCGAAAAACCCGATGGGCTTCTTGGTTGATCTGTCGCTGCTGACTGTCACTCTCAGTTTCAGAAATCACATCCCTAAAAGAGAGAAAGTGGTTTTATGTTGAGTTGTACTGTGTAATTGGAATAGAGTGGGTTCAGACAGTTTGGTGACCTTTTTAAATAATTGAGTTTAATTGTATTATTTATTTTTTAGTAAGTAGCAGCCAGATACTAAAATGAATGACATACATTTCTGTCATGTCAATATGAATTCTACGCCGATTACAGAAATACATTAAAGGAATAGGCCACCGTTTTTCACTGGGGTGAAGTAAGAAGCTACCAAGCTGTTCCACGTTTTCCCTATTCAAATATAGTTACATGAAAAGTTACACGATCCAACTCTAGTTACACAAAATTAAACATGTCGATTTTCTATATAGTAAGGCGTAACATAAGAGCACTTCGACGTCCGCGCAGTAATATTTCACTTTACTGCGTGGACCTCGAAGTCCTCCCAAGGTATTATTACGCCTTACAAGATGGTGCCCATTTTTATCCACTTACAAAATTGTTTAATTTTGTGTAACTAGACTTGGATCGTGTAACTTTTCACATAACTCTATTTAAATAGAGAAAACGTGGAACAGCTTGGTAGCGTCTTACTTCACCCCAGTTTGGGGCTATACCTATGGTGGGAGAGGCTAAACACTGACAACATTTGCGTGACTGGGCGCACGCACAAAGACCAGACAGTTCTGCATCAACCCGTCTAAGCTAAGGTAAGAACATATCTCAGTATGGAAAAACGGCGGCCTGTTCCTTTAAGAGGCGACTTAAAGGAACAGGCCACCGTTAGCATTTGGCCTCCCCCAAAGTATGAAAAAGAAAAGCTTACATTTCATAGCGACATTAGTAATTAGACCCAATGACTTGCTCTCATACATGACTGCGGCGTTTTAGCACTTTGACAAAGGTTTAGTATTACAGAAATGTACAGCCTCCAAGCTTGATTAACAAAAACAAATATTTTACATTTTTATTACCAGACTAAAAAACCATATGAAAATAAAAGGAGGTATGAATTCTTCCAGATAGAAACTACAGTAGTGCCTACATGGTAGAGGGCCTTTTCCATTGTGTAGAGCGGTTGTTGTGATTGACAAAGTAGGTGCGTCCCAGGTTGTCCACTTTCTCCTCCCAGCCTGGCGGTAGGGGTGGCAGTAGCTGCTGTGGTCGTTGTGAGCCTGAGTCAGCGGAGTCTTCCCAGCCCTGTAAAGAAATGTTTACCAGCTATTTAGGTCTGTTTTTCCTCAAACA
This sequence comes from Neogobius melanostomus, assembly GCA_007210695.1. Lineage (NCBI taxonomy): Eukaryota > Metazoa > Chordata > Actinopteri > Gobiiformes > Gobiidae > Neogobius > Neogobius melanostomus. Next base: position 4,493,265 of record VHKM01000221.1, on the reverse strand, counting down.
ATGTAACAGCTTATGAAAAAGGGTGATTAAAATGGGAACAAAAAGGAACTGAATTGGCTGCGAGAGAGTTTCGCATTTTGAAGAGCTCTGTTGTGGTTTTTAATGGTATTGCTAATATTTTCATATGTTATTTTTGTCTGGCTGGGATCAAGTTGAAACCACAGAGTGTTCAGAAAAATGCACTCCACTCTAGCATTGCAAACACAATAAAGCCATAAAGAAATATACAATATAGTGGTTGGTGATTTAATACAGAAATGCATTGAATAAAAATAAAAAAAACTTGTGTAAAATAAAATTATATTTTTATTCTTTAACATGTATAAAAGCAACATATAAAGTAGAGTTGGATTTATTTCTGCTTTAGGCATAGAGAAGCAAATGACTTTTCCAGTGTCTGACCTGGATAAGACCTTTCACAGACTCTGGCAGCAAGCTTCAGTCTGAATTCTTAAAATAAGAAGATCTGTTTTCAAACCACACTGGGCCGACACATTCTTCCCTTACTGTGGTTTAAATCAACAGATTGTAGCAGCAGTAGTCCAGTCAAAGGCGAGCATTAACCCAATATTAGCAATAATTTATTCTCCTACCTCAGTCTCCTCCCTCACGTCTCCCGCCTCCTCTTCGTTTCCATCTTGTTTTGGAATATAGGCCATCTTTAGACGCAGGTAACCCTTCACCCTAGACTTGTGACTGGAAAGACTGGGTCAGCTAAATGAAAACTGAAAAGAGTATCCCTACTTACAGTATCTACAGTTCAGCCAAGTTTTAATACATTTACAGGCAAAAGACGAATACAAAGGATAAATATTTGCTAAAAGGAGTTATGGCCTAAAACAGGCATTCCCAAAACTTTTGGGCCACGACCCTTAAAATCACTTACTGTAAAATGTATTTAGAATGTATTATTTCCCAGAACCCCCGATCTAAAACAACTGGTGAGTTGGGACGCAGAACAGAAGTAGGTTGCAATACCATTTTAGTTGGTCGCAAGTCTTTCCCAAGGAACTCGATATTTAACACTACTACGCTAAATTGTGCTGATGCGGAGCCGTTTTGATCATGAGAAATACTGTATTTTACATTACATATACCACATCAAATATGCAGTGTTCATGTATTAGATAAGCATAATAAATATTCTAATTTGATCACAGCTTGTCATGCTAGGATAATGGGGGTTCAGGTGCCATGTGAGATGAGTTTGGAACCACTGGTCTAAAAAGCAACAATAACTACATCTGTTGTCAGTTTTCTAGTCACTCATCTGGCAAACTAACCTTCTGGGTCGAAGAAGAAAGTCTTTAAATGTGTAGGGTCGCTCCATGGCGGGGTCCTCAGTCTGGAAATCGAGAAGATTTAGTAAACAGCAACTGCAGGTCTATGCTGAAATAACCTGATTTGAATGTGTTTATTGCATCAAAGACAAGTCCATTTACAGAGTAAAAGAAAGGTCTCACAAATAAACAAGCAAAAAGAAAGGGCCAGGACTGTCTGGCCTTTTCAAATCTCAGCCAGATTTAGTAAAATATCAAAGCGATTGAAGGCAATTAAAGAATACAATATGATTTCTAAACAACCACGTTACAATAAGACAGAAGCTGTGTTACACATTATTATTAATCAAGCGCAACTTGTCAGAAAATGATAAAGATATGAAAACAGCTGAGTATTCTGCTGTCACATAAGCAATATCAGTGTCCACAAGCGTCAGCAACTCACCGGTAGATGACTGAGAGGAACATCGACTTGGCCCAGAAAATCATCTCTGGTCTAGAAGAGAGGGACATTTATTTTAAGATATCACGTAGGGTAATGTAATAGTTTCCAGAAATGTGGTAACAAATTTTCAAATATCAAGAAATATAAAATACTAGAGTTCCAGTTATGTTAAACACTGTAAGATACAATACAGATGCGATAGTAAGAAAATTCAACTTGAAATTGTCCAAAGCTCAGTCTTATTTCTGACCGAGCTTTGGACTCTTTTTATTCGCACAGATTTCGGCAGGTTTCCAAACAAAAGGCCAGGAGTCTTCAATTCTTTTCACTGTGATTTACTTTCATTAAATTATAAGGGCAGAGGGCTCTTATGCGTTGAGGACACTTGAGTAACTTTGCCACTTCTAGAGAGTACTTTCTGGACAGTAGCTAGTATGAAATTTCAACACGATCTTAAGACTTTGCTATATTTACCTAAATGTTAGTAGATTGTGGTCCAAATGTTCATACCTCATTAGTTTTTGCAGTCTGCATATATAATATAGTGCTGAAGAGCTACAGTAGTGGTAGCTCCTTGGCAACAGGTTGGAGACCCCAGACCAGAGCATACTTTTATTACATAAGAGAAATAACCCTGCCAACGCCAAACCGAAATCACCCATCAGTCACATACAGAAGACACTTAAGCCAAACAGAGGAGCAAGACGTCAACACAGGAAAAATCTGGGGACAGGATCTGAATCAAACAGACAGTAGATGTGTCCATCCTGATGCTGTAATTACTGAGAAAGAGGGAAAGAGAAAGGACCAACAAAGAATGGAATTGCACTGGAGAAGCCCTTACTGCCAGTGTTGTTTACCTGTCCGAGATGAAAAAGGCCATTCTTGGATACAGCCTGTGTATGACACAACTCATTTAGACAAATGGTACTAACATATCAATAATATGTATGATAATTTCAGGTGAAGTCAATCAACAAAATGCTAAATACTGTGTTACAGTACAGCTGGCAGACCACTAATGAAGAAATCCAATGGATAAAACGTGAAGGCAACACAAAACCCCAATAAATATTATTTTTCTCTTTTCAGATTTGAGACACTGGAATACATGCTTGACTGAGCATGAAGCATGACTATTTTTAAGGCCTTCAACAAATTGAGCAACAAAAGCAAAACTGAATAGTTACATTTCTGTTATTAGTCATAGCAAGCTTTAAAGCTGATGGCAAGTGTGTTCCTATGGATATGATTGTGGAGTCATCACAGGGTCATAGTTGAGCCAGCAGCTGCCCCTGAAGCTTGGTTACAGTCAAAACTGACAGAACGCAGAAATCTGTTTGACTGAAGTCAGTAATTACTCTAAAGCAATAATACAACAACACAACAAAAAAAGAGAATGGCCAAAGCGTAACATTCCAGTTGCTTGGAAATTTTAAGCAACAAAAGTATTTAGAGAAGTACACAACCTGGTTTTAAATGTGATCTCTAGGCTGAATGTTGAGCAACGACAGGCCAGTTAAAAAAGTGTTACATAGTAGACAAGAGACATTGAGACACAACAACACGGCATACCTTTGGGAAGTATGGGTTAAGGAAAAATTATTAACTCATTAAATATTAATTATTAAGTAATATTTTGTTCAGCAGGTACAGATTAAAACTTGCAAGAAAGTTGCAAGAAATTATAGAGTACACACATAGTTGGGAGGAATCTTAACTTTCCATGGTACGGTATAAAAAAATGTGTTTATATAAATACACTTTTTTTTTAAAGAATTGCATATTTTTCTTGATTTTCAAATCAGTCCAACAATTCAAATTGTTCCATATGCCAGAGTCAAAGACCTGCTGCCCACCCATACTTAAAATCAACAACCACACATGAAAGAGGCTAAAGATAGTAACAACAAATGGGCACAGGAAAAGTTATTACTAAACTTAAGTATTGTGTTTCTCAATGCAAGCGTCAAGTACAAGCAGAGCAGAAAAAATAAATAAACGTCTGTGGTTCAAGTCAAAGAAATAAAGCAAGCGCAATACAACGCAAGAATGAAATAGACCACTCGGCACGTCTGAAACACCTTCCAGAGGCAAAAACAAAACAAAAAACATTTACCTTTGTGTCATTCCTTGTTGACCCGTTGCAAACTAGAACGTTTTCATCACCTCCTCTGTCAGAATTGAAAAATATCTTAAAACGAGGATTGCTTCTGGGAGAATCTGAGCTCAAGTTAAACACATAACCATTAGCTCTGTTCTTCATCTCAGTCTGTTGTGTCTCCGAGCCTGATGGAACGTCTTTATTGTCACCACTAGTTTCTTGATGCTGATACAGCCTTGGATAGGATGAACTTCTCTCAAGCCTTATTCTGGGGTAGCGCACAATACGGTTCCCCTTAGCTGTAGTAACATGGGCCATACTTTGCAGTTGCTGGTCTTGGTTTTCACTGAGGCTCTGATTCTGCTGAAGCTGAAAGACTACCCTCTGTGGTTCCCCATCAGCAGTCGAGGTATGATCCGACTGTTGTACACACCATCCTGCTCCACCATAAGGAAGGATACGGACATGTTGGAAGTCGCTACCATCTGGAGATTTCCTTTGGATACAAATTCCACCAACACTGATACTTGGCTGGTTCCTGCTGTAGAGAGCATAGCCATTGGAGCCGATACTGAAGACTCTTCGTTTGGGCAGATTTGACTCATTAAAGCCTGTGGAGGAGTTTGAATCTGGGCTACAATATGGAGGTGGTGGCTGTAGTGGGACATCCTGGCTCTGAGCTTCAGCATAAGTTGGTGCTGGACTAGGGGGGCAGTAAGATGGTGGCGGCATATCATCAGTCCGGATACTGGAATCGCCATTGTTAAATCCGTTGGCACGCTGTAAGGAGATGTGCATGGAGGAGCTTTTTGTTAGTCGTGTCTCTGAGTAGGAGGAAAGTTGGGGAATAAACATAGATGAACTGCGCTTCAGTGAGGGTTCTGAGTGCTGGCGTAAAGTCCGGCTTGCAGAGTTTTCTGAGGCCGTCTCCTCCTGGGCATGGGCTGAAGAGACTGGGTCACACTCTCCTGGTGGCTGCTCTTCCGACGTCTCCTCCAGAATCTCCGGGGCTGTGTTACTGCGGCCCGAGCCAAAGTACAAACGTAGACGCTGTGCCATTTCCAACAGTCCTTACTCCGTTACTTAAAAGTAGTTAAAGTAGTGGTTGAAGTTATCTCCCCAGGATCAACCACTTCTTTTCTTTAGTTGAGTCTTCTTTCTCTACCACTGTCAATTCCACACCCCTGACAAAACCTTTTCCAGTCAACTGCTTTGTAATGACGTAACACCGCAACCGAATGGAGCCACAGAGAAAGCAGACAACTTTTTCACTACGCACAGAAAGGAGTGGTAGAGTGAGCGCTAAAGAGAGAAAGGGGTGAGGGGGGGAAACAGACTCTTAGCACTACTAAGCACTAGAGACAGACAGCAGAAATAGCCTGAGCCGAGTAAGGGCTGGCATTCCTGACATGATTGGATAAGAGCAGTAGGCACTGCTGGTTTCTGAGGTGACAGTGAGTTGGAGTCATGTGACCACACGTGTGTCCCAGCACGTCAAGTTACAAAGCCATACTGCCCTCAAGTGCAGACTAGCACCCCAACACAGCCATCCTACCTCGATACCCATAATCTTTCCACTTCTAATGGTAAGCCAAAACTTTACTTCAAAAACGGTTTTCTAAAAAAAAAAAAACATGAAAATCTTGTGTCTGACTCAGAGCTTGCAGTTTTCTTTGTCATAGAAGACGTCTTTTTCAAATGTAGAATAGCAAGCCAGCAAGTACTAAACTGCCTGCCGTTTTATGGGCCACTCGGTTGCAAGACACAACCCATCTGCGAGCTGTTCAGACTGGTACACAAATATGTGTCTCATCACAAACTAGGACATATAACAAACAAAGCATATGAATACAATGTACAGTATTTGTGTTTAATCACACACTTCATAAATTATGCATTCTCATTTTGGCTAGTCCTTGTGATTTTCCGCAACAAATCTGAGATTGACACAAAAATTAGAATGGCTGATTTTGCATTCAATGGACATAACATTCACAGCTTTTACCCACAGGTAATCTTTGAAAACGTGATTGTAAACACTAACAGAATCCTTGTTGCTGCTCATATTGTAGCAACAGCTCAGTTTCGGGCTGTCGATGGCACCAAATGGATAAAAATGGAAAACTGAGTTGTGTTTGACTGCATAAAAAGACAAACTCACATTAAGGGAATAGGAGAAGCAAGAGCACGATGAAACTGCAACTTGGCACCTTGACACATGTTCACTGTCATGACCTAAATCCTCAGCCTCAGTCAATATATGTGTGTGTCAGAAACGTTATGGAGAATGTTCTGTATTAAACCACTGTACATGTGTTATCTACTGGCACAGTGCCCAGTTTGTTCAGTGACATAACACCGCCAATTCTACTACACTCCGATCTGGCTTGATGCAATAGTACATATGCTACTGTATCAGATAGCGTGCTCTTAAACACCACTGAGTTTCACAGCTTGATTGTAAAAAGAGGTTTTTTTAAGATATACCATCAATCAATGAGCACAGGAGAACAGGCAGACCCTTAACAAGACAGTGGTGGAGGAGCCTTCTTGGCACACATCAAGTAGCATATGCACCTCCTTTAGACATATAAGGAAAAGTAGCATGAGACCCAATCTGTGACAGGCACTTATCTATTGCCTCATTGAGAAGGAAATGATTAATAGTCTCGTTTTCTGTGTTGCATGGCGCAGAAGAATAGTGCAGTAACTAATTATGCATATCGTCAGCAGTGTCACAAGATCATTTTGTTAATTTAAATGGGATCTGTACATCAATGTAACTATGCGCATTAGCAACAGTAGATTTCTAACCACATAAACACTAAAACTCAGTGAAAGAACAACACTACCAGATTAAATCCTCCCAACTGGTCTATACTTGAACATTCGACAGCAGTTGCCTGCAGAGTTTAGGTGCAGTACTCGTTAATATTGATAGAGTAATTTAATTTTAGTAATTTTGATTGAGTTGCCAAGGTAACTCAGGCCAGTCTAAGCAAGGTAATCAAAATGCACAACAACAAGGATACAGCAGCAGAAAATAGGTTGGGATTGGAGCTCTCATCAGGATTTTTGAGGCCATCACCAATCACAAATATTATCGATTAACTGATACTGATAACATGGGCTTAATTGACAAAGAATATTATTATTCATCATTCATCCTTGACAGAAACATATTAGGCGTTTGTAACATACATCAAAATATAACTTCTATTCCGAGGATTAACACACTTATGTTTGTATGTACATTTTTATTATTGTTATTGAGCTACTGTGACTTGAGTTTAAGATTTGTTCTAGTGCTTTTTGTGTGTGCGTCATGCAACATTGTGCACAGAGCATACAGCCAGAACAGATTTAGAAACAGCTCTGTACCCTCTGATATGAGTGAAGAAAACAGAGAAGACGACGATTACACTTAAACATATACATATTTTTAAAAAATCTTACCAGTCGGTTTTCATCAAAGACTTCAAAAAGTAGTCGGTGATTCTGCGGACAAACCTGAGGTGATACAAATAACCAAGTTCAATAACCGGATGATGAATGAGGAGTCAATGAAAACCAACAGCTGAGTGTAGTAATCGTCTCCACAAATTCAAACATGTAATTTTTGTAACAAAGCCCGTTGTTTAGGTTAAGACGTAAGACATACAACTAAGAAAAATCTATTGTTAATTAGCAAGTAATTGAAGTAGTGCTACTCATTCTCCAGGTGCATACTGTTAAATGAACAATAACTACAGAATAATGTCAAACTAACTTGTAATGTCAAACTACTTACCCGGAAGAAAAATTCTTCATTCCATTTTGGATTTAGTGTCTGCAACAAATAATGTAACACATTTTTTTAAATAATACTTAATAATACTGTCAAATACTGTCACAGACATTTTTAACACATCTCTGCAACAGGCTGTGGTCCCAACATGCCTCAAAGCGACCATCATCATTCCGGTACCAAAGAAGTCACCACCATCCTGCTTTAATGACTACCGCCCAGTAGCACTCACTCCAATTCTTATGAAGTGCTTCGAGCGGCTCGTCATGGAACACATCAAGTCTGTTCTCTGAATTCGAATTGAATTTAAAATTTTAGTTTTGACTTTTAGAGCGCTGCATGGTCAGGCTCCCAAATACGTGTCTGACCTGCTGTGCCTTACTCCTTCGGTCGCACCCTTAGGTCTTCGGGCCAGAACCTCCTCACTGTCCCTAGGACCCACTTTAAAACCAGAGGTGACCTGTCCTTTGAAGTTGTTGCTCCTAAACTGTGGAATGACCTTCCTCTGTCGCTACGTGTGACCGACACGGTCGATTCCTTTAAAAAACAGCTGAAGACATGGCTGTTTGGACGAGCTTTTAGTTGAAAAGGCTGTGATTGTTTTAATTAATTTGTTTTAATACATTTCTCTGTAACGTTTGTTATTGTTGTGCCCTTGTGAAGCACTTTGTGATTTTATCTGTGAAAGGTGCTATATAAATAAAGTTTCTTCTTCTTCTTCTCTCCCCCATCCTGGACTCGTACCAGTTTGCTTATTGGTCCAATCACTCAACTGAAGATGCCATCTCCACTGCGCTTCATTCAGCCCTCACTCACCTTGAAACAAGGACTCTTATGTTAGACTGCTGGTTTTAGGCTTTAGCTCAGCATTCAACACTATTCACCCACAGCAGCTAATACACAAACTGCTCCACCTGGGGATCAACACATCACTGTGCAACTGGCTACTGGACTTTCTGACGGGGAGACCACAGGCTGTACATGTCGGCGGAAAGTCCTCCAGTTCACACTGAACACGGGGGCTCCCCAAGGCTGTGTGCTGAGCCCCCTCCTGTTCACTCTGCTGACCCATGACTGCGCTCCAATGTACGACCTCTTCACCAAGTTTGCAGACGACACAACAGTGGTGGGTCTCATCAACAACAGAGACGAGTCAAACTACAGGAGTGAGGTGAGCAGTCTGGCCATGTGGTGCTCACAGAACAATCTCGCTCTCTAAATGTGGAGACAAAAGAGATTGTTGTGGACTTTCGAAGAGGATGCTCCTAACAATCAAGGGTGCTGCAGTGGTGAGGGTGACCAGCACTATGTTCCTGGGTGTGCACATCACAGAGAATCTTTCCTGGACCATGCACACTACATCACTGGTCAAGAAAATTAATCAGCGTCTCTACTTTCTCCCCTAGTTAAGAAGAGCCAGAGTCCCATCCTCCGTTATGTGCAACTTCTACAGAGGGACTATAGAGAGCATCCTGACCAGCTCCATCACTGGGTGGCACGGCGCCAGCACTGCAGACGGAGCCTCCAGCGCATCGTGAGAGCAGCGGAGAGGATCTGCGGAGCCCCTCTCCCCACCATTAAGGACATGTACTCCACCCATCTCACTCGCAAAGCCAGCAGAATCACCAGGGACCCTACGCACCCATCACACAGTCTCTTCAAGGTAATGCCTTCAGGGAGGAGACTGCGGCATCTACGGGCCAGGTCCAGTCGACTTAAAAGTTTCATACACAAGGCCATCCGGAAGCGGTACTCCCTGCCCTCTCTCCCACCCCTCTTGCCCCACCCCCTGCTCCACAATCAAGGATGAGAGAAATATAATTTCAAATCATTCACATGGTTTGACAAATAAAAAATCTTGAATCTTGAAATCATGATCCACAAGCAATTCTTTATATAAAAAAAATTCATAAAATGTATTAAAACAAGCAAGAGTATTATGGAGTATTTCATGGTTAGCAATTCCATTGTGCTAGCTTGGCCAAACAGACTACAGGCTTCGCTTTTTCCTTTTTACAAAGACATGTACATGCCTGGGACTCGGTGTTATCTCTGCGAGGGCATGTATTGACAGGCTGATTAATCAATCTGTGAAATGATTACAAAATGTGGGGGAAAAAAGAAGAAACAGCGCCATCTCCGGCCAAATTAATAGACAAACAGCTAAATTCTTAGATGTACAGTGAGTGAAGTTATAGAGATGGGTTGGGCAATATTTTTTCATCTGCGACATACCGATAAACCACAAACCTCTCTTGGATAACACAGCAAACTACTGAACACAATTGTTTTGTCTGCCCCACAAAGCTTTGCATTGTCAGCTATTTATAACCAACAAGACTATGGCTATGTGTGACTGCATGACGGAAGGAAGGTTGGCTAACCTTAACCAGCAGAGGAACAAGAGGTGAACTAAAAATGTGCTCTTTCATTGTGCACATGATATAAAATGCTGAGCGTATAGAGCGCACAAACCCACCTCAATATTAGTGGGCAACGGTCGAGGCTGTGCAAATCATCTATTTAGATTAACCATTTTGTTTTCCACAATATCAACGAAAGTTCAATTACGATTACTACCCAAAAATTATTAAAGGTTAATAATAACTGGACACAAGTCTGAGCAACTCCTGCAGAGAAGACTACACCAGAAAGTTTTATGTCAACATGAGACAAAATGCCATTCAGAGACTGTGCTGTCATGCACTGCGACAGTGCACACCAGCCCACTCACACCACCTGGAGTGCTGCTCCCTGGTTTTGACCAACACTCAAAACTTTGCGTGCAATAATTAGTTTGTGTGAAGGAAATGGCCCACAGCATTTATCATGCGCTTTTATAAATCTCGCTAGTTGGCAATTCAAATGACAAAATGAACCTCTAAAACCTCTTGACCTCGGTAAAACCCTCTCATTATTGCCTCATCTTTAGGCTCATTCATATGTTACTTTGCATTATCCTTTTATAGTGAAATGGAGGCGTGCAGAGGGCATGGCGTGAGAAGGGGTCATATGCGCAGAATTTCTAAAGGAGATAGTACCATAGCATTGTGTTTGATCTAGAAATATGTTTCAGAGAGAGATGATTTATGAACAGAAAATAGAAGTGAAAAAGCTAAGTGTGGTACTGGTGGGAGGAGATTACCCACACACACATGGTCAGTCTAATTGTGTAAAAAAAAAACACACTTTGTGGTTTGAAGCATCTGAGGAGATTGAATGGGTACTCACCTTTTTAATAGTTTTTGTCTGAACTAAAGCAAGTTCCCTGTTTTCATCTGCGACGTACAGAGATAGTTTCACATAAGGATCACTGCATGGAAACAAAGAGATATTTCTGATTAACACCTGGAGATTGTTTAACTGTTTAATATAATTTGCAATAAGTGGGTCCTACTAACAAGATGGACATAATATAAGCATAATTATTTAAATGAGTACATGATTTGTTTGTTTTTATTAGCGCAGGTCTTGGGTTTGGGACTTTGGGGGACACAGGTAAGTATGACTCAGATATGCGAGTGGCATAACTTGTGCTATGCTCCCATTCTGGACATAAACATTTCTGATCATATCAAGTGAAATTACTGTCACTGCATTTAGCTTTCTTTCTAATCTGCAGTCATTACTCGTTTAGACTCGATTTAATCCCTATTTAGTACTGGTTTAGTCCTCATTCATAGTAAACAAAGCACACTCATTAAAATTGACAGTGGCCCTTCACGCTTAACAATTTGCTAGTTTCAGAAATAATCAGCTCCTAGGTTGCAGGCCCATGGTTTAAAAGGTACCAGTTTGGGTGAGGTATAGAAAATAAAAAGTTGTGGTTAAAAACTAAAAACTGAGAGAGAAAAAAAACCTAAAGCTGAACAATTCAACACAATGTATATTTCCCATTGCACCACTACTACACCTACACCTACAATCCCCTTATATTTCCTCAAACCTAAAGCTGAAACACGAGTGTTAACACCCACAGCCCAGCAGACAAAAAAAAAAAAAGTTGCATTTGTAGATTGGGTGATCAAGCTGTAATTTTGTTTTGACAAAGCAAAATTACTAAAAATAGACACAGCAGCAAAATATAGACCATAATGCCTGAGTCAAACCAGTCTGAGCACTGTTTTGGTAATCAGGGCATTCGGAGGCAGAAATAGAGCAAAATAAAAAATGTAAACATATTTTTAATATCCCCCTCCTGGAACCGCCACCTTAATGTGATGGAGGGGTTTGAGCGCCCAAATGGGCTCTGTTGTCGGGGGCTTCGTGCCCCTGGTAGGGTCTCCCATCGCAAACAGGTCCTAGGTGACGGGTCAGACAAAGAGCGGTTCAGAAGCCCCTTATGAGAGACCAACAGGCCCGGTTAGAACCATGAGGCCGTCCTTCTGTGGACCCACCACCTGCAGGAGGAGCCATAGGGTCTGGTGCTATGTGATTTGGGCGGCTCCAACAGCTGCCGCCACGACCCGGCAACGGAAAAGTGGAAGAAAATGGATGGATTTTAAATATTTTTGCTTGATTTAATATTATTAAATCTATTTTATATATATATATATATATATATATATATATATATATATATATAATATTATTTTTGACATTGCAAACACATTCTGGTGTATTTTTTTAATTATTATGTTTTTCATTGTATCATAATTATTGCACAAATATACGAGTCTGCATGATTTTTTTTTTTAGGATCTTGCAACTCCGCTTAGCATAGAGTTAAAGACAGTGGTCCCAGAAACAAACCCAAAAGGATGGATACAGTGTTTGGAAATGGATTCTGACAAAAAATAAAACCTACTCTCAAAAAGTTGTTGTCATTTTGGCATTTAAACATAGTAAGAAATTACCTTTAAGCTTTTAGAAAGTTTGAACTGAACAATCAGAGTGCAAAACAGATAAAGAAATACAAATTGTTTAGTGAGCACCATTTTTATTCTCCCAAATTCAGCTCACCACAAGTTTAAAAGACGACTCCAGGAGGTAGTCTTACACAACTGTGGTTGTGATAAGAGTGACAGTCGAATAGGCACGCCACACTTGAACATTGGACTTGCAAAAGATTAACAATTATCTAGTGTGTCCCATGCTTAATAATTGCTCAGCTGAAAAAATGTAAATTAGGTGACTAAAATGTTGCATAGGCAATAGTTGATTACCTCTTTGTTTATTAGGTTGTAAAATAATATTATGTAAACAGTTTACACACCTCTAATAAAATTGGGGCGTAGGTAGCATGACACTGATCTAGCAATTGTCATAACAATTGTTTTGACATGAGGGACAAGAAAGGCATTTCCAATAATACACAAAATGAAGACATACTCACCTAGCACCAATAATATCCTTCTTTGCCAGATCAATTCCTGCAATGACCTTAACCCGCAGCACTCTGGTTTCATGCTGTAAAGAGAGACAACACAAAACATCTATTAGTTCAAAATAGGGCTGGGTGCTTCCGTTTCTTGAGGGGACAGTATTTGAGCAATTTTAAAACCTATGCAAAACCATACATTTGAAGTACCATGCTAATATTGAAATTCTATAAAAGAATTTATTCAAATGTATTTGAGCTAAAACAAATGTTTTGTCCTTTGTCTCGGCTGGGACTGCCTACAACGCTCTCTAAGGCAGTGTGAATAACTGTACCTGAATATAAATCCCAATTTGAAAGGTTGCAATTAACAAATAACAAATACTGCAATTATTCACCCTTGGCATGCAACAAATTTACTTTTCGTCACAGTATTATTATGTTTAAAAACTGCCAACCTATATAGTTCAGCCCCTTGTATGAGTCTTCTCTTAAATGTTAACACTCGTGGTGGACATGTTGAATAAACTCTGAACTGAATCTTAATTATTCACATTGAAAGTGCAAATGTAATAACAAAAGGTAATACAGAGTGACAATGTCAAGTAAATATTTTTTTCCACCTGAGGTAGTACTTTACAGTCAGTTCTTTGGTTTCAATGCAAGGTAACAGTACCCAGTCCTCTTTAAAAATCTACAATATCTGCAAGCTCACACACACTAAAGCTACTTGACATTAAAAAAGTTAAGTAGAGGGGCATCAGGTTGGTTGGGAGAGTGGTCTTATAACCAGTTATATCCTTCGGCAAGACACTTCACCCACCCTGTAGTGTGAATGTTAGTGAGTGATTGGTGGTGATTGGAGAGGCTGGCAGTCATGTTTCTGTCAGCTAGCCTCTTGGTTGTAGTGGCTAATAGTACCTTACCCCTACCAAGAGTGCATGTAAAAGAATAATTACTCTTCTATGCCACAAAGGCATAATCGCTTCTACCTTAAACACGTTCATGGGATAATTGGAGAAGTGGGCTTGTTTATTTAAGTACAATTTCTAACAAAGAAGTCCCACGAGAACCCATAATACATACTAAGCAACAGACCCGTTGCTGTCCTCTGTCAAGTTAGTTGTCCCGGTTCGTAATTACATTGTGATAGTCTTAATTACCCTGTACAAGTATGTGTATGAGCCTTCTCACAAGCTATTAAACGCTCATAAAAGACACTTGGACATCATAAGAATGGCAAGTTCTCAAGCACTAACACAGGTACTAGTCACAACCAGATGTGTGCAGAGACGTTTCTCTTCTGACCGAAGCTATTTTTTGTTTGTTTGATCTTTATTTAAGAAAGCCTCATGCTGTCTCTGCTGGACTGTAGGTCTGTCACTCAGAAACACAAAGGACAGGACGGCGAACAGCAACCTGAATAGTGGTATGTGTATCTGGGTGTTAGCTTCACGGTCAGCTAACGTCAATTCTGCTCTTTCACTTAATTTCTCCATGAACACTTTTATTCATATCTGCCGACCGTGGTACCATTTATTTGAGCACAACGCTTACCTCGTCTTCAGAAAGTCCATATATCGGCTCGTAATTCGTAGCCATAAAGCCTGCGATCAAGCAATGCACAGATCAAGCCGCTTGGCAGAGCTAGCTAGCTAGCTTTGAACAATTTGAGTCCCACTTTGGTCTCCCTGTTGGTGGCGGTGGTCAAATGGATGGTGATGCCTAACTCTCGGGCACAAAGCGAACCTTGAGGTTGAACTGCATCCAGAAAATGTAAACTGCACCGGTGTGAGATGACTATGACAAAACTCTGAAATATCAAAACGCTGTGCTCTTGTTTGTTTCAAGCAACACAGAGGGATTTTGTCAACTCCAAGCTTATCCTAATGCTGTGACACTTGACTTCCTCCTAAACCTCAAACCAATCGAATAGCAGCAATGCATGATTGATGAAAACATTGACCAATCACTGGCTGTGTTGTTTTCCCACGGCCCTTCAGCGCCCAGTCAAATGTGAAGAGGGCGTGGCAAACTTTGACTCTGGTGTTTAATTGTCACCATCAAATCCGATAATTTGATCATACACATCCATGATCAAATCGCTTCATGGAACCAGTTTGATAATAATAATTATTATTATTTTTATTATTATTATTAATAATAATAATAATAATAATAATAATAATAATAATAATAATAGTAACTAAGTCACACACATGGTTAAGGTTAAGGTGTACTTTATTGTCCCCGTAGGGAAATTTGTCCCTACGGGGACTGGAGGAACCTGAGCGGCAACGGCCGGGGGTCCCATCTCCAGATGTGGAGCCAGGCTGATGGTTAGAATCATCTGGCTGGAGGATTCACCTATTGTACATGTTTTTGTGGTAGGGAAAGCTGGAGTACCCGGAGGAAACCTCACAGACACGGTGAGAGCATGCAAACTCCACACAGAAAGGCCCCGTCCAAGTGGGAATCAAACCCAGGACCTTCTAGCTGTGAATCCCAAGCACTAACCACAGCGTTACCGTGCCACCCACGGTCCACAAGGAACAACTTTTGCTATTTAGGGCCACAACCAAACCTGCAGTGTTGGGCTTACTTTAAAATTGTAATATATTCTATATTACTAGTTACAGTTAAAAAAAAAAAAAAGTAATACATATTACTGTTTCAAAAATGTAGCTGAGTTACACATCTCTGAGTTACTTTAGGCAAAATATGAACTGAAAATAGTGATAATGCCACTGAGCAAAAGTGCAGTCAAAGATTTTCTTTTCCTTTGCTTTCCCCATTCTCTTGTGTTTTGTTTTGACGACGTTAGCTTCACGGAACAGGTCTTATACACCATGTTCCAATCTGATTTGGTGCTTCATTTTATTTGGGGTGAGTTTGGCATTTCTTAGTTCATACATCTAAATGCACTTGTAACTCGAGTTACTTGAAATGTAATTACTAATATATTACTGTATTTTGTGTAAGTAATCTATTTTTTTGTAACTTGTTACTTTTGTAAAATGTTACCCCCAACACTGCAAACCTGTTATTTTTTGTCGAAACATGTTGGCTTGGCCATCTAAATAAAGGCCTTTTAACCTACTTCCTCGTGCGGGCTGCTCACTTTTGTTTGGAGTGTCTGAGTTTGCTGGGTTTTTTTTGCAATTTGTATCCCTTTCCCAAGAGCACTTACAAACTTTTGGAATAGAGCCATCGGTCATATGCCTGTTTCTAGTAACTTGGCTAATAGCCTTTGAAACTGATGAGGGATGGAAAGTAACTCCGCAAGAGGTTTTTGAGGAAGAAGTGTCCAAATTGAAACATAACATGTAATTTGCACTAGATAAAGTGACATCAGAGCATCTCAGTTACTTGTCCTAATGATTGAAACCCTCATAAAACCCTAATGTGGAACAACATATTTTAAGAAATGGATAGATAAAAAAATATTTTTATTGAAGATATTTTTGAGAACGTGGGAGACATTATGAAATATGGAAACTTTATAAATCATTATTTGTTTGTTTATTGGGTAGGGACAGTGCAAGTTAATGAACAAGCCACACCGGATTGTAGCCTTGGGCTAATTTCCATCCGTCGTCCCCCATGCGCACTCTCAAACACACTCTCATTCATCCTGGCCTATTGTTCATGTTTTTTAGTGGTAGGGGAAACCGGAGTACCCGGAGGAAACCTACGCAGACACGGGAGAACATGCAAACTCCACACAGAAAGGCCCCGGCCTTGGTGGGAATTGAACCTGGACCTTCTAGCTGTGAAGCACAAGCGCTAACCACTGTACTACCGTGCCGCCCATTATAATTTCCCTCACTCTTAAAACAGATGTGTTGAAAACAATACAGATTGTGTTAAAAATTACGCATCTCTGTGTCTAGTTAAGGACTACACATGTGTTGTTTTTAACACAGTCAGTGTGTTGATATTTTTAACACATGAAATGTGTTAAAAATGTCAACACAAAGATGTGTTGTTTTTTACACATGTTGTGTAGTCCTTAACTAGACACACATATGTGTTAAAAGTGTGTTATTTGTATTTCATTATATTATACCCTAAAATGAATATTATACATGCAGGAATTACACTAAAATAATCACAAACAATATAATTAAAAGTAATTCTTATTTATTATGTATTAGCAAATCACAAATGTGAAAACATAAAAGTATCTCTACAGTTGGTTTGAAAACATGGAGGATGTTTGAAAAAACATTGAGTTTTTAAAATTGCATTTTTCAGGCTTACCATAGTCATTAAGTGTACAGTACACCATACAAAAGTCAATAGCATTGTGCCAAATGTTACCAAAAAATAGGGATGTTCACAAGCCACAATGTAGTTTGTTTTAAGTTGTTGCTGTAGGTCCTGGGCTGTAGGGAGAGGTCCTGGGCTATTGAGAGAGGTCCTGGGCTGTTGAGAGAGGTCCTGGGCTGTAGGGAGAGGTCCTGGGCTATTGAGAGAGGTCCTGGGCTGTAGGGAGAGGTCCTGGGCTATTGAGAGAGGTCCTGGGCTGTTGAGAGAGGTCCTGGGATGTTGAGAGGTCCTCTGTTGTTGGGGGAGGTCCTGGGCAGATGGGTTGTCCTGGGCTGTTGGAAGAGGTCCTGGGCTGTTGAAGGTCCTGGCTGTTGAGAGAGGTCCTGGGCTATTGAGAGAGGTCCTGAGCTGTTGAGAGGTCCTCTGTTGTTGGGGGTTGTCCTGGGCTGTTGGAAGAGGTCCTGGGCTGTTGAGAGAGGCCCTGGGCTGTTGGGATGTCCTCTGTTGTTGGGGGAGGTCCTGGGCAGATGGGAGAGGTCCTGGGCTGTTGAGAGAGGTCCTGGGCTATTGAGAGAGGTCCTGGGCTGTTAGGAGAGGTCCTGGGCTGTTGAGAGAGGTCCTGGGCTGTTAGGAGAGGTCCTGGCTGTTAGGAGAGGTCCTGGGCTGTTGAGAGAGGTCCTGGGATGTTGGGATCTCCTCTGTTGTTGGGGAGGTCCTGGGCAGATGGGAGAGGTCCTGGGCTGTTGGAAGAGGTCCTGGCTGTTGAGAGAGGTCCTGGGCTGTTGAGAGGTCCTCTGTTGTTGGGGGAGGTCCTGTGCAGATTGGGTTGTCCTGGGCTGGGCTGCTAGTTGGTTGCCTCTCTGTATTTTTCCAAAAGGGCTTTTAATGCTTTATCCAGTCTGAGCAACAACACAATACATTAACATTTGAATACTTATGAAGTTAACCCATTATAAATATTTCTTTATATGGTACAACTGATACAGAAGCAAATTATGTTTTAACATTTTACAAAGACTCCACAAATATTCAGAAATTAATAATAAAACTCACTCTCACCATTGAAGCAACTTCTGCAGAGCGAGTGATCCAACAGCACGCCCTGAAGCAGAGGTAGTAGGTAAATGCTGAAGAGCTCAGGAGGAACACGACTCTAGGAAAACACTTTTGTGAATTCAATTGTGAGATAAGTTTGCAGAATGTTGGAAGTTTCAGAGAGTTCATACTCACCAACTGTAATCATAGATGAAATGTGTTTACTGCTTTTCCCATTGTTTTTTGTTTTATTATTTTTTTTTTTATTTTTTTTAATCTTTTTTTTGGTCTGTTTGTCTGTCAATGTTTTGTCATTGTTTTGGCTTATAGTATTGTATGAAAAAGGACATTGAAGAATCTTTAATGCTTTAAAACTCGTGCCACATGTTGATATTGTTTTAAATAATAAAAAAGTGAGAAAAAAGGTGTGACAGGACAGCCCTTTGCGCTCCTGCACGTAGTGGCTAATGAGGCGAGAGGGCGCACTATAAAAAGGGGGGTTCGCTACGCAGCCCGACCTCTCACCTCTGACGTCACCTGCTGCACGGCTGAACACAGGAAGCAAGGGCTGCCGTTGGCCGGCTTCTTTGGGCCAAACATGCGCGTAAAGCCAGCAACTTGAATCATGTTTTTCGGTGAGTTTAAGGACAACATCTTCTGATTATTTTATTTACACATTAGCCTAAAACCTGGTTGTTTTTAGCGCGGGGTCCAGTGCGCGTCTGTCTCCATGGGCTGCCACCATGGGGGGGGGGTCGCAGCTCCGTGTCAGGACTGCGTAATGTGAGCGCTCCGCTTTTATCCCACGGTACCACGGTACGTTGCTACGGTAGCTGCAAACTGTTTGGCTTTTAAATTAATGTTAAAACTAAAACTTAACATCAAACAGGGTCCTGCCTCCCCTTCTGACCGGATGCAGTTCTGTGGATGCTGTCATGTTTTCCTCCGTTCTACGACTGGTTATACAAGACCAAATTCAGAGACCTCTTTTAGCAACTGTCTGTTAGGGCATTGGGCTTCGGACTCACACCGCCCCTCGTTAGTCCCCTCATCAGTCGCTGTAACGTCACTCCAGGTAAAATGTGTGATGGAAATGTGGGGCTGCTGAATCTGGGCTGCCAGCCGTTCTGCAAGGACTTGATGATCTTTTTTTGTATTTTAATTTCAGACGCAAGGTTTATATTTGCGCACCATTGTTTTTAGCCTGTCTCCAACTTAAAAATGAACTAAAAATATATTTAAATCTAAATGAATAAAAACAATATATTTTCTTAACCTGTCTCTGTCCTACCTAGTCCAACGAACCTGTGTGACCTTGGAGTGGGTTAAAGGCAATACTGGGTTCTCTGACCCATAATTCAGAGTGGCGTTGTGATTATTGCACAAAATTAAGTTAATGTAGTGGGTTACCTAACTAGCCACTGCCTCGGTCTGCTACAAAGGGATTAGAGATTAAAAGTAAAGTAGGTAAACTATCGGCTCATGGTCAGTTCTGTCTCAGATATGCTTGAGAGAGTCATCCTGAACAGACTTGAACCTTATCTTTATATAGCTGCCAACCAGTTTGGTTTTAAACCTGAGCATGTATTTTTGCATGGAAGGAACTACTAGATAAACATCATTGCCAGGGCTCAACAATTTTTGTGTTACATATAAGAGCTTGATAATAGATTGTGATCTAATAAAGTGCGTACCATCGTTGGTAACATATTTTTTGTATATTATATGTGTAATTATATGTATGCATATGTATGTTTCTTGCATGTAAACTGTGTATCTGTTATATTAACTGTTTTTGTGAAAGGAAGCAACCACTGAAGGAGCTGGTAGTGTGGCGGTGTATGATGGCAGGGTGGAGACCGGTCCTGCGATGGTTGTGGCTGGTCCTGGTGTGGTGGGATGGTGGCGTGGTGGCCTGCCGGTGATGTAGAGAGGTTGTTGTGCAGGGAGCACTGTATCTTTCTACTATTAAATTGATGTGTTGCCACGTGAAGGAAAACAAAGGAAAATTAAAGTGATTTGCACACGCAAATTCAAGTATTGTACCTACCTATAATTGGTGTATTACCAATGTGTATTACTGGAATAATGTTACATAGAACGAGAAATAACAAAAAACAAATCAGACTTCTCAGATCAAACTTGGCAAATTGTATTCGTGGTTGTACTGACTGAATGTGGTGTCCTGTCACAGGGAGATTTGTGCTTCACTGACTCAGCGGCTTTGGTGCGTTGCTGGTGGGTCGTTGCGTTGTCGGCCTGCTGGATCTGGGATTGGCAAGGATCATTGTACTGATTGTTGCCATGAAGTTGTTGTAGAAGAAGAGCTTTATTTTTATAGCGTCTTTCACAGACATGGTCACAAAGCACTTTACATGAGACAATTTTACATTCACTCTACACTCGGTGGTGGTGTTGCAACTGCACACATCTGCGCCAATGGTCCCTCTGACCACTATCATTCATTTACGCGCACACATCAATCATCCTGGCTTATTGTACATGTTTTTAGTGGTAGGGGAAACCGGAGTACCAAGAGGAAACCTACGCAGCCCCGTCTCACCCCAGGTGAGAATCCAATCCGGGACCTTCTTGCTGTGAAGCAAGAGCGATAACTGCTGCGCTACCGTGCCGCCCAGTACATCGTATATTAGCTCCAACCACACTAATGAAATTATGATACTTACAGGAGTGGGAACTTATAAGTTTACTTTCTCCTACTCCTTTTTGAGTTTATGTACAGTATTAGGCTATGTATATATGAAAGTATTGTAATAGCTGTGTACTTGTTGTGTTCTCCTTTGTGTTCTGTTGTTTACCTGCTATGCTACCAGGGGGGGCGCTGTGAGCATGTGTGAAAGTGTGCTCTGAGATAAGGAGAGGCTCGGTTCTCCCCATAGACTGTTCTCCCAGTGAGTGGCTGACTCCAAGGCTGATTCCGAAACCGTTAAATTGGTAAGAGGTCTAACGCCAAACCGAATGTGCGTCAGCGTCCACCATATTAAGAAGCGTCCAAATTGGGCTGTCAGTTAGGAAGCAGTTAGGGAAAGGAGTCTCAATGCTAACTATCATAGCCACTTTAGCATAGGGATCTCTGACGGCACCCTCACACCTAGAGCACCGGAAGAGAAGAGAGCGGCGAGCTTCCATTCATTCCCTATGCTGCCTGGCGACCGGAAAGAAGCCTCCGGAAATCCACAGGAGAGTGGCACGATGCGGCGGCCGCAGCGGCTCTGGCTGATTCCGAAACCGTTAAATTGTAGCCTCTAAGTACTAACACTAGCAACTAATCCTTAACCTTTTAAACTGTTAGATCTCTATGCAGTTAGTGAACTTCTGCTTCAGCAGCATTTGTCCAATTCGACAGTCCTTACCCAGGGGAATGGGAAGTAACATCACCAACAGCTGTTCTTCTTTAAGGTTATTGGCAGGCAAACAAACGTGCATGCCCACTACTGTAGGGCATATGCAACATAGTGTCCAAATAAAGACATTTAAGGAGAGAAAAAAATCAAAATGAGCCATCACATTTTCCTTTAGCCTTATTTTATCTCAACAGCTGTTTCATAAAACTACAGTATGCAAATTAGCCATGTGGCTTAAGTTTCTACTAAATGAAAGCAAAAGCACAAACTGCTTCATTTAGACCATTTACTGAGGCAGCTCTTTAAAACCATGTGACTGTGCTGTGATGTATTTCGTCACTTTTATAAAGTTTGGCTTGTGCAGAATCTCTTATATATATATATTTTTTTTTTATTAATTGTGCACCCGTCAATCAACAATGGTTGCGCATGAAGAATCACCTGAGGGTGGGGGCGAGGGGGGCGGACATGCGGCGTGGTGGCTTATGGGATGGCACATGGCTCCTAATCACCAGTGAGGTAGCATCAGAAATCCCTATGCTATGATAGTTTTACTTTTCCTAGCTCCTTCCTAACTGACAGCCCAATTCGGAGGCTTCTTGTCATGGCAAACGCTGACGCACATCCGGTTTGGCGTAAAGGCTCTTTTATGGCGCCCTCACACCAAGAGCGGCGGAAGAGAAGAGAGTGGCGAGCTTCCATTCATTCCCTATGCTGCCTGGCGACCGGAAAGAAGCCTCCGGAAATCCACAGGAGAGTGAGAGAGGAGAGCGGCACGATACGGCGCTTTGTAGTAAAACACAGATTGCTTGTTACCAGCCCGCACCTGTCACTGCCTTTGCCCAAAGATGCTCACCAGCCGCTGCAGAGGGACAGAGAAATGGACGGTGGACTCTCAGAGCGAGGGATGAACAGGGAAAGTGTCTATTGAGAATGAGGAGTTGTCGTCAAGGCACAGAGCCCCCCGCCGATCCCCCCCCTCGCAGCCATTTTGGAAGCCCGGGGCTTGGGCAATACATATTCTTTACATGTGTTCTACATGGTTCTTGCTATTCCGCACATTACCATGCCTGGAAGTCACTGCTGCGTTAAAAACTGCTCCAATACCTCACACGAGAGATATGGAAGGTGTAGGAACAATGGGATACAGTTTTTTAGGTTATCGAAATGGACACAACGTGCCCCTAATCGGCTTCCAATATGTCCGACAGGCTCAGAGCCCCCCCCCCCCAAATCACCCCAACTCGGCACATGACTCCTCATTCTCAATACAGAGAGACACTGAGCTGAGCGTGAGACATACGCGACTGTTAAGAAGCCTCTATCGTTATCAGCTATTGTCCGGTCGGGTTTTATTTTGTGAGCAGATAACACGGGAGTCGTGCGCAATTACGCATGAGCGCACGAGAGAGGGAACTGTTTCTGTAGAGACAGTTGCTCCATCTGAAACCAGTAAATTGGTAAGAGGTCTTACGACAAACCGGATGTGCGTCAGCGTCTGCCATGATAAGAAGCGTCCGAATTGGGCTTTCGGTTAGGAAGGAGTTAGGGAAAGTGGCCTGTATGCCAACTATCATAGCCACTTTAGCATAGGGACCTCTGATGCTAACTCACTGGCATAGACATATTATTAATACGACAAACCGGATGTGCGTCAGCGTCTGCCATGATAAGAAGCGTCCGAATTGGGCTTTCGGTTAGGAAGGAGTTAGGGAAAGTGGCCTGTATGCCAACTATCATAGCCACTTTAGCATAGGGACCTCTGATGCGAACTCACTGGCATAGACATATATTAATAGACCGTCAATATTCACTCCTCCCCGTTTACCAAAATGACTACGTTCGAGGGGGAAATCATGGCGGATTTACAGACTCCTCCTCCCCAGCTCTGACGAAGCATGTTCCTAATAAGGGCATAAGGGCGGGATCTTCACTGTAGACTCGGCCTTTGCGTGACGTGTAGCTCGCGCTGCTCCAATGCTAACAGTCAGACCCCGTTAAGTAGGAGATTCTAAATGTATCCTACCATAACCAGCCCGGTGCCTCTAGTTGTGTCTAACCCAGCGTAATCACAGGAGGAATATCTAGCTCTAGACAGTTCCAAACAATTAGGCACCAGGCATTAAAGTTGTTTTTAACGTGTCTAAAGTCCAATGCATTCCAATGGGGCCTAGCGGTTATATGGCGGTACTACAGCAATGGTGGAGCAATGGCGGCCTCCAGTGTCGTCGTCGCAAAGCAGAGCAGCCAGCACCCATTGCTCACTGGCGATTAGGAGCTATGTGCCATCCCATAAGCCACTGCGCCAATCTCCCCACCCCCCTCGCCCCCACTCTCGAGTGATTCATGCGCAACCACTGTTGATACCAATGGGTGCTGGCTGCTCTGCTTTGCGAAATTAATAATAATAATAATAAAATAAATAAATACAAATTGATAAAAAGGGGGAAAGAGAAAAAGGAATGGCTAAGAGACGGGAATATGTTTATATGCATGTGTTTATGTATGTGTATGTGTTCTGTCGTGTTCAAAAATGGATGAAAAATAATTCGTAGGCTCGTTCTATTAAAATCAAAATCATTGTTTTATTCCCTGAATTTACAATCTAAAACAAAAGCTATGCTAAAGGCTACATGATGATGTTCAGTGGACAGCGAAGGGAGGCAGCATGGCAAGAGGGGGCGCGTCTCCGTATCCTAGCATTTTATAGACACAGGAAGTAGGCGGCTACTTGTTGAAGAACCAATCAATGTCCTTGGAATGCTTTTTCTGCTGCGCGATCTGACTCCGCATTATAACACACTGCGCCCCAGTGGATTCCAAGAGTAAGGACAACAATACAGCAATTCAATTCAAATCACCCAAAAGCACAGATTACAATCAACACAGTTTCATATAATCATTAAAGCCTATTATAACAAAAACATATATAGAAATATCTAACAGTTTATATGTATACGTATGTGTGTTTATTTCTTGATTGTTTGCTTCTTCCTTTCCACTTCTTCTGCTCTTCAAATCATCCAATTATTGGTCCCCCCCCTCTCTTGGATTTTATCTATTCAATATTATTATCATTAATATTATTGTTGTTGGATGGATTATTATTATTTCTGTTTTTGTTTACTATTACTATCTTTTATTTATTTATTTTTGCTTATTTTCCTTTCCTTAAACGCCAGCCTCTGTCATCCGCCATGGCAATTCCCATAATCAATATTATTGAAATGCACGCACACGCACACGCACACGTACACACACACACGTACACACACACACACACCCTCATCTACCCTCTCTCTCTCTCTCTCTCTCTCTCTCTTAATGGAAAAACACAGCAAAATATCTATACAGTGTAAAAGCAAATTCGGGTCCATTCTTGTTGTCTCTTGGTCTCCCCACCACGTACCCTTCCTTCAACTGCTGTCTTGTTTTACCCTGTTTAACAGAGTCGTTAGCTCTGTTGGTTTGTATGTTTTTGTGTAAATAAAACTTAAAAAAAAAAAGATTCTGCACAAGCCAAACTTTATAAAAGTGACAAAATACATGTTGTCGTCACCACAGCTCAGTCACATGGTTTTAAAGAGCCGCCTCAGTAAATGGCCTAAATGAAGGCAGTTTGTGCTTTTGTTTTCATTTAGTAGAAACTTAAGCCACATGGCTAATTTGCATACTGTAGCTTTATGAAACAGCTGTTGAGATCAAATAAAGGGAAATGTGAAGGATCATTTGGATGTTTTTTTTTTTGCCTTAAATGTCTTTATTTGGACACTATGTTGTTGTTGGACAATATACAGTAGGTGGCGGTATGCACTTTTGTTTGGCCTGCAGTGAACTTTAAAGAAGAAAAACAGCTGTTGGTGATGTCACTTCCCGTTCCCCTGGGTAAGGGCGGTCGAATTGGGCAAATGCTGCGTCCGCTGCGCGAAATGCTCCAAAACGCGCTGCACAGGAGGCGCGGGATGCGCTGCGGGACCTCTAGACGCTCCCCGAGGCGCGTCCCCCATGTATTTTCAATGTAAACCTGAAGCTTTAGAGGCGTTGTAGGCGTTTGGTCTGAACACAGCACTCTTAACACAAGTTACGTGTAAATTTAATTTGACTTAGAAAAGAATTTATGCTGAACTGATACTTTTAAAATAATCTGTTATCACATTTTCTTGAGTTAACAAATTAATTCGGTAAAGTACTGTAGATACAGGTGTCGCCATGACACTGATAACACTTGTTTGTCGTAGTGAAAAGTAAAGAAAAAAACAAACAGTCCAAGTAAAACTACAAAGTTGGTATAGCACACCTGTGAGCAGACTTTTAGTGTACAGCAACAACTGACTCACACCTTGATGTTATACAGGCGAAACTCAGAAAATAATATCGTTAAAAAGTGCATTCATGTGAAACTAATATATGATAGACTAATTACATGCAAAGTGAGATATGATGAGTACTGTATAGCCTTTATTTGTCATAATTTTGATGATTATGGCTCAGCTTGTAAAAACCCCAAATTAAAAATCTCATAAAATTTGAATATTATGAAAATGGACTGTGCCATAATCATATTATTATAACAATATTATAACAAATAAAGGCTAATAAAGGATCTCCTCAATCCCACCGTTACGTCTTCCGATGAGGAAGCAGGGGCTGGGGACTCGGAGGGGGGCTCGTCCATCACCCAAGCTGAAGTCACCGAGGTGGTTAGAAAGCTCCTCGGTGGCAAGGCTCTGGGGGTGGATGAGATTCGTCCTGAGTACTTTAGGTCTCTGGATGTTGTAGGACTGTCTTGGCTGACACGTCTCTGCAACATCGCATGGCGGTCGGGGACAGTGCCCTGGATTGGCAGACCGGGGTGGTGGTCCCTCTCTTTAAGAAGGGGGATCGGAGGGTGTGCTCCAATTACAGAGGGATCACACTCCTCAGCCTCCCCGGTAAGGTCTACTCCAGGGTGCTGGAGAGGAGGATCCGGCCGATAGTTGAACCTCGGATCCAGGAGGAACAATGCGGTTTTCGTCCTGGTCATGGAACACTGGACCAACTCTACCCTTCATCGGGTGCTTGAGGGTTTGTGGGAGTTCGCCCAACCAGTCCACATGTGTTTTGTGGATCTGGAAAAAGCGTTCGACCATATCACTTGTGGTGCCCTGTGGGGGGTGCTCCGGAGTATGAGGTCCGGGACCCTCTGCTAAGGGCTGTCCGTTCCCTGTATGACCGCAGCAGGAGCTTGGTTCGCATTGCCGCAGTAAGTCAGACCTGTTCCCGGTGCATGTTAGTCTCCGCCAGGGCTGCCCTTTGTCACCGGTTCTGTTCATTACCTTTATGGACAGAATTTCTAGGCGCAGCCAGGGGCCGGAGGGTGACCGGTTTGGGAACCTCAGGATCTCATCTCTGCTGTTTGCAGACGATGTTGTTCTGTTGGCTTCATCAAATCAGGACCTTCAGCACGCACTGGGGCGGATTGCAGCCGAGTGTGAAGCGGCCGGGATGAGGATCAGCACCTCCAAATCCGAGGCCATGGTTCTCCACCGGAAAAGGTGGCTTCCCCTCTTCAGGTCGGTGGGGAGTCCTTACCTCAAGTGGAGGAGTACAAGTATCTCGGGGTCTTGTTCACGAGTGAGGGACGGAGGGAGCGTGAAATCGATAGACGGATCAATGCGGCGTCAGCAGTGATGCGGTCGCTGTATCGGACAGTTGTGGTGAAGAGGGAGCTGAGTCGGGGGCCAAAGCTCTCGAAAGCGCTCTTCCCACCCTCACCTATGGTCAGATCTGGCTAATGACCGAAAGGACAAGATCGCGGATACAAGCGGCCGGAATGAGTTTCCTTCGCAAAATGGATGGATGGAAGGCTATACATATGTCACTTTGCAGTTTGTACTGTTAAAGATGCAAGGATTGTTGTTTTTAAAAGCATTTTGTTCTCTGTATACTACAACAAAACAGTAACGAAGTTTTAGAAGCCCGCAAAGGCTCACAGTCCCATACAATGAGAATGTAGCTCCCCGGCCCTCCTGTAGGTGGCCCTTGCGTTTTTTGTTTGTTTGTTGTTTTTAGCCTAAACAGCACTAATGTCTACATGTCAGACACACACACACACACACACACACACACCACACACACACACACACACACACACACCACACCACACTCACCCACACTCACACCACACTCACACCACACTCAAACTCACACTCCAAACATGAACTCAGGCCTAATGAGTACACCCTTGTTGATCACAAGAATTCGTTGCGGCATGCTTGATGCAAGCGTTTCCAGAAGATGAGTGGGAAAAGGAAGGGCATCTACTTTCTGGAATTGTTGTCCATTTTTGTGAACTTCCCTTGTCAAGTTGCCATGCATCCCTAAAGGTATAGGGAAAGGCATCAGTCAGACATCGCACGCATCCATGCTTAGCACAGACGATACAACTTCTGCTCCGCCCACAGAGCCGCTCAGCAGAGCTGATCCGACACGCGCGCATCGGCTTTCGTGTGGTGAGTCGCAGCCTCTGGTCACAGCCCTTTCCATCTGTGAAAGGTCTTTAGCTAAGGGCATATGTTGATCAGAGGTCCTGTCGAAACTAGGTAAGTCTGGAGTCTTTTACTGTCGTACTCGTATTTCGTTGAATAAACAATGGGAATTGATTGTGTCCGGCTCCATGCGCTATTATTCTACTATGAATGCTTTAGAAAACCATAGCCTACATAGCATTACCTGACC
The DNA here is from genome assembly GCA_007210695.1 of Neogobius melanostomus. Classification (NCBI taxonomy): domain Eukaryota; kingdom Metazoa; phylum Chordata; class Actinopteri; order Gobiiformes; family Gobiidae; genus Neogobius; species Neogobius melanostomus. Next base: position 4,464,940 of record VHKM01000221.1, on the reverse strand, counting down.
GTCAAATGCTATATTTATTTATTTATTGCTGTATTTGGTCAGGACAGTGCATGATAAGTTAAGTTGTTATGCTATGCTATGCTATGTTGTGTGTGTGTGTGTGTGTGTTGTGTATGTATATATATATATATATATATATATATATATAACATCTCACAAGGAGTTCAAGCATTCATTCATTAGAGGCTGTAAACAGGTCCAGATCTACAGGGGTACAAAACGGTGCATTGCAACCTCATTCTAAAATGTTTGCACCCTGAGTTTTAGTTAATTAATTTTAACGGGCGGCTTTATTTGCACCCTTTGAAACTCTCAGTCCTCAGTCAGAATCGCTCTGAACCAAAGAAGTTAAACCAATTTAAACTATAGGTAAAATAGGCTGACAGTTTGGGTTGTTGTGCCATTATTTATTGCTCTGTTCCCTATACCCAATGGACATGTTATGGCTGTTGTTCCTAGAAAGGTGGTGTTTTATATTACTAGGAAATGTGTTTCTGTTTGAACAACTCATAGCAATGCCAGTTATTCAAGACATAGCAGCCATTATTATTGCACACAGCAATGGCCAGTCACTTGCCACTAAGATAGTGGACTTGACTTTTTTTTTTTAATTTGTTTGAAGGACAGGTGTTCATGTTTTGTCTTTATGACAATCTAAAAATCATAAACAAGCTATTACTTATTTAAAATGTTTGAACAAGTTACATATTAGTTGACCTGGTTGATTTCTCACAGACTCTCACAGAGTTTAAATTGTGAGAACTATTACAAATAGCCTTAGATATAGAGAGACTTACAGTTCTCTACAGTATAGTGTACTGTATAATACAGCAAAAAAAAAAAAATGGTTTAGTTGCAGTCACCATTTTCAAATGGCTATAAGGTCTGCACTGTTGGCTAACTGTTGGCTAACACTTTTGCGTGGCTTAGCAGCTTAGTTTCAGTTTGGGCTCCAGATTACGTAAGTGTACTATATGCAGTAGGAGGTATCTAATCCAGTGCCTTGACCTTAATGCTAATTAGAAGATCAGAGCTACAATACCAAAATGAACTCAACATTCAAATGGAAACCAACCCATAAATGGAAGTATACATTTCCAGATAAAAATATTCATGAGGGAAATTATGATGGAGGGTGTTATGTAATGAATTTGTGGAAAAGTCCTGCACAGATGTTAGAACACATGCCCAGACAATCACGCTTAGTTGTTGTAAACACATTCAGTTCTGATCAGCTCCAGACTTGTTGGGTGTCTAACATTCTGTTTGTTGAAATGTCTTTGATTAGCTTGCAAAAAAAAAAGGAGATTTCTATAACTAATATAACATTTGCAGAATAGCTCTGTTGACTGGCACACTGATGACTCAAAGAAATAGAAAAGAAATCAAAAACTTGCAAGTTGTCCCTGAATGAAATAATGCATTGGAAGACTGTGTAAATGTGCTGCTTTGCACATTTACACACAATCAGAATCAGTATGCTATGTGGGCAAGAATGAAGAATTACAATGTGCTACGTTTATGAGTTTATTCATTAATTCGTTCAAGGTTCTGTAAAACTACCATTTTCACTCTCAAGCCATTCAAATTCACAAACACTTAGGGAGCAGGTGCTTTGCAGATCTTTTTCAAGACAACAGGTTTAATGGAGAGGTAGTGCTCATCAAGCTTAAAAGAAAAGAATCTCCCGTTCACTGTCTATCTTGCAAAAGTGATTTTTAATTACAGGTGCAACGTTTCCCCAACTAGGCCTTCTTCAGGCAAAATGTGTGTTAAACACTTCAAAGTAGCAACTACATCAAAGTCTCTCTCTTTGTAAACAAAGAAAAACAAAATAATAATAATTATTATTATTATTATTATTATTATCCATCCATCTTCTTCCACTTGTCTGTTGCCGGGTCGTGGGCTGCCCAAATCACATTGCACCAGCCCCTATGGCTCCTCCTGCAGGTGGCTCCACAGAAGGACGGCCTCATGGTTCTAACTGGGCTTATTGGTCTCTCATTGAACAAAAACAGTAAACAAGACAATGTAAAGTTCAGGCTAATGAAGTATCCAGACAAACATAATGTCCAAATAAGCACTGGTAGCAGGTGGTGACGAGCCACATATAGGTGTCCCCTGTTTTGATTCTCAAACTTCAAATCAAAAGGTCGAAAAATAAAATTCACAAACACCAAAGGTCCGGAAAATGTATTCTGTCATTGCACTAAAACATTTAAACAGTAAAAAATATTTATAAATATTATAATTTATACATCACATCTTACTGCGTAAGAGCAGTCCTATGATGGGATACTCAGTCGTTCTAATGAGCGACATGGCACTGCCTGTTGTCTTTAAACTCAAAACGTGGGACAGAGCTAAACATACATCACTCAGACAGTTCTTTAATAACTTTATTATAGTGAATGTGCTTTCTCAACCATGAACGTTATAATACTATCTTTATTCAATGATTTTCATACAAGTCATTCATCTCGACTGGACCTCAAGAGCTGATTATTAGCAGTTGTGTCTAAAGGAGGCGCTATTCCAGCAGATTGTGCAGCTCTTTATACGCTGCCCTTATAGGCCAAAGCTGCAACTGCACTATAGCGCTGCTATGGCAATCAAATGAACAGCACTGGGGTCTGGACAAAATCACCTCAAGGTCCGCATCCAGACCTGAGTCTGGAGTTTGAGATGGCCTGGTCTGGCTGGCACAGAAGACAAGTTTATTATATGGTATCTGAGATTTAAGGAGTAATTTCTTTGAGGAGTTTAATTGGAATTGGATCTCGAAGATGATGTTTTTGAGGACAAAAATGTATAATTAAAACAATAGGCTATAGATTTATTGCGGCTATAGATGCTAGCAGATTTATTGCTGCTAGCATCTCAGTGTAGGCATTTATTTACAGAACACAAAGACAGCAGGATGTCAGTGTTAGTGAGGCAAAGCAGCCTCCTGTTGTGCCTTGCTATTGTGGCTCCAAGTGCAGTTACATAATCAGTCATGCTGTACACGCCAGCTGGTGGAGGTATAGGGCTTTCTGCTTTTTAATCCGTTATAGAGCCACAGCAGAGATATTTTCATATAAACAGATGTACTTTCATTTATATTTTACAATGCATCTTGTTTCTGAGTATTGTGTTAAGGTTTGTGCCTGTCTGCTGTATGCCGCGATGAGAACACACAGTCACAGGAAATGCAAACATGCTGTGATTGAATAGAAGTTGTGACAAGACACTGCATCCTACTAGTATGTTGTTCAAAACCTGATCTGCCTTGTCTGTTTACAGGATCAAAGCGGTGACCATGATGAAGGAAATAATTCTCCTGTTTCTGCTATTCTATATGGCTTGCGGGAATACAAGTTAGTGATAAGTTCCTCTTCCATATTTATTTTAGTTTATCTTGTTGTTGTAAAATTGCATATTAAACTTTCTAGACACTGTGTTAAAAAATATATTAGTGTTTTGCCTTTGATCAGTGAACTTTTCATGTTGATCGATTTATTACTTTTTTAGGCTTTGGTCCACCCGGAAAGCCAACTTTGACAAACTGTCGCTCCCCTGAAAAGGAAACGTTTACGTGCTGGTGGAAACCCGGCTCAGACGGAGGACTACCTACCATCTATGCCTTGTTCTATCTTAAAGACAAGTACGTTTCTTTTACTTTTGTCATTTGGGTCATTCCGTGTGGTTTCACGCAGAGCCTCCCAGGTGACCCTCTCAGATTTGGATGAAATTTTTTTTTTTTTAGTTCCTCCACATGTGTAATGAACAGGCACACATGCAAAGTGATTTGCTCTAACTCCCAATATATTTTTTAAATACAATTTACAAAATAGGGTGTTTGTTTGTTTATTGGTTTATTTTGGTAGGGACAGTGCAAGTTAATGAACAAGCCACACCGGATTGTAGCCTTGGGCTAATTTCCATCCGTCATCCCCCATGCGCACTCTCAAACACACTCTCTTTCATCCTGGCCTATTGTACATGTTTTAGTGGTAGGGGAAACCGGAGTACCCGGAGGAAACCTACGCAGACACGGGGAGAACATGCAAACTCCACACAGAAAGGCCCCGGCCTTGGTGGGAATCGAACCCGGACCTTCTAGCTGTGAAGCACTAGTGCTAACCACTGTACTACCGTGCCGTTGTAACCACCTTTTCTGCTCCCGGGTGCTTTTTGCATTTGTGTGCACCTTTAAAGAGCTGTAGCTCAGCGATGGACACATGTATAGGACTAAGCTGTGGATTGTGTGATGTCTACTAAACATAGTTCCGGGAACAATCATCAAAAATGTGCTGCATTGTAAAGTTCTGGGTTAATAGGCTGCTAAAAATGGCAATTTTTGAATTTAGGATTTTTCCCCTTAAAGGGGGGGTATTATGCTTTTTTCAATCACATAGCACCAGTCTATAACATACTACAATGATGACGTAACCTTCTGTTGGTCTGTAAATGCAGTAAATTAAAATAACTGCCTTGAATAAAATTGCTCTCTCAAAATGGCTGTACTGAACGTCTTGAAATAGGCCTCTGTCTCTTTAAGAAGCTTTCCGACACGCCCCCTTCAGCACACTGCTGTGGCATTTAAACAACAACACTGTGAGGGGAGGGGGCTCTGCTGAGCTGAGGAGCAGTGGTTGGTGGCTTGGCTGGTGACAAAAGGTCCAGAGGCGTCTCCAGGAGGTGGGGGCGTTCCTAGGAGGACTGAGGCATAGCTACACCTAAAATGGCTGCCGTCTAAGTTTTTACTGATTACTCAAAAATATGTGAATGAGCCAAGGCAACACTCCAGGCATGTGTTTAATGAGGGAATGACATAATATGATATAAAGCTTGAAAAAGTCGATTTTACATAATACCCCCCTTTAAAATATCAGGGGCTCTACAAAAGAAGTGTATTGAGTGATCATCTTCATATTCTAGATTTTAGTTTATTAGGGTATGACCTTGCTGCAGTAGAAGTAGGATATCGATCGGATAAAGGGTCTTTGAGTTATAGCTTCACAAAGACGGGTCCTACTCAGAAAAGCTCAAAAATGGCCATCCAGTCTATGCAGGATTTGACCACGTAGTCAACTACTAAGGCACTTAAAAAAAATTCACATAGAAGCCATATCAGTCAGTCTGTAGCCAGAAATGTTTTATCCAGCTCAAATGATTTCATGGTTAAAAATATTTTGAATGCTGTGCATTTCTAACCATTGTTAAACTTAAAAAGACAAGGTTTATAACGACAGAAATGCAGTATTTATGGCCCACCTTTACCCTTTAATGACAAGCCACGACCTAAACTAAGCTAAACTAACTGAATTTTCATATATAATGTAAAGTACTTAATTTTCCCCACCATTTATTATTTATTGTTAAATAAGCATTAAAAAAGTTTATAAAGCTGAATTAATGATATAAACAGCCCAAAATTTTAACAGATTCAGGTGTTTCCAACTATTTCAGTACAGTATAGAAATATTGAGCTAAATGTTGCCTGGGTAAGGCTCGTGACCCACTTTTGTGTCCCAACTCATCAGTTGAGAGCCACTGATTTAAGTGTTTGCTTTACTTGCTTACACAGAAAAGTTAGGTGGCAGTTGTAACTGTTTTACATGAAAGACAGTAAGATTTTGAAGCTCTGCTGTCCTGTCTTTATGTCCCTGTTTTTCTACAAATGTTCAGGGCTAAATTTGATTAAGGGGAATGCATCTCACATTTTCTTTGTGGTTAAAGATCCAGGAACTATTTTGGAGGATCTGGCAAGATCTTAGATTATATAATAGTGTTTCATGTAAGTGTTCCTGTTTTAGCCCATTCCCTCAATTCATCAGACCAGTCCAAAAGTGTTCCTGTGATTGCTGATTCCTTATGATTTACAAATCAAGCACTGAAAATATGTCCTTGTTGATAACCATAAATAAATACATCTTCTGCTTAGTCGTAAACTAATGAAGTTATATTTAACATGTCAGCTGAACTCCCTTCACTTTCTGCTAGACAATTATGGAAATTAAACCAATTTAGTTACAGAATCATTCAGATTTGGGTTTTCTAAGCTGCTTTCTTTGAGCACAACCATTGACATGGCATTCTCTTTCTTTCAGCTCTGATACATTATATGAATGCCCCGATTATCACACAGCAGGGAAGAACTCCTGCTTCTTTAACAAGAATGAAACATCTGTCTGGGTCAATTACAACATTACTGTTGTGGCCACCAATCAAATTGGGAGAACATTTTCTGATCCGGTGGATGTAGATGTTGCCTATATTGGTAAGAATTACAAAAACACTTTTTATAATTACTATTCAGTTATTACTTAAGAAAACATAATCCATAGTGCAGTATATCTATATGTACCAAATATCCCCAGTGACAGTCTATGGCACATTGACTAAAGGTTTGTCTTTTAAGGCTTCAATGACTCACTTTTGATCAGTGGTGTTTGATAAAGTATTAGAGCAGTGGTTCTCAAACTGTGGTACATGTACCACTGGTGGTACATTGGTTTTTTAGGTGGTCATCAGCAATTGTAGAATTAGACTTTATTACATTTATTAAAGATGTTTGGCTGAAGGCTGTAATGGATGGACCAGCACAGGGTGAAAGGAGGTAAAGAGCATTCAGCAAATTGTCGACGTCAGGACTCCAACCATCGACACTGGGGACAAAACAGTGTTCTGCCACATGTGCACAATAAAAATATATTTAAGTTATGCTGTAATAATGCATTTAAATGCTTAGACTTTGTTTACATCCAGTATCGACATAACTTAGTCACATTTTTAAATTAGCTGTACTTTTGCAAGTAGTTTTTCATAAAGTACAGTATTAAAATTGTATTAATTGTATTAAAATACAGTATTTTAGATGCTTTTTAGACTCAGTTTATTTCTGATTTGATCTTGATATAGGCCTGGTGGCACTTGGAAGGCCAAATATTTTATGAAATGATATGTGGTGTAAAAAGTTTGAGAACCACTGTATTATACCTGCCTAAGTATAATACACTGAATATTTCACATCAGAAGAAAACATCTTTACTCTCTTGTGGTTCTGCAGTGCAGCCTCACACTCCTGAGAATGTGACAGTGAACGTAATGGAGAACAAGGGCTGGCCCTTCCTGCGTGTGTCGTGGGAGTCACCACACAAGGCTGACATTCGCTCAGGATGGATCACACTGGTTTATGAGCTCCGGAGCAGGATGGAGGGGGAGGTAGAATGGGAGGTAACGGTATTTCCAAACTAGCTTTCCAAGCTGTTTGTGTGCTAATGCTGTTAATATTGCACAGGTTTAAATTAAAAATCTAATGTTAGTGCTTCATAATTTTTCAGTCATTTATTGCAATTTTTTATTGCAAACTAATGCCATGTTTATTTATGTTGGTGTTATCGCTTTGCTTGACTAGGAACACTTTCCAGGTCAGCAGAAGACCTTCAACATTTTCAGCATTAGATCAGGAAGCTCCTACCTGCTGCAGGTGCGCTGCAAACCTGATCATGGATTTTGGAGTGAATGGAGTTCAACAACAAAAATCAAAGTACCTGAATGTAAGACACTTAATATATTCATGTTACTATTTGATATGACAAAATGTAATTTTAAATGTTTTTTTGTAATGAGCAACAAATACATGATTTTATTTATATCTCACAGATTTTTTCGGAGAAAGATATCTATGGATCCTTATTGCAGTCTTCTCTTCCCTTGTCTTTCTTATTCTTGCATGGATTCTTTACATGAATAGCCGGAGGTAAAGGAAGTTTGTGTGTACACACAGCTATTCTACTTTTTGGCAAATATCTGACATGGTTCTTTTTTATGTTTCAAGTTTGAAGAATTGCATTTTGCCACCAGTTCCTGGTCCTAAAATTAAAGGTTTTGATCATCAAAGTCTAAAGGTAATTTTCCCACTAGCTCTTGTGAATATTATAGATATAATATCGGGGTTGTGAGAGCCTTGAAAAAGAGAATGTACTAATATGTTCAGCACACGACCCTAAATGAGTCTTTAAGGAATTGTATAGTGCTTTAAAAATACTCTTTAGTTACACATGTAAAAGTAACTGACTCTCTGTTTTAGCAGAATGGCAGTCATAAAGACAGCTTCAACTCATTGATGATTCCTGAAATCCCTCCAAATTCCTCATCCAACTATGAAGACCTTCTGGTGGAGTACTTAGAGGTGTTTATCAGTGGTGACCAAGAGCTCTCCATGGAAGAAGGCAAAGACATGCAGGACTTCAAATCTGAAAGCTCAACATGTGACAGTGATTCTGGTCGAGGCAGTTGCGATAGCCAAACTCTGCTGACGGACAAATGCAAAGAGGTGAATAAAGATGAACTAAATAAAAATTGCAAAGAGACCTTAGAGATATCCCACCGGGGCGGGTTGATTTATGAAGACAGCACTGACACCTGCAACGAGCGAGTGAAGACATGGCCGTGTTTGCCGCAGTATGCATCAAGTCATGTTCCACAAATGAGCTCCCTGAAAATGGTCAAACAGCACTGCCTCTCAGACACCTTATTAGCACATGGTTCTCTGTCGTCAAATGCCCACAAACATAATGAGTCTTTCACATCGACCTACTGGGATTTTAGCTTGAGTAACAAACAACCGTCTCAAATTCACCCGCAAACTTCAAAGCATCTCCAAGCACACAGCGACATCAACATCTGCAAGCTGACCAATGAAATTCACACAACTTTTAAACCTATTCAATATGTAGAGGTGCAAACAGTGAATGAGGAGGGTATGGTTCTCCTTCAGCCCGTGGAGTCAGTCCAGAGCCAAGCTGAAGGCTGTCCCCACGCGCACCACAGAGAAGACTACAGCAAGGTCAAAGGTGTGCGCAACGGGAACACGTTGCTACTGGAAAGGGGGGTGACTGTTACGGAAGGGGGCATGGACTGGTGTGTTTGTGACAAAATGGAAACAAGCAGCAACAAAGAGAGAGATTACATGTCAGCTAATACTTTGAAGCACCAAGATGCCTCCATGAAGACCTTTACCATGCCATTTCAAGAGCAGAAACCTCCTACAGCAAATGGTTATGTTGACACTGCCATGATGTTCTCAGTGTCCATGTGAGTGCCTAAAGACACAACAAGTTGCCTGTTTTTCATGTCAGAGCTGAGCTTTAACCTTCTGCATGCTGACCACTATTTCAGAAAAAAAAGATTGTATTTTGTGTTTCTCAGATGAAAAAAGTTTATATTTTTTATTGAAATGTATGTTTCATCATGCTTCATTTTCTATCTATTTTTTTTACACTTTTATGTGGCCCATTTGAATTTACTGTAAGTTGGACTAACTATTCATCTAGAATATATTTTTGCTAACCAGCAAGAACTGAAATTATTTGAAAGAAAGGACCAACAACATACGAACAAAAGACAGCTTGTCATTGATTATTTATAAGCAAAGGAATGAATGATATAAAACTATAGCATACTATTTTCAAAAATTAGATTCAATTCAGATTTGTTTGTATAATATTGTACTGGCACACATATGCATATATACACAAATACTTTTGTTCCGTTCTATTTCCATCTTATTACCATGCTTTTATAGTGCTGTAAAGTAAAGTACCTTTGTTTTTTCTCTAAAATGAGGAATAGTTCCTGTACGTATGTGCCACAAGTCAGTTTTATGTTGTACATCTAAACCCACTGGCTATCGTCTACTTTTCATTGGACCATGCCTTTTTGTTGGCAGGTTACTTATTATACAACTGCAATGAGCTATTTCATTTTGCTGCTGTGTTAGATGTCCAGAGTGGAAACTACAGTATGGAAAAGAGTGGAAACTACAGTATGTAGTGTATAAAGGAAAAAGATGAAAAGAAAAGAAATGTAAATAGAGGCTGTTTTATGAATACAGAAAAGATCGTGTTCATACATCGAAGCATCATCATAGAATCTATCATGATTAGCTGACTTCTGCCCAGATGAACATTGAAATTATGACAAGAAAAATTATTGTCCAGTATGTGTCCTCTCTAAAGCAGCTATCTATGACCTGTGGAGATGACTACAAGACTGCAACATTACACAACATTTCTCATAATGTTATGTTCAAGAACAAAATAAATGCATTTGATGCACAATCTGTGGTAAGTGCATTTATTGGTGAGGCGCACATGTGTTAATCCTTTAATAGTTTGCTCCACCGTTTGGTAGAGCGTAGAGCACACTCCGAGTCAAGTTCAAGTGTGTAATAGGCTACTCAAAATAACCAGTAGCGACTCAATAGTTTGCCTTCTACACTTCTAAAACAGTATGCATTGATTGAAAAATCTCTCCTCACATCCAGTTTTTGACTGCATTTTAGAAGGTACCAATATTTTATTTCGATATTTTATAACTGGTTTAGAGAATACTGGTTACATTTTAAGCTTGTTTATATTTCAGATTTTGTTTAAGACAAATAAATGGTTTTGGAAAAGATGTATATACATGTTATAACCATTCTGTGTGCATGTGCGGCCAATGTTCTAAAGGTCAAGCCTGGGGCACATATGACAAAACTCTCTTCTGCCCTTAGCGTTGTAGGTTGAAGTCCCGGGTTTGCTGGATGTCTCTCCCCTCTCTTTAACTCTTTTTATCCAATGCTGGACTGTCCAATAAACCTCAAGGGTTATAAGTCATGATTTATTTGAGCCTAACTAGCCTGTTACATTAAAGCCACACCGCGTAGAATTTTATCCAAATAATAAAATTGAAATACAATTTTATGAAAATACCACATACAGTGCCTTGAACCTTTGCACATTTTGCCATGTTCACAACATAAAGATTTTATTTTGAATTTTTTACTGAAGGTTCACACACAAGTAACAGACAACTGTGAAGTGAAAGCAAAATGATACATGATTCTGTTATTTTTCAAAAAATAGAAAACTGAAAAGTGGGGCGTGCATAAGTATTCATACAGCATTTTTTCTGAGTGCATGAAATTGCCTTTATAACATTCCTAATGACTGCAGAAAGTTCACACCCTAACCAGTAAATAGAGGCCACCTGTGTGTAATCTACTCTCAGTATAATTCCAGCTGTTCTGTGAGGGCCTCAGAGCTATGGTCAGAATGTATTGGTCACTAAACAACATCATGAAGGCCAAGGAGCACACCAGAGAGGTCAGGGATAAAGTTGTGTCGAAGTTTAAAACAGCGTTAAGATACAAAGATTTCCCAAGATTTGAACATCTCACGGAGCACTGTTCAATCCAACTTTCGGAAATGGAAAGAGTATAGCACCACTGCGAACTTACCAAGACACGGGCGTTCACCTAAACTAACAGACCGAACAAGGAGAGCACTGGTCAGAAATGTAACCAAGTGCCCCAAGATAACTCTGGAGGAGCTACAACGTACTGCCACTGAGCTGGGGGAATCTGTACATGGGACAACTATAAGTCGTACTCTACACAAATCTGGCCTTCATGGACAAGTGGCAAGAAGAAAGCCATTATTGAAAGGAGGCCATAAGAAATCCCGTTTGAAGTTTGCTAGCCCTTGTGTTATCCTTTAATTTTCTTACGTTCGTTATCATAGTGTACAAAAATGTACACGCTTTTCAAACTGCTATAAAAACCACATACTTTCATCTTTTTTCAAAGTTTTTTCACAAATCTGAAGAATCACTTCTCACCTTCTCAAAACCACCAAACATGTTGTTTATTTGGGGATTTTAACCCTTTGTTTGCAAGTTTCAAAACAAAAACTTTGAAGTTTGTGTTACAGAACAACATAAAAACCTCATTATCTTTAGAATAATGAATAGTAGAGAGCTGGGGCTTTGGTGGATTTTAGGGCCTTGGATGTGTCAAAGTTGAGCCAAAAATGGATTTGATTGCATTTGTACTTTTTCTGTAGTGGACGATTCTTGTTGGAGACAAGAATCGTCCGTGACTTCCATGAATTATAAAGAAATTCATGACTTCCAATTTTCTTTTCTCTCCTATCACCATACAAAAGTCATCTATTTTATAATGTCAGCATTTTATTTTGAAGAACAAGAGTCAGATTTCACATTTTGACTGTATTTTTTCAGTTTGGACTTTGTTCCTATTGTTGGCAGGTGAATGAAATTGTGGTATTTTCCCATTAGAATATAATGGAGCATTGGCAGAACCTGGGACTTTTCTGCCATAAAACTTCAGATTTTAAATCTCACTGCAATAGAGGAAAAGGTAACATATCTGTGATGTCAGCATTTCATTTTGAAGAAAAGGAGTTGAATTTGACATTTCCACTGCATTTCAGAATGTTCCACTTTTCTAACATTGTACACAGATGCATGTATCTTCAGTCAGCTTATACTGAAGCTGTGCCCGAGGGGAAACAATAGGATTTGTTTGCCTTTGTGTTTCCTATAAAATATATGAATAATTTTAAAATTAACAAGTGATTTATCGACAATAATGTTTAGTGTGAAGATTTTTACAGTTTAGAAATCTTAGACACCAAAAAAGCTCAGTGGAGAGCGTCACAATCAGTGGTTAGTTGTGAACAATGGCCGCTAGCTGCTCTGCTTTATGACCGCAACACTGGAGGCCGCCATTGCTCCGCCATTGCTGTAGTACCTCCATATCATCGCTAGGCCCCCATTGAAAAGCATTGGACTTTAGACACGTTAAAAACAACTTTAATGCCTGGTTTCAATTTTTTTAACACTTTCTATGGCTACATATTCCTCCTGACATAACGCTGGGTTACTCACAAGAAAAGAAACCAGGCTGGTTGTCGAAATATTTTTTTTTTTATCTCCTACTTAACGGAGGTCGTACTGTTGGCATTGGAGCAGCGCGAGCTACACGTCACGCAAGGGCCGAGTCTACAGTGAAAATCCCGCCCTTATGCCCTTATTAGGAACATGCTTCATCAGAGCTGGGGAGGAGGAGTCTGTAAATCCACCATGATTTCCCCCTCGAACGTGGTCATTATGGTAAACGGGGAGGAGTGAGGAGGAGTTGTCTATTCTTTTTAACAGTCTATGGTTGTGAAGCAGAAAAGTCTCTGTTTGGAAAATGAGGCCTATGTTTGTAAACCTGAGGGAAACACATGCATAAATCCAGACTGCAGCTCTTTGTCCAGGTTATTTTGTGTGTTGAGGTCACTTTGAGCAGCTATATTTTTGCACAAAAAAACTCAAAAATTAGTTTAGGCTCCACCCACAGTGGTCTGGTTAGGAAATGGCCTAGGTATGGAGTAGGGGAAAGCTGCAGACCCGGAGCCGAGACAGATCTACCGTGAAGCGAATCCACCGTGATAGTGCGCCCTCTGCTGGATAAGGCGGATCTAGACCGATCAGCTTTTAGGAAGGTTGATGTTGATTGATATGTTGATCTACTTCACGCACGTGAGGAGTTAGTAGGCTGAGTTATTTACATGTTTTCATGAAAACAAACGAAATTCTTATGATTTTCTTATCTGTTGATTAATAAATATAACATAACTTTGAACAGCATACGAATTGCTTGTTATTTTTATTCCTAAACGATCCTAATCTTAAAGGTATAGTTCAGGATTTGTGACATAGGGCCTCATTTCCTAGTTATCCAGAGTGTTGCTGATGTCTGGAGATATTTTTTTCTTAAATTCATGCAGTTCTTATACAGTGCCTTGCGAAAGTATTCGGCCCCCTTGAACTTTTCGACCTTTCAGGCATCAAACATAAAGATATTAAACTGTAATTTTTTGTGAAGAATCAACAAGTGGGACACAATCATGAAGTGAAACGAAATTTATTGGATATTTCAAACTTTTTTAACAAATAAAAACTGAAAAATTGGGCGTGCAAAATTACTCAGCCCCTTTACTTTCAGTGCAGCAAACTCTCTCCAGAAGTTCAGTGAGGATATCTGAATGATCCAATGTTGACCTAAATGACTAATGATGATAAATAGAATCCACCTGTGTGTAATCAAGTCTCCGTATAAATGCACCTGCTCTGTGATAGTCTCAGAGGTCAGTTTAAAGAGCAGAGAGCATCATGAAGAACAAGGAACACACCAGGCAGGTCCGAGATACTGTTGTGGAGAAGTTTAAAGCCGGATTTGGATACAAAAAGATTTCCCAAGCTTTAAACATCCCAAGGAGCACTGTGCAAGCGATAATATTGAAATGGAAGGAGTATCAGACCACTGCAAATCTACAAAGATCCGGCCGTCCCTCTAAACTTCAGCTCATACAAGGAGAAAACTGATCAGAGATGCTGCCAAGAGGCCCATGATCACTCTGGATGAACTGCAGAAATGTACAGCTGAGGTGGGAGACTCTGTCCATAGGACAACAATCAGTCGTATACTGCACAACTCTGGCCTTTATGGAAGAGTGGCAAGAAGAAAGCCATTTCTTAAAGATATCCATAAAAAGTGTTGTTTAAAGTTTGCCTCAAGCCACCTGGGAGACACACCAAACATGTGGAAGAAGGTGCTCTGGTCAGATGAAACCAAAATCGAACTTTTTGGCAACAATGCAAAACGTTATGTTTGGCGTAAAAGCAACACAGCTCATCACCCTGAACACACCATCCCCACTGTCAAACATGGTGGTGGCAGCATCATGGTTTGGGCCTGCTTTTCTTCAGCAGGGACAGGGAAGATGGTTAAAATTGATGGGAAGATGGATGGAGCCAAATACAGGACCATTCTGGAAGAAAACCTGATGGAGTCTGCAAAAGACCTGAGACTGGGACGGAGATTTGTCTTCCAACAAGACAATGATCCAAAACATAAAGCAAAATCTACAATGGAGTGGTTCACAAATAAACATATCCAGGTGTTAGAATGGCCAAGTCAAAGTCCAGACCTGAATCCAATCGAGAATCTGTGGAAAGAACTGAAAACTGCTGTTCACAAACGCTGTCCATCCAACTTCACTGAGCTCGAGCTGTTTTGCAAGGAGGAATGGGCAAATATTTCAGTCTCTCAATGTGCAAAACTGATAGAGACATAGCCCAAGCGACTTACAGCAGTGATCGCAGCAAAAGGTGGCGCTACAAAGTATTAACTTAAGGGGGCTGAATAATTTTGCACGCCCAATTTTTCAGTTTTTTATTTGTTAAAAATGTTTGAAATATCCAATAAATTTCGTTTCACTTCATGATTGTGTCCCACTTGTTGTTGATTCTTCACAAAAAATTACAGTTTTATATCTTTATGTTTGATGCCTGAAATGTGGCAAAAGGTCGAAAAGTTCAAGGGGCCGAATACTTTCGCAAGGCACTGTATTTGAAGAGTCTAGTGGCGCTAGGCTAGGGCAAGGCTAAAGCATTTCTATGGTATCAGTTAGCCTGCATTAAAAACAGTCTGACCCACTCCACAGTGCACCTGAGGTAAATCAATTATAACGCCAGACTAACCATATAAATGTATGTGTCAATAGAATAATTTTAATGCTCCCAGTCAATTTATTTTGTAATGGTGTGCAAAATAAATTGACTGGGAGCATTTAAGCTCTGCGGATCTTTTTTGTCTTTCTTCAAACTAGTTTTTTGGATCCCGCACGCTTTTCAGGTCCGCGATGTGCGTCTGCTTGACTTTCATCAATAGAATCATTTTAACCATTTTGCATTTAAAATAAGTTATATTTGAGCAGCATCAGCAACTAGACTCTTCAAATATAAGAACTGCATGAATTTAAGAAAATCTCCAGACATCAACGACACTCTGGATAACTAGGAAATGAGGCCCAGTGTCAAAAATCCTGAAATACTGTATCCTTTTAACCTAACCCTAATCCTAACAACCCTAACCTTAACCTAACCCTAACCTAATCCTACACCTAACGACCCTAACCATAATCCTAACGATTGTAAACTAACTCTAACAATAATTGTAAAACATAAAATATTAACCGTCACGGATCTGTCTCGGCTCCGGGTCTGCAGCTTTCTATTATTGTAGGTATGGGGCGCTGTCCCTTGCGCTATTTTTCTCTCTCTATCCTATAGACCCTTTAATTGTTTGTAAACATTCCGGGCTTAGCTGGAGGCAGGAAGCTCAATTCCTATCTATTTCCATTGTAGCTGTTGTCATAGTAACGATAACAAATGTCTAACTGTTTTTGGAAATATCAGATAAACCTTATTTTATCGTCTCAAATATCATTCCTCTTGTTCTTGCACCTTAAGCTACAACAGGACCACATTTTTCAGTTGTAGTTTTACACTTAAAATCGCTAGTTTTAGTTTAATCTTATTTCTCTCTCACTTCCTGCCCCCAGCTGATGTCACTGATGATGTCAGCAGTTAAAGGGTCTATTGGCGCCCCGTCCTTTCAGTGCCCCTATGCAAGGCTTTTTGCGCCACTGGCAGCAGCCAACCGACCAAAGTCCACATTGTAATACTGTACGCATCGCAGTACTTTGTAGCAAAATATTTGACCATTTTCTACCGTCTAAACTTAAAGAAATCTACTAGAACAGGCGGGAAGATACCGGCAATGCCGTATATGGTCAACAACATGCACAGATTTGTATTTGGTCTCAAGGCTCGTGCGCCTTTTCGCGGAAGGCTCTGTGGGCAACAAAGAGGGTTCAGATTCTACTCAACAAGTGGTGAGTTACTATGGAGACTAATGGCGTGCATTTTTTGCACCAACGTCTGAACAAGGATTTGGAGTCTATTATAACTTCTTGAAAGTTTTCATTTAAAGTTAAGCATTGGCCATTTACTTAAGTTATGGGTGATGCCATTTGCCTATGCAATGTTGAATTCCTTACTTAGAAATACACACCAAATGTGATTGTTATAATCATCAAAATTATAACAAAGGCTTGACATATGTCACTTTGCATGCAATGAGTCTATATCATATATTAGTTTCACATTTTAAGTGAATAACAGAAGTAAATGCACTTTTTCATGATATTCTAATTATATGACAAGCACCTGTCCTTATATAATATTATTATTTTTGTTTATAACAACAATTTTTGTTTTTGTTTGAGGTGTTGTAATCTCGTTTTCAGCATAGTTTTCCATGTTTCCAAGTGTAGTGTTGCATAATCCAGAAGGTCAGTATAGTTCACTCTATCACTTATTAAAGGACTATAATTGATTTTTTTTTTCCAGTAGTAGAACGATGTTTGATTTGCCCTCCTTTAGTATCTTGAAAGCTCAGACAATTGTGGGAAAAAACCGTGCATCTAATTTTAAAGCATTTGTATCCATTTCATGATCTTGCAGGCTAGTTTCGTAGCATTTTTGTGAAAGTGACCCTGAAAAGTGACCCTGCAAGTTCCTATGTTAGTAAAGTATGTTAGTAAAGTTAGGAATGAGTTTGGACCAAAGCTAACATTTTAATTTGGTGGCTTCCTCTTTCATTGTTTGTAATCAGAAAATCAGGTATGCCCTATATCTGATAAAATGTCCATCTTAAGGCCTACAACTGATGGACATTTTATTTTTGATATTTAGCACAAAACAAATAATAATAATAAATAGGAAAACAAAAATAAATTGCAACTCTCTCAATGTTTTATTCTACTTTTTAGGCACATTATGCCAGAAGTCTACCTTAAAAATCCCACCCATGCATGTACCAGAGATGCCCTCATGTGATTATCAGCCTGATGAATATAAGGTACAAACTACAATTATTGTCATGATTCATCTTTTGTTCCCCTGTTATTGTATGTCGTCTTTGGTCTAGTCCTGTGTTTTAATCTGACGTGTGTTCTGTCCTTGTGATTTTGCTTTGCTTCCCTTGTGTTGATTGCCTGCCCCGCCCTGATGTGTTTCACCTGTGCCCCGTTTCCTCATGTATTTATACCCTTTATACCCTTTCCCTTGTTCTTCGTGTCATTGTCTACGTCAGCCCCGGTTTGAGTTTTGTTATCTCTGGATTTTGTTATTTTGCTTTTCGTCATTTATTAAACATCACCAGTTTTGTTGCAGTCCTGCAGTTTGGGTTTATTTTCCTCACTCGACCTCCACCATGACAATTATGGCCCTAGTGTGCAGTTTGTTGAGCGCTGAACATGCTTTTTTTTTTTTTTTTCTGTTTATCTAGGGCATGTCAAAAGAGCAAATGATGAAGATTCGCAGGCAAAACTGTAACCCTATGACCATGAAAGTTACTAGCTTTAAAAGACCAGTGTTTATCTATCAAGGACACATGCAGTGGTTGTGGGATGTGGATGGAAAGCGGTATCTCGATCTATTTGCTGGTGTCGCAACTGTCAGTGTTGGCCACTGTCACCCGTAAGGTCTTAAATGAACATTTCTGCACAATATGTATGTTTTACAAATTGTACATCTCTTTTCATTGGATGCACAAAAATGACAGAAGAGTGACCGAAGCAGCAGTGAGGCAGTTGAAAACACTGTGGCACACCACAAACATGTACGTGTACCCCCTATTCACGAATATTGTGAAAAGCTAGCCTCCTATCTTCCAGATCCTCTCAAGGTGATCAGCTACTTTTGTCATTAAACCATTTTCCATTATAGACACCAACTTGTTCAACTGTGGTAATCTCGTCCGAACAGGTTATATATCTCACCAATAGTGGGTCAGAAGCCAATGATCTGGCTATGCTGATGGCTCGACTTTATACAGGCAACTTTGACATTATCACATTTAGGTATGCTTAAAATATAAAGGGGTCTCCTTTATTCCCTGTCTTTTACAAAATGAAAACAGTAGCTAGTAACCACAGAATACATTATATGGCCTTTTAATATTTCTATGTCTTATTTTCAGAAACTCATACCATGGTGGTAGTCCTCAGACCATGGGTCTGACCTCCAACATGGCATATAAATACCCTCTTCCCAGTGGTTTAGGCTGCACAAATGTATGTATGCCTGCTTTTTGCACTAATTCATGACCACTCCGGACAATATGATTTATCATTAGTCTACCGTGCTATAGTTTTCTCTATCTTTATTTTCTATATGCAAACAATCTTTCACTATTTCAGTAACTGAATTTTGTATTTCCTTTTTAGACAATGTGTCCTGATGTCTTCAGAGGTATTTGGGGAGGAAACCATTGCAGGGACTCACCTGTGCAGACCACCAGAGAGTGCAGCTGTCCCCAAGGTACTCAAACATGCTAATGGTTTATTTCTAAGTCAGTTATTTTGTGTATGGCTTTGTGTTTTTGTACAATATATTCTAGAAGCTCAGTTACACTGTACACTTATGTTATTCTGATCCCCTTTGTTATTTCCAATTTTAATGCATTTACTTTTGCAGAACCTGCAACACAATGTTAACTCTCTCCTAGTATTTTTATCATTGCAAATTGTTTTGTCTCGTTTTAAAGGTTATTGTAAGGCAAATGAACATTACATTGGACAACTAAAAGAAACTTTTGCTACGAGTGTTCCAAGTCGAATTGCAGCTTTCTTTGCAGAGCCTATTCAGGTATGTGATTGTGTCATCTGTATTTTTGATGACTTTTGCATTATTTGAATGGCAGCACAGTATTTTGAGTATGACTGTATTACAGGGAGTCGGAGGAGCGGTACAGTACCCTAAGAACTTCCTGAAGGAAGCTTACAAACTTATAAGAGAGAGGGGAGGTGTCTGCATTGCAGATGAGGTAGACATTAATTTATATTCAAGTCAATGTAAAGTGGATTCTTTGAGTTGAATTAGTTTAATGTGAACAGGTCCAGACCGGGTTTGGCCGAACAGGGAGTCATTTTTGGGGTTTCCAAGGTCATGATGTCATCCCTGACATAGTAACAATGGCAAAGGGGATAGGTAATGGATTTCCTATGGGAGCTGTTGTAACAACACCAGGTAAATACTGTATTATATGTGTGGTAAGTTGCCAATGTCATCTTTATTTACTAGCAACAATAACAGTAGAATGAAAAGGACTTTATTTGTATAGCGCCTTTTTCAGACATGGTCACAAAGCACAATACATGGGACAGTTATACATTCACTCCATACTCTGTGGTGGTAAGCTATCTTGGTAGCCACTGCTGCCCTGGGATAGACTGACGGAAACGAGGCAGCCAATCTGCGCCGTCGGGCCCTCCAACCACTACCAACCTCTAACTGACATGCTTGTGTGGTGTGTCTCTGGGAAGGTGGGTGGGGAGAGTGTGAATACGACAATGTGTTTGTATTTGTGGGAGGAGGTGGGTGTGAGAGAATGTTTTTAAATCTGTAAAGCACTTTGTGTTACATGAAATGTATGAAAAGCGCTATATAAATAAAGATTGATTGATGCACGGGGACAAACATGCAAACTTCAGCCGGAGAAAAAGATGTAGCCATTATAATCCCTATATTAAAAAAAACATATAAGCATTGTAATAAATGAATGCAGCCCCATGTCCAGAACAAACTGATTGAGGGCATCAGAGCTGCATAACAAACCTGAAGTTAATAAATATATATATATATATATATATATATATAAAATAATAAGCATGAGGCACTGAGTTGTTATGCATGCCTAAATGACTGTTACTCACATTTGCTTTTGTCTGTGTTATTTCAATTGACACAAGTTGTGTTGCTTTGTACAGAAATTGCTGCTTCATTGACTAAGGCGTTACACTTCAACACATTTGGTGGAAATCCTGTAGCTTGCGCTGTTGCATCTTCAGTGCTTGACGTAAGAAGTTGGATTAATCATTGAGCCGTTTTCTACTGACTGAATGCGTGTTCATTTAACAGACAATAACCACAGAAGGCACACAGCAGAACAGCCTTAAAGTGGGGACCTATTTGATGACCGAGATGGCTAAACTCAGAGACATGTATGAGATTGTTGGTGATGTGCGTGGGAAGGGTCTACAGATTGGTGTGGAGATGGTCAAAGACAAGGTACAGAGCTCACAGAAACAGATTTATTTACACAGTGATCTCTTTTTGATGAGCAGCTAGTGAATCTTACGCCACAGTAAATTCTGTTATCAGAAACATCACAATAATAAAGTCTGAAAAAACAGTGGCTCATTCAGGCTGTTCACCTGATTTAGCCCAGGTTTAGGCCTTGTATGATAATAGCACAAAAATAATGCACTTGCAATCTTTTACTTTGCATTTGAAAGTGGATACTTTTACACTTTTACTTGATTAACATTAAATGTTGATATAATTGAGTAAATGTGTTGCCCCTGTACCTGAAGTTATACTTTTTGAAATCTGAGAACTTTTTCTTCCTCTACTGGTGGTTTGGTTTGAAGGGCCAATAGCGCAGCTTGGGAGCCTTACTACACCAGGGCAGCTGTGGCTTCAATAGTCGCTTACCACTGATTATGGCGTGAATGAATAATACAATGTAAAGCGTCTTTTGAGTGTTTAAAAAGCTATATAAAACTGTTGCATTATCATTATTAATTGCAGACAAGCAGAGATCCACTGCCTGTTGACGCAGTAAATGAAATATCTGAAGACATTAAGGACATGGGTGTACTGATTGGGATAGGAGGCCTTTATGGACAGGTATTTATATTTCTTGATTGGGGAGTTGAAGCCGTTTCATAGGTTTATTTAATTGTTATCACTTTTTCACTACAGACCTTCCGCATCAAACCCCCAATGTGCATTACACTGGAAGATGCATATTTTTTCTTGGCTGTTTTTAACAAGGCCCTACACAACTACATGGAGAGGAGATAAATCAAACGGTTTTGCGTGACCCTCTGTTATTAAAAAAAAAAGCGTGATTGTTATGTCATTTATTCACAACAAACTTTCGCTTTATCTTCAACCATGCTATATTAACAGATGACAGAACTGAAATGAATGAATGTTCTAAGCTACTTCTACCATTTAAAATAGCCCCCAAGGATAATTAAAGTAATTTGAATTTAATTAAATTACTGGCGTGTGTTGCTTTTTTTTTTTAATGCTCCAAAATAGATTTTGAATGTGTCCATAAACTTGAAATAATGGTTTATGAAGTGTAATTTGTTTTAATGGCCATTTTTGTGAAATAGAAATGCTTTTAATGGCTTGTAAATCTTTTGTTTGTTGGCAAACCGTTCATTGCTTTGTAGGTCAATGTGGATATGTGTGTTCTTTCACTTTGTGCACTATATTAGAATAAAGCTATCATAATTAGTATTCAGAGTTCATTTCCAATGCCAATGACGCAATTATTCAATAATTTACAGTGAAGTAACAAGTACTGCAAGTACTAAGACATTGGGTGAATGTGTTTCATCAAGATTTATAAAGATTTGAAAAATACATTAATTGTATGTCAGTCAACCTTGGTAGATGGAAAAATAGCACAGCAAGAGAATAACAGCAGCATGTGAGAAACCAAGCTTAGACTAGTTGAGCTGTCTGTAACACAACCATTTCTGTTACCATGGTAACACTCGAGCCAAGTATGGCACTTGGAGTTTGGAAAAGTATAATTAGAGGCCGCCTCAACAATCAACTTTCTCATGA
This sequence comes from Neogobius melanostomus, assembly GCA_007210695.1. Classification (NCBI taxonomy): domain Eukaryota; kingdom Metazoa; phylum Chordata; class Actinopteri; order Gobiiformes; family Gobiidae; genus Neogobius; species Neogobius melanostomus. The sequence goes on along the minus strand of VHKM01000221.1, from coordinate 4,442,557 downwards.
CATGTTTATCCAAATGCACTTAAAAAAAAAACACATCACCACTTGGTTCTTTATAGAGGAGAGTGCTGGTAACAACATTGATGCGTGTGTGGAAGGGGTTCTAAATCCATTCAGAAGAAATTGCTGCTCCTCAACATGACAAAATTGGACACATTCAAACACGTCATACAAATTGTGCACCATTTTCACAGAAGAGGAACAAATTAGGCGTGCATTAGGAAAACCTTATTGAAAAGCAATGTAAGCTCTGCGGCAAGTTTTATCTCACTTTATTCACAATTATTGGCTGTCATAAATGTACATCACTCTGAAACAAGAGACAGTTTCATTTATCACTCAGCAGCAGTAAAGTCCATTCAATTCTTTCTAAGGTTGTCCTTGGTGACTTATTGTGGAACCATGGTACCAAGAAGATGAATGTGTGTTATCTGTTTTTCCTCTTGTCCTTTTTGCTTTTGCCTGTAGAGCTTTGAACAGCAGTCTGTGTTACTGCAGTCGCGTGGCCACTGGTCTTAAGGTGCTCAAATAACTTGTTTCTTGTTAGAAACTCATTATTACATGTCACACAGCGGTTTACTTCTTTCTGCAAACAGAAACTGATTTGAGGGGAAAGACAAACATACCAAGTAGCTTTACCATGGGTTATAGAATACAAACCTCGGTTATCTGTCCTCCATTTTGTGTCATGTTTTTCAGCTTCTCTTTTATGGGTCCTTTTTTTGCCTTGTTTTTCCCAGAATCACTGTGGGCGATACAAGTGTTATGCACAACAGAACATATAATGGAGAACATACAGTGCATTCATTGGACTAAGCATTCATTCATGCCTGTTTATTCCTCTTATTATAATGATATATTATATTCATAAGAGTGTAAACTCAGGGGTCTGCACTTTTCTGTATCATGGCCTTTATTTATAACTATTAATGTCGATCGTTTTATGTGTAGCTCCATGGAAACAACTGTTTATACAATTAGAAATAAAGTGGATTGGACGGCCATGATTGCCAGCACCTTAGAGTTTAGGGGGTACTTTGGGTAGAAATTAAGGACTCGATGGGTACCAAGACCAAAAAAAGTTGGGAACCACTGTTGTAGCCAATCCTTCTCATGCTTCCTGAACCACTCTTTCACAATGTGAGCCCGGTTGTAGCAGCCAGGTAGTCGTGTGCCACAAAGCCACTTGATTACAAAGTGTTATTGTTCTAAACTTTTGCGTATTGTGTTAGAAATGGAGCAAAAACACTCTGAAATTCAAAACTTTTACTGCAAATGATCATTGAAAAGAAGTTCAGTTTAACCTTTTTTCTGGATCTGAAACATTTCCAAGTACCCTCTGCTAAGTGCTCGCGTACCCGCTGGGGTCCCCGTAACCCTGGTTGGGAAATACTGGGCTACAACACAGTCCAGATCCATTGAGAATCTTTGGGAATATGTTGGAGAAGGCTTTGCGCAGTAGTCACACTCTCCCCTCATCAATAAAAGATATTGGTGAAAAACTATAAGCAACACCGGATCTTTTGACATTGCACCTAAACAACAGGACTCGGTCTCAGCCCAAACCCTACAGATTTTCATCCATTTCTGCTTCATCTGGCGCTACATTCTCCTTCCCCCTGTGTGTTGCTGCTTCTACCGCCGCTGCAGCCCGTTAGCCAGAGCCGATCCGCTCATATAGCGCACTCATAGCGTGGACAGGCAGAGGTAGACCGCTCACAGTGCGCTCAGGGCATGAGCGGAGGCTGCAGAGGTCCCTCAGACCAGGGACAGACAGCCTCGGTCCCGGGCTCAGAGCACAGCGGCACGGAGAGACCGCGGGCGCAGCAGCGAGACACTGAACCCCGTGTGTCATAACAATAGCGACCTATCGAAAGTTTGGAAAGAAACTCAAGTCAGGCAATACAGCGTGAATAAACGGAGCCTTTGCAGCAGCAAAGCGAAAACGTAACATTGTCACGTGTATAGCAATGGACTGTTCTAATTGTTGCACAATGCAAATAAAGTCACAAACGAAGAGTTCTGCAACTTCATAAATGTTGTAAGGCCTCTTTCACACCGCACGCGGATTCGTGAACGAATTCGTCTTCAAGTCCCTCACCGCGTGCATTCGCAAGGCTCGCTTCAAGTCACGTCCTGTTGTGCAGATGAAAAAACTCTTGTGTGTACAGACCGGCGCGAGGCGGCACACAGGGAATCGGCGCGGGCCGCTGCCGCCTCCGCTCCTGCCTCTGCTCCTGAAACCAAAAATGGAACTCGAGCGCATTTTTTCCGCGTATGGGCTGCGCAGCGAAGCGGCTTTCAGCACCAAATGTGCAAAAATCACTTTTATAAAGCAATTTCACGTCTATCCAATCTTGTACTTGGAATAGATAAAGAAATATAACTTTTTTATAACATAATTTCCAGGTACTAATATGTTTAGATTTTTTTTCATATGCATAAAACACATTTTGCAATACTACTCTAGGCGCTTCGCCCCCGCTCCGTGGCAGTCTGAATACATGCCGCTTGCCGCGAGGTAATTCGGCCGCAAAGGGCGGTCGGCGTGCGGTGTGAAAGAGGCCTAAGAGTGCTTATTGATGATGTTCGTGAATTCATTTCGCAGCTTATTTCCGTGTTTTGTCAAACTCCTCCTAACCCTTCGGCTGTAGTGTGCATCTGAAAAACCCTCGCTTTGAAGGCTATGTGGCCCTTTCCCTCAGCCCTACCCCTCGCCGCAGAATAGAATTGGGACACCCCTTCGTCTCTCGTGAACGCGCAAAATGGAGGGGAAGGCCTAAGCGGAGGGCTAAGGGGTAGAATTGATCTTGGGCCTAAGTGAAAAGCAGTAAAAGTTCACATGTATACAGCGGTATAACTTTCACCTCACCGTGCTATGTCTCATAGGGTTCATCACCCTCAGTGGTGCGTCTGTTGGACCCGGGTTAGCGAGTAGACGGGCCTACAGTCAGCCGGTGGATGCGGGCAGCACGGCCCAGGTGAAGTGAGCGAGCGAGCGCAGGGCTCTCTCAGCCTGGAGGTGAAGGCTCATACGGCTGCAGCCACGGGGAAAGTGGCATATTTGACGTAACAGCACCAGTGAACTTTTACAAGCCTCAGCCTGTGCATAGTTTATTTACGCGTTAAACGCGTACGCGCAGATCTCTGCTCAGCGGCAGAATTAACTTCAGTGACAACATCTTCATAATGCATAGTTTAGAACATGAAATCGTACAAGCGTACTAGGAGGTCAAAATGCGTGTCCGCTACGCAAAATGCGTACATGTTGGCAGGTCTGGAGGCTCATTTGAAACATTGCTGCGGGTCATTTAAGAAAATGACAGCTCCGAATAGGGTTGTTCCGATGGACGATATCGTCCATCGTGATGGATGATGAACATCACGATGGAGAGCCACCATCGTGATGCCACACCCCTGCTGTCAGAGACACGGACTGTTCTTCTGTGCGCCTTGTAAACCTACAAACTTTGCAGGGATTGCACTGTAAATTAAATCACAAATATAACTAATATGCACGCTAGTTTGAGTAGCCTACCAGAAGCCAGAAGACATGATGTGTTAGCCGTAATAATTAAAGTCCCTCTAAAAGCAGCTACCGTTTAACACCGCGTGGTTTCGCTTTGCTTTTCGTACAGAAACTAAACCGTTTTAAAATGCCGCGATGGATCTCACATCGAAGCTGAGAGCGCATGGGTTTGGATGTTCTCACGAAGGGCCGAGAAAGGAGAGAAAGAGGCGCGGTGCAGGAGGTACAAGGCTACGAGCACATGAACCGGGCAGTGCATGGTGCGGCTTCAAAAACGTAGGCTACGATGCAAACTTCTAAATATTGTCCCGTTCACCCACTGTTTCTTAAACATTAGAGACGCGGCTTTAGTTTGCGGTAGTGTTAACAATAATACCATTACCATTGATGATCCTTCCTGAAATGTAGATGTAAGGTATTTCCAAATCTAAGCCCATCTTATGCGGAATGTTGCCTACACTATAAAACCAATGGATAGTCCACTGTCTATAATAGCGCAAGTTAGAGTTAACTTTTTATTTTTTTCACTGACAACTGACAGCTTTGATTGGTTAACGTTGACACGGTCAACCACCGGTCAAACGCTCAGCTTTTTTTGCCGATATCCGATATTAACCGATACCAAGAGACTTTCTTAAAAGTGTCTTTCTCCGAGTGAGTCTCTTTTTTGCATTGTGAGATCAATAACCCTTTTCTTGCAAACGAGACATTACAAATCAATTATCAATTATGATTATCAAAACAGAAAAACATCAAACAAGGATCCAAGGACTTTTCTACACTAAATATTCTTGGGTAATGACATGAAGTAATCTTATCATTACAACTTGTGCATTACAAATATGTTATAACAGTTACTCTTTAACAGCATTTCATAAACTCACACTTGGCCACTTCAGCAGTGGTCAAAGTAATTACTTACTTCGGCAGTGGTTCTCAACCTGAGGGTCGGGAGAAAGATTTGGGGAGGTCGCCAGTTTATGCACATATGGCCCAGTAACTCCTAGGTAGTTACTATGGTACATCCCTGGTACTTACAGAGGTAATTACCAGGTACTTGCAGTGGTATGGCCTGGTAACTCCGGTGCCATGCCATTGGTCCGACAACCCATTAGTCCGACGTCTCATTATTACAAAAATATAACCCTAACCCTAACGGCCCCCTAATCAATGGGTGATTTTCAGAATAATGAGACGTCGGACTAATGGGCCGACCTCGTAACTGCTAGGTACTTACCTAAACGTACCACTGTAAGTACTTGGTAATTATCTCTGTAAGTACCAGGGATGTACTACAGTAACTACCCAGGAGTTACCGGGCCGTATTCTAAAGTGTAACCGAACATATATATATTATTTTATTATAGCATGTGTGTGCTATATTAGTGTCATTTTATTTTATATATCCATTTGTTCTGAAGTTTTTCTTCATTTCAGAATTATATACGCTTTTCACACGGTGTGACTAAACAGCAGGAATAAATAAGATGCATACATTCGGGCGGCAGTCACCAACCCCATTAATTGTTATAATGGGGGTCGTGACTTCAAAGGGTTGAGAACCACTGACTTGAGTTGAACCAATCATAGTTTCCTTGATTGCCGCTAGCATTAGCATGCTGCTAGCGGCGGCATTTTGCGCGGCGATCAAAAAATAAGTTTGGGGAAGTTAAAACTAACTCAGTGATTGAAATCTTCACAGCCTGAGCTTCATGTTCACTTGCATTTATGCCAGTTTATTTATTTATTTTTGTTTTTCTTTTGTTGTGTTTTTTTCTGGCTTTGTGCCTGTATTGTGTGGCTCGAAATAAAAAAATCAAATCAATTTAATAATATAGGAATAAGTATTTGATATGAATTGCTACCCAAGTTTTTAGACATGAATTGTACTGCCACAAAAGACAAAGATTTGCACCTCTAACATTATTTTATGAATTTACAATTAGTCAAAAATGACTTCCTTACCTCTTGTTCTCAGTGGGAGTATGCTCGCTAGGCTCCTCTGACTGTGTGGGCTCTTCTGGTTTTACCGGGTCATCTACCCTTGAGGTCGTTATCTCCGACTGAACTTTATCCTCAGGACTACTCTGCTTTGGTGTAAACAAATGTAAAAACAATGCTATAATAAACAATGCTATAATAAACAATGCTAATCAAAATAACATATACATTACATACTTGGGTCATTTTCTGTTGTTTCTTTTTCTCTTCTGCTTTTTGGAGAGTCTTTAGGGAAATAGGATAAATTATACAGACATTGTTGTCGTCTTTGTTTCCATTTTACAACCTACTTTTGTTTGGTTTATCTTCATTATCGTTGTCCTCATCATCCTCTTCATTTTCATTATCTTCCTCCCTTTCCTCTTCTTCCAGCTTCAGGCCCAATGAGTCATCTTCCTCCTCCAGCTGTTGCCGTAGCAATGCCACCATCTCTCTGTGCTTTTTCGATTTTTCATGATTCTTTTTACTGTGGTTAGGAAGAATCACATTATGCAGTCTCTGTAGTGTTATGTTAGCACTATTGCAATACAGACCCCCACCCTCCCTAAAAGCATATTGGATTAGGGCTGGGCGATATATCGATATATATTGATATGTTTTTTAATGAGATATGGAATAAGACCATATCGCGTATATCGGGATTTTTCAAAATCAGATAAGCTATTAAGTTAACAAAAAGAAACGGGTAATCTCAAGCTGAAGTTTATCTTAAACTGAGCACTTTATTTTGTTATCTCTTAATATATAAATACTGCCCTCAGAAAAAGATTGACCTATTTTATTTTATAGGCTATTTTTATCCAAGACATTTTTTTTATTTAAATTTGCACTTTACGGAGCTTTGCTATACAGTGTTTATGTTTACATTTTATAGTGAGTTTTCAATAAAACTACTCGTATTTGACTTTGACTTAACATTTCATTTCACAGCTCTCACTTTGCGGAAAAAATATCAGGATATATATCGTATATCGATATTCAACCTAAATATATCGGGATATGACTTTTGTTCCGTATCGCCCAGCCCTATATTGGATGCAGTTTTCCTATGCTGAACTAACAAGTATTATCGGTTTCCAAGGTGCTTTTGTCTCAGATATGTATCGCCAAGCAAAATGGAGCCTGTTGGATTGTCAAGAAACGATAACTGATATCGAAGCTAACATTAAAATGAGATGTTCATGTGGTGATATTTTGCAGTTCATCGTATTTAGTCCCGTCCACTTTTACAATTGAAGGACTTGCACAAAAATGTGTCCAGGAAGTATTAATCCTAGGGAAGCTTAAAGGTACACTGCGTAACATTTTGGACTATACTGTTGCCGGCAAAAAAGAACACGCTCCCAATGACCAGCTCAACACAGAAAATGCCATTACTGCAGTGGATAATCAAAGAATGGATTTGGATGAGGACCTCAAATTCTGCTGCCTTTAGTTGACATCTCCATGGAGACGAGCTGGAGACGTACCCACTCCCGGTAAAATTACAGTCATGTCTTAGGAGAGGTGAGCGTCATAAATGTTTGTTGGTACATTTATGAGGTATTTTTCAATAATTAAAATATCTGTCATAAAATAAATGCTTGTATTGCAGTTTTATTTATTGGGTAAAATTCTACGCTGTGTGGCTAAGTCATTGACTGGACTGGGTTTGGTTGAGTTGAGGACGTTCTGCCTCTATTCACAGAAGCTTCTTCTTAGCTCTTGTGGTCAGAAGAAGAGGCTTCTATGAACAGACGTGAAACAGACATATCGATGTACAAATATGACTGATTATTTACCAGACAAATACACACAAAAGGAAGATGTTTGAACAATTTAAAGTTTCTTTGTTTTTTCTTTAACAGTGGCATTGAAATGGAGCTAAAACAGCACGACTTACTTACATTCTACAGCACATTGTGGAGTACTCACGCTTTATCGGATTTGAAGGATTTGTCACACGCTAGGCAGTACAAACCACTGTCAAAGTCATCAAAGGAAAACTCATCAGGCTCCTCTGCATCTGTGAATACGTTTTTTATAGCATACAAAATATTCAATTAATATTCTCTTTTTTATAAATTTAATAACAAAAAACAAACACACATGTAAATGCTAGAATTGGTTCAGTGTCTTGAAAAAGCGCTTTGTAAATAAAATATCAAATAATTATCATAAATCAACTCAATGGTGTTTTTATCATTTCCAATGGAGCAAAAAGTGACGAGGGTTGCTAAATGTGGTTAAGTGTTAGCCGCTCTGAAAACAGCGGTTTCCAAGCGCTGCACGAGGCTCTGACCCCGGTCTCATTATAAACCAAGCAGAAAATTATATATTATAATATAAAATTAATATGTATTACTCTTTTTATTATTAATTATTTTAAATAACTCGTATGAGGAGCAGGTCTTAAAAACACATGCTTCAAAATTAAGACCCAAACCCACATTTCAAGTACAGGAAGGGAGACGAATGGCGAGAGACGACAAACCCACAGCTGGGAGACCCCGTGGCCCTACATGTTTCTTGAGGTACAGGTAAACGCATAACGTACTTCTAACTCAGAAAAAAAGCTGGCATTACTTGCTTAAATGCAGGCCTACATTATTACATGACTGATTTGTGTAAAACGGGCAATGAACATAATGTACTCAATGTACTAAAGGAAGTGTTATTTTTCCGCTGTTAATATGATGATGTCTTTATTGACAGATAAGTCAAACTTTAAAAATCTGTAGTTTAGTTTAGTTTATTGGTTTATTTGGTAGGGACAGTGCAAGTTAATGAACAAGCCACACCAGATTGTAGCCTTGGGCTAATTTCCATCCGTCGTCCCCCATGCGCACTCTCAAACACACTCTCATACACCCTGGCCTATTGTACATGTTTTTAGTGGTAGGGGAAACCGGAGTACCCGGAGGAAACCTACGCAGACACGAGGAGAACATGCAAACTCCACACAGAAAGGCCCCGGCCTTGGTGGGGATCGAACCCGGACCTTCTAGCTGCACGAGCTCTAACCGCTGTGCTACCGTGCCGCGGCTAAAGCCCTAACAGTTACTAACTCAAATACTTTATGAACCCACTGTAAATACTAGATACCTCCTTCTTTCTCTTGTGTATCCATGTCCAGATCTTCTTCCTCACTCTCTGATGTATCTCCAAACTCCTCTCCATACTGAGCCTCAATCTTCTGCAACTCCTTCTCCAGTTCAGACATGGCTGCCCAACTCTGTTCCTTATATTCTTCTGCCAATCTTGAATAAAAAAAGAGGGTTAAATTAGACACCGTAACCAAAACAAACTATACTTGGGCCACTCACTTTGCCTGGTCAAGTTTCTGCTTTCGTCGCAGCTCCTCCACCTTTTTGGTCTTCTCAGCGTTTTGTTCTTCAACCAGCTTTCTGTGAGCCTGGACCCGCCGGTCACGCTTCCGAACGAAGGCCACAAGCTGACGCACCAGCTCATTCCGCTCCTTTCTGGCCTTTTCTCTGGTCTTCTTATTCTCCTTCTCCATGGCCCTTTTCTCCCAGCGATTGGATGCCTGCCTTGTATCATACTCTTCTTTCCAAGCAAAGTTTTTTCGAGTGCAAAAGCTCTGCCAGTAAGCATAAAATACGTGCACTACCTGTAGAAAGTAAAAGTGTAAATACCACACTTATTTAACACTTTTATTCCCTAATTGTTAAATTTGCTTACGGTATCATAATCACTCTGAGAATCTCCAAAAATAGGAAATGCATCATCCTCATCTTCCTCATCCACTTTGCTGTGCTCCATCTCTTCCTTTACAATAAGCTCAAAGAGATTCTATAAACGGCATAAAAACTCTGGAGTTTAAAAAAAACAAAAACATCATTAGGGTTGCCCAGTCAAAAAAGCATTTCAGAAACTTAAAATAAAAATGCAATGTTACACAAAATACCTTCCCATCATCTCCGAACCCTGAGTAACAAGTGACAGTGAAGTATTGAAGAAGGTCAACGCTGTCATCGTCGTAATCACCACTAATACCACCTTTGAGCAAGGCTTCTCTGTGGTTGTCATACCTGCCATGAAAATTGTGTTAGTGTCTTACTCTTAATCATAACTATAAGGAAATTAGATTTGCAGACTCACCAAGCTCTCTCTTGTGGATCACTTAGGACATCATATGCTGCCTGTATCAGCTTGAATTGTTCTGCAGCATCCTCAGCATTGTCTAAGTTCTTATCTAAAAGAACAAACGTGAGTCTAATTTGTCCAGCTTGATTGTGGATTGTTAAATATATATAAATACAACAACAACGACTCTTACCTGGGTGCCATTTTAGTGCGAGTTTGCGATATGCTTTCTTCAAATCATCGTCTCCAGCATCTCGTTTAACACCGAGAACTTCATAGTGACACTTCATTATTAATATTTTCTAGAACTTAATTTGTCATTAAAAGAATTTGTACAAAATAAAAGGATTAACTCAAATCATTGTGTATTTGTCTAGCAATTCAAGCGACGTTACAACAGGTAAATCGCTGCTTGACATATTTAAAATGTAATGTTTATTCCGGAGCGAGAGTTACAGAAAAAGCAGCGCGTATCGTAAATTGAGGTCAAATCAAGTCTATTATAAACCGATTATTATATTAGATCCATGTTATAAACGTGTAGCTCTGTGCTGTTAGCCTCGCCGGTGCTAGGCACATTTCTCATTTCTGTGTACAATAAAGCACGCGAGACTTGCGGGTTTATTCTCGACTACTCCGAAGCAGATATATCTTGGATAAAAACTAGTGCTGCCCCCTAGGGGCGTTAGTCTAACAGGATATTATGGAAGAAAAACAAATACGGTGCATCGTAAATAAGGTACCAATGTAACTCGTAACTTTTAAAACAACGGCAAAAACCAACAAACAAACCAAGCAAAAACAGCTTCTCTAGTTGAGAATAGCCTACTGGTAGAATATAGGTACATTCAACTTTTATCCTCTTATCAAGACTAAACAAACACTACACTTTGACCAGGGCTATTCAAGTACATTTATACTGGGCCAGAGTTTTCTGGGGCGATCATTTGGAAGGCTATATTTTTATACAAATAACAAATACATGTTATTATCATCATTGCTCAAATATAATTAGGCGTAAACATAAAAGGATTATTTATATTCCAACATTTTAACTAATAAGAGCTAAACCATGACTAAATGCAAAAAACAGTACAACATTATCAGGGCTAGAGCAGGACTAAACCACATCTGAACAAGGCCAAGGGCCTAATACAGAATAAGACAGTGTGAGGTGATAAAGAAAGCAGTGTCAAGGTTTCTTAAGAGATTGAATGTATTTGTTAGGATTTAATTTGGGTAGACTCACTGGGTTCATGGTGTCCTTCTTGGACCACACTCCATACCGGGAGGTGGCGGTAATGCACCTAAAAGTTGTTTGCCAAACGGCATTAAACAACATAAGAAGAAGAGGTCTACCAAGAAACGAACATAATGGCGTCGTCCAAGAGGAAACGTGGAGCACAAGGTTCTGTTCCAAAAAAGCAAAGAAAGTAAAATTTGTTTCCAATGAAGATAAAACAACGAGCGAAATCAACCCCGAAACGCACGAAGTTACTATCCCTGCGCCTGTCTCTAGGGTAAGCCCTCCCAGACGTTAAAAGAGGTTTGGTGTTGCGTTGATAACTTAAGTAAAGTGAGCAGCTCTTCAAACGCCACCAGACTTGATGTTGTAATATAACCAGTGTTTTAAATAGAGTAACGTGTTGACTGCTTAACGTGGGACCACAGGTTTGATTGCGTAAATCCTAGTAACACATGTGATCATTTTCCACAGGGGAAATGGACCAACAAGGAGAGAGTTCTGATTTTCTCCTCCAGGGGTGTCAATTTCAGAACAAGGCATCTGATGCAGGATCTCAGGACTTTAATGCCTCATTCAAAAGCAGGTGAATGTACTTAACTGCAGGAATCTCTAACCAGTAGCTCACCTGCCATTTCATGGGATTGTGTTCAACATGTTTAACACAATTTGCAAACATTTAGATGCATATATAGTAGAAGTAAAGTATACAGAAAGAGTAAACCGAAGTCCGTTTCTTAATTGAGTTGAAGTATCATCTTGTCAACGGCTCATACATACTTCCTAAGACGCACGAACTTTGTTCTTACACCGAGAGCTGCAAGAACAAAATTAAGCCATTTTTGCCTTGTAACCATGCAAATGTTATCAGGTACAAGACATTTTGAATCATAGTCGGAATGTCCCACTTCTAGTCCGAACGCTCCACTCCAAATCTATTCTAATGCTAACCAAAGTGGCAGTCATGTCTGAGTCAGTTCTGGCTTTCTTGTGGCACAGCTGGCTGACTGGCGACCGGACTGTTCTTATCTGGCTCAGTAAAGAGCCATGCGCTATAAATCGAGTGTCCGTAATAGATGGATTGATGATAGAGAAATACTTTATTGCCAGATGCGAGGATTTGAAATTTGTTTTAGCATTTAGACTGGGGTTTGGATGAATAAATGGTAAATGGTCACATTTTATATAGCGCCTTTCTACCTGCTTTAGGCACTCAAAGCGCTTTACATCAAGGAACCAGTCACCCATTCTCACTCGCATTCATACACCAGTGTACGCAGACACTGGAGACAAGGTGGGTGAAGTGTCTTGCCCAAGGACACAACGACAGTGGGCACCTGCGGGATTCGAACCGCCGACCCTTTGGTCACAAGACGACCCGCTCTACTCTCTGCACCACCGTCGCCCATAAGGGTCTTACATTTTTGTCAGCCTGCAATTCTTTATAAGCCTGCATAATTCAGTGTAATCTACTGTATTCTTAGACAAACACACTTCAGTGATATTTAAACTTAAGTGTAATTAAAACACAGTTTTCAAATAAGAATCCTTCAGTCCACAAATCTCCCAAAATTAATGATAGACATTCCTTGTAACGGTTAGAAAATAAAACAAGCAGAGCATGTCAAGTACATTTTACTTCTTTCACATAAAACTGTACATTAGTCTCTTTCAATATTACAGGTATTTGGCAAAGTTGTGACAAACTTTGTGTCAGTTATTAATTCACTGCATTCAAAGCAGTGAATGGTTCAGTTAGTTGTAAGTAAGTTGGCAGCATATATGCAAGTGTAAACGCATACTGGCACTAAATACTGGTTAATGTTGGCAGTTTAATCTCTGAATGGCTCAAAGTAGAATACTTGCAAATGTTAATCCAAACACACCAGGTGCTCACAGGTGAAATACAAATGAAATTACTTTTTAATTCCACAGCCCACAACCAAAATCTGAAGGAAATAATAAAGGCTAGACATGTACAGCAAGCAATTAAATAAATAACTAGCTAAAGAATAGTATCATAGCTCCATCACAAGGTTATGTCCAATTTTGCTGTAGAAGGGCAATATTTGTCTTATTGAACAGTGTGTTTGTTTTGAATTTATTCATTTTCTTAAGAAAACGAAAAGTATTTCTGTATTCAACTTAAAATGTGAAACTAATATATGATATAGACACATTACATGCAAAGTGACATGTCAAGCGTTATTTCGTTATAATTTTGATGATTATGGCTGACAGTCCATTTTCTAAATATTCTAATTTTATGAGACTTTTAATTTGTTTGTTTTTTTACAAGCTGAGCTATAATAATCAAAATTATAACAAATAAAAGCTACATATCTCACTTTGCATGTAATGAGTCTATATACTTTTTAATGATATTCTTATAATTGATGAGCACCAGTACTATATGACGACATTGTAACTCACTTAACATACATAATCAAGTGCATCTTCAATATACTAAAAATCAACTATAATAATAGGTGGGCCATTCAGACTAATATGGCCGGGACATTCCGACTAGCACCTGACATTTCCATGGTTATTGTATCCTGTGTAGTATGAATAAGCCTCGTCTTAAGGTTAACTCCACACGCTGCTAGTCACAGGTTACAAAAGTATCTTTAACAGATTAAGTAGCTCTGACGTCTTTGTGGCAGAAAGCAGCTCAAGCGGTAAATTTGAACGAAAGAAGGTTGATGTTCTTAACTTGAGTCAAGACATTAATTAATAAGCTATTCTTTGTATTTGTAGATACGAAAATGGACAGAAAGGACAAACTATTTGTCATCAATGAGGTCAGTTTGTGTACAGTCTCTAGACACATCATCAAGCTCTTGTGGGGCACATATTCTAACTAAAATGTTGTCTAGGTGTGTGAAATGAAGAATTGCAACAAATGCCTCTTTTTTGAGGCAAAGAAAAAACAAGATCTTTATTTGTGGTAAGTCCAAGTCTACATATGAGTTTCACAAATGCTGTAGGGACTAACTGTTTCGTACTATATTCAGGATTTCAAACAGTCCACATGGACCATCTGCAAAATTTCTTGTCCAGAATAGTAAGTTTTTTACTACTTGTCTTATGCTTGTTTTTGGATGTAGCCTTCATAGTACCAGAAAAATAATGGATTCATGGGTGAATATCTTTTGGTTTTAGTTCACACTCTGGCAGAACTGAAAATGACTGGAAACTGCCTCAAAGGATCTCGACCATTGCTGTCTTTTGATCCTGTAAGATGCGCCTAAAAATGTTTAACAATTTATTTTTCATCAGTGTTTAATGTTTGTTTGTTTTCTTACAGAAATTTGACAAGGAGCCTCACTATGCATTATTAAAGGAGCTTTTTATCCAGGTGATGTGTAACATTACATACATGCGTTTGTAAGTGTTTGGCTATTGTAGTTAATATTAGGGTTTTATGATTTAGACATTCTCTACTCCACGGTATCATCCCAAGAGTCAGCCCTTTGTGGACCACGTCCTCACATTCACCATTGCCGATAACAGGATCTGGTTTCGGAACTATCAGGTAATGAATGATAAATATTAATGATAATCAGAATTGGAAAGAATCCTAAACTCATAGTATTTTTTTTGTGTGTGATTTGTTTAATCCAGATCATTGAGGAGGATGCATCTCTGGTGGAAATAGGCCCTCGGTTTGTCCTAAACCTAATCAAAATCTTTCAGGGAAGTTTTGGAGGACCTACTCTCTTTGAAAATGAACATTTCCAATCCCCTAATATGGTAACAATACTAACCAAATCGATCTATTAGTTTTAATAGGATATGCCTATGAGTCAACTTGGTCTTCATATGTTTTCAGCATCGAAGACAGTTGCGACTCGCAGCTGCAGCCAAGGTCCGTGAGAAACAAATGGTTAAAGAACTCCAGAAAATGAAGAGGACTGAAGCAAAGGAGGATGTTACAAAGGATGTTACAGCTGATGTATTTTTAACACCAGCCGATGAGAAGCCTGTTCAGATAGAGACACAGCCACCTCAAACCATAGCTGTAAAGAAAAAACAAAAAGCCTTTAAGAGACAGCGGATGCAGATGGCTCGCAGGTAATTGGAAGGATTTTCTAGACACCTGGAGATTCAGTGATTGTCAGCAAGTTTTTTTTTTTACTCTGGACTAATACTGTATGTTCTTGAATGAGAAAATTACAGATTGATTAAACAAAACTATTTTTCCCCCCAAATATATTTGTTGGTGTGTTTAAAAAAAAAAGCATATAAATGTTGGATACATTTGTCCTTTTATTGAACTGAATTTATCCGTACAAAATCATGTGAATTTAGAAGATGCAACATGGTTAACTTCAGACATCCTTTTCATAGAATTATTTACAACCCATATACAAGAGTAATTAAATGTTTAGGCAATTTAACCCTGTAGTAAATTTCAAGACAGATTTGTGAATTGAAAGAGAACTAATGGTACTTCACATGAACAGTTAAGCTTATGATCCCTCCTCTTCAACCTCTTCATCTGGACAACAGTAGTACTCCACAAAGCAGATCTGTCCGTCGTCGTTCCTGACCAGGTACTGCAGAGAGAGGAAGCCCCTGCTGTCTGTCCTCACAGACACTTTACAAGACAATGCCAGAGCCTTGGTAGATGGCTTTAGCAATGTCATCTTGTACCTGTTGATTACAAAATGAACAGAAGAAACGAGTTATTGCTCAAATGGAAATTTGTAAATATGTAGTAATTTGCTTTTT
The DNA here is from genome assembly GCA_007210695.1 of Neogobius melanostomus. Classification (NCBI taxonomy): domain Eukaryota; kingdom Metazoa; phylum Chordata; class Actinopteri; order Gobiiformes; family Gobiidae; genus Neogobius; species Neogobius melanostomus. The sequence goes on along the minus strand of VHKM01000221.1, from coordinate 4,426,964 downwards.
AGCCGCACCTATTCATCTGTGTCTTTGTACACTGAAATAACTCCATCATGTCTGAGTCTTTAGGATAATCATAATGTGCATTTCCGGAATTTCCAAATGTAGACAGTCTAGTTAAAAAGGAATCAAAGTTAAACAAAGCCCATCAAGTTAATTTAGAATTTAATGCACTTTAGAAAATTAACAGACCGAAAATATGGTTGGTTAGGAGACATGGTAATTTGCAACACTTCACTTGTCATGTCCAGTTCAGAGAATGCTTCCTTCAAACTTTCTGATTGCAGGATCACCTTGCATAGGGAATTAAATCATTGATCATCTGATAATTGATTAAAAAAATTGAAGTAACTTACTTTGTTTGTAACATTACTGCTGCAAAACTCAAAGTCAATGGGCTCGTCTGGCTCTTGAGTATTTATCTTGCAAACAGTCACCACTCCTCCTTCCTCAAGGAACAACGTCAGAGGGTAGCCATATCCAACATAGCACATCCGCAGGGCTGTTGATACTCCTACAATATAAGAAAACGGTTAAGACCCTACTCTTGAAGAGTATAGGCTCTTCCCATGTAAGTAACCTGGGACAGCGCTTCCACCAAAGATGTTAAGGCAATCAAGTAGGACGGTGAGATTAACTTGAAATCCCACCAAGTCGTCTTTTATAGTAAATTCTTGGAAGATCTCAGCCTGTGGAATAGAGTAGATGTATAAATTCACCAACCACGCCATAAAATATGCCCACTGCAAAAACACACCTGGATGAAGGCATTGGCCTGCAGACATTTGGAGTCCTCCACAGTGACTTTAAGTCCATTTGGTGTCGCGCTAAAGATGGCATGATCTTTAAATGCGATGGCTTTCAGAATGTTCGACAAATTGCGAGCATTATCTAATGTAGCTACCAACACATAGAATTCATCATCCGTCTGAGATTGAGTTGACAGGGGCATGTTATGTCTGCAAACAACATGCTGGGTTATAAATGGTCATTAACAAGTTATTAGAGAAAATGAGAGTTATTGACCTATTCGGGACTATTTAACGTACAACTTGAGGCTACTTGATTATTGTTTAAAGATTAAGTAGGACTATTTACCAATTTGTAATAAACATGTTATAATCGTGTCACTTCTAGGCCACTTACGGTGATGTTTTAAAAGGTACCGCGGTAATATTTTGAGATTAGCGCTGTGTGTAAACAGCATGCTTCTATTTCCGTATTATACGGAAGTTACTACAGCGCATGTGCAAAAGATAGAGCTCTCCTCAACTGGAAACACAACCAAAGGATATTTCTAAAATAGTTCTTTGTTTTCTGTTTTTGTGGCGGTAAGACATGTCTTATTAAATACATAGCGTGTTGACCTAGGATTTTATGTAGTAGTATTTGCAATATGATAATGAATCATGATGAATACTAAACACTCTTGGTCATGGCTTAGCAATGACGCATTTTTGTTAGCCCTCACCGAGAAAGGTTGATAATCAAAGTAAGCACTGTTTTGCAGAAGTTACTTTAGTAAACATGTTTAACAGTGTTTTCCTCCACTTTCTTAGATCAATTCGGCAAAAAACCAACCAACAAAAACCATGGTGTGCATTCCCTGCATTGTGATTCCTGTCTTATTGTGGGTCTACAAGAGGTTCTTGGAGCCTATCATCTACCCCATTATTTCCCCTATTATTAATAAATTCTGGCCCAAAAGGGCCATCCAAGAGACGGGCACAAGTAACAGTAACATTCAAAACCAGCCTAATGGGTCATGTAAGGTAGGTATTCAATTATAATTTTCTTATAAGTTTGTTTTTATTTATTTTCTTTCTCTTGTTGAAAAAATATGTATTGTACTGTGTTGTCCGATGGATATTGCTTTATTTAATATAACATTAAGTGTGTTTTAAATATTTTAGGATATGTAAGGTGCAATTGTGACTTTCTTCTTTTTTTCAGCCTGATAACATTAAAGCAAGCATGGCCAATGGATCGCCTTTAGAAGCTGAAAAGAAGACAGACTGATGTTGTGAATCTATCTTTGTGTATATATGTAGGACAGCTTGGACGTTTTAATGTGTTTGTCATCATTGCCACACTCTCTAATTTAATATCAATATACCGTGAATAAATAATACTATTAATTCCATTTATTAAATGTTCCATAATTTTAAATAAAATGAATTATTTTTGAAGGATTGTGATCAAACCTGACGTTTCTTTATTATTGCTGAGTGATTGAAAATCAGGGCAGGATTGTGTTAAAACCATGGATGTATGAAGTTTCTGCTTTTGATGGTGTTGGATACATCTCCAATGACCACCAAACATAATATGTTAATGATTAAGAAACCACAGAAATTATATAAATGCCAAAAGGACAAAACATATACCTTGCCATACGCTAGTATTGTGCCTGTCTACCCTATTACTTTGTATGGGGATTCAATCGGGTGCAGGATTTGACGGCTAACAATGTGAGCGTTTGTAGGATCAACATGCTCAGATAGCTAAAGTAATTTCTGTGATTTCTATATGTTAAACAATATATTGTGTGTACTTGTTCCTACGTCAACAGATGGCATCACACAGTAAAGACTATGTTGCCACCTTGTGGTTGCTTAATATGCCTACCATTACACCCATAGCTGCTGCTGTTAAGAAACTATACTAAAATCGTGAAATTAGAGCCTGAAAGTCGATTTGGCACCTGAGGTTGGGGATATGATATGGTCTGAGTAACAAGGAGTGGAGCAGAGCGCAGCAGCTGTCTTTTCATAGGCTAAGTGCAATAATCGGCACCATGGATGCACTTTGTATAATTCCTCCAGGTACCAACAGACACAAGTGGCTTTCTCTACTGATGAATTTATTTTCTCCATCTTAATAAACACACCGTGAAAACTACAAAACACAAACAAGACAATAATTAACTTCAAGAAAAATAAAGACAATTGGCAAATAAAAATACTTGTGAGATCGCTTCTTCTTAAGATAATTAACTCTACTCTGCAGACGTAAGCTGACTTAAGCGTCACAGCGCCCTCTGGTGGCCCTCAACCATAACATAAAATACATGGAAAATAAAAGGAAATTAAAGTGTGGCAGTTACACTTTGCATAGTATTGACACTTCTGGTAGAGCGCGAAGACCGTTCATGAAGTGGAGAACGAGGGGAAATGTTTGCCGCTAAAATCTTTTCTTTATCCATCCATCCATCCATTTTCTTCCGCTTTATCCGGGGCCGGGTCGCGGAGGCAGCAGTCTCAGCAGAGATGCCCAGACTTCCCGATCCACGCACACCTCCTCCAGCTGTTCTGGGGGACCCCGAGGCGACACCAGGCCAGCTCGGCCTTGTCCGAAAGGACAAGATCGCGGATACAAGCGGCCGAATGAGTTTCCTTCGCAGGGTGGCTGGGCGCACCCTCCGAGATCGGGTAAGGAGCTCAGTTACCCGGGAGGAGCTCGGGGTAGAGTCGCTGCTCCTTCACGTCGAAAGGAGCCAGCTGAGGTGGCTAGGGCATCTGTTCCGGATGCCTCCTGGTCGCCTCCCTCGGGAGGTGTTCCAGGCATGTCCTATTGGGAGGAGGCCTCGTGGAATCTTTTCTTTAGTAGATTGATTTGTGTAAAATGTTCAGTGTTCATTTGCACCAACAAGTCAACACTGCACAGTTTGTCTTGCATTATGCAAGAGACATTTATTTATATATTACTGTTTGTAAACTTTTTTTTTCACCTTTGATGGCACATTTTTCTTGCTTTTTGCCTTTTCTCGCCCCTGTGCTTTACAGCTTTACGGGGGAGCTTTACAGCGAGTATGGCTTATCTAAATGAGATGTAAATGAGCCCCATTGTCACTCCCCGCCCAATAATAGTAAGCTGCAGAGACTTGCTGCTGGGAGCAAAACTTTAGAAGCCGTTTTCTCTGCTTAGAGATATCCTGGGTGCCTATAGCTTCAACTGTTCACAGGTTCTCCAAATATTGTCAGATTTCCATGTGTTACACATCATTGGAAAGCTTGGAGACTACACTTTCATTCTATCGTTATGTCCAACTCAAAATGCCACAAAACCAAGTTGTGTCCTCCATTTCCGTGATGGGTCACATATGAACTAAGGTCTAATTATATTTTTTTTCTAGAAGATGGCCTGATGACATTTTAGAAAACAATAGATATATTTTTTAATTACTTCACACATAATGCCTTATCTATGTGTAAATTTATATACTGTAAAATTGACTAAAATGTACAACATTGTAATTTTGTTTACAGCAAAAGTTTGTAATTGATTACAAATTGAAGAATAATCGTGCAATCCACCAAAACTCCCCACTCTGCAAGTGGAGGGAAAACATTAACCAAAAAAACTTACCAAACAGGAATAATGTGGAGGTGCCACATTAATAATCTTGAATAGTAACTTTAGATTGGCTTACTTAACTATATTCAAAGTTGAGCATTTTATATTTGGTAAATATTTGACAGTGATGATACTGTCGTGATTTCCTGTCTAGAATCCTAAGTGCTGCTTATAAAGAGATCCTAAAGGTTTAATTGTGGATTTGTTGGCTTGTGACCAGCATGATACACCATAGAGTTAGTGAGGTAATATCATTGCGTTGAAGTAGGTTTTGGCTCCTTATATTGTCAATGAATTTATTATAGATTTAAATATAAACATACTATATTTAATTGTATGATATACCTTTTTGATAAATGGTAAATGGACTCAACTTAACTCACTCAACTCACCCATTCATCCACCAATGTACGCAGACACTGGAGGCAAGGTGGGTGAAGTGTCTTGCTCAAGGACACAACAACAGTGGCACCTTCAGAAGCTGGGATTCGAACCCTCGGCCACTGTTGCCCCTTTTGTCCCTGTTGTCCATGTGCCCTGTTCCCTGTTTCTTAAAGCTTAGTCTCGAATCTAAAATGATGCTAAGGTATCTGAAAGCTGACATTTTGAATCTTTTCGCCTTTTACTATAATTAAGGGGTACTTATTTTATTTATTTATTTATTTTATTTTATTTTTTGAGAAAAACATTGTAGCAGTTTTACTCACATTCAGTGTTATAGACAGGAATCATTCAACCATATACACATTTTGTCCATTGCCGTTTGGTTGCCACTTGTTCATGATAAATTGTTTATATTATCTTTAAAAAAAAAGATCGAAACATTTTCGCAATGTTTTTGTTTTACGTCACAGACGTAAATTGTGTCGTCATTACGTAAGGGGTGGTGACGTGGAAATCATGGTGGCTAGCTACTGCTAGTCAACTACCAGAGTTAACTTGTATCAGAAATGTAATACTAGATAGATGAAATGCATGGACTCAAGTAGTCCCTGACGGAATAAAAACAGTTCTTCTTTACATCCGTGGAGCCAAAAAACAAAGAGAAACATTTATGACAGGTAAGCCGTTGGTCAGCTGATTGCAAGCAAGCAGGATGTGAGTGACTCTCTCTTAACCATGTAAGACTTGTGCACTCATTAGCTAAACCTTCTACCGAGTATTATCTTAGCCATGAGATATGAAATGTAATGAAATTATCGTTATTATTTTGCCATTCTCTGTTGGTATCATGGATGTACAGTGTGCTGCTGTCATAAACATAAAGATGGCTAAAATTGCTAAATTTCATCACAGTAGCCTGTTTGTTTCTCAGCACAGTTAGAAACGATGCTTTTCTGGATCTCTTGCATCAATATTCTCACAAACCTGTAAAACTACACAACCTTCTGGTGTTAGCAGCTCTCTGGTCACATCTGTATATCAAAGGTGTGCCATGAAACCTCCATCCTGTTTGGCCATGTAGCACCCTGTTGGAGACCTTTACTTATGCCTTGACTAAATTAGGTCTAACGATGCACCGTTCCTTCATCAGTTAACTCATTATAGAGCTTATGCGTGTGATGTCATAAGAAAATTGAGTGGCTATCTCTGCAGTTATTCCTGTGGTATACTTTGTATTGTCCCTCAATTTGGCGTTCCATCTTATGTTATTGTTTAATTTGTTCCATTTACAGTCTGGTGCATAACCTCTGTACTATAGTCCCTAAAAAAAAAGCCTTGCATAGGGGCACTGAAAGGACGGGGCGCCAATAGACCCTTTAACTGCTGACATCATCAGTGACATCAGCTGGTGGCAGGAAGTGATCAAGAGAAATAAGATTAAACTAAAACTAGCGATTTTAAGTGCAAAACTACAACTGAAAAATGTGGTCCTGTTGTGGCTTAAGGTGCAAGAACAAGAGGAATGACATTTGAGACGATAAAATAAGGTTTATCTGATATTTCCTAAAACAGTTAGACATTTGTTTATCGTTACTATGACAACAGCTACAATGGAAATAGATGGGACTCTAGCTTCCTGCCTCCAGCTAAGCCCGGAATGTTTACAAACAATTAAAGGGTCTATAAGAGGGAGGTAGAGTAGCCAAAATATTTACTGAAGAGTAACAATTTTACAAGTATGAGTAAAAAGTACTGTAATTACTTATGTCAAAGTAGTACTTGGAGAAAATGTTACTTTAGTACTGCGAACATGTTTGAGCTGAAAAAGATTTATTTTCAATGATGCCATAAATTGTAGCAATCAAAACATAAAATCATGTAGAAATTGTAATATTTCCAAACAAAATTCCCAAGAAAATGGCATGAAAATACAGAACAAACAACTAATTCTAAAGAACAAGGCGCATGAGATGAACTATATCTATTTTCTAGATTAAAATAAAGCACTGACATATTTACCGTACTCACAGTGGAAAAACAATTATTTTTATTTATAAGAGTACACATACTTCATTATGATTTTACTCAAGTAGAGATAAAGCGAACCGTATAACAAAACTACTTCAAAAAGCAGATCCTTCAAAAGTTACTCAAGTAAATGTACTTGAGTAAATGTACCTGCCTCTGTATACTATACTATACTATACCATACCAATCATGACATAATACTACTGTTTACTTTTTTTTGTATATTTTGCAGAACTGTTATGCTACTGGCGAAAATGGGAGCCAATACAAGCCAGATCAGCGACTTATCAGAAAATACAAGTCTTAAAGCTTTAGTTGGAACTGAGATCATTTCAGAAAATGACCCCTTCTGGAACCAGCTCATCTCTTTCACGTTTATTAGTCCGACTTGCAGGTAATAATAACACGAAAAAAAAAGCCAATATGATGTGTTTTTATATTATGATCATGTTTGCAGTGGTGACTCAAAGTTATTAGAAGAAGCAGTCATCCCATTTGCCAGGATGCTCAGTAAGTTTTTGCATTTTAGATGCAGAATACATTTTGCACATAAACAATATTTTGACTTTTTGTAGTTGAAAACAACCCCAGGACTGGAAACTTTGGTGCCCTTGTAAGAATTTTTCTTGGGAGGACAAAAGAGCTAAAGATATCTACAGAATGTCAAGAGTGAGTAAAATGGCTGACTTGATTTTTGCTGTTTGAACATACATTTTTGTGTTATGACAAACTTCATGGGTGGGTGGCCCGGGGATCAAACGGAACCTTCGACTGCACTGCAGCTTTCTGTCGTCCGCACCGGTTCGTAAGGTCCTGCTTTGAGCCGGGCATTGGGTCTTCTGCTGACCACGCGGGGAATCGAAGCACGTCCCATAGCAGGGCTTTCTCTGGTTCGGACGGGTCACGGGTTCGATCGGCTCCGGTCTGAGCTGAGCTCTGCACACTTGCTCCCTCAAGTAGGAAAGCTCTGCTCAGGCTGAGAGATGCGTAGTCCCCCCACTCCAGTGCTGATTCCGCGGGCGACCACAGCCACTTTGCGCTGGTCCAGACTGGTCTGACTGCAGCATTGTATCCACGATTTCCCCACATGCACACAAAAAAATGCAGCCCATTTATAAATAAAGATAACTTTTTAATAGTCAAATTCAATGCTATTTTTATTTAGCACATGAAATCTTGGATTTGCTATAAAGTTAATGTCCATCCATCCATCCATCCATCCATTTTCTTCCGCTTTATCCGTGGCCGGGTTGCGGGGGCAGCAGTCTCAGCAGAGATGCCCAGACTTCCCGATCCACGCACACCTCATCCAGCTGTTCTGGGGGACCCCGAGGCGACACCAGGCCAGCTCGGAGACATAGTCCCACCAGCGTGTCCTGGGCCTTCCACGAGGCCTCCTCCCAATAGAACATGCTTGGAGTACCTCCCGAGGGAAGTGACCAGGAGGCATCCGGAATAGATGCCCTAGCCAGCCCAGCTGGCTCCTTTCGACGTGAAGGAGCAGCGACTCTACTCCGAGCTTCTCCGGGTAACTGAGCTCCTCACCCGATCTTGAAGGGTGCGCCCAGCCACCCTGCGAAGAAGGCTTATTTCGGCTGCTTCTATCCGCGATCTTGTCCTTTCGGTCATTACCCAAATCTCATGACCATAGGTGAGGGTGGGAACATAGATCGTAAATCGAGAGCTTTGTTCCCTGACTCAGCTCCCTCTTCACCACAACAGTCCGATACAGCGACCGCATCATTGCTGATGCCGCACCGATCCATCTATCAATCTCACGATCCATCCGTCCCTCGCTCGTGAACACGACCCCGAGATACTTGAACTCCTTCACTTGAGGTAAGGACTCCCCACCGACCTGAAGAGGGGAAGCCACCTTTTTCCGGTGGAGAACCATGGCCTCGAATTTGGAGGTGCTGATCCTCATCCCGGCCGCTTCACACTCGGCTGCAAACCGCCCCAGAGCGTGCAGAAGGTCCTGATTTGATGAAGCCAACAGAACAACATCGTCTGCAAACAGCAGAGATGAGATCCTGAGGTTCCCAAACCGGGCACCCTCCAGCCCCTGGCTGCGCCTTGACAAAGGGCAGCCCCGGCGGAGACCAACACGCACTGGGAACAGGTCTGACTTACTGCTGACAATGCGAACCAAGCTCCTGCTGCGGTCATACAGGGAACGGACAGCCCTTAGCAGAGGGCCCCGGACCCCATACTCCCGGAGAACCCCCCACAGGGCACCACAAGGGACACGGTCGAACGCTTTCTCCAGATCCACAAAACAAATGTGGACTGGTTGAGCGAACTCCCACAAACCCTCGAGCACCCGGTGAAGGGTATAGAGGTGGTCCAGTGTTCCACGACCAGGACGAAAACCGCATTGTTCCTCCTGGATCCGAGGTTCGACTATCGGCCGGATCCTTCTCTCCAGCACCTTGGAGTAGACCTTACCGGGGAGGCTGAGGAGTGTGATCCCACTGTAATTGGAGCACACCCTCCGATCCCCCTTCTTAAAGAGAGGGACCACCACCCCGGTCTGCCAATCCAGGGGCACTGTCCCCGACAGCCACGCGATGTTGCAGAGACGTGTCAGCCAAGACAGTCCTACAACATCCAGAGACTTAAGGCACTCAGGACGAATCTCATCCACCCCGGAGCCTTGCCACCGAGGAGCTTTCTAACCACCTCGGTGACTTCAGCTTGGGTGATGGACGAGCCCCCCTCCGAGTCCCCAGCGTCTGCTTCCTCATCGTAAGACGTAACGGTTGGATTGAGGAGATCCTCGAAGTACTCCTTCCACCGCCCAACAACATCCCCAGTCGAGGTCAGCAGCTCCCCACCCGCACTGTAAACAGTGTTGGTGAAGCACTGCTTCCTCTTCCTGAGGCGCCGGATGGTTTGCCAGAATCTCTTCGAGGCTGACCGATAGTCCTCCTCCATGGCTTCTCCGAACTCCTCCCAGACCCGAGTTTTTGCCTCTGTAACTGCACGAGCTGCAGCACGCTTGGCCTGCCGGTACCTCTCAGCTGCCTCCGGAGTCCCACAAGCCAACAAGGCCAGATAGGACTCCTTCAGCTTGACGGCAATCCTTACTTCCGGGCGCCACAACCGGGTTCGGGGATTGCCGACGCGACAGGCACCAGAGACCTTACGACCACAACTACGAGCAGCCGCATCGACAATGGAGGAGGAGAACATGGTCCACTCGGACTCCATGTCCCCAACCTCCCTCGGAATCTGGGTGAAGCTCTTCCGGAGGTGTGAGTTGAAGACCCTACTGACAGAGGGATCCACCAGACGTTCCCAACAGACCCTCAGAACACGTTTGAGCCTGCCAGGTCTGACCGGCTTCCTCCCCTGCCAGCGGATCCAGCTCACCACCAGGTGGTGATCGGTTGACAGCTCAGCCCCTCTCTTCACCCGAGTGTCCGAGACACGCGGCCGGAGATCAGATGACACAACTACAAAGTCGATCATCGACCTCCTGCATAGGGTGTCCTGGTGCCACGTGCACTTATGGACACCCTTGTGCTCGAACATGGTGTTCGTTATGCACAAACTGTGACTAGCACAGAAGTCCAATAACAGAACACCACTCGGGTTCCGATCGGAGAGGCCGTTCTTTCCAATCACCACCATCCAGGTCTCACTGTCGTTACCCACGTGAACCATGGAGTCCCCAGTCGGAGCACCATCTAGTACCCCTCCCAGGGACTCCAAGGCGACCCGAAGGCGTAGGTACGCGACCCTCTCATTCACCGGGGTGAACTCCAACACGTGGCGGCTGAGCTGGGGGCTATGAGCAAACCCACCCCGGCCCGCCGTCTCTCCCCTTGGGCAACTCCAGAGAAATGGAGCGTCCAGCCTCTCTCCAGGAGTTGGGTTCCGGAACCCAAGCTGTGCGTGGAGGTGAGCCCGACTATATCTAGCTGGTATCTCTCAACCTCCCGCACCCCCCGGTTGCGCCATACTAGGCGACGTCATGGTCCTTGATCTGATACTGTCCATAGGAGTCTTCTCCACTGTTCTACGTCTGACCCATCACCTAAGACCCTACCAGGAGCATAATGCCCCAGACAACATAGCTCCTAGGATCATTTGGGCGCTCAAACAACCCCACCACGTTAAGGTAGCAGTTCACGGGGTTGAACTGCTAAAGTTAATGTAGGTTAGTGAAAGATTCTACAGTCTTCCTAATGCGCAAAAAAAAATTATTGATTTTGATTGTTTTGGAAAAAAAATCTTTTTCGTAGTGTTTTGTGCATCCATGCAGTATGAGCCGTGGGTGAGGCCTCCTGATACATGAGTAGTTAGTTTATGTTTATTGGTTTTATTTGGTAGGGACAGTGCAAGTTAATGAACAAGCCACACCGGATTGTAGCCTTGGGCTAATTTCCAGCCGTCGTCCCCCATGCGCACTCTCAAACACACTCTCATTCATCCTGGCCTATTGTACATGTTTTTAGTGGTAGGGGAAACCGGAGTACCCGGAGGAAACCTACGCAGACACGGGGAGAACATGCAAACTCCACACAGAAAGGCCTCGGCCTTGGTGGGAATCGAACCCGGACCTTCTAGCTGTGAAGCACAAGCACTAACCGCTGTACTACCGTGCCGCCGTTTTAGAGCGCTTCATTCAAATGATGCAGCATTTATCATCAGCTGCTTGTGCATATGGTAGGATTGGAGTGGTACGCACAGGTTCATAAATGCCACACGCCCTCCAGCATATGATCAAAATACACTAAAATATGCACAATTTCTGTGCGCAATGTACGGTACATTCAGGGGTCAATCAGGTGGTTAAGTCAGTCTTCTAACTTAAAATGAAAAACGGGACATAAATGTTTCGCTCCCCTTCTAGGGAGCTTCCACATGGCTGTTTTTGTGACAACCACCTCTTTATCTGGTGGACTTGGATGTCACAAAAAACAGCCACGAGGAAGCTTTGGCTTCTTGTTAAATTGTAAATGCTTTGTTTCATTTTAAGTTATAAGATTGAACTTGTTCTAAACTTATTATGTTGTGAAATTATTTATTTATTTATTTATCTATTAATTTCTCTTTTTCAGTCAGCTGTTCATATGGCAGGCTCACAATGCACTGTTCATGATTCGCTGCCTGCTTAAGGTGTTCATCAGGGAAATGAATGAAGAGGAGCTGCACCTACAGTTTTGTTACCAGGAGAGGGCTCCAGGCTTCTGTGGTGGTGAGATGGCCAGATCATTGGGACATACAGTATTATAACCGGGGTTTCCGCATGAAAAAGCATTAAAAGTCATTAAATTAATTATGCCAAAATTAAGGCCTTAAAAAGGTCAATTAAAGCATTAAATCTGATTCAAACTGGCACTAAATCTTTTAGAAAATATTTAGATTTAAAAAATGAGAGACAGAACTCATTTATTTTTATTTTTTTATTGGCATAATATGTCTAAGTGTGTAAAAATATATGGGGCACACCCAGTCTCTTTTTTTTTTTTTTTTTTTTTTTTGAATAGATTTTTCCTATTTCCTACTTCCTCAGAATGGTAACCGGAATCATGGTAACAGGAATGACAAGATTAGACCAATTTGCCAATTGCAAGCTAATGCTAACTAGCACAGAAGCACATGCTGTACCCATTAAAACTACATTTCCTGCAGATATTGATTAAATAAGTGTGAACAGAAACATACTAGGACTTACACATTAAAAATTGGTAACAGGAATGGCGTGACAGTTCACTGTAAAATATAGAAGATAGAAACAGGGAGTCACTGACTCACACTTTTTTCAACACTTTTGTTTTTTACTTTACTTAAAAACAGGACTATAATGAGATCTCTTAGTTACGGAAAACGCAGAGCTGCAAGTTGGATTGAAACTTTTTTACTGCGCTTTCTCGTTCGAATGTAATACCAACTCGTTATAACGTGTTGCCAAAGTCGCTAGAATGAATGATGATAATTGTTCAAAATAAATAAATAACAACAATATCAATTAATAAAAATACGAACACATGCTTTACTTTCACGTCGGTGAGCCTTTTCGTAGCATGTTGTCATAAGCAACGTGTATTGTTGGGCGCTATTGCGCATGCCCATACCCTGTGGTATTATGGGGAAAGGGTAATATTTTTAGCATTTAGCCAACACTCAAAGAAGTCGTTTAAACAACTTTGGCAGCACGTTAGAACGACGCTGGCGACACGTTAGAATGACATTGGCAACACGTTCGAACGAGTTGGCAATCGGTAAAAAAATTGTGACGTCGCATTCGGCCCACAGGAGCGCGCCATTGTGGAGGTTGAGTTATTATTTACGTTTGCTATACCGCTAAACAGAAGAGTTTGCAGTAAGAAAAGGGTGAACAGTTGTCAGTGAAAAGTTGCTGTAGCACTTTGGACCAAAAATACACCAAAACCTACGTTTCTATAGGTTTCCTAGGTGGAAAATATGCCATGGAGGGCAGGTTGAGCAAATTAGCAGAGGATGCCAGTCAGCTGTGGGGTGCAATGATTTCCGTTGCTCTCCGTGCTGTAAACCAATCGATTGACAGGTGTCATATGACACGCAGCCGAAATGGCGACCTCCAGCGGACTCGTTGGTCACGTGTCTTAATTTGACCGATACGTTCTAACGACTTTGTATTACGTTTGAACGAGAAAGCGCATCAAAAATGTTTCAGTCACACTGGCAGCAGTGAGTTGCCGTACTTGGTGGATAATGTAATGAAGTGATTCTTTTGTAATTTGTCATCAAAAAAAAGTTGAGTTTTTTTTTGCGTATTTGACCTTTCAGTGTTCCAGCGGCGGTATGGGTGGTTATGGCGCCTTTTGCTTTCCATCGCCGTGGCCTCTATGACGCTCCAAGACCAATTTTCTTTCAGGTTTTTTCGGGTTTTTGGTTTTCTGGATGGAATGTATACAGAACCATGGAGACAAATCCATCAGCTGTAAAAACCTACCAGAAACCCTAAAAAACAAATGATCCCAGAGCGTCATAGAGGCTAAGGATACTGCTTGACCTATAAAGACCAGCCATTTACTGTATGCCTCATTGTATGCCCCCCGTGTAGAAACCAACAGTGAGGACCCCCTTGAGGAGCTACTGTCCAATCTTATTCACCTGATTGTTGAAGTGCCCCTGCTGTGAGTATAGCTGAGACTAATGCGGAGTTTGTATGTATTTATGAACCCCACAGTGTTTTGCATGTTCAGCCAGATCACATTTGCAAGGGTATGTTCATTTTAAAATATATACAGTATATATATATATACACCGTCATTTCCGGCCTATACGCCGCTACTATGCTTTGAACCCTGCGGCCAACATGACGGTGCGGCCAATATACAGTATAGCCGCCAACAGGCACTAGAGACACTCTGTAGCAGTAAACTCAAAAGTGAGACTGGACGTCTAGTCTGCTCTTGGCTAAGGAACGGTAGATGAGTAACTTTTAAAATGATGAAGGCTTCACTTTAGCCTAAATGTCGAAGGGCTTTGCACGCCCCAACGCACACCAAAATGCGTTGACGCGCGGCAAATGAGCTGCCTCTTTATTTTCTATGAGAGAACGCACACCGTGGTTGCAGTGATGCGCGGCGACGCTGGACCCTGTGCCACGATTCTGCTGAATCCAGACACGGCGCCGCGGAGGAAAACACAAGCTTTTAACCATCCTGCAGAGGTACAGAGGGTCTGCCATGACAGACAGGGAGACCGCCATGAACTTTGTTTGGAAGAACAAGAGAAGCTGCGGAGACAGAGAAACTATCGTCAGGGCTCATGCATCAGGGGAAGCATGTTAAACTCGTGTCTGTCGCCAACTCGCTATTAACCTACAAAAAAGAGCCAGGTTTGCTCTCTCTCTTACAACACGGACATACGTGTCTTCTTTTATTTATGATAAATGTATAAATCACGTGTGTAAAGCCCCGCACGGTTTGAGAAAAGCCTCTGAAATGTCTGACGCGGCGAGCTGCGTTCTGATGTGCGTTGGCCTCTACACTTCCACATTGAGGTCGGCTACACTGGCCATTTCTGCATTTTTTACGCGTTTATCACTGCAGTCCCTGCCGCCCTCCCTCTGCCCGCAACTATACCTTTCTCCGGGATGAGCTGTCTCTTCCTCCTCATTTGCGTCATGGGCCGCTCTGAGCGGATGCACGGCACTATGAAAACCAGCGGCTTGTATTTGAGTGCGGCCTGTATGTGTACAAGGCTGCAAATTTAGCTGGCGCGGCTTTTAGTAAGGTGCGCTTAATTGTCTGAAATTTACGGTATATATACTGTATTATTTCAAGGGACAAGTACCAAGCTGATTACTAATGTCAGTGTTACACAGTCAGAGTTTATTATTTAGATCCAATTATTTGATTTGAGGAGTAATTGCCACTCCTGCCACATTAGCAATAACCATTCACCATGTTACTCTAACTTTTAGTTAAAGCCAAGGATATTGCTACTTTCTTAACAAGATGCCACAAGGACCAAAAAAAGGTCTTATCGACAGCAAACAAACAGGTTGATGTCCGTACATTCACTCCAGATATAATAACTAGTGATCTGATTTCGGTTGAAGTAGGGCTGGGGAAAAAATCGATTCGATTTAAAAATCGAGTTGGTAGGTCAAATCGATTCATATTTTCAAAAAATGTTTAGAATTTAAAAAACAATTTTTTTTAGCTCTCTGCCCCCCTCTCTAAAGAAGGTCCTGCTGTATAAATGTGCCAAGAAGAACAGAGCCCACCTCAGGATTATTTGTTTAATTAGCTCAATCGAAATACAGCAATAGCCATGCTGCCTTTGCTCTGCCCGATCCCATCAGACCTTGGAAGCTAAGCAGGGAAGGGCCTGGTCGGTACTTGGATGGGAGACCGTTTGGTAACACCAGGATGCCTGGCGAATGTAGTGTGTGAGTGAGTGGTTGGTGGTGGTCGGAGGGGCCGATGGCACTGACTGGTTGCCTCGCGTCCGTCAATCTACCCCAGGGCAGCTGTAGCTACAACAGTAGCGTACGACAGTGACAGTGTAGCACTTTCAGAAACTTGGTAATACAGGCTTGTAAAGCGCATTACAAGTGCAAGACTTTTCAGTTAGAGAAAGGGTCGCCTTTGTAATTTTGTCTATGTTGATGCACTTTCGTTACAATAAATATATATATTTAAAAAATATTTACAGCTCGCCGTTATTTTGTTTAAAATGGGGGAGAAAAAAATCTAATCATAAATCGAGTTTTTTATTTAAAAAAATATCGCCCAGCTCTAGATTGAAGTGATAATTACCTCTTTTAGTATGCAGTGGATACATTTTTTTTAACAATATTGTGTGAGCTCAATCGCAAAAAACATTTTTTTAAATGAAATAATTAACTAAAATCAAAACAACTCTTGCAGTTTGTTACTGTACTTTACATACCAGATAACAGTGAAACACTAAAGTTGAGTTGTTTTGATTGTTGACCTTTGTAGAACATATAAAATCCACTTTTTTTTTCAAAATATCTTGGTATAAATTCTAATCAACTAGGTTTGCCTTGGTTCACTGGTTTGACACCTTTCATAAACTTCACTATTCATCTAATTCCGCCTTGCCCACTTTTGCCTCTTTGCTTTGTCTCGGCACTCAGCACAAAGCCCGTTCATTTAAATGGAGAACATGGGAAAATGTTTGTCGCTAAATTCTGATGTTTAGTAGATTGATTTGTGTAAAATGTCCAATGTTCATTTGCGCCAACAAGTCAACACTGCACCGTTTCTCTGCGCGGCCTAAAAATGGCTTTG
This sequence comes from Neogobius melanostomus, assembly GCA_007210695.1. Taxonomy (NCBI): domain Eukaryota; kingdom Metazoa; phylum Chordata; class Actinopteri; order Gobiiformes; family Gobiidae; genus Neogobius; species Neogobius melanostomus. The sequence goes on along the minus strand of VHKM01000221.1, from coordinate 4,410,438 downwards.
TTTTCGTGTAGTAACCAATACCCGCTGGCCGCCATTGGTCCGCCAATTCTGTAGTACCTCCATATAGCCGCTAGTCTCCCATTCGAAATCATTGCACTTTAGACACGTTAAAAAACAACTTTAAAGCCTGGTGCCTAATTTTTGGGAATTTTCTACAACTAGATATTCCTCCTGTGATAACGCTGGGTTAGTTACAATTAAAGGGGCCGGGCTGGTTTTCGTGAGAAACATTTTAGAAATCTCGTACTTAATGAGGGCCGGACTGTTAGCATAGGAGGTGCCGAACTATGACCGAGCTACACGTCACGCAAGGGCCGAGTCTACAGTGAAGATCCCGCCCTTATGCCCTTTTTAGGAACATGCTTCGTCAGAGCTGGGGAGGAGGAGTCTGTAAATCTGCCATGATTTCCTCCTTGAACGTGGTCATTGTGGCAAACGGGGAGGAGTGAGGAGGAGTTGTTTATTATTAAATTTAACAGTCTATGGTAGTAACTGATTTTATCTGGACTTTTCCAGTCCTATGTTAACTGATTGGAGAAAAGAGGTGGGCACAATTCATTGCGGCACCCACGCGAACTTCCGGAATAAGGTGAATAGATTTTTATTGTCTACGGAGGTAGAAATTCATCTTTGGCTCACCGGCACATAAAACACAAGACTAGGACAACACAAGCAGGCCTAGCAGAAAAACACATAGGGAAAAACGTAGAATAATAATGCAATAGAAATATTACAGAACAGTTCAGTCCATTTCTGTGGCGATTGTGTTTAGATCGCAGCTTCATTCAGAAATCCTTTGTTGCCAGTGGAACTTTGTATCCAGGGTTCCCGCGGATAAGGTCTTATTTAAGATGGATAAAGTCTTATTTAAGACTTTTAACATTTATTTAAAGCAGTGTTTCCCAACCAGAGGTACGGGGACCCTGGGGATACTCGAGGACCTAGCAGGGGGTACTTGGAACTATTTCAGATTGAAAAGAGGGGGAAATTTAACATCATTTTGATAGGAAAAGCATTTTTTTCAGTAAAATGTGTTGCTTTGGGAGAATTTTAGGTTGATTTTGACTGCAACATTGTCCTTTTTACTTACACATACCACTTTTAAAGAGGGGGTATTATGCTTTTTTCAATCACATAGCACCAGTCTACAGCATACTACAATGATGACGTAACCTTCTGTTGGTCTGTATATGCAGTAAATTAAAATAACTGCCTTGAATAAAATTGCTCTCTCAAAATGGCTGTACTGAACATCTTGAAATAGGCCTCTGTCTCTTTAAGAAGCTTTCCGACACGCCCCTTCAGCACACTGCTGTGGCATCTAAACAACACTACTGTGCGGGGAGGGGGCTCTGCTGAGCTGAGGAGCAGTGGTTGGTGGCTTGGCTGGTGACAAAAGGTCCAGAGGCATCTCCAGGAGGTGGGGGCGTTCCTAGGAGGACTGAGGCATAGCTACACCTAAAATGGCTGCCGTCTAAGTTTTTACTGATTACTCAAAATATGTGAATGAGCCAAGGCAACACTCCAGGCATGTGTTTAATGAGGGAATGACATAATAACATGATATAAAGCTCGAAAAAGTCGATTTTACATAATACCCCCCCTTTAAGTAATTACTTTTTAAATAAACTGTAACACACTTGAGGAAGGGGGTACATGGACGACCACTGAAAGGCCCAAAGAGTACCAAGACAATAAAGGTTGTGAACCACCGATTTAAAGTCTTAGATCAATTTTATTGAAGACTTTTAAATACAATTTAAAAGTCTTACATTTTATTTTGTAATAAGACCTTACAAAGTCTTAAATTGGCTGAAAATATGGGTTTAGGTCTTAAATTTGAAGCGTTTTTTTTAAAGATCAGTTCTTTTAACGAGTTATTTATATAATTAATAATGCAGGAGCTTTCTGTTTGGTTTATATTACAAAGCGAGCGTCAGAGCCTGGTGTGCAATGCTTGGAAACAGCTGTTTACAGAGCAACTAACACTCTTTGCCACGTTAGCATCGTCGCTTCACTTTTTTACTCCATCGGATCCTTTTTAACTTTCGAAGGCAGCTGTCTCTCTGTCAGAGGATGCACCTTTAAAAGCATGTTTGTGGACTGACCCGGTACTACTGAATTTTCTCAGAAGGTACAGTTGCTGAGAACACTTTGTGAATGCCTCCTCAGCATCGCTTTGGAAGTTGATCTGGGCGTTTAGAATAGAATTAGTCCTGAATTGATGTTGAGGTCGGCAAGTGTCTTTAAAAGGATATGAATCTTCATTGAATTAAAAGCTGAACTGAATCTAAAAATAAGACCCTATATGCCTTTGCCTGAGTGAGATGTTTGGTGACAGTGTTAGACAAAAGCAGGAGAGTATCGTCTGTGCCTCTTCTGCTTTATCCTTAGGGTTAGGGTAAAGGAATAGTTTGGATTTGTTTAAGCTAGTCTTGTGAAGGTGACGCCTTGGAGTGGAGCTCCACTTATCATTGGCTGCTAATGTTGGCGACTGGCCAGTCAGGGAGTCGATATGCAAATGTGGCCTTTCCTGTTGTGGGAAAAATAAATATCGCGTCCTGTCAAAATAATGACAAGGGAAACCCGCATTTAATAAATATCGATAGAATCCGCCTAGGCTGTAGACAGTGAATTGCTTTAAATAAGGTGACTAAGATTCATCATACTGATTAATAACACCTGTAATATGATAACAACAACCCTTTATATTATTTATACTTGAATTTGAATTATGTTTGTACTGTTTTAATAACCATATTTTGTATGTTCTTTGTTACTATAGAGACATAACTTACAGCATCTTGTTTGAGGCAGTGACCACACTGCTGGTCTTCTTTTCATACCAGCTCTTCAGTAAAGACATCCGGCGAGATGGTTTAATATACCAACACATAATGAAGGGTAGATGGTAAGCTGATTCAATTACAGTGTTTTAATTACATTCTTCTTTCAAGTTTGTAACCATGCAACTGCTGTTTTGCAGTTTATCTTTAACAAGTCGCATCGTAAAGACGCTGCTTTACAACTTCATCAGACAAGAAAAATGTCCACCTCCAGCAACTCACATATTTGAAGCAAAAGCAGAGGGCGGTCTTCTGTATGGCCTCGCATCTGGAGTTGCAAGTAAGATCATAACCTTGTGAATGTCCATATATTAAAATATCAATCAAAGTCCTTAAAGCAGTGGTTTTGCTAGGGATAATTTCATTCCATCATTTTGACGAACAGGGTCATAAAAAAAGCCATCAAGCTATTTTTTCTTCGTCATGAATCCGTCTCACATTATTTGCATTGTTTAGGTGTTTAAAGATATATATATATATATATATATAATTTAGGAAATAGTCTGAGATTGCAGGATAGATGAATTTTGAACAGAATCTATCTTGAAACACAAATTTTGCAACAAAAAATTGGTTAGAACTCGTGCATAAAAGTCTCGAAGGAGGATGACTCCAGAGCCATCATGTACTTGTCAATATTAAGGCTCATATTTCACTAATACGAATGCAAATTTAAGCTTATTATTTGCATTTCCTCAATTTTAAATTAATGTGTAAGAAACACTGTTTTTAATTGCCGTGCGAAATGCAAAGCAAAACTACACGGCATTCTCCTGCGCTTACCATCCTGACCTGGCCCCTCATCATACTCATATTTATATTCAAACTATGTCAATCGTTTGTGCTACTTTTGTGCTGTAAAAGTTTTGTTTGTGCTGTTATTGTTTTTGAGATATTAACGATTGTTTTATTTGTCATGGCGTCAAACGTGCTACGTCTGTGCTGTTTCGTGATGTGCTCGTTCAGTTTTTAAAATATTACAAACTTTAAAGCCTTGAGGAGTCCACGCACATCCTCCTCTGAGGGTAAGGGTGTCAGTGGCACACGGCAACACACAATGTATGCAAAAAGAATAATCAATATCTCACAAACTACTTTTTTTCACCAGCACAAACGTAGCACAAATGATCATCATATTTTTTTATATTAATTTGGGTCTCTCAGCTGCTGCTCCTTAGGGAGAGCCCAGAGGCCGTGCTCAGAGATAGGGCTGCATTTGGACTTTTATTACTAAAAATAGACTGACTTTTGGTGCGATCTAATCCTGTTAGATGGCCAGTTGTGTCTAATTAAAGGATCTGTATCATGCTATTTTACATACATGCAAATCTGTCGCCTTTCGGCGAAATTCGCCGTTTTGACCTCGGAAAATACCATTCACGTGAATCGTGTAGATTCGTACAAAAAAAAAAATGGGGGTGGGGGGGTATGGCGTGTAACGTGTAAATAAACTATGCACTGGCTGAAGCTTGTAAAAGTTCATTGGTGCTGTTACGCCAAATATGCAATTTCCCCGTGGCAGCAGCCATAGCCTCCAGCTCCAGGCTGAGTGAGCCCCGCTGCCCCGCACTCGCTCGCTCACTTCACCTGGGCAGCGTAACAGCCGCCCGCATCCACCGGCTGTCTGTCTACTCGCTAACCCCGCTGCAACAGACGTATCACTGAGGGCGATGAACCGTATGAGACATTGCGCAGACGCTGAGGTGAAAGTTATACCGCTGTATTTTATAACATGTGAACTTTTACTGCTTTTACTTAGTAGCTAGCGGCAGCGCGCTAATGCATCAGTCTGCACAATAAAGTTGAGGGGGAGAGAGACAGCGCAGACGCAGGACTGAGGGGAGTCACGGTCGGGTCCAAAGTTTGGATCCAAGTTTCAGGTTTGGACGGGTTGGCGCGTGGGTCCGGAACCAGACTGAAGTCCACCATTTCTAGTCACAGATTCCTATCAGTGAGACATTTGCATTCATTGCAGCCTGTCTGTGGGCAGTGATGGCCTTGATGAGTTACGAAGCACTGTCCAGTTCTGTAATCCCTTAGAGCCCGTCTGCCTGCTATCGTCTCCCTTATGCACACACACACAGGCCAACAAGACAGCAGCGCCCTTATCCTGTTTGCTCAGGATAAGGGATTGTTTTTATACTGTGTCTCTCTTTTCGGTGGCACCATAAAGCTTTGGCACCCACATAGACCATTGGACTTGTAAATTGTATGTTGTTGTGTTTTACCATTTACCATTATATAGTGTATGTACTTCTAAGCTAATTGGAATAGTTGGGTTAGAGAGGGTAAAATGAGAAAGACATTTAATATGTACATTTTACCAAGTTTTTTCCCCACAAATGAAATGCCAATCTTTGATAATGAGCACAATTTTAACATTGACACTTTTATTTGATACAGATAATTATTAATTCAGATTTCACATTGCCTCGCATTTGAATTGTCTGTAATTTTAAGGTTCACTTACCATGTAAGCAGCCGGGGTAATAACTTTTAGCTTGATGTGTGTTCTTGAGTATGAACTGTGTGTTTAATGGTCCAGTTTCCACATATCAGTTCCACGGTTAGACAGGAGATGATAATACCACAAAATACACAATACACAAGTGTAATCCGCAGTATAACAGTCAAAAACGGTTAGTCCTAAACCAGTGGGCGAGGACAGTGCTTCTCTTTGGTCCTCATGGCGAGCAGCTGACATTACTGCAATACCACCTTCTAGTAAGCAGAGGTGATTCCAATACACCTCAGGAACAGTTACACAGCGTTAAACCTACATTTTGTTGTGTTAATGCACTTTTTAATCTCAACACTTCAATAAATGTCAGATTGCATCTTGTAACTAAAAACAGCTTTAAAAAGTTTCCTTTCTTTCTAAAGATTGCTGTGAACCATGTGACAACTCTGGGAACGGTGTCATATTTTTAACCACAACGTTTTAGCTTGAGGCCTTTATTGACGGTTTCCCGCCTTTTGCCCTTTTTAGGAACATGCTCTGTAGGAGGAGCAGTGTGTGCCATCTTATTTTCACGGGACCATTACCATGAATGGGGCAGAATGGCTATAATGCATCTCTAAGTTGTAAATCTATGGCCTAAACCCAGGCCGACTTCCACCCAAGGGCTCCCCCACCTGTCTATAAATAGAACTACTACAGTAGCTCATCGGCCACCTGGCCCCACCTAAACGCACCAAAAAAAAAAAACTAATAGTAAGGTCTAAAACTACAGTATTAACTTCGGATTTGATGACAGTACATTTTTATGTTTAAACAAATCTGTTTCATAAGGAGAACTGAAAGTGGCCTTTACACTGTCAGAAAATATTGTACTAAATGGTTCTCATGTGTTGTGTACGACTGTACGTATATCAAAAGTTTAGCTAAAAACCCTGTAGACATATTTAAGCTGGGGACACACTAGAGGAGTTTTATCCCAATGTTGAGCATAATTTGCTGGTCCACGAGTTTGAGAAGAGATATGTTCCAGCCTTATTCTAAACTGGATTTTTCTCGTCAATCTACACACAATACCCCATAATGACAAAGTGAATAAAGTTGTTTAGATAATTTTTCAAATGTATTAAAAATAAAAAAAACTGATCACTTATATATAAATGTTCAATCCATTGACACTCAAAAGCACAGCGGCCTCCATCATTCGTAAATGGATGAAGTTCAGAACTACTAGGAGAAGGACCTTGATCAGGGAGGTGACCAAGAACCTGATGGTCACTCTGACAGTGTTCCAGCGTTACTCTGAGGAAAGAGGCCAAACATCTCTGCAGCACTCCACCAATCAGGCCTTTATGGTAGAGAGGCCAGACGGAAGCCTCTCCTCAGTAAAAAGCACAGTTTACCAAAAGGCACCTGAACAACTCCAGACCATGAAAAAGAGTTTCTGGTCTGATGAAATCTAGATAGAATTAGAATATTTGGCCTGAATGCCAAGTGTCACATCTGGAAGAAATCATGCACCTCTCATCACATGGCAAATACCATCCCTACGGTGAAGCTCAATGGTGGCAGCATCGGGCTGTGGGGATGTTTTTCAGGGGCAGAAACTTGGAAACTAGTTAGGATAGAGATAAAGATGAATTCAGCAATGTACAGAGTAGGGATGTTATAGTTAACCGATTAACCATTTAACTTTTACGTAACTGCTGGTTAAGAGCCCTTTGCCCGGTTAACTGCGAGTGTCACGTGTTCAAAGTGTCACGAGGTGCTCTGTGCACCTCAGATAGACTTTTTTTTTAATTATCCAGGAGTGCTTCATTCTTTCAGGTGTACTCTTCTACCTAATGTGATAATAGTCTTTTAACAAAATGTATGAAGTTTGGTGACACTTTTTAACTCCTCTGACCAGCAGACACTGACTGGCGGTCGGTGTCTCCACGCTTCACACGCACATCAGTGCAAACTCACCTGTCCTTCCACTTAGATATTAATCTATTTTACATAGCGCTGGATTAGTCTTCATGGCATTAAAAAAGGGGAAAAAAAGAAGTAGAACTGAAACAACACCGAAACAAATATACTCATGCACAGGGCTCTGTCGGGCCCTATGCATAAAGTGAGTGAGATCGCGATAAAAGGCTTTCTTGTCTAGAGCTGCCCATAAATAAATAAATGTGTGCTGTTGTGTATGTGCAAAACATAAAAATAACGAAGGAATGACGTGATACTTTGTTGTCATGGTGATATAACACTCATGCGATCACTTTATGTCCTCAATTGATAAAAGGAAATGGGAATTTGATAAACATGAATGTGATAAAAGTACACCTGACTTAAAAACTGACACATGTAAAATGACTCATATTTGACTCAAAGTTGTTTTGATAGTTTTTTTTTTTACAAATGGTTTTATCAAGTCACTTTGTGTGTTTTTTTTGTATCAGTTCAAGTTTTCTTTATCAAATCACAACTGCGTTTGTAAAGTCCAGTTCAGACTAATTGTTGTTACTTCCGGTCAAGGCCCTGACATCTTGTAGTTTTTAGTTGTACGCATGCACGACAATTGTTATCAGAAGACATTCATGAGAAGCGCCCCTCCCCCTGGTGGTCACTTTTATTATTGCTAGGCTATATTCTATTTACTTCTTTTCTTTTTTGTATTATTAAATCAAACTGCGGTAATTTAACATTGACAACGAAGTATAGAGACTTTGTTCTTTAAAGGGACAGAGCTTTTTCATAAGGTATAGTTTGTTTTTTGTTTCGTTTTTTCTCGCTCTGTTCACTAGCTACATATTGTAATGTTCACACAGTAAAAAACTAAGCCTGCCGAGACACACACATTTAGGGTGCCCAGAATATAACATTAGCTGTGATAAAAATGTACATTTATCATCTTGTAATGTTTTCAGTAACGTTCATTCCTAACGTTACATCGTGACTTCGATCCGATACATATCACAATACTCAGGGGTCGAGCCGATACGTATTGCGATACAGTAAGTAATCATGATAAGTAATATGTTTACCTTAAAATGTGTAAAAAGTCATGTGTCCAAAGTTTATAAATCAAATGCCATTTGACATTTATTGAAGTGTTAAGATTGAAAAGTGCATTAACACACAATGTAACAAAGTGCTGTGTAACTGTTACTGGGAAACAAAGGGAAACAAAGTATCGATACTTGGTATTGCAGTACAAAGTATTGCAAACCGATTTGATATTTTGTCCCAGTCGTAGCGCTGACCCCCTCTTTCTGTCTTTTGTGTGAAGAACACAAACAAACAGAGCGATGAATACGTGATACCTGTCTCTTCCCTGCTCTTCAGTGCGCTCCCTCCCAGCGCGTGTGTGTGCGTGGTGGCTGATGCAGCTGACCGCAGCGTGGGTCTAGCAGGCACAATATGGCTGAAGCAAAATGTGGATGTTGTGTCCCGAGTCTAAATAAATACGCAAGCTAAAAGAACCAACTGTACTGGGGAGGACGTGTTTTCTTCATCTGGTCACAATTAGCCTGGAAAAATCCAGACTCACCGCTGTAGCAGCGGGTGAGTGTGGTCACCGCTGCGTCGATTCCATTTCCCACAGCGGTACTTACGCAAGCAAACAGGAAGCGGAGTAAACCAATCAGCGAAGGCCTGGCATCTGCCGTTGATGCGGCGTTATTAGCAGTTTTGCATTAATATTTGCGCAGGATTATGAATCACGAAACTCACCTACTGTCGATGTGTGTTTGGTCATTTACCGCCGATTGGAGACATGCGCTTTCTAACTCTCGTGCACCGCTCGTAGATTGTTATTGAGGGACTTCTGCGTCCCGTGAGTGACGCTGCTCGCTAACAACACGTCATGGCAAATAAACGAATCTGATTGCACGGGATCGTTTTGATTTTGTGGATACAGCCAGCGGGGGCGGGGGGTCCAGACCATGGATGTATTATAATTGGTCCAGACTGATCCCCCCTGTATAAAAAAATACAATCCTCTCGCATGTGTACAACCAAAAACCTCAAGGTGAGTCTGAACGTGACTTGATAAATGCAGCTGGGATAAAGAAGACTTGAATGATCAAAAAACATTGTGAAAAAAAAATTAAAATAGCATGTTTTTTTTTTACATGTGTACAGTTTTCAAATCCGACATACTTTTATCACAGTCCCTTTTATCAAAAAAAATTAAAAAAATGACCCATTAGTGCATGACCTTCATGATAAATGCTGTGATTTGATAAAGTTGAATTGAATGGACCAAAAGCATTGTGACTGGATAAAACCGGTTGTTTTTATCAAAACAACTTGTTTTTTTATCAATATGAGTCATTTTACGTGTGTCAGATTTTTAGTCAGGTGTACTTTAATCGCATTCACGTTTATCAAATTCACATTCCTTTTTATCAAGGAATTTGTTTTACTTTCACCCTTCATGGGGGTTTGTACATGAATCAAAACCAGGCGCTCCTTAAACGAGCCACCTGGGTGATAGTACACTTTGCAAAGTGTTACATTTTGGTGCGGGTATTAAACAGTCAACTGATTATTAACCGTTAAGGGCTCCGATTATCTGTTAAAGAAAAATTAGAAAACGTGCATTCAGAAACATCCTGGATGAAAACCTGCTCCACAGCGCTCAAGACCTCAGACTGTGGTGGCGGTTCATCTTCCAACAAGACAACGATGAGAAGCACACAGCCAAGCAATTACCCTGCCGGGGACTGCAGATGTTAATTTGCCTCAGGCTAACTCTGGTACAATGCATCAAATGGCAACATTTATTTTATAATTGTACATGGTCCCTTTTAAATAAATAACTAAAAGATAAGGAAGGAGTCTGTGAATGTCCTTGAGTGGCCCAACCAGACCCAGACTTGAACCCAATAGAGCATCTCTGGAAAGACCTGAAAATAGCTGTGCAACAACACTCCGCATCTAACCTGACAAAGTGTGAGAGGATCTGCAGAGAAGAATGGGAAATGCATGTGTGCCAAGCTTGTAGCATCATACCCAAGAAGACTTGAGGCTGTAATTGCTGCCAAAGGCACCTCAACAAAATACTGAATATTTTATGTACGTGTGATATTTCAGTTTTTTATTTTAAATAAATGAACAAAAATGTATTAAAAAGAAAGTTGTATCCAATTTGGAATAAATGGTCTTGGCAGTACTGTGCCAGTCAGTTCATACAGTATGTGGTGGGCTGGCAGACAGGCGCAGGACATTGAGCCAAAGGGGTAGCAAACAGTGCCCGCTAAGGTAAAGTCAGCATTAAACAAACAAGGGCAGGAAACGCAGCTGCCAGACTGTGAAACTGGTGCCAGTCACCAAGGCATCGTCACTATTTGGCCGTGGTCCTTCAGATCCTGTTTCTCTTATTGCAGTGGTGGCATCACATAGCATGAGAGAGAAGACATAACTGTGAGGAATGAGTCATTGTATTTAACTTGTATAATTCTGTTTTAAATGTGTGGGCCATCCCTTCTCTTTGAGTTAAGATGAAATTGACAGGTTTTCACATTTCTCTCATTATTTCTTAGTTTGACAATAATGCTGGTGATATGTGTACTTTGTAAAAAACAAAAAAAATTGAGAAAAGTTGGAAGAGGGGTATCCCCAATTCTGTAGTATGTCTTGCGAACTAATTTTTGGCATATGGATGAATGGCAACAGTAGAGAATTTCTACCTCTTTGTATTTCACATACTGTGCCCATGTCCATTATAAAATCGATACAATAAACTCCACAAAAAGTCAATCCAATCTGACCAATGCTTAATACAATTATGTGCACTATGTTGAAAAAATACTCTAATCTGACTATACTAAACAATGTTGAGAGCACACACAAAACAGAATGTTTGTACGTCACTAGAGGGCAGCAAAAGAGTTTTTTTTTGGAGATTCAGTTTGGGCTGTCAACTTACTCTCACATCGCTCTGGTGCTTACTTCATGCATTCCCTTTGACTTGTAGGAGCCAGTGACAGTTATCTGTGTAAGTTCTTGTGCTTCTCATGTCCCTTGCATGTCTGAGAGCACCGACTCTTAGGTGGCTCCACAAAAAATTGAGCAGTGTAGTAGTTTAATAGTGGTTATGATTGAAAGTACATAGTACTGAAAATGAATAAAACAAGGAGGAAAAGAGTTTTGGTTTAGTTGGTCTTTAAAAAAATATTTGGTCAAAATTTCAGTTTCAGTCCAGTTCTAGTCCATAAAATCTACCATGTAAATTCCATCGCCTAATCCAAAATGTACATAGCTATATATGTATCATGTGCATGTACATTTACAGTTTTAAAAGGTAAATGTAATACAATGGCCTTAATGTCAATTACCTTGTGACTGTTTATTTTATTTGTATTTATTCAAATGTTGTTGTGCCTGACAGCCATCACTTTTCAACACAGATGGTGTCTTGACTTTAATCTGTATTTAACAACTGTAATGTTAACATATAATTTTGATTGCATGTATCTCCAGGCGGTCTGTGGAGCGTTTTCACTTTGGGTGGAGCTGGAACCAAATCAGATATTGATCAGGATGACAACCATTTACCTTTATCCAACCAGAGCCTTTTGCTTCTTCTGGTCTTGGCCAATCTTACAGATGGACCTGACTTTCCCAACCCTTACCGGCAAGCTATTACCTGCTTCAGAAATACTCAAGGTACTGCAACTTCACACTTGTTTTATAACTCTGATAATATTCCTTATAATGACTTTTTTCATGCTTGATGTAGACACATCTGTGTCACCTGTGGAGCAGCCTCACACTTTCCAGATTAACTTCAACAGTCTGTACACAGCTCTCTGCGAGCAGCAGCGCTCAGACCAGGCCACTCTACTGCTGTACACACTGCTTCACCAGAACTCCAATATGAGGACTTATATACTCTCCAGAACAGACATGGACAACATGGTGTGTACAGAAGTTCAACATTTATTGATTTGATGGGGACTATGGTCTAGAGGTCGAGCGATATGGGTTTTTCTAAGGCCGATGCTGATTTTTTTTATTTTTTTATTGGCTGCTGCATAATGTCTGGTAAAAACATAAAGACTTGGCCACTCACGCAGTGGCTGATTTTACTTTATTACTTAAGGTGATTCAATACTAGTTTCTGTCCCAGCTTTGATTAGTTGCTATTAGCATTCGCTTCCTGTTGTTAGCATTAACATACTGTTGCTAGCCGCAACATTTTGCACAGCGATCAAAACTATAATTGAGGTTAAAACTAACTGAGCGATTAAATTCTCCAGGTTCTGTGCTTCAATTCTGTGCAGCATATTCACTTAGGTTTAGTGAAACTTGTATTTAACAAACTTGTAGCTAAGCAATTTTCATTGCGATTTTTCTCTGTTCCCTGAGGCCTAGGGAGTTGTGGTAGGACTCGTTTTAAAGCCCTGACTTCACTCTTTCCAATGCAAAACGGGAAGTGTCTATCATTTTTGGTCCCGGAGATATCGGATTTTTCTGGCACTAGATCTGCCGATAGTCGATATTGTAAAATCCTCAAATATCGGGCCAATATATCGGTTGGCCTCTACTATGGCCTACATAGAAATAAATCACTCATATTAAGTCAATAATTATGGTTCGAGAATGCCCAAGATTGATGCAAGTTTTAGATAATTTAACCTCATGTTGAGGTCATTGGATCTTCTCATTGTTGATGTGAATGTGTTGGATGCTGCAAACCAAATTGAACTTCTGGGATAATAAAGACTCTTTGAACCTTTGCACAATTGCTTACAAAGAGAAAAAAGTCGATTATTCCTCATTTAACAAATGCTTTCTCAGACATCTGTTAGTCCCTCCAAATTATAAAATACAATTAGCATTAGTAAAAAGTACTTTTATTGTTTTAATTTCTTCCTGTTTCAGGTTTTGCCTATCCTTGAAATACTTTACCACGTGGAGGAAAGAAACTCTCATCACGTCTATATGGCCCTCATCATTCTCCTGATTCTGACCGAGGATGATGCGTTTAACCGCTCCATCCATGAAGTGGTGAGTAGATCTGCTGTGTATTTTTCCTTGAACTGCATAAAATGATGTGCTTATCTAAGTCAGGAGGTAAAGGAAAAGATTCGCACAGCCAGATTGCTCCCAAAAGTTATTTTTAATTGGTTACACGAACGTGACGTTTCATTAGTCAGCCCGAAACGTCACATTGGTGTAAGCAATTAAAAATAACTTTTGGGAGCACTCTGGCTTTGCAGATCTTTTCCTTTACCTCCTAAACTACTTGCCTGGGATCCAGCATGCCAATTACAGGACTGGGATGTTTTTTCCTTTTACCTTATCTAATACAGCCTCATTTATGCCTCAGGTGCTGAAAAGTGTTTCATGGTACACAGAACGGTCATTGACTGAGATTTCTCTTGGAAGTCTACTAATCTTGGTTGTTATTCGCACAATTCAATTTAACATGACACGAACAAGGGTAAGATCACAGTCCTTTATTGTTCAATTAATTTTCAATAATAAACTAATAATAAACTTTTAAAAACTTTTTGGTAGGATAAATACCTCCACACCAACTGCCTGGCTGCACTTGCAAACATGTCGGCCCAGTTTCGATGTCTGCACCAGTATGCTTCTCAGCGCATCATTAGGTGAGATCTTTCTTTGAAGTTTAAACAAAATGGTTCCATGAGGTTTGTATAGTAACTCAAAATCAGTTGCAGTAAAGCTCATGCTAAGAATGTGTTACATTCTATGTGCAATAGTATGTAGTAGTAGTAGTAGTAGTAGTAGTAGTAGTAGTAGTAGTAGTACATTGTTATTGCCTATCCCATGTTCACATGAACATTTATGCATTTCAGCATAAATGAAGGCAAAATGAACAAAAGCTCCCGCACACTGTCTCACTCTTAAGATATTTATTGCAACGTTTCGGTCAAAAGGAAGGTCCTTTTGACCGAAACGTTGCAATAAATATCTTAAGAGTGAGACAGTGTGCGGGAGCTTTTGTTCATTTTTGCATTAATTTCCTTGTCTTCTACGCACCTGTCGCCTCCTGGGTGTGCGGAGTTGTCCCCAGTTAAGCATAAATGAAGGCCAATACAAAATACCTTTCTATCATTTGTGTAGAAAGGAGTCCTCAAAAGGCATTCACAGCACTAAAAAAGGACATGACTGAAACGCATGTGTACAGCTGCAAGCATATTGGTAGTTTTACATTTCATTTACATTCACTGAGTTAGTTTGTAATATAAGTATTGTAAGAACTAACAAAAAACAAAGTTGATTTTCATACCCAGGCACCTCACAGTTTGAGCTTGCAAGTGCCTGTTTATGCATAGTTACATAGAACTTATGTCGTGCCTCGCTCTGAGAAGAAGAGTAGAGTTGTTATTTACATCAGTGGAAAAGGCAACCTTCCAGTCTGTAGTAGTGGTTAAAGGAACAGGTTTACAAACAAAATACAGCAATTCATGACATTTTAGTAAAAGTAAAGTTTCATTACTGCCTTATAAACTCAAAAAAATCTGTCTTGTGCTTTTTGTTACAAATTAAAAATTCAAGTCATTACAGCTTCTTGGATAAGCTTCTTTTTTTCTTCCTCTTTTCCTTTTGAGCACAAACATTATGTTAGTCCTATAGGCATCTTTTACATCCTCGATTTGTAGTACAGCTTGAACTCATCTGTCGTTGCTTTATGCATATTGCCAATTTAAGGATCAGATAGCAGTGTAAAAGTCCTTCAGAATCAGCCTTGTCCATCATTACCTTAGCATTAAAGTGGGGAGTATTGGAGCTGCAAGATACAGTGCTTTATTGTGAGCAAAAAAGTTGCAGGTGGAACTTCCATGGTGGTCCTTGAACCCATAAGAATTTCAGGTTACCAGGAGCTCTGACAAATCAAATTGATGCCCATTTTGCATTTCAATACAATTTATCAATCATAGAGTAATTAAGGCAAATGATACTATTTGTTCATGTACATTTTGCTTTGTTCTAATGTGAAAAACTGGTGATATCAAAAGTGAGTACGCCCCGTCCAAATTGGGCTCAAAATGTCAATACAGTGGGAACCAGATGTTTACATACACTATATAAAAAGGCAGATATGCATTTTTTTCTCAGTGTCTGACATGAAACCAGAATTAACTTTTCCTTTTTTAGGTCAATTAGAATTTTCAAAATTATTTCTATTTGCTAAATGCCAGAAGAATGAGCGATAGAATAAAAATTAAAGCCGCAAGTGGCATCGAACGGCCCTTGCGGTGCCTTCATTTCTGCTTCTCTCTAACCCTACTGAGGGCGCTAGTGGGAAGAAGTCCTTACTCAAAAAGAAACATAAAAAAGCCAGATTAGAGTTTGCAAATGCACGCAAGGATAAATAATTTTTTTGTGACATATCCTGTGGTCTGCCGGGGGAAAAAAAGATTTTTTTGGCCAAAATGACCATTGTCAGTAGGGATGTCACGGTTACCGGTGCAGCGGTAAACCCCGGTAAAAATGTTGACGGTAATAATTATTACCATCTTGTTTTTGAAGTCTCATCTGCTGAAGTTGCCGCGCAGGCGCACTCCGTAGCTTACAACCAAAACAAAACTTTTTTGGAGCTGGAATCATGTCTGAGACGACAGCGCTCAGGACGTCTATCAGCCTTCGAACAGGACCAAGTCTGAAGTTTGGGTATATTTTGGGTATTTTAAGAAAGCCCAAGGACAGTTGATAGAAGACAGTTATCCTGTTTGCGGAACGTGCAGGAAAAAAGTGTCTGCTAAAGGCAGCGATACTTCGAACCTCACCTGTGTGACAGTCACCACAACTCTAGCCAAGTAAGTTAACATTAGCGTTTTAGCAGAATGCATGATGTGGGGACTTTGGGTTCAGGGAGAATGTAACGAGTCGTCCCATATAGTGCAGCTGCAGCGCCATCGCCAGCATATACGCCGTGTCGCGGATACCTCCATATTGAAATGGAACAATGTGTTACAGGGCTTCTGGAGGGCAGATAAAAGTTGGTCGCCAATGCAATAGATTTAACTTTCTTTGCGAAAGCAAACTGGAAGGACACAAACTGAGAACAATATTATGGAGGTTTATCTAGTTCAAAAATATTCTAACACGGTTCTGGCGCTATAAATAGTACATGTAATAATCTCGAAACGATCACCAATTCATAGTTATAGTTCCTTTACTTTGATGTGAAAAGTTGCACTTTTGATATGGCTTTGTCTGTATTTTTTAAATATAACAAACACATTACTGTTTTGAAACTATTTCAGTTTGTGTAGGACTATCAATGCTTCCGGAACTTATTAACACACATTAAAAAATAATACTACGATAATACCGAAAACCGTGATAATTTTGGTCACAATAACCGTGAGGTAAAATTTTCATATCGTGACTTTCCTAATTATCAGGTTTGGAGGAAAGGGAGGAATCTTGCAAGCCTGAGAACACCATCCCAACTGTGAAATATGGGGGTGGCAGCATCATGCTGTGGGGTTGTTTTGCTGCGGGAGGGACTGGTGCACTTAACAAAATAGATGACGTCATGAAGAAAGAACACTATGTGGAAATATTGGAGCAACATCTCAAGACTTCAGCCAGGAAGTTAAAGCTTGGGCGCAGATGGGTCTTCCAAATGGATAATGACCCAAAGCAAACTGCCAAACTGGTTACAAAGTGGCTTATGGATAACAAAGTCACTGTTTTGAAGTGGTCATCACACAGTCCTGATCTCAATCCAGTTGAAAATGTATGGGCAGAGCTGAAAAGGCACTCAAGGTGGCCTACAAATGTGTCTCAGTTACACCAGTTCTGTTTGGAGGAATGGACCAAAACTCCTGCCAACTATTGTGAGAAGCTTGTGGAAGGACATCCAAAACATTTGACCCAAGTTATACAGTTTAAAGCAGTACTAACAAATGCGGGTGTCGTAGCAAGTTACGTTTTTTTTTAACTTATTAATTGTCCGTGATTGTAAATACTACGCTGACAGAAAAGGCGACGGGAGAGAGGGATATTGTACATCCAGTTACACAATGGAAATTATTTTTTTCACTCAAACTTGGCTGTAAATACTGTTTAAAGTGGCGCTAGCCCGCAGTTAGCTTTGCCCGTTAGCCTGTTAGCTTCTTCTTCGTGATTCCATTAGTGTGTATTGGTTGCTCCGGTCCAGTGGCAGTCAAGTTGCAATTGTGGTTTTCTGGCCAGAGACACCAGGGGGAGATGAAAGACCCCCCAATCATCCCATTAACACTTGTATTACCCCCAGAGGGACTATGAAAAGGATTTATTAAGGTCAACAAGTTACTTAGTACTGCTTTAAAGGCTATTTTACCAAATATTAATGAAATGTATGTAAACTTTGGCTATAAAACCGTGTAGAAATTTCTATCTCTCATTCTAAAATTCTAATTGACCTAAAAAAGTAAAAATTAATTCTGGCTTCATGTCAGACAGTGAGGGAAAAAATGCATATGTATATTTTTATATAGTGTATGTAAATATCTAGTTCCCACTGTATTTTGTGTTGCCACCAGTATTTTCCAATATGAGTGCGATGAATCCTGGCATTGTCATCTTGGATATGTCTGTGCCATCTGGGAGAAGAAATTCATTGATAGAATAACCTGGTCATTCAGGATGTTCAGGTAGCTGATCTCATTCTTTGGGCACATAGTGTTGCTGAACCTAGACCTGATCAACTGCAGCAACTCCAAATCATAACAGTTGGATAATCCAGGTGGCAAATTTGGATATTCGTATAGGGTTTTGAATATGTGTTGTTTTCTAACACACACTCCTTTTTCAAAAGTTGAAAAAGGTTGGGGATCACTTATATTTGATGAATTTAAGCTGACCTTTTTATGTAATTTTGTTCTTTCATTTCTCTTCTCTGTTTTTCCTCCCACAGCCTGTTTGCATTGCTTTCCAAAAAGCACAACAAGGTACTGGAACAGGCTACACAATCTCTGCGAGTCAGACAGGGAGACAATACTGCCATTCCTGACTATGTGAGTACTACCACGCTCTCTGTCACAATTAGATTTACCCTCACAAGGAAATGACAGTTCTTCCAAAATATTATAGTTTTATAATTCCTGTGTTTGTATCATAGTGACACATATAGGTGTTACTTACCGGTACTATGATACAAGATGATACAAGATGCACATTTCCCGTACAAGATGGGAACATTTCTTTGCCTGTTGCTACGCATTCTCCATTACTTTATCAATACATTTGTTATTTTCAATGTTGTTAACTCTCCTTACTCTTGGCTTTGTTCTGCTATTAGTTGCTAAGCTGTGCTGTAATGATTTAAATGAATGTAGTGGCAGTCAGAATATCTGTAATTGCGATATGCTTCAATGTGTTTGCATGTCTGTAAACAAGCCGCTCTAAAGGCTTGGCAGGTTAAATAAAGTTCCCATACTCGGTGTGCCCTCAGGTGTTTGGGAACACTGAGTGATGTGAACACTGCTCTTCTATATGTTGCCAGCATCTACTGAGACCTTTCACAAAACAGCAACCACTCACAAAGCAAATGTAATTATTCATGTCTGTTTTGATGCTGTTTCTCCCAAGGATATTATTTACAGACAAGCATTAACACACACAATGACTGCAATTGAAGATTGAACCCGAAACACACAATGTAAAGGTTAAAGTGGAACACCTCCATACAGTACATGAGGAGCACCGTTTGGGATGACATGACTCAAGATTTAGATTTTTCATGAGATTTTAACAGTTTTTCATAAAGAGTGTGTGACACACATTCTTTATCATTGTCTCTTCACGTGGAACCGGTCAAGTCCTCTTAGTCTGGGCTGATATAGGGCCGTTTTCTTCCGCTGTGTGCCCACCCACTTTTATCCGTGGCGCCACGTATGGATTATAGACCAGACATTTGAAAATATCGGTCAAAAATATTGACTGTGCATATCGGCATCGGCCAATAAAAATCGGCATCGGTATTGGCCTTAGAAAAACCTATGTCCGTTGACATAGGTTTGTATGCTACTTTTGCTGAAGGTTGCGAGACCTTTTCTGTGGACACAGTGGGAGAGCAGCAGGGGCAGGAAGAAGAGACTGTTTCCCTTTTTGTGACTAGCATCTAGGAACAAGGTAATTTGGCTGTGCCTGGCACAGAGCTGAGAGCTAATTCTTGTTTAAAGTAGGATCATCCTGAACATGTAATTGCTTTTGTAATGAGTTAAGTCACAGGATAGGATATGAAAACACTCAGACACAGCATGGGTTGATGTCCCGTCCATTCTGTCTGCCTCTTGCTCTCTGATATACAGTATAAACTCTGTGAACAACCCCCACCTCTGAGTGTGCTGCTGTGTCTGCTTAGTGTCAAGAAGAAAAAAGGAGTAAAGGGTTAGGGCCCTCTGAAGCCTTAGGGGACAACCAGAGGCTCTCAGCCCAAGCAGGGCAGCTCTCTGGAGGGGCTGCAGCCACACTCTGCTGCCTCCGCCCCCCTATTTCCTGGTGGTCTCTGCAAATCAAAAATCCAAGCCGCATGTGCTCTGCACTCATACAGACAAGTAAACATTCAAAGAGAGGCTGTGCATTTCTTTGGCCAACGATGGTCTGTGCATTACTGATACTCTGAGCCCGTAGTAATGTTACTTCAGTCTGTTTACTCTTATGTCTGAGAAAGGGCTACACACACTCAGTAGGCCCAGAGCCTACAGGACCACCCTGCATACTGTATCTGTTTATATGCTGCCCGGGTCCCATTTTGTGATCCTTACTTTAGTAGTTAGTCGAGACATGCATTAGCGTCTTAGTTTTGCCTCTTATAGCCACAGAACAGCCCAAGGATGTTTCACAAGATAATCAACAATATGACATTTAATACCTTCCAAGTACCAGCAAAAGTTTGCTTTGACAACATTATATTGTTGGTTGACATTTTATGGCTTTATTCATGTGTTATTGACTTCAACATTTTGTTTCTGTAAAATTCAGAAACATTGGCCCTTTTTACAATAAATTAGATGCATGCTAGTTCCTAAGCTTCGTTGGCATGCCAAGTCATTGTTTTATCTCGACACATTGTGTATTTGTTTTTGATAGAGTCAATCCTTACACTAATGTTACTAACTGTCTACCTGATTGAGGAATGAACAGTTGCACGATAAAGAACACACAAAGAGATTTTTACCATTTCAGTGTGATTGCTCCAGGGCAGTACAGATTCATGATCAAAAATCTAAAGCAAAGTAAATTCTTACAGTACGTACTGTATACACTTTATCTTCTTATTCGTGAATAGAAATCAAATCTATATCTTGTAGATACCTGTTTCATCATGCCAGTCATTTGTTAGTGGCCACCAGCCTTTACTCTCTAACTATGAAAAATAGCATTTTGCTTTTTAAATTCATCGGCTATTTCACTGTAGAACCAGGGTATTTGTGGTTTAAACAACTGTAGAAGTCTGGCCTATTGAAGGCAACATCTCGCCAAGACACAGAGCCCCCTCAGCTGCTTATGCGCACGCAGAGAGGCACTCTTCCGTCCTCTCCTCAAAGTTTTTTTTTGTTCTTTTTTTTTTTAGTAAAAGCATTTAACACAAACAATTCAAACATCACTCTGTAAAACTTTGTTATACAGTATCTGTTTTTATAATGAAATATTAGCCCAATGTAAAAGATAGACCTGCCACAGGCCTCTGGTGTTATGTAAATTGAGAGCATCTCAATCGTTGCAAAAGTATGGGGTGAGATTTGTGTCATATTGATTCATTGATGCAAAAATATAAATTAATTCAAAATCACAGATTTATTCACAATGACTAATTTGCGTGCTTAGATTTATGCACGTAAAGTATTATTTGCACGTATATATTTGTGAATAAAAGGTATGTTTTGGTTTGTGATTCTCTGCTTCTGTGAATAAAACATATTGTTGTGTTTATGAATCTGTGCTTTTGCATGTGCCAATTTGAATCTGCATTTGTGAATCACCTAAAGGGTGAATTCTCTGTTGTGAATGTGGATATATTTGAGACAAATTTCACACATTTTTATGACAAATCTATGCACAGTTTTGATTTATTCAAAAAGTTAGTTTTGCATGACATTTTTTTTAAACAAACATTCTTTTTTATATAAAAAACTTAATTTTTATATTAAAAATAATGTTTGTTCAATAAAATTGCACCATTTTGAAATTATTCATTGCTTCTAGCTTAATAAGGTTGAGATTCTCATCTTGGTGTATGTAGGAAATTGTATTCTCAAAGATACACGTCTTCTTTATGTGGCTCATTATATCATCACTTAGTGTCAACACAACGCACTCCTGGGTGCTGCTCTCATTAAGACAGTGTCCTGCTGTGAGCTTGGAGATACTGCCCTTACAAGATGCACTTCAGTCTCTCATCCTGATGATTCTTTCTCACCTACATGGTACCAATCACCGTTGACTCAAATATCTTCTGCTTATTAGTCTGTACAGCCCTCACCTCTCCTCTTCTGACACTGTAGGTCATTTTGCAATTATTTTTAGGCCGAACGAGAGTCTCTCTGCTTGAAGCAGGTGCTCTGGGCTCATGATGATTGTTAGTCTCTAAAGATGATTAAAGCAGCCATGCTGTGTCCTAGTCTTTCTGTAATTGTCATGGAAGATGTAATTGTCATGGTTACTTGGATAGAGAATTCTGATTATGCTTATTGTACTCATCTGAAAATGTGAACTTGGTCACTGCGATATTAATACAATTCGTCAACATGGTGCTTTTACTAAGTGGGTAATATAATCTCATGTTTCATTTTGTGAATGGGAGCACCAAAAGAGCCTGGTCGAGTGCTCCAAGTGTAATTATGACATGATGGCCTTACCACTATTATACAGGTCAGACTACTTAATACTTTCTCAGAAGATTGGTGTCAACTGAGCCACTCTATCCTTCATATGTCTATAAGCTGATGTTTTTTACCCTGGGTGTCGGTATACCCATGGGGTTTGGCTGCAGTGGGGTTGCGACCACCAACAATTGTGCCTAAAAAAGGTTGCGAACCTGCTCTTTATTCTTTTTAATTCTATGACAAAGTTGACGTTGGCCCCTCCTCCATAGGCGCAATGTATTTTCACTTTTGTAGGTGGCGCTGTCGTGCCATTTTTTATTTCCCCAATACGAAACACACATTTAAATAAATTTTCACCGGACCTGAATTTTGGGCAAAGTTTGGTGAGTTTTCGAATATGTTCAGGGGGTCAAATTGCTGCTCAAAGAGCAGAAGAAAGAAAGAAAGAATAAAGAATTAAAGCCGCAAGCGGCATCGAACGGCCCTCGCGGGCCGTGCCTCCTTTACTGCATCCATTGCCGCGCCATAACCCTATTGAGGCGCTAGCGTGGCCACACTGCATTTTATTGGCCTGATGTGCCATTAATCTTTGTCAATAAACATCAAAACTCAATTTGTTGCCTCTCCATATGAATAATGGCTCCAACCTGCAGAGGGCGCTAGCGCGCCCATAATCTTTTTTATGTCACAAGCAGCATCGGACGGCCCTCACGGGCCGTACTTCTATGACAACTGTCCACAGGTACATTACAGAGGGCGCTAACGCGCTGTAATTGTGTATGATGTGAGATTTATGTGTCAGTCCCATTAGAATAACATGGGCGGCCTCGGTCGTCTCCATGGCAACACCCTACAAAATACGGTATGGGTCCCATTGGCTTTTTGATCGGGATGCCATCAACTATTTTAGTGCCGAATTTTATCCATTTCCAAGAAACTAATTTTTTCCCATAATGCATTATTTCTTCTCAACCTAGAGGGGGCGCTGTCGCGCCCAATGTCACTTTTTCACATTTGTTGTGTCCGGGGGTGAAAGGTCAATCAAATGTATATTTCCGAATTTTAATCGGAGTTTGTTTGTGCGAATGGGACCATTTTGTTGTTTACGATAAGTCGCAAAAATCTACAACACTTATGGCTCTTGCAGCACAATGTTTATTAGAATTGTTTTTATTTTACAAACGGAAAACCAGTTGGTCTTCCCCATCAAAGTACTAACCAGGACAAAAGCAGCGTCCCCTTATGCACTGGGGGACACAAAGTTAACAATGCACTAGGGCTGCAACTAACGATTATTTTGTAATCGATTAATCTATCGATTATTTTTACGATTAATCGATTAATCGCTTGGCTGTAAATGGTGTAGGAAATTCTATTTTTTCATTTTTTTTATGACATAAAGCTAAAGTGGCGCCCCTTGAGGACAGTAAATTGATGGAGTAAACTTAGAGTGAATGTTTGTTGGAGGCTCTTAGAGCTAATTCTGCTTTCTGATTGGAGGAGACACAGACAGATATTCATGAAATTTACAATGTACAAAACACTACGGACCCTAACTATAAAAACAAAGTAGGTTTTCATCAAAAATACTACATTTTCATGTCATTTTTGCTCTATTTGAGTCTGTGTGAACCAGAAAACGATTAATCGATTACTAAAATAGTTGTCAACTATTTCAATTTCAATTAGTCGTTGATTAATTGATTAATTAATTTAGTTGTTTCAGCCCTACAATGCACATTCCCATTAATTTAAAACATACAATAAGATACCTTTTTTCAAAATATAATATAAATACAGGACAAAGGAAAATTGAAACAAGACAAACAGAACAAAGCAATCTAGGCACATCAAAGGCACCTAACAACACACAGGACAAAACATATATAGACAAAAAACACATAAGAAAAGGAAAAAAATGTATATATGTCTCGTTCATACATACACACAAACAAATTACACTTGTGGTGTAAAAAGAACATTGCCAAGATAAAGTTACAAACGTATGAGTCCCTACTATAGTACATTATGGTCATTCATTTATATTGTATCATTTAAAGTCGTCTTCTTCTTCTTCTTCTTCTATTGATTTCAGTTTTGAGAGCACTTATGAATTTATTTTTCTTAAGGGTCTTTATCCTTTTTTTCCTAATATCATTCTCTACATCACAATTCTCTTTGACCCAGAAGTATCCACATTACTTAGATATACCAACAAATTGTCAGAAATGATAGACAGAGTTGTAAATATAATGCAATTGGATCTCTGAATCACAATTTGTCTGGGCATATTTAACAAATTGCGGAAGCTGAAATGATTGATTATATTCTTCTGTAGTAAAACTAAATATTCACTTGTAATAGTTGAAGCATATCATATTTCTGTCTGTCTTCTCTCAAAGACACTGTTTCTGACACATAGCACATATTTCCTTAAACACTGCACACTATTTTATTATGTGACTCTTAAAGGGACTAGATGCAAGATGCAAATAAGCTTAATGAACATTCATTTTCACCTGTAGTGATACCAGTTAGGTAATCTATCTGACTTATTTTTCCAGCCAAGGGTTCAATAGCAATCGTATAGCGCTGAAGACAATGGACAGCCTTGAGCAGTGCCTCGGCTTAACAAAAATGCCTTGGAAGCTCTATACAAATAAAAGTAAATGAACTCAAGGAGCTCCGGGCACCGTCTTATGTTTTGATCTCTCGGCCAAACGTTTTGTCACAGCAAATAAATCAATGTAATTTCCCCGGCTCCAAACGGCCGGGCAGAGGTGGCCAAAAGCTCCTGCGGAGGAGGGAGCGACCTGAATACTTAGTCTGGCAAAGCCAGGTTAAGGAATTGCTTCAACTCCCTTTTTTAAATCACAGGTTAAAAGAAGCCAGCTCGTAGTTTGTGGATTTGCACGTGTAGAATCCATCAGTGTCACCATTTCAAAACCATGATAGAACAACTGGACAAACTTTTTACAAACTGGTAAAAAAAAAAATCCTTTGACATGAGAAAGCAACATTGAAGATACCAGTAGACATATCGTGTTTATGTTCAATGAAGTGCCATGCTGGCAACCAAAACCTAACCTAACCTCATGTTATATCTTAGGTCTAAAACCTGTGTTTTCCTGGGAGGAAATGAGACTTTGGTGGGAACCACGAGAAACTGACTGACACTGCAGGCTGGAAATGTTTCATGACACAAGATTAGGACCACAAAGGCTCAGGAAAAGCAAGGCAAATGGAACAATTCAGTGGGCGTTAGGTGTTGCTGCTGCAAGGAATACATTTGTGTAGAAAACATGCATGAGACACTAAGAGAATGGAGGAGGAGGAGTCATAATATTTTAATCCTGTCTGGCTTTCAAGTAGACCTCAGCCTTCTTAATCTCATCCATTTTACAAACATACAGAATGGAATGGGGCAGACGTCTAGCTAGCCTATTTTCATGTGACCTGAATTCCCCAGTGTGGCATTTTTCCCCCTACAGGGCTAATCTCATTATGACTGGTGCCCAGCCACAGAACAAACACAAGACATCTGGCTGCTTCTACTTGGCCTTCTCTTCTTCACCTATTGTTTTGTCTTCCATGCAGTAACCTGCTTCTCATACCGCTTTCTTATTTGCTGCTGTGCCCTTTTGCCTGCCTGTCTCATCCTCCTACTCCCTTGTCTCCCATATCTGTCCCTGCTTTCAGTCTAATTATGGTCTGCCAAAGGAGACTAGAGTAGAGCTGAATTGAAGCTAGACAGTGGAGTCGATCCCAGCGAGGTGCACAATCAATCCTGATTATAACAGGCTCTCCTGCCTCTTTTCCCGGCTTCTGCTTTTGTTAAAATCTGATACTGTCCACTGCACACTTTTGGTTGGCTCGGGAAACCATTGCAATCATCCTAATCGCCCTTGTGTGGGTTTCCTATCAACACCTTCATGTCCATAGCAAAAAAAAAGACCACACAGTACTGGAAAGTGATTATTTTTTGGAGATAAAGGATAAACGGGCACCACATGCCGCCCTGATCTGGGACCCAATCTTGACCCCCCAATCAGATTGCCCTCCCCCTGTGGTTGTTTTGAATGCAGTCTTAGCTGGTATTCATTAAAGATGTGGGTCAAAGCAGGAGTGATGTCAAGTTGATGCAGTCGCATAAACCAGTAGTTCTCAACCTTTTTTAGCAGCAACTGCAAAAATTAGATTGTTAGATTAGATTATACATTTTCACATTAAAGACTAAACTGGCTCAGTCAGCAATTCACTTTACTGCAGGGGTTTCCTAACTATAAATCCAGATAAGGACAGAACCCCTAAGTATATGTAGTCTCTCAATATACTTACTTATATCTAAGGCGGAACTCACAATTAAATTAACAATATATTTCACAAATTACATTTGAAATGGTCAAATTTACTCGTTGACAAGCTATGCTTATTAAGTGTCAAAAATTAGCACATATGCAAATTAGCATATGTGCTAATTTCCCCAAAATGAGCACATATGCTAATTTTCTATGCATCTGGTTCGTCCAATGTTATTGTTATGTCCAAGTAAATAAACAAGTTGTGCCAATGTTTTACATATCTAAGCGCAATAAAAGCATATGTTCAGACCCTGGATGGAGTGAAAGGAAACATGAACCTCAAGCGGATTTAGTTGGGGATCCCTGCTCGTCTTTATCTACTTGAACTCGGAAGTGTATTTTATCACACCTGCCTTTTTCCACCTCCGTAACATCGCTCGCCTCCGCCCCACCCTCTCCACATCTGCTGCTGAAACTCTCATCCATGCATTTATTACATCAAGACTCGACTACTGCAATAGCCTCCTGTATGGTCTCCCTTCCTCTGATTTGCAAAAAGTACAATATGTTCAAAACTCCGCCGCCCGCCTCCTCACCCACACCCGCTCCAGAGACCACATTACCCCCGTCCTCCAACAGCTCCACTGGCTCCCCGTTCAACAGCGCATCCATTACAAAGTTCTGCTCATCACCTACAAAGCCCTCAATAACCTGGCCCCTCCATACCCTCCCGTCGCCTCCACTCTGCCGACTAAAACCTTCTCAAACCCATCACGCCATCGCCGCCCCCACCCTCTGGAACGTACTCCCAATCCACATCAGAAACTCGGACTCAATGACCACCTACAAAAAACTGCTCAAAACTCATTTGTTTAGGCTAGCCTACAACCTACAATAGCACTCTCATCTTTGTTTGTTTGTCTCATTTGTAAAGCGTCTTTGAGTTCCTTGAAAAGCGCTATATAAGACTTATGTATTATTATTATTATTATTATACCGTAGCTTAAGTCCAAAACCTGGTGGCGTGAAGCCATTTTTGAGTGCTGTCAATGTCAAAGCAGTGCCAGGATAGAGCTAGCTACTGAAGTACACCGCATCACGCAAAACCAAACACCAAACCTGATAAACGATAGACAGAGTTGTAAATACTAATGTAATTGGATCTCTGAATCACAATTTGTATGGGCATATTTAACAAATTGCGGAAGCTGAAATGATTGATTATTATTCTTCTGTAGTAAAACTAAATATTCACTTGTAATAGTTGAAGCATATCATATTTCTGTCTGTCTTCGCTCAAAGACACTGTTTCTGACACATAGCATGTATTTCCTTAAACACTGCACACTATTTTATTATGTGACTCTTAAAGGGACTAGATGCAAGTTGGTAATTTTTATACTCACTACTGCCACATCAGGTCTTACATGTAACTGCAGTCTCTATATTAAGCTTGTGCATGACGGCACTTCGGACCCAAATTAACACCTTTTTGAGTGACAGTGCAATATTTTAGAGGCAGTTGTGGTGAATAGTTCTGGGCTCATTCTACACATTAGGACATTGCTGGAACATGTAGGGGCAGGAAAATACTTAATTTGAACATTTTGAAACTCCGTATAGTAACTTTAAAAAACTTACACTCTTGAGTCAAAAGCACTCTTTGTAATCAAAATTTGAACTTTGTTGTCAATACTTGCACACACAGAGCAGAAGTAAGACTGCACAGCAAAGCACTAAACACTGTTTAATCAGTGTGTTTTGCATGAGATGACAAACACTAATAGCGACAAAAAAATAACACCTCTCAAGAGAAAAATTAAAACATGTTATGACAGTATTGTGATATGGGGGTCCGATATGATACGCATATCAGTGCTAAGCTGTATTACAATTATACGATATATTGCAAAACTGTCCCAGCCCTACCTATTTTCACTCCAACATTGCATAGAAGGAAGGGAATCTTATTTGTATAGCGCTTTTTATATGACACAAGTAAGTCACACCCAAAGCGCTTCACACATGAAAGGGAGGGGGTTCATTCACTCCATGCTGATGGTGGTAAGCTACATTTTGTAGCCACAGTTTCCCCTGGGTAGACTGACAGAAGTGAGGCTGCACACAACTGCGCCAACGGTCCCTCCGACCACCACCAACCGCTCACACATTAAGTTGAGTTGAGTAAGAAATTAAGTTGAAAATCCTCCATGTTGCTTCAGAATTTTTTTCATAAAGTTGTTGTGGCAATATGTTTCCAGTGGTGAAATTGCTTCAGATTTGGAAAGAAAAAATTGGTTCCTCTGATCTCATCAGTCCATCAAACCTGAAAAATCTGTCTTTAGACGGATTCTTGAACCAGTCTAGACGTTTCAGCCAATGTGTCTTGTTCAATAGTGGTCGGATTTCCCATGCTCACATTAGCAATGTCTCTGAGCACTGAACACCTTGTACTTGGACCTGCTTTTACTTCTTTTGCAACACTTCCTCTCATTACAAACATCGCCATCACCTGGGACGCTTCAATCCAACAGCCTTTCAGTTTTACACTGTTTGAAGTTTGAAAATGTGAAGACAAAAAATATGGTGTATAAACTGACAGAATTGTGAACGCAGTGTACCAGTACGTCAGTAATTCCTTACTTGACCCTGCAGCATCTGATATGAGCTACTTATCAGAATAGTTTACATTGCAACTCCAAACTGTAACATCCCATCTCTAACTTGGCCTCCTTGTGCCATTTCTTGCTCCTTGCTAAGTCTCCTTCCCGCTAATCAAATTATTTTAAAATGCCATTTAACCTTTACATCTTCGTATCTTCACTTTCCCGCAGGCCCAGGATCTGAACGTGATAGAGGAGGTGATCCGCATGATGCTCGAAATCATCAACTCCTGTCTATGCAACTCTTTACACCACAACCCTAACCTGGTGTACGCTCTGCTTTACAAGAGGGAGCTTTTTGAGCAGTTTCGGACACACCCCTCCTTCCAGGACATCATGCAGAATCTGGACATGGTCAGATTTTATTCATCATGTACAGCATATCAGTGAAGATGACTTTATGACTTCACAGATGAAGGTTATGCACACAGACTCCTCTTATCTCAAAGATCTCAGTCACATTGACTACATGGAGAAAGCAGTCAGTCTGTAAGGGACGTGGAGCTCAAGTAGTATTGATAAATCAGTCCCACAGTGTCAGGAGGCCTCCTGTCAAATATTCATTGAGTGTGTTGTATGGGGGAGCTACCTGTGCTAGAGAAAGCTATCATTCATTCCTGTATTAGTCATACAACGGAGCATGTTGAAAAACGAGCATGTGAGTTGTCTGTGTACAAGAGGAAAGAGAGTGGGGGTTGGTGCATACGTCGCCATAGGCTCCACTGTTATCCATAAGTATGAAGGAAGCATGCTCACCGCAATCCCTCAGCGTACCAGCCTCCCTAAGGCTATTTTGTGAAGCCTTCATCCCCCTGCAAAGTGTGTGAGTATGAGATGCAGGATGAAGGACTTTTTCAGCTCCTCTAAATTAACCCCTTATGGGAGATCTCTGGAGTTAATGAAGAGATTAGTAATTTAGATGTATGCAGCCATGCTACACTCTTAGCAAGCAGTAGATATAGTATGCTATGTAACCAAACCAAACCTTTGCTTTCATCTAGCATCCAACTTTACTGTTCTTTTGGCCTCATTTTTCTAAAGATTTCTGAGGACATTAAACTGCTTGTCACAGTTATTTTTTGATATTCATAAGTATTATATGATGTATCTATTTAATTATAATAAAGTTTTAGGAGTTTGAAAGAGTTTTATCAATAGTAGTTTAAGACAGCGTGCTTATTGCCAAAAGAACCGGCAAATATGCTCACCATACCATACAATGTGAGAAGAAACCCACTTAAATGCAGTGCATAGTGTCATTTTGATGCCATACATTAAGCACATTGCACCCAGTTTCATCATTTGGGGCGGGGCTGTTGCATGTGATGATCTGATGGCTTCAAGCTGAGATTAAAGAGGTCAGAGCACTTCAAGACACAGCAGAGTGTTTCTATTAGTTTTCACCATGATCAGAATATTTTTGTGTCTTATCTAAAGTAGTGCCACTCCATGTCGCTTTGCAACATCCCCATTTTATTGACAGTTTTGAATAAAAATCAGACCGTTACTTCGGTTTATTTGTAAAGTTAAAGTGCTGTTGGTTTCTATCTTTATAGGTGATTGGCTTCTTCGGTCAGCGTCTGGAGCAGGCTGGTAATGACCTCTCTGTGGAGCAAGTGCAGGAGGTCATTATGAAGGGAGCCCAGGCCCTCCCTAAAGACAGACTGAAGGTATGGCTCTTGCATTTACATAAAACCACATGCACACAAAAACTTATTTGAGTCACTATTGTATGAAGCTCAATAAAAGGTGTGACCTTTGCTGAAAAACATTTGTTCACATGAATGAACAGTCTAAAGAATGTTCTATCAAAGGCCAAGCCGGAGTGTCGCAGATTGAAGTACAGCAGAGCGAATGAGTTTTGTGGACAGGTGAGGGGAGAGAGACATATGGAATACATGATGGCACGTTGTCCAGGCCCTGAGGCAACAAGACAGCCACACACCATGATTTTCCCTGCACCATACTTTAAAATGAGCATAGGGTTTTGATGTTGATGTGCTGTTCCATTTGTCCTCCACACATGACTTTGTGTGTTCCTCCCAAACTGTTCAACTTTGGGTCCAACAGTCCACAGTATATTTTTCCAGTAGTGCTGCGGAGCATCCAAGAGCTTTTTCGCAAACCAAAGTTGAATAGTTTGGGAGGAACAGACAACATCATGTGTGGAGGACAAATGGAACAGCACCAACATCAAAAGTATGGTGCAGGGAAAATCATGGTGTGGGCTGTTTTGTTGCCTCAGGGCCTGGACAACGTGCTATCATCAATAGAAAAATTAATTCACAAGTTTATCATGATATTTTACATAAAAACCTGAGACATTCACAACATGCATGGACTAAGGAATTTTCCCACCTAGTATTAAATATCTGGCTGATCCTTCTTTTGCAGCAATAACTGCTTTTCTGTAGTTGCAGATTAGCCCCTCACAATGATCAGGAGGAATCTTGGATCATTCCTCTTTACAAAACTGCTGTAGTTCAGAGAGATTCAGGCAGTGTACTTACTTATTCCTCCCTCTCCTGTGAATGTTTACATGTTGTGGCCAATAAAAA
This sequence comes from Neogobius melanostomus, assembly GCA_007210695.1. Lineage (NCBI taxonomy): Eukaryota > Metazoa > Chordata > Actinopteri > Gobiiformes > Gobiidae > Neogobius > Neogobius melanostomus. The sequence continues at coordinate 4,378,825 of VHKM01000221.1, read as the reverse complement.
TATGATCAAATGTAAATGTTTGGGTGGTATTAGTTCAGGCAGACACTGTTTAATCATTCTTGTGATTTTGATGAAGATCAGACCAACAATTTAGGCAGAAATGTGAGAAATTCCAGACGGTGTACTTACTTTTTCTCCGCACTGTAAATGTGGACTGGCGCAAAGGAATCTGGCTGCCATGGGGAAATGAGACAAAAGGCCAAAGCCCCATTCCTCATTAGCATTAATGCCCATGTTCATCTCATCTATGCTGCTTGGCTACATATGAACATGTAATGACATTTCAAGGAGATGGGATGTAGGGCTGGGGGACACTTTGTCATGGGTTCAGGCGATCGTGGGGTGGGTGTGTGGGACATAAATCTGCTACAGTAGCTCGTTACCCAACACACCACTCCTGTTGGGATATGCTCACCTCGCCCTCCCAGTGCTCCTCCATTCATCAGCAAGGAAATATGTAACTAGTGGTCTCCTCTTCACTGGCGCTGACGCTCTTAATTGCATGTTTCATCATGTGTTTCATGTTCTATACTTGGCGTCCGGCTGTGAGGCATTTGTTTCTCTTGCCAATGTGGAAAACGAATAGTGCGATGTCCATGCGCTCTCAGACAGCGCCTTGGAAGCTCTAATGTAGCAATCGACCATCAGGCCACAGTTACATTGGTCGTCATGTTAGTGACTCTGTCCTTCACCTTTGGTTCCACCAGCTGAATGTACAAGTGTGAGTCTGTATCAGCATTTCTCTTTCTCCATTTGCAGATAATGATGGCAGTTTAGACTCACAATGTCTGATCATGTGTGTATAATAGATTATTTTGTACACTACAAAAAGTAATTAACTAGATTAGTTTAAATGTCTCGATTTGAGCATAATTATCCAAATTTGAATAGTTTGACTAGTTAAGATGCAGTTGGGCATTTGACCGACATCATTTCACTTGTTCTGAGATGTTTCGGTCTTGTTTCAATACATTTCGTCTTTATTTCAAGTCCTTTTCTTTGCCAATGGGGTAAGAAAAGTGTTCTTGTCCCAATGGCATTTTCACTTTGTTATTTCAAGCGAGTTTGACCTTAAAGCCAGTCTAAAATGTCATCAAACTAGCAAAGTTATCTTGGACTGATCAGGAAAAAAGTCTAAATGAGTGAAAACTGCTCAAAACAAGATAAACATTCTGAATTCAATTCTGAATGTAATTTAGACCCATGGTTGATGTTTTGTTTTTGTAGCGTGTCAGTTTATGTTTTATGTTACCTTAAAACTCTTATGGCAGGACATTGTGACAAAGCTTCTGCTATAGATCATGGTGGGTGTCACCATGATCCTTAGTCCTTAGCTAAAATTACATTTTAGCTAAGGACTAAATAATTGCATAATGCTAAAACAGATAAATATTATTTGAAAGTTGAGCTAAAAGGTGGGTCTTGAGCCTAAAAACATGAACATTCTCTGCAGCCTTGAGCTCCGCAGGCTGTTTCAGAGACGAGGGCTGTACTGGAAAGACGCCTCACTGTGAGTCCTTTTCCTGACTTTGGAAATGACTTGGAGATATCTGCCGGAGGAGCGTAAAAGCAGTTCTGAAAGATGAGAACGCCCAAGACCATTAAGACATTTAAAAACCATTAAAAGAACCTTAAAATCGATCCTGAAACACACAGGGAGTAGCCTGGTCTTACCATACCCTCGTACTTATTTCGTACAGATCTTCACAATTGAGCTCCGTTTTCAGGTGGGAGGGGTGAACTCCTTTTAAAATTTGAAACGATTGGATCTGATTTTACCCAATCGCCAGTGTCTGGTCATATGTAATGCGCCCGAGTGAGTGAAGCAAGCTATCAAATGTTTGACGTCACCTACAACACCCGCCTCCCCTGCTCGCTGAATGGTAGGTTGAAATTCAACCGATGTAACGCAGCCACTGAGATCAGACCCAGACGTAACATGTAGGGAAATGATAATTGAGCGGAGTCTACGGATGGCTAAGGCCAGGCTACACAGGAAGCCAATGCAGTGATTTTAAAACCAGTCTAATGTGGGCCCACCTCCTGGTCTTCATCAGGACACGAGCTGCTGAATTTTGCAAATGCTTTAATCTTGAAATATTCAGGGCATTACAGTAGTCGATATGACCGGTGATAAAAGCATGCATCAGCGTCTCCGTGTTGGCCCGAGAGAGAATGGGGCGTTCTCTGGCTCTGTTCTTCAGGTGATTAAAACCTATCTTAGTGACGTTTTTGATGAGTGCAATAAAAGTCAGCTCAAAGTATAAATTCATGCCCAGGTTTTTTACATGTGAGGATGGATTAAAAGACAGTGGCTGTGGTTTTGGTAACTTATGTGCAGGTCTAACACCAAATCGCGCAACGTGCTTCTCGTTGGTCGTCTGAAACGGTGGTAATCAGTCGGTTGTGTCGCTTCATTCACATATGTCGCTTGTGTCGCTTCAGGAGGAGCTGCTGCGCAATTCTGAGAAAACCTTTGGGTTTTGCCCCATGCGCTGTTCCTTAGCACAAAGTTGTGAATGAAAATTTGTTTCTTGATTCTTTGATTGTGCTTTGTTGACAGTGGAATAGTTTTACTACCTACCTTTGATGCTTTACGTCGCCCAGCTTTCACTTGGAGACTTGGACGCTTGGAGATGCCCTCCTTTCCCCATCAATATTTATTATTTGACTTCCTTTCTGGAGGCACTGGATGTGACGTTAAAGCAGTACTAAGTAACTCTTGCCCCTAGAGGCCATAAGCGCAACTGCAGGTGTCTTAGCAAGTTACGATTTTTTAACTTATTAAATGTCTTGGAGAGTAAATACTACGCTGACAGAAAAGGTGAAGGGAGAGAGGGGTGTTGTACATCCAGTTATACAATGGGAATATTTTTTTCACTCAAACTTGGCTGTAAATACTGTTTAAAGTGGCGCTATCCACAGTTAGCTTTGCCCGTTAGCCTGTTAGCTTCTTCTCCGTGATTCTATTAGTGTGTATTGGTTGCTCCGCCCCGGTGGCAGTCAAGTTGCAAGCATGGTTTTCTGGCCAGAGACACAGGGGGAGATGAAAGACCCCCCAATCATCCCATTAACACTTGTATTACCCCCACAGGGACTACGGAAAGGATTTATTAAGGTAAACACGTTACTTAGTACTGCTTTAAGTTAGAATAACTGCTGTGCAACCATACTATAGAGTTCGGGAAATTCCACAGTTACCATGGACATCGGCCATCTTTGCAGCAGTTAGCATACATTTCCATTGACTAACATTAGCTAAAAACAGTATAAAAAGTGGAGAAAAAAGCTGTGGAACAGCATCGTTAGCTGCTGAGTTACTGCTGGTAGATACATATAACACACTGTGGTGTCCAAGTGTTTTAATGTGAACAATAACTCCAGTATTTTAACTTTTAAAATCTCCATTAGTTTACAATTGCTGCTAATCCCATAATGCTTAGTGATATGACGTCACATTCCCGAACTCTATACCAATAGGCCTGGAGCAAGATTTCCCAGCAACTTTCCTTCTTTCCATGTCATTAATTTTTAGAACATTCAACTGTCTTTTTTTTTTTTTTTTTTTACTGCCACTTCATTATAATATTGTGATTAATACTTAAGGTATTATTCTCAAACTAGGTAATACATGGCATGAGAACTTGACATATAATTGTCCTTTTATCAAAATGGCTTCTTTACTTGACAGTCAGTTTCCTTTTTTAGTTTTTTTGTTGAGTGAAATCTCATTCAATCTCAACATTTAATAGACCACTTCGCTCAAAAATTCTGCTTAACATGTGAGGTAGAAAAGGCACTCAATTTATTTTCTGAAAAATACAGAAAAGTATGATAAAATAGCTATTTTAAATTCTTGTTTTAAAGTACTACCTTTATATAAATATAAAACTAAGATTGTGATTACACTAGTGAACGAGTCTTTTTACCCCTGTGTTTTTCTTTGAGTGATTTTTCTGTTCTCTTCTGAAGAATGGCCGTTTTTACTTTAGAGTATCCAGTTCATTTTTTTCACACTGCATTCTTCTCAGTGTGACCCGTCTTTGTTAGTGTTGTAGAGGAGGGAACATCCAGTCCTGAATAGAGATATGAGGCCAGCCAGTGGGTCTGCGCGCCGAGGAGAGCGCCTGATTTGCCAGGACCTATAACTAACTGATATGAGTCCAGCCAAGTGGGTCTAGACATGGAACAAAAAACAGGCCAAGGGGAGCCAGTGAGTACGGGAGGGAAGGAGAGGGACGCAGTGACACGGACGCTGCTGACAGGAAGAGCTGAAATGAGTTCTCACTGTGTCCAGGGAAAGGACAAAGATAAAAATGGAGAGAGAATTTAGCAACGTCAAGATGTTCTCCTTTTGTTCACTGGGGCCTCAGGAAAGTACGGCAATCTGTGCTACGGAGGAAGTGATGGCTGACAAATGTCTCCCCGTATGCTCAGGATTAGGGCTGCACAAATTATAGGTGTTATAAAAAAACATAACAATCACAAGTATTTTATGATGATATAAATAAAACATGCTAAAATGGCTGTGATGCTACTTTGTTTCTACATGTTTCTACTGTATATTGCTATTAGCTTCTAAATACATAGACTAAAATATACTTGGATGTCATTAGCATAGCACGGATTTCTTTCTTTTTTCATTTTTATTTTAATCGGGACAGTGCATGTTAATAAATGGGACTCATGCATACACACCACAGCCATGGACAAGCCATGGGCTATACTTGCTTTCACAACACACTCAAATTCATACTGGCCTGTACTTAGTGTTATGGAAATCCAGATCCCCCGGAGGAATCCTATGCAGGCAAGGGGAGAACATGCCCAGGGAAGCCCGCTGGAAGATGATTATCACTGCTTGCTACATATAATATGAATCTCACATTTAGGGACACATATGCTATTAATCAAGTTATATGTTGATGTAGAAGTATTAGCTGAAATGTTTTGATTATCTTAATGGCCTTATTTGCATAGTCGATTATGTTTCCCATTGCTTGAACATTATACCGAGTCATTTATCCATTTACTTATGTTCTCTTGTTTGATGTTTGCTCATGCTTGCCATTGAAGTACGTACACTACTGTATGGAAACTGCATTCTTTTTTTGCCTTCCTTGATTTAACTGAGGAAGAGTTGTCAACGTCAAATGAACTTTTGATGAGCTGGTGTATTGAGCTGTACGAAACAGTCACCTACTCACAAAATTCCAGACGGATAATGCAGCTCACGTATTGTGTCTAGACGGCGACAATGGGGTGGTGTGTGTGCGGTCTAGGCCTGATAGCCCTGGCATATGGCCTGTGACCCCGTAGCCCCTCTGTGTCTGTGTCATTATGATACCAATAGTACGCTGGTGAATAGAGGCAGCCTGGGACTCAATAGAACCGACTGGGACCGCGGCATAAAGGCTGTGAGTCTGTCTTTCACTGTGGGCTGATTACTGGATGGTGTGTGTGTATGCGTGTGTGCATATATAGTACATCCATGTGCAGACAGCAGCTTTAATGAGACGCTCTTGTATTATTGATGCCTGTGTCTCTACCTGCCTGCTGTTGGGTTGGAAGCTACATAAAATGGGCTTGTGTATGACCGTAAACATAAGGAAATGTTCACCTTTTTGCTTCTAACCTGTATCTTATACTTGCCTATGTACTCACCCACATTTTTGTGTAATTAAAATGTTATATTTTGTAGTATAAACAAAAATGTTTTAGATTTACATTGGGTACATGTGCATTTAAAAGATTGTGCCCTACATGTCTGGGGAGGCTCTCAGTCTTCCAGGCGGGTTCCATTGTAACAAGGGTTTCATTTGGCCTGGGTTACACACATGTGGAGACTGGCCCTTTATATAAATTACACTGCATCATTTTAATTTTCGCTTGTAAAAAAAATCTTTCCATGACTGTTCTGTGTATAAAATCGGCTTGCACCCAATCTTGACTAATTTGTCTATAATCAACTTTCTGGATGTTCTTTTAAGCCCTGACAAACTGTTGCAGGGTGAACTCATTGCCTGTGTCTGTCTCTTAACAAGAGCAGCCATTCCCCACTAATCGGGTTACTCCTCACTTTTCCTACAGGCTCAGACCATAACATCACCACCGGAGAGGACACAGTGCAGGGGTTTGCTCTGATTCAATCATCATTTGTTGTGAACATGTATTCAAATGACCATCAACCTTGTTCTGTTTTTACGTATGGGCAGTGCTCAGTGCTGACTTCCCTCTCCTCTGCCTGAATGGCGGTTTGTGAGACTGTTAGCACAGTGGTTCTCAAACTGTTGTATATGTCCCGCTGGTGGTACTTGGGCTTCTTCAGGTGGTCACCACAGTACTTTGGTCTGAAGAGTTTGAGAACCACTGTGTTGGCACATTAGGGTTTGCTCATAAAGTATTACTACCTGCTGCTGTTAACAGTTTCACCTAACACACATGGAATGAGAGCTGCCACCGCACATGACAGAGACTGATTACTGAGTGGCCCAGAACAGTTAACCCCATTCATCTAATGGGACATGTCATACACTAGTGGTGTACTACTAACGTTTGTGTTTGGCTCGATCGGTTGCTCAAAGACAATTATTTAAATAGTTATTATAATGAGCTCTAAGAAAAAGATAAAAGCTTACAGTAGTAAGGCTCATATAGATTACTTTGATTCATTTATCATCATGATTTTGACTGATTTGTAAATGAAAGATTTTAGAAATATACCTAATTGCACTTTTTATAACAAGTTTTGCAATTGAAATGAGATTTATGATTTATGTTACAAAAAAGTAATCACAGGCATAAGACCTCAAGGAGACAGGGCGGTTGTTTTTATTTATTAATTTTGTACTGCCTAAATAATTGTAGTATTTACAATTTGGATATTGCAACCATTCAATTGTGATTTTGATTAGATTATGATTAAATGTGTGGCTACAATGTGGACTATAGAAACATGTAATGTAATAAAAAGAATATTAATGTCATAATAATCTCCAGGACGAGCGGCCCCCTTCTAGCTCCCTCACACACAACATGCCCAAGCAACCTTTGTGAAAAGTGTTGAACATGCCTACAGCCTCACCACTTAACCTTGTGACACCAATGTAAATATCTGCTATATGTGAACGTGTATTTCAGGATTTGCTTTTTTTTTTGTCTTGACAGAAATTTCCTGAGCTCAAGTTTAAATATGTAGAGGAGGACCAGCCAGAAGACTTCTTCATCCCTTATGTCTGGTCCTTGGTTTTCAACTCCGGAGTGGGCCTGCACTGGAGCCCACAGGGCATTGAGCTCTTCAGCATGGACTCTGGCTGATGGAGCCGGGGTTTTTTCGGCACTGGTCACCCTGTTCAAACATACATACAAGCGTGTGAGTGTGTGTGTGTGTGTGTGTGTGTGTGTGTGGGTGTGTGGGTGTGTGGGTGTGTGTGTGCGTGTGTGTGTGTGTTTGGTCTGTGTGCATTACTCCTGGTGTGTGCACGTGCTTTGAAAGTGCCTCAACTTTGTACATCACTATGCATTTAGTATTAGCTAAATGCAAAGCTGCAAATTCTTGCTTTCATGTAATTCTCTGCTTGGACACAGCAGGTCTTCATTTGTCCTGCTTCCTATAGTCTAATGTAATATTTGAGTTATGTTTATGGCACACCTGATTAAAACACCCCTTGAGTCTGGCAAGGAATATGAAGAAAAGGTCAAACTACAGTACATGTATTGTTACACCTTCCTAGCCACGTTTATCCTTATACATAGACTTGTTATCAAATCCAGATGTACTATTCCCATATATGTATGTACATATAGGTGATTCACAATAAATTAATACTGGGAAAAGATGTGATACTTAACAATATATCTATAGCTAACATTCTTACAGATATTTTCCTTATTTGGTCCTTTACTGTCACAAAGAGGCCCATACCGTGACTAGATCTAGGTGTTTTATTGAATTGTATATCTGAAATTATATCACTTTTCTACAAAATATTAATTTATTGGGATGCACCTGTACATTCTATAGTTATGAATATTTAACCTCTACGGTCTTGATTTTACAGGTGTTTGTAAAAAAAATGTTGCTTTAGAAAATTTTAAACAAATGCATATTAGCTACAAAAGTACTTCATTTTTTACAGAAATAGGTTTTTCGTCAATCCCAGAGTGCAATGGGATCTCTTGATTGGTTGAATTTCTCTGTTGTTTACTGTCCATTTATTTGTTGTTCCTTCAACCGTTTTTCACTTGCACTTTATGTCACACTGTTCTTGATACATTGGACTCACCAAATTTAATACAATGTAATGTGCTTTGTAACAATCTGTAATAACGTGGTTCTATGTTGTACATACTCCAAGGAATAATGTGTTTTAGTAGTTTTGAGGTACATAATGTATTAAGACCCTTAGGGTTAGGGGTGATGGTTAGTTAGAGTTTTATGTTTTATGACATGATACCCATTATTCCATTGTGTATGTAACCCATAGGTACATGTTATTACACATTGTTATATAGCACATTATATTCTAAAATTGGTTGGTACAATGTATAAAGGGAGGGTAGTGTAAAATAAAGTGTTTCTTCATTTTGTTTGTTTTATTTGTTGTTTATCAAGCAAAGCTACTTTAAATTATTTATTTTGATATTTGTATATCAGCCTCTCGTGTATGGCTCCTTTTCATGAAGAGTGCAGTGGCACTGTTGTGACTTCCTATGTGGTTCTGTAGCTTGAGATCTGATCAGAGCTTCCAATTTGAGGCAAATATTACTTTGGAGATAAGGGGTTTAAATAAAAAAAATATTGAATCAACATGAGCAACATGTCACTTTATTATTATATGAGTATATGTCAGATTTAAGGCTAGAATATGTGAGATTTTGTTTTCTCTGTCAAAATGTTGCACTGACATTTTATTTGTGTCAAGCAGGCATCCTAGGGGAGTTTGTCAGTAATATGAAGTGCAAGCGATCTGACTCTTCCAACTTGGGTTAGATCAAATGCAGTTTGCATCCTACAGAAACATTCTTACAATTTCATGAATCATACATATTAGTGGCTACGTTTTCATGGCCAGAAAAATCTTCAAAAAATCAGATCTGATGTGTTTATAGTCACTTCGGAAATCTGTGTTTTACATGCCACTCCTCCACCATCTCATCATCTCCAATCATCTCCACCTGCAGAACCAGGTGGAGATGATTGAAAGTGATTGCGCCTCCTCCATGTTTGGACTTAAGTCAAAGCGCTCCATGTATGGTAGTTAGCCCTTAGACAGCACAGGTTTGGAAACTCAAAGGTCCAGGGTTCTGGATAATGCACAGTCAACTGTGCATTATTTTTCTTTGCAATTATAGTGATCCCAGCAAAGTTAAATACAAATAATGCACTTGAACTTTTAATAAGGATATAAGAGAAGCACTGTAGAGACAATTTAGTAAATATTTCAAGCTGGGTCTCAAATCCTCAACTCTGAGGACGGAGCAATACTCTGCATATGTGCAGCAGCTCTAACCACTCGACTATCAGCTGCACACTGTGTTTTATCTTTAAATAAATTTGGAATGTATTTCATGGACAACTGTGTTTTTTATTTTTTATTTAAAAGGGCTTTTAATCTTTTTGCTATATCTTTTAATCTTTGGAACATTTTCCTGGTTAGATTATACACACAAGTGTGAAACATCAGAAAGAAATCAGATTACATCTTTATCAGATAATGCATATCAGATTATGCTGTTTACATGTCTCTTTGATAATCGGAGAATTCCAGAAATCAGATTATGATCAGATTGTTGGCCTCCATGTAAACGTAGCCACAGTTAGTGTGAACAATGAACATCCCCCAGTAGTTTACGCTGACTTGATTTTCTCACTTTTAAACATCAACCTAAAATCAAGTCTTTTATAAATTGTACAAATCCAATTCTAAGGGAAGTTGGAACAATATAGAAAATGTATTTAGACGATGCAAATATTTTTATAAAAAGAATTCACTGATTTGTAAATACGAAAAATCTCACTTGATATTTTGTTACACCAGACCAGGAATATGTTTAAAAATCTACCATCTACATCTACTGTCTAGTTTGCATAAAGGTGCCAAAGCGGTCGACCCACAGCCTTGTAGCCTCCTCAGGGAAAAAGTTCATGGCACAAAGGCACCTACTGTGTCACTGGAGCCCCCTCTTCCCTGGAGAATTTTATGCCTTTCGTCTCCATTGTATTGATTTTCATGCTTGAAATTATCTTATTCTCGAGGACAATAATGAATGCAATATGATGTAAAGAATAGGCTATTTTCCATGCAGGGTCAGTGGCAGGTTACAGTGTGGCTCGGCGGACCCTCGTCTGCTTCTCGCTCTATTATCCAGCTGCCAGATGGCTGAGGGGACGCTTTCACAAACTGACATAGACCCCTTTTCTTTATTATACAAGGTCACCTTACCTTCAGCTCTTGTTTCAGGTGATGGGTGCAGGAAGGATGGAGAAAGGTTGTTTTTTCAACATCTGGAAGAATACGTTTTTACGCTTAAGTTCCAGACGAGTGTAGAAAACACAAAATCAAGCTCTACATGTTGTGGTGAGTCATTCATTTATTAACAGCTTCTACAGCAACTTGTGGTTTAGATATTGAGGTGGAGGCAAATGAGACTGATGCAAAGCAGTTTGTTTTTACCCTATTTCCTAGCTTGACGATGGATTTAATGGACTTATAATGCAGTTTTAAAGTAAAGGTCCCAATGTATAAACAAATCTCATCAATCCACGGTTTTTAACCCTTTAGGCTCCTGTTTGTTTTGTTTTGTTTTGTTTGTTGTCAAGAACAGACTGAACAAGCTGGTCAGGAGGGCCAGCTCCGTCCTGGGCTGCCCCCTGGACTCTGTGGAGGAGGTGAGGGACAGGAGGGTATTAGCCAAGCTCACCTCCATCATGGACAGCACCTGCCACCCACTGCACGGGACTGTAGAGGAGCTGAGCAGCTTCTTCAGTGGCAGACTGAGGCACCCTCAGTGCAAGACGGAGCGCTCCACAAGTCCTTCATCCCCACTGCTGTCAGACTGTACAGCACTACAGTGTGCAATAACTCCTATGCAAAACTATGTGCAATAACCTGTATTAGCACCACTTTACCAATCACCTGCACTGTGACGGCAAACTTTGCACTGCCAATGTTGACTTTTTGATATTCTACATTTTATATTCTGTTCTAATTTTATTATTTATACTTTTTTGCCCTTTTAAGCTTTTTTATTCATTGTATATAAGATATTTACTATTTAGTGTAATTGTTTGCACATTTCCTGTCTATTGTGCACACCCTGAGTGTTTCTTGAGACCTTATGTAACAAGTGAATTTCTCCATTGTAAGATCACTAAAGGCTTATCTTATAAGCGATATTAAGAGTCATAAAATATGACTGAGAAAGGGCTACACAAGCAGAAAGGTCTTAAAGTTCAGTTTATATTTTAGAAATACATGCTTATTGGAAATTATTTTTATGTTCTGATACATATTTGGGGCCATGGTTATGTACGGCGAGTACAGCCTGACTCCAGCACGCGCAGGGCATGGGGTTTTCAAGGAATGAAGGTTGGGAACCACTGTTCTATATAACAAATTCTGACATCCTTTTACCCTGGCAAGGTGTGTTTTATCTGGGGAAATAACCTTTGATTCCCCTGGCTGTTGTGGAACGGACCCTCAGTGTACCCATAGCCAAAAAAGGAAAGAAAATGACCCTTAAAATGTTACTCAAACCCGGGGTACAAGAACTGTAAAGCAGCCTGGGGCATATGTCCATTGTATAACATAGGTTTAGGAGAACCAGGTCTATATAATGGCAGAATCTAAAACTCTTGATCCAGATTGATGCTTTGTGTATTTCGATGAACCCCTGGTTCTCCTCTGGTCAGAATAAGTGGGGAGCATCTTAATCTATTGACCCAGACTGAGGTTTCATAGCCAGCTAAGTGACCTCCAGAAGCTTCTGCTGCTTCTCTGGTACCTGTTCTTAGGAGAATCACACCTGAGCAAGGGCTATTTCTGGAACTCCTGGATTTCTGACCAGTGGAGATGCTGTGGTTCAGGTTAAGATTAGGGCCAAATTAAACTGTGCCCAGGAGTGGCGCTGCAAAGCCTGGAAGCTGCCTCTGTTCCTGCTCTCTCTCACTGAATTGGAGAGTCAGGTCTGAATAAGGGGAGAATCTGAAAATCCTGACCTGGATTCGTGGGACTTACTAGTTTGGAGATGACCCTGGTTCTGCTGTGGTCAAAAATGGGGCTAGTATTTCAATATATTTTATAGCCAGAATAGAACCTCATGTGGGGCTAAAAGTTGTTAAATGACCCTGGTTCTGCTCAGGCCACACACTAGGCTGGTATCTTTTTTTAGTTTAGGAGGGAAGACATGCACATCCACAATTCTCAGTCAGTGTGCTGGATCCAAAAACAGTACAGTCGAAAAATGGAAGAGGATCCGCACAACTGTTTGCTCACCAGTTATTGTATTGTTCTCACCGGCAGGAGTGACGTTTCAGGGTTTATACTAGTCTGATGAACAAGGTTCCAAAACTCATCTTCCAGTAAAAGTGAAAAAAACATCTCTTGGATTAGCATTTGTCAGATCTCCTGTAAATCTAACATACTCATTGAGCTGCTTTATTCAGCCCTCATACTCTCAAGGGCTGAGAGACGAACCCAGCCGTCTTCTGGACTATTCTCACTGGCTGCATCACAATCCTGCTGCCCCGTCTAACACCTCTGCTGGACTGTGCTGTGTGTGCATTAACAGAAATGTCCTTATCTCCACTTTCAGTACTATCATCACTAGCATTTGATTCAGAGGGGAGGTATTCTCCCTGAGAATCTGAATCCACAGTAAATTCGACCACAGTTTTTATAGGCGGAATTTCTACGCCTTGACCAAGGCCAGAGACATTTCACAGCAAAGGTTTTTACCAAAACACATTTTACAGTAGGAGTTAGGAATAGAGCAAAGCATATAAGAAATAAAGTGGGTGGTTGGTAACAGATTTATCTGTTGCTTTGCAGTAAAATCATTGGTTGCATTTCTGCCTCTTTGGCGCCAAATAGGAACAACAAATGACACCAGTTTTTATATATTTGGTCATTTGTATAGCCCGTGATTGACTATTTGTTTGTGGAATAAAGATGGGCTATCTGTCAAATTCAAACATATAAGCTGAATGTCGCATATAATGATTCTCTGAGAATCTTACTGAAGGTTCCAAGACATTCGAGTTAATGAAATGTTTGTAAACTGTAATGTGAGCAGCAGTTATTCGCTATTGTATTTATTCATTTATGTGCAGAGTCGCAGGCCACTGTAATCCTATAATGAAGCTCTGGGCTCCTATAGTAAGAGCTCTGTCAGGTTCACATCTAAATTGTGGATGCACTGGAGATCCTGTCTATATGTGTGATATACTGTAAAATCTGCATATATTATACTGTATTTTGTTATGTTATTCTTTAATTTTCTATTGATGGACCATGTTTTTACGTCCTTAATAAAGTCTTAATAATAATAATAATAAAAAGGTCATTTGTTTAGAGTTTTAACAAATGTGTATGTTTATTGGTTTGGTTTAGTTTATGTGAGGCTTATGTGAGGTGACACGTCTTCGATTCATGGCAACCCAGTCGGCAATTAGAAAACTTTTCCTTTTTCTGGATGCAAATTAGCCCAAGGCTACAATCCAGTGTGGCTTGTTTACATGTTTTCTACAATGGAAATCCCCTGTTGAACTGAAAGCCTCCACAATAGAACACACATTTAAAATGTTAAGGTGCAATTCTGACAGAGAAACACATTTAAAATATTATACACTTTACACCCTCACTGAGAGGCAGCTGGGTCTTGCTCAAACACTGCTGTAAATGCAATATTGAAATAGATACATAATGCACACATGTTTTGGAAGCGTGTCAAAATTCAAAAATATTGGACTGATGTCAAAAACAAAGTGAGTACGCCATTGGGATATCATATAGACTCTAAAGCTTTCAACTTTTCAGTGTGTTCTTGCTGTGAAAGTGGACAGTGCAAGGGACAAGCATAACGCTACACTGATGGAAATTCCTCTTTATGTGGCACCAAGGACTAGTTTGAAATGTTTGATTTCCAGTGACTGTCCTACAATACAAAAGGATTTTTGAGGATACATCCTCTGGACAGACTTACAGACAACCAACAGACGGATTTCTCAACATTTGGCTACTGGTTCTAAACAAAACAAACCCTTACATAAGCTAAACTGACCTCATATTTAGTGATATTGTATCTATAATTGTGAAGATTTCTTAAGGATAAGGACTGCAGTGGATCTGGTGGTGATAGCACTTAATTTTATTTATATTTTTATTTTTGTGTGTGCGTGTAATAGTTTTTCCCCTCTTTACCTTTCTGCTTCTTGCTTGCTGGTTGGTGGGGTCGGAGGGGCCGATGGCGCAGATTGGCAGTCTCGGTCCCGTCTATGTCAGTCTACTCCAACGGCGGCTGTGGCAACAATGTCATTGTAAAATAAATGGTAAATGGTCACATTTTTATAGTGCCTTTCTACCTGCTTTAGGCACTCAAAGCGCTTTACATCAAGTTTGCCCAAGGACACAACAACAGTGTGCACCTGCGGGATTCAAACCGCTGACTTACTGTCGCCCCAAATGTCATTGTCAACTTCTTTTCAACAACACTGGGTGCCCAAAGCGCTTCAAATACAAGGCAAAAAGACACAATATAAACAAAATAAAAATAGACAGTAAAAACACACACACAATAGAGTCAAAATGCAGCTCAGCTTGAATATGTCGCATTATATTTCAATAGAAGGGCTGGTGCCAATACAACTCTTTGGGGGAGAAACTGTTTTTGAAAGAATTTCCAAAAAGAAAATTGCCAAATGTTTTTCCTCGTCATCATTTGATAGGGATTAGATTCACAAACCTGCCACCTAAGTCTAGAAATCTGCATTTTGACAGTTACCATAGCGGAATTTTCAGATGCTCCACCTGAACTTTAAGTGTAAGCCATTATTATTATGTTATCATTATTATTATTATTATTTTTTTTTATTATGTTATCATTATTATTATTATTATTATTGTTTTTATTATTGTTGTTTTTTAAGATCTTTCAAATCAAGCCTTCACTACCTTGTTTTGGAGTAACCGCCGTACAGGACTGTATTTTGCTTTCGTTTCTTATATCATGCTGCCCTGAGACACAGCTACAGAAACGTAATCAAGCAAACAAACTCATAATAAATATAGATTTCCTTATAGACCTGCAGTAAATATGCGAAGATCTTATTACAGCTTCACTGCCAGGAAAGGAAGGGAACATTGATCCTGACCCGATGGACCATTTTGTTCTGTAATAAACGTCTGGGAATTGTTAAACAACCAAATCGCAGCACCTTGTTGAGCACAATTTGCAAAGATTTGAGTTGGGGAAAATGAAACACGGGGCATGATGAACCACCCATTAAAATGTGGATTATCATGTTTGTTTATATGAAACTTAAGCGTGAATTCAACCTGGAAGACCTACCTGCAGCACTTCATACATCACCTCATCTTCGGCTGCACTTCACCAATCATCGCTTCATCAGTCTTCACGAAGATGTGACAGGCTTCAGCTCTTACAATGTTCAAATCCAGGCTGAAATGTGTTATTTTTAGTTGTGCATATGACAACTAAAAGTATTTCATCTGCACTATTTGCTTTTTATGACATTAATTAGTTCAAATATTGTTTTATGGATTGATTTGCTTCTTGTAATGTAGTAATTGTAACTGTGAAGCGAATGACCTTGCAAATAAACTTGCTTTGCCCTTATCTTCATCTCCAGCGCACATCTGACAGCTGTCACCACAGCAGCATGTTCCTGCTTCAGCCAATCATCGCCCAGGATTCCCCTCTCAAGCCCCTCGTTCACAGCCTCAGTTGTTTCCCAGCGTGCTGCGACCCTCCTCCGCCCCTCCTCCACTTTTCCTCACCTCTACTCGTCCACTGATCATAAGCTAATTCGAAGAGGTACTGTAATGTCTCTGTGCATGCCTCTAACCTCACGAGTGCTGGCCTGGGTGATGGGTTTAATCCAGCCACGTTCTGCCACTTCAATATTTTTGCATAGGTTATTAGCGCTTCAGCTTTATTGTACACATTATTTATTTATTTTTTTAGATTTGATTGATTCTGATATGGCTGATCTAAATGTGGGCAATATTAAGACTGACTTGTGAGATGTGACGGTTCTAACCTTAATCCTTTTCTTAGTTACTGAAATAGTCATGACAATAGACATTGACAATAGCTGACTTTGATCTGTTCACGTCTCCTTCGCTCCTGCACTTGAGCGCTTGTTGTCTGAGAGCCGCCTGCTGTCCAGAAGGCGGCAGCAGTGCTCTCCAATGTGCTTCCCACTCTTGACCTGACCACAGATTGATTGCTGTCCTAAATACAGTCTATAGACACTCAAGTTTCCTCTATTCCCAAGTTCTCTTGCATGCGCAGGAACACCAAATAAAATCCCAGCAAACTGCACTGGCCGAAACAAGTTTTAAGATTTGAAGGCAAACAGATGCTTAAAGGCATGTAGTAATTCATTTGTACTGCCAAATGAATTACTACACACCAATCTGTGGTGTTCAGTTCAAAATTTAATTTATTTTTATTGTATGGAAAGTCGCAAAACGTATTTTGGGACCCAAATGTATCAAAATACTAAGTCCAATTGAGCCCTATAGGTCACTTTATTTTAAGAAGATAGCATATTCTTTCAAAGTGGCCTAAATGTCATGATTTGCTTGACGACTTTGTCAAATTCTATATTAAATTGTTTTGCTTTAACTTTCCGCAACTTATTTTTATACTCGTAGCCTCGTAGCCTACTATACGAGTAGGCTGTAGCCTGTTAAATCCTTTCCAAAGTAGTTTTGGCAATTGTGTTTCTTTCTTCTCTCTTTTACTTGGGCTACTGTTTTGTGTGCGTGTGTGTCTGTGCTCGTGTGTGCGCTGTGAGCTCTACTTGATCTGTTGTTTGCGCAACACAATCACATTTCTTTTAAGCGACAGGGTGTCTAGACACACACGTGACCGGGCGCGTCAATGCGCATTGGAGACTGGAGACGGGGCAAGGGCACCCAAACCATCCGCCTCATTTCCAGACAGAGAGCCTTTTAGCCCACGACACAGGACTGCTCCATTCTGCTCTACGCCATACGACGTGCTCATTTTGCGCGTTAAAGCGGAAAGGCTGGATTATTTGACGTGAAGAAATCGGCAGCTACACCAGACGGATCCGCTCGGTTTAAATGTGGACGTAACCTGAGGGTCTGTTTCTCTCGACGTGGATTTCCCCCTTTGCTGTTAAGCTCTTTGGACGGTGGCTCCTGATCAGCAGACCACATCCTATGCAAAACGGAGAAAAGGCGACTCTGGTCACCGAGCAGTGCATATGGATGGGGGATTTTGTGGATTTAATGCTTTTGAAGATACCGTGCGACCCTGGCTCTTTTATGGGTTAAATCTTATTGCATATAAGGCCTTAATAGTGAGAAAGTAGCAATGTTTTAAACAGCGATGGCTGTTGTCGAGGCGTATGTGGTCAGATTGTAGCGTACACACGGGCTTCGGTCTACTTGAGCCGTCTAGGGTTTGATAGTGTTAGCGCGGTAAAGCCCTGGATGTGACGGCGGTAGTTCCTCGGCGTAACTGTCCCGTCAAGTTCCTCGATTTTTCCTTAAGCTCTTTTAAAGGGGATGACAATACAGACTGGCGTATGCTCCACATTTTATCTACTTGCCCTGCCTCGAGTTTTCCCACTCCGTCTTATTCTCAGGCTGCTTGTCATCGCCTGGACTCGGATCCCGGAATCTTCATGATTTGCGGACACAATGCTCGTTTTTTAGCCGGGAAAACCTCTTTTCGTCCCGCATGTTTAGGACCAAACGATCGGGGCTTGTCCGGAGACTCTGGAGGAGCCGCGCGCCCGTGGAGGGCGACGGGGAGACGGACAGAGGGACGCATGGCCCCGGGGGCTGCTGCATGGGCAAAGCGACAAAGGTGGCTAAGTCCAACGGCGCCGCCGAGGCCGAACTGAAGGCGCTGACCCACTCCATACTAAAAAAGATCAAAGAGAAACAATTAGAGGTGCTGCTGCAGGCCGTGGAGTCCAAGGGGGCGCACGGAGCCCCTGTTTACTCCTGCCCAGCAAAGTGGACGCCAAAGTGGGTCAACAGTCTTACTCTCTCCCCATGCTGCTTTACAAAGTGTTCAGGTGGCCGGATCTCAGGCATTCCTCGGAGCTCAAGAGGCTGTCGTGCTGTGAATCTTACGGGAAAGTAAACCCAGAGCTTGTCTGTTGCAACCCCCACCACATGAGCAGGCTCTGTGAATTAGGTGAGCTCTCCTGGTTTTAGTTTTAACATTTTATTAGTTTCAGATTTACAACTATTTCTCCACAGCCAGACTCCGTGTCACTGTGTCAAACAGTGGACACAGTCTTAAAGAGACAATTAGCCTAATTCAGATGACATAACCTCTGTCGGTGCAGTTGGCTTCAGTTTCCGATAGGTTAAACTTGACCGACGTGGAGAAGCGTGCCAACAGCTTGTCTACATCCAGGATGGTGTCATCACATTACTTTTTGGCATATCCCTGCGTAATATTTTTACTGAACCTTTAGGCTACTGATTTTAATCTCTGAATGTGAAGCTTTTTTTTATTAGGGCTGATCAGTGTATTAAACTCCCAGAGCCCGTTTAGAGCTGCCAACCTCACGCATTCTCTACCAACTTTTTAAACCAATGGCCAACATGGTGTTTTAACAATTGCCATTTCTGAAGACTCAGCCTTGGCTTTACAGACTTTACACGTTTACGTTTCCAGTTCTCTCTCTCTCTCTCTCTCTCTGTGTATGTATGTGTGTGTGTGTGTGTGTGTGTGTGTGTGTGTGTGTGTGTGTGTGTGCGTGTGTGCGTGTGTGTGTGTGTGTGTGTGTGGTGTGTGTGTGTGTGTGTGTGTGTGTGTGTGTGTGTGTGTGTATAGCCTATGTGTGTAGTGCCCCGGGCCAAAAGAGGCCTGTATCTCAGTTTGTCCTAGACGCTGATAGTGGCCCTGCTGGCGCCAGGCGGCCCCCATGTTTATCTGCCTGCCAATGAAAGGCAATAGCCGCCTGGCTGGCCCATTCTGCCTCTGAGAGCAGAGCTGACAGATACAGACCTTCTCCATGAAGAATGACAAATCTTATTATAAAGTTTGTTTTCTTAATGCACTCCTTTGTCCTCTCTCCACAGAGTCTCCTCCACCTCCATATTCCCGTTATCCCATGGATTATCTTAAACCACCAGGTGAGATCATATTAATAACATTGTAACAAGCCTATGGGCAGGTTCAGAATGCTTTGGTTTTCCACAATATGATTTATAATTTGTAATTATAAATAATATTGTGCAGCCATGTCCAACTAACACAAAGTGATACACCTGTTGATTGACTTGCACCACACTGTGTCCTAAGAGCATAAGAGCTTGCTGTCTGTCTGTTCATCTTTCTCTTGTTAATCACAGACAGCGACATGTCTGGAACCAGCCTTTTTTATCAGATGAATTAATTGACAGACTAAAGCTAAAACCTTTCATACTGGTATTCTTATCACATTTCTTACAGTTCTCAATATTAATCTGAAAACATTTTGTGCATGGTGGTTTATAAGCAGGATTAGACAGCACTACGACCTTTTGGCCCTTACTTCACAAGGAACTGTTAATAGACAAACTCATGGGACCACTTTTAGCTACACTTTTCCCCTTCACTGTTCAGAGCTTTGTGTAGCTGTCAGCGCAGGAAAAGCACAGTGTTCGGCAATGACCAGTTAGCTTAGCATGCCGCCAGCCAGTCACTCACGGCCACTTTCTCTTTCTCCAGTCAGGAGAAGGAGAAAGTGGCCGTGAGTGAATGGAAACAATAGGAAGTCATTACAACAGCAGCTGGGGTCTCTCAAGCACCCCCTCCTCCATCTATATCTTTGTTACCCTATGTCACTGATCATTCTAAAGTCAGTGTACCTGTAAAACACAGCCCATCGCCGTTTTCAGTCAAGCAGTACACAGTAAATACTAAAAAGCGATGACTGTAGTTCAACCGATTCCAGCAATCAAATGCTCCACTGTGATGAAATACAACCATTATAAGCACCCCTTTGTTCTCAGTCCATTGCTGCGCTTTTCACCTTTGAGCAATGGTTCTGTATCGAGTACCACTGGTGGTACTTCTTTGCAAGTTTAGACTTTATTCATTTTAATTAGATGTGCCTTTATTAAAGCTTTTGCAATGTATATAAGCTAGGTGTTTTCCTGGTTTATACATAATTTCCACTCAGTGTAAGTGCATCTGACAGTTTTTAGACACAGTTTAATCCAGATTGGGCTGAGGTAGTGGTACTTGGACGGTCAAATATTTTTCTTGGTGTGAAAAGTTTAAGAACCCCTGGCCTGGCATAGAACCTAGTCCTGGATGTGTGATCATAAAACCTACTGGTTTTATGATCCCAGTGAGCCGGAAGTGGACTTAAAACATGTCCAGTCTCAGACACAGCAGTCAATATGAATGTACACAAATGTCAAATGCTACTTTATTCCAGCTCTGTGGAATATAAATTACAGTCTATTTAACTTTTTCTTCTGATGCCCCATGGCTCTGTGGTCAGCTGTGAACCGTTGCCCTGGAGACTAGGACTGGCCGTTGGCAGCCATCAAAAGAAACTCCAGCGGCACGAGCTGTGTCCAAACATGGCAGGGCAGGGTGCAGGGCCAGCACTGATGCCACTTTCTACTATTGAAGTTTGCCTTATTAGATTGTAGAAACCCATTTGCATTTTAGTTTATTTGTGCATGTTGTAAATGCACAAGGTAGATCCTATCTCAAACACCAAATACGAGCGATTGCGATGTCGTCACGTCCGGGGTTTTGTTAGCCATTATGAATGTGTTCAATAAATTGCTTCCCTTGTGCTGAGCTGTGATTTAGATAAACAGTGCTACACGTCTGGATGTAACATCGGGTGAAAATCATGTAAATAAAAAACAACAGCCATCGCTCCTACAGTTTCAATGGTTCCAATGGAATCGTGATGCATTTATAAACCATTAGAAATTGGCATGTATCACTTGTAACTTTCTATGTGG
The DNA here is from genome assembly GCA_007210695.1 of Neogobius melanostomus. Lineage (NCBI taxonomy): Eukaryota > Metazoa > Chordata > Actinopteri > Gobiiformes > Gobiidae > Neogobius > Neogobius melanostomus. The sequence continues at coordinate 4,357,616 of VHKM01000221.1, read as the reverse complement.
CCTGTGTGGAGGGAGGTGCAGTGTGCTCTGTTGATGGAGGTGTAGTGACTCTGGATGGAGCTGCAGTGGTGGGTTGACGTGCATTGAATGGAATGTATCATTAGTGAATGCCAAGCTCCTTGCAGCAGCTCTGCAGCAGTGTTCGCCTGCTCCAGCGTGTGCCTGTGTTCCACATACACAGCATTTTTGTTAAACATCCATTCAGGTGCCATGCTTAAAGTAGCTTCCAATACAAATCTTATATGGAGTTTATGTTTCAAATGCAAAGAGAGGGAGAGTGAATGAATGAGTAGTTCTTCTTTCTTCCTGCCTGCCAGAGTTCTATTTAGGAAATGTACTTTGCTGTACTTTCAATACTGCCTTTTTAAGCTTGTTTGGTTCATTGTTTTTGCCGAAATTAATGTTTCCTTCTGAAAGTTAAACTGAAGGGCCACTATAACTCTGGAGCCTGTTTTTTGGCTGAGAAATGTCAGAGCAAATGATCTGCTAAATTGTAAACTATCATCTTTTAAAGACTTGCATATGCACCAACTAGCTGAGAATGCTTTAGTTAGACTTCAAGTCTTTAATGTGTGTTTGGTTATTGAGGAGCGATCAGAAAGTGTTCGACCCCAGCCATTAGCAGTAGATCAGCAGCCTGTCTGAGCAGAGATGGAGACCTACAGTTTCTCATGCAGCAGTGGATTATGGGGATTATCAGGGGTGTAAGAAAGTGCACTCGTTAGTCTTCAGTGTGTGAGAGAGTGTGAGCCGGCTCATCAACGTCTTCATTAGGCATTGATTTCAGCAGGTGATTGATGGCCTCACAGCTGCCTTTCTCCCACACAGCGTTTACTTACGCATGTCTCTGTCTCCTCTGTCTAGATTCTCCAGACTCTGGACCTTCATCTAGTGACACTGGAGGAACGACATACTCAGCCCCTGTGGGGCTTTCAGGTAAATGTCTTTTATCATATTGGCTGTTTCCACTGGCTTCTTTTCTCTCCTGCTTTGTGTCTGTCCTCTGCCTCACATTCCCTTCTGCACGCATTCATCTCTCATACTTGTGGTGATGAGGCAGTGATTGTGGGGGCCCCTGCTTCCCTTCTGTAATAAAACTCCAGTGAAGCAGGGTGGTGTATTTCTCCCACATCCACATAAATTCCTCCCTCCTGGCTCTTTCAACAAGAGCTCTGCTGTTGCTCTTTCTTGCATTCATGTGCCCCTGTAATGTAAGACTGTTCTTGTTATAGCTACTAGTCATACCCGTGTTTGTTACCTTATTTTATGTACGATTTTCAGGATTACCTTAAGAGCTTTATGTGGGTATGACAGTGGGAGGTTGGTTGTTTACATGTTGCCAATTGTGTGGAAAGTACTTTAAGCTGCATTTTAAGTATGAAAAGTGCTATACAAATAACGATTGATTGATTAATTGTATTGCTATAGCTAAAAGAGCAAGCCTTTGTAGACTACATGGTGCCGCAGGTTTTCAAGCCTTTCCTTTCTTCCATTCCCGGAGCAGGACGTGTTTTGGGCATCCTCGAGCTTTTCTCCCATAATCCCCTTTAGCTGCCATTCCTTGCTTCCCCAGGCCTTTTCCACAAGCACAAAGTAGTTTGGAGCAGCAGGCTCTCCTCTGCGCCTCAGATGGTTCTCATTACTGGGCCTTTAAAGACTGTTTTATGTCAGTTGCTGTTCGCTGCCCGTTTCCCCCTTCTTTGCTACGGGGAAGGAGTGCTTGGGAAGGGAGCATCCATAGTGCCTGCATTCTTGTGTGTACATGAATGTTCCTTGATAGAAGAGTGATCATAATTTTTGCTTCTTGCACTACAAAAATATCATTGTTTGTGGATGTTTGACAAAGTTTTCTGACCAAAAGTAGACAGCATGCACATTCATCTTACTTAAAGTTAAACAAGATCAAAATGTACTCTCTAAAATATCCTCCAAAGAGTTCCTGCTCTTACAGGAAAAAAGGCCACTCCACTGCCTTCTTTGCCTCCTTTTCCCGTTCTTGCCTTGGTCCCGCCCTCCCTCTTTCTCCTTCCATGTCCTGACAAAAGAAACATGGCTCTCCCAGAGGCCTGCCACTGACCTTCTAATTCACTCACTCTGGCCTTTTTATGTTCTGCGTCAGGCGTATACCGACAGGAGGAAGCAGAGAGTCAAAAGATTTGGAGTTGTAGCAAACACTTTTTTACATCAAAGTGAGATGATTGTACCACAATGCGTCTTGTCTTGTAAGATTTACGGTATACAGGTTTGCTAGTCCAGAGAAGGTATTTATAAGTGACTGACCACACTATAGGAGATGTACACTATGCACACTGAGTTGTGGTTGAGCAGAGCATCCAGTCCAGAAGGAGTTAAAGTGAGAGACTGTGACAGCGACAAGCACAAATGCAATCTAGGCTGCCTGCCAGGCTAGCAGCTCCAAAGCTCCTCTTGTTGGCTCACGTCATCAGCTTGGAACAGAGCTCGGCATATAGCGCAGAGGAGAAGGAAAGAGAGAAAAATATGGCAGGGGGGGTTGGTGCTGATCTGAGCGGAAGCTGAGGCCTTAGCTCTGGGACTTTGGGTTGATTTCAAGGGAAAAAAGAGAGCGGGTCAGGGTTAAGGAGGCACGGGCTATGAATGTGTGCAGTGTTGAGTAATATTTAAGGTTGCTAGATCATTATGGCCACATTATAATCAACATTTTAATGCACTTTTTGGCGCGGTGTACGTTTAATGTGGCTTTCGCTGCCATATTGATGCCAAACGTAAATGTAGCCCACTAAGCTGTCGAGAAGCTGAACCCTCCCTTTCTTGCCAGCCTTAATTTGGATCCTCTGTATAAACTCTACATGAGGTGGAATTGACAATACAGTTGACTTGAAATCAGTGTCAATGTTATTTTAGGAGCTGGGACCTGACAATGGCTCCTAAGAAGGACGTTTCAAAACCTCAGCTTAGATACCAAACAAATGCTTTCCTTTAGTCCACAAAGTCCAAACTACTCTTCAAACAATGTCCTATCGCTGCCAAAGGATTGGACGTGAACCTGTCAAAAAAGCACCTCACTGATCCTGACACTGACATAAAAGCTTCAGCATGACGTTCGTGGAGCAAGAACTCAGTTAATTGTTGTAATGTGCACTTGTAACTCAACTTCCTACTGTAATATTATTGGTAGTGTTGATGCTGTGTGGCCGGGCTCTCCTTGCCTGTGAATTGGCCAGTGGTATGCCTACTGGTGCCATGAGGGACTGACCCCGAGTAGCTGTATGTAAGAGGATCCGGTGGGCCCACGGCGACATGTGCGCATAGGCCAGCAGATAGGATGACCTGGTCCCAGCCTGGCGCACGGCCGACTGTCACACAGCCACTTCCTCCCATTGCAGGTTAAATTTAGACTCCCTTGTACTCTTATACCACCACTAGCAGCAGCAGCAGCAGCAGCAGCAATGGCCTCTCTCCACAGACAGACACTTGGGTCCTCTCTCAATTAGTTAACCTGTGAATCGGTTATACTGGTATAATTTCATCAGAGGCTTTGACGGAGATTAGATTTAGCCTTGGCTCATTATATCACGCTAGTTAGGGAAGTCCCGAGAGAAACCAGACATTTAAAAGCTAGGTTAATGAATATTTTTGTTTGGAGCCTGTCTAGGAGTCTGTAGGTTCTGAGGGAAAACAGTTATGGACCAGGGGAACAGAGCAGCCTCAGTCTCGCTCTCTTCATTCTCCGCATTCAAGCCTTGTTTGGGTTAGCGGCCAAAGGAAAGGGCCGCGCAGGATATGACCTCATGTCTTTGAGGAAAAAGCGAGCCGACAGGGAGGCAGTTGTGGCCTCTTCTTGACGCCAAACAAACACTGGTGGGCATCAAGCAGGAACGTTATAGCAAGAAAGACGTTCAGTCACTGTATGTCCTAAAAGTCGTATGTTCTTGCCTTGGACACAGGGGCACTTTCTTTTGCGTAAATATTTAAGTTTTCCTCCCTGCACACTTGATTTTCCTTTTGTTTCCTTTTTCCCGAAGACTCTACAGGGAGAGAAGATGGCGGGTTTGGGTGGGCCGGAGCTCTGCCTGTGCTCTCTGTAATTTGCAGACTGTGTGTTAGCCAGAGAACAGAGCAGCACATAGCAGGCCACTCCGTGCCGGGCCAGGATCTCTCATTACTCCCCACTTCCTCTCCTTGTGCGCCAGCCAAGCCGCCTCTTGGCAAGGGACTTAATTTTTACTTTTGGCCGTCCTCTGTTCCCCACCCAGTGTCATTATGCTGCATGCGCAAATCGAAAAAGCAGCAAATGAAGGAAAGCAAGATGGAGGAGAAGGGAAAATAAAGTTAGTTATGAGCGCGTTAGCACGGTTTGCGGATGGCTTTGCTGTGAACGTGTCCTGTTAGTGTCTCCGAGCTTAGTTGGGATGAAAGGTGGGCTATGCAGATCTGGCATAGGCCCAAAGCTGGAGCGGAGCCCAGAACAAGATGGACATTGTTTTGGTTCGTTGTCGCGCTGTGGAAGTGGATTCTGACATTTCCTGAGTAGGCTAAATGGAGATACGAAGGAGAGGAGGAAGAGGGTGAAGGAGAAACACTGCGGTGCTCCCCTTCAACGGCACGGGACAAATGTGGAAATGAAATCGCAGACATGTTTCTGTATAAATGTGCGTGTCTCCGATTTCTTGTCTGACACGGAGCCGAGCTGTCTCCGCCCTTTCATTCATGCTCTCAATTGTGTTCTCTTCGAGTGACAGTCAGTCGGGAGCCACAGGCAGCTCAAACCACAAGCAGCTAACATAATCACACATGCTCATTGACAAACACACAGAGGTACTTATTAGGAGCTGATTTTCATGACAAAACAAAAGACCGACTTGTTTGTCCGGTTGTCCTCGCTCGGCTTACAGGTTCCCACGGCACCACAATGCCAATGTGTGTGACTGACAGTAGAGCCTGTCCGTCCATTTGTCCGTAATGCTGCATTGGCCTGAGACATAGGCCTGCGCGGAGTCTTAACATTATGACGCTCAGTTCGGGCACTCGCCGTCTGCCGAGTCATTGTTTACTTGTCCCGTCACCCTGGGAAATCTGCGCTGGCCTTGAGGATATTCGTGTGCAAGGGTCAACGCATTGAAGTGTTGAGAGGAACAACTCAGCAGCAGCTTATGGAGAAGGAGGCATTTCACAAGGGAGCTAAATGTCCCTCCATTTTCGAAGATTCTGGAAATGGAATTTTAAGTCACAACAAAAACTTTCAGAGATAAAGGGATTGATGGGGGGGAAATATAGTCTTATCTTCTCCTTGGCCGGATGGTTCATGTAAGAGATGGCGTGCCTGCAACCCATTCTGTCTATCTACACGGAGTTAGATGTGCAGATAGCAAAACTCTGCCACTCCCCTATGTGGTTTTCCTGCCATCAGGGCCTGTTTGGGTTTAGTGGGGGGGGGGGGAGTAGCAGCTACAGTGGTGGTGGTGGTGGAGTTGGGGCGCTTGATATCTTACATCATGAGCACGCCAAAGGACCAACTTCCTTTGTATACTGTTTATACTGTGCTACGCTATGCTTTTGCTTCGGCAAGGAACCAGGGGATTCTGGATAGATCAAACTGTTTGTCATCCTCCTGATGCGTGATTATTAATACATGTGAAGTGTGTAGCTCCAGTTCCAGTATCTTGCTATATCCAGTCAAATCTATTCTCACTCAGAAACTCCTTTTGTCGAGCCACATACTCTACACTCTACGGCACTGCGGAGAACAAAGAGAATGCCTCCAGCGTGCCCCTTGACCCTGGGAATAGACTTTCCCCGGCTTGAGAGAGGGTGTTGACTTAGAAAATAAGGCACCGTGAAGAGTTCTTTCCTTCCCCCTTGAGCTATTTCCTCCGCGTCTTCTCTATTGCTGCTGCAGTTTGATGACGCCAGGGTCATTACACGTTTGAGCCGACACGTCTTACACAGGGTTCCCGGGATCAATATGAGACGTCTCAAGAGCCGCCTCACTATTTACTATTGTTGATAGTGTCAGACTTGCTGCTAAAGTTCAACTTGTGGAAGTGTGTGACTTCTAAGAATAGTAGACTGTATGTGTGTGTGTGTGTGCGCGAGTGTGTGTGCGCGAGTGTGTGCAAGTGTGTGCGTTTGTGCATGTGGTGTGGAGTCAGACAGAGGTAATCATTAACCTTTTCAGACTGTCTCTGACTCTGTAAGAAGCAACACAGCAGACTGTTGCGACCCCTCCCCCTGGCTTCTGACGCCCCTCCTCCACTCTATGCAAGTCCAATTGTCTCGACTAGCATGGCGTCTACTCCTAAAGACAGAGCTGCATTAAAATCCACAGGGAGGCTAACAATCTCTGTGCCGAATCCACCCTTTTTAATGTAAGGTTTCAGTTTAGGGAAATTATTGCACCAGCTCTTGAATAGATATCCTGGACGGGCTTACTAAAACATAAGCAAATCAACTGTAGCACTTTATAGGTCTACAGAAAACATTACACCAACATGTTTTGCTTGATATAAAAGCATGCCTTGAAACATTATCAATTATTTATTACAATCAGTATCTGAAGAATCTAATCAGGCTGTTGTGGCTTATGTGCAGCTCTAGGAAAAACTAATGTTTAAGTCAAGTGGGGGGTCGTGGTAAGCCCATGGGACTGGCCAGAATGAGACAGACCTGGGGGCAATGGATGGAAGCAAAGCAGAGCCAAAAGGTCTGGGGTGACAGATGGCTCATGGCTGCTAGCTAGCCAGCTTATCTCCAATTGAGAAGCAGCCCAGAGACACAAGGCTAAAAGGCCACAGCGCAGACAGGCAGGTGGGCCGGCAGACATGGGACAGACACACAATTGGGCTAATGCTTTGATATAGACAAACATCCCAAATAAGAAGGATAGACATTTGTGCTCCTAAAGTTTGATTAAAATGCTCCCAAGGACAGCCAGACGGGGGGCAGACACTCTGACGACATGCGCTGATATGTACACACTGTGCACCTATTGCCGGGACCTGAAATAGTGTCAGACTGTAACCGGAGTAGCAGACACCTCACAACTTGACACGCAAACCCTCGCAAACACGCTCGCGCCACATGTTAAATATTCAAATTCAGTGAAATGTGCCTTGCACTTGCAGCAAGATGTGTTGTGTTGTCACCGGTCACTGCGACATTAGAGTGTACTTTGCAAGGCATTACTCATGTGGTGTAAGCTGGTTGGCTGTTAGGACAAGCTGTGAACACAGTCCTCTCAAGGCTGCGCCCCACAGACGGAAGAGTCTGTCTTTACTCTGATACTTGAAGCAGACTTGGTGTTTGCATGTTCATTTATTTTTAGATACAGTAAAATCCTGATAAAATGCATTGATAAATATTTAGTGTGAACATTAAAATCTAGGCTGATGCCGTCTAGCTTAAATGAGAAGTTATTTAGCTGTTGTGTCCATAGGGGCTAATTAAACCATTGTTATTTCTTAAATGTGAGCTTGTCAAGTTTATTTTATGTCCACAACCAACTTTGCATTGTGCTTCCCCTCACAGGGAGATGGTGGCTGATCAGTTATAGAATTTTATGATCTGATATTTAACCAGTGTTGACCGACATTTGTCCCTATGCCATAAATTTTGTTGCCTGTTTGTATAGATTGGCATTTAAATTCGGGATATAACCCCTTTAGTCAAAGTAAAATGATGTGTACACTTCCTTGACTCCTCTGTCTTGCTGGCGCTCTGAGCAGCAGTGCTGGAGGGAGGGAGGGAGGGAGGGAGGGAGGAGGGTTGAGCCGGCTGGTGAATAGCAGGGTGTTTTCAGGCTGCAATGACAGGCTCAGACAGGCAGCCACTCTAATGACCTCTGACGCCAGGCCCTGTCTCTCTCAGCAATAACAAACATACAATACACTGGGCCCCACAGGTGAGCTCCACGAGCAGGCCCTTTATCAGCTGTTAAGAAAGGCCAACGTCCTCTTTATCAACTCCGGCTGTTCCTGTGCGTACATGTAAAACAGACATGAGTGCGGCGGATGGGCCAGGCCCAGACTCTGCTGACATCAGTTTAAGACACAAAAGACACTTTGGGCCTCTTATCTCCTGGATAAATACTTACTCCTTCATTTAGTCTAAAGGTGGATAGCCTGGGCACTTAATTCTCCCAACTCTGTGCTTGGATGGATTTACGATGAATTCCCTGAGGCTCTGCTCTGACAAACTTCAAAGCACACAGCCCCTCTTGTTTTATGAAAAGCATGCTCCCCCCCTGTTCCTGCAACCCCCCTCCTTCCCTGTCTCTCTACCCCAAGTCTCTTCTTTGTGCTCCTTTTTTCCCCCTTCCTCTCAGTGTCTAATGAAGTCTAATGACAGGCTGCGACGAGTCTGCTTGGGCCGGCACAGATCCTGCTCCATTAACATTGCAGTTTGTCTCTGACGGGACCTTCCAAATTACCGGTTACGTTCACAGCTACCATCAGATGAAATGAGGGAGGCCATGGGGGAGGGGCAGGTTTCAGGGTATGGGAATAACCGAGAAATGGCTCCATAAGTGAGAGGCTGTTCATCGCACCTTTTCTGGCATATTTCCACGCATTTTTTGTGCGCCTTTTTTACCCTTTCAATATGTCTTTCATCAAGCTGAGATTTGTGTGCACTTCCAAGAGTGACAGGAAACTGAAAAGATTGTGGGGTTGCTGATAGATGTCAGAGGAATTACGTCGGCGATGACCCTAAAAGCACTGGAGACACTTAAAATCAGTAGAGGAAGCGAGTTTGCCAAAGTAACAGTCAAAATATGTGAAAAAGCATTCCTCCTTACCGCACCCCTCCCCTCTCTCTGCCTCTGTCTCCCTCCACTTCCCTCGCGTCTGACTGGCTCCCACTTTTTTTTAGCTGGGAGCCACATTTCTGTGGAATAAAGATATGAAGGGGAGAGAGGGACGGCACAGTACAAGAGAGGGAGATGGGGGTTTGGAAAATGGAGCATGGCCCCACTGGCACTTTAGATCGGACGGGCCTAAACAAATCAGACAACACATTTTGGGGGGCATTGAGGCATAAGGCAAGAAACAGGACAGTGCGCTGACGTCAGAAAATTGTTGGCTGCTGTGTTATAAAAATACAGCGAGCCAGACAGAAGATAAGCATTTAATGCCTAGACAAATATTGTACTGCGTGTGGACACTTGCCTGCGAGACTTTCCTAGTTGCTTCTCTTGTCTGAAGTCCAAAAATTCCAGCATGATTTCCCCGTATAACTCAACTGTCAGCTCTAGTTCCTTAAATGTAATGTGGATTTGGTTGTGGCAGTATTGTTTCAGATTTAAAAATGTTTCAGTTTGGGCCTCTCATTGCTTTGTTCAATTTCACTCTTCATAAAACTTTCTTTGTTTGGTCTTTACCTTTTCGGATTTGTAACAATGCTCTTGCTCTGTGTTTTTAGATTCCTTGGCGATCCAGGGGTCTGATGAACGGGCCCATTGGTGTGTGGTAGCATACTGGGAGGAGAAAATGCGTGTGGGGCGCCTCTACTCAGTCCAGGAGCCTTCTCTGGACATCTTCTATGATCTACCTCAGGGGAACGGCTTCTGCCTGGGCCAGCTCTGCTCTGACAACAAGTCCCAGCTGGTGCAGATGGTGCGGGCCAAGATTGGCTATGGCATCCAGCTGACGCGCGAGACCGATGGGGTGTGGATCTACAACCGCAGCTGCTATCCCATCTTCATCAAGTCGGCCACACTGGATAACCCGGACTCGCGCACGCTGCTAGTGCACAAGGTGTTTCCCGGTTTTTCGATCAAGGCTTTTGACTATGACAAGGCGTGCAGCTTACAGAGACCCAACGATCATGAGTTCACGCAGCAGCCTCGCACGGGCTTCACAGTTCAGATAAGCTTTGTGAAAGGATGGGGACAGTGCTACACAAGACAGTTCATCAGCAGCTGCCCGTGTTGGCTAGAAGTCATTTTCAACACCCGATAGCAGCAGGCCCTCTTCCCATGGACTAACTCACCTTTTTGTTCAAAGAGAAAGAAAAGGTTTCAACGAAGGAGTATTCTAATGGACTTTGTTTATGAAATGACTAAGATTTAATTAAATAAAATAAGAAGTGAAAATGTATTTTATGTTATATATAAATATATTATTAATTGTAAATATGAAGACATTTTATATGCATCATTATTTATGTATTGTGCAATGTGTTGATGAGAAAAAGAAAATAAGATGCACTTTGCTTAATATAAATGCAAAACAAAGAAATGCCAAAATAAAAAACAACAACATACAAATAAACAAATAATGCTTGTTACTTTTTTCACTGGTAATTTTTCTAAAATAAGTTTTCAAAATAATAGTCAGTAGAGGAGTAAGTGCTGCAGAACAGTGAGTCAGTCATAAATGAGTTACACACTGTTCCTGTTCTCATTAAGCTCCCAATAACAGGCGACTTGTTTTGGGATTCGTGGCTTTTTTCACTTTGTGTTTAGTGACCGAAGACAACAAGGCCAGGAAGAGAGGGACTCATTTTCAGGAACCACTACAGTCAACCAGAGGTCATGGATCCCTTATGAACATTTTTATAATCAATATCTCAAAGCAAATGCAATATTGCACATTATCAGACATCAATAAAATTTACATTTCGAAACCTTTTCTGATGTTTTGATAAAAATTAGGACAAAACAAAAACATTTCCATTTGACAAATGGCGCCTGTGTGTGTTTCCAGTGCGTCTGTCTGGGCCGTTCTGTAACTCGTCAGATGGGTGTCTGTGAAGAGGATTACTACTGTAAGCCTGCTTTAGCCACACACACATAGTCTCAAAGACCTACATTCACAAGACCCACTTTCCACATGCAAGTTCCTATTCAAAAACACAATGAAAGAACAAAAAAACCTGGGCTATATTTAGAAAATAATACAGATAATAAAATATGGCTCAACAAGGTCCTTAAGGGCTGAAGGATCTATGGTTCTTCCCATTTGCACCTCAGTATTACATCATCATTATTATTATTATTATTATTATTATTATTATTCATAATACTAGAACTACTGCTATTGATAATAAATATATACATATTTAATATTTATAACAGGGCCAAGTATTATTTATGTGATATCAAAGAAAAGGGTGTCTGCTTTCTACAAAGCAAATTTGCCAGTCTTTCAAGTCATTTCTTTCTTGCTGGCTGTAATATTTTCTCAGTGGGCTAAACATTGCTGAGACCCTTTTCTTTGATATCACAGCCTTACTGTTGCCATGGTCTCCTGATAAACATCCTCGCCCTGCCAAAGCAACCGAAGTGTGCGTGTATAGTTAGTTCTAAGCCCTGTCTTCCCTCAGACAGACTGACCTTAATTCTGCAAAGGAATAATTCCATTAAAGCTATTTCAGATTACAGTCACATTTTGATTCAGCATTTCTGTCCTGTAGGGCTTTGTTTATTATTGTAGTATTTACATTTCATTTACCAATAAATATGACAAGGAAAAAGCAAATCTATAACCTATGGCTATTCATTGTATATGGCTATAATATAATTTTCACACAAAGACCGCCATAAAGTATGTCTATAGGTGCCATTGTCCCTGGGCTTCGGGGTGGAGGTCTTTGTCCTGACCTTTACACATTTGCTCTCGTCCCTTAGGACAAGAAAATTAGCTTGAAAAAGCTACAGTCTGGTACAACAATCTGCTAACCACCCTTAATTGTGCATCGTCCTGATAGATAAATAAATAAATTAAATGAAAAAAACATCCCTCTGCCGTTTGTTCGGTATTCTATCATGTACTTTATTAAGTGGTCTACATGAAACAGAAACACGTAGAGGGATTTTTAAACATCCTATGGAATTGTCGTCCAACAACGTTATGTGCATCCAACTGCATTTGTGCAGTAAGTATTAATTCCTCATGTGTGTGCGTGTGTGTGTGTGTTGTACACGTTCCATTACGCATGAGGAAATGCAGCAAAGTAGAGTGGACACAAAGCCGGACCCCACGACCGCCTTCCTCCTACCCAAGGGAAGATAAGCCACTTTAGTGTGTGTCTGACTCGGGGCCCTGTGGGAGGGAGGGGGCTGGGTCTGGGTCTGGGGATGGCGGGGTGGTGACAGTCTAGCCGTGTTTATGGGTTGGATGTCAGGTTGGGGGGTTGAAAGAGGAGGACAGTCACTTCTGGCATTTTCATGTGTGTTTATCCCTAGCAGGGCCTGCAGGCATGTTACTCTGACTGAGCCTCAATGATCATATAAAACACTGGAAAGACAATATAAACACAAACACACACACTATCATGTGCACTGTGCCTTTGAGGATCAGGCAATGATTTTGGAATACAGCTTTTGAGCTGTTGTTGGAACAGTAATGCCACATACATGTTTCTCTGCACTGTTTGTAATTAAAGCTTCTGATCTCGCAGAAATGTAATATTGATTTATGTGTAACTTTATTTTACTCACAGGGGTTTTGCATTCATATTATCGACACACATACTGCCATGATTTCTCCACTCCTTTACTTAAGTTCAGCTAACCCATGTATTTAAGTAAGACTTTTATGACAGTAAAACAGCAGACGCATTATTTTTTACTATATTTTCTATGAGTCTCCTTGAAGTTTCCCTTCCCTTTGAGCTTGAGATTGGTTTATTGAAGAATATTCAACTAAAAGACTGGGGGGAGATCTTTGATGATCTGTGATAACCCTGTATTTTGTCCTCACAAACACAGATCAAAATCAACAGCACATTCTCCCCTCAGAAGCTCTACCCGCGCTAATATTCAGACACATTGTGTATTATTGCACCGATAAATCAAGAGAAATGTCAGTGCACATGCTCTATGTGAAATGACTGATCAAGTCAATATCAGAAGCAATATTTATTTTGCATATTGCATGGCTGGAATACCAATTGCTGCTTTTTCTTTTGCATTATATCATAAAACCACTCCCTTCTTTGCCTTTTCATTGCAGATTGCATTTTCATTGTTTTTCGGGTTCATTCTCAGTAGCCATGTTTCAGAAAGTTGAAACTGGAGCTGTCAAACCCATGGACAGGAAGAAGAGTAAGTATTTAGAAACAATCTTGTACAATTCTTTAACTTTTAATGAGCATATTGTATGTATTTACAAGAAAGCACAGCACAGGCTTGTCCTACTGTGTCAGCTGAGAGGCTCTAAAGTTAGTGAACACAGTGTATTTTAACAAGGGTCAGTCCTTAATTGAGAGTGCATTTAACGTAAGCCCTTAGTTTGGCCACCCAACTGTCAAAAACAAAGCTGAACGTGGCAATCGTGAAACGTGAAAATCACAAGCCAATCACTCATTGGCATCACTGTAAAGCAAAGCATCATCTCTGGTATAAGATCACATATGACGATAGATACCCACTGTCCCGCCACTTTGAGCTCCGTTCATCAGGCCAGAGATGTAGACTTCCTTGTGCTAAGAAAAAAAAACGTGTACAGGCCTGTGCCATCAGGGAGCTGAATGAGGTGATGCTGCGGTTGTCATGCTGCCATCATTACGCCTGGCAGACTATTCTCTATTCTATTCTATTCTATTCTATTCTATTCTATTCTATTCTATTCTCTATTCTCTATTCTTTTCTTTTCTATATTCTATTCTATATTCTATTCTATATTCTATTCTATATTCTATTCTATTCTATATTCTATTCTATATTCTATTCTATATTCTATTCTATATTCTATATTATTTTCTATTCTACATTCTTTTCTATTCTATTCTATTCTATATTCTATTCTGTTCTATTGTACATTCTTTTCTATTCTATTCTATATTCTATTCTATATTCTATTCTATTCTATATTATATTCTATTCTTTTCTATTCTATTCTATATTCTATTCTTTTCTATATTCTATTCTATTCTATATTCTATTCTATATTCTATTCTATTCTATATTCTTTTCTATTCTATTCTATTTTTTCAATTCTATATTCTATTCTATATTCTATTCTACATTCTATTCTATTCTATATTCTATTCTATATTCTTTTCTATTCTATTTGTTCTGTTCTGTTCTATTCTATATTCTATTCTATTCTACATTCTGTTCTGTTCTATTCTATTCTATATTCTGTTCTATTCTATTCTATTCTATTCTATTCTTTCTTTCTTTCTTTTCTGTTCTGTTCTGTTCTGTTCTGTTCTTCTCTATTCTATTCTATTCTATATTCTGTTCTGTTCTATTCTATTCTAGGCAAGGCAAGGCAAGTTTATTTGTATGGCACATTTCATGTACATGACAACTCATGTGCCTCACAGCAACACCAAACACAATAAAAAAAATACAAACACATTAAAAACACAATCAAAAGCATTTAAAACACAATCAAAACAAATCAATTGATAAAATTATATGAAATATATAAAAATATATATATACACACACACACACATATATATATACACATATACACACACACACACACCCATATACACACAAACAAAATACAATCAATCTCCATAGGCAACAGTAAAAAGGTGTCCTTTCAGCCTGGACTTAAAAATATTCAGGGTTGAGGCCTGTCTCACGTCCTCACTGAGGCTGTACTAGACTTTTGTTGCATGAAATTGAAACGCAGCCTCACCATGTTTGGTGGTAACTCTGGGAACCACCAGGAGACCCCTCCCTGAGGATCTCAGGGCCCGAGGTGGTTCATACGGCTCTAACATGTCAGAGATGTACTTTGGTGCCCGACCATGAAGAGACTTGTACACAAGCAGGGCTGTTTTAAATTCTATTCTCTGAGTGACAGGAAGCCAGTGCAGAGACTGGAGCACTGGACTAATATGGTCGTATTTCCTGGTTCTTGTCGGGACTCGAGCAGCAGCGTTCTGGATGTACTGCAGTTGTCTAACAGCTCGTTTAGAGTCATGAGGGTACAATAGTCTAACCGGCTGGAGACAAATGCATGAATTAGTCTTTCCAAGTCTGGTTTGGACACTATGTTTTTTATTTTAACAATGTTTTTTAGGTGGTAATAGGCCACTGATGTAATGGACTTAATATGACAGTTAAAATTCAGGTCTGAGTCCATGATTACCCCTAGATTTCTAACTTGACTTTTGGGTCCCAGTGGAAGAGCTTCGAGATGACCAATGACAACCTCTCTGTGTTTTTGCGGGCCAAAAACGATGATCTCAGTTTTATCTGTATTTAACTGGAGGAAGTTGTTTTGCATCCACACACTAATCTGTTTGATACAATGACACAGTGTATCTACAGGCCCATTTTCACCCACTGTCAGTGAAACATATATTTGAGTATCGTCTGCGTAATTGTGATAGGACACATTGTTACTAGATATTAATTGACCCAATGGAAGCATGTACAAATTGAACAAGAGGGGCCCCAGAATCGACCCCTGGGGAACCCCACAGGTCAATGCCCTCCGGTCTGAGACACAGTTTCCCATTGCGACATAGTACGTTCGGTCCTCAAGGTAGGATCTGAACCACTCGAGAGTCTTTCCAGAGATTCCCACCCAGGTTTTTAACCTCTCTAGTAAGATCCCATGATCTACTGTGTCAAACGCAGCGCTAAGGTCCAGCAGGACTAAAACTGTGACCTTGCCTGCATCTGTATTTAGCCTGATATCATTCTATATTCTATTCTATTCTATTCTATTCTATTCTATATTCTGTTCTGTTCTGTTCTATTCTATTCTATCTTCTGTTCTGTTCTATTCTATTCTATATTCTATTCTATTCTATTCTATTCTATTCTATTCTATTCTATATTCTATTCTATTCTATATTCTATTCTTTTCTATATTCTATTCTATTCTATATTCTATATTCTATTTATTCTATATTCTATTCTATTCTATATATTCTATTCTATATTCTATTCTATATATTCTATTCTATATTCTTTTCTATTATATTTCTTTTCTATTCTATTCTATTTTTTTCTATATTCTATTCTATATTCTATTCTATTCTATATTCTTTTCTATTCTATATTCTTTTCTATTCTATATTCTTTTCTATTCTATTCTATATTCTATTCTATATTTTGTTCTGTTCTATTCTATTCTATTCTATTCTATATTCTATTCTATTCTATATTCTGTTCTGTTCTGTTCTATTCTATATTCTATATTCTGTTCTATTCTATTCTATATTCTGTTCTGTTCTGTTCTATTCTATATTCTATTCTATATTCTGTTCTGTTCTGTTCTATTCTATATTCTGTTCTGTTCTATTCTACTCCAAAGTAACAGGTATCTGGAGATAAGACAAAGTCCAAAGACTGAAATGCACACTGAGGTAGTTCAAACCTCAAATCCTGTTGCAATAAGAATAAGTGTTCAACAAGTAGCAGCAGCCAGGCGCCCGTCTAACTGAGCAACATTCCTTCCAGAAGATGGGCACCACAGAACCACAGCTCCTCTCACAGTTTGGTGTGAGCTGGCAAACACCCTCGTGTGGATTACAGAGTTCTTACATTTTACAACCAGCTTAGCACCACAACAGCAATCCCAGTCTGGGCTGATAGCTTTGCCACCCCACTCAGAACCACACTTTTAGTTAAGAAAACAAAGTGGACTGAAAAACTGAATGTAGGCCTACGGGTCTGATGTGTTCGTCTGGCCGGAGTGCTGACTTGGTGGGATTCCTGTGTGGATTGGAGTAAATGAGGTCTGTGGAATGTGAGTGAGGGTAATGATGGCGGACGACAGCAGTAACCAGATACTGCAGACTTCAGAGGAGCGGGAATCCCTCTGACAAACACACCACCTCCAGCAGGAGACGCTCTGGCTGGGCCACAGCGCACCCCAACCCCCCTCCCCCGTTTACTCCACTTTGCATGTATTTAAAGGCAGGTATAGGACGACATAAGAGTTTTAATTCACATTCAAGTCACATTTCAACAAAATATTTACTGTTTACATTGGTCAGGTAATTGTCTACTTAAAAGGGACTATACAGAGTTTAAACATGTTAAAATAAAATATTTTCCTCCCCCTACATGTTCCAGCCATGTCCTAATGTATAGAATGCCCAGACCTGTTCACCACAACTGCCTCTAAAATCCTGCACTGTCTTTCAAAAAGGTGTTTATTTGGGTCTGAAGTGCCGTCATGCACGAGCTTAATATAGAAACTGCAGTTACGTGTGAGACATGAGGTGGCAGTAGTGAGTATAAAAATTACTTGCATCTAGTCCCTGTAATATTTAAAAAAAATAAAACAAAGTTAATTTGAGATATTATGTATTTCAAATTTCACTGGACTTTTTAGCGCTTGTAACTTCTCTTCAAATGAAGACTCATTCCCAAATATTACTCTGTCCCAGAATGCTGCAGAAAACACAATTTAAACTCCCAAAACATTACACCTTTACACTTTTTATTTCTTAACTCTAATTTGCTATGGGTGATCATAATTGCATAATGATGGGAAGGTGTGCTCATGTCGTTTTGGCACATTTCTCAGATCAGAACAAATTATTTTCAAACTTTTAATTTGATAGTCTGTAAGTTTGCAAAATGAGGAGAGAGAGAGAAATATCAGTAAACAATCAAGTTCCCCCCTCTCCTCCTGATTGGACCTGAAATTTCCCTCTGCCTGTGATTGACAGGCAGGTTCACAGGAAAGCTTGTCTCATTGGTCAAAGTAAAATACTGTCAAAAAAATAATACAAAAAATGATTGCTACCCACTATTTCCATTGTTTTTCACATTTATATCCATTCAAATGGGCCTTCACGTTTTGAATAGGTGTCTTGTTTTCTTCATTTTCTGTGTCATTTTCTGAATTTGAATTGATTTGATCAAGGACAATGTACAAAAGACATTAGTCTAAAATACAAGTTATGTCATGTGCCAGGTTATAGCAAAAAAAAAAAAAGGTAATTTCCGCCCTGGACAGGTTGATGCTACAAAAGTTCATAAAAGTATACAGAATAATAATAATATGGAAAACAGAATAATAATACATGAATAATACATGAAGCATTACTTGACTCACATCATAAAAAACACTTCCCACTTCAGGAAACTGTCACTCATTCACCGTTTACACCATTTATATCAGTCATTCAGTGCGTGTGTAAATGCATTATAGTTTGTGCATGAAATTATTGTGTTTGGAAGAGTGTTCCTAAGGCTTGCTGCTTTATAAAAAAAAGACTGTTAACAAAATATGGTCCTGCATCTTGGAACGCTGCACTCTCCTCTGACTGTCGACCGCGTGGCTCTAGAAATTCTTTCCGAATTCAGTGTGACAAATTTTCTCAAAGGGGGAGCAGCAGTAATGTTATGGATTATTTTAAACAGACCAGATATTTGACTAGATTTAATGAGCTTTTTGAAACTTTGATATGTACCTTACAGTGATGCACCTTTACGGTGCTGGGCTTTTTATCATTGATTTTCAAGGCTTTTTATACAATGATTCAAGTGGTTTCAACAATGTTTTACATCCCTGGGACTAGATGCAATACAAAAGATGTGGAACAATCATAGCACTTGAAGCTTCCATAGTTAATGAATTTCTAATATGTTTGTTGTTCATCATCAAATTTAAATTCAGTTTGTTACAAAGATTTTTATGACTTTTAAATCCAAGGTTTGAATCAAGTATTAGACCTAAATATTTTGTTTCATTTACATTTTTAGTGTTTTCCCATTTACTTGAATTTATTTGCATATCTTTTGGTAATTTGTCAACAATCTCCCCCAAAAGTGAAGATCACCGTATCATCAGCGTACATTACTACATCGACGTCAGATCACACTCCAAGGAGGTCAGTTATATAGATGCTACAAAGCAAGGGTCCCAAAATAGACCCCTGCGACACTCCCATCGAGGTGGTTCTAAATGGGGATGGGATGTTATTCACTCGTACACGCTGATGTCGGTAGCTCAAGTAAGATCTTATCCCGTTTTGGGTGTGCTCAGAGAGACTTGATTTCATATACTGTAGTATCTGGTGATTGACAATTTCAAAGACTTTACGCAAATCAAGGAAGACTTTTTCAGTCGTTGGGCTAAGATTAAAACCAGATTTGTCACTGATTATGAGAGGGGTATGAACATGAACAATATTGAGCCAGTTTTTGGACAATGTTTGATTGATTAAATAATTTGTTGCTATTGTAAAAGAGTCATCGGTAACTATTCCATAATTTTAAGATGGATATTCTCACATTTTGACTTTTCTTTTCCAATCAATTTATCAATAGTTTTCCATATTATTGTACTATTACCTTGTGTGATTTTTATGATTTCAAGGAAAAAATGACTTTGGCCTTTCTTAACTCAGCTGTAACTTTATTACTTTGACTTGTGAAGGTAAATCGATCTGTTGTTAATCCTGAGTTTAAGAATGTTTAGCGAAAACTTGAGGCTGTAATCACTGCCAAAGGCGCCTCAACAAAGTACTCAAAGGGTGTGAATACGTACAAGCAATATTTAAGTTTTTTATTTTTAATAAATAAATACATTTAAAAACATCACGATTTTTATTTTTGTATCATTATACCATTTTGGAATAACATAACATGAAGGAGTGTGAATACAGATGCACTGTATAAAGGCAGTATATGCTTCTGTTAATCTCTTTGTCTTTTTTTTTTTTTTACTAATGAAGCACCCACAGATACATCCAGATACATCTTCTCAAACAAGCATCATCACTAATGGATGCATAGCCTTCACTGATAATCGTGAAGTGAGCGAAGAACACTCTTGAGGAATTAGTCCCAGTGGGAAAGTTTTGTGTTTGACACAAGCAACAATTATTGAGCTGTTTAAGTATGTAAAATGTGCAGGGTGCAGTTGGACCTGACTATTGTGGACCCTGGGGCCTTGTTAGAAGAAGAGCTAGATCAAAGCGGCAGCGTTGATCCAAGCACAGCTAGACATAAAAAGAAGCGGAGCCTACTGTAACTGTACTTTCACTCTCATTATTAGCTTGCTTACTGCCAAGAACTGTATGAGCAAACTGAGCAAACCCCCTCACTGTCCAGTCTGCACTGAAGCTTTACATTTCATCAGTTACCATTGTAATAATTACTTTATTTATTTACTTTGTTTCATGCAACCATAAAATATATGAAAAAGTAGCACAGTGGGCAACTCGTCCTGGAATCTCGCTTAATCGGGTTGTAATGGTTCATCTATCTCATGGTTCAGTTCACGGTGCAGGACCCACGGTCCGGTGCATCACGGTGCGATATAATAAGTTGGTTCTGATATAATATAGCCTAAATGTTCATTATTAGACAGTATTAACTGTATAATCTCAGAATAAAATTGGCCATGATTTTAAAGTTACTGTATAATAAAATGTGCCTCTGGGCCCACAATGCAAAACAAATATAGAAACAAAATCATAGCGCTCTAAAGTATAAATAACAACAAAAAAACACACGTGTCGGCCACGTGCTTGTGGAGTTTTGGTTTCGCTTTCCATAGACGGCAGCTAAAACACACACAGAGCAGCGCATTTGACTTGAGGCTCGTGTTAAGGCTGTTTCTGGAACATTACGCAAACAAAGTTATTTTTTACTGTCCTGGTCCAGCGGTGAATATTTACATACACGCAGACAGTCGTTGCTCTGACTATGACATTTCTTTACCCAGCTCTTTGAAAGCATTGAATCTAATCCCGCGTTGTGCGCAGGACATGCTCTGTCCTCCAGTCCCACCGGTGCTGGAGTCCTCCAACTGGATCCCCATGGACAGCAGCTGGTCAAATTGAAAAGAGAACCTTACTTCAACGACCCCTATAGTATAGTAGAGGTCACACTCATTGAAAACATCAATTGCTTGGACAGTGTCCCTTTTGTCTCTGTTAGGCATTGAATCTCAGTTACAAACCAGGATAATCCTGCACCTCCAGGTCATTGAATCCTCTGGTCTGCACGATACCCTCGTATGATACCCTCAGCTGGCACACTTAACTTTGCTGACCCTCCTGTGGTAATAACATACGCACCCAAAGTGGCCGACCATGTCCCTCTACTTAGCTCCATGCTAGCGTTGTATTAGCTCCGCCGCAGTATGCCTGGTCTCCTCTTCATGTCCTCCTTGCGTCTCGATACAGCTCCGCCTTGGGCTTGAACAACCTCCACTTTTGTCTCAGCCCTGTGTTCAATTGTGTCTGGGGGCCCTGTTGCTTCCGTGTTCTTCCTCACTCCCTGCTATACCCTCGGCTTCCTGTCTCCCCTATTTCCTCCTGTGTGCCCTTTAAGTTTGATTTATAAATATCCTGTCTCTGTTGTTACCAATCATATTAGTAGGGAGGGGTAATTGATCAGTTCACTCCTGTCCCACCTCTCCGGTTCCAATAACTCAAAATACACACAGCAGAAAAGAAAATCAAACTGCAAAAAGACTCACAGCAATTAGTGATAATGGGCAAACACAAAAGTAAAGGAGATTGACAGACTTCCACATTTATTGTGATTGACTGGCATTATACAGTATTTCTGCTGCTGTACTATTACTGTAATGCAGTTGATAAAATACAACCTCCTAATCACTGAAAACAATGAGAAAGAAGAGTCATCGAAATGTGTGCCAATTCAACCAGTGTTACAATGCATGAAACATCACACATTTCTGCTTAAGGCACCAAAATGACAAGCAGGGGCTCGGGTTTGAATAGAAAGCATGTCCTGCTGTGGTGATAAAAAAAAAGTTAAATTTACTTTAGTCCTATTGCTGTTGTCGGGGGTATGGTGCTTAGCCCCAGTATGACTGAGCTGCCTGAGTGCTCTCTTCCTGTTGTCCTTTTCTCTGCCAGAGCAGACACATATGACGTACTTCCACGTTGTTACACTGCACTCCCCAAACAAACATGCCAACGCAATTAGACCTCACGCTAAAAGCAGTTGGAGACAGGGTTAATTAACAGAGAAAATTATTTTTTTGGAGCCAGAACTCCAGAGACACTTTGTTCTTTACAGGGAGAAGTATAATGCATGGTGAACTATAACTGGCAATTCAATATGCTCATTCACCAACATGCTGACCAATACTGACAATAAATAAAATAATAATAAAACTTTAAAGTGTATGCACTGTAATCATATTGCATCTTTGAGAATTGGTAAGAGCTGCTGCCTTTTCCAACGTGAGAAAAACCTTCAGGTGTGAGTAGTGAATGCAGTTCAAGGTTAGTCTACATTCAATACTATACAACTGTAAATACACTTGTGAGAATCCTTTTGAATTGTACAAAGCTAAAATTAAGACCTGTGGAGAGTTTAAATTATCATAAAGATGTTTCCTTGATTCTATTGTAAAACTTTCATCTGGAATTTTATTTTTAAACATCCTATGGAATTGTCATCCAACAACGTTATGTGCATCCTGCATTTGTGCAGTGTGTGTGTGTGTGTGTGTGTGCGTGTGTGTGTGTGCGCGCGTGTGTGTGTGCGTGCGCGCGTGTGTGTGTGCGTGCGTGTGTGTGTTATGCTGTGTGCCAGGCAACCGGCCTAACTGCTAATTTTCCAATATCTTACTTAAATGCCCAGGAACGCTACCTGAAGTTGTAATTCCAAATTGTAAACTCGGAGATGATCAGAGTGGTCCAACATCAGATACGTGTTAAATATAACTATGCCGGTCCACAGAAAAGTGTATTTGAACAATAAAACTGTAACTTAAAGATTGCATCAGTGCATTAAATACTGTTAATTCTGATTCATTTGAAGTATATCTGAAACATGTCCACAGGTATTTTAGTAAAGCTGTAAAGAGAAATGGCAGCGACTTGCAGGAAGCTGAACAAATCGAGGGTCACAGTGCACCCCCTGGGCTGATGAAGTTATTAGTGATTAGACAACCACTTACAAAAGCACCGGCACACAGCGTCACAGAGCTCTCTACAACAATGAAAATGTGCTGCACTTTTCATTTCAGCACTTTCATGTGCTTTTAGAAATCCTCCAATGACTCTACCATAGGATCTAGTACTACCTTTATGTCATATCAATTTAACTGTGTGTTTTGTGTTCCTTTTAAATATCATGTATTGAGTCTGTAAAAAAAAAGTTTGTATTTGTTTTGTCTTGTTAGTTCTGATTCAGTCTTGCACCATGTTTCTGTATGAGCAACAGTTTGATGAGATTCATAACTTAGCTCTGAGTCAGAACTAGAAAATGTAGAAATTAAAGCAAAGTTGAATCAGAGACGGATGTAGCTCGGCTGTTGCTAAGCAACTGCATCTCTCAAAGTCTGTGGAATTGAAACAGTGGATGGATCCCATTTTCCCGGGGCCAATACCCACCATGCCTCTCTGAGAGATGCCCTGATGCAGCGGTGAGGGTCTATCCAACATCTGTTTTGCCCCTGCATGCCCATGTTGACATTAAAGCAAAAACTTTGTACTTAGTGACACTTCCTTCAGCTAATGATTGTGATGAGGGTGAAGACAGTTGTTTGTTTTCTGACAAATATTGCAATAAAGTATGATTTTATTAACATTAAGATTCAAACAAACTGGTGTTCAGAAAAAGACTTGAGGATCTACAGAAACATTAGTTGGTCTTATATGTAATGGTAATGATCCAAAGAGACGATGACTCTCTCCTTTACCACACACTTTATTGAGTGTTATACATGCTTCCAGTGACTGCAGTGACAGCTCATTCACCTTTAGACCAATAAACAACAGTGTGCTGAACCAAGGTACTTCTGCTAGAACTGACCTGCAGTCCGTTGACAACATTGATTCCAGGGAGCCAATCTGGCCGCCAAGCACGAGGCCGTCAATGCCAGTCAATGGGGCAGCTGACAGGCTTTTCCAGAGCATTTTAGTTGAGTGTTTGGGTGGGAGTGGGTATTAGTGATCAGATTGGAAGATTACCAAGAATCAGAAATCTGCCAGGTTCATGAGCTTTCAACAACACCCACCCCCAACGCACTCTTTGTAGCAGTGTTGGAGAGATGAGACGAGTCTCCTCTTTATCTGCTGAATGGTGCAGAGACAGACATTGAAAAACATCACTGCTTTTCCTCTTCAGTCCAGTTGTCTTTTTTAAAAACCTACAATATTTAATCAATTGTTTACAAAAGGTTTGATCAATGAGTAGATTGCTTTATGAGAAAAGTAAATTACTACATTTTTTAACTGTCCACTACATATTTCATATACATATTTGCCACCGCCTTTTAATAGGAGTTGGAACACCTTACTAAAAACTGTGCCATATGAGGCTCTATTTCTGATGCTTCATATATCTTGTATATATTGCTTGTGTACAACTTTGTAAAGGCACCTTTTTCGGTTTAAAAAAAAGTGTTACAAATTGTATTTCGGTCATGTGACCTCAGTAGAGGCACTACAAATGCAGGTGTTTTCTCTTCCTGTTTTAAGTCTGATGAAGGGCTGATTTGTGGCCCAAAATGTCACTTTCGTGGTGTGCGAAATAAAATTGACTGGGAGCATTCAAGCAGTGCGGATCTTTTTGTCTTTTTCACTACATATTTCTGCCCATAATAAGTACGTTTTTATGGGGCATTTGTTTGTTTTTACGTCATGTAATGATCTGTCCTTTTTAATCTTCTTTTAAATGTTGACAGTGCACAATGTGTTTTCTTACTGCAAATGGCTAATAAACTGAGCTGAACTAATCCATCGTCAGCCCTGTTTGAGCAGTTCCATATGTGTTCATCACAGCACCATGGAGCTGCTTGCATGCAGCTTGGTTTGCAGCTGCTGGAATCTTGTTTTCATTGTCACATACACTGCTGCCTTTAGAGGGAGCTTTATTATGCCCTTATGAACAAAATTACATTGGATGTGGATGGATGATTTGTTGTGGTTGCTTGGCATTTGTATGGTGAGCACATTCTCCTCGGCTCCAAATTCATTTGACAGTGCATGTTACTCATTCTCTAGCAGAGCTTTCCTCAAATGTATTAATAGGCATGGACCTTAATTATCATTAAGCATTTGATTTATCTAACACTTTTGCAGGCGATCAAAGGCCCTGTCCAATTTTGTGGATTATTCATTCACATCATAGTCAGTGGTGATGAGCTACCACCGACTAGATAGAAGTGAGGCTGAAGTTGCACCATTGGCGTCTCCAGCTCCCAGCAACTACTCATCACACATCACATTCACCCATGGCTTCCTGGTGTTCCCCCATGGTCTCCCATCCATACTTCCACATAGTCCCACAGACTTCTTGTTGAATTCACACATCTTCAGAGAAAAAAACTTTTAATTGCATGTTTAATAATTCCACATGATTAAAGCCTCAAAAAGTAACATGAACTGGCAGTATGGTTCCAAGGCTAAATAAAAATGTGGGGTACGGTTTAAACCTGTCTTAAATTCACCCGGGTGGATGTTTCACTGCAATAGCCACCAATCTTTGACCCTCCACGCCGTATATGCTTTGATATCTGGCTCTCGATGAAAAAGGTTTGGATGCCCTTGCCTTAGACCCTCCTTCTCAGCAAGGAAGAAGTCAGGAAACTCAAGTTTGTATGTTCTCCCGTGTCTGCATAGATTTCCTCCGGGTACTCCTGTTTACATTAGTATTAGTAGTAGTAGTAGTAGTAGTAGTAGTAGTAGTAGTAGTAGTAGTATCATTATTATTAAAATACAGATACCAGCCATTTGTTTATTTAATGACTTGTCATTTAAAGGACCAATAGCTTAATTGTTCAATTGTTTTGTATGGATACTTATATTACTAAGTTGTGCTGTGAATTCTTCAGTTCCGTGTCTTGGTTTAATTTGGTTTATTATTTTTGTGTTTCTGGACACAACCTTTTAAAAAGTGGTTTGTTACACTTTTTGGAGGTTGCTTTGGATCGTTCCCTCTGGTGCCATATCATCCAGGTGCCTTTGCCTTTCCTCTGTTAGATCTCATGAGATAGCATCTTTCTTTCAGCTGTGAAGCTCAGGAGACTGGGGTGACCACAAGTTTAGAACAGAACATCTGGCCTAATCATTCCTGCTGCTAATATCCTCATCTGGCCAGGGAGCCCTTACTATGTTTCAGTGGCACAGTTTTGGGTACAAGGTGACAGCTCAAAAGCTTGTCTCTTTATATACTATGTCTTCTGTTGTGGCACATCCTGATTAAAGTTGGGCTTGATTAGTCATTAGATGTTTTCATCACAGTCGGGCGCTTATCGAGTGGGTGGCGTCTATTCTGGGAAACAGATCATCTTTTTGAAAAGCAACCCCAAACTGAAAAACGCCTCATTTTCAGTTACATACCTATGTTAGAAACTAACCCATGCTTTTTGAAGTCATTTCTCAGTCAAGACTCATCGGGCTCATCTCGGACGGTGATGAGTCCGCCTACAGGAGAGAGGTGCATCCTGGTGCAGCCACAACAACCTGGAGCTGAACGCCCAGAAGACAGTGGAGATGATCATGGACTTCAGGAAAGACTCAGCCTCACTGTCCCCCCTCGCCCTGACAGACTCGCCCACCCTCATCTCCAGCGTGGACTCTTTCCGTTTCCTGGGCACCACCATCACCCAGGACCTCAGATGGGAGCCAACCATCAGCTCCCTCATCAAGAAGGCCCAGCAGAGGATGTTTTTCCTGGGGCAGCTGATGAAACTTAAGCTGCCGACCAAGATGCTGATGCAGTTCTACACGGCCATCATCGAGTCCATCCTCACCTCCTCCATCACCGTGTGTTACCCCGGCGCTACAGACCGGGACAAGCATCGACTGCAGCGCATTGTGCGTGCTGCTGAGAAGGTGATTGGCTGTGAGCTCCCATCTCTCCAGGACCTGTTCACTTCCAGGACCCGGAGGCGTGTGGGTCGGATCACAGCTGACCCTTCTCACCCTGGACACGAACTATTCATCCTTCTCCCCTCAGGCAGGAGGCTACGGTCCATACAGACCCATAGATCCCGCCACTTGAATAGTTTTTCCCCACTGGCATCAGACTCATGAACAATAACAAGACCCAATAACTTACAGACTCATGGATGTAATCTGCTCTGTTGTGGTGAGTCCACACTTAGATCCACTGCTATCACTTCATCACTTTATACACCTGCACATCTGTAAATACAATCCCGCTGTTGTTCTATGTCAAATTGTTTTCGTCTTACCATATTTTACTTTTTATTTTTTATCTTATTTATTTTAATATTTTTTATGCATGCCCCCCCTAAATTCTGTTATATGTTTTATGTCGCACGTCTGCACCAAGATAAATTCTTAGTTTGTGAACCTGTTCTCAAACAATGGCAATAAAAACTATTCTGATTCTGATTGTACAAGAGTCTTTTGGGCAGATACAGTATGTGCAACCAACTTTTACTGAAATCAGAGCCCGCTCACAGCCCAAGAAACACAGCAACGATGTCTCTCCCCGTCTTTCTTTCTCGCTTGCCCTCATTTCAAATATTGTTCAGAATCTTGCCAATGTAAGTGTAAGTGTTGTGTAATTATTTTTAGGGGAATAGGCAACATCACATGTATATTTGCCGACAGAAATAGATTAGTTTAGCATAGACAAAAGGAGTGTGGCTTGTCAACTTGTTTGGCACTAATGTGGCTTGCCTCTGGGATGATAGCCACAGAGGAAATGAGAAGTAGCATGTAATTACTGATTGTGTGGGACATCTCTCACAGTAATGATGGTCTGTGAGACACATACCTGTCCTGCTGCTCCCAGATAAGAGCACTGCATGGATTTAATCAACTTAAAGTGACGCTTCTTTGGGAGCCAACCACGAGCTGAGGACGACGCCCACACAATGCACAGACAACAGCAGAGGGGCATTACAGCCTTATACCCCATGCCTGCCAGTGCAAGACATTAAATAAGCATCACTTAAAGAAGCATCTGTGATATTTTAACACATCTTTTTTCTTCAAACCTTAGGTTAGGTTACTTTATTTGTACCCGTAGGTAAATTTGTCTTGCAATTCTGAGAAAACTAATCAAACATTAAAACACATAAACATCACATACATGTGTCTTCGGTCGGCTGACCAGCTCCTCCTCAGCGTCCCAAGGACAAATCGGAAGCTCAGAGGGGACCGGCTTTTGCAGTGGCAGCACCAAAGTTGTGGAATGAGTTGCCTTTATTTGTTAGACAGGCACCTTGTGTACCTAGTTTTAAATCTCTTATTAAAACTTGGCTAAGAAGTTAACATTTTAAAATGTGCTTTTATTGTAATTTTAACAGTTTTATATATGTTTTATATATTTTAAGGTATTTGTATTTTGTAGTACTTTGGTCAACCTGGCTGTTTTTAAAGTGTGTTATAAATAAAGTTGCAGTTGCAGTTAAATATAAAGCTTGTAAAGAGTGAGTGTGAGTTTCCCTACTACCTACTATATTTTCTATAATTGAGGAAAATATTGACAGTAATACTGAAAAATAAACATACACAAATTGCGTTATGGTGCAGTGTCAGTTGTGCCAGTCCTATAAAAAGATCAATTAAACATTAGTAATGTAAATAAAATTATAATTTCCCAATAGCCAACTGAACTGCAAATAGTAGTGGCTATCTTTGTTTAAAGCCAAGGCAAGTATATTTCTAGAGCACAATTCATACACGAGGCAATTCAAAGTGCTTCACAGTTGCATAAAATTACAAAAAAACAGATCAAATCAATCCATAAAACATCAACATAAAAAATAATGTATTACAGTAAAAGGCAAGAGTGCAGATGAAATACTATCAGTTGTCATTTGCACGGGTAAAAAGGGGGCAAAGCCACACTTACAGGAGCGACATTTGCAGGAGCCGCTGCGATAAAGGCCACGCTACACGCCACACACGTTACCTCATGTTTGGGGAGGAATCAGCTTTTTAAGACCGGTGAGGGACATGCTCTGGTGCAGGAAGCCTCGAGCGAAAGAGGCTGGCTGAAGGTGAGAAGCGCCGTGATTGGTTAACCAGCAGATGTGAGTGCCACCACACATGGAAGGACTCAGACAGGGACTCTCTGAGACACAGGGGCTGGGGGTTGATTGGAGTTTGCCCGGAGCTCCCTCTGGAGGCAGTAATGAGAATAACCTTTAGTCATACTTTCATTTTCAGTGAACAGCGTGATTCAATGTAGGTTTATGGGCTTTAACAAAGTGCTGGATGGTTTTGTGCTTTACCAATAAAATGATTTTATTCCCCTTCAAACCACAGGGATAGCCCTCACTCTTCATTATTAATCCATACCATTCATATCGCACGGTGCATTGACAAAACGAGTCACACAAGTGAAAACAAACACAGGAATGAGTCACATATATAGTCGATATGAAATCCAATGAGGAGCAACTGTGCCAGCTAAACTATAAATGAACCCGAGTGTATGAGTGTGAGCGAGAGTGTGAGACAGAGGGGGAGGTGTGGGAGAGACAGAAAAAGCCCAGCGACAAATCAACTGCAGTGTTTGTGCGCTGCGTGGTCCATGAGCGCGACAGACTGCCAGCGAACAGAAAAAAAGAAAGAAAAAAGGACTGCCAGCGAACAGGAAGTAACGGAGCCCACAGAGCATGAATTAAGTGGGTACATCACTGTACACTGCAGCATGTGTGAAAGTGAAAGTAATTCATTTGCATCGCATTTTCTCATTCATCACTTTGTTTATAAATCATACTGGAGAAACACTGTGGGCAAAACTCGATTTTTTCAGGTTTTGAGCCTGAAAACAAATAAATTGCCTGATCTCCACAATAATGTGTTTATTATTTATATATCCATACATGTACTGTTTTTAGAAAATCGGGCGTTTTCTCAAAATATATAAATATAAAACATTTTCTCACATTGTGGCAACATTTTCACAAGCATTTTTCAGAAGTATTATTTACCATCTAATTCCGAGCCTATTTATTCAGCTTTAAACCCCTAAAAACAAGGTGAATTTTGATTATATTTCTTCCCAGATTTTTTCTTCTATTACACCTTGTTTATTTGAAGAAATCTAAAATCCCCTCGTCTCAGAGAAAACAACATCCATTGTGTCAATAAAAATAACCCATACTAGAATCTGCTTTGTATCCAATGTTTGTGCTTTGAAAAAGGAAATTATGTTCAACTGGTTAACAGTTCAATTTCCAAACAACAACAAAACCCAAGATTCATTTGGGCTGAACAATGACATTTAAGATCAAGATAAAAAATAAAAATCCAGATTAAATGTCCGAATTGTTAGATCCACTTAAGTTGGCTCAGATTTGTTTTGTAGCTGACAAAGACGTGTATGTGACTAAGAGAGTTATTACAGAGTAGGGGGAATAGCTGAGTGGATATGTCAACAGAGCGTGGAGCAGAGACAACAGCGTGAGTGTGCAGAGAGGGGCGTGGCTGTGGCCGGCCGGCAGGAGCCTGGCGCAGCTGGCTGCTTGCATCTAAAGTAGCCCCTGTTGTACACTCATGGCACCAAGATTCAATTACACAGAGCAAGACTTTGGCTGAATATTAATCTAGGGCTCAAACTGAATTTGTCTGGCGATGGGGGACACAGGCCCATCTGGCTGAATGGAAGTGTGACTGTAGTGTTGGGCCTGTGTTTAGGAGGGCCGCCTGCGGTGGGACACTGGGACCTGTCAGCCGCTCTGAAGAAGACAGATTATTCTGGAGGCCCACAATTTACTGAACCAGACAAGAGAAGGGGGAAGGATGGAGCTGATTCAGACAATTAACGTCCCAAACTGATACTGGTAAAAAAAAATAGAGTAAAATACAAAATAAACTACCGTAGTGTTTAACAAGTGCAAATGATGAGCAAATACCAGTGAGCAAATAAAAAGAATAACAAAACAAACACATGTCTGTACAATTATAAAGGCCGCTGAAAGTCCATTGAAAATAATGTTTAAGCCCTACGGAGAAACTCAATCAGTTGAGAAGTAAAATGAAAAGGCTTGCTCAAGGAAATGCTCAAAGAAATGTAGAGGTAACCACTCTCTCAAGAGCCATATGCGGCGCTCTGCAGCCTCTGGTGTGACTCAGAGAAAAATGTAAACTCATTAAGTGTATTTATATGAATGATGAGCTGCTAAAATATGGCATATGACAAAATGACAATATGACATGAATTAGGTACACCGCTTAATCTGTACCTTTTTAAAGAATTTTACGTCATACTACATGATATGAACAATGATTTAAGCTTTATTGTTCGTTTATATTAAAAAGGACATTGAGTTGAAATGGGCCGACGTGGCTCTTTTTATGGTGAAAGTTGCAGACCCTGATCTAGAGGTTAATTTACTAATTCATTAAATTCATCATTTATTCATTTATTCCTCTTTTTCTTTATATTATCACAGGTTACTCCATTAGCTGCACAATGACATGTCTGGTGCTATAATGCAAGCGTCTTGCAGCTGTACAGCATTATGTGAACACCACCCCACTGAAGTCACGAGAGACCCCTCCCTCCTGATCCTGTCACATATTGTCCTTAGTCCTTAGGGAGACCGACAGCGCTCAGGGGGCACCGAGGCGACCTCTCCTTGACCTTCCAGTGTGCGCGTGACCTTCCTGTGGAAGGTTAGCTTATATACTAGGTCAAAGGCAACGGATGGAGGAGTGTGGGGGGAGGATGTCAGGAGCATGGATGAAATATTGGCTGAAGACAAGAGGGAGGTGAGACAAAGAACACACAGGGCTTTGTAGAGGAGTCAGTGCCGTGTGGGGGTTATCAGATCATAATTATAAGTCACTCTTTACCACCATTATTTGGCACATGTTTCTTTCTGCTTGTCAATAAAAAGACCGTGGGACACACAAGGCGGATTACAGACAGAGAAAGACACAGAATGATATTGTAGTTTTCCTCTTGATTGCAGTGAAGGTGCAAGACAGTTTTCCCAGGCAAGAGACGGTTATTGGCGGTGCTTTTAATTTGTTTCAAAGCCCAAAGCAAGATGTTTCCTATGATTAGTTTCACATAAATCCGTATTAATAAAGATAGGCTTTTAAAAACTAATGAAAACAAAGAGATAAAGATGTTACGTGCCAAAATGATAAGAACGAGCACGGCCATAACACAAGCACTTCTGGATTTCCGCTTGTTATGTATTTGAGAAAGAGTTGGGTGTTTTTGTCTGTGCTGAAAGAATAACCTCACTAGATAAATAATTCAACAGCGGGCATGGTTATGATGAGGAAACATTACTACATGGTTTGAACACAGTACCCTAACTAGCCTGAGAGTCAGTACTACCACCAATTCATTTTCTTGTAGGAGAGGTGTGGTTTACGATTGTCCATAGCCGTTCATTGGGCATGAATGTCTATCATGCGTCTGCACGTAGCCATAGCCAATCATTGGATGAGATGACGTATGACGTACCCGCTGTAAACTTTCGAGCTAAACTATTTAGAACACGGTCTAATGGATCCATAAATAAAGTTTTATTTTTAATCCGTAAACAAACTACAAGCTTATGTCGAATAGTGCGTCATCATCTTGCCGTCCCTCCTCGTTCTGTGATTGGTCCCCAAATCCATGCGAAGATTTGGGCCATGGTCCCCAGGCTGCTGTGCAGTTCAAAAGGATTCGAGCGCACACAGCAGTCTGGCGTTACCAGGCTAGACTCTAACCACAAAGAGTAAAGCAACACCTGACAAAAGCCGCCTGACTTACTCCATGTGATCTAGACACTATACAGTGCAGTGTAAAGACAGCCTGGTACTGCTCCACAGAGATTGGATTTCAAGGCGGCATAAACAGGCACAGAGTCAATCAGAGAGATATGTGTACCTGTATATTCACTTCAATACGGTACTTCAGCGGAAACAGCGGTATGTTTCTCCAATATCCGGAATGACAGCATTTTCTTAAGAAGAAAATCTCCTGAAGCAGCCAATTGCTCTTCTCTTTCAAAGGCAGACACAGCAACAATTTATCCAACTGGCCGCTATTTTAAAGTTTTTGGTTTAAATAATTCAGACGCTGTTTTTTCTACTCATCTGCAGTTGAGTAGAGTTGGTCCGCTGATCTGTCGAGATAAGTTACGAAATGCGCATGCCACTCCGCATTCACGCCTCTTGCATTATCCTCATGTCGAGATGAGCTGCTCTCACGACTTCGTATACATTTGTTTTATTTATTTTCTATTTTACATGACTAAAGAACAGTCGCATATGTTTTGACAGCAGCTAAAATCTGATGCTCCCGCTTCATTACGAATGACAAAATGTCATGTCCTGTTGTAACAGGCGGCTCATCTCGACATGCAGGGGTAACCCCTCTCGATGGGCACGTACCTTCAACAATTCATGTTCCTGACTGCTAGTGAGTAGATTTATTATGAGTAGGTAGCATATAGATGGGTAAATATCTGTTACGATCATAAAACTGTCTGTATGTAAATTGGTTCTAATTAGTATCGGCAGTTTAACTGTTTTGAGGGAAAGATTGATGAGGTGCCATAATTCAAATGGTAAATGGCTTTCTATCTCATATAATACGGCCACTTATTTATACCCTAATAAGACAAATATCTCTATTGCAGTGGTTCTCGACCTGGGAGTCAGGACCCTCATGGGGTTTGCCAGATCCTGAAGGTATATTTTGTAGAATGAATCAGGTTCTCCGAGGGGCACCACATTGAGGCCATTGTGATTGAAAACATTAATGCGGTTGATATAAAACTGCCTCGTATTCAATGAGAACGATGAGAAAGAAGAGACGCCAATGGTACAATGCGACAAAACCAAACATTTCTGCTTAGGGCACCAAACAGGAAGCCCAACCATCAAAGGCTGTTATATTGGGGATTGTGAGAATAAAAGGTTAAGAACCACTGCTCTACTGAATTAAGCTCCTGCTGTAAATTAAGCAGAAACAAACTACTACACCGTAGTTTGGCAGTGCCTATTAGGTTTATACATTACATATCTTACCATATATACTGTAGGTGATTTCCTCGGAATCATATCATAGAATTATAACAAGCAATTATAACAAGCGGTTTTTCATATATTTTTGGGCAGGTTTGGCTGCCCAGACCTGGCAACCCTGCCTGACCTACAGTGCACAGGGCATCATTAAGGACAGTGCACACTGACTGCATGGACGCTTCTCACTGCTGCCCTCAGGCAGAAGGTATCGCAGTGTGAAGAGCAGCACTGCAAGGTTCTGCAATAGCTTCATTCTACAGGCCATAAGACTGTTGAACTCTTAAAGGTTGAAGCTATGGTTCCCAGCTGCCTTAGGCGGATTGAGTTGCCTTGTGTACGAAATGCGTGGTATAAATAAAGTTGCCTTGCCTTATGTCTAGTTTATCTGTATATGTAGAGATTTTTATTTATGCTAGCACTTATGCAGCATTGTTTTGCACCTTACAGGGTCATTTGCAACGAAAGTTCGTTCTCAGGGCGCAGTTTCTATGTTTACCTTGAATGACTGTTATCTATCTTTAGATAACTTTATTATTATTAACTTTATTTCTTATTTTTTCATATTTTGACAAGGCAACCTACTTTGATAAGCAGTTATACTGTAAATGGGAAAAGCAGAAGAAGAATTATAAGCTATGAGTTCGGACATGAGCCCTGAACCAGTGTTAATTTGTGGAAAACATTAATTTACCAATCAATGAATCTTACCAGGGGCTATAATACAAACACAATAAAGGCAAGGCAAGTTTATTTGTAGAGCACAATTCATACACAAGGCAATTCAAAGTGCTTCACAGTCGCATAAAATTACAAGAAAACAGATCAAATCAATCAATAAAACATCAACATAAAAATTAATCAATTACAGTAAAAGGCAAGAGTGCAGATAAAACACTTTCAGTTTTCATATGCACGGGTAAAAAGAGCTGTTTTCAGCCTGGATTTGAACATTGTCAGAGTTGAGGCCTGTCTCACATCCTCATGAAGACTGTTCCAGATTTGAGCTGCATGAAACTGAAACGCAGCCTCACCGTGTTTATTATTGAATCTGGGAACCACCAGGAGACCCCTCCCTGAAGTTCTCAGGGCCCGAGATGGTTCATACGGCTCTAACATGTCAGAGATGTACTTTGGTGCTAAACCATGAAAAGACTTGTACACAAGCAGCGCTGTTTTAAATTCTATTCTCTGAGTGACAGGAAGCCAGTGCAGAGACCGGAGCACTGGACTAATGTGGTCGTATTTCCTGGTTCTTGTCAGGACTCGAGCAGCAGCGTTCTGGATGTACTGCAGCTCTAACAGCTCGTTTAGAAAGGCCAGTGAGCAGCCGTTACAGTAGTCTAACCTGCTGGAGACAAATGCATGGATGAGTCTCTCTAAGTCTGGTTTTGACATATTCCTCTGATCTTAGCAATGTTTTTCAGATGGTAAAAAGCTGATGATGTTATTGCTTTGATGTGGCTGTTTAAGTTCAGGTCTGAGTCCATGATTACTCCTAGATTTCTAACCTGATTTTTTGGTTTTAGAGAGAGAGACTCAAGGTGACTGATAACACTTTGTCTTTGTGTCTGTGGGCCAAAGACAATGATCTCAGTTTTGTTTGAGTTTAGTTGGAGAAAGTTGTTTTGCATCCACAAATTGATCTGTTCGATGCAGTGACAGAGTGTATCTACAGGCCCATGTTCACCTGCCGTCAGTGACACATAGATCTGAGTGTCATCTGCGTAGTTGTGGTATGACACATTGTTGCTGTTTATTAGCTGACCCAATGGAAGCATGTACAAGTTGAATAAGAGGGGTCCCAAGATTGACCCCTGGGGGACTCCACAGGTCATGGAAATTTTGTCTGAGACACAGTTGCCAATTTCGACAAAGTACGTCCTATCCTCGAGATAGGACTTGAACCAGTTTAGAGCAGTACCAGAGATTCCCACCCAGTTTTCTAACCTGTGAAGTAAGATCCCGTGGTCCACTGTGTCAAAGGCAGCGCTCAGGTCCAGCAGAACTAAAACCTTACCTGCATTGGTGTTCATACGGATATCATTTGTCACCTTGATCAGAGCTGTCTCAGTGCTGTGGTGGGGCCTAAATCCTGACTGGAAAGTATCAAACACATTGTTAGATAGGAGAAAGTAAGTGAGTTGTTGATATATTACTTTCTCTAGGACTTTTCCTAAGAATGGTAGGTTTGATATGGGCCGGTAGTTTCAGTACCTTGGGATCAAGGCTGCTCTTCTTTAGAAGAGGCTTAATGACCGCGGTTTTCAAGGCCTTTGGAAATGCTCAGGTCTCAAATGAGATGTTAACTAACTGAACAAGTTGTGGTAACTGGTCAACACAGACTTCAGAAATCTAGTGGGTAATTCATCAAGGCAGCATGTACATGAACTCAGACCGGGGATAACCTCTTCGATTGTTTTGTCAGTAACAGGTGTGAAATGTGTCAGCTCAAGGTGTTTATCTGGTGGCAGGGTTGCTATTTGTGTTGTGGAAATTATGGCATTTTTAATGCCTTGGACTTTGTCATAAAAAAATATTGCAAACTCATTGCACTTAGATGTAGAGACTAGTTCTAAGGGCAGTGAAACTGGAGGGTTAGTTAATCTGTTTACTGTGGAAAACAGAACAATAAAGACAGCAGACACAAGCTGGCAGAACCCATATTTATCCTCTTCCAAAAACGGTCTAATGAAACCCCAGTGAATGCCCCTAAGAGCAGTCCATTACCGGCACTTGAGTTTAAAAGTGCATCAAAAGTGGGCTGGTAAACAGAATTTGGCAAAGGTTTGTGCGATTTACAGAGCCTGACAGTCTGCAATTGAACCTGTAACATTGTGAGATAGAAGGCAACGTATATCTGTTTGAGAGTCAGTGCCGTCAAATGCCTCTTGAAAATGACACATTGACTTTTAGCATGTTCAGATGGAATGCGATGTGAATTCATGTGACTGTTTATGTTCAGATGGACCAAATGTTGCACTGAAGTTCAGAAGGACCTGTTTCTGCAGATGGTGTTTGGTGTAAAAGGCTTTGATTTCAGCTCACCTCTGAGTCAACTTTACTTTGCACAGCTTTGCTTCTGTACACACGTTGTGCTCACATTTTAAGATGTGTCTGTTGACATGAGCCCATCAGCCAAGTCTGTGGAATAACAGAGATCCAAACAACCGTAACACCTAGATGTTAAACTTAACACGTCACTGTTTGCCTAGGCTCTGGGGCTTGTGTCAAGACAAACTGGTCTTTAATTACTACCCACAGATCTTTCCCTACTCACTTTAAGCTACACTGAAGGGACAAGCCGGGGAAAGGTGCACTACGACACTTTTGATTTCTGCTTGAATTGGTTGGTGTTTTTCCAGGACACCATAATACTGAATCAGTGCAATACAGGCTCTAATACTAATTGAAACTGTAAAAGGCAATTAAAAACAACAACAACAACTGAGTTCAGTTTTGGTCATTGTCTTTTAGCCCGGTAAAGCAAACTTCACTCTGGTAGCAGTTTGTGTACATTCTGTTGACCCTTATGAATGAAAACCACTCAACCCCATGTGAGTGATATCAGAGAGAGATTTACCAGATACCCAAAAGAAAGAGCATTTAGCCTTGAACGAGGAGTTTTCCAGTTACTAAATGACTGAAGTGTCTCATTAATAACTTCAATAGTGATGATTACATTATTCAATGAGCAATAATCATGTCTCATAGTGACCAGTCAATAACCTGATCAATGTGTCTTGGTGAGGCATGAATAGTGACGAATAATCACAACTAATAATGTTCCAGCATAACCACTAGCACAGCCCATTTCTATCAATAATGCAGTGAAGAAATCAATGAAAATACTCCAATGTTTAAAACGTTTATCACTTCAGTTGACATATGCCCCACTGTAATTAAATCATGTTTTATAGCTAGATTACAAAAACACATTAGAGGAAAGCAGGCAGGGTTGGGTCTCTCAGTGTTTTAGAGCCAATAAGAGAGACCGGGCTAAACTGAGAGGTCATGGTCACAGAGTGCGATGTCACGTATAATGGAAAGGTGAGTAAACCAGAGCAAAAAACTAAAACATACCAACTTTTGTTGACACAGAGTCAACTTTCACACTGAAGAACTTTACTTTCATTTCTCATAATTTCCAGGATTAATAGGCATAATATAAATGACATGCAGTTTTGGGCTGGAGGTGAATATTGGGGATGCTTGACACCTGCTATGTTTTGGTGAAGTACCCGACTCTGAGGAGTGATTGGCGAAGTGGTGGATGGTCTGTTACTGTGGATCTTCTGTTTTGTTTGCAAACCCAGACAAGGAAGACCTTTATTAGAATTTATTAATCCAGAGACTGTTGTTCTCATGCTGTTCCTCTTTATCTGTAGTAGGGACTGACAAGTCTGCTCCATCTGTTATGTTTCCTGTAGATCTTAGTGGTTATCAAGTTAAGTAATGACAAACACTACGGTTTACTGGTGTTGGTTTGAAGAATCATTGTTTTCCATGTGAAGGACCTGTTTCATGTTTAAATATTTTAACTTTTACCAAATGAACAATACAAATTCTAAAAAACTAAAGATGTCATCCTGTCATAGATACATGTTAGTGTGTCAATCCTTCTGAAAGTGACCCAACCCTCCCCTTGGACTGTCCCAACCCTCCTTGGTCATAGGGATTAAAATGGTATTATTCTGTTTCTATTGATTATTAAACCCTCATGATTTAGAGGTATCATGCCCTGTCCCAAATTCAAACCCTAGCCCTAGATTTGAGCCCTTCCCCTTGATTTTGTGTGTTCCCGCGAGGGGGTAGGGTGTCCCAATACTTTAGGGAGCAAGAGGAAGTGTCTATCTCCCCCTAAAAAGGCCCCTCGGCAGTAAGTCAGCTCGGGAGCAGACTTGCAACCTGCTTAAGGCAAGGAAGTATAAAGATGGCGGCTACCGGTGGAAACGACAATTACAAATGTAAGAATATATACGCAAATAAGCCTGTAAAAATCGGAAATGTGTTGGAATGTGTTAGTTAGATGTATATGCAATGGACTTTTAGGTTATAGTTTGAAAGTCACTATTTCGTATATGCCGAGTGCTTCGCAAGAGTCTGTGTGTGTCCCGGTGTGTGCCCCGGTGTACATGCGGATATTTCGTGCTTATCCAGGTTCTCAATCTACTGACTCTGATTCAAGTTTCAGTAAACAAATGGTCTCACGCTGAACCCTTTCTCCTGTGGTGATAGAGGACTGAAGTGTTGCTTGTTAACGTTCTACTTATGTGACATGATAGATGATTATTGATTGACCTATCGAAAACAGTAATGCATCATGTTTACTCATTTAACAATAGACTGGATGCGATCTGAATGTGTAGGCCGTCTTGTTTTTAGACACAATGATAAGCTAGTTGGCAGCTGAGGTGACCAAAGTGCCAAAATTAAACAAAACAACATAGCTGAAACATCCCGACTATTACAAACATATGGCGAACGTGTCTTCTGTTTCGTATATTTCTTCTCTGTTGATTTAAACTTAGATAAATCAACATAGCACACACAACAGGCAGGGGCTACGCTGGAACCGGCATTTTCACACGTGAATGAAAATAGCGCTTCTTGTGTATGGTGTTATTGTAGTTTACAGGCAATGTGTACAGTATTACCGCTATCTACTAGACTGGGGTGAAATCAGACACGTCGATGTTGCGCGTGACGTAAGGAACACGTTCGCTGCGCTAATTTGCATACTAGTGGTGTCCCATTCCTAAGGGGACAATCTTCACTTGCACTTCCCTCATTGTGGAGGGAACTCATAGCAAGTGCTCTCAGAGCAAGTGAGATGAATGGGACTGTCTGAAAGTATTGGCAGTAGAGCTAAGTGGTGCCTTATGTGACCCAACCCACCCCACTCTCCCCTACAAATGTCCCTACCAACCGAGCAAGATGGCAAGACTGTCTATAATTTGTTTCTACACAATAAAATAATATATTGACACAATTAGCCACAACGCAGAGCGGTACATCCAAGGTACATCCAATGTTATGTATGATCCTGTTAATTTTAGAAATTAAAGCTGTAAATGAACTGAAGGCCTAATGTTGGTATTTGTGATTCACAAACACATGAGAATCTAATCTTGTGACACTCGCGCTGATTTATTTGAATCCGGACCACTGGTGGCTCAAGCCAATCGCGTTGCAGTACTGCCGTGAGAAAGATCTCAACTATTTTTTTTATCAACAGGATTACACCAGAAAACAAACATGCAAGGTCTACTCACTTATAACCATTAATAATAATTGTTAAAACTAAATGTTTAATGGATTTGCCTCGTGGAAGTTTGTTGCTTTGAGATTTGGCCATGATTGGCTAAAACAAGTTGTGCTTGATTTTATCAGCAGCAAATACTTCCAGATTTTGACACTAACCGTCTATCACATCCAAGCACATTTTTGTGCTTTGTGAAATTTATTTTTTGCATAACATAACATTTTCCCAGGGGGTGTATTTTTTAGGAATCTACTGTAAAATAATTTTATGTCATTTTTATTTTTACCCCATTGTAAAAAATAAAATAAATAAAAGACACCGAAATGTGCTCCGAACTTTAGAAAGCTAGAAGGTCTGACTCTCCCTCTCTCCCTTTCTTTAAAGAGAAATTAAATAAATTACTTTTGAAGCCTTTTTAACCCTTAAATTGCCAACTTTCTGATCTGTTACTGTAGTTGTACAAAGGGTTAAAATGTTAAAAAGTAATTTTTATATGTATGAAAAAAGGAGTCAGACCTGGAATATCACAAGTTATATTGAGTCTGGGGACCACCAATTCATTTTCTCGTAGGAGAGTGTGGTTTACGATTGTCCATAGCAGTTTATTGGGCGCTACGAATGTCTATCATATGTCTCTGCACGTAGTCATAGCCAATCGTATCATCGTATCGGATGAAGTGTGACGTACCCGCTGTAAACTTTCAAGCTAAACTATTTAGAACACGGTCTAAAGCTTGATTGAAAGATGGCGTTGTGTCTGCTGTCATGTTGGATCCGTAAATTAACTTTTTTTTTAATGTCAAATAGTGGGTCATCGTCTTGCCGTCCCTCCTCGTTCTGTGATTGGTCCCCAAATCCATGCTGTGAAATTCGAAATGATTCGAGCGCACACAGCAGCATGGGTATTCCCAGGCTAGAGTCAGACCTTGAAAATGAAAAAAAATAATTTTCTTTCTTTTAAAAATATCAATCCTTCATTGAGTTATAGCTTTTTGTTCAAACACATTTTGTGTCGAAGAACGTAACTTTTTAAAGATGTGATTGAAGGTTAACCACACAGATCACAGGCTGTACGTGTCGGCGGAAAGTCCTCCAGAACCAACACACTGAACACGGGGGCTCCCCAAGGCTGTGTGCAGAGCCCCCTCCTGTTCACTCTGCTGACCCATGACTGCGCTCCAAAGTATGACTCAGACCTCTTCATTAAGCCTGCAGATGACACAACAGTGGTGGGTCTCATCAACAACAGAGATGAGTCAAACTACAGGAGTGAGGTGAGCAGTCTGGCCATGTGGTGCCACA
Source organism: Neogobius melanostomus (assembly GCA_007210695.1). Classification (NCBI taxonomy): domain Eukaryota; kingdom Metazoa; phylum Chordata; class Actinopteri; order Gobiiformes; family Gobiidae; genus Neogobius; species Neogobius melanostomus. The sequence continues at coordinate 4,316,242 of VHKM01000221.1, read as the reverse complement.
GAACAATCTCTCTCTAAATGTGAAGAAGACAAAAGAGATTGTTGTGGACTTTCGAAGAGCGCGGGTCCAGCATGCTCCTCTAACAATCAACGGTGCTGCAGTGGAGAGGGTGACCAGCACTAAGTCCTGGGTGTGCACATCACAGAGAACCTTCCTGGACCATGCACACTACATCACTGGTCAAGAAAAGTAATCAGCGTCTCTACTTTCTCTGCAAGTTAAGAAGAGCTAGAGCCTCAGCCTCCGTTATGTGCATCTTCTACAGAGGGACTATAGAGAGCACCCTGACCAGCTCCATCACTGTGTGGCACGGCGCCAGCACTGCTCCTGCCGAAGGAGCCTCCAGCGCGTCGTGAGAGCAGCAGAGAAGATCTGGATTAAGGACATGTACTCCACCCAGCTCACCCGCAGAGCCGTCAGAATCACCAGAGACCCTTCTCACCCATCACACAGTCTTTTCAAGGTAATGCCTTCAGGGAGGAGACTGCGGAATCTACAGGCCAGCTCCAGCCGACTGGAGAACAGTGTCATACACCAGGCCATCAGGAAGCTGAACTCCCTGCCCTCCCTGCCCTTACCCCCACCCCCGGTTCCAGATTCAAGGATGAGAGAAATATAATTTCAAATCATTCACAAATGGTTTGACAAATAAAACATTCTTTGAATCTTTAAAGTGCTAATGTTATTTACACTGAGCACCATCTCCAACTTGTCCTCTGTTGCGGTCGTTTGATTGTTTTTACTTGTGTTTTTGATTTTGTGTGTCTTTTTTGTGTATCTTTTTTTAATTTCACTTTTATTACTCGACTTTGTGGGCCTATATAGAGATATGTGTTGTTTTATTGTTGGAATATTAGCTGTAGAAGTGTAGAACTGTGTTTAATGCGCGATATAGAAGATTGGATGATGACACTTGACTATACGTTTACAAATGCGAAAGCGCTCTAGACTAAATCGCGATCTAACGTCCCCTGTTATGGCTCGAAGAAAACTTGAGAAGGTGAGTACTCATTCTGTATATAAATATAAGGCTGTGATAAATGTATGTGGAGTTTTCGACCTGCGATAAATAAATAATGAGTGTTCTGAGGAAGTATAAGTGTTAGACAGATCATTTAGAGTCAGTGGAAATGTGTTTCCAAGACAACATACACCTCCAGTGCCTGTCCCTCACTTGCTTATATTGAACAGCGATACAGACCTTCGTTTCCCCGTCCTCCCTGTCCACTCGTATCCTGATATTTTCATAAATCTACAAACATATATAAACATTATTTCTACCCACACCACTTTTGTCCCATTGATTGGCAGTTTTACTTTCTTATTTCAAGCTACACATTTCCCACGTTTCCTGGTGAAGTCCACTCTAGTTCTGACATATCCAAATTTGTACAGATCCAGTGAGCTCCAAAGTGGCCTGGTACATTGCCACAACCAGCCACTGCATAGAATCTCTCTTTTTTTTTTGTCAATAAGGAGGTGGACAGTAGACAAAATCTTTTTCTTAATTGTGACCAGAGAGATCCACATACACACATAGGTTATGCCATCTAAATGTACTTTTTTTAATTTTTTATGAGTGATCTGATGGTATACAACATAGCTAATCGGTAATTTACCCACTATATTTAACATCAACACCGTTTTGGAACTTTTCCCTGTGATTACAAGACAAATTCAAATGATTTAAAAAGTGACGGTGTCTGCGTCGGGCTGATCCCAGGTCCTGTCGTTCCCCTGTCTGCGATGGTCCGCTCCTGCTTACGGAGCCGCCGTCCTGACTTTTCCCTTTCAAGATATTGACAACTTAAATATTTGCAAGAAATGTCACTTGAGACGTATAGTCTGTAAACCAATGCCCGTAAGCCTTATACATGCTTTTCAGTCATGTGACTTTTGTTGTTATGGTGGCCATTTTGAATACCGAAGTAGAATTATGCAGTACTACAACATGTAACAATATCTCAACTCAGGATGAAAATGAAAGACAACTGATTGACAGTGGTATTTTTATGTCCTCGTAATCATTGCTCATGAAGATAACAGTTAAAACACGGCCCCAGAGACACACGTTTATGTGAAGAAACCAGTAAGTCAGTGTTTAAGCTGCTCAAGACGTTAGCATGGTACCGGTTAGCACTTAGCTTTAACAGCTCAGCTCTGAGCTCTCCAAGGGAAAACCCTGAACCACAGACATCTAGCCTTGGATACAACATGTGACAGAGGTCAGAGCTGAGCTGTTACTGTAGTATTTCCTCAGTGTCCAGTCGTGTTTATCGTGTTGAAGCCATTGACAGTTGATGACAGTTGCTAACTGGTAGCATGCTAATGTCTTGAGCAGCTTAAACACTGACTCAGACTCTGTTGACATGACAAACTGTAAAAATCCCAGAAAAAGGTTTTCTGTTTCCTCTTTGATGAGTTAATTTAGTCTGAGGAGTGAAGCAGATCTTTAGTAAATCCTGCTGTAGCTTGACAGACAGAGCTGCAACGTCTGTGCCACATTGACTGGTTTCTTCACATAAATGTGTCTCTGGGGCCGTGTTTTTACTGTTATTTTCTTGAGCAATGATTACGAGGACATAAATATACCACTGTCAATCAGTTGTCTTTCATTTTCATCCTGAGTTGAGATATTGTTACATGTTGTAGTACTGCATAATTCTACTTTGGTGCTCAAAATGGCCGCCGGAACTATGCGTGATGTCATTGGAAATGCATGTATAGTTCACGGTTATGGCTCAATATACTTCAGTGTTCACGCTCCACTACCTGAACTCGCTCCCACATTTCAATGGCGGTGGTGGTTTGTTTGGTAGTCGAAATTAGGAGCCTGATTGACTCACGCATGCGCAGTCGAGATGGGCATTGGGATTATTAAAGCCGGAGGTCACATTAGATTTTGTAAAGCTTTTACCACACCTAAAAATGAGACAGGGTAGAGAAAAAATGTATGACTTTACAGAGGTGAAAAATGTGCCATCCCACACATGGTAATTATCATATATGTTGTATTGGCAGCTCACTCATGCGGCTCAATGTCACAAAAGATACACATTTAATGAAAGGTGGGCTCTCTACGCGCAGTGTATCTCATTAAGCATGTTGATATGGTCATAAAGGCCAGTAATATGTGTATTACCTTTGGGATGATGCTCTAATGGAATTTCAATGCCTCATTACAAGTCTTTTTTATTAATATGGCTTTCATGGAAGACCTTTGTGACACATGAAAGTACTCATGCGTACTGATACCATAAAAAGATGAATGATTCTAAAGTAAGGCAGCATGATATGAGAAGAGCATGTGGTATACGAGAAATAATACATTTTATATTGCATTTATGAATACAGATGTTGAGACATGCTTCTATTTCAATTAAATAACAACAGTAGTCGCTTTCATGAAGAAATCTTATCCACGACCGTCTTTTCACCCAATTTTCTGGTCTCTTTCATGTCTCTGGATTTAACATAACATACAGGCCCATGCTAACCTAATCTTCTTGGTAGTACTTAAATTTGCAGCAGGATGGATATAGTATAGTATCTAAAACTGTTTTCAAAACCTAGCCCTAATTCAGTAAAACGGTGTTACCTATGTAAATATAGCTATATTATCCCCTCATGTCAGCAATATACACTCAACAAAAATATAAACTCAACACCTTTGTTTCTGCTCCCATTTTTCATGAGATGGACTTAAAGATCTAAAATTCATTCCAGATACACAATATTACCATTTCTCTCATACATTGTTCACAAATCAGTCCAAATGTGTGATAGTGAGCACTTCTGCTTTGCTGAGATAATCCATCCCACCTCACAGGTGTGCCACATCAAGATGCTGATCTGACATCATGATTAGTGCACAGGTGTACCTTATACTGCCCACAATAAAAGGCCACCCTTAAATGTGCAGTTTTTTGCTTTATTGGGGGTCTGGGACTCAGAGCCAGTCATCAGTATCTGGGTGACCACCATTTGCCTCATGCAGTGCAACACATCTTCTTCGCATAGAGTTTATCAGATTGTCAATTGTGGCCTGTGGAATGTGGTCCACTCCTCTTCAATGGCTGTGTGAAGCTGCTGGATATATCCAGTGTGGGAACTGGTACACGCTGTCGTATTCGCCGGTCAAGCACATCCCAAACAACCTCAATGGGTGACATGTCCGGTGAGTATGCTGGCCATGCAAGAACTGGGACATTTTCAGCTTCCAAGAATTGTGTACAGATCCTTGCAACATGGGGCCGTGCATTATCTTGCTGAAACATGAGGTGATGTTCATGGATGTATGGCACAACAATGGGCCTCAGGATCTCATCACGGTATCTCTGTGCATTCAAAATGCCATCAATAAAATGCACCTGTGTTCTTCGTCCATAACAGATGCCTGCCCATACCATAACCCCACCACCACCATGGGCCACTCGATCCACAACATTGACATCAGCAAAGCGCTCACCCACACGACGCCACACACGCTGTCTGCCATCTGCCCTGAACAATGTAAACCGAGATTCATCCGTGAAGAGAACACCTCTCCAACGTGCCAGACGCCATCGAATGTGAGCATTTGCCCACTCAAGTCTGTTACGGCGACGAGCTGGAGTCAGGTCAAGACCCCGATGAGGACGACGAGCATGCAGTTGAGCTTCCCTGAGACGGTTTCTGACAGTTTGTGCAGAAATTGTTTGGTTATGCAAACCAATTGTTTCAGCAGCTGTCTGAGTGGCTGGTCTCAGACGATCTTGGAGGTGAACCTGCTGGATGTGGAGGTCCTGGGCTGGTGTGGTTACACGTGGTCTGCGGTTGTGAGGCCGGTTGGATGTACTGCCATATTCTCTGAAACGCCTTTGGAGACGGCTTATGGTGGAGAAATGAACATTCAATGCACGAGCAACAGATCTGGTTGACATTCCTGCTGTCAGCATGCCAAGTGCACGCTCCCTCAATGCTTGTGGCATCTGTGCATTTTGCTGTGAGACAAAACTGCACATTTCAGGGTGGCCTTTTATTGTGGGCAGTATAAGGTACACCTGTGCACTAATCATGATGTCAGATCAGCATCTTGATGTGGCACACCTGTGAGGTGGGATGGATTATCTCAGCAAAGCAGAAGTGCTCACTATCACACATTTAGACTGATTTGTGAACAATGTTTGAGAGAAATGGTAATATTGTCCTTTAAGTCCATCTCATGAAAAATGGGAGCAGAAACAAAGGTGTTGCGTTTATATTTTTGTTGAGTGTAGTTACCATGCTTTTTGTACGGGATAATCGACTCCGCGTCTTCCAGTTATTTCTGATAATGGACACCTCGTCGTGTATTATCCCGCTTATACCATGGTCCCGTGAACCGAAATTGTTCATTGGGGCCGTTTGCTTATTTTTTTAAGTCCTGGGTAGGAGTTATTTCACTTTTTAATACGTTTTCAGTTCCACCTCAATTGTTTATTGTTACTATGGAATCAAACTGCTGACATCATCAGTGATCAAGAGAAATAAGATTAAACTAAAACTAGCGATTTTAAGTGTAAAACTACAACAAAAAAGTGGTCCTGTTGTGGCTTAAGGTGCATTAACAAGAGGTATGACATTTGAGACAATAAAATAAGGTTTATCTGATTTCCAAAAACAGTTAGACAGTTGTTTATCGTTACTATGACAACAGCTACAATGGAAATAGATAGGAATCGAGCTTCCTGCCTCCAGCTAAGCCCGGAATGTTTACAAACAATTAAAGGGTCTATAGAACGTGATTTAACGGGTGCAGGTGTTCTGTCGAAATCGCCCACCCTGTCGAGAAGTGCCTCCCTCCACGAATTCGACACCTCTACCTACATTGAAATGATGTGAAATGATTGAAACTATGATTGAAATGATGTAAACACAATTTTTATGAAATTTTCACATCCGTAAAATGTAACAATGCTCTTGCTTTTTTATGTATAAGATCTAGTTATTGAGCTTATACATTTATACATCTCGATAAATTATATGCACATTTTTGGCATCTTCACGTAAATATTATAAACTCATTCTTTATCAATTAAATCAGTAATGCTGTGGAGAAGTGCAAATCATAACAAAATTAATGAATGTACCCACGATTAGCGTAAATAAACTACTCACGCGAAACTGGAGGACACTCTTATGGCAGTGGCAAGAACAAGCGATTTTTGAAAGAAAACCATAAGAAGTCCCGTTTTCTGTTTGCTAGAAGCCACCATGTGGCCTCCATGTGGCTTCTAGCAAACAGAAAACGGTATTTCTTATGGTTTTCTTTCAAAAATGCCACTCTGCCATAAGGCCAGATGTGTGCAGTGTACGACTAATAGTTGTCCTGTGTACAGTTTCCCCCACCTGAGCTGTAGCTCTCTGCAGTTCATCCAGGGTCATCATAGGCTTCTTGGTAACAGCTCTGGTCAGTGCGGTCCTTGTTCGGTCAGTAAATTTAGGAGAACAGCCGGGTCTTGGTAGGTTTGCAGTGATGCCACACTCTTTCTATTCCTGGATGATGTATTTAACTGTACTTTGAGAGATGTTCAAAGCTTTGGAAATGTTTTTATAACCTAACCCAGCTTTATACTTCTCAATAACTTTATCTCTGACTCGTCTGGTGTGTTATTGGCTTCATGATGTTGTTTAGTGACCAATACACTCTGACCATAGCTCTGAGGCCCTCACAGAACAGCTTAATTATACTGAGAGTAGATTACACACAGGTGGCCTCTATTTAATGGTTAGGGCAAGGTGTGAACATTCTGCAGTCATTAGGAATGTTATAAAGGCAATTTAATGCACTCAGAAAAATGCTGTATGAATACTTATGCATGCCCCACTTTTCACTTTTCTATTTTAAAAAATAACAGAATCATGTATCATTTTGCTTTCACTTCACAGTTGTCTGTTACTTGTGTGTGAACTTTCAGTAAAAAATTCAAAATAAAATCTTTACGTTAAGGGTTGTAAACATGACAAAATGTGAAAAAAGTGAAGCGCTGTGAATACTTTCCGGATGCACTGTATGTGCAAAGGTTGGGAATGACTTAACTAAAGCAAATCTATACTTTAGTCCACACATTTAAGCAATGTATTTGTTTTAAATTACAGTACAAGTGGCTGGGGGACAACGACACACTGGGCCAAATCTTGTGCCTGGCGTACGAGGGGCACAGTCCTCTAGCGAACGGAGATCTTGCGAGTGGCAGATATGCGCTATTCGCCTCCGCCACTTTCGAGAGGAGGTGATGGGATGGGAGCACCGCTGATATTCGTTTCCTCGTTTACATCGCGCTGCCTTGTGTTCTTCCTTAAGCCTTAGGCTCTCACAGGTCAAACTAAAAGGTTATTAACCCCATCATGAGCTAAACAATATTCATGTCTCGAGTGAGAAAGAGCTACAGCCGCTCGCGGTGGATTGGACCAGCCCGCTTGGCATAAACGCGAAACAAAACAAATGCACATGTTCATCCCCCCACTCCCCCACAACCCTCTCCCTCCCCTTCCTGGCCGCCGATCGATCTGTTTGGAGGAAAAAAAGTGTCTTCACCCCAGTACTTCCCATTTAAATGCGCTAAGTCTGGAGTGGCAAGATCACAAAGTGCGCTCTTACTCAGCTCATAATGTTACGCTATAGTCTGCGCTTTGAGTCACTAGATCGGGCTCTATGTGTGAAGCCAGCTGTCTGTGTTTAAACAAGCTTCTGTTAGATCCTGCCAGCAACGCCACATTATAACAGAGCACATAACTAGCAGATAATGCATGGTACAGTACAATTAGGGTTCCACATATAGGGAGAAAAACATTATGGATTTATATTGGCCATTCCGCCTCATTTATGTGAACTGTTCAATGTTAAGTGTAAAATTATGATGGCGACGAGTCTCCACATTTCTCAATCAAGACCAAAGCTCAAAACCTTCAAAACTTTCATCCATCCATCCATTTTCTTCCGCTTTATCCGGGGCCGGGTCACGGAGGCAGCAGTCTGAGCAGAGATGCCCAGACTTCCCGATCCACGCACACCTCCTCCAGGTGTGCTGGGGGAACCCCGAGGCGACACCAGGCCAGCTCGGAGAAATAGTCCCTCCAGCAGAACAACATTGTCTGCAAACAGCAGAGATGAGATCCTGAGGTTCCCAAACCGGTCACCCTCCGGCCCCTGGCTGCGCCTAGAAATTCTGTCCATGAACAGAACCGGTGACAAAGGGCAGCCCTGGCGGAGACCAACATGCACGGGAACAGGTCTGACTTACTGCCGGCAATGCAAACCAAGCTCCTGCTGCGGTCATACAGGGAACGGGTCCCGGACCTCATACTCCCGGAGCACCCCCCACAGGGCACGATGAGGGACACGGTTGAACGCTTTCTCCAGATCCACAAAGCACATGTGGACTGGTTGGGCGATCCTCCACGAACCCTCGAGCACCCGATGAAGGGTATAGAGCTGGTCCAGTGTGCCGCGACCGGGACGAAAACCGCACTGTTCCTCCTGAATCCGAGGTTCGACTATCGGCCGGATCCTCCTTTCCAGCACCCTGGAGTAGACCTTACCTGGGAGGCTGAGGAGTGTGATCCCTCTGTAATTATTGGAGCACACCCTCCGATCCCCCTTCTTAAAGAGAGGGACCACCACCCCGGTCTGCCACTCCAGCGGCACTGTCCCCGACCGCCATGCGATGTTGCAGAGACGTGTCAGCCAAGACAGCCTACAACATCTAGAGACTTAAGGCACTCAGGGCGAATCTCATCCACCCCCGGAGCTTTGCCACCGAGGAGCTTTCTAACCACCTCAGTGACTTCAGCCTGGGTGATGGATGAGCCCTGGTTTCTCATCGGAAGACGTGACAGTGGGATTGAGGAGATCCTCGAAGTACTAAAAAGCAGCATGGATAAGAATATGATACTCCTCTCAATAGATATACAATCTAAATGTTCTTGTTTGACTGTACAATATGACATAATAATCATTATCAATTAGGTCGATAAAGATTAGAGAAGGCTCAATTGATTCTATTTGAATCCTCTATCAACGGTAACTTCAAAGCATTGTTGTGTCAAACTAAAACCAGAGATCATGTCCATGATATTGCCTCTGGACTGTGGGTAAAGTCAAAGAGACCAGGCGGAAGGCCCCCATCTTTCAGCGCACAGTCTATGTGTGACACATTTTCTAAACGCAGGCTGTAACCTTCAGCTCCAGACTTAAAGGAAGAGGCCACTGTTTTTACATACTGAGATTATGTTCTTACCTGAGCTTAGACGAGTTGATACGTACCTGTCTGGTCTTTGTGCGTGTGCTGAGTCACGCAAAAAGACCAAAGATGTTTGACCTCTCCCAGCATATTCCTATAGCTCCAAACGGGGTGAAGTTGGAAGCTACCATGCTCTTCCACGGGTACGCACAAAGACCAGACAGGTACGTATCAACTCGTCTAAGCTCAGGTAAGAACATATCTCCGAATGGAAAAACGGTGGCCTGTTCCTTTAACGCAGTAAGTGGGTTAAACAGGGGCTGTACGTGGGCAGGACAGACACCCATGGCCAGTGGCGATGTTTTGTACAACAGTGGTCCCTCCCCAAACTTTTTCCTCCAACAACCAATATTTTCCACAGATTTCTTTTTTCCATGTACGATTTTTGGCAGCTTTCAGCTCTTCAGATGTTGCAGATAATCAGTTCCTTTCAGTGAGCAGCTTCACTGTCCTTTATGCTATTCCTTAGCTATTCCTTCCATAGTTTTTATAGGCAAGGCAAGTTTATTTATATGGCACATGACAACTCACTGTGCCTCAAAGCAACACCAGACATCCAAACACAATAAAAAAAAATACAATAAAAAGCATGGAAAACACAATAAAAAAAAACAAATCAATAGATACAATTACATAAAATAAAAATAAAGTGTTTCAATTGCTATAAGCAGTTAGCCTGGCTATCGTCAGACAAAATATCACAAGTTATATTTAGTTTGGGGACCACCAATTCATTTTCTCGTTGGGAGGTGTGGTTTACGATTGTCCATAGTAGGGATGTCACGGTATGAAATTTTACCTCACGGTTATTGTGACCAAAATTATCACGGTTTTGTATTATCGCGGTATTTTTTTTAATGTGTGTTAATAAGTTCAGAAAGCATTGACAGTCCTACACAAACTGAAATAGTTTCAAAAAAGTGTAACAGTGTTTGTTATATTATATAAAAAATACAGACAAAGCCATATCAAAAGTGCAACTTTTCACATCAAAGTAAATGAACTATAACTATGAATTGGTGATTGTTTGGGGGGTATTACATGTACATTTATAGCACCAGAACCGTGTTAGAATATTTTTTAACTAGATAAACCCTCTATATCAGGATTATTGTTCTCAGTTTGTGTCCTACCAGTTTGCTTTCGCTCTGCAGATTTGGGAAAATACCATCAGACAGTAATCATTGTTAAATTGACGTACCCTGTAAACTTTTGAGCTAAACTATTTAGAACACGGTCTAAAGCTTGATCGAAAGATGGAGTCGCTGCTGTCATGTTGGATCTGTAAATAAGATAAGAGTTTTATCCCTAAACAAACTACAAGCTTCCATATGTCGAATAGCGCGTCATTGTCTTGCTGTCCCTCCTCGTTCTGTGATTGATTCCCAAATCAATGCAAAAATGTCAGCCATGGTCCCAGGCTGCTGTGAAGTTCGAAATGATTCGAGCGCACACAGCAGCATGGGCATTCCCAGGCTAATAGGCAGCAGTAAATAGGTGTACTTTCAGCCTGGACTTAAACATATCAGGGTTGAAGCCTGTCTCACGTTCTCACTGAGGCTGTTCCACACTTTTGCTGCATGAAACAGAAACGCAACTTCACCGTGTTTGGTGGTGACTCTGGGAACCACCAGGAGACCTCTCCCTGAGGATCTCAGGGCCCAAGGTGGTTTATACGGCTGGAACACATGAGAGATGTACTTTGGTGCCCAACCATGAAGGGACTTATACACAGCGACAGGAAGCAGTGCAAAGACCGGAGCACTGGACTAATATGGTCGTATTTCCTGGTTCTGGTCAGGACTCGAGCTGCAGCATTTTGAATATACTGCAGCTGTCTAACAGCTCGTTTAGAGAAGCCAGTGAGCAGTAGTCTAACGGACTGGAGACAAGCGCATTAATTAGTCTTTCCAAATCTGGTTTAGACACTATGTTTTTTATTTTAGCAATGTTTTTAGATGGTAATAAGCCCCTGATGTAATTGACTCAACATGACCGTTAAAATTCAGGTCTGAGTCCATGATTAGTCCTAGATTTCTAACTTGACTTTTGGGTCCCAGTGAAAGAGCTTCGAGATGACCAATTACAACCTCTCTGTGTTTTTGTGGGCCAAGAACAATTATCTCAGTTGTACTGTATCTGTATTTAACTGGAGGAAGTTGTTTTGCATCCACACACTAATCTGTTTGATGCAATGACACAGTGTATCTACAGGCCCATGTTCACCCGCTGTCAGTGAAACATAGATCTGAGTATTGTCTGCGTAATTGTGATAGGACACATTGTTACAGAATAATAATTGACCCAATGGAAGCATGTACAGATTGAACAAGAGGGGCCCCAGAATTGACCCCTGCAGAACCCCACAGGTCAATGCCATTTAGTCTGAGACACAGTTTCCCAACACAACATAGTAAGTTCGGTCCTCACGGGAGGATCTAGACCACTGGAGAGCCTTTCCAGAGATTCCCACCCAGGTTTTTAACCTCTCTAGTAAGATCCCATGGTCCACTGTATAGTATTTACAATCAAAGTACAGGAAAAAGTAATGCACTTCCATTCAGTGAATCTATCAGTGCCCCTGCAAAAAACTCTGTGGCTCTTTCTGGTGGTCAAGTCTGTTCAGTGTTCAGATCCATATCCAAATAGTATTTCTGATATGAATATTGTATTAAGATTAGTATTTTATTTCAAGTCTTTGATACAACTTCATTGGTATTTGTTCAGGTATATTTTTCATCTCCAGATAATTTTATACTTTGATGCTGAGGTATAAATGGCTTTTAACCTGTTCCCTGCCACCTTAGGGTTAGCAATTATGCATATGCAAATCTCAAAGTGTATTGACTGTAGAGCTTACAGCCTATATCCCAGTGTGATACCTCATTTGAAAGCCAAGACCTTCTAGTTTCTAAAAATATGTGAGTGAAACAACTTGCATCACATTTAGCCTGGAAAAATCCAGACTCACCGCTGTACCAGTGAGTGAGTCTGGTCACCGCTGCGTCAAATCCATTTCCCACAGCGGTACATACGCAAGCAAACAGGAAGCGGAGTAAACCAATCAGCGAAGGCCTGGCATCTGCCGTTGATGTGGTGTTATTAGCGGTTTTGCGTTAATATTAACGCAGGATTAAGAATCACGAAACTCACCTACTGTTGATGCGTTTTGGGTCATTTACCGCCGATTGGAGACATGCGCCTTCTCTCTTTCGTGCGTCTTCGTAGATTGTTATTGAGGGGACTTCCGCGTCTCATGACGTTGCTCGCTAATAACACGTCACGGCAAATAAACGAATCTGATTGCACGGGAACGGTTTGATTTTGCGGATACATCCAGCGGGGGCGGGGTGACCAGACTGATCCCCCGCTGTATACAAAAATACAGAGGGGAATCATTCTGGTCCAACCAGGCTACATCACATTTGCCCTTCCTAACCTAATCCCCAACCCTAGCCACCTGATCGGGGGATGGCAAGTAACAGGTTAAGCGATGCCCCCACGGCCTAGCGACGCAAGCACTGGCGCACTGGTCTGCACACTGTTTTTGCACCAGGCGGAAGATTGGGCCCACAGTGGGTTGTGCATGTAGAGAGCATGACCTCATGCAGAGACTTCCACAGTGTGGCAGAGGGAACAGGCATTTATCCGCAGCTTACAAAGAGAGGGACTGCTAGTTGTGGCACAGAGAAGGCATGATTAGACCACAATGACATATATTGTGGAATTGTCTTGTGTCAATATATTTTTAAAGCTTTTACAATAAATATTCACATTGTTTCCTACCTTCAGGTTACCTAGTAACAAGGTTGTCTCTTCAGAGCACATTGCCACAAAGACATCAGGTGTGACTTCCTGCTGCTCGTCCACTGACACTTGCAAGACCTCCAACAGCTGCACAAGGCCACTGCTCCTTCTGCTCTACTGAGCGCACTGGCCTGTCCACACTGGTTTAATTATGGAGCTGTGTTGATTTCTGCTTCAATAGTCAGTCACAGAGTGCAGTTCACTGCAGAGATTTGCTCACAGCAACGTGTCAGCCACAAAGAAAGGCACACTTCTGGGTGGCTGCTCTGGTCAGCACAGGAAATGACCAACTGACATGCAGACATCTTGATGAAGGATGGAGAAGTGATGATAAGGATCTAATAGCCCAGTTCATTGTGTTTGGCCAGTTATTATCCATGGTGCTGCTGTGAAAATAAAACCTCACATGTACTGTTCAAACTAGCTTTTCCGTAAACCCCTTTTTTGTTTTTCCCCATGTAAAGCGTCTTTGAGTGTCCAAAAAAGCGCTATACAAGTTCGATGTATTATTATTATTGCACAACAGGCTGGTATGCGTTAGAATTACTTAAGAGTATGCATTTGTATGGATCCTAGCCTCACTCTGGTGACACAAAACCATTATGTAGAATTGCCCTAAATTAGTATAAACAGAAATTGATCCTGCTGGCAATGGCTGCAGAAAAAAACAACAAAACACACACTCTTATCTTGGAAAAATCAAGCTCCCCCAACAAAGCAACACTGGTGGACTGAACTTTTGTCATATTGTACTCCTGAAAATCTAAGATAATGTTATGGGTATACCCCAGATTTTTAACAAGGTGGGGCAGACGAGGGTCATTTGTTTAAAAAAAAAAAAATGCATTGAATTAAAATAAATATATATACTGTAACAGGTTAAAAGGGGCAATGGGAGCCTACTCGGTGGTGCGATCAATAAAACAATAAAGTTAAAAGGGAATTAAACAATTTATTTAGGCCTAAAAAAAAAAAAAAAAACAGTGAATGTTAGTATTAAAAACAACTAGGATAAAACGAAGGAATCGTGGGGCTGTTGCGGATCCACGCGGATCTCCTCCTTGTATGGGACAGGGACGTGGCTGACTGGCGGAGGACGCTCTCGCTGGTCCGGGGCTTCTCGGGTCCGCGCGTCGGATCACCTGCACAAAACAGCACACGAGGGCCAGCGGAGAAGGCAACACACCAGAGACCTTAAGGCCATAGGCCGTCCATGAGCATCACTACTCCAAGTACATAATACTTACACCGCAGGGGGAGCTTCCCACTCCCCCGCTGCTGGTACTCTTCCCAGGTCTCTGCGCCTTTCCGTCCGTGGCCACGCATCAGCATAGCTGGCGTCCGGTACCCCGTCCCGCGTCCGCGTCGGTTCGCCCGGCCCTCACTCCACGCCCTCGCAGCGTGCCCGCCATCGGTCGACTCTTCGTCCTGTACACACACGCGCGCGCGCCCCCACCGGGGCTCGCCGCGGCTTACGTCCGCCCCGGGGCCTCTCCTCTGGTGCACGCTCCTTAAGTCCCCTCTCCAATCTACCTGCAGGTGCGTCCAATTGCAGGGGGCAATTGATTGGCCAAAAGTGGCACGTGTTGGGGTTGTTAGGGGCAACAAGCTAAAGGCGATGTCTAAAATATATATAATTAAAAATCCACAATAAAAGGATAAAAGCACTAAAAACATGCAGTTAAAATACACACAAGTAAAAATAAAACCACCAACTTGTGCCCCATCACATATACAGTATATAAAAGAAAGCCAAATTACTTTGGCTGACCATAAAGTTGATAGTATAGCGCAAGAACCCTGATGAACTGCTAAATCTATCTACATTGCGATGTCCTAATAGTCATTACAACATTGTTGTGTCAACATCTTGTCACTGTTTTCAATTCCCATGCTTCATGTGTACACTTCCTAAGTTTTAAATATAACTCCAGTTCCGGCAACAGGACCTATTCAAAAGTGATTTACAGAGTCAGCAGTAAAAGTACCATTGAAAGAGTTTATTCAGGAAGTGAACAGGTCATGACATAATTTCCTTCACTGCCACTATAGGAAGCAGTCTACTATTTTCCCCTTTGTTTGAGATCTGTACATAATAATAATAATAATAAAATAATATTAATAACAACATTAAGGTGTTTTTCTTTCCATTTGAAAACAGCCAAGTTCACTTCACATCAGACACAATAATAAAAGCCACAAACAGGACATTAATAATAGCACACTGCGATGGCCTGTCTTCTACATAAGTGGGTTTTGAGATGAGATTTAAATAGGGGCAGTGAGGTATTTTTGACGACGATCCGGGTGATGGTTTCAGTTATTTCTGATAACGGACACCTCGTTGTGTCCCTACACATACATAGGCTATATCAGCAATATGGAGTATACACGAGAGCATATCTCACCAGTGCTCAGGTCTCTGCGATGGCTCCCAGAATAGATTTGAAGTAATTTAACCGGTTTATAAAGCTCTAATGGTCTTAGTCCTACATATTTATCTGACACGATGGCACAGTGGTTAGCGCTCATACTCTACAGCTTGAAGATCCCTGGGCCAGACAGGAGTTTCTCGTGTAGGTTTCCTCTGGGTGCTCCGGTTTCCTTACATTGGTTGTGGTTGGAGGGTCTGTTGGCACAGATGTGTGCCCGGTCTTCTCCAAAAGGCAGTATGGAGTGAATTAATAAAAATCCTGTACTCTGTGTGAAGTGCTTTGGGTGACTTGTGACATCTGCTTTATCATTTAAGCCCTTTCGGGCCGCCTGGTCGTATTGTAATTGTCCCAAAAGCTCTGCTTTTACAACCCCTAGGCTACCTGAGATTATACAAGTTGTTGTATTTTATTTTTTATGTATGAATTTACATTTTGATTAAGTTTTTAAATACAATCTTTATTGATTGTATTTCTGATATTTTATTCAGTCTAATTTATTATATTTTTTGGTCTAACAGTAAAGGACTGTGAGAGGTCGTCTGTTGCCAATTGTTTGAAGCATTTTTTGCATTTTGTGTTTTTCATTTGCTCATCCTATAAACTTTCACCAGTGTTTTAATTATAAGCGTGATAAATAAAAGAGACCAGAGTGATAAATCTGATAACAGCACGTGACTCATTTCATTTGGAAAGGGCCATTCTGAATTATATGAAGCATGTCCTGTTGGTTGCATGGAAAGGGACCTCAGTAAGGAGCCAACCAGAGAAATGAGTGCTCCTGGGATACCCACAGGCTGGGAGACCCAAAGTGTTACAGCCAACTAAAGGCACATTTCTGTAAGGACACTGCAGCTCTAGTGCACACTAAGAGACTGACCCATTGTGGATTCAGTGTGTAACAATATAAAGATGGAGACAAATCAATGAGTTGTTAGAATGTGAACATACGATGAACAGTTTGTATAATGACCCACTGATGAAAATGGAAAAGACAACACTGAGTGTGTACTCTTTATGATAGGAGCCCACTGACTGTGGCCTCATGCAGTTTGGCTAATCATAGAAACAAAAAGATGGCAACATTGTTTTCCCCATTTGTTTATTTTTCAGTTGCTTAGAAAATCCATAGACCAGTGCTCTCCCATGACCCACTGTCGTCATCCATAGCTTGCTGACCACTGGAGCCGTTTCTACAATATTCATGAAAATATGTTAAAGATGCATCTTATACAATCATAGAATGAGTGACCCAAGCAGACGGGTCTAAGGGCACGTGGGGTGGAAAGACTCGGTACATTGTTGAAGGGGGCATATCCCATCTGCCCCATCTGCTGTGAGCCAGCCACTCTTTGCATAATGCAACTGACCAATGGACTTGTACAAGTATTCACATGTTAATAGCACACTTTCTAGTAATGTTGGTAAAATGTTAGAAGTTTAGCCCACCAGAAACAAAAAAACATGGATTTTTATATAAAACATTTAACATAATTTAAATAGAAACCTAATACAATATGGAAATAAAATATCAAAGAAAAGCCCTGCACATCACATACCTTTCTACACTAGTGTTCTGGGTTTTTCCCTACCACACAGGTTTTAATTCTTGATGCAAGACAGAGAAAATTAACAATTAAACTTGTTGAGCATGTGCTTATGTTTGAAATATATATGACACATGCAGGTAATGCTCCCAAACATCTATCCAAGAGCCAGAATCCTGTTCCCATGTAAATAAACCTCATGCTTTTGCAGCTCTACTTCACATATAGTTATAGTCAACACTGAACACTGGGTTAAATGTCAAGCCCATTCACAAATGGTATGCTTTTTTTGTCCATATAACATTACAAACGTGAGCTGAGATAAAAGTCACATATGTTTAGCTGAGGCGATTAAACAAGTTCATCTTCATTAATGACTTCAATTCAATTTTCTTGAAAAAGTAAATACACTCCAGATTAAACACTTGCAAAATGTCCACTGCAAAATGATTAGAGTACGGAAACAAATAAACCTCCTGGACTCTTACGAGCCATGCACTTTGTGGTGCATTTGTACAGCATTTTTTTTTAAGTCAAGAGATGCCCTTATCTGAGACAGATGGCATAAATTAAAAAAGCTACGTAAACCAGATCGCTGTCAAGGCCACAAGCTCATTATATTATTAAATAATTAAATAACCTAAATGACTAACTCGCATGAGAATTTAAGCACAAACACTGATTCAGATATTTAACTGAATCTAAAACTAAAAAGTGCAAAGCCAATTACAAATTAAACCCGTGTGATTAAGACTATTGGTAAAATATCTTGTACATAGAATTTGTAATTAAAAAAACAACATAAAAGTAATTCAGCTTTAACAAAACAAAACAAAAAATTAACCATTTCAGCATGGTTAAGAAAGCATGGGGACATGCATGGCATTACAGACGAGAGGAAACATTCCCTCGCAGGACCAAACTCAAGACTTACCAGAAACGTGTCTGCTTTAATGCTTCTCAAATGCATAGCACTAAGCCAAGAGCACAGCCTGTGCCAAAGGGAGGGTGTTCGTCTCACTGGGGCTCAGGCAGCCATCTGCTGCTGAACTCAAGCCAGTCTGAGTCTGATTTGGCCCAACTCGACCCAGCAGGCCTGATGCTGCAGCCCCACAAAGAGGACTTCCTGCTGGGACCATGCTTGGGGGAGGGATGGGCAAACAAAGACAGAGTAGTCCTTTGACCTGGCCCCTGGCCTGGCGGGGCAGACAGCCCAGACAGACAGCATCGTGTCTGCTCTGAGAAGCCCCTCCTCAGCGTCATCAGCTACACGGCTCCCAGAGGCTAGCGAGAGGATTGACGCACAGAATGAACACAATGAGGGGGCTGACAAGGACTGGCCTGACTCCCTCCACTCACTCATCTTTGGGAAGGATCTCTCCATTCCCTGTGGTCAGAACCCCTCTCGTCTGGTCCCTCTTAACACTGCAGCCACAACACATCAGACAGGCTGTGTCAAGCATGCCTCTACAGGCCGCTTGTTATTTCTCTAGCACCATTTTTTTTAAACTTTTCTGTGGAGAATCTATGTTCAGTAAATGGCCATGCTGCCTTTGCTCTGCCTGATTCCATCAGACCTTGGAAGCTAAGCAGGGAAGGGCCTGGTCGGTACTTGGATGGGAGACCGTTTAGTAACACCAGGAATCCAAGCGAATGTAGTGAGTGTGTGAGTGGTTGGTGGTGGTCGGAGGGGCCGATGGCGCAGACTGGTTGCCTCGCTTCCGTCAGTCTACCCCAGGGCAGCTGTGGCTACAATAGTAGCTTACCATCACCAAGTATGGAGTGAATGAATAGTGCAATGTAAAGCGTCTTTGCGTGTCCAGAAAAGCGCTATATAAAACCAATGCATTATTATTATTAAATAACTTAATGATAAAATTAAGCTGAAAAGCTTTTATTTGGTGTCGAGCGGTCTCTTCCTGATGGCAGGCAGCTAGGCTGAAGTGGTGAGCATTTGAATTGTTCGGTTGTAGTACTGGGTGGTAAGGGATTCTAGGGGACTCCAGTGGTGAGCATGCAGCTCAATGACCTCCATGAGGAGAGAGCGGGTGAGTCGGGACTCTGATGGGCACAGCATCTTGTCCCGCACTGTTGCTAAAAGGTCGTTCATCATCTCCGGGAGCTGTTCCTCCAGGAGGCGCCCGGTGCTCTGCAGCTGGAAAACACAAACGGGAGGTCAGTGTGTGCCTGTGACAGCACAGAGTGCAAGACCGTCTGACACCTTGTTACCGCGGTCAACAGAAAGGTTAGGTGGGAAAAGTGTGGGAGAAGAGCAGAGAGATTGTTTAAGAGAAGACAGCATTGGCCTGTGTGGCTTTTAAGTGCATATGACACACTAGACAACATTTTCTCCAAAACTTAATTAACCCAGATGCATTTGAAGCCTTATTTGCACTGGATTAGAATTGGGACCTCAGGTAAAAATGTACTAATTCTCAAGGAGTGAATCTGCCGAATGAATGACGGTGATTTGCAACGTAAAAAATCCCCGAAAATTTACCTTAATCATTAAGGTAAATATTGGGGGAATTGTTACCATTACGGTAATTCGACAAACTCTGAGGTCCTCCAATAATTTTAGTGTGCAGAATAGGTTACTTTAGCCGCTACAACATTTTTTCTTTGGATTGATACAAACTTTATATGCTTTAAATTAAAAAAATTGGATTTTTAACAATGCAGTGTCTGCGTTCAACAAAATATATTTCAAATTGCATCATATCTTGATGCCATTGAAAGTGAAAGTGAGTGTAGCCTGTACCTCCATTGAACAGCAGAGGACTGCATCTTCCTTCACTTCTGTGGATTCCAGCAACTACATAAACAAAATCAGAAAATAACATGAGCTACTGTATATACAATGACATTCATTAACAGAAATAGATTAAACAACCAAACACGTCTGATATGTAAATATCAAATCCTGCTGTATATTTGGAATGAACTACATGCAGAGATCAAACAAATGCAAGTGTAAGTGTCCATTTATTATTGCACACAAAAAGTACAAAATAAGCAATCCAAAATCTTGGACGACAACATGAGGCTTGCTGCCTGGCAAACAAGACAGTCATCAAACACCAGCCTGCATTGTGTCTGCAGCCCTGCCAAAAACAAACAGTTGAGCTGAAAAACATGCTCACTGGCTTTCCCCATGGACCCTGGCCTCACAGACAGATGGGCGTACAACAAGCACTGGTGCTGTAACAATGCACACATTGGACCCAATCTTGCATTTCTAACAGGGCGCGCTGTAAAATCTTCAGCTTCATACCTGGCACAGTAAGTGGGCTGGACAGATGATGTTATTCACAGCAGTGGTACCTCCCTGTTTTGAACACATTTCTGCAGCGTGGAGTTTACCCCGCACTCTTTAATAATGGCGCTAGAGTGGGACTATCAATATATTTCGGGAGATAGACAGTGTTTAACTCCTGTGAGGCTAGGCAACTTTATTTATACCGCACATTTCGTACACAAGACAAATCAATGCACCTAATAATGAGCACTTAATAAGATGCACGAGGTTGCGCGCAATGTTTATGTAAGAAGAGGAGAGTGAAGAGGAAGCAGCAAGATCCACCAGCCCATTTTTTTCCAAGTGACACCCTCGGGCTACTGCCGAGAGCACTGGCACACAGTTGTTTGTACATATGCATGTGAATAATTAAAAAACATGAAAACCTGTCATATAAGCACTTTAAGCTGTGTTTTACACAGGCTGCGGATCTGTGTCCAAATGCTGTGTTAGTAGTTACTAGGAGGGCCTAGCCTTTAGTCCTCTGCTTGATGTCTACACCCAGTGCCAGCTCAAGCAGGGGACCTAAGTCCGTGAATATGAGGCAGACGGTTCCTACACTTGTTTTTGGTCAGAATGTGCTGTTGAAGAACAGCATCAGTTTAAAGTCCAAAGACAAGGAGGAGCAGGGTCTGGCGACAGCGCAGAGGAGAGGGGTGGGGAAAAACAGGTCATTTATCAATAACAAAAACTGAACGGGTAAAAAATACTTTGAGGAACACTAGCCTGTTTTCCAACAAAGACTTTCCACAGCACCAGGTCTCAGCTCCCTACTACAGCTAAAAGGGTGTGGTGACAGTGTGGCTGTTTGATGTGGGAAGTCAAGACTCGTCGTCCTTTGAGGAGAGAGCTCTGCCACAAGCTGGATTAGCACATAATGAGTTCTCTGGGGAGACCATTACCAAGTTTGACTCAATAGATTAAAACAGTAAAATCTATAGTTTTCTATTATCAGCTTCCCTATCCACTGAATAGCATTTTCCTTAGCTTGCTTTTCATGCAACAACTTACTTCTAAGACTCCTGCATTCAACAGCAAAATGTGACAAGGATCAACACATTGAAATATAAAATATATAATACATATACAGTATCTCACATAAGTGAGTACACTCCTAACTTTATTGCAAATATTTAATTATATCTTTTAATAGGACGTCACTGAAGTAATGACAATTTGCTGCAATATAAAGTTGTCTGTACAGTGTATAACAGTGTGATTTTAATGTCCCAAATCTAAACATAAATCCACTGATGGAAAAACTGGATGAAACAAGTCAAAATGTAAATATTTTGTGTTTCCACCAGAGCTTCACAAGTCGCCACTGGACCCCTCTTTGCTTCTGTGATGACATGGTGGAAGTCAGAGACCTTTTGTTCCTCCAACTGCTGTTGTAGATGGCCCACAGATGCGCAATAGGTTTTAGATCGAGGGACATTCTTGGCCAGTCTGTTACCTTTACCCTCCGCTGCTTCGACAGGACAGTGGTCGTCTTGGTGTGTTCGAGGTTGTTACCATATTGGAGTCCTGTGGCCCAGTTTCTGAAGGAATCACTGATCACTTCAAATGAAATGCATAATTGAATAGTAGCTTGCAACTTGCATAGCAGCTCAAACTCCTCTCCAAACTGTGTACTGCTTTACTTGCACTGTAGTGCTCATACTAAACATGCCCATAGTCCGGCCCGCGGGCCAATCACAGCCCCCGACGTCATTTAATGTGGCACTATACAATTTTACAAATTAACATTATGTTCGGCCCGTGACCGGCAAGCCATAAAAAGCTAAAGTAGGTTATAATTATGTGATTTCACTGTACTGCCACATTAAAAAGATGCTGCATGAGCTGCTCTGCTGCTGGCTGTCACTCAAACGGGAGCGCGTCACGTGACTGCGAGTTTACAAGAGAAATAGCACTTGTTGGTTTGTTTTGCTACTACCGCTGATGACAGCTTTGAAATCACTTATGGACTTATCAGGAAACAAAGAACAAACTATCCTGAGGCTTTACTTTTACCATGTCATGGACAACTTTTTCTGTCAAACAAAACAAACTTTGGAACTATAGTGGAGCAGCCTAGTGACGCTACGAAGCTGCTCTCCTCAGGTCAGTAAGAATGAAGCTGTCGTCTTGTTATTGTAGCTGAGCCTTGCTTCTTGTTGTTGCATTATTTTCATTACATGTGCCTGTCACACGTTTCCTTGGGTACTGTTGTTGTGCTGCATTTGGAGCAGAAGAGCTGTAGATCTAGGCTACATGTGAAGTCGTGAAAACAAAACTTGCTAATGATACGTTTACCCAATAAAACAAAGATAGCCTGCTTTGAGTGGCATTTATGGATAAGAATGTGCAAATTAAGAACTAAGCAACTGCCATTGGCTCACTTTCAAAGGAGTTTTATGAACGCTTTTGTAATTTTATGACCATTCAAAATTCAGTTTTTACAATGTTAAAATGTGTAGCTTATAAAAATATTTTAGTTGATACTTAATAATGGCATTTTCAAACAGGTTTCAGAGTCAAACTACAATGAACAAACCTCTGTAGTATTTCAGTATAAAATCACACTGTTATTATTTACTTCAGCCCTTTTGAATTTTCCTTTATATTAAGAGAGCTGTTCACAATGCTTACATTTAAATACAAGACTTTCCTTTATAATTCTTATTATGTTTTCATAACGCTTAATTTACAGAAATAATCGTTTATTCATTATTAAGGATGTCGGTCCCAGGCCTTGGTCTGGTTATCCAATGTGGCTCTCGTAGAAAAAAGTTTGGACACCCCTGGCTGATACTCTACTAGTGTTAAGCCAAATAGGAAGTTACCGCGGTCTACAAAAGAGAGAGCCACACACACAAAGGAATAGAAACAGGGGAGCGGCTTTATTAGAGAGGAGATAAAAATATTTGATAAAAAAATATTTTAATCATTATTATTATTATGATATTATAAAATATGCGCCTTGAGTTGCCTTGTGTACGAAATGCGCGGTATAAATAAAGTTGCCTTGTCTAATATTAAATATAGCCGCAGCGATTGCTAGTCGTAACTGACCGCCCTGCACAGAGCAAAAGAGTGCGCCCATTTGTCTACCTTAATCTTAGATTACAGTATTAAAGCTGCTGTCGTAATGTATATTTCTTTTCAGGGGAGTCTTGGGATGTCTTTGAACACTTTGCCCCTATCAATGACGGTATCAAACTTTTCTAAGGTATGTTGATTTATACAACAGATAAAACGCTAACTTTAGCTGCGTTTTTAGCACAAATGCCTAGCTATAGCTGTTCCTGCATTAGCCTATTGGTTTGTTTGTGCTTCTTTTCAATTATTAAAGTGCTTTTCTTTTTTTGGGTGGAAACCACAAACAAAAAACATGTACTCCCTTGCTCTGAAAAGACTTGTCCTTATCGTAAAAATGCTGAAAGTTTTTACCCTCTTTTGTTGTTGTTGTCACTGAAGAAAGGTCGAGCGGATGTGTGTCTTGTTCGCATTACAGTGACACTTAAAATGAAAGTAGCAAGTGCCGACTAGACAAGAACCGGAAATCACTTCTTGGTCTGTGGAACTACCGTTAGCTTGATTCTAATGTTATGCACAGAGTCAATTACAATGTTATTTTGCATTACATGCGCATGTGCACGGAAGTGTGCGACGAGAGGAGTAGGTGTGTTAAGATGAAGTGTGCCTGGCTTGGATTGAAGGCAAGTCTAGGCAGTGGCAGCCGGGGGCAGAGCAAAACGCCTTGAGAACAGAGAGGAGCCTCAAATCACGCAGCATTTTGCGAAGACATTTCTGCTTCTCCCACTCACCAGACGCACGCCTCACCATCAGAGCAAAAGATAGACTCTCATCTTACAGTTTACAGTTAAGAATTAAAATGGAATAAATTATATATTTCTGTCTATTTAATGCACATGTTGGATACATCCTTGGCACTTTCTGTCTGCATTTTTGCAAATCAAAGTAGTTCACTGTGATAAGAAAAGAAGGGGCAGGGGGCCGCAGAGCATCAGGCCGTCATGTTTCTGATCAAACCACAATTCATATTCATCATCTGTCAGTCAGCAGTAAGCGCAAGTGTTGACCGCACTTCATTTCCTATCATCCCTTAGGCCTTTGTCGTTCCAGGCGGTGAAAAGCAACTTCGCCCACCACTCTCACGAGAGTATCAGCACCGTCGCACAAGTTTGTCAGAGCAAGGCGGTGGTATCTTGGACATAAATTAGACCTGCATGCACCACACTCCTCTATTTCATCAGTATAATCACATTTGTATCCAATAGTCTCAGCCAATAGCTTATATTTATTATTAAAGATAAATACAAACCCTTTTGCCAGCCCTGATGGCACGTGGACCCAAGTACACAAATCACACTAATTTCACACCAAGAATAAATGTGTAATGGTAGAAGGAACCACAGTAAAATTTCTCGATACACCAATGATTTACTTCTGAAAGGAACCTGCCAAATTTGACTTTTTTATGATGTGGCCTCAATGTTAAAATGCTTTATTAAAAATATATATTCACTGCTCCCACAAATTCTGAGGAAATGGTTGAACCTTTAAGATGGACAACCATCTCTGCAGCACTCCATAAAGGCCTGATTAGTGGCCAGAGAGAGCCTGGTGGTTCCAGAATGATTCCCCTCTGTATTTTTTTATACAGCAGGGGATCAGTCTGGACCCCCTGCCCCCGCTGGCTGTATCCGCAAAATCAAAACGATCCCGTGCAATCAGATTCGTTTATTTGCCGTGACGTGTTGTTAGCGAGCAGCGTCACTCACAGGACGTGGAAGTCCCCTCAATAACAATCTATGAGCGGTGCACGAAAGAGAGAAAGCGCGTCTCCAATCGGCGGTAAATGACCAAAAACACATTAACACATATTAACGCAAAACCGCTAATAACACCGCATCAATGGCAGACGCCCGGCCTTCGCTGATTGGTTCACTCCGCTTCCTGTTTGCTTGCGTATCTACCGCTGTGGGAAATGGAATCGACGCAGCGGTGACCAGACTCACCCGCTGCTACAGCGGTGAGTCTGGATTTTTCCAGGCTAGCAGAGATGGCCTTGTTCCTAAACAAATTCATCTTTTTTTCAACAATCTACACACAATACCCCATAATGACAAAGTGAAAACCCTTTTTTTTTTTAGGGTGTTTTGCAAAATGTATTAAAAATAAAACTAAAGCATTCCACTAATCAGGCCATTTCCTCAGAATTAGTGTTGACACGATACTAAAATTTCAAACTCGATTTTGTTACTGAAAATAAAACTCCATTCTCGATACCGATTTTGATACCACGGCAAACTTTTTTTTTTTAAATGCCCTTTTAAATATATATATATATATTTGCTGTAGGAACTTTTGTCACTTTGTAAATCTGCATGTATTATCTACTCATGTACGGTTTTATCATGTTCTTCAAAAATAACTGAAAGTCTTATTTGTTATCTCTAAACATAACATTACCATTTATTTCCAATATAAAATATTTACATATTACAAACACTGTCTGTTATAATAAGTGGAATGCCCAAGTGAACATTTCACAACTTTTCCCCTTTTGCAATTTTGTGTTACAGCTCAGCTTTAAGTCTCACCGCAGTCTGCTTCTGTTTGCTGAAACTTGTCCCCTTCATCTACTTCCTCCTTAAATATTCCCTTTGCTGATACCACTTCCATGTTGCGGTTGGTCTGTTGAGGCTATATTACATAGTTTCTATGGTGACAGAGGAATTGTGTAGAGAGAGAGCTAATAAGGGTCATGACTTTCTGGAAATTATGCTGTACTTCCGCCACAAAAACAAACCCATTGTAGTGTCTCCAGTCTAGACTCAGTCCATAAAAATAAAAAAAGGAACTTCATGCTACTGAGTGGTTATCAGTTTCACCAGATCAGATACAGACCTTGCTAATACTACATTGTGTGGATATATTCACAAATTGGTTACCTCTCGGAGACAGGTGTAGATGGGACACACCAGTACTCTGTACGGCTCCCCAGAGCTGCTCCTCATGGCACCAAACACTTCACACAAGAATGTAATGAAGCCTAACCACTTCTCCACGTCTGCCCGCTGGAGCTGCTCACGGCTGGAGAAATCTCTCTGGGAAACAAAGCAAGCGAGAACAATAAAAAGCTATAGATGCTCAATCTAATACCAAATAGATCTAGTTTAGCATACGCAATGTTAGGGATGGCCGACTGCCTCATGGACATTATTTTGAGTCAGGATTAACAGGAATCTTTTTCTGGTGGATTGTCGCTACTGTACATCTGAGTGGTGAGTGTTGCAAAAGTTTCTCCCTCCTGACGCCAGATTTATAACTTTGTTTGTTAGCGTAGCATAGCTTCTGACAGGCTAAAGGCTACAACACGTAAACATTGGCTTTCTGTCATCATGTAGGTTTACTACAGTGATGATAATGGCTGTATTCACGTTTACTGTGCCCACTTTTGTCATGTTAATGACCCGTGAAACATTTTACATTGAAAACAATGCAGTTCAAAGCTCATGCTAATCTTGTTAATCTACTGTTTGCCTTTTGCCTGCTCTAAACCAACTCTAAACCTTCAGTCTGGCCTCATAAGTTCAGTATAAGATGCTGTTAAAGTGACATGATGCTATTTTTGCAATTCCAAAGCTTCATGCAGAGCTGTCCTCAGAGAAGTCCATCAGATTTGTTTAAAGTTAAAACATGTAACTTAAACAACATGGTAGGCTACATGTTTAAATCAAAAATACAATAAATAGTAGCATATTCCAGTGTCACTGTTTCCCATTAATAGAGGAGATGGGTGGAAGTATAATAATAAGTAGGTCTGAGTAAATATTTAGCCAAAACAAAATGACATTGCATTTGATCTTTTTCATATTTTTCTAATAAAAATGATTGTTAGTTCCATCATAGTGTGTGAGACAGTGAGTCCCAGAAGCATTGTATTGTTTATTTTCCAATAGTGGAACGATAATTTGAAAACTTTACAACATTTGAGTGAGCCTTTCTATTGATTTTTAACATAAAAATAAATATCGGCAAATATCGGATATCGGCCACAGCAGCGAGGCAAATATCGGATATCGATATCGGCAGAACATTTTTATATCGGACCATCCCTATAAAATGTTCTGCACTATGGGTCATTATTAAGATATTATTACAATATTAAGTGTCATTTGTTAGTATACAATAGGAGAGACTAGCTATGAATAGATATAAAATTACTATGTAAATACAGTAGGAAGGCCCACAGCCCTGGTAGAATGCTGACCATGTAGTTAATGAAACAGTACAAATGTGCGGGTGTCCATTTACTTCACAGGGGAACGGCTTCTTATATTTAATCAAACCCACAATAAACAGTGACGCATTCCCCCAGACACACTAATTGCCGCCATAATGATTTACAGGACTCCGCGAGAGCAGCATCATTAATGATGGCCTTCATGAGACCACTTATGACATTTAAAAAGTTTAAAGTTAAAAGCCCAAATGTCAAAGAGAGGAAGGGGGTCCAGTGTGTGTGGTGGTGGTGGGGGGGGGGGGAGGTGTAGACCACACATCTGTGAATGGACTTAGTTACTGTCATGTAAAGGTTTTGAATGGAAATGTTAATGTTAATCTAAAAGTAAGGAAAAGTGGGTTATGAAGATGTGAATCTTAAAGCAAGTTCTGCGTGTCTTATTCCATACCTTTACATGTTTCAGTACACTGCTGCTAGGTATGGAATAAAATAAGCAGATCTGACAATAAGAATCACTATCAGAAAACATAATGAAGCTAATCGGACAGAAAAGTTGTCAGTTTAGGAAATGTTGTAATATATTAATTAGAATTAGAAAATTGCAAAACACTGCATATTTGAAAAACAAACAAACAACACTTTGGTTTCTTATTGCATGAGCAAATGTGTTGTAAGTTTTTTTGAGCCAAATCCAGACAAACATTTATTTTTAGTCCAGGGCAGCCAAGCAAAAAAGAAAGAAAAAAAAAGTTTATTTTCCAT
This sequence comes from Neogobius melanostomus, assembly GCA_007210695.1. Taxonomy (NCBI): domain Eukaryota; kingdom Metazoa; phylum Chordata; class Actinopteri; order Gobiiformes; family Gobiidae; genus Neogobius; species Neogobius melanostomus. Next base: position 4,287,875 of record VHKM01000221.1, on the reverse strand, counting down.
ACCTGCAACAGATTGAGCAACAGCGATCGAAATTTAGTCCCTCCACCATGAACATGGCCATCTTGTTACACAACTTGGCAGCTGTGGCAGCAAAGCTTCTGTCTGACACTGCCTTAGAATAGATGGCAGTGACCACCTGAGCCAGAGCCTCCTCAGAGTGTGCGGAGCTCTGGGCCTCCTGCATGAAAGAGGCCAACTGCTGCTCCACTCCACTACTGTTGCTCCTCATGCTGTTGAGGAGCTCCACCAGACGGTCCATGCTCTGTGTCCCAGGGCCAGAATCTACACAAGCCTCATCCTGTAAGGGACACCAAGACATTTACAATGAACAGCCACATTCCACATTTACCTTTGTGATTCAGTTTCAAGCAGCCTTAGAAATAAACAGGACTTATTAAACATTCCCTCATTGTCTATTATTGAAGATACGGTACATTTCATGTTGATACTACTCCATATGATGATGTGTGCTCCTGTTTGACAAATTATATGATGCTTTCGGCTTTGACGGAGCACCAAGTTTACATTATGTCAACAGAGGATGACATGATAATCACAGTATTAGTAAATGAAATGTCATAACACATATTACCAGACATGTATGGAGCACAACATCTCTGATGAGACATTGGGCCCGATCTTTTGTTTCTAAAGGTCCGGAAAATATGGGGTTAATTCACGGTTATATGATGATTTTTAAGCCTTATTAGGCCCGAGCCGGACGCAGTCCCCAGCAAGGGACTATTGTTTTTGGGTGGTTTCTTTTTTTTTTTTTTTTCGTCAACGATCGCATTTTTGACCCGCTAAACGTCGACGAAAACTCACTGGATTTGGCGGAGTCAATCGGATGGCGTGAAAATTGATGGAAAAAGACGAATTGGCCACGGCCAAAACAAAATGGCTCGACAGTGCCCTCTCAAGTTGACCCCTATTCAAATTGGGACACGCGTTTTTCGGCGTAGGCCACAACCGTTCGGTACAGTGAAAGGGGACATCAAGACAATCCAAAAACTGCATTGGAGCACCACACCCCGACGCACAGGAAGTCGGCCATTTTGGATTGAAAACCAGAATCCGTTTTGACTAATCTTATGTTTAAATGAACTAGTCCCTGGTTTTCATCCAAATCTGATCCCACTTGGCACAGTGCATCTAGACATATTGAAATTCAAGATTTGGCCACGGTTTGTAAAACTGTTACACACTCTCCTCCTAACGCCGCGGCGAAGAACGCGTAGATTTCGTGTATTTTCGAAGACCGCTCACGCTCACAGGCTTTGGCCAACAGAGCTCATATGCAAGTCACTAATGCACCACCCGAAACTTAACAGAACGCATCCATTAACATATAGGCTGCTCCCAGGATAGCGCCCCTACCTATACCTTGAAAACTGCAGTTTGGATTTTTTTTTATACAACGTTGCCAGTATGTTCTAAACACTGACTCAAACAAAAAATATATTACAGTCATGTCATATTTTATAAGTTGTGGGCGTGGCCAAGGTAAATGTCTCAAATAAGTCACGTTAACCTTTATAATTCGGACATGCACTAAAATATTGAGCTCAAACTTGTGTCGCTAATGCATGACCCCAAGCTGAACAAAACAAACTCATTAACAGACCAACTTCAGCACAGTCTAGCGCCACCTATCTATGCTTTGAAAATTGCAGTTTGTACAATTAATATGAAACATTGCAGGTATATTCTGCCCTATTAAAACAAACCGAAAAATATATTACAGTAGTTTTATATTTCTAAGATGTGGGCGTGGCCAATGCAAATGTCACTCCAATGGTATATTTTCCTGTATAATTCGAAAAGCTAATGATCTACTGAGCTCATATTTGAGTCAATCAGGCACTACCCCAAACTGAACAGAACAAACTTATTAGCAGGTGCACTTCAGACATACAGTACCACCTACCTATACCTTAAAATTAGCCTGGCTAACACCAGACTAAAATCACAAGAGAGATTTAGTCTGGGGACCACCAATTCATTTTCTCGTAGGAGAGGTGTGGTTTACGATTGTCCATATCTGTTTATTGGACGAATGTCTCTCCTGCATCTGCACGTAGCCATAACCAATCGTATCATGGTATCAGATGACGTATGACGTACCTGCTGTAAACTTTTGAGCTAAACTATTTCGAACACGTTCTAAAGCTTGATCGAAAGATGGCATCGCGTCTGCTGCTGTCATGTTGGATCAATGTTGGATCTGCAAATATTTTGTAATTTTTTTATCCCTAAACAAACTACAAGCTGCCGTCCCTCCTCGTTCTGTGATTGGTCCCCAAATCCCTACGAAAATTTCGGCCATGGTCCCCAGGCTGTAGTGAAGTTCGAAAAGATTCGAGCGCACACAGCAGTCTGACGTTAGCCAGGCTACCTTAAAATTGCAGTTGGAGTGATTTGTATGAAACGTTGCAGATATTATTGTACATAATGAAACAAAAAACAAAAATGGTGCTGTCCAAAATATCGCGTTATTAACGCGTGAACGTAAATATATTTTAACGCCGTCAATTTTTTAATCGCACGATTTATTTGTCCCAATTTTCCGAAGCCGCATGAGCCCAATGCACTCTGCTGCACCTCCGTGAACCTGGCCCCTCATCATGCTCAATGTGTATGTCAATCAAAAGTGTATACATTCACATTTAAATGGGGGCCAGCTTCACACAGCTCTCAGCAGCAGCTGTGGGAACGCGTCACGTGACCGCAAGTTTACAGGAAGAGAGGAGGACGTTGGTTTGTTTTGCTACTGCACGCTGAGGAAAGCTTTGAAATCGTATATGGACTTATTAGGAAGCAAGGAGCAGACACTTGAGCCCATCAGGCTTTACTTTTACCACGTCATGGACAGCTCTTTTTGGTAAACAAAACGAAGTTTGGAACTAAAGTGAAGCAGTCCTGACGCTACGAAGCTGCTCTCCTCAGGTCAGTAAGAAGAGGTTCCCTCGTTATTCAAATCTGCTGCTGCATGATTTTCATCACATGTGCGTGTCATGTACAGTATGTGCTTGAGCGCATTGCTGCGTTCTCCAAGAGTCTGCATTTGGAGCCGAAGAGCTAAACTCTTCTCTAAACTCAAGAAAACAAAACATGGTAATGATACGTTTCCCCCATAAAACTGACATTCAACAATACATCGTCTACTCTGACGGGCATTTATGGATAAGAATGAACTTAATGTTGTAAAACAACAATGTAAGAACAAAATAAACACAATCGGTGTGCTTTCTAACCCGACCTGCCCGCTCCCCAAGTTTGTGCTGTATATTTGAGGAACCCAACAGTATTAAAATGATAATTCAAGAGACATTTAGAATAGATAAAAATGTGAGATTCATTTGCAATTAATCGCGAGTAAATATTTTAATCATTGGACAGCACTAAAAATATATATTACAGTTGAATTATATTTGATAAAAATGTGGGCGAATGTGCCTTGTGAGTTTGAGTTGGAAACTGTATCACTTATAAACTGGATGAGAAAGAATCCCTATCTATGACAACACTTATGGTCCATGCTATAGCGCCCCCTACAGAAAAAGAGGATTTTTAATTTGGTACGAAAAAAATGTAGTCTGCCGAAATAGCTGACACTTAGCAGACAATTCTTTTTGCTGTAACATGTACAGGGTTGCTGGTCCAAGGTCATATGTATCCCCTTATAGTCTAATGGAGTGACTGCACTTTTTCACACCCCACATATTTTGACAAAAAGGCAGAAAAACAACAACTCAAACTTGGTTATTATCACCAAGAGAGATAGGGCTGCAATGATTATCCAATTTGATGTCATTTTGGTCAAGGGAAACTTTCTTGATGAAAGTCAGCAAGGCCAGTGTGAATTGTGAGGCTGAGTTTCGGCGGGCGCAATGCTGAGTGGCTGCAACGCGGGGAAGAAAGCGAGACGGGGCGGTCGCATGGGAGGGAGTTGCCCAAATGGCGAGGGCCTCTATCGCCGCTTGCAGCTTTAATCTATTACTGTGATTTGAAAATAATGCAATTAATTCAATCCTGGTATTATATTTTTTGCTCCTAATTAGCAGAATGCATAGCCTCTATTATACACAATGTGCACATATGACAGTGATGTGTTTCTCTAGCCTGGTGGGACCAGAATGATTCCCCTCTGTATTTTTGGATGTATCCGCAAAATCAAACCGTTCCCCTGCAATCAGATTCGTTTATTTGCAGTGACGTGTTGTTAGCGAGCAACGTCACTCACGGGACGCGGAAGTCCCCTCAATAACAATCTACGAACGACGCACGAGAGAGAGAAAGTGTGTCTCCAATCGGCGGTAAATGACCAAAAACACATCGACAGTAGGTGAGTTTCGTGATTCATAATCCTGCGCAAGTATTAACACAAAACCGCTAATAACACCGCATCAACGGCAGACGCCCACCTTCGCTGATTGGTTTACTCCGCTTCCTGTTTGCTTGCGTATCTACCGCTGTGGGAAATGGATTTGACGCAGCGGTGACCAGACTCACTCACTGGTACAGCGGTGAGTCTGGATTTTTCCAGGCTAGTGTTTCTCCTCTTTGCTCAGTTCAACATACTGAGCCCTGCTTATTCCTGCTTATTCCTGGTTTAGTCAAGGTTTAGTCAAGGTTTAGTCCAGGTTTAGTCCAGGTTTAGTTCTGGTTTAGTCCTGGTTTAGTCCTGGTTTTGTACGGATCCGCCGCTTAAGTGACCTCTGCTATAGCGTAACATTTTGTGCTTAGGAGGAGCGCACTTGAAGATCTTGCAGCTCCTAGACTTGCGCATGTGGAGTGGAGAAACACACATGGCCAATGGCGGGGTTGTGGGGATAAACATGTGCTTTTGTTTTGGTCGCGATTACAATCCGAGCCACTGTAGGACCGGCATAGACTATCTCTTTCTCTCGAGACACGAACATTGTTTAGCTCACAATGGGGTTAATAAAGTTTTTAGTTTGAGATGTGAGAGCCTATATGCTAAAGGTAGAACACAAGGCAGCGCGATATAAACGAGGAAATGAATGTGAGACTGCCATTAGAGAACCGCTCTCAATGCTGCTTGTAAACCACGTCTCAGTCGACCTCTCCTCTTTTTATAAGCGCAGGCACATAGCGCAACAGCAGCGCTACTAGGAAGATGGCCATCGAGTTAGAGTTTGCACAGTCCTTGCGCCAGGCACAAGATCTGGCCCATTAATGTGCAAAACAGCATACTATAGTGTTATCTAATTATAAATGTCATAAATGTATCCTGGAGGCCAATTTACATTGAGTGCTTATTGGTGCTTCCTGATGAGGCCAATGCTTCCAAATCAACTGTAATGACTTTGATGTGGTTCATGGTAGATGAGAGCTGCAGGTCAGTCGGCTAGCTAGTGGTTTGGTGCTCAGTGGGAAACATAAAAAAGTGTTAATCTAATGCTACTTAAGTAGTTTCATCGCCTTCTGACCAGGAGCATGTCATTGAATAATTAGGAGATGGTGCCTCTGAATACTAAAATGTCTAGACTCTAGAGCATGTTAGCTGCAGAATGACCTTAGTGGTGTTGCTAAACTGAACATCAAAATGATAGTCTATCATTACAAGACAAATAGCAACATACTTATACACACTTGTGCCATCCTGATAGCTTAAAGCTGACTGACAGGTAGTAAGCAGCTTTCAGTACCTTGTCCTTTAGCCTCTTCCTTAGCCGCTCTTTGGAAGACTGAAGCAGGCTGATTTTCGGCAGCTGTGATGGGCCCTCGCTTTCTCCGCCTGTTGGTCCGGGGCACCCCCTGTTAACCGTCAGGCCTGAAAAGTCATTTTTAGTGGGTGTGGTCTCAGTTTGGGGCGACTCCGACAGACTTTTCGAGGAGGTGTTTTGTTGGTCTTGTGGCAGACCAACTTGTCACTCTGTGTAACATTCTCCGTGTCTTTGGTAGTAATTGGGGGCATGCCTTTATCGCCCACAGCATTTGTCTGTTCGGGCTCTTGACCTTTCTGATTCGGGTGCCAACGTCGACTTTGACTGTATCCGTGAAGCGGGCGTCCTCCTTGGCGCTGCCCATGCCGTGGCGGTCGACCGCTATTTTTATTGTCCCCCAGTTCTGTTGGGTTCTGGTTTGGAGATGATTGCCGAGTTTGATCTTTTTGATGCTGTGGCGACTGCTGAATGTGCAGAGGCTGGTTCTTCCCACCGCCTCCTCCACCACCTCCTCCTTGAGTTCGTTGCGGTCTCCTGCAATGAGTACAAGCTTTGGTTAGGCTAACAAATATGCAGCAATGGAGTTGCAGATGTTACCAGCAACACTCTCAACACTTTCTTCAAAACCACTTAAAAGTAACTTATTAATTCATCCTCATCTTCGTTTTTAGATACTAGTCATCACATCAACCACTCGCCTAAAACATGTCTAAAGCCAAAGACTGCTTACATATAATTGCACAGTGTCCCAGAGTATGGCTGTCCCGCATAGAGATGTCCTTTTACACTGCTCTAGTTGTGCACTTGACAAGCCACTAACATATGGTGTTGCGGATTAGTCACCCTGCCACTGAAGAGGTAACCTATTATATTCTTTGACCTGCAAACTCAACCTGGGACAGAGTCTGGAGTGCACCTTTGGACATACTCTGGGATCTGCTACTTTTCAGGCACTGTAAAGCTAGAGCAAGGCTAGAATGGGGCTAAGCTAGGCCTAAAAAAAAAAGAAAAAAAGAAGGAGCAAGAGTTCATGATATCAAAATAGATAACAATCGCCACAATATCCAACCATTTGGAAAGTTGTAGGTGCCCCGACAGTTGAACACTGTTTTTACAAGGAGCTCTGTGACATAAATTTGTTCAGAGCCCAGTAGGATTTTTCTGCTGCAGTACCATCTTTTAATACATATATATCCATGATTAGTTTCTCACAAAAAATTCACATTTACAATATAAGCCTATAGTGACATTTGAAATTTACTGTACTACAAGAGAACACAAACTATGCATGAAGGTTTACCAGAATGAGTTCAATATTCAGTTAAATGTAGCTTTTAATGTATGTACAGTGCCTTGCGAAAGTACTAATACACCTTGAACTTTTGCACATTTTGTCATGTTTACAACCATAAACATAACGATTTTATTTTGAATTTTTTACTGAAAGTTATCTTGGGGCACTTGGTTGCATTTCTGACCAGTGCTCTCCTTGTTCGGTCTGTTAGTTTACGTGAACCCCCAGAAAATACTTATATTTCTCACAAACATGAGTACTCCATAGTGATAGAGGTACAATATGTCATATAAATGCCTATAGTTTACTTTGGAATGGCTATAATAGCATGATACAGATCCTTAAAAAATGAGGTTCAGTTCCGCTTTCCTTACACGGGGGCGGCTAAAGCACTCACCGAGCAACGCATTTGATTTGAGGCTTGTGTTTGGGCTGTTCTTGGACAGCATGCCGCTTATAGTTTTTGGGAGACAAATCTTTTGAGGCTGGATTATGACCAGGATTGGATGTTACGCATTTGCCTGCGCCTCTGACAATGCTCGGTGCTCTGGATCTATCATCCACAGCCTGGTCATCAGCAGGAGAAACCATTACAAAGACACACCGATTTCATGTGTTTTTGGAGGATGTAACTGAACAGGTCTGGAATATCTACAGCAGTCAGTTTAGCGGTAAGTGATGATGACACACATGCGCTCTGTTTGCATGCACACCTACACACATGGCACGCAGTTTAAATATGAAGAAATATAGACTAAAACTTGCACCGTCATTTTCGTACGATGCATATCGTCAGATTTTTGCACGGTGCATTGTTACACCCCTACTATTAAGCATATTAAATAACAAGTCCATGCTTTTAAACAAATACTGAGTCTCAACTCCCAAGAACACAAATAGGGTTGGTGACTCATTTGATTTAAATCAGGATTTGACGTCTAACAGAATGTGAGCATTTGTATGAAGAGGTTCAGATAGTTAAAAGGCATTTCTGTGATTTCTATAACGTTCCAGGAAAAGACAAAAAAAGGGTTTCTGGTACGTGTTCACTGCTGATTGTTATAGATTCCATCCAGAAAACCTACCAGCAACCCTTAAAAAAAAAAAAAAAAAACTGAAATAAAATTGGTCCTGGAGCGTCATATGGACCACTGGGATGGAAATTTAAAAAAGTAATAATTAAAGGGACTATACAGAGTTTTAAAATGTTAAAATTATGTATTTTCCTCCCCCTACATGTTCCAGCAATGTCCTAATGTGTAGAATGAGCCCAGACCTATTCACCACAACTGCCTCTAAAATCATGAACTGTCACTCAAAAGGGTGTTAATTTGGGTCCGAAGTGCCGTCATGCACAAGCTTAATATAGAAGCTGCAGTTACATGTAAGACCTGAGGTGGCAGTAGTGAGGATAAAAATGACCAACTTGAGTCTAGTCCCTTTAAGCTTTACATCATGTTATTATGTCATTCCATCATTAAAAACATGCCTCGAGTGTTGTCTTGGCTCATTCATGTATGTTTGAGTAATCTTTAAAAACTCTTTGATCTTTAAAGGACCTGTATCATGCTATTTTAGACATTCCAAAGTAAAGTATAGGCATTTATATGATGTATTGTACCTCTATCACTATGGATTGCATGTTTAATGCCTTTTATAGTACATAGTAGATTGAAATTTAGTAATTGAAATGGATTTTAATGAGCACTTTGTGGTTTTGTAGCTTGTAATAGGGCAACTATGTTTTTTGCTACGGTCTGTTTACAATAAGATGAAAATCAAAATTACATGAAGTTATTATATTACACTCAAAAATAATAACATTTGATATTAAAAGACTGGTGGCCTGGCTTGAAAACTGCAATACTACTGAATGTGGTTATTGAGATTGATGCAGGTACTGTAGCCGTTAGTTTAGGCCCCACTTTAATGAGTCATTGTGCTGATGTACTGGTGGTGCCCAGAGGTGAGTGTGAGGTCGTAATAAAATGTTAATCTTATTTAATGATGCCAGCTCCAAAGCAGCCCCACTGTTGCAGAGATTGACCCATCCATCAGTCGCATTACTGCCACAGAGATGTTTATATTGAGAGATAAACGGAGCACTGATTAAATTTCATCTGCCAATATCGAGTTGCTCAGAAACAAGTTCTCCAGGCACAACTCAAATGACGACTTTTATGGGTTATGACAGGACAATATTTATTTGACATGTATCTATGGGATTATTTCCTTCATACTATACTGTTGCCTGTACCATTCACCCAGCATTATATGGACTGTAGAAATAATAATAAAATAATAATAATAATAATAATGCATTAGTCTTATATAGCGTTTTTCTAGCCGCTCAAAGTCACTTTACAATTTCGTGCATTATTATTGACTCGGTGATGGTAAGCGAGGCAACCAGTCTGCACACATCAGCCACCACCAACAACCACTCACACACTACATTAGCCAGGCTTCCTGACATAAAGCTTTGTTGTCGTTTTTTGAGTCAACATTACACACGTAACATTACATTTCATTAGAAAGCACAGATAATGGTCTTAAAAACTTGACTGCCTGGCTCCGGTGGACACTAACCTGGCTGAGACTTTCCGTTTCCCCCAGGACCCGTGGGCAGAAGCACTGTTAACTGCTCTCGGCTCAACTGTTCAATGGTTCTAGAGGCGTGAAAGGCAAGCCGTGGAAATGCAAGGTTGGAGGTATTGGAAATTTGAAAATAAGTGGACATAAAAAGTATAGAATAGAGGATTGAAGCAAAACAGAAAGAAAAATCAGCAAAGAGGACACAAAAAAAACACTGAACCAAATGACTACATGAATGATCAGCATGCATTAGAATCTATTTTATGATAGGTGAGGTGAATATGACAAAAGTGTGAGTTAATGTGAGGTTAAGTTAAGATTTATCATTTGACCCTGGAGGAAAACATTGGGATGCCGTGGATGTGCATGTTTTAACCCAATCCCATTAAAAAAAATCATCAAAATTGCATTTAGAAGTTCGGTTGACAACACGTTCCAAGGCAAAAAGTTCCAGTTGAATGAAATCAAACTTTGTGCACATTCAAGCAGTATGAAGTGCTGCATGTTCACTGTGTTAACTGCCGTGAGCAGAAAGCGGCGCATTCCAGTAAATCACAACTAATTTCAGCCCTGCTCGACGTGCCCGCTAAAGTAGAAACACATGGACTGCCTCCCTTCTCGGCTCCTTCCTGTCACAGCCAGCCTATACTCGTCTCACATTCTCCTCCATTCACTCCAGCTCAGCGTCCAAGTCGCACTCCGTGTTCATCAAGTCTCTTTGTTGTGAGAAAATTTGCTCCTGTGTTTTAACATGAGCTATTTTGCAACCTCTTGAGTGCTTTTCTGGGGCTGAGCTTTTACCAGCAAATTGGATTCACTGTTCTGTATAATGTTTCTCTCTCACTACATGTCTTTATTTTACATACCTTTGTTTCTTGATTGCTTATCTATCTTGGCTCCGTGAATACACATTTTCTTACTGTATTATAAGAGCTGCTGAAACAAATTAATGTCTCCATTGTGAGATCAATAAAGTTGTATCTCAACAAACTTCTTAATCCTTCAAATATACAAAAAATAGGTAACGGACAAAATTGAAGAGACTGGGATTACTTGGACGTGGCAGAGTAGTAATGTCTTTTCCTACTCATTCTCCTGTTTATCAAAATAGACCCTGAACTTAAGACACTGGATTAACCACATTTCTATCCTCATCACGCTTGTTACGGTTCCCTTTGCCAAGTAAATGTATCAAGTATGATGTAGCCCCTTTGGTTAGAATGAAAAAAAAGTTCATTAATAAACTTTGTGTGCAATGTGTCAACCAACAACATTAAGAGTGCAAAAAAAATGTGTGTGGTTATCCCAATACCTTTTTTTTTACAAATAACATTTTAGTTTATATTTCCAGAGCCAAATAACACGTTTAGTTTGTTTGCTGAAGGTTGTCCATCATTGTACAAACTGATTATTCGCTGTGGCTTGAAAACAAGGATCAAAGTGTTCTTGTCCATTTGGTCTCACAAAAATTTCCTCTTTTTAAAACCACAAATATTTTCCTTTTTTTCCTCGTCTCTTAGCAACTGAAGAACAGTTTTCCAATGACGTCAGGCCAGAGAGCAAAAAATAAATAAAAAATTAGATGGAGCCGTTTTCCTTCATCATGAGGACCTGCATTCGAAGCTGCTCGACGAGGCTGAGATTGTTTGTTGACTACAATTAGAGGAAGACATGCCAGGGCAAAACAAATCTGAGTGGCAGGGTAAAGACTTTTGAGACATGCCAAACGGTTTGATTTCTCAAAAGTGCAATTGGAGAAAAACAACAAAAAAAACCTTGAGAAAAAGAGGTGATTAATTAGCATCTACACCCCACACTTTGCTGAGTGAGAAACCTTGAAAGTCTTAATAGAGATTTTCTATTCCCTTTTTCCTGTCTGCAGTAGTGCATGCATTCCTCTCTTGACATTGCTTTGGCTGAGGATAGATAGACTGTTGCACTGACTAAGCACCAAGACTCCTGACATCAACACTGAACAACATGCTTTCTCTTGGAGGAAGGTGTGTGTGTGTACATTTGTGCTATTACCGTCGGTCATTCCTCTTGCGTCTAAAAAGTTTCTTGGTGTGCGCAATCTCAGCCTCATTGGGAAGTGGTGAAAAGACCTGAGGGGGAAAAAAAAAAATTAAATCAGGATATATATAGAGTGAGGCTTTGAACATTTTGAACAACTTTTGAAAAGGTCCTTAATGAATGTGACACTTTGACACTTTGCTGAGACTGAGTTAACACAACCATTAAGCATCAACTCTGGTCAATCAGGCAACCTTATCTCACCATTATCTGCTGTTACTATAGTTACAGTTGGTCCATAGACACACGTTTCCCCCCTTTTTTCCTGTCAGGTTGATGCGAATGCAATCACCTACAGCAGTGGTTCCCAACCTTTTTATTAGACCAATGTGATCCCAAAGGTTAGCATGCATGATATCGTATACACAGCCGCATGCACACCTACACACCCATAACGTGCAGTCAGAAAAAGCAGAAAACTGTACACAGCCGTCATCAACATTGACAAGTAAAATTGCTTGCTGCTGTATTGAAGAAATCTTCAGTAATCATCTGTCTGTAAAAAGTCTATCACCAGTTGAAATGTGTAAAGCCCATGTACAAACAGCACTTGACTTTATAACCCTGCAAATCCTTCTGTATTTTAAACACATAGATACCAAGTTTTGGTTAAAAAAATATATATTGGGAATTGTTGAAGTCCAGCCAAAATCCGTATGTGGAGCAGAAAATGAAGGTGAAAGAACTGTATTTTTACGGCATTGAAAATGCACACTTCCGACAGAATATTGAAGTAAATGCAAGTTCCAACTGTGAGTTCCAACTTGCCACTGGAAAAGACTGTGTAGATGAAAAAATAGACTGAATGCGGACTAGTTGCATGTTTGGCTACTGTAGTTCTCCTCTAGGATATCATTAGCTGTAATTCTGCCTTCAAATAGTAACCAGATGACATCGAGAGGCACTAGCTAAATACTTCCGAATGGCAATGGAAAATGCAAATGACAAAGTATATTGGGCGGCACAGTAGCACAGCGGTCAGCGCTTGTGCCTCACAGCAAGAAGGTCACAGGTTCAATTCCCACCTGGACGGGGCCTTTCTGTGTAGACTTTGCATGTTCTCCCCGTGTTTGTGTAGGTTTCCTCCGGGTACTCTGGTTTCCCCAACTACTTAAAAAAACATGTACAATAGGTTTCCGATATAGGGTCAGGACTCCCCAGGAAATAAGATTCCTTTATGCGTCATGGCGACGTGTAACCTCCCTCTTTCTTGGTACAGCTGCATTTTTCCTACAAGCTGCATTTGTGGTTTCTGTGTTCCGCATTGTTTTACTGGATACTTTTGTACATCTTTGCCGTGTTTTTGTGGGGTTCGGGGGACATTTTTTTACTGCAGCTTTTTTTAAAGTAAAGAAGTAGCTATCTTATCAGCTAAACCCATTTGCGACTTACACATTTCTTCTTCTGAGACACTGACGGTGCACCAAGAGCCCCCACACCTGCAGCACAGTGGAGGTGTCACAAGAGGGGCTACAGGAAAGAAAAGAGACAAACGAGGAGGTATCCGGGCAAGTTCACAACTAAGCCACACATGCCTTCTATTGTTCTAGCTAATGGACGTTCACTGGAGAATAAAACAGATTATCTGTTAAGCTCTTCCCAGAAGATGGAGAAAGACTGCTGTGGAGCAGAGGGAGCTGCACAGGAGGAAAAGGAAGTGGAGCTGATCAGTGCAGGACACCACGCTCTGAAACAGGGACAAACCCAGGAGGCGCTGCACCTTTCAGAGAATTAGAGGAACACTGAAGGCAGCCAGCCAGGTTTTCTCCGGGTGCTGCGGTTTCCCCTACCTCCGGGGTAGGTCGGCCCACAATGGCAGCGTGGCTCAGTCGCAGCGGTTCAGGACTAACACCTGAACACCATTTCATTGTACGCTTGTACAATGACAAATAAAGCACTTACTTACTAATCTCAGTGGGATTCCCTGGTTGAATAAAGAATAACAAGAACACATTTAAAAAAAAGCTGCTTTATGCCATTATACTTTGTGTCACATACAGTAGAACACATGTGTGACAAAGACACAACATAGGCAGCTGGAAATGAGACTGCTTTAAAAAGATACCAGCTGTGTGTATGTGAAAGTCCTATCTGTAGGTGGCAGTCAGCGTGTGGTAGATCAAAGCAAGGCGTGTGCTGTGCTGGTCGACAGCCAGACAACCTATGACCCTGCGGCAGCAATAGCCAGCACTGTGGACGTGACCAGGATGGTGAAGGAGGGGTGCCTTTAGGAAAAAAGAAATTCTAACTACGGTGTATTTGTGCAGATCACAAGTTACAAAGCTAATTGCAACTCAAAAATAATAAAAATTGTAGAACAATGAAACAATAGTGACGTGTTTCGTCAAATAATAACACATTTCAGGACAACTGAAAGTAATTAACATTTCTGGAATTATTGAGTAAAATGTCAGCGTTCCAGTTTCACATGGACATGGGTTTTCCCCACAATCTTCTTGCAAAGGAGCTGATATAACCCTACACTATCAGTAAATCATTTAAAATTGTTTGGCTCAGACATGACGATTTACAAATATTCGCTATTCATTTTTAATAAGTACTACATCGACTTATCGCTCAAGAATCAGCAATATATTTGGGCTCAATATTTATTGTCCATACACGTTTATTTGCAATTTTATCTTGCATTTCTATGTAATACTGAAATTTGTACTCAATTAATCAAACTTAATTTATAAATTTTCATACTGAAGGGTATCACAAAGTGCTTTACAGATAACATTTAAAACAATACGCCCGGTGTAAAAAAGGCCCCCTTGTGGCCGCTAAAGTCGCACTTTACTGCGACTTTTTCCCTCCTACTGAGGGACGCCTCGCTTACCTGGATGCTTAGCCAATCACAAGTTAACTCAGACTTGCAGCACGCTGGTATTATTCAGTACGAGACTTTTGCCAGTAGTGTACGCTACCAGCACGGACTAATAACCAGAGCCGGTGCTGGCCCTTCTGGGGCCCTAAGTAAAAATCACTCGGGGGCCCTACAGTTAGGGATGGGCAAAGTGAAGCTTCATGAAACTCCAAAGCATTTGAAGCGATTGTGCCGGAGCCTCGAATCACAGTTCGAAACAATCACTCCACAGTGACATCTAGTGGCAAAGTGTCATTACAACCGCATTTACGGTGTTTCAGGATTCAACCATATGTTATTGATTCATCTGTGAGTGAAATAAAACCACATTCTGTTTGATTTTATTTGCCATTAAAACATGACTCTTCCTGATGTGTTATTGTTCACAGTGGTACTAGAAAAATAAACCAATGAAGCCATTTTCATAAATGTTCCAATTTTTTCTCCAACTCAATACTTCTTTTTGCTAATCGATTTTTATAAAAGACATGGTAGCATTAACAATGATTTTAAGATAAAAGCGTAGAGGTCTGTAATTCAGATTGACACCTAGCAATCAGTCAGAGCTGAGATTCGTACTCACGCTACTCAGATGAGCAGTAGTTTAAGCGCAGCAACTTTACCAACTGTGCCACCTGAACACACTCACGCGCGGCACTAAAACACTACACAAACATGGAGAAAGGTTTTCAAAGCCCTTTGGTTTGCTCAAGGTTCGACTCAGACGCCCTCTAGTGAAGTGTTTTGAAACTGTCGCGTTTCATGAAACACTTTAGTCTGAGTCACGTGACATGCGCGTTTTGAAGCAGTGTTTTGAATCGCATGCGCCATGAGACTTCGACACGGTGTCGAATCCCGGGCTTCAAGACGGCCATCCCTACCTACAGTACACATCCCATGGCTATTCGATGAAAGCGAACGCATTTATGGTCAAAAACAGTTACACTGTGCAGTAGTGCAGGGCAGAAGTGGAACATAACCTCAATTTGGGCCCTGCCCCATTGTGTGACAACCACTAACCACTAAGCCACTGTCAGACTGGAGTTTAGGACACCACTAGTCTATTTTCCACCACTTTTTACAATGGTAAAAGGTACTGACCCAGTTTGGGAACCACTGACTTTAAAACTAACTGAAACCTGCACCTGATGGTTATATTTTTATCTTACCACTGAGAATCAGCCTGACAGTAATTTGTTTTAGACCGTGCACTTTCCGAGAACTAGAGTTACTGAAATTAACTGCGAGTGGGGATTCAACTCCCATTTGAGACCTTACCATGAAAGCCCCGTCTGTGAGGTAGGATGCAAACCATTTGTGGACAGCACCAGAGAGGCCGATGTGTTTTAAATGAGTTCAAAGAATAGGCAGCGCTCAGATCCAGAAGAACCAACACTGTGACCTTCTGTGAGTCATAATTGAATCTAAAATCATTTAAAATCTTTAAAAGGGCCGTCTTGGTGCTGTGGTTTACACTAAAACCAGACTGGAATTTCTCAAGGACATTATGTGCATTAATAAAATCATTAAGTTGGATAAAGACACGTTCTTCTAAGATGTTGATTAAAAATGGTAAGTTGGATACCGGTCTAAAATTGTTAAAATCATTACAGTCCAAATTGCTCTTCTTCAGTAGAGGCCTCACCACCACCCCCTTAAAGGCAGCAGGGAAGACCCCTGTCTGAAGAGAGCAATTCATCATGTGTAAAAAGTGTGTTAAAGCATATCCATAGAATGTTTTAAAAAACAGGGTTGGGTCCGGGTCTAAAAGACTGACGTTAACTTTGTAAAAATGTTTCAACTTGTGTGGTATTTGTGTTAGTTTAGCCATTCATACTTATTTCAATCGTCAACCAAATGAAATTAAAAAACATAAAAATCAAATCACAATAAAATAGCAAAAGAACAAAAACACTATTTGATAGTTCTTCAAAACGGTTTAGCCCTAATAGTGTCTCCTTACAATCAAGTGAATGTGGTGTAAGTAACAGGAAAGGAAAATAAGGAAATGAACAAATAGTGCAGCGATGGAAACGTGACGAAAAGAAACTGAGAAAAACGATTATGTTTAATAGCATAGAAAGTGAAGTGTGTGTCTTCCTGCCCCTCCGGTGTATAACAATCCTGCTATGATGCTCATTCAACCAGTCCATTGTTTCTTTCAGTTTATTTATGTTACAAGGGCCCTCAGCCAAGAACAATAAATTCTAAACTGCTCCAGGGGTGGCATTGCAAGACAAGTTGTTGAGAAGCAAAACTGATAACGCAAAAATTATATGATGTGAGAAAGAAGATTATACCAGATAGCATGAAATTTAGTCCAGTACTTGTTCAAGTAATTCTGGGATTTGGCTAGCAACAAAAACAATAGCTGGTGTTTTTGCCCTTGTTTGTACATTATACCCAATAAATGACTGAACACTAGATATTGAGCTAAAATATCCTTTCCTTACATATAGAAAATAATTGACATTTGGTAGTAACTATCAGACATCACCTGTTTAGAGCGGCAAAAGGATTGCCTTTGCAAGGCTTAAAAAACTCTAAACTTTTTTTAATGCTATGGTAAATTTAATGTTTTACTGTGCTTTTATTAACCATGTGATGCTTCAGAGTAAAAAAAAAAGAATTTTTTTTTTTGAGAATGACTTTCTACAACCTCACCAACATACCAAAAACATGTCTATTTCATAATATATAATATTCAGTCTTTATTAGATAAGGAATGCTTCTATCCATTCACTTCAATTATGTCAGAAATATAGGTGAGATTTGGCATATCTTCAATTGACTTTGTGTAAAACCCCATGTTCAAAGCTACGTGGCTCTCTGTTACGTGATCCCTACATTCTACCTGTAAGTTCCATTGCAGCTGAAGCCTTCCAGCACAACAGAAAAAGATATTTAAAAGTGCCACAGTCAGGTATAATGGGTGATTGGTGATAAGAGGCAACAATGTGAAGCTCTGACATCCGTGACTCATTTAATAAGTGATCGCAGATAGACAGGTGCATCAAAGTCCGCTCTTGCAGGGGGAGATGGAGCCACTGTACATCAAAGTGTCAGAGAGAAAGAAAAAAAAATACACATAGAGCATCATTCAGAAATTTAATCAGGTGACTCCCACAGAGGTTTCTCATGACAACTCTGTTCAGGCCATTTTTAGAAAGATTAAAGGACAAGCAGACAATTGTCTTGTACTGTAGCATGTCTCCAAGTAACCTGTTTCTACACATGCACTCCCAGACTCATACGCAGACCAGTGCAGCATATAGTCATTGTTAATCCTGTGTGTGTGGTAAATAGGTGTTAGAGTTTGGGAGTCAACCAGAAGTAAAAGTCAGAACAATGGCAGGAAAAGCGTGCAGGGAGGGGGCTGCCGGTCACCGTGACCCCCTGCATATTGTTCTTCTGCCCACCAACATTTGAAAGATGGATGAGAGGAGTGAAGGACAACAGCAGAGGAGGACGGAGGAGGCTCCATCAAGGGTGATGGAGACGAGAGCAAAGTATAAAGCAATTAAGAGGACGTATGAGAGACTGGTCAAATGATGGACAATATGTTTGTTTTGTGGAAAGAGAAACAGTATTTCGATTATTTAGCAGTGAGAGGCTGGTCTCACATAAATTGACAGACAGACCACCAAAAAATGTGCGCCCGCCCAGGAGACTCAACAGTCGGGAGTCCTGCTCTGTAGCACGTACACTCACAGGCACTGGGGCCAACCAGTCTGTTCCGTCTCAGCTCCAGACTGCAGCTTTGTTCCCTTCCGACGGCTTTGTTCACGGGCCCTAGTAGACCGGATGTCTTGTCGCTCCCTCTCACTTATTAAATTGATTCTTCCCATAATGTGCACACTATACACCTCAATTTAAAATAAATCATACTTTAAAGACCACAACAACCATGCTATTATTGCTGGCATTATTTCACTAGTAAATGTTGAAAACTCCCACTCAAACCCTCCGGCAACACAAACAATAGCTGTCACAACACCAAGGATCTCTGACACAATTGTGCTGATGAGCCAAACATCATGCAAGTGTCCAAATACTCTATGTCAGGGTCGAGTGAGCCTAGACTAATGGACATAAAAAAAAAAAAAATCAACCATTTTACAAGCTAAAAGTCCCATCCAGCCTTTCCAATTGTTGGTGGTCCAAGAAAAACGCTGCATTAAATCATTCAGTCACTGCATAGTATTCCAGACTAGATATGTTTTTTTCCTGTACCGTGTCCAATTGTTAAACCTGGCATATACCCATGCAAAAAATGTCCTCCTGTTTCCACATTCCTGTATCGTTACATGACAGTGGACGTGCCGGCTGACTTAGTGTGGAGCTAGTGCGCATTCAGGATGACATTCCAGAGAGGCCAGTAAAGGTGGAGCATAATCCCAGGGCAAAAGGAGGAAACCCTTTCTCACCACGCGCAAACACACCCACACACTCAAACAAGATGTTTTTTTCCACATCCCTTGGTTCTTGGCTCCTGGAAAGGGGAAGTGATTTTGTCAGGAAGTGAGGGACGTAGACGGGGAATTTGAATGATGTAGCCATACAGTAGCAGGAGGTGACAACAGTGGAAAAAGTGCTATTGCCTGGGAAGTAGTTCTGGTAGTGCTACGCTATATGGTCTATACATTCGCGATTTAAACAAGTAGTTAGTGGTTCGAATCCCAGCTCCCGCAAATGCACACTGTCGTTGTGTCCTTGGGCAAGACACTTCACCCTACTTGCCTCCAGTGTCTGTGTACATTGGTATGTGAATGGTGAATGGGTGACTGGTTCCTTCGTGTAAAGTGCTTTGAGCCTGATAAAGCTTAAAAAAAAAGTGCTATATAAGTTGAGACCATTTACCATTAATTGTCCTTGCCGTTTCTGGTAGGTTTTCACTGCTAAAGGACCTTCTCACCAGAAAACCTACAAAACAATGATCCAAGAGAGTTGTAGTGATGGAAAGTAAAGGAGCCATACTAACCACCCATACAACCATCACAAAAATGTCAATTACACTAAAATAAAGTTAAAAATTGTAGCAATGTGAGAGGCAAAATTCCTTTCAAAAGTTTCAAATCAGATGACACTTGGGCTAAAAAAAAAAAAAAAAAAAGCCCATCTTACATTTTTCATCTTCCTTATGAGTCATTTCCATGTGATTATGCAATGCTCTGAATTATTTAATTTTGAAGCAAAAACACAACTATGAGCTATAAACATTGGGTAACCGCAAAATAAACAAGGGGTTTATGTAAATAAGTAAATCAATAGAATGGTAATATAAGCAATGATTAAAAAATTAGAAATTATAAAAGTAAATACACTCAGAAATCACAAACTTTTCTATTTGTATTGTATTGTACTTTGAAATTGGGGTAGGCACTTATAAGCTTTCTTGCTTCTGCCTACTCCTTTTGAGTTATTATTTATTTTAATTTTTTCTTGGGTTTTTTGTAATAATGTAAATGAAATGTAAATATTGTAAATAATAACTCACTGTAAATAATAGCTCAAATAAATCAATCAAATCAAATGTAATGTCTACATCAATTCTATTATAATCAGACAATCTCCCACAGTTGGAACAGGTCAAAAGTTTGGTGACCTCTACTGTGTAGTGTATAATTATGTGGTCGATCCTACAGAGAAAGCAGGCTTGATATTTGGTTCAGTCTGAATGAATGGAAACCGTATACTTGGCACTGAAGAAAACAGCAAACATGAGAAGAGAGCAGGCAAGGAGTAATTAAAGTAAAATACACGGGAAAGAGAATTTACAATGTACCTCTAGAATGAAATTTAGCACCATAATACACACAATGTACACATGCAGTGGGGATTCCAGCATACTACAAGGCACACCACTAGGGGTCATAATAGAGCTGCATTTCATCTGTATTATGCTGTATCAACTTTTGCCCAGCAGATGTCAGCACAGAGTAAACTAATTCTAACAAAGTTAAACACCATAAAAAAGTTATGCTAATAATAATGCTAATAATAATAATAATAATAATAATAATTGTATCACTTAATTACACTTTAGGCTCTGAATGGTTGTTCTTGAATGTGATATTACAACTCCAAATACTGTCTAAGGCTTTACTACAACAGGACACAGAACACCATATACCAAATCAAAGAATGTTCACTCATATGATTTACAGGTCTATTTTCTGGATATATTTATCCAACCACAAATAAAAACTCTTCAGTAATTTTAGCTGCCCCCTTCTCACTTGCACATTATAGCGAGAGAGAACAGCTGTTTTTTTTACTAATATTGACATGCTTACTGTGTTCATTTTAATAATCGTTACCCTCGTATTTCTATTATTCGAAAAACCCACATTTGGGTTTTTAAACAATAAGTAAATCAATAGAATGGTGACCAGAATGGTAATATAAGCAATGATAAAAAAAATAAGAGAAAATTATAAAACTAAGTAAATACACTCAGAAATCACAAACTTTTCTATTTGTATTGTATTGTATTGTATTGTATTTTGAAATTGGGGTAGGCACTTAAAAGCTTTCTTGCTACTCCTTTTGAGTTATTATTAATTGTTCTTGTTTTTTTTTTGTGATAATGTAAATGAAATGATGTAAATATTGTAAATAACGCACTGTAAATAATAGCTCAAATAAATAAATCAAATCAAAACCTACATGACTGCATCACTTGATGGCACTGTCTACGAGGTAGCCTACAACCAACCCATCAGTGCTGAATCCAACCATCAATTTTTTTAAATGTAATTTAAAATTTTCAGTGGGTTAATGACAGGCCGGTGAACAGGAGTGGATTAAGCATGGTTTATGAATCAGAAAGAAGCCTGTCAATTCCCAACAGATTGGACACTGTAGTATCCCGAAAAAAAGAAAAATTACCCTATTGCTGGAGCAGATTGTCAGGAAAAGGCCATTCAAAAGTGTGGGGGACCTTCACAAGGAGTGGACAGAGGCTGGAGTCAGTGCATCAAGAGCCAGCACACACAGCCGGATCCTGGACATGGGCTTCAGATGTCATATTCCTCTGGTTGAAGCATATCATCTATGCCACGCAACCGCATTAAGGCAGTCATTCAAGTAAAAGGTCCAAACCAAGTACATATGCATGATTATAGTTTTCAGAGGGCCCACATTTCTTTGTTTAAAATAATTTTTTTCATTGATTTCATGTAATATTCAAATTTTTGGGGTTTTTACAAGCTGTAAGCCAAGAATTTCAAAATTAAAACAAACAAAGGCTTGACATATGTCACTTTGCATGCCATGAGTCTATATCATATATTAGTTTCACATTTTAAACTGAATTACAGAAATAAATGAACTTTTTCACGATATTCTAATTTTCTGAGTTTCACCTGTATACAATAGCTGATGGTGCCCGCAAAAGCAGGAACATATTTTTGTAAGGGATATTATTCTTTTATTTCTTTCTTTCATTCTTTCATGCCATCGCACTTGCAATTTTCACCCAGCAAAATCCAGCCCAATCCAACCCGAGGCGGCGGGCATAAAGCTGACCCGAGCCCAAGCAATTAACTTGAAGGCCCATGCCTGAAACAAATCCGACGTAAATAATGATTTTATTTAAGGTATTAAGGCCCGGTTAGAATGCACTCTACGCAGTGCATTCAGCATCACGGAGGTGGTCACATACCGCTACACAAGGGCGTGCAGAGAGACGTGCGCGGTGCGGGACAGGTTTACGCACATGGCGCACGAGCAGGCACCAGCAAGTGTCCTTCCTCTTTGCAGTCTCTCTTTTCATTGATAAAACATTGTGCTCAATTTACAATATTTTTACACACTATCAGGAAACATATTGCTGTATTCGGCCACTGTGAGTTACACTGTCCAGTAAAAGAGCATGCATAGCGATGGTTTCAGAATTGTGACGAACTTGGCCCGAATTTAATAATTAACATTAACATTATTGTTAATTTCCATAAAATAACGTTATATTATGATGAAACCCACAAGATTCGAAATTAATCATAGTATTCATGGACCTTTAAAAATAGCGACTTACAGTGTGGAGATGAGGTAGGAACCTCTCAATTTCATTCATGTCTATGCCGTCATCTTCATCAAACTGGTCTTTTTTCATTCTACAGACAGAACAGAGGAGTTAATATGTTACAGTGACTGGTAAGCAGACATCAATTTTGATTCATTTAGGTTTCATTACCCTTCTCTGTCGATGTGTGGCAGGTGCTTTGGCGATCCTCTAAAGGGTTTTCTGTGGAAATGGCTAAAATCCAGCTTCTCTGGTTGTATGTCCCAACCTATACCTCTAAAAACAGTGTTGAAACACAAACAAAAAACAAAATCAGTCTTTTGAAGACCCATAAAATAGATCAAAAGTTGTAAAACGTACAACTGCACAAAATGTGAATGGTAAAGTGGTTCTATGAATATGTCGGGGACATTATAAACCATCTTATTGTAATCATGTCGGTCTGTGACGGACTGTGACTGTAAGTGGAGGTTGAGTGCTTTCACTGCTTTGTTATTATTTAAAGGGACTAGACGGAGATTAAAAATGTATTTTCCTCCCCCTACATGTTCCAGCAATATCCTGATGTGTAGAATTAGCCCAGACCTACAGTATTCACCACAACTGCCCCTAAAATCCGGCACCGTCACTCAAAAAGTTGTTAATTTGGTCCCAAGTGCCGTCATGCACAAGCTTAATATAGAAGCTGCAGTTACGCGCAAGCCCTGAGTTGGCAGTAGTGAGTATAAAAATGACAACTTGCATCTAGTCCCTTTAAGTATTTGTACATTGACCTTAAATTAAGATTTAAGTACTTAAAGTAAGTAACAAATATTCCTCTGACGGTTAGAGGGCAAACAGGACAAAAGGGTGTGACACTCCGAATTCTAAAACCCATGAGAGTCGACTCAAGTGCAGTGCACTGTTCAAAAAATCAAATAAAAACAATTTAGTAATTTGTGGTATTTCATCCATTGCATGAATACCTAATG
The DNA here is from genome assembly GCA_007210695.1 of Neogobius melanostomus. Lineage (NCBI taxonomy): Eukaryota > Metazoa > Chordata > Actinopteri > Gobiiformes > Gobiidae > Neogobius > Neogobius melanostomus. The sequence goes on along the minus strand of VHKM01000221.1, from coordinate 4,264,357 downwards.
AAACAGGCTGCAATATTTTAGCTCATAGGCTGCAGACAACCTACTTGTAAAAAGTGCATTACTGACAATGTGACAATAACAAAAAGGTTATCCAAAGGTAAAGCACTTACCCGTGCGAGTCCATTGTGTTAGCAGCCCATATGTCAGTTCCCAATATGTCAAAGCCATCTTTGTTGCCATTCTAGATTACAAAATAACATGCAGTTCTTTAATATTTACATCACCTGTTGTAAATGTAATGCTGACACATTCAAACACTAAGTATCATTCACTAAAGAGTGGATGGTGCAAATGACATATTTCCTTATTACTCATAGTTTTAGACCAGTGAAAAAAGGTTATATTTTTTCAGGTCACCTAATACAATATTTGACCTTTCAAGTCCCACTAAGCATAGATCAAAATCAAATCAGGACTACACTGGTTCTACAATAAACCTACATTTTACTAATTTATGTCGGGTAGGTGTAAATGATGTCTCAACCAGAAAAAACGCTTAGTAACTTAAATGCATAGGTTAAGCTGCATCAATGAAATTATCTCTAATTAAAGTCAAAATACACTGATGACCAGCGGGACACGTACCGCAGTTTGTGAACCACCACGCTAAACCATTTACAATGAAAAAGAGCATAGAACTAGGACAAGCTCAGGATTTGTGCAGTAGTAGTAGTAGTATAGTTGGATAGTTATGAAAATTCTCCGGAAACGTTCTTTGTATGTCACATTATGTGCCCATGAATCAGTATTAAACATAATTTAAAAAAAATCAAGGCAGGGAAAGCTTTTTTTAAAACGATGTTGTCATATGCGCGCTGTAGCAACTGGATCATGTTATCGGTTCCTACAGGGTGTAAAGGTACACTAAAATGGGTTAATCAATTTGAAGTGTTTAAATACTTTGGATAATTCAAATATCAATTAGTATAATCACTGCCACCACTCAAAAGGTAGCGCTAATGAATAATATGCCAAAATATGCTCAAGGAATAATCCGTCACGGCAGCCGAGTGCAAAGTGCGAAACAGTGATTTAGCAGCGCAAGGTTAAAGGGATACTTCGGGATTTTTGACATAGGGCCTCATTTCCTAGTTATCCAGAGTGTTGTTGATGTCTGGAGATATTTTTTTCTTAAATTCATGCAGTTCTTATATTTGAAGAGTCTAGTTGCGCTAGCCTAGAGCAAGGCTAAAGCAGTTCTATGGTAAACACTAGCCCGCATTAAAAAAACAGTCTGACCCACTCCACAGTGCACCTGAGGTAAATCACTTATAACGCCAGACTAACCATATAAATGTCTGTGTTAATAGAATAATTTTTTTAATAAAACTGACCTTGTATCACATGAATTACCGCATTTTGAGGGACTATTTTCTCGCAGATCACTCCGCCGCTGCCTTAGCTTACAGCCACGAAGCTGATGCTGCTCAAATATAAGTTATTTAAAATGCAAAATGGTTAAAATTATTCTATCGACACAGACATTTATATGGTTAGTCTGGCGTTATAAGTGATTTACCTCAGGTGCACTGTGGAGTGTGCCAGACTGTTTTTTAATGCGGGCTAGCGTTTACCATAGAACTGCTTTAGCCTTGCTCTAGGCTAGCGCAACTAGACACTTCAAATATAAGAACTGCATGAATTTAAGAAAAAAATATCTCCAGACATCAACAACACTCTGGATAACTAGGAAATGAGGCCCTATGTCAAAAATCCCGAAGTATCCCTTTAAGAGCAATGGAACCAATGGACCAAAATGGTACCGAAACGGTTCACAAGTGGACCGAATCGAACGTGCTGAACTGAAGCGATTCAATACTTAACGTGTACCATTACACCCCTAATATGTACTTCAAGCAATGATTTATTTTGCAGTGTGTAATTAGCCTTCATGGTAAAAAGGCAAGAAAGAAACACAAAAGTACCTTAGCAGGGCCTCTGAACTGGTTGTTCCTGCTTTTGCTACCTGACCGTGAGCCAGACCCTGGTCTAGAGCCTGAGCTGGGTCTGGACCCAGTGCTTCCATTACTGCTGTGTTCCCACTCATCCTGTGAAAAGCAAAATAAGTTAACTCGATGGCCAACACAAAGGGAGTAGAAATGAAATACTTTTTAGATACTATGAGTATCTACCAATTTTTCAATGATTTCCATCTTGCTCGATGTTTTATTTTTGAACAGTTAATGAATAATACATGTCTATGATCATTGTGCGCATGCACACTGTGTCACGTATCACATTTAAAAAAGCACATCTTGCCCAAGGACTGGTGATGGAAATCTCAGGTCTCTGTCTGATACGATTCACATCTCAATCCACCTGCCAACATCTGATTCTTTTAAGATACATCTGCTAAAGCAGTGGTTCCCAAAGTGGGGTCCGGGCCCCCTGGGGTGCCTCAGAGGCACTGCAGGGAGGCCCCAAAAACGTGTCTACAAATAAATAAATTGATTTTGAAAGGAAACTTATCAGTATTTCCTAAAATCTACAACTTTAAAAACTATTTTTAGATTAGTCATTGCTAATTGTTATTTTGTATATAATTTAAGCTGTAAAATAAAGACAAATTCCTTTAAATTTAGTAAATTATGAATATTAGGGGGCCCTGACGGATTGTAAGATCAATAAGGGGGCCGCGATGTCCAGGACTTTGGGAATGGCTGTGCTAAAGCAATTGATACAATACGATTTGATTATCACCCTTATCCTGATGCATTCTTAACAACTACCAACATACTATGATTAAATTTAATATCAAAGAGATTTACCACATTTGACAATTATTGATGCCGCGAAATGATATAGACCAACTATGTCTGTGTAAGCTTTCAGTCATACAGGAGTTGTCCATCTTACATGAATGTTTTTGAGTTATCGTCTGTACTACTGACTGACCCAGTGGTCTTTAATAGTCTGCCTGTGAGCTAGAAACTACGGATGGTCCGATATGAACATTTTCTGCCGATATCAATATCCAATATTTGCCTCGCTGATGTGGCCGATATAGGCAATAGGATTTTCTAGATTAGCATGTGTTTTGAACTGCATTGTTTTCAATGTAAAATGCGCTAACAATCGCAAATGCGTGTTAAATATTCGCGAAAATGTGGACATAACGCCTCGTTTTCACGGGTCATTAACATGACAAAAGTGGGCACAGTAAACGTGAATACAGCAATTATCATCACTGTAGTAAACCTACATGATGACAGAAAGCCAATGTTTACGTGTTGTAGTGTTTAGCCTGATAGAAGCTATGCTACGCTACCAAACAAAGTTATAAATCTGGCGTCAGGAGGGAGAAACTTTTGCAACACTCAGATGTAGCGACAATCCATCAGAAAAAGATTCCTGTTAATCCTGACTCAAAAATGTCCTTGGAGGCAGTTTTAGTCCAGTTTGTAACAGCAGCAACTTGTGGCTCTGTATCTCTGTGGTGTCCAAGTGTCCGCTACACTTTGTTTAAACTGAGTAAAAACATACTTTCTTTTGGAGACGTGTGAATTTATGCTGGAGTTTCTTTATTTTTAGGAGCCACTGTTTATTTCAGATAATTTGAATAAACTGTTGCCCCCATAGACCATTAAAAAGAATAGACAACTCCTCCTCACTCCTCCCCATTTACCATAATGACCACGTTCGAGGGGGAAATCATGGCAGATTTACAGACTCCTCCTCCCCTGCTCTTACGAAGCATGTTCCTAAAAAGGGCATAAGGGCGGGATCTTCAGAGTAGACTCGGCCCTTGCGTGACGTGTAGCTCGCGCATCTCCAATGCTAACAGTCCGACCCTCGTTAAGTACAAGATTTCTAAAATGTATCCTATGATAACCAGCCCAGTGCCTCTGATTGCGTCTAACCCAGCGTAATCACAGGAGGAATATCTAGCTGTGTTCCAAAAAATTAGGCACCGGGCATTAAAGCTGTTTTAACGTGTCTAAAGTGCAATGGATTCCAATGGGGGACTAGCGGCTATATGGAGGTACTACAGCAATGGCGGCCTCCAGTGTCGTCGTCGCAAAGCAGAGCAGCCAGCGGCCATTGGTTGCCCCAGTCAGGTCAGTGCAGCCCGTCTACACTGAAGCTGCATTCAAGTGTGCTACGACATTACGACGCAGTAAATAATTCAAAGAAAAAAATTAATATCGGTCGATATTTTCCCATATCGGACCGATACCGATATGTGAAAAAATATCGGCCGCGCCGATATATCAGCCATCCCTACTAGAAACTTTAGTGCCACTGACTAAGCCTTTTGGATGAGTCGAAATGTCCTAAGCCTTCAACTACTACGGAGTACAGACGATGACTCAAGAGCCTACATCTAGTAAAGACAGACTGTGTATTTATAACTTTAAAATATAACTTTAAAATAAACCACATACAGAGAAAAACTGAAAACAGGTTTAATCACATTTATTTATTTTTTCCAAATATATATTTAGCCAAATATTATGATTAATCTATGATCAATATTCTTATAATAAAAGGGAAAAGAAAAATGAAATTTGGTGAGAATGTTTCCATACATTCTTAACAATGAAAACACACACATATGTGGTTTACTTAATATGTATTGCCACCCTCTGCCTCTGAGTCTTACATCTTACCCCTCGACATCAAATACAGCACAATACATTGAATATTTAGTAGTGCTTACCGGTTTAAATGAGCCTCTACCACGCGATGATGTCCAGCTGCCTTCTGTCTTGTTGTTGCAATCATCTGTCCACTGCGAAGGCATTAAAACAAACATAATCTTCATGAGTACAGTGGGAAGAAAAAGTACAGTGCCTCTCGAAAGTACTAATACACCTTGAACTTTTGCACATTTTGCCATGTTTACAACCCTAAACGTAAAGATTTTATTTTGAATGTTTTACTGAAAGTTCACACACAAGTAACAGACAACTGTTAAGTCAAAGCAAAATGATACATGATTCTGTTATTTTACAAAAATTAAAAAGTGAAAAGTGGGGCGTGCATAAGTATTCATACAGCATTTCCTGAGTGCATTAAATTGCCTTTATAACATTCCTAATGACTGCAGAATGTTCACACCTTGCCCTAACCATTAAATAGAGGCCACCTGTGTGTAATCTACTCTCAGTATAATTCCAGCTGTTCTGTGAGGGCCTCAGAGCTATGGTCCGAGTGTATTGGTCACTAAACAACATCATGAAGGCCAAGGAGCACACCAGAGAGGTCAGGGATAAAGTTGTGGAGATGTTTAAAGCAGCATTAAGTTATACAAAGATTTCCCAAGATTTGAACATCTCACGGAGCACTGTTCAATCCATCATTCGGAAATGGAAAGAGTATAGCACTACTGCGAACTTACCAAGACACGGGCGTCCGTGTCAGACTGAACAAGGAGAGCACTGGTCAGAAATGCAACCAAGTGCCCCAAGATAACTCTGGAGGAGCTGCGACGTACTGCCGCTGAGCTGGGGGAATCTGTACATGGGACAACTAGAGTCGTACTCTACACAAATCTGGCCTTCATGGACGAGTGGCAAGAAGAAAGCCATTATTGAAAGGAGGCCATAAGAAATCCCGTTTGAAGTTTGCTAGAAGTCATATGGAGGACACAGCTACCATGTGGAAGAAGGTGCTTTGGTCAGATGAGACAAAAATTTAACTTTTTGGCCCAAATGCAAAACGTTATGTATGGCACAAACCTAACACTGCTCATCGTCCTGAGTGAACCATCCCCAGTGTCAAATATGGTGGGGGGAACATCATGCTATGGGGCTGCTTTTCCTCAGCGGGACTGGGAAGATTGTAAAATAGTTGGGAAGATGGATGGAGCCAAATACAGAGACATTTTGGAGGAAATCCTGCTGGAGTCAGCAAGAGAATTGAGGCTGGGGAGGAGATTCACCTTCCAGCAGGACAATGACCCTAAACACAAAGCTAAATCTACAATGGAATGGTTTAAAAACAAACATATTAATGTGTTAGAATGGCCCAGTCAAAGTTCTGACCTAAATCCTATTGAAAATCTGTGGAAAGACCTGAAAACTGCTGTTCACAAACGCTCGCCTTCTAATTTGACAGAGCTTGAGTTGTTTTGTAAAGAGGAATGGGCTAAAATGTCAGTCTCTAGATGTACAAACCTTGTAGTCATACCCCAAAAGATTTGCTGCTGTTATTGCAGCAAAAGGGCACAAGTATTAATTCATGCTGTATGAATACTTATGCACGCCCCACTTTTCGGTTTTCTGTTTTTTGAAAAATAACAGAATCATGTATCATTTTGCTTTCAGTAAAAAATTCAAAATAAAATCTTTGCGTTTAGGGTTGTAAAAATGACAAAATGTGCAAAAGTTCAAGGTGTATTAGTACTTTCGCAAGGCACTGTATACACCGTTTGGAACTTCTCACATTTCTGCCTAAATTGGTCATAAAATGTGGTCTGATCGTCATCAAAATCATAATATTGAATAAACAGTGTCTGCTTAAACTAACAACGATCAGGATCAATCTGGGATCATTCCTCTTTACAAAACTGCTGCAGTTCAGTGAGATTCAGACGGTGTACTTACTTATTCCACGCTATCCTGTGAATGTTTACATGGTGCAGGACCCACGGTTCGGTGCATCATGGTGCAAGTGCGATATAAATGGCTAATAAGTCAATTTTTAAATAAAATAGCCTAAATGTTCATTATAAGGCAGTTTTCGTAATTTCAGAAATAAATTGAAAATGCTTTCTAATTTTTCAAAGCTGCTTTACAATAAAATGTGCCCCTGGGCTCACAAAACAAAACAAAACAAAAAAACACAGTGCTCTAAAGTTAAAGAAAAAAAAAAGAAAAAAAGAAAAAAGCAGCGCAATGGGCCATGTGCTCGTTAAGTGATAAGTTTCAGTTTCGCTTTCCACACTTCAGCTAAAACAGCACATTTGATTTGAGGCTTGTGTTCGGGCTGTTCATGGACTACATTCTGCTTGTACTTTTTTGGAAACAAAGCTTTTGATGCGGATTATGACCAAGATTGGATCTTACGCATTTGTCTGCGCCACCATAGGATTTATACTTTACCGCAGCCTGCCGTGGCCATCAGCAGGAGAAACCTTTGCAAAGGCACGCGGATTTCATTTGTTTTTGGAAGATGTAACTTTGCCTGCTGCCTCCAGGTTAGCGGTAAGTGATGAGGACACACATGCGCTCTGTTTAGGTGCACGTACATGCGTCTGACACGCACCACGGAGCTTAAATATTAAGAAATTTGGACTTAAACTTGCACCGTCACTTTAGTACGGTTCATATCGTCAGATTTCTGCACCGCAGCACGGTGCATTGTTACACCCCTAGTGTTTACTCATTCTTATGATTTTGATGAGGATCAGACCACATTTTATGACCAATTTAGGCAGAAATGTGAGAAATTCCAATAGGTGTACTAGGGCTGAACGATTAATTGCATTTGCAATTTTATCGCGATATGACACAACGCGATTTCGTAATCGCAGGGCACGCGATTTTGGAAGTGAATGAAGCAGCGAGATATGGCAGCAAAGTCCGCTCCGCCGCGTGCTTTTGTTTACGTCCCAGCCTAGTTAAGGTGCGCTAGATTGTGGATGTACAGTGAAAATATCAGCGTTTATCATGCAGCCACCGCGAAGGACTATTGCTTTCTTCTCGGCTAGCATTGCGTTAGCTGCAGCGCTCATCACGCCATTCTCTCGCTGCTACTACACGCGCTGATGATCACAGAAACTCCCTCACCTCCGGATTCTTACGTCTCTGCCTCCACAGGTGAGCCTGTGCTGCTTGTAAAGAGTAAAGAGTGGTTTGTGGCTTAGTTTAGGAGGCTTATGTTTGGGAATGTTGTGGATAAAGAACTTATCTCAAAAGCATAATGACGGTTCATGACCGTAAAGTATCCGCGGAGGCGATGTGCCATGTGCCTTTATTGACCTTTGCATCTACGCATATGCGCTCCGTAGGTATTACAGACGCTAGATATAAACACTAAACTGCTGTATGGAAACTACGATCCGAGGCAGGACTCCGTGTCATGTCTTATTTTGCTGAGGAAATGCGCTGTTTACGCTGAAATGTCACTAAATGGCTGCGAGTCAAAGAGACGTGTCTGTGTTTGGCACCTCATGTCTCCTTGCGTCACTGTGCTTCTTTCTTCATATTGTCCAAAGTTACATCCCAAAACCAAAATGCTGCTCCTAATTCCACTATGTTTTGGCGTGTGCTCCATCTGGCCTCTCCGTGTCCATCAATAACGCGCATCTGAAGCAACTACGAGTTGCAGCTCAGACAGGGATTTGATTGGCCGAAATAATAAATAATCAATAGTTTATTTTGCATTAATTGGGAGTTTGATTTCCTAAATTTTTTCCAACTAGTTAAAGCAGGCGTTTGTTCTTACTTTTCCTGCACCTTAGTATGGGTGATGTTACTGACTGGATCAGTGAGTTTGATCTTTAAAAAAAAAATCTATATATATAATGTATCTTTTATTTATAGACTGTACTGTTAAGTTCAGACAGTTTTTAAGAAGTGCAGTCCACATTTTCACACATTTTGAATAGGTCAAACAACAATTTTGTTGCAATTTTCACTTCAAATTAATCTAATATTGTTTGTTATGAAACAGACTGATTTATTGCTTGTGTTAGGTGAAAAATACATTAGAAGAGGACCTTGCAACAATAATCGCATATTTAATCGCAATCGCAATATTGAAGAAAAAAATCGCAATTAGATTATTTTCCAAAATCGTTCAGCCCTAAGGTGTACATACTTTTTCTTCTCTCTATATTTGACAGTGGGTCACACTTACCACTTGTGCCAAGTTTCCACCATTGTCCAAGTCCAAATCTTCATCTCCCTTTTCTCCCAGAAGCCCCTGCACCTGATACTCCAGCACGTAGCTGTCAATGAAGCGCTCCAGCTCTTCAATCTCTTGAGAGCGTGTGCTCCCGGCCTCAGATGATGCAGACGCAACAGAGGAGCTCTCCATAACAATGGGCTTGGTGACGAATGAACAGGAAAAAGGGAGGAGAAAGGCCTGTTGAAAAAGAATAGTAAAAAGCAATTAATAATCATCCACATCTTTTTTAAGCCACACAGGAGTTTGAAGGGTCTGCACAGTTGTTTTTCCTGCACTTTTTTGTCATAGTTTAAGTCGATCAATAAGAATGCTTGCTGGTTCCACAAAGCAAAAGACGCTTGTCTTTCCCACAACAATAGCACCCTCTGCTGGTGTCATTGGGGTCTGATGAAAAGCCCCATGCCTGCGAGACAAAAATCCTGGGCCACACAAACTTAGTTGAGCTTGCCAATCTTGACATGGCAGAGCGGTTTAAAAATTATTTGCGTGTTACTAGAGCCTTGTGCGTCGGACTTTGGGTATTTGCAACATTTTTTATTGATATTTGCTTACAACATGATCATTTTACAATCTAATTACTCATCCAATTATGCATGCAGATCTCTAATTACACACTGACAAATTTGATCTCACATGTCATGCACATAGGCACATCTGGTTACAGACCGAAGCATCTGATCACACACGCACAAAACTGTCAACACAAACACTAATTTCTCAATTCAATGTTTAATGAGTCATCAGATTGATGCATTATTGCATTATTGGCGGAATTTATTGCATTTATTACATTGTGAAACTGGCCAAATGTATTATGCAATCAGCCGTTACTACAATATTGACCAAGTCCACATGTATATCTTGTGCTTCCTCTTGGATTTTCACTGACACTGACAACAAGGATAGAGCCAAGTATGGGTACTGAAACCAGATATCACCAGGGCCACCTCTGCTGGTCCACCTGGACATATAGGCCGTTTCTCAATTCTCAGAGTGCAGACTCTGTACCTGTGAACTCCTGGGTACGGACTTGCGGGTGCAGACTCAGCGTATGGACTTGAGGAGTTCACAAGTGTGGACTCGGCTTTTTCAGCGTTTGGAACAAGTGAACTCGATGACATCACAGGAAGTAGCTCATGAACATGGGGCTGTGAGCTTTAATAACATTAAACACACTCATATGAAATTAAAGGGTGAGACACTGCAGGCGAAGTGGACAGATGTTTTTAAAGACATCAATTACAAACTTTTGCTATAAATATAAATAATAAAAAATAGGTTAAATATACAATTTTTAAAACTTAAACTGTTTCTAAAGTTCCCATACAAAGATTTGTCTGCAGTGCCCCCTTAATAAAACAATGTCAAAATGAAATGCATTTGTCCTCAATAACCTGTTCATGACATACGACTTTAAATTCATCTATTGCTGATCGTTGTGAGAAAATGAAAGTATGACCAAAGTTGTTTCAACACTTCTGCTCACAAACCCAGTAAAAACTGTCTTGAGCAGGAGACACTTCTCTGGGGATGAAATGGGTCATATAGTCAAGTTTATTTACATGCGCACGATCAGCTGTTGATCAGCTGAAGCGGCTCGGTGCGAGCGGAGGAGGGGTGATTCACGTGCTCAAAGCGAAATGGATTGTGGGAAATATAGCTGGCGGAGTACGCACAAGCCTCCTCTGATGCATCCTCGTTAAAACGGACAAGTACGCAGATTGAGAAACGGCCATACGTTTCAGCCTTAAAGGAATAGGCCACTGTTTTTATTTATTGGTTTATTTGGTCGGGACAGTGCATGTTAATGAACCTACATGGGTCTCATGCATGTAAACACGCCACACCGGATTGTAGCCTTAGGCTAATTTCCATCCGTCGTCCCCCATTCACACACACTCTCATTCATCCTGTTTGAACATCTTCGGAGCACTTCAACATTACTGCGTCGAAGTGCTCCTAAGATATTACTACGCCTTGCAATATAGTGATATAGACATGTTTAATTTTGTGTTACTATACTTGGATTGTGTAAAGGCTCACGTAACCGTATTTAAATAGGGGAAATGTGGAAGAGCTTGGTCGCTTCTAACTTCATCTCCGTTTGGTAGGCCTGGGGCAATAACCGGATTACCATACCGCCTTTGTGGCCATACCGCCTTTGCTATGCCCAATCCCATCAGACCTTGGAAGCTAAGCAAGGAAGGGCCTGGTCGGTACTTGGATGGGAGACCGTTTAGTAACACCAGAAAGCCTAGCGAATGTAGAGCGAATGGGTCTAAGCCCCACACAGTCATCACCGCCCAAAAAAAATAAACTAAATGCCTTTAAGTTAACGAAATTTATCCAGAAAAGGAACAAATAATATACCAGAACAAGAGTCTCAACTAAGAAACTAACAAAAGTCTCGCCATAGGTGAAAATAAAATGAAAAACCAGCTGCCCTGAGCAGGTGAGATGCAGGCAGTCCACATATCAGGCCTACGGCGGCCGTAGTTTGGCCTCGTGAGCGCATAGTGTGTGTGGAAAAGATACAGCTCGATATGCACATGAGCAGGGCGCATTTATTTAAGTTTAGACTGGGCGTATTCAATAGGCGGCCCGAGGGCAAACAATTAAATCTGACCCGCGCCTCATTGTCCATAAAAAAATAATATTTTTTGGCATTATCCGCACCAGTATCACGTCGCTCCGCTTTGCGTAGCTGTGTTTATGCGGCTCCACTACCATCTCCTCAGAGCGGGCTGAAATGTAAACCACGCTCTGTAAACCGGTGAAAAACGGCTAAACTACAAAGACGAGAGGCTTATCGTGGACAGACTGACAGATTTAACCAAACCAAAGCACAAGGACACTCGTGTTTTCTGAGTTTTTCACGGATTATCAAATGATGGAGCAGGACTCTTTGCGGTCCTTGGTAGGTGGACAGTGTGTTTCCCTTCTTCATCGGTACAAAGGGCCTGACCACTAACTTTAAGGTAAGGAACATCAGTTTTGATGTGTTTACAAAGCGGGTGATGAAGCTGATGCAGCGTGAGTGAGGGGAAACTGCACCGGGCTAGCACGGGTCTTCAACCGGTCAACATGTGTGTTAAACCTCGCTGTCTGGACTCTATCTTAGCCAAATAATATCAGAACAATTCATTTGACAGGTAAATGTTTGCTTCCTAGCCTTCTCCTTTCACTCAATTTGATCTGCATTTGTGGGAAATGTGAAGACACAAGCGCAGAGATTATTTGTTTGCGATATTGAGAGGCTGAAGCTGAATAAATGAGGATGCAAACATGAGCGCGCCATCTCACTGAGGTTTTCATAAAGCGCCAGGTCTAGCAGGAGAACAGTGGCTCAGGTGCTTGGATAGCCCTATATAGGAATCTCTTTTCCAGGGGAGTCCTGGCCCCAGAGGAACCGTTTGTACATATTCTTAGTGGCAGGGGAAACCACAGAGTACCCAGAGAAAAACTATGCAGACACGAGGAGAACATGCAAACTCCTCACAGAGAGTCCCTGTCCAGGTGGGAATCGAACCAGAGACCTTCCTGCAATGAAGCACAAGCACTAACCGCTGTGCTACTGTGCTGCCCTCTTATAAGAAGTGTAGTGGCCACTGGATGTGTAACAGACCTCACAAAAAGCTAAAACGTAACTGAATTTAGCGCAGAAGACACATTACACTAATTTGCATCTAAAGTAAAATCTCCAAAGGTCTGTACATTCATTAATGATTTCTAACTAGGCTTTGACCTCACCTATACGTGGTCAATTGGTTGATAACAGCTGAAAACATCTTGTTTGTTTGTTTGTATACTTTATTGTCCCCGTAGGGAAATTTGTCCTCTGCATTTAACCCATCCTTCGATGCCACTGAGGCAACCCGTAAGGAGCAGTGGTCGACGGCAGTGCCGCGCCCGGGGACCCATCTCCATGATTTGGAGCCAGGCTGATGGTCAGAATCACCTGGCTGGAGGATTCACCTATTGCACATATTTTTTAGTGGTAGGGGAAACCGGAGTACCCGGAGGAAACCTACGCAGACACGGGGAGAACATGCAAATTCCACACAGAAAGGCCCCGTCCAGGGAGGAATCGAACCCGGGACCTTCTAGCTGTGAAACGGAGGCGCTAACCGCTGCGCTACCGTGCCGCAAACTACGAAAACAAAAACAAACTACGAAGAAGTTTACATATGATTTGGCTCATCCTTGAAGTGCATTGATACAAAAGATCTATGTGAAAGAAGCAAATTACAATTACAGCGTTGGAATCAGAGAAAAACAAGTTTTTTCTTTAGGGATACGGCCAATAAATAATTCTCCAAGTAACATACTAATTTTAATGGGGATAATCTGCAAAAATATATTGTCATACAACTGACCATAGACCAAGTAATACAAAGAGAACTGAAACTTTTTTCCTTTTAACTATATTTACACGTGACTAATCTAATCTTGATCGTTCATAATTTCCGATGTTTGATGGCTAATGCTAACGGCTATTGGAAAAAATACATTGAGCAGCAGGCTACTTGCCAACTGTCCGCAGACATTAGTACTGAACGCTGCTTATCCTTTTCCTAGCAAGGATTAACTTGGGACATAGTAGTTTTATGTGTAGACTCGTCTCTGTCACAGTCTGACATAATTCTTCTCATGTAGCATCAGCGCAGACATTATTGTTACACTTTTTTGGCATACCATAGTTTTGCTTGTTTCCAATTGTTATAACTCCTCCTAAATATGCATTTCAATGTTGAACAATACCAGTGAAGATTTTAAGAGAGAGAACAATAAGGTAATTTTGTTGTGACCAGAACAAGAAAATCTTGAATAAATCATCCCTCTGCCCCTAATAAATACCTATAATAGTAATGGCTTACACATATGTTGCGCTTTAGAAGCCTTTGTTAGTTTTTCAAAGTGCCACACTGTGTCATTATTCATTCCACAATCAGTGACAGTAAGCTATTATTGTAGCAACAGCCTCCCCTGGGGTAGACTGACGGGAGCGAGGCTGCCAACCTGCGCCACCACTCACTCACTCTCTCTCACACACACAAACACAAACACAGGCTGATTCCGAAACCAATAAATTGGTAAGAGGTCTTACGCCAAACCGGATATGCATCAGCGTCGCCATGACAAGAAGCCTCCGAATTGGGCTGTCGGTTAGGAAGGAGTTAGGAAAAGGAGCCTCCATGCTAACTATCATAGCCACTTTAGCATAGGAATTTCTGATGCTACCTCACGGGCGATTAGGAGCCATGTGCCATCCCATAAGTCACCGCGCCGCATGCCCTCCCCCCTCGCCCCACCCTGGAGTGATTCTTCATGTACAACCACTGTTGATTGACAGGTGCACAATTAATTTAAAAAATATATAAGAGATTCTGCACAATCAAAACTTTATAAAAGTGACGAAATACATGTTAGAGTCACCACAGAACAGTCACATGTCAGTGTTTTAAAGAACCTCCTCAGTAAATGGTCTAAATGAAGCAGTTTGTGCTTTGGCATTCATTTAGTAGAAACTTAAGCCACATGGCTAATTTGCATACTGTAGCTTTATGAAACAGCTGGGGATAAAATAAGGCTAAATGAAAATGTGATGATCATTTGGATATTTTTTTTTCTCCTTAAATATCTTTATTTGGACACTATGTTGTTGCATATGCAATACAGTAAGTGACGGTATGCACTTTTGTTTGCCTGTCAATATCCTTAAAGAAGAAGAACAGCTGTTGGTGATGTCACTTCCCCTTCCCCTGGGTAAGGACGGTCGAATTGGGCAAATGCTGCTGAAGCTCTAGTTCACTAACTGCATAGAGATCGAACAGTTGATATGAAAGGTTAAGGATTAGTTGCTAGTGTTAGTACTTAGAGAGGCTATCACTTATGGGTTTCGGAATCAGCCACAATCTCATTGATCCTGGCCTATTGTTCATGTTTTTAGTGGCTGCAGAAACCGGAATACCAGGAGGAAACCTACGCAGAGACATGCAAACTTCACACAAAAAGGCACTGTCTGTACAGTAATCAAACCCAGCCGAATAAAGCAGACCCTGCTGTCACAGTTCGGTACTGACACATTTACAGTTCAGAAGCATCATACACAGGATTATGAAAGACTTTGTGAAAAATAGGCCCTCAATTTTGGTCAAAAATACCGTCGGTGCATATCGGCATCGCCAATCAAAATCCCCCAAAAGTGGCATCGGCCTTAGAAAATAACGATCGACCTCTACTCACTAGACCTCAGTCTCACTCCTTTGAAGCTAATGCACAGTCTCCGGGAGCTTGATTTGGGATAGAGTCCTCTAAATATATTATACTGTTACTAAAGCCTACTCAAATTTTATTTTGTTGTACAAAAAGCTTAGAAATTTATCCCATCCTCTGCATTGACACTAGGGCTGAAAGATATATCGTTATCGTATCGATAGAGATATGAACATTCAAAACATTAAAATCGAAAAAGCAAGATGTCAGCGTTATAGATTTGAATCAATAAAACTGCACTCTTTTGTATTATGTTTTGATTCTTTTGAAAAATGCTTGGTTTTCACTTGACCCATAGTTATATCGTATCGTATCGATATATCTGGCATGAATATCGAGATTGATTTGTTTGTCCATATCGTTCAGCCCTAATTGACACATTATACCTAGCACATAGACATTATGTCCATCTCAGTTTTATTCTTTGTACTACTTTTGTGATCAACTGATTCCAGCCCAACCGGGACGCAGCTTCCTGCCTGGCTGTCTATACTGTTGCTACTAAGCTCCTTTGCATTATGGCTGATCAGTGGCCAGGCAAAGAGGATTTATCCCGTGCAGTACAAACACAAGTTATACACACTGTGGAATCTTATGCAGCCAACAGGTGGACAGCTTGAGTCCAAACTGTTTGATTATGGTTGTAGCTGCAGGTTGTATTATGCTTTAGCAATCAAATAGATGTAATTAGCATCTTAAAAGCTGTGAAGCTACTTTCTAGTAATCTGGTAAACCAATTACAATTGTAGTATCATTAGGACAAATATTGTAAAAAAGCCATATTATTCATTATTATTAGGGTTAAGAATGCAAACATACATAAAAAACCCGCCCAGCAACAGTGGAATCTCGTCTGAGAAGTTTTTTTTAGGGTCTGTTATTAAAGAAAATTAGTAGTAATTCTATCCAAAATGGCATTAGATTATTAGATTAGGATGATTAGGACACCTACTTAGTCTGTAGATCATTACTATTATTCATCATCATGGAAATTATGATAAATGAAAATCAAGTTCTTCAGTATGAAAGCTGACGTACACTCAACAACCAAACATTTACAAAAGTTTATACGTTTTAGTATTTTTGCTCTGGTTTACTAACTTTTCAGGCAGCTGCCGTCTAGCATCCATAAACAGTCTGAGACACTCTGTGACCATGACCTCTCCGTTTCTAGCATGGTCTCTCTTATTAGCTCTAAAACACTGTGCTGGTGCTGGACCGAGTTGAAAGGAGAAGGCGTTTTGATAAACGCGACGGTGGCGAAGATGGTAGAGTGGGTCGTCTCATGATCGGAAGGTCGGGGGTTTGAATCGCACCTCCTGAACGTGCACACTGTCCTTGTGTCCTTGGGCAAGACACTTCACTTTGTAAAGCGCTTTGAGTGCCTAATGTAGGTGGAAAAGCGCTATATACGTAAGTTGAGACCATTTACCATAAAAACGGTACAATTGGCGAGTGTTGCTAACATTAGCTTAGCAGCCCATTCATTCCTATGCATAGCTAATGGCTGGTGTACACTTATAAGATTTTTAGATGTCACATTGCACGACGTAGAGATTGTAAAATCATGAGCTGCACTCGTCTCCACTGTGCGATGGTTCAAAGAGACAAATCGCAGTTACGACCAATGTTTATCGTAACGAATATCGGGCTACGACGGCGTGTGTTTAGCTGAGGCAAGTGCCACATGCTAGCGATGTTTAAAAAAAGTGCAGGAAAAATGTGGAGTCAGACCCGCTAATGCCTAGGGCTGGGTACCGTTAAATCGTACCTACTTGGTACCGACCAAAAAGCTCCGGTAGGGTGCGGCATTTTTTCAAACATTATTGGCTAAGATACTTTATTTTCTTTTGTACAGGATAGAGTTTGAGTGAGAACAGGCCACAGACCCAAATGACTCCGATTATGTCGCCCCTATATCTTTGTGGTATGTTTTGTCATAATGCAATTTCTACAGTCTTTTCCTTGTAAAGGTGTGAATAAATGTTTTTGTTACACAGCACTGGTGGTCCAATGCAGAATCAAATGGATGAACTTCTCATCATTGGGCTAGAAGAAGCTGTCATGGACATTTGTGACCGGGTCTGCTGTTATAGTGGAGTGGGTGAGTACTACATGGCAATGTAGTGTTTTATAAAAAGTCATGAACAACAATATCAAATGGAAAATAATGTAGGTGCATTTGTAATGCTTATTCTTTATCTGCATAGTTTTTGCCCACGTGGACACAAGTTGTGGATGTGAAACAACCAGCCGTTGCTCAAACATGGGACGCAAGGACTTTATGCTTGCAGCAAACGGGCTATTGTCTGGGAATAATTACACCAAGATCGCCCTCTTCTTCAAATACATGAACATGAGAATGGTGACATCTTCTACTGTGGGATACAGCATTTCTACTGCGTACCAGCTGTAAGGGAGTTTTGGACAGAAAAGAGGGCTGCCATTATCAACCGATTACAGACTAAAAACAGTGTTGTTGCCCTTGGTAAGTAATAAACTGCATGTATTTGCAAATCCTCAAATAGCTAACATGCATCTGTATTTCTGTTTTAGCTGACGAATGGAGTCCTCAGGTAATTCAGTGGTTTATGTGCTTTGTCTCTGGACTTTTTTTTCCCGTAAGTAAATCTGAATAATTTTTGTATTTGAGATAATGATAGGCATTTTCTAATGTAATGTTTGTGTTTTATAACAAGGAGAGATTCATGGAGAGGGGCGTTTTCCATTCCCTACGCCCCGGATCTACCTTTGCCTTTTCATATGAAGCCAGGACATTTCTTGCAGCGTTGGACTACAACCACCACAACCACAAAGGTCAAGTGTTGTAAGTGATTACTTTATGACTTTCCTATATAATGCATGTTTTGGGAACTAATGTCATAATTTGTTCTGCAGGCAAGAACGAATGTACAGCAAGAAGTCACAGACCGGATACAAAGAGGCAAAAGACTACAGTTACATCCCTGACCTGCAGACAAACATTCTAGGAATACAACTTCAGTCTGCAGGAGAACTCTCAAGAAAACGAAGCTTGAGACCAGATGACCCTTGGTTTCTGGGACCTCTGTTTGGCATTGTGCCCCCTCCTACAGCTGATCTGGTGCAGTCACAAGTCCACAGAGGGCAGGTATGTTGTGTTAGTTTTTCATTGTTTTACAATGAACATTTGATTTTTCTTTTAGTGTGTATTTATGCAAGATTCCTATTTTCATTAATATTTTTGCCACATCACTTCCATGTCCTTTTCCATAATAAAATAACTGTTCTAATGGCAAAAAAAATGTATGTTTTGTTTTTCTAGGAGATGCCATCAGCTCCCAGAACAGACTCCAAGTCAAACATAAGCAGTGCATATTTATTTATTTTTACAAACATGGAATTATTTACAATAAAGCCGTTTCTTCCCTAATTCGTAGCCATATTTTCTGATGTGCTCACTACTTGTTTATTGCCTGAATGGTGCTTCTTTATAGCCAACATAAATGCCAAAAGGGTCAGGATAATTGTCTGTCCTCCTCACTGATCAGTCTAGATCTTGATTGTCCTCTGCACCTTCCCGGCCTCCTTCCCTGCCCCTGCTGCCACTGCTGTCCTCAGTGCTTCCCTCCACAGGAACATCAAATTGATTCGAGCTGTAATTCTAAAGGAAAAAATAAAATATGTTGTTATTGTGATAAAATACATGCTGTATTATTCTACACATCACAGGAAAGAAAATACAATGATAAAGGGATACTTATTTTACTTCCCTCATATTGTACAGCAGGCAGGCCTTCTATTTACTATAGCAAATAACTGTATTTTCATCTACGTTTGCTTTGTTCTGAACTGCATAACTACCGGCCCATGCACGGTCTCTTTCCCTGCGAATATGACCTTGTACTGAGTGAACTAATTCCATGTTATGTGTACAGGTAACCTTTTTTCCCCCCTTCTAAATGTATAAACTAGTGAAACTTGTTTGGGGCACTACACACCTTGCTCAGGGACAGTAGTTGAAAAGTATTGGCACAATTCACAGAAATGTTTATCAATGTGTACTGTCCCTGTCAAAATACCTAATAAATAAATCAGCACTGTTGTAGGCTATTTAGGTAAATCAGTTCAGCTTTGTGGAGTGATGTAAAATGCTGGTATGTAAGCTTCATAATTAGAAAACAATGTTGAGCAAATTAGTCTCTAATAATGATATACTGCTATTGGAATATGCTACTTAGCAGATTAATAAAACAGGCTACACCCCAGTAAATATTCGGTGGATTAGGCTGTTTTAGCTTAGAAGGTAATGTCAGTGCCATTTGATTATTAGTGTACTAGCTTGAGACATTTTAGTACTTTTTTGACCAACTAATAGGTTGTTTGGTGTGATTCTTATTTTTTTTTAGCTTATACAAAGTAATAACTTATTCATGAACGCATTTCCATTATAATCCAATCATAACACAAAACAGGTAGAAATGGTGAAAAACGTTTTCTCCTATATTACCTCCGTTTTTCCTCTCAAACATTAATATGTAGTTTACTCAAATCCAAATTCCATTCACATATTCAAAATAACTTACAGATTTATAACTTTCTTACCTCTGTAGACATTACGAGTCTAAACAAAAGATTTGTGTAATCGCTGTCGCTGTTGTGTTCTGAACTGCTCGTGCTCGTGCAAGAGTGCGTGTGTTCCATGAGCGTGCACAACTCTGGATGCAATTCCGTTTGTCGCCAAAGGGGTCATAGTTCTGCAAGAACTCATAGACTTGCGTTGTGCACCTTTAAATCGCTGCTTAAGTGGGAATACTGCTCAAAAAATGAAGCTGCATGTGGTGCTGCTGCGGCCTATGCTCTTTCTGTTGTGTCGTTTTAGGATTATCCCCTGAACGATACTTTTTATACACATTGTTTTAATTCAAACAAAATAACATAGGTATCGGAAAAAAAAGAACCGTCAAGGCACCGGTACCGAAAAGTAGTGGTATAGAAAAAAAATGAACGGTACCCAGCCCTACTCATGCCTGGCCTCTGTTGCTTGTGTGTCTGGCGCTGGTGCGGTGTTGACGAGACGCTTGACAAAGATCCTATTTGCAGATAGAGGATGGCTCACTCTGCGACTTGCCTTCCAAAATATCAGACACTGGCATGATGTTGGTCGTAGCTCGTCTTTTGGTCGCACGACAGTTCTATTTTAAATCTTTGTCCCCGTCTCACTGTACGACCTGCAACCTGCGATTTTGAGCTACGACCTAAGATTTTCCCCACGAGTGATCATTCGTCTCAGACTGCCAAAATCGTGCAGTGTACACCTGGCTTTAGCCTAGCCGCTTCTATCTGTTTACATGTATCGGTTAGGATTGGATAGTAACCTCATAACTGCAGCCTGAAGCAACCACATTTTCTCCAGTTCGACTTTACCTAAATCTACCCAAAAGCTTCCAGAAAAAAAATAAAAAAGTGATTAAAAATGTGACAGCAACACAGCAACAGCGTGAAGAAAAAGATCAGTTAAGATCTATTGTGTAGCTTTCAAATGAGGCGTTGCCACAGATTACTTGAAAAATAAATTGATTACAGATTACTTAGTTACTTTACTGATTACTTAATTTTAAAAGTAAGTTAGATTACAAGTTACTTTATTAGTTACATTCAGCTGCAGCCGACAACATCTCCACTGTCACAACACACTAATGACAAACCCTTTTACCAACACTCACTTTATTGGAAGTGCATTTTAACAGTAACATCAACAAAACTGATACGGACTCGGAAAAGTGACGCATTTCCATCTCTCTCCCCAACCAGTGTTAGTGTTTTAGGCTGAAAACGTGACTTTTCACATTATGTTACGTCACTCGCCAAGATGCATAAATAAATGTTTTGGTTTTTTTCAAAGGAAAATGACAAAATAGTAACTCACAATGATTTGGAAAAGTAACTTAAATCTGATTACTTGTTTGGAAATAGTAATGCGTTAGATTACTAGTTACTGAAAAAAGTAATCAGATTACAGTAATCCGTTACCAAGTAATTAGTTACTGGCATCACTCTACACTGGCCTATAGTCAAGAAGCCTTTACAAATTATATCAATGCCAAATTATGTACTGTACAGTTGCATCATGCGTGTAGACAATTTGTAGTTTTTTGCATTTGACTTATGAATATATTTTGAGGCATTTTAAAGGTTAATTTTAAACATTGTTTGGTGCTTTGAATTAATTTGTAGGTTGTATCACTAAGTACAGAATAAGCATTTGACTATGAATATTGCAGGTGAAAATTCACAGAATTTAATTTCATCCATCCATCCATCCATTTTCTTCCACTTGTCCGTTGCCGGGTCGTGGGGGCAGCCGCCGGTGCTGCCCAAATCACATTGCACCAGCCCCCCATGGCTCCTTCTGCAGGTGGTGGGTCCACGGAAGGACGGCCTCACGGTTCAAACCGGGCCTGTTGGTCTCTCCTAGGGGGCTACCAGTGTTGGCAGACACTGGAGGCAATGTGGGTGAAGTGCCTTGCCCAAGGACACAACGACAATGTGCACAGTCAGGAGGCGGGATTCGAACCCACGACCTTCCGATCATGAGACGACCCGCTCTACCATCTGCGCCACTGTCGCCCCGTAGAATTTAATTTAATTTAATTTAATTTCAATTCAATTTTAATTTAATTTCAATTTAATTTAATTAGAGAGAATAAATTAGACTTTTTATAACAATTTTTGAACATGGTGAAGTCAAATAAACTAATATAGTGTTGAGTGTTCTGTAATGTAGTAAATACAGTGCAGATGAATCAAGAGACAAGCAAATGTAGTATACGGCCTTAATTAAAGGGAATTTCTTTGGGCGTGGATTCGAAAATCAGTATTGAGGGGCTTTTATCGGTATTGAATTGAATGGAGATTGAAATTTTAGTATAGTGTCAACACTACCGCTGTCACACTCGTCCTCATATTCTTAGAGCATCTCAAACATTTGTTGGCACCAGGTTGTACCAGGCCTGCATTTAGAGCAGTTTCTTACACGCCCCGCAGCATTGTTTCTATTACAACCCGCACCACCGCGCCCTGCAACCATTAAAATAAACGATAAATAGCCCACCTCTAAATAGGACTTTATTGATTTCACAATGGAGAAATTCACTTGTTACATCAGTTCTCTCAAAAACACTTGGGCGTGCAAGTCAGGAAAATGCACAATCTTGTTTGACTGTTAAAACAAGTAATAGTAAATAAAGCTATCATACACAATGAATACATTTTTTTAAAGGGGCAAAAAATAAAAATAATGGCTGTGTGCATCAGTGTCCAAAATATCACACACCTTATGTGTGTGACGGCTAAAATCATGCAGTATACAGTACACCCAGTTAACTTTGTTCTGGGTGTACACTATGGTCTGACCGATATGGATTTTTGAGGTCCAATACAAAAATTAAGGGGGTTACAGTAGCATGGCCAATAGCCAATATATAGGCTGATATTTTAAGGAAATTAATTTTATATTTATTATTCATTTCATTTATTCATTTATTTCAGGCAATGGCACAGAAAAGTACAAGGTAGACAAAATATAGTTAAGTCATGAAGTGCAAAAAGGAATATACAGTATGTAAACATGACGATCCAATTCTACTTGCAAGGGAGTGGGAAATGTAATGTTTACTCACACCAAAAAGTCACATTTTGGTGTGGGTAAATATTAATTTTGGGAGCTAATTACGCAGTTGTGCAGACTTTTGTCATTGCAAAAAACAGGACGTCTCTATCACTTTTGTTCCGGCGATATCAGCCTTTTGTTGATATACCAAAATATCCAAATGTCGGTCCAATATCAGCCAGCCGATATATCGGTCTGGCCCTTGTGTACACTGGCCCTTTATTTATGACAGATGACTAGGAGCTCCAGGTCCACGAGTCGCAATGACTAGAGTAGAGACCTGCACAGGAATGGATTTCAAATCCCCTCCCCTCCCTTAGAGCAGTCTCCCTGTTTGTCACAGTCCATAGCGTCATCTGTGTTACTGCAGAAGGGTAAAAACCTGTGCTTTCCTCGCCAGAATGCATCACCTCTCTATAGAAATGTGATGAAACTGTGTTTCAAAGCGTCTCGGTGTGCTTTGGCTTTAAAGGCTTATCCAAAGCGCAGTGCACTGACAGAAGGAGGTTTTGACAAGTATTGAATTCACCTGCGCCAGGAGGTGATTAGTGTAGTTCAGCTGTAAGTCCGGTTGGTCATCCATCCATCCATCCATCCATTTTCTTCCGCTTTATCCGGGGCCGGGTCGTGGAGGCAGCAGTCTCAGCAAAGATGCCCAGACTTCCCGATCCACGCACACCTCCTCCAGCTGTTCTGGGGGGACCCCGAGGCGACACCAGGCCAGCTCGGAGACATAGTCCCACCAGCGTGTCCTGGGCCTTCTACGAGGCCTCCTCCCAATAGGACATGCCTGGAGCACCTCCCGAGGGAGGCGACCAGGAGGTATCTGGAACAGATGCCCTAGCCACCTCAGCTGCCTCCTTTCGACGTGAAGGAGCAGCGACTCTCCCCTGAGCTCCTCCCAGGTAACTGAGCTCCTCACCCGATCTCAGAGGGTGCGCCCAGCCACCCTGCGAAGGAAACTCATTTCAGCCGCTTGTATTCACGATCTTGTCCTTTCGGTCATTACCCAGATCTCATGACCATAAGTGAGGGTGGGAACGTAGATCGATCGGTAAATCGAGAGCTTTGCCCCCTGACTCAGCTCCCTCTTCACCACAACAGTCCGATACAGCGACCGCATCACTGCTGACGCTGCACCGATCCATCTATCGATCTCACGCTCCATCCGTCCCTCACTCGTGAACAAGACCCCGAGATACTTGAACTCCTCCATTTGAGGTAAGGTTGGTCAGTGTGGAGCAAATGCAGCCAGTCAAGGTGCTGTAGCGTGGGGATCTAGTCTGCATCATCCGGTGTTCACTGGCGGTAAAAAGGCTGCGCTCGTGTCCACATGTGTGTAACATGCTGTTGTTTTCTTATACGGGACATGTCGGGACAATCGGGACCCGATGTGTCTTGGTCTGACCGCCCGCTCCCGCCCGGGGCAGTTTGAATCCCGCCTGCTCCCATGAGATTTGTGTCAGGTCCTGCAAGTCCCACGGGATTTCCCGTCCAGGTCTCTACTGTAGAGTGCCTAAACGTAACTCAGCCTTTGTGCAGACATCCTTCTCATACAAAGGCATCAATGAATGGAACAAACTCCCACAGTCTGAAACTTTCCTTAGACCTGAAAGATTTCTCTCGTAATACAAAAAAAGTGCTGTTGGAAAACCAGTCGTGTCAGCACTGATAACTGTAATGTAAATAGGAGCTTTAGTGATGTTCTAATTTTAGCATGATTTCATGTGGACTGATGGCTGTAACGAGTTCATATTTGTATTTGAGTGGTTAAATATATTTTATATTGTATATTTTGTAACTCACCTGCTCAGGGAGTGCAGATGTAAACTAGCTCAAGTCGGGTTGTGCCGACCATCGTGGTGGATGACGAACATCACGATGGAGAGCCACCATCGTGATGTCACACCCCCTCCTGTCAGAAACACGCGCTGATCTTCTGTGGGCCTTGTAAACCTACAAACTTTGCAAGGATTGCACTGTAAATTAAATCTCGAATATAGCTAATGTGCACGCTAGTTTAAGTAGCCTACCAGAAGCCCGAAGACATGATGTGTTAGACGTAATTATTAAAATAAAGACGCAGCGCTGCTCTATTTCTGACGCGCGGGGCTCTCTCTCTAAAAGCAGCTACTGTTTAACACCGCGTGGTTTCGCTTTGCTTTTCGTACGGAAACTAAACAGTTTTAAAATGCCACGATGGATCTCACATCGAAGCTGAGAGCGCATGGGTTTGGATGTTCTCACGAAGGACCGAGAGACGAGAGAGGAGAGAAAGAGGCGCGGAGGTACGAGGCTACGAGCACATGGACCGGGCGACGCGTGGAGCAGCTTAAAAAACGTAGGGTACGAAGCAAACTTGTAAATATTGTCCCGTTCACTCACTGTTTCTTAAACATTACATTAAAATTGAGCAAATGCAAATAATAAGCTCCGATTTACATTTGTATTAGTGTGATAAGAGCCTTGGTTTTGAGGAGCAGATGACGCTCTAAATAAGTCGTTCTCCTCTGAGACTTTACGCACGAGTTTTAACACATTTCTATTGCAAAATTTGTATTCCAAGACTCTGTTCAGATCATGTTTAGTTTAGATACATTTATCCTGCAATCTCACATTTTTCCTAACATAAATAAAATGCAGCCTATATACTGTATATAGGCTATGTAAATGTATTTAAAATGCTTATAATGAGTGATGGACGATATCATCGTCCATCACGATGGTTGACTGTAAACATCGTCAACTGCCAATTAAGGGGACATCGCCCAACCCTAAGCTCAAGCTAAATCTGGTGCAAAGCATCTTTAATGAATGTTTTTTGCACATTGTCCCTGTTAAAACAAATTAATAAACTAAACTAAACTAACTGTGTCAGTTTGCAGCTCCTGCCATCACACAATGAAAAGAAAAAGTTAAACATGTGTTTGAGGACTTCACTCAAGAAGATGCCCAAGTCACAAAAACAGCACTGGCTCTATCTGAAAATAAACAGGAGAACAATCATACTAAACCTAAAAGATATGTAGCTCATTATCTCAAAACTGTTTTTATTGCACTTTTATGAGTTTTTTATTTTTATTTTGTATAGTTTAAATACAACAATCAGAAAAGCTGAAGCCAATTTTCAAATAAAATCCAATCCAGTGCAAAGCCATTCAATTGTGTTAATTTACTAGTTAATAATTATTGCTTAATTTGTTGAAAATCCGATATTAAAATATCGGAATACAGCAGTAAAAATAATTGCATCAGATCATTAGGCTGATATGTAGCCTATTGTGTCAGTCAAAAGAATCTATTGTTACACCCTTACTTACAGTGCAACTGATACGATCTCATCATGGGACAGGGATACACAGGTGGACGACACATTAAACAGGTTCAGTACTACATCAGTGTTCGATGTTAAGCATGATGTCCAGGCTGTCAATTTAATTGCATGCTTCAAAAATACAGACTTCTCTACATTTCCTGGGCCCCTCCCTCCTTAACTTGTACCTTGCCCGTTTCTCTGCATCCAATAAATTCACCCACTGCTTCTTTAAATACATTCTTGCCATACCAGCTTCAACACTGATCTATTTTACAGTGTTGCACTTTTAACTAGAAACTTTTGCAATGGTTGAAGCCATTGCGATTGAATAGTGTTGCTGCAGAAGTTACCAGAAAAACTGAAACTGTTGAAACCTTAAAACTCCTGAAATCCTTGAAACTGTTTAAATCCTTGAAACTCCTGAAATCCGTGAAACTCCAAAAACCTTGAAACTCCTGAAATCCTGGTCATGGTCAGGGTCTTGGTTCGGATCATGGTCTGGGTCTTGGTTCGGGTCATGGTCAGGGTCTTGGTTCGGATCTTGGTCAGGGTCTTGGTTCGGATCTTGGTCTGGGTCTTGGTCTTTGTTTCCGTCCTTGAAACTCCTGAAATTCTTGAAACTCTTGAAACCCTTGAAACTGTTGAAATTGCAGAATATGTGAAAATGGCTGAAAGACCTGAAGTCCTATTAAAATGAATGGCAGAATTCCCAATCCTATAGAAAAAAAGTGGAAAACTGCAGAACTCTAATTTTTTCTGAAAACTGACAAGTTGCGGAAGCTGAACATGCACAAACTGCAGAAATTGCAGAAAATGCGGGAAAAACTGCACAATCTGTGAAATTGCAAAAGCCCCATTATACAGTGCCTTGCAAAAGTACTAATACACCTTGAACCTTTGCACATTTTGTCATGTTTACAACCCTAAACGTAAAGATTTTACTTTGATTTTTTTACTGAAAGTTCACACACAACAGACAACTGTGAAGTGAAAGCAAAATGATACATGATTGTTATTTTACAAAAAATAGAAAAGTGAAAAGTGGGGCGTGCGTAAGTATTCATACAGCATTTTCTGAGAGCATTAAATTGCCTTTATAACATTCCTAATGACTGCAGAATGTTCACACCTTGCCCTAACCATTAAATAGAGGCCACCTGTACGTAATCTACTCTCAGTATAATTCCAGCTGTTCTGTGAGGGCCTCAGAGCTATGGTCGGAGTGTATTGGTCACTAAACAACATCATGAAGGCCAAGGAGCACACCAGAGAGGTCAGGGATAAAGCTGTGGAGAAGTTTAAAGCAGTGTTAAGTTATACCAAGATTTCCCAAGATCTGAACATCTCACGGAGCACTGTTCAATCCATCATTCGGAAATGGAAAGAGTATAGCACCACTGCGAACTTACCAAGACACGGGCGTTCACCTAAACTAACAGACCGAACAAGGAGAGCACTGGTCAGAAATGCAACCAAGTGCTCCAAGATAACTCTGGAGGAGCTGTGACGTACTGCCACTGAGCTGGGGGAATCTGTACATGGGACAACTATAAGTCGTACTCTACACAAATCTGGCCTTCATGGACAAGTGGCAAGAAGAAACCATTATTGAAAGGAGGCCATAAGAAATCCCGTTTGAAGTTTGCTAGAAGTCATATGGAGGACACAGCTACCATGTGGAAGAAGGTGCTTTGGTCAGATGAGACAAAAATTTAACTTTTTGGCCCAAATGCAAAACGTTATGTATGGAGCAAACCTAACACTGCTCATCGTCCTGAGTGCACCATCCCCAGTGTCAAATATGTGGGGGAGCATCAGCTATGGGGCTGCTTTTCCTCAGCGGGGACTGGGAAGATTGTAAGAATAGTTGGGAAGATTGATGGAGCCAAATACAGAGACATTTTGGAGGAAAACCTGCTGGAGTCAGCAAGAGAATTGAGGCTGGGGGAGATTCACCTTCCAGCAGGACAATGACCCTAAACACAAAGCTAAATCTACAATGGAATGGTTTTAAACAAACATATTAATGTGTTAGAATGCCCAGTCAAAGTCCTGACCTAAATCCTATTGAAAATCTGTGGAAAGACCTGAAAACTGCTGTTCACAAACGCTCTCCTTCTAATTTGACAGAGCTTGAGTTGTTTTGTAAAGAGGAATGGGCTAAAATGTCAGTCTCTAGATGTGCAAATCCTGTAGTCATACCCCAAAAGACTTGCTGTTATGGCAGCAAAAGGGGGTTCCACAAAGTATTAAGTCATGCTGTATGAATACTTATGCATGCCCCACTTTTCACTTTTCTATTTTTTGAAAAATAACAGAATCATGTATCATTTTGCTTTCACTTGTGTGTGAACTTTCAGTAAAAAAATCAAAATAAAATCTTTACATTTAGGGTTGTAAACATGACAAAATGTGCAAAAGTTCAAGGTGTATTTCGCAAGGCACTGTAAGTCAATGGGAAAAATCGGCGGAATACCGGCTGAACGTTTTGAAGTATAACTTGTGGAAATTGCTGAAACTGTGAAAGCTGTGAAAACCGCTGAAATCAGGAAAAAGACGGAAGTTTAAAAGATAAAGAACATGAAAACCAATTATTGACTGCGGAAGATTCCGCAGTCAATAACAGAATCAGAAAACTGAACAGGCACTAAAAGAATGAGCTTGTCAATCGAGGCTGAAGGCTTGAACTCGTCAGTCACTAAACAGTGGAGACTGACACAGCATTGAACTGTCTGTGTGAGAGCTAAGAAAGTTAAATCTTTAAAAGGAATTACTAGTTCTATCATAGTTTTTGCAAGAATTTCATGAGAGCTATTGAATAAAAATCTATAATTCTTAGTGATAACATTTTAATATCATCAAGGTTAAAAATTGCAACCAATAAAATATCTCACAGAACGGTTTGTGGCGTAATCATCAACAACAGCCTAACAGTGTAAACACTAATTCTTCCAACACAAACATAGTAAAACTTCAGACATCATTGTCCGAGTTGGAGGCCAGCTCATTCTAACCCCATGCCAAGAGGCATTTTAGTGGCAGTACCAATATTTGGGTTCAACTTCATAAAATGTAAACATTTCCCGCAGCACATCTCTTATGTTTCCTTTTTTTCTAGGGAGTTATATCTGTGTAGTCTATATTTTGTCATAATATTTGTCATCGAGTTCGGTTGACTGAATATCAAACAAAAACTAAATAGACAGTTGATTCTTCAAAATGATAATAACTATGACTAGATATTACCTACAACTCCAATGACCAATATAATGAACACAGGACTAAAGGACTCCAAGCGCCTGATGAAACAGATTTTAATCAACACTGGTGTCAGTAAAACCGGCATCAAACATGTATAAAGTGTACACAGAGGCCTCAGTGCCCAAAGGTAACAAAAGTCAAATGTTGGCATTTGACTTTTGTCCACTGTTCAGTTCAGCAAGTTGTATTCTACATCAACAGTCTGCCCTATAAAGGTCCTAATGTTCTGTTGTCTGGTCTGTCATGTTTTAAAGGAACAGGCCACCATTTTTAAATACTGAGCTATGTTCTTACCTGAGCTTAGGTAAGAACCTCCTCCTCTCCTCTATGGACCCAAACGGGAGTGAACTTAGAAGTGGCCAAGCTCTTCCACGTTTTCCCTATTTAAACACGCTACGTGAAGAGTTACACAAAGTATAGTTACACAAAATTAAAACATATCGATTTTCTAAGCGGATAAAAAGGTGAACTATATTGTAAGGTGTAATAAATACCTTAGGAGCACTTAGACTTTACGGTGCGGACGTTGAAGTGCTCCTAGTGTTATTACGCCTACAAATAGTTCCCCCTTTAACCTGCTTAGAAAATCATTTTAATTTTGTGTAACTATACTTGGATCATATAACTCTTCACGTAACCGTATTTAAATAGGGGAAACATGGAAGAGCTTGGTGCTCTTTTTACGTGACTGAGTGTACGCATAAAGACCAGACAGCTACACATCAACTCGTCTAAGCTAAGGTAAGAACATAATCTCAGTATTGTGGCCTATTCCTTTACCTGCCATAGCCAAGTTAAAGCAACTTAAAGAAGATTAAGTGAGAACAAAGACTGATGATTTTTGTCACTTTTTGTGACTGTGTACCGTAAATCAATTCATCATAGAAGATTATCTGTGCCTTGCTTTTTTGTTCAAATGAAAAAAATTGAAGGATAAAGGTCAGTTTAAAGCACATAGCAGATAATGAGGAACATAGTGTGGGAACGGCGCTCACTTATTATCGTTTGTCTGAACTGAGTGTCAGTAGAGATTAGAACCATAAATTATTGAATTGGGGAAGCCTTGAGTGGAGACTTGTGGAGGCAGGAGAACTGATACCTCCACATTCTCTGTGATTCAATCAGTCGCTGAACAACTGGACTTACAGGAATGTAACGACTACACGTGATACCTAAAAAGTAGGGCTTGAATATTAGGCCAAAGGTAACTAACTAACTACTACATTACCATCACTACATTTGGAAAAGTTATGGTTTCTGTTGTAGCCTACTTGCCCAGACAAAAGTTTTGTTGTTGTTTTTTTTTTTATTCTGCACAGTCTACACCACTTTCTTTCTAAACAGAACACTCAATGTTGTCATGTGTCTATTGCTATGCTATGGAATCATCAGTATACTCTCCAATATGGTTGAATCTTTGTATTTGTATGCTAATAATTAAAGGTCAACATTTGAGTCACAGTGGCCAGTAAAATTTGAGTCCTAGAAATAATTCCAACCCAATTACTGCATTATTTACTACTGTATAACAGCAAGGGTTTCAATCAAGCCAAAACAAAAATGCACGCAATACAAAAGTGCAAAACAGCACTTTGATGAATTTTGGCCATAACCAAATTTACTTCAATGCCATAACCACGCCCATGTTGCTGGGATGATGCTCGAGGTAAGCCATCTAGCCAGGATGCTAATGACTATACAGTGGAAATGAGCGCATTGTAACACATCAGTGATAGCAATAAAACAACATCAGAACCAGTCTCTACACAATCCTCCACTGGCTGTTATGTTACAAACCGGTGTGCCGCGTATCACCGGTAACAATAGTGACGCAACCATTACGGCTAACCAGCTGGCTAACGTTAGCCTGAAGTGCGACAACAAACAACAGTGCACAAGTAGACTATTACTCACAAGTCTGCATTTGCGACCCCTGTCACATTCTTAGCTTTGGTTTCACACGTCAACTTAGAAGTAACTGTTAGGTAACTGAAAACAAAAGATACACAACGCAAGCCTATGTATGTCTTATTATCTCCGGTTACTACTAACGCTATGACTATAGAACTGCAGCACACAGTGGTACAAAGTGTTACCACAGCTTAAATAACACAAATCCTTACCCCAGTTAGAACGAGACTCTTTTAAACTCCAGATCCTCCTCTGTTTCAAAGCCGCCTTGTCATCGGTGTGTTTTTCAGAGACAGGGAAGGATTAACTCATCTACTGGTACACTCCACCGTCTGAAGGAAAAGGGGAATGCAGGAATGTGACGTTTAGTCGGTACTGGCAACGCTGACCCGTGCGACCGGTAGTGAGGCATTGTGGGAAATGATGTTCATATGGTCTGTGGTCCAGGAATTCTCATGGATCTATTATAATAAAGGAAATTATCCATCATAATAGGTCAAGACGTGTTTAAAATGGTCAGTTGGACTAGTCCCTTCATACTCGTCTGTTCAATCTTGAAAGTTATTTTTTAAGCTTTCTTATGCAGCAGGGTCTCATTTGCCATAAAGCACCTCTGTAAAATCCAATTTCATTAATTAAAGGGTTGTCCTTATATTTTCATCTTGTATACGCTTTTTTCAGGCTATAAAATGTGTCAGCCCAGTGTCTCTTACTGTGGTAAGGGACATCACAAGTGGTATACGGGGGTTTTGTGGATTGTTTAAAAAAAAAAAAGTAGTACTATTCATTCATTATTTTTTACGAGAAAAGAGGGAATTTTGCATATTAGTGAACTTGTTTTCTTTTTTCCCTAGGAGATCGGGGCTCGTTGTCTCATGGGTTTGTCGTTCCATTGCGCATTGCAGCCACAGTAGGGCGCTGTGACTTGACTTCTGCTGTGATATGTTTTCATGCAATCAACAGAAGACTGTAGGCAACTTTCTGAAAAATCTACTATCTAGCAAAAAGTCATAGATCCTAATTTTGAAGTGAACCATCTTTGAGCTTGCAGCTAAAGCTATGTAGTGTCTGTCAGGTTTTTCAAATGGGAATAGTTGTTTGCCACATGGAAGTATAAATGGTGGAGAAATGTTGATGTTGTGTTCTTATGTTTTTATGATCCTATTTATATCGACATTAGCTTTTGTAGAGGTAATATTTTGGCAGTATTAAGCAATAATGACACATGGGTTAGGGTTAGTATTTTAAAACGTATTAAAACTTTTTATCACAAGAAAAAAAAGCAGAATTCTTTGGTTAATGTGTGGATCACCATAACCCCATTAACAACAATAGGGACAACCAACCTCACACATTGTGACAACTTGCACATGGGGCACATTTTAATTAATCAATTTCCTGTTTTTGACATTTAACTATTTATTGTGGTAAGATATAAAAAAGGAAAGGAGGCCAACTTGTGGGATGTCCTGATGATGAGCAGTGGACAACCAGCCCTGGTCTCCCCCTAAATAATCCAGATAATAGCCCTGGTCTAATTTCCATCTGCAGACCCCTTGGCAGCATTATGTTACAAAACACAACGACATAAAAGGCACTATGTACACAGATTATATGCAGGTGATAATCTTGAACGACAGTAATACACAGACAATAAACATGTGAAGTCGGAAAGAGACAAACAGTGTTCTATTGAGTCCCACTGTACAAAATCCCACCTTTAATGGGCCTTAATACAAAATTACCTCTATAGCACTGATCCCATTGCTCTGATCTCAATATACTGTGTGAAAAGCAGAAAAGCACGGGTATTCAAACCTGTTGAGCCATCTACTGGTGAAAGCCCGAAGAGCAACACATAGCTACAGTCCAGTCGTCTGTACTTTCCATTTGTACCAAATCCTATTTTTTCTTCTGTTACATACTTTCCTCTATCAAGGCTGCTCGGCATATAGTGTGTTATCAAAACAAGCCAGGGAATAAACAAGCAAATTGCACCAACCTATTGCTGGTAATATTTTTTGAAGGAGCAGCCGTAGTTAAGAGTGTTTATTTTCTATTTTATGATCAGAAATAAAATGTATCTATCTCTTGAAAACAATTCATTCAAATTAGATAGATTAGATAAGCCTTTCCTAGCTTAATAGATTGTGCAGTGGAGAAATTAACTTGTTGCAGAGAGGTGCAACAATGTGTACCTATACATGTACATACTAGGGCAGGGCGATACAGCCTAAAATCTCATCACGATATATAAAAGAGCAGTATCACGATAACATATATTTGACGATATAATTGACAACGGACAAATGATTTCAAAATTCCTGCCTTACGCCTATTTGGAAGATTAATGCAAAGATATTTCATTCTTTTTTTAGCGCCATACTAATTTCCTCACAAATATGATCTACTTAAGCAATTTACATCCTTTATTTAATCCTTTATTTAATTTTACTTTTTAAGCACCTGTCCCTGTGTTCTACAGTCATTGTTTATGCTGCTCTGATGTAGCTGAGCATAACATCATACATTTAATCGTGTCCACAGCGATATGAAAAATTACAACAATATCAAAAAATATATCGCAATAACGATCTGCGATACGATATGGCCCACCCTAATACATACAATTAAAAACAAAGCTAGGAACATTGCAAACCAGGCAAACACCACTTCTTATGAACAGACCTTTAGCCGACACATTGTCCTGTCTTTGAAATAGAAAATTCTTTACAGTTTGAAATAGAGTCTGAAATTGGCGTTGCTCCTCAGGATGTCCCACATAATGCGAAGCGCACACCAGAGGGAGGGATGGTACCGAGGCACCAATTAGCAGGAGAGAGTGCATGATGATATTTTTGTGCATCTGTGGCCTGGGCAGCTCCGATCATCCATGTGTGTTATAAAAGGCACAACCAAAAACATGGAATTAGAGAGTCTGGGCCCCACAGCTCCTTTAAGGTCACTGCCTCTTCCCCCGCTGTGGTCTGTGAGAGCAACAACATGTGAGATAACCAACACCGGACAGGTTATTATACTGCATGCACGCTTTTTCAAATTCGGACAAAGCGTCAGATTATTTGTGCTTTTCGCTACGTGAAGTTCATTAGGGCAGTGGACCTTGGCGCGACAACCGTACGTGGCTTTGTGTTTTCATTTTTGCCATTTGAAGGTGCACGCATGGACATGGTGGAAGAAAGTAGGTGGGTAAATCTGACAGATCATCTCTTTGTGTTGTAAAGCTCATAGACAGGCTTGCCCAACACGCTCAAGGGATCACATATGAACTCCCAGAAAAATAAAAGCAACCAAAACAGAAAACAGGATAGTGCAGACCAGCAGGTGGGGGCAGCACAGAGATCAAATCACTGCATTGGTAAAATCTGAAAGTAGAAAAAAGTTGAACATTTGAAAGAAATATGGAAGACATAGCATAATTTCAGACATTTCACTCATGTGCCAGTCTTTTTGCTATATCAAAAGACTAAAACTGAGTAGAAAGTAAGGCTTGTCTCAAAAAAGCTCAGATTTTTGGAGTATTGGCCTATTTACTTAAGTTATTCAACAACGATTGTGGCATTTACTTTAAACTGATTAATGTGTGTGGTGCATTGTTAAAACAAAATCATGACAATTCAACAGGACTGGATATATCACTTAAAACACAAACTTAAAATTGTATCATTTTAAAGTGTGTATGAAAAAGGCGAGAGAGGCGAAACGTCTTACACTTCAACTGCAGAGTACAGACTTAAGAAACTTCATCTAGGATGGACAACTCCTGTACAACTAGGAGCCTACACATCATGATCACTCTCCAGTTCAATGTTGTTCAACCTTTTGTTTTAAAAATTGCAGCGCACGTTTTTGTTGAGAAGATGCCGCAGCACACCGGCATCTAAAACAGGACAATTGAACTTTACTTTATGTTCGACTGATTTTTTGAAAAGCAATGTCTCGTGGGTGGGAAATTCAATTCACATAACAGACTTAACTACACACCTTCTACCAGAGCCATGGGAACTCATTTTGGTTAGGGGGTGCTGAGGGACAAGATTGCCCAGAAAATGCTTTTTCTGTGCTTATTTCCTATTTAATAATATTGATTGCAATACACAAACTATCCACCAGGGGATGCTGCAGCACCCTCAGCACCCTGGGTTCCCACGGCCTTGCCTTCTACTGTGACACGTTCTTAACAACCCCCATATATCCACAGCATAGAAGCTATAGATCCAAAACAGTATTAGTAAAGTATGTTTGAGTGTTTCGATTAACTGCTTAAACAAAATCAAGAATCACCGCTCTACAAAACTAATTAGTTCCATGTTCAGGCTGGCAAGCCCTATATATCATGTGCTCTCAGCTTTAGGCTGAGGCTGTAGAGATGCTGAGCACCCGTTGAGTAGGTGGGTTTGCAGGAAGGGAGTAGGAGAGGTGGGAAAGGGGCAGATGGAAGACAGAAGGAAGTTCAGCAGCCATCGCCGTGAGTGTCAGAAAAGCATAGAACCAAAATCACAGAGAGTGTGGCAAGTAAGGGAGGCAAACATCAAGGTGATATAGCTGCAGGAGGGCGCAGTAAAGGGGAGAGGAGTGAGGGGGTGACAGGTTGGCTACAGGGTGGAGGAGACAGCCATATGGAATAAATGGGATGTGCTGGAGCAGTGGTCAAAAACCATTACATTGTGATCATGGTAGATCTCTGGCACAGGTCCGGTAGATATCACCCTGAAGTAATCAATTATGACTGCAAAGTAAATGTCTGTGCGCTACTCACTTATTTTGACTCAGTATTCGCTAATAATATTAATTTGACAGCTTTTAGAAAGATTACAAGTGGCCTTTAGGGTGGAAATTGTGAGTTCCATCTGGTAGACTGACAGACACGAGGCAACCGGTCTGCGCCATCGGCCCCTCCGACCACCACCAACCACTCACAAAGTTGTTGTAATAGTAGTAGTAGTTTAACTAAGGTTAAGTGTCTATATGTGCGTGTGTGTTCATTCATGTTCATTCATAGATGGATGCCTTCAGTGAGAATCTACAGTGTAAATAGTCTTGAAATAAAAGAAAACCATTAGGACATTTCCAAACTTTTGACCGGTACAGTATATGAAAACATATATATTAGGTCTATCTACGTTATAGCCCTTTGCCTCAAAAAGGTTGATGACCACTTACGGGATCTTGAGAAATAATTAGATTTAATCATGTGAATGCAGGGAAAAGTTCTTTATTTTAACATAATACAATATTAGCAAGGCAAATTAGCTACAACACTGCTTGCTCTATTAAGGCTTTAATTTGTATTCTTTTTGTGTGTGTGCTCTGAACACAAGGATGAGTGTTATAAAAAAAGTGTTTCTGTGGCAGACAATGGGCGTTGAATGAGAACCTTTTACCAGCTGAGCTCCTCTCAGAGCACACAGTGAAATAGTGAGGTGCCTTACGGTCAGAGAGGAGCTCATGATCGTGAGATTGTGCAGAACACCTGTGTTACATGTGAGCCTGTCTGAGAGGAGGGGATGAGCCCAGTCTGTGTGTCTGCTTATTCTGTTCTCTCTTCTTATGGAGCCAAGACACAGGCCACAAAACCCTTGCGTTTGTGTCGGTTTATAACGCCAAAAATGCCTGGTTAAAAGATTCTTTTTTTCAACCATAGGTGTTGAATCGGTTGTGTTTTTGATGGATTACAATTGCAGATTCAGGGAGTATTGTAATTATTCTTGTATTATATTGTTGAAATCTGATACTGAAAATATTCATATTGTTTTTTTATTCTTACAAAATCTACACTACAGCCAGAGAGATTATACAGACCTCAACTTTTCTAAATGTTCAACACAGACTGAGAAAAAAGGTCTGCGGCTGCTGTAGGGTCTGAATACTTAAGTCACCTTTTTCATATTTTCATTCCAGAACTGTAAATTTTATGTTTAATATATTGTTTTTGGATCAGCTTTTACCAATAGAAATTGTCATTCTTTTTTTTTGTCCTGGTGTAACAAAAGGCATAATTGACCATATTTTAATTTCATAATATATCTGAAAAATACTTTGATATTTGTTGTAGCTATTTTGCATGAAATTGCAAAAATACTGCACAACATGTAATGAGGGAAAAAAAAAAAAAGTTGTACAAAGCATACAGTAAGTACGAGTTTGAGTTGACGAGTAAGTAAATGCAAGAGGCAGAACGCTGCAAGTTGCTATGGTTATTTTAAACTATCATTAGATCTGAGGTTGAAGTTATTTTTACTACTCTACCTGCGTCAATGTAACGCGAGATATGCAAGAATAACACGAAATCCAAATGGTAATTAGTCAAAGTGAATCAGAAAAAATAAAAAAATAAAAGTAAAACAAAACTACAAAAAAAAATGACACACAATAACTAAGCAATTGCCGACAATAGGTTCCAGATCTACCGACTTTGTGGTGGAGCTTTACTGAGCGGCTGCTGGTTGAAAAGTGCATTTTCATTTTAAAACAGTTGAGCAATGTACACGGACAATAAATTACGGACAATAAACTGTACAAATTGCGACTAAATCAGTTACATTTAGAAGTAACTTCACTTTGTTTTTCGTCTGCAATATTATTTTGAAATATTATTTTACTTTCAACTGTGAGTGAATCTGTAAGTGACAAACTTCATGTTAATATAAAAAGAGAGAAGAATGTATATATATATATATATTTTTTTTTTTTTTTAAATCAGAATCGCCACATTATTTTATAGTTGTTGGATTACGCCCTGAAGGATAAAGGATAAAGGGCCAGATTTACTGAGCCAGGAGCTGAATTTCAAGTACTACTTAAAATGAGCACGTGCTGCACCTGCATTATCATTAGAAACTGTTTATCTTTAGCGGCAAAAATCTGATGTATAAATGAGTTTGCTCTGTGGCCTTTCTGCGTTTATTATGAGAAACAAAAATCTCAATGCACATGATTTTTGTTCCACTTTAGCACCAAAGTCTTATTTTTGCTATTTTATTTATTTATTAATTAATACATATACATTTCCGGCACATCGACCCACCTCTGAAAGTAATGTAACAAGCTCATATTGTGAATTGATAAGAGTTGTATCTGTGTCTTACACTCTTAAATCTTTTAAGTGTGGTCTTATTTTCTTTGTAGAATTTGATCCTAACCTTGAGGTTGACTAAACAGACGTCCTGATTGCACCTTTGAAAACATGGGGCCATCTCATAAAATTTGAGCAATGCCTTTTTGAGTGACGCACTAAAATATTTCTCTGACTCTGGGTTTTTGTGGGGAGCCTTTTTTAATAGCAGCTAACTTTGTGGCCGTGGGCCCGGTGGTCAGCGCGGTCGACAGGCAGCAGTCAAACGTCCCCCTGTTTTTTTCACAACCCTTTTGGGTGACACACCAACACAGCATTCGGAGCAGTGCAATACGCCCATACACACGTGCAGAAATTAGCAGTGACATAGTCATTTGCAAGCTGAGAAAAACATGTGTACAAATGCACGGGGCGTCCCTCCCTGCTCAGACCAAGCACGCACCAATCCAAGTCACTCTCCAGCTGATTTACTGTCCCGCCAGGCCGCCACAGTCCGGCCCAGAGTAATTAACCCTCTTGGACACATACATCTGCACATCAGTGACAGAAATACACACGCATAATTACACACAGGCACTGGGAGCAGGCATGTACTTACTGTAGTCTGCACTGGAGAATATATATTTGAGGCAGTGACAAGAGGGAAAAAAGCGTTGTTTCACACATGCTGTAAAATATGTTTTCATGTCTATTCTGGAGGACAATGTTGATACTTTAATTTTTCATGCAAAAATAGAAAGTTGTAGTAAGCATAGATACTTTTTTTTAAATATATATTTCTATACCTGCAAAGACATACTAAAGAGGCAAGTTTTCCTCATCTAATCTACATCATTTTTGAAGTTACTGAAATCTGATCAGCAATGCTTTTTTACTTTTATAGTTAAACATTTTATGATGATTAAAAATTGTGTGGAAAGGAAAACAATTTTTTTTTTAATTTTGTCGAACCCTTTTCTTTGAACTTTCATTGTGGGCATGGGCCAAAATCTTACAAACACAAATTTAAATCTGAACGAGTTATGACATCACACGCATAACCTCAATACTACTGTCCACCAGCCGCGGCAGCAGCAGCATTTCACTTAATTGGTCCGCTGTCCTCTGCTCTCACTGTCTGCCTGGCCCCGGCTGATTTGTCACTCTCAAACCTGCAATTGTATTCAAGGCCAAATATAGGGGTGGGAATGTTAGGGTGGGCTGTCTATGTGTCACACAACAAAGCTTTGCGCTAGGGTGTAGCCCTCTCCCTTACATCCTCCCACCTAACCGCCGGCATGGCCAACTTGTTTGCATGGAAACGCATGTGTGTCCAGGCCCTCCCTCCTCCTCCTCTGTGCTGCTCCCTGGTCTCGTCGCAGACTGTTCTCATGTCACTCTTTCTGTCTGACCTTCACCGTCTCTGCTTTATCAGTGCCTTTGTCGCATCTGCACCAAGGCATTCTTTGTAATGCAATGGTACATGCAAAAGCTCAGAGAAGTAGAAACATTTATTCCAGCTTTCCTCTTTCGGTCTTGTTACAACAAATCACCTGCAATAGTGACTTGTTAAACTTTCATGCAGACATTCTTCATTTATCCAAGCTTCACAAATGCATGGCCCCTTTTTCCCCCTGCATTTGACATATCACATCGTTAACATCTAATATGTAGTCTGTGTTTGGATAAAATGTGTTTTTATGAGAGGACATTTCAAGGCCCACTAGCTTTTTTTCAACTGGAGCATAAATGGTTGTGTCCAGGCCCGACCATTCTTAGCTTCTGAGATCTTTCAGAATAAGCATTACAAAGTGGTATGGCCCATGGTCCTCAAGATTAAATCAGGGCTAAACCGGGTCTTAAAAGGGCCTAAAATGGTCCTGAATTATGGCTAAGCAGGGTGTAAACCATGTCTAATCCAGAAAAAAACTAAATGAAATTATGTCTAATAAGAAATCGCAAATGGCCCTGTGTACCACCGAAATATAAATGTATCACAGTTTGGGAATCAATGGCCTTGCCCTTGGCTATCTGCGCATACGTTTATTCATGTATTTATCTCTTGCATTTTCATATTCAGTATCATAGTATTTATAGAAGGGGTGAAGTGGAAAGTAACACAAGGGAGTGAAGCGGAAATATCTGGAAGCCGTTGTGATTTGTACAAAGTTGCAGACACGATATAGAAGGTGAATGACACAAACTCAGCTCCCCACTGAAGGGGCACAACGGCGAGCGGAGGGTCCGGTGAGGAATGGCTTTCACTCTCGTCTGTGGCCACATTAATGTAACTACAGGCTTAAGACATGGCTGCAAGTAAACAGATATTTATGTCTTGTCTACTGTATATTTACATGACATTGATAGAGTGTATTTTATTGTGTAATATGTTCTACATGCGTGTAATTAAGAAAAAGGTGTTACCAAAACCTACACCTTCTAAAATATTTGACACACCTTTACCAAACATATTTCAGTATATATTACTATACCAGTGGTTTATTTGTATCAGATTAGCACCACAATTATAATCTGTCTCCACACGTGACAGCGGGATTCTCTCTCTGCTCTACACAGTCTGTACGATGACGATGAACGCACTAAAGGTCCAACAGTGACCCACCTGAGCTTCAGTAGCCCCCTCCCTTTTCCCACCCACACAAACAACACACCACACACGCACACTCAGGGACACACAGGAGGACACTGAGGGGCGTGAGGGGTCCTGTCTGGGACGAGGTGAGAGACGCCGCCCGCACGCTTTCATTTTCACCTCTCCCATGATGACCCCGCACCACCACTGACTCCAGAGCACCCTGCTGTATGTGCTCCCATTTCATCTCCTAGTTTGATCTGGTCTTTAAGCTACTATTTGATCAAAAATACAACTGTAATCACCATTTATTTGAGTAAATAGAGTGCGTACACGACATTCGACTCATAATCTCAGATGAAAGAAATATCCTCACAGAAATCCTGACATGTTGAACCTGATCATTGATTTTTAGTGACTAATTTAGTGTAGTAAATAATTTAGTAGCTTTAAGTCCGTTCGACTGAAAACAACTTCACCTTTGTTACTGAATAATGCCATCACTACAAAAACTAAACATCAAGCATGGGTTTAAATGACTTGAATTGAGAATATTAATGAGCGGTTTTCACTCATTTAGACTTTTTTCCCTGATCGGACCAAGTTGACTTTGCTAGTTTGATGACATTTCAGACTGGTTCTAAGGTCAAACTCGCTTGAAATAAGAAAGTGAAAATGTCAATGGGACAAGAACACTTTTCTTATCCCATTGGCAAAGAAAAGGACTTGAAATAAAGAAACGAGACTGAAACATCTCAGAACAAGTGAAATGATGTCGGTCAAATGCCCAACTGCATCCTAACTAGTCCAAATTCAAATTGGGATTATTATGCTCCAATTGAGACATTTAAACTGATCTAGTTAATTACTTTTTGCAGTGATCACTTTTTAATTGAAACAAAATCTTTCACTTTAGTTTATTTTTGCTGTCGGAGAATTGGTTAAACGTTGTATGAGTTTTTGTTTCATATGGATGGGCACAGTATTTGCAGAGATTTTCACTATGAACAAGGTAAAAACATAATTACAGCTTAAAGGGATACTTCGGGATTTTTGACGTAGGGCCTCATTTCCTAGTTATCCAGAGTGTTGTTGATGTCTGGAGATATTTTTTTCTTAAATTCATGCAGTTCTTATATTTGAAGAGTCTAGTTGCGCTAGGCTAGAGCAAGGCTAAAGCATTTCTATGGTAAAGCCTGCATTAAAAAACAGTCTGGCGCACTCCACAGTGCACCTGAGGTAAATCACATATAACACCAGACTAACCATATAAATGTCTGTGTCGATAGAATAATTTTAACCATTTTGCATTTTAAATAACTTATATTTGAGCAGCATCAGCTTCGTGGCTGTAAGCTAACGCAGCGGCGGAGTGATCTGCGAGAAAATAGTCCCTCAAAATGCGGTAATTCATGTGATACAAGGTCAGTTATATTTCAAAAATGATTCTATTAACACAGACATTTATATGGTTAGTCTGGCGTTATAAGTGATTTACCTCAGGTGCACTGTGGAGTGCGCCAGACTGTTTTTTAATGCAGGCTAGACTTTACCATAGAAATGCTTTAGCCTTGCTCTAGCCTAGCGCAACTAGACTCTTCAAATATAAGAACTGCATGAATTAAAGAAAAAAATATCTCCAGACATCAACCACACTCTGGATAACTAGGAAATGAGGCCCTATGTCAAAAATCCCGAAGTATCCCTTTAAAGAAAATGCTGCCGCTCTGATCTGTCCCCACCTCAGTATTACACCTAGGAATGAGAATATTCAGATGCCACGTGAACGCATGCTGTAACATTTTTATTTCTTTAGACTTTTTATGACAATGCAATATTGCAGATTTGTGTGCTTACACCTCTTACAGACTCAATCATATATCAACATTTCTGTATGTTGGTAGGGAAGAGGGCAGAGTCCTTATTTTGTCCAGTACACAACACAGTATTTACAAAACGCAACTATTGCGTATGTTTGCATCATAACACCTTCCAGCTACAAAGTTCAAACGTGTTCAAAGTTTTTGCCTCCCTGACCTGTCTGTATGATGGTATTTAGATACTCAATGCCTCTAAACGCTTTGCGCTTGTGTGTCTGACAATGGCCTGTATGAGAGCATGGAGCGGGCTCTGCAGTGGGCTGTGTGCGCCTCATCAGCTGATGAGGTGTTTACTGGCCTCTGTCTTTAGCCTGGAGGGAGCCTGAGCTCACTCTGGTCCCAGCCGCCACGCACCACAGTAATTGGCCTTTTCACACTGTATAGGCTTCATTACCTGCACCCCCATTTGCAATGCAGAATGTAATGTGCCACAGAGTCTATGGAATGAATGCATAAACAGATTTTGGTTTATTTTATCTCGGGCAGGGTTTGGGGGTGTGGGGACCCATGATGAATGATTCAGGGCCTGAGTTAACTTGAGTAAAATTTCTGCTGCATTTGTCATTAGGCCTGCTGCTGAGGTTCTAATGGTTTGGGTTTAAATTGCTATGTGCAGTTCATCTAAGTTTGTGTTTGTTATTTTTACCATGAAAAAGTCACTAAGTCGGAATAGAGCCAGTTAGTAAGTCTATTATTTCTCCCATTATGC
This sequence comes from Neogobius melanostomus, assembly GCA_007210695.1. Taxonomy (NCBI): domain Eukaryota; kingdom Metazoa; phylum Chordata; class Actinopteri; order Gobiiformes; family Gobiidae; genus Neogobius; species Neogobius melanostomus. The sequence continues at coordinate 4,220,832 of VHKM01000221.1, read as the reverse complement.
AATGAACAGTAGCAGCTGCTGTTCCAACCAAAACTCTAAACTTTAACATGGATTTGTTCTGTGGTAAGAACTGTTTATAACCATTTGAATGCAATTCTGAGAGACAGAATTGTAGTAACGTTATTTAGAGGACACATCCCTCTTATCCATTATCTCTTTCATTAAATTTGACTTTGCATAATAATAATTGTAATAACTTAAACATTTTCTTAAAGATAATGTCGATTACATGTTTTAACTAACATTTACTTATGGCTATTATACATTTACTCTTTACTTAATTATATCTAAATTGTTGGTTCAATTAAATTTGAATTGAAAATGAGGTGCTCCGATCAGAACGTGTTGTATATCGTTGATGTGAACGCCCCTATACTTCTCATTCTTTAAGACCACAGACTATGGTTACCTGCTAATAAGCACACAACGTGAGCAGTCTGGGGCTATTTCAGTGTGAAAACCAATAAGTGTCCGGTCTAGGAGGCAGCTGAGTGCATTGTAATGGTCATTGTCCAGTCAGGGTCATGAGCCCTGAATCCGCCCAGGCGGGTGTGTGCATTATGGAGTTTGCATGTCCTCCCCGTGTCTGGGTGGGTTTCCTCTGGGAGCTCCTGTTTCTCCCATCAACCAAAAACATGCATGATAGGCTTTTTTATCCAGCTATCTTTCCCAAAGATGCATTTGAAGAATGGATCAAATGAGAACGGAGAATTTGAACGCCCTGTTTTAGACCATAATGGCATTTTGTAAGTATAAGATAGTGATTGAGATTTGTTTGAAATTGGTGCCAAATACCTGCAAAAAGCATATAACCCTCCTTTAAACTACCAATGTCTGCAGTTACCAAATATCTTTCTACGGTTCAGAAGCTTCAGGACCACAGAAAGTACATAAAACTACACAAAGCAGTTTTTAAACTAAAGAGGTCATCACATGCGCACCTAGTCTGACTCATGTCTCTCACCTCAGATGTCCTGGCCTACCTGCAGTTGTGTCCCAGAAATATCAGAAGCACATGTGTACTGTGTACAGTCAGCAACAAGACACCACAACAAGTGCAGACGAGTTGTATCAGCTAGTCTTAGACCGGGGAAGGGTATCTTTGGTGCGTTTTCACACAGGCTCTAGTTAGGTCGACTTAAAGGGACTTTCGGCCCGAGAGCGGCACTTTAGGGTCAGTGTGAATCTAACCGCAGCACTTTACGACGGTCTAAACAGCCGCTCCGACTGCGGCTGAAACAGGTGGTTTCGGAGCGTCGGAGCGGTTGTGGTGTGAATGCGGCCGACCTCTGGTGAACTATTCTTGCTTTGATGCCTCTTTTTGCTGCAGGAGGACGTTTGGATTACTGCTCTGACGAGGCAAAATGAATTAACTTTAAATCATCAAGGTACGTCTCTCTTTCCTCCGCACTCGCGTCTATAAGCCTCAGTGTATTTAACCACGAGGGAGAGGAGTGACCACTGCACCGCGTAACATCGGGGAAGTGTGCATGTACGTGCGCGCGTATCAGTGTCGGCACATTGACAGGTCGATGCCCGTTGTCATGGGAATACGTTCGTTGTACAGCTGATCGTTGTTACGTGGCTGATGTTGCGATGTTTTGTGCGAGCGGACTTAACTAACTTTGGAGTAAATACAGTTGGAACTAAGACCGTCTCGAGGCGACCTACAAAGCGCTCCAACATGTGTGAAAACGGCCTTAAAACATATGGTGTGCTTCTCATTAGCGCCTTAAACATTTGTTTCAAAATATAGCTGCAAAAATACATATTGAAATTATTATCCTAGCAATGTTACGTGAGGCAATATCCATTCCTCATCGCAAAATCATTCTAGTCTTCCCTCATGGTTTTGCCAACAGCTTAAAACAAAAGCACACGCTAATTCAAAAATGGGCTGAAAGTTAAATTTCAGTCATGATTTTTCAAATTTTGTCAAATTTCATTCTGGTTTAGGTCCTGGTTTAGTATCGTTTTGACTATGATTTTGACTATGATTTTGTTCAGATAAAGTATTGCAGTAATATTGTTGGTGATATTACTGCAATACGTAAATAGTTATTTCGAAACCCACAGTCCAAACACCCCCCCCCCCAACAGAGATTGGGTACGAACCCCCTATAACTGAAAGAGGCAGCAACTGACCTGAAAAATAAGATAATGGCAAAAATGTCCAGCAGGCAACCCCGAAGCCAACTACAGAGGCTAAGTGAAGTACCATCAGAAAGTCTCCTAGAAGATGTGAATGCAGCTCTGAGAGCAATTCCTACATCAACCATCTCAACAGGACTCGAAGAGCCGTCATTGCAAACTCGATGAGGTTGTGGAAAACCACCCTTGAAGCCAATGGTAAGCAACTTGCACAAGTCTCCATCAAATGTGGCATATACCAAGGAGACGCCCTGTCCCCACTGCTGTTCTGCATAGGTCTGAACCCCCTCAGCCAAATAATCAACAAGACTGGCTATGGATACCGACTCAGGAACGGGGCCACCATCAGTCACCTCCTCTACATGGATGACATCAAGCTGTACGCTAAGAATGAGCGAGACATCGACTCACTGATCCATACCACCTGGATCTACAGTGCAGACATTGGGATATCATTCGGACTAGAGAAGTGTGGTCGGATGGTGACTAAGAGAGGGAAGGTAGTCCACACAGAAGGGGTCTCACTCCCAGAAGGAACAATAGCAGACATTGTGGACAGTTACAAATACCTCGGAATCCCAAAAGCGAATGGCAACCTCGAAGAGGTAACAAGGAAAGCGGCTACGGCCAAATACCTCCTACGAGTAAGGCAGGTCCTAAGAAGCCAGCTCAATGGCAAGAACAAATCCCGGGCAATAAACAGCTACGCCCTGCCAGTAATCAGATCCCCTGCAGGAATAATAAGATGGCCAAAGGATGAGATACAGACCACAGATGTTAAGACACGAAAGCTCCTAACCATGCATGGAGGGTTCCACCCCAAATCCAGCACCCTGAGACTGTACACTAGCCGTAAGGAAGGAGGCCTAGGACTAGTGAGCGTGAGAGCCACTATCCAGGATGAAACATCCAAGATCCATAAGTACATCAAGGACAAGGCTCCAACAGATGACGTGCTCAGTGAATGTCTCAGACAATGGGGAACAGAAGATGAGGTTCTCGAGGTCCGGTCATGGGAGGACAAGCCCTTACACGGGATGTACCACTGAAACATAACTGAAGTGGCGGATATCAAGAAATCCTACCAATGGCTAGACAGTGCTGGCCTGAAGGACAGCACAGAGGCACTCATCATGGCTGCACAGGAGCAGGCCTTGAGCACCAGAGCAATAGAGGCCCAGATCTATCACACCAGACAAGACCCCAGGTGTAGACTGTGCAAAGAGGCCAATGAGACTATCCAGCACATAACTGCAGGGTGTAAGATGCTGGCAGGGAAAGCTTACATGGAGCGCCATAACCAAGTGGCTGGCATAGTGTACAGGAACATCTGTGCAGAGTATGGGCTGGAAACCCCAAGGTCAAAGTGGGAAACACCTCCAAAGGTGGTAGAGAATGACCGAGCCAAGATCCTGTGGGACTTCCAGATACAAGTGGACAGAATGGTAATGGCGAACCAACCGGACATTGTGGTGGTGGACAAAGAGCAGAGGAAAGCCGCTGTGGTTGACATGGCAATACCAAGCGACTTCAACGTCAGGAAAAAGGAACACGAGAAACTAGAGAAATACCAGGGGCTCAGAGAAGAGCTGGAAAAGGTCTGGAGGGTGAAGGCATCAGTGGTGCCCATGGTCGTTGGGGCACTCGGGGCAGTGACCCCCAAACTGGAGGAGGCTCCAGCAGATCCCAGGAAATACATCAGACATCTCGGTCCAGAAAAGTGCAGTTCTAGGAACTGCAAAGATACTGCACAGAAACCTCAAGCTCCCAGGACCCGAGCTTGGAGGAAAAAGAGACCGTCCGCGGAGGGTGAGGAAGAGTTATATATATATATATATATATATATATATATATTTCCATAAACCAAGTCCCTAAAGTTCTAAACAAGAGTGATAAGATGTGGTGCAAACATATACGCACATTGGCGTTTATAATCTACTGTATGAGTGTGCCCTGTGGACATGACAGCTCTGTGTATAGGGAGTTTAGGGGGAGTTTATGCATGGATCAAGTGTCCAGGGACACCTGTCAGAATCAATGCCCTGGCTCCGTTTGAAAATGTATATTCCATATAAAGTGTAGTGGAGTGAGCTTGGTGAGTGGAGGTGATCTGCGTTGATATGTAGTTAATGGGGCAGTGACAGGGCCTGGGAGGATTTGGGGGTCCCACCGTGGCCCTCTGTGCCTTCGGCCAAAGGCTCCTGCCCAAGAGCAGGGCTGATTAGAGCCTGCTCTGTCCCACAATACAGCATGGCAATACATCCGCAAACAAATAAAAGATGATATTCATTAAAAAAGTACCAACAAACAATAATCTGTTGATTCAGAAGAATTTTCAACATTTTAAAGTAGCTAAAAGTTTGTTTTTTGTTGCTTGTTTCTTGATGTACAATTTAGTGACTGTCGTCACATCGTAATCATGTGCTCGTATTAGAGGTTTCAATCATATTTTGATATTTTAAAAGTGTCGTGATGGAGACGAGCGGCTGCAGAAAGAACACATTAGGGGTGTCTTGGTAAATCTTGCACTTTCTGTCTTCATGACGACAGTGTTGAACAGGATGCTTGTTTGCCCATTTACTCGTTTTACTCGTCTCCAGATCATTGTTCACCTCTGGCACTGCGCACCAGGACACTGCATCCTGTCAACAACCCTTTCCCGTGATGTCCCTGCCATCATCACCCCGGTCCACGGCGTTATCGTGCACCTATATGGAAGTAGCACAATGTGGAGGGAACAAAAATGTCAACAGATTTAATAAATAATGTAAATCTTAAAATAGTCTTGAATAAGCTGTATTTTAGTAGATGCACCTTGAGACAAACGAGACATAAGGGAACAAAAAAATCTCACAAGCTCAAAAAAGATTGAGGACTTTTATGATTTTTGAATGTTATGTTTAGAATTGCTAAGATCTAATATTAAGCCAATAATTATTTTTTCTTAATTGCATTTCTAAAAGGTTATAAATCTGGTGCTTGTGTTTTATATAATTTTCTGTGCATGAGAAGAGGATTGTTTGACCTGTAATAACATTTGCTAATACTACTGAACACTGTCACCTTATTTTTTGTATCAGATGTTTTGCAAAAATAAATATTTTGTACCTCATTTTCAACTTATTACTGTATGAGGTTTTGTAACACTTTGTCAGCTTTGTCCCTGGGTTTATCTATTTGGTCTTGTCAGACAACAGTGAATCCTTCAGCCTTGAACTCTGTGGCTCCAGAGAACAACCATCTCAGTAAACAGAGTGGCGCCCTGCGGAGTGTGAGTTTTGTCATTAACATGAAAGAGTGAAACACCAGTGCCATCTGTCTAAGTGCCAACTACCTGACAGCCAGAGCATGACATCTATGACAGAGTCCATTCACTCACAAAGTACTGCAGCTCGCCAAGACACAAATACATCCAATACGACGGCCAGCTGTTTTGTGCAGCTGTACAACACAGGACACAGAAAATAAAGTTGCATGTAAAATCAACTCAATTTAATTAATGGGGAATTTTCAGATCAGCAGGAATGAGCCATAAGCTCCTGTCTGTTCTCTTAAAAAGTATGGTGTAAAAGTGCTAACAAGCCCAGAAGGTGAGTAAACTGAGAGTGTCTAAGAAACACAACAACCATCTGCAATGCAGTTTCCTCTGCACCTCCCCCAGTTCACACACGTCCCTACACAACTGTAAAACAGTTGGTTTTCCTTCTGTACATGTGAAAATGAGGCGATCGATGAACCAGGCTGAGCAGAGAGGTGCTGTGCTGCGGCCCGAGGTGAGCTATCGAGAGGTCACCAGGTCACACACCCACCCACTCCTTATTTCCCATGGTGCACTGCTGACACGGCACAGCTCCGGCCGCTCGTGGGCGTCGCTGTTCACGGTGAGCTCTGAGGTTACAACTTATCTTCATTATCTGCAACTTATCACTTTCACCATTGCTCAGTCTATGAAATTGCTGCAGTTTTTCCCACACGTCACCGACATCAGGAGGATTATCCAATAGAGAGACACCTCAAACCTTTTATTCTGATCTTTTGATCACAAGATGATGTAGGTCAGTTTTATCATTTACAATTTTGTCAGAATGCATAACCCCTGCTGTACACAATAATTAAAGTGCGATATCAACAATTTTGTATACTTTACAATCATTATCATACATATGGCTTTCAGAATAGAACAGTTTTACAAACTTTATAAACAAATGTAATGAGCAGATTATAGGATATTCTTCAGCACACTTGGAAGCGTCCCTCCACTTAACATTGGTAAACTGGTCAGGTAAATGTGCTTTACCTCATGCTTTAATTAATTTCCACACATCTTTTACAGTAAATATTTGTTCAAAAAGTTACGCTTTATTAAGGGAATTTAGCATCCTGCTCAAACCAACTTTACCATTGAGTACAGTACGTAAAGATGTGACTTTCCTGAGTGTGTGTGCTTTCTGAGCTAAACAAAAGTCTACACTCTAAATGATGAAAATTGGTTTAAGGGCTCACAACAAAATTGGCACCTTCCACTTTTCCCACAATGATTTCTGACACGTTTAAAAAGAGTCAATTTAGTCAATTCTCTTCAGCGTCTTGAGGGCAGTAGTTAGTTCACTGTCATGTATTATGATCACCATTGAATGCATGGTTGCATCAGCAGATGGTTGAGATGGTTGAGTTTTGGGGAAACGTTGTAAATCTTCCCATTTGTTGGCGCAGGCCCTTCAGACCTTGGTAAACTGATTGTAAATGTGATAAACAGCGGACATTGAGCTGTTGTTGAGTGAGTCAAGTCCGCTGTTCTTGTCGATGACTTTCTCTGCTTCATCACCTCGTCATCTTTTGTACAAATGGTCCGGAAATATTTGTATGTTAATTCACTGAGAGCATAACAAATGATATGAAGATATTATATTTACAATGAATGGAGACACATTCAGGCTTTAGTATTCCACAACACTGTACTTTGTTTCTTGAAACGGTATAATAAACAATTGAATAACCAGTGTGGATCATCAAATCTAATATTTATTTTTTCAAGACAGATGGCAGACCGTTCATTCAATGACAGTGCAATACAGTGCTTTTACGTCCTTGAGCAAGACAGCACTTCACCCACATTGCCTTTGACGTCCTTACACGTGTATTGTAAGTGTGGGCAACAGAGAGAAATTAGCCCATGACTATCTCATGTAAATGCTGAACTAGTAATAATAATTAAACCTTTCATATACTTATACACTCTTTTGCTTACAGAGTAACCAGCATTGAGCTTCTTCCTCTGAGGTAACTTCACTTCAATTACCTCGATGCCATGCATTATTTTCATTCTTTCCACTGGGTTTTTGCATTTAACTCCAATTCATTTCTAGTTTTTATTTATTCACTAATACACAAAATATTTGTATGCACATTTTGAATACCAGTTGGTAGAAGGCTATTTCAATAAAATAGCCTCTGTAATCGATAGATATATAGCTCTCTGTGAAATAGTTGTTCCCACGCAGAGTCACGCAGAGACCCAAAAGTTTCAGCCTTGCCAACACATATAGAGATACCCGTCCTAATTCTGAATATTCCGACAGATGGAGCAAAGGTGAGGGGGTTGGAACAGACAGCGAGTGTCTCGGACCTATGGATGTGTAAGAGTGCAGCGGAGCGAGTGAGCTGAAGTGTGAGTTGGTCTCAGTGAGAGCAGCTGTATAGAGGACACTGTGGGTGGAAGTGGTAGAGTCGTGGGTGAGCTCAGAGTTTGACTGCCAACCCTTGCTGCACTCACAAACTGTCCGTCACATACACACTTTTCCTTTGCTAGCGTAACAAACATTATATAGACTTTCACCCATCATCACTATCAAATAAATATTGTGTTTACTGAGATTACAACATAAGAGGTTGCTTGTTACAGTAAATGATTATTGTGCAGATACCCACAAGAAAAAGCTGTAGATGTAATTCTTTACCTGGACATATTTCAGCGGTCAACTGCCTTTGTCTATTTGTGCATAATGTCATTTTATACTAGATGCCCTATCTAAGTTTGGGACTGGCACATAGAGTGGTGGGAAGGCGTATTATTTTGTCTGCTTTTTGGCTTTTATGACAGGCTGACTATGGGACAGGGGTTTTCCTTGCATGTCCATTTATTCCCACATGCTTGTAGTCAATAGTAGGTTAGCTCCTCTTGCTGAGAGAACTTCTATGATAAATAATGAGTGGTGCATATCCTGAAATAGTCTTGTACCCCCTCCCTTGTCCCTGTGGTCCGCTCTTGTGAAGCGCCCGTCCAGCCGTAGCGATCCCCTCCCTGCTGCTTCCTCCGTTATGGTTAGCATGCCGGCTAAATCTGTAGCCGTGCGCCTGTAATTAGGCCTTGCCTTTGCTGGATTGAGTGCTACACATTGGCAGCTACAGACCATGCCAGGGCGCTCACACACTTAAAACACAAGTTTGTTTTCATGCAAGTTTTATCTTAAAAAGGGTATATCAGGACAGAGAGAGCTGAGGCCTTTCTGGATCATAAATAAAGCATCGTCTTGATCAATACCAGACTAACCACACACTCCTCAGCGGTTTGTGGCATGAACCAAAAGTTTGTCTAGATTATTAGGGAAGTTTTAACCCTGTACGATCAACTTGACCACATGTCTACACTTTGTAACATAAGGTCTAAAATGTCAATTCATATATTTACGAGAATTCAAATCCTAATTTTGGGAGCATTGAAGATCACAGTGTCCTAGCAGAGAATGGTTTGACTTTTATTTGAACTACAACCCATTACCCTTCCTCTCTCCACAGGGTTAACTGCCTGCATCATTGCCATCCAAAATCTCTTTTATCATTTCCACTTCTGCTCTCACCTTTTCCTCTGCTCAGTCCAATCCACCCAACAGTGTGGAGAGTGGAGTGGGCAGGTTGACTTGGCAACATTAACTACAGCTGTGAAAGAGCGTTCACTTGGAGTTATATCGATATACACCCAGCAATATGAAATATAATAAAAGGACAGGGTAAGTTTATGGTAACAGGGTTGGGACGATACGCTTTAGTCCCGATAAAATACGCAGTGCAATACAAAAGGACAGGTACGATTCATATTGCGAAGTACACACACAGTACACAATTATCCAAATCAACGTTAAACTAAGACCCCCAAAAATTGCGCTTAACTTGTAGGTTGACAATTTGGAATTAAACTGAAACTGTTTTTAATGGTACACCAAAATAAGACGTCATTGAAACATTTTTAAATATGTAAATCACCCAGAATGTCAAGAAATGTCAACTTTATTTATATAAGCTTAACCTCTTAACCCCCACCTGAACTGAGCACATTGTCTCCAGATTGGCTTTACCCAAATCTAAAAGCTGCTTGAAAAAGTGTAAAAAAGAGACAAACAATTGGCAAAAAAGAGACAAGAAACTGACAACAAAAAAATGGAGGGGAAAAAAAGGGGGGGGGGGAGACAAAAATGTGCTGAAAAAGTGACAAAGAAGAAAAGTGAGGCATTACACTGCTCTCAGTCAAGAAGCTATTAGATTTGGCTTTTATTATGCAGTGCAAATCAGAAATCAATACAGTATTCTCAACGGGCACTAAAGGGCAATATTTTGTTAACCAATCCACTATAATTACAATTGCCAAACATTTAATTTTCGTACAAATAGACAATCCAGTACTGAAACGTTTGGCGAATTTGAATAAATTCATGGTGAAATAGCAGCACATGACATGTAATCACTCCACCACGGTGATGTTGTTAAATAAAATATTTCCTGCGCTTGAGTAGTGAGTGTTTCCCCGCTCACTGGCCTGGCCTGACAGTCCTAACTTGTGCTTCTGTGGCCTGTTGTTTCTGACAGCAGCTTGTGATTCCCTGTGGAGATGAAAGGCGCAGAGGCTACTCATTTGTGTCAGCGCGTGGTTCCATCCCGGCTGCCAGGGTCGCTCCAGACGCAGCCCGCGCCGGTCGCATGGCTATTTTAGCAGCTCTGAACTACAAAACCCACAATCACTGACCATCGCCCTCTCCTCACTGCTGCTCATATTTGTGATGTGGACATTGATCGAGCGGGACAATTATTATCATTCATCCAAAACACTGAGAAATGGCTCTGCCCACTTAGCCTTCTAACCCCAACAGAGGAATATCCAGATTCTCACTTTTCTCACTATTATATTTTGTTTAAATTCACTTAATTATCTTTTATATATGCAATTTAAGACAGAGAAACTCAGCTTTAACAACAAATCAACACGCAAAACAAACACAAAGCAGTTTACATTTTATTTACTCCAAACTCTTACTGGCACAACATTGATTTGTCTATTAAAACACCATACCAACAGAGATTGGCCATATAGTATTCCAACAAAAGAGTTTAATTCATTCGGACGTCATTGGCGGATCAGGCTTCTCCTTAACTTTAATGGGTGAACTGAGTAAAATCTGATGCCCATTACCAAATCAGTGTTAAACAGTGTTAAGTCCTCATAAAATTGGAATATTTTGAAAATGGACTGTACGCCATAATCATTAAAATTATAACAAATAAATCCTTGACATATGTCACTTTGCATTTAATGAGTCTATATCATATATTAGTTTCACATTTTAAGTTAAATTACAGAAATAAATGAACTTTTTCATGATATTCTAATATATGAGCACCTGTACTGCACCATAACAGGCTATTATCAAGGCAGGGTTGAGTAGGGCTTGTCAAATACTTGACAAAGTTTAAGCTGATATAAATTGCAAACATTCATTATCTGCGTGTGACCAGAGGCAAATGTGAGTTGTGCATAAATCCACCACTTGACTTCCATTACCTTATTTTCCGCCTCGCTTCATAAGTGCACAGTGTGCTCAGGAAATAGTCTCAAATCGTGAGGTGGGCCATTGTTTGATATGACTGTGCTGCTGTCAGGGACATTTGGCTGATACCTAATATCTGTATACGTACCTGTCAGTAGGGAGACAACTTTTAATCGCACAGTTAGCCCTCCTCATTAAACTAACATACTCCTTTGAAAGGTTTGTGTTTGAATTATATCTGTTAAAGCTTTGCGACAGGAAGATGAAGCCGCCATTTTGAAATACCACTGTATAAAACATTTAATACGATAATATAACGGTGTCTCTGTCCGCTTGTAAAACATAAAATCCTTTTCTTGATTTAAGTTTGTTTGCTTTTTGGATTGCAAAGCTTTTATTAGTGAAAGGATGTGGAGCAACAATGTAGACGGCTTCACATTTTCTGGCTTATACTGTAGCATTGCCGTCTCAATTCTTTATTTCTTACAGAAGGTCATATTCTTGAAAAGGTCTCGACCACTGGCTGGACATGGACAGACTTAAATTACTACACAAAACATATTCAAAATACACAATTGCAGCAGCTCCATGTTTTAACACTTTTTCACTCACACACAGTGGCGGCTGGTGATATAACAACAGGGGGGGCGCTGTTGTCTATACCTACTTTCAATTATATTTTAAAAGACCCTTAAAAACATTGTTTTTAACCTAAAAAAAAAAGTTATCTTTGGAGCATTTTATTTCATTATTTTATGGAGAATATTATGAATAGACACATGTAAACAATAAAGAAGCATGAAATGAATTTGTCTTTTTTCTGACAATGAAATAAAAGATAATCACTCGCTATACATATTTTAGTTTTGCACCACTAAGTACGAGATGATTTGTGTTTTGTACCAACAGAACCAGAACAAAGATTCCCTCTTTGATTTCATGTACAGTATTAGAGCCAGCCAGACCTGCTATGTTTGCATTACGTGCCTCAGAGCCACAGGTCTAAACCATAGTTTAAACCTGTATAGTTTAAACCATAGTTTAAACCTGTAAACTGTCAGACGAATGATCCGGTCAGAAATAACAGTCTCCGTACCTCTCCGTAGCACCTGAGCTCCTCCTCAATGAAAGAATGAAAGACGTTCCCCTCACACCGTCCTCACGGTCCTGAAACTTCTCTCCATCAAATGTCCACGTCCTGGGACATGACTGTCGGTCCAAGTCAGCGAGGGTTGTCCCAAAGTTTTACGAAACAAGCAGTGGCTAAAACAGACGAGCTAGTTAGCGTCGTAATGCTACCTCCAGCCAAGTCCGTTTAGACGCAGCTTCCGACTGAAAGTTGTCCGAAGGCTATTGGTTTGACAAAATCCTTTCACCTCCTCTCAGGCAACAACATGAAGCTTCTCCCGTCTCTCAAATAAGACGTTTTTCCTCCCCTGAGTTCGTACGTGAGCTCAGCGCTGCAACTCGTATATTGTAGCTACAGTGCCGTTGTCCAGCTACATCAGACAAAAAATACAGTAGCAAATATGAATTGGCTGCTAATCTAAGTGGGAGTGTCTGGGGCGCTTAAAATTAAGGCGGCCACTAAGAGAGAAGCCTGTAGTCACATGGTTTCCAAAAATTCAGGGACTTGTATTTACCATTGAATTATATAGAGGTATTTACTTACATCAGACCAATGGCCGCTGGCTGCTCTGCTTTACGACCGCAACACTGGAGGCCGCCATTGCTCCGCCATTGCTGTAGTACCTCCATATAGCCGCTAGTCTCCCATTGGACTTTAGACACGTTAAAAACAACTTTAGCGCCTGGTTTCTATTTTTTAAACACTTTCTATGGCTACATATTCCTCCTGACATAACGCTGGGTTAGTCACAATTAAAGAAACCAGGCGGGTTTTCGAAAGAAACATTTTTGAAATCTCGTACTAATGAGGGTCGGACTGTTAGCATTGGAGCTGCACGAGCTACACGTCACGCAAGGGCCGAGTCTACAGTGAAGATCCCGCCCTTATGCCCTTTTTAGGAACATGCTTAGTCAGAGCAGGGGAGGAGGAGTCTGTAAATCTGCCATGATTTCCCCCTCGAACGTGGTCATTATGGTAAACGGGGAGGAGTGAGGAGGAGATGTCTGTTCTTTTTAACGGTCTATGCATCAGACCGGCGTCCCTCGGTTTGAGACAATGCATTCACACACAGTAATGAATGAATCCAGTGTAAAAAACCCTTTTAAAATAAATCTCCAAAGGCATTTCTGCAAAATATAATGCAATATTTTATATTATTGATATATGATAATGATAATGTTTTTGGAAACATTTTTAGGGAGGGTGGCCTCAATGCCCCCTATGGACCAGCCGCCACTGCTCACACATGTACGTAGGCTAATCATTTACGGCTGACTTGAACAAAACTATTACCAATACTGCTCGGTCAAAACTGCATAAAAAAGGCCCAGGACAAAAACCAGGATGGCTCAGAACAAAAACAGTACTAAGCCAGGACTTAACCAGGACAAAAACACATCTAAACCAGGCCAAAGGTCCACTAAAGACCAAACAAAACAATGGACTTACTCAGGTCTGAACCAACTAAGACACCAGTGATTCTCAAGCAATACGAGCCTATCGCTCAGCGGTCTTCTCTGCTCCTCAAGCTGTGCAGACAGAGAGCTCACCAGGCACCTGTCTGAGGAGTCGCTGTGCTCCAGTACAGACCTGGCACTTTATAAAACTCCCCAAGGAATGGCACGTCAAATTAAGGTCCAGATAGCAAAGTAAGTAGTTATATTCGGGAAGAGGTAAGAGGAGCACAGAGGTTAAATAATCTGTCCAGAGCTTTATGTGTATCGTCTTGACCAAAGCTCATTTGCTAGCCTCATCATTCGATTTGCAACCATCTCAACAACTGCTGTCCCTTACCTTAAGTGCTTTGTAACGATGAAGTCAGTTTTTCATAGGACTTGTGACATCTGTAAATTACATTTGTTTGTCCTTAACTATTGTATGAAAAGCTCATTGTTTTGCAAGATTTCCAAGTTTATAGAAGCAGCAAAAGTTATAGTCTAAGCATTAGACCAGCGCTGTCCAAACCTTTTTCATTTAGGGCCACATATGTATGGAGGGCCACATATCGGTGGTCAATGCGGTAAAAGTTTCAAATGGGTGCGTTTAGCAAAGTTTAACCCCTGTACGGGCATTTAGGCCTGGAACCTGCTGCTTCAGGTGGCACAGAGGTTTGTCCGCAGTTTCACTCTTTGTTTAAGTTAGAGACAAATTTGTTGTCTGTGCTTTTTTGGTTAGTCTTTAGAACTATTTTAGCCTTTTTAGACTTGCTTTAGCCCTAGTGTAAGCCTGGAATATTAGTAATAATAGTCAAAAAGCCATTTATTATCCCCTTTCTACCGCCTGGCACAGCATGGTGTGCATTTACTCTTGTTTTGTTGGGTCCCAGCCATGCAGGAGTTTCCCATCATAGTAATGATGTTCAAATATCTGATGTACATCTGACTACAACAAGAGAAACATCCTCTACTCAGTCAGTGTTTGTCCCCAGTGTTCACCTCGCGGCCGACAAACTTCCTTTTCTGCAGCCTCCTTAATTGTGTGTTATAGATGCATGTCTCACGCTTCCCCTGTGAGACCATCCACCACAGAGTACTGTAATGAAAACACTACAAGTACAGAGTCGAGGGAAGTGACATACTGTGTCCTGAACCATGTGTGTGGAAAAGGCCTTTTGGCTAGTGCTTGATGGGAAAATTCACTGGTCTAAAGCCAGCAATTCATGCAACATGGCTAGTTATGACAGGATTCATTCATTTCATTTCATTTATTCATTTATTTCAGGCAGACAATAGTAACAAAAGAAAAATATACAATATATAAATAAAATGATCAATTTCTACAGGATGGACACATAATTAAAAGAAAAACCTGAACATGATGGGTTTGCTGTGGCATCCCCTGACCAAAGAGGAAGCAGCTGAACGACTAACTTGAATATTGAATGTACAGGAATAAGACACTGGCCCTCAAATCTTTATAGCTCAATTTACTTTGTGACAACTCCTCTCAATGCGCTCACAGATATAGATGCTTTTTATCTGCAAGGGCCCCACAGTGAAACCCACAGACAACGAGCAGCAGGTATCAGGACGGGTTGATAACAGACAACCTAACCTTTAAAACTCTCTTTCTGCATGGAGACGACTCAATCCTACGCCACATCCTGTCAGCACGCACATCAGCCCCGGACCAAAACAGCACGGCGCTAATAAGAACGCAAATATAGGCCAGCTGAAGGATTGGAGCCTGTGAAAAAACTTACTGAAAGGGAGAACAGAGATGGAGCCAATGGATTATGAACTGATTTGTAGTTTTGTAGGTGATTTGTAGGTGATACGTATTCCATATATTTGGTGTAAAAAAAAAAAAGAAAGAAATAAAACCAGTACTGTGTAGTGTTGGCCCACATTTATTCATAAGTTTTTTATTATTTTTTGTACATAGTAGGGAGTAGATTTACTTTACTCTCACATGCGAACAGACTTGTTAGTTTTGTATTATTTGACATATAGTAGCCCTCAATTTGCTCTGTTTTTTATAATTGCTCACTGTTGCATTAAAAGATTCTGAATTGGAGAGTCTTGCTACATTGTCAGTTATAATGATCTAAAAAGTAATTTTCCTTATGTTTTATTTTGTTATAAATAATATATTACTATACAAAATGTCTGCTTTCATTACACTTTACACCTCTTCTAAAACACAAAATAGTCTATGCGCTTGTCTCTCAATGATGGCATCTTTTCCCTTGCCCACCCAAATGTGTCCCACCCCCTCTCGGTGGGTCAGCTGGGCCCCGCGAGTGTGGGATGTTGCTGTATGTATGAGAGAGAGGGAGAAAAAAAAACTGTGTGAAAAGTGTGTAGGAGAGGCTAAAGAAAAACATTACATCCTGGCAACAGTGCTGTAGGGAGTGGAGGATGAGGAGGAGACTCAGGGAGGGGCGAGTGGAGCGCATGCATACGCGGGGGTGGAGGTTTGGGGGCGGTGCAGGGGGTTTTTGGAGGCAGGCAGTAGTGTGGTCATATCTGCCACAGTGTATTCTCATGCCCAGGGTGGGGTGTTTGTGTGGCTAGAGATGGGACAGGGGAAGGAGTGATGGTAGACTGCTGGGTGGAGGCAGGAAGGGGCAGGGGAAAGATGGGCACCACTGATGGCTCGCCCAAAGAGAAGCTTTGCTTTGCTTTACAGATCTTTAACACTTTCTTTGTAAAGTTAAAATGTGTTTCCTAATGAATATTGTTAAAACAAGAAAGTTGTTATTTCTATACTGTTACAAGATTGTTTAACAGCCATATAAGAGTTTACTAAGTGGCTTCGAATAAATGAAGCATACATTATTCTAGGAAGACTGTATTATACTGTTTAAAATAAAACAGTTCTGCTCTGGTGACATTCAGTGTAAGTCAGTCATTATCAGCCACCAAGACCAACGTTAGGATCTCACTGCCGTGTCCACCCAAGAAATCCAATCCTTTAAAGTGCATATGACAGGTTTCAATGCTTTTAAAAATATGACTTATTTAGATGAATAACATTAGTTGCAAGTTCATCAGTTGCATAATTATCATTCCAGTGAAGCAGCAATTTGAATGAAGAAATCTTGGGCAGAAAAGTTATTTTTATTTGAATGTTTAAGCTGCTGACAGGAAGTGATATAGAAGAAGGTAAAGCTCCATAGCAGTTTGACTCATTTCCCATTGACTTAACATGGTCGGCACGGCAACAGTTTAAAATAGTTTGCCTTCATCTATGTCTCTTCCTGTCATTGTCAAGAAAGTGAAACTATGAACATCACAAAAAAGGCCAAACTAAAGAAAGCTGGGTACAATCTTTAGCACAATCTTACATATAATCGTGTTAACTATGTTTTAGCAAAAATTGTGTCTAATGTGTCAAATGCACCATAACACATCGCATCATTTAAACACATCTTTATTTTGTATGTAACTCATCTTTTCAGCAAACTATCTCCAAAACATGGCCAAGATTCCCGTCCACTCACACTACATTATCGCTCGACTGTCAGTTGAACAAAACATAAAAGCTCTTTGTTTGTGCCTTACAGTTATTAAAGGAGGTTTGTTGAGATGCATCTGTCATTCCTTTTAATCTAAGCTTTTGTCTTGTGGCTCATCGTGTCATCACACTTTGGCTAGAGCTGGTGAACTGGTTCTGTGGTTATTATGGTGTTTGTGATGGCTTTATGGCAACGCAGTAGAAACATGTGGAGTAAATTGACACACCTTTATGTATGCTGCCAATGCCCAACTGTCACGTTAATGATCACCCTTTAAATGTATATTCAGCTGAGGTTGTCCAATTTTGTAAAGAACTATGCAGCCAAACACATGCAGTTCTCAACTACATTACGATCACTTTAAATCTGGACTGCTTTGCATTTGCTTTGACAAAGGATCCGTGTCTCAGTGATACCAGTATATAGCTATGGGGAAGTGGTGGGGAACAAAAGTGGATGCAAACCTTATTTCAACAGTAGAACATTTTAAAGGACATTTGAGTGATGGCCATGCATTGAACTCTTGCTGATCCTCGAATGGGGGTCAGAGAGGACACATGTGCATATCAGACTCTGGGTCATGTGCAGCATTTTGAAAAGTGAACCTGAGAGCAGAGCCTCCTACATACACCTACACACGCCTCTGACCCCTCCACTGTTAGCGCTGTGAACCACGTTAACACTGGACTGGGTGAAAACAGATGGGCGCAGTATTAAAGAGCACATCCAAAAGTTTAACATCGTAAAAAACGACTTAATCAATTTGATGAGCATTTATTTTGTCCGTGACAGATTCAGTGATGGCAGTGTGACACCCACTCCACAGGTGGCACCCTAAAAGCAACAGCAGCCTGTGGGTGTAGCTCTGTCCTGTTGTTTTGTATTATTCTGTTTTATGGTGTGCCAATCTGAAGCTTCACCACCGGCACTAGTAACTAATAAATATGTTATCATTTATGCTTGGACTTTTGGAAATGTTAACATTATTAATTGGCAAAAGGTCTGACCCCAAGGTGCCCCTGTGAAGATGAAGCAATTAAGAAAACTTGCATTCTTGCAATCAAAATACAACACAATCCACAGCAAAAGAAATGTACATTTTCTAAAGCAAAATACAAAAAAACTGTAAAATCTTAACCGTATACAAGTCACTTAAGTAATTTTAATCAGCTTAAGTGCTTCAAATCCAGATATTAAAAAAGCAACATGTAAATAAGTGTAACGTCAAATCAACAAGTTCATCTTAATCTTCAATTGACCAGAGGAAGTTCCACAGGTTGCTCAGACATTGAGGGTCAGTTAGTGCAACATCTTAAGCGTAACAATGATTACAAGCCTGGTTTTACTGCAAAAGCCAACTATTGCACATAATGGATGGGCTTCATGCACGCAGAAGGCAGATGTTCTGGAGGAAGGGCAGTGGTGATCCATAAATCTCAATAACATTTTATGCGTACGTCAAATTAAGGAAAATAAACTGACAGAACTGAGGCCATGTAGCAGGAATCCACAGAAGCGAAAACATACAATGCAGTTTAAAGAGGTTGGTTCAAACTAACCACTCAACATATAGATTTGAGAGATTTTACATCTTCAGACACGAGCCATTGACTTCTAATGTAATCATATTCTTTTTCATTTTTAAAACCTGAGAGACAAAGTGCACATGACAAAGGATGGGATATGCCTGCCCGCCCGCCTGTCTGACCTCACACAGGGCAGGGCATCTGTAATACTAACTTGCATCGGTACACAGTGCACTTATTACACTGCCTGGTGACGTCAAGAACAGGAAAACCCCTTCTAAAATTCATAGTTTGACATATATACTGCAAGAAACTGCAGCCTCTCATCACTGCAGGTTACTCTTCATTTAGTATATAGTGTAAAATATGGAGAGTTTCTGTCTTTTTTGTAGTTTTCAGATATAAAAGAGCATAAATCATTGATCTGTTGGTTTAACTATAATCCATTAAAAATAACTTGAGCGAGATTAAATTATAGATTAGACTTTTATGAGTCAAAATAATGAAAATAAAATGTTGCATTAGTTTTATACAACACTTTTCCAGACGCTCAAAGCCTCTTTACAATTTTATGAATTGGTCATAGACTCCCCCATATTTGATGGTGGCAAAGCTACAGTATGTTATGTATGTTTGCATGCCCTGCCTACTAGGGTAAGTCTGCGCCAATGGACATCCTGGTACCCAATCTGCCTATTGTGAGGCTTTTAAAAGGCCTCTTTTTAATGTTTAAAGATGTTATTCAGAAAAGTAACTGCTTTGAGAAGCATTCCAGTGTAATTGATAACAGGGCACAGTCCATTTTGAAAGGTCAAACCACACCCAAATAATAAGTAGTTGTATTATGGGCAGTAGAATCACACAATTCTTTCATTTTTCAGGGTACAAGTTGGTACAGAAACAGGCGTCCTGGTTCTCGTCACTTTGCGTTTCTGCCTCGCCTCCACTCCTTGCTCATTTGTTCAAGGCCAGATATGAACTCGGAACCAGTTTGGCACAGAGGATGCAGCGGTGCTCAAACTTGTTTATTTTTTTTAAGAGGACCTCAATATGAAACAGGTAAGTCACTGTGGCTGTTATAGCATCTGTCACTGGTCACTCTGGTCACTGATTTTAATCACTACTTATCATATTGAGTCCTGCTGTACGGCCGTACCATCTCTGTAGTATCACCATAACTTTGGTTCATAATAAATAGACTAATCTCAACACACGTGACTATTGCTAACGTCCACTGTAGCTTATAAATGCAGGTGCTTGTCATATAATTAGAATATCAATAGTGCATTTACACTTCTGTTATTCAACTTAAACTGTGAAACTAATATATGATAGACTCATTACATGCAAAGTGAGAAATGTATAGCCTTTATTTGTTATAATTTTGATTATTATGACTCAGCTTGTAAAAATCCCAAATTAAAAATCTCATAAAATTAGAATATTTTGAAAATGGAATGTAAACTATAATCATCTAAATTATAACAAATAAAGGCTTGACATATGCCACTTTGCATGTATATCATGGTTTCACATTTTAAGTTGAACTACAGAAATAAATTAACTTTTTCATGATATTCTAATTATATGACGAGCACCTGTACACTCACTGAGTCCAACAGCTGTAATTGGGAGCGCTAAACTATTATGTGCTTTGCTCATGCATATTAAGTAGCCACGTGCGACTGTGGGAAGGCCAACAGGACTGAAATACTGTCACTGTGAGAAGCTTGTGGTGGTGTTTAAAGGGGCTTACAATGCTTTTGTCCCATGTTCCCATGAAGTGAGGAATTGCCACACCACAATTCCAACTATTACTATATTGATACTTCTGCAATTCCAATCAAAATTCATTTTCATAAAGCAATTATAAAAAGGTTTACAAAGCACTTAAACAACAACACAGTCGAGCAAAGGGCAGCACACAATGCAAGCTTCAAATTAATAAGAAGCAAGTGCCAAAATTGAGACTAAGTGCAGTAAAAGATAACACTGAAACAGAGTTAATGCCACATAAAGTACTAAATGCATGGTTTAAATAAACATGCCTTGCCTTAAAAATGCTACTCAACTTCAACCTCAACTTTGCCTTTGCCAGTATATTTTGTAGATCAGTCACTATTCCAGTCGTGCTACAGGTGTCTCTGGCAAGTCCTTCCCCACTCTGTCATAGCTCCAATAAGGTTTGGCCTAAAATGTCTGAGTAATGTAATATAATGTCACTCCCCTCCCCTAAGCACAGGTGGACTCTATAGGGAACTCTGCCAAATAGTTTTGGTTTAGAGGGAGGGAGGGGTGTTGGCTGAGCTGGTGGGTGTAGCACTTTTGTTTTGTTGTGTTTCTTAGATAATCGCCACGCGGAACGGTACCTTTTCACTCCCCATCACCGACACACCTTCTGAGCAAATTCAGATTTTCATGTGTCTGGCTCACTCTCACAGGGCTGTCGCTGCTTGAGCTTCCTGACAGCGACTGGTGCAAAAGGAACGGAAATCAAAACTTCTCGAAAAGGTCAGTAACACATCATCCCCTCCCTCTTTTTCTTTCACTTGTTTCATTCAGTTTTTCCTGCCACGCTGAGAGGGCTGGGTTTATCACTGTGGCATGATCTTAAATTAGGTAAGGTGTGCATGCCGTAAAGAATGGTGACCTTTGGTGACGTTTGTGGTACACCATAACAGGGCCTCGCTTTCTGTCGTTGGAAATGTTGCAATACATGTGCACAAGCCTCCTCCTCCACGCACCAGCCAAAGTGTAGGTGAGCAAGAGTTGGGTAGTTATGGATTATTATGCCTTTGTTTGATTGCATCATGTGTGGTTACAAGAGACTATCCTTGTTGCACAGTTGTAATGATCTGTGGATTGATTTTTCTGGAAAGCATTAGTGGACTCACATGTTGAAAAGAGCTTCATGAATACAGTAAAAGTTGATTTGTTGAAACGGTTATTTCAAGTCATTTGAACGTGTGAATATTTACTCATAAAACTTTATGCAACGTAACTCAAAAGGAGCCATTAACAAACAATACAAGAAAAAGGCATCCAAATAAACTTCTTAAATATCAATGCTGAGAGCTGCTCAGAACAAGGAGTCAAAGCCGCCTCTAAAACCAACTTTCCCCTTATACAGTACACACACAAGACTCATTTTCGACATACAGTATCATTCACATAAAAGTGTGTTGAGCTTGAAATGTATGTGTAAATGGTGAAGCAAATGTATGTGGAAAAACATTACAATATTAAACACAGAATGAATTTGAATTGTTGTTGGACCCAGGAGATCTTTGGATATATAAAGGCTGTGCTTCATCACTCAGCCATTAAGTCAACGAGGAATGGAACTTTTCCTTTCTACAGTCTGTATATTAATGATGACAAACCAAGAAGTTGTTGGTGTCAACAATAATTGCCAATCAGATACTGTATATGCAGTGTAGATTCTTACATTTATAGAAGATACACTTGAAACCAAGCCCTCCTAAGTCTCCACTGTTATCAACACAAAGGGCAGAACTTACTATAGACCCGCTGCCATGTACATATTTTTGATTGTTTCACGGAGGGTTAGATGGGGATAAGGCTAAGAAGCTTGAGCACCACACCTACACGCTCCACGCCCCGACAAGAGCCCTATTCTGCCCCTGTCTCTCTCAGATTATCCCACTTCAACAGGATCTCACTGCTCTTTTGTTACCGACCATTCTTACATTCTGTGTTGTACAAACATTACTAGCAGCAGGTATCACTCATGTTTGCTTGGATATAGTATTGTGTGATGAATTAATTACAGGGTGAATAGTACCATCACAATTCTATAATCAAGAGTCAATATGTGTGAGTCTGGCAAAGTCATGTGTGAATGAGGCTGTTAAAAGATCAAATTAATATAATGAGTCCATTAATGACGCTGACAGAATGACACACGCCTTCTCCCACCTGAGATCGCGTACAAATCCTCACATGACTCCCCAGGCACAGACCTGTCTTGTCACTGTTGTGTACTATCAGCTTTGCTTTCAATTTAAGGGCGAAAAGGCAAATCGTGATCTCTAGGCCCTATAGGTCCCTGCACGTGTGTTGAGCTGCAGCCTCCCCCGTAGCGGCCGGTCCAGGTTGTTGTGTGTGGAAGGGCTGGCTGCTGGGTGAATGAGTAAGCCGCCCGCACACATGAACAGAGGAGGGAGGAGGCTTGAAGAGGCTGCTGTGGGTGGGAGGCCTCAGCCCTGCCAAAAAAGCTCCTTCTGTGGGATCTGTGTTTGTTGCGCTCCTCACAAAACGTTGTGTATCGGCACAAACGACACAGCACCAGGCAGCCCCTGCCTCTCTGCGAGGTCGCCTCTGTGGTACACGCTCAGCTTTTGAGACCTTACACTTTCTTCCGCTATGTATTCATCCATATCTATGGATTTTTCTATTTTCATTAGTTTGTGTCTGTGGGCAGTATTTTATCTGCAATTATGGATTCTGCCAAATGTAGTGGTTTCAACAGGCCAGCGTTTTGAATCCCGGCTCTGATTGATGCATACAGTTTATTGATATTGATTTATTTGAGTGATTATTCACATTATTTACCTTAACATTGTTGCAGTGCAAAAAAATAAATAAAAATAAACAAAAACTCAAAAGGAGTAGGCAGAAGCAAGAAAGCTTATAAGTGTTGTTGTGTCCTTGGGCAAGACACTTCACTAAGCTCGCCTCTTTATGAACAAATTGGCAACCACACTTTAGTCCGTCAGCTCGGAACCGCTGTCATTACATATGTAGCTGAACACAGACGAGTGCTCCCAAACAGCGTTCCCAAACTTTCACACCAAGTACCAACTCCACATAAATTATTTCACCTTACAAGTACCACCAGGACTGACATTGAATCAGGACTAAAAGGGATATAAACTGACCTGAATTTGACTATTTTATGTCTAAACTGGAGGAAAACTACTATGAAAAACACCTGACTTAAATGCATTCCACAACACCCAAAAAAATAAAGAATGAAATTACATTTTATAGTGTAAAACACTAATGCCTTTATTAATTTTGCAAATACACTGATAATTAAGCATTCACTCTGTAACCATCAGGAACCTTCTAGTTTGGCGGCAATCTGAAAGTGAACATAGCTGCAACTTCACATACACAAGGAAATGCGTGTAAAAAGAAAATAGCGCAGCATGTTAACATGTATCGAGCACTGTCAAATGTCAATCGACTTAAGGGAGTTAGATGAAGAGAGGAGGGGAAAAACAGCACGATTTTATAATGTCTGTGAGAAAAGATCTGGGTTGAATAAGTGGGTCCACCCACCTGTGTGTGAGAGGCAGCTCGGAGAACACAGGCCTGCATGGCAGTTTTAGAGACATGAGTGTGTGGGTTCGGCTAGTTGGCCTGCTTATGCTATCTAATCACTGGGAGAGAAAGGAGAGCAGTGTGCCTTGATCCACCCACCTACCCCAGACAAACAGCGGTTAGCCAAATAAGTACTAGATGTGGTTGCTTCTAGCGCAGGCCATACAAGGGGGAGCAGATACAAAGTGACAAGAGTCTGCAGGTAACAGACATTCAGGACAATTATGTCTCATTCTGTGCTGGGGAGGAAGAGAGATGTGTCAATCTGGAAGCAAAGAGCAGGTCACGACTGAAAAATGTGCACGTCTGTGAGTGGCACTGTACAATGAGTTAGACATGTAGTGGATAGGCAAAAGTTAAAGGAGATCATTGACTAGTTTAACTTTAATTAGCAAAATTTGTTTTAACCCGAGGCAATGCACAGATATAAATAATGAATTCTTTCAGGGAAGTGGCACGTACTCAAATCAGGCAACAAAACATTCATGCAGCAATGCAATTTTAACCAAGAACCCTATTAACACTCCCAATTTGTCATTTTTGGTGCTCCTGGACAAATGCACAATATCCTACCTGTGTGATACCTGAGTGGGCGGGTGTGACGGGGAACAGGCATGGCAGATCGCTGTGTCCCGATCATGTATATGTAAGTGTGTGTGTGTGGCTGAAGTTGTGTGCCCATGTGTAGTGCGGCTCATGACAGGCATCTGTCTCCCCTGCCCTGCAGCCTGACTGCTTTTAATTAGGAGGAGCCAGAGCGCCGCAGGCTCTGCTCCGGCTCACACACACATAAACTTACACACACGACCCGAGGGCAGACACAGGCTGTCCACCAAGGCTGGCCTCTCCTTGTTATCACCACAAGGAGGTGTCCTCAATCACCCCACGACCCTCCACGCTAATGTGCACCCCAGCCCTATCCAGCCACGAACCGGGGGTATGCAGGTCACACAACCAGACTCCAGTCCAGTCTGTTTTATTGTTTCAGAATACATTTCCATATTTGACTTTTATTTATATTTCATCTGCCAAATAGCTCTAAATGAGGTAAATTACAGTCTCTCCAAACATTATTCATTTTCATTTCACTATTTTTACCAACCGCCTCTGAGTGTTTCCAAGCTCATTTTCTAGTTGTTTTGAAAAAGAATGTTTAATGGAAGGGGTTTGAAACAATGTCTCTAGTCTAGATAATAAACAAGAGGCAAATACCCAGTACACTGCAGTAGCCACACCGCACATTCAGACTTTATGGAAAGGGTCACCCCAGTGCTTAGCCCAGAGAAGTAAATGCATGATAATAGTTCAGTTGTAATAAAAACACAAGTTGAATCCTGGTAGGAAAAAAACAGTACATATACAGTGCCTTGCGAAAGTACTAATACACCTTGAACCTTTGCCCATTTTGTCATGTTTACAACCCTAAACATAAAGATTTTATTTTGAATTTTTTACTGAAAGTTCACACACAAGTAACAGACAACTGTGAAGTGAAAGCAAAATGATACATGATTCTGTTATTTTCAAAAAATAAAAAGTGAAAAGTGGGGCGTGCATAAGTATTCATACAGCATTTTCTTAGTGCATTAAATTACCTTATAACATTCCTAATGACTGCAGAATGTTCACCCTTGCCCTAACCATTAAATAGAGGCCACCTGTACGTAATCTACTCTCAGTATAATTCCAGCTGTTCTGTGAGGGCCTCAGAGCTATGGTCGGAGTGTATTGGTCACTAAACAATATCATGAAGGCCAAGGAGCACACCAGAGAGGTCAGGGATAAAGCTGTGGAGAAGTTTAAAGCAGCGTTAAGTTATACAAAGATTTCCCAAGATTTGAACATCTCACGGAGCACTGTTCAATCCATCATTCGGAAATGGAAAGAGTATAGCACCACTGCCAACTTACCAAGACACGGCCGTCCACCTAAACTAACAGACCGAACAAGGAGAGCACTGGTCAGAAATGCAACCAAGTGCCCCAAGATAACTCTGGAGAGCTGCGACGTACTGCCGCTGAGCTGGGGGAATCTGTACATGGGACAACTAGAGTCGTACTCTACACAAATCTGGCCTTCATGGACGAGTGGCAAGAAGAAAGCCATTATTGAAAGGAGGCCACAGGCCCGGATTTACGGGGGTGCAAGAGGGTGCATTGCAACCTCATTTTTAAATGTTTGCCCCCTCAGTTTAATGGAATCACAATGTATTTTAATGGCGAGAAACTCTATTTGCACTCTTTTGAAACTCGAATGCACCCTCAGTCAGTTTATTCAAAGTCAAAGTCCTGACCTAAATCCTATTGAAAATCTGTGGAAAGACCTGAAAACTGCTGTTCACAACGTCTCCTTTTAATTTGACAGAGCTTGAGTTGTTTTGTAAAGAGGAATGGGCTAAAATGTCAGTCTCTAGATGTGCAAATCTTGTAGAGTCATACACCAGAAGACTTGCTGCTGTTATTGCAGCAAAAGGGGGTTCCACAAAGTCATGCTGTATGAATACTTGTGCACGCCCCACTTTTCGGTTTTCTATTTTTTGAAAAATAACAGAATCATGTATCATTGTGCTTTCACTTCACAGTTGTCTGTTACTTTCAGTAAAAAAATCAAAATAAAATCTTTATGTTTATGGTTGTAAACATGACAAAATGTGCAAAAATTGAACGTATATTAGTACTTTAGCAAGGCACTGTATGTATCTCCAGAAATCAATAACACTCTGGATAACTAGGAGGCCCAATGTCAAAAATCCTGAAATATCAGGAATATTTCAGGATTAATTCACAACGTGTTGTGAATGAAGCCCAATGTCCACAGTTAAAACAGCACAGAAAATGTGTTCTTAGGAAGTTTTTTTAAGTTTATTTATTTAGAGAAACAGGGACAGTGTACAATAAACATTAACCTCAGGGGAGAGAGAGTACCAGGTTTTAGCTCAAGTGCTAATTTCCACCCGTAGTCCCTGGGCAGGCTGATGTTATAGTAAATACATAAAACACATCATGCATACATGGATAATGGCACTTACATTGACCAAGTTCATAATAGTAAAAGCAAATCTTCACATGCACAACAATCAAGATAAAAAACTCACAATATTTGTTCTTAGCTGAAAACAGACTGTTTTCAGTCAGTCAGAACAGTCTGACTGAAAACAGTCAGTCAGACAGTCAGGAGGACTCTTACGCACAATCAAATCTCCAGTTCTGTTCACAATCATGCTCCTGATTCTGATTCATATATATTTTTACATATAAAATCTTGTGGTAATTAATAAACTTAATAAAACATGTAAACATAATAAAATAATTAATAATAATAATAATAATAATAATAATAATAAATAATTATAGATACCCTGTGTGTATTCAGAATGGCAAGTAAAGTCCTAATGTATTACTGCTAAAACCTTTTAATGACGCCAAATTTAAGGAACTGACCAGCGGAAAGAGAAGGAAAAAGCTTTTGTGATTTACACGTTATATCTATCGCATCATTTTGTCCATCCATCCCATCCATCCATCCATCCATCCATCCATTTTCTTCCACTTGTCCGTTGCCGGGTCGTGGGGGCAGCTGTTGGAGCTGCCCAAATACATTGCACCAGCCCCTATGGCTCCTCCTGCAGGTGGTGGGTCCACAGAAGGACCTCATGGTTCTAACCGGGCCTGTCGGTCTCTCATAAGAGGCTTCTGAACCGCTCTTTGTCTGACCCATCACCTAGGACCTGTTTGCATGGGAGACCCTACAGGGGCACAAAGCCCCCGACAACAGAGCTCCCAGGATCATTTGGGCGCTCAAACCCCTCCACCACGTTAAGGTGGCGGTTCCAGGAGGGGCATCATTTTGTAATGAGAGCAAATTCAACTGCCCAATGATTTGGGTGGGTCCTTGACTCAGAACACAGGTGCGAAGGATTTTCCAACTTAAAGGCTCTGTACCTGATTTCTTTTTTTTTTTTTTTACAAACAATGAAAGAGGGAACAAGAACATATAATTTTCACAACTTATCCCACCCACTGAAGCAATCACTTTGTTCCTCTTAAAGTAAATCAAATGGTTAATTGTGGTACAAACTCATTACTAACTTTCCTAACACATTGCTAACATGGTAATTCTTCACAGGGATGAGTTTATATGAACATTTCACAACTTGCAGGGTCACTTTTCAGCGTCACCGTCACAGAAACCTTAGATAACTTGCCTGCAAGCTCACAAGAGTCTGAGTTAACAACATACTAAAGGAGGACTAAAAATATTCAGTTCCACAACGAGAAAAGGAATCAGGTAGGGCCTTTAAGAATGTGTTTTGAATCTGGCGCACTTTCCTCACAGTGCCTTTGTAAGTACGGATTTAAGACGTTTTTTAAGAAGATGTTTTTGGCCCAATGCTTTTATTGCTTTGTCCAATGAATGCGGTCAAACTTACTTTAAAAATAAAATCTATTGGTGAAATGTAAAAGTCACAATATTAGATTATATGTAACTGTATGTGGTGTTAAAAGACAGGCACATTGAGAAGAACGGCAGAGACAGCTGAGTTGTTGAAGTCAGACAAGCTCCCAGTATAATGCAAGGGCAACGCTAGAACAAAACAGTCAGATCTCTCTCCTCTTTTTTTATGTGAGTATGTTTGGTTTTAATGCCTTTGAAGTGAATAAAGGACTGTAAGACGGTGAAAGTTTTCAGCAGAAGTAATTATCACTGTAGTTTCCTTAGTACATCCTGAAAATGCTTTTTTTCTTTATTCCTTGCTTTCGCTTTTCCTTTGCCAAAACTACTAATGAACTCTGCACACTATACCATGATAAATACAACTATTCACTTCAACATACAGTCAGACGCCATTAAAATGAACTTAATCTTGCCAATTAATGTTTCAAAGCAAAATAAAGATAAATAAACATGTAACACCAAAAGGCATGGTTGAATCGCCGGCAAAACGCGGCAAAAAAGCGACAAAAAAGCTACAAAAACACAATAACAAAAGTGACAAAAACACACGACTACAGAGTGATGAAAAAGCAACAAAAAAAGCTCCAAAACGTGACAAAAAGAGCAAAAGAGCAACAAAAACGTGCTGGATAAGCAACAATAACACAACGAAAAAAGCGACAAAAACACACGACTAACGAGTGATGAATAAGCAACAACGAAATCAACAACAAAACCACGAAAGAGCAGTTCCCCCCCCCCACGAAAACACAACTAAAATGCGACAAAAAAGTGGCGACAGCACAACAAAAAAGTTACAATCAGTTTTGTAAGTCTTAGCTTATAAATGAGGCGTTACACTGGCATGTGTTTCCAATGACATCACGCATAGTTCCGGCCGCCATTTTGAATACTGAAGTAGCATTATGCAGCACTGCAAGATGTATCAATATCTCTACACAGGATGAAAATGAAAGACAACTGATAAACAGTGGCATTTTTATGTTCTCTTAATCATTGCTCATGAAGATAACAGTTAAAACACGACCCCAGAGAAAATGTGGCACAGACATAGCAGCTCTGTCTGTCGAACTACAGCAGGATTTACTAAAGATCTGCTTCACTCCTCAGACTGAACACATCAAAGAGGAAACAGAAAACCTTTCTCTGTGATTTTTGTCATGTCGACAGAGTCTCAGTCTGAGTCAGTGTTTAAGCTGCCTATGATGTTAGCATGCTACCGGTTAGCAGCTGTCAACCATTGATAGTTGATTCAACCAACTGTCAATGGCTTCAACACGATAAACACAGTGTGGCTCACATCTATGAACACTGAGGAAATACTACAGTAACAGCTCAGCTCTGACCTCTGTCACATGTTGTATCCAAGGCTCTAAGTTTGGAGTTGGTTCAGGGCTTTCTCTTGGAGAGGTCAGAGCTGAGCTGTTGAAGCTAAATGCTAACTGGTAGCATGCTAACATCTTGAGCAGCTTAAACACTGACTCACTGGTTTCTTCACATAAACGTGTATCTCTGGGGCCGTATTTTTACTGTTATCTTCTTGAGCAATAATTACGATTACATAAAAATGCCACTGTCAATCAGTTGTCTTTCATTTTCTTCCTGAGTTGAGATATTGTTACATGTTGTAGTACTGCATAATTCTACTTCGGTATTCAAAATGGCCGCCATAACAACAAAGGTTACATGACTGAAAGGAATGTATAGGCTGTAAGCTCTGAAGGCAAGAAGCTTTTAGATTTGGGTTAAGCCTAACTGGAGAAAATGTGCTCGGTTAAGGCGAGGGTTAAGAGGTTAATGTAGACATTTTTCTTGTTTCACGTGGTGAACACCCAGTTCATCTTTTAGCCCAATTTAAGTCTGCTTTAGACCCTTTTTAGACAAATTTTAGTTCAAGCTTTCAACACATTCACACTAATATCGATAATGTCTACATCAAATCTAATCCAGGACGGCACCAAGACGACAGATACGGTCTGACCCAGGTCTAAATAAGGACTAAACCAAGGTTGACCTAAGCAGTGAGGCACATTTTAGAAAATCTGACTTTGCACAGAAAATCGCTCTTGTATATCACCAGTTGAACTAGTTTGCGCCTTACTGCCCGGTGACATGTGGCATACTGATACATCTCGCAGATCGCACACATACAGACTCAGCGTTATGTACTGTTTCTATCTTCACTATCCAAAGTCGTTGTGATATTAACTTGATCTAATGACTGTTCACACCCCAGCCCCCTCCAAAGCTCCAATCTGGTGGCATCACCCGCAGAGCACACTGGGCACAGCAGGTGTTGGTAAACAGGTACCAGCACATGCCAACCAGTCAGACAGACGGACCGGGCAACAGACAGACTAAACACATGACACTGCCCTTGTCTACTTGCACTACTTAGGGTGATATGACTAGTGGAAAGTTAGGCATTTGGAAAAGAAAGAAGCAACAGTCGGAGCTTTGATTGCAACAAACTCCTTCTTTATGTTTTTAATCGATAGAACAGTCCAGGCCGTGCAGGGTGCAAGGACGGCGAAGCGAGTCTGGGGTTTATTAGCAGCAGCCTTGCCTCTGAAAAAAAGATTCTGAATCTCAGTAGGACTTTCCAGATAAACTAAAAGGGAAAAATGGCATAGGGGTAAACACGGCTATGATTGTTAATCATTAAGCTAATAATTGTGTTGTTTTTTTCATCTGCCAGTGTTATTATATATTATTATTATTACTTGCAGACACAGAATTGACCATGTGGTGTTGCGTTTTTAATGAATAACCATGGGGAATGTGTTAAATTGTGAATAGTGTTTAAACAAATACAAAATACAGGTGCCACTTACAGGGAGTTGCTATGGCTGCAGTAACATGTGAAGCATAGATGGATCCTGGTACAGTATAGGGGCAGTTGTTTGCTGGCCGTCTGGCTGAGCTGTGAGCAGTTAGTGGCTAACCCTGTTTATATATACGGGATGCCAAAGTGAGCTGGCTCGGCCTCTCACCCTGTACAAAACAGTGTAAACCACTAGGCCCAGGCTGCGGTCAGCTTTGGTCCCTGTGTCCCCCCTGAGAGCAGTGGACATAGCTGTCTGCCTTACGCTCGTGTCCACTTGTTTGTCTAGGATAACTCCTCGCCGTGAAATACTATGATTTTCAGGATAGATTTATAAATACACACAAATATTTTGGTTCAGATTGGAAGGTTTGCTAACCGCTGAGCAAACAATGGTCACCGGGCTGAGCTACCTTTATGAATGGAAGTAAATGGTAGGTTTGGACTTGTGATAATGTGATTGTTGTTCTTTTGAGTCAAAACAGTATGGACAAGTTGCACACTAAGGACATGATTATATTACACATATTTTCTCTGTCTTCTCAGTGCACCCACAGATTGTGAAACATCCTGTCGTGGGCACCTCATTTCAATATGGGAGTGGTTTAGTGATGTCATGTAGGAAGTTACCAGCCAGATGAGATTATGAAAATAATATAAATAAGAATAACTTTGTTCTTTTAGACTCCACGCTTCTGGGTCACAAACACCCTGAGTTATAACTACTCCTAATTCGCTAATTTGGCTTTTAAATATCAGCTCTTCCAGTTCAACTCACTTTCTCCTTCCTCACCAACTGTTGCCCCACTTTCCTAGATTCTAAAAGTACACCTAACAAAAGTAAAATGTGATGGGTTTGCCTGATATTCACTGTACATTTTGAGATTTGATGTTGAGGCAAGGACTAGCAACACAAGAACTGATAGGTAAAATAAAGCATTGCAACTTTCAACACTTTCCAACTGCTTCACTGTGCAAGCTGAATGCAAATGTGAAGATTGTAGCATTTTGAAGGCGTCTCACATGGCACGGCTACTAGTTATAGCCATAAAAACGATGGAAGCTACAGGTTAAATAGGTTCAGTACTGGCTATATGTGAGAATGAACAGTTGTCTGGCGGTCTAACTGGCTACAGTCCATGTCCTGCCCATAGGACTGGAACGGGCTCAAAACAGAGGACCTTGACCACGTTTTTTTGTGTCATCAGCTCCGTGCATCTGATCTCTGCGCAGCGGAGGTGGAGGTGCACAAAATAGCAACTTACCAACTTTTCTCATTATTTCCATTGGTACCCTCCTACGTCCCCCCAAACAACCCCTTGGAGTTTCTGTGCCCGTTCCTTTTAGAAAAAACAAACTAAATCCACCAAAACACAACTAAAAATTCATTTTGTCTGACCCAAATCAGAGGGTTTCTGCGCCATGGGCTTATTACACAGTGCGCTAAAACTTGTGTTGTGTAGGAGGATGGGGTATTATTATCTTCTAGCTACCCACCCTGCTATAAAAACTAGTGGTGCGACATCTCCCCAGTGCAGAGCTGCTGCCGCCGCCGCTGCTGCCCTCCCTCCCTTCTTCTTCTTCTCACTCACTCGCGACTCGTGCCTCATGAGCCACACACAACAAGGAGCGCTCAGTCGAAAGTCCACTGCCCTGAGACAGACCCGAAACAACCAGAGCTACCCGACTGCTGGATATCCCCCTCCCGGCTTCGACATTCAGCTTTTTATGAATGAGACGTCGCTGTGTCCAGTGTGGGGAGGTTTTGAATGGACTGACTCTCCGCCGGCACTGACTGACAGACAAAGACAGAATCAGCTGTGATTCCATCAGACAAGGCAATGGTGAGAGGTCACACGGGGAGCAGCGAACGGGACTTACACAAAGACACGTGAGGGGAATCGGCCAAGTCAAGGTGAGCTGAGCACAGCCTGTTGAAAGCTGTGGAATGCTGGGCAAAACGTATCAAGACATGTGTTGATGAAGATTGAATGCCAGAGTTTGGGAGTGCGCACATGGGTGTGTGGGTCACGCACTTGAGATTTCCCGGGACAAATCTAATTATTTGTATGTATCTTGACACTTATACAACTTATACATTTTTTAAACAAAGTTATTTATTTAATTGAACAGTGCAGATGGAGCAGTATTGTCTGAGGTCAAAAAGGCCAGACTGGTGTGAACATGTGTGTGATAAAATGCTTAGTTATGATAACGCACATAATAATTTATTCTTGCATTATATTGTAATTTTTTTTAGGAGATAAAAACAACAACTTTTATATCAATATTTTATAAACTAAGTAATGTCTTTTTCCAAAATAGTGCATGTATTCTTTTTACTCATACATGCTTTTAGATAATTAATGTTACAGAACTTGATCAGTGTTAAAAGATATTTCTGCGTGTGGCCTCAATGATAAAAACATGTTTTGGATTGGAACTTGAGCTCTAAATTATTACTTGTTTGTGTGTGTTTTTTTTAGATACCTGACCTCATGCTGGTACAATCAGGCATTATAACATGTTTTTTAAGTGACTCAAGTGAAAAATATTTTGCATTGTGCAGTTTAATATATATGAATTATCTCACATTGTGCTAAACGTATATTAAGGACATGACGTGTGGTCCGTCCGCGTTGATATTATTTTGTAGTGCAATTACAGAACGCATCCATAGATAAACAGAATATTTTTAACTGCACAAATACAGTAAATAAAGCAATAAAAATTATAAAGTTTGCTTCTGTGTAAGGAAAACACTTTTGTATTTAGGGATATTGTGCATCCTAAATTGATAAAGTTACTATGAGAAAATATTTAAAAATGTGATAGATAAAAAAATCTTACAAACGTAATGTTAAAACTTTTGTTTTCTATTGGGAGGAGAGAAATAATGATGTGTAGTTGTGGGACGCCCCAAAGGCTGCAGAGATGACACTTAAAAAGGCAGGTGCATTGGCTCCAGTTTCTCCAAGGGGGTCCTTAAATACTAATGGTATTTATAATAACAAATGTGTTTTTTATGGATGGAATTAATGTGAAAGTCAGTCAAATAGACTGACTTTCAAATAGAGTTTGAAAAGGAGAAAACATATTACAAATCAATAAAAAAAAATAATTATTGCCTGATTGCAGCATTCTGGACACCTAGTTAATACACTTCCGAGATGACCAGCGATTCTCAGTCTTGACTACGCTGTAGAAACTCTGCTCTTAAATGCTGCAATTTGGTTGTGACATTGCACTATAATTATTATAGAGATTGATATAAACAGGTTGGGCTCCACTAATTGACAGCAATTAAATTAAGTTTGGCTATTAGCCACATATGACCCTAGACAGTTGTTCTCAATGTAAAAAGTCATTTAAAGAGTGTATGCCTGCACACAGCTGCACTGTTCCACAGCGGATAATGGACTACTGCACACGGCCTCGAATAAATGTCTTCCCCTAATAAGGGTCAGAATCTCGCCTGTCAATACTCTAAATTATTGTCCATGCAATTGTGGGTGTGTGACAGCTGTTTAGCAGGTGTTTGCAATGGGCAGTGGGTGACAGCACCAAACTTTGGAGCTGGTGATTTAGCTTGTGGGTCAGGTGCATGCTGCGGCCTGACAGGGATAAACTAGGCTTTAGCTGTAACAGCTTACAGGCCAAATGAGTGTCTGTCTCTGACAAGGGCTAGGATGGACATTAGCTACTGATTTGTGGCCTGAGCGGTCAGGGCTAGGGACGAGGTAGCCCTGCACTTGGGGCATAATGATCCAGCTGCAGAGCGAGGAGTGCACCTCAATTATTAGGGAGAGGAGCAGGGCGCCACTGCAGCTTATGGCTCTGCATGGCCCGAAATCGAGTTCTGGGCAAAAGAGGACAGTGAATAGAGGTGACACATAATTTGGGGTGGGAGTGCTGAGTTGAAAGTGTTGATGACTAAGTGTGGCATGAGAGGAGACAGAACCAGTACTGGCAGCGAGGGACACCAGCGCAACTGGTCAGAGTCTTTTCGCATATTGTCGTGAAGGCAGGTAAATTTTGGAGACAAAGAAGCTGGTGCTTCTGCTTAAACACAACTTACCTACACGACAAGTTGATGACAGTAAGTTAGATTTAAGAACTTGTCCAAAAATATCTTAAAGAGTGGTTCTAAATACCCTGTCTGAAAGCACCCCACCCTCTCTTTTGTGGGATGGGTAGGTGGGCGGGTAAAGGGCTAAGTGTTGTTTGGCTGGTGAAAAGCTCCGGGTCCTTGTGGTGAGAAAGCCGTGCCCTCCTCCTCATCCAGCCCGTCTATGTGGCACATCTTTCTTAGATCCTCTCTTCATGCTGTAATTAAGGGGCAGGCTGCTGTAAGAGTTCCTCGCGGCGAGCAAACAGTGGGAACCAGGATAGAGGGGGTGTGGTCCTCCTCCACTGCTGGGCCACTCGTACAACAAACGGCAACAGCAGCACGTGTCCAGTCCTACTTCATAGAGTGGGTGGGATGACAGTGGGTTAGCGGGCCCTCCCAGTCGCTCACACACTCTCTCCTATCCCCGTTGTTCAGAGATTGGCGCTATTGTTTGTCTTGGCAGGCTCTTACAGGGAGCGGCCCCTGAGCTGGTGTTTGTGCAACCTGTTAGGGAACTTCTAGGGCCATCTGATCTATGGCTGAAGATTCTCTCTCTTTCTCACGCAGACTTTAATTTTTCATGGCCCTCCTGCAGTGTGAAATGAGTAAGAAAGGGACCTAATTATCTTTGTGTGAAGGGGCTCCATCCATGTGGTGCCAGTGACTTCTCAAACTAGTGGTACTCGTGCTTCAAGTGATACTCAGGGTCACCGGTAAATTTGACGCTTTATAAGCCATTTAAATTGGATGTGTTTTCTGAGATGATACTTGGTGTGAAAAGTCCAAGAACTTCCGTGCTACGCTATTTATATTACGCGTTCAAGGTAAAAATGTGAAGTTTTGATCATCTTCAAATTTGTTCCGTTCCTATCTCTTAAATACAAAGCTTTATCTATAGCCTGTAGCCTCTGCCGCTTGTAAAGATTATCTTAATTATGTCCACTCTGTATCATTGAGATGAACATAGCAACTGTTACCTAGCAACAGAGCAGACAAGAATAAACTACATGGGAGATTGGTATCTGAGATGTATACCTGCAGGTGAACTATAGGATTGTCTAGATTCTTGATTCCTTTTTTTTGGTGTACATTTCAGTACAAAAAGTGTCTGTGTGTGTGTGTGTGTGTGTGTGTGTGTGTGTGTGTGTGTGTGTGTGTGTGTGTGTGCGTGCGTACTTATGGTTTCTTACCCTGGCCCATTTTGAGGCAGTCAACAATGCAGCTTGTGGCCAGTGGGGCCGGCTTCAAAGTATTTATCTGCACATGCCTTCGGTGACCACCAAGTGCGGACTCCGAACTGGAAGCTCTATTCATAGACGTGAATGAATGAGCACTTAGCCAAAGGAAGTTTTATCACTGTAAACAACAGTGCAGTGAATCAACAGGTGGTGATGC
This sequence comes from Neogobius melanostomus, assembly GCA_007210695.1. Classification (NCBI taxonomy): domain Eukaryota; kingdom Metazoa; phylum Chordata; class Actinopteri; order Gobiiformes; family Gobiidae; genus Neogobius; species Neogobius melanostomus. The sequence goes on along the minus strand of VHKM01000221.1, from coordinate 4,184,116 downwards.
AGTCAGCTAGGAGAAACAAGAGAAATAACATTGAAAATAATAATAAAAAAAAGTAAAATTAGTCAAAGGTTTTTGTTTTTTACAGCGCAGGCAATCGAATAAACTCTGTAGATAAGGTAAAAGTGTGATCTAAGCATTCTGACAGGATACAATGCCTGATATGGGTGCAATCTGACCTGCTTTTGTTGTCTTGCCATTTTACACTGCACGGTTCATGCTCGCTGACTGCCTATAAAAACAGAAATCAAATAAATAAAAGTCTGTATAAGCTTTACAATCCCACATCAATTAAAAGATTTGGAGAAATATATAAGAAATAAAGAAGCATAATTTAGAGATAAAATACATTCATGCCACGGCGGACTGTTGCATTATATTAAGTACATTATTTAACTAAATTGTGGTTGATTTTTTTTTTTTTTAATTTACAGCCTGTGTTCTCAACAATTGCAACACTTTCCTACAGTGAAGAAAGTGATAGCACATTTGAGAATAAATATTAGCCCAGGCGATGTTTGTTCAGGCATGCTGTATTTACCACTTGTTGCCTTTACTGCACAGATGGCACACCAACAAGCAAACCCACAGTATATTTTAATAAAGCCAAACTGTCACTCATTGTGGTAGAATCCTCGCAAGAAATATCAATAAAGAAAAAGTGAGGTGGTGGAGAGCGACTCAGCTGCTACGGCGCTGCTCACCAACTCCTTTTTTCAGCTTTTCTCATTCACAGCATAAACATGTCGCCACAATTCATCAAGTCCAAATAGCCCAGGTCAAAGCAGATATTTTCTTCTACACTAGACAAGAAAATATATCTCTTCTCAATGCAATACATACATCGCCAAAATATGAATAGAGAGTTTCATATTTTGACTGAACACAAACTTAATAAATAATAAATAAATAATAATAGCAAGTTTTCTATTCAGCATTGTGATTATTTTTGTGATTACTTTTTAAAATAGAATTTTTTTAAAGCAAATTTCCATTTAAGAGGAGACCACAAAATGAATATGAGCTACAGACAGCGCTTTGTTACCATGTCTACCATGTCTATGAAAGGTGCTATACAAATAAAGTCCCGTCCTTCATTCCTACAGGGTTAGCAAGTTTTATGAGGATAAATCCCAATGTAAACAGCTCATTTTGTTGTTTCAGAGCACATTATTTCACTGAATAATCACATCCGAATTTGCTAATTGTGACCATTAAAATGGAGATTTCTGTAACCATACCCAAAATTGGTGTGTTGAAATCCATCTATGAATGAACGTTTCAGTGTTGTTATAGTCTGCAAAAATACACAAATAATCTAGAAAAAATATGCACAGAATAATTTTCAATGAAACCATTTTGTCTTTGTTATAATATTTATGTAAATGCTGTTGTTAACTGTGTGAAATTAATTTAATTACTGAGCTATTCTAAAAAAAAAAATTACTATTCTGTTCAGTGAACTTCAAAACCGGCCAAACCATGGTGCACCACACAGAGGAGGACCTGATTGGGATCCCCTTCCCGAACCACAGCAGTGATGTCCTGTGCAGCCTGAACGAGCAGCGGCGGAACGGCCTGCTGTGTGACGTCGTGCTTATCGTGCGGGACCAGGAATACCGCACCCATCGCTCCGTCCTGGCAGCTGCAGCCAGTACTTCAAGAAACTCTTCACCGTGGCCACAACAGACGGAGGAGACCCGTCCCATCACGCAGCGGCGGTGTACGAAATTGACTTTGTGGCTCCTGAGTCTCTCACGGCCATCCTGGACTTTGCCTACACCTCCACTCTGACCGTCACCACGTCCAACGTCAAAGAGATCCTTAACGCGGCGCAGATGCTGGAGATTCCCTGCATCATCAATGTGTGCCTGGAGATTCTGGACAGTGGAGGTGGTGGAGGGAGAGAGGAGGAAGAGGAAGATGAAGAGGAGGAGGAGGAAGAGGAAGAGGAGGACATGGGATCGAGGTAGGATCGCACAATATAACGCAAAATTATCATTGCAATATTATGTGAAATGCAGTATCCATATCACAAAGCCATAATTCAGCGGCAAATCCCTGAGGTCTTCTTAGATTTTGATTTCGCTTTTTGTTTAAATGTATTGGTTTAGTAAAAAATTGCAACATTGGAATATATAGTATGTTTTTCTCTTATTGTGCAGCCCTAGCTCGAGGAAGGATGAGCAGGATGAGGAGGACGACACGAGCGACCGATCCGTGAGGTCATCCGAAAGCAGAGGGGAACAGACGCTGTCCGGGACAGGCTCCTCACCTCCTCCCACCACCTCCTCTTACCGGCCGCAGCTACAGTCACCGCAGTCCCAGTCTCCGGACAACATCGCGGGCAAACAGGTACAGGTTTCTTTAGCATGAAACTGTCTGAGGTGGCGCACACGGCAAAAACTAAGGGAAAAAAAACACCACTATTGTATATCATTAGCAGAAGAAGAAGATACAGGCAACTGCTCTATCCCAGCTCCAGGCGAACATTTTGGGTTGGATGCACCGATGCTCATACATTTGTTTGTTTTATCATTTTGGTGCAGCCGGACTTAATTCAATTTACAATGTCCATAATCATCCTACAAACAGGTTCAATGCCAATACCTAACAATACTGACCGTCTATGATGTTTAATCAATTAATTCTTGAGCAACAATACATTTTACATAATAATAGTTACCATTTGACAAAGGACATAATGGGAAAAAAATAGGCCACCATTATTATTGATACAAAAAATATATTGTTATAACAACTACACTATACTACTTAAGAGGATCTGACTGGCACTGGTGCACCTAAGGAAAATATATAGTTCTCACTCATCCTATTAGAGTGTTTGCTGTGAACGAGTGCACGCAGGTTTGGAAGAAATATTGCTATAACTATTCTGTGTAATAGCAGCATAACGAGACATGAGAGTTTCAACAAAGCTGTACTGAAAAATCAATACAGAAAGGGATCCAATTCGACTTGATTGGAACAGACTTGTTTCTAAGATAAGCCGATAACAACATGTTGAGAAAACAATTTCATGCGTATTTCTCTGGTTGTCTGATTTCAGGAGAGTCTAGAAGGCCGCTCGTTGAAGGACTTCTCCATTGAATCTCTGCTTCAGGAGGGCTATACCCACGGATTTCCACACTGGACAGAAGGCCCAACTTCTCCCCGCTACTGCCAGGTTTCTACCCCTCTGTTTGGGCTGCAGAGTTCCCCGGTTTATCGCAACAATTCTTCGACCCTGGCCGGCATCCACACTCAGGACCATCCCCTCAGAGCAGACCCAACTCCTATCCTACTACTGCTGCTGCCCATGAGAGTGCCCGGCCCCTAGACCTAGCTGTCAAACGAGAGATCATCAAAGAGGAGATGAAAGAGGAAGTCCCTCCAACATTACTCCACAGTGACTTCATGAAAGAGTTTAATAGTCAGGGATCAGTGGCCGCAGAGGGGCATGCTTTAGGTCAGATCAAGGACGAGGCAGACTTCCGGTCATACTTGAACTTTCTGAGCTCTGCGTCCCACCTGGGGGCGCTATTACCCCCTGGCAGCTGGAGGAGGAGAGGAAGATGAAGCCCAAAGCCTCACAGCAATGTCCAATCTGCAACAAAGTCATCCAAGGAGCTGGGAAACTGCCCCGGCACATGAGGACGCACACGGGAGAAAAGCCCTACATGTGTACTATCTGTGAAGTCCGCTTCACCAGGTACGGAACCACTCCTCCTCTGTGTTCTTATGGTTATGTAAAGCATGCAGCTACTCGGAAACACCAGAGCTGATGGAAAAAACTTGTTTCTATGCACTTTATCTAAATATCAAAGAGCTGTATAAATGGAAAGCCCCCTCACACTTTCTACTCATTAGCTCTTTATCATCAACAACATCCTGTTTCATTTTCAGGGTTCTGTCTACAGGTTTGAGCACACAAACCTGAAAGAGAGCACATTTTCTGACGCAGCCTAGTAAAACGAATTAAGTATCCAAACTATAGCAAAACACAGGCTATGTGTTCATTTTCTTACACCAATTGTAATAAAAGTAATTGGTGCAATTTTTCCTTAGCTAAATAGCAATGTAAAATAGCTCAATGAAATACTTGTTTCATTAAATAATTAAGAACATTTCACAACTTGTGAGAATCAATTTTTTCCCCGTCAGATTTCATCTGTCCTATACTGACATGTTTCCTGGTTGTGTCAGAGGGTTGATTGTTTGATACATGATTTGCATGATCTAATTCTTATGACTTTCTATTATTTTTTGCAGGCAGGACAAATTAAAGATCCATATGAGGAAGCACACAGGTGAACGTCCATACATTTGCCTCCATTGTAACTCAAAGTTTGTTCACAACTATGACCTGAAAAATCACTTGCGAATACACACCGGTGTCCGGCCATATCAGTGCGAACACTGCTACAAAAGCTTCACCCGCTCAGACCACCTGCACAGGCACATCAAGCGGCAGAGCTGCCGTGTGTCTCGCCCTCGCAGGGGGCGCAAGCCAGCCGCTTGGAGGTCCACACCCCCCAACAATTTCCTGTGTCCACCCACAAACCCCATCGGCCACTATGAGGAGAGCAGTTTAAGCTCAGCGTACCAGGCTGTCAAGACTCATGAACTGGGAGAGATGCTTGGTCTGGGCATCAGGGGTCTTGGCTTTAAGGGATCAGCTCAAGAGGCCCGGGACAATGTCAAAGCAGAAGGGAAAGCTGTCCCACCCCAAGAGCACAAGTCCAGAGTTGTGCGCCAGCACGGCATGTTCGCCTTCACCATCTCTGAGGAAGACATGTTGTCTCAGTCTCCCTTCTACAATGCAACCTCTGATCCTTGGACCAGGAGTCTGGAGCGAGTTCCACCCATTTCCGAGCCGGCCAAATGAACGGTGTAAATTTGAAATCTCATCTCATCTCAATGCTCAAGCACCTTTTAGAAACAAAGTAAACAAGAACATTAAAACAAAAACAAAAAACCTGCTGCCAAAGCAGTGCTAAACACGTTTTCAAGAAAGCACTTTGAATGCTTGCCTGATGTCATGTTTACTTACTTTCATATACTGATAGCCGCTGTGGTAAGTCAAGGCAGGTGATATTACAATCATAGTATTAGAATTAAGAGGGGAGACATTCGCCAAAAAGAGGACACTGCAGAACAAATGCTTGGTAAACAGTAACAATAAAAGAAAATCAACTTCAGACATTGAATGTACACAAAACTGATCAACCAACAGCATACAATTCTGGCCGAAAAACCCCAATGATAATGTGTTAAGTACTTAACAGCCTTTCCTGATTCAAGCGGTTGTCTGCACTATATTGTACATAGACCTAAACTGCCACGCTGGTATTTACAGTCGTGTTGTTCATGTAAAACATGACTTTTCAATGACTCTGAGAATTTCATCCAAAGATGTCTACTGCTTCACCGACTTGAATAAGATTTGTTTTATTGTTTATGATGACAGTGTGTGTTTTACAGATGTGTATAATTCTAATCAAAAGTTGCTTTAGCTGCATAAGCTTGTGTTTAATTTTTCATATGCTTTTCGGTAATCATTGATGTACATAAAGCTGTTTGAAATTATTTGAATTGAAATGGGAAAGTATTTTCTTGCTATTTATGCATATTTAAATGAATGAGCCTTGGCTATATTTTGCAAATCTGTTTTATAAAGACACTAAATGTTGACTCTGCTCTGTGAGATGTGTTTTATTCAAACTGCACACATCAAGTCAACTTCCACTGCCAATGAAAATAACTGACTCAAAGAAATACAAATTTCATAACATTTTTAAATTAAATAAACTAATCAGTTAAAAGAAAGGGCGCAGACAGCAGTCGGTTTACCTCTAATGACAAAAGCCAGGTTTACAATTACATAGTCAATAATATAAGAAGTATATTGCATCAACCTGGTCTTTTTGAGCTTGAGCAAGCTTGAGTGTTTTGTTTTAATGCTAAAAAAAAACATAAATTGAAAAAACAAAATGTAAAATGTAAAGGAAACTTGTTCATCATTGCTTAGAGAGACTAAATGATTACTAAAGCAGGTTACTTTTAAATGATCTTATGCTGCACTTACGTATTGTACAGTATGTTAACACAAAGGTACATTATGTGCTATGCGTTTTGATGCCCTGACCTCTAGTGGATATAAATGATATTACGTATTGTCTGTGACGCTGTTGATACTGCTGCATTGTATTATAATGCACCTATAGGCCTATATATCAATGGGCAGTGTGAGTCAACATGTTTATGTTTATATTTTAAGTTAATTTTCTCTCTCATGTGGCATTTGCTGTCTTGGACAAATTTCCAATCAATATTGTTTTCCCCCATGTGACCTCCAGAGGGCAGTGAAAACTTGTAGCCGCATTGTAGTTTTCAATTACGTTGTCTATATTTGTTACATTCACATTTAAAGCACACTGCCTCAAAGGAAATCTGGTAACCTAATGTAACAAAACTTGAATAAAACATAAAGACTGTCATACCAACAGTCATCACTGTATCATTCAGTGCTTTTTTAGGTGCACTAGTTTCACATTTCAATGAAAAGAAACAGTGGGTGAAGAAAGGAGAGAGACATTCAGCAAACTGTCAGAGGAAGTGAATCCACAAAAGTGAGGACTTGCAGAACAGCGTCAATATGTGCAATAGCCTTAAAGTGCATATGACACATCAGACACCATTTTTGCTAAAACACAGTTAACACGATTATAATTAAGATTTTGCTAAAGATTATACCCAGTTTCCTTTAGTTTGACCATTTTTGTGATGTTTATGTTTTCACTTCCTTATTGGACACCGACAGGAAGTGACATCGAAGAAGTAAACAAACAACAAACAATTTTAAACTGTTGCCGTGCAACCATGTTAAGTAAATACATGTTAAGGAAATGAATGAGTCAAACTGTTATATTCTTTTATGTCACTTCCTGTCATAAGTCATAAGTCATAACAACTGCACATGTTTTATTGTTATTTTAAAAGTTAATTTATAACATTATAGATGTATGGTTATGACTATCCAAATACAATTTAGGGTACTCCACCTTATTTTTTTAGGTTGCCATATACTGTAGTAAATACTCTTTCTTATAGCCGGCCTTTTCTTGTCCTTAGTTTGTGTGTTTCTGTGGGGGGATATTTTATGCAGTGTTTATTAATCTGCAATCACTGTCTAATCTAATCTGTGTAGGCCCTCAGACGTACAAGAGTTGTCCATCTTCAATGCAGGTTCTTAAGCCATCTTCTATAAGTTTATGACGTTTCACCTCTCATCCGAAAGGCTTCGTCAGCGACACTAGTCCGTGATCTGAGCGGGAAACTTTAGTGTCGCTACAGAGTACAGAAGATGAGTCAAGAACCTTCATTGAAGATGTCATCCTCTAACTTATATATTGTTTTTACTTTTTACAGATGAGGTATTTCTCCTTTAAGATCGACTTAAGTTGTGCTATTCTCAACAATTGGAAAGGTCTCAGCGCTGAACTGTGTGAAACATGTTTGTTTGAGGCTTCCTGTGATCTACTTCCTGCAGCCGCTGTCCCATGCGCTCTTCTGGCTCTCTGCCTCTGTGGCCATACTCCAAACTAAGGTATAAACATTGGGGCTTGTTGAGACTGTGTGTCTAAATGACTGTGTATGTTACATTTTTAATGGGACATCCTCTGAGGAAACGACATGACAATGCCCCCACACAAAGCAACCCGGCAGTGGAGCACAGGGAGAGCTGGACGGTACGCACTCTGATGTTCTCTGTGGGGATTCAGGGAGCCATTAGGAAACGCCTCTGAGACAAAGGGCCTTGAAAAAGTAGCAGCTATTTAGTGGTTAACTCACAAACACTAGAACAATGTGTGACATAACTGGAGCTCTTGGACCTCTTAGGACTGAGGCCCCAAATGATTGATGTTGGAAGAGTGTGGACGAGAAGGGGTGAGGATTAAAGGTGATGATTAAAAAAATGGGGAGCTTACAATGATTCGATATAAAACACAGGATGGATGAGTACCATCCCTTTTCTCGTGTCATCATCATATTACCTACAGATAACAAAATCCTGCCATAAAGAAAAAGCCACTATACACTTTGCTTGTACAAAGCCCAAGTTCAAATAAGGGTTTTTCTGATAGCAATAGCGTTTTTCATACTGATGCCACAGACTTTTTAGGCATCTGCAACAGCAAGTGCTTGAACAAAATCCTATCCGATGCCATGTTGTGCTTTTGTGAAAAAAGGACCCAGTAGAGATGCAGCTGTTTACTGTGCCATGGCTAACACTCCCATCGGCTGTGGGGACTCTGCAGACACTAAGACCTTTAATGATCACAGTATATTTAGGTTACCTTTGTGCCTTCATTTAAAATTGAGCAGCGTAACTTAACAGCACACGGTAGCTGCATACGGTAGCTGCATACGGTAGCTGCACACGCCGGCGCAGCGGTTAGTGCTTGTGCTTCACAGAAAGTAAGTCCCGGGTTCAATTCCCACCTGGATGGGGCCTTTCTCTCGTGACTATGTAGGTTTCCTCTGGATACTCCAGTTTCCCCGAACACTAAAACATGTACAATAATTCAGGGCTGCCAACTTTTCACCAAACTTTGGAGTGAGACATCGGTAGGTCCTGAGCTGGGTGCCCTTTCTCATGGCGATAGTGTCCCGTTATCGTATAAAATTATAAGCCAAAAACAAGTGTATGATTTACATGGATGAGCACATCAGGAGCTGCATAATGTATCTGTCAGAGGGTAGTCTGGTACCAGCCCACATGACCAACAGAACCTGTTTAAAGTGTGGCAGGGCAGTTCAAAGGGGGGGTTTGGAAGTCCTCCCCCAAGAGATTTTTTTATAATTCAGATGTGATTTCCTGCAATCTGGTGCATATTAGATCATAAATATTACTTTTAGCTGGTCTATTTACTGGTGTTAAAGAATTAATTTTCTGGCCCCCCTTCAAATTGGGGCCCCTCAGCAAATGCCCAGTTAGCCACCTTCATCGTTACGGCCCAAAAGGTACAATGACACAAAGCATTGTGCATATTTGAGGACAGTCAGTCACATGCAGCTCAGAAACACGTTTAAAACATCCCCCGCATTGAAGTCAGTGATAAAGTTTGACTTGTGTTTCCTGTTATCATAATTTATTCATTTTATATTAGTCCATTCAAATATATATTTAAACGAACACTGGCATCCCTTTTAAAAACAATTATGTAAGGCATTGTTTGGCTTCTATTTGAGAGTTTTTAGTCAAGTTTCTCTGCGTCAGTCATTCCAATTATTACCAACAAAAAGCATGAGCTTTAGAAAATCTGAAAATGTTATTCCCTGTCTCCTGCAGTGTGTTAGAGCATGTTTGATGATTAAACTTTGAATATGATTATTCAATGTAATTGAGAATGAGGAGTCACGTGCCGAGTTGGGGTGATTTGGGGGGGGGCTCTGAGCCTGTCGGACATATTGGCTGCGGATTGGGGGCACGCTCCCAGAATATCACGCATTCCTCATATTCCAGAGCACTTTAAATTTTGCGCATTTACGTTTTCGGCGAGACAGAGACGGATCTACGAATACGACAACGAAAATGAGGAAAGTAAAGCAATGCAAAGAGATAAGGCCAAAGAAAAGGGACCTTACAGGAACAAGCTCATACCAAGCGCAAAACAGCGGTATTTGGAGAAGCTTGCGGACATTCAAAACATCAACACACGAGCTCCCTGCAGCAGAGACCTGGACCATTTACCTCCGTGCACAAACATGGATATAGTAAACTACCTTGTATTTGGTGTAAGTTACTACACGATGCTGGAGTTTAAAAGCCACAAGTCTTTGGAAAGTTACGAGACTTTCTGCTGTGGCTGGGTGCAGGACATGGCTCTACAAGCCTCCAGCTGGTGAGAACAGCGTTGTACTGGCAAAAGTAACTTTCCTCACATGCGTTTTAGTGTGTTGTCATTACATTGCATTTAGCGGACACTTCTTGACCAAAATGACAAAGTAATAAAGTGCGTGTTTCGTAAACACTACATTGTTACGGGATGTTCAATGTACACAAACGTTTCCAACATGTTTTGACAGGTCAGACTTGCGCTCTTTGATGCTGTGTCCATTTCTGTAGCCTAAAAAACTGTATCCCATTGTTTCTACGTTTTCCATGTCTATCGTGTGAGGTATTGGAGCAGTGACTTCCAGGCATGGTAAAACAGTGCGGAATAGCAAGAACCTCCGCTACTACGGCGTTAACAACACACGTAAACAATGTGTATTGCCGCCGGAGCTCAGCCAATATGTCGGCGAGGGGGGGATGGGGAGGGGGGGCTCTGTGCCGTGACGTCAACTCCTCATTCTCAATAACTATCAGAGGCACATATCGTAGCCTGCTCAGCACTACTTACATCGACCTGCAGTAAAAATGTCCACATCCCTGTTTGAAGGCTTGTGCAGTCTGCTCCACACGCACAGCTCACCGTATGTTTATCCAACAGCTGTTTTATCGTATTAGTTTTGTAATACCGAGGGAAACGTGTCTCGTGTTGTTTGTTGTTCCGTACCATGTGTAATACACCGCTACCGGTCACAGCCACGCGAGCAACACACCAGGGCGGAGCTCAGTGGTACAATGTCCAATCAGAGGCAAGAGATCGCTAGACAGACAGACAGACCAGCCAATAGCGCAAGAGGAGCTTTCTCACATACACACACACTGGCTGTTTCCCAATTGCGAGGATCCATCCTCCGTTTGTCCACTTCGTTGACATCCTCGGTGGTGGGCTCCTCCCAAACGGAGGCGAGTGTCCTGTACCGGCACATTTGAGCTCAATTGGAACGGCCTCCGGAGCGAGCGGCTGCGTCATGCGACGTGTCAAATCATATAATAAAGTGTCTGTCACGATTCGGCCTTTAGTTACCCTGTTTTGGTTTGCTTTTTGTTTTATCTGTCCTTGGTGTTTTATTTTGACATGTCTTTTTGGTCTGTGTGATTTTTGATTTGCTTCCATTGTGTTGATTGTCTGCCCCGCCCTGATGTGTTTCACCTGTTCACTGTTTCCTCATGTATTTATACCCCTGTGTTTCCCAGACTAAGAGCAGTTCAGAAGACTCATATGGACGTACAACATTCAAGGACCGTGACGTCGCCCGGTATGGCGCAGCCGGGGCCCCACCCTGGAGCCAGGCCTGGGGTTGGGGCTCGAATGCGAGCGCCTGGTGGTCGGGCCTTTGCCCACGGGGCCCGGCCGGGCACAGCCCGAAGGGATGACGTGGGCCCGCCCTCCTGTGGACTCACCACCCGCAGAGGGATCCGTAGGGGTCGGGTGCAGAGAGGACTAGGTGGCAGTCAAAGGCGGGTGCCTCGACGACCTGGTCCGCGTGCGCAGCTTCTGGCGTTCGGGACATGGAACGTCACTTCGCTGGGGGGGAAGGAGCCTGAGCTTGTGCGGGAGGTTGAGAGATACCGGCTAGATATAGTCGGGCTCACCTCCACGCACAGCCTGGGTTCCGGATCCCAACTCCTGGAGAGAGGCTGGACTCTCCATTTTTCTGGAGTTGCCCGCGGGGAGAGACGGCGGGCTGGGGTGGGTTTGCTCATAGCCCCCAGCTCAGCCGCCACGTGTTGGAGTTTACCCCGGTGAACGAGAGGGTCGCGTCCCTACGCCTTCGGGTTGGGGACAGGTCTCTCACCGTTGTCTCGGCCTACGGGCCCAACATCGGTGCAGAGTACCCGGCCTTCTTGGAGTCCCTGGGAGGGGTACTAGATGGTGCTCCGACTGGGGACTCCATTGTTCTACTGGGGGACTTCAACGCCCACGTGGGTAACGACAGTGAGACCTGGACGGGGGTGATGGGGAAGAACGGCCTCCCCGATCTGAACCCGAGTGGTGTTCTGTTATTGGACTTCTGTGCTAGTTACAGTTTGTCCATAACGAACACCATGTTCGAGCACAAGGGTGTCCATAAGTGCACGTGGCACCAGGATACCCTAGGCAGGAGGTCGATGATCGACTTTGTAGTTGTGTCATCTGATCTCCGGCCGCGTGTCTCGGACACTCGGGTGAAGAGAGGGGCTGAGCTGTCAACCGATCACCACCTGGTGGTGAGCTGGATCCGCTGGCAGGGGGGGAGGAAGCCGGTCAGACCTGGCAGGCCCAAACGTGTTGTGAGGGTCTGTTGGGAACGTTTGGTGGATCCTTCTGTCAGTAGGGTCTTCAACTCCCACCTCCGGAAGAGCTTCACCCAGATTCCGAGGGAGGTTGGAGACATGGAGTCCGAGTGGACCATGTTCTCCTCCTCCATTGTCGATGCGGCTGCTCGCAGTTGTGGCCGTAAGGTCTCTGGTGCCTGTCGCGGCGGCAATCCCGAACCCGGTGGTGGCGCCCGGAAGTAAGAGATGCCGTCAAGCTGAAGAAAGAGTCCTACCTGGCCTTGTTGGCTTGTGGGACTCCGGAGGCAGCTGAGAGGTACCGGCAGGCCAAGCGTGCTGCAGCTCGTGCTGTCACAGAGGCAAAAACTCGGGTCTGGGAGGAGTTCGGAGAAGCCATGGAGGAGGACTATCGGTCGGCCTCGAAGAGATTCTGGCAAACCATCCGGCGCCTCAGGAGGGGGAAGCAGTGCTTCACCAACACTGTTTACAGTGCGGGCGGGGAGCTGTTGACCTCGACTGGGGATGTGGTCGGGCGGTGGAAGGAGTACTTCGAGGATCTCCTCAATCCCACTGTCACGTCTTCCGATGAGGAGGCAGAGGCTGGGGACTCGGAGGGGGGTTCGTCCATCACCCAGGCTGAAGTCACTGAGGTGGTTAGAAAGCTCCTCGGTGGCAAGGCCCCGGGGGTGGATGAGATTCGTCCCGAGTACCTTAAGTCTCTGGATGTTGTAGGGCTGTCTTGGCTGACACGTCTCTGCGGCGTCGCGTGGCGGTTGGGGACAGTGCCTCTGGATTGGCAGACCGGGGTGGTGGTCCCTCTCTTTAAGAAGGGGGATCGGAGGGTGTGCTCCAATTACAGAGGGATCACACTTCTCAGCCTCCCCGGTAAGGTCTACTCCAGGGTGCTGGAGAGGAGGATCCGGCCGATAGTCGAACCTCGGATTCAGGAGGAACAATGCGGTTTTCGTCCCGGTCGTGGCACACTGGACCAGCTCTATACCCTACATCGGGTGTTCGAGGGTTCGTGGGAGTTCGCCCAACCAGTCCACATGTGCTTTGTGGATTTGGAGAAAGCGTTCGACCGTGTCCCTCGTGGTGCCCTGTGGGGGTGCTCCGGGAGTATGGGGTGCGGGGCCCTCTGCTAAGGGCTGTCCGTTCCCTGTATGACCGCAGCAGGAGCTTGGTTCGCATTGCCGGCAGTAAGTCAGACTTGTTTCCGGTGCGTGTTGGTCTCCGCCAGGGCTGCCCTATGTCACCGGTTCTGTTCATTATCTTTATGGACAGAATTTCTAGGCGCAGCCAGGGGCCGGAGGGTGTCCGGTTTGGGAACCTCAGGATCTCATCTCTGCTGTTTGCAGATGATGTTGTTCTGTTGGCTTCATCAAATCAGGACCTCCAGCGCGCACTGGGGCGGTTTGCAGCCGAGTGTGAAGCGGCCGGGATGAGGATCAGCACCTCCAAATCTGAGGCCATGGTTCTCCACCGGAAAAAGGTGGCCCCGCTTCAGGTCGGTGGGGAGTCCTTACCTCAAGTGGAGGAGTTCAAGTATCTCGGGGTCTTGTTCACGAGTGAGGGACGGATGGAGCGTGAGATCGATAGACGGATCGGTGCAGCGTCAGCAGTGATGCGGTCGCTGTATCGGACTGTTGTGGTGAAGAGAGAGCTGAGTCAGGGGGCAAAGCTCTCGATTTACCGATCGATCTACGTTCCCACCCTCACCTATGGTCATGAGATCTGGGTAATGACCGAAAGGACAAGATCGCGAATACAAGCGGCCGAAATGAGTTTCCTTCGCAGGGTGGCTGGGCGCACCCTCCGAGATCGGGTGAGGAGCTCAGTTACCCGGGAGGAGCTCGGGGTAGAGTCGCTACTCCTTCACGTCGAAAGGAGCCAGCTGAGGTGGCTAGGGCATCTGTTCCGGATGCCTCCTGGTCGCCTCCCTCGGGAGGTGTTCCAGGCATGTCCTATTGGGAGGAGGCCTCGTGGAAGGCCCAGGACACGCTGGTGGGACTATGTCTCCGAGCTGGCCTGGTGTCGCCTCGGGGTCCCCCCAGAACAGCTGGAGGAGGTGTGCGTGGATCGGGAAGTCTGGGCATCTCTGCTGAGACTGCTGCCTCCGCGACCCGGCCCCGGATAAAGCGGAAGAAAATGGATGGATGGATGGATGGTGTTTCCCTGGTCCTTTGTCGTGTCATTGTCTATGTAAGCCCCGTTTTTTCTGGTTTTCGTTATTCATTATTCATTAAACATCACCAGTTTTGTTGCAGTCCTGCATTTTGGGTTTTATTTTCTTCACTCCACCTCCAACCATGACAGTGTCAATCCATGCTTACAAAAACGACTGTTTCATGAATAAAAGCTGTTTATAAACTGGTTTTGGTTGGATGTCTTACTGTTTGAACATTTTGGCCTGAATAAAATAACAAAACTTCTGCAAGGATTTGTAAGAAATTCAATTAAAATATCAAATATGTTTAGCAGGTCCAGTTTATCACTAATCGCCTTCAATTGCAGACTTACGTTAACAACCATAGGCCTGATTTATCAATAAATAGGTCTATTTATTAGGCTTTTCATTAACTTTATATAAACCTCTTTTACATCTTTACTTGCTTACAACACGTCTACTAATGATTTTATTATTACAATTATTTTTTTGCACAAATGTGGAGCAAAACTTCAAACTAATAAAGTTTTTGGGGGGAAAACAGTGTTGCAGTGCATCATGGGTAATTTCAGCTCTCCGAGGCTGCGGAGGATCCACAGCCAAACGGAGGAGTCGAACTGCGAGGAGGCGAGTGGTCTGAGTGAATTGGAACACCACTTGGCGGCGCTGTGATGACGTGAATTACGTCCGAAGTGGTCGAGGCGCCGAGGATCCTCGCAATTGGGAAACAGCCATAGTAGGCGCTCGGGAAGCCGCCGAGAGACACACACGCGCGCCAGAGGAGGCGCGGACGGGCACACAGACAAAATGAAGGGTCTGCAGCCGCTCGCTGCAAAAAGTCAGGGATATTTTTTGGTTGAGCGTGTG
Organism: Neogobius melanostomus; assembly: GCA_007210695.1. NCBI lineage: Eukaryota > Metazoa > Chordata > Actinopteri > Gobiiformes > Gobiidae > Neogobius > Neogobius melanostomus. The sequence goes on along the minus strand of VHKM01000221.1, from coordinate 4,168,931 downwards.
ATATGAGGAGTGTGGCGTGAGAGCGTGTGAAGCCACTCAAATGCGTGTGTCTCACGGTGAAAGCGTGAGAGTTGGCAGCCCTGACAATAGGCCAAGATGAATGATGTGTGCGCGCGTGGTCAGAGGGAACATTGGCACTGATGTGTGCAGTTACGACAGTGCTTCTGTCAATTTCCCCCAGAGGAAATCGAAACCACTAAGATAGCTTACCACTACCGAAAATGATATCACACTTTGTGACTATGTCTGTGAAAGGGACTATACCAATAAAACTCTTCTTCTTTTTCTTTGCATGCTAATTCTTTAAACTGCAATAAGAAAGCAAAGCCACCAATTCATATAGCACCCTGAAGTGCATCAAGATCATTTGACCAGTTCACATTATTATTCTTTTATATTTTACTTAGTACAGTTTACATCTTTGTGCTTGTGGTCTATATGGTATTGTATATAACAGGAGCCCATTACCAACTGCCTACAACCTGGAAAGCCTGGATAGTATCAGATCTGCTACACACCTTCAACAATCAGTCGCTCTGTAATGGTTTCCTGCATGCATCACGCACATTACTGCATCACACACATTACTGCATCACACACATTACTGCATCACACACATCACTACCACAAAAGTGGTCTTATTCAATCAATCAACCAATCAATCAATCAATCAATCATCATCAATCAATCTTTATTTATAGAGCACTTTTCATACACAGGTGCATCGCAAAGTGCTTGACATTTAAAAAGACATTAAAAACATTCTCACCCATCAAACCCTCCCACCCTCCCAATATATACAGTTATCACAAAACACACGTACACACCTACACCCCCTACCCTTTACTCTACACTCAAACACACACTCACACACAGAATCAAGTACGTACAGTAAGGCTGGGTACAAATGACCAAGGTGAGGAAACCCCATCAGAGGAGTCGTCCTCCCCGGGAGCAGCAGTCCAGCCGCGGTCACCCGGGCACCGACACAAGGGTCCCCATAGGAGACGCGGCACCACACCTCCACCTGGGCACCCACAGGACAGCACCCACACAGCCACTCACTGCTCCTGAGGCAGAGGGCTCCTTCAGAGGAAACACTGGAGATTCTAAAATTATATAAAAACATTGATTAAAAAGATTAAAAACAAAGTAAAAACAGTAAGAAACTAGAAATAAATATCAAAATATCAATAAATATCAATAAATATCAAGTTATCAAGATTAATAAATATATAAATAAATAAATGGGACTAAAATAAATAAATAGATATCAGCTAAAAGCTAAGGTGGGTCTTGAGCCTGCTCTTAAAAATCTGAACGTTCTCTGCGGCCCTGAGCTCCTCCGGCAGGTCGTTCCAGAGTAAAAATGGTAAAAACCTATCTTTATGATATTCTTAATGTGTGGAATAAAAGTCAGCTCAGAGTCAAAAATTCCGCCCAGGTTCTTCACCTGTGAGGAAGGATTAAAAGACAGTGACTTTGGGTAAAAGTTTCTCTCTCTGGGCCTCAGGACCGATGACTAAAACTTCAGTTTTGTCCTGGTTAAGCTGGAGAAAGTTTTCTGCCATCCAGGATTGGATATCTAAAATGCAGTTAAAAAGTGCGTCCATTGGCCTGGTGTCATCAGGAGACATGGAGATGTACAACTGTGTATCATCAGCATAACTATGAAAGTTGACTCCATGTCTCCTGATGACATCACCAAGAGGGAGCATATACAGGTTAAAAAGCCCTGGCTCTAAAATTGAACCCTGGGCCACACCACATGCAATTTCATGGACCTTAGGGAAGCAGGTATCCACAGTCACCATGAATGTCCTGTCTGTGAGGTAGGTTGTAAACCATTTGTGGACAGCACCAGAGAGGCCCATGTGTTCTAAACGAGTTAAAAGAATAGTGTGATCGACTGTATCAAAGGCAGCGCTCAGATCCAGTAGAACCAACACTGTGACCTTCTGTGAGTCATAATTTAATCTAAAATCATTTAAAATCCTTAAAAGGGCCGTCTCGGTGCTGTGGTTTACCCTAAAGCCAGACTGGAATTTTTCAAGGACATTTTGTGCATTTATAAAATCACTAAGTTGGGTAAAAACAAGTTTTTCAAAAGTTTTGCCTAAAAATGGTAAGTTGGATACCGGTCTAAAATTGTTAAAATCATTAAACTCTAAATTGCTCTTCTTCAGCAAGGGCTTCACCACCGCCCCTTAAAGGCAGCAGGGAAGACCCCCGTCTGAAGAGAGCAATTCATCATGTGTAAAAGCTCGTCACTAAAAGATCCATAAAATGTTTTTAAAAATGGGGTTGGGACCGCGTCTAAAAGACATGTGCTGGGCCTCACTGAGGAGAAAACTTTATCAAGCATCTCAGCATTAACCAGGACAAAACTGTGCAGTGTTTCCTCTGGAACAGATAGACAGCCAGACACATTTAAAACCATGTTACACTGGGTAGATAAAATATTGCGTCTGATAGTGTCTATCTTTCCCCTGAAGTGGTCTGCAAACGCCTCACAGAGAGCGTCTGTGGGGTTAAAAGGAGGTTTGTTAAAATAAGGATTTAAAACATTTTCTATTGTTGTGATGATGACTCTTGGATTGTTTTTATGGTTTCTGATTATTGAGGAAAAGTACTTATTTCTAGCGTCTCTAATTGCGTTATTGTAGATTTTTTGTTGAGCACAGAAAATTTGACGGTTTATTGTAATTTTATCTTTCCTCCATCTCCTCTCGGCCTTCCTGCAATTTCTTTTTAACTGTTTTATTGATTGTATGGAGGTTGTTTATCACTTTCACCCATAAGCTAAATGAGCCCAAGGGCAGCAGTAGCTCAGTTGGTTGAGTATTCGCCCAATGATCCAAAGTCGTCAGTGCAATTCCCGCTTTTAACAGTCTGTGTGCCCTGATGTTTATAACGAGTAGTTCCTTGAAAAGCACCTTCAGTGTCCAGTGGCAGCGTGCAATATAAAAGTGACAATAAAATGCATAGGTAACAGAACAATATCTAAATATGAAGCAGACATCCCACATTATGATGTTTATATTGTAGTGAAGCTTAAATATTCGACTGGACTGAGTTAGTGAGCTGAGGTGTTTTTATGTTGCTTTCTTCGCTAAGTGCACTTTTTTAAACACAGGAACTGATACTTATTTTTTTTCCATTAAACATAAGCAAGCCATACGTATAAACCTAAACCATTAATTAAAACAGTGATAAAGTGTGCAGTAATTGGACTTGGCTTAAGTTTTACACCTGATAAAGACACGTAAAAAATAGACACAGCACAATCCCTATATTGATTACTTTGGAAATGAAAGTAGAACATGAACTTCCTCCTAGTGATATAAATGGGGTGTGAGACCTTTGTTCTGGACGGAAAAGACTCCAGACTTCTTAATGACAGTAAAGCTGTCCATTCAGCAGTAACTCAAGAATTGGTCAATGACAGCTGCACATCAATATGAACTGCTCTTAGTACTGGAGATATAATGGCCAGGAAAGATGCACAGGCATTACTGATACATGCACAGATGCTACACTTACACTAACCGTCTGCAAGGACAAAGAGAAAGGAAATGACTTCACTCACAACATTTATGTGGCTGAATATACAGTGGATTGAAAATGTATCCGCCCAACTTTAACTTTTCTACATTTTGCCATGCTATGGACCTCAAACAGAAATATATTGAGTTGAAATTTTACGTGAAAGACACACACTAAGTGACACAAAATTGTGAAGTGAAATGAAATTGATACATGATTTTGAACTTTTTTTTCAACATCTCTCAAAGTACAGCCATTTTTAAAAGAAAACCATAAGAAGTCCCGTTTGTTTGCCAGAAGCCACATGGGGGATACAGCAAACATGTGGAAGAAGGTGCTTTGGTCAGATGAGACCAAAATGGCTTCATCTAGCCACTCTTCCATAAAGGCCAGGTTTGTGCAGTGAACGACTAATAGTTGTTTTGTGTACAGTTTCCCCCACCTGAGCTGTAGCTCTCTGCAGTTCATCCAGGGTCATCATGAGCTTCTTGGTAACAGCTCTGGTCAGTGCTCTCCTTGTTTGGTCAGTAAGTTTAGGAGGATGGCGGGGTCTTGGTAGGTTTGCAGTGATGCCATACTCTTTCTATTCCTGGATGGTGTATTTAACTGTACTTTGAGAGATGTTCAAAGCTTTGGAAATCTTGTTATAACCTAACCCAGCTTTATACTTATCAATAACTTCATCCCGGGCTTGTCTGGTGGGTTTTTGGACTTCATGATGCTGTCTGCTCCCCAAGTCTCTTCACAGACCTCTGAGACCATCACAGAACAGCTGTATTTGAAGTGAGATTAGATTACACACAGCACAGGTAGACTCTATTTAGTCATTGGGGCAACATTTGGTCATTCAGAAATCATCAGGCAACTTCTGAAGGCAATTGGTTGCACTAAAAGGAAAGGGGGTAGATACTTTTGCAAACCCCACGTTCAGTTTTTTATTTATAAAAAAAAGTTCCAAATCATGTATATTTACATTAACCGTTGACCGAGGCCCTTAGCGGTTAATACTCAGTTAATCATTAGTCCATTGGTCCTCTCCACCTGGCCTCCGAGATGCCACATTGCGTCGGCTGCTTCTGTACATTTTTCCATATTGTTTACTTTGAATAAATTCTTTATGTTAGAGCTTTAACTTTTTCCGCTGCGTCCGCTCCGCTCTTTCTGCTGCGACCCTTGAGCCAGGGGGCGTAACATGGGGGCTCGTCCGGGAGTGTGGCAAAATGTCGAAAAGTTAAAGGGGGGCGGATACTTTTTCAACCCACTGTACTCTAGTGTATGCAGAGCATGAAAAAGAGACAATTATTGGTTAAAATACTGTAAGAGAGTATTTCACACAACTCCGGCGCACTTTCAGGGAAAATCTGCATTTTCTTTTTGTGCAGCTCGTCAGCCTGATTTGCACTAATGCTTATGGAACAAATGAAGGACTTAATGGAAGCAAACCGAGTAAAAATCCCTGTGACAAATTTTGGATGTAAATACTAGCTATGAGATACAAAAAAAGTCCTAGGCTACCTCAATTAACACAGACATTTCCTGCAGTCGAGTATTTACATGCAACGCAATGTTTTTAACACGTAGTGACTTCCCATCTCACTGTCCACGATGTTTTCTTTAACTATTTGTTGATTTATGCAAGACATCGTTAATCCTTATTTGGGAAATAGCAAGAGAAAGGACCACGACCTCCAGAGATCGCACTTGGAAGTCTCGTGTCTAAAATCCAACATACATAAACATATTAAGAGCTTCTCAGTGGATCACCTGGTAGTGCAGACAGCATATGTATGAATGATGCAAAGGAGGTTCCCAGGTCCACACAATCTCTCAACAAATGTCTCCATCTCTGAAATAAACACAGAAATGAACCACAACATACTATCTTCAGAAACGAAAATAACATCATTTATTATTATCTCTTCTGCTAACGGCTGCATTTCGCAAAAGTTGACACAACTTCCCTATAAAAAGCAAACATATTATGTTTGCTTTTGCTTATAGGTTATTGTCTATGATATGATATATTCAGATTTAATCTTAGGCGTGCCGTTTTTTTACTTGCCAATTTAATTTTTGTCTGAAATGAAACTTATTCAAACAGTAAAATAAATGCAGCCATACTTTTGGAAGTGCAAATCAGACATATTAGCTCTTCAAATCATTATGTTATTATAAAAAACTATAGAATTATTCACAGAAATGAATCCCTAAATAAAAATACCCAGCTCTGACAAACATGAGTGAATTGCTGAAAGAGGAAAAGCAAAGAGCTAATAACATGGGTGTAAAAGACACGTATTTCTGAGTGGGCAGACGGGCTAAAGTTTTGGAGACCGTGTTCTGCAAAACTGCTTGCAAAAGACTGCCATGCCTGGAAATACTGTCACCACAAAAGCCACAGAGCAGGAGGGACCGAAGCCCAGACTCAGAAATGTTAAATTAAAGACATGCTTCCTGTGTAATTGTACACACTGTGTGGTGTGCTCATGAGCTAGTCTCCTGCTCAATAATAAGGGGTTGAGGGCTTAAACTTGGGCAAAGTTATGGATACAGCCACACACGTCATTCTGCCTATAACGGAAAAAGGCAGTGCTTAGTTTATCTTGATCATTCAATATTCGCTCAGTATTAAAGCTGCACTACCTCAGTTACTACCATAAAAGTTGTAAGTAGTTGCTTAAATAGCTCTTACAGAACCTCAACACATCCCGATTGTTCACTTAAGTCAATTAGAAGTATGTCTCAGCTCAAGTTCATAGCGAGCAAATTCCTTATTTGTGCTGCAGGAAAATAAAATATGTATGTATATACTAAAGACGTATGCTCAATTACAAGAAAATTAACTTTATTCTACTCCTTGAAAAGAAATCAGGTGCAGCGCCTTTAAGGTAAGTGCATTGTTGTTAAGTAACAACAATGCACTTACCTTAAAGGCGTGGTAATAATGATCCCCCCCCCTTCCTCCTCCACTTTTTTATAATGCATGCAAGTCCATTTTAAATGAATAATTGATATGCCCACACTACAGAGTGGAGCTTAATTGAACATGCATTTCTGCAGTCTTCATAAAGCTGTATTTTTTTGTCTTGGTAAAAAAAAAAAAAGGAAAGTGAAGTGGCATGTTGTGAGTAATAACAAAGTTGGTGGAAACTTCTCTGGAGCAACAACAGCTTTAAAGTCCAGTATGAGGCATTGACAGTAGACTGATGGTATGAGGGGATGAGGGGATGACGCTCCTTTTTAATTAAGGGTTTCTATGTGAAATTATACTTCCTTGTTAAAGGAAGTAACACATAAATACATTACCGGTCAAAAAATTGGAAACACTATTTACAAATCGTCTTTATGATTTTTTTTTGGTTTTTATTTTATTCAAGTATCTTATAGTAGAGTCATTCCATAGAAAGTGTTAAGATTGAGTCCCCAACATTCAAAGGGGAATAAGAGGTGTAATAAAACTGTCACTTAAAATGTTCATTGTCTGACACCACTGAGTCAAGTGTTTTTGTTAGCACGAAGTGAAAAATAATGAAATAATAAAAACATATTTTTAATAGTTTTTGTTTAACTGCAGTCATTTTTCTCATGTCCGCTCTGACCACTTCTCATATTCATGTAAGATGTAATTTTAAAATATTGCAAATACCTCAAAACGTAGTCATTCTTATTAGCAACAATACTTTCTTCTTCATAGGAAATGCAATTATTGTTTTAAAATTATATCATTTTTGATTAAAAAAGCATGATTTCTCAATGTCCTTCAGTTTCATGTTCCACCCCATCACACCATCCTATTTCTACACCTAATTGCAGTAATGTTCCTTTGAGTGATATCACCAACAGGAAATGACATCAGTTAATGGTTGGATGGAAACAAATTTAAACAGTGGTGTTTTTTGCTTTTCTTTTTTTTTGGTAAATTTCCTTTCAAAAAATGCTCTGTTGAGCATAGAAATTCCAGCCCGTCACACCAAAAACATAGGGAAAACAATTTTTTAACCAAATTTTCTAAATTCTAAATAAAATTTATTCGTGTAAATCATGATTTTTAAATCTAACTTCATGCTAAATAAATGTGTTAGCTTTGTACACATTTAGAATTTCGCCATATTACTGCATATACTACGGAATCAATGAGATAAAATAATGGAAATAATGTGCCAAAAATAAATAATCCCTGAGCTTGCACAATATATTTTACTGAAAGGGTTACATGTTATTTATGCACTGAAACTCAAAAATCTATCTTTGGTTATGATCAAAAACCTCAAACTTTTCTGGCCCGATCTTAACACTTTCTATGGAATGACTCCGTATCTATTCATTTTTTACTGTGTTTATTGGCTTTTAATGTTTTATTGTGTTTTTTTTAATTATTATTATTTCTGGTTTAAAGCAGTACTAAGTAATTTGTTTACCTTAAAGGGATATTTCAGGATTTTTGACATAGGGCCTCATATCCGAGTTATCCAGAGTGTTGTTGATGCCTGGAGATTTTTTTTTTTAATTAATGCAGTCCTTATAATTGAAGAGTTTAGTTGTGCTAGGCTAGTGCAAGGCTAGCACATTTCTACGGTAACAGCTAGCCTGTATTAAGAACAGTCTAACCACTCCACAGTGCACCTGACGCAAATCACTTATAACGCCAGACTACCGATATAAATGTCTGTGTCGATAGAATCATTTTAACCATTTTGCATTTATAATAACTTATATTTGAGCAGCATCAGCTTCGTGGTTGTAAGCTATGCAGTGGCGGAGTGATCTGCTAGAAAATAGTCCCTCAAAATGCGATAATTCATGTGATACAAGGTCAGTTATATTTCAAAATTCTATCGACACAGACATTTATATCGTTAGTCTGGCGTTAATAAATCCCTTTCCATAGTCCCTCTGGAGGTAATACAAGTGTTAATGGGATGATTTGGGGTCTCTCATCTCCCCCTGGTGTCTCTGGCCAGAAAACCACAATTGCAACTTGCCTGCCACCGGGTAGGTGTCACCAATACACACTAATGGAATCACGAAGAAGAAGCTAACAGGCTAACGGGAAAGCTAACTGCGGGCTAGCGCCACTTAAACAGTAAAGTGCTACGACACCTGCAGTGGCGCTTATGGCCTCTAGGGGCATGAGTTACTTAGTACTGTGTTAATTATATTTTATTTTCTTGGCCAGCACTTTGGAAGCTCTTGTTTAATGTGCTATAGAAATAAAGTTAGATTGGATTGGATTTTCGACACTATTTACATTGTCTGATTCTCACTGAGGACATTAAACTATGAATGAACACATGGGATTATGTGAAGAAAAATATGGTGAAATAACTCAAAATTAGTTGGAACCCTTTATTCTAGGCATTTTCTTGATGAGCTTCCTACGGTCGTCACCTGAAATGGTTTTCAATAGTCTGTGAGACCATTTCTGGTGACTACGTCATGAAACCCACTGAAAAATGTCAAAAGTGGGCAAAGCAGTCATCAAGGCGAAGGGCCTATTTTACCTTTTTGTTTAAAACATAATTCCATATGTGTTCATTCATAAATTAATGCTAAATGTCAGAGAGAATCTACAATGTTTTGAATGGTCTACAAAATGGTGAAATGATGTCACCAAAGGACTTCATTCACACTCTGAGCAATAGAGATTGTACCAAAGCTGTAGAAAGAGTTACCATCTATCTTTTTATATCCGAGTGAGGGTGGTCTTTACTGTTCTCCATCTGTCTTTGAATACACCCAGGCAGGCACAGGCCTCTCTAACCAAATATTATAGGTTTGGACTTGCTGACTGTTTCACTTTTGGCCCAAGTTTATGTAAATGCAGATGCTGGTTCCACTGTAGTTTTTCCAACTGTGGTCCTTTCTGCTCGGCCAGCTGCCTTTATGTGGACTGTCTGGGACTGGTCCCAACTTTCTGTGAGTCCAGAATGCTTTCCTCAAAGATTCTCCACACAGCAGAACTGGGAAAGAATAGGAAATATGGCTGTGACAATGGAACAATGCCAGGCCGTAGCCATTTACTCAGCCACACTTCAATAGTGGACCCCTCAATCTTTAAGGGGTCCGCTACATCACGGGCCTGCCTTGCGTTTAAAGGAACAGCACACAATAAAATACAGTTTCAATGTTGCTTCATAACAACTATTTAAAATCGCACCACTCGGACTCACTCCTTATGACCTGCCCTTCCCATCCTTCCTGACTGAGCTCACGACAGAACAAAAGATTGACCTGCCATCATCCGTCATCTTGACCTTGCCCAACGTTTGACTCCATGATAAATATAAAATATGGTTCATGACGTGTACTGTACTCATGTTACAAGCTTATTTTATCATACTTTTTGATTTTAATTTTTCCTTTTTTCCCCATCCTGTCCTGTCTGGGTGTGTCTGAAGTGTAATTGTATATTGATTCATTCATACATACGATTAGAACAAAAATTGAATCTACTGGAAAAACATTTTTTGCAAAAAAGGCAGCAATTGTTATTTGCACAGAAATCAGAGCAGCATTGTTTTTACTTATGACTGAATATAGTCATAGTCTTTCATTTAAATAATAATGAGTGAATGTATGACAGAATAAGGTACACATGTGAAAGGTAAAATTGTGCCTTTATGATTATGTTGTAAAGTAATACACTATACTGGGCCCCGATTTTAAGCTATGTATATAATATAATACTGGCCTATATGATGAATAAATACAAATAAAACATAAAATACTGTACCAACGCAAGGGTGATATCCAAACAAACATCTAGGCAAGATTACTTGGTCGCAGGCCATTTTTTGTACGACTAAAAAGACTGAGCGCTGAGCCTCATATTCAAGCTTTGCTTTAGGGGTCACATCATGGGCCTAGGTGCATTAGCTGGAGTGCATGCCAGGAGAGCCATTTGATGTGTTCTGTAAAACACGTAGTAAGCTACAATGAATTAGGTAATACAAGCACGCCCTGATCTGTCACTGTTGGTTGGATCTAAAATTATATTTTGACGCAGTTAAATTCACATTGGTTCACATATTTTAAAAGGTGTTTGGTGTGCAGTCTTTCAAAAACTTCTCGGGGGCCAGGCTTGACGTTCCCTATGGGCCAAGGGGTCTCAGTGGGTTATTGGTAATGGCTGAACGACTGAGGGATGTTCAAGGCCAAACTAAGTTACAGTATTTTCATTATTGTCTTTCTGCAATCTTACAAAAATACAATTCAAATTGCTCAAAAACCTACACACAAATAGCGAGGCTAACGCCATAGACAAATGCATCTTCAAAATGTTCGACCAGAATCTTTGTTTATTTTTAAACAGAGATTGAAGCTCAATTCACAGTGAACAAATATAATCTCAAATGTCAATGTATGTCGTTTTTCGTTGAACTGTATGCAGATGAGTGCATTTTACTCACTTATTAAGAGCAGACGGTCCCACTCCGGGCATGAGAGTTCCTGGCCCGGGAGGAGGAGGGGTGTAGCTTCAGCCAGCGAGAACCCTGGTCTACTGAGCTCACACTGCACAGATCCGCCCAAAGATGAGACGAGGAGCGGCTTCCTCGGATGTGAGCTTTGGCCGGCTGCATCTTGCATGTTCGCGTTACTGACAACAGGATTATATTGTTTATAATGTGAAGTCTGCGATTTCTAGCATGCCTTTGGACATGTGTAGAGTATTTTGGAAAGCACCACATGGTAAGTTTTTGTTCTTTCTTTAGCTTTGTGAGAAATCATAGACCTAATATGGTTATCATTTGCTTTGTTCAAGTACAGTTCCTCTAGCGTAGGGCAGCGTTTAGAGTTTGAGAAAGTGAAAAACACGCCTGGTGGTCTCATGCCCTGAGTAAACAAACACTCTCTGAATGGTTTATTGATGAGAGAGTTTTTCATTAGGTCTCTGCTTTTTAATAATGCAACAAAACAAAAAAGGAATGGGATAGCCTACTCTACACTGTATATGCCAGACTAGACAAGACGTACCTCGGTTTTAAGAATAAAAAGTTTTTGCTTTTGTAATAAAGTAAAAAAAAAAGTACTTCTGTACTTCTGTGTATTTATTTATTTTTACTGGTCCACTAATAGTGTTTTGGTTAGGGGTGGGCCATATCGTATTGCATAATCGTTATATAATTTTTTTATATCGTAATTTTTTATATCGTTGTGAACACGATATTATTTATGTTACGCTCAGCTCCATCAGAACAGCATAAACACTGACTGTGTAGGACACGGGACAGGTGCTTAAAGAGTAAAATGAAATGAGGGATGTAAACTGCTTGAGTCACAATAGTTACTATATCGACTTATCGTTCAATACATAACAGGTAAATGATAAATTTTTGCGCTCGATATTTATCGTCTGTACATTTATTAGCATTCCCCCAAATGTTTCCTTTGTAAAACTTTGATTTCTAACTGAAGCAAATTGAATTACATTATATTTCATGTTTATTGCAGCTTGTGGTATTTTAGGATCTGATTATGCACTTTTAGAACAAAGGTTTACTGTATTTTTTGAGAGTTGACAGTATCTAGTATCGTTAGAGTCAATAATATCGTTTATCGCGATACTTTCCTGCCTCAATATATCAAACTTAAAATGTGTTAACGTGACAGGCCTACTTGAGTAGATCATATTTGCAAGGAAATTAGTATGGCGCTAAAAAAAAAAGAATGACATATTTTGCATCAATCTTCCAAATAGGCGTAAGACTGGAATTTTGAAGTAATTTGTCCGTTGTCAATTTGTCCGTTGTCAATTATATCGTCAAATATAATGTTATCGTGATATTTCTTTTTTATATCGTGATATAGATTTTAGGCCATATCGCCCTGCCCTAGTTTGGTTACCTATCACTTATGACTGCTTGACGTCTAATGCATTAATTTCCTTTGTAGTTGGCCTAAGGTGACACTACTTGGAGCCATCTTCAGCATTTGACGTCCAGTGGGCTGTGTCAAGATGATCAACCATCAAATTTACCTTCACTACAACTACACTGGAAAGCTCAACCATCGGTCCAAAGTGGGCACCAACCCTGGCTCAGTAAACATACAAACTATTATGTTGCTTGTTTTATGCTGCTTCATTGTCTTGGAGAACCTCACCGTGCTGGTGGCCATATGGAGAAACCACCGCTTCCACAACCGCATGTACTTTTTTATTGGTAACCTGGCATTGTGCGACCTTCTCGCTGGGGTTGCTTACCTGGTCAACCTGCTGCTTTCTGGGGACAGGACGCTCCAGCTTTCCTCTGCTCTTTGGTTCATCAGAGAGGGCAGCGTGTTTGTCGCACTTGGAGCATCCATCTTCAGTCTTCTGGCTATTGCAATTGAGAGACACCTGACGATGATCAAAATGAGGCCTTACGACGCCAACAAAAACTACAGAGTATTTCTACTCATCGGGGCCTGTTGGTTGATCGCTATATCTCTCGGCACTCTTCCAATTATGGGTTGGAACTGCCTGGACAACCTGCCAGATTGCTCTACAGTGCTGCCCCTGTATACAAAGAAGTACGTTGCATTCTGCATAACTGTTTTCATGGTTTTGCTTCTAGCCGTGTCTATACTATATGCAAGGATCTACATATTAGTTAAATCAAGCAGTCGGAAAGTGAACAAGCACAGCAACAGTGAGCATGCCATGTCCTTACTCAGAACTGTCATCATTGTTGTGGGTGTCTTTATTGCTTGCTGGACACCATTATTTGTCTTGCTGTTAGTGGATGTTGCTTGTGAACAGCGATGGAAGTGCCCCATACTCTACAAAGCAGAATGGTTCATTGCTGTAGCTGTGATCAATTCCGCAATGAATCCCATAATTTACATGCTAGCCAGTCGAGAGATGAGGAGGGCCTTCCTGGGCTTGGTGTGCGGGGTTTGCTTCAATATGAAGTCGTCTGCGAACGGGAGCAGGGCAAAGAGGTCATTAGAACCAAGCCGGAGCAGAAGCAAGTCATGGAGCAGCCAGAGTAACCCTAATCAGAGCCAGCCAACTGGGACAAAACCCTCAGCGCTGGACCAAGAGGAGGCCAGTCAGGTCCATAGTCAGGTGTCTGTGGTCACTGTAGGGGCAGCCATTAAATCCTGAACATGCTAACATCATTATGTACATGAACAAAACTCAATCAACTGCAGGACCATTAATATTGGAGTTAATTCGTAATATAATCATATTGATCTGCATGTTTATTTATACAACTGTAAGCCATTGAGTGGTTCATAGAGAGAACTGATACATTATCTATCCGACTTTTGATCACAACTACGCACACAAGCTTTTGGTCTGTGATTAAAATTACACTTTTGTAATTATGAATAACTGTAACTAGTTACTACATAGCTTGTTGAAACTCTTCATTAATCAAGAATGTTGTAAACATTACATCTAATAAATATTTGCAAATATAGATTTTAATCTGCTGTTCATGTGTAACAGCATACAGCCATTCACTAACAGCAAGTAATGAAGTGATGCCACCTGCTGGTCATTGGAAGGAACGGTATCTTAGTAAAACAAATTAGGCGATATTGCTGCCTTCAGTTATTCAGAGCTGTATAAATGCATGTGGCATGACCATCATTAAATACGTTTGTATAAGTGTGCTCAGCACCTATAGAGCAAAACACACAGTTCATCTATTTTTGTCAGATTCCTTTCAGTAGCAACAGTAAACTAGCGTTATGGGTGTACTAAGGGTGATACTTTTACTTTTATTTCTACTTAAAAATCTCCAAAATGCATTTAACACTGATTATTTGAGCATATTTGGAAATAACTTTTTAAATTCTTTAATACGGACACTGCATTCAGATGGAAGTCTAATTAGATGTAGGGATTGTATGAGAAAATCTGGCAGTAAAATGTTGACAGTATTTTGTAATTAACTGTATATTCACTAAGTTAAAATAGAATGTGTCTGTTATAAAATACCTAGTTCCTAGCATCTTGATTTGATTTTGACTGTGCAGATTAGTGCCACTTCCTGTCACTAACTAGGTCCAAAATATGCTACATACAGTTGTGTCACTGAAGACTCTGGCTACTGTTCTGGTGCGTACAACACTATGGTACAACACCAGAGGTTTATTGCGAGACATACAAAGCTAATGAGAGCTGAACTGAAAGATTAAATGTGTAAACATCTGTAGTTTTTATTCATGGTTTTGTCTCTGCTTTTTCCAAAATAGTGAGCATTTGTGTGAGAGTCAAAGATTTGACAAAATGTATGTTTATATTTAGGAAATTATACATTTAGAATATAGAATAGGGAGTGAAAGGTCAAGAGAGCAAACAGTAGTGTCAAGCAGTAACACGCATCAAGGGAAAAACACAACCAAAAAATAAACAGGCATGCCCCAAGATAAGCTATTGCACTTTGATCAGATAAAAATAAATAAATAAAACCACCATTTGTACAAAAAGGCACATTTTTATGAACAGAAATCTGGAAAATGCCATCCTCTTTTGTGTTGGTTAAACTTTCAACTAAAAAATATCAGTTGGCACATTTTTCATTAGTTTCCTCTTCCGCCGTCCCACTCGAAACACACCCTGAGAAGCAAACGGGAAAACATAAAAGCAAAAAGCAACTATTCAAAAGGAAGTTTTGTTACATTTGCTCTAAGGTGAATGGTACTGAACACTCCCTCTTGCAGCAAAATACAGGCACATTATAGTACATTGCATTTGTCAAACTACTGAAATGGTGCTGATTTTGGTTCAACTCAAGTGGACGATGCCCAGCTGACTTGGTATCCATTGAGTTACTAACATTATTAAACAAATGTACAGTAATAGCCTAATCATGCTATTTATATTTCCGGCATTTTTCATAATATTACTTTACATTATAAACTGATTTGTTAACTTAGTTGCGGATACTTTCCCTAATATGACTAAATGACTCTGGAGATTAGTACAAAGCCAGCCTGTCAGTTTTATTTTTCTCAAATGTAAACTGGCAAAACTCACAAACGACTGGTACCACATGTTGAAAACCTATGTTGCTCGATTTCTTCATAAAAATGATATTGGCAACATACTGAATCTTTGATTTGTCATAATGTAGATTTACCATCTATCAGCCTTATGTTTCTGATTGTGCTATTTCAGTATTGAAATGTTAACAATAAACTACTCCCAACAAAGGCAAATGTGTCAAGTAAAATTTATATTAGATATCCATCGCATGATTGAAGCCCTGAACGTATCATTGACTACACAGAAACTAGAAATCCAAAAAACAACTTATTTGAAAATAATCACTGGTCAAAAGCATAATATTTTACAGTGTCAGCATATACAACCACCCTTTTCAAATTAAGGGGCATCAAGATCTACGAACAATGTCCACAAGAACAGCTGAATTGAAGTCATGCAACTGCAGTGACACAAGAAATACTGGATAAAAATGTTGATCTTTAAAGCCATTGACAGCACTATGAAGGATGTCTGTTTGCACCCAAACACTGTGACTACTGCAGAGGAAACACATTCAGGTCTATTCTTTCCCAAGTGAAGCTGACCCCAGAATCTCATTTCTAACCAGATATGCTTGAAGAATGCTTTTACTAAAATATTTGGATATAAACAGCATTAGTTTCCAAACTGTAATATTCATCAAACTCGTTCCCAGTTGTTTCTGTAGAAATATGGTTGTGCTTGACAGACAAAACTAATACTTAGGGTTTTTATTCTAAAATACTTTTGTAATCACCTCTCTGAGGCATAATTTGCACTTCAACTACAAGAACAGTTGTCTTTTTAATCTGTTAAAACATCAAATCAAGATATTATGTCCAAATGCACCTATCTTCTCCAAAAATATAGCATTTCAGTCATCACAATAAAATAACAGTTCTATAAATAATTTCACAAATCTTGCTTGGGTTTTTCAGTGCCTCCAGTATAAATACTGCTGGCCAGTATAGTCTCATTTCCAAGATTTAGAATGATACTTTTTTTTTTTTAACAATCATGCATTGTATCACTGCTTTCTTTCTACAGGCTGCAGGAGACACAGTTCACTCCCAGCAGACACAATTGGCAGATTGTTGTCACGGTGATGACCAATAAGGTGGCTTATGCTGTCAAACACATGATCTTTTGTCCGTACCTTAAAAGATAAAATATACATTAGTTATGTGTACTTGACTTATGTAGGGTTTACATTTAATTTAGGTCTTTACCGTTCCTTCAGGGTCCACCAGGAGCAGGTGTTTTGCAACTCCATTGTGCATTCCAGTCAGTACATAGGACCCTGGGTTTGTAGTGCTTTTCCGAACAAGGAAGTCCCCATCTTCTTCAGTAGTTTCTCTGCATCGCGACGGCTCATTTTGCCATGGTACCAGGGCTGTCCCTCCAGCTCCTCCTGTGCCCGAAAAGCCACTGCCCGCACAAGAAGGGGGCTCGAGTTGTCCATGGATGCAGCCTTGTAGAGACCAGTTACTTGGGACTGAGGTGCCACCTGGGACGGCAAGTGTGACTGCGAATGGATGGCATCTTCAAACGGCTCTGGTGTTGTGAAGTCAACAGGTGGGGAGGGGAAAGCAGTAAATGAATGTACAGTAAACAGGATTTTTAAAAGAAAATGCAACTGTATATTAAAAAATATAAAATAAAATGTAAGGTTGATTTATTACAATCACCAACCACAATTCTGTATAGGTCTCACACTTGGGGTTGCCAGAGATCCAGTGAAATATAAAATAAAACCAGATTGCATCAAATGACTTGCTCTGATCTAAATATTCACTCACAACAATCTCAGTACCTGCAACCAATCAAATTGTAATTAGTGCTAGTGGAGGCCTCCTATTCGTTAAGAATCAGTGACTGGATTTTGGATATTTTGAACTTTTAAATGGGGTGTGACATGACCACAAACTTGTGTCATCAAAATGCAGCTTAAGTGCCAAGCCCAATTTTTTTACCCCTTCCACTTTGCCCTAACTAAGGGGAACCAGTTACTTGATCAGTAACTTGTGACAGACTAACAAGAGTAGCGCACACTGTCGGTTCAAATCCTTCATATTGTCATCGATCTCTGCTTTATCCTACAGTCTGTTTGTATGTTACCTCGCTGATAATGGGCTCCTGCGGCCCGCTGTGGCTGCGGACTCTCTGAGCGAGACAGAGAACAGACCCACTCACAGAGCCCACAGAGCAGGGACAGACCTCACTCGGACCTGGGGCTCAGACCACAGCAGCTGGTGGGAACGGTGTCAGAGTAGTCCTCCGCCACAGCATTTCAACATATTGAAACTGTGAAATACAGTTCAACATGGACTCGTCCAAACGCAAATGAACCGGAATTTCAAGGCTGCAATGCGAATACCCTGAATGCATTTGCTTCGTGTGAATGGATGGCTGTAGCTTAAGTGCAAAGGACACACGTTTATAGCAAATATTATACTTGTGGTGCACAGCGAACAGAAACATGAGCAAACAGTCATGGAGTTAATATTTTATTGACTAGGTTCAGGAGCAGAACCACGCCTCAACCAACCAACCAACCACTCCTATCTTCACCTAACCAAACCTCTCATCACTCAGATGCCCTATTTATACCAGCCAAGCTCATTCAACACTGTTTGTTTGAACTCTCGACCCCACACTACCTCCCAATATCTCTGTTTTAACTTCAGCACGGATTCATCTGCTCCATAAGGGGTCCCAAAGCTTGTTTAATTATTTTATTTATTGGTTTATTTGGTCGGGACAGTGCATGTTAATGAACATACATGGGTCTCATGCATGTAAACAAGCCACACCGGATTGCAGCCATGGGCTAATTTCCATCCGTCGTCCCCCATGTGCACTCTCAAACACACTCACATTCATCCTGGCCTATTGTACATGTTTTTAGTGGTAGGGGAAACCGGAGTACCAGGAGGAAACCTACGCAGACACGGGGAGAACATGCAAACTCCACACAGAAAGGTCCCGTCCCTGGTGGGAATCAAACCCTGGACCTTCTAGCTGTGAAGCGAGAGTGCTAACCACTGTACTACCGTGCCGCCGTGTTCCGTGTTTTGTCAAACTCCTCTTAGCCCTCCACTGTAAGTCTGCATCTGAAAACCCCTCAGCCCTCGCTGCAAAACAGAATTGGGGAACCCCTTCGTCTCTCATGAACTTGCATAACAGGGGAGTGGGTGAAATCGAGTTTTAAGCAGTCTTGGTTGAGTTGTAATACTGTAGTAGTGACTTTCTTTAGTTTCCAGTAACATTGCATGCTTCACATAATTTAAGAACTTCAAAGGCATGTTCAGTATTCAAGTACACTGTACTAACTTACTCATGTCAAACAGATCTTTGGGTGGGCTATCTTTGGCTCCTGCTGTAAAACTGCCCTTTGGGACACTGTCTGCTTCGGCCTGCAGTGCTGCCAGCACCTGGGCATCGATCTGCTGGGTGTTCACATACATTGGCATTTCTCCCGCTTTTATAGCTTGACCTTTGTTGTCACCTATGTCGAATGATCCTGAAAGTGTAGAGATTAAAACATTTCACAAACAGGTATAAAGAAAAATATTCAAAACAGAATGGAAATACATTTGCAATATAGCTAATGCCTTCTTTCTAACAAAGATTTCTAGCTTTTATTTTACTGCCTAAATCACAAAGGTTTTGTGACTTTTTAGTGTTGTATCTGTAGCGTACCACCACACATAATTTCTTTGTGTAAAGGTGCTATACAAGTGTAAGGAATTGTAATTATTAGTATTTTTACCTCACATTTATTGTGGATTTTAACTTACTGTATCACAATTGTAGCATAGTTGAAAAGTTATTTTCTTCTTATTGTGCAGCAGTGTTTTTCTTTACAAAATCCTACCTTGTTGTATGAAAATAGGCTTTTTCTCATCTCCCCAGTTTTCTCCACAATGCCGTCCTTGATAGTAGGTCTGATCAACTGCTCGAAGTCCCGTCTTGATCGATACAAAAACAGTAAAGGGCATTTTACAAACAGTCCTTCAATAAAATATACATTTATTAAAACAGTACCTGACTGCCATCTGTTGCCGCATTTTGATTGGTTAGCCGGGCATCAATAAAGCCTCCAGGTGGTGGCATTTTACCAGGGATGTTGTTATAATAAGGGTGATCTGCTGCTTCGTCCTCTTCCTCAGTCCATGGCAACTCTTCCATTGTTAATACCCTGTAAATATTGAAACTAGGGTCAATTAAATTGATATTCAAATACTACTTGCTTCAAAAACTAGCATAAAAACTAATTTGAGCAGATATTGAAATGTGCTAGTTATGCAGGCATAAATATTGAAATAAGTTAAGAACACAGTATGACAAACATGTATCAATCCAAATGATTATGTTAAAACAAAAAGACACAAAAATAATTTTGAGTTGAAAGTTTTCATGAGTCAGCTCCACTTCCGGATCCAACAGAACTTTAGCCCTATTCAGTATAATGGGATTTAGCTGATTGTAACCTGCTATAGAGCCACTACAAAGCTCTTTTTAAACATCTGACCACACAAAAATATTACATTTACTCTGGACTTTCTTTGGTAATGCGTTTCTGGCATTAATTGGAGATTAATGGAGATTTTAAAAGGTAAAATGCTGGAGTTATTGTTCACAAAGGGGATAAAATGGATATCCTTCCAGTGCAAGAACAAAAAATAACGGTAGACACTGGCCCTTTGCCATTATTTGTTTGTTATATTTCTTTGAGTTGATATTGCATAGTGAGTGTCGTAACACCTCACCTGTCTTGTGTGGCGGACATCTTGCTTGAAGGACATCGCAGGTACTGTTGAAACCGTAGGTCAAAGGCTTGACCAATGGTGCTAATGACGTCCTGGGCCAGACCGTCAGCACACTCCAGGATGTGGCATGCTTTAATAACAACAACAATAACATAATGAATAAAACAATCTTTTATTTTCAACAATGACTCAACCTATAAAGCAGCTACCTCTTCTGTTAACTGGATCCTTTGCTACATAAGCAACATAATCAGTGGTTTCCTGCATAGGAAAAAAAAAACAAGGCTTTAAGTAAAAAAAATAACAACACATTACAGTAAGTAAGTGCTTTATTTGTCATTGTAAAATTGTACAAAGAAATTGCATTCAGGTGTTGGGTTAGTTCTGAGCCGCTGTGACTGAGAGCGCCGCCACTGCGGGCCAACCTGACCAGCATTAACACCTGATATTTATTTAGGGCCCGACCGATATGGATGTTTGGGTCAGATACCGATATGAAGGGGAAAAGGGTATAGATTAAAGACAAAGAAAGTAGCAGCTAACAGCGATTAGGACGAGACCGTCCCATGAATGAATTTGCTCACTTCATGTTGTCTGTTCCACATGCACAGACACAAAAAACGTTACAAGCCTCGTATAGTAAATGTTTCCACACCGAGACAGAAGGTGATCTACAGCGAGTTTGAGGATTTTATTTTTATTTTTTTTAAATGATGATGATATTAATAATAACCACAAACAGCTGCCTTTTCACATGAGCGAAAGCCGGAATGTTCCCAACTGAATCACTGAATGATAACCGGACACAAGTCTGAGCAACTCCTGAGCACACCAGAAAGTTTGATCACAACACGAGGCAAAATGCCATGTCGAATCGCGACAGAGCCCACCACACGGACCACTGCCCTCCCCTCCTCAGCCACACCACCCGGACCAAACCACTGCCCCGTCCTCACCCACACCACCCGGACCAAACCACTGCCCTCCCCTCCTCACCCACACCACCCGGACCGAACCACTGCCCCCTCCTCACCCACACCACCCGGACCGAACCACTGCCCCGTCCTCACCCACACCACCCGGACCAAACCACTGCCCCCTCCTCAGCCACACCACCCGGATCGAACCACTGCCCCGTCCTCACCCACACCACCCGGACCCCCCCCCCCCCCCCCCCACCCCCGACCGAACCACTGCCCCCTCCTCACCCACACCACCCGGACCGAACCACTGCCCCCTCCTCACCCACACCACCCGGACCGAACCACTGCCCCCCCCCCCCCCCCCCCCCCCCCCTCCTCACCCACACCACCCGGACCGAACCACTGCCCCCTCCTCACCCACACCACCCGGACCGAACCACTGCCCCCTCCTCACTCACACCACCCGGACCGAACCACTGCCCCCTCCTCACTCACACCACCCGGACCGAACCACTGCCCCCTCCTCACCCACACCACCCAGACCGAACCACTGCCCTCCCCTCCTCACTCACACCACCCAGACCGAACCACTGCCCTCCCCTCCTCACTCACACCACCCGGACCAAACCACTGCCCCTCCTTACCCACACCACCCAGACCGAACCACTGCCCTCCCCTCCTCACTCACACCACCCAGACCGAACCACTGCCCTCCCCTCCTCACTCACACCACCCAGACCGAACCACTGCCCCTCCTCACCCACACCACCCAGACCGAACCACTGCCCCCTCCTCACCCACACCACCCAGACCGAACCACTGCCCTCCCCTCCTCACTCACACCACCCAGACCGAACCACTGCCCCCTCCTCACCCACACCACCCAGACCGAACCACTGCCCTCCCCTCCTCACTCACACCACCCGGACCAAACCACTGCCCCCTCCTCACCCACACCACCCAGACCGAACCACTGCCCTCCCCTCCTCACCCACACCACCCAGACCGAACCACTGCCCCTTCCTCACCCACACCACCCGGACCGAACCACTGCCCTTCCTCACCCACACCACCCGGACCGAACCACTGCCCCGTCCTCACTCACACCACCTTTTTTTTTACATTCTTAACGGGTACATTCAAATATTTTATTAATGGGATCGTGCATGATGCCAAACCTGTCACACAAAGATCCACAGCCTGTGTCCTGCTTCTGCAGCGCCTTCCTCTCCCTCTCTGTGCTCTGTGTCTGTACAACCCTCTCATTACCGCCTCATGTTTAGGCAAATCTCATTAATATGTTACAATGCAATGTGCTTTTACTGCGAAATGGAGGTGTGCTCCAGTTGGGAGCAGAAATGAAGAGTAGTGTTGAGAAATCGAACCTTGAGGACAGTTTTATAAATGAGACCCCAGTTCTGTAAAAGACGAAGCACAAATATTCAGCTTAGGAGGTTCAGAGGCCTCATTTTAAAACTCTGATCCTCCTCTTTCGGATGCAAATAAACAGCTCTATCAGTCTCTATCATCATCACATATTTGCAGTCGGCAAATTAATATTGGCCGGGCCCTAATTTATGTTTAAGTCAAACTTACAGGATCTCCACCCGATGCAAAAGAGATTGACTGCATATGGTGATTGGCAATGATCTGTCAGTGGAAAAAGTAATACAAGTGATCAGCAATCATATATTATGTTGAGTACAAGATATAGTAATTGTTCATGGTTACAACAATTATGTCCAAAAAAATCTAAATAAACAGGAGATCTTAAAACTGTATAACAGACAGTACCTGTTTGCAATCAGGGGTCATCAGATTCAGGCTACTTGTGGAAATGTTAAGATTGATGCACATGCCAGCAAACTGTAGGTTGCTTTTCCCCAAGATACTGGATAATGCTTTTGAAGGTGGCTACAGAAATGGCAAGGAATAAACAGAAAATTATAGCAGTTTTGTTAATGAATATGATAAGCAGGTACAAAAAATAATGCAACACAGGTGAACAGATCTCATGCTTTTTCTAGTTTGAGTGGACAAAATAATCTTCCGATACAAAATAAATGCTCAAATCCATTCAGAGAAAATGTACGGTATGTGCGACATTTTGTTCTGTGAGCGCTCCCAAGACATTTGAACAGGAAATGCTTTGTTCCTTTCCCCACATAAGCAATGGATGTATGTGCCCACAATCTCATCCCTCTGATAGCAGATAATGGGCACATGAGTCACTAAGCATTGCAAGTAGTGTGCAATGCATCTCAGGCTGGAGCTACACCCACACACATACAGCCCTGTACCGCTGCATGTTCCCCTCGTCCTCTTTAAGCGCAATCGCTCCCTGCCATTGCACCACCCCCCAACCCCCCCCCCTCCCTCTCTCTCTCTGTCGTTGTTTCTTTCCTTTTACACAAAAGGGAGGGGAAAGAACTTACACAACGGGTGCTATATATAGAAGCAGAAAGGGTAAATGAATATCTAATGCATTCTCCTGTCTTTTTGTCTGCTCTCAAATATTAATTCTACTAGCTCAAGCACTGAGAGCAGCACCCCTCCCTTTCCCTATTATGTGTCAATCTATGTACCTTTCTTTTGCGCAAAGCTCCTTTGGTCCCAGGAACAGCCTCACACACCAGGCTGATGGCCTCCCTGGAGAGAAAAGGACAGAGGGTGGGCACAAGATAATGTGGAAGATGATCGTGTGGATTTGTTTAAGCATTATTGTAACAAATACAGCACATGCATTGAGATTAAACAGTTTCTCTGCACGCTTCACAGGTTTCTATCTAACATAAAATACCGTATATGATTTAACTTCTATCATTTTATGAAAAAGAGTTACACACTACTGAAAACCTTCTTTTTCTAGAGACTCATGTCAGACTGATTATTCACTGTTTATCACTGCCAAATACAGTGAAAACTATAGCTAGGTGCCTGGCTGGCCATCTTCTAACGTTACAACTGCACGCACTTCGGGAAGTCAAGCATAAAAGTGGACAAGGCATGCCCAGCTAAACAAAGCCCTGCTGCATGGTGAGCATGCAGGTAAAACAAATCCCATTTATATCTGATGTGTCAACTCAATGCTTTGTCAGTAACATATTAAAATGGTTGGGAATATAGCACAGGGAGTAATGCTAGATACCAATGGCCAAATGTGTTGTTAAATAAGTTGGACATGTTTTTGAATGTCAACAAAAGACTTTAAAGCATGATAATAAAACATGATGATAAAAAGGATCTTCACACTGCATTAGTTTATGCAACATTTAGGTAATTATAAGCTTGAAGTAGCCTCCCGCTAATGTTGTTTACATCATACTTTTTAATGCTTTATTATTTTGTTTTTAATTAAATGTGGCATAGAATGAA
Source organism: Neogobius melanostomus (assembly GCA_007210695.1). NCBI lineage: Eukaryota > Metazoa > Chordata > Actinopteri > Gobiiformes > Gobiidae > Neogobius > Neogobius melanostomus. The sequence continues at coordinate 4,144,356 of VHKM01000221.1, read as the reverse complement.
GATTAAAAAATAAAAAAATAAAACGGGGACATTTTTCAAAACACACACCTTGTGATTTGTGACCTTGTGTTGAAATCCAGAGATCTCATAGATCGAAGGACCTCTATACATCCCAAATACTGGAACACACAAAACAGTAAAGATTGTCACCATATTCATAGTAAGTCATCTTTTTTTGTGTGAGAGCCCTGACTTGGTAAATTATTTAAAACAATGTTTTAAAACAAAGACTATACGTTTATTAAGTGTGACATCACACACAATGATAAGCTACTTCCGGGTCCAAACTGTTGAGAGTTCCACTGATAAACACAGCAAAAAACGCAACTTTATCTGAATCTCCTGCTGAAATAACAACAGTTAAAAGGCCAAAAGCTGTTTTACACCTAATTCGAACAATATAGGTCACCATTTCTCCAGGGAAAAGGAAGATATTGTAATATTTAAAATAAGCCTTTGTCGTGTATGAAAAAAATTAATTTGATAATTATTGCCAGAAAAGCAGTACTAATGAAAATCCAAAGTAAATGTAATATTTCTTTGTGATCAGATGTTTAGAAAGAGCCTTGTAGTCGGCTCTACAGCAGGTTACAATCAGCTAAATCCCATTATAATGACTACGGTTAAAGCTCCATTGGACCCGGAAGTGGAGCGATGACATCACAACAAACGTATTCACCTTATTCCGGAAGTTCGCGTAGGTGCCGCCATGAATTGTGCCCGCCCCTTCTCTCCTATTAGTTAACACTGGACTGGAGAAGTCCAGATAAAATCAGTTACTACATGAATACAGAGCAGTTTTCAGGCCGCGCAGAGAAACAGTGCAATGTTGACTTGTTGGTGAAAATGAACATTGGACATTTTACACAAAACAATCTACTAAAGATCAGATTTTAGCGGCAAACATTTTCCCTCGTTCTCCACTGACTGAACGGGCTTCGCGCTCTACCGGAAGTGTCAATACAATGAAGTGCCAATCTGTAGCAGAAAGAGGCAAAAGTGGGCAGGGCAGTATAAGGTGAATAGAGTTCGGAAAAATCCACAGTTGCCATGGAGATCCACCATGTTTGCAGCTGTTAGCATACATTTTCCATAGACTAACATTAGCTAAAAACAGTAGAAAAAGTGTAGAAAAAAAGAGGTGGAACAACTCCGTTAGCTGCTGAGTTACTGCTGGTAAATACATCTAACTCACTGTGGTGTCCACGTGTTTTAATGTGAACAATAAGACAAGTATTTTAACTTTTAAAATCTCCATTAGTTTATAGTTGCTGCTAATCCCATGATGCTTAGCGATATGACATCACATTCTCAAACTCAATATTCACTTTGGACATTTGTGGGCAGACGGAAGAGTAATGTTTCTGGATGTCTAAACAACAGGGTTAGCATTAGCATTTAAACATAATAAGACCATGAGGAAACAGGGTTTAATATAAATATATTGTGGAGGATGAAAAAAGGAGACGAGTCACTGCAAATTTATTTTCCCAACAACACACATCCGCTCACGCGAAAACCAGCCTTTCAGAATAAGGGAGGACTTGTATGTGAAATAAGAGAACACCACACATGCCCCCCCAGACCACACAATAATGACTCTACTTATACAGTGGAGGTAAATTAGCCACTACCCCTCCGACTGCGTTTAATAACCTCCATCAGTGGGCTTGCAACGGGCAAAGGGTCACTGTCCGGAGTAGGCGACCGCCCAGCACCGTCCTCCTGGAGCTCATGAGCGGCCTTCAAACAGTCCACTGAAACCCTGTCCTGACCAGTCCCCATCTCAATAAGGAAGTACTTGTGCCCCGTCTCTAGCACGCGAAAGGGACCGTCATAAGGGGCCTGCAAAGGAGAGCGGTGCGCACCGTGTCGGATAAAAACAAACTTAGCCGACATAAGGTCCCTGGGGATGTACGACAGAGGAAAACAGTGGTGCGCAGCAACAGGAGAGAAAACCCTAGCCTCCCCCTGGACACCAAACCTCCCGACAACACTAGGACTCAAACCCGAGACATTAGAACTAACTGAGCCGAAGGGGAGTGCAGGTTCTCCTTGGGGGGGGGGGAATGCAGACCAACAAAACCCACATTCGGGCCACCTCAGGCACAGTATAGTAGGCGACAGGGGAACCGCCTGTCCACCATGGTCAGCAAGTGAGTGGACCGACAAGATCGACGTGTACATATTCAAAATGCCTCTCAGTAATGGGAAAGGACCCTAAAGGAGCTTTACGTGGCGCTTTTCAGGCGTTGAAAGCACGCCTAAAGCCCCTAGTTGGATGCTTGTGGTTATTGAAGACAGATGCTTGTTACAATGTCACCGACACTTGGTGCGCCAAGACCCTCTGGCGGCGCGTGAGCTCAGAGTGTGTTCTGAAGCGTAGCCGCATCTTGGAAGGAGCTCTTGTCTAAAAAATGACTGTCATTTTGGGGCTAACTAGTTCCTCTTTGCTACTGCCATGTCCTATGGATTTTAACTACGTATATCCCCACAGTCTACGCCAAGATCTCCCCAGTATTTAAGCCTATATCCTGCCCATACACTTGAAAAAAGGGCTTTTATTTGTGCCTGTGGACAATGGCTAGTCTCGATTAGATTTTGTAATTGATTAATCTATTGATTATTTTTACGATTAATCGATTAATCGCTTGGCAGTGAATGGTGTAGGAAAAATGTGTTCTTTTTTAAACCACATAACGTTAAAGTGGCATCGCTTGAGGACATGTTGATGGAGTAAACTTAAAGTAAATGTTTGTTGGAGGCTCTTAGGGCTAATTCTGCTTCTGATTGGATGAGACAGAGACAGATATTCATGAAATTTACAATGTACAAAACACTACAGACCCTAACTATAAAAACAAAGTAGGTTTTCATCAAAAATACTACATTTTCATGTCATTTTTGCTCTATTTGAGTCTGTGTGAACCAGAAAGCGATTAATCGATTACTAAAATAGTCGACTATTTCAATAATCGATTAGTCGTCGATTAATTGATTAATTAATTAGTTGTTTCAGCCCTAGTCTCGAATGGAGCTAGCTGCTAAGCTAGTTAGCTCCGGGTGCTAAACAATCGGCTACAACCACTTGTACGTGAAATAAACTGCAAAATCAACAAGCCCAGCTCAGTGTGTGATAATTGTTTAACATTGCTTTATGTAGATGGTGGTTTTATTTACTTGAATGTGCATGTTTCTCATTTTCACATGATCAATCGGAGCTTTAGCTCATAGCATTAGCTTTGGGAATGCTCCTGGCATCATCAAGGCCCAAACACATTCCGCAGATCCAGCAGTGCAGATTCAACAACAGAAATAAGTTTTCACCGCCTTTAATCCTGGGTGTTTAGGTAAATGAAACACTAATGTGTGTCTTTGTAAAAGTCCCAGAGCTGCTGTAGCTCTGGTTCACAACACGATAAAGCTAATCTTCCATGTTTACATCTGCGGCATAGGATCTACGCTGCCGGTGGCTCCGCTCCAACGTCACTGTTTGAGAAAGCCCCTGATTGGTCGACACTCCTAGCCTGGCTAACGACAGACTAAAATCACAAGTGATATTTAGTCTGGGGACCACCAATTCATTTTCTCGTAGGAGAGGTGTGGTTTACGATTGTCCATAGCCGTTTATTGGGCGCTACGAATATCAGATGACATATGACGTACCCGCTGTAAACTTTTGAGCTAAACTATTTAGAACACGTTCTAAAGCTTGATCGAAAGATGGCGTCGCATCTGCTGCTGTCATGTTGGATCCGCAAATATTTTTTTATCCCAAATAAACTACAAGCTTCCGTATGTCAAATAGCGCGTCATTGTCTTGCCGTCCCTCCTCGTTCTGTGATTGGTGCCCAAATCCATGCGAACATTTCGGCCATGGTCCCCAGGCTGTTGTGAAGTTCGAAAAGATTCAAGCGCACACAGCAGTCTGGCGTTAGCCAGGCTACAACACTCCTGAATTTCTCCAAAAAGTTTAACAATCCCAACTCGCGCAGCACAGGAGGCGTGGGAGGTGCCACGGGGTCTCTCAACGCTCCCCCAGGTGTGTCCCCCATGTATTTTTAATGTAAACCTGGCACTTTGGAGGCGTTGACCGCGTTTGGTGTGAACCCGCCATCAACGTCCTTCCTAAGAGCGGACCACACAAACTTGGCACCCAACTAAACAGAAGCTTTAACTCCATAGTGTGATAGGGAGTGCACAGCATCAAAAATGCAACGCCGCCTGGAGGGCCGCTCCGCTGTCCTAAACTTTTTTACATCCATAGGCCTACAACATTACACTTAAGGTGTAGGATCATATGGCCACTGCTCACACATCATGTGCCACTATTGTTTTCCAATATTTTAACTATTGAAGATTATGTGATTAGAGTGAATTTCAAATTGAATGTGGGCCTAATACTTTTATTCACCTATATATGGTCTCCAACATCCTGTGATGTGGTAGTCTTAAACTGAAGTCAATTTTGTAATTGCATAGTGCCAGTTGTATGCCCACATACAGGTGCTCCTCATATAATTAGAATATCATGAAATGTGAAACTAATATATGATATAGACTCATTACATGCAAAGTGACATGTCAAGCCTTTATTTGTAATAATGTTGATGATTATGACTTACAGTCCAATTCAAAATGTTGTAATTTTATGAGATTTTTAATTTGGGTTTTTACAAGCTGAGCCATAATAATCAAAATTATCTCACTTTGCATGTAATGAGTCTATCATATATATTAGATTCACAGTGAATGTGTTTAAGTTGAATAACAGAAGTGAATGCACTTTTTCAGTTTAAGACTACCACATCACAGGATGTTGGAGACCATACTGTATATAGGTGAATACAAGTATTAGGCCCACATTCAATTTGAAATTCACTCTAATAACATAATCTTTAATAGTTAAAATATTGGAAAACAATAGTGGAACATGATGTGTGAGCAGTGGCCACATGATCCTAATTAAAACACAGCGCTCTCAATGTAGAGCAATCTGTCAACAGCAGGATGGGCAGGGGGTTGTGACGGCACAGACAGGGCCCATACCCCACTCTGTGTGAGGAGGCTTTTACTGGGGTGATGGAACCAATAAGCGCTCTCGGCCTTAATTCAGTTAATGGAATGTCATGCCGGTCACAAACACTAGTGGCTTTGTTTGAGTGAGTTGTAGTAGGTGTCATATGATGGTCATCACATTGATTTGGCATACAGCACATTTCTCTGATGTCCAACTATTACTTAAAGGTTTCAAAACAATGTAGCAGCTGATGTGTTTTTTTTTATAGCTCGTAGAGTGTCCTACCTTCATTCACTTCACACTTTCAGCGTCATCACTCCCCATACTGACTCATTGCTAAAATGATGACATTCATGGCTGTCTCTCAGTTTTAGCCAACCCAGGCTCTTTAAAACCTTGTAGATCATCTTACACAGTATCTCATGCAGTGTTATTTCATACATAAACAGTACCTCCTGTGAACTAAAGTAACTGATGTACACAACTTGCACATATCCATGGTACCACAAGCAATGATTTTACAAAATTATATTTAAAGTACCTGTCACTGTTCGTTATCTGCAGAAAGTGACACACAAAACTCATGTTTCTGCCCCTTTTGCCGATCTAAAGGTGTAAGATAAGTCAAATGAAAAAAAAACAAAAAACAAAAAAAACACCAACCTTGACAATGTATGTCACTCCTGGACCTGAGATCTTCTCGCTGGAGTGTAGCCATCCTCTCGAGGGTTTACTGACCAGTCCGCCTCCTCCCCCTGGATTCCAGTCCTCAGTTCCAGGCTGTAGCTCTTCCACTCTGCTTTTTTTGCTCATGTTGACTGCCATCTCCAGCTGCGAGCAGGGGGTTAACTGAGTGGCTCCTACCCCAGTGGCTGCTGCCGCGGCTGTTGTCACAGCGGGGCCAGAGCCACCGGAGCTGCCTGTGCCCGATCCCCCACCCCCCTGCAGCTTAGACACCGCCAGGTCCTTGACAGCTGAGGGCAAGCCTTTGATGCCCAACAAGCTGCCTGAGTTTGTGAATTTTAGGTTGGACACCTTGTTGATGAGTGTACACAGGGTGGTGCCTCCATCCTCCAGGTGGTCGGAGCCGTGGCCAGTGGCGGTGCAGGGAGCGCTGGTGGGCTGGACCTCAGACGGGGGTGTGTAAGATGTCTCGGCAACAGACTGGGGACTGGCCGAGACCTTGGGGTTCATGGACAGTCCGTGGAGAAGATCATCAACCGATGTTACTGACTCATTCCTGAAGCGGTTGTATTTGGTACGGTGAAGCATACCCTTCTCTCTCTAGCTTTCTCCTGCTCTCTCACACAGCCTGCCTCTTTCACAACTGTGCTGGCAGACGTGGCTGAGCTCTGCTGTTTAGCCTCCCTTGTAACATAGCAGCAGCAGCAGCAGCAGCAGCAGCGGCGGTACAGGCAGCAGCAAATGCCTTTGAGCAATCACAGGTCACCTGACAATTATTTTCTCTTTGGAGGTTACTGCAATAACTGGGTTGTGCCACAGCTACTGCCACTGTCTCCTGAGTCCACCCTCTTTTTGGTCAAATCCAGAAATGCAATCCAATCGGTCAAAGACACAATCCACTGAAACGGCATTAAAAATTAAAAATGTGCAGGAGACCAACAATGTTGTGATGCAGTTGCTTGGATTTCTGATGCAGATCTGTCGCCTTCAAATCCGGTCAAAAGCAGAGAACAGGTTGTATGTTAACGTTGCTGATCATGGGTACTGTGAGAAGAGCAAATACTGTGTACTGGCTGCTGCCTGTCGGCTCCAAGCTAAAGCATGACTCACTGATCTGAGAAAACCTTCTCAACAAAAGGCTTGCTGAGCACTGCAAATCACTTCCTGTTCGAGGGAGAAAGAAAACCTCCCACTTACAGCACACTGGAACCAATCAATTTTTTAAATGCTCTAGACTGATATTTAATTCAAGTAATTTTTAGCATCCCATTTAATTTATTTGCACAAGGAAACTGACAGATAACAGAGGGCTTACAATTGTCAATAAAATGTAGACATTAACAAAATTCTTGTGGCCACAAAAACTTCTGTAATATTCCTGTGCCTGTTATACAGATTGTAAAATTAAGATTTGTTTTTATTTGTATTATGTATCACATCAATTTATACTTGTAGGCTATTAAATATATCATAACTATAGTATCTATAATGCTTTCAGCTCTAGGTGATCTATGAATGCTACATTTGTTTACAATCAACCATGTTTGATGCCAAATAAAAAGCTCTCTGCAATGAAGGCACTAAATTTTAGGTGCGCAAAAGAACAGAAGCAAGGATATAAAATCCTGACTAAAACAGCCAGCGTGCTAAACTGGTAAAACTGCAACATGAGTGAGAAGAACAGAATGAACAGCATGCGTCTCAGGCAGATGACTCAAAAAGAGGTGGACAGAAACAGCCCAGGAGTCTCCACAAAAACAGTGAGAAGCATCTTTGTCTCTACGACAGCAGAAAGCACACAGCCAGACACCATTCAAGCAGAAATGTCCTCAGGAGAAAGTAGTGAAGGCGCAGGACTGACACTCATTCATAAGCAGCTTCCGCGCTCACTGCTGCAGATTTCGCACTGCAGTCCCTCCCAACATATCTCTTTCCAGGAGGGAAAAAAGAAGACAGTACGTCTGCGTTCTCTCCTCAGAAACAAAGACACAAAGACAGGCAGTGAAGAAAACCAAGGTCCTCCATAATTAGAAAAGAAGACACAGGACAAAGGAAGAGAGCACAAAGATGCATGCAATATTTAGTCGTCTAAGTGAATGAAAGAGCAGGCTGGCATATCAATGTTTCTGTGAATGGAAGCAAGGCATTTCTGCCTCTGCAAGGCAATCCCTAGGGATGGCAAGGTCTTATCCAATGAGCAGCCAGCTGGATGACTCATTCAGGGGAGGCTGAATAGTGGAAGAGACCATTCCACAGACAGGTGTTAGTTTCAAATAATTGTAGCAGCGATGAAAATAACATTTAAAAAATGTTTTTCATTGTTTTAAGTTAAGATATCATTCCTGTTGAGATTACAGGAAATGGTAAAAAAAAAAGTAAATTACAAAAAAACACCCCTATGCGCAGCGGATAGTCCAATGGTTGAGGCTGCTGCGCCTACACATGAATCCAGGCTTGTTCGAGATGAGCCAGACAGGCTGCCTGCAGACACACGGTGCACGCTGGTTAGATTTCTGTCCCGACTTGCTCCGGACTTAAACTGATGTCACGGGCACATGGGGCACAGAAAGCTCGAGACCCCAACAAGACCAGCCGTGTGGGTCAGCCGCAGTTCCCCAAGAGCAACTGGCAGGAGAAGTGATGCCTCTGATTGGCTAGAGACAGCCGACAGCTGTCTCTGATTGGCTCAGTTCAATGAATCTCAAAAAGACGGCTTTAGTAGACTTAAAGGAACTATACCTAATATTCAACCTATTTAGTCAAAATGTGACGAAATAGGTATTTTACCACCATGGCCGTATCATAGTCACATATTGACTATTTGGGTTGATCATACACATCAACAAATCATAATATCATGCAAACGTCACACTTACTACTTTTATAAAAAATAATGTTTTCGACAAACAGAAAAACAAAGTCAGGTATAAGTCCTTTAAGGTTATCAGCCAAACCAAGGCCGTGTTGTCATCGCTTCCTTAACCAATCAGAGGCATCACTTCCACTGCCATCCTGCATATAAAGTATGGCATCCTCATTGAACAGTGTGTTCAAGTTCAATAAATCGGGGTGAACCTGACATGGTCTGCCATACTTTTTATTATTTAATATGTGTTTTTTTTTGTTAACTTTGACCTTAAGGATCAATAATCGGAGGGTCTGCTCTGCTGGAAATATTGCGGAAAAAAATTGTGGCCATTTTAGTATATGCACCCCCCATTGACACTGGTCCATATTTTGGTTTAGGCCATTTCCTGCCCATTGTATTTGGTATCATTGTAAAGAAGACATTTTCTTGTTTCATTTGAGCCCAAATGTACTACTCTGTGACAATTACCATGGTAACCATAGCTCCTTAAACTCAAACCTGAGGGCATTTTTTCACCATTTTCGCAAAAACTGTTTTATTCCGTTTAACACGGTTTCTTACAGGAACATCACAGACACAAATGTCTGATACTGGGCAACTCTCTAGACTCGGAGGATTCAGGAAATGTATAACATGTCTGTGGCTCACAGTGAGGCCTTAAGCTGAGAAAGTACAAAGTAAAAGAATGTCCACCTCATATGAACCTCACCAATAGAAATAAGCCTATCGGTAATTCTGAGGTTGGAACAGTTGGTGGGACCTTCTGTCCAGGACAGGTCCAACTTGAAATTACATTTATGGAGAAGAACAGCGCTGTATTTTCACAAAAAGGTTGTTCATCTATTTTATATATTATAGCTCTTTATCATTACGCCTATACGTACTATGCCATACAAGCATGCTGTAATTCTGTTGCTTTCACTACTACAATATACAGTATTTGGACATCGACTAAATCTTATGTTCTTGGCTCTATAAACCACCGCAATTGATTTCAAATGAAACACCAAAGATGTACATAAACTGCAGACTTTCAGCTTTAATTTGAGAGTATTTAGTGCCTTGCGAAAATAATAATACACCTTGAACTTTTGCACATTTTGTCATGTTTACAACCCTAAACGTAAAGATTTTATTTTCAATGTTTTACTGAAAGTTCACACACAAGTAACAGACAACTGTGAAGTGAAAGCAAAATGATACATGATTCTGTTATTTTTCAAAAAACAGAAAACCGAAAAGTGGGGCGTGCATACAGCATGAATTAATACTTTGTGGAACCCCCTTTTGCTGCAATAACAGCAGCAAATCTTTTGGGGTATGACTACAAGGTTTGCACATCTAGAGACTGACATTTTAGCCCATTCCTCTTTACAAAACAACTCAAGCTCTGTCAAATTAGAAGGAGAGCGTTTGTGAACAGCAGTTTTCAGGTCTTTCCACAGATTTTCAATAGGATTTAGGTCAGGACTTTGACTGGGCCATTCTAACACATTAATATGTTTGTTTTTAAACCATTCCATTGTAGATTTAGCTTTGTGTTTAGGGTCATTGTCCTGCTGGAAGGTGAATCTCCGCCTCAGCCTCAATTCTCTTACTGACTCCAGCAGGTTTTCCTCCATAATGTCCCTGTATTTGGCTTCATCCATTTTCCCAACTATTCTTACAATCTTCCCAGTCCCCGCTGAGGAAAAGCAGCCCCATAGCATGATGCTCCCCCCACCATATTTGACACTGGGGATGGTGCACTCAGGACGATGAGCAGTGTTAGGTTTGCACCATACATAACGTACCATACATAACGTACCATACATAACGTATGCACTCAGAAAATGCTGTATGAATACTTATGCACGCCCCACTTTTTACTTTTCTATGTTTTGTAAAATAACAGAATCATGTATCATTTTGCTTTCACTTCACAGTTGTCTGTTACTTGTGTGTGAACTTTCAGTCAAAAATTCAAAATAAAATCTTTATGTTTATGGTTGTAAACATGACAAAATGTGCAAAGGTTCAAGGTGTATTAGTACTTTCACAAGGCACTGTACATCCAAATCGGATGAACGGTTTGGAATTATAAGATAAGATAAGATCGCCTTTATTGATCTCACAATGGAGAAATTTACTTGTTACATTCAGCTCTTCGAGATCAGGGTGTGCAATTAGGCAGGAAATGTGAAAAAAAAAACAATTAAATAGTAAATAGTGGTATCTTATATACAATGACTACAAAGGACTTTGTGGGGACAAAAAGTGTAAACAGTAAATAATAATGGGTAAACAGATAACAAAAAATGTTATAGTCAGTATTAGCAGTGCAGGTTTGCATCATAGTGCAAGTGGTTGATAAAAGTGATTTAGATAAGTGATTTAGGGATTATTGCATGTATTCTGCAAATAGGTTATTGCACATGTTACTTTACAGTCTTGTTGTACAGTCTGACAGCAGTGGGGATGAAGGCCTTGCGGTAGCGCTCCTTCTTGCACTGAGGGTGTCTCAGTCTGCCAATGAAAGAGCTGCTCAGCTCCTCTACAGTCCCGTGCAGTGGGTGGGAGGTGTTGCCATGATGGAGGTGAGCTTGGCTAATACCCTCCTGTCCCTCACCTCCTCCACAGAGTCCAGGGGCAGCCCAGGAAGGAGCTGGCCCTCCTGACCAGCTTGTTCAGTCTGTTCTTGTTCCGCTCTGTGCTTCCCGGGGTCCAGCACACAGCAGCGTAGTGAATAGCAGAGGCTACCACAGAGTCAAGCGTTTTTATGTCAGCCTCCCATTTTCCAAGGGACCATAAGTAATGGGACAATTGGCTGCTCAGCTGTTCCATGGCCAGGTGTTTGCTTTTCCCTCATTATCCCATTTATTAGGAACAGATGAGACGTCCAGAGTTAATTTTAAGTATGATATTTGCATTTTGGATATTGCTGCTTTTATTTTCAATATGAGATCCAAAGAGCTACTATCGATGAAGCAAGCCATTATTAGGCTGACAAATCAAAACAAACTCATCAGAGAGATAGCAAACATATTAGGCGTGGTTAAATCAACAGCTTGGAACATTGTTAAAAAGATAGAACACACCAGTGAGCTCAACAACACCAAAAGACCCAGAACACCACGGATGCCACATGTGGTGGATATGACCAAAGAATTCTTTCCCTGGTGACGAAAACCCCTTCTCAACAATAAGTCAGATCAAAAACACTCTCCAGGAGGTGGGTGTATGTGTGTCAAAGTCAACAATCAGAGAAAACTTCACCAGAGAAATACAGATGATTAACCACAAGGTGTAAACCACTGGTGAGCCTCAAAAACAGGATGCTGATTACAGTTTGCCAAAAAAACTTCTAAAAAAAGCCTTAACAGTTCTGAAACAACATCCTAGGACAGATGAGACAAAGATCAACCTGTACTAGAGTGATGGGAAGAGAAAAGTATGGAGAAAGAAAGGAACTGCTCATGATTCAAAACATATCACCTCATCAGTGAAACATGGTGGTGCAGCATCATGGCATGGGCTTGTATGGCTGCCAATGGAACTGGTTCCCTTGTATTTATTGATGATGTGACTGTTGACAAAAGCAGCAGGATGAATTCTTTAGTGTTTCAGCCAAATGCTTGGACGCCACTTCACAATGCAGATGAACAATGACCCAAAGCTACTGCCAAAGCCACCAAAGAGCTTTTTAAGGCAGAGAAGTGAAATGTTATTCAGTGGCCAAGTCAGTCGCCTGACATGAATCCAATTGAGCAGCATTTCACTTGCTGAAATGCAAGTGAAGGGAAAATGTCTCAAGAACAAGCAGGAACTGAAGACATTTGCAGTAGAGGCCTGGGAAAGCATCACCAGGGATGAAACCCAGCGTCTAGTGACATGCCTTCTAGACTTCAGGCTGTAATTGACTGCAAAGGATTTGCAACCAAATATTACAAATAAAAATGTTTGATTCATAATTGTTGCTTTGTCCCATTATTTTTGGTCCCCTGAAAAGTGGGAGGCTCACATAAAAAGCATGACATCAAATATTGATGAGAAAATGGATTCACATAGGAAGGTGAGATTGCGACATCGCCACTGAACAAACTGGCATCCGTTTTCATTTCATAAGGATCTTCATCCCCAATTAACTTCAGTTTGTTATTAAAACGTTATTTTTCTTTGCATTCAGTCTTTCTTTGTACAACTGGTCAACTGTGTGAGAAGTTTTGGGGTCCAATCCCGAGGGTTTATCGCGAAACCTTGTGTTTTTGTCCAAAAAGATAAACAGTCTAGTTAATGGGCGTGTGCTGTATATCCAACATGGCGACACTTCCGGTTCTGAACCAGATTTGTGACATCACCCTATATTGTGTTATTGTACAGTAGGGGAGGAGTGGTGGAGTAGCACTTCTCGCAGTGCAATTGTGTTAAATGACTTTATGATGAAAATGTGCCATGAGCTGAAGCAAAATGCTCTATCTTTTAGCATCTACCAGTGCCCAATTCATCAAATACTTCGAATAATTTCCACTTCAGCATTTTCAGTATTATAGGGCCATTTTTGGCTCAAATTTTTTTACATAAACATGTCCCACCGACCCAAAAAATAATAAGAGCTGGTAAATTTAGGAGCAGTGCATTTTATGAAGTCTAACTAAAGATAGAAACCACATTTATTTCAAAATTATATTTTATGAGTGAAATATTAGAGAAACAAAATTGGGTCATAAATGACCCCAAGGAACCACGAGTGCACTATTTGTTCTCATTCAAACATATGAGAAAATTCCAAAAATGGCACTAATACTAAATTATGATTAATTCCACTTGGAAAATGACCAGACAGTCCGAGTTATCTTCAGAATTCGTTTTTTTTATGTTTCATGACTGTTTGTTCAGGATTTTGTGTTTGTTTACTAACTGAAAAAAAAAAAAGATAAAACATGAACATTTAGTATCAGGTCATTAAAGTGAATGAAGTTACACTAAAGATAGAACCCAAATTTATTGAAAAATTATATTTTATGACTGAAATATTAGAGAAACAAACTGGGGTAATAAATGACCTCAAGGGACCACGAGTGTAACTCTTTCTCATAACATTAATAAAATGATAAAATTCATGGATTATAAATGACCCCAGGACGTATGTGTAATAGGTCTATAACACGTGCAAAGGAGAAGTAATGGTGAGGAGCAGGGCAGCAGTTTTCTCTACTTGACTGCAGTTGCCAGGTTACCAAAACATTAAACTGTGAAATTACCAATAATAAAGTGACAGACAATTGTAAGTTGCAATGTGTACCCAAAAATGCATACAAATAAATAAACAAATAAATACACAAATATGGGGAATATGTTTCACAATTACAGTACTGTAATATGTAGTCGAGGAGCTTTTTCCATTATAACACGGGTGTTACATAACCTTTGGTCTCTGGAGGCTACAGTCAATAAAGACCCAATGTTACTAGCCTACTTTGCAGCTACAATGATTCTATAACACTGTTGAATGAGACTGGTGGGTACTGTTAAACGATACCAGAATGGTATTGTGTAAAAAAAAAAAAAAAAAATGTGTGTACTTATTGAAAAAGATATTGTAATTGTATTGTAAACCTAGTATTGTAATAATAATGGTACTGGCAAAAGAAAAAGAAAAAAATAACAGTACCAAGCTCTACTAATGTTAAAACATTTCGATATTATTCATACACAAGGCTATCGCCTATTTCATGGTTCTTGGTTAAAGACAAAAACAAAACAAAAACAACAACAATGACAACATTAAATCAAATGCTATAGGCTACAGCAAAACAAAAATCAGTCAATTAAAAAAGAAAATTAAAAGAAAATTTTAAAAAGAACATTTTTGCCTATTTTCCCTTTGCCACTAGATGGTGCTACGGTCTAGTCAGTTTTGATTCTGCATTTTACTTTTACCAAAAAGCGACGTCTTCATCCAAAACATTTTGTCATTGAATCAACCTACCTGATTTCAGCCAGTGACAACATGAGTCATAAGGTGCACTGACAGTGGCTGCAAGTTTAGCATTTTCCCATCAGAGCTCAAAATTACACGAGGCAGAGCCGCATGTGGCTAGAGTGCCCTGCCTATCATAGCCTTGCATTTTTCGCCTATGCCTGATTTAACATAACAGCCTCTTACCTCCTCGCTGTCTCTGCTGAACACGTTTTACAGAGTAGGCTACAGGCAGGGTTGCTAGGTCTGGGCAGTCAAACCCGCCCAAAAATATCTGAAAAACCGCGGAAAACCCGCGGACATACGGCGCGGCTGGAATGTTCGATATTGTTTACCATTAAACAGAGCCCATGTGCTCCCGCGATGATGAGAAACCGCCCCTTTCTCCCTCTCTTATTGAAAAGACAGCTCAAAGAGCCTTAGATTTGAGATTTTGTCATTCGAAATAGTGATTTTTGATCAAAAAATAAGATAGAAATAGCACATTTTACATCGAAAACAGCAAGGCGAAAAACCGCGGTTTAACCACGGACCTGGCAACCCTGCTATCAGTGCCATGATTGATTTATGCACAATGCTGGCTGCTCTGCTTTATGACCGCAACACTGGAGGCCGCCATTGCTCCGCCATTGCTGTAGTAGGCTACCGCTAGGCCCCCATTGAAAAGCATTGGACTTTAGACAGTTAAAAACAACTTTCACCCCTGGTTTCTATTTTTTAAACACTTTCTATGGCTACATATTCCTCCTGTGATAATGCTGGGTTAGTCACAAAAAAGAAATCAGGCTGGTTTTCGAATGAAAAATGTTTGAAATCTCGTACTAATGAGGGTCGGACTGGAGCTGGATTGGAGCTGCACGAACTACACGTCACGCAAGGGCCGAGTCTACAGTGAAGATCCCGCCCGTATGCCCTTTTTAGGAACATGCTTGTCAGAGCTGGGGAGGAGGAGTCTGTAAATCTGCCATGAATTCCCCCTCGAATGTGGTCATTATGGTAAACGGGGAGGAGTGAGGAGGAGATGTCTGTTCTTTTTAACGGTCTATGTTTACGCAGCGTTAGTAGTGCTTGTTGGCACATCATCATAAGGCAAGGCAAGGCAACTTTATTTATACTGCGCATTTCGTACACAAGGCAACTCAATGCGCCTTATAAAGAAGATATGTGAAATTACAATGAGGTTATATAGAAACATATAGAAACATCAAGACATGGGAAATACACAGCACACGAAGTCATGTGCGGAATTTTTTCTTGGGGAGCGGAAGGACGACTGGCCAAAGACCGGGGGGCCGGGCTGAGGAAACGTGTTGAGGCCATGGATCTAATATTTGAGGCCGACGCAGAACGACGGGGGCGTGGTTAGGGAGGGGGTATATGTGTGTGGTTATTTGCATGTTGTCTTTGCTTTGGCCTGGCACCAAGTTGTCTGTTAAGTGTTGGGAATGTTACTGTATCGTTTAGCTTTAGGTTGCAAGTATCAGTTTTTCCAGTCTTCTTACTGTGAGAAATAGGCTTCTCCACCTGTTTTTAAAGAAATATTGCACAGACAATAGCATCCCATATGTGGACAATTTTTTAACCTTTTTTAACAGGCCCGAACTTTTCAGACCAGACAGACTCCACCCCAACCTCTCCGGATCCCACCTCGTAGCACAGAACATTGAACTCGCAATAGAAGCATCATGAAGGTCCCCCTCCACACCCACCATAATGAACATCCTGGTTTTAATCAGCAGAGAGCGGACTAAAGGTAAAACTATCTTTCACTCCATTGACATCAATAACCTCAGACCTATCTCCATATCACAACCACAATATACCTCAATAATGTTTCAGTCCCCCACCACAGTAAGCTTGGCTCTTTTAAATGTCCGCTTTCTGCTGAACAAGTCTTTTATTGTAAATGATTTGATTTTAGACAAGAAGCTCGATTGTTTTTAGCTGAGACCTGGCTGGGTGCAGATGCGAACGCTGTTCTCACAGAGGCCTCTCCACCTAATTTTAGCAGTGCATTTTCAATTAGACATGGCAAAAGGGGAGGTGGCACTGCATCAATAACTTCTAATACTCTTGCCACCAAACCTGCTTTATTTGAGCATTTTAACACTTTTGAATATCATGCTATTGTTTTTAGTAATCATCCAATTTTAGCCGTCACTATTTATAGACCACCAAAGAAATGCACAGCTTTTAACACTGAATTTGCAGAGTTTTTATCTATTATTCATAACTCATACAAGATGATTATTTTAACTTGTGATTTTAATCTACACTAAGACAATCTTTTAGATCCGGTTGCAACCGAGTTTTTAAATGTTCTTAACTATATGGATTTTACCCAACACGTCACGCAGTCAACTCACTACAGAGGACACAGTCTGGACCTGGTCATCACGTATGGCCTATCCACTACTGTGTCCTCTGTTATTGACTTGGCTGTCTCTGACCATTACTGTGTGTTTTTTAATGTCACCGGTTTTATCCAGCGAGAGACTTTGGTGAGAACTGTGAGGAAACGTCATCTTACCCCTGAAGTGGCTGCAAAATTTCATACAGGTTTTAGAACAGTTTCCTCCTGTGGTTTTACCGGCTAACTGCGATTTTATTTTTGACAATTTTAACAGTAAACTACAGTCAGCTCTCAACATTCTCGCTCCACTAAAAACAAAAATACTCAAACAAAACCCCTACCTCCATGGAGAAACGAGGAGCTAAAAAAAAATTGCAGGAAGGCCGAGAGGAAATGGAGGAAAGATAAAATTACAATAAACCGTCAAATTTTCTGGGCTCAACAAAAAATCTACAATAACGCAATTAGAGATGCTAGAAATAAGTACTTTTCCTCAATAATCAGAAACCATAAAAACAATCCAAGAGTCCTCTTCACAACAATAGAAAATGTTTTAAATCCTAATTTTAACAGACCTCCTTTTAACCCCACAGACGCTCTCTGTGAGGCGTTTGCAGACCACTTCAGGGGAAAGATAGACACTATCAGACGCAATATTTTATCTACCCAGTGTAACATGGTTTTAAATGCGTCTGGCTGTCTATCTGTTCCAGAGGAAACACTGGACAGTTTTGTCCTGGTTAATGCTGAGATGCTTGATAAAGTTTTCTCCTCAGTGAGGCCCAGCACATGTCTTTTAGACCCGGTCCCAACCCCGTTTTTAAAAACATTTTATGGATCTTTTAAAGACGAGCTTTTACACATGATGAATTGCAGGGAAGTTGGGGGTCTTCCCTGCTGCCTTTAAGAGGGCGTTGGTGAGGCCCCTACTGAAGAAGAGCAATTTGGACTGTAATGATTTTAACAATTTTAGACCGGTATCCAACTTACCATTTTAGGCAAAATCTTAGAAAAACTTGTTTTTACCCAACTTAGTGATTTTATTAATGCACATAACATCCTTGAAAAATTCCAGTTTGGCTTTAGGGTACGGCCATTTTAAAGATTTTAAATGATTTTAGATTAAATTATGACTCACAGAAGGTCACAGTGTTGGTTCTACTGGATCTGAGCGCTGCCTTCGATACAGTGGTAAATGGTCTCAACTTATAGCGCTTTTCTACATCAGGCACTCAAAGCGCTTTACAGCAAGGAACCTCTCACCCATTCATACACCAATGTACGCAGACACTGGAGGCAAGGTGGGTGAAGTGTTTTGCCCAAGGACACAACGACAGCGTGCACCTTCAGGAGGCGGGATTCGAACCCCCGACCTTCGTGCATATTTCTCGTTTTCACGTGATGACCGGTTGTTTGTAGCATTAGCAGAACTCATGTTTCCAGTGAAAGTGAACGGACAAACTCTTAACATGCTGGTGGATACAGGTGCAACTCATTCATCTGTGAAATATCCCGTATCAAGAAGACTGTTATCTACGGACACCATTTTCTTAGTGGACTTCTCGGGAAAACCACAAGTTCTGCCTTTCACCAAACCAGTGCCTACTCATCTTGCGGGACTGAATCTAGCACACCTATTCATCGTGGCTCCTCAGACTCCTGTTTCTCTCCTCGAACGTGATTTGCTCATGAAAGCTAGAGCATCAATTCTGTGCTATCCAAATGGACTAACAGTGACTTTTCCCTGATGGACAAACACATTGCTGTCTTACATTATCATCCACAGGACAGTGGTTGCTGACGCTTGAACTGGACCAACTACAGTATGCAGATATCTACTAGGCACCATGACCAAAGCGTTGAGTGAAACAAAAGACTGGTAAAAAATGTGAAGTTTTTAATTCCCTGTACTCTCTATCCATGTCTGCCTACTCTATAGATATTAATGCTATAGTCATATCTGTTTTGGAACATCAATTCATTCCACGACACCATGGCAGGGAATTATGTGATCATGAACTGACTGAAAAGTATCTTAAAAATGTATCAGACAAAGTATGGTCCTTTCGACCTAAGGTTGCTGGTCTATGTACTAAAATTTAATCAATTATCTATGAGTTATAACCAAATGTATTTGTCAGAATACTTCAATACAAAATTTAAACCTGAAGCCTTAGGGCATTGATGTTACATTGATAGGACTGTGGGATGTTGGAGTGTTAGAACGCTATAGCTATAATTGGAATACATAAAACTAAAATTATGTCTTAAGCTGGAATGAATTGGGCTTTGGCCCTTCCTCTTGCTCTGCTCTCGGTGCCAATCCGTGAACAGATCAACAGGATATTCTTATGAACTTCATATTGGCCGTTTGAGCCTGGATCAGGCTCCTCTTTGATCCCACGGGATCCGGTGGACACTGATCTTAAAATTGTTTGTTATAAGCGCTACTGGGACCATCTACTGGGACTAGAAACTCTTTAGTTTCTAGTCTATTTACCCATGTCGGGGAGACTGCTGTTCCCACTCCTGAAGCTGATGAGAGTGCTCCTTTTAATGCATGTTTTAAAGTTGATTTTTTTTAGCCATTGCTCGTTGCCCTGGCAGCCCCGCCCATGCTGAGGAGACGCACCTGCACGTTGATTGCAGAGAGAGCCTTAAAGCTGGTGGTGCGCGGAGCAGCGCAGGCCACCATGGGCCACCGGGCGGCGGTTGCGGAGAAGGATGGACGGACGCACGCACGCCGCAACCAGGAAAAAAGGAAAAGGGCGCGGAGGAGGAAGCACGGGATGGCCGCCGTGGCTATGATACCCAGGAGGACGAGATGATGCATTTAAGACAGGCCCGGCCGGGTGGCGGCTGCACCTGGCCGTGAAGATACGAGGAAAGGACCAAACCAGGACTGAGGATGACCGGCGCCCGGCGAGGCAGCGTGGAACGCAGCGGAGCCAGCGTGACTCCACCACGGTGCCGTGAGAATGTGGCAGCCAGCGGGACCCATCGGGGTAGCGAGACGCGGCGGGGGAAAGCCAGCTGAGGCGCACCGACAGCGGACGCGGCGGAGCCAGCAGGACCCACCGGCGGAGAGGCACGCGCTGGACCGGCGGAGGCGTACCCCCAGAGGAAAGCGCGGTCGTGGCCTGGTCTGGGCCTTCAACAGGTTTTTACCGCTTTTAGACTCTCCTTTAGTATTTGTAGCCTTTTTATTAAATGTTTTATCCGGACTTTTATGAGGCCTTGATATAAATCTTTATTTAATCCCCTTTTATATTTTGTGTTTCTTGATTGCACCACTTACTTAGGCTCCCATTGCTTTTAAACCTGTGACACAACCACCTCCAACCTCTCTGGATTAACCTTACCATTTATTATTGTGCATATTATTTTCCTTTGTGTTGCTATATATTGTGTTAGTTTCTACAGGTGCCGAAGCTATTAATCACCAGTGAAATCTGAGCTGGTTTGCTGTGTTCCTTGTAGGGCTGAAACAACTAATCGATTAATCAACGACTAATCGATTATTGAAATAGTCGACAACTATTTTAGGAATCGATTAATCGTTTTCTGGTTCACACAGACTTGTAGAGCAAAAATGACATGAAAATGTAGTATTTTTTGATGAAAACCTACTTTGCTTTTATAGTTAGGGTCTGTAGTGTTTTGTACATTGTAAATTTCATGAATATCTGTCTGTGCCTCATCCAATCAGAAGCAGAATTAGCGCTAAGAGCCTCCAACAAACATTTACTTTACGTTTACTCCATCAACACGTCCTCAAGTGGCGCCACTTTAGCTTTATGTGATTAAAAAAATGGAAAAAATACAATTTTCCTACACCATTCACAGCCAATCGTAAAAATAATCGATAGATTAATCGATTACAAAATAATCGTTAGTTGCAGCCCTAGTTCCCTGTACAAGGATAGAGGTCTCGCCTGTATTGAGGGTCGTTTATACACGTTTACATGACTCTTAGTTGGAGTTTACCTCAGTCCAAAAAGGGGATGTTATGGGACAATTATAATTTACGGTTTAGGCTTATTTTGGCATGGGAAAGAACTGAGGCAAAAACAAATAGACCTAAAGACAAACAAAAAACAAAAAGTGACAAATTGACAATTTTATGGTCGACTACGATATAGGCGATTGGTTTCAGATGTGTAAATGAATTTATAACGCCCTGTTTTCGGCATTTGTTGCGATTCTGGTTGTAAATGTGGAAAACAAGAGGCCAAAAAAAAGAGTTAATTTTCTCTCTGTAGAAATCCAAGATTAATGAAACCTGTGTGCTTATATCCTTGATAATTTTGCAGATGGAAGCAAAACATAAAATTGATACAGCACTCTATCAGATGAATCAAGTTAAATAAGCCTTTGATGAGGACAGTCATCCCTGCCAACATTGACTGGCATGGTTGTTCTCCGGCTCATGGTGAGCCGCCTGATGAGAATGTTTTTGTATTTTTTATGTCTGTCCTTTTGTGTTTCTGTGTTATAGGACTCTGTTTAGTTCCTTGTCTCCATAAGTGCTTGTAGGTGGTCACTATAAGAATGGCCCAAATGGAAATATGATGCTATTGCAGAAAACAAAACAAAAAACAGCCCTAGTGGTGAGTATACCGTATGCTTTTACAGCCCAGACGCCGAGATCGCATGGACGGAGACAACTGTTATGCAGAGTCCAGAGAACCGGCTGAGGGCCTGCTCCACCGGTCACTGTGATTTTCATATGACAAATAGCCAATCTGATGGTGGTCTCTTAGAGGAGATAAAAAGGGGGATGTGGAAATATTCTTATACAATGTGGAAGTATTTCTATATATTTTTTTATCATATTAGGCTTTAGTGATTTGTATGTATGTAGTGAGTTGGGGTTTAGCGTCCTGCAGTTAATGGGACATAGAGGGCGCGCTATAAAAGGAGCCCTTTCACCCGTACCTGACCTCTCCTCTCTCTGATGTCACGTCCGCCATGCAGCACTCGGGCAAGTCATGTTGGAGCATCAAGCCGGCGGCTGGAGGCGTAAAGCCAGCAACTGAGTCCTCAACTTCCATGGTGCATCGCGGGTAAGCTAGTGTGATGGCGTTTGTACTAAAGTGATTGGGTTGTTAACAGATGGTCATTATTTGTAGCTTGCTAGCGCTGGTCCGGAGGCTTCTGTGTAGCTGGGCAGGGTCGGATGCTCGGGGTCCCGGAATGGCTCGTCCGGAGAGCGCAACGCGATTAACACTCACCTGGTATGTAGCTCGTAGCCTGTGCTATATCAGCGTACCCGTATGTAGCTTTTCTTACATTTAATTTACCATTTTAGGGTCCTGATGGTGTGCCCGCCCCTCCTTTTTGTACCATTCTTTTAACTGCTGTGATAACTTCATCTTATGTACCTGGATCCTACAAACGTATGGACCTGTGTTTGGATGTCCGAGATAATGCTGAACCTTTTGTATGAACTGAACTTGTCTAAAGAAATGCATATCTTAGAGAGAATAAATCCATGTTTTGTAACTTGCCTTTGTCCGGTCAATTTTAACAAAACTTCGTTGCCTATGGGTTAACTTTATCTTATTTATTTTTGGGGCACAATGCCCCTGGCGTTGTCTCAGGATGTTTATGTATAGCATAAATTGAGTGGTGGCTCCACAGCCACCTAGCTCCACCCCACTCACCTTGCCGTGTGTGTGGTGTATTGATCATGTGTTTTGAGGGGTACTGAACTGGGTCTGAGCGGCTGCCTGAAGACAATGTCATGGAGTCAGATTGCAGAAGAGGGAGTGGCAACAAGAACATTCCAAGAGCGCTGATTGGTTCGATGACAAGGACACGTCTACTACTTCCTGTTCCTATATACAGTGCATCCGGAAAGTATTCACAGCGCTTCACTTTTTTCACATTTTGTTATGTTTACAACCATAAACGTAAAGATTTTATTTTGAATTTTTTACTGAAGGTTCACACACAAGTAACAGACAACTGTGAAGTGAAAGCAAAATGATACAAGATTCTGTTTTTCAAAAAATAGAAAAGTGAGAAGTGGGGCCTGCATAAGTATTCATAACGCATTTCCGGAGTGCATTAAATTGCCTTTATAACATTCCTAATGACTGCAGAATGTTCACACCTTGCCCTAACCATTAAATCGAGGCCGCCTGTGCATAATCTACTCCCAGTATAATTAAGCTGTTCTGTGAGGGCCTCAGAGCTATGGTCAGAGTGTATTGGTCACTAAGCAACATCATGAAGTCCAATAACACACCAGACGGGTCCGAGATAAAGTTATTGAGAAGTATAAAGCTGGGTTAGGCTATAGAAACATTTCCAAAGCTTTGAACATTTCTCAAAGTACAGTTAAATAAATCATCCAGGAATAGAGAGTGTGGCATCACTGCAAACCTACCATGACCCGGCTGTTCTCCTAAACTTACTGACCGCACTGACCAGAGCTGTTACCAAGAAGCCTATGATGACCCTGGATGAACTGCAGAGAGCTACAGCTCAGGTGGGGGAAACTGTACACAGGACAACTATTAGTCGTACACTGCACAAATCTGGCCTTATGGCAGAGTGGCATTTTTGAAAGAAAACCATAAGAAATACCGTTTTCTGTTTGCTAGAAGCCACATGGAGGCCACATGGTGGCTTCTAGCAAACAGAAAACGGGACTTCTTATGGTTTTCTTTCAAAAATCGCTTGTTCTTGCCTGCCAAGGTGTGAACATTCTGCAGTCATTAGGAATGTTATAAAGGCAATTTAATGCACTCCGGAAATGCGTTATGAATACTTATGCACGCCCCACTTTTCTATTTTTTGAAAAATAACAATCTTGTATCATTTTGCTTTCACTTCACAGTTGTCTGTTGTGTGAACTTTCAGTACAAAATAAAATCTTTACGTTTAGGGATGTAAATATAACAAAAAGTGAAGCGCTGTGAATACTTTCCGGATGCACTGTATATGGCTCGAACACAGGAAGTGCTCTCTCTCTCTCTCCCGCTCGCCTACCATGTTTTCTAGGGACGGAGCTCAGATAACTTTAATTGTTTTATTCCCTCATAATTGTATTACGAGGGAATAAAACTATAATTTTAATCGATTGAGCCTCTGTCTTCTGTTCCATATAATAACGAACACGCCGACAATTGCCAGTCGTTTTAACGTCGTTGCCAAAGTCGTTTTAACGTCGTTGCCAAAGTCGTTAGAATAAATTAATATTAATGCTATAGTTCAAGTTTGCACAATGAACATTACTATTACTAAGCAAAAAATAATGCTGACTGGCACTTTGTAACAAAATCCAACCCATTTTGGTGTTAGCATTTATTTGGTTGGGACAGCGCATGTTAATGAACATACATGGGTCTCGTGCATGTAAACATGGCCTAATTTGTACATGTTTTTAGTGGTAGGGGAAACCGAAGTACCCGGAGGAAGCATACGCAAACACGGGGAGTACATTCAAACTCCATAGGCTACAGAAAAAACAAGAGTCACCCCAGGGCCAACGCAGAAAAAAGTCTGGCCACGCCACTGCCGATTGTTGCACTAGGGTGCTTGGTCTCAGACGATCTTGGAGGTGAACATGCTGGATGTGGCGGTGGTCTGGTGTGGTTACACATGGGTCAGCGGTTGTGAGGCCAGTTGGATGTACTGCAAAATTATCTGAAACGCGTTTGAAGACAGCTTATGGTAGAGAAATTAACATTCAATGCACGGGCAACTTCTATGGTGGACCTTCCTGCAGTCAGCATGCCAATTACGCTCCCTAGATACTTGCATCATCTGCGACATGTGCTGTGTGTAAAACTGAACATTTCAGAGTGTCATTTTATTGTAGACAGCCTAAGGCACACCTGTGCAATATTCATGCTGTCTAATTAGCATCTTGTCATGTCACCTGTGTGGTGGCATGGATTATTGTGATGAGCTAAATGAGCTGAGGTATCGAAACACGTGCTTGACACTTTATGTGCAAGCACAGCATCCGACCATGGCCGAAATGACCATTTACAAGGTGGTACTTAAACTTATGCACTGTATGCATACCCCAAAACGGAGCTATACTGATCCAAAGCACTTGGATAAACTTTGTGAATTTTCTGCGGCACAGCCGCAACCCTAAGTAGAATGTAAAAATATGCTTCAGTTTACAGATATAGTGTGATACAAATTCAAACTAATTGACAAAATTGAGCGCTCAGCATTGTCAAAAAACATATACTATTTTTTTCCAGACAAAAACTTTGTCAGATACCAAGAGGGCGCGCGTTAGCGCATTCCAAAAATCCTAAAACTAAGACCCTATGGAAAAAAACGTAAAAAACATCCATCCATCCATTTTCTTCCGCTTTATCCGGGGCCGGGTCGCGGAGGCAGCAGTCTCAGCAGAGATGCCCAGACTTCCCGATCCACGCACACCTCCTCCAGCTGTTCTGGGGGACCCCGAGGCGACACCAGGCCAGCTCGGAGACATAGTCCCACCAGCGTGTCCTGGGCCTTCCACGAGGCCGCCTCCCAATAGAACATGCCTGGAGCACCTCCCGAGGGAGGCGACCAGGGGGCATCCGGAACAGATGCTCTAGCCATCTCAGCTGGCTCCTTTCAACGTGAAGGAGGCTGAGGAGTGTGATCCCTCTGTAATTGGAGCACACCCTCCGATCCCCATTCTTAAAGAGAGGGACCACCACCCCGGTCTGCCAATCCAGAGGCACTGTCCCCGACCGCCACACGATGCTGCACTTAGAAAAACAAACATAAAGGCAGTAGCAATACCGTAATTTTAGATTGAGGGCAGAGCGGACGGCGAGGGCCGATAAGTGCGGCTTTGCGGCTATATTTTGTTTCCATTCTCATTATACTGAGCAGTTTTTCTCTGAATAAATCATCACTCTAAGCTGGTGAAGCAGCTCATTCATGACGAATTGGTTCACATTTCTCAACGAGAATAAATGAGCTCAGTCAGTGTTGAGTGAGCTTTATTCAGGCTCACTGCAGTAATGCTTTTTCACCACTAGATGGCGCCTATACACAGTAGCCTACCAACACTGATATGAAAGTGTGACACACAGGTATCATCTGCCCATCACTAATGGATTATCTCGGCAAAGGAGAAGTGCTCACTAACATGTTTTGACAGGTTTGTGAACGATATTTGAGAGAAATGGCGTTAGAAAAGCGTGTTCGCCTATGTCTTTGATGTGGATATAAGTTACCAATAGAGGGCAGACCATGTCTTTGTGTTGCCTGAATACAGCATGAACAGTTAGAACTATTGCAGCCAGAAAGAGGCTCCGTGAATTCCAGCCTATTCAAAACAGCAGTACGCCATTTGTAAAAGACAGTTTACCCCATAAAAAATTAGAGCAAAAACAAAAGTGTTGCGTATATTTTTGTTGAGTTTAAGTTACAGTGCATCCAGAAAGTATTCACAGCGCTTCACTTTTTTCACATTTTGTTATGTTACAGCCTTATTCCAAAATTGATTCAATCCATTTTTTCCCCTCAAAATTCTACACAACACCCATAATGACAACGTGAAAAAAGTTTTGAGATTTTAGCAAATTTATTACAAATAAACAAAATAAATCACATGTACATAAGTATTCACAGCCTTTTCTCAATACTTTGTTGAGGCACCTTTGGCAGCAATTACAGCTTCAAGTCTTTTTGAATATGATGCCACAAGCTTGGCACACCCATCTTTGGGCAGTTTTGCCCATTCCTCTTTGCAGCACCTCTCAAGCTCCATCAAGTTGAGTGGGGAGCGTCGGTGCACAGCCATTTTCAGATCTCTCCAGAGATGTTCAATCGGATTCAAGTCTGGGCTCTGGCTGGGCCACTCAAGGACATTCACAGAGTTGTCCTGAAGCCACTTCTTTGTTATCTTGGCTGTGTGCTTAGGGTCGTTGTCCTGCTGAAAGATGAACCGTCGCCCCAGTCTGAGGTCAAGAGCGCTCTGGAACAGGTTTTCATCCAGGATGTCGCTATACATTGCTGCAGTCATCTT
Source organism: Neogobius melanostomus (assembly GCA_007210695.1). Classification (NCBI taxonomy): domain Eukaryota; kingdom Metazoa; phylum Chordata; class Actinopteri; order Gobiiformes; family Gobiidae; genus Neogobius; species Neogobius melanostomus. The sequence continues at coordinate 4,117,471 of VHKM01000221.1, read as the reverse complement.
TCCCTCTATCCTGACTAGTCTCCCAGTTCCTGCCACTGAAAAACATCCCCACAGCATGATGCTGCCACCACCATGCTTCACTGTAGGGATGGTATTGGCCAGGTGACGAGCAGTGCCTGGTTTCCTCCAAGCAATAACGCCTGGCATTCACGCCAAAGAGTTCAATCTTTGTCTCATCAGACCAGAGAATTTTCTTAAATCATGGTCTGAGAGTCTTTCAGGTGCCTTTTGGCAAACTCCAGACGGGCTGCCATGTGCCTTTTACTAAGGAGCAGCTTCCGTCTGGCCACTCTACCATACAGGCCTGATTTGTGGATTGCTGCAGAGATGGTTGTCCTTCTGGAAGGTTCTCCTCTCGCCACAGAGGAACGCTGGAGCTCTGACAGAGTGACCATCGGGTTCTTAGTCACCTCCCTGACCCGATCGCTCAGTTTAGATGGCCGGCCAGCTCTAGGAAGAGTCCTGGTGGTTCCAAACTTCTTCCATTTACGGATGATGGAAGCCACTGTGCTCATTGGGACCTTCAAAGCAGCAGACATTTTTCTGTACCCTTCCCCAGACTTGTGCCTCAAGACAATCCTGTTTTGGAGGTCTACAGACAATTCCTTTGACTTCATGCTTGGTTCGTGCTCTGACATGCACTGTCAACTGTGGGACCTTATATAGACAGGTGTCTGCCTTTCCAAATCATGTCCAATCAACTTAATTTACCACAGGTGGACTCCAATGAAGCTGTAGAACCATCTCAAGGATGATCAGTGGAAATAGGATGCACCTGAGCTCAAGTTTGAGCTTCATGGCAAAGGCTGTGAATACTTATGTACATGTGATTTTTTTGTCTTTTATTTGTAATAAATTTGCAAAAATCTCAAACTTTTTTTCACGTTGTCATTATGGGGTGTTATGTGTAGAATTTTGAGGGAAAAAATGGATTGAATCAATTTTGGAATAAGGCTGTTGTATAACAAAATGTGAAAAAAGTGAAGCGCTGTGAATACTTTCCGGATGCACTGTACCTACTCTGTACTCTAGTAGCCTTATTTGGTAAAAACTGGTGGTTCCCCACAAAAGCCATTGTTCCACATAGCGCGAACCGGCCGCCACAATCTACGTGTATTTATCGACACTACCCACGCAGGCCTTTCTGTTTCCACCACACACACACATGCATTTGCTGTGGGCGGTGCCGCACAGAGGCGCACACTGTACAGATCGTCATTAAAAGTTTTGTAAGCCGTGATGAGAACAAATGTGGACAAATGCTGTCATCTGGTGGTTGTTATGGAATCATTCAGAGGAGCTAAGCTGTATTAAAACAGAAAAGAAGCCACTAAATACAACTATGAAGGTAAGCTACATGCAAATGTTATGCTAACACCAGCTAAAGCTGCGCTAACAGCGGCTAAATCCAAGGCTCTTTGAGCTGCTTTTTCAATAAGAGAGTGAGAAAGGGGCGGTTTCTCATCATAGCGGGAGCACATGGGCTCTGTTTACTGGTAAACAATATTGAAAATTCCAGCAGCGCCATATCTCCGCGGGTTTTCCGTAGTTTTTCAGATATTTTTGGGCGGGTTTGGCTGCCCAGACCTGGCAATCCTGTTGAGGCTGTCCACTCTCTCGTCACCAATCAGAGGCCAGCAGTCTTTTCACGTCACATCAGACACGGGTAGCCTGCTTTGGCCACAGCCAGAGGTCGGTCCCAAAACCTATATCTGGTCAGACCGGTTTGGCTCTGGCCTTTGTTAAGGAAAAGCTCGACAAAGCGGGTGAGAGCCATTCGGCTGACACGCATGTGGAAAAAACAGATCGTTGAAATTTTACTTAATGTTATTTAAATGTATTTGTGTCCCCTTTTAACCTAATCACAAAAGCCATATCCTACTTCTAATAAGTAGTTCTAAAACAAACAGTGCAAAGCGATAATTTTTTAAATAAATATTATTCAATTAATGTCAGAGTAAATCAAACTCATTACCCACACCACCAAGTACAGTCATGGACGGTAAACTGACGTGCTATGGGTTGTAAACTAAGCTAGGGTACCTGATTTTTCCTGTTCATTTTTTGTTTTGGCCCAAACTTATTTCTAGCTCTCACAGTCCCTCTTGTGTATTCAAATTGTTCAAAGAATGTAATTACATGCACATATCACACCCATATACAGCCTGGGGTTAAAGTGGGCGTGAACGGTCGGGAACCCCACCTTTGCATGGCAAAGAAAAAAAAAGTTCATGATTGCAACTTTGTCATTTTTACGCACATACGAGATAAATCAATGCAATAAAAATACAAGGTCGGGCCTACTCAATATGCGTCCCGGGGGCCAAACAATAAAATCTGACCTCATTCTCCATAAAAGTATATTTTTTCCGGCATTATCCGCCCCGCATTCGCGTAGCTCCGCAGCGAGTTCGCGCCACTTTGCGTAGCAGTGTGCCTGTACGGCTCCGGTACCATCATCTCCTAGCGCGGGCTCAATGAAAACATGGCTCTGTAAAACGGTGTAAGACGCTAAACTGAGAAAACTGGAGGCTTATCGTTGGACGGACTGACAGATTTTATCAAACCGAAGCACAAGGACAGTATGAATCATGTTTTTTGCTCGGATTATCCCATGCAGAAGCAGGACTCTTCGCGGTCCGCGGTCTTTGCAAAGTAAACAGGTAAAAGAGGCTGAAGTGGATGAGCGCGCCATCTCCAAGGAGCGCTTCATTGACTGAGTTTATTAGTAAAGCGCGAGGTCTGGACAGAACAGCGGCTCAGATGTTTGGTCAGCCCTTATGTATTATTTTCTATGGTCAGCCCTCTGTCCGCTCAGCGCTGAGGAGCAGTGGCTGAGCAGTAGTTATGTTGTTTGAGATGAGGGCCGCATCCGAAACCATTAAATTGTAGCCTCTAACACTGGCAACTAATCCTTAACCTTTCATGGGGTCAACTGTTAGATCTCTACTGTATGCAGTTAGTGAACTAGAGCTTCAGCAGCATTTGCCCAATTCGACCGTCCTTACCCAGGGGAAGGGGAAGTGACATCACCAACAGCTGTTCTTCTTCTTCTTTAAAGTTCAGTGCAGGCCAAACAAAAGCGCATACTGCCACCTACTGTATATTGTCCAACAACAACATAGTGTCCAAATAAAGACATTTAAGGCAAAAAAAAGAAAGAAAAAAAGCAGTTTCATAAAGCTACAGTATGCAAATTAGCCATGTGGCTTAAGTTTCTACTAAATGAAAGCAAAAGCACAAACTGCCTTCATTTAGGCCAATTACTGAGGAGGCTCTTTGTAAGTAATGCAAAAGTAATGCAAGAGCCCTGCTGTAAGCAATGCTGACTGTGAAAGAGGATTTTCTTAAATGAACATAATAACAAGCCAAAATTGTTAAGTAATGTTTCAGCAATCATGTTGCTTTGGTTGGGCCCCCTTTGAATAAGTGGATCCTAACAAATATGTCAAGAAATGGGTTCTATTTAGACAGAGGACTTCAGAGCACCATGCCTGCCCAGAGAGGAGCTTAATAGATTATAGAAACAAATAAAATGAGTGGATCTGGCAAAAGCAGAATTTGTTCATTTAGTAAATCACATAGACCTCCAATCATTTATGATTAACCCCTGCTAAAGGATATCTAAATATAATTCAAGGTATTAAAAAATGTTGGAAAATAAAATAATTACAGTATCGACTACCTTGTATTGTACAGTATGAATACTATATACTGTTTAGAACCCATGACTACATGTCAGTACATAAAAAAATATAAAATGTAGCGCGTATCCTACTGCTTGTTAAAGGTTAGAGTTCCCCCACCTGCCAAATCCCACTTTATCCACTGTATACAGCATTGAGTGGGGACAAAGTGAAGCAGGGGCGGCCACCCCCAAGATAAATTCCACTAATTTAGATTAGACTTCTATCATCCATTGCTCAATAAAACTTTAGGTGAAGACAATATAACAAGGCCTGTGTTTTGCTGTATTTACAACATACTCTTGGGTGGCAAAAATAAATGTATTCTACAAAACCAAAAAAATCAGGTACCTCTGCTGGTGCACCCTCTGTTGGATAGATAGATTTAGGAAGGACGGTTGACGTTGATCTACTTAACCCATGTGAGGAGTTTTACTGAGTCATTTCAATTGTTTTCATAAAAAAAAAAATATATATATATATGTATATAAATATAAAATTCTTATAAACAAATTTGGAAAGTGTAACCAGATGCTTCTGTTGACTGATAAAAATAACATAACTCTGGACAGCATAGGAATTACTTATTTTTGTTCCTTAACGACCCTAACCTAACCGTAACAATTGTAAAACAAACATTTATAGCTTTAGAATTAAAACTTATTTTTACTGAACGTCTTTGTTACAAAAAATAAAAACAATTTAAACTTTGTTGTTCCAAAGAAATTAATATTTGTGTTTCAACAACTTACGTTCTAAATTTAAAGTGACAAGTCAAATACACCATTCTTACATTTTTAGTTCAGAGTTGCTTCAGTTTATGTATGATTCAGAAAACAATTGTGAAATGCATTATATAAGAGCAAACCTATCTACAACTCCATTCTCTTTGCTTTGATGGAACATAAAGTAGGACTGGTGTAGAGGCATGTACATTTATTAGCTCCGTCCATTGAATGTCAATAAGACACAACCTCTTCAGACTTAACTATTCAGTTCTCTTCAGTCTTCAGAAAAAACAGACCCAAAAGAATGGCAGGGACTTAAAGGGAAAGGCTGCCTGCTTTCATCACATTTTAACGACCATGACAGTTTTCCTGTTGAAAAGAAAGTGGTAAACACTAGTTATACATGTGCACATCCTTTGAAATATTACATTTAAGTTCAGTTTGGTGAAGATCAATTGTAATCCAGTGAAATGACTGACATTTACATCGTTTCTACTGGGCAACCACACATCTACTTTAGAAAATCTAACTTTGTACTGAACTACATCATTATACACTGCAAGTTACATGTTTGCTTTGCACTGAACACAAAACACACATGGACATACCAAAGTCTTCTCCCATTTCTTAAGCATCTGTCCATATTCTGCAAGTGCACTCTTCCACTTGTTTAGATACTTTGGGGCAATGAAGTCTTCATCTGACAAATAAATGGTTTAACAACAATAATGCTGGCACTGACACACTTTGAATGAAATCCTTAAGAGTAACAATACTCCACAAATTCTCCATACCTCCAAGGGGGAGTTGGAGGTCTACTTCAGACATGTCACGTCCTGTGCTGGCCTCAGCCACACAGTTGTAATGAGCATCCTTGATCAGTGACTTTTTCTGAAGCCAGCTGCTCACCAGTACCACACGCTGACCCAGAGGTTGGCGGTACTCCGTAACAGGGATCTTCAGACTGTCCCCGTTCATAAACCAGTCGATGTGAAGATCACTGGGGCCTGAAGAATAGAATGTGACTTGGTGACTCCCTATAATACAACATGGTGTGTGTAAATTGTTAAAAATTTAATGTAAAAATAAAATAAAGCACTTGCCTTTGGCAGAAACCTTTTACATTTGCAAAGCGTAGTTTTATCTTCATGCAAAACACTGTCTTATGCATAGCTCCATTAACCATTCTACATCAATACAAAACAGTTTTGTGTAAATAACTGTGCTCTCAACAGATGCAGCACTTTCTTTACAGGTACACATGCTATTAGCAACAAAAACAACACCACAAGCAAGATTTAAAAAACATTTCACAGACTTTATTCGATCTCCCTATGAAGAGACACATTATAAACCCTAAATCTCTGTACAAAGTATTTTCTCTATATATATACATACATACAGCTTAACATTTTTACAGAGGATCAAATACAAACTGTAAAAACATGACTGTAGATTATTTCCAGTCAAGTGTTCTTGTATGGGTTGTTTTTCTAGAATGTGATGTAACATACGGGGACAAGGGGAGGAGGATCTTCTGTATTGATTATGCTATATTTTTATGTATAATATTCAGAAAGGAAATGAAAAAACTAACAATTTATTATTGGATCCATGATCTCACTACACATAAAAAATTTACAGAATTGCAATATTACTTGTACACCTCAACCAAATGTTGAGTACAGGGAACAAGCAGTTTGTTAGTTTCATTGCAGAACTGGCACATGCAGAGTGCAAAGAACTGAAAGATAGAAATGAGACTTGATGCGATGTGACAGTTTCACATCAAGCCATTGACTGTGTGGGGGCCCTGTCAGAGGCACCACTCACCCAAAGCCAGGCAGAAGAGCATAAATGCCTCCTGAGCATGAACACCCCAGGCCTGATCCTTCAGCAGAGGCGGCAACAGTCTCACCTCGGCCTCTTTGGCCTTCACAGTGTGGGCTTTGATGGAGAAAGAGGAGGAGGAAGGAAAGGAAGAAAGAGGTCTACATCCAGAGGTGGAGAGGGTAGTTGAGGTGCCGACAGGAGGAGAGGCTGTGAGGGAGGAGTGATGGACAGAAAGACGATGTTGAGGAAAATGGTATTCTACACAAATTAGTTTTTAAAATGCACATCACAGAAACTACTTTAATAAATAAAATCTCAATAAAACTACAATTAGCAAATTAAATTATCACAAGCTGAAGCCAGTCTTAAATAACCATGTCGGTCTTCATTACAAATTATTTAAAATAAAAATGTGTATTTCAGATTGTATCCAGGGCATCATCAGTTTTTATGCAAAAACATCAGTGTGTATACAGTGGCAAAAAAGATATTAAACAACAAAAATGATACAGCAGTGGTTAAAATGTTTATGTGATTGTTGACTTCACAGGATTAAAACGAAAAACACTTCAGGACAGCAGGACAGCAGATCAAATGCAGCTTTATCAGATGCCATTGTTGACTTTCCTTCTTCATTGCCAATATGATATAATAACAACAATGAACAATAACAAGTACCAACTGAGAAAACCTTCCCTGAGTGAAAACCAATTATGAAGCAGTAACTGTTTGGTACATACATTGCTATGAAAAAAATGTGAACACTGACATTTTATTTTGCAAAAGCTGTACAAAAGTAACAAAACTCCAATTTGGAAAACAGCTAGCTAACATACCAATTTGGTAAATTGTGTTTCCAATCTGGAATTCAATAGCTTTCCCGCTGGATCAAGAATGTGCAGAGTCTACGCTTACAGAATTGAGACAGAAGCTACAGACAAGCCCGGAGCCTCAAGCCTGAATAATACAACAATATTTGTCCTTTCTTTAACAAATACCCTGATTTTGGCTTTTTGACTAGCAGAGGGACACTGCACACGCTCTAAATATTTAGTTCAACAATAAAATCTTGTTTTCCACTAGAATTAGGGGTCCACATCAGCATCTGCATACTCAATGGGCTGGGAGTCACTGTCTATGTCAAAGGGTTTCTCCATAGAAGGACTGTCGTCAAAACTGTGGATCTTCCCATTGCCACACTCGGGTTCAGTTTCATATCCAGTGTCCCGCAGCGCCCGCAAATTGGTGGTGGACTGACTACCATTCTGCTTAGGCGGCTCAGACGAGTTAATTTTGTCCGTTGTTGATATCTCCATTAGCCCTGCCTCACATGCCCGATATTCAGGCTGACTGGCGCTTTTGTGATTACCAATAAGGGCAGCCCGCAAGCGCAGACAAGGGGCAGGAAGGTACTGCATGTAGCAGTTGTACACCATTGCTGCCAAAAACAGGATGAAAAACAAAAGAAAAGAAGCAGCAAGGCCGTGCTGTTGTCTTGCTGCAAATATGATGTTGCTGTTGCTTCCTGGTTGCCAGAGCGGGACGGATAAGAGCTTGGTGAAAATGTCTGAATGGGCTGAAACTTGCGGCTGTGAGGGGGGGTTAATGATGAGTCAGTTTGGGGTGGGGATGTCAAAAAGGTTGTAAAACTGGAGGGGACAAGTGCTGAAGTTAGTGGTACTCTCTCTTTACCATTACCTGCCAAAGTCTGTGTGCTAGTTGCCTCTTTGCTGCTGAGGGTAGTGGTCACATGACCTGCCTGATGGGGCTGGGATGCAGGGATGTCCAGAGTGAGGATGTATCCAGCCAGTTGGCGGCTGAAATTCTTCTCCGCAGCAGGAGCCCATTCCACTGACCAGCACTCATAGTGTCCCTGGTCCTCAGAGGCCACGCTGTAAATGAGAAGTCCACTTTCACCAATCAGGTGAAAGCGAGAGGCGTCCGTGAGGAGAGAGCCATTGGACTTCCACAAGACATGGGCCAAGTTGGATGGCGCCACACACGGCAGTTCAGCAGAACTCCCAGGTTTTACTCTGACTGACTGGTAGTTATTCAGAGAATTTCCTGCCACAACAACAACAAAACAAAAAGGATCATTGTTTCATATGACCTGTTCTGCACAAAACTGATAATAAATCTTTGTGGGACAATACACTACTGTTCGAAGGTTTGGACAATTTTATTTTTTCCATGAAATCTCATTATGGAATAGCCTTCATTTCTCAGAACAACTGTAGAGTTTCAGAAGAAAGCTCACTTTTTCTGGCCATTTTGAGAGTATAATTGAACTCGCAAATGCTGATGCCCCAGATACTCATCAGTTTTATAGCTTCTCTAATCAACAACAGTTTTCAGATGTGCAAACATGATTGCACAAGGATTTTCTGATCATCAATTAGCCTTTAGCACAATTAGCTAAGTTAGCTATTTGTGCTAATCGTGCACACTGGAGTGATGGTTGCATTGACAATCACCAGTTTCCAGCTAGAATAGTCATTTACCACATTAACAATGTCCAGACTGTATTTCTGATTAATTTAATATTATCCTCATAAAAATAAAAAAAAGGACATTTTAAGTGACCCCCAAACATTTGAACACTAGTGTAAACTTCTTCAATAACACACCTGTGGGACATCGTTCTGCATCACCTCTGAGATTCTGGATTAGCAAACTAAAAACACACACATTCCCAATTTTAAAATATTATATTCATTGCCGGAACAATTGCCATAAAAGTGACTTACCCATCCCGATTGGACACACTATTGACACATCTGTTTGTGTGTGGATCCCAGGCGCAGTAGGGATCTCGTGCCATTATACAGTCTGTACATGATAAATACTTCCCACAAAGAAACGTGGGCGACTGGACAACACCAGAGTCTGAGCCTGCATATATGGACTGCGTCTGTGAAGAACAACTCCAAAGTATTATTGATGCAGTTGCAGCTTTAACAAAAGTAGTACTTGTTTTAAGTTACTAACCCCTGTGGAAAGCAATAGGTTTTTAATAGGCTGAGAGTTTTTCAGCAACTGGATTTCTTCGATTATGTGAACATCTCCTTCAAACACAACAGACTTATGCAGGATTCCTTTATCTAAAGACAAAAAATGCACAAATGTCAAGATCCGTGAAGGCTTAAGGAGGGACACAGTCAAAATTATTACTTTTTCAGGTTTTGGATCAGTTTTTCCTTTTTTAACATGTAAATTTAATTTGAAAAGCATGTGTCCCACGAGACGTGGTGTAGAAATATGGAAAAATCTAGATGAAAGCATCAAACTTTGTAAAACCTGGCACACTTTAAAAAGGTTTACAAAGAGTCTATATTTCTCAAATACGAACAAAACGACAGTGTTAAACATGGACCAAGAGTCTAGATGCTTGATAAAAGTTTGCATTTTGCATTTCCTTTTCTATTCTTATCATCTGCTCGATCATAAACGACAACATATGTGGTATTGTAGACCTGTCAACGGACTGAGAAAATGTTTGGTAAACGTGTTTGTATTTCCTTTCTCCTTTTTTCATTTGTAAGATCATAAACGATAAATAGGTGGTATTATGGACCTATCAATGGACTAAGAAAATGCTTGGTAAATGTTTTTGTATTCCTTTCAACTTTTCAAATATAAAATTGTACGTTCATACACGAGTACAAATAGATGCCACCATCTATTTGTACCTGGTGTCTATCAAGAGTTTACCAGTACCCATCAAGAGTTAACTGTAAACAACTTTTGTAAAGTTAAAAATGTATGTCACAAACTGCAACTTCAAGTACAAGTCAGGGGTAGGATTCACATAAGTTCTATGAACTTCAACCTACTCCTTTTGAGTGCGCAAATGTTTTCCTTTTCCTGTGAAAACACCTGTTGTCTGTACCTTGTTTGCTGCTCAAATAAACTAATAAACTAAACTAATTTGGAAACAAAGAAATGGTCTTAAAGTAGACAATAAGCCATTTCTCAAAATGCATGTTTCTCCTCACCTTCTGGCAGTGGTGGAAGAAGTGCTCAATATTCTTAAGTAAAAGTGCAGATACAGGACCAAAAATTTACTTGAGTAAAAGTGCCTATAATTTGTACTTTGTTACTTTCCACCACTGCCTTCTGGAAACATCTACACCTAAACTAGCACCGACAGGTACCAACAATATGTTTAAGTTTTTATTCATTCATTCATTATTCCAATTTCCATCGTAGCCTGATTTGTTTTTTTTACATACCTTTTCAGTAATAAGCAGATGATTAAAAGACTAAATAAAATATCCCAGCTCCCCTCCACAACAATATTTCTAAACAAAATAAACCCACATTTAAACCTAGTTCCCACTTTTGGTTTTTAATAAATTGCCTTATTTTCATATGAACGTATCAATTCATATAAAATTCGGAAAACATATTTTTCCTATATTTGCATGACTAATCCACAGTGTTACCTGTTCCAGTAAAGATGACGTCATAAATATTTCCATCAAGTGCACGAACACGGTCCACAACAATCTGGGTGTAGTTAACGTCCTTAGTGATGAGTTGTGGCCTGTTGCCAATGGGCTGGACAGGGTTTTCCAGCAAAGGGTGGTCTTTCACAAACTGCAAAGTCTTGTCTGGTAAGTCCAGAGAGCTGCTGATGCCGTCTTGACGCATGTCATTGTTAATGCACTGAAAAAGTTAAGAGGATGACATTTTATTTATTATCAGCTTCAAGACAGTGAATCTATGTATCTGATGTAATGAATAATGAGATTGGCAAAAAAGAGCATCACTTTGCATTCCACGGTCGCCTACATCACTTGACATGGCATTGCAGGAGAGAGTAGACTAACAAACTTACCGCACCAGGCCGTGGAGAGGGAGTAACTCCATTGTAACGAACCCACTTGGTATGGGATTGCTCCACTGTTGCTTTCTGCATGTATTTGCCTTTAGAGAAGACATCCTCTACTGCCGTCAGATTGTAGGCACATACTGCTGACAAACCTACATTGTCCCTTGAGATTAAAGATGGAATAACACATCAGATTAGTGGACTACATCGCTTAGTTTAAATAGGTCATGTTCATTTAGCACTAACCATTGTGAGGTGAAAACCCCATAGATGACTGTGTCTCTCCAGTCTGTTGCCTTTAGAATAAAAATATCATGAACTACGTTAAAGACAAAGTTGAGCTCAGGCATTGAGCACACCAGTTTGGCCTTCAGAAAAGATGTCCATTTCTTCTGAAGGGTGCGCTGTCCCCCCAAATCACCCTAAAAGATGCACAGGGTGATCTTTTAATTGTTTCAAGATTAACGCAACTTGAAACGACAATCGAATGTGATTGGAGCAGGAAAAGTATGGTTATTAGGGATTAGATTACCTTACAAACACGCGCTACCCGAGGGATGAGCAGCTTGCCAAAGAACTCGTACTCCACAGATACCTCAGTGAAGAAGTAATACACTTTGTCGTCCTCACCATCAGCCTTACTTCTCCCCTCTCTGATTACATCAGCAAAAACAAAACTAGGCTCTGCAACAAAACAAGCGGCAACATACATCATGTTTATAATCCATGACAAATGCCAACAAGATTCATGAAGATCATAAAACTCACCATTGAGCCAAGACGTAGAGTACTCTGTCCTCAGCAGAGACTGGGGGGGGAGAACCGAGAAATGATCGGCTCACTGCCTAAGAAGTTGTAAGCTGTACCTGTGTAGAGCTCGCCATCTGACAGATTTTTAATCAGGTTATAATGCAGGTTTACATGTACAGTACTTTAAAAAACTCAAAGGTATTCAAACATCTCTACTCACCAACCATGACCGAAGTAAAGCTTTGATAAGGGTCAAATGAGCACCTCCCTCTGCCGTCTTCAGGTTGTCCCGTTAGAGTAAAATCAGCTAAACTCTGAAACAATAACAGATTTCACTCAAAGTGTTTCTGTAATGACCGAAATTGTTCACAAACATCTGATGGTGGACAGTTTTAATTTACCAGGTAGTCACACTGAGGTGTGAATGCATAAGTGCCACAGACATAAAGTCGATCCTTATCAACAACCTGAAGCACTCGTATGTAGTTTAGACAGTCTCTCTGAAAATATAAAATGAGAAATAAAACAAAGCTTTAGTATTCACTAATGATGCTGCATAACATCACACAAATTCCCTGATAGCAACCTCTTTAGATTTTCCTTTGTTGAAACACTTTTCCATAGGTTGTTCTTCTACCGTCCACTCAGCCTAAGAAAGGTAGTAAAACATTTGAATTTTGAAAATAAAAAGTAACAAAAGTTCCAGTGATGGATTTCAATACCTTATTTTTCCTTTGGGTTATGTTGTTTTGACTGAGTTCAAAGATGGCCTCCCTGGCTCCCACATACAGAGCGCCTCGCTCTTCACTCAGCAGCAGAGTGGTGTAGTTGAAGATGCCGGGCTCAGAGAACTCTCGAATATCTATGTCTGATAATAAAACCAGTCTGTGATTAATTTGCCCATGTCACTATATGAACTCTTCTCAGGAATGTTTTTTTAATTTTTATTTTTTTTATAAATTGATTAAAAACTAGGGCCGGGACTTTTTTTGATTAATTCTGATATATATAATTAATTCTATAATTCTGATATATATATATATATATATATATATATATATATATATATATATATATATATATATTATATATATATATATATATATATATATATATATATATATATATATATAAAAAAACAGTACTTTAAAAAGTACTGTTTACTTTTTAAAGTACTGTTTTTTACTTTATAGAAAGTATAATTCTGATATATATATATATATATATATATATATATATATATATCAGAATTATAGAATTAATTATATATATCAGAATTAATCAAAAAAAGTCCCGGCCCTAGTTTTTAATCAATTTGTATCATACAGTGACTACACAATGGTCATTTCGTTTGCCTAATAGGATCTCTCATATATATATATATATATATATATATATATATATATATATATATATATATATATATATATATATATATATATATATATATATATATATATATATATATATATATATATATATATTATATATATATATATATATATATATATATATATTATATATATATATATATATATATATATATATATATATATATATATATATATATATATATATATATATATATATATATATAAATAAATAAAGAGAGATCCTATTAGGCAAACGAAATGACCATTGTTTAGTCACTGTATGATACAAATTGATTAAAAACTAGGGCCGGGACTTTTTTTGATTAATTCTGATTCATTAATTACATAAGGTTTAATGCAATAACAAATATTAATTGAAATGAATCACACTTCACTTTAACAGAACAGACACTTTTTCAGTTTCCTTTTTCCTGAAAGACGTTGCTTAGGGATGAACATCGCGTAAAGCCAAAAATAATTTTACTGACAAACTTACAAACTCGTTAATTCACACAGTTAAGCCACATAAATTTAAAAAGACCATTCTTCAAAATAAAATCAAACTGCTATTGTCTTTGAAGTGTTTGAAATGATCACATCTCCACTTCAAATAAGTAATTAAAATGTAGGAAACACTTTTTCTTTTCTTTTTTTACAGACACTTTTATAAAAATGTACTTTGAATATAATAACTCCTGGCTTACCTTGGTGTTTCCAGGTCGATCGAGGAACAGCGTGTGGTCCATGGGTGGACACTTCGAGAAGCAGTCCCAGAAAGACCCCCAGCACACCGAAGCCCATGTTCGCCTCTGACAACTTCGGCGCAGTGAAGTTTCCTCTGCACAGAGCACAAGATAGATACAGCTCGCACGCACTCAAACAGGAAGCACAAACAGGAAATCTCTGTCTCTGTCTGATTTACCTCATTTTCATTAGTTCTGCTTCAATCATTTACATTTTTTTATGCATATCATATAAATAACTACTTGACAATAAGGACATTTTATTATTATTATTTATCATAATGGTCCTGAAAAAGCAGCTTTTTAAAAGTAAACAGCTAGCTTATCAGTTAAACCCATTTGAGACCTACACATTTCTTCTTCTGAGACACTGAATAGGCACCAAAGAGCCCCCACACCTGAAGCACAGTAGAGGCGTCACAAGAGGCGCTACAGGAAACAAGGAAGGGACAAACAAGGAGGTGGTGAAAGACTGTTGTGGAGTAGAGGGAGCTGCGCATAAGGAAGGAGGAGGTGGAGCTGACCAGTGCAGGACACCACGCTCTTAAACAGAGAAACCTAGGAGGCGCTGCACCGTTTCAGAGGATCAGAGGTGCACTGATGGCAGCCAGCCAGGTTTCCTCCGGGTGCTACAATTTCCTCTACCTCCAAAAACATGCTGGTCAGGTTGGCCGACAGTGGCGGCGCGACTCAGTCGCAGTGGCTCAGGAATAACACCTGAACACTATTTCGTTGTATGCTTGTACAATGACAAATAAAGCACTTACTTACATAAATTCAATATCTAAGAATAGGATAAATGCTTTAGCGAAATATACAGAACATTCAAATTCCCCTTAATGAAAATACAGTCTAAGATTATTGAAATTGGCTTTATCATCATATGACTGACTTGTTCATTGCAGCTTGTTCCAGTCTCTAGCAACCTCAAAATGATCTGTAACGGTTGGCATTACAGTTTAAATTAAATAGGGGGCAGAAACCTTGAACCTGGCATTTAAGCATAAATGTTATGAATGAAATACACAAGCTGGTTTTCTAGGCTCAGGTGTTCTCAGACGCAGTGGGTGGGTTGGCATAGCGTTAGTAAACCAATTACTTCTCTGAAATAAAATGATACAGCACCAAGCTGGTTTCGACTAGCTTCTTGCACTATTGCAGAATAAAAACAATCAACTCCTGCGTCTTATTGCAAAGCGAGAGTTGGAAAAAGCAAACATGACATCATTTCAGTGGCATCAACTAATACCTTATATTTACTTTATTCTGGAGACTGTAAAAACGGTTACAATAAATTCTGCCAAGTAACATGAAATTAATGACCTCAAACTTGTGTCAAATAATATGGGTTACCAATACGATGAATCGGGGAGGGGGAGGATCAGAGTGTGCAGATGATCAATGATGCCACACCAGAGTTGGGATAAATAGGGAAGCTATAATTGATTATTGATCTGTTTGTAATGAACAACAAAGTGCCCCAGAGCTCTGACCCTCGTAGGTTTATTTTTTTCACAAGGGCTTCCACTGACTAAATCTGGCAATCTTCCAGCCCGGCTTCAGCATTGGCCGTGGACTCCAAGTTTCTAAAGAGGGGGTCAAATACACAAGGAGCCATTGTTTACTGAAGATGAGGGGAGCCTCCAGTGCACTGCTCCACCCCCAGCCACCCCTCGTCCAGGCCACATCATCACATCAAGTACTAAACAATGAACAGAGGAGCAAAGAAACCAGAGGCAGGCATCACCCTCGTATCATTTGAAAATATTACAGCTACTTTTCAAAGATTTAGTAGGGCTGACTGATATCCAATTCAGTGCAATTCAATGTGAGGTTTTGTATATAAAAAAATCTGGATTTAGTTCTTTTTAAACCCGTCCAGAGGCATTAACATTTGAGAGTAAACCGATATGCTTTACTGCATCTTCAGTAGACCCCACGGGAACAAAATATTAAGTTGTTTGCACATTGTAACGGCCTGTGATTAATTGCGACCATTCAAATTCCAATTTTGTCACACATTTGTGACCAAATGCTTAACATAGAATTGTTTTTACATTAATACACATATTTATGGCTTCAAGACTTTAAAGGGATATTTCAGGATTTTTGAGATAGGGCCTCATTTCCTATTTATCCAGAGTGTTGTTGATTTCTGGAGAGATATATATATATTTTTAATTCATGCAGTCCTTACATTTGAAGAGTCTAGTGGTGCTAGGCTAGTGCAAGGCTAGCGCATATCTACGGTAACAGCTAGCCTGCATTAAAAACAGTCTGACCCACTCCACAGTGCACCTGATGCAAATCACTTATAACGCCAGACTAACGATATAAATGTCAGTGTCGATAGAATAATATTAGAAATAAAACTGACCTTGCATCACATGAATTACCGCATTTTGAGGGACTATTTTCTCACAGATCACTCCTCCGCTGTGTAGCTTACAACCACAAAGCTGATGCTGCTCAAATACAAGTTATTTTAAATGCAAAATGGTTAAAATTATTCTATCAACACAGACATTTATATCGTTAGTCTGGCGTTATAAGTGATTTGCCTCAGGTGCACTGTGGAGTGAGTCAGACTGTTTTTAACGCAGGCTAGCGGTTACTGTATAAATGCGCTTGCACTAGCATAGCGCCACTAGACTCTTCAAATATAAGAACTGCATGAATTTAAAAAAATAAAATAAAAATAATCTCCAGAAATCAACAACACTCTGGATAACTAGGAAATGAGGCCCTTTGTCAAAAATCCTGAAATATCCCTTTAATCATAATCCTCATCTTAATTAACAAATGTATGCATTATATTCCAGTGCTATTTAACACAAAATACTTCCCATTTCATTACTCAAAAAATGACCATGTCAAAATTCATTGCCCATTCTAACCAAATGGCACAACACAAGACTAAATTTGAATTAAACTCTTCTCAGCCGTTTGCCCTACATAAATCCTGGCACAACAAGACACCTTTGGAAGCAGTTTAAAGAGATCTTCGATCTGCGTCTGAGAAAGAGGGGAAGAGTCCCAGAAAGAGTGAACTGGCAGCTACACTATGCTGCAGAGAGATTTAGAGGAGTGGTCATACTGTTCACAGATATTTAAGACGGTCACCATGCTGGCAGGACTCTTTGAGACCATTGTGCCGTCTTACAAGCTCCTTTGGTTGGGCGGTTACGGTGACACCTGCTCGGGGCCTGGGGGTTCCCAGCACCGCGCTGAGAAATGAGCAGGGAATTTGGCTAGATGCCCGCTGACGAGAGGACATAGGAGGGGAAGAGTAACTGATCTTATCTGCAGGGGTTCAGGACACTTTATATATATATATATATATTTAAAAAAAACATGATGTTGTTGTGTTGAAGTCTGATACTGAAAATGCTCAAATTATGGCTGCTCAATTATGTGAAAAACAATAAACCAAGATTATTTTAGTCATAATTAAATCCTGATTATTCAAATAACGATTTGTCAATTTTTACTAAACAATGCAAAGCAGGTCCCAATTTAAGTTTAGTATGTTCACTTTTGTAAATACAAATTCAATGACATAATGTATGAAAACTAATCAAAATGTAATTTGAACTTTAAACTATTTCTTAATTATTATGGCGTACTCTTTGAAAATATCAGAATTTTCAGGTTATGGTTCTTTTTACTGTCAGACTAAAGCTTACCTCAGCTATGTCTTTTGGAACTTTTATTGTCAGTAGGTGTTGAGGTCAAGACCGGGTGAGTAATGGTATTTTGCTAAAGATGGACATAATCAAGACTTTAATTATCATTCAGAGAGAAGATGCTCTACATCCTCTGGCCAGAGTGGGGTAATGCGAGGTTTAGACATTCAGCTCCTGCCAACAGCTCCAAATCCCCGGCCTTTTTCTCACTAGTGCTCACTCTTTTTCCAATTCCTCAGTAATCATCAACCCACTGAAGAGCTTCTCTACCACCCCAGGACCCATGCCACGAAGCTGGTGCACTTTAGGCCTGCCCTGTCTCACAGTTTTTTCGCCAACATCCCACATTTGGAAATGCTTAAGACATTTTTATTTAAATGATAAATTAATGATAATGCTTAATTGTGTATGCCACTTTTCTATCTAGACACTCAAAGATGTTACACAAAGTATAAAACAATAAATTAAGTAATATTTGAAATAAAACATGAAGAAATTCAGGACAAGTGATACCTGAGGAGGGAGGCCATTGCACTCTGAGTGTTTATTAGAAAAAAAAGTGTGGGGAAAAAAACCTCTCATTGTGTTAAACACACAATGACCTCCCACTAGAAAAGTGGCATACACAGTTGAACATCCTCATTCATTTATCATTTGAATAAAAATGCCTTAAGCATTTCCCTACAGTACATTTCTGCCATGCATTATATCAGCTGGACCATTTGTGCAGTGCTCACACCCAGCAATGGAAAGGTCAAAGAAACTAGTAGCTTCTAATAGACAGTGATTATCATGTTTTGTTTTGTTTTTTAAAGAAGGCATTTGTAGTTAGGGTTGCAAAGGGGCGTAGAATTCCCAATAGATTACTGGAAACGTTTAATGGGCACTGGAAATTTGGGGAATTTTCAGAAATGAAAAACTGTCCAAATAAATAAACAGTATATTATAAATGTTTTTGTTTGATAAACAATTATTAATATTATTAATATTAAGTAAAAGTAAAAAAGTAAGCATTGTAAAACGAGAAAACCACAAACTCAGGTCGGCAACAGGACCTAAACCAGGTCGACAACAGGACCTAAACCAGGTCGACAACAGGAACTAAACCGGGTCAAAACAGGAACTAAACCGGGTCAAAAACAGGAACTAAACCGGGTCTAAACCAGTTCATTGTAGAGAGGTCACTTTGAAAATAAAATACTTTTAACCCATTTGAAAAATGTATTTGAGTCGAAAGTACAGATACAGGCTCTAAAATGTAGTGACGTAAAAGTAAAAAGTATTCAGCATAAAACACTGCACTCTTAAAACCCTGGTGCTCAGACATGGCCAAAGGGATTTCTTTGAGACTTTTCATCTCTGCTGATATAGATATTTCGGTGTTGGGGAAAGCTGCGTTTGTTGGGTCTTGCGGTGTTTTAGAGCCAATAAGAGAGACCTAGCTAAAGTGAGAGGTCACCGTTTATGGATGCTAAATGGCAGTTGCCTGAAAGGTGAGTAAACCAGAGCAAAAAAGTACCAACTTACTAACACAGTTTACCAGGCACTAAAAGTATCTTGGCAAAATGCTGAAAGCCTTGGCAGTAAAGCTAAGAAAGGCTCTCCCCAAACTATCAAATCAGATTCGTACACAGCCGTTCATATCTGTTAAATCCCATGGAAAATCTCCGATATTGAAAATTCCCGGAATTTTGAAACCCTATTTGTTGTCAATCTGGGATCTGGAGCATGAAACCCCAGCCTATTTGTTACTTCTGCCCATTACTAAAGAGGAATGACTGCATGTTTGCGAATGGATTTACGCAAATGTTACATGAACAGAGAATTCAGCTGAAGTGAGGGGATGCATGTATGGATCTGGTTTAATTCTCAGAGGAACAGGAAGTATTTGGAGAGCAGCCCGTGTGTGCGAGCGAACAGCATTTAGGATGACACACGGATGGGGACAGATGTCTCCTTCAGAGTCGAGAGCAGATTAACGCACTCTGGCTCAGGATGTGGCACACACTGAGCATGTTCATACTCCAGAGGCCAGCTGTAGACTTCACATCTTCATTCTGCAAAAATGTAGCATCTACTGGTTAAAGCAGTACTAAGTAACTCATGCCCCTGGAGGCCATACGCGCTACTGCAGGTTTCATAGCATGTTGCTTTTTTTACTCATTAATTGTCCGTGAGAGTAAATTCTACGCTGACAGAAAAGACAAAGGGAGAGAGGGATATTGTACATCCAATTACACAATGAAGATTATTATTTTTTACACAAACTTGGCTGTAAATACTGTTTAAGTGGGGCCAGCCCGAAGTTAGCTTTGCCCGTTAGCTTCTTCTTCGTGATTCTATTATTGTGTATTGGTGGCTCTGAACCGGTGGCAGGCAACTTGCAATTGTGGTTTTCTGGCCTGAGACACCAGGGGAGATGAAAGACCCTCCAATCATCCCATTAACACTTGTATTACCCCAGAGGAACTACGGAAAGGATTTATTAAAAAGGTAAACAAGTTACTTACTACTGCTTTAAATTGAAATGACCTGGTAACTGCAGGAGTCAACTTCTATTTTGTAATTGCTTTATATTCGTAAAATCCTTTTGTTTGGTGGTAAAGAGAAATGTACAAGGTGGAGCATATTTGCAGTGCTTTCGATCATTAAAAAGGGGACATTAATGGGTTAATCAGCAATACTTGGATATTGTCTCATTTGCACTACAACAATGACACCGATAGAAGTTCCAACCAGTGTGAATTCCCTTGCGTTGTTAAGTGCAAAGTCACCGTGTCTTTGCCTTCTCACGATGACCGTGACATCTAAAAGCAAGTGCGCAGCTGCACTGATCCCTTAGTTACCGATGATGTAGCATTTTATGAAATATTAATGGAGTACTTCGAGACTGACAGAAGGGAGGAAAATTTCAACTAAAAAGCCCCATCAGGGAAAACTTCCATGCCCTATATAAGGAAACCTACTTCACCGCTTCAGTCAGAAGCACCAATTTCAGTAAAGAAGGCAACTAAAAAAGAATACAAAAAAAACTAATTTTGAATAACGCCAAGCCATCAATAACCACAACGTCTAAATTTGGAGAAAAAGAGCTTGTGTAAAAGGCAACACTATACGGGGAAGTAAAATGGAAACCCTCCTATATAATTACTAGTTGTTGAGCCCCCGCTGAGCTAGCATGTCAACCTAAAGTGGCCACAGCAAAAGGCAAATGAGGGGTCAGGTCCAGTAAAGGGTATATTTAGTCTGCCGCTGGTGAGCTTTTCAAAAACAACACGCCCTTTCCCTGTGTCACGTGAGGCTGGACACATCTGAAAAACTTCCCCATAAACACACGCAGCACTGATGCATGCTGGAAGAACAAGGGCTTCTGTGTGGTGTTCCCTTCGCAAGTATATGTCTGTTGTCCAAAACGCAAACGTAATCACCAGGCGCTCTCTCATCTAATTAGAAGTGAAGGTTTCACCATCAACATCTTCAATGCTGAAACAAGTAGGCTGACAATATGACGTTTAAAGTAGTAAACCATTAAGACATTTCTCAAAAATGAATTGCTCTGTTTGTATTGGCCTACTTGTTCACGATGTGTACGGGGCCTTTAAAACAGCAAAAAGACTGTGCTTTTTAAAGTGGGAAGTGTGGTCTGGTTAAGTCATAAACCTTTCACTTTATGTTGTTTCCTTGGGATTACAAGGATAGCGACCAGGCCTTGGGGCGTATATAATCTCAAACTATTTTAGGAAGCTGCAGAAGCCCAGCTGAAGGTCCTGTGGTCCAAAGCTGTCGGCCTTGTGGTTTGAAGCTAGAGAAAGTAAGTCACGTTGATTTTAAATAAACTCAAGTAAAAAAAAAAAAGGTAAAGACAGCTTGTGTGGCAGGTTAAAATAAATACATTTGCCACAAAATCGATATAGACTAGGGTTTCCCACATAAGGGGCTTTTTGATAGCTTTCACGCCATCACTCTTACTTCAGACAGAATTTCTACACTCGGGCAGTCCCTTCTTGCATGCCCTGAGCTCATCGAAGTAATTTCCGATTTATACAGACAAAACCCTCCTTTCGAGCAGTGAGCAAAACCACAACCCATCACCCACTGGCCGCCTGAATGTGAGCTGTGTTTCCTCTTGAACCATTACAGAGGAGGAAACCTAATTTCACAGTTTTCCAGAATCTATTCTGTGCCACATTTGTTTTTGCTTTATTTTGTTAATATGCTATAATAAACCTGTTGTTCTAAAGTAGCTTTGAAAGTTGAGAGTATGTTTTGCAACAAATAGTACAACATAGGGATGCACCGATCCGATACTGGTATTGGATATCGGAGTCGATACTGCAAAAAAATACGATATCGGGTATCAACAACAAATATCCAATACTGAACCGATACCAATTTTGGCTCTCAACCCCTTAAAAACACAACTTTTACCACCTAAATCTTAGTGCATATTATTTTAAAGGGGAGAACCAGGGGAATCCAACCGCTGAGTTAGTTGTAACCTCCGTAAATGTATTTTTGATTGCCGTGCAAAATTCTGTGGTTATGCGGTCAGTATGCTACAGCTAGCGGGAGCTAATGCTAACGAAAACTAATCAAGGCCGAGTCAGAAACTATGACAGAAATACCTAAAGTAGCCCAATTAAGAAATAACGGATCTAACATATTTGTAATGATCCGATCACTTCATGTGAGTTGTTTATGTAACCTAAAGCCTGTCATATACCCAAGGATAGTTAGTGCAGAAAAGTCCAGTGATCCTAGCTAATTTTTATAAGAGTTTATCAATAGATATTATTGATAGGCTAATTGATCTGTAATATCATGACAATAAAATACTACTTTATTGATCTTAAAATGCAGAAAAGAGTCAATTCAAATTTTCACTCAGAGAAAGACACTTTTAAGAAAATCTCTTGGTATCGGTAAATATCGGATATCGGCAGATACTCAAATTCCAGCAGCAACGATAAGATCATCACTTTTAAACTCCAAAAAGCTGTGCTCCGGTTAAAATTGTTCGTCATGCATATTTCACACAGTTGTGGAAACTGATCACAAGTTTGAAGTGATGCAATAGAGGGCAGCAAGCAAAAATGCAAGTAGAAAAATATAAATAATACAGGTCAAAGGAGAGCAGCTTTGCAACAAAACAAAAAATAATAATTGAACAGAATCCACACTTAATTGAAAATGCAAGGTTGAGAATAAAGCAGGAGGAAGGCCCCTAGGTGATAGCAAAGGGGTAGGGGAAGCATGCAGCATTCGTGTTGAAGCATGCAGCCGGTGAGCAGCTCCAGGTAGACGAACAGGAGGTGGGAGGGAGAGGACAAAAGTTTCTGACCTGTGGCTCGACACAACGCGATGCTCTTCCTCAGGCGACAATTATAAAATCCTCACGCTATGGGGAGTGGAAAAAACAGAAGATCAAGAGTTACATTCAGCAGTGGCTATAAAAGGGTGGTCACAAAAGCGCATCTCCCCACACACCCAAATGAACATGTTTCATACAGCACTGCTAAACCAAAAATAAATTAGCGTACATCTTAAGGTAAAGGTTAAGGTTTTGTGCATGTGGGCTTCTTTTGCTTCTCACACATGTCTATAATTAAAAGTCACAGAGTTAGACTGCTGTGTGGTTTGGGCCAGGTTAGCCACAGAGGTACAGATGTAGGTAAAGGTCTAACTAAAGATAAAACTCATGCCTTACACTCAAAATGTTATTCATGATTAACAAATTAAAACCATTGACGTTTGAAGAATCAACAGCAAGATAATTGATACGCAAAATCTTGAATCTAAACTAGTTCCTCAGTGGAGCAGGTGGGCTATCGATGCAGCCAGAAGTAGGACAAAACCCCAGGATAACATGCAAATGCTAATGGTTTTGACTTGAAAATTGTATCAAAGTATCTTTATACAATTTGGATAATACTGTACTACGGAGATCTTCACCCTACATCAGTGAAGTAAATGTTAAATTACAGGTGAAACTCTGGAAGTTAAAATATCGTGAAAAAGTTAATTTATTTCAGTAATTCAACTTAAATGTAAAACTAATATATGATATAGACGCATGACCTGCAAAGTGACATATGTCAAGCATTTGTTTGCCATCATTTTGTGAGCCATGATTATCAAAATCATAAAAAATAAAGGCTTGATACATCTCACTTTGCATGATGATTTTGGCTCACAGCTTGTAAAAACCCAAATTCAAAATCTCAGAAAATTAGAATATTGTGAAAATGGACTACATTATAGCTCAAAGTGTCTCCCTTTCATCAGCTAATGAATCCAAAACACCTGCAAAGGTTCCCTGAGACTTGAAATGGTCTCTCAGTAGTTCAGTAGAATTCACCATCACGGGGAAGACTGCTGACCTGACAGTTGTGCAGAAAACCATCATTGACACTCTGAATAAGGAGAGAAAGGCTCAAAAAGGTAATAGCAAAAGATGTTGAATGTTCTCAAAGTGCTGTATCAAAGCACATTAATAGAGTGAAAGTGTGGAAGAAAAAGGTGCACAAGCCGCAGGGATGACCGCAGTCTGGAGAGGACTGTCAGGAAAAGGCCATTCAAAAGTATGGGTACCTTCACAAGGAGTGGACTGAGACTGGAGCCAGAGCATCCATGCCACTCCACATTAAGGCAGTAATTGAAGTAAAAGGGGCCCAAACCAAGTACTAAGTACTTATACTTGATTATAGTTTTCAGAGGGCCGACATTTCTCCGTTTAAAATCATTGTTTAATTGATTTCATGCAATATTCTAATCTTATGAAATTTTGAATTTGGGGTTTTTACAAGCTGTACGCCATAATCAAACAAAGGCTGGACATATGTCATTTTGCATGTCATGAGTCTATAGCTCATATATTAGTTTCACATTTTAAGTTGAATTACATAAATAAATGAACTTCTTCATGATAATCTAATTTTTTGAGTTTCACCTGTAAATAACATGGTATCGAGCTTTGACTTTAGCATCAAAATAGTATTGTGACAACACTATTTAGCTTATATTAAACTTCCGGCAACTGATAAACACTAAAGCTAAGTTCAATAATCTGTATAATGCAACATGTGAACACACAAAGTATACATTTTTTGACAGAACGTATTGATGTAATGGTCACAAAAAGAAAAAAAAACAGACAGATGGTTGGGCTACCCTTCACAAAGAGGCTGATCCTTGATGGCTTCTTTTCCATGTGACACATACAACTAAAAGTAAAACAAAAAATAAAGCCAGGATTACTGGAATCACGGCAGAATAAGCAGACAATATGCCAGACAATTGAAATGAGGCCACCAAACATAACCCAAATGTGAATATTCCAGGGCATTTGCCTGCTGGGGTAAGCGCTTGCTTTAAGAATAATCAGATTAGTAGTCTAAGGTGACACAGTCTGCCAAAGGCAAATACTCATTCTCCATGGCAAACCACTGAATATCATTTCAGTTAGAAAAGTTAAAAAGTAACTGTAGTGGCGTTTATTAAGTGTGTGTGGTATGGCTTGCTAATGTCACGCAAAGAGGAAACATGATATTGCAAGTGCATCACTTCTGCACGAAAATAGGTACAACTTGACAGGACAGCGAGCCGCGTCTGTCCCGACTGACGGCATCAATGGGATGTTGGGAGAAGATGACAGTGGCTGAAGATGGATGGGTGCAAGGCCAAAGGTTGGATCACCCTTGACATCTTTAGGAAGTGTCTTAACTTTGCTTTCCTCTGCTCACACAAAAACCCACTGACAGCTGATCCAGTGCGTGTACCACGGACACACACACCCTGTGACGGGACGGCTTTACGGGCCTTAATTCTGCATGTCCTGGGTGGGTGTTTGGGTTGCCCTAAAGCCCCCCATTTGACACAGTGGTCTGGAGGGGGGGCAAAAAGGAAGTGCAGATGTCGTAGAGAGCGGGTGCAGTATGATGAATGGACTTGAATGAGAACAGACCGAAAAGTCAATTCTAAAACGGTCTTGTCTTTAGTTTTTCCAAAACTCTTCAAATCAATAGCGCACAAAGTGACAGATTATCCATGAAACTCATCAATATCATCTCCAATTTAAAATCTCCATCTTTTGTAATTCTTTTGTCTCTCTGTAAACAGACGTGGATACAAATATTTGATGAGCAAAAGAAAATGTGTGCTTTAAATTCATGTACGGCTGACGGCAGTTTCTCGTCATCTTTCAGTCATTTCTGAAAAATGTAACGTCCAATTTCAGGTAAAATAAAACTCTTATGACTCGTACAACCAAATCCAAGTCATAATTCTAACGATTGCAATTTGCATATTGAGAGAGCAGTTATTGAGACAACATAATGTTCACTGACCACACAGTAAAAGCCGTACTTAAACCTGGTATAATAAACCCTATAGTTTACGATTGAACCTTCTCTTCTCAGAAATCTTCTGTAATGCATCTCATCTGGTTTAGAAATTAATGTTTAAGTTTTCCCTCAAAACGCTAATGCTTCTGAAGTTACTTACAAAGTGCACCGTGTGTGAACTGAATCTTAAAATATAACAAAAATGGCTAAGAAAAGTTTCAATGTACCGAGTTGACCTTTTCTTCCCCATTTCTCTTATCTGGACAGTTGCAGAGGTACAGGACACCGCCTCATTGCGTGCTCAACTGTATCTAATTTGAATGCAACAATAATGGGACTATGACTACAGTTAACTGTTCGCAGGTCTTGACCCATTTGTTTCAATGATGCAACGTCCAATATCCAAAATGTCCAGTCGGAAAAGTAGGTGAAATTCTTGTAGCCCAAATCCATGCAAAGAGGGGGGCACGGACTCTGTACTTTTGCGTACACACAGACAAAAGCATTGTGCTGAAGAGGATTATGCAAGCTTGAATTTGCACAGAAAGAATCCCCGTCTATGAGCAACCACTATGCAGCAAATCTGGTATGAGAGACTTTCCCATTCCTTAGGGGACGATTGGGCCGCATAAACATGTCAATTTAGGATTTTGTGAAGAACTGAATCAAGTTTCTACACTAGATTTTAGAGAATCCAAATTTTTCTATGTGTTACAGCAGTGTTTCCCAACCAGGGGTATGGGAACCCTTGGTGTACACAAGCACTTAGCAGGGAGGTACTTGGTAAGATTTCAGATTTAAAACAAAGTTAAAACTGAAGGAAAGCAGTTTAAATTATACTCTGCAATAAAATGGATGGATTTGACAGCCTTTTTGAACAAAACACATCTTTTTACTAAAATCTGAGCGTTAGTTGATCAGACATTCTCTTTAAAAAAAAAAACTTGACAGGAGGCACTTGAAGTATAAAAGACAACTCCAAGGGGAACCACTGTGTTACGTGAGCTTGTGCATGTGGGAAAAGTAATAGGAATGCTGACGATAAGGGAATGTCAACAATGAGCGGGAGAATATAAGGGGTGTTTGTGAGAAAAACTAGGCAGTAGCGTTCTTCTCCCTTTGTATGAATCTTAAGTAGGCCCATGTAGAGGGGGGCTTTGTTTGCTTCCACTGTCGGGGGGCAAGTCCTCCAACTTTTCCCTTCGCTTCCTTCGGGCATAACATTTATCATTCCTCCTCGACGGACAATCATCCCGCAACATGAACTAGCATCCAGCGCACAATAAATGACCGCCCTCCGCCTTTCAGCCTCCCCGGTTGCTTGGATACCTTTCACGCTGCAAGACGGTTCGACATCACATGCTTAGAGACCTCTGGCATTCACTTAAAGTTGTAGTAATGAAATTATTTTCTTATCGTGGGGTAAACTTCATTTGGCACCATAGATCTACACTTGTCACAGTTGATTCGAGTAATGCAGGTTTTGACTTGATTAAAGCTGCATTACTTGACTGCTTAAAGAAAAACACCAAGAATTTAACTTATAGCATTTATAAACTTGCATCATCATCACTGATCTTGATGCAGCCAGCTAAGAGTTTTTGAAAGTGGCATTGTGACTCCTTTTTTCCCCTTCAGTTTGAACAGGTGTACAACTATTAAGGCACGAGATTAGACTGGACCATTGTTCCTCTTTCTTTACCATGTCTTAGCGTCACAATTGGAAATGAGATTAACATATTTGAGTTGTGCAGAACTACTCCTTCAATTTTCTGCGCATAATAGACCTGAGCTTACTTGGCCTTTGCAGTGCTCGTGCCTGTCTCTTTCAGCTGACCGCCCGGCAACCACTTGTTCCGCTGATTATGAGCAAGGACGGCAGATTATTTTGCTTACTGCACCATCTTCTTATGTCTAAGTCAAACATGGGTGCAAAAACTCACCAACACCCAAGTTTACAAAGGGAACAACGGCTAGAAAGCGGTTTCAAAGTGAAAAGGGAACAGAGGCAGGTGCTAAAGTATCAAATCCTTCAACTAGGTTTTGTCTAACTAACAGCAGTGGTGACATATGCAACCTGAGTGATGCAAATGTCATCACTCGCGTGCGAAACAGAGCGTCTTTATGCCAGCCACATGACCACAACATGCTGCAACGCTTGCAATCAAAATCACAGGTTTTTTTTCCCCCCGGTCTTGCACACCAGCCAACATGAAACGGGGAGGAGTTGAGTAAACAGGCAAACAGACTTTAGGCCAGGGTGAGGCTGGTACCTTGTTGAACGTCACTTACTTGTCAGACATGGCTTCGGCGAGCGAATACTGATTCATTAAATCTTCCGTTCACTTTGCCTCACTCAGCAGAAAACGGTCCGGTCGTGGAGGAAAGTCACAACAGAAGCCTAAAAAATGAAGAGAATTAAAGTTACATAATATGGCAACAACATTAGCCAACTCTCAACAGCAAACCTACGGGTATAAATAAAGCTACCTTGAACAACATTGGCATTTCAAACCAGTGATGTGCAAATGAGTTGTTGTACGTGATTTGAATTTTGTGATCACAAATTACTAAAACTAGCCCCAATAGTTTTTAATACTATCAAGTTAGAAAAAGAGAGAAGTGGTACATGAATCAATAACAGAGAATAAAGGGCAAGTCAAGCAAACTTTACAGACACATTTCTTTCTCCATTGGCTATGTCTATACAGTAACCATGGTTACCAGTGCAGCCAACCGGTCACCTCCTAGTCTGTACAGAAAAGCAATCCTCTGAGCAGCAAGGAGTCAACACGTAGCCAGATAAATGAAGAGCATATTATCAACAGATCAGTGGTAAAATAACGACAAAAGAAATCTTTATAAATTAATTAATAAAAGCATGCTATACCTAAATACGAATGAAAAACAATTAGATGTGGCATGCATTAAGAATTACATTTCAATATTATTAACTTGGGCTGAATGATAGTGAACTAACTCGCGATAACGATATTATTGCGATATTTCACTAAAGCATTTCAATACAATATGTTCCATTCTAATTAAACACAAGTTGTAAAGCAACTAGTTTTTGAGGAAATTGTGTCAAAAGAAGACAAAGACAACAACAGGACCAGAACAAGACTAAAATTAACTAAGTGAATGTTTAACGAAAACTGAAGTTTTACACATTTATAAGTTCAATGCATTGCAAAGAAATGTGTCGATCTGGGTCCGATGAAGACTTTAGTGATGTTACGATATATTGTGGCCTCTTGCGATACGGATATTACATCACCTAATATCGCAATAAGATATTTTTTTGTGTGCAGCCCTATTATTAACCTATAATTTAGTTGCAAGTGTAATAGTGAGGAGTAGAGTGTATACGTCAGGATTCCAAACTTTTGGTACCCTAATTATATTCTTTATAGTCACACTTCACCCACTCTGTGTTGGCAAGGTGGGCATTAGACACATTTTAATGTATGCTTCTAGGGCTGCACGTTTTTAAATGTTTCATTAACCGTTAACCGAGGCCCTTAGCGGTTAATACTCGGTTAACCATTAGTGTGCGCACTAACCAACCCCCACCCCCTGCGTGCGCCGCCCCCGCCATTACGTTATACTGACGGACGCGAAAGGGGTTTTTCATTGTTAACACCTTTATTAAATGGCTGGAACACATTTAACACAAAATTCATTTATAGAAAACGTAGTGTTAATGACAGAGCAGTCAAAGTAGGTCACTGACTTGAGTTCACGTGGCCCTACAGTATTTTTTATTTATTTTATCTGAGTCATTTAGCCCGCTTTTTTTTTGTCATTCATGCATACAACAACAACACTTATCTCTCCACGACGTTTTAACAATAACGAGAAAGGCGAGTTTTGTGCCTTTACCTTACCTAGCTACCTCCTAAGAGAGCGCCCGGGTGTCGGCTGTTGAAGTTGAAGTATATCTAAGCACTGCAATGCAATACTTGCATTTTGATCCGTCATTCTCGGTGCTGTGCTGTTTATGGCCCGCTTCATATTGAAAAGTTAAACTAGCTAGCCATGCGCGATGACGGCTTCTCGTATACAAATGTTTGGGAGCACTCTGGCGGTCTCTGGTGGTGCAAAAATGTATTACAAGTATTTTCAATGGCAGGGTAAATTATACATGCTAGTTAACCGTGCAAAATGCTTTTACTCGGTTACGCAATTTTTAACGGTTAATCGGTTAACCATGGACACCCCTAGCTGGACTGCAGATGTTCAGAAGCTATACATTAAAGGTCTACCTCCAATTAATACAAGCCAAGTGTCTGTCTGAAATGTGCTTTATCAAAGTCAAGCATCATCACATGGAAGACTGGTTTGTTTAGTTCTGAAGCAGCCAATTCCAGCAATAATAATCTGATGGCCAATGCAAAATGCCACAATAGGGTGCCACTCCTCGTAGATAACACATGGTTAGATTTAACAAAACAGTGTCAATTCATTCAATCTATGAATCAGAAGGTGAGGGTCTAGACTGTGCAAAATGGAAACAAACTACAACACAGAGTAGGGAATACCCCCAAAAGAATCAGCACTCACCAAGATCCTGAATTATTTACCTCTCAGATAAAAACAGAAATCTCTATAGCTTTAATGTCAGTAATTGTTGACCATGGGACATGTCAACAATCACACAATACCATGTTTCCTAAGCAAATCTTACCATAATATCAAAGCGTAAATCCAGCAGGTTGTCAGAGGCACTGCTGTGGGTGAGGCTCTTCCAGCCTGGTCAGACAGCCACACTGCTGTCATTTAAGTCGCCAATGGTTTGCATGACAAGCGAAAAACACCCCAGACGGCTGGTCAGTCACCTCCTGCAGCTCAACACGCATGCCTCTCCTTACATACCTATATTAGCTTCTAGCTCATCTTTGTTATCCTCCAAAACAGATGCATAAAAATACAAGAGCAGAAGGTGTAAAAAAAAATTCTATTCCTGCAGAGATAGCTACGTACAAGTGCACGTCAGTGGTGTTGAATATGGAGGATCCGAGGCTTAAACCGCCCCTGTCTCAGCAGTCAGGCGCTGGCTGCAGTGGAGAGCGGCAGTGCTGAGATCGTGCCTCTGGAGTCGCATCAACATACAATTGCTGAGGAGGGGGAGGGGGATTTGGGGTAGTGGACAAGGGGGAAGGGGTTGAGGTTAGGGACATGAGCATTAGTCAAAGGGAGTGTGTCCTTTGTTGAAAAGACTTTTTTTTCTCTCTTAGTTTGAGTCGTGAATGGGCACTGCCCATCCAGCTGCTGCTCAGTGTCAGCACCGCATTTAGCCCAGGGTGATGAAAACCACAAACATGAGTGAAGTGGGAACAGTGAGTGAGTATCCAATGATCCGAGAAAATGTGGGAAATACAAGTGTCCGACTCCTCAAAGATCATGAATATTGGCTACATCACATCAGTCCGTACTGATCTACTATAGCCTATAATGAAAGTGAGCTAGATAGTGACACACTTCCTCCTTCAGCTGCCTACTCTCTGAGACCCTTTTCAAAACATAGCACTTTAGCATGCACCACTGAACTTCCAGTAAAGTCATTGCCAGCCAGGGCAGTTATTCATATGAAAAACAAGCTTGTATCATTGTGATTGAGACTACCGGTCTTTAAGTCAAATGACAGAGCAAAAGTAAATAATAGCATCAACTAATCCAAAGGCCGGGTGTGAATAGGCCTCTTCTAGTGTTACTTAGATTTAATCAAACAATAAACAGGAACCCTGTCAAGTCATCCGCTGATGTGGAATCCAGTGTGAGCACTATTGAAACATGGTACTATTATGCTGAGACATCTTTGGAATGTAATGCATTATGCATAGCCTGGAACATTATAAGCCATCCAAAGATGTCAATATCCGCAGTAGAGATGGTTCCTGATGCAACTCGGACCAAAAACGTGCCTAAGGCCAGTGGGGTGTTCTGGGTGTGGCAATGGAGGTTTGGTTTGGTTCAAAGGGAGGCGGAGTTTCCCCAAATCTCTTGAGCTAAAGCAGCACACCTCAC
The DNA here is from genome assembly GCA_007210695.1 of Neogobius melanostomus. NCBI lineage: Eukaryota > Metazoa > Chordata > Actinopteri > Gobiiformes > Gobiidae > Neogobius > Neogobius melanostomus. The sequence continues at coordinate 4,085,466 of VHKM01000221.1, read as the reverse complement.
AGAGATGCAGAGCTCACCCCTTACCCCAACTCCCACAGGACGAAAACTACCCCCACGCACCATACATCATTTGGCCCAAATAGATCACTGTCTTAATTTACACTTTGTTTTCATTTCAATATACACGTGTATACAATATAAGTGTTGAAATCTTTAACTTTTACAATCATATTATGATAAATGGCACCTCTACCAGTGACCTTTTCAGGAGGACATTACGTGCAAATATCCAGGCATCCAAGTGCTATGGTTGGAACATTTTGTCCAAACCGTGTTGGGAGTGAGTGCTTGTTTGTCCAAGTGTAGCGATCTCTGAAAATGAACAAATGGTTCTTTCCAAATTGGGTTTGTTCCAAATAAGCGTTTCCACACCTTAGGCTTGATCAAAACCCAGATCCATGACGCTTCACAAGGGGTTCCCTAAGCTCTGAGAAAAGAAGGATATGTTACAAATTTTACTCAGTTTGGAGATAATACTATATTTTATTTTTCTATTATTATCCTTACCATTATTATTCTTTAAATATTTTACATTTTTCTGAAGTTTTACTCTAGACCAGTGTTTTTCAACCACTGTGCCGGTGCCGTGAGATATTGTCTGGTGTGGGAAATTATCCAATTTCACCCAGTGGGTCTAAAAAATATTTCTTCTAAACAAATCAATTATTATCTGCAAATAATGTGCCATTGTCAAGTCTCTGTGCTGTCTAGTGATCGGCAGAGTAACCATGTAAAACTCTTCCATATCAGTAAGTGGCCACAGGTAGCTAATTTCTTTGAGACGAGAGAATAAGTGATGCATGGATGTGACAGGTGGCGGTGACAGAGGCATTGTGGCTAGTGAGACTATACAGTGTTGCTATTCAAGACACTTTGATGAGAACCACTTTATATTGTGAATATAGGCTATTGAATTACTTTTTTTTAACATTTTCTGCTGGTGTGCCTTGTGATTTTTTCAATGAAAAAAATTTGCCTTGGCTCAAAAAAGGTCGAAAAACATTGCTCTAGACTATATTTATTAACCATTGAAGTGAACATGACTTAAATTGCCCTAGAACATCTGGTTTGAAATTTAAGAAAAAGATCGCTGATGTGCACACTATTAAAATATAAGAAAATATGACATCATTGAGATTTTCCCCCGAGGAGTCAAACTATTGCCTTGACAATGGAGAAGTAATGTGCATGTGTTTGATGACGTACGCAGTGAGGCCATCCAGCTAGAAGAGGACTCTGGGAAAATACTTCAGTCGGATCTTACTGGCTCAACCTTTACCAGTGCAATAGTCTGGATTTGAAAACCAAAACAAGCCATTTAAAATGCAACTCTCCAAAACCATCACTGGCCATTTCAGCTCAGAATTTAACATACAATAAAGCTTCTATTCAGTCAGCTCACAACAAAATGACTGTTTGGAAAGACAAAATTAATTATGAGGGGGAGCTGGTTACAAGAAATGTTGCATGTTTATGTTGTTAGGATGTCAATCTAATTATGTAGATGAACCCCGTGTTTCCAATATTGTGCAAAACAAAATTCAAGATAATCACACACAGGCTGTAATTTGTTAAAGTGTTGTAGCTTAGCAGGTAGGCAGTACAACCAAGGCGCTGGACGGCATATTATCAATATAGAAATTGTAACTTTGTTCCAATAAAAAAGGTGAGGCAATTCCTTGGTAAAGATAATCTCTAAGTCAGGCGGGTAGCAGATACAGGACCAAAAATGTACTTAAGTAAAAGTATCTGATAAAATTTTTTACTTAAGTAAAAGTACAAAAGTATGCATTGTAAAATGTACTTTACGAGTAGAAAGTAAAAGTATTTAAGAGTTTAATGTGCAGGATTTTTCAAAATCTTTTTAATCAAACCAGGTCTAAACGAGTAAACCACTAAACCAGGTCAACAGGAAGTAAACCGGGTCTAAACCAGGACTGAACTAGGTCAGGTCTAACCAGAACAAGGTCTAAAGGAGTAAAACACTAAGCCAAGTCTAAACTGGGACTAAACCAGTTCATCGTAGAGAGGTCACTTTGAAAATAAAATACTTTCAACCCAATTTAAAAATGAAGTAAATAGAAAAGTACAGATACAGGCTCTAAAATGTAGTGAAGTAAAAGTATAAAGTATTCATCATAAAATGTACTTAAAGTAAAAGTACCTATAATTTGTACTTTTTACTTTGTTACTTTCCACCACTGCTCACAGCCAGTAATTTAATGATTTGTCTGCAGCTGGTGAATGATCATACAGCAATATCCCGTTGTATCCAGTTCCCCTGACCTCCCTCAGGCTCTAGATGACACAATTTGGACTTTAGTGCCTGTGTTTGTATACACCAATCAGCAAATCCGGCTGATCACATCTGAGAGGCACCTCATGACCATTATGATTACGGCCAAGACCTGTAAAATTAAATTTCACAAGGCACAAGTTTAGTTGTGTTGACGCTGAGGTTGTTTAGCTACAAAAACAACTGAATTTAAATTATAGAGTAATCTAAACTTTCTCGTTAAAAGTGTGTTTGCTTTCATATATAGTATAACATTAACATCATGAAGTTCTTTTCATTGCATTTTGACTTAAAATGCATGTAATTTGAGGTTCAATAGTGTCTTTGACTTAAAATGAAAATAGTGGATGAAGGCAGTGGAAAAAGCAGGTGAAACGTTTGACTTGGCTGTAGCAGCTAATATTCTCAGCTGATTTTCAAAATACATGGTGTTTAATTAAGATGACAAATTAAGACAAAAATATTAAGTTGACCCTGCTGTAGAATGGGTCTCAATGCTGTCAACTGAGAGCCTTGTTATTGCAATGAAAGACCAACCAAGTGTAAACCAATGACCCCTGAATACAAGTCTGATGTTTATTAGTTGGACCTGCGTTTCCAGTTGCTATAACAGGCGGTGACAGTTTGCAGCTAAATTAACCAATTCATTAGGACATTATGCCAACGTTGAAATGCATACTGCAAATTGATAGAAAATCCTCCAGTTCAACAAAGTTATAGCGATCTCTCCGAACACTCTTTGATACAGAGTAAAACTTAGGAGTGCAACAAGTGCAGCGGCTGAGCTCTCTGCCGCAAAGACATACAGGGCAGCCCACGGAGCGTAATCGCAAATCAAACTTTTAAGCAAAGAGCTAACTTCGAGGTAAGTTGATAACACACTGCGTAGTATTTATCTAATGTGTCGTGTACTCACTGCCCGTGGGTTTTCCTCAGAGCCCAAGGAAACGCGAGAAGGAAGAAGCGTGACAAAGTTTGGTTAGTTCCTCTCGCGCAGCATGGCGGCGGCAGGGGCCAGTGGCTGCATTCAAACCTTCACTGCTTTGATACCGTCGGGCGGGGGAAGGGTGCTCGGGATGGCCATGGGTTTACATTGCTCTAGCCGCCTGTGAATGTTGCTGCTGGATGCAAGCTATGGGGGCTACCATTATCAAAATTCTTTATAAATATTTTCCCATGTGGAATGTGATCTAAGTAGAACACAGTAGATCACAAGTGGACCTTATATCCTTCAATAGTTTTAGGCCTATTGAGCCATATTAGGCCTACGGGAACATCAGAACATTCACTCAAGGGCATATGTCTATTGCTGTCTCTCAATCATGCTCTCAACTAAGACATTTAAGTTTCCATTCATTTTCTTTGCAGGTGGGCCTGTGGCACTAAAAGGTCACTATTGTGTGTCAAAGGTGATACAACATTTTGTTAGAGAGGAGAAAGTAGGCCTAAGCATAGCCTGTCCTAATTCAAGATAGGGAGAGGGAAAGTATGAAGTGGAGTTCTTCTTATTTTGAAAGTTATCTGCAGTCATTCGAAATGTTGGTTAACCAGTTCTACACAACAGTTTATTGCCGGTTATTTAATAGCCTACATGCACAAAGGCAGCCCTTCAAATGGACAGATGGTCCTGCGGAATGAAATTTTTAGCAGCTGGTTGTATCTTCCCTGTGTTACCAAGGCAAGGAGATGTAGCCTTAGCCTACGTGACAGAGTTGCATATGAGGCAATTATCTAATTCTAAGAAATTCTAGAAAGAGATCATGTTGAAACTCATTACACAAATTAAGATTTATGTCGCCTATCTTCCTGGGTGAAACGGTAATGTGACATGCTATAAGAACTAGTTTAGGTCTGCAACTTATGATAATGGGTAATCGATTAATCTACCAATTATTTTCACGATTAATCGCTTGGCTGTGAATGGTGTATGAAAATTTAATTTAATTTTTTTTTTTTATCACATAACACTAAAGTGGCATCGCTTGAGGACATGTTGATGTAGTAAACTTAAAGTGAATGTTTGTTGGAGGCTCTTGACACTAATTCTGCTTCTGATTGGATGAGACAGAGATGGATATTTATGACATTTTCAATGTACAAAACACTACAGACCCCAACTTTAAAAACAAAGTAGGTTTTCATAAAAAAATACACAATTTTCATGTCATTTTTGCTCTAGTTGAGTCTGTGTGAACTAGAAACAATTAAATCGATTACTATAATAGTTGTCGACTATTTCAATAATCGATTAGTTGTCGATTAATCAATTAGTTGTTTCAGTCCTAAACTAGTTAGTTTCATTATATAGGCTAAACTTCATAGGCTTATGTAAACTTTTTCTGGCAGTCTATGGATATATTTAGAGTGGTGAGCTGGTGTATCCATACAAGACGGCAGACCACAACAGTGAACAGGCCAGCACCCTTATAAGATCAGTCAAGAGGAGTAACTGTTTGGCAGCAGTTTAACAAAATATGTTAAACTGCTGCCAAACAGTAAGATCCGACTGTCTGGCATCTTGACCAATGACATTCAAGACATTTTTGGTGTAAAGTGTAAATTGAGGAGTCTAATGGTCCATTTCTGCTAGGGCTGGGACGATACAGTTCTGCCGCTATACAATATATCACGATACAGAGGGCCCGATTCGGTACATATTGCAATATGTACTGGGCGGCCCTGTGGCACAGCGATTAGTGTTCGTGCTTCACAGAAGGTCACGTGTTCAACCCCCGGCATAAATTCGTACTTTGCATTCGACCCATCCTCAATGCTGCTGGGGCAACCTGTAGGAGCAGGGAGCAGCCAGCGTAGGCCTAGGATTAACCTATTGTACATGTTTTTAGTGGTAGGGGAAACTGTTGAATCCGGAGGAAACCTAACCGTTGCGCCACCGTGTCATTGTTATTTTAACCAACTGCCATACCCTGAACAAATTGGATAAAATAGCATAATATAGTAGTTTCCCAGCCAAAACGGGACACTTGACAGCTATGTAACTGAGTTGGGTAGAGGAGTAAAATGCCCCGGGCTCCAGAATGGGGGCCCAAGGAGCCCATTTTCTATTATGGGTCATTTAAAAAAAAGCAAACAGGCCTACATGTGGGGGCCCAACCTTCTTGCCCCGGGCTCCAGTAAGTCTGACAATGGCCCTGGGAATCCTTATTATTGTTGTAGTTGATGTTGTTGCTGAAGTCACTCAGGAGGCAACTTCAGACAGACCAGACACATAATAGTGTAGTCGTGGAGGAGTAGCACCATCTAGTGGCACGGTAGAGGCCCATGTGACAAAGCTGGGCAGGGTATCATATTTTTATTGGCCATTCACAAATCAGTGGTCTATAACTCATAAACGGAGCGCATACAAACACAAATTTTGTGTGCACAAACACATGGCACCACTTTGGAGTGAAAAACATGCATAACAGAACACAGAAGTACAATAAGATGCAAAAACTTCCATTATCCTGTGGCAGCTCATTTTGTTGAATCAAATCATCCCATAACAACTCTAATATTGAACGATTGAACCAAGGATCTATTGTAATATCGTATTGAACATGTAAAACTGCCTCCTAGTGGTGTCTTTAGTTTGACTCCTCAGGGACTTAACATTGAGTATGACTTGAAATGCTTCTAGTAAGTACTGTAGACATTATGATATGTTTTACGGACTTTAGCCTATATATTTGTACTTTTTTTTGGTAGAAATTGGCCTCTCTGCACTGGGTGTGACATCCAGATTGATGGGCACCACCCACTCTTCGGAGAAGATCTAACCCACCTGGGCTGGTCCACTCCACATGCTCTGTGGTTCAAAAAAGAAAAAACGCCATCTATTGAATAAATATATCTTGTACACCGGCTACCGGAGTGTGTGGTGCTTTTTTATTTTTTATTTTGAAGATTTCTTAAAGAGTAACTAAACACCAAATCAAGTTTTTTTTTTACTGATAAACTGTCTCAATGGGTGTCTCATAGTGTTGTCCACTGGTCCCTGACATTATTCTGACATTATAGCGCAAACATGTGTAAAATCCTAACTTTGGCCTGAAAACGAATGGGTTGCGCCCCCTTCAGGGTTAACTCTGCTACTAAATTAGAATTTCCTGATTGGCTGGAGAGTGTCCACGGCCTCCACAAAACGTCATAAGTCGCACCAGCTCCACACATCGTCATCAGGTGCTGCCAATTGTCCTGCCCCATGCACCTGTGGTATATAACCAAGTCCCTCCCACGTAATCAGTCTGCTGTGATTGTGCCAATGCAAAGGCCCACACACTCACCCCCGCATGTCACCCCCAAACTTCAGAGACCGCCTCTTTCACAGCACTTTTTGACTTTTGTTTGTTCATTCCCTATGCTGCCTGGCGACTGGAAAGAAGCCTCCGGAAATCCACAGGAGGTCACCAGGCAGCATAGGGAATGAATGGAAGCTCGCCGCTCTCTTCTCTTCTGCCGCTCTAGGTGTGAGTCCGGTCTGATGCATGCTCGGTAAAACGGGCGGAGCAAGTTCTCATCCGGGGATTTACAGTGAACTTGCTGAGAAGCGAACTTTGAATTGGAGCAGGACTTGGGCCACGCGTGATGACGTTTTACGAGTCCACGAGCACACAAGTACGCAGATTGAGAAACGGCCCAAGGCTTATCCTGAACTGAGCTCTAAACACTAAAATAACTAACATTTAAGCAAAGTCAAGAAATGTATATATGCAGAACTCAAAATGTCCCCTTCAACAATGAGGCTGAAGTCCGTGATCCTTAAGATTAGGCATTAAAAATCAAAGTATTTTAAGATTAGGTCCATTGCATAATCCGTAACACAAATTGGTTTAAAGAAGAAATTAATAGACAGAAATCAAATTGAATTAAAATAAGTCCAAACTTGGTTATAAAATGGCAAACTTCCATTAAAAATCGGGTCTGGGTTGTTCCCTCCTCCCTTCCCCTACACCCTTCCACTCAGCCCTCAGAGAGGGCACCTTCAGAGGTTCACTCATCAGAGAAATTCGAGCTGTGACTTTCAGACGCACTCTCCCTCTCCCCACGGACTGCACAGCCCATAATGTTGCAATAATCACAAGTTCGACTGATCATACTTTTAAATGGAAAAAAAGTTCCCTTATGAGTTTACAAAGTAATTCAGATTTAAATGTGTCGTATTTACATGATATAATTTAGATTCTTCAAACTCACAAGGGAGAACTTTTCCTTTCCCAATAAAATCACATGAAGTCTCACTGTCGCTTCTTTGTCATTAATAAATGTCTTCTTCTTCTTCTAATGGTTTGCGGCAGGCTGTACGCTAGCAGCGTAATGCTGCCCTAATAAATGTCTATGTGACGGTAAAGGTGTTCAAATGAACACTTAGATGCTCCTAAACAAACACAGAACTGATGTTGTTTGGTGCGTGTAGCTCGTGGGACTGCTCTCCGGTGTAACACACACCTGTTAAGTCTGCATCATCTGCATCGATGCTGACTCGCTGTGAAGGAGCTGAGCAGACACTTCCCCTCACTGAGTGCTCCGTTTCGGACAAAACTCCACTCCGCGGGCACGCGCAAACTGAGTGTAAGGGGGTAGGGTGAGGGAGGAGGGAGCGATTTTGGAAAGGCCCTACTCCTGACAACAACGTTCCCCTATGTATTTTGTGTGTCGTGTAGTGACGTCACTTCATGACACGCCTCTGTCTTGCAGGCTGCAGACAGACCCTACTCGCCACTTTGGAGTGAATCAGACACTGGGGGCTAACTATGGGGCTAACTTCACACAGGTCACCAGTGGCACACGTTTCCCTGTTATTCTTGTGTGTAGCGCCTCCCACTGTACAGTCGTGATACAGTCTGTGCGTGATTCACAAATAGCACAGAGCCTGGGCATTCTATCTACAAGCAGGATACAACAACATAATGACAAAATAATATGATTCTCAGGGTAAAAAAAGGAAATATTTAGTAACTGTTTCAAAATTCACAACCCAATGGATAGCGCCCCCTTTACCACATGTCTGCGCTGAACCAATCGTAAACAGCAGCTTATTTCTTTGCCGCACCCAAGTGGGATGATGGCGGATGGGCAGAGCAACGGAGTAACGATAAGCTTTCAGTAAAATTTGGCCCAGATCGGGTAGTAAAATAGTAACCAATAGTCGTTAGTCCTACACTGTGCACTTTTTAAACCCCATCTCTTGATAATAAGGTAAGTATATAATGTTCGCCATATCAGTTCTGTTTCTGCAGAGAGCTCGGTTAGTTACAATATGGCTCGCATGTCTGTCCCAGTGTTTTCGTTGTTTTGCATTTAACTTGTGGTTTGTTCACTTGGGTTTAAACTTGCTTTGCACTGAGATACTCTTAATTATAGGTCATAATTTCCGTTTGCTCTTTAGGTTTGTAATCAGTGACACTGTAGGCTGTACTGTCGAAGGTTAGCTAACATTTCTTTCCGCTATGTCTCTCCCAAGTGCCATTAGCTCCCCTGCACGGGACGGGACAGTGCAAGTACCGCTTTTAGTTTGGATTTTACTTATTCTTCAGCACAGGGGGATTTTCTGTGTCTGCCTTTGCTTGTGAATGTGTATTGGATGTACTGTGGCGGCTGATGATAATGGCCTACTATAAAACACTGTGCAAACAACAATATAATGCTAACGCTACTGTTACCGAGCTATTATTTGAATAAACTGCTGTTTCCTCCCACAATTTCGCAAACATTTTTTTCCACACTCTTTTCGCAGAATGTATTTCACTGGAACCAATGAATGATGCTAAAGGATTTCTCCCGGTGCAGGGAATTGCAATAAGGCAATAATGCTATTGCCTTACCCCTGGAAGTGCATGTCACCATTTTGCCAAACTACCCATTTAATTGACAGTCTTGGCTGGATGCTCCCTTATGTTATCTGATTCCCTGTTGCTTTTCTATGATCTCAACGGATGCCTGTGCTATGTTTGTTATACTCTTACTAGTTCCACGCCCACAGCCTTTCTGCAGTGCAGCTGTAATGAGCTCTTCCTTCCTGCCAATATGGGAATGTTGACCTGGGTGCTGTATTTAATTCTAGACATGTTGATTGTTTTTAGGGCTGATGAAACTCCCCAAGCAAAACAATAGTGTTGCTCATGCTTAAGACTGTAGAATCGGAGCCCATATGGTTTAAAGCACGGTCCACTTGGTATGGTGTGCATTAACCAGATAATAACCCCAGTTCTGGACACATGCTTATGTGCGCACTGGCCTTGTTAGCGGGATATAGCAGGATAATGCTATAGATACTGTCAATAGTCTCTTAAAGGGGGGGTATTATGTAAAATTGACTTTTTCAAGCTTTATATCATGTTATGTCATTCCCTCATTAAACACATGCCTGGAGTGTTGCCTTGGCTCATTCACATATTTTTGATTAATCAGTAAAAACTTAGACGGCAGCCATTTTAGGTGTAGCTATGCCTCAGTCCTCCTAGGAACGCCCCACCTCCTGGAGACGCCTCTGGACCTTTTGTCACCAGCCAAGCCACCAACCACTGCCCCCTCCCCGCACAGTAGTGTTGTTTAAATGCCACAGCAGTGTGCTGAAGGGGGCGTGTCGGAAAGCTTCTTAAAGAGACAGAGGCCTATTTCAAGACATTCAGTACAGCCATTTTGAGAGAGCAATTTTATTCAAGGCAGTTATTTTAATTTACTGCATATACAGACCAACAGAAGGTTACGTCATCATTGTAGTATGCTATAGACTGGTGCTATGTGATTGAAAAAAGCATAATACCCCCCTTTTAAGCAGAGTAAAACCTCTATACTGTTCATTGCTTGTTTGTTTATCAAAATTCTAGTGACATAGGCCTACAGACTTGCACAATCAGTATCTTGTAAATACCCCATGCTTAAATTACATCAACCACCTGCACTATGACTGTAAACCTGCATGGCCAATGTTGAGTTTTGATATTGTTGGAATTTCTATTTTTTTTATTCTGTGTTCATTTTATTTTCTATTCATTGTATATATATTTCCTCTAGTTACTATTACTGATTGCACATTTTGCTTATCTTAAATAAGAATCAGCCTTAGGCCTCACTAATGTTTTTGGCACACATTTTCTGATTTCTTTCTTTATTATGTGAGAAATGATTCGTGCTGGAAAGATGTTTCTAGACAGAAAAAAGTGGTTTCTTTCTCACAACATGAAGGTTTAGAGACTGGAAAGCCCACTGTTTGGCTCTCATCCAGTTTTATAAGCTTATTCTGTGTTTTATGTGTTTTATAAAGTCAAGTCTTGATGATGGCACATGTAAAGGTGACATGCTGTTTACCAAATGATATGTGCCTACAGCTGGTGTTGCATAACATCTATCTCAGTCCCTGTGTTTCCATGACAATGTTTGGTCTCCATGGTGTTTGCGCTTCAGCCCAGACGCCTACACTTTAGAGCTGAAAAAGGAGCTCTGTTACTGACTGGTTTGTTCAGCGTCCACATTCATCGGTACCTTTTAGTGTGATGTGTTCACAGTGCTTGAGCTGTTAGGCAAATCAAATCAGCGCATCTGTGTGGCGCTTTTGAAATGGTGTTTTTGCGAAAGTGTCATTTTGAGGCTTTCTTCTCATTTTAGTGTTTCCTCAATTTTGTCTGTTTTTGGAGGAAAATCCCAGGGAATAATTTATTTGTTCATTATCACTGTAATATAATATTCAAAAACAGAATTGCACTGTCGTATTGCAGTCTTTTCTTTAAACCAGCGTACAACCTTTGTACCAGCCCAGGTGGCTAAGAACTGTTGTCACTGTATGGCCTTCCTCTCTGTGTGTGCGTTCTCTCAACAGGGAGGTGCTACAGCAGCACTTAAAGGCACTCTAAAAGGATCATATTTCCCAATAGATTGATTCTATTGACGTGCAATTTTCTTCCAGTTGCCTCTGAGCTTTTGATTCAGTTCGCAATAAGAGTAATATTTATGTTTCAGGCCTACATCCTTGCTTCATGTTCTTAAACCCTTTTGATTTGGAGAATATTTTTGAACAGCAAATTAATATGAGGATGCAGTGATGACTTTGGATGAAAATGACTTTTTCTGCCTTCAGTTTTTCACCAACATAAACAAATGCAACAGCCACTATTCAGTGTAATTAGAATGACTTTCACACTTTCTAGAGACATTACAGCCCTTAAAACAAATGCTGTGCTGGTGCATTTTGCCCCATGTCGCTACTGTTTTCTTATTCTACACAAGAGTATTAAGAATTGTTGTCTATAGGTAGATTAGAATCATTACACTTAAACCTTATTAGATTCTTTCTATCATGTTGACAGTGAAAGCCTTTGGGCTTTATCATGTTTTAGAGATTAATTTCACAGGTCAGTTCCAGTGAAATGATGTGTGTGATATATGATTGTATGTCTGATCATTTAGCCTGGCCTATTGTCCTTGTAGTTCACATGGTCATTCAGTCTGACTGAGAATGCTTCTACGTTTCTTTGTTGTTGTCATGGTAAATCTGGCTGAACATTTTTAAGGAGCTTATTTGGACAGGGCAGCACCAACTGAATGTTTGAATGGGAGAGACATTTAGCAAATTGTCAGTGCCGGGACTCGGGGAGAGCAGGAAAAAAAGTTTGGGAACCACTGCACTATGCTATTGAAGTGCTGGCAGAACATTTATATTGATGCAAACTAGTGGACTGAAACAGTCCACTCGTCCTACTGCAGCCATTAACTCGTTAGACTCTTTACGTGTGAAAGTCATGGGAAACCTTTCAGGGTTTGAAAATGTATAATGTTTGTTTTTGTAACCCTTCCAGTAGAATAGCCGAGGATGAACGGCGAGTCCGGTGCAGGAGTGGTGACGGCCCTCCTCCCACCACAGCTCCACACAAGGAACGCTACTTTGACCGGGTGGATGAGAGCAATCCAGAGTACCAGAGGGAAAGAAACATGGCTCCAGACCTCAGGCAGGACTTCAACATGATGGAGCAGAAAAAGAGAGTGTCCATGATACTACAGAGTCCGGTTAGAGAAACACCTGTCATATAATCCATTACTATTCACACTAGCCACACTTAGTCACAATAATACTCTGCAGGCCTTCTGTGAGGAGTTGGAAACCATGATCCAGGATCAATTAAAGAAGGGGAAGAACCCTACTAGCCTGTTGGCTTTGCAGCAGATTGCAGACTTCATGTCCACCAGTATGCCCACCATGTATCCTGCAGCTCCACAAGGAGGGATGGCAGCACTCAACATGAGTAAGTACAAACAAGAGTGACTTTGACAATGAGTTTGATGCATTAAGGCACCTTTTCATAGAGTAATACAGTGCAGGTCTATCTCGTTTGGGGGTGTATCCACTGGAGTCAAAAGCGATTTGGTCAAGGGTCATGGTCAGTCACTGCTACCGACTGATTAGGGGAGCGAGAAAGCACACAGAGGAAATGCAATACGCAAAAAGCAGAGGATTCCATGCGATGCCAAGATAAATGTTTAGACCACATGTTAAGCAAAACAAAGCTATCACATTAACAACAGCTGTTTCCTGTTTGAATACTTTTTGGAATACTTCAAATACTAGTTATACTCATTACATTCTTGAGTTTTAATGTGATGTTGTGTAGTGAGGCGAGAGGTAAGAAATGTAATAACTGGCCTTAGGCAGGAGATTGTTTTCGGAATTATAAACTCCCGATTTCGATTTTATCACGATTTTTTTTATAGTAACACAAATAACTTAAATTACACACAGAAGAAGAAAAAGATTGAATTAACACACTAATTTATTCAACTTTGTGAAAATCAACACAGCAAAAATAGACTTAGAACTAACTCTATACATTAAAAACACAATAAAACTCCAGACAATAAAAGTACAAGAGTAACACTAAGTTTGGTAAAGGCTTGATGTTCGTGTCTGTTGCTGTTTGGCATCTTTTCTGAGACGTCTCACTCATGACGTCAAGCTGCTTTGATGTGACGCTCTGTCGCTGTCTGACCCTTTCACAATAAGAGTCTTATTAAAGCGATAAGATGCAGTGACTTTTATTGTGTAAAAGGTCAACCAGAAGCAGTGAGTTACTTGACAAGAAACTGAGGGTCACGGTGTATTTGGAGAACTTTTATATTTTCAACGACATGGATAAACGGCGCATTTGTGAGAACGGTCCAGGATTTAAATTAAACAAATGAGAAGGATGCGGCGCCTGACAGAACTGTAAGGATGAAGGACACACTCGCTTCTTCGCACATGTGTCAGGTTAACAAACACACGCTGCGATCTACTCAAAGCAGCGGCGTTAGGGGGGAAAGACACTGATATAAATACCGTCGAAATAGAGACGGAACACTGGGTTTAAAAGCTCAGGATGGAGGAGTCTGGTCGTAAACGCGCACTGTAGCGGAGCGGCTCGCTGCTAAATGCTCGCATTAGTGTCTGACATTGCGTAGCAGAAAGTTTGTGGCTTGGCTTTGCTTCACTGACTGAAAAGAGTCAACTGCGCAGAAGTGCTTAGAACCATGATTTAAGCGATCCCACAAAAATGACAGATCGTCCGCTCTGGAGATCGTAAGACGGTCTAATATCACCCAGCCCTAGCCCTATACTGGCCTGCACTGATTTAATCTCCAACCTTCTGAAACACTTTTCTGAGAGTGGTTAATTCCATCAAATCGAGCTGAGCTCAGCCGATCTGCACCGAACGACCTCATTGAAACGTGCCTTTGTTAAACTCTAACCATTTTGCTGAACAAAGATTTTATTGTGCTTAAAAGGTTTGGGCATGGTGACTCCTGTTAATGACCTGCGAGGCTCGGACTCAATTTCCTATGATAAGGGTGAGAAGCTTCTGCGCTGCAAATTGGCTGCCTTCTACCGACTGACTGACCTTTTCGGCTGGTCACAACTTATCTACAACCATCTCACAGTAAGATGCAAAAGGAAATGGAGTAGCAATATCTTATTACAGTGCAGTTTGGTTAATACAAAGTAAGTAAATGACTCTCATCCTCTAGGTCAGACTGAATACGGACCAGGAGCGGTTTCTAATTGTTCCTTTTGGGCTTCTGTACAGTGAGGTCACTGCCTCTAGTCTGGTGAGATGTTTTGTGATGTCCTATGGTTTTAATTGTTGATCAAAGAATTTCTGATTTTTAATAAATCCTGTTTTTATTTGCGGCGACCTTCAGGTAAAATTGGACCTTCAAGGTGAAATAGTGGATCGAGGCAGCACCAACCTTGGTGTCAACAAGGCTGGCTTTGTTCTCCATTCTGCCATTTATTTGACAAGGCCGGACGTCAAATGTATTGTTCATGTGCACACATCTGCAGGAGCTGCGGTAAGAGACTTACTTTTGAACTAACAATAATATGTATTTGGACTTTTGAGGATTTGTTATGTTCCTCTGGCTGCAGGTTTCAGCAATGAAATGTGGGCTCTTGCCAATTTCGCCTGAGGCATTGTCACTTGGAGAGGTGTCTTACCATGACTATCAAGGCATTTTAATAGATGATGAAGAATGTGCGCTGATACAGAGAAACCTTGGCCCCAAAAATAAGGTACTTGGGAAAAAAAAAGAAAAAAGTTTAATACATAGACTGAGCTTTTACTTTTTCTTACATCTATTCTTTATTTGTCAGGTCCTTATTCTTAGAAACCACGGCCTGGTGGCTGTAGGTGAAACTGTGGAGGAAGCCTTTTACTACATACGCAACTTGGTCACAGCCTGTGAAATCCAGGTTAGTCTTGAAAATATTCAGTCATACAATATAATGTGCTCAAAAGGACTCTAGCAATATTTATTTATACTTTAATATGTTTATGCTCCCTCCTAACTACTGCCCTTTCTCGACACGTCATATGTCCTTATTTCCTTATGTTCTGTGTTTCTTATAAGCCTTTCACATTGTATTTTCTCATTGTATTTTTTCTGTATTCATGTAATTTTTCTTGTTTGTCTTTTATTCGTTCCAAATTCCTTCAGGTTCGAACACTGGCCAGCGCTGGAGGGCCAGATAATCTTGTCATGCTGGACCCAAGCAAATACAAGTTGCGCCCACGTGTCCCAGAGGTGGATGAGGATGGGTCTTCTACTCAACCCAAGTGGCAAATTGGGGAGCAAGAATTTGAGGCTTTCATGAGAATGTTGGATAACCTCGTAAGAACCTCTGCATTTCTATTATGTGTGTTCTCATATTGCAAATCTACCCAAGCTTATGTTGTTTTTATTCTGTTGTCTATAGGGCTACAGGACAGCCTATCCTTATCGCTGCCCCGCATTAAGAGACAAAACTAAAAAGTACAGTGATGTTGAAATTCCCTCTGGCCACGGTGGCTATTCATATGGGGAAGACAGTGACTCAGGGGCTCGCTCCCCACTGAAACACAGCTTCCAGCGCGGCCAGCGTGACAAGACCCGCTGGGTGAATACAGCTGGCCGACCTGACGAGCCCTACGAGGATGGGCCAGATGGCAGCAGCCCCAAGTCCAAGCCAAAGGTGTGGACGAACATAACACACGATCACGTCAAACCCTTGCTGCAGTCTCTATCGTCCGGTGTCTGCGTGCCAAGCTGTATAACCAACTGCTTGGTCTGTGCCTATCTTATTGTTCATAGTATAGAAATTACAGCTACCTTGGTAGTGCGAGGGGGTAGGGGGTTGGCATTATGAGGCTTTGAGGACACCGAGGATTGTGTCTAATTTTAACTGTTAAAGCTTTAGTCCTCACCAATGATGACACAGAAAACTGTTCAGTTGTTGACTATCTCTGTTCTTTTCCTTCTGGTCTCCAATTGCGTCATGATGCCAGGCCAGCTGCCCACAGCATGCCTCACTGCATGTGTGGTAGTCCAATGCATTATTGTTGCTGTTTTTCCCCAGAGGAGCAGGCAGCAGGGGTGTGGCATGAGTTCCCTGAGTGGCCAAATAACTCTAGCAAGACAGTAATGTTGCTTCAAGTTAATAGTATAATCCTTTTTTTCTTTTTCTTTTTTCTTAGCACTTTTTAAGTTTTCTGTAGTTTTTTATTCTTAAATATATTTATTGCATCCATTACATTTTATGTGAAAGATCCGTAGACCTTTCAGTTTAAATGTTTTTGTAATTATTAATTTTCTTGGGTTTAATATTTAGTAGTATCATGACTGAATTATTTTCAGAAAATAAATGTTTGCATGAATGAATATGCTAAAAAGACACAATTTATCTCATTGTGAACAAATTATCTCCTGTTGAAATAGTAGGAAATGTTGTTGTCAGGCCCTCTGTGAGTATATCATATTTACATGTTCATCTCACATCGATCAACCCAGCTCGGCTACTTCATACTGAAATTGTTCCTCATCTGGCCTTTGGTTTTGCAGCTGAGCGGTCAAGCTCAGAGTAAATACAGGAATGGAGCCATAAGCTGATGCTTTGCTCAGTGAATTACATGCCTTGTATAACAAATGCTGTGAACATTTTGCATGGCAGCTAACTACCTGCTTTTTATTGTCACCAGCAGTGCAATTAATTTGCTGCAAGATCTGGGTTATTTTTTGCTGAGCATTACCAGGTTCACAAAGTATTCCCGATAAAGTTCTTTCTTGTTTCACATGGAAACATGTTAAGTTAATAAGTTGCGTTCATAGGATTGTTCCAAAGCGGGCGAGTGTTCTTGGGTGTGTTTCTTATTCATCTTTGTCATCTTGTTGTGTATCAGCCTGGGAAATAACTTTGGTGATGCCAGCTCACCCCTCAGAGCCACTCGCTTCGTAAGCCTGTCACCTCACTGCCAACCCTTCAGTTCTCCTCTGTCCCCCACTTTTCTGTTCACCCACGTGTGCTGTCTTCAGTTCATCACTTTATCCACCCGTTTCTGTTGATTAATGGTTCATATCAATGATGATGACTGTCGGCTTTGTTGTGTGAGTGTGTGGTGCACAGGGATTCTGCTTCTAAGCTGTTTGTTCTTGTAAACGAGATGAATAAATTGGAGAATATAGATTAGTGCGAGGCCTTTCGCTGGCCATTTTTTTTTGGGAAAACCAATTACCTCAATTTGAGTTTTAAACTTAACTTACCAGAGCAATAATGAAGTATGAATGAAGTGCAGATTTCAACAAGTCAGTCTAATTTAAATATAACTCATCATCATTGGTCCATTGTCTTACATTTTCATTATTTCTGTTTATATTCAACAGGTTCTGTCATTGTCCACCTTTTTCTCTTCAGCATGTTTTTATATTGTAAAGCCTGCATTATATTTTAGATTGCATATTTCTGTGCTGTAAAGTCATTGTAGGTTTTTAACCATATACATCTTCTTTACAGTGGACCAAAGAAGATGGAGTCCGTCAAGCTGCTGTAGCTAATCAGTTTATTCCCCTCAACACCAACCCGAAAGACGTCTTGGAAATGAGGAATAAGGTACCTCCGTTTGTTCTTACTATCTTCTGGTTCATTTCATTGGGCAGCGGGGTTGGGGGCAAAGAGACTGCTGTGCAGCACCTGCAGCTTGCAGCATTGCTCAAAATGTCTAGCCTGGTGGAGGTGAAGCTGTGCCTATAAACTCATCAAAACATTTTAACTGACCTTTTAACAGGGTCACTACATTTGAGAATTTGATATAATTTTTTCTCATACAACTCCTGACCGATATAACTCTGAGCTATCCACTGTTTTTCAGAAACGACCCAAACAGAAAATCCACATGTTCATTCTTTCCTTTTAGTAATGGAATTAATTGTATTGGGTTTCACAAATTAATAATCTTGTGACTCCAGTACCTTTTGCAAAACCCCCGTCCCAAAACAGCCATTGTCCAATCATACCTCATAGCAAACGTCTCTGTCATTCTATGGATCTCCTGCCAAAGAAAAATGGTGGTTTCTGCCGCCGGAATATCTGGCACGTTTGCTTTCTAAGTGCTGCTGGAAAAGTTCAGGGTGGTTTTGTTTTGCCTATTGTCGATGGCACATGGGGCATCGCGGCTGGGCGTAAGAATGAGGAAGTCGTGACTTTCAGATTGAAGTCAGGCGTGTTAGACGAGGGCGCTCGAGGAGTTTGTGCACTCTCCTCCAGTAGGTTTAGCAAGCTAGATCACTTAACAATAGTGGTCATATTTTTTCAGTAATAGCCTAACAAAAGGACCATGACTTTCCTACACAGCTGTGCTGGTTGTGTTTAAGGTAGCTCGTAGGGATTCTTCTGATTTCACATGTTGCTGGTGCGTTAACCTCGATAGATGTAGTGTCCCTTTCATGCATATTTTGAATAAACACTATTCCCCCACAGCACATTGCAGCCTCGATCTGGAGTGTATTGCACTAAAAAGAGGCACCAATAGGCCTTTTCCAGTAGAGATTCCTACCCAGGCCAGCGCAAGGTCTGCCCGTGTAGCCAAGCGTCTCCACTGGTCAAACGGGGTCACTCAAGGGCCAAAGCGCATTGAACTCATACTAACGTGATGCAAACAGACTACTGGCCTGAGGACGGCCCTCACTAAAACACACGGGTCATATGAGGTGTTTTTGGCAGCCCTCATTTTACTAAATGTGATTGTTTCAGTCGACGAAAACTCGATAACAAAAACTAATCCCTGTCCTCTTCTTGACGGAGCTAGCAACATAAGCAAAGGGGGCGGGGCTTTTGCAAAAGGTCAATTCCAGCGATATTAACCACAAACCAGGTCAAAACACCTAATTTAACTGGGGTAACAACAAATTTAACACAAAATGTATGCTGGTCCTCAAATCTAGTTTTGAACTATAGGATACTTTGAACGTTCTGTCATGTTTATTTATCCCAAGTTATTTGACTTGCAGATTCGTGAACAGAACTTGCAAGATGTAAAGACTGCAGGTCCCCAGTCTCAGGTTCTTTGCGCTGGAACAGTCGTGGAAAGAAGCTACGTCCAGGTCAGTCTGCACACACAGAGTAACTGTAGTGTTTTCAGTCTGTTGACTTGTTATAGTTTAAGTGGGCGCATGGATCCAAGAGTAATAGTAACCTGTTACTTACCATATCTTTCCTAAGCAAATATTAGTGTTGGCCCAATACTCTTGGAGCCTATAGAGACTTTTGTAACTGTGGCATTATTCTTTGACAGCAGACAAAGTCAATCTGGCAGGTGAGTAACTTATGTGAGGTAACCGCGATCTGACAACTTGCCAGCTCGGGTTATGTCCACAAGTCATCATTAATGAACGTGATTTAATTTTCAAAGGAAAAGCGTTTTTGTTTTTGCATGAAGCTGCCTTTTGTTATTGAAAACCCATCTTCTCAGAATACGTCTGGTTTGGCATGATTAAACCCTATTCATCTTTGAGTTTCCAATTTATTTATTTTGCCTTAGCAGTCGGTATGGACCAGAATAAGAATATGCAACTATATACATAGAAGGTATAAAGAAAATTGTGTGAAATAGAGAATTTTACTTGTGTGCATATTTTTGGTATTGCGCATGTCCTGAGGAATAAATAAAATACAAACACAACCATTGCTTAGCTCCATTTTATTTCTTGTCGCCTCCATTTTGCATGCATTTTCAATGTGTACGTACTAGCCGAGCAAACTATATTTGTGTACAGAGGTGGAAAGAATTTAATGTTTCGATGGGCATTTGGAACAATTGTCTAAGGAATATCGCATACAGATTTTCTGTTACAAACTATTTCTACCCTTTGCATGTGACAAATTTTCAGTCCTTGGAATGAAGTGAAGCGCTCTTTCCACCTTTGTATGGTGGATGGTGTTCGCACACATTTCTACTGATCCCGCCCCAAATATTAATATTGATGTTCTGGTACCTAAGAGTTGGGCTGTTCCCTTCACTGGGTTTACTATTGCAGGACGCCCCTCTGTCTGACTGTACAGATACTATTGATGGCCTTGATGTGTCCGAGGGGTCCTATAGTCCTGCTAAATCATTTAGAAAGGTACTTACTGTCACAACCAATTCTTTTCACCTGTATTGCACACCTCTCAATATTTTTGCGATAAGAATACGGGGCTATTTGTTTCCCTCAATTTATTGTGGAAATAAATGGGGCTGGGCAATTAATCCATTTTTCTTTATTTTTTTTTATCGAATTGTGTGTAAATCTGGTTCGTCTCCATAATTGTCAACGGCCAATCCTGTGACAGTAATAGTTCATTGTTTGTGAGGAATAAAATGGAGTGTATTTTGTGTTAAATAATGCTATAATGAAAGCCTTTCTTTGTTGTTTAAGCTGAACAACAAATATCTCAAACCTTATTGATAAAAGCAGTACTTGTTTGTTAATAATCAAATATCAAGATTGATCAACATGTGGAAGAAAACTGATATATCTTCTGGCCAGTTCGCCCAGCCCTAGAAATGTGTCCATCTGGATCAGGGGTTGCCAGGTTTGAAGTATTCCTGTTGTATCGGGCAGCTTTTTCAGCGTTTTTTCATGTAGAATATGTTCATTTTGTTTAAATCTTTATACAAATTTCCATTGACAAAGGTTTATACCTAAGGCCATCAGAGCTGCTCGGTCTGTGGGAAAGAGAAGAGGGGGTGGGTCCGTATCACTGGGGATCACATACAGGGGAAATTACGCTTGTGCCGCATGTCTACAGATTTTGGACAGACTTGGGGGCACATTTGGCTCTTGATACCTGGCAACCCTTCAATTGATGGTTTTCAAATTTCTTAATGGATGTGTTCAATTAATTTGAGTTGAATAAAGATTAAAATACCTGCACACAAGTAGTGAGAAGAGAATGTTGTTTTTTTGTGCAACTGAGGGGCTGTATCTGTTCAGTGTTTTATCTATTCACTCACTGTCGTTCCTCTGTGTGTCCTGAAGGGGGAGTTGGTGACTGCATCCAAAGCCATTATTGAAAAGGAGTACCAGCCCAAGGTTATCATCAGTAAGCAGGGTCCCAACCCCTTCACCAAACTCACTGACCGAGAATTGGAAGAGTATCGCAGAGAGGTTGAGCTCAAACAGAAAGGCCTTGAAGGTAACAAAGAATATCTGCTTTGGTAGTTTTATTTTCATTAAGATGAACTGTATTTGATTACTGCTCTTTAAAGCTGCACTTCTGAGTCTTCCATGTTATATTTGTACATAAGATCAACTAAAATGTTTTAAACATGAACAAGTGATGCCAAACATGTTTCTTATAATTTCCTGGACTCCGATGTGTTTAGTTGGTGAACTGTATGGCTTTAACCAACCAAAGCTGCCCTAAGCTAGTCCATTTGCCAGCCTGATATAGTTGCATTTTCATATCACATCGCTGAACGCTGCACCTTAGGAACAGCGTGTTAACTTTGGTCTGCAGAAGCAGAGATGAGCTCCACACCTCCCCCGCCTCACAGTGCACTCCCAACACACCCCTCACCTGCCCCAGCACCATGTAAACACATGTGCAGCGATCGCAAAATAGGTGCAAATATTTGAAGCAGCAACACGAGTTTAGCGTTCTGAAAGTATTTCACCAAAGACCGAGAAATGATAAACCTCTGACCGACCTTTTTGAAGCTATCAAATAAGAGGTCCTATGTTAAATGTAACTTAACCTGTTAAGATGTTTTTTGATTGAAATAGCTTTTGATTTCAGTAAATAATGACCTCCTAATGCTGCAAATTCAACAAATGACCATAATGTGCAACTGTACATTTTAAGTTGCTTATTATATTTATTTTTGAAAAAAATATTGTTATCACTGGAAGGTTTTTTCAATCACATTCAAATAATCCTCGAACAGTTAAAGACTTGGAAAAATATGCCGACTCTCATTTGAGTTGATTTATTTATTCCAATAATCCACGATTTCCTTCGCAACTTTTCTTTAGCAAATAATAAACTCACTTTAGTTGCGCATAAGTTAAACAGCTCCTTACATGCAAGTATCAAAATGTTTACTTTGATACATTTCCTTTTTATTCTGTTGATAAATGTGTGTAGCATACATTAAATGATCAGGGAAGCATGTGGAAGGGACCAGAGGTGTGTAGTACTCAGTTTTGAAGAAAGTGTACTTCTTAGAGTAGTTTTATCATACAGTACTTTTTGCTTTTACGTGAGTAAAATTCCATCCATCCATCCATTTTCTTCCACTTGTCCGTTGCTGGGTCGTGGTGGCAGCTGTTGGAGCTGCCCAAATCACAAAGCACCAGCCCCTATGGCTCCTCCTGCAGGTAGTGGGTCCACAGAAGGACGGCCTCATGGTTCTAACTGGGCCTGTTGGTCTCTCATAAGGGGCTTCTATACTGCTCTCTGTCTGACCCGTCACCTAGGACCCGTTTGCCATAGGAGACCCTACCAGGGGCACGAAGCCCCCGACAACAGAGCTCCAGGATCATTCGGGCGCTCAAACCCCTCCACCACATTAAGGTGGCGGTTCCAGAAGGGGATGAGTAAAATTATAATGAAATATTAAGTACTCTTACTAAAGTATAAAGTATACATTATTCTAAATAAGTCTCATGCACCATGTTCTTTAGAATTATTTAGTTTTTCTATATTTTCATGCCATTTTCTGGGAATTTTCTTTGTCGATATCACGATTTCCACATGATTTTATGATTTTTTTTATTTATTTTTTCACACAATTTATGGCGTCATTGAAAATTAATCAGACTTTTTCGCTCAAACATTTACTCAGTACTCACAGTACTCGAGCAACATTTTCGCCAAGTACTTGTTACTTTTACTTGAGTCAATATTTTGGCTACTCGACCGACCTCTGGAAGGGCCTGAGGGGCGTAGGTGAGGGGGTAAAGCCCGGTGAGTGTAGGGGGAGGTTTACTACTGACACCTGCTGACAAAAGAGATCCTGGAGAACAGCTTAAGGCAGCTTGAAACAAAGTTCTTTTACAGAAATTAAATATGTTTTTGTTTTTCACGCCGTTTGCTGGATATGAAGGGACACTCTGTGATGATATGTTTCTGTCCACACGCACACACACATTTACAGCCCGGGCAAAAGAGAGCCACAGAGCGGAATCAGCCTCCAGCCCGCCCTGTCCCGGAGCTGGCCTGACACCCACAGCAGGGCAGTCTGCGTCCATGTCCCCGTCTCCACAGTCCGCCACTGACTCTCCCAGTATAGATCGGGCAGCTCCTCCTCCCGCTACACCGGCCTCTGAGCTGGACTTGTGTGCAGACGGGCTAGGGGCGTCTGCAGATGATGTTTTTGCTGCGACAGAGGAGGAAGTGTTCGCTCCCGAGTCCCCCCATAAGGAGTTCCACAGCGCCGTGCTGCGAGCGCTCAGCAGGGAGCCGGTAGTGGTAGAGGCGACTGAGGCAGTGCAGGCCACAGGTACACAGGAAGGAGTGGAGTCCTGCTGAATCCTCCTCCCCCTCCCGCTCAGTCCTGGTCTGTCCCCACTACATACCACCTCCTATAGCTGGGGCTCTGCTGTGTGCTGTCCTTTCCTGGGGGTCGGGAGCCTGCTGCCATTGTTGTTCCTTATCCTCGATCTCATCTCCAACCTCTTGTTTTTGTTTCCTTCCTTTTTATCTCTGATGTCTTTTTCGGAGGCATCAGAGCTAAGCAGAGTCCCCTCTCTGCGTTGTGATTGGACAAGGAGCTATGAAGTCCGCATCAATTTGTTGACGTTGAGGCCACAACCCACTTGATATAGTCATAATCTAAGGAAAAGTTTCTATTTTTGTACTTATCCAATCAGAGCGATCACATATGTGTGCACATAAACACTGATGTCAACTTTTGTTTTTTTTCTAACTTTTCCTGGAGGAGGTGTTGGTGTCGTCCTGAGTCTTCATGTATACTTTTTCTTGTTTGCAAAAAAAACACACCAGGAATTGATTTATTTGCCTCTTTGGCATCTTTTGGGGAAAATATTCTGTAGTGACCTTAAAGCTGTCGCATTGTCTTTGTGAATAAGCTTTCCTTCCCATTATTTGGGTGTATGTTTCTTTATGTTGCAATGTTTTCTTTCCCAGGGGTAACATGGGGTACAACAAGTCATTTTTTGTTAAGCTTGTTTTGCAAACTCTTAAGTTTTACACTAATTGTTTAAACACTGTCAATGATTAATATGTCCTCTGTCTCTTAGATCCAGAGCAAATGGTTGAGCTTGAGGATGAGGCTAAAGAGCCAAAGCCCGCCTCCACCCCCCCAGCACCCCAGTCCAGGCAGAGGAAGGTATGCTAACCTTACCTTTTTGAAATGATCACTTTCCAGTCGTGAACACAGGGATCTGGAGACTCCTCTCCCGTCAGTCGGCCTGCATGTTATTGGAGCCTGTTCATGTTGTTGTTTTTTATTTATTTTTATGTTTATTTTTTTTATATTAAAAAATTAATAATACTACTATGAATGTGCTGCGTGTAATAATAGGCCAAGAGATAATCATAGACTTTTGACTTGTTTCTTTAAAATTTCCTCTTTTCTGTTTTGTTTTCCGCTCTTGGTCTTTATTACAATTGGATTACACCTCCTTTAGTAATATCCACAAACATCCTTTATAATATTCTCAAAATCAAAAGTAGTCAACAAAAGGTGTAATCTAATGAGGGAAATGTTCTGAATAAACATGCCTCTTGGTGTATGGATTTTCATCTACACCGTCATCTCATACTTCATAATATTCAGACATATTAAGAATGGTCCACAACCATTCTTTTTCAAATCTCCTGATGCTCTTTTTTAACCTTTTACTTTAATTCAGTGCTTGTGGTTTGATCTGCATCAGACATTTGTTTCTACTTGTGCTTTTTCTTCTCCGTGGCTGCGATTACAATCAGGAGATGGAAATGCAAAAGAGTACCTGTTGCCATAGTAAGTACGTACGGTTCCACCTGCTTCACCACCTCCTATTAACCAGCCATCTCCCCCGTCCTGTGCATGGCTAGCCAGTCTGTGATCTCTACTAACTGATCTTTCTTTCTGAAACTCTTTACATGTTGTTGATGGGGATTATTTCAGAACTGTATCTACTTTTATTTTTATTCATTATCATTCTGTCCAACCTTAAAAACTATTTATTATTATTATTATTATTTTGATGGAGTTTTGGTGTAACCCCAGCAACAACATCTAACCTGCTAACCTTTTCCCTTTTCCTGATGACTCAACTCTTTTAATTAACCAACCTCTCACACAAATACACTGGTCAGTGTTATACTATGTTTTATATCTGTGCATCAACAATTCATTGTTTTATGTTGGTCATTGTTTTTACAGATGAATCCTTTACCAGGTACTTCAATGCTTTGTTGACTAAAATGTGCTGCTTTTTGAAAACCCCACTATTATTAGCTTCTGTTGTGTTGTTTTGTATTTAAGTGGTTTATACCAAGAAAAAGCCTGTGATAAAATTATGCCTGCTAAGTTACTGGTATGTAAGACTGTAAAAGTAAACTAAATCTTTTGGCACAGCGACTGCATTTGTAGTTCTAACTTCTAGAATTTGTGAAATGTACAACATGGCTTTAGTTCATACTATAGTGCAACTTTTTTGTGGTGATCTTTCTTGTGATCAAAATCCAATCATTAAAACCGCAACACTCTCCTGCTAAGTTTAGCCCTGTTCTTTGTGTTTTTGCACAGGCTGCAATTGAACAAGAGAACCGCACTTATTAAGTTTTCCCTGTTAAAGTGAAGGTAAAAGGACAATGCAGTGTGGAAGCTTGTCTCAGTTTGTGCTCGAAAACTGTAAATGTTTGGGTACAAAAGGGAGTTTGCTTGTTGGGATGGACGGTGATTAAGATGCCTTTTGGCTTCTAACATGAGGGTTGCATGAGGACTTCCGCACTTATGTGCGTAAATGCTTAGGCTGTGGGAGCTGGAAAGAACTAATATTTTCTAGACTTGTGGACTAAATAGTTGTTGTTTCTTTTAATGCTTAGCTTGATTGTTGACTAATACTATACTATGATCCCAGATACTTGGCTAATGCCATTCGGTCAATAACAGTTTGTTTTTTGTGGTCCCTCCTCAGAGTCTTTACCAGAGCAAACCTTTAAGGATGAGAGTGACGCTGCCACCCTGAGACAGACCCTCCCTGACCTGACCCCTGATGACCCCTCTGATGCTACTGCGCCCCCTGCTGAAGAATCCTCTCCAGCTGCTGAAGAATCCTCTCCAGCTGCTGAAGAATCCTCTCCAGCTGCTGAAGGGTCCGCTCCAGCTGCTGAAGGGTCCGCTCCAGCTGCTGAAGGGTCCGCTCCAGCTGCTGAAGGGTCCGCTCCAGCTGCTGAAGGGTCCGCCCCAGCTGCTGAAGGGTCCACTCCAGCTGCTGAACACCCTGCCACCGCTGCAGCAAACACAATTGAGGGGGAGGAGCCTGCAGAAGGTGAACACGAGGGAGACGAGTCCCCCAGCAAGTCCCCCTCAAAAAAGAAAAAGAAGTTCCGTACTCCTTCCTTCCTGAAGAAAAACAAAAAAAAGACTGAACCATAGCTTTGACCGTCTCCATTCACAGTTGATTCTCGCTACTTTAAACAAGTTAAGCTTTTCATGCAAATATACGACCAGTTATTGTTTTTCTCCTTCTGTTAGCGTGTGCCAACTTTCTATACAATGTACACATTTAATTACCCATTTGTTTTTGGTGTTTGCTTTGAGTAGAACGCTAATGCATTCAGGCTAGCCTGTCTAACCTTTTAATGCATGTTTACAAAAACATGGTAATAGTGAGGTTTCAAAGATTTTAACAACTGTTTTTTGTTTTTATATTTACTCTTGTAACCACTAGAATGTAATGGGATTATACTAAAGTAAATTCAGTTCAGTAAATAATGAATGAATCATGTATCTTTGATGGGTTACTACTCACAGGTTAAAGTGCACCCTCTGGCCTGTTCAATGTTTTACTTCATGTTTTTATTCACCAAACATCAAGTTACGTTTTTTGTTTTTTTAATGAATGGAAGTTTAAATTTCAATAAATAAGCAACTTTGAAGCCTGTCCCATTTGGGGTTTTGTTAAACCCTTTTCATATGCCTTACTGTGACGACCACTATGGCCCCACAAACGAGAGCCCTAAGCAATAAATCAAAGTAGTGAAGTGTTTCTGTTTAGACCTATTTTACCTTTTTGTTTACAGTGACTTATTAACCTATTGTCTATAAATTGCTCATGTATTTAATTCCTTCCGTATGTGTACTTACTTCCAACTCCTTTGAAAGCCTCATTTAAATTGACTCACTCTTCCATCACCTGCTGCTTTGGACTCAAACCACTTTGAATCGCCACATGTCTAAAACGTATGCACTGTTTAACACCAACTAATCATTGTTATACAACTGCATGAGTATCCATATTTTTCTTAGCAACCAACATATGTCATTTTGATCCACCTGTATTCAGTAAAGATCTATTGGTAGTTTGTTGTCACTAACCATAACCAATAATGTGATTATATGGTGACTTGAGGATCTTGAAAGACTGTTTGTAGGAATTTGAGCGCTTGCATCGTCTACTTTCTGCATTGTCCCCCCCCTCCTCCTCATGTTTTTGCTCATCACTACACTGCAGCTTACTTCAAATAAACCTTGTTAATGTACCACAAGTAGGACTATTATATGTCAACTCTCCATTGCCATGACTCTGTTTTTAAAACTATAAATAAACAGACTGCTTCAAACAAGCCTCCTATCAATGTTTGTCCTTAGTTGGATGAAGTACAATTTTAACCCAATATCAGAAGCTTAACCTAAAAAGCCTAATTCATTAACACATTTCTATGTAGGCCTTCAAATAATATTGATGTAATTGAATATTGAAATTTTAAAAAATTGCCACTCAGGTCAATGGTTCTATTTTAGTCCAGCTATTTTCATTTATGCTTTCGTAATCCATTTAAATTGGGTGATTTAGTTTAGACAAGGGTTACAGTTTGTAACCTACATAATTTAGTCCACTTTAGATCAAGAGCCTTTTTGTAGTTAAGTCCTAATTTGACCGTGACCTAGAGGTGCTGATGGTACCAATGTTGCCTGGTGCAAAAATTAAGAGCCACAGGCCGCAAACTGTGAATTTGCTGCGTTCAACCCCTAGGGGCGCTGTGATGTGCTGCTACGGCGGAAGTTGCTTCTCTGGTCACATCTTTGTTTTGACCTCTTACCTTACGCTCCCTCGCTGTTTATGGCAGCGAAGTGGGGGGAAAACGTGGTTTGGATTTTAAAATTTGTTTAAAAATACTGTCTGCAGCATTACATTCACATGGTTTCTTCATAACGGATGCAATAAATCTCTAGCCAACTCCGGTAAAAGGTAAAGTCATTGCCTTATTCAATCATGTCTGCTTGTTTACATCCCAGATCCTACGCTGGCTATAATTCTATGTGTGTTACTCAGAGCTTGTATTTGAGCTGCCGTCATGTACTCTGGTAGAGATGATCCTTTCCAGTTGTGAAATGGAAATGACGAATGCATTGTGTTCAAGTGCTTTTTGTCGCAGCAAAGAAAGTGAAACATGAAAAAAACAAACACCATTTCACTATAAGCAAATAAATTCACGTCAGAAAGCCGTCTACAAACATCTGAGCTAACTGGCTTTTTTGTTTCTTTTTTTTTTTTTTAAACAAGATTAAAATCCACTGTTACCATGGAGATCAGCCATGTTTGTGGCTGATAGCATACATTTTCCATAGACTGACATTAGCTAAAAAGTGGGGAGAAAATAACTTAATAACTCCTGTATTTTGCTTTTTAAAATCTCCATTGGTTTATTGCTGCAAATCCCATGATGATGCTTAGCGATATGACGTCACAGTAGTGAACGAAAAGATACGATATTAAAATTGAATAGCTAATACGAGATGAGGTGCTGTTCATGTACAATTTTCCACTCGACAAGTTGGGATTTACTATAATTACGAGACCACTTGAAGACAGCATTAGAACAAACTTTAGAATAATAAATCAAGTGAACTGTATTGTGTTGCAGATGGGGAAGGCACCGAAAAAGAGGAATCTTGCCGACAAAGTTCGCAAGGCCAAGACCGTCACTGAGATCAAGAACAACCCGTTTGAAGTAAAAATTAATAGGAAGAAATTTGATGTTTTGGGAAGAAAAACTAAACATGACGTCGGTCTACCGGGGGTTTCTCGGTCCAAAGCTATCACAAAAGTAAGCCTCAGCACTAAAACATAAAAATGTATATCAATTAATGTCAGTCATGCAATGAAAATAACCCATTTGATTTTTTTTTCAGAGAAAAGAAACGTTATTGAAGGAATATAGGCAGAAAAACAAAACTAGTAAAATAATTGACCGACGTTTGGGAGAGTATGACTCCAAGATGGCACCAGAAGACAAAATCCTGCAGAGGTTTGCCATGGAGAGACAGGTCAGTTGTGCATTGTTATTCTTCCTTTTCATTAATTACCCAATATTTGCTCTTTTCTTCCAGCGTTCTCATGACAAGAAAGATATGTACAACCTAAATGAAGAAGAAGAGCTCACTCATTATGGACAATCGTTGGCTGAAATTGAACAGTTGAATGATGCTGTTGGAAGTGATGATGAAACGGAAGAAAAGGGTTTATTGTCAGGTGCTTTGATTTTTCTTTTCACACAAATTGTGAAAGCACTAATCGAGTAATATTTCTCTCTCACTGTGCAAAATTTATACAAATATTTTCTTTTTTCTAGCCGAACTGACTGCCTCGCACTTTGGTGGCGGAGGTCTGCTCAGAAAGAAAACCTTGGGGGAGCAGAAAGATGACGAGGGTGGTCAGAGAGCCAAATCCAGGCAAGAACTTATTGAAGAACTCATCCAAAAGTCCAAACAGGAAAAGGTAAGAGGTTAGTTATCTGATATGATTAGTGTTCTGATAAATGATTTTTTTCCCCGCTGTTTTGGTTCTCAGCGTGAAAGACAAGTGCAGAAAGAAGAGGCACAGGAGCTGACAGAGAAACTAGATCAAGAGTGGAAGAGTATTCAGGCTCTGATGGTGAAAAAAACTTCAGCAGATCAAGCTGATAAACCGCAGGACAAACAAAAGGTAATGTCTGAGCACATTATGTTTTTCTCTCAGTTGATAAGACACAAGAAACAGGACACGGTTCACATAATCTCTCTTTTTGAGAGCCAGGAGCACATTTTTAGGAATAGGTTTGCTACGTGTCTGGAGAATGTTCTATCAATTGAGGAAAAAATGTAAACCTGTAAAATGTAAGCTGTAACCTTTTAATGAAATGTGTTCATTTTGGTTGTTTTGTTTCAGCTGGAAGAGTATGATATGATGGTGCGAGAGCTTGGCTTTGAGATGAAAGCTCAACCATCAGAGAAAATGAAAACCCCGGAAGAGATTGCCAGAGAGGAGAAGGAAAAGCTGCAGAAATTAGAAGTGTGTATTCACAAATTTGTTTTTTGGCTTATCTTTTTCGCTTTTATGCCACGAGTGTCATCTTTGCCATATGTATTTGTAGGCTGAGAGGCTGAGGAGAATGATGGGAGAGGAAGTACGTGATGTTGCCCAAAGGCAAAGCCAAACACACATGTCGGCCGATGACCTAAACGATGGCTTCATTCTGGATAAGAATGACCAAAAAACCCTGTCCTATGACGTAAGAGTCTTGATGTAAAGCCTCACTTTTGCACTAAGGTTCAGTAAAAGATGGCGTCTTTTTATGCAGGATGGAAAGTGGAACATCACAGAGGCGAGTGAAGAAGAGGAACAAGGTGATGAGGTACCAGGAGATAGTGGTGAGGAGGCGCAGTCCGACGCAGAAGATGATGAGGAGGAGGTTGATGCAGAAGAGGAAGAAGAGGAGGAGGAGGAGGAGGAGGATGGTAGTGATGAAGAGGAGGAGAGGGAAGATGGTCACTCAGATCTGGAGTCTGAGCAAAGTGGCGCTGAAGATGAAGAGGAGGAAGAGGCCAAACCTAAGAAGATATTGAGCAAAGAAGAGTTGAAGGCCCTGCAAGACGTGGCTAAAGCTGAACTACCATACACGTTTGCAGGTGACTGTTAAATTATAGTTAAATTATTGTTTTTTTAACAGCAATGGCGAATAAACTCAATGTATGCTTAATCTTTTACAGCCCCCGAGAGTTACAATGACTTAAAAGACATGCTTAGTGGTCACACATCGGAAAACCAGCGACTCATTGTGGCTAGAACTCAGAAATGCAACCACCCCAGTTTAGCTGCAGGAAACAAACTTAAGCTGCAGGTACAGTTGAATCTCTTTAAGTGGAATAACAATTTTTTCTGTATTTAATCTCATTTTCATTCAATATTTTTACAGAAACTCTTTGGATTTTTGTTAGACTACATTGGAGATTTGGCTACAAAAACTCCTCCTGATTTAGCCACTGTTGATAAACTGATACCGTAAGGACACAGTTAAAATCCTCGCCTTGTTGGATATAACATTTTCACTGTGTCTTTTTTTTCTTCCTTTTATTGTGCAGAGAGCTGTATGGTTCATGTCAGATGTTTCCT
Organism: Neogobius melanostomus; assembly: GCA_007210695.1. Lineage (NCBI taxonomy): Eukaryota > Metazoa > Chordata > Actinopteri > Gobiiformes > Gobiidae > Neogobius > Neogobius melanostomus. The sequence continues at coordinate 4,053,803 of VHKM01000221.1, read as the reverse complement.
GACACCGCCTGTAAGTCACTGCAGCGCGTCATTGGAGATGCAGCTCACAGCATGGAGGAGGTGCTTGAGGGCAAAGGTTATGCTCCTTTCCCAGCACTTGACATGGTATGAAAGCTTAAATATGTTTTGCCCAATTTAAAGCATTAACACTAGCTTTTCTTTCTTCTCTCAGCTTGTCTACCTGAAGTTGACAGCGCAGTTATTTCCAACCTCCGACTTTAGGCATCCTGTCACTACCCCAGCGCTGTTGTACATCAGCCAGGCTTTAACCAAGGTGCACGCAACGGGCCGTGTGTTTTTCATTGAAAGCTTCACACGTTTAAGCATTAAAAGTTCCTTGTTTGGCTCCCCTCAGTGCCCAGTGAGGTCTCTCCAGGATGTAACGATAGGCCTCGTGCTTGGCTGTCTGGCAGTGGAGTATATCTCCTTCTCAAAGCGTTTCCTGCCTGAGCTCGTCAACTTTCTCCTTGGAATCTTGCATGTGGCTGTGAAGGACAAAAAGTCTCTGGGTAACCACCACCACTGCATGTTTTAAAACCTACATCAACGCAAGAAGTCCGTAACATGCGCGAGTTTGCGACAGGCTTGCACTACTCACACTTTGGACTTCAATCTTTTCGCAGGCTATAATGTGGTGCCACCTTTTCGGACCTTTGGGAAGCACTGTAATCTGCTGGTGCTGTCAGACCCTGCCGCCTGCAAGAGCTGGAGTAAGAGAGCCATGCCTCTGTCTGCGGTTCAGCATCTGGAACTAAGCAGTGAAGTAGACAAAGATTACCACAGGTACAACTCCTCAATATTTTAAAGGGTTTTACTTCAAACTTTAAAGCGCACATCTTTATATTTAACTTATACACATGTGGAAATACTCTCTGTGACCTTTTTGTGTCTGGTTTCAAGTCTCTAGTCATGAAAAAAGAAGCGGAAAAAAGGTTCTTTAGTTATTTACATATTCTTTTCCTATTCTGTTCTCTATATCAAAGATGTTAGACGTAGAAGTTGATGCTTACTTAAATATCTCAGAACTACTCAGATAGATAGAAACTTATAATTCTAAGGGGACAATATGTAGCCAGCCAGAAGGGGTCAATAACTTTTGTCTCTTTTATCCCCAGCGCATACAAATGGAAGTGCAGTAATCACAATAGGCATTTTATAAAAACTAGCCTATAGTAAATTGAATGTTTGTATGTTGCGCTCTGAGGAATAGGGCTGAGTACCCTTACATTGTTTTTATAGCGATGCTTTAACGATACTTGGTTTACATTATCGATACCACAATGATATTTTTATCGATACCTAGGCTGAAATATTTATTTTAAATTTGTATCATTTATTTCAGGTGAAACAACCAAGTAACTTTCTTTAATGCTGTACCATGACCCAGCAGGCATCAAAACTTGGTTTCTAAAGATATAATACATTTTTCGGTACCTGCTTTCAGTACTATTTTTTTCCAAGTATTAGACCAGTTTTGACCAGTAGTACCTAAACTCAGCGGTACCCAGCCCTAGTGAGGAATTTAATGAACCTTAATAAATCCTTTACTAGTCCCTCTGGGGGTAATGGTGTTGATGGGATGATTGAAGGGTCTTTCATCTCCCCCTGGTGTCTCTGGCCAGAAAACCACGCTTGCAGCTTTCCCTGCACCGACCCGGAGACCAATACATACTAATGGAATCCACAAGGAAGAAGCTAACGGGCAAAGATAACTGTGGGCTAGCGTCGTATTTACAGCCAAGTTTGAGTGACAAAAATAATCTCCATTGTATAATTGGATGTACAATATCCCTCTCTCCCTTTTCTGTCAGCGTAGTGTTTACTCTCACGGACAATGAGTAAAAAACAACGCAACTTGCTACGACACCTGCAGTGGCGCTAATGGCCTCTAGGGGCAAGAGTTACTTAGTTCTGCTTTAATGTTTTTTTTTAAAGTCTTTGCCAAAGTAAGATTACCGTAAGATGTTTTTGGTTTGAATAGAGTTAAGCATTGAATATCGCTAAGCATCATGGGATTAGCAGCAATTATAAACTAATGGAGATTTTAAAAGTTAAAATATTGTTATTGTTCACATTAAAACACTTGGACATCACAGTGAGTTAGATGTATTTACCAGCATGCTAACAGCTACAAACATGGCAGATCTCCATGGTAACTGTGGATTTTCGTGAACTCTAAAGTGGAAGTGAAGTCACTCAATAATCAGCTTGATTATCACTCTGGCCATTGGGATTTGTAAAACCATAAGATGGAGCATTGGCCTATTTTTTACCTGGCCAGACTGTGTAGCTTATCGCCGACGGAATCACTCGTGCACTCGTGCATGAGTGGCTCGTGTGCTTTCACACAGCAGCTGGTGCGTGGGCACAAACCGAACGACCCCCTCCAAACAAGACTCACGGAATCACAGGCACTTTCATAAACGTATATTTGTATCGGTCCTCAACAAAATAGATTCCCAATCATGCCACTAAATGGTGTCAACACAGCATTTATACAAGTTGAATTGTTCTGAAGTTCAATTGATGGCACTATTTTTTTGTGTTGTGTTTCTACTCTTTTTATACAGGTTTCTTTAGTATTTTCTTATATTTATCAGATAATCCACTCTGTCCTGCTCTCTTTTCACATGGATTTCAAGACATTATATAGTTTTCCCTCTGGTTTAACAGTTTAAACAATGGTTGTGTATTACAATGCAGATGCAGAGCAATTAGAAGAAACTAGCGGGGGTTTACAGGCATTGTGTATAAGGACATGCCTTCTGTTGAAACTACTAAGTGTATATACCATGTTATAAAGTGTACTTTTCTAACAAATCTTAATTCTAATTAAATCCCCCTTTTGTAATGAATTACTTCCTAGAGGATATATCTTTGTTCCCCTTTTAAATAATACCTGCCTGTTGTTCCTTATCAAATATACAGGAATCGCTGACTAAATAGATATCACTCACTCTACATTCAGTCTGCTCTCATTGATTCGGAAAAGACGATGGATTAAACACAGAGTAAACACCTCCTTTACTCTGCCCTCTGCTGGACAAGCACGTTTCTGCATAGGACAAATGATTGAAAATGCTTGTTTGAAAATCATATACTGAATATTTTGCTGCTCTATAGCCCCACTCTTGTTTTACATTTGCCTATTGTGGTGTCCGTGCCTTTATTTGTAATCTTCTTTGCAGATTGACCTGCATATCAACCTGCTTAGACCTGGTTAAGAGGTGCTCTCTGTTCTACAAGGACCTTCCATCCTATGCAGACATTTTTAGACCATTCAAAACCCTGCTCTCCAATCAACTCACAGTACAGACGTTACCAGAAGTGCTGCATGTACGTACCAATGGACGAGATGAAAACAAACCCTTGTGTGTTGCGTTGAGCTTCGGTATTCAGTCGAAATGGTTCCTTTTGATGTTTTTAGGCACTTCACAGCGACATCCTGGAAGCCATTAGTAGCGCCACAGTGACACGCGCTCCTTTGGTCTTTGAGAAGAAAAAGCCCATTCCTCTGAAGCTACTCACGCCAAAGATAGTTGAAATGTAAGTGGTGATTCAGCCACTCGTATATTTTTTGACGGGTCTTCTACTCCACTCAAGTATTTAATCATCTTTGTCAGATTGGACTATGGTAAGAAGCGCGGCAGCACCAGAGAGGAGAGGGAGAAGGAACGTCTCCAGCATAAGTATAAGAAAGAGTTTAAGGGTGCTTTGAGGGAGATCAGGAAGGACACCCGCTTCCTGGCCAGAGAGAAGCTGAATGATGTCATGAGAAAGTGAGTATAACCCATTTGACATTTGCTTAAGATGTTTTCTGATTTCATTCATACTGATTATCTTGCCCCAGCAGCCCTTAACATATTTCATATCCTACTTTTCAGGGACTCTGAGAGGAAGAGAAAGGTGAAGGAGTTGCTGGGCAGTCTGGCCACACAAGAGGGAGACTGGAAGGCCCTCAAGAGGAAAAAGAAAAAGTGATGCGCATAATGACATTGTGTCCCTTTTTTGTATCATATTTGGGTTTGTTTTTTAAATAAAACATTTTTAATTTAATTGAGCTTACTTTTTTCTACTAGCTTTAACTGACAGCACATTATAAACTTTCTTTTGCATTATAAGCAGTGTTGTATTTTGCTAATTTTTCATGAAACCTTAATCATCGTAAGTCTGTGACGAAGTGGGTTTTAATTCTACTTTAATAATATAATAATGCATTAGTCTTATATAGCGCATTTCAAGACGCTCAAAGTCGCTTTACAATTTTGTGCATTATTCATTCACACCATACTGTGGTGGTAAACTACTATTGTAGCCACGGCTGCCCTGGGGTTGACTTGCAGAGTGAGGCTACCAGTCTGTGCCATCGGCCCCTCTGACCACCACCAACTACACTCACTACATTCACCCAGGCTTCCTGGTGTTCCCAAACGGTCTCCCATCCAATTACCAGCCAGGCCCTTCCCTGCTTAGCTTAGGCTTTTATTTTGTTGAGCTTTTACTTCTAAGGCCATTTTTTGCAAGTCTTCTTACATATTTTTCTTTAAATGTCTTATCAAAAATAATCAGGTAACGGCAACATGTCAGGATGTCAAGACTAATACATATTTTTTTCATGGATATAGAAACGCACATGATCAATGTGTTTTCTCTCATGGCATCAGACACTGAAAGATTATATTTCTAGACCTGCAACAAGGCAGTTCTCCACACACTTAGTAGAAATCATTGTCAAGGACATTACGATAATTTCCTGCACATAAAAATGTAACTGTATGAAAGTACATGGCTTGTATAGTACCATGTATTTTATGTACATTATTGATGATGCTTAGGATATGGGTGCCTCTATGAACCATCTACCAAAGAATTGTTTTCACATGTGCTTTCACAGCCACTTACCCTCTTGATGTTTCCCATCAGCTGATTTGTCATACTTTCTGGACGTGAAATAAATTACGATGACACAAAGGCATAAGACCATTCCTGAAAACGGTTCATATAAATCTTGTATCAACATTAAATATGATCGTAATTATATTTGTTTGCACATTACAGTAACCATGGCAACGGTTTTACAGTTTCTTTTATTCAACTTTGCTCTGAACACTTATCCATGTTTTCCACATAGTTTAGCTGAGGTGTATGCTCAGAGTTTCCAAACAGCAAGTAGCTTAGCACTTAATAGTCCACCTAAACAGTGACAGTATACCAGTAAAAATAGATTATCATTGTGCTTGATAGCAGTTACATTGTACATTTATATTGAGACACTTAGGTGCTTTAGGGTGTAGTATATTTCCATTTTTGAGTTATTAAGAAAGCCACATGTGACAGCCACAGAGACTTCATTGAGACCAGACGAGGCACAACGGGACTTGGCAGAGCAACATGAAATGTTTCAGTTACAAATCTTCAGCTGGGACCATTTTAGTTATCAGTGTCTTCCTGAAAGACAAAAATGTTTCCATGGGTTGATAAAGGGTTAGTAATTATTAATGTATAAATGTTATAGAAGGATAACCCTCTTACTACTTTTGTTGCTTCAGGTGTGTCTGCGTCCACAGGTGACTCTGCCACATCCGGTACTGCTGCTGCTGTATCATCACCAGTCCCCTAAGAGAAGAGGAGAGAGAACAAAGAGTAAAGGTCCTGTTCATCCCAGACCCCTATCCTACTGAATCCTAGTAAAACCATGGGTGAGCTAAAAGAGACAAGTTAACCTGCTACTTGGCTTTCAAATTAGGCATCACACTGGCATACTGGCTGTAAAGCTCTCATGTCAATACGCTTTGAGATTTGGATATACAAAAATAACCCTTAACCTATGATGGTAGATGAAAAAACCTTTATTATTATTAGGCCTGTCTCCTACAAGTGGGGAAGATTAACTACAAGCCACTGATACCGATCATGTAAATCAGAGTCAACTTAACAGAAAAAATGACATCAAATTTCCTCATTGAATGTGACGTTACATTCAAAGGTGGACATACAGTACCACCTTTGCTACTGTATGTCCGATCCCATCAGATCTCAGACGCTAAGCAGGGTAAGGCCTGGTTGGTACTTGGAATATTTAAAACCTTAAATTTAAGTGTGGGTTAATTGTTCTGATTATAAACTCTTTTCAAATGTTTTCATTAAAATCATTACCTCCAAAAAATATGAATTTCAACATTTTTAGGGTTATTTGCCTCAGGCGGACCCCAGTTTGAGTATAGTGGCTGTAATGAAGCCAAGTGTCAGACCCCAGATATGTAGAGGTAGAATACACAATATACAGTTTTGCTCAAAAGTTTTACATACCCTGATACCCTATTTTTCAAAGAATATGAAAGATAACACAAAACGCTTTTTTTTCACTCATAGTTAGTGGTTGTGTGAAGCCATTTATGGTCAAACAACTGAGTTTGCCATTTTTTAAATCATAATGAAAAAAGCACTAAAACAACCCCAATCAAACGTTTACACACCCTAGTTCTTAATACTGTGTATTGTCCCCCTTGAACATTAAAAGGGGGACTAATTCTCAGTCACTGCAATCAGAACACTTTCTTTAGTTTAGCCATTTTCAATGGGTTTATGGACGCCGATGTATTATTAATTCATTAAAAGCGAGAAAAACATACTACCATAGGTTTGACAAGTGCTAAACCTTATGAACAAAGCTCAAGAGAATATGAGCTCAATTGCAAAAAACAGATTAACATTTTTTTTCCAGAACAAAACTAAAGTTGAGTCGATTTGATCACGGAGCGACTTATTATTTTGAATGCCATAATTAGACCTGATCATTAAACACTGTCTGCTCCACAAAGAGATTTTTTCTTTCTATATGGCAAATATGGCAACTGATAAGTAGGATTATAGAATGCATTATAGAACTCTTACAAACTGCAGCTAATTAAAGGGAATCTATGTCTCAAGAGAATCTGCAACAGCAGACACCGACATTCTCTGTGGCTAATTAAGATACAGGAATATGAGCACAACAACAAACGTTTACCATGTCCTGAGAAATGAGTCAGGAAATTATTTAACCCTTTAAACTTCAACTGTTCAACCATTGTGTGAGCCCAAATGTACAGTTGTGCTCAAAAGTTTACATACTTGACTATTTTTCACTTGAAAATTAACATTAACATTAGCCAAAACTAATCATGGATGAAGTAGTCGAGGATTTTGCCTCCGTGTTCTCCTGAGTTTGTATTGAGTTCATATTTTGTGAGTTGGACTACAGCTGTCGTCACGTCCGCTAATTGCTAATTGGTTTATTTCACTGACAATCTGTGTGCGTTAGGCCCGCCCGTACAAACTGCTCCAATTGCTCCGTGACCAGACTAACTTCCCAGCGTGGAATGGACAGGGCATAACCAGACAACTTACAATATGCAAAACAGCACAGAGACAAGCCTCAACATTTCTGAAAGAATGTCATTTGGAATGATGAAACCAAAATGTGACTTTTTGGCCAAAAAAACCTATTTGGAGGAGTCAACGATACCTGTGATGAACGATGCACCATTCCTGCAGTGAAACACGGAGCTGGATCACTGATGTTTTGGGGATGTGTGAGCTACAGGGAACTTGGTCAAAATAGATTTCAGGATGAATGCAGCATGTTATTAAAGAATACTGGAGGAAAAGTCACTCATCAGCCTGGAAGCTGCGTATGGGACGCACTTGGACGTTCTAACATGACAACAATCCAAAGCCATGTCGACCCCTCATTGGCTACAGCAGAAGAAAGTGAAGGTTCTGGAGTGTTCATCTCAGTCTCCTGACCTCAATATCATTGAGCCACTCAGGGGGATCTCAAACGAGCAGTTCATGCAAAACAGTCCAGGAATTTACAGGAACTGGCGGCTTTTTGCCAAAAAGAATGGCAAGTTTTACCATCCGAGGAAATAAAGAGGCCCATCCACAACTTCCACAAAAGAATCCAAGCCGTCATTTATGTTAAAGGGGGCAATACACAGTATTAGGAACTGCGGTATGCGATCAGGGTAATTTTGGTCATTTCTTTTTTCATTATGATTTAAAAAGAGTAAACTCAGTTGTTTGACCATAAATGGCTTCACACAACCACTAACTATGAGTGAAAAAAACAAAAAAAACAATGCGTTATCATTCATATTCTTTGAGAAAGAGTCAAAAAATCTAAACTTTGGCCAGGGTATGTAAACCTTTGAGCACAATTGTCTGTGCATGTGCCAAAAGAAGTTAAGCTTTGTAACTGTAACTTTGAAACAATATTACTCGGGTCAAAGAAACTACTCCATACAGTACAGTTACTTCAAAAATTACATTTAAGCACTGCCCGCCTTTGGCCCCAAGAAATAAAAGAAAAATATTGATAGTGTTCAATACAATTCTTAAATGAAAACAGTGAACAATGTAAAACGTATTACACTTTTTGCTTGACATTATCTGATGGATGGTCATTTTGGGGGTCCCGGTCTGAAAAGTGGGTTGCAGGTCATTTTCAGTGGGTTGTGGAATAAATTGTATTGCAAGTTTTTGACAGCCTTATGATCAAACCTTGAGTTCTGAGAGGAAACACTGCATTTTTATCAATATATTTTTAACAAGGTCAAACTGCTAACTGTTTTTATTATCAAAATCAATTTACGTAACCTGTTATTTTCCATTTGAGGGTTAGGTTTAGGAATTGAGTTATTTTCTCCAATTACTGAGCCAAATCTCAAAGCGTATTGACAGGAGAGCTTACAGCCCATATGCCTGTGTGATACCTCATTTGAAAGCCAAGACCTTGCATCACATTTGCCGTCCCCAACCATAGTCATAACGACAATCTTTATTTATATAGCGCCTTTCACAAACATGGTCACAAAGCGCTTTACATGAGAGCATTTTACATTCACTCTATACTCGGTGGTGGTAAGCTACATTAGTAGCTTCAGTTTCCCCCTGGGGGAGACTAACAGAAGTGCTGTCGCAACTGCACACATTTATTTATTGGTTTATTTAGTTGGGACAGTGCATGTTAATGAACATACATGGGTCTCATGCATGTAAACAAGCCACACCGGATTGGAGCCTTGGGCTAATTTGCATCCGTTGTCCCCCATGCGCACTCTCATTCATCCTGGCCTATTGTACATGTTTTTAGTGGTAGGGGAAACCGGAGTACTGTGAGTAAATGTGTGAAAAGGGAAAAGTATTTCATCTGCTCAGTTCAAAGTGGGTAAGAAAATTATTAAAACGTTTTAAATGTTAATACTGAATTGCTATTTACCTGTTTAGCGGGATCCTTCTTGACCAATCCCGTGGCTGCTGCGATATTGCCAGCGCCCTCCACTGTTTTCTGGGCCACAGCTGAAACCCCGGTAACGACAGCTCCGCTCACCTGAGACACTCCAGTCACTGTTTTACCCGCAACTATAATAATAATACATTTTATTTGAAAGCGCCTTTCAGAACACCCAAGGACACTGTACAATGGACACATTAAAAAACAATAAAAACAAGAGCGACAGAATAAAACAGAGTACAATATTGAGAGGGTGCGCCCATAACTAGGTGTTGTAGGACTGTCTGAACAGGTGAGTTTTGAGTCTGGATTTGAAGAGTGGCAGGGAGTCTATGTTACGGAGGTCGGAGGGGAGAGAGTTCCAGAGCTGGGGAGCAGAGCGACTGAATGCTCTGTGCCCCATGGTGACGAGTTTGGGCGGTGGGACGGAGAGTTTGAGAGTGGAGGAGGAGCGGAGAGCGTACGGAGGGGCCAGGTTATGAAGTGCTTTGAATGTGATGAGTAGGGATGGGCATTGATTTTCGAATATTCGAATAGTCGTTAAATCATAAAAAATCGAATAGTGTACCATATCTGGAGGGGGAAAAAAATTGTATTACTGGCGGCTTCCGCACGGGGGCAGCGTACCATTTGATACACAGTGGCGGGCTACATGCCAAGCCGTAGAAAAAGTAACAAACTGGAGAAGACACGATGGAGAAATTACTGCAGCAGTCGTCAAAAAGTTCCATGTGGAGCTATTTCCAAAAATCAACTGAAACAGAGGTACAATGTAAACTCTGCAGAAAGGGTGTTTTCCACGGCGGGACTTATTGTAAACAGACTTCGTTCCCGTCTTCATCCCGTGCATGTGGACATGCTGATCTTTCTGAATAAAAATTGGATTAGGCTTGAACTATTTTTCGGATTATGAGGACGAGCATGTTAAAAATGTTCACGTCAGCAATGCTGTCTCTCAGGTATGTTTAGTAAAATGTTCAAAATTTATATAATTATTGTTTGAAGTCTCCGCACTTTGTTAATTGTTTGACGTGACGACGGTATTATTGGGTGATTTATGAAAGGATAAACCCGGTCCGCACACGCACCTTTTGTATTGTATATAATATCCTGTGTGTTTAATGGGATTAAAGACAGAAAACGGTTCTATAATGTTGCGCTGTGAATTGCATCACTGTCAAAATAAAAAAGAAAGAGAAAAATCGTGGATCTATATCTGTTTCCGCAGCGGTGGGTGTTGGGGGGTGGGGGCAGTCTGGCGGCAGTTATTGTCGAATATTCGAATATTAATGATTAGTACCCCACGATTATCGAATAGTACTTTTGCTTTAAATGCACATCCCTAGTGATGAGGAGGATTTTGAAGTTGATTCTATGTTTTATGGGAAGCCAGTGGAGTTGTTGAAGGACGGGGGTGATGTGGTGAGAGGTAGGGGTCCGTGTGATGATTCCTGTTGCAGCGTTTTGAAGGAGCTGCAGTTTCTGGAGGGATTGGTTGGGAAGACCGAACAGAAGTGAGTTGCAGTAATCAATGCGGGAGGTAACGAGGCTGTGGACGAGGATGGTGGTGGTGTGGGGGGAGAGAGAGAGGGGCGGAGACGAGAGATGTTACGTAGGTGGAAATATGCAGACCGGGAGATGCTATTGATGTGAGACTGGAAGGAGAGTGTACTATCGAGGATGACACCCAGACTCTTAACCTGAGGGAGGGAAGGACAGATGAGTTGTTGATGGGAATAGGAAAACTGTTTGATTTCGAGAGTGGAGGGGGTGCCTACGAGAAGGACTTCTGTTTTAGAGCTGTTCAGTTTGAGAAAGTTGGAAGAGAACCAAGAATGAATTTCTTGTAGACAGAGGGCAAGGGAGGATGGAGGAAGAGATGAAGAGGGTTTGGTAGAGAGGTAGAGCTGGGTGTCATCCGCGTAGCAGTGGAAATGAATGTTGTGTTTACGAAGGATGTTACCGAGTGGGAGAATATAGATGAAGAGGAGGGGCCCCAGGACAGAGCCCTGGGGCACACCAGCAGAGACAGGGAACGTGTAGGACCTGTGGGATTTGAGTTGAATGAACTGTGTGTGGCCAGAGAGATAGGATGTGAACCAAGCAAGGGGGGTGTGGGTTATGCCAATGGAACAGTCTGTCAAGGAGAATGCAGTGAGAAATGGTGTCAAAAGCTGCGGTGAGGTCAAGGAGGATAAGGATGGAGAGCAAACCGGAGTCAGAAGCTATGAGGAGGTCGTTAGTGATTTTGAGAAGGGCTGTTTCAGTGCTGTGAAGGGGACGGAAGCCAGATTGAGACTTCTCGTAGATATTGTTTGTGATAAGATGGTTATGGAGTTGAGCGGCGACACATTTTTCGAGTATTTTGGAGACGAAGGGAAGGTTTGAAATGGGACGGAGGTTGTCAAAGTTGGTGGGATCCAAACCGGGCTCTTTCAGGATTGGTGTGACTGTGGCGGATTTGAGTGAGGGAGGGACAGTACCAGAGATAAGAGATGAGTGGATGATATTGGTGATAAAAGGGAGCAAGTGAAGGAAGGCAGGATTTAACAAGAGCTGTAGGGAGGGGGTCAAGCGGGCAGGTTGAGGGTTTGGATTTGAGGATGAAATCGGAAATGACTTGAACGGAGGGGAGGATGAAGCTGGAGAATGTAGTTGTAAGAGATGAGTGGGGGGCCGGGGAGTCTACTCCAGAAACTGCAGCTCCACATGTGATCAGGTGTTGATGGATCTTGGAAACAAAGAAAGACATGAGTGAGTTACAGAAGTCAGTGGATTGCATGTGGTGTGGGAGAGAGTCAGGGGGTTTAGTGATATTGGAGAGGAGAGAGAAGAGAGTTTTAGAGTTATGTTGATTGGAGTAAATTAAACCGGAGTAGTAGGCGGATTTGGCAGAGGAGAGATTGTCCTTGTATTAAATGATATGGTTATTGTACATTTCTTTGTGTATAGTGAGTCCAGTTTTATTGTATAGTCGTTCTAGTTGTCGTCCTTGGGATTTGAGCTGACGGAGGGCGGGGGTGAACCAGGGTGCGGAGCGGGTGAAAGAGACATGTCTGGTTTTGAGTGGAGCGTGAGTGTCTAACAGGTTATGGAGATTACTATTGTAGTGGGAAACCAGATTGTGGGGTGAGCTATTAGGATTAGTACTAGGGAGATTGTTAATGTCTGAGGAAAAGGTGGCAGAGTTTATATCTTTGATCTTGCGGAAAGACAAGAAGACGAGAGAGGTGTGGGAGTGTCATTAAACCATCAGTAGATCTCAATAGACAAGGCTCAGCCCCTGGAGCCAGAAAGAAAACTAAGATCAAAATCTAAATAGGATTTCACTGTATTTCTGTCGTGCATTCAAATTCTCAATTTTTGAAAATTTCGAAAAGTCTCTTGAGATTTAAACCGGGATTTCCGGCACCGGGCGGAGCCTCAACTGTTGAGCTATTCCCGGTTTGGAAGGAAATGCAATTTAAGAGTCTTTCCTTTGCCATCTTGCACCACAGTATCCTAAGGCAGGCAGGAAAAATCCCATACCCAACCAGTTTGACCAACATAAACTGGTGATATACAATCTAAACGTGGACATAATAAGTGTGTAGAATCTAATGCTCTAATGCTAAATCCTACTCATTAGAGGTGAGATGTCAACGCCCTGCAAAAGCATTTAAATCATATTGTCGTTGTTAAGCAACTGTAAAACACTCCAACAGAAAAAGGCCAATACATTTTCTGCTAGAATGCACATGTAATCAACGGTTTCAAGGATTAATATCTGGTTTAATATTATTTTGTTTACATCCTTGTATTGGCAATTGATGTAATTTTCTTAAATATACTTTTGTATTTGACAGTATTTACAAAATAGATTAATACGATTTGAAATGAAGCCAGTTCAGTGCTTTGTGACTCCCATAATGAAAACCCCTGTACAGATGACACTTTTTTTCTGGAGAAATGAATCCCCTTTTCCTGTATTACATTTGAAATGGTCAGAATAAAGTTGCTTGATAAATGTAAAAGTCATGGTAAGGGTTTCACACTATTAACACGTCATCTACCAGCCGACGCTTTGAGCCCAACAGCGTCTTTTACCAGTAGTTCTTTCAGCTCTAACTCGCTTGACAGAAAATTGAGCCACAACAATGGCACATTTACATCCCTAAAACGCTCTGTGGAATTCTGCATGTGTGTAAGCAATAAACACAATGCTGGGCACCTACAGGGAGTAATCGAACAGAAATATGACATCGCTTTGACACAAAACTCTGAAAACCTCAGATCGTCTCTGTAGCCTATTTGATTAGAATTTAGTTTAGTTCAGTCTTTATGGAAACAGATGTAAACCTCTAAATGTGTTGATCCAAAAAAAAATCTCCGCCAAGTAGTGATAAAGACTTGTCAAATGGTTTGTTCGAGGCATTGATGCAGTCCATCGGCTCGGCGCGAAAAGGCGAGCGGAGTTCGGCGCGGGATCAGTGAGACCCAGGCCTATCATCTTCCATTTTATGTCACGGGAATGCAAAGATGCGGTCTGGAAGGCGGGAAGGGAATCCTCGTATCTGAAAGATCATGGCTTGCGTTTCCAGCTGGACTTTTCTAAAGGGGACCAAGATAGAAGACAGCGGCTGTATCCGGCGGTGCAGAATCTGGGCTGTCCTGATCTGTAATATCTAAGCAAGATTGCTTACAGAGATGAAGTGCACTTTTAACAGCAAAATGGCTTAAGCTGATGGCCATTGTTGGTCCTAGTTCTACTCAACAAGGGCACTACTATGTTCTAAGAGTGACCTATTTTCACATACTTTGTTGTTACATTTGTGTGGACGCGTTGCTTTCGACTTATTTGGGTCTACATTTAAATACAACCTAAAAAGGTTATTTTATTTTGTTTGTTACTTTTCTGTTTATGTCTTTGTCTGTTCTATCATTAAATGCCAGGGGGTTAAGGAACGATATAAAACCTAAAGCCTTATTTTTGTTTGCAAAACAGCAGAAGACTGACTTTGTTTTTTTCCAGGAGTCTCGTTCCCTTGCTAAAGATATTAACTTCTGGAAGGCTCAATGGGGGAATGATCTTTGGTTCTCGCATGGGACTGAATTTTCTGCAGGGGTTTGTTGTTTGAAAAATAACTTTAGGGGTAATATTTTACACACTGAATGTGATGCTCAGGGTCATTTTATATTTCTTATTATCAAAAGTAATGATTTTATTAGCATAATGGTGAATGTATATGGTTTCAACACTAACACAGAGAACAATCAACTGCTTGATATTTTAGAATTGGATATCTAAATTTCCAAATGCCTTTGTGTTAATTGGGGGCGACTTCAATACTGTTATGGATCCAAGCGTTGACAGATGGCCTCCTGGTCCTCATCCAAAATCCACTTCAAGATTGAAATTATTGATTGACAAATTTAATCTGTCTGATGTTTGGAGAAGTAAGTTCCCTGATTGTAAACAATATACTTGGAGCAATAAGAACGGGACGAGACAATCGCGTATTGATTTTTGGCTTACTCCCAATTCTATAAACAAAGATAATATAGATGTTACAATTCTAACTACACCGCTAACGGATCACAAAGCTTTATTTATGAACATTTGTTTTCTCCCAGGTGAGAGCGAGTCAAAGAACTTTGGCTACTGGAAGATGAATAGTTCATTGCTTAGTCATAACTGTGTGAAAGCCGAAATAGAAAAACTTGTTAAACGGTATTGGAGCAAAGCCCAAAAAGAGAATAGTTATGGCCCTAACTGGGAGCTTCTCAAATATGAAATTTCTAAATATTTGAGAAAATATGGTAGCCTCTATACTAAATCTAGGCGTTTATTTGAAGAGGAAGTAATCTCTGAAATTACTGAACTTTCGAGTTTACCTCCAGGAAGTTTAAATAATGAAGAACAGCTGAAGCTATTAGATTTACTAAATAAATTGGATGACATTTATAAAGCCAAGGCAGAAGGAGCCTTCATAAGATCTAGACAGAAATGGATGGAACATGGAGAACAAATGTCAGCTTACTTTTTTAGGCTGGAAAAGTCACAAGTGAAATTTAATTCTATCCTTCAATTAAATATAAATGGACGTATTACAAATGACAAAAAAGAAATATCTAAACATTGTTATGAATATTATTCAGACTTGTATAAAACTAGGTTTAGTGAGGATGCAATGTCAACATTTACTGCACTTTTAAACGATTTAAATGAAATAAGAAGCGATGACAGATTAATATGCAACTCTCCCATTACCTTGCAAGAAATTGCAGATGCTATTGATCATCTGAAAAGCAACAAATCTCCCGGTAATGACGGCATTACTGCCGAGTTCTATAAACAATTCTCAGATATATTAGCACCATTTTTATTCAGTGTGTATGCTGAAAGCTTTACAAATACAGCTCTTCCTCCAAGTATGACCCAAAGTGTCATCTCACTAATACCAAAACCTCACAAAGACACTCTGCTTATAGATAACTGGAGACCTAGAAGTCTCCTAAATAATGATTATAAGATAATAGCTGCAGTGTTAGCTGTGAGATTTAAAAAAATCTTAAACAGAATCATAGATGAAAATCAGTCTGGTTTTATTAAAAATAGATGCATTTCAAATAATATACGGCTAATTTTTGACCTGATTGATTACTCTGACCTTATAGCTGATTAAAGCTTTTGACACTGTTGAGCACCCATTTATCTTCTATTGTCTTGAAAAGCTAGGTTTTGGAAGTTATCTGTGTAATGCCATTGAAACTCTTTACACGCATGGAAATAGCTCTGTTAAGTAATGGCACTACTCGTAGGTTTCTTTTGGAAAGAGGCATAAGGCAAGGATGCCCAGTGAGTGTGTATCTTTTTCTTATAGTTGCGCACATTTTTTGCAGATATATTAAATCAAGCACCATCGAAGGCATTTCCATTGCTGATAAAAATATTCTAATAAGTCAACTCGCTGATGACACTGCCATATTCTTGAAAGATTCATCGCAGGTGCCCAAAGCTCTTCAAATAATAGAGATATTTTCAAATGCATCAGGACTTTACTTAAACTTAAAAAAGGTGAGCTGTTTTCTCTTAAGAACTGTGGTCAATCGTCAATTAACAATATTGCAATCAAAGATAAGGTAACTTATCTTGGTGTACAGATAACTAAAGATCAAAAAGACAGAAACTATAAATTTTGATCCTATGATAAAAAAAGACTAAAAATAGGTTCAATCGCTGGCTACAGCGAGATCTGTCACTAAAGGGTCGTTGCCTCTTATCCAAAGCAGAAGGTATATCTAGACTTGTTTAATATTGCTTCCTCACTCTCTCTAGACAAAAAACATGCAAAGAAAATTGATCAATTACTCCTGAACTTTCTATGGAAAAATCGAATACATTATGTCAAAAAGTCTGTAGTTATTAATTCCCTAAAAAAATGGAGGACTAGATTTTCTCGATTTTTCAACGCTTAACAATGTTCTGAAGGTTAAATGGTTACAAAACTTTCTAAAAGACGAAACTTCAATGTGGAATTTTATACCAAAATTTATGTTTGATAAGATAGGAGGGCTCCCTTTTCTACTCTTGTGTAACTTTCAAATAAACAAATTACCTGTAAAGCTATCAAATTTTCATAAGCAAACGCTACTGGCATGGAATTTGATTTATAAGCACAATTTCTCTCCGCAACGTTATTGTATCTGGAACAACTCTGATATTTTGTACAAGAACAAAAGTTTGTTTCTAAAATTTTGGATTGAGAAAAATATTATCCTTGTGAAACAACTTTTGACTCCAGAAGGAACTTTATTAACGTATAATGATTTTTGTTCCATTTATAAATATATCTGTTCCACCTGCAGAATTTGAAATGGTCACAAGGGCTATTCCCAGTGGAGTACGAATGTTATGCTATGGCTCCTCTTACAGTAACTCATGTTTTTTTCCTAAGTTGAATGAAATCCATTGTGGAAGAGTATGTCTCTCATCATCGCGTAACCGCAACAAGGCAATTCGCTCTCTCTTTCAACGTGAAATCTCTACAAAACCTCATATTAACTTTTATTGGATTAAGTATGTTCAGAACGTAAACTGGACTAAGGTCTGGACTTTGCCATGCAAGTTTTTTCTCACCAATAAAATAAAAGAAATCTCCTTCAAAATTGTTCACAAGTTTTACCCTGTAAAACCTGTTCAATAATTCAGGAATTTTGGAAAGATGTGACGAGTCTTTTTGTCTCCAAGTTATGCAACAATTACAAAATGTATTATGAACATATTGCTCTTGGGTTCTTTACAAATGACTTAATGAGTCCTGACAAGATGTTTATTGTTAACCTAACCATTATTTTGGCAAAATATTATATTCATAAGTGTAAATTTGCAAACAAAAACTCTGTATTTTTTGTTTTTCAAAAAGAACTTGATATGTATATAAAAAGCATTGAGTCATGTACTAACAGAAAGGCTGCTAAAACCATTGAAATCTGGTCACAATATATGTAGGTTATATTTATTTTTTTGTTAATTTCCCTTCCCCCTGGCAAGTTTGTTGTATTTTGCACAATTTACCTCTTGTGTTCATCATAAAATGCATGTGCAACTTTTCAATAAAAAAACAAAAAAAAACAAAAAAGCAGAGCAGCCAGCGGCCATTGGTTCTAAATTCCTAATTAAAGGCCAATTGATAACACTAATCACAGTAAAAAAAAAAAAAAAAACATTATTAATAATAATAATAATAATAATAATAATAATAATAATTTGAGTAAAGTATGTAAAGTAAAGTACCTGTTGAGACTCCATCTTTAGTCTTTGTTCCTGAAACACAATGAATACTTAATGAGTTCACAGCCCCCTGTGTCCTTGTATATTCCCCACTAAAGGACCCTCTGGCACCAGCAATGACAGCACACACACCTACAAACATCACCCCGTCTTTCGTGGCCCCAGCCGCTCCAGTCACTCCCTGCTTGGTTTTCTCCGCCGCTGAAACGACTCCATCCTTGGCTTTG
This sequence comes from Neogobius melanostomus, assembly GCA_007210695.1. NCBI lineage: Eukaryota > Metazoa > Chordata > Actinopteri > Gobiiformes > Gobiidae > Neogobius > Neogobius melanostomus. Next base: position 4,035,526 of record VHKM01000221.1, on the reverse strand, counting down.
GAGAAACCCTTCATTAACGAGTCCATTTCTGCTTGATTGGCTCCCAAATAACACACACGCACGCAGAGACACGCAGCTGTGGGGCGACATGAGAGAAAGCACCCATAAGCGTGTCAGTTTTTTTTTAATACACAGTGCAATGGTACACATCGTGGTGTTAATCCTCAAATAATTATTGTCCTAATCCTTCGTGTGAGCAGCCACTGAAATCCCACCTGTAGGATTTGGCACATCCGAAGTATGAGACCAAGACCATCTGCCTGCCGTGTTAGTAAACTTGCGCACACAAAGCCCATTTTTTTAAACGAAAGAGAACCTGAAGAGTGAAAAGACAATGATATACGCACCTGTTTGCTTCAACTCTGAGGAGAAATTTCCGGAATGACACTACAAGCCACGAACGCCGAAGACGATCAGCAAAACCTGTTTACAGGGACGTGCAGATCCCAGGCTGTGCTTAAGCACCTGCCCCTTTGCCCTGTGCCCTTTAAGTGCTCTTCTCGCGACCACAATTTTTTTTTTCTCCCAAAAAATAAGTATTATTTATTTTATTGTTCTTAGATATTTGCCTTACTAAGCCAACGTGTACTGAAAATATAGTTTTAATGCTCAACAACTTCAAATCGCGCTTCATTCCTCCTCTGCCTCTGGAGCTGCGGTGCACTGCACTGTCCCCGTGTTTCCCCCACGTGAGACGATGGTACAGCCCATCTCTGTAAGACGCGGGAGGAAAGTAAACTTGAGTAACTTCGATAACTTTTATGTACGAACGTGTCGAGACCATCCGGACAAAGTCAGAGAAGAAGTAAGAAGTCAGTAACTTTAGCGGGTCTGTTTGTCCCGCTATAAAATGGATCATAAGTGCAGAGCTTTGTGATAGACTTTAGAGGAGGACGTAGGACTATCTAGTTTATTATTTAGTCCACATCACCATACATTGTATGTCATTGTCTGTTAGTGATACTAGTAAAAAAAAAATATATATATATATCACACATTTTTGTTTTTTTTTACCAAATGGGGGGCGGGGTGTAATGAGTTGCCCTTTTGTCTTGGTTGAGCACCTGCCCCTCAAAATGTGCACATCATTGCCTGTTTATTGTTTATCCTATACTTTTCAGGGACTCTGAAAGGAAGAGAAAGGTGAAGGAGTTGCTGGGCAGTCTGGCAACACAAGAGGGAGACTGGAAGGCCCTTAAGAGGAAAAAGATAAAGTGATACGCATAATGACATTGTGTCCCTTTTTTGTATCATATTTGGGTTTGTTTTTTAAATAAAACAATACATATTTAATTTAACTGAACTTACTTTTTTCTACTAGCTTTAACTGACAGCACATTATAGACTTTCTTTTGCATTATAAGCTATGTTGTATTTTGCTAATTTTTCATGAAACCTTAATCATCGTAAGTCTGTGACGAAGTGGGTTTTAATTCTACTTTAATAATAATAATAATAATAAATATAGCCGCAAAGGGGCAATTATCGGCCCTCGCCGACCGCCCTGCCCAAAGCAAGGGGGCGCTTCGCGCCCTTTTGTCTCCCTCAATCTAAAATTACGGTATTGCTACTGCCTTTATGTTTGTTTTTAACTTTTTTCCCAAGGGTCTTAGTTTTAGGATTTTTGGAAATTCAAAATTTGGAAATAGTCAAAAGTTGTGTCGGATCGGGTTTGAATTTTGGGCCAAAATCTGACTTTTCGTCGATGTTCACTGGGTGAAAATTGCGACGGTGCAAAAGAAAGAAAGAAAGAAAATTCCTATACGAAAACAATGTTCCCGCTTACGCAGGTACCATAAACTATATATTTTCGGAAAGTGCTCGCGCATTCCTACCTCATGGTAGAGGTCCTCGGTGGGCTCTGTACAATTACAGTGTTGATTTTTGCATTATATATGTATGTGCACGGGACGTGCATGACAAGAAGAGTGCATTAGTGAGTGTTTGAGAGGAGGGGAGCGCTTTGCGCTCGTTTTGTGCGCTCCAGGCACTTTGGGGGATACGATTACAAGAGCCCCTTCGCCAGCCCTGATGGCGCTCGGGCCTAATAATAATGCATTAGTCTTATATAGCGCATTTCAAGACGCTCAAAGTCGCTTTACAATTTCGTGCATTATTCATTCACACCATACTGTGGTGGTAAACTACTATTGTAGCCACAGCTGCCCTGGGGTAGACTTGCAGAGCGAGGCTACCAGTCTGTGCCATCGGCCCCTCTGACCACCACCAACTACACTCACTACATTCACCCAGGCTTCCTGGTGTTCCCAAACGGTCTCCCATTCAAGTACCAGCCAGGCCCTTCCCTGTTTAGCTTAGGCTTTTATTTTGTTGAGCTTTTACTTCTAAGGCCATTTTTTGCAAGTCTTCTTTCATATTTTTCTTTAAATGTCTTAATTATTATCAAAAATAATCAGGCTCTGCAGGTAACGGCAACATGTCAGGACAAAGACCATATTTTTTTCATGGATATAGAAACGCACATGAATGTGTTTTCTCTCATGGCATCAGACACTGAAAGATTATATTTCTAGACCTGCAAGGCAGTTCTCCACACACTTAGTAGAAATCATTGTCAAGGACATTACGATAATTTCCTGCACATAAAAATGTAACTGTATGAAAGTACATGGCTTGTATAGTACCATGTATTTTATGTACATTATTGATGATGCTTAGGATATGGGTGCCTCTATGAACCATCTACCAAAGAATTGTTTTCACATGTGCTTTCACAGCCACTTACCCTCTTGATGTTTCCCATCAGCTGATTTGTCATACTTTCTGGACGTGAAATAAATTACGATGACACAAAGGCATAAGACCATTCCTGAAAACGGTTCATATAAATCTTGTATCAACATTAAATATGATCGTAATTATATTTGTTTGCACATTACAGTAACCATGGCAACGGTTTTACAGTTTCTTTTATTCAACTTTGCTCTGAACACTTATCCATGTTTTTCACATAGTTTAGCTGAGGTGTATGCTCAGAGTTTCCAAACAGCAAGTAGCTTAGCACTTAATAGTCCACCTAAACAGTGACAGTATACCAGTAAAAATAGATTATCATTGTGCTTGATAGCAGTTACATTGTACATTTATATTGAGACACTTAGGTGCTTTAGGGTGTAGTATATTTCCATTTTTGAGTTATTAAGAAAGCCACATGTGACAGCCGCAGAGACCAGGTGGTATCCTCAGTGGGAGGGAGGCACTGGGAACGACAGCTGGTGCGGACGCTGCACACCCTGAGGCTCTGCTCAGGACTGATGTGCTAAAGGCACAGACAGACACACTCGCCATGACTTTTTTACATCACACACTACACACACAGGAACACGTACAGACTTCATTGAGACCAGACGAGGCACAACGGGACTTGGCAGAGCAACATGGAATGTTTCAGTGACAAATCTTCAGCTGGGACCATTTTAGTTATCAGTGTCTTCCTGAAAGACACAAATGTTTCCATGGGTTGATAAAGGGTTAGTAATTATTAATGTATAAATGTTATAGAAGGATAACCCTCTTACTTCTGTTGTTGCTTCAGGTGTGTCTGCGTCCACAGGGGACTCTGCCACATCCGGTACTGCTGCTGCTGTATTATCATCAGTCCCCTAAGAGAAGAGGAGAAAGAACAAAGAGTAAAGGTCCTGTTCATCCCAGACCCCTATCCTACTGAATCCTAGTAAAACCATGGGTGAGCTAAAAGAGACAAGTTAACCTGCTACTTGGCTTTCAAATTAGGCATCACATTGGCATACTGGCTGTAAAGCTCTCATGTCAATACGTTTTGAGATTTGGATATACAAAAATAACCCTAAACCTATGATGGTAGATAACAAGTTAATCAGGATGGACCTTGTTGTGACAATTTTCATAGTCCTCTAACTAAAACTAGTGCAGTAATACAGAAACTGTGAGGTACCGTCTGGCGGCCCTGCTGAGCCTTTAAATCAAACTGCTTGAGAGCGCCGGCTTTCTGCATCACACCTAAGGACATCAGGCTTGCCCCCTTATTAACAAAAGGCCTATTGTTTAGACATCACAATAGGCCCAGACGTCTGCCACTCATCTGCATAAACACACCAAACGGTCATGCTGTGACGTCTCATACCGCGTCACCATTTCTGTGCCCTGCTGTGTGTCTTTGCCTATATAGCTTGATCAGAAAGTCTGTTCGGCAGAACTTACCATGGACTTTTCTGTGTGTGTGTTCTCCGCATGGGTTAATAAATTACCTTGACAAAGACAATACTTTTCCAGTTTTTACTTTACATTGGTAAGAAAATCCACGACAACCTCAAGATATGAGAGGTTGGAATTGCATAAAATGTATGCACATGGTTCTTCCAGCCTCATCAGCAGTTTCTCAGGCCAGTTATTGTATTTATTTAATAGAAACAGTGCCACAGAGCATTCCTTTTTCATGATATAATAAAGCTTTAGTTTTTAAAATATAACATTAACATTTTAATCTTAATTTGAAAACAATGAGACAAATACAAACAGACAAAGCCATTGTATGATGTAGCCATTATGAAGGACGGGATCACTGAAGTAGACCTTAAGGGAGAATCCATTGGAGCACTCGAACCCGTTTGATTATGTTGAAAAAACCTACGGCCCATTATTAGGCCTGTCTCCTACAAGTGGGGAAGATTAACTACAAGCGCAAAATTAAACATGACTGCCTTTTTTCCAAATGCCTGATTCCACTGATGCTTCCACTGATACCGATCATGTAAATCAGACTCAACTTATCAAACAGAAAAAATGACAACAACATCAAATGTCCTCATTGAATGTGACGTTACATTCAAAGGTGGACATACAGTCCGCCCCATTCTCTCTCGGGCCAACACAGAGACGCTGATGCATGCTTTTATCACCAGTCGTATCGACTACTGTAATGCCCTGCTTTCTGGTCTTCCCAAAAAGAGCATCTCAGGTTTACAACTTTTACAAAATTCAGCAGCTCGTGTCCTGACAAAGACCAGGAGGCGGGACCACATTACACCGGTTTTAGAGTCGCTGCATTGGCTCCCCGTGTGTTTCAGGATCGATTTTAAAGTTCTTTTAATGGTTTTTAAATGTCTTAATGGTCTTGGTCCCTCTTATCTCTCAGAATTGCTTTTACCTTATGAACCTTCACGACCCCTTCGCTCCACCGGCAGGCGTCTCCTAGTTATTCCTAAAGTCAACAAAAAGACTCACGGCGAGGCGTCTTTCCAATATTATGGCCCTCGCCTCTGGAACGACCTGCCGGAGGAGCTCAGGACCGCAGAGAACGTTCATGTTTTTAAAAGCAGGCTCAAGACCCACCTTTTTAGTTTAGCTTTTAACTGATATTTATTCTTGCTAGGCCTATTTATTTAATTGTTATTAATATTTATTTATTTATGTTTTCTTTATGTATTTTACCTCTCTGTCTTATTTTAGTGGTCCTTATATTCCTATTTTTACCTTTTACTTATTTTAACCATTTTTATGGTCTCCCAGTTTCCTTTGGAGGAGCCCTCTGCCTCGGGAGCGGTCATTGGCTGTGGCTGCTGTGGTGCTGTCCTGTGGGTGTCTGGATGGAGGTGTGGTGTTTCTACCGCGCCTCCTCCGGGCGTCCTGTGTTGGTGCCCTGTGGCTGCAGCCGAGATGCTGCTTCCGATGCAGACGGCTCCTTGGATGGTGTTTCCTTACCTGGTTTATCTGTACCCAGCCTTCCCTCAGCCTTATGTCCATTGCGTCCATTGTTTTACCTTGAGTGTGTGTGTTGTGCTTGTGTGGTGTGTCTCTGGGAAGGTGGGTGGGAGAGTGTGAGTGCGACAATGTGTTTGTATTTGTGGGAGGAGGTGGGTGTGAGAGAATGTTTTTAAATCTGTAAAGCACTTTGTGTTACATGAAATGTATGAAAAGCGCTATATAAATAAAGATTGATTGATTGATAGATACAGTACCACCTTTGCTACTGTATGTCCGATCCCGTCAGATCTCGGAAGCTAAGCAGGGTAAGGCCTGGTTGGTACTTGGAGTGTTTAAAATCTTAAATTTAAGTGAGGGTTAATTGTTCTGATTATAAACTAAAGATAAGCTCTTTTCAAATGTTTTGATTAAAATTATTACCTCCAAAAAATATGAATTTCAACATTTTTAGGGTCATTTGCCTCAGGCGGACCCCAGTTTGAGTATAGTGGCTGTAATGAAGCCAAGTGTCAGACCCCAGATATGTAGAGGTAGAATACACAATATACAGTTGTGCTCAAAAGTTTTACATACCTTGATACCCTATTTTTCAAAGAATATGAAAGATAACACAAAACGTTTTTTTTTACTCATAGTTAGTGGTTGTGTGAAGCCATTTATGGTCAAACAACTGAGTTTGCTATTTTTTAAATCATAATGAAAAAGAAAGCACTATAATGACCCTGATCAAACGTTTACACACCCTAGTTCTTAATACTGTGTATTGTCCCCCTTTAACATCAGTGACAGCTTGGAGTCTTTTGTGGTAGAAGGGGAGAAGGTTTTTTATTTTTTCTGATAGTAAAGCGGCTCATTCTTCTTAGTGTCCATCTCAGTCTCCTGACTTAAATATCATTGAACGACTGTGGGGAAAGTTCAAATGTGCAGTTCATGCATGACAGCCCAGGAATTTACAGGAACTCGAGGCTTTTTGCCAAGAAGAACGGGCCGCTTTACTCTGAGAAAAAAATAAAGAACCTCATCCACAACTACCACAAAAGACTCCAAGCTGTCACTGATGTTAAAGGGGGAAATACACAGTATTAAAAACGGAGTTATGTAAACTCTTGATCAGGTTTTACATACCCTGATCAAGAGTTGATCAGGGTATGGTGCTTTCTTTTTTCATTATGATTTAAAAATAGCAAACTCAGTTGTTTCACTATAAATGGCTTCACACAAACACTAACTATGAGTGAAAAAACACCTTTTGTGTTATCTTTAATATTCTTTGAAAACAGTCAAAGCATCATAAAGTTGTGGTTTTAAACACAACTGTATATGTTTTTGCCTTGAATGCCAACCAGCAATCCTATATTCTCGGTCACTGCAGTCAGAACACTTTCTTTAGTTTAGCCATTTTCAATGGGTTTATGACACCAGTGTATTATTAATTAATTAAAAGCTGAAAGTAATTCTTAGTCAATGCGATGAATTGTCTTCAGTTGTTCTTATCAACTTCACGCGCTCTCACACCAAATCACGAATGACAGAGCAGCAAATTAATGAGGTAAACACCGAGATGAGGAGATTAATCTAATTTAATGGCCACCCCAGCATCCTGACACCTTCTGTTTGCTACTTTGTGAGTGTGTAGACGCTCTCTTTCAACCTAGCATACATTTTAAAATCAAATTAATATTAATGACATTTAATGAGAGCCTGGATTGCTGAAGATGGTAAATGTTAACCCACATAAAACGTCTCCACACGTCTATCTCCGTCTATCTAACTCAAATGTTGTTTTTTTGTTTTCCGTTTGTTTGGTTGTCCATTTTGCTCTGTGTCTCTTAATGAGGCTGGTCTCACTCCAGGTGGAATTGTGTCAGCAGCAACTACACTTGGGGCAAGGATAGTGTTTATCTGCATATTGAGTAGGAGCGAGAAAAACATACTACCATAGGTTTGACAAGTGCTAAACCTTATGAACAAAGAGAATATGAGCTCAATTGCAAAAACAGATGTCTCCATTTTAACATTTTTTTTCCAGAACAAAACTAAAGTTGAGTCGATTTGATCACGGAGCGACTTATTATTTTGAATGCCATAATTAGACCTGATCATTAAACACTGTCTGCTCCACAAAGAGATTTTTTCTTTCTATATGGCAAATATGGCAACTGATAAGTAGGATTATAGAATGCATTATAGAACTCAACATTATTCTTACAAACTGCAGCTAATTAAAGGGAATCTATGTCTCAAGAGAATCTGCAACAGCAGACACCGACATTCTTTGTGGCTAATTAAGATACAGGAAATTGAGCACAACAACAAACGTTTACTATGTCCTGAGAAATGAGTCAGGAAATTATTTAACCCTTTAAACTTCAACTGTTCAACCATTGTGTGAGCCCAAATGTACAGTTGTGCTCAAAAGTTTACATACTTGACTATTTTTCACTTGAAAATTAACATTAACATTAGCCAAAACTAATCATGGATGAAGTAGTCGAGGATTTTGCCTCCGTGTTCTCCTGAGTTTGTATTGAGTTCATATTTTGTGAGTTGGACTACAGCTGTCGTCACGTCCGCTAATTGCTAATTGGTTTATTTCACTGACAATCTGTGCGCGTTAGGCCCGCCCGTACAAACTGCTCCAATTGCTCCGTGACCAGACTAACTTCCCAGCGTGGAATGGACAGGGCGTGGAATGGCAGAACCAGGCAACTTACAATATGCAAAACAGCACAGAGACAAGCCTCAACATTTCTGAAAGAATGTCATTTGGAATGATGAAACCAAAATGTGACTTTTTGGCCAAAAAAAAACTATTTGGAGGAGTCAACGATACCTGTGATGAACGATGCACCATTCCTGCAGTGAAACACGGAGCTGGATCACTGATGTTTTGGGGATGTGTGAGCTACAGGGAACTTGGTCAAAATAGATTTCAGGATGAATGCAGCATGTTATTAAAGAATACTGGAGGAAAAGTCACTCATCAGCCTGGAAGCTGCGCATGGGACACACTTGGATGTTCTAACATGACAACAATCCAAAGCACAAGGCCATGTCGACCTCTCATTGGCTACAGCAGAAGAAAGTTCTGGAGTGTTCATCTCAGTCTCCTGACCTCAATATCATTGAGCCACTCAGGGGGGATCTCAAACGAGCAGTTCATGCAAAACAGTCCAGGAATTTACAGGAACTGGAGGCTTTTTGCCAAAAAGAATGGCAAGTTTTACCATCCGAGGAAATAAAGAGGCCCATCCACAACTTCCACAAAAGAATCCAAGCCGTCATTGATGTTAAAGGGGGCAATACACAGTATTAAGAACTGCGGTATGTGATCAGGGTAATTTTGGTAATTTCTTTTTTCATTATGATTTAAAAAGAGTAAACTCAGTTGTTTGACCATAAATGGCTTCACACAACCACTAACTATGAGTGAAAAAAACAAAAAAAAACAATGCGTTATCATTCATATTCTTTGAGAAAGAGTCAAAAAATCTAAACTTTGGCCAGGGTATGTAAACCTTTGAGCACAATTGTCTGTGCATGTGCCAAAAGAAGTTAAGCTTTGTAACTGTAACTTTGAAAAAATATTACTCGGGTCGAAGAAACTACTCCATACAGTACAGTTACTTCAAAAATTACATTTAAGCACTGCCCGCCTTTGGCCCCAAGAAATAAAACAAGAAAATATTGATAGTGTTCAATACAATTCTTAAATGAAAACAGTGAACAATGTAAAACGTATTACACTTTTTGCTTGACATTATCTGATGGATGGTCATTTTGGGGGTCCCGGTCTGAAAAGTGGGTTGCAGGTCATTTTCAGTGGGTTGTGGAATAAATTGTATTGCAAGTTTTTGACAGCCTTATGATCAAACCTTGAGTTCTGAGAGGAAACACAGTATTTTTATTAATATATTTTTAACAAGGTCAAACTGCTAACTGTTTTTATTATCAAATCAATTTACGTAACCTGTTATTTTCCATTTGAGGGTTAGGTTTAGGAATTGAGTTATTTTCTCCAATTACTGAGTCAAATCTCAAAGCGTATTGACAGGAGAGCTTACAGCCCATATGCCTGTGTGATACCTCATTTGAAAGCAAAGACCTTGCATCACATTTGCCGTCCCCAACCATAGTCATAAGGGAAGGGAATCTTATTTGTATAGCGCTTTATATATGACACTAGTCACACCCAAAGCGCTTCACACATGAAAGGGAGGGGGGTTCATAACCCTAACAAACAGTCATGGTCTCTGACAAAGACAACTGAACATGCAACGATTCCCACGTACAGTATATTCAGTAAGGTGTTATGTTCCAAATATAGCTATAATACTCTCAAAGTCAACCCTTTTACTGAAAAACATCATTAAAGTGATACTGAAATTCTACCCAGTTTCTTTTTTTCTTTTTTAATCTAAGGTCGTTCCAAGTGCCCCCCCCCCCCCCCCCCCCCCGGTTGGGAAACACTGGTCCAAGGGATTAACACTACTCAATTCTAGAATGATAAATTTAGCACAATCCACAACAATGGAAAAATGCATAAATGTGTGAAAAGGAAAAAGTATTTCATCTGCTCAGTTCAAAGTGGGTAAGAAAATTATTAAAACGTTTTAAATGTTAATACTGAATTGCTATTTACCTGTTTAGCGGGATCCTTCTTGACCAATCCCGTGGCTGCTGCGATATTGCCAGCGCCCTCCACTGTTTTCTGGGCCACAGCTGTAACCCCGGTAACGACAGCTCCGCTCACCTGAGACACTCCAGTCACTGTTTTACCCGCAACTATAGGACAAGAAGACGAGAGAGGTGTGGGAGTGTCATTAAACCATCAGTAGATCTCAATAGACAAGGCTCAGCCCCTGGAGCCAGAAAGAAAACTAAGATCAAATCTAAATAGGATTTCACTGTATTTCCGTCGTGCATTAAAATTCTCAATTTTTGAAAATTTCGAAAAGTCTCTTGAGATTTAAAACGGGCGAAGCCTCAACTGTTGAGCTATTCCCGGTTTGGAAGGAAATGCAATTTAAGAGTCTTTCCTTTGCCATCTTGCCCCACAGTATCCTAAGGCAGGCAGGAAAAATCCCATACCCAACCAGTTTGACCAACATAAACTGGTGATATACAATCTAAACGTGGACATAATAAGTGTGTAGAATCTAATGCTCTAATGCTAAATCCTACTCATTAGAGGTGAGATGTCAACGCCCTGCAAAAGCATTTTTAGCCCATCAGGGCTGGCAAAGGGGCTCTTGTAATCGTATAGACTCCCCCAAAGTGCGCGCAGCGCACAAAACAAGCGCGAAGCGCTCGCCTCCTCTCAAACATACACTAACGCACTCCTCTCGTCGTGCACGTCCCATGCACATACATATACAGTGCCTCTCGAAAGTACTAATACACCTTGAACTTATGCACATTTTGTCATGTTTACAAACCAAAACGTAAAGATTTTATTTTGAATTTTTTTACTGAAAGTTCACACACAAGGAACAGACAACTGTGAAGTGAAAGCAAAATGATACATGATTCTGTTATTTAAAAAAAAATAGAATAGTGAAAAGTGGGGCGTGCATAAGTATATTCATAGACTTAATACTTTGTGGAACCCCCTTTTGCTGCAATAACAGCAGCAAATCTTCTGGGGTATGACTCTACAAGATTTGCACATCTAGAGACTGACATTTTAGTCCATTCCTCTTTACAAAACAACTCAAGCTCTGTCAAATTAGAAGGAGAGCGTTTGTGAACAGCAGTTTTCAGGTCTTTCCACAGATTTTCAATAGGATTTAGGTCAGGACTTTGACTGGGCCATTCTAACACATTAATATGTTTGTTTGTAAACCATTCCATTGTAGATTTAGCTTTGTGTTTAGGGTCATTGTCCAGCTGGAAGGTGAATCTCCGCCCCAGCCTCAATTCTCTTGCTGACTCCAGCAGGTTTTCCTCCAAAATGTCTCTGTATTTGGCTCCATCCATCTTCCCAACTATTCTTACAATCTTCCCAGTCCCCGCTGAGGAAAAGCAGCCCCATAGCATGATGCTCCCCCACCATATTTGACACTGGGGATGGTGCACTCAGGACGATGAGAAGTGTTAGGTTTGCTCCATACATAACGTTTTGCATTTGGGCCAAAAAGTTAAATTTTTGTCTCATCTGACCAAAGCACCTTCTTCCACATGGTAGCTGTGTCCTCCATATGACTTCTAGCAAACTTCAAACAGGATTTCTTATGGCCTCCTTTCAATAATGGCTTTCTTCTTCCCACTTGTCCATGAAGGCCAGATTTGTGTAGAGTACGACTTATAGTTGTCCCATGTATAGATTCCCCCAGCTCAGCGGCAGTACGTCGCAGCTCCTCCAGAGTTATCTTGGGGCACTTGGTTGCATTTCTTACCAGTGCTCTCCTTGTTCGGTCTGTTAGTTTAGGTGGACGCCCGTGTCTTGGTAAGTTCGCAGTGGTGCTATACTCTTTCCATTTCCGAATGATGGATTGAACAGTGCTCCGTGAGATGTTCAAATCTTGGGAAATCTTTGTATAACTTAACGCTGCTTTAAACTTCTCCACAGCTTTATCCCTGACCTCTCTGGTGTGCTCCTTGGCCTTCATGATGTTGTTTAGTGACCAATACACTCTGACCATAGCTCTGAGGCCCTCACAGAACAGCTGGAATTATACTGAGAGTAGATTACACACAGGTGGCCTCTATTTAATGGTTAGGGCAAGGTGTGAACATTCTGCAGTCATTAGGAATGTTATAAAGGCAATTTAATGCACTCAGAAAATGCTGTATGAATACTTGTGCACGCCCCACTTTTCACTTTTCTATTTTTAAAAATAACATCATTTTACTTTCACTTCACAGTTGTCTGTTACTTGTATGTGAACTATCAGTAAAAATTCAAAATAAAATCTTCATGTTTAGGGTTGTAAACATGACAAAATGAGCAAAAGTTCAAGGTGTATTAGTACTTTCGCAAGGCACTGTATAATGCAAAAATCAACATTGTAATTGTACAAAGCCCATAAAAGTCAATGGGCAAGTGAGAGCCCAGGACCTCACAATGAGGTAGGAATGCGCGAGCACTTTTCTTTCTTTCTTTCATTCTTAAAGACTCGGGCAATGATGAAGTTTGTCGTAGAATCATAAAAATCGGTACAGACGTGCATCATGACAAGTTGAGCAAAGAATATTATTACGGCAACGCCGTCCGCCATATTGGGTGTCGGCCATTTTGGATGACAGCCCGTCAAGTGGGAATCCGCCTTTATTTTTCACTTCGTACAAAATCTATCTCCTCCTAGAGCGTTTATTGGAATGAGCTAATTTTGGGTGGAAAACAATCTTGAGAAGTAAACCTTTAAAAGTACTTTGGATAACCTTTGTGGATTATCTGCGGCACAGCCGCAACTCTAAGTAAAATGTAAAATATTCTTCAGTTTGCAGATATAGTGTGATACAAATTCATACTAATTTTTCTCTGTATAATGTCCAAATTGAGCATGGAGTTCGCGTTAGCGCATTCCAAAATCCTAAAACTAAGAGCCTAGGGAAAAAAGTTAAAAACAAAAATAAAGACAGAGGCAATAGCGTAATTTTAGATTGAGGGAGACAAAAGGCCGCGATGCGCCCATACTTTGGGCAGGGCGGTCGGCGAGGGCCGATAATCGCCGCTTTGTGGCTATATTACTCATATTGTCGGTGTTAAGCAACTGTAAAACACTCCAACAGAAAAAGGCTAATACATTTTCTGCTAGAATGCACATGTAATCAACGGTTTCAAGGATTAATATCTGGTTTAATATTATTTTGTTTACATCCTTGTATTGGTAATTGATGTAAGTTTCTAAAATATACTTTTGTATTTGACAGTATTTACAAAATAGATTAATACAATTTGAAATGAAGCCAGTTCAGTGCTTTGTGACTCCCATAATGAAAACCCCTGTACAGATGACACTTTTTTTCTGGAGAAATGAATCCCCTTTTCCTGTATTACATTTGAAATGGTCAGAATAAAGTTGCTTGATAAATGTAAAAGTCATGGTAAGGGTTTCACACTATTAACACGTCATCTACCAGCCGACGCTTTGAGCCCAACAGCGTCTTTTACCAGTAGTTCTTTCAGCCCTAACTCGCTTGACAGAAAATTGAGCCACAACAATGGCACATTTACATCCCTAAAACGCTCTGTGGAATTCTGCATGTGCGTAAGCAATAAACACAATGCTGGGCGCCTACAGGGAGTAATCGAACAGAAATATGACACCGAGTGAATTGGTTCTCACTTCTGCTTTGACACAAAACTCTGAAAACCTCAGATTGTCTCTGTAGCCTATTTGATTAGAATTTAGTTTAGTCCAGTCTTTATGGAAACAGATGTAAACCTCTAAATGTGTTGATCATGTAAATAACACCACAACAAAGTGGGGGAAATACATTAAGGTACTCCTCTTTATGGGTTGCTAATGCCAATATCAGCCAACAAAATTACACCAAATACCCATCCTAAGTAAAAGGTTAATCTGGACTTGCGAACAGTACATGGACTTGATGCTGGCTGCATTATGGATCAGAAAACATTTGCACAGTAGTCAACCAAAGTATGGGGATGCATTTTACTAAGCTCAACAAATTAAAAGTGGCAATTTTCACACCGATTTTGGCACAGGCTTATTATGCCTTCATGATGCAATGCTCAGTATGCTATTTATCTGGGCGTATCTGCCATAAGAAAGTCCTCCTCTGTTCTAAATTCCTAATTAAAGGCCAATTGATAACACTAATCACAGATAAAAAAAATAAATACATTAATAATAATAACAATAATAATAATAATTTGAGTAAAGTATGCGTTACCTGTTGAGACTCCATCTCTAGTCTTTGTTCCTGAAACACAATGAATACTTAATGAGTTCACAGCCCCCGTGTCCTTGTATATTCCCCACTAAAGGACCCTCCGGCATCAGCAATGACAGCACACACACCTACAAACATCACCCCGTCTTTCGTGGCCCCAGCCGCTCCAGTCACTCCTTGCTTGGTTTTCTCCGCCGCTAAAACGACTCCACCCTTGGCTTTGGAGAAACCCTTCATTAACGCATCCATTTCTGCTTGATTGGCTCCCAAATAACCCACACGCACGCAGAGACACGCAGCTGTGGGGCGACATGAGAGAAAGCACCCATAAGCGTGTCCGTTATTTTTTAATACACAGTGCAATGGTACAATTCGTGGTGTTAATCCTCAAATAATTATTATCCTAATCCTTCACGTGAGCAGCTTTTCCACTGAAATCCCACCTGTAGGAATTGGCACATCCGAAGTATGAGACCAAGACCATCTGCCTGCCGTGTTAGTAAACTTGCGCACACAAAGCCCATTTTTTTAAACGAAAGAGAACCTGAAGAGTGAAAAGACAATGATATACGCACCTGTTTGCTTCAACTCTGAGGAGAAATTTCCGGAATGACACTACAAGCCACGACCACCGAAGACGATCAGCAAAACCTGTTTATTGGTTCAAACTACTCCGCTCATCCACTATGTGTGCCTTCCACCGAAGGAGTAGGACAGACGAGCAGAACGGAAGGGCACACCGGGTTGGACAGACACCCCCTAGCCCTTTATACGCCTGCTGACGGACGGGGAAGAAGAGCGCACAGGAGCAATAAAAGAGCGTGATGCTACTCTCGTATCCAACACACACAGTATTGTTATGGAGGCGCCTGTTGCGTAAAAGACACACTGCAATTAGCTGTGTATCTCGAAATGTCTGACTTCATTAGTATGTAGACGTGCAACATACATGGACTTGACAAGTGACTTTGAAATTCCCATATGTGCAATGAAAGAATCCGCACGCACACACACATTCTATAGATTACGTCGCTGTTTTTTTGTTTTTTTGTTTTTTGTGGGTGGGTTATTCTCCACACTCTTCAGCATGTAGGTGCGGTGGACGCTTTGGCCTTGTCAATGCACCTACCAATTAAACACGGTGTTAAAGGCGCCATGGTCACGTGTTCCCACCATTTCATTGCAATTTCTCAACGGCATTACTGTTTTATTTCCTTACACATTATTCTGTTTACTTGTTATCACTCAGTTGCCTGGCTAAAGCCAGACTGCTGTGTGCGCTCGAATCTTTTCGACCTTCACAACAGCCTGGGGACCATGGCCGACATTTTTCCATGGATTTGGGCACCAATCACAGAACGAGGAGGGACGGTAAGACGATGACGCGCTATTTGACATACGGAAGCTTGTAGTTTGTTTAGGGATAAAAAAAAAAAAAAATATTTACGGATCCAACATGACAGCAGCAGACGCGATGCCATCTTTCGATCAAGCTTTAGAACGTGTTCTAAATAGTTTAGCTCAAAAGTTTACAGCGGGTACGTCATACGTCATCTGATACCATGATACGATTGGCTATGGCTACGTGCAGACGCATGAGACAGATTCGTAGCGCCCAATAAACGGCTATGGACAATCGTAAACCACACCTCTCCTACGAGAAAATGAATTGGTGGTCCCCAGACTAAATATCACTTGTGATTTTAGTCTGGCGTTAGCCAGGCTAATCACCCAGTGCATTCTCTGTCAGTCCTAGGTCAGTCCTAGGTCAGTCCTAGGTCCAGACAAATTAAGGAGATTTAGTCATGTAATGCCAAATCAGTGTGTGCATGCAACCACTGTTTGTCACAGGATGCAAGTTTTTTTTCTTTTTTTCCGCACCACCCCAAAGAGATAAGTTAACCTGCTATCTGCCATCTCCGGGTTAGGGTGAGAGTTATTTTCTCCAATTATGTATATCCACATCCAAAAGCCTATTACAGCCTATATGCCATTGTGATACCTCATTAGAAAGCAAAGACCTTCTTGTTTCTAAAATATGTGTAAGATCTGTGTGAGTGAAACAGAACTTACATGACATCTGTCGTCCCTAACCCTCATCATAACCCGATCAGGGGGGAGGGCAAGTTATAATAACATTGGAAATGTCATTATATTAACTTAAATATACTCTGCATATTTATTATGTTTCCTTTATGTTAGTATTTATTATTACAAAGTTATGGCAAACTGTATGCTAGACATGGCTGGATCAAGGAACATATCTGTTTGTATATTTCCTTTTTTATGCTGTCGTTCATGAACAATGCCTGTTATCCATGAAGATTCCAGCTCTGGATGGTTCCGCTTTCCACAAGGGAATTTACTGATTCTGTGCCGATTTACCTTGGGGGAAATGTGATTCTTTGACCTTAGGCTGTAATTGTCTGTGGTCTTTACTGTTCTTTCGTGAGTTCAACAAATTTAGATTTTACTGACCATTATGTTTCTTCAGATCCAAAGTTGAATAGCATTCTTACTGTGCTATATCTGTGTACCCTTATGCCAACCGTTTCTGTATTGAAGGATTTATTAATTCTATTAAAATGGTAACATGCCTTGTACGTTAGGACTGATGGAGTATAATTTTCATGAACAAACCCCACAGATGGCAATGTGTCTACTACTGTTGCGTAAAGTCCAATTGAGGGAGAGAACTGTTGCTGTTTTTCTACTTGTGAATCATCCCCCGTGGTCACTCTCACAGACTGACGAGATGCGGTGAGTAGAGCCTGCCTTTCAGATGGAGGGGAATATCATTAAAAATCTTGTATTGAAAGATAGAAAATAGAAAAAAAAAAAAGCTGAGGCTACATTTGAAAAAGTCATTTCAAGAAAAACGTTGTGATGTTGGTTGAAGTAATACATGGACAGTAGTTTTGTCTTTTACTTTACTTTGTCTTCTTTGTGTTTTCAAAGACGACACGTAAATTATACAACAAGGACACAGTTTATGGAAATGATCAGATTTGAAAATCCTCCATGTTCTAATGCTGATAATCTGTTGGACTCTTATACATCAAGCGTCTTAAATGTTTTGGATACTATTGCTCCTGTTAAGGTTAAAATGGTTAACAATAGACAAAAGGCACCTTGGAGAAGTGAAGATTCGGTCAAGGCACAGAAAAGGGAGTGCCGAAAAGCCGAACGGAAATGACGCAAGTCAAAGCTCCAGGTTTCATTTTGAGATTTACAAAGAAGTGCTTTGTGAGTTCAACCAGATTTTGCGTGGAGAAAGGGAGAAGTATTTCTCTAAAATCATTGCAAACTGCAGAAACAATTCTCGTGTTCTGTTTTCCACAGTAAACGGATTAACTAACCCTCCAGTTTCACTGCCCTTAGAACTAATCTCTACATCTAAGTGCAATGAGTTTGCAATATTTTTTTATGACAAAGTTCAAGGCATTAAAAATGCTATAATTTCCACAACACAAATAGCAACCCTGCCACCAGCTAGACACCTTGAGCTGACACATTTCACACCTGTTACTGGCAAAACAATCGAAGAGGTCATCTCTGGTCTGAGTTCATGTACATGCTGCCTTGATGAATTACCCACTATATTTCTGAAGTCTGTGTTGACCAGCTTGTTACCACAACTTGTTCAGTTAGTTAACATCTCATTTGAGACTGGAGCATTTCCAAAGGCCTTGAAAACCGTGGTCATTAAGCCTCTTCTAAAGAAGAGCAGCCTTGATCCCAAGGTACTGAACAACTACCGGCCCATATCAAACCTACCATTCTTAGGAAAAGTCCTAGAGAAAGTAATATATCAACAGCTCACTTACTTTCTCCTATCTAACAATGTGTTTGATATTTTCCAGTCAGGATTTAGGCCCCACAGCACTGAGACAGCTCTGATCAAGGTGACAAATGATATCCGTATGAACACCAACGCAGGTAAGGTTTTAGTTCTGCTGGACCTGAGCGCTGCCTTTGACACAGTGGACCACGGGATCTTACTTCACAGGTTAGAAAACTGGGTGGGAATCTCTGGTACTGCTCTAAACTGGTTCAAGTCCTATCTCGAGGATAGGACGTAGTTTGTCGAAATTGGCAACTGTGTCTCAGACAAAATTTCCATGACCTGTGGAGTCCCCCAGGGGTCAATCTTGGGACCCCTCTTATTCAACTTGTACATGCTTCCATTGGGTCAGCTAATAAACAGCAACAATGTGTCGTACCACAACTACGCAGATGACACTCAGATCTATGTGTCACTGACGGCAGGTGAACATGGGCCTGTAGATACACTCTGTCACTGCATCGAACAGATCAGTTTGATGAAAAACAACTTTCTCCAACTAAACTCAGACAAAACTGAGATCATTGTCTTTGGCACACAGACACAAAGACAACGTGTTATCAGTCACCTCGAGTCTCTCTCTCTAAAACCAAAAAATCAGGTTAGAAATCTAGGAGTAATCATGGACTCAGACCTGAACTTAAACAGCCACATCAAAGCAATAACATCATCAGCTTTTTACCATCTGAAAAACATTGCTAAGATCAGAGGAATAGTGTCAAAACCAGACTTAGAGAGACTCATCCATGCATTTGTCTCCAGCAGGTTAGACTACTGTAACGGCCTGCTCACTGGCCTTTCTAAACGAGCTGTTAGACAGCTGCAGTACATCCAGAACGCTGCTGCTCGAGTCCTGACAAGAACCAGGAAATACAACCACATTAGTCCAGTGCTCTGGTCTCTGCACTGGCTTCCTGTCACTCAGAGAATAGAATTTAAAACAGCGCTGCTTGTGTACAAGTCTTTTCATGGTTTAGCACCAAAGTACATCTCTGACATGTTAGAGCCGTATGAACCATCTCGGGCCCTGAGAATTTCAGGGAGGGGTCTCCTGGTGGTTCCCAGAGTCAATAATAAACACGGTGAGGCTGCGTTTCAGTTTCATGCAGCTAAAATCTGGAACAGTCTTCATGAGGATGTGAGACAGGCCTCAACTCTGACAATGTTCAAATCCAGGCTGAAAACAGCTCTTTTTACCCGTGCATATGAAAACTGAAAGTATTTTATCTGCACTCTTGCCTTTTGCTGTAACTGATTAACTTTATGTTGATGTTTTATTGATTGATTTTTATCTGTTTTCTTGTAATTTTATGCAACTGTGAAGCACTTTGAATTGCCTTGTGTATGAATTGTGCTCTACAAATAAACTTGCCTTGCCTTGCCTTACTTCTGACCCAACAGTGAAAAGACTGTGCAACTGATTTTATCTGCACCACTGTTTGGTTTAGTCCATTTCCAGCTTCAGACAGGTACAGCATAGGACAATCACTCAGGCTCTGCTGCCTACTCAGAAATGGTATGGCATGATTGTGGAAAAGGCAGTGTGATTGTTTTAGTTGTAAAGGTGTCAACGTTGTCATAGAAGCAACCATTCTGTGTTTCCAACCTTATTTTCAATCTATTTGCAATTTCCAACGTGTGATTACATATCGATCATATCGGCTCAGTCTGACAGCACTGTCAGTCATGGCTATAGACCAGCATCATTATGGCCTGTGTCATTTATCAGCAGCTTCAGGGGACAAGTGGCCTCATTACAGAGAGCTGTGAGCCCAGACGCACCAGGACATGTAGCCCACAGGCTCAGTTAAACTACCAGATTGAATAACAGGCTATGTCCTCTATTCTCTTTTTAACACTGAAAACATATGACACATATAGACAAGATGCCCATGAGGCTCGTCACGCCCTTCTGCCGACGCTTATTTGGACATTATGTTTACCTGGACACTTCATTCGCATGAACTTTACATTGTCTTGTTTATTGTTTTGTTTAATCGTTTTAATGTTTGTGCAGCCCTGTGAGGCAACTCCTTTATGATATTGGGCTATACAAAACGATTGATTAAATGACATATAGTATCCAGGAACATTCAGATCACCACTGGCCAGTGCAATGGATCAAACATTTTGTACAGCTTCCGACAGAATATTCATGTCTTGCAGTGGGCAAGAGAATTCACAATTCATCTAACTGTCAGCCAAATTTAAGACAAAACGATTGACGATTAAAACACTTTGAAAATATGTAAATACATACAGGGTACATGACTTATCAATGATAACATGCTTCCAAGACACATTTAGCCTTCGTTTGCGCCTGCCCCTCCCATAGAGCTAACCGATCTCGGTAACACTTTATTTTACACTACGTTGATACATTGTACTTGCCAAAGTTAGTACATTGTAATGTGCTATGTAACAGTGTGTTATAACTTGTAGCTAAGGGTTAGATTCACAATGGAATAATGTGTATTAGTACTTTGCAGGTACATAATGTAATAAGACATAGGATCCGAACTCTAACCCTAATTTATTTATTTATTTATTTATTTATTTATTTGGATCCCCATTAGCTGTCTCCAAATGGACAGCTACTCTTCCTGGGTCCGGTTCAAGCAATTACAATATTCACATCATGCAGGTAAACTGAAAAAAACACTTCACATACAAACCTCTCCTCAGTTATACACATATGGACACATACTGTACATATAAAGAATTTAAATATACTGTATATATAGATATAGACATACACACACAAACAGACTTAGGCTTCCATCAGAAAATGTCTTTTCAATAGTCTTTTAAAAGAGAGCTTTGTTTCAGCCTGTTTAACAGCTGGTGGCAGTTTGTTCCATAAAGTCACAGCTCTAAATATGACCGACCTACGCACTGCTTCTGTTCTGGGTTTGGGGCGGGTCAAATGACCCTGAGCCGCTTGCCTAGTTGGATAGTTGTGCAGATCTCTCGCATAATGTAAAAGGTTATACAAATGAGTAGGTTTTTGACTATAGCATATATTTCTGAAGAAAGTCATTAAATGACATTTGAGTCTATCTTCTACTCTGAGCCATGAGAGACGGGCAAGATGCTCAGCCGAGCTCTGTCCCCACACGAGTGGGCAGCCCAGAGCCAGCCTGGCAGCCTTGTTCTGTGCTGTCTGCAGTTTCGTCATGTGTTTCTTAGCTGCACCTGACCACACCACAGAGCAGTAGTCCAGGTGAGACAAGGCCAATGACTGAACCACCAAAACTCTAGAAGCCGGTGTCATGAATGAGCAGCACCTTCTAATACATGCCATATTTCTACCCATTTTTTTCACAACAGTGTCAATGTGCTTATCCCAAGATAAACGTTCATCGAAAGTGACTCCAAGGAGTTTTACCTCATGAACCTGCTCTATTTGCATGTCTTTTAATACAATGTTAAGTGGATCGTCACTATCTTGGTGTCGAGATCTAAACAACATACTCTTTGTTTTAGACACATTCAAAACCAGTCTGTTTTCGTGAATCCAGTCAAATAACAACTGCAGATCATCCTGTAGTGTATTTCTCAGCTCAGACATACTTGATGCTGCACAGTAAACAGTGGCGTCATCTGCATAGAGAGTTGCGCTGCACCTTTTAAGGCCGTACTGCATATCATTAATGAAAATTGAAAAAAGCAGTGGTCCCAAACAACTGCCTTGAGGTACACCACACTGCAGATGTTTAGGCGCAGAAAAGCTTCCATTAAAAAATACTGATTGTGATCTACAAGTTAAGTAACTATTCATCCATTTCAGTGGTGTAGCATCAAATCTATATGCAGATAATTTTTCAAGTAGCAGTTTATGATCCACCAAATCAAAAGCTGCACTGAAATCTAGGAATACTGCACCCACCATCAACTTCTTATCAATATAAGACAACCAATTATCTGTCATTTCTGTAAGTGCTGTACATGTCGAGTGATTTTCCCTGTATGCATGCTGAGATCCAAAATGTATCTCATTTATATTTAAATAATTTAAAATCTGTTTAAAAACAACTCTTTCCAACAATTTACTGAGTATCGGAAGAATGCTAATTGGTCTACTGTTAACAGCAGTTAGACTGACATTTCTACTTTTTGAGAGTGGAAGTATTTTGGCCGATTTCCACATTTGAGGAAAAATTCCCTGCTCTAAGCTTAGGTTGAAAATGTGACAGACTGGAAAAGCTATTGTGTTTGCAGCAAGTTTAAGCAATCGACCATCCACCTCATCAATTCCTGATGGTTTGTTGACATCTAACGTGAAAAGAGACTTTTCAACTTCTGCTGAACTTAACATATTAAATGTGAAATTACAATTTTTGTTTTTAATAATTAAATCTTTGATTATTTTGGATGAAGTACAAAAATACCCTGAATTTGTAGTGTCTTGTCTCAGATTGTCAATTTTATCACCATAATATGTACTAAAATGATTTGCAATATCCTTTCCTTTTGTCAGAAATCCACCGTCTACTTCTATAAATGATGGTAAATTGGTTTTGCGCCTACACATTAACTCGTTCAAGGTATTCCAAAGTTGTTTGCCATCATGTTTGTTATTCTCTATCTTATTTCTATAATATATTTGTTTCTTTTTTCTGTTTTGTTTAGTCACTTTATTCCTCTCAATACAATAGGTTTTCCACTTCTCAGATGTCTTTAGAACACACGCTTCATTTTTCAAGTTGTCTCTGTGCGCCATAGACTGCTTAAGCTCCTTGTCAATCCACGGGGCCTTATTTGCTCTAACTGTAAATTTTCTAAGCGGCGCATGTTTATCTGCCACTGAAAGAAATAAGTCATTGAATAATTTTACAGCCACATTCACATCTTTTGTGTTCAGCACTTGGTTCCAATCCATTTCCTTTAAATGTGTGACAAAATCTTCTTCACAAAAATTCTTGTAAGTTCTCTTCTGTAATACTCTTGGTCTACTTCTAGGTACCTTAGACTTTCTTACAAGAGCAATGATATTGTGATCTGTAAAGCCAACAGGAATGGAGTCTGCCTTCGAACAGCCCGAACTATTGTTTGTGAAGATATGGTCAATGCATGTTGAAGATGTTTGTCCCAGCTCATTACAAAAAATCCTTGTAGGCTGTTTAACTAGCTGTTTTAAATTACAGATACGTGTTGTATTTTTTAACTTTCTCCTTAGATGACATGAATTGGAGAGCCAGTCAATATTTACATCACCCAAGACATACATTTCATTGCCTAAGTCAGACATTTTTGTAAAAATGGAGCACAATTCATCAACATACAGTGCATTTGAGCTTGGAGGTCTATAGATGCAGCCAATTAGAATAGGTCGACTATAAGGGATATGCACTTCCAAACATAAACATTCAATAGAATGTTTATGTAATCTTAAGCCCCAACCCTTAAAGGTCCTATATCATGCAAAATCGACTTTTTGGAGTTTTTAGCCATGTTGTTATGCTATTTGCTTATCAAAAACACCCCCAGAGCGGTTTTTGGCTTCATTCACGCAGTTCTAAGTAATCCTCCTGAATCCTGCTCTCTGAGCAGCTGCTCCGCCCTCTCCTGGTAAACGACTGAGCTGTTCAGTTGTGTCGTCACAAAGGAACGGAAGTGCTCTACGTCTGTAATGTACTGTAATGTAATGCCTTACGGCCTGATTTTTATTTATAAAACAGCTTTTAAATGTATGTATTTATTTATTTTCCCAAAAAAAAGAAAAAGAAAAAAAAAAGAAAGCAGCAACCCTCCGAAGCGTCTGTGCTGTCCCACGACGCTAATCAAGCGCACCCACGGCTGGAGGAGCCATGGATCCGAGCAGAAGTGTTGTTTTTGAAGACTGAGCTCTTTCTAACATACTCTGGACACCGCCTGTTCTTTTTTCTTACCGAACGATAATGTCACGGATGCGCGTTTGGCTACGAGAGGAACAGGACTATTCGACCTTCCTAAAGAAGAGTGCACTCGCCAGAAGTTGGAATTTCTTTCCAGGATTCAGCTACTATATCAACCAACCTGATGGATGCTTGGTGAACCTTGGCCAGAATTAAAGTGGATTAACTTTTATAACCAACGCGATCTCATGGGGAAGCCAGACTGAGCGGTGAGTCAATCAAAACGCGTGTTAGCATGTGTGTTAGCGTGTGTGTTAGCGTGTGTGTTAGCCATTTATGAAACTGTTACACATGTCAACTCCTTATAACTGCATTATGTGAAGTAACTTCACTTTTTGCAGCGATATTTATATTTATAATACTGTAAATGTGGAATGAGCGGAGAGAGGGGCGGAGTTAACTGAATCGAAGCGTCTTGTCTTCCGGGTAGGGAAAATACCCCCCAAAAATACTTATATTTCCCTCAAAAATGAGTACTCCATAGTGATAGAGGTACAATATATCATATAAATGCCTATACTTTACTTTGGAATGGCTAAAATAGCATGATACAGATCCTTTAAGGTCTTATGTCTTATTACATCATGTACCTGCAAAATAATAATACACATTATTCCATTTGTATGTACTACATAGATACAAGTTATTACAAATTGTTACAAAGCAGATTACATTGTACTACATTTGTTTAGGTACAATGTATCAAGGTAGTGTAAAATAAAGTGTTACCTAGTCTCTTCAATGATTTTTAGAGCAGATTTCGACAATGTTTCGCAGTCTGTTTTTATCTTTCACAGACAGTCCTTGTTTGTTTGTTTATTGGGTAGGGACAGTGCAAGTTAATGAACAAGCCACACCGGATTGTAGCCTTGGGCTAATTTCCATCCGTCGTCCCCCATACGCACTCTCAAACACACTCTCATTCATCCTGGCCTATTGTACATGTTTTTAGTGGTAGGGGAAACCGGAGTACCCGGAGGAAACCTACGCCGACAAGGGGAGAACATGCAAACTCCACACAGAAAGGCCCCGTCCCTGGTGGGAATCGAACCCGGACTTTCTAGCTGTGAAGCATAAGCTCTAACCGCTGTACTACCGTGCCACAAACAAATGAAAAAGTTAAGAGGCTCTCTATGAAACAGCACTCAAAGTTGCAGAGAATCCTTTTATTTACATCTTACATTCTTTTACTTTACGTCCATTTGTTTACACTTTTAATGTATCGGCTTTTCTTAATTTTCAACACTATTTACATTGTGTGGTTCTCATTGAAGATAAACTAGGAGTAACTATGAATGAACACATGGGATTATGGAAACAAAAACGGTGATTCACCGTCGCCTTCATTATAAGTGATTTTAATGATTCATCTGTGCAGCCTGTGTGTCATCAAACGTTTTATTCTCAACATTTGGAAAATTCGCCTAATGTTGTAACCTCTAACCGTGAGTACAGTGCTAAACGAATGGACAGTAGAACTTTTTATTATGAAAATGTCAGTTAACATGTAAAGGTGCGTACACACCAAACGCCACCACACCTCCAACTTCCATGTTAACCCTATGTAGACGCACTTCGACGCGCTTCGAAATGTAAGCAAAGCCGTCCGCGCATATAAAGCGTAGCAAATGCGAGTGGATGAGGAAAAACGTGCGTCAAAGCCAGGGAGAACAGCGTGGTACACGAGCAGGGATGCCGCAGCATGGAGGACAAGTTGATCATTGTGGTTTGCGCTCGGCCTGAGTTGTATGACACGCCTCCTAATTATGACGCTTGCAAAACTTCACGCGCCAGCAAACAGGCGTTTCTCGCGAGTGTGACGGCGCCCTCACACCTAGAGCGGCGGAAGAGAAGAGAGCGGTGAGCTTCCATTCATTCTCTATGCTGCCTGGCGACCGGAAGGAAGCCTCCGGAAATCCACATGAGAGCGGCACGATACGGCGGGCGCAGCGGCTCTGTATTTGCATAGCGTTGAAATGTTTTCAACGCTATGCAAATACAGAGCCATTTCCGGCGGCGACCACCAACCAAGCTTTTACATGTCACAGGTTGAAAATCTGATGAGACTTACAAGACAACTTACAAGTATGAAAAACATAGAGCGAAAATAGAAAAGTTTGTGATTTCTGAGTGTATTTACTTATTTTATAGTTTTCTCTTATTTTTATCATTACTTATATAAAAAAACGGTCATCATTCTATTGATTTACTTATTGTTTAAGTATTACATTAGTCATAGTGTTTTAGATATACATATATACACATACATTACTAGCGCACATATTTATTATACATATATTATCATCACCATAATAACAATGACAATAATAGCATTCTCAAAAGTATCATTCTCAAAAATATCATTTTCAAAATTATCATGTTTCTCATTGCTATCATACCTGCTTCCACTGTAATAATGATGGTCATGATTGTTCTGTCACTGTTTTTTTTTGATTGTTTTCCCTATTTTGTGAGGTGCGTTAAAAAGCCAGGGTATTATGTGGCAAGCTGGTAGAGAGCGGTAGCCCCCAACCAGCGAGCCCCCACCCTGCTGCCCTAACTAGTTGATGTTGTGAACCGCTTTATAATCCTATACTGAGTGGTGCTTTAAAAAGACAAGATTTATGAGCCTGTTGAGAGGGGGACCCTACAACAGGTCCACATCTCGCCTGCCCCAATTCTATTTTATTTGTAATGACCAGCAGAAGCAGGCCATAGCAGCATTTTTAATGCTTGTAATTTATCTCAAGTTCCTTTAATACAGATCAAATAGAGTAGGTGACAATTGATTATATCAGCATTGATGTGGTATTTCACAAGTTCACAGTAATACAGATTACTTAAGGAGAGACAAGGTCACATGTCTTCAGCATACTTCTCAAACACAGTTCTCTTATACTGTCTTTTGAATTGCTGTAGACTAGCTGCACCTTTTAAGTCTTAAAAATAATTATAATCTAAATTATTCCACAGATTTACTCCTCTCCGTGTAATACAATGACTTGAATGGATACATTGTACTTTCAGATTATGAGTTCCCCTTAGATCGTATCTTCCCTCTCTTTTACCAAACATTGATTGTATGTTACTAGGGAGCTGGTTATTTACAGCTCTATATATCTGTAGCAGGGAATTGAGTTTTATGATGTCATCAAGTTTCATGGTGTTGGATTTTAAGAACAGTATATTTGTATGGTCCCTATACCCCACTTTGTGAACAATTCTGATGGCCTTCTTTTGAAGTCTATATAAAAACAGCAAATGACTATTGTAGGTATTAAAATAAATAATTGGTGGATACATTCTATTTTGCTTTGTAAGTAATATTTAAAGACATGCGTGTGGGAGTGTCAGTGTGGTTGTGAGTGACTGAGCATACCAGTCTTTATGTTATTTACAGAAGCTTAGTAACATCAAGTCATGACAATATTGAGCAATTTTATCTTGGGTTAGTGGCGCCACCTGTTGCATGATGCCTGTATAGGCATGTGAACCCACTGACCTTTACAGTGAATATTATGAGCCATTGATCAGAAAACTCCACCGGATATGATCACACCACGTCATGTTAGCACACTGTACAAAAAAAAAACGTTGGCTAGTTGGAAAGTTTCCATAAGTAAAGATTATGTGATTTACCAATTTGATCCCCTGCTGTGTTTGAGGAGGTAAAATGTACTATGCTCCAAATGCGCTTTGTTTGGAATGAAAAGGATTTCCACTGGGCTGTGTGAGTATTCAGTTGATTGTAAATGGATAATACAGCCACTCCCTGGGTGTACGATCTGTATACAATTTCATGTTGTATATATCATTGAAAAGATAAGCATTTACCTCAAAACTGTAAGGTCTATTATATAATGACGTATTATATTGGCCAGGAAGGTCATTATAGTACCCCGTTACCTAAAGTTTAAGGTTTGAGGTCTAAGAGTGCTAACAATTTATTATTTTGTACAGCTTCTGTATTTTATACCTGTCAGTTTCTTCCAAAGCCTTTATGTTTGGTGTGTAGGATACTGTAGGACGCAGTCCATGTGTTGACTCAGACTGTTGGCACAAGAGGACATGACTGTTGGTTAGTCATAGAGAGCGTGTTGGTGGATGCTACAAAGAAAATGGGTGCAGGAGTGAAAGCATGTAATCTGCCCAACAATAGCTAATAGTGCCATCATTTAGCCAATGGAGCTTCAGTCATTACAGATGCATTGTGGAACTTTGTATGCAAAAGATCAAAGAAACTTGATATTTGATGCATATTTGGCCTTTTTGTGCTGATGGAAACCTCCCCATGGTTATGCACACGTCAATTGAGATGGTTCCTTCAGCAGTGAAAATCTACCAGAACCCCAAAAATCTATTGATCCTGGAGTATCATATAGTTTGCTGATACTAACCACCCATACGGCCAATGAGTCACTAAAAGGGCAAGTGCTTACCAATATCAAGTACCGAGTTTTTTGTTTTGTTTTTTTCATAAAAAGTTCCACAATGCACCTTTAAGCTTGAAAGATAGGATGCACAAACATTTTTATTTATTAACTGATGAAAGTAACTCTGTAAGGGAAAGGTGTAATAATGTTGTGAAGGCCGATACCGCACTTTGAATAACCTATGCAAAATCTTTTGGGGAGTTTTAAATCAATCAATTGTTTTGTATAGCCCAATATCACAACGGGAGTTGCCTCACAGGATTGTGCAAACATTAAAGCAATGAAACAAACAATTAACAAGACAATGTACAGTTCAGGCAAAATAAGTATCCACACAAACGTAATGTCCAAATAAGCATCGGCAGCAGGTGGTGATGAGCCGCGTGGGTGTCCCCTTGTCTTTACACTTTCCAACAAGGTGAGGAAAAACTTTAAAATAAAAGATCGCAGAACGTCCAGTCCTTGTTGGAGCTTCAGTTCTTCTTGTCCAGTCCCTGTAGGCGGGGTTCCTCCTTTCCTCCATGGACAGGACTGAAGACCGTGACACCAACGACTCACCATCTGAAACAGGGGCACAGGGGACACCATGTGAATAGTAATGAACAGACTATAGATCAAAGAAATATTGTATCATAATTAAGACAAAGTCTGCAGTAAGAAGGACTAGAGGATAGCGCTCAGAGTACTGTACTTCCCACAGCAGTGTTTCTTCTAAGGCAGCTTTACTTCAGGCTGTAGGTTAGAGCTTTACCCAACTGACCTGATCAAAAGCTTATTCAAATAGGTACATTTTGAGCCTAGTCTTAAATGTAGGGACTGTGTCTGCTTCTTTAACGTGAGCTGGGAGTTAATTCCATAAAACCAGAGCTTGGTAGCTAAAGACTCTTCCTCCTACAGTGATTTTGGAGACCCGAGGAATCACTAGTCCTTGAGTTTCGAGAGCGGCGTACTCTGGTTGGCCGATATGGAACGATAGCGTTTTGGAGATAGATCGAGCCAAATCCTTTATGGCTTTAAATGTGAAGAGCAGGATTATAAATTTGATTCTAAACTCAACAGGAAGCCAATGGAGAGACTTTAGCACAGGAGTGATTGAGTGATGTGTTCTTTTGTCTCTCGTCTCCGCGTTAACAATCTTACAGCTGCATTTGGTACTAATTGAAAACTTCTCAGGGAACTTTTAGGACACGCTGCTAGCAGGCACTTACATTTTTCAGTTGATATTGATGCAACATACAGACAGGTTTTCTATAGGAAAATGTATTTCAATCAAAATAATATTGTATTACTCTAGTAGCTAGTGGAGTACTAGAGTATGAGTACCGGTATCTTCAGAATAGATATAGTCTGATATGGTTTTGGCACAAATCATTGAATTAAGTACAGAAATCACATCTGTTTTACATCAATAGGCCTATTTTTATTCTCAGTATTGACTTTCAATTGAGGGAAGATACTGATGAAACTGAGAAACCGATGGTGATGGAGAAGTTGCTTATGGACCTATTTGGTTTATCCTGTACATGCTGTGAGAAACAATGCCATTATTGTGCACTGTTACGCCGATGAAACACAGCTGTATTCATGAACTTGATCAAACTGATCAACAAACAGTGTGACTGTAATGTGTTAGAGCCCCCAAAAACCCTCTCATTGAACAGATAGTGCTCATTTCAACTACTGGTTTCCTCTTCTTTCTCTTTTTACATTTACAGTAAGTGGCATTAACCTAACACTAGATGGAAGCAGAGCATATTGTACAACAGCAACAGCCCATGCAGTGTGACAGGCGCCACAAAGATTTCTCATAACATAACATCATATCATTGATTGATACAGTTTATTTTTTTGTGCTGTGTATCTGTGTTTGGCTACATTCATGTTTTGCAATTCATGAAACAGCAGAACCATCTATAGATGCAGCTGTAGTGGTTTCTTTGACTGCACTCAGCGGGTGAACAGTGACAGCCAATGCTTAATGTCAATAAAACAACGTTGAGAATAAATATAGTTAACTCGTGTCCTTTCCTAATATTTACTTTGCTGTTTGTGCATATTTGATCTGGCCATTTTAACACCTGTAACGAAGATTCACTTCTGTTGAGTGAAGCCAAATGAGTGCGTTGTCAAAGTTTGCCCTGACAACGCACTAAAGACTGTTTGTTTGGTCCTACTTGTTGGACCAGGATCCTTGTATCTTTAACATGAAACTCGTACAACCTGCAAAACCTCTGGATGACTCATGTGGAGTAGGCTGCCCGCTTGGAAAAATCCTACTTTGAAGTGAGATTAACTTGATGTGTTTTTGTTTTGTTGATACTCTTCTGTGGAGATAGACATGCTTGATAAGGTTATGACATTTTCTAGATCTTAGGTAACTGTAAGTACACACAGTTATGTCAAATACGTTTCGCATTGCAGTGAAATCAGGATGAGTGGAGAGCATAACGCAACCTGTTCTAATAGTTGCTTTAATTTAGCCATTAAACGCATTTCCACAAACAGGTTTTAAACCAGCTATAAAAACTCAACATCTCTGAGCGAAAGCGTGAGATCTAATTTTCCTTTCATGTTGATAATGTATGAATGACACCAAGTTCACTGTTCCCACATTTTACTAAAAGCTTGTTTGATTAAAGAAAAACAGATGTAATCTACTCAGTCCTGCACTAAAGAACACTTGGTGCAACTTGCGAGGCTCAAGTGCAATGTGGCTCTAATAATCTGTATGTATTAGCTGCATGTCTGATAAGAGGAAAGTCATGACAAGATTTTAAACATTTGACATTTTTTCCCTCTTTGTTTTGGCCTGCGACCATAAGTTCAAAGTGAAAGTGCAGCGATCCCGAGGAGATGGGATGAGTTTGATGGATGGTTAACTGTGTAGTATATACAGCTGGGAATCCACTGCTTTTATTTGTATCCTGGCAACTCAGACCTAGCAGACAACCCCGCAAGGCATAATTAGTTGAAGATGTCTCTTTTCAAAACATTTTCAATTTGTTAGAAACGAAAAACATATAGGTACAGAGCTAGGCAGGGCTTTGCTTTAATACTGCTGGCTTGCATCCAATCCTCAAAATGTTCTGTTTGAATGCAGAACCCCATCAAATAAGCTCCTAGAATCCCTCTCATGTGCATTTCTCCATTCTGTAGGCTTATTTTTTGTAGTAGTGACAGTGGACTCAAAAGCCAGTTATGCTGCTATGGTAACACGTAGCGCGTCATTTGTCTTTTTGTTTCCCCAGTCGTGTTGAAGAAACGGAGCCACCTCTGAAGTTACAATTGAAACCAAATGAACGTTCTCATCGGTGCGCATGGTAGGCCAGGAAGCGCACATGTGCAGACACCATTCTGTTAGAGCTGGAAGAATGGCGTCGGGAAGATCCTCGCCATGGCTCTGCGCGGTTTCCAAGGCAAATCTTTGGCATGGAGAGAAGTATTATCACTTTGGCAGTCTACTACACGGCATTACTCAAGACAACATGATTCAACTTTCCAGCAAGGGGTATAAGAAACTATGGAAAAATAGTATATGGAGATAAACAAATCAATATGAAGCAAACGGAGAGTAAAGTTAGTTGTAATTGAGGATGAAGTTAAAGCTGCTAGAACACACAACACCTTTTTATTGAACCCATGTGCTGTCATGAGCTTAGGTATCATCAATGTTTTCAGTGCTTCATGGTCTTAAGGTTTTCTGCATAAGTCGCAACGCACTTTTACGACATCTCTAACCCAGTTGTGTTGTGGATTAGAGAGCCATATACTGTACAACCATTGGCCCTAACCTTTAAGTCAGTGGACTCTTGCCTGAACCTGATTTTATCTTTCAACCCGTACTCAATGGAGCATTTTCGGAAAAAAAAAACGAGACGTCGGACTAATGAGTTGTCGGACTAATGGGCCGACCCCACTAGTCTCCCTTTCAGTCTGTCTGAGGAGTAAACTGCAGCTACAGTATGTAATTGTAATCATCATTACTGTAGTTGTATGGTATAACATCTGCCTGGGGCGCCTATTATTACATTTACATCAAAGAGTCTATTGCTATAGCCACTGACACCATATGATATCATATAGTGGCGTGTGTGTTTGTGTGTCCTGTTGCTGTTGGAGGGGATCCAGGCATGCAGATGGACTGAGTTTATGTTTGCACTGAGCGGCTGTGAGCCTCACACCTCCCCGGTGACCATGACAAACCACATACGCACACACAAGTTAGCTCACTAAAGTCGGATATCCCCACAGAGTTCAAGGAGCATAGTTTATTGAAATGTCTAGGTTTTGCAGTTAAAAAAAGTTTATTTGTCAATACACAAAACACTAATAATATAATTTCCCCTCTCTATGGTGTTTCAGACAAAGAACAATGAGCATTGGTAAATAAACATTAATCGCAATTAATTTGTACAATGCAGAAAAATTAGGACAAATTGATTTTGAAATACTAAAAGTCTGAAGATGTGGAGAATATTGAGGATTGAAAACTTAGGCCAGAGTGAAAGTGTAAATTTGTGTTGTAATAGCAAACGTTTATTCCAGTATAATTATGACTTCCATTCATGCACCTTGGATGACACATTCTGGGCTGGATCATTAACGCACTGTGACGTCTTACCAGGCTAAATAAAGGCTGCTTCCGTTACTACAACAGTACTCACACAGGTAGATGGCATGCCTACTTTCACCTGGCCCACAGCCACTCCTATAGCAACATCAACAACAACATGCAATGCTTGGATTTCCTGGGAGATCCTCTGGTATGCAGCTCAAGTCTAGGCCAGTGTTTGTCGACTCAGGAATGTTGCCTGGGCGACGGAGGCGGTAAAAAGGGAAACCCCTTATCTGCTGACATTGACGTTCAACTGTTGTCATAGTTCAAAGGCTGCTGAGGTAGAGACACACGGGAGCACACCTTGTAGGTTGCCCTATATACAGACGCGTTGCCATAGGGATACTCACTGTTTTGGGTGGAGCGTGTTTCTTAGCGCATGAATGGATTGAGAGAAAGCAGAGAAAGAGAGCAAAGGGTGTCCCTTGGCTTAGACTGATTGCTACTCTGCTTGCACAGTCAAAGTTTGACAGATTCATGAATGAAGTGCTTACGGCGAGCACATGTAAGTGGAAGACAAAGAATGGACTTTAAAACCACAGTCTGACGTGGAATGAGATTGCACCACACTTGACTCTGCAGTGTTGTATATTCAAGCTGACCCCTGATTTGGCCCATATCAGAAAATTAGTTTGTGTCAACAGATAAGTATGTGTTCCTCTTGGTGGTTGTAAAAATACATTTTTTATGTAAATTAGGGACTTACTGGGAAAATTAAAAGGACAGCGTGTTGGACTACACTTACTTATGGCCAAGTGCAAACATACTGAGCAAATCAATGTGTGGTCTTCAGTGGAAATGTGCTAAAAATCACTGTATCCATGAGCCAATAGCCCTAAAGCATCGCTGTATCTGAATCATGAAAGAATATTTTACAAGTTGTTTCACATGCTGCCGATTTCAGGGAGTTAAAACAGCTGTTTTCCACCGACTCATCAGCTGGTGGGAAAAGTATGTCCTTTGGTAAAATGAGAAAATATTCCCCCGCTATTGTTAAAGGTTATGTTTCCTGACCGCAAAGCAACAACAAGACTGTCTTACCTTCTAAAATCAAACTGTCTAATCCTATTGCCAAATGTAACTTGAATATGAATGGGGCATTCATGTTTGTACATATGTTTTGTGGAGTAAATTTAGTCACATGCTATGGTCTAATTGGTCCACAAACAAAACCATGCAGTGATTTGGTATTGATAATTATTATTATTACTGGCAAATGATAGTATATTAATTCTCAGTGTGATGACACACAGCGGGCACTGGGTCGGTTTGCAGCCGAGTGTGAAGGGACTCCAAGAGAATGCAAATCAGCACCTCCAAATCCGAGGCCATGGTTCTCCACTGGAAAAAGGTGGCTTCACCTCTCCAAGTCGGTGGAGAGTCCTTGCCTCAAGTGGAGGAGTACTGTATCTCGTGGTCTTGTTCAAAAGTGAGAGACAGATGGAGCATGAGATCAACAGACGGATCGGTGCAGCATCGGCAGTGATGCGGTCTTGTGTGAGGCTGCGCGCAACGTTAATGCTAAGATGAGGAGTGTGAAGGGAAAGCAGCAAGCACTCGATGTGGTCAGTGCTGTTTGCATCACAACACGCCTCAGTCAACCTCAGGCTACTGGCCACAAGCATTGGCGCACGGTTGTTTGTACGCAAGATACCAGCCTCGTCTTGCGCAACTCAAGTGTTGCGCCAGGCAGAAGATCGAGCCCTATGTCTCTAAGCCAGAAGAGCTGGAGGAAGTGTACGTGGATAGGGAAGTCTGGGCATCTCTGCTCAGACTGTTGCCTCCGTGGCCCAGGATAAAGCAGAGGAGAATGGATGTATGGATGATTTTTTTTTCAGTAATAAGTCAGTCAAGGCAAGAAGAAATCTTAAAAAGAAATTACGTTTGTGCAGAACCTCCGTATTTGCCTGCAGTGTCTCATCTTAAATGGCATCAATCATGCAAATTGGACTTTTGTGACTCTTAAACCATGTTATGTTAAACTCTCATCAAAAACATTCCTGGAATCCTAATTACTTTGTCTCTCTCAAAAACCTGCTTTATTACCTCTTTGTCACAATGAGCATTTAGCACTATCTGCAAAATGTTTGAAAGTCAATCAGAATTGTCATGCTTTTAATATCAAAATAGATTGCAGCTGAAACATGGGCATTTGTCAGGGCTTTAATTTTTGTTTACCGCTCTTGCGGCACACGTCATTGGCAGCAAAGGAACAAACAACGCAGATTCGCACAGCTACCGGAGTGCGACACTTTGTTGAGTGCGAAAGATGACTCACCAAGTCCTGAAGAATAAATTAGGAGTCATGAACTGCACAGATGTGATTTTGATTTGATTTTTAACAAATTTCATGAATGTTTTCTTGTCACTGTAAATTGCCTCTGATGTGCTGTGTAAACATTTGCTTATAGTGTGTTAATGATCGATAAAACACGGTGTCTTCCTGCTGCATCCTCAGGAAAATACCCTGTAGGATAGACTAACTACATCAGTGACCTTTCCTTTGATAAACAGGCTTTGTGGATGCCCAGGTGCTCCATCATTTTGGATAATGTTAATATATGCTGTGCAATATTGATTAGGGATGATGGGCCTCCTATAAAGACTAGCTCGTTAGAAATCCTAATCCACGGAGACTCCAGCCGGCACAAATAGAGCACACGGCACTGTTTATGCACTTGACCTGCTGAATTAAAGATCAACCAAAATCTAATGTAGCCTTAAATCTGTATTAATCATTTATGTTTACATTTAAAAGCAATTAGGAATTTTGCTGCCAGTTTTGATTGAAATATTTAAGCAAGAGTTAAGTAACATTTACCCCAAAAATAGAATAAAATAGTTCTCAGACCCCGACCCCGTTAAATATATGAGCTCCAAAGTACTGCCTCATAAAGTAATAGTCCTTCGAAGTACCTCCAGGCCTAGATCAAGATTTTGATCTTGATCTAGGCCTTCGAATTAAACTAAACCGGGTCAAAAAATTATAAAAATTGCGTCTAAACTGGTTTTAACCTCTAACGTAAATGCATTACTAAAACTTAAATTATTTGTAACTAAAATGAATAAAACCTTAAAACAGAACTAAGTAACTTAAGTAGCTTAAGTAGCTGCTCGAGGCCATTAGCGCCACTGCAGGTATCGTAGCATGTTGCGTTTTTTTACTCATTAATCGTCCGTGAGAGTAAATAGTACGCTGACAGAAAAGACAAACGGAGAGAAGGATATTGTACATTGTGCCAATTACACAATGGAGATATTTTTTGTCACTCAAACTTGGCTGTAAACTCTGCTAAAGTGGAGCTAGCCCGCAGTTAGCTTTGCCCGTTAGCCTGTTAGCTTCTTCGTAATTCCATTAGGGTTGTTGCTAGATCGTCGGCTCGGGAGGGACAGTCTGCTGTGAAAACGTGACATTTCATGACACAAATTAAGGTTAGGGCCATGGATATGATTAACCTTAAGGTTAGGATTAGGGTTATTTGTATTTTTCAACAAACTAACTCATAGATCTATACAAAATCCCAGCAGACGGTCCCTCCCGAGCCGACGATCTAGCAAAACCTTCCATTACGGTCTCCGGGTCGGAGCAGGGAGAGTTGCAAGTGCAGTTTTCTGGCCAGAGACACCGGGGGAGATGAAAGACCCCCCAATCATCCCATCAACACTTGTATTACCCCCAGAGGAATTTATTAGGGTAAACAAGTTACTTAGTTCAACTTTAAGTTGCATCTGAAGAAGCCCATCAGTGTCTCCATTAGTGTCTATCCGATCATCAGGGGATGTTTGGTGTGTCTTAACCTCTTAACCCCCGCCTTAACCGAGCACATTTTCTCCAGTTCGGCTTTACCCAAATCTGAAAGTTTCTCAACTGGAGCAAACACAGCCCATAGGCCAGTGTGACGCCTCATTTGAAAGCTAAGACTCACAAAACTGATCTAAACTTTTTTGTCGCCTTGTTGGCGCGTTTATGCCACATTTTTAAAGCATTTTTGCATATTTTTGTTTCTTTTTGATGCTTTTTGTCGCTTTTCTGTCATGTTTTCATAGGTTTTTTTCCTTTTTTCCCTTTTTTGTTGCTTTCTTCATCCTTTGTTTCCATTGTTTTATTGACACTTTTTTGTTGTGTTTTCGTCATGTTTTGTCGCTTTTTTATTATGTTACTGTAGCTTTTTTGTTGCTCTTTTGCCGCTTTTTTGTTGCATTTTCATTCACGTTTCCGTCACTATTGTGATGCTCTTTTCGAGAAACTTTTAGATTTGGGTAAAGCCAAACTGGAGAAAAGAGCTTGGTTCAGGTGAGGGTTAACTCAAATTACATATGCAGAGAAAATCAACAGAAAATCTATCGTTGCAGCAATATGAGTAAAGCGGGCAGTGGCAGATTTGTGCAATATTGCAATTCAGGTGTATTCTATTCAGTTTTTAGTTTGTCTTGTTTGTGCGAGGATTTACAAAACACAAACATATGTTAAGTTTTCTAGCTGTGGTTTTGGAAAAAAAGACAGAAATGGAAAGGCTCTCATAAAGTAGGTATAAAATTTTAACATGTTCTTGCGGGGATATTCCTTCAGCCCTAGAGATGGCTTAAAGGTGCAAGTACTGCCAGAATACTTAATGTTTTGTAACTGTTTTGAGCATGAAAGTCTGATTTGTTTTTGTAACAATGGACTCCAGATGACAAAACAAACATAAAAAGGACAAATAAACAAACAAAAATAAAGTAAAAAAAATCCTGTAAGATAAGAGTTAACATAACGCTTTGTCACAACGCACTTGTTTAACTCAAGTAAAAGCACTCCGAAATAAAAAATACTCTTCAAAGTACAATGTCACTTCTACTACCAACCTCTGCCTTACTGTCCAACAGCAATACAGTCAGAGCCAACATTGTACCCTTATCCGTGACATGAGGTGTCACGTTGCCTCCGTAACACCAGCAGGGTGCTCCGTAAAAGATGTTCTCATTTATACAGAGTGATTCCAAACAGGTTGAGCAGGTTCCCCAAAGAAGCACCTGTGGACAATAAAGGCTGGGAATATGAGTGTGAAGGCCTCAGCGGGAGCACCCACGCCCTCAGACGCAACCGTTGCTTCTGTAAAGCCACAATGAGAAACACGTAATATCTGTGGTGTGTGTTTTTTTCCATGATGACAATCAGGGAATCCTCAGGTAAGAAGACACAAGCAATGACTAAGGCTCATTCATAAAACCCATGCAAATGCACCAGAGGAAAGAGAGAAGGGTAAATAAAGGTCACTGAAAAGGAAGAGCTGAATCTTATTTGTATAGCGCTTTTCACATGACACAAGTCAAAGAGCTTCCCACAAAGGAAGGGTAATTTTTATTCACTTCATAGGGTGGAAAGCTGAAGTTGCATATGTAGCCACAGTTGCCCTTGGGGTAGAATTACACTGGTGTGACTCATCTGCACCAACGGACGCACTTACACAGGCTACCTGGTATTTCTGATCCCATTAAGGTGTTAACTTGGCCCACCCTTAATTAGCCTCCGACATCTGATGAGATCTTTCATTCATAAGATGTTATGGGCTATTGGGTCTGGAATGCACAATAAGGCAAATTCGTCATGTGCCACATACAAGTCCCAAATCTGTTATGTTGACCTTGAAAAGTGGAGAAACGTTTTTCTAACGTTTAAATTGATCTTTTGCTTGCAAAGTTTATTAGCTACAAAAGGTCCAACGGCCAAAAAAACGGCCAAAAAAATGAAAAGCTCTTTAAAAGGAAAGACAAATAACGTTAAAACTTGTGAATAAGCAGAATCAGGAGAGTGGACAAAAGAGTGAGATGAACAAATCAGACAATCGTCAGTGCTGAGACCCCTGCAGTCAGTGATGCAATGAAGCAAGAAAAGTGAGGGAAATTTAGAAACTTGAAGACAACCTTGAGAGGTTGGACAATGAGATATTGCTTTACCTGAGTTGGGATGAAAGCCTTTTGAATTCAAACTCAGTGCTTGAAAGATATTTTTTAGTGGTGTAACAAATTAATTTTAATTACAATTGCATTTATGTGTGCATGTAAAGCTTTTACGTTTTTTTAATGAGGAGTTTGTGTTCTACTTATACAAGAGACTGCGCAACTTTTAACACAACACTCTATTAAATCAAGTGTGACATGTAAAAGAAGAGAGTGGGCTGCTGGTTCATAGGTGCTTGTCTGCAGTTCATGAGTCTCAAGTATTGAAACCTTTGCACCGTTGTCATAGCAATTAACAATTCTAACTAAATCATACTTTATTTTGAGTGACCAAATGTCCTGAAAATGGCACCTATCGATGGCTTTTACATTGACATCTTTAGAATGGTGACAAGTCCTCAAAATGGAATCTATAACAGCAAAAGGTCACATGACACACACCCATTGGGTCCAGGTTGTGTATGATGATGTCATAATCTCAGGTGAAGGTGGGGGCTACGATACATCTATGAGGGTGACGCAGTTTTTGAAATACAGTACTGCTCAAAAGTTTGTAAACACTTTTGTATTGGTTTTTCTTCTATGTCAAGACAGATTCTCACTGAAAGCTATGAATGAACACATGTGGAACTATGTTTTTTTTTTCGTTGCCAAGAATAAAGTGAGAGTGTCAATTATGAAGAATTTAAACGATAAACACATTATTTCACCCCTTTTTGTTTCCTTCATAATCCCATGCGTTCATTCATAGTTTAATGCCTCCAGTGAGAATCGCACAATGTAAATAGTGTTGAAAATAAAGAAAAGCCAACATGACAAGTGTTTCCAAACTTTTGACCGGCACTGTACTGTACATCTCCAAGTGGTACAGCTGTGAGGCAATAGTTTCACGTTGGGTCATTTGTAATAATATAAACCTATTGAACTTTGGTCAGTTTTTGTTTCATGTGGATAGACCTTAGCATCAAGTGTATGACGGTTTAAAGGCACATTCTCCCCCTCAATCTATAGACGCTTTAGAAGGTTGTTGTCTCTCGTGAATCCAACCTTATAGCTTCCGTTGTGTCAGTAGTGTACCCGAACTCCCCTCTGCCCTGTCCTTTCGGCACTGGAGCTTCCCAACTGCTTTCTGCCCCCTTAATCAAAGCCCAGTAAGATTTAGAGAGGAGGTAAACACTCTGGTTTTATGATTGGGCCCCTTCTTAAAGCGTGGCCTGTATAATTGAAAAGCCCTCGGTGACTATTTTAGGAGGCCAGTGGGAACAGACTGCCATGTGTGCTGTGCTGGGAATGGGGCTTGCTGGCTCGTGTGATTGCACTGTGCCTGGGTTGTCCGTTTGGGAACTATCCCATTGTGCTGAATTAAATCAAAGCTTAAACAAATACATCAGTAATTGTACAGTCATTCAGGGCAGGTGAGGGAAGTACTGTATGTTGCCCAATGACACAGCAACTGTAACCATGCCTCTACTGTAGTAAGAACTATTATGTGTTTCAATTAAAAGACACATTTTATTATGGTGCAGCTGAATACAACATCAAGCTCCTTTTATCCTAAAAGTCTACACTGATTACCCTATTTTAGCTTTATACAGTTTCATAAATTGAGGAAAATCACTGCATAACTAAGGCGCAAACACACCGTAGCTAATGTGTAACTACACGTGAGGGTGGGCTGTAATCTTTGAAGTTTCCTTGAAATGTAAAGTGCAATATTTTAAATGTATTATTATTATTAATCTAAAGTGAGACGCTATGGCCTGTAACTACAAGAAACAAGGGGGAACAGAGAAAGCTAAAGAGTAAAGAGGTGCAACAAAGGAAATATCAGCATAACGAATGTGCAAACACACCTTAACTAATGTGTAACTACACGTCAGCGTGGGCTGTATTCTTAAGTGAGATGCACACCTTCATTACACTTTGTACGCCTTTGTTACACTTTGTACACCTTAATTAAACCTTGTATTTTAATGTGTAAATTACCTGTAGTTGCTTGTGTAATTACTTTCTTGTTTTTTTGTACCAACAAATGGAACTTGCAGGCTGTAATCTAAAGTTTGACCAAATTTTACTGTTTAATTTACTGAAATTATTTAAGAGATCATTAAGTTAGATATTAGATATTGTGTATAGCTATTCTTTGATGTTACACACTGATAGTCAGCTAACCATACTGGCAAGGCAAGATAACTTTATTCATACCGCGCATTTCGTACACAAGGCAACTCAATGCGCTTAACTACTGCCACTGCTAAGCTGCCAATTCTACCAGTTGCACAGACTGAGAATTGATATTGTGTTATTGTGTCTCTGAAAACAAGTTAACACTGTATAAACAACCATAACATATCGTATGTGTCTGAAACTTGAGCACTGCTCTACAACTGCTAGTGAAAGTGGGGGGAAAAAAACAATCTTTGTCCCGGCAGCTTTTGAACAGGTTTTTTTTTTCACTCAGACCATCTGTTCTTCACACTGCTCTCCAACCCCCCGACCGCCAACATCCCGCAAACCAAAATTAACGCCGTTTCACTGCGAGTAAAAAGTTTAAACAAACAGAAATATCAACAGTCAGCGTCTTGTCTGGGCCCTGCAGTTGGCCATAATAGAGTCTTTGTTTAGCCCTCAGCGTAAACTCTTATTTTGGAACGAGTGTGCATGTGTCAACTGGTGCCTCGTGCGTCATTATCATAAATGCTTTGAGTTCAAGTGAGACCTCCAGAAAAAAAAAACACATGGGGTGCTTTTCTAAATGGCAACAACTACGCTGACGGGAGTGCAAATGTCATGGTTGGAGTGAAGAAAATAAAACCCAAAATGCAGGACTGCAACAAAATAACAAAATAACAAAATCCAGAGATAACAAAACTCAAACAAACCAGGGCTGACAGTGACAATGACACGACAAAGGACAAGGGAAACACGGGGTATAAATACACAAGGAAACGGGGCACAGGTAAAACACATCAGGGCGGGGCAGGCAATCAACACAAGGGAAGCAAAGCAAAATCACAAGGACAGAACACACATGTCAAAATAAAACACAGGACTAGACCAAAGACAACATACAATTGGCTTGTTGCATGATATGGCTATGCTAGTGCCCCTGACCTTAAGTTGTGAGCACCGGCACTTCCTGTCCGTAATCATTTCCTATGGAGATTAGCTCAGACCCGCTCAAAAAAAGGTGGACAGGGAGTTCCTGGTAGAGGATCACTTACTGCGTGTTAACAACTTGATGTAGGGTGTAAATAGTTCAGTCTAGAAGCTAAAGGCTAACATGCAATAAAAACAATTAAAAAAATAATGAATACCTATAACATTAAAACTATAGGCAAGAGTTTTGTTTTTATGCAGATTGGTAAACATTTGCAGCACTATTTCTATTTTTATAACGCATGAAATGACTGTTAGCCTTTAGTGTCAAGACAAACTCTCTCAGTCTTGATAAACACAGGCGTCTCCTCCACTGAAATATTTACATCCCACAGGTAGCTGTAGCCCTAACCCTAAGTCATCTACCAGGAACTCACGGTCCACTACAGAATCATTAAAAAAATGAGCTTATTCCAGCGGGTTATAAGCTAATCTTAACCTCTTAAACCCCGCCTTAACCGAGCATATTTCCTCCAGTTCGGCTTTACACAAATCAAAATCTTCTTGACTGGAGAAAACGTGCTTGGTTCAGGTGGGGGATAAGGTGTTAATGGAAAGTGCTACGGACAGGAAGTGCTAGCGCTCACAACTTCAGGTCAGAGGAGCTAGCGTAGCCACAACATGCGACGAGCCAATAACAGGGGAACAAAATACGAATCATGACGAATCAAATACGAAGCAAATGAGGAAAGTGATATGAGTGTTTGGTGCCGTCTTCGCACAAAGCAGAGAAAGGCCAAACTGTGGGCCTGCATGATCTGAGAGGACAATGGGATATCTGTTCATACATTGCGCTGAAGAAGACAGTTTG
The DNA here is from genome assembly GCA_007210695.1 of Neogobius melanostomus. Taxonomy (NCBI): domain Eukaryota; kingdom Metazoa; phylum Chordata; class Actinopteri; order Gobiiformes; family Gobiidae; genus Neogobius; species Neogobius melanostomus. Next base: position 3,992,262 of record VHKM01000221.1, on the reverse strand, counting down.
CTGATATAGTCCACTAAAGGAAAATAAAACACCATTGCTAAGGTGCCCTAAAAGTAATAAATAGTTTCTTCAAATCTGGGCATGTGCTTTCCTCTGTTTCTTCTTTAAATAACACGAATGAGAGCTAAATGATGCTTGTGGTAAATAGACGTTTTTATACTTAAAGATATAGGTCTATAAAAAGTATATGAGAGACATAAAGTCACGGTGCACTCGCTTTATGAAACAGCGGGCCTGGAACCACATTAAAGGCTGTTCTCTTTTCTCCGCGCTGCCATTATGCAGTAGCTGAATGCGACAATAGAGAGAGCATGCAAATTCAACGAGGTAGTGAATTTGGTGACATTCAAACAAGCCCGTAAGATCCGTCTGAAATCGGAGTCGCTTTCATGTCATCTGCGCAGTAGCTGTGGGAAGCACTTCAAGTGGATCTTTCCTCTCTTTGTCCGGTCAAATTCAAATAAACACTTTGACATGTGGATGACCCACCGTGCACCATTGACTTTCAAGAAAACAGCAAGTCTGTCATTACCTAATGTCAACACTCGGTGTCAACGGGACTGAATGACGAATAGCTTCATATTTTAGATGAATGAACGATGGCAAACTGCAGCTCTAATGTTCCACCGAGACGAGAGCATGCTGGCACAGTACAAAGTTCACCACAATCACTACATTTGTTTCCAAAAAAAGATCAGAGAGAGCTGGAAGAAGCCGCACAGCGCTCCTCACCGCAGGTCGATTGAAATAGATGCTTTTTAAACTGCTCTTTATGCGCGACATCCAACAATGGATCTCCCTGAAGAATTCCCTCTGTGTTACGAGCTAACAAAAGGAGCTGGACCAGTTCTTCTCAAACTTAATTGAAACTTATCACCTGAGATAATATTTGTTTTATGGCTATTGTTATTATTTTAAATGTACTATCTTCTTCTTTGGTTATTCAGGGTTAGGGCGCTTACCATTGCACCTGGTGTATACTTACCACACTAATTACCTCCTCAAACTTTCTCTGTCCATAACTTTCAAGCAGTAGGCTCTCTTGCTTTTCATAAAATGATGCGTTGTGCTTTAGCATTATACTGTAGTTTTGAATAAAATGAAGAAATATCATTGGACAGTATTTTAGTATAGTAGGCTATCATTTTTTAAAGTCAGATTTATCACTTTTGAAATGTGATTAATCACAATTAATCAGTTCACTTTAATGTAATTATTATATCCATTATATTACTCATCTGAAAGGAATTTAGGATCTTATGCAGAAAGTTACTGGCCAGACATTCGCGTAGAATGAACAGGAACAAGTGAGGTCAAAAACATGATGTAATAAATTTGAAATAATTTTAGCAGCCCTAGTTATAATTAGATTATAATTACAATAAATGGTCATAATTCACTACTCTTCTATTTTAAATCATTCATCTACAACAACATAAAGCACACACACAAACAGTGATCTGTGTTGGAGTTCTTCCTACAAAGTCACGCTCTGTCTCATTTGCCACTGTGGCTGTTGGTTGGGGTTCTCCCAAATTAAGAACCACTTGAGAAACAATAAAGCAGTAGCAATAGGCCAATGAAACTGTAAGTTTCCATCCTATGACCCAGACTCCTAATACCAGCCACATACTTTTCCCTCACATCAGCACCATGAAAACGACTTTTTACTATTCATAATACTGGAGTGTCACACTGCAGACAGCACACTGGGGGCTTTTTTAACCAAGTGTTACAGTCTCATAAACTACCCCCTTGTTATCCCATCCAGCATGTCTAGACTATATTTTATCATCATTATTGTTGGTGGCTAATTACAATTTTATTGTGCAAGTCAACTGAGGTTTTTGTGAGCTTTTGTTTTTCTAAGTTTTTGTCATTCCTCATGTCTGAAGAGGAAGGACAGGCGGCCTGTTAGTCAGCCGCCCACTCAGGCTCAGAGCAGAATCGACCACAAGGCCACAAGAAACCAGGGACTGTCTGTACAATTCACTGGCATTGAGAGAGAAAGAGGGGCTTCAGATCTCAATGGAAGACAAACAAACATCAGAATAAGAAATCAAGCTGCCAAAAACCCAGTCCTCCATTGGTGTGATGGTCCCAGGCTGTGTCAGCTCGAGCCAGTACAGTAAAGTTAACCTCAACAGAAGAGTCCGTTCTAATACCACTGGCCGTGTTCTCCTCATGACACTGATGTCATACAAGCACATCGAAGGGGATGTCCCGCCAAAGTAAAGCACATTTCATGTAGGACACGTTGCCTGAGAGTCAATGTGGTGTGTGGGCAGAGGTAGAGTAGCCAAAATATTTACTCAAGTAAGTGTAACGTTAGTTTAAAATAATTCTACTCTAGTAGAGACTCAGCCCTGGTCTATCTACAGCCTGTCCGTCCATGGGAGTGGATCTCTCCTGTTGTTCTCCCCGAGGTTTCTCTTTCCTCACTGGGTTTTTGAGTGTTTCCTTGCCGTGTAGGAGAGTCTAAGGGATGCCCCTGAGGCTCGTCGCCACCAGCTACTGACTGCTTATTTGGACATTGCCTCTGTTGGACATTATGTTTGTCTAGACACTACATTTGCCTGAACACTACATTGTCTTGTTTATTGATTGATTGATTGAACAGTGTAAATTCCATCCACTCCAAAAAACAAAGTGTTGGACCCCATGAGAACTGGTTGTTGACCTGTTGTGAAGGTAATAGTGATAAGCGATCAGTTCAACTTTGATTCAGATATAATTTGATTAATTGCATAGCTCTAGAGAGGAACAGATGAGGTGGTTCGGGCGTCAGATGCGTCATAGAACAAGTGTACAGGGTATATCTCGTTGGTCAGAAACGTTTGACGGACTACAGTGAAGTGGGTGAGAGAAGTCTGGGCATCCCCTTTTAGGCAGCGGACGACCTAATGGTTAAATTAAGGATGTTATACATTTGCAGATTGCCCTTATAGCGAAAGGTTTCTGGTTAAATTCCTCATTCCCATCCAATTCATTCATAACTTTATTTAGACATTTAGCAGCATTTGTTTTAATAAGCTGAGGCTGGTTAGATATTAGTTACGGTATTACTGTATTTCTGTTACCATTTGTTCGCAGTGTTTTCTGGACTGGGACGGCTACAAGGCATGGAAAACTGAATAAGCTTAAAAGTCATATAAAAAAGTTGCATGGAAACTGAAACTGAAAGCTGGCCATGCACAGAGCAGATGTTTTGCAAGTGCTCACAGCCTGGTGTCAGATTACAAGTCTTGCCCATCTTCGTCTCTCTCTGTCCTTACTGCTCCTGTCCTGCAACACCGTCTTTCATTTACACTCTAGTGCAGTGGTGCATTTACTCCGGAGCACGTCCACTCCACAGCTGTTCGACATCCCCAAAGAAAAGAGGGGGGGGGGGGGAGAGAGATGATAGGACTTTAGAGATTTGCTGGGAACCACGTAAATCGGAGCTGTTTGTGTTAGGTAAACAACAGGTGTTACATATGGAAGAGCAGATAGCACTATGAGGGGTTACCTAAAATAGGATACAGTAGATTAGATGACACAACAAGAAACCTGAAGCATTGTTGGTATGGTGCTCAAGCCAAGCCCCAGGCCTCTGGCACATACACACAGGCAATGTTTCCACTGTTTGTACAGCGCATCAATAGACATCTACAGGGAGAGATCAACGCTTTTCCCCCCGTTTTTGCAAAGGTATGGCAGGGCTCTACAATAGCTGTTTCTCTAGGCGCACTGGAGCAGCCTATTTCTTTGTTTGGTTGCAAAGATTCGTACACATGTAAACATTTAGTTGCTATGACAGGCCTGACCATTTTGAATGCACCATTATACTGACCTTTCCAATAAAAATTACTTTTGGAGGATGTGCAACAACCACGCGTGGTGCACAGACAGCAACCGGATTAGTTTAATTTCATCCACAAAATGAAACGCACAAACTGCTGCCCAAAGTAACACCAGCGGAGGTTCAGACCTTTAATTCGGTTAGCATTATTTAGCCAATTGCATATCAGTCTGAGTGTAGAGCCAGTTCATGCTGATATGCCAATGTTCCCAGAAAACCCTGTTATTTTTGTTGGGATTGTTTGGCTCTTGACTAGAAGGAATATGTGCAAGTGGTTAGAAAGGTTTGAGGAGAGCGAGTGGGAGCGCACCTGCACAGGAGCTGCCTCTCTCTTGCTCACTGCTGCTTGTTTTGCTTTTGTGCTGCGGAGGAAGACATACTGTCTGTGCAAAATTACGCTGACACATTTGGATTACACTTTAAGAAGATACAACCATTCTGTCTAGAGCCTTGTTTATTTCTTTGAGAGACTTTATAAGGAGCACAATAATGCAAAAATAAATAGATACAATTAACCATGTTGCAATGCGTCCTCATCAACAACCTAGCGGAGTAGAGGTATTTCACTTCATTCACACTCACAAGTTTGAGTAATCCTGCCGTTTGTTTTTCGGCAGCACAGATACGCTGTTGTGGACTTCCTACAGTTTATTGCGTAATAGAGAGACCGTGGAACTGACCTGTACATTTTCATAGTCCATTAATCCTCACCGGGTCCATTTTGAGCAATTCTACCCTCAAAGTGCATTCAGTTCATTAGCACCAGCACGAACATGATGCATCAGCAAAGCAGAGCTGCATTGTTTTCTGCTTTAAAATGCCCCTGATTCAGTGCTGGTTTGATTGTCGGGCGAGAGCTTGTTATTAATCTGAAGAGAGCGCACTTTTGTGTCAGGCTTCCTGCATGGACTACTTTAGTCCCAAACTCCTAAAATATTTGATAAGTCTAAACTTAAATGTGTGAACTGTCCATTGCAACTCATTTGATGTAAAAAATAAATAAATAAATAAATAAAAAGCTTTTACTGTACACTGTTGGTGTTTGGTTCAGGTTGACAAATTGAAGCCAAGGGTCAGGTGGGTCTGATTTTCATCCATCACAAATGTCCGCTTTAAATGTTCCATCAACAGAACTGACAGCAAAAAAATTGCTTTGGTCATTTTATTTCATTAAACCATGTCCTTATCAAACATTGCGCTACCACTTGAGTCGCAGTTGTCAGACATAAATGTTGTGTGGATATTGCCCTTATTTCCCTGCTGTTCTCACACACCATCCGCACACACACCTGCACTGCAGTGCTGTGCCCACATGGTTTAATTCAGATGCCTGCTGTTTACTGCTGATCTGAAACAGGTGCTTTATGACCTTCATTCCTCCACTCCTGCTCCACAGAAATGTAATCTTGTCATGTCTTTTTCGGTCATATATTTATCTACGAGAAATAGTCATTTGCGTCTGCTGCTAAATGCATTTTTTAGATTTTTAAATAATTTATGATTTTGACATGAGGGGCAGTAATTTCAGTCATACAACAGACACATACCCTAGCTTACGTTTTCACTAAAACGTGTGCATGTTTTGTGTATTTTTGTATAATTTGCCTCTGTGTGATAAAATCCTTTTTAAAATGAACATCTGGTCATTGAAATACTCCTTGGCCTACTCTGGAAAAAAGCCGCCATAAAAAAGGTCACACATTCTAGTATTCTGTTGGACCACCTTTTGCTTTGACTACAGCACACATTTGCTCTGGCATTGTTTCAATGAGCTTCTGGGGCGACAGTGGTGCAGGTGGTAGAGCGGGTCGTCTCATGATCGAAGGGTCGGGTGTTTGAAGTGTCTTCGTACATTGGTGTATGAATTTTGTCAGGCAGTGGCCTAGCTGTTAGTTAGTTAGTTACTGTAGTTAGTTAGTTAGTTATTAGTTAGTTTATTTCTTCGGTCATATATAAACATTTAGATCACATGTCACATGTTTTCAAGGTTCTTGCACATTACAATAAGAAAACATGTACTTTAAGTATTGTAAGTGCTAAATGGTGCCTGACCGAAAGGGGTTTTGGCTGAAGTCGAGACTTATAGTGCCTAATCCCATTTACAACTGTGACGCTTGTAATGGCAGTTTTAGAGTTAATTAAATTGCTGAGTCTCTGTTTCACACCCAAAGACAATAGGCCCCGATGGCCCCCCGCTAAGCACCAGAAAAGGTGCTGCCGGCTTTGATCCTCCGAAGTGCCAAAAGGGCGTCTGCCTTACATCTGGAACTGTGGCCCCTCCCACCGTGATGATGTAACTGTCTTCTATATTAACTTGATGCGAGGCTCTGGCCCGGCAGAGCTGGCCATGGATTTACCTGTATTCTGTGTCGGCTCTCCGCACGTGTGTTAAATTAAAGCTTACACTTTTGATAAGACAATACTTTCAAGCATTTCCTTTATAGTGGTAAGAAATTCCTTAACACACTATACCAAAGATGACATATAATACAGTTACTCTAGTACCAACAATGGTAACACATAAGCACAAAACTTAAACCACAAGAATCAAAATTATGTTATGTATCCGCGAACTTCTTTTCTAATGATCTTCATTCAGATGTTCTATACTTTTCCATGACATTTAACTTGTAGATTTTTTTAAATGCATGAATAGTTGTGGAGCCTTAAGTTGATTAGATAAACCGTCCCATGAATCAACTCCTTTGACTGATAAACACCTCATCTTAGTATTAGTTTTGTCAGGTAGCCTGGAAAAATCCAGACTCACCGCTGCACCAGCGTGTGAGTTAGGTAAAACTGTGCATCAACTTGATTTCTACAGCGTAACATACGCAAGCAAACAGGAAGCAGAGTAAACTAATCAGCGAAGGGCAGTCGTTATTATCGGTTTTGCGTTAATATTCAAACAGAATTATGAATCACAAAACTCACCTACTGTCGATGTGTTTCCCGGGCACTGCCCGTAGAGTGTTACCGAGGGGACTTCCACATCCCAAGCGTGACGCTGCTCGCAAACAACACGTGACCGCAAATAAACGATGTGTATAGAATATACAGAGGGGTATCATTCTGGATGCCAGGCTACCTGTCCTGTGCATAGTTGTTTAGTCTTGTATTTTTTGAGAAACAATAGATTGCGGCGACAGTTGTTCAGTTGGTAGAGCGGGCCGTCCTATAACCGAGAGGTTGGCAGCTTGAAACCTGGCTTCCGCAGGTGCACACTGTCGTTGTGTCCTTGGGCAAGACACTTCACCCACATTTGATTTTGGGGTAAAATCAACTTCAACAAAAAAAATCAAAGTCTTGTCACCTGTTATATGAGGCAACCCAGTGATAAATAACACATTTAACCTCCATAATTAGTGGGCTTGGGACACATGTTGGACAGTTGCCTTTGGTCGCGTCTATGGTAAGGTTTAATTAGATACAAATTTATGTCATGAGAAAATGCTTGGTCCTGTTTCTGATCTTTCTTAGCAAGTATTCACGCTTTTCCTTCATCGTACTGTCTCCAAATGTTCTGATGCCACCTGTCACCCATCTGGCATTAGCATTGACGGTTTTGGTCATATATTAATCGGTTTATAGTTGATGTAGCTCTATAATACTCTTCCTTTTCGATGAATGATTAACATGATAAAGCTTGCACTGGGCTGGAATGTACAGTACGTGCAAGTGCAGAGTCTTGAGAGCTTATGTTTAAATTCATCATGTGTGTACAAAGTCTCATCTTTAAATTACAAGTGCAAAGTACAAACATGGAAGATGTAAAAACTTGAGTCTGGAATGACCAGCTACACCATATGTCCACGATAAAGAGTTAAGCTTCTGCCATTTGTTTTATTGTTTAATAAAGAGGTTAAAGATGAATGAAAAGGTTCTTGTACAAACACTTCCAAATGTTTTAAAAGTTCTTACCAACAATTAGAGATTCAAGCATCTCTATATCTCTCCACATAGTCACGGCGTTCAAAACAAGTCACTTTGGTTCCTTTAGGCTGCTAATACCCCCTCTAGGCCCAAGGCAGCTCCAGGTATCTTCTCTGCTCTCAATGGGGATGTACACAAAGAGACAGGGCTAAGTTGGTAATCCTAGCCTGGGACTTGTGTGGAGGGATAGCGTGCCGATTTGGAGAGGATTGGATCCAGTCTTGTGTTTCCGTGGCTGCGAGAAAAGAGTCGGCTCTCCTCTAGTGTTCAGTGACACTGGATCTGTGGGGAGGGGGCATTCTGGTTATTCATATATTCTAATATGAATCTTACAGACACTAAAGATACATTTTTAACTAACATATTTAAAGCCACACTGCATAACTTTCAAGGTTACTACACCATCAGACCAAAATGTTGTCAATGTCAAAACATAAACAAACATGCTGGCGATACCAAACAAGCTCCGACACCATAAATGTTTGTTTTGTTTGCTTATATTTGGCAGCCATCCGCACCAGAAATCCAAAACTCTTCAATACATCCTGGGAAAATGTGAGGATATTGTAGGATAAAATGACACACAACAGCAGGTGTGGGAGGAGAATGGTTCAATCTATTCTGCCTGAAATCTGTCTTTTCCCAAGGTAACCATCAGTAGCTTAGATTTCAAACCGTCTACTTGACCCATGTGTGCACTCACATTGTGTAGCAGAGGCAAGACACTGGGAATAATGGGGGTGAGGGAAGGGGGCAGGTGTAGTGAATAGGACGCAGACTATATACTGTAATACATGTTCCTGCAGACTCGTCTTACCTGTCAAAAGGTAACAGTTTGTACTGAACGTCTTGAAATAGGCCTCTGTCTCTTTAAGAAGCTTTCCGACACGCCCCCTTCAGCACACTGCTGTGGCATCTAAACAACACTACTGTGCGGGGAGGGGGCTCTGCTGAGCTGAGGGAGCAGTGGTTGGTGGCTTGGCTGGTGACAAAAGGTCCAGAGGCGTCTCCAGAAGGTGGGGGCGTTCCTAGGAGGACTGAGGCATAGCTACACCTAAAATGGCTGCCGTCTAAGTTTTTACTGATTACTCAAAAATATGTGAATGAGCCAAGGCAACACTCCAGGCATGTGTTTAATGAGGGAATGACATAATAACATGATATAAAGCTTGAAAAAGTCGATTTTACATAATACCCCCCCTTTAAGACACATAGGGCCCGATTGTCCGCCTGGCGCAACAACAGCGTTGCTCAAGACGAAGTTGGTATCTTGCGTACAAACAACAGTGCGCCAGTGCTTTCGGTAGCCTGAGGGCGTTCCTAAGATTAAAAAAAAAAGAGCGGCGCTGACCTCCTCCTCTTTACATCATGCACAGCCTCGTACATCTTATGAAGTGCTTACAAGACAAACTATTTCTCCCACTGTGAGTTAAACACTGTCCAGCTCCCGATTATGTCGTTGGTCAGACTCTAGCGCTAGTGTTAAAGAGTGCGGTGGCAAACTCTCCCACAATCCCGAACACCCCGATTCTTCATGTGAAATAATTAGGCATGTAACGGCTTTTGCAGACAGTGATGAAAAACGAGGAGGACCATCTGAGCTACTGTCACTGTCACTGGCTACGTTTACATGGAGACCAATGATTTGATTTCTGGAGCTCTCAGATTATTGATGGGGAATGTAAACAGTATAATACGTTATCTGATGTTCATATACTTTTATTATAAGACTTGATCTTCTCCTCTGCTCCGTTTCATTCATACTGTATTGGCTTGGCGGTATTGTTATGATCTTTTGAATGAAATAAATAAAAATTAAAACATTTAAAATAATCTGATTCCTTTCTGATCTCTCACATGTGCATAAACTAACCAGGAAAATACAGCAAAGAGACCAAACTAATGTGACAAAGACCAAAAGATATTATGAAAAGACTCAAAGTATTTCGGCATCTGCACAGTAAAGTGAAGATATCACTGCGCGGATGCCGAATTACTCCTGGTATTATTACGCCTTACAATATAGTTCCCCTTTTTATCTGCTTAGAAAATCCACATTGTTTAATTTTGTGTAATTATACTTTATAGTGTAACACTTCACGTAACCATATTTAAATAGGGAAAACGTGGAAGAGTTTGGTAGCTTCTATCTTCACCTCATTTGACTACCGTGATTTCCGGCCTATATGCCGCTACTTTTTTCCCACGCTTTGAACCCTGTGGCCGATATGATGGTGCGGCCAATATAGAGCCGCCAACAGGCACTAGAGGCGTCTCTAGCAGTAAACACCAAAGTGAGACGGGATCTTCTAATCAACTCTGCTCTTGGCTGAGGAACGGTAGATGAGTAACTTTTAAAATGATGAAGGCTAACTTTAGCCTAAATGTTGAAGGGCTTTGCACGCCCCAACGCACCGAAACGCCTTGACGTGCGGCAAAAGAGCCGCCTCCTTTATTTTGCTGGACTCCGTGTTACGATTCTGCTGAATCCAGACGAGGCGCCGCGGGGGAAAACACAGGCTTTTAACCATCCTGCAGAGGTACAGAGGCGGGTGTGGCCATGACAGACAGGGAGACCGCCGTGAACTTTGTTTGGAAGGACGAGAGAAGCCGCGGAGACAGAGAAACCATCGTCAGGGCTCAGGCATCAGGGGAAGCTGTTAAACTCGTGTCTGTCGCCAACTCGCTATTAACCTACAAAAAAGAAAATGTGTCTTCTTTTATTTATGATAAATGTATATGACACGGGCACAATGCTGTTTTTCACTTTGTTTTTAGTGTGTTTTGTTATGCATGTGTTTTAAGACGATTTTACATATGTTCTTAATTGCCCAAGCTCGTTGCCCTGCAGCCCCGCCCAGCAGGGAAACACCTGCAGGTGATTACAGTATGGATAAAAGCAGGCACACAAAGGAGGAAAGACAGAGATAGAGAGCGGACACGAGGGCCTGGGGGCAGGTGCAGCTCGGTCCGCAACGGGCCGCCTGGGCGGCGTCGGCGATGGCGGCGATGGCGGCAGCAGCAGCAGCAGCACGACAGCCACGACAGCAGACGCAGTGGACGGAGGCCGAACGCAAAGAAGGACCGCTGGCTGGCACAGGGGGGAGAAGGGCGCACACACGAGGAGGCACGGACAAAGAGGACTGGACGCGACACCAGGTCGGGACGTGAGATGGCGGCAAGGGAGCGGCGTGTTCGGGGACTGGGATGTCCCCGGACAGGCACGGCGGGGTCGAGCAGCGACGGCAGGCTCCCCCAGCTTACGTGCCCCGTTTGCGTACCCCCACTTCCCCTATGGAGCCTCCTGGAACCAGCTGGACCCCCGGCCTGAGGACCACGACTGCACCTTATTGCACGCCCCTCGATTTTACCTGTCTTTTATTTATTTTAAGCCCCTTTTTAATGTCCTTTTAACTTGAATTCTAGCAGGCCTTTAAATAAATTGTTTAATTCTTTTTTAAACCGCCTTGTTTCATTGATTGCACCACCACGTATAGGCTCCCATTGCCATTTTAAACCTGTGACATATACAAGCCCCGCACGGTTTGAGAAAAGCCTCTGAAGTGCCTGACGCGGCGCGCTGCGTTCCAGTGTGCGTTGGCCTCTACACTTCCTCATTGAGGTCGGCTACACTGGCCATTTCTGCATTTTTTACAGGTTTATCACTGCCGGGCCTGCCGCCCTCCGTCTGCCCGCACCTTTCTCCGGGATGAGCTGTCTCTTCCTCCTCATCTGCGCCATGGGCCGCTCTAAGCGGATGCACGGCACTATGGAAACCAGCAGCTTGTATTTGAGTGCGACCTGTATGTGTACAAGGCTGCAAATTTAGCTGGCGCGGCTTTTAGTAAGTTGCGCTTAATTGTCCGACATTTACGGTAGTTTGAACCCTCTAGTTTAAAGGAACAGGCCATCGTTTTTCCATACTGAGATATGTTCTTACCTGAGCTTAGACGAGTTGATTCGTAACTGTCTGGTCTTTAAGAAACCTGTGTTGTATCCACTAGGCTAACAAGCACAAGAAACTGTTACCACACAGACAGCACTTTGACTCCAAGTCTAAATATGGAGGGTGAATCGTTCTCCACTTGGTTCTGCAGGTGGGCGGGGGCCTGATTGAAGGAAAGGGTGGGGAGAAATTTCAGTTGCTAAAAATCCAAATCTGCTCTGGCACATGCAGAACCCGGAGTTTTGGATTCTTCTTTCTGAAGAGAATGTAAACGCAGATCTGATTATTGGGTTATCTGATTTCTCCAGTCATCTGATCTTTCTGAACATGTAAATGCACTGATCACGTACTTCTGTGTTTGCTATTTAATTTAATTGACATGTTTAGAACTTATCGTTGTGTGTTTTTCCTTTATCTTTCTTTTCAACGAAAGCTAACTCATCTTCTTCTGCTGTTCTTAGAATAGCTCGCTTTATCGGTGGTGTATATTAGTTATTTGGTGGTCTATAATGCATATGTCTGGGAGCTTTGAAGAGCAGAAGCACTGTGATGTGTGCAGAGCCATGTGTACCCCCTCTGGCCTGTAATTAGCAGCAATCCACATACACTCTGTGAAAACGCAGGTCGACATTCAGCTGAAAGATTGTTTGCTTATCAAATGCAAATGCAAAATAGAGATTTGAAATTCTTATCAAACAAATCTGAACTTTCCCTGCCTTCTGCCCAAAAGCAACATGATTTTGCTATTATTCTTTTGCCTGGTTGCTGTGATATACTGTATGTGTTTCTGTTTACACGTCATCTAATCCGTGCTAACGCAAAATGCAATACGGTGGTACATTTAGCGCAGCTCATGGGAAAGCCTCGTAACTGTCCCAGAAGACGCACTTACTTCAAAGTGGGAGTTTATATATGAGAGCAAAAAGCAGATAAACATAGAGGAGTGTTTTTGGATGGAGAGAGGAATGTCGCAAACATCTGGTCATTGGTGATGCAACAGCTTGTAAATGAATGCGGCGCACAGTCCAAGAAGGAGACAAAACCTTTTTACGTAGAGCTGTTGTCAAGGCACTAAGTGAAATCAAGTCACGGAGTTTAGCAAAAATGAAAACAGGGAGAGACTGAATAGAAAACAGACGCAAGATGAGACACACAAGCCCAAGTATATAATCATGTGAAGTTAAGGACAAAAATGTTTCTACTTAAAGGTAGGACGCACTCTTTTGGAGATTTTCCAAACTGATTTAATAAGATCTGACAACCCCTGTGTGGGTCTCATTCTGCCCTCTGGTTGTATCTGTGAATAAATCAACATTAAATATTATCAGTATCAATATTTCTTACAGTACGAACATGTTTCATATCTGAGGACATGGATTGGTCATGTTTGTAAAATATTTAGTCAAAATCTTACCTTCACTACCTTTTATTATCAGGCTTCATGAGGTAAAAAAGAAGGAAAAACACAACATGTACACAATTCCACAATGAAACATATATTTTAGAGAGATTATAATAATGCATGTCCTCGGTTACTAGAGTAAAGTAGCCAAAAGAGTGAATGTATTATGGTCCTGTAGATTTGAATTGTGGCAAATCCAAGAAAAAACGAACTAACAGACAAAATGATTATTACATTTTTCTATTTAGAATTGATGGATCTCTGTGTCATCAGTCAAATCTTAACGTGACTCTTTTTCAGGTGTGGACATGCAGTCACAATATGAATCATTTTCATGCACACCCTTAGTGTAGAACACAGGAAAGGAAGAAAAGCCCTTTATGAGAGTGATGATACAAAGACAGCGATGCAGTGAGAACAGGCCTCTGCCATCATCATGGAGCCATGCCCAGTCTTTCCTGATCTGTACCCGTGGCCTGTGCCAAAAAGAAGCCACCCCATGCTCGCCTTGATCTGGTCTGAGTCAGCACAGTCAGGATGGTGCCCTGTAGATTAGCCTGTGTTTTTGTAAAGAGAGAGAAGAGCAGACGCATAATCTTTATACACAGAGAAGTGCAAGAGCTTAACTGAGTCTCAGGCTATTTTAATGACTTGTGCAACGGCCGTTTAGGAGATAAATGCGTAATTACAGATGCATTGTGCAACTGAACTGAGGTGTTTAGTAAATCTAGTGCCTACTGCCAGGTGAAAAGATTATTGGTGGTTACAAACAACATATTTTCAGCTAATTGCCGAAGAGACATTTGCATTTTTTCAGATAACAATAATAATCATTTGGAATTTTTGACAGGCCAAAGGACATGATACCTCAACTTGCAGCACTGTTTTGAGAATAGATTTAGCAAAAATCTCAATTTGGCCAAAACATAATAAGCTTGGATCCTGACGATACATAAAGGGAAATTACAAAGTTAAATACCTTGTGTATAATTGACCGCCTGGGTCTGAAATTTGACGTTAAGATTAAATAATAAGTCTCTCCCTTTGCTGATTTCAGCAACTAATCAGAATCCCTGAGCTGTCACTTAGACCAATGAACCGGCCTATCAGGTCCAATAAGGAGAGGATCTCTCCTCACTGCCTGTCTTACAGACTGTCACTTTAAAGAGGGGGTATTATGCTTTTTTCAATCACATAGCACCAGTCTATAGCATACTACAATGATGACGTAACCTTCTGTTGGTCTGTATATGCAGTAAATTAAAATAACTGCCTTGAATAAAATTGCTCTCTCAAAATGGCTGTACTGAACGTCTTGAAATAGGCCTCTGTCTCTTTAAGAAGCTTTCCGACACGCCCCCTTCAGCACACTGCTGTGGCATCTAAACAACACTACTGTGCGGGGAGGGGGCTCTGCTGAGCTGAGGAGCAGTGGTTGGTGGCTTGGCTGGTGACGAAAGGTCCAGAGGCGTCTCCAGGAGGTGGGGGCGTTCCTAGGAGGACTGAGGCATAGCTACACCTAAAATGGCTGCCGTCTAAGTTTTTACTGATTACTCAAAAATATGTGAATGAGCCAAGGCAACACTCCAGGCATGTGTTTAATGAGGGAATGACATAATAACATGATATAAAGCTTGAAAAAGTCGATTTTACATAATACCCCCCCTTTAAAGTGTTATTTGTAAATAGAAACTGAGTGACTATATCACTTAACAAAAGTTTCTGGAACTAGTTGGGCCACACTCCCCTCGTCTTGCTTCTTGGAAGTTGGAAACAGTGACATATTTATGAGGACCGAGGCACATGTAACATGTCGCCGGGCTTTTAAAGGTCAATATGTTTCTGAGTTCGTATGAAACAGCTGCGTGGCCTCTTTAAGGCAAGACCAATACAGCAGCATTTTTATTGTCCATTGTAGATTCATGCCATAATTTTTCAGGAATTGTTTGAATCCAGTTATGGCTCAGAATGTGCCAAAACACTATGAAAAGTGTCAGTGGTTTCGTGTTAATATTGACATCAATGTTGAACTTGACTTGTGTGTAGAATATTCCTTTATGTGTTTATGAGTGTTTGAGTGTGCACCAATATTTTTGTGTGTCACAGTAACTGTGTTGTTTTACGCAATCCTTCAATAGTTCTTTAAATTGCTTACCACCCTTTACAATGTCTGTTGAACATAGCAGTGTTTCATGTCACTTACAGACCTATAGTGCATGTACGTCATATAATGAGGAGATTTTGCAATAAAGATATTTTGAATAGTTTTATGAAACTCTTGGGAAACATGTGCTTCAGTGTGACCTTAAGCCATATGTTTTAATATGCTTCGTCTCAATGGTAAAATTGGTACATATAGATACATACTGTATTTGCTATGCGCTGGACTTGGCCCACTTCCCCAGGCTGAATTTTTTTTTTTTTATGCATATTTTGTGTTTTATATCATGGAGCTCTTCTGCACTGTGTCCAACTGTGAGGTCAGTTTGTTGGTCCATAGAGGCCGGAGAAGAGAGAGAGACAAACCGTTCTGAGCACAGGAGAAGAGAAGCAGATGCTGTCTCCAGAGGGGGCACCGTCCACTCCCCTTGTTTTAATTCTAGTGGCATATGGACGCTAAAGGACACGGGACATAAACAAAGATTAAGTGATGGTGAAGGAAGGAAGCTTGGGGCATAGACAAAGTGATAAAATAGGAGTGAAAGTGGTAAGGACCCGGGAGAACGACACAACGAGGTGCAGAAGCAGCTGCATATTTGAAATAACAGCAATAATCAGAGCTGAAACTATAGAGGAGAATGGAAAACAGTGAGCAGAGCGGCATGCACAAGGCAGCAGGAAGCGTGCGCTGAGAGGCAGGGTGCGGTGAGGATATCCTCCACTAAGCTCGCACACTCTCTGCCCAAATCGCTCTGGTCAGCTGTGTGCGGGGAGGGTCTCCAGGACAAGCACATTCAGTTTACTCCCCTCATTTATAGTTATTCAAACCTTTAGGCACACAGATGCAATCCATAAAATGACAAGGCATATGTTTGGTTTCTATGCATTGTCATTTATAGATTTTCTTGACTCATTGAGAAAAACGCCTTCCACAAAACATACTTTTGGTTGAGTTGGAAAGTTTTGTTCCACACTTGAGTTAAACTATAACACATGCTGTGGTTTCCATTTGGATACCTGCTGCTGCGCCTGTTACTGTTGTGTTTACTGATAGCTGTGTGCAACAAAGAAATGGATGTTGGTCCAGTTCATTACTGTCTTGAGAGAGAAACAAGGCTATTTCTGAAAACATGTTGGCCTACTACCGAGTTGCTTGTAGTTGCAAACAGCTCTTTACTGGACTCTACAGGAAGCTTGCTCTCATAAATTCTAACTAACATTCACTGTAGCAGCAATCTATTAAAATTTGATTACCATGGAGGAATATGTACTCCTAACTGCCAGGTGCTAATGAAAAGCACATTTACATCTTCAAAACAAATATGTTTGTTTTTGCTCTTCGCATGCCACCTGTAAAAATGTTGACTCTTGCCACGCCTTCACTCGGCTGCCAGGGCTTGAGACATAAAGTGTAACTCCATATAGTTTCAAATGGGTTTTGAAATGTAAATGTCCAAACCGAGCTGATTACATTAAGAAAGAATATGTTTTGATTTACTCACCTGTGAAATGTGATTTGGAAACCGGCCTTTGACGGCAGCTGTGATTTGTTAAGTGTGAAAATGAATCAAGAAATGAACACAATGTTTTTGCAGATATCCAAGCGACAAAACGGTCCTGATAATCATCTTGAACTACTTAAACGTTCAGCACTCAGCAACTATTGGGAATCTACACACAAAGAAAACTACACAACCTTTAAGGCAGATGAGGCCTTTTAAAGACAGGGTATGTTTATGTTAAGGTGTAATTTATCCTTTGATGCCGCTGGGGAAACCCGTAAGGTGCAGTGGGGCGACCGCAGTGCAGCGCCCAGGGACCCATAGCGGAGGGGGAGCCAGGCTGATCTGGTCAGAATCAGACTGGAGGTTTCACCTATTGTGAATGTTTTTGGTTGATGACACCAGAGCACCTGAAGGAAACCCATTCAGACTCGGGGAGAAAGGCGTGCAAACAGAAAAATAAAAGAAGCTGTTCAATCCCATTTCAATCAATACGCCTAGTGTCACTGTACGGGATATTTGTCATGCGAGACCTTACAAACTTTGACCTGTGGATTAATAGCACCAGGGGGGACGGTATACGTTCATTGCACAAGAGGTATTGGCTCCTCTGTTTTGCCTCAAGGTGACGGAGCGGGCCAAGAATGTGCTGATTTCACATGTGGCAAATGGCAATGTAGATGATGATTGTCAAATAGTTGCAGTTGTTATTATTGAAACCATGCTCCACTCAGCAAGAGAGGCCCCGTCACATTCACGCTATACGAGTAAGATTCCCCATTCAACAAAACCACCACAGCTAATGTAACCATGGATAATTTGCAGATCTGAAGGACAATTGGCAGTTGGATGAGGAAACTCTGACAAAATATTATTGTGATTGATAGTATTGGCTCAATTTAATGCTATGTCAAATTAAAAGCAGTTGGATGAAAGCATAAATAATCATAATCTGGGATAAAAGTCAAGTGTAGAATAAAAAGAACAGCAAAAAGAATAAGAAAAGATTTGTTATATCAACAATTTAAAATAATGCCCATGGGAACTGTCTGACTGGCCGCTATCAATCTCCCAGAGAGTGGAGGGGAGATACTTAGAGGTGGTTAGCACATTATGTCATTATGGTAATCATAACTTTGCTGAGCTGAAGCGCTGGGATAAATGTTTCCTAAGAGGTACATTGTAATACTGCCAGTGCAATGTCTGCAGGTGTCGAAATGACAGTGCTATTGTTGCTTGAGCAACAAAGGCAGTCACTGTTGTTCTAGATAGAGTTTCAATATACTTTTCCAGGCCAAAGACTGTTACTGTCGGTTACAGCAGATGTGGTTCAGTATTTGGTGTAAATCCATCTTCACACGTGTCTGCCTACCGGACTGTGGATGATTGTCTCAGTATCGTTTAGGTCTTGTAGCTCCATAGATCAATATGTTGTTGGTCACTCTTTTCAGCCAATGCATCAAACCTTGGCATCAGTTCAGTTTAGTTAAGAAGTGCAAGTAAGGCCTACATGCTTATGTACCAAGCCCCATGTAGCCCCTGGGCCTGAGTGTGGTTTAGACTGTTTCTTTTACAGTACACTCTATGTCCAGGAAGCTTAAAAAGACAGATAGATACTTTATTGATCCTTTAGAGGAAATTACACCATTGGAGCAGCTCATACAACATCGCATCCAATTATTAATCTGTCATTCATACACATTACAAAATGTGCACTGTTGATCACCTCAAAGGCATGAAGGGAGTGGGAGGTGCTACTCATAATGGCCTCGTTGGACTGTATACCAACCCCACTACCGATCCTGCCTTGTTAATAAGTTTGTTCGAAGAACAGGGCACGGGCCAGTACTGTGTGGTAGACAGTCTGTAACAGCACCAACAGAAAATTAATGATTAACTTGCTTGTAAAGTTAAGTTACTTTTGTATCTTGATCACCATATGCACATATCCAGTTCCACCGCTTGCTTTGTAATGTCCTCATGACATTGTCTTTGAGTTACAGCCATCAGTGTGTGAAACTTGTGTTTGCTCAATCATTGAGACACATTGTATTATTGTTACTTCACCATCAATAACAACAAACATTAGTAGCCATAAAAAGGAAACAACCGACGAGAACAATGTCATGGGGAATGTCCAAAGATCATAAATTACAGTAACATTTGTCAACAACATGTAGAATGTTCTCTTCCAAGACGTGGCTCATACTGCATACTAAATGCAATTCATTAACTGTGGCAAACACAAGATGCAAAAGAGTTAAGTTGATCCATTATTCATGTTTGATTTGTAGGGAGAACATAAAGTATACTTTAAAATCTTCAAGAGCAAAATACTTTTGACATTTTTATTTTGTGCAAACACAAAACCCAAACTTTATGGGGGAATTTAAATCCTGTGGCTCAATATTAGTGAAGTTCCAACAGCTGATATAAAGCATTAAAGTTCCATGGTCAGGTCAATCCAAAAAAATCTGCCTTCAATTATGCTCCAACGTGAGAAAACATTGCTCTGGTCGAGGTATGATTACAGCTGGTTTTATAAAAAAAACAGTGTTTCCTACAAAACTCAAATTTCATCTACGGTCTAAAAAATGCACCGAGGTCAGAAGAGTTTACGCACACATTCATTTTACCCATGCTGCGACCACAACACCCTCACTTTCCATCATGAGCACAGTCCAGTCCTCCATTGCAGAGGAGAATTCTTCTGTCATTTAGACTCCTGATTGATGGACTTGTATTATTATTGCATATATCATTGTTGTATTTGAATCAGCATTTTGAGATCAAGAGCCACCACTTCCTTCCCTGAGCTCGCTGTGTCCCATTCTAACAGTGTTGCCCTTAATTAAAACCAGACGCAAGCTCAAAGTCATGACAGAGATGTGACCGAGCTAAAGCTAGAGCCAATAACTCAGTTTGCTCGATGCAAAATAACAGAGCTAACGGGATAATATGCCTCTAACTCATACTCCTCCGATGGGTTTGACATGGCCTGTTAATGTGAGCATATGTGGAACAAAAGTAGATTTCCTGCAGAGAGTTCACAAAGAAATACATGAAGACTATCATTCTTTGAGATCCATTGAAATGACCTGGAGTTTAATAAAGTACTATTTACTCAAAGCCTCATTCTTTGAACGCTGTTATTCCAGCTACTATCACTCATGTCATGTTTTGTTTTGCTATGATTATGTTACGTGCATTACTTTATTTCCCCATTGATTTTTCTCCTTTACCATGAGTAAACTTCTGAGCTTGTTGTGGCAATTGGATTTAAATACCTGTAAGCGCCTGTTTTTTTATTGAGGATACATGTTTATTAACTTGGTTGGAACATGACACTTG
Source organism: Neogobius melanostomus (assembly GCA_007210695.1). Classification (NCBI taxonomy): domain Eukaryota; kingdom Metazoa; phylum Chordata; class Actinopteri; order Gobiiformes; family Gobiidae; genus Neogobius; species Neogobius melanostomus. The sequence continues at coordinate 3,972,127 of VHKM01000221.1, read as the reverse complement.
TAAACCTGACGCGGTTGTCCTGCAGTTGTGTTCACATTTGCACTTACACTTGCATGTACAGATGCCAGAGGTGAAGTGTCCTGCCCAAGGACTCAATGGTAATGGGTACTGCTCAAAGCTGGGATAAAACGGCACCACTGAGCCACTTCTGCCACGATCCGGTTACATCTGGTTGACTCCTGTGTCGTTGTATCTGTTTCCACTAACATTATAAACGTATAGACAACCGCTTTCTTCACAAAACATACTGCTCAATCATCATAACTTTGGTATTATCCTGTCATCAATGCAGATGAATGTGGGTCACGCTGGGCTTTATCTACTCTTAACTGCTTTCAGCTCCAAAACACTTTATTGTGTTATTATTGTGTTTTGGCCACATGTGGTTCAGATTTAGTCATGGTCACAGGTCATCATACATCTGAACTAAGCAGTAATATGTATCGGCACAAACTCTTGTGGATTTGCCTGGACAAAGGAGCTGTAAAACGTATTCACATATTTTAACATTAAGTACATTCAACAAAATCTGTTAACCAATTATCAAGTGTATGCATTTACAGTGTGGACCAAGGAAGGCTCTACTCCAGAGATGAGACTCCAGTCGCACCCCCCAGACTTCTGTGTGTTCAGTAAATGTGATTAGGGGTCAATTAGGGGGAGGGACATTTTGACAGATGTCTTGTATTAGGTGTGAAAAGGTGTAGGGAGAATGGAGATGTTGACATCGGCTTACATGGGACTGCACACGGCGAGCCTGCCAAAGGTTTAGTGTGTTGAATTATGTGTTTTTTATTTCATTTCGTTTATTTTATTGGATGGTTCCAAAACGTTCCATGTTTAGTTTGAGTTCACTGTGAGTACATTCCTGTTTGGGACACTTATGCCAAGCAGAAAGTTTAATCCATATCAGTCACATTCAAGACTGAGATGTCATGCCTGAAAGAAAAATGTATAGTGTCTTTGATCCATTGCAGGGCTGGTCTTTCGGAGACACTTCCACAATGCAGCATATCCCAGAGAGAAAATATACTTACAAGAGGGACATGACCTCACATTTGTTCATGCGTACATAAAGTGAGGATATACTGGGCTTTCCTACGTCACTGAGTAGTTCTATGAAACCACCAACGCAGAGAAGGCTTGTTTTCGTAAACACTCCTCTAGAAACCGCTCTCGATTGGAATGCGGACCGGCAACTGCTGCCAGAATTAATATGCGGTTAATGACATGGTTTGGCACACGGGCCCCTGTGCTATTGATCCAGTTTGGATTCTTCCAGTCCACTTTATTACCCTAATGTAAAACAGTCATCCAGGGGGATTTCACCGAGCACTGTGCTCTCCTTTTTGGTGTGTTGCAAAAAACTCTATTTTACACAATTCGAATGACTAACTTTTGTCCTCTAAGTTCACATGATGAGTCCATGAGTGAAGGAATCTTCATCATCGCTGCATGTTCTGTGGTTAAGACTCTTTTGGCATGACTGAATATGACCCTCACAAGACAACATCTGGATGCGATCTTGAACCATGTTGGTGCTAACGACTGACAGTCAGCAGCATGGAGACAGCGCTGCTCTGAACCAAGTAATTAATCCTGCCATAGACTCCTCATCATGTGAAGCAGCCTCTCGCCACAGTTTGAGGCGAGAGGCTGTGGGTTTTATCCCTCCATTGCCGTCTGATTGTCAGTCTGTTTCTCATTGTGCTGGATGTGCGGGCTCAGCTCCAGGTGTGTTGTAAGGCTGTGGTTGTTTCCAGTGCACAGGCGCCACTGAGCTGAGCTTCATTGTGAGACTGTTTCACAAACTCCAGCCTGAGAGAAAGGGACACTTCCACCCACACAGGCTGTCAAGGGTTGACCGTGATCGCTGCTGGTTTGGACAACTGAAGATATACTGCAAATCAATCATGCTTTTTGCAGGCATTTGGTAATAATCTCAAACACATCTTTATCACTATCTTACACTTAAATGGTTAAAAAATGCAATATAGATCTATAACAGTTGAACAACTTCTTCAGTACCACTTCCTGATTATCACACCATCTCCCTGTAAGCCCCTCCCAGCCCCTCCCAGCTACGACCATTTAGAACAGATTTTACAGTGCAGTTTTTTGTTTCCTCGCAACCCTCGACCGCCTCCCAGCCTCCCAGTGCAGCCTTTGTAATCATAAGGAGGAAAAAGACATGACAGCTTTCTGTAGATATTGGATTATTTGACAAACAGACATTTGATGAGGATTTCAGCAGAATCAGAGCAGGTCGGTCAGATGTTGGTCAGTGGACGAGCTTTGGTAAACTTCTGTCATAATGCTATAGTCTGCGTTAGCCGCTAACGCTAATCTCTGACTGTGTAGCCGCTAACTTTTGCTGCACTGCTGCTTCGATGCCTACACGTGTATGTGTTTACATGCTGAGGCGTGTGTTGGGGGTGAGGCGTTAGCTCGCTGTTTCTAGCGACGCAGTGAGAATGCAATTATTCCGCTAGGGCAAAATGGAGTACCTGAGGGTGGCTTTAACATCGCTTATTTTATGTTTTACTTCGATTTACATTTTAAGGAGTTTAAATCTATTTAAAATCTATTTTCGATGAATCGTTACATCTCTAGTTATCGTATCATCAAAGAAGTAGCGTGGATAAGTGATCCAGAATATTTTTTATAGATACAGATATCCAACTAACCCAGTGGTTCCCAACATGTTTCGTCTCGCAGACCCTTTGAGGAGTTAATGTATACTTTAATACCCCTACCTTGGACATCCTGCTGATATTATCACATATGGTCACTTTGTGACCATATGAACTAAGATGATTTAGTTTTCAGTAGTGCGTTGTGTTCAACATAAAGCCAAAATACATAAAAATTCATACCTTTTATTAAAAAACATCACTGAAACTAGCATACCTTTGAAAGTGATACTCAGATTCTATTCAGTTTCACCTGAAATAATTCCAAGTGCCCCCTGCTAAAGTGCTCAAGAACCCCCAGAGGTCCCTGTATACACCTGGTTAGAAAACACTGAACTAACCCATTGCTTAGAATACTCAGTTACTTAGAATATTACTTATTATTACTAAGAAAAGGGAGCTTTGACTTTTCTTTTAGTGTTGTTTACATCACATGGCTCCTCCACACTCCACTCAAAGAGTAAAAATGTGTAGCGGCTGAAGGAAGAGTTGCCTCCCATCCCAGGCATGTGGTCCACTGCCAGAGGATGATGTTACTGTTGATGAAGCTGCGCAGGACTTAAACGCCAGCAATGGTCCCCTGATGACATCACAATGACATCAGGCACTCGGGTGTGGTGATTGGATGGGGGGACTCCGTATGTTCGTGCTGTGGTGCATGACAGGGCAGGGCTGAAGTGCGAGGCCTCCTCTGGGGCTCTGTGCAGTCTGTCCAATTGCTGGTGGACACTCTCCATTACACACGAGGGGAAGGTAAAGCAACAGCAATAGGTCATGAATCACACATGGGCTGCCTAAAGAAAAAGCTACAGATGAAAGACCTGACTGTTCTGTTGTGGCAATTGCTCTATGGAAAGAAGACGGCTTTGAAAAACTCTTATCGTTTATTTGATTTACATAAAAGGAGATCATCAAAAAATACCTGGAGTAATCAAGGAATCTTCACCAGGAAATGGTTTCCTCACTTCTCCATCTCTTGCTAAGCCTTTCGTCGCAAAGTAAAAACACTCGCCATCTTTTCACTACAGCCACACAGACGGCATCTATGGTCATGTTTTGAAGCAGTTGAGGAGGAAAACAAAGAGGACAAAAACTAAACTTTCTCCAATTATTCAAAAACTACTTCAACAAATGCTGAATTATGAATATATTTTTTATCTAAATAAAGATACAAAGACATGGAGAGGAGCAAAGTGGTTCAACAGCCCATAATTACATAAATAACGAACATAATGCTTCATGTTAGTATCATGCTCATGCTACCTATGAGCTTCTACTGAGCAATCTGCTGAGAAAAACATCCATATGGACCCGATTTGGACTTGACTTTATTTGTATGTGATAAATAACTTTATATTCCACCAGAAAATGGCTAAAAAGAGAGGAAAATTGTATTTCCCAAAAGATACATCCTTTCCCCTCGGCCAGACCACGCCCCCTTATATGACGCAATGCTGACTGTATCTATGGGCCAAGGGGAGGGTGGTAGGGGCTTATTGGGAGATCACTTGAAAATCAGGAAGTGAAACGACTGGAACCTTTTTTTTCCCTCACTGTTTTTGATCAGTGTCTACAGTATAAGATAGTGATAAAGATGTGTTTGAGATTCCCACTCTTTAAAAGATTCAGATCACAGCGAGAGCACATCTTAACGCGTTCAGGTAAGAATAAAAGTCACTGTAACCTCTGTTCAACTCAGATCCTGCTCTGCGAATTACATTTTTATTTGCACATTGTCGAAGCTGTCACATACTGTACGTACACCAGTGTGCAGTGTCGTGAGACTGGTGGCAAGTTGGTGTTTTATTCATGGACACTTCACTAGCATGAACCAGGGATTATATGTTGCAGCGTCACAAACGTAACAAACTTGTCACAAAATGCTGCTAATCAAACAAACAAGGCAAACAACAAGCAAGACAACACAGAAGTTATTGTTATATGTGGTGCCTGTGGTGCCTGTGCCGCTGTGACGGGATGTCAAAAGTGAAGTCGTCATCTACTGTATATCAACACACACATCAGTAGACATTTTTCCACCCACTTCAACTCCTCAACTCTGTGGACTTTGGTTTAGCTCTTTGTGGCAGCTGTAAAACACCCACGCAGTCCATCACACTTTTTAGACAATTATACGTTTACGTCGGAAAATCAAGGCGACAGTTATCGAGTGAGATTATGATTCTTTGGATTATAATAAAACAGTTTTTGGGTAGAATAGGAACGGACAAAGAGCCAGGAAGCAGCAATAATGGCACATTTACGGGTAAAAAAAGAGGACAATGCTTTGTTATCAGATAGCAGGTCAGTGATGAGTCATATGCAGGTAAAGTAGGCCAGTCTCACAATAAGACACACAGGTAAATATGTGCGGGATGTTACCATGGTGACCGTCACAGCCCTGAGCCCAACCCCTGGATGGATAAATGGCCTACGTAGAAACTGCGCAAGTTACATTCAGCAAGTCCGGGAAACTTTTCAGAATTCTGTTTCCGGTGCAAATAATTTTCCATATAGTCGTTTGCATTGAGAGAAAAAAAAAGATAAAGGGCCCGATGTTTCATTTCTAAACGCAGACTGTAGACTTTTGCGTGGCGATGTTATCCCAATGGAGGCAGATATGTATTTTTTTCCAGTGCACATACGTAAATAATGTTAGTCTTTGCAAATTGCTAATTGTGACCATTCAAATTGTGATTTTGATTTGATTGCTATTAATTGTCCAGCCGCATAGACTGCGAGTCTGTGGAGCAAAACGTCACTAATCCCGGTTTTCAAAATGACTATAATAAACTGCGCATAATTGCTCGAGACAGCGCAGCCGCAGTTCCTCCTGATGAGGTTATAACTACATAATGTGTATACACAAAACAAAGCTGGTTGATTTTATATGCTGCACAATTCGAATGTAAGCAAATGCACTTGCAGACACAAAACCTTAGCAGAGGCAAAGATGGATGAAAACACAGTTCGGGACAACAGTAAAGAAATGACATTCCTCTCACATTTTTTTGGGATGTTGACATAAAGGAAGTGATTTTATGAACCCCACGCTAAATCTTTTGCCCTGAATGTGCATAGGTAGCATGTAGCATTATGTGTCCACAGCAGTTGACATGAGAGTCCCGTTATTCTGTTGCATAATTTAGGGTTTGTTTCGCCTCATGACGCAATGTAAAATCCCAAATCCACAAACCCGGAATGTTTCTTTATACAGTAGACATGCAACTCACTGCCACAGGCCTGAGCTTAGTATCTGGGAGTCAGAAATTAAGAACACAGTTGATGTGCAAATAAAACACGGGTGTTGAACTGGGCCGCACTGTAGCATGTGTTGTCTCAGGCTAATCTTTTCAAAGTATTAATCAAGTAAGTGCACACCTTCACTAATAACAATCGGTAATTATTTAAACGGTGATATTGTTTCGTTGTTTTGGCTGTACGCTGTGGATAAAGTTACGAGTTTGGTTGGTTAGTGCGCACACTAATGGTTAACCGAGTATTAACCGCTAAGGGCCTCGGTTAACGGTTAATGAAAAACTTGAAAACGTGCAGCCCTAGTGGACACATTTAACCTGTAGCCTGTTTTATGTTAGAACTAGGCCTACGTTAAATCCTACTCGATCCATAGAAGCTCGTGGGTGGCCGAACGCTCCTAAACATACACATAGACATTTGTGCGAAATTAAAGGTTCTATCCTAACATCACAGACCCACACAGATGTCTGGCTGCCCTTTGGACAAGACTTGGAACGAAGAGAGCGCGAAAGTCCTTGTTCTCTATGTTGTAGAGCTATAAATGACCACCGCCTCACCATTACTATTCAATTATTTCTCCAATGCATATTAAACAAATAGTTGAAACAGATTAATGGCAAATGCTTGATTGTATAAAAACATAGGAATTTAAAAAATGACACTTTTTTTTATCCTTCACGACCAAAGGCATTATTTAATCAAGCAATAATGATAATAACACAAAAGACAACAACATAAAAACCTGTCCATGAAAAAGTGCAACAGATTAAAAAAAGAAAAGCTATGCCAAAGTATTTCTTGATTGTTTAAATGAGTCCTGCCTTGCATGAGTTATTTGTAATTTATGTTGCAAATGCCAAGTCAAATTTGTGGTACAGGCATCACATTCTTTTGCTGCCACGCAAAAAGAAAAGTAAAGAGTAAAGAGTAAAGAGCACACCAAAAAGAGGAGGCAGAGACGGCTTTACTAACTGAAAAGTGAAGTCAGCTTGGTGCGACGCACACTGTAGGGCACTTGGGTGTGTGCATTCCGCAATCATACCACAGCCATTCTTTCTCAGCTGATTCCCGTTGTAAGATTTCTCTCTTCATAATTTTCCGCACACTAGCCAGAGCACACATGCACAGCACCTGCAATAATAACTGAAGAAAGTGAAAGACATTATTCGCACAGAGGATATGTTCCTTGATGAACTTGAATGAATACTGACATTCAAGTTCAGGAAAAACGTTTAATCAAGTGACAAGACATTACATAAGTCCTTCCTTATTTTGTCTGATACTCATTTTACCCCATGAAAGGAGCTCTTTATTGATGCTCTTCCATAGTAGCAAATTAGACTGGACAATACTACAGAGGCACTCATAACATAAGCATGGGTCAGCAGTAAGATGGTAGAGAAAATACAAATACTGCAGGGACTTTTGTTATTGAAAGGTCCCCTCCCTTCTCCTTTCCTTCCTGCATGTTCTGATCTGAGCTGAGCTTGTCTCTCCAGTCGGGGGTGTGCTTCCTCCTCAGCCCACTTGAACGCTGCTGAGTGTTGCATAAGTGCAGGTTGAAGACCTAATCTGATGAGGTCATCACACTGTGACCAACATTGTGGCTGACTCTATGGCTAGGCTCAAGTTGGAGCCTGTTCCTCCCTTCCTGAATGCGTCTGTGATATAGTGAAAGTAGGTCTAAGTCATTCGGCAGGAGGTAAACATGCAGGGTGTGGAAGTAAAACACTGATGTTAATAGGATGAGCTAAAAATAGAGGAGTAAAAATTATTAGCAGAATCAGAATAGATTTATTGCCATTGTCAGTGAACAAGTTCACAAACTAGGAATTTTCTTTGGTGCAAACGGGCAACATGAAAGATGAAACGTAAAGATAAAAACAACTTTAAAACTATAAAACTATAAAGGCATAAGTAAAATATATTATATTAAGATAATTTAACACAGAACAACAGCTTGAATGGATTTACATACGTACAGATGCATTGTTGATGGTGTTAGCAGCAGATATGAGTGTGGACATACCACAGTGCAAAAAAGCACATCGCCTTCTCAGCAGCACGCACAACATGCTGCAGTCGATGCCTGTCCCGGGCTGTAGGGCCGGCGTATCACACAGTGATGGAGGAAGTGAGGATGGACTTGATGATGGCCGTGTAGAACTGCACCAACATCTTGGTCGGCAGCTTGCGTTTCCTCAGCCGCCGCAGGAAGAACATCCTCTGCCGTCATTCCCTGTTTGGTACAAATTAACTTAAAACACTGATCTATCACTATCTCCAGTGGATTTCCACCTGTACTGTTCGGTCTGGACTTTCAGACTGTGGTCTGGCTCTGTAAAAACTGGGTCTGGTTTTGTGTAGTTTGAAAATGATAGTTCAGACTTTTGACTCAATGCAGGAAGTGACAAGCTTTCTAACAGCTTTGAAGGAACACAAGAGAGAAGAGGAGATAGAGTCTGCGTGGTTCAAATATTCTGTAAACAACCTGGTTATGCAGCGCGAGCCTGTTTTCCCCATAAAACAGTTCTTTGTGTACAAAGATTCTGCGAATTCTTTGCAGGAAATGGCTTTTTAATGACCACACAGCCACTGTACCGGAACGCTGTGCCAATTACATTTCAATAATGAAGCAATGGTGTGTATTTCTTAAATGGCTGCAGAGGTAAATTCATAAGAGCCGCTCACTGTGTCACTGTGGCCTGTTATCTGATGAAGCATAAGTAGAGGCTGTGGCCTTCTTTGACACTTTGTTTCACTTTGGTTTTTCAAATAGATCCAAAAGTGCATATATCTTCTCCTGACTCACAGAACAGTGTTTGTCTGTGATTCCCAGTTTAATATTGGTTTAATGTTGAAAACCTTTAACCTTAATACGACGTACAGTATGGTACTTCTTTCAGGGTGAAACAATATGTTAAGATTCTTGCAGAAACTTAAAACTGACATGTCCATACTCCACTTTGATATCACACAGAATTACATTGAAACTGCATACTGTTTTTAAGGCCGGTGATCGAGTGACAGTTATAATGCCTCATATTGCCTCATAATGCCAAGTGTAATAGCTCAGCTGGCAGTGTCCACTGTGACATGCAATTTAGGTAACACCCTCATTATAGTTTAACGTCTTTACAAGAGTGACATAATGCACTGGGGACCCTCAGCTCAATGGAAAACCCCTGCAACAGATTTGATTTGACCTATAGATGTTACTACGTCTTCGACACCTGCTGCTTGCCATTTCCAATCATCACCTCAACTTCTTTCTTACCAACTCATTTCTTCCAAAACTGCTTTTCATCTGCAAGCAATAACATTTATGTCAAAGCTATACTGTAAAGGGATCTCCATAATACTCAAGTGTTATGATCTTAATCTGGCTTTGTTTCCATTGACAACAGCCTGAGTTAACAAGTGTGTTCATAAAAGTAATGAATACTATCAGAACGATTGATTGCGCAGGTATGCGTGACTCATGGAGGGAAGGGTTCTCCTCGGGTGCCACACTGGATTAAATATAGGGGAAAAAATGGTTTCGACAGACCAACCATCCATCCATCCATCCATTTTCTTCCACTTGTCCGTTGCCGGGTCGTGGGGGCAGCTGTTGGAGCTGCCCAAATCACATTGCACCAGCCCCTATCGCTTCTCCTGCAGGTGGTGGGTCCACAGAAGGAGGTCATGGTTCTAACCAGGCCTGTTGGTCTCTCATAAGGGGCTTCTGAACCGCTCTTTGTCTGACCCGTCACCTAGGATCTGTTTGTCATGGAGACCCTACCAGGGGCACGAAGCCCCCGACAACAGAGCTCCCAGGATCATTCGGGCGCTCAAACCCCTCCACCACGTTAAGGTGGCGGTTCCAGGAGGGGGTTTCGACAGACAATTACACAATAATTCTGGACTGCAGAGAAAGTGGTTGTGTTGATAGACAAGAAACTAAAATGTGTTAAGTGCAAATAATATGTGTAATGTTTGGATCTAAAAAATACTAGAGGTTTGAGAAAGTAATTTTACCACATTAAGTGTTTGTATGTATGTTATTTTGAATTATTGTGAAACATATTATTTTGGAGTAACTGTATTCTTACTTATTCTTCTTAAATGTTTGGCTACCCTTTCCAGTGTAAGTAAATGGGTCAATGAAATGAAGTTTAATAAAAGTTTAAAACATTTATGCTCAATCGATTACTCAATACTCACTCATTATTTAGTACTTTTTTCCCTAATACTTGACAAAATGTGACTCTGCCCACTTTGAAGCTGCCTTAAGCTCTCTAGGAATATTTTTTTTAACAACAGGTGTCCCAACCCCAACCCCCACATCAGTTTTCTAAACTTCTTTAATGATGCTAACCTCTGACTGTGTTAGTGTGCTAACTGTTGCTGCTACTGCTGCTTCAAACATTCCCACTTATTTTGCAACCTCTACACATGTTTGTGTTTACATGGTGCAGGGGTGTGTTGGGGGTGCACTGTGGGGCGAGGGAGGTGTGGAGCTCGTCTCTGCTTCTGTTTTGAAGGTGGTGCAATGTCGGAATACAACAATTCCGGGCCGGCTAATGGATTAGCTTAAGGCGGCTTTAAGGGTGAAAATATAAAACGTCAACACCTCATTGGTACCAAACAAAGTTGTGTTCAGGGCGGCACGGTAGCGCTTGTGCTTCACAGCTAGAAGGTCCGGGTTCGATTCCCACCTGTTCTCCCCGTGTCTGCTAAGGTTTCCTCCCATACCACTAAAAACATGTACAGTAGGATACAGTAGGATAATATACACCTCCGAGTATAGAGTGAATGTACAATGGTCTCATGTAAAGCACTTTGTAACTATGTCTGTGAAAGGCGCTATATAAATAAAGTTCTTCTTCTTCTTCTTCTTCTTCTTTTCTTCTTCTTCTTCTTCTCTTACTGCATTTAAATAGATTTTTAATAGAAAGGAGCATTGGAGGGAATTTCCAAATAGAATCAAGTCTAATTGTTTCTGTTATATATTACTGAAAGTGACAACATTGCAAGCATTTCATTTTTATTTTGTCTTTATTTAGTCCCTTTGCCAGATGTCAAAATGCTGTCTAAAAATGAACAAAAACAAAATTACACATCAAAATTGCAAAATGTAATTCCTGCACACTTTGCCCTGAGCTCCCCGGGTGACGCTGGTTACTCTAAAAATAAATCCATGTGCACTCTTGGGCTATTCCCGCCTTTGTCCCAGATGTGAGAAAGTGACACAGTATACCTTAGTCACAAGAGCACAATACAGACAGATTTACAAATACCCATACAGAGTGGGGGAAGGTTACTCCATGTATAAGAAATCTATACCCTCTGGCTAAGGAACTACAATCTCCCACCGTCTGCTAAACAACCTGAACCTACACACACACACACAAGACAACGTGAATGAATGCTGTATTATTTCCATGGATGTTCTTTAAATAGCAAACTGACTTAAAAATGTGGCGACAGAGGTGCTAAAGTCTCCAAAGCAAACACTGGTTGTGCTTTTCCCAGACCTACTATAAGCATTAGAGTATGAGCCTGCATACGCTTACACTGCAGGACACATATCGACTATTGTGTGACGTTAATTTCATCACTTTTTCCTCAGTTGGACTGCAATGGAAGTCGACAGAGGAGGTCCAAGTTTGGAGGAGAGGTTAGCGAAGAGTATCTGGCTCAAATGGAGTCATGAAGTGAGGAGCGGTTCGTCTACGCTCCAAGTCTTTCAGTCACGTGGGAAGAGAGGGCGCTAATGTCCTGCTTTGAGAGGAGAAGCTCAGACGGCTCAGGTAGACTACATCCAAAAGCCTCATGGACATAACATTCCCTTTTGGGGGGAGTTCAACGCGTGTCCTGCTTGAGGTGGCCATTTAGAAGACCATGGATAAGCCGGACCGACAATGTCTCGTCTGAGCTGGAAAAATCTGTGAATCCCCCTAAATGAGCTGAAGAAAGTGAAGGGAATGTGGGGTGAGAGAGCATGTGGACGGCCAGTTACAGAAGAACATAAACAGAGAATTAAATGAGTCTAGTCAACAATCACCCAACAGGACTTTTCAAGCATTGCTGATTTGACTGAAGAACAGCTTGCAAATCACCCAAAAAAAGCATTTATTAAATAGTGAAACAGACGATAAGAATGTAGTGCCCACTGTCTAAATCTCCGTCAAGCAACAGGTCAATAATTGTTGGGGGCATCCTCGGTTCAGACCCTCCATTTTGGCATCGCAAAAACAAAAACAAAACAACCAACTGTGGGGGAAAAAAGAGAAACCTTGAGGAGAACCACTGAGGAGATCCACTCCCAGGGACGGTAAGCTATAACGCCCACTCCTTGTTGGAGCTTCCAGACAGTAGAGGAAAGGGCGAGGGACTCAGAGGATCTGTTTATGAAGACATTGGAGTAAGAAGGACCAGAAGTGTTCTGGTCTGGTTTCGTTCAGGTTTGGACTCGTTTAAAGTAGGTTTGGATTGGTTGAGACCAGGTTGGTACTTTTACCATAAACTGCTTGCTCAACCGTTTGGTAGAAAAGGTCTATTAAAAAATGGTTTGAAAATCCCAACAGGTTTTTGTTTGTTTCTTCTAGTGAACTTCGGCAATTTTGAGAAGAAAACCAGTAAAACTATTCTGAAAAACAAAACTTGTTCTTGAATGGCGTTATATTTAAAGCCTGTGCTGTATTCTAAACTCTAAATTTACTGCCTCTGGGCTCGTAATTTATTTCCTTTTCAATACTTACTATAGACTAATTAATACAGCACGCTCATTCTACCACAGTTCAGGGTGCACTACAGTCTCTACACTTACGTTCCTATCATAAAGGTTTTCTGTCGTTGTGGGCGGTCCTATGAAGGAAGCACAACACACAGACCTCTGCAATAATGCGATAATGAAGGCAGCTATAATGAAGCCAAGACAGTCTGTGAACCGCTGTATGTCAACACTGTGGACAAACAGCACCTTTACATTCAGATTTCACGACCTCCACTTTTGCCTTAAAATGTTTAAACTTTCCAAAAACATAAGATGCGAAGACTCACACCAGGCGCCTATGTCTGGCAAACTTCTTCATGACAAATTGTTCTGAATCTGTAGAAACCAGGATTTACTTTTTGTCCAAATTACTCAACTTCGATACTTTTCGTTAAATCGCTAATGAAGCCAAAAATGCACTATGCAAGAGACATGGAGCCGAGGAGGGGGACTGCTGGTTCTTGAGCTGGTGGCCCATATGTTTTGCATTATTACCCCCCTCCCACCCCCTTCCCTTCTCAATTGCAGCCAGTATGATGTCAATAAAACGTCAGACTGGAGAAGCTATCACTTAAATTAAGGCTGTCACATATCGTTTCTGTTTCGACCAGCATTCCAGTGAGATCTGTTTTTTGATCAGCGTTACCACAATGTGCCATTTTTTTTATTTGATTTTTGTGAGTATGCTTTGGGTTCGACTATAAATGTTGTTGCCTATTAGCGAGGATAGAGTGTTTTATATCCATGAATTACTCCACTTTTCCATGTCAGTTCCCCATGTTTTTAACAACGTCAGCTTAGTCTCTATTCTTCTAAACGGATTGCGTTCTCTCTCCCTTCCGGATTTATGCTTTGTTATTAAATTTCATACCATCGGGAGGTTTAGGGTTTCCACTGACATTTATGTTTCTCTTTTTCTTATTGTGCAGTAAATTGTATCGCTCAGACAGGGAGTTTCCCCCCACAATTTACTCCCCTTCCCGCTGTAATCCATGGATCATCCCAGAACAAGGTTTGCATCTACAGTGTGCAGCACAACTGAACACAACTGGAGACTCAAACCTGAAGCTCGTAGTAAGACTTTAACAAAAGACTCTCTACCATGTTACACCAAATTCCAGTGGGCCTTGAGAACGAGTCAACGATTCAATCAAGTGTGGGCCAATCGTACAGGCATTCTTTATATATAATGGAATAACGACGACCTGTTAGCGGCCTCTGACTCCATGCCAGTTCAATGTTAAGACCTCCCAGATCCTGGTGATTGCGGTAATTGCTTAAGAGAAATGCCAGAATTTCTTCTAGCTCGCTTATGTTTCTATAGGAACCACTCTAACGTTGTAAAGATGTCGACCTCCACGCACTTTTTTATGGCACAGTCCAATGATCATCTGGAATAAACATTAAAGATATGCAGAGGTTTAACATATTGTGGCAAATACACAGTCACCTCTTTAGAGTTGAAAACTGCTGCTTTATTGGTCTGGCAGGTTTGGTGCAATTAACGCCTTAAATATGTATCCAAATTGCTTGCATGTGCAAATGCGTAACCGTCCATCTTATGACTGTTATCCAAATGGTCTTTCTATCAAAAGTTGCTAATACTATATAGAGACCAACGGTTCTTTTAAATAAAAGTATAAAATTGGCGTGTGCATAGACACCAGTATTTGCACTTTGTTTCATCATAAGGGTGTGAAATCATTTTTGTCAACAGGTCTTTCCTGACACTGGCGTAATAATAAAAAGTTAGTTGCAATAATGGTTTATGGGATCAGTTCATCGTGTGAAAAGGAGAGATGACCTTCAGTCTGGCTTCAAAACACATTCTTTAAAGAACGCAATTATCGTCCAATATTTTAAGGCGAGTAATCATGGTGTGAATAAACGGATTGTCTCAGTCCATATTTTGGTTTGTCTTTCTGCGTATTTCTGTACAGCGGTAGAGCAAACAGAGACTAGAAGTGATTTCAAATTCCCTCTAAGTCAACAAGGTGAGTTCATGGGAAGTCCCTGATTCCCCCTGTTAGACTTTCAAAGCTGCACATTCTCTCCAACTCACTTTAGTGCCAAGCTTCTCTTTTAGAGGCTTCTAATCCTGGCGGGGCCCACCTGACGTCACACAGACCTCCTCCAGTGTGTGTGCCTATACTCTCATTTCCTCTGCTGTTCACAGCACCAGTGCTGGCTCTTTCTGTACGTGACGTCTATGCGATGGTGTAGGAGCTTGTCTGACACCAGGCCAGAGGACAGGGTAACTGTGAAGAGGGCAGAGCTAACTGTGTGGGCTGGTGTGGATGTCAGGCAGCCAACCAAGATCCCTCCCTTCATCACTCTTCCCTACTTCCTCTGTTCTATGGAACTTATTTGAATGCCTGGGCTGCATCATGTGACCAGGAAGTGTGGCTCCTGTCCATTTCCCTCCTGACAGAAAGGAAACATTACTGAGGGGGCCGGCGCTGGGCTCTGTTACGTCGCTGGTTAAAAATAACTGGCATATTTAAGGCAGAGGAGGAATCCCAGAGCACGCAGAGGCTGGACAGCCTGCCGCCCGGCAGGAGCTCCCTCTCCAGCCCTATCTCTGTTCAATGTCCTTTCCTTGTTATCTTCCTGTTTAAAACCTGCTCCTCTTCACATCTCACATTTCCACTTCGACACCAGCACCAACATACAGACCAGTACTGCAATGTATTTAATCTGAGACATATCAAAGAGGTTCAGTCTAGTCAGGTCTGGACAGAATGGGCACAGAACAAACATCTGTCTGACCAGTCATGCCACATTCTTCAACTGTGACTGTGGTTGAATCAAGACTCAAACTCAAACTGTGTGAAAAAAACATGAGGCTGGTGAATCAAATCAGCTGGACATGTAAAATTCAAAAGGATCAAACTCAGTTTCAATTTACTTAACTTGCATATTACTAATTGCTGGGTTTGAGACAAGTTAACATGAGTACAGGCACATTTGCACAGGTACTTGACACAGAAAAGTGGAGCAATGTAATGATGCTTGCTGTTTAGGAGGGAGAAGGGAAGAAGCAGCATCTCATTTACCAATCAATGTTCAATAAAAATGAGAAAACAACATTTTGCTTACATGAAAGAAACAGTTAACCCTGAAATAATGTTTGATTTTACACACAATAACACATACTGGAGAGGGGATCCTGCATGGCCTGGTGCGAAATGATATCCTCCGGACATCTTTGAGGATGACCACACATTTCTTTCACTATTTATCCTTTTCTAAAAGTAGAGAAACATCAGAATCTGTAAAATTGACTGTAGTTTTGGTCATAATTTCAACTTTATAGATTTATTTAATCTTTATTGAACATTAATTTGTGGAACAATACAGTATTTTTATTTCATATATTATAAATTAAATTGTTTTTTGGGTTGCGGCTTGCCATCCCAGGATTATAGCAGGTCCTGACAGCATCCCAGTTAAGAACCACTGTGTTAAAGGGTTTCAGCGAGGTTCTGACAGCAAGTTTGGAGAACACACTAGTTGTCTAAATCTCTGCGATGCCTCCCAATGGTATTCTGTCACTCAATCCACCTATAATGTTGTGGTGCATTCTACTCTACTACTCTACTACTTAACAGAGGGCTAACTATCTCGTAACATGAGAATGAAGACTGCAAACACAAGAGGTGGCATGTTTCCCATTGTGGATCAAAACTATGATAACACATTCATTACAGTAGCATTAATCAGGGAAAACATACTGTATTCTGGAAAAAAAAAAAAAAATCATTAGTGTTTGACAAACAAGTGACCAAATGAAAAGTCGACAGTGGTGTCACATTCACCCTCCCTCTGCCATTACACCAGTGCTCCTACTTTGTCAAAAAGCCAATGTATTGTTTCCCGGATCATTTTCAAAACCATTATTTCCTACCATAAAGGCGATGGATATAGTGACACAGGCTCCATTGTACCTTTAGGTGGTGTTAGGAGGCTGAACTTAAAAATAAATACATGTAAACCAAATGTTTAAAACCCAATTGTTCACAATGCAATTGTTAAAAAAGTAAGCTGATAACAATGCACACATTCAGTATAGACTGGACACACTACTATTTTTTGGTGCCTGTTTGTCACATTGTACAAAAAGGTGCAAAGCCTAACTGACTTTTTAAACGACCTGTTACGGGTGGGATGTTTGCTCACATGCCGATCAGACAAGATCCTGATGCAGCAGGATCAGTGGCAACAGTGTTTGCTCTTGCAGTCTTGAGTCAATGTGTCTAATTATACTGGATATCAGTCTGTTAGCCCATGAGCTGTGTGCAAATATGGCCTAGGACAACTGCACTTTACAGACACCTGAACTTTCCCAGGCAAATTATGGTCTGTCTTTGTTCTTTTGCAATCATTTTATAGAGAGAAAAATAAATAATAATAAAAATCTGATAATGGGTATGATGGGAGGGTCCGGATTAATAATGCTATTCATAGTTTTAATCGCATACTTTTTGGACTTCTGACCACTAATTTTGCTTTGAAATGCTATAACAACAGTCCTTACTAAATACATGCAAGCCAAAGAAGACCACGTTGTTGGCCGAAACGTATTGGTTAAGTCCCTGTGTTTTTAATAAAATACTTTTATGCATGAGTGTGTTGTGACTTTTGTTGGTCATATGTAAGTCTTTGTAATTCCATCCATCCGCAGACATCAACAATCCGTATTTTTATGTTGTACATCGACATGTGAAAAAGGGCCTAGCGTTACAGGTCATTCTAGTAACGTATGTGTGTAGTGTTGTCCTGATGTTGAATATTGAAATATCAAAGCTTCTGGGGATACAAAACCCCTCCCCTCTCCCTTCACAAAGGTTCTGAGAACCATTGAAAAACACAATCACCTTGCAAGCAAGCAAAAGTTTAGCATTTGAATCTGTATGTTCTAGGAAGTTTGTTGTAAACTTGTCTGAATGCCTGAACTAGTATTGTTACAGAGTGTCAACGTTACATCATCAAGCCAAGGTGTCTGGCACAATTTGCACCTCGCTCGCTTGACCTAAAGATATTTCTTTGTCTTTTTCCATTTCCTCATATTTATTTATAACATTATTCTAAACTGTGAGACTGTATTTGACTTGTAGAACAACAACTGATGTTGAAACGCTCAAGCTAAAATCCTTGCCGCAAATACAGAGGTGAGTTTTTCGCCCACGTTTCCCATGGATAAAGGTAGACTATGGTTGCTACCAATAAAAACAAACTGACTGCACCACGCGCTCTCTGCGCGCTCTCCTCCACGTGCGCCCTCCCTTGCGTGTACTCTCGCGCGCTCCTGCTCTTGCTCTTGTGTGTTTTCTCCTGAGACGGTTTCTAGGGAAACATGGGGCGTTCCCGTTCCAAGCATTTAAAGGATAGAATCCCTGCGTACGCTCATTTGACGCTGCCGGTTTCTACATGGCAACAAGCGCGAGGGATTCCCCCGTGCGACGCCGCTCTGTCTTCCCCGCGCACACGCTCTCATAGCCCTCCCAGCACCAGCATGTTCGGGGACAGAGTTTAGTGAGAAGAAACTTGGGGAACTTGGAACTTCGATCATTCACCAGTTTCAAGTTTATCTGCAGTTCCGGACTAAGCGAAATTTCGTATTCATTGATGAGGTGTGGACCGTACCATAGTTTCAATGACATTTCCCTGCGGACCCACCAGGACCTTCTCTGAAGGATTTATACCATTTCTTTCATTCCAGGCAGCCTCCAAATGACTTCGAGATGGCATTAGGGGGCACGCTACTCCCGTCCATTTCAACGTTTGCCAGCTGTCCCACGATCAAGACTGAATTCAATGAAAGTTCCCATTTAGTGAGTATAACATTTATTACACTAAAATGTGCCCCTTTAGAGTGTTACCATTCAACCCTCTATGCATGAACTTGGGCACAAGCAGAGGCTGGCAGTGCGCTTCCTGGTGCGTGCTCCTGTGTAGCTAGTCCGTGTTGTCAGAAAGCCGAGGCGCACACAGGGCAGAAACTTCTATAGCTCCATTAAATTACAGGTGCTCGTCATATAATTAGAGTATCATGAAAAAGTGCATTCACTTATTCAACTTAAACTGTGAAAATATGACAGATTCATTACATGCAAAGTTAGATATGTATAGACTTTATTTGCTATAATTTTGATTATTATGGCTCAGCTTCTAAAAAACCCAAATTAAAAATCTCATAAAATTAGAATATTTCACTTTGCATGTAATGAGTCTATATCATATATTAGTTTCACATTTTAAGTTGAATTACAGAAATAAATACATGATAAATACATGATACAAATTGAATGACGAGTACCTGTATGCCACATATAGATGTCTATCACCATAATAATAAGTAGGTAGGTTTCATTTGAATCTGTATGCATTGTAGCAGTCAAACCAGGAATATATATATATATATATATAAAATAATATATATATATATATAATACCTATTGTTGCATCACTTCATAGGACTTGCTATAGTCAACTCTTTGTGCCTTTTCTATAGAGATGGAAGGAGGAGTTGTCCCATCTTAAGATATCCTGTGTGCCAACTGGAACTAGCTGCTCAGACCCAGATTCCCCCATTGCCTCCAGCCCCAGCAGCATGTCCAAGAAGGATCCAGAGCAAGACTTCGACCTGGACTATGACTTCATCCTGTCAAACTCACTCCTGCAGCAGCAACAGCAACAGCAGCAGCAACAGCAAGAGGATGCTCTGGCCTGTAGCTCAACACAGGCCCTGTCGCCTTCACCTAGACCTTTCTCTTCTCCATACCCTCTCCCCTCTCCTCAGGCCACAGCTACAGAACTGCTCTACGCTATTCCCGATATCAATGACGTCTCTCCCTCTGGAGGGTTTGTTGCGGAGCTCATGAGGCCGGATCTAGACCCCGCGTACCTTCACCCCACGAGCCTTCACGGCAAGTTTGTGGTGAAAACTACACTAGACATGGGGGAGTACAGTCCAGGGGTCAATGTTAGCAAAGCCTGTGTTAACTCAATCTCAGACCCTTTACGCACTTCTCCGTCCAACTTTTCGTGCCAGAGAATAAAGCAGGAAACCCCCAATGATTGCACAATGTCACAACCCATGGATCTACACATAGGAGGGGTGAATTCTCAAGGTAGGAGTAGCCAGCACCAGCGCCCAGGACATTTGGACCTCCATGGTTTTCCCAGTGGAGCGAGGTCAGCAACAGGCAGCAGGTTGTCTTCCTCCTCCTCCCTGTCTCCAGATCATAATTTGAACAGGGAACACCAGGTGCTTAGTCACCCACACACACAGATCCCTCTGGCTCCTCAGGGGTACCACCACCAGAGCCCAACACAAGGATTCCCCTCATACCCCCAGACCTCTGCGCTTCCCTACCCGGGTAAGTCAGCTACAAGCTATACTCTTTTCTAGGATGTCAAATCTAATCATTTATGTTGTTTTAAATATAATAAAAAATGATTAATTTCGCAAATGTAATAAAAGACATACAAATTATAATTCAAGCTCTGGGCTTGTAAATCAATCATTATATTTGATTGAAGTGTTTATGTTTGTTTTGAACTTAAGTTTAACCTTATTTGTCCTAACTACAGACCCTCTCATGGTTACCGGAGGGGACTGTCTTCCAGAGGAACCTAAGCCCAAGCGAGGCCGGCGCTCCTGGCCAAGAAAAAGGGTAGCCACACACACTTGTGACTACATTGGTTGTGGGAAGACCTACACAAAGAGTTCCCACCTTAAAGCACATCATCGCACGCACACAGGTATGGAAACATGCGTCTTTACTTCTGGTGAGATAAAAGTCACTTGTGTTAATAAAACTGGATAAGATCTGTGAAAGAGGCAATATCTGATGTATGGAGAGGAGCTAATAAAAGAGAACAGTGTATTTTACAGGATGTAGCCGTGTATTGTACTACAGTTTCTAATAGGTGGTGGAGGTGGGGGTCAGCTGTTGTTTAGCAGGTGCAGTAAAACAGGTTGATACTGATCCCTGCTCAAACAAAACCTCTGACAGACTGCACTGGCCTTTCTACAAGAGCTGCAAGACAGGATAGACCTCTTTTTTGGCAAGGAGGAGGATTCTTTCTAACTTGAGGCCAGCATTTAACGGTCCATGTGTTTTGTTTCCAAAGGTGAGAAGCCTTACCACTGCGACTGGGAGGGCTGCGGCTGGAAGTTTGCACGTTCAGATGAACTTACCCGCCACTACAGGAAGCACACAGGCCACCGGCCTTTCCAGTGTCAGAAATGTGACCGGGCCTTTTCCAGGTCAGACCACCTTGCTCTTCACATGAAAAGACATTTATGAGAACTGTCAGTGATGGCTGCATGGCGGACACACAGGGAAACAAGGTGAACAAAACCAAAAATGCCTTTATGACGTTTTGCAACTGGACAGGCTGTGGTTTTCATAGCTGATATAATATTATTAAGGGACTATTTTTCAGCCACAGTGAGAAAAAGGGACCAAACTGGAAATTCTTTATTTTAAATGACAAAACTTGGATAATCACCAGGTGCCACCTACTTAGACTGGAACAACAAAAATCTCCAGTGGCCTTCTACAAGCAAATACCAATAAGCCCTTTTCACGTGCCGTCACGCTTCCGTGATTTCTCTCGATGCAGTGTTATCGTCTTTCTTGTTTCTGTGAAAACCTATGAAGAATCCAGCAGAGCGCTAGCAAATAAATAAATATCTTTAAATTACACGCTGGACAACAAGTTTCACTGGGATAATCACTCAGAGGACATTGAAAACTGTCTATAGGACTTGAAAGCTTCCTGGAACGACTTGTCTGTATCTTAAAAAGTAGGTTTTTCTGCGGCTGGTTGTCGTGATAGACATAAAGACTAACAGTTGGGGCGCACGCTCATAGTGCTGCTCTGGGGGAAGTGATGCAAGCGTGAAAAGGGCCTATAAAGACTCTCACACTGTATTAAATGAATCTATGTATTTAAATGTTTCACCTGTAATGTTATTATTTCAGGTACAATATTATTTATATTAAATGGTGCTCAGTGATTTGGCCATACAGAGAAGTTGAAAAGGTACCAAAGAATAAAGTCAAAAGGGTGTTCGCTTCAAAGTGCCATATTTGTGACTCTTTTAGTAAAGATGGCAATCATTAATGCACTGCATTTGCTTGTGCAATATTTTGTAAGAAACATGCATATTTTTGTATTGAATAACTCTGAACAAAGACTTTTTTGTTTATAGCCAAATATGTAATATAAACTAAAGTTTTGTACATTTGTAAATATATATATATTTGTTAGCTTTTTTTTTTTTTTTTTTTTTAAACGATTGAATAAAATGTAGATGCATTTACACTATATGGGTTACATTACTGTTATACCCCACTCAGAATACAGCTTTGAGTTTAGATGTAACGCAATGGAGAACTAGTTTTAAATGAGGCTACATTACTTAAAAACTGCATAACTTGCCTTATATTAGTGGTACTAAAAGTCAGCAGAACATTTGTTGTAGTTTTTTAAGTAAAATAATGAGTATATTAATATAACATCAAGACAAGCACAGACAGACCAGAGAGTACCTTTGCTTGCCCCTACCTGTCTCATGTTTAATAGGTGGCAATATTTTCCAAAACATATCTTGTTTGTCATTCGGCTCTTAAGTCAATTATCCAGAGGAATATTATCAGATATCTGAGTAAACCAAATGGCCACTCTAGGTATCTGGGAAGTTGACCACTGAAAAAGACAACATTTTCTAGCTAATGGCATGATAATTGTCAACAAAGATTGAGTGCCAATATCAAATATATTATCTGGACAAAGGTTCAACAGTTTTTTTTGTGATCTGCTTACATAAGATCACAATGCATAATGTATATCTTTCCAAAACGATTTTCACATTCCCCGAACAAATGCATATATATATATATATATATATATATATATATATATATATATTTTTACATTTACAATTTATGTGCAAATAAGTAATAAGTATTGTTGTATCACCAACTTTTCAGACATTTTGTCAGGAAATGAAAGGAAGAGAAGCAGACACTGCCCGAGTTTGGAATACGCATTGATCTTGGCTAAGAAAGATGTCTGAGTTTTATGCCATTTTGTCACATTAAAACTCTAATGCTTACGATCGGTTGTAGCAGTTGTGGGAACATGATCTGGGGATAACATGTTTAAAAGATTGATCTGAAGCCTGTTGAAAAGCAGTAGCCTACATTTGAATTCCAAGATGCTACTAATGCTGTTACATGATGGGTGAACGACACTGATGCTTGTCAGAAGCCTTGGTGTTAAATTCAACTGCTGTTTTTTACCGCCCCCTGGAGGTCAAATTGGTTATTATCACGATCCAAATTATTTCTGGAACACCCGTCTTAATTTAATGACTGAGAAACAAAGCAGAACCCACTGGTTTAATTCATAGATCTCCAAATCATTTTTGTACTGCATCATAATGGATCAGCTGGACGTTTTAAGTCACTGAACATTCGACAGTGTTCGACACACCTGCACTTATAGGTCTATAAAAAGATTGGACTTTGACCTGAATTTTGTTCGTTTATCTGCCAAAAGTTACTTAAGCAACAGTTTGCAGACTTTCAGCTTTAATTTGAGGATTATTCACGTCTTAATCTGAAGGGTTAAGAAATTACATCTCTTTAAATTTGAAACGGCGCCTTTCAGCGGCACAAAAGGAACAAAACATGAGCTGCAACACCATGCTAGCACTTTTGTGTTACATTATTTTAATGCATATTTAGTACATTTGTTGAGCACTTTTGTCTCCTGTTTTAAGTGTGATACAGAAGTTAACGGGAAACTATAGGCAAAACTAAATGTTTCAATTTTCAGGTTGTGTGTATCGTTTGCTTCTTAACAAACTTTCATCTGGATAAAAAGATTCAATGCACCTATTAAACGTGTCTCTATACATTTCAAAGGGAAATTGTAACTCCAAAGGCCATTTTCTCAAAATGCATTTGTTGTCACACTGTGGTGTCACCTCCACAAAAAACACACACCAAATTTTTCAGCCCTGTACTTAACATTTTCAGGTTTTTTCCCCCTTTTCACAGCCTGATTTTTTTATATTTGAACCCTCAAAATCAAGGTGAAATTTGAAATGTTTCAGATTCTTCACTAAAGAATCAAACTATATTTATTTGAATGAGGGGATTAAAATAAAACTAGAGAAAACAGTAGAAGTGAGAGTGAAACATGAATACCTGTATATAAAGATGAAGAGAAACAAAAAACCATCTACTCATAATATTGGTCAAAATGTTTTAATGTTTTTGTTCTTTGTCACAAATAAACTTCAAAAATAATGCATCAAGCTTAAACACTGTCAAACAAACGTCATTCAAAATTCAAAGATCAGAACAGGAAGGTGAATAAAACATTTCTTAAATGTATGTCAGTATGCCAATCAAAGTAGCAAACAGGACAAAGATGCAATTATGGGTGGCTTTTCAATCATCAAAATTCTGTTGTAAAAGGAAATTTGCAGCCAAGTTTTCATTCTTGTCACATGCAAAGTAGGCCTGTACAACAAGGCCCTCTGGAAATCCAAGTGCTTTTAGCTGAAAATGAGTGAAAACAGAAGTTTCAGTTAACAAGTGCTATACAGTAGCAAAGTATTCCATATCAATTTATGTGTCTTGAGATGACGGTTCAAGCTTCTTACCCTTTCAATGGCTTCTTTCTCCTGTGGTGTGATCTGAATATAGTTCTGACCTCCCATAGTGCCAGTTCGCCCTGCTCCACCTCCACCTCCACTACCTGCTGTTGGCCCTGGGTTAGGTTCATTCAACATTTGGATAAATTCTTGTTGGTGGTTGCTGATCTCCTATAAATGTGAACATTTTAAAGTATACATTTTTTTTGGGGAGTACCACACATCGCATCCATTCATGTTACATTCTTGTTATCGTCATTTGTTGGGCTTATTAGTTTCCAGACTATCAAATATGTATATACTGGATCAAAGTCAAGGTAAGGCAAAGGGGAGACACACCAAAACATACAGTGGGAGGAAAACATGTGAACCCTTTGTAATTTCTCACATTTCTGCATTATGTTGGTCATAAAATGTGGTCTGAGCTTTATTTAACTCATAAGAATGAGTAAACAGTGTCTGCTTAAACTGCTTAAATACCACCCAAACAATTACATGTTGTCATTTTTATTGGCCATAATATGTAAACATTCACAGGACAGCGTGGAATAAGTGAGTACACCACCTGGCTAAGGATCTACCATGAGCCAATTAGATCAATCTATGCAGACATTTAGAGTTATTTGTGAGCTAACCTGAATCACTGAGGTGTGGCTTAAAGGTACCCTTACACGGAAAAACACACACTAGTTAAGAACTGTCTCTTGTTGAGAAGCATTGTCTGATGTGCACCATGCCTCGCTCAAAAGAGCAGTCTGAAGACCTACGATCAAGAATGGTTGATAGGTTAGAAAACCATCTCTAAAAAGGTCTTAATGTTCATAAATCCATAGTTAGAAAAATTGTCTACAAATGGACAGTTTGGCACTCACTTCCAAGGAGTGGCCGTCCTGTAAAGATGACTCCAAAAGGCACAGCGCAGAATAATCAATGAGGTAAAAAAGAACCCTAGAGTGTCAGCTAAGACTTAAAGAAATCACTCTGTTCGTACAACTACAATACGTAAAAACTGAACAAGAATGGGGTTCATGGGAGAACGCCACGGAGGAAGCCATTGCGGTCTAAAAGAAACACTCCTGCATGTTTGAAGTTTGCGAAAGAGCACTTGGATACTCCTCAGCACTACTGGCAAAATATTCTATGGACTGAAGAAACCAAACTTGAATTGTTTGGGAGGAACACAAATGTCATGTGTGGAAGAAAAATCGAAAAGCACACCAACATCAAAACCTTATCCCCACAGTGAAGTATAGTGCAGGAGCATCATGGTGTGGGGCTGCTTTTCTGCCTCAGGCCTGGACAACGTGCCATCATCAATGGAAAAATGAATTCACATGTTTATCAGGATATTTTGCAGAAAAGCTTGAGGCCATCTGTCCAACAGTTAAGCTCAAAAGAGGATGGATGCTGCAACAAGACAATGACCCAAAGCACAAAAGCAAATCAACTTCAGAATGGTTTCAGAAGAAAAAAAATACACTTTCTGGACTGGCCCAAAGTCAAAGTCCTGACCTAAACCCGATTGACATGCTGTGGCATGACCTCAAGAAAGATATTCACACCAGACATCCCTGGAATCTTGCTGAACTGCAACAGTTTTGTAAAGAGCAATGGTCCAAGATTCATCCTGATCGTTGTGCACGTCTAATCTGCAACTACAGAAAACATCTGGATGAAGTTATTGCTGCCAAAGAAGGGTCAGCCAGTTATCCAAGGGCTTACTTTTTTCTCCCTGTCCTGTGGATGTTTACATGTTATGGCCAAAAAAATATGATACCATGTAATTGTTTGGGTTGTATTAGTTTAAGCACACACTGTTTACTCATTCTTGTGATTTTACCAAAGATCAAACCACATTTTACGACAAATTTAGGCAGAAATGTAAGAAATTCCAATGGGTTCACATACTTTTTCCTCCCACTGTATAGTACTGAATGCAGGATTGTCAAGAGCAAAGTCAAGAGGCGATAAAGCAGTCAAATCTACATATAATAAGTGATGTTTATAATGAGGGAGGTCTGGAACGTAAGGGTCATATTTCCTATACTTTGGTGAAGAGCCCACTATAACATAAATAAAAATGTTAATACTGTATAAATAAAGTAAAGTAAGAACTGCAACAAACAAAATAAATCATTACCTATTAAAAAAAGGTGCAAACAAAACTAAACGGTTTGAAATGTTTAAAACAGACCTGACACACCCTTCTCAGTCTCTGTATGTTCAATTTGGTTCTCAAACTTTAAATCAAAAGGCCAGAAAAATAGAATTCACAGAAGTCAGAAGGTCTGAAAAATGTATTCTGTGCTCATTGCACAAAACTGTAAACATTTAAATAGAAATAATATCGAGATATCAAGTAGAGACCTGCACGGGACAGGAAATTCCACGGGACTTGCAGGACCCGACACAAATCTCGCGGGAGCAGGCAGGATTCAAACTGCCCCGAGCGGGAGCGGGCGGTCAGACCAAAACACGTCGGGTCCCGATATGTCCCGACATCTCCCGTATAAGAAAACAACAGGGTGTTAGACACACGTGGACACGAGCGCAGCCTTTTTACGTATCACCGCCAGTGAACACCGGGATGATGCAGAGATCCCCACGCTGCTTTTGCTCCACTGACCAACCGGACTTACAGCTGAACCACTCAAACCCGCCGTTATCTCCTGGCGCAGGTCAATTCAAAACCTCCCTCTGTCCGTGCACTGCACTTTGGATAAGCCATTAAAGCCAACGCACACTGAGACACTTTGAAACGCAGTTTCATCACATTACTATAGAGAGGTGATGCGCTCAGTCAAGGAAAACATAGGTTTTTACCTCCTGCAGCAACACAGACGTCTCTATGGACTGTGACAAACAGACTGCTCTAAACTTTGTTGGGAGTTACGAGAGCAGCAGCGGAAAAAGACAAACCATTGTCAGAACTCCACTCTGGGAAGGAAAGTGTTCCGTCGCCAACTCGCTGTTAACCTGCAAAAAAGAGCCACGTTTGCTCTCTTACAACACTGACCTACGCTTTGCATTTAATGTTTGATAATGTGTTTAAAACGCTGCACGGTTTGAGAAAAGCCTTTGAACTGCCGTTACGCAGCGTGCTCCAGTGTTGGCACTTGGCGCTCTGTGTCCTAGTGCGTACTCGGCGCTGGCCTGTTAAAAAAAACTCGGGACTTGCCGGGACCCGGGAGATTTCCCCGGGCGGACAGGGGAGGACACTCCCGCGGGAGACTCGGGAGCAGGCAGGGGGGCGTCGGGAGCGGGCGGGAACGGGATTGAAATCCATTCCCGTGCAGGTCTCCAATATCAAGAGTAAAGAGCAGAGATTGGACACCCAAAAAGAGTTCTAATGAGACACCGTGCAACATCTGGCTGTAAGTTCCTAAAACGTGGTACTAAGTATGTTGTTGCAAGACAAAGGGACTGATCTAAACGTACATTTGACAGCTACGATTTGAGTTGTTTAATAACAACTTTATCATAGTGAATGTGTGTTCGCAACCATGAACGTTATAATGCCAGGGTTCGAGACAGGATTTTTCCACAGCGTAGAGGCAGGCTGAAGTGCGGCACAGCGAGCGCCGCCGTAAAGCGCTTTATGGCCGTAAACAATAAAACACTATTTTCTGCATTGTGAGGGCCAAATTTTCATCGCCCTTGCAGCTTTAATTTATGTTGTGAAGTGAATCATTTTACAATTTACATAAAACCAACTAATAGCTATATGTATCATATCCTAATGTACAATAAAAACTTAACCTAGACTTAACCATAGATATATAAAATATGTACCATGCTTAATTTTCTTGTAAACACAATCAGATCTATTTATAACTAAGCTCAATTGGCCAAATTGGCAAGTGGGGAGAGATACTGGCTAAAATAGGAATCTACCAGTGGTTGGATTGTTGTCTAGGGTTAAAGTCAAGCTCTGGAGTTTAAAACTACTTTAGAATAGTCAGCAGTAATTACTTGCACACAAAGACTACAGCATTGGTTCATGGGCATCACCAATGTCCATAACAAGATGACGCTAAACAGTGTTAAGGCTCATTCATACGTCACGAGACGCAAAAACCTTTTGTTCTTGCACCCTGAGCTGCAGAACAAAATGAAGTCACTTTTGCCTTGTTGCATTGGAACTGTCGTCAGTTACAAAACGTTTCCATGGCTACAGGGCAAAAGTGACTTGATTTTGTTCTGCAGCTCAGGGTGCAAGAACAAAAGGTTTTTGCGTCTCGTGACGTATGAATGAGCCTTAACACTGTTTAGCTTCATCTTGTTATGGACATTGGTTATGCCCATGAACCAGTGCTGTAGTCTTTGTGTGCAAGTAATTACTGCCGACTATTCTAAAGATCTTGCGTCTTGTGATGTATGAATGAGCCTTTAGTGAGTGCGCTTTAGGTCACTGTTCTCAAACATTAACATGTTCAAGTGGGGAGAGCGTGTCACTGCCTTAGCCGCATCGCGTTGTGTATTACACACCCAGAGAGAAGGGAGAAAGCGGGCGTAGACTTTCAGCCTACTTCATTACTTCAGTTTCAAAATCAAACGACGCTAAACTTGCCGCCTCTCCCCGGAACAGCATGTCCACAATGACAATGCTGCCATTGCAGCCATGCGATGTTTTATTTAGCTTCAGAGATTTTTAGCCAAAAAGCCCGACATCCCTCTTCTTCACAAACTCCATACGAACTCCTGATTGGCTGATACCGTGGCTCTGGCCTCTCCACAGGAGCAGCATCAGCTGAATACGCACAACTGTTTTTTAAAGCATAACATTTCATAGGTCAGCGGCTTATTAGCAACACATTACCACCGTATTTGGGTATCAAAATGAGTACGTGGTACGCAAAATGCATACAGGTTGGCAGGTCTGGAAAATATTCTGGGTGAAAAAAAACAATGAATTAATTTCCATCAAAAGCCTACCTGCAAAAGCTCAGGGTTTTCTCTGCCAATCTCCTGCAGAAGAGCTGGAAGCAGAGAAGCATTCTCCTGTATCAGCTGTCGCATAGTAAGGAACTGAGGCTGATTTCTGAGGAAATCTAGGGGATTGCCTGAGAAGACATCAAGAATTGAGAGTGTTTTAATATGCAATTTAAAAATAAAATGTATATAATAATAATAATCCTGCAATAATAGGGCTTAGCTGAAAAAACTTTGTTTATTTTGGAACTAGTAGTTTCTGTACAGGATTATTTTTATATTGCTTCTGCTGAAACATGAATTTCCCTTGGGATCAATAAAGTATTTATCCATCTGTCTGCTGATACCTTTAACAATACTCAGCATCACCCATAATAAAAACTGGATTAACCTCCTGGCACTTGGGGTGCCAGAACGGTAAACAATGTGTGTGAACATGGACTAAAATAAATAAAAGTTAATAACAAGTAAATAAAGTAGTTGTTCAGGTTCAAGTTCGAGTTGCAGATGACTATTCTGAGGCGAGTTCGACTTCTCAAAGTCATTGAGTTTCACAAATCTGAGTGCTCTGGCCAGAACCTCAAATTGAATCATGAGTCACTGCTCTTCAGATACTGTACTCTCAAGTCCAAATAGAGTCCCAAGTCCTCAGTCTGATGTTTGAGTCAGACTCAAAAATGAAAATGAGTCCAGAACTCGAGTACTATAACTTAAGCATAAACATGTTATGAAAAACGCCTAAAATGCAGCATAGTACTTACCTCCTCCAGCAATTGGGGCGGAGCCAGTATTAGCAGGAGTACTGGGAGGTGCTGCTGTGTCTCTTCTTAAAGTAGAAGCTGCAGCTTGCTCCTGGTCTGTGCCTGGGATCCCCTTGAAACAGATATTATATAATTACAGTGCCTTGCGAAAGTATTCGGCCACCTTGAACTTTCGAACTTTTGCCACATTTCAGGCATCAAACAAAGATATAAAATTGTAATTTTTTGTGAAGAATCAACAACAAGTGGGACACAATCATGAAGTGGAACGACATTTATTGGATATTTCAAACTTTTTTAACAAATAAAAAAACTGAAAAATTGGGCGTGCAAAATTATTCAGCCCTTTTACTTTCAGTGCAGCAAACTCTCTCCAGAAGTTCAGTGAGGATCTCTGAATGATCCAATGTTGACCTAAATGACTAATGATGATAAATAGAATCCACCTGTGTGTAATCAAGTCTCCGTATAAATGCACCTGCTCTGTGATAGTCTCAGAGGTCAGTTTAAAGCGCAGAGAGCATCATGAAGAACAAGGAACACAACAGGCAGGTCCGAGATACTGTTGTGGAGAAGTTTAAAGCCGGATTTGGATACAAAACGATTTCCCAAGCTTTAAACATCCCAAGGAGCACTGTGCAAGCGATAATATTGAAATGGAAGGAGTATCAGACCACTGCAAATCTACTAAGACCCGACCATCCCTCTAAACTTTCAGCTCATACAAGGAGAAAACTGATCAGAGATGCTGCCAAGAGGCCCATGATCACTCTGGATGAACTGCAGAAATGTACAGCTGAGGTGGGAGACTCTGTCCATAGGACAACAATCAGTCGTATACTGCACAACTCTGGCCTTTATGGAAGAGTGGCAAGAAAAAAGCCATTTCTTAAAGATATCCATAAAAAGTGTTGTTTAATGTTTGCCACAAGCCACCTGGGAGACACACCAAACATGTGGAAGAAGGTGCTCTGGTCAGATGAACCAAATCGACTTTTGGCAACAATGCAAAACGTTATGTTTGGCGTAAAAGCAACACAGCTCATCACCCTGAACACACCATCCCCACTGTCAAACATGGTGGTGGCAGCATCATGGTTTGGGCCTGCTTTTCTTCAGCAGGGACAGGGAAGATGGTTAAAATTGATGGGAAGATGGATGGAGCCAAATACAGGACCATTCTGGAAGAAAACCTGATGGAGTCTGCAAAAGACCTGAGACTGGGACGGAGATTTGTTTTCCAACAAGACAATGATCCAAAACAAAGCAAAATCTACAATGGAGTGGTTCACAAATAAACATATCCAGGTGTTAGAATGGCCAAGTCAAAGTCCAAACCTGAATCTGTGGAAAGAACTGAAAACTGCTGTTCAAACGCTGTCCATCCAACTTCACTGAGCTCGAGCTGTTTTGCAAGGAGGAATGGGCAAATATTTCAGTCTCTCAATGTGCAAAACTGAAAGAGACATACCCCAAGCGACTTACAGCAGTAATCGCAGCAAAAGGTGGTGCTACAAAGTATTAACTTAAGGGGGCTGAATAATTTTGCACGCCCAATTTTTCAGTTTGTTAAAAATGTTTGAAATATCCAATAAATTTCGTTTCACTTCATGATTGTGTCCCACTTGTTGTTGGTTCTTCACAAAAAAATTACAGTTTTTTATATACAAAAATTAGTTATATATATATATATATATATATATATTATATATATAATATATATATATATATATACACACATACATACATACATACATACACACATATATACAATGGGTTCTCACTGTGAGAAGGTATTCCACAGCTCGGTCTGGGTTGTTGAAGCTGGCTCTTAGAGCTGCTTCCACCTGGTCCTTTTCATATCCCATTAACATCATCTCTGTCACCATAGCATCATAGGAGGGACCAGTCACTTGAGGAGACGGGGGGGAAGGCTTGTTAATTATATATTTATATTAAACAGAACATATATGGACTGGAATGGAAACTTATTTGTATAGAGCTTTTCACATGACACAAGTCACCCAACGCGCTTCACACAGTGTTCGTATGTAGCTTTAGTTTCCTCTGGGGTAGACTGACAGAAGTGTGACTCCACACATCTGCGCCAACGGTCCCTCTGACCATCCGACCGACCATCCGCCCACCCACCCTACTGAAGTACTCCACACAGAAAGTCCCCACTCGGAGAACCTGGGACCTTCTTCTTGTGAAACACAAGCTCTCACCGCTGCAGTACCATGTCACACAATATTTAAGAAAATATAACTAGAAGAGAAAAGTCTTACCTAAAGATGAAACAGCTTCATCAATTAGGCTTGTGCTTGAGGACTCAGAGCTACTACAAAGAAAAAAAGAAAGAAATGCATTCTACACAACATGTGGATCAGGTCAACTGAACAAATAGTTCAGTAGTTCTCAAACTTTTCACACCACCAAGTACCACCTAAGAACATATTTGCCTTTCTGAGTACTACCAGACCTAAATCAGGTCTGCAACAGGTCTATGAAATGACTACATCAGGCCTAAACTAGGCCTAAATCGGTCCAATAATAGGAAAAATCCTTAGGAGCCCAAAAGGGTTAACGTGAAAAGAGAACAACTACTGAAAATTGTCAGTATAATAAACAAAAACTAGAACTGCTGATGGTCAGGTGTACAAGGGCATCCCATGTATCACAGATTGTGAACCACTGGTGCCTTACCTTGTAGCTGTGCCACCATCTCCAGGTGAAGTCTGTTTCTCCTCTATTTTGGTATCATCAGAGGAACTGTTTGAGGTTGAAGATGATGAGGTAGGAGGCTCTGGAGCAGTCACTGTAGGGGCAGGTTTGGGATCTGTTGTCACATTCGCCTTGGGCTAGGGAGAAATATATTTATAATTGTTGACAAAAATATATTTATTTTTACCAAATGCAATTTAGTCATACCTTTGTCACCATTACCACTACAAAGCTCTTCTCATCAATCTTGCATTCTGTTAGTAGCATTTCATCTGTAAGTATCTTACCTAAGTAGTCAAACAAAGAAAACAAACAAATAAACCCACAGAATATTATTTACACTGTAACTGTCTTCTATAATATATTTGTAATTGCTTATAAATAATACAATATTAAATAGCAGGAAATGCCATACCAGCATGTATTAATTTCTGCCCAGCAACAGGGAAGCTGTTCCTTCCCCTTTCTTGTTCAATTTTACGTTTTAAAGCTTCCACCTGTAACGAAATGATTGTTCAGAAGAGATCACTGAAAAAGTCATGACATAAATTACAGTAAATAATAGAAAAACAAATTAAGATTAACTGAGAGAAAAGGCGCCGCTTAAAAGGGTTAGCAGCATACACAGTATGACTCATCACTTTGCATGTCGGGCTAACACGAAAACGCGCTGGGATAGATTAAAAGTGAAACATTGTGCTGTTCTGACACAAACTCTTAATACTATGACCAGGAATGTCCATGCATTATTTTAACTTGAGTTATTACACATTATGAAGTCACCAAGTCACCGTATAATGCAATAACTAACAAAAAACAAACAAACAAAAAAACTCAAAATGTAAGGTAAAAATGACACCATTATCGTGTCATACGGGTATCGTTAAAGATGACGGCTAATACCAGCTTTGGACGGTCCCCGGCTATTTTACTACCGTCACATGACATGTGTTTGATATGGACAATAGCTAACGTTAACTGGCTTTATGGACAGGAGTTGGAAAACGCATGACATTAACAGTTTAAAATCAAATTGGTTAAATAACTAAACATATCTTTTAACTCTCAAACCATTACCCAGTGTATGAAATTAACAAAAATCACCATGTTGATCTGTTCAAGGCAATAAAAGTGGCGTGAATTCTTGGTTAGTGGACGTCTTTTTACACATTATCTCCATAACGAGAGTGAAGCCGTCGGACGGTTAACGCAACGTTAACGTTAGTCGACATTTTGATGTCTTTCAAGTGTTAGATAAAGAGAATTGTGTAAGTTAACTAGCTTGGGACTCCCCATACAGCCATAATGTGATACTTACAGATTCATTCTCGTCGATTTCTATCTTGAAGGTTTGCTGCTGCAGTGTTCTGAAAGTGATCAACATTTTTCCTGCCTTACTGGAAGTAACTATTCTTTAAAATTCTGAAATACAAGTTTTCGCTTTAGCATTTCAAACTGTCAGCTGCCATGACTTTTTCATCCTTCTTCGCTCGAATGTTAAAGGGATTCAGCGCCACCTCTGTTTAGATTGACTAATTGCAGGTGAGCAAAGTAAAGCAATAATAAATAATTAAGATTAAATAAATTAATAATGATAACTATAACAATACTACTAATAATATAAATAACAATAATGCACATAAATAAATAGATACATACATAATAATGGTAATAACAAAACGACACTATTACTACTACTACCAATAATAATAATAATAATAATAATAATAATAATAATAATCATCATCATAATAATAATAATAATAGAAAGATCATGTAATAATCTTATGGGATATGCCAGTTCAAACTGACAAAGAAGTTAAGGTTATAAACCAGACTAATCAAAAACAGAAAGAAAAATGAATGTACATTCGCAATCCCGCCTGAAAGAAGCACTTTCGTGAAAGTTTGTGACAAACTGTCTAAATACAAAGATCTAGGGAATTTATTATTATTGACCTTTATTTAACCAGGATAGTCCACTGAGATTAAGAATCTCTTTTTCAGGGGAGTCCTGGCACCAGAGGGGAATGAAGACACACACCATCCCAGTTGTAATTGGAGCGCTCAGACCTCCTAAAAAACAATATCTCAAGCACAGACCAAATCCCTGGAAACATAGACCTTATGCAGGTTCAGAAAATCAGTTTACTGTGAATAGCGCATATACTAAGACGTTTTTTGTCTCTGAAATAGAACCACCATAACTCAAGTTTGTTGTCCCCTAGGAGCATGGGTTGCACCCGTTGCACCCGGGACAGCAAATGGAAAACACATGTATTTTGAAGGAAATAATAATAATAAATACAAATTTTCATTGTATGCAATACTATACGTGTGACTGTATTCCTCAGTCAGCTAAATACTTCAGGAGCTGACTGGCCGCGCATGTCTTGCCGCAGCAAACAGTCGTCAAATATTTCTTATTCCAGTCAGCCGCAGGAGGAACAGCAGCAGTGTCCCTTCTCCCCCTCTCTCCACGGACTGTCTTCTGCTCCAGTCTCCAGGGGTCATTAGTCTAACATTACAACTGATGTTGTAAAAAACAGAGCACAGTCACCTTCCTGATGACTTAGAGGTAGACTTTTAAAGAGATGATGTAGACACAGGCTTTGCATCCCTCGACAAGTGAACATCGAAGCCAAAGGTAGATAAGAGCTAAGTATAGCTACACTGGGGATGTTGAAATATGTGACAAAAGCAAGCTTCACTGCTATTCCAAATGCAGCTGTAAATAGCCGATACATAATGTAATAATTGTAGGTAAATATAAATGAGTGATCAACATCAATCCCATTTGTTATCTGATAACTTTATTATCAAGTTAAAAAAAGACAATGAATTACAATATTTACAGAATATTCAGAGATAAATGGAATACAATTGTAAACAATCATTCTAGGCAACATCACAACCCACCATCAGGTAATTAAATTCAAATGGGAATAAAGGCAAGGAGTAGTAATTCTAGAGTCAAACTATGGAGACAACCATCTGCAAAGAGATGCAGTATAAACAACAAAACCTATGTACAAATATCCAGTGTGTCGTCAGAAGAGGCTTCACTTTGGGGATTCAGAGTCATTCTTCTACCATAATGAATCACACAGCAGCAGTTGAGGCCAGCAGCTTTGTCACCATAATTGTTGTAAGTGAGAACACAGATGACAAGCTGATTCCAAGAGTTTTTTGTTTTTACAATGTAGTTACTTTTAAAAGCTACAAGGTGGTCCAAGGTAACAATAATAAAAGAGCTATACGGGATTAAAACAACCCAATCCAGGTGACTACTTTATGAATGCTTCTGCTACAAATGGAACACGCTTGCTTGGACTACGGAGAGTTTACAGAAAAACATTAAATTCAGCATTTGACCTGACAGGTACAGTAGCATGAACACTGGGAGCTGCTACACAATTACCTAGTAAGAATGGTCAATAAAGGAGTAAAATAATAATAATAATAATAATAATAATAATAATAAAAAAACGAAGAGTGAAATCGGTAGGGTTTAAAAAAAAAAAAAAAAGTCAGGCCTTGGCATGAGGAAGTGAAACCATTTCAGAAGTTTGAAAGGTTATGGTTTTCATTTGTATGAAACTGCACTGCAGCTCCATTGTAAAACATCACTGGTTTCCAACTGTATTCATATCTTTTACCGTGCAAAAGGAAATGTTTTTAACGGAACCAGTTTTTGCAGCATGACGTCAAGTAGGGATTTCTAAAGGCCCAAAGCTTATCTATCAACTCTTTCATATGAGAACATTGATAAAAGTGGTTGGTTAGTCCATTCTGAAAAATGGAACGCTTGATAGAGAGGTTTATTTTCTACATGTGACAGCAAATATCACCTTTACTTAAGAGCGCTCTAATCCAGTGGTTTTACAATGTCTTCAGAGCATTCATGCGAACAGGCTTGATTATAATTTGTGTAATTGAATGATTTCTCTGCACTTATCCGTTTCAGGTAAGTGCAGAGGTTGTGCCTCGATTTACACTACCAAAAATTGTTCTAATTTGAAATTGGGAAAATCTTTTATAATAAGGCTTTAGGGCATTCAAGCAGCAACATCCAAAAAAATACAATCTTTGCCATTTTGTAAATATCAATTATAACAGTAACATAAGAATCCAGGTAATAATTGATGTGGAAGAAGAACACCACAATGACACATTTGAAACGACTGGAAACTCTGTGGCACAAAAGTACTGCGTGTTTGCTAATTGGTACAGTTTTTCAATGCTGGAATATTGAAATATTGGCCTCTCTTCAGAGCAAATATCTTCTAGATTGTCGTGTTGGGAACAATCGAGTCACCAAGTACATAATTTAGTTTTAATCCCAATAATAAAAGTAACCTTCGTTTTTAATTAAACCAATTTTAACTCTTAAAGTTCCATAATTTTAATTTCTATTTATTTTTAAAGCCACATAGTTGTATTCCCTTTAGTTCAAGGCACTTCTGCTCTACCTCCAACAGTGAGCAGCCTATGTACTTTGGGCCAGATCTTTTCCATTTTCACTGAAATGTTTCACTGCATCACAAATGTTGCAGAAATATAGTACATGTGTGTGTCCGTTTTAGTTCTTGGCTAAATAAGATTTAAAGTGTGCCGCATGGTGAAGGCTTATACGTAGTATAATGTTAAGGATTTATCACATAGCAATTTGCTACAAAAATGATGGAAAGTATCACAAGCAACATCTACAAATGAAAATGATTTTTTCTAGAATAGTTAAGGTGCAACTCTTACTAATGGAATATCTACACATGTATCACACGGTGAGAATTAAAACATTGTTATTCAAAGAAAGGTACTGTGAATGGGTTCACATATATAAATGCTATGCTTTTAAGGTTAGCAGTTCACATTTGGTTAATGTGTGGATGACAAAAAGGTGCAAAATGTAAGAAAATGCTCAATTTGAGTAAACTCCATATTATAGGGAATTTCAGTGTAGATTTATGAAGGATTACCATTATGCATCTGCCCTATCGGACAAACGCTGGATAGCTTTTTCTGCAGCACTGCCTAACACATCATAGAAAACTAAACCTACTCATGTGTGAACTCAACAGATTTCATATTTGTTTATTTTAAAATCCTATCATAATAAACAGCTCCTATCTAACACTAGAAGTAGCATATTAGTCCAATATGCCATTATGTAACTGTGTGATCATTTTTGGTGTCAAGCGTTTCTTTGTCCTCCAAGTATGGGCTTGAACTTGTTTGTGGTGCATCTTTGAGGTCCTCTTCCTCTCGGCTGTTGTTAGACAGGTCTAACTCAGACTTCTGTAAAACTGAAGAGGACATGGAAGAAGAAGCCTCTATTGCTGAAGTGCTGCTGGTGTCAATTGGACTACCGTTAACCACCCTGTTATTAAATAGAAAAGAAACACATGAACATGCACACATTAATATACAATACCGTGAAAATACAAAATATTATCCATATTTTACTTTGAGAAAGAGCTACAATGAATTGTAATCACAATAAAAATACATGTTTGGAATATCTTAAGATGATCAACAGTCTGTTGGACAAGTACAATAGCTTGTAAATAAATGGTTGAAAATACTGACATGCCATGTCGAAGGACATGTCGCTCCCATTCAGAGCTGTTGGTGAAGCAGCGGCCACAGAACTCACAAGGAAGACGTTTTCCTGCCTCAATGCTCAACCCAGTGCCACTGCTGCTAGTGGGAGAGGCAAGAGCATCTGGGTAAAAAATAAGATTATTTTTTTTATTTTTATTTTTTTTATTGACATAGTTCAGAAAATTATAACCAGAAATTAAAGTTTTGGTCATTTATT
Source organism: Neogobius melanostomus (assembly GCA_007210695.1). Classification (NCBI taxonomy): domain Eukaryota; kingdom Metazoa; phylum Chordata; class Actinopteri; order Gobiiformes; family Gobiidae; genus Neogobius; species Neogobius melanostomus. The sequence continues at coordinate 3,933,495 of VHKM01000221.1, read as the reverse complement.
CCGTACCTTGTATAATGGACTTCTCAGGTGTTACTGCCTTAATTTCTGTCCATTCTTGCTCATCCTCATCCTCCCTGCTCTCTTCCTCTTGAGGAATACTTTCCGCCCCCTCATCACCGTCTGTCTCTCTCAAGCCCTCTGCTTCAGGGCCCTTCATGGCTTCATCTTCAAGTTTAATGGGATTTTCCCCATCATCTACCGCTTCCATCTCATGGAGCTCATTTTCCTCCTCTGCACTGCCCCCTTGTTCTTTGATCATCTCCAGTTGATCTAGGTTCACGCATCCCATCAGTTCAAAGTTTCGAATAACCTGAAGAGAACCCAGGATGGTTAAGGGCATATACTCTGACTCTAGACACAATAACTGAGGGTATATCGTTATATAAAGTGTATTGTAAAACTGCGTTTTCTAAATGATACGTTCAATGGACTGACCTTGTGCTCGAGGCGGAGATGTTCCTCTAGTTGGCTCTTTCGGCTGCTGTCAAAGTAGCAGAGCTGGCACTGGTACGGTTTGATTTCAGCTTCGTGCTTCTGTAAGTGCATCTGCAGGGCTTGGTCACTGGAGCATGTGAAAGTGCATTTGTGGCAGCGAAACACTAGGCCTTGAAGGTGGCGTGATAGCTTGGACCTGCTCACCTCTAGTGGGGCCACACGCTCTTCTGACAGGGGACCAGGGAGAGAGAAAAAGAGATGGTTATCGTCGTTGTAAAAATTATAATTATAGTAATAATAGTCATAATCTGTGTATGGTTCAATCACGGTTATTCTGTTTTCAGTCCAAATATAGGAGTAAATGAAAGTGTTTATTGGTGTAATGTTGTTTAAACCCATAAACAAATCCACAAAGCAAGTTTGTTTGTCGGATTTTTTGATATTTCACGCAACATGATCAGCTCACTGCGTAACTTTGAGCTGATCTACACTCGCTCTCACCTAGAAATCTGGGTCCAAATGTACAGTGCCTCTCGAAAGTACGAATACACCTTAAACTTTTGCACATTTTGTCATGTTTTACAACTATAAAACAAAGATTTTATTTTGAATTTTTACTGAAAGTTCACACACAACAGACAACTGTGAAGTTAATGCAAAATGATACATGATTTTGTTATTTTTCAAAAAATAGAAAACCGAGAAGTGGGGCGTGCATAAGTATTCATACAGCATTTTCTGAGAGCATTAAATTGCCTTTATATCATTCCTAATGACTGCAGAATGTTCACACCTTGCCCTAACCATTAAATAGAGGCCACCTGTGTGTAATCTACTCTCAGTATAATTACAGCTGTTCTGTGAGGGCCTCAGAGCTATGGTCAGAGTGTATTGGTCACTAAGCAACATCATGAAGGCCAAGGAGCACACCAGAGAGGTCAGGGCTAAAGCTGTGGAGAGTTTAAAGCAGCGTTAAGTTATACAAAGATTTCCCAAGATTTGAACATCTCACGGAGCACTGTTCAATCCATCATTCGGAAATGGAAAGAGTATAGCACCACTGCGAACTTACCAAGACACGGCCGTCCACCTAAACTAATAGACCGAACAAGAAAAGCACTGGTGCAACCAAGTGCCCCAAGATAACTCTGGAGGAGCTGCGACGTACTGCCGCTGAGCTGGGGGAATCTGTACATGGGACAACTATAAGTCGTACTCTACACAAATCTGGCCTTCATGGACGAGTGGCAAGAAGAAAGCCATTATTGAAAGGAGGCCATAAGAAATCCTGTTTGAAGTTTGCTAGAAGTCATATGGAGGACACAGCTACCATGTGGAAGAAGGTGCTTTGGTCAGATGAGACAAAAATTGAACTTTTTGACCCAAATGCAAAACGTTATGTATGGCACAAACCTAACACTGCTCATCGTCCTGAGTGCACCATCCCCAGTGTCAAATATGGTGGGGGAGCATCAGCTATGGGGCTGCTTTTCCTCAGCGGGGACTGGAAGATTGTAAGAATAGTTGGGAAGATGGATGGAGCCAAATACAGGGACATTTAGGAGGAAAACCTGCTGGAGTCAGCAAGAGAATTGAGGCTGGGGCGGAGATTCACCTTCCAGCAGGACAATGACCCTAAACACAAAGCTAAATCTACAATGGAATGGTTTAAAAACAAACATATTAATGTGTTAGAATTGCCCAGTCAAAGTCCTGACCTAAATCCTATTGAAAATCTGTGGAAAGACCTGAAAACTGCTGTTCTGAAACGCTCTCCTTCTAATTTGACAGAGCTCCAGTTGTTTTGTAAAGAGGAATGGCTAAAATGTCAGTCTCTGGATGTGCAAACCTTGTAGAGTCATACCCCAGAAGACTTGCTGCTGTTATTGTTCCACAAAGTATTAATTCATACTTGTGCACGCCCCACTTTTCGGTTTTCTATTTTTTGAAAAATAACAGAATCATGTATCATTTTGCTTTCACTTCACTGTTGTATGTTACTAGTGTGTGAACTTTCAGTAAAAAATGCAAAATTAAATCTTTATGTTTATGGTTGTAAACATGACAAAATGTGCAAAGGTTCAAGGTGTATTAGTACTTTCGCAAGGCACTGTATCATGCTTGCTTACTCCCTACGCATAGCATAAGCCGCCATCTGTGCTATATGTGGGATTTATAAAACTCCGACTGGGCTTTGAACTTTACTCATCTCCAGCTGCAGCTCCGAACCTTACGCTCTACCCAAAGACTGCAGTCAAAGGGTTAAGGTGAACTTTATTGTCCCGTAGATGGTCATTTCTGTAGGAAACATGTACAATAGGCCAGGATGAATGAGAGTGGTGAATTAGCCCAAGGCTACAATCCGGTGTGGCGTGTTTACATGCATGAGACCCATGTATGTTCATTAACATGCACTGTCCCGACCAAATAAACCAATAACTAACAAAAACTGAATCAAATATTTCTTCATCTGTCTCCACTTCTCTACGAGTAACGCCTTTTCCCCTAGGCGGCACGGTAGCGCAGCGGTTAGCACTTGTTCTTCATAGCTAGAAGGACCCGGGTTCTATTCCCACCTGGACGGGGCCTTTTTGTGTGGAATTTGCATGTTCTCCCCATGGCTGCGTATGTTTCCTCCGGGTACTCCGGTTACCACAATAGGCCAGGATGAATGAGAGTGTGTTTGAGAGCGCGAGTGAGGGAAAACGGATGCAAACTCGGCATCACAAGCTCCTGAGTTACTGATCAAAACGAAAACTTTATTGATTTATCAAGTTTGTATTTCAATAATTTAGCTTAAACTGAATTACAAACAAACACTGATTTTCTGTATTTATGATTTGGACGACTACCGACCATTGTGTGGATATTTTACAAGAAAGAAAACACTAAAAATATTGAAAATACGTTTCAGTTTATACCGTTTTAGACAAATCTTCAATTTAACTTGTGTGTTTTATGTCCATGCGTTAAGCACATAGCCAACATCGTGCTATTAGACTCTTAAAGGGACCAGATGCAAGTTAGTCATTTTCATACTCACTACTGCCACCTCAGGTCTTACGCGCAACTGCAGTCTCTGTTAAGCTCGTGCATGACGGCAATTCGGACCCGAATTAACACCTTTTGAGTGACAGTGCAGGATTTAGTGGCAGTTGTGGTGAACAGGTCTGGGCTCATTCTACACATTAGGACATTGCTGGAACATGTAGGGGAGGAAAATACATGATTTTAACATTTTTTAACTCTGTGTAGTCCCTTTAATATTTACATTTTTCAGAAAAAAAGGGGGTGGGATTGTTGAGTTCTATTGTATTGTATTATTTATTCATTTTAAACTGAGAGAGAAAAAAAAAAACATCACTATTCCAAATTATCCCGTACGTCACTTATGAAATGCGCTATATACATAAAGTAGATTAAAGACATTTTCAGACATATTTCAGGCATGAAAACGGGTCGGGGTGAAAAAGGTGAGGAGGATATTCCCCCTCTTGGGGAGTCCGGGAGCATGCTCCCCAGAAGAAGTTTTTTTAAATTCCATATCTTAAAGCATCAATCTGATGCATTTTGAGATGCATTTTTGCCAACCTTGGGAGAGCTGGAGAAACTTGACTTCAGCCATGAGTCAAAAATATTATGGCCTTTTTATGCAAGCCATTTCATACCAGCCTGTCACTGGGTCTAATATTTACAGTATATGAGGCACAATGTGGGAAGGGCACACAAACACTTAATGTATAAACCAAACAAGAGATGGCGGACATGCTGTAACTTAACTCCACTACTCTTCCATCATTATTGACAGACAGTACAATGTTATGCAATTCAGATTTGAATACATTTTATGGCAAAAGCCTCTTGTACAAAAATATAGGCCTATATTTTTATGCTAGAGCTTTGTAATTTGTCTTTTAAGCTCACTTCAAAACTGTCTAGCAGCCTACTCTCTAAACCCAAAACAATATCCCCCTTTAAAATACAATTGAATTCATTGTTTTATATAAACATGTTGGAAATAACTATAACAACTATTAGGCTATAAATAAAAAATAGCTGGTTGTGCGCGATGCTCCGAACCATGACCTTCAAGTAGCAATGCCAGATTAAAATTCAAAATACAGCAGATAATATTCATGATGGCATAGGGTGGCAGAGGTCAGCAAGAGGGTGAAAAGGCTTTTGGATTGTTTTAATTATTTAAGTACTTCCAAAGTTATGAGCAAAGTTATGAGTAACCTTAATAGTTTAGCTTTGTTGATACATTAGTTACAAATATTTGAAGAAGATTTTGGATATCTTGTTTAGTTTTTGAATAAACTAGTAATGGTGAATAAATATGCAAAAAAAAAAAAAAGATTAAATAATAATAATAAAATAGCTTTAAAATATAGTGAACATCGAATCAGAATCTATTCACTTTGTGTGAGATCTGTGTGTGGGCAGTTTAGTGGGTCATATTATTATTATTATTATTTTTTTTTAAGTTACTTAATTGGTAAATCCATAGTGGAAAATGAAGCTACAAATATTCAATTGCATTTGTGCTAATTTGGTAAATTAATCATGTGAATAAGATTGTTTTAGAAGCTAATTTGTAGTTCAAAAACTCTGCATTGGGGCTTTATACAAATGAAGTCCGCACCGCGGAGCAGAAAGGAGTTTGGAGTGACACTCGTTATACAAGGGAAACTAGCTTCGTAACCTCACACTGTGGCTGCTTACGGGCACCGTGCGGACCCCGCTGGTTATTGGTACGCCAGGGCATGTGCCAGAGCCATAAACAGCAGAGTTCACCGCCACAGAACTGGACTACAATCGGGCCGGAGCTACACTGTGGACTCCGATATTTCCCATGTCAAAGCCCATACCATACCATACCCCCCCCAAACATTTTCTCATCGATTCACGTTGGTCACCTACTGTATTTGGTTTAAAACGGCGAATTTCGCCGAAAGGTGAGTGATTTTCATGCCTGATATCACCAAAGTCCAACATAAATTTACATATAAATATATTACAATGTTATTTAATGATGAATAACATTGAGACAGGCCTCAACTCTGATAATGTTCAAATCCAGGCTGAAAACAGCTCTTTTTACCCGTGCATATGAAAACTGAAAGTATTTTATCTGCACTCTTGCCTTTTGCTGTAACTGATTAACTTTATGTTGATGTTTTATTGATTGATTTTTATCTGTTTTCTTGTAATTTTATGCAACTGTGAAGCACTTTGAATTGCCTTGTGTATGAATTGTGCTCTACAAATAAACTTGCCTTGCCTTTTATTCTTGTTTGTCCGTGTTCTGAGCTTGATATGATCCAATTAATAGGTGAAATAAGTAACACATGCTAAATTTGTTGCAATTCAAGCTTCTATATGAATTTCATATTAATACTGATGCACAATTTGTCTCTTTTCTTGACTTAGTGAATTAGCACGTGTGCTGTGTTAACATGTACCTCTGTGCAGGACAATGTGGTCCACCATATTGCTCTTGTTTTGGTGTGGTAGAGGCAGAGTGGGCAATGGAGGTCTTTAGGGGGCTCTTCGGGTGTGTCGTTATTGTTGCCGTTATGTCCAGCCTCAGCATGCATGGTGAGCTTGTTCCTGAGGACAACAGTTCAGTATTACATTGCCTGTCAAAATTTAATCTACAACAAAGACTTACTTGTCGCAGGTGAAAAGGGGCAGTCCTTGCATTTGAAGAGCTTTTTGCCGCCGTGGCGGTCCCTGTAGTGGCGACGCAGGCTCTGAATGTACCCAGAGTTGAACTCACAGTATTCACACGTGTAGATGCCTTCTGGACGATGGTCAATCGCGGCAGAAGCACTTGGTGTCGAGCCGGAAGACATTTGACTACGGGAGGCCAGCTGGTACTGACTGAGCTGCTGACGAACATCCGCAGGCTCCAAATACGAGGGCTCTGAGGGTGTGAAGAAAACAGTGCTACTTTAATCTATTTGTCGTTTAAAATACATATTGGTGTGCAACTTATTGAGTACAATAATCAAATAATTCTTCATACAATTCCTTTTACTCAGTAAAGGTTCAGTCTTTATTTCCCTTTTCTGTAGATACTGTATGTAGAGCAAAAAAGCTGCATTTTGATGGGTACAGCTCTGCTTAATGAAGCTTCCCATCCACATCATTTACTGCATGTCTTTGTGTGCCAAACTGATGTACATGCTTGTGTAGGCTTTCAATCGTAAAGGAGTTTTCGATCATTGAGAAGGGTTGTTCAAGTCGTCATCTGTACTGGTTGTTCAGATTAGTGGACGTTTTGCCTTTTACTATGAAGGCATTCTCAAGGTACAGGCAGGCTTATCTAAGTTTACAGATTCCGTAGAGAAGGGCTTAACTTTGCCATTGGCACTGCCTTGTTTTGCTTTAAGCCCCTCCCTATTGCTCCTGTATAAAATTAACTAGCCAGCCACTTGTAATTTCAATGTTTGACAAAGCCTTCACGTTGAAAGGCAAAATGTCCACTCCTCTAAACAAACGATGGATGATTCACCGTCTGCGGCAGGCAGGTCTGGGCTCTGCTCCGAGTTACTGGCCAGTCGAGGTTTGGTGATGTGGGCAGCCTGTGTAGCGGCGCGGAGTTTGGGAAGAGTCAGTATCTCTCCATGATCCCTCTCAGAATGCTCCTTCAGCTGGCTGATGGTTGGCGAGGAGAATGGACACGATAGGCACTTGTACATGTGCTGTTCACCTGAGGAAGGGTGATACTTTATAATATATAGCAATAAAAAGCACCTACACTGTCATACAAAGTATAATTCCCAAGGCACCTTTAAGCTGCTTGTTTTTACATACTACACCTAAACTAATGGGAATATTACAGTATATGAAAGAATTCTGATAGAATAATATAACATTTTTACCTGAGTGTGCCTTCTGCAGGTGACTCTTCAAACGGTTCATGTAGGCTGATTTAAAGGGACAAAGCTTGCACTTGAAGGGCTTGTGGTGCCCATGGTGAGACTGCACATGTCTGTCCAGACTGAGGAAGAGAAGCAACACGCAACGGGATGGGGAGGGTGGGAGATAAAGAGAAAGGGGTAAAGAACAGATTAAATGACAAAACATGCCACACTCCAAAAATGTTTATCTAGATTTGTTTAAATGTCTTATATTGACCATATCTAAAATTATAGTTATTTTGACTAGTTAAGATTTAGTCGGACATTTGACCTAGATTATATCACTTGTTCTGAGATGTTTCTGACTCAATTCAATACATTTTGTCTTTATTTCAGGTTGATTTATCTGCCAATGGGGCAAGATAATTGCACTTGTCACATTGGCAGTTTTACTTTCTCATTTCAAGCAAAATTACCTTACAGCCAGTCTGACATGTCAAACAAGCGAGCAAAGTATTCTTGGTCCGATCTAGCCTGGCTAACGCCAGACTGCTGTGTGCGCTCAAATCTTTTCGAACTTCACAACAGCCTGGGGACCATGGCCGACATTTTTCCATGGATTTGGGCACCAATCACAGAACGAGGAGGGACGGTAAGACGATGACGCGCTATTTGACATACGGAAGCTTGTAGTTTGTTTAGGGATACATTTTTTTTTAAATATTTACAGATCCAACATGACAGCAGCAGACGCGATGCCATCTTTCGATCAAGCTTTTAACGTGTTCTAAATAGTTTAGCTCAAAAGTTTACAGCAGGTACGTCATCTGATACCATGATACGATTGGCTATGGCTACGTGCAGACGCATGATAGACATTCGTAGCACCCAATAAACGGCTATGGACAATCGTAAACCACACCTCTCCTACGAGAAAATGAATTGGTGGTCCCCAGACTAAATATCACTTGTGATTTTAGTCTGGCGTTAGCCAGGCTAGGTCCGATCAGGAAAAAGGCTAAATGAATTTATTTTTTTTAAACGCTCAAAACAAGAAATATATTCTCAAATCAAGTCATTTAACTCATGCTTGTTTTGTTTTTTTGTAGTGCTGATATATCAAGTGATAAGAATAGAGAAAAGCAAGTGAGAGCTTTACTCCCCGGTTTCCACTTTAATGATTCCAACAGTGGGGTTTCAAAGCATCTGAGAGCATGCTTCAGTTTACCTAAAAACAACAGCACCCCATTTCCAATGACTACAGAACCAGGAGCCGTGGGGTAAACTCATCTACCCACAATCCCCTGGAGTGAGTGTGGGAGTGCCTGTGGGGACAGTGGCTGCGTTTATAAATCCAGCCGCAAAGGTGGTACAGGACTACACCATCTTTCTGGGTCAGGTCACATACAGTTGAATGATTGCACTTGGGAGCTAAGAGGTGAGCACTGCATTTCTCAAATTGTCTGTACAGTGCTGTGTGTAATACTTACTTGTGCCTAAATGGTGAGGCGAACTGGCAGTACTGGCAGCTGTATTTGTCCTCTTTGATGAACATAGCCATGGCCATGTGGCTCCTCTCGTGTGACCGCAGCCCCTGCATGGACATGAAGACTCTGTCGCACTGTGCACATGGGTGACCTCCTGTGGCCAGTCGCTGCTTCACCTGTGCCCCTGACACCACGGCTCGGGCTGCAGCCACCAGTGCAGCCGCTCTGCCTTCAAAGCCCTGATCTTCTGGTCCAGACCTTTCCTCATCAAGGCTTGTTGCAATAGTGGTAGGACTCATGTCAAGGGGATTCTGGATGTTGTTACAATCTGTAGATTCTTCTAGCACATCTCCATTAGTGAGGTGTTCTGAAGGCATGGTCAATGGCACTTCACTCACTTCCTGCTGTAAAAGGGAACCGCTTTAATAGGTTTGAGGTTTTTTGCTTTTATATATTAAAGCAGAACTAAGTAACTCATGCCCCTAGAGGCCATAAGCGCCACTGCAGGTGTCGTAGCATGTTGCGTTTTTTTTTTACTCAATTGTCCGTGAGAGTAAGCTGATAGAAAAGACAAAAGGGAAAGAGGGATATTGTACATTATGCCACAACCCAATTACACAATGGAGATATTTTTTGTCACTCAAACTTGGCTGTAAACACTGCTAAAGTGGCTCTAGCCCACAGTTAGCTTTGCCCGTTAGCTTCTTCTTCGTGATTCTATTAGTGTGTATTGACTCTGCGCATAACTTCAAATCATAACAACGCCGAATATAATTAAATACACACATTTTAAGTGTTTTGTCTGTTAATAGGCAGAAAGAAAGTTGAACTACTGAACTGTTGAACTAATGAATAAGATGGTGCTTTTATATTTGTCACTTCTTGGGCGGCGTTGTTATGATTTGAAGTTATGCACAGAGTCAATTGCGCCTCCAGGTCAGAGCAGGGAAAGTTGCAGGTGTGGTTTCCTGGCCAGAGACACCAGGGGAGAAGAAAGACCCCCCAATCATCCCATCAACACTTGTATTACCCCAGAGGGACTATGAAAAGGATTTATTAAGGTAAACAAGTTACTTAGTACTGCTTATTAAATACACAAAATGTTGGTTAACCCTTTTGAATCTGACTTGTTTTCTTATTAAATTAATTTCCAAAAATACAAGATAAATAAAGAGGTACATGTACAAAAAAGGCACCTGTGTACACAAGCAAACCATGGCATTGGGTAAATTATAAAACCATTGATAAATGTGTCAGATTGACATGTTCAAATAGTAGAGCAGTGATGGACAGACAAGCCCCATGGCTTTTTATAGCCTAAAGGAAGATCATTCTTTCTGTGGAAGGACCTGACCCTGCACTTCATGAAGTCATAAATAAGGTGTGGTGTCCACTGGCCCAACCTTGCAGTTCTTTCTTCTCTTACTGTACTGTCAGCCTGTTCATCAAGTCTACCTGGAAACGACCACAATCTAATCGTGCCCTTTTGAGGATTTTAGGGTTACCAATGAAGTGTTATGCACTATTATATAGTAGGAATTCATATATTTTTTTGTACATTAAAGTTTAAGGGAATGAAAGCCTGAACCTTTTTGAGTGGCTTTAATTCAGGATTTATTTTCTAGGTAACAAAGCGGGCTGAGTCACTCAGCGGAATACACATTTTCAAGAGGAAATAGATGTAATGCCAGTAACACAACACACACATCTATCTAAACATAGGCTAACAGACCTAAAACCTCCAAACTTAGTACTCGAACTGCCTACAAATTGCTAAAATCTGTTAATTTGAACATTTAAGTATAACTTAGAAAACAACAATTTACAAAAGATACAACATTTAATAATATTTACCTTGACATGTCCTTCTTTAGCCTCTCCATATTGGACATGCTTCCTGAGGTGATTGCAGATAGCTCGGAGATTGGTGTGCACCTCCACACAAAAGTTACATCTGTATCCAATAGGAGTGTTAGTGTCTGGGATTTCCTGCGGACAAAACAGTCTTCTTTAGCAAAACGGTCATGAAGAATAAATGCCAGCACAAATAAAATTATATATATATATATATATATATATAATATATATATATATATATAATATATATATATATTATATATATATATATATTATATATACATACACATACACACATACACACACTTACTTTCTCAGCCTTAGTGTCAGGTGTTTCGGTTGACTTCTGTCTGTTGAGAAGCTGCTTCCTCCGCTCTTGTCTCATTGCCCTCTTTTGAAAGTCTTCATTGTGACTCATTAGATGTTGTGCTAGTGTTTCCAGACTCAGGAAACTTAGCTCACAGTGAGAGCAGTTATACACCTCATCCTCGTCCTCCGGTCCAGGCATCACCCCAAAGTCCCTCTTCAGGTCGTTACCATGGTGATCGTTGTAGTGCATAGAGAGCAGCTCCCCTTCGCTAAACGACAGTCGGAAGCATTTGGAACATTTGAAGGGCAGCACCTCATCATTGTCTGCCTCGTGGTCAAGTGCAATTTCCATTCCGTCGGTTTGTTCTTCCTGCATTTCGCTATTCTCATTTTTCTCATCTTTGGCGTAAATGACAGTAAAATAGCGGCCGAGCTTGCTAGTTTGTTGTTTTTTAGGAAAGACACCTGGGTGGCGTTTGATGTAGTGTGAAACAATGCTCTTTCTGCTGAAAGCCTGGAAAGCACAAAGGGAGCATTTTCGTTGCTCTACAGCTAATCGTATTTCTTCACTCATTTCTGTGTTCTCCCCTTCAGAGGGTAAAGGGGCTATAACTTTGCTAGGTTTCTCAGTCATTGTCTTGGAGGCGGCCAAACAGTGGGTGTAGTAAGCGTCAATATCATGGCGTTTCTGGTAGTGTGCCGCCAGGCCTTTGCGTATTGGGTTGGTGTATGAGCACAGGGCACACTTAAACACATTGTTTTTGCCCTCTGGCTGGGCTCGGACATTATTGTGTTTGATCCGGTAATGTCGAGCAATGCCTTTCCGAGTGGAGCAAAATACTTGCAGAGTTGACACTTAAATATAGCATGTTTCTCAGTTTTATTTACAGGTAACTGTGGAACACCAAAGGCTACTTCTCCTCTTTCCTGTCCTTGAGGAGCATTCGCTGAATTATTGCCACTGCATTCAGCAACCAACTCGGCTTCTTTACTGGAGAAAGTTGTAAATGAGGCAGAGAAGATATCAGTTACCGACTGGTTGTGGTATTTTTCATAGTGTATTTTTAATTTTTCTAATGTTCCATGTGTATACGAACACATCTTGCATCTGTAAGCACCAAAACCTTGTCTTTGAGTCTTGCACTTATCATCTCCTTCCGTTAAGTCAGCAATTTGTTCAATATCATCTGCAAAGTCCTCTGCAGTGACTTTAATTAGTGGGTGTCTTTTCTGATAGTGGGTGAGCACCCCATGGATGCGAGAGTTTACATACGGGCAGTGTCTGCATTTATACACAGAACTAGGGTTGATGTCAGCCTCCTGTGCAAAATCTGCAGCTTTCACTTTCATCCCAGGGTGCTTTTTCCCATAGTGAGTGAGGAGGCCATGGAGGCTGTTGTATTCAGACAGGCAGACAGTGCACTGATATGAGTTGGTAGAGATGGAAAGGCGTGGGTGCACTGGATGTGGGTTGCTTTCTCGAGGAGGCGTGGCAATCACTAGGGGAGAGTCATCGTCAAGAGGCTGACAGTCAAAAGATGGCTGATCTTTGGAAAGAGACAAGTGAGCTTGCCCATCTGATTCCGTTCCTTGTATTATATCCAACAGTACAGACTCATCTCCTTAATAACCCATGGATGAATGGCCTGATAATGACTGGTGATGTCCCATATAGTGCATGCCTCAAAAGCACAGTCTTTACATTTGTAATGTTTTGTTTCCAAGTTGCCTCCTGTTTGGGTCTCTGGCCCAGCCCATAGTTTGCTGGCCATATACGCATAATCAACATTATGCTCAGGGTGGCGTTTTTGGTAATGAACCAGTAGTCCTTGAGGTTCTGCATGAGAGTAGATGCACCACTCACAGTGGTAACCAGCCTCCAAGATGCCATCTTGGTAGGCCCAGTGTAAAATAGTCATAGCTGTAGCCTTCACTGTAGGATGCTCCTTCTTCAAATGTTTCTTGAGAGCATAAATATAAGGGGATGTATAGAGGCAGTGTCTGCACTTGAGGGAGCGGAGTGGCATGCCAGCATCAGGGTCAGACGGGGCAGCGACGACAGCAGTAGAGACACTGCTGGACTGAACCATCTGAGCACGCTCACGCTGACTCCGTACTACTGCAGTATGTCGACGCACAAGGTCAGCACTAGCCTTAGTTTCCTTATGTTTTTCTGGTAGTGAATGAGCACTCCTTTCACAGTGCGGTTTCCGTAATCACAATGCTGACAGAAGAACAGCTCATCTTCACCTTTGTCTCCATTTCCTTGAGTAGCATTTGATTCCTCTTGTCTGCTGTTTTGAATTTGCTTCAAGAACTGCTTTGGCGCTGCAATTTGTAGTTCGTCCATCAACTTCATCAGCCCCTGGGTAGGTGGGCCATTCTTAATATATTTAGCGGTCACTTTTACCTCTGGGTGTCTCTTTTGGTAATGAACTAAAACCCCCACCACAGATCTGTTGCTATAGACACAATGTTTGCAGTAGAACATGTCCTCATCAGAACCATAGGCAGCTACAGTACTAACAGAGGGTTTTGGAGGTGAAGCAACACTTACGTTAAATGAGTTGACAGCAGGCTGAGACTGATCCACTGAAATGATCTTCATATTTTTTGAATACGGAAATAGGATGCTTTTTGCTCTGGATGCTTCTTTTGGTAATGAACCAAAACAGAGTGCATGTTTGGGCTAGCAAAGGAACATACATCACAGTCATATACAACAACATTACCATTACCAACTTCTGTAATAGCCTCTATTTCTGTGCTAGACTCAGGGGTCTTAGACACACTCTTAGACACTGGACTTGAGCTGGATCTAACGCTTGAGGTGGCTGAATTTAAACTCTTGGGTCCAGAGTTTAATATCTCCCTAAGGGTTTGTGATTCACCTGCCTTGTGAGGTTGCTCCACATAATAGCTAGAAAAAATCATAGCATTATTGATCTTGACAGTTGGGTGCATTCTTTGATAATGAGGCATGAGGCTGCGGACATTCGGGCTTGTGTAAGAACAAAGCGACACATGTACACAAGATTAGGCTGGTTAAAGTTAAGAACGTTACTTGCTTCAGGGTGGTGATCCATGTAGTGTTGATGCAAATCATTATAATTTGTATACTCAATGTAACACTCTAAACAACGAAAAACTGCACTTTGATCTTCTGGATCTAGAATGTACTTGAAGCTGAACTTAATGAAAGGGTGCATCCTCTGGTAGTGGGTGCTGACACTACGAGCAGACTTGTTGTGGTAGTCACAGTGCTTACAGTAGAAACGTGCATTTCCAGACTCTTCTGAAAAGTCACTGTTGTCATGAACAGTGTCACCAGCATTTACAGATATGTTTTCACTATCATCAGACAGAGTGAATGAAATAGGAATACTTCTATGTTTTGACTTAGGATTGCTCTTTCTCTTTCCAATTCGTCCGCCCTCATGGACAAGAGTTAAATCCTGTTCTAGGAGGGGTGTGCTATGAGTAAAGACAGAATTTTGGCCATCATGATTTCTGCCCTCAAAATCAGCATTACTGTGATTTTCCCCCATATCTTCATCATCTATGTCATCCAGATTTATGACCAGGTCTTGCTGGCTTTGGCTTATCTTACTCTGAAGGTTGCTGGCTATTTCATCAATTCTAGTTCTTTTCTTAACAGAGGACAAATCCAAAGGCAAGTCATTAATGGACTTTCTGGCTCTTTTCCCTGTTACCAAGGGCTTTTTTGTTGCAAGTCCTAAAATTGAAGTCTGGGCCTTCTGCAGCAACATTGGAGAGGAACTGGAATCCTCGGGCTGGTCACTTAGCGGACCATCGAAGACAATATGATCTAAATCATCACAGTATGAATGCTTATGCTGCTGGTGAACCCTGAGACCTTTCAAAGTTGTGGTTGAGAAGGAGCACAGTGTGCAGTGATACGGGTTTTGGTGGTCACTGGGTGTGCTGGCTAACCGTTTTCCATTTACCTTCACGCTTACATTATTTCCATTCACAGGTTCTATACTGCTGTCAACTGCATGTTCTGGACTCTCTGCGGTTAAGTCTAAAGTCTCACATTGTGAAGAAATGTGCGTCTGCTTGTGGGTGCCTAACTTTAACGGACTAGTAGAAATAAATGGGCATTCATCACATTTGTAGACTGTTGCTTTCCCTGACAAGTGAATGTTTTCAATGTGACGAGATATGCTCCTGCGGTGCATGGTGAGGAAAGAGCAAAACGGACACTGAAACCTGTTCATGTATTTTCTGAAGGGTACTCCTTTAGTCTCCATTAATTTACTATCTTCCTCAGACAATAGCAGCTTTACGTCTGCTGACAGTGTTCCTGTATAACTTGGGTCATCAGTGTCCCCAACTCTTCTTCATCACCATCATCCTCGTCATCATCATCGTCGTCCAAGCTGCTGGGAGACTCTTCCTCATTGTCCATTTCAGACACCGTTTTAGACAGGTCTGCTGACGTGAACTTTTTTGACAAAATAGAAGCACCAGTGCTGTTTGGTGTAGCAGCAGTGATTTGAGCATATTCAAAAGGTGAAATCGCTGCAACAGAGCTTTTTTCTGATGTTTGCCCAAGAGTCTCCTCAGGGGATGTCATGTTTGGGCTATTGCCAGAGGAGGGAGCATGTTGCTTGGGTGAGACCGGTCTCTCTTCCCCTTCCAGATCTGTAACTATCTTAACCTTGTCACTGTGTTCCTTCACCACATGGTTAGTCCAGCTGTCTTTCTGGTCAGTCTGATAAGCGCACCACTCGCATGCAAAAGTGCCCTTTGCAGACTCCTCACTGGGCTCCAGGTTTTCTGAAGAAATGTCTTCTTTATTGTGATACATCATTTGGTGTTTTAACAACCTTGCTTTGCGTGGAGTCTTGTATGTGCAATGCTGGCAGGAATACATCTTCGAATGGTCATTGCTGCTGGGCTGGTTGGATTTCTCTGAGGACACACTGGAGTCATCGGAATCATCTTCTATGACATTGTGCACTTTTTTGGTGTGATTTCTCAAGAAAGACTTGGAACGGAAATAACGGACACAGAACTTGCACTGGAAAAACGGCAGCAGAGATTCAGCAGTCTGCTTTGGTGGTGTGTGGTTGGAGCTCTCTGGAGCAGGACCTAAAACAAAAAGATTCAGATCAGTTTTATACACACACAAAAAATATAATACAGCTTATGATTCCTCTGGTAAAAACAACTCAAGATATCAACTTAATAAATCCTACAAATATTGCACCAGATGTTTTTTGTTGTTGTCGTCCAAAACCGTAATTATGTATTGTATTATCATTTAGAACAAAAAAATGACCAACTTATTGTTTTTATTACAATGCAGTAAAATATCTATGTTTTGTATGTTGCGTGCATGTAAAGTAGGATAGTGTGTTCTCCAGTGCATTTTACATACTCGGAGCAGATTTAGGAGTGGCATAATCTGTGTCATCCTTATCCTCATGTTCCTCTTCCTCCTCCTCCTTCACAGAGTCTGCGTCGTCAGCATCAGCCGGCTGCAGGAAAGCTGTGTGCACTTCCTGAATGTGGGTCTTGAGCTCGTCATATGACTCGGCACGGAAGTCACAACCATCACACTGCAGTACCTCCATCTTTTGGAGGGGGTGCACTCCCTGGAAAAATCAGGGAAACCTGCAAATAAAAAGAGAAACATAACTGTTAAAAGATACTACACAAATGATTCCAAGAAAACAAATTAAAGCCTGATGACACATAAGCGGTCACAGAGGAATGTAAAAACAGTCCAAATAATGTGAAAAGTGTAGGTTTGTGGATGGGAATCAAAATGCCCATTTTCTAAACTACAGAGTGCAGATGACATCTCAAGAATCTTTGTCTACAGTGAACGCATTCTGTGTGACTGTATTGCATGAGAGAACTAAATAATAACACTGAGAGGCTGAAAAAGTCAGGCGTTTTGCAGAATATAAGCACTGAAATAGGCGTAGGGGAGACTCAACTGTTGGTTCATTGTTTTTACAGCAACACTAGGGGGCACTGTGACTAGGTGACTTTATTGATCAATTTTAACATCCTGCTTCTCCTACTGTAATGTTTTCATTCAAAAACAAAAACTTGAAAATAATGAAAAGTGTGACAAACTCTCCTGTACTTCACAAAAGTATTCAAGATTGTGTGGGATAATAGTTCCTTGGCTCAGTGGATCGTTTTTTTTATTTTTTTAAACATAAGGGAAATTAGCAGATTTTGAGAACACATACCATTTCTTCATAATAATTACACAGCAATGCACAAAGTCGAGTCGGAATCAGGCCTTACTTTAAACTAGGTTTATGAAAATTTAACATGATTGCTAATGACAACTCCAGCAGAGTACGAAGAATAATCAAGTGAAGGATGGGTGACGCATGAACCAAAACAGCAAGACAACAGAATTAAGTAGGCGGTTTCCTGTAGTTTTCAGATGTAAATTTCAATTATACATTTGAGAAATTTGCATATAGACTGGTGCTGCTATGGGATGTCTGAATCAGATACAATAGACATGAGGAATTTTGCACTTTTACGTAACTCAGAATACTAAGACAGTGCTGCATCATTTGAACCACAACAAAGGGACTGAGGGGGATTACGGAGCGATTTGTCCCATTTTTATTACCTTGGGATAAGCAACAGCTGGAGAGCGGCTCCAAAGCTCAGTTTTCAGCACTAGCCTTCTATCAGATTGTATCAATTCTCTGAGATTGAATGATTCAGTGAAGAAATTAATGAAAAAAAAGTTGATAAAACATGTACTGTAGTAACCTACTCTGTAAAGCGACACCACCTATTCCTTTTTTTCTTACCCAACGATTATGTCTCCGCGAAAATGCGCGTTTTGGCTGCAAGACATACAGGACTTTATTTAACCTTCCTAATGAAGAGTCCGATCGCCAGAAATGGCTGGAATTTCTCTACGGGATTCAACGACTAACCAGCCACAATAAGTTTGTCTTTGACCGTCACTTCACCGATGGCTGCTTGGCGAACCTAGGCCAGTACCAAAGTGGGGGAAAAAACAGAACTTTCTCTAATTTCTCCACCATTATTTTAACAAATGCTGAATTATGAATATATTTTTCTACTAAATAAAGATAGAGACACAGAGAGGAGCGAAGTGGTTCAACAGCCCATTGAACCACTTCAAAAAAACTGACAATGCTAAACCAGGAAGCTCATGTTAGCTTTACACTATATGCTTATGTTAGCAACGAATGCAGTGAAAAAACATCTATATGGACCCAATTTTGACTATTGGTGTGTGATAAATGTTTATAGTCTGCCAGAAAACATCTAAAAAGAGTGAAAAACTGTGATAAACATGAGAAGGTTTCGTTCCCGTCGACTAGGCCACGCCCCCTTGTAGGACGGGTTGCCGTCTGTATCTATGGCAGCCAGGCCCTGGCAGTCCATTAAATTTGTAAAACATTTAAACTTACAGACAACAGATTTAACATTTGGCAGGCGTACACCTTTAAGTGGTAGGTGCACTTTAACAGAGGTGTTTGGGTGACGCTTTTAACGTGACAATCCTTTAGACAATAACAGCTCTGTCCTTGTGTCCTTCAGCACAGACATGGCAGTGAAAGAAGAAACTCTGCTTTAGAACAACATAGAAAGCTAGTAAAAGAAAAGAAAAATCTAAGTATCTTGATGAAAATGGTGACATGGCATGTTTGGGTTGTAAAGTTAGTTTACGGTTTAGAAGGCATGAACTTGAAGGTTGGAAAGTGCCCACAGGCTGCTGCTGCTGAGAAATGTAACACGATCTATGCAAATAATAAAAGTTTAAAAATGTGTCCAAGTGTCAGGTTTTTTTTTTGAGAGAGATTAACTGTAGGTTCCTGCTGATGATCCCTTTCTTTCTCACAGCCAACTGACCAGCTCACTGCAGCAGTGGAAGCTTCCAGCGTGTTCCTGAGCAACCATGCCTTCATTGTGTAGGGGGTTAAGTTACAGCCTGCACCATGGGGCCCCACCCTGCCCTGTTGGTAGTCCACCTCTATTTGGAACAAAGTGGCTTCCTTCTGCAAGTCTGCTAGAAGAATTTGTTATTCGTATTTGTTTTTTACAGAGGGGAGTGAGAAAATCTTGCGCAGAGGCAAAACCTTCAAAATCACAATCTTCTTTGAAAACGTCGGTGTCATTCAGTGTACAGTTTTTAAGAGGTGAGAAGTGTGAGTGCTCTTTGAGTCAGCTGGGGCTTGGACAGGCTGTGACTGAGCAGCTCAGATCCTCCTCTGAGCCCACATTCAAGGGCAGCCATTTTAAGAGCTGTCTGTATACTTAGGTGTCCAGCCAGCACACAACATGGACCCACATATCTGATCCTCTTCCTCAAAGGCAGGCAGCCCCTCACTGGAGAACTGCTGACAGAAATCTATCTGCCAGATGCACAGTGCCCAAGCCTTTCCCCGCACCAGACAGACTAGACAAACAGAATGTTTTACCAAATCCTCTCATTCCTCTGCAACCTTATCTCCTGCATCAAAATCCCTATTCTATGCACCGATGGCTCAGAACAAGCAGCATGCACCACAGCTCTGAAGAAGAAAGTAAAAGCAGATCCAGGTTCCTGCAGAAGCTGCCAGCTATGTTCCACAACGGGGTCTAAAAATGTGAGGCATGTCTGAACTTCTTTATCTGAGCGCAATGCAGCCCTGAGAAGACTCTGAGGGGCACACAAGTAGAGGGGAAGGGAGAGGAGAGAGGGGAGGGGGAGTCATGGCGGCACCACCTGGAAGACCATCAGTGGGGAGGCACACAGGACAAAGCCATCGGACAAGGCTCCCCAGATTCCAAAGTCTGCTGACATTTGTTAATCACCAACCGGTCTCTCTGCATCGGTGAGCTCTGCCAGCGGTCACACCCTCCACTGAAACTGGCTGACAGCAGCTGCTCGGCCTGAATGAGGCCTCTGAATAAGCCAACATTAAGCTGATTAGATGTACAGAGGTTTTGTCTTTAACTCCTGGTCACTGCTCCTATCTGCTGATGTCTCCAACAAGCTACAATATGACCAGCATCAAACAATACAGAACTCTAACAACAGATACAATAGACCAGACAGGCATTCAAATGAATCATTTGTTGATTAAAAGTGTTAACAGTGAAGTTGTTGCTTTTTGTATTTTCAAAATGTGTATCCAATGTCATCCAAGTCATAAACATACTTCACCAAAATCAATGAAATATTTTTCATTTGGTAACAAAACGCCACAAGGCAATTGACTGAAAACTGGCTGCCACGGAATTACAGGGAAACATGAAACCCTCTCGTCTTTTAAAATTTAACATCTCTATAAAAGCTAAACCAGTAATGCAATATCATGATAGAGTGCGTCAAAGTGTGGTAACTTTAATCAAGCACACTGGTGTTTGCAAGTGCATGATTACGTCACTGACGTGATGAAGACACAATGAGTCCCAGCAGTTTCAGCACATCATTACTCAGGGATGTGTCGAACATGCACTGAGAGCCCACATTTATAAATGACAACAGTTTCAACTCCTGTCATAATTATTTTCAGCACTTTAAAAACAACAACCACAACTGTTAAATGATACGGGTACAGGATCAGAAAAAGTAAAAAAAAAAAAAAAAATGTTTTGATGCTGGTGGGTCCTCAGATACTGGTATCGTAAACCGGGTATCAGTAAAGTACTGGTATCAAAATGTTTTTTGAAAAGGTACCCAGTTCCTGACAACACAACTAGAATTCAGATTTGTGGCAGTCAGTTCATGCACAAGTAAAAAAAAAAAAAAAAAAAAAAAAAAAAAAATTGAGAATTTGATAATTATGTCTGAAGGGATTTAAAAACACACACATATTGCCCTTATAGAATTTATTGTATTGCAGTGGGGAAAAAATTTAGTCAGCAAACAATTGTGCAAGTTCTCCCACTTAAAAAGATGAGAGAGGCCTGTAATTTTCATCATAGGTAAACCTCAACTATGAGAGACAAAATGAGAAAAAAAAATCCAGAAAATCACACTGTCTGATTTTTAATGAATTTATTTGCAAATTGTGGTGGAAAATACGTATTTGGTCACCTACAAACAAGCAAGATTTCTGGCTCTCACAGACCTGTAACTTCTTTAAGAGGCTCCTCTGTCCTCCCTCGTTACCTGTATTAATGGCCCTTATTTGAACTTGTTATCAGTATAAAAGACACCTGTCCACAACCTCAAACAGTCACACTCCAAACTCCACTATGGTCAAGACCAAAGAGCTGTCCAAAGACACCAGAAACAAAATTGTAGACCTGCACCAGGCTGGGAGGACTGAATCTGCAATTGGTAAGCAGCTTGGTGTGAAGAAATCAACTGTGGAAGCAATTATTAGAAAATGGAAGACATACAAGACCACTGATAATCTCCCTCGATCTGGGGCTCCACACAAGATCTCACACCGTGGGGTCAAAATGATCACAAGAACGGTGAGCAAAAATCCCAGAACCACACGGGGGGACCTAGTGAATGACCTGCAGAGAGCTGGAACCAAAGTAACAAAGGCTACCGTCAGTAACACACTACGCCGCCAGGGACTCAATTCCTGCAGTACCAGACGTGTCCCCCTGCTTAAGCCAGTACATGTCCCGGCCCGTCTGAAGTTTGCTACAGAGCATCTGGATGATCCAGAAGAGGACTGGGAGAATGTCATATGGTCAGATCAAACCAAAATGGAACTTTTTGGTAAAAACTCAACTCGTCGTGTTTGGAGGAGAATGCTGAGTTACATCCAAAGAACACCATACCTACTGTGAAGCATGGGGGTGGAAACATCAGGCTTTGGGGCTGTTTTTCTGCAAAGGGACCAGGACGACTGATCCGTGTAAAGGAAAGAATGAATGGGGCCATGTATCGTGAGATTTTGAGTGAAAACCTCCTTCCATCAGCAAGGGCATTGAACATGAAACGTGGCTGAGTCTTTCAGCATGACAATGATCCCAAACACACCACCCGGGCAACGAAGGAGTGGCTTCGTAAGAAGCATTTCAAGGTCCTGGAGTGGCCATTCTCCAGATCTCAACCCCATAGAAAATCTTTGGAGGGAGTTGAAAGTCCGTGTTGCCCAGCGCCTGCCCCAAAACATCACTGCTCTAGAGGAGATCTGCATGGAGGAATGGGCCAAAATACCAGCAACAGTGTGTGAAAACCTTGTGAAGACTTACAGAAAACATTTGACCTCTGTCATTGCCAACAAAGGGTATATAACAAAGTATTGAGATGAACTTTTGTTATTGACCAAATACTTATTTTCTATCATAATTTGCAAATAAAGTCATTAAAATCAGACAATGTGATTTTCTGGATTTTTTTTTTCTCATTTTGTCTCTCACAGTTGAGTTATACCTATGATGAAAATTACAGGCCTCTCTCATCTGAGAGAACTTGTACAATTGTTAGCTGACTAAATACTTTTTACCCCACTGTACTTTATGTTTCATGTTGCACAATGCACAGACCAAAAGTGGCTCACGACAAAAAGCTAAGATCATCAACATTTTCTTCAACTTTAACTACACCATTGCTCTGTAAGAAAGCGAGTTTGTAATTAACAGCACTTCAATTGAACTATGTAACAGTATAGCCAATTGTGATTGTTTTATGCACAAATGCAGCAATAATCAGAGTGGACGAGACATCATGAGGTGCGCTGTGGCATCTGGCACCAAGATGTCAGCAGAAGATATTTTCAGCCCGCAGGTTTGAGTTCTCCTTTTAGTTCAAACTTGTCTGTACAGATTATTTAAAGACACCTTTTCTTACGTTTGCATAATTTACAAACTGCATTATGTCAAATTTTGCTCAAACAACTTGCACCCTTTAACTTTATTTATAGTGCATCAAATACATCAAGGCTAACTAACAGAGAGACCTGTCTTGCATAGAAATGCGGGAGACCGGGGTGAGTTGGGTCACATAAGACATTTCTTAGCTTTACTTTAGGGCTGTGTACAGTTACATTTTTTTTCCGATACGGATACTTTTATCAATACCTATACTAAAATATTTGTCCTCTAGATCCAGAAAACAGAACAATGTGAATGTATCCATAAAATACCATTTCTTTTAAATGTTACCATTTATTTGAGGTGAAACAACTTCATTGAATGCTGTCCATGGATAAACAGGCATCAAAACCTAGTATAATGAAGATATATTTTTTTCCCTCAGTACTTTTATTTTTTCAATACAATACTGGTATCGCTTAACGGTACCCTACTATGTAAACTGTCCAGAACAGTGAGTAGATAGATCCTCTAAATCATGAGGCTTTAATAGTCAGAAACCAATTTTAATTATTGCCATGATTTGTCCAAGGGGAGGGTTGGGTCACTATTCTGAAGGGTCGACACACTACTAACAATATCTTATAGAATTGTTATTGTTAATTTGGTAAAAGCTGAATATTGAAATTAAAAAACAGGTATCCTTCACTTAGAATACTGTTTTTTTTAACTGTAGTGCTCATCATTACTGAACTTAATGACTAAACTTGATAATTTAAGAAAGACTGTTGTGGAGCGGAGGGAGCTGCACAGGAGGAAGAGGAAGGAGGAGGTGGAGGAGCTGACCAGTGAAGAACACCATGCTCTGAAACGGGGACAAACCCAGGAAGCGGATAACAGACCTGTCAGTACCTACAGATAAAGAGGAACAGCATGAGAACAGCAGCCTCTGGATTAATGAGTTCTAATAAGGTCTTCCTTGTCTGGGTTTTGCATACAAAACAGAAGATCCAGTCACTCAAATGTCATGGTTGAAAGGCTTCGGACATCAGTATCTTCTGTGTGACCCAACCCTCCCCACAATGTTTCCACCTCCAGCCAAAAAACATGTGGCATTTAGTCAATATTCCAACACCTACTTAGTCTGTAAATTATGACTATTCATCCTGGAAATTGTGATAAATGACATCATACTCTGTGACCCCGACCTCTCAGTTTAGTCTCTTATAGGATCTAAAACACTGAGACCCAACCCTCCCCAGACCAGTCACACATGCAGAACCATGTGTCCACTTCTAGTTTATTTCTGCACAGAGCTCCATGAAAACCATTTGTGAAATTCTAATTCATAACAACAATTTTAGTTTTCAAGACCGACCAGGAAACGTCAAGACTGAATGCCAAAATTGATAAATTCTCACAAACACACCCATTCACACGCCTTTGAATAGTGAGATGAAGCAGATATGTACCGGGACACGGGGAAACGCACTATGTACCCTTGATGCTATACAGAAATAGAAAAAGTAAGCAAAATGTACTGTTTAATGCCATAAATGTTGGAGACTGGCCTTACAAAAGCAGAGAAGCAGTTCTGAGTCCTACTGCTTCTTTCTTCCATTGTGACATTATGCATTTCACTAGACACACAACAAGGGCCAGGACAGACAACTGAGTCACTCCTTCCACATCTGCCTTAGAACGCCATTTTTATTTCAGCTATAAACAAACCCACTGCACCTCATAGCAACCACTGTGCCTCCATGTTAATTCAACTTGCTACTCATTTTCTGGGTTTTCATGGTGTGGGGTTCACCTGAACATTTGACAAACTATACTGACACACCGGGCATGTGAAATTAAACTGTAATTGTGGCCTGTTATGGTTCACATTAGGAACCACACGTTGTTTTGTTGTCTTGTCTGAGGACCAGTGACAATAATATCTGTTTTTTGACACGTAACTATATGACCTTCAGAGGCTCGTACACAATGCTGGCCTTTATCTTTCAGCACTGTGGCAGATAGCAGCCGTTCAAAAGAAAAGCAATTTTGACCCAGCTGACCTTCATATTCCACTCAAGCGCGCCATCTGAGCCGTGCTGCAGGTCACACCCGGTGCCATGGTTGAACATAGAGTGGGTTGCTTAAGTATCTATACCCCTTTAACTTTTCAACATTTTGCCACACTATGGACCATAAACATACATACAATTGAGATTTTATGTGAAAGACACACACTGAGTGACACACAATCGTGAAGTGAAATTCTTCTATGCAAAACAGCTCAAGCTCAGTTAGATTAGATGGAGAGCGCTTGTGAACCGCAGTTTTCAGATCTTTCCACAGATTCTCGATTGGATTTAGGTCTGGACTTTGACTTGGCCATTCTAACACATGGATATTTTTTGTCTTCAACCAGTCCATTGTTGCCCTGGCTTTATGTTGTGGGTCATCGTCTCGCTGGAAGGTGAACCTCCGCCCCAGTTTCAAGTCTTTTGCAGACTCCAACATGTTTTCATCCAAGATTGGCCTGTATTTGGCCCCATCCATCTTCCCTTCAACTCGAACCATGTTCCCTGTCCCGGCTGAAGAAAAGCATCCCCAGAGCATGATGCTACTACCACCATGCTCGACAGTGGGGATGCTGTTTTCAGGGTGATGTGCAGTGTTACGTTTACAGCAAACATAGCATTTTGGATTTAGACCAAAAAGTTCAATTTTGGTCTTATCTGACCAAAGCACTTTCTTGCACATGTTTGCTGTATCCCCCATGTGGCTTCTGGCAAACAGCAAACCATACTTCTAATGGTTTTCTTTTAAAATGGCTTCTTCTAGCCACTCTTCCATAAAAGCCAGACTTGTGCAGTGAACGACTAATGGTTGTTCTGTGTACAGTTTCCCCCACCTGAGCTGTAGCTCTCTGCAGTTCATCCAGGGTCATCATAGGCTTCTTGGTAACAGCTCTGGTCAGTGCTCTCCTTGTTTGGTCAGTAAGTTTAGGAGGACGTCCGGGTCTTGGTAGGTTTGCAGTGATGCCACAGTCTTTCCAGGATGGTGTATTTAACTGTACTTTGAGAGATGTTCAAAACTTTGTAAATCTTTTTAGGGGAAACTGAAGCTACTAACGTAGTTTACCATCACCAAGTATGGAGTGAATGTAAAATGCTCTCATGTAAAGCGCTTTGTGACCATGTCTGTGAAAGGCGCTATATAAATAAAGATCTTCTTCTTCTTCTTCTTCTTTTATAACCTAACCCAGCTTTATACTTCTCAATAACTTTATCCCGGACCCGTCTGGTGTGAAAAGAGGGCGCTTCATGGACCTCCAGGCAGTAAAAAAATGGTGAAGGGATTGTCGATGTATACAAATGCAGCAAGAACCAAGGCACTCTCTCAAAAATGAATTAAAATGCCTTTATTGGTAATGGCATGTCTAAAATAGACTTGAACCCCAATGCATTTCAGCCCACAGGCCTTCTTTGGGGGACAAACCTAATTAAAAAAAAAAACATATGATATAATACATATGTTCCACCAATAGGATTTCTCCACCTGGTGGTGTGATCCTTGGACTTCATGATGCCGTCTGCTCCCCAATAGTCTCTTGACAGACCTCTGAGACCATCACAGATCAGCTGTATTTGAAGAGAGATTAGATTACACACAGGTAGACTCTATTTAGTCATTGGGTCAACATGTGATCATTCAGAAATCATTATGCAACTTCTGAAGGCAACTGGTTACACCAGTGCTTCAATTATTTTTTGCGGCGCCCCCTGAGGAAGAAGAAAACATTTCGCATCTGTCCGGGCACGCGCCTCTCTCGCACCACTCTGCTCGAGCCTTTCTTCAGTGTTGTTCCCGATGTGTACGGTCATTAAACAGCTACAGTTTGCTGAGAAAGTTTAGCTTTGAGTCTCCCACTGTCCGGGAGAACGAGTATGTATTGATCCTGCCTGCGCTGTGCCATTTAATGACCATACACGAGTATTTGACCAATCTTCACCAAATAAACACCAATTTAGAGCACACGAGTAGCAGCGCAGCACTGTGGGATCTCTTAACAGTTACATGTGGACAGTTAATCTGCATTATTTCCCTTAAATTACCAGTGATCCCCTGGACTTTGAGGTGCGGGCTGCAGCTGCACTGACGCCGGTGCGCACACTTACGTATACGCTTTCAGAAAGCGGGATGATTGTTGGCGATATTCAGCACGTTTTCACTGAAGAAACTCAAGCGGCTTATCAGCGTGACTGGGGAGTAATGTCTTCAAGTGACGCCTTCATTTATTTGGCTTCAGGCCGTCTACACTGCCCACGTTTTTAGACATAGTAACACACGGTTGCACGTGCCCCCCCCCTGGCATCGCACTGTGCCCCCCACTATTTGAGAACCACTGGGTTACACTAAAGGAAAAGGGTCTAGATACTTTTAGAGAGATACCCCAACAGACTTTCGCTGTAATTGCAGCAAAAGGGGTTCCACAAAGTATTAACTCAGGGGGTAGATACATTTGCACACCCCACTTTTTAGATTTTATCCATAAAAAAATAAAATAAAAAAAGGTCAAAAACATGTATAAATTTCATTTCACTGCACGATTGTGTGAGACTTTCACGTAAAATTGTAACTCAATATATTTATGTTTGTGGACCATGGTGTAGCAAAATGTCGAAAGGTTAAAGGGGTACGGATACTTATGCAACTCACTGTAGATATTTTTTTTTACAGGGAATTTAAATGCAAAAATAGTCGTAGTTTAACACGTCTGATGGTTGTTCTGCACACAGCCCCGTGTTTACTCTAAACAAAACTCCTCAAAAGGACAGGGCTGGTGAAGATCCATTTTTATAATACAATGCTCTTCTTAATCCCGAGCTTATTAAGATGATTATGAATATTTGTAAAGTCATTTGAACTTTGATTTGAACAGACACGAACTAGTGGTAATGATTGTTTGAACCACCACACTGCGTCACAGAAAGGCAGGTAAACCATTAACTCGCGCTGCAATGACTTCATCTCAACTAGCCGAGATAATATCCTAGTACATGGTCATCCTCATAAGCCATCATTCTCCCCCTGTGCCGTGAGTGAGTGGCACCACAGCGTCTCTGATCCCATAGCACTGCTCATTTAAGAAAGTCTGAATTCACAGATGAGACTTCGATCGCGCCTGGTCGATTAGAGGAGTGGGCCTTTTCACAGGAGATGTGACGGATCAATAATGCTCACAACATTTTGTCATAACATTCATCAAACATCTAGCCTTGGAGGAACGAGGCAGAATACCAAGAACGCAACAAGAAATAAGGAGTAAGAATTCCAAGAGCATTACTGAAGCCTGAAAAACGATGACCCCAAATGCTCAGGAGGGGGGGAAAAAACAAGTAGTGTTATATCTTTAAATCACCAAACATCTCTAAACCTTTCCAGACTATATAAAAATTGCTGGAATTAATCTGACAACCAATCTGGTGCAGGAACCATATGGCACTCCAAAAAGTAGGTCAGGCTTTGACGAGCCAACAATGCACTGACCAAGAGCTTTCTTCAAGATTTTCTTCCATCTCACATGAGGAAATACTAAGTAGTGTTTGTTAAGTGCCGTAAATAATAAGGTAGAAACCGTTATGAGAGACATACAATTCCAACAACAAGTGCGGGATGTTTTTGGTATAGCACTTTTTTTTTTTTTTTTCCAAAAGCAAGTTCAATTTCCTGTTTCTGGGATAAAACACATTCTTCTAAAACAGACTTCACTTGAGAACATCGTAGCAGCTGCACATCTTCAATTCCATACTTTTTTTTGTGTGTGGATGAACTCAGATCTATCCAGGAGCCAGCGTTATTTTTAACTGTTGGCCTCTTGGTAATATTTCCCCCGGAGATTCATATGGTTTGAAATTCCATCAAACTCGTCGACCTTCCCCATTGATAACTTACACTTATTAAGATGGTGAAATTAACCATTGCTGTTGATGTACGAACACACTTTCTAATTCAGTAGCTTAATCTCACAATGCTGTTGCTATTTTGTTATCCTTTGTATGATTGTGGGATTAAACACTAATGATTTGTCTCTCATCAAGCCATTTCTAACGTAATAGTGGCTTTGTACTACAGGGTCTTAAACCACACATTATGGTGCGCTATAAAACCGTGCCACATTTTGGTTGTAAAAACAATTCATGGCTCCGAACCACCCGGATTCACAGAGTAACCCTGAATCTGAAACGCTGATGTTGATGGCTGCAGCTCGACCTCGGCTTGTGTCGCACTGAAAGGTTGCACACACAAAAAACATATCCAATAGCAGGCCTCGAGTCCTTCAAAGACAAATTTACTTCATTTGTTTTTGAAAGATACTGGACAGCATATGAGGACAATTGACCATGTTCATTTTTATTACAACAGACAAATTATCTTCACGTTTCAATAAAGATCCAGAATAATATGTTGTATCTAACATGCCAAAGCGCAAGGTCAGCCTGCGCCTGTGTGAGCTCGTCTTTGCCCATTGTTACCCGACATCACCGCCACAGTCAGACCGCTGTTAATACTTAATACAGTCGCATTAACTCTCCTCTGTCTCCCCAAATCAGGACATATACTGTCAATCACAGCCATCTAAAAGTACCAGTCATCTGATGTCAGACAGCATGCGTCACAAGGGTGCTGCTCACGGTGACCTTCGTCCGTGGGTATGGCCTTGGCGTTTTGGAAAATTCATGGAGCAACTGTACTGCACATTGAACTCTTTTTACTACTTTTCTTTAAAGTGAATTGCATATTGTCTGTTTTAATTTTGCTGATAAGTCTCTGGTATCCAAATGTGCAGCTGTCCCCCTTGTCTCCCTTAGGGGAAATTTAGTTAAGTAAAACAAAGGAGCGTAATATGGAGCCTTGAATAGAATACTACGCAACATTCAATAAATAAATAAGTCAATATTCAGGCTGTATCATCCAAGAAGAAAGGTTTACATGCATCTCACCGCAAACTAAAAACAAAAAAAAGACCAAATCAGCTATAACATTCAAATATAGCGTCCGATCCAGCTTTTTTGCTATCGATACCGATACTGAGGTTTGGCACTTGGTTTCAGCAGTGGTTAGTTTATTGTATTACTTCTTTAGGTATTTCGATCATAGTTTCTGACCCAGCCCTGATTAGTTTTCGTTAGCAATAGCATGCACCCGCTAGCTTTAGCATGCGATAAAAAATGTGTTTACGGAGGTTAAAACTAAATCAGCGGTTGGATTATTTAGTTGGTTAAAGTTGTGTTTTTAAGGCGTTGACAGCCAAAACTGGTAACGGTTCAGTATCGGATATTTGTAGCCGATACCCGATAATATTTTTTCCTGTATCGGCTCCGATATCTGATACCAGTATCGGATCGGTGCATCCATAATCCAAACCCAACTTTCATTCTGGGTCTGAAACAACGCTGTACTGGATTAAAACTGCAGGATCGTAAACACCAAAATCAATCACTAGCCTTTATCACAGCACAGAATTTATCAATGGGACAAAAAAAAGGAGTACTGTATTTGTAAACCTTTTTTTTCTTTTCATGCCAAACAAAATCCAGGCTGGTAAAAAAATCCCTAAGCCTTGTGCAAAGGTTAGATAATGAAAGCCCTTTAAGTCATGCTACATTCCCTTCCATTGACACAGGACATTGAAAAACAAAAACATTTAGAGACAACGGGGTCCTTCAGGAGTCATTGCATTTGCATATCTCATCTAGTATCAGTGGCATTCCTCAAAACTGACAGTTATCTCCTCCATCACCAAAGCCTGGACTGCAAGACTGATACTCAATGAACACAAAGCCCATTTCACACAGCAGCAGCAGTAGAAAGCCCTCAGAGGCCAGAGAAGAGCTACAGCCAATCACATGAGGGGATCTTGGCCATCCACCATTTTGTTTTGCTCCTCAAGGTCTTCGAGTGTCCTGCTCAGCTGAGTAGAGTAGCCAGCCAGCATGCTCACTGCTGCTATCTTGTTACGCAGATGGTGTGTTTAAAACAGACCTGAGCAAGCAGCTTCTCTCAAGCCTCTGCTGCAGCCGGGATTGCTCTTCTGCACAGCACCCTGTCATTGTCGTCAGCAGAAAAAGCAGAAGTGATACGTGGTGGGTTTGTTTGCAGCAAGATGGCCACCGATGAGGCACTCTGCAGCACACATCACAAGTGTCCTCCTGAGATCTGAGGAGAGCTTGGCCATGTGTCTGCATTCCAAGTTTTACAGGTTGCAATTCTTTTAGTAACAAATGTCCCACACATAACAAGAGGGAAAAAATTGATATATCTTGACCTTTTTTCTGCCTAAGCATAATAACATATGAGTGAACATAAGGGCTAAATCTGCTGTCAGCAATGTCAAGGAAATTGTTCAAGGTTCATTCTGAGTAATTACTCCAGGAACTGTACTTTCAATTTGGCCATGTATCTGTCAGATAAATAAATACATTTGACATAAAACAGTAATTGAAAAAACCCCTCAGTACCAGTGAGATGGTAATCAGTTCGCACATAATAATCTGTTTTTACTTAGATTGGACCAATGCACTAATACTGATGTTCTGGAGACATGCATGAAGAACGATCTCTCTGCTCTGCTGTCACCATTATCCATCAGAGACACTGCAAAGTTGCCTTACTTTAACAATATTCCTGACATTATTGTAGGTCTACAAAACACAATTGTTAGTCATAAAAAGGAAAATGGACAACCCTGAAGTAAAAAGCAAACTGGATCTTCCAAGCCCTTAAATCCTTGGATGGTGTACTCATACGTTTAAGGGGGCGAAAACAAAAAAACAGATGAGGTTTCTACAAGTTCACCAATTTAACCTCTTGAGGTAGCTCAACAAGTTTGTGAAGGAAAGATGAGAGAGCCATCAATATTAACTTACCACTGAGCCCTCCTTTCCAGGCTCTTAAATATTTAATCGTCTCTGGACAGCTCTGTTGCTTGTCGGCCTGTGCAGAGGATTCCCTCTACAAGACCACTCCTGTTCCTGCTTCAATGCAGGCCTTGTCCAGTGGCACCACACTGCCCAAGGAACGGGCGTCTCCAAAGAATTCAGGATTTTTTCCAGCACAGGCAGACTAAAGCTCACAGAGTTGCTTTACAGTGTCTGACTAGAGAAGAGCACAAACCCACAATGTGCTCATGGACACTTTTTCTGTAAACTTCTGCTTTTATGCTTTATGCGCTTGTAGAAGACGGAGCAAGTCAAATATAAATCCAGAGCTGTTTGCTACATTCAGCCGAGAGAGATTCCCATATGGAGAAAAGAAAACCGTTGATGTTCTGAAAACAGAGGAGGAACCAGTTCTGCCGCGGTGTAACATGGCAACTGACAACAGAAACTGTAATGACACCTCAAACAAGCCACTTCCTTGTTCCACTGAAAACCCAAATCTGATCCTGCATTTTAAACTCCACACAGCGGCAGTATTCCCTTTTACACAATGACAAGGTCAGCTCAAAAAATACAAAAGCGTTTTCAAGAGTTCTCTAAAGGATGAACAGATTTGAATACGCTGTGTGTATTTAGTACACTGTCAGACACAACAGCGGGGCCAGACTGCATCTCACGAGCCATGCATCATGTCAAGAAAGCACTCAGCGAAGCATTTCAATTTGGTTTTGTGTGTCTCTGCAGCCTTCTGCACAGCCCCAGGTACAGCAGAATGGACGGTGCTTTGTGAATGAGAGAGGGGATGAGATGGGCTTATGAGCACATGACAAGAAAATTCAGCAAGCGATGGCACTCTCACTCTACATTCACCTCACATTAAATGATACATAATGTGTCTTATTTCATTGTCAATAACATATGAAATATGATTTTGTTTGCAATGCAAAGTAAGTAATTGCAGGTGTAGCAAGCACATCTGCATGCTACTCTCGTCCATGGTGTCATGTTTGCCATTAATCTCTGAAGAAACAGACCACCTTTACAACAGTTTCACACACCTGGCTTTGGTTGGTTAATCACTATTCCTTACAAATGTTATTTATAATTAAAGGGCATATGTATTACTATATCATTCAGCCATAAAACACCATCAAGAGTGCCGTCTTCTACTCCAAGTTTTGAGAACGTCCACACAGCCCCATAGTTCTTTCTGGGTGATAAACAATACAACTACCTATGATCCTGTCCTCTGTCCATGCCTTTGCGCCTGTGTATACTCCTCCTTGAGAACCTGTTTGCCCTGCCATCCCAGGGAGAGGGAGTTGCGCCACCATTTTGATTGCTCTTCTAAGATCCGGCATTGTCGCAGCACACTGTGTCAAGCTCACGGTCTCCTTGTCAGCAAGATTTCACACAGTGGTCAGGGGAACTGCAGAGTGCTGCACGTACAGCAAGTGCCTCAAAACATAGCATAGCACCTCCACTCTCCAGCTAAATACAGGCAGATATGCCCAACATAGATCACAGAGTCATCCAAGTTAGTAGGTTATATCTCCAAACACATATCAGCAAATTAGGTGAAGAACAAGTTACGCTGTATTCATAGCCTTCACAAAGAATAATGGTAAATACACTTGTTAAAATAGTGCCCAAGTCTCATTCTAGTGTTATAACCTCTGTAGGCTTTCCATGCAGGATGGGCCAATTTATGCAATGGCAAGATCAGTTTAACATTTAGCAAGCTTCATAATTGTTTATTTCTCTATTGAATGACAATAATTTGCCTATTTAAACCTATATTTAGAAATAAAGAGTACATGCTTCGTGAGATTTCAGCTAAAACAAACACTTAAACCAAAAGTATTGAATCATCTCCAGAACTTCCTCTGAAGAAAAAAAAAAAGAGAGAAAAAAAAAAGGAAAAAAACTGCTTCCCCCTCTGGGCTAACCTTACATAGACTGCTGCGGTGTCAAGACCCACTCTGTTGAACATTAACCACTTGCATGTTCAAAACACTGCATTATATCCAGCCGAATCTCCAGATCAGCTGGCTGCCTTACCATCACTACATAGAAACACTGGCTAAAACCGCTGCTAAACCATCCGGAGACCTTAGCACTAAAAAGTTCATCTTGAAAGACATGCTAAATGAGCGGAGCTTCATTTCCATAGGCTTCCTCTAAACTTTCGAAAAAAAAGAGAGAAAAAAGCAGACAGAGGAGGAAGGAAGGAGCTTCAGTGCAGCGCCTGCTCCACTTGGGAACTCATCCTGTCTTCCTCCATTTTATGGAGAAGCTCTAGGTATGCCAGAGCCTACCTGCTTTTGACCAGAGACAGACAACCATGTTGTGGAAACGAACGAGAAAACCGCACGCAGGGATAGTTTAAGCCAGTAGTAGTCCACACCAAGAACATTAAAGTGGTCCCTACATGAGGAGCCTCTGAATAATTTCCACCTGATCGTGTTTCTTAATTCAAAGAGAGGAGCTGCTGTCCGAGGAGGAGGGGGTCTATAAGCTCCTCTGTGGACATGGCTTTCATGTTGCTGTGAGAGTGTGTGTGTGAGTGGACCAGCGGCTATGGCAGCTCCTCTGTGTCTGTCGCTAATGGAGGCTGCTGCCTGGAGAGCAGAGCAATGGCTTCTCCATGAAGCTAACGCACTGCGATACGCACGGCCGTGGAGAGGGCGAAGAGGAAGAGAAGTGAGGGGCAGTATTCCCCTGACCAGACATGTCAGAATAACAAAACACCCTAGGTCCTGGTGCTACAGCAGAGCCTGGTCTGCGTCCATTTCCTTGTGTCACTTTGACAACAAACGTACTAAAGGCGACATAGCAAAGAAGCGCAGTCATATTAGGCTAACTGTGCCGTATGGGGAAGCGAGAAGACCCACTTGACTTTGGGTGTACGGAGACGAGCACAGACTTGATTAAAATGCTCGGTTCAGCTTTCTTGTCAAGTCGTTTGGACCTGGACTAAAGAAGGACCGCATACAATCGGCTCTATGCAGGTCATTCACGAGGCTCCTCCAATTATTCCATGAGCTACCATAAAATGTTCTCCAGACCTTGAAAGATCTGGCGAAATCCTGGTGATACTGGAAATAAAGATTTAAATAACTCACTGGTACAGTCTTCTTCTGAAGAAATCCTCCCAAAAGTTGTCCTCGTATTTCATGCGTGCGCCTGGTCGCTCTAATGGATGATCGCCATCTTTCCTGCTTCTCCTTTGCTGCAGCTGCAGATGACCTGAGATCCGTCTGTCTCTGAATAATGAGCAACCACACAGACAAGGAAGACAATCTGCAAAGCAGGCTACACACAAAGAAGTTTGGGAGCCTAGCAAGCACCAGAGGGTGCACAAGAGTTTAGGAATAGACGAGAGAGCATCAGCACGGTGGACAACGCGCCTGTGTGAGAAGCTCATCCTTCATCTACTCAAGTCACACACTCCGCGAAGCTTTACACGCGCGGCCACCGTCAATTTTATATAGGCTTTCCATAGTGTGCTCGTGCGTGTGCCACGTCATGGGGTTATGTACAGTTCATTTTGGTGATGCTGTTTCACGCCTTCTCCTAACACATGCACCAATTTGATTGATAATAGAGTACATATAATATATTTAATATTGAATCTCATGAATCATAATTTTAGGCAATTCAATTTGACGCCGCATACGATCAATATCTATTGACTGCCTTCAGATATTTTGGCTACAAGCATAATCAAAGTTACTTATTGCATTAAAATGTTCATATTTTTAACAAATAAGGAAATCAATAAAATGAAATATGTAGCGATATGAAATATGTTAACATTGATAACCAAACAGTGTGTTGATGTAGCAGATAGTGATGCTGCTGCCCTATGTCCAGCCAGCAGACAAAGGAGACAAAGGTGCAGGTCCTCCTCAGATGTATGTCAGAGCTGCTGGGTGGGGGCTGAGTGGCATGAATAAGGGGCACTAGGGGAGGGTGAGCGGGTGTGTGGTGTTTATAGGAGCTTGTGGCACAGTGGAGAATGATCAATGGCAATTTGGCTTTCTTTGTGTGTAACATGATAGCAAATTGTAATAAGTGTTGAAATTAATAGTTTACACTTGTACATGTGCAGTGTTGGGTAGTAACGAAATACATGTATTTAGAATACTCATTTTGAGTAAGTTTCCCAACATCAAAGGAATTCATTGCAGTACTGAATTTCAGTGTCATATTCATAACAATAAGACAGAAAAGACCAACACCGCCAGGGAAAGGTTTAGCTCTTTAGCATTTGTAAATTGCTAAGTGTTCCAAATGCAATACTCTGTTACACAATACATTTTAAGTATTTTAAAAGTATTCAGTATTCTGTAACTAAATACAATTTCAAAGAATTCTCCCCAACACTGTACATGTGAACCCATAAGGGTAATAGCCCTCTTTTTAAATGCTGTATTCAAAATTATCTGCTTCATCTTGGCTTTATTTGCGAAACTGTACTTTTATTTTATGCTTTATATTGATATTAAATGTCATCAAAACTATTTGTTTGTACATGATTTTAAACAAATTAAGTAGGTATAGATATACACACTCTCATAAATATGTATTTTCTTTTGCATTCTCTAAACGGGCAAATTTATTGTAAACCTTAAACAATAATAGTGTCAATAACGTCACACTAATGCCATGATGCTCTCTGCTTCAAGAGAGGGCATGAAAAGTGAACCTCCATAAATCGACATTCAATTCTTTGTAGCTATATTGGACGGCAAGCATTTACTTGATTGGAAATACACATGCTTGTGACAACAATGTGTATACCCATTTATCTGAAGGTCACCTCTTTGATCTCTGTCAACAACACTGCATATTGCTGTGCCTGTGGGCAAGACACTTCACCACTTCAGTGTCTGCGTATACTGGCTTGTAAATGAGTGTCTGAGTTTGAAAGGCTTTTTCTTTTCATTTTATTTAATGGGAAGAGCCCAACAGAGAATAAGTTAAATTAAAATGTCAATTTACAAATTGACATCGTATGTGTGTACCCCTGTATAAGAAGTCCCTGCTTTAATGCCTGGGCTTCGCTCACTCTGTTGCTTTTTCAGCTTGTATTTTTGGAAAAAAGACAAACATCCTCTCTTGAGTATAAGTAATTATCAGATCTACAGTGGGTAAAAAGAAAAGCATATTTCATTGTAAATTCTAAAGGTGCAATTGACATGACATTTTCAACAGCTGTTAAAGGTAACCAACACAATCTACAGTATGAACCAGAACCAGATGTTTACATACACTATATAAAAAGACACATATGTATTTTTATTTTATTTTGTATTATTTTTTTATTTTCTCAGTGTCTGACATGACACCAGAATTATTGTTTTACTTTTTAGGTCAATTTGAATTTAAAAAAATATTTCTATATGCTAAATGCCAGAAGAATGAGAGATATAATTTTTAGAAATTGTTTTGTTACTTTCTACAAAGACAAAAGTTTACATAAGAAAACTATACCTTTTAACAATTTGGGAAAGCCCAGATGACGATGTCATGACCTTGGAGGCACAAGTCTGGTTCATCCATCCATCCATTTTCTTCCGCTTTATCCGGGGCTGGGTCGCGGAGGCAGCAGTCTCAGCAGAGATGCCCAGACTTCCCGATCCACGCACACCTCCTCCAGCTGTTCTTGGGGGACCCTGAGGCGACACCAGGCCAGCTTGGAGACATAGTCCCACCAGCGTGTCCTGGGCCTTCCACGAGGCCTCCTCCCAATAGGACATGCCTGGAGTACCTCCCAAGGGAGGCGACCAGGAGGGATCCGAAACAGATGCCCTAGCCACCTCAGCTGGCTCCTTGCGACGTGAAGGAGCAGCGACTCTACACCGAGCTCCTCCCGCGTAACTGCTACTTTTAACAGCCATAAAGTGGCTTTCATATTTTTTCATACTTTAAAAACTCAGACTCATAGATCTATGTCGGCTTGACACATGCATACCAAATATCTGTCATATTTTTAACTCTTTATTATACTTTTTATAACTCTTAACTCCTTATTTTTGCTCTTGAAGAGTCAGTAATACTTGTATAACCTTTATAAATGTGATCCAAATTGAATGAGCTTCATTTGTTCATTTGCCCTAAGGGTTGGTCATACAATGGTAGTAACCTTGTTTTTAACCGTTTTTAAATGTTTCTGTAGAGCCACACTAAAAGAAAAAAGTGAGCAGTGGAAACTGTCAGGGATAAAGAAATCACACTGGTCTGATCTAAAAGAAAACTTTAGCAAGCTCTGGGCACTATAAGAGCAGTGCGACAATGAGGAGACATATGAAGATACACCATGAGGCTTTGGATGCGATCATGAACTCTGGGAGAGAGGATGAGGAGAAAAATATTAGACCAACGAGGATTCTGATTTAGAGAATGACCAAATGAAATTAAGCTCTGATTCAAGGGAGGACTCATCTGAAGACCACACTGAAGATGGCAGCATAGAGGAGGAAGAATTGAGATGGATATCCAAAAGTGGAAGCATTAGCCGTCGTTCCACATAGCGCGAACCGGCCGCGCACGCCACAATCTACGTGCACGTATCGACACTAGCCCTCAGACCTTTCTGTTTCCACCACACACACACATGCATTTGTTGTAGGCGGAGCAGCACAGAGGCGCACACTGTACAGATCGTCATTAAAAGTTTTGTAAGCCGTGATGAGAACAAATGTGGACAAATGCTGTCATCTGGTGGGAGTTATGGAATCATTCAGAGGAGCCAAGCTGTATTAAAACAGAAAAGAAACCACTAAATACAACTATGAAGGTAAGCTACATGCAAATGTTATGCTAACACCAGCTAAAGCTGCGCTAACAGCGGCTGAATGCTATTATCGGCAAAATCCCCTTTTAGCACAGCGGTATGATGTTGTGAAATATTAAATCCACATGACCTGCGTGTCAATAGTGAGGGCTGTCCACTCTCTGGTTGCCAATCAGAGGCCAGCAGTCTGTTCACGTCACATCAGACACGGGGTAGCCCGCTTTGGCCACAGCCAGAGGTCGGTCCCAAAACCTATACCTGGTCAGAATGGTTTGGCACTGGCCTTTGTTATGGAAAAGCTCGACAAAGCGGGTGAAAGAGCCATTCGGCTGACACGCGCCTGCATGTGGAAAAGAGCCTAAAGTGTGGTCCTCGCTCCGGTATGTACTCGCCCCAACAGGATTGTCCCCTGGACCTACTGCCTATGCTGTCACGCGAGTAAGTGATCCTTTGTCTAACATCAGGATGTTTTTAACTGATGAAATAATGACGCATTTATTATAGCGCTTCGGGCCTGATGAAGGTAGAAAAGCGCTGTATAAGTTTAGATAATTTATTGGCAATGACAAACTTGCAAACGTGAAATTGAAAACGGGCAAGATTAGGACATGCTGGAAATTTTGGCTTACGTCGAGCTTCTTTTTCTGTAGTCAGTCTAGGAGACAAACCCATTGTCCCACTGCTCTTATATAGTGCCTAGAGCTTGCTAAAGTTTTCTTTTAGATCAGACCACTACCATTGGATCGTGCCCAGTGCACCTGTGAAACACTGTGGGAAAACCATAACACTACACACTTTTGTTTACATTTTCTTACTGTTGTTATTGCTGTTGTGTTTAGTTGTTTCTTCAAAGAGGAAAGGCTTTTGATGCCACACATCACACCCCCAAATCCCCCCTCACTACACCACACCCTCCAAACGTTTATCTTATACACAGTCATCCAACTCGTATAAAAATGTGCCCACATTTGCAAACTGCTCCTGAGATAAAACCACAGAAGACAGAGTTTCTGTGGAACATGTGTATTGATTTTCAATGGGATGACAGCATTTTGTTCATTTTAGTGTGGCTCTACAGAAACATTTAAAAACTGTTAAAAACAAAGTTACTACCATTGTATGACCAACCTTTAGGGCAAATGAACAAATGAAGCTCATTCAATTTGGATCACATTTATAAAGGTTATACAAGTATTACTGACTCTGACAAGAGCAAAAAAGAGGAGTTAAGAATGCATTTTGGCTCATAAAGAGTTAAAAATATAAAAATATGACAGATATTTGGTATCTGTCATATTATTATATGACAGATATTAGTTGTATGTGTCAAGCAGACATATATCTATGAGTCTGAGTTTTTAAAGTGATTTTATGGCTGTTAAAAGTAGAGGCCACGTTTCGGGCCTTAGGGTGTGGGTATGTGTGATTTTTTGAAATTTGTCACTACAGAAAAACAAACACCTGTAAAAAATAATTTTACCACTAAACTTTGACCCATCCCAAGGTCTAATAAAAATAAAGGCAAGGCAAGTTTATTTGTAGAGCACAATTCATACACGAGGCAATTCAAAGTGCTTCACAGTTGCAGAAAAAATTACAAGAAAACAGATAAAACATCAACATAAAGTTAATCAATTACAGTAAAAGGCAAGAGTGCAGATAAAATACTTTCAGTTTTCATATGCACAGGTAAAAAGAGCTGTTTTCAGCCTGGATTTGAACATTGTCAGAGTTGAGGCCTGTCTCACATCCTCATGAAGACTGTTCCAGATTTTAGCTGCATGAAACTGAAACGCAGCCTCACCGTGTTTATTATTGACTCTGGGAACCACCAGGAGACCCCTCCCTGAAGTTCTCAGGGCCCGAGATGGTTCATACGGCTCTAACATGTCAGAGATGTACTTTGGTGCTAAACCATGAAAAGACTTGTACACAAGCAGCGCTGTTTTAAATTCTATTCTCTGAGTGACAGGAAGCCAGTGCAGAGACCGGAGCACTGGACTAATGTGGTCGTATTTCCTGGTTCTTGTCAGGACTCGAGCAGCAGCGTTCTGGATGTACTGCAGCTGTCTAACAGCTCGTTTAGAAAGGCCGGTGAGCAGGCCGTTACAGTAGTCTAACCTGCTGGAGACAAATGCATGGATGAGTCTCTCTAAGTCTGGTTTTGACACTATTCCTCTGATCTTAGCAATGTTTTTCAGTTGGTAAAAAGCTGATGATGTTATTGCTTTGATGTGGCTGTTTAAGTTCAGGTCTGAGTCCATGATTACTCCTAGATTTCTAACCTGATTTTTTGGTTTCAGAGCGAGAGACTCAAGGTGACTGATAACACTTTGTCTTTGTGTCTGTGGGCCAAAGACAATGATCTCAGTTTTGTCTGAATTTAGTTGGAGAAAGTTGTTTTGCATCCACAAGCTGATCTGTTCGATGCAGTGACAGAGTGTATCTACAGGCCCATGTTCACCTGCCATCAGTGACACGTAGATCTGAGTGTCTAACCCTAACCCACTGCAAACTTTGCCTGGCCTGCCAGACAGTCCTCCTTTCTGTTCAAAAGAAGAACCGTCTGGGCGGCTGCTCGCAGCCAATCATTTCACGATTTGACCCACATCGGTCCAATCATGCACCAAGAGACGGAAGCCGTCACCTGTCACCACCACGCACTCTTCCAAAACATTAAAGATGGCGGCCGATACACTGTTTTCTTCGGCTCTTTCGTCTGTTTTAAATCATTTGGAAAATATGAAATCCTTAAAACCGGAGCAAGAAACAGCGTTCGAAGCGTTCCTCGTAAAAAGGACGTTTTTGGAAAGGCTTCTGCCACTTGTTACTGCAACGTATCTAGCGTTGCTCTAATTGGTTGATGCCGTCTGTCAATCACGCCCACCGGGAAATTGTTGAGATCACGCTCGCTCCCAGACTATATGTCTTCTATCTATGAAAAGGCATGTCGTTTGGCAGGCCAGGCAACTGCAAACTTACCAAGACACGGCCGTCCACCTAAACTAGGCAAGGCAAGTTCATACAGTGCTATATAGTGCTTCACAGTTGCATAAAATGACAAGAAAACAGATAAAATCAATCAATAAAACATCAACATAAAGTTAATCAATTACAGTAAAAGGCAAGAGTGCAGATAAAATAAACTAACAGACCAAACAAGGAGAGCACTGATAAGAAATGCAACCAAGTGCCCCAAGATAACTCTGGAGGAGCTGCGACGTACTGCCACTGAGCTGGGGGAATCTGTACATGGGACAACTGTAAGTCGTACTCTACACAAATCTGGCCTTCATGGACGAGTGGCAAGAAGAAAGCCATTATTGAAAGGAGGCCATAAGAAATCCCGTTTTAAGTTTGCTAGAAGTCAAATGGAGGACACAGCTACCATGTGGAAGAAGGTGCTTTTGTCAGATGAGACAAAAATTGAACTTTTTGGCCCAAATGCAAAACGTTATGTATGGAGCAAACCTAACACTGCTCATCGTCCTGAGTGCACCATCCCCAGTGTCAAATATGGTGGGGGAGCATCATGCTATGGGGCTGCTTTTCCTCAGCGGAGACTGGGAAGATTGTAAGAATAGTTGGCAAGATGAAATACA
This sequence comes from Neogobius melanostomus, assembly GCA_007210695.1. Taxonomy (NCBI): domain Eukaryota; kingdom Metazoa; phylum Chordata; class Actinopteri; order Gobiiformes; family Gobiidae; genus Neogobius; species Neogobius melanostomus. Next base: position 3,891,447 of record VHKM01000221.1, on the reverse strand, counting down.
GGGACATTTTGGAGGAAAACCTGCTGAAGTCAGTAAAAGAATTGTATTAGTACTTTCGAGAGGCAGTGTATGTGTCAAGCTGAAGTAGTTCTGTGATTCTGAGTTTTTAAAGTATGAAAAAATATGAAAGTTTTATGGCTGTTGAAAGTAGAGGCCCCGGTTTTGGGCCTTAGGGAGTTAAGTGTGATTTTTTTAAAGGGAGCCCTGAGGGTTAAAGTAATATAAAACTGTGTAGAAAATTCTTTCTCTCATTCTTTTGGCATTTAGCAAATAGAAATAATTTTTAAAATTCTAATTGACCTAAAAAGTTAAAGTTAATTCTTGTTTCATGTCAGACAGTGAGAAAAAAATGCATATGTGTTTTTTTATATAGTGTATGTAAACATCTGGTTCCCAATGTATGTGCATACATTGTTATAATGTGAATTCATGGAGTCTGAAACATCTGAAGGTAAGGTAAGGCGTGGAAAGCCATAACAACAGCTGCTATGATAACACAACAATTTATATAATTTTCCAGTAAGTACTATGGGGCCATCATCAGAAAGTGTAACTACCACTTTCCAATACAATAAGGTCCATTATGATGGAGGAGTGAACAAAAAAAAACTTTCTGAGAAGCAGTCCAAGAGTCAAAGACCCTTTGAAACCTGGAACTAGGTAATATTGTTTCAAAAAAAAACAAAAAACAAAAAACATGTGTAATCCATCCATTAAAAATAAGCCATTGTGGGAGGAAGGCACTCCGATGGTGACCTCAACTGCACTTCAGAGCCCGCAGATTTGACCACTGCACTTGACCACTACATCCTGCAATAAACATGTTCATCACATTCTTTATTTACTTGTTGGGATTTCAATGACTGCAAAAATGAAAGTTTTGAGGATTTTTCCTCATGTGTTCAAATCCCACTGTGCACTTAAGAATGTCTGTGATGAGACAACACACCCCAGGCAGACAAGACAGGCTGCATAAACTGTAGGTAGCAGCGCGGGGTATCATGCTGCTCGGACATATGGCTTTAGCTGTAAATCTGATTAATAAGGGGCTGCTGGGAGTCCGTGTAGTGTGGAGCAAAGCACAAGCTGCAACAGGACAACTCACGCCTCCATGTGAAACCTCGGGCCACTGTCCAGCGAGGCTAAAAACAGAGCAGACGTCAGGGAGGGGATGGACCGAGGAGAAGGGACAGATTTAGAAGACACTGAGGCCAGGAGACCAACATTTCACAATGGATACTACTTAAAGATACAGTCAAATTCAGTTGCAGCAAGAACTTCTCATTTTCACATTGTTGGGCTTGTTTTCACCGGTGAACATCAGTGTTATGGTGCTTCTCCACAATCAAAGTGGCTTATAGAATCAGGCATACTCTCTCCCTAAACAGGTAGCCTGAGCTGCTGTGGGGCAGACTGTCTGGCAGCAACGTGGCTATCAATCCGTGCCCACGGGCAAATCACACAGCGCATTCAAATAAAGTGAAGTGCATTGCACAAGGTCACAATGCTGGTCATTATTTGATAATGGAGTACAGCATGAACTTCTTGAGATAAGTATTTTCTTAACCTTTCAGTAAAACAAATATAAATTATTATGATTGAATCAGTACAAGACTCATCGATTTTGCATGCTGTATTGGATAAGGCAGTAAATTGTCTCACATAAAAAAGATATTAGTGTATGTTGTGTTGTACTGTGATCTGTATCAAACAGCATCCTTCAAGAATAATAATGCAATCCCAGACTGTTTCTCCGCAGTGAGAAATGAGTGACAGAGATATTTTAAGATTTGGTTATAGTGATGAAATGGAATGGCAATAGATTGTTTTTTGCTGCAGAATTAGAGTCGTCTTCCAAATAATATTAAAGTACGCAGACCCAAAAGGAGTTGGAAGATTACGAGACGTGCATCAAGATGTATATTGATTGTTTTGAAATAGCACAGATTTACACCAAGTTTTTCAGTCTTGTAAATATGTCCCATTTACACATTTAAATATATTTTATGAAGAATAATTGCCAGAAAATGTGAAAATATATGTGGTTCAATTGGGGGTTGCAACTTAAAGGTTGTAATGGAGAACCTGTATAATTAATTCAGCCCAAACTACAACTCCTCACAGCAATAACCCTCACATTGTTACAGAAAGCACACCAATTATAAGCAAAATGAAGTGAATAGTCAACTATAAGCATGCTCACTGAAACCTCCGAGAAGGAGAATGAAGAGATGAAGTGACGAGATGACGTGAGCTTGTCACTGTATTGATGAAGCAACAGGTACAAGATTAGTCTAAATGATACTTGGATGCAACTGAAGGATGCATGTAACTCAATGGACAAGAGGAGTTAAAGGCTGTGTTTATGTGTTCTTCACCGATAGACGGATGAGTGATTACTGATTTACCTGGTGATTGGTGTTTATCTGATTATACATGTTAGCTTTGGTTGGAAAATGAAGTACTATAGATGAAATCACATTTGGAAGTAACGTATCCAACAAAATAGCTTTTAGTCGCCCAATGTCTGACCTCATCACTTAGCTTTACTCTGTGATGTACCTAAGAGGTGTGTCTATTTGAGTAACAATACAAATGCTATAACTTAGAGAACTCAGAGAAAATCCAAGCATGGAGTGGACAGTGGCATCATGGGATTAAAAAGTGCTGTAACATTATTCCCCTGGCCCATTGACGGATAGATAAAGCCTTGGACACCTTATTGAAAGAGGAAGAGAGTGCCCGGGGAGCCATGAAATCCATAGACCCTTCTTTAAATGGGTTTGTAAGAGGCTTCCGCCAAGCAAACCACGGCTGAAAGAGCCCATTAAATAACCCAAGTCCACAGCAAGGAGCTGGGGCAGATTCATCAGAGAGAAGCCAAGATAATGATAGCTAGTGGCCAGATGTGAGATCCTTGCTCCCACTCGTGTACACCATGTGGGACCATGCCAAAAATACAAATAGCTCACATGTGTACCACTGTCTTTCTTCTCTCTCTTTGAAGAGGATTGGGCCGATAGACCTATAGCGGTGGCCCACCGTTTTTGGCGTGAACCTCTGTATGACAACTGCTGGTATTTCGCAACCACATTTCCAACAAAACTCCATATGATCTGGTGACCCCCTGAAGTCACCCTCCATGTGGTTTATGAAGAAAACTGACTATAGTCCAAAGAAATTATTCACTTTAAAATATGTTTATCGCGGCATGTGGTAGAGCTGCACAATATTCACAAAACCTGTCGCGTGCATTGTGGATGTGCAATATCGCAATAACGATATTATTCCGTGAGTTTTCTGAACCGTTTTAATACATTCAATCTAACATATCGTGTAAAAACAGGCTTAAATGGATCTTCATTACAACTAAAACTGAACTTTCGTACATGTATAAGTTCCATGCATTTTGTCTTAGCAAAAATGTGTTGATCTCAGACTTGAGTGTTTTGCAGCATATTGCGGCTTCTGCGATATACCTAATACCGCGATACAATATTTCTTTTGTGCAGCCATCACATGTGTTACTACGTATGTTCATCTTTTTATGAGGAAGAGAATAAAACCCATACGTAACAAGTATTATGAGTTCAGGTTCCAATGCCAGTGAAGATGGACTTGATCAATTAAACATAACGTTGAGACAACAAACTATACAGCTGATGAAAATGGTGTATCATTCAATGTTTTCACAATAGTTTTCACCTGACTGACCAAACCTTATTCTCTTGGTTGGATGCATTTCCCCATGTGCACGTGGAATGTGAATCGCAGTTTCAGATTGAGCGACAACACACTCTTATTAGCTTACCTTCCACATATGCCCTTTACATGTAGATTCAGAGTAAGAATCAGGCTGTAAACCCACCTTCTCTCGGAGAGTACGCAGCCTGGACACATTTGAATATCAATGTGGTGATCTGGAGGTGTGGGAGGAGGGAGGGCAGGGTGGACAGAGGGAGAGAGATGTGTCATTTGCTTGAGGTCCCACCTGCTCCCCTGTCATGCATGCTGCCGCGGGGAGCACTCCCTTGTGTCTACAGAATGGTTAGGGGATTGTTGACTGAAAAAGCAAAGTATAAGAAAAGGTGTTCTGGATTAAAAAGGGGGATTTAGAAAGCATACCAACAGGAGCAAAGGGTATCAGCTTCCTATTGTGCGGCTTCATGGCAGCACTATGCATAAATACACGGAGAACGACGCAACATTTTCAGCTATATCTGTTGACAACATTGGCAAGCCTTTTATTGGCTTCTGCACCTCTGTACTTCTTTGATACTGTTAGATAGATCTGTTAAAATTTGGTCAGATCTCGCAACATCCAGTGCCATAAATCGACTTCACTGTCAGGGGCCACAATGCGATGTGTTCTGCAAGCATCCATTTCCTCTGAATGTATCCAGAGATGCAAGTCCCAACTACAGGGGCAGAGAGGTATGCAAATAGGATGACGTTCTCACTCACAACTAGATTACTTTCCCTGCATTTGTTATTCATATATTTGCAAGGTGACTCACTACAGACAAAGCAGGTGATCCGCAGCAATTTCCTTCCTCTAGTTCTTTGCCTCCTTCCCCTCCACCTTACATGGGCGAGCCGACAGGAGAGCGCGCGGTGATGGATACCCGGCCTCAGCGTTTGTCATAAGCCTCGCAAATGCCGCAGCCCACAATTGCATGCCCGCAAGATTTGATATGTATTCCGTCAGCAAACCCCATTTAATCCATTTTGCTGTCAGCTCCCCTCTAAAGCAACCCAACTAATACAGGCAGAGTTTAGAGTGCAGCAAGTAAATAAACAAGAAGACACAATATCTACAGTATCAACATCCCCTAGAGACTAATTGTTTGCTTATTTATTCCAGTTTTCTTTGTGAATCAGGGCTTGACATTAACACGTCAACAAACCAGATTTCTATATTGACACTTTGATCTGTTGATTTTCCATAAAAACTAGATCTGATTTTGTGTAAAGGATGACGTCACACGATGGCAACAGAAGCCAAAAGAGTAGCGTTAAAGCAGTACTCTTGCCCCTAGAGGCCATAAGCGCAACTGCAGGTGTCGTAGCAAGTTACGATTTTTTAACTTATTAAATGTCTTGGAGAGTAAATACTACGCTGACAGAAAAGGTGAAGGGAGAGAGAGGTGTTGTACATCCAGTTATACAATGGGAATATTTTTTTTCACTCAAACTTGGCTGTAAATACTGTTCAAAGTGGCGCTAGTCCGCAGTTAGCTTTGCCCGTTAGCCTGTTAGCTTCTTCTTCGTGATTCCATTAGTGTGTATTGGTTGCTCTGCCCCGGTGGCAGTCAAGTTGCAAGCATGGTTTTCTGGCCAGAGACACCAGGGGGAGATGAAAGACCCCCAATCATCCCATTAACACTTGTATTACCCCCAGAGGGACTACGGAAAGGATTTATTAAGGTAAACACGTTACTTAGTACTGCTTTAATGTGGAGTTATGAAATTCAGTGTGGAACGTTGTGCGCTTTATTACACCTATGCTTAACTTTACACTATAAGACAATGACATCTTTTGCATTTATTTATTTTTGCCGTAGCTAAGACCAGGAAAACACTCTGTGGTTTAGCCCTGATTATGAAGTCGACACATCTTTTCCCGTCTTGCACAAGTCTAAAATCAACAACAGCAACATTTCCTTTTGGTTTGAAGTACACTTTTCAGAATGCTCAACATGCTGGAGATGCAGAGAGCCGCTCTCTCAAGGTCAGCTCATCTCTCACCAAGGCTGTCATGCAATCACCTGAAATAAATGAAAACCATGCGCCGCAGGAATCGAGCCTGTTTTTGATATGCTTTATTATGCTTTGTGTAGACCCATGAAGACATCTTTCTTTCTTCTCTATTAACATCTTATCCATTCTCCAGCAAACAGTATGATCCTGATTCTATACATCAGCGTGTGATGTAGAAATAAAACCAGAGTGTGAGTTGTTTCATCTTGTTTCATCTTGCATTGAATGATTTTCTGTGGAGTCTGCTGTTCATAGTAGCTTTTTCTGAACTAAAATCAAGACTGAATTACCTTTTGTCTAACCGCTGTACCTGCACCTCGTCCAAACAGGAGAGCATTTTGAAAGACTAAGTAAGGCTAGTCTCAATTCATATTGGACACACCAATCAAAAGCACTTTTCCTTCAAAGAACCATTACTCATTCACACTCACATTCATGCACACGGTGCACACAGACACTGCAGGGATTCCACAAAAAGACTCTTGCTCAAGTATACAATAATAGTACGCATTGATGGGACTATTGGATCAAACCTTCCAAATTCCAAATCTGCCAATGCAAATGTTTCTTGTTAGTAAGTGAAGTCTTGAGGAAGAAAACGCAAACCATAAATTAGTTTGATTTCTTCTACCTGAAACGATGAAAACTCGAGAAAGTATAGAAGAAGTTGTCTGCATTTAATTTCACTCCTTTGTTGAGATTTGTTCCTGGGACATTTGGTGGCATCAGCAAATCTTGGCGCTGGCACGAAATTCATGGGACAAGTTTCTGTGTCAGCAGTTTCTCCCCTCAGCCAGCGTGCAAAAGGACATTGCTCTTGTCAACTACAGTGAGCTCAAATTATAAGGACAAATAGAACGGTGTGTCGGTGATCTGGCCTCTGTGGCTCGGAGGCTTAATCATGTTCCCACTTGACAGGCGTGCATATGTGCGCTTTGGCATGACACATGAATACTATCTATCTATCTATCTATCTATCTATCTATCTATCTATCTATCTATCTATCTATCTATCTATCTATCTATCTATCTATCTATCTATCTATCTATCTGTATCTATCTGTATCTATCTATCTATCTATCTATCTATCTATCTATCTATCTATCTATCTATCTATCTATCTATCTATCTATCTATCTATCTATCTATCTATCTATCTGTATCTATCTATCTATCTATCTATCTATCTGTATCTATCTATCTATCTATCTATCTATCTGTATCTATCTATCTATCTATCTATCTGTATCTATCTATCTATCTATCTATCTATCTATCTATCTGTATCTATCTATCTATCTATCTATCTATCTATCTATCTATCTATCTATCTATCTATCTATCTGTATCTATCTATCTATCTATCTATCTGTATCTATCTATCTATCTATCTATCTATCTATCTATCTGTATCTATCTATCTATCTATCTATCTATCTATCTGTATCTATCTATCTATCTATCTATCTATCTATCTATCTGTATCTATCTATCTATCTATCTATCTATCTATCTATCTATCTGTATCTATCTTATCTATCTATCTATCTATCTATCTATCTATCTATCTATCTATCTATCTATCTATCTATCTATCTATCTATCTATCTGTATCTATCTGTATCTATCTATCTATCTATCTGTATCTATCTATCTATCTATCTATCTGTATCTATCTATCTATCTATCTATCTGTATCTATCTATCTATCTATCTGTATCTATCTATCTATCTATCTATCTATCTGTATCTATCTGTATCTATCTATCTATCTATCTGTATCTATCTATCTATCTATCTATATCTGTATCTATCTGTATCTATCTATCTATCTATCTATCTGTATCTATCTATCTATCTATCTATCTATCTATCTATCTATCTATCTATCTATCTATCTATCTATCTATCTATCTACCTACCTACCTACCTACCTACCTATCTACCTACCTACCTACCTACCTGTCTGTCTGTGGATCATAATTTGTTCTAATCTTCATAACTTCCCCCTATAGATAGGCCTTGACAACACAGTTACGTTAGACTCACCTGGCTCAATCCGTTTACACAGTTGACATTCATCAATGTTGCATGACCAAATGGCAGAAATCTCCTTTCAGGTGTTACACACAGGCCGCTGATGTAACCGTGTGCAAATGACAGAGGGTTGCAGCAGATGCACAGTTTGTGTTTTTATGAGAGAAAACTCTGAGAAGTCTGTAATGTAGCGCTGGTTGACTCTAGAGTTTATAGTCTCTTGTAGTCACAAAACCCAATGAGGTTACCAGAGATATTGGATATGGTTTCAGGTGAAGTACACCGCGGACAGCTGGTAGCCAAAATGAAAGTCAAACATGAAAGACAGTTAATTTCATTTCCCCTCCCAGTAGATAATTGTGTCTAATGTGTTCTTAAAGGGATATTTCAGGATTTTTGACATAGGGCCTCATTTCCAAGTTATCCAGAGTGTTGTTGATTTCTGGAGATATATATATTTTTGTTAATTCATGCAGTCCTTATATTTGAAGAGTTTAGTGGTGCTAGGCTAGTGCTAGGCTAGCACATGTCTATGGTAACTAGTAGCCTGCATTACAGTTTTCCTCCATTGGTTTGGCTCATTTCTTGAAACAGAAATTACATTCTCAAAACAACATGGAGTCTCCAAACCACTTGGCAATTGTTCACAACAGAATTGAATTTCTCATTAATTTCATCAAATTGCAAATGTCTAAGTCCATGTCTCAATATCTCAGTACATCTTGCAAATGGTTCAGTACATGTAGCCTGCAATTAGCACAATTTCCAAGTGAATAGATCTTGTTGATCTAAACTGATTGTTGATTCTCAGTCTAATGGTTGTTCGCTCCAAAACGTGTCAGCGTCATTTCATTGTATAAGTCATCACATGCACAATAGTCTGTTCAATTGTCAAAATTAGTCAAGAACACAATACCATGAATACCATATATGAATCCCTTGGAACATTTGATTAATTTATTACAGCAATTAAAGCTTGGTACCTGATTTTTTGGTGTTGTAGAATATATTTATTTTTGGCACCTCAGAGTATGTTGCAAACACAGCAAAACACAGACCTTGTTGTATTGTCTTCACTTAAAGTTTTATTGAGCAATGGATGATAGAAGTCTAATCTAAATTAGTGGAATTTATCTTAGCGGTGGCCGCCCCTGCTTCACTTTGTCACCACTTAATGCTGTATATGGGTGAAATGTGCATGTAATTACATTCTTTGAACAATGTGAATACACAGGAGGGACTGTGAGAGCTAGAGCCAGTTTGGGCCAAAACAAAAAATGTCACTGTTTGAACAGGAAAAATCAGGTACCCCAGCTTTAACAGTCAGGTGAAACTTGACTAATGAAGCACTGTAGGCTGCATATCATTTTCATTGTTTTTGTTTGTGTGTTATGTTACAGTATGTTATGCTGAATACATTTTCTTTTTACTCTGATGTATAGAAGTTACTTTATTTGTGTGATTGTTAATGGTTACAATTTCCTTGGCAGTATGAGTGTGATGTGTGATGTCAAACCTTGGAGGCTACTCTTACCCTCAAATCCTATTTCTTTGTTATACACAATTGTATTCTGTTAGCTAGACAAAAAAAGTTACAGTAACCATTGTCAATGGAGGATTGAGTTAAGACTGAAAGGTGGACATGAGGGACATTTCAATGGTCCTCTGCCAGAGTGACTAAACATCTAAACATTTAGACTTGCAGTGCTTACACAATGCCAAAGAGACAAAGCATTTTGGGGGCACTGACTGTTTAAATGAGAAGGAAATTTAGTTTTGACACATGAGTGAACTGTTTTGGGAGAGGTATGAGCTTTTGCAGGTGAACCATGGTGTTGTGCCGAACCATCCACGTTATTTTGGCAAAAGCACCAAGAGTGTTGAGAACGTCCAAAGCAATTGAGAAGGATCTTTTTTGGGGCATTGACTATACTATTAGTCACCATAGACATGCATTAGCTCTTCATATATATATATATATATCCAGAAATCAACAACACTCTGGATAACTAGGAAATGAGGCCCTGTGTCAAAAATCCTGAAATATCCCTTTAACTCATCCATTTGGTGCTTGAAGAGAAAAAAATAGGAATGTGCCTTTATACTTTAAAAAAAAAAAAATCCCAATCACAATGTAAGTCAAATGTGACTCAACAACCAAATGTAGAAATGTAGAAAGCCTTTTTTTTAAATTGGAAATGGGCTCCGTAATGTCCCCCTGGTCCTGCCCCACACGTCCCGTCCTGTTGACAGACCTGCCTGTCAACATGCAAAGGGATTTGTTGTTGGTTGATGGGGAATGTTGTCGGTGCTGAAACTGAAATCCCCTCTACATACTGTACTTTCAAGCACGCCTTTTTAGGAATACTTTATTGAAAGAGGAGTAGGATCAACCTTGGAGTATTGAATTCCAGTTTGCACAATGCACTATAGGAGCTTGAAGCGCAGAGGCTCAAACTAAGTACTGTATGTGTCTACAGAAGATGTGCATTCATTATATATCAGTATACACAATGAGGGCTCTACGAGAATAAGACATGTTTTCCTCATATTCCTTTCTATCACCAAAAGGGACTGTAAACAAAGCCATGGTGCTTACTAAAATAAAAGAGAGAATCGTCTTTCATTTGGCAATTGGGAAGCATCCTGTCAGAGGTCTGTTATTTCATATTCAGTTATAATATATGGATTCAGATGAACAGAAGAACTCGGGTGTCTCTGTTCGCTTTTCACAATTCAATCACTCGGCTCACCCTCCTTCTCTCTTATTCCTCCTCTGCCATTCATTCCCAGTTTAAAATCCCAGTATGACACTTGTGTATGTGTATTTGAGTATGGACAATATTTTTACACACCGTGTTCTTGAACAAAAGATGAATTTGTTGAGTATTGAAAGATCGGACATACAGTGTATGAAGTGAAGGAGTAATACAAGCCATCATTATTATCATTATTATCATTATTACTATAGTGTAATGTTACAAGATAGTGCTGAGGAGATGGGGTCAAACCTCTTGATCTTATTGGAGTTTATTCATCATTTGGATTATAAGCGCTTTATAACATTTAGTTTGATTCAATTCTGCTTTCTTTCAATTAGCATTGATTGAGGGATTGATAAATTGTCGGATGGATTGATTTATATTCAAAACAACACAGTGTGATTCTTGAAGCTAATTACAGTACTGGACTAATAGAAGGTTATTGGTGCTAAAGGAGTTCAGTAAATAGGAGTGTCTATGTCTCCACACAAGCAATCCCATGTATGAGCCAGCCCCGTGTTCTGACTTTCGTCTGTTCTCCACATGAGAGACCCTGAATCTTGGCAGTCTCTTTGGATGACACTTTTATATTGCTACAGAGACAAAGAGCCAGGTTCCTCACAATACGTACTAGTTCTCTGAGGTGAAAATTGTGCAATTAGTATGCAACAAAGACACCTTGGCGTGGCCACAATCTGAACAGAGAAAATGAAAGTTGAAGGAAAATATGATGTGTTTTCAGAGCCTTGGGAGAAAGAAGCTAATATGCATGTCAGTCAATCCTAGCGGCAGTAGATAAAGGCTCGGCAATGCTTTATGCCTGGGGTGACGTGGATATCGGTGTGCACTAACTGACCAGGATGCTGTTTTCCAAGACAGTGACCTCCAAAACACAAATTTATGCAGAACAGTTGATGCTGAGAAAGAAGACAGATGGCAGTTCTCATTTGTCCAGGACATCATTCAAATGGCGTGTGGAGTGACACTTCAATTAACTTCCTGTCCTCTCCACTGTTTACCTTGGTCAGGGCGGAGGAGACATAGAATTTCTTCTTTTCATCCTGCAGGATTAGCCAATCATATTTCCAATCTCAGAGCTGTCAAAGTGGTGTTTCTGAATGCAGCTTGCAACCACAATGACCCTCGATTCTTTGGTTACAACAGAAGTGTTTTCTCTTATTCCAAAGCGGAACATTTCTTTTCTTCTCTTGTGCTTTCCGCTGAAGTACCAATAAACTATCACCGCTCTATTTCAACACAGAATACACCAGTGGTTCTTTCACTGGTGCATGTACCACTGGTGATAGTTGGACTTACTCATGTAAGTATTCAGGTTCATCTGCCTTTTTTACAGATGAACCTGAATGAGGTCTGGCATACTCCAAATAATTAACGACAATGGAGTGAGTGAGACATCGACTCACTGATCTATACCACCTGCAGGTACAGTACTGACATTGGAATATCATTCGGACTCGAGAAGTGTGGTGAGATGGTGACTATAAAGTAAAGATAGTCTACACAGTCTCACTCCAAGATGTAACAAGGAAACTGGCTACACTCAAATAACTACATCGGATACCTGTATGTCTATCCCTTTTCTGCTTTTCTGTCCATCTCTTGTGGAACCTCCGCTGTGCAGCAGGCGTGTGGGTTGTGTGACACCTCCTCTGGTGCAGGCAGGCCAACAAATCTCTGGATGTGGATCCGCTCAAAGTTCTTTAACTTTTCATCAAGCATGTGTTCAATTATAAACTGTGCTTTTTCCAATGTCTATCAAAAACTCTTACTGTGTTCAGTGCAGTAAAACACACCAGTACAGCCACACACATTTGTCTGAAAATGCTTTATTTTCCAAATGCATTGCTGAAAAGTCCCAGTGGGGAGAAAACACACTAAAAGGCTTGTATTTACCAATAGCCTGCTGTCTGTCATTTGTGTCAAATTAGAAGCACTGCTGTGTTATTGTCTCATTTACAATCACAGGGGGGAGCAACCTTTTTATTATAAACAACATATGACCCTTGTTTCTTTCGTTTCGTTACAAACAATATATTTTAGATAGAGTCATAAAGGTAATGTTATGATGTAATTGCTGTCTTTTCTGTTTATGCAGATGGCCTGTGCTGCAAGAAAAGAAACACATTCAGATGATGCTGTTTTCTCTGTCACAATCATGTTACGAAGAATCATCCAAAATCATATTTCCTGCTTCTTGTTTCTGCAATTGACCCAAAAAGGAAGAAATATGCCAAGCAAGTGCACAATATGCCTTTACTTTATTGTTAACATTGCTCATAGATATACAAGAAATAGAGTTTGGGAAATTCCACTGTTACCATGGAGATCCGACTTCTTTGCGACTGTTGGCGTACATTTTCCATAGACTAACATTAGCAAAAAAACAATATAAAAAGTGGAGAAAAAAGCTGTTGAGCTACTACTGGTAAATACATCTAACTCACTGTGGTGTCCAAGTGTTTTAAGGTGAACAATAACTCCAGTATTTTACCTTTTAAAATCTCCATTAGTTTATTATTGCTGCTAATCCCATGATGCTTAGCGGTGTGACATTCCCAAACTCCATAAAGCATATGTTCCGAACTCAAAGATCCTGGGTTCAAGACGACATCAGTTACAGCAACGCCAATATTGGACCAAAGGTTAAACATTGTGAGCCGCAGATATTTATTAAGTAGGAGTCAGACAGTTTACTGATGACAGAAAGGGCATTCGTCAAAACAGGACACTGACAGCTCCAATAAAGGCTGTGAAATACACTGTTAGGCCAACTGTCACGCAATCTGACTGTAAGATTCTTATCCCTTTAAGATCCTGTCTGGTTTTTGCCTTAAGAGATGTCCTTTAGACCTAACTGATGAACAGCCGTGCTTTAAATAAACTGCTCACTCTTTTTGTTGTGTCTAGCTCCCATCTTGTTGCATATTGACGCTCTACTTGGAACCTTCTTGAGATCCAACTGTGGAAATGTCAATACTTGCCATTTTTAAACCGGTGTGTACATTTTGATCAGGAGTGTGGTATATTGTGCATGCTAATTTTTACTTATTACCGTCTGGAGGCGCAAATAGGTCATGTTTATCTTACAGACCTAACAAGTGGCTGTTGTTTTTAGTTTGTTCTAAATTGTTTCACTCTTAACTGATGGAACATTACATTTTTCGATTTGTAACTGACATAAACCAAGATAAATCAATACGGATTTTTATTTCCACATTGTCGAATCACAACGATCCCTATTTTAGGCCATCCTGTGTGCAAGGCCAAGATGCAAGGGAAATGTCATTTAGCTGGTGAATTATCAGGTGTGAAGTGCATAATGCTTAACACCACTGACCTTCCAGTGGCTAATGACCCTTGTCAGTACAGAGACTCCAGACTGGCACTGCTCACAGGGGACACAGGATAAACAACAGGCTCGCACTGCCGCACCTCCATCAGCGCTCTGTAATAGCGCTTACCTTGGCCCCCTTGTATCCGTCATCATCATCCGCCCTGAATTTATCATAAAAGATGAGCTGGACCGCAGACAGACAGGGAGCAGAGTGGGAAGAGGAGGCGTAGTGAAGAGACTGTGATCACCACACTGATACTAAATTATTTTAGGGGGAATTTAATTTAACTTTGAAGACGGTCGTTAAAGAATAGTCCTCATTTATAGAGTTGGCAAAGTGGGAAAATACAGGCACATTGGCTATTAGTTTGCTACCTTTTTTATTGTAAAGTTCAAAACATCCTTTGATGTAATAATCTCATGGGGACTATATTACTCCAAACTGCTCTTGAGGATAACAGAACAGGCAAAGCAGGAAACCTGACGATGACTTGTGGAAGCTGAAACATGTTGGCATGGAATAAAAGATAGCTAAGATCAGATGTGCTACAGATTTATTTTCCTTTTTTTTCCCTTTAAGAAAACCACACTGAATAATTAAAATCTTTGAGAGAAACTATGCGTACAAACTTCCCATATAATCTCAAGGCTTAAAACTGTTTTCAAACAAATTACAATGGTGGACGCCCCGGTTCTTCAGTCAGTGGTAGCACGTGGTTCTATAGGGGCCTGCACGAGGAGAACCGGTAAAACAGGACAGTGTTTTTTCCACAGCAGATGGTCTGTGTGTGCAACCTTGGTGTGCAGCCTCTGAGGCCAACCTTCCCGCTCCTGCTCTGTGTTTTTCTCACCCTGGCGTCATGTGGCTTCTATTCAGTGAGGGCAGCAGTTTCTCAGGCAGCCCACTTGCCAGATTCTAGGGTTGTTCTTCCAACGGGACACCAGACATTGTTCTGGATGACATTTGGGCCGTACAGTGGCGCAGAGATTAGCGCTCGTGCCTCACAGAAGGTCACGGATTGGATCCCCTACCGGACAGGGCCTTTCTGTGTGGAGTTTGCATGTTCTCCCGTGTCTGTGTAGTTTCCTCTGGGTAGTCCGGTTTCCCCTACCACTAAAAACATGTACAATAGGCCATGATGAGTGAGGGTGTGGTTGAGGGTGCATGCAAGTGGAAGCCAATGGATGGATGGAAATTAGCCCGCGGCTACAATGCAGTAATGTGTTTACATGCATGAGTCCCATGTGTGTTTGTTAGCATGCCCTGCCCTGACCAAATAGACAAAAAAATAAACCTTTTTTGGGCAATCATTGACATTATTTCAGTTTGTATCAATGTCCATTTGTTCACCACTTGTTTCCATGGATGTCATAATTTTACGCATTTTCTCTTGTTTACAAGAAACTTTGAATCATGTTGTTCACCTTTAAACATGTGTAGAAGCATCTAGTCAGGCCTCTGTTGATGTTTTCAGAACATGAAAGCACTTACCCTATATACCTCTGTCTCACTCCTCTCTGTCTCTCTCTGCGGCTGGATCCTAATGTATTCTACCCCTCTGGTGGCCTCTAGCCAGCCTGGCTCTTATGTTCCTGAACAATGGTGAGGGAGGAGGTCACTTGATGCCCCTGTGATGCTTGACTCGACTCTCTGGAGCGCTCCTCATATTCTCTAATATGCTACATTCTTTATTTTTCTGCCTCTGCCCTTCATTTATTTATTTTTTTTTAAATATATATTTTTACACTGACAACCAGTACTGGTTGTTCCACCAAAATATGACATGCATAGATTTGAGTGACATTCAAGTTGAAGCAGGTGAGGTGTGGAGGGAGACATTATGCTTCAGTCATGTTATACCTGGAGTGTATTTATTATATTTTAGTTATTACTGTTTAACGATCCTCCATGGGAGTTTGAGACAATGATGGTAGCGAAGAGGAGAGGGTGAGGTGGCTGATAATTTTGCTGTTGCATTGGCATTAGCATTAGGCATTGGCATTGGGCATTGGGTTGAAAATCTTTTAAGCAACAGGGAAACATGGCATCACATACTTTGCAGAGGTGTCTCTTTCCAAAAATATGCTTTGTATGTCTTGATGTTTTTAGGGATGGTTTTGTGGACTTTCCTAAAATAAACAAGACAAGAGATCTCAATGACAGAAATTGAAGAAGAGTAAACAATGGACACAAGCCACCGATCACCACGTGTAGAGGCCTTCAAGGTTCAAGGTTCAATGTTTATTTATTAGTGCCAGCAGGTCAATTTGTGTGCAGAATAAAGCAGTCCACAACATGTGACATTCAAAATTAGAAACAACAATTATACGGATGCAAATATCTGCAGTCTTCAAGAATAAAAACACCACATTGACAGGGGCCTGAAAAGAGTGTGACGTTTGGTTCCAACCATAGACCGTTAAAAAGAATAGACAATTCCTCCTCACTCCTCCCCGTTTACCACAATGACCACGTTCGATGGGTTTACAGACTCGTCCTTCCCAGCTATGACGAAGTGTGATGGGTTTTTTGTGAATAACAGAAACTAAAAGTGTTAAATTAAAACTGTGCCGAATAAAGAAACTGAAAACTAAAATGAGAGCAGGCTGGTGTGACCAATAATGACAAACTGATGTAAAAATAGAACAAGGTTTTATTACAAAACTAAAAACAAGGCTTTAAAATGCTATTAAAAGGTTAAGAAATGCTAAAATTAAGTCTTGATCTGTGTCAGGTTCAACTGACTTCATCCATCAGGCTGCCAGGAAGCACAACTCCCCCCTTCTGTCCTGCCCTTTGCTTTGTGTTAGTGTGAACTACTCTCTTTTTGCATCAAAGATTTTGGAGTAACATGCTTTTTATTTTCTGTATGTGCTTACATGTGGTATAGAATTTAAATCAAACTGATCTTCACTGAAAGGGTCGTGTAAGTACGAGCGCTTGAAGTGCTAAGAAGAGAGGGAAATTTAGCTCCCATTTCGAAAGCCTATCCAACTTTCCTTTTTGTTTTCACAGCGAAATATAGTTACAAAATAGCTTTTGTTTGAAAGTTCGTTTATGATTCAATCTCCTTATTAATCTGTATAATCCCCAAACCCCCTGGTAAGTGCTCGTGTGCCCTTTATGGTCCTCATATAACCTTGATTGAGAAACACTGACATAAAGCTTAAACAACTGCTGCAAACTTGATGTCTTCATGGTGAATTTATGTTTCAACTTCATAATAGAAGAGGGGTCATTTCCATCATTACTGCATAAACCGGTTGGGACAGAAGGAATATTCACTGTCCACTCCTGAACCCACCAGTCCTGCTCTGGACGCAGCTGCCGGGCCATGATGAATGATTCATCCCTTAGCGTAAAGAAGAGCTGAGTCATTGCTTCAACTCCATATTTACAAAAGGAGCAGGAGCTAAATGATGAGACCAATAGACCTTCAGACAGGCCAAGGCTTTCTGCTCAGGTACAGCTCTGCAGATGTGACTTTATTTCGGTTTGTTTAGTTTTTCTCTTTAGGGGTTTGTACATATCTTTGCAAGCCATTTCCATTGCAATTGTACTTCATGTGAAACCACAGTGCTACATGTACTCAAGACCTTTGACTACCACCAAGAGTGGGAATATATTATCTTAGTTATAATGACCATGGGGTTCAATCTGATGACATAGTGGTATATATAAAAATAAAAGCAAATATATTCCAACCCCCCCCCAGTAAATTGTCAAAGAGACATTTATTTCAGCCAGAATGCTGTGTTCATGTGTTGTGCCCACAGTGCCAGTGTGTGTGTCCTTCACTTCCGTCTCGGCCTCTATGACAGACATTTGAAATTCTGTGCCAGCTTCTAGATTGAGCGGGGGATTACTCATCTGCCTCAGATATTGTGCTCCTGTGTGGTGCTTGGCTTTAGCGCCGATTTAATGAGAGTGGAAGGCTTTGTTGTTGTGAAATTTCTATTCATCTGAAAAAAGGACTAAAGGTGCTCTGGTGAGGAGGAGGAAATGCGATTTTTGTTTTTGTATCCACTGCTTCCTTGAGTCAAGAAAAGAAAAAAAACTATGGCAGTTATAACCTGAGGGCACTTCCTTATCTGCAGCCTGTCATCACGTTCAGGCCATATGAATCCTTCAATAGGAGCTTATATGGGGAAAGTAAGCAGTAACAGAGGTGGTCAGTCTGCCATAGTAACTTTTATCATGTTTATGGAAGAATGGTTCTTAACGCCGCCAAGTGCCGAGACTTTTTCTTTCATTTCCTGATTTCAAAGCCGGGGCCAAGATGTTCCCAGCTTAAAAGAAATCGAAGAGCGGAGGAGCCAGTAGGTGCAATGTGGGACAAAGATGAGATTATGGGGTGAAGACGGAAGATGAGACTGAGATTCAAAAGATGTGCTGACAGCAGGTGGCACAACGGTGGACAAAACGGGACATTTTCTTTAATCCTGCATGGGATTTGAGTAGATGCTGCAGTTTTACCAAGACACATTTTCAGAAAAGTCAGCGTCTAGATTTAAAAGAGCAGGAATCCGCATGTCTGTACCAGACCTACACGCAACCACATCCTGTTGAAACCAGTATGGCCACATCCGGCTAAACTAAAGGCAGCAGCTGAACAGTGTGAATGGCTATTGAAAGTGCAACAGGGGGACACCATCTCTTAAACATAAGCTGCTGAGCATGGGGCAATTTCCTGATGAAAGCAGATCGGTCCAAAGCTTTGGTGCCCACAAAGTATCTATAGCCAGAAGAAATCAATGACCTTGTGGAGGTGAAGAGACTTACAACAATCCAATACACAGACCATGCATTATATGAAAAAAACGGTTTAGCCTCACAACCACTCACAAGAATGCAGGAAATGATGCAAGGTCTTCAGTTCAGGGCTTCACCACTCCAAAACTTCCGACTCCATGGTCAACTCTAGTTTAACCCTTCGCTGGGTCACATGAAAATGTAGAAACAAGAAGCAGCTGAAAAGGTGGCATGGTCTTTTATTGTCAGAATGTCCTTGAAATCTATGTCATGAGCTAAAGTGTGAATATGCTGATGGTCAACTCACTATAAATGTTTATTTAGAAGAAATCAGTGTTTTTCCTTATGCTATCGTGGTAAGACACTGTATAACATTGAATCATGTATTTTCATGGGCGTAACATTGAACTTATTATAAACGTGCACTGGATTGTGAACTTGTGATAAGGTTTTTATTTATATTTTTAACTTCTGAGGAAATACTTAACCTGTTACCTGCCACCTTAGGGTTAGGGATAGGGCTAGCAATTATTTATATCCAAATCTCAAAGGATTGCCTATATGCTAGTGTGATTCCTCATTTTAAAGCCAAGACCTTCTAGTTTCTAAAAATATGAGATGTGAGATTTGCGTGAAACACAACTTACATCACATTTGCTGGTCTTAACCCTAATCATAACCCTAATCCCTGACCAAGCAAGGGCCTTTTCTGCACCTCATCTTGCAGATTCTCCTTCATATCAGAAAGACCACAAGGTTGTGGATGTTGGATCCTTTTGCCAATCACCTGCCTATAGAGCTTGCAGATTTTGACTAGCCTTTAGGACATAGCAAAGGTGGCCTTCCAACAGGAAAAGGCCCTTGCGTGATTTTTCCACCACATTTATGACCTTCTTGACCATGGTTGGCCCTAGCAATCATGCAAATACTGCACGGGCAACTCTGCAAATCTTTAAGTTCAGTGACTCCTCCAAATGCTCTTGTCAGGACTGGAAAGTTCAAAGTTGAAAAATCAACTGTATCATCCAAACAGCAGGCTTTCCCCATCTACATCCAAGAGGATGTTTCTGCAGCAGGTACAGATACCATTTGGTAACTTTTGATCACTTGGATCAATGAAATACTTTTGTACTGTGCCTTTCTTAAAGCAGATAAGGCAAACAAAAGATTAATTTATTTCATAAGTTTTTCCTGGAGGCATGTTGAGGTCAACTAAAGTGGTAATCAGTCACTATTTGTTTTACTATGTCAATGTTAATTTGTTTTTATCTGAAATTATTCTGTTGTAGCACTTTCAGGTTTCTTTGAAATGTAAAGTGCAATATAAATACAATGTATTATTATTATTATTATTATTATTTATCTCACCTTCACAAAAACAAAACAAAAAAAACAATTGGTTTTGAAAGAGATGATAATGATTTGCTTTTGAAACAGTTGATCACAGCCTCATCACATCCAATAGGGATATTCCATTTTACATTTAAATTCATAATTGTCATGTCTTAAAATGCCCTTTGATTCCAAAATTTGCAATACTGTACTTTTGCGAAGACCTCAAAATCACGTTATTTGGGTGAAAATAACCATAATTTTCAAATGCAATATCTTATGAATCCCTCGCCAAAAGATGTATTGTTTTAAATTTTTCTAATCCTCAGACACTGAACTTTAGCTTGGCACTAATCTTTTCTTCTTCACTGTTTTATTACACTAACAGTACTTCGACCTGCTGTGTGACCCTAATCCTATAGCCCTCTGATCAGGGAGGACGGCAGGTTAAAACGCGCTCAAAAGCGACAAAATTCCACACATTAACAGCTTGCACAGGTTATTGGAACCATCTCCATAGGTCAGGTGAACACAGTCAAGATGAAGTATCTATACTGTCCAGAGTTTTGAGAAAATGGTAAATGGTCTCAACTTAGACGCTGGAGACAAGGAGGGTGAAGTGTCTTGCCCAAGGACACAACAACAGTGTGCATCTGCAGGAGCTGTGATTCGAACTCCCGACCTTCTGATCATGAAACCACCCGCTCTACCCACTGTTGAACATAATCAAGCGTTTTGATGCTTGTCTTACTGTTGGACATGTGTGTTCCTCTCCAGATGCAGGTTGTAGCTGAGCCAGGCTAAGCTGGACAGAAACAGATGGGTTGTTGGAGCGAACGTGGCCTTTCTCTCCTCTTCACATCCTCCTGCTGCCTCTGCCGACAATAACCCCACTGCTGTTCTCATGGTAACACTATCTGCCAAGTCTGAAGGATTGGATTTTTACTGGACACATGAGCTCAGCACTGTACCAGCGGGGGCAGATGCTACTCCTTTTCCATCCTGCTCCTTCATCTCTCGCTATCTCTGCGCCAAATACCTTTGTTCTTTGTGTCGCCTCATTCTGACTCCTCCTTTCTTGGAGAGCTCCATCTTCTCTGTTCTTCATCTGGGTTTGGTTTCATCTTGCAGAAAGCCCCTTATGTGCAAACTAGCTTTTACCAGTGTAAAGAAAAATGTGGTTGCTCTACTCTGGATATATCTGACAACTTGTCAGCATTGCAATAACAATAGCAATGATTTTGTTACTGGGTACAAACTTATTTTCTGCAATATAATTTATAATCCATCAACTATTTTCGATACCGCTACGATTTTACTTGCCAAATTTTGGACCAGTGTTTGCCTATTGACATCTGGGTTCTCCACAAGAAGCTTACGTTCCTAATCTGCAGATATGTTCTTGTAACTGTTGTTGGCCAGCCAGTCTTGAACACATAAAAGACATGTTTAAGACAAGTAGCGCACGTTGTCCCAGCTGCATGTTTTGACCCCATTTTTTTTTTAGCTATTTCGCAAAAAGCTAATCAGGAAAGTGCATGCATAGAAACACACTTATTAAGCACATTAGACTGAAACAAACCTCAGCATGGTGCAGAGACCAGCCAGCTGTTCCTTGGATGAACTTTGGTATCTGATAGAGAGAAACTGTGGCCATCTGTGGTGATCCGAATCGGAGGGTGTTCTGAATTCAGAAAGGGGACCACACAGCGATACACTGACTTGACCGCTGACTGCTTTTATCAGAGGGATTCAAAATTGTGGGAAGTGGATGTATGCGTGTGCCATCTTCCCATGTGTCCACAAGGTGAGCTCCCTCTTTTCGTCCCATCCTTTTTTTTTTTTCATTTTTATTTTATTTGACACTATTGTAAAAGGAATTAGTCTAGTTGCATTGCTGTATTGCAGTGGGATAAAGTATCAGTGGTGGTAATCTTCCATGGATTAATAGCTTCTTCTTTATCTGCTGTGGCTGCTCTGCTCAGATGTCTGGCTGGGCTGTGAGCCTCCTGCTGGAATACTAATGACAGACAGACAGACAGCTCGAGCTCCTTTCTCCTCGTGTCGCCCCCTAGTCCCTCAGCTATGGCCCAACCCACGGCACTGACTGTGTGTGCATCTATGAGTGAGCTGTTTTTTTTTTCCTTCTGCCCCTAGACCCTGTCACCCTCTTTGTGAGGTATGGCTACTGTCCTCCTTGTCCGGCTTGACACCTGCTTTACATACTGGGGAGGGGCCATCATGGTGAAATAAAGCTCCCCCAGGATGAGTGCACGAGTGGGACACAGCAGGGTCCGAGATGCAGATGCTGGGGCGTATGGAAAAAAAAGATGTGGCAGATTACAACAAACAAAGCAGCAGTGGAAGGAGAAAGATAGTCAGTGGACCACACAATCCCGTACGAGCAGGAATCTAGCACGATCGCTCCAAAAGCTAAAGCCCCTACAGCAAGGTCAGCCATACACACACATGACAAGCTAAGAATACCTCCTAAAAAGAAGGACCAACACTAAGCGCCATCTGCTTCCTCGGTGAAAGAAGAAAGGAAGAGGAGGAGGAGTGGAGGGGGGAGTGACAGGAGCACACCATGTACCAATGACTGGCTCTGCTCAGGAGAAACAGATATGGTGCAGCAGGGACAAAAGATCAGCCCCAACCTTATTTCCACAAGGGGCAAATCAATAGAGAGCAGAAGCAAAGGAGGACCTTCTACATCTCACAGATATCATTTCAAATAGAAAGTTGCTCATGCATTTGTCCAAGGTGGAATAAAAGATGAAAATTAGACGATGCAGATGTTTTCCATGTCTCAGCTGAAACTGGTTATGCTTGAGAGTCAATAAAACAACTCAGAGCAAAACCCAGGCGCTGCTCACACACATGGAGATAATGCCCAGCTTTCAAAATGGGAGCCGATATGTTTTCACTCCTGTAGTTTAGCCTCAAAAGAAAGTCATTCAGAAAACTTAAATAAAAACAGAAACATAAAGAAAATAACAAACTACAGGAAAAACTAATGTTCAGGTTCAGGTTTTGGGCCAAAATGGTCTCTGAACATATAAGCTTTCACCTGGAAACAAAAAATATATGATCACAATAACATGTTTAAATATTGCGCTGAATGATTTATATAGGAAATCGTAATTTCAAGGGCCATTTTCTCAAAATGCATTTTTCTCACATCGGTGCGACAATATCTCTAGTCGCACCTACAGACCTCACATTTTCCAGCCTTGGACTGAACAATATTTTGAAGATTTTTCCAGAGATATTTTTTAAATATCTAATTCTTAGCCTGATTTATTGAGTTTTGAATGTCAAAAAAACAAGGTGACATTTTTTGCAGATTTTAAACTAGATTCAAGAATTAAAGACGGTAAACTTCGCACATCTCTTGTTTGAAACAGGTGCGTAAGAGAGGGCATAAAAGCCAAACGTAAAACAGGAAAGAACTCTCGCACACTGTATACTTGCAACACCCGTGTTCCTTTATTTGAACGTTTCGGCCAGTGGCCTTCGTCAAGCAAGCTTGACGAAGGCCACTGTTTTAAAACTAGATATCCAAAATCCCCTCTGAAAAAGTCTTTGTAACTAATATGTTGAAGAAGAAGACGAAGACAAAGAAGAAGAAGAAGGAAGAAAGAAGAAAGAAGAAAGAAAGACGAAAGAAGAAAGAAGAAGGAACAAGAAAGAAGAAGAAGAAGAAGAAAGAAGAAGAAGAAAGAAGAAGGAAGAAAGACGAAGAATAAAGAAAAAGAAGGAAGAAGGAAGAAGGAAGAAGAAGAAGAAGAAGAAAGAAGAAAGAAGAAGAAGAAGGAAGAAAGAAAGAAGAAGAAGAAGGAAGAAAGAAGAAGAAAGAAGAAAGAAGAAAGAAGAAGGAACAAGAAAGAAGAAGAAGAAGAAGAAAGAAGAAAGAAGAAGAAAGAAGAAGAAGAAAGAAGAAGAAGAAGAAAGAAGAAGAAGGAAGAAGAAGAAAGAAGAAAGGAAGAAGAAGAAGAAGAAGAAAAGAAGAAGAAGAAAAGAAAGAAGAAGGAAGAAGGAAGAAGAAGAAGAAAGAAGAAGAAGAAGAAGAGAAGAAGGAAGAAGAAGAAGAAGAAAGAAGAAGAAGAAGAAGGAAGAAAGAAGAAGAAGAAGAGACAAAGAAGAAGACGAAGAAACGAAGACGAAGAAGAAGACGAAGACGAAGAAGAAGAAGAAGGAAGAAAGAAGAAGAAGAAGACAAAGAAGAAGACGAAGAAGAAGACGAAGACGAAGAAGAAGACGAAGACGAAGAAGAAGGAAGAAAGAAGAAAGAAAGACGAAAGAAGAAGGAAAAGAAAGAAGAAGAAGAAGAAGAAGAAAGAAGAAAGAAGAGAAAGAAGAAAGAAGGAAAAGAAAGAAGAAGAAGAAGAAGAAAGAAGAAAGAAGAAGAGAAGAAAGAAGAAGAAGAAGAAGAAGAAGAAAGAAGAAGGAAGAAAGAAGAGAAGAAGAAAGAAGAAGAAGAAGAAGAAGAAAAAGAAGAGAGAAGAAAGAAGAAGAAGAAGAAAGAAGAAGAAAGAAGAAAGAAGAAAGAAGAAGGAAGAAAGAAGAAGAAGAAAGAAGAAAGAAGAAGAAGAAGAAGAAAGAAGAAAGAAGAAGAAGAAGGAAGAAGAAAGAAGAAAGAAGAAAGAAGAAAGAAGGAAGAAGGAAGAAGAAGAAGGAAGAAAGAAGAAGAAGAAGACGAAGAAAAGAAGAAAGAAGAAGGAAGAAGAAGGAAGAAAGAAGAAGAAGGAAGAAAGAAGAAAGAAGAAGAAAGAACGAAGAAGAAAGAAAAGAAGAAAGAAGAAGGAAAGAAGAAGAAGAAGAAGAAGAAGAAGAAGAAAGAAGAAAGAAGAAAGAAGAAGGAAGAAGGAAGAAGAAGAAGAAGAAAGAAGACGAAGAAGAAAGAAGAAGAAGGAAGAAGAAGAAGGAGAAACAAGAAGAAGACGAAGAAAAAGAAGAAGAAGAAGGAAGAAGAAAGAAGAAGGAAGAAAGAAGAAGAGAAGAAGAAGAAGAAGAAGGAAGAAGAAGAAGAAAAAGAAGAAGAAAGAAGAAGAAAGAAGAAAGAAGAAGAAGAAGAAGAAAGAAGAAGAAGAAGAAGAAAAAAAGAAGAAAAAAAAAAGAAGAAGAAGAAGAAGAAGAAGAAGAAAGAAGAAAGAAGAAAGAAGAAGAAGAAGAAGAAGGAAGAAAGAAGAGAAGACGAAGAATAAATAGAAAGAAGAAGAAGAAGAAGGAAGAAAGAAGAAGAAGGAAGAAGAAGAAAGAAGAAGAAAGAACGAAGAAGAAAGAAGAAAGAAGGAAGAAGGAAGAAGAAGAAGAAGAAGACTGTCACAACTGTGCCAACAGTCCCTCCCCCTGGCCTATTGTACATGTTTTTAATGGTTGGGGAAACCAGAGTACCCGGAGGAAAACTACACAGACACGGGGAGAACATGCAAACTCCACACAGAAAGGCCCCATCCAGGTGGGAATTGAACCTGGGACCTCCTTGCTGTGAAGCAAGAGCACTAAACGCTGCACCGATGTGCTGCCCATACCAAACCATAAATTTGAATCTGGCTCAATCCGTTATTCAGATTTTGTCGCAGAAAAGACGGGAAATATTGGGCATTTTTAGGCATAAAACATAATGTGGCAGAACTTGCAATATATCTATTTTTGATCATATTTATGTCAATGATCTACTGCAAAAGTTTCAAATTGGTATCTTTAAATTTAATTATTTTTTCCCCTATTCACCTGCAGTGTCCCGCCTTAACCAGAAACAATTTAAGTTTTCCTTTACAATCTCCTCAGAGCTGTCTGCAGGACCCTCCCAAATCTATGTTTACAGCCAAGTTACACAAAGCGCAACAAACAACCTCAATCAATGTTACACAAGTAAAAACAGCTCAGCAGAATTGTTTCCCTGGGATTGCTATTGAAGCTGTTACGAAACCAGTTTTTGTAGTCGCCCATTGAAAAACGGTTTGTCGAAAAGAACACATGCTTTTTTGAGAGAACAATTCACCATAAAAATAGTAGCTCAAATTTTTGACACTTTACGAGTTGTTCTTCACATTCAGCACTCAAATAAACATCGCCATGTTGATTTGTATCTTTTCTGGAACATACATTTCCGAATCTCATTTCACCTTCACATAATGTCATGCATTGTTCAGACTCCTTTTGCTCTGTGCATTGGTGTTTTTAGTCCTACAGCTTTAAATAATGTGTAGCCTACATTGTCTTTGATAGCATTCCGTGTGTGAGGCCTTTCTGTGTGAAATTCAATAGTCCTCCAGCTAGGTACTCTTGACCACACCCTTGCACAAGATCCTGTAGATGAATAAACAAATACATATGTAAAAATGAATGGCCACAGGGCTGAACTGGTTTGGTGAAGAAGTAAGAACTTTCGAATATACTACGATATACTTCCTGGATTTCTCAAACGTGTGAGTAAAATAAAACAGGTACTTTATGTTTTTGATGAGGAATGAAGGTTGTTGAAAAGTCGTGGAACTTTTAACTTGCCCCGCTCCATACCCTTTGCCTTTTCCTTCTTATTTTTTTTTTTGCAACTTCCCAAGCAGTTGGTTTCCTGTGTGGTCCCGCACAGATTTCGTCTGTTCTTTCATCTCTCTTAAAGAGCTAATGAGCTGGATTTCATCACCCACAAAGACATTCAACAAAACTTGGAAGAAGAAGAAAAAAAAAAAAAATTATTTTCTGAAATCCTTACTCACAAAATGTCGCTCAATGACAAATGGTACACTTACATATTCTTAGTGTAGAACATTTATTATGATTGCAGCATATATACCTAATTATTTTACAGCTATGTAAATATTATTCATGGTATTTTATGAAAAAAATAAAATAAAATAACAATATAAGCAATGAATCCACAGCTAAGAGATGTTTTTGTTTCAACATCTTCTCATTCTATGATGCTAAACTACACCATGTCAGTAAACAACATATTACCACCTGCAACCACAACCAATACTCATAAATCAGTGATTCTTGCAAAGTGGGACGACACCTTTCTTTGCTGCACTGTTTTGTAAAGGAACATGTTGCATATTAAGCCTCCTAACTGACAAAGCTAAGCCAGGAGGTGAAAAGCAGTATTTAATTTCCTTACAGTATTTAATTTAATGTACAGTAATAATACTATTCATGCAAATGACAGTTTAATATAGTGGACATGTTTTGCCGCACTTTTCAAGAATCACAAATATTTGAATCAGAAATACCTTTTAGAAACATTTTCAGAAGAGTTCCACTACTCAAGATTTTGCCCCACTCTCACATAAGATCATTCGTGCCTCTTGAAAGATGGCTACAAATCTAAATTGCCTTAAAGATGTTACTTCAGTCATAAAGGTTTTTGTATGGAGAATTAGAATCCAGAAAGCCAGTGTGGAGGTGGCGGAGGACTACAAGAACTTGGACAATAAGGAATGGAGAAAGAATGCCTACTCCCTGGGGCAGCTGAGGTCATCTGCTGGACGATGCTCAGGATTTTCTATGAGTTTGTGGTGACCAGTGCCATCATGCAGTATGCTGCTCTCTGCTGGAGCCAGCCATGTTGTAGGGGAGATGTTGGTCTTTCTGAATGTGGTGTCGGAGTGGGGAACGCTCTGAAAAATGAGGACTATTCCGGACTTTCCCTCCCACCCACCCACTCCACAATGTGTCGGTCAGCTGCAAAAGCTTGTTTAGCAACAGACTGTTACTGCCAGACAGCGCCGCTGAGAGGCGCAGAAAATCATTTCAAACTACTGAACTCTGTGCTTTAAAATTACTGCACACCCAATTTCATTGTATTTGATATTATCATTTGTATATTATTATATTATTATTATTATTATCTTCTTTTTTTTTGCTTAGATGTTTATTTTTTCACTCTTTCACTTTTTGTTTAGATAAAAAAATCCCTTGCAGATCAATAAAGTAATCTTTGTATCCTTCATTCTGATACAAAGCTGTATCATACAGACATCACGGGTGCTGTGATAAGAAATATGAATAGAGCTGCACAGGTTTAGCTGCTGTGGAGGGCCGGCCTGAGCCAATTTGGTACCTGAGCCTAAATTGAGCTTTGGTGCCCCTCACACCCCAGCCATTTTCTCCAGTGAATCAAGGGTTTGAAACTCAATTCAAATCACGTCTTGATAAAATGTATGCATCGGCCTTTACATCGCTGTCATGTGTTATCATCTATTCTTTTATAAACACATAAAGCCTAACCAGGGATGGGGGCTACGGCTAGACACCTTATGTACATACGTAACATCGGCCCCCGAGTTGACAATGTTTTCTTGTACTGTCCCTGTCAAATAAACAAATAAATTAATAAAAAATAGTTTAAATAAAATCGCAAAGAGAAACAGAGGTGTGAAAGGCGTTGATCAGTCTGTTGCCTTTCTCGACGAAGTGTCCCAGTTGGAGGTCAAGAGTAAGTGTGTTTTGTGAGGTGTGTCTGTTGTGTTGGTGTCTCAAGCAAAAGCACCAACAGTAGCTCCTGTGTTTTAAACCAATGAATGATTTAAGTCATGATGACCTTATATTCATAGGGGATATTCACTTTGATTCTCACAGACTCTACATTATAGTGACACACACTGCTGCTGCTGCCATTGGCTCTGCGTCAGGTCTCCTCCTGCCCCCATTCCTTGTTGCTTGCAGCTGCTGACCAGCCTGTCAGTTCTCAGGCATCAGGCCATCAGGGACTACGCCTTCTCACGCCACCAAGTGGCCAATCTGCAAACCTGCACACCTAGATTTGTATGAGCCTTGAGCCATACCTTGAGGTATGTGGTCCACAAGGTCAAGGATAAGTTTGGTAAATTAGTTTTGATCAAATTGTGTGCTTTTATACTAGATTTTACATGTTGCCATTTCTATATTATTCGTTTAAAATATGTCTTTGTCCATATAGATAAACCATAGTCCACATTGCACCTATTTTTAGATGAATAAAAATACTAAAAATCACTTTACAACATTGCTGTAATCACGACCAATGGATAATGATGAAAGTGTCACTTTGCCATGCAACAGGAATGTACCCTCTTAAGCCAAAAGTTGCTGAGACAGTCTCCTCATCAGAATGTACAGTAAAATCAATTCATAATTATACTTATAGTTAGGTAGTTAAAAAGAAGAAAAATGACCATTTTGAATATCTTTTACATGCACACTTGGCACTGCAGAGTTAAGCTTTGTATTACTGCCTAACCTATTGGTAGGGCTTTGGATTTTGAGACAGTTGATATAATGCAAGTCCCTAAATAATCTTACAATAGCAACTGACAGTTTTATTAAACATATTCCAATATAGTGCATTGTAAATAGAAGCGAGTATAGTGGAAGGATGTTGAGCTGTGGTCACATAACGTTTACAACCAGAGCCATATTATATTTGAATGCATTATTCGAAAACAGTGTTGTTTTTTCTTTTCTTGTTGACAGCCGCACGTTGTTAATTTGTATTCACTGGGGTATTCTGTGCTGCCTTTGGTAACATGGATGAGGATTGGGGAGAATTTGGGAGGCTCTTTCCTGCAGTTTTTTTTTTTTTTTTTTAAAGAGACTGAGGTATCAATCAGGTGCTGATGTTAGTCTGATGCAACACTTCAGCCATTGGAGCTTACTTCTGAACCCTCCAGTGCTTTGAATTAACAGATTTTCTTTTCTGACTTGTCTTTAATAACACTGTGTGGTTTAATTATAACGAGCTTTTCACTTTGAGGATTGTAATAGGTTTACATATTAAATAGATTTGTTCATCTTGTAACAGGCCTCTCAAGCTTACAAAACCTTCTATGGGCTTGAAATGGAGTACAACCTTTCACGTTGTAGCATAGCTTATCATGGACTCTATAAATGTCAAAATTTCATTAAAAAATACATTATAATAGTCACCCAATTCCAGGGAACACACAGCAAAAAGTAATCTTGAAATAAGATACATTTTCCTGAAAATGTATCTACTGAGTACAGAAGATGACTCAAGTACCTTAAAAAAAAAAAAAAAAATGATTTGAGAGTTTAATTTCAATACGTCTGTCCATGGGGCAAGACATTTATACTTAAATTAAGATACTGTAACACCTACAAGTTTTATTTCAAATAAGTTTTGAGTGCAGTGATTTCTTTTACCTTAAGTATAAATACCTTGCCCCATGGACAGATTTCTTGAAATTAGACTCTCAAATGAAGGACAAAAGCACTTACCGGTATTCCAAGAAAATGTTACTTATTTCAAGATGACTTTTTGCAGTGCACTGCAGACCTGCGACCCTGAATCCGACATACTATCAGAAGCAGCCCGTGTAGCACTGAAACATTGACCTACCACAAAACAATGATAAGGGACAAAAACAATTGTTATGCAATAGTTTTATTCTCATGCTTTCAAAAGTAATTCAAAGCATTGAATGAATAAACAGAAAACATTACAATTTCTTCCTCTAGAAATGTAACACATACACACACAAGAGTGCAAGTATAATTATATAAATACAAAACTGATATAATATAATTTCTCTATAATATTTGTTTCTGAAGTAAGAAATATAGCATTTATATGAAGCAAACATTCAGTCACTCAAAGATCAGAATCAACTGATAAACCATGTTCCCAAAACCTTGTCATTTATAATATTATACATCCCTGCATTTCACTAAAGTAATACATAGCTGATAGGCCACAGTGTCTTAAAGATGAACAATTAAATAACTTTCTATACTAAAAAGAATACATTCAACGGTGCTCAAAGAAGTTGATATCCCACAATTGGGTGCAAACTTTTTAAATTTGGTGAATCAAGTAAAAGAATAAGAGCAAAGCATACATTTTCAAACTGCTCCTGTTGTGAGAGTGAATCAGCATCCCCTGCCCCATGAGGTGGTAAAAAGGTGCTATAGGCAACTGTGACTAATTGGTCTTCTTGTGGCACTTGGTGCCTGCATTCTCTGACTCATCTTTGGCTAGAAGCGATCCGTTTTCTCCGTTGACTTGAGAAGCTGCAGTGTGCATTTTCACAGCTCCCTCGTTGCTGGAGGTAGAGGTGGCTTGGTCACTGGTGAGGGCGGCATAAGGACAATAGCCGAGGAAAAGTGTCTTGTAGATAAGTGACTCAATGGCAGCGAAGGGCGAGGCAGATGAGCCAGTCAGCATCATTCTTGACTGAGCGGAGAAAAAGAAAATGTATAACATTGCACATTACTTTCAACTTATCAAGCTTTCATTTATTTTGACAAGCAATGAAAGGAAGACTAAGTTAAGTTTAAACTGTTGTTTAATGCAATGCATTTCACACATCCCAAAGTCATAAACAGGTTTCACAACTTTCAGGCAGCAAAGTAGTGTAACGCTATCAACAGCTAGCCTGTTAGTTCACATTAAAAAATATAAAAGGATAAAAATACTTTATATAGCAGTAGACTGTCCATTTCACTGCTTTTAGGAGGACAAACAACTTTTCTTCCTCTTCTAGAAAAAAAGTTGTACAGAGCCTTTAAAGCAGTGGTTCCAAACCTTTTAAGCTTACTAATACATTTCTAAGATTCTACTCCAACGAGACAAACTGTATCTTCATGAAATTAGGGCCATTTATATTTATTTCAATGGCAAAATATAATAATAATAATAGAAAGTATATTACAATAGCATTTAAATGATAAAATGGACGTAATTTTAAAAGGAGCACTTGGGACTGTGCTGCATGACACACACATAATGGTGGACACCTAGCCTCTGTGTCATGAGCTGGAACTCTTGGCTCAGACAATTTGCCAAATGTCTCTCCCTGCTCTTAAACCCTTTGACTTCCTTAAATTTCATTAGCTGCCCTGTCATATTTTACGGTTTTCAGAAAAGAAAAAGAAATAAACAAAATCCTCAACAAGATTACTTCAGCTGGAGTTTATTGTCGGGTCTAACAAGGCTTCTGATTGATTTAAGAGTCAGTGATACCTAAAAATGCAGCAGTGTTTGGAAAGTAAAATGCAAGTGACTTTGGTCAACTGTGCTAGGATGGGACGGTAGCGCAGCGGTTAGCTTGTGCTTCACAAATAGAAGGTCCTAGGTTCGATCCCCAGCCGGAGGGGGGCCTTTCTGTGTGGAGTTTGCATGTTCTCCCCGTGTCTGCATAGGTTTCCTCCGGGTACTCCGGTTTCCCCTACCACTAAAAACGTGTGAATGATGTGTGTGAGTGAGTAAAACCTGTTAATAAATGAATAAGTAGATTGAATTAGAAATAACGACCCTTACTAGTGCAAACTAATAAACACGGGCTGGGACAGAACTCTGCTATCTGATGAAATGACTCAACGTTAATTTGACAGATCAGACTCGGAGGGAAGAAGACATGCCAGATTTATCTGTGTCTCCGTCAAGAGCACAAGTTTCCCAGAGAAGAGAGGCTGATGCAAGCTGATGAAAATGATGCAAAAGCCCCGGCCCTACGGGTAATACACGCGATATTGTGAGTCACCACAGCCCAAACTTCAAAAACGCCAAAGAGAGAGAGGTCATTTAGAAGACGAGGACTCAGGACAGAGGACACAAGGAACATTAAACCTGCAAATCTTAGCAGCATGAATATGAAGTCATGGAATTGGCAGTCGGCTGGAATTCTACAATTCTGAATGATGAACCAAACAGTTGAATATCAACATAAGATAAAATACAATAGGCTGTAACTTCGTGAACTTTTTGCATTAACCTGTAAGTACATTAGTGCTAATTATATATTCATTATTTGTGTGTGTTCTGTTATTGTAGTAAAAAACTAATACATTTGAACCCCAAAATATTTATTTATATAGTGGTTATTTCACTGACCGCGTTGGCAACAAGGAAGACAGTATAGACGAGCATCAGGTGGTGCTTCTGAACAGGTAAATGCTGCGTCTGCTGCAAAGCAAACAGCACTGCTCCTATCAGCGTGATCTTCGTGGGACTGAAGAAAAACAGGAAAATAATATTAATTGCATCATTTTAAATACTGACAGGAACATGTGTTAAGGATAAAAAAAATCCTGCTATTAAATCATTAACATACAGATTCTATTTTCATACCATATACTCACACTCAATCAACTAAAAATGTACATGTATTACAAGTTTCATTTAAAAGTATAAAACTTACTAAGTCATTCTAAGAAGCTCGTTGGTCTCTGGTTTCCATACACCTCTCACAAGTTGTTCAAAGTTACGTATGAGGCCTCCTCCAGCCCCTGGAGGATTTATTGCACATGTGTTACAAAGATACCAATCCATTACTTTAATCCAAACAGGTTTACAGGTCATACTAACCTCTAGCCCAGCCGATGGCAATCAAAACCAGCAGACTGTCCTTGTACTTCATGTTGGCCTGAGTCACCCCTCCCAGCACCCTCCATGTCCTGGTCACCTCCTTCATTATTGAGAGCACAAGCCTTAAAGGCAGAAAGGCAACACAGCAGTGCAGCAGGTCCCCGGGCAGTAAAAAACCAAGTACCTACACATCAACATACAATTATTTCTCAGGTAAACATAAAATAAAGTGTGTAATTACTACTGTGCCTGTCGTGTATCCGTGTTTGACAGCAGAGGGCGCTACCATTTATGATAGAAGCCATTTTAAAAACCACCAGTAGGGGAAACAAAGACTGCTATTTAAAGGGCAGATTGTCCATAAGAAAACTAAATAATATCATATCGTGACAGGAATCGTCCAACATAGGTGCATGGATGACATAACAGTCCTAGTTGTGCAGATGCAACTAATTCATACATATCAGGCACTTCAAATGAAGTTGGAATATTTTTAACACAACATTATGGACAATGCTGTCCAGAAAAGTGTGTGCGAACTTTTTTTGTAATTAATTTAAATTGTAAAATTTACTTTGTTGCATTTTTTCGTAATCATTATTTTTAAGTGTATGCTATCTTAAATTTTAATATCTTACATTTAGATATAATAGACTTAAAAATAATGATTAAGAATAAATGCAATAAAGCTAATTTTACAATTTAAATTAATTACATTTAAGACTTAAATGTTAAGTCTTAAATTAAAGTTTAATTAAATTACACTACTGTAACTTAGTGTAACTCAAAGACGTCCATAAAACTCTTCTCTTAACAATCGTCACATTTGTCTATCACTAAAAACATGTACAATAAGCCAGCATGAATGCGAGTGTGAGTGGTTGGTGGTGGTCAGAGGGGCAGACGGCGCAGATTGGCAGCCTCGCTTCCGTCAGTATAAACCAATGGGCGGCTGTGGCTACAATAGTAGCTTACCACCAACGAGTATGGTGTGAATGAATCATGACTACAGTGTGGCGCTTTGAGAAACTTGGTAACATAGGCTTGTAAAGCGCAATACAACTGTTAGCCATTATTATGATAATCATGATCTTCCAAACACCCAGTAAATTGATCGATTTCTTACTCAGTTATTGGTAAAACCAGTTAATAAATTAATAGTAGATTGAATTAGAAATAACGACCCTTACTAAAGCAAACTAATAAACACAAAACTATTATATCTTAAATGTTAGTGTAACTCAAAGACATCCATAAAACTCTTTTCTTAACAATTGTCACATTTGTCTTGATTGGTCTGTGTACTTTCTAAAGTTGTGGCATTTACCAGACAATTGTGGCCATCAAAACACTGGTGCCATTGGACAGTGGTGCAACAGGGGGCTCCGCCAGCATGATTCCAGAGAGAACGGTTCCCCCATAACAGAAGAGCATGGAGCTGAACCAGCAGGCAACTGGACTCACCCGGGACACCTCCAGCGCTCCTGAAGAGACACAAGATCAGTCCAGCTTAAGGTTCTATTCAAGTAAAACGGTTAGAGTTAAAGGAAAGTAAATGGCCAAAAAAAACTTCATATACCAAGGGATAAATGTAAGCAGAGCATATCTATTTCATTTGTTTTGCTTAAAACAATTAATTTTTGGGGAGTGCAAATTACAAAATGTTCATTATTTTCTTTATGTGACAGAACACAGCGAAGCAGCAGTAATGAAGCAGTGACAAAACTAAATTATTAAAACATGGTATTAATCCAGACAAAGGGTGGAACTTATGAATATCATTTGAAAAGGGACTGTTATCTCCTGTAACTGCTTGAGACATTGAAGTAAGATACAATCTTGTCGCAAACAAGTGAACTGCATGGAGGCTCCATACCCTAGAGGCCAGCACTCAGCCAACAAGCGCAGGAAACTGGTATGATCAGTATAATTATACTCATCTCCTAAATAAGCACTGCTGAAGAGACGCAGCAAAGTTTGACTCTGAACATGGCCTTTGTAATACCAGTTTAAACATTAACATGGAAAATGAACACCGCTATAGGAGTCTACAGTTCAAAGTACAACTTATGGGTGCAGTATTTCTGGCATAGCATATAAGTGCATTTCGGATAAATCGTTCAATTCCTTGTATCTGAGGTAACTGCATTCATTTTGCCCCGAGACAGTTCAGGGGTCAGGACTACATGTACTTACAGTATGTAGACAGACATAGGCATGTAGTGAAGCAGTACACTGATGCCATACAGGACCGCACTGTTAATCTGAGGATTACAGGGAGATTATGGACTCCTGTTCAGAACTGTTTGGGCCTATATTACAACCCTACAATACATCAGGATACAAGGAAGTTAGATGCAGACTCTTTAAAATAGCACATGTGACTTTGACAACACTAACAAACAAAGAGGAGCCAAATTTCATGAGGTCAGGAAGTGGGTTGGGGTTGGGTTGTTGAGGAAATTTGAAGGCATGTCAAGATGTTTGGTTAACTCTCAGTGAAATCATTGCGGTTACATTTCATGCATTTCCTTTATGCTCTAGTCTTGTAGTCTGAAGATCACAAACAAAGCACTGTCATAGTAAACAGTGCAGCTGCATCGTCGGCTTAAGCCAAAAACAAACTAGAGTTAGGAATATAGTGTGTTAAACAGAGGCCTATTCCAGTCCTGCTTTGTTTTCCCTTAAATAGGGGTATTATGCTTTTTCAATCACATAGCACCAGTCTATAGCATACTACAATGATGACGTAACCTTCTGTTGGTCTGTATATGCAGTAAATTAAAATAACTGCCTTGAATAAAATTGCTCTCTCAAAATGGCTGTACTGAACGTCTTGAAATAGGCCTCTGTCTCTTTAAGAAGCTTTCCGACACACCCCCTTTAGCACAATGCTGTGGCATCTAAACAACACTACTGTGCGGGGAGGGGCTCTGCTGAGCTGAGGAGCAGTGGTTGGTGGCTTGGCTGGTGACGAAAGGTCCAGAGGCGTCTCCAGGAGGTGGGGCGTTCCTAGGAGGACTGACACCTAAAATGGCTGCCGTCTAAGTTTTTACTGATTACTCAAAAATATGTGAATGAGCCAAGGCAACACTCCAGGCATGTGTTTAATGAGGGAATGACATAATAACATGATGTAAAGCTTGAAAAAGTCGATTTTACATAATACCTCCCCTTTAAGTGACAAGTTAGAGAGCTTATGTGCCAACTTTGCATCTAGAGACATTTACAAGGCACAACTGTGCAGGGAAAATAGGCTAGGCACACACTGTAGATAAACATACCGCAGGATTACACAACATGGGATTGTTTTTGCTTTTTTGGGAGGTCACAATGTTAAATGTAACACACACTGATATTTACACTTACAATATGTGAGTAGACATATTGATATTTTTAAAGACATCACCTTTATAAACAAAACATATTTTCTTGGGCTATGTCACTAACCCTCCTCCTCTTTTCCGGTTTACACACTAATCAGTGAAATCTCGGCCAACACTTGTAAATTTTACCTCATCACAAAAAGCACAAAGCACAGTTCTAAACGTACACTAGGAGGCTCTGCAGGCTTGAACTTAAAAGACACAATTCAATATTGGAACCAAAAAGGGGGGCATCAACATTCCTTTTGTCTCTAGGAAAATGAAAGTCTTAAAAGTATTTCGTATTATAATAAATAATTGACCTCTCACAGACATATGTGAAAGCACATGGCTAGACAGAATGAGAGCATTTGTTTTGTGGTTTTACGTTAAAAATGCATTATGTAACTTTTTTATTGCAGAAATAGGTTGATATCAGTGTGTATTTGACCTTTCAGTGACCCACTAGTGACCCACTAGGACGCTACAGGAGTCCAGGATAAATTATGTTTTAGATTTCTGTAGGTTTTCTCGGCTGAATGTATGCGTGCATAAGCATGGCGATGCAGTGAAAACCTACCAGAAACCCTAAAAACATTGCTCCAGCAGTGTCATAGAGGCCACCGTGATGGAAAGTAAACCACTCATACAACCTCTGGGTCAAATCAGAACAGATATGGACTAATAACAACTTTTCCACATTAAAACTTACATAACGCATCTTTAACATATTATTAGACACTCACATGTTTTGATTATCTTTTAGTCATGAATGTACATACAAGGTTAGGTTATTGAGGTTCACATTCTTGTGAGGCATGTTTTAAAATAGATCCTAGATAGACACAAGCAGGACAACAATAGTGTGTGTGTTAGTGTGAAGTCAACAGTCAGTGTGCAGTGTATAGTCCACCTGTCCCTTAAGCCCTAAAGCATTTGATTCAAATGTGACATCAACTCATTTGAACTGATTTGAAGTCAGCGTTGAGCAACAACAGCCTATAGGCTATGGCAATTTTATAGATTTAGTTAATCATGTTTCATCAAATACATGATTAACACAGCTAATGTCTGTGTTCTGACATCATGCTACAAGGGGAGAATATGTTTACACAGATGATCTAGTCACTGCATGCATTTGAGTGGGGAATCTGGATTAATTTGCAACATACATGACACGACCTATTGTGTCTAAAACTTTGTTTTATATTTACAGTAGGCTATATCCAAAAACCTTTCCCTAGAAATAGAGGTCGGATTGTAACGTCATAACGCAAAGCATTGTGGGATATGACATGTATATCCAAATTAAACTAGATTTTAAAGATACAATACTGGCGTTAGTCACATTAATGTATTTGGACACTGCAGAATGTTAGACATGTTAACCGATGGTGATTTGGCAGCTAACTGAGTTGTTCCACTGCTCTTTTCTCCACATTTTATACTGCTTTCTTTTAAATTGACAAAGTTTGCTAGTACCTACAAACATGTCCATCGTAGCAGTGCACTTATAACTTATAACTTTATGTCCATTCCGATCTTAGTGGCCCATAACGGCCGTAACGGTCATAACAGTCCATCTAGTCATAACGTTAATGCTGTAAATTCAACTTTGCAGGTGGCAACTTTGCGTTTGTCTTACCTGGCTGCTCCCTCAGAGATATCACTGACATGACATAATGCGCCATTTCAAAGTATGAAACATGGATAAGTTTGCCAGTCCATGGGCCAATTCATCCACATTAAGCACCTTCAGCAGATCCATTGTTGCGTTGCGCGTCGTTACCTGGTCGCTACCGCCTTTAGCAACAAAAGCTACTGTGGATAGCCTACTTCACCGTGTAGTAGTTCAGTCAGGCAAAGGCACTGGTCCAGTTTAAAGCATCAGATGAACTCTTGTGCCTCTGCGTCTGTGCGCACAAACATAAGCCACTACTCTAAAGTGCCTCGCACATCACCGGCCCGACTCATTAGCAGTTGTAACTCGTCGCTGGGCAACGGTTCCGAAGGATGGCCAGTACAGTCAGCCCCAGGTCAGTCCAGTACATTCACTTCAGTAGCTTCAGCGCATACGCGGAATTCCGCCATTCAAGTGATGTGGCAGGAGGAGCAAGCGCGGCTGTGTGATTGGAGGATAAAGATAACGAAAAGCCAATCACAAGTCGCAGGAGTCAACGATTCTGTACTATCGTTTTTGTTTTTGTCAGTGGTGGAGAGACTTATACTTATTTAGTTACTGAATACCTTAAAATGTATTTAGTAACGTAGGCTATTCTGTTACTTTGTTTAATCAGAGCCAGAGCACTGTATTCTGAATATATAATATAATATAATATAATATAATATAATACAGTATAATACAATATAATATAACATAATACAATATAACATAACATAACATAACATAACATAACATAACACAATGCAATACAATAGAATACAATACAATATAATATAACATAATACTTTCACGTTGATTTGCAAAATATGAATGCATAAAAGTGACATATGATTAAGAAGATGTTTAGGCTACACAAACTTAGGCTATTTACCATTAATTAGGAATGCAAAAAAAAAGAAGCACTTTGCAAATGCCCATAGCCCAAACGGACAGAGCTAAACTTTTCCCGTGCTGTTTTGATAATTTCTCTCTCATTAATGTTATGAGAACTGAAATGTAATGACTGAGTACTGTGATGTGTTCCTTGATATCAAGAAAGTAACTGTATTCTATACCCTCAAATGAAAGAGTAACTCTTCATCAAGCTTACATAGACTGAGATGGGGTCACATTGTCACATAGTGCACAGGTGACAACAATCTTAACAACTAACCATATAGCAAACTGTCTTTGTTTCCTTTTCATTTTCCCCCCACACGCTACTGATCTAGGCACTCCACCCTTTATTAGTTGTAGTATGAAACAATACCCACC
Source organism: Neogobius melanostomus (assembly GCA_007210695.1). Classification (NCBI taxonomy): domain Eukaryota; kingdom Metazoa; phylum Chordata; class Actinopteri; order Gobiiformes; family Gobiidae; genus Neogobius; species Neogobius melanostomus. The sequence goes on along the minus strand of VHKM01000221.1, from coordinate 3,851,832 downwards.
AGGTGGCAGCAATAGACAGGTTTGCATAAGGAAAAGGGAGCAGGTCTACAATGTAAGTAAATATTGTGTCTTCTTCTTTTTATCATTGTCTTATTTTGCATTATTATCTTCATCCAAAACGAAACACCAGCTATTTTTAGAGGCTCTATACCAGAGGAGTCGATTGAACTGACACGAACTTAATGGGCAGAGATGGCAAAACACTCCGGATGCTTTGACTATAAATGGGTTGAAGAATTCTCTGATAACAATGAACGATAACAATGAACAATGAATGTCTGATAACAATGAACGAGAAAGTTAGTGTTTCAGCCCTGTAAAATACATACTGAAACAAAAGAAATCAGGGCAAATGCAGTTTGCCTCAAGCTCATGTGACTTTACCATGATGTGTTTTGCACTTTTGTTAAATATTAAATATGTATCTGTAAGATTTGCAGAGAGCCCTTATACAGCACTCCCAACAGCCTCTTAAAATCAACCCTTAAGAAACGCTTCAAAATTAGAAGAAACTATATTTATCAAATTATTCAAACTCTACTTTCTGAGTTCTACTATGTTCATGACTCAAAAAGTTCATAAAACACTGAAAATACAATTGTGAGCAGCGCACATATTTTCAGCTGGATGGCTTTGAAATAGTTGAGGTAAGATGTAGTAGCCTACAGTAAATTTCATTGTAAATAAATGTTTTAAAGAATTTTTTTTTAAAGGCGTTATTTTTTTTATTTTTTACCAATATAAATATACTTATTGTGATTGTGTGATCAGACTGCATGTTTTACGTAACCCATTCCGAGAGGTGGGTAGAGTAGCCAAAATATTACTCAAGTAAGAGTAATGTTTATTACTCAAGTAGAAGTATATAAAAAGCAATTGGAGAAATAGCTACTCAGAAACTATTTGAGTGTAACAGTATGATTTTTGATCCAGTAGTTACAAAAGGTATGAGAAACAATACATTGGATAATGTGGAAAATCTAAACATTTCCAAAGAAAATGACATAAGAACATATATTATTGTTAAGAATGATGTCTTTATATACAAAGACATAATTCTTAACAATAATGTACATGAAGCACAAACTACTTCGATTTTAAATGTCACATGAAGCATTTTCAACTTACTCACAGTGGAAAAAGTAACTTTTTGTTTTACTCAAGTAAGAGTACAAATACTTCATTATAATATTACTCAAGTAGAAGTAAAAAGTAGGCCTACCATATCCGATTTGTGCAAATGAGCTATAGCTTATAAACTTGCTTTAGTTGAAGGTGAACAATTAGTAGTTCAAACAAATCATCATATACTGAGAAAGACTTGAAGTAAACTATGACTTGTCTGAAAAGTTAGTTGTATATGGTTGTGATTGGTGATGGCTACCATTATCAGGAAGGCTATTGCAAAGATCACAACGGCTATTTAGTCTTGTGCTGTGAATGCAATTCAAAATAATTTCCCCAATTACAGACTGCACCACCATGTTATAAACAAAACAATAAAATGTACATTTTCAAAGTCTGGACTAGAGTGAGTGTTGTGTGGGTTACTACTATAAACAATATAGGGACAATTTAGATGCACCAAATGATCCATGGGCTAAGTATATGGCAAAACAAAATAGGTTTCTTGAGTCTATCAAAAATCAGAGTAAATTTGTACTGTGTGGTTAAATCATGAGTTGCTGATGCATATATGTCACACTCCTCCTGTGTTTACAAACACACATATATCCAGACAGAGTGACTCTGTTGTACGTGACACAACACAAAGGTCAGCAACACATTTTAACAGGAACAAGAGTCTGTGTGCTGTCCTTTGGGTCACAATGGTTTTGTGGTTAAGATAACACAACAAGAGGTAGCTACATTAAACTGCATGTTGGTTCTTTTAGTTTATGCAGCCCCAAAATAGTAGAAAAAATACATTCAAAAGTAAAATCAAGTAGGCTAAGGGATCCGTTTGGAACAAAAACTTTATCTTTGTCGAGCTCCTTTTAAGTACTAACAGAATAAGTCACAAAATTGGGGAAAGCAGCATAATCAGATATCAAACTGTTGGAGTGTGTTAGGCTATGTGTGCTCCTGATTTAAAAAACAAAAATAAACAAACAAAAAAGGTCTGCAGTAAGGACATAGATCTCAATTTGCCGGGTGCTGGAAGTAAAAATGCCATTAAAATTACGCATTGACTTTTCAAAAAGTTCAAATATAAGAGTTTAAAAGCACAACACAGGCTTATCAGCTATGCAGTAACTCATGGACATAAAACACACCATTTTGAATTGAAGATTGATCTAAATCTTTATAAACTGAAAAGTTATAAAAGTATTTTGCCGTATTTTCAAGTATTTAGAGTTTTCTTTCTGTAAAATATCCGTGTGATGGTCGGTTAGCACATAGCTGATTAGCCTGTGCTTCTAAACTCTCGATATTTGACTTGACATAAGAGACAGAATTATAGGTTCCCAACAGGTAGGACTTTGAGATATTTGTGTAAAATGCATTATAAATTAAAGGTATTATTATTATTATTATTATTATTATTATTATTATTATTATTATTATTATTATTAACACATTAATGTTTCTCGCTGGATTGGCAAGTTACCCAATAATTTCAAGTAAGGTTTTACATTATTGCACTGAATGACTGTGGTAATGTGAGAGGTTACATATGCAGTAAATAGTGGAAATGGTAGAATTATAGAATTATTCTGCAGCTGTAAAAAAAAAAAAAAATGTGTTGCTCAACAACACCACCAAGTGGTCAGTTCGAAGTAAACCATGGCGCAAATAAATGAACCATATAAGGTCACACAGGTTCATCATTGATGTCACTTTCATTTTATAATCCATTATTAATTTCATAATAAGTTACCATTTATCTTACAAAGACATTTACGTCTGTTAGTTCTGTTTTCATGAGTTCATGTGTTTGCACATTGTGTTCAATATGTTCTTAACTCTTCATTTGTTGCACAAAGAAAATGTTGCTACATTTGCATTAAAAAGTAACTACAGCTTTTATAAAGGCTCCTAATTAGAATCTGGCCACACAGCAATGCAGTAAAGCTCACGACTAGCGTCATTCGGTGGAAAAATAGTAGCCATGTTATAAACAGATGATATGAGCCTTTGATTTAGTGTGTAACCAAACTATAGTTTAGTCTTGACACCAGCCACTGCCCCCTCTTTGATTACACGACCCAACATCATTATTATAAAGAGAAAGTAACAAGTCACTACTTACTCTTTTATTGGTAGCCTTCAGACTCTAACTATCTGCGTAGAGTATGCCAAACTTATCATTGGATAACTGTAAACAGTTTGCTTTTGAAAGAACAAACGTGTAAATAGAAAAGAAAATAGCAAGCAAACAAGCAGCTGGGATGGGCTTTACAGGTTGAGGAACTGTGCTCAAGCTGTTCCATGCAGACGAAATGTGAGATTAGGGTATTAGCACAGAGGTCTATTGTTGATGCAAGATGAGAGCATAGATAATTACAAGGTCATATGATTTAGGGCCCACAGTTTGTGGAATAGAGAAATCTCCTGACTGCACCATTGCTATTGCAAACAGTGAGAAATAAATAAATATTGGGGTTGTGTGGCTCAATTTACACGTCTAACGAGGAGATGTTGAAGCATCTTTTCCAGATGTAAATTTGTTATTGCTATGTTCATTGCCTTGCTTTCATCTGCACATTTCTAATTCCTCTTCAGGCAATGGGGACAGGACTAGGCTGTGCATTTGATTGGATAGTAATTGAATCATGATAAAAACTATGATCAGTTGACATATCGACACGATGTCTTATACTAATCGGCAGATCTACAACCAATGACAGTGACAGCACATTTGCCGCTTGGACTTTAGAATAATCAAATGGGTAATATTCAATTATTTGATATTTGACCTTTATCTTCAAAGGTCTGTCTCACAAACCACATCAGTAACAGCCATTATTAGTTTAAAAATAATAATCGAGATCAATCAATATGAGGAAAACAAAGGTGATATGTTATTTACCTGCCTAACATGAAACAACCTGATGAAAGTAAAGTCAGACCAGACTCATTAGAGGCTCACAACAGAAGAAATAGAGCTCACATTTAATTGTTTCGCTTCCTATCCATTATTTTATTTTTATTTATTTATTTATTTGGTCGGGACAGTGCATGTTAATGAACATACATGGGTCTCATGCATGTAAACAAGCCACACCGGATTGTAGCCTTGGGCTAATTTCCATCCGTCGTCCCCCATGCGCACTCTCAAACACACTCTCATTCATCCTGGCCTATTGTACATGTTTTTAGTGGTAGGGGAAACCGGAGTACCGGAGGAAACCTACGCAGACACAGGGAGAACATGCAAACTCCACACAGAAAGGCCCCGTCCAGGTGGGAATCGAACCCGGGACCTTCTAGCTGTGAAGCACGAGCGCTAACCACTGTACTACCGTGCCACCCTATCTATCTATCTATCTATCTATATATATATATATATATATATATATATAAATATATATATATATATATATATTTATTTATTATTATTTTACTTGAACATTTCTGTGAAACACATTTCTGTGAATAATTACATCACGTGATCTCCCAATTACTGATAAGTTTCTCCGAAGACCCTATCCATTTTCCTCTGGATCTTTCCCGGATGCATATGTTGTTTCCTGTCCCATCAGGAAGTGGTCAAAGTGACATGCCTGTATAATGGTACCATAACGGAATGCGCGTCCTATCACTACCATGAATCACTACCATCTATCTATCTTTTTAAGACCGCTGACCCTTGTCCACAAAAGTTTATGTTGGAATGTGCACTACACCCTATTATTTTTCAAACCTCGTCAGCGCAGACCTCCAACAAATTGCATATGAGCTTGCCACCCTCACCAAGACAAACCGTGTCATTTGGAGAGAACTAAAACTGGGTGTTGTCTAAAGCTGAAAGATTCACGGTACATAGATGCTGAAAGAGTTTATAGCTGTTGTAATAGGACTGATTTGTGTGCATATTTACAGCAACCTACTACATACTATGCAACAGGATGAGTAGGAAGGTATATTAACAAAGACACTTTGGTATTAAGGAGATGCCCTCTCTTACCTCCAACAGTGGCCTGACCTTCGCTTATTGACTTATTGGTGCTGACAGACTCCGACCGACAACTTGCACCAGGGTCATACTTTGTCTCATGACACAAAAACATATTCTTTCACCAGCATATTGGTAAAGAATAATTGATCGCCATTTATGAGACTATGGATTTGCATTCTCTGCACTTTTAATTCTTTTAATTTGTGCTCAAAGCGCTATGTGAAATAATTATAACATTAGATAAAACGTATTTCTCACGTTGTAAAAACTGTTTATTTTTGTTGTCTTGGGTTTCTCCACTCCCATTGGAATCGGGTTGAAAGTTGTTCAGTCGTAGGTGCATGGAAAATTGCCAAAGGCTATTGTGTTTTCTTTGAACTGAAAGAAAGGGAAAAAAGTGTTGTGGTCCATGGTGGGAAAACTGCCATGATACACAGCGAAGGTCTCTCCCAAAGACAAGCTCTAAGCCTTGGAAGAGATGCAAAGCTCACAGAAAGGTTCAAACTAAAATATGCAGGAGTGCTACTTGGGTATTGCTGGGTTGCAGGTTCTAGAATGTGATGATGTCACAGGACCAGCGGGGGGCAGGAGCCAGTTTTTCCTATTAACAACGTTACACTTTCACAAGTCGTAGCTCAAAGAAAATGTATGAATTACAAAATGATCATTAATATCAGTCACTGGGTCCAAGACCAACATGTCCTCAAAAACAAATAATTTTTCCTCTATATAATAGTATAGCCCTTTAGAATGTTGTGATGCGACCTGAAATCCAGCAATACTGGTTCTTTCAAAAGATGTCACTTTGTTCCTCAGCGCAGGGATCAGCATATAACTTTAAAAAGATACAAACTGAGCTACTCAAAGACATTATTGTAGCATGGCCATTTAATTAAAAAAAAAGATTTCATCAGGACAAGCTCGTGAGCTCTATCAGGATATAGCTTTTAAACGGTTTGGTCATATGCACCCAAGGGGCTGGAACTCACTCAGCTGATGCATTGTCTATGGATGCACTACATCCTATGAGAGGCCTTTCAAAATACAAGAACAGTAGTAACCATTTAAAATACAATTGACATTACATTTCAAGAAAACTATATACAGTCATATACAATCATCTTCTGTAAAAGAATAAAAGGGGTAAAATCCAGTCCCCTTTGAGCCCTGGATATCGTGTTGCTTTAAGAGTATAAACAGAAAGGTTTTCTGAATGACATGTGTTAAGACATGAACAAAGATGAATGTAAATCTGAAAAGACAGTAAAATAACAATCGTTTTGATGATACAATGCTTCAGGCAAACTTTCAGACCAATGAAGTGCCACTGTGGTGGTAAGGGGTGCTCTTTCTCCTCCCTTGCTTGAAGATAATTGAGGCTGATTACTGACTCTCTCTCTGCATACTCTCTGCTCACTGACGAGGAATATCTGCAGCTCCAAACACAAAGACCCCATGTGTTACAGGCTGCTGAGACAAAGGCACAAGTGCAGGATGCTGCAGCCTCATTATCTGCTCCAGTACCTACCTGTAGAAGACTGTTTGTGTGAACTCTTTAAGAAATTCCTCTGGCTTTTCCACGCCGAGGATTGCCCTGCTAGCTGTGTGAGGTGATAGGGCTTGGGGCCAGCGTCTGTTGGACCTGTGCAAAAGCAGCTCTGTCTGACCTGGACAATACATAACACAGATTCCTCTGAGACATGTCCAGACATGTAGGTTAAGAAGGTGCACACATTCATTCATTGTGTTAGTTTAGAATAGATAATTTGTGTCTGCCAAGAAGGTAGGACTCCTTCACCAGTACTACAGAGTTACAGTTCAACACAGATGCCACATACTTCTTATTTTTGAATGGAAAGAGACAACAATTATTGAGCCTTTGATTTTCAGAGCAGAGTTGACAGATAATCCCTAGAGAAGATAGGCAAGCCAACAAAACAGGAAGAAGCATGAACTCTGCGGCTCCAAAGTAGATGCTATCAGAACAGCTTCTCTTCTCAGACGAGACGTGTAAGGAGAGACAACAGTTAGTCTATCTGAGAAAAAGCTCATGAATGAGCTGTTGATGTTTTAGGCCCAATGAGGAACCCCAATAGTGCCCTTTGTTGACTACGTCAGGAGTGTTTTGGTGAAACCAGACCCGGACACCCCCCTTGTGTCTTACTTACCCCACCTGCTGCTATGGAGGGGGAGGAGGGCGACTCCATACTTTGAGTGAGCCACTGATTTATACCCTGCAGGTGTCTGACATGCCAGTTTTTATGTAAGTATAACAGCCCGTGTTGTGTGCACAGACAGGGAAATAAGCCATCTCCAGGATGTAAAGACATGATGCAAGCACAACTACTTGGCAATTTTAGACTAACTTACATTTTGCACATGTAAGCACGCTAATATTGATTAGAAACACCCTTATTTAAACAATGGTGATTAAAAGGTACATCATTTGAAAATCTATTCAAAACGATACTGTATTGGCACATGCATTCAAAATGGCAAGGCATATTTATTTATACCGCTCATTTCATACACAAGGCAACTCAATGCGCCAAACACAAAACGCACACCATGTGCTACCTTTACTTACCTTTACTGCCGTTACCATTGTCTTCAACGCCAACCTCAGAGTGTGTCTCCTCTTTCATTTTCCCAGACGGATACCTGTGATGAAGGGTATTATATCAGAGGAGAGATAGAGATAAGAGCAAAGCAAATTGTAAGGTGGTTAGTGGGGGTCAGAGGGGCTAGCGCTGACTCAGCCCCATCGTATGATCTATTCCAGTGTTTGCCCTGGGACCAGTTATGTTCCCAAGACTCCACACTACTCTATTTAACATGGACATTCTTAGGACAGAAGGCACTTAGCGCCAGGATCGCATTACGGGTTGTGCTAATAAGCAGTGAAAGGCAGCTCATGTAGATCTATTCATAGGACAATGCAGTGAATGTCAAAGTTCATTTTAGATACATAATTATATACAAGGAATGCTTTGGGGGAGAGAATTGAAGGGGCGTAAGTGACATTTTGGGCCCAGAATTTTAGAAACACCAGATAGCATGTCGATAGGGATAGGTACCGTTAAAAAAAAAAGACCTCTACCGGTACTTTAACGTTACTCGGTTTTCGATACCGATACCTGAACAATACTTTTATCTATACCTATACTAAATTATTTGTCATATAGAACCATTACTATAAAACAGATTAATAATGTTCATTTATTCACTTTCCTTCCTTTTCATTTCTTTTGCATTTGTTTGAGGTGAAACAACCAAGAAACTTCCTTTAGCTACAAAGGGCAGAAAAAAGACTTTCCAAGTTTTTATTTCCCCCCCATATTATACACATTTTTTCATATATTTTTTCCTGTTTTCCCAGTTTTCCCCCAAATTGTTTTACATTCCCCCCAATTTCCCCCCAATTATTAATTAACGTGTCTTTTTTTTCTTTTTTACATTTTGATGATCAACAGCATCAGAACTTGAATATAAAGATTTTATATATCCTTCCGGTACCTGCTTTCGATACTTACATTTTTTCGATACCAGTAGTGCCTAAACCTTTTTTTTATTCCAATACCAGACTGGTATTGTTTAACGGTACCCAGCTCTGCATGTCGGGCCGATCGATGGCTTTTGCTTTGGAATGAAATCTGTGTTTTGTATAGCATATTGAAAGCAGACATTATTGGAGAACGACCACTGTGCACTAGCGTTTCCAGGCTATAGTCGCTTTTCCGTCAGCGGCGTTTGAAGGGAGGAACAGTCCAAAAAGTTTAATTTGAAAGTGCCCGGGAAGATTTTGCCAAATAATTGTAATTGTTCCAAGAAAAAGGTGCTCTTCCTGCACCAAAATTCTCAATTGAATTTTCTCCAAAAAAGCCATTCATTAAACAAATCTTCTTTATCGCCAGCAAACAGCCTTCTTCATAGGGAGAGAGGGACATTGTTGACTCTGTAGTGCGAAATTATCACCAGTTTATAACACTTTCTTGAGCCACATCCAATATTAGGTCATAGCACAGAAACAGGTCCGGCTTTTATGCGATTACTCTGAGAAACAGCCACTTACTTACAACTCCTTATAATGTTGTCCTATTTCCTGTTTTAAATTTACCCTTGCTCAATACCAGCTCAAACAATAGAGAGATACCTCCACAAGGTCATGTCTGGGAAGGATATACCTCAGAGTAACCAGGGCTTGTACTCGGACAGCTGCGCGTAATTGGCCCGGAGGAAGGAAATGCATGAATAGTAGGAAGCCGGGTGCAGAGCAAACGCCCAATCGCAGCAATGGCCTTGGTGAAGGAGGCATTAAAAAAGAGAAGAGGAAAACATGCTCAAGTCTGGCTGCTGTTGCTAGGTAACACTGATTAGGCGTAATCACAATGAGACCTTTATCTGTATGTCCCACCCTCAAGAAGGTCATTTCAGATGCTGGGATTCCAGTTATCTTTGGGCTCTCGGGACATTACATTAGGGATTTTATTTTCCTCCTTTGTGTGTAGGTCAAATTTTGAAAACAACACAGTAGTTTAAAGGGATAAATGTTTTGACCCAGAGATATCTGTAATTAGAAAATCCACATTGCAGGATTTTGTGGCTTGATTTTAAAATGATCAAAATAGGTGTCGAAAGTTATTTTTGAACTGGGAATTAATAAAAAAAATCTTAATTACAAAATAAAACTTCAATACTTCAAAACTTCATTATTATTAATTAAATATTACAATTAATAAAATAAATGATTACAATATTTTATAAAGTTTAGTATTAAGCTGGCCTTAGCAGTATCAACTTCAAGTCAAAATCGTTTGAATATTTATTTTCTAGAACTGAGCAGTGAATCAAAACTAAGACGTATTGCAAACAGCGGTATTGCACTGAAATAGACACTATTAGAGTTTAAACATAGGAGAAGATATAATGATTTACACTAGAAATTTAACTATTTCCAAAATAGGGCATTTGCACAAAGTTAATCCAAATTCCTCAACAGATGAACTGTCTCTTCAGAATTCAGTAAACTGTTGTCTTCATACCTTGGTCCATAATGAGTGAACAAAGTCTCCAAGAGATGGTGAAAAACTTGAGTTTATGAATAGTGTCCATAACATCAGGTCCCTCCAGAAGCTTTGTCATAGGCTGAAGGTCTCATGTGTCGTAGCCAGGGGTTAAAGTGGGCGGGAACGGTCGGGAACGGCGTTCCCCCACCTTCGCATGGCAAAAAAAAAAAAAAAAAAAAAGTTCATGATTGCAACTTTGTCATTTTCACGCACATACGAAATTCTGCCTGTGAGATAAATCAATGCAATAAAAGTACTAGGTTGGGCCTACTCAATATGCGTCCCGGGGGCCAAAAAATAAAATCTGACCTCATTTTCCATAAAAATTATATTTTTTCCGGCATTATCCGCGCCGCATTCGCGTCGCTCCACAGCAAGTTCGCGGCACTTTGCGTAGCAGTGTGCCTCCGGCTCCGGACCATCATCTCCTAGCGCGGGCTCAAATGAAAACATGGCTCTGTTAAACGGTGTAAGACGCTAAACTGAGAGAACAGGAGGCTTATCGTTGGACGGACTGACAGATTTTATCAAACCGTAGCACAAGGACAGTATGAATCATGTTTGCTCGGATTATCCCATGCAGAAGCAGGACTCCTCGCGGTCCGCGTCAGGTGCAGCTTGTGTTTCTGTTTTCACCGGTGCAAAGGGCTTAACCAGCGACTTTAAGGTAAGGAACACCAGTTCAGCTGTGGATGTTTGTAAAGCGGATGATAAAGCTGATGGAACGTGAGTTTTGGAAAACTGCTCTGCACCACCAGCACTCGTGTTTAACCGGTCAACACGGGCTCTAACTTTACTAAATAACTTCTGAATCATTCATTTGACAGGTGCATTTTCTTCCTTTCTGCTCTGACTTCATTCAATACGTGTTTGTGGGAAATGTACAAGCGCAGAGATGCTCTTTGCAAAGTTAACATGGTAAACGAGGCTGAAGCTGAATATGTGGATGAGCGCGCCATCTCCAAGGAGCGCTTCATTTACTGAGTTTTTTCGTAAAGCGCGAGATCTGGACAGAACAGCGTTTGGTCCGCCCTTATTTATTATTTTCCATGGTCTGTCTGCTCAGCGCTGAGGAGCAGTGGCTGAGCAGGAGTTAGTCATGTTGTTTGAGATGTACTGGTCTCATTCTGTATTAGGCCTTTGGCCTGGTTTAGATGTGATTTAGTCCTGCCTTAGTCCTGATATTGCATGTTTTTGCCCTGGCTTAATCCTGGTTTAGTTCTGAGTAGTCCTAGTTTATTATTAGGCTCTTTATTATTCTTTATTATTCTGTATTATTCTATTTATTCCCCTCCAAAGCCTTAAAATGCTGGAATATAATATAACTTTTATGTTTAGGCCCAATTCTATTCTGTTCAAGCAGTGATGATAATTAAATTTTCATTTATTTATCCCAAAAATATGAATACGTTTGGTAGTGGGAGGCTGACCCCTGACCAGCCTGCAAGAGCCCTGCTGTAAGCACCACTAACTGTGAAAGAGGATTTCTTAAATAAAGAACATAATAACAAGCCAAAATTGTTAATAAGTAATGTTTCAGCACACATGTTCATTTCTTTGGTTGGGCCTTCTTTGAATAAGTGGATCCTGACATTTTATTTGTTTCTATAATCTATTAAGCTCCTCTCTGGGCAGGCATGGTGCTCTGCAGTCCTACATCTAAGACGAACCCAAAAGAGTGGATCTGGCAAAAGCAGAATTTGTTCATTTAGTAAATCACATAGACCTCCAATCATTTATGATTGTTAAAACCTACTAAAGGATATCTAAAAATAATTCAAGGTATTAAACAATATTGGAAAATAAAATAATTACAGTATCAAATACCTTGTATTGTGCAGTATCTGTTCAGAACCCATGACTACATGTCAGTACCTAAGTACATAAAAAATATAAAATGTAGCGCGATTCCTACTGCTTGTTAAAGGTTAGAGTTCCCCACCTCTCAAATCCCACTTTAACCCCTGGTCGTAGCTGCAGTTAAAAGAAGTCTGGCACGTCGCTGAATCCTGTTGTGAAACACACACAGGTTTTATTTAAATGGTAAAGATTTGATGCATCAGAAATATCACAGAGGTTGTAACAGAAATAAACCTATTCACATATAGGTGTGTTTATTTATTTATTCACATTATTTTGACTGAACAGTGTCAAATGTATAAGATCATGAGTAAAATAAATTACTTACTGAGCAGATCAATAGCAAGCCGAGACCTCAGGACTGCATTGTGGCATCCTGGCACTTACACAAACAAAACAGCAAAAGATACCCAAAACTCAATTCACTTAATATCAAAGTTATTTCAAATTTGTTACACAAATGCAGAAAACCCCTTACTTGTTGATTCATGTGCTGGGAGAAAATCATGACTGTTTACAGCTGCTCCTTTGTTGATGGTCGTTATAATACTGCAAATATGGAATGAGCGGAGAGAGGGGCGGAGTTAACTGAATCGAAGCATCTTGTCTTCCGGGTTTGGAAAATACCCCCAGAAAATACTTATATTTCTCTCAAAAATGAGTACTCCATAGTGATAGAGGTACAATATATCATATAAATGCCTATACTTTACTTTGGAATGGCTAAAATAGCATGATACAGATCCTTTAACATATGTCCTCATTTTTCACACGAGCAGAATGACAAGAGGACAGCAGTGTGACGTCTCAGCAGTTAAAAATAAAGCAAAAACAAATGCAGGCAAACAAAGTAAATATTTTCAAACTTTAAAAAAAGTCATGTCAGTCATAATAAACATTGTTAATTTCCTAGTGGCCTGGCATGGTATAGCGCTAAAACAGACTAAAGTAGAGTTTACTTGAAATGGTCCAGTGACTCTCAATGCTCTTTCCAAGTGTGGTGTCTAAACAGGCTCTTAATACTATGTTTTTGCAAGTAAGATCCATTTTTGAGAAAAAACAAGTAATATTTAAAATGTGTATCCTAGTAAGATCAATGTTTGCATTTACAGTGTAATGCAGTGTTTCTCAAATGGCTTTATCATTACTGTAGGATGAGAAGCTGGGACCCAAATAAAAATGTATTATTATGTAGAATGTAAAATACTGTATAATACTGTATAAGCATTAGAAAAGCGTTTAAAGCTGAAATGTTGATCAAAACAGATGAATAAGACGAATATTAACAGACTCAGGTGTTTCAGTGTGTTTTCAAAAGGAAAATGTTGAAAGCAGTGTTCCCTAAGGCACCCACTTTTGGGTCCCGCCCCGATGTTGAGAGCCACAGGTATAATGTCAGTGATATGGACCAATCAGCATTGAGACGATAGACATTTGACTTTCAAGCAAAGTGCATTGTTGTAGGAATCTTACTGGAAAAAAACTGGGATACCTATGTAAAACTGGGACAAAACGGTGGCTTTGGCGAAATCCACTAGGACACGGGACAGAGAGCACCAAACTGGGATTGTCCCAGGTATTTTGGTCACCCTTCTGAAAGTCAAAAATACTGTATATTATACAGTATTTTTGACTATACAGTGTATAATAACCTTTATATCTGTTAAATTGCATGCCACATACAACAGTGGCTTTAAAAGGTTTTCAGATGTCAGCTTTTAATTGGGGTAGGGTTATTTAATAGGGCTCTCCAAACATTTGGGGAATTTCTGAGATTCCCGCATGTGGAGATGAAGACAATCGCTATTAGATAGTGCTTTTACTCCAATCTGCTTCGGGGAAAACCGACAGGACACGCCCAGTCCAAGAAGACGATACCTCAGCTAACAAAAGAACAATAGGCAGGTAATTAGCAGTGATCAGCCATGAATAGGACAGGACTGACCGATACTGGGATGAGCAGGTCGTGACAGACGCTCTACTTCAAAGGTGTTTACCCACAGGTGAGAGTAGCTGTGACTAGAGGGGAGGAGCCGGGCCAACCCCAACTCCTCCAATTGGTCTTTATCTACGCTGCGTGCTGAGCGGAATTTCGCCCACTGACAAAGCCTTTTGGATGAGAGGCGAAACGTTTGGAGACCTCAACTACCGAGTACAGAAGATGACTCAAGTACCTTCATTGAAGATCAATTGTTAATCAAATATTTAATGTAGAACTTATTGCCGTTAAACATTAAAAAACTTTACAAAACTGATGATAAAATGAGCTGGTGTGTCAGTGAGATACAGTAGGTCTACAGGTCTGTACTCCAAATCTGAACATTTAGTTAGTTGGGTCGTTACTCCAAGTACCTCTTGGAAGTTTGCACATTCATCTAAACCAATTAAGTCCAATTTCTGATTATATCAGACTTTTGCGTAAATGGGCAGGTTATCATGGTAATCAAATGACATTTCATCACAATCCGACAATTGTTCATCTTAATAAATCCTCTCAAGTCCAATGACAACCACCCAATGCCAGCGATCTGCCAGTGTTTTCAATGAAGCCGAGAGCGCCGTTTTCTCCTTTGCTAACCGCTTGATTTGTGACGTAACACCGGAGAGCCCTATTCTGCAACAATCTGACACTGAAATTATATCCTCCTTTTTGATGGTAAAAGGCTCTGAATAACCTTAATACATAACACATTTATATTTAAATAGAGTACAAAATATGAAAAATGAAAAGAATATATATACATTGACACACATATTGCAAACCCATTCCATTGCACTCGCAGTCATAAAACTTTAGCTGTGTGATACGTTCCTTTCACTACACATGCAGAATGTCTCTCTATTTTTCTTAAAGAATTAAAATACTCATTTGTAATTTTCATTATCAGCATTTATGTCATGGCCCTTCATTGATACACTGTAAACCCTAACATGCCGATTGGACTTAAAATTTTTGATGTAATCTGTTTCAACAAAACTTTTAAGTTGATGAACTAAAAACTTTAAAGTTGAACTTGGCTTAAAATATCAGGAGTTTTTAAGCTAAGTTGAACTTTAAAGTTTTCGGTTTTCTTGGCAAACGTTTTTTAAGTTTTTATGAACTGAAAAATCTCAAGTTCAACTTAACTTAAAAAATGTTTGCCAACATAAACTGAAAACTTTAAAGTTCAACTTAGCTTAAAAACTATCAGGAGTTTTTAAGCTAAGTTGAACTTTAAAGTTTTCAGTTCATCAACTTTAAAGTTTTGTTGAAACAGATTACATCAAAACTTGTAAGTCCAATCGGCTTCTTTTAACCAATATTTCAAACATTACAAGCAAACCCAAAAAACAATTACAAAATGGCAAATTGCAGTTTTTTTTTTTTATTTCATAAAATAATAGTTTACATACCTTATGTTGTAACATGTAGGCTGAGTTATTCACAACAGAATTCAGAATGTAGTAAAGATGCAAAATATTTGTGTGTTAGTCCTTATTGATTCAAGCAGATTCACTGGACAATCCTTCCTGGCTCAACTGGCACCAACATCTGAAAAATATGGAGAAAGTCTGTCAGTACAAAGCAAGAAATCAAACCAAGTTCAATGTCATGTGACTGTGTTTAAACTTACTGTTTGTCTTCTAGAGCACACTCTTTCTCCTCTTCACATTCTGCGATATACCACTTGGCTTGTACAAGTCTGTAAGAATAATAGAACAAACATCAAACGTCAGAAATTATTAGCTTTACCACGTATAGTCCAATATTGCTCCAACACTTTCTAAGACATTCTGTAAAATGATCTGAGCAAACAGATGAACAATGAACACAAAGCTCTAGACTTTTACATTAACAGAGTAAAAGCGACGTTTTTTAATGGTAGCATTATGTGTACAAATGTTATCAAACATCCAAATAGTTGCTAATAAGTAAGTAAGTTTCAAACAAATAAACTGGAATTGGAGTGTTGAACCTGTAGTCCGTTCTCATCATATTTGATGATTTTACCATATCATTTGCTCAAATAATATAATTTAATATAATATAATTTATGATCTGACCCTGGGCCCCCCGTGCACCCAGGCACCCCTCTCCAGGTTGGGAACCACTGCTTTAGGCGACAGTTTGTCTAGTTGCACACTCAAAAATTTTCTGAAACAAATTTGTATAAATGTGCATGGAAATGCGACCACATAGAGAAAAAAAAAGACACACAAAAAAAAGGTTGCCCCACTATGAGCCCAAAAAAAAACATTAAAATTTTACAAGTGAAACTCGGAAAATTAGGATATCGTTCAATGTGCATTTATTTCTGTAATTCAACTTAAACTGAAACTGATAGACTCATCATTCAAAGATAGATATGTATAGCCTTTGTTTGTTATAATTTTGATTATTATGGCTCAGCTTATAAAAATTAATGTAACTAAATTAAAAATCTCAGAAAATTGGAATATTTTGAAAATGGACTGTAAGCCATAATCATCAAAATAATAACAAAGGCTTGACATATGTCACTTTGCATGATGAGTCTATATCATATATTAGTTTCACAGTTTAAGTTGAATTACAGAAATAAATTAGCTTTGAACGATATTCTAATTTCCCCGAGTTTCACCTGTAAATGCTTCAGTAAAGATGAAAAATTTACTTTCGCAAGTGGATTATATTTACTCACTTTTAAAGCGAAGAGCTGAGAGTCTTTCAGCGAGTGCTTCTCATCCTAATTCACGCGGAGCTTCTAATGTCAG
Organism: Neogobius melanostomus; assembly: GCA_007210695.1. Classification (NCBI taxonomy): domain Eukaryota; kingdom Metazoa; phylum Chordata; class Actinopteri; order Gobiiformes; family Gobiidae; genus Neogobius; species Neogobius melanostomus. The sequence goes on along the minus strand of VHKM01000221.1, from coordinate 3,835,050 downwards.
TGCACGAGATCCCATCGGCCTCAGGTCTACTGAAACAAAAACATTTAAGAACATAAACATTTGTAAATACTTCAGTAATAGATGAGCGGTACAAAGTGAAACCTGACTCAAATCTACTTACATTCTGGCTGATTAGCTGAGTCCTTGTGTGTGCTTCTTTTCCCTGCATTCTTCATTTCCACATACTGTACGACATACTGGTGGACACTGGAAAGCCCTCATGTCTTCATCCTCACAGGCCTCTAGGTCACAGCACCTCCTCCTGTATTTGTAAAATGGACAAACAGGATACTGAAGTCAGGACACTTCACCTTAACACAACAATGGCAATAGTTACTGACTTTACCATCTTCTTTGTGCATATCAAAGAATTCCAAGTTAGTAAGACGGAATTTGTAGAGTTGATTCTCTAGATAAAAAGAAACATTTGTTAGTACTCTATAGGTATCCATGACAGAATTAAAAGATCATAAACCATGGTAAATGGTCTTGATTGCGCTGTTCAACCTACATGAGGCACTCATTTACACTCTGATTCATACTCCAGCGTGTGCAGACGACACTGGAGACAAGGTGGTGGAAGTGTCTTGCTCAAGGGCACAACAGCAGCATGCACCTGTGGGAGCTGGGATCATCTAGGTGAAAAGGACACAGTAAAGAATTGCCCCAATTCCCAGTTGTGATAGTGACAAATCAAACACCAAAATAAACTGTTCTTTCTGTTTAATTAAACTTTGTTCTCATTACAAAAAATGTCCAACATAAATGTCTCACACAAATGTAGCAAATGCACACTAAACAGCTACGCCTACTTTCTGCCCAAGACAGGAGCGCCGGGGACTTTTCTCACAGCCAATCATTCATCACATTTCATATAGTTCCAATCACAGATGCATATTTGTAAATGAAGAAGAGTCTCAAATCACATCTCATTCAGAACAAACTTTATCATTTCTGTTACCTGTAATTAAAATAGTCAAGTGATTTGCCTTTTGATTTGACAGAGTGCAATATTTGTTATGTTTAGTGTTTTTGTAGTGGGGTGGATCTGCATTTTCTAGGTTTAAGCGTTTCTCTGATCCAGAGAGCTGTACAATACATTTTTGTAAAGAATTGGAAAAGTGTGTTGTCTGGCTGGCACAAAATCCAGGATAAAAAACACAACAAAAAACGCAATAAACCAATTAACAAAAAGTGTAAAATAGGATCATATAATCAGTAAGTGTATGGTCTCACCTTTATTTTCTGCTACAATTTCCTTTCTTGTCTGGTACTTGTTAACCTGCGTTACAAAAACAAATTAGGGTTGGGCAATTTGGCCAATAAATAAAAACATACATACATACATACATATATATATATAACTACTTTGGACAATGACCTAATCGATTGTATTCAACATTCTCTTAAACAAGGACCATTGTAGCTCATACAATCTTTTTAGGCTCATAAGCAGTTGTATACAGTTTATTAGCCCTTTTACTTAAACATTAATTTTACAATGATTGTAATTTCTTCTATTAGCCCAAAGAAATATAACTTGCTCTTAAAGTTAACACACTTGTTACGGAGTTAGTTCTCAAAGCTCTGTGCCTCTGTCTGCCCGCTGCTGCTGCTGCTGCTGCTGCTGCTACACAGACGGAGGTGCGGAGACAGCGCTGAAAACAGAGATATTAACGTTACTTGCACTTCACGGTCGATAATAGCCTGCGTGCATATTTAATCAGGTCCTCACGGTTAATTGTAAGAGTTTTAAAGACAACACGACTCGGACTTGGCCCCGGACTCGGGCGGAAGTGCGTCGCTGTTGCAGTTTTGAAAATAGGAGCGGGAAAAATCTCACGCTACGCTTTATCGATTAAACTGTACAATCTGAAGCATAAACAATTCTCCTGGTTTTAACTACCTGCAAACTGAAATCAGACATATAATTTCACTGGATATTAATAAAGTATATTACCTTATTCAGGCCGTAGAAGCTCCTCTTCAGTTAAATGACGGACACTCCCACAGCAGCGCACTGCGGCTGTGCAGAAACAAATACGTCACTCCAGCCAAGGCACGCAGGCGTCATGATGTCATGACGCAAAAGACCCGCCTCAAAACTTATAATTTAAACTTTCTAAACGTGACAGTTTTAATCTGAATGGCAATAAAACTTTACTAAACTTAAAAAAACACCCCTTTGGACTTAAATTTTTTTAGATGAATGAAGATTTTGGCTAGTTTTGAGTTCTTTCACATCTTAAATTATGACCTCAAATAGCATTCGGGTTTACAGTGTAGGGCTCTGCATTTCCACTCCCCTCTCCTATGTGTGTATGAGTATGTGTGTAGGTGAGTATGTGTGTATGTGAGTATGTTGCTCCATCCAAACTCTCATATACGTAGCTTCTATGTCCTGATCCTAGCTCCTAACACTGATGACGTGATAAGGTAAACCGTTAGATCATATGCAGTTAGGAACTAGAGCTTCAGAGCTATTTGCCCAATCCGACCGTCCTTACCCAGGGCGGAAAACAGCCGTTTCATGAAAAACTACATTAGCCATGTAGTATTGGACTACAAAAACACTCCTACTGCAGTCAGTGACTTTAATGACTCAAACATGAACCACAATAACAATATGAAGCCACACAAAAAACAGACAATGATAAAAAGCTGTTTCAGATGTACCTCCCACACCTATAGCCTCATCACAGAAATAAAAAAATGGCAGCGCGGTGGCTTATGGGATGGCACATGGCTCCTAATCGCCGGTAAGGGACCACAAGAGGTCTCTATGCTAAAGTAGCTATGATAGTTAGCATTGAGGCTCCTTTTCCTACCTCCTTCCTAACTGACAACACTATTCGGACACTTCTTATCATGGCAGACGCTGACGCACATCCAGTATGGCGTTAGACCTCTTACAAATTTACTGGTTTCAGATGTACCCTATGTGAGTATGTGTGAATGTGAGTATGTGTGTATGTGAGTATGTGTGTATGTGAGTATGTGTGTATGTGAGTATGTGTGTATGTAAGTATGTGTGGGCGGAGATTACATGGGAGGAGCTGCTGCTTATGGAGCACACCTGGTTTCACTTACCTTGTCCTGTGCTCCAGCCAGTCTTTGCCAGATTATCAGTCTACCAGACGGTGAATTTTGGCTCCTGTAGAGATTTTGAAATTCAACTAGTACTTAGCTTTGAGTAATTCTTGTTCCTGTTTTTTCAGCTCCTATTTTTGCACCTGCATGTACCTAGCTTTTTTGTGTTTGTGGACAATAAATTGTAATGACTTTGCCCACGGACTGGCGTCACTTTTTGGGTCAGCACCTTTGAGCCGTGACAACCTAACATAATATCACAGGAAGTATGATTTCTTACTGTATCTACTGAAAGAAACCATTCACACAGTTACAAAGGCTTCCGCACAGACATGTATCACACATGCAGTTATCACTGGAGGTAAGGCGGGTGTCTCTAGGCCAAGGACAACTCGGCTGTCTGAACTAGATAAAATCACTCACCTCCTGTGCTGTTGCTAAATAATGTGAGAAACATCAAGGGATAAAAGTAGGAGATTTGATCTGGCAGCCCCTAAAACTATCAAAGAAAACGGGCGGCACGTTGGCACAATGGTAGCGTGCTTGTGCTTCACAGCAAGAAGGTCCAGGGTTTGATTCCCACCTGGACGGGGCCTTTCTGTGTGGAGTTTGCATGTTCTCCCTGTGTCTGCGTAGGTTTCCTCCAGGTACTCCCGTTTCCCCTACCACTAAAAACATGTGCAATAGGCCAGGATGAATGTGAGTGTGTTTGAGAGTGTGCATGGGGGACGACGGATGGAAATTAGCCCAAGGCTACAATCCGGTGTGGCGTGTTTACATGCATGAGACCCATGTATGTTCATTAACATGCACTGTCCCGACCAAATAAACCAATAAATATTTTTTTTTCAGTGTAAGCATTGTCTAAATAATTTATACTAAAGGTGTTCCAAGGGCGTTGATCACCTGTTCCCCTTGGAAGGAGGAGATCTCGAGCCCCGTTTGTGGCAAAATGTTGAGAGAGCCCAAGGTAAACGCATTGTTATTGATGCTGTGCAAGTACTTAATGGGTAGCAGTCAATGTCTTAACTGTCTTATTTTGTTAACAGTTGATCACTGCTAGCTGTTATGCTCTTAATTGTTTTGCTCTCTTGCCTATTTATGTGCAACATTTGGCTTATTTTGGAAGCACTTTAGGCTTGTCTTGGTGTATCAGAATCATTATATTACCTTAAACCAAATCTAGGCTGATGTTCTAAAGGAAACCAATGGCGCATTGATATGTACTAGTAGCCTACGTTGCCTAAGTGAGGGGGGTCAGCTTATGGGTACATTTTGTCCCACTCTATGTAAACTCTGGACCATGCCGGTCCGCTTTTACATAATTGGTAAATATAAATAATTTAAAAAACATCTTTTTATACTATTCCTGTCTATGCCTTGTTCATCCAGACTAACCTGTTGCTAAAATTAAAGGGGAGCCATAGCATCTCGGTTACATATAGACAAATTGTTGGTTTACACTGTTCAAGCCGATATTGATTTAATTCATGTAACACACAAACAAAACTTGATAAGAAGGAAACCTCATAAACAATCTGTAGTCTGTCTCAGTCACAAGTGATTCCAGTGCTTTATGAATGAGGAAGTTGTGTTTCTTGCTTTAATAAGCAGAATGACGCAGCCCACATGTGCATATTGCCACAGGACACAGAAAGACAGCTAAGAAAACCACAGTACACTTGTTTATCCCTGATGCAAGCAGACAGATGGTGAGGAGTCAATGAAAGCCGTCTCATATGACGTGGGCTGCAGGTGTTGCCTCCTGGTCAGAACTGTTGGCACAGTGAGCGCCTTATGAGGCAAAGAGAGACACCTTTTTGGATGGTGGTGTAGGTCTACTGCCAGATTTCAGTGCCAGCCAACATGTCCCGTCATGCTGTAAACTGGGAGTTATCTCACTAATCTCAAAGTAGTTGGCATCAAAACACAGAAACTGTAGCCTCTCTCCTGTGCATTCCTATCATACCAAGAGGCCAACCAACTCCAAGATTAAACAAAGGGAACTCCTCTTTATGGTAATCCATATTTATTCAGGAAGTCCCATTCTGACGGGTGTTTATACCTAACTGTACTGAAAGGAGATCACTGCTACACTTTATCTTTGTCGTCCTTTTTCAATTTAACCTGCTGTTACATTCACAAACATAAAAAACAAACTGTTTGGGCAAGTGAAAAAGTTACATACAGTATGTCATACATGTACTAATTGGCACAAATCTCAGATCTTTGACTGTTCAAAATAAATAGCCTGATTTGAGAAAATAAAATATATTTCTTTTTTATTAATTGTGAGTCGAAATCTGCAAAATAGAAATGCCATAAAAAGGAAACATAAAAGTAAATGTAGAAATGTCGTTTTGCTGTTCCAGAATACTGAATAGATGAAAAACATTTCAACAAGGACAGGACGCTGTCAATGACGCCAACACACTGTGGTGGAGATTACCTTTAAACCTCACATCGGTGCAGCTAAAAGGGGCTTCATAAAATAGAAAGATGTCATTGCTGTTGGTGCAGTGGTGTTTGACTGTGGCTATAGTGACGCTTTAAAACAAATCTCGCAAGAAAAAGTCTCGCTAAGTGTTGAGCAGAAAATTAATAGTGATAATAATCCGTTTGCCTTATACAGGTGAAACCCGGAAAATTAGAATATCGTGAAAAAGTTCATTTATTTCTGTAATACAACTTAATATATGATATAGACTCATGACATGCAAAGTGACATATGTCAAGCCTTGGTTTGTTATAATTTTGATGATTATGGCTTACAGTCCATTTTCTAATTGTTTTATTTGGGGTTTATACAAGCTGTGAGCCATAATTATCAAAATTATAACAAATAAAGGCTTGATACTGTATATCTCACTTTGTATGATTTTTGGCTCACATCTAGTAAAAACCCCAAATTCAAAATCTCAGAAAATAGAATATTGTGAAAAGGGACTGTTATTGTGGCTCAAAGTGTCTCCTTTCATCAGCTAAAGAATCCAAAACACCTGCAAAGGGTCCCTGAGACTTTAAATTGTCTCTCAGTGGTTCAGTAGAATTCACCATCATGGGGAAGACTGCTGACCTGACAGTTGTGCAGAAAACCATCATTGACACCCTCTATAAGGAGGGAAAGCCTAAAAAGGTAATGGCAAAATAAGATGGATGTTCTCAAAGTGCTGTATCAAAGCACATTAATAGAAAGTTAAGTGGAAGGGAAAAGTGTGGAAGAAAAAGGTGCACAAGCCGCAGGGATGACCGCTGGAGAGGATTGTCAGGAAAAGGCTATTCAAAAGTGTGGGGGACCTTCACAAGGAGTGGACTGAGGCTGGAGTCAGTGAATCAAGAGCCAGCACACACAGACTGGACATGGGCTTCAGATGTCATATTCCTCTGGTTGAAGCATCCTGGTCTTCCATAACACATCAGCAGTGCTACAGGCTGATGGCATCCATGCCACGCAACCGCATTAAGGCAGTGATTCAAGTAAAAGAGGCCAAACCAAGTACTAAGTACTTGATTATAGTTTTCAAAGGACCGAAATTTCTCTGTTTTAAAATCTTTTTCTTTTTTTATTGATTTCATGTAATATTCTAATCTGAGATTTTGAATTTGGGTTTTTTACAAGCTGTAAGCAAAAATCAAACAAAGGCTTGACATATGTCACTTTGCATGTCATGAGTCATTAGTTTCACATTTTAAGTTGAAATACAGGAATGAATGAACTTTTTCTAATTTTCCGAGTTTCACCTGTAGTGTCTTGCCAAAAGAACTGGGATCACACTGGCAATTCTTTGGGTAATATAATGACAACAAAAACAATGTGTCTCTGGAAGGAGTTCTCACATAAACAGCAAGCTAACCCGCCACAAAAATGCATGTGCTTCTTATCTTACTTTAGCAGCTCCTCTTTCAGTCGTTTCTCAAATGGTAATGCTTCAGAAGTTATTCAAAACATGCACTGTGAATTAATTCTTTATTTTACAGTTGCAACAGTTCTCAGAATAATCGCAATTAGTTGTTGCTGTTTGCTTTCCTCCAAAACCCTAAGGAGACCAAGGAATGAATGTAAAAGGGTAAATAAAGAACAAATGAAAGCCTGTTGTTAAAATGTGTCTTTGTATATGACTCAGAGAAGTATCATCGGTGAATGTGGGACAGGAAGAGAAACTCAGTGCACCAGCTCACTCAGAAACACTCTGTGAACACACACACACACACACACACACACACACACACACATGGAAAAAGTAGACAATAGCCATGTACCAGGACGACACTGACACTGCGCTTCCATCCGCCGCGCTTTGTTCACTGACGGTGGGTGATTCATCGCCAAAAAATGCTTTCACGTGTCTCCTTTGTGGACTTTATTGTTTCACAACGCGCAGAAAAAAAATACCCTCTGAGCACATTTTCAGTCTTAGCCAAATTAATCACACTTTAAAATGTTGTCTCATCAAAATCAGCTTGGTCAAACAACTAGGATGTTCCCTATACTCAAGAGGACATTCAAAGTTGGGGTTTCTATTTTAGCCCTCATCATTAATAGACCTTTTCTTTTTGCATTCTCGTTTGACAGGCTATTTAAACAGAAAATGCAATCTTTGACTATCCTTTGTTGCTTTAGGGGGGGGGGGGACATTTGCAAGAAAATAGTTAAATTTAAACATATCGGTAACGGTAAGTAAAGAATGTGACGCATGACTAAATGATAACAATGCCTGAACAATTGGATAAATTATGCTTCGCCAAGTTCTGATTAGTGCACTCCATTTGACTCCACAATGCCACAAACAGAGCATAGCCAATTAAGTAAGATGAGCTCGGGCTTACTGGAAACACACAAGGCGTTTTTGTGTTTCAGTTGCAAAGTGGCGCTGAGGTTGAAGGTAATATGTGAAAAGTTAACCACCCACACGGCCAACCACCAACAATTACAGGACGTCTCCAAAACCTCATGAACCAGGACCATGTGAAAGAATGTCAAAGAGCGCATGTAATGTTTGCCAATCATAAGTGTGAGAACAATATTTGTGGTGCAAACACATTCTGTTTTGGGAAATGAAACTCTTCTGGACCAAATAAACAAAAACAGTTTGAGACAAATATTGTTTTTAACCTCTTAGCCTTAACCAAGCACATTTTCTGCAGTTCAGTTTCACCCAAATCTGAAAGCTTCTCGACTGCAGCCTAGAGGCCAGGGTAACATCTCATTTGAAAGCTAAGACCTACAAAACTGATCATGACTTTTTTGTCACGCTGTCGCCGCGTTTATGTCACATTTTTAAATCTTTTTTTGTTGCGTTTTCGTATCTTTTTAGTCGTGTTTTTGTCGCTCGTTTATTCATTGCGTTAAAATTACTTTTCCGACACGATGTTGTTGCTCTTTTGTTGCTTGTGTGTCGCTTCACTTTTTTCAAGCTTTAAGATCTGGGTAAAGTCAAACTGGAGAAAACTATGAATCTAAATAGAGCCATGACCTTAAAGGGGCTGTTCACTGGCTTACAGTGAAATCCATTTAGCTTCTTGAAGTACAACATTAATAGATAAATAAATACAGATCCGGCATCTTTAAGTAGTAGAAGGTGATTTTCATATTTCAGAATCAGAATAGTTTTTATTGCCATTGTTTGAGAACAGGTTCACAAACTAGGAATGTTTCTTGGTGCAGACGTGCAACATAAAACATATAACACAGAATTTAGATAAAAATAAGCTATAAAACTTTAAACTATAAGGCTTTAGGGGGATCCATAAAAAATATTAAATAAATAAGATACAAAATAAAAAGTTTGACACAGTTCCCATAAACTACAAAGTCAAGTAATGTGGAAAATGACATCCATGTTCTTGTCTGATTCACACTTGACGTTTATAAGGAGATCTTCACCTTCCAACTGTGAGAGTCTTTCAGAGACAGCACATTTTTGTAGTTCCTTCCTTCTTCACGAGATGTTCACACAGATTTTAAGAGGGGCGCCTGCTCTGGTGTCTTTGACAGTGTCAGAGAGGAATGCTGCAAATCATTGCCAATGGGGAAAGTGTTAAGGGAAGGCTTGTCATTACCCTTTGTACTTTGTGTTTGATATTCTTTCCACCCAGATACAGTAAGGCATTCGTTATCGGCCGGATACTGATTGAGCCCTTGTAATAGAAGTGTGTTTTATGTAGAAAAAATGAGAAACAGGGAGTGCATAGCAAGAGTAATTTTCTTATGATGTTTTCACTATACTTAATGAAAGCTGTTCTGTGTAACATTTCAATCAATCAATCAAACTTTATTTATAAAGCACTTTTCATACCGAAAGGTATAACAAAGTGCTTTACAGATTACATTTAAAACAATACGCCCGGCATCGTATATATGTATATCCACCTTATTCCTACGCCCGATGAGCCTTTGCGTGAAAGATGTGGGCGATTTCCGGTATGACCGGGGCCGCTGTTTGTTTGCATGGAGACCGTTTGCTCGAATCCACTTTTTATGAGCTTTAGAAGTGTGGACTATGTGGAAACACGAGCTGTCACAGCTGAGACGAAACTACGAGCCGTGATTAACTGCTCACAATAAACTTATGACTGAAAATGATAGTTAAAGTGATAACTTTAAGGTTCAAGCAGTGTCTTCCACTAGGAAAAGTATGTGTGTGTCTGTATGTGGAGTTAAACTCTGGAACAAATTGGGGGCAGAACTTAAACAATGTCCAAATATTCATCAGTTCAAATCAAGATATAAAAAAAATGGTATGGCCAAAGTACCGGAAGGAGGAAATGGGTACTTGATTGTTAATGAGTGTTACAAAGTGCTGTATACTTTAAAGGTCAGATCAAGCTAATGATGAAGTCTATTGTTGTTGTTACTATTATACTATTGCAGTTGTTATTATTGTTATTATTGTTATTATTATTATTATTATCATCATTATTGTTATTATTGTAAGAGGATATAACATTTAATTTAGTAAATAAGAAATAACTAAGTGACTATATTGTATTAGTAATATCTTACATTAACTATATGTCTTGACTGTTTTTGTTTTGCTGTTGTTTCTTTCTTTTTTCTTTTTTCTTGTTTTCTTTCTTTTTATTAATGCTATTAATAATGTATTGTGTCATATTAGTATAAGAATTGATTAGGAGGGGTAATTGTTATTGCCATTGTTATTGCTATTGCTGTTGTGCTATCATCATCATTTAACAGCCCAGGATTAATACCTAACAATCTATATATTATTCTTAGAATCAAACTTAAATAGATCAGACAGCGGTATTGCTATTGATGCTGATGGTAATATAAAGGAATTAAATTCTTAGAAGTAAAACATGCACATATCCATGTACTCCATTCAACATAACCCGTAGTACAGACATGTGGGGGCCGGCAGCTCGAGGAAAGCCTCTTCTGGCAGCAGACTCCTAAATCTTGTCTCTTTTAATGCATAGTATAGGACACTTAACAAATGATGGTCCGGTTGCTCAGGGGCTGCTCCCCTCTGGCAGCAGGTCCAGTCACAGAAAAAGAAAAGCCCCAAATCCTTTTTAACACACATCATTAAGAATAATCTTGTTATCATGAGCATCAATCAGTCTGCGATTATTGTACCCTTCATGAATAAATGTGGAGTATATTATGTGTCATTCAAACACTTTGATACAAAGTAATCTTATATGGGCTGTAATGGTGATGGTAAATAACAGTAATACCAACATGGTAATAAAAGAGGTATAGGAAACAAAATTATACACTTGTTATAAAGTGTAACATACTATGAATGTGACTTAATATAATACATTGTTGCATCTGTAAATATGTAATCAACTTAATTGTTAATTGTTTTGTATAATAAGAACTAAACAGTGTTATTGTTGCAACCACATTATTATTTAAGTTTATGAACAGGGGTGGGAGTCAATAAGCTTGTCTTCTTCCCACTCCTTTTCGAGCTTGAATGTAATTATTTATTTTTTTCTTTTGTTGTGTTTTTTCTGGCTTTTGTGCCTGTGTTGTGTGGCTCGAAAAAAAAAAAAAATCAATCAATCAATCAAAATCGCTCCATCGAAAAGTTTTCTGACCCGTAGACGTGTTGCCCCCCCCCCTAACCTCTGTGGATATCTTCTAATTCTGCGATCCTTCACAAAGACTTTGCTCGGATGTGGTACTTTAGGTTTAGAGAATGGATTGTCAGCATAAAAACAGTCTTTTTTATTTCTTGTTGATTGGTCAAATATCCGTGGAGATCTTCACATTTTCAGATTAAACTGAGCGAAAGTCTGTTTATGAAGCCTCGTTACATACGCCGCTCACGTGGAAAAAGGCCATGTCTGTAGTTTAATTACGTCAAAGGTTTTGCACAAAAAACGACCAGAAAAAAGTTGGAATGCTCTTTGCATAACAAAGTATTTAAAATGCAATGTATTCAGACCCAGTACAGCTTGTGTCGCCTCATGGGCCTCAGTTCATATCACTCGTACAGTGTGAGCAGGTCAGTCAGTCGTGTGTTAACAGTGTTTATTTACCTCTGTGGGCTAAGGCTTTCTTCTTAAATTTATGTGAGTCAGTAGCATTTAGCATGTTCAAAATCACCCCAAACATGTCAGTTTAAGGCCAGTTTTAGCATGTTCCCGAGCCACAAGTGTCACTTTCTGTTTTTTTTTAATTAAACCACGAACAGCGTAACGTGTTCCAGGGCTGCGCAAAGACATCTTTTCAAATGTTACGGAGGCTGATCGTTTGGAAAATCATCTTAAAATGTGGAAATAAACCGCTATGTGAAACGAAAACTCGCCCTGGAAACCAATGTAAACCAATGGCTCCGAGCGACTTCCGGCATCTCACCGGAAGTTCCCCCATCCTCGTTTCTACATGAGCCGCCCAGGAATAAGGTGGATATATATATATATATATATATATATATATATATATATATATATATAATTAGGACTAAATGAATAAATATCAGCTAAAAGCTAAGCTAAAAAGCTGGGTCTTGAGCCTGCTCTTAAATACCTGAACGTTCTCTGCGGTCCTGAGCTCCTCTGGCAGGTCGTTCCAGAGGCGAGGGCCATAATATTGGAAAGACGCCTCGCCGTGAGTCTTTTTGTTGACTTTAGGAATAACTAGGAGACGCCTGCCGGAGGAGCGAAGGGGCCGTGAAGGTTCATAAGGTATAAGCAGTTCTGAAAGATAAGAAGGACCAAGACCATTAAGACATTTAAAAACCATTAAAAGAACTTTGAAATCGATCCTGAAACACACGGGGAGCCAATGCAGCGACTCTAAAACCGGTGTAATGTGGTCCCGCCTCCTGGTCTTTGTCAGGACACGAGCTGCTGAATTTTGTAAAAGTTGTAAACCTGAGATACTCTTTTTGGGAAGACCAGAAAGCAGGGCATTACAGTAGTCGATACGACTAGTGATAAAAGCATGCATCAGCGTCTCCGTGTTGGAGAGATTGGGGCGGACTCTGGCTATGTTCTTTAGATGATAAAACCTATCTTTGTGATATTCTTAATGTGTGGAATAAAAGTCAGCTCAGAGTCAAAAATCACGCCCAGGTTCTTCACCTGTGAGGAAGGATTAAAAGACAGTGACTGTAGTTTGGGTAAATGTTTCTCTCTCTGGGCCTCAGGACCGATGACTAAAACTTCAGTTTTGTCCTGGTTAAGCTGGAGAAGGTTTCTGCCATCCAGGATTTGATATCTAAAATGCAGTTAAAAAGTGCATCCATTGGCCTGGTGTCATCAGGAGACATGGAGATGCACAACTGTGTATCATCAGCGTAACTATGAAAGTTGACTCCATGTCTCCTGATGACATCACCAAGAGGGAGCATATACAGGTTAAAAAGCACTGGCCCTAAAATCGAACCCTGGGGCACATCACATGTAATTCTATGGACCTTAGAGGAGCAGGTATCCACACTCACCATGAATGTCCTGTCTGTGAGGTAGGATGTAAACCATTTGTGAACAGCACCAGAGAGGCCGATGTGTTTTAAACGAGTTAAAAGAATAGTGTGGTCGACTGTATCAAAGGCAGCGCTCAGATCCAGTAGAACCAACTCTGTGACCTTCTGTGAGTCATAATTTAATCTAAGATCATTTAAAATCTTTAAAAGGGCCGTCTCGGTGCTGTGGTTTACCCTAAAGCCAGACTGGAATTTCTCAAGGACATTATGTACAATAAAATAATTTTCACTAGTAAATAGAAATGGAGGGGTATAAATTGACTCAAAGCAGGCATAGGAGCAGCTAAGGGCGATAGATCTGCCCACTCAGACAAACCTAATTCCTCTACTGGCTTTGCTTTTATCTGTACAGAACTTTGGTCAACTGAGGTTGCTTTTCTCTCTTTTCTTTTTTATAATGTGCTTTATAGATTAAATAAGGGTTTTCTATATAGCGCAGTTCAACCCTTCAGGTTTCAGGACACACGGCTTTAATCTACTATGTAGGCTACTTTTATTTTAGTTCTGTTTATTAGCCATTTGCAGTATAAAACCACATTGGGGAAAATGTGCAAGGCGACCTTGTAAAAGGACATTACATGACATAAAAACAAATGGCACATAAAAAAAACTTTAGGGTATAAAACTGTGTAATGATGAAAAGTGTCATTTTATATGTGCTATACCCACTGGCACGGCTTGTTTTAGAGGACGTGCTTCTCTCTCCTCTGACAAATCAGAGGCCAGCAGTCTGTTCAAGTGAGCATCAGTATGGCTCACTTTGGCCCAGGGGGATGATGGTTACAAAATAAGTCAAAACGAAAACAAACAAGGGTAGATGTGCACAGTGCCATGCTGGCAGTAACAGTGGGAAACTGGCAAAAGTAAAATGATTTAAGCACTACATCTGTAACATGGTAGAACTGGGTCCTCCTGCACTGCCTCTTTAATTGTGGGTGTGGTTTTCCTTGCTTGTGTTTTCCTTTATTTGCTGTGGGCCAATGGTCATGTTTCATTTAATTAGTTGGCAGGTGTGAAGGGGTGGGGCTACCTGTTTAAAACCAGCTGAACCATTTCCTCTCCATCATTCACTCTTGTTTGTCCTTTGTCCAGGTCAGTTTGAGTTTGAGATTCATGTGAAGTAGCTTGTGCTTGCAGTATGCTAAAGTAAAATGTAGTTTGTACCAGTATGTTAAGTAAATGTGTTACTTTAGCATGTGAAGTTTGTATTGCCGGTTTTGTGAAGGCCTATGTGTTCAGTCAACTTCTTAATTCCCATAGTCTCATTCATTGTCCTGGTGATCTCTCGGTACCTGCGGTGGAAGGGCATTACACATCAACAAAACCTTTTAGTCAGAGAAGGTAGAGAAATAAAGAGAGGATTAAACAATGAGGAGTGCATTACACTGTTTTAACGCAGCGTCTAGAACACCACACTACCATTGCGGTCGCTATCTGGATAAAGTGGAAGAAACTGGGTGGATTAAACTAGACACAGATATCAGAACCAGATATCATAGAAATCAGGTGTGACATAACCAAGAAAAAAGGGGACATAACACTTTAGCACACAGATAACCTCAAGTCTCTTATGTTCAATCTCAAAGCATCAACCATTTTAGGATACGATGCCTCCATCTGTGATAACTCAGACTCTGATCATGCCCCTGCTTCTATTATACATAAAATATTTGAAAATTACTTCTACAATTGATAATTCCTGGACTAATGAGAGCCTACAAGTTTGAGGCATTATTGCTGTATCCACTTTTACCTGTAACATATGTACTGTATGTATACAACACCCACAGTATCACTTGTATGTTTCAAGCTATTTCCTTGTTTTTATCTCATGTTTCTCCTGAGCCCATATACTGTACATCTGCACTATTCTCTGTAATGCTGAGCTCTGCAGTTTGTATCTGGCTCTGGTTTTAATATTCTCGCTCTGCTGTGGCTTTCCCTGGCCTGCTGTTAATCTGCAAAGTGTTTGATACTGTATGAGAAGCCAGGGCTCTGCAGGAGCTTCTCGTGGAGGCTATTGAAGTACTTGTGTGTTCTTTATGAATCAGCGATCGATGAAGGGGGTGGACTTCCTGAATGTGCATGATATCTGGCACAAGGCAAACTCAGCTGTGTGGTGTTCCCCAAGAGTGCACTTGATTAAATAGCAATTACTATGATTATCAAATACATTATACAATATATTTTTCAATCAAGAATTATGAGTCGAAAACTATAGAAGTATACTGTACAAATGTCACTTTCTACTCTCTACTCTGCTGTTAAATTAACATTTTGTGTGTATTCTCAATTCTTCCACCTGCTATACAAAGATAATAATTAATCAGCACATTTTTAATATAGCATCATCAACTCTTGTTTTGGTGTGAATAATAGCAGTTGCAGTGAGCATGTGCTCTCATTATCCTAATGCACTGGCTGGTAATGCAATCTCCTGTGCAAACGTTGTTCCCTGCCATCCTCCAGGGTCCCTTGAGACAAAATGGAAGCTTTTATACGCTCAAATTTAAATCATTTATTACATGGATATTTGTATTGCATGTCTCCGTATCTGAATCTGCAGAATGTTCTTTAATTATGGTCAACAAAAAATATTTTTATTTCTTTTGGGGTCATGAGGGTTGGGGGAGTAATTCGTCCTTCTTTTCTCGACTATTTCTGCAGCTGAGACCCACACATGGTTGAAGTGAAGGCCTGTTATAACCACTAGAGAGAAGAGATCATTTGTGTCGATGGGTGCGCTCACCCACCACCAGAGCAACGATGCTGGGCACCAGATGTGGCCTTGCTAAATTATACATGAAAGTGTCTGCCATGTGTCCTTGAAGCTGCACCACGTCAATATTCCTTTGTGCAAACCAGCATCTAGAATTGTTGTATTGGTAATTCTGAGGAGGTATTGTCTGTAAAGAGCTTATTTTCTAAAGTTCAAGTTTAAATAAATAAATAAATACCATAAACAAAATGTCTCTTTTTTTTTTCTTTTATTCCCCAGAAGCCATTTTAATGAGTGTCCCCTTTGGACACAAAGTTTTCAATGATAAAACTATTACAACAATATCATTATTACTCAATCAATCAAATATGGCTCATATACTGACTACAGTTACATGTGTGTGTTATAGAGGGTTTCATTTTAATGTGTCTTCCTGTCAATGTGGTTATTTTGAATTTCACAGAACTGTGTCTGTATCACGTCTGTCTGCGCTGTGGTTTCACATATACTCGCTTAAAGGAGCTCTGTGTACCTAACCATTTCCGTGCTGGTAATGCTGGAAATCTTTGTGCGCATGTATGAAAACATAATATAAAACAAACTATAGACTTTCATTGATTTAAATGAAAGTGAAACAGGGTCTAGTCAACTTAGGTAACATGTTTCCTGTTTTGAGAGTTGAAATTTTTTTAAGAAAAGCCACAGGGAAAAAATAAAATTAAAAAAATACAGGTTAAGAGCCCGAAAAACAAAACAAAAATCCCAGCTTTTCACTGGTGCTTGCGATTCAATACTTAGATGCAAAGAGCGAGAAAGCGCTGGTCTGACAGGTTTCCTGCAACTTGACCTGACTTTGACTAACCTGTGAGGAATTTCAAGCTTTAGTGACCATTCTGCACTTGAGAGGCCCATGAAATGTGGTACATTCCTCAAACTGCTCTCAGCCAGGCATTTGAAAGATATGTATCGGCAAAAACAGAGCAGGATTTGGACATTTAAAGGCACACTGCGTAACATTTTGGACTATACTGTTACCATCAGTACAAAACATGTTCCTAATGACCAGCTCGACACAGAAAACACTATTACTGCAGTGGTTAATCAAAGAATGGATTTGGATGAGGACCTTACCTGTTTAAATCTCAAATCTGGAGATGGAGAAGCTGGAGATGTACCCACTCCTGGTAAACTTACAGTCATGTCTTAAGAGACGTGAGCCGCTCACAGCTGTTTATTTATGAGGATTTTTTCAATTCTGAAAATATCTATCATAAAATAATTGCTTATATTTTAAAATTCTACACAGTGTGGCTTTAAGAATGTCTCTTCTCAGTGTGAGAAGGGAGGAAGAAAAGTTTGTTTAACGTTTAACTTCAATCCGGTGAAGCGAGTTTGCCAGAAAAACAACCGGCCCATCACCAAAAATGTTCAGTAATCTTCCTCTTCTTCCTGTCTCTGTCGAGTGCGGACGTGTTTTCTCACTTCTCCTGGCTTTCGTGCTTTTTTCCTGCCTCTGCGAGTGGCTTGTCTGACTTTTATTTTTCCTCTTGGACCACCTGCTCGCTGTCCTCCCGAACCGCTAAAATATGCCATTGATTTACTGGAATCTCAGCGCAATTGATACGTTTTGTTTTTTTGTTTTTTTTCACAAAGTGAGACCACGGAGGAGGTCGTCTACCCTGACTGGATTGTCAGCTCGGTTTCAGATGGATGTCGTTTCACTAGCGGTCCTGTCGGTCGGAGACATCAAAGATATTTGGACCCTTGATAACAGGGTACCTGCTTATTGGATGGACTACCCTGGATTATCGGAAATTTGGAATGACAGCAGTTTGCAATCGGACCACGCTGCTGTCCGTTAAAATTAACGAGCACTTTGGAGCAGGGAGTGACCGAGTGATGGAATTACAACGGAAAGTAAAGCACAACAACGATGGACTGTTATGTACGACCTGGCAGCTCGCTGTGAAGACGGACAATAGTTGGACTATATTTTGGGAGGAAAAGGGATGAACTGGAACTACCTGCTCTGGAGAACTGAACTAATGCTGAGACAAGCAAAAAGCTAATTCATTATAAATTTATGAACTATTCTGGAATAATTCTCTTCCTCCTGAGAGAGGAAGTTTGAAGCAGCTGGACCTCTTGTCTCTCCTACACTGTCAACACTTCCCTTCAAGGCCAAACCACAGAGCTAAACCAGATAAGGACTGAGCTCCCTGGGCCATATTTTGCGTAACACTGACTTTCAGACTGTAAATAACTGCACACACATACCCCCTCCCTAACCACGCCCCCATCGTACTGCGTCTGCCTCAACACGTTTCCTCAGCCCCGCCCGCTGGTCAATGGCCAGTCGTCCTTCCCTTTCCCAAGAAAAAATTCCGCACGTGACCTCATGTGCTGTGTATTTCCCATGTCTTGATGTGTCTATATATGTGCTTTGCCTTAACATAACCTGATTGTAATTTTGCACATCTTCTTTTGTAAGACGCATTGAGTTGCCTTGTGTACGAAATGCGCGTATAAATAAAGTTGCCTTGCCTTGCCTATTAAACAAGTAGAGAGCAATTTCACTAAGGTTGCTTATGTGCCTGTTTCTTTTCGTAAACATGATAATAAGAATGTGGACCTTTTCTGTCATCAAAAACCTGCAAACCTCACATTTTATAGACTTATGACTAAACTATTTAGTTTTTGCCTGATGTTCACAACCACAGGGTTAGACATTGCACATCCACAATTTTACTGCAGCATGTTTTACATTGCAGCCATTTTGGCAAAATCAAACCTCCTCATAGTTACCACATACAACAATACCAAAAGTCAAGTACAAAATGATCCTTAAGTTATTTACTATGTCTTTCATATTCCCCTATTATGTTTTGTTGTTGGACATGATATAGGGACACGATGACCTCCAGAGGGTCACACAAGAGAGAAAGAAGAGTTGGGGGAGGTGAGCTCTACAACATGCGTGTGATTCACTTTCTACTTCACTTGCCCCAAGCACTGAATTGTGGGTAGCACTTTTATATGTTTTATAAATCCTTGAATCCACTTGAAACAGTCTATTTTGCTCTTTGTTTATGGTGTAATAATGTAATATGGTGAAAAAAATTGTTGTCAGTTATGGCGCATTGTTAACATGAGACATCCTCAAACAATACTTTGTCATAAGTCTTAAGTTATATAGTGGTTGACTAATTGATAAAGAGGAAGAAAGAAGCATAATATAAGATCATTATATGGCATATGACAGAGGTGTGACTTGACTTGACTGTGCCCTAATGACATCTCAAAGAAAGTGCACACATTGTTGGGGGTTGCTATTTGCTCCAAATTGGCAAATTGGTCAATTACCCTCGAAGACCCTAAGTGTTCGGTACAAATAATGGCCACACTGCCACATAAAAGAACAGTAAGCAGTAACACATTAAGGGCAGGGTGCAAATCAAGACACATTTATCAAGGCAGGGTGCAAACTGAAAAATAAAATGTGCTTTTGTGATCATTTTGCACTTGATTTACTATTTGATGTTGCCTGTATTTCTGTATTAGGACCCCAAATCTGATATGTAAACTAGACAATGATGCGTGAGTAAAAAAATCCCCAAAAGACTCTGCTGCCGATTCACTTTTGCACGTGCTCCCTGCTTTGCACACGAGCAAACGCTTGGTAAATGACCCCTAAGTTGATGCTTATCACATGGTGCAGAATTGTCATATTGGTCCAAGTTGGGTATTTCGCCACTTAATTCACGTAGCAGATGTCTTGCCGTGTGTTTGGATGATCTTTAAAACCATGTTTATGTGGGTTAACTATTCAAGCAGATCAGTAGCACAATCTGGGACAAACAAGTCACTGCTGGGTTGTTAGAGGGGTCAGAGGAGAGAGACCAGCTGCTCTACAGATCTTATAAACTTTTACCATCAATCTTGGTGTAGTCTTGCTGGGTGTCTCATTGCTTTTTAACAGCAAACTGTGAAGGCACTGTGACTTGATATTGTTACTGGACTGAACATCAACTTAAACATCCTGTTTCTTCTGCGGTAATATGTTTTCATTCACACATACAAAAACAGTGTTGATGTTTTATGTTTTAAAGGTGATTTGTTCCTGAAATTCAAATATCGAGCAAAAAGTCCAGATATTTATATAATTTGGGACTCATTGCTGGCAGCCAATAGGTCATAATTTTGAATATGCCATCTTTGAGCTACAGCTAAGGCCATGTGAGGGCTATCTTTGAGTGTCTGGTGTGTTTTCAGGTGGGGTTAGCTGTCCCATGGAGTCAGGGGTTGTCACATAAATAATGTATAAATATATAAATAGTGAACAAATTGTGTTGTTGTTTGTATATTTTATGATCATACAGTATTAATCAGTAGCTTTTGTGGAAGCATATTATTGGATATTGGGTGAATTCATAAAGTGTGACAGCCCGTCCCGGTTGTCCCCTTATGACAGTCATAGGGCCCTGAGGCTTGGGGCAATTTACCTTTTATCGACGGCCTTGGTTGTAGTAGTCATAGTGATAGGTGAAAGTCTATATAAAACAAAAAAACGTTTTCTTCTACTAAAATAATTGTGAAGTAAAAGTACTTTAGTATCACTTATTTTGAGTATTCTCTTGCACTAATCTCTGACACACAGCATAAATCCATAATTGTTATTTAAAATTTTCCAATTTTGTCTCGATACTGCATTGTACCATTTGAGTAATCCAGACAATTACATAAGATAATCTGCACGGAGGAATTATGTCTTGGGTGGATATGGAAATGAAAAGTGGCAGTGTTTGGAGTGTGTTTCATAATCCGAGATCCGTCCTGTAGCGGCAGGTACAAGAATGTGACCACGGAGCAGTGGAGAAAATGCCGTCATCAGTCCATGGGGGTGATATGACTTACAAGAGGTGGGTTTGTGTGTGAGGTGCGGCTTGGTGTTGCGTTATCTTTGGTTTACCCACTTCAAACACTGCCATGGCAACAAAGAGAGCGAGGACTTTACCTCTGTGTACATTGGTGTATTCACATTTTGCCCAAATTATAGTGTTATTTTGTTTCATTTACTTTGTATGACACTGAAATGGGCGATACTTTACTGTATGTGTGAGCTCCCCAATAGAATAAAGTTTTGTGTTTTCAGAGACTACAATCAGTTATATTTGTGTTGCCCTGTCTGCACTCTTTTACCTTGTGTGGTCCAACCTTCCAAGAATCAGAAGCGATCATTTAGAGGACTGCGTTCCAGTGTTTAAGTCATTTTTGCAGCAAAGTCACAGCACTTCTTGGTAATTGTAAGGCAGATCATTCTCCCCATAGAACTGCCACGTTGCCAAAACACCACCGTACCAGTGCACACAACATCATTAATTCCAGGTGGCTGGCTCTCAACGGCGTACAGTTACACAGCGAGGTCACGTTTGAGCTTTAAGAGGGATGACCCGCGTAGAAGAAAGTAAGTCCTGAGGGGGAAGGTGTACGGTTTGCCCCTCTTTTGTAGTACAGCCAAACAGTAGTAAACACAGACAGGCTACAAACAGCTAACATTGTTTTATCTAAGCGTTCAGATTACATTAAACTCAAGCCGTTTTGCTGTAGATTTCCAGATGGTAAGTTGTGAGTATCCAGTAACAAACTTAAAGAGTATTTCTGATGTGTGGGCCAAAGGCAAACAAGGGCCTTTTGGTGTGACAGGAAATCTATTATGGGCCTCCCACAGAAGAGGGAAGTGACACAGAAACAGAAAGCTGAACAAAAACCTGGCTTGTCAATTAGGGCAAATAACACAGCATAAGGCAAAATAAAACTTCTCCCTGTGGACATAAAAATCAGAATCCCAATCAGAATTGTATTTATTGCCATTGTTTGGAACAGATTCACAAACTATAGGAATTTCTCTCGGTACACTTGTGCAACATAAAACATATACACAGAATTTAGATAACAATAAGCTATGAAAACTTTAAAACTATAAGGCAACAGCGGTATTGTATTCACAGATGTGCAGGTGTATTAAGTGATAGCAGCAGATATGAGAGTGGACATACCACATAGTGCAATAGAGCTGTGCAAATGACTAGAACAGGTTATTATGTTCAAGTCTTTTACTGAGTTATTGGGTCTTGTTATGAGTCTGATGGCGGCAGGGGAAAAACTGTTCAAGTGGTGGGATGTATGGGTCTAAATGGACCGTAGCCTCCTGCCTGAGGGGAGAGGGGTGAATAGTCCGTGTCCAGCGTGCGAAGGGTCAGCTGTGATCCGACCTACACGCCTCCGGGGTCCTGGAGGTGACCAGGTCCTGGAAAGATAGGAGCTCATAGCCAAACACTATCTCAGCAGCACGCACAATGCGCTGCAGTCGATGCTTGTCCCGGTTTTTAGCGCCGGGGAACCACACGGTGATGGAGGAGGTGAGGATGGACTCGATGATGGCCGTGTAGAACTGCATCAGCATCTTGGTCGGCAGCCTAAGTTTGCTCAGTTGCTGCTGGACGAACATCCTTTGCTGGGCCTTCTTGATGAGGGAGCTGATGGTTGGCTCCCATTTGAGGTCTGGGTGATGGTGGTGCCCAGGAAACGGAAAGTTCACAATGGAGATGAGGGTGGGCGAGTCTGTCAGGGCGAGGGGGGACAGTGGGCTGAGTCTTTCCTGAAGTCCACGACCATCTCCACTGTCTTCTGGGCGTTCAGCTCCAGGTTGTTGTGGCTGCACCAGGAAGCACCTCTCTCCTGTAGGTGGACTCATCACCGTCCGAGATGAGCCCGATGAGGGTGGCGTTGTCCACAAACTTGATCAGTTTTACGGACTGGTGACTGGCGGTGCAGCAGTTTGTGTACAGAGAGAAGAGCCAGGGGGAAAGTACACAGCCCTGAGGAGTTCCAGTGTTTGTAGTCCGATCTGAGTGTCCGAGACAATCTTCCCTTAGTTGCCAGAAATGTCCTTATTTTATTTGGTTAATATAGATCTTATGCCGGGTTACAACTTCTTTTATCATTCCTAAAATGTTGAAAGTGAAAAGTGTATTGTGATAATTATTTGACTAAAAATTGGCGACAAAGCAGTGATTTACTGTGATTTTGACAGATTGTTTTTTACAGTGTTGGAGACTGCAGTGAACATATTGCAAAGTGTGATGTCATCTAGGCATGAAATACAGCTGTTTTGTGTGCCGAGACGTGTATGAGCAAGAGAGAGATACTGGCATCGTACATCACTGCATTGCTCATATTCCTGTCTCCTGATGCTGTAGTAGTTGTAGCAGAGCTGGCTCTTTTCCAGAATGATACCATATTGCAGTATATGAGTTTTGGCCTCTGTTCGATCATATACGTGGCTTGAACTAGGATAAGGAAAGTTAATTTGTTTTAAGGGTTTATTGATCCAGTAATTATGTTAATCATATCTGATTTATAAATTGAATGTTCATAATCTCAATCGCTACATTTTTTATAGTCATCCCCATGATTGTGACTTTTTGGGGGGTCAACTATGCCTTTTGTGGTGATCTTGAAAAGGTATCTAAGTGAATGAAATGAAGGAATCTTATATCATCTATAGTGAAGAGGTTTGCTCATGTGACATCCTCTCTATCCGGACTGGGGCCTGGCACAAAGAATGCACATGAATATGTGAGATAGCAATGAAATATTCTGTGTGATTTAGAAACAAACAGTCCCTGCATGTAATTTATGCAGAGGTGAGAGCCTATCACTGATGCAGCCCCCACTGCTGTTCTTTAATTAAAATGCTCACAGCATCAGCAATTATTTGGAGATTGCTATTTGCGCTGCCGTGTTTATGAAGGCAGATATTCAACCAAGGTGATTTTGATAGCATGCAATTAAAAAAAAGGATTATATTTTCTTTAGTGTTGTAAATAAATGTTACTGTTTGTAGGGTCAAGCACAATGCCTCATATGGTGATTGTTTTAGCTCTGTTATAAATCCTCTGGTGTCATTCAGAAAACTGGTGGCCTGAATCGATCCACAGCCATTTCCTCCAGTAAAAGAGGTAGCATCTCAGCCCTTGTTAGCCTCCTGAATATGTGCGGCAGTTTAACCTAAGACCTGACATTTCTGAAGAGAAAGTGACTGAAGTGACTGCTAAAGACGTGGGTAATCCGGTCCCGCAAACATTTCTCACATTATGCCGTCACAGCCCCATATCATTTGCGTGTCTGGGTAGAAGAGTCCCAAGAGCAATGCTTCTCCTGAAAGAGGTTTAGGGTCTGATCTGAGTCAGGAAACGTATGGAATCTCGATGTACCTTCTGGTTCTGTGGACGACAATATTTTTCCCCAATGTCATAAGACGTGGTTAAATAGGCCAAAATATATTGGCCGTTGTGGGATTAACAAGTAAAGTATTAAAACACAGTGAGAGCTTTGGTTGTATGATGGTGTAATTACAGTGTAGGCCGTAAAGAGGTTGTCAAAACGTGTGCATGTATACAGTTGTAAAAGGAAGGCCTTCTCCAGCCTCCTGTAAGTGTGTAGCATGTTCTGGTTTTAACCATTGGATCTGGCAACCTAAGGTTTGGGGCTCTTTCAACATTCTTATTGGATTATCACCTTGAAAACAAAAACACAAAATAAGGATGAACAACTTTTGATAACATCTGAAATCCCTTTGTAATTTTTTTTTTTTTTTTTTACATTTTATCAGTAAAATACATATTCTATTTGAAAATGTTTGGTGTAATAAATAGGGAGGGAATTCTACATACAGTACCAGAAGGCTGTGTGTATAACCACTGGGCAGACTGCATGGCTCAGGGCTCCTCCCATCTCCTCGTGCGGCTCCACCACGCTGTCCGCTGCTGCAGAGGAGTCTCGCTGCTGTTGCTCCGCCTGTTTCACTCAATCCAGTCCAGCTCTGCACCTCGCAACCGTAGCAGCAGCAACAGCAGCATGCCCGGCCGAGCCACGACCAGCCTCCTGCCTGTCCACAGACAACCGCTGCAGCATATTTCTCTGCCTCATTGACCTTGTGCCAGGCGTGAACTCCCGGCGGGCGGCTACATTTGGAATTAGGATACGAGTTTTGCCCTTACCATCACGCGTATTGTGGACGTTTTGTGTTGCCAGGGAAGAAAGTCTGAGCAGGTAAGCGGCCAGTCAGCACCACGACACTGGCTTCCACATAAAAAAAACAAAAAAACAGCACGCCCCTATAGGCTATGTTATTATTACTCTATTACACGTGCGCACTAATGCATAGGCCTAAGCATTTAATTAGACCTTTCTCATTATACTCCCTTACCCGTTGAGCCAGATGTTTTGACATTTTTGCAAGATCCCTTACTGATGAACTAGAATCCAACTAGGCCAATTATTTACCAACACGTTTCAAAGACATCTGAAACGGGGACTTGTCTGAAGCACTTAAGTATCGGGCAGGATAATGTTAGGTTTAGCCACAGGTGGAAGCCAGCCAGGCACTGCCGCCTGTCTAGTCGGCTACTTTGTCCGCCGTCCTACTTTAATGACTTTGGGGTGCCGTTTTTGTCTGTAAACTTTTGGCGGAAATCCTCTGCGACGTTTGGGGGGGAAGCTGTTGTGCTTTGACTGAATGGACCGTGTGAGCCGAGTGGACAGGCGTGACAGATTTTGCTCGTAAAATAATTTGTATTCAGTGTGCGTAGCTTCCTGCGCGCTGGTGGGACAAGGCAAACAGACCACAATACGGTGTCCAATAGCCTGCGATGCCTAGTAAAGCTAGTTCCTAACTTAATTTGCATGGAGTCATGATTTTGCCCTAAGAAGATTACAAAGACCAACTGTTCGGACTTGTGGCGCAACACTAACCTTTGCAACCACCACATGGCATCTTGCTCCTGTCTTGCTTATTGCTTATGTGCACGCCCCTTGTAGAAAAGATTTGGGCTGCCGTTTTAACAGCTGTTGGATGTAGATAAGATCTTAACTCTTGCTCATTCATTCTTCCTCAGGAAGGCACGTAGGCAACGTCAGGTCCATAGAACCTCTGGTCCCCAAGATGATTTGAGGAATACTATTACACAAATCAAATGCCTGTCAAAGTACTCTAGAAATGTGGGAAAATACTGCCAATTCCTTCTTCCTTCTTCCCATTTAGGCCATTTATGATGTACAACACAGGCATAGAAAGTGATGCTTTACTTTGGCCTAAAATTGTAGGGGCCGGTCCTTGGTCTTTTGACGATGAAGAAAATCAGCCTTCTACCAAGCAAACTTGGCTACCCCTCCTATAGGCTGTGCTGTAGTTTTTTGTTTTTGTTTTTTTTTTTGGTCGTTTTTAATCCACTGATGAAATTATTATGCCACTGACAGCAGCATTCTTAATCAAGGTTGAAATAGCCAGCTGTCAAATGAAATGAAATGAACCGCAACCACAGCCTGAGCAACTGAACATAAGAAGACAAGTCATTATTTTAGTATTTTTAATGAGTTAAATAACTTTTTAGCCTAATCGAATAATCTGTAGGCTCAGAATAGGCAAAACAAAGGCAATATCAGCAGTCCTAGCACTCCTATGAAAGAATTCCATACCGTTGATTATGGTTTAATTATTGAGCGCTTGATAGTATTGCAGCGTAGCTTGAAGAGGTGCTGTTTTTACATAAGGAAGTGAGAAATGGACCTTGAGCCTGAGAAGGAGTGGGGAATGTAGACAGCGAGGTCTGTATTAGTTCAAACAAGCACAACTGAACATGTCAATGGGGCTGGAGCTTATTAACAGCTTCAGCCTGTCCTGTATGGATATGATAAATGTTTGAACCTAACCTATCATCTGTTGTTGTTGATGATGATGATGATTCCCTCCTGGGAAAGCTGAGGCACTGGAAGTCTAATTTTCTGAATAGACGATTAGTCACGTTTCAACTTTTTATGGCAAAGCTGTCTCAGAACCCGCCCCCGTCTTGTTCTAAAGACGGCTTTAACCTAATATTCTGTACGTCTCTAATCAGTCGTCAATGAGCATGACTCATTATGCAATGGCATAATAATTGTGTTGGGCAAGTTCCCCTTGTGGGTGCAAGCTAAACAAACATTGGGTCACTTGGTGCTTATCCGCATTATACGAGTCAGAAATAATATGACACTTTGATCAGGAAGAACACTCAGTATTTTATTGGGTTTTGGTAGATTGATCAATATATACTAGAGCTGTGAATCACTGCCTACTGCCAACTTATTTAGCACTTAAAAAAAAAGTTTAATCAATTTCAGTTTAGTTTAGTTTTAGTTTATTTGAGCAATTTACATTCATTTTTCTTTCAAAATTCATAACGACACAGTTATGGATGCTCAAAATGGAGTAGTCTGAAGCAATAAAGCTTATATGTGCCTACCCCATATTCAATTCAATATACATATAATACGGTTTACATTACATTGACTTCGGATGTAAACAATTGCTTCCTGAGCTTAACAGATACAGAAACCATACAATCATCAGTTTAAACTTAGACTAAGCAACATTGACAAAGAAGAGCATTGAAATGCATATCATAGCAGCTTGTTTCATCAAGGAACCACTCACCATTGACACTCTCATTCATACACCAATGTACGCAGACACTGGAGGCAAGTAGGGTGAAGTGTCTTGCCGAAGGACACAATGATAGTGTGCACCTGCAGGAGCTGGGATTCGAACCCCCGACTTTCCAATCATGAGACGACCCGCTCTACAATCTGTGCCACTGTCGCCCCTTTGTATTTAACATTTAAATAAAAATCTGTTCATATTAAGGTCCCTATTCCTAATTGTGGCAGTGGAATATATAGTTTGTAAAATTGTGGAACATTAGTAGGAAAAAAAACCCAGTAACACTTTATTTTACACAACCCTTGATACATTGTACGTGCCAAATTAGTACAATATAATGTTCTATGTAACAATGTGTAATAACATGCACCTATGTGTTACATACATGATGGAATAATATGTATTTCTGTTTTCTGGGTACATAATGTAATAAGACCCTAACTCTAATCTTAAGCCCTAACCCTAAGGCTGTTATGTCTTATTACATTATATACCTCCAAAGTACAAAAACACATTATTCCATTGTGTATGTACTACATAGGTACAAGTTATTACTCATTGTTACGTAGCAGATTACATAGTACTAAATTTCGTTTGGTACAATGTATCATGGTAGTGTAAAATAAAGTACAACCAAAAAAACCTTTGTGCGCACTGCTTCTAATTATAAAGTATCTTTATTGATCAGTTTGTGAAAGCTCTCTTTTGTACCAGAGTTTTCCATCAAAGTAAAAAAGTTTCTAAGCCCTAATCTGTCTAAAGTACCAAGTACAGATGACAGATGATGTCTACGATTTTCATTGATCGTGATCTTAAGGTTAAGGTATACTTTATGTCCTCTGCATTTGACCATCTTTCGATGCTGCTGGGGTAGCAGTGGGCGACGGCAGTACCTTGCACAGTATTGATCCCTGAATGTTGCGAAATGTGCATTAATTAACCCTGTGAAGAATTGGTTTGTTAGAAATATGTCAGGAAATTTAGGAATAACTTTGGGCAACAAATTACAGGCTCCATCTTTCATTGTTTGTAAACAAAAAATAGGTAGGCCGGTTCCTTCTGGTTCTTTTTTCTTCTGTATGAATAATGAGTTTAAGCGGTTAGCTAATGTCCCCTGGATGTCATTGTAGCACCTTGTTGAAAGGCCATTAAAGCAATCCAAAGAACAAGAAGTGGGACACCCAGTCACAGGAAAACAGGAGAACACACACACAAATGGTGTTGATCTTTCCCCGTTAGCCTGGTTAAACAGGACACAGAGGCAGAGGGAGGAGGTGTGTTGTGAGTGCAAAAGGACACACAAGCAGAATGGGGTTTTTGGGTGAGTGTTTGTAGATTGGGGGGGGGGAGGAAGATTCACCCTGGTGAGACCTGCGCCTTTAGACATTCCCGACATTCCGACCTCTAGGATGCCTGAACCTTCCTCATCAGTTCAGAGCACGGTGGGGGCAGTGGAGCACTCGAGAGCTTTTATGTCTGCACTCACTCCTTTTGGCTGAACAGAAACCACATACCCCTCTAATTTGGGAGACTCTGGGAACAAGCAGTAGCACCTCTTGGGTTTCTACTGTAGATAGCAGCTTATGCCTGAACTTTCACGCTTGTCAGGTTTCACTCCTACTCAATTTCTTTAAACATTTTACTGGACACTAAAGGTCTCTTGATTTGATTGAATATTTATTCGAGCTAAAGAAAACATTGTTTGTTAATAGTTAATTAATACTTTTCACTATTTCAAATGATCAAATTATAACTTTACTGCAGTATTGTACTGTTGATTTATCCATATAAAAAACCCTCTTACAAAATGTAAAAGTTGTTCATGGACATGTTATTTTTTTTTGGTTCTTTAGCGCCTCCCAAGGGGTAATTGTCCAATCAGAAAGGTCACAGTCTTTCGATGCTCTGTGTTGCCAGATTCTATGGCTAAAACCAATAGGAAATAAATGTTGCTATATTTTTCTTGTACCATTATAAAACACCTCGGGTCCATACTCCATACCGTACATTGGAGTAGGGTATGGTATTACTTTATTTTTATTTATTACTTTATTTTATTTTTCTCTTTTTCAGCGATGAGAGGCCATCACCTCATTGCACCATTATTCCAAAGCCTCTTCTAACCAAATGCAACCAAGTGCATCAAAGATGTCTGCCTGCAGCGAATTTGCAGAACACGTGTGGAAACCTGGCTCTTGTAAGAACTGCTTCCATCCGCTCAGTGCACACAAGGGACTAGTGTGCCTTCCTTCAGAAGAAACAGCCAGAGAGGTGATGAAGAGGGTGCCTTAACAGCTCTCTCACCTTATAGTAAGCCTACCATTGCTGTCAAACCCACCATGATGAGCCTTGAGTCCAATGATGCAATGACGGATATAAACATGAACATTGAGCAGGTGACGACTTTTTATTTATTCTTTATTCCTTGCTTTTATGTCTGTGAAATGTGTACTTACCTTGGTGTACCTTTTATATTATAGGAAAGCCCCAGTAGTCCAGTTGATCGTTTTGGACTGAAAAAGCTCTTTGGTTTGTCCTCTCTGCACATTGATAAAAATGGATGTAACAAAGCCCACAATGAAACTGGTCTGCGCAGTCCTGAGAATAAGGTGGATCTCAATAAATGTGTGTCTTTGAGTGCTTTGTCTCCAAGCAAGCTATCTAAAGATACTGGGCTCATCAGCAACATTTTTGTTACACAGGAAGATGACAAAAGTTGCCAAAGCTTTAAAAAGAATGACACTGGCAAACAGATGAACTATATAGAAACTAGCCCAACCAGCAAGAGCACTTACACTGGCAATGTTGTCCATTCCCATAATCAAGAGCATGATCAAGCTTCACTGGGAATTCATTTCCCTGTTTCTCATCTTACCAAAGTTCACAATGGTAATGAATCTAAAGCTAATATTACTGCGACCTCCAGCACTTCCAGCATAGTCCTAAATGTGGACACAAATGGCTGCACTCCGCTGTCTTCACCCCTCTCCCCTCCCAGTCCAACAGGTTCATCTAGCTCCTACCAGAGCAGCAATGGCTCACTTTCAGAAGGTTTTGGGAGTAAACCTGTGTTCAGTAGCCCCCAAACTCCAACAGGAAACAGGAGCTCACAATCAGAATCTAACTCTCCCACTGGCCCACTGGCAAAAGAGCCTATATATGCAGAAAGTACTAAGAAAAAGCAGAGAACACCTGACATTTTGAAATCACCTACAAACATGAAGAATTCTCCGTGTTCTGTAACACTTGAGTGCCCAGGAGAGTGTCCACGGGCCACCATCACTGTAATGGCCGCCCACACAGAGGAAAACAACAGAACATTTTTTCTGAGCAGCCCAGATTCAGCTGTGAGCACCCAATGTCACTTTAGTCCATCTGCCCACAAAGACACAAGCAACCCAGCTTTCCTGTGGCCCAGTCCCAGCCGAAGTGCTCCTTCATTGACATCAGAGACCCTGATTTGTCCACCTGTTCTCCCGAAACCTCAGACCAGCCCGCCTATTCCCCCAAAGAGAGCGAACCGGACCCCTAAGCTGGGCACCTCCAGTCTCACATCTTCCATTTCCTCTCCTGTCCCGCTGCCTGAACTCCCCAAACTGGGTGCCTCCAGTCTAACCCCGTCCGCCTCCTCCCCTGTCCCCCTTCCAGAGCTGCCTATGCTTTTCCTGGTCACATCCAAAGAGTGTCACTTTAAGGTTCACACAAACCACCAGAGCATGGCTGTGGATCGGCTCAAGTCCCAGCACCACATGCCAGGATGGAGCTGTCGCATTGACGAAGAGGAGGAAGACGAGGGGAAAACGGCAAAGGGGACCACTATTCAGGCGGAGCGGCTGGTCAATGGTGTCGCAAACCGGAAAGACGCCAGGAACTGCAAGTCCCAAATCAGCCCCCCTCCAATCACAGAGCCAGGCATTGCCCCGCCTCTACAATCAACAATGGTCCCTGTCAGGACGAGTTGGATGGTACCGGGGCAGAGGAGGAGGGCAAGCAGAACGGAAGCATGCCAGCCAAGCAGCCGTTGCATGTCGGCTCAACAGAGCTGCCGGCTCAACAGAGCAATCCCCCACCTCCCCCACCCAAGAAGTTAAACAGGTAAGAGTGCACCAGTAATTAATCCAAAATTAATTTAGAAATTAATTAAGAAAACGATGACAATTGGTAAATGTTTAGTGATTTAACTTGTGCTGCGTAATTCATAAAAATGTTCAATTAGGATTTTGACAACAATTAGCAAATAAATGATATAACTGAAACAAACAATGATTCGATAAACCTTTACACAAGTGAACACATTTAGGTATTTTGTGCAGTATTATATTCAGCCATTTGTTTTCCTACAATGTATTAACGTTTGTATGTTTTTTTTTGTCAAAACGTAATAGTTTAAATGTATGTTTTTTTGCCATAATCATGCAACATCGTAGATTTAGTTGCAAACATCAGGTTTGGAACTCTTAAAGTGGCTATAATTCTAATATTGTATACTGTACATTGCTTTAGCTTATTACATCTCAAGACTAAACTTTTTACATTTGGTTATTATTTTTAAAGATTTTGCACATAGTGATCTCAAGACTTAAAGCACAGCATGTTAAATGTTACACTCTATGTGGCCAGGTGCTATTGCTGCAGTAACCTTATTGATGTATTCATTCTGTTTGTAAAATAACTTGAACCATTACAAGGTAAAACATGTCCAGATGTGAGATTAACCATATTAAAAAAGCTTTCAACATTTTGTAGCTCATTGAAAATGTTATTATTGTGTTATTATTGTATTAGATTCATATTAGATTACAAGAGATTTTATTTTCTACAAGGTTGAAAATAATCTTTGGTTTACCAACACATAAAAACACATGACTATGACACTACAGACAGTCCCAGTTGAAAATACTTTTCTGGTTTCCCCTTCCTTCTAAAACATGCTGGTTAGGTTGGTCCACAATACGCAGAGTCGCAGCAGCTCAGGACTAACCCTATCATCGGATCTACCTAATTTTCTTTACTTTGCTATGATAATTAGATTCCTTTTAATACTTACTTACTAATACTTTATCACCCTCTTCCATAAGGAAAAAAAACCTATTCTGGTGCTTGGCGGTGCTACTACAGCCTGTAGTGAGTCGGACTGTTCACTGCAGCCTTCTTTGTGCCATCAACTATGGTATTCATTCACAGCATCATTATTCTGTTCTCTCAGTCTTCATCCTCTCGCCTTGTGATCATTGAGCTTTGTCCAGTCTGGTTCAATGCGTGCCTTGTTCCATTTAGACTTTGACTTTCCAATTTGTTGTGTGACCAAAAAATGGCATAATTCAATTAAGTTTCTTTTGCAACTATATATTTAAAAATGGTTGCATCACAAAATACATAAATAAATCTAACTAGTGACTTGAAGTTGACATTTTATGGGAAAATTCATTATTATTTAATTATTTATTTATTTATTGCTTAGATATTGATAATACTGTATATATTTTTTCCAGAATGCAGTTTGGTGACTTAGTCTGACGGGGTCAACCTTTTGCTGTTTTAATGTGCACATGTGTTAGTGGCTAATAATACATTGCCGTCTGAGTTACTGTGAACCTGTCACAGTTTTAATATTCAAATACTCTGGACTTGACTTCTGACGTTTTAGGATAGCATTGACTTTTATTACAAGTACGCTTTATATGAGTAGGCTCTAAGGATAAGGGGTGATGGTCACATTTCAGTAGGTCTTATGTTTGTGGTAATTCTAGAAAGCTACTAACTCTGCTGTTCCGACATTGCACATATTCTTTCTCACTACTGATTAAAAATATACCTTGTGGAGACACTTGTGGGAACACACCTTTGGCCAAGACGTGTGGTTTTCTGCTGTCCCTGTGTTTATTGAAGATTTAGTATCAACACATGTCCAATGTGGCTGGCATAAACTCTAAGCCTGGTCTCTGTAGATACCAGTTGTGTCTGATGTAGAATAACATTGCATGTGCACTATTGCTTAGCATTAGTTCAAGTAAACAATTTTTGAAAATATATGAGCGAGCAAGTTGTTATTCTGAAGAAGAAATGTTAAAGAATCATGGGTTTGTCATTGTAAGCATATAGTGATGGTGGCAAATGAGGTTCAGAAGTTGCCCCCGGGAGGGGTTTTAGATGGCAGATTGTTGCCCATAGCATTTCCCAAACAGTCCCCAATCAGCAATATAATACATTAATAGACTGGGCATAGACTCAATTTCCGTAGGTCTCATTTTGGTTTGGGTCTTTAATGTTTCATTGTAGGATCCTATGCCCCTCCCTCTACTGTGCCACTTTGGAATCTTTCTGCTACACCACAGAAAGCGTCTTGTTGCCGACAAGACACAGTACATGCTTCTGTAAATGTAACTACTTGGTTGTATGGCTGAATAATGTGAGGGTATTTTCATTTTGTACATCTATGTTGCTCTGCTGCTTTTGTGGACAGTAACTTAAAAATACACCTGTGACTCGTGTGGATGCAGGGTTGTATTACCACATTCGCTGAGGCTTTAGCAAAGCACTAGTGTGATCCAGGGGGCAATCTTAGTCTGTCACCTAAACAAGGACTCTTTCTTATTCAACATGAGGTAGGCACTTTTTGACAGTTTATTTTCAAATCGATGTAGGTCTGTAATTGTGTCATATCTATCTCTAAACAAGTGTTCTCTGAGGGAAATGGCTAACAGTCAACGTGTTTACATACCAGTGCGTATAAGTTTTATAACTATCAGAGTTAGCTTTGTGAGACAGTAAAGCTGTGCTGGTAAAAGGACAAAGTTATTGTATATGTCAAAAACACAGTCTTTATTTGAAATAGGTGGTTTATATGTCATTCAATCGTAATAGGATGTCATTATGGCAGCAATAAGTGTGTGTGGAACAAAGTAACAAAGGGTTAGTTGAATTAAAAAACAAAATGCGTAAATAAATAAATATGTAAATTATTCATATATTTTTAGTGACAATAATTAAAGAGGAAGATGTTTATTTTGGAACTGTATTTTAATGCACATGTTTATTGTTTATTGCATACATGGGTAAATTATATACATTGTACAGGGACAATTAATATGCTGGTGCAGACATTTTCCAAAGACATAAAACTAGTGCTTTTGATACAAGACAAGAGGATATTTGGTGAAATGATCATTCATGCTTTCATCTGGTCTCGTATTGATTGTTTAAGACAACTCACAATAGACTTAAGATTGTACACAATTCAACCATCAGGCTTTTGTCAGGTACACCCAGAACGGCTCACATCATCCCCATTTGATCAACTCTTCATTAGCTTCCAGTCAAATATTTTTTTTATTTTAGTACTTACCTTTTGCCCTGGTCAGAGCTCCCAGTTGTTGTTTACTTATACTTATTTGTACTTACTGGAGGGGTGGATTTCTTTGGATCAGTTTGTTGGAGTAATTGTGACTATAATACGTCAATGGATGTAAGACACTCAGTCTAATAAGCAATTGATTTAAAATTTGCTAACTTTTACAGCATGTTTTATGATACTAAAGCAGAAGTTAGTAAAAGGGGAGTTGGGAGGTGTGCCTTCTTGTTGCAAGAAAGTCAAAGAACAATTATTTATCAAGATGTATGTCACTATTCACCAATTCAGAAAACTCACAAGTGTTTTAGTTTTTAATAACCGGCATTTTCCTTTTACTTCCAGATTATGTGGTAGAATGAGTGGCAGCAACATGGAACTAGATCACAGTAGCAATCAAGAAAAGTGTGCATCATCTCCACGAGGTTTAGGGCATGCGAGTCTGCCTACAGCCTCGACTGACAGTCTTGCAGAGAGTGGTAAGTACCCAATACTTGTATGTGTAGTAGATTCCCAGAGTGTGTGGCTTGTAGAGACTATAATATAACAATTATTAGACTATAATAATTCAATGCATTCCGCTGTATTATTGGTGTCAGTATGCATTGTGACGAGGGTTGCAAACTTTATTGTTTACTTTCAAATTTCTCCCCCTCCCCTTCGCCTCTCCCCCCCCCTTCCCCCTCCTCCTCACTTGGCAATCTTACAGATTATCACTTTAACACAACTGAATGCTGCTTCTTTACAGAGAGATATAAACTGCGGCATAAGAACTGATGTGTTCTGACCTACTTCAGAAAAAAACGAAATATGTGTCTTTTAAATATATGAGCTGCTTTCCCATGCAGTCTGAAAGATAAATGTAAAATAATCATAGTGACAGGAACTGGAATTTAGCATGTAAGCTTTAACAAACAGCATTGTGTGTTTCAAAATGAAGTTTGTTTAGGAAATATAGTAGAAGCCTTTAATTAAATAAATACACTGTATCTGTGGAATACTGTACCTTGCCTGAGTTCTAACTTCTGTTTACATAGGTTCACGGGATGCCACACGAATGTCCTGCTCCTCTCCATTTCTTTGCAGTCCGTTACCATCTGCCCCTGGCTCTCCTTATCCGACAATGAGTGACCGCTCAAATAAAACACCACCTCCTCTCCCAGAGAAGAAAATGGTCAACAGAACCATGTCAGCTCCTGACAGTGGAAAGCAATTCATTAGGTCCTATCCGAACCTTCATTTGACTGGCTCAGAAAGCCTTAGGTGTCAGCCTGCATCCAGCTCTCAGTCAAGTGTACCATCCAGTCCTGTTGATCAAAAATCCATGTTCTCATCTAATGAATGCCTGGAGCGATGCCATGCTCCCCTGGGGAAGCCGTCAAGATCTAGAACACTAGATGAACCATTAAAGAGACGACTGGGGGTCCACTGTCGAAGTAGCATAACCTGCTCATCGTCCCCTCAGCTCAGCACCCCTCTGTCAGGGTCCGAACCAGCTTCAAATGTGGGCTCATCCCTCCAGCTGCAAACATTGCTCAGTAACATTGACAGCAGGGAGGGGGTGTACTCTAAACTTGGGGGACTATATGCAGAGTCTCTCCGAAGGCTAGCTCTAAAATGTGAGGTCCACTTCACTCACTCCCAGAGAAACCCCCTGAGGTTTGAAGAGAGCAACTGGTCTCTGTTTAGACTCACCTCCAACAAGCCAAGCTGCAGTTCAGGAGATGCAGTGTACTATTCAGCTGCGTGTGCTTCAGACCCGAGTCACTCCTATGCTGTAAAGGTGAGCTCATTATTATGGGTGATTGTAATGAGGTGTGTGTTGAGTTAGTACCTTGAATTTTTTCTAACAGTTCTAGATTGTTAAGTATTAAACTCAGAACTCAGAACCTTTTGTGATGACAGAACAAACTGACTGAGGATGGGGGAGCAAAGTTTCAGAGGGGAGCAAAGAGAAATGCTCGTAATGATGACATTATATTGTGATGCAACAAAAAATTAGATTGTCATTTTTACAATACAAGGAATTACAGACGCTGTCTGATTGTCTAGGTCAATGCAAAGAAAACACAAGATGTTTTTAGCCAGATTTGCAGTAATCATCTAGCCTCGCTCGAATCATTTCAAACAGCAGCTTGGGGACCATGGCCGAAATCTTTGCATCGATTTGGGGACCAATCACAGAACGAGGAGGGACAGCAAGATGATGACGTGCTATTCGATGAATAAATGAATTGGTGGTCCCCAGACTAAATATCACTTGTGATATTTAGTCTGGCGATAGCCAGGCTAGTAAATCATTATCATCCTTATCAAACCATTATTGCAGACATGAGGTCCATAGTAAACATATCTGGGTCACTTGTCTATTTGTAAAATTTGTCTTTGTTTTAAAGGTTCATTATGAAACTTTTCATAGGAATCCCACATGACTATGGATTTGAATTGATAAGATTGTATTGATATCAATGCCATTGATCATTTTTCTTCTCAATCCGGTTCTTTATCAATTCCAAATAAACAAAAGTAGGCTATAGGCCTATCATTTTTCTTGGGAAAAACTCAAAGACATAAAGCCTTTTCTATATACACAATAGACCCATTTCTCCCAAAATATTGTTCTCAAATCTGACCTCCCATTAAAGAAAAACAGAATGTTTCAGAGTGTCCTTTTATTGTAGACAGGCTAAGGCATACCTATGCAATAGTATGCTCACTAACACAAATTTTGACAGACTTGTGAACAATACAGGTGAAACTTGGCATATTGTTCAAAAGTTTGTTTATTTCTGTAATTCAACTTAAAATGGGAAACTAATAATATAGACTCATGACATGTAAAGTGACATGTCAAGCCTTTGCTTGTTAAAATTTTCAAAATATTCTAATTTGGGTTTTTTACAAGCTGTAAAACAAATAAATTAACTTTTTCACGATATTCTAATTTTCCGAGTTTCACCTGTATATGAGAATAATGGGTCTAGTGTGTGCATCAAAAAAGTTGTATGTTTATTTCACCCCATGAAAAATGAGAGCAAAAAAGTGTACAGTAGGAGGAAAAAGTGAGTACACCGTTTGGAATTTGAAATTTAAATTGGTCGTAAAATGTGGTCTGATCTTTATTAAAATCATAAGAATGAGTAAACAGTGTCTGCTTAAACTAATGAGAATGAGTGAGAATTTACTAAGTGAGTACACCCTTAGATTCAATAGCTGGTTGACCCTCCTTTGGCAGCGATAACTTCATCCAGACATTTCCTGTAGTTGCAGATTCGACGTGCACAACGATCAGGATAAATCTTGGACCATTGCTCTTTACAAAACTGTAGTTCAGTGAGATTCCTGGGATTGTCTGGTGTGAAGGGCTTTCTTTTGGTCATTCCACAGCGTCTCAATCAGGTTTAGGTCAGGACTTTGACTGGGCCATTCCAGAACGCATCTTTTATTCTTCTGAAACCATTCTGAAGTTTATTTGCTTTTGTGCTTTAGGTGTACGGGAATAATGGTCAAGCACGGAAATTTGTCAACATAATATAACTTTAAAGTAAAGTTATTGATGACCATTGATGATTACTGAAAATTAATTATCAGAAAGGTATAAAAACGCAATATATTTAATCATTTTTAATAAAATGTCTCCTGATTTACTTAAAAGCTGCAAAGCACAACAACAAGGTCTGTGGTTTGATCCCCAGACCTTGGGGTCCTGGTGCCGAATTTACACCAGGAGCTATCACTGGAAGTGACATACGCAGCGCAGTATACCTGAGCATTTCCAAAAGCGTTAATTTACTCATACGGTGTCAGAGCAGATAAAGCTTGTGTTCGAGTGTGTCTCCTCTTCCCCAAATCCACATTTCCCATATAGACTGCGCTAAAATGCCGGAGTTGACCATGTATACTGTATGCTTCCAAATGAGAACGCCATTCTAATTTAGGCGCAGTGTAGCGTCAATACGCCCATCCAACGCGTGTATAACAATGCTAGTGTCGTGATAGGTTAAAATGGTTAAAATGGAAAAATGTTACACGCGTATGCTGCTTTACTGCGCTTACACACTGTAATCCCTCTGGTGTAAATTCAGCGTTAGACCTGGGGCTACTAATAGTACTACTGCAAAAGTACTAGTACAGACAAATTATCTAGAGCTGAGAAGGTTTTTAGTGTCAATCTGGTATCCTGAGAAAGCAAACACACAGATAAAATTGGCTTTTCTATCTAAATTTGTCCTAAGAGCTCAACATTCAGAAATACTTTCATTTTTTTACCTATAATTCATAATTTGTAAATTAAGACATCTCCCCCCTCGAGAACATACATGCAAAAGTGGCTTTGTCGTTTTTTTGTGAATGCAAACTAAAACGTTAAAAGATGACATTCACACTAAACATAGCTCCTTTTATCTACAACTTCTTCCCAAATCTTCCACATTTCCTCCATTGTAGGCTGTACGCTTGTGTAATGCTGCCCCTTTCTGTTATGATGACGAGAATCACAGAGAGGTTTGGTACATGGCAGGGTCGGTCTGCAGCCAGAACCCTCTCAAATAGCTTTTTTCCACATAAAAAGTTCCATAATGCACCTTAAATAATTACCAAGGGATGCTGTGCAATTACACGGGAAACTGAACTGGTGTTGACAAACTAGAAAGAATTTGTTTTATTGGTGACTTTCTCCATATTTGTATTGGTAAACTAACTGACCTTTGCTGCTCTTGTTCTTTAGATTTGCAAGAGTCCATTCGTGGATGCCAAACAGGGTCATTTTTATGGCCTATCTGTGCTGCAGAGTATGCCCACGCACTTCAACCTCCAGCAGGACTGTGGACACTTCATGGCCTGTGTACCCCAGAGTATGTTACCCTCTGAGGAGGCCTCTAAGCCAACATCCTCTTTGCCTGCCCAGCCAATGGACAGAGAGAGAGTGGTTGTCATTACACCGGACATCCCACAACAAACCGCTTCAGATTTTGTCCGTGAGTGGGCAACATTCCATAAAGAGCAGCCTGAGGTCTATGAGAGGAGAGTGTGCTTCCTCCTTTTACAGCTGTGCAATGGACTTGAGCACCTAAAGGAGTATGGCGTGACACACAGGGACCTCTGCCTGGAAAACCTTTTGCTGGTGGCACATCCCCGACGACTACTCACTTGTCCTGACCATAGTTCTAACCCTCTAGACATCCAACGCCACCTCCCTCGACTCTTGATTAGCAGTTTTGCAAAAGCAAAGCGTCGCTCAGCAGAAGATGGTGCATTCAACAGTGTGGACCCTAGAACAAAACGAGACCATGCCAGACTGGCCCCAGAAATTGTCTCTGCAGCTCAGTACCGCAAATTTGATGAGTTCCAGACAGGCATCTTAATATATGAGCTCCTCCACCAACCCAACCCATTTGAAGTCAGTCCAGCACTAAAAGAACAGGACTACCGCTGTGAGAACTTGCCTCCCATTCCATCGGTGTCCCTCTACTCAGATGGTCTACAGAAGCTGGCCCAGCTGCTCCTCCAACCAGACCCCATTAAACGCATTCACATCCAGGAGGCTAAGCGCATTTTGCAAAGCCTGCTGTGGGGCCCAAGGAAGGACCTCATGGAGCAGCAGTGGGAAAGGAATGGACAGGGAGCCAACATCATGGAGGCCTCCAGGCACGAGGGTCTCCTTAACTGGCTGGATGTGAAGCGCGCCTTGCTTATGATGAAATTTGCTGAGCGCTCTCTGGAACCAGA
Organism: Neogobius melanostomus; assembly: GCA_007210695.1. Taxonomy (NCBI): domain Eukaryota; kingdom Metazoa; phylum Chordata; class Actinopteri; order Gobiiformes; family Gobiidae; genus Neogobius; species Neogobius melanostomus. The sequence goes on along the minus strand of VHKM01000221.1, from coordinate 3,794,665 downwards.
AAGAAATGCTGAACTGGAGGACTGGCTTTGCTGCCAGTATTTCTCCTCAGCTCACCCTCTGTCGCTGTGTCATACTGCCGAACTTCTCTACTCACTCAAATGAATGACTTCATCCCTGGAAAGTTGCAATTGTTCATGTGTGCTCAAGCCTACTATGCTGTTTGAGGCATTGTAGACGTTTAGTGTAATTCCCCGGGGTCTCCATCAATCTAATGAATAATGTGAACCAATATTTTGACATTTTGATGGATGCCTTACTCAGTCCACTTTTTCTGGGGCATGTCTTTGTAATGTGCAGCTAACTCCCAATATATCATTGTGCTTACAGTATATTTGTCAAGATAAAAATGGAACTTGGATGACTTATGATCACATGCACATAATCCAGTGTTGTATGTTTAAATAGCCTTTGTTTTGGCCAATGAATTGAATAATGATCAAAATACAGATTTTTATCCAAATGTAAATGTCATTTCATCTGTGGCAGTGCCTTTGTTTATGTTAATAGCAACTTTGACACACAGTGTAAAATATATTTGAGCTTTGTGAAACTGGCATTTCACATCACACACTGATTTAAAGTCCAAGCTGGTCTTAAAAGTTATGTCAGTATTTGTTAAATATTTATATAGGTTTTTTTTGTTCGCCAAAATATTTTACAAACATTTTGTATTTGTCGACAGAACTCCTCTTTTGGTCCCTTTTACTACTGGGTGCTGATGCAAAAGCATTGTGTTACTGTATTTGTCTTGTGTGGAAGATGTGTTTCTTTACTGGTACTTCTAATTATGATCTGATTTAAAATAAACAACATGATGCAAAATTGTTCATTTGTTTGAAAGTAGCTGAAAGTAGCTTCACTATACTGTATATAATATAAATCATTTTACTCAAGAAGTAAAAAGTAATGGCCAAAATAAATACTCAAGTACTACAAGTCCTGGGGAAAATGCTACTTGAGTATTGTGAGTAGTGAGTAACTGTTTGAGCGTAAAAGTCTGATTTATGATGAGAAACAAAAATGAAATGTAAAAATCCTAGTATTTCCGCAAAGGAAATATCAAAAATTTTTTTTTTTTAAAGAATTAAAGAATTACTCTCTCAAATAAGAGTACAGATACTTCATTATAAAATTACTCAAGTAGAAGTAAAAAGTACCATACTGTAATACAATTACATCAATGACTACACTAAACAGAAACAAAAAATTGTGTGAAAGGGGAAATGTTCATTTGCTCAATTTTACTGCTTTAAGTAAGTAAGTGCTTTATTGTCATTGTACAAGTGTACAACAAAATAGTGTTCAGGTGTTAGTCCTGAGCTGCTGCGGCTGAGCCGCGCTGCCACTGTGTGCAACCTGACCCGCATGACCTTGGAGGTCGGGGAAACTAGCACTCGGAAGAAACCTGGCTGGCTGCCCTCGGTCTCCTCTGATCCTCTGAAACGGTGCAGCGCCTCCTGGGTTTGTCCCCGTTTCAGAGCGTGGTGTCCTGCACTGGTCAGCTCCACCTCCTCCTTCCTCTTCCTCCCTCCGCTTCACAACGGTCTTTCACCATCTCGTTTGTCCTTTTTTGTTTCCTGTAGTACCTTACTTTAAATTAGTATTCATTCATTCTTTATTTAGTACTTTATTTAGTCTGGTAAAAACATAATTTGCCCCTAGATGAAGAATTTATAATCATATACCAGTAACCCCAGTGACATGATAGTTTGTTAGGCTTGAGCCACAAATTATTCTCGTTATCTTGGACCACACTGACACCAAGTGGCCAATTGTCTCTTAGAAGAATTGGCAAATATTAGCACAAAATCACACTGTCCATCCATTATGATTTGATATACTTTAATGTCAATTGAAAGCACAGCATTAAAGCATTTTATCCATCACACTGTGAAAGATGAGATACAATCAAGCACTTTTGGCAAATTAGTAAGTATCTGGTCAATAAATTGTACAGTGGACAATACATCACCTTTAAGATGAATCTCTCATGAAGAAAAGTCAGCGCAAAGTTTGTGTTTTAAGTCTGTGGTGTCTGAAAATGCATTCAATCTTGAGTTTTGAAGTTTAAGTGAGATTTCTTGACAAATGAATTGCCAGTATACAACAATGAAGCACCAGGTTCCAATACAGAACACAGGTGTGATCAGCCCAGGAGGATGAAGGGGGGGGAAGACAGTCAGGTATGGATACGGGTATAGGAGGAGGAAATTAGAAGGAAGAATGGGTGAAGGGCGGGCTGATTTCGAGGCTTTGTGTTCATTTCTTTTTGGGTTTTGCCTCCAAGGGTAAGCCAATATCCCTCCCACGCAGCTTGAGTCCTGTTCCAATGGTAATGACAACAATTTGTAACAGACTTTACAGAAAACATTTGTGAATTAGAAAAGTATTCATGGTTCTCACCAATTGCTCTCTCTATTTTGCCCAAAATCTGGTTGTTGGGAATTGCTTTTCCAGCCTCATAGTCCGCAATAATCTGAGGCTTCTCATTAATTTTCTACAGTGCAGAAACAAACAAGAAGTCAGTAGCAGACGTTACACTGGTTAATAAACTGTAAAGCCCAAGAGGTTGATTTTATATGTTAAATACTCACAGTGGCCAAGTCTTTCTGAGTCAAGCCAGCATCCTGTCTGCCTTTCATAATGACTTTTCCCACTTCTAGAGGAACCCTATCATGGTGCAGCTCCTCAGTCTCTCGATCCAATTTGGCTGTATTCTTTGTCACGAGATGCTGCTTGTTCTGTCCTGCAGACCCTAAGTAATAGGGTGAAAAAAAAAATTATAATAATAATAATGTGGGAACTATAGCAATTTTTGGCTAGCTTTTGGGACCATAAACAGTTTTTATATAATGGTTAAATAGTTAATAACGATTTCTTATTACCAAGGGTTTAGTTAGTTAAAACCCAGATGACTGGGATGGTAAGCTTCTTACAAAACAACAAAGCAAAGACATAATTTGTTACATTTGTTTCTTACATTTCTTAGATGTCTCCAAGTCTTCCCCGCGTCTTTGAGCAGCAGTAATAGCCTGGAAAAACAAAGCAGTAAAATAATATTGTTATGGCTTATCTTACATTTTTATTGGCAGTTGCAGTATAATTTTATATTGAATCGTTCAATATGCTCTCTTCAATATTTGCGTATTGTCGATGTGCTGTCGATGTATTCTCAGACGTTTCCTTTTTCAATGGTTTAGAAGCGCTTTAGCACTAGAGTTCATTTTGACAGTACAGAAGATAGTGTATTGTTGAGATATATTTGCCTGTTGGAAAAATAAAACTGAAAGGACTTGCTAGGAAAACCTGTCCCCAGTGCATGTTAGTTTCTGCCAGGGCTGCTCAATGTCACCCTTGGCGCAGTCAATGAAACCTGTGGTCCAGTGCGTAATTTTAAAATATAGATTTAATTAATTAAATCACTAGAGACATGCTGGACTCTCCATAGGCTTTTACTTTTACTTTATAGCACAAGTGGAAAGGGCTTATTGCATCTCCAATCGCCCACAAACATCTAGAATCCCTCTAAACAGAAACCTCAACATTACAGACCGAGTGAATAAAAACTAAAAGTTAACACTCGTTGTGCTGTTGTTGCCATGCATACAACACCCTATAGTTGCTTGACAAATAGGGCCTACATGTTCAAAAAGCAAGTCAACAACTTCGTTGACCGATCGCTCTCATAAGGCAACATAAGGCCAGCAAAAACAACAGTCTCCACATGCAAGCATAAACTCCAAATCAAAGAACACTTCGATTATGTGCTCAGCTCAACGAGGTGTCCATAAAAAAGTGAACCAACACAGGGAGGTTAATTTAATTCAGAAAACGGATCTTCAAATGATGAGGAGTTTTTAATCATTTGGGGACTCGATATTAACTTTTCACACCAAACCAGGGGGCTATTTTATTGTTCCAACTAACTACATTTAGTATCTACGTTGAACAGTTTCCCGAATTGCGTCATTCAGCTGATCACACAACTAGCTGTTTCTTTGGGTTGTTCTTCGATAACACACTTGCTAAAATTGAAACGCATGGAGTTTTTAGGCATAACGTGGAACACGTAGCTTTAGTAGCAGTAGCATCACAGCTAACCTGTTTGGATTTGGCCTGAGCAGCAGTCGGCCCCTTCTTCCGTAGGACCGTCACGGTGTCCCAGTCGCTTTCAGCCATGTTTTCAAGGGCTTAGTCGACACACGTCGAAAATATCTTGTTACAAATTCAAAATTAAATTCAACTTGGCGTTTTAATGTGGATATTGACTTGTACTCGCCACAAAATAGGACTCAGACGTTTCTGCCTTGCTTTCTAGAACTCTCACCCACGTATCTGCTTATCCACGCTTTATTTACAACAGACGCAGAGATATCTTCTTCTAATGGTTTACGGCAGGACAAAGAGATATCGTCACATTAGCGACACTCTATGGTGTGGTGGGGCATAGCACAACAGTATAGCCTTTTGACCTACATTCAGAATGGAAATGCCATGGATCTAATGGAAATGCACATGATTTCATCATTCATAAATATTCAATCAACATTAGAGTTCGGGAAATTCCACAGTTACCATGGACATCGACCATCTTTGCAGCGGTTAGCATACATTTCCATTGACTAACATTAGCTAAAAACAGTATAAAAAGTGGAGAAAAAAGACGTGGAACAACTCCGTTAGCTGCTGAGTTACTGCTGGTAAATACATCTAACACACTGTGGTGTCCAAGTGTTTTAATGTGAACAATAACTCCAGTATTTTAACTTTTAAAATCTCCATTAGTTTACAATTGCTGCTAATCCCATAATGCTTAGCGATATGACATTACATTCCCAAACTCTACTTGATCAACAAAAGCTCAATCTTTTGAAATTGCTTCCATTGCCAATATTTTTTTACCATGTCTTCATTTTTATTATTAGTTGCATACAAGTATTAAAGGTGCATTATGCAACTTTTTATGCAGGGATAGTGGAATTTCATCTGGCAACACTGATTATGGACTTTTTCATATTAGAAACAAACAACAGTATGGACCCTTTAACTGCTGACATCATCAGTGACATCAGCCGGATGCAGGAAGTGATCAAGAGAAATAAGATTAAACTAAAACTAGCGATTTTAAGTGTAAAACTACAACTGAAAAATGTGGTCCTGTTGTGGCTTAAGATGCAAGAACAAGAGGAATGACATTTGAGACGATAAAATAAAGTTTATCTGATATTTCCCAAAACAGTTAGACATTTGTTTATCGTTACTATGACAACAGCTACAATGGAAATAGATAGGAATCGAGCTTCCCCTCCAGCTAAGCCCGGAATGTTTACAAACAATTAAAGGGTCTATACAAGAAATACGATTACAAGTGAAGTGTTGAATTTTTAGTCCCACAGGTGACTGAGGAAGAATTATTACGAAGAATAATATTACTTGAGAAGAAGTAAAACTATGTCACGAAACTAGTCATATAAGCATACAATTTATTCAGTGATTAAATGTGACCACCTGTCGATTAGCACTTTTAAGAAAAATAGAAAAAAATCTGCTCAAAAATAGTGATGAGGCTAATTTTGCCCAAGTAGGTAGAAACAAATAGTCAAGAACTAAACATTGTACATTGTTTATTAAATGTTAAAAATACATTTAGAGAGTGAATAGTAGTCAGTGTCAGGTCTACAAAAAAAACACAAATGGGTAGGCATGTGTTACCAGTTACAGGACATTTCAGAGGCAACATCACTGTTCCTCCGGGTACGAATGGGGGACCAGCCGTATTCAGACTGAACATTGTCATAACCTAAGCAGAAGCTGTGTTTTGAGCCATGTTTTCCTGCCCATATGCGAGGTTTAGGGTTCATCTGGAAAAGAAAAGGATAGAAAAATACATATTTTTTTGGTCATTATTTTATGTACATTGAATGTCTAAATAGTTTCGCCTTATCACTCATAGTCACAGAAAGTGTATTGCAAACAGACATTCCTCTTCTAATTGACCTGAATCAGTTTCAAAACACCACGTAGCCAATCCCTATTTTCGGAGGATTGTTTAGCCCGTGGTTATGGGCAAAATTAAGGCTCAGGAAAACAAACTTAGTGATACCTCTGATGATAGCTCTAAAGGGGCTGAACCTTTTTACACATTTACACATATATTTTAAAAGTATGTACAATAGGTTCCCCTCTGGGGCCAGGACTCCCCTGGAAAAGGGATTCCTTCCTCACTCAAGAAAACAAACACGCACAGAGCTGCCTGAATAAACGCCACTAACCTTTTTTGCTGCAAGCGTTAACCAGCTAATTTAAATTTCTGGATTATTAAAATGTCTCCACAAGGAAAATGTGTCTTTGGATGTCAAAGAGAAGTTTCATTTTCAAGTTTCCAAGCGATGAGACAAGGCTAAAGTCAGAGTTTGTCTGAGGTTATTAGTACCGTATTTTCCGGACTATAAGTCGCACTTTTTTTCATAATTTGGCTAGGGGTGCGACTTATACTCAGGTGCGACTTATATATCAAAATATATAATTTCACATTTGTTATTTTCACATATTGAAACCACTGAAAATGTATAAACGGTAAAGTTTGGAGTGAGCCAGACACTTGTGAGGGACTGGCGAAAAGCGAAGGTTACTCTGACTGCAATGAAGAAAACAAATGTTTAATTTATCACAGGTGGACTTCCAGTCAAGTAGTAGAAACGATCACTAGAAACAGGATGCAGTAGAGTTCAGTTTTGCGTGTCATAGCAAAGGGTGTGAATACTTATGTACAGGGTGCGATTTGTCAAAAAAACAGAAGGGGGGATAGTTACTCAATCACTTTATTGCATAAAAAGCACATACATTTTAAGCTGTTAAACTTAAAAACCCAGTGTTGTAAGATGTGTTCTAACTGTCTAGTAGTAGCTCAGTATGTGTGGAGCGCAGGGTGAAGTTGATGCCGCTGTGTGCAGGGCGTCCGTGCCTGTGTGTTTTTGGGCTGAATATAAGCGCGCATAGCCCAATTCAATGCGTAATGATCCAGCCTATAGCCTACCCCGAGGCAGATATTTATATATGAGACGCACAGGCCTATGTTACGTGTTCCTCTGTATAGTTTTGGATTATATTCAGTGAGGAGCAGCGAGGAAGACAGGAGATGAGAGACTTCAAATGGCCTGTGCATAGACGACTGAAGGGGCTCAGGGAGTTGGGCCGTTTTGGAAAACTCTTGATGATCAAACTTTAGGTAACCAATGTAGTGTGACCAGGGCGACAGGTGTCTTTCTTTTTTGAGGGCCAGAGCTGGAAATGTTACAGCATGCACATGTATGCGCACGGCTGGCACTTCTCAGAACCGAATCAGAACCGTGGTAAAGGTTCCTCATCCTGTTTGTCAAACTGTTGTAACACGCGCTGGGTGTCACACATAGCTGGGGGCATTAACGCACGGGTTGCGCGGGTTACAGGATCCTCCGCGGTCCCCGCAGGCTGCCCGCGGATCGGGTCCGGTCATAAAAGTCTCCTTTGATCGCGGGCCGGGTTGGGGCGGTTGCCGCCACTCATTGCCGCCCTGCGCGCATTCATAGTTCAGCCACGATTCAGTCTATCATCTTTACAGCGGGTTTTTTGACGTAAAATAAGCAGCGTTTTGCTGCTTGTGGTCCAGAGAACGCTTTTTCCACGGCATGTGCGTCTGTGCGCGACTTCTCTGTCCCTCTCCTGCAGCGCTCTGCGCAGAGAGAGAGAGAGAGAGAGAGAGAGCGCGCGAGGGGATAAGACTCGCCAGTCCTGTTCATTTCAAGCTCATTTCTGTATGTGTGCAAAAATAGATGTAACTGATCATAAAGTCAATCAGGATACATAACACAGTTCCCTGTGCATATTCATTCATCAGAAATGACACATGCAGTAGCCTTACAGGCTACACTTAATAAGTCCAGTCTCACAATATAGTTCCCCGGGCCAGTGCCCATCCCGGGAGCGCGTCAGCTTTCAGGCATTCATAAGAGAGGGGTAAAAAACACCTATTTGCAAAGTTCTGCAAAAATCCTGGTACTGGTGACGAGACATGCAAACCATGAGTGTTTCTAACTCCGCAGACCCTCGCTCTCTGCAGACCCCGTGCGCATCAAAGCCGCTAAAGCAGAGATCACCCGCGTCTCATGTAAAATTAAATCAAATGGCCAGCAGGTGCAAAGCCAATTTTACAATTCTATCCCCCCTACGTTTAATACAGTAATACAGCAGAAGTAGGGATAGGGATAAAAGAAACAGAGACGGGGACAAGAAAACCAGAAGGGGGGAAAATCCCCCCCATCCCCCCCAGCAAATCGCACCCTGCTTATGTATATTTCAGTTTTTGACTTTTAATAAATTAGAACAACTTTAAAAACGTTTTTCCACTTTGTGAATATAGGGCATTGTGTGTAGATTGAAATGTATTTTGAAATAAGGCTGTAACATAAAATGTGACAAGTGAAGGGCCGTGAATACTTTCCGGGTGCACTATATTATACCTATGATATACACTCCCTTTGTAGTGTAGTATTGTGGGGTTGTGGGCCCTGGGAATTTGCTTATAAAAGGCCACTGCATCTTAGTGTCCGCCCCTCTACCGGACCTCTGAACCTGGACGTCATGCGCTGCAGGAGCCGAGCCATGGCTGCAGGATGCGGAGACACACTTGACTGGAATACAATTTGGTGCACATAGAGGGGTAAAAGAACGTCCGTTTCCTTGCAAAAACGGCACACTTGCCCCCCAGTGCCCCCACTTAGTTACATAAGGTATAGAGTTATAATGACTAGCAGAAAAGTTACCTGAACAAAAACAGCTGCATTCATGTGAAGTGTGTCCACGCGGTCCGATATGCGATTTAACCAGTCCAGATGATTTAAAACAGCCTTGCTTAAGTCACTGTTGGTCTAAAGAAGAAAATAAATTATATAGTTTTTCTAAATGCTTTACAATTGTTTGTATATGGTGTACCGTTGAAAGGTTTTCCCTCAAGTCCAGTGCAGCAAGACGAACATGTTCAAGTTTATCAATCTGCTCCTTGAGGCGATCCTCCAGCTCTTGTATCACCATGAGGTTTTCATCTGGTCTAACTACTCTCTTTGTAGTCATTCTCCAAGGTTGAAGTTGAGGAATTTATTTATTCCACGCTGAAAAGCAAAAAAATAAATCTGCTTCATTGTGAATTTTGGTGCATTACAGTAGGCTAATAGCATGTTTAGATTTTGTATGCATCCTTCAGGAAAGTTTTCACAAAAATTTGAAATATACTCTCATTGGTTATCCAAATGAAACTGCTGTCCAACCACGTGATCTATACCGATTTATTTGAAAGAGACCTACTGAATTTCTATAGAGCTCAACAGTCGAGGCAATGGATAAAATGAATGGGATTTTTACTTCCGACCAGGAAGTTAAAAAAATAATAATAACTGTCCACGTATTTTTGCCATGCTGTTTTCAATGTAAAAAGGGTATTTACAGCTTATTTATTGATAAAGCACTTTTTCAAAAAACGAAATCTCAAATCCAAGGCTCTGAGAGCTCTTTTTTCAGTAAGAGTGGGAGAAAGGAGCTGTCGGAAGCAATAACGTAACACGGACGCTAACGTAATAAATGTAGTAAGCCAATAACGTAATAACACTGTTGGGCCAATAACGTAACAACACTGTTGGGCCAATAACGTAACAACACTGTTGGGCCAATAATGTAATAACACTGTTAGGCCAATAATGTAATAACGATTTGCTGGCCAATAATGTAATAAGTTATTACGCTATTAGCTGGTTATTACATTATTGGCCTGACAAGATGAAAATCGTTCACAAATATATTAAATCAGCCAATAATGTAATAATACATCAATCTGACTTTATTTTCTAAAATGAACACATTAAGCTTTGTTTTTGTGCAGTTTTCTCTATAACGTTATAGATGACCTGTTATTTTGTGACTATTTACATCAGTTGGTTGGCATTTGAACCACCAACATTTCAGTCATAAGATGACCCACTTTACCATCTGAGCTACTGTTACAGGAAAATACATATGAGCTGCAACAAGTTACCTTCAGTGGACAAAAAACAGCACCATGGCTGAGCGGTTGCCGCCCTTGCCTCACAGCTAGAAGGTCTCAGGTTCGATTCCTGGACCATATGAGCCTTTCTGTGTGGAATTTGCACGATTCTCTGGATGTCTGGATGGGTTTTCCTCCATCGACCAAAAACATGCACAACAGGTTAATCCTCCAGCGCGGTGATTCAGACCATGTATACGGGGACAATAAAGTACACCTTAACCTTAAAAAAAGGGGGAAAAACATTTAAAGGTGCATTATGCAACTTTTTATGTGAAAAAAAAAGTTTGTATTTGTGCAGCGGCTGTATGAGTGGCAAGGCAAGTTTATTTGTATGGCATATTTCATGTACATGTACAACTCAATGTGCCTGACAGCAGCACCAGACACCCATGAGTGGTCAGTATGGCGCCTTTACGTTCGATCATGGTGGTCTCTACAACTCTCCAGGATCAATTGTTTTGTTGTTTTTTCTGGTGAGAGGGTCCATCACTAGTGAAAACCTTCCAAACAATTGATCCTGGAGCGTCCTACAGACCACTGTGACGGAAAGTAAAGGCGCCATACTGACAGCCGCTGGCTTACAAGGTCAAATACGCACAAATATAAACTTTTTTACATAATGTTTTTGGAAAAAACAAATGAATACAAAAATTGATGAAAACCCACAGGTCATCTTACATTTGAGAGAAAACAACAATGTTTAATGTTTTAGTTTTTGAAAATAAAGTTGGATTCATGTATTTTATTATTGGGTAAATTTATTACATTTGAGAATGATTTTCACCTTGTCAGGCCAATAATGTAACAACCAGCTAATAACGAAATAATTTCATACATTATCAACTGGAAAATCATTATTATGTTATTGGCTCAAGTCAACAGTGTTATATTATCGGTACGTTACTGATACGTTATCGCGTATCTTACAAGGGCGGTTTCTCATCATCACAGAAGCACATGGGCTTAGTAAAAAATGTTTACAAAACATTGCTACGCCGTATGTCTGTGGATTTTGGCTGTTTTTTCACCTACCAAAGGACTGAAAGTAAGCGGGACTAGGACGACCTGAAGTGAAGACCCGGGCTTGATCAACTCTATGTGATAAACGGTCTCTGGCTTTATTGCTGTTAAATGTTTTCTAATTAACTCCAATAGTGATTTTTGATGTCGGTAATGGCTATGTGTGTATGACGCTCCTACCTCTTAATTTAGTATAGCCTGCCCTATATTTTAGGGGCAGACCCAACACTTTTCACACACAATGTTAGACGTAGTCAGAGGTGGGTAGAGTAGCCAAAATATTTACCCAAGTAAGAGTACTTTAAAATTACTTTAACATTATTTGTCAAGAAGAAGTAAAAAGTAGTGGCCCAACTATTCAGATTCAGTTTATAGGCCATTTGCAGCATAAAACCACATTACTCAAGTATTTCATTATTTACTCAAGAGTAGAAAAGTAATTGGAGAACATTTTACTTGAGTTGCCTACTGTACCGAATAACTGTAAACCGAAAAAGTTTGAATTATGTGTCAGTGGAGACAAATTATGGGAAACAAAACATAAAAATGAGAAATTTGAAATATTTTCAAATAAAATACGATAAAACATATAAAAGGGAATCATGAAGAATGAAGTAAGCAAAATGCAAAATAAAGATTTACTCACATGGCACGCAAGTTACATTTTTTTTACTCAAGAGTACAAATACTTCTTTTTAATATTACTGAAGTAGAAGTAAAAAGTACTGTAGTACTTGCAAAAGTACAGTTATTTCAAAAGGTTACTCAAGTACATCTACTTGAGTAAATGTAACTGAGTACTACCCACCTCTGGACGTAGGTGAGTGAACTATCACCTCATTAACCAGGACCACGGGGCCTAGGGTCAAATTTCAAAAGCGGCAAAATATCTAAAATACAAATAGATCTGAATGATGTTTAGATCGGGAGAAGACTCCGACAGAAAATGCAAAGCGTAGCCTGAAAGAAATTATCTCGAACTAAACCACCAAAACGAATAAAGTCCAGAGTACCACTCAGGAAGTACCACTCAGAAAAGCACACGAAGGCTGCTAGTAGCTAACCACAAGTAGTACACGAATCACAGATAGACAAAAACTGTCTGAGAAGTTTCCAACTTTGCCTAGTTAACGGTAAAACAAAAAGTTTCGAAAGGTTATGGATCCCAGATGACCGCAGGTGGTCGGTACTGTAGATGAAACAAAACCCACTGCTGCCCCACGCAGTCAGGAACAGCAGCTAGATCAGCGCATTTCCGCATTAAAAACTAAACACATTTCTTTCTTTTTTTAATAGATCAGCATCGATTTCCGATAAAAGCAAACAAAGCAGAATGCTTGAGAACAAAACTAGGCTTACCTACCTTTCTTTTTTTTTTTAACTATTTCTATGGTACAACCATAACCTGTCACGTGTCAATTTATCTAAAACAACATAAGCCTAACAATTTAGTTTTAAAGCAGTCGTTGTTGTTGGCTAATGGAGTCGGTCGGTCCGCACGAGCCCCGAGGTAAAGAAGAGAAGAAAAAAAACAAGACTGAGGAGAGAGAATGTGGGCTGGAGCTGGAGGCGAAACGGGGGTCCTGGGATTACAGAAACACCGAAGAAACACTTGCATTGAATTCACAAATGAGAAGAGACCTTCACAATACTGTTAAGAATTCACGACTGCTTTATTTTTTTTTCTTTCAATGATTCAATGTTTTTAACAAGGGAGCGTATGACCAAGTATAATATCTGAAAGAATAAAGATCATTCAGAAGTGGCGTAAAGAGTGCAGGACCAGCTGTAAAAAATACTGGTCTTCTGACAGAAGTACAAAACGCCAGGAAAACATTTTGGTACAATTAAGAGAAGCATTAAGCTCTTTTGCAGTAGGAATAGCCTATATGAAAACACCCAAACCTTACCATGTGAAAGCTCAATTCTTAGAACGACTCTTTAAAGTGCATATGACACACTAGACAACTAAATATTCACCAAAACATTAACACAATCATATTAACATTTTGCTTCTTTTTGCCCTAGTTTTCCCAGGTTTATTTTTTTGATTCTTGGGCGCAGGAACTGACAGGAGGGTGGAGGGGGGCAGCTCAGAAATGTTCTAAGGAACTTTCACTCTTCCTGTCACTATTGTTCAAGAACAGCCATTCCTCAAGTCTGGAGAATCACGCCTCCCTGGTCAAGACGCCACAAGAGCCCAACCTCCCTTTACCTGCAGTACCTCTGAGGCTTCCCAGGGGCCTCCAGTGGGGTCCACTTTGGGAAGTACTGTTCCAGAGGATTAACATTTAAACTGTTTTGCATTTTTTAACTAAATTCACCCCTTCACTAGTGTAAAACATTGATTAATACCACAGGCATTATCCATCAAACTACGTAATAATTAGAAAAATATGAAAACAAGTCATATGCACTTTAAACATAAAATTCTGTAGTGCCACACTGTTTAAAATGAAATGTGGATTTAGGTCTCTTCTCAAAAATGAGGCTCTACTGTACATTATAGAACGCATACACCTGCTAGTGAAACAACAATTTGCAGTGCCATGGAGCATTTAGTTGGCAATAACATTTAATAAAAGATGTTGGAACTGGCTTTGTGAATTTTAAAACATGTCCATAAAAAAAAGGTTAATTTCAACAGATTCACATTTCAAAAGAAACACTTTACAAGTTCTTTGTTGTGGAACCAAACTACAGTGCTCACAAAACAACCAAGTAACGCCAATCCAACCTTTTATTCATTCAGAAAGTTCATTGGACCCTAATTGTGAAAATAAGTAGGCTGCATGTTAATCCTTGTGCCACTGAAGAGACAAGCTGAACAAACAATGGAAAAGCATTCCTTCAATCAAACACAATTCAAATATATGTAAAATCTTTTTTGTGGTTGTAGACCTCCCACCCAACATTATTCCAGTACTTCAATCAGCTTTCGTGTTTTACAGCAATGGTGCATTTATGACCCCAATTGTAAAATTTATCACCACATTGTTTGATCACAGTTTGTGGTTTCATTTCAGTGTTTTGAATGTTTGCACACGTTCAGCACATCACATGCACACGTTTAAATGTCAGTGTTGCTTTCATGTAAGAAACATGATTTTGGTAAACTGTCCTGTTTAACTTTACATACAGAAAAAGCAAGCAACAGCAGAAACGCATCTGCCTTCAAAAAGCAAAAACAATTTATGAGCAAAACCTCAAAAAATGTAAGAGAGTCCTCATTGAGTTAGCATGTAGTGTCTGCAAACTTCATTTTCTGCTCAGATATATTAAAAGAAAATCAACCCTTTACTAGTATAACAGATGAGGCTGCAAATCTTCAGCAATAGGCCCAATAATAAATGAAAAATGGTCTCAATGAACTTAAGAAGTTTTGATTATGTAAATGCATCCTTGGTTGAAAGGCCTATGACCCGGTAATAGAGGGTCAGTAGTTTGGCAATATACATGAAAATGTATCCTAGGTCTTGGTAAAACACAAAAACATGTCTCTAATAGCATTCTGCTCTTCAAAGGACTAATAAATTAAAGAGGACAGTGAATAGATCTGCTTAAAAGACTGTTTATTTCTATGTATGTATGTATATATATATATATATAGATTTATTTTTCTCTATGTGTGGTGTGTAATCAAGTCCAGTTCTTTAAGTCTGTGAAGACATTTCTTTTCATCAGCCCCTTGCCCTGAGAAAAGTGACACTGGGTAAGGGGCCGTATGTGTCACAGGCTGTTTAAGGAGGATTTTAGGGTCCATTATTATGCCTTGCCCTCCTCAACTTTAACAGCCTGGGGTTTGATAGCTCCAGTGCGTGCTGGTTTGGCTTGTCCTGCTGTAGAAAGTGGCTCCTGGAGTTTGCTGGTTAATCCCACAGGTGGTGCCTTGCCTTCACCAACTGCTTTGCGCACATCTCGCATGGTTTTGGTCTACAAACATAAACAAATTCTCAATACATGCATTATTACACTTGGCCCAATATTAGGCATTGTTACATCATATCGTGTTGTTAGAAAAACATCCATCAAAATCTGATTCTCTCACATGAAACAACAATAATGCTGAGCAAGAAAAGGCTAAATAAGAATAATAAAATGTAATTACCTATATTTACAGTGGGTGGCTCACCTTCATGCCATCCTCTGGCCCTTTGAGAGGGGGCTCAGGGGCTGAGGGAGGTGTGGAGTGGGGAGTGTCACGACCAGGATTGGGATATGGGGGGGAACGGATGATCACGGGTTTGTTGACTTGCATGATCGGTCTCTGTATGGGGTTAGGGAAAGGACCAGTGGTAGGTGGGCGCATGTGCATCATCATGCTGCCCTGAGTTGGGGGAACCTGTTTCACATCGGAAAGGTCAGACAATGAGACAACAGTAATAAGTGATATCACGTTACAATGTTATTAATGTGAGAAATTGGCAATACCTGTTGAGAAAAGTGTGTTTGCAGAGGACCTCCAGGACCAGAGGGCTTCCCGCTGGGACTCGCAGATCCAGGCCTGAAACAAAATTTCGACAAGCTGATTGACTCATTTCCACTAAAGTGTACAATGAAATTAGTTCTGAATGTTTAAGCACACCTATATGTTCCTCCAGAGATACCCGGGGAATGACACGGCTTTTCAGAAAACTGAAAATTCTTCATGTCCATCTGTGAGCCCTGAGAAAGAATAATTATTTAGAAGTTTCTCAAGACACACTTGACAGCCATGTGCAGTGTGGTCTATGATGAGTTGTTTTTTGGGTGCTACATTTTACATAGGATGACAAGATGTCACCAGGGCTTGACATTAAGTGTTTTGAGGTACCTCAGGAAACTGGCAGGCATATTTTACTATGAGTGCGTTTACAAGGGCTCGAAATTCCCGATTATTCGCTATATTCCGGTTATGACAGTTTTCGGGATATGGTGTTTATATGACACTGAGAAATCAGGAAACTCAAATTCCTTGTTTACATGATCAAATATTGCGGGGCTTGTTCTTTTGAATGCCCACTTTGGGCTCAATGTTTTGCTCATCCTCTACATCCTGAGGTACGGCAGTGACGGCAGATTATGGATAATTCCTGACCTTTACCCGTCCTGGGTCTTAGACGTCTTTATCACCGACGCAGACCAGGGAGCTCTGGGAGAAGGTTTGAAGCCGGGGCCGGTGTGAGAGAGTGGAGCTGATGGAGTTCACCGATAGATAGTGGATGAAAAACTTAATCCGTCTCTGTGTTGGGGTCGACTCCTCTCTGTGTCCGGAGGAAAACCAGCCGCCTTGAAACGGTCGGCGACAGTTTCGCATAAATCCACATTACAATGCTGCTTTCCATCTTAAATATTCACTGCTTTTAGTTCTTTTATGGTTAAAATATAAAACTCTGTCTCCTCTTGACTCCAGACACAGGAGCTCTTCGGACTCACAGCCGCCATGTTTGTTTACGATTAACTGCGCATGCGCAATAAATGGGAAGTTTCTTAAAACCGTAAAATAGCATATACATGAAGTTATATCCCGGTTACTGATGGAAAATCCCAGCCAGAAAATCCGGGTTTCTCAAAATCGGGAAACTGCTATTTTCCGGTTTTTTTTTTTTTTTTATAATCGGGAAACTGCATTTATATGATCAAAGACAAAACCGGAATATTAAAAACTCCTGATAATAACCGGGAATTTCGAGCCCTTGTAAACGCACTCTATGACAAACAAATCTGCTTGTCCAGGAAAATAGCGTTGATTTTAAATGGTAAAATGTGTCTCAGGGTGCACTCACTTGTCTATTCAAACCAGTCCTAGGCAAAGTCAGGCAGCATGATTAACCTTTATGGCATCAAAATTAAGGTTAGAGCTACTGCGGAAACTGCAATGGACTGAGGTTTCTATTTGTTTCCTGCCTTGCGCCTCTGCTGTGATAAGACATGTATGCCAATCAGAAGGATCGAGCTGCCAATCAAAAGTGACTGCAGGAGAATCATGTTTGTACAGTATGTGCTGCTGTGCACATAAGCAAACTCCACTTGTCTCGCGACCTCTGGGTCGGGTTGTGTCACGGAATTTTATGTAATCATGTTGTTGTATTAAGCTGCATCTGACCGTAACATTTTCACAGCAGGTTTCTGAAAGAGTGTGAGAGGGTCTTTCTGACAACTCCATAAAATGCCTCTTTGCTGCATCTTGCAGATTTGCATGTTGTTGCTACATGAAGCTGAAATGTAACAAATTAATACCATGATGTTTCAAGGTGCACTATGCAACTTTTTATGTAAAAATTATCCTGAAGCATCATAGGAACCACTAGGATGGAAAGTGAAGGCGCCAAGCTAACCAGTACTGGGTCACTGAAAGGTCAAATACGCACTAATATGTAGTTTCCTTTATTTTATTAATTGCATGAAAAATAAAAATCTATATGGTCGGCTATATACAAAATATCACAAATCGAATCACAATCGCATCATGTCAGAAAACTCACAATTAGGTTTTTTGTCAAAATGATGCAGCCCTAGTGGAAAGCCCCTTTATCATGGTTCAGCAGCCGTATGAACCCTCGTATCCTTTGCCCTCACTGTAAACGATTTAAAATATGCTGCAATTTCCTCGCAACTATTGCTTAACTCTGCAACTTCCCCACAAGTGCAATTTCGGATCAGATAAATGCATTTTACTTGTGCCGCCGTGGGGTCGCTATGTGGTCATTCAGTCTGAGGTGAGGGCTGCTGGCTGTCTGTCTGGCTACTTGGGGTGTGTATCGCCTAGTCTCAGGCGATACGATACATATGCTGATATACAGGTCGCGATACAATATGATATATCCCGATATTGAAGCATTAGACGATTACTGCGATTATTTTTTACTACTTTGGAAACAACTATTCAGTAAACTAGTACGCCTTCATTAGATTTGTGTTAAATACATTTTATCTATCTATCAATCTGTGCTCATTATATAATAGAATATCATGAAAAAGTTCATTTAATTCTGTAATTCAACTTACAATGTGAAACTAATATACGACAGACACATCACATGCAAAGTGATATATGTCAAGTCTTTATTTGTTATAATTTTGATGATTATGGGTTACAGTCCATTATCAAAATATTCAAATTTTATGAGATTTTTACTTTGGGGTTTTTACAAGCTGAGCCATAATCACCAAAATTATAACAAATAAAAGCTATACATATCTCACTTTGCAGGTAATCAGTCTATCATATATATCGCAGTTTAAATTGAACAACAGAACTGAATGCACTTTTTCATGTTAATCTAATTATATGACGAGCACCTGTATATATCTATTTTACGATATAAATGCTTTTCACTAATGTCACTTGTGACTGTGGTGATTATGTAACTTTGAAAGGAAAACAGATTTCTTGGAAACCTAGTAATGAAACCAACTAAACTGGGGATGCACGTTTTCTAGTATTTCTATAGTTGGTAGGGTGACCAGATGAGTCGCCCTGAAATTCGGGACAGGGGGGTTCATGTTTTTTTTTTAATCATATGCCACATTCACAATTACGCACATTATGCACAACTGCAAATCTAACTAGGAAATTATTTATAAACAACCGCATTGTCCTATTTATCTTTGGCCTGTCCACACGCCCATAAGCTCATCAATAGATAGATAATGGAACTTCTGATTGAAAGTAGCCCTAGAAGTCGAGTTCATCTGGTTTTATTACAGACAGAATCAGTGCAGCCTCGTGCTGCTCAATGCGTTGCTCTATCTGTCAGCTGAGCCACAGAGCATCTCTCTCCCTTTTGCCTTCCCTCTCAGCTCATCACAACTTTTCCTCACAACCTTTCACGGTTTCACAGGACAGGGAGTTGCATTTGTCCCGCTGTTAAGTGAACAGTAGAGAGAAGGAGAGAGGAGAGAATGTGCCGCGCTGCGATCAAAGGGCTGCGCTCCATGCTTTAAAAAACGCAATTTACGCACGTTTCTAAGCGCGCTCCCCTCGGTCCTGAGCAGGAAAAAGGTTGGGGACCCCTACTTTAGAACATTCTTCAGAGCGCAGTTTTTGTTGTAGAGCTCGTCCAGATCAAGCCCCTCTTCCATATGAAGAGCGCACACAGCACTTTCGACATTCTAAAAATATTTTTCAGGACAATTTGGGTCGGATTCGGGATTCGGGACGAGAGCAACATTATGCACAAAGCTGGTGGCTCTCGTAATAATCCAGGTGTCTGTCTTTGCTGGAAAAGCCAAAGTGGGACCAAATGTAGAGTTTTAAAAGAGCATCTCATAGCTCTTTCTTTTCCATGGTAAAACTTTTCCTGTGTTTCTCTAACTCTCACTAGATTCTAGTGTTACTCAAACGGGCTGCGCCGTGCCCTGCCATCTAGCGGGCAGGAGTAAAAGTGCAGGGTTAGGGAGACGTTGCAATGAATATTTCCACAAAAATAGATGTTTAAATATCGAAACGGGCACTTTTTGGATCAATACGAGAATCGCGCGACTAGGGATGGGACTGTATGAGATTTCCACGGTATGATAACCTTGACAAAAAATACCGCGATATCACGGTATACCGTGAAATTGCGTGTTTTATATTTAAAAAGTAAAAACAGGTCGCATTAACAAACAGGGTTTGTTTATGGTACATTTGTAATTGGTTATGACTTTACATGTTGCTAAGGATCAATAAAGTGTACTATTATGACTTATTATGCAAAATAACACTTTACACAAAGGGATATTTTTACCTTAATCACTTTAGTCACAGACGGCGCATGTTCGCTGATGCTCTAATCACTGCTTGTTCGATGTCTTCCCAAAAACGTCCAAAGGCAGGCTTGCCATTATAATTTGCTGCTTGATTGCTTACTAAAGTAGTCTGCGCATTCAATTTCATATTTAAAAAAAGAATCCTAATAGTATACAAAAAGTGTCGCATCAAGCGGTCAACAAACTTGTGCTTGTCTAATAATTGACCGACTAGCAAACTGCATCAGGTAAAGGTTCCCACCTATGTCTAACCCTTATCCTGCAGTGACGCCTAGAGGGTAAAGAATAATCATGTTATCTGCCTATGCGATGCATCAGATTATTGTTTGGGGAGAATTTAGTGGAGTAGCACGTAGGTTTGTTTACATCACATAGCCCTGGCGGCGTGTGACAGCGAGTGAAGTTTGGAGCTACATGAAAAACAGTGCGTCTTTGATGAGCATTTAGCAAAGGAAGGCTGAGCGTCTTCTGAAAAATAACACGTAAAACAGTGTTGTCTAGAGCACGTCTGATGAACGACAGACACGCTGTCGTTCATCAGACAGCGTGATGATCAGACACGGATGATGAACAATCCAAACCACAAAGCTAACAGGTTAGCGTAACGCGAACTACAGAGCTAAAGCGCTAAACAGCTGCTTCTCAGCCGCACTTGGTAGCTTTTAACGCAATAGATCCAAACAAAGCTTAATCTCAGAGGCAGTGTTCATGTTCACGGAGGACAGTGACTTTTTACTCTGCTGCTACGGGCCGTGTTCAACAGGCTGACGGCCGAGAGAGAGAGAGAGAGGGACTGCGCCGCGGGGTCAGGTGAGGAGCAGCGGAGCGGAAGGGGAGAGCGCAACTTTTTTGGGGCAAAAATGGCATATAAAACATGCATTTTTAATACCGTCAGAGAGGGAATCCTCACGGTAGTGATACCGTAGCATTTTGATACCGTGGTATACCTTGAAACCGGTTATCGTCCCATCCCTACGCGTGACGTAATATCGTGATATATCGGCGGATCGATATTTTTCAACACCCCTACTGGCTACCCAGGCTGCCTCTCACCCGCCGATCTGAAAACACATGAAGCGCGCTCATACCATGCTCTTTCGGAGTCTGTGCTAACTGGACCCCAATTTGGCAATAGGTTTGTATCGGACATATATCCTGCGTGTGCATTAGATCGTTTCCAGTGTCGTTTTTGGCAGCCTTCTTAGTTTTAAGTCTTTTGGTTTAAGTCACATTTTAGTCATTTCTAAATGTGATAGTTTGATCCGACAAAAATTGTAAAGTTTTGGTCAAGCTTTCATCTAAAAAGAATTAAGTTCATTAAGTATTAGTTTTTCAACAAATTAATTAAGGTCGATAAGTATTTAAAATAAAGGAGGCTGTACTTTTAATATTTCTGTCCCATCTCTTCAATGAAAACCCATCAATGTCTTGTCATGTTTTAGTCACCAAAGAACTATTTTTAGCTTGTCACGGTTACATCATTAAACAAAGGTGCATCAACTAAATGATTTTCTTTATAGTCTTGGTTGACGAAAACAACACTGATTTCTTCTTTTCCCCGTGTGATTTGGTCAACGGGCGAGTAACATGCTTCTCTATGGCCCTCAGGGCGGGGAGCTGACATTGCTGTAGTACCACCCAGGGGCGACTCCAAAAGACACTTGGTAGACAGGTTTCTAATGGGACTTCAGACCTCCCTAGGACGGCTTAAAAGCCTGGCTCCAAAGAGCTTTATATTTTCTAAAAATTGCTATGACCCATGTGTGGGGTAGATGAAATATTTTTAACCATGCTGGTTTTTGTATATCAGCCCGAAATAGTGAAAGCATTTTCAGTGCATTGACTGGCTCCAGAGCCGTCAATCAAGCTCTGGAGCTCTGTGGAGAGCGAGAGCGGGTTTTCACAGCATGCTGCAGCAAACCCAAACATTTAGGTGACAAATAGGGACTTATGCTGTGTATGAAATACCGGCAAGCGCTTAATGGCAGCAAATAATTGATAAATTAATGAGGGGACATGTGGCTTCTGTTGGGGTCTATATTTTTCCCTTGCCCCTCAGGCAACGGAGCAGGGCACTTGTCCAGCCATAAAGCTTACTTTCCCTGGGCAAGCGGGCAACCATTAATGTCGAGCCCCGTGTCTTGCTTTGTCCTCAAGTGCACAGCTTGAATCTTGCACCACAGAAATGAAGGCTGTCTGGCATTTCTGAAAGGATATTACGACCGCACCCAGGTTTAATTTAAACCCGTTAGCGATTCCATGCACACCAGACTCACATCACATGTGAAAGCAGTACACAATACATTAGTACCTCTCTACCGCTGCCAGTCATGACTTGGGGCTGGGAACCTGGGGGCATCATCCGACGTGGTGCACCCACAGACAAGTTCTGCCCCTGTTGCAGCTGTATGGATTGAGGAAGAATAAGATGCTGCTGCGCAGATCCATAGCGGAGCTGAGAGCCAGGTAACGGCATGGTCACCTGAAAGTCACAAAGATCTTAATCAGTTATTTGTCAGTTTCCTACATTTAAGGTATTTCTTTCCTTTGTTAGCCTCATATGGTGAGACAAGAAATAGAGTCAACACGTTATACTGACCCTTTATAAACAAACTGAACTAACCTGAATGAGCTGAGAGTCCATTAACTGTGAAGAACCCATCCCAGGACCCTGGTTCATCTGGTTATCATAGACCATTGGCTGGCTGCCATTCATTGATTGATAATGGGAGCTTGACTGAGGTTTAACCATTTCAGAAGGCTGCATACCAGGAAAACCCGAGTAGGGTCCTTTGAGGGGGGCTCCACCAGACAAAACCATGGGGTTAGGCTGGGACAGATTTGGGTGCATATAAACCTGGGACCTAAACAACGGAAAAGCAGTACCATCAAATGACCCAGAGACAGTCACAATTATATTTCAAAGTTTGACTGAGAGTTGGTAAAACATAGGATTTGGAATTACCTGAATGGGGGAATTGAACTGAACATTTCTTGAGATTGGGACACAGGAAGACCACCTCGTAGCCCCAGCTGAGCTTGCGCCTGAAGCGATGTGTGTAAAGAAATTGGAATCTGCTGGGCGGCAGCCGCCTGAATAGATAATCATCAATCAAATCAATCAAGTAACACACTGACATATTTCAACAATAACACATGCTTTATAGTCAAAATACCTGTTGATAAGTTTGCTGCTGTGTCATGGTAGGTGGCACAAGGCGAGGCTGGCTCGGAAATACATGACCATCCAAATACAGTGGTGTTATATGGTTACCTACAAAGCCAATGATGATACACAAAAAATTATAATCGGTGCACATAAAGTTACGTCTATGTAATAAATATGCATTTTTACCTTGCATTGACATGGATGGTGCAACTGATGCTACAGGCATTGGAGGCATGGTCACCCCACCAAAAGAGCTGTAGCTGACTCCACTGGATGAGCCGACACTACATGGAGGCTGAGGGCCAGAACCGCTGCCACCAGGAGATCCCTGCTCTGGCAGTGATTGGGAGTTTTCCCATGCCTTACGAGCAGACTCCATCTGAAAGACACAATAAAACAATACTTTCTAATTAAAGAGCAGGCCATTCTATTGTAGTGTTACTATTTACATACCTTCAAAGTCAAGTCAGCAGTAGGAAATGATATGGGATTGAGGTTTATGCCAGGCTGCAAATGGTTTGAACGAAGCATTGGGATACTCTGATTAAGCACCGTCTAGAAAATAAACAATGGTGAGCACCCTGTTAGCAGTCTTCTGTAAAGTAATTTAGTAAAAGGTAGGGAATGTAGACATTTTTCAAAATATTTTATAAACAGATCATTTTGGCCCCTGAGATTGATAACCATATTCAGGTCAAACATTGATTGCATTAACAATGATGTAATGTTGATAATGTTGAATTATTCATAGTTCCAATTTATAAACATGATGCAAAGTTGTTTATACATTGACATGTTTTGTTTAGGTTGTCGTGCCAATTATCCAAACAAAGAGCAGAGTGAGTCCCAGACTTTGGTTTACTAAATCCTACGGTTAAAGACAGTTTACCATGTTTTTAGGTCGACCAAGGATTTTTATGGGCAGGGGGCAGCCCTAATTGGTAGTACCTGCGCATCAGGATTTCAATTTATCTTGTATAGCAATGTACTTTTAAACCAGTAAGAGCACAAACTACATACTCTACCTTTAAATACAAACGTTGGAACTACTCACATTACTGGTAAGTGCATCTTGAAGCTTGTTTACAGGATTAGACACAGGCACTGTTGTAGAACCTGATTGGAGACTAAAATCAGAGTCCTTGGCACTAACTCCAAACTCTATAGGAGGCACAGGCAGTACACCATCCACATGAAGATCCACACCATTGACTGGAGTAATAGGGCCACCTTCAAGCCTATCAACACCCTCTGAACCTTTGCGGTTCTTCAGGGATCGTTCGTTTCCAATAGGACCTGGCTTGTGCTGTTCTTTGCTTTGATCTGGGCTTGCATCGGAGTCCTGTTTTAAGATAAAAAAATCCAGAAAATAAACTCCAAAGTGAAGACAAACATGGTAGACCAGAGCAGTTCGGACAGTGTTATACCTCAGAGTTTGGCTCACTCCCAGTATATGACACCTGTTTCGTCCAAGAGTCCCCACTTGATGATGGAACTGAAAGAGCTACATAGTGGTGAAATGAAAATGTGTTCCTGACTGGTTTCTCTGCTCCATAAACAGAAATATTAAGCTACCTGAGCTATTAGTTTCCCAGATTTCCGTTCCAAGGTTATTAGAGGAGAGCGCCTCCTCGGGCTGGTCAATAGTCATGTTTCCTTGTTTTTTTGCAAATCGTGGAGGAATCTTGGACACCATCACCCTATTCTTCCCTGGTATCTAATATAAAAGTATAATTAATACATTTCCAAAATATGCATACAGATGCTGGTATTGAACAAGAGCTCTGCTTAGAGTTACCCCCTGTTCCTTTCTCCTTCTATCATCATCTTGAGGACGCCTCTGCTTTTTCGACAAGGTTTCTTGGTAACCCTCTGAGCTAGGTACTGGTCCACCTGTGTCGCCGTCAACTGCTGGCACAATGCACACATGGTTTAAAATCCACGCTTCAAAATATGTGAAAACTACATTTGAAAACATAACTCACTTTGATAGCCACTGAGATCATACTGTGACAAAGATTCAATATCAGCCTTCACGGGTCCTTGCTTTAAGTCCTTGTTTATCTTCTTCCCAGAGGACTCACTGGAGTCCCTTTCCTCAGGCTGCTCAATGGTATAGACTGATCCTTGCTCTTCTGGGGTCCTATTGGGGTAGGGGGGCGGGGTTTAAAAGAAAGAATAGCAATGCAATATACTATTGCCACAATAGAAAATGTTTTAAAGCCCAATGTAATATATGTTACCTCCTACATGAAGCATTTCCATTTTGCCAACTGTCATTTCTGTTTGATGAAGATGAGGGATGATTTTCAGGTGTGTGAGGAATTTTGTTTGTTTCATGCATAGAAGGCTCTCCTTTTCTGTTCTGTCGATCTACAAGTGGTCTCTGACTTGAAAAGCTTCTCTTTGAAAGTTCTCGTTTCTCACTTGGTTCATTGAGACCGGAGTCTGAAGGGACATCGTTGCCCTGTTGAGCTGAGCTCCTACTTCCATTCCTCTTGTCCCTCCAGTCCCCAAAGTCACTATTTTCTGAGCCAGTTTCCCATTCCTCCGTTTGAACGTGCTGACCTGAACGCCCTGGCGCATAGTGTCCACTGGGCCAGCTGTCATCTCCTTTAGAGCGTCCAGGCCAGGTTGAAAAATCTCCATTCAAGTATTCATCACTCGGCCATTGGTTTGAGCCAGGTTCACGTTCTTGCCTTAATCGGCGGAAACGTGGAGGCTTGTCTTGACGAGGTGGTCTCCGCCTTCTTAAAACTTGCCTTTCAGGGTTCTCATTGTCAATGTAGTACTCCCCTTCACGGTCCTCTGTGCTATTTTCATTTAAGGATACAGTGAATTTAGGGATGTACTTCGGATTCTCACGTTCTATACTGGATCTACTGGAGTATGTACTTTCAGGTCCTGGACCATAACCGTTTTCTTGCACTGATCCACTGTTGCTGAACGGAGTTCCCCGACCTCTCCATGAGGACACATCTCTAGAGCCACCAATGTTTCGACCATAGCCTCCATTGATGTTCAGTCTTGGAGGAAGGGTTCTGCCCCAATACTCCTTACTTTAGATTTTTCTCTGGTATCAGTGGGTGCATGATCATCAGTATACACTTTGTTGGATCGCCATGAATCCCTGTCCGCTTTACGAACTTCCGGCTCTGTGTATGGTTCACTATTTTCTAACCCCTTCTGGCGCCGTCTCTTGGGCATCTCTTCATATTCTGAAGCTTCACTCAAGGTTTCACTAACATTTCGTCTCCGTGGCGTGCCTCTTTGGAACTCTTCTACCTTCACATGATCCCTAGATAATGCGCGGCCTCTACTTGCCCGGTGAGGGCCACTTCCACTGCTGTTATTGTTATAAGTTCCTCTGAGACTGTCTCCAGCTCTGCTACCTCGCCCTCCTCCTCTAGAGTTAAACTCCCTAAAGCCACGGTTGCCACCTCTACCTGTGACCCTCACACCACCAAATGCCTGCTCTTCATCAATAAAAATCCAATTATTGCGACGAGGTAACTGCGTCTCTCGGCTTTCATAGCTCTCCCTTGGTAGTTGACTCTTGCCAGTCTCCCAGCTACTGTCTTTTGTAAAGTCTTCATTTTGGATGCTCAAAGGCTTGTCAGTTTTGGTTAAAGTAGAAGACTGGTGTTGCCTCTCTTCAGACTGTTTCTCTATAGGTGAAGCTGAGCGCCTGCTGTTAGCTGGCTGGTTGTCTTTCTTCAAGTCATATACATTTGTAAGGACTTCTTTTTCAAGGCGATATGGTACAGGTTTCTCATCAGGCTCTGATTTAGGCTTTTCATTCTCTTTATCTTCTACTTTTAGAGCTTTAAGAACTGGCTTTTTGATTGGCCCTGTTCTCCGAGTAAGCATTCTTCCACAAGTCTCAGGCGCGTGTCCAACACTACTGCTGCTGGAGCTGGGTTCAGACCACTGAGTATGGTCTTTCTTCAGTACTTCTCTTTTCCAAATATCCTTGGTAGGATCTGCTGCATCATCATGTGATTCAACTGTATCTTTTATAAACTTGTCTCTGTGGTCTACTCTTTGATAATCAGCATCTCCATGAAGGGGAGGATGAGCAGGGACACGCAATTCATCATGATGTTTGCTTTCTCTTTCTGGCCCTCTACTGTGGTATGAATGACATGGGAGGCTGTGTTGAAGATGGTCAAGATGTTCTTTAGTCCTCTCTTCACAAGAGTCATGTTGGTTGTATCTCATGTCACTTCTTAAAAAAAAAAAGTATGCAGAACATTATTAAAGACATCACTGTAGTCTGTTCAACAACTCTATCAGTAAAATGATTTACCTGTCATCTACACGAGAACTCTCAGTGCCTTCATGTTGTCTCTGATATGGAGGAGTGAAGCTTCGTAAGGGATAGCCGTCCTGGTTCCATATAGCACACGGTTCGATCGAGGGCACCCTCCTGTCTTGGTGCAAACTTGAATGGCAACCGTCATCAGACCCAGGACTATTTAGGAGATCCTGATGCACCATGGGTTTCATCATTCCAGCTAACATTGACATAGAACATAGTTACAAACAAATTTTCCCACATATTATGTGTAAGAAACACTGCCTACATGAAGATGAGTAATATTCCACAGGTGATCTCCCTTGGTTCATTCGGGGATCCATATAAGGTGGCATCATCATCCAACGAGGGTCAAATCCAAGAACATGTGGAGGATAATAGCCCCGTTGAGTATGGTTTGATCCAGAGGAGGAAGGATGGCCTGATTGTTGCCAGGGCTGCATCTTGTAAGACTGTTCCTGGAGAAATAATGAGAAAAAAAAAAAATCAATAAAATAAAATAAAATCATTAATATACGAAGAATTTATTCTTAATCTTATGGGCACTATGTTGTGCTGTGTTTTGTGAATGTTAGAATAACAAATCAGTTGGGTGTTGAATAAAATTCTGTACTAGTTAAACATATTTTAACAATTTATGCATTTATTTCAATTATGCAGGCCCAGAAAATCCCAAGCAGTCCAATAAAGTAACTAATCAATAATATGTACCCAATTCAGCAAAGTTTCTAGTAAATTTACTTGGATTTCTGCAGCAAATGGGCTTCTATTGTTGCTATAAAGCAGTTTTATATTATTTCTATGCCGTGAATTAAATTATCGATTTGCTCATCGACACTGCTATTTTCATGGATCTTTAATCAGACATTCATGTGTTTTATTCACAGTGCACAATTTCAGTTATATTTGTGGGACTAATTCTCCCTATGTTTGGGGCTGTCAGTCTTGTCTCTCGTTTGAAGACTAGCCTACCATGTCCTGCTTATGCTTTCGTACACTCTGCTGTCAGTCCAGGCTTAAAACTTTGTTACCTGCAGTAGCTCGGATCTCTACCGACTGTGCTGTTTTGCTCTAATTGTTGGGGTGTTTACTTTTGTGAAGACATAAAAGTGATAACTCCACATTAGCGCCACTTTTAACTGAGGTCTAAAATCCAAAAGCGCACTCCTTTCTTCCATGTGTTTATCATATCGTCACTTTAGAGTTTGACCGATATGGGTTTTTCTGATGGTGCCCATATGCACAGGCAATTTTTTGGTTGCCAATTTTTTGGCCCGATTTTTTTTAAATGTCTACAATCCTGTGTATGATGCTTCTAAACCGTAATGTAATGTGTGAACTGTGATAGCAGGGGCTGCTTTATTAAGGGCATATGACTGATTTAATCAGGGCATTTATGTTTAGTAGGTACATCAGAGAAAGCTTGTTTTAAAGACAACAATCAGCAGATTCCAAAACAAAAATCGGTCAGCTGACTTTATGACACACATTCTAGAACTTACCTGCTGCTGGTGATGCTGTGAATGCTTTTGAAAGCGGGGAGGAATTGCTTTAGATGTATGACGAACAATGCTCTCTTCTGAGGGAGAAGAGGGTTCTAGACCTTCCTCCTCGCTTCCACGGTAACCAGAGAAGCCCGACTCCTCATGGTAACTATGTGCAGAAGTGTTATCAGGGACACACTCAATTCCATCTGGTAATAATTGAGAAGAAAACGGTTATTTTACCCAGTTTGTTACACAAAGAAAATACCAATAATTTTAAACTATTACCTTTTGTGCTGTATTGCCAGTTGTCGTGGTGGCCTTTATTTTGATCTTGGTTGGGGGACAGTGTAGCATCACTTCCTTCTATATCTTTGTGGGTTTCTTCTGTTCTTGAAGTCTGTCTCTCAATTTTGCCAAACTTTTCATCTAGTTTTTTAAGTTTTTCAGCACATGCAGCTAATCGTTCCTCCCGTGCTCGCCTCTCCTCCTCCTCTCGACGTCTGCGAGCTCTTTCAACAGCTTCAGACAACTCTGCTGATGCATATTTTCCTCGAGCTTGAGTGTGAGACTGCCGTTGGTGCTCCTCTTGTTCAACAGCAGGCTCACCTTGATGTTTCTGCTGGGACTAGTAAATGAAAAGTACATTTTATTTTGATTAAGACATAAACTGTACAATGCAATATATATATATATATATATATATATATATACATATACACATACACACAGTATGCATCACTTCTGTAATGAAAACAAGCAACAATAAAGCAGACACACATCACTATGGTTACACCAAGGTCATCTGGCCCAAAACACAAAAGGCAGCTCAGTGTACAGAGTGTGTTTTTCTAATTCCCTTTAGTGTAGCTCTCTCCGGAATTTAAATCCTTTACGTGTTCCAAATATGAGCACACATTGGAGTTAATCTTGGACCAGTCATCTCAGAAGAGATTAGAAGAAAAACAAGATACCATACTGTGTTACCTGGCCATCTGTAGAGATGCATCTACTGCTGGTTTTCCTAAGGGGCTCATGATGATGTTGGTAGAGATAATTATCTTCCGGGCTCTCCTCAGGGTAAGACATCTCACATAAACTTAGTGCAGACTGGCAGTCACGCTGGTTTTCATTTTCCCAATCAGTCCTGAATGTTAACATTAAAACATTTACAAAATATTAAAACAAAATAACAAGATAATAATGATATGTTGTATCAATAGTGCTTTGTTTTTACCATGCATTTCTTTTCTCACAAGGGGCATGTTCCTCTTCATCGTCACTAAATTTAAGTTTTTCACTATAATCGACTTCTTCATGAAGACCTACCGCCAACAGAAGATAATACTTGTTATGATACTATGGCACAGTTTGGTACAATATATATTATATATGTTGAGTTATTGAGTTGAGTTAAAATTCCATCCTGACTGATAAAAATACTTACAGTGGGTGGAAGATATCAGTGATTGATTGGTTAGTGACTGGCAAATACTGTAGCATCCTAAGTAACCAATAAAAGAATTGACTGTATTTTAGAGAATATATTACCTGCCCATCCATCCTCACATTCATTGTCTAGATCATCCAGATCCTTCAGATCTTCAGGATTAATAATTGCTGGCCGTTGAGGTCGGTCGCCTGGCCTGCGTATGGGCTGAGAGGAGAGTCTAGGTGGTCCACGAACAAAGCGATTCTCTCTCTTTATGTCTCCGCTGCATTTAAAGATCGGGTCAAATTAGCAACAAGATGGTCAATTGTTGTATAATTTTTACTCAGCATGTGTATGCACTTACTTTGCTATCTCGGGTTTAGCATAGTTATGTCTAAAAGTTGGTTTAGTTTCAAAACGGGTAGGAGCAGAGACAGTATTAGGAGCATGGTCAGAGCCTGGGGTTTCCCGTGTTTCTTTAGAGCACATCTATGAAAAAAGGTGTTATTTTTGGGTTTGTTTTTGTATTGAATGCTTAATGTCCATCTAAGGAGGAAAACTTAAAATGTATTTACAAATGCAGGTAACATATCATGGTAGACAGCAGTTGAGGTGTGTTGAAGCTGGTACTGCAGAGCTGTAGGTACTGTTCTGCGAATAGGCTGAACTGGTCTCAGGGAAGGTTCTTTAGGGTCAAAGCTTAGTGACGGGGTCATTGTTGAACTGGAAGTTGTGGTAGCGGT
This sequence comes from Neogobius melanostomus, assembly GCA_007210695.1. Classification (NCBI taxonomy): domain Eukaryota; kingdom Metazoa; phylum Chordata; class Actinopteri; order Gobiiformes; family Gobiidae; genus Neogobius; species Neogobius melanostomus. The sequence goes on along the minus strand of VHKM01000221.1, from coordinate 3,763,690 downwards.
GGCAGAGGATGGGTGGGATGAAGCTGGGAGTGTTCCAGACTCCCCTAAGGCAGTGGGTTTTCCCTCAGGATCGGCTGGCAGACCGAGGGTCAGAGATGAAGGTTGAAGGTTCCTGCCACCACCTTCCCTCCAGCTCGTTACATCTGGTAAGAAACAGATGCATTAATATTTCAGTATTGCTTATCTAATTTATTTCATCTATAGGAGTTACAAGTAGTAGCCGATATTTTTTGGCCGATTTTGTCGGGTTTATAATCCTGTGTATTAAGCTTCTAAACTGTAGACTGTGTCAGTATTGAACTGTGACAGCAGGAGGCGCTTTATTAGGGGCACAGGACAGATTTATTAAAAACATTCCTGTTTAGTAAGTAGTAGAGAAGCACCGATCCAGGTTTTCTGCTTCCGCTACCGATACAGAGGATTAGAGTATCTCTTGATATTAATCAAGACCCTTTCTTAAAAGTGTCTTTCTCTGAGTAAAAAATGAAAGGTCCTCTTTTCTTCAGTGTGAGATCAATACAGTCTTAATTTTTCTTGCAAACAAGATGTTGTCGATCATTTATCAATAAATTATTGTGAAAACATTAAACAAAGATCACTGGACTTTTCTATACTAAATATCCTTGGCTAGATGACAGGCTTTTAGGTTGCATTAATATAAATCATTACAAATATGATCAGTTATTTCATAAACCACTCCAGCAGTGGCTGATTTTATTTTTATTTCTTTACGTGATCCAATCATAGTTTCTGTTCCAGCCTTGATTAGCTGCCGTTAGCATTTGCATGCGATTGAATTCTCCAGGTGCTGTGCTTCAAAATGAGGTGCAGCATGTCCATATTGACTGAGGTTTAGTGAAACTTGTGCTTAACAAACTTGTAGCTAACCAATTTTCATCGCAATATTTCTCTGTTCCCCTGAGGCCTAGGAAGTTGGGGAGGACTCATTTTAAACGAAGTCGCCATCACTTTCAGTCCCCGAGATATCGGCTTTTATCTGTGTTAGATCGGCCGATAGCCAATATTGTAAAATGCCCAAATATCGGCCTGATGAGAAAGTAAATGGCCATGTTGTAAATGATAAGTTATGCAAAGAAGTCTTACTTTGGGGGCGGAGGCTTGGTCCTGGCCCATACGATGGATCGAAGCCGCTTCTGTCCTTGCCAGCTTTGTCCTGTTCTCCAGCTGCTTTCAGTGTGGGAAATTCCTCGTGAGAGAAGGGCTGAAGTCGGCTTGAGCCCCTTAAACCATCTTGCTCTACTCCCGTTCCATTTAGCTGGGCCCATTGCTTTGGTCCACTGGTGTTTGTGTTCTGTGGGAAAAGTGTATTTCTAATGAGTCATGACAAAATATATTTAAGAGCTTCTCACAGTAATAACAAATAAATTACGATTATGGATTATATAATCCGACAAGACTGCACGAAGTACATATAGTACATAGTAAATATAGTATAACTTTGCATTTAAGAAACACAAATATAAAAAACACACCTCTGGGTTGGCTATGGGTGATGGTTTCTGAAGATTGGAGACAGATTTCTGTAAAGCCAGCTGCGGCTGCAACTCCTGCAGCTGTTGTATTGACGCAATAGAACTAAAATAAAAGCAGAAAAACATAAGCATTATGACATACAGTACACTACCCATTCAAAAGTTTGGAAACGCTTTGTTTATGTATTGGTTTTTGCTTTATTTCAAGACTATTTACATCGTAGATCACAGACACTATAAATGGACACCATGGAATTGTTTTAAACAAAAAAGTTTAAGTTAATTCTTCAAAATAGCGTGCTCTGATTACTGCTTTGCACGCTTTTGACACTTTCTCAATGGGCTTCATGATGTAGTCACCAGAAATGGCTCCACAGGACTGTTGAAAACCATTACTGGTGACGCCTTATGAATCTCATTGAGAAAATGCCAAGAAGGGTGGTAATTTCGCAGAATAAATTTCCCTTTTTAGTTCCCTATATAATTCCATGTGTTAAATCATAGTTAAATGTCTTCAATTAGAATCCCACAATGTAAGTGTGTTGAAAATAAAGAAAAGCGTTTCCAAATTTTTTGACGGGTACTGTAGGTTTGATCCATTGAAAACAAAACAACCTATTCACCTCTTTTGATCGGGTTGTTCCTGCTTGTTTGCCCATCCTGTACCGTCTTTAGGCACAATAACCACGTTTGGATCGTTTCCTTTGTTTTCAGATTTTAAACTCGGCAGATGAGCAGGTGGGGGCATACGCCGGGCTGTTGCCACTTTGCCAAGACTCTGTAAGCCATGTCGCGAAACTACTGGATATTGGGAAGGAGTATATAAAATTATGACTCATAGACACATACCTTTTAATTGTTTTTTTTTAAATATCATAAAGTTGCATTGCAAAAACAATTACCTGTAGTTTTTTGAGTTTCTATTGATTTTCCCTTGTACTTGTCAAATAGGCTGAGCGAGGAATACTTGCTTTTCCCATCCTTGGACTTGGTTATTTGCCCCAAACGATCGGACATTGCGATGTAATGTCATCGAGTATGGAAATTTTTCTTTTCGCCTCTTCCCAGTGCCTTCGGATTCTTTAAGAAAATAATACATGTCAACTGCTCATGTAGCTAAGAAGTCAATGATGATGATAATAATACATTATTACATAATAATAACTTAGCATTGTAATATGTCCTAGTTTAGTTCAGTTGATGAGTTTATTTGACAGGGACAATGTACAAAGACAATTAATAAACGATGCTTTGATGCAGATTAACCTTAAGCTAGTTTCCATCTGCAGTGGAGCTGGGTGCTGGTGGTGACAATACAAAATGTACAATATAAAATTTATTCGACCATCCAAATATACCCAAACACACAGCGTACAATGGCCATCCTAAATAGAGAAATACTACTACTATAAAATAATAAGACTTTATTGGCAGTGGCCAATACGTAAACATTAGAATCACATGTATTTTAATAGCGTCTTTCAGGCCATTTAACCACATGATTTTATGTTTACGCTCATGCTCTCCCAGTTGAACTAACTACATTGTTTTGTTTGTTTTCTTCTACGCAAAAAATCCCATCTATACAAAAATACAAGTCTTGGGTGATTTCACCACCCAGCATTTTAATGCTTTGAATGTTTTTGAAGGCGAACTACATATGTTTGATTGAAAACACACAAACATCGTACAAATGCCACTTCGTTTTTACTTCGATACATGTAAAACATAACATTATGGGCCTGAAAAACCTTGTAAGACACTGAACAAGCAAACAATAATCCACAATTGCAGCGCAACAGAAAAGCAGTCAAAGCTAGTGGCAAATGCTAACCAGCAGCTAGCACAATGCAATGGAAATGAATGTAAACATCGGATGCTGGTGGCTACCGTCGAGAAACCCTGGATTTAAAAGTGAATGTACCATAACAATATACACGTCCTCGATCATACTGCAATAATATTGTACTATGTGACAAACACAAATAAAAACATGAGCCAAAGCTTGCGTCAGAGGTTAGCTAATCGCAGGGTGTTCAAACTAGCGAAAGGGCATTCCCATTAAACTAGCCGTCTAGTCTCCCCAACAACAACTATGACAGGCCTCGGGGCTGTAGTCGTGCCTTTATTTGCACACCTCATACTAAACTGCACGATGTGTTCAGAACATTTCTGGAGCTTTCTTGTCATGACTGTTCTTAACCATGTCATCAGCAACCTCTGAAGACAGAAATGGGAATGTAGGGCAAGGCGATTAAAAATGGCTGCTGCCCAGAACAAAGCAACAATAAAACTAGGTAGCAAAGAAAGCACGCAAAAAACGCATTATTTTCACAATCCATTGCATTAATAACTCACCCAGTCAATGACTCAGTATATCTTCCAAAGATTTGTGATGTCTTATTTCCACGGATTCACAAAATTCAACGGATGGATGGGGATTACAAAACCCGATCTATATAGGATGAATAGATCGCAGGGTTGTTGCTGGGATGCTACCCGGCCTGAGACTGTGCGCGGCGGCAGACAGAGTGAAGCTCGAGCCGCTCTGGGAGAGCGTCATGCGTCACCACGACGGAGAGCGACGCCGATAATCAAAATGGCCAGATTACAGTTGAAGTTTAGTTTAGTTCAATTTTTGTTAATTTGTTTAATTGACAGGGACAGTATGCATAACCATTAATAAAATATGCTTTGCACCAGATTTAGCTTAAGCTAGTTTTCATCTGCAGTCCCTGCATAGTATGTCTACACTTCACAAATCCTACTTGGCTACTACTGATACAGTGTATAGCATAATAATAATAACAATAACAATAACAATAATAATAATAATAATAATAATAATAATAATAATAATAATAATAATAGTAATAATAATGATAATGATAATAGTAATAATATTTGGCTACCTTGCAGAGAAAAGGTACATCAAAAGCTGTGACAAGAGCAAGGTGCTGCATTCCAGCAGGAGAATATAATGTAGATCTAGGGCTACCTGCAATGATTCAGAAAGTGACACAAACACAGTATTTCATCTCAAATCAAGTTTCCTGGATAAATAAAGGACAAAATAATAATAATAATAATAATAATAATAATAATAATAATAATAATAATAATAATAATAATAATAATAATGTGCTTGCTGAACAAGGGTCAAAGCAAAACAACAAGCACCCCAGCAACTGAGGTCAAAATGGGAAACAAACAAAAATCCATGGCAAGTTTCCTCAAAGAGTAAACCAGGCTGATATAGACCAGCAAAAAACCTACCAGTGGCAGCAAGCAGCTGGTCTAAAAGCAGAGACTGAAGGCTTCCTCATAGCTGCGCAAGATGAATCTCTCCCCACACAGTGGTACGAACATAAAATTATCAAAGATCCATACACACGCCCACTGTATATGTGTGGAAAAATCAATGAAACCATGGACCACCTTGTTGCTGGATGCCCTGAATTGGCTATGGCATAATTCGGCAGCAGCGTATACACTAGAACATCTGTAAAGAACACTCTATCGACGTGCAGAAATCGACGTTCTGTTCTGTGGGACATGCCAATCCACACAGACCGGAAGATGGCAGCAAATAGGCCTGGCAAAGTGCTGAAGAATAATAAGAAAAAACCTGCCTCCTCATAGACATGGCTGTGCCTCTTTCAAAACTTCAGAGAAGATCAGCAAATATAAAGATCTTGAAATTGAGGTTGAGAGAATGTGGGGACTTTACTATTCCAGTAATTGTTGGAACCCCATCAAAAAGGGAATTAATAGAACAAATACCAGGTAACATCAACATTCATGAACTCCAACAACCCTCCTTAGCACAGCGCACATCCTCAGGAGGGCTCTATATGAAATGAACTCACAACAACAACAAAACATTGAACCTTTTCATTAATTAGAGTAAAATTAGGCTAGGCTACCTTGTCCACGGCTATTTAGTTTGGCCTAATTGCTGGGTTGCAGGTTCTAGAATGTGATGATGTCACCGGACCCAGCGGGGGGCAGGAGCCAGTTTTTCCTATTAACAGCATTACACAAGTCTTAGCTCAAAAGAAAATGTATGAATTACAAAAATGATCATTAGTATCAGTCACTGGGTCCAAGATCTATCTGTACAAGACAAAAATTTCCTCAAAAACAAAATAAATGTTCCTCCATATAATAATAATAATATTGGCCTTTAGAATGCTGTGATGTCACCTGAAACCCAGCAATTAGACCAAATTAAATGAAACAGATCTGATCATTTTAACAGTGTTTTACAGGGATTACAATGCCGAATTCAAATTATATGATTTTGTCCCCAATAATGCTATTTTATTAGCCTGACTAACGCCAGACTGCTGTGTGCGCTCTAATCTTTTCGAACTTCACAACAGGGACCATGGCCAACATTTTCGCATGGATTTGGGGACCAATCCATGCGATTGTGTTCACCCCACCCCCTCCCCATAGCCTAGGCCAAACTATACCCGGGTTTAATCTAGGCAGGGGTTAATTTGGCCTGTTACACCGGGCTAGATTGGTGCATCCTTTAACCTTTTAGTGGAGCCAGTCCCAGAGCGCCCTCTAACAAAATTGGCCAGGGCCGATATGCACATGCACCAAATAAACCAATAATAAAAAACAAAAAAGTGAGTTTACAGTGGAGAATTAGCACTTGATGCTTTGTTTTGCTGCTGAGGAACCTTTGAAATCGCTTATGGACTCATCAGGAAATGAGGAGCAGAAACTATCATGAGGCTTTACTTCTACCACATCATGGACAACTCTTTCTGTCAAACTAAACGGAGTTTGGACTAAAGTGGAGCAGTCTTAACCTGACGCTATACAAGAAGTCACTCTCCTCAGGTTAGTAAGATGCTGTGTCTTTGTTATTTTAGTTTGACCTTGCTTCATGTTGATGCATTACTTTCAACACATGTGCGTGTCGCAAATGTGCTTGGGCACTGCTGTTGTGCCGCATTTGTAGCGGTGAGTAAAGTCATAGGGCGACAGGCCAGGCGAAAACAACAAACAAAACATGGTAATGATACGTTTACCCCATAAAACTAAACATTCAACAAAACACAGCCGACTGTGTGGCAACTATGGATAAGAATGCACTGTATGTTGTAAGCCAACAATGTAAGGAAAAAAGAAGAAGCGTGCTTTGTAGTAACCCGACCAACCCACATCCGAAGTTTGCCGTATTTTTGAGGTACCCGAACCGACCGAATCCACGGGCCCCGTGGGTTGACCATGGGTGTCGGGTCAACCCGCGCATCACTAGTGCCCAGTGTCTGTGTGGTGGCAGGGTTTGAACCAAGAACCTTCGACTTCCTGACTGAGCCTTCGACACCCTGAGCTAAACTGTCACCACTGCCAGCCTTCATACAGCAGTGTGGTGTTTCTGCTGCGCCCCTGCTGGGCGTCCTGTGGCGGTGCCCTGTGGCTGTGGCTGATGTGACGCCCCCGGTGCAGACGGCTCCTCTGATGGTATTTCCTTACCTGGTTCATCTGTACCCAGTAGTGATGCGCAGGTTGACCCGGCACCCAGTCAGGTTAAGACTGCTCCACTTTAGTCCAAACTCCGTTTAGTTTGACAGAAAGAGTTGTCCATGACGTGGTAGAAGTAAAGCCTCGTGATAGTTTCTGCTCCTCGTTTCCTGATGAGTCCATAAGCGATTTCAAAGGTTCCTCAGCAGCACAGTAGCAAAACAAAGCATCAAGTGCTAATTCTCCACTATAAACTTGCATTTTTTTGTTTTATTGGGTCAGGACAGTGCATGTTAATGAACATACATGGGTCTCATGCATGTAAACAAGCCACACCGGATTGTAGCCTTGGGCTAATTTCTAACGTACTAACGTAGCTTACCACCACTGAGTATGGAGTGAATGTACAATGTTCTCATGTAAAGCGCTTTGTGACCATGTCTGTGAAAGGCGCTATATAAATAAAGATCTTCTTGTGCCCCTGGTAGGGTCTCCCATGGCAAACAGGTCCTAGGTGACGGGTCAGACAAAGAGCGGACCAACAGGCCCGGTTAGAACCATGAGGCCGTCCTTCTGTGGACCCACCACCTGCAGGAGGAGCCATAGGGGCCGGTGCAATGTGATTTGGGCAGCTCCAACAGCTGCCCCCACGACCCGGCAACGGACAAGTGGAAGAAGATGGATGGATGGATGGATGGAAGTGCCAAATGAAAGTGTTTAGGACTGTGACTTTAACAACTGATAACAAAATGAGCGAAATCGGGCTTCATATGTGCGAATGGGAGCCATTTTTTGTTTGTGAAAAATCTAAAAATACTTCATTCAGTTTGCATCTTCGCTGCATAAAAAACGTAAAAACTTAGAAAAGTAATTTGGATAACTTTTAAAGTTCTACTTATCAGGATTATTTTCCACCCAAAATTAGCTCGTTCCGATAAACGCTCTAGGAGGAGATAGATTTTGTACGAAGTGAAAAATAAAGACGGATTCCCGCTTCGCGGGCTGTCATCCAAAATGGCCGACACCCAATATGACGGACGGCGTTGCCGTAATAATATTTTTTGCTCAACATGTCATGATGCACGTCTGTACCGATTTTTATGATTCTACGACAAACTTCATTTTTGCGTCCTATCTCGCAATGTTAAAAAAAACTGAGGTGGCGTAGTCGCGCCACTATTTTTGAAATTCTGAATTTGAAAATAGTCAAAAGTTGTGTCGGATCGGGTTTGAATTTTGGGCCAAAATCTGTGACTTTTCGTCGATGTTCACTGGGTGAAAATTGCGACGGTGCGTGCGTGCGTGCGAAAGAAAGAAAGAAAGAAAGAAAGAAAAATATTCCCCTACGAAAACAATGTTCCCGCTTACGCAGGTACCATAAACTATATATTTTCGTAAAGTGCTCGCGCATTCCTACCTCATGGTAGAGGTCCTGGGTCACTGACGGGCACGAAGTGACCCAGGGCTCTCAGGCACGTGCACGGAACGTGCACGACAAGAGGAGCGCGTTAGTGTATGCCAGCCCTGATGGCGCTCGGGCCTAACCAGGCGCGAGAAATTGTTCCAAAGATTGGTCTACCCAGGATAAACGGCCCATATCTTACAGAAAATTGTCACAAGGGGGAGCCATTTCCGCATCAGTGTTTTGTCTAACATCTGTCCACTTATTTACTGTAATAATGAGGAAATTATCAGATACAGAAAGTTGCTTTAGTACGGAGGCGACACTGGCTTATAAGCCAGTACTCAGTAGAGCGGGTTTTCTCATATCTTGAAGCGGTTACAATCCTGGCTTCCGCTGGTCAAGACTGTCGTTGTATCCTTGGGCAGGATACTTTACCTTCTTTGCCCATGTAAATGTGGTGTGTGGTCTGTGGTGGTCTGACATGCCCAGATTGGCCGCGTTGTTTACGTCAGTCTACCCCAGGACTATGGAGGACCGTGGCTGCCAAAACAATAAATAGGCTATATATACAGTAAAAAATAGCCTAAATTAAAAAAAAAAGACAAAGTTTAAAATGTGTGTGTATTATATATATATAGCTTTGTATACCTTGGGCGTTAAATCATGAAGCCTAAAGCCCTGAATAAAAGTTTCTTTGTGTGCATTGTGTGCATCAGTTCTTGTGTAAAATAGTCTGCACTTTCAGTTCCTCATAAAAAATGTTTCACCACATGTACTGCACTATTTCCTGTTACACATTATGCTGCACCGCGCAAAAAGAAGACAAAAAAAGATGTCACACTTAGCAGAAAATGGCTTAAAATATAAAATAAATTATAGGTTGTGTGGGCTAATTCACAAGTTACAAACAATCAATAGGTAATATTAGCCTCCTTTTACTCAACTATTACATCCAAATGTAAAGTACAATAAATATAATACAGCTGTAGCTTAATGCTACAGACAAAATAAGACAAAACTGCCATTATTTTAAATACGATCCACACTTGTAAACCCCCCAAGATCCATCTAGGGACTGAAATATTTGTATTACATAGTTAATATGTAATATAAACATTCAAAATGTACACCAACTGTGCACAGTGTTTGTCTCAGTGTTTGTAAAAAGACAACAAAAAAACACTAAATTGTTTTAAAAGTGAATGGACACAAAAAAAAAATCTCCAACTCAGAAGGCATGTTGTCATGACAAGCTAATTTATTAGGCTCCTTGTTTGATTGCTTGTTTTGAAATGAGAGTATGTAGATCTATGCTACATGAAAGGAAAAGATCAGTGAATTTACAAACTGGAGCTCAGGAAAAGGGACCCCAGCTCAGTGTGCTGATAGAAATAAGAGTTTGACAGGTGTTTGACGACAGCCATACTGTTTCCATCAGGCTAAAATGGAGCAGCCCTAGTGCAAAGCCACACACCATATCAGTGAGGTGATGTCTACCCAGCAGCACGCGGGAGAGGCCCACCAGAAAAGCCCAAAGCACTAGCAGGATACGAAGGGGCACCGCCAGCACAAGGTGAGACAGCAGAAACTTGGACACCATAGCGGCCCGACTTGCATGTGCAGCAGGGAAAGAATATATGTCCATGGCTACACAGTCCAGGAAACCAGGGGGCATCTCCCAGGGACCCTTGCGCTTTACAAGTCTCTGAAGTCCTGCTACTGTCATCACATCCAGGAGAAGGGCTGTTTGGAAAAAAAGAAAACATCATGTCATGTGTTGTAATTTGCTTTGTTACACATTGCTATAGTGGAATAATATTATCATGCTGCTGCTCTGGCATAGCTCCAAAATCATCAGGCAACTGGTTTGCTGTGGTGATTTTTGAGAAAAGGAGCAATTCTCAATAAACATTGAGAATGAATGGAAATTTAAAAATAAGAGCATGTTTAACAAATTAGACTTCTGGATGTCAAAATGGATAACCATCTTTCATGGTCACCTCATAAACTGTGTGAAGCGCTTTTGGTGACTTGTGTTATATGAAAAGCGAGATACAAATAAGCTTCCATTCTATTCCATATAGACCATGTAATAGGAAAAGTTACAAGTTGCTCTCACTATGTCACTCGAGCTATCATAAAACAGGTACAGGCCTAGTTCACTTCCACTATGTGTAACACTGAACTGGCGTTTTTTTGGCACACACTGTAGAAAAGTATGGAAAGTGACTACACGGCATGAGAGAATAACAAATATTCAGCTTTTAACATATTGCGTCTGTCAACTAAAGCTATATAAATAGGGTAACGGAAGCACTTTTTCAGCTACGACACAATACATGCCATTGAGTGAAATTAGTGAAATTGAAGGGCATTCTGTACCTAAGAGCAGATTGACCAGGACCTCCTGTCCGGCCAAAGTGTTGCTCCTTGTCAGACACACGATAGTGCCAATAATCCACGTGATACCGTGCCCAGTGAGAGCCAAAAGGTTGACTATGGATCGGCACCCTCCCCAGGACGAATATGTTTTGGCGCACACTCCCATGCGCTTTGACAGGGAGATATCAATGGCAAGCAGAGAGTTAATTGCAATGCCTTTAAATGAAGGGTTGAGCTGCATACAGTCCTCCTCCGGCAGTTTGCCTGGCTCCTTCTTGTCCTTACCGGAGCTCTCGGTTGACTCCTCACCAGGCAGGCTTTGTTGGGGCTTAAATTGTGGTCTCCGCGCGCTGCCTCCTCTCTCGGCTTGCCCTGCACGCAGGGGCTGGTTTAGAGACATAAACTCCGGTCTTTCCAGGACATTTCTCTCTCGCGCCTTAGATCTTGCTTTAGGAGGCATATTTGCGTTTGGGAGAAAACTTCTCTTGAATAATCTTCGAGGGTGAAGATGTGGCTTTACACACTCAAAGAAGTCCTCGCATAGATAGGAGTGCGCAATTCTCCCCCTTCAGTGGCCTTAATAGATATATTTAGACCCCCAGGAATGTGTACTGGCCATGCTGTTAACTCGACCCAGTGCAGAGAGCGTCATCTGCCTGACCATCCAGTGTAACCTGATCGAAATGAAGCGATAAAATAACACCAGGGCGTCACGTTACCGCGATGCCTTACACAATGCCACAGAAGGATGCTTTACTGTTGTATATTAACAGTTGGACAGTACAAACAAAGATAAAACATACGATTGATGTTGAATCATAGGCCTCCAGCGCAACTGGTAAACATGTCTATCCGCAGAGTAAAACGTGCCAAACGCACCTAGCCTAACAAACCAAGAAAGAACACAAGCTAATCGAACCTCCACTTCAATGCCGCATCTGCTTCTTCTATGCTCTTACGTAGCTAGTTTACGCGCAATTCACGATTCTTCTTATTCCTTGGGCAAGCGCAAAGGGACAATAGGCTAAAACAGGAGGCGGATTGAAGATACTCCAAATGGGGAGAGCTAGGTAACGGGTACTCCCGCCGTGTCCCAGTTGTTAGTTTAGTAGACCAATTAACGGAAAGAAAAGCTGGGTAGGGTACTGGAGATCTAGCATTTTTAGGACAAATTGTAGTAGGCTATGGGTGATCCACTTGTCAAACATAATAATGCACATTATTCCTATGCCTACATTTCCCATCATACTCGCGTCCAATGAGCGGAAGTGTCGTCTCAAAGCCATCTATAAAGCCGCTTCCCAAGCAGCTGACAGCCCTAAGCGCATAGTGCCGGGGTGAACCTGCTGTCGCTACGATGGGGTGCGCGCGGAGCAGCTACTGCTTGAGTGGGAATCTTCCATCCTAGGTCCCACTGTCATTCCTTGACACCGCACGGAGGGGGAGTGGGGGGAGTGCAGGCCCCCCACTGTACCCTGACCATGCATTGCGTTCTCCCAACGCAACTTCTAATGTGTTCGTTGAACGTTTGGACGGATTCTTTCAGATGGCCGAAAAATATAACCGGATGCAGTGCTTTACGTTTTCTTTTGGATGGTATGGACACGCTGTCACTCTGACAGTAGGGGAGCAAATGTGGACATAACGGAATTACCTGAGTGACCCGACAACTGTGAGTGAGACATTCGTCATTTGTTTTCTGAACTCTAAACACTTGAGCTTCCAAATGGTAGACAGTTGCATGCGTTAGACCTAGACTCTAATTCTATTTCAAATCCAATTCTGGCTACTATGCATGGACCTTGGCTTTTACCAAGTGTTTTTTTTTTAACCAAGGCGATAGAAGATGTCACCTAATTATGAAACATCCGCATCAATCGCTTTTCTTGCACATTACTCTTTGTTACTCAATGTTTGCTCATTAATTAGAATAAAGTGACACGAGCGTAGCGTTGGCTACTGACATGAACTTTTACTCGCAGTATTGCACTTTTTTTCCTACTGTGGAGTGACTGCAACTCCACTGCATGATAACAGCACTGGAAGCATGTGCCCTTCTTTAAGAAGAGATAAGCCTTGTATCTGGCAATGTTTTTGGATCAAACAAGCATGCAGTAGCCCACTGCTATAAATACACGTTTTTTACTTGCTGGAATATTTCGGAGCACCGTGATTTGAAGAGAATAGGTGATTACCTACATTTTTTTTTTTATCTTGCTGTTTCCATGCGTCTGTCTTCCTCTCTAGACCTCTGGACGTTGTTGTGGATTGTGTTGCTATTTAATGCCATGGGCTGTATTCAGAGTATCAGGTGCAAGCCCAAAAGTTTCCGAGACAGTATCATCGTCCTGGAGGTGAACACTTCAATTGATTCCAACCCCACCAGCATCGACGAGTCATCCAGTGTGGTCCTGCGCTACCGAACACCTCACTTCAGAGCGTGTGCGCGCATCCTGGTTCCCCCTGTGCCTGGAAAAGAAACATGGACCATCGGCTGGATTCAAGCGTGTAATCACATGGAGTTCTTCAACACGTACGGGCACAAAGGAATGTGAGTGGAAGGGACTTTTTACTAAATTTGCCATATCACACATGGCTAATTTAGTACACAAAGTCAAATCAATAAGCTATTAAAATGTGCAGACCTTTAATAATGGGCCTAGCCTTCTGCAAATTCAAGTGCTGTTGGACCGCCATACTTGTTTAATTCTTTACAGTAGCATGGAAATATCATGGTACTTAAAAGTGAACAACATGTTTAGTGTACTTATATGGAAATAGGTCTATCCTAATTGCAACCTTACCCTAACCTCTTATAGATTATGTGAATTACCAGAAAACCTTTATATTTTCTTGTTAATGAAAACTGAACTGCATTATTCCCAGCAATCCAGTTACTGTGCTATTTACATCCTATTACCATGTTGCAAAATACAATCCTAACATTTGTAATATCTCTAGAAAATCTCACAATTACAGTAAAGCCAATTGTATGTCTGGGGAGTTTATCGAGTTCAAGGACAAACAACACCCCTGATAATAAAAGACAAAACATTATGTAGCACCACGCAGACAGACACTTATCAAACTATTCTGCCTTGTTTTACACACCTGTTCATTTGTAAATCATTTGGCACACTTTGTCAAAGAACCTGCAAGACTTTAGTCTCGCAGCTAAAGTCTAACTAAAGTCCAACATTTAGAAGAAATGTGTTCCGCTGTCGGCTTTGTGTGTTTCAGTGGTGAGGTCAGTAGCTCAACATTTCAAACTCAATTGATTGAGGGGCAAATGTGATGGAAAATAATGATTGTGACCTTTTAGCAGTTCGCAGTATTTGTCAATATTGAGATTTTAGCACAGATTATAAATAGACAAAGCATGTCGAGCTTTGAGAAGGACATCTGCTGTGTTTTGTCTTGTGTGTGTGTGTGTGTGTGTGTGTGTGTGTGTGTGCGTGCGTGTGTGCGTGCATGCATGCATACTTAGTTATGTCAATGAGTCTATTTCCTGTAGCCAACCACAGACTTGCATGTACCCAAAATATGCCTTATCTATTGCAGAGGTGAATGCCTGAATGCTGTATGTCTAAGATTAGAGTCACCCCACCACGCCCTAACCCGTCTGTGGCCCTTCGTATGTGTATGCATGTGTGCCATGGAATGGTCTTACTGTCATTCTTTAAACCTTTACATCTTCGAATACAATTTTACCACATAACTCTTGATATCTACATGAAGAAACAGATAGAAAAAAGGCTGACTTATGTAATTCAATATGAAAACAAAACATTTGTAACTGAAATTACTAAAGGTTGCCTCTTACTCTCACAGAAAGGTGTCGAAATAGTGTATTGTTGTGTATGGGGCAGTATATCCATAGGTCCAAAGTGATGAAATATAAGGACCGTTGCCATAGCAATTAAGAATGAATTAACTAAGAGGAAAAAGCAATAACTTTTGAACGGTGAAAGGTCCTCAACAAAGTGCCAACAACTGGAAAAAGCTTAATGCATTTGCAAGTGTGGACATGGGTGCAGGCCATCTCTGTAATCTGTAATCACCAAACTATAAGAAGAAGAATAAACTTTATATAGCACCTTTCACAGATACAGTCACAAAGTGCTTCACAGGGCACAAAATAACAAAGGTTACAGAGAAATGTATTAAAACAAATTAATTAAAACAATCACAGCCTTGCAATTAATACTATAACTAATAATTAAGCAAAAACGTGTATGCATGTAAGTTTACCAGAATGATGACATATATTATCTGTTACACAGTTATTTTAAAGAAAATAAAACAACTCTTCCTCACCCGCTGCGGGCGCTCTCTTTTTCCTCCAGCTCGGATCCTCTACCAGAGGCTTGGGAGATGGAGGAATCTTTGCTGTTCCTAAAACTGCACTTTTCTGGACCGAGATGTCTGATGTATTTCTTGGGATCTGCTGTAGCCACTCCTCCAGTTTGGGGGTCACTGCCCCAACTGCCCCAATGACCACGGGCACCACTGATGCCTTCACCCACCAGCTCTTCTCTGAGCCCTTGCTCTTTGTCCATCACAATGTCCGGTTGGTTCGCAATTACCATTCTGTCCGTCTGTATCTGGAAGTCCCTCAGGATCTTTGCTCATTTGGAGGTGTTTCCCACTTTGACCTTGGGGTTTCCAGCCCATACTCTGCACAAATGCTCCTGTACACTATGCCAGCCACTTGGTTATGGTGCTCCATGTAAGCTTTCCCTGCCAGCATCTTACACCCTGCAGTTATGTGCTGGATTGTCTCATTGGCCTCTTTGCACAGTCTACACCTGGGGTCTTGTCTCGTGTGATCAATCTGGGCCTCTATTGCTCTGGTGCTCAAGGCCTGCTCCTGTGCAGCCATGATGAGTGCCTCTGTGCTGTCCTTCAGGCCAGCTCTGTCTAGCCATTGGTATTTCTTGATATCCGCCACTTCAGTTATGTTTCGGTGGTACATCCCGTGTAGGGGCTTGTCCTCCCATGACGGGACCTCCAGTGCCTCATCCTCTGTTCCCCATTGTCTGAGACATTCACTGAGCACGTCATCTGTTGGAGCCTTGTCCTTGATGTACTTGTGGATCTTGGATGTTTCATCCTGGATAGTGGCTCTCACGCTCACTAGTCCTCGGCCTCCTTCCTTACGACGTCGGCTTTGGGATTTGGGGTGGTTGCCATGCATGGTTAGGAGCTTTCGTGTCTTAACATCTGTGGTCTGTATCTCATCCTTTGGCCATCTTATTATTCCTGCAGGGTATCTGATTACCGGCAGGGCGTAGCTGCTTATTGCCCGGGACTTGTTCTTGCCATTGAGCTGGCTTCTTAGGACCTGCCTTATTCATTGGAAGTATTTGGCTGTAGCCGCTTTCCTTGTTACGTCTTCGAGATTGCCATTTGCTTGTGGGATTCCAAGGTACTTGTGGCCATATTAGCTTTGTTCTGCCCAATCCCGTCAGATCTTGGAAGCTAAGCAGGGTAGGGTTGGTACTTGGATGGGAGACCGTTTGGGAACACCAGGAAGCCTGGGTGCATGTGGTGTGTGAGTGAGTCGTTGGTGGTGGTCAGTTGGTTGGAACAGCGATTGAGTCTAGTAAGACTCTCCATCAACTTGATTTCTACAGGAGAACATACGCAGGCAAACAGGAAGTGGAGTAAACCAATTAGCGAAGGGCAGTCAGCAGCGTTATTAGTTGTTTTGCATTCAAACAGGATTATGAATCACAAACTCACCTACTGCTGATGTGTTTTTGGTCATTTACTGCTTATTAGAAAAAAGCTCTCAGCTCTCCCGTGCGCCACATGTAGATTGTTATTGAGGGGACTTCCACATCCCAGTTTGGCAGCAGCAGCAAAAGCGAGCTCCCTGCCCAGATTGATATTCTTGTGTATAAAATATACAGAGGGGTATCATTCTGGATGCCAGGCTACATATTGGCAGCCTCGTTTCTGTCAGTCTACCCAGTAGATGCTTATAAAATGCTTACCAAATGATTTGTGCATGTTTTAATATTTATCGA
This sequence comes from Neogobius melanostomus, assembly GCA_007210695.1. Classification (NCBI taxonomy): domain Eukaryota; kingdom Metazoa; phylum Chordata; class Actinopteri; order Gobiiformes; family Gobiidae; genus Neogobius; species Neogobius melanostomus. Next base: position 3,746,894 of record VHKM01000221.1, on the reverse strand, counting down.
CATTTTAACCCTTTTTACATGATCTTGTTTGTTGTTGCACAATGACAGAAATATTATGAAATGCGGCGCTTTAAAACAAAGTGATTTCACTACACAATAAAGTGAAACATGTATTACATTTCAAACTGTTGTAATGCAGTGCACTTACAAAATATGGCTCTACACCACGTATTGGGACCTTCAAGATTATAATAATATAACTGATGTCTGTAATGTGGGGGCGACAATGGCGCAGATGGTAGAGCGGGTCGTCTCGTGATCGGAAGGTCGGGGGTTCGAATCCCGCCTCCTGAAGGTGCACATTGTCGTTGTGTCCTTGGGCAAGACACTTCACCCACATTGCCTCCAGTGTCCTCGTACACTGGTAGCCCCCTAGGAGAGACCAACAGGCCCGGTTTGAACCGTGAGGCCGTCCTTCCTTGGACCCACCACCTGCAGAAGGAGCCGTGGGGGCTGGAGCTATGTGATATGGGCAGCTCCAACGGCTGCCCCACGACCCGGCAACGGAGAAGTGGAAGAAAATGAATGAATGAATGAATGTCTGTAATGAACTTAAGTTGTTGAATGTGCAAAGTTCCTCAGGGCTTTTCCACCAAGCTGGTGCCGGTGCTGGTTCCGGGACGGTTCCAGTTTCAGGACCGGTTCTTCCTTTTTCCACTGAAAAATGCTCTTGGTTCCAAAGAACTGGGGCCGGATTTTTGTGTATTTTATTACCAGAAAGGCTGTAGTAAGATGTTACTATCCATGTTTTACATGACAGTTGACTTCCCAAGGCATTGCTATGGCAATAGGCACAATGCCAGCTCTCATATATTAGCCCTTTTCTACCAAGCTGGTGCTGGTTCCGGTCTGGTTCCAGTTTCAGAACCGGTTCTTTTGTTTTCTACTGGAAAATGTTGGCTCTTGGTTCCAAAAACTGGTGCTGGTTGGGAACCAGTTAAAAGCTGGACCAAGAAACGAGCACCAGTGATGTAAGCGGCTGGGGTGTGGCTTTCTCTTCTGACAAACAACCAATATTAGTTAGTTAGTGCTTATAACTTCCTGGAGAAGCCAAAACAGTCTCTGTGGTGGAAACTAACTGTTGTTTTGCTTTATGCTCTTTAGCTCCAGCTAAAACAAGAGGGAGCAGTTAGAAAGAAGAAATCAAAATTTTAACGGCTGCTGTGACAGGAACATAAACTTATTTGTGTCGTATTTTATAACCAGAAATGGCTGTAGTAAAATGTTACTATCCATGTTTTATGTGAGTTGACTTCCCAAAGTGTTGCTATGACAATAGGCACAATGCCAGCTCTCAATTTGGTGGAAAAACAAGTCAGTACGGAACCAACCCGGCACCAGAACCAGCTCCGACCGAGCACCTTGGTGGACAAGCCCGATTAGCCTCTTATATCAAAGCCAGATATTAAAAATGCAGTGTACAACGTACGTCGCTGGGTTTCATAAAAACATTTAATTGAAAGTAGAAACCAGTCAAGTTTGCTTTAATTGGACAGAACAGCAGAAGATTCAAAGATTCAAAGATTTTTTATTTGTCAAACCATGTGAATGATTTGAAATTATATTTCTCTCATCCTTGATTGTGGAGCAGGGGGTTGGGGGAAGAGAGGTGGGAGGGAGGGCAGGGAGTTCAGCTTCCCGATGGCCTTGTGAATGAAACAGTTCTTAAGTCGACTGGACCTGGCCCGTAGATTCCGCAGTCTCCTCCCTGAAGGCATTACCTTGAAGAGACTGTGTGATGGGTGCGTAGGGTCCCTGGTCCCTAGAAGATAGTAATGTGCAAGAGTCCTCACTTGGTTTCAAATTCTTATTTAAGATTCAAGACACATTAATCACGGCCTCTATAAAAGCAGCAAAGAAGGGAGGGTATTTGCCCTTCAATTAAAAAAGTGGCCTTAAACATGACCTAAGCACTGCTGTTACCTTTTCCTTGAGAAAGATTTTGAAAAGAAATTGTGTGAATGCGAATGCCTTACTGTATTTGTATAGATTATATTGACATCTATGTCATGTATTTTAAGGCCTTTTGTTATTACAAATGCTTTAGCATTTCAAACTCCTTTTAGAGATTATAATGACCAAATGAAACAAAAGTAAATTGTGTGAGCACATGTCTGTCTACTCAACCAGATTAAGTTTGCAAGGTAATTGGAAATCCAAATTCTATAATCAGGGATTATATGGTCAAACTGCTTCACATTTGGACAGTCTGCTCTATTTCCTAATTTACCTTTGTTTAAGACATGCACAGTGAAACTAGTATACTGCTCAAAAAAATAAAGGGAACACTTGAACAACACAATGTAACTTACAATGTGCTTACTTTATTTTATATATAAATAAAGGGAGCATTTGGAGTTACATTGTGTTGTTCAAGTGCTCCCTTTATTTTTTTGACCAGTGTACATTCTTTTGCATTCATTTTGCATCACTGACAAAGCAAGTCTTGAGAGATTTTTGCTTAGACATTTCAAACACACTAATATTGTTATTAGAACAAAAAGTCCCACTTGCATCAGGTTAGATTAATTACTCTAGCTATTGGTGATAACACAACTCATGAGTAGGTGAGGCAGCAAAGCATTTTGAGTGAGTCATTTTATGTCTCTATTTGACAAAGGCCACAGAGAAGACACACACAGGAAGTGAAACATTTCCTAACCTGACCCTGTTCATTTACATCACATAAAGAAGTGCAACTGCATGTGCCTGCCAAATGCGTAAATGTACTGTAGCACTTTCAAATCATGATCGTTTTTTGTATTGCATTGTTGATAGATTTGTTGTTGTAAAAAAATTACAACAAAAAAATGAATATGTTGCATTTGTTGGGGGTTGAAGCACTGACAAAGGCATCAGTCCATGGGATTATGTGATTTTGCAGAGCAATGTTAGTGTTGGTGTGTGCACAGGAGTGCACACGGTTATGCCTGACATGATAATCTGAGCCTCTGGCAGAGCGCATCCACAGCACAAGCAGTTGGTCATGTACTGCTGTTAACATTGTTATCTCTGTGCGCCTTCATTCTCACCTTCAGAGAGCTAAAGGTAGTTTCTCACTGAGAGATCTGAATCAATAGGCGGTCACATGCAGCAGAGGAAGAGGGGAATTGCCTGTTGTGCTCATTGATGTTATATCATGTTACGTTTTTCACAGCAGGCTGAGAGACTGTTGGATTTGCCTCTTGACTCTCTTGTTAACAGTACAGTGAATACTTAATGCACAGATGTAGTTATTTACAAATTAAGTTGTATTTGGATATCAACACAATTTCTTTGTTTCTAGGTCAAGTTGGGAACTTCCTGATCTGCGTGATGGGAAAATCCAAGCCATCAGTGATTCAGATGGTGTCAACTACCCCTGGTATGGAAACACCACAGAGACTTGCACTATTGTGGGCCCCACTAAAAAAGACAGCAAATTCACAGTTAGCATGAATGACAATTTTTACCCCAGTGTGACGTGGGGTGTGCCCATCAGTGACAGCAATGTGCCTCAGCTCAGCAGTATCCACAGAGACCAGAGCTTTACCACATGGCTAGTGGCCATCAACCAGGCCACAACCGAAACTCTGGTCCTGCAGACCATTCGCTGGAGGATGCGCCTTCACATCCGTGTGGACCCAGAGAAACCTCTGGGCAAGGGCTCTTCTCAAAGAACCTATAGCCCAGGAACAGCCTCAAATTCTGGGAAGGAATGAGCCCATCCCATCCAATGCCATGGTCAAACCCAATGCCAATGATGCACAGGTGTTGATGTGGCGGCCAAAGAGCGCTGACCCAGTGGTGGTCATCCCCCCCAAATGTTGAGCCTGGGCTTGGGTACCAAAACTCTATGACCTCCTTGCTCATTGACATATCTGACAGCTTTAACGTTTTAAATAAATCATCTTGCCTTTTAATGGATCAACAAAGATACAAATGGTAATAAAAGACCAGGTAAAATGAATGGTGAAAAAACATTCTACTTTCAAGCTGGATTGAGTGTAACTGCTAAATGTTATGAACAGAATTGTACCTTAAAATACTGTATTATTTTGGTGGATTTTCCCAAATAATGAATTTGAGAGTGTGTGTAATAATTTTATTTTGTGCGACATACATATGCAGTATATACGCATAAGCCCTGCATATGCGAATACAAGTTACTTGTAGGCTGGGAGAAGGTGCAGTCAGTTTGGTTTGGTTTGTCCTTATGTGACAATTATATTGAAAGACAGTTTTTTTTTTTTTTTGCTACTCCGGATATTTGATCCATGCTGCCTTAATTTAATGCATTTGCTTTTCACAGCGACATGTTTAGCCTTATACAAGTGCAATGCTGTGTAGTTGGGTTTATTTGGTGCTGATGGGCATGGGTTCAGGATAGGAAAATCAGGACATTACCCGACTCATACTGTGTGTAAGTGAAGACAACCAAGCATAATACCAGTTGTCTCACATTCACCATTAGCATTTAGTAGCGAAGGATCTAGTCTTGTAGCATCTCTCCCTCTCAGGACCTGTGTTTGCTCTGTATCATATTTTTGTTTATAGTCAGCCTTCTTCTCCGCACACAAACGCAGTATATTGAGGTGGTCAGTAATGAATAATTTATACAGAGGATATTCAATATATTGGACATGTAGTGTGTGTTTTCTTTATCTAAATAATTTGATTTGTGCAAAGAAAGTTTTTATTTTTCATTGCTTCGCTTGGAAGAGTTACTGGGTGCAGTAAGAACAAACATTTTACAGCTTTTACACACGTAGGCCTAGAATTATTTTGAATTGTCATCATACAAAATTCTACAATACGTTTTTTTATGTGACATCATCAATATTCTTCAAGAAGTCTAAGGTGCAAATTTTGTTTTCATTGTAAATGTCTTGACCTGGTTTACGGTAGGACTGTCTGATACAATCTGCCAATTCGGACGGATCATGATTGCTTTTCTGTTTGACGCAGTTCTACGCTCATCAAAGACACTTTTGCCCTCTCACTCCTCCTATTGGTCAGCCTCTATTACACTCTGGGTGACTGACAAGCTGAAACCACAATGAAGATAGCAAGTGCACATGAAAGTGATAATATTGAGATTGTAACTTACTGTAGGTCAGGGGTTCGCAAACCTTTCAGGCAGCGTCTCTCAAATCCTTGGCTCAACAGCTCGGGACACCCAACTGTAAAGTGACTTAATGATCATTTCAGGGGCAACACATTTTAAATCAGTACAATACATTCAATTCAGTGTTATAATTTAAAAAAAGTACTGTCTTTAAATCATCTTGCAACCCCCACTGTGAGAACCCCTGATCCAGGTTCTAAAATAATATTCAGTTTGTGATCGATTTCTCTGTGAGCGGTTGGCCCATACGCATGAAACAACAAGGGTCACGAGGTTCAACTTCTTCTCTGTCAGCGCACTGTTGAAAGATTCTATACTGAATACATCAATGCTGTTCATCTCTTTGTCAAACCCATATTCTCATGCATCTGTGGTCTGAGTCGTTGGGCGTCACAAAGAGGAAGCCGGGAACTATAGGAGACATCGAGGGGCAGTTGTGACAATAATTAGGCCTGCGGTGACACACGTTGGGAAGCAGTGGACCCTTAATTGGAATGAACTCTGCCATGCCTTATTACTGCTTAGTCACACGAGAGAAGGAGGTTCAAGAGAAGCAGAGGACAGAGCCGGGACACTGTCTGTAAGGGGAGATCTATGAGCGGAAATTCATCAGTTCATACGTTATGACAAATGCCAGCAACAAACAAAAGTGTCATCGTGGGTTTTGGTTTTGGTCATTACTTTTACTAAAGCTCCCCACTGAAAATGTACAGTGCCTCTCGAAAGTACTAATACACCTTGAACCTTTGCACATTTTGTCATGTTTACAACCTTAAACGTAAAGATTTTATTTAGAATTTTTACTGAAAGTTCACACACAAGTAACAGACAACTGTGAAGGGAAAGCAAAATGATACATGATTCTGTTATTTTTCAAAAAATAGAAAAGTGAAAAGTGGGGCGTGCATAAGTATTCACACAGCATTTTCTGAGTGCATTAAATTGCCTTTGTAACATTCCTAATGACTGCAGAATGTTCACACCTTTCCCTAACCATTAAATAGAGGCCACCTGTGTGTAATCTACTCTCAGTATAATTCCAGCTGTTCTGTGAGGGCGTCAGAGCTATGGTCGGAGTGTATTGGTCACTAAACAACATCATGAAGGCCAAGGAGCACACCAGAGAGGTCAGGGATAAAGCTGTGGAGAAGTTTAAAGCAGCGTTAAGTTATACCAAGATTTCCCAAGATTTGAACATCTCACGGAGCACTGTTCAATCCATCATTCGGAAATGGAAAGAGTATAGCACCACTGCGAACTTACCAAGACACGGCCGTCCACCTAAACTAACAGACCGAACAAGGAGAGCACTGGTCAGAAATGCAACCAAGTGCCCAAGATAACTCTGGAGGAGCTGCGACGTACTGTCACTGAGCTGGGGGAATCTGTACATGGGACAACTAGAGTCGTACTCTACACAAATCTGGCCTTCATGGACGAGTGGCAAGAAGAAAGCCATTATTGAAAGGAGGCCATAAGAAATCCCGTTTGAAGTTTACTAGAAGTCATATGGAGGACACAGCTACCATGTGGAAGAAGGTGCTTTGGTTAGATGAGACAAAAATTTAACTTTTTGGCCCAAATGCAAAACGTTATGTATGGAGCAAACCTAACACTGCTCATCGTCCTGAGTGCACCATCCCCAGTGTCAAATATGGTGGGGGGAGCATCATGCTATGGGGCTGCTTTTCCTCAGCAGGGACAGGGAAGATTGTAAGAATAGTTGGGAAGATGGATGGAGCCAAATACAGGGACATTTTGGAGGAAAACCTTCCAGCAGGACAATGACCCTAAACACAAAGCTAAATCTACAATGGAATGGTTTAAAAACAAACATATTAATGTGTTAGAATGGCCCAGTCAAAGTCCTGACCTAAATCCTATTGAAAATCTGTGGAAAGACCTGAAAACTGCTGTTCACAAACGCTCTCCTTCTAATTTGACAGAGCTTGAGTTGTTTTGTAAAGAGGAATGGGATGAAATGTCAGTCTCTAGATGTGCAAACCTTATAGAGTCATACCCCAGAAGACTTGCTGCTGTTATTGCAGCAAACGGGGTTCCACAAAGTATTTATTCATGCTGTATGAATACTTGTGCACGCCCCACTTTTCACTTTTCTATTTTAAAAAAAATAACAGAATCATGTATCATTTTGCTTTCACTTCACAGTTGTCTGTTACTTGTGTGGAACTTTCAGTAAAAAATTCAAAATATAATATTTACTGTACGTTTATGGTTGTAAACATGACAAAATGTGCATAAGTTCAACTGTACTCATGACAACCATTTTATTCAGGGCCCGGTTGAACTGTTTTGTTCATTGGAATCATGTACTTTTCATTTACTTGCAGTTCTGGCATGTTCTAGCTCTAAGTATTACCAGAGTCAACTCGTCAAACCCTGATTATCAAGCATAGATAGCACCGCGACCCTGTGTTTTGCCATGCAGTGTACACAGCCAGAGCGAGACTTTTGCAGCGTCAAAAATATTGACCCTTTCAACAGCCAGTAGTCACCGCGGTTAAAATAGACAACATGCATTCGGCTGTGTTAAATCTATTGCAAGCCTTTGGTGTTTGGCCAGTGCTGTAACCAAGTCAAGACTTTATCCAGTGGGGCAGAGAAGGTTGTGTCCTTGTCATAAAGTGCCTCGTCCTTACAAATAAATGTGGGGAGTTTGGTACTGCGGACCCACACCCTCACGCGCGCACCACGGGCACACAGATCAAGTTCATGCTTAAAAGGGAAACCGCGTTGGCATGTCCTGTATTACTCATGTTCGTATTTTACTTATGGGCTTCCTTTACCAAGAGAGTTGCACAATTTTTGGTAAGAGAATAGTGCCAAAATGGAGCGACGCCAAATCTATGCAGTGGACACTGTCTCTTGGTTCCTTCCAGAGTGTTTGCTATCATTTGTACAAAGTGTTTTCTGTGTGACAGTTTTCTTGTTTTGCTACTTGCCGTTTCCAATCAGATTCTGTTGGGAAGGAGTCCCCCAAAACGAATAATTTACCCTCTTAATTGACGTATTGGTTTGTATTTCACAAGGCTGCATAAAACCATACAGCAATCCAGACTCTAAAAAAAAAAAGTTTATTTAATTGGTCCAGTTTGCACCGGCTGTGCCAAAGGATAGCTCCGCTCCTAAACCCTAACAATTACAGTTCTTCAACAGGGCTGCTATTTTTTATGCATATTTTATGTTACCCAGTGAACCAATGTTGCCCAAGTTTGTGAGACCTGTGTTTGTGCTCTGGGTGAGGTACTCTGTTCATTTCTAGGGTTTTTTCCCCAGTTGTTTTTCTTCATGTACTTTGTGTTTGTGGTTTTATTTTGTAAATGAAGATCAAGGAAGGAGATACAGTGTTGTTTTGTCTGTTTAAAGTACTATGGCACTGGAATACATTACATTGTGTGTGTTTGTTTTTTATCTTTAAGTTTTACTCAAATACTTGAAAAGTGGCTCTGTTCTGGAACATGTTTTAAACTGTGAAATGCACAATACTTGGAGGATCTCTTCCAGGAGGACAATAAAGAAAACTGTCCATTCACCAAAAACTGTTGAAAATGCATTATTATCCTTTATTATTTGGCAATTATTATTTGTATTATTATTATTATTTTTACAGTTTGCAAGTTTAAGGTGTCAAATTTTACGTTAGTTACAAAATTTGCCAATAAGCGAGCTAACCTGTTTGCCATACCGCCTTTGCTCTGCCTGATGCCCTCAGATCTCGGAAGCTGCAGGGAAGGGCCTGGTTGGATGGGAGACCGTTTGGGAACACCAGGAAGCCTGGGTGAATGTAGTGTGTGACTGAGTGGTTGGTGGTGGTCGGAGGGGCTGATGGTGCAGACTGACAGCCTCGCTTCTGTCAGTCTACCCAAGGGACGTTAGAGTGAATGAATAATGCAATGTAAAGCGTCTGAGTGTCCAGAATAAACAATAAAATAATACATTATTATTATTACTGTGATGTCGCTGCAGGCTAATATCCTTCCTTACATTTTAATGATTACTACCAGAAACCCGGTTTATTACAGTACTACAGTTGTCATTTTGGTACTTTCTTTTTTCATTATGATTTAAAGAGCAAATTCAGTTGTTTGACCATAAATGGCTTCACACAACCACTAACTAAAAAAAAAAAGTATTGTGTTATCGTTCATATTCTCTGAAAATTGCCAAAACAAAAATCTAAATATTCCGCCAGGGTATGTAAACTTTTGAGCACAACTGTATATCAGGCCTAAACTTGGTCTGAACAAGGTCAGAAATATGACTAAACCAGTTCATAGACTGTCAGTAACCCAAAAAGTAAGACAACAAAAACAAAAACTGTTACTGAGGGAAAACTTGATCATCTCGTCTACTATTCAAACACAGATTGCAATGGTAACACCCTTTGTCTGGGCTGTGCATTGCTCATCAAAACCCTGCACACTCTTCTAACTGTCATAAGCCATACTGTAGGAAACACTGAAATGCATTTTTTTTTAACAGTTCTAACTGTACAGATTTATTATTGTGCAACAAAGTGTCATTTTAAAAGCTTTTTTTATTTTTGTACACAAAGTTCGATATTTGAAATTATATGAGGACTTGACAGACTGGCTAGCTTTGCAGATAACAATCATTTTGACTTTGCAGCTTTCAGAGTTTGAGTTAAATGTTATCTTTTGTCCCCTCCTGGAGCTGCTACTGCTTTTGCCCCTGGTAGGGTCTCCTATGGCAAACAGGTCCTAGGTGACGGGTCAGACAAAGAGCGGTTCAGAAGCCCCTTATGAGAGACCAACAGGCCCGGTTAGAACCATGAGGCCGTCCTTATGTGGACCTACCACCTGCAGGAGGAGCCATAGGGGCCGGTGCAAGTGGAAGAAAAGTGGAAGAAAATGGATGGATGGATGGTTATCTTTTGTGTGTCTAGACGCACTATGACATTTGAAGCCCCATCAGTGCTGCACGCTCACAGCATCCCCCGGCAGAGACACCATTACACTGCTAAGCACATGACACACACAAAGGAAGAAGATGTCACTTTTGGAGTTGGGTACAGAAAGCCCCAAAAGAAGCAGTGTGTGCTGACTGAATTTAAACTCGACCTTGGGCTATCTAATGTATTTTTATTTATAGTTGGTTTGTGGGATATCAGGACTTAAAGATATAAAATAAAAAAGAAGAATAATATAACTCATGTGGTTCTGAACTGGCTTTGGGACCCACATCCAACCTTTCATGACCAACTGTGATCCAAATTAGAACTTATTTAAACGTAAAAGTTATTGTTGCGTGACAATATAAAAATAACAGTATTTCCCCGATTGATTCAAGATGAGAAAGACTAGTATCAATGCGCCTATAGTTGTGTGTCTCGACCAACCAGTTGTTAACCACTGAACTACACAGCAAAGATTTAAGTGCACATTGACCATTTGTTGAATACATTGTTAAGGCTATTCTGCTTCTGTTCTTATAGCCTTGTCTGTCTTTGAGTCTATCTTGGTCACATTCCAGTCTCACATTGTCACTTCTATATAAAGTACATGGCCATCCCGGAATACATCCACCTGTCACTGTAGTACTGTATTTCTGGCACTGAGTATTAAAATGAAAGCTCTTAAGGCCATTGTCGCAGGATAGTCTATGCGATGAGAGTATTACAAGTGTAATTCCAGAGATCGACTGCTGTGGCTATTTTGGCCTCATAATCATGACCTCTGTAAAGCAATCATTACCCACTTTCCCAGAGGCCTTAAGTAAGTAAGTAAAAAAGTGCTTTATTTGTCATTGTGCAATAGTATAACAAAATCTGGTAGATCAGATGTTGTGTCCTCTGTAGTGTCAGTCATGGAGAGGAGAACCTTGGATAGACTTAGAAAATCTTTCTTCCCCAGAGCAATTAAGCTGTATAATAAATCCTTGTGTGGGAGGGGCCGATAGCTGTAGGCTACTGTACCTTTATTTATTCTATGCACTGTCATATTTATACATTTTTTGGTAAGTTTTTAATCTGTTGATCTAATGTGTGGAGCTGATAGACTGAATTTCTTTCGGTATTAATAAAGCATATCGTATTGTATCGCTGGGTTAGTCCTGAGCCGCTGCGAATCTGCACGCCACCACTGTGGGCCAACCTGACCAGCATGTTTTGGAGGTAGGGGAAACCGTAGCATCTGGAGGAAACCTGGCTGGCTGCCTTCAGTGCTTCTCTGAAACGGTGGACCGTCTCCTGGGTTTGTCCCTGTTTCAGAGCGTGGTCTCCCGCATTGAGTTGCCTTGTGTGTGAAATGCGCGGTATAAATAAAGTTGCCCGCACTGGTCAGCTCCTCCACCTCCTCATGACTCCTGCACAGCTCTCTCTTGCTCGCCTCATGTGATGCCTCCACTGTGCTGCAGGTGTGAGGGGCTTACATCATGTCACTGCAGTAGCACGGTATAAGGATTGCTCTTTGATATGGACATTATATTATGGATATTATGTTTTTGATTTTGGTGTCTTTTTAGTCTAAAGTAAGACATTTTTTACATTACCACAAAGATTTAGTAAAACTTTTGAGGCTCTCCTACATTCAGTAATCTTCATTGTGGTAAAGATTTAATTTACGATCTGTCCAGTCGACAATAATGCAAATCAAAACAGCTCCAAAGATACCATTTCAACATTTATAGTCACAAAAGTTGTGTTTCTTATTACTTATGGTTATACACTAAAAATGTTCTTAAATACAGGAGCTTTTCAGGACATTGTGAAGGATACGCTCCATAATTGTTACTCTTAGAGAGGAGAGCAGTGCACTTCTGCAGTATCTTAATTCACCCTGATCGTTGTTAAATCAATGCTTCACCCGTAATTACACTCAAGCACATTTTTGTGCTTTTGGACTTTTATTTTTTGCATAACTCCTACATTTTTTTATGCCAATTGAGTGAAATTTTCCCAGGGGTGTATTTTTTGGTGATTTAAAATAATTTTATGTCATTTGGATTTTTACCCCCCCCAAAAAAAAAACTCCCATTAAGGGAGTTTTGTCACAAAAATGTGCTTGAAACTTGAGAGAGCTATTACTACTCCATGAAGGAAGGTCTGACTCTCCTCTTTCCATACACATAAAATAATAATGTTTTTAACCCTTTAATTGCCAACTTCCTGACCCAAAGTTACATTGTGCATGTTCCAAACACACAAATAAATCATTATATTTAAAATTTCAAATCCAAAATGCGAAATTTCTGGTCTGGCTGTTGTGGCCTGATGTCTTCGTAAGATAACCCAAAGGACCAAAGGATTTCTTTCAAAGTTAAAATGTGTTTATGTAGTGGCAATTTTAGCATAACACTATGTTGTGGGAGCTTTCATACAAAATGTGCTTGAGAGGTTGACCTCTCCTCTTGTCATACATAAAAAAATGAATCAAGCTTTTTAAATATTTTAATCCTTTCATTGCCAACATTTTGTCACCAAGTCATTCAAATGTATTGCTGTTGTGGGCCCCTTGACTCCATATAGACTTACATTATAATCACTATTTTTCAAAACGCTTCTATAAAACAGATTAAACATTTAATTTCAAACTTTTGCATATTTTCTGAACCTTGAGACTTCAAACGCCCTGACATATTTTTTCACCATGAGATCATTTTTACCTATGGCAAGCGGAAGAAAATGCCTTTTATTTCCTGTATGAGTAAACAGTCGTAAATAACATAAACAACTGCATTACTTCATTGTCACTGAATCTTGCCCTTTATTTTGTGAGTTTATGCAGTGAATCTGTGGAAGTGTTTAGGAAGGAGCAAGACAGTTAGAGCTTTTTGAACCGGTATTTGTACAAAAAATAGAACATTTGCAGAGACAAATAAAGACTGTCAGACTTGATGACCAGCTGTATGCCCGAGGGTATAACGGTTCAAAAAGCTCTAACACTGTCTTGCTCCTGTCTTGCACTTCCACAGATCACAAAATAAAGAGCAAGATTCAGTAACAATGGAGTAATGCAGTTGTGTATGTTATTTACAACTGTTTACTAACAGGCATTTCTTCCTCTTGCCATACTAGGTAAAAATGATCTCATGGTGAAAAAAATATGTCAGGGCGTTAGTTTGAAGCTTCAAGGTTCAGAAAATATGCAGAAGTTTGAAATTACATTTTGAATCTGTTTTATAGAAGTGTTTTGAAAAATCGTGATTACAATGTAAGTCTATGGGTTGCTATGTATATCAAAGGGCCCACAACGGCAATACATTTGAGTGACTTGGCGACAGAAAGTTGGCAATGAAAGGGTTCAAATATTTAAAAAGTTTTATTATTTTTATATGTGTGACAAGAGGAGGGGTCAACCTCCAAAATAAAATAAAACTTTTTTTTTTTTAATTGTTCCTTTATTGAGTTATAGCACTCTAAAGTTACAAGCACATTTTTGTGTCAAAGCGTTCTGAACGTGTTTTTTTTTTTTTTTTTTTTTTTTTACTAAAATTGCCACTACATAAACACATTTTAACTTAGAAACAAATCCTTCAGGTCATGTTTCACAGACATCAGGCCACATCAGCCAGAGCAGAAACTTTCCATTTTGCACTTACAATTTTAAAAAATAATATTTTTTGTGTGTTTTTTGTACCATTGACAATAGTAACTTTGAGTCAGAAAGTTGGCCTTTAAAGGGTTAGAATATTTTAAAAGTATTATTATTTTATATGTATGAAAACAGGAGAGTCAGACCTTCAAAATAAAAAATAAAAGTTTGAATAAATACTGTTCCTTCATTTTTTAAATGGCTCTCTAAAGTTACAAGCACGTTTTGAGTCGAAGCTCCCTTAACGTAATTTATTTAATGGTGTTATTAAGGGTTAAGTGTGTGTTGTTGCATGTTTGAATATTTTTGTGCGGATAAGTTTAACTTTCAAAAAGTCTGTGCATGAGGCAAGACTTTAGCAGACAACAGTATTTTGTGAATACAAAAAAAGTGCTTCTCAAATACTTTTTCTGCCCATTACTGTTGAGATTGTTGAGAGATATTAAATGTTAATTCTTTGATCTTCCACCAGAAAATTTAAGCTGAACCCTCTCCCTAGCCACCTCCACATTAGGGGAGTACTTATACTGACAATTTCAAATGTTTGTCACAACTGATCAAGATTTATATGCGAATAACGTGGTTGTCACACTACACACTATAAAAAAACACATATGCATTTTTTCTCACTGTCTGATGTGAAACCAGAATTTACTTATACCTTTTTAGGTCAATTAGAATTTTCAAAATGATTTCAATTTGCTAAATGCCAAAAAAATGAGAGATAGATTTCTTTTAGATTTTATTTGTTACTTTCTACAAGAACCAGGAAATGCGACCACATTAGTCCAGTGCTCCGGTCTCTGCACTGGCTTCCTGTCACTCAGAGAATAGAATTAAAAAAAACTCTGTATTTTATCTGCACTCTTGCCTTTTACTGTAATCGATTAACTTTATGTTTTCTTGTAATTTTATGCAACTGTGAAGCATTTTGAATTGCCTTGTGTATGAATTGTGCTCTACAAATAAACTTGCCTTGCCTTACAAAGTCAGAAGTTTACAAACACTAAACTTAAAACAGTTTGGGAAAGCCCAGATGACCATGTCATGTCGTTGGAAGCACAAGTCTGGTTCATCCTTGGGTGCAATTTCATGACGCCTGAATTTGTATTTAAACATCTGGTTCCCACTGTATTTTCAGAGAAAGAGTGTGGACCAACTTTGAATATAAATGTAAACAATTTGCTGAATGTCTCTCCCCACTCTTCAACCACTTTCATCCTGAGCTGTCCTGTCTAATAAACCTACAGTCCAAAAATCTGTAAAAAGGATGAATGCTTTTTTCACATCACTTGCTTACATAACATGACAGATTAGTGATTATTTAACAATATACAGACCTTGAGTGTGGCTCTGTAGAGAACTGTATAATTTCCCACTAAAACGTATCCAACATCGGACCATTTTGGTCCACAAGCTAATACATTCAAAGGTCTATTCTGAGTGTTGTGAGAAATGTGAGGTGTGTGAAGCATTTCGCAGTTTGTTTAAATATTAATTATGGACGCGAACTGTCACAACTTGTCAAGTCTTACTACTTTGCTAAAAGTAACACATCTCAGTGGTTACCCTATGCCCTCTAACTTACCCACCTACTCCATTTAATTGTATTATATCGGCTATAGTAATTTCCTAATATAGATTATTGTGGATCGCAAGGATTCTGGTTATAACAAGGATTGGTCCCAGGTTTGAGCTCAGGCCACATGGGCCTCTGTGTGGAGCTTGCATGTTCTCCCCAACAGTGTCTAGGAAGAGATTTCCCCTACCGCTAAAACATGTACAATAGATTCCCCTCAGGGGTCAGGACTCCCCTGCAGTGGGTCTAAAGGTTATATACACTACCACTCAAAAGTTCGGGGTCACTCAAAATGTCCCTAATTTTGCTTTTATAATGAGGATAACATACAAATTAATCAGAAATACAGTCTGGACATTGTTAATGTCGTGAATGCCTATTCTAGCTGGAAACAGGCACCCCCCATAGTTGCATGATTAGTAGACCTCTTTGTCTGTATTGCAAAATTATTGTAAAATGTGAAACTCAAAAGTAAAGATTGACTAAATTGTTTATAAGAATAAGAAGAGTTTGATTCTTATCTACTGTTTAATTATTTAAAAATATTTCTTTTTCATGTGTGCCTGGGTAAATTCAGTAAAGATCAGGGTCCTTGGCTAATGCCGAATTTTTTTGACAAACTGCAGTTTACTGTATATATGGAAGCAATGCTGTGAAAGCCATTGTTTGTTTGAGGATCAGAGATCTGTGTTGTTGAAAGGGTAAAAGCCCAGTGACACAAGTCATGACATGATGAATCATCACAATAAATCAAGTCCTGTATATAAGCCTTTAAGCCATTCAAAGTGCAATCCACTTACAGGCCAAGTATTTAATTGTAGGTCTGGGAACAATGATTTTTTTTTCTCTAACAACATGGGGGTAGTATATTTCACTAAATAGAAAAATGCAAATAAATTTTGGTTGAGTGGCCCAGTAAGCCCCTTCAGTTTGTTAAAGAGGGGTATTATGCTTTTTTCAATCACATAGCACCAGTCTATAGCATACTACAATGATGACGTAACCTTCTGTTGGTCTGTATATGCAGTAAATTAAAATGACTGCCTTGAATAAAATTGCTCTCTCAAAATGGCTGTACTGAACGTCTTGAAATAGGCCTCTGTCTCTTTAAGAAGCTTTCCGACACGCCCCCTTCAACACACTGCTGTGGCATCTAAACAACACTACTGTGTGGGGAGGGGCCTCTGCTGAGCTGAGGAGCAGTGGTTGGTGGCTTGGCTGGTGACAAAAGGTCCAGAGGCGTCTCCAGGAGGTGGGGCCGTTCCTAGGAGGACTGAGGCATAGCTACACCTAAAATGGCTGCCGTCTAAGTTTTTACTGATTACTCAAAAATATGTGAATGAGCCAAGGCAACACTCCAGGCATGTGTTTAATGAGGGAATGACATAACATGATATAAAGCTTGAAAAAGTCGATTTTACATAATGCCCCCCCTTTAAAGGATGGCCGGAATGACAGGAGCTACTGTAAAGATACTTATAAAGTTGCTTACATAAGACGTTGTCAAGATTAATAAATAAAGATAAATATAAATAATAATGGAACCTCAAATGAACGGACAAATCTAATATCAACGCTATAGTGGTGGGCGGAGTTCCAAATGGCTGATTTGCCAAACAAAGTGACAGGCATTGAGAATGGTCTATATACAGATCACTGACAAATGGTTGAAACAAAGTTGCTGGAACATACTGGGATGAGGAAAAATAGGTTTGTTGTGTTTCAGTTAATATTACCCACAACATTCTCATTTGGTCAGCTCCCTTTATTATAACTTACTCAATATCTTTCTGCAATACTAGTTTTAGAATCGCCCTTTGAAATTCTGTTTTAGAAGCTCAGTGATCAAGTAATAATATTGACAAAAAAGGGACAGTAGCTTCTCTTGCAAATGTGTGCTTCAATGGATTCGTTTCTGCACCAATTAAAAAATACCCATGAAGGAAAACTGTAGCAAGCATTTGGGCTTGAGCAGCACATGTGCTCTTTCTTGAGACTAGACAACAGCATAGTAGCCTATACAGTTATTGAATATATAGCAAAGTGGTACACATCAACTAAAACATGCAGAGGAGAGACTGCTCATCACTGGGTGAAGACAAGACTTGAAGGGTGGGGGAGGTGCAAAAAGGGTGCTTTTGACCAATCTATTTTTATCTGAATGCCACAAAGACAGCTGCAATACCCCGAGAGAGACTTCCTTGCTCTTTTGATCATTGGGGACTAAACTCCCACCAACTTAATTTGCATGGAGTGTGCATGGACAGGTCTTGATATCATGACTCTCCTCACAAGCTTGTGGCACTTGTGAGGCTCTCACATAAGTTTGGACAAAGTGACAGTGACACAGTGCATTCCAGCAGATAGAAATGTGAACATCCTGAACAAAAAGCTCCAAAAGAAATCCATCCGCATTCTCCCACAGTCTAGCCCAGTGCCTGATGAGTCAGTATCTTCCACTCTAAAGGTGGAACAGTGAGTTGCATATCAAACAGAATTTAACATGAATAAATCAGTCACCAGATTCCTTCCGAGACTGGGATTGTACCAATGCCCCTCATTCAGACACCTCACATTATACGTCGACTTACTGTCATACTGAAATACATGTTTAGGAAAAATAAACAACACTGTTTTATAAAGCTGGGATTTAATAAAATACCATAATTCAGTTAAGCCATCACAACATATGAACAGATGTTACATTCAACATTTGACATTTGGATGTAGTACTTCATCCACAAGAGACAAAATCAACTAACTTTGAGTCATGAGAAACACAAACAATATTAAAACATCTGTTTTGCAAAGCTGTTTAATGAATCGGGAAAAACAGTTGCATTTGTGACCATTATCTATAAACCTATACATGTTTAACAAAACTAACTTCTCCAACCGCTGAATGTAGTATTTGATCTGTAGAAAATAACAGAAAAATAAAGGTTAGGATCGTAAAAAACATCTAGAGATATAGTAAGGGAATACAACGGGGCCTCGTCTGTCGATCTTTTTGCTTATTGGGGCTTTAAAGCAGTTAATAGGCACAACTGAGGGCAATTACCAACTTATGACCAGTCCAATATTTGTGAAGCAGTCAATAAACAAAGTGAAATGAATGAGTAAACGTAGCAAGAAGGTACAACATAGCAAGTCTATCTTCATTTGTGCACTCCCCCTTCTTCTGAGAAACGGTCTCAGGGACACTGCTACCGTATGACACAGCGCACAAAAAGAGGAAGACGATGCAGAAATTTGCAGATGTGGAGGAGAAAAGGAGAAGAAATAAAGTATGGAATAAAAAATACAGAGGTTTGTAAGGCAAAAACATGCAGTTTGGAGTTTTCAATTGGAAACATACATGAAGTTTATTTATTATTTATATTGTTCCAGATAATAAAAAAAAGTGTGGCTGGAGAGAGCAGTGTTTTAGACAGAAATATGAGCTTCAGATACTTTTGGAGACAAATGATATCGCAAAAACACTGTGGCCCATTGACAGTACTTACTGATTAGATGAACCAAAGGAGTTTCCTGAAAATCCTATAAAAACACCAACAACGGTAAACATTGAGGACTCCAGTACAAGTATACTGTAAGGAAAAATTTCACAATCCTCACCTCCACTTTGTTGCTGCTGTCCGAAGCCTGAGAATCCACTGGGTTGACTTCCAAATGCAGATCCGTGTTGGGCTAGACCCCCGAATGAAGGAGTGCTCTGAGTGGCTAATGCACCAAATGTCGGGGCATTGGAAGTGCTGCCAAATCTGAAAAGTTACACGCGATATAGAATTAGATGTCGACCGAGCCAATGTTTGGGTATTTTACAATATCGGCAATGGACCGATATCTATGGAGGACCAAAAATCACTAAAGTATAAATCATTTTCATTCATTTTCATTTATTTATTCATTTCGGGCAGACAATGGCAACAAAAAAACAAAAACAAAAAACATACAGCATACAAATAAGTTTGGCATTGCTTGTGTTGTAAGTCCAGTTTGTTCCAGAGTTTCACTCCACATACAGACACACAGAAACGTTTACGAGTGTTTTGAGCTCTCGGCAATGAAAAATATCCAAAACCTCTCAAGTCATAAGCTCGTACTGGAGTTATAAAAAAACGTTGTAGGTTAGGCGGTAATAATTTGTTGAATGCTTTGTATAAAACTATAGCTGTACTATATTTTACAAGGTCATCAAATTTTAACAACTTTGACTGCATAAACAGATAATGAGTATGGTCTAGAAAACCAACCTTGTGAATGATCCGCATTGCTCTTTTCTGTAATATAAACAGAGGATTAATTGTGTTCTTGTAAGTATTTCCCCACACTTCAACGCAATACGTAAGGTATGGGAGTACCAAAGTGCAGTATAGAGTGTGGAGTGCATTTCCATCAAGGTATAATTTTGCTTTATTTATAATTGAGAGGCTTTTTGAGATTTTTGTTTTAATGTGTCTGACATGGGGTTTCCATGACAATTTACTATCAATAATTACGCCCAAACATTTAGTCTCATTTACGATTTCAACCTGGGTACCACCAATACTTATGGTCTGATCAGACATAGCATTGCGATTACCAAACATCATTATTTTAGTTTTGTTTATATTCAAGGATAATTTATTTGTGTCCATCCACTTTTTTATTGTATTTAGTTCCCTAAAGGTCATTATAATCATCACTACAGTAGAATATATTAGTGTCGTCTGCAAATAGTATGAGTTTCAGATCTTTGGACGTATTAAAAATATAATTTATATACACATTAAACAGTTTTGGCCCCAACACTGACCCCTGGGGACACCACAAGCAACACCAAGAGTATTTCATAAGTACTGACCCATTTTTACAAACTGTACTCTTCCTGTTAAATAACTTTTTAACCAATCCCCAGCCAGCCCCCTAATTCCATAGCTTTCCATCTTATTTAATAGGATTGAGTGATTAATTGTATCGAAGGCTTTTTTTTAGATCAAGATACCAACTGCATACTTTTTTTGCTCCATTGCATTAGTAATTTCTTCAACAGCTTCAATTATTGCCATTGAGGTAGTTCTTTTGGATCTAAAACCATACTGACCTTCATTAATTATATGATGTTTTTCAAGAAACTTTTCAAGTCGAGAATTGAAAAGCTTCTCTAAAACTTTTGAGAACTGAGGCAAGAGAGAGATTGGTCTGTAGTTTGTAAAAGCGTTTTCATTTTTGAAGAGCGGATTTACTTTAGCGATTTTCATTTTACTTGGAAAACAGCCAGTCTGGAATGACAAGTTGCAGATATAAGTTAAGGGTTTACAATATTCAGTATAACTTTTTTAACCAATGTCATGTTGATATCATGACAGTCAGTGGAGAACTTACTTTTACACATCCGCACAATGTTTGTTACTTCCTGCTCATTTGTAGGTGAGAGGAAAAATGACAAAGGATTTCGTTCAATAGCTGATTTTACAACTCCATTGTCCGGAATGTCAGCAGCCAACTCAGGGCCAACATTAACAAAAAAGTTGTTGAACTTATTTACTACATTATTCATATTATAATCTTCACCATTTTCATCAATGAAGTAATCGGGATATGTCAACTTTGAAGAGCCTTGTAATAAATAAATAAATAAATAAATACAGGAATATATAAATAAATACATTCATTTTGGACCATAAAAATTAAATATTTACATTGATATCTGAAATTAAATAAATATACTTTTATTTAGGTTATTTATCAATATCTATATTTCTTCATTATTTATTTATCCATTTATTGCATGTATTTATTTATGTATTTCTACATTTATTCATTTTTGTATTTCTACATTTTTTCATTTATTTATTTATGTATTTCTGTGTTCCTGTATGCTAATTAGGCGGGCAGTGCTGAACTCAATCTAGAGCAGGATTGGTTAGGATTGCGTGAACTCCTAACTTCCATTCGAAACTGCCATCTGAATACAACACAAAAGTGCACAGGGGATCTCTAGCTAGCTAACAGAGTACCGTAATGTGAGGCAGTAATGATCGAGACCAGAGTTCACGCAATCCTAACCAATCCTGCTCTAGATTGAGTTCAGCACCGTCCGCCTAATTAGCACACAGGAACACAGAAATACATACATAAATAAATGAATAAATGTAGAAATAAATAAATACATGCAATAAATGGATAAATAAATAAATGAAGAAATGTAGATATTGATAAATAACCTAAATAAAAGTATATGTATTTAATTTCAGAGTGATATTTAACATATCAATGTAAATATTTAATTTTTATTCTCCAAAATGAATGTATTTATTTATATATTCCTGTATTTATTTATACTTTAGTCATTTTTGGTCCTCATGCTGCTAAAAGACCGATATAGCTGGAACCGAAAGTGATGGAGACTTCCCGTTTTTTGTTTTGTAATCTGCTGATTTTTTCGTTCAAATAAAAGATCTCTCGGCTAAACATACATGAACATAAACATAAATCAGCACTGTGCCTCTAAGAAAACGCCCCCTGCTGTCACATGCAACACTGACACATTTTACAGTTTCGGAGCATCATCGTACACAGGATTTTAGACTTTTTTTTTTAATTGGCCAAAAATATCAGCAGTGCATATCGGCATCAGCCAATCAAAATCCACAATAATTGGCACCGGCCTTAGAAAAACCCATATCAGTCAACCTCTATGTAGAATACAGCACATTAATAATCACCTAAAAAACAGCAAAGAAGGTGGCGTCTAACACACGGTTGGTTTTATATCTGTGACAGATGCAGTTCTTCATGCTAAAGGTGGGCAGAGGGTGTCAAATGGTATATGTGTGTCTAAGTGAGGGGACTAGAGGATTGAGAAATGAGGTTTAGCAATAAGCCCTCCAGCAGGACCCACGCCCACCACACAGACCGAGAGAATGAAAGAGAGAGCAGGCCAGTATAATCTGCAGGCAGAATGACCTCAAACAGATTATCTGTGGGGAATAATCTACCCCTGCAAGGAGCTTTACAGATTTTGGCTCATTACCACAACAAAAGTGGCATAACATGAGAATTTTTTTTGTTGAAAAAAAGTTATGTTTCATCAAAATGCTACTGTGGTAGCTTATAATAAAAACTAAATTATTAAATTATTAAAGCAGTGAGGGGATGTATGTAAAATTATCTTTCACTTTTCTTACCCAAATCCTCCCATGTTGGAAGCAGCCGTTCCTTCACCAAACACTTTGCCGGCAGTTGATCCCAGAGGGCTACTGAAAGAAGGGGTTGTCCCAAAAGATGCTGGACCAAATGCAGGAGAACTTCCAAAGGCAGGAGGACTCCCAAACACTGGTGCACTGCCAAAGCCACCTGAAAGACAACAGGTACACATTCAAAACATATATCATACTGTAGTAGTTTATGATCTGTAATTAGAAAACGCCATGCTGACCAGTGTTGTTTTCGTCAACGAAGATAATAACGATGTCATTTCGTTGACGCCCCTTTTTTTAATGACGATAACGTAACGATGACTAGCTAAATAGCTCTTTGGGGACTAAAACCTGACGAGACGTCTATGAGTTTACGTCAACGAGACGAGACGTGACTAAAATGGGAGAAAGTGGTTTGTCAGATCGTTCACAGACACCGGTAAACGTGACAGAGCGGCGCCATCAGCTCTCATGATGCAGCCGGGTAGTGGCGCCTCTTTCTCTCTCTATCCCTCTCCCCGTGGCGTGCAGTGCACTGCTAGCTTACATCCTCCACGGAGCGCGTCTGACATCGATGTCACAGAGAACTCAGGAGAGTTTTAAATACCGTAGCGTATGAACGCAGAAAGCATGTTGAGGTAGGCTACGTATGTGCTAAATCTCAAAGCAGTGATCAGACGACGAGGAGAGCGGACACTTTTGGGGAAAGTCCAGTTCACAATGACACTTCTACTAGTGCCTATTGTGGTGCAATTTGTTTGTCAAAAGCTATAAAGCCAATAGATAACTATTATTTATCCCAATTTTCAATACTTATCGAAATTATAACTTTTTATAATGAAACTCACAAAAACTTGACTAAAACCTTTAAAAAAAAATTCTGACTAAAATGTGACTAAAACTAAAAGCATTTTCGTCCAAAAGACTACGACTAAAACGAAAAGGGCTGTCAAAAACAACACTGATGCTAACACCAGTCCAAACCTAGAGAGGAGGGGCCATGGGGCAAACTGTGATGAAATTACAGCCCAAGAATCATGGCACAGTAAATAATTGATTGAGCAAAGTAACAAGATTACATTCCCTCTACATTGGCCAATGACAGAACATTTGTATACAAGTAGTTTTTAGTGGAGCTTTTTATATCAAACATGAATTAGAGTATGAATAGTTTTTTTGGTTGTATTATGCAAACATTACTGTTCAGGACCAGGCACACTCAGTACATTTAGACATGTCTTAAGAAATGTATTATCCAAGTACTGCAGAATATTGCACACATATTAGATATTAATAAATGCAGGCATGTCGGAACAACTACTGTAAAAGATCAAGTATGGAACACATACAGAAACCTGGATTCACAGAACTGCAAAGTGACTTAGCAGTGCAGGAGGTAACATGGTATCAGCAATGTCTGTTTAGCTGAAGGCAGGGAGATCATGTTCAACATAATTTAAAAGGGTGCAATGTTCAAAGAAACAAAGCAATATATTTTTGGGATATCATTACAGACACAGCTCATTATTCTCATGTTTATAAGACAATTTTATACCTGGTTTTGTTGGTGAAGAAAAGGAGCCAAAGCCTTGTGCTGCAACACTTCCACCTCCTGAGGAAAATGTCCCTGCTGATTTCTGGTCTCCAAAAGCAGTTTGTCCAAAACCAAAGGCCTTGGCTCCACTGTTCCCAAACAGACCACTGCCCCCTGAGCATTAATACAAGAAATGTGTCAGTCATTGAATTACTTAATACGTCTTGAATTACTTGAATTACTTAATATGTCTAAGGATGACCGAATACAGATGTGAGCCAAGTTGGAGACAAGTTCAAGTTTAAGTAATTTAATAGGGTCCCTGCACACTTTGCAATGTAAAATTTAAGACCTGGAAACGGGTGTTGTGTTGTGGCTAAACATGAATCAGATTGTATGTAAATTTAAGTTAAACTTACATTTAAAATTAAAAACAATACACACAGAAAACACTGGTTTTGTATAAATTATATAATCTAAAACAAAAACAAGCAGCCTACAGAGCACCAATTAACAAATGGATATGGAAATAAGTATTCGAGAGGGATGGAGGCATTTTCTTATAGATATTGCCTCAATTTCCAATAAGCGAAATGTAAATTTTAAACAAGATTATGTGCATCTATATATTAGATTGTTTTTATATGACTTAAAATGATTTATTATTACAATACAAATAATGAGCCACTGTTCACACAGTGTTTACAACGGAATTAAACAGCTGAAAGAATCCAGTGCAGACGACTTTCTAGAATAATTAGCCCACAAAGACCATCCGGTCACACGGGCGGCATAGCCCAGAGGTTAGCGCTCGTGCTTCACAGCTAGAAGGTCCCGGGTTCGATTCCCACCTGGACGGGGCCTTTCTGTGTGGAGTTTGCATGTTCTCCCCGTGTCTGCGTAGGTTTCCTCCGGGTAATCCGGTTTCCCCTACCACTAAAAACATGTACAATAGGCTAGTGAGTGCTACTCATCGGCTACAATCCGGTGTGGCTTGTTCATTAACATGCACTGTCCCTACCAAATAAACCAATAAATAATCTATCCAGTTGACTCAAAGCAATTTTTGTCAGAACGGTACCACTCTGGTGTGCAAAGGAAACGCAAAAGTCTGTGCCACCTCAGAGCATCACCAATAGGGATGGGGACTGAAACGTTTTCAGCGATATCAGTGCCATTGATCATTTCTCTCATCGATCCGGTTCTTTACAGATTCTCTTATTGATCCCAAATAAATAAATATAAAATATAATATGTGCATGCTTCTTGTAGTTTTTATCTAAACTGGAGGGCTAATAAATAGTGATCTTTTGACATATACTTCCTCATACAGAGCATTTAAAAAAGCTATAGTAAAATAGTTATCAATGCAATGTTTATTTCAGAGGGGGAAACACTTGTTTCTTTAAAATACTTGCTTGACTAATTCAACAAACAAATCAAACAAACACATAAACAGGTCATTGGGGATTTTCGTACCCATCTCTCTCCCTTCCTCTATTTTTATAACCGAGGGTCAGTGGCGCAGATAGTAGAGCAGGTCGTCTCTTGATCGGAAGGTACACACGGTCGTTGTGTCCTTGGGCAAGACACTTCACTCACCTTGCCCCCAGTGTCTGACATTGGTGTATGAATGGAAGTGTGAATGGGTGAGTGGTTCCTCGATGTAAAGCGCTATGAGTGCCTGAATATACAGGTGAAACTCGGAAAATTTGAATATAGAAAATTCAAAAGTTCATTTATTTCTGTAATTCAACTCAAAATGTGAAACTATTATATAATATAGACTCATTAGATGCACAGTGACACATGTCAAGCCTTTGTTTGTTATAATTTTTATGATTATGGCTTAAAGCCCATTTTCAAAATATTCTTTTATGAGATTTTTAATTTGGGGTTTTTACAAGCTGAGCCATAATAATCAAAATTATAACGATTAAAAGCTGTAATGAGTCCATCATATATTAGTTTCACAGTTTAAGTTGAATACCAGACAAGAATGCACTTTTTAATGATATTCAAATTTTCAGAGTTTCACCTGTATATAGTGCCTATAATAATGTGACCATTTATTCTTCGCCGTAGTCTCTGAATGATGCCGTGCGAACACAGCACATGTGTTGGCACTTGCACATTGTTTTGGTTCTTCAGTGCAAGCGATTATAGAAAGGACAGATTCATATGGACTCGTTACGACGTGCAGCGCAGATCCTTAAACTGTGGAGACTTTAGTTTGTGATAAAGTGAAAGCAGGGCTTGGATCTGCAGAGGCTTCAGTCTGCTGGTTTATAATATAAAGAGGCCGTCGCGCAAAGCATCATCGATAAGAGGTATCGTTAATGATGGTGACATACGGTTCCGATGGATTGCTCAAGTAGAACTGGTTCTACTTGTAGAAGGTTCTCAATTCCCTTCCCTAACCACCAAACACCACCACACTTCACTGTTGGTGCATCCCAGTCCCCATCATGCCCCTGGTCCCCTGTTCAAAACGCTCAGATTGCCCAGTACAAAACTGGGACAGCCACATGAACCATGCAACTTTCTATACATTGTCATTGTAGGAGCCATTTTGACTGTCCTATGTATGTGTGCCTCCTGCCCCTATGGGGCACTGTGGTTTACCTTTCTTTTAAGGAGACACACCTAATATAAAGGACAGGAAATTGGCACCAAGTGTTGGAAGGTGCAGAGGCGATATGATTTTTGACCGTGTCATTGTCAGAGATCTTTGTTTGTGCTGATTTAAGGCAAAAGGTGAGCTAAAATAAAATCAGTTTCAATAACTCCACTGGACTCTTTAGGTATTCTTGAAGACACAGAACGTCTGTACACCTTCAACCTATAGTGGCAATTAGCACAGGGCATTTAGCCACTACAGTCATAACTTTTATAAGCTAGCCATGCTGCGAGATGTGAAGGATCTTTGCAAAAAAAATTTTTTTCTTGTGAATATGTATTAGCTGTGACTGCTGTGAAATGTTTTGCTCATTTGTCCATTGCAATAAACGTACCTGTCTGAGCAGGTTGCCCGAAGGCTCCAGTTGAGGCTGTCGCACCAAATGGGTTCTTGTTGGCAGCATCTTCACTGGGTTTACCTCCAAGTCCGCTAAAGAAGCCCCCACCACCAGAGGGTCCTGTTGCGTTGCCTGACGAAGAGCCAAACAGACCACCACCGGAGGACGCTTGCTGCTGCAAGAAAATGTTAGTCATTTAATTTTGTCAATGCAATAAAAAAAAAGTACAAATGCCTAAATACCTGTCCAAAGACGTTGCCAGAGCTAGCTTGTTGTCCAAACGCAGGGGTGGTGGAGGAACCAAAACCTATAGAATGGAAGTGTACAGAATTTATTATTGTAAAATGCAAAACATGTCAGCAACAAAGATCAGTGTAAGATGTCTTCATCAGATGATCAGGGGGAATTAAAAAACATAAAGTCTCGTGTATTTAGAGGATGGTTGGGAAAGGAAAAACACTCTTTATTCCACCAGGTTCTTTAATAATGCTGCTACACATTACAGAACCAGGTACAGAGGTCTTCTGAGCAAAAAGGTGCAACACATTTTCTTTTTTATTATGCAAATAGACTCAATATAATGCTGTAAACTACTTAATTTATTCCTGTATGAAAACATGCAACCTCACCTGATGGCTGTGCGAAGCTGAAGCCTGATGACGAGGAAGTTGATGTGTTGCTTCCAAACACAGAGGCCTGGCCAAACCCTGAGCTCTGGCCAAATGCTGGAGTAGCTGTGCTCTGTCCAAAAAGCCCAGAGCCAGTGCTGCTAGCTGTGTTAGCGCTGCTGGTGCCAAAGGAGAATGAGCTCACATTGCTCGCTGTGGAAGCTCCAAAAAGACCACCGCTGGTACTTGTGCTGCTCGGACTTGCACCAAACGACGTCTGGCTAAACGAAAAGCCTGCAGGTGTTTCAGAGCTGCTCACCGGCTGGCCAAAGCCGCTCACCTGGCCGAATACAGGTTTGCCAAAACCTGTGCCGACTCCTGAGCCAAACCCTGATGAACTGAATGCTGCCTGCTGTGCTGTGGTTGATGGCACAGGTGCGGGCGTAGAAGCTGGAGTGGCAGAGGGTTGCCCAAACACTGAAACCGATGCAGTGGTGGTTGCGGTGCTGACAGCAGTAGGGGTTGGGGTGGTAGCAACCGTGGCAACAGTATTGATAACTGGTGAGGTTCCAATAGTGGTACTGTCAGTTGTAGCAGGAAGAGCCTGGGTAAATATAGAGCCTGGTGTATCAGAAGAGCTCGTCTGTGACGGTGCAGGTGGTGTTTGGGCTGCAGTAACCACAGCAGCATCTGAGGTGGCAACCACTGCAGGAGTGGGAGGTTCTGGAGCAGGTTCAGCGGAGGTCTGAGGGGCTTCAGCAGCAGGAGGTGAGGGGCTGGGAGCCAAAGAGGCCGGGACAGGAGCAACGGCTGCGGTCTCTTTGGTGTCTGGTGTGTCTGGTGCTGCCCCTGGAGTTTTTGTAGGCTCCACATTCACGACCTCAGCTTGTTTGTCCGGTGTCTGTGTGGGTTTAGGTTCCTCTGAAGACTCTGATGAAGAAGGCGTAGACAGCAGACCCATAAAAGATGTAGGTGAGGGAGCAGATCCTGAACCAGACAGGGGAAGAGAGAAAGACACTTTTGCGGTCGACTCCGGAGGCTTAAACAAACTGTTCTTGGATTGTTCAGTTCCAGGAGACTCCTCGGTCGTCTTCTGGGCAGCAGCTCCAAAGGTAAACTGCCCAGGTATCATTTCTGTTTCAAGTGCACTTTCGCCAAGGCTAAATGCAGGTTTAGGGAAAGTATCTTTAGCTTCTCCTTGACCTAAACGAATTTCTGTGAAGACACCGATTGTATCTCCGGATGCCGTCTTGGGGGGCTGTGGCTCTGTGAATGGGGATTGTATAGAAGATGGTTTGGTTTCAACTGTGGTGCTTGGAACCGGAGCGGAGGAGCCGAACGCTGGAGAAGTGGATTTTGGGGTAAGGGAAAACTGCTCTTCTTCAGATGTCTGACCAAAAACAGATTTATTACTTCCAAAGCAGAATTTAGTGGAGGTGTCCTTTGCTACAAAAGGAAACATTAAAAAAGAGTAAAAAAATAAATAATAATAATTAAAAAAAATAACAGAATATTTAGGAAAAACAGTTGGTGCGTTTTACCTTGTGAATTTCCGGTTCCCTGTGGTGCAACTGATGTAAAACCAAAGGGTGTAGACCTGTAAAATATCACTAGTAAAAATGACATTCAGACAGACATTTCTTTATCTTTTTTTTTTTTTTAGGTGAAAGCCTTTAACATTTACTGGTACCTTTAACTTCGGTTTATGGAGTTACAAATATGTATTATTCACCACATAAATGCAAAATCTAAATTAATTTCTTCCTGAGAATAAATCAAAATCAAAAACAGTTCATAAAGCTTTATTTCGACTCACGCTGAAGTAAAGGAGAACCCTTTGCTGCTGTTTTGTTCTGCTGCAGTGGTAGCAGACATCCCTGAAAAGCACAATATAAACCAGAAATGGTTAATTACAAAATTTTAATTTTACTGCAGTATTATAGGACTTGAATATTGGGCATAACAATGCTTACCAAATACAAAACTCGTCTGTGAACAAGATGCACTTTCAGTGTAAATCTTTGGAGAAACTTGGGATGGCAGCTAAAAGAACAAACAAAACATTTATTTTGCAACAGAGAAATAAATCATGTCAGTTTGAGGTTTTAACTGCCTGGTATTGTACAACACCAGTCACTAACCACCTGAAAGAGCAGGCATGGCAGTAGCAAAGAGGTCTAGTTAGCCCCAAAACAGCAGCTATTTTTCAGGCAAGAGCTCCTTCCAATATGCGGCTACGCTTCAGAACACACTCTGGGATGACGCACGTGACAAGCGTCTGCCTTCAATAAGCACAAGCGTCCAACTAAGGGCTTTGGTTGCGACTTTAAAGCCTGAGAGGCATGCGGTCTGAACGCAGCGCAACTCTTGTACCAACTTTTTTTTTTATATTATAGAAATGGATTTAATAGCCTGCAGGGGGCTGCAGAGAGCAGATTTGATAGTGAGGAGGGAGTAAGTAAGGAGAAATGCATAGAAATACTTAAAACAAAGCACTAAGGGGGTCATTTATCAGGGTGGGTGCTAAACAGGGAGTGCAAGCAGAAAAATAAAATGTGCTATTTTGTTGGTATGTTGCACTTAATTTGCCATTTGATGTTGCCTGAATTACAGTATTAGGGCCCCAAATCTGATATGTAAAAAAAATGCATACATTATTCTACAGCTGATTCACATTTGCACGTGCTATTCGCTTTTCATTTTACGAGCAAATGCTTGGCAAATGGGTCCCGAAGTGTTTCTGAGTTGAAGCCAACGGTAAGGGAGAAAAAATAAAACCAAACTAAAAAAATAGAGCATTAATACTCACCCGTTTAGACACTGTGTTCAAAACCTGCTGTCCCACTTGCGCTGCTGGATTAAGCACTGAAGAGCTAAAACATTTTGGGGGACATTAGTTACCATATATACTAAATTATTATACTATACTATATACCAGTTTAAATAAAGACTTTTATTCAGAAAACCTATAAGAAATGGAAAGACTTTACCCAATAAGAGCAGAAACTGGTACAGATGGTCCTTTGTCTTTCAGTTCTTGGACATTTACCACCTGGGGAACGGTCTTGAGGGTAGATTCTGTCAATGATGGACTTCCAGCAACTGGTAAGAAAAACAGAAATGACATTGTTATGTTTTTTTTTTCCTTTCTTTTTATTCTTTAAGTCTAACAATAACCACCACTTAACATAAAAAGCACTTGTAAAGGTGTAAAATTCTACTAAGTACGTTGAAATAAAGTTGCAACGCTGTAGTAAACCCACCTGGCTTTTGATTGGCCATTTGTCTGCGCAGAGCAGCAGTACCTGCAGCTTGCTGAGCAGACACAGGGTGTCTCTCTGTTGGGAGATGTTTAACTGTTTTTGTAGCAAGTGCTGTGCTTTCAGCTCCACTGAGGCTCATCTTACTGCTTGGGACTGTACAAAAACATACCACAAAAATTCACTTTAGTAATAGTTAGTGTTTACAATTAAAAGGATGGCATGTCTAGTTAGTTACCTGGGCTTGGAATTGGGCTCAGTCCAAAGCCCATATCCTGCAAAGACTGGAGTTTAGCTAAAGGAGTAGACTGAATGGCCCAAAGCCTGGCTGAATAGAAGGCGTCCTCACAACCGTGGGATGTCGCGAATTGGTCAGTGTTGGGGCAATAACTGGTAACGGCTGCTGCAGTTCCTCCTCTTCCTCTTCCAGCTCCAGATGACGTGGGTCAGGATCCAGGCACTGGGACAGGGAGGACGTAGAGCTCACATCATCCAGGTCTTCATAGTACTTTGGTGAAAGGAAGGCTGAGCGGGACAAGTTGGCTGAACAAAACAAGAGAATGAACAGCATTTATATTCATTTAGTCTTTTTTCATTTGAATGCTCCCAACTTAAGTAATTTTTGTGTGAGAGTTTAACCTGGTGCTGTTGATCTGACCGGCGGCATCTGTCCCTTTGAGAGGAAGTTGCGTAGTTGAGATTGTTTTACAGGTGAGATTTTGGTAGCTGCAAATGATGTACATACAGTAAGTAGACAGTTAAAAATGCCATAGCTACATTATATGGATCATGCATGTCAAAATACCTTCAGTTTTTAATGACTCCTTGGGAGAGCTTTCTAGTTTAGCTTTCATAAGTGCATCCCTTAAACTTTCTAATTCACCATCCACGCTGCAACAGAAAACACACAATGTTGAAAGGTAGATAATAGATGGCTATAGCATCTAATTTGAACCCAAACAAGTTTAATTGAAGCCACAAGTAAAGGCTTTTCCACACTAATCCGATAATGTCTTTCTGGGGTGTCTGGGCAGGTCTGAGATTATTCTTTGGTGAGAGCAACATCAACAGTTTTTGTAGCGTCTCTGTCTCCTGTCGTTATACAAGAAGCAATGTGAAAGATTGTTCCTTTCACAAAGTACTTACTGAAATAACATTTAATCCAGCAAATATTTCTGTTTGCATCCCGTAACTGTTACAGCAGTATGCTGCAGTTAGTTTACCTAAGGTTGTGTCGTGTGATGAAAAACCTTTCTATTTAGCAAGCATCTGCAATAGTCAGTTTTATCCATTGAGAAATATTAAAGACATACGAAACCCAAGGAAAAGAGAAGCAACGAGAGGAGATGGAACATCACCCTGCCCCCGCCAGACAGCAACACCACCGTCTGTGACACACCTGAATGTAGCTGCAGATGTGGAGCTCGTTATGGATTGTAGAGGTGCCATGTAGAGGTGCAGTGAAGTCAGTTGTTTAATCAACTGATCCAGTCTGTTCTTCTGCTGGTTTATAATGTACCAGTTGTTAGACAGTGTAGTGAAAAGGCTTTCTCGCCCTGGTACCATCATGTGCCTGAAACATCAGATTTATACACAATAAACATTATGGCGTTATTAGATAATCTCATTTGAAACATAGCACACATCTCCTAACCTTGCCTTGCCTGCAAAGCTAAAATTCACACAGTATTTGTGAGTTAACAAACATATGAGAATCCACCGTGTGGCGCTTGGACTGGTCTGTATGAATTCCGAACCAGCAGAGGTTTGGGCCAATCAGGAGGCAGTATTGCCATGAGTGAGCAAGTGTAACTTTTCCCACAAAAACAAGCACTACTAATTAATGAATTAATTAGAAACTAGCTAGCAAACGCATATTAAATGTAAAAAAACCCCCAACAACATATAATTGGATTTGCAGTTTATTGTTTTGAGACTTGGCTGTGATTGGTTAAAACGAGGCTCTTGATCGAATTGGCAACAAATACTGCACCAAACGTTTGTCCTCACCTCAAACTATTTAAGCTGGAGCGATCCAAGATTGATAAATGCTAATGCTATTAGCACCGTAATATCAATTTGGCTCATAATACGTTACATTCAGTATCTCCTAACACTGCACTCTTTTCTTTCTTGGGACTCTGTTCACATGGTCTTGCTCCTCAGTATCTGTCTGACCTGTTGCAGCCCTATTCTCCTGTACACTCCCTCAGGTCAGCAGATCAGTCCTTGTTGGCTGTTCCCAAAACAAAAAGGAAAACCAGAGGTGACTGCTCTTTCGTTGTCATTGCTCCTAAACTGTGGAATGCACACGCCCTGCACCTTAGACAGAGTCACGTGTTCTTTTTAAATCCTCCCCTGAAACGGTTCATTTGTCTATTAATTATGTAATTTTGACTGCTTTGTTCAGCACTTTGGTCGACGTTGTTGTTTTCAAAGTGCTCTATAAATAAAGTCGGATTAGATTGGAAAGCACTGCACTCTAGCATCAACAGCAATCAAGTTTAGCTCCAGCATTTAGCTCCAGATTGTCCTTTGGAATTGTTTGAAAAATTTACTATACGCTTTCAAAAGGTTAAATTGCTTACGATTTAGAAAAAAAATCTTAGAGGTACAATTTCACATATGAAGTAAAAAAAACAGCAAAATATTCAGCAAAAACGTGTTACTTTGAACTATTAGCAGCTATCATGTGCAAAGGTATTAAAAACAACCATGAAAGATTATGTACAAACCTTTGCTTTTTCTTCTTTTCCAAATGTTTTCCCATTCCACATCCAAGACATCATTGACATCCTCCACGGCAAAATGACATACTGGTACAACCGACGGATTTCCTTGTAAAAAAAAAAAAAGTTGCAAATATAATTTTTTGATTCAAATTTCAGGATTTTGTGCCTTCCCATTTCTAACCTTCAGTTGCTCCTCACTGCGTGGATCTAGGGGTCTCTTGTAGAGAAGGTGTCTGTAATTTCTGTCTTTGCCGAGTTCACTTTGTGCTTTGGCCTCCTCTGCTCCAGCAAATCCTTCCAATAGGGTGGTCTTCAGCATGCCAATGTCACCATGCAGTGACTCAAAACAAAAAGAGAAAAGAAATCGGTAACGTGAACATTTATTTCAGCCTATAATAAATTATAAATATGGCATTTTGAAAAAATAAAATAAAAACTGTTTTAGTTTAATTACTATCAAAACAAAGTATTTCCATCAGGCATTAATCATAAGGCGAGAAAAGGAGTCCCTCAAACAACCCTTGAGGGCAGAAATGTACATTTACACTTTATTCAAAGGATCAACAAAACAATATGTCTTACCTCAGTGGTTTCCTTGATCTCTAGAGTGAAAACATGCAGGTTTTCAGACTCTTTCCTCAGCTCCTTCATCTCTTCATTGGTGCCGACCTTAAAGTCTGCTTTTGCACTTCTCGCTTTGAGGTCATCAAGTTCCTTTTGGAAGTGTGCAATCTAAAGCAAAAAATGCTGAGTTAATTGATAATATACAGTATATGATGATTAATAAAATCTTATTAAATCAAAGAGATTAAAAAATGCATTGTAAGGGTCAGTTGTCAGTGCAGTTACCTCCTCCATAATTCCAGCCATAATGGGATCAGAATCCTTCTTTTGCTGCACCTGCTTCTCCAAGGATTTTACGCTTACTGCACCCTGCAAGTTTGTATATAAAAAGTTTATAGTTGCCACAGTTAAAGTTCTGTTGTTGGTAGCAACCGGTGTGCAGAGCTGGGAATCACAGGGGCACCTCATGATTTATTATGTGAAACAAAGCTCACGTCACAGATCTACAACTTGTCACTAATTTTTAAGAAACACATTTATTTCAATGTTATTTTAAAAATGGTTACTTCGTAAAACAACTGTATGTTTGTCTTTTTTACCACACTAAATGTATCAATACTTTAGTATGGTGCACATCGCTACATTACATACATCAAAATAATCAGTCTGAGCATTATAAAAACAAGAATATTCTATTTATTTGTGGCCCATTTATGTTTGGTAGACCAAGTGCTTAGGAGGGTAGTGATGCCCTCTGCTGGCCAGTTTGACCAGGATTGTCAAAGATGATTACTCTCAAGGGGATATTCATCCTGATAAACACACGTTATTAATACCTAGCATTGTGTGATATAAAAGGAATGGCATTTTCTGGTGTATTGATATTGGTACTGCGACGCAGAAAAAAAATCAGTATAATGTAAAACGACTATAATCATAATTTTAAGGAAGGCTTCACACTAGGGTCAACAATACATGTGTCCACATCCCTCCAACTGGCTCAGACCTGCCAACTTTGTAAAAAAGAAATTGAGTACTCCACCGCGGGGCATCCGTCCATATCACCGTCTTTATCGCTCGTGTAGTTTCTTTCAAAAATATACGTGTAGTTTTTCTAGCCCCACATTGGATCATAGTGAAAACAAGGCCTAACCAAGTGAGACTTCACAAATCATTCAGCACTGAATGCAGGATGGTTCTAAGCAAAGCTGGGAGACTGTAAATCAATCCAAAATCTAAAATATAAGTTGCAACAAGATAATTAGAGGGAGGGGGGTCTGGAGGTCCTCCCCCAGAAAAATTTTAAGGGGGTCATATTTTCTGCATTTTGGTGCATTTTAACAAAGAACCCACTGTATTATAAATACAATTATACAAAAACAAACCCAGTATGTAAAACATCGGTATCACTTTATTTTAGACGACCTAAATACATTGTACCTAACAAATGTAGTACAATGTAATCTGCTTTGTAACAATCAGTAATAACTTGCATGTATGTAGTACATACACAATGGAATAATGTGTATTAGTACTTTGCATTACATTATTTGGTAAATAATGTAATAAGACATACAGTAGACCTTTAGGGTTAGGACTTAAGGTTAGGGTTATAGTTAGGTTATGTCTTATTACATTATGTACCTGCAAAGTACAAATACACATTATTCCATTGTGTATCTAACCATTATTTACAAGTTATTACATATTGTTACAAAGCCCATTACATTGTACTAAATTTGGCAAGTACAATGTATCAAGGGTAGTGTAAAATAAAGTGTTAGCAAAACCTGCAACAAATCAAACAAATTACTTATTTGACCAACTTATAAAAGGTGCAGCAAAACCTTAATGGTTTGGATTGTTTAAAGAAAGGCTCCAGAATAGACTCATCTATGATTCTGCTGCACTTTAAGTTAAATACACAAACTAAAGTTGACCTCATTACACTGGGGCACAGCTGAATTATAATGGGTTATATTAAGTGTAACAGAATGGAAAAGAGGTGCCTCTTATTCATTTTTTTTTTTTTTTTTTACATCTCTCTTTTAACATCTCAACATTGAAGAATACAATAAGCACTAGCTTAGCTTGCTCGTGGTGCACTGCTAACCACGAGCAAATATGCAAATATGATTGATTGATTGATTGAGTCATTAATTGATTACTTATTCTCTAAACTTGAAAGGCAGCAGATTTCATGCATTCTGGTGCATTTTAAATGATGCACAGCTATATTTGAGAGCAATAGCTGTGCAGTTGATTAGATCTGAATTATAGTGTCACTACCCAATGTTATCTTTTTTTCACATAATACTAACTTTTCACATTTACAGTTTTCTTATACAAAGGCAATTTAGTGTAGTTGTTTTTCTCAACCAACAGTAAAAATATGTGTATTTTACTATCAGGCTGTAATAATTAAACAGAAATTAAAAGAGGTCTCTGTCAGATGCAGCAGTAGCTTCAGGCTAAACCACAGAGACACTCACTTGGGCAAGAAATGTACATTACTACTGTACTGCTCATGTTAAAATGAATAGTACTCTGTAGGGCAGGGGTGTCCAAAGTGCGGCCCGAGGGCCAAATGCGGCCCTCAGACCAATTTTTGGTGGCCCTCGGCCTTCTTGCTGAATCGGTACACATCATTAGAGATGTTCCTTATTATTTGAAATGTAATAATTCTACACTATTCTAACCTAACAACTAACATTTTATTGTGAGACAGACCTGGCATAAATAAAAGGTATGGGACACAATTTAAACCTCTGCTAGTCGAAGGTTTCGCGGTAGTAAACACTGATCTATGGCCCTTCACCCCGTGAACGCTTTAATAAGCGGCCCCTCATGAAAAAAGTTTGGACACCCCTGCTGTAGGGCATCTTATTTGCTTTTTGCTTAGTGAGGTTCTGAAACTCTAGCCCAACTTTGATGGACAATAAAGTAATAACATTAGCGCTTAAACACTACCGCTTTAGAAGCGCTTCATGCACACTTAAACCTTGCATAACAAGACAAAGAAAGACGGTGATAGATTGTCATAAACATGGAAAGGGGAGCATGCGTTTATGTTACCTGTATCGCTGCTCTAACCGCGCCCTCATGGTCTGCCCTTCACGCTGTTCGTGCTCAGACAGAGGGACGGCTGAGGGCGAGTCGCTGTGAACATTACTTCAAAATACCTGCCGCGGACTCTCTGCCCTCCATCAACAAACTGCAAATCCATCCTGACATAGCGGTGCGCAGAATTTTGGCTTCGAAGGTAAATGTTTTTAGCCCAGAGCGCCCAAGGCCCCCCCTCTGACAGCAGTACCAACTTCTTAGCTGATGGCGCTGGCCTAGCTGCTTCATCGGAGAAGTGTCGGCTTGGCGTAAATATATATACATTTATATATTTGCGTACTTTCAGAGCAACATTTCATACATGCGTACTTGGGTGCAAAATTCGTACAGGTTGGCAGGTCTGCTGGTTGTCAACAAACTCTACTGTCTGTCTAGTATTTGCCCACATAACCTGATTCTAACTCTTGCCAGAAAAAAAAAACTTGGTGAATTGAACCCTAAGGTTAAAAATGGATGTGCAGTATGTATGTATTGGCCTTTTAATATAAAACATTTAAATCAAACCTGTGACAGGGCTGTGGTTTGTGCCGTTGGCGTAGGTTTCTGGACAACCGTGGCCGGGGTGCTTGCTTGGACTGGACGAACTGGGGCTGAGAGATGTTGAAGTTAATACAGCAAGAGTTAAGCATAAGGTAGTCTATAGACTTAAAAAATGGCTTACCCAACACAGGTGGCTTGGGCGCTGGCACTGAGGGGGAGGTGAAGTTACTTGAGCTAGAGACAATTGTTTTAGGTGCAGATGATATGAAGGAAAAGGGTTGTGTGGCTGGAGTTGTAGCGTCTAGTGACGAAAATCTTTCAAAAACAATGAATTGTATTAAAACATTATAAACAAACACTGACAACACTGCAGTGAATAGAGCTTTACCTTTCATTAAGATTGACTTTTACAGCAGGTGTGGTAGCTACACTGTTAGGTGTTGGAGCGGCTGGGGCCACAGTTAATGGTTTGCTAGAAGGGCTAGTAAAGGAGAATGCGGACAGTGCGGATGGAGTTTCAGACACTGGCTTGGGGGCAAAAGAGAAGCTTGGGGGCCCTGAGCCAAAGGCTGTGGTTGCACTGAGTGAAAAGGCTGAGGGAGCCGATGTAGAGCATGTAGAAGGAACAGAGAATGTGAAGCCTGAAGATGACAGAGGAGGAACAGGAACACTGCTGAAGGGCGCAGCAGAGGGAGCTACAGGGGTCGGAACAGAGGGTGGAAACGCTGCAGGAGCCGATTGGACTGACGGCTTCTGGATTATAGATGCCAAACCTGCAGGAAAAACACCCAATGATCATACACAAAAACAAAAGTTAACTTACTTTAAATGTAGCAAAGGCTTACAAAAAAGCAGACATTTGTACAGAGCCGTTTCCAATTGAAGATGTTTCGGCTTACATAAACAAAACTTGTTAAAAACTACAGTTGTCATACCTAGTTTAGATAATCTCTCCCCTTCCAAGGATAAAGGTGAGGAAGGAGAAACCAATTGCTTCGTCCCAGGGTTAAGGTTGAGCAGAGCGAATGGGCAGAGTAATCCATGTGTAGACAGCAGCAGCATTACAGGCGCAGGAGGTAAGGTCTTCTCATCAGCTGTTACATAATAAGAAATGGTTTACAGAGTTAATACAATTAACACAACACAGTGGTAACAGTACATTTTGCAATTTACTCCTGTTTTGCATTCATGGCTTCAGGATAACGGTCAATGCCTAATTATCTTTGCAAAAGCTACATACTTTCTTAAACCTTTTCTAAAGCGGAGTAGCTCTCTGGATTTAAAATGAGTCTTCGGTAATATTGATTAAAATTGGCCCAACATAAAATAAGATCCTTATTGTTCAATCGCTAATGAACAATTCTTTTCTGATAATGTCAATCTAAAGATTTGATACACCCAAGATAAGATGTTACTGAAAATAGAGGTTTGTTTTCTGAAACTTAGAGATGTGTCTAGACAGCAGCAGCTCTACGTGATTGTCTGGCAGCCTGGGCCAGTTTAGATAAAAGAGAAGACCTAGACAGGAGCTAATCACTATTCTTTACACACACACACACCACACTGCAATGGGCTCTGCATGAACACAGACAAAATTTAGCAATACTGTGCTTGTAGAAGCATACAAGCTGAAAACTCCTGTCACAGAGGAGATCACATTGCAGCTAGTCTTCTCTTTCACAGGTTTCAGAGGCAGAGAAAAGTTATATGACGGAGTGCAATAAATACCTAATTGGGTCGTGATTGTTTATAGAGCCAAACGTGATGAAGTTTTCAGTGGAAATATCGCAGTTATATTGTGTATAACTCTGACAAAAATATGGATCAAATCTATTTTCTGCTCTGAGAGGAATAGCGCAGCAGACCAGGCAATGGCTGGATGATTTTGGGGGGAAAAAAAATATATATTTAAAAAATCACGATTCTTGATTCGATTTTTTGATAATGACAATAAATGTGGCCTTTCTTGCATGCTAACTCTGTCCTACTGCAGAGGCAATGACATGCTCGACACCTCTAAGCCTCGCAGTATACAACATCTCAGTCTCACCCCTCACCTGACCCTGCACCACATCTGCAAAGGAGCTGCAGAAAAGTGGGAATGTTTGAAGAATGTCTGAAGCAAACAGCGAGAGCATGGTTTGTGTACAGTTTGTGTACGGTGTGGAGCCCTCACAAGGCAAAAGCTTCATAAAGTTTCATGTGATAAACAGCGCAATTTTATGTATAAAAGACTAATCAAACAATTCACTGTCCGAAGTCCAGCTAATCCACTACATGTCGCTTCTTTCGACTGCAGCCTCAGAAATCCATGATTCAAATACAGCAATACTTTTCTTCTTTGAAGGTGAAACCGATTGTCCGCGTGCTCCTCGTGTGTCTCGGTTTTGGCCATTAGACAAGTTCAGCAGATCCTCTTCCCTGGCTCGCGCCTGACTTCCTGTTTGTTTGTTCACAACAGTGTCCGGATTCTTTTCCATCTATTTCCAGATGTTGAACTTTTTACCGGCTTTCTTTATGTTCAGAGGGACGTTCTTGAGATGAATAAATAAGTAAACAAGTGGACGTTTCCTGCTGCCCCGTTCCACGATTATTGAGATCTTTATTAAAATCGCAATCAGATTAAAATTTGATTAATTGTCCAGAGGAGGCCTTCAGAGCAGAGTGAAGATGTGGAACTGTTCACATGAATAAGATTGGGGCAAAGCGGAGCGAACTGGAGGATGTGGAATCTGGCTGTGCCTCAAGAAACCATCCCACTGTAAAGTCAGGTTTTCTCCACCAGACGCACTTTTTCAGGGTTAATACAGGTGGTCATAATGCTTTTTAATGGCGCATCAGTGCTTAGGATACTATATTTTGAATTCCACAAATGCAAAAAATTTGTCAAACAGGGGAATGAGGGGACATTTTGTCACACAATGAGCAAAGGATTGTTTACAATTTCAAACAGAACAGCAGCTGAGATTGTTTCAGACCATAGTTTTTGTGTTTTTGACAAATCTAAGCAGTAAAAATAGTTAGCAATATTTTTGTTGTGGGTTCCGTCTCTGAGGAAAAACATATTTTCTAATGAGTTTAGATTTAAGGCCAGTTTGAATCCGACTTAATGCTTTTTTATAACTTTTAAAGCCTTAATTTTTGCATAATTAATTTAATTAATTTGAAAGTCTTTTAATGCCCTGTGGAAACCCGGTTTTGTTGCAACCAGCCAAATATTTTGTGACTGGAGTGAGGCATGTGTTTTTTTTCTCCAGATTTCACATTTTTAGCTTGACCTGAACCTCAACTTTGGGCTCGGGTCTAGATTTTACAAACAATGTTGAAGTGGCACACTTACATATGCGGATATCCTGTTGGTTAGTAAAGTCTATTGCTAAACCAAGTGGAAAGGTGTCTTCACTGGTATCGGTCACAGGCAGCTCTGCTCTGCCGGAATCTTCAAGAATCCACAACTCCCAGTTCTAGATAAATGAGCGAATAATTAAAAATGTTTTATCCTGGGCACAGAGTCCAGTCTTTCCTGAAAAAGTACTCAAATCATACTTTAAAAAAATGACGTTTCACACTTCAACTTTTGCAAAAATACTTTAAGGGCTAGAAATGTACACAAGTTACCTTATCGTCTTGTCTCGCAATAGGACTGACTTCAAGAGCTGCTGCCGAAGCCGCAAAAACAAGTCCCTAAAAATATAAAGAAGGGACCATTAAAGCAGTACTAAGTAGCTTGTGCACCCTAAAGGCCAAGAGCGCCACTGCAGGTGTCGTAGCATGTTGCGTTTTTTTACTTAATAATTGTCCGTGAGAGTAAATACTACGCTGACAGAAAAGACAAAGGGAGAGAGGGATATTGTACATTCAATTACACAATGGAAATAATTTTCTTCACTCAAACTTGGCTGTAAGTACTGTTTAAGTGGCGCTAGCCCGCAGTTAGCTTTGCCCGTTAGCCTGTTAGCGGTTACACCCCGCCATTCCGACACACCGCTACTCCGACATTGAGGTCTAATTGTTGGAGTGGGGGGGGGGGGGGGTTTCAATTTTTATCAAACATCCCGGCACTCAAACATTTTTTTTCCCCCTTTGTCGGAGTGGTGACACTTATCTTTTGTGCAACGTCCCGCCATTCCGACACACAAGATAATTATCAAAAATATGTAGGCCTACTGTAATTACCTATATTTACACTCACATCAACTCACACAAGACAAAAGATTTCAAAATGAAGTGTCACGATCACAAGAGCCTACAACAGTGGTTCTCAATTATTTTTTCCCGGCGCCCACAGGAAGAAGAAAACATTTCGCCCCCCCCCCCGGCAAAATGGGATCGCTTAGAGCAGCTTTAAGGTGTTTCTCAACTTATTTAGATGGAAAGTGAAACAGAGTAGTATTTCAATATTATTTTCAATTGAATTTTTTCAATGGAATTCTGAACAGAATACATCTGCTTAGCTCAGATTTAGTGATGATCGGTTTCTAAAATATGGCAGCACCTTCATGGTAGGAGGAGGAATTCAAAGTGAGAGTAAATGGGTTGGGAACAACTGCTCTAAAATATAGCAGTGAATAAAACT
This sequence comes from Neogobius melanostomus, assembly GCA_007210695.1. NCBI lineage: Eukaryota > Metazoa > Chordata > Actinopteri > Gobiiformes > Gobiidae > Neogobius > Neogobius melanostomus. Next base: position 3,704,557 of record VHKM01000221.1, on the reverse strand, counting down.
CCCACTTAATACTCACCAGTCCTCGATTTGGCTGAGAAAGTAGTGGTGCTGCCTCTCAGTGCAGTTGCCATAAACAGGGTCGCTGAAATTTAAATATTTTGTTTGTACTTTCTCATCCTTTTTCTGTGAACAAAAAATTACAGTTACGGGTTGAGTCTACTCCCAAAGCTTTGCTCTACAACAAATAAAACATACTCACAGGCAATAAAACCACCACAAGATCAGGAGGAGTTTCAGGGGAGCCGTCTGCAGCAGCATAAACCACAGCAAATACATATGTCCTCAACCACAACACATCCAGAACTACAGGAGAAAGAACAAGAAGACATGCTCATCATTGAGCAGGTCCATAAACTGAAATTACAGCAATGAAGCATTCACACCTTTAACAGGATTGTCAGAGGTGTAAAAGTTTGGACATGGAATGACTTTCTTCTCTTCCAGTGACTGAAAGAAAAAAAATAATACCATCATCATAGTCAGAGCCAAACTGGTTGCTAAACATTGTCCTTAATATCTGTAAAATTCCACTTACTGGTGTGTACTGTCTGACTGTGGCATCCATTTTCCCAGCAGCAACTTGCTTTCCCTTTGGACTCCAGCAAACTGTCAAATCCAAGAGAAAAGAGTGAATACTTCTTTTCATTCATGCAAAAGCTAAAAAATAGTGCTGGAGTACGAAACAAGGCTGCACAAATTTGAAAACATATAAAATTGCAGTTTTCCCGATAATTGCAGACATAGACACGACATTGTCTGTTGCAATGTTATGGCACCACACGCATAACCTCTAATAGATCAAGATTTTGATTTGATTATTTGAGCAGCAATAGTCTCAAATATGCACTTAAGCCTGTTTATGAGGTGTTCTAAAGGATTTTACCATACTTTCTTTATCAGTCCAATAATGACAGCCCTTGTATTTTCATATTGTCAAATCATAGTTTCATATTTATTGGAGACCTCTGCATTGTGCTGTATTGAGATTGTATATATTAGACTTTGCCCTTCTCTCAATCCCAGGTGATCTTTGAATGAAAAATGTTGGTGAACCACTGCCCTTACTTGTAGTTAATAGTTATGATTCTAGAAAAGGTGCGACTTACTGCTTGTAATGCCTTGGGAACTGGGCAGGCTTGCTTGCACTTGGACATTGTCACTGACATCTAAAATCATCATGCTGCCCTCAGAAAGACAAACTGCTAACATAGATGCTGAAACTGGATTCCATCTCAGATCCTGCACAAATGCATTTAGCTGCCCTCCAGGCTGTAGCGATGCAAATGGTAACTTCTGCGGTCTGTTCTAGAGTGGAAAAACGTGAATTGAAGTATAAATTAATATCATTTTTCTTTATTTATACAGGTAGTCTCTCAGCAAAGAGAGGAAAAAGGAAGGAAAGGAAAAAATATATAATTATTTCATTGTGGATTATAGTTTTTTCCCCCAGTTGTTCTTCACGCATTTACCAAATTCATGTTGGTTTAAATGTTTTCCCCATTTAATATAACACATGATTTCTTTATATTAATAATAATAATAATAATAACAACAATACATAATCGTCTCTTCTTTTTTTTTTGGAGTACCCTAAATTAAATCATGGGTGTTACCATGGAGGTATGTGAACTTAGTTGCACACTACCTACCTAAATAAAGGAAAATACTTACCTGGTTGATAAGGGTACGGACATCATAAAATGTCAGAGACAAAACTGCTTCTGCAGAAATGCCACACACTGACAGTGATAGTTCATCACAGCTAAGCGCGATGTGATGTATTGTTAGATCCACAGTTACCTCTGCCACGGCAGCAATTCCTTCAACTGTAGGGGAGAAAGGGTTGATTATTATTAGGTAATTAAGCTGATGTCAACAGTAGAAACTTACTTATTTCATTGGCATTGCCGTCAGCTTTATCAACAGCAAGTAAGTCCTGCGTATGAAAAGCTTTGAATGTTCTGCCAAAGCCTACAAAAGTCAATCCAAACTTGTTTGAAATGGTGAGTAGACTGGATCTATCTTTTGGTAACTCTTCAGGTGAATCAAAAACACGAATTTTCTTCATCTGTCGAAACTGAAAATCCTGTTTTAACAAACAATACGCCGGTTACATTAATTCAGTTTAGTCAAATGTAATGCAGTAAACACCCGCCCGTATGTTGTTTAGGGCTTAGATACTAAATAGTTATTGCATAAATGAAATCAACGTGTAACAAAAACACACTCGATCCGTATAGAGCACCGTAATAGCACGATTCACGTAGTTGAACTAGAAACTATGTTAGCAATGCTAAGCTAGCCAAAATGCAAACCAAAGAAATGACACGGCTTACTTTCATTTCCCTCTCCGGGGGAGAATCTGTGTCGTCGCTCATGTTGAATTCACCAGTTTTTAAGCTGTGATCATGAATTTATCCTTCTGGTGTTTTTTGTTTAAACTATCCCAAACAGAAAACACTGCGCGCACAAGTGTCATTAAATTCTTCTTCAATGTTTTTTGCCGAAACATCGTTGCGCTACCGCCACCTTCTGGATCAATGTCCCACTACTTTAGGCAACTTACAACAGGCTATCTGAGGAAATTGTTCAAGTGAGTGTCTTGCTCAATTATAAAATGCTGGTAGTTGTAGCAGATCCAGTTGTTTTTTTCCCCCCCGCTGTCGAAACGCAACCATATTTTTGAAAATTGTTTTATAGCCTATGCAATTTTAAGTAACTACGTTGCTCAAACGATTTTCAAAATAGGAGTAGGCTACCATGTTGTAAAAATAAATTTAGATTAAAAAGGGTTATGTTTTCATGTAGGGCATCCCAATACCTGATTAATAATTGGACAAAATCAAAATGAAATAACTTTTCAATCTTGGTTCTCAGGGGGATATAGTCAATTTACCAAAAACATAAAATCTTTCAATTAGGTTACATTCTTAAAATGCCAAGTTATTTTGTAAACACACACACATTATAGCTAACTGGCCAAGGTGTGCTCATTTTAAGTCCCCACGCATAAGCTTGAGTGGCTATGCCGTATATACCGGCTTAAATTTAAGTTTTATTATAAAGTTTAAATTTTATTTTAAATAAAAAGTGGCTCAAGATAAATGGCTTGTGACCCATGACCTAGGTAAATCTAAATATGTAAGTATATGCAAAAGTTGTGCCATTTTATTTTACGGTATTGTTAGTTCAGCATCTTCAGGAAAAGATATGCCAGGGTAAGTTGGTGAAGTACGGACCTTTTAATAGAAAGCAGATCTATTGCATGTCCACAAATCATACACTAAATCACAAAGTGATGATTGCAAATACCACGATGGGAATGAAAGGTAGGTTTATGCAACATCAAAAGTGGCAACTTGCATTTCAGTTGTAGCCTATACATTATTGATGCTTGAGTCAAAAGGCGCATACACAGTTTAACAGTTAATTCAAAACTTAAAGACATATCAACAATTAAAATATCCATCATAGTCTGGCTGGTCCAAGCCCTGTTGAGAAGAATACCTTAATCATAGTACAATTTTGCATGATAAATTCATGGATCACTGTCCATCAAGAGGTCAATAGTCTACTTAGGACTTACATAGCAGATTTAGCCTATGTCAACATAGACAACTCTCTTAACAAAGCATCAAGGTGATCAGTTTATCCTTGTTGCAGAGATACACTTCTTAAAACAAGGCGGCTGCAGTTTATACCATTTGTCTCACCATTCTAAAAAGTAGGCTAGAAGCTGTAAGAAAAGCAAGCTGGAGAATGACAAAGCCAACAGCTCTAGCACAGTTCATGCCAGCTCACCCAATAGTGCACTTCGGTCACATCCTTATTCTGATTGTCAGCGCTCTGAGCACATGGCTTTAAAAGTTGCTTTTCTATCACTCCTAAATCCTTGACATTTGCTTTCATGTATCTAAATTCTAAAGTGCTGGCATTATATTCAAAATGAAACTGTACGTACATATAAAAAAAAAAAACTTTAGTGCATTTTTCCCCAAAAAGAAAAAAAAAAGAAAAATGCTAAAGGTTCAAATGCACACTCACTGGGTAGGTATAATATATTAGATTGCGGTCTATTACAATAAGCTAATCTGAATGCAAACATTCATTTGAAGGCCAAGGTGTGACAAAACACCTTGTTCAATGCGAGTCCAAAGCCTTTGTTTGCGATCAGTGGCAACGTTTTTCTGTATTGTAATGTAATACACGGTGCATAAAGATAAGAGGTTTTGTGTTAAGAGTGATGACTGAAAGGCATGCATTTTATGGGTACAACCATGAGTTTGCATATTATACAGTATTAGGTTAAAGTCTGTAGGTGCTTGAAGCGCTCCTGTTTCACATCAGTTTGTATCAGATGAATTTAATGTGTAGTCTTGTCTAAAAAAAATCTTCACTCAGCAAACAAGGCCTTCCTTTTACATCTTCTATATTGTCATTCTCTTTCTTGGTATAAAAATGGCAAATGTTACAATAGAAAAAATACAAGACCATATAAAAAAATGTTTACTTATTCTGACACAACCAAATGTAGCCTATCCTTCTAGAATTAGCCAAGACACATTCTTAATGACTCATTCTCAATTATCCATTCCCTGGAACAGAATACAGGGAAAACAATTGAATCAATGTGATATAAACATGATGGTAAATGCCATAAGTCAGGTCAGTGCCAATTGGTCTGTTCTCTTTAGTGCACCAAGACAGTGTAGAACAGCCATTTCATTCATTTTTGCTTCTGATGTCTGTTTTTGTATTGAACATGTTTATACATAACTCATCCACAAAGTCACAATCTAAGGCACTGTTTCAAAATCCCTAGCAAGAAATTTCCTTTTTATTTATTTTATTGGCTTATTTGGTCAGGACAATGCATGTTAATGAACATACATGGTTCTCATGCATGTAAACAAGCCACACCGGATTGTAGCCTTGGGCTAATTTCCATCCGTCGTCCCCCATGTGCATTCTCAAACACACTCACATTCATCCTGGCCTATTGTACACATTTTTAGTGGTAGGGGAAACCAGAGTACCCGGAGGAAACCTACGCAGACACGGGGAGAACATGCAAACTCCACCCAGAAAGGCCCCGTCCAGGTGGGAATCGAACCCGGACCTTCCAGCTGTGAAGCACGAGCTCTAACCGCTGTACTACCATGCCGCCCTGCTTTTAAAGCGCATTATGGAACTTTTTGTGTAATAATTTACCTTTTTGTCAATTAATCACCACCCATACCTTTTGGCTGTATGGGTGGTTAGCATTACACATTTACTTTCCATCACAGTGGCCTAAATGATGCTCCAGGATCAATTGTTTAAGAGTTTGTGTTGTTTAGTAATAGAATACATGTTTTTAGAATAGGCTACGTATTTAAAATACTCATTTGAGTAAGTGTATTCCGGTAAAGTTACTATTTAATTTGAGGGTATTCAGAATACAATAACTTTCCTAAAATAAAAATAATACATTGCAGAACTTAATCATTCAATTTCAAAGAGGTCAATTACCCACAAATGTCAAGTTTTTCCCCCCCACGTAAAATATTGCATAATGTACCTTAATTTTAGTTGTTTTTTTTGTTTTGTTTTTTACAGATGTACTTTTAGATATACATTAGGCTAATTCAACACATCTGAATTGTGTAGTTTGGTAAAAAAAATCTTTATATTCTCAAATGTCAAAATGCTTTGGGAAGACAACAATGAATGTCAAGTTAAATTGCAGTGGTCGAACATTCGAGGCAGTGACTGAATCCATATAATCTAAACATTTTCAACAACAAATCAAAACAATAGTTGTAATTAAAGTACTTCTTTTATCTTAAAATGCTCCCTGGTTTTAACCACATTGGAAGACCTGGACGACAAAATTACAAAAGCTTTGAGCTTTACATCAGACAAATGTACAGCAGGGTTACAGCCCCGTTTTAAATTAAAATCTGAGAGTAAGTATATAAATAAAATTCCCATACTCACTCCAATTAGTAAAGTAACTTTACAATTTTGTGATGCTACAGTTAAACTTAACAATAGCAGCTCTATACCAGCCTTTAAAAGGGTGGTCACTTTTTACTATCCGTTCAGAGATTCTGTAAACTTCTATATCATATGTGCAATTTATATTCTGTCAATTATTTAAATCCAAACTGCAACATGATCCCTGCAAAATAAATAGTATTTTCGCAGTCTCCTCTAACAATAATTCTGTGTATTAAACTGACCAAAAGATTAACATAGTTATTGTTATTTTGGAAATGTATTGACTATGACATGCAACTACCGGTGTAGCGGGTCACGTTAACCTCTGCCTCGATAAACCCGGGTACAGTTTGACCCAGGACACAGAATACCTGTGGGATAAATTGTCCCAGCCTGTCAAACTATACCGCAGGGGTATAAAAAAAACCTTGACCAAATACCCCCCCAGGCTAGAATATATATCTATCCAACAAGGTAGTCAAACTCACAATACCACTTTTCTAATGAAATGCATCAGCAAAGTCATGACGTGTGGTTTAATTTTAACATTAAATTGAAATTAAAGGAATATTTCAGGATTTTTGACATAGGGCCTCATTTCCTAGTTATCCAGAGTGTTAATTTCTGGATAACTAGTATATTATAATTTTTTTATTCATGCAGTCCTTATATTTGAAGAGTTAGTGGTGCTACGCTAGTGCATGTCTATGGTAATTAGTAGTCTGCATTAAAAACAGTCTGACCCAAGCACAGTGCACCTGAGGCGCGGGGGAAGCTGGAGGACGCGGGAGTGGATGAACATCTCACTGCATGGACCATCGATTACCGCACAGACCGACCACAGCACGTGCGGCTGCGCAGCTGTGAGTCTGAGGTGGTCGTCTGCAGCACTGGGGCCCCTCAGGGCACCGTCCTCTCACCGTTTCTCTTCACCATCTACACATCGGACTTCACATACAACACAGACAGCTGTCATCTGCAGAAGTTCTCTGATGACCCCACCATTGTGGGCTGTGTGTCTGAGGGGAACGACCTGGAGTACCGGTCGGTGATCATGGACTTTGTGGACTGGTGTGAGCACAACCACCTGTGCTTGAACACCAGTTAAGACGAAAAAGATGGTGATTGACTTCAGGAGGAAGACACTACCGCACACACCTTTGAACATCCAGGGGGAGGACATTGAGGTGGTGGACAGTTTCAAGTACCTGGGTGTTCACCTCAACAATAAACTGGACTGGTCCCCAACAACAATGCCCTGTACAAGAAGGGCCAAAGTCGCCTCCACCTTCTGAGGAGACTAGGTCCTTCGGAGTGAGCAGGTCTCTGCTCAGGACTGTTTTATGACTCTGTGGTAGCCTCTGCTATCCACTACGCTGCCATGTGCTGGGCCCCGGGCAGCACAGAGCTGGATAAGAACAGACTGAACAAGCTGGTCAGGAGGGCCAGGTCCGTCCTGGGCTACCCCCTGGACTCTGTGGAGGAGGCGAGGGACAGGAGGTTATTAGCCAAGCTCACCTCCATCATGGACAACACCTCCCACCCACTGCACGGGACTGTAGAGGAACTAAGCAGCTCTTTCAGTGGCAGACTGAGACACCCTCAGTGCAAGAAGAAGTGCTACCACCAGGCCTTCATCTTCACTGCTGTCAGACTGTACAACAAGACTCTAAAGTAACATGTGCAATAATCCCCCCTTTGCAAAACTACGTGCAATAATTTCTATATCAGCCCACTTTATTCCCTGTACCAGCGTCACTTATTGACAACCTGCACTAGGACTGTAAACTTTGCACCTAGATATTCTAGTTTTTTTATAGTCTATTCTAACTTTTATTCTGTTTTTATTTATGCTTATTTCCTAATTGTTATAACTCCTCCCCTTAAGATTTTTGCTTTACCTCTTTTTACTATTTAACTGTCTGCACATTTCCTGTCTATTTTGCACACCCTGAGTGATCTTACTGAATGCCAAATGTAACAAGTGAATTTCTCCGTTGTGAGATCAATAAAGGATTATCTTATCTTAACTACATAAAACTAAACATTCAACAAAACACAGCCGACTTTGTGTCCCAACCCACCCGCACCCGAAGTTTGCCGTATTTTTGAGGTAGCCGACCCGACCGAATCCGCATCACTAGCGGCCGGCATTACTATATTCTATATTCTATATTCACAAAGGAGCTTTCTACAAATCAGATATGGCAATGTTTGAAGGACTACCCGATGATTTTGAAGAGGTTTTTAATGCAAGCTACTAGTTACCATAGACATGTGCTAGCCTAGCACCACTAAACTCTTCAAATACTGCATGAATTAAAAAAAACAGAATCTCCAGAAATCAACGACACGCTGGGTAACTAGGAAATGAAGCCCTGTGTCAAAAATTCTGAAATATCCCTTTGAAGTGTTTATAAAAAGACATGACAAATTTGGCACCTTTTGTGATAAACCGGTAACAAATTGAGGAAATTCAGATATTATTTTTGAGTGAAGATTTTCAGTAATTCTTATGTGTATCACTCAACACCACTGCTATAATCTGGCATAAGGGGGTATGAAATGGCCAGGGCCACAGTATATAATCTATTTTAGGCCCCTTTACCCCAGCAATAGTCGACACAGCGGATACACTTTGGCCTGTTACACCGGTAATCTCTCAATGATTGCAAATAAATTAAATTAAATAACCAGAAAAGGATACATAGGGATTCTTTTCTTTACATTTTCTTGTTCCCCACCCTTTGTTTTTTTTTACAAATTGATGTCCCCACTTCTTAAAAAGAGTTGGTGAAAGAATTTAGCTATACTTATTGCCATTAGGTGTGTTTAAGATGAGCCAGGCGGGCTCAGGCGCTTGCAGGTGCCTTGCTCTCGCAGGAGCATCAGGCCATGTGTGTCTATTGCGACGTGTCCTGCCCACCAGCAGCTGCCCTGGCTCATCTTAAACACGCATATGCTTCTTACCAAATCACATGTTTTTCTTTCATTGAGTACAAATGCATTAAGCCAGCAGAATGTTTTGTTTTTTTGTTTCTACTTCAGAATTTGCCCTTTCTCCCCCAGCCTTGCTCAGGAAGAAAACAATAATATAGTAAAATAATAATGAAGCCAAGCATGTGCTTCCACATGTGAAACAGGGCATCACTTCTTGTCGCTTATGCCACTTGACGTAGTGCACTTCCTGACACTACTCTATACAGTATTTTGACACTCTGCAAAAATGAAATTACCTTAAAAAAATCCCAAGTAATACAGACCTAAGGCGCCATCTTTGACTGAGTTTCTTATGAGGTTGAGGTCTGATACCAGTGAAAATAGAAACTTTCTGGTGCGTAAGACACAATAAGCATCTTATAACCTGTTGTTTTTTGCGTTTTAGATTTCTCTTCATGTGTTTGTTTTCATGCATGCAAGCTTCTGTTTGCAATTCCCGCCCGTTTGTCATTTGTGTCTCTCAGGATTCTTGTAGAAACTTTGAAAAGGTAAAAGCCATTGATATATTTTCATCAGACAGTATTTTAAGTTGCTGCAGATAATCAAAGCACAAAAGTTGTTTGTTTTCAAAGTGCTCATTAAGAAAGAGGAGTGAAGTGAAGCAGACACAGGCATCACACTGAAAATCAAATGCAATATGGAATTATTAGACTATGATGACCATGTTACTGCATTTTGTTCTATTGTGTGTAATACTTTCATGAGGATTTGAAGAAAAGCAAAGGGGGTTTAACAACCCCATTAAGAGATGTCATGCCTGTGCCTACTTTTACAATCAGTTTTATTGTTTTCTGTGTAAGTGTATGCATCATGCATTTTTTAACGGGACATTTATAGTAGGTTCCCCAGTGCAGACTTGGACGCTTCCATAGGCAAGCGCAGAGGAGAAGATGTTGAGAAAAAATATAAGGAAAAGCAGAATATGCAACTTGTATAGCAGCCCTATAGTATATTCATTGTCCATTCACCCTAAGACTTTGCCCAAAGCCTTCCGCTTGCTGTTCGGGTGCCACGTTGCCACTACTGGATGCCTCTGCCCCATTGATCAAGGTTGGCGCTCCTAGTGATCCATTTGCTTCAACTATTGCAGCTTCGTCCTCTTCTTCATCATGTTCACCACGGGCCGCTCCATTAGCTTCGGATTCTGCTTCTCCTTGAGTTGCCCCAGAGCCAGGACTGCCCTCTGTCAGAGTAGTGTGAGTCCTCAAAGGGTCTTTGCGCTCTGGATACAACCTTTGCTCAAGTGTTTTGAAATCGGGTTCAAAAGGAAGCGACACACTTTGTTGAGATGCGCCTAAAGCGAGGCCGAGACCCAAAGCTGTGGTCATACCCATTCCTGCACGGTACACCTCCATGCCATCAGGTAGCATGGACTTGATCTTCGGCAACCACCTCTTGCGAACACGCCGAGCATTTGTGCACATGTCAGCAGCAATCACATTCATTTCGCTTTCCTTAAAGTTAGGGTTGAAATTCTGACAGTAGACTACAAAAAAGAAAAGATAAAATGTAGATATTTACTCTTGGAAACACAGTAATTTATCAAAATCATCTAAACAAAAACATACGTTTGACAGCATTGAGGACCCTGCTGTCCAAGGGTTTTCTACTTGGATCACTAGTAGATGAGCGGATGCCTGTCCCACAACTATTGGCCAAAGTGTTTCTGTAGGAATAGAAGACAACACCAGGGGGCAGAGTGAACAATAGGCATATATGGAACAGTAGAGAATAATGGGGAGACATACTGCATGGAAACTACACTTCACTGCGCAACATGGCCACAGATGGAGTGTGAAAGTGGTTTGTGACAGCAGCAGTAGCCCTGAACACAATTCGTATAGTAAGAAAACAATACAGAAAGAGACTCACCTATCAAAGAACGTTGCCAGCAGACGACGCAGCAGGACTTTATGTTTGATTCCAGCACAGAGATGACAATTCATCAACTGGCCACGAGTCATGAACACTTGTGTACCTGTAAAAAAAGAAGAAATTAATGAACAACATTCAATTACATACAGCTATATTTTCTGCTATTACTGTTCAGACGTGATAACGTTAATTTTGGGTGCATGTGTGTACCAGCCACTAGCTCCAGCTTCTCTCCAGGGTCTCCCTCGGTGTAAAGCTTGGGTGGCAGCGGTAGCCTATCTGGCTGATGAGACTTGCAGGAAGAGCCACCAGGTCCCTGCGGATAAGTACGCAGTTGCGGTTCTCCAAGGCCAAGGGCAGCGCAGCCATCTCGGACTTGTCCTGGACTAATAAAGTAATGAGAGAGAGGTAGTGTAAATCTTTCATACTAAGTATCATGAAAACAAAGTAATAAAAATCAATTATCCACAGTCTGGAATTCTCCATTTTGAATGAATGTTAGAGCATTGCAGATATCCCTGAAAAGTCAACTGTGAAGAAAAGTCTGTGAAGTCAACTTCAAATCAGGATGCATATGATTGGAAATAGATGTTACAGCAAAAGTTTTAGAAGACAATCTAAATGCAAATAGCTCCTAAACGCAATTAACCCGCACACACAAATGTAACAGATGTGCAGTGGTTATCAAATTATAATAATAATGTATTTCATAAATACTTGTAATTCTAGATTTGAACAAAACGGTGATCTTGTGCAGCACATATTTGGACTAGGGCAATGCTTTAGTGATGCTAGCTGCAGTGCAAGTGTCTGGCAGAACAAAACAAACCCAGAGGTTTACACAAAACTATCCTTTATGCACACATGACTATAACGTTCTTCTATTTATGTCTTTCGGGAGGCATCATTTACAAACAAGTAGGTAATTGTTGCCGCTGCTCACTGCTCCCTACAGGTCGTCCAGTGGCGTCGAGGGATGGGTCAAATGCAGAGAACAAATTTCATTGTACAGTTGATGTATAATGACAAATAAAGCACCTTTACCTTTACCTTTAATGTGACTCGACAGTACATTTTTGAATCTCCACGCTACGCATAACACTACATACTGTACAACTACTTAAAAGGATGAAGGTATATATTAATATGCATTATTATACAGTACTCACTGTTATAGGAGTTACCAGAACGTCCATAAAGACTGTATGGATCATCAGCTATCCCATCGTATGGCTCTTCTTCAAACTCCTCATCCTCATTCTGATAGGAAGTGGGACTGTCGGTGGTGGGAAGACTGGAGGCTCCAGGGCTTAAACGCTCACCCCCTGTTCCTGTCCCAGTTCCAGCTACTGCTGCCCCCTGCAGGAGGAAAGGGGGCATGCCAGGTATGGTGGCCCCCCAGATGTTGTGTAGAAGAGAGAGCTGGCCCTGGCCAGTCGACTTCCCAATTCCGATGAAGTAATTTTACTTTGTGTCAAAGGAACCGTTAATGGGGTTGGATCGCCCGCCTCTACTTTAATCTTACGTTGTTGCAAGATTAAGGATTGTGTCCATCCAGGGTTGGCCATAAGAGATGCCATAGAGAGACTACCATTATTGCTGGGACTCTGTGGCTCTGAACCGGTCTCCTCTAAAGAGCCTGCTGTTTGCGAGTCACAGTGAGGTGAGTTTGCCTTGTTAAAAATAAGGTCCATACCCTTTTCAACTATATGCTGAATTTGGAGGTAGCCAGCTGTGTACATGACCACCAGCTGTTCACTAGCAGCCATGGTTAACTTCCCTGTGTAACAGAAAGAGAGGATCTGCTCAAAACAAGCAGGAGTGACAGAAGAGGGCAACTCAAACTGGGTTTTAGTGGAGGTACTGAAGAGGTCTCGGAAGTACAGGCTACTGGCTGCCAGAACAGCTCGGTGGGCTTTAAAAGCCTGGCCTGAAAAAGATCGGACACAAGATTTATGTAATTAAACAGTGATTAAACAGACAGAACCTTATGGCAAAACAATTCTCACCTTTGACCAGGATGGATACATCGCAGTAGTGTCCCAGCAGACGCTGCTCATTCAAAGAGCCCAAAACAGTGGCCCCGAAGTTTGGAATCTCCACATGAAGCAGCTGGGACATTTTGGTGGCAGCGGAAAAGGAAGATGTTTCAAAATTTCACCGCACACGCTGCCACTGAGTGAGGCATCTATAAAAACAAAAACAAAAAACATGGAGAATAAATTTTCTCCACCAATTCACAAAAGGCTATGATATAGAGTAGACTACAGGTGAAACAAGAAAAGAAACTGTAGCTTAGGTGAAAGAATTGAATATATAAGTGCGAGAGTTGGGACAGAAGAAAAGGAGGAGCCAAGAAGAGCCTTGTGAACCCTTAAGACATTTACATTACTTAAATTCCAAGTAACTTGGACTCCTTCCATGCATTGCACAAAATGAACCAACAACAACAGTGCCAAACCAGAGACTTCCGTGACCTCTAAACATTGACATACAACACTTCTTGTCAGAGACGATACCCTGTTCCAAAGCTGGCTGAGCAACACTCTCTTATTTTGCTGACTGTTACTTATGACTCCTGTAATTCTGTTCTTTATTCTGTTCACTTTTTGTAAACTTTGGAAAGCCGAACACAACCACTCACAGAACAGTATTTTAAGAAAACTTCCACAAGTATTATACTCCAGGCATGTTTGCACCTTTAGTCCTTCACTGAACCGTCTACTCTCCCACCAACTCACACAGACACACACATATACACACTACTTTCATTATTGAGCAATGGTGCAGAGCAGTTTCCAGGAATACAAACAAAAAATATGTCACCACCTCACTTGCCCAGCCTCTCTTGCCTGTCTCTCCCACTTCATGCACTTCATATAGACAGACATGCACCCAAGCATACTTACATAAAAGTGTGCGCGTAGACCGACACTGGCATGCCGTGCACTGGCAGCGTAGGGAAATGACTGTGTACTCTGGCATGCTCGCACTCACCTGGAGAAGCCAGCAAATGCCTTGCTACTAAAACACACTTTCCCTTTTTGTCAGACACAGCCATGCAATGTGCTATCCCAGACAGTTCTGACCTGAGCGAGCCAGTCAGTCTTCTTTGCCTCATACATCAGCAGTCAGGAGCAGGACACCAGAGGAGAGTTAGAGATGGAAGGGCAGCTTTTTTACTTGAAGTGTCATTCTCTGTCTCAACACTGAGTCTGGGTGTCTGGCTGTCCCTCTAACTTCTATTATCCCGTAGCTTATCTTCTATCAGTCTGTCCTCTGAAGCCCCATTCTCTCTGCTGGCTGTCGGCTCTAGCACTGCCTCAAACCTCCCTCTGTCATTATCTCTCCGTTTCTCTCCCCCTCGCTCTATTCTCCAAGGGTAGAATTCAACAAGTGCCGCTGTAGAGGGTGTGTGTGCGCGAGTGTGTCTATGTATGTGAAGGGAGGGGTGTGGGGGGGGGGGGGGGGACAAGCAGAGCAGAGCGAATCAATGATAAAAGGAGTGGGAGGCTGAGTGGTGTGTGCGAATGCGTGTGTCTGTGCGTGTGTCTGATCAATGCAGTATCTATACGTCGCAAGGAGTGGGAGGGAGAGAAAAACACAGGCTACAGTTACAGACAGAGACAGAGACCGGGCAGAGCGAGAGAGAAGCAAAAGAGAAGGGGAGGGAGGGAGAGTTGAGACAGAGAGAAAGTCATCTGAGGACAGTACGAGTGGGGAAAGACAATTAGGTTGAAGCAACCTCTGCCACTTGGCCCTGGACACTTATATGGACGGCAAGATGACGAGGTGACAGAGACAAAAGGATGAAGAAAAGGCTTACAGAGGCTTACATAGTTAATTAAAAAACAGCGAATAGAGAAACTTCTTCATTCCCCATTTGACGCAAGTTTGGGGGCAACGCCTGACGTCTTTTTTTTAAATGCCAGTCTTTCTTACATGCAAATGAAGATAGGCTAAATAAGTTTCTTCTACTTTTGTAAGATTTGGATAACAATACAAGATTTTAGTTTTATGCAAGTGTGATTCATGCATAGGCACCTCTTCCAAACTCCTACACGACAAGTGTGGAGAATTCTTCACACAACACTATTCCAACACAAATTGATAAATTAAATGATTAATTTACACCTCCACTTTGGCACTTGGATACACTGAAGGGCTGTGGCGGTATTCTTTCCTTTTGTTTCGCATTTGGGCCTTCCTAAAACCTGCTTGATATAGATAGGAGAGGACAGGAGCTAGATGTCACAAGCTGTAACCAAGATTGAAACACAAAAGGCATCAGCTAACAGAGAGAACTTCCAGAAAAAAAGTGCGTAGGAGGGCACAACTGTATGATTGCTGTGACAGATGACTATGTACATACTGTATGTACAAAGTATAACCACCCAAAGTAAATGTTCCAGGCAAAAATACAGAAAGCTCCCACTGATCTCTCAGGTTTCAGCTAGAGAAAATGATACAGTTCAGAAAATAATAGCCAAATCTTCACTATCATTTGATATACCCTGCCTCAGAAAGTATCCAGGCACATTTTTGGTAGCTGAAGTGGAGAAAGTTTGAGCTCAAACTTTTACTCTTCAGTCACAGCGGAAATGAAAGGGAGGCTATCACAAAGCTAGAGTGAGTCAGACTTGCAAGCACTTTGGCCTAGTCGTGAGAGATCTGCATGGTACATATAGACACACATGAGTGAGCGCATATACAAAAAGACCTCAGAGGAAGCAAGTGATGGCACATATGTGCAGATAGATTAACGCAGAACAGCGCATCTACCCCGTCTATTCCCTCTGAACACGCCCAGACTTCAGACTATGTCATGTTGTGCACACTCAGCGACATATATGCTATTCCTGTCCATGTGTCCTTCTGTGAACCCAGCAGACTGCTTGTCCGTGTGTCCGTCCATCACTACAGTGTCCTCATACCGCCTCTCTCTCTCCCTTCCCCAGTCTCTCTCTCTCCCTCTATGCTTCCCGCCCTGCATACCACGTACCCACTGTCTCACTGCCAATTAATGCACACAGGGCTGCATTGCAGTGAGGTTGGCGCGTGCCAGAGCAGCAGAGCACAGTACAGAGTCTACAGACATGCATGTACGTGCCAGCCGGGCAGAGATGGGGCGGGTGTGGGGGAGGGGGATAGAAAGAGAGCATAGGAGAGTGAGCAGCAAATGTGTTGAGTCAGGCAGACAGGAGGACTGTGCCACGCTACCAATGTACACAGAATCTCTGCCGCATGGCTGTCTTCATGTGAATGTAAATGTATGCGCAATAGGAAATCAAGAAGTCTGTTTGACTATATAGTGAGGACACACATTTTCAGATTACAACCCCCACAAATTGCAAACCTATCCCACCTGCATCAAATATAGACTTTAACATCCCTGAATTAAAAAAAGACCTATGCCCCCTCTCTCATGTGTCGAAAATTAATGATGTGTTTTTATCAAAACTTTTATCCATACAAAGCCGTGTTCAATGGTTGGTATGATACATAACTGCATGTGTGATTTTTGATTTGACAGGAACAAAAGCATTTTGTGAGCCGAGAAACTCTGCACCGTTAGCTGTTGTCTGCTCATTTGAAATGTGTTACCTCCATTTTAATCAAGGATTCATACCTACGCATAGTGTTATTAACTGTAGCAGCAGGTCCAGGCATATTTGAATAATATGAAGAAATTAGATGATTCACCAGATGGCACATACCAAAAAGACTTACAAAACACATTCGGACACACTTTTCATAGCAAGTACACATAAAAAATATTATTTCCTGGTTAACTAGTACTGTAGCTGGCGGTAAATAGCAAAAGGTGAAGGTCAAGCCATATATAGAAGCACAGTTTTATGCAGTCATTTGGAACTCAAACACATACATGTACAAGTCGACCTTATGCTCATCTCGGTTCATAATGAAAAGAAAAAAAAAAAGTCTAACCTTGAAAGTAAAATGGTGCATCATAAAGTTATTGAAAAACAAATGGTTCAGAAAAGTTTTCATAGCCACAGTGAGTTAGACTCTGCGAGGCAGACAGACAGTAGCAGCACTGCCTCTCTCTTGTGTTGCGTCTATACAATCTCAATATGAACTGTCTCGCCGTTATAAATATTCAGATCCTGCAGTTGTTCTCATGTCTAAAGTGTACCAGACAACAGATTCTATCCACGTTGAAACGGCAACGCTACCCTGGCAACAGTTCTACCAATGGGGACGGAGCGGGCGTCTGCCGGAGTCTGTCTGTAGCATTATGGGATGTCGAGAGAGAGAGAGAGAGAGGCTGCTGATCACTGCTCGTAATGCAACATCATTGTGTGTGTATAGACCCCGCTGGGTGAAGTTGTCTGCGCACAGTCAAGATCAAAAATCATTGTTTCTTTTTTTTTTTCTAAAGGAGAGAGAAATTCTCATGATTCACACACAGTTATGTAACAAGCAGACAACTCTGAAATGAATTGTTGTGGGCTGAATATTGTCTGGTATCTTTCCACTTTGTGTTCACTCCAAGTGCAGTAAGTAAAGTTATGGTGTCGCATAACTGTGATAGAGCTATGAAGTTTGCTATACTCTTTATGTATGAAAATTAATACATGTTTATGTATGCAGGTACATACTATAGATATCTCTGGATGAGAGTGAAATATTGTCTTGTTTTAACTTCATGAGACAGAACCAACCACCTGAATGATCAACACTTTACATAATTCTATCTGAATGCATATAGTATGTCTGTATGCATGAATGCATTTATATATCGACTGTATGAAAATTTGTGCAGTGTATTGGATGTTTTGTCTGAATGTTCGTAAAGCACATACATCCCATTTGACATCACTGTTAATTTTGAGAGCAGTTCCCAACCTTTATCCTGCATATTCCTTCTAGTCTTTAATTTATCCTTCAACTACTCCCTTCCTGGAGGGTGCTGCACATTATTTAGAAAGTGATCAATTGAGTAAACAGTAGTGTGTTGTTCTTGTTCAATATAAAATAAACACACGATATTCAATGTTTTTAAGATGTTAAATGAATTAACCCCTTAAAATGAAGGGTTTCCAGAAAATGTAAATGGGGCAATTTTATACTGGAAGCGTGCATTGTTTTTTCTTTTCTTCTGTAAGTTGTTGCTTCCTAAACCCAAAAGAGCACCTTCATCACACAACAATCATTTGACAAAAAAAACTCCAGAGCGCTTTAAAATGTGACTTTTTAAAGTCATTTTCAATTTCAAGCCTCTTACTACAAAACTGGTTTAAAAAGTACTTTCGTAATATTGAAATAATATTCAGCTTTACCTTTAAAATATATACAAAATTCAAGCCCCTCCTGGAGTCCCCGTACCCCTGGTACCCCTGGTTTCACCACTGCTTTAGGGCAATGTTTCTTAAACTGGCGCTCTTTGGCTGATCTGCATTTGTAGTATTTGTTTAAATAAGAAACAATTCAAGTTATTTTTTCTGTCCTCTTTTAATGAAGTCATAGTTTAGTCCCCTTTTAGACCTGGTTTAGCTCTGGTTTACACCTGAAAGCATCTGATGGTACTTAAGAGCCTTTTTTTTTCTCTGTTGAGAACCAGAATTTAAGCTTGCATTCAATATTTAATTTTTTATTTCTTTTGTCTATGTACATCTGATACAATGCGGCAAACAAATGGCAAAATGCTGTTTAAGCTTTACGGTATCCACAGACACAGCAATTTGCCCAGTGTGTATGCAAATTACTGCTTGTGTGAATGCATTTATGCACATACAAATATAGGCATGCTGTTTATTTTATGCATGCTGTATGAGTGCACTAGATTTATGAATGAGAGAATGTATTTGTGCAAACATCCATATGATAAATATGTCATGCATGGAGATATGCAGGTTCTATTTATGCACATGAAGGGATGTGTACGCAAATATATACACGCATCTTAGAGGTAACCTGGCAAAAGCCAAATAGATATTGCAGGGCAAAATTCATTAGCACAGCAAAATCAATCTGGAAAGGCTCTGGTTTAAATCGTTAGGACTTTTGGGCAAATATGTGGGTTGATTTGGTCAAGCGCATATCATTTTAACCAAACACAGCTAAACAACAAATCATTAAAAGCAATTAAATAATGAATTAATAAAAAATGTTACCGGTGTTTGTAGAAGAATACCTCGTGTTTTTTGGTCATCGCCGTGAATTAGTAAAGATGTAAGTGCTTGTTGTTGTAAAAACCTGTCTATTCGCGCACTGGCACAGGATTTGTCCAAAACACAAGGGTAATTGAGCCGAATGTTCCAGCCAGTTTGACAAAATGAAAATAAGACAATATATTATGTTCACAATTTTATGCAATTATTAACTATATATTCCTAAGCACCTTTAGGAAGACTACAGTACGTATATTAGATGCAGCCAAGCAAAATAACAAAAAAAAAATCCACAATGTTACTCGACACAACCTTGTGACATTTCAATCTTGTGGCACATTGAGATCTTGGCCCATAGAGCACATAATTCATTTACTTGTGAAATGGTCAATTATAGTCTGTATCAACTAAAAGTTTACCTGAAATAAGTCATTTTAAATTTGCACAGCGTAACTGATTTTAATGGTTACTTAAATGTCTATGCACGTTATGGAGAGAGTAACAGTTTGTCAGCGGAAAATATAATTTAACAGTAAGTTATGAAAGTGAAAATACCCTAATAGTGGTCTACCTGGCACTGCTCCTTGCTGGCTTTATTTTAGGGATGAAGTGTGAGAGAGGCTGACGAAAAGCATATGTGTATGTGCGTGTGTGTGTGTGCGTGTGTGAGAGCGCGAGATTCCTGCATTGAAGCTAAAGCTAATGGACTACAGTCTGTGGGAGGTAAACAAACAGACAGACAAACAAAGAAGCAGTATGGTGAAGAACACTATACGGCAAGTCAAACTCTGATAATAGTGGTACCGCAGCAAAAGCACAAAGGGCTACAGCGCTTTGCTGCAGTGCAAAAGCAGCAAAAGCACAACCTTGAAAATGCATAGTACACAATGTCTGAACTGGCAACCGGTACAGTGCATTTTTATTTAAAATATCCTACTAATTACCTTCAAAGCATTGCACGGTCTTGCCCCTGCCTACATCTGTGAGTTACTGTCCCCTTACACCCCTGTCCACTCCTCAGAGTGTCCTCATCCTGACTCCTTACTAGAGAGGACAGGGCCTTCTCTGTTAGAGCTCCAACGCTTTGGAACTCCCTGAGGAGGTCAAGTCTCTCAATACGAGCGATCGCTTTTATTGTTTACTTCTGTGATTTTCACTGGATGTTTTGGTGAATGGTAGCCAACAGCTGATGCATCCAGGCATCCAACGCTCTTTTATAAAATGACCGATCTGTTACAGCACGAGGGAAGCAATGCCCTTGCAATTATTTATTGCCAATCATTCAACTATTATTATTAATTTAATGCCTACCACAGCCCCCGGATGTGATAACATTGCCACTGCTAGTATACAGTGGCCACAAATCCAAGTTAATAACTCACTTTCATTGTTTTGATGTAATTCTCACGTTATATTTTTAATTTCACACACACACACACACACACACACATACACATACACACACATATGGCATAAACAGTAATAAATTGTGAAACTTTTTTTTGTTTTGTTTTTTACAATGAGCAACAATGAAAATTGATACTTATCTACTATCTATCAACTCGGAGGAAAGTAGGCTGCATAAGTTCACTGGTTGCATTCTGTGTTGACACTTCAAACAGATAAAGCCAAGTGATTAGGACAAAATGACACTTTGTTCGGATCATAAGAAATTCCACCTCCGCATTACTAACTCCCAAATGTTGCCAAAGACACTTCCCAAAATGTCATTTTCTGGGAGTGATAACATTTGAAAGCGTATTACATTGCCAGCACAGAAGAATCGAAGGTTGCTTCTTGTGAGCAGTGTTCTTGTAATAATTGAGTGTAAGAGTGAAACGGCAAGAAAGCGACTGGGGACTTACGCAAGACGGGTTTTTTTTTTTTAAACAAATACAGACAAAACTTCAAAACTCCCCACTTTCTGAGTAAAGGAAAGTTCAGCAGCAGCACAGGAAGCAGGGAGAGTTGGCATATACATAGACTGAGTGAATTTTATGAGCAATGACTGACTACCATGTGATTTTTGACACTTTTAACTAGAAATCCTTGAAAAATCCACAAGCCATGTGACTGCTGTCAGAGTGACATAATAAAGGCTAGTACCTTGTTGCTATGGTACACATGTAATGCAAAACAGACAGAAAGGCTTGACCCAAACTGACTTGTGGCAAAAAATAGCAAAAGATTTGTGATTAGACAAAGGACGTTTTTTTTTTTGTAGGCGAGTTCTGCCACTGTGTACGTTGAGGCGGTGAGGCGTTAAAGGGTTGCGGGAAAAGTTCTGCATTGTAAAAATTAATTTTTTTTGTTAAATGCCAAAAAAAGAGACTTACATGAAAGTTGCAGTTTAGCAAATAATAAAAGTCTTAAAATGTTTACTTTGCTACATATCTTATTCATGGTGATTAATGAGATTTAGGTCTATGGTGGGGAGTGAGGGGCGTGGGTGACGGGGAGGTGACAGAGCAGGGATCACTATTGACACCTACTGACACAACAAAATCAAAAAACCATTGCTTAGGAGAGCTTTTATGGGGTGAGATTTGTGTCATATTGATTCATTGATGCAAAAATATAAATTAATTCAAAATCCCAGATTTATTCACAATGACTAATTTGCGTGCTTAGATTTATTCACGTAAAATATTATTTGCACGTATATATTTGTGAATAAAAGGTATGTTTTGGTTTGTGAATCTCTGCTTCTGTGAATAAAACATATTTTTGTGTTTGTGAATCTGTGCTTTTGCATGTGCCAATTTGACGGGTGAATTCTTCTCCTTTGTGAATATGGATATTTTTGAGACACATTTCACACGTTTTTATGAAAAATCTATGCAGTTTTGAATCCTCGCAAAATCCGGATTTATTCAAAAAGTTAGTTTTGCATGCAAGTTTTTTGAACAAACATTATTTTTTATATAAAAATGAAGTTTCAATTTATTCTACTGTAAATAATTCACATTGTATTTGTAAATCTCTAGTTTTGAATGTGAGAGTTTGAATCTGCACTTATGAATCACTCACCACGTGCATTCAGCCTTTGATCTGCTGAGGATCTTTTTGACACAATCTTTCCGCCGCGTGTTTTCCCAAATGAATTCTCCGCAACAGCACAGTTCCCGTCGTGACCGCTAGAGGCAGTGTGATGACAGACTGCACATTTCCAATGGAGTATAGCCAGGGAGAACGCTGTAAAAAATGACCTTAAAAATTGAGCTTTCTGATTTTTGGAAACATATTCAAACATCAAAATCAATGTTGCCAAGCCCAAATCTTGTGTTAAAATGGTCATCAATGACCTCATCATCCATAGTTAAATATTTAGTTTTGTGTTTTGAAATTGAAACAATCTATTTACAAATTCAAGCACACTGATTAAAAAATAAATAAATCTACGTTATCAAGCTATTGCCTGGCCTGCCAAACGACATGCCTTTTTTCATAGATATTTCAAAGACATATAGTCTGGGAGCAAGCATGATCTCAACAATTTCCCGGTGGGCGTGATTGACAGACGGTATCAACCAATTAGAGCAACACAAGATACGTTGCAGTAACAAGCAGCAGAAAGCCTTTCCAAAAATGTCATTTTTTACGAGGAACGCTTCGAACGCTGTTTCTTGCTCCGGTTTTAGGGATTTCATATTTTCCAAATGATTTAAAACAGACGAAAGAGCCGAAGAAAACAGTGTATCAGCCGCCATCTTTAATGTTTTCGTGGGCAACCACAGTGAGACCTGGACAGGGGTGATTGGGAGGAACGGCCTCCCCGAACTGAACCCGAATCCCACCTTCACATCTTTACGTCTTCAATCCCACCTTCACGTCTTCCGATGAGGAAGCAGAGGCTGGGGACTCGGAGGGGTAGTTGCCCATCACCCAAGCTGAACTCACCGAGGTGGTTAGGAAGCTCCTCGGTGACTCCGGGGGTGGATGAGAGTCGCCCTGAGTACCATAAATCTCTGGATGTTGTAGGTGTCTTGGCTGTCTTGTCTCTGCAATATTGCGCGGTGGTCAGGGACAGTGCCTCTGGAGTGGCAGATCGGGGTGGTGGTCTCTCTCCTTAAAAAGGGAGATCGGAGGGTGTGCTCCAATTACAGAGGGCTCACACTCCTCATCTTCCGCGGTAATGTCTACTCCAGTGTGCAGGAGAGGAGGATCCGGCCAATAGTTGAACCTTGGATTTAGGAGGAACAATGCGGTTTTCATCCTGGTTGTGGCAGGAATTTCTAGGCACAGCCAGGGGCCGGAGGGTGTCCTGTTTGGGAACCTCAGGATCTCAACTGCTGTTTACAGATGATGTTCTGTTGGCTTCATCAAATCAGGACCTTCAGCTGCTCTGAGGCGGTTTGCAGCCGATATGGGGATCAACACCTCCAAATCCGAGGCCATGGTTCTCTGTGGGAAAAAGGCGGCTTCCCCTCCAGGTCGGTGGAGAGTCCTTCACGTCGAAAGGAGCAGCTGAGATGGCTCGGGCATCTGTTTCAGATGCCTCCTGGTCGCCTCCCTCGGGAGGTTTTCCAGGCATGTCCTATTGGGGAGAGGCCTCGGGGTTCGGGAAGTCTGGGCATCTCAGCTCAGTCTGCAGACTGACCCAGCCCCAGATAAAGCGGAAGAAAATGGATGGATGGATGGATGGACAAGACTAGTCTAATGGTCTAATAATGATATAACAGTGGAAGCAGAATTGCATGTAAATTTTTATCAAAATCAGCAGATTGAACCTTAGTTATGTTGCTTTATGATAATTGACATTGACTTTATCATCCACATCTACAAAAAAAAATGTATGAACACAAAAAAGGAAATGTGAGTGTAACATTGGCCTTTCATGAAACTAATTTACCATATATGGGCAATGACGTGATCATTAATGACCGATTAGACCATATTAAAGCAAGAATTTGGCTTGATAACGTAGATTTTTGAAATCAGCGCTCCTGAATTTATAACATAGATTTGTTTCAATTTCAAAACACAAAACTAAATATTTTACTATATATGGATGATGAGGTCATCTTTGATGACCGATTTGACCATTTTAACACAAGAATTGGGCAAAAATCAGAAAGATCAGTTTTTAAGGTAATTTTTTACAGCGTTCTCCCTGGCTATAGCGTCTCCATTGGAAATGTGCAGTCTGTCATCACACTGCCCCTAGCGGTCACGACGGGAACTGTGCTGTTGCGGAGAGTAATCTGGGAAAACATGCGGCGGAAAGATTGTGTCAAAAGATCCTCGGCAGATCAAAGGCTGAATGCACGTGGTGAGTGATTCATAAGTGCAGATTCAAACTCTCACATTCAAAACTAGAGATTTACAAATAAAATGTGAATTATTTAGAATAAATTGAAACTTAATTTTTATATAAAAATAATGGTTGTTCAAAAAAATTGCAGGCAAACCTAACTTTTTGAATAAATCCGGATTTTGCAAGGATTCAAAAACTGTGCATAGATTTTTCATAAAAACTTGTGAAATTTGTCTCAAAAATATCCGCATTCACAAAGGAGAAGAATTCACCCAAATGGAACATGCAAAAGCACAGATTCACAAACACAAAAATATGTTTTATTCACAGAAGCAGAGATTCACAAACCAAAACATACCTTTTATTCACAAATATATACGTGCAAATAATATTTTACATGAAAAAAATCTAAGCACACAAATTGAAATAATGTATATTTTTGCATCAATGAATCAATACGACACAAATCTCACCCATAAGCTTTAAGCAAAACAAATAGTTTCACACGTGACAAAAAAATTGTAAATCAGAACCAAAAATAAGGTTAAAGGTAAAAGGTAAGGGTGGGCCGAGATACAAATCACACAAGACGGAACGAGATTTGATATAATTTGCAATAATAAGTAACATTTTGTTCTTATGTTTCTATTGTATTGAGCTACTTTCCAATGCATTGTTCATATTGTTATAGGCATGGGTATTGATGAGATTTGACCAATTTCAGTGTCATTGACAATTCCCCTTATTCCTCTTCTTTATCAACTCTTTTTGATTTCATAAAAAAATAGGCTATGTGCATGCATGTAGTTTTATATTTGAGCAAGACTAATAATGCCAGGTTTATTTTGATTAAACTTCCTATTAAAGGCAATAGAATTGCAACTGTAATGAATATTAAGCAGGGTTAAAGCTCAAAAGTTGATTTCAAGGAGCAGAAGACAAAGTTGGGTACAGACCTACCAAACGCTCATTTGACTTAACTTGGCATCAGTCTGTGCCAGACACTGACAGACAGGAGGGCCTACATTAAACAGATAAACAGGTCAATGATTGTTAGCTAGACTGACCTCTTTAATGTCCCAATGTAATGAATTATGCCTTGTTCATATTCTGTGCTGTAAGTTGTGCCTTCCCCACATGCAGCGGCACATGGCGTTGTTTTGCTTCTTCCGTTCTCGGTAGATTCATGTGTATAATCACAAACAGAAGACGGATCCACTCGGACTCGCTGCGGCGTGCCACACAAATTGGAGCTTCCAACAGCGGAGATTTTAGTTAATTTAATTTTAGTTTGCAATGAAAGCGAAAGTAACGAGGCACGGCCATGGATCTGCAGGCCGTGGATCTACAGCGGCTCTGCATGTTCAAAGACTGAGGCGGCGGTCTCAAGCATAGACTGTAAAATTAAGAATGGACTCATTGTGGCCTACCTCTTCCTGTAACCGTAAGGAAACGGCAGCTGGCTCTGGCAGTTTCTGGCTCCTATGGACTCTCCATTGAAACTTTGTGCCCTCTTCAAGTCAGACACAGGCTTGTCATGTGTTTGTCTTTACATGCGCAACATCGTCCTAATCTTTATTGTTTTACTATTTTTATATTTATTTTTGACCTACTCTAAATAATGGAGCTGGCTCCAAAAGCCCAGCCAAATTGCTAGCATGAACGAACTTCACCTAGCCCGTGCTGAACTCTATGGAATAAGCCTCGCTCCCTCGGTCCATTCTTAATTTTACAGTCTATGAGCTCAAGCGACTGAACTTGAAAACAAATTGGCTTTCCTTTTTTTAAGTGCAAATCAATATACTAAGTACATTGTTAGATAACTATCAAGTATTCCTTTAAGCACTGTCTGTTTACTTTACACAGTGACAAGAAATCTCATGGCATTTAGATCTCAATAAATTAAATTCGGAAATTGTGACTAAAACTGAACTTTGGTACATTTTTAAGTTGGCAAAATCTCAGTAAGATGGAAGACCAGCCATTAGATGTACTTTTGTAGCAACATTTGGATATTGTGAAAACAATCATTTGGCGATATATAGGTATTGTGCAGAACTTTGTTTAACCTATAGTTTTTCCTTTTACATTTGCTTTGTTTATTGATCCAGTTCAGAATATGACCATACTGCACCAATGGGCCTGAAGTCACTGAAAAAGAACATAAAAATTGCAACTTCACTGCTGTAAAACTATGATTATTGCTTACCCCAGGCATTTTCCACTGAACAATTTCGAACAAAACAAACAGTCCAACAAAACAAACATGAAAACCTATATAATTTTGCATCCCTTCTCTTCTCTGTAGCCTATATGATGACTCTGAACCGATAAAATATTGAACTATCGGTAGGTAGTGTGACCCAAGTTCAATGATAAACTTTTGCAGTGTCTTTTAATCAGTCAGGCACATAAGGTCAGAGAGCATTTGGCCTTTTCCTCAAATTAACTTTCTGCATTTCTATAGGATAAAGAACAGACCTCAATAAAGTGGCGTTAAGTCTTGGGGCATGAGAGGTAGATTTACAAGTATAAGCAGAGTCTGTTGCTTTCAATTTGGGATTATGTTTACATGCACTTTAAGAAACCAGGATATTCTATCATTCTACCAGGATAAATGCAGTGCAATGGATAATTAGGCTCCAGAGTGATATGGTTGCATTTATGAAACATATGGAAAGAAGCATGGGACCTATATCATTTCTTATCCTTAACTGCAGAGCGTACTATCCGAGACGCTGTCCTAGAGAAAGCATCAGACAGTACGGGGCGCAAGGTTTCATCCATGTAAATCCAGCCAATAAAATGCATTCTAGTGATGCGCTGGTTGACCTGAAACCTGCGCTCAACCTGCAGGTCCCCAAGGTTCGGGCGGGTCGGGTTCCTCAAATACATGTCATACATTAATTTTAATCCATCCTGTAAATGCCACTCAAAGTAGGCTGTGTTTAGTTGTTCAGTTTTATGGTAGGTTTTAATAAAAATAATAATGGCTTACACATGTATTACGCTTTACAAGCCTGTGTTACCAAGTTTCTTACAGTGCTACACTGTAATCATTATTCAATCACTTCACACTTGATGGTTATCTACTATATAGAAGCGAGGCTACCAACTACTCACTCAGACACACTCTATAATAATTCTGGCCTATTGTACATGTTTTTAGTGGTAGTACCCAGAGGAAACCTACGCAGGCACGGGGAGAACATGCAAACTCAAAACGGGAAGCCCCCTCCCGATCGAACCCATGTTTTGCTTTCTTCATTGAACCGAGTTTAAATGTAGCCTATAGCTCTTGTAGGACTTTAATCACCATTCCAAATGTGTGCACAACGGCACGACACAGGTTGGGACTGTGTGATGAAAATGATGCAGCCACAAGAAGCAAGGCACAGCTGAAATACTAAGGTGAGAGCTTCTTAATAACCTGAAGAGAGTGTTGAGCAGCGACTGGTAGGCTGATCCTGGGTCACGTTAGTTCCAAACTACTAAAGTTTAGTTTGACAGAAAGAGTTGTCCATGATGTGGTTAAAGTACAGCCTGGTGATAGTTTCCGCTCCTCGTTTCCTGATAAGTCCATAAGCAATTTCAAAAGTGTCCTCAGCTCAGTAACAAATAAAAGTAGAAGGTGACGCTTCTTGCAAGGGCTTCAGGATGTAGCAGAAAATAAAAATAGAAAACCAAAACCTTTTCTCTGTTCATTGAAACTGACAAAATGTATGAACATGTATGATCTATGGCTGTTCCTCATTTGTCAGGATCCTTCCTCCGTAGTCCAGTGTGTTGACTTCCTCGGACCGCACCTGATGCTTTAGACGCGTTTAATGTGAACATACCATAAGAGCCCATCTCTCTATTCCACCTGCCGATGTCACGACACTCCCAGGACACTACAAACCTATGTTGCTCAGGGACTGCCATGTATTTGCTTGCTGATTAGGCCAGTACCGTCTCCGTACTGCTTCGAGTAGGGGAGAGAGCGTGTTAGGGAGGGCATCTGCAAGTGTCTTGGAGAGGCAGGAGGTTTGTAAGCGGGGCGAGGCTTGCGTAGTGTCAGAGAAAGGTAGTAAAACTATTCCACTGTCACCAAAGCACAATAAAATAATAAGGACACAATTTTTCATTCACAACTCGGCTCAGGAACGGCGTGTGGGCCAAAGGATCGCGCAGCAGTAACTCCTTGTGAAGCGAAGCGAACACAGTCCAGTATACCAACCGGTCAGGACGCTCCTCTAAACACACCTCGCTGGTCACTCCAAAGTTTAAATATAGAAAGTTTGGAGGCCGATCATTTGCCGTCCAAGGCTCACAGTTGAGCTGGCTGGCTGATGTAAGGCGCTATACAAATAAAACTTGATTGATGCGACTGAAGCGACTTGAAGAACTGACTGCAACAGTTTAAAGCGACCAAGTGGATGCGCCAACACGATTTGATACGTTTGATGTGCATGTACCTTTAAAGGGACCAGATGCAAGTTGGTCATTTTATACTCACTACTGCCACCTCAGGTCGTATGCGTAACTGCAGGTTCTATATTAAGCACGTGCATGACGGTACTTCGGACTCGAATTAACACATTTTTGAGTAACAGTGCAGGATTTTAGAAGCAGTTGTGGTGAACAGGTCTGGGCTCATTCTACACATTAGGACATTGCTGGAACATGTAGGGGGAGGAAAATACATAATTTTAACATTTTTAAACTCTGTCTAGTCCCTTTAAGGAGTAGACTGCACATGTAGAAACAAAACAACTCTAAGTCTTTTCATGAAGGAAAAGCATCCTTATAGCAGGCTCAAAATAGTTGATTTATCATTCATTACACCGTAGGGCAGGGAAAAAAATCAAGTTGGCAAGTCAAATTGAATTTTCAGAAAATCGATTCTTTAAGATTTTTTTTTGTATCAGTAATTTGGATGTTTAAAAATCTTCTACAAACTGCACACTTCAGTGACTTTTCAGGTTTTTCTTGTTTTTTGTTTTTACAGTGATTGCCTTTGTTAGCTCTTTCAAGGTTTGATAAGGCACTTTAACTAAAAACAATAAATATGTAAACTATGTACAGTCAGCAGTTATTATTTTGTTTTAAATGGGGAAGAAAAAAAAATCTAAAATAGAAGATTCTGAAATGGAGAAACTAAGCACAGAGAAAAAAAGTATTAAAAAAAACTAACATGATATGACAGGACATTCATAGAGCACCTTCGAAACATCCACACTTTATCATATGATCAATGAAACTATTAAGATGCAGTAAATGATTCTGTAAGCAAGAGCACATAACTGAACATTTAATGTTCTTTAGTTCACAGTTCTGTTTAAAAAGTCACATCTTTGCCTCTGGCGTCACATTAGGTTTTCTTTACACTTGCCTTGTGACTCAACTCAAACAAGAACATCAGTATACTCTCAAGTCAAACTTTCAGGGCATCACAAATGAGCAATTGATGGCCTTACTGTACCAGTTTTGTTAATTTTTTAAAATGGCATTGCTAATTTATTCTTGCAGGTACGAATCCAAGACAGTTGTAATGCTTTGCACCATTGGTCAAATATGCAAGTAAATCCAAATAGACAAAAATTAAACTTATACAGGGCTTTGCAAAGTCAGCAGTTTCTTTTTTCTAGGTAGATCTAGGCTTCTATAAAAAAAAGAGTCCATCCGAGAGCCTGCTACATGTCACCCACTGTCAAACTAGGACAACAATTAGGTTAGACTGCGCAGGAGCCTTGTAGAGTATGTTTGTGAGAGGATGTGAATTACCCCGACACACCCTATTCATTTGTGCTGAATCTAATTTCATTGTCGTGGTGCATAAACAGCAAAACATAGAGGGCAATTTGACGATAAAAATTAGGCTGAAGTTTGATCGTTAATGTAATTTTGATATGACAATTTTTTGGTTCCGTAGTTTTTTTTGTTCAATGCATCTCTACGCTCAAATACAGACTCTTTATCCCACTCACTCCTATTGGTCAGTCTCATCATGCTCCGAGTTAGTGGCACAACAGCTTCACCAATCGTAAGAGTGAAGTGGAAGAAGCCCTTACTCCAAAAGAAACATCAAAAAGCCAGATAAGTTTGCAAATGCACACAAGGATAAAGACTTACATTTTTGGAGACATATTCTGTGGTCTGACAAAAAATAATAAATAAATAATTGTTTGGCCATAATGTCCATTGTCATGTTTGGAAGAAAATAGATGACATCATGAAGAAAGAACACTATGTGGAAATATTGGAGCAACATCTCAAGACATCAGCCAGGAAGTTAAAGCTTGGGCGCAGATGGGTCTTCCAAATGGACAATGACCCAAAGCAAACTGCCACACTGGTTAAAAAGTGGCTTTAGGATAACAAAGTCACTGTTTTGAAGTGGTAATCACACAGTCCTGATCTCAATCCAGTTGAAAATGTATGGGCAGAGCTGAAAAGGCATGTGCACGCAAGGTGGCCTAAAAATGTGGCTCAGTTACACCAGTTCTGTTTGGAGGAATGGACCAAAATTCCTGCCAACTATTGTGAGAACGTTTGACCCAAGTTATACAGTTGAAAGGCAATGCTACCAAATATGTATGTACACTTTTGGCTTTGCAAAAAGTAATATAAAACAGTGTAGAAAATTATATCTCTCATTCTTCTGTGACAGAGATGCATATGTGTCTTTTATATAGTGTATGTAAACATCTGGTTGCCAGTGTAAATTATGTCTACCAAAGTGTAAACCTAATGTTTTAGAATTGACTGCATAATATAAATACACGCAATGCATAATAAATAGCAAATTAGGGCCATACTGCCTTTGCTATGCCTGATCCCGTCAGACCTCAGAAGCTAAACAGGGAAGGGCCTGGTCGGTACTTAGATTAGGGCTGAACGATATGAAGAAAATTTCATATCTCGATATTCATGCCAGATATCTCGATATCAATACGTTACGATATAACTATGGGTTAGGTGAAAACCAAGCATTTTTCAGAAAAATAAAACATAATACAAAGAGTGCAGTTTTATTCATGAAAATCTATATCGTTTATATCTTGCTTTTTCGATTTTAATGTTTTGAATGTTCATATCTCAATATCGATACGATAACGATATATCTTTCAGCCCTAACTTAGATGGGAGACCATTTGGGAACAGCAGGAAGCCTGGGCGAATGCGGTGTGTGAGTGAGAGGCTGGTGTTGTTCGGAGGGGCCGATGGTGCAGACTGGTTGCCTCGCTTCCATCAGTCTACCCCAGGGCAGCTGTGACTACTGTGAACCTGTTCTCAAACAATGGCAACAAAACCGTTCTGATTCTGAATGAATAATGCAATGTAAAGCGTCTTTGAGTGTCCAGAAAATCATCAGTAGTAGTAGTAGTAGTAGTAGTAGTAAAATTCTGGTATTTCCAATTATTAATACTACACTCTAAACCTGTAGCAGGAAAGTCGAAACCTCCCAATTGTGGTTCAAAGAAAAGCATAGGTCTATGTTTTGTCATAACCCCACTGTTTATGACAAAACAGTGTTTTTCTGAAGGAGGCTCTTCCAGGAAATTTTAAAGGAATTGACGGTATTTTCAAAAGTTTAGAGGTAGACTGTTTGTTCACTTGGATGTAGAATAATATTTCTAAAAATAATCTTGGGGGCCTGAGGTTCTAAGCTGGAGGGCTGAATTTGATGTCGATGAAAAGAAATCTCAAGGTTGTGAGATAGAGACAGAGAAAACCTCAGAACTTACACCGAATTCCAAATTATGCAAATGACATTTTTCTCAGATTTTCTAAATTGTCAACTCAAATGAGTCAGCATAATTTTCAAGTCTTTAACTGGTAGAGGATAATATGAACGTGGTTGAAAAAAACCTCCCAGTGATAAAAGTATTTTTTTCCAAAAATAAATATAGTAAAAAACTAAAAATCTACTGTTCCAAATTATTATGCAACTCATAGTTTCAATACATTTTAAAGCTTGTAATTAACTGAAAATGGTAATTTGTTGAATTTGCAGCATTAGGAGGTCTTATTTACTAAAATCAAAAGCTATTTCAATCAAAAACATCCTAACAGGTCAAGTTATATTTTAACATAGGAGCCCTTCTTTGATAGCAGCTTCACAATTCTTAAATCCATTAAACTTGTGAGTTTTTGGAGAGTTTCTGCTTGGATTTCTTTGCAGGATGTCAGAATAGCCTCCCAGAGCTGCTGTTTGGATGTAAACTGCCCACTCTCATAGATGTTTTGCTTGTTGATGCTCCAAAGGTTCTCAATAGGGTTGAGGTCAGGGGAGGATGGGGTCCACATCATGAGTTTCTCTCCTTTTATGCCCCCAGCAGCCAATGATGCAGAGGTATTATTTACAGCATGACATGGTGCGTTGTCATGCATGAAGATGATTTTGTTAGGGAAAGCACGGTTCTTCTTTTTGTACCATAGAAGAAAGTGGTCAGTCAGAAACTCCACATATATTTCAGAGGTCATTTTCACACCTTCAAGGGGCCGACCAGGTCTCTCCCCATGATTCTGGCTCAAAACATGACTCCGCCCCTTTCTTGCTGAAATCACAGCCTTGTTGGGACATGGTGGCCATTCACCAACCATCCACTACTCCATCCATCTGACCATCCAGGGTTACACGGCGCTCATCAGTGAACAAGACTGTTTGAAAATGAGTCTTCATGTATTTCTGGGCCCACTGCAGCCGTTTCTGCTCATCAGCATTCAATTAACAGTTTGGGGGAGGCCGGATAGAAGGTTTATGCACAACTGCAAGCCTCTGGAGGGTCCTTCACCTTGATGTTCGGGAGACTCCAGATGCACCAGCAGCTTCAAATACCCGTTTGCTGCTTTGTAGCAGCTGTTCTCTTAATCTGATGCATTTGTCTGGTAGAAACCGTCCTTATTGTGCCTTTATCTGCACAAACCTGTGTGTGCTCTGAATCAGCCACAAATCTCTTAACAGTACAATGATTACGCTTAATCTTAAATAAATATCGAAGGTTTTCATACCTAGTCCAAGGCATTCAACTATTTCACGCTTTTCATCAGCAGAGATATCCTTTTTCTTTCCCATATAACTTGAAAATGTTGGTCTGCTTAATAATGTGGAACGTCCTTTTTCAGTAGTTTGTCCCTTAACTGGGCTTACCTGACAACTAATCATCACAGGTATCTGAAACTGATGTCAGTGATTCAAAGACCCCTGAGACACAATACCATCCATGAGTTTCATTGAAAAACTTTTTTTTTTACCTTTATAGCACTGAAATACAATTTGCATAATAATTTGGAATCTGGTGTACTCGGCCTCACCACAACAACCATATGATGCACAATAACAGCACCAATTGACCTAAAGTTTACCACCGCCAAACCACGAAGAACAGTTTTACACACCTGGAAGTCAAATGCTTGACCAATTCAACACATTTTAACACTTATTGCAAAAAAGCAGCAAACCCAGGCCACTCTAAACAAATATGAACAGCACGAGGAAGTATTTAAAAGGCCTTTAGAAGGCCACAACATTTCTAACACTTATAATTGCCACAAACTCCAGTCTACCATCTTGTGAAGGTGGTGACATAACCTCCCTCATATAGCTACCCTTCTCACTTTTGCACAACCTTTAAGTTAAATCTGCCCTCAGCTATTCCATTTTTGCTGGCCTGGAATGGTTGCATTCCCACATTGCATCGCTAGATACGCCACCTTCGAAACAGCGAGCTAACTTTGTCCCACGGGAGCAGAGACAAGCTCCGCACCTCCTCCGCCCCACCCCCAACACACCCCTCACCCGTCCCCGCACCACGTAAACACATACACGTCTAGGCATCGCAAATGTTTGAAGCAGCAGATGCAGCAACAGTTAGCGCGTGTTTAGCATTATGACAGAAGTTTACAAAAGATAGTGAACTGATAAACATCTGACCAACCTGCTCTGATGCAGCTGAAATCCTTATGAAATGTTGTTTGTTTAATAATTCAATATTTACAGGGAGCGGTCAGTTTTTTTTATAAAGCACGCACTGGAAGGTGTGGGAAATAAAAGCGCTGCACTGTAAATATAGTTCTAAATGTAACATTAATGTTCTAAATGCCAAACACAAAGACTTACATGAAAGTTGCAGTTCAGCAAATAAATATATGATATACATAATAATAAGTCTCAAAATGTTTACTTTGTTGCATTCAGCTGATAAACGTGTGTTGCACACAAGATTATGATTATTTCCCTTCTCTATTTGAACGTATCACAAAGGCAGAGTGTGAAAGAGGAGTGAGTGGTGTGGGTGAGGGGGACCCGAGCAGGGTTCACTGCTCCACCTACTGATGGAAACATTTTCAGGTGTATAGCTGAGGGTAGCTTTAAAGTTTGGGTTTTCTGAAAATAAACAGTACATCTACATTTTTTTTTTTTTTTTACTTTTCATGGTTTTATAATCGATTTTCGATTTCTCTAATGATGATACATATCATCATTAGAGTAAATGATGATATGGGTTTTTATTTTTTGGGTTGTGTGCTTATTTTGTTCAAAGATGTATGTAAATTAGATTTTCATAATATTCCAGGTTATATTGTTGCTACTTGTAATGTTTACCATTGTCCTTTTGCCTACATGATGGTTGTTGTGTAACAACAATGTTTACATTCTTACTCATGGACTTATACTACCCATACCGATAAGAAGAGGTTTACCCCTGAACATTTATGTATTTGTTTTTCACATGTCATGCTTTAAATGGGTGCAAAGTACCAACCAGGATTGGGGTGTATAAATATAGTACCAATGCACAGGGCTATCCAAGGTGAGTAAACTTGAAAACATGAAGTGAGGTTATGCTCCCAGGATTGTCACACTTCCAAGTGTGAAAGCAGCTTGTAATTCCTCCGACTAAACACTACTTTTGTATGATCACGAGGCATAGCTGTGATTAAACAACTTGGTATTAGCAGGACATGCAAACAAACCGAAGAGTAAAGTTTTGTCCAATAACCTTATAAGTAACAATCGCAGAGTGACATACGAGAAGGGTGTGATTTGGCAAGGATAACTGTGTCATTTGAGTCTCAGTACGCTGTTGTTTGTGAGATGAATGTTCTGACATTCGCATGACATCAGAGCACTTCAACATGGCTGCCAGAGAAGCCCTGTGCCACGCTAAAACGAGGGCACATCTTTCAGCATCAGTGCCCCACTGTCTGCAGACTGGAATAAACAAATGGTCATAGGCACAGACATACAGAACCACATTTACATGTTGCAAATTGCAGACCAAATGTATTAATTCACTCTACTGCATGAAGAGAACAGATGGGAACAAAGTGTTTGATAACATGAATAGGTGAATTAAAAGCAGTCTCATGACATGCAGCAAAGATCCCCCATGATATTTCCTACAATGTAATCCAGTGTTCCAGTGCGTTATAAAATAAAGGCCTGGTTGTTCACAGTAATATGTACATATTTATTTGGAGAGCATAAACACCAACCCCCAGCCCTGCCCTCCACCTACTCACACACTCACTTTACAGTGACCTAAGAATCTTGCAGTCAGCAAGAGCCTAAGCTGGCGTACATGTGCTCAAATAACGTCACCTGAGATAACCTTGTTACACTGGTACATAGAGAGTACCATATCAGACAATTAACACTATGGGTTTAAAAGAGTGTATATGCTACATAGTAGAGCTGGGCGATTTTCCCCCCAAAAAATCTGCGATTTTTTAAATAAAAAACTCGATGTACGATTCGATTTCCCCCCCCCCCATTTAAAACAAAATAACTGCAAACTATTTATTGTATTTAATTAACGTGAACCAACATAAACACAATTGCAAAGGCAAACCCTTTCTCTAACTAAAAAGTCACTATGCAGTGTGCAACAAAGATTGTTAAACATCCAAATTATTTATACTGTATTTGGATTAAGCTAATAAAACAACAAAATCCTGAGGTAACTGAGGCACATTTGTACAGCGGGACCTTATTCCTCTAAGCAGAGGACAGAGAGCTAAAAATAAAATAAAATAAATATCTAACAACAACAAAATCAACTAACAAAAAAAATTTCACATTTTTTTTGAAAATATGAATTGATTTGACCTACCAACTCGATTTTTAAATCAAATCGATTTTTTTCCCAGCCCCACTACATAGTAAGAAGCGTTTTACTCAATTTGTATATTGGAGCACCACAATACTAGCCTGGTTTTACCATACCCTCGTACTCATTTCGTTTCGTACAGGGTCTGGATCTTCACAATTGAGCTCCGTTATCAGGTGGGAGGGGTGAACTCCTTTGAAACGATTGGATTTGATTTTCGCTAGCGTTTGGTTGTGACGTATGTAATGCGCCCGAGTGAGTGAAGCAGCTATCATAACTCTTGGGAGCGTTCCTTGCGTATTCGAAGGCTTCAGTTTGAATTTCTGGATATTTGGGAGCCGAGCCAGAACACATTGAAGAGCTTACATTACTTTCGTATCCGCCGCCATTGCCGAACTACAACCAGCAAATGCGGTGCAAATGCTTGACGTCACCTACAGCACCCGCCTCCCCCGCTCGCTGAATGGTAGGTTGAAATTCAACCGATGTAACACGGCCACCGAGATCAGACCCAGATGTACATGTAGGGAAATTATAATTGACCGGAGTTTACGGATGGCTAAGGCCAGGCTACCACAAGTCAATACTATCTCATGTTAACATGTGAGGATTAACTTCTGTTACTCAAACCAGAGTCCTGTCTTTTTCCACAAGCATTTTCAGTTCAGTAACAAGAGAAATTGAAGCTGACTGTAGGGATAAGTGTACAAGCTGCTATCTCAATTTGTGTTTCACAATTCCGTAGATTTATTTATACATGTTTCAATATTTGTGTTTGGTCATAGCGTGCGTCATTTATTAAATTATAGGTTATACTTTCACTGCAAATTCACAGAGACCCTCCTCCTCTGAAACCCACTCGGTCAGATCTAAGAAACCTCCTTTCCAATTATTCGTGAGTTACAGAAGGATCTGAGGTAATGACCAACTCCTTTCTCTAAATATTTTTGTTATATGCAGTAATTATGCAATTCTGGCCAGCAAAGAGAGGGTCCTCTAAGAGCAAATATAACTTACTTCTATGTTTGAGTACAGAGAAATGCTAAAATAATTTAAGCCTTGTATTACGTCTCTCAAAGCAAATATAAAGCTGCATGACTAAACTGCATTTCAAGTACTAATGCCACAAATAGTTTAATAATGTTAAACAGCTTTTTCAAAGTATCTTAAAAATCAAATCTTCCATTCTGTTAGAAAATACAATCTCAGGACTATACAAGAAACACATCCTTGTATACTTCTCAGCATTGGGCTACGTGCTCTTGTTCATAATGAAAATACTTGGAACAATCAAATGTGCACATGCTCTCTTTCCTTTAGTTCTTTTTTCCAAGTACAAATGCACAGATACGCACACAGTAACACACCCAAACACACATTCTCACAATGCATTCACGACAGCCATGCCATGTGATCTTGCTAGGCATTATGCCAACAGCCAAACATGTCACTTACCAGAAATCTCTGAGACAAAGTGAGAGAGCGTGGCAGTGAGAGTGTGTGAGAGAAATTCAGCGCATTTGTCCATTTGTGAAAGCGTCTTATCAAGTGTAACAACAGTGCATAGACAGGGAACATGAAATTTAGTGCTACAGTTATCTGCAATAGTGTGGGGGCAGTCAGTTTTGGAAAAAAAGAAAGAAAGATCCGACACGTGATCATGGAGAGCTAATGTGGAATTGTTCTGCGGAACCTGCTATGTTTACTGTTCATTGTCCAAATTCTTGGAAGCCTTTCTAGAGGCATGTAAAGAGCCAGGCAAATCCAAATGAATTAAGAGCAAGGAAGGCTTGGAGGTAGTCCTGTTTCTTAATATATTTATTCCTTGTGTAGAGTGGCTGATGTGCTGTTGTAATGAGAAGAAGTGTTTTGAAAAACTCTGAAGGAGGTTGATTATTTCCTACCCTTCCAGGTACTCTTTCCAAGAAAGAAAACAGGTGTGACTGTGAGTGGCCTTGCCAAGTGGGTTTCTAGAAAAAACAAACCTGAAGGTGGGGCAGGACAATTAATTTAATAAAAATTACAATCTCTACTTTGGTCAAACTCAATAATCGTCATGGGTCCTTATAATTGTCAAGTTTATAGCCATTTCTTTGGCAGAACCAGCACCTAGTTTGGAAGTTTTAGTGCAAAAGAATGATACTGGAGGTAAGCAGTGTTTTTTGTTTGAGCTGTATAAAAAGTGTGTCTAAGTTCAGCTACATGTATTTAATTTATTATGAAAACCTAAAATCGAATCAAAAATCGATCAATATGAGAAACATAACCGTGATTAATCTTTTCTCCAGATCGTCCAGCCCTACCTCAAGCTATAATACATGTAGTACGTGTGCTGATGGAAATTGGCTGTGTATATTAATCAAGGGGCCTAAGGGATCAGTGGTTATGTAGATTTAATCTAGTCAAAGTAAATTTGTCTTTCAGCTCATTTGCCAAACTCATTGATATTCAACTCAGTTTGACTCCAAACTTAATTTTGGATTTGATAAGCAAATTTGTGGACAAGAAAAGGTCACACAAGGCTTCACGTTAACTTACAATCATAATCTTATATTTTCTTCAAGGTTTATATGATTCAGTGTATGAGCCCCTATGCCAGCACACACTTAAACTTACTTGTTTCTGGAACATCATATACCAAACAATAAACCCACAGAGTTTACAATGACTGGCCAGATTTTACTTAACTGTAAAAGGTAATTCCCGTAGCACAGTCAACTCAAAACTTCAAGGCGTTACATTTGCATCAACTGTGGCATTATGATGCAAACTTGACTTTGACTGAAAGATAATAAGAACTGTATTAAGGTGACGTGTCAAACGTCTGAATTTCCTCATGACTAAATACATTTATACAAAGATCTGTCTGTAGGAATAACAATAACATGAATTCTCCAGCAACTGCTGTATTTGGACAAGGAAGGCCATATGACTGGTGTCACATACCATCAATGGTGACTCAACCTAGTCTAAGGAATAATACTGAATAAGTGCACCACAAGAACACTATTGTGCTTGTGTAAAACTGCTATATATCCTCAAAAAATAAGCTGATTTGTTAAGTAATGATTAGAGGGAGGATGTGGGTAAGAATCAGATCATGGCACATGTTTTATTTTATCTTGAAGTAGGAAAAAAAACAGGCAATCTACAAAGGTGACTGTCAAATGGTGTGGTCATGTGATGCAATTGTTAAAAAAATAAGAAAAGTGTATGAGCCAATGAAAGAATGAGAATAGGAATTAGTGGGCAAAGTTTTTAAAGAGGTACAGAAAAAAAATCCAGCAGAATGTATTATTTCATCAACAGCAAGCCAAAGACTATTGAATATTTTATATACGTTTTCAACACTTCATAGTAAATTAGATTTGGACAGTAAGATACAAAGGAAAAAGAAAGCGGTCATGAGTACTATGAGGTTAGCATTTTATCACCCACACTGTTGGACCGCTGCACCATGCAGTCGCATTTGAAACTGTACATTGTCGTCTCCCTCCCTCCACCCTCTCTCTCTCTCCTTGACACTCCCCTCTAGCACACACAGCCCCGGGCCCCCTTGTGGAATGCTGTATACTGTGAGGCCTATGGAAGGAAGGGCATCCCAGGACACAGCAGCACCAACACCACACAGAGGCAAACACAACGCACTCAAACATGCACACACACACGGACAAATACAGCTGTTGAGAGCCATCACACACCCCTGGAGTGTGGCCAAGTCAAAGACAAGAGGTGCTGCAAGGCCTCCATTTAGGGAGAAAGCCAAAAAAAGTCCTACATTTTCCACGTATGTACCGTTTAGCACTGAAGATAGAAACTTGGCAGCGAAAAGCCACATTACCTCGAATTGATAGCCCTGCAGTGAGGCGGAGAAATATCATAAAGCAGCTTGAATAAATGCTGTCCTTGTGTTACCTCAACCTGGCAGATAAGACCTATGGATTCATGGGAAAACTTGCATAACAACGCTAAAAACCTGACATGTTCAAACTCCACTTGACAATAAGTGACAGTAAAGTGCAAGGTTAAAGGGTAAAGAATGAGGAAACAACAACACCTAGATGAAAAGGTTTTACAATCTGACATGTTATTTTTAGAAAGAATGAGGGTAGAAAGGTTAAGTAAAGAAAAGCCATGTACTCCCAATAAAGCTG
Organism: Neogobius melanostomus; assembly: GCA_007210695.1. Classification (NCBI taxonomy): domain Eukaryota; kingdom Metazoa; phylum Chordata; class Actinopteri; order Gobiiformes; family Gobiidae; genus Neogobius; species Neogobius melanostomus. Next base: position 3,664,056 of record VHKM01000221.1, on the reverse strand, counting down.
CACACTGCATCACAGAAAAAGGGGTGGCACTCTAAATGAAATGTCACCAAGGGACCAAGGGTGACCAACACTTCAACTGATGGTCATCCATGTAAGGCCAGCATCTACCTAAATTCAATATTCAATTTAATTCAGTCCAGGCAATTATAATGTAACTACTAGGTAACATGTAGTGCGCAAAATAAATAAACAGATCTCCATATATAAACACATTTCTGCAGTAAAAGTGAAGGGGCAGAACCAAACCAGAGTAGGCCTATGCCATCTGACTTGTGTTGAACTTGAAGCCAACTTTCTGAATATTTTGTTCTACTTCGAATCGTTACAAAACAAACGCAAAACAAAACAAAAACTTAAGCAAAATGGCTTTTCCTCAGTGTTGACATTACGAAATATATGGAGCAATGTAGATCCAAGAAGGTGCTTTGACCATGACGCGGCCCAAGACAGGATTTACCATAATTTAAGGTAGTATCCAACGTGTCACGGTAGACCACATGCAAGATAGACACACGCACGACACCTGACAAACTGCTTGCATTCACCACCACACCTTCACATTCTGCTGTAACTCGTCAGGAAAGTTCAATACTTGCTCGTTAAGTAAACTATCAGACTGGATTGCCAGTCGATTGCGTGGCTGAGCACCTTACCAACTCTCTATTGTACCTATAATAATATTTGAGAAGCCACGAACAACAACGAGATTAACGCACGGCAAACCATATGCTTCATACTGACCAGACGCCATAAACATTGAAGCAAGACAGGCTGAGATGAGGGGAATATAGTTACCCAAAAACGGCGCTATCCCATAAACTGCAGTCAGTCAGTGGTCGCAGTGGCGGAGGCGGCGATGGTATCTCTTCGGATAACCTATAAAGTTTTGGGTGAGGTGAAAAAGCAGGCCTGGAATTCTCTCGTCCGCTGGCTCACTCTGACACTCTTTTGCCCCCCATCTCTCTATCTAGCTATCCCACTTGCCTTACCCCGCGCGTATGTGTGTGAGCTCTCTTTCTGCCTCTGTCCCCTTGCAGGAAGTGAACGCCGCTCACATGAACAATGTTATACTGAGACAGCGAGCGGCAGTCTGACATCATGCACCATTCCGTAAAGTGTTCTTTTTAAAGACGCAGACGTTTTGTAGGGGCATGCCAGGTTACTGTCTGCATGTTTATCTCGTGGTTCACTCTGCGCAGCAAATGGGCTGGTTCATGTGTGTGCACTTTCCGGACATATGAACTCGCTGCACTCCGGACGCTTAAAGGTGTAGCGGTCCATTGTATTAACTACTTGTCCTAAAGCAACCTAGGAAACGCATATAGGACAAACGGGACGGGACTGCCTCCTGCTGACTCCAGAGACATGTTACATTTGTGGTTTCAACTCACGTGGACTTTTAATAACACACAACACACAACGCACTGCGCGCATGTGCTTTTTGAAATTGTAAGCGCAAGTCGCAGCGTGACCTCAAGTTGGGTCTTTTATGCTGCATGCACCAAAGAAGTGATTGACGGAGGATATATATATATATATGTATATATATATATATATATATATATATATATATATAGATATATATAGATATAGATATAGATAGATAGATAGATAGATAGATAGATAGATAGATAGATAGATAGATAGATAGATAGATAGATAGATAGATAGATAGATAGATAGGGGGTCACTGCCCATTCATTCCACCATTCTGATGCTTCTCCCTCCAGGCCTTCCCTAGCTCTTCTCTGACCCCTTGTATTTCTCTAGGTTCTCATATTCCTTTTTCCTGATGTTGCAATCACTTGGTATTGCTATGTCGACCACAACGGCTTCCCTCTGCTCTTTGTCCACCACCACAATGTCCAGTTGGGTCATTAGGCAAGGGAAGTTTATTTGTAGAGCACAATTTATACACACGGCAATTCAAAGTGCTTCACAGTTGGATTAAGCTACTAGAGAAGCTTTACGAGCTTTTCTCAGTCTTTACGAGCAAAGACTGTCTAATTTTCTTGACAAACATACACTTTTGACAGACAATCAATATGGATTTCGTAAGAGAGAAAACTAGAGCGTTATGGAATCAGAGGGATTGCTAATAATTGGATAAAGAACTACCTTTCTAATAGATACCAATATGTACAACTCCAAAATGAAAAATCAGAGCTAGAAGGGATAACATATGGACTACCAAAGGGTTCTATACTATGACCAAAATTATTCTTACTGTACATAAATGACATCTGTAAAGTCTCAAAACTGTCACTTAATTTCTTGACACAGTGGAAACAGAATTAAAGACCCTCAAAACGTGGTTTGACATCAATAAACTCTCATTAAATGTAAATAAGACAAAGTTTATGGTATTTAGCAACTGGAAAATAAATCAACTTGTCAAAATTACAATAGACAATGTTCAATTAGAGCAGATCTATGACAATAAATTCTTGGGCGTAATTATTGATAATAAACTACATTGGCAACACCATGTGGCCCATATTAAATCCAAAATGTACAGGTCACTTGGAATTTTACATAAAGCTAAACACATGCTATGTCCTAGGTCGTTGCATCTCTTATAATACATTGATACTGCCTTATATGACGTACTGCGCCAAGATATGGGGGAAAACCTATAAAACGACCATACAGCCAATTATTATACTGCAAAAGTGTGCTGTCCGTCTCATTAAAGCCGATTACAATCAACATGCTCATAATCTGTTTATCAGCTCCAAAGTCTTCAAATTTAATGACTTAGTTGACTATAAAATCAGCAATTTAATGTATAAAATAAAAACAATGGTTCCAGATTGTGTGCAGAATTTGTTTGAAATAAAAAGCACTCCATATGAACTTAGAGCAGCCATTTCCAAAGTCTGGGACATCGCAGCCCCCTTATTGATCAGAAAATCTCTCTCAAATGTACCAAGCTGCTGTGTTATGCATTTAAATACTTTGCATGGCAAATTTTGCTATGTCTGAAGCTTAAAGCTGATGATTGTATCGTTATAAATCTGTATCCGTTCAGCTCAGGAAGGACTTGCTTGTATCTAAAGTCGATGTAATCTAGACCTTATCATGTATTATGCTACCTACATGTATATTGAATTGAATATGGGGTAGTCACTATAAGCTTATTGTTTCAGCCTACTCCATTTTGGGTTTCCACAACTGTATGAATTTTGAAAGACAACATGAATGTAAAATTGCTCAAAATAAACTAAACTAAACTAAATTACCATTCTGTCCGTCTGTATCTGGAAGTCCCACAGGATTTTGGCTCGGTCATTCTCTACCACCTTTGGAGGTGTTTCCCACTTTGACCTTGGGGTTTCCAGCCCATATTTGCACAGATGTTCCTGTAAACTATGCCAGCCACTTGGTTATGGCGCTCCATGCAGGGCCGGTCCTAGGCATAGGCGACCCAGGCGCCAGCCTAGGGCGCCATCTACTGGAGGGGGCGCCGAATTGCGCCTGAATTTTTTAACCCCATACTCCCGCCATCTACAACATCGCCGATTTCGGAGATAACTTTGGAACATAAAGTGATAGAGACTTGTGTCTTTTGTGTTGGAAACTAGAGATTTGGTCCTTCTACGCCCCGGGGAGCCGTGTAACATCGCAATGAAAATTCGGAAATTTACTTCAGAAGTGGAGGTTCCTCCTCCAAAAGAACTGTTGTGCGTTTTATGATGCACATGCTCTGATTTGTTGTTGTTGTTGTTGAATAGATAATCATAATATCATATAACAATGATAATCATAATAAAATAAAAACAAGCCGTAACCATATCCAAAAAGTGTCCAAGAGGATTGGGAGATTGGAAAACAAAAGACAAACAACTATAGAATGCTATTTGGATCAAGACATACGCAGAAATATAAATTAAAGAAGACAAAACAGAAGAAGAGCAAAGTTCAATTTTGCCTAGGGCACCAAATTGGCTAGGGCCGGCCGTGGCTCCATGTAAGTTTTCCCAGCATCTTACAGCATCTACAGTTATGTGCTGGATGTGGTAGATCTGGTGCCTCTATTGCTCTGGTTCTCAAGGCCTGCTCCTGTACAGCCATGATGAGTGCCTCTGGGTAAGATTTCTTGATAACCGCCACTTCAGTTATGTTTCAGTGGTACATCCCATGTAGGGGCTTGTCTTCCCATGATGGAACCTCCAGCACCTGTATATAGGCTATACATCATGTCAAAACCAACTAAAAGTTGGTTCAGGATAGGCCTGATTTTCTGACATTTGTCATCCATGCTAGAGTCCTATCAAATCCTTTTTTAATCTCTTTAAAGATAAAAAGGAGATACGAAAACAATCAGGAAAAAATAATACACAATGAATATTGCAGTAAGTTGACGAATAGATGTCCCTGAGTTATCTTTCTCCTTTCTCATATGGCAAGCTCTGTAACTGGAATGTGTTGAATGTCAGAACACAAGTGTGCTGCCCCTGATTATCTAATCCCTGACAAAAAATAATGCAGTTTTGTCTGTTTAGATTATGGTAATTTTGTTCGTTGACAATAACATGAATTTTAAAAATTTGAGAGGTTTCAACCCCTTACTTTCTGTCATGTGAAATGCTGTGAGGCTATATAAGGTGGTTGGGACACAGCAATTGTTACACTTGGCAGAAGCCATGATAGGGGTTGTTTATGCGCCAGGCCAGGGAAAGCTAAACAGAGAAGTCTGTCAGAGCGAAGCATGTGAAGAACAACTGAGGGCACTTGACTCAGAATCCTTCTCAATTCAAACCATCTTTCACAGCCTGAGGCCGTAGTTAATGGACAAGACAAAGACCAGAGCATATTCAAGAAATGTTTTAAAACTAGATTTAGACAATACATACACATATTAAACATAGTCCCAATATATATTTCTACGATCTAATAATGATGAGGTAGGAAACTGATAACTGAAATAACATTTCAGAGGTACATACATTTCTGACATTACACAATTTGGGCATATTACATAGAGAATAAGTCAAATTATGACAATTTATGACACATTTCATTCAATAATGCAGTCAAGCATAAAGCCGTTTCTGTACCACAAAAAAGAGGGAGAATCACAGGCATCTTATATTGAATTAGCATTTTCCATATAACATCCGATCTCATTACAGACTTTGACATTGAGTGTTTGTTCACTTTTTATAATCTAAAACTTACAGCTGCACAGACAACTTATGGAATTACACAATTAGGATAAAACAATTGTCTAGTGGTTTTAGTAAAAGTATGATTAAAAAAAAAGTCATTAACGAGTAAAATGTGGCCAATTAAAAAGTTGCCTACCCCAACTAAAGTAAAATACATACATTTTAATTGTATGGATTACTGTGTACACTCTGCCAACTGCTTATTGCAGACCTTGACATAGCCTAGAAGTCCCCAAACGTTTCAGGTCATGACCCCCATAATTACACTGGGAACAACTGATGGACCCCAAAAGCATTCAAAATCTGGTTTAATTATTATTTTAATTGTTTACTTTATTAATTTACTTTGCAAGCATATTTATAAATAATCTTGAGACCTCCACTTTGAGAACTTGGTATAAGACACAAGAACACAAAAGAGAACACAAAAGAAAACACAATACAGAATGAACCTTTCACACTTTCTTAAAACTGTAAAGAACGGGCTACATATCAACAAAAACCATGAAGCACCATCCAAGACCACCCACTAAAAACATTGTAATTTGCATGCTGTAGATGATCAGGTTGTTAAGCAATCCAAAGTCCAGTCCTCTATGTCCCAGCAAGAGAAGAATGACAGATAGTTTATACTGTAAACGGAGGATGACCCGGATACTGACGTACTGGAGGAAAAAAAGAGTGGAGAGCGCCACCCAGAGCAGAGAAGTGAGCAGGCTACAGCCAAAATATAGCAGGAAACGGAGAAAGCTGTACATGCACCGGGATCGCAAATATAGGTCAAAGTTATTGTACTTCGTGCGCACAAGCTGGGTAGTGTGAGTCGACCCACATGCCGAATGCATGCAAGTCGTGTGGGGCCCATGGAAGCTGCGCACGCGGCGAGGGATGGGGATCACAGGCATGAGTGTACAGGAGTCCAACAAACAGTGACACGCCAGGTCTTCCGTGAATCCAGCCTCTGAGATAACTTCATTTGGAGTTAAACTTTCCAGGTGCCACTAAGAAGTGTGGATGAAGGCTGAGGCGCACTTAACTCAGCCAACCCTGGATTCTTAAAAAAAAAAAAAAGATATTCTTCAATAACAATCGAACGTTCACACAAGATGGCTGATTGGGAAAGCATGCAAAAATACTTGTTCTCCATTACCATCTAATTGCATCATACGCGTTGTGTCACTGTGCAAAACAATGTTCTTGATAAACAAAATATGTCAGATGTTCCCGTTTGCATTTCGCAAGAGCGGAGCTCCTCGGTCGAGTACCGGATTTACGTGATGACGCAAGCCGCTTGACGTTTGATGACCTCAGTACGCACGACGCGCGCAGTTAAAGGAGGCGCGCGACCTGTTCTGAGCTTATGAGTTATTACAAAAATAAAAAATAAAGTAATGGCTGTGTCCGAATGTCCACCCTAGTTCCTATAACCCCATGCAGTATGTAGGCCCGCACTATATAGACCAGTGGTTCCCAACCTAGATGCCCCCCTGGACATGCTAGTCAGTGTCTCATTCCAAAACTTTGGCCACTACAAATGCATGACAATAATTGTGTTTAATGCACCCAGTAGTCCTAATTTGCTCAAATAATAAATATCACTGACCTGAAGTCTCGACCAGACAAAGCTCTGGGCCCTCTGCAATCCCAGGCATCCCACAGGTTGGGACCCGGTTTGTGTACATCGTGGCCATTCTATTTTTTAAGAAAAGAAAAAGAAAAAACGAATATTGGCCGTTTCCCGTTTTCAACGTAAAAATTAGAAATTTTTTTGAGTTTGGATTTTTAAATCAAAAACAGATAACAAAAAACAGGTCATAATCTGTTTTTAGATTACATTTGCAAAAGAAACACCAAAATCGAAAACCAATGGCAAAAATACCACCGAAACATGTTATCATATTTTTATTGGCTGTAACATGTAAACATTCATGGGATGCCGTGGTATAAGTGAGTACACCGTTCAATTTAATAGCTGTGTAGATTAGACGTCCACAACGATCAGGATGAATCTTAGACCATTGCTCTTTACAAAACTGTTGCAGTTCAGCAAGATTCCAGGGATGTCTGGTGTGAATGGCTTTGCCAGAGGCGTAGCTTGTCATAAGGCAAGGCAGGCAGCTGCCTGGGGCCCCCAACTGCGAAGGGCCCCCATGCGCCAACCCGTTTTCAGATACCTGCAATAAACGCTTGATATACACAGCCTTCCTAATGATTTTGGTGATGCAATTACATCATCTCTCCACCAACGCTCTGTGGCGCTGTTTATCCCCATCCTGCTGCATGCTTTAGTGAGTTCCCTAATGTTAACTTATAATGAGCAGTGGACAGACTTTTTTACTCATGGCTCCACCAGATTATATTTCTAGTAGTGAAACCAGTTTATTGTAACTCTCTTCATGACCTAAAGAACCTCAGCCTTCTGTTCTGAGGAAACTTATGCAGAGAACTGCATTATGGGAGTTGTTAGGTGACCCGCTCCTGCCCAAATGACATCCTCTCTCCCAGTGCGAAGTACACCGAGCGGCCACCAGAGGGCCCCAAACATTCTTGCTTGATACCCTTGGCCCCTTGGTACCCTTGCTAAGCCACTGGCCACTGCAACTCATGCGCCAATCCCGTGGGTGCTGCGGGGCAGGCGAATTTGCCCTGATTACAAAATGATTCAATAATTGATTGATTGATTGATTTTTTTTTTTTTCGAGCCACACAACACAGGCACAAAGCCAGAAAAAACACAATTAGACAGCAATGGCTTCCTCCGTTCTCCCATGAACCTCATTCTTGTTCAATGTTTTACGTATTGTAGTTGTGTGAACAGAGATGTTGGCATGTGCCAGTGATTTCTGTAAGTTCTAAGCCGACAGGTTCTTTTTTTACCTCATGAGTATTCTGCATTGTGCCCTTGGAGTCATCTTTACAGGACGGACACTCCTTGGACATGAAGCATCAGTGCCAAACTGTCTCCATTTGTAGACAGTTTTTCTAACCGTGGATTTATGAACATCAAGACTTTTAGAGATGGTTTTCTAACCTTTTCCAGCTTTATACAAATCAACAGTTCTTGATCTTAGGTCTTCCGAGAGCTCTTTTGAGCGAGGCATGGTCACCCCAGAGAATGCTTTCTCTTGTTCGGCTTTAGCCAAATCTAGAAGCTTCTCGATTGGAAAGCAACAGTGTAACGCCTCATTTCAAAGCTAAGACCTACAAAAGTGATTGAAAGTGATTTTGTCACGTTATCGCCTCATTGTCACATTTTTGTTGTTTTTTGTTGCTTTTTCAATACTTTTTGTGGCTTTTTGGTGTGGTTTTCATTGCTTTGTTGTTGTGTTTTCTTCACATTTTTGTCACTTTTTTGTAGTGTTTTGTCACTTTTTTCGTTGCTTTTTGTCATATTTTTGTCACTTTTTTGTTGCATCTTTGCTGCTTTTCTGGCACATTTTTATTCCATTTTCATCCTCGTATCCGTCGCTGTTTTGATGCTTTTCTTTTAAGCTTTTAGATTTGGGTAAAGCTCGGTTAGGCGGGGGTAAGAGGAGAAAATTGAGAGACCAGATCGGTGGCCCTAGAGCCAGATGCCCTTCTGTGCTCTTCCAAATGGACATTATGGCCAATCCGCCCATGCGAGGTGCACACTCTTGTGTCTGCAAGACGCTTCACCCTCCTTGCTTGTGGTGAGAGAGTTAGTGGTTGTAGTGGTCAGTGTTGTTTAGACTCTTCAATCTGGAGTTACCAACCTTTTTAAAGCTGAAGGCCTTACATGACATACTGAGTCAAAAAACAAAGAAACAACGGCATATTCAAGCAATATGATTGCAAAAAGTGAAAATCTTTATTTGAACTGGATTGATTGAGTTGAGAATTGAGAAAGGAGGGTCCACAGTTTTTGGAAATATGGACGATTGAGAACCTCACAAAAGTATAACATACATGTTGTTATTTTAATCTGAATCGATACTTTAATCTTTGCATGTTATTTCTGGAATTGCATTTAACATTTTCCTTTCTTACCACTAGAGGGTGCCGTGACTTCAGGTTTTACCATCCCTGACAGGGTTTCCCACGTTCCAGGCCCGAACCCCTAAAATTATCATGCAATGAATCCGGGATGCCCACAATTTAGTAAGTATCAAATCAAGAAAAAGAAAGAAAGAAAGAAACAGTAAAAAACAAAAACAAAAAACAGTCCAAATTTGGTTTTGTAATTTAATTTAATTTTGACCTTAAAGGAACCTTTACCTGAGTCACCCCCACCCCTTTTATTTTTTATTTTTAAATAACAAACAATGAGAGAGGGAGCTACACAATTACAATGCTAGTTGTGGTCCAAACTCATTCCTAACTTTCCTACCATATTTTACCATATCCCAATTCTTCGCAGGGACACTTTTCAGGGTCACTTTCACAGAAATGCAAGAAAACTAGCCTGCAAGTTCATAAAATTGTTCCAGATGCTGTATAATTAGATGAACAGTGTTTGTCCCCAGCTCAGGGTTCTTTGGGAACCATTGCTGAATGGGATTCTAAAATGTTATTCTGTTGGGAAGCTGGAACTGAGAGAAATGCAGAGGGCAAATCTCCCTACATAGACAATCATGTGACTTGACAGATTCTCAGATCAGAAATGTTGAATGTTTCCTTATATATCAAATCCTCCTTTAGCCTTTGAAGTACACCCAAGCTGATTTCAATTAATTTGTCAACTAAGCAGAGGGCATCTCCAATAGCAACAGATAAGACGAATTAAATCAATTAGTCAGGTTAATAAGATGACTGTGGCTTTAATTAAGGAAAGTTTAATCAAAGACTGTTTTTCCTTGTACTGTGGTTCCAAGTTTCTCAGTCTGGTAGATCTATTAGGGATGTCATGGGAAAGGTTTGGCCACATAGATTAAGATGAGACATTTAACAATTAAAATCCCAAGAAATTGTGTCTTATACTATACCATAAATCGTTTACCACTTTTATTTTTCTATTCCTGGTCAGCTGCACGCTGTTATTGCACACGTGTGTTATATACAGCATTAGGATATTTACTACTAGTTACAGTCTGACTCAATGTATCACTATTATACTATATTTAGTCTGCTGGTTGACTCTGTTAATAATCCTTGATGCGAGGTGCTAGAATGGCTGAAAAAGGGTAATAATAGAGTGAACATTTTCCGTTTGAGAGGAGTGTGAAAGTCTTACAGATGCGTGTCAGACGGAGGAGTCGCAAAAATTCAAGTTTTGTTACTCAGTCACTCAATTTGTTCCATTATAGTCAAAGTTTATCAAGATCTGGACTAGGTTGTTATGAGTTGATGTGAAGATGTTTCACAAGACACTTCTTTAGCTCTGAAATTCCTCAGGTATGGAAATTAGTTCAAGTGGTGTTTGTCACTATTCAGTGCAGCTGTCTCAGGTCAGGCTTTATATTTATTATTGGTGAACTGAAGGGACCTGATATGGTGTTACAGAGAAATTTCCTTTTGAGAGCACATCCTTAAGCTTAAGGTCAGAAATATTCTCTTTGTTTTACCTTTTTAGGGCAGAAACATATCTATCAATCAATTAATCAAAAATAATCAACTTTTCTAGAATCAACTGTCTGAGCATGGTGGCGCAGCGGTTAGCTTCACAGCTTCACGGTTCTGCGTAAGTTTTCTCCGGGTACTCCGGTTTCTCCTACCACTAAAACATGGACAATTGGGTAATCCTCCAACCAGGTGTTTCTGGCCATTATAGCCTGGCTCCACATCTGGAGATGGGTCTCCGAGTGCTGGTCCACGCTGGCTGCTCACTGCTCCTACAGGTCGCCCGAGCGGCATTGAGATGGGTCCGATGCAGAGAACGCATTTCCCTCCAAGGATTAATAAAGTAAACCTTACCCTTAACCTAATTCGATCTCTTAGACAGAGAAAGAATTACATTAAAAATATATATATTGATGAAAAATCTAATTTAATTTTAAAGGTTTTCTTGTGAATGTTTCTTAAACATGTCTAAGATCTGTGTCTCAGATCTGAGGTAAACATATTCACATCTATTATTGGTTTTAGTGATAATAATTGTAATGTCAATTTATTCATGATTACAAAACCATTTTCCATAATACTGATGTTCCATAATGAGCAGAATGAGCCCCATACTTAGGCTTACCAGATCCTTTGGCTAAAACCAAACTTGAACACTGTCTGCATAGTTTTGTTTATATGGATCGAAATAAAAATATTCAATTCAAAATTCAATTCAATTCAAAAAACAGTTTGGAAATGAACATAATGCGGTGGCGCGGATGGAGCTAGGTAGCTTTAGTGATTGAAACTAAAACTTTACATTGTTAAGTGTACTGCTACAACGCCACTGGGTGGTCAGCCCGCAAAATGACCATGAATACAGAACTACTAACATTAAGGTCACACAGGTTCGTTTAAATTGATCACAGACACTTGTTCCACATTATGATAAATATTGGATTTTATGTAGCTATTTTTTTTTAAATTTTTGCTTTTGTTACTTTAAAATGCAGCCACTTTGGTTTATACACTGGTTTCAGTTCAAGTTGTTCAGTTCAGTTGTTCAGTACAGCAGTGTTTCCCAACCGGGGTATGGGGACCCCAGGGGTACGCAAGGACTGAGCATACAGGGGGTACTAGGAAATATGTCAGATCTAAAAAAAAGGTGAAACTGAACAGTATTTCAATATTATTTTAAAAGAAAACTTCTGTTCAATGATAATATGTGGTTAGAGGTTGGAATTTCACAGTTTTGCACAATAAAATACCAATGAATCTGAGTTTAGTGGATACTTTTCTAAATAGTCGGCTGCACGTAAGAGTTAAGGGTACTTTGAGTTGAAATTAAAGTTATGGCAGTTACGACAAACAACGACACCGCAGGCTACACATAATACACCGAATTAGGTATGCCGAGGCAAAAAACAATATGACAACCAATGCGCGAGGAACGCGCTTCTCTATGGTCCTCATGGCGAGGAGCTGACATTGCTGTAGTACCACCCCTGGTGGCCACTTGGTAGACAGTGTTTCAATGAGCACTTTGACCTTCCCCAGCACTGCTTAAAAGCCTGGCTTAAAGGGTTTTATTTTTTTTTTCCTAAAAATCGCTATGACTCATCTGACCACGCTGGGCTAGGTGACATATTTTCAACCACGCTGATTTTGTACATCAGCGTGGCTTACACTTTTCAAACTCTGGAGCTCTGTGGAGGCTCCGCCCGCCCCGCGAGCGTAGGGCTTCCCGCCTTTTGGCCCTTTTAAGGAACAGGCTGCGTAGGAGGAGATATAGCTGCCATGTAAATTTCACAGACAACTCGGGACAATTGCAATGAATGGGGCTGAAAGGGACCCACTAATCTCTAATTATTAAATCTATGACTACAACGTACCTTCACATACGGTTGTATGATCACAGCACCTGTTCCCTATCAAGTTTTAAATGTTTCTAGTGCAGGCTTCCAGTATAGTTAAAAGCTTAGTGATTGAATTCTGGATGTTGTTAGCTTTCAATTGAGGCATGACACGTTCACATTGTGTCCTCACATGTGTCCTACCACTGACAGAGCATACAAAAGTTCCCTTTAAGTATCAAGATGCTGAAGCAGTGTCACTTTAGCCCTATGCGTTTAAGAAATGGAAAAACATTACAATTTTCACACACTAATTAAAATTGTTAAAAAAAAACGTTTACCTGTAAAATTCAATTAAAATATACTTACTTGTATACATGTATATATATATATTATATATATATATATATACACAAAATAATTAATAAATAAAGAACAATCCATGTAAATAATACATGACAAATACAGTAGCTTGCACAAACACGTTGCACATTTTTTTTCCTAAACTTGATCATGGACTAACATTTATTGCACTGATTCTCCCTAGGTTGCTAGTAATGGATGGGTTCAAACTCACAAACCGCCCATTGCTTCGAGGCGTCGCATACTGCCCTCCCTTCTTAGTTCCTATTTGTGTTGATGTCATGCCTCTACTGTATTATCAGCCGTATAATACTGCATTCTTGTGTCTATAGTTAAAACATGCTTTGCTCCTGGCCCAGAATGTCAGCATTATTTTGATTGTCCAAGCTCAGAAATATTACAAACCTAACTCTTGTGAATCAGTTTTGTCAATTTCAAATCCATACAATCTTAATCTATTCCAGACGTGATCATGCTACACTTACTGCAGCCCATAAGTGATCAATAAGTTTACCTCCACCATATGCATATAAGTACATACACTGTGACCATTTTACCATTTAAATTTAGCCAAGAAAATTACATTGATTCCCTTAGCCTAGATGGGGTATATGGTGAGTCTGCATTATAATATTTTTTGGTTAATACATCTTAAGCTTTTCATAAATAGTGACATTATTATACGAGTAAAAAAGTTGAAGTTGCAATTTCAAAAAGAGCAGCTCGGGCTTTGCCAGTATATTATAGTGCAATAAGTGAAGTGATCTAAGGGTTGTTGAGTTTAACAAGCGTCACGAGGAAGCGAAGAGGTCAGCGCTAACGAGAGCTCCTCAATGAAGAAAGTGCCAATACAGGCTGTAAAAACCGAGATGGGTTAGGGACGTCCTGTGTGAGACTGCACGTACGGTTGGTAAAAACAAACAAATAAGGACATACAAGTGAAAGGACACTGAGCTTAAGCTTCAACCACTAGTCGCCATTAGCCTGATTGGCCTGACAGGTCAAGCAGGTCAATTGATAGGTCAATCACATTGTCGATTTGTTGACCCCAGCACATTGGTTTGGCAAATAGAGGCTTGAACACCGGACAAGCTTTACCCTTTGCCTGAGTTACGGCGCATACCTCAACCATGTTACATTAATGCAGAAAAATCTATCCGATCACTTACACTGATTTATGTTGGAACCATACTGCCCATAGCACCCTGTCAACCCCATTGACCAGCGCCGGGCAAGGTTTTAATGCAGGATTTATGCCACAAATGACTTCAGAGTGGTGAAATATCAGCATGGAAGGCAAAACAGATCCACAAACAGCTAGAATTGGATCCCTCTGTTTTGGAAAAGTGATATTACAGCACACTGCCACAAAACATCTACTCGCTTACTAATAGGTATCAGTCATCAATATTAAGCCCAGACAGACCTACATGTGTCGCGAACCAAAACGAGGCCTTGATCACAAACACTAGATACACGCATCGGTTTTCAAGACACAGCATGATGCCAGACGATCTGCTGTGCCGCTGCCCCGTTCATAATATACAATACACGTAAGTACCTCTTTTCTTTTAAACAGCTAAATTTACTTGTTTTGTCCTGGTTGAAGTCAAAGAAATGCCTTTGCTATAAAGAAGCTATATAGTCTTAAAGGGATACTTCGGGATTTTTGACATAGGGCCTCATTTCCTAGTTATCCAGAGCGTTGTTGATGTCTGGAGATATTTTTTCTTAAATTCATGCAGTTCTTATATTTGAAGAGTTAGTTGCGCTAGGCTAGAGCAAGGCTAAAGCAGTTCTATGGTAAACGCTAGCCTGCATTAAAAAACAGTCTGACTCACTCCACAGTGCACCTGAGGTAAATCACATATAACACCAGACTAACCATATAAATGTCTGTGTTAATAGAATAATTTTTTTAATAAAACTGAATAAAACTGATCACATGAATTACCGCATTTTGAGGGACTATTTTCTTGCAGATCACTCCGCCGCTGCCTTAGCTTACAGCCACGAAGCTAATGCCGCTCAAATATAAGTTATTTTAAACGCAAAATGGTTAAAATTAACCTATCGACACAGACATTTATATCGTTAGTCTGGCGTTATAAGTGATTTACCTCAGGTGCACTGTGGAGTGAGTCAGACTGTTTTTTAATGCGTGCTAGCGTTTACCATAGAACTGCTTTAGCCTTGCTCTAGCCTAGCGCAACTAGACTCTTCAAATATAAGAACTGCATGAATTTAAGAAAAAATATCTCCAGACATCAACAACGCTCTGGATAACTAGGAAATGAGGCCCTATGTCAAAAATCCCGAAGTATCCCTTTAATATTCAGTGGTTATAGTGCTGCATAACAAAAGGCTTCTTCTGATGATTTTGCGGTGGGGTGTGCTAATGAGGAAACACTGCCACACATATTCTTCCTCATGCTTCTTTAGCCCCCGTGAGTGGGGTGGCACTTGAGAAATCAAGGGTGGCCCGTGACACCCCTGGCCACCCCCTGGCCACGCCACTGCAGACAGGGAGGCCTCTGTGTAAGGCTATTTGATGAGATGCCTGAAGAGGGACATTTGTTCTGACTTTGGGCATGAATGGGTTAATTTGCATAATTAAGAAAGTTTAGCTCTATGGCACATCATTTCTCTATTTATTGTTTTGTATTTATTTATGTATATTTATATATTTTTCTTTTGGCAGATGTCCCTCCAGGATTTGTGCTGAATATCGAATGTCCAGTCTTACACTCCATGACCCCACGTAGGTTTGATGTTACCTCAAACTCCTCCAATATTAAACACAGACGTCTATTATCTGCAACAGTTCTCCCTTTACAGTGGGACACACGGACCAGTTTTCCTATAGACGGGAGTTTGTTTGTGTCCGGTGCATGTGTGTCAGCTGAGGACAATGGATGAACTCTTGATTTAAATATTTAGGAATCAGCAGCACAAGGCCTGTTAGGTGTTAAAGCTCACATAACTCGGAAATTTCAGGACAAAAAAGGAAGATGCTATCGACCTCAGCTGCTGTTACTGGATCCTGACAAAGTTCTCCTGTATGATTGCAGGTGCACAAACCAGAGTTGTATTCCAGTAGCTCAAGTGGTCATTGTTCAAGTTCAAGTCACTGTACAGTCCAGTTTTATTATTATCCGAGCAGTGTTCACTCAATAGACCCTCTTTTGAATTGCATTAACCTTTAACTATATCTGAAAAGTATAGAAGCCCCTTATGAGAGACCAACAGGCCCGGTTAGAACATGAGGCCGTCCTTCTGTGGACCCACCACCTGCAAGAGGAGCCATAGGGCTGGTGCAATGTGATTTGGGCAACTCCAACAGCTGACCCCCACGACCCGGCAACGGACAAGTGGAAGAAGATGGATGGATATATTTGAAAAAAGTCCTTTTGTCTGAGCCTCAAGTTGAGCCACTTAGAAACTCACAAGTTCAAGTCGAGTCCCCATCTACTCCCGGAAATGACTTGGGACTTGATTAAAATTTTGAATCGAGTTAATTTCGGTCTTTCTAATTAATCGCAATTAATCACATTAAGCATCTTTTATTTAGGGGTTGTATTCATTTTTAGAGGTATATTTTAGATGCTTCTTTGTATTTTCCTACATTTTATCTTATATTTTAAGTGGAGATGTGAGGCCTGTGTGATCATTTCAAACACTTCAAAGACAAAAGCAGTTTGATTTATTTTGTCCTGCCCGAAGACACTGGAGATTTTTTTTAAAGTTTACAGTAGTCGGCTTAAATGCGTGAATAAACAAGTTTGACCGTAAAATAGTTTTGGGCTGTATTCGGTGTTCATCCCTAAGCAACATGTTGCAGGGAAACGGAAACTGAAATATTGTGTGTGCCGCTGAATTCAAGCGTGATTAATTTTGATTCATGTTTTTAATCGCAGTGAACCTTATTTAATTAATTAATCAGAATGAATTGAAAAAAAGTCCCGGCCCGAAGAGAGTCATTCATCAAATCAGTTGTGGGAATTGATTTTGCATTTACAATTAGCAGTGGGTTTACATTTAGAGAGAGATTCGTTTCTAGTCACACACACATGTGACCGTGGAGCTTCAGGTGCCGCACACATGAGTCCAGGTGGGGTTTTGTCCCAGTCAGTTTGGTACAAAGAGCGTTTAGCCTCTCCTAAATAATCCAATGAGAGCATCCGGCAGATGGGGCCCTGGGGTTGGAAACCTGAGAGTGACATCTGACACAACAGTCCCACAGTGGGGACCTGTGCCTGGATGACTTTGGTAGAGCTCTGCGGCTTCTGGTCATGTCACCTTAAACCATACCATGGCTCCCCCTCTTTTGTCCAGGTCTAAATAGGGCAGGCAGAGTGGCTAGCGGTTGGACAAAGATTCAGCCACATTTACTTCTGCCTACATGAACAACAATGTACAGTAACACTGTTTCCAATCACATAGTGCACTGTGTTGTTTTCAACAGTGCAATATATGGTTGATCTCAAACGAAGGACTTTCTTGCCCATGTTAGTGTCTTTTTCTTTCAGAATCTATGTCTTGCAACTCAAACCAAAATAAAATCAATTGCTTCAATATTTTTTTCCTTTTCTCTTTGTGTTTTGGAATAAGTCCTTTTAATTTTTGTCTTTAAAGATGCATTATGCAACTTTTTATGCAAAATTTTGTTTTTATATTTGCGTATTTTACCTCGTAGTGGCCCAGCGGCTGTATGAGTGGTCAGGATGGCGCCTTTACTTTCCATCACGGTGGTCCTAGACGCTCCAGGACCAATTGTTTGGATGGTTTTCACCACTGACGGACCCTCTCACGAGAAAACCTACAAAGCAATTGATCCTGGAGGCTTGTAGGGACCACCGTGCTGGAAAGTAAAGGCACCATCCTGACCACTCATACAGCCGCTGGGCCACTACAAGGTAAAATACGCACAAATATCAACTTTTTTCTCTGCATAGAAAGTTCCATAATGCACCTTTAAAGTTGCTCTGTTGCCACTGACAGTGACAGACATGCTATCAAATCTGCACGTCTGTGTTCGCTGTATCTCATTTGCTGCTTCACAATCACTTGTTGAGAGAGATTGTAATTGATCAACGGAATAAATGTACTTTAAATTTGCGTTTCGCGCTTTGGACAACACCTCACCTTCCACATGAAATACTTAGTAAGGCACATCGGACACTTGTTTGCTCCACAGGACATCATGGAAACTTGTGCGATGCGTAAATCAGTTTTTCCAGATGTGCTATTAGCCATCCGGGCTGTTGTAAGAGTTGAAATTATGCGAGGTCAGTGGTGTGCCGCAGCAATGGCCTCTTGAATACAGTATATTAGTGAGACCTTGCTGTGTATTTATTTTCTCATTTCGATGCTGGTGGATTTGACAATATTAAACTTATTATACTTACATAGTTGAGAATAGGGATGCTGACGCTATAATGATCAAAGGTAAATATGTTTATGTTAGCATCGCTTGCTTATAACTTCTTTAAAGACATTAACATTCTATATGACAAATAGCTTGTACTCAGTATACTTGAGACCCAAGAGTGTTGCTCAAGGGTCTTTATCATTATTTTTATCTTTTTTGGGAAGCTTTATTAGACATGACTGTAACGTAAAAAGTGGGAGCCTCACGATGCCCGAGTTATAACGGTGTGTTGCATAACATGTGCTGCAGCCTTAGCCTGAGGTTTTGGGGACCTGGGACCCTCTCAACGGGGCGGACTGGGACTGATAAACGGCCCTGGACTCTGACCGGCCTGGCCCAGATTAGCGTAAATGCGCACTTCCACAAAGACATATTTTAACCTCAAAGCTTCTCAACTGGAGAGCATAATGCCTCATTTGAAAGCTAAGACCTAAAAAAGTGACTGAAACTTTTTGTCATGTTGTCGCTGCATTTTTGTCACATTTTTGTTGTGTTTTTGTGGCTTTTTCATCGCTTTTTTCATCGCTTTGTTGTCATGTTTTCATCATGTTTTTCATGTTTTCAGGTTAAGGAAAAATTAAGAGGCCAGACCGGTGGCTTTAGAGCCAGTGACCCTTCTGTGCTCTTCCAGAATCATGAACTCTGATCTCTAAAACTCTGCGTATAACAGCGTTAAAGACTAGATCTTTGGGGTCGTGGCGCTTTTGAATTAACAATTCAAAAGCGTGTTGTGTTGGCCTCTTCATTACCGTGTGACCCATCCTGATGGCAGATTTTATATCAGCATTTACCTGTTGAGTAAACAAATCAAATATAAACAGTACCCCTGTTACTTTGATAGATGGAGTTCCACTTTTGCAATGCCTTTTCCCCCGAAGCCCGTCTTAATGCAGCTCTGTCATCGCCACTAGTTCATGTCCCGCCTGTCAAGCCATCACAATTACTGTGTATTTGTTGCTTACCTCTATGACTTGCCCTGCACACTTTTCTCAGTAACTTATAGGCCCCGTCCCTAACCTTTCTGGGCAGAGGGGCATCCATCATCTTAAAGTGTGATCTATTCCGGTCTACCACTCATCTGGGGGTGAAGGCCTGAGCCAGCGATTGTGCGTGCGCGCCAACACAACTTATGGGCTGTCAGAGCAAAGTGCAGAGCCTTGCCGGAAACTGACATCTACAGAATGACTGACAGTGACATTGCACCGTTATGCACTATGTGTGTGTGTGTGTGTGTTTCAGTGCACGGCTATTGCATTAAAGACCCTCTTGAGTTATAATTCTTGCCTCACCGCTAAGTATTCTTTCACCCTTCACCCTTCATGTTTCATAATGATATATAGGAACAAAACTTATCATGATGATGGCTTCATTAATGTCATGAGCAAATGTTGCAATGCCAAATTAGACAAAACCTCTTTTGGGTATAATGTTTTTAGTTATGAAATCATTATAAAATATATGACGTGCAGTTTTCAAATACGTTAACTATCAACATTTTACATACAATTGAAAATTTCACTCCTTTCGGGCATTTCTACGATATTTGCCTCATTTGTACTTTTTTTCTCTCTCCACACTTCGGAATAATCTCCCTCCCTTTGTTGCTCCGGACTCCATCTCTCCTTCTCCACGTTATCCCTCTCTCCGTCTTAAGCTTGACCCTCCTCTTCCCCATCAGCACCCGGGCTGATGAATGCGTGGCCTCCTATTGATCGCGATGGGTGATGGATGATGGCTGGGAGATGAGTGATGGGGTGCAAGCAAAGGTGCCAATAAGGGGGCAGCCCGAGGGTGGGGCCTCCGCTACGGGTGCTAATGGGAGAAGACTGGAAGAGACGAGCGCGGTTTTGTGAGCGCCTTGGCCCCCGCCTCGCTACAGCCTCCAGTGCAGGGCGAGGGCCGCATTTCCACTCTGCATTTTCTGCGGCTATGGAGGGTCACCGTTTTTATGTTTGCAATAAGCAGCCTTCGTGTGAGAGCAGACTTGTATAATTGTATGAGGTTGCAGAAAGCCTCTCTGTATGTACGACCATAAGTGTGTGTGTGTGTGTGTGTGTGGGGGGGGACCGAGGGTCTTAAAGTGTGCATGTGTGTGGGTGGCGGTGGCGTCTGCGGGGAGGTAAGGGGGGGTTATAGCAGCTAAGTGGAGGTTAGTGCAAAAGATGATGGATGATGGGGCAGGAGGGGAAGACTGCTTTCCAGCTCCATATTGATATCCCAGCAAATGTTTTTGTCTGGTGTGAAAAATGGTGCCGCAACTCTCATCTCCACTCTCCCCCCTCCCCCTCCCTCTCGCCTCCCCCTTTTTCCTCTTCTCTTTGGGCTTCTCCGCTCCGCTGTGAATCACCAACTGCAATCCATTTCAAGCATCCCTGGCTTTACTTCCTACTTCCCCATTAGTCTGACAGTTCCTGAGCGCGCCAGTGGCCTCCTCCTGTCTGCTCACTCCGAGAACCTGACTGAACTCGTTTCTTTGCATCCATAGAAACCAACTATAGATTACTGTTATTCTTTTCATTACCTTGCCATGTTTAGTCATGTCGCGCTGTACCAGTGTGGCGAATGAGGAAGACATAACTTTATCTTTCTTCGATCATACTCAGTCTTTTCTGCGGTTTTGACAGGTCTAATCATGAACAAAAACAAAGGTTAGGAGTGAAAAGTGCTTTGTTTAAATACTTCTCATTATTTTGAGAAACACAACAACGCCACAATGCTACTGACCGGCAAGTATACACTGCAATATTAGAACCTTTTACTTGCAAACAAGTCATGGCAAAAAGCCCTACCTTCTTGCAGGGTGAGTGTGTGGCTTATTGAGTTTGGTGGTGCAAATCGGGCACTGGGGCTGAGAAATGATGTAGTGATGTGGGGAGAAAGGCTTGTGAGATTTGCAGGATAACAGTGGAAAAACAGAAGAGCTGGGGATGAGCTCACTTCTTGTGCTGTGCTTAAAGGAGAGGACCATCTGCAGGAGAGATTGTGCTTCAGATTAGGAGCGAGGCAAAGCTCCAGTGGAGCGGATTACAGCTGCAAAACACAAGCAACACCGTGACAATCCAGCTGCACTGCCACCCCAGCACACTGAAGACTTCACAACTGCACAACAATTTTTACAAGCAAACGTTAAAATATTTTCATTTGGTTATTGACTGCTTGCCTTTGGCTTTCTGTAAGTGGTTAGCTCCAAAACAACAGCAGACTAAACCCAAAAGGAAAGAGCCAAGTTGTAAACTGCAGTTGAAAATGTAAATGTCTTTCACTGGTCGAGTACATGATGTGCTGGGAAAATAAATAAATACCATTTTGTATGCTGTCTAGCAGGAGGGCACAGTTGCCATAGCCTAGATCTACATCTTAATGTGGGCTATGTTTGGTGCCAAAGGATGTCATAAGTATAATCCTAGTTCAGTGACCAGGCTGCTCAGTCAAGAGGCCAAGAAGCCTTCTCCCATAAGACCAATCTTTTCGACATCTGGGCCTCTGCCTTTCTCTGGGCTCCAGACAGATGTTGGAGGATTGTTAAGCTCCCACAGATCTTGCAGCAAAGTAGTCAACCCTGGCCATAGGCTTTGTGACTGTGTTCTGTACATGTGACCCACCAACTCTCATTTGAGAGATTTATATAATGTATATATTATGGGCAGTTATTGTAAATGGTGTAAATGGTGATGGCACAATCAAAAAAAGCTGAATACAATACAAAGTTATCTGATTGTTTCTCTCTTCTGATGCACACAATCTTATTCAGAAGTGCAGTGTTTGGTTTTAGAGCTTTGTTATGTCCAGAAAGCACTTCTTAAAGTTATTTTCCTCCAGGGCAACTGTGTGTCTCTCTCTCTATATATATATGATTGATTCCCTTCCTTTTGACTGTATAGCAGAGAACTAGGAGAGACGCATGAGAGACGTTGGGCCCGAACTTGTCTATTTGTTTTGCTGCACTGTATAATTGTGTAGATTTGTGTTAAGTGGCAAATATATTTATAGAGCATCATACACAAAGATATTCCATAGGCTTTACTTCATTACAAGAATGATGTGCTGAAGTCCTCACATCTATAGGAAGACTGTTCCAGATATTGGCTGTATAAAACTGTTTTCGGTAACAACATGAGACACATTCCAAACATAAACACTTCTTAAGTCTGTCCCCTCTCTCTCCGATTCATATCCATAGTGGCCACACAAATGACACATCATAAACCGCCCAGTGTTCACCCCATGATGTCCAGTTGTGGCTTTGTAATGGCAATGATATAGTTTGATTGGTGGATTAAATACTTATCCCACCCCTGAGTACGCCTTATTGATTTCCCCCTTTAGCACCTCCAGGCCAGGCCCTCCCGACATAAAGGTGAGCTGGACTCACGGCCTGATAAATGGCATTGGATTGATTTGTATTTAACTAACAATTTGCTGAAGACTCTCTCCCCTGCGCTCGCCAGCCCACCCCTCTTCTTCTCTCTATAAGGTCTCAGAAGACTTGTGAGACATGCAATGAGCAGAGGAGAGGTGATGCATGGGTAATTTATCGTCTGATCAATAAGTCCTGGCCTAACATCTTACAGCGAGCGGGTATGAGGGCCGCCAGGAATGTCAGGGTCCACAAACGGGGAAGTAATGCGACGTTTGTGAAAAGTGCACTCACAGAGGGTCCAGAATGTTTGCAGATCTCTTTCATTTATTTTCTATTGGTAACAGTCTAACACATAAAAAGACAGACACCATAGCCAACATAGCCTCACCATATTTGTAGATTTCTATGGCCGCCACCATTTAGTCACAGCGGTGCTGAGCATTCACAAAGGTCCCACCATACGACAATGTGCAGCTTCTATTTATAAACAGGTCAATCTTTGAAACACGTGTGTCAAAATGAAGACACAAGCGGCGGCTAACGTTTAAGCAAGGGCCGTTAAATAAGCGATTTGTGATATTAGTTGACTCTATTTTATGGGCCTCAATTGGTAGCACTTATGCCTGTAACCTGGCATTTTATAGTTTGTTTGACATTTCTGATAAGAAAAAATATAGATAGCCAAAGAGACTGAAGTGAATGGCCTCTTTCATCAAATTATTTGTTCATTATTATCTTTAAAAAATATATTAATTTGGTAACACTTTTTTATTAAGGGGTGCTCGTTGAGTTATGTATTAATAAGCATTAGTAATTAATAGGCCATGAATAATATGCTTGTAATGGCATAATTAAGCTGCTCATTAACATTATCAACTACCATGTGAATAGGACATGAATAGTGTACTTATTCATGGCCTGCCCAATCCTAACCCTAAACAGATTACTAATGCTTATATATCAATACCTTATCACTACTTAATGAGCAAGGCTTAATATAAAGCGATACTGATTGTGCATGTTTTTAATGGCAGGAGAAATGTGAACTCATATAGAAATCCTGCACTGACACGGTGGGAGAACATGTTAATGGAAAGACCCCGTCGGGCTGTAAAGAGAGGTCAAGAACATATTATTTAACCCGAGAATAAAAGGTCTCTTATCAATGAGATGTTGCTGAGTGGAACCACTACAAAATCATGTAACAAAACCACTTTATTTTTAGTTGGATTTTACTTGAACTTTCATTGACTTTGAGAATGTATTTTCGGGTGTGTCTTACTTGCATTTCTACATATTACCCATTAGGTGGCATTGCTGAGTCTGAGCCTAGTGTTCTGTGAGATCCGCTCAAAAATGAAAACAAAAAATATATAATAACGTACTGAAGAGCTCTGCCATTCTGTATTCTCTCTGAAATCCATTAAAAAGTCTGTGCTTTTGTTTATTTATTAGTTTGTTAGATTTATCATTATTCTATGAGAAAACTGGAGAGCAGTTAACAGCCACCATTAGAATCAGTCTTTTTACCAGATGAAACACAACATTTCAGCTGTGTGATATGAATAATAAAGCAACTTCACAAAGCATTGCAGTGCAGGTTCCTCATTGTGAGGGTTAGGGTTAGGGTATGGGACAGGACTGGACATTCTCCAGCTAAACACACTCACACACAGAGAAACCACTGACCAAATGGTCCGCTGAGTGGACACAGTCTGGGATGAGACTGCAGCATTTACAACCTCTCCATAAAAGTGTTTTATCACATATCCTGTAATGCAACACATTAAGTGTTGCTGTTGTTATTTCCAGCAAGGTCATTTTTGCCCCCCTCTCATCTCCCTCTCGTTCTGTAGCCGATGCACTCTTTGCTTGATTTCTTTATGCTGCTCATGTAATTCCATGGCAGGATCATATTATAACTCATAAATGTGTAGAAAAACACATTTATGGAGAACTACAGGTCTGCATCATGACAAGGTTACCAACAACCTTTTCTCCCGATTCAACTGTATATGAATCCAAGTAAATATGGACCATGTTTGATTTAATGTGAAGCATTAGCCTATTTTAAAGTTTAGCTGAAAACATTAGCCTATTTTCCATTATAGAAAATAATTTCAGTGGTATAGCACATTCAGGGCATAGTTAACTATTTCACTGGAAATCCATGATTGTGAAGTCTTTTTCCTGATTCTGTTCATCTCTGGATTATTTATGTCAAATCAACGTTTATTTTTGACTACTTTTCCAGACCCGTTTTGCCTCATTCATCTTCATGATGAACAAAAACACTGTATTTATATGATTTGTCCACAGGCTTTTGTGGTAATCCTATCAGTTCGGTCTTAGCCGTGCCTCGCCACTCTTCTATATAGTAATAAAAGAAAAGCATAATCCCTGTGTTTAGAAATATGAGATTTGCTGGAATCTGGCGAGCCACACTGGATTAAAAGTGGTTTGGGCTCAGAGTCAGTGCCTTTTAGTGATCACGTCTTTTGTTCTCAGTTAAGGAAGGTAGAGAATGTCCTAAAGTGCTGAACTTGATCAAGGCAACACAAGGCAAAAGGAGGAAATACAGCAAGAGCTGCATGTATTGTCAAATGTTTTTGCTTTTTTTTTGCTTGATATTTTATTTGTTTGTGTGAACATACTTTATGACTTACAGTAATATTCCTGATCTGATATGGTAATGATTGTACGTAATTATATATATTTTTGCAGCCTTTTTAGAAGTGCGTCTGTAGAAACCCTTTTTAATCCTTTTCATAAATGACTGCCATGGACTAGGCAGGAAGTTCATTTCCCTCTTTTTTGTTGTTTTTGTTGTGTCAATCATGTCTGTCATACCTTGTAAAATGTGAATTTGGCTAATGTCACCAATGTGAATGATAAGTAAAAAGTACTCTGTCCATGAAGCACCATATGAATCCATGTAATTTCATTATGTAAAAGGCCTCTTCGGGAATGTCCCCAACATCTGAGAAATGCAAATGTCTGACGCATTAAATAGAGGGTCCTTCATAGACAAAAGTTTTTTTTGATTGGATAGATTTTAGGACAGGCCATATGAGCCCGAAACCAAGGACTTGTTCCAATCATCCTTATGTACATTCAGCCTTATGCTCTCAATGAACTATTGGGGAAACAGATAATGAAATATCAGGTTTCATTTGTGTGAACTGTATTGAAGGACTTCAAAGCAGACTTTTATGTAGCCTGAAAATCCCATTTAATCAGCCTTAACGTAAAGAGCACTTTATTTTTATTTTATTGGTTTTATTCGTGTTTTTCCTGTTGCTTAACAAGATTTTAGCCATGAGATTAAGGAAGTTGTGTTTGACCCTTTAATCATTTAATCTTTTTTACAATACATGAAATGTATTGTGGCATCTGACGTCTTGTTGCCAAACACTGTATATCCATAAAAACAAAGTTTGTTTTCCTCTAGAGCTGCCAATCACATATTCTTCTTTTAAAAAATCTGAATAATCACACTTTTGATTTTGATGTAATTTTAATAATGAATTAGGTCTACATGAAACACTAATGTAAAGCATTTGGTCACGCCTCATCGACAAACTGATCATTATTTTATTTGTGAAAAGCTGCCTACAATTTGTAATTTGTAATGTGCTCAGTCTTGGTAACGTGCGCTGCAGATACTGGAGTGTGTCAGGTCAAAACATATGATCAAATTAATCCATGATCAATGTACTAATTATTTTTAGAATAATCATGAGTTAAAGCTTTAACTTTGACTGCCCTATATTTCCACCCTTATTTCTCATATATATCTCGTATAAATAGTTTATTTGTTTTAGACTCCATTTGGAATTAGGGTGAAACCCTCAACTTCCTAAGAATCAGAAATACTGATGATTTCAAATGAAAAATATAATTACTGTTGTGTATGTCATAATTGCAACATTCTGTGTTTCTTTCTTTCATTTACTTCTTTATTGTGACAAGAAGATAAAACCATTTTTGCGACATTATTTCAACCATTAACCTTTCATCTCTCTTTTTTCCTGCTGGTTGGGCATCAAAGAAACATGATTCAGTGGATAATAAATACAGTAAATACAGGGCTGTATTGATTTATCATTTCAGTGTGGAGCACTCTGCAGGCCATAGTATATTTGAACATTTTATTTGTGTGAGTGTTTTTATGCGTCACTGTGTTGGCTGCAGGACTCTCCAGTCTATTGGATTGAGATTCATTCGCTATTTAAGGGTCAGGGTTCACCAGTTGCATGGCTCACTGATCAATACCGCTGCCGCACACCCTGCCTGACCCCAGCGTTTTGTCACCGTAAATCCATCGACCCCCCCAGTAGCTCCCTTCTCTCCTGTTGCACCCCCTCTCCCCTCTACAGGCCTGTTTTTGCTTCTTAAGTCATTTAAAGAAGCGATGGAGTCAAAGGGGAAGCACTTTGTCAGAGCTAAACATTTAACACTCTGTAGATGCTGATGCTTTGATGGTTAATGCTGCACTGGACTGCTATAGTTCTGATGGAATGGAGAAGATGAGTGCCTTTTTTTAAATGATGAATCAGGGGCCCTGACCAAATATGTTTTACTTATGATCATGTAGATTCATTATGTACTTTATTAAACTCAGCTTAAAAGAGAAACAACAACAAGTTGCGTATAACCCTTTATTTTTGTATTAACAGGGGATAATTATCCTTGTACCGTCATTGTTTATAAAATAGAAGCCCAACTTATTTTAAGTTTGTGTTGATCTTCTGTGTGTGATGTTTGAGTACATATATGTGTGCAAATACATTATATGTACATGCGCAAGTTGGGGCTCCTAGCGTCCTTCATGTGCCCTTGAGTCATTCCTCATCCCATCTGAATGCAAAGAGTGTGGCCCTTCATTCCCGTCTCTTCTGTTCTACATACCTCCTCCCTCCCTTCGCTCCCCTCTTGTGCTCCCTGCCTTCCTCTTCCTCCATCTCGTGTCTGCGGTGGCAGCCATCACGGCGTGTATGCAGACATGTCTACTTTGATATAGTGTGCCAAGGTTTGCCTGATCACCAAGGTCAGAGACGTACAATCAATTCAATCCACTCATTATTATTAGGGGTATAAATAAATTTAGGTGGAGGACTGCACCTTGAACTTTGAACCTTTACTCTTTGCACAAATGTATCTTTTTACAATTTTTCCTTGTTGCTTGGTGACAAAGGCTGTGTTCGTCTTGTGCGCCTCTGTCCTGTGTGTAGCAGTGCAACAAATCCATTAAGTAAATGAGACGCAGCAGCCATTTTACATATGCAATATGTGGGAAACAATTCCCTCCATGGTAAAAGTGTTTTTATTATTGGACCTTTCTTGAGTTCACTCTTATGATTTCTGGCCTGGTTAAGCATACGGCGATGACTAATCCTAAAATCACAAAAGTCTAATGTGTGCGTTTCGGTTTTAATTGTTGATTTGCACCGTTGCACTTTTTTGCTATTCTTGTGTTGTTTTATTTTGTCTCAAACAAATGCATTGAGATTATATGAGATACTCTAAATGTGTATAGACAAATCCACCATTTATATTGTTTTATGTGATTTTGAAGTTTGATTTGCAACAAGTTTCATTTAGTTTAGTTTATTTGTTTATTTGAGCAGTATACATTCTGCTCAAAAGGAGTAGGCAGCAAGAAGCTTATGTGCGTCTATCCCATAGTCAATATAATATACATTTCACATGATACAACACAATAACAAAAAGGATAGGCCAAATGGGCACGTTATGGCCTTGTGTGAGAGAACTGCTGGTGGTTGCTGGTCTCTTTTGCCCCTTTGACGAGAAACCCCACTGAGAATAAACCCCGTGTTAAATCCTCCACTGCACTGTATTGCGCCTGAGTTGACAAAGAAGTGCCTCGCATTCTACCTCCCTTGTATTTGTCCATGATCTCTCCTCTCCCCCGTCTGACCCCCCAAAACCAAATTATAAAATCATCGAGAGCATGATGAGATTGCTGCTCGGCTATTAATCTTCAATAAATACATCTTGACCCAGGGATTAAGTGTGTGCCCTCTCCACCCACCAGCAGCACACGCGCTCGCTCGTCTCCCACAGGTCCCTCTGACATAAATTATGAAAAAAAAACAGAAAAGACCCAGCAGTGGATTGAGGTAGGGTTCCAGTGCAGATTGAGGGTTGGGGACGGATGGCTGCAACCTTTTTGTGTCTCTATAATCTGTGCGGAATTACATACACCTCTTATAGTATATTATGAGGTGGACATGGTCATGTGCATTTATGTATTTATACCTGCAGAACACTTTACTGAATGCAATACAAAGTAAAGTTAAAAATGAGATTGGATTTTTAATCTTTGGACTCAATATCAATCATTATTACGAGTATTAAAAAACTCACAGACTTGAAGCCACGCTCCTTCTTGTCCCGCGATACTTGAATGAGACGTCTGGACAAAAAAAAGACAGGGCCTGCCATTTCTTCATCATCGCTCCTCCCTTCCAGCGGATTCACAAGGGCATCAAACATGTACGGGCCTCTATCCCACCGCCCCCTTTCCCGGTGTACAAATCAACATAAAACAATCAGACTATATGTTGATTTAACACTGACCGAAGCTGCAGAGATCGGAACGAACCTGCGCGCTCTTTTGGGTTCGTGTTGCACGTCTTTGGGCCTCACGCGCTGAGGTTTTTTTTTTATCATAGCTACCGCTTCTGACCGTGTGTATGTTTCCTTTGTGAAGTTTAGCTCTGGCTCTTTTTCCCGGTCTCCTGTCTCATTGAGCTGAGCAATGGCCTTTTCCCCCGACTGCTGCTGTGGTAATTGAAAAGCGTGATGGCTTGCTGCCGCGGTGGCCGCCATCTGTGTGTCTGAGTGCTCCTGTGAGTGTGGCCCTCGTAGGGTGGGGCGTGGCGTGCGTGTGTGTGTGTGTGGGGGGGGTCAAGGGTTATGTGTGAGCCAGACAGGTCCCGTGGGGAGCTGTTAACACCTCATAGATGCCGTGGGCCTCTGGATGGCTAACGCTTATAACTAGTCTGCTGCCACCAGTGACTATGAAATGATAGAAATGTACGACGCTGTTTCGTTATGTTTTCCACTTGTGTGTGGATGAAGTGGACCACACCGAGACAAAGATTTATACCGCACAAAACCAATTAGTCGCCCAATCACCATTTAATCAACAGGCATTTAATTAGATTCAAACGTAATAATTTTAACACTCATTTATCAAACATCTGCCGGTAATGTCTTTTACATGCAAATGAAAATGCAGCTATATTTGTCAAAATGTCTTACGATTTCAAATTACTGTAGTTTTGGAAAATAGGGTTTTAACTTTAAGTGTAAAAAAAAAGAGACTTTAGGACATTAGAAAACAACGTTACGTTAATTCACAGTAGGGCACATGTTTCTACCATTAACCACACACACTGAGTTTATTTCAGATTCAGTTTATTTGCAGTATAAAACCACATTGGAAAAAAGGTCATGGCTTTTGTCTCTTGAGCGCATGGTAAAAGGGGAGGAAGAGTGTAGAGAGACATTCTGCAAATTTCTCATATTGGGGTGCACACAGTTGATAACTTCTAATACATTAGGTTGTTTTGTAATATGGTTAGAATATGTGGTTTGTCTTATTAACGCGTCATGTGTCGACTAAACAAAAAGTGCAGGCCCCCTAAATCAGAACATTACCCTACCCGACATATTTAAACTCAACTCATATCTACATGTAAGACTCAACCAGACTCAGCTTGCCAACAATGACCTGTGAACAGCTTCGCCATCAATATGTCCCACATATCCTGCCTGGTTAGAGCGCACAAGTCCTCCGCTGATTGCATTAAAATGACAAACATCCCAACAGCAGCAGGCGCAGGAAGAAGAGCTGAGTGATACATGGCCAATCTATTTCTAATATGAATGTTCCCCAATGCATTTGAGTCAGCCACTGCAGACAGATTACCAGATATTGCATTTCCGTCTGAGAATGAAATGAAGAGATAATTATGCAGCCTGTGTGCTAATGGCTGGTCGTAGCGTTGATGGATTTGATTCAAGATGTCAGTAAAACACGCGCTAATGACTGTGTTGATTAGTTGGATTGCTTTAATACTGCTACGGCCGTTAATCTGCTGCATATATGTGCACCCATTGCTGCAGTAAGGTGTTGTGTAGCGTGATCATTGCTCTGTTTATACATTTTAGAGAGTTTGTCACATTTTGACTGTATTTTGTTAAACTTATTAACTTGTTTTTGTTTATTGCTATTGCAAACAGTGAAAGGGTTCACAAACTAGGATGATGATGATGATGATGACGATGATGAAGATGATAAATTAAGTACGTTTTAACTTATACTTTATTACTCCCCATAGGGAAATTCATTCTCTGCATTTGACCCATCCGCAATGCTGCTGGGGCGACCTGTAGGAGCAGTGAGCTGCCAGCGGAGGCCGGCGCTCGGTCACCCATCTCCGGATGTGAGGCCAGGTTAATGGTCAGAAACACCCGGCTGGAGGATTTGTACATGTTTTTAGTGGTAGGGGACACCGGAGTACCCGGAGGAAACCTATGGAATCAAACCCGGACCTTCTGTAGCTGTGAAGCACAGGCGCTAACCTCTGTACTACCGTGCAGATGATGATGATGGTGAAGAAGATGATGGTGAAGATGATGATGGTGATGATAATGAAGATGATGGTGATGATTTGGTGCAATGGCGTCACATAAAACAAAATCATTAAAGTAATAGGCCACCGTTTTTCCATACTGAGATACGTCCGCGCAGTAATATCTTCACTTTACTGCGCGGACGTCGAAGTGCTCCTAAGTTGTTATTACGCCTTACAATATAGTTCCCCTTTTTATCCGCTTAGAAAATCGACATGTTTAATTTTGTGTAACTATACTTGGATCGTGTAAAGGCTCACATAACCTTATTTAAATATGGAAACCGTGGAAGAGCTTGGTCGCTTCTAACTCCACCCCCGTTTGGGTCCTTATGCTGGGAGAGGCTAAATGCTAACAACATCTTTGGTCTTTTTGCGTGACTGAGGACACGCTCAAAGACCAGACAGGTACACATCAACTCGTCTAAGCTCAGGTAAGAACATATCTCAATATGCAAAAACAGTGGCCTATTCCTATTCCCAGAGGTCACTAAACGGTGGACCTGGGTCCGGATCCAGACCTATGCGCCAACCCGAAACTTCGATCCGAACTTTGGACCCAACCCTGAACTAAACCTGGACTAAACCAGACCTAAACCAGGACTAAACCAGGACTAAGCAGGAATAAGCAGGGCTCAGTGTGTTGAACTGAGCAAAGAGGAGAAACACATCACTGTCATATGTGCACATTGTGTATAATAGAGGCTATGCATTCTGCTTGCTCCTATTTTGTTTAGGAGCAAACAAAATATTTTTAGAGCAAAAAAACAGGATTCAATCAATTGCATTATTTTTCAATCACAGTAATAGATTTAAAAAAGGCTTTTTTTTCAATTCGTGACCCCTGCCTTAAAGCATTGAAATAAGATATTAAAATAGATCAATATATGATAAGATAGATATGATAAGATAGATAGGCTCTAAATTTACAGAATACACATATACCAACAAACAAAGCAATGTGAGCTGGTGGATTTACAAATAAGTATAAAAAATCAGTAGGTGTAATATGGAAGTTTAAATGGAGCCTCCCTGGGGTGAGAATGGTCCACTGTGATCTGACCTGTTTTTTTTGTATGTTTGTTTGTATACTTTATTGTCCCCAGAGGGAAATTTGTCCTCTGCATTTGACCCATCCTTCAATGACACCAAGGCAACCCGTAAGGAGCAGTGGGTGACGGCAGTGCCGTGTCCAGGGACCCATCTCCCATCACCCATCATCATCAGCCAGGCTGATGGTCAGAATCACCTGCGTGGAGGATTCACCTATTATACATGCTTTATAGTGGTAGGGGAAACCGTAGTACCCGGAGGAAACCTACGCAGACAAGGGGAGAACATGCAAACTCCACACAGAAAGGCCCCGTCCTGGTTTCTGAATTCAAACCCAGGACCTTCTAGCTGTGAAGCGGAAGCGCTAATTACTGCGCTACCGTGCTGACCTGCACACCCCTAGCCTTGGAGATGTCCAGGTTCTGGAAAGGTTTGCACCATACCCTGCAATCTGTCTGTCCCTGGCAGTGGCCCCAGCGAACCACATAGGGATAGAGGAGGAGACTCGATGATAGCTGTGCACCTTTATCTTGGTTGGCAACTTGAGTTTCTTCAGCTACTGCAGGAAGAACATTCTCTTTTTTATGAGAGAGCTTCAGCCCCCACTTGAGGTCCTGGGTGATGGTGGTGCCTAGGAAGTAAAAGGAGTCCACGATGGAGATGGTGGAGTCTGTCAGATGGCAGTAAAGATGTCCATGATCGTCCTTTAACTCCAGATTGCTGTGGTGGTACCAGGTCTCCTGACTCATCTCCATCCGAGATAAGCAAGATGAGGGGTGTGTCGTCCACAAACTAAATCTGTATTACGGACTGGTGGCTGGTGTTGCAGCAGTTGGTACAGAAGAGCAAGGGGAAAGGCACATAGACCTTAGGGGACCTGGTGTCGATGGTCCGAGGGTCAGAGATATTCTTAGTATAGGCAGAGGCAGAGTTTATAGACTCTTCTTGCTTGCTTGCACTATACCAAAATGCATAATTTGGTTGTAGAAAACAATTGTACTGTTCAACTATTGGTTGGTCATTTCTTGTGTGTTATTAAGTCATTACTAAGTCTTAATTAAATTAATTGAATACCTGAACTTGTAAATTAATCCTCTTTAAATTCTATATTGATACCCACAAAGCCCCTGACTCTATGCCTTCGTTTGTTAACACATTGCATATCATGAGAAATATTCAGTGCTCCTCCCCCTCTTGTCCTTCCTCGTTGATCCTAACCCAAAGGCCCCAAAATGAAAAGAGCGTGCGCATGTGCGCGTGCACACACACACACAAACAAACCCACACACACGTAGGGCTGTCCCTTGCTGCTCCATTAGAGCTGAATTGTGGCTGTGATGTGTAGGACCCAGGGGAGATGTTATTGTCAGAGTTGATTTACTCAGCACCATCTGACACAGCCGGGTCTGAGAGCTATACAGGTGTGTGTGTGTGTGTGTGTGTGTGTGTGTGAGACAACAGGCTTTAACACATTGTCCAGCAAAAAGCAACAGTTAAACAACTTTTAAAAACACTTGGACTTGAAATACAATATATAGGGTTATCAAATCTTTCCATAGTAATAGTCCATTTACCACTGCTAATTATTACACCTTAAAAAAGCAGTAATTATGTGTATGCATATATACGATTTCATGATTTTGATTTGATTCAATATATTTAATTTTTTCAAATATTTTTTGCAAACATTCTTTAAATTAAAATTACACTATCTGCTGTATTGTATCAAAATATGTTCTAGTGTAAAATATTCAAGTGCTTAGCTCTTTAGACATTTGAAAATACTGTACTGATGTTTTATTTTGTTTATTTGAGCTCTTCACATTCTTATTTTCTTATAGAATTCACATAATGTCACAATAATGGAAGTTAAAAGGAGTAGGCTGAAGCAGGGAAGCTTTCTGTACAGTATGTGTGCCTTTATAGCAACAGCTGCATGCGCTCCCCATAGGGAGCACTACTAATAATAACAGCATGTCAGCATCTCACACACAATTGACATTACTTTGACATTTGATACAGCTTATTCCTTCCTGAGTTTACCAGATAAAGTGCTCATACTGATACTACAGTATGTTCATAAGGTAACAAAGCTGTCATTTGCAATCACAGAATAAGGATGCAGCACTTTGACAACAAATGTTCCAACAGCATAGTGATTTTCTTGTGTTTATTGACGGTGAAGCTATACAGTAGTTCTTCTGAAAGGCACCAACAGGACTTTGAGATTTTGGCTGTGTTAATAAATAAAGTCTTATCTTATTTGCGCCAGGAGATATGTTGAAACTTTAGACTTACTTTGAATTTGATCATAAGCCGGTAGTCAAGTAAAATTGTATGTACATGATACAGTAGTGTTCAAAATAATTTCAGTCCAACATCACTAACAAGATTATTCACAGTTTTTGGTATAAATCATATACAGTAACTACATGGCCAACAATTTACCAGAAGGTGCAGTAGATTCTTAGAGACACAGACAGACCCAGCATTCATGGTATGCATGCTCTTACTTCTTTGTAGTTGAATACTCAATTGAAAGGGGTGTGTTCAAAATAATAGCAGTGGGGAGTTCAATTGGTGATGTCAATCATTCTGTGGAAAAAACAGGTTTGAATCAGGTGGCCCTTATTTTAGGAAGTCAGCACATGTTATACATGCATTTCACTTTGAAATCCTGAATAAAAATGAGTTGTTCAAGACCTTGTTCAGAAGAACAGTGTTCTTTAGTTAACATTTTGATTGGAGACTGCTAAAATGATCTCCAGCGCATTAAAATGGAAAGCAAAAACAGAGACACGTGGAAGAAAATGGTAGACAACCATTCGAATGGATTGAACAATAGCCAGAACTGCAAAGGCTCAGCCAATGATCAGCTCCAGGATGGTCAAAGACAGTCTGAAGTTATGTGAGTACTGTGACAGTTAGAAGACGCCTGTGTGGAGCTAATTTATTCACAAGAAGCCCCTGCAAAGTCTCACTGTTACAAAAAAGACATGTGCTGAAGAGGATACAATTTTCAAAAGAACACATCATCTGGCCTAAGGAGAAATGGAGAAACATTTTGTGGACTGATGAAAGTAAGATTGTTCTTTTTGGGTCCAATGGCCGTGGACAGATGACCCACAAACTCTGAATTCAAGCCACAGTCCACTCTGAAGACGGTGAAGCATAGTGGGGCAAGCATCATGATGGGCATGTTTCTCCAACTATGGTGTGGGGCCTATTTATCGCATACCAGGGATCATGGGTTAGTTTGGATATATCAAAATACTTGAAGAGGTCATGTTGCCAAATGCTGAAGAGGAAATGTCTTTGAAGTGGGTGTTTCAACAAGACAATGACCCAAACACACCAGTAAGCAGTGGCCTGCCCAATCTCCGGAACTTAATCCCATAGAAAACTTGTGGGGTGACATCAAAAATGCCATTTCTGATGCAAAACCAAGGAATTGTGGAATGTTGTCAAAGCATGTTGGGCTGGTGTTGACAGGTGCCAGAAGTTGGTTGACTCTATGCAACACAGATGTGAAGCCGTTCTAAAAAACTGTGGTCATACAACTAAATATTAGTGTATTGATTCACTGGAAAGCTAAATCCTGATAAATAAATATGTATTTATTTATGTAGTACATACCGAGTGTGTAAAGACAAATGCAGACACTGCTATCTTTCTGAACAGCCCAATGGTCATTTTTTGTAATTTTCTGAAATTATATAAATGTATAGAAATTATACATTTCTCTTCATGTTTTCATTTAGAAAACCATGGGCAATGCTCCCAATGCATCGAAATAAAATCTATTATGAAAATGTTGTGCTTAACTAACGTTTTTGAACACACTGCTATTATTTTGACCACAACTGTATGTTAACAGAATATCAGCATCTGAAAGCTTGAGATTGGTGGTATTCTTTTCACCTTTTTTTTTGCATGCTTGCAATTGTATAGTTGTATAGTATAGTCTACATTTAATCACAACTGAGGTTGTGCAGAAAGTTTTTCAATGCTGTTTTCAAGCTCGAGATGGTATATCTTGTTTAATTCTTGCATCTTTTCCCATATGCAAGGATTATTTTAAGCAATCCGTGAAATTGCACACCTAACCAAATGTAATTCTTTACTTAGCAAATGGTGGTGTTTGTCTCATCTATCTCATCTAAGTAAGTAACCTGGGATAATCCCAGTTATTGTGGAGGAGATTTAACATGTTCAGGTCTCACACCTGCAGAGACTGTTTAGACATCACTAAATGGGCATGTCTTGGCCTTAAATGTGAGCTGCCGTATAGTGACCAGACGTTCACAATACCACAGCCTTTGACCCTTCACTCTCTCCTCCCGACTGTTTATACCAAACTCGCTTTGACTCAGGTTACACACCTGTTGCTTTTGCCAGGCCATAATGATACCTTCCACTCAGGTGGGATTCTGCTGTCTGGTGTAGCTTTTCTTCTTCTGGCAACTTGAGGAGCAGAGCAGACGGGCATTAAGCAAGTAGGAAGGTGGATTTTGCGCTCCGAAAATAAAGGTCAGCTGGTGGTTGCCCACATGATCTGCAATACACGATGCGAAAACCTCACACCACTTTCATGAACTTTGTTACCGGCTGCAACATCTTCTATAATGTGTAATAATCATTGATTATTACACATTTTAAAAAAAACAACACGTATCATGCTCTACTGACAGAAAATACTTTAAAACTTCATCATCAAATGAAGACTGAGTCAAAGTACTCAGAGTCAGAGTACTCAGGGTACAATAACAACAACTACTACTACTAATACTGCTATTACTAATGCTACTAACACTACTACTACTACTACTACTACTACTACTAATAATAAAATATAATAATAATATAATTATAATAATTGTTATTATTAACATAATTATTATTATCGTTGTCTGGCTCTTATAATCGTATAGCAGTGCGAGGAGCGAAGCGGAGCTCACTCACCCAAACGAGCACAAAGCGCCCCCTCCCCTCAACACTCACTAACGCACATATAGAATTAAAAAATCAACATTGTAATTGTACTGAGCTAAGTACTAAATAAAATGTATCGATTTTAAGATACTGAAATATGTTTCAGTTTTGCAAATATAAAATACAAATTTATACTATTTTTTTTTCTAAAATTGAGGATGGAGTGCTCAGCATTGTCAAAAACAAGTTTTCCCTTTGTCAAGTACCGAGAGGGCGCGTTAGAATAAGTCAAAAAGTCAATCAAAAGGTCAATCACTGCAATCGCCATAAATATTGCATACAAAAACCCAAAAACTAAGTCCCCTAAAAAATAAAATAAAATAAAAACATAGAGGCAGTAGCAATACCGTAATCTAAGATTGAGGGAGACAGAAGGGCGCTTTGGGCACGGCGGTCGGCTATTATTATTATTATTATTATTATTATTATTATTATTATTATTATTATTATTATTATCATTATTATCATTATTATTATTATTATTATCATTATTATCATTATTATTATTATTATTATTATAAGATAGGTATACTTTTGTAATTTATCAAATCAGTATTTAATCAATATTTAGCCTCAGTTATGCCAGAAACACTTTCCAGATTGCAGTTGACCAAAATAAACAACATGGAGGAAAAAAAGTGCTCCACTCAACACCAAGTACACAAACACACACAAACTCTCCCACACACACATATACGGTTCCATCTACTTAATTGAATCTGACTTTGAATAACTAAACAAATGAGGAAATTCACAAGGGGCACTTGATCCCTTCTAGACTAATGGATTACAGATTCCTTTCCCATAGGGGCATTTGGATAAACAAGACCAAGTAATCTCTGAATTGATGAGTTGACTCTGTCTGCATCAAATTTCTCCACTTAGGAGCTATTCCATACGTGATACTGCTGATCCGTGTGTGGTATCTCTGATAACCAAGTTGCATTTTATAGCAGAATAAGGTTCTCAGGTCTTCAAACATAAAACAATGAATTGAGGCCAATGAATAAATTGTGACACCATTTATCTGAAACCATCTGACCAACTAACCAGTTCCTCTTCTGTCAAAAAACCTGCTATTATAGCAGTATTAACTTCTACTGCCTCGGTTTACAGACACACGTGGTATGAATGACTTTACTGCTGGTCTACGGTGAAATGGGTGTCTCAGATTGGTATTTTTTTAAGCACATGAAGCCCAGCCTTTATTTCTTTATGCAGGTTTACTTCCTTTTTTACCATTGACTGTTTCCATGGCACCACACAAGCAGATCAAGACCTTCTTGAATATTATTTTATTTGTCAAATCTATGAAACCCTTGAGCCAAGAATTCAGTAATTATTATCAATTTTATAATTACCAGTAAGAATAAATAAGACATACATTTTTTCATTAAACAAACATGTGTATCATGTCTATTTGGGGTTTGTTTTATGTTTGACCAAAACAAAGAACACACACAAATGCATAGAATTGATAGCTTAAGACAACATCTATTTTTGCCTAAGTCCCTGTTTAAGAATGCACAAAGACTGCCTCCCTATTCCTATCAGAGAAGGAAAGAGTATAAAAATAAAATCTTCACAATGATAAATAGCTATATTTATACACATTTGGCAACAACCCGACATTTTAATCAACCTGTTTAAGTTTGAGGAATAAAAACATGACAACACAGATAATGTAATTCTGAAATGTCACTGTCTTACGCGCACTCCGACAACAGGATTTTCAGGCCGGGCGCATTTAATTGCGATCATGTAATCCAGGCCTGGCATCAAAATTATTGGGGGTATCAAAAGCATTAAGAAAAAAATAAATAAAATAAAAAATAAACTGTCCAACGTTACTCCCTTGAAAGGTCTTAAAAACCAAAGCAAACAACTTTCAGTCTTGACTCTTGATGATGTTTCTCAGCTGATCAAAACTGTCCATGGTCTACTTCATCTAACCAGGAGGCAGGGCTGGCAGGGAAGTCCGGATAACCCCCGCTGCTGCCGGTGGAGAGGTCCGAGCTGGGTCCGTTTGTGGTCGCCATAGAAACTCTGGAGTTGATGCCGCTGTTTGCTCCGGGTGTCATGATGGAGAGGCTGGAGTCGGGGTAGACCAGGCTGGAGATGAGTGGCTGGTGTCGGGGTAGACTTGGCAGAGAGCCCGGGGACTGGGGGAGGCCATAGGGGCTGTTGGAGCGCAGGTCGTGGAACTGCTCTTGGGATGGGAGTACACTGTGGTCCAGGGGAAAGGAGCTGTGGTTGCTGTTGCCCCCTGACGCCCTGTCATCGTGGGTGAAGACTCGCTCAGGCTGTTGTAAATGCCATTGGAGTGGCCCAGTTCCGACAGTGGAGGCTCATCTGAGAAACACAGGTCACAAACTGAGTTAAAAGTCTATGATTTTATATACTGTATTTTATCAACTGTACAATATTGTCAGCAAGCACACAAATCTTTGTGAACTCTGAATTTCATTTCACACCCATTCCCTTAATTACATTTTAAAATATCTCTTCATTATCTCTGTAATTTTCTGTAATTACTCCGCAGTGAAAATGATAAAAGTGATTACAGCATTGCCTTTCAGATATAGACTTCAAGCGTGCATGAAGATGCTTCTGTCAGACAGTCATGAACACTGTCATACTTAACAATTCTAAACAAAAAAGTCTATTCTGTATAAATTTTAAAATAAATCAAATACCAAAGGCTTACTGCATCAAGAATTTCTGTTTTATTTAATTTTATTTGAACAAGCTACCTAATTTAATAGGTGGGTGTTATTATAGCATTCCATACTATAAGGTTAACAAAAGCCTTCTTCTTTGTCTATCCCGCAATGTTTTTAAAGATTTTAAATCAACTAGCCCCTTCAAATTAAGAGTGCCTTGGGTTTCCTTTTATTAATATATGTTCCATCTTTTGAATTTGTAAAAACCCAACAACTAATGTCATAACAGGAAAAAGTGACTGAAAATGTCCCATACAAATAGACAACAATCCACGTAAGAAAATAATATGCGCATACATCACACATACACGACTTGTCTTTTTACCTGAGAAGGACACCTCAGCATCGCTGTCCATGCCCTCCTCCTGGATACTGTCCTTATCCGATTTGGAGCTTCCTCGAGACCTCTTCATGTTACGAAAATACTGCCCCACCTCTGGCGCCCAGCATCTTTCTTTAGGCGCTTTTCTTTTGCTCTTCTGTTCTGGAACCAAACCTGAGTGAAGAATCCATATTTTTAGTTTTATTTTTACCAGGGAACTCTGGAAGAATTCCTGTAATTTACCCGTCTGAGCACTAATCTCTTCATTCCCATCGTCAATGAGATTTACACTCCATTTTATTAACTTCTCAGCTACGACAAAGTGCTCACCCTGGGGGCAGACATGCATATTTCACAATGTCCTAACCGTTTCGTAGCTTGTAATCTATACACTTTGCTTATAGATACCATAACCACCACAATTTCTCCATGATTAGATTTAAACAGAAATATCCAATAAGAAAGACAAAAGATGAAGCTTAAGTTAATGATTTTCACCCTTCAGGGGACCCCTTTCACACCTAGCCTTTTACTGAATAATGAGTAAGCGTTTTAGTGGCTTCAGTCTCCACTTTTGTCCTTGCAAATAAAACAATATATATAGCCAGCAGCAACAGCAGCAGCAGCAGCAGCAGCAGGAGCAACTACTGGCACAGGACTCTGACCAGACAATGAAAGAGCAGGCTTTTATCATTGTTAATGATCGCACACTTAAACCATGCCCACTTTCTAATGGACTTTCCTTTACTCCATTTCCAGTCATAAATTCACCTGCGTTGCTCTTTCAGTATCTGTATTCTCATTAGGAGTGGGCCAGTAGCCCCAGTTGCTCACAATGAAACCTGAACACTATGGATAAGCTTTGATAATAAAGTTTTTTTTTTTTTTACCTGGACTACCCGCATGTCCAGGCCAGTTTCTGAGGAAAGCTGCTCTCGAACATGGCGAGCCGGTTTGGGAGAGTTGTTATAGGCATTCTTCAGCGTTTCCAGTTGTTTTGCCGTGATTGTTGTTCTTGGTCTTTTGGCAGTTGAATCTGCTTCTGTAAAAATGAAGACGAGTACATCATGTTGTGTGTATTGCAAATAGACAATTTTGCACTGCACACACTTGTATGCAGCAGACGTGACTTTCTAATGCACCGTAAACATTTGATCTCTCCTGCCCATAAACCAAGCGTGTCTGCGACCATATCTGCACATCTGCTGGCCAGCGCAGCAGAATGCAAGGCCATCAACAAAATGAATGCTGCCCAAGTAATTGCACCCACTCATTAGCAAAATAAACTGTGTGTTTTTGGTGAAAACTTGCTGTATAAATTACCGCAACATAAATCTGGTGTGGAGTAGCTGCAGTAAATTCAAATAAACTAGCAAAAATAAAGCTTATATGATGCACTTTAGGACACTGCGTAATTAGAGCATGATTAAAAGAAAGGTAAATAATAATAATAATAATAATAATAATAATAAGAAGAAGAAGAAGAAGAGTACGAATGATAAGAATAATAAGAATCTGTTGCTGTGGCAATTCTTTGATTTAGGCAATTCTTTATTTTAACAGCAGATATTAAGCTATATCCACACAATGGATAAACGCTTGAAATAAAAACTGTGCTGTTTGGCCTCGTGTTTTTCTAAAGACTAATCAACAGCTTTTTTTAGCTTCAGCATAATCGTGCAGTGCGTCATATTTTCTGACCTCGCTGCTTGGCAGTCTCGTAGTCCGCTTTACACACCAGTCGACTGTCTTCCATCAGGTAGTACTCGTCTCCGGTGGCCAGCTGCCTCTTGCACACGATACAAGCAAAGCAGTGCAAGTGGTACACAAAGTCCTGCGCCCGCCGCACTACCTGGGTGGGAGGAATGCCTTGCTGGCATGCCGCGCATTTGGTTCCGAATCTCCTTTTGAAAGGCAGAACAGTCCACATTGAATTTAGTTCTATGTTAAAAAATAAATAAAAAATAAAAAATGCCAAAAATAGTGTTGGTCACACTCACTTGAAGAAGTCGTCTTTACAGTAAACGCTGTCTCCTCTGCTAAAGCACTTGTCCGCCAGCTGAGCCTGACAGTCGCTGCATTTCAGACACTTGCTGTGCCAGTGGCGGTCCAGCACTTTGAGGATAAAGCGGTCTACGATGTGTTGACTGCAGCCCGCGCACATCGGGATATCTGAGAAACACAAAACATCCAACTTTTTGTACGCCGACACGTGCTTTAATATGACAGAGATTAAAGAAAAAGAGACACCTCCAAAGTAAGAGACACCTCCAAAGTTGACAGAAATGTGTACATGTATTTGTTGTGTTGCGCGTTAGTAAGCGCTTGTTTGTGTGTGTGTCAACACTTAAAATACAAATTTGCATGGGCTTAATAATGATGCAGATTTCCAGTTTTAAAATGAACATTTTTTTGACACAATAGCAGCTACACATAGCCTAAATAGGACA
Source organism: Neogobius melanostomus (assembly GCA_007210695.1). Classification (NCBI taxonomy): domain Eukaryota; kingdom Metazoa; phylum Chordata; class Actinopteri; order Gobiiformes; family Gobiidae; genus Neogobius; species Neogobius melanostomus. The sequence continues at coordinate 3,621,173 of VHKM01000221.1, read as the reverse complement.
ACATTGTTTGATGCAGGAAAATAATAAATCCATTGGCTAAAATGTTTACAGAACGCATTTATTTTTTGCTCCAAGAATCCGACGCAAAACCAACACAGGAATAATAGGTCCAAAGCGCAACACAAATATTAGGCTAAATGATAAAGGCTCAAATGAAATGTGGAATAATGTTCAAATATTATTATTATTATTATTTTATTGTTTTATTTTTAAGGAAACATGCCTATCAATCATCGTCTCGAACGTGTTTGCCAGTGCAGGCTATAGGTACAAAAATAAGGGCGCACAATGCAAAATGTCAGACGGTGACTTTATTACTAATTAAAAGAAGCCTCAGCCACTTCATATTCCATCCGGGCAAGGAATCGCGTGGCCATTGTTCATGTGGACAATTCATCAACTATTGATAAAGTCATTCTTGCTGCATCAACTTCGAGCCCTGAACAAGTGGGAGCCGCGTCCAGCTGGTGTATCCAGGTCATCATTAATTTAAGGCTCGGTGTTAAACGAGAAAGCTGCCTTCATATTCCTCACAGAAGAAACCAAATAGACATATAGGCCTAGAACGTGTGTCTTTAGATGCTCACAAAACAAATACAAACTTATTATAAAGCAAACTCAGACAGGCCTTTCTCACTACACGCCACACTTACACACAAAGGCCTAAGGAATTCAAGTCGATAATTTAGGTATTTTAGCGAATTCAGTGACCGTGATCAGGAGCGATGGTGACGATTAGAACCCGAGGAAACAGCTAAATAATGTATCAGGCTAAGAAATATGATCGAATAGGCAACACGGATAGTTTGTTTTCTGATCTTGTTTTTAGGCCTATAAAAATGCTCCCCCCCCATAGATTGATTGATAGAAATAAACACCTGTAGCCTACTTTTTGTTGCGGCGTTACCTTCGGAGATCCTCGTGTGATAGCAACGCAAGAAGCATTTCTGCGTCGCCGTGAATCTCTTTGGGAGAGTTGCGCTCATCGGGTCCTTCCATTGCTCATGATTCACGCGCACCGTCATTCATAGCGGCCTTTCCCCCCTCTATGTTTCAGACATAAAGTCCCGGGCTGAGGACTCGTCCCAGAGCGGACTTCGCCACTACACTGTGTAGTACGGGCTGCTGCGTGGGATTACGCGGTGTGGTTTCCTGGGCGACGGGCAGATAGATTAACATCAGCTATAGTTTTACTCGCAAGAAAAAGCGCAGGCTGAAAGCGCAGACCAGTGGGAGGTCCCAGATAGCCCGGTGCAGCGTTCAGTGCGCAAAAGATTTACTTTAATTTTAGCACCCGTGCCTGCATTTAGAAATAGCTTTGTGTTGATGCTAAGGAATCATTATGCGCAAAAGTTTGGAGCGTGGCCATTACGCACGCCGGTCAGTATGAAATGCTAAAAGACAACTTAATTTAGGCCACTTCTCATGTTATGTCATTGTCAAAAATATAAGATTTTGGGCGCACAAAGTTAACCCTTTATCCCCCCTCTTTATTTGGGGTTTGTTGTGCCGCGAGGATTTGTATAGTGACAATTTAAAAATGGCAGTAAAGTTATTGTTGAAAGTGTTTTCGTGACAACAAAAGCAACAACGATAATAATAATAATAATAATAATAATAATAATAATAATAATAATAATAATAATAATAATAATAATTTAAAGAAGTAGTGTTTCCATATGACTCCAGTTCAAACGAAAAAGGGTGAACACGTATCTGTGTTATTGTAGGCCTATAATAAACACACGGACACTGGCTGTGTTTATTTAGGCAGATATTGGCTGTTCAATAACATGTTGATCGGGCCAACACCCCAATGAATTTTATTGACACTGATCTTTGGCACAAAAGAGCGTCTGGGGAAATCACGGATAGTGGCGCAACAAACGGGGAGGCAGATGAACCTAAAATCAATGTGAACCTCACAAGTACATTACTATAAGAGACTTTTAGGAGTGGGGTTCATGGGCTCCCATTTTTTTTTTTTTTGTGCTTTTCAGCTCTATAATTATTTTTATGTCGAGTATTGATTGCGCGCTTAAGAGCAGCGAGCGCGACAGTAATGTGGCAACAATGCGATGAAACGGCCATCATCGAAATATACTGTAGGCCTAGATGGCAGCACAAAAAGAAGACAAGAAAATCTGTTACTTTCTCACCTCAAAATGCAAAAAAATAAAATAAAAATAAATTTGTTTACGAATCACACGTGTGCATATCCTGACGTTTGTCGTGAAATTGGCCCTTGTACTCCACAGGCTCTCCAAGCGGCTGCACCTGTTCGGGCAGCAAAATAACACCTGTGGACTTTTTCAACTCGCTGTTCTGTGTGTGCATGTGTGTGTGTGTGTGTGTGTGTGTGTGAGGGGGGCATAACTATGGCTTCATGTCTGCCGTGTCCACTGCGCGTCCAGTGCTCTATAGGCTGCAATATGCGCGTGATATGCGTATGGCCCGAGCTCCCGTGACAACCACAAGCGATGGTGTGAAATGACAGCACGCGGATAGCATCTGTTGATCTGTTCCCCGCAACAATGAAAGCTCATTACACATTCATAACGTCTCCCATACATGCACAACAAAAAAGATGACCCAAAGTGCCTGCTTTACCAACGCCAAACCAATATTGAATAGGCCTACTTCAAACTTCAAACTTCACAACTCAACTTTACGCACGTTTAATCCATATACGCGCATCAACAGCTTTTCGACGCCTGTCACTCGTATTGATACTCCGCACTGCCAACAATTACACAGTTATTATTGAATGCCCTACAACGGGATATGATGTTTTTTTCTCCCCTCACAGTGTGATAAACTAAACACAAATAGAGAATGTCTTACCTTGACCTGAAGTATACCGGGTGAAATTGCTCTGGCAACTTGACCCTGGATGTTCGAGCAGCATTTTGATGTATTATTGCAGCTGGTGGTGGGGAACAACAACAAAAAAGTAAAAATATGCCCCCCAAAAAAATAAATACCACCAGGCTTTCGTATCCTTTCAGTTTTTGTGGTGTGCTGTTAAAAGCGTTCCCGCGGCGAGCCTCAGGTTGCTTAGAATATTCATCAGGTTGCTATTTGATTCCGCACCGAACCCATACGACGGAGCGGTGTAAACTGACTATTACCCTCTCGACTGACTTCCCTTCTTCTCACAACTGACCGGCCGACTGACTGACGGAGTGCTGCCTGAGCCGCCGTGCAGGTCTTTAAACCAAGGAAGCGGTCAGTGCTGCCTCTGTCCAGGGTGCTGAAAGGGGAGTTCCTCTAAAAAGCCCGAAGGCGTGTGTTGCATTCATGCCCCCTCGGCCACCCTGCGCACACAAACACCCCCTCCCCTTTTTCTATCCATGCTTGGCTGTATGCTGCACGTGTCTGTTTTTCAAGGGCCTCATTGTGGGCAATTGGACAGCGCACCGGGTATTGTTATTCTGCGTATTTGAGGCTGCGTCCGCCTTTTGTTTCTGTTTCAACACAGACAGTTCATAAACCTCTACACACTACATAGTACATATATATTATTTAAAGTATATGAAAGTCAAATTTTATGTAAAACAACTAGGATGAGCAATATTACGGTGGTCCACAATCGAAATTCCATGGCTTTGACCTTTTGCCAATTACCACTTCAAAAGCGCTGAACCAACTCGGACGTCCTAGTACTACAGCTTTGATTTAATTTTACTCGCTCAGCACGCTAGCTGGAGTAGTGTAAGCCAATTAGATCTATGCTCTTCATTAGGGCAATTGGCTATCGTCCAACTCAAAACCTGCAACCATTCATCGCATTGTACACACAATAGCCAAACTTGGTCAGGCTATTATTCATTGAACAGTAAATGAGCGGTCAAATATCGTGAAAGTGGGTCTTGTTTTGTAATCTCGTTTGAATTTTGTATGGATAAATAAAGACAAAAGCTGACAGTGCTGAAGCCCAGAAAATATTAATAAGCTCGAATTAACAAAATAAGAGTAAAAGTCAGTACAATTACTTTCTTCTTTATTTTATTGCTATGGTTGTAAGCATTTTTTTTAAATAAATTAAATATTTACATACTAAATGACTGTATTCCTAATGATGATGATAATGTTTGCAAGCCTTTGGGTGCTGCTCTTTTTCAATCCACCTGTTCCAACAACCTTAGCTTCTTTTGGCAAAATATGAGTGGATGCCTTAAGAAAGAGCTTTAAACTCTCTTTGATTCATGAGCGTCATTATGGCAGATTGATAAAACGTTACTCCACCTGGGTCCCACTTGAGAAAACCTCTGACATCCGTTGTCAATGACCCTCAAAAGACTGGGCCTCTTGTGTCTATTTCTATTTGCCTCGGTTTTGCTTTCTGACCTTGATAGTATGGATGTTTCAGTGCCTTTCCAAGAGCCTCTTGAATTGAGGAAGCCTCCACTCATTGCTTCAAAGGAACATGCTGATTCGCTTTGTAGTGAGAGCTCTCGATGAAAGTGATACATGATTTTGTGCTTCAGATTGGTCTGCAATATATTAGAGAAAAAGATCAAAAAGATGCATTGACATTAAACTGAAGTAAAAACAACCAAGTTGTGTCTAATAAACATGTTCCACTTTTAAAGTATTTGTGACATTTACATTAATTGCAAATAAAAACCTGAGAGAGACATAGTAGCGCTCTTGAAAGAATCAAATTAAAATCATATCAATATTATAAACAGAAGCACAAGTGGAAAGTCCCAAAGTTAGTTGGACTAGTTAGTTTTGGAAGCCTGCTGTAGTTAGTAGCCTCTGAGCAAGCAATTAAAAAACACCATTAGGCAAGAGTTTTTATAGCTGGAGGTTTATTCAGATGTGTGTAAAATGTGCTGGTTTTAAAGTTACTTTCCATTTGTGCAAATGATTTGCATTGTTTAGATCATGGCTGTTCATATATATGTAGTGTGTGTGTATGTAACTGCCTCTGTATAGGACCACAGTGCCAGCAGTGGGGGAGTCTGGGGGCACCCATCCCACCCTTCTAACAGTGGGCACCCATTGTGCTGCTGTCATGATCAATCATGTTCTCCAAAGACCGGTCATGTCCAGGAGGGTGGGGCCCAATCACACGCCTCATTACCCTGGCTTGGTTACTTCTAAACGGGGTATCTACAGGGGACCTCAGCCTGTTGCTGTCTGGGTGGAGGTGATGTCAATAAACAAATTCAACAACAACAAAATAAACTAAAAAAGCTTTTGAAAATGGTTGTAAATACTTTCAGAATCACTGGTATTAACTTTGATGAAAACATATTTGACTAAACGACAGTGGGGAAAAGTTGACATTTAATAACACAACTACAAAACATTAAATCACAGTCATTTTTCCAACACATCTCAAACCTTCAAAAAGTATGTGCTTCTGCGAGGGATTTAATGTACAGTGTTACAGTGATGTCCTGAGATTTATGTCATATTTCTGTCAGTCATAAAGAAAATATGTTGTGATCGTTTCCTCTCACGTATAAAATGTAAATACAGGCAAGGGAACTCACTGCTGATGTGCCAAAAATGAAATTGGCGAGCGACACTTTTCAACATATTTCAATGTTGTAATATTATGTGAAATTAATCAAATGTTATGTAATAATATTAAAATCATATTGCACGAGACTTGTTTCTAAACATATAGAATGTTTCATTGTTTGGAAATGGCCCCATCTGGCCAGGTTTCACTGACCAGGCTGGCCATTGGTTTACTTAACCCAGCAGCTGGTAAAACTGCCCAACTGCTTTTCCACTTGGTCTGCAGAGTAACCGACACTGCCCCTTCTAACTCACTCACACACACACACACACACACACACACACACACGCACACACACGCACACACGCACACTCGCACACACATGCGCATATATAGGGCTCTCTGTCCCCCTGACTGGTCCGCCTGCACTGGGGTCAGCTGGCCTGAGCTCAAGAGATTGGGAGGGGGAGAGATGTGTGACCATTTAGTCTGCTGTTCCAAGCTTAAGAAGAGAAGTGGGTCGAAACTAGCCATTTAGGGCATAGGAATAAGAATTACTTAGATACAGTGGGTTGCATAAGTATCGCCCCCCTTTAACTTTACAACATTTTGCCACAATATGGACTATAAACATAAATATATTTAACTGAAATTTTATGTGAAAATGTGATTTTTTTTTATGAATAAAAAACTGAAAAGTGGGATGTGCATAAGTACCGGCCCCCCTTTCCTTTTAGTGCAAACAATTGCCTTCAGAAGTTGCCTGATTATTTCTGAATGATCACATGTTGACCCATTGACTAAATAAAGTCTACCTGTGTGTAATTTAATCTCACTTCAAATACAGCTGCTCTGTGATGGTCTCAGAGGTCTGCTAAGAGACTATTGGGGAGCAGACAGCATCATGAAGTCCAAAAACTGGGATAAAGTTATTGAGAAGTACAAAGCTGGGTTAGGTTATAGAACAATTTCCAAAGCTTTGAACATCTCTCAAAGTACAGATAATAGAAAGAGTGTGGCATCACTGCAAACCTACCAAGACCTGTCCATCCTCCTGAACTGCCATTATCAAGAAGCCTATGATGACCCTGGATGAACTGCAGAGAGCTACAGCTCAGGTGGGGGAAACTGTACACAGGACAACTATTAGTCGTACACTGCACAAATCTGGCCTTTATGACAGAGTGGCATTTTTAAAAGAAAACCCTAAGAAATACCATTTGCTGTTTACTAGAAGCCACATGGAGGCCACATGGCGGCTTCTGGCAAACAGAAAACGGTACTTCTTATGTTTATTTTTTTCTTCAAAATGGCTTGTTCTTGCCACTTTGCCATAAGGCCAGATTTGTGCAGTGTACGACTAATAGTTGATCTGTGTACAGTTTCCCCACCTGAGCTGTAGCTCTCTGCAGTTCATCCAGGGTCATCATCATTGAAGTCATCATAGGCTTCTTGGTAACAGCTCTGGTCAGTGCTGTCCTTGTGCGTTCAGTAAATTTAGGAGGATGGCGGGGTCTTGGTAGGTTTGCAGTGATGCCACACTCTTTCTATTTCTATGTGGTGTATTTAACTGTACTTTGAGAGGTGTTCAAAGAAATCTTTGTATAACCTAACCCAGCTTTATATTTCTCAATAACTTGTTTTTGGACTTCATGATGCTGTCTGCTCCCCAACAGTCTCTTAGCAGACCTCTGAGACCATCACGGATCAGCTGTATTTGAAGTGAGATTAGATTACACACAGGTAGACTCCAATTAGTCTAAAGGTCAACATGTGATCATTCAGAAATCTTCATTCAACTTCTGAAGGCAATTGGTTGCACTTAAAGGAAAAGGGGGGCTGGTACTTATACTCATCCCACTTTTCAGTTTTTTATTTATAAAATAAAATCCAAATCATGTATAAATTTAATTTCACTTCACGATTGTGTGTCACTTAGTGTGTGTCTTTCACATACAATTTCAATTAAATATATTTATGTTTATGGCCATAGCATGGCAAAATGTCAAAAAGTTAAAGGGGGGCCGATATTTATGCAACACACTGTGAATACAAACATTATACAGTATTAAGAGACATAACGTGTTATTATCAATTGCATCATGGTGCAAACTACCTTACCATGGCATTTTTAAAGCTATAACTAATTTCCCCAGTGTTATCATATCTGCCTAATTCAACAGCTGGCCTCCAGAAATGAATGCTTTGGTTTGTGTGTGTGTGTGTGTGTGTGTGTGTGTGTGTGTGTGTGTGTGTGTGTGTGTGTGTGTGTGTGTGTGTGTGTGTGTGTGTGTGTGTGTGTGCAGTCAGTACTTCAGACTAAAAGGCAGCCACCTTTGGCCGGGACCATCTCCTTTTGAATATTGATATGCTAATGATGAACAAAACATGGGACAAAGCCCCGACACTTCCACAGTGAACTACCACAATAACTCCTCAGTGAGGTTGTGACACTTTTACCACCCAACATGTGTCCCTAGTTTCATGCTCACACAATGAAGGCTGACAACCGCCCCAACCATCCACATAGGGGTCATTCTACTGTCCTATGTCCTGGCTGTTTATGCACAATTGGGGTTCCATTGTTGCAAGGAGGAGATATTAGCTTTTAAGGGCATTGACGAGGCCAGAGTTCAAAACCTTCTGTTCCTGACAAAAAGAGCCCCACATTATTCAGATTAAATGCAGAAAGTAAAAATCTGGTGCATTATCGACACGAGAGTAAAGGAGTGTAAATGGACAAAATAAACCAAAACGAAATAGGCTTTTGAGTCATTGATATTAAAGCTAACAATTATAATATGAAGACATTCATAAAAACTAATATGTGTTTTGTAATATATCCACTTGTAATTGATGAAATATGATGAAATAAATTGTCGTCCATGATTGTCACATGCTTTAACTCGGATTAACTTTAGAAATGATCTTAAATATGCATGTTACAGATGCACAATACCAAAGTAGTATATTACTCTGGCTGGTTCAGACAGGGAAGGCATCTAGTGTCAAAAAATATGAGGAATCAATGTGTGACTTGTTTGCTGTGTTGACCTCTGAGATAATGCAGATGAGAGTGTAGCATAGCAGCAGCATAAGCCAAATGACTTGACTTATTTGAAGGATAGAGCAGTGGTTCTCAAACCTTTCAGCCCGAGTACCACCTAGAACAAGTATCGCCAATCACCGTCAATGCATTCATAACTCAACATGCGCAAGTTAATTTGTTAATTACTGTGGCCCAGCAGGGAGCTTTTCACAGGCATGGATCAGATACAACATTAATAAATAAAGACATTTTTAAATACAACGAGATATATACAATTAATAAATCCTGTTTTTGCAAATTTTAGGTCACAGGAGATCAAGCTTATGCGCGTGCGGCTTAGGGATGCACGTATGTTTCTTTTCTTTTCTGGAGTGAAGGGGAAGGCGGAGGACGGATGGATAAGAAGGTTGGCACACGCCTGCCTGACAGTGGGTAATCCTCCGTCTCAGACTCGTGACCCACTTTCCTGGAGGAGCGTGATGTAGCAGCGAGCCGCCTCTCACCCACGACTCACCAGGATCCTAGACACCCTCTCCCCTGACCCCCACCCCGGCTTCACCAAGACAAAGAAAAGACAGACTCCCCTAAGATCCTAAAGCCAAATAAGAGGTTAAGACGCACTAATACCTCAACCCGATGTTCTTATCACTCGCGGGCATAAATCATTGCCTAAGGATGTGCCATTTAGGCGAACAACGTATTTTCAGAGTTTTATAGTCTTCTTATTATAACTATATTTTTTTATTTTCACTTTGACTTGACCATGCTTTCAGCTCAAATGTTCGCTTGAAATCAGTACAAACAACTTCCCTTTGACTCAGTGGCCAAGTGAGGCCTTTCTGTTAGCAGTGTAAATTTGGACATTTTGGTTAAGATACGCATGTACTGTACACAAATAGGTATCATTGATGAAGGCTCCCGACACCACCCACACTCTGCAGTCAAGGTATTCTCACTTTAACCTCAGAGTGAAGATGATACCCAAAGAACCTCCATGATGGACAACTCCTACATGACTGAGAGCTTACACAAATAGACAAATATATGCACACACATAGACAGTAAGGTTTGTTTTTGGTCAAAATTTGCCACACCTTAGTAATATAGGTTCAGCAGTTTTGGCGACATGTTTAATTGAAATCATTTGTTCATATTTCATTAACAAACAAGAAACTATTACATAAATCAATGGGAAAAGCTCAAATGCTCACAGTTTGAAACATTACAACATTATGGACTTTACTTTTGTTTCTTACAACAATCTTTGGGTCCATTGGCACTTGTTTAACTCCAAAAGGTGTTTCCATTTCCTGAATAACCAAAGACCAGAGTGAAGCAATTATAGGACAGGTTAACATTAAGTGGAAATAAGTTCCTGTTTCTTTTTTGGCACAACATTTGGTTCATGAGTCATTCTTACTCTGAACTACAGGAATCACATGCAATTGATCAAACATTCTGTTTTGCACTTCGTGTGATGTGTTTTATTTAGTAATTCCAGATACAGACATAATGATGAACCAATCTGGACATTGTGGTGGTGGACAAAGAGCAGAGGAAAGCCGTTGTGCCTGACATAGCAATACCACGTCGTGACATCAGGAAAAAGGACCATGAGAAACTAGTGAAATACCAGGGGCAAAGTAAGCATGGAATCATATTTATATGGCACCTTCCACAAACAGTCATAGTCAAAGTCACAGAGGAACTGAATTTACAATCACGAAACACAATAGTCATAAGAATCCCTTTATATACTGGAGTCAAAATGATTAAAGAAACAATGGGCTTTAAGTTTGCTCCTAAAAGCATCAACAGAGTCAGGCGAACGAAAGAAGAACGGAAGATCATTCCCGAGCCTCGGCACAACAGGCTGGACGGAGCCATCTCCTCTGGTCCTGAAACAATTTTAAGAGACCATGAGAAGGTTCTGATCCAATGACCTCAGCCACTGAGAGGGGGGATAGGGACATCTTTGATTAAGGAGGGAGCCTGACCAATGTAAAGCTCTGAAAGTGACTATGAAGGGCAGCAGTGGTGCCCTTGGTCATTGGAACACTAGGGAGTGGCTACAGTAGATCCCAGGAAAAACATCAGACATCTCAGAAAAGTGCAGTTATATGAACTTATAGGGTGTTTTCATGAACGTCACAAATCTGGTCCAAAACTGGAAGTGCCGCCATGTTGGATATACAGCTCATGCCAATTAACAAGACGGATTATCAATTCTGGACAAAACGTAAGATTTCGCGATAAACCCTCGATACTGGACCCCAAAACTTCTCACACAGTTGACAAGTTGTACAAAGAAAGACTAAATGCAAAAGAAAAATAACATTTTATAACCAAACTGAAGTTAATTGGGGATGAAGATCCATATGAAATGAAAACAGATGCCAATTTTTTTCAGTAAGTGAACCAATTTTCTCATCAATATGATTTGATATCATGCTCTTTATACAAAATTGACATAACATTCTTAAAAATTTGTGTAGTCATTTTTTTGGGGTAAATTTCCCACCTCAACTAGAGGTCATGTTGGAATTAACCTTGCTAATTGAAAATGTGATGTAAACTTTTTACACATAGGCCTAACCCTGTTATTTAAATGTAAAGCAATGTTATAGTTTTACGACAACAAATAAACATTGTAAAGTTAAATGTAAAACATTTTACATTTTAAACAAAATGAACCAATACACAAAAAAATCCACATACTGGCTACATAATGAGCTGCACAAACTCCAATGTTATCCAGATGTTTCTCATCCGAATTCTGATTGAGGCTTGCAATCCATAATCGTCTCCTTTCTTTAGATAATTGTTCTGTCTGCTCTTCCTTATTTTGCACAACTCTGGGTAAACGGTAATACTGCAAAGTAGTTTCTCTGTCTGATCTATTGTGACAGCCGAGAGCGCGACAATAATTCACCATTTTGCTGTTTCTAACTTCCCGGTACTGTTTGTATTGATAGGTGAGAACATGGGTAAGTATCGCCATCATGTCCGACTTCGGAAAAGGGACGTCACAGGAAAACACACTATACACAGTACATATATATAACTATGTAACATACAGTATATGAATTGGGTTTGAAGTAATAGCCTATATGTTGTTTAAACAATGAGCAAATACATATACACTTTTGAACTTTTGCCAAAACAACAAATATTTAGCAATGCTTCAAACCCGATTCATGCATATTACATGATACACTGAATTATCCTTAGATCTTCAGATTATACATTGAACAAAAGGAATTGAAAAGACCAGGTTTTTAGCCATAGTGACTTATCCCTTAAAGACATACTGGCTAAGTTGATGGCACGCGCTGCTTGCAAATAGGTCAACAAATGCTGTATAATGTATTAGATCATATGACAGGCATCTTATTTTTTTTTTATTAATCACAACCCACCCCTCCTGTTCTTTGCACACAATACACACACTGCTCTTACTTCTACTTTATCTTAATCCCTGGCAGACTTTAAGTGTCTGGCATCTAGGCAAAATCCTAAACGGGAGAGAACCATGTTTTGAAACCTAATCCCCTTATAACCATAGAATCAGAGTTGCCCTCAATTCACCTAAGTCCCAAGTAGGCCAAGAACAGGAAACCACTGCAGAAAAGTAAGGGAGTGTCCCAATAGACTGACAGACAGAACAGACAGGGTCAGCACTGATGTGTCACGAGGACATCCACATGCTCGTGAATATATAGACTATCATACATCGAATGTACAAAATTGGCCAATACATATAAGGTGACTCCTATAAAGTTCTGACATTGTGTGCAGCACTATCAATGATAAGTTATTACAGAGCTTTTATGGATACCATCTGCCGTATTGTACATTGTCACCCCTAAACATTATGATGTCACTTAATTGTTCTATTCAGAGTTATGAAAACCACAAATGAATATTATATATAGAGCACAATTCAAAACCTGGTGCATTGTAACATTGAAGCTGATGACAGGAAATACAGGAAAACAAAATCTGCATTTGTTGTTCTTCCTTACAAGTAGTTCTAGCCAGAGTAACCTAACAGACTACTGCTGATAGAGATTATTGCAGTGGTTCTCAACCTGTGGAGTGTTGGAACACACTTTGTACCTGTCATTACAAACATGAAATTTTTTAACGTACAATAAAAAAGCATATTGGCCTCATTTGAGTTTATTTAGTATATGAAAAAAGTGATATGGTTCAAGCATTGATCATAAGGTTGACTATCAAAACAGCTGAACTGTGATTTTAGGCCCACAACCCACAGACAATGGTCCAGTGGATTAAAGAAAACACATTATTAAAAAAGCAAAACAAACATTAGACTCGAAGCAGCCTATCTTCATCAGAATAAGCTAAATTTATGATGTGACAGTGTACCAAGTGCTATTGTGCAGTGGTTGGTACCAAGGTCATAGGTTTGGTGTCAATATTGGTGGGGACACTTCTTGAAAGGTGAGTGCTGGGTCCGACCAATGAGGGCAGGTGCTCTTCAAGGATCTGGTACTAATATTAGACAAAGGAGAGGATCCAGAGATCCACTCTGACTTACTGTAAAAGTCCTTTATTTAATGCATGGACAGTGGACACACATTAAGGCCATTCAATGAATTAAAAAAGGCACCAGGTGGCCTTAAATTGGGAAAATGTCACGTGAGGAGGTCTTCCACTACAACATTGCATCAAGACATGAAAGACAATAGAAACCAAATACAATAGAAACACTATGAACATGCGTTGAATAAAGGACTTTTACTGTCAGCCAGAGTGCCGCGGATCCTCTCCTTTATACATCATAAATAAATCCCTGTTTATAAATAAACCATTCTTGTAGAACAACTTTACCAGGATTTAACAGGATCAGGAGTAGAATATATTGTCTACAGAAATACTTATGTGTTCTCTACGGCAAATACAATTCGGTTGAGCTACTCAGCTTTATTTCAGGGACGGTGCATATTAATTAACATTTCTGTAAATATGCTAGAGTTAGCCACCAGACTATACTTTTCATCTGCTGTCCTCGGACAGATGTTAACGTCAGCCTGATATCAAGAACTATTAAATTAATAATTATTTACAATCTTTACAATATAACTTTCACAGTAGTAAAAAAAATACTCAGTACACAACTCACAACAAGACTGCCCATTTTGGGGATATTACAAAGCAACAGAAATATACTTTTTATCACTAACTAAGGAATATATTACTTAGACAAAACACGGAAGGCCAAATATATTAGTATTTACAATTCAAGTAACTTGAGTTACAAGTGCATATAAATGTATGAACTAAAAAATGCTAAACTCCCCCCCACATAAAATGCAGCACCAAATCAAGTCAGACGCTGGGCCATAAGATCTGCAGGTGTGTGTTACTAACGTCGTCAAAACAAAACACAAGAGAAAGGGGAAAGCAAAGGGAAAGGAAATGACTGCACTGTTGCTCGGTGGCATCATCACTATTTTCAGTTTATATTTTTTCAAAAATAACTCAAAAGTAACTAAAAGTAGTATAACTCAGTTACATTTTTGAAGCAGCAATATTTATACAAAAATATTACATTTTTAAAACTATAACAGCTGATATAGAATATATTACAATTTTAAAGTAACTTACTGAAAACTGCAGACCAACAGTCCCACAGTAGCGTATCATCTCATTTAGACAGACAGAACATTGAACCTTATGCAGACCTTAGACAGACACATACAGGGCAAGAGTCCAACAGAATACAGTATGAATGAAGAGTGTGTGGGATTTTGTGTAAATATTTTATTATGATGACCTATCTGTTTCTCCAAATGAGGTAAATGTGTCAAATAAATGATTTACTTTACTTACAGGTATACAGATTTATTCACAGTTATACACAAAAGTTACTTTTTATCAAGAAAGACCTGTAGATAGACCTGTATATGCTTGAGAGTTTTAGGCAGAGGCAGGTAGAAACTGTACTTATAAGAGTAGTTTGTATATCAATCGGTACTTTTTACTTCTATTTGAGTAACATTTTAATGCAGTACCTTTACTCTTTCTCGAGTAAAAATAAAGGTAAGACACTGTGAGTACATTTTAAAATTACAAAGCTTCATGTCGACCTAAAATACATGTAGTTTGAGTTTCGTCCCTGTTTTTCTTCAGAATTACATACTTTCCATAAAAAGCTTTTGGTGTTTTAAAAAGCAAATTCATTTTTGTTTTGATTCTTGAGACATTACCCAATCAGAAAGCAGAAAGGACGCACACTACAGGAGCACGACGCACAGCATTCTTCTTGTCTCCTCATTCAATACTAGGCTATATTTTGCTGCCCTCGTGTGGTGAAAATTAAACACTGCACACTATTAACGCAGCAGTAACTTCGTTTTGTTTTAGTTTTTAGTTTCTTTCAGCTCCCCAAAACACATACAAAGACTATATAGCGCAAACAATCAATCAATAAAAATAGGCTTATTTATTGTTGATTTAATCATAGCCTTGCCCTGCAGAATGATGCAACCGCGCTTTGTTTTACGTGGTGGCGACATGTTTTCTTTCGCTGCGAATCAAGAAATGTGACCAAGATTGAAGGCTGCTGGTTACTCCGCTGCTCCCTCCAGACTTCAGGCGAGGCGGGGCTTGTGCATATGGCTCATTTGCGCAACACCTCACTTCCTTGGTGGCTGCCATTGCTGTGGTGGACGAGCAGAGGCAAAAGTAACGAGTGTGGTATGAGAAAGAGGGAGGGATTGACTGTGGACCGGTCCGGGCCAGAACAAAGGGGTCATTTCTTCATAAGGAAAACATTCAAGAGGCGAAAGGGGGCGAGGGAGGGAAGGCTGACACACGAGCAGCACTTCTATGGCACAGTCTTCTGCTAACAATGTGGATCAAGACGTGGTCAGCAAGCGGCTACATTCAAGGTATTGTTTGGTTCCCCGGATATAGCGACGGGTCACTTAATTGTCTGTTGTTTGTCCTGGCGTGACTGTCGAAAGACGAGCAGCAAGAGGAGCGGCACAACAGCCCAATGCCACCTCTGCGCGCTCTGAGGTGGAGATAGGGGTAGTAGGTCAGGGGGACCTTCACCAGCCATCAGTGGGTTGTCCAAACACAGCGGCAGATTGATTGTCTCATTCCTGGATCGAGTTTTGGGAGAGCTGTGGTTAAAAGTTCAGACTACTGGGAGCCTGACAGGGCACACACATAATAGATTTGCCTATGTGGACAGGAAGGGGCTGTTCCAATCCTTCGTAGCATGATCCAATACATTTGCATGTAAACTAACAGTATAAAGCATTGTGTCTAACCAAAAACCGCAATAAAATCTGTCATAGCCTGCAACACTTCTATCATCAGCATGGAATATCTCATTTCAGTGTACACTGTCACAAACGTAAGGAGCAGTTTCTCTGTATAAGAGACTAATGATTATTGGCCAATTATTGTGAGCATATTAATTATGCTCCTGTTGAATCTGATTCACAAACGAACAACAATATTGCGGTAAAGTGTTGAATTGTTTTACTGGTGATGACATGAATCTGAGTAACACTGCTGTGGTATTTGTTGTAATCACATAGTATTTCAAAAGTAAATACTGTGAGTCATGTTGGTGGTTGGAACCTTCTGACCATTTACTTGCTGGGAATATTTCTGTTTCACTCACAAAGGAGACAAGCGTGACATTTAGACATTTACTTAATGAGGACTTGGTGGCTTTTCTGTGTAACTTATCATTACCCGTGTCGCCTAAAATTCAATACAGCAAGTTCCCCAAATAACTGCATCCAAAACGTACAATCTTACATGAGTAAAGTGCATGTATGGTGCTGTGTTTGAAGCTCAACAATTGAAGTGGAAAACATTCCTGGATGGTTTCTTGTTGGTTTCCCTGACAACAAGCATTGGCTCTCTCTGTACTCGCGGCTGATTTGCCCACTCCTCCAACCACACAGCATTTCTATAGTAGCCACACATACTCTTCAACAAGTTATTGGACATGTCTTTGCGTCTAACAGAATTCAGCAACACCTGTACTTTTGAGAGTGTTATGGTGAATCGGTGATGTGCACAGCAGACCGCACATTTGCCTCTGTCTCCATACAGTAATTACTTTCTATATTTACTGATGATGGATATTCAAAGTTGCGACACTCCTTTCTTCTTGCACATAGCATGGAATGTCAGATGAGGCCACGATAAATTTAGGAATGACACTCTGACACAAGAATAATGCGTTTTATTATGTTGCAGAGGAGAGCTATTACTGGTACATTTTTTTTTATTGGTTTCCAGACACCCTAAAGTCTCCCCTTTGTGGTTCACTGTGGCCAGGCAAGATGAGCGCAGAGTGCAGTTCTGCCATTATTTATTTATTTATTAGTTTATTAATTTTGTCCAGTAGGCTTTATTTGACTGGACAGCAGCGTGAGGACAAAGCAGTACTGCCATATGTGCACTAGGCTATCGACTGTTCCTGTCACTTTGTTTTGCGCTACTACTGCCATTTCAACAGCGTATTTAAAGCATTAGACATAGAAGTGTTATCTTCTAAATAATGCTAAACATTTACAATATTTTTTGGCTTCAGGCCACGCAAAGCTGTTTAAAGCCTAGACTGGAGGCTCCGCTAATAGTTGACATTCCATCTTAAAGATTAGGGTCTAAAGTGGTTCACTCCATCACCGCATTAACTGAAGGTGTTTCTATATATGAAGAACCTTAAATACGTTCCAGAGGATGTCTTGCACTTATTTTAAGCGGAGAGAGAAGTTAAGAATTGGTCAATATTAGCCCTTATCTGCATTGATTACGCATACATTGTTTATAGTTAAATTTAGTCAAAAGACGGCCCTAAGCGGATCCATCATTTCATTAACTACCTAGATTACAAATACACTTCAATCAAAATTTACGGTAACGCTTTAGAATACAGCCCGCAAGTTCCAGGTGTAAGTACGGGTAACAAGAAAGTAATTACACATGTAAGTACAGGTACTCTTGCAACGTGTAACAAGGGGGAACAATGTGTAACAAGGAAGTACAAAATGTCACAAGGCGGAACAATGTGTAACAAGGTAGTACAACGTGTAACTACGTGTCAAGGTGTAGTAAAGGTATTCAAAGAGCAATTAATGGTGCTGAGCTATCACACAGTTGTGGCAAAAGGGAATGTGGTATTATTAATAGTGCATTCATTTTAATGTTGCAGGACAACAGTATTACTGTTGTGAAAGTGAAGACATGACTCCAAGCATTTTTATTGATTGTTTATTTTTTATGGTGAGACACCGTTGCATGTAACAAGCAGAAACAGAGTGAACGGAGACAAAAAAATACAGTAAAACATGGGACATTACCACGTTATCACTGTGCAAGTATACTGTAACTAATGTGTAGGTACAGGAGAGCACGGGCTGTAAATTAAAACAATGCAGTGTCCGGTGAGGTAGAAAGATTAATGTCTTGAGAAGAACTGATGACATTTCCTATGCAGAAGCTGTGAAGAGATTTGCTTGGAGTCATGTCTTCACTTTCACAACAGTAATACTGTTGTCCTGCAACATTAAAATTAATGCACTATTAATAATACCACATTCCCTTTTGCCACAACTGTGTGCTCAGCACCATTAATTGCTCTTTGAATACCTTTACTACACCTTGACATGTAGTTACACGTTGTACTACCTTGTTACACATTGTTCCGCCTTGTTACACTTTGTACTTCCTTGTTACACACTGTTCCCCTTGTTACACGTTGTAGAGTACCTGTACTTACAGGTGTAATTGCTTTCTTGTTACCCATACTTACACCTGGAACTTCGGGCTGTATTCTAAAGCGTTACCAAATTTACTAAACCATAAATATGTCTAAACTAGAACTACCTTCGAAGTTGTGCAAAATCAAAATGTTAAATGACTCAATTATTGTTAGATTTAAAAAATGTATGTTTGTCTAGCTATATTTTAGTTGGTTGGGATTGGATTTGCAAATGATCAATTACAACATTGTTATCTGCAAAACAAATCTGTTCAACTGTTGAGACGATAACATACAGTACTCTGCACCTATTCAAATGCTTGTTGCCGACTCTACTCTCCTTCGGGTGTATGTCTTAGTTGTTGACCTCATGGGTTTCTGCGAGTGTCAGCAGATCCATGGATTATATGGGCTACTCTCTATACTGTGGTTGCTGCTGAGGCCTTGCGGGTCAGTGGATTAGCTGTTCTCTCCTTCTCATCTTCTCTGTCTGCCATTAGTATTGTAGCCAAGGCTTAGAATGCATTTTCTTTGTCGCCACTTACTGCCCCTGTACTGCTTGCTTCCTTCAAGTAATGCTCCCCATCTTAAAAGTATGGCTTACACAAGCTCACTAATGGATACCTCATAAGGCTTGAGTGGAGACGAGGTAGTCTGTGGACATTGTCAAGCCAGAAGCTCATAATCAGACGTTTCATCTACATGGACATTTTTCTTCTGTGTTGGATACCTAAAATTCTTCACCAACTCCCTCCTGACCTTTTACGGGAATACTTTCAGGATTTTGAGAATTGTAGAAGATTCAAAGTGCAGATGTTTCTTGGAATTGCTTGACTCAGAACTCTCCACTGGAACATATCCAGATTTGCCCTCATGTTATTATCAGCTATTATGGATCTGGCTGAAGCCGGACGTCATCTGGTAACAGTAAAATAAGTAAAAACATCATTCAGTAGATTGCTCACGTGTCTGAAGAAATCAAACCCAGAAATCACAATGTAACCAACTAGAAATATTTGAACGCGTGGACGGGTGTATTTATCTTCTCTGAGTGGAACCCAATGGCCTCTGAAGCATTCCCTTTGTCAGTGGCAGAGAGAGCGATGTGCTCACTGGTCCATCGTGGACCCAGACCACACGCTGTGCTAAAGCCTTTGCACGTTGAGCTTCAAGGGTTTGTGGATAAAGCACGTACAAGGCAAAAACACAGGTACAGTAAAAAATAGAACCAATTAAAAAGAGAATGTCTACTCATCAAAGCTTGAATCTTTGGAAACAAGATTTCACCACAAGATTTTTCTTTCTCCTAATTATTCTGTTTGGGCGTGTTGCTACGTTAAACAATCTGTACATCAAGTGACCAAAACTACTTTATCCCAAAATATAACATACACAACAAGAAAGACTAACTGCTAATGCACAGTAATTCCAAAATCATGTAACCTATGTTTTCCAAAAATGTTATCTTAAAATAAATATAAAACATTTATTGAATTGAGCTTACTCTATGTAGTAACCTATGTTGTTAATAAAACCACAAGACTGCAAATCCATTTCAAGGTGCTCACAATGCTTTTGACTGTTGCTATAGCAACAGTTCACAGATAAGGCTGCAAGGCCCGTTGTCATGGTGACGTTACAAATTTGTCTCAGTTGTTCGATGTTCCAGTACTGTTTTATACATGCATTTGTGTTACTGTACATTGTTTCATGCTTTTTGATTATTTCCGCTGTCCAGGATGGAGGCATCTTGTCTGGAGCTGGCCTTGGAAGGAGAGAGACTTTGCAAGTCGGGAGACTTTAAAGGTGGGACAGCGTTTTTTGAGGCTGCTGTGCAGGTGGGCACAGAAGACTTGAAGACTTTAAGTGCCATTTACAGCCAACTGGGAAATGCCTACTTTTACCTTAAAGAGTATGGGAAAGCTCTGGAGTATCACAGACATGACCTCACACTAGCAAGGTAAGCTCTTTTAATGAAAGCAAGGCCATTACACATTTTCTAAAGAGGTTTATGAACAAATGTTTCTATAGAGTTCGGGAATGTGACGTCATATCGCTATGTATTATGGGATTAGCAGTAATTGTAAACTAATGGAGATTTTAAAAGTTAAAATACTGGAGTTATTGTTCACATTAAAACATTTGGAGACCACAGTGTGTTAGATGTATCTACCAGCAGTAACTCAGCAGCTAATGGAGCTGTTCCACGGCTTTTTTCTCCACTTTTTATACTGTTTTTAGCTAATGTTAGTCAATGGAAATGTATGCTAACAGCTGCAAAGATGGCGCATCTCCATGGTAACTGTGGAATTTCCCGAACTCTATAAAGGCAAAACCTGTAATTGATATGGGGCTTTGTGTGGCTCTCATGACATCTCCTCTTCTTCTTCTTGTAATGATTTCCTGTAGGCTGTACACTTGGAAAGCGTAATGCTTCCCTTTTCTGTGCAATATGCTAACTTAATTAAAACTTCTTTCACAGGTCAGCAGTGGCACATGACACCTTCTGCACAGATCAAATTACTGTAATTTATGTAATTTTGGTTGGTCCTTTCCAATAATCTGAAATGATAAGCAGCAATAAAAGTAAATAAATTGAACATGTTAAGTGGATATTGTGTCTGACTACCAACACATGAGATGGGCATCAGTTCTGTAACATCATGAGAGGATATGGGGGCAAAATACAGTGAATGCTATGGTTTAATATTTGTTAGGGGTGAACAGAAACAAACAAACAAGAAATAAACACCTTAATGAATGTATTATTATTCATTTGATAGACAATTTAAGAGAAAAAAAATTGTGTTGCGATTTGAAGATGATCAGACACATGGGCCCAGCTGTATGAATATTGGAGCTTGCCAGAGTAATCCTACATCCTGCAAGGCAAGCAGCTGGTGTTTCAGCAGGGAAGCAATTAAAGACCTTTGGGATTTACCTTGTTACATTAGGATCTCATCAGGACCTCTGGGACTGCTTCCCAGGCTGTGACAACCAACCTACCCAATGCAAATGAAACATGGACAATCTCCCATTAATGTTAATAATAATTGTACTCACTTAGAACAATTGGAGACAGAATTGGAGAAGCCAAAGCTAGTGGAAACCTGGGAAACACCTTAAAAGTATTGGGACGCTTTGATGAGGCTGTGGTTTGCTGCCAGCGACATTTGGATATTTCTCAAGAGCAGGAGGACAAGGTAACTTTCACTTAGTACAAATATATTTTTGTACTTTAACCTTATTTTTTTACTCTTGCATCTTAGGTGGGTGAGGCCAGAGCGCTTTATAACATAGGGAACGTTTTTCATGGCAAAGGCAAGCAGCAGCTGTGGGGCTGCACCCAAGAACCAGGGGAGCTACCTCCTGACGTCAGAGAGACGTTACAGAAAGCCACTCTTTATTACGAGTATGTGTATAAACCTCCCGAAAGCAATACAATTTCATGTTTTTCATTGTTTTAAAGGAACAAATAATATCTCACTGGTACTTTGGTGAGTAAATTGTGTAACTAAATACTTCTCCTTACAGGATGAATTTGGCTTTGGTCAAAGAGCTGGGGGACAGAGCAGCACAGGGGCGGGCCTTTGGTAACCTTGGAAACACTCAGTATCTGCTCGGAAATTTTGTAGAAGCCATTAAGTTCCACCGCCAGGTGAGAACATCCGTCTGTGGTCATTGCTACTGATAACCATTTATAGCTATAGAGCTATTTTATTGTTACATAAGCTACATTGTAGCCTAAGACAATTTCAACTGTGTCCGCCATTCTCTTTTTAAACTGGTGTGAAGTATTTACTATATTACTTGAGTACTATAGTATTGGTTCTTATTCTGTGAAGCCATTCACACATTTATTCTTTTTAACAAAGCATCTAATGCTACGGTGACTATATTTTCTACAGCGATTGTCTATTGCCAAAGAATTTGGGGACAAAGCAGCAGAGCGACGAGCCTACAGCAACCTCGGCAATGCTTTGATTTTCCTTGGCCAATTCAACTCTGCCACTGAGTACTATAGGTAAGAAGAAGGTTATGCTGACACCTAGTGGAGAAACAAGATCAAGTGCACAAGCCAAAAATATTAACCCTTTAGCAAACGTCACTTCCTTAAACACTTTTTTGGATAACAGAAAGACAAACTTTTGCAATTAAGCAAAACATTATAATGGTAATACTCAACTGTGGCTTGCTTCGGCAGGATTCAAGATGTCAAGAGATCATTGCAAGACAATATTAGGTGGTGATTTAAATATGGAGGGATTCGCTTTAGCATAGAAGGCCACAGGTTGGGGGTCGATGTTGTCAAACATTAAACTGAGAGCGGTTTAAACCATTTCCCACACCTTTATTAAGCCTTGGAAAAGTACGTTTTGAGGTTTTAATCGTGTGGAATTATTACACTTACTTACTGCACAGTGATATAACATAATCCTTTCAAATTAACATGTATGTACGTAAGCTTTATGAGTACTTGTATTTTACAGTGTGACTTTGCATTTTGTATCATTTATATGCGCATTGAGTTGCCTTGTGTACGAAATGCGCGGTATAAATAAAGTTGCCTTGCCTTGCCTATATTTTCCAATATCATGAAAATAAATGCTTCCCTTTGTAGAAAAACCTTGCAGCTTTCCAGGCAGTTGAGGGACCAAGTTATGGAGGCTCAGGCATGTTACAGCCTGGGGAACACATACACTCTGCTGCAGCAATATGAAAAGGCCATAGAGTATCATCTAAAACACTTGTACATCGCCCAAGAGCTTACTGACAGGTAAAGAGAAATTTATTACGATAAGGCTATAGAATCAACCCTGACCTGATGTTTTGTCTTCATTCTGTGAAAACAGAGTTGGTGAAGGCCGGGCCTGTTGGAGTTTGGGAAATGCCTATGTGTCTTCGGGAAACCACAAACAAGCACTGCACTTTGCCCGAAAGCACTTGGATATCTCTAAAGAAGTAAGACTTTTATCCACAAAACACAACATATTTTATCAAGGGAGGGGAGTTGTGCATCTTCAAATCTTCTGAGTGCTAAAGGATAGCTCATAAACGACTATCCAGACAGAAATACTCTCACAGTGTCATGTATATGTTCCTCTGAAACAAGACTGCCAAAAGGGCAGCACAATAGATTGGCTAATTATTGTTATCGCAATATTAGGTGACACAATATTTATGCCACATGAAGCCGAAATATATTGCAAAATCACCGGGGTCTGCTGAAATTTAAACATTTTGTGTTGACACAGTACCGAAATAATGAGTGGAAAAGACTAAAATAAATAAATAAAAATAAGCAGATAAATAAACAAACAAATGATAATAAATTAATTAATATCATGATTCATTTTAATAATATAATAATAATACCAATTAATATAATATAATACAATATATTATAATATATAATTATACAACGTATCTTTTGCCATTCATTAATAATATATTTTGTTGCGTGTTTCAGATTGGAGACAGAAATGGAGAGCTGACGGCCAGAATGAATGTGGAACAGCTGATGGAAGTGTTGGGCGTCAACGAGAGTGACCTCTCGCCTTCTAGTTCAGAGTTTGAGATGCAAGGTGAGACTGGAAATATTTTTGCCTCTGAAAAGTTGAACACGGTTTGCAACTAGTCTCAAACATAGCAGGAACAAATGTTCAGCCTGGTTTCTGAGTTTGTGGGAAGCACCCGTGCAGAGGTAGGGTGCTCAAAGTCCAGCCCAGGGGCCACACATTACATGGGATGATACTTTTTACTACACGTTTTATAATTCTACATGATTATAACCTTTACACTAAGATTTTAGTGGTGGTCAGAGCTGGCATTAAGGTTCTGTGATATACTTTCCCACCTAGTTGCTTTATGTAATAGATACTTTGCATAATACATAATACAGTATATCTATCAATCAACCAATCAATTAAACTATATTTATAAAGCGCTTTAAATTTAACCCTCATTTGGTCCTAGGGTCATTAATGACTTTGTCGCTGTTTATCTCTATATTTTTCGTATGCGTTAACATCCATGACTTATATCAGGATTTGTTTTTTTATATAGTAGTAAGAGTTACACTCGTGGTCCTTCGGGTAATGAGCCCAATTTGTTTCTCTAATATTCCAGTCATAAAATATATATAGTTTTTAAATAAATTTGGGTTCTTTACTGTAATTTCAGGCTAATGGTCCAATACTATTTTTTTGTGTTTTTTAATTCTGATGCATATCAATGCTATGAATAGTTTTAGAAGAGATTATGATCAAAAATATGATTTCATATAAATAAATGTGCATTTGTCTGGTGTTTATAAAATGTAGTGGTTTGTGTAACTTTTACAGCTTTGTTTTTCCAAACAAGTTCTGCTCTTCTGTACTTTACTTTCACTGTAAAACTGCACTGAACATTCAATAATTTGATACAAGTTTATTAATTAAGAAGGATTTCCCTGAAATAAGATGGAATTGGTGAACAATACACAGTTTGGCTATATTTAAAAACTGGGTTATAGCACTGGTTTTTCGGTCCTAAAACTATGAAAAAAATGTGTGAATTTAAAATCTAGCAAATGTGCATGTAGAGGAGGTCCTGCGGAGTGTATATTTAAAAAAGTTAAAATATAGCTGGTTTCACAGACATGGATGACACTGCCATTGAAATGAATGGAGAGCTGCTACTGTTTTCAGGCTTTAGGCCCAGAATTCAAGCATGGCCCACCGACCCCCTCCCCCCCAAAAAAAAATGAAAACTGGTAAATTTAGTATTTTTATATAAAGTCAAACTAAAGACAGAACCCAAAATTATTTCAAAATGTTATTTATGAGTGAAATATTAGAGAAACAAAAGATTAGAGCACACAAGGGTTAAAAGGAAAACATTTAAGAAAATTTTTCAACCGGACGACCCTCCCACCCCTCCAATATTACAATGGATATTACAATATTACAGATATTACAATGGTCTCATACACACACATGCACACACACACGCGTACACCTACACACGCACACACAAAAGACATAAAATGAAGCACATAAAGGCTGAGGCTGGGTACAAATTAACAAGGTGAGGAAACCCCATCAGAGAAGCCGTCTGCACCGGGAGCAGCAGACCAGCAGGGTGCCCAGAGGAGGCGTGACAGGGACACCAAACCTCTTTGGGAATGACTAGGAGACTCCTGTCAGAGGAGCGCAGGGTAAAAGCAGCTCTAAAAGATTTGAAGGCCCAAGACCATGAAGACATTTAAAAACCATTAAAATAACCATAAAGCCTGAAGCCCATAGGGAGCCAATGCAGTAATTTTAAAACCGATGTAATGTGGTCTTCGTCAGGACATGTGCTGCTGAATTTTGTATAAGTTGTAAACCTGAGATACTTTTTTTGGGAAGACCAGAAAGCGGGGCATTACAGTCATCAATACGACTGATAAAAGCATAAGCATGCATCAGCGTCTCTATGTTGGCCCGAGAGAGAATGGGGCAGACTTTGGCTATATTCTTTAGGTGATAAAATCTATTTTAGTAACGGTCTTGATGTGTGAAATAAAAATCAGCTCTGAGTTAAAAATCACACCCAGCTGTGAGGAAGGATTAAAAGACAGTGTCTGTAGTTTGGGTAAAAGTTTCTCTGTCTGGGCCTCAGGACCGATGACTAAAACTTCTGTTTTGTCCTAGTTAAGCTGGAGAAAGTTTTCTGCCATACAAGATTTGATATCTAAAATGCTAACAGTGCATTCACTGGCCTAGTGTCATCAGGAAACATGGAGATACAACTGCGTGTCATAACTGTGAAAGTTGACTCCACGTTTCCTGATGACACCGCCAAGAGGGGCATATAAACTGCATCTCTGTTAACTTATTGGAGAAAAGAAATAAAAAATCAAGTGCAGAATCCTTGAGTATTTTAACATTTATTAGACCGTTATTCCTTAGACTGGTGTAATTTAGGCTAGTTGGGAAGCCACATTTTCTACACTGTCGCTGGCTTGCAAACATCTGAGTTTTACTGTTGGCCTCTCTACACTTACTCGGATTTGTGCTGAACTGCTGCAAAAACAAAGCCTTTTGTTGTTGCCTTTGTATCTGAGGTATTAATGATGCTGAATGTGTAATATTGAAATGTTTTTAGGAGCAAGGCCCAAACTTAGCAAGAGAAACAGCATGGATAGTGTTGAACTCTGGAAATTGTCCAATAAGGTAAGCTCCACGTAGCAGAAACATTCCAGGGTGACCTGTACAATGATGGCGTCATCACTGACTAAGCTTCAGCTGCTGCTTAATTATTTAATTATTTTTTCTGCAGAATGGAGAGAACCAGAATGGAGAGGGTATGCCAAGGAGATCGAAAAGTCAGCACTCCCAAGCCAGTAAAAGGAAAGGTTATCCTGACAGTCAGTCTTCAGATGAACGACTTTGGCTGGACTCTCCTGTGGACACCGATGACATCAATGTGCAAGTCCCGCCTCCAGTTTCAGTGAGTTAGGCTTCTCCTAATTCTTAAACATTCTAAATTTCTATTAACCGGAAGAGATTTTTTTATGTTACATAATCAGCTGGAGTTTATCCAGATTTATAAAACGCTTTTAATTTATGGCACTGTATTGTCAGCTCGGTTAATTCAAGTGAAATGCAAAAAATCTCTTAGTAGAGCATTGAAGCTGGTCTGTAGTAGAAACAAACAAACAAAAAAACAGCGAGAGTTTGCATTCGTAGATCTTTAGATTCTTGATCTTTACAGTTAAAACTTGATGGAAACACTTGTCAACCTACTTCTCTTCTGCTTTTTTTAAATGTATTATTTGAAAGCCGACAGACTATTGCATTTATTGGGCATTGAATGGCTTAAATGAACAATAATGACAACAACACACTTAATATTGCAGTAATATACACATAAATGCACCATTTCTCCCCACACAGCTTTGTGTTCTCTTGCTCCATGTTCGTCATCTCACATTCTTCGCACTAGCTTGTTATACTGTGGCCCACTTGATTACTCGGACAATAGTGCAGACGGAAAGTGAGGACATCCACACAGACGAAGGGCCAAGGACGGAGGGCACAACATAATACTAGAAGCGAAATATAAACTATGCTATGTGTGTTCTGTACATTTTTGTTTTGTTTTTTGCATTTATCCCATTACGCTGATATACTGTGTAACTTTATACAGAGTAACAAGGTGACCCAGGAGATGCCTAAAACACCTTCCCTGCAGGTGTACTTTGCATAAGAACTTTGCATCTTAGGGTCATAAGACAGTCAACTTAGCACGTCTCCACTATACCAGCTTTACTTTTCCTCATTCTGTTCTTCTGCACTGCTAATTTGACCTTGATCAGAGCACTGCACGGCCCCTCCCCTTCTCGCAGGGTCACCCTTCTGCCTCCAATAATGAGTTGTTTTCCCACAGTGGGTGTACGAGACTAAAATGGGTGGCTCGGGATCGGTAGGGCAAGGGATGGAACGAGAGTAGAGGAGGAGGCAGTAAAAGAGAAACAGATGGACTGTAGAGAAGAGAGAATTGAACCGAAGCGATACAATAGTCATTGTGAAGAAAAGGTACTTTGAGCCACTCGTTTGAGGAAATGAGAGAGTTCTACTGGTAAGCCTTTTCTGCATTTGTGTTTTGCTAATTTTGAACTAAGACGTGCTTTATATAATTTGCTGTTTTGTACTCTTGCTAATTGTTTTAAAACCGCTAAATGCAAAGGATTGCTTGTGAATAGTGAAGCTAATTGGCATTAACACACAAACAAAGACATCATTGATTGTTAGGTTGACTGTAAAACGGCTGACTAAAATCAGATGCTTACTGACCCTGACCTACTTCACATGCTGTTGTTAGGAACAGAGACATGTCTGTTCATCACTGAGTGTCGAAAGTTGGTGTCTCAAATTGAAATGGCTTGTGGTTGAAATATGAACAAGTTTATTTACAGTTGTGCTCAGAAGTTTACATACCGTGGCAGAATTTTTGATATTTGGACTATTTTTTCAAAGACTATGAAAGATAACACAAAAAGTATTTTTTCACTCATTGTTAGTGGTTTTGTGAAGCCAATTGTGGTGAAAAATGAAGTTTGCTCTTTTTAAATCATAAAGAAAAATATAGTACCAAAAATGACCCTGATGGAATAGGCCACTTTACCATTAGATTATATACAGAACCTTCTCCACAACTACCACAAAAGACTCCAAGCTGTCATTGATGTTAAAGGGGGCAAGACACAGAACTGTGGTATGTAAACTTTGGATCAGGGTCATTTTGGTAGTTTACATTTTCATCATGATTTAAAAAGACCAAACTCGGTAGCTTCACCATAAATGGCTTCACACAACCACTAACTATGAGTGACAAAAAAACCTGAAAAATTGTCAAAAATTATGGGTATGTAAACTTTAGAAGGTTATGTTACTTGGGTCAGCCTGTTTTCTTCCCCTAAATTAAAATAAAGGGTTTAGGGATTATATGTTTATACTATAGTTTCTAGAGATATTTTGTTTAAAAAATTGAATGATTAGCTAGAAATGTGTAGCAGTTTATTAACACAATATTTATTTATTTAAACATTTATTAGCACGAGAATCCTTCCATCCAATTGACATATTTGTGTTGTCCTGCTCATAATAAGTTAAACGCGTGCGTTGCAGCAGTCGATGTGCAGCTCGTACGGTCATAAATGATAGCATTGAGGCTGGGTTCCTTCTTTATCAGTTGAGAGGAGCAAATTAAGTCAGGTTTTTTTTTCTTTTTTTTAATGGAAGGAACTTGTGTACCTCTGTAGTAAACTGAAACCATAACCATAACCATAACACATTTATTGCAGGTAGGAAAACCTTTAGCTACTACTTTTCAGCTCTCCATGTATGCTGGTATATTTAACCAAAGATAAGATAACATAATCCTTTATTGGTCTCACAATGGAGAAATTAAAAATAAATCGGCTCTCAAGAAACACTCATGGTGTGCAAAAAAGATAGGAAATATGCAATCAATTAAATAGTAAATAAAGGTATCCTCATTTATCAAACTTGCGTACGACGAAATCAGGGTGTACATGAGGTGTAGGAAAAAAATTTACACTTTTTGGCATTAATCAATCTAGACGTGGGCGTATGGTGCGCACAAAATATACACCGAACAAAATATACACACTAAACAGCGCAGGAAAACAGTTTTTAACAGCATGAATTGCATTGCCACACCGCATATTATCCTCATTAGTGATTTAAACATGAAACAAGGCTACAGCGTTATTGTTTATGGGCAGACTTTGTTAGTTTTACAATCCTCTTGGACACTTTTTGGATATGGTTAGGGCTTGTTTTTATTTTATTATGATTATCATTGTTATATTATGATTATCTATTCAACAACAAAAAATAAATAAATCGGAGCATGTGTATCATCATAAAACGCACAACAATTCTTTTGGAGGAGGAACCTCCACTTCTGTAATAAATTTCAGAATTTTCATTGCTATGTTACACGGCTCCCCGGGGGCGTAGAAGGACCAAAGAAGGCTCGTTTGAAAGCTTGAAATCTCAAGTCTGCAGGTCTCTATCACTTTGCGCAATTCGGCGCCTCCTCCAGCAGATGGCGCCCTAGGCGGCCGCCTGGGTTGCCTATGCCTAGGGCCGGCCCTGCTGGTGACCGCGCGCTCTGCTCTCGTCAGGGGAATGAAGTACGTCCCGCCGCAGGGCTGTCTTCGGTCCGGACGGGCTTGTTAGGTTCCAGTCGGCTGTCAGTTCTCCACGCACCTGTTTCCTCAGATCATGGTCCATAGTCTGTACTGCAGCGTTGTATCCACGCTTTTTTTTTAAATTTTTTATGTGGTCTAATTTTATACCCTTTTTATATATGCTATTTAGGACTACAGCTTATTTAATAAAGGTCACTTTTATTATTAGCCTATTTCTTTTTTCCCCTCTTTTTTTTTTTTTTTTTTTTTAGTAAATGTGATTGGCTATAAGGTTAATGTACTGACATATTTTTTAATCTTCCTCATGCGCAAAAATATCATATTTGTTGATAAATGAGGGCCAATGAATGTAAATAATAAAAATGGTCAGCAGTGCATATTCTTTTAGGCTTAGTGCAGGTACATCTATTACGTACAAACTTCTATGACTAAATCAGACCAGGCAAGTGCAAAAGCTTTTTTTATATCCATGTCTTGGTACATCTGTACTCCCATGTGGGTCAATGCCCTCAAATGGTAATGGGCAGTTTATTTTTACATCACCTTAATAATATCATTCCACCTTCAGTAACTAGGCCAATGCAGACTCAGACACTAAGAACGCTATTCATTATAATCTAATAGGATTTGAAATATGCTCCTCATTTGTGATTTTATTGTGTGGGAAGAGAAGCACTTGCACTGAATAGTAATGAGGCTCGGCTACAGTTTTGATTGTGGCTTTACTTCTCTCCAGAAGTTTGGCCGCGACCCCTCGGATGAAGACTGCTTCTTTGACCTTCTCAGCAAGTTCCAGAGCAGTCGCATGGATGACCAGCGCTGCAATTTAGACAATCCAGAGAACGGAGACACCAGAGACGGTTCTGGTTCAATGCTTTCCCTCAGTGAGATGCTAGGTCAGCCTCCCACAGTTACATTTCCACTTGACTTTTGACTGCTTCAAACTAATTGTTTTTTCCCCCTGATTTTAGATCCTGCAGTTACCACTTCACCCCAGACAGAGGAGCTGTTTGACTTGATTGAAAGCTCCCAAAGTCGACGCCTGGATGATCAGCGGGTTAATGTTGGGAACCTTCCAGGGTTGAGGATCACTCATAACAATCTGGGTCACTTAGTGGGTGAGGGAGACCACCAAGAGCCAAGTGACGACTTTTTCAACATGCTTATTAAGTGCCAAGTATGTTACCACAAATATCTGATGTTTATTATGCATTTAAAGATAGTTTAACACACATTTCTATCCATCTGTCTAATTTCAGTCATCAAGGATAGATGACCAGCGTTGTTCCCCACCAGAAGGGGGACCCCATGCTCCTACAGTGCCTGATGAGGACTTCTTCAGTCTGATCCAGAGAGTGCAGGCCAAACGTATGGATGAGCAGCGCGTCCACTTGCCTTCAGACGAACAAGATGATTCAGATTCTGCGGAGTCTGAACCACCAGGGGGAGGTTCCAGCTAGGACTTGCTGAATAATTCAAAATGGCCGACAGTGAACAGATATTTTAAAAACAAGATGAACTAAATGTGTGCAATAGGTGATGCCAGAATAATGTTCCTCTTTGTATTGCGTTCAAAATATGTATACTATAACAAAATAAAACGAAACAAAATATATAAATATATTCCTGTGTAACAAAATATTAAATACATTTAGTGAACTAACTTAAGTCAATACAATGCCTTAATATTCAGTTTAGGCGTATGATTGTATCAAGCCATCAATGCACATATCTGCCACATAGTATAAAAAATTAATGTGAAGACTCTTGGGAATTCTAATATTTATTTACTAATGTTCATTCATACAGTAATGACAAAGAAAGAAATTGATTATATATTTGATTTGTGTTCTTTTTATATGTGCTGTTTTCTGTGTTTCTTCAAGTATTATCCATTTGCAGCAACATCTAGCTATCATTATTGATGATTTTAGTCATATAATCACTTTCCTTAATCTGTACCCTGCTATATCCCACAATGTGTGACAAATCCTGACATAATACTCATTAAATGGCAAGTGTCCTATTTCAGGCCAATGATCATACACCTGTACATGTTACAGCATGAGCAACAGCAGTTTGTACTGTTTTGTGCTGCCTCCCTGCAGTCAACGCCCACAAGTGCATTACAGTTTAGCTGTGGCTGTAAATCATGGAATATGTTTTAGCCATCTTTGATAAAGTCAACATGGACATTTTAACAGGTTATATTTGCTGCTTGTTCGTCTGTTCCACTATTTGATATCTGTGTCATTACTGGTTTCCAAACTGTTCAATATTGGTACCGCCCCGTGAGGCAACGTCTGTTGTGATATTGGCTTATACAAAAACAAGTTAGATTTGAAGTAATCATTACTTTCTTGTCCATTTTTATTTAAATGTTTCCATTAGAAAACCGACATCCAGACATTCCACTGCCAAAAATTGTACATATGTATATACAATATTTTGTATTTATGTTTCATCGTTGGACATATCCATGTCCACTCATTATTTTAATAAAATGTTTTTGATGGTTACCTTGGCTATGCATAATGTGCATGTTGTGCTGATAAACACTTATTGCTTCTGTGAAGCAAAGAAACGTAATTACTTCAGGTACAGCAGGTACAGCAGGTTCTGCCACATACTGGAGTGAGTTCCCTTCTGCCTGGTGTAATAACAATTGTACAGATAAATAGGCTTTTTTACTGCACCCTTTTTAAAATGTTTATAAAATCTTTCATTGTCACAAATAAATTCTTGTCATGGCGACGTGAAAAGGGAAAGCGACCTCCCTCTCTTGGTGCAGCTGAGTTTTTTGCCTTTTTCTGGGAACTGCATTTGTGGTTTCTGTGTTTCACATTGTTTTTCTGGATACTTTTGTACGTCTTTGCCGTGTTTTTGTGGAAGTTTGGTGGTTTTGTTTATTTTGAGAGTCCAAAATGGTCCTGAAGAAAGCACCTTTTTAAAGGTAAACAAAATGCTAGCTTATCAGCTAAACCCATTTGAGACCTACACATTTCTTCTTCTGAGACACTGAAGAGGCACCAAGAGCCCCCACAGCTGCAGCACAGTGGAGGCATCACAAGAGGATCTACAGCAGGGGTCACGAATTAAATTTCACCAAGGTCCGAAATGAAAAAAGGAAAAAGTCAAGCAAAGGTCCGGAACATACGGGGTTAATTCACAGTTATATTGGGATTTTTAAGACTTTATTAAATCTATTACTGTGATTTGAAAATAATGAAATGAAGTGAATCCTGTTGTTTTTTTTGGCTCTAAAAATATGTTTTGGCTCTTAAAAAGCAAAATGCATAGCCTCTATTATACTCAATGTGCACATAATATACGACAGTGATGTCATGGCTTAGTCCAGGTTTAGTCCTGCTTCTGACCTGCTCGCTGCCGATCGAGAAACAGCCGCGCTATTTGCGCATTACGATCGCGCGTGCATATTTAAGGCGCCCTCCGCTTTTGTTTTTAACGAGCCGTATTTCAGTCATTCCGAAACCGTTTCTAAAAATGTAAAAAGTATCATGGAGCTAAGATGTAGGACTTTCTCTTTCTGTACATCTGGGCTGTAGTTTACCGCTCTGCAGTCAGAGAGGGAGAGAGCGCACACGCAGCCGCTCGTCTGAGGGGATTCGAGTCGGGTCCAAAGTTCGTATCCAAGGTTCGGGTCCGGATGGGCTGGCGCATGGGTCCGGGTCCGGACCGAGGTCCGCCGTTTAGTGACCTCTGATCTACAGGAAACAAAAAGGACAAACGAGAGATGGTGAAAGACTGCAGTGGAGCGGAGGGAGGAAAAGGAAGGAGAAGGTGGAGCTGACCAGTGCAGGACACCACGCTCTGAAACAGGGACAAACCCAGGAGACGCTGCACCATTTCAGAGGATCAGAGGAGACAGAGGGCAGCCAGCCAGGTTTCTTCCGAGTGCTATAGTTTCCCCGACCGCCAAGGTCATACTGGTCAGGTTGACATACAGTGGCAGTGTGGCTCAGCCGCAGCAGCTCAGGACTAACACCTGAACACTATTTTGTTGTACAGTTGTACAATGACAATAAAGCACTTACTTACTTACTTATATACGTAGAATGTGGCACACATACTGGGGTTAATGGAGGTCCATGCTGTCCATGGTGGAAAATCGGTTAATACAAATTAGTAACATTGGATTATGTACAATAAATGCATTTATGAAATTAATTAAACCTCGACCACTTTGAGCCACACACCTCTCTGCATCTAATTCCACCACTAGCCTTCACCCATCTCTGCTCCTTTTTCCCAGAATGCAGTGCGTCCTGAGCAGGCTTAGCTGTGCTATATAAGGGCTTACATGTGGGAGGGAGGGCTGCCGTGCAGCAGGAACTGTGCAGACACTCACGGGGAGCAAGGGACAGCAGCCTCTCCACTGGGATCTAGAGCCACAGCGCAAAAGAGAGGTCAGTACAGAGGACAATGGCTCAGTAGTGGCTCCATTATGCAGAGCAGCAGGAAGATCTGAACGAGATGCATGAGTGGAGGGATGGTAGAAGTGGAAAGGGCTGGTTACAATGATGGACTGTGACAATAACCATGTAGCCTAATGGTTAAACTGTTATTATGTATCCACTCTGAAATGCTCTGACCCTATCGGGCATGTACATGCTTTGTAAGGGCAGAAAAAATACAGTGGAATTCACAATGAAGACAACTGCATAATATATTCACCACTCTTTGATGAGACTAATTCGTCTTCTTTTCTGCATGTTGCAAAAATAACAAGCACACTTAGTCCTTCCCAAAATAAGTAACCAAGCTGCTTGGATTGTTTGATACTGTTGCTGTAGAAACCACATTTCATTATTTGCTTCCTAATACACAGTTTGCTCATTAGGTGGAAATGTTCTAGAGCTGGCTCTGCCAAGAATTGATCACAACAGTAACCACTAATATTTTAACTATCACACTCCATCCTTTCACAAACACCATGGCATATCTCCACAGCACTGACGTCAAGGGGTTCCTTCTTAAAGGTGCAGTACACTGCCATTTCTTAACATCCAGTGGTACATTCAGTAGGAGAATTTACTTTAGCACTTTGCATTCACTGTGTTGCTTCTTGGCATAGGGCAAAGGCGTCATGCTTTAGAATGGTGGGCTCGGCTATCCTGTAACAGCTGCAGACTAGTGGTGTCTTTTTTTAGCTCTCACCCGTTAAAGTGCACCAAGACATGAGATGCGATACAAGAGGGGTTCTGACATTTACTGTTGTTGGATGGGATAGGTTCTTAAATTTCAGTTACATAATACAAAACCACATAATTATGATTTCATACAAGAATATTTTCAATAATATTAAAACGTTTCCCACAAAATGTTACCACATCTGTCTTACAGTGAGCAGAATTCAGTCTAAGCACTCATAGCATGTGGTCTCCCAGGACACAGGTTGCAGGAGGGCTCTGCAAGTGGCAGAAATGATTCAATTCCACATACACCTGACTGAGAAGAGAACTAATTTCTGCAAAAAGCACTGATCACTACAAGGTCTACAACTACCATCATCACAACTTTAACTTACATACTATTAGTATGGAATTAGTTTTAATTATTTACCATACTTAAAACATAAAATAAGTAAAGCAGGAGGCTTTACAGATATGGACTACATGTATCTAGTTGCATTCCATCTTTACAAGACAGACAGGTGACCCAGAGTGTAGTGCCATAGTAGGACTGAGCGGGATTCCTAAAATGCTGACTTCAGCCTCAAGTGACATTTAGGGTCTCTGGGCTCTGACCTGTGAAACCTGACATCACGTAAGACAGCTGAGAAGCATCCATTATCTAATTTTACTTCTACTGGTGAGAATTAATGAAAATCTTATGAGCATTTTGGCACTGACGTCTGTGTTGCAATGCAGATCCTTGAAAATTCTTTCAGTGAAACGGGTTTCACTTTACACATCTGCAGTTTTATCATGGGCATACACTTACAGAGACTCGCTCCATACCACATTTATGCAAGTGAGCAGTGAGCTCACAATACCCTCCCTTATCAGAGGGTCAGAGTCAAGTCTAGTGCACGTACAGTTGTGCTCAAAAGTTTACATACCCTGGCAGATTTTTTTTTGTGTGTGACTATTTTACAGAAGACATGAATGATAACACAACACGTTTTTTTCACTCCCAGTTAGTCGTTGTGAGAAGCCAAACAACAACAATGACAGCTTGGATTCTTGTGTTGTAGTTTTGGATGTTCCCAGGGGAGAAAGTAACTTTTTTTGGCCTTTGTAATTAATTAATAGCAATTTAAATTAATATGCGAAGTCGTAATCTCACTTGGCGCAATGAATTATGGGATCGCTCAGAATAAATTTGACCCGGAAGTAGGTTTTGACAGCGCAGAAGCAGAAGACGAGAGAGTGGAGTAGATAACTGAAGTTTAAATGATTTGTTATGTTTGTATGATACTCAAAACCTACTAAACTGAGTGAGAGACTCAGTTGGAGGATACAGAGATGAGTCGCTCTGTTTTTAGACGATGAACAATTGCAAATTTGAAGTTATTTGTGTGGAAACGCGGGCTATCGCTAAGCGGCTAGAGGACTTGTTTTGTGGCAGACACAAGACGGAGAAACTCTGGCAGATCCTTGAAAATTCCTTCAGTGAAACGGGTCGTCGAGATAGATGGGGTTTGTTGCTGGCCATCTACGATGTGCTTGTGCCATGACATCGGCGAAAATAGCATCATGTCCGCGACAGACTTATCAGAAAAGATCCAACAAATTACATAAAAAGCATGTGATCATTGAACAGGACGCATATAAGGTGCTATTGCACATGTTTTGCAGGATATGTTTATTCTTATGCTGCATGACTTTATTCAACTTTATGCCATTTAGCCTTTCCTTCATACACAATCTTCGTAATCCCTCCTCCCCCATACATCATTGTGTAGTATAAAAGTAAAGCTGACTTTCTGCTTTTCTATTGAGAATGAGGAGTTGACGTCACGGCACAGAGCCCCCCCTCCCCATCCCCCCTCGCAACCATATTGGCTGCGCTCTGGCGTACAATATATATATAGTGTGTAATTTTCAGGAAAGAACTATCCCCCACCCAAAAAGTCGACATTTAATTTAGCTTGTGCCACCAGCAATTGGAAATTAAAACCAATATATTTGACCAAAATGTTCGTGGAAGCACAGATACTCACCCTCGATATATTTTTGATGATCTGTTAATGTACCACAGTTTTTATGCCTGTAAAACAATCTTTATTCATGCATATTTTACATTGGGTTTAGAGATAGCCATAGACATATTATTATTATTTAAGCATAATTTTTATAGGGGTTGTATTTATTTTTCAAAGGTGTAATTTAGATGTATCTTTATATCTCCCTACACTTCAAAGACAATAGCGGTTTGATTTATTTTGTCCTACCCCAAGATACTGGAGAATGATCTTTTTAAATAAGTTTATGTCGGCTTAACTGTGTGAATAAACAAGTTTGACCGTACAATTTGGGCTTTACGTGGTGTTCGTCCCTAAGCAACATCTTGCAGGAAAAGGGAAACTGAAAAAGTGTCTGTGCCGCTAAAGGAAAGTGTGATTTCGATTAATATATTTAATCGCATTAAACCTTATGTAATTAATGAATCGGAATTCATCCGCCAACACAATCCCTTATAGGTAGAACCATTATTTAAGTCAGTTTATCATCATAAAAGTATATACTGGACGAATATATATATATATATATATATATATATATATATATATATATATATATATATATATATATATACACACACACGCACTATTTATTAACAACATATTTAAGTGGTTTCCCATAGAATTATAGATTTAGTAACATCACATGGTTCTGTTCGAGCTATAGTTTTACACAAGCTGCCACTGAAAACATGACCAGCATTCTTCCTCATTCTTTTCTCACACAAATAATTAATAATGTGTAATATGTTTCTTCTTCATTTTAACTTTACATTAAGGGCCATTGCACGTTCCTTTTGCTCATAGTAGCTATATCCTTAGAACCAAATGTACAGTATAGTTGCTGCTCAATGTTTATGTTCATGTTACTTCCTTTAAAGGTGCATTATGGAACGTATATACAAATGTGTATTCTAGGGACCCAGTGGCTGTATGGGTGGTTAGCATGGAGCCTTTACTTTCGATAACTGTAACCTCTTTGACGCTCCAGGACCAGGTCCATCAGCAGAGAAAACCAACCAGAAACCCTAAAACAATTAATCCTGGACTGTCATTGAGGCCACTGTGATCGAAAGTAAGGGCGCCAAAGATCAAATATGCACTGATATAAATTTTTTGTTTAACATAAAAAGGTTCCATAATGTAACATTAAACATTATGCCAAAATAAGTTGGGAATATTTGAAAAAATAACTTGCATTTTGTATTTTGTGTTTTTCTTTAGTGAAACTCTTCTAAAGTAACACAATGACAGGTAAAGTTTTTAATATATTTTATATTTTATTGGGTTTTTATTTCAATTCCAAATACAATAGGCCGACTATTGACTGAACTTCACTACCCTCTTGTGGTGAAAAATGTTTTTGCACTCAAATCTGTTTTAATGTCGTAGACATACATGTACAAACAGGTTGACCGGTTTGAATCCTTGCCTATTTTCTAAACTTGTCTCTGGAAAAAAGAAAATAAACAAAACTGTAGCCAAGGAAACACAGATAGTTTTTGTTAGTTTTTGTTTAGTTTACTTTAGTCTTCTAAACTGGCCAAACTGGCTTTTTATGACCTACGTTTTTGTCTGACAACAGTTGCCATGACAACAGACATTAAGTCAAAACGAAAACTAAACATTTGCTTGGCTAATAAGATAGCCTAGATTAGAAACAAAGGAACTAGATCCACATTTCACACAACATGGGGTGTGCGTGCTCTTCCAAGGCAACATCTGCAAAGCCATCAGGAGAAGGTTATAACCATTTAATATAAGAATAAGAATAAAACAATTAAGTGATGTAATGTTAGCCTACTACTACTGGTAAACTTGACACTAATCCAAAAAAATCTCTGTTTTAGACAAAATTAAAGATGCTAAGATCATCTTTGTTGTGGGTGAGTACTAATGTTACTTGTATTTACTTGAATTGTATTGAGTCTCTACTGATCTGTCTTCACATGTCTAACACTGATTTACATTGTGACAGGTGGCCCTGGCTCTGGAAAAGGCACCCAGTGTGAGAAGGTGGTAGCTAAGTACGGCTACACTCACCTGTCCTCTGGAGATCTGCTCCGTGCAGAGGTGTCCTCTGGTTCTGAGAGGGGCAAGCAACTTCAGGCTATCATGCAGAAGGGAGAGCTGGTACCCCTGGTAAGACACACCAAAAAATTTTTTTTTACAACTGGCAATTTTGACAATAATAATTACATTTAGGTGTTTTTAGAGGTGGGAAATGTTTAACTATTTAAAATATGCCATGTCCATCTCCAGCTTCAAGACTTATTATCTTGTTATTCGCTGGTTGAGATCTACAGGCAAGTGCAAAAGGGTGCATTTTAAAATGTTTGCCTCCTCAGTTTCAGTTGTATTATAATGATACAACTGCAATTATCTAAATTTGCACCCCTTTAAACCCTCAGTCATTTAGTTCTGCTTTATTTGCCATTTAACTCAAATATCTTCCTCAACACACAAACAAACAACCATATTTGTTTGTGAGTAAGACCATAGTAAAGGAACACTCACATTTGATCAACACAACCCAAGATAATCATACATTAATCTTCCTCCTTGTCCAGCAATACAAACCTGCATTTTCAACAACATAAAAATCCATTCGTTTTGTAGACATCTTTAAACAACTATGCAGTTTATACAGCAGTGCTGGTTTAGACATGCACATATACCTAAGTGGAATTGGACATGAATTAAATGTAATTACATAGATTACTGTATAGACCTTTAACTGCTGACATCAGTGACATCAGCTGGAGGCAGGAAGTGATCAAGAGAAATAAGATTAAACTAAAACTAGCGATTTTAAGTGTAAAACTACAACTGAAAAATGTGGTCCTGTTGTGGCTTAAGGTGCCAGAACAAGAGGAATGACATTTGAGACGATAAAATAAGGTTTATCTGATATTTCCAAAAACAGTTAGACATTTGTTTATCGTTACTATGACAACAGCTACAATGGAAATAGATAGGAATCGAGCTTCCCGCCTCCAGCTAAGCCCGGAATGTTTACAAACAATTAAAGGGTCTATAACTACAGTACTCCCTCTGGAGTGATTCTCTGTCGATTCATTGTGGAAAAAAATAAACACATAAATATTGTAAATACTGGTGGTTCCTAAGACTAAGAAAAAGCTGAGAGGTGATCGTGCTTTTTCGGTGGCTGGTCCTAAACTTTGGAATGAGCTGCCTTTGAATATCAGACTGACTGATTCACTCACTGTTTTCAAATCTCTCCTGAAAACATATTTTTTCCGTTTGGCATTTGACACCCTGGAGAGTTGACTTTTACTGTACTCTGTTTTATCCTTACTCATGTAATTATATTATGTTTTGTGTAAAGCACTTTGGTCGACTATGTTGTTTTTAAAGTGCTTTATAAATAAAGTTGGATTGGTTTGGATAAAGAGACTATGTCTGTAGAATAGTTTAAGTCACATTTGCTCAATAACCTAATCTCTTGTTTACTCTTCCAGGACACAGTCTTGGACATGATTAAAGATGCCATGATTTCTAAGGCTGATGTCTCTAAGGGCTTCCTTATTGACGGATATCCCCGTGAGGTGAAGCAGGGAGAGGAGTTTGAGAAGAAGGTAACACACACACACGCACACACACACACACACACATTGATCTGTTTGTAACTATACCACAGATGCCAATATTGTTTGACCTCAGATCGGCAAACCCTGTTTACTGCTGTATGTCGATGCTAAAGCCGAGACCATGGTAAAGAGGCTTTTGAAGCGTGGGGAGACCAGTGGCCGTTCCGACGACAACGAGGAAACCATCAAGAAGCGTCTGGACCTTTACTACAAAGCTACTGAGCCAGTTATTGCCTTCTATGAAAGCAGAGGCATTGTAAGAAAGGTATGTCAAGTTCATGCTCATTATTATTTTTTGATCAGAAAGATAAGAAAATGGATCAAACGACCTCTAACTATTGCAAATATGATAATCTGTCTTCTCTAGGTTGACTCTGAGCTGCCAGTAGACCAAGTCTTCGCTGAGGTCTCCAAGGCTATTGATGCACTGTGATAAATGTACTTTGCTGGATGAAACATGTTGGTGCTTTATTATTGTTACTTTAATAAGAACAACACAAAACACAAAAATGGGGCTTTAAACATGCTCCTTATTCTGCACGTACCACATGGCTCATGCCATGTTACCAACAATCCATTGGTGAAGTTTTGTAGATATCTTGGCAACAACAATTCCAACCTTAGTACTATCTTCAACATGTTCATTTAACTGTAAGTGGCGATAAATAGAGTCTTTCCAAATGTTTATAATGATGCTCTGAGTTAGCACTTTCATAGACTATTACTCGATTGATGCTTCCATTACTCAGAGTCATACACAAAACAAGCACACACATCTGTAATTTAGAATATAACCTTTTTCACTTTACCATGTGTACCTACTGTGTATTCTATTCATACGTAATCAAATGAACCACTATTTTCACTTAATAATAATAATAATAATAATCTCTTGGATTTGTATAGCGCTTTTCAAGATACCCAGAGCGCTTCACAGCTCATTATTCATTCACTCCATACTTGGTGGTGGTAAGCTACTGTTGTAGCCACAGCTGCCCTGGGGTAGACTTAATTTTCCTTTTTTAAATAAGGCACCGCTCGAGCATACACTTGACTGATTAATATAAATACTTATCCATTTGTACATCACAAATGATAAGTTATTATGTAAATGCAAAGCAGAGCCTATATAAAAGTTGCTGTTTTAAATATATGTCATCGTACCTCTATACACAAAAAAAAAAAAAACCTCAGGAAAAAAAGGTAGTTAATTATTAGGAAATACTCATGGAAAATAAGGTTAGATGCTCCGTCCTGTAGACACAATAGGAAGCAGGACGTGCCGCTGTGTACGCATCGCTCGTGTTTTCATAACCTTTTGAATCTGAGATACACTTTTCAGATCTTCCTTTGACACATGTACAGTGCAGCTGGCCAAGCAAACACGGCACAGGTATCCGGACAATCCTCAGAGGACAGGCTGCGCGCTATGGGGAGGGGGGGCGAGGAAAGAGCTTCTGAAGGGTCACCGGATGTGGCCAGGG
Organism: Neogobius melanostomus; assembly: GCA_007210695.1. Taxonomy (NCBI): domain Eukaryota; kingdom Metazoa; phylum Chordata; class Actinopteri; order Gobiiformes; family Gobiidae; genus Neogobius; species Neogobius melanostomus. The sequence continues at coordinate 3,578,876 of VHKM01000221.1, read as the reverse complement.
GAAAGCCAATCAAAAAAAGGCGTCTGCGCGCACGTCCAGAGTCATCGAGGACACGGCTAACTGCCTGGAATGGGGAGAGGAATGCAGCTCGTGCCGAATGAAGGTAGAGACGCTGGAAAGAGGAAAGGAAACGGTGATATTTACCACGTAGAGCAGAGGCAGAAGAATGACAGGAAAGTCGACTACACAAAGTCCCATAGCGATGGCTAGAATGAGCCATAAATAAATGATGACCCAGCAGCTCGTCAAGAATCCCGGAACAAACGGTCAATTAAAAATACGATATATTGAACTTTGATGTAGTTTATTAGAGTATATAATGTTTGTGTAATCGCCTAGTTTGTATAGGTACAAATGCAGTTGTTGTCAATTTCACTCATTCACTTTGAAATGTGCAGGGAGAAACGAACTTGCCACAGAAGGCTGGGGTGTCTCTTGAAGTGTAATTTCAGCTCCCTCTTGTGGTGAAACTGAAAACCGACAAGCTGTATTCACTGGTAGTATTACATCTGGCTGGCTGTTTGAGGGAATTGCACCATTGCTCTCCTTTAGGCTAAGTAGACCTATCAGCACATGTTTTTGTTAAAATATGAACAATTACAAGTTATCACATCTATTCGTTCTTACAATCACTACTTAAAGGCACACTGCATAACATTTTGGATTCTACAGTTGCCAGCAATTCAAAATGGTCCCAATGAACACTATACAAAAAATGCTATTTTTGCAGTAGGTAATCAAATACTGGATTTGGATGAGGATCTGTCCTATTCAAAGCTCATATTTGGCTTTGTTTAGTCAACATCTCCATGGAGACGTCCTTGCTCCCAGAAAAGTTACAGTCAGGTCTTGGGAGAGGTGAGCCGCTCACAACAAACACTTGTTAGGCAATTAAAAAGAAAAAAGTATTGTTCAATCATATAAAATATCTATATTTATATTCTATTTATTGGGTTAAATGTTACACAGTTTAAACTATAATTTTGACATTTCATTGCAGGTTGCAATTCATCCAAGTTCCACAGAAGAAGAAGAATTACACTAATGTTATTAAAATATAGATACCAGCTTATTTGATAAAGGTGATAATAAGCTGTTGACAGTTTTCATTGTCAAAGATCTGAGCCACTTGACCTCTGTTCACTTTGTATCAGTCCCAAATATTAGCAGTTGCAGGGCAGTGCGTCACATCGTCCTTAGAGGACAATAAGGAAGCTAGTCAGCTGGCACACCAGCTTTAGTGCCCCTCTTTCCTTCACTACAGACTGTGGCAGGCTGACTGGCTGGCTTAGCAGAGACCGGGTGGCACCGAGCGGGAACCAACGTCAAGCAAACGCTGACAGCCGATGGCCGATTGTTTCCTGTTATTGAAGCACTGCTCAGGGGCGGAGGAAGAGGGAAGCCAGTTCGCTGCAGGCCAATGCTACTGTGTACAGTTAAGTGACGCCTGCTTTAGGTCTGACCTGAAAGAAAACTCTGACAAACCCAAGAGGAAATTCCAACGAAGATTGATATCATCCAGGTAGATACACCAATGAAGGTTAAAACATTTCAACTGGAGTGCCCGACGTTTCGAGAATCATCCAGTTCTCTTCTTCAAAGGGCCAGAGGAAAGTACTTAGCAATGGTTAGAGGGTGAAGGAACTTAAATGACGCATTATCAGTCTACATTGAATAATAATATGCAATTTCTGTGTGGGTTTAAGGGGCTTTCACCTGAAGTGAAAGTGATGAGATATAAGTAGATAGTTGTTAATCGTATATTAGTAGACTACCTCATGAATATACAACCTGCAATACTATGTCTTCCATCATTATGCTACACCGTATTCTATTTTACGTTTGTAGTTATACCTAATTTTTGGTTCAGCTCAAAATTTCTGCTCATCTGCAGAGAAAAAACATCTTTGCCCTTGATTGGTTTGGAATGACAAGTAGCTCAAATGGCCCTGAATCATTTGGGACAGCCATTCCGAAGTCTGAGACATCGTGGCCCCCTTATTGATCCGAAATTCTCCCGGGGCCCCCAGTGATAATAATTTACTCCATTCAAAGGAAATTGAAATTACTTTACAGCTAAAGTTACATGAAAACATATCTGCAATGACTGTAGCTAAATACGGATTCAAAGTAGTACAATTTAGCAAGTCTTTATTTTTATTTTTCAGTATACTGTTTTGTAGATAAGCTTTGGGGGCCACTAAGTTTGGGTATCACACTTTTGCTGTGACTGAAAGTATTTTATCTGCACTCTTGCCTTTTGCTGTAACTGATTAACTTTATGTTGATGTTTTATTGTATGATTTTTATCTGTTTTCTTGTAATTTTATGCAACTGTGAAGCACTTTGAATTGCCTTGTGTATGAATTGTGCTCTACAAATAAACTTGCCTTGCCTTGCCTTTTGCATTGTGCCTATGAGACATTCACTCACTTTTCTTGATGTCTTTGATTAGCAAGTTTACTATACAGGTGCTCGTCATATAATTAGAGTATCATGAAAAAGTGCATTCACTTCTGTTATTCAACTTAAACTGTGAAACTAAAATATTATACATATGATGCATTACATGCAAAGTGAGATATGTATAGCCTTTATTTGTTATAATTTTGATGATTATGGCTCAACTTGTAAAAACCCCAAATTAAAAATCTCATAAAATTAGAATATTTTGAAAATCGACTGTAAGTCATAATCATCATAATTATAACAAATAAAGGCTTGACATATGTCACTTTGCATGTAATGAGTCTATATCATATATTAGTTTCACATTTGAAGTTGAATTACAGGAATAAATGAACTTTTTCATGCCATTCTAATTATATGACGAGCACCTGTATACATGTTTGATTGGCTACCAGTGACTGCTAAAGGGTCATGCGGTAAAATTTGCAAACTACATTTATTCTTGTGTCCAGGCCATTGTGTGACTGTGTGTTGTTATTCAGTTGACATTTTTGATTTGTTGCGACGATGACTCCTCAAAGTCTGTTCGTCTTAGAAAGGATGTTGTGTCTAGTTCTGTGCACCAGACTGTTGTTCCGTTTTCTCAAAGCTGGAGGAGTGAATGGGACAGTGTTTCTCTCGTTTAAGGGTCACTTTTGCTCCTGGGAATGTTTAATCAGAGGGTCAGTTTATCTGACCAGCAGTGTTGAAGAGTTTATAAAGGAGAACCAATGAAACAAACTAAAAAGATACTATGTGTTTTCAAAACATTTACATTGAAGGACACAATGTTCCTATATGATAATATAACAATGTAAGAGCATTTGGTATGTGGAAAAATGCACTTATTGTAATGGCTAAAGGAAAATAGTCTATACATAATTTTGTTTGAATGAATTAAACAGGAAACAACTATGTGTTTTCATCTGAACTTTGCAGTTATTTTATCTTCTCTCATTTCTCAATATTGAAATTCACACATTACTGTAATGTTGGATATCGTCATGGGAAAATTATGACATTAATTCATCAGTGCTGACAGAGAAGACAATGAGCTTTGTGCTAGTTTTTTTGTTTGTTTCATGCGGATGGGTTCAGCAATTACTGTGAGATATAGCCATAAACCAGGTCTGGGGGGAAAACAATGCATTTGAACTGTTACTATAGCTCCCACTATTGAATGTTTAGCTGCCACCACCTCAATATTTAACTATAGGCTCTAATATAGAATCTTGTGATGGCATCTGAACGCAACCCATGTAGAAATGATAATTACTGAAACTATTCCTGACACAGAACAATGTGATGAACAAAATATAACCTCTTCTCATCCTAAGCTTGAATCTTGAATTTAACGTATGATTTTAATGCTATATGCAACATAGACCAAGAGTGGAAGAGAAATTCAGACTTCAAGGAAACAGCTGTGGGCGGGACCTTGGAGCAACACATGAACCGCCCAATGAGCACAAAACTTTGCGAAAAGTTCTGAAGGGCTACACCGCTCACATACTCGCTCTGGAATACCATCTCCCTTACTCTGCCACTGGATATCAGGTAAATTTGGATATTCCTTTCTTTTAATGACCATAATTAAAACCTACATTTACATAAGAACATTTAACGACCGTAAAAGTTGCTTTTGCTGTCTTTACAGATCAAATATCACAATTTTTAACACGGGTCTATCCTTACTCTAAACATGCAAAGTATTTTAATACTCTGGCACAAACCCATGTGCGCGCTTACGCATCAGTGATTCAGCGTGCTTAGTGAAAAGAAAACGTATGTACAGTTTGCGCATACACATCCTTTTGTATAAATCATATAGCGAGTCTATATTCTTATCTGGTGGCTGCATTGTGATTTCATGTGCTTCCTGGAACAGTTGACCAAAAGTTATAGCGGCCACTCGCTAACCCCTGGTTCAATTGGCACTATTGTGCGGAGAGGGGATTCTCAACAGTCAGACGGGACAGCGTTGGAAGCTAATTCCTGTCATCCTTGGTTGCTTAAATTTGGCAACATATCCAGTTATATAAACTGTAGTGGTATTGCTGAATGAGATTTGTCCTGTCCTGTCTATATCACACAGGTTCTTTCCACACACATCTTTCCACTGATTGTTGTCTTGTCCTTTTCTGAGCTGTCAGCCTTACCTAAACTAGACTGCTTCATCTCCTCCACAGTTATTTCTACTTTGTCGTCAGACAAAAACACTTCAATCTCCACTCTCAAACTTCAGCCAGAACCGAAAACAACTCACTGCAAAGATGGATGCTCACATAGCAGTGAAGGTCCTGTTTCTCTGCATCTTTGGGGCTACCACAGGTAAAAAAAAATGTTGGCGCTGATGTGATTTTTTAATTTTTTTTATTATTGTTTGTTTATTGTAGGAAAATAAAACATGAGGCCATCACATCCTTGAAACTAAATTTTTAAGAATTTTACTTTTGAAATGTGTTTTTTGTGTGATTACAGTAGCAGGTAAAATAGTTAAGAGATCAGCTATTACAGAAATATAGTGCTAGTGATCTTAAGAAATTGTAAAAGCATGGTCAAACATAATTTGCACGATAAGCAATTAGGTTTTCTAATCCAGCCAAATATGGTTGGAGGACGATTTGTAAGATTTGCTGGTTGTTTTATCCTTTATTAGTTGTGTTCAGCAGCATTTCTATAGCTTACATTTTGCCATAATTTCTTATTTTTATTGCCAAAATTTTAATTTTGTGCTACTCTAAACTGTTGCAAATTTGGTATCATGAGCTCAGCTCTGTCCTCAACAAATTAGAAGACTTGTTACAAGTGTACATATACTGTACCATAGTAATTACACTTCAACTGCTTTCTGGCAAAAAACTACTGACTATGAAGGACTGACTAGATGTCAGTCCTTCATAGATTTTTTTTGTCATCTGTCTCCTCCTGTCAGAGCCTTCCACCCCTCACTTCACTCCGCCTGTGGCTGTCCATATCAAATTCAGACTTGTAATCCTTACATGGTGCAGGGGAGTGGATTCCCTTCTTGTACCCTGCGGCCATAATCCAGCCGCACGCTCCGACCATTGCTTGACTGCTTTGAGCAGCCAGGGCGTGACTTCCCTCCAGCCATGTGGCATTAGGGGTGGCCTGCAGAACCACAGAGCTGTCAATTAGTAAAACAAAACAATCTGCATTATTTATTTCATCATACGAGTCATTTAATATTCATAAATTATTAATTATTTCATATGTAAAGTGGTCTGACCCTGTATTACAATTATCTTGTGGATTAGATGGTGGATTAAAATTCAGCAAATCATAATCATAATGCACATAGCCAAAAGGATAAGTCACTGGTTTAGTGTTGCAGTTGGCGGCACGGTAGTACAGCGGTTAGCGCTCGTGCTTCACAGCTAGAAGGTCCGGGTTCGATTCCCACCTGGACGGGACCTTTCTGTGTGGAGTTTGCATGTTCTCCCCGTGTCTGCGTAGGTTTCCCCTACCACTAGAAACATGTACAATAGGCCAGGATGAATGAGAGTGTATTTGAGAGTGTGCATGGGGCACAACGGATGCAAATTAGCCCTAGGCTACGGTGTGGCTTGTTTACATGCATGAGACCCATGTATGTTCATTAAAATGCACTGTCCCAACCAAATAAATAAATACAAGTAAAAATGCTTTAGCACAAACTGCATCACTACAAGTTATGTTCTACAAATCACAAAGACTGGTTCCAGGGATGTGCATTTAATGAAATATTTCAATTGATCTATTACAAGTACAACATTTTTTATAATCGATATAAATGATTATACAAATAAGCTCATGTCTATACAGTTCTGTAGTAAAGCATATTGTAGGCTTATTTGTTTACACTAGTGAACCAACACGGGTTCTACAGTAATTTCCAAGCTTATATGTTTTCTTAGTACGTATCCAGCTTTATAAATAACTAATGTTTGTGAAAAATCATGGCACAAACCTCAGAGAAGCATAAACATAGCCCTGTTGTGTTCACTGCAAGTTTTAAATAGTGCGCTGCTCTGGGAGAAAATTCCTAGTTTGTGAACCCCTTCACTGAAAATGGCAATACACATGATTCTGTCGCTGACTTTGATTTGGTCAAGTCAAGTACAAGCACATTTTAATGACTTTCTGTGTAACAAATCACACTATCTTACTACCGGCGCACTGGTATTGATGCAAGGTCTTTACTGGCCCACTGCAGAACTGCTGAGTGTTTACCTTGTGTAACTGGATCCACAGGGGATCAAACTCACTCACTACATTTACATGTGAAGTCTAGGCCGACGAGGCTTAAGATTCGTATGTACATACATACATACATACCAACTCTCCCGATTTGCACGGGAGACTCACAATTTTTAACCCTATCTCCCGCGGTGCTCCCACTCAGTCATTTCTCCCGCTAATCTCCCGATTTTACAATGAAGGAAACAAGTAAGATTGTGGGGGATATATTTGCATGATCTGGCAACCCTATCCTTGAGAAGAATCACTCCTTTGCCTCTCTGTCATCGCTACTACTCAGTGCTGATTGCGTAGCTTTTCATTTAGACTCACCCCAGCTGCTGTGGGAGACAACATCCACCTTGTTGTTCCTTTACCATGAACGGTCCGACAGGACAGCCCTACAGCGCACACACAGCCGTGCTGCCACGCACACACTCACGCTCGGGGGAAGAGACAGGTATCACGCATTCATCGCTCTGTTTGTTTTTGTACTTCATTAGCACGAGGGAACGAGAAAGAATTTACATGTTATCATCTAATGATTGAGTAGACCTTACAATCATTAAATGATAATATGTAAATTCTTATTTAGTCATATAATATTTTCTGTTACTATTTTGCAAAAGTATTTTAATTTAATCGAAGATTGTTTTAAATATAGCCTATTTTCCATAGGTTTTTTGTCCTCACTTTTGAGCTCAAGTGTCCTACTTTTCATTCTTAACTGGTCTCTCTACTTCTGGTACTCTGCTCATTTTTTCTTTGTCCTTAATGGTAAACAGAATAATATGGAATATCAAAGAAACAATATTTCCAGCACAAGTTTCCTTCATCAGAAAATACAAAGTAAGAAATTACATCAACAATTACACACACACCTGGCACGATACACAGATGAAAAAAAAAATGTTGGCAAGTATGACATACATATATGTGTTGTTGTTGGTTTCGGCAGCTGGAAGGGAGAGCATGCACATTCCCCCCATATCAAATCTCCCAGGTTTACATGGGTTTGGGTAATCCTGTTCTAGTCAGACTGGGCGAGAGATCTGGTTTTCCCTTGGTCCACACAGTGACAGCTGAGTTTTAGGAACTGCTTTGCTCAGCTTGGCTGCAGTCCAATGTACTGTATGCTATGTATATATTTAGTAAGATAAAGCTAGAATGTTTCATGAGTGTTTGTATGAGTTATGTATATATACATATATATATATATATATATTTATGTATTTACTATTATCATTATCGTAGATTTTTGGTTAGTTTTATTTCACTGCCACTGTAAGGTCAATGTCCTGTATCTGGTCATGAGGATCTCCTCGAAAACGAGATGGTTCATCTCAAGGGGATATTTCTATTAAATAAATACATTTAAAAAAAGAGACCCTTGCACCCATGATAGATGATGCTCGTTCACGTCACGGTGCACGTCGTGCATGTACAGTTTGGTGGACAGCACGCTGCGTGCGTAGACTTCAATCCCATAGGCTGTGAAATGTGGCCATCCTTGGTAAGTCAGAACAATAAAATGATTGAGGACTTATTCTGTCATTTAAATGCAAGTTACTAAGCAACCAGGGGTGCGTATCACTGCACAAAATACTGTCTTGAATTTCAGTGTATTGTTAACCTGCCTGCCTATGGCAATTGCTATAATAAATTCAACTAAAAAACTAAACTAGTCGTATAAACATACTAACGGAACTTCAGCATGCAGCAGAACATGTATGTTGTATAAAATGTATGAAAAAGTATGTTTAAGAACCCCCTGGCTACAGTAGCAGCAATTTAAAAGTCCTTCAAAAGATGAAGCAGAAGTGAAAACAAATCAAATATTGCCTACAGCTCTTACAAATCCCATAATGCACTTGGCCCATTGGGGTATTGTTGTATTTTGTTGTAAATTCTTTCATTTGAGCTTTGTTTACATTTTTCTGTATTTAGAGGGCCAGCGCATCTTTCAGACCAGGAGTGCCAAAACAATAGATACATAAGTTAATATATAAATGAATCAATACATTAATACATAATGTTTGATGAATTGTCATATTTATTTAAATAATGATGGAATTTGCAAATAAATGTATACATTGAATGTATTAAAGGGTCTAGATGCAAGCTGGTCAATTTTATACTCACTACTGCCACCTCAGGTCTTACGCGTAACAGCAGTTTCTATATTAAGCTCGTGCATGACGGCAATTCAGACTCGAATTAACACATTTTTGAGTGACAGTGCAGGATTTTAGAGGCAGTTGTGGTGAAGAGGTCTGGGCTCATTCTACACACTAGGACATTGCTGGAACATGTAGGGGGAGGAAAATACTTAATTTTAAAATTTTTAAACTCTTTAACCCTTTAAGTAAATATAAGTTATTCACATACATGACACTTTTTTAAGACATCCAAGAACATTAACATAGAGCATTAAAAGTAGACAGACAAAGGAACAACAAGTGCAGAACGAATATTACAAATAATATAGCATGAACTGATGTTTTATGAAAATAGACAAGACAGACATTTTCCATAAACGTCAACTTAACAAAAATATGAATGCTTTCCTCACTATTAGACACTCACCAACAAATTCAATTTTACTCCTCTAAACTCCACAGAATCGTTTGTGGACCTGATGCTCGAAAAGCTACGATCATCATTAATTGAGAGTGACCAAAGCTGAGATTGCGATTCAATTGAATTTTATTAGTTGCACAGCCCTATATAATAATAATAATAATAATAATAATAATAATAATGCATCGGTTTTATGTAGCGCTTTTCTGGACACTCAAAGATGCTTTACATTGCATTATTCATTCACTCCATACTTGGTGGTGGTAAGCTACTATTGTAGCCACAGCTGCCCTGGGGTAGACTGACGAAAGGATCAAAGCCTTGATGCGTGATGAGGTTATTGACTCTCTTTTATTTTCTAACTATGCATATAGTGCTCTAGAAAACAAAGGACTGGTCGGAGGCGCCATCGGCCCCTCCGACCACCACCAACCACTCACTCACTACATTCGCTAGGATTCCTGGTGTTACCAAACAGTCTCCCATCCAAGTACCGACCAGGCCCTTCCCTGCTTAGCTTCCAAGGTCTGACGGGATTGGGCATAGCAAAGGCGGTATGGCCACAGTATATGAATAAATAAGAATCACATGCATTTCAGAACATGTTTGTAGCGGTCTAAACTACTGGTTAACAGATTTGATCCATAACAAGATTCCAAGGGGATGTTGTTTATTAGAGGGCATTACATTAATTAATTGGAACTGTTCAGACTGTGATTCAATTGTGAATAATATCAGCCTCAAATACAGTTATTTCCTTTGAACTTAATTTATGTTTTCCTATTTGCCATGTACTGTCACGCTGCAATGCAGTCCTTTACTGTAATGCAGTGGGTCTGTGGTTGACTTACAATGAGGGTCAGATGTGTAACAATTTAATGCCTGCACTTGAATTATCTTTAATTTACATATAGGGCTGTGTGGACATACTTCAGGTATTGTAGCTAAGGGAGACAGTTGCTATAGCTACACTTAATAGATATAGACGGCAATGCGTCATCCTAAGGGACGTGGCCTGGCGTGGGGGAAGAAAGCATGTTGTGGAAATTATTATTTTTCAGTCCTTTGTTTTCTAGAGGACTATATACACATATACAATAACCTCATCAAGCATCAAGGCTTTGATCCCAACCCCAGTCCTAAACCTAACTTTAGACCTGGCCCTAACAGAGGAGAACTGCAATGCCTCTGGTGTCTAGAGGTGCCGCTGTTCCCCGTGACATTGGCTGATCCCCAACCACGGGGTATATGTCACAAAAAAACATCTTAGAGCATAAAAATAGCAATATTGCCTAAAATGCTAACAAATGCTAAAATCTGTGATTAGCTTACAAGTCTAACAGCTGAAAGATAGTGTGCAAATGTTTTTAAACTTTCCTTGTATATGGAAGTGATCATTTGGTTTAACAATATTATTTCTAGAGCTCCATAGTGTCTGTACTCAATAAACTCTATAAAAAGCCATCTGTTATACTCTAGAATGGCGCTGACTGTCCTGCGTAACCAAAGTTATCAGCTGCTAAGTTATAGGTTTGCATGGACCAATTTATGACATTACATTGTACTATATGGATATACTTAAGTTTGCCAACAGGTGGAATTTTGTGCCGGGTGTTACAGAATTGCAAAATGGATCTTTTCAAACACCCAGAAGGAAAGCTAGTGAAAACATCAATACCAGTGGAATCCTTAGTCTTTCCTGACTGCTATTGCATTCACTCCATGTCAGGACTCTCCCATGCCTGTCTTTTTTTGTTTACATGCTCGTAATCTCCAGAGCAGAGAAGATCAGAGCAGCCTTAGTTTCAGCACGCCAGCTCCCTGTGAGGTTAATTGTGTTTAAAATGGTGCTGGTTCTTTGCGAGGTCCTCCACGCTCCAGACTATGACTTTATCTCTGTCCTCCCTCGGCTACACAACTCATCTAAATCCCCTTTAGCTGTTCTACATGGAATTTGTTTGTGCCAACTTCAGTCACTTCATTAAAGTGTCGAGTGAGGACCTCGGACGCTTTAATCCTTCTTCTTGAGATAAAAATACCCCATGGTTTTTAATAATAAATGCCTTGCATAGTGTGTCCATGCAAGCAACAAAGAGCTTCTCTGTATATTTCTATTACACCCATTATACAGATTCTCTCAGATTCTTCATCTTCATATATACGTATATATATGTTGTATGTTGTATGTATAAATATATATGTATATATATATAGCATCTGATCCTTCCATCCATCTTTCTTATTATAATACCTGTAATGAGAAATAGCTCATTATAGGTTTGTCTTGTCTAAACTAGCACTGCATGATATCACGGAATATGATTAGTTGCAAGGTGTAGTGTAATCAAGATTGTAATTATGCACTAGTACATGGAGCCACTTAAGACAGCACAGATTTGTTTTTTAAGCTTCTATTACAGCCATTAGGCAGATTTTCTCTCAGATTCACTTCCTCAGTTGTGGCACCAGTTTCCAAGACTATATGACATCTTATCTTAGTCGCCATTAGCCCTTTAGAGTCTTTCCTGGTGTAAGTGAAATAGCTCAGCAGCTTATTTACAAAGTACTATATCTAGTCTAGACAAGTGCAAACTGTCTACTTGGCCTGACGACATAAACAATTCAATACAAAGTTTTTGAACTCTGAGATTTTTATCCGAATTGTGCCCAGCATTTCCTGCAGAGAAGGCATGTTGAATATGCCCCCTGCTGACATTCTCGGTGGGAGCCAGGAATCGCTATGCAAAACTGGCAGACTCCCCCTCTACAATTGTGCCTGGCCCTGTGGTCTCCTTGCCTTGCACGGGCCATAAGAAAACTACAAAAGTGATTAGCGGGCAGTCCTGAGGGGAGGAGACAGCGGCGAGACACCCGGGTGGACAAACCGAGATAACATATTTCATAAGGAATGATTTGTGGAGACACTGAGGGTAGAGGGGGGGTGAAATGTATGTGACTGTCAAAGAACAGATAAGTGCTTCAAAGCAAGATATGGAGAAAGTAATGTAAATAGAGGATTTAACAGACCGGTGATAGGGAGAGGAACATGGAAGAGATAAAGCAATGTAAGAAACATGTGATGTAACACTGATGGTTATTCTCACAGTCTCAACCTGAAGGTGCACCACATATCCCTTACACATAGAAAAGGGAGATTGTCATGTTAAAAATGGCACTGAAAGTCCAAACAACCCACTTCCCCTGTTTTAGTGTAGTGAGCCAGCGCTGGCAGCAGGCAGACTGGGTGGTAGGGAGACGCCACCACTTGTCGCTGCCTCAGACCGATTTCGATCTGCTTCAGTGTAATGCCCCTCCCAAATAACAATCCACTTCAGACTGCTGGGCTTTTCCTCAGTTTGAATGTAGTGGAAAGTACAAGGGAGCCTCAATAATAGTATACTCCCGACTTCTATTTGTTCAGTCAAGTTGTCTCCACATGGCCGCACAGTAAAAAGGTTTCACGCTGTGGTCATTAATTGTCCATGTCCACGTTTTTCATCTCAGAGCGCATGACGATTGGATGGCTCATTAGTCTTGTGTGAATAAATGCCTTGTCAGCACGGTCAGCTCCGGGCCAATGCTAGTTCTGTCTGCGCAGATAAGCCATTGTGCTGTGCTTCTGTGTCTTGGATAGAAAGTGCACCTGCCCAATATATCACACTGACCATTTCCACTTGTAAATTAAAAATATCCTCATGGCTGTTTGTGTGTGTTGTCTCTCAATATAGAAAGTTTGCGTGATGTATCGCTGAAGGAACAAAGTGTCCCCTCTGCCTGTTTTCTTCTTTTTCTTCACTTATTCCACTCTGCTCAATCTTCTACCAGTTCTTTGATTTACTTATTATATGTATGTCATTTCAAGTAATTTTCAATGATCACTTGATCAATCAGGTGTTGGCCATTGTTTTGAATACGATGATACATTAGGTTATGATGTTTCATGATACAGTAGTTCTTGTCAGTATTATGTCAGATATTTACTGGGTGGGTAGTCTGCCTGTTGAAAAAGGTGCCGCTCAGGTCAGTGTGTATTTAGAGAGCACAAATCCCTGTCTGCAGTGTGGGTGTAGCACTGTCTGTGTAAATGTTTGATATAAAACTCAATAGTAGAATCCTCCCTGGATTTGGACATAGGCTTTTCATTTTCTCCTACTTGCCTTACTCTCCTTCCATGTCAGTAAGCAGAGACTGTGACTCAAAGAGAAGCCTGCAGACATCTGATAGATTATTTTAATCTGCTCATGCACAGTTCTCACTCCATTTCCAACATTCAGACTCTGGAGATTTAATCGCCTTTTATAGCTGCTGATGGGAATACAGTTAGACTTGTCAGACAAGTGTTAGACCAGTGCTTTTTAAAATTGTCAGCAAGACTTCTACCTAAAAAGGTTTTAGGGTCTTGAAGTACCACCAGCGTGACGGACTATATTGTGAAAGAGTAATCTGCTCCACTGCAGTATTCTTGAGACGCATAAACTGCTAAGCTTTGAAAACTTGGGCAAGTTGTGCTTTGTAAAACTAATATTCAAATGTATCAATAATCTAGCACCTGAGCCACTCAGTTCATTTATACAGAGACAAAACAGCAACAGAGTTACCAGAGTGTTTCCCACAGGTTAGAAGGCAATGTGTGAATGTGTGACGAGTGATCGTATATGTATGTGTGTTATTGAAAATGTTTGATATACATTTTGTATTATTTTATGTATTTTATTATTGTAAATTGCGAAGGCCTAACCAGGGACATGAGCTGTGAATTAGCATAAACTAGAAGCTTTTCATGCGTCGCATCAGCTGCGAACCTGAATTGTAACTATGTTGATTGCATTTTCCCTGATAAATAAATGAACACATAAAAACACATAAGAATATAATTAAAACAAACAGGAAAATGAAATGCAGTACTAGTGCTGCATATGTGGCAGCATCACATCGTCCCTAGATTAGAAATTATACTGTATGTTTTTTCCTGACAAAAAATAAATATCTCAATAACAGCAATTATTTGTGTGAGCTCTCAGTCATACCTTCATCTTAAATGCAATCTTGCTACTATTCAAATTGCAATGTCTATTGGATTTCTTTTGCTTCTATTAATGTATGCTCAAGGTTTTTGCCATGAGCTCAAATAGATGTTTGAATACCAGTGATCTCACGTTTAAATCAAGTCATCAAATCTATCAAAAATAAAATAATTACCCAACACTTTATTCTCAAGCTGCCCCCATATCAGAAACCATTAATTTTACTGGCAAAAAATCAGTCATGAAAAACGAGCTAATCTGTGTTGGTTCTACATAAGCATATGTTGCGTAAAGCTACATCAATCTTAAATGATTGGGAGCAGTCACTGTGCAATGAATCTGCAGTGCTTCTGTCAGCCTTGGTTGCACGCACATAGCATGAAACTTGGCTAAATTAGTCTTTTCCCCAATTAACACTCGAATGATTAATCATGTTTTCTTGGTGCTCTTTCAGCTTTGCGGCTTCTTTGCAGCCACCAACCGTGTGAAGAAAAGTACTGAGGTTTAGCATAAAAAAGTCATATCACTGCATATGTAACCTTAGTTGATAATTTATGAGTGTTATATTATGTAATAATTCCATTTTAATCCTGCTGTTTAAGACTGACTCTTCTCTACGGAAGAACTGTGGTTCAAACAATTCATTTATTTTTGCTTCATAACAGATGTGTTCAAATTACTGGGATGTGTCTTTACAGTATTGCTTACTATTTCACTATTGCTCTGATTATTCTAAAAACCTTTCCTCCTGATGCAACTTCTGCAGTCTCAGCAGGTACAAATAGTTAACTGGTTTTGAACCTGTGTGAGGAAAGTTGAAGGAAAGTTAAGTTTATTCATCTTAACCGCTTAACCAATACAGAAAAGGGAGAAAGTATATTCTTAACAGCCACATGGTAACACGTCAAGGAAAATGCTTCCTCCATTGACCTAAAACTTGCCATTCTGGAGACAATAAGTTGCTTTTGATGGAAAACTAATTGCTAGGACCAAATAATACTTAACACTATAAACCACTATATTGACACTAGCTGTGGTTGTAAATTACTGCCTACTTTTAATGTACATTATAAGATTTATATGATGTACCTGTTTTATAAACCAGGGGTTCCCAAACTTTTTTGGCTAGGACCCCAAAAATTGACACGTAAACAACTCGGGACCCCCATTGTATAAAGTTATTGCCTCTTACGCTACTTTAGGGAAGAAAACACATTTTAAAATCAAGTTAACATGTATTTAAACTGTTTATTTTAACTATATGAATGGATTTCACAAATGATATGCTGTTTTACACTTGAAAATATATAAAAACAGTTGCCTTTTTCTTTTTTCTTTCATCCTAAAATCATCCCACCCAATGCCTCGCGACCCCCACTTTGGGAACCAGTGTTATAAACAACTGTCTTTACATTTACAACAGCAAATCATTGTTTAATAAATGTTAGTAACACAACACACAGCAGTAGAACTTATGATCAGTCCAGCATTGCTCTGTCTCAGTGCAGGCCGAGTCTAAAATGCCGCAGGGAGGTGAACCACAGACCTTCCATGCGTCGCCATAGTTGTTAGTTTTTGCTGACTTCCGACAACGATCTGGCGATGGACGAATGGCTCCCTGAGGTGTAAACAGAGCTTGTGTGAAGACAGTCTGTCTCCAATCCGCCGATCACAGCCTCGGTTCCTCTTCTACAGACTGCAGAGCCATAAGCTGTACTAAACCTTCATACTGATAAGGTCAATCAGCATTTTCAGACATAAATTCAGGACTGTGGTTTGGGGAAGTAGCAATAATCAAGTGCCTTTGTGTGTGTAATGTGTAGCATGGTAGTGGGGTGAGAGGCCAGGGGACAGTGCAGGCCCCTGCAGAGTACTGATAAGAGCTTGTTTACCTTCCTGTGGATGGTCAGACCTCAATCTGCAGCTGAGGAAACGGCCGGACAATAGGTGTGTGTATATAAAAGTGTGCATGGAGAGTTTAGTGAGACTTGAGCCAGCCTTGAAGTTCTCCCTCTCTCTGATAGGGCGGCTGACCCCTCCTCCTCATTGGCTGGCATGACTCTGTAGTCCAGCTCAAGACGCAAACAGTTTAGCCCTAGACCTGGGGGAATATAGACTAGACAGTTGTTCTTGATGTGCTGTCAGGACTTCCCCTTTGTATCTTTTTGCCTCTGTTGTATGTTTGAACTTCATTGTAATGATACAAAAGTTCAATCAGTGCATTGTTTTCAGGTCTTTGTGCTCCTCACTTTTATACTCGGCCTCTGCAGGTCACATCTTGCTAATGCATGTAGGAAGTGTATATTTTATTTTGTTTTATTTATTTTTTGTCTCTAGTTTTCAAGGCATGAAGACTGAAATGTGTTTGGGTTGACTGAGCTTCTATGGTCAGAAGGTTGAGGTTACTCTGAAAATGTATCAAAAGGCATTATTATCACTGTATCATTATGTACTGTGGATGTGAAGTTCATAGGTTTGTCATGGGCTATATTTAGGATAGACCTAAATTCAGATAAGCAGAAATAATAGAGACACACATTTTATAACCAATTTTAAAATTCTATATTTATTAGTTTTAAATGTGTATAATATCCAGACTGGCACATGTAGAAAACATCAGATACTTTTTATTGAGATATAAAGTTAATTTACATATGATAAAGGATTCATGATGATTCAAAAAATCCCTGTGTGTCCCACATTAGACCCCATTTTTGCTAAAACATAGTTAACACAATTATTTTTAAGATTTTGCTAAAACATTTCCCCAGTTTTTTTAGTTTGACCATTTTTGTGATATAGTTTAACATCCTTATTGGACACTGACAGGAAGTGACATAGATAGAGGCAAACAATGTTAAACTGTTGCCGTGCCAACCATGTTATGTCAATGGGAAATGAGTCAAACTGCTCTGAAACTTTACCTCTATCTATATACAGACAGCATCTCTGGAAATACCCATATATGGGGATGTTTTGAAGCAGTACGTTTGTTAAGTGTGACATCACACAGTAATTATCTACTTCCGGGTCCAAACTGTTTAGATGCTAGCTACGACTGCCATTTGTTTGCTTCTACTGAACAATCTGCTGTGAAAACACATCCATATGGACCCGGTTTACACTTTACTTTGTTTGTGTGTGATAAATAAGTTTATATTTCACCAGAAAAAGAGTGAAAAAGTGTGTTTCCCAAAAAATACTTCCTTTCCCCTCGACGAGGCCACGCCCCCTTGTATGGCGCAATGCCGACTGTCTCTATGGCCGTTTCTCAATCCCCAGTATGCGTACTCTGTACTTGTGAACTCCCGGGTACGGACTTGCGGGTGCAGACTCGGAGAACGGACTTGAGGAGTTCACAAGTGTGGACTCGGCTATTTCAGCATTTGGAACGAGTGGACTCGATGACATCACAGGAAGTGGCTCATGAACATGGGGCTGTGAGCTTTTATAACATTAAACAACCTCATATGAAATTAAAAGGGTGAGACACTGCAGGAAGTGGAAAGATGTTTTTAAAAACATAATTTACAAACTTTTGCTGTAAACAAAAATAACATTTTACATTTTAGTCAATTTCACATTATTTATACAATTATAGCCTACATAGATAAGGCATTATGTGTAAAGTAATTAAACATATCTGATGTGCAAACTGAAACAATAATAAAAACAATAGGTCAAATATTATTTATTAATTTGTTTGGGGGTTGCAAAAACCGAACAAACAATTTAAACTTTAAAATATGAAACTGTTCAAAGTTCCCATACAAAGATTTGTCTACAGTGCCCCCTTAATAAAACAATGTAAAAATAAAATGCATTTGTCCTCAATAACCTGTTCATGACGATACGACTTAATATTGCTGATCATTATGAGAAAATGAAAGCATGACCAAGTTGTTTTAACACTTCTGCTCAGAAAACCATCTTGAGCTGGAGACACTTCTAAAGACTCTTAAACCGGTCACATCTCCGCATTTATTTACACTCGCACGATCAGCTGGAGCGCGGCTCGGTGCGTGAGGAGGAGGGGCCGCCGCAGGCGGAGGCTCGCGGTGATCCACGTGCTCAAAGCGAAACGGATTGTGGGAAATATAGCTGGCGGAGAACGCACAAGTCTCCTCTGATGCATCCTCGGTAAAACGGGCGGAGCAAGTTCTCATCCGGGGATTTCCAGCGGACTTGCTGAGAAGCGAACTTTGAATTGGAACAGGACTTGGGCCGCACGTGATGACGTTTCACGAGTCCACGAGCACACAAGTCCACACAAGTACACAGATTGAGAAACGGCCTATGTCACTTCCTGTCATTAGCTTAAACATTCTTATAAAGATACATTTTCTTCATTAAAATTGCTGCTTCACTGAAATAAAATTATTATTATTATTTATTTTATTTATTTATTTTTACTCATTAATTAACCACAGACAGTCACAGTTGATATTGAGAAAAAACAAACAAAAATAAAATAATATATAAACCACAATACAATTCACAGAACGGTAACTCAAGACTAAACTTAGAACAAGACAAGACAAGACAAAGACAAGACAAACAGACGAAGAGACATACATACAAGTCCTTGACATATACTGTATGTTTCATTATTTTTACAGAATAATTTTCAATTCTCAAAGAATGGGCATTCCACCAGTCTTCCTTTATTCTGTTAGAAATTATTTGAGTTTTTATCCTTATACATTTTTATCTTGTTTGGAATGTTTATTGGTTATTTTATGCTAATTTATCTTTAAATTGTTTCGTCTAAATTAGTAGGAATTTTTAGGAATTGGGAAGGGGTGGCACTAGGCCAGGTGGTTTGTTGCAGGCTTGATTTTAAAGCCAACACCCATCCCATTGGCACTTCAAAGTTTGAGAACCATTGAAATTAACATGATCAATTATTTACATTATGAAATTCCATCCAATAACATCCAATTATTAATTACGGTAGCACAGCGGTTAGTGCTCGTGCTTCACAGCTAGAAGGTCCGGGTTCGATTCCCACCAAGGCCGGGGCCTTTCTGTGTGGAGTTTGCATGTTCTTCCCGTGTCTGCGTAGGTTTCCTCCGGGTACTCCGGTTTCCCCTACCACTAAAAACATGTACAATAGGCCAGGATGAATGAGAGTGTGCATGGGGGACGACGGATGGAAATTAGCCCAAGGCTACAATCCGGTGTGGCTTGTTCATTAACTTGCACTGTCCCTACCAAATAAACAAACAAACAAATTCCACTTTTTATCATGTACATTTATTTTATTTTTGTTGTATTGCTATAATCTTTTCGATGTCGAAAAGATTATAATCTTTAATAATAAATAATAATAATAATAATAATAAAGATAATAATAATTTAATAATTTATAATAAAAGATAATAATCGAAAATTATAATTATTACTTACAACAGATGTCATCCATCTAAATATGTCATATTTTCAAAAGCATTAAAAACTGTCATATGCACTTTAAACAGAGCCCACCTGTTTGCTATGTACTAACAAATGTGAGACATCTCAGGCAGTACACATGAACCTTCTTTTATCTCCTGAGCCCATAAACTCTTGTTAATTGTTAGCTGTTTTTGGTATTGGAATTGACGCGCTATGAATTAATCTAAAAGTAATCGGCCGGAGTGCTGGGTTAATGAGCTAATGTAGATTAAAACATTTCATTTAACACAGGCTGGGACTGTTAGTTATAAAATATTTTAAAAAATTGATGTACCACATCATCTGATTTTTACTAAATTACAACATTAAAATATTAAAAAGTTTAGCATGACGTGGCATAACAATATTGTGGTTACCTTTTTTAGGGATGGGTGATATCAGATCAAATTGACAATGTTGTTATCTCTCGTACCTGGAATGGTGTTCCGAGCCGCTTACTGCGTGTCTTTGAGTAATCTTTGGATCTTCACCAGTGACTATATTCTCAGCATCGCGGTGACGGCTCCCATGCTTTCCTCCCCTCTCCATTTCTTGCTAAGCTTTATCCTCTAATGGAAGTGAAAACACTTGTCGTAGCTTCATTACAGACACACATTCCAAGCTGTGTAGGGAGTGGGAGGATCTTATTTTATCTCACTCGTAGGATCAGGAAGTGAAACTACTCTAACCAACAAAGTGTAAGATAGTGATTATCCAAAAAAATAAGGAAAATTATGATTAAGTTTCATTTTTTTTGACAATAGTAATGCACATTTTAAAAGTTGAGAAGCATTAACATCTGATAGAAAACTAAAAAATAAACTGCTACAGTAATATAAGAATGTCATGCATTTCAGAACATGTTTGTATAGGTCTAAAGTATGATGAATCCCAATGGATACAAATCATGGTTATTTTTCAGCACACATATTAATTACAGCTATGTTTTTAAAATTGTGCCCATTAAAATCTAAATTTTGATTTGATTACTATTACAGTAATTATTTAGCTCTACTTGAGTTGCCAATGGAGACAGTTTCTTCTGGTATCAGACAAATGGAAACAATCAGCGCGTATAAACATGTCTTCTCATGGAATGGGAAATGGAGGGGACTGATATGAGTTGATAAAGAGGACAGGGAATTCAATGCTTCTTCTATACCTCATTTACCAGCAAACCGCTTAGGGAGGCCGCTGGCATTTCCGGGGTCAGGAGGCCAAAATGAATGCTCTTCATACCCTATAGTGACTCATAAAAAATAACTGTGAAGTCCCACACACAAGCACACAGCATTGTGATTTATACAGGACCTCTGAGGGGACAGTCACGGGCTGTTAACTCGGTTACAGCTCAACACAAGCCAAATCACTTTATGGATGGGGTCCTGAGCAACAGACATTAACAGAGGGCCAAAATAACAGGAAACCAGCCTTGACCTCCAGGTCGTGGCAGAGTAAGACAGATGGAAAGGGAGCAAAGATGACATTCCATCTTCATTTTCAAGAAACTAAATCCCAAAAAGATATGGATGTGATTTTCTTTATTAATGCCAAATGTTTTGAACACACATACTGGGGCTGCAGAATTTTGTAATTTTGGGGACACCGTATCTATATTGTGAGGAGCAATATGACTATGCAAGATTTAATCTAGAACAACAATGCTTGGTAACTTAAAAAATGTGCAGTTTTAGTCACAATTTTCTTTATTTGGTGACATTTTTTAGCTAAGTGTGGGTCTTAATTTAACAGTAGTATTTTTTTTTTAACTCAATTTAAAAAAATAAAAAATAACAGAGTACAATTTTGGTTGAATTTTAAGTTACATTAAGTTAAGATAGACTTTATTAATCTCTGTAGAGAAATTCGTCTCTGCATTTGACCCATCCTCAATGCTGCTGGGGCGACCTGTAGGAGCAGTGAGTTGCCAGCGCTCGGGGTCCCATCTCCAGATGTGGAACCAGGCTAACGGTCAGAAACACCTGGCCAGAGGAGTCACCAATTGTACATGTTTTTTAGTGGTAGGGGGAAACCGGAGTACCCGGAGGAAACCTACGCAGACACGGGAGAACATGCAAACGCCACACAGAAAGGCCCTGCCCAGGTTGGAATCAAACCCGGACCTTTTAGCTGTGAAGCGCAAGCGCTAAACCAGGGGTGCCCAAACTTTTTGTCTCCGAGGGCCAAAATGAAAAAGTGCCTGTGGGTCGGGGCCCAAACACGGCGATGTGAAGCGTGAAACACATAATATAACTGCAAATAATAATAGTTACTTTATTTTATTTGGTGGCCTATACATTTGCATTTGATTCTATCTATGCAAATAACATGCTACATTAAAACAAATGTTAACTATGGCAAAAGCCTAGTTTTAGTAGTAACATGTAAACAACAACAACACCTGTATCTGCAGTACCTACAGTGACTTTACCTCATTAATTTGGTAACTCAAAGAAAATGCCATATTAGATCATTTTGAAAGTGTCAGTTCAACATCAATTCTTTTATAAGTCAATTTTTAACATGTACCTTTGTTGATGTCAACAACCTTTGCAATAAAAGTTGAAAAACTGTGAAAGTTGATGCTACAATGTTCTGTAATTGATAATTGATATTGATTGGTGGGTGGCCAAAAAGTGTACTGCCTCCAAATTTACCATTGAGAATGAATGGGAGAGAGTTGATATTAACCAGATGCAGCGTAAAAGTAGGTCACTCTCTGGCGGGCCAATGGAATTGTTCCGGCGGGCCAAAGTTGGCCCGCGGGCCCCACTTTGGGCACCCCTGCGCTAAACGCTGCGCCACCCAGTGCCGCCCCCAGTGGTACATACTGTGTTGAAATGAAATATTGATTTTGCAGTAGTTTTATTATGGCTATTTTCTCTTATATCTTGCAGCCCTAGCACTCTTGCATAACCAGAGTTTAATCATTATAATAAAAATAGCAAAAACAGAACTTGATCCACCTCTGGAAATACTGGATGCATGCCAAACATTTAGTGTGAACAGTGATCAGAACAAGTTGTCTCACATAAAAACAAAAAAACAAAAACAAAACTCAGTACTGCTGTAATTGTTGGTTTTGTAACATTTCTCCCTGAAGTTTGCTCACTTTTTCTTCAGCTTTATCTTAACTTCAGTCCATTCTCCTCTGGCGCTAGTGATGACATCGCTTTGGCCCTGGTCTTTGATTAGCACTGCTTCTAAATAAGGAACATCCTGTTGACCTTCCTTTGCAGCTTCTCATTAACTCATTCTCTGCATATTGTTTTATAATCTCAAAGACATCGTGAATACTTGATGACAAAGTATATCATTTTATGTCCACCAATGTACCAATTTTAAACTAATTTGCTTAAATCACATCTCTTCATTTTCCACCGTCACATTGAGGCAGGAGCAGAGTGCAGCCTTCAGTCTTCTGTGTTCTCAAGTGATTTGATGTTTACTAAGGATTTATTCTGAGGCGTTATCCCAAATCAGAATTCTTCAATAACTAAGGCTGCTAACAAAATAAAACCACCTCAGGGAATCCCATAATAATCCCATAACCCCGTCCTGTACTTTCATCTGTGGGATTTACACAGATGACTCTGGCCTCTCAGGTTTAGCACATAATGTTCTTTTATGTCAGAAGAAGATGAAGTAGTTGTTACAGACCACCTGCCATCACATGTTCATTGCAATGCTGTATGGTTATGCTACACCGTCTTTATGGAAAGGAATCTTTTCACATGACACAAGTCTCTGAAAGTGCTTCACAAGGAAATCTTAGCGTTTTATACTGATAAGGACCATTGTAAATTTGTTTGAGATTTGCGTGTGCTTACATTTCTCTGCCCCATTATCCCTGAAGTTGAAACTGAGTAATGTGCATGTGGGTAGTGTGGTAATACCACAGAACACAAAGATGGGGGCCGAGGCAAGCATTTGCACTCCCCTTACCGCACACATGGGCTGCCCTGCCTTGATTAATTCTGCCCCCTGAGAGTGGCATCTCCAGGTTAAACTGCAGGCTCATACACAGAGCACAGTGAGCAGTTGTGATGGATGACTGCAGCCCAGCGTTCTGACACAGCTGAAAAACACGAACCAGCCGAACTCCCTTTAAACAATGTACTTCTACCTACACATCTAACACCCCCACAGCACCAGGAGAAAGCTTTCAAAATGACTAATAACAAAACAAATTCAGTGTCAAACATGGACTCTGTAGCACAGCGAGTGACCATTTAGCGTTTTGTGGAGGCCAGCCATGAACAAGCTGGCAGAGTTGTGGACAGTGTGGTCAGTTTAAAATAAAGTGCTGACCTCGCTATTTGTTTTTCTTGCAGGATCCAGTCAGACGTGTGTCCCAGCTGAGGGACATAATAATCCCTGGATCTTTGTGAAGGAGATGGAGATTGGCTGTTGGACGAGCTTCATTGACAAAGACAACAAAGAAGTTCATATCATCAACTTAATCTTCACTCCAGGGGTAAACTTGGATTACTTCATTGAGCTTAAGTGTTTTTAAGTCTTTGAAACATCATCTCTTTCATCCCCAACCAGTTAAAATAATCATCTGCCAAAAAATTGGCAATATTGACCAAATTGAGTATCCCAATAATCTTGGGCACTTTCTCATTATGTACGTATGTATATATACACACCTTGAACTTTTGCACATTTTGTCATTTTTACAACCATAAACATAAAGATTTTATTTTGAATTTTTTACTGAAAGTTCACACACAAGTAACTGTGAAAGTGAAAGCAAAATGATACATGATTCTGTTATTTTTCAAAAAATAGAAAACCGAAAAGTGGGGCCTGCACAAGTATTCATACAGCAAGACTTAATACTTTGTGGAACCCCCTTTTTCTGCAATAACAGCAGCAAGTCTTCTGGGGTATGACTACAAGGTTTGCACATCTAGAGACTGACATTTTAGCCCATTCCTCTTTACAAAACAACTCAAGCTCTGTCAAATTAGAAGGAGAACGTTTGTGAACAGCAGTTTTCAGGTCTTTCCACAGATTTTCAATAGGATTTAGGTCAGGACTTTGACTGGGCCATTCTAACACATTAATATGTTTGTTTTAAACCATTCCATTGTAGATTTAGCTTTGTGTTTAGGGTCATTGTCCTGCTGGAAGGTGAATCTCCGCCCCAGCCTCAATTGTCTTGCTGACTCCAGCAGGTTTTCCTCCAAAATGTCTCTGTATTTGGCTCCATCCATCTTCCCAACTATTCTTACAACCTTCCCAGTCCCTGCTGAGGAAAAGCAGCTCCATAGCATGATGCTCCCTCCACCATATTTGACACTGGGGATGGTGCACTCAGGACGATGAGCAGTGTTAGGTTTGTGCCATACATAACATTTTGCATTTGGGCCAAAAGTTAAATTTTTGTCTCATCTGACCAAAGCACCTTCTTCCACATGGTAGCTGTGTCCTCCATATGACTTCTAGCAAACTTCAAACAGGATTTCTTATGGCCTCCTTTCAATAATGGCTTTCTTCTTGCCACTCGTCCATGAAGGCCAGATTTGTGTAGAGTACGACTTATAGTTGTCCCATGTACAGATTCCCCCAGCTCAGCGTCAGTACGTCGCAGCTCCTCCAGAGTTATCTTGGGGCACTTGGTTGCATTTCTGACCAGTGCTCTCCTTGTTCGGTCTGTTAGTTTAGGTGGACGGCCGTGTCTTGGTAAGTTTGCAGTGGTTTGGTTTCTTGTTATCAGAGATACACTCGATATTGTAAATTTGCTTGTTTTCCAACCAGAAATTTCGATAATATCTTGTAGACGATATATTGCCCACCTCTTGGAAAATCAAATTGGCAATGTGCACAATGACAGAATTGCAATCATTAAGATGTTGCCCAGTCAGTGCTGACCATCTGTCAAACTGACAACTAACTTTTGATACAAACCCAGTGTTTCATCAGGAGGAGTTGGGCATCTGTTGTCTTTCTTTTAGCATTTGACACAGAACACAAGACTCCTGTGTCGATACAAACTGTAAATCCAAGCATATGTTAAGATGTTTTCTTAATAATTGCTTTGTTTTTGTGTAGTGATTACAGAACTGTAGAAAGAACAGATGTGTTGCCTCTAGTTTGTCAAAGACTACCAGTGACTCTTGACACCAAACAACTGTTCATAAATGACTAAGAAAGTACATTTTACGCAACAAATCATTTTTTCAAAGTCAGATATACGCTGTGAGGAGAAATGTGGGGGATAATGTTCCATTTTGAAAAGAGAAGTGAAACAGATGTTTCTCAAGGTAAAAGGTCAAACACACTAATGACTTGTTTCAAGTCTTATTTAGCACATTATGACAAAGCTATGGGAAATGTATCTCCAACACAGAACGGAGCCATTTCTACTTCTCCTTACACATTATTTTATCCCACATTATTGCTCAGGCTGTGTTGGTTCTAAATGTTTTGTTCGAGTGTTAACCATTTTTCACTGTCAATATATCATGCAGCAAACAGTGGTCATTTATTTATTTATTCTAACAACTGCTCTTCATTCCCCTAGCTGGCCTTAAATTGTTTTGTTGGCCATTTATCCGCACTGCTGAATGGGGCAATCTGTAACCTGTATGTGCCTCCCTCCATTGTCCGACACATAATTGAACCTTCTTTGACTTGAGTATTGTGATTTTTTCCTGGGCTTCATCTAAAGTGGAAAAGTAATACAAAATATTATTATTATTTAAGTCTGATTTGATGGGCAAAGAATATTATATTCTGAGGCCGTAGTCTAGATGTGGGACATAGACTGTTTGTCCAAAGGGATAAAAAAAAAAAAAAACATGATATAGCTTCTATATCTCCAAGTTGCTTAGTTGAGCAAGGTGACTGAATTTGGCACAGTGTGTGCAAAACGTCTGGACATTAAACAGCGTTAGCTTATCCTACACTTCATGATGGATATCTCTCTATACACGTTCCTTATCTGCACTTCACTGCCTGTTTAGAAACAGATTTTTCTTGTTAGCACAGAGGAAGGGGCTCATCTTCTGTCAAACTGTGTGCAATGTGTGAGATAGTAGTCCTGGCTCTGATCTCTCCCTTTTTGTCCTTTTTTTTTATCTCATCACCTTCCTCCTTGGCCCCCTTTGTTTTTTCACGCTGATTTACGGTTTGCCAGGGACAGTTAAAAGTCCTGTACTTTGTCTCTATGAAATAGCCCAGGGAAATTCATTGGGAGGAGCCACTTGGTGCGGGGTCCATTGATGTCACACGCTGGCTTGAATAGTCAAACTATTGGCACATGGCCGAGACGAGAGCCAGCAGAGCCAGTCAAGCTAAGGGAGGGAGGCAAAAGAATAACTGGAAACTGCACCAGCAAAGTCTCTTCAGAAATGCACTGGAGATGAAAAAAAAAAAAGTTAGAGGAGGGGAACAATCGTATCTTGAAAACACAGGAATACAAGTTGAAAAGGTGAGTGATCAGGGTCAGTAGGGATGAAACAGAAAGAATTTGCGGCACAAAGGGATGAGGGGTGAAAACACACAACACCAGGACAATAAGGCTCATTAGAAGTATTTAAGGAAAACACACTCGACCTAAAACAGGCACAATGAGCTCAAAGAGGAAATGCCATTCATTATTTAGCCAGACATTCCAGGTAGAACAGTGCAAGACTTCTGGGAAGACGTGATTGCAGACTGCACTTCCGTTTCCAAAAGCAATTGTGCTGCGTATGTTCTGTTGAAATGCTTTTGACTCTTCCTTTGTTTAGAGTGAAATATTTACATATCTTAAACCAAATTAAAGCAAAGGACCAAACACCTCAAATGGCCTGTATTCTGCCAAAGCAACACGCAATAACGATCCTATCTAATCAAAAGCATACCAGAGATTTTTGCCTACCCTGACCTATTTTGTTTTTAGTTGTTTATTTTACTGTCTAGCAGATCCATGTCAAAAATCCCATACCTTAAACGCATTACTAAAGCTTATACCATGGTCTGGGTGAATACTCAATTCTGATTGGCTAACTGCCGTGTGTTAAAATTGTATAACGCACAGTTAGTCCGGCAACAGTTAAATCACGTTCTATATCACTCCACTGCAGCTGTTTCCATAGTAACGACAAACATTTCAGTTGGAACTAGCTTCAGGTAAACAGCTGAAAACATAAAAAAACCTCTTGCCCCGGACTTAAAAAAAAAAGCAAACAGGCCACAATGAACAGTTTCAGTTTGTGTGACCATGGTATAAGCGGATGAAACAACGTGCATTAGACAGTTACAATGCACTTCGTGGTGTTCTTGCCTCCGCGTCGTAAATTATAACTGTCTAATGCACCGGTCCTCAACGAGGAGCCGTGCATGAATAAATCATGTATGCTTTAGTAATGCATTTAATTTAATTTAATTAAAATGAATAAAGTTGGTACACATACCAGTTTGAGAAACACAGTACCAGGACAATAATAATGATAATAATGGCGTACACTATTGCTCTTTACAAGCTTGTATTACCAAGTTTCTCAAAGCGCTACACTGGAGTCATTATTCTTTCACACCATACTCGGTGGTGGTAAGCTACTGTTGTAGCCACAGCTACAACAGCAAGGCAACCAGTCAGTGCCACCGGCCCCTCCAACGACCACCAACCACTCACTCACTATTGTACATGTTTTTAGTGGTAACACAGAATGTACTTTGTTTTTTTTGAAACTGCGATTAACTGTGTGGAATAATGATAGTAATAATCCATTTTGAAAAAAGGTTTTTGGTTTCTTCTTTAATTCTGTTGCAGTAATGAGAATGTTTATGGATATGTTCTTTAAAATATGTTAACCATGCTACATTTTTATTTATTTATGATCTCATAAACTTCAGACCTTGCCAAGATATCCTGAAAAGAAAGTATGGTGATTCAGACATTTTGATAATGTTCAAGCTGAAACGCTTCGAAAACCAGGATTTCGCGAGAATCACCCCATTGTGGTGGAAAAAACAAAGAAAAATGCTATTTCCATCTGTTGCAAGTCTAAATGCTGATTTATAAACTGACTGGTGGTAATTTGCAAATCAGATTGTGCTAGTCTCAGCTGAAACCCACTTTAATGAGCTGCTGTAGTATTAAATATGATAATCAGTTCTTACATAGTAAAGGATTTCTGGCAGTGGCACAGTGCACATGTGGCTAAATAATGCATTTCTGCTGTATGAATGAATAAATGTACCCTGAAGTCATGGAGCCAATTCTAAAGCAGCTGAGTATTCTGGTATATGCTTTCAGTATCACAGACATACAGCTACACACACGCACGCGAGCTCACGCACACACACACACACGCTCGCACGATTGTAATTACTGTGGCCAAGAAACATTCTTGATAGTCAGTTGAACTACAATGAAACTAGAATCTGTGATACAATTATTGCAATGCAGAAACTATCTTGACATTACCATATAAACCAAACTAAAAAACATCAGACCACATTTTCACCTGTAATCTACACGTGGTCCCTATCCTAGTGCAGGGGTAGGCAAGTTTGCTTGGAGGGCCGACATAAAGCATCACTTTCTACAAATTCCAAGTAATATATAAATATAATCATATTTGACCTAATTGGGTGTTCTGCTAAGACATTTTGAGAGTACATTTGATCTCTGATTTGTGTAATAATATTTCTCAATATTGGGTGCTATACTGGAGGGCCGGTTTTAGCCCCCGGGCCTGACGTTACTTCCCCTGTTGTTTTGGAATCACACTGGCTCTGTTCACACTGACATATCATGTATTCATCATCTCTGACCACTGACCAGGCACTTTATTGAAGTTTTGTTTCCTCTGAAAGGTTTTATGGACTTTTACCTGTATGGAATTTTGAACAGAAAGTGGACTGTGTTCTCCAATATTATTGATATGTGCATAGTAAATTACTATTACAAAATCTAAATCATGTATTTTCCAGATTGTACTGAATTACAACATGCTTCATTGTTCCCTGACAGGACGTCGGGACGAACATGTTCTCTGTGAATCTAACCAGTGCAAGACCCATGAATCTTATCTTGACATCAGCAGACACAGCATATGGAACGTACAGCGTCAACCAAGATGTTAACATTTATGTAAGTACTGCCTATTTGTTGGTTTCAGAACTGTTTACTTCAAGCATTTTCATCACACTGAATGAGAGGATGTTTATAAGAAGGAAAATCAAGTAAATCATTCAGATTTTTACACCTTACTTTATCAATGACATTGCATTTCCCACAACATTCAAAGAAATGATTATTAACCCCACACCCTGAGACTGCCCATGTTGGTCTAATGTAGTGCTTCTCAATTATCTTCTTCTTAAGAAAACATGTTGCGCGCCCCCCCCCCCACACCAGCTGCTGCCCATCCCCTCCACCCCCTGAACCTTCTTTAATGCACACTTCCCTCTCACTGCCCTGCATGGACCCTCTGCCAGGGAAGTTTTTTATTTTTAAGTTTGAGGCCGGCCTGTAGTGTTCTCTGGACGCGTCTCTGTCAATACATCTGAGTCTTTGGGTTAAAAATAAGTTTCCCACTATTGATTAATGATCACTAAACTTGATTCTGATCCGTACCGGTCACAAACAGCGCTGTGGGATAAGGCGTAGGTTGGGGACATAGTTTGGAGCAGAGCGCATGCAGGATGCAGCACTCTGCACAGCCAGGTGTGCGCGCTAGGTCCTGCAGCTGCCCCTGTCCTGGGAGAGGCAGTGAACACTGAATAATGCAGACCGTAGGGTGAGACACGGAAGAAACTCAAGTAGCTTATCAGCTTGACTGGGGTGTAATGTCTTTAAGTGACGCCTTCATTTATTTGGCTTCATGCTGTCTACACTGCCCACGTTTTTAGACACAGTAACACACGGCCAGCGGCCGCCTCACTATTTGAGAACCACTGGTCTAATGTATGTTTCCCAGCGTCGGCAGATGGGTTATGCTCTTGTGTTGCACCAGCTGTTAGACTACAGTCAGAGTGAGACAGCCATACCTATTCGCTGCACTCTGCAAGTCTGCCCTGTATTTTTATAATCTATCTATGCTATAAACAATAGTTAGGTTTAAGTGGTCAGAAAAAGTAGATAACTGTTGACTAGTGCTTAGTTTGTAAATTAGTAGTTTCATGAACACTTTTGGATTGATGTGATGGATTCAGGGAACAGGCCGGAACACTCTCATTAAACACCATTATATCGTCTAAAATATTTGCCGGATCTTTCAAAATAGTTCCCGGATCATTTACCCTGAAAAACTAAAAGATGAGGGAATGCGTTCCCCTAAACGGGGTATAAAAATATGCACTGTAGACAACCCTATAATCAGATCTTAAGCGTTTATATTCACTTCAGAAATCTAACAAAAAACTCCAGATGCTCCATGCATCAGTTAAAATGTGGATTTTTAGAGCAAATTAACTATAGTATCTCCCCTTCCCTCCCGTCAGCTCCACCTGCAAAACCAGCTGGAGCTGATTACAAAATCACTGCACCTCCATATTTGGATTTAGAGTCAAAGGCTGCATCCGAATTCCTACAATAATTGCTCCTATGTTCTGATCCTAGCTCCCGTCCCCCTTGTCACGTGATAAGGTCAACCGTTAGGTCCCTATGCAGTTAGGAACTAGAGCTTCAGCTGCATTACAATATGAAGCTGCACAGAAAGGTTGCAGCGCGGTGCCTTATGGGATGGCACATAGCTCCTAATCGCTGGTGAGGAACCTCCAGAGGGGTCCCTGTGCTAAAGGAGATATGACAGGAAGCACACAGGCTCCTTTCCCTACCTCCTTCCTCACTGACAGCACCATTCAGACCCGGGATGGAACGATATTTAATTTTTGGGTCAACCTTAACGGGGTGGAGGGGTTTGAGCACTCGAATGATCCTAGGAGCTAAGTTGTCGGGGGTTTCGTGCCCCTGGTAGGGTCTCCCATGGCAAACAGGTCCTAGGTGACGGGTCAGACAAAGAGCGGTTCAGAAGCCCCTTATGAGAGACCAACAGGCCCGGTTAGAACCATGAGGCCGTCCTTCTGTGGACCCACCACCTGCAGGAGGAGCCATAGGGGCTGGTGCAATGTGATTTGGGCAGCTCCAACAGCTGACCCCACGATCCGGCAACGGACAAGTGGAAGAAGATGGATGGATGGATGGATGGTCATGATTATCTCGGCCAAAAATAATTGCGATTAACAATGTTATCATGATATTTGCCTATGGTTTCAAATGTTCACTGAAACTGCAGTGATTACAGAAAAGATGGGAATTTGGAAATTCAATATTTCTCTTACTATATAATAATTATATTATTAGTACTTCCATAATCTGAAAACTTTATAAATCAGATCATGATCACATTTTGGTCTGCCAAACTAAATGCATTTTCAATTTTTCACAAAGACGTGTAGTCTGGTGCTCATATAAACAACATAGTATAACATATACCGTGTAACAATATCACACTGAAAATTGTCATCTTCTGCCAAATCAAGAGGCAAACTACTAAACAATTTCAATTACAGGCGAGAGAAGTTATAAAGTTAGTTCTGAGTGATACACGATGATAGGCAATTGAAGAGTCTTACGCATTTGAGTGACGTGTTCCAGATTTGCATATCTGTTATTGGAGCAATAAAAAGCGTAGCGGTTTGTAGGATTGTCTTCGAAGTCCCAGACATTTGTGTTTTTGAAGAGAAAGCCGGAGAGGCTGGCTGGCCAGGCCAAGTTGCCATAGTGCTTTTTTTTGCGGTCTTTTTTTATTCGATTTTTTACAAGTACATTTTATACATTATTGTTCATCTGAAGAAATAAAAAAAAAAGGCCCATTGCATTGATGGGATTTTGGTTTGATGTTTTCTCACAGACTTTTCATTGTTTGAAAAACGCCATCTTTCTTCACAACTCCCACAGATGGGAGTGTGCTTTTCTGCTCAGTGTCAGATAATGATGAAAAAAACCTTTGCATTAAAAGGAGCCAATTTCTTGAAAAGTCTCCACCAGTTAACAAACAATCCTCAATTCTTGTGGACACTGCTTTATTGGTTTTGGCTCTGTGTGTTGTGGATATGTTCAAATTTGCTGACAACACGTGTGAGTGGTTAGTGATCTGCTGACAGCTCACTGATGCCATATCCTGTTCCTATATGACTGGGGGTTCTGGCTGGCTCTAGCTGTGACTGCAGGATGTTTTTGTGGGATGAGCACCATCGCTGGGGGATAATAGTACTTTAGTGCAGATTGCACAGTAAGAGAAACAGCATCTGTTTTGCGTCGGAGAAAACACGTCAGTGGCCTGACAGCTTGGCTCACTGTCACAATACCAGCTTTTGTCAGCCTTCCGCTGGCAAAAAAAACGGTGCAAAATATTGCAGTGTACGTGGAAATACTGAAATATTTATTTGTCTAGATTTCTATTTGTTAAGTTTTGCAGAAATTTAAAAATTCCCCTTTTTAAACTACAAAGGAAACTATACACACAGTTCACAAAACAAAGCTACAAACAGTGTGCTCTTTGTGCCAGCCCCAAACTCGCACCTTTTTAAGATTATGGTGTACTTAATTTTTCTGATTGCAAAATAGTTTTTGACCCATTCTTCAATGACGCTGGGGATTTTGGAATACGATTGCATTTCATTATTTCTCCCACTCTCCATTTGGATAGTCTCTCATAGTAATCCCAGCCGGAGAGGAACAGAAAAGATTAATGTTGGTCTCATACATGACTTCACATGTCTAATTAAAGATTGTAAATGTTGTTACAACATACTCTAAGCATTTAAACATTCAAAACGTTTTTCCTCTAGCAGTGACTCAGTATTTGTTGTCCCAAGCGTTCACACAGCCATGGCGGTAGTTTGTAGGAGCTGCTTGTGATTTTTTGTACTTTACCTCTGAACAGGGAAGTTATTACATCAACACCTAGAAACTTGGAATTGTTTAAAGACAGTGGAGTGCTGATAAACTATTGACCCAACAAATATGTAAAAATATATATTCAAAGTCCCACCAGTGTTTTACTTTTTTGCAAACAGTCATTATTGTAATCGATACATTTTCTACCCCATTAAATTTCTCAACCCGTACATATTGTACTTTCCTGTTTGTTCTTTCTGTAATGTAAGCTTTATTATTTTTCATTGGCCCAGACGAGGAAACAGCAATGTCGCTGCAATGATGTATATATTTATACCTTGTATGGAGCCAGATTCCAGCCGACTGCGGTGACGCACAAAAGCTAAAAAAGGGCCCATTTCCTGGCCCCACTCAGGAAGCAAAGGAAGGACCTTGGCTCCGACCGGCTTGTGCAACTTAGTGGACAGTTAACCATAATAAACATTTCTATCAAACAATGAAAATGTAATAAATAATAACAGAATCAGTTTTTATTCATTTTTTTGCTTTTAAAAGTTACTGTTTCCACATGCTCAAAATGTTAATAGCTGTTAATAGCTCATTCTATACTAACACAACTATCCATCTGTTTAGGTGAATAAAAACTCCTCAGTTACTTTATATGGAGATTCTAGAAACAATATCTACAAGGAGGCCTTTCCATCTGAAGCTGAGGAGCTGATCAAATGGGCCACGCAGCGATTTGGAGGCGTCACGTCATTCACTACAATTCAAAACTTGAAAACAGTTCACACATCAGGAACAGGTGAGGTCATCCCCTGAACCTGGATGTTCACTTATTACATGGTGTGAAAAACATCTGAAAATACGGGTGTTCGCTGTTGTTGCTTGTTTACTTCAGTGAGTTTTGGTGAATGATCGGTGAACAGCTGATGCATCCAGGCCTCAAACACTATTTTAGTTTTTTTTATTAACGATCTGTTACAGCGCAAAGGAAGCAACGCCGTCTTTTTGAGCATTGTCATTACTTATCATAGAACTATTATTATTTACATAATACATTAATGTTGCCTACCACAGCCCTGGACATGACGACATTGCGATTGTTCGTTAGTAGTGAATTTGGTGTCAAAGTGTTATTGCTCCATCATTTTTCCAATTGCTCCTGTGAATTGCAAACATTGTGTGGCATTTAAGTCCCAATTAGGGCAAAGCTTAGGAAAATACAGTAATTCAACTTTGTACTCAATATTCTTTTTTTTTTAGGGACAAAGCCTGGCTCTCAGGAATGTATACTTGGAACTGAAGACACATCAGAAAAATACTTTCTGACAATTGAAAGTGAAACTGTACCAGTTAAATCGTGCTTCCCCTCGCCTCTGAACAGCAATGAAGAACTTCATATCATTAACATTCCAGATAGTTCCAGTGTTCGGTAAACAAACACAAGCATATTTGGGCCTTGCTTTTTTGTTAAAAGTGATGTTTTAATCATATTTGTGTTGTTGTAGCAATGTGTCACTTCACATGGACATAGAGACCAGTATATTGTTGAGAGGTCCTCAGGGAACTACTTGGACAATTGTGAACATGCAACTTACCAAACTAGCAGTAAGTCAGTGAAAGTTGACTTATTTCCACCTTGCATTTCATTGCAAACTAATTTTGAACGTGTGTATTTCGTGTTTTGCTTTTTTACAGTCTAACAATGAAATTATGCTTCAAAAGTTACAACACCGAATCCCACCGTCCATTTCTCTTAATGATAATGCAGAAATGGTTCAGAGAAAGGCTCTGGAGCATTTTAAAACTACAAGTTTCACCAGCTACACAGAAATCCTCCCAAAGGGCCCCATGATTGTTTTAAGGTTGCAAAAGAAGGCTATCCCTACAATCCCTACAGGTAGTTATTTTATTATTATTATTTCTTGTTTTACTTTGCTCATTTTATTAGTATTTTCTAAATTTACCTTCTCAGTTTCAGCAACAGTGCTGGAGAA
Organism: Neogobius melanostomus; assembly: GCA_007210695.1. Lineage (NCBI taxonomy): Eukaryota > Metazoa > Chordata > Actinopteri > Gobiiformes > Gobiidae > Neogobius > Neogobius melanostomus. The sequence goes on along the minus strand of VHKM01000221.1, from coordinate 3,543,303 downwards.
CACCAGCACCACTCATCTGATGCCCCTGACAATGCAGTTGTACAACTCAGCAGATTACCGCTCTCCTCTAGACCCCAATGCCAAAGTGCAGAGCAATAGAAGAATCTATGCTGAGGTAGCCCTCAAATGTTGCTATGGTCTATTCATTATCTTTGTTAATTTCTTACAATATCCATCTATAACAAAGCGATTGTCTTTTACAATGTGCATTATTTTAGTATTGCCATTACTGTATTCTCTGTTCTGTTCTGGAAGCATAAATACCTGTATATGGATCTCTATAACCATCAAAATGATTTGATGTCTAAGTAATACTACATGTAATCTACATTTAACTTATGCAACCTCGATGTTTCTTTGTTTATCATAAACAATAGTTTTGTTTTGTTTTGTTAATGTATTGCTCTTGCTTGCTGCCACAGATTTGACCCTTCCATCCTTGTTTGTGTGTCTTGTAGATTACAGGGCGCACCTTGGGGGACATTGTCCTGACCATAAAGGTGATCCAGTGCTTTCTGCGCTCCAAAGACATGTGTCCTGTTGTAAAGGAGCTGCCTTTCATTCCTGAAAGCTGCTTTGTGAACTCTTGTGCAAACCGCACTCGGCTCAGCTTCTCTTTGGATCAGCTTCAAGAACTGACATCCACCACATGGGACCTGGAGTGCACTGTCAAACTCTGCTACAGTGAGGTAGGCAAGGCGCACTTATTAAAGAAAAATTGTTATTAAAACATTTTGTTTTGTTTAGAAATGTGGAGATGGAGGAAGAGTAAAGCGTTACCTGGAGGTGACTCAGCCATGTCTGCAACTGCCAAGTGAGTTCAACCTCAAAATATGCTACTAATGTGCAGTAGAAGCTTCTTGCCTTTTGTTTTATCCTCCAGCATCAAGCTTTATGAAATTGTGTTAACTTTCTAATCCCTAATATGGCACAGTAATACTTGAGCTGAAAAGCTAAGGGATAAGAGCAAGACTTTAAATAGAACATATTTGGAGCGTGGTGGATCACGTTGTGTGTTCTTACCACTTAATAAACTTGCTGAACTCACTGAAAAGTAAAACTTTCCCTTTTGCCTTCAGGACCTAATTGTTAGTCGGCAGCTCGGTCAGTATATTGTTGCTATAATTCTTCATGGTGTTGTTGCCTGCAGTGTTCGGTGCACAGCACGCAGGCGGTTGTCATAGCAGTGCAGACAGGATGTGCGCTGGAGCTAGTGAGAGGTCTGAACAGGGCCGTGTCCGTTAGGAAGGTCTGCAGCCTGACCTTGTGACCACAATCAGACATAATGGCTCTTAGGGGAACAGAGGCAGATCCTTTGTGTTTCTGTGAGTGTCTGACTGTGCTGCTCTCCAAATACAGGCATCAAAGTGAAGCTCTTCAGATGATGAAGACATCGTCAGACTTCAGAGCTCATATTAAATGTTTATTTGTAGCTTAAGATTGCATGCTCAGGTGGAGCCACTGTAAAGATGAAGGATTGTGTTCAACAGCTTTTTAAACTACATTTAGACACCTTATATTGGCGTCTTACAATGTATAACTTGAAATGATAAGAAAGTAGCACCCTTGGTATCTCAGAAAAAAGCTATAGATTTTAGCTTTGAAGTTGAACAACTTGTTTACATGAAGGTCTGTGAACTTTGCCTGGCTCTGCCATACTATTTCCCTGTCCATTCCAGGCAGGGAAGTTAGTCTGGTAACGGAGTAATTGGAGCAGTTTGAACGGGCGGGCCTAACATGCACAGATTGTCAGTGAAATAAACCAATTAGCAATTAGCGGACGTGAGGACAGCTGTAGTCCAACTCACAAAATATGAACTCAATACAAACTCAGGAGAACACGGAGGCAAAATCCTCGACTACGTCATCCATGATTAGTTTTGGCGAATGTTAATGTTGTTAATTGAACTAACAACATAGCAGCGCAGCGAGTGACGTAACCTTGTCAATTCTCTGTGACGGTCGTGATTGGTTCGGCCTTAGCCTCCAATCAGCAACTTGTTTACCGTGTATGTCCAGACCCACCTTCTTTCACGCCGTAAAGAAGTGGGTGTGGTTTATCAGGCTACTGTGAACTGCCCTCAGTTATAGAAGTTGGTAACTCGTAATAATTATACATTATATATTATTTAATATTTGTGAGCACTTTTATTTAGCATTTGCTAAGTGTTACTTCAACATTACACACATTTAGTAAGTCTTACTCCAACATTAACCATATTTGCTAAGTCTTACTCGAAAATTAAACACAGCTACTTGATTTTCTTTTCTTTTTAAATAAAGCTGATGATTAAGACGTTTATTCAGTGTTGGCTATTTCCAAAAGGTCGTCAATACAGTGCAGTGTTAATGACACTTGACTGTTCAGCTCTTAGTTGTCTATTCTCCTCTCCATCTCTTGTTTATTGTTTTTCATACACACGTCTCCTTCTCTCAGCATACACTAGAGCTTCCTCGTCCTGTTTATGCAGGTGGGCTGTCAAAGGCAACCTTAGACAATCACAAGTATCAAGAGATAACCCTCTTGACTTATTTATATCCTGACAGAATCACATCTCCCCTAATACCTAGTGAGATGTAGTTTGTGCAACTAACCACTAGATGTCCCTATTTCAGTGCTTGTAGTTTTGATTAATCCACATAATTGTTTGCTTGGTGAAGATATACAGGTCTATAACATACTTTCGTTCATTATTTATTTTGAGAGTTTAACCTGTACACTGAATTTGGTAAATGCACTTGACAGAAACTGCTGAAACAAGCTCAGGGACTATTACTGTTCAACTGTACAATTAATTGACTCACAGGTTGCTTTCTGTTGTTGTTTTTGTTCACAAACAAGAATTGTTTTCAAATTTACTCTAAAGTATAGACAACATATTCTGTTATGTTGACAGCTGATTTAGAGTAGTTTATGCTTATTTTAATTTAGTGAAGTAGCTTGTTTCCCTTAATTTAAACTCCATGCCCCTTTTTTTTAATGATGAAGTCCTTCTTGACCATTCCCAATATACACTTTTTCAGCTGCCAACTGCTGTGACATTGGCCTTCCCGGTGTTTTGGGCATTGCATTTGGAGGGTTTCTGATCGGAGTGATACTTATGGGAGCCCTCTGGTTTATCAGAATCAAAACAGGTGAGCATCTATCGTATATTATAGTTACATTATGTTTTATTACATTCAGCAACAAATGTTTTCATTTGTAGGATACCCAACAGGCATAGACATGAGTTCAACTGTGGGTAAGTTTTAAGTGCTCTGCAGATTTACTTGTTTTGATCTTCATCAGCCATAATAATATGTGTCTTCCAGGATGCCCTTGTTCTGGTACAAAACGGCAACCTGTTTCCACCAACTCATCCCCATCAGAGAACAGCAGTGCTAATGCAAGCATTGGAAGCACCCAAAGCACCCCCACCAGCAGCATGGCATGAGACATCGAGCCTACAGATACCGGCGCATCTCCCTTTCAAATAATTTAAACGGGTTGCTGCTTTGGACTGTTTTCGATCATGCTTTACAAGCTGTCTCCATTTGGACCTCCAACAGCAATGTAAAAGCAGGACCTATGTCTTTGATACAAGTGAAAAGAGTTTATTCTGAAGGTTATGGGTTTGAGTGATGGATAAAATGAGTCTAATCAATGGCTTCTGACACTCACCTCCATAGCCCTCTGCAAAGCCGCCATCGAGACGGGAAGTTAAAGAGGGCAAGTGAAAAAAAGCAACAGGAAAAACAAACCATATCCCCCAAGAGCTAACAGGAAATTTGCCACATTCTTTCAATGAATTGTGTTTGTGTGATGGCAGCGCAGTGATTGTTAGATGGAAGACAAACCTGTCATGTGTCGAGGAGAAAAGTTTCCGCATTCATACGACTCAAATATGAAGAACCAAATGGACCTCAAAAGCATAACATAATTAAAACATTATCTTTTAACTTGAGACATAATGTTAAGATGCCATTTCTGTGTTGTGTTACAAGTACTTTGCATGTTGGACCATTTCAAATAGTGTAATGACTTCCAAAAATTAGCTTAAACATGAATTTGAACCAAGCGTTAACCACAAACACACTGAAGTTATGAATCGGAGGAAGCTTTAAAATATGAATCACCAAAAGGACCCGTGAGCTCTGAAATAAACACCCGTTCAACTCAGTGCTATGTGCTGAGAAATATGGAAAGATGGAAAAGGAGTAATGCCACTGTAATGATCAGCAACTATCAAAACTTTGCACCACATTGTTGAAGCTGTAGACACAGGGAGGAGATTCCCCAGAATAGTCTTTCTGGGGGCGGGTTTCATGGCATCAACTATTACCTCTTCCAACTTTTCTGCCATTATTACAATATAAGGATCAGTCTGTGGATGAATGTGCAGCTCCTCAAGATTCATTTCATGTTTTTTTTACTTAACTTAAAAGAAGCATAGTTTCTATAAATTACAGTATTTAATTGTTTTTACTTAAGTTCGCATGCAAGTAGTTTCTGCCCTGCTTTGTCTTGATATTGGCGCAGATACCGTGACAAACTGTATTATTTATCTTTGTAAAAGGTGATATATTGGTACAGAACATTAAATATGGCCATACTGAACGATTTAGTAGGTAATTTGGTGAGGTAAATATGTTAAAATAACTATAGCACAAGGGATTTTTATTATCAAATATCAATATTTATAAAAGTGCCATTTTTGTCAATGCTGTATGAAAAGTTTGTAGCTCACAATTGTAGTGCTAGTTTGTGTTTTGTGAAACAAGACACATTTCTACTTTGTACATGTGATAGGCTGCATCAGCCCATCAAACGGTTGATCCGTAATTCACTGTTTCTTTGTATAAAATGTAAATGTCTTTAAGAATAATTATAATTTTTTAATCTGTATTTTATCACACAGCATTTGGCGCATCATTATTCTGTACCTGTGCTGATTTTGTTTAAGAATGCATTAACTCTTACTTCCTCTGCTGTGTTAAGTTCTGTGTTTTATGAAGAGACCGGGGTTAAAGAGAGCCAGTATCACATGTCTTTGAGCATTTGTGCAATACAGTGACATACACATTAAGAATATTGTTATGGCCTATAATTTTTTGGAACAAATCCTTACTTAGGCACTTATCTAATGTGCAATTGTATTTTCTGTTTTAGTTTCCTTCGTTGTTGTTTCTTTTACCTCTGAATTACCTCGGATTCCCCCTGTGTGCAAAAGCAGAGCGTGTCCGTGCTCATATTGACATCCTGACATTGTACTCCCCTCATTGTCCGATCTATGAGCAGGATGCGAGTGGACATTCCAAAAGATAAATCATTGAACAAAGGAGCATCCCAATTGGATACACACACCCCAAAATACCCTTTTGCTGCTTTTCAAAATTGTGAGTGCATTATTGCCAATACACGTCCCCCGATCCTGCCTCACATATGCTGCAGTTCTGGTGACTGGTGCCTGCTCCTGACAGAGGCATCAGACGAGCTGTCACTTAATTCGCTTGTTAACCCTGAGGATCTGTTCGTTGCCTCTGACACCCCCTCATACTGTCTTAGTTTGCACAATACTGATTTTTTATTTTGAATTTGTCCAAAACGGTGAAATCATGGTAAACTTAAAGGTTCAACAAATGTCAGAGTGCCTGCTTTCATTGCTTTGATGGTGTTTCTATACAGTGGGCAGCCAAACACCTTTTTAAATAGTTTATTGAATTTTGAAAGTATTCCAACGTTTTATGTATACAGTATTATGTTGTTTCTAATGCAGAATACAGCCAATAAACTGAACATGATCAATCACGGTTAATGCTCTTTTTTTTTAACCCCATTTACTGTTCTTTAGCAATGAGCATCGTAAACATTTTTATTGAAAGATCACAAGGTCAGTTTTCTGTTTCTTCTCAACTTGCACAATTATCATTGGGCATTTTGTTGGCTGGACCTTTGTGACATAGAACTTTAAAGCCCTAATCCTGGATAATGACGAGGGGCTTTCCTGTTAAAATAAGGTTGCTGGTTCAAATTGTTACTGGGTAGAGTCCATTATCCACTCAGGTCTAAGGCGTTGCATGTTAAATATGAAAAAATGGAACAGAAAACAATCATTGCTCACCAGGGCTTTTGTCTAATTACAATTCATCATTTTTTCTCCGGTTTCATCTACACAGATGACAATTTGTCTTTGCACAATATAATTGTCTATTCTGAAAACTCACAGATTTTTTTTGCAGAATATCAAGTACAGAGACTTGGGTTTTGCAACTGCACCATTCCTGAGCTGCTTAAAATTAAGGTGTAAGCAGGTGAAGGGGTCCTCTGAGTGTTTTTGTGTGAATAAAGAAAAAACTGTCATTCCGATTTGCCCTGTGAATACCATGACACTTGCCACTGTGGTTCTCTTTGTTCTCAGTGAATGGTAAGACATTTTTCAAGCTGAAAATGAAGGAACAAACGTGGTGCTACACGGTGCATGCCAGTATATTTTGTGTGCATTTGCCAAGTTTTAGTTGTGGGAAACAAGACTTCACATAGAATTCTTATTTAAGTCGAGTCTTTCCTGTGCATTGATGGTAGTAAATCATAGTTCTCTTCCATATTAGGTGGACCCAGGAGCACATGCTTTTTACAGTGCCTCTCGAAAGTACTAATACACCTTGAACTTTTGCACATTTTGTCATGTTTACAACCCTAAACATAAAGATTTTATTTTGAATTTTTTACTGAAAGTTCACACACAAGTAACAGACAACTGTGAAGTAAAAGCAAAATGATACATGATTCTGTTATTTTTCAAAAAATAGAAACCGAAAAGTCGGGCGTGCACAAGTATTCATACAGCATGAATTAATACTTTGTGGAACCCCCTTTTGCTGCAATAACAGCAGCAAGTCTTCTGGGGTATGACTACAAGGTTTGCACATTTAGAGACTGACATTTTAGGGTCATTAATAATTTTAGTTATTACACTATTGGCTTAACAGAGTTATTACGTTATCGGCTTATTACATTTTGAAACTGGCCAAATTTATTACGTTATTGGCCGTTGGTTCCTACAAGAAGGCTCAACTTGCCAAACTGACCTGAACTTGCACACATGAAAGTAACGCCTCTGCAGAGCTTAAAGGACCTATCTCACCGGATAGAGTTGCAGAGACGTTGATAGCGCACATACAAAGGGCCTGTCTCAACAGTCTGGAGACTAGTTTAAGACTAGTTGGAGATTCGAGACTCACTGGTCTCGGAGAGGTCTCCAAGACATCTCCTGGAGATAAGACGAGACTCCAGGTAGTCTCAATGAAAACGAACAGGTTTGATTTCAGCGGAGACTGCACATGGTCTCCGAGAGGTCTCCGCGGTCTCAAGCAGTTGTAACAACATTGCGAACACTATGTGTTGTTCTTAACCTTTGGGACGTGGTTGTGTAAAGCCATTTATGGTCAAACAACTGAGAGTAAACAGCTGTTTGCTCTTTTTAAATCATAATGAAAAAAGAAACTACCAAAATGACCCTGATCAAAAGTTTACATACCCTAGGGAACTTGGCCTGATAAAATGCACACAAGTGGACACACATGGGTTTGAATGGCTTCTAAAGGTAAGAATCCTCACCTGTGACCTGTGTTAGTAATTATTGTGTGTGTACAAAAGGTCGGTGAGTTTTTGGTCTCCTGACAGACGCTTGCATCTTTCATCCAGTGCTGCACAGGTGTTTCTGAGTCATGAGGAAAGCTAAACAATTGTCAAAGGATCTGCAAGATAAGTTAGTTGAACAGTATCAAATGGGAAAGGGTTATAATAAAGATATTCAAAGTACTGAGAGTATTAGTGTTCAAACTTTAAGTGGAAAATGCAGGATTCTGTTGAAACCAAACCACATGTCAACCAACAAACATTTCAGCAACAACTGGCAGGAAAATTGTGGATGAAAAGAAAAACAAGAGATAACTTCAGCTGAAATACAGACTCTCAAATTCAGACTCAAAAAGTTGTGTAACTGTTTCAAGATGCACAATAAAGAGGAACTTGATGAAAAATGGGCTGCATGGCCAATTCGCCAGAAGAAAGCCATTACTTTGCAAATGTCACATTTTGTAAGTATAAACTTACAAAATGTCACACAGTGCACAGACAAGCCTCAACATTTCTTAAACAATGTCATTCGGAATGATGAAACCAAAATGGGACTTTTTGGCCATAACCATAAACGTTACATTTGAAGGAGTCAACAAGGCCTGTGTTGAACGGTACACCATTCCTACAGTCAAACACGGAGCTGGATCACTGATGTTTTGGGGATGTGTGAGCTACAGGGAACTTGGTCAAATAGATTTCAGGATGAATGCAGCATGTTATTAAAGAATACTGGAGGAAAAGTCACTCATCAGCCTGGAAGCTGCGTATGGGACGCACTTGGACGTTCTAACATGACAACGATCCAAAGCACAAGGCCATGTCGACCTCTCATTGGCTACAGCAGAATAAAGTGAAGGTTCTGGAGTGTTCATCTCAGTCTCCTGACCTCAATATCATTGAGCCACTCAGGGGGATCTCAAATGAGCAGTTCATGCAAAACAGTCCAGGAATTTACAGGAGCTGGAGGCTTTTTGCCAAAAGAATGGCCAGCTCTAGGAAAAGTCCTGGTGGTTCTGAACTTCCATTTCTGATGTCACTGTGCGTTTCAGGACCTTCAACACTTGAACAATTTTTCTTTAGCCATCCCCAGATCTGTGCCTCAATACAATCCTGTCTCGGATGTCTCCAGACAGTTTCTCTGACTTCTTTTTATTTTTCACTGTGTCATAATGGGGTATTGTTTGTAGATTGATGAGAAAAACAAAACAAAAACAAATGTAATCATTTGGAATTAGGCAGTAACATAGCAAAATGTGGGAACAGTGTAGAGGTGTGAATACTTTTTGGATCCACTGTGTGCTCTATGTTTTCCACTCTTGTTAATCAGATGAAGTATTGCTGGAACCCAGCAATATCTAAAATGTATTAAATGTCTGTAAATGTATTAAAATAGTGTATCTTCAATCTTATAGTTTGGGTGCACATTTATTTCAATGTCTTTGCTCACTTTGATATACTTTGGGGGTAAACTGAATACTTTTTTGTGAAGTTTACATTCTCACTTTGAAACAAAAACAACTGTGTGTGTTTAATGGGTATACCGTGTTTTCCAGAGTGTCTGACCTGTCACACTGCACTGCTGTGATAACAAAAGGATGATGCCACAATTTCTTTAAAAAACTGTTTTCTTTTAAAACAATCTTCTTCCAGGTTTGCTTTGAAGACAGGGGATTTTTTTTCTGGTGTTTGCCTCTTGCTCGGTGAACTAACACATTTATAATTGGCTAGGGCTAAGCATCCTACAGACAGGTTTTAGGTTTGTTTGCCCCAAAGGCTGGCGGCTACTGCCACCACACATTACAGTTTTCTTGTCCTACAGAATCTCCCCTTACTTTTTCTTTGTGAGAAAGAATACCATATTCTACTCCAGCCCATATACAGATATCCAGCTAAATGGCAATGTATCTCAGAAAGGTACTTGATGAAAAAAGAATTAAAATATATACTGACCAAAGCTAAACAGAACAGAGATCTTAGAAAAATAATAGCAAGTCCATAATTGCCCGTAATTCCCAGTTTCCCCCCCCCACCCTCAATGGATGACGGTGAATGAATGACACACAGCCCTATAATCTAACTTTGTTGTTTGCCTAACTATATATTACATGATGCTGAATAAAAAAAATAAAAAATAAACTCCCATTGTGGACATTGTGGAGTTATTGCTGGTAAAGTGTCTCTGGAGAATCAGCAAATACATTAATCATAACATGTGCCCATTTGAGGATCTTAGATGTCATATCGCTAAGCATCGTGGGATTTGCAGCAATAATAAACTGATAGAGATTTTAAAAGGTAAACACTGGAGTTATTGTTCACATCAAAACATTTGGACACTACTGTGTGCATTTACCAGCAGTGACTCAGAAGCTGAAGAGTTGTTGTGAAATTATTTGCTAGTGTAGCAGAACGAGGCTTTTAACCTTAGCTTTAAGACACAAAGGAGAGTCCCATTGACGAAGGGCACGAAGTGTTCCATTAGATAAGTATAATTTATTTATTACAAATTTTTTTCTTTAATTTAATTTAATTTAATTTCATAAATATGCTTTTAAAACACAGATGTATTGAGTCCATGAGATTTCATATTTGGTCAGAGAGTGCGCCAACAAGTCCCGTTTGACAGACCCAAATCGCAGACAGATTTTTAGTGCAAAGACAAGACAGCGATTGGCAGCGATGGTGCTACTGCTGTGGTGCCTATAAAGAGGAATTAATAGTTACAGATATGCTACCCGTTGCACAGTTGGAAAACATACCGGTTAGAGCCACCTTCCATGCGCTGCACTAAGGGAAACGTTCATCCACAGGACCATCGGGGAGCTGCAAACCCAATCCCACTGTGATGCTACAGTGTTGCGCCATGACGCGCTCCCGGGATGGGACCCACAGCATCACTAATACGAATACACACACTAATCAGGGCGAGCATAAAGGACGAATTTAAAGTAAATATTGCAATGATAGCTACCTGTTGGACAGAGCAGCCAAGCGCCAGCACCGGGTACAACAGGCAGCGAGATTTACCACAGGTCAGAGGGCAAACCGGGGGCCTTTTATAGTGCAACACTACCCCAAAAATACTTGCATCATCAAACTAGCACCCACAAAAATGGATCTCTGTGGTAATAGTGATCATATAACATTCCATCACGAACTAAAGCCGCATGCCTGAGTGCAAACCTCTTAAAGCCACCCTGCACAACATTCCGGGTTACATGCTGCTGTGTCAGAATCGCTGATATAGGTATAGGCAGGCAAAACCAAACCTGCTCACTTAGAAATTGGCAATGCTATTTTTGCAAATAACATCTTGAATATACCCTCATTTAGATTATGTTTGGCTGTTTCTTCTCAAAGCAAAACAGCGACATCTCCACGGAGACGAGCTGGTGATAAGGTAACGAATCAGATTTGAGGAGAGGCGAGTCTGATCACAAGACACATGTTTCCCCCCCCCCCCCACCAATTAAAAAAACAACAACCTGGAAGCAAACTAATGCTTGTATGTAATCCTATTTATTGGATGAAATCTCACGCAGTGTGGCTTTAAAGGGGGGGTATTATGTAAAATCGACTTTTTCAAGCTTTATATCATGTTATTATGTCATTCCCTCATTAAACACATGCCTGGAGTGTTGCCTTGGCTCATTCACATATTTTTGAGTAATCAGTAAAAACTTAGACGGCAGCCATTTTAGGTGTAGCTATGCCTCAGTCCTCCTAGGAACGCCCCCACCTCCTGGAGACGCCTCTGGACATTTTGTCACCAGCCAAGCCACCAACCACTGCTCCTCAGCTCAGCAGAGCCCCTCCCCGCACAGTGTTGTTGTTTAAATGCCACAGCAGTGTGCTGAAGGGGGCGTGTCGGAAAGCTTCTTAAAGAGACAGAGGCCTATTTCAAGACATTCAGTACAGCCATTTTGAGAGAGCAATTTTATTCAAGGCAGTTATTTTAATTGACTGCATATACAGACCAACAGAAGGTTACGTCATCATTGTAGTATGCTATATGTGGCAATGCGAGGGTTAACTTAGCTGTTTTAAACATAAAATTGCCAGACAACGCCAGCTGGAGATGGCCAGCACCAGAAACTAAGTAAAGCACGTAGGTTCGTTGTTGAGTAGATGGATCACAGAGGCCAGGCACTGTATAGAAAAGTTTTACATTTATTTTCACCTTCTTTAGTTAAAATCATGTTTGTCCAAAGTTCGTTTCACAGTTCGTTTAGTTACTTGTTTTCAGTCCATCTTTCAGTTACCACAGTCTACCCATGACGTTGCGCACCTACGGCGCTCCACGAATCCAGTGACAGGGGAATAATAACAGAACAGGCGAACCAAAAGGCAGAGGAAAAGGTGATAAAAGGCAAAAAGGCAGAAAGGCAGGCGGCAGTGACGACCCTCCTTGGTCCTAGACGTCTACAGAAGTAAGAAGGCACATCACTACAAGTATAATTTACGATAGTCATTTCTAGAGTAACCACGCCACAAACCTGAGCGGGGCATTTGCATGGCTCGGGGCTTTGACAGCGGAGTCTGAGTCAACGCAGCCAATCCACTCAACTACTAGCATGACCAGTTACAGGGAGACCGCGGGCCCATGACGGCGCCGCGACAAACTAAACGTTAACAGGGACTATAGTTAATACCAACTTAAGATTTACATTTAGCGACAATATGATACTACCTGGACTGGAGAGTGACGAGGAGCAACAACCACAACACCGGAGACTGGGCGTACAGGAAGTCAGAGGTCAAATAATAAACGGAAGTGCTATTTATCAGGTGACCACCATCAAAACTACAAGTGGCAGTGCCCGCCTGCAGGCATACTGCCACATATAGACTGGTGCTATGTGATTGAAAAAAGCATAATACCCCTTCTTTAAGGCTCATAGTTTCTGGTATAGTCCGAGAAAACCAAATAAACATGCCAGACCAATGGATGGCCAGAACAGGATCGCTTATTTCTTTTACAGCAAACAGATTAATTGAACAGTAAATTTCCTTGAAAAGGCTCTCTAATTCCTTGGGTCATTAATTGGTCATTATTGGCATGCGGCACTTTATTTTGTGCTCCAACTGTTATACAACAGGAAGCTCGCAAACAATGTAAAAGAAAAAAACAAACAAACGTGGGTCAAGCTGTTCAGTCGTAGTATCTCTATCATAGCCTTGACTGTGGTGCTCAGGCGCCCACTCTCAGCCACTGAATGTTTTCCTTGCCTATCAGTATGATGCTCTTAGAGGGTATTTATCCCTCTTCTGTGGAATCATAGACAGACTTGAATGGTATAGCGCAATGTCTCGAGTTCATGTCTCCGGGACGATGGTAAATAAACTTCTCCTGTATAAGACATCCTGACTGCTGCCTATTCTTCATCAATCCTCTCGAACATCATTGTTATTTCTCTAACAATAGTGATGCTATTGAATCACCATTCCCCTCTCTGCAGTGTGCATAATGTCCAGATGATTGCCTGTAGGAAGCTGATGTCTTAGCTTCAAAGCTTTAATGTTATTGATAAAGTCTCCCTATTTGTGAACTCCAATAGAAATAAGTGGAGAGGCAAACACAGATGTAATACAAATTAAAGCAGTAAGCGTGGCTTGAGATAAACCCCTGACTAGCTGCAAAGACAAGTGACTCCGTGTGGTGAATGCTGAGCGCAGCGAGTCCCTTGTAAACAAAGCTTCTGCTATTTAGTTTCAGTTGGCTTAATTAGAATGAATGAGGAGGCCCTGCGCAAAAAGGACAGTTTTTGTGGGTGGAGAGAAGGAGGGAGGGAGGGGAATTGGCCAAGCTGCATGGAAAGCTGGACAGAGAGATAAAGTTACTAGCGGGTGGCATGGTCCATTTGAACAATGACAAACAAAAGCCTGGAGCCAAGAGCAAAGCCGTAATGAATTTAGTACTGCCACATACATGTTAATGTGTATACAAATCATATCATTATGGCTTGTTTTATCTGCTCTCTAAGAGATTTAACTGTGAGTGTGTCAGAGAGAAAGAGAGAGAGATATGTTTGTGTGTGTGCTGGGGAGTGTTTGTGTTCACACTGTAATGTTTTGCATTTAATTTCTGCTGAGAAGCCTCTCCATATGCGTTACCCAAAACATATTGCCTGCATGCTTGTTAATAATGTCTTATTGCATAATCACTGACACATACAGTATGTTTGTGTTTTCACACACTGTGGAGCTGTTACACAATGACAAAGTTGATTCTGATCATTTATTTATCTTACTGTAGGGGTTACATGTCAAGTACCACCAGAGAACAGACCCAATGAACTGATTCCCAGGAATAAATATGAACGTATAGTGTGAATGTGAATCTATGGCAGTTTAGACAGTAGGTGGCAGTAGCTCACTGGTTGGAACATTCACCCACAAAGATTGGTGGCTCGATTCCCCCTCACACTTGTTGATCCTCGGGTTACTAAGTTTTTGTGTTTGTTTGTTGTTTCCTTATGTTGATATTAAAATGTCCTGCTACCTTCCTATATTTATTAACTTTGCACCATCTCAGAAAATATTTGACCTTCAAGCACCACCAGGTCTAGAACAAGATCAAATCAGGACAAAATTGGTCGTAAAAATCGATCTCAAATAGACCTAAATGAAAATAATTAAGTGTAAAACGGCAGATAATCCTAAATATCTGTTTGTTAGTTTATGTGTTTGTTTATTTAGTGTTACCTGAAAAAGCCCAAGTACCACAGTTTGAGACCCACTGGTCTACACAAAGTCAATCCTCCATGATTATCTTGCAAGAATCTGCTGTCAAAGCATCACTCAACTCATGACTCTCACTGTTGTGCCTTCTTCCAATGAAAAGATAAGACTCAAGTGTTGCCTCTCCTCTCCCCTGTCTGCGCTCAGACTTATATTGGGTGAGGGGTCATGTCCACTCGGCTGATGTGATAATGACCAATGTGTGGCACAAAGATGGAGTGCGCAGCCCAATCAGCCATGTGTCAAACCCACTCTGAATTATTTGATGATCCCAGACGCGATAAGGTGTTGGGTTTAGAGAACAGAGGATTTAATATATTTCATGCCGGTCTATAGCTCATTATGACCCATTGGAATAGCTAACAACAGTACAACGGAGGTTACAGTGCAATGTGTAGAAGTGACCCATATTGACTTTGTGTCACCCTGCCACTTGGCCTTTTGTTTTGGTGGGGATAGCCTGTCACTGTGATGGAAGTGGACGAAAGGGGGGAGATTTCTCAGAGGAAAGACAGCGACAGAAAGGTCACGGTGAATAAAAGGCATTTAATCTGGCCACCTCTGTGTTGGCCGCCCAGGGAATATCAAAGTCATCCTGTTTAGTTAGGGCAGACCACTCCTGCCTCCATGCTTGCTGTATTTAGAGTGTTTTAAATTCAGAGGGACAGCAAGTGTTAGGAAAAGGTTAAGAGCGTTTAATCTTTCCTCTCGGTGTTTACGCATGCGTGTGTGGCCATGCAGGTCACATGGAATTACACATTGGAAAATAGTTTGTTAGGCGTGATGTAATTTTAGGCAATACGTTACGATTCAGTGCATATTAACACTTATCCATACAACTTGCTATACCGATGTCGTACAGCTGCAAGGCTAAAAGCGTATAGAATAGATTATTTTATGGTAATGTTTTTTTTAGAGTATTAGATGAAAAAAATAAAAAGTGAGTGGTAGATGTTGAGTAAACAGAAGTCGCTCAGGCGGCAGAGCAGACAGTTGTTATGTCCTTTACACAAGACACTTGACCCACCTTGTGTGTATGAATGGAAGTCAGTGGCTTAGATTGGCAGCCACAACTGTAGAGCTTTGTACCACCGAGTGTGGCTGAATAATGGCTAATGCAAAGTCACTTACACATACTGCAGCTTATTAATTGATCTTAAATGTGTAAATTAAATTGACCAAGCTTTCATACAAACAGAATCTAACTGTGTTGTTAATCCACCGACTTACCAAAGACATACTAAAATGGTCTGTCTGCATCACAGGCAGTGGGCATGCAGCTGTGCTTAATATTAGAGGTGAAGAGGTCAGTCTAGCAGGAACACTACACTTTTTATTGGACTTTTTTGTGTGAACGGTAAACCCTTGTCTGAGCAACGAATGTTTAGAATACATACTGTAAGAAGAGAAGTGCTCACTGGATCCCCGCGTAGTAGAAGAGTAAATTTGCTAAAGGAAAATAGCAAACTCGTGGGGCAAAGCATACTTAAGGAAAAAGGATGAGCCGAGGCACGCTGAATTTGCAAAAAGTTTATTAAAAAGCGTGTGCCGACGCGTTTCAACTCGCTTTTTAATAAACCCTTTCTTTTTGCAGCTTCAGAGTGACTCGGCTCATCCTTTTTCGTTTAGAATACATGTTGATATCTTTTGCTCGCATCATATCAAACTATATAGATGGTGAGCAACATGTTCGTCACTGAGAAGCTTACTGCCCCCCTTCGGGTGAAAACAGCAGCTTTCGATCATTGAAATCAATGGGCCGAGATCGCCTGAGAACTTCAAATGAAAAACATTGTATTTGTTTTATTTATTTATCGAATGTGAAAAGGATTCCATGGAAGTGATCTGTTGCTTCAGATAATTCATACAGAAGAGGGTTAATCTTCTAGCTGCTATTGGTAACGTTAATGTGTGTTTTAAGACCCAGAGAATCATCAATTAGGCTTTTACGCTGAGCCTGAATATTCACTGATTAAGCAGTGTGGAGCTATTTCCCAATGATGAGCCCTGACATGGCCTTGACAGATTAGTAGCAATCAATAAACGAGCTCATTTTCCCATACAATATAAAATAGCTCCCGATCACCTTCTGACAGTGAATTGATGTGTCCGTAAGCAAGAACAGGCTCTGATCACTGGCTTGGAACATTTTATCCCCATGGAACGAGAAATTAGCCTGTTCTCCCATACACACTAATGTGATTTTTATTTTAAAACAAGACTCCGCACAAGTTTCCGGATGTTGCCCCCATCCATGCATGCCATCTGTTCCGGGCTAAAGGTCACACAGGTATTAAAATTCACAAATCAATTAGTGCTGAGTGGGAGCGTGTAGAAGGCATTAATCTCCATTCATATTAAGCACAGCTCCCTTCGAGCAGGGATTCGCACAGCTTAGCCTCCTCCTGAGATGGACTAAATGAGGAAAGTCACGGATGACACATAGGTCAGAAGTAGTCAATGCTGAATGACAATGCTCTCCTCCCCTTGTGCACGGATTTTACTTTAAGTCTTTATGTCACATTGGCTTTACAGGACCTAAATCAGGCAACCGAATAATTCACCAGTTTATACATTTGAAATACCTTTTCCGAAATAACATTATGCCAGATTTCTGTCATTGTTCTAAATTTAACATGGACTTCTTGGCATGCAGAAAACCTGATTTTCAAGCTGAATTATTAGCCTTTTATTTATGGAAACAAGCTGCACCAGACCAACAGGGGTTGATCATTGTTCAACTGAAAATCCCCATATGGCATTTCTTAACATATTTACTGACAACACTTGCTTTTAATCAAGTGGGCAACATGTGACTTTTAGCTCAATAGCAGGCAGCATTTGCATCAAAGACTGTTGCACATCACATGCCCACTATGTCCACATTACCAAACTACATCTGAGCTGTAATTGAATGCACAATTTGAGTTCCATTTCTTGCAGAGATATTTCAAAGCCGGGTGTAGCAGAGCGATGGTAGGTAGGCGCCTATGAGGGATGGGAGATGAAGTCGAGCCAGAGCCTGGGCTTTAAAGAGAAGCATGTGCGCCATGTTATTATGATTAATGGCATCACAGGCCTTCTCATCAAGAGGCAATAAAATATGAGGGCAGAAGTCTCACCTCATCCTGGGCTCATAGCATGTGTTCAGGGGCTTCTTATCTAGACTGTGCTTGGAACAGTGTAGGGCAAACCTTTGAGATCCCACAGCCCGCAGGCAAAAGGGAGCTCCTGTCTCTATCTGTCTGCTTTCAAATTAAGTTAAGAGCAGAATGCCCCAATATCAAAGAATATCTTTGTTAATATTTTACTATGAAGGCATTGATCCTATATCCACCAACCGGCAGGTATTCACACAACGCAAAATAGTGAAAAAAGCCTTTCCTTTCCATGGCGATGTGAAAATAGGAAGAAACCTCCCTCTCTCCTGGTACATATTAATTTTTCACCTTTTTCTGGGAACTGCATTTGTGGTTTCTGTGTTCCACATTGTTTTTCTGGATACTTTTGTACATCTTTACCAAGTTTTTGTGGAGGTTTGGTGGATTTGTTTACTTTGAGAGTCCAAAATGGTCCTGAAGAAAGCAGCTTTTTAAAGGTAAACAAAATGCTAGCTTTTCAGCTAAACCGATTTGAGACCTACACATTTCTTCTTCTGAGACACTGAAGAGGCACCAAGAGCCCCCACAGCTGCAGCACAGTGGAGGCGTCACAAGAGGATCTACAGGAAACAAGTAAGGGACAAACGAGGAGATGTTGAAAGACTGCTGTGGAGCGGAGGGAGCTGCAGGAGCAAGAGGAAGGAGGAGGAGGAGTTGACCAGTGCAGGACACCATGCTCTGAAACAGGGACAAACCCAGGAGGTGGTGCACCATTTCAGAGGATCAGAGGAGACAGCGAGAGAGGGCAGCCAGCCAGGTTTCTTTCGAGTGCTACAGTTCCCCCGACCTCCAAGGTCATGTGGATCAGGTTGACACACAGTGGCAGCACGGCTCAGCCGCAGCAGCTCAGGACTAACACCTGAACACTATTTCGTTGTACACTTGTACAATGACAAAGCACTTACTTACTTACTAACTTTCCTACCTTTGACATTTTACTAATGATTATCATTTTAGTAAAGGTACAAGCACAGCTAAATAAATTTGATTAAAATATATAAAACTATTAACATTGATTAAACGTCTCTAGCTCTGACTGTGTGCGCACTGCTCTACTGTGAAAATGTGACGCGTTAAAAATAAATTATACACTTGTATCTAAATGAAGATAAGTGTATTATCTTCGTACACCTCACGTATGCCCTTTCCATGGTCTCTGTTCTCCCAATCCCTCTCCTCAGCAGCTCCTTGGTGTTTCCGTTTACATGCTCCTCACAATTGTATTCATTCCTTCTATCGCTTCTATCTTGATTCAGGGGGATGAAAGCCCGAAACCGAAAAAGCTTGTCGTCTCTTTCGAAGCCCCAAAACAGCAATCATCACACCATTGTAATTTTTGCATGTTTAATACAGTTTATTTCACACTATTTTGAGGTGGTGCTACTTGTGAGTGAAATGATTTTATGAAAAATACGAATGCAGTGTACTGTTTGGGACATTCCACAGCCTCCCAACACATCAGTGATGAATGGTAACAACAGATACAGTATTTTTCAAACCTCATAATGACCTTGACGATACACATTACAACCCCCAGAAATATAACAACAAATTGTAATAAGATACTTTTACTCAGCAAATAAATGGGTCAATTAAAAAGTTATGTATTCACTGGCAAAGCTTTACTTTCAATAAATACATTTTGCAATAATACGCTGATTGAGCTTTGTTTTTTTTAAATGCATTCAAATGAAAATATTGATTATATTTTCTATCATAAGTATTTTCTTGTGAGTTTTGCCTATATTTCCTTTCCTCTTGGCCCTCTAATGGAATAATCTATTGCAAGTAAATCTATCCGTCTGTTTCTACAATTGGCTTGCAGCACATGAGACATATGGGATTTGCCTCTGAAGCAGGCTGCATAAACTTATATAAAAATGAACCCAAACAATCACCCAGACGTAATCCATCTCAGTAGCTGCTCCCTCAAAGACCATCGAAAAGATGAAGCCTTTTACTTAAATCACATTTGGGTCTAATTTGATAAGTTTGTTTTCCCACCCGAGAGTCGGGCATACATGGTGGATAATATATCACAACCAGACAAGTTTTCGGGTGAAATCTAATCCCACCTGATTTACTCTTAAAATGAACCATCAGACAGTCATAATTATTATAAAAGAATAAAGAAGATAAAGAATATTGTTAGTTTGCTTATGCGCGTCCAATAAATGACTATTAAATGAGGTTCAGTCTTTTATGTTGGCCGTTTTAAGGACTTTACATGATTTTGTGTTGAATTCTTGTTGGACTATAGATAGGATTGTTTGGACTGAACTTAGAATCATGGCCAGAGATTGCAACCTTGGAACACATGATTTAGATCTTGAAGCAGATTTTTCACATTTGAAAAATGAATTTCACTATAATTTTTTGGAATTGGATATTTTCGAGTTTATTTGCACAAAATCATAATATTCAAAACATTGAAATACAACAAAAAGGTGTGTTACACACACACAGCCCCATCCACTGGAGCCTTTGAATGGGTCAGCCTATAGGAACATCAAACAGACCCAAGGACAGAAACTGCATGATATCTCTTCTGAGCACCCAGCCCTGTCAAGTGCACACAGAAATCTCCAAGCGGCAGCTTTGTACAGAGGAACTGTGAGATGAGGCGTTGTCTCTAATTTGTATTTGACAAGACACAAAAAGGTAATGTGGGGACAATGGAACCATCTGGCTGTATGACATTTATCAATTTCTTCAGGGCTTTGCTTGAGTTCTCTTGAGTATTTGAAAAAGATAGTGCTTGTGCTTCTCCATATTCAATTCTGAGATGGCATCCTATGGACACTTTGACTCTTATTAGTGCCTAAATACAAAGTTAAAAAGTCAAGCTCTCTTTGTAGTTTGTCCTGCAAAAGCTTAAGGGTGTGAGGAGGCATTTGAAGGGTCTCTGCAGTCCTGCACTGCAGAACACAAATTAGACACACTTGCAGAGATCACATACAACCTAGTGTAGTGGGGTGGTTTCCTTTTCCCCTACAGTTTCTGAAGTGCTCCAACTGGCTCCGCCCTTTAGCCCACCCCCTAGTTAGTAGGGTTATTTAAGACACCTGTTTCCAATATGGTGCTCTCTTTTGCTGCCACTACCTAGGTGCCTTCTGCATGTCTCCACTCCTGGCGTTGAGGTATCAAAGCCCCTTTGGTTTCTTTTTAAAAGTAAAAAGTTAATGTTAAACTAAAGCAATTTCTTCTTGGCGCTGGCTCTAGCTCACAATAGCGTTCTGTCTGCTTCGTGGGTCGCGTGGTGGCTGTGATTTCCTAATGATGATCAGGTATTAAAACCGTTTCACCTTAGTTTATTTATGTTAAAGTAAACTTAAGTGGGTTCTGGTTTATCCTCAGGGTCCTGTGAACCGTCAAGGGTGGTAAGTTAGGGTGCCATAAACATAACTTTGTCTTCAGTGAGCCTTTTTAACAACTAATCTCCTCTTTTCCAGGCTACCCTGCTGCTGTTTTATTAGTTTACATTTGTCTCTTTTGCTATAGTTTATTGCTCCTTTTTCTTTGGGGTTTGCTTGGATTACTGCTCAGTTATTTTTGAGTTTTTGGTTACTTTGGTGATTATTCTTGACTTGTTCTCAGTTTCTTTTCAAATATATGTGTAACCGGGTTCGCTGTTAGTAGTTTTAAACTATAGGAGTCTTCAAATTTTAGACTGTTTTGAATAAAATGAATTTCTAATTAAACTTGTTAAAACTCTTGTAGATCAATAAATTCCTATTTTTCTTAATTTAGCGTCCTGCTCTAATTCTATTCCACATTTTTTTAATAAACTGCTTCAAATTGGAAGTCAACGTCTCTGTCCTTATCAGAAACTTACCTTGTGTTCTTACCTGGTAATTTGCACCTCGGTATACCACACTAGCAAGGAAACAGTTTGGGGCAATTGAGCATAGAGCCAACACCAAGGTTGTGAAACAATCGAACAGAAGAAAGAGGGCAATTCATAACCTGAGGAAAGAGATTAAGGGCCTGAACAAGAGATACAGAGAAAGTTGTGCCGAGGAGAAAGAAGGGATTAAGGAAATCACAAGCAGCCTTGAACCACGAACCAACCTGGAAGGAAATTCAGGAGGTGGTCAAAAAGGCTTGCGCTGTGTCAGCTCCAGCTCCAGTGGCCTTCCTTACAAGGTTTATAAGAAGTGGCCAAAACTTCTTCGCTGCCTGTGGAAGCTGCTCAAGAGGATCTGGAAGAAAGGCGCTGTTCCAACTAGCTGGTAGAAGGTTGCTTTGTCCCAAAAGAGGAAGACTCTACAAATATTGGCCAATTTAGAACCATCTTATTACTCTGTACTGAATGCAAAATCTTCTCAGTTGTGGGTCAGAGGTTGTCTGCATACATGATCGAACATGGATATGTTAGCCAAAATTGTGTCTAATGTGTTCTATGCACTTCAGTTTTTGTTTCGTTTAGAACAAGGCCCACACTGGACCCAGAAGTGCTTGCTAATTACAGGCCTATTTCAAGGCTCACCTTGGTGCTCTTCAAGGATTCTTGGAGAAGGTAGTTGCCAGCCAGCTCCAGAACTTGTTTGACAAGTCCCCATCAGGCTTTCACTCTGCCCAAAGCACAGAGGCAGTGTCCCTCAGAGTGATGAATGACCTTCTTTTGGCAGCTGATCACAATCTCACTCCTTCTTGACCTTACAGCGGCTTATGATAGTCAATCATACCATCCTCGATCGTCTCCACACAACCATTGGACGATCAGGTACAGCTTTAGAGTTGTTGTTCCAGTTCTACCTATCCGGCAGAACCAAGTATGTCCAAATGGGACCATGTAAGTCCAGGCCATGTGTGGGGTCCCACAGGAATCAGTGCTCGACCTTATACTATTCATAATCATACATGCTCCCCTTTGGTAATGTCATCAGTAAACATGGAATATCCTACCACTATTATACTGATGACACACACCTTTTTGTCCGAATTGCCCCAAGTCCATCTGCAACCCTGGCAAGAGTCACGGCATGCCTTCAGGAGATAAAGGCAAAGATGCAGTTGAACTTCCAACTCAACAACACCAAAAGTGAGGCAATACTTGTTGGCACATCTCATCAGACTCACTCTTCATCCATACAACTCATTTTTGATAAATATCTCCTCCACATCAGTCACAAACCGGGATGTTCGGTTCAACCCCTAGCTCAGCTGATGCAGGATCACCATCTCACTCCTCCTCCTTGACCATACAGTGGCTTTTGATACAGTCGATCATACCATCCTCCGTGATCGTCTCCACACCACCATTGGACGGTCAGGTATGGCTTTACAGTTGTTCCAGTCCTACCTATCCGGCAGAACTGAGTATGTCCAAATGGAGCCATGCAAGTCCAACCTTATATAACATATCAAGCATCTGTGTAAAACATAATTTCCGAAATATTGTCCAACTCCCTCCTCTTTAACCATGCCTTATGCATAAAATGTGTCCATGCCTTTGTCTCCTCGAGACTGGACTATTGTGACAGACTCTTTATTGGGATTCCTGCCAAAGAGCTGCAAAGGCTATCTCCAGAACAGCACAGCTAGAATCCTGAATTGTAGCACAGTGGTTAGCGTTTGTGCTTCACAGGTAGAAGGTCTGTGTAGGTTTCCTCCGGGTACTCTGGTTTCCCCTACCACTAAACATGAACAACTGGCCAAGATGAATGTGTGTGCGTGAATGCATAGTGGTGGTCAGAGGGAATGTTGGCGCAGATGTGTTTCCCCCAGGGGAAACTGAACACCACTGAGTATGGAGTGAATGTATAATTGTCTAATGTAAAGCGCTTTGTGACTATGTCAGTGTAAGGCGCTATATAAATAAAGTTCTTCTTCTTCTTCCTCCGTGAGCCAGAAAATATGACCACATCACACCCATTCTGTATTTACTTCACAGGCTTCCTGTTTCGAGAGGTGGGAGACTCGAGTCGCATGACTTGACTTGAGTCAGACTTAAGTTGCAATTTTCGGGATTTGAGACTGACTTGACCAATGCTCCAAAAAGACTTGACTTAAGAATTGCCTTCTGTGACTTGAGACTTAACTTGGACTTGAGGCCAATGACTTGCAATGACTTGCTGTAACATAATATTTAATAATAATGCATCGGTTTTATATAGCGCTTTTCTGGACACTCAAAGACGCTTTACATTGCACTATTCATTCACTCCATACTTGGTGGTGGTAAGCTACTATTGTAGCCACAGCTGCCCTGGGGTAAACTGACGGAAGCGGGGCAGCCAGTCTACGTCATCGGCCCCTCCGACCACCACCAACCACTCACTCACTCACTCACTCACTCACTACATTCGCTAGGCTTCCTGGTGTTACTAAACGGTCTCCCATCCAAGTACCGACCAGGCCCTTCCCAGCTTAGCTTTCAAGATCTGACGGGATTGGGCATCGCAAAGGCAGTATGGCCACATGTATTAGTGATTTGTGTTTAACCGATGAAAGACAACATTATTCAGTGCATAAAACCAGCACATCTATGTTTACATAATTATGGTAATTAGCCACATGGATGCTCTTTGGGTTTCCCGACACAGTGCTTCTCATCAATACAGCAGGAAAAGGCAGGAGAACATGTGTGTTTCTTTGGATGTATTAAAACGATGTCAACAGTGATTGAAGAGGTTAAGATTCATAGACTTCAGAGAAGTTTATTGAGGACAGGAAAATGTTTGAAATGAACTATTGTGTCGTCTATTCTCATCACCTACTGCACGTTTGTTGAGCTGTAGCTAATCTCTTTTCTCTCTAGCTAAGCACAAACGCACGTGCAGGCGTTAACACAAGTTTTGTATCGTATTTTACACAGCCATACAGAGGCCTGTTACAGCAGGACCGAAGACTGTGCAGAATGTAATTTGAGCAGGGGCGAATCCAGGCATACAGGGGCTAAGGCATTATCGGGGAACCCCTGACTTAGAAACAGTCAGAAAAGTAAAAATCAAAAATATGATTTTATATTATATTAAAGAATATAAGCTCATGTATAAAATACTCTTGTTTCTTTTTTTTGGTGAAGCCCCCTGGGCCCCCTGCCTTAAAATGCTGTTCCAGTATTTTTTAACAATGTTGGTACACAGACTGGAGCCTTCAAAATACATTTCTTGTATTGTTACTCAATCTAAACTTAAAATTAAAATACATTACATTTCGTAAAAGTTTGATATTAACCTAAATTTTCAAAAGTGCAAAATTTCAAGGAAGCCTTGTACATTTACATATTTTCAAGCAGATTAAACATATTTTGAAAATAAGTTAGAAAGTTAGGCTTAACTCCGGCAAGTGCAATTTGAGGTGACTTGACGACTATAGTGTGACTTGACTTGACCAAAATCTGGAACTTCACTTGACCCCATGACCAAAAGACTTGGACTTACTTGGGACTTGGACCTTTATGACTTGGACTGGACTTGCATTTAGTGATTTCCTCCCACCTCCGCCTGTTTCTGCAAGGATCGAGTACAAATTCCTGCTACTCACTCACAAATACATCACTGGTCACGCCCAATTATACCTGCAGGAACTCATATGATAAACCTACACCTGCGCCCTCAAGTCATCCAGTAGCCTCCTCCCTTATGTTCCTATCACCAAACTCCGAACCATGGGGGACAGAGCCGTCTGCTCTGCTGTGCCAAGGCTCTGTAACAGAATCCCCCTGGAGCTAAAAGAAATACAAAATCTGCACTCTTTTAAAGCTAAATTACCTTTTGACAAATCTCATCATTGTTGATGTTTTTAATGTGCACTTTCTGTAGTACTCTGAGAATCTCTGAATGAAAAGTGTTACAAATAAAATGTATTATTATTATCGTGGTGAAGAAAGTTTACCTCACAGTGTTCTGCGCTCAATCGACTTTTTGTTGGGACAGAAAGGTCAGAGGACGCAAGAGGATTGGACCCCTGCTGATGGTAATCTTTATAAACCTGCTGTCCTGTCACCAACGGTGCAATCCCCCATTGTTTTCTTCGAGTCAATGAGCAACTACAGTTTTGTTTTCCTGCTGTTGTCTTTTCCCCTAAAAGCGAGGCTCCTAAAAACCTATTTCATATCCAGCCATGCATTAGTGTAAGTAAAACTTGTGCTATGTTTCCAAGACAACTGTTGCTCACAGCGTATGCTGCCAAAGACACCAAATAATGCTGGAGACCTCGTGGGCAGCAAAAACAGCAGGGCTCCCACAGCTAAACCAGTAATTAGTGTTTGTTTGCAAAGTTGAATGCCTTTACATGACATAAACTGATTCAATTAGGAATGCATCACAACAGAAAGTCATGCATCAATTTAGCGTTAGGATCTCTTAATCGCTCTTGGTCACTGGCTAGAGTATGCTCACAACTGCCTTTCAAACCTGCCCCACTTCAATAGTGCCTTCATGCAAATAAGTCTCTTTTTCCCACAGAGGAGAAAAGGTGGTATGCCATATTGGATCGAATGTAATTCAGTTCACCAAGCAGGGAATGAATCGATAATGCTGAGAAATGACTTTTCAAAGGACTAGGTGCCCACCTCGAGTAACGGACTGTCTGTGTTGTGGATTTGTTCTAAATACACAAACAATTAAATTTTTGGTGTTTATTCTTCCAATGTTTTGGTGTTTATTCTCCCAACGTACAAATGTCCAAGTATATGGCCATGCATTATAAGAGCGGAGAGGAGGAGAGTGGACATACTGTGGTGGACTTGGGGATACAGGGCTGGCTCCGCCACAATCTGCTTTCACAACTTGCATGCATTTCATGAAGTTAATCACAAACTACATTTCACCTGACTTTGAGGACTTTATCCAGCCTCGTCGTTGTCACCGTGTAATCTGCGTCTAATGGCGGGTGTACTATACACTACACGATTTGTTTTGTCTTATAAGACTTTTAGATGTCATAGTGCACGGCGTGGAGATGGTAAAATCATGAGCTGCATTTGTCTCCACTCTGCGATTGCTCAAAGAGACAATCGTAGCCAAAATCAAAGTTTTGTCTTAGCAGTTTCAGGCTTCAGAAGGCGTGTGTTTAGCTGAGTCAAATGATGTATGCTAGCATTTTATTTTTTCACGGAAAAGTCCAGAGAAAGTCGTCAGACCCGCTCATGCCCAGTCTCTGTTTCTGTGACTCTGGCTGTGGTGCAGCATGCCCTGATGTGTTGAGGGGACACAGCGATCCTCTCTGCAGCGAGAGGCCCACTCTACGACTAGTGTTCCAAAATATCAGACATTGCCTGACGTCGGTCGTAGCTCGTCTTTGGTCGTACAAGGGTTCTATTTTAAATCTTTTTCCCTGTCTCACTGTATGACCCAAGACCTGCAATTTTCAGCTACAACCTAAAATTTTTCTCACGACTAATGATCGTACGTCGTAGACGGCCAAAATCATGCAGTGTGCACCTGTCTTAAGAGGAAGAAAACAAGATGGGTCACAGAACTGTGCCCTGGGGCACATCACAGCAGATTGTTGCAATTTACAACATTTCTGTCCAGTGTCACAAAGTGCAGGGTTCTTTGATACCAGCTTTAAGACTACAACCACTGTTAGACAACGAAGGAGCCGGATTTTTTTATAAAAAGTACAACATTTATTAGATTTGGGCACAACCAGGATCACAATAAGTAACTTTTAAAATACTTTCTATAAATGTAGGTCAAGCCCTGAATAAAAACAGCCAATAAAAGATTGGTCCGTGAAACTCTACAGTCTAAAAAAACAGTAGCTATAGGCCTAGATTAACGTTACTCAGGCCCCCTGCCCCTAGGGAGTTTCACCCAGATCAGGAGGGCAGGGTCTTAATCCAACAGGGGCAGTCTGTCCGTAGTTCCCGCGTGGCACTTCCACATGGGCCGCTCTGATATAGTCGCAATAGGAGGTCTTTGCGGCCAGAATGCGTTGCGGCTGCAGATAAAAAAAAGTAGCTTTAGACAAGCGTCAAACAGTCTCTACTTCTCTTGGACAGTCACACACAGAGGTGGTTTTTTGGGACACCTGCTTCACGCGCCCTGATTTCCTCGTTCCCCCGGTCACACCGTTTCCTCTTCCGCAACTCTGTCGCTGTTCGCCCCCTAAAGGTGCGTTCAGACCAAACGTGTGTTCACGCCCCATCCGCCTCTAGTTGGACGCCAAACATTGCCGCTTCACTCTCATGAGAAACGCCTGTTTGCTGGCGCATGAAGTTTTTCAAGCGTCATAATTGGGAGGCGTGTCATACAACTCAGGCCGAGTGCAAACCACAATGATCAACTTGTTCTCCATGCTGCAGGTAACAGGTGACGCTTGTGCTCACTATTTGAGCCCAGTTAACAAGGCGTAAATGAACGCACGTGTAGATTGGATTACTTGAGTGCATGAAGCAGTGGGCGCGGCATCCCTGCTCATGTACCGCACTGTTCTCCCTGGCTTTGACGCGCGTTTTTCCTCATCCGCTCGCATTTGCTACGCTTCATACACGCGGACGGCTTTGCTTACATTTCGAAGCGCGTCGAAACACGTCTACATAGGGTTAACATGGAAGTTGGAGGTGTGGTGGCGTTTGGTGTGTACGCACCTTAAGTCCCACCTATCGCTGCATTTATGTTAGTGCCAGTCCATAATCCACCAATGATGGCCTTCCAGGGGGGTTGTCTATTCTATCCTCTTGGCCCAATGCACACCTGTAGTCAGTCTATTTCACATAAAAACAACACTACAAACTAGTAGACATAGAAACCAAAACACAAACAAAAATAAATACTTGTGCAACAGCTAGGGAACATAGGCAAATTGTCCAGAAAAAGGACTATACTGACATAAGCATAATAAAACACTGTAACAAGCTTACAGATAACAAATAAAATACCAACATATGAAGCCTATGTGTAACCTATGTACATATAGTGGGTTGCTAATTGTCATTATAGGTAAATGATAGGTCCCAAGGACAATTGAGAACCACTGCTCTATAACATTAGCAAACTAATTAGCCTACTCTTGTTAAAGGAATAGGCCACTGTTTTTACATACTGAGATATGTTCTTACCTTAGCTTTGACAAGTTCATTTGTACCTGTCTGGTCTCCACGTGCCTTCCGTAACATAAACACAGCACAGACGGTGTTAGCAGTGATACTGTATCTTCACTTTACTGTGCGGATGCCAAATTACTCCTGGTATTATTACGCCTTACAATATAGTTCCCCTTTTTATCCGCTTAGAAAATCCACATTGTTTCATTTTGTGTAATTATACTTTACAGTGTAACACTTCACGTAACCATATTTAAATAGGGAAAATGTGGAAGAGTTTGGTAGCTTCTATCTTCACCTCGTCTGGAGCTATAGAGGAGAAGAGAGAGGCTAAATGCTAACGCCGTCTGTGCTGTGTTTACGTTACGGAAGGCACACGTGAAGACCAGACAGGTACAAATGAACTCGTCAAAGCTAAGGTAAGAACATATCTCAGTATGTAAAAACGGTGGCCTATTCCTTTAACATGCGCCCAATGATAGGAAATGCCACAGTTTGTGTGATTTTTAAAAATAAAGGATCCACTGTAAAACTGCATTACATATATTTTTAGAGCCTTAATTGACATAAGAGTGTTTAGTTACCTGGTTAATTTCATTGGGATTCCAGTCCCTGTTGAATGAGGAATGAGAGGCTGTAGAGTAGACTGAAACTACACCCAGTGATCTTTTGGGCCATTTCAGTGTTACTCAATACAAAGTTTACTGAGATGAAGCACCAGTTGGCAGTGTGTAAAAAACATTTTGTACCTTTTTATAATGTATATGTTTATATAGTTGTAAGGTACCACCTTTCTAACGTGTTGTGAGCAAAGGCGGGGTAACCCACTGGTCTGCTAGTGACCATTCAATATTAACCAATTGAGGTAGCAGAGAGTTTCCCTAATAAAGTAGATGGCAAGTAGGTCTGGTAACAAAAGGAACAAACCAGAAAATAGTAGAAACAGTGTACAAATCTTTATTTAACAATAATCAATAAAAATACCGAGTATTTAAAATAGAGCAATTAAAACCAAACACCAGAAAACCCCAGCTAAAGTAACATGGACTAAAGCAAAAACACTACACACCAAACAAAATAACTAAAGTTAATGGCAAACCAAACAACTGTGAATAAAGAAACAAATTACTGCCACACACTAAGGCTGAAGTGGCTTTTGGGAGCTATTTAGCGGGCTCTGTTCCAACACCTTAGTCAAACACAAAATTAGGAACGGTTTAACGACATTTTGAGGCGCCACACGTCGCAACAGCCAACAGCGCCGAGACGGAGTGGCTCGGCGTGCACGGCTTTCGTACATCACTAATGTGGAAATATTTTTATACAATGTGGAAATATTTTTATACCTATTTTTAATCATACTAGGCTTGATTAATTTCATATATAACTGTGTTGATGTATTAATCATGTGCCTTGAGTTTCAGATGAAACTGGGTGGTTTAGGCCTTCGCACTCACATGTTGCCGCAACATTCTTTGTCCTGTTGTTCTACTGTGGAAAGTTACAGGGTACTGTGGAAAGTTACAGGGGTGCAGGGTGCTGACCTGGAGTCTGAGCGGCCGTCTGAAGGACAGTACAATATATGGAGTCAGATTGAGATGAGGAAGTGATGAGAAGGACATTCCAGAGGCGCCCCTGGTTCTACGCCCCTGTCATGCATATTCATTAACTGTTTCTATATATTGTTCAAGCGCTAGGGATTTCGGCGCGTTCAGGGCCCAGAGTAAGCCGCCCGTGTTACTAGGGACAGATTTAGAGCTCAGATAACTTGTACCATACCATACCATACCAACTTTATTTATAAAGCACTTTAAAAACTTAACAGCTCGGCCAAAGTGCTGTACACAAAAAACAAACAAACTTGTGTTTAGAATTGTATTGTTGAGGGAATAAAACTTTGATTGATTTTAATCGATCGAGCCTCCGTCTTCTTTTCCTCCATAATCGAGTACGCCGACACTAATCAAGGCGAAAGGAAGTAAACACGCAGGGGAGACACACCTCTCAGGTGGTGCGTTCATAGCCAGAATAGCGTTGGAAAAACTACTACCCTGAGTACACATCGACCCGGTTACAATAGTCCACTGCATTTGTTTTTGAGGTGAGACTGACCTCCAGGCAATGTGCAGGACAGGCTGCTGCTGCGTTGCAGTGGCCTACTAAACTGAAGTTGAAAAAAGAGTACACATGAAATAGAAAGTTGTCTCTAAAACAAAATGCATTCCCCATCTGCAACTTGTTGCTCTGTCAGCTGTGGGGTTAGTTGAAGGGATCTATTATTGCAACAAGGATTTCGTTGGAATGCATGCTGCTGTTTGTTGTATGAGGTGAGAGACGAAGGGATAAGCTGAGGCAGTCAAATGCCCAGGGTGATGCACTGAGGCAGGTGGAGAGAGGGACAGAGCGAGACCTGGGAATAAGCTTTTCATCTTATGACAGCCACAACTCAAAGAGAGAGCAAAGCTGAAGGGAAAGGGCTGGGTAAGTGATGTAAAGGGCTTACAAAGATGTAGAGCGTTGCCTCGGGCTTAGGTAGACAGAGTGGAGTTGCGCATGAAGTGAAGAAAACAGGACAGAGTGACAGGACAGGAATGCATGAAGAGAGGGAGACATAAATATAGATGGCTCATAAACATTAAGGATGACTGGTGGAAGGGCGTAATTAAAGTCCCATTAGGTAGTTATAGCATTCAATGGGTGTGTTGTTGATGTGGTGATGTAGGTATGTGAAGCAGTTGCTGGAGATCATAGAACGTTGAGGTCTTTCTTTGGGTGTAAATTGTCAGGATTTCTATATTACCTTGTGTTCTACCTGAGGGGAAAGAAATGAAATAGAAATATCAAAAGCGAAGATTTTCAGAACAATGCCATTTTATATCAATCAAAATGTTTTGACTGTGAATCTGGAAGCAAGGTGAGACAGAGTTGTATTCTTATCATTTCAGGCGTTTCCAAGTCTGTGTGTAGTCATCAAAGTTTGGATATTAATGAGGGTGACACTGTCATTTTGATAAAAGACAAGCAGAATGGGGTTTCATATTTTGTTGTTGTTCGCGTTGGTGCTGGTGTGAGTCATTGGTTGAATGAACAATATGAGTAGGAGTCATGTCATTATTGGAATGCACTTCAAAACATGCAATAAATCCCAAACTAGTTATTTTTAGTGTAATGGTCCAATTTGATAAAAAAGAAAATGGATGGATGGATGGTTTCCAGCACCTCTTTTGGACGACTTAAAGCACTGGTCAGAACTTTGTGGTGGGTGTATGGAGACACGTGGTAGAAGTGATATGCCCCTAAGCTAACATTGCAGCTCCTTCCTTGCTCCATAGCCAAACAGAACGTTCTCTCTGTAGGTTCTGGGATACAGCGGCATTGGCCTAGTTTATCCCATGCTACCATGTCTTTGGTAATGTTTTAACAATAGTTTGAAAAAGGGTCCTCATTTTTGTCAACTGTTAGACTGAAAACCATGAACTGTAGAACTAAACCTTTAAACACATTTTACACCATAATGAAGACATGTTTTTAACAACGTGAAAAAAAATCATCTTAACTCAAAGATAGACTTTTCTAGAAATCAGCCTCCTTTATCAGTTAACCGTTTCCACGCACGCGCACGCGCACGCGCAGGCGCACGCGCATGCACACGCACACGCACACGCACACACACACACCAAGCGAGGAAATATCATCAGAGGAACCACTAGGGCACCGACACAGGACACCCATGAGGTGCGGTAGAAACATCCAACCTCCACCCATCCACTGGACAGGCAGCCACAGCTGACCAATGTTCCCAACACAGAGAGCTCCCTTAGAAGAAACACTTGGAGATCTAAAAGTAATAAAAACTTCAACCGGCTCAGCCACCAGGGTATTGGATGTGGGACCTTTCCTGCTGTGACGTAAGAGCGCTGACCTCTGTGCCACCGTGTTGCCCTATTTTCTATTTTTTACTGTGATACACATTACACTCTGCTTTCAAATATTTTACACAGCGTAATGTTAGTGAATGAAAATAGGGTCATAAGTATTTACAGTGTGATAAATGTGCCAAACTAAAATGTGGTATGCATATATGAGCCAATAAGGTATTTTTGGACCATGATTTAAAACACACACGACTGAAAAGCACCGTGACTGAAATGCACGTTGCTGTTTCTCCTCACATTCAGTCTAACGCCATCTGGTAGTGTCATGGTGCTGACTGACAGTTAGGCACTGTCATTGGTGACAGTTACAGTACAGCCTGTCTTGTGAATCGATGTTTCAATATTTTGACAAAACAATCAACATTCAGCTGTTTTAAAAGGCCTTAAACTGATATCTTACAAAATTTTCCACATCTACTATATTCTATAAAAATAAATTAGCATAACTGGCCATTCTTCTGTCTCATTGTAGAGAGAGAGTCTGGTACTTTTTGGTTTGAGTGCTTTTTGGAGTAAAGACCATTAGGCACAGAGTGAGCCATTTAAAGATCTTCATTAGCTTTGCTTCAAACGAGACAGCCATAGATTACATATCTTTGAAAACAAACGCAAAAATATAACTGTTTAATATTTAACCTTAAAATCTCATCACTTCACAAGGGACGATTTTTCAATGACTTCTTACTCATAGACAGTAAGCTAATTTATTTTTCACAGTCATTGTTTGTGGAATTTCTTGTTCCACTTATTGTGCTTTTGGAACAGAAATAATTATGACATATTTAGTGTCTTTTACTTGCTGTCCCCCTAATCAGGAGGTCAGGGTTAGGGTTATAGACGGCAAATATCATGTAAGCTGTGTTTCACTCAAACAGATCTTTCGCATATTTTTAGAAACTAGAACGTCTTTCAAATGAGGTATCACATAGGCATATAGGCTGTAAACTCTCAAGTCAATACGGTTTGAGATTTGGATATGCATGATTGGAGAAAATAACTCTAACCCTAAAACGGTAGCTAACAAGTTAATCAGCAGTAGACACCCACAAGGTAGAACTGCTTCAGTCAAACAGTCTGCCCTTTTGTGGCCTGTTGTTTTAGCACGCCTTTGAGTAAACAAGCCTCTTTTGTCTTCCCACTTCTACTTCAGTCACATCAGTGATTTAGCAATTTCTCTCTCCATGGCATCTGTTCTCTGCAGTCCAAGCGACGCTGGCACACCAAATACGTTCACAATTGCACCATATTGCCTCTCTCCTCTCAAATGCTCAAATGAATTCGATTGGTGAATATTTTATACATTACCCTCTTATAATTAGACCTCATGTTACATTAATCCTCATGCCATCAAACATCAACAGCATTGCCGTTGGCCATTAAAACTGAATTTCCGGTGGACCTCTAAGTTGCATAGAACGGCTTCCACAGCAAATAAGTGATTCAAACAAGCATGTCCAAATCTGTCAGTATCTCCAGGAACAGCCAGATGGTGGAGATCTGAGCTGACGGATGAGAAATGTGTTCCTCTATACACCAGAATGACTCAGACAAGGACACAGTGGAGAGAACAAGCAATAAAACAACTCTGTCTGAAAGTTTGAATACGATTGTAGCTTTTTGCACCAAGGGAATCATTTCGCTCGGCTTTTCTAAACTTTCTGTTATGCCATAGGTTCTCCTCATAATTTACCCAAAGTTCCTGACAATGTACCCAAAGTTGTATTTTCATTTATTCATGCATGTCTGAGTACACCTTTCTCCAAGTCTGCAAAGCATCATCCTAGCATCTCAAGTACTGTACGTATTACATATTTATAAGCTTTGTGATTCTCTGTTAACACACACACTTTGGAGCAACATACAGTTTGTTTTGTTAGCTGCAAACATGTATATAATTTGTTGCTGCCATTGTTTGCTGTCCCAGAGAGTCTTGTTTTGTGACATACACCTACAATGTTCTTTTAGAGACAACTTTATTGTCATGTCTGATGTTCAACAACAATTTGTTACGAAATTGTTGTCTCTTTCCAAGGGAGCCTAGCCCAAATGCCGTAGTTAAAACTAAATTGTCCAAAATAAATATAAGTGCTTATCACAAGCACTCTTAAAATGCAAGGTTAATTAGACAAACAGAAAAAAAAAACAGAAAAAAAACAGGATTATATAATGACAACAAGTGGGAGCACATGAAGGAAGCCATGGCTTTGACCACTAAGGTTCACTACTAATAGAGCTTTGCAATCACAAAAAGGTTATTTCATTGTGTCCCAGCAAGGCAGGGGCTCTTTGAAGAAAGCAATTACAGTATTCACCGCTGCCAAGGCTCAGACTTATTTCTCTTCAGAGAGTGTGTGCACTATAGTACATTTTTTGTTTGTCCTATTTACCATCATCCTGTCTCGTATGCTGTATAAAGGCTCTCATTGCAACTGCTGTAGCTCCCAGTACAAAGACCTAATTACAGTAATGGCAAGGGATAAACAGATAAACAAGATGCTAGATGAACTGTGAGGGCCGCCGAGACTGCTTGATCATGTGTATAAAACTCATACTGTATATTGCCATATCCTACCACAAAGCAGCTTGCTATTTATGCAGTACTTTGACATAATTCATATCATGGACCCTGAGTAGCCTCCTCAAATATACATATCATTAAAATGTCATTCAAATGCAGGTTTATTTGATAACGTGATCATGTTTCAATAAATGCATGAAAGGTGGGATGTATTCAAAGCATGTGCAGAACTAGCTGGAGGAAAGGTGCTAGAATAGTCAATGGGATACAAATGAGAACTCGCTTTACAACCATAGCCTCAAATCTTGCCCACTGCTTGTTTGTGCCTGAATGCATTCACTCATCTAATCCAACAACCCGTGTCTTCACACTGAATTTCAATAGAAGGTGTGGAGTTTTGCAAACTTCTCCTTGTTTTTGTTCTTAGTGCATAGTTACACACACACACACGCACGCACTCACACGCACACACACACACAGGAACCCCTGATCATTCATGTCAGAATCCGTTTTATTGCCATTGTTAGTGAACAGGTTCACAAACTAGGAATTGTCTTCGGTTCAATCGTGCAACATGAAACGTAAAAGATATGATATGTAACTTAGATAAATAATAAACTATTAAAACTTTCAAACTTTCAAACTTAGGACATGCATAAAGTAGATTACAGTTTTTTCCCGTTGCTTGAGCACATTATGCTAAACTTCGCTCATTGTGCCAAAACTCTACACACAAGTAAACATGACACAACACTGGGAAATATATCATTCACATCTGTGTCAAACTGAAACTCTACTATCAAAACCTAAACTCTACTATCAAAACCTAAACTCTACTATCAAAACCTAAACTCTACTATCAAAACTAAACTCTGCTATCAAAACCTAAACTCTACTATCAAAACCTAAACTCTGCTATCAAAACCTAAACTCTGCTATCAAAACCTAACATTCCTTTGTCAAAATGTAACTCTGATGACAAAATGACACATATTTGCATCATATGCATACACTTTCAGATCAGGGGGAACACACTAGTCTACATTATATAAAACACTGCAGTCTTTGATTTTCACTGTTTATTCAGGAGGCACATTTTCAAACAACCAAAAAAGCAAATAGGCCTACTCAATATTGTACATTGCAGCACTGTACATGGCAGTAAGCAAAAATATATATAAAAAAAATACTGTAATAGAAAATACACTATACTGTAAACACAGAAAATCATGGCAATTGTGTTTTCATGGTAGCCTGGCTAACGCCATGCTGCTGTGTGCGCTCGAATCCTTTCGAACTGCACAGCAGCATGGGGACCATGGCCGAAATCTTCGCATGGATTTGGGAACCAATCAGAGAACGAGGAGGGACGGTAAGACGATGACACACTATTCGACATACGGATGCTTGTAGTTTGTTTACGGATTAAAAAAAAAGTTTATTTACGGATCCAACATGACTAGGGATGGGAATTGATAAGATTTGATTGATATCAATACCATCAATAATTTCACCTAGCGATTCGATTCTTTATCGATTCTCTTATCGATAAAGAGAAAAGACTTGTCTGTGTGTTGGGGAAAAGCAAGGAATAAATGTGCTTTCGATAAACTCTATCAAAAAAGACACATTGTTAGTTTTCCCAAGAAAACATATTTATTAAATAAAGCAAGTTTCCAAATATACTGTGGCTCCTGCTGGCGCTCAGCCTGGTAACATTTGTACTTTTCAACAAGTGTCTGTAACTTATAACAGACTGATGCTGTTTTGTAACACCTAAACAACAGGACTCGGTCTCAGCCCAAACCCTATAGATTTTCATCTATTTCTGCTTCATCTGGTGCTACATTCTCCTTCCCCTGTCCGTGTGAACTGCAACAAGCCTGTTAGCCAGAGCTGCGAGAGACCAGCCGATCCGCTCATATAGTGCACTCATAGTGGGTACGGGTAGAGGTAGATCCGCTCACAGTGCGCTCAGCTTTATTTTCTATTTTTTTTGTCAAAGCTAAAAATATTTTGAAAATGACGGAAGATTTTCAGTTAACGTAGCCTCTGGTAACATTATAAATATAACCACACTGTTTTGGTTTTATAAAAAAGAAAAATCCTTATTAATGGCCATATTTTATACATGTTTCACTGTCATTCAAATTTCTCACTTCTGGAGCACTGAAACTGGGTAAAAATGGCTTCCGTAAATGGAATGACGCCTTTCTTCCCAGCACGGTTTATATGAGCACAACTAACTCTTCAGCATTGTCAATCAGCACACCGCTAGCACAATTCACAACCTCAGAAGATCAGAGTTACAAAAGATTCCATATTCAACAATTTAGCACAAAAAAGTATTGAATTGAATGTCCCAGAGGAGTACACTTCATGTAAGTATTGAAGTGTGCCAGAGTTCAGGGTTTAAGGGATTGTGGCTCCGGCTTAACACGTCTGGACAGGGACGTGTATTGAGTGCACTCGTCCTTGGGGTCGGACAAGGGCTTCCACACGACTGATGAGGGCGACAATGGCTCTCAGGCACGATTAGAGCCGTAACTACTGGGGAAATATGGACAATTCATGGATGAAGTGATTGGTCAAGCACACAGCAAGATTTCATTTTCACGTGGCATAGAGTGGAAAAATACACATTTTTCACATATTTTTTTTTCTGCATTATCTTGTCTTGTTTTCACGGTAGTTTCCAGGCAACTGTTGATTAGAGAGGGTATCGCAAAGCATGTCCATATCTCTAGTCTGTGGCTCTCTGAATCAAAATCTGTTCCAACACACTTCCTCAGTTGAAGTGACATGTTGGCCAAGTGAAAAATGTAATCACATGTGGGTGTTTTTCCACACATGCAGTAAAGGCGGAGATGATTGATTGTGGTTATGAAACTGTAGGTTACAGGTTCCGCTATAATAAGATGAATGATTGATTCACTGTGACCATGTAGCTGCTGTAGCTGTTTATATTACATCTACTTGTCAAAACAATTTTAAAGAAGGTAAGTATTTTACAAAATGATGAGCAAAAAATGTGCATTCTATCTACAGTATCTATCTATCTATCTATCTATCTATCTATCTATCTATCTATCTATCTATCTATCTATCTATCTATCTATCTATCTATCTATCTATATTTGTATTTCTCGTGAACCTTTACAACTCCAGATTACCTTTAGTCTTTGTGACTTGTAAAGCATTACTTATTTACTCTGGCTGAGTGAGCTGGTGATCCAGATGAAGCTGCTGTGAAATGCAGAAGGGGAAGAACTCTTGACTTTGTTAAAGGGGGGGTATTATGTAAAATCGACTTTTTCAAGCTTTATATCATGTTATTATGTCATTCCCTCATTAAACACATGCCTGGAGTGTTGCCTTGGCTCATTCACATATTTTTGAGTAATCAGTAAAAACTTAGACGGCAGCCATTTTAGGTGTAGCTATGCCTCAGTCCTCCTAGGAACGCCCCCACCTCCTGGAGACGCCTCTGGACCTTTTGTCACCAGCCAAGCCACCAACCACTGCTCCTCAGCTCAGCAGAGCCCCCTCCCCACACAGTGTTGTTGTTTAAATTCCACAGCAGTGTGTTGAAGGGGGCGTGTCGGAAAGCTTCTTAAAGAGACAGAGGCCTATTTCAAGACGTTCAGTACAGCCATTTTGAGAGAGCAATTTTATTCAAGGCAGTTATTTTAATTTACTGCATATACAGACCAACAGAAGGTTACGTCATCATTGTAGTATGCTATAGACTGGTGCTATGTGATTGAAAAAAGCATAATACCCCCTCTTTAAGAGTCTTTGTTTATAGCGTGTTGCTCTTGATTGACTTGCACACTGTATACAACGGCACCACATAAAAATAAACTTGTACTGTCCATGTTGTAATAGAATCTTTGCTTTGCATTTTTTTAATTTGTCTTTTATTGCTGTTTAAAAAACACACAAAAAAACAATCCAACAACCTGCTTTCATCTGAATCAAATCTATGAATTTTTCCTGTTCTCACTGAATGTGCCAAATCATCTTACATACATTTTAAGTTTGCATTCTTGTTTACCGTGTTTACGTGTGGCTCAACTTTTTTTTTCCTGTATAGATTTTGACTTATGGTTTTCCAGATACAGAATGAAGTTAACTCCTATGTGGAATTCATGACCACATCCCCAAAGCTAACTTCATGCTCCACCAAGCCTGTATTGATCTTCAGGAGCAAGTTCACTTTAAGCCACAGAAATAGAGCTCACTGAGTCTTTTTCTCAGTATGAGTCTCACTATCTGACCCCTTATCACTTAATACCTTTTGTATTTCCTTCCAAATAGAAATCTTTTATTTCTCTTTTGCATAAAAATTCCAATAATTTCTCACTGCTGAGGCCTGACAGGTTCATCTGATCTGTGTGGCATTCACTTTAAGTCACCACATACAGATCACATGCACACAGTAATTCTTTGATGTGGACAGATGAGAACAGAGGAAGATGAATAGGCTTTTGTAAAATAAATAGAACAAGGAAGGACTCAAGAATCCATAAGTAATTTAGCAGATTGCCTGATTGCGCGCAGTCGATCCCGAAGGAAATGAAAACATAAAATCAGGACATTTCATTCAAGCATGTGAGGAGAAATCAATGCGAAGTTCCCATTTAAAACAAAGACGTGTGCTCTCTGAAAGGCTGCTGTAGAGACTGGACGTGGGGAGCCTGAGATGTGTGGATGGTGGTGTGCATGTTCGCAGGCGCTTGCACGTAATCACCAACAACATGACCACACAGGGCCCAGCCTCTGAAGCAGTCGATACCTGTCAGCAGTGAACATTGGCTGGGCAAGAGTTCAGGCTCGGACCCCTGCAGCAGACCTGTCAGTCCGCCTCGGGCAAAGCATCATTAGCACAGCCCCATGTCAGCATTCACCCGCGGTACACCGAGATCTTCTCTTTTTGCCATTTCCCAAAGACTGCTAAATGAGCCATATGTACAAACTTGATATTCTACGACTGTCAATACAAGTAAAAGTTGAACTGAAATATGTATTATGCTGACACACGTAATTTATTTGTGAGCAAAAATGATTGAGCAAGAATGTTGAGAAACAAAAAATTCAAAATCTGGATTAGAGAGACAAAAGAAAATGTCACTAAAAAGGAAAACACAACATTATAAAGTACCTAGATGTTTCTCCGTTATCTCCTGTGTAATATTTATTGTGTCTCTTTTGAACATCAACAAACTGCTATTATTCTGTTTTCAAATGTTACAGCATTATGTGTATACCTGAATGCCAGTGATTGAGTCTGGTGACCATCGCATCAACCGCGTTCTGAGGTGGAGCAAACGGGAACAAACAGGAAGCGAAGTAACCAATTAGCGAAGCGTGGACGGACATGTGTTATGTGTATATTAACGGTTCCGCACAAATATTTGTACAGAATCATAAATCATGAATCTCAACTACTGTTGATGTATTTTTGCTAATTTACTGCTGCTTGATAAAAAACTCTCTCTTGATATTGAGGATACTTCTGCCTCCCAAGTGTGACGGCAAATAAACAAATCTTATTGCACAGGACCGTTTGAGTCTTCTCAAGCAGCCAAGGAGGGTGCAGGGCCCAGACTGATATCCCTGTGTATAAAACAACAGAGGGGCATCATTCTGGACTAGCCAGGCTAGTGTCCTGGTACTCAAAGGAAGGTACTCATGGCGTGGAGAGGTGGCGGCAGTACCTAATTTGATCCTGCATTTGGGGAAACGCATACCCCCACGTTTTTTTTTCAGGGTAAAACGGCAAAGATTTGAGATGATATAATGGTGTTTAATGAGAGTGTTCTGGAAAGTATTTTGAACTGTTCCCCGAATCTATCACATCCGTCCAAAAGTGTTCATGAAACTACTAATTGCAAATAAGCACTGGGTGGCGGTTTCTCTAAACTGGCATTTTCAGAGGAGGCGGTACTGAGTACTGGCCCACTTAAAGCACTGGTTGTACTTGTAAATAAACAGTAAATGCATAATTTAAAGTTGTAGAGGCTATAAAATAACATTCTCATTTTGTTTTGCCAGATATATTATGACAGCTGCACTTTATAGCTTTCCTTGGCCCACATCCAGCCTAATCACAGGAGGCTGCATTAATTAGAGGCAAGTTATTAAGAGGGGCCCTGATTAGACGTCAAGATTGATAAGAAAAGGAGGGGAAAGGGCTATGGAAATAGACTGATGTCATTGACACAAAACCAGAAGCTGAGTCACATGTAGAATATTGTCTAAGAGATGCTCAGTTTTGACCCTGATATATGTTCAGTTTTAAACAACAACAAATGTGTCCTCAAGAGAGACCGCCAGCCTTTGCTCTGTCTTTATGGAGAGACACGATGTATGGCCGTTGTCACTGATGTCAGATTCACTGCTTGTTAGAGCTTGTTTATGGAAGACATGACCAACCCGTTCAATGTGGCAACTGTTAGCCTAAAGCATGAGAAATGTCACTGAACGGAAACTTAAATGAAGATATCCACACGTGCCATTTATATGTTTATATATTTATATATTTTTTACAATGTAGTAAATGTTTTGTCTTAAAAGATACTATACTTTAAAGCTTAACTAATTCAAAGGCGCAACATGTTTGTCAAATGTTAACATGGGATGTTTTGAGCAGCCAGTAAATGTTGCTTTCACTGACATTTAAAAACAGGATTCATCTATACACGACATTGACACAAGCCAGAGACTAAATAATGATTTTTGATGATAAAGGTAACATGTTTATTTATTCTGTTTTCTTTATTTGATCATCCCCTGAAAGTGAGTTATAATTTGTATAACTCAGTAATGAATGAGAACAGTTAAACACTTACAGATATTTAGTCATTTAGGCTTTCTGTTTCTCCCATAGCCGTCACTTGTCAAAACCTTTTGTTGGAGTATAGACAAATGCTCTGGTTTTCATCGTTCTTAAAGTCGTTTTCTTTCCAAACACAATGAAATCCACTCTCTTACCATGAGTCTGGTTGCCACTGTTTTGGTAAGTTATGATTTTGCATTAGATAAAGCAAGCCACCAAATGTTTCTCGCTGCATGATATTTGTTTTGTGGTGCAGCAGATGACAGAAGTGGTCCCTCTTGTGTGTCTTAGTCTTGAAGGCACACTGACTCATTATCTCTGCAATTACGCAACTTAATTACTAATGCTACTGGCTTGTCCCACATCTCTACTGTCCATCTGCCAACAACTATAGGACTTCATTCATCTCTGTTGTTTCATTTTGTAGTTAAATAGACATCGCAAGAACATACAGATATGGGGGCAACATTTTAATTAAGGACTTTATTTTACAATTCTTAAATGTGTTGAATTATCATAACTATAACTGCAACTGGAATACTTACACTGTACTTTGAATGTCACACCCATTTAACTACCATATTAAACTAACTTTCCCCTATCATTATAATTCCTGTGTGCTCTGCTTCATACAGTCTACTACATTAATTTGCATATGCTTAATAATTTCAGGACTATAAGGATACGGGCCCAAATATCAGAGCATACATGGGGCATTGATTTACTATAATTGGGGTGGTCTTATTTACAGTGTGCAGAGCGGGCCCTTTAGTTGCCTGCAGTGCACCCCTATAGCACTAGCATAGATGCTTATACACTGACATTATTCATGAGGCTAAGAAATGAAACCGTGATAAATGACCGGCCTGCTCATTTATGCAAACACGCACACACACGCACACACACACACACACATGCATGCTCATACATAAAAGACAAGCCACCAAGCACAAACACCGGCTTTAGGACAGGTCTGCTGAGTCTGAACCTGTCTCCCTAATCAGCAGTGCCCACCAGTTTACACCCATCAGGACGCCACGCTACAGCATCACTCATTCTGTTTACTCTGAAGCGTGGGATTTATGTGGAATCTGCAATGGCTGTGTTATGTTTCTTTATCCATGCGCTACAGACGACATATCAGTGTCATAAGTGTGGATGGGGTAATAACAAGATAGGAACCTCAATAGTTGTTTATTTTCCTCGTAAGAGGTCATGTCTATTCCTGCAATGAAGTATCAAACAGATACTGTACCACTGAATTAAACGGAAAAAAAGTAGTAGATTTAAGGCCAAAACATGGTGGTACAATGATGTAAGATAAGAGAATATGCGCATGCTGTAATGTCTCAGTAGATTGTAGAAAATGCAATATTAATCTAAAACAGCTGAAAGTACATTTCCTGATCCTCCGAACTAGCCAAAATAAGTCCCTCCCACTCTCCCCTCCACTTGCTCCGCTTTGCTTTGCAGCTGTTTAAATAAAGCATGTGGCTGTAGTGAAGCTATGACGTGTGTTTTCATTTTGAGAGGATTAGGCTTCGCAAGAGATAGTGAGGTGAGGAAAGCTTTTTCTGGAAGGTTTTTGGGAGCTGTGGCCGCACTGCTAAGATTAGCCACTGGTGAAGAGCTCAAAGATGCGCTATCAACTCAAAATTTAGCTCCAAGTATGTTTTTTGTTGAGAGAACAACATTGAAACAAGTCCTTTATTTGATGGACATGCTGATCCGTTTCTGTTGCGTTAGACCTTCTTCAGGGCATACCATTCAAAATATGGCATTTTTTTTGTGTATTCCATGTTTCTTATCTCTCTTATTATTTTTAATTGTATGCCCTGAAGAAGGTCTAACATGACAGAAACGTGTCGGCATGTCCACACAATAAAGGACTTTTACGTATCGGAGAGCCTCGGATTTTTTCCTCTTTTTCGAGTTACAAGTGCTTTTAAACGTATAAACATTTGCGTGCGGCTAATGTCGTCAAAACGAAACACAAAGAGAAAGGGGATAGTGAAGGAAAAGGAAATCTTTGACTGC
The DNA here is from genome assembly GCA_007210695.1 of Neogobius melanostomus. Taxonomy (NCBI): domain Eukaryota; kingdom Metazoa; phylum Chordata; class Actinopteri; order Gobiiformes; family Gobiidae; genus Neogobius; species Neogobius melanostomus. The sequence continues at coordinate 3,499,450 of VHKM01000221.1, read as the reverse complement.
ACTTTTGCTCTCTGGCATCATTAGTATTTTCAGTTTATATTTTGCCAAAAGTAACTCAGAAGTAACTCAAAGCAGTGTAACTAGGCTACATTTTTGAAACAGTAATATGCAAAACAAACACATTACAGTTTTAACTATACAGATATAGAATATATTGCAATTGTAAAGTAACTTGCCCAACACTGATGGGGAGAGGGGAAGGAGAAGTTGTTAACCAGAAAGTATAGTGTAATAATCAAGATGTGTTTGCGTTTGATGTGAAATTATTATCAAATAACTTCAAAAAACCTCCTCTTGGACATTAATGGTACTATATTGTGCCCATAATAAAAAAAAACTTCTGCATTTAACACATCAGTCAGTGATGTTGGGGCAACCTGTCAGGAGCAGAGGGTGATGCAGTGGGTGACTGTTGGGCAGTGCAAGAGAGTCTTTACATCTTTGAGATAAAGGTTCATGGTATAGAATGTTTTTTATTCACTTTTTTTTAGGTTAATGAGGAGAGGACTCGGAGTTAACCGGGGAAAATGAAAACTCAGCGCCACAGCTCAGGACCTCCATGTTATGAGGCTGGACCACGCACCTAATTGATGCGTAATATTTAATGATTAAATGCAGTACAATCAAGCATTTATAGAATAATACAGCAGATTTATACATTTAATTTGTTGCAAAAGCTGAATTTACATAAGTGAAGTACATGTATATATGGGAAAAGTAGATCTTCTGTGTGAGCTCACTGTCGATGAAAGAGTAAAGGTCTGAACCCTGTAAGTGTGAGTGCCACAGTCTGTGCAAGTGCCATGTGTTTACCCAGTGTTAGGAGTGAGAACCCTGGCCAGGCTTTCATACTCCAGACATGCTCTTCCTCCCACACAGTTCTGCTGCTCAGGAGATCCGCAAGAAGCCGTCCAACCACCCACCCAACAGCCTTCTAACAACTCCTGTGTGTCTTCATGCGTGCAGCTCGCAGAGATGCTGCAATCAAAGACGTAGTTGTTAGCTGTGAAAGTTTTGTGCCCTCTCGCACTGCTGTAATAGAGAAACTTCCAACTTGGATTCTACGCTTTAGTGAGAGCATATTTTCTTTTTTTTTTTTTTTACCAATAAGTTAAATAAGTTAAAGCATGCCACAAGCAAATGTTCTTGGATATGAGCTGTACTTTTGCACTGTGGCCAGAGAAAGCTAAACCTATTTTTAGTCAGGTTTCAGCAGTGTGGATATTATGTGGCTTAAGTCAAACGTACTATAATACACTTACTAGCTGTTTTCTGTCTCTGTTGTGTATCCTGCATTTTCAACATGTTGCTGACATATTTCCAGTTAATTAGTTATTGTTACAAAAAAAAAATATTTTCACACATAAAAACATTTTATATTTATTCATATGAAATGTACACAACATTTACTCCATTGCCCAAAGGCTCTAGCCTGAACAAATAGGGCTGAGTCTAGACTGCTGATAAAGACATGTTCCCTCCCAGGACCGCAGTGGAGTGAGCAGTGTCGTATAGATGGATGCTGTCCCTGAGCAAACAAATCAATAAAACTAATTTCCTTTTTGGCCAATTGTTAATTAAATGTCACTTTTCCCTCAATTAAAAAGTGAGTGAAGTGCAGAAATGGCACATAATCATAATTTTCTTTTCCACGGTGTACCTTTAGGCGTCCCACTGCCAATACACGGGCAAGATTACAAAACAATTTTCTGATATATATCTGAAAAATTGCTGGGGACCTTGTGTTATCATCAAAGTTAGGTGCGCATTTCCAGTCCCCTGCATTAAAGGATTTGAATGCTAATGGCAAAGATTACCCATGCTGTGTATTATTTAACGTTTTTAAAGGTCGTCTAGTTCCAAGGATTATGCACAAAAGGAAGATGATTTTCAACTCATCACGTCGAGATGTAGCGAACCACACAAGTTAAAAGGTGCACATATGGTGGCATTTATCCAGTAAGTTGTTATTATTATGGAGATATTTTCCCAAAAGTGTAAATAAACTTCAAACTGCGACCACACATTTGAATGTTTTCAGCCAACACTGTGCCCTGTTGCTTCTTTACACTCTTCATAATCTAGATGTGGTCTGGGTAAGAAATGATCTTAAGGTGAAGATAGGCAATGTGAGAGAGGGAGAGTCAGGGCTGCGGGGGAAGGGGGAAGATGAATCGAGATCAGGCTGCTGTGGTGCCGTTCAGATGCAAAGCCTCTATGGCAGATGCAGGACTTGAAATACATTACTTGACTGGAGGTTAGAGCTAGAGTAAAAATACAAATACAAATTTGAAAACATGTAATTGTTTGGGTGGTATATTAAAGCAGACACTGTTTACTCATTCTTATGATTTTGATAAAGATCAGACCACATTTTATGACCAATTTAGGCAGAAATGTGAGAAATTCTGAAGGGTTCACATACAATTCCCTCCCACTGTGTACGACGTGCTACCCTTTATCTGCCCCGTTGAAACACTGTAGAATTAATAGACGGCTTCTGCTCACTCCTCCCCGTTTAACTTAATGACCACTCCTCCTATCCTGCTCTGACGGAGCATGTTCCTAAAAAGTGCAAAATGGCGGGATAGCTCAGATTAGCTCTAATTCTAATGGTCTGTCAACCAAAGTCCGGCCCTCATTAGTATACGAGATTTCGAAAATGTTCCTTACGAAAACCAGCCTTGTCCCTTAAATTGTAACTAACCCAGCGTTATCACAGGAGCAATATCTAGCTGTAGAACATTTTTTAAAAATGAGCACATTTCATTATAAATAAATCAATAAATAATAAGATTCAGCACAAGTCAAACTTTATAAAAGTGACAAAATACACGTTAGAGACAACAAAGCACAATCACATCTCACTGTTTTGAAGAGCCGCCTCAGTAAATGGCCTAAATGAAGTTATGCTTTTGCTTTCATTTAGAGGAAACGTAAAGCCACATGGCTAATTTGCATATATTGCACAGAGAAGGAGCAGACCTCACTGTGTGTTAATGCGGTATCTTTCTCTGAGGATGAACCAAAGGACAGGATTTGGTGGAATATTTGACGAGAGCATTTGTTATTTCTGTGATGAAGCTGTAGGTGTGGGAGGTAAATCTGAAACAGCTTTTGATCATCGTCTTCTGTGTGGCTTCATATCGTTATTGTGGTTCATGTTGTCATTAAAGTCACTGACTGCAGTAGGAGTGTTTTTTGTAGTCCAATACTACATGGGTAGTGTAGGTTTTTCTGAAACAGCTGTTGGTGATGTCACCCTGTATTTTCCGCCCTGGGTAAGGACGGTCGGATTGGGCAAATAGCTCTAAAGCTCTAGTTCCTAACTGCATAGGGATCTAACATTTGACCTTACCACATCATAAGTGTTAGCAGCTAGGATCAGGACATAGAAGCTACATATTTGAGGGTTTTGGATGGAGGAATTCTTCTCAATCAATTAATCAATCAATGGTTTTGTATTGCCCAATATCGCAACAGGAGTTGCCTCACAGGCTCCTTCTCCTTCTTTTAACTTAATGGCAGACTGCAAGCCAAGCTAAGGCGTATGCCGCCACCTACTGTATTGTGCTTAGTTATACTATATGAAATACTATAGCCACTCACGTCTAAGTGTGAAAAATCAGACAAATCAATATAAATGAGCTTTATTGATTATTTGCAAAATGAAGTATATTATTCACAGTCTCTGTTACCCAGTTTCACTGCTGTCCTCAAATATCAGTTCTCCTTGTCCCAGAAAGAGACAAACTCAGTGTGGTCTTGTTCTCTACCTCAGTGAAGTTTGGGCCTCGAAGGATGCCAGGGATTCACACTGCTCGGCCATAATGCTGAACAGCCTGTGCACTGTCATGGAGATGGCATGAGCCCACTGCACATGGCCCACTATTTTAATGCCAGCTGCAACTGTGAAAGTGTTCCGCATTTGCGGGCGTCATTGGTAATGTTCCATGGAAGGCTTATTTTCCAGCAGGTAACCACGGAGACTATTATTACCTTCAGACTTCCAAAATCCCAGAAAAGAGCAGAAAAAGAAAATCGAAATGCCATATGTATTCTGAATATCGCTCAAAAGTTCGTTCACCATCTTGAATGTCAACCTGCTGAAAACAGATGCCGGTGTCACCTGTAAATGCGAGCTTGTAGCATGGAGAACGGAGATGACAGGAGTGTAAGACAACAGACTCACCTATGGGCTGCCTGAGTAAGTAAGTTCATGATACTGTGTTGTGAATATATTTTATCAAATGCTGTCAAAGATTCATTCAACATCTAACATCTGTGAAGTCTTATTTACCCATCAAACGCATGTTCTGCTTCAAAGCATCACACATTTCAACGCTGCAAAATCATTAAGTCACTCTTAAAGTGATAAAGTGACACGAGCATGCTAAAAATGCTAATTTGATTATGTAAAACATACAGAAAATATAGCATTAAATCCACTGGAGTAAAATTAAAATGATTATGTTGCACTTAAAATGAAGCTGGGATGATGCAATGTTAAAGCAATTGCTGGCTGGCTTGTGTTATATCTGTCTCACACAAACACTGCACCTTAACCTCCAGATGATGATCTCCCCGAAGCAGACAGCAAGTGAGCATAATGGATCATAGGAATTGATTGTAACTGCCACATGTCAGGAGGTGGAAATGGTTCAGTGTGAGTGGTGAACACTAGGATTTAAGGGAGTAAGGAAGGAGTGAGGCACATAGCAACCTACGTATATGGCACCAAGTAAACCTTTTAAATTTAGAATAGAAGAACATATAGATTGAGGCACCCAAAATCATCGTTTGTTCATAATGGTTGTGTGGTTGCCACATTGGGCTATTTGACCCGGGAGGCAACTGTGCAGCTGGAGTAAGCTTGGACTTTTAAATGCATGATAAGGTGCATGGTGGCTCACGTGCCTCTCAAAGCATTCATTTTCCAACAATGAAGCAAATGATGATATCCTGTAAGTATTTATTAGGCCTGTCTTTTCAAACCTGGCATCAAAATCTCAACAATGACAAGACAAGGGTCTGTAACAAAGAAACTCTCCTTAGGCAGAATGTCAAACGTCCATCTGGATGACTTGTGTCATGTGAAAACTGCTCTTAAATAAGATTCCAAACATTTCCAGTTGATGCAATAGATGACACATAATTCAGTTTTCACACTTCATTACTGCTCTATTATTTGAAAATTAATCCTGTAATTCTTCGCAATTTCAGACAGTTTAAAATTGTGTGATAAAAGCAACAAATTATTGTTTAGTTTAGTTTAGTTTATTTGAGCAATTTACAAAAACATAGATTGCAAGGTTACCTCATTGCACTATAATAAAAACTCAAAAGGAGTAGACAAGAAGCAAGAAAGCTTATTAGTGCCTAACTCCATTCAAAGTAATTACTTTCATGCATTTCAGGTTAATTCAAGAAATACAAAACATATTTGTAAGTCCTTTCAAAAGAAAAGGCCAATCATAACACTGAGAATATACAGTACTGAAACACATGTGTCCGGCTGCAGGTAAATAATAACGGTAATAATAACGGTGATACAAGCAGCATCTCGTATTTTCATACAATATAACACTTAACATTACAAATTCCAGAATTACGTCCACCAGGTCCATCTCTCGCCTGCCCTCGTTCTATATGTCTATTATGTTTAATAGTGACCAGTGGAAACAGGTCACTATTAAACGACTTAAACTTAGAGGTTGGTGACATTGGTTCTATCAGCAATGATGTGGTTAAACAGATTCACAGTAATTCATTAGTAATTAGTAATTAGTAAAATTACTTGTAGATAATACGAACAAGGTTCTCAAACACACTTCTCTTATACTGTTTTTTGAATTGTTGTAGACTATCAGCACCTTTTAACGGTTTCTTATTATTCCACAGATTTACGCCTCTCCGGGTGATACAATGACTTTTAGGGTAGAATAAATACATTGTACTTTCAGATTATGAGTGCCCCTTAAATCGTAACTTTCCACTCTTTTACCAAACATTTGTTGTATATTACTAGGGAGCTGGTTGTTTACAGCTTTATATATCTGTAACAAAGTATTATATTTTATGAGGTCATCAAGTTTCATGGTGTTAGATTTTAAGAACAATATATTTGTATGGTCCCTATATCCGACATTGTGAACAATTCTAATAGCCTTCTTTTGTAGTCTATATAAAACCTGTAAATGACTATTGAAGGTATTTCCCCAGACCTCAGAGCAATAATTTATGTATGGTAGGATTAAGGAACAGTATAGGATGAATAATAATTGTCTTTATTAATTGATTCATAGAGGGCTATTATGATGTTGGGTAGCGTATATTTTTTATCATTTTCCTAAAACAGAAATTGTACGTTAAACATAATTTAAAAAAAGGAGAACTTTTTTTCTTCCATTAAAGCCTTCACTATTTTCAGGAACTAGTTTAGCAATGTTACATACAAAAGTGAGGATAAATACAGGGAAACTTTCCATAATGCTTTTTAATTAGGAGAAGAGATTTTTTGTGTGTGAGGTGGTTGTCACATGAGACATGTCAGTCAAAGTGCTTGACACAAGGTAACCCCTCATGTATACCAATTATGTGTCTACGGTCCGTCCTACGCATAATGACACAATTCTTATCAAATCAGTTTGATAAGAATGTTTACACCAATCATGTCTCCATCACATCCATGGTATCTGCAAGGAGTCTATTTTTGACTCGTCTTTTGTGAATATCCCCTCATTTTGTCGAGGGGATTAGCATTATCATATTGTTTATTTAATCATTATCCTGTACTATGGTTTAGGCAATGGTGGAAGAAGTACTCCGATACAGGAGCATGGAATTTATTATTTGTCCCATGGGCCTCTCGGTTTTTATTTTACCAATTATGCGAGGCACAAGTTAGATGACAAAGCAAGAAAGCAAATTTTGTGAGACTGAAAATTGTTGTTTTCCTTTGGAGGTATCAGACGTCTGTGGGATTTAACAACACTGTCTTGAAAATGGTATGACGAAATAAAGATGGCGCCTTTTTTATTTCAATAATAGCTGCCACACCTGTAGAAGAAGCCAAAAAAGCATCACAAGTATTGTATTTTAGTTATGCATTTCATAGTCATCAGCACCGTCATCTTTTTGCTCACAGTTTATTTTAATGCAATAGGACTAAGGCTTCTATTTATGATTTGCAGTAGGAAGCATAACATCCTCTTTCTTGTTGTTATATTCATTATTTGTGGAGAATAAAAGCTGTATGTCTCATATGCGTCGGTTCAACTCCTCTGGATTTTGATGCCAGTGGTGTTTGCATGCAGCGGGGGAGAGAACATGTACAGTACATCTGTCTTTCACACAGCTGGAGAAGGGAATAAGCTATGATTTCAAGGCCTGTGCAATGTATGGCTGCGACAAATAGTTTACTTTACTGATGCACTTATGGTCCAAATGGGCCACAGAGAAAAACAAAACACAAATAAATATAACAGGTTTTTCTTTGGTTTGTTTCATGAAAAGGTACTATTGAAGAAATAATCTGCAATGTATGTGTCTGGTTGAAGATATAGCTGTTTATCTTTTTCTGAAATACGACGTTCACTATCAGAAGTCAACAGAGAATTTATCTTTTGAAGAAGTTCCGTTCTTTTAATGTCTGTGACACAATTTTATGTAACTTTTACAATTCTTTTATTGAAAGTCTTTTGACATTTTCATTTGTTGGTTCAATGGGTTGTCTGTAAAAAACCAGAACGGTCTGCACAACATTGTAAAAAGCTGCTCTAAAATTATAGGAGTCCAGCTGAAGGACTTACGTTCACTCTGGAAGAAGCGAGCTAATGATCAGGCCAAACAAATCATGAGCCAACCAGAGCACATTCTGTCCTCTGAGTTTCTGTTGATGCCCTCTGGGTGGCGCTATAATGTGACAAAGAATCGTTATCTGTTCTCTTTCATACCTTCAGCTATTAAGCTGCTAAACAAGGATGAATCTCATTTTAATCATTAGTGTGTCGTCTTAGATCGATTATGGCTCCAGGTTTTTGTTATCTTGCTGACTTATTTTATTTGTATGTGTTAGGCCTATTCTTCTATGTACTGTATTTATGAGATGGACAAACGTTTGGCTAGGAAGCTGCAAATGAATTGATGACCTAAAGTGGGGTATTGTGTTTCTTACACTTTGTTAGAAAATGCTCTATTACAAACTAAAGTTAACCAACACTTTGTCTCTAAGCCCCTCCACTGCCTCAAAACAGGCTACTGCGCCTTGCTTTGTAGTAGCTGCGGTTGTGGCACAAGAATATAGTCACCACGGAAGATAACACAAACATGTGTGAATACCTCAAAACACAACGGATACAGTTTTGTAGTCAATTTTGCTTAATCTACAATAAACAAATATAATGTTTATCTAGTAATTCTAACACAACAGAAGTGAATAAACAAAGCTCCGGACACTATTTTGATTGTCTAAGGCGGTAAATCGCTCATCCACATTAATTCACAAAGTCACTCAAGCCCATTGTGCATTTGCCCCATGCCTCTCTAAATATGTGCATGCTTTGGAGATGCCAATAAAGCAACCATTTTGATGCTACTATAACTTACTGAGCGTGGTGGTTCACTATAGGCAGAATCTGAAAAATGTACAGATATGTAGCAATCCTCTGCATCTTCTATCTTCTACTGTGCAGTAAAGCTTGAGGGCAAATATCAGTTATAGTAACGCATGGTATGTATAACAGATTTGAAACAGCAATGATAATGCTCCAACAAGTGTTGCCACAATTACCTTGAAAAGTAATCTCATTACTGATTACTCTTTTAAAACGTAACTCAGATACAATTCTGATTACCTGTTATTAAAAGTAACAAAGTGAGATTACAAGTTATTTTATTTGTGACATTCAGCAGCTGCTGAGTGAGATTAGTCTTTTGTCCATATTTAATCCCCCAGTCAAGGAGATACAAACTCCTCACAGAAAGGCCCGCATGATCTGGAAATAAACCCGGGACCCTTTTGCTGTGAGGAAGGAGCACTAATCGCTCAGCCACTATGCAGTTTCAATAAAGATTGTGACCACATAAATACCTCCACCGCCTGTTGTGACAACATAAATACCTCCACCGCCTCCTCCTGCATTAGTCTCAGAGCTCTACACCTGGTGGGACTTTCTCTGCTGTGCTGCAACTCCAAATGTTTCTTAATTTAATGTAGTGTTTTAGCAGCTAGATATCACTTTGTTGCCAGCAAAGAGTGCACAATAAAGCTTAATATTGTCATTCTTAGCTGACACCAACAAAAAATAGTGACAACTTAGTATTTTCAGCGAGAAAACATACATCTGTCTCTTCCCCCCATTGTTGTTAACATTTGTACATGCTCACGTGACTTGTCGCACATAAGTTAAGTAAGTTAACTAGTCGTATCTCACATGCTTTTTCCTACGACAGTAGCCCAGAGTGTAAAGCGAGGTATCTTATGATGGAAAGGTTGCCGGTTTGAGTCCCTCCTCCAACAAGTACATGACGTTGCTGTGTCCTTGGGCAAGGCGCTTCACTCATGTTGCATATGTATGAATGTGGGACATGTGTGAGTGAGTGCTTGATGGTGGTCATAGATGCCAATGGCACAGTTTGGCAGCCCACCCAGGGCAGCTGTGGCTACAACAGTAGTCTATTGCAGAAAGCAATTGATATTGTCAAGTGAACTAGCATCATCATATAGTTTTTTTTTAGTCAGCAGTAGCCAAACGTGGTGCGATCCATTTGAGTGACAGCTAGCAGCAGAGCGGCTCATGCGCCGTCTTTTTAATGTGAGTCAGCAAATTGAGATTAATTAATCGTGCGATTAAAAAATTGACACCGTTAAAATCGATTTGTGTTAACGCATTAATTTCGTGATATTTTGGGCAGCTGAATTTATTACATTTGTTAACGATTTTCATGTTGTCAGGCCAATAACATAAGAACCAGCCAATAACCTAATAATTATTACATTATCAGCCAGTAAATCGTTAGTTATTGGCCGTTATTACGTTATCGGTTACTACAAGGCTAATGGTTAGAATCACCTGAATGGAGGATTTCACAATTGCACATGTTCTTTAGTGGTAGGGAAGTACCCGGAGGAAACCTACATGGGGAGAACATGCAGTCCACACAGAAAGGCCTCATCCAGGTGAGAATCGAACCTCAGCTCTTCTTGCTGTCAGGCACGAGCTCTAACCGCTGCACCACCGTAACCATATTATTTCACATACGTCACTCTCCGAGTGACGTATGTGCGTATACTCTCCGAGTATAACAGCAAGGACCGTGACGTCGCCCGGTATGGCGCAGCCGGGGCCCCACCCTGGAGCCAGGCCTGGGGTTGGGGCTCGAATGCGAGCGTCTGGTGGTCGGGCCTCTGCCCACGGGGCCCGGCCGGGCACAGCCCGAAGGGACGACGTGGGCCCGCCCTCCTGTGGACCCACCACCCACAGAGGGATCCGTAGGGGTCGGGTGTAGAGAGGACTAGGTGGCAGTCAAAGGCAGGTGCCTCGACGACCTGGTCCGCGTGCACAGCTTCTGGCGTTCGGGACATGGAACGTCACTTCGCTGGGGGGGAAGGCGCCTGAGCTTGTGCGGGAGGTTGAGAGATACCGGCTAGATATAGTCGGGCTCACCTCCACGCACAGCCTGGGTTCCGGATCCCAACTCCTGGAGAGAGGCTGGACTCTCCATTTTTCTGGAGTTGCCCGCGGGGAGAGACGGCGGGCTGGGGTGGGTTTGCTCATAGCCCCCCAGCTCAGCCGCCACGTGTTGGAGTTCACCCCGGTGAACGAGAGGGTCGCGTCCCTACGCCTTCGGGTCGGGGACAGGTCTCTCACCGTTGTCTCGGCCTACGGGCCCAACATCGGTGCAGAGTACCCGGCCTTCTTGGAGTCCCTGGGGGGGGGTACTAGATAGTGCTCCGGCTGGGGACTCCATTGTTCTACTGGGGGACTTCAACGCCCACGTGGGTAACGACAGTGAGACCTGGACGGGGGTGATGGGGAAGAACGGCCTCCCCGATCTAAACCCGAGTGGTGTTCTGTTATTGGACTTCTGTGCTAGTTACAGTTTGTCCATAACGAACACCATGTTCGAGCACAAGGGTGTCCATAAGTGCACGTGGCACCAGGACACCCTAGGCAGGAGGTCGATGATCGACTTTGTAGTTGTGTCATCTGATCTCCGGCCGCGTGTCTCGGACACTCGGGTGAAGAGAGGGGCTGAGCTGTCAACCGATCACCACCTGGTGGTGAGCTGGATCCGCTGGCAGGGGAGGTAGCCGGTCAGACCTGGCAGGCCCAAACGTGTTGTGAGGGTCTGTTGGGAACGTTTGGTGGATCCCTCTGTCAGTAGGGTCTTCAACTCCCACCTCCGGAAGAGCTTCACCCAGATTCCGAGGGAGGTTGGAGACATGGAGTCCGAGTGGACCATGTTCTCCTCCTCCATTGTCGATGCGGCTGCTCGCAGTTGTGGCCGTAAGGTCTCTGGTGCCTGTTGCGGCGGCAATCCCCGAACCCGGTGGTGGCGCCCGGAAGTAAGGGATGCTGTCAAGCTGAAGAAGGAGTCCTACCTGGCCTTGTTGGCTTGTGGGACTCCGGAGGCAGCTGAGAGGTACCGGCAGGCCAAGCGTGCTGCAGCTCGTGCGGTCACAGAGGCAAAAACTCGGGTCTGGGAGGAGTTCGGAGAAGCCATGGAGGAGGACTATCGGTCGGCCTCGAAGAGATTCTGGCAAACCATCCGGCGCCTCAGGAGGGGGAAGCAGTGCTTCACCAACACTGTTTACAGTGCGGGCGGGGAGCTGTTGACCTCGACTGGGGATGTGGTTGGGCGGTGGAAGGAGTACTTCGAGGATCTCCTCAATCCCACTGTCACGTCTTCCGATGAGGAGGCAGAGGCTGGGGACTCGGAGGGGGGTTCGTCCATCACCCAGGCTGAAGTCACCGAGGTGGTTAGAAAGCTCCTCGGTGGCAAGGCCCCAGGGGTGGATGAGATTCGTCCCGAGTACCTTAAGTCTCTGGATGTTGTAGGGCTGTCTTGGCTGACACGTCTCTGCAACATCGCGTGGCGGTCGGGGACAGTGCCTCTGGATTGGCAGACCGGGGTGGTGGTCCCTCTCTTTAAGAAGGGGGATCGGAGGGTGTGCTCCAATTACAGAGGGATCACACTCCTCAGCCTCCCTGGTAAGGTCTACTCCAGGGTGCTGGAGAGGAGGATCCAGCCGATAGTCGAACCTCGGATCCAGGAGGAACAATGCGGTTTTCGTCCCGGTCGTGGCACACTGGACCAGCTCTATACCCTTCATCGGGTGCTCGAGGGTTCGTGGGAGTTCGCCCAACCAGTCCACATGTGCTTTGTGGATCTGGAGAAAGCGTTCGACCGTGTCCCTCGTGGTGCCCTGTGGGGGGTGCTCCGGGAGTATGGGGTCCGGGGCCCTCTGCTAAGGGCTGTCCGTTCCCTGTATGACCGTAGCAGGAGCTTGGTTCGCATTGCCGGCAGTAAGTCGGACTTGTTTCCGGTGCGTGTTGGTCTCCGCCAGGGCTGCCCTATGTCACCGGTTCCGTTCATTACCTTTATGGACAGAATTTCTAGGTGCAGCCAGGGGCCGGAGGGTGTCCGGTTTGGGAACCTCAGGATCTCATCTCTGCTGTTTGCAGATGATGTTGTTCTGTTGGCTTCATCAAATCAGGACCTTCAGCTTGAGATTTGGGTAATGACCGAAAGGACAAGATCGCGAATACAAGCGGCCGAAATGAGTTTCCTTCGCAGGGTGGCTGGGCGCACCCTCCGAGATCGGGTGAGGAGCTCAGTTACCCGGGAGGAGCTCGGGGAAGAGTCGCTGCTCCTTCACGTCGAAAGGAGCCAGCTGAGGTGGCTAGGGCATCTGTTCCGGATGCCTCCTGGTCGCCTCCCTCGGGAGGTGCTCCAGGCATGTCCTATTGGGAGGAGGCCTCGTGGAAGGCCCAGGACACGCTGGTGGGACTATGTCTCCGAGCTGGCCTGGTGTCGCCTCGGGGTCCCCCCAGAACAGCTGGAGGAGGTGTGCGTGCGCGGATCGGGAAGTCTGGGCATCTCTGCTGAGACTGCTGCCTCCGCGACCCGGCCCCGGATAAAGCGGAAGAAAATGGATGGATGGCACTCTCCGAGACAAGAATAAAGCAATTATATCTTTTCACTAAGGAGAATGACAAAACAGAAACATACAGTGACAAGATAAGTAACTTTAATAAATATACTGGTTAGTAATGCGTTAGATTATTCACATCTGAAAAAAAGTGGTCAGACTAGAGTAGCGCACTAGTGACGTGTTACTGGCATCACTGGCTACAACACAGAGCAATTATACTCCATTACAATCCGTATTTGCCAGTCTGCTCAAATGTGTGGCTCTAAAGAGATCATTCATTGTGTCGACTTCAAAGGAACGCTGTCGAGCCCATTCCCTGCCACTTTGTTAATGACAATAACCTGCTTGTCACTAGCGATGCCTCCGTCTATGGGCGCTCATTTCAACTAATTACATTTATCCAAGAAACAAAGAACACTAAACAGGCAGAGGAGAGGCACACTCATTACATTAGGCCAGTGGCAGCACAGCTCTACCAGGCTCAATAAGTTCAGCCCATCCGCCTGTTTATGAGATTGAGCTGTCATCCACACATCAGTCACGTTTAAGATGCTGCCTGTCTGCGTTAGAGACCCTGCCAAAGAGGAGTGGGCTCACAAGAGGCCAGTGGGCTGGACACCTAGAAGTGTTTAATCAAATCAGACAAGGATGTGCACAACAATATTTGACTAACAAGAGCATCATTGTGGGCTGGATGACTTTGTTAAAGAAGTCAATGTCAAAAAACAGATACAGCCTCATTTACATTTTAATATTTGCACATTTTGCTTTTATTTTATTCTATTGTTATTCGCACAGTCACTCTTTGTTCCAATTCCACAATATTTCTTTACATGAAGTTGATATACAAAATAATTCCAGACCACACATTGCTATTCTTCTATAGTATTGCTCAAATATTAGACCAATTAAAGAAAAGTTTTAAAGGTCCTATGTCATCCTTTATTGAGGCTACAACTAGAAGTGTCAGGTGGTTCGACAATTACTTTTCTGACCGGACCCAGTGTGTGCAGGCTAAGGGCCACACATCAAGCTTACTCAGTATCTAAAGGTGTGGCCCAAGGATCTGTTTTGGGTCCGCTATTTTCTATTCTTATATGAACAATATTGATAAATTGTGTCTGATGCCACATCCCATTTTTTTGCGCAAGACACTGTTCTTTATTTTGCTGGATCTACACATGCCCAAGCTCTCTGCAAAGTGCAACAAGCTTTTAATTCGCTTCAGCAATGTTTTATTGATCTAAAACTTGTTCTAAATGCTGAGAAAACAAATGTAATGTTGTTCACAAATGTAAAATCAAATCTTGACAATCTGCCTCAAATTAAAGCAGTACTAAGTAACTCTTGCCCCTAGAGGCCATAAGCGCAACTGCAGGTGTCGTAGCAAGTTACGATTTTTTAACTTATTAAATGTCTTGGAGAGTAAATACTACGCTGACAGAAAAGGTGAAGGGAGAGAGGGATGTTGTACATCCATTTATACAATGGAAAACATTTTTTTTCACTCAATCTTGGCTGTAAATACTGTTTAAAGTGGTGCTAGCCCGCATTTAGCTTTGCCAGTTAGCCTGTTAGCTTCTTCTTCGTGATTCTATTAGTGTGTATTGGTTGCTCCGACCCGGTGGCAGTCAAGTTGCAAGCATGGTTTTCTGGCCAGAGACACCAGGGGGAGATGAAAGACCCTCCAATCATCCCCATTAACACTTGTATAACCCCCAGAGGGACTACGGAAATGATTTATTTAGGTAAACACGTTACTTAGTACTGTTTTAAGACATTTCAAGGGTCTCTGATTGAACGTTTGTCTGTACATATGAGAACCTTGGATTCTTATTGAATGAAGCCCTTTCTCTTATCCCTTGCATTCAACAACTGGTTAATAGATTATAATTGAAATTATATTTTAGAATCAAATCCTCTCTTTCTTCTGAAGGTTAGTGTCTGCTACCTTTTTACCAATGTTAGATTATAGGTGTTAAAGAATAACATTAAATCGCTATTTATCATACTGGGTCAAGCTGTAAAGTCATACTACCCGTGAGTCAAGCTGTACAGTCGTACTATCTCTGTCATAGCCTTGACTGTGGTGCTCAGGCGCCCACTCTCAGCCACTGAATGTTTTGCTTGTGTATTAGTATGACGCTCTTAGACGGTATTTATCCCTCTTCTGTGGAAGCATAGACAGACTTGAATGGCAGGACTAGCGCAATGTCTCGAGTTCATGTCTCCGGGTTTAACGATGGTAAATAAACTTCTACTGCATAAGACATCCTGACTGCTGCCTATTCTTCATTAATCCTCTCGAGCACCATTGTTATTTCTCTAACAATAGGGATGTGTTAAACATGCATGCGTCATCACATGCCTTACATGCTCTTGTGTAGCATGGAGCCCTGAGATTCATTACAAACCTAAAAGCCTTTACACATTATTGAGTACTTTACAAATTTGTGGGCTATAGGCATGAAACTATTTACTTTTGTCTCGATATGATATGAATTTTGATATGAAGGTCACAATTTTGATTTGATTCGATACATTCAATGCGCTAAAAACAAATGCAAATCCTATTTTTTTTTAAAAATATGATTTTGCTGATTTCGAGTGCGGAACAGGGAGACTGAAGAAACAAAACACCACATTCTGTGGGTTTTTGACAAGGGTTCAACATTATAACATTGTCTCTCTCTCTCTCTCTCTCTCTCTCTCTCTCTCTCTCTCCCCATCCATCCATCCCTCCATCCATCCATCTTCTTCCACTTGTCCATTGCCGTGTCGTGGGGGCAGCCGTCTGAGCTGCCCAAATCACATTGCACGATTAAACGGGCCTGTTGGTCTCTCATAAGGGGCTTCTGAACCGCTCTTTGTCTGACCCATCACTTAGGACCTGTTTGCCATGGGAGACCCTACCAGGGGCACGAAGCCCCGGACAACATAGCTCCTGGGATCATTTGGGGGCTCAAACCCCTCCAAGTTGGCGGTTTCTGGAGGGGATATATATATATTTATGTGGTACAACCTTTATTAAAGACATCAAGCCTGGACAAATGTGATCTCTCCAATTATCGGCCTATTTCCAAGCTTCCATGTAAAAAATCCTGGAAAAAATTGCCTGAGCTAATTTTTAAACGAAAATGGCATTTTTGAAGTTTTTCAGTCAGTTTTTAAAACAGGCCACAGTACAGAGACTGCTCTGTTGAGGGTTTTTTAATGATATTCTTTTAACTTCGAACTCTGGTCACACTGTTGCTCTGCCTTTGATACAGTTGACCATCAGATTGTGTTGTCCCGGTTAGAGACCTGTGTGGGAATAAAAGGTCTGGCCTTAGCTTGACTCAGATTGTATGTGACAAACAGAAGCTTTTCAGTCCAAGTTGGGAATGCGGTGTCCACTACTGTCCCTCTCACTTGTGGAGTACCACAAGGGTCAGTCCTTGGACCCTTACTGTTGTACTTGTTAACCCTTGGAGCTACTTTGCGTAAACACAATGTAATGTTTCATTTTTACGCAGACGACTGCCAAATTTATTTGCCTTTGAAGCAGTCCAAGTCCCTTGTTGAATGCCTCGAAGAAGTGAAACTGTGGATGGCCTACAATTGTTTGAATTTCAATAAGAGTAAAACTGAGATGGTGCTGTTTGCTCCTAATGACTCATCTGGTGTGGTCACTGCTGAGCTGGGCTCCTTATCCCAAGCTGTCAGCCCTGTTGTGACTAATTTAGGTGTAAAGATGGACTCTGTTTTTAAATTGGATGCCCAAATAAGTGCTGTTGTGAAGTCCAGCTTTTATCATTTGAGGCAACTTGCCAAAGTAAAGGCATTTTTATCTCGTCACATCTTTGAGATTTTAATCCATGCTTTTATCACCACCCGTCTGGATTATTGCAACACTCTCTATTCAGGACTCAGCAAAACCTCACTGGCAAGACTATAACTAGTTCAGAACGCCACCGCTCACCTTTTAACTGGATCACGGAAATTTGATCACATAACTCCCATTCTCCGATCCCTTCATTAGCTCCCTGTGCACTTCCGCATTGACTTTTAAATTATTTTATTTGTTTTTAAATGTCTGCATGGCCTGGCCCTCCAGCACCTGTGTGACCTCCTTGTTCCCTATGTCCCCTCTCACTTACTGAGGTCAGCAGATCAGGCTCTACTGGTGGTTCCTAAGACTAAGAAAAAGCGGAGAGGTGATCATGGTTTTTCGGTGGCCGGTCCTAAACTTTGGAATGAGCTGCCTTTGAATATCAGACTGACTGATTCACTCCGTTTTCAAATCTCTCCTGAAAACATTTGGCATTTGACCCCCTGGAGAGTTGACTTTTACTGTACTCTGTTTTATTTTTACTCATGTAATTGTATTATGTTTTGTGTAAAGCATTTTGGTCGACCATGTTGTTTTTAAAGCGCTCTATAAATAAAGTTGTATATATATATTTTTTTTTTTGCACGATATAGGGCCGTAACACATTTATCATTATTATTTTTTTGCAGCATGTGTGTGCTATTTTACCAGAGTATCATCTTTGATCATCTTTTAATTTGATTTATTTGATTTAGCCATCTGTTTTTTCCCCTTTGTTTTTTTAAGAATGATACATTTCCCAACAGTGGGCAGGGCTCACAAACCCCGTTAATTGTTATTAAGGGGGTCACAGCTCCAAAAGGTTGAGAACCACAGGTGTAAAACATAGGTTAATTTTTAGGTGGCACGGTGGCACAGAGGTTTGCATGGTTGTCGTACCGCAGGGTTCTGGGTTTCTTTCTATGTTAAGGTCATATCTGCATAGGTTTCATCAAGGTGTTCCTACTGGTTTATGTGTACTTATTTAAATGTAGACTATATACCCCTTTTGTGGTTGGGGGTACTCTTTTAATGGTGTTGAATTATTTTTCTCTTTCAAGTTTTTATGCTGTTTAATAACATTTCTAACCCAACAGATTAGCGGGAAAAAAAAGAAAAAAAAAAAAAAGACTGTCATGTTTATAGCAAATTTAGACCTGATTTTCATACAACCTCGCCCACTGTCATCAAATGGAAAAGCTTTAGTTCAATTCAGGGCTCAATATTCCTCTCTGTAAGGCAGACTTTGTGAGTACCGCAGAGCTCAAAAGAAGTCCCCAAAAAGCAAATCTGCCAACTCTTTGCGACGTGCTCTTCCCTGGAAGAGGCAGTGTCGCTCTACTGTAAAAGCTTTCAAACAACGGCATATCCAGATCCTCTGTTGACATAAGGCTTTTTGGTGTGTGTTTACTGAAGGGCTACAGACAGGAGCTTAGGAGTGTACTGCTGCTACAATGAGACGTCAATATTTATGACAGGTTGTTTGCGATCGAGTTTGTGTGAACTATTTCAGACATTGTTTGTGGTATTTGCATTGCTGTGCAAGGTCGCTATGAAGTGCCTCCATGGATGGAATGAATATATTTACTTTTGCAACAATTTTATAAGCTGCTATACATTTTATTGGCACAGTTCAGCATAAATTCCAAAGCTAAAGTGATACATCACTTCTATACAATACATTCAGGTGAGACACTGCAGGTAAATATGGACGATGATATTTTGGAGATATAACGTTGAAACTTTAACCGTAGATTATAAAGGGAAAAATATTGAACTTACAAAAACGTACAAACATTTTTACCTTAATACAGTATATCCTTTTTGAAGTCCTATAATCTAAGGGTAATATCTGTCTCTGGTCGGAAAACTATCCCTGCCTTTTTCTTTTTATTATTCATATTTTCTTTCACAGGTGAAACTCGGAAAATTAGAATATCGTTCAAAAGTTCATTTATTTCTGTAATTCAACTTAAAATGTGAAACTAATATATGACATACTGTAGACTCATTACATGCAAAGTGACATATGTCAAGCCTTTATTTGTTATAATTTTGATCATTATGGCTTACAGTCCATTTTATAGATGTTTTGCCAAAATCCGTAAAGGTTTACCACTTGATTCCACACTCCAAGGAGCTGAATTATGAACAATTTCATGGCTTTGCCATTAGAATAAAATGGGAAGTTCTGGTCTGGTGTGATTGACCAAATAGAGTTTTTTTTGCCACATTTTTACTGTCCATTTAAAAGTTGGCTCAATCCTGTAGGTGGCGCTATCTGATTTTTCCCAAATTGAAAGATAAAAAATTAGAAAAATCTGACTTCATATGTGCGGGATTTTTTATTTTTTTTTGTATACAGTGCTGTGCTCTACAATGGACTATAGCTGGCTGTTTTTTGTTGTTTAGCCCATGTTACAGTGACAGATCTGCCCCCTCAAAGGTGTGAAAACGGCTCATAAACTCTTTGCGAGGAATTGGGATGTTAGGATTATGTTTGGAAAGTAAGAATTGAGTTTGAACCAAAAATAACATAGGTTGGGGAGGTTAGGCACATATCAGGAATAGTTAGGATTACAAAACAGTGAGGGCTGTCTAGGGTCAAAACATACTGTAAGGGTTGAGTTGAAAGCTTAAAGGTAAGAAAGAAAGAAAGAAGATCAAACAAGCATTTTCCTTTTTTATTTAAATGCATGTTGCAAGTAGAACATTTTCTGCTCAACACTAAGAAACACTTACATTCTTTACTTCTTTTCCACATCACTGTAACTGACTTACACTCTCTGATGACTCTGCCTACTGTACATGCTAATGGTTTTTCTTTGAAAAGCTTTCACTTGACAAAACAACGCTGACAATCACAATGACCTTTTTCCACTTATAAGTGTCTGAACATTGCACTTCTCAATCCCAGTACCTTTCCATATTTTTACAACCCTATTTTTATAAGAGCAATATATGAAGAGAAACCTACAGTACAGTATATGCAGACCATTGCTCTGTTATCTGTAACCGCCGACTGGATAGACAGACAATTATACAAATTGTAAAAACTAAAACAAAGCCAAAATGCAAGGCACAATAATAATATTAATAACTATATTATTATTATTATTATTATTATTATTATTATTATTATTTTATTTTTATTATTAGATTATGGGTGCATCTTTTCAAAGATATAATGATGGCCAGGATAATGCTTTAGCCCAGTCCACAGCACCATCACACAGCCTTTGGCCAGCTTAATCACACTTTAATTATTTAGAGTGAAGAACTGCTCCTAAGGCTGCTTTGTTTTCTCTCTTATTGAAATCCTATTGCTGATGTTTACTTTGCCTCTATCTGGAATTAAACAAACGTGCTAGTCTTTGTTTATATTATTGTTGGCCAGAAGCCAATACAAGGGTAGATCTGCTCCCAACAGAGCAGTAAGACGCAGAAGCAGTAAGGTTTGTTTGGCCCAGATTAGTGCTGAGAATCTTGGTGCTAATTGGTATCTGTCCAGTATCACCAAAAAGAAACCAAAACAACACAACATGAAATATGGCCCATACACACACAGCCACACAATGTTTTTTCTGCCAAGGCATTGCCAGTCCAAGAAGGTTATATTTTGGCAAGAGAGAGTTGGTTTACTAGTCTAAAATACAGTAGGAACCAGATGTTTACGTGCACGATATAAAAAGACACATATGGATTTTTTTTTCTCTCAGTGTCTGACATGAAACCAGAATTAACTTTTACTTTTTATTAAGTCAATTAGAATTTTAGCAAATAAAGATTGTTTATTTTTCAGTCCAGTTGAAAATGTATGGGCAAAGCGGAAAAGACATGCGCACGTAAGGTGAGCTACAAATTTGGCTCCGTTACATCAGTTCTGTTTGGAGGAATGGACCAACATTCCTGCCAAACATTTTGAGAAGCTTGTGGAAGGACATCCAAAACGTTTAACCCGAGTTATACAATTAAAAGGCAATGCTACCAAATATTATTGAAATGTATGTAAACTTTTGGCTTCGTAAAAAGTAATATAAAACCGAGGGCATTTAGCAAACAGACATTTGTTTTCTTTTTTTTTATTCTAATTGACCCAAAAAAGTAAAAATGAGTGAGAAAAAAAATGCATGTGTCTTTTTATACAGTGTATGCAAACATCTGTCTTCCACTGTAAATATATAATGGGCCATGAATCTAATAAGTAAATGGGTGTTGGACCCAGGACGACTCGCAATGACTATGTGGAAGCTAATGAAGAAATGAAATCCAAATAAAGAAATTAAAGAAATGAAGTAAAAGAGGCACACATTACACTGCTGCTTCACATTTGCACGTACTCCTTGTTTTGGCATGTACACACTGCCCGAGGTCCACACACTGAAAGTAGATAAAAAGAAAATGCAGTCACATGTACGCTGGCATAGAGGATATTGTAACAATAGTAACTAAACTAGTCTCGTTCTATACCAATAAAAATACATAGCAGTGAGCACAAAACAGTGCGGATATTTTTCACTGATCTAGGGGACACTCTGAATGTTGCTTGGTTGGAACAATTAATTGTTTCACATTTTCATCAACTCAACAGTTTGCAGTAAATGTTCCAGCCACATGCCTCAGAAATGCACACAACACAGATTTCACCACAGTACACTATGATGGAATTTGAACTTTATAAACCACTGACGAGATGAGCGTGTTGCAGTCAAACTGAGCCAATACATCCAGACACAGAAGTCATGACCTGCTGAAGAACAGTTTTGTTGAAAACGTTAAAAGTCCCCATGCACAAGCCTCCAGTCAAGTGTGTTTTACTGCTCTGAATTGAGCCTGCACTCAAAAGCCCTTCGAAACGCTTTATTAATCTTTGTGGAGTGGCACACACCTCATCTTGCTTACTCCTTTGCACCAGATGGGCAATTAGAAATATGATAACTGCATGCTGAGCAGCCACCCACCCACTTGCTGCAACAATGCCACATGTGGAGAGATTAAACCCGCAACACTACCGTATACTGTTTGCACTGCCTGCCTCAAGGTCTATGTCACTTTGCTCTCATTCAAACTTTGCATAGAAAAAATTGTTGTTTGATTAACTCAGGAAGAGCATGCATTTAAGAGCTCATTGGTACTTTATATACCAGAAATTCTCTATAATGACTGTCTATTGTGTCCAATGGGGGTAAAAATCCAACAATTAAGGCCAGCAATGGACAAAGAAGTACCGTAGTCATTTGAACTGGATTACTTTTTAAGATTAAGACATTTTACCTCTCTGACAAAAGGCTTTCTCAATTCAAAATGGATATACTTTTTGAAAATGGTTGCCACTTACGTACAGTACATATCTGCACAGACATGAATTGTTCCCTGACTCTTTATCTAGAGCTGTGGCCAATTGATTACAATTGTTCCAGAGTGAAATGTTTACTCAATTAAGTATACTCACCAAGCTGTAACTGGGCTAAAATTGTCAGTAGTCTCCAAAGTTATGTTTCTTTTCTCTGGCCTGATCTGACTGCCCTATTACCCGGAAAGCCTTGCAGAAATAACCTTCATTAGAGTGGCATAACTTCTACAACGTTGTCATCTTTATTCATCCATACTTCTTGATTTTGACCCTCACTTTTCCCAGGAATAAATTGAGAAAATAAAAGAAGATGGATGGATCTGCCGGCTACTTGGACATGTGGCTTTACTGTCATAGCAGTGGCAGTGAGAGGTCTGCTTACTCTGTGACAGGCGTGCACTGACACAGGTATAGAAACGCCCGTGTAGCCTAAACCTCAGAGATCAGCCATTACGAGCTTGTCAATCGAAGCAGGTGTGAACATTCTTCTGGGCAGCTTGGAGGAAAATTCACCGCATGGCTTCTAACAAGGAGCCCCATTCGAGATCATTAAAGTCCAAGTAAATTTAGCTCATACAAAGGTGTTGGCGTCTCGGCTGGGGTTAAATATGGCACAATTACTGCAGTTATGTGGATAATGGAGTCCATTCTGTACTGTACCAAAGTGTATTTTTGCTTGACAGCCTGAAGATAAAGCGCTGGTTACAGTGGCACATTCTGTCATGAGATTCCAATAATTAGACCATGAGTGTCGAGTGTGCTGTTCAGTTCTGGCAATTGCTAAGTCACATTATATGTTTAATGAACGAACAATAGAATGCTTCGGACTGATTAAAAGTTAACTTACTTACTTAAATTATATTATGAAATTGTATAAATATGTATATTAGAATTATATTAAAAGTGAATGATACAATTACGACTGTTATTATTATGATTTTCAATTTTATATTTATCTATTTATTTATTTTAAAATGTTTTATTTTTTATTTTTTTATTTTTTTTACTGTTGTTTCTTCTTCCTAATCATAAGTGTCTGTTTGATGTCAATCTTTAATGTTTAGCCATCCTCATGTTCACTACCCTATTCAGTTTACCTTTACCTCGACCTTGATTATTATTGTTTCTTTACTGTTACTTGTTACCATCATAATTTTCCATGTTTTAATTCTTATTTGTTATGTTTAACTGATTATTATAACTGATCCATGTGTACAACCCGAGAATGAATCAAATGTCTATTACCTTACCCTTGTGTATCCTTCCTTTGTCTTTGTGCTATTTGTAAGCTTCGTTTTATGTCAATAAATAAAAAAAAATAAAAAAAAAGTTTACTTACTGGGTCAAATGCGAAGGACAAATTTCCTTACGGGAACAAAGCAATACACTTTAATCTTGATCGTGTTCTAATTTACTTTCTTTCTTTTTCTTTTGCTTTGCGCACTTTCCTCACTCGCACACTTTCTGCATTCACACAATGCACACATCCACCCACCCACCCACCCACGCAGACATGCACACTTGAGGAGAGAGACGAGTTCTGATTTGCTCTGATTTGCTCTGATTTGCTCAAATTAAAGTAAAGAAATAAATGAGTCGTGGGACTATTTTAGTTGGGTTAGGCCAAAACTGACTTGTGCTAAATAGTCAGTTTTTGATAGTCAGCCTTAAAGGGATATTTCGGGATTTTTGACATTGGGCCTCATTTCCTAGTTATCCAGAGCGTTGTTGATGTCTGGAGATATTTTTTTCTTAAATTCATGCAGTTCTTATATTTGAAGAGTCTAGTTGCGCTAGGCTAGGGCAAGGCTAAAGCATTTCTACGGTAACAGCTAGCCTGCATTAAAAACAGTCTGACCCACTCCACAGTGCACCTGAGGTAAATCACTTATAACACCAGACTAACCATATAAATGTCTGTGTCGATAGAATAATTTTAACTATTTTGCATTTAAAATAACTTATATTTGAGCAGCATCAGCTTCGTGGCTGTAAGCTAACGCAGCGGCGGAGTGATCTGCGAGAAAATAGTCCCTCAAAATGTGGTAATTCATGTGATACAAGGTCAGTTATATTTAAAAAATGATTCTATTAACACAGACATTTATGTGGTTAGTCTGGCGTTATAAGTGATTTACCTCAGGTGCACTGTGGAGTGGGTCAGACTGTTTTTAATGCCATAGGAATGCTATAGCCTTGCCCTAGCCTAGCGCAACTAGACTCTTCAAATATAAGAACTGCATGAATTTAAGAAAAAAATATCTCCAGACATCAACAACACTCTGGATAACTAGGAAATGAGGCCCTATGTCAAAAATCCCGAAATATGCCTTTAATAATGCTTGAATCAACATAACTCTGTGATTAAATTGTATGTTCTATACAAGGGTCAAACTGGAAAAATAAAATAAAAAATAAATAGTTGCCAATTGCCATGATATGTTAATTGTGGGTTCACTGCTAGACCTTCCTCTAAACTGACTAATTCTGGTTTAATCCAGATTTAAAATTGGCTTGGTCTTAGTTTGAAACGGGTGCGGTTGTGGCTACAGGATTTTAGGGATGGTTTAAACCTACTCATATCTTGGTTAATTTTAAAGGTTATTTCAAAGTTTCATTAATCACAGTTTAGTTCAAAGTAAGTGGTGGATTACCCCTGCTGCAGAACACAATAAACATTTGATTTTTTTTTAATACCAACTACAGTATTTATGTGTAGTTTTCGAAGTCTAGATGATTGTGACGACAATGTTCTAGTTCCTGAGTGTCACCCTGTACATGGCATGAAGAGCACATTTCTATGTTTTTCTCGTGGTTGGAATGCGTCCGTGCAACAATACATATTTACACACCACGCAGGGGAGGAAAGGAATGTACTTGAGCTGGACGAACACACTTTCAAGTACAAACTTTCAAACAGCACTTTACAACTCTCAAATAACCGATAAAATTCTGCAGTTGTGCATGATTAAAGTTATGGCCAATTGGATTATAATGCTGCAACACTTCCCCGCAACCTCGCAGTGCTTCATGCCTACTCTTGCAAAAGAAAACCTGTCACGTGTCAGCACCACTTCCACTCTAATGATTTGGTAATGACTGCATTAATCCATTGAGCCTCATTGACTTCCATGCAGCAGTAGCGACAGCCATTGAGCATTCTGTAGCTGGTGGTGGATGCTCGACGCTTGACACTGAGTGCACCATTGGGCGACTATAGCGAGAAAAGCTGTTCCAAGTTGTCTCAATCTATTTTGTCTATTGCTTATAAGTCACGCATATTCCAAAGCCCGGCCTGGAGAGCAAGAAGATGTCAAATTTAAATCATGACCCGGAGTCTATGGTGATTATGGAGGCAGAATTATTAAAGGCAAAGGAATACCCAGTGCGAGTCTTGTAACATGTCACAGTATGTCACAGAACACAAAGGAATATAGCAGTCCGCGATTTCTGAACATATTGCGCAGCTTGTCTTCAAAAGATAATAGATATGCTTTTTATTTCACTTCCCCCTTTTAATTTACAAGTTATGGGCTGCGGAGATTGGGATTGGGGAGGCGATTGAAGGAGGGAGTGAGACAGTATACATGTGAGTGTATCATTTCTGTGCTATTTGGTCTTTCTAACATATATGTTTTTATTGTACCCTGAAGCTCCTGCAATGCACTGCGTTTTCAGCATCACATCACCTTGGATTAGTTGTTTCTATCATAGTTTTGCTTCCAATAAAGTAAACAATATATGTAAAAGTATAAATCCATTATCACATATTGAACTTTTGAGTCACAGTAAAAAGTTCAAATACTTATCTTTCTGTCTCGCTATTCTTGGCGATGTATATGGAAATGAAAAGGGCAGTAATATTGTAAAGGGCAGTCTTAATGCATTTCTAATTTTAACATTCATGTAAGGCACATGTCAGGGATTGATAATTGAAGGAAAAGGTGTTTTGTCGCAATCCAAAAGGCAAGAACTCTTTTGTGCTTCAGATGAGCTGAACTACCTGATGTGTTTCTAGGTGAGAAATCGTTTTTTAATTTTTATTTCGATTTTTTTTTTTTTTTTAAATAAGCTGTGTCAATCAATTTGTTTTACCTCTTACCTCCCCGCCTGAACCGAGGGCATTTTCCCCTGTTCAGCTTTACCCAACTCTAAAAGCCTCTCGACTGGAGAGCAACAGTGTAATGGCTCAATTTTGAAAGCTAAGACCTACAAAAGTGATCGTAACTTTGTTGTGACAACACTCACCCACTGCACCACTGTTTCGCTCTATTACCCTCCGGTCATAGATACAGGTCACTCAGAGACAACAGGGCACTTTTTAAAAACAGACTTTTAACGCAAGATGAGCTGAGCATTTTTCATATTTTTACACTTTCTTATCTTGTTTCATATATTGTTGTGTTTATTCTGGTTTTCTTTCATGAAAGCCAGTATTGTTGTACCTGTACAGCACTTTGGGGCAGAGATGACTGTTTTGTAAATGTGCTGTATTGTTACGTTCTGTTGTGTTTTCACCACATTTTTGTTACTTTTTTTGTAGCATTTTTTGGGGAACAATTTTTATGCTGTTTTTTTTTTTTTTAGTTTTTAGATTTGGGTAATGCCAAACTGGAGAAAATGCGCTCGGTACAAGTGGGCGTTAAGAGGTTAACTTGCACCAGCCAGCTTAAACTTCAGCACCGTGGACAGCGACAGCCTCCCAGCACATGTATCTGGCATACTTTTACTTATAGGCCTATTTTCCCATTATTTACCAGAGATTGCAATATTATCCACCAAACAATAACTTTTTATTTTATTTTTGAACTCAGCATGTGATTTCAGAAGCCCATGTGCTGTGATTCTAACGCCTACGATGACTCTTTAGTCTCCACCGCTCCCTCAATACCTCTGGACCTTTAAGCAGTGACCACATCCGAGTGTGCAACCTACGGACTTATATGTACCTATAGAAGCGGAGAAAAGTCACGACACCGCTCCTCATCCCACTCTAGGTTCCCCTCGCCTCGCTTCCGCCTCATCTCGCCCCGGACCCACCCCTTTTACTGTCTGCCACGAACGTCCTCTACAATACGCGACTGTATTCTTTGTACCTCCCCTTTCTCGCCCTCGGTCTGAACATCCCAGCCTCCTCTTGCTCCTGCAGGGAAAAAAAAAAGAAAGAGTTCAAACAAAACACCTCGGCATAAATCTCCCTAATCATCCTGAGAGGTCCGTTTTCCTCTCTCCCTGCTGACGGACTTCGTTACTTATTATTTTTCTCCCCCCCCCCCCATTTTCTCCTTCTTCTTCTTCTTCTTCTTCTAGAGCGTGCCAATGCCAGAGACCACGCCGATAAAGAGGATTTTTTCCCTCTGAGCATGAAAAGGACTGCCAAACCGTCCGCAATCCAACATCACCGACTGAGCCACCAGCATGAGCACTGGATACATATGCTCCAGCAGAAGTTGTTGGCTCGACAACTAACAAACCTTGGACCGCAGCTACCGGGAAGAGGAGAGTCAGTTTTAGGTAAGACATAAAGACAGGAATAGCACCTTTTTTGTGTGTGTGTGTACGGGACTAATGTTTTGTTGTTCAACCACGAGGTAGGGCACGGGGAAAGGGGCAACACAATTATGGCGTTGTTGCGTGGTCAGCATGTTACTGTGCTGCCCGTTTTATGTCATTTTCGTGGCAAATTCTGTGCCTTCATAATTTACGCCGTCCCCTTACGTCTTCTTTCCGAGCCGCCACGCTTTGGCTCGAGTGTCGTCACTCACCTATTAAATTAACACGAACTGTCCTCCAGTGTTATATGACTACTGTAGCTAAAACATTATGCAAATGAGTTGTTTTATTGATTGTGTGCACTTGGCCGCTGCCTGCGCGAGCCGTTTGAGCCAACATCTCTGAACGACGATGCAGCAGAGGAGAAGCAGACGTAAAGGACCTTGGAATTAGACCATTAAAGCAGAGCGAGGCAAAAAAGCAGCCACAAGGAACGGCATTATGCTTCAAGAAACGTGCATTGTGTGGGGCATTGGCTGCTTTAATGCAAACGAATTGTCAGTAGGCGATACGCATTGAAGTGTTCCGCGAAGCCATGTGTTTTGCAAACCAGACCAGGACCGGAAAGTACCTTCACCTTTGACTAAAAGTGATTGTCATCCCTATCCCAAATAATGAAGAAACTGCTTCCTGTCTCGTCTTTTTTAATTTATTTATTTATTTTTAATTTTGCTGCTTGTTATGATTCAGTAGCTGTGCGTAATGAATTGCGAGAAAGCCGATCTCGCATCCTTTATATAGCCCATTTGCGCCCATTCTTGTGTGTGTGTGTAGAATATAATTGTGCCGTGACTTGTGCGTGCGTATATGCGATGCACGGAGGCACGGAGGCAAAGTTACCGTGGCGTGTTCCCTCAACTTGCTCTTATTGCTGTTCTCCGGGCCGACGGTGAGGGGAGCTCATGCTCTTCTACACCAGGTGTCACGGTTTGGTCTAAAGGCGAGATAAGTGTGTGATACTGATAGCGGCACTATGGAATTAGACAGGCTGCTGCTGTTTGAAGCATTATCTGTATTTGTATTTGTCACTGCACTGCATGCAGCCTTTAGATAATGGGTCTGTTTTTACAGTATTTATAGTTGGAATAACAATATAGATTTGTAAATGTTAAACAAATAATAATATACAAAGTTTTTATTAGGATTTTTTAACGTAGATCATCAGAATGCACACGTCTCTCTTGAAAAGCAGCATATACACACTGTCCAAACAAAAGGAGTTGATCATGAATAGTCGTGTACAGTAAACGTATTGTGATAGAAATATAAACAACATACACACATTTAGAGTGTTCACATAATTTTAATGAACCATGTACAGCGAGCATTGAGTATAATCAGGCCGGCAGCACAGATTTCTCAAGAATAATGCCTTATTCAGAATGCCATGTTCAGTCTGGTCTTTTTAATTGCAAAAAGCTCTGGCGACATAATTTGCAGCTGAAGAGAAATACATTGCATGTTTGCCAAAATTCAAATGCCAAGGTTTATGTGACCTGATGTTGCTGATGCTTTCGAGGACTCCCAAGAGTGCCAGTCCTTGGGGTTGTTGGTTTTGCAAATTACTCAAAAATGGTCTGCCAGATGTGGCAATACTTCTTCAGCCTAAATAAACAAAAGGTTAAAAATTGAGGAATTAGCAATTGCTCATTTTGCAAACTGTATCAAAAGCTTGCTGAAACATCCTCGGCTCGAGCTGCTATGTTTGAGCTCAAATCTGCTGGTTGATCAGACCAATCATGTGGCAGTATTGGTGTAAATGTTTATACTAATTAGGGTGGAAACTATGGAAAACACAAGGTATGCTGCCACGTACTTACACACGTATGACACATTTTAAAAACTAAATACTTAATTGCTTTAGTCCTTTGTTGTTTAGTTACATTTTGAGACTTGACTATGACAAGGCAAAAACAAGGTCCTCAATCCGATCCGCAACAAATAAAATCTGCTTAAAGTCCATTCTCTTCATGAACAATTTAAACCGGAGCCTTGTAACATCCATTGTGTCTACTTGTTACTAGTATGACTTTCAAGGTTCATTTAGTCAGACATTAGGATTCTTTTACCTTTTACCTAACATCTCTAATCCTAGTGTCTGACTAATTGAACCTTGAAAGGCTTACTAAACCAGAGCCTTTCCATATTGATTTTGTGCTATTTGCCCTGTAATATCAATCTGGCTTTTGCTGGTTATAATTTTAATGAATCATATGTGATGAAATGGTGCGAACAATAGGCAAGAATTACAGTTTGATATGTTTTGAAAGATATGTTGTTTTTTTTGTACATGCAGCCAAACAATACCCACTTTTATGGATAGTGGCGCAAAAGTGGATTTCGCAAAACCACAACAGTGACAATTTTACTGAGCCCACCTCTTCTTGGGCTCATGTGTGTAACTCAGCTTGGCAAGAGTTGGTAGCGCTCTCACAGCGGTTTTCAGATGTATCGTGTTCTGTATGTTTGCTTTTTGAGTTTCTCCCAAATCACCTCTTAAGAACAAAACAATAACATGGAAACAAGGTTGTTGTTTTTTTCCCCCCAGACCATTTACACTGTATATTCTCACTGAAGGCATTCATTCATGAATTAACACATACGGAATTATGTTTAAAAATAATAGCCACATTTTTCTTTGATTTCTCCTTTGCATTTTTTACTTTTTCTCAATGAGCTTCGCGATGTCGTCACCAGAAATGGTTTTGACTTCACAGACTATTAAACTATTTCAGGTGACGACCTTATTAGACGAAGCTCATTGAGAAAATGCTAAAGACTAAAGGGTGGCACTTTTGAAGAATTTAAAATATAACACATATTTTGAGTTATTTCACCCTTTTATGTTTCCTACATAATCCCATGTGTGTTTCATAGTTTAATGTCTTCAACAAAGTAAATAGTGTTGGAAAACAAAGAAAAGCCGATACATAAAATGCATCTCCAAGCTCATGGCTTTTACTGTGCCATCATCTGAGCAGGTCTGTCGGAGAGTCATGTTTGTGGCCAATATCTTTTAAAGCATTTCCAATTAGCCATTCCTTCTCAATGTTCTTGTTGTTGACATTGCACTGATGGATTTATAGATACGACACTGGTGGAATATAGACAGAAGATTTCACAGAGAATTAGAGGTGTGTCTAACAGGTTATTTTTCTCTGCCTTCTTATCCTGTGTTGCTTGTAACCTGCTGCTGACATGAGAGACAGGTGATGCCAAATCAGTGACTGTGACAGATTCAAGTTTACATTGCACATGACGGAGATCGAACCATTAAAACTTGTTCATTGTGCTTCAACCAGGGCTACGTCGCTATTTTCTCAAACATACAAAGATAATACATTGGTATTATGACCCGCCCTGTTTTTTCACATATTGTTGCGGTAATAATGTTGAAATGACTTTAATGTAAAGTTGTTAACGTAGTAATGTAAGTAATGTAAAGAGTTAACAGCTCTTCTTTCACAAAGAGCATCTGCACAGCGTCGTTCCGCTGGAATGCTGTTGGTAAAACAGTATTTTTGTGTTGGTAAACACTGCTACAATAGTGCAGAAGTCGCTCGTAGGGTGTGTATTTCTACTGTTGTGACTCTGCGGTTGTGAATCTGCAGCAGCTCCAGGCTGCAGTAGGGCGGGGCGGAGCCGAGAAAGGCAGTGAGCTGGAGCTGCAGATTCAATGCAAGTTAAGCTTATTATTATCAGGCCTTATTGTCGGCCTAAAAATTAATTATTGGTGATGTCGTCAAAAAGTCAATTATCAGCCGTTAATTATTGGCTGCCGATATTAACGTGTATCCTTAGTCCATTTCCACAATTTATGGTTTCATTTTATGGAATTAAAGCTTGATGTAAAACTGACGCAAAATTCCATTCTGCCAACATGACCCCACGTCATTAAGCACTGCCAAGAACTTAAGTTATTACTTCTTCATAATAAGATAACTCAGTGCAATAACGCTGACCATTTATCATTGGAGACATTGACCAGGCTGGTTTTGGGGAAGGTATTTTGATTTGCAGTGGCCCTCAACAATCGCAGACTGTGCTCTGGCTGGCTATTACACATAGAACCTTTAACTTAATTTGCTTCACTGCTGCCTCCCCACGCTCCCTGCAGCACTATACAGTAATTTGATCCGCTCCAGTCTCGGAGTTGTGTCTGAGGCATTCTAAACAAAATGGTGCCCCTCTCAGAGCTAAAATATCTCAGGGCTCCAATTTGTATGGAGATGAAGAGCAGCTGTGACCAGACCTTTGTGAATTTTCTTTTTGCAATTGGCCATTTTCTGTGGGGGCTTGAGCTCTCATTTCCATCTCTGTTTTTATTGGCCGTGTTGTATCGCATTAGGAGGTTTAAAGTGGAATCTACTGTTACAGCGGCATGAGATTAGTTTATATTTCAAACAAATGCAATGTTGATGATCATGCTATACATACATATTATTTGAATAGTTTTATTATTTTGCACAGTTGTGGCACAGTGTTCACAGCCAGAAGGTCCTGGGTTTACATGTTCTCCCCGTGCCAGCTTAGGTTTCCTCTGGGTGCTCTGCTTTCACCACTACTAAAAACATGTGCAATAGGCCAGAATGAATGAGAGTGTGTTTGCCTGTGTGAGTGAGTAGTTGTTGGTGGACGAAGGGGCTGGTAGACTGACCACAGGGGCGGCTGTGGCTGAAATCGTAGCTTACCAGTCGTAGCTTACCAATCGTAGCTTACCACCACCACCGAGTATGGTGTGAATGAATAATGGTCATTAGAAGGTTAAGCGCAATATAAACAATTATATATTATATATAATGTTCAACATACTTCAGTTCAAATGACTTTTCTGTGTGGTTAAATGTTGTGTGACGTTAGTGCAGTAAAACTCATTGTTCTATGGAGCCCCTGAAATGACCTGACACAGCACTGTACTGCCTATAGATTTTCTTATGCTCTTGACCTTGCTGGTGCATAAAACCCCTCCAGATGTGGCTCTGTGCATTCTGATAAAACACTCTACAGTACAATGCGAGATGCATATATTAATTTGAATTTACGGCATATGCCTTCCTGTTAACAGATGCCAATCGCATGTGTCCCAGTTGGCAAACCATTAAATGTTATAGCTGTATGTGACTGGAAGGTACAATTCTCCCAGCGATGAAATGTATTCATCCATATTTGAAATCACTGAAATCGCTCGTCTGTTGCTGCTATGGTAACTATTGTTTCTCATATTAATTTGTGGCTGCAGTAAGCATTAAGGTATTGTATTTTCTTATGGTGGTGTAGTCTTATTAAAACCTTTCAGCTATCTATTTAACGTCTAATTTGCACCTTAAGTCAATTATTCTTCAGAACACTTAAGCCTTTTACAAACAGTGCACACGGTTTATCTGTTGCTTTTGTAAACTGCTATTCTCCTGCTAATGTTGTACACATTATGCCGTATGAACAAACGAAGAGCGGCTGCTACAAGAGGAGCAGGGGGAGAGGGATGTGTAAGGGATGACGCTTTAAAAGCGCTGCAGCATCAACTCAAGGCTGACTGAAGAAATTAGCAAAGTTCATAACAGTCATGGCGAAATAAATGCTGATATTTTCACCAAACATCCCCAGTCAGTGTGTACCTGAGCAACACTGAGAAGTGAAGCACACAGTGGTGCACGTGGGGTTTTACCAGGAGCTCATTGCTACTCGAAGGAGAGAGACCCCTGGTATCCGTCTGAACATGTATGTTTGTAAAAGGCTTTAGTGAACGGTATGCGGCAGGTTTTGAATAGATTAAAAGAAAAATAAACATGTTTTATTTAATGACCCTTTTAATTTCACTTGTTACTTGACATATTTTTTTTAGTTTTTTTTTTAGCCTAATCTAAAAACAGTATTCCACCATATGGATTTTATATGAACATGTGCTACTGCTGCTCTTCTGGCTATCATATACAATATATTCTGCAGATACGCTGCAGACTTTTTCACATGACATAAAATCAATAGGCTTGCTAGGGTTACACTTGGATCATAAGGCAGGCTCATATTAAATTCTTGGTTAACACACTAATGTAAGTATTTTTTTAGGTGACTCGTATGAAAATGGCCTCTCCGGGCTGTAGATGCACACATTAGACTGACCAGTATGGTAATAAAAACTGTCTTCTGTATAGCAATTGAGCTGGTCATACTGAAACATTACTGCTCTACAGGGCCTTTTATAGACTTGCAGGGGGCCCAGGGCAAGAAGGTTTCAAACCCCACCAATTTCCAAGTTTCATTACACTTTCAACAAGGCAATTATTAGTACTTTACGGCAGAACAATCACTGAGGTCACCATCTGAGATACATATACATTTTTGCTAACCCAGCCTAAAGTAAAAACACATGGGGGCCATTTACAAAGCGTTTGCTCATGTCCAAAATGAGTAGCACATACTAAAGTGGATCAGCAGCAGAGTCATTACACATTATTTTTTAGTCACACATCATTCTCTCATTTACATATCAGATTTGGGACCCTAATACTGTAATACAGGCAATTAAATGGTAAATTTGGTGCAACATGCCCACAAATAGCCATATGCTTTTCCCAGCTTGCACTCGCTATAGCACATGCCTTGATAAATGACTCTCATAGTAACTTAAAAAGACTGTAAAAGATTTTCTAATTTAGTCCCATTTAAGTCGTGTTAGTATTTTTTTGTTACAATTAGGGAACACTGTGTTGTACCGGTTGAGTAAAACATTGCAATATTCTATACCACATATAATTATATATTTTTCCTCCTATTGTGTAATAACGAATGATAATGATGCTTGTGATCTCCCCCTTAGCTGTATTTTGATTTGGTCTCAGTCCACTGCTCCTCTGCAACCATATCTAGAGGATACCCCCTGGCAGCTCAGTGTCGAGTGGCTGGATCAGCACCAACCAGCTGGCCCATCCCCACAGCTGTTGCCTGCCTCTGCCCCTTAGACGTGCGCCGCTCGCCGCTCTTTAGAAGCCCATTTGAGCTTCTTATGCTTAACCCACATGTAGAAATTGAGCTTACAGAATAGCCTCCTGATTCTCTGCAGTCAATTTGTGCTATTGTGTTCTGCCCTTTGCTGCCTTATAGAGCTGAGAGGACCAAAACGGAGGCCATTGGAGGGTGAGCAAAAGCTCCAAGTCAGTCAATTGGCCCTGAATTGGCTGAACTTAAGTGCTATATCAGCAGTGGGAAAAATTGGCTGGCGTGGTCAACTTTTCTCCCTCCATTGCTTCACTTTACTCACGTTGACATCCAGGCCAGGTGTACAGGGAAGACAGGCAGTGTGCCGAATTTATCACTAATTATGGTGCGCTATTTCCTCTGTCCATCTATTTCTTACCTTTGGGAAACACCAAAGCCATTGTTTAATCTTGACACCTAGTGATCATGTACCATAAGGAATCTATTAGAGACGCAGGAACAATTGGCACTGCCCTGATCCAGTTTTAAGGGATTCAGGGTGACAGGCGCCGTGCGAGTGGGCGATACACCTGGGAGGAAAGAAAGGGGAAAGGGGCTGACAAGAGATGGGGGTTGAGGAAGTGAGGACAATTATGGAACTAGTGTTGGAAAATCCTCAGTGGTTTGCCAATGGGAGTGGGGTTAAAGGCAGCTTTAAGGAGGAAAATGTCAAAATGTGTTCAATGGATTTAATACAACGCTGGTTTAAAGGAGTTCATTAGAGCTATGAACAAATGAATACTTCCTTATTCTTTTTCTGTTCAAATGTTCATGTTTATTGTATTATATCAGTCTTTGTGTCATCACCCCTCCATTGTAATAAGTTGTGCAATTAGTTAATAGGTTTTTTAGCAGCTATAGACATCAAAGCTAGAGCTGTGATTTTGGTATTTACTTTATTCAATCTAGTTACTCACTGAGTTATTTAGTTAGTTTGTTGTTTTTGAACTTTCCATGGCTCTTTCTGGATCACAGACTTTCCCAACACTGTGTATAGATTTTCTCAGATGAACCCACAAGTTGCTGCAATAATGTGAAATACACTCGTAAGCAAAAGAAGGCCTTTATGTTTCACCCTGGGGTCGCTTTTGCTTCACACAAACAGAGAGACAAGATTACACAAGATTATTGCATTAGCACATACATGCATGATATTGCAGTAACTTAGCAGACTACAATGACAGGTGGGACTAAGGGAAAGTGAGTTTTATTTGTATTGTGCTTTTCACCAAGCGCTTAAAAAAAATCTGATTCGTTCCTCGTTTATGAAATACGTGCATGGTCACAGTTGAGGCGAGCTGCGCATGCGCAAACAATTGAGAACGGCCGCAGGTTGGGATAGACATCAGTCAAACATCATTGTAAATGAGCCAGAACTATAGAAATATTTGTAGGACAATATTGGCTCATGCTACGGCCATACAATCTCTGTAGAACAGACACACCATTGATTTCATGATAAATAAAAGGCTAATCCCAACGCATTCACTAATGCTAACACGGCTAGTGCTAACGTCCACAGCAGCTTACACTCACTGGCCCTCATTTATCAACATTGCGTAAAAAAATGGTGTATGCGTAGGTGTATTTGCGATATATGCCAGAGGGCGCGTGACATATATGAACCTGTGCTTTCCGCTCAGATCTTATCGTATGCAAGAGCTAGTGATGGGTCGGTCGCGAACGAGTCGGTACAAAGAACCGGCTCTTTCAAGTGAACGATGAGAACCGAGTCTCACCAGTGAGCCGTTTTTATTTTTATTTTTTAAGTTTGCATGTTTATCAAGCTCTACATACACCGCTCTCTGCTACATACAGAAAGGCAAAGACTAAAAGAGAAGGAGAAAAGAGTAAGAGAATGGGTTTGGGGTGAGAGGGAGAAAGGATAGGTAAAACATCTGCAGCTGCAGCCTGTCCACGAGGAACGAACCTGCTCTTTACACAAAATCAAGATCTCTACAAACTTAAACTAATCCATACATGTAGTCAGTACATCTCTCGCTTTCAGCCACGTCTTATTTGAGAAAGATCCGCCTCATATTTTTGGTTTTATGGTTAGATAAAGTTACGCTGGGTTTGTGGAGTGGCGATACATCGCAGTGTCGGTCTTTTCCACATGTGTATGAGCGCATTGCAAAAGCAACTAAAGCAGAAGAATAACAGGAGTCCAGGCTAAAGTTTGGACTGCAGTGATGTCTAGAGTCTGTATTCCTCTCTCAGCGCGAGGCTCGAGCAGCTACAGACTGAGCAGGACCAAGGGCGGAGCTGACACGGGGGAAACACTAAGGATTTTGACTGTAAATTTAAAAAGAAAGAGCACATGTACCAGCCTTAAACGTGTGTGTTGCTATATAAACGATGGCTCCACCACCTGGAAAAGTCAACTTTGATTCCTGAAGACAAAACAACACCACTATAAGCCAATATCACTTCATTATAGCAATGGGAAATATATATATATATATATATATATTTATATATATATATATATATATATATATATATATATATATATATATATATTCTGTTCTTTTTAATTTCTTACTTGATTACAGTTGTTTTGTTCAGGGAGTAGTCAAATAGCTCAGTTAACAAGCCATGAATCAAAACCTCTCCTAAATTTAAACTGTATTATGTAAAAACATGAAGAGCCATTTGGTAGCCGAAAGAGCCGGCTCTTTTTTGGTGAGCCGATCCAAATGATCCGGTTCACCAAAAAGAGCTGAAAATCCCATCACTAGCAAGAGCAGCTGATGGTAAATGCCACGGAGAAATCCTAGCGTCATTTGAATGAAACGCCCCAAAATATTCATGTATGAGGAGGCCTCACCCATGGGTTTTACGGCACGCACGCACGAAACACAGCAAAAAAGACAGTTTCTCCAACCAGGAGATGATGAATAGTTGTTTTTAACATAACAAATATGATATTTTTGTCCATGAGGAAGATTACAAAATCTGTCAGTAACCCACATTAAACTTATAGCCAATCCAAGATCACATTTATTAAATAAAAAAAGAGGGGAAAAAAGAAATAGGCTAATAATAAAAAGTGACCTTTATTAAATAAGCTGTAGGCCTAAATAGCCTGTATAAAAAAGGGTATAAAATTAGACCACATTAAAAAAAAAAAGCGTGGATATAACGCTGCAGTCAGAGCAGACTCTGGACCATGATCTGAACCAGCGAAAAGCAGCTGTCAGCTCCGGGGACTCAGCGCTGGAGCCGGGCAGGACTAGGCGTCTTTCGGCCTGAGCAGAGCTTTCCTCCGGGAGGAAACAGGTGCGCGGAGAGCTGACAGCCGACGGTAACCTAACGAACCCGTCCGGACCGAAGACAGCTCTAAGAGACGTGCTTCGATCATTCCTCTGATGAGAGGAGAGCGCGCGGTCACCAGACCCTTACGAACCCGTCCGGACCGAAGAAAGCTGTGGAGCTGTCGAAGGATTTGTTTGACGCCCGGGCTACTCGCGAGCACGGAATACGGTCCACAGACTCAACGCTCAAACCAACCAGAACACGGATGGCCTCACTCAGACCGAGGTGAGTCCTGGTGTCCCGTACACGGCATCCACACAAAGTTTGTGCAGCAGCGGTATTTTGTTAAAACCCAAAACAAATATAAAAAAAATAGCATGAGCGTCTCTGTGGCTTGCAGTCCAGGTTCTAGTGTCTCTGGTCCGGTGCTGAGCCTCTGCGCTCAGTCCATGGTGGAGAAGCATGTCGATGCAGTGCAACATTGAATCAAGTCTGTCCATAAACATTAACACTGTAGCCTTGTTTCATGTTTAAATCACTAATGAGGATAATATGTGATATGGCAATGCAATTCATGCTGTTAAAAACTGTTTTCCTGCTGTGTTTAGTGTTTACTTACAATTGGTGTATCATGTACACCACCTCCTGACTTGGTGTACGGTGCGCTCAAATTGATAAATGCCAAAACAGGCAATGATTTTTCGTACACCCCACATACGCTCTGATTTCACCGTACGCAAGTTTGATAAATAAACCGCACTGCTGTGCGGTTTAAAATGCATTGGTGGGCCGTCAGGGCAAGCAGGGCCTTCTCTGCTAGCCCTGGTCAAATGAGTAAAAAAAAGTGTAAATGTCTTAATATAGTAAATGGTCTCAACTTATATAGTGCTTTTCTACCCAAAGTGCTTTACAGCAAGGAACCAGTCACCCATTCACACTCTCATTCATACACCAATGTACGCAGATGCTGGAGGCAAGTGTCTTGCCCAATGACACTACGACAGTGTGCACCTGCAGGAGCTAACCACAATGCTGTTATAGCCTGTTTTCACTATTAAACATAATAGAGCGAGGGCAGGCGCCCAACGGGTTCATAAATCTTGTCTTTTTAATGCACCACCCAGTATATGGCTCAAGAACTGCCTCACAACAACAATTAGTTAGGGCAGCAGGGTGAGGGCTTGCTGGTGGGGGCCTACTGCCCTCTACAAACTGGCCATATTACACCCTGGCTTTATAAGGCACCTCACTAAACAAGGCAAACGACAAAAATAATAAAACAATCACAACCAATATTTTACAGTGGAAATGGGAATTACAATAATAATGGGTCGTGTTGACTATGTAATAACTAAATTAATAGTCAATTAATAGAATGGTGACTGGTGTTTATAAGTAATGATTGGATATGGTTATTATATGAACGGGAATGAGGAATAAGAAAAAAAAAGTACAAATTGTAAATGAAAATAAAAAATTAAAATGTTTATATGTATTGGTAAACTGCATACATTTCTATCTTAGTGTTATGTCTTTTTTATTTTGGA
The DNA here is from genome assembly GCA_007210695.1 of Neogobius melanostomus. Taxonomy (NCBI): domain Eukaryota; kingdom Metazoa; phylum Chordata; class Actinopteri; order Gobiiformes; family Gobiidae; genus Neogobius; species Neogobius melanostomus. Next base: position 3,459,755 of record VHKM01000221.1, on the reverse strand, counting down.
TGTCTTGTAAACATCCTGTGATTTTCTTCTTGTAAAACATGAAATGCTTCTCTCTAACAATGCTGCTATATGTGAAGTCAATGCAGATATTTGTAATTGTGTAATTCAGGAATTTGTAATGTAAGTGTTATATTGTATGTAAATATGAGATGTTGTATTACTGTATCCGGAATGTAAATTAATTTTGAATATGGGGGTAGGCATTTATAAGCTTTCTTGCTTTGGCCTACTCCTTTTGAGTTTTTTGTTGCTTTGTTTGTTTTCTGCACTGCAATAATATTGTTGTAAATAATCACTCAAATAAATCCAATCAATCAAACCAGTCACCCATTCACACTCTCATTCATACACCAATGCACGCAGATGCTGGAGGCAAGTGTCTTGCCCAATGACAATACGACAGTGTGCACCTGCAGGAGCTGGGATTTGAACCCACGACCTTCCGATCATGGGACGACCTAATAGTATATTTGAGTTGTAATTTATATGTGTAATATACAGTTGAGTTGCTTATATTGGTATTGTTGAGGTGTAACTGTAATTTACCTCTCAAAAAGTGCCTTAAACACATTTGGCGAACTGCTCCTCCTTTGGGCCTGCTCTACAGATTCAGCTGCCCCTGTGTTGTCAGGCCGTACACATGATAGACAGCTGGTGTGAGCTGCATGGCTGACAGAATTATCAGCCAATCAAACTTCAACATACAATGACAGGCCCTGCTAGGTCTCAGCAGCTCCCCCTTTGTTTTCTCTATTGTTTGCGCCTGTAGAACTTGACTCAACGTTGACCAAGCTCACATTTCAGAATTGTAGTAGTTGATCCATATTGATATTGAATTGTTCCTTTAGGGTTCCATCTGATCAGAGTATTCTGCTTGAGTAGAAAGTGATACTAATTTCCCAAGCTGGTTTAATTTCAAGACTCTTCAGCCAGTGACACAGTTGTTACCTACGATCAACACAAAAGAGGCATTGGCACAAATTCATTAATAGAGTCTCTTGATGTGAATAATTTGTTTTCTCAGCAGTCTCTGCGCCAACCTGGCAACCCACACTGTTCACAGCCCGATCCAAATTGCAAAATAAAATGGACTCTTCGTGCACCAAGACTTTTTCATTTTTCATTATACTCCTATTACTGCAATATTTGATCCTGGGATTTGAGTAAGTAGTTAATTGTTTAGACAGATCAGCCCATCGTAGACCTATTTGTAAAAGCTGAAATGCCGTTTTAGCACAAAAGCCTGCAGAAGCTTACAGGGAGCAGACAGGGAGATGATTTGTGTTTCAGTCAGATTTGTGTTTGAATGAAAATGCTGACATTGCGCTTCCTGGAATAAGAGGCACACTTCACACTTCACAAATACAGAGGCATCTCATGCATGATTTAATCAGGCCCTATGTATAGTGACTCGCCCAACACTATTTGTTATGGATAATTCCAAATGAATTATACATGATGTTTTATAAAATATGTTGCGTGCACACTGACAGTACTGTGTCATCCTGAACATGGTGCCTGCTAGGCATTTGAGCTACACATTTTTATCACTCATTACCTCTATGGGCCTGCTACAGCTAATCACTAAAGGGACATTTTACCACTTGTACTATTCATAAGAACAATTTGAATTCTTCTTTTTAAACCAGTACTAAGTAACTTGTTTACCTTAATAAATCCTTTTCGTAGTCCCTCTGGGGGTAATACAAGTGTTAATGAGATGATTATTATTATTTTTTCATCTCCCCCTGGTGACTCTGGCCAGATAACCGCAATTGCAACTTTCGCTGCCACCGGGTAGGTGTCACCAATACACACTAATGGAATCACGAAGAAGAAGCTAACAGGCTAGCGCCACTTAAACAGTATTTACAGCCAAGTTTGAGTGAACAAAAAAATATCTCCATTGTGTAATTGGATGTACAATATCCCTCTCTCCCTTTGTCTTTTTTGTCAGCGTAGTATTTACTCTCATGGACAATTAATGAGTAAAAACCGCCACATGCTATGACATCTGCAGTGGCGCTTATGGCCTCTAGGGGCATGAGTTACTTAGTACTGCTTTAAACTTACTTTATTATTATTTTTGTAAAATTGTTAAGAATATGCTTTATTTCTCCATGAGACATATGTTTGTACTATTTTGATCCATACGTTCTGTTGACACTGATAATGATTAGTGCTTCAGAGGACACATGCTGACACATTTCCCCGCGGTGCACACACATAAGGTCATGAGCCCCTCACATGTTCCGCATGCTCCCTGAGACTCGGTTGGCGCCCTGTAGATAGCGCCAGTGTTGCTTAGTTTTAATGATGTAGAGTGTGATCCAGCTGGAATTTACCATGAGCTCCATCCCCTCTGGTGTTGTGCATGCTCAGCACACCTACATGACACCAATGTAGGGCACCTAAGAGGCAACGTAGCATATTCAAGTAACACCAGCAAGCAGAAAAAGTACAATTGGACAAGACCCAGGCTACATAGCACTTTTTCACATGTAAAGTAGGAAGGATAAAACAATTAATTGAAATTTTAAAATAGATTAATTGATAATTAAAAGGCTATAGCTATGAAGAAAGAGGACTACTGTATATATATTCCGAAATATCCATCTAAAGCCAAGTTTGTAGTATCTTAAAACTGTGATTTTCATAAAGTTCTTGGTTTGAGTTGCTAAAGCATTGTCTTGGTATATTAAACAAACAAAAAAAGAGAGAAAGATATACCTCTTTGTAGAATTGAAAAACACATTTTTTAAAGTTGTACGTTCACGAGACAAAGTGCAGCAGGTGAAGGGTGTAAGCCTTGTGGCGATAGCCCCTGAGCTACAGCTCTCGAAACTGCCAGCTTAGTGGGAGAGGAAGAATAGGACGACATTGGAAAAAAATTGCAACAGCAAAAGGTCGAGAGCAGTCTATTTCCATTCCCAACATGGCCAATGCGTACAAGTGTTGGTATAACCCATATCAAGGGCACGCTTCTGGCTAACTATAACCTTCCTGGAAGAGGAGATGAAATATGGCCCAAAAGAAAGAGCTTCCTTCAGCAGAAATCCAAAATCCTTTTAGTCATATCAGTCCTGAAAGCGTCTGCTCAGGATGCCTTTGCGCTCAAACATATATTTGCTGTGGGAATGAGTGCATGTGGGAACAGATAAAGGACACCTGCTCAATGTGGAGTTTCTTTTTCTGTAGGTCCCCTTGCAGAGTTCTTTCTGTAGGATATTTCTGTATGTTGTGATTTATCTACAGGCTGTAGGACACAAGGAGCCTGGAGAGAGTTGATTAGTGCAATAGTTCAAGGAAACCTGTTCCTTATAAGTTTGTGTAAACATTTTGATATGGTTAGTTTAGCATAACATGCCTGTTTATGGACACAGGTTCTTTTGTTTGTGTTTACAATAGAAGTTATTATGTATGCGTTTTGAGACAGCTCTGCTTGTAGTTTTGCTGGTTTGTTTCTACTGTAATCACAGCACTGAGTATGGCAAGGGGTTAATAACATTTCACTCCTGTAAATGGTAATTGATCATATTTACACATATAGGGCTTTTCTATTAGGCACTCAAAGGGCTTTACATCAAGAAACAACTCACCCATTCACACATCCATTTGTACACCAGTGTCAGACACTGGAGGCAAGGCGGATGAAGTGTCTTGCCCAAGCACACAATGACAACGACTTCAAACTGCCGACCCTCCGGTCACAGGACGACCCGCTCTCTAACTGTCTGGTAGAGAAACTGATAGCACCAGTATAATGTTTGACGTCCATGCAAAATACTGGCACAGGGCGTACAGTGCAGTTTAGTGTTGCTTTTGCTTAATCTGCAAGGAATTGAGATGGGAGCAGCTTTTTTTTTCTATTTCCGCCATCTGCTCCATGTCTCTGCAGATTTTGCTGATTTATGGAAGCCACTGCCTGTGCCTGTTCCACTGCTTTCCCTTTCATTCTACATATTTATAGCTCTGAATTAGAAACAATAGGAGGCACTGAGCACCTTCTTAACTCCCCTCTCCTTTTGTGCCTCTAAAACAAGGCGGCCAGTCTGATAAGAAAGCTCTCGCATCAAGTTCCTGCAGTTACCCATTCATCATAGTGCAGAATTTGAAAAGTGTATAAACAGAACACTGTTGGGAGAGAAATGAGGCCAGTCAATGCAGGTATGGAGAGGTGCAGGTCGCTCAAAGCGCACACGGGGCACAAATAAATTGTGCAAAACATAAACTTGAATGATAAAATATAATAATAAGAATCCATGTCTTGCAAGAAATTAAAATTCACGAAAGCTATTAATGAGGGTGCAACACAAACTTTCTGACTGGGATATTACAAGAAGGCTATAGCAATAACAATAATATATTTAGAGTCATTCATTGCACATTTAGAGTACAACACATTGACACCTGTGTAAAATGCAACTTCACAAGTCTGATTGTGATAAAGACAACAGTACCTGGGAAAATCGAGGCATATAGTATTACATCAGAGTGCAACAAAGAGCCACAGATGAACAAAAATAACATGCTGCAGCTGGACAAAAGTGCTTTCAACATAATGCCAAAGAGGACAGCAGTTGTTGTTATGTCTCTGTCAAGAGCTCCAACCCTACACAAAAAAGAATAAAATAAATAAAATGTTAAAACGATTTGTCACAGAAAGGTTAGAGAAGCTGCATGAAAAAATAATAAAGTACCGGCAAAATATGTTCCATTCCGTCCAGCTTCCTTTCACTGAGCAAGCTGTAAGTACTGCTGGTGGGAGGTATTTGGGTTAAACACATTGTTCGATTTAGACTACATCCCTGATTGGCATAATCCACCAGCAGAGTTAATGACATACTTTTTTGTTGCTCTTTATATGTCCCTAGCATCTACAAATTAAGCTCTGTGTGAGAAGGACATGCACCGTATGTCGCCCAAAAGGCAGTGCAACTGAATTCCAGCTGCTCATACAGTTGCTGCGCAACCACATCTAGCCCTGCTCAATGGCATACAATTTGAATAAAATATTACAGACACAAGCAATTATACTACATTGGAGGGATAGTCTATTTCTCAGTTCTACGAGTAATTACAGCAAAGGAAATTAACTCAGCATAGGTAAGCTCCAATGTATATTTCTCCAGTTTGGCTTTACCCAAATGTTAAAGCTTCGTGAAAAAAGTATCAAAATTAGCGACAAAAACGTGCCGGACAAGCAACAATAACACATTAAACAAGTCAAAAAAGGAATTTAAAAAAGCCATGAAAAAGAAGAAAACACAACAAGAAAACTATGAAAATGCAACAAAAAATACATAAAAAAGAAACAAAAACGGTTCCAAAATGTGATAAAGACGCGGCGAAAATGTGAGAAAAAGTTATGCAGGTCTTAGCTTTCGAATGAGCCGTCACTGGGAAAGAAGCTTTTTCAATCAATCAATCAATCAATCAATCAATCAATCAATCAATCAATCAATCAATCAATCAATCTTTACTTATATAGCGCTTTTCATACATTTCATGTAACACAAAGTGCTTTACAGATTTAAAAACATTCTCTCACACCCACCTCCTCCCACAAATACAAACACATTGTGACACTCACACTCTCCCCACCCACCTTCCCAGAGACACACCACACAAGCACAACACACACACTCAAGGTAAAACAATGGACGCAATGGACATACAGTAAGGCTGAGATAAGGCTGATTTTTTTTATTTGGGTAAAGCCAAACTGGTTCACAGTTCAATTTTATCATCAGGAAATTGGTATGCACCAGGTGTCCACACATGATACAATAAAACAATAATTATGTTCACTTGTATTTGAATGTTGACTGGGTGACACAGACGCCCTTTGGTACAACATAGGCAGTGTGTAATCTACAGTAGTTCAAGTGTTAAGAGTTAGACACCCATGGGAGATATGGGTGGATGGGCTGTCCTGGATGCATTTAAAACCCATCAACCCAGAAATTCTCTTCACACCTTCCCGTGGCCAGGAGTCTTTAAGGGCAGACAGTGGATAACATCACTTGACATTTACATGCATGAGCAATGAGGGAGTGTGCGGTGAACAGTGTCATTTACATGCACCCAGCGCATGATTCTTGTCAAGGGCTCCTTTGGGTGCATTTTCACTGTGGCCACATCAGGGAGTCCAAACCCGCTCTTTCTGATTTGTCTCACTGTACAGCGAGAGCCAGGAGTAAATCATCCAGAATCTGTTGTGGATGAAGCATTTCATGGTCTTTTATTTATTTAATTCCTATCTTGCCAGTCCAGTGCCTTCAGGGAAATAAAGTGGCATATTCAAAAACAAAGGTTGCGCCCAGCGAGGTAAATCCAAGGGAAGCAGTCGGTGGTTTCTCATCAATAAAACCACAGAGTAATTAGAGAAAGCACTTGAAAGCCAATTTGCAAGCTGACAAATGATCAATCTTCATCTGTAATGCAGCCACGGTAGCATACAGCTGCAGTGGTGGATGTGGTGGTGACAAATGGCTCTCCAGTGCTAGCTAACACGCTTTTTTTTTTTCTCAGCAAAATGCTTAGTTGCAGCAGGTGAAGGGAGAAAAGATCCTTTTATGTCATATCAGCTTAAACCACTTTAACTTTCTTTTGATGATTTGGTAACACTGTATATTAGGGGGTGCCCGTTAAATATGTATAAGGTAAGGTAACCCTAATCTGTAACCCTAAGCAGATAGCCAACGCTTGTTAATACCTTATTAATACTTACTGAGCACCGGTTCATATAAAGTGATACCGGTGATTTTTGTACGTTCAACAACATGCAGTTAACTTGTCCTTGTGTGCTTGAGTAACAATGGATTTAATTTGAAACTTTACTTAATTGTAAGGCATACTTCATTACAAATGGATTTGTGTCATAGTTCAACAATTATCATTGCTAAAATAAATAATAAATAAATAAATAAATAAATGTTTTGCTGTCACTGTTACCAAAACCATACCCTTCATGCTTGGATCAATGGAAATCAAGAAAGTAGTTTTATATTATGGTAGATTAAAGGAATAGGCCACCGCGTTTACATACTGTGATATGTTCTTACATTAGCTTAGACGAGTTTATGCGTAGCTGTCTGGTCTTTGTGCGTGCGCTCAGTCACGCAAATGTTGTTAGCATTTAGCTTCTCCCAGCAAAGGTATAGCGCCACAACTGGGTTGAAGTTAGAAGCGACGTCCGCGCAGTAACATCGTCGAAGTACTCCAGCTGTTATTACGCCGCACAATATAGAGCCCCTTTTTATCCGCTTAGAAAATCCACATGTTAAATTTTGTGTGACTATACTTGGATCGTGTAATTTTTTACGTAACTGTATTTAAATAAGGAAAACGTGGAACAGCTTGGTAGCTTCTAACTTCACCCCAGTTTGGCTTTGCTGGGAGAGGCTAAATGCTAACAGTATTTGTGTGACTGAGCGCACGCACAAAGACCAGACAGGTACACATCAACTACAGTAGTCTAAGCTCAGGTAGGAACATCTCAGTGTGTAAAAACGGTGGCCTATTCCTTTAAAGTGATAGGCTGTAAATGTTTTACAAATTACAAAAGATATATTATCTAAAGTCCCTCCCTTTTTTAATCAGAATCCCTGATGATATAACTTTGGCCTGTCAATTACATGCACAGGAAATGAGGAGGGGCTTACAGGTCCAGTCAGAAGGGAAGAGGGGGAGCTTTATTTTTTACTTTTATATTTCACACTCTCTCTCTCCTTATTTTGCAAACTTACTGACTATCACTTTACCATTTATTTGAAGTCAAAGTTTAAGTTCAGTTACTTTCTTCATAAATCTATTGAGTTATTTTATTTAGTTGTTTAGTTTTAGAAACACTGTCTTTTAAAGTATCCATGGGGTATCACTTTCTGTTCAACATCTTGACTACAAATACTACAAATGGAAAGAATACTAGGCAAGGAAAAAAGAATCCCAAGCAAAAAAACAAACAAAACAAAAACCCTGAAAAGTATAATTTAGTTGCAATGTCTTTATCTTCCCCGTTGCCAAATGCTTTATGAAAATCCAGTCTAAATCTAATTACTCTCATGTGAGCATCATCTATCAGAGTCACACGCTTGGCTGCTACTGTGTACCTGGAGTCTGCTTCACGTGCCTCTCCACCTTCTCTGAAAGCTTATTAATTACTTTGCTTCATGGCAGAGACAGTCATCTCGAAGAAACCATCTCATAAACCGCCCCCGTGCTGCCTCTGCTGTGCAAACGGGCAGCTATCAAATCAACCTGAGCTCGCTCCTGCCGGTACAGCTCCAAATGACAGAGCCACACCATTATACCCTCCTGCATCGATCCCCCTTCACCCACACTGGATTCTGGACACAATAATTCAGCCGCCAGGTAAATTGGAATAACTCTGACCATTAGTGAATTAGTTTGCTCTTTAAAATAAGCCATTGATCCCCAGGCTGAAGCTGATTGGTTGCTGACCAACCAGAGAATTTAATTATCAGGGCGAGTGTTGCTTGCTCAGCCATGTTTTCTTGAAGGTCAGGGTGCCGCGTCGAGCTCTTTAAAACTAAAAGACAAGGCTTATAGGCGCGAGAGAAAAATAATCCAGTAGAAATAAAGGTACCCAACAGTTTCTCTGTTATTTCATTGGGATTGCAAGTGGCAGAGTATTACAGTGCACATCACAGTGCAAAGTAAAGCAATATTAATTTTCACTTTTCTTATGCCCAAGTGTGAAGTATTCCATGCGGCTGTCTAACTGCTGTTTGCTTGCTTGAATCAGCTGCCATAACCCAGGTCAGAAATGTTACAAATTAATCAGGCAAATATACGTCAATGTTGGGACCTTTATACAATTTAACAAAAAAATAAAAATACTATGTAGATTTTGGCAGATACTATGCACATATTTTCCAGACTATGATAATTCACAGGCCACTGAATAGAAAATTGCACGCCATAATTTCAATATAGTTTTTGAATAACTTTTCTCAGCATAGGTTACAAGGTGTCTGTCTATGAATACGATTGGCAGAATCCCACAGAGACTTAAGTTTGCATCTTATGTGAAACTTGCCCAGACATGGCCTTACATGGCATTGTTCAGAAGAGTTTCAAGGAACAGTGTGTACCTTTATGGGTTTGCAAACACAAAGAGCTGTGAAATTATTCAATGGTGCAGACTGGGGAGAAAGGGATACTGTGGCGGTCGATACAAGTTATGAAGAATTAGTTGTACTTGTGGTAACTTCAACATTCTCATGTTGGGTCTTGGTGCAGACATAAAATGTTGATCATTTGCTCTTGCTAACATGCAAACAAACAAATCAAGAGACCAGAGACAAACTCAAAGTTTGACCATTTCAAAGTGTAACCATGGGAGAAAAGATAATTTCTTGACTTTGATTGTTGATTTTGGATAATGTTTTAAATGATGTGACATTAGACATACAGACACATTATATACTGTGTAGAGCTGTTTAATGCAGGTTTATTTGTAGAGCACAAATACTGTATGCTTCACAGTTACAAACAATTGCAAGAAAGCATATAAAATCAATCTATAAAATTAAAAGCGAAGACTGTAGATAAAATACTTTTGCACACCTAAAAGGTTTTTCAGCCTCGAATAGGATTGTCAAAGTTGAGAACTGTCTAACATATTTTGAAGTCTGTTCCAGCTGTTTCAGCTGCATAAAACTGAAAACAGCCTCACTGTGTTTAATCCTGACTCCAGGCACCAGCAGGAGACCCATCCCTGAGGTTCTCAGAGCCCGAGATTATGTCTGACTTCTTTCTGAGGATGTCCTATTTGGCTCTAACAGGTCAGACAAGAGACTTGTATACAAGCAGAGCTGTTTTAAAGACTATTCTCTGAGCGACCAGAAGAGACCTGAGCACTGGAAGTTATTGTCGTATTTTCTGGTTCTAGTCAGGACTCGAGCAGCATGCTGTTCTGCAGTGTCCTGTTTTACAGATCATTTAGAGAGCTCAGTGAGCAGGCCGTTACAGTAGTTCACCCTGCTGGAGACTAACGCATGGATTAGTCTCTACTATATTATTCTGGTTACCTTTGATTTTGGAAATGTTTTCTAAAAACTGCCAATGTTATTGCTTTAACTACAAAAAAGAATATAGCCGCAAAGCGGCGATTATCGGCCCTCGCCAACCGCCCTGCCCAAAGCAATCTAAAATTATGGTATTGCTACTGCCTTTATGTTTGTTTTTAACTTTTTTCCCAAGGGTCTTAGTTTTAGGATTTTTGGAATGCGCTGACGCGCACTCCGCGCTCAATTTTGACATTATACAGAAAAAAATTTGTATGAATTTGTATCACACAAGTATATTTTTACATTTTACTTAGGGTTGCGGCTGCGCCGCAGAAAATCCACAAAGGTTATCCAAGTACTTTGGATAACCTTTAGTTCCTCACTTCTCGCTGAATTATGGAGTTTAACATTTTTCCATCAGAATAAAATGGGGCGTTCTGGTCATCGCTACGGCAACACCGTGAAAAATATGGCATGGTTGTAATTGACTTTTCTGATCGGAACGATCAAATAGAATTTTGTGCCAAATTATTTTAATTTTTTTTTTTAGTTTAGGACTGTGACTTTAACAACTGATAACAAAATGAGCGAAATCGGGCTTCATATGTGTGAATAGGAGCCATTTTTTTTTTGCGAAAAATCTCAAAATACTTCGTACAGTTTGTGGCTTCGCCGCATAAAAAACGTAAAACAGAAAAGTAATTTGGATAACTTTTAAAGTTCTACTTCTCAAGATTATTTTCCACCCAAAATTAGCTTGTTCCGATAAACCCATCTAGGAGGAGATAGATTTTGTACGAAGTGAAAAATAAAGGCGGATTCCCGCTTCGCGGGCTGTCATCCAAAGTGGCCGACACCCAATATGGCGGACGGCGTTGCCGTAATAATATTGTTTGCTCAACTTGTCATGATGCACGTCTGTACCGATTTCACTGGGTGAAAATTGCGACGATGAGAAAGAAAGAAAGAAAGAAAGAAAGAAAGAAAGAACATTGACTTGTATGGGCTCTGTACAATTATAATGTTCATTTTTGCATTAGATATGTATGTGCACGGGACGTGCACGACAAGAAGAGTGCGTTAGTGAGTGTTTGAGAGGAGGGGAGCGCTTCGCGCTCGTTTTCTGCGTTTTGTTCGCCCTTTTTGTCCAATTACAATGTTCATTTTCTGATACATGTGCACGTGCACGGAACGTGCACAACGAGAGGAGTGCGTTAGTGCATGTTTGAGAGGAGGCGAGCGCCTCGCGCTCGTTTTGTGCACTCCGCGCACTTTGGGGGAGTGCGTTCCGCTTCGCTCCGCGTACTCTATACGATTACAAGAGCCCCTTCGCCAGCCCTGATGGCGCTCGGGCCTAATTATGTTTGATAATAAGGATGGGGAGACTAATTGTTCAGTTATAAATAATTAGTTTTTTGTACTTATTTCGAATTTCTGTCTTTATCTGAATTCATAAAGAGAATCTCTTTTACTGGCCCAATGTGACCCTGTGTAATACTGAATCCTTACGCAGTAGTTATGGAAATGGAATATATGAGCTCTTACTCTCTGGGGAGTACCTGTCTCTAGGCGAGCGCCTTCATTCCACTCTGATCTCATCCCTCCCTGGATTTTGGAATACAAATAAGGCGAACAAGACTCCCAATTCTTACATACTTTATAGAATGAAGCGGGACACTTAGGAACCCACACGGGGCAAAGGAATTGATTGGCCGAGCGAGTGACGGGACCAGAATGGAGATTGAATTTCCTTGAATGAACCAGAATGAAGGAGGAGTTGTAGCATGAATAAGGCTGTTTAAAGCAGGCCACAGGATACAAGCCTCCCTTGTCTTGTCTCTGGTTTCCTGAGGCAGACATCCTCCTCTTTTAACCATGCGCATTCAAGGATAGATGCAAGCCACTGCGTCTCTGCCCCCTCACTGTCGCTAATCTATTCAGCGGCTTAAATGTGTTGTTCATTTCATAATGTTTGTCATTTTTCTTGAGTTCATAAGATCATAGCCATCTAAAAACATTTTCACACACACATGCATGTAGCGTATTGATACATCAAATGAACTGAAATTGGAGTATGGTGATTATGTTGAATTTGCACTCACTGTACCAAACAAACCAATAATGACATGGCAAATAAAGTGACAATAACATCATGAATATAACCTATGGTCCTTTCTCAATCAGATGTAATGCTTTATTACCATCTAATTTGCTCATAAAATATCTCAAATGACCTGAACATCGGACCAGTACAGGCTCCTGCAATCCCAGGTAGGGAACCAATGCTCTATGGATTGCTGCCTGAGAACTGATTTATTTTTCTCTTTTTGGGGGGAGCTTTTTTTTGTTTTTGTTTTACTTGGTTATACAACACAAACTGGTTCTAAACTGCTGCGTTGGGACCCAAAAGTGGGTCACAGAACCAGTTTGCCATTTTGTTTCTTTCAATGTTTATCAATAGAAAAAGTAAGACAACCTGAGTCAGTTACAATCAATACAGTGATCGTGATATAGTTTTTATTATGTTACAGACGCATGGAACTAATCCTGGATGAATGGAAATGGTTGACCTACGTTTTTCGTGAAATACAATCTCTACCAATAAAAATAATAGAATACTATCTCACATGTTGCATTTAAAGCTTGTCTGCAAAGGGCTGCAAATGTAAAATACAGTATCAGTGTAACCACACAAAATACTAAAAATAACTTTATTTCCCTATTAGGGGATATTAATGCAGGGTGGGACTATACCCATACCAGTTTGAGAACCACAGAGACGCTTGTTGCTGGCTTTTTATAGTAATATCAAAATTGGCCGTGCTGTGCAGACCCAGTGTCGCTCTGGGGCCAGTCAGGTGGTTGTTGGGAAAACGAGCCTCATCCAGTAGTTAAACTGTCCCTGAGCTAACCTGCCAAATGCTCTGGCTCTCCTTGTAATGCCATTGAACTCTCTTTGTTCAGTGGGCAGCAGTCCTCCAGGACCTTACCCACAATTATAATCCAAACGTGTTATCTCCTTTAAAGCTAATTTCACTTCACAGCCTCTGTGGCTTATTTATACTGATGCACAGTTTCCCTTGAAACAGCAGTTCTTACATGTGGCTTATTTTCAGGAAGAACTTTTTTTTTTTAGTTTCTCCTTGCTGCATATACCAAATTTGAACTGAGCCTGCCCCAAGTTGTACGGTAAGCTTCCTTTAAAGACAAAAGTATGCTTTATCTCTTACCAACCCTTTGTTGTCTCCAGCTGTACCCCTAGAGCTTCAAATTCATGAATATTAGCAAGTTTTATGTAACCTTTGTATGGAATGTTTACTGTAGTACATACAAAGGTGCAATTTAACACCGTTCTGGCACCAGAGAATAACTTTCCTCTGTAGTAATGCTGCCTGGATGGAAATGGACAACATTCATTTGTTGAGACTGGCTAAGAAGATAGAGGATTGGTATTCCATTGTACGTCACGACGTGGCACTTGGAGAGACAGCGTTTACACAAGTGTTTAATTTAACTGTTTTAAATACAGGATCCAAACTTATTTATCCAGACTGGCTTTTAACACCAGGTAATGCGGAGACATATATTTGCACTTTATTTGTTTTATTGTTTTCCTATTGCAATGCTCTTATTGTTTTTACTTTTTACATTGTTAATTTGAATAAAAAGCACTTTGGTCGCCTTGAGTGTTAAAGTGATAGTCCGTAAGTTTGCAAAGTGAAGAGAGATAGAGTGACATTTGAAAGTAAACAATCAAATTCCTCCGCTCTTTAACCAGAAAGCCTTTCTTAGTTTGCAAAATGACGAGAGCAGTAAACGATCTCTCTCCTCCCCCTCCCCTCCTGATTGGACCTGACAGGCCGGTTCATGGAAAAGCTCCTCTCATTGGTCAACGCGGGAGGATACTAGACTCTGATTAGTTGATCCAGAGAGGAGGGGCTTTACAAAAATAACAAAAAAAATACACATATACATTATTGCTTACATTACATCAAAATGTAAGACCAGGTGGTTGATTTTGCACATTTTATAAAAATGTGTAAACATTTAGACTTCCAGACTATCACTTTAAAAACAAGCTCTAATAAAAGTTGAATTTTGAATGAGTTGTCCATCGCCAGATGTGGAGCCAGGCTGATGGTCAGAATCACCTGGCAGGAGGAGTAACTTATTGTGGATGTTTTCGATTGATGGGGAAAAGTGGAGGAAAACCATACACGGGGAGAGAAACATGCAAACTCCAGAAAGTCCCGCACAGTCCAGGAATTTAACCTGGGACCATCTTGCTGTATGACAAAAGCGCTAACCCTAGCCTCCATGCTGCCAATAGGTTTAATAAATCAATAAATCGATTAATTGATTTTAATCGATTTTCCTTTGTATAGCCCAATATCGATTCTAGAAACATTTAAATTGAAAGGTTTATTTCAGTCGACAATAACTGCGGAAGTAAATGAGATAGAAACTTAGAAACTTGAGACAGACAGCTTCACTCTGACTGTAGTGGGGGCAGCCATGTTGTTTACTGTCAAAGGCCAGCCTTTGGGATCTTACTTCACAGGTTAGAAAACTGGGTGGGAATCTCTGGTACTGCTCTAAACTGGTTCAAGTCCTATCTTGAGGATAGGACGTACTTTGTCGAAATTGGCAACTGTGTGTCAGACAAAATTTCCATGACCTGTGGAGTCCCCCAGGGGTCAATCTTGGGACCCCTCTTATTCAACTTGTACATGCTTCCATTGGGTCAGCTAATAAACAGTAACAATGTGTCGTACCACAACTACGCAGATGACACTCAGATCTACGTATCACTGACGGCAGGTGAACATGGGCCTGTAGATACACTCTGTCACTGCATCGAACAGATCAGTTTGTGGATGCAAAACAACTTTCTCCAACTAAACTCAGACAAAACTGAGATCATTGTCTTTGGCCCACAGACACAAAGTGTTATCAGTCACCAAAAAATCAGGTTAGAAATCTAGGAGTAATCATGGACTCAGACCTGAACTTAAACAGCCACATCAAAGCAATAACATCATCAGCTTTTTACCATCTGAAAAACATTGCTAAGATCAGAGGAATAGTGTCAAAACCAGACTTAGAGAGACTCATCCATGCATTTGTCTCCAGCAGGTTAGACTACTGTAACGGCCTGCTCACTGGCCTTTCTAAACGAGCTGTTAGACAGCTGCAGTACATCCAGAATGCTGCTGCTCGAGTCCTGACAAGAACCAGGAAATACGACCACATTAGTCCAGTGCTCGGTCTCTGCACTGGCTTCCTGTCACTCAGAGAATATAATTTAAAACAGCTCTGCTTGTGTACAAGTCTTTTCATGGTTTAGCACCAAAGTACATCTCTGACATGTTAGAGCCGTATGAACCATCTCGGGCCCTGAGAACTTCAGGGAGGGGTCTCCTGGTGGTTCCCAGAGTCAATAATAAACACGGTGAGGCTGCGTTTCAGTTTCATGCAGCTAAAATCTGGAACAGTCTTCATGAGGATGTGAGACAGGCCTCAACTCTGACAATGTTCAAATCCAGGCTGAAAACAGCTCTTTTTACCCGTGCATATGAAAACTGAAAGTATTTTATCTGCACTCTTGCCTTTTACTGTAACTGATTAACTTTATGTTGATGTTTTATTGATTGATTTGATCTGTTTTCTTGTAATTTTATGCAACTGTGAAGCACTTTGAATTGCCTTGTGTATGAATTGTGCTCTACAAATAAACTTGCCTTGCCTTGCCTTGCCTGTATGAGATTTCTAAAATGTTCCTTATGAAAACCAGCCTGGTCCTTTTAATTGTAACTAACCCAGCGAGCAATATCTAGCTGTAGAACGTTTTTAAAATTAGGCACCAGGTACAGTATACAGTTGTTTAGAACGTGCGTAAAGTGCAATACTTTCTAATGAATAACTAGCTTGTTTTGCCGCCCCTATATGGAGCTACTACAGCAATGGCGGACAATGTCAGCCCCTAGCGTCGTGTTCACAAAGCAGTGCAACCAGTGGCCATTGGGTACACGTACACGTATTTATTTGGTAGGGACAGGGCAAGTTAATGAACAAGCCACACCGGATTGTAGCCTTGGGCTAATTTCCATCCGTCGTCCCCCATGTGCACTCTCAAACACACTCTCATTCATCCTGGCCTATTGTACATGTTTTTAGTGGTAGGAGAAACCGGAGTACCCGGAGGAAACCTACGCAGACACGGGGAGAACATGCAAACTCCACACAGAAAGGTCCAGTCCCTGGTGGGAATCGAACCCGGACCTTCTAGCTGTGAAGCACGAGCACTAACCGCTGTACTACCGGTGCCGGGTAATACTGGTAGATTCCAACAAACAGTCACAACTTTTTCATTGAAAATGTGTCATTATTCGTGTCATGCCCATTTTTCAAGCCATGAAATGTGGATTTAAAATTGCTCAATTTGATTCTTGCACAAACCCTCCCGCACGTCTCAGTTGTTTGACTGATTTAATTATATGAATGTTTCGAAAAGCGTGTACCAGATGACCAATCGAAGCAACACCAGTCTATTTGTTGATTAAGATCTCATTGGGTCTTTCTTTTGCTCAATAATAACATGCAGACTAATTTCTCACAAATTACTGTATTATAATATACTCTATAGTGGCCAATTATTATTATTTTTTTGTTTCTTTATATCAGGGATGGGCAATTCATTTTACAAGGGGTGCACCAACTTAAATGTCATCTTTCAGTTTTTGACCCGCCTGAAGAAGGCCTTTGAGGCTGAAACGTATTGGGGCTATGTTTGTCCATTTAGACATGCCATAAAAATAAAGGCATTTTAACTTCACCAGAGAGTGCCTTGGTTTTTCTGTTTTTTAAATTTCATCTTGTTCAGCTTTTCCCCAAATTGTAAATTTGCACATTTGCAAATTGCTCTAAATCATATATTTTGAATTCTGGAACTGCTAACTTGGTAATTACTGCTTATTTATTTATTTATTTATTTATTTGGATCCCCATTAGCTGTCTCCAAATGGACAGCTACTCTTCCTGGGGTCCGGTTCAAGCAATTACAATATTCACATCATGCAGGTAAATTGAAAAAAACACTTCACATACAAACCTCTCCTCAGTTATACACATATGGACACATACTGTACATATAAAGAATTTAAATATACTGTATATATAGATATAGACATACACACACAACAGACTTAGGCTTCCATCAGAAAATGTCTTTTCAATAGTCTTTTAAAAGAGAGCTTTGTTTCAGCCTGTTTAACAGCTGGTGGCAGTTTGTTCCATAAAGTCACAGCTCTAAATATGACCGACCTACGCACTGCTTCTGTTCTGGGTTTGGGGCGGGTCAAATGACCCTGAGCCGCTTGCCTAGTTGGATAGTTGTGCAGATCTCTCGCATAATGTAAAAGGTTATACAAATGAGTAGGTTTTGACTATAGCATATATTTCTGAAGAAAGTCATTAAATGACATTTGAGTCTATCTTCTACTCTGAGCCATGAGAGACGGGCAAGATGCTCAGCCGAGCTCTGTCCCCACACGAGTGGGCAGCCCAGAGCCAGCCTGGCAGCCTTGTTCTGTGCTGTCTGCAGTTTCGTCATGTGTTTCTTAGCTGCACCTGACCACACCACAGAGCAGTAGTCCAGGTGAGACAAGGCCAATGACTGAACCACCAAAACTCTAGAAGCCGGTGTCATGAATGAGCAGCACCTTCTAATACATGCCATATTTCTACCCATTTTTTCACAACAGTGTCAATGTGCTTATCCCAAGATAAACGTTCATCGAAAGTGACTCCAAGGAGTTTTACTGTACCTCATGAACCTGCTCTATTTGCATGTCTTTTAATACAATGTTAAGTGGATCGTCACTATCTTGGTGTCGAGATCTAAACAACATACTCTTTGTTTTAGACACATTCAAAACCAGTCTGTTTTCGTGAATCCAGTCAAATAACAACTGCAGATCATCCTGTAGTGTATTTCTCAGCTCAGACATACTTGATGCTGCACAGTAAACAGTGGCGTCATCTGCATAGAGAGTTGCGCTGCACCTTTTAAGGCCGTACTGCATATCATTAATGAAAATTGAAAAAAGCAGTGGTCCCAAACAACTGCCTTGAGGTACACCACACTGCAGATGTTTAGGCGCAGAAAAGCTTCCATTAAAAAATACTGATTGTGATCTACAAGTTAAGTAACTATTCATCCATTTCAGTGGTGTAGCATCAAATCTATATGCAGATAATTTTTCAAGTAGCAGTTTATGATCCACCAAATCAAAAGCTGCACTAAAATCTAGGAATACTGCACCCACCATCAACTTCTTATCAATATAAGACAACCAATTATCTGTCATTTCTGTAAGTGCTGTACATGTCGAGTGATTTTCCCTGTATGCATGCTGAGATCCAAATGTATCTCATTTATATTTAAATAATTTAAAATCTGTTTAAAAACAACTCTTTCCAACAATTTACTGAGTATCGGAAGAATGCTAATTGGTCTACTGTTAACAGCAGTTAGACTGACATTTCTACTTTTTGAGAGTGGAAGTATTTTGGCCGATTGCTCACTACTAATTGGTAGAATTATAATAATCTCTAAATGTATACAATAATTATGTGAAATTGTTGTGTACAAGTCAATTATGAGAACATACTCATAAACAAACATTGCATCACTGAAATGTAAAACTTAAAACAAATCTTGAACTTTATGACCGACCCCTGCCCCTCTGCCCAGACAGGGTGCATAAATGCACAGCAATAAATGCACATGTCACATTAATTTGTAAGAGATTACCCTCCTTCAGGGTTCTACGTTGTATCTTTGCTGTTCCTAGAACTGCAATTTCTGGACTGAGATGTCTGATGTATTCCCTGGGATCTGCTGTAGCCACTCCTCCAGTTTGGGAGTCACTGCCCCGAGTACACCCTTCACCCTCCAGGCCTTCTCCAGCTCTTCTCTGAGCCCTGGTATTTCTCTAGTTTCTCGTGTTGCTTTTTTCCTGATGTTGCAATCACTCTGTATTGCTATGTCAACCACAATGGCTTTCCTCTGCTCTTTGTCCATCCAGTTGGTTTGCTATTACCATTCTGTCCGTCTGTATCTGGAAGTCCCACAGGATCTTGGCTCAGTCATTCTCTACCACCTTTGGAGGTGTTTCCAATTTTGACCTTGGGGTTTCCAGCCCAACAAATCTTCCTGTACACTATGCCAGCCACTTGGTTATGGCGCTCCATGTAAGCTTTCCCTGCCAGCATCTTACACCCTGCAGTATGTACTTATTGCTTAGCAGGCTGAATATGGCCAGTGGGCTGTAGTTTTACCAACTCTGCTCTATATACTGGATCTTTGACCATTAGGCTTGCATTTATAAATTGTTAATGTCAAAGTGAATTATCAAAGTGAATACTGGAAGCACCTGGTGAGTGCTTCTTTGCTAGCACAATGTTGCAGATATAAAAGTTTGCTCTAAATTAGTATAAGGTTTGATTTCAAGGTCAAAGTCATGTGATAGAGTAATAGCTTCACATTACAAGCCAATAAAAAAATCCATTAAAACTCATTTGTGTTTTCATGCTACGGTGCCACACACGCTCATTATTAGCTATCGTCATTAACCATTGCTTCTCGTTTGCAGAAACTGATATGTGGGCACATCCTTGTTTCAGATTATGAAAATGTAGGTTTTAAATCTGCAGGGCACTTTATTTGCATAAATGGATATCATTATCAATCCACCCCCTGCGCTGCACCAGATTTCTCTGTCTCTGGGTATTGTTTCATCCTGACTGCTCAGATCAGACAAGTCTAATTAGCCCAAAACTGCCATGTTAACTATAAACCACCATCTATTATCATTGCCTCTGTCCTTTTAATGAGAGACTAGAAGACATGCTTTGTTTCTGTCAAAATAGTAATTATACTTATACAAAAGTCTTATCTGATGGGTAATATTCCCAGTTTACTATGACGTTTGACAAATATATAACAAATGAATGTATAATTAATGCAGATCTTTAGTATGTAAAAAGTAAAAAAAGACACAGGGCTTGTATAATTATGATGTGATTGCTCTCACTTTTTCAATCAAGTGATTTATCAGAGGGTCTATTAAATTTTCCTTGCTCTTTTAGGACATGTCGTTTTCTAATAAAGCATGGAAAAGGGGAGACCTTTTTTAATATACTATACTGGGGCAATTGATAGCTCACTGTTAGATTATTCATAGCTACAGGCCAAAGTTCTTAAGGCAATTACAGATGAAAATCAATTCCTTATCAGAAACTAAGACATTATTTCACTGCCAAGTGGATCTAATGTTTCTGGCACCACAAATTAATAGGATGGATCCAGAGCTTAATTTGATCCCTCATTCCTCAGTTTTTCGAGGATCTGAATCTTGCACTATTCCTGAGGATCTCTCTCTCTCCCTCTTAAAAAAACCTCTTCCTCACGGATCCTCTACTGGAGACCTGGGAGCTTGAGGGTTCTGAAGCTGTGCAGTATCTTTGCTTCTTTAGGACTGCACTTCTCTGGACTGAGATGTCTGATGTATTTCCTGGGATCTGCTGTAGCCCCTTTTCCAGTTTGGGGTTCACTGCCCCGAGCGCCCCAAAGACCACGAGCACAACTGATGCCTTCACCGTCCAGGCCTTCTCCAGCTCTTTTCTCATGTTCCTTTTTCCTGATGTCACAATCACTTGGTATTGCTATGTTAACTTCAATGGCTTTTCTTTTCCCACAAGTCCCACAGGATCTTGGCTCGGTCATTCTCTACTACTTTTGGAGGTGTTTCTCACTTTGACCTTGGGGGTTCCAGCCCATACTCGGCACAGATGTTCCTGTACACCAGGGGTGGCTAACTAGTCAGAGACCAAGAGCCGAATTGTTCAGCCTTGATCCTGTGAAGAGCCACATAGGGTGCCTATGTGGCTCTTCACAGGACCATTCGCGGGATCCCGGGGTTGTAGTTTATTGTGATTAAATATAATGTGATTATTATATTTAATCACAATAAACTTTTATGCTGGACCTTTTTCCTTTCTTTTCAATAATTGTATTGGATTTAAAGGATTTACTCCTCACCGAGATTGAAATCAATTTATATTAAATAAAGTGACATTTTCAGCTGTTCTGTTCTGACTGTGACAGCATATGATTTATTTATTAACTGTATATATTTTTTCGACTTTAATGCTCGAGTATGTTTGTGTGTTTTAATCACAAAAGCGTAACACAAAAGTAACAGAAAGTGACAAAAATTTTATGAAAAAGAAAGTGAATGTGACAATACGGCAACAATGCAAGGAAAATCCATTTAGAGCAGTTTTTCAGCTATCAAATGAGGCATTACACTGGCCTATAGGCTGTAAGCGCCAGTCAAGAACCTTTTAGATTTGGGTAAAGCTGAACTGGAGAAAATGCACTCGGTTAAGGTGGGTGGTAAGCGGTTAATCAGGAGCCACTGGAGGATGTCTGAGATTCTGTTGTATGTTCCACTATAGTTAGCACACATGTGAAAGAAAAGTCAATGACTTTGAGTATTTCTGCGTTACGCTTCGCATCATATGCTTCGTTAGACCTCGTCTTTTTTCATGTCCTAATTTTGACCTTTTTCATCAAATAAAGAGTGACACAAAAGCTGTTCCCAGTACCATGATCTGCCTGACTGGTATAGGTTACATGTGTCTCGTTTTGAGTGAGGCTGCTGCACAGGCACCTTTTACACGCTCCCTCAAAAAGGAGAGTGAGCGAGGAGAGAGCTATGGACT
The DNA here is from genome assembly GCA_007210695.1 of Neogobius melanostomus. Classification (NCBI taxonomy): domain Eukaryota; kingdom Metazoa; phylum Chordata; class Actinopteri; order Gobiiformes; family Gobiidae; genus Neogobius; species Neogobius melanostomus. Next base: position 3,437,928 of record VHKM01000221.1, on the reverse strand, counting down.
CTCATTCGTGCATGTAGAGATGGGAAACAGGGTCTGTAGGACAACATCTTGCACCCTGCAGTTATGTGCTGGACTGTCTCAGTCTCTTTGCACAGTCTACACCTGGGGCCTCTATTGCTCTGTTGCTCAAGGCCCGCTCCTTCTAGTCTGGACCATGAGTCTGTCTGTCTGTCTGTCTGTATTAAATATATTACATCAATATATTGATGTAATATATTTATATAATTATATATAAACCCAAAGCAGCCTTTGCCATGACAAAAGCCCCATTTTGTAACAGACAATTTATGAGAATACATTAAGGTCACATTTTGAACTGAGCATTTGTTGCGGCTCTAATTGACACCAGTGGGTAAAGGGAAACCGAGCACTCCCACAGTAATGGCAGGATGTCATAACAGATCATAGTGCGCCCCTCGCACCCTGTCAGATCTGCTCATGACACCAATTAGACCAAAAGACAGTGTTTCACTGAGAATGTTCTTCATGCTCGTCTGCTGAAGGGTAATGGTCTTCTCATCACACGGAGCAGTCTAGTATGTAGATTTTCCAAACTCCGCAGAGGCAAAGGGTGTGAAAGCATACGTCACAATAAAGTGACAGTGACAAGGGCACCATCTTATTTGTTCACTTACAATACAATTAACCTCACTTTCAGACTGCCTTTGAAAATTGATTTTGTCATGTAATGGCTCTTTCTCTGTCCCCCTCCCTCTTGTTTCCGTCAGGTCTCCACAGAATGGAGCGAGAATGAACAGAGAGCGGCTTAAGACAAAGCATGAACTGGAGGTTTATTGAGGTCATCTGCTTCCTGTTTATATGGGACCATATAACAGTTCAGTCTTCCCGCCAGGAGCGCCAGGAGCCATCGGCCACTGAGCAACATGTCACCAAACAGTATGACTGGCTCATCTCAGACCGAGGACCTTTCCACCACTCCAGGAGTTACCTGTCCTTTGTGGAGAAATTCCACCAGGGATTTACGACCAGATATAAAATTTATAGGTAAGTGCTTTATAATCTTAGTACTGGACAAAAGACTATATAACTATAAAATATAAAATGTGGCTTTTACTATACTATACTGTATATGCTAGGACTTGTATGTCCTTATTGACCTTTCAATTGTTGCATTTTTGGAAGAACACATGTTTGGTACAAAGCTCTGCATTTTTTCTCCCAGATTATGTAATATGATTGTCATCTTCCCCATTATTTCAACATTTCTTCCACAGAGTTATCCCCTCTCTCTTCCGTCTCTCTCGCTAACTTGCCGCAGCCTGTGTCCCCACTGGCTTTCATGCCTTCATAATGTCACACGAACAGTAAACAATGGATTTGCATACTGTGTACATTGACAGAGCAGGATGTAGCACAGAGACACGGTGGATCTCAGGCAGAAGTTCTGACGATGCTTTGAGCAGGCACAAGGCCTCCTCAGAGAGCTGCCTGTGACGCTCAAGTCATTTATTAAAATAAGCCGAGTGTGTGGGTTTGGATGTGAAGTGGCAGGGCCCCCAGGCACTTGTAGGTTCAAACCAAAGTGCTGTCAAATTTAGCACAATATCAGTTTCCTTTTGACAAGATAATCAAATGTTAAGTTTACAGTTTGGATAGATTTAATTTAAATGTGAAAAAAGAGATGTTATTATCTTGTGCTTGGATCTGGTAGAGACAACTGCCATATGGAGTATCAATGTTATGATCTATAAACATTTAAACATTGAGATTATTTTACAACTAGTTTATGTGTAACCAATGATGGTTATGTTTCTTTTTGGCATAAAGTTCCAAGCATCTAGATTTATAACCGTACATATTTTGTGCATCTGGTTACCATAAAGTGTAGAATATTTATGTTGAGAAAAGCAAGAAGCTGTAGAGGTAATCAAAGTTTTAAGCAAAAGTAATTATTGTAGAAAATAAAAGATAATCCATTGTGATACAACCCTATAGTTATTGTACCCTCTATGAGTGACTCCAATTCAATTTGAGAGTATTTCAGCTTTATTTTGAACAGAACGCACGACTAAATACTGAACAATCTCAGTTTAGTTGGCCACTTTGTAATACTATATGCAGTATCCTCGAAGTAGGGGGTACACAAGACAAAAAATAACTGTCAAATAACCAAATCCCTCTACATTGTTTTGGCTGTCACCAATGGCAACATTTTTCATAAATTTAAAGACCAATCACTAGTAAATAATGTGAACAGCTAAACCTCAAACCAGTAATATTGGTTGTTGTTATGTTTGGTCTGAATGAAATCATGCATGCTTGTGCTCCTATTTGGGACATGATTGTCCTGTCCAGCTCTAACCCGCACCGGGGACCCAGTCGCTTAGCAAATTTCCCCGGGGACTCTGCTTGCCTCCAGGATTTAGCGCTATAAGAGTATTTGAATCAGATTTGCAGAAAAAGACAAAGCGTTCATTTCTTTTTGAGTTGGCTTTCAGGGCAGATTACCCCAGAGGCAGAATGCAGGATTAGACAATACATCTTGATCAACAACCAGCAAATCTGGCCAATCTGTAATAACACAGGCACAGCGCCCATTCTGACAAATAAACACACGTTTGCAAGTGTGCCAGCACCTGTTCAATACTTGAAACAGGAACAGTGACACGGTGAGAGACGACAATTATGCTCCCCCTAAAGGCTTATTATTTGATGGTGTGGAGAGAAATGTTCACTTCATAGCATACTCCAATTCTTTTAAGGTCAGAGAATACAAGTTCAACACATTTCATTTTCACCTAAAACATTATATCAGAGAAATGCACAATATATTCAATGCTGATGCTTGTAGCCATGTAGAAGCTTCACAATGTCTTTCTGAAATTGTACAAAATTCCGCTGTCTCCCCTCTAAATCAAGTTTCTGTTTCTTCGTCTCCATTGTGTGCGTAAGTGTATATCACTTGTATGGCAATCATCTCTGAGAAGAAAGACACTTTGACTGGTCGCTCTGCAGCACTCTTGTATTGCAGCCACATCTGAATAATGCGGCTCCTCGTTCTGCTGTGAAAGGCAATGGCCCTTCTTTTGCCCACACTCGCATCTGTCACTGCGTTTCCTGTACTCTATTATGGGGTCGAATGTGTTTCAGATGATCCGTGTTCACTGTTTGGTCTTTGTTTGCACAGCTCTATCGCAGGTTTTCATGTGGCCTGAAAAGAAAATCCAATATAAATGCAAATCCTCCCTCACCATTAATGCATTTTAAAGGCCTCAAATCAGCATTGCACTGTAATCAAAGTGGCACAGCAATGAGGCTGTTACTTGGAATGAAATATTTTTATGAAAATGCATAGCTCTGATTGATTACACACTGACAGGCCACAATAAAGGAAATGAATGAGGAAACTCTTGATACTGCCACAGGACTGTGAATATTCAGAATACATCCTGAAACTTTTTGCCCATGAATGAACCGAAATAGTTATCCAAACATCTTTCATAATATAATTAGGTCTCCTGGATGTTTCATTAAAACAATTAGGGAAACACATTTCTTGATGCAAACCTCTGTTTTTAGATTTGAGCCGTAACTGCAACTGCAAGACTTCTGGGAGAAAATGACTCTAATACTCTTCAAGACCTAGCCCATTTAAATGCATATCTTAATACTATTTTTTTCTAGTCACGTTATTGGTTCATGGAATAGATAATGTTTTGTTGTTGATTATTGTGTGTTGCATGCAAACATTTATCAACAAGATTATCACAACAGTGTAAAAATGCAGCAATTAGTGATGCACGTACGTACACAAACTTTATGCATATCACTTAAAAATATGTTTAACACAGAGTAATTATGGCTCTCCCTAAACTGAAGCATTTCCTCCTTGTTATTAATTATTCCTAAGTATAATTACTCCACAGGCACCCACTCGATCAGGATTGAACCTAAATGAATAATGCAGTTGTAATTTGCATGTGCAAACACATCTTCTATTCAACGTTTAATTTCACCAGTTCATCAAACAGAAAACACTGTCTCTAACTCTGTCCCTCCAGTATCCCATATATATATATACTACACTTTTCTTTTCATTTCTTTGCTAATTTTCATAACATCTTTGGAAGCCGTGATGTAATTTTCTTTTGAACTCAAATGAAAAACACACAGTCTGGCGTGGCGGACATGGCGTGTCTGTCAGCGCTGATCTGGACCCTATTTGTTTTAAACTGAAACAAGGTGTTACATTTGTCTGACCTCGCTCCTGAATGAGTTTAGATGAGGTGTCTGTAATTGGAGAGGACAAGGGGAAGCAGATCTGATGCAGTTGACGCATTCATTGCACGAGGCCGCGCTGATGTTTAATTCAGCAGACTGCAGCCAAAGGAAGCGCAGAGACACAGCCAGGAAGGCAGGACTAAAGAAAGAGGACAGAGATCTGAGGGTCTGAGCAGCATTAGGCCCCAGACAGGAGGCGACGGCAGCTCTGGGTGTGTGATAAAGAAAATGTATATAAGTGCTTGGGACACGCAAGGGGGCAGTTAAGTTAAGTCTGAAAGCAAAGCAGAGAGACTAGACATGTGGTGTTCCTAAGGTCAAAGTCAAGGTGAGGAAGGAAGTCGCACAGAGACATCCCGCGGATGACTCATGTTGGTGCTCCAAAAAAAGCATTCACACACACAAATGTGATCTATTATTGATGGTCTTTCAGTATTCATTAGAAAAAGTCCAAATGGTTTATAAATAGAATGGCTACTGAGAGACTAGAGAGACTAACCAAAGGGAAAAGGGATATTTCGGAATATGTTGTTATTGATTGAAATGATTTTCCCCAGCTTCTTCGATTCCTTTTTTGTGACAGTATACTAGGCATTGCTGGCATGTTTGTGCTGTAGCTGTTAAGAGCATTTACGTATGTTTGCCAGTCCAGAAGCATTGTAAACCCTGCAGCTGCTTAGTCAGGGAAATAATGCTTCAAAGCATAACTTCTTTACAAAATTAAGCTTACATTGCTCAGTGGGACACCTGAATATACGTGTGTTTGTGAGGCTTTGTTTGAATGCACGTGACACCAAATGATCATAACCATTTCTACTTTTAAATACACCGGATAGCAGCATTTTCAGTGCTGTCTCCATGGTTACACAATTACTAATACTGCATTCCATTGATCCTGGAGCGTTGTAGAGACCACTCTGATTGAAAGTAAAAGCGCCATGCTAACCACCCAGATTGGGTCACAAAAAGGTCAATTATGCACAGATATCATACTTTTTTTTTTTACTTTAAAAATCTTCAATTTTGCAAAAATGTTGGTTAGAAACTAGAGATGCACCGATCCAGCTTTTTCTCTACCGATACCGATACTGGGATTTGAGTATCTGCCGATTATCCGATATTTACCCATACCAAGAGACTTTCTTAAAAATGGCTTTCTCTGAGTGAGATATTGAGGTGACTCCAATATATTTTATTGTCATGATATTATAGATCAATTATCAATAATATCTATTGATAAACTCTTGGATAAAATTTAATTGGACTTTTCTAAAGTATATGACACTTAGTACATTAATACAAACAACTCACATAAAGTATCTGATCATTACGAATATGTTAGATCAGTTATTTCTTTATTAGTCTACTTTAGGTATTTCTATCATAGTTTCTGACCCAGCCTTGATTAGTGTTCGTTAGCATTAGCGTTAGCTCCCGCAAGCTTTAGCATGATGCTAACCACAGACGTTTGCGCGGCGATCAAAAATACATTTGCGGAGGTTAAAACTAACTCAGTGGTTGAATTCTCCTAGTTCTTCCCTTTAAAATCATTTAGATTTATGTGGTAAAAGTTGTGTTTTTAAGGCGTTGAGAGCCAAAACTGGTATTGGTTCAGTATCGGATATTTATAGCCGATACCCGATATCGTATTTTTTCCAGTATCGGCACATACCGGATTGGTGCATCTAGTAGAAACACACAGTGCCAGTAGCAAACTCAAACTTTATTTATTTATAAAGCGCTTTTCATACCGAAGGCATCACAAAGTGCTTTACAGATTACAACATTTAAATCAAGTATCCAGGCAAACATAAAGTCCAAATAAGCGTCAGCAGTAGGTGGCGACGAGCGGCGCGGGTGTCCCCTGTCCTTAGACTCTCCAGCACGGCAAGGAAAAACTCAAAAACCCGGTGGGAGAAACGAGAAACCTCGGGGAGAACCACAGGCTGGAAAGATCCACTCCCATGGACGGACAGGCTATAGAGACCCAGGCCGATGCAATTTTAGATGTCTCCATTGTTTCACTCAGGGGCATGAGTTACTGATGCCTGTGGGATGGACCTCTGCATTACACGTATCTGATTGTATTCATCAGGTTATTACAGAAAAAAAAATATATATATTTCAATGGTAAATGTTCTCAACTTATATAGTGTTTTCCTACCTTCATTAGGCCTAAAGCGCTTTACAGCAAGGATCCACTCACCCATTCAACGCTCTCATTCATACACCAGTGTACACAGACACTGGAGGCAAGGAGGGTGAAGTGTCTTGCTCAAGGACACAACGACAGTGTCCACCTGCGGGAGCTGAGATTCGAACCCCGACCTTCTGATCATGAGATGACCCGCTCTATCCACTGTTGAACATAATCAAGTTATTCACTGATTATGTAGGGCTCAGAAATCCATGAATGAATCAGTAGCTCTTTTTAGGTAGCTCGCCAAAGATTTTCTACATTTCCATGTATGCTTGATGACTCACATTTTAGATGCATTTTCTTTTTGCTCTGAACATGTTGGACACAATCTGCAAACATTTGAGTCAATATAGTAAAGTACTGTATATGTCCAAAAGTCTCAAGTCATTTTCTTTGAAATATCATCTTGGCTTCTAAATCTCCAATGTTTTTGTTGCGTAAAAGTAGCTCGCCGTGTAAAACAGTTTGGAGAGTGGATGGTAAAAAGTAAGCAATGACAACTACACAATAAAGACACAATTTTGATTTGTATGTTTCCTCAGCTGAGGGTCTATCCTTGATTGTTCAGTTTAAATCTCTGTTTTATAGAGGATTATACAATTGAGTGTAGTCTGTTGTCAATTACATCACACAAATGCTAGGACATGAACAGTATATTTACATTTTTAAAACATAATTATCATATCAATGTCCAGCCTGACCTTGCTGAAGGTTTTTTGAAGCATATGTTTTTTTGGACATGTCACCACAGAGGGACCATCAGGTCCCTCTCTGGCATCACACATGATTCTCATTTGCTGACTGAAGCACTAACAATTTCCAACACTTGGAAGTCATGCACTTGTCTGCACCAATCATGAGTCTAAAATTTGAGCAGGGTGCAGATCCCCTGAGCTGTTGCTGTGTTCCGACTGAGCAATTATTTCCCATTAGGAGCGTATTTTTGAGGGAGAAACCAGGCCTGGCAGCGACACTGGAGAGACAGCTTTAGAAGTGATGCACATCAAAAGCAAATTAAATCTCATTAACAAAGAGCCATTATGGCAAACCAGACATTATACATTTATCAGAAACTTCTCAAAAACAATTCTAAAAAGTTGTGTCACATAGTAAAACTGCAGAATTTCAAAACCATAAACAACTTTGTGTGCTGAAACCCATGTCATGTTTTAAATAAGTTTTTAATGTGAAAAAAATTACCATTATTTTAAGTAAAAAAATGTCATCTGTATATTGGAGGATAAGCATGTTCTCAAAAACACACACAGTGCTAAAGTAGTAATAAGATCATATATATATATTGCCATTTTTAGATCTTTTCTCTCTTCTGTCATCGCTTTTGCTGTGATTATAAGCTGTTAGCCAGGGTTCAAGACACGAAAAGGTAGTCTAGGCCAGTGGTTTTCAACTGGTGGGTCGCGAGTCTTTCTCTGAAGACATGTTTTTAAATATTTATTATGTTCAGAAAAAGTATAGAATCATCAATTTTTTAATCATAATTTCAGCTTGCAGATTTGAGGGCTCATCAAACTGGGGACTTTACTCGTCTTCTCCTCAGCCCTGCGGTTCAAAGCCCCCTGCTGCAGGATGACTTAATTGCTGGGAAGGAAAGGATGGCAATTAGAAGAGAAACAGTAGGCTTGCAGAAACTGTCAGGGTTAAGTACTGACTAATTCACTGTGTGGGCTGTCTGTGCCACTCTCCCACGAGACTGGTAAAGTAGTACTGCCACAGGAGCTACAAGCACTGATGAGAAGATACTGTGGCAGCTCATGTGCTGATCTTGGTTACATAATGGACAGAAAATGACACTAAGGGAGTCATTTATCAAAACAGGTTCTAAATAAAACTTGTAAGTGTGTGTGTGTGTGTGTGTGTGTGGTTTCCCAATTTGAATTAATGTGATGTTTGTGTAAGGATAGATAGGGTTCTTAAGCCATGATTCGTACTTGGTAGTTTAAGCGCTGATTTTTTTGCCTCTCATCTTTCACTGAGATAATGATGTTTGCGCTAAATTTAGCTTTGTGAATTGTTTTTAGGGCCCTCAAATCGCACTTGAGCAACACAAGTCAAACAAGTTCCATCATAATGATACACAGACACAGCAGCATGAATGTGTAGTCAGTCGGGAGTAAACATTGCAATGGTAAATGCCATGTCCGCATAAAGCTTCACATTGTTTTTATTAATTCTAGACAGTACAGTGGATGGTTGCAAAAGCAGATTTTTTTTGTCTGTCAGTGTGCTGTGTGCAGAATTTGTGCCTGACCCCGCCGTGTTCAGCATTCTTTTCCACTCCTGTGTCTTGCAGTCAGCGCACCACATTTCTTAAACAGCTTCACAAACACAAACCTCCTGCAAAACTACTGACTCTGAACTTTTAACAAAGCTCGGACCAACAATCGGACAAAATGAACTAGAATGAAGCCTGTCTATAATATCTATAATTTAGTTGTTTGGGTTTTTTTTTAATGTATTTTTTATTTGGTCGGGAAAGTGCATGTTAATGAACACACATGAGATATGTGCATGTAAACACACCACGCCAGATTGTTAATTTGTTCATTGTTAATCCATCTGCCGTCCTCCACCCAATCACAAACACATTCTCCCTCATCCTGGCCTATTGTACGTGTTTTTGGTGGCATGGGAAACCGGGGTTCCTATGTAGACACGGGGAGAACATGCAAACTCCGCTTTCCCACATGTATTAATTCACAAATATGGAAACAGGGAGATAGCAGGAGCAGCAGCAGTGAGAAAAATAAAAAAAGGCAGGATTTCATTACACTCTTGCAACATTTTCACTTTAGTAGCTCCTACAGACTCTAAACTTTCCAGTCTTGTACTGAAGATTTCTTATTTTCAGAGGGATTTATAATATCTAATTCTTTGCCTGATTGATTGGCTTTACCACTGGAGAGCAACATTTGAAAGCTAAGATGGTAACTTTTTGTCACATTGTCGCTGCATTTTTGTCATGTTTTTGTTACTTTTATGTGGCTGTTTGGCGTGTTGTCGTCACATTTTTTGTTACTTTTTGTGGCCTTTTTTGTTTCTTTTTCATCGCTTTTTTTCCCATGGCTTTGTTGTCATGTTTTCGTCACATTTTTGTCCGGTTTTTCATCACTTTTCTGTTGCGTTTTTGTTGCTTTTCTGTCACATTTTTGATGCATATTTGATGCTTTTCTTTTAAGCTTTTAGATTTAGGTAAAGCTCGGGTAAGAGGTTAAAGAGGGGGTATTATGTAAAATCGACTTTTTCAAGCTTTATCTCATGTTATTATGTCATTCCCTCATTAAACACATGCCTGGAGTGTTGCCTTGGCTCATTCACATATTTTTGAGTAATCAGTAAAAACTTAGACGGCAGCCATTTTAGGTGTAGCTATGCCTCAGTCCTCCTAGGAATGCCCCCACCTCCTGGAGACGCCTCTGGACCTTTTGTCACCAGCCAAGCCACCAACCACTGCTCCTCAGCTCAGCAGAGTCCCCTCCCCGCACAGTAGTGTTGTTTAGATGCCACAGCAGTGTGCTGAAGGGGGCGTGTCGGAAAGCTTCTTAAAGAGACAGAGGCCTATTTCAAGACGTTCAGTACAGCCATTTTGAGAGAGCAATTTTATTCAAGGCAGTTATTTTAATTGACTGCATATACAGACCAACAGAAGGTTACGTCATCATTGTAGTATGCTATAGACTGGTGCTATGTGATTGAAAAAAGCATAATACCCCCTCTTTAAGGATAAAACTTGAGAGGCCAGACCGGTGGCTCTAGAGCAAGTGGCCCCTCTGTGCTCTTCCAGAATGGACATAATATGGCTAGTCCGCCCCATGTTTTTGTCGCTCTTTTTTCACTCTTTTGTTGTGTTTTCATCTTCGTTTTTGTCGCTATTTTGATGCTTTTAGATTTGGGTAAAGCCAAACCGGAGAAAATGTGCTTGGTTCAGGTGGAGGTTAAAGAGGTTAAAGAGGTTAAAGGCACACTGCGTAACATTTTGGATTGAACTATTGCCAGCAATACAAATTATGCTCCTAATGATCAGCTAGACACACAAAATACTATTTTCACAGTGGGTAATCAGAAAATGGAGGGGCTAACCTATTTAAACTTCATTTAGCTGCCTTAAGTCAACATCTCCAAGTCAGGTCTTGGGGGAGGTGAGCCGCTCAGCAAACACACATTTCAACAATAGAAATAGACGAGATGAAATAAATGCTTGTACTTCATTCTATTTATTGGGTGAAATGTTACACGGTGTGGCTTTAACCATTGCAGCAAAGTTCGGTGTCAATTTATCCCGGAAATTATATACGGATGGATACAGATGGCTTATACTGTAGCTGCTAACAAGCAACAAAAGATGAGAAAAAAAACTGTTTTCATAAAGTAGTAACAAACAAATTCACAGGCAATTATAAAATGTAACATCCACTGTGTAAATGTAACATATGTCAAACTGCGGAAAAGCACAGTGTTCCTTGGACACATATTTTTTTTCTCTCATAAACTTCTTGGCAGTTGGTGTGAGCATCATTAGAGTTCCCTTCTGTTTTTCCTCCTCCTTTTTTTTCCTTCTGTTTTTGTTGTTGCCGCATTCAAGTGCTTTTGCCCGAATTATTTCACCATTTGTTCTGCAATTAAACAACACAGACAATGTGCAATTAGTTTCACCGTGACGAAAGTCAAATATTTTGCTGTTCTTCTGATTCAAACGAAACATTGTAGACAGAACCTGGGAAAACACAACCATGTCAATACCTATGCAGCGTTGTCTATATAATGCGGTTTTATTTGATGACATTTTGATGTTTGTTACGTACATTAATCTCTATCGGGTCATCGTTGTGAATAAGGTTAAAATTGTTGTGGCGTTTGATCTGTACAGTAGCTCTGTATTATTTGCCTGCCAGACACATTACACTCCAGTCAGTTCCAGTTACACTCTCAGCACCTCTCACATTACACAGTTAATTAGATTCAAACACACCCTCATGTCATTCAGTCATGTGTTTGCTTCCGGCACTCTGTCCCATCAAAGTCTCCAGATTCGAGTGAATTAAGAGATTGTTTTTGATTAGATCCATTTTCACTTGACTGCCTCATCACAATTACAGAGTGCGCTAACAGAGCTATTATGCCAGCAATCATACTTTATTAAGGCAATTCTGCTGTGCCCCGATTATTGGTTAATAATGAGGACAGCAAAACTTTTAGCTCAGTTAGCGTATTACCCAAGTACTATTTCCTAACTAAATATGAGAGCATGTTAATCCAGGCTGTTCAAACACATCACAGTGGAAGAGCCATTAAACCATTAGCAAGAACATTACTCTGTTGTATGTTTATTTGTCACTTCCCCTCATTAGCGCCATTAAGGAATATTATTTTCGGTGCGAGTCTTGTACTGTCTCCTCATGACAAATTGTGATGACAGCCAAAAGATTTGCTGGCACTGATATAACAATAGGATGCAGTGGATTCAATAAACAAAACCACCTAGTTTAATTTCTCGGGGAAAAAATAACAACAACCATGTATATGGTCCTCATGGTTTGCTGCCCAATACTTAAAGGCGTGGTTTCTCACCTCGTGTGTCGTGACCCAAAAGTAGGCCACAGTTGCCAAATTCAGTGGGTTGTGGGACCGTGTCAACCAAAAAAATTATAACAAAAATGAAACAAAACCTACAGAAACATAGATCTGAATACCTGAATACCCGGGCCTTTCTGTGTGGAGTTTGCATGTTCTCCCCGTGTCTGCGTAGGTTTCCTCCGGGTATTCCGGTTTCCCCTACCACTAAAAACATGTGCAATAGGTGAATCCTCCAGCCTGGCTCCACATCATGGAGATGGGTCCCCGAGCGCGGCACTGCCGTCGACCACTGCTCCTTATACGGGTTGCCTCAGTGGCATCGAAGGATGGGTTAAGAGGACACATTTCCCTACTGGGACAATAAAGTATACAAACAAACAAATACAGCGGGTGCTGACACAATGCCCTGGCCTGCCATCAGAATATGGGCCACTAAATGTGCTAATAATACGGCTAAATAAAGAAAACTAGAGAGCGCGGCAAAGTGCAGCGATAATGATGTGGTGTTGGAGCCTGGTGTTGTTGTGGACACACTAACTTTCCAAAGGAAAGGACTGCTTGTGCATGAGGGGTGTGTGTATAAATAGAGGGTGGGGGTGTAGATGTAGGTTTGAGTGTATGTGACCATTGTGATATCTGTAAATATTAGATTGATTGATTGATTGATTGATTGATTGTGTAGTCTCCGATCATTGTTAAAAGGCTGGTTAAAGACCATTCTTATTCAGTCTGAACTCGGGTCTCACAATCTGAAACAAAAGGATAGGCGACACCCTTCTGTTGTCTAGTCAATTAAAACTAATCGTGCTTTTAGAAAATGTGATGAACTCCTCCACAGAAATGTAAATGCTACCACTAACAAGAGTTTAATGTTTCCTGTGGGCCTTACAAATTTAACCCTCTAAATAGTTACAGAAAGCCTTTTTTTTTCTGAAGACGACATAAGCCTTTACAAACAATGCACACAGTTTAACTGTGGCTGTTGTAGACTGCCATTGTTCAGCCCTAAGTTGTACACACATGTCAAAAAACCCCACGGTACTTCAGTATTTTGCATATGAACAAATGAGGAGCGTCTGTGGCTGGTACAAGGGGAGCAAGGCTGTGCCATGGACAATTGCTTTTTCTGGGCAAACACAAGTCTGAGCCGCACTCAGCACTAGGGCCAGGGTAGTATCTCCTCCGGGTGGGAAAATCTGGCAGAACTGTGTGCAAATAAGCAGCTCTTCTCGAATGAGCCGCCTATAGCCGTCTGAACGTGCATATCTGTTAAAGCAGCAGAGTGCGGCTGACAACTGTCCAGATTAACATTTTGATAATGTTACAAAAGTACATTTGTCTAACATCAGGTTTATTTTCTCATATTTAATTAAGAGCAATAATAATAAAAAAAACACATTACAAATCGTATAACAAGCCAAAACAACACAGGTCTGTATAGCCTATACACCAAAATGTAATCTCGAAATAAGTATTTTGTTTTTCTTGAAATAAGTACATTTGCCCGTGTTTTAAGTGAGTAAGAGTATACATTGGCGAGTTGTTTTGCATTTAAATTAAGGGGAATTTTTTTTTATAAATTCAGTGCAAACATTAAAAAAAAGTTAAAAAAAGACTTACGGTCCAAGAGAGTCAGTTTGAGTATTTTATTTTTATTTTTATTTGGTCAGGACGGTGCATGATAATGAAAACACGAGACATACGCTAATTTCCACGCACTTTCACTCACCCTGCCTATTGTACATGTTTATAGTGGTACCCGGAGGGAACTTAGGCAGACACGGAGAGAACATGCAAACTCCACGAACCCGGGACCTTCTGTGCCACCCTTTTGAACGTATCAAGACGTCTTTTTAATTTTGGCATTTTATGTATAACATAGTGAGTCGCAACTTGTCATTGTAGTGAAATGGCGAGTCTTGACGCCAGACCAGTTAAGAGCTTTAGGGCACAACAGTCTTATTCACAGTAAAAAAAAAAAAATATCGTCTTCAACATTAAGACTATTGCCTTTTGAACTGGAAGATGAAAGGCAGTGTTTCTCTTTGTGAGTTTTGATCTTGTACACCGTTGTAACCTTGACATAATCCTTTGTGCTCAACCGATCGTCTCCTCTGTCACCCCATCTTTCCTCAATGTGCTTTCGTTCCACTGTGCTCCACAACAATGCACTCATTACTGCGCCAGGGAAAGTGGTTTTTCAAGAAGGACTCCGACCCCCACCACTCCTCCACTCTCAACCACCTCTCTGTGCTGAATGATGTCACTTCCTAGAAACATTACAAGAGTTTGAAAGAAAGCTTCTGGTAGCAATGCTGCTCTTCAGTAGGTCATGAATATGAATGTTACATCTTCTAAAGACAGGTTTTGTCAGTGATGTAGTGAATTTAGGTACTGCTACACATTCAATTGATCCTGAAGATTTGATGAACATGGAAATTACTCCAATAGTTTATGTAACTTTAAGTAAAAGTAAAACACAATTTCATTAATAGCCTAAATTTAAATACATAGCACCCACCTTTCTGTGTCCTATGTGCACCCAAGCAAAGGATTACAATTCAGATTGTAATATGTGGCTCACGGCTCAAATTCACAGTTTCAATTGTATCCTTTGTCTGTTTGATTTATTACCCGGCTGCGTCTCCTTATTACCACAAAAGGCCTTTCTTTTCCTTTTTACTTCATTTAAACTGTAGTGGCACAAGAACAGGATCACAGGGTGATATGGTTGTGTCTTGAAGAAGTATACTGGGCATAAATTAAGCATTTTGATGAAAGGTTCAGGATTAGTTTCCCCCAACCCGTGACATGGCGTCAATGCTGCCCATTATGTGGAAGTGCGTTTTCTTTTTCAGAAGACACATACCTTTTAGATCTCAAAACGAGCACAATACAATGTGAAAAGACCATGTAATGTGTCTAAATGTGAAATGCTGACACTGGTTTTGAATGTGTGTGTGTTTGGGGGTTGTGTGGAAGATAAAGAAAAAAAAGTCAATAGTGAGTGGGAGAACAAAATGGCCTCACATTTATTGACTCTTGGGGGGATTACAATTATTGGATCAAAGTAGCGGTTTCAGTCCCTGCAGCTCGCCAGGGTTTTGTGTTTTGCGCTCCTCTGGTGCACCACCATCAGTCATTTGAACAGCACGTCTAAAGAGAACAACTGGGCAAGGGTTCAGTCAGCTAAGTCTCACAGACATTTAATGGGCTTTTATAAATAATGTACGATGGTATGAAGCACAATGCCTTGGTGGAGGATCAAAATGATATGTTTTTCACCCAAGAATCCTCTCCCATGCATCCACCTATACTATAGTCATAGCGAGGTCTCACTGCTTTATGAGAGAGGCTAGACAAGCAACCAACATCTCGAGTATTTAAGTTTAGTTTTAGTTTTGCTTTTTTGCTCTTGACAGAAATTTAAAAAATAAACAGAACCTGGATATATTTTTTAAGTGTTACTGCTAATGCTATTGCTACTAGTGTGACTCCTCCTCATTATAGACTTAGTGCCAGTAAAGTACAAACAATTGCTGTAGAGAACGCAACCTAGAAATCTAAAAAGCAAAGCACAGAGTAAAAATGATAGCCCTGAGCCCGTTTGTTATCTTCCTCATGTTAGATTATTTATTTGAGTGGTTTTAATCATCTAAACCTATACGGGAATGCTGCAGTGTGTTCTAAAGTTAGTTTTCAGTAGCTAGATAGGAATCTAAATTATAAAAAGGAAACTGACAGAGATAAGTCACACTCTTATTTTATCTATTTTATCAACCAGCAATTGAAGTATTTGCCAAGTCACGCTTTCAATGAAGTGGTGGAACTAATGGCTCCAAAATGAAAGGTTCATCGATCATCAAAGCATGAGGCGCCGATGCTGTCTGTTTATTCCCACATCAGTGCAGGTAAGAAGAATCCAGGCACATCACACACTTCACAAGACACTTTGAATTTAGCCACCGTCAAAGAAGCTGCAAACCCGAAGGCGACCTTTGAAATACACCAGTCTTTTACTTCAAAAACGTTCACCATTTTTTGTGTCCTTTGCAAAGATTTCTGTCTTCGACTCAAGTTTTTTTTTAAGGATACATAAAAGTGAAATACAACAGTCACAACACATGGTAAGATGTGAGGTGGACTACAGTATTAGTTGCGGCAACGGTTTGCTCCAGTAATATGAACTGTAGCAGAAGCAGTTGCTGAAGACATTTCATTACAGAAGTACAACAGTGTACTTAATTACTGTTGAATATTGTTTCCCCCTTTTGATTGTTGTTTTTACACATCAATATTTTGGCACGGGAGTATGCAATTATGTCTGATTATTAGTAACACTTATTAAAACCCTGGGGTGTTCGAATGTATGCAACCACTATCCATCCATCCATTTATCCAACCAGCAAATTAATGATGAAATGCACATTGCAGACGGGAAAAAGGAAAAGGGAGAAACAAGGGCATGGCATTCTACTCTTCTGACTGAATGCATTATTTATTCTAATATTTAAAATAAATACAAAAGTGGGCAATTGTAAGGATTGCTAATTTATTTGAACAGTTATTACAGTACGCAGAAATGATCATCCTTCCTGTCTTGTTTTGAAGTTTTACTCTTCCTCAGCAGATTGTACCCATAAAGGTTTGTTTTTAAATGCCACGCTGTTGCCCTTTGCATCTTTACTCCTACTGAAAATGGCAGTTGTTTGATTTCAGACATCTGTCTAGAAGTTTGCTGTTTGCGTGCTGTTTCATCCTAAATGGTTCTTTGTTGTTTTCATCAAAGCGTGTTTTTTTTTTTTCCACATGGTCACAATTCGCAAAATGACAGAGATCAGAGGTACGATTCGAGGTTTTTTTGTGTTTTTTTTTCATACAGAAGATGAATCTTTGATATAGTTTGATATAGGAGCAGGCAAACAATGTGACAAATACCCCTTGATCTGACTGCAGGGCATTGTTTTGTCTGGGGGAAAAAAAAATGTTGTTACATTTTGTAGCTACGAGAGACTTTAAGTGCACCAGATTAAAAATAAGTCATCCTTTGTTCTGCACATGCTTGGAATAGGTTGGGTTTTCGAAGAAAGAATCGACTAATGTTTATTTTCTTATCATTGTTTGTAAGAGACTGGGTTCACAGACTTGCCGTATTAATCTAATGACCTAAAGTCTTTTCATCTCACAACAATGCCAAGTCTATGATTCAACATTGTTACCACTTTTTGTTTCGTGTCGTATAAGGCACAGAGATTAAATAGACAATAGACATAAACCAGGTCCAGCATCTGCAGTATGAGAGTTAGAATCATTTTGAATGTTTTCAGTGAATTCATAGCTTGCCTCTACCTCAAAGCAAATTGATCGAACACAAACCTTTTATGGCTATTTCAGTCCTGTGAGTAGTGAGTAAAGGTCGAGGATTGTCATACTCACCATAATGACCATTTCCTGCCTTTGCATTATGATACATTCACTGGATATCAGTACACCCAGCTCTAATTGAAGCAAACATCACCCAGCTGTCAATGCGTGAAAACATGCAACCACACGCACCTATCCAAATATAGTCACAGGGAACGGGAAGCTCTGAACACCTTATTGGCAGAACGATCTATACATGTTAACATTCTTTATTTATAAAAGCAGTAAATTATGGTATGGTATGATTTTTATTTAGGCAAGGACAGTGCACAATTTAACATTGACCAAAAGGAAAGATGCATTGTACCAGGTTATAGCAAAACTGCAAATTTCCACCTGTAGTCGCAGGTTGATGTTACTGTACAAATACTGATTTTAAATGAAAATGAGCATGTGACCATGGATTTATACATTTTAACATCATCATTAACATACATTTAAAGGGTAGCCTGGCTAACGCCAGACTGCTGTGTGCGCTCGAATCTTTTCGAACTTCACAACAGCCTGGGGACCATGGCCGACATTTTTCCATGGATTTGGGCACCAATCACAGAACGAGGAGGGACGGTAAGACGATGACGCACTATTTGACATACGGACGCTTGTAGTTTGTTTAGGGATAAAAAAAATATATAAATATTTACGGATCCAACATGACAGCAGCAGACGCGATGCCATCTTTCGATCAAGCTTTAGAACGTGTTCTAAATAGTTTAGCTCAAAAGTTTACAGCAGGTACGTCATACGTCATTTGATACCATGATACAATTGGCTATGGCTACATGCAGACGCATGAGACAGATTCGTAGCGCCCAATAAACGGCTATGAACAATCGTAAACCACACCTCTCCTATGAGAAAATGAATTGGTGGTCCCCAGACTAAATATCACTTGTGATTTTAGTCTGGCGTTAGCCAGGCTATTTAAAGGGGGGGGTATTATGTAAAATCGACTTTTTCAAGCTTTACATCATGTTATTATGTCATTCCCTCATTAAACACATGCCTGGAGTGTTGCCTTGGCTCATTCACATATTTTTGAGTAATCAGTAAAAACTTAGACGGCAGCCATTTTAGGTGTAGCTATGCCTCAGTCCTCCTAGGAACGCCCCCACCTCCTGGAGACGCCTCTGGACCAGCTCAGCAGAGCCCCCTCCCCGCACAGTGTTGTTGTTTAAATGCCACAGCAGTGTGCTGAAGGGGGCGTGTCGGAAAGCTTCTTAAAGAGACAGAGGCCTATTTCAAGACGTTCAGTACAGCCATTTTGAGAGAGCAATTTTATTCAAGGCAGTTATTTTAATTTACTGCATATACAGACCAACAGAAGGTTACGTCATCATTGTAGTATGCTATAGACTGGTGCTATGTGATTGAAAAAAGCATAATACCCCCTCTTTAATTTAAATACATTTGAAACATTATAACATTTTCCACTAATCCTTTTTCTAGGTGAACAGCCGCTCATGACGTCGTTACTGATCATGAGTGAGTTTCTAGAAGCCTTGTTTTAGTTAATGCGCAAATGCTTTAAATGTAGTACGTGCAATAATCTCATTTGACAGTGTGTTCCACTGATCCATTGCAAGCACAGCGATGGCAGATTCAGTGAAGGGAGTTTTACATTTTGGGATGCTGCATTCTCCGCGAGAAGTGGATCGAGTAGTCCGAGCCATTTTATCAGTACATGAAGTTATACATTTTCTCAAAGGAGGTGCAGTGACTCCATGAATAATTATAAAAAGTAAGAAAACGTTAGTGTAGAATATTAGGTTTTATCATGAATCTTGAGCGCATAGTTATATAATGATTCAAGAGGCCCCAGAACCGTTTTGCAGGCCTGTGACCAACTCGATATACAATACATACAATTTGACAAGATCATGGAGTTCAGTGGTAAGAGTATGTATCTAAAGTTGGACAAGTTAAACACGTGATTTTTGAAAGTCAGAGTTGGGTCCAGGGTTACACCTAAGTAGGTAAACCATTAGCATTTGTTTTACTTTTTAGCCATCAATAAAAGCATTTGGATAATTTATGTGTTTAGCTCTATTTGTAAAGTACATTGCAAGTGTTTTTGTCAGTATTTAATGTCAGACAGTTTTGACTCAGCCAATCAGATTGTTTGCATTTTGGTCCGTTAATTTTGTTGTTATATTGATATTGTTATAAAGTCGAGGTCAAGCACATTGCATCTGTCTTTGGAATTTGGAAACACAGTTAATGGCAATAGTAGATTTAATTTCATACACACTTATTGAACTTTGTTGTTTGTCCAAATAAAACAACACAATTGAAGGACATTGATCTTTGCGTTGTGGAACCACATAAAGAGTGCTTCAGTATTAAAGGTAAATTATGCAACTTTGGATATAAAAAATGGATATTCATGCGTATCTGACCTTGTAGTGAGCCAGCGGCTGTGTGAGTGGTCATCATGGCACCTTTACTTTCCATCACAGTGGCCACTCGGACACTCCAGGATTATTTGGAAGGTTCTCACAGCTGACGGACCCTCTCACCAGAAAACCTACAAAACAATTGATCCTGGAGCGTTGCATAATGCACTTTTAAAGCCAGTTCTATGGCTCCGTTCAGACTGCTGACTGAAACGACCCAATTCCGATTTTTTTTGCCCCTATGTGACCTTTTCAAATGCGACCCAGGCCACTTGGATATGTGGTCCAAATCCAATACGTATCCGATCTTTTGCAATGTGACTTCAATCTGAACGGCCAGGTCGCATTTATCCGAGCTACATGTCATCGATGCGCTACAGATGCCATTCACTCTGCATTAACCTCTTAACTCCCGCCGTTTTCTCCGTTTCATTTCATTTTTTTTTTTGCCTTGTTGCCTAACTGGACAAAATAAGCTCGGTTCAGATGAGGGTTAAGAGATTAAAAGTGGACGGGAAATCGCACGTGCACTTGTTATGAATGAAGTAAAGCTGCTCACCTCTCCACGGCTGAAATCCACGGAGGCACATTTCTTGTTTAAGACATCGCTGCCTCTGCTTCACCAAAGTCCATGATCCAAAAAAACACTCTCTCTTCCTTCTTAAAATGATTCGGTTATTGATATACTTGCTCCATTAGCTTCCTTATACTTTTACATTGACCCTTGGCGTCTTTTGTTGTTTACGTCCTCAAACAGCAGTGCACTGCGCCCTCTACTGCGCATGCGAGAAACATTCGAGTCGCATAGTGTTCACGCATGGAGGTCACATACAGGTCGCATTTGAGAGTAGTATGAACGACCTTGCAAAAAAATCGGATTTTATCAAAAAATTGGAATCGAGCATCAAGACCTGCAGTCTGAACTCAGCCACAGTATCTGGTTCAGATGGTGGATTAAAGCAAGCGCTAAGGCATTAGATTACAAAAGATACAGCTTTCAATGTACTACATTTGCATTTAAGACCCCCTCAGTTTTTAAACCAATAACAGTATATGGTGGGAAAAACAATAAAGCGGCCACTGAACCATATATGCACCTTCGCTGACGAAACAAGCCAGTGAATAAAACGCTCATACATTGCAATGGGCATGTTATATTGTGGACAGTGGGTCTGTTTATTTGTGTGCTTGAAATCATAAAACTGGAGTTATTGTGGTCAGGGTTATTGCGTGGGAGGCTTTAGTGACGGGCGCGGAGGCTGATAATGGATGCAGGACTCAAATGCAATGCTGATGGATTGAGAGATAAGCCGCCGTATCAAAATAAGTTAACGCAGCAGTTCAAACTTTAGCCTGATATCTTCTCCTTACTCTGATTTTAAACTAACAGATATACGGAAATATTCAAGACAGTTTATCATGTTAACTGTGATTTAATTTGGATGAGTCGATTATGTCTTTAAGCAGACTGATGCAGTCTAATTAATTGATGTGATAAATTAATTGTCATACTCCATGTAAACATCAATTCATCCACAGTAATAAAAGCACTGGCAGAAACATCTCAGTTACGCACGTTAAATAATGCATTTGTTGTGATTTTCTATTTGCTCAACATTTTACTATGATTTACAGAGTTTGCAGTGTCAACCATTTTTAATGAAACGTTAATCTTTAGAGTTTTTGTCCGGTTGTTGACTCACGAGTTGTTTGACATGCATTACCTTGAGCTACCTCTGTTTACCTTGTGACGGCGGCAGTCACTCACACATTCATTATTTATCCTGTGGGAAAACAAGGGGAGATATAAACTTTTTATGGAAATCCAGCACACAGCAAACATCGTGACTCATTGTTTTATCAAATTAAAAACAGAAGCCTAAGTGCCTCCATCACTATAATTAAAAGACACATTGTTTTTGTCATTCTGGTTCTGAGGTCTATTATGTTTTATGAGCGCCTCAAGCTGTTGAGTTCTGACATATGTTTACAAAACTTACAACACTCTGCTTTAAGTCAAGTTGACTATAGCTCAAATACCAATGTTTTCCAAGGGCATGAGACGTCACACACCTTGCCCTATGATGTCTATGGCATGCATGAATCTGTATTATGAGGCTGTTCGGGTTGTTACCATCCCTCTGTCATTGTGCCCCAGGGCAGCAGTATATAGCTATAGAGTAATTTTAATATGAAGAATATGAACAATATGAAGAAGAATATGATGATGAGTGAAGGGCAAATGTCAAAAGTTTGGTTCAGACATTAGTGATGATAAATGGACAGTGCAGGAAGTAAAGGAAGAGGCAGAAGAAAGTTCAAAAAGCTCCTACAGGTCGCCCCAGCAGCATTGAAGGATGGGTCAAATGCAGAGGACAAATTTCTCTACGGGGATCAATAAAGTATGCCTTACCCTTAACCAAGTGGGCCTGTCTGTGTGGAGTTTCAAAATGATCCCCATGTTAAAGGAACAGGCCACCGTTTTTCCATGAGCTTAGACGAGTTGATGCGTAACTGTCTGGTCTTTACGCGTGCGCTCAGTCACGCATAAACACCGACCATGTTGTTAGCATTTAGCCTCTCCATCTCTTCTCTATGAACCCAAACGGGGGTGAAGTTAGAAGCGGCCAAGCTCTTCCACGTTTCCCCTATTTAAATACGGTTACGTGAGCCTTTACACAATCCAAGTATAGTTACTGTACACTCATTATGCTTGGTGTTTTTTTGCGTGACTGAGCGCACGCGTAAAGACCAGACAGGTACGCATCAACTAAGCTCAGGTAAGAATATATCTCAGTATGCAAAAAGGGTGGCCTGTTCCTTTAAGATTAAGGTTGTCGCTCATTGCTCCTGATAGGCTGCCCCAGCAACTCTTGAAGGAATGGTCAAATGACGAATTTCCTGACGGGGACTATAAAGTAAATCATAATCTTAACCTTTACCAGTGATGTGACCGATTGTTTGCGTGTATGATTCCATGACAAGTACTTTTAAAATGTTTGACGCTGCAGTACCTAGAGGCATATAGCCCACATCGTTATCGTCAGTCCTGTAGTGTTTTCCCGAGGTCAGATGGAGGCCACCCTTACAAATATTGCACCTGTATTCTCCCACGCATGCTTCAGTTGGACACCATAAAGCAGCAATCATCCAGGCTCCAATTTCCCTGCTAGGCTGCTGCAGTGCCATCTATCTCCTCTTTACTTCACTGATAGGTCATTAAACCGGTCTTGGAGCTGCGAAGTAAAGCACTGAATCACGGTGCAACTTCCATCTGCTGGCCCCCTTAATCTGGGGCAGAGGGCTCTCCAACAGCGCAGCACTCCCATATAAGTTTATATCATAATTGGCAGTGGCAACCTGAGAGAGGTCTGAGTAAAAATGTGATCTGATATCAACACGAGTGTATAAGGTGTGAGGGAAATGGAACGCTTTGGTAAAACTCCCACAAATCTCTGACATTTGCACCACTTTGAGACATTACCATGGTGCCGTTGGAGCTGAATCAGCAAATGTCGTGTGTGTGTGTGGGAAAGTCTGGTCCGGAAGAGTGGGCTGTTCAAAGAAAATCTTGGATAGTGAACTAAGTTAGGCTTTAGTATCATTTTGGGGCGTGGATTGGAACTGGTTTTAGGAATGTACTTTATGAAGTTTTGTGGTTACGTAACAGTCGAATTCAAATGTAAATGTCTAGTGCTGAATGGGGCATTAAAAGTGCTGTAGTCGAGCAGTGCCCTGGCAGACTGACATATTGCTGACTGTGTGTCAAACCGAGAACCAATCAATTTTAAAATACCCGCCCATTTGTAGCAAAGAGGTTTGTTGATCCTTGGGGGGCTGACTGGAGAAGTTTATTCAAATAAATACCACAGAAATACAGTTACGAACCCTGCCTACTGTATACCTATTTATGAAGTATGTTATCTGAAGTGCCGGCGTAAAAAGGAAAAGTCCTGACAAATTTGTGTCAAGAATTAAACAAAAAATGCTGAAGGGTTTCATTGTATGTAAAGGATTATCGACTTGTTCGCTCCGTTTTATTTTTATTATCCATTTATTCGTTCATAGCTAAATTTAATCCGTCATCCTGGCATTTTGGAGGTTTTTGTTGCCTTTTATCCTCACAACTTCGAAATCCTTTTAAATCCTAAGGCAGATGAAAACTTTAAACATTTCATACAGTAGACGCTACATTGAAAACAGTGTTTATAGTGTAACCATTAAGTTCTTACGCTCTGATTTGGTTTGATTTAACAGTCTATTTGTTTTCCTCCACTGAGTCTGTATTTTGAATTGATACTCAAATTAAATAGTATTTGGCCCGTCACAAAATGTTAGGGATCTAAGCGTGGAGAGACATTTAGCAAACTGTCTGTCACCTGAGAACAGGGACTCGAACCCATGAGTCACAACACTGTGACCGGAAGAGGGTCAATTAGGCCACACCAAAATGTATTTTTATATGCCACAGTTTCAAATATGATTTCAAAGATGAGGTCTATGAGCTATTCCTACCTGATGTTAAATACATTCTGTGGATGTAATCTCATCAAACGCTGCGTAGAAGCACCGGATACAGCATCAATCTGCATATGAAATTGTGTATAAGTAATGGCTCTATTTCTGCTGGTTTTGTGGTTCATGCCGATGCAGAAGCGAGGTGCTTTAAATAATGCACCATGTACCTTCAGATGAATATCACAGAAAGTCCTTTCAAGTAAAACAAAGCTTTTTTCTTGAAACAGATAAAAAGTGTATTGTGAATATTTAAACTCAAATGTCCTCACTTGTCCCCGTCACATTTGCATTTAATTTAATGAATACAGTCAAATAGGTGACGCCTTGTCAGACTGTTTGCGCAAAGCTGAACTATACTTACAAGTTTGTGTTCTGTACTTTCATCAGGGAATTTGCACGTTGGAAGGTGAGAAACACGGCGATCGAGAGGAGAGATCTGATCCAGAACCCGGTGCCGTTGATGCCTGAGTTCCAGCGCAGTGTGCGTTTGCTGGGCCGCAGACCCACCACTCAGCAGTTCATCGACACTATCATTAAAAAATATGGGACACACATTCTCATCTCAGCCACGCTGGGAGGTAAGAGAGCCCTGCTGCTTTCACTTTGCCACTCTTCCATGCCTGATTAACTGTTTTAGACCGGTTCAAATGCCTTTGCACGTGACTTTCATTTGGATCATTTGTTCCACATAAACATGTGTTCACACAAGTTAACTCAGTATCAGGTTTACACCAAACACTTCCCCAAACCTTTGTTGTTGATCATAATTTTAGTCGAAGTCAAGAAATGTCCTTCTGGGAGTGTTGGTGTTTCCCGGTGGGCTACTTCACTTTTGGGCTGACAAATGAAAATAACGGACTCTCACAGTTGGGCTATTATATGTTTATACAGCCCTGTCTCTAACTGGGCTGCAGTAGGAGTCTGGGCTGCCGTTTTGATACATGAGACAAGAATAAAGTTACGCAGATGTTTTTTTATTATTTTATTTTATTTTTCATGAAAAATAATGACTAAGGTTTTGAAATCTTTTGCATACGACTTTATCCAATCTAGCGGCTTTACACGACAGGGAAGTGTCTGCGTGACTAAAAAAAGTGGATAGAAAAGGGTAGGTGGGGCTTGAAAAGCATTTGCAACTAATGTGTAAAACGTGTGTAAATAAGACATAATTAATTTAACTTTGTTTGATATATGTGGCAACCCATGTGAAAAGAGAGGTTGTCCTCGATGCTTGCGATCCCACATTGTTAAACTTATACTGTAGCAACTTTCTCAGTGCGCCAAACCTCTGACTGCAAATAGGGCTCGTCTAAATGAGAAAACTCTCAGGCCAGTATGAGGTCCAAGCACGCTACTGTAGTCCAGCGTTTTTTTGTCTCAATGAATGTGTTTTCTA
Organism: Neogobius melanostomus; assembly: GCA_007210695.1. NCBI lineage: Eukaryota > Metazoa > Chordata > Actinopteri > Gobiiformes > Gobiidae > Neogobius > Neogobius melanostomus. The sequence goes on along the minus strand of VHKM01000221.1, from coordinate 3,412,160 downwards.
TCAACGAAATATATTGGCCGAAATCAATATCAGAAAAAGCTATTTGCGTTTGTGCTGCTCTCCTGTGTCTCCCATAATATTGAATGCACATTATTTTCCAATACATTTAAAATTCTTCTTGACTTCAAGAACACAGCACGTCTTGAAAGTTTTACGACTGTGCAAAACAACTCAAGAGCAGTAGTTGGGGAGAATATGCTTATTTGTTTTGTTTTGCAAGAGGATGTGAAGAAAATAGCTCATAATACTGTACAGCTGTGCTCCAAATATTATGGGACTAGACAGGTGTTTGTACTTCCACTATTTTAAAACTGAATGTGTTGAAAGAAAGAAAACTTTATTTGCAACTTCTGCGTTATTAGCTTATGACAAGAATGCAAACTCGTACTGAATTTGGATTTACATTTTATATGTTTTTATGTATGTTTTGTTACAGCCTATTTACTTTGGTCACTAGCCTTTACAAGCAGTACAATCAGGTCATCCCTGAGTGCTCTCTGTAATACCTGTGATAAAGTGCGTTAGTGTTTGATAAATACTTTTTAGTTTAGCTGCTAACAAGTAAAATCTAACAGAGAAATTTGTTGAGTCCTTTACATATTGTACATGATCATTTTACTAACACGTTACCCGTGTCATCAGTGATCACACATAGCATTGGACATTAGAAGCAGGAGCCATCTTTGAGTAATCTGGTGGCATGGTGGAGGATCAGGAAGCGAAACTACTGGACATTTTTGTTTTAGCTGTTTTAGATCGATATTGCATTTTCTAACCACAACATATAAGATAGTGATGAGTGTTTGCAAAATACACCCTCTTCAAAGCAGCTAAGTAACTCACATGCACCCTCGAGGCCAGAAGCGCCACTGCAGGTGTCGTAGCATGTTGCGTTTTTTTACTTACTAATTGTTTGTGAGAGTAAATACTACGCTGACAGAAAAGGCAATGGAACACAATGGAAATAATTTTTTCACTAACTTGGCTGGAAGTACTATATACAGTAAGTGGCGCTAGCCCGCAGTTAGCTTTGCCTGTTAGCCTGTTAGCTTCTTCTTCCTGATTCTATTAGTGTGTATTGCTGCTCCGAGTTGCAATTGTGGTTTTCTGGCCAGAGACACCAGGGGGATACAAGTGTAATACAAGTGTAATTAACACTTGTATTCAGCGATATATTGTGATATGATGTCGCACCACTCTCATATCTTTCAAAATGGTTCTGAATCCATTTTTAAACCAGTATCTCCGTAGCTTCTTGCTGTTGTCCCTGCACTTACATTCCTGGTGACTAGCTGGCAGCTCACTGCACCAGAGCCCTGTACATCACCTCAGCCCGCCAGATAAATAATAATGAAAGTTACCCCAGGGTGCTTCTTTACACTAGAGTCTTGAGTTTAGAGCACACAGCAAAAGTTTCACTTTCAACATGGCAGAGGAGAGGATTTACGAGATGTTCAGAATTTGGACAAACTTTGGCTTTTACCACAAAAACTGAGGCGCATAGATTAGAGATAAGAGCCACACCATATGTAACATCTGTCATGCAAAAATCAAATATCAAATGTTCCTTTCACTCTTCTAATCAGCTCCCTCTTTGAAACAAAATACAAATCGGGATCATATCGTTTTGTGACATGAATCGTGATAATCGTATTGCCAGACAATGCACACCTATTGCTCTCAAATACAAACCGACAACTCATCTGTAGTCCTGCAGAATCTTGGTGCACCTGTGGTCATGAGGATGTAATTCCAGATCATTCCCATCTCCCCTCTGAAGTTAAATGCTTCAAATATGAGCTCATAATGAAGGAACTATCTCATTTTGAGAAATACCCACACTCAAATCTCTAACAGGTGCTTTTTAACTACACCTTCTGTTTCATTTATTACTACCGGCATCAAGCTGGGCCCAGATAATTGTTATTGGAAATGTAATGTATTCATGTGCTCAAGATTATACAGCATCTATTTGTCAAAAAGGGAAAATAATATTCAGAATTATGCTTCTATCATTGTATAATAGTGGGGAAATTAGAATGAGATTGGTACAGCAGCGCAAAATCCACTTACAAGTTTCCTTCCACTGTCAAAGTTTCCTTGGTGTAAATACTGTAATTTATAGTTCTGCTCATAGGAGCCATTGTTAGACCCTTTATTTACCCTTCTTTTAAATTATTGCTCCAGACCTTTTTTTTTTCATATTATCCAGCTTTAGTGCAAAGATACTGTGTTTATCTAACTTTCTTGTTCCAATTAATTGCGTCTTTTCCCTACTGCTGTTTAATTAGCCAATTCATTCATTACTCTATTCAGAAGCATTGGTTCTGTGAATAGTCCCTTTTCTTGTTGTTTTTAGTATTTACCCCCAAGTGTTTTACCCCGAGTGTGTGTTTGTACATGAAGCCTCTTCAATTAATTTGCATTTGTGTTATTGTTATTTAATGCAGACTGGCAAAAAGCAATTTGTGCAGAGACATTATAACGTGTGTGAACCTGCGTGCTTGAAAAAATAGCGTCATGTGATGTTAGAGCATTGAAAGAACCACTAAAGAACCGCGTATGAAGCGTCATCTCTTTTCGCCCTCTGTAGATTTCGCCAAGTCTGCTTTATTGGCACCCAGGGGAGCAGCGTAAATGTTTGGATGTTCAGTCTTTTTTATTAACAATGTATAACAAAAGATTTTGGCTGTCACCCAACTATCCTCCCTGCTGTTTGAACAACTCAGCTGTGCCTTTTTGTTGTTGCACGTCAGAAAACCAATTCAGTGTGTGTGTATGTGTGTTTTTGGAATTATGCCTTTTTACACACAAACACGGTAAATATTATTCCTCTGCACATACGTAATATTCTGATTTGTTGACGGTATGTTAAGTGCCCTTAGCTCCCTGTGATGAAGTCTTAATTTAACATAGCACTGAAGAGGGAATACATCCGTCAATTGGAATTCCTAAAATAAGTGACGCACCCCTGCTGTCCCAGTCTAAATATAGATGTTCTTATCTCATTCCGGAGCTCTGAAGGACATGCAAGCACAGCTAACTCTGATCACTTTGACAATTGCATTTTAAAGCTATAATAATTAGCTAATCATCGTCCCTTATTCAAACAAACATGTCTAATTCCTCACTTGCGAAATAGGGGAGACGGGGGCTATTTGTCACACTTTTTTTTCTAGAGCTCACTGCTCATCAACAGAAAATTCCACAAGAGGCAGACCTGCATCAAATGAAAGCTTGAACCCATGACTTGAAATTATAGATATAATAATTAGAGATAGATGATTATCTATTCAGCCCCATTCTTAGGGCTAAATAGTCCCGAGTCGTCTGTGAAACTTACATGGCTGCTCAATCTATTAAAAGGGGAAAAAGGCGGGAAGCCCTGTGCTCACCGTCTACCTAGCCCGATAAACCACGCCCACTTCTTTTCTGATGGGTCTGGACATACACGGTAAACAAGTGGCTGATTGGCGGCTAACCTATCACGAACCAATCACGTCCGTCACAGATAATTGACAAGGTTACGTTACTCGCTGCACCACTATGTTGTAGTTCTCCTAACAGTGACACGAGCAGATGTTATTAGCTAAAACTAATCATGGATGAAGTAGTCGAGGATTTTGCCTCCGCGTTCTCGTAAGTTTATATTCAGTTCATATTATGTGAGTTGCACTACAGCTGTCGTCACGTCCGCTAATTGCTGATTGGTTTATTTCACTGACAATCTGTGCGCGTTAGGCCTGTTCAAACTGCTCCCATTGCTCCGTGACCAGACTAACTTCCCTGCGAGGAATGGACAGGGAATAGTATGGCAGAGCCAGGCTACCGTCTACCAAGTGTCTTTTGGAGTCGCCCCTGGCCACAAGGGGGCAGTATTACAGCAATGTCAGCTCCCCGTCCTGAGGACCATAGAGAAGCATGTTCCTCGCCCATTGCTTGAAGTAGATCTCGCTTCCTTTTTCATCACATTGCGATAAATACCGTAAATCCTCTAATACTGGCCTGTATTCCATTAACGGCCGGGTCTCTAACAGTGGCCGGGTTCGTAGCTGGCGGAGGCAAATAAAAGCCGGTCTCTAAAACAGGCCGGGGCTATTATTAGAAACTATAGCGGTAGAAATATTTCCCATGTTCGGAATTTATCTCATACTCGTGTAAACGATAACTCACGTGCAGGAAGTAAACAAACGGGAACTCAAGCCGAGAGAGGGAACGCTGAGGAGTGGAGCTGATCCATCCTTTGAGACAGATTTAGCCACTTTTCAAACCTTCTGTGACTATAAACAGGGCAAGCAACAAATGTTGTGTGACCCTCCAGGGTTTTAATAAAGTCACCATCAAAGCACATCCAGCGGCTCCGTGTGCAGGTCAGTCCCCAATAACTCCTCCGATCGGCGCGAGCGTCTCGTCTTCTCTCGGGTCTGTTTTATGATCGATCACAAACACAAACGCTCCGTCTAAACTCGCCTTTACACCAGATAACAACAAATAATCCCAAATCCGCGGTAAAAAAAAAAGAAAAAAAAGAAAGAGAAACCTGGCGTGACATTGATGTCAATGTTCCGCTAACAGCAGCGAAACGCTTCCTGTTGTCCCTACAAAATAAAACGCGTCAATGTTCCAGCCGCTGGGAGAGTGTTTGCAATGTTAATTAATAAATGAACCTAATATTTTAGATTCAAATGGACACAAATCCCGTTTTTCTTCATTCTACTGGTCGTCCGTTTTGCTCAAATAAAAATAAAGGCCTGTCTCTAATATTGGCCTGGTTCCAATAAAGGCCTGGTCCTCGATGTGCTTGAGTAAATAAAGGCCCCAGCCTATATTAGAGGATTTACGGTAGTTATTAACCATCAAACACAACAAGTTGACTGTGACAATGTGACCCATGTGCGTGGCAGGTTGTCACAATGTTTGGGGTTGATTGTCACTATTTTGCTTTTTAATGGAGTTTTTGATGTTAAAATGAAATTTGATAAACCTTTGTAACTTTTTTGCTTTTGAGATAAAAGGACAAAATGCTCCACGAGGTGTAAAATGTGCAAATTCACCAAATTACCCAAACATATGGCCTCTACAAAAGCTAATTTTAAAATAAAGTGATCATAAAAACATATCTGACACAAAAGAATAAAATTCCCACAATTTATACATGACAAATAACCCCTCAGTCTGTGTGACAACTAACCCAGAGTGTCCACTTTACGAACAATGTAAGCTAGCTAACAAACAGCTTTAGCGTGTTCGTTCTAAAGCGGCTCAAATCAAAGCTAACGTCTTTGTCTTCTGTTTAGGGCACTAACAAAAGGAAAGCTCTCACTACAAAAATAACCCAGACTTTAAAGTTTGGGAAAAGGCATAAATTCAATTCAAATGCATCCTTTCCTTACAAAGCAGAAAACTAAGCAAAAAGCAAATGTTGCACCTCCCATCCAACTTTCAGCTGTCTTCCGTTGTTCCCCAATATGCTCTTTATAACCATACCAACAATACCCCCCAACAACCGGATGATTAATGGATTACTTGTAATTGTGTAAGTTCCGGTAAGTATTTGTGTATGTGCTTGAAGGTGCCTTACATTTGGGAGACTTGACAGTAAAGCTAACTTAAACTTGAACTGCACAATCTGAAAACACGAGTCTTTTAAAGAAACTGTATCGCCGCCCCCGTTCCCGCGTCCACGTGCGGTCCTACTTTAGCCTACGGGTTTGTCAATCAGCCCTTTATCTTGGAAAACATTGTGAAAAGTGATTTAATCTGAGTAAGCCAAAATAGAAACATTATTGTAGCTTCAAGTTACTAAAAAAAAGGAAAAGGAGGAAGTTCTACTCCTGAAATAATCACAGTATCATTTTCAACCACAGCATCCGTCCTCATCTCATTTGTGTTGCGCTGCTCCGAGCCGTCATCAGTTTTACTTCTATGTCTCCTTACTGCATTAACCTTAAGCTCTGCGCTCTGTTTCCTGTTATGGGTCAGTGAGCTTTTATGAGAATCCTGGAATAGGCCATTACAGAAAACACTTAGAAGGCGCTGAGGTGATACAACAAGAGTGAGAGCCTAATACTCTTGGCAGACAGACACACATACTGTACTTTTCACTGCAATTTCACTGAAATAACATGGAGACACTATTGTAAATTCCTAATCCAAGCAGTAAATGTGCCTTGTTCCGGCTTTTAAAAATGCTTATACTCACACACTGTTAGGTTGGTATGTTTTATTGCTAAATAAAATAGTTTAGCTGGGAGGGAAGCATTTCAATTAAAGATAAAACGCAGCTGCTATGGAAATATATTATTTCAGTAAATATTTCAGTTATGTTGTTTATTTACCCAGACACTAAACTATGTACAACTTGATATGAGAGACAAGGACTCTGTGAAAAAAGCTGTGAAAAAATTGTATATCTATGATGTGTTTTGGCTACATATACAAGGCTGTAACAACTACTATATAATGATCTGTGAATCTCTGTGACTTCCTGATGGTGTAAGAGAAATGGGAAAGAGCTCTGAAAGCAGCATGTAGCCTCTCTGAATTTGTCAATAGATTTTTGGTTATTTTTTCAACTTCCACACTGCTAGCTATCAGCAAATCATGTTTTGAAGCTGCCGTCGGCTATTCTCCTGGAATTCTTTTGTTAGTAGGTGTCAGTAGTAATCCCTGCTCTGCACCCCCTGCCTCCACACCCCTCACTCCCCCTCCACACACTGCCCTGATGGTGCATTCAAAGGGAAACGTAAATCTCTTTAATCAAAACACATTTATCTGCAGAATGAATAAGGTACAGTATGTAGCAAAGTATACATTTTGATAGTTATGTGCCTAACTGCAACGTTCATGTAAGTTTGTGTTTTTTGTAGGGCCGGGACTTTTTTCGATTAATTGCGATTAATTAATTACATGAGGTTTAGTGCGATTAAAAATATTAATCGAAATTAATCACACTTTACTTTTCACACTTCACGCTTTCCTTTTTTCCTGCAGACGCACAATTAATGGCAATATTGCACTGGTCTGTTGGACTTGGTTGAACAAAAATAAACACTATTTTGTAGCTTAAGCTTATGTATTCAGTCATTATTCAATGGTATACTAAAATCCTTATGAAAAAACGTACTTCTCACTGTTCTCAGGTCAAATATTTATATGCGATTAATTTCGATTAATTAATTACAAAGTCTCTAATTAATTAGATTAATTTTTTTAATCGAGTCCCGGCCCTAGTTTTTTGGCATTTACAACATAATTGTTCCTTTAGAACTAAATTTACAATACAGAGGTTTTATTTCCCACACCCTTTGTACACTTCATACACTTGCCGATGGTGTGTGCTTTATAAACAGAGAAATGACCATGGGGTATACTACAAAGCTGGATTAGAGGGTTGGCGGGGTAAATTCAGGGTCAACATGGTGCATTACCAAGGAAACATGCATTGGACCAGGTTCAGTTCCCAGGTTAGATAAGAAGGCGGCTCTTTGACCACTCAGAGGAGAAAATCCTCTGCTTTGTCACCCAAACTCTGCAGTTTGCAGAGGGGGGTGAGTAACAGAGAGCGAAGAGGAGGAAGCACCTTGAGCAGTGGTGAGAGAAGTCCTTTATTTGAAAGCGTGCATGAATTTTACAAAGCAGCAACATCATATTGTTATTTTTACCATGTGGCAGATGCAGATTTATATGAGCCAGGGTTTGCCCAGGTCATAGTTGGACGCTTGTGCTTATTGAAGCCAGATGCTTGTCACATCTGCCAATAATGAGAAACTCTTTTATTGATACTATTAATGATTCGGCAACGGCGGGAAAAACGAGGTATATGCTGCGACAGAGCACTTACAAAATGAAGTGCACCAATCGAATCAGCAGCAAAAGTTTGTTGTCTCCCAAAACTATTTAAGATGGAGCAATCCCAGATTGATATTGTGCAAAAGTCAAAGAACATTTGGTCTTTATTATATATTTATTGTCTGTTTTCCCTGTCAAAATCCTGACTTAGGGTTTCCCAGTGGGCCCCTCACAGCCCTGCTGCTGTGGGGCTCAAGTCCCTAACCTGCCTATGTCAGCACCGTCGTTGCTTTTATAATGGGCTGATACGAAGGAAATATTGTGTGAAGAAACATCAGCATCACTGGTAACACCGCCCCATGATCGCTTTGTTACTCTTCACTTAACAATTGCAGCCTAATATCATCTGGCTAAAACTGTATATGAGGCTGATTGTTGTCAAATCAAAAGTGTCTATTTTAATTATTTATATATTTATTTATTTAAGATAAAAGGGGAACAGTGCATATTAATGAACATGAACAAATTGGGCCTTGGACTAATTGTCCCGTCTAAAAGCTTGAGACGGGTAGACTAGACTAGATTTTATGCAGTTATCAAGGCTGTTAATTCAGCCAGCTTCTTCCCTCACTGTGCGCACCGGGAATTCTGCAGTCACTCCTTCATATGATTTACCACAAGGACCACAACCGCAAATTACAGGAATAAACCTTATTAAACAAGCAAGATGACGATGAAGGCAAATTATATAATGATTGCCGTTTTGGGACGTTTTCAAAGGAGACAAAAAAGTAGTGAAATAAGGGTGGTAGGAAGGGGCACGTAAATATGTTTTTGCATGATCTCTCTTTCTATGCAAACACCAAGACGACATGTAAAGTCCACAGACCTGGGAGTGCTAAAAACCTTTGACATGGTCTTAGATATGAACTAGACAAGCCAACAGCTTAAGTCAGACAGTCAAACTTGAATTTAAACCTTTGGCACATTTGGCAGTTCATTGCTTTTTTTGGTCAAGGTCAAGGACAGGTTTTTTATAAAGCACATTTACAAAAGAGTACAGGTTCAAAATGTACAGTAGAGACCTGCAGGGGAAGGGATTTTCAATCCCGCTCCCGACGCCCTCCTGCCCACGGGACTCTCCTCCCCTGACCGCCTGAGGTTTTCCCACGGGTCCCGACGAGTCCTGAATTTTTTAAGGCACATTCTGAAGGTCATTGCAATTCATGATGGTGAGTACAGCACAGGGACTGAGTGAGGTTTTGACAAGCATTAACACGCACCACTATGATCATGTACCTGCGCCAGGAGATACAGCGGGGTTGGGTGTAGTTTGGCTGTAAGTTTGGTTGGTCAGTTTGGGGCGAGAGCTGCTGGTGAAGGTGCGCACTGCACACCGCAGCAATCTAGTCTACGTGAGGTCTCTGTCATCTCTCCCTGTGAATCGGACTCAAGAATCCAAATCTAGGCAGTTACAGGCAGTCAGAGTGGTCCTCTCCCGACCTGGAGCAGTGTGGAGCTTTGCTTCCCTAAGCATACCAGTGTCCACTGCAGTGGTAAAGGGCGGTGCTCGTTCCACGTGTCCGTTGCTACATTTTTGTCAAAAATGATCTATACAGAATTATAGGTTATGATAAAGTGAGCTTACAATTGTTTTGTTGTGAACTTGACACTGTCTCATTCCCACATCACTTGAATGTGAGTGCTAATGTTTGGATTTGGAAATGTCTTGAACAGTTGTAAAATTCCTATCACCTAAACTTAACACTGCCATTGAACTGGAGACAATAAATTGCATTTTAGTTTTAGAATGACACTCCCAGCATCCATTATGTATTTGAAACATAGAAGTTATTTAAATAAAACAATTTGCACTTGCATTGTTTTGTTTAGTTCTTGAGAAAGAACTCTGAAATGGTGACACAGTTGTCAAATTATTACCTCTGTGCTGCAAAATAAAGGTCTGTTGGAGGAACCACTCAACTCAACTCTGAAGAGTAATCCAGCTCTGTGTTTTATGCAACCTCTGACGGATCAGGCCCTTTCAAGGTAATAGTTTCTGTGCTCATGCTGAAGTGTAAAAGGACTTCATTGAAATAACTTCAAGTCACTGAGGCCTGGGGGTAAAACAAACTGTAGCCGTTGGGTCTAACCATAAAACTGACTCACACAACAAAAGTCCTTCAATTTATTTCCACAGGCTTTTGAAACAAAATCACCAAATGCTTGAAAATTTGACACATTATCTTCATATTTCAATGTTGTTTGAGTGAATTAAAACATACAACAGCAGTAGCAAGATGTTCCCAAGTTTGGCTGTTGAAAGCAGTGGGACAACTAACCGATGAGACAAGCATCCCCGGTCTTCCCTGTAGGCCCATAGTTCTTAGGTTGGGTCCCTTGATAACAGTGTAGTGCTATAAGCTTGTCGTGCTTATAAAATAAGTTTTGATTTGTATGAAATGGTTTGCCACACCAGCAGAAACCCCCTGAAAATATTATCTTACAAAGCGCTTTATTATGTCACACTCGGCTGGAGATAAAAGGGCAGATGAAGGATTTAGCACAGGTCCATTATGCGAAAGCCGCAGTGAAAGTTAACTGTGTCAGTGAGTTTCCCCAGGCCTCCGGGACAGACCAGGGGACGTCATAGAGAATGAGTCCAGCCTTAAACTGTCTGTACTCTAATCAGCCATGAGACAGGGGCCTGCTGCAATACAACCTCTGGTCACGGTCACCACAAGTTAACTGACCAATTCCAGTGCACCCTGTGGGCTAAACAACCATTCAGTGCACACAGACCTGAGCATGGGACAAAGACATACATGTGTTTTACCCATATTATTAACTATATCTTCAAGGAAAAGATAGTCTTGTGAAGTTGGAATCTTTTTAAGTAATGTGTTCATGATGGTTTTTAAATGGTTTTCCCACATGAACATAATTTATTATGTTGCAGGCCTGTGTTTTTTCATCCCGAACAGTTAGTTCAAGATTATGTTGGTGTAAAGTTACAAAAGTGAATCGCTATTTGATCTGGGATCTGTGTGTGGGATACAAAAAGATGTTCCATGTATTCCATGTACAGCAGTGAGCAGCCAAAGCTTTCATTATGTGTCAAAGGCAAACACAAGACATGCAAATCATAATGATTGCTCGGCACAGTGCAAATATTAGACTGTTTGTGCTCTAAGCGTTCGCATTCCTCCCGACTGTGTTAAGCAGAGCAGAAAAGAGGTTACTGGTTCAATTTGAACTTGTTATTTGTTTTTTTCACAACACGTTTTCTGTTCTGAATCTCATTTTTGACATTTCTGGCAGTTCTTGACTGTTTTTCCTTTTCTCTGTGATATTTTCAGAGGGTGTGACAACTTCCGTGAGAAGATAATTTGCACCAGTTATCTATGTGTGAAAATCAGTCATCAACTTCAGCATCTGAGCACAGATACATGATAGCATGAAGACACTCAGAGAAACAAAGTCTTCTTCCTGTAAACTATTTTGTATATAAGATGAAACACTGTGAAAAAAAAGATGCTTTATACAGTTGTTTGAACCTCTTGTTAAAGGGACTAGACAGAGTTTAAATATTATTATTTTCTACCCCCTACTTGCTTCAGCAATGTCTTACTGTGTAGACTGAGCCCAGACTTATTCACCACAACTGCCCCTAAAATCCTGCACTGTCCCTGACTTACGGGTCTGAATGGACTGTAGCCTCCTGCATGAGCCCAGAGGGGTGAATAATCGGTGTCCAGGGTGAGAAGGGTCAGCTGTGATCCAACCTACACGCCTCCGGTTCCTGGAGGTGACCAGGTCCTCAAGAGATGGGAGCTTACAGTTAATTACATTCTCAGTACCATCACAATGCGCTGCAGTCTGTGCCTGTCCCGGTCTGTAGTACACGTGTACCACACGGTGATGGAGGAGGTGAGGATGGACTCGATGATGGCCGTGTAAAACTACACCAGCATCCTGGTAGGCAGCTTAAGTTTCCCTCACCTGCCGCAGGAAAAACATCCTCTGCTGGCCTTCTGGATGAGGGAGCTGATGGTTGGCTCCCATTTGAAGTCCTGGGTGATGATGGTGCCCAGGAAACGGAAGGAGTCCACGATGGAGATGGAAGTGGGAGGTCTGTCAGGATGAAGGGGGGCGGTGGGGCTGTGTCTTTCCTGAAGTTTTCTGGGCGTTCAGCTCCAGGTTGTTGTGGCTGCACCAGGACACCAGCCGGTCCACCTCTCTCCTGTAGGCAGGCTCTCCTGAGCCCGATGGGGTGGTGTCATCCGCAAACTTGTCATGTGATGCCCTTCTCAGACAGTTGTCAGCAGGTTTGGTGATGTAAACTCTAGGTGGGACTGTTGCATAATAATACATTGTTGGGCGTTGTCGTTTTCACTATAGATCTACTAAACAAATTGACTGCTGCATGTCAGACTAAAAAGAAGCATTTAACAACATATCAGCAAATACACAATGATTTCACTATGAAGTGGAGTCAAACAGCATACGTCTTTTAAACAGCAGACTGTTGCTTAACAATGCAGAGCAAAATACCAGTAATTTATGTCCTGCAAAAAGTAAACGACGGAGTTGTACACGGATGTCTGTTTAGCGCTTTGTGAAAGTCACGGCAGCTTCCCCACTTCATCTTGTGTCTCCAGCTTCAAGTCTCGTTTCAAAAAGTTACCAAAAAATTATAAATATTTGTGTAATCGACCGATGCAAGTTTTCCATTGTTTTGAGAGAGTGGCCAAGTGAATGTGACCAATTAACTTTGCGTGAGCCTAATCTTAGTTAAACCGGACATGTGTGTGTATGTGCGGGAGGTGGGACCATGTTAGGGACTTCCGACTTGTCAGGTGTAGTTGAACAGGCCGCTTAGTCGTGGTCTCTCTCCCATTCTCCTGGTGGCCTCGAGCTGATGTGAGTAACTGCAGGGGCTTTGTCCCCGGCTCAGCTAGGCATTAGTCGAGTTAGCTACACTCCAGCGAGTAGATGAAAACTCACGGTTCAGTCAAGAAGGTTTGATGTGACAATCAAAAATGTTGCTGTTTTTTGGAAAAATGCAAATGTCCTTAAAAGTTGGATAGTTACAATCACGTCATATTTGACGGGCAAAAACTTAGGATCTTTGGTTCTTCTCTGAATAAAGGAAGTTGTGAGGTCAGCGGGGTTTGCATGGAGAGTCATGTTGACTCTCTTGTTGCATCCTTTCCTTCCCTGTCCTTTTCTCAGCTCTGTCTGGAATTGAACTGAGGATCTGCTGATTTACGTGTTGCCTATGGTGATACTGGGGTCGGACCCTCGGTTTCCGCGGGAGTCGGAACCAATCGATTCATGTCGTAACTCGATATAGTCGGGACACAAGTCACAGTGGGAGAGTAAGTCTTTCAGTACTGTTCCTGAAGAAATGCAGTTTGATTGAAGTAAACACATTAACAACATAACAAAACTTGTTACACATGCATTATCGACATTTTACATAATGTACATTGTACAGGCACCTTTGTGGACCTTGGGAAAGAAACATCATTAGCACAGATCACATTTGTTGAGTTTGTTATTGTTATTGTTGTCTGTGAATGTCTGTGGCTTTGACAAGTCGGAGTCCCCACCTCTGGTGGTGAGATCAAAAGATCGTTTCAGTACAGTCTTCATTGTCCTCATCTGTATGTTTGTTGAATTTGACTTGGTATGACGTAATCACGGTGATGGGGCAGCACAGGCCAAAACGTCACACGCTACAAATGCTATGGTGTCTAGAAGTATCTTTAAAAGCCTGAATCACGCATGCTATTGGATCCTCTAGTACAGGGATTCCCAAACTTTTTTGGCCGGGACCCCAAAATTGACACGTAAACATCTTGGGACCCCCATTGTATAAAGTTATTGCCTCTTACACTACTTTAGAAAGAAAAACATTTTATAATCAAGTTAATATGTATCTAAACTGTTTATTTGATCAACTGAATGAATTTACAGTAAAACATGTACTAAGAACAGTAGCATTTTTCTTTTTGTTTCATCTTGAAATCATCTGGGGACCCCCACCCAAGGCCTCGCGACCCCCCGAGGGGTCCCGACCCCCACTTTGGGAACCACTGCTCTAGTACAGTGGTTCCCAAACTTTTTGGAGTCGTGTACCCACTGAAGCTTTAGGTGACAAGTCGCGTACCCCCTACTTTGACGCAATTGAAAACACTTGGAATATCACAGTAATATTATTTTATTTCCTCAATTATTACAGTAAACTCAAGCAGGTTTTCCACATTCAACATTGTTTTACTCGTTTGGGTGATTGAGGCTATTAAGAATATGTAAATACAAAAATGTATGAAAATACCAGTTTTTGATTATTTTTGGAAACGACGCTGTTAGTGTGAATGGGTAAAGCTTAGTGTTCATCAGACTCTGGTTTGGACTCTGTGCTCTGGCCCCGCCCCCTCTGCGTCTCCTTCAGTCGTACTGTCAAACCACCGGTACAGACTCAAATGTGCTGGTTTAAGCTTTTGTTAAAGCGAAGATAATGTTTACACAGGACATTACCATCTTTGCAGCTCGTAAATGTAAACGTATGTGTCAGATACAAAGCCACGGGTTTAGTGGCAGAGGAGGGGCCACAGATGCTTCTCCTTCTCCCCTCGCTTCTCAGATCAGAATGAGAGGAAACTCCTGTTGCAAATCGAAGTCACCATCAGTCTGACGGCACGCGCACAGGCTCCTCTCTCTTTATGACAGATATTACAGAAATTGCTGCTCGATTAAACTCTGGCACGGTTCACGTTAAAGGCGCTGCTGTTGTAGCGAGGGCTGACGCATTTAGGTCCAGGACAAGCTTATCCACGTCTGAATTATAAGACTATTTCGCCTGTATAAGCGCGTTTCCCATGCGGCGGTTTTAACGGGTCAATATCGATCTGATTGTGATAAACATTTATTTTTCTCCAACATTTCTTTGCGTACCTCCGGGGTCGTCCTGCGTACCTCCGGGGGTTCGCGTACCACAGTTTTGGAACCCCTGCTCTAGTATACTTGCTTTCATAAACTTTAAAGGAATAGTCTGCTCCGCCAAATAACAATATAAAGAAATCACAATATATTATTTGTTTGAGGAGTGGATATTCTAAAATGCAGCAGGCACTGTGCTTAAAAATGAAGTTAGTTCACAGACTTAAGCAGCTTATGAATGGTGGGGATTTTTACACTGAACTGGAAGCTGCTACAAAAAGCTGCAATTTATATGCAAATCACAGCAGACAGTGTCAAAGAGACGATTCATATCTCACTCCTGAAATCAAAAGTGTAACAAGAACGCATCTGAAAGTGGCCAACCATAGATCTGTAGTATTTCGGCATCCTATGAACCATTCACGCCGCATGTATAAGTGCCATTGAAATGCAATTCCCCAAAGTGCTTTCTTCCTTTTCTGTTATGATTTTGGTATGTTATCTTTCTCTCTTGCTGTGCCATTTGTCGCAAAAGATAATTCCAATTGTGATTGATTTGTTTGAAGCCAGAGATTATTCTCAAGATACTGTATGAAGGTTGGACTTCTATATATGTGAGCCTGTGTCATGCGGAAATAATGCTGTTCTATTGAGGGTAAATCCAGGGACATTTCTGGGGACAGTGCCAACTCAGGATAAAGCTACAAATATGGAGTGTGTTCCTGGAAAACTGGGGCATCCGGTTTCTCCAGCTAAAAACTGTCCGGTTATAACCGGACCCTCGACTCATTGCTCTCGTTAAGAGCACCCTGGCTTTGTGCCCAAATCAGCTATATGATTAGATTAAGGATTCTTAAACTAGGATTTCACTCAAATACTCAAAGCCTGTGCTAAAAGCAAAACAGAATAGAGTAGAATGAAATCAAGCAAAATAGAAAAAGAAAACTTGAAAAGGTGATATGACAAAGATAGGGATAACATAAGACATTATCTAGAACCTCCAGTACAATTTAGCAATATTTCAAAATTCTACCAATGTTATGGCCACCATTTTGAGGACTTTGCATCCTTCCAAAAATAAATAAATAAATACATTGTTTTGAATTGGAAACTGCCTAATATTTCACCACACCTATGAATACTACTGACCAACCCGGTTCTATATTACATCACTAGTTAGTGAGTAAACATTTCTAGATACAGTTTACATTTGTATTTCTGCAAATTAATTTTCTGTTTTTCTTCTATTGTAGGTGAGGAGGCCCTCACCATGTACCTGGCCAAGAACAAGCTGGACAGGAAGCTTGTCAATGCCACACAGAATGTGGAGGCCCTCCATCAGCTGGCATCATCGTACTTCATTGACCGCGATGGCACCATGAGGAAGCTCCACGAGATCCAGATATCAACTAATGCCATCAAGGTGAGTTCACACCACAGTGACGGCAATGCTAATTAAGCATGAATATTTATTAGTTATGTAATTTAACCCTATTTACGAAGGTTAAGACAATATAAACATCAAGCTAAAGTAGTAAAGGCTAATTTCTCTTTCACATATTTGACACAGTTAATTTAATATCACTAGTTACTGTGTTGATCCTCAATAAGCTTGCTTTGTTTATCACAATATAATTATCTGCCTTCACACTCTTTGTGTTGCAAAGGTTTATGTACACTAGTCAGGTGTGTCACAACAGCCACAGCCTGTTTTCTCACACTCAGCTTGTGTCCACTCCAGAATATGCATTATTTAATTATTTATTGCCCCTCCTGGAACCGCCACCTTAACGTGGTGGAGGGGTTTGAGCGTCCGAATGATCCTGGAGCTCTGTTGTCGGGGGCTTGGTGCCCCTGGTAGGGTCTCCCATGGCAAACAGGGCCTAGGTGACGGGTCAGACAAAGAGCGGTTCAGAAGCCCCTTATGAGAGACCAACAGGCCCGGTTAGAACCATGAGGCCGTCCTTCTGTGGACCCACCACCTGCAGGAGGAGCCATAGGGGCTGGTGCAATGTGATTTGGGCAGCTCCAACAGCTGCCCCCACGACCCGGCAACGGACAAGTGGAAGAAGATGGATGGATGGATGGATAATTATTTATTACAGGGACTGTGTATAGTAATCAGCAACACTTTAAATATGCCAGAATTAACCTGACGGCTATTTCTCATCCATAGTCTCTTGACAGATGTTATGTGTCATCCTAAAAGAAAGGATGTGACAAATACAACACAGCACACTATCATTAAGGATTTACTCCTTATCGATCTGGTGCTTTTATCAGTACTTTAAAAGGCAAAAAAATGTTAGATAGAGGCTACTGTATAGGCCTATATTTAGTTTTCATTACACTTCTTTATTACACATTTACTCTACATTTGGACCTAATTTGTTTTCAATTAGCACGTACACTTAATATATGGGAGTTAAAATACAAATATAGACCAAAATGTTAAATATAATATATATTTTTTTATTATCTAGTAAACGCTGTTGGTCAGATTTGACTGTAGCTCTGTCTAAGTCCAAAGGAAATCTTAGTTCTGTAAAATAATGAACTAGAGCCACAGCCTGTTTTCTCACACTCAGCTTGTGTCCAGTGGGTCAACACCGGCTCGCATTGACGTGCACGTGGGAGCGAGCACGCGTGTGTGGAAAAATAGACTCCTCCCGAAACTCTTTAGTTCGGGAGGCTCGTCTGTCTGTATGTTACGCTTTTTACAGCGGGTTAGCGACTGCATCTCGGGGAGTTTCTGAGTAGAATAAGCAAGTTTAGAATGTTTAACACCGTGTGTCTTTCCTGCCCCTGTCTGAGTAGGGGAAAGCTGCAGACCCGGAGCCGAGACAGATCTACCGTGAAGCGAATCCACCATGATAGTGCTCCCTCTGCTGGATAAGGCGGATCTAGACCGATCAGCTTTTAGGAAGCTTGATGTTGATTGACATGTTGATCTACTTCACGCACATGAGGAGTTAGTTGGCTTAGTTATTTCAAATTTTCATGAAAACAAAACAAAATTCTTATGAACTCATTTGGAAAGTGCAACTAGATGCTTCTGTTGATTGATAAAGATAACATAACTTCGAACAGCATACACATTGCTTGTTATTTTTGTTCCTAAACAACCCTAACCTAACCTAATCTTAACCCTAATCTTAACCTAACCCTTACCCTAACAACCATAACCTAATCCTAAACCTAACAACCCTAATTTAATTTTAACCCCAGAGGCGTGCTGGCCATAGGGAGAGTCAAGAGGTTTCCCGGTGGGCCGCGGTACTGTTTAGGGCCGGGCCGGGCCGGGCTGCCCCCACGAGGGGGAAATGTGTCAAAATCAGAAAAAATGTTCGCATCTAACTTTTCATTCTTGTGGCGGGGAGATACCATTTGACGTTGAACTAACTCATAGGGGTGTTTAAGAGGAACACCCCTCCGCTTTAGTTTAAGTTGGTGCCATCCAATCCAGCGGAGACAAGTGTCCGCGCGAGTAAAGAGAGAAAAAGTCAGTGAAAGGTAGAAAAGTGGAAAAATAAATATTTGTATCTTCATAACTTGGTGCTGATTGTGGAGTTCTATCAGGCTCAGACTGTGTGTGCAGCGGCCCATGTAAAAAAGAAAGCATTAGAAATGTGTCGAAGCCATACTTGAACCAGGGACCACCTGCACCAGAGACTAGCGCGCTATCACTGAGTTATAAACCCACAGAAGAGATTTTAAACGATTTTAAACTAACCCTAACAATAATTGTAAAACATAAAATATTTACAAATATTCGTCATAGATCTGCTCCTACCAGCAGAGGGCGCACTATCACCGTCGTGGATCTGTCTCGGCTCCGGATCTGCAGCTTTCTATTATTGCCCTGTCTCGCTTCACACATGGCTGCAGAGGGAGGGATGGCGCGGGGATGGTCCGACACCGTACGCTCTCGGGCGGGGTCGCGGGGATGAACAGATCCAATGCTGCAAATGCATCCATGAGAGCAGAGAGAGCCTTTCTTTTTGTATTTATTTATTGGTTTATTTGGTCGGGACAGTGCATGTTAATGAACATACATGGGTCTCATGTATGTAAACAAGCCACACCAGATTGTAGCCTTGGGCTAATTTGCGTCCGTCGTCCCCCATGTGCACTCTCAAACACACTCTCATTCATCCTGGCCTATTGTACATGTTTTTAGTGGTAGGGGAAACCGGAGTACCCGGAGGAAACCTACACAGGCACAGGGAGAACATGCAAACTCCACACAGAAAGGCCCCGTTCAGGTGGGAATCGAACCCGAGACCTTCTAGCTGTGAAGCACGAGCGCTAACCACTGTGCCACCGTGCCGCAATCTATTCTATTGCTTATTTGAGCGCAGGTGATTAGCAAGCAATGCAGCGACCCTGTTATGAAGACCGTTAAGGCTGGAGCTTATCGGTCCAGGTGGACCAGTACACGTGGCCCCAAGACTGTTCTGATACCGGGTTTTGGCATGGTTTTACAATGGCATCGGCCAAAAGAGCGGATCTGTCATTTTTGCCACAGAATACAAGGAGTCATTAGCAACTCGATTCAGATTTTAAACGTTGGAGACGTTAACACAAATGTGCAATGGCTGTTTCAATCAATGTATGTTTGGTACGAGACAAAAATACTTTCAATAGATGGCAACAAGAAGAAATTACTCTGACTAAAACATGTACAATAGGTTAATCCTCCAGCCAGGGGCTTCTGACCACCAGCCTGGCTCCACGTCATGGAGATGGGTCCCCGAGCGCCGGCCCATGCTGTCAGCTCACTGCTCCTACAGGTCGCCCCAGCGGCATTGAGGATGGGTCAAATGCAGAGAATTAATTTCCTTACCGGGATTAATAAAGTATAACTTAACCTTACAGATGATAAAGCATCGACATCTACAACGGTACATTTCTGTTAAGTACATGTAAGAAAATGTTTTACTAGTAGTTAAATCAGTTTTCTTGCTGTGACAACGTGGTCTGTGATTGGATCGATATAAATCTTTTGGAGATTGATTGGCTGTTCCAGACGGTCCTGCTTTTCAACAGATACAACAGCAGGAGCGGATGGCTGGCCAGAGCTGTGGCATTACATATTTACAAACCCTAAGATTAAACCAAAGATTTATAGTTGACTTTGTTCTATTAAAAAGTGATTAATTAATATGAATTGTATTATTTGTTTGTCTGTTTTTCATTTGCATATTGCACATACGTAAATGTGTGCAATTTACATATGTGCGGCACGGTAGTACAGCGGTTTGCGCTCGTGCGTCACAGCTAGAAGGTCCGGGTTCGATTCCCATCAGGGACGGGGCCTTTCTGTATGGAGTTTGCATGTTCTCCCCGTGTCTGCGTAGGTTTCCTCCGGGTACTCCGGTTTCCCCTACCACTAAAAACATGTACAATAGGTTAATCCTCCAGCCAGGTGTTTCTGACCACCAGCCTGGCTCCACATCAATCATGGAGATGGGTCCCCAAGCCCACGCTGGCAGCTCACTGCTCCTACACCCCAGCGGCATTGAGGATGGGTCAAATGCAGAGAATGAGTTTCCTTATGGGGGATTAATAACGTATACCTTAACCTTAACATTGTTTTGTTGGATAATGCAGTGAGGCTGCATTTCACCTGTGGCACTTTAACCTTTTCCTGGCCGCAATTAATTTCAAGGCTCAGTAATCAAAAATAATTATGTTATATGACTAGGCAGTCCAATAATCCTTTAGTCTTAGAAAGCAGATGGCTGATGCAAAATGAAGGTTGCCATAGAGACAGTCAGAATCCTGCTTCATAAAACAAACAAAAATATCGTCTTGTTACAGTTGGGAGTACATTGCTCGACTTTTGCGATGCAATACATGCAATATACCGGGCATAGTGGTGTATTATGTAACTTTTCAAGCAGAAAAAAAGTTGATCATAATGCGTAATTGACTTCGTAGTGACCCACACATACACTTTACACTTTAGACTAAGAAATTATGTATAAACTGTAGCTTTTTACAGAGCGGTAGGAGAGTTCTCAGAGGCAGTGATGATCTCACACACACTAAATAGTTTAATAAGGAGTAATTAAAGATTTCTTCTCTTGACTCCACCCACACAGCAAGTTAATGGAGCCTGTTTAAATCACATAAGGGCAGCATTAGAACTTATTTACATCTCATTCTCTGTGAGGTTGACTCTTTCAGAATTAATATGAACATCAACTGTTGGCAGTGTGATTCCTACTCTTACCACTGCCATAGTGACCTTGGGCAATAAACATCAATCACACCATTAATTACAGTATGTATGACAAATTAGGTTGAATATTTGACTTTTCATCATAGCTTACACGTGTATTTCGCTTTGCAAAATACATGTGTATTTCGCTTTGCAAGCCTGTGTTGCGCTTTGTATTCATTCTCACTCAGTGGTGGTAAGCTACTATTGTAGCCAGAGCGGCCCCTTGGGGTAGACTGACGGAAGCAAGGCTACCAGTGTGTGTCATCGGCCCCTCCGACCACCACCAACCACACACCATTCTGGCCTATGGTACATGTTTTTAGTGGTAGGGGAAACCAGAGTACCCGGAGGAAACCTACGTAGATACGGGGAGAACATACCGGAGGGGGCTTTTCTGTGTGGAGATACAGCAAGTGTCATTCTAATACACAGGCAAGTAGTGCCTGTGTATTAAAACTAATTTCAAGCAGCAGTCCTATGCAAATGTTTTTACAGATGTACAGATGAAAGTTTAAACCATATTACAAATTTAACAATGTGCCAAATCGACCACCTGGTCTTGCATACTGATGTAAAGTAAGTAATATATAATATAATATAATATAATATATATATATATATATATATATATTATATATATATTATATATATATATATATATATTATATATATAATTTTTTGTAGTCCCTCCTTCCCGGATCTCAGCAACTAATCAGAGACTAGTATCCTCCAGCGTCGACCTATGAGACGAGCTTTTCCTGTGAACCAGCCTGTCAGGTCCAATCAGCAGGGAGGGGGTGGAGCTTGCTCGTTTACTTTTGAAAATTCTATTCCTACTCTCCTCATTATGCAAAATAAAAAGGGCTTTCTGGTTCATTTCCTTTCAAATTTCTCCTTACGTTGCAAACTTACAGACTATCACTTTAACTTGTCATTATTACTCTGTGTTGTTTCCACTTGTTTCAAACAATCGCTAACAGTGCCTGTGCCTAAGAAGCCCTCTGCTGCTCACCCGAATGATTATAGGCCAATAGCCCTAACCTCAGTGATAATTATGTGTTTCGAGCAGCTAGTGAAAAGGCACATAAACAACAACGTATGTGCCTGGGTTGAGCCACTACAATAGGCTTATAAATGCAACAGTGCTGTCTTATTAGCCCTAAACACTGCATTACAACACTTGGATCGTCCAAACACATCTGTCAGGATGCAATTTGTCCATTAATTAAATAATTCCATCAATCCTCGTAACCAAGCTAAAAGCCCTTGGCCTTACAGTAGCTATTCCATCTGTAAGTGGATACAAGTTTTCCTGACAGGACGGCCACAGACTATAAGGGTGGACAACACTTGTTAATCGTCTGTGGTTTTAAACAGGGCACCACAAGGGTGTTGTCTTAGTCCCTTATTGTATAATCTGTATACTTGTGACTGTGTGGCAAAACATCCCACAAACAGCATATTTAAATTTGGAGATGATACTACTGTCAAAGGTTTGATTTCTGACAACAATGAGCTGCACTATGACGACGAGGTTAGGTCCCTGATCGCATAAAAAAGTCTGTTCCTGAATGTTGAAACAAATTAAAGCGCTCATTATAGACTTCAGGAAGCATAAATTACCAAGATAATAGCACTCCTGTTGAAATTGTGGGTAATTTTAAGTTTATTGGCATTCATATTTGTGAAACTCTCTTTTGGTTTCTTCACATCCGCTGTGCAATTTAAAAAAAAAACTCAGCAGAGACTGTTTTTTAGGTGTTAAATATGGTTTGTCAAAAGACAAAGTGTTCTGACAGGAAGTTTATTGATGTGGTTTGAGTACATTACATCACATGACCACACCATTCTGATAAAACTGCATCTAGGATTATTGGATCTCCTCTGCCTCATATGCAGAACCTGTACAATAAGCGCTGTGAGAAAAAAGGATCTCAGCATTATGCAGGACCCGAGTCATCCCGCACATTCCCTCCTATCTCCCTTCTGTGAAACGTCTGCAGAGTCTCAAAACTCAGACCTCTCGTTTCAGAGACAGTTTTTATCCTCAGGCGGTGAGGCTCATGAACATTAGCCTAAAAGAGAGCTGAGGTTTTTGTGTTTTACTGCTGGAATGCTTTGTATTGATGTTTTTTGTATGTGTAGATTTGTTTTCTTGTTCAGCAGAGTGAGTGCCAGGGCAAAACACTTTTCCTTGCTTTTGTTACCTTGTACTTGACACGTATGATTGATAAACTTGAACTTACATGCAAAGATAGAGCATACATGAGTACAATTACATTACACAAAAACGTTGCACTAATTTTAAGTTGTTTTGAAGCAATTATTTTATATTTTTTGGCAAACCAGATAAACTTTTTTGGACTTGACCCTAACTCTTTCTGTGTTTATAATTCCAACCTGCGTTTCCAAACTTCCCAGGTGCTGACATGCACTGTTACCTCCGCATGCACCCGCAATCACCCAGCACCCACTCTTCGGTACCTCCACAACACTGCACCGCCCTGTATCCATTCAGCCGCACCTTCCCCAGCTTTTTGTTGTCCTGACTGACAAGTGGATTAAGGGCTTCTGGCAGATGAGACTCTAGGTAGCAGGAAGTCAAGCATGACAAAATTAAGCAGAGCTGACAGGGGCTGCTGAGTCAGTTCTCTCCAAGACAAGATGGCGAGGGGGGCGGGGGTGAAGGGAATGAGGGGAGCGGCCGCAGTGCTACAACATACGCACACACATACTGTATACCGCAGGAGTGCGTGATAACACTGATGGAGATGCACCTGACGCATAAGGTGACGCTCTGAACACATGATTGGATGTCTGGCAAACAAATAGTACATTGATTTATCTTTAATGGGCTCTTTATCGTAATTTTTGGGGATTCTTATATGGTTAGTCGGCCTAGTGATAGTGATATTCCAAAACTGATTTTTCTTTTCATTTTGAAGGGACATCAAACATGTCAAATTGGGTTACGTGCTTCTAGTTGGTCACTTGAAAATGGTTGCAATCAGTCACTGGAGCCGTTTCACTCGGCTGTGTCGCTTGTGTCGCTTCATGAGGAGCCGCTGCTGCTGCGCGATTCTGAGAACACCTTTGAGTTTTGCCCCATGTGCTGTAAATGCAATTTGTTTCCTGATTCTTTGATTCTGCTTTGGTGACAGTAGAATAGTTTTATTATTGTACTACCTTCCTCAGACAACCTTGCCCAGCTTTCAAACCTCCTGGCATCCCCTGTAGAACCCCCTCCTCCCCGGCCCCGTACTGTGCGGAGCCAACTACATTTCAATGGAACATAGGCAAGCAAGCACGAAGCAGAGTAAACAAATCAGCGATGGCCGGGTGTGTCTCGTTGTTGCGGGGTTATGGTTATTCGAACAGGGTAATGAATCACAAAAGTGACCTACTGTACTGTCTATGTGTTTTTGGTCATTTACCGCAGATTGGAAAAAAAACTCTCTGCTCTCCCAAGCACCGTCCATAGATTGTAATTGAGGACACTTCCGCATCCCAAGAGTGAATCTGCTTGGGAGCAACACGTGACCGCAAATAAACAAATCTGACTGCACAAATCTGTTTGAGTTTGGCACAAGCAGCAAACGAGGGCGTCCTGCCCAGACTGATATCCCTGTGTATAAAATATATAAGGGGTATCATTCTGGATGCCGGGATACCCTCCCCGGCCTGCGAACAAATACACGGCCCCTGCGCAACACGGGTGCTGTAGCTAGCTAACGGCAGTGCACTATTGTCACAGGTACAGATACAAGTGAGATTAGACAAGAGAAACGTGTTCATTTGTGGATGGCGTATCCGGCCAAATCAAGGCGCTCCTTGTGTGGTGACCGGGAGACATAGATTCAAACGTCAAAAATTAGCTCCACAGAGCCCCGATAATCTCCACCCACATCTGATGGTGTTGTTCTCACTAAGGAAGCGTGGCCCGCCATTTGTAAAAACCTGCCCTTCCACTCCAGACTGAAGATTATTGATATGATGGGAAAAGACCTTTTTGATTTAATCATTAATCTACCTTAACTTTCGTTCTATGCTGGGGTAAACCGAAGTCTTGGGTGACTCAGTTTAGGCTCAGTGTACCAGTGTTGTTGGTATGAAACTGATTTTTAGTTTTCTGTAATC
This sequence comes from Neogobius melanostomus, assembly GCA_007210695.1. Taxonomy (NCBI): domain Eukaryota; kingdom Metazoa; phylum Chordata; class Actinopteri; order Gobiiformes; family Gobiidae; genus Neogobius; species Neogobius melanostomus. The sequence continues at coordinate 3,387,055 of VHKM01000221.1, read as the reverse complement.
TTGATCTGAAAGGACATACAGTGTATGGAATGCAGATCAAAGTTGTTGTTTTTATCCCCCACCAAGATGGCGTCCTTTACTCCAATATGAATCTTCTATCTTTTCTCGTTGTTGGCTAACTCTTACTGTCTTCAAAGGCAATCTTCGTAAAGTAGTAAAGTACAATAATGTAACTGTAGTCGTTCGTAGCAGATGTTTGCACTCTCAAAGAGAAAGTAAATCCTAACATGTTTTAGTACTGTACTAAATTACCCGTCCATAATTAGTATTTTGAACCAGTGTAGATTTTATTATAAACACATCATGATAAACCCATGAAAAACATGTTTTTTTTTAAATTAGCCCAAGTGCTGGACTCCACTTCAGAGATGGCCTTGGTTGCTCTGATGTCAATGACAAGCTGATGCTGCCGCCTTCTTACATCATCTCCAGTGGTTCACAGCCAACTTCCATTTGGCCCATCGCCTCAAGCCATGGAAGTGTTTTCTGTGATGGATAGCAGCGATCCCACAACTGCAACAGAATATACCAAATGTGCCGTTTTTTTTGTTTTCATTTTGACATCTACCATGTGTTTCATCAAGCTGCCACTTTGAACATCCAGTGAATTATGTATGTGTGCAAATTACACACTGTACTTGATGTACCGACAGCCTGTTCAGACATAATAGTTGGTTCTTGCAAGCTATTTAGCACTAAAAACACAACGTATTATATCAAAATAGAATCTGCATATTCAAATAAAATGTTCCAAGTGCCTTTGCATTATCATATTTACAACAATATGCAATGAAATGTGTTGTTATCGGACTTTTAATGAGGCCCAGGAATAGTGAGTGTGCAAGCAGGGACAGTCAGCAGGACACAGAACAATCAATCTCTGCCGACTCCAGACATCTGTGCAGCCACTAATGCAAAGCTCTCTCATTAAAACCCTTTTATTTCTGTCAGTGAGAAATGCAAACAATTATTCGATTGTTGTTGACCTCCCACAGGTTCTACACGCTGTGCAAGTCAAAACCATCGAGATATCGAAAAGCCATTATAGAGTTCTTTTGGAAGTTATGTGAGCATATCCCTGAGAAGTGCTAAATTTGACATAATGAGTAATTTATTGTGTATTGGCAGGGCTGCTGATGTGAGTATGTCCAGGTGTATGCATAGTTAATATCAGTATTTGCCTGGACTCTCATCTTCTTTGGAATTAAGACTGATTGGTGCATTAACACAGATTTCAATATGTAAGAAAACTACAAAAGGGGCCTGAAATGGTACTGTTTAGTTTAACGATTTGTATGCTTGGATTTGTGCAGTGCATGACAAAGGTGTCAAAAGGTTATTTATTTTAGGCAGTGTGTTTTGAATCATAATCTACAGTACCACTCCAGGGGAAAAACACTGCCTGACCATTGTAGTCTGTAGTCTGCATGTTCCTCACAAAGGACTCCCTGTGGAGCTAGATACTTTAATACTTTAATAATGAGTCCCACATATTGTTCTGCATGTCCATTTTTAATTCAGTTTTTAATCAGAAATCTAGTGTGTGCTGTGAAAGTCAGTATGTGATTGAGATACAGCCATAACACTGCAGATGTGATATGATACTGTGTCATAGAGCTACCTTCCCGCTGACAATATTTTCTAAAATAAATGCAATGTGAATTTGCCTTCATATGGCTGAATCTGATTGCACTTCAACGGTGAATGCGAGAGTCATTTGAAAATGAAAATAAGATACCTACTGGTGTGTCGTAATGTGAAGAAAATGTCACTTCTATTAGTGGCTTTTCTTCCTGTAAAAAACCCTTGCTTCAATCTCAAATGACGTGTTAATAACTAACATTGCACATGCTGCAGCATGTGTGCTCTGTGCATTTATTCAAGCATGACGTATGCTGCAGAGGAGGGCGCTTCCTACAGTCTGCAAGGTCAACCGGCCAAAGACTGATTTACACTGGCATTTAATATGTACGATGATGATGATGTAGTACTTTACATGGTAAACCTATATGCTACTATACAGTATATTATTTTTATTTTTTTGGGACCCAGCATCAAGATGGCATTTGCTAAATTTAAATAATCCCTATTATTACTTAATTTCTGATGACCACTACAAATGGTTCTCCTTTATAATGCCTTTTTGTAACGCACAAGCCATATGAATCAATATGAGCAAGAAGGAGAAAGAGTCCTCAGAGATCTGAAAGGGATCTGGGTTTTGAGAATTACTGTACATGTCTCTTCGTGTCAATGTGGACTGAAATAGCAAGTCATTAAGACAATGGCAGGTGACGGGCAGATTAGGAGGGCTCAGTAGAGACATGTAATGAAGACAGTGAAACCTCTCTGTATATTCTTCACTGTCAAGTTCACATCATATTGTCCCGGCACTGTGCTTCAAACGCCGTTAAAACTCAGGGACAGCACATAGGTTATCATTTAACTAGGGATGTCAAAGTTAAAACATGTTAACTAGAGATTAATCAAAAGCAATCGACACATTCATCATGGGTTATTGCAAATTAATCGCATCACATGTTTTGACCTACAGTAACTCACTCTGGTATCTTAAGCGCCAACGGCTATCTGAAAGGCAATCCCGTTCAGTTTGTACTCTGAGGCCGCACTAATGCTACATCATCAACTATATGGTTATTGCACGGATGGGCATCTGATATTAATGAGTGTGGTACAGAGGAGAGACAGCGGCTTCGCAGTTGGTCAAATAGCAGGTCAAATAATGGTCAATTAGAATATCTGTTAAAATGTTGGTCGCCTGTTGAAATGAGCAAGTCACCACACTACTTTACAGAACAGGGAGACAATACAGTAGGCTGTGTGTATGCTAACCATATGCTAACCATAGAACCAATGACAGCCACAAGCAACTTCACAGAATGTTGTTTGGTCGTGTAGGTGGTGGGTCCACGGAAGGATGGCCTCATGATTAACCGGGCCTGTTGGTCTCTCATAAGGGGCTTCTGAACCACTTTTTGTCTGACCCGCCACCTAGGACCTGTTTGTCATGGTAGACCCTACGGGGCACAAAGCCCCCGACAACAGAACTCCCAATATCATTCGGGCGCTCAAACCCCTCCACCACGTTATGGTGGCAGTTCCAGGAGGATGCATGTTGTGCATGTTGTTGTACTCTGCGCCCATCTGGCTAATATGATGCATACATTTTACTGTGTTGGTGAGATGGCTGTATAGGCCTTAAACAAAGAATGGCCTATTTATGCCCCTGGGGCAGGGCAAACAAGACAATCCACCACCAAGTGTGAGTAGTGAAGGAATGGTGGATTTAAATTACTTTGAGAAGCTTATAAAGTTCAAATCAAATCTACAGTATAAATATTGAGCCATTACTTCTATATTTCACAAATTAAACAGGCCACTGACCAATGCATTTAAACTTGCAAATTCATAAATACGTCAGGGTCTAGTGGCTGATATGGATATTTAATTGGTCTTTCCATTCATGCAAAGGTCAAACTCAGAGGTCTTTATATTGTCACTGAAATTAGGGGAATGCAAGTGGAGCACACAGTTCCTGCCCTCTGTGGTTCACTACCTGCCAGAAACCTACTAACACAAGTTTATTATTAGTAAACTAACTTTAGACTTTATTAAAAAAAAAAATAATAATAATTTCACAGCTGTTGAACTGTGGACAGATCTCCAGAGTGTTTGTATTTATGTGCTCACATTGCAATGACAGCTGATAATTAGCTGAAATGTTCCAGAATGTGATTTTAGTGGACCATGATGGTGCAAGTGGTCCCGTGGGATTGCACTGTTGTGTTCTGCTTAATAATCCAAATCCTTTAAGTCTCCCTCAACCCGAGTGGCTTTTCATCAACACTGTGTTTTCAAACATGGCTGGTGGCCTAACAAGAGAACAATACAGCTCTATGAAATACATTAAAATTAGAGTCTGTCTCATTCAGAAATAGTTGAACAATCCTTGGAGGAATATAACAAAAACCTAAAAACAAATCCAACAATGCTAGCTGACGAATGAATGTTGTCTGCACGTCTCGGTGTGCAGCTTGTATGTACGTTGTTTAAAGGTTCAAATTGCTGGAATTTCTGCTACTGAATGTACCGCAAAAGCATAAAACAGCTGAGCAACCATTAACCAACATATGGATTTTTGATTCTAAGGTTTTTCCTAAGGTAAGTTTTAAACTATAACCAATGGGAGCAGTTTAACAACAACAAAGGGCAAGAATCAAAATCAAAAAGGCATCACAGGGGTTAAGGTCATCCCGCTCTCACCTGCCAATTTCACAGATATTTGTGATCATTTTGACTACTTACTGACCACATTCATTATGATGCACTTTGAGGAACTTTGAGGGCACTATTAATGACACAATGCGCCATGCAGAGATTGAACACCGTGAAGGAAAGAATGTAAATCATCATGGCCGTTGCATCCAAGGGTGACAGAGGACAGACATTCACTTAGCTCAGTCACGATGTGCATCATGCAAGAAAACCTTTGGGGGAAGTAAATCTTTAGGTGATAAGCACAGCAAAATTGAGAAAGCGCACTGTCAGCAGTCATCAAGATGGCAGAGCGTGATAGTGATGTTTGGCTTTGTAATCAACCTGCACACACACATTTTATCCTGTGACCCTGAGCTGTTTGAGGCCTTTCAAGGGTGTTTGGCAGATTGAATGTACGTTTGCAATTACCGTCTCGTTATAACTATGATTTCGATCATTAAGAAGGTACGTCTTTGTATATTTAAATTTCCAACTGAGATCCAGAGTTTTCTTGCCATTTAACTCCAGAAAGTGTGCACTATACTTGAAAGGTCACTAACCAAATTATTTCACATTTGACAGCCTGAACTTGTGTGCGAGGAGCCCCCCCCAATTAAAGCACTCAGTTGTGTTAGCCTTTTGTCAACCTTTGCATTGACCTCACTGCAGTGCAAACAACCCTTTCCCGTTGCTGTCCAGATAACTCTCATACAGTTTGATTGACCAAAACTGCAAATGGCTTCTTTGAATGTTTTCTAAATGAGCGTTTTTGTAACACACCCTTTTTGTAGAGTTGATCAGGTTGTTGATATGGACAAACTCGGGTGCATTTTAGTGATTCCATTTCAATGCACAGAGATGCTGGGACGAGATCCTGAGGCCCAATAACAATATATTTTATTCGTTGGCGCCTTTCTTAACACCCAAGGTCACCTTATAATTAAAGGAGGGTAAAAACAACAGCACATAAAAGGTAAATAAAACCTAGCGAGAGTAGGTGTGTTTTAAGGTGGGACTTAAAAAGATCAATAGAGTCCAGTGAACGGCTGTGCATTAGGAGTGAGTTCCAGAGCCGGGGTGCTGAGTGGCTGAACGCCCGAGCACCCGTGGTGGTCAGTTTAAAGGATGGTGTGGACAACAGGGCAGCAGATGAGGAGCGGAGTGAGCATGCTGGGTTGTAAGGCTGAATCAGGTCGGAGAAGTAAATGGGAACCAGGTTATGGAGAGTTTTGAAGGTTAGCAGAAGGAGTTTGAACTCTATTCGCTGTTTGGTGGTAGCCAGTGGAGTTGGTGCAGAACTGGTGTTATGTGATCTGATGAACAGGTGCGGGTGATGATTCTACTGTAGCTGCAGAGTTGTTGTATGTTGTAAGCTGAAAACATCCCAGTTCTTGCAAGGCCAGCACACTCACTGGACATGTCACCCATTGAGCATGTTTGGAAAGCTCTGGATTGGCGTAAACAGTACAACAGCGTGTTCCAGTTTCAGCCAATATCCAGCAACCTGGCACAGCGATGTGAAGAGAAGTGGACCAACATTCCAACAACCTGATCAACTCTACGCAAAGGACATGTGTTGTAGTGTGTGAGACACCAGATACTAACTGGTTATCCACAATGCCAGCAAGGCCTTTATAACATCCTTTGGCCAAGTCCTGCAGTACCCCATTATTGCTCCTCAATCGGGTCACTCCCTCATTGTGGGCGATCTGCCTGGAAGCTCACACCTGTGGCCCACCATCTGAACAGGCCCTAGTAAGTGTGAGGTGGGATGTTCTGGCAAACACCATCCTGCTGGAGTCAAGGCAAAGCTTTTAATTTCTCTCTGGGATACTCTGGGCTAGGATCTAAAAAAATAAAATAAGCAGTAGTGTTATAGCAAAGGAGAGACAAACTGGGTACCACTTAAGTCTGTCTCTATAATGAGTTTATATGACTGTATGCATACCTCATATGATATTAGGGCTACTGTTCTGTGAGCATCCATCCCGGTCTGTTTTGCCTTTTTTTAATTTTCCCCTTTAAGTCTGATGCCAGAAGTAAGGAGTAACATCTGTGTAATTTCGTGCTTGTCATCCTCCCATCTGCCAGAGTCTCCGCTTTACACACAACACAGTCATCACTCCGTCAATCACACTCGCGCACACACACATACTAACTCGTATGAATAAGCTCTTTTGATAGGTAATGATACCTGGCTGCTAATTACATCTTTGTCCTAAGCATTTGATTATGAAAGCTGCGTGTGTGAAAGCCCCACAGTTCAAATAATCCTGTTCTTCTATCACAATGCTGTAATCAGTACATCAATAAAACAAAAATACGCAATTCAATATTTAATTGTTGATGCAAACAACAAAAAAGTTACAGTATTTCTCTTTATGGATTATTCAATTGTTTAAAAAACCCAAATGTGACAGCAGTTAATACTGAATTAGATACAGTAGGTACGACAACACTCCTTCGAACAGAACTTCAATTTAAATAATGTTTTGACTGATTAACTTTACTTTTATTGGAGTCATTAAGTAGTATATGTACTTTCACTGGAGTAATATTTGACCTACACTGCCCATTAAAGAGCACGGAAGAATAAGTGGGAATAGATGTTTTTTTTCTTTTGAGTGTTAGCCTCTTAAGGTCTCCACTGTGTTTTTCTCTTATCGGTGAGTGTACTGCACGTTGTGGTCTGCTCTGTATTAAGTACTAGAGCTATTTATTTCAACTCCAGTACAAAGCATTTTCTGGCCCACAAGGACATCCAGATTTTAGATTCAAAATGAAATGTCAGAGGTGCCTCCATTACTACATATATTCGACACCGTCATCGCTCAGCAAAGACTCCACAGAACGCGGCAGAGCTGCTAAATAGACAAATGATCAGGGTTGTTCTAAAACAGTGTCTATGTGTTTTTCAATGAGGCAAAGTCGTTAGACAGCTTCAGATATAAAGGAATAATAAACATATTGAAAGAGTAGATGAATTCAAATATCTTGGAGTAGTTGTGGACTCCCATCGTAAATTTGGAGCTCATGTAAAGAAAATAACTAAGACTATTAGGATCAACTTGAATTGTTTTTGTCTAATAAGATCAATCAGTGCAGCCAAATTGTACTTTCACGCAGTGATCTAGTGTAATTTTTCATATTGTATCACTGTGTGGGGCCAAGCTTACCAGTCCACAATGAAAGGTGTGATATCCCTGTACAAACAAGCTTTAAAAGTGCTTGACAAAAAGCCCATGATATGGCACTATTGCAGAATTCAAGAGAGCATAATCTTTAAGAAGAAGTACTCTTTTGTGAAATTTGTGATATGAACATGGCATCGGTTATTTGTAACAATGCTTCTTGTTCTGTCCCTATCAAATAAACATATAAATAAAATAACTGCATGCCATGTTTATTTCGAGCACAGAGCTGAATGTTTATGGGTGCGCACTGCACAAGCAACCCTTGGTAACAACAGTATTTGTTATGACTGGTTGCCCTCCTGATTTACGTAACATTATGAATAAATATAAAAGCTGAGGAAAAAAAAAAAAAACTTGCCAGTGGATAAACACTGCTACTTCTTTTATTGACAGATTACAGACAAAAACATGAACTGAAGCTTTTGTCTCTGATCGTCAAATTTTGGCCATTGTTGCGGCCATTTGTTGTCTCAAATGTCACCCACAAATAAGTGCTATATATGACATGTCATCAGTGCATCATATTGTTATATTGTGAACATGTTTATTGGATGTGTGTAATTACAGTATATAGTAGACGTGAATTTTGCTCTGTATGTGCTTCTGCGGACATGTTCTGAAGTGCATGTGTTCTTGTGTTAGTCTCGCAATTCTTTTTTTACGTTAAGTATTCATGCTACTCAGTGAGATTCATTTTAAAACACACTTTGTGAAATTTAATCACACACCATTACCTATAAAATAAAATGAAAGCACTACTTGAGCAAATTTACATTGTACAACATATGCAAATGAGGATATTAATATGTAAATTCACTTGTTTTAGCACCCAGGACAACCCTTTAAGCCCATTTACCTTCCTGTATGCCTAATTCTCTTGTAGGTGACAGAAACACGGACTGGACCACTGGGCTGCAGCAGCTATGATAATCTGGACTCCGTCAGCTCCATCCTCCTGCAGAGCCCCGAGAGCAAGATTCATCTGCAAGGTAAACAACACCCACCGATCTATATTTCTACCAACACCACCCCCGCCAAAGCCAACATCACGGGTTAAAGGGTTCAAACTGTATTTTAGCCCCCTAGAATCACAGCAGATCTCTCCGCATGCGTCTCAGTGAACCTGCGAAAATGATTTGTGCCTCCATGGAAGTGAGCGCCAATGCGTTTTTTAATTGGGTCTGAGGCGGGGATAGATTTGCTCCTCAAAGCCCCAGGGGGATTGTGATAGCATTTTCCGTGGTTAAAGCTGTCTGCCTCTCTGTTCTAACACAATCAGGCATGGAAGTTTCCAACACTGCCTGAAGTACAAACATAATATTATAAATTGTTGCAGTCGACAGGAATAGCATCTCCTAGTTTAAAATAATACAGTAGGTGTACTTTTTATTATTTTGTACATTTTGCATTATATGGTATGGACTGCAGGTGGACACTAGCTCAAGCTAAATCTGGTCCAAAGCATCTTTAATTAATGTTTTTGATCATTGTTCCTCTTGGAATAAAATAAACTCAACTTTTTGAGATTATAATTATATCCTAGGCTATGCAAATTAAGAATGAGACAGTTTGAAATGAGTTTCCTTCGCAGGGTGGCTGGGCACACCATCAGAGACAGGGTTAGGCGCTCAGTCACCTGGGAGGAGCTCGGAGTAGAGCCGCTTCTCCTTCACGTTGAGAGGAGCCAGCTGAGGTGGCTCGAGCATCTGTTTTGGATGCCTCCTGGACGCCTCCTTGGGAAGTGTCCCACTGGGGGGGGCCCCGGGAAGACCAAGGATACGCAGGAGGGACTACAGTATGTCTAAGTTGGCCTGGGAATTTCCCTAGAACAGCTGGAGGAAGGGGCGTGGATAGGAAAATCTGGGCATCTCTGCTCAGGCTGCTGCCTCCGCGACCCAGGCTCAGATAAAACTTAAAGCCACACTTTCATCCAATAAATAGAATAAAATAGAAGTATTTTTTTATTCCATATATTTTTACACAAAAATTATATATATATATATTTTTTAAAAACTGACTTTACTGGGAGTGAGGACGTCTCCAGCTCGTCTCAGATATCACTTTTAAATAGGGTAGGTCCTCATCCAAATCTATTCTTTGTATTCTTATCTGTATCTAGCTGGTCATTATGCTTTGTATTGCTGGCAACAATATAATCCAAAATGTTATGCAGTTATGCTTTAAGAAAATGGAGGGATGGATATGATAAATACGACCATGATCATGATCTATTTGCTAAGTTTATATGCTTGTTGTTTCTATTGATGCAAATACATAGAAAATAGTCGCTTCAATTCAATTACATCTTAATAAAGATAATGCTTTTAATTCTATATGGCAAAAATAGCTTGTACTTCAAGAGTGACATCAGCAATAATTAGTGAGATGAGACTGCATTCAATGGAAGTCACTCTCGGGATTACAAAGATAAAAGCCAGAGTAATTGTGGTCAAGTGTTTGAATAGAGTGATTGCTTTCTTGATTTATTTCACACAGGTTAGTAAAATTAGTTTGAGTCTCATTTCCTAAACCAAACTCTGCAGTGTGACTTTCCTATGAGCAGAGCATTACGCGTCCTCTGTATAGAGAGAATTAAGAGCTTTGGGAAAGAAAAACTTTTAAGTCCACTTACCCAGACGGCTTTTTAGGTTTTGGGGCAAAAGCTTTATTGTCATGCACAAAATGTATTAACGCTGAGCTTTCCTGACTGTTTTGTCAGCCAGTTGATAAATGACAGGGCTGGAAAAGACTCTTTCTCCCTGCGTTATTATATCCTCTAGAGAACAGAAAATCTCCTCTGAGTGGTTTTGGCTTAAAATATTGTATTAAAATTGTGCCATTATACAGGCCTACGTGCACATGTGTGTGTGGTGCCATAAGCCTGGTGCGTTGTGGCGATGAGATTGTTTTTAGGCTTCAGAGCAATTATGATCTTTTGGTTTAATTAGAAAGGCAGCTGATGGTGAAACTCCTTGAACAATTATAGTGCTCTTCAAAGTGATGGTACTTCACACAGTCTATGAAGAAGGATAGAGCTGTGGAGAGCAGTTACGACCCGCGCTGCTTAAATATGTTTATAATAAGACCCCAATCACTTCATTAATCCGTGTTTTGATCTGCCATGAGCAGCACCCCTGTAAGTGTTATCAATTATTGTTCTTTCATAATGAACACTACTCTGCTTAGATCAGTACAGTCAGCTAAAAAGGGAGTGTAATATCTGAATATAAAACGTACAATCTGAGTGCAGTTAAATAATCCAAGCTGGTATTTTGATGCCTATAGTCGTGCAGCTGATAGTTTAGTGATTGAGGCTGCTGCGGATCACTGTTCTTACCTCAGTGCTGTGGGTTTGAGTCCCACTTTTCTGAATATCCCCAATTTGCTCAATGTCTCTCCAGCGCCACCACTGCCCTGGATCTGATTGGCCACTCCACTCAGAGGGGCTGAGACAGTACTCTCAAGAAGCAATAACAAGGTCTATTCTAATTTATACAGTAATACAATAATACAAATAAGACCAAATATTAAACAAATATAAAGGAAAAGGCCATAAATAAGCAATTTTATGCATCAATGTTCACCAATATGATGACATTGACATTTAATTCTCAATTTTACCTAAATTATGGCCTTAAGGACCATAATTTGGTTTGGGTGACCTCAAACCAACATTCCCACTACCTCACCTGTTTACACTCATACATTTTTGCCCCCTAGTTTAACACACAACACATTTTGATTATACTGTGTTTATGCTATACTTAATATATATATATATATATATATAGTGGTGTACTTGTTAGAGAGTTGTCTCTCACCCAGGAGGTTTCGGGGTTTGGGGGCGTGTCTGAGCCCTTACTGTTGTGTTCGTCCTTCATTTTCGGTCATTCTGCTTTTGGCCCAGAAAGAATAAAGTTGACTCCTTAGCAGCTTGCTTGCATCCTTTTCTTTCTCGCCACAATATATATATATATATATATATATATATATATATATATATATATATATATTATTGCTATATCCCACGCCCTTAATTGCATTAGGGGAGAGAGAGGTGGGTTCACATTAGACATTTCTTAGTTGTACTGCCAAGGCTTTCAACATTTTGCCAAGATAATAAGTATGCACACTCACCAGAACAATGAGATCAACAATAGTCAATAGAATTAGAATGATACCAATTTTAATTAGGCCCGAGCGCCATCAGGGCTGGCGAAGGGGCTCTTGTAATCGTATAGATTGCGCTGAGCGCACTCCCCCAAAGTGCGCGGAGAGCACAAAACGAGCGCGATGCGCTCCCCTCCTCTCAAACACTCACTAACGCACTCTTCTTGTCGTGCACGTCCCGTGCACATACATATCTAATGCAAAATCAACATTGTAACTGTACAGAGCCCATACAAGTCAATGGGCGACTGAGAGCCTCTACCATGAGGTAGGAATGCGCGAGCACTTTCCGAAAATATATAGTTTATGGTACCCGCGTAAGCGGGAACATTGTTTTCGTATGGGAATATTATTCTTTCTTTCTTTCTTTCTTTCTTTCTTTCTTTCTTTCGACACAACTTTTGACTATTTCCAAATTTTGAATTTCAAAATAGTGGCCACCACTTTTTTTTAACATTGCGAGATAGGACGTGGGCAAAAATGAAGTTTGTCGTAGAATCATAAAAATCGGTACAGACGTGCATCATGACAAGTTGAGCAAAAAATATTGTTACGGCAATGCCGTCCGCCACATTGGGTGTCGGCCATTTTGGATGACAGCCCGCGAAGCGGGAATCCGCCTTTGTTTTTCACTTCGTACAAAATCTATCTCCTCCTAGAGCGTTTATCGGAACAAACTCATTTTTTTTTTGGGTGGAAAATAATCTTTAGAAGTAGAACTTTAAAAGTTATCTAAATTTCTTTTCTAAGTTTTACGTTTTTTATGCGGCGAAGCCACAAACTGTACGAAGTATTTTGAGATTTTTCGCAAACAAAAATGGCTCCCATTCGCACATATGAAGCCCGATTTCGATCATTTTGTTATCAGTTATTAAAGTCACAGTCCTAAACAGTTTCATTTGACAAAATTCAAATTGGGCACGATAACACCCCCTATAGGAATTATATGGAGAGTACACATTTTAGTTTTACGAAAATTAAAATAATTTGGCACAAAATTCTATTTGGTCGTTCCGATCAGAAAAGTCAATTACACCTATGCCATATTTTTCACGGTGTTGCCGTAGCGATGACCAGAACGTCCCATTTTATTCTGATGGAAAAATGTTAAACTCCATAATTCAGCGAGAAGTGAGGAACTAAAGGTTATCCAAAGAACTTGGATAACCTTTGTGGATTTTCTGCGGCGCAGCCGCAGCCCTAAGTAAAATGTAAAAATATGCTTCAGTTTGCAGATATAGTGTGATACAAATTCATACTAATTGTTCTCTCTATAATGTCAAAATTGAGCACGGTTTGCGCGTTAGCGCATTCCAAAAATCCTAAAACTAAGACCCTAGGGAAAAAAGTTAAAAACAAACATAAAGGCAGTAGCAATACCGTAATTTTAGATTGAGGGGGACAAAAGGGTGCGAAGCGCCCCCTTGCTTTGGGCAGGGCGGTCGGCGAGGGCCGATAATCGCCGCTTTGCGGCTATATTTATTTCAGTGGTTTGAAACCTCCCCATGACTGGGACGGGGTTGGGTCAGTCCAAAGCAAGGTTGGGTCACTATTCTGAAGGGTTTACACACTAACATTTATTATACCAATTATATTTATTGTTTGAAGAAAAATAAAGTTTCCGAGGCACAACTGGATAAAAATACTTGTTTTGTGTCACGTGACAAGACAAAAAAAAAAAAGTATATATATATAAGGATATATATATTTTACAATTCGTATTATAGAATGATATCAGTATGGTGGGAAAAAAATACCCGTGGTCATATGGGTATTTTTTTCCCACCATACTGATATCATTCTATAATACGAATTGTAAAATATATATATCATTATATATATATATATATATATATATATATATATATATATATATATACTTTATATATATATATACCTTTTGTTTTTGTCTTGTCACGTGACACTGGTCACATGTCCTGAACTATTTAAACCTGAATCAGGCACAGCTGTGTTACACTGCCTCGACAAAGACCACCGGTCGAAACGTGTCGGCATTAAATAAACAAGTATTTTTATCCAGTTGTGCCTCGGAAACTTTATTTTTCTTTATTTGTTTGACTCTGCCCATTTTCTTCCGAAGAGCACCTGGTACCACCAAATACGATCCAGATCCAGTGAGCACCTCCGGCCTCCTCCTCATTCATATATTTATTGTTTATTTGGTAAAAGTTATTATATTTAAACATGTAACAGGTCCTTCACTTAGAAAACTTTTTGTTTTATTATAAAAGAAAAACAGTACTGTCACTACTGAGCTTGACTGACTAAACTTGATAACCACTAAAATCTACAAGAAACACAATAGATGAAGCAGACCTGTCAGTACCTCCTACAGATAAAGGGGAACAGCATGAGAACAACAGTCTCTAGATTAATAAGGTCTTCTTTGTCTGGGTCTGCAAACAAAACAGATCCACAATAACAGACCATCCACCACTTCTTCTGCCACTCCTCAGAGTTCGGTACTTCACCTCAACATATTTGAATGAAAGGCTTGGGAGATCAGTGTCTTCTGTGTGACCCAACCATCCCCTCAAAATTTGACAAAATGCTCTCATTTTAGATGTTTTCACCTCCAGCCAAAAACTTAGTCAATGATTAGGATACCTACTTAGTCTTTAGATTATGACTATTCATCCTGGGAATTATGATAAATGAATAAAAGTCAAGTTCTTCAGTTGTCAAACTTGACAAAAGTAGGTACGTTTTAGTTTTCTTTGTTGTTTATTGCTCTGGTTTACTCACCTTTCAGGCAGCTGCCGTCTAGCATCCATAAACAGTACGTGACATCATACTCTGCAACCTTGACCTCTCAGTTTAGCCTGGTCTCTATTATTAGCTCAAAAACACTGCAAGACCCAACCCACTCGCTCTCCCCTATAGCCTTTTCAATAAAATGTTAGTGATGTATTCATTTCAAACATTTTGGAAATAAATATCTTCAGCGTTTGTTGATGTGAGCTAATTTGATTTAAGATTAATCTCTGCACAGGCACATGCATTTAATTTAACAGCAATGGAAGGCTAAAGCACATATTAACTAAATATGTTACAATGTAATAATAGGCTGAATAGATTTGAAGTGAAGCTCTTAGATTTTTCTTAGCAAAACATTCCCCATGTCCTTCTTGAGCTCATGAATGCCAGTGTGCTTGCCAGTTGCTATGGTGATACAGAGCAGCCCCAGAGGCTGAGGATTAATTGCAAAAAAATAAGCAAACAGCATAACTAGTGGCAGAAATATGTCTATATGAATGTTTAGTTTTGAGGCCTGCCATTAATTTAGCTATACGTGTACCAAGGCAAAAAACAGTCATTACTTAACTTAACCGCACCAACAATTTTATTGTTTGTTTTAATTCATACATTATGTTACATTACTTTGAATAGATTTGCAAATGGTTTGGCACTTGCCATGGGTGACTGTAATAGGCATGAGCAATTCAGGAATACTGATTGAATATCTACCATGAGTCTCATTTTCAAATGTGCAACATTTAGCACAAATGCAAACCCTTACAGACTAAAGAAATAAGTACAAAGCAAATAAGGCAAGGTATGCATTTCAATAAAGCAATTTTGAGAATAAAAAAATAACTATTTCAAGAATGTAAGGTACTTTAAATGTGAAAACTTTATTGACTGGACTTACTATTTTTGTTCAAAATGTGTTATAGATAAGATGCTTTATTACAAATAATGTGTCTGTATTGTATTGTATTGTCATCTTATTAGACACACAAGTCTGTCTGAAGTATAAATCTAACTTTTTATGTTTTTTTGGAGCCTACAACACTGTCTCACCAACATAACAGAAGCCAGCAAGTTAATGTCAGTAGAATGTTTTTACATCGAATTAGTAAACCAGTTTATAAATGTTATGAAAGGGAAACTGCGGAACATGTTACTTTTGTTTGTAATAGAACACAGAAAGACTGGTTCTGATTAACCAGTTCAGGCAGATTGGAAGTGTTCATAATACTTATGTGTGTATGCATATATATATTTTACATTGGAACCTGAAGATGACAGTAAACCTCTAAGCAGAAAGTGCCTCACCAGCAGTAGACCTCACTGCATGTCACATACTATATCATGGCTCCATTCTCTGTCAGTAAGATAGCTGCAACAATATCCGTAAAGGATGCAATTATGGTATAAGGCTCTAAATGTCAAGTGCATGATTGTAGTCTTTCACTGAAATATGTAACCTCTGTCTTCTTCCATTCAGTGGATGCATTTTCCTTGACAATAGATGATACAGCTTCATGTAAAATTGGGCATTTGTTGTTGTTTTTGTTTTTTGTTGTGGAATCAGATTGATCAACTTAAGGTAACCCATTTGTGGTTTGGCCATAAAGCTTTTTGACAAAGCTTTATTGGGCCAACATTCTCTGATAGTCGCTTGATTAAAGAATGTAATAAACCAAACTAAGATACAGACGTTTTGATTATGTTTGGCTACAAATCTTAGTCTATCAGCCTTGAATATTTCTATTTCCATGTGGTGGGGAAATTTTAGAATGAGGGTGTCAGATTAAAAATGTGAATATGACACTGTCTATATATTTTTTCCTCTGTTTTCACTTAGTGTAGCACAATCTGGCATCAAGCAACCTATCAAATCTTTAATCCATCCCTCATCTCCCCCACAGTGAGGCTTCCTAAAATGTTGGCAAACCTTTAGCAGTTTCCTCCCATTTTTCCAGTCACTGAAATTAGAGATGACACTGGAACAATATCATGATAGATTTCATGCATGGCTTTGCATAGCTTTGATCTATCAACATAAATTGTTCCATTGCTTTAACTCAATATGACTGAAAGCGCTTTGGAACATTTGTGCGTGCATGCTAGCAGCAGACTGGCATTGTAGATTGTATGTTATCAGAAGAGACTATTTGGGGACACACAATATTAATGTATTGATTGATTCACATTAGAACAAATCATTATTTCTCTTTGTTTCTCTGCAGGTCATGCTTCACTGCTGAACCTTGAACAAAAAGATTTTAAGTAACAGCAAACAAGGGAGCTTCCCTTGTGCGTGTGGCAATTTACATAATTACCATCAGCACAATACAACTAGGGAATTTGGAGAATACATGTATTATCTTATTGTTGGTCACTTCCAAAGTGGTCTAGTCCAGTTTAGTCAAAAAAAAAAGAGAAAGAAAACGTCTGAAATACAAACCTGTGGGAGTAAAAATCGAACCACTCGTGTGAGGCAGCGGATAGTCTAGTGGTTAATGCAGCTGCACAGCATTAGGGTACCAGTGTCCAAGTGTCTTTCCCCGCTCTTCACCTCCTTTTTGTCTGATAATGCCAAAGTTTTAGAAATGCTTTCCCCAATAGTTAGTTATTTTCATTTTTGATATCAGCTTACATCCTACAGTTTAATCCTATTACCCGTAGATGTATATTTAAAGCACATTTTAATAACCTACTTTTTGTATTTGTTTGTTGACATAAACTTGTCTAGTAGTGGTGGGCCGAGATACAAATCCCACGAGACGAGACACGAGATTGAGTCCACGAGAACGAGACGAGACAAGATTTTGACATAATTTGCAATAATAAATAATATTTTGCAATTATGTTTCCTTTTTATGGGGCCATTGTATTGTATTGTTTGTAACAAAATGAACAAACTAATAAGGATGGGAATTGATAAGATTTTACAAATATCATCAGGCTCTATTTGTGTGCATACAGTTTAATATTAGAACAAGGCTAATACATTTGGCTCTTTTGACAGGTGAATTCTGATTAAATTTCCAAATTATAAATAATAATTATATATAATTTGAAGCTTAAAAGTTGATTTCAGGTGGAGGAGGAAGAGCTAAACAGTCTGTGCCAGACACTGACACACAGGAGGTTTTAAACATTAAACGGAAAGTGATTCTACTGTAGTTAGACTGACCTCTTTCTTCCTTAAATGGCCCGCTGTAATCATCCCTTCATACAATACAATACAAATCTATGGCCATCTCCACACTATGGTACTTATGTTTGCCAGGGGCTGAATTGTTTGTTGCCATGTCAGCTGAAGACTGTGGGGAAGCACTGGCTCATTGCTTCTTGCCGCTGGTGAGGAACCTCCAGAGGTCCCTATGCTAAAGGAGCTATGACAGGAAGAATTGAGGCTCCTTTCCCTCCCTCCTTCCTCATTGACAGCCCTATTCGGACGCTTCTTGTCATGTCGGACGCTGACGCACATCCGGTTTTGCCTTAGACCTCTTACCAATTTGCTCGATTCGGAAACAGCCCAAGACCCCTTAAAGGGACTATACATAAGTTTAACCACAAATAAATATACAAATTTCAAATTTCTTCCTCATACATGCTCCAGCAATGCCCTGGTGAGTAGAATGAGCTCTGGCCTTTTCACCACGATTGCCTCTATACAGGGCTCGAAATAACCTTTTTTCTTGGTAGCGCTTGTGCTCCTAATTCTGAAATTTAGGAGCACAGTCAAAAATTTAGGAGCGCAACCAAAAAAAACAAAAAACAGGGAAGCTTTTAACATGGATCAAGGGAATTTAAACATATCACATGCCACTTCCAGCCTTCTGTTGCATTTTAGATGCATTATTTTAGCTGTTTGCAATGATTCAGCAATCTACAAAACTCATTAGGCTAAATTATAACATTATAAATGGGACACCAAGTTGTGTGCCTCCCAATCACCCCCGACTTGCTCCGCCCCTGCTTCACCGCACTTCATCGTCTCCTCACTCTGTGCTGCGGGAGCTCCATAGATCGCGCTACACGCGGCAAACTCCTTTGCCAGAACCTTAGAAGACGTGTTAAACATTGCGTTTGTGACTTTACGTTTTGTATTTTGCGAAAGCGGCTTTCAGCGCTGCACGAGGTGGCGAGCGGGTTGGATTGAAGTTTGTGCTGCTTCTCTGCGTCATTTGAGAGATAGTTCCCTGTCCCAATGAGTTTATGAATGACATATATATTCCTCGTTTTCTCATAAAGAGACTACAGTTGCGTAAATTCAATGAAAGCGGGCAGAGGAATGAGAGCGTTGCACAGGCACACGCAGAGAACACGCACTGGGCTGGTGCAGGTCGGCCCAGCGCGTGTGACTGAGAGGAATGACAGCGGCGCTGAGCCAAAAGAGAGGACAGATTGTAGTTTACGATATGCTCTCGAACCATTTTGGAACAGAAAGTTTGCTGTTGCTGACAGGCAGCGTTTGTGAAAACAATGACACAAGCTTTTTTAAGGTAGCACGAGATGGTTTTCTTTTAAGGTGGACCAGAGCATTTGTTTGCAGTCACAAACATGCAAGTGATTCAATTTTTAGATCGCAAAGGCATCATTTTGGGAGCATATGCGACCAAATTGGTCGCAATTTCGAACCTTGCCTCTATGTGCCTGTAAATTCACTTGAATAGAGAGTGCCTCGGGGCGAACAAGCAAACAGTGTAATGCGTAATGACGTCATGCACGTTCACGCTCAGGTGTAGACTGAAGCCTCTGAGCCAGAGGTAACTTGGGAAGGAAGGATTTTGCAAAGAATAAGAAGAGACCGGCTTCAGGCACTGGCGAAACTCCAGCCCAGACCCCAAATAACAAAAAGAAACAAAGAGCAAAGAATCAGAGTAAACATCGGAAAATGTTGAGAGAATCAATGGGTACGGCAAATGACCCGCAGTTGGTGTCATTTTTGCTTGAAAGGTATGTTTTATGACTAAAAACATGGGGGAAAAGTGTTGTTGATGCTTTCAAAACAGTGGTGTCTGTGCATGTTGTACAAACTTCACTGAAACAAGCCATACAATAATCATATTTTGAAGTTACCCAACTAGTTGATCTAATAGTTTTATACCTACAGACAAGTTGTGTAGTGTTAGTAGCAGACTAGTATTGTCAGTAATAACAGTAATTGTGCTGTACCTGCAAAACATTTGAGTAGCAACAGTGGTAATGGTTCTGTATGTTCAATGGCAAAAAATATGTTGCTAATGTTGGCTGCAAAATAAAAAAGTAAACACTGGACATGTGCCGTTTACAAGCATAGTTTACAAATTAGCTACGCTAACGTTATTGGGCCCAGGGAATTGAAGAGACGATTTTGGCTTTTCTTAGTAGCATTTCTACCCGTGGAATTATTTTATTATTACAATTAGGCCTGCGTTTATGCATACAAAGTAAACGAGTATTGTTTTTCCTCTTTCAAAACGTCATTTATTCGTTTATATGTATTTGGCTTCTTCCCTCGATTCACTTTGCTGCATTTGCTCAAGTATCACATCTTGGAAAATATTCACTCAAATTGATTTGGTCTAAATATCTTACCAAACAGTAACATTTCTTACCTCAGTTGAAGTCACGCCTGCAAATCTGTAAATTGACCAGGACAGGACTGTTATTTCTGCTGCTCGTACAGCCTGACCGCCTCATGCACAGCTTATGATTGAGGCTGCAGTTACACGTTGGACCTGAGTCGGCAATTGTGAGCACAAAACTAACAAACTCCACACAGCCCCTTTAACCATTTGCCCATTTCGGATGCATCCAAAGTGTATTAGTATTAGCATATTTGGTTCCCATGCTTGATTAAAACTTTAATCTCTTCCTATTTTCTCTCTCCTAACACATCAAATTGAATAATTCTGTGAGTGCTCACTTGATGAATGCATGAAGAAAAAACCTCGTCATGTGTTTTGCTCTCTTAGAGATTGCTTTGTGATCTCACATTGTAGTTTTGATTATGGGTGAATCTTACGGAATGTTTTACTCAATTGATATAGAAAGAAATAGCATTAGGCGTTTGTACATGCCACAGAGCTTGAAGTTAAGGTGAGGCTCAGAATTAGTGCTGCAGGTTTATAAGAGCGTGGTTTCAAAACTGTAAAAGGCTAGGGGCCAAGATTCATAAGTTGTTGGAAATCTTTGGAGATTTGCACATAAGAGTTAACCGAATGAAAATTAATTGACTCTAGACTTTGAAGGGGTCTAAAAAGCACAATGGAGGCTTTTCACTCCTATTCATGTTTTTTTCTCCTTGAAAAAGAATATGCTTTTAGTGCACCCTTCTCTCAGCCTAGAAGGGCAACACTAAATATTTATCCAATCTTATAAAGCGAGATGTTCATGTTTTTATCATGAGACGCCCACGTAGCAGTCGTATAGTGGACTGCAATATTGAAGTACCTTTTAGCTACTTCAGGATATTGCACAACACTGCATTATAAGATCATTTGGACACTAGATGAGTTGATGCACTGGCCAAGAATGCTAATCATCTGTATAGTGTTAAAAATAGTCATGAGTACTCATTAGCAGTTCAAAGACATGAAGAAATCTCACATTATTTGACTCTTTTCTGTATTATTACAGAGATATACTAATGATTGTATCCTAACATAGACCGTACAGGAACCTCACTACCAGAGGATTGTTATTTGTTTTCCCCATCTTGAGTCTGCGATCATAAAATAGCTAATTTCTCCACTCACTCCTGCCACATTTCTGCAACTGGCATGTTTTTTTTTTCCCTCTAGTTTTTTTCCTCAATCAAAAGCTTCTGGTGTTGTTGTTGTGTCCTGGTCTTGTGTATCGTGAAAATTACTCGTTTTTTCAGTGCGACATGGAAAATTACGAACCCATCCTTGTGATTCTGTGTAGAGGTAATGCAAAATGAGAGGAGAGGTATAGGAAACCATGGAAACAATATACTGTACTCACCACATAAAGAGCGGACATCGTTTCTGCTCACTATATGGTGAGGTACAAATGAGTGCTATTACGACTATAAGGTATACAGATATATATAGAACTAAAGGGCTATCAGTCGAACTGTGTTAAAATGAGTTAAAATGTTGTGCATAAATATTATATTGTTGTTGTTGTTTTTTTATATGACATTAAATATATAGAGATAGCTATGGCACCCTGTTTGTCTGTGACCAATTGCAATTCACATCTAAGGCATTTTACATGATGCATTTTTATCTAGGCACTAAACTTGAAATATTAAACAGGGCGTATGAAGGTGCAGCAGGATTAGTGGACCAGCATCATCAAGATATGGTGCTATGCTTTTATAAAGAGCTAAATGTTTACTTAACTATGACAATGTAAAACTAATATCTATAGTTGTTGTAGCATGCATATTTAGAAACCGTGAAATGTGTGCCACCCACTTATGCATTTAGAACTGTTTGATGCGCTTTCAGAGATAATTCTAGCCTTTTGATCTGACATGTATATGTAGTTCATCTTGACACTTTGAGGGCAGTTGCAGCTCTTAAAGCTCAAATGGAAATGTCAGGGCTTGTCATACATGTCTCCCCCCACTCTCCTGGGCTCTTGTAAAACATGTGATTTCTGTAAACTATAGTATGTGTGAGTGAGCATGCACACAAAGGCACAATCTCACACCAGCTGAGGCTCCATGCCACTGCTGTGCAGGGACACATGGCAGCACATGACACAACAGCTTGAAGAGTGCAACTCAAGTACTGCTGAAACCAATAGCAACCACGTCTCCAGTTACATGCTGAAGCAGGCTTTTTCAAGTGAGGGGTTTGTTTGTATTTTCCATGGAAGAATGCAGCTTGTGTTATGGGGGACGTGCTTTAGCTTGAAACATACATTAATCCTACTGTCAGCGTTCGCAGAGAAAGAGGAAGAAGTAATCAGAAACTTACTTTTAGCCTGACTCAACTTCTGTCTGTGTCCTATTCACAGAGCACGACTGGCAATAACTCAACTGCATCTTACGTCTGTTCTATCTGCCTGCACCCCTCAATCTAACAATAGCTCAACATGCAATTTCAGCACTTCTTTTTGTTCAGGAAGTCGTAGCACCTGCATCAAATGCTTGGATCATTCACATCATGTGTAATTTATACTTTCCACTGGGGCTACATCAACTGCACCAAACAGGCTTTTTAGGTATTTTACACAAAGAAGAAACTCATCTGAGGTAAAATGTGTGAGGCGGGTCTTTCTTGGCTGCATAAGTAAACACCTTCTCTATAAATAGTTTTCGCCAACTCTTTGTTGTTCTGCTGTAATAATGTAGATACATTATTTGTAAGCCTGGTGTCAGAAACGTTTGAAGACAGTGTAATATAATTTTGACTCAAAAAGGGAATAAATCTGTGGCCTGTGTCCATTTGAAATGATCTGAAATAAATAGAAATAACAATAGAAAGAGTAATGCACAGGAAAAGTATTTTTCTATCGTAGTGTGTTTTAGCAATAATACAACTGTGCACTACACATTTGCCGTTTCCATCATCTGCTAATAACAAATAACTAAAACAACAAATGATGAAGAATCTTGTAAATCTTGCCTAAAAATGTTGCATATAAATTTCCTGAGAGCAAACGTGCATTCTCTATCATGGAAAACACACACGGCACTATGGCAGAAAAGAACAAAGGGAAAACCTACTTTAACTAAAGATTTGCCACACGTTTGCTGTGGAGGAGACTGGTGAAATGGGCAGCAGTAATAGATCCTGTGCACCAGTAGTTTAAAATACTGAGCAGGTTTGTTCTTAAGAGAATGGAGTAATGTTCCAGTTCAGAGGGCTTTGCTTGTGTGTCCTGACTGCTATAAAAGTCTTAACTGGTAATTTAATGCCCTCATTCAAGTAATGCACTTGATTGCCCCAATGTATTAAGTAATGATTATTTTGCGAAATTGTGGCCACACAATGGTCAATTAATCTTTAATGAAAGTGCAACTTATGACGCGGAGCGTGGCTCTGCAATAAGCAGGCACCTGCTTGCCAAAGCAGTTACAAGCCTCCGATGTGGTCTCTGCCCACCCATATTTCACTGTGTGGAAACAGAACACTTTTAAAAAGGACATCATAAAGAGGGCAAAGTAACAGCAGCAGTTTTCATCTTTTAATATTCATGCTATGTTTAAACGCCTGTGTTCCTCAAGGAATAAAATGTATTTGCTGCTGATGTGTGCAATGAGATTAAGTGCCATTTCGAGTTATTTATTTAGAGCGGGCTCGGCATATGGGGTTGCAGGGAATTATGTGCACTGACAGAGCATGAAGTTGGGGGTTATCAAACAGCTGCATGAGAATTCCAATATGCTCCATTTTCATCAGAACTCCTTAATGATGTGTTTACCTCCCTATTCTAATTTCAGTGTTTTTCCCCACATCTGCATCCGTGTCACCATAACATTCTCTCCTAATTATTGTCAACCAGTGGTCATGATGAAAGAAAGAAAAAATCACTGAGGTCCAAATTTCGCTTATATGGGAATAATACTTACTTTCACCCTGATGAAGACTCACTGAGTCGAAACGCGTTGGTCACGCCATTAAACTTTTTATCTGCAAATACAGAGTGCCTCAGCCTCCTTTCTTCGTGATACTTATTATTATTCTTACTTTGGAAGTCTTGTAAACATCATGTGATTTTCTTCTTGTTAAACATGAATGCTTTTCTTTAGCAATGCTGCTATACTTAAAGTCAATGCGGACAATTGGAATTGTGTAATCCAGGAATTTGTAATTTGTAATGTAAAGTGTTATATTGTACGAGATGTTGTATCACTGTATCCGGAATGTAAATACATTTTCAATATGGGGGTAGGCACTTATAAGCTTTCTTGCTTCGGCCTACTCCTTTTGAGTTTTTGTTACTTTATTTATTTTCTACACTGCAACAATGTTAATGTAAATAATGTAAATAATCACTCAAATAAAATCCAATCATTATTTGAAGTCAAATAGTAATAACCAACTCTTTTAAAATATTACGACAAATTGCATCCTGTTTTTGTTTTATTCACTTTATTCATCAAATGGCAATTATGTCACACAATGTTGCCAGTGCAGTCCTGTGTTATCAGCGTCAGTAGATGAGTCTGAGCTGAGTGGCTAAATACACAGCAAAGCCAAAAGTTGAAGCACAATGTGATTGATTAGGCGAATAGGAGCTACACATGAGGAGTTAGAGCAAAGAAACCCTGGAAACTTTCTATAACCGTTCTCTTCATCCATCATCCTACATAATCTATTTGGGCATTTGACTAAATCAATTATTGCAATTTTAGAAAATGTAATTTATTGGTTTATTTGGTCGGGACAGTGCATGTTAATGAACATACATGGTTCTCATGCATGTAAACAAGCCACAATAATTGGCGATAATGATAAAAATTAAAGTCGCGAGCGGCATCGAACGGCCCTCGCCATGCCTCAATTGCCACGCCTCTGTAACCCTACTGAGGGCGCTAACGTGTCCGCTACATTTTATTGCCCTGATGTACCATTAATCTGTGTCAGTAAACACAGACTAAAAGTTACATTTTAGCCTCTCCTTGTGAATAATAATGGCAACAGCATACAAATACGGTATGGGTCCAATTGTTTTTTTTGATCGGGATGATCGGGATTTGTTTGCGGCTTTGCCGCAAACAAACCGTAAGACTTAGCCAAAAAATGTGGATTGCTTTTAATGCCCCACATCTCTAGATGAGCTGGAGCGATTTGGGCTCATTTGGTAAAACGCCCTAGGAGGAGTTCGTTAAAATGCATCGTCAGCGAAAACGCTGACTCAACATTTTCCAGACTTCCTGTCAAAATGGCGGACTTCCGGTTTGTCACTGCAATATTAAGTGTAAAGGGCCCACACCAGTCACTGTTTTACACGGTGACTTACGGTTGACACCTAGGTACAGGGCGCTCCGCGCACTGCGTTGCAATTACAATAGGCCCTGCAACGCGACGGCAGGCTGCTCGGGCCTAAAAAACTGCTACTAGAATCTTGCAGCAATTTATTGTGTCCATTTTAATCTAAACCTGCTAAGGCAAGTAATCTGTGTATATTTAACCAGTGAGTACAGATACAAGTGCAATCAATTTACTTCAAAGTAAAAGTATTGCACTTTCAGATATACTTTGTAAGTAAAAAGTAAAAGTATTTCACACAAATTTGTTTAAACTATTGAAAGAATTAAATGTGTGTTTTTATGAAGGATTGTGCTGCTTTTGCCAAACTGGTTATAAACCTTTATTATTGTGATGTTTCAGACCTTGCTGCTGCTTTAGATTCACCGACTGAGGTCACAAAGAGGTTACTGTGAAAATAAATGTGTCTAGACCACTATTTAAAGTAGCCTACTTTTGCTTTGACTTCAATAAAAAAATAAAGTGGAGTAGAAATTGCAGTTCCCTTACTTTTGACTGGTAAAAGTCTAAAGTATTTTTCCTCAAATTTACTTAAGTTAAGTAAAATAAAATATGTTTTTCACTTGTACTTCCCACCACTTAACAAGCAGATAGATTATGTTGTTACTAAGCAATTTGACGTGGCAGGTTTCTCAGTTCACATAAGTTGAAAATACAAACTTTTCAATGTTGACATCACAATGCAAGTGTGTGTGCGTGCGTGCATGTGTGTGTGTGTGTGTGTGTGCGTGTGTGTGTGTGTGTGTGCATGTTGATCTTGGTGTTATTCGGGATGTGAGCTATCCAGTGCAGGAGGGAGGGCTGTTATGTGCACCCGGCCGCTGGCACAGACTCTGTCAGCGAGCCGCGTTGATCCGTGAACTTGCCATCTGGATTCTCCCACAAATCACATTAAAGTTTCAGGCCCAGGAATACATCAGGCTAAATGAATATTGTATCCGGGGGTCGCAGACAGGCCTGATGGAGAAAGCGCCCCGTGTGCACCCTTCTCACCCGCTGTGGTCAGATATGATCCATGGACACTTCTTCTTCTGTCTGGACCCTGCTACACTGGGCGTGCTCTTGATGAGCTGTGGAGGGAATGGCATCATTATTTTTGGCTTTGTTTCTGGGGGGCCTGTAGTACAGCAACAGACCAAGAATGCAGATACTTACATCATTCGCAAAACTGTACAAGACTTTTTCAGCAAACCAGAGAATCTAAATGCAATGTATGTTTGATTCCTATGAAGGTTAATTTGTGTTTTTATTATCAAAGTTTTTTTTTTTATACACTGAATTTTTTTTGCATCTCTATTTCACCAACCATATAGAAAAAAAATTAAGTGTAATTTTTTTCGCTGCTAAAAAAAACAAAACAGTGATTTACAAATAGGCACATGTAACTATACAGTTGAGATTGGGATCATAAAATTGTTTTACGAATTTTTAGGCGAAAACACAGCTTAATGTCCAACGCTAACTGTTCCATGTAAACCAATGGACACCACTAGGCTAGGCTAACCCATAGAAATGAATGAGCGCTAAGCTAACACATGCTTATTCTTACGTTTCTATAAAAACACCTGCTCCTTTCAATCTGGTAGAGCACCAGTGATCAGATCCTACACTTCCACAATGGATGCATTTAGTTTTTAGAATTTTATTCTGGGTTTAAGTGAGTACTTTTAACTCTAGTTTGACTTTTGGACGTCCGTTTCCTTCCTGGCTGCGCTCTGGGAGGCTGTCCGTCATTGAATGTACTTTTATTCACTGTATTTATTTTTTTATTTTTTTAGATCAGCGGAAAAAATACACTGCATTTTTTTTCGATGTATTTTTTTTACAGCAGCGAAAATTCAGTGTATAAAAACACTTTGATAATAAAAACACAAATTAACCTTCATACATTTTCTTCCTGCATTTTGATTCTCAGAAATACTACTACAACTACTACAACTACAACAACAACAACAACAACAATGCAATTTGCCTGTTAAACTTAACATGGACTAAAATTACTAATCACAACATATTGACCATTGCAGGTATGATGTTATGGTTTTAATTAGGGATGCACCGATCTGATACTGGTATCGGATATTGGAGCCGATACTGGAAAAAATACGATATCGGGTATTGGCTACAAATATCCGATACTGAACCGATACCATTTTTTGCTCTCAACGCCTTAAAAACATAACTTTAACCAACTACATCTAAGTGAATATGGGCATGCTGCATATCATTTTAAAGCTTAGAAAGCTAAGAACCTGATTAATCCAACTACTGACTAATTTAGTTTTAACTGAAAACTAAATCAGCACTTGGATTCTCCAGGTTCCATAAGCACAGGTTTGATCGCCGCACAAAATTCCGTGCAAGCAATAGCATGCTAAAGCTAGCGGGTGCATACAATGCTAATGAAAACTAATCAAGGCTGGGTCAGAAACTATGATAGAAATACCTAATACAATAAACTAACCACTGCTGAAGCCAAGTGTTTGTATTTTAGTTTAAGAAATAACTGATCTAACATATTTGTAATGATCATATCACTTCATGTAAGTTGTTTATATTAATGTAACCTAAAGCCTGTCATGTACCCAAGGATAGTGTAGAAAAGTTAATGTTTATCAATAGATATAATTGATAATTGATCTGTAACATCATGACAATAAAATAGAAAATAGTCAATTAATTTTTTACTCAGAGAAAGCCACTTTTAGGAAAGTGGTATCAGTAAATATCGGATATCGGCAGATACCCCGGTATCGGTAGCAAAAAAGCTGGCTCAGTGTATCTCTAGTTTTAATAAGAATAATGGTTACTTAATTCACTTTTATTTAACTGCACTATGTTGATTTTGGGAAATGGGAACCATGTTCACCTTTTCCCTGAAAATAAGTGGAAAAATAATGACATCGTTCATCATTCAATAACATGTTCTGTTCTGGTTTGTGGTTGCATATTTTCTGCTGAAGCACTATTTGCGCTCCAGTAAAAGCTATTAGAAATATTGCCTCACCAAGACACTGTTTCATATAAGAAGGAAAAATCTATTTAGCTCTTTTCCAGTCCAGTGGCTTGTGGAGCCCGGGTTTATTCTGCGGGCTTGAACTGAAAAAAAAGGGCCTTCATGTTAGCCATCCAATCTTCACTTCTGTTCTGTGTGATCCCCAGTGTGAGATATGGATTTGTATGACGGTAGGCCAAAAGCCATACATGCAAATGAAACTAGACCCTTATTCATTATATATCTGTGTGCATGTGCGACTAATGCGCTTAACAAACATGCACGTTTCATCTAGATTCTAGGTGGCTCTGGTGGGGCACATCTACTTTTGTGTATACTACGCTACCTCCAATTTTCCATCCAGAGGTGATGCTTCCAGGGCCTTTATGCTGAATGCAGTTTAGTCGGCTGTTTGTTCAGGGAAGGAGCGGGTCAATGTGTGCTGTTGGTGTTAAAACAAGGACATACAGTATAGTGGACATTTTTATGTTTCCATTACTGCAAACAACTCATGCTCATTTCTTCGTTAGCTTTGAGTTGTTAGTTGTTTGTTTGCAGTTACTATCACTTGATTGCACATTTCCTGTCTATTTTGTACCTCCTGAGTGTTTCTTGAGAGCTGACGTGAAGTGAATTTCTCCATTGTGAGATCCATAAACTCTTATCTCATCTTATCTTATCTTATCTTATCTTAATAGTCTTCATCACGATTCTCGCTCCTCCTGTGGCGCATTTGTGCTCCTCCTGTATCCGTACAAAATACCATTGAAATGTTGACGTTATTGACATATTGCACAGAGAACAAGCGTCTAAAGCAGTGGGTACCAAAGGGTCGGACCCTCAAGGGGGTTGCGGGCAGGTGGGGATCGCCAGATGACTTAAAGACGATATTGTTCAAATGTGTATAGCACAGAATTTTTATTCATTTATTAAGATTGAAAAATACAATATTTCAGTGAAATTATGCTGAATATCCAAATATAGAACACTAAAAACTATTCATAAGTCAGCCTGAAATTATTATGAATGCTTATTACTTATTGTTCTGGTGATTACAAATTGTTCTCTTTTGGGTTCAGTATACTCAGTCATCTGTGTTAGCAAAGTGGGTGACTAGGATGGTGATTAAATATTGAATGACTGAAATAATGAAGCATGTAGTCTGACTTTTTCAGTGAAACTAGTGAATGAATCGTGTTTTGTTTCTGTCTTTCAGGTCTCCAGGTCATTTTCCCAGATTATCTACAGGAGAAGTTTGTCCAGTCTGCTCTGAGCTACATCATGTGCAATGGCGAGGGCGAGTACCTGTGCCGGAACAGCCAGTGCATCTGCCAGTGTGCTGACGAGTACCCACAATGCAACTGTCCCATAACTGACATCCAGATCATGGAGAACACTCTGCTGGCCATGTCCGAGACCTGGGCCTCCTCGTACAAAGACTTTGAATACTCCGGTAAGTTTTGAGACCATTTTGTAAACTTAACATAACGCTTGTGAGGAAGCGGCAGAACTGTTCATCAGGGCTGTACTTGGTAAGAAGACACCTGAACCTGCACAGGTTTCCTCCGGGCGTTCCGTATTCCCCTACCACTAAAGACATACCATAGGCCATTATGACGATGAGTGAGTCGTGTTTGTGAGTGTGACTGTAGACCACTGAGGCTAAAAAGGCTAAAACACTGGTGTACACTTCTCTATAAGTCTCTGATGAAGCAAATAATGTAGCGCTCTATTGCACAAAGCTCATGAGGAAAGGCGAGGTTACACTGTGAGACCTCCAATCTCCAGATAAGGTGTTCAGCTGACGAGAGATAAGGCCTATTTAACAGCCTAGCTCTGGATTTAAAGCTGTTCTGGGAACAAAAAAAAACTGTGCCCGATCTTTAAAAGACACCACAATGATCTGTGATTATGAGAGACAAACTGTGGAGTGGAATTTTTGCAAAGGATGCTGCGATAAAACAGCAGGAAGGTTTAAGGATTTATCTGCCATCTGTGACTGTCTTGGGTGGGCAAAATCTCTTAAATTCAAAACACGAGGAGATGGAATCTGGCTCCTTTGAAGCAGAATAAAAAGGGGAAGGGTCTGACATGTTGTGGAGGAGATGGAAACAGTTCTGACATTTCTTTGCTACGGCTGGAAAGAGGTTTTTGCTGCCTGGCTCATTCATGGCTGGCAGTTGTACACAGCAAATGGATTGCCCGGTGACAAAGCTTTAGTTTATTTTTTATCAAAGTAATGACTGTGACTCTTTATGAGGAGATGAATAAAATACATGGGAGACAATGCGTAAGAATATTGTTCATTTCAGTGGTTCAGTTCATCAAGTTAATCTAAAATGGGGGGCCGTATGGTGGGTCACATGAGTGTTTTGGATTGGTGGGGTCACCTGCACTAGTTTCAGAGGTTTTATGACTAAACCTGTACCCATGGTCTTGTATTGGGCTAAGATGAAACTAGGAAAAGAAAATGCGATGAAAAAGTGACCAAAACATGACAAAAAAAATGATGAAAACACGTCAGAAACACATCAAAATGCGGCAAAAAAGTGATCAGTTTTGTAGGCCTTAGCTTTCAAATGAGATGTTACACTGACCTATAAGATGTAAGCTCTAACTGGAGAAAATGCGCTTTGTTAAGGAGGGGTTAAGAGGTTAATGGATTTAACTAGTGTTAGCTTGCTTTTCAAATGCTTTCCAAACTAGTCTCAACAGTAGTTTGTAACAACACTTTTAGGTGTGTGTCATATGTGTTCAAGTGGGCAATCTTCCTCCTCTAATCAATGCATATCAACATATAGCACCTTGTTTGGACCCATTCCCAGGCAAACCCCCCCAGACAGCAGAGGTGGCCCCAGGTTGGAATGGCTCGGTCACTCCTCTGGTTCAGTACCGGTCAAACTTAGATTTATGGAAACAGCCCCAATCTGCCCCGCCCCATATTGTTCTTATGGAAAGATGTCTTAAAGGTGCGTTGTGCAACGTTTTATGTGAAAAAGAAAAGTTGATATTTGTGCATATTATTTGACCTTGTAGTGACCCAGTGGGAGTGGTTAACCTGGTGCCTTTTCTTTTGACCACTGTGGTCTTTACAATGCTCCAGGACCACTTGTGTTGTAGGTTTTTTAGTGAGAGGGTCCGTCAGCAGTGAAAACCTCCACACAATTGATCCTATAGCGTCCTAGAGACCACTGTGATGGACATTGAAAGTAAAGGCACCACACGTGGGTCACTACAAGGTCAAATATGCACACATATCAACTTTTTTTTACACATAAAAAGTTGCATAATGCACCTTTAAGAAACACCCTCACCAGTTACACTAAAGCAAATATATCATCTCCTCACCTTAACCCTTATTAATGATTGGTGTACAGTTGACAGCACATGAATTGTGTTTCTCAGATTTGGTGTGTTGAGAGCAAACAAAGGGGCTGGCTTTGTATTTGAATGTGTCGGAAAATGTTCAAAATAATTATGCTGGACAATAATAGCCAGAAATCCTGGTTCTGATGGAAAGTCCACCATTATGGTAAGTAGATATGTAGAACTCAATAAACAACACACAAAGTGGCACAATGTTTTGGTTGTACTGAAGCTGTAAAGATCACCTTATGCACATAAATCATTCCACGTGCCTTGTAAGTTTGTAAAAGTTAGTATTCTTAGTATCTTTTTTACCCCCTTTTCTCCTTTGACTTGTGTGACACAGACGAGTTCAAGTCCTTTCTGAAGAGGCTGCCCTCCACTCATTTTCTGCCTATCAGTAGCGTGCATCTGCTCTGGGGCAGTGACTGGGACCTGCAGGCTCGCTACAGGCTACTTCAGAGCTCCCTGGAGATCCAGCGGCTCAAAATCCACCGAACTGCCCGCAAGCTGTTTAGCCTGAGCATCCGCTGTCACCACAATCCCAACCACCAGATGCCTAGGGAGAGGTGAGTGGGACAACTAACTTCATCTCTGACACAGAAAATACCAAATGTAAAGTAAGGCCAGGATTATTCATCTCTTTCAACACAAAATAGTTAAGGGTACTCAAAATTCACATATTTCTAATCCATTGATTAATTTGGGCATACATATGATTGTGTAACTAATTTCTTTTCTTTTTGCCTGTCCTATAAGCTTGTGTAAAGAGAAGACACAAACATATATTTTCGTTATCGGTTATAGCAATAATGCTCTGAAATGTTTGACAACTTAAGTAGCACTCTGTTAAACAATGGTGTTTTGGATGGCGATCACAGAGGAGCTGTCCGTGGTCCTGAACCTATTGTGTGACTTATAGTTACATTATTATTTTGGTCCTTATTAGCCTTGAACTCTTTTTTTTTTTAACGCCTCAACATAAGAACAATGTCAGGATAGAGTCAGGATGTTCTTTCCAAAATCCTGACACTTTCATGAGAATGTCCTGCTAAAGGGCGCATGTGTGAATTTGGCTTAAATAATGTATTATTTTTCCATTCAGTCAGTTGGACGTCACTGCTAAATGTTGATTTATGTCATTCTTGAATTGTTGAAATGATATAAATAAATAAATAAAATTTAAATAATATATAAATAAATCATGCCGTTCTAGCAAAGTCAATAAAGTACTTCATTAAAGTACTAAATTAGCTGCAAATACATGACTTATTTGGGTTATACCTTTGGATTATTTTTCTTCAATTTTCACTTATTCTTATTAGAGGTCATCGACTGCAATTACAGATCATTGGCTGAAACCTTTGACATTTCCTCTCCTAGCACAGCAACCGCTAAAGACACTAAACTGGTAGAATACAATGAAACATATTTCATATGTGCAAGTATCATAAATTCACATGTTTGGACAGACATGGGTAATTTTTTTCTTTGTCACTCGGAGCATGAGCTAAAACAATTTCATCCATTATAAATTTGAACTTATGGCGGCATTCGTCCTATCTATCATGTCGACTTAGTGTCCTGTCTTGCTCAAAGCACTCTGGCTCACTCCAGTGTTCCACTCTCTGAAAAGTGAAGCGGTGGGAGTTTTCTTGATAGGTCATTGCACACGTCTTGTCCCCACCTACTGGAGAGGCAGCTTAAGAGCCTTGCTGCCAACGTGTGTCGTAATGTCAGCCTTACCTGGAAAGAAAAAAATATGCAAAGTTCCTTGCTGCCACTTGAAAGACTTTAAAATCTTTTTTCTGAATAGCTGCCACAATATGGATGGAGACATAAATCCATAAAGTATTTATATAAAAGCTCTAAAATGAGAAGTTGTCAACTGTCTCAGTTGGAAGGAAGCGGGCATGCGTTTGTGTGTGAGCTGGCAAGGGTTCGCACTGAAGTGTTATCAAAGAGCTGCAGTGTGTGCTGCTCTTCCAACAAGTATGCATCAAGGGCGTCTGATGGCGCCGGAAATAATGGTGCCCTGTTTGTTTGTTTGCTTGTGTGCAAGAGCCTCACATTAAATGAAGGACCTATTTGTTTTCATTCATTCTTAAGTGGCTTGAGGTAACAGCCCTATAAATAAATACCATCACCTTGTTTGTGTGTGTGCTGTAAATCTTTCCGTTATGTTTAGTCTTTCTTGGACAAGGGAATAGGTTGTGTGCATGTGACTTCACACATCTAAAAAGGCAACAGATGAAAATTAAAATGGCGGGCAGCACAGAAGAAGAGGTGAAAAGAAGAAGTGAAATTTGCCTTTTTATTGTCAGACAGTGAATGGGTTATGGATGTAATCTCTAGAATTGGGTCTGAAGGCAATGTGGTGTAAATGTACCCAATAGCACCGAGAGCAAGTGATCAAAATATGCCTTCTTTTGATCCAACACTCATTCAGATTTAGGACTGGCACAAAGAGGCTGTATTTTATATGTAGATCATAGAAACGTATCAACATTTATCTGCCCTGAAAAGCTTCACATAGCACAAAGTTACTTTCCAAACCTTGCAACAATTCTTCTGACATGCAAAGCCCGCTGGACAGGAGACTGGAGATTTGGGGCATACACCATCAATGTTTCTGGCCAGATTCAGCGGTGAGGACCCCGGGGAGGCCTGGCAGCACATCTTCAGCCTGTCACTGAGACCACACACAGCCATGATGAGAAGAGTCCCGTCTGCCAGGCACACAGGTTCAGAAGGGCCCATCCCAGGAGGAGGAATTTTTGGATTCATTTCTGTCCTTTCGTGGGGCATCCCTTAGATGATGGAATACAAGGCTGCCTTAATTGAGATACAGCATGAAATATTAAAATGTATATAATTATGTTTACTTTTGACATGTGCCTCAAATCGCTTGACTGCTACAAAACATTGTTATATGGCATTGGTTATTCTGAATTAGCATCAGTTTAATAATGTAAATGAAAAATCACCAGCAATTAAACTAAAATGTAGTCATGTGTAGACGGATGTGTCCTATCCAAGGCAAATTATTCCTCGTCTTCTTTTTTCTTTTAGTAGTAGTAGTAGTAGTAGTACTAGTAGTAGTACTGTAGAAGTGTATTTTAAATCTGTAGAATATGACTGGTTTTCCACAGAGTCACAAAGGGGATCATATGTTTTTTGACATTCTGGCCTACTCTATCAGAACAAGAAACACAGCAAAACCACCACAATCCTCCAGGGACAGCTCTGTCTTACTTTCTAATTAACCTTTAGCTCATAGTTGAACAAATACCACGATCTGGCGCTCTATAAAACTTTCCTCAAGAAGTAGCTCTGTCAAGCAGGCTGTAGATTCCACACGATGAGAGGAGGAAAGCTTTTATTTTCAGACCTTAAATCATACTCACAAA
Source organism: Neogobius melanostomus (assembly GCA_007210695.1). Lineage (NCBI taxonomy): Eukaryota > Metazoa > Chordata > Actinopteri > Gobiiformes > Gobiidae > Neogobius > Neogobius melanostomus. The sequence goes on along the minus strand of VHKM01000221.1, from coordinate 3,351,927 downwards.
AGGTGTGTTGCTTTATTCTTTATTCATATTATCTTACCAATAGAGCATTTAAGCATGTTGTTATGGAATTCAAGATTCAAGAAGACTTTATTTCTCCCGAGGGTAAATTGTCTTGGACACACAGGTTGCCACACAAAATAACTAATGACAGGGTCAGTGACAGTCATTTGTAAAAGGCTGATTAGGAATTTGGTTCTCTACATTATACATCAATAATGGTACTTTCCATTGAAATGGTAAATTGGTAGCATTCCGGGTTAGCAGCTTTGCACTAAATGAAACATGCAAATAAAATGTCTATGGTTTAGTGAAACGCAACACGTCAATGTGCAGCTGTGTATATTTTTGTTTTTCACAAACACATCTTGTGGGTCTAAGGGTAATTTTAACCCATTTGTCTTGCCTGGTTTATTTTTGTTTTATTCCAATCCACTTTATTTCTATAGCACAGTTTATAAACAAGCGTTTCCAAAGTGCTGCACATAAGATCAACAGTAGGAATCAAAAATAAAATCAAGTGAAACTAAACCAATCAATTGATTTTTTTTTTGCTTATAAAACGTCACTTTATAATGCACCATCAAGTGCTATACATTTGGTTTCAGGGAAGTTGATATGTTCATCATACTTATGCTGTAGTGGGGTCATTGGACTGCAATAAACATGATAAAACCAGGAAAACAGGACAAAAATGAGATGGAACATTTTTTTTTTGTAAAATAAAGGGGGAAAACATGAAGGTATCAGAAATTTGAAAAATGCTTTTAGTGGTCCTAGTGATGAGGAGATGTAAAATAAAGGTTGTATTTATAGTAGAAAAATGTATTATTAATATCAAAATATCTTAAATGTAGAATGTAGAAGTCTTGACTAGGTTACCTGAAATGAGCAAGGGTTTGTGGGTTAACTCCTTCCCTGGTCACAGCCCTGAGGCTAACCAAAGAGGCTGCCACATTGACACAAGAGAAGTGTCTTGCACAAGGACTGTACACACTGATCGGACTGGGGATAGAACCGTGAAACCGTTCAGACAAGTCATCCTTTCTTGTGTCATTTTTGTTTGTTTGCGTTAACTACTTGTGCTAACCTGGACACAGGATTCTGACATTGCAAGAGCTTGTCATCACCTCATCATTCACTTCACTACTAGGCATCTGTTTATTGCCACCACAGTAAATAACAGCTGTGGATGCAGGCTGGAGAACCTTTATGACTCTACTATATTGGATTTGCTATTGCATTTTCTGTAATGGCACAGGCAGCTAGCTTTAAGTAGAATGAACGTAGCATTTTGTCTTGAGTTTAAATGATTAATAGTGACAGATCTGAAGTAACACCACTCACAGCCAGCTCATTTACATAGGAGCTATGCATTGCCTTCATTATACATGTCCCACTCCCAGGCATATTTACAAATAGGGCTGTTGGCACCATTTGATTAATTACCACTCTCTAATTTCTATTGTTTTTGACAGACTATTTTTTACACTCCAAAATGTATTGAAGGAATATATAAAATTAAGAAGTCTTATGGTGTCTTATTAACTTGAGTTTACAAACACACGAGAATCCATCTTGAACCGCTCCCGCTTTCACCGTTCGGACACAAACAACGCTTGATGTCAGTGCAAATGTTATAGGCACTGTAAAATCAATATGGCTCTTAATATCAATATGGCTATAGGTTAACCCAGACATGAACAAGTTGAATATAAAACTACATTACCTTTTGACCTTATGGTCTTGGAACAAAAGAGTTCTGTTTCAAAAATTTGATTCCCATGCCAGGTGGGACCTTTCTGTGTGTTTGTTATTTTGCATGTTCCCCCCGTGCTTACTTGGTTTCCTCCACATGCTCCGGCTTTCACTAACACTGAACATTTACAACAGGCCAGAATGAACAACGGATGCAAATCAGCGCAAACAAAAAAATCCATTTTTGTGGAAATTCTCACCCTGCGAGACAGCACTGCATAATTCAGTGTTACATTAAACTAATACAGTAAATTATATTAGCTCCTATCAACAAACATGTTTGATTAACTTCCAATTAAATTTGATCAATTTCAGTGCAATTTTGTGTTAAATCTCCCCACAGACCAGAATACATTTAATATATACTCTGTAATAGAAAAACAGGGCATTCAGTTTATTTCTCTTGAGTTAAGTTGTTCATGTCTCAAAGACATTATTGCACTTGAATTAGCCTCTCTCTCTCTCTCTCTCTTTCCCTTTCTGTCTATCTCTCTCTCGCTCTCTCGCTCTCCCTCTCTCTCTCTCTCTCTCCCCCTTCTCTCTCTCTCACCTCAAACCTTCTACAGACTGATGATGCAGGCCTTACTCTCTGGCCATAGAGCCTTTTCTGCATAGGCTCAGGTCAGACCTGAGAGGGGTGCAGATTCCTGAATGTCCTGGGCTAAAGGTGTCTGCCTATGCTGATGATGTCATGGTGTTTGTGGACACCCAAAGGGACACTGACATTCTTGCCCATGTTGTCCAGCAGTTTGGTGGGATGTCGAGTGCAAGAATTAACTGGGCTAAGAGCGAGGCCATCTTGGTTGGGGAGGATCTATGCAGACTCAGGTTGCCAGGGGGCCTCTGTTGGAGAAGGGGAAGTTTTAAATACCTGGGTGTTTTCCTGGGCCCTGACCACCTTCAAAAGAACTGGGACCAGACGGTAGAGCAGGTTAAAGGGCGGCTGAGCAAGTGGAGGTGGTTACTGCCCAAAATGTCTTATAGGGGGAGGGTACTGATCATTAACAATCTGGTCTCCTCTGCTCTGTGGCACAAACTACAGTGCGTAGACCCTCCTCCCTCCCTACTGTCCACAGTGCAGAAGATCTTGGTGGATTTCTTTTGGGGTGGACTGCACTGGGTCCAGCAGGCGGTGCTGTTCCTTCCCAGGGAGCAAGGAGGACAGGGACTGATCCATCTGGCCAGTCGAGGGACTGCCTTCAGGCTGCAGTTCCTCCAGCAGCTGGTGGCAGGTCCGGAGGAGCTGGTGTGGAGGCCGTTTGTTGTTTCCATCTTGGAGCGAGCTGGGGGCATGGGGCTGTCTCTCTTCCTCACTGATCACAACCGGAGGCTCGCCCGCCCTTCTACCGCAGTCTGCTGACAGTGTAGAGTAAAGTGAAGAAGCAGCGGGAGCCTTCCACTTCACTGCACTGGCTGCTGAGAGAGCCCCTGCTGGGTGGCCGCCTGGACTGTCACTGGGAGATCGCTTCATGTGCGGGGGGTCGACACATTGGAGCGTTTGTTGGCGCGGGCAGGACCTCAGCTGAACATTGCCCCGGCTCTGGCTGCTCACCTGGGCTTGAGGTCGGTACGGACACAGGAACGTCTACTGGCCCACTGGAGACAGAGACTTACAGGACAAGACTGGGCCCTTCTGAGGAGCTTCGGTTCTGGCGAGATGTCCCCTGACTCTGCAGATCCCTTCCCCAGCGTCATGCTTAGCCCTGACCTGGAAAGCTCCTCAGGCCCCTTGTTGTCAGCCTGTCTCCGCCTCACTGGATTGTTACCCTGGGAAACCTTCTACAGACTGATGGTACAGGCCTTGAACCATCAAAGACTCTCTGGCCGCACAGATACTGTGTGGAGGTCTCATCTTGGCTTGAACACTGAGGACAGTCCGGCCTGGGGTCACTTCTACAAACCACCACAGACTATGAGGCAGGGAGATCAGTGGAGACTGCTTCATGGGGCTATAGCAGTCAATGCTTTTGTTTCCAAAGTAGACCGCACTGTGGGGGAGGGGTGTCCTTTCTGTGGAGTCAGGGAGTCAGTCTTTCACTGTTTCTGGGAGTGTGGGAGGCTGACACAGCTGTTTGATCTGCTCAGGGCACTGTTTAGAAGGTGCGGATATGGTTTTAATGTGGTGACTTATGTTGGGGGGGGGTCTTGTCTAGTGGCAGAGCGAAGAGGAAGGGGCGGGTCCTGAATTTCCTCCTGGGCCAAGCAAAGATGGCCATATAATCAGCGTTGAAAGAGGAAGGTGCAGGGGCGGAGTCAGGTCAGCGCTGAGGTGCTGTTTGTTAAGATGGTGCAGGCTCGGCTCCTGCTGGAGTTTAGGGTCGCCCAGATGGACATGGTGCTGGAGGAGTTCGAGGGCGGTTGGGGACTTGAGGGGGTTCTGGCCTCAGTCAGTGCTGGACAGCTTCGTTTTGGACCTTTTTTACATAATTTTGTGTGTATTTTTTATTTGTTGTACATTTTTGTAATTAGCACGAGGTGTGAATGTGAACATGGAAGCCATTTTTTTCTGACGGACTAAATAAAGGTCTGGTTAAAAATAAAAAAATCTCTCTCTCCCTTTCTCTCTCCTTCTCACTTCTCTCTCTCCTTCTCCCTTCTCTCTCCTCTCCCTCCCTTTCTCTCTCTCTCCCTCCCCTTTCTCTCTCTCCTTCTCCCTTTCTCTCTCTCTCTCCTCTCCCTTTCTCTCTCTCCTTCTCTCCCCTTTCTCTCTCTCCTTCTCACTTTCTCTCTCCTTCTCCCTTTCTCTCTCTCCTTCTCCTTTCTCTCTTCTCTTTCCCTTTCTTCTCTCTTCCCTTTCTCTCTTTCCTCTCCTTCTCTCTCTCCTTCTCCCTTTCTCTCTCTCTTCCCTTTTCTCTCTCTTTCTCCTCTCTCCTTTCTCTCTCTCTCCCTCTCTCCTTTCTCTCTCTCCTCTCCCTTTCTCTCTCTCCTTCTCCCTTTCTCTCTCTCTCTCCCTTTCTCTCTCTCTCCCTCTCCCCTTTCTCTCTCTCCTTCTTCCCTTTCTCTCTCTCTCCTCCCTTTCTCTCTCTCTTCCCTCTCCCTTTCTCCTCTCTCTCCCTCTCCCTTTCTCTCTCTCCTTCTCACTTTCTCTCTCTCCTTCTCCTTTCTCTCTCTCTCTCCCTTTCTCTCTCTCTCTCCCTTTCTCTCTCTCTCCCTCTCCTTTCTCTCTCTCCTTCTCCTTTCTCTCTCTCCTTCTCCCTTTCTCTCTCTCCTCTCCCTTTCTCTCTCTCTCCCTCTCCTTTCTCTCTCTCTCCTTCTCACTTTCTCTCTCTCCTCTCCCTTTCTCTCTCTCTCTCCCTTCTCTCCTCTCTCTCTCTCCCTCTCCCCTTTCTCTCTCTCCTTCTCACTTTCTCTCTCTCCTTCTCCCTTTCTCTCTCTCTCCCTCTCCCTTTCTCTCTCTCTCCTCTCCCTTTCTCTCTCTCTCCTTCTCACTTCTCTCTCTCTCTTCTCTCCCTTTCTCTCTCTCCTCTCCTTTCTCTCTCTCTCCTCTCCCTTTCTCTCTCTCTCCCTCTCCCTTTCTCTCTCTCCTTCTCACTTTCTCTCTCTCCTTCTCCCTTTCTCTCTCTCTCCCTCTCCCTTTCTCTCTCTCTCCTCTCCCTTTCTCTCTCTCCTTCTCACTTTCTCTCTCTCCTCTCCCTTTCTCTCTCTCCTTCTCCTTTCTCTCTCTCTTCTCCTTTCTCTCTCTCTCTCTCCCTTTCTCTCTCTCTCCCTCTCCTTTCTCTCTCTCCTTCTCCCTTTCTCTCTCTCTCTCTCCTTTCTCTCTCTCTCCTCTCCCTTTCTCTCTCTCCTCTCCCTTTCTCTCTCTCTCTCCCTTTCCTCTCTCTCTCCTCTCCTTCTCCTTCTCTCTCTTCTCCTTTCTCTCTCCTTCTCCCTTTCTCTCTCTTCTCCCTTCTCTCTCTCTCTCCCTTTCTCTCTCCTTCTCCTTTCTCTCTCTCTCTCCTTTCTCTCTCTCTCCCTTTCTCTCTCTCCTCTCCCTTTCTCTCTCTCTCCCTCTCCCTTTCTCTCTCTCCTTCTCCTTTCTCTCTCTCTCCTCTCCCTTCTCTCTCTCTCTCCCTTTCTCTTCTCCTCTCCTTTCTCTCTCTCCTTCTCTTTCTCTCTCTCTCTCTCCCTTTCTCTCTCTCTCTCTCCCTTTCTCTCTCTCCTTCTCACTTTCTCTCTCTCCTTCTCCCTTTCTCTCTCTCTCTCTCCCTTTCTCTCTCTCCTTCTCCTTTCTCTCTCTCCTTCTCCCTTTCTCTCTCTCTTCTCCCTTTCTCTCTCTCTCTCCCTTTCTCTCTCTCCTTCTCCTCTCTCTCTCTCCCTTCTCTCTCCCTTTCTTCTCTCTCCTCCCTTTCTCTCTCTCCTTCTCCCTTCTCTCTCTCCTTCTCCTTCTCTCTCTTCTCTCCTTTCTCTCTCTCCTTCTCCTTTCTCTCTCTCCTTCTCCTTTCTCTCTCTCTCTCTCCCTTTCTCTCTCTCCTCTCTCCCTTTCTCTCTCTCCTTCTCCTTTCTCTCTCTCCTTCTCCTTTCTCTCTCTCTCTCTCCCTTTCTCACTCTCTCTCTCCCTTTCTCTCTCTCTCTCTCCCTTTCTCTCTCTCCTTCTCCCTTTCTCTCTCTCTTCTCCCTTTCTCTCTCTCTCCTCCCTTTCTCTCTCTCTTCTCCTTTCTCTCTCTCCTTCTCCCTTTCTCTCTCTCCTTTCCCTTTCTCTCTCTCTCTCTCCTTTCTCACTCTCTCTCTCCCTTTCTCTCTCTCTCTCCCCTTTCTCTCTCTCTTCTCCTTTCTCTCTCTCCTTCTCCCTTTCTCTCTCTCTCTCTCCCTTTCTCCTCTCTCTCTCCCTTTCTCCTCTCTCTCCCTCTCTCTCTTCTTCCCTTTCTCTCTCTCCTCTCTCCTCTTCCTTCTCCTCTCTCTCTCCTTCTCCCTCTCTCTCTCTCCTCTCTCCTCTCTCCTTTCTCTCTCTCCCTCTCCCTTTCCTCTCTCTCTCAAAGTACCATCAAGTTGCACATGTTTGAGTCTCTGGTTCAGAATATATTCTTTGATCAAAGATATATTTTCGACTATATATTTTTCCTTTATAGTCGATATGTACTAGGTTTTGTTTGGGTACAGCTCTGGGGTATGCTTTGTCATCTATCATTGTTAAATGTAAGGTTCATTAACATGTCAGCCTAACCTTGACCAGTGTGCAGCTCTGAAATCACGATTCAGAATTCACCTTCACAGTCACAAAAGGAAGTTCCAATACTGTCAAGATGACAAGGAAAGAAGCAGGCCTGAGGGTAAAAGAGGAGACCAGAGCAGAATAACAACGAACACTTCTCTGCTCGAAGAAAACTGCCCAACTCCCCTTTGTGCTTCAAAGAAAGAAAATACCCATTTGTGAATAGCCTGTTTAATCATCACATACTGAAAGAACACTAATTTATTGATTTTACAGATAGCAGCAATGTGTATAATTTATATTTCTAGATCTTTCATCAGTCTCAGTATAGACCTGCCTATGATCAGTTATTAACTAGGTGCTAGTTTTCCAGTTGTAATAATCAGTGTATCATCTATAAACCTTTCATTCATCCATCGTTTCTCTCTTTCTCTCTCTCTTTCTCTCTCTCTCTGCCGTAGGTCTGTGATGCAATGGCTAAACAGGGTGCAGTCGTTCCTCTACTGCAATGAGAATGGTTTCTGGGGAACATTCCTGGAGAGCCAGAGGACATGCGTGTGCCACACAGGTGTCACTCTGTGCCAGCGGCCCATTCCTTGTGTCATCGGAGGCAACAACAGCTGTGCCATGTGCAGCCTGGCCAACATCTCCCAGTGTGGCTCCTGTAACAAGGGCTATAAGCTGTACCGTGGCCGCTGCGAGCCTCAGAATGTGGACTCCGAACGAAGTGAACAATTCATCAGCTTTGAAACAGATCTGGATTTTCAGGACTTGGAGCTCAAGTACCTGCTACAAAAGATGGATTCCCGCCTCTACATACACACTACCTTTATCAGCAATGAGATTCGTCTCGAGACTTTCTTTGACCCTCGGTGGCGTAAACGCATGTCCCTTACTCTCAAAAGTAACAAAAACCGCATGGACTACCTCCATATGATTATTGGGCTATCAATGAAGATCTGTCAGATGCGAAACAGCACCATTGACCCCACGTTCTTTGTGTACGTCAACCCTTTCAGTGGCAGCCACTCTGAGGGCTGGAGCATGCCATTTGGAGAACATGGATATCCTCGATGGGAGAAAGTGCGTCTGCAAAACTCCCAGTGTTTCAACTGGACCCTGCTGTTGGGGAACCGCTGGAAGACTTTCTTTGAGACTGTCCACATTTACCTGCGTAGTCGAGCCAAGATCCCCGCTGGTCTCCGCAATGACACAGGCCAGGGCCCAGTTGACCTGGCAGACCCAAACAAACGACAGATTTACATTAAAATATCTGACATCCAAGTGTTCGGCTACAGTCTGCACTTCAATGGAGACCTGCTCCGTAGTGCTGTGCAGCAGGTGAACCAATCGTACACACAAGGAACTCAGTTCTACTCCTCCTCCTCGGTCATGCTCTTGTTACTGGACATCAGAGATCGCATTAACCGTCTTGCCCCTCCATCTGCACCTGGGAAACCCAGTTGGACCTTTTCTCCTGTATGCTCAAGCATAGGCTGAAGCTCAACAACAGTGAGATGATCCGTGTGAACCATGCCTTGGACATGTATAGCTCAGAGATTCTCAAACAGTCAGATCACCTAACAACTAAACTCTGTTAAACTTTCGCAGCATAATGAACAAAAGAATCTAAGGGAATATAAATCTGAATTTTGTTTCACTTTTGGACTTTTTCTGCCTTTTGATGTAGTATTAAATTTGTAAGAATAATTCTTAAAACAAAAAGGACATGCAGTGATGGAAAGTAGTTCAGGCAGACAATGGAGATTAATGGATCCACTTTGAAGACTGTACCATATTTTTCCCAGCATGTCTGTCACTTCCCTAACTAAAAGTAAAAAGAGAGACAAAAAAAAAAATCTTCTATTTACGTGTGAGAAGAGGCCTTGATTTTACTCTGAGGGATCAAAGGTTTTATCTGAAACTGCCATTCTTATGAAACACAAACATTTTTAAAATTTAAAAAAATAAACCAGGGCAGACCAGATATCCTTTATTTCAAGTCAACAGTTTCACAACTGATGGTTTGATGTTGAAGATGTTTATATAATGTAAGGATCCATATCCCAAATTATTACAATAGAAACTCTGTCGCAAACTGAATCCATATTGCCCTTTGTAAGTTACCAAACACACACGGCACACAGCAAGGCAGTAATGCATAATCATGTCAAATATCAAAGCCAGCTGTTTATATTCATATATATATGTGTGTGTGTGTGTGTGAGAGTGCGGCTGTGTTTTCTTTTGGCTTGACGCTTCTCGCTGTTCTTAATTTAATGTGTCCTTTTCAGATTGACATTGTCTGAGTTTAACCTTTTCAGTTTGGAGTGCTTCTTCTCGTGTTTGAGATACAAGTTGTGTTTCTCACAAAGCAGTACCTCCTGGTGCGCGAGTGCAATATTGTGGTCTGAAAAATTTAACAATCAATGCTATTTTGAACAGCTTTGCAAAATGTACATGTTGTGACTGCTGATTTGTGGAGCTTTCCCGCACCAAGAGCAAAATGTAAACCTTCATCATTCAGGCACGTTACAAGATGAGTGAAAGCCATATCCCCTGACGTCCATCGAGAGAGGCAAGCACCCCCCCAGTATTACACTACATGCTTACTTCATAACATACATGTTGGATACAAGCTTCCTGTAATAATCTCTTTATATCAGACAAGAGCACAAAATAAATTAAACAATACATAAATGGGTTAGATTTATAAATTATTAAAGATGTATGTTTTGCCAGTGGCACAGAAAAATCTTAAGCCTCAATGTATTATAGCAGTAAACACTGGAACGTTATTTATTTAAAGCTTCATTTCCAATTTTAAGATTGGTGCTTGATGTTTCAGTTGCAGGTGGCCGGGGAAGTCATATTGACTAACCACAAGGATACAGCACTACCTATCTGTTATGTCCATGAAAGAATTCAAAGACACATTGTTGGATGAGGTGAAACCAAACAACACTGAAGATTGCCGAAAGCTTGTCAAATTGTTATGCTCTAACCAGATTCACAATGGATTTGTTTTTTCTATTTTACAATTTTTCTAAGCCCTTGTTCTTTGGAAAAACACCCAGTCACCATTCAACAAATACATTTCCAACATTATTCTTGTTCTTATTAAGTGCCTGTTATCTATCCCTTTAACATGATTTAAACCAGAGGAAGTTTTGACTGTTACACCACGTGACACGGAAATTCCTTTGGCCCTGGGTCATTGTTTGTCCAAAACACACTCATTTTGTTTTGTGCATGCGGGGCGATCTGCCGTTGAAATGACGAAGGGTGACTTTATGTAACAGGGGATAATGTTCAGGTCCGCTGTTGTACAATATGTCTGTATATACTGATTCAATGCTCTGCTACATTATGATACTATAAAAAAATATAAAATAAAAGGGAATACAGTAAAGACTTAATATAAAAGCACCCCATTTCTGATGAATTGACATAAGATAGTGGACTCTAATCTCATTCATAATTCCCCATTGTTTTTTATAATGTTGAATCACAATGTACTTTCTAATTTGGATCCACTGCAAGCACGTCTCGTCATATGGTGTTACGCTATCACAGTGTTGCTTACATGTATCCATGGATATGTCTGATGGAAGATTTTTACACATAATGCATTGCTTATGTACTTTTTGCTGTTCTGTTGAGATATTATATCAGCTTATTTCAAATGAATGTTTCATATAATCTATTTCTCATTAAAAAGCTATATTTAATACAGAGATCATGTGTCATTTTTACATTGTAGTGACATTGCAGCGTGGTTTGTCCTCTGCATTTGACCCATCCTTCGATAGCGCTGGGGCAACCTGTAAGGAGCATCACACATACAGCCAACTGTTAGAAAATATAATGAAAATGATCATTTCAGTCTCCCACTCCATTCTTCTTATCATCATCATCACCACCATCAGTGTTTTTTATTTCATTTTAGTCGGCAAGAATATTACTTTGACTAAATATTTAAGTTGACAAAATTAACACTGACTTTCATTCACTTACTATACATGGCACACATTATAAAGGTACAACAAATATAGGCTAGTGATTCTCGACAGGTTATTTCCAGTAGACCACGGGACTTTGCCTTAAGTTCATACTATTGCTTTCATAGTATTTGATAGTTGGCCTTTAGATCAATGAATGAATCAAGATCTCTGTGATTAGATTATGTATTTTGATAGTATGTTATAAACTAAAATAAGGCCAAAATGAAATCAAAAGGGGAGAAAGGGGGTGTCTTTCTTGTATAGCACTTTTCACATGTCACAATTCACCAGAAGAGCTTCTCAAGGAACTATTTTCTGAGCACTCCATATTCCACGGTAAGATACACATTTTGCCACAGTTGCCAGATTGATAGAAGCACGGCTGCACACATCTGCGCCAACCATCACCAACTACTCACTCACAGGTAGGTAGGTATTCCCTCACAATCTCCCAAGGGCCCAACCAGTTTCCTCCTTGCTTTGATTCTGAGTGTAACGAAATCAAAACCAGTCACAAGTTGATATTAATGTTTTCTCTTGGGTCACAGTTTGTCATGATAGGCTGAAGGTGGGTCCCAATACAAAAGCTACACCAGTTGAGAACCACTCAAACCAATGTTCCTATAAGATGGTTGGTTATAGTTGTTGGTTCTCTTCATACCATAAACCTTTTCAAAACCATTCTCATGCAGTATGTCTGTGTACACTGGTGTATGAATGAGAGTGCAGAGTGGGTGAGTGGGTGGTTGCTGTAAAGCGCTTTGGGCCTAATGAAGGTAGGACAGTGCTATATAAGCGGAGACCATTTATGTGAAGATATTACTGGACTTACATTTATTATTCATGTTAATCTCTTAACCCCCACCTGAACCGAGCTTATATGGCCAGTTTGGCTTTATCCAAATCTAAAAGCTTTTGGAAAAAAAGCGTAAAAAAATCGAGGATGACGTGACAAAAAAGTGACAAAAAAGCAACAAGAGAGCGACAAAAAAAGCAACGGAAAAGCAACAATAACGCAATATTGGGGGGGTAAGAGGTTAAGAAATTAGCAAACTAATCAAAAGAGGCCTATTTTGGATCCAAAGAAAATTACCCCATTTGATGTAAAAGACAAAAGCAAAAATAAATAAACATTGGTGTATAAGCCTCATACAGCACTTCCCCAATGTTCAAAGTTACTCTACAACTTCTTGTTTTTCCTCATTCACCACCGTTTTTTACAGAAGAGGTGAAATGTTGGAAGTGAACCTGTCAATCTTTGTCCAACACAAAGAAGTATTCCGTCTAATGACTAAATTACTGCACCAAAAATACAAAGATAACTTAAAAAAGTTCTAACCACTGAGCCACTGCTTCCTTCCACTATGTCTCCCCTCAACCATCAAGTCAAAAAAGGATAAACACGAGGATATTATCACAAATCAGTGCAGCCTCTAGGCAGTGCAAAAGCAGTAATGACAGGAAGTAACAGAGTTGTTAGTGAGCAGCCTTTCGCCTTGGTACGAGACACAACCTGGCAGGTAGCTCTCCTGATAATTGAAGACAGTGCCACATAACACCTCAAAGCTGTTGTTATTCCAGGCTCTTGTTACCTGCTGCTGAAGTGTGAGTGCAGTAATGTTAATAGCATAAAGCACTCACATATCTGACATATCGCGCCGACATTTAACAAGCTTTTTTGCCTCGCACCAAAAATGTCTCAAAATAGACAAGTTTTATGCATGCGCATTCAAAGCACTTTACTCTAAAGATCCTTCATGATTTGACGTGAGTATTATCATAATTAGCGCCATCTACAGAGTTCACAACCTAATTGTGAACGCTAGAAAACTTGAAGTGAAAAGTCGATAATTATAAACTAATTATAATTTCGAACAGCCAGTCAGAATCCAAGGTACCAGAGAAAGAAATTAAAGCAAGGTTCATTATAACCATGATCATAACCATGATTTCATATAAGATAGTAATCTGGACTGGATAGTCTTGATTTGAAAGTTTACAAGTCATACCAGTGTCTGCAGACATTAGTGTATGAATGAAGGTGTGAATGGTTGAGTGGTTCCTTGCCGTAAAGCGCTTTGAGTGCCCAATGTGGAAAAACCATAAACCGTTAAAAAGAATAGACAACTCCTCCTCACTCCTCCCAGTTTACCACAATGACCACGTTCGAGGGGGAAATCAGGGCAGATTTACAGACTCCTCCTCCCCAGCTCTGACGAAACATGTTCCTAATAAGGGCATAAGGGCGGGATCTTCACTGTAGACTCGGCCCTTGCGTGACGTGTAGCTCGCGCAGCTCCAATGCTAACAGTCCGACCCTCATTAAGTACGAGATTTATAAAATTTATCCTACGATAACCATCACGGTGCCTCTGATTGTGTCTAACCCAGCGTAATCACAGGAGGAATATCTAGCTGTAGACAGTTCCAAAAAATTAGGCACCAGGCATTAAAGTTGTTTTTAACGTGTCTAAAGTGCAATGGATTCCAATGGGAGACTAGCGGCTATATGGAGGTACTACAGCAGTGGCGGAGCAATGGCGGCCTCCAGTGTCGTCGTCGCAAATCAGAGCAGCCAGCGGCCATTGGGAAAAACGCTATACGTATACGTTTAGACCATTTACCATTTACTTGGGGAATGAGCCACTTTTGCCAAATGTAAAACACTGTCACTGCATTTGGCGGTAAACAGCTCAAGTTCGTTCATTAACACAGGACCTTTCTTCAGGCTGGCCTACTTTTCCCACCTGACTGACAGAATGGGGCAGTTTATTTGCATAGCGATGACCGACAGTGTCACCTTTGCCATTTCTTCAGTTCTCCTACAGTGAGATCCTCTGGTGGGTGTTTGTCTGGGAAGGCTGAGAACAGCAGACAATAACACATTTCTTCTGTGAACACTAACAAACTAGCTCCGCTGGCTGCTTGATCTCGACAGCCACTGGTGAGATTGATGGCTCCGAGTTGAAAGCTGTATTTCAGAAACTGCCTGAGCTCCCCAGACAATATTCTATAAACTGCTTCCTCTGGTAAATCTGGTGACTCCCACTCCATCTGTCTATGTCAAGAAGGACACACACACACACACACACACACACACACACACACACACACACACACACACACACACACACACACACGCACACAACAAGCTGGCTTTGAAAACACAAGCTAGAAACACCTCTCTACTTTCCAAGGATCACTGAGTGTTAGAGAATGCCTGAGTACTACGGTTTAATTCTATATATTTATGTATAGTCTTGCAGGCATGTATTCAGGTAGTGGCGTGATAGAGGGGTCACTGAGCTACTTTTAACAGCAGGACCTCTTTCTGTTATGGGACACTCTCCTCCTGGGTGCTGAGGGCCACACCGAGAGCTAAATGCCCAATTAACCTTGACTGGCTCAGGCACATTTTACAAATTTGGATGATTCCCAAATGGCAAAAGGTAGTTCATTCATTTAACAGGATTATGTGGCCTCCTCAATGTTTAAAGGTTGAGTTCAGGTGACAGTAATCAATGAGATTTCAGACTTATTTTGCATGCCGTAGGGACGTGTCTTCATGGGCAATGAGATGGGCACAGGGTCGGTTTGTACAGTATTTGCGTGGAGTGAATATTATGTGGTAAAGAAGTTGATGCTATAGGCTCCATTTGTGGACTATATTTTCTATGTATTTGCCATACATTTCACTGCATGGGCAACATTATACATCCAATATATTGTTATTATCTTTCAGGGCAATACCAAAAAGTGTATAAAGCCTGTCTGCTTTTAATGGTTGACATGTTCTGGAGAGTCGGAATTCTTTTATTGAGTGAATGGACCCGAGGTAGAATAGTCTCTACTTCTGTAAAGAATACGGATAATTAATGGATCCCCTCAATTTGTTTAATCCTTAAATAAAGAAATAAAGAAAACAAGCAGAATTCACAAAAATCCAAATATGTTGACATAAAAGTTATATTTGATTTCTTACGCTTATCCATAACTGAATGTTTCTTCTGTGTAAATTAGCCCAAATGATGTTTATCTTCTCTCTGATGTACATTAAGGCGATTCTCCTCCTCATCCCGTTGTGGCAGCACAGAGAGGCCAGCTGGCACCCCCTCTCGGGAGAGCACACAGTTTTACCATCTGCTACCAAAATTTAGCTCCTAATATGTGCCTCGTCCTGTGCATGAACTGTCAGAGCCCTACCAATCATGCTGCCAATCACTGATAGGATGATGTATGGCACTGTGTGCGCATGCAGAGGAGGATGATATGTTTAACTTTAGACTATTAAATCGTCAATTTTACAAAACAGCCATCCACACTATTCAAATGAGTCACTTAAATAAATATGATGCTTGAGGAAAGTTAATTATCAATGCAAATCAATATTAATACTACTTTTTACAATTTACCATTGGTGGGGGGATAAAATGCTTACTCCTTCAAGTATCCCTTTGCTTTTATTGGTCAAAATTAAGGTGGATACTATCAAGTAAAGTCTGCACTCTCCGTAGGAATCAATCAACAGATTCATCTACATCATACAAGCAACACTGAAGGTGAAAATCAATGCACGACTGTCAACGGATAAATTGAGAACGTGACTTCTCCCTAATTTGCTGTCTTCCAATAAACATGATTTGCTGATGAAATTGATGAGCTTATTGTTCTGAGTATATGCAGCCCCCACCGGAACCAGCAGCCTATTAAAAACACTGACCTTTTGTCTTTCCCAAACTGACAGCCATGAACTAATGAATCACTGTGAGCATTACAACATCTTCATCTTAGCCCCTGTGTAGTCGGCCCGTGTTTAGAGCGCGCTCATTTTACGTTCTTACCATCTATCTCAAATTTTAATCATATGCAGTCCTCCTCTTGGTGCCTCTCGATTTGTTTTGATCCCGTTTTTAAGAGCCGTGTTCACTGTGAATCACCCAAGGGGCTCTCATCAAAGGACTGTCAGGAAGACAAAGCGTTTGGGCAGCTCTTTGCTAACTGCCAATGTGCTTAAAGGGGACTTGCTCGTGATGCCACTTTTGATCAGACCACCATAGCTACATATCTCTGAGCACTGTCAGGCAGCTTCCTTTGTCACATTGTGCGGTGTTCAGACTAATGTTGTCTTCGCTTGCTAGTTTTTCATGCTCTAGTTTTCTTCTGAAACTACTGAAACGATGAATAAAACCTGCCATAGATATCATCAAAAACAAATAAAAGGCTGGCTGTTGGACTGAATGGGCTTGAGTTTAGTTTTTTTCTCTTTTTTTTTGTTTAGCTCCACAGCTTTAGACAGTCCTGATGACAACTGGCCATTGGTCCATTAACAAGACACTTACGTACGTTCAGACCAGTATTTTTCATGTCTTTTCTTGTGTCATCCCTTTGTAACTCCTTACACTCTTTGTTCTGTGGTGTATGCTAAATTGCTGATGAATTCTCCGTGGGGAACACTGGGCTGGACCGCGAGTACCTAAGCTTCACAAGCGTGCCAAGGTTTGTGATGTGGGAAGGTCGGGGCAGAGTTGAAGCCACCCGCTGCCGGTGCACAAGGACGCATGTAGGGCAGCCGAGCTACTTTGGTTCAATCAGGGGCCGCTGCCTTTCCTTAGCTGTACCCGCAACTTCAGGATTCCTGGCCCCCTGCACAAAGGACAAGCGGAGTGTGGAATGGGTGCAGTGTACCCTCCCCTCCATCTGGTGCAGCGAGGCTCTGTCAGGATGTCAGCATGCACACTGTAATGAAGGGTGTCATCAAGGTTACCACAGGCTGGAGTGGTGCCTGCTCCTCCTCTCCCCTTTGCCTTCACCACTTATTCTTGTTTCTGTTGTGTATATTA
This sequence comes from Neogobius melanostomus, assembly GCA_007210695.1. Classification (NCBI taxonomy): domain Eukaryota; kingdom Metazoa; phylum Chordata; class Actinopteri; order Gobiiformes; family Gobiidae; genus Neogobius; species Neogobius melanostomus. Next base: position 3,335,200 of record VHKM01000221.1, on the reverse strand, counting down.
TGAGCGAATAGTGAATCACATGCGCAAAAGCATGTGATTGTTAATATGTTTTCAACTAGGTCTGTTATGGGTAAATGGTAAATGGTCACATTTTACATAGCGCCTTTCTACCTGCTTTAGGCACTCAAAGCGCTTTACATCAAGGAACCAGTCACCCATTCACACGCTCATTCATACACCAGTGTACGCAGACACTGGAGGCGAGGTGGGTGAAGTGTCTTGCCCAAGGACACAACGACAGTGGGCACCTGCGGGATTCGAACCGCCGACCCTTTGGTCACACGCTCTACTCTCTGCACCACCGTCGCCCGTACACGACCTACAGTGGGAAACAGATGTTTACATACACTATATAAAAAGACACATATGCATCTGTTCTTCTCACTGTTAGACATGAAACCAGAATTAACTTAATTTCATTTTTTGGGCCAATTAGAATTTTTAAAAATATTTCTATTTGCTAAATGGCAGAAGAATGTAAGAATGTGATTGTGATAGAATTTTCCACATGGTTTTATACTTTTTTAAAAGCCAAAAGCTTCTCACAATAGTTGGCAGGAATGTTAGTCCATTCCTCCAAACAGAACTGGTGTAACTGAGCCAAAACAATGACAAACTCTCACCAGTTTCAGCATCTTCACCGGGTCTTTTGCATTTGTTTTTGGGTTGATATTCACATTTCAGACCACAACACGATCATCTCTGAGACACAGAACTTCTTTCTGATCTGTATGATGGCTGGACATTTCCATTGTTTTTATACTTGTTTGAACTTGTTTATAATTGTAAGTGCCAATGACCGTGGCACCTACAGGCGTATTGAAATTGCACCCAAGGATGAACCAGATTTGTGCTTCCAAGGTCAAGACATCGTCATCTGGGCTTTCCCAAATTGTTCAAAGGTATAGTTTTCTTAGTGTATGTAAACTTCTGACTTTGTAGAAAATAACATTCTTCTGGCATTTAGCAAAAATAATACATTTAGAAAATTCTATTTGAGCTATTTCGGGTTTCATGTCAGACATTGAGAAAAAAATGCATATGTGTCTCTTTATATCGTGTATGTAAACATCTGGTTTAAAACCTAGCATTCCTATTACCTAATGTTAAACACATTGCAAGCTTGTGGAAACTCAGTTACTACTCAATTAAACACTTGTGTGACGACATTTTGTGTTTCAATTATAAGCAATGTATCCAGGCATCAAGTAAAATGGGTACATTTATTGGGCCTGATTCTTGTACATCTTTAGACATTTGCATTTACAGTTTACTGCTGCTGATGTGGGTCGGGTCAGTGTCACGAGAAACAGCATCAAATGAACACGGAAAATTCTCACGCCGCACGGCCGAGTATAGCTGACATCTCCACGGTGTGCTAAGTGTTAATGACACACACTCCTGCTGCTTTGTGAATGTATTACAGAAAACCAACACTTCCGCTTCCTCCTTCGCACAGCGATCTGATTAATGATCCGTTAATCAGATCGCCGTGTGCTCATGACCTGACGTTCTACAAAACAGTGGAGGTTCACAAGCTCAAAAATCCATATATTTTTTAGCCATCAAGGGGCAGTACACAAACGGTTTTAGATTATTTCAGCCCATATCAGTGCAAAATATACAGTTAATCAGCAGAACAAAGTTTGGCCTTTAGTTGCTCTTTAAGAAGGCACTGTCAGAAAACAGCACCAGATTCATGACACATTCTTCAGTAGGGAAAATCATTCACGCCTGTGTTCTGAGGTTGGGGAATGCCACATTTGAAGTGCGTACGTGTGACGAGTTATTAGCATATGTCATCGCCTAGTTCACCATAAAAGGACAAAAAGTGCAGTGTGCAATAGGCACTAACTCAACCACGGGCACTGATCCCGCGGTGCTGCAGGGCTCAAGCGCCCATATTACAAAATGATTCAATAGATATAACTTGTAAATCACTTAAAGAGGGGGTATTATGCTTTTTTTCAATCACATAGCACCAGTCTATAGCATACTACAATGATGACGTAACCTTCTGTTGGTCTGTATATGCAGTAAATTAAAATAACTGCCTTGAATAAAATTGCTCTCTCAAAATGGCTGTACTGAACGTCTTGAAATAGGCCTCTGTCTCTTTAAGAAGCTTTCCGACACGCCCCCTTCAGCACACTGCTGTGGCATTTAAACAACACTACTGTGCGGGGAGGGGCTCTGCTGAGCTGAGGAGCAGTGGCTGGTGGCTTGGCTGGTGACAAAAGGTCCAGAGGCGTCTCCAGGAGGTGGGGGCGTTCCTAGGAGGACTGAGGCATAGCTACACCTAAAATGGCTGCCGTCTAAGTTTTTACTGATTACTCAAAAATATGTGAATGAGCCAAGGCAACACTCCAGGCATGTGTTTAATGAGGGACATAATAACATGATATAAAGCTTGAAAAAGTCGATTTTACATAATGCCCCCCCTTTAAGTGTTTTCCTTCTCTTCTCACATAAGAGCGCGGTCCGCCCTTTATACTAAATAGCTAGCATCAGAGGAGAGCGTCCGACTTGTAAACACAAGTTCACGGGATCGAGGCCGATCTATATTAAATAATGTCAATGTACTGCGTATTTAGTCCAATTTATAAGTAAAAATATATAAATTTATAAGTATAAATATATAAATATATAAGTATAAATTTTGTAGTTTTATCAAGTAATATTATATCTACTTATTTCTGAATACGGTATAACAGAGTATCTGCAATTTATTATAATTATATTTGTAATGTTTCCAGGAATTAATCAAGACAGTGTACTTTTTCTATCAAATGATATTGGATTAGTTAATGCGAATATATATGACTCAGAATGACTCAGAATGTGAGGTTTTTATCAGGAACATGATCGTGTACAAGAAGAAGAAGAAGAAGAAGAAGAAGAAGAAGAAGGCCTTCACTCCATACTCGGTGTTGGTAAGCTACGTATTTTATTCCTGTAGTAACACTAGACCTTCAATCTATCTAAGCGGGACCTCATTCATTTATAGCCCCATTGTAAGTTTCCCTTTCTTTCAGGAATGAAGAAATACGTAGCCAGCTGTTTGTTGTTGATTTTCAGTGTGTTTGAAAAGAGACAAAGACTGGTTGAAAAAGAAAATTGTCTCATGGCTTTTAAAAGTAGCAAAAAATGGTACAACACTGCTATTTACACTTTTTGGCCATTGCATTCTGCTTTGACTGTTTGACTGGTGAGCTGTGTTTACAAGTGACCCAACTGGAATTGCTTTTAAGGAAAAAGGTAGAGGAGAAAGACAGCGGGAGAGGGAGGACAGGGAGGGGGTACTGCGCTCTTTTTGAATTACGCTCTCTCATCCTATCTCCTTCCCCGAACCACTGTATTTTCTTATTACAATAAATAAAACATTTCCTAGAGTAGCCTGCCAAATTAAAAAGAAAAAAAAATGGACTGGCTCATCACACCACGGGGCACGCAGAATCTGATTATTTCCAACCGTTTGCCATGATCATTAGCAGAGCATTAGCTTTTAATCACTCCTTAATGTTAACATGATGAACGGTTCCTTAGCAAGAATCATAATGTGTTATTAATGAAAGTATAAATTACACATAGGTCTATCCGTTCAGTGCTTACAGTCAACACAAGCCCAGGCGCACTCATGTTTGCAGACGAATCTTTGGGGTTTAAGCTCAGCTGCAGTGACATCCATTTTGCCTGTGTCAGAGCTGATGTATGGGTTACTGCTCGGCCATGGTACAAAGAGCCGAGTAACCTTGTAGGGAAGCTGTTAGGGGTCAAACCTTGTCACTGTTAAACTGTACACAAGGATTCAATTCAATACTCCCCTTCTACAAATCGAACAACAGTTTCCTATCCTTTAAAAATTACCATACTCTACTACTCTCTTGGGCGAGTGAAAGAAAGGGCTGGAGAGATCCCTGTTATAAGTTGTTGAGAATCTACCATAGCATGCTGTAAATTTTAGTGTTGTATGACAGCCAAGTAAAAATAATGAATATAATTATTAGAGATGATGATTTGGGCAGTTTTAGTCCTCCATGGATACTGCGCTTTTTTCTATTGGCAGACAAATTAGATAATTTCTGTTTACTTTAAAGTATACATGTCATTTTCTTTTTGTAAGGTAAAATTATTTTATACCCATAAAAGTATGTTGTTAAAGTAGCCATTTGTGAAAAAAATCAGCCTGATGCGTGAAATGTGCGCCGTATTATGATTGTTTTGATGTTGTGTATGGTTAACCCAAATCAATATGTGACAAAAAGGGGTTTACCTTTTTTGTCACATACTGTATTGGCTCCAAAGGACGGTTGTAAAAAAATACCCATTTTGTCACATTTTGACTAAAAAGGTTCAAAATGTAAGTACTCATAATAAAGTGTTCATACAGAAGAAATGATTCTCACTTGTCTACTGCTTTACCTTGCCGTATTATCTACAATATGCCTCTTGGCCCTGTACCTCCCGAAACACAAGACAGTTTAAAGAAAAAGGAAGCACTCTCAAGGTGTTCGCTGTAGTCCTTTAAAATGAGGGCATGACACTGCAGCCATGAATTTCATTGTGAAACAAAATGTCACTTTGAATCAAGATAGACTCTATTTCCCCCGTCTAACGCAAATGCAAGTCCGACAGTTCTGATCCTATAGGAGTCAGAAAGGGAAGGGAATACACCTCAGCCAGGCTTTTAAAGAACTATTACTGCCATGAGGAGTCGTCCGACACATGCTATGAACGAGGCTGCAGGGAGAAATCACTTTATAACCTTGGCTGTGGTGGCATAGAGGCACAGTTCTGCTCTAATGGTGCCTGAAAATACCAGGAGTCTTGTCACTAATCTCTTTTAAATTGCATGAAAGGTAGTGCAACAAGCAAGAAGCTATCGCTGTTTGCGCATGTTTATGTAATGTTTTTCCTTCACCTAAAATGATTTATCCAGCTAAAATGTATTTTCTTTTATGTTTTGAAACAGTTTAACTACTTCTAAAGTGTTTCATTTATGAATAATTGGTATTGTCAGTTGCTAAGGCTCTTGAGGATTCCATCACACACACTAAGTTAAATATTTATATAGGATATTTTTAATGTGGGTAAAAAAACATAAATCTAAGCAAGTCAGATACAGTATGCCAATTTGTGATGATCCAATATCTCCCTCCCACCATGATTAGCTTCTCTGAGAGGCTCGGCAGTTTGGGCCTGGTTAGATGGAAGATGTAGAAATAATGGGTGGCATCTCAAATGTGAGTGAGAGTAGAACAAAAACCAAAAAAAGTAATACGCTACTTAAAGCAGTATTAAGTAACTTGTTAACCTTAATAAATCCTTTCCGTAATCCCTCTGGGGGTAATACAAGTGTCAATGGGATGATTGGGGGGGGGTCTTTCATCTCCCCCTCGTGTCTCAACAACAACTTGCCTGCCACCGGGTCGGAGTCGCAATACACGCTAATGGAAGAAGAAGCTAACAGGCTAACGGGCAAAGCTAACTGCGGGCTAGCACCACTTAAACAGTATTTACAGCCAAGTTTGAGTGAAAAAAATAATAATCTCCATTGTGTAATTGGATGTACAATATCCCTCTCTCCCTTTGTCTTTTCTGTCAGCGTAGTATTTACTCTCAAGGACAATTAATGAGGAAAAAAATCGCAAAATGCTACGACACCTGCAGTGGCGCTTATGGCTGCTAGGGGCATGAGTTACTTAGTACTGCTTTAAGTTTGACACTTGTTTTCAATTAATTATTGCACTCACATGTACAGTAGTAGCTTCTGTTTTTCTATTTAAAGCCATTGGTGATTTAAGCAGCTAATCAGAAACTCCAGTTGAAGATGTAAAGTACTTTTTGTTAATTAATTAATTCAGTTTTTTTTTCTGTTACATTTTACAGCAAATTCACCAAAGACAACATACTGTAATACTGAGATATAGTTCCCAAAACCTTTCAACACAATACATAGCTTTTTCTTGCTTTTTTCCTTCTTCTTATAGCTTAAAATAATCATTGATAACGGTAATTATTCAAAAATAATCATAAATGCAATCTATGTTCTGTCGTCATTGGAGTTTGTTTGTTGTGTTAATGTCTTATGGCAATTTACCACACTTGTATTTGTTATGAATTTGCAAAAAAATAAAATAAAATAAAAAATAAAATAAAATCCCCGGTGCCATAACTTTGACCAATGAAATAAGCCTTCCTGTGAACCGGCCTCGCAATCACATGCACTGAGAACAAGGAGTGGCTTCAGGTCCAATCAGGAGGGGAGTGGGAGGGAGCTTGACCCTTTACTTTCAAAAAATCTCTCTCTCTTCCTTATCCTCTGCGGCCCGTCTCTTTTTTTCCTCCAAGCTCGGCTCCTCTTCCAGCTCTTCTCTGAGCCCCTGGTATTTCTCTAGTTTCTCGGGTTCCTTTTTCCTGATGTTGAAGTCGCTTGGTATTGAAATGTCAACCGCGACGGCTTTCCTCCGCTCTTTGTCCTCCACCACAATGTCCGGCTGGTTCGCCATTACCATTCTGTCCACCTGTATCTGGAAGATCAGGATCTTGGCTCGGCCTTTCGAGTATCGATACCAGGCAAAAAGGATCCATAGTAATTAGCATGTGTGAAACTGAAGGCAAAGCAGCAAGTATAGACACTAAAGGACGATTTACTTAATTACTCTGTACCAAAACACCCCACAGCAGAAGAGTATTGAACTGAGCTGTCCAGGGACACGAGCTGCAAGTGCGTGTGTGAAAAACATTACATGTGAATTTGCAAGAAGAAGGAAAGAGACATGCAGGAGGTGCAGAGGAGGAGAGGGAGAGAAGGAGACTCAGGAGGGCGAGGGAGAGTGAACTGTGCTCTCCATCTTTACTCTTACGACATGAATTATTTTCATTATTATGAAGTATGTTCAGTGATAAAAGCCAAAGTATCTGGATTAAGACAAACAAACTCACATTTCTGCATGATTTCACATTTTGGTCAACTCCAGCTGTGACCGCGGTGATTATATTTTGAAAAGAAATAGCATTTTAGTCTTTCAGTTTAAGGTGTCCACTGCTAAAAAGTATATGTGTCCTTAATTCAAGTAACACATTTCAATACATCTGTCCGTGGGGAAAGATTTTGACCCTTAAATTAAGTAAAAAGATTTAATCGCTCTAAAAGTTAATGAAAGAAAAGCTAAGTTACTTGAAATAAAACTGTTGGAGATGTTTTTTTCTTAGTTTGTTGTTGATCAAATTAAAAAATATATTCGAGAAAATGTTTACTGATTTCAAGATTACTTTGTGTTCATGTATAGCAGATAACAATACACCCTTATTCTGTTCTGCAATGTGGAAGCAAACGCATATACATTTGTCTGTCTATCTAGGGCACACAAAAGGACACAACTAACTAGAACAACACAACTAACATCCAGATTTCACAATTCAGTCAGATACATGTAACCGAGGAAGTGTAAGGGAATACATGAGCTCAAATGCACATATTCATCAACATATTTCCATTTAAAGTTATGTCAATGGCATTAACCTTGTAACCGCATTAAGGGAGCCAGTATTGATTTCGCGGTATTATATTAAATGTCCTGGAAATGCATTGTGGTTACTTACCGTATGTATAAAATGGGGAAGCCGTCTTTGCTCACAAGGCCAACTTGATAAGTGAAGAATGCCTAATAAATCATGGAACACTCATGTCCGGATGCATAAAAGTGTGCATTTAAAAAAGAGCAGCCTACGGTGAACCACAAATGGATACTACCAATTAATAAATGATAGTGCTTAGATTATGCAGTATTTATTTATTTATTTCTACCCAAAATAAATTAGATAAGCACTAAGTCATGACTGCTTTTGGATGCTGATGCCCGGAAAGCCATTGTCTCCACACAAAAAAAATACGATTATAGAGGGTCAGAGGAAAATACTAATGGAAGTGGAAGAACTCTGTGGCTTTTAAATCCCCGACCTAATGGACTGTATTGACCACATTAATAAAACAGGATATGTGTTTCTAATGTCCTCTCCACGGCGCATTTGGTGCGCCTCGGACTTTAGCACTGCATTTGTTTGTCTGGAAAGAGAGGAAAGAAGAGCAGACTTACTTGATTTCTGCAAGATCCAGGTGTAATTTCTATGTATTTCACGTTCTGGCAAGTGTATCCTGGGCCAGGACAAGAGGTAGATAGTGAGTAACAAAAGGAAATCACAGAGACAGCTTTCTTGTGGTCCACTTCACTTTTTTTTTTTTTTAAAGTGCAAAAATACAACAAAAATCAAAGTGCAAAGTACCACAAAGTGTATGCGAGGATTAAAAACAGGAGAAGAAGAGTGAATGATGGAAAACAGGTGCCTTAAATGTATTTAACCAAATAGGATAAAACCATAGAAACTCCAAAGGTGTGACAGTGTAACATTAGCCAAGAACAACTAAGTTACAACCCTCCAATAGACGGGAGAAACATTCGGGCACTTTTGCTGAGTCCCCGCCCTGTCTGAGTAAAAACAGCTAAACAGCTTCATCCACACCTTCTCAATGATGCTAATGTTGCTCCCATGTATACAAAACCATATCCATAAACTAAAGAAAAGATAAAACCAGAATAAACACCAAACAAGACAACCTAAATAATAAATGAAATAAACCCTTTAACCCAGCTAAATCAGCTAAAACCTCCCCCAGCTTGTTCCTCCCTTTGGTCTAGCCAAGAACGAATCCTTTGGCCAGTGGGGGGGGGGGGTCTTCTCACCCTCATCGGCTTGGATCCCTCCGGTGAGTGCTGATGCAGCTGCTGGAGCACGTTCTGGCTCAAGCACGGCATGGAGCTCTCCAATAAGTTGCCCCGCTGATGCTGGGGGGTGCTCTCGCCCTAACATGGTGGGGACCAATGGGCGAGGAAGATGCTTCTTTATCCTCAGGTCGGGAAGCTGACATTGCTGTAATACCACCCTCTTGTGGCCGGGGCGACTCCAAAAGACACTTGGTAGACAGGATTCTAATGGGACTTCAAACATCCGAAGAACGGCTTAAAAGCCTGGCTCCAAAGAGTTTTTTTTTCTTTTCTAAATGACACCCATGTGACAACACTGGGGTAGGTGAAATATTTTTAACCATGCTGGTTTCTGTACATCAGCCCGAAATAATGGAAGCATTTTCAGTGCATTGACTGGCTCCAGAGCCTGTCAGTCAAGCTCTGGAGCTCTATGGAGGCTCCGCCTGCCCTGCGAGACCAGGGCGTCCCGCCTTTTTGCCCTTTTAAGGAACAGCCTGCCACATAAGTTTCACAGGGGATTCGTGACCATTACCATGAATGGGGCTGAACTGGACCCACTCATCTGTATTATATTATATCTATGTGCGGGACCCTCCGATGAGCCCTGTTGGAGCCACTGTTGATGCCCCTTCTCTGCGGCCGCAGGGCCTTGCTCCACCCCACAATGCCACTGCCACCTTGGGTCTTGAGGGCTCTCAGCTGATCGCCGCCACTGCTTCTTCTCCAACCCCTGTCCTCCATCCCCTCTCAAACTACTACCTCACCGAGGCCAAGGACAGCGACTATTTGCCACAGCCACTATCCCCTCCGTCTACCATGATAAAAGGTGACTCTATTATCAGAAATGTCTGTTTTCCAGACATCATAAATTAACTTCCGGACTTACACAGTCATTTCAAGAATCTGAACACCTTATGCATGTGGTTCAATGGTATTGAACCCCCAGGGCTTGGGCAGAAGAACTAAAGCACTTGCCCGCTAGCAAGTGGTTTGCTATGACTCCTGTAATGCAAGTACACATAGTGGTGTGTCAGTGAACCCTAACCACAATAGCTACAATATATAATAGGCTTTTTGAGAAAAAAAAAACAGTCTATAATACATCTTTTAATTCAGTTTTCTTTGGTTTTCAAATATCAACATTCCTCACCAAACCACAACAGTCACATGCATCCGGCATTTGCGTCTGTGTTGAGCAGACATTTATTTTATAATGTCTTGCTGATACACTTGGATATAGTAAAAAGCACATGAGCTTTCAATCCTTGCTGCAAAGCTCCTTAGCATGCAGCCGATATAAATTATTTATATAACTTGAGTCTTAATCCATATACTTCTTTGACAGTGTGGCGCTTGACATGAGTATAAATATCCATTACTGTAGTAGGAGTGCTCTAAAATGTGCCTACAAAGCAGATTCAACCCCAACATTCATAAAATCTCAATGAGAACATTTCTCACAGTGATGAGAGGGCTCAAAATTCAACATGGATGAATGTGCTGTGCAGGAGATATATCATTTATGTAGAATATATTAAACATGCTAACGACCACCGCACCACATTGGTTAGTATAATTGCTGACTAATAGGAGAAGGTATATTAAACCTCAGCAATGTTTTTTTCAGTTACAATAATCTTTCCAATTACACACTGGGATGAGCCTTTGAAGGTTGCCCTTTGAGGCTGATATCTTCTGCTTTAGCATCAATCTCCAAGATCAGAACAGACCTTTCACAGGACGTTAACAGAATCAGCAGCAGATACCACCTTTCAGCTTCAAAGAGATTGAAGATGTTCCTGATGATTTTTTTTTATCTTTCTGGGATAAACACTTAACCCGGGTATTCCAAAAAGAAATCAATGTATTTTTTGTTCTTTCATTTTTATTTTTACCAATATAGTGACTTGGGGTCTATCTCTGATAAGATCCACTGCTGTACCATTTACCACTTGCTTTGTCTAAAAAAAAAATCTCTGCACGTGATGTAGAGACATGTCCTGTAGCATTTTCCAAATAGATATAGTGGGTGGTTTGCAATATCTTGGCACACATTTATCTTGATTTAGAAGCTCAAGCAGCGCTCTCTTCTATCCTCCATGAAATGAAATTTTGTTTTGCCTTGCCAAAAGGCCATAACATAATTTGAGATAACTCTGTGCCAGTCTGATATTGTTGTGACCTTTTTGTCCAGAAGCCCCGCTGAATCCTTTTCCGACCCTGGCTTAAGGAGTGGACTGGTTTGGGACTCGGTAAGAAACACTCGGATTAACAGTTAATGCCGCCATTGGATAAGTTTAAAATGTGCTCTGTGGGACTCTGCAGTAATTAGACTGCCTTTATCTTTAGTTGTGGAGCACAATTTGCTCTGATTTTGGGATATCTACAAAAATGTCACATAATGATTGACATTGTATTCTGCTCTTATTACCTATTGCTCTTGAATGTAAGTTGAACACGTATTTTTATGTTTAGAATAATACTCAAAGTGTTCAACTAAATTCTTACTAATGAACAAAGACTGAGGCATTCAAAGGAAAAATACAAAAATCTGTTTTATTTTATTTTATTAAAGTGGAATAGATTTTTTGTTTCTCTATTTTTGCTTATCGACTAATTCTCCAACCACCACCACTACTACTACATTAATCCTAACCCAAGAGTATTAAAAGGACCACACCTGCTACAAAAAAGTGGTTTTCATGTAGATATTTTCAGGATCGAGTACAAAGCCGACAGCTCCTACAGCCAGGGCCAAGTCAACTTGCATGAATCATTCCAAAAATTCCCCAAATCCTACCTCAAACCCATATTTTGATTGCTAATGTTGACTACACAATAACTATTTTAAAAACATATTTTGAATTTTAAAAGGATACCGAGCTGTGTCTCCAGGGTAATGTTTGACACAGTGAGGTTGAAGCTTTTGCAGACTGCTGCTTCACTGTCAATATTTATATCTATATATAATGTGTGAGTGGGAACATGTCAGGACATGGCTGTCTGGGAAATGTTTTAGTGGAGCAGTTTAATCAATATTATAGAAAGAAGCATCAAGGCGTCACACAAGATGCAGATTATGAATACAAATATAACAATGTACAGGATAATAACCATGTGAAATTGCTGGATTCTCACATGAAATATAACATAATAGTTACAAAGAATATTTGGTGTTAATCCATAGAAAAAAAGACACATAAAGCTCAAAACATGCATAAACAGGGGCGAAAGAGCGCAAGTTGGGACATAAAATATTTCCCAGCATTTTAAACACCCTTAAACACCACATCTTAAACACCACATCAGCGGCAGATGCACTATTATAAATCTCACAGACTAACGGCTAGTGATGGGATTTATGGCTCTTTATTGGGAGCCGAGTCTTTGGGATCCATTCATTTCAAAGAGCCAATCAAAAGAATGGCTCTTATTATTATTATTATTATATCTTAATAACGCCAGCCAGATAACTCACAATATTTAAAATGCCATCGATAAAAGGCACACTTTTTTTTATTTAAATCATCTAACATTACAATGGGACTTATATTTATGCTTTGAAAAGCGTGTTTGTGAGTAAAATTGACTTAAAAAAAGATCTGGCTCTTTTCACAATAGGTCGCGTGTCACCCACTGCCCACAAAGTACGAGAGACCACCAGCGGTCATCATGAGGTTCACAAATCGAAGAAAATAGCACTTCTGAAACAAGGACGCAAACTGAAAGGCACAAATATCTTTATAAATGAGCACTTGACACGGAAAAATGCTGACATCGCAAGGATCGCACGACAACTTAAAAAAACAAGATTCAACAAACCTGGGTAACTAACTGTAAGATCTTCATCAAACTAAATGGTTCGCCAGAGGAAGCAAAAGTCTTGGTGGTAAAGAAGATGGAAGATCTTGAGAAGTATTGACAGCACCTGGTATTAATGTAGCTTGTGACTCTTTACATCATCACTATGTTGAACACACCAAGAACCCGGACTAAGAACAATATGAAAACAGTGTAAAATCAGAAGATAACCTGTCAATAATACATTTCAATAGTCGAAGTAAGTACACTAACTTTGAGGCTATCAAAGATTATTTGAACCATTTTGCTCATTCATTTAGCATTATTGCAATCACTGAAACCTGGCTCAACGATGATAAAGGTATTGATTTTTGTCTTGAGGGCTACTAATTAACATATACAAACAGAATAAATAAAATAGGAGGGGGGGTTGCTTTGTACATTCATAAATCTGTTAAATTTAATGTTTTACCAAAATATGCTGTGGATGGATTGTTTGAATGTTTAACAGTAGAAATTCTAAATGATGAAAAGACTAATTATCCTCATGAGTTGTGTGTACCGGGCACCTGGTTCAAGTATAGAAACTTTCAATGAGTGGATGAGTAACCTGTTTTCCACTGTGTACCAAAAAAAAGATAAAAGATTATTTTATAAAGGAAAAACATTTTTTAAAAAAAGCCCTTGGATTATGAAAGGAATAATTAATGCCTGTAAAAAGAAAAACAATCTCTATAAATTGTTTGTTACTCTGGAACAAACTGGACTTACAACACAAGCAATGCCAAACTGTCCACTGTTATATAAACATTGCATCTCGTCTAAATATAGAGATGAGGGTCTTTAATTTAAATTGCTGTTGTCTCATAGTGTTAACAAGTGCTCAATGTTTCCTTGCCGTTGGTTTAATTTGTCTTTACCGTTATTGGTATATTGTCCATTACCATTGTTGGTATTGTTAATTTTCTTTAATTTTCTTTATATTGTTTGTATACAGTTGTTGCAATGTAATAATTATTGTTACCTGTGGTAATGCCACCATGATATATCATTTGTAAAAAAATCCTTGAACAAAGTGACAGTGAAGCTGAATGTAGTAAGCTCTGAATGGGGAACTGGGGGTGGGATTTAATAAGTTATCTTCTTCCCACTCCCTTTCAGGTAGAAATGGATCATTTTATTTATATACTGTATACCTTCCGGTCCCTCTCATCAGAGTCTCCTCAGTGTTCTCGTCGACATGCCCCTAACCTCACACCTACCTATGTTTTACTACTTTTTCATTCCTATCTTTTAAGTCAAGAGGGATCGCCTGAGAGTTAGTCGTCTCCTCAGAAGCCGAGGCATCATGAAAACGCCTTCATTTGTCTTCTTTGCTTGTTTAAAACAGTTTATTTCACTCTGTTTTGAGGTGGTCCTTGCTAGGGAATGTGTTTGTGCGTGCCTCTAAACCTTTGACTCGAAAATAATTCTTCCACGTACTGAAGTGTTAGATTGCCGAATGATACATCGGGTGAAGAGAAAATCAATCCGTGCTGCCAGAGCTCTCCTTTTAATTGCCTAATAGCTTTACCTAAATGAGCTAGAAATGTGGAGGAATGGGAGATAAGCCACAAGTATTTACACCTTGAGAGGGGAAATTACATACACCAGGATTGGTGCATGATTCTAAGCGTTGTTTTTGTTTTGTATTTTTCTGCATAACTCTGTGGAATTTTCTGATGAGAGAAAATGTTTTTTGGTGTGGATTCTACATGAAAATTCAGTGGTCTACTGTTCTGTATGATACGGATCCTTTTTTAATTATTGTAATCTTTGTTTATACAGGGAGGGCCCAATGATAGTATGAAACTCTGGTTTTCATTAGAGCCCTGTTTCATAGCAGAGAATAACAATACAATATCTACAAGAAGATTTATCAATTAAAACAAATACAAATGTTTTATACTAAGGGTTTAAGATGGGAAAGAGGCACTAAAGAGTTCAATTGTAAATGAACTCTTTAGTGAAAAGATAGTTCTTTCCATTTGTGGGCGGACAAGCCTCTTTTTCCTGTGTAACTCTTTACAAGTCCATATTTCAGAACTAAACAGTCATGTGACCTGGTGTAGCTACTTGAGCTGTAGCTTAGTTCACATGTGAGATAATCAAGAGGCCTCCCAACAAGTCCCAATCTTCTGCTTGGCGCAACAACAGCGTTGCTCAAGGCAAAGTTGGTATCTTCACAAATAACGGTGCGCCAGTGCTTTCACCAGTAGCCCGGGGCGCTTAGGATAAAAAGGAGGTAGACTGAGGCATGGTGTGCAACAAGCAGCGCTGTCGCTTCCTCTGTGCTCAGGTAATTCATATTATTATTGATTTTAAACAATCTCTGTGCCTGCATTCCCATGTAGACAGGTGCGGCGTATACTGTAGTCACTGTCCCTTATCTAAGCGTCCTTGCACAGTAGTATCAGAGGGTGCTGCAGCATGATGTTTGCATAATGAAGCTTGGGTATTGTTTTAGCCTCTTGGTGCTCTGAGGATGAGTAAACTGTGCTGTGAAGTGGGACATGGGCAGGAAGTAAGGAGATCACATGGTTGCATAGGGAAGCAGGAGGAGCTATGGGATAAAAAGGAGGAGCATATGGTGCAGTTAGAATAGTCACAGTAGAAAGACTACTCAAACATGCATGCGTGGCTCTGTACATCTCCAAGTTTATATGTGGGAACAACATAACAATATGGTAAAAAAAAAAAATCTTAAAAATTAATAATGTGTAATACCCACCACACTGTGAGAATATATTTTGTGATTAAGAATACTATAAAATGAATAAAGCAATTATAATCTAAATAAACAATCTTTAGAAAAGATTCCAAATTATGTTTAATAAGAAAGGAGTGGGAAGAGGACAACCCCATCTTTCGTCAACAACACAAACAAAATCCTTTACATTGTATGACCTGAACAATATTTAGTCAATAATAAACTCAATCTCAGCACAGAATGAAACATATTTAGAGCAATGTGCTCTATAGTTTGACGAGGCTAATAAAGTTGATTATGCACTTTCAAGTGGAAATTTGCAGGAAACTAAATCTGATTGATGGCACATCCTAATGATGCACTCCACCAGCTGCTACGCCTTTTGTTGTATCACATACTATTAACTCACTGGCACAAAGTTGATACCCATATGTCTCTTTGATTTCTGCTTAGAAGTGGCTAGTATACGCACTCCCATTTGCATTCATGCCATCCACATTGGAATGTTGTGTGACTGTCAATAAAATGATGGCACTTATGTGTCAAGGCTTGGGCCCTGCAATAATTCACAGCCAAGGAAAAGTATGAGCCGAGAAATAGATGTAAGCTCCCTATAGGCACTATAACGAAATGGAACCAGCAGGTGCATAATTGAGCAATATTCTGGCGTGACATGCATAAGTACACTCGTGTGACTTAAACTAAAAAAAAGAGATTATAAAGATTATACTGAAAATGATATAAGTTAAATTCTTTATGAAAAGTGCCAGGATGTCTTTTCTTATTATTACTCAAATGGAGAAAATTGATGTGTCTTAGACCTATTTTTTAATCATTGCAGCATTTTCCAATGGAATCCCCTGATTTGACTTTGATGACAATGTGACTCCTGCATGTGGTCTCAGCCTCTATATAGCATAAACAGAGAGTGCTTTAAAAGGATTTTCTGCTGGGAGACAAGAGCGGACAATAATCCACTTTGTAACCGTGCCTAATATGACGAGCAGAATTCTCAAATAGCTCTAAGTGGTAGAGGAGGTGACACTTTGCTTCGGTTGCATTTTAATTCTGTACACGATTACACTGCTGTGAGGCCTGAGTTTGCATGTTCTCCCTGTATCTGCGTCGGTTTCCACTGGGTGCTCCGGTTTACACTTCCACTAAAAACAGGTTACTCCTCCTCCCACGTGATTCTGACTATTAGCCTGGAACACCATCTGGGCCCAGTTTTTTAATCATAATCCATCAGGATTTATCCTGGTAGATATGATTCTTTCCAGCTCTGCTCCAAAATTGGGTATTTCAAACCAGATTTATGTAATTTTATGTGTTAAGTTGAGACCATTTACCATTTTACCATTTACAGTGAGAACCAGATATTTACATACACTATATAAAAAGACACATTTGCATTTTTTTTTCTCAGTGAAACATGAAACCAGAATAAACTAACTTTATTACTTTTTTAGATCAATTTGAATTTTCTAAGTTATTTGTTTGCTAAATTCATAAATTTGGGTTTTTGGACCACACAAACTCATTATTTTTAAAATCAAAGATCATGAAGTTCTGTGACATTGTTGAGTTCCAAACTGTACAGATGTTATACAAAGCAAGATACAAACTGTTGCCAGGCCAAATACAAAGAAGGTTCCAAGAACGTACTGGTTGTTATGAATTACGTGACGAATTAAACTTTAGGACTCAGAAACATAGCTCAACTTTGAAAAGTTTTAGCCCAACAGTTAATGGTGTACAATTGTGGAATAAACTGGAAATGGAGTTGAAACGAAGTCCAAATATCAACCTGTTCAAATATAAATACAAACAAAAGACTTTTGAAATATACAGAGAACAAGAAATGTGTTGCCACTAGGAGGCGCAGTAGGATCAATTATCTATAATCAAGGAAGAGTGTTGCTGCTTGGAACGGTTGTCATTCTATTGCTCAAATTTACAAATTGAGAATTAGGGTAGGCAAGTTATGAATCTGTTGAGAGGGACCCTCCCAACGGGCTCAAAACCTTGTCTTTTAATGCACCACTCAGCATAGGAACATCATCTACAAAATCAGCTGTTAGGGCAGCTGGGTGGGGGTTTGTTGAGGGGGAGTTACTGCCCTCTTCAACTAGCCCGCTCTACACCCTGGCTTTTTAATGCACCTCATTATGCAGGGCTTACATCACACTTCACATATAACTCAATTAAACAAATATAATAATAATGATAAATAAACCCGAATTAAATTATATTAAGGATGGTATTGACAACTGGGAAGTAGCAAGATCTCAGAATATAATATGTATTAATGCACCTTTAATAATGATAATTAATGATAATTAAACCCAAATTAAATTATATTGAGGATAGTAATGACAACTGGGAAGTAGCAAGATCTCAGAGTATAATATGTATGAATGCACCTTTATAACATAAAAGTAGCACATTCTTTTGTTCTTTATTTTGCTGTTGTTTTTGTCTTATTCTTCATCATTTATTGTTACTTTGCCCTATGTTCCTTTGTTTATGATTTGCTACCTTGTAAATATTAAATGTAATGTTACTATTTTTATTTTGGGGTGGGCGCTTATAAGCCTTTGGCTTCAGCCCACTCCCTTTGAGCAGGTTAACTGCTCAAACAAATAAATAAACTAAACTAAACTAAACTAAATGCCAGAAGAATGAGACTAGAAATTAGAAATGATTTTGTTACTTTCTAGAAAGTCAGAAGTTTACTTACGCTAAGATACTGTACCTTTAAACAATGTGTCATGTCCTTGGAAGCACAAGTCTGGTTCATCCTTGGGTGCAAGGATGAACCAGACGCCTGAAGGTGCCACGTTCATTGGTTCAAACAATTACACAAGTATAAAAAAGATGGAAATATCCAGCCATCATACAGATCAGAAAGAAGGCGGGTTCTGTGTCCCAGGAGGTGAACTGTGGTCTGAAGTGTGATTGTGAATATTAAATGTGGCTCAGTTACACCAGTTCTGTTTGGAGGAATGGACCAAAATTCCTGCCAACTATTGTGAGAAGCTTGTGAAAGGACATCCAAAATGTTTGACCCATGTTTTACAGTTTAAAGGCAATGCTACCAAATATTAATGTATGTACACTTTTGGCATACATACTATCACTTTAATTTAAATGCCCAAAATGTAACGTTTAGTAGTCTTAAGTAATTGACAAAGTTAATTTAGGAACGTTTTCTCCATATGTGTTAACTGCTGTATGGCTTTTTGGGGATAAATATGAGGCAGATTTTCATTTTTAAGAAAGCAGCATTTTTCTGCTTGTGATCCAGACAACGCTCTTATGGAGCCTATATTGCGAGTGTCGTTGATCTGTGCATGAGTTTGTTACCTCAGCTCTCTGCCCTGACAGTCTGCCGGTTCCTATGTGCTGCTCTGACCAAGAGAGAGAGAGAGAGAGTGAGGACATGAGACACTCCAGCCCCGTTCATTTGGGAATTATTTAATCTGATGATTTTTTTTTTCCTGACAACTCCTTAAATGCCACATTGCTGCCTCTTGTAGATTTGCATATTGTTGCTATAGTTTTAGGCAACTTTCCAGCACCTTTTTAGACAAGCATAAAGCTCTGGTCCATTCACAGGCTTTCTGTGGGGCATTAAAAAGCATTAAAAGTCATTCAATACATTTTTTTTTTTAAATCAGGCCTTAAATGTCATTAGAAAGCAATACATTGGATTCAAACTAGCATTAAGTCACATTAACAACATTGGTTGACTAATTTTGCTTCATAAATTCATCAGAACTGCAGAAATTATGGTCTAAAACACATTCAGCTGTTATTTCCCTTTTGCTTTTGAATCTACAAAACTTCTCCTTACTCTAATTAATTTTACGGAATGTTGAGAAAAGAAATAAGCACACGTGTTTTTGCATTTTTGTGGCATCACAAATATATTACTTGAGCATTAAAAACTGCATTAAAAAGCATTCAATTTGACTTGCTGCTGCCTGACTAAATCCAGATTCAGACCCATAATCTTCATAATGCATCCTTTTTAATGGTTGCAGCAGGGGGTTGTAAAAATCGAAACAACGATGCGGGCTGGTAAGGGTTCGAAACTGTCTTCGATGCGGTTGGTGCGGGCTGAAAGAAACCTATCCTGCACATCACTAATCCCCAATCCCGTCAGACAGTACAAATCAAAGTGCATTAGCCTCTGTGTTTGCAACAGTGTCACTTTATCAATCACAATCACCTGCTCTACGACTGTAAACATCTATAATCGTCTAACCCACTAGTGGACTTGAGCCTCAGCGAATCAACTCAACTCTTTCAAGTTGTATTTTGCTGAGACTGAAAATGCAGATTTTGCAAAAGGTTACGTATAAATGGGTGTGCAAGCTGTAAAAGGAAGCAAAAAGAAATGTAATGAATCATAAAAGCTTCAGGCCAGAGCAGAGAAACACTATCACATCGTTCATCTTCACCTCTTTCATTTCTCCTCTCTGCCTTCTTCTGTCCCTACGCCTCCTCCTCTCCAGTGTCACAAATCCTTCCTCCTTTTATTCGATCCTTGCCATGCCATGTCTCCCTCTTGGCTCTTCTTTATTCCAGGTCCAGAAAGCACAATGCCCCGCTTGCGTACCTCTTCAGCAGGGCGTCAGAAGCATTGATTATTTTATCTGGTCTTGTACGCCGCTCTGGACAACAGGCTGAAGCTCGCTGGGGAGATCCTGCTGTGTGTTCACAAAGGTTATTTTTGGTCCACCCCAACAGGTGATTCACACACTGGAACAACACACGTGGATGTACTGTGCAGAAATGCAGATATTTCAGGCTAAATAACCATTTCAAAAGTCATCTGGATTTGGTTACGTATACGAAAATATATGACACATAGTTATTTTGTCCTATTCCAGTGACTATACAATCAGCAATATTAACGTCACCATTCTGCTGATCCCAAGACAAGGGAAGAAAACTCTTTAACCTTCTCTTCAATAATTACAAATACCCATCACTACCAATAACAACTAGTCACTTTTAGTTTGATCATTTGTTGCTTAATGTTATGGATTAAATGCTTTTAATGGACACAATATTATTGATTGTATTGTGTTATTAATGACCATATTATATGATTTATTAATAGTGTATTTATTTCATATTATATTATCATTATTGATTAACTAATTTATTATAATACTATTGCATTTTTTAATTATTATTATTATTATTATTATTATTCAGTCACTTCATTGTTACCAGATACAGCAGACTATGTGATAGTGTGAGCCCTATTCTGTGACATGCATTAAAAAGCAGAGCATGGGCCAGCCGGGAGGGGCAATAGCCATATTCTAATTTTCCGAGTTTCACTTGTATGTACATGTACATTTTAAACTTTTGCAATGGAACACAAAAGATTACATCGACAAAAATGTTGGATACTCTCGGGGGGGGTCATTTACCAAAGGTTTGCTCATGTGTAAAGCGAGTACCACGTGCAAAAGTGAATCAGCAGCAGTCATGTATGCATTTTTCACTCTGCAGACGCTTGAGAAAGGAGGGTCCGACATTGTTTTTGGACGGGGATGTTGTATTGGATTGTTATGCTATATATGACTTGTCCATGTGAGGAAAAAATACCTTTTGTTACTTACATACTAGCATATGAGCAGATTATTTACCTGTCAGATGATTTTATGTCTTTTGCCAGTAATTTACTTATTCCAACAGTTATTTTCTTTTTTTTTACAGTGGTTCTTCGAAAATATGCAGAGATCAATTTCTCCAGGGAAATTGCAAAGAAACTAAGTCCTGTTTTAAAGGCGATACTGTGGAGAAAAATGAACTTGGTCTTCCAACTACACTGCAGTTTAATCACATTTTTCATATGATAGTGGTAAGTATTAGCCGAAGGTGCAGAGAGGAAGATTTCTCAAGGACAAAGGTGTGATGCATGCTCGGCCGCGTGATGACTGCAGATAGGGCCGATCCTGTGGATATCTTTTATTGCTTTTATATTTGCCTCTGTCCTTGGGTTCTTCATGAATTGGAAAATGTTGTCTTGAAGTGCATTCCTCCCGGCAGGCAGAAAAACAGGACCCTTCACATGCCAGACATGATGGTTTTGTCTGGGAGGGCGGTGTCGGGTCCAAATGCTCCTAGCCCTTATGCAGTAACTTATGAGATACAGAATATAAATATGATAATGAAAACTGTTTTCAATACTGTGCTGTAATCTTAGGATTTGTAATATGTTTCTTTGCTTTGAGATTTGAAATTGTATATTTCACCAACCTAAATGAAAAAAAAAGAAAGAAGAAGATATAGATAAACAAAATGCATGCTTTCTCTGCATCTCTGACAGGTAATGTTTTGGGACATAATGGTTTGGCCTCTCCGTCAGCAGCAGTCACCCACACTATAGAGAGAGGTGCTCAGAGGTGTGCAGTTGCTGTTTTTACTGCTGCTTTGATGAATGGCTATCTTGCGCGGGGGATAGATTCTTTCGCCCTCAAGATTTGTTGCATGTTGTGGCCAGTTCCCAATAACATGCTCTGAACAAATTGTTTCAATAAACAATCAATCACTTATGTCCAGAACCAGCGCTCCCAAGTGTTTTCAATTAAACGGCAGACATAGTTTTAGAGAGAAATGTTTTTTCTCTCTTCTCTTATTCCTCAAATTCCATTCAAGAGTAAATTATAGTATAGTTCGTCATCTCAGGTGGCTCATTTATGCTAATCTATCAATATGTGCCAATTTGAGTTGTGTACCTCTATGAGATGATTTTGTACATTATTAAGTCTTACAACATAACATAAGATAAGATAGCCTTTGTTGATCTCACAATGGAAAAAATGTACTAACATAAAAGTGAGCTTTACTCAAAGTAGGCTATGTTTTGTTGAATCTGCAGATGAATAGGGTAAATTTATTATAATTTAGTAGCATGTTTATTTTCTCACTGAGCCAAGTTTGTATCTCCATATTCGATATCAGTGTCCAAAGAAAAAAATGTGACCCATCTATCAGTCTGTCTGTCTTCCTACCTAAACACCTAACGTCTTTCTATTACCGCATGTGATTAAACTGTATTACTAGCAAGGGATTAGCGGCAGGGGAAACCATGACACCATGAGTCCAACATCTTTGTTCAGATTTTGCAACGTGTTCTCCTCCTATGACGGTCCCTGATTGCACAGTTGCATGTCCCTTCCTTTGATCAATTTGATTAATTCATCTGTTTTGATTTGTGCATGAGAGGTTAGTTATATTTATGACTCTGTTTGATTATTATATGCCTATCGTAAATGTGACGCTAACAATTGAATAGAATGAAATGGATCCCTAAGATTTATGTTCCAGTGCCATTAAGCTAAATTCAGCCTAATTATCATATACCACGGACATTTTTCTTTTTCTTTTAATCAATTATTGAAAAGTGCTGAAAGCAACACACTGATTTCTATTGCTTCAAGAGGAGTTAGGTTTACTGCTACACACAAAGTAAATTCCAACGGCGTGCATCTGTCTGTCCTTATGTCACCGGTATTTAAGGACCACCATGCACATTCCAGGCGGCAAGGTTAATTCCTCCCATCCTGACGGATCTTAATGAGAATTGCAGAGCCTTTCAAATTATGGCTCTGAAAGTTGAATCTTGAACAGGACAATGTGATGTTGACGAGAGGCAAGTCGCGGCATTCATGGACTTGAGTCTTCAGAGCCAGTGTTCCAAGGGACACCGCAGTTAGCATTTCTTACAATGATTTAGAGTGCATGGACTCTTTCTGGCAAGTGAATTCATTATGGCTAAATTCAAGTTCATAATTCAGTAGCAGCATGCATCATTAACTACTTTGGGATATGAGCCATTCAAAGGTGAAGGGATTAAGTAATAAAATACAAGAGTCAAATGACAAATAAAACTCTTGCTGCAAGTGAAAAAGGTGAAAGAAATGTAAACCCCAAGAAAAAGTAAGAAAAAGTATTATGACAAACAACATTTTTATATATATTTTTGTATATATGACAAACAACATTTGTATTAAATAAGCAATGTGACCTTGTGTTCTTGGATTTCACTTTTAATTTAAGATCATTTGTTAATTTGAAGATTAAACAAAGGAATTCATCTTTACGTCTGAACCAGGAGACCAGGAGATGGTTGTAATAAAATATACAACAAAAACAAGGAAGATCTGCAGCCAAGAAGTGTAGAAAATCATCGACAAGGGACACACTTAATACATTAATACAATGCATTATTATTGACATCGTAGCAAAATATGGATGATAATATGTCCTGATCCATTAGCTTTTAAGTCCAATTACAATATTTCTGATTGTCGGCTATGTCAACATTTGTCTGTATTTACAGTTTCGTCATATACTTAGAATATCATGAAAAAGTGCATTTACTTCTGTTATTCAACTTAAACTGTAAAAGTAATATATGATAGACTCATTACATCCAAAGTGAGATATGTAGCCTTTATTTGTTATCATTTTGATTATTGTGGCTCACCAGTTTTGGGTAATGTTACTTTCAAAAGTAACTCATTAGTTAGCTTGTTACTCCTCTGGAAAAGTAGCTCGTTACGTTACTGTGCTACTTTATTATGAAGGTAATGCGTTAGAGTACTCATGAGTTACCAATAATAAACATCTATATATAGCCTTCATTTATCGATCATTTTTTTCCGATGAGGAATGCTCCGTTTCACAAACCGAGTCGCCAAAAAAGCTAGCTCACGCAAACAGACCGATAGCAGTAACTGTATTCAATCATAGCACAATAAATTCACTTCTGAGCTTTAATTCATAAGTGACAAATGACAGCTAAAGGCAACAATAATGAGTATATCTACTTATAAAAGATTAGCTTCCTTCGTAAACAGTTTGACTCTGTCAGAAACTGCGCCCGTTTGTCAACAAAAAGAGCGTCTGTAAAGGAGCTCTTGCGTCACAAAGTTCATCGAATCGGTAATAATAAACACACAACATACTCACTGCACTTGCTTTAGATTGTAGAGCTTTCCTCAACCACATGACCAGCTGTGAGTTTGTTGTTTACGTTGGACGGGCCGATGTGTTGTTGTTCGGGAGGCGAAGGCGAGCTTCATCGTGCTTTTCCTCTTTAGCTTCGCCACCAGCGTGGTATTGTCCTTTTCTCCAGTAAGTTCAAAATAATGTAGGTACATCCACAAAGAGAACGCGCTCGGTGAACACTCTGCCATGTTGCTAAGTTGATGAAAGTGATGGAGGACACGTTCGCTTGCACGAGCAGCACTGCAGCCGCAGAAGAAAGGAGACGAGGGGGAGATCAAGACCCAAACTAACGCGTTACTGATTTGAAAAATAAACTAATTTATTAGCTGCAAATGCAAAACTAACGCGTTACTTTACTCATTACTCGGAAAAACATAATCTGAGTACTAAGAAGCGTTACTAAGTAGCGTGCCAACACTGTGGCTCACAGCTAGTAAAAAACCCAAATTAAAAATCTCATAAAATTAGAATATTTTAAAAATGAACTGTAAGCCATCATCATCAAAATTATAACAAAGGCTTGACTTATGTCACTTTGCATGTAATGAGTCTATATCATATATTAGTTACACAGTTTAAGTTGAATAACAGAAGTAAATGCACTTTTTCATGATAATCTAATTATATGACGAGCACCTGTATTTATTTATTTATGCCTTTTATCCACATTTCCTCCATGATATATAGGTCTAGTATTATATATGTGGTCGCAATTTTAATTGACAAAAGACTTCATGAGCAATGTCACTTGAGATAAATGAATATGATGCTTTAAACATTATTTCGTCCTGTTCAAAGTACTGCTTGTGAATTAAATGTCTGGGTGAAACCCACTAGAGCTCACTGTCATCCAAATTATAAGTGTTTCTATTCATAGAATGGTCAGAGGAAAAGGTCAAACGTTCCCAGATGAGACAGACATTTTTGGAGAATAAACAACCAGTTGACGGTTGAACTGGGACCCAATGACAATGTCTGCCATTAACGCTGCGAACAGCTGACAAAGTGTGTCAAGCAGCCGTAAAGATGGACAGACGAGAGGAAGAAGCAAAGGGAGAGCACAGGGAGGCACTGGAGGCTCAGACAGCTGAGTGACAGACAGGCATGCACAGACTGATGCGAGATGGCACACATACACACAAATCAAATATGTTGCTAACTTTTGTTGGACTCGCTGCAAGCCATCATCGACCATTAAGTCATTTGGTGCAGTTAAATAAATTGGCATCTGTTGCAATACAAATCAAGACACTTTGGACTACAGGACAATCCTACTGTGCTCACTCATTCTCTTTTCCCCATCATATTCTTTACCATATGTTAATTTATTCTGTATACAATACACAAAAACATTATCTGCGTTAGCTTTGGGCATGACAGACAGTAACTAATTAACCAATCAGAGAAATGCATAATCCGTCTGTGCCAAAACTAACATGGTAGTTTACCCAAGACATGAAAATGAACAAATAAAAATCACACAAAAGATTGAAATAGAGCGTTATCTTATGTTAAACCAAAAGGTGAACCACTCATTTCTGTTAATTACATGCGAGAGAAGTTAATTCTAAATATGATACAATACAACATTTCAACTGGACATTTCTTCACAACGTTTCGAGAGTTATCAAACACTTTTCTTCAAAGGGCCAAAGATGTCAAGTCCCATCAGATGTTAGATCGGAGGTGGTGATGTACTCCAAGTGCACAGGTGTTATACTGGCTGTTTCTCAATTGCGAGGATCCTTCCTCTGTTTGTTCACTTTGTTGACATCCTCGGTGGTGGGCTCCTCCACAAGGGAGCCGAGTGTCCTCTTACTGCCACATTTGAGCTCAATTGGAACGGCCTCCGGAGTGAGCGGCTGTGTCATGTCACATGTCAAATCATATAATAAAATGTCAATCGATGCTTAAAAAAACGACTGTTTTATGAATAAAAGAGACCTGGAAGCTGTTTATAAACTGGTTTTGGTTGAATGTCTTACTGTTTGGACGTTTTGGCCTGAATAAAATAACATTTTTGCAAGGATTTGTAAGAAATTAAATTCAAATATTAAATATATTTAGCAGGTCCAGTTTATCGCTTATAGCTACAATTGCAGACTTACGTTAACAACCATAGGAATTATTTCTCAATAATTAGGCCTATTTATTAGGCCTTTCATTGACTTTATACAAACTCTTTTTTTACATCTTCACTTCTAGCAATGATTTCATTATTACAATAATTTTTTGCACAAATGCAGAACAACATTTCAAACTTATAAAGTTTTGCGAGAAAAGGGAGGGGAAAAAAACAATGTTGCAGTGCATCATGGGTAATTTCATCTCTCCGAGGCTGCGGAGGATCCACCGGTGTATCCTTCGTAAATGAGCCAAACGGAGGAGTCGAACTGCGAGGGGGCGAGTGGTCTGAGTGAATTGGAACCGATTGGAACACCACTTGGCGGCGCTGTGATGACGTGAATTACGTCCGAAGTGGTCGAGACGCCGAGGATCCTCGCAATCGGGAAACAGCCATAGCTTGCAGTCACCATGGAAGACTTGCCAAACTCTGATTAAATCCTACAAAGGTTGAGCTCATCCAAGTAGATATGAGATAATGTTCCTTATCAGTGATTCGCTATCTTTTGAACAGAGGCTGGCTGGACCATGCTAAAATAGTCGTGAAATGACTAAGAATATCCACGGATACATAAATTACCTCAAAAAAGAGGTAATGTTGGAACAATTGAAACTTGGAACAATCTGAAGTTGTCGCTTTGAGCACCTCTCCTGAAACCCAAATGGCAAGCTGTCAGTTATGTGAATGAATAATGACAGTGAGTGTATGACACAGTGATAAGAGATGTGGCTTTGATGTCGGCAGTGAGAGGGAAACAAATATGCTACACACTTCATCAAACACACAATCAAGGAAACATTATTTTTTATGTTATTTATAAATGCATGTGGTATTGTAGGGATTTAAACTCATGACAATGAGTTCATCTTGTTTTTTTCCCTTTCTTTTACCAAATGTTTTTGCTGTCAATTACAAATATGTTGGTTACTTTTTAATGAGATTAATTAGATTATTAAACTTTTATACTTACGTGGTCAAGGGAAAAAGAGAAAAGAGAAAGAAAATAATCAATGTTCTTAACAAGGTGAGTGTGATGACCATTTCTGATGTGACCTTTAATAGTAGCTGCATTATTTGGTCTGCACTTGGTGATTGTCTTACTAATTTCTATGACTTTAATCTGTTGCTTTTATGGTCAACTAATTTTGGGTCAAGATAACTTTCTCTTCTATATGATGTTTTCAGACAAATCATGTGATTTTTATTTGGTCATTTTAGTGTAAACTAGTTTATTTTTCTGGGAGTTCACTGCCCCTCATGGCCAAAAAGTAAATGGAATTTGGCTTTGCTGATTACAAAGTGAAATACTGATCTAAAATAGAACAAAATATCCAGTAGTTTCACTTCCTGAAATATCAAGCGATCTCACTGTAAGCCCCACCATTCCCTCCTCTTGCTCCCCTTTGCTGTGAAGCTGTTTCAATAAAAAGAAAAAAGAAACAGACCTTGCTTTTGTTGAACCTTGTGGAGCAATTGCCAATTCCTCCGTATAACCCACCCAACTCCTCGAAAAGAACACTTCATCTGATCCTGCGGAAGGTAATAAAAAAGGCTGCAACCTGAGGCACTTTTCTTACAAGTGCTAATGTCCAGTAGTTAAAAGCACCTTGACATAAAAAGACAGCATTAATTCAAGATCATTCTCTGTTCTTCACTTTTTATGGTTTATTTTTGCAGCTTCATCTGCTGTTAATGTAACACAGTACTATAACCAAAGAGAAAATCAGAGAGGGCGTAATTTGCCCATCTTCTTATAAAAATGTGTATTAATTATTCAGCACACAATGTACTTTGGCGCTCATATGCGGGCTCAGCTTCCATTTTGTTCACCTCGGGAGAAATGTGTGAATGGCTTTGGTGTGAGGCCAGCCTAATAAAATGATTGGGATTCTCAGGATAATATTTGCTACTGTTAACTCTTTGTAAGGGTCAGTGAGTGTCACTCTCCTGAGGTAATGGACACCATGGAGAACCTGAGGATTTGCCATCTCTTTAGTGTCGCTTCAGTTTGTCATCGTACACTTCAATATTCTGTCTGTACTTTGATCCTCTCCCCACTGTCTTACCTCTAATCAATCGATTGAGGTGATTTATTAATCCATCTTTA
The DNA here is from genome assembly GCA_007210695.1 of Neogobius melanostomus. NCBI lineage: Eukaryota > Metazoa > Chordata > Actinopteri > Gobiiformes > Gobiidae > Neogobius > Neogobius melanostomus. The sequence goes on along the minus strand of VHKM01000221.1, from coordinate 3,306,611 downwards.
TATTTGAGGATTTCTGTTTTTGATGATCTCTTCAGTTTTATCCATGCATTTTACAAATTATTGTAACGTTTCACTTTGTCTTTTTTTCACAATGATCTCTTTCTCATAAATGTAGCGTTAACATTTCCGCGCTGACAGAATCATACATTATGCATTAGCAAAGACAGGAGTTTCGATTAGAGGGTGAAGTAAATTAATTGTGACAATTCTAATCTTAGACATGTTTTTCTCAGATACTTATTGTTTATCATGTTGAAATTGGCTTAAAGGACTTTAATCTTGTACCTTTTTTTTTTTTCACCTGATACAAAGAATACTAGTTATTTTTCAGCCGATGACAGATTTCACACTTTTATTGTGAGAACTTGATTCTTGAACAGCATCGGGGAGAAAAATAAAACCCACAGAACAAGTGACAGTTCAGTACCAAAGACATTTGATTGAACTTTTTAATAAAGTTGTGTTGAGAGGGAATTTTCTCTCTGACACGTTTATATATAATTCTATTTTCAACTCTAAGTAAAGCTGAAATTCCCAAATTAGCACACCGAAGTCAGGTCATTCCAGTTTTCTCATGTACCATTTACGATTAGATTTTGTCTAAACCTGAGAAAGAAATCTGAGAAAATATCAAGTGCTCAAATAGAAACTCATTGTCAAGTAAAAGCCCAATGAAATCATCAGTAATGACCTTTTCTTTCTTGCTTGCTTTCTTTTATTTAAGTACTGTATTTTCCGGACTATAAGTCGCTCCGGAGTATAAGACGCACCAGCCAAAAAATGCATAATGAAGAAGAAAAAAACATAGTTAAGTCGCTCCAGAGTATAAGACGCACTGGTCAAACATTGCCTAATGAAAAAAACAACCGGCTGAATAGGCGTACGGTATGCTAACGTAGCACATTGATGATTAGCTACATGAAGCATAAACAACAAACTAAATCGGTGTCTGGTATCTTAACGTCGCATAAACAGATCAGATAACTATAGCATAAAGAACATACCAAACTCTCGTTCTTGCTCCAAATCACTAAATCCATTGAAATCTTCATCCTCTGTGTCACGTCTGAACAATCGCCATGACACGGAGGACACCTGGACACGGAGGCGTAACTGCACCATTGATAAGCCTCTCCCAAAAGCACGTTGTTTAAGCGCCCATTTGTGAACTTGTTCCTCTAGCTGTGGCCATCGAGCTTTTAGCGCGTGATTAGCTTTTTTTTGTTTATATCATTGTAGTAACCTCTGCTTCTCCCTCACTCCAAACTTTCTTTCTGCTGCTCAATTAGCCTGCAGTGCCCTCTAGTGGCATGTGAAATTATATATTTGGATTTAAAAAAGGGGGAAAAAACACATATTAGTCGCTCCGGAGTATACGACACCCCCCAGCCAAACTACGAAAAGAAGTGTGACTTATAGTCCGTAAATTACGGTAACTGAAATAATGTGCCAGGACAATGTTACCCATGAAGACTGTGAAAATTGTAGCAGTGTATATGACCATACAGCACAAGGAGTCAGGCATAAGGAGATAACTGCACAATTGCCATGTGCTCAAGTGCTTGTCTGCAGTTCAAATCACTTCAGCCTGGATCGCAATTGGGGGCATCTACCTAATAAGTAATCAAGCTACAATCACAGGTCGAGGCATACTGACTTGAAAGCGCTTGTCCACCTTACTGTTGATTATGGATCAATCCCTCACACAACCCAGGTGCTGTCCATAGAAAGAAGAACATCATGTCTGTATTACTTTACACTGTATATACTGCTGTGTCTTTGTCTGGGAGCATTGTGAGGGGAAAAAGACCAGTGACTTGTGCTGTAGAAAACTTGTTCTGAGTTACATCCAGCATATTTACAGCCCAATGGTTTGTTCATATGCATTATAATGATATGATACACTTTCTAAGCCTGACAGGCTTCTGAAAGTTCTACTCTTTAGAGGTACGCTATAGCCACTTCTTGGCGGAAACAAGGCTACCAATATCTACCATTGACTGAATGAAAAAATAAATAAAAAATATTCCGGTCAGGATAATTATCACTTGTGACATGGCGCCTGTTGCATCTCCTCCTGCCAGCTGGCAGCGCCGCCCGGGGGTATAAAAGCACAATTCATTCACTCCTACATTCTCTGACATCACTCACTTCCTGATCCAGCCGGTGTCAGTGCGTTCCTCGCTTCTCCGAAGGACAGGTAGCGTTCATTCTAGATTTTTATTGCATTTAACTACTTACTACGTCCATAGAGGTTTTGTAATTTAGCTCCGTGTTGTGCTAACGGGTCCACGATGTAGCCCCAAAATGCTCCTTGTGCAGGGATGGTGGGCATCTCGCTGTCATGGCCCCACATCCGCGTGTTGTGCCCAGCGTCCGATTGTATGTTTGGGATGGAGTATCACTATAATCCTGCCAGTAAGTTTAGGTGTTAACCGTCTCATTATTTCACAGCTGATCTGGCCCGTGCCTATGCGATGACGGTGCTGTCCGTATGTTGTTGCCTTGTCTTTTACCTTGGTTCACTCATGGACTCTTTCTGTTTTGTTACCAAATGAAATATAGCTGTGCTCAAAAGTTTACATACCCTGTCAGAAGTTTTGATATCATTCATATTCTATTTTTCAGAGAATATGAATGATAATGCTAAACTTTTTTCTTTTTTTTACTCACAGTTAGTGATTGTGCGAAGTCAAACAACTGACTCTTTTTTTAAATCATCATAATCATTAAAACAGCCAAAATGACTCTGATCACAAGTTTACATACCCCAGTTCTTAATACTGCGCATTTCCCCCTTTAACATGTAATGACAGTTTTAGAGTTAATTAAATTGAAGTCAGTAATACACTAATTGTGAAGTACCGTCTGGCCCGCTTAATCAATGCCCGGACCCGTCTCCTGTGCTTTATCCCGGCCAAAGCACATGCTGAGTTTCTACCTCACACCTAGGACAAAGGCCAAGACGCGTCCTGGCTCAAAGGCCTTCCTGTGGCCCCTCCCATCTTGGTGCTGGGACGGCCTCTCATATGTACCTATATAACGAGGGGACAGACTTCGGCTCCCCAGAGCTAACCATGAGTTTTACCTGTGTGTTGGCCCTCCGCACGTGTGTTAAATTAAACTTACACTTTTGATTAAGACAAATAGTTTCAAGTTTTCCTTTATAGTGGTAAGAAATTCCACGACAAACATCAATGACAGCTTGGTAAATAAAATTAATATTTTTGGTAAGTATGGACTTGTCTGCCTGTAAATCAAAAACAAACCTGCGGCGCCTTAACTCTGGTAGTGCCTTTATTTTATTTTAGGAATGCCATACTGCTCCACCTTGCCACCATGGCCGGCCCTGGGCATTATGCGACCATATGCTGAAGGGGGCTTTAATTTTTTAACCCCATGAGGTCCATGGTCCCGCCATCTACAAAATCGCTGATTTTAGGACATAATTTAGGATTAACTTTCAAACGACACCATCCTGGTCCTTCTTGAATGCACATTTCTTTTTAAATGAATAGATAATCATAATACAATAAAACTAGCCTTGTCTATATCCAAAGTGTGTCCAAAAGGATTGGGATGGAAAAACACAGCAAACATTAAAATTAATATTATTGTTTATTGATTAGGGGGCGCACAAGTTCAATTTTGCTAGGGCCGGCTGTGCTTGCCACACACTCATGTATTGTGGATTTTCCAAAGGGAAAATAAACTTTATTTATTCATTAAGAAATGAAAACATAATTTTGCTTCAAGTGTTTCGACTCACACAATCTAAATACAAGCGAGTGTCACGGCGAAAGCTTGTATTGTCTTTAGGCCTTAGGTATTTAAAAAGTACAGTTTGGAGAAACACAGTTTGTTCAACGTGCCATAACCAGCAAAGCATAACGTCTATTTGTGTCAAAATGAAGAAGTCTTTTGATGGCATTTTCTCGCTGTGAGCATTTGTAAATACGGTACTATCCAGACAGCAGGGCTGCTGGGAGGACAGTTACATTTTTAGTGGAATAACGCAAATTGCTGCAGATGCTGATGATGTGATGGGCTATAAGGCATCAGGCAGCAATTCTTTGTGCCCTCTTGTTCACCTTGGCATCAGCTGACTGACCAGTACAAGCCTTCACCCACTCAGGGCTGCTGCTGTGTTGGTTAAGGCTCAGTGTGAGAGCAGAGGAGGAAGCATCTAATGCACTGATCATAACAGCAGCACAACACTACGGCAGAATTTCAATGTAATTCTACCCTGTTTGGGACATAACACTCACAAATGTTACTCTCATACTCTTGCATAATAATTTGGGATTCTCTCTGTTGAAACATTGCCCGTATAAACTATATGTTTCCATTGATTTTGTTCCTTTCTCACCACAAAAGTTATTATCTACATTTTCATTTATATACATTGAATCTGGGTTATTTGGCATTCTACGGAGACTTAAATGGGCATGGGCCATGGTACTCTACCACTCGACTATATCATTTTCTATGGGAGAATGCACATCGAAGTTGTGATAACGCTCGACCCCGTGCCACGATTCAGATCTGCTGAATTCAGACGCAGCGCCGTGGCGCACCGGCTTTTTACCCTTCTGCAGAGGCACAGACTGTCTCTGGCCTGTGACTGACAGGGAGACCCCTGTAAACGTTGTTTGGAGGGACAAGAGGAGCAGCGGAAAAAGAGAAAGCATCATCAAAACTCTTGCAACAGTCTGAGCAGGTAAACTTGCATCTGTTGCCAATCGCTGTTAACCTCCAAAAAAGATGGACATATGTGTTTTACTTAATCTATGATAAATGGCTAAATCACACTAAAGTCATCCACAGTTGATCAGTGAAAAGAAGCCCCAGAAACCGACATGCTCTGTGCTACACAGAGGTAGGTAGAAATCACATGTTGAATTGTCAGCCACCATCTGCAGCCACACAGGCTCATAACCAGCACCATTTATTGCACATATGATTACGGCGTTGCTCATATATTTATTTAACACACCATCTGTGCAGGAGAGGTGAGAAGGGAATGGTGAAAGTGAAATAAATTATAGCATATTGATTCTCTGCTTTAACACATAAATATCCATTCTCAGCAGTGTAAATGGTTTATGGTAAATAAGAGCTGTTTAAACTCTCTTGACAGAGTGTAATTAAAAGTAATTAATTCGGATTAGAAAAGGCTAGTCAATAGACTGTTTCTTGGTTGTTTATATTGTGAGTGCAACAATAGATCCCAGGCTGAAGCTGTACATTTCTTTCCAAGGGTATTCCAGGTAAACTCATTGGCCTCAACAACATTCTAGCCATTTTTGCTTGAATGTTAAGTGATTCACAAGATGAACAAATAGATAATTTGTTCATCTTGTATCCAGGTACACAATGGATATGATATGTGTGAATAGACAGAGCATTTACCCACAAACATTTAGATGTAGACTGTTTGAGACATATACGTCATTAACACCATGCTATATTTATTTCATAGAGCATGGACGATAGGGAATATTTTTGCACAGAGCCTCTTAACCTTCCACATAGATTTCATAACGTTCTGGTCTGGCCGCTTCTCAGATGAATTTCCCCTTTGAGGTGAGCAAGGGGAGCATACTTGTAGGCTCTTGTTATGGTGTTTGTGAAGCATGTGGCCCCTGACATTTGACTCATTTGGTAACAAAACCTTGGAGTGAATTCTAACAAGTCCGGGAGGCGCGTCTGCCAGCTGTGCTTCTGAGGCTGTAGTGCACACGGCACAGGCCCGGTAATCTTCCAATTTTCAGATTTTGGACACCAGAAATGTGATTAATTGTAGTAAAATTCTACCTCACCATTGATACATATTAGAATAATCAACAGCTATCTTCAATATGTTCATTTTTTAGTTTCCCTTTTAAGCTTACCCTATACCAAATATATATGTATATATATATATAATGGCCAGTTTGGTATAGCGCTGATGGACACTGTGACACAACCATTCATGACTTAATATATTTTAGGTCTTTTGAATTTCCGTAACGTAACCAAAACAGTAACACATTAGTCATATACTGCTCTATAACGGTCCATCCATCTGTTTTCTCCCTGTTATGAAGGGTGGCATTGTGGACGCAGCAGTCTTTTGCAGCAGCATTGGCTTCTCTACCCAGACATCCTCCTGCTGTTCCAGGGGGATCCCAAAGCGTTCCCCATGCCCGCTGAGAAACACAGTCCCGCCAACCTGTCCATAGGTTTCAGAGAAGCTTTACAACTCAATGGATTGTTCATTCTCTCTCCATGCTGAGGCGTGTGGCTGCACATCTGTGACCACCGCCATTCACAATTTTACATACCAAGGTGGGTGGAGTGTTTTTTCCAAAGGACGCAGCAACAGAATGCACTGGTTGGAGCTGGAGTAAGTAATTAGAGAAGATTGCTTTACACCTTATGTTCCTCATTCTGTAGGTGCTGGCAGGGGAAAGAAAGGCAAGTCATCAGATCTTATTTGCTAATTCACTTTGTCGCTAATATCCCTTCTTCCTCTTGTTGCAGTCTTGTTCTGACTGATTAGCGATGTCAAAATAACTTGTGCATCCCAGAGAGTCACGGTAATCCAAACAGAAGGCGACAGAAATGCTCAGTACAAAATGCAGGATTAGGTTGAGATTGCTCTGAGGTTGGCAGAACAGTTTGTCAATCCCCTCCTTTCCTTTTTTTTTTTTTTTTTTTGAGCAGCTTAAATTTGTTTATTTGTATTTATTTATTAAATGATTACACATTTTACAAATAGAGGCTTAAAGCTTAGGCCAAAGTATTTTCCAAAATAGAGTCAAGAACAGGAAGTTAGTTGTCCCATTCTGCTCAATTCTCCAACGTGTTCATTCTGGCTCTATAGGAGCTCTATGAGCCAGAGATCAATGGTTGACTTTGTAGGCTGTCTCATTAGAACAGAAGGTTCTGTGTCCTGGGTGAAGAGAAGGGCTGAGCTGTCAACTCATCACCACCTGCTGGAGATTTGATACCAATGCCCAAATGGGGGAAAATGTACCGACATTTGGAAGGGCAGTATTTGTCTCAAAATATGTTGTACAATTCAAAGACTCTGGAACATTGTTCAAACCCCCGTGGTGTTGACATCCTCAGCACAGTCAGAAAGGTCCATCCAATTGTGATGGCCATGCATTGGTGCAGAGTTAGAGGTGAGGTTTCCACTGGCCAATGAACCTATGCTGGATAGAGGAGTGAGAGAACTGGGTGACTGTCAAATGACCCCTGTATAAATCCACGCCAGTCATCACTCACAATGGAGTGAGGCTGCATAGTTTCAGTGCTACAGAGGGCACAGTACGCTGTGGACAGAATTTGAAAATAGCCTCCGTGTTTCCAAGTTATTTTAATTTGTAAAGTTGTACCAGACACCACAGATAGAAAAAAAACATTAATGCTTAAATTTGTTGTGATCAATTTATTTTCTTGTCGTCAATTTCTTTGGCCACCATAGATACGCTGAAAATATGGCATTTGTAAAAGACAAACACACCCAGGGCATTTTTATCGCTAGAAGTTAGAGACTAAATTAACGCAATGTTTTCTTTGGCTAAATCACTTCTCAACACTGTGCCAGTCTGAACTCTGACTGAATCAAGCATCTAATTTACTCACAAGCACTAACGCATTGGGCAGCAGCTAAGACATTTTACTCAACTACCTCTGACTTTCACGGTTCGAAAAAGGGGTAATTCATGTGGTAAATAAAATTATGCCGCACATGCCAATAAATTAGTCAGCTTAGTTGAGTTCTGTAAGGGAGTGATATTGAGACAAGATTGTATGTTTATCAACTAAAAGTTTGGTTGGTTCAACTCAATTCAATGCTAGTTGACCGTAATGATTTTGATAAGATAGAATTATTGCTCATTTTAAGTATAGCTTTTTTCTCCCACACGTCATGGTTAGTCTAGTGAGACCAGAATGATTCCCCTCTGCATTTTTTATACATCGGGAATCAGTCTGGACCCCCCACCCCCGGTGGCGGTATCCGCAAAATCAAATTGTTCCCGTGCAATCAGAATAGTTCATTTGCGTCATGTGTTATTCACGAGCAGTGTGACTCACGGGATGCGGAAGTCCCTCAATAACAATCTCCGAACAATGATTTTTGCACATTTTAATTTCACAATATACTGATTCATTTTTTGACAGAATACATTACACTTTTTTCTTGGCAACCTGTTTGTGTATACTGAAACTACAGCCACATATGGGACTATAGTGTCAGCTGAAATTGTATGCACGTTTGTGTTTTTCCTATCCAAAATGTCCAACAAATGCTTACACCATAGACATTTGTTAAGCCCCAGCACTTCCTGCACCATCTAATTGCACATTGTTTGCAGCAATAAACTTTACTCAGGCTTTGACACTTTTGACAGCAACAGCATTTCTTCAGACGGGGCGCTTAAGTCATGCGCATCGTTAGGCAAAATGTAGCCACTGACTTATACAATAACCAGTCACATTTAAACAAGTCACTGAGACAGCCCTAATAATCTAACAAGCTGTCCCTTTCACTCATTGGCTCCAGGATAATTTATGCTGCATCGACTTCCACTGGTTATTCTTATGTATGTAGTTCATGTGCAGATTTCAACCACTCAATCTCCTGTTGCTGCATCCTATTGTCAAATCAAAATCACAAGTTATTACATCTGCTTTGCTTGTTTTGTGTTTACTTTTGGCATGATAACACAATGCGGCAATTTCTCATGAAATGGTCTGTAATGGGCCCAGGAATTAGAACTTGATGGGGAACTGGAACATGGTCAATTTAGTCACAAAGAGTTGATCTATAACAATCATAAAATTTAAATAATCCCCTGTGAGGTATTTTAAAGGGTAGGGGCAATGCATTTGTGTGGCGCTTCTAGATGATCATTTCATTTGGGCTTGAGCAAAGTGTTCCAGGTCCAGGTATGAAATTGAAACAAAGTATCTTGCCAATACATATAATGTGTATTTTATACAGGTGCTGAACGTGCTGGTATGTAAATTCATGGAAAAGAATGTCAGACCATTTGAGAGAATCTTTGCTGCAAAGGTGATGCTTGTGTTCGCCTATCTTTCAATCTGCCACATCTGCTGCACTCACTGATGGGTTAATGAGGGCCACACATGTCCTGTCCTATTTCCTGCAATCAGCTCATTCAGACACTTTTGACAGGAGGCAATTATGGCCCAAAATACGGAGGAGGCTTGTAAAAATTGCCAAGACACATACACACATGCAGAAACTATCGCTATCTCCAAGGGTCACGGATGCATTAAGGAATCCCCCTAAAAGCCACTGATTGGCATTTACTCTTGACGTGAAATAGCTCCAGACTATATAAACCTCCACCTCAATCAGGTTTGTACTGGGTGCTGCGTTTTCTCTTTGCATGTGAGTCAAGGTCAGGCATTGATAGGCAATTCATGCATCTCTCATGTATTTTCTGTTAAAAGGAAGAGCTTAATAGCACCTATCGAAGGGAAAAGTCATTGTCATACTCAACACTTTCTTCTTTAAAGATCTTAGAAATGCTCTGTCATTCAATCTTACATTCTGGCATCTCACAATAAAAGCCACACTTTGAAGTGACGTAGGAATTGTGATGGTAGCTTTGTAAACTGATTTGGCCTAAAATAGCAAAATGTTGCACTTTTCTTGTAGAGTGCATTTTGTAAACAATTAAGAAGCAACATTTCTCCAAATAGCTGTCAAGCATTTGGGTTTAACATGTTGGTGTTTTGATCAAGTTTCTGCCGCGCTCTTCAATACCAGCGCCAATACTTGCAGTATGTCCTATGAGAACACAAAAAGGATGTAGCCTAAATGCTGAATGAAGTACATGAGGCTGTGTGCGATGTATAGGGAGAGCGAAAGGGAAAGCACTGGTGATGTCACTCTTATCTGCACTAACGCTGTTGTTGCGTTGGGGAGAATATCGGGCCCATACTGCTTGACATTTAAACCAATTGATGAAATACAAGCCTTTTTTTTTTTTCCTCAGGTGTTTTCATTGGCGATACGTACCTAAGAAACATATCTTGAACCCGACGTCACCAGCTCGTCTTCATGAAGATACTGCTGCTTGACTAGCAGGTAACCGAAAAGTACCCTGCTAAATGCTTCATTATTTATTTTATATGTGTAGCTGATTATAATAATCCGGTTCACTATGTCATTTTGCCGGATTTTTGTGAGTATCAAAACTATACATTTTTGAAAAGTTTATTAAATAAGCAATCAGGAAAACCATATTTCCATTTGCTCTGATAAAAAAAAAAAAAAAAAAACATAGTTTGGTGGAAATTTACAAAATTTGGCAGAAAATTACACTTGGTCACTCCAGTCTGTAATGGACCAAATAAAAGGCAGGGACAAAGGTGTTAAAAAATGAGAAAATTAATAATTTAATAATCTCCAAACTGAATTAACAAAGGCTCACAAAAATAAGGCAAACTATAACTGACACAACTCTGGGCCCAACTTAACAGAACTGAACTCAAACAAAACTGAACTGGCAACAAAGAAACAAGGCTGCTTAAATGGGGTGGAGTAAACCATAATGTAATAAGAGGGGGTATAACACAAAGAAACACATGTCTGTGTAAGTTCTCAGTCGTACAGGAGTTGTCCATCTTCAAAGAAGGTACTTGAGTCATCTTCTGTACTTGGTAGTTGAGGTCTCCAAACGTTTCGCCTCTCATCCAAAAGGCTTCGTCAGTGAACAAGGTTACGCTAAGCACGCAGCGTAGATAAAGACCAGTTGGGAGGAGTTGGGGTAGACCCGGCTCCTCCCCTCTAATCACAGCTATTCTCACCTGTGGGTAAACACACCTGTGGGTAAACACCTGTGGGTAAACACAACATAATAAACTTAGCAAAATCATCATCAACAAGCATAGCTAACAAACTACAACTTAGCTCAAAATGATCAGTGCATAAAAAGGTAAGTTCAAACAAATAAAAAGGAATAACAGAATAAACGTATAACAATTAGTGTCCCCCCTCAGTTCATTGTAACTTGGTACACTCCAAGGTTTTAAAATGGCCTCCGACCCCTCCAGCCAGTCTTTGCAGCACCTCAAACAAGACAAGTGTAAGTAAACAATTCAAACCAAAATTAACTGTAGTGTCCAAATAAAGAAATAATTCAAATTAACATAATGTGCAGTGTCATTTGTAACATAAGTAAATTGTGAATGAAACAATACTAACACAAAATAGTCATAAAAGTCAATGCAACCCTTACCGTTACCGTAGCGATGACCAGAACTCCACATTTACTCTAATGGAAAAATGGTATAGTTGCACAATTTTAGCAAATGACAAGGGCAAATGGAAACATTGTTTTTTTTCTCAGTGTTTATACCACAATGCTTTCAAAATGTATATGGTTTTCACACTCTCCACAACAGTGGAAATCTAAACATAGTGAACCGAAATATAAGGAGCACATTTGGTATCGCTGGCATGTTTTGTGTTTCACAGTTCCGTTGACGTAGTAAATAAAACATTTCCACAATGTGCATTTAATACTGTAGGTGAATCAAAGAACGAGACAGGTGGTTTATCAAGAGGTAAACCAACATGGCAAAGAACAGTTCTTTAAAATGCACATTTACAGGCAAGCTAAAGTAGCCTACATGTCCAAGAACTGCATTTACTGTATGCATGGAGAGCTGCGTTCATGGTGCACACAGCAGAGGCAAAAGTTCGGATCATTAAAACATTCTCCCAGAGCATCTCCATCTGGCTGAGTGATTGAACGATATGGCAATCACATGGGATGCAGTCCGGTCATATATCAACCAAATACTTCATGGTGCCACCTCTGCACCCCTGCTTTCTCAAGGTGATATCGACTAAAGCCTGATAGAAAAGGGCGTGTGAAAATGTCTACCCTCGGCATGCTGCCGCTGAGTTATAATCAATCTGATCCCTGTCACAAAGCTGTCTGTGTTTTCTTTCATGGTTAAAAAGACACATTAATTTACGGCTTCAACAGAATTATGCCTGCACACATGCTGCAAGATAGCGGAGGTCATCAGAGGGCCTGTATCAAACTGTTTTGCTTTTGTTTTTGCAATGTTTAAAGGTCCTATATCATGCAAAATCGACTTTTTGGAGTTTTTAGCCATGTTGTTATGCTATTTCCTTATCAAAAACACCCCCAGAGCGGTTTTTGGCTTCATTCACGCAGTTCTAAGTAATCCTCCTGAATCCTGCTCTCTGAGCAGCTGTTCCGCCCTCTCCTGGTAAACCACTGAGCTGTTCAGTTGTGTCGTCACAAAGGAACGGAAGTGCTCTACGTCTGTAATGTAATGCCTTACGGCCTGATTTTTATTTATAAAACAGCTTTTTCATTTTTGTTGTAAAAGAGCAATAAAGGTGATTAGCGTCTCACGACGCTAATCAAACGCACCCACGGCCGGAGGATCCATGGATCCCAGCAGAAGTGTTTTGAAGACTTAGCTCTTTCTAACATACTCTGGACACCGCCTGTTCTTTTTTCTTACCGAACGATAATGCCACGGATGCGCGTTTGGCTACGAGAGGAACAGGACTATTCAACCTTCCTAAAGAGGAGTGCACTCGCCAGAAGTTGGAATTTCTTTCCGGGATTAAGCTACTATATCAACCAACCTGATGGATGCTTGGTGAACCTTGGCCAGAATCAAAGTGGATTAACTTTTAAAACTTTTATAACTTTTATAACCAACGCATGTCCCATGGGGAGGCCAGACTGAGCGGTGAGTTAATCAAAACGCGTGTTAGCGTGTGTGTTAGCCATTTATGAAACTGTTGCACATGTCAACTCCTTATAACTGCATTATGTGAAGTAACTTCACTTTTTGCAGCGATATTATAATACTGCAAATGTGGAATGAGCGGAGAGAGGGGCGGAGTTAACTGAATCGAAGCGTTTTGTCTTCCGGGTTTGGAAAATACCCCCCAAAAATACTTATATTTCTCTCAAAATGAGTACTCCATAGTGATAGAGGTACAATATATCATATATATGCCTATACTTTACTTTGGAAAGGCTAAAATAGCATGATACAGATCCTTTAAAGTGTTTCTATAAAAATACATATTTACCTGAACTTCTGATTCAGTCACTGACGAAGCCTTTTGGATGAGAGGCAAAACGTCCTCCGACACTTCAACTACAAAGTACAGAACATGACTCAAGAATCTTAATTTAGTCTGCAAAGTATGTTTTAATATGCAGTTCAAGATTCAATAGGAATTAATAGCTGCAATCAGAGAGTGGTTATAATTATAACTGTTGTCCCAGAGGAAAGTTTGCTTATCACTCCTCATAAAAGGTTTACAGGAAAATCCTTCAGGAAAAAAAAAAATCTTAACTCTAATCCACATATTCTTACGGCTGATTGGAAATTGTCTCCTAATCTGCCCTTCCACCTTGGCCAATCCGTCTTGATTGACAATGTGCTAGGCGGTAGCAGCACAAACAATCACGTTGGCTTGCGTAGGGTCCCAGAAGAAGACATTTCCTCTGGTGGGACAGTCTGTGATTACAGGTGCAGCCCTTCTGAAAGCTCAATCTGGCAGGACGCCTCTCCCGCGTGACTCAGACACATTAGCATCCAGGGCTCTAGGTGATGATTTGCATGCATTGTCAGCCCTTTTTCAGACATCACACTAAGCAGTTGAACATCTTGCCACTGCTGGGGCCAGAAAGGCTCACACCGGCCTGCTGTCAAAGATTTGTTCCCTCACGGCTCTAATCGTGGAGCCGCAAAGAGGAGGGTTTGCTTCTTATCTGGAGAAGGACTGTTGACTAATTTGTTTTCATATATGGACTTATCGGTGATAGTCTTGCCTGAGTGCTCTGTTTCTATGTATTTAATCGAAAGGATACTGTCTGCAAATCTGTTCTCTATGCGGCTCATTACCATGAAACTCACTCTATTGTTGAAGACCTCGATAGCTCTAAATACCATTGAGATTAAAGTGGAGATGAAATAAGATACGTAAATCCCAAATTGTTTTTGAGAGCTGGGATTTAAAGATAGATTTTAGAAATGCTGATGCACATTTTGTTCATGGCCTGTTCATGGCATTTGCCTGACAAATGCTCAGTAACAGAATTCATTTACCAGTGATTCAAATCCCAGCTACAAAGACTGGCCAAAGAGCAAGACACTTCATCCACCTCTCCTATGTACTGTATGGATGGTTTGAGGTGGTTTGAAGGAGCCGATGGTCCAGTTTTGGCACCCGCGCTCACATCGACGGTTGCAAACAGTTTATGCCAAAGTACATAATACACTGATACTGTGACCCAACTGCTGCAACAGGGCAGTTCGCATAAAGAGACATAATATGTGTGTTGCTGTATTTTGTGCAGTATTCCCCATTGACCCAGTTGACAGTGTGAGAAATTGAGATAGTTGTGCAGAGATAGCCCTTTGTTTACATTAGCGACCAACATGAATATGGCGGCTGGTTTTTGTCATGAGAACGATAGTATAGTTTACCACCAGTGTGCATTTTTTTTTTTATTCGTCATTATTATTGAGTACATTCAAATGTGTAGCATGTTTCTGCCCTCTACCCCATACCCCTGTAATTGTGCCCCACCTACAGCAAAAGCTCTATCTATTTCTGCACCGTATCGTTATCCACATAAACAGAAAACCAGTGTTGTCAGGAAAAACTGCAGCCGACAGTGTTTCCAGATGGAGTGAATATGGCGTGAGCCCATGCCACAGAATGGGGGAGCGATAAGCCTCAGATACGTACAAACAGGCATGAAAATGAGCAAACCCACGATTTCAAACACTGTGAGATAGCAGACACAGCCAGCACAGATAGCACTAAAGAGCTGCCAGCACTCGCAGCAAAAGATCAAATATTGTTTGTGTTTTTCAATTCAGATAATTTGAAACAGATTGTTCTCGTGAATACGTCTGTGCCTGAGAGTGCATTGCTATTTCCTGGCTCCAGACGTGACACCCTGAATAAAAAAGCTCTTTGATAATATATATATATATATATATATTTTACACAAATTCAGAGCGACGTGACCCAGTATTACACAGTATTATTGATTGATTGATTTGAGCTATTATTTACAATGAGATATTATTTACAATATTTACATCATTACATTTACATTATCATACAAAACCAAGAAAATTAAAAAAAAAAAAAAAGCTTATAAGTGCCTACCCCATATTCAAGATACAATTGATTAGCAGCATTGATAATTCGAAGCTTTTACATGTCACAAGTTGAAAATCTGATGAGACTTACAAGACGACTTACAAGTATGAAAAACATAGAGCGAAAATCGAAAAGTTTGTGATTTCTGAGTGTATTTACTTAGTTTTTATCATTGCTCATATTACCATTCGGTGATATTAAAGGTGAATTATCATGTTTTGTCACAGGGTGAATTTTACAAGTAAAGTTACATATTTAGGAAATATAGGCACGTAATTTAAATGGACGAGTGCATGTTTCAAATGTACATTGTTGTTCATATTGTAAGTTTTTTTTTTCATCTATTTATTTTATTGTTGGTCTATGCTAATGTATAGTGTTCATTTTGTACTCCATGCCCTTAAATATTTGTTTAGCTTCCTTTTTTTCAAATCATATTATTTAATGTATTTAGTGAGGTTTGCGTTGTATTCAAAACCACTGGCGCTCTTTTCATATTTTTTTTTTTTAAGTATGCAGAAATATTATTGCAGTGTGTGTTTTGTCTGTATAATGCAATGCTCATGTCCTGGATGAACCTTGTCAAAGCAAAGTAACAGAAGTCACTCCGCTGACAGCAGTCTTGTTGTTGCTGTCGGCCCTGTTGTCTCTTTCAGAGTCTGAGCTGCAGGTACAAGTCTGCTCCCGTTTGTCACAGCCATCAGAATTCACACTGTGCTGCCATCCAGAACAAAAGCCAACAGTCGGACCATTCGCTGACCCACCTTATCTTCCATCAACCAACACCTGCCATAGCCTCATGTCTGTGCGAATTATTTCAGCCAAATGCACCGATTTTAGGAAATTGAGACAAAGGGACCAACACAGAATAAGCCTTTATTCTAATTGGCCAAACTGCATAAATTGAATTTACAGACTGACTGCTAACAGACAAAATATTAGGAAGCAGTCAAGACAGCCACCCAAACAAGTGAGTCACAGTCCAAAAGTAATTGCTTCCAAACAATCAATGTGTTGCAATTTGTTCCCTTGCAGCCTTACACTGTGAAACTGGAGACGGCGAGCCTCGGATCTTTTTGCGATTGATTTCTTCTTCAACCAAAAAGCTTTTAAAAAAATGTTTTTGCAGAATTAAAGATTTACATAATAAACATCTCTGTGTTGCATCAAGATTGGAAAAAAGTTAACTGGAAAAGCAATTGCTCCTCACAATGTGTAACCTTTTCAGGATTAGGAATATGTTTGATTCTTTTTGTTCTCGTTTTGTTCTGATATCATGTGGTTTAATTTTGTTTTTTTTAAACATCACATTTGAATTTCTTTTTCCAACTCTCTATTCAGACTCAGCTATTGTTTTGAGGTATTGCCTTGTGTATCTTGCAGAATGTCACTGTTTCTGGAAAAAGTGCCAGTTGTTCCGTGTCATTTGTCACCGTTCGCCGGTAGATAAACACAAAAACCCTGTTTTGTGCCGAGCTTTTCTGTATGCATCGGTATGAGATGAATTGTTTTTCCCCTACCAATTGTAATGTTTCAGAATCCTCTTAGAGCAAAGAGAATTACTAAATGCTCACAAGCAAATACTAATATGGCTTTATTGTCTGTTGTATTACTTAACTACTTGTCCATCCAGCATGAAAACACACAAGCACATAAAAAACAGCATAATCCTGTTATTTTCATTTGTATTCTACTGTGATAGTGAACGTACCTTGCCTGCTCAGGTGTTCTGCTGGAGACTAATGCCACATAAAGCTGTTTGTGCATGCTGCATAGCTCCACAAATCTCGTTTGCTTCACTGAATATGTCCGTGAGATTGCCAAAGCAAAGGAACTAGCTCTAATCCATCAGGACATCTGCTAGATCCGACTGTGTCTCGGAAACAGAGCTGCTTCCTTATCAACAAAAACAAAAAACTCAGCAATACAAGAGGTGGATACATGCAAAAAAACTGTAGTGTGACCGGTTACCTCACCTGCCCTAACAGACCAACTGATGACCCAAAATTGACCTGAGGGAAGGTATTTATTTATTTAAGAGAGTTCCACTGAGTTTGGCGATACAACTAGAGCAACTGACTTTGTTATCTGCCAGATTAGCGTTAGATGGTTTTAGCAATTATGCATATCCAAATCTCAAAGTGCACTGCCCTGAGATCTTACAGCCTATATGCCTGTGTGATACCTCATTTGGAAGCCAGAACATTACATGTGTCGTTCCTTACTCTAATCATAACCCTAATCCCTGATCCTAAACCTAACCCTAGCCCATCATTCTAATCTCTCATGTTCAAGCTGATCTCCGTCCTCAGCTGAGTAATTCCTGAGTGCCCATGTAACGTTGGCCACTCTGTGTCACAGTTGGATTCCTGCTTCCTTTGCCGCTGATGCTTCCACACTGCTGCTCCGCGGAGGCTCTATGTGTTCGTTTTCGCTCCTAATTGGCTCGTTACACAATGTGGCTACGCTAGTTCCGCTAAGTTTTGACTGCCAGTACTTCCTGTCCTAAGTCATTTTCTATTATTAAGATTAAGATTATGTAAATGCTTCAGTTGAGGAGATGGCTATTTATTAGGCGTGTAACGGGACACCAAAGTATAATTTCGTTTCAACTGATTGGGGGCACGGTTCAGTTTTTTTTGTTTTTTTTTTGGTACAAAAAAAGCCCCACAGAAAATGAACTTGCAAAATGTAATTGTTCACAAACATTTCAAAATAATATAAAAATACCCATTTAGATCTCCTATGATTTCTTTTATTAAAAAATCTTCATCAACTTCTTTATTTTTTCAAACTATATTAATAAAAAGTATTAAACTACGCTTTTGCTCAGTGACCCATACATAACAAACTGTATCATTAGATTGGAACGATGACAGATCAGGGCATGACAATAACAAAACCATGTGAGGGAAGCCGTGTCAGACACGGCTTTAGCCACGCAGCTAAAGTTTACCTGGAGGCTCCGGGAGGACGACAGGTCCGTGCGTCACTGGAATACAGACGAGTGCTTTTCCCTTTTCCACAGACGAGTAAACACTGACGCGACATAGGGCTAAAGTTTTACTGACATAAGTTGTTTGAGTGCATGCCTGCAATGTCTTGAATATCTCATCGCAGCTTGTGTTCTGCGTAGCTCCGGTGAGTCCAATCCTCCACCTACGTGCTTGCATTTTTAAGTGTTTGAACTTAACCGTGTAAAGTTTAGATAGTTAAAAATGTGCCTTTGTCTGTGAAATGCATTTGTAGTTTCTGTGTTCCACATTGTTACATTGATACATTTGTACACCTTTGCTGTGTTTTTGTGAGGTTCAGTGGATTTTTTTTTTTACTGCACGTGCAGAGAGTCTGTATAGCCATGGAGGACGCTGGATTTAAAGTAAACAAACAGCTAGCTTATGAGCTACATGTGAGACCTACAAATGTTCTTCTGAAACACTGAAGAGGCACCAAGAGCCCCCACATCTGCAGCACAGTGGAGGCATCACAAGAGGAGCTACAGGAAACAAAAAAGGGACAAACGAGGAGAAGATGTTGAAAGACTGTTGTGGAGCAGAGGGAGCTGCGCAGGAGTAAGAGGAAAGAGGAGGTGGAGGAGCTGAGCCCTGCAGGACACCACACTCTGAAACAGGGACAAACCCAGAAGGCACTGCAGAAGGCACGTTTCAGAGGAGCACTGAAGGCAGCCAGCCATGTTTCCTTCAGAACTAACAACACCTGAATGTAATTTCATTGTACAATGACGAATAAAGCACTTACTTAATATAATAACTGCCACCACTCATAATACAGTGAACTAATACAACAAAATAAGGCAAAATAAGGATGGTTGTCCGTCACTCAGTAGCATCTGTGTGAAACATTGGTTCCGGTGCATTTAAACTTGTGCAAAATAAATGGACCAAAATTATTCCGAAATGGTTCACAAATGGACCGAACCAAACGTGCTGAACCGAAACGGTTCAATATTTTATGTGTACCAATACGTCCGTAATTTCTATACCTTACAAAACTACCAACCAAAATCTGGAAAAAAAAAGGATTATATATGTCTGTCTTTTGTAACAATCGTTTTTGTGATCATTCACTTTGAGTAACGAAAAACACACTTCTTGAAAAGCAGGGTTATTTTCTGAAAAATATATCCAATATTTGTCAGACAAACTGAAATTATGTAAAACTCTAATCTAATTCTATAATCTTACCTGAAAATAAAAATGTTTAATTTCCTAAAATGGTGGATCAACTTACCTCACTCACCCCTACTCTATTTGTTTTTATGTTGCACTGTTTTACCCTTCTGAACTCTGACCACTGAATTCACCTGCTCTGTCTGCTCGGGGTTACTCTAAGGTGCATGTGGACTGCCCTTCAATGGCAAGCTGTGAAAAGTGTTTAAGTTGTAAACTGAACTATGGATGTAAATTAAATCAATATCTTTGTCAAAGACCCTAAAAACAGTTGGTTCTGAAGCATCATAGAGGCCAATGTGATGGAAAGTAAAGGAACTCTGCTATCCGCAGATCTGACATCCTCCTTCAGATTATCACAAAGTGCCAAAATATCATGTCTTTGTTACAAATTGACATTTCAACCGATTTACAGTGAAAATTAAGTCATAGGTCCTGACTGATAATCAGAGGTTTGGCTACCTTGTTAGGTATTCTGGCCTGTTTGGCCTAGGACCATTTATCACCTGAGGTATACTCTGGTGAGTCTGGTCTGATCCAAATTATAAACAGATTTAATCCAGGCAGGGGTTAAATTGGCCTAACACACCTGTCTATGGACCTGATCCCACTTTGCCTGCCACACATCTGCACTAACGGTCCCTCTGACCAACATCATTCATTCACACACATCAATCACCTACACAGACACACGGAGAAGATGCAAACTCCACACAGAAAGGCCCTGTCTGGGAGTGAATCGAACCCGGACCCTTTAGTTGTGAAGCACGAGTGCTAACCGCTGTACTACCGTGCCACCCGTCTCCTCTGAAGCCCCACAGCAGCCATTATCACTATAGGTTCATCTTCATTTTTGCTTCATTAATAAATGTGTATTTCACTCATGCTTTCACAATGCTCATCTTTAATCAAATCAGATACGAGAACTTTAAAATAGTAAAGGAGCTGGGTAGCTGAAGTAATTCCAAGCACAAATAAAAAGACCTGGTTAAAAACAGTGTGACCTTTACAATGATTGCTTATGAGTTTTAATTATTGTGTGGCCTGCTTTGGTCAGGGTCTACTGCCTCTGAGCGCACCAAGCAGAACAGGCTACAGCTCTCATCCTTTTAAAAGCACTGCTCCCTCAGCGTGACACTCTGACAGTTTTGGTAATGGACCAGAGACTTCAAGGCAGCTTCCCTTAAGAGAAAAGTAATATTTTTCATAGGACACAGGGGGCTGATGACGCTGCAAGCACAGAGAGGTAGACAAGCTTTAATAAACTCACACCTCACAATAGTTTCATGAAGAAGGTAAACAAGATTAAAACCTGATTTTTGTTTTTTGCACACAGACCAATCTCTGTCAACAGGGCATTTACTGAGTTTAAAACTTCTGTACATCATTACTGTTTCATATAATTTCACACTCAGGAACAGTATGAACATTTTTGTTTTCCCTCTTAAAAAGGTTAAGTGATTGGTCATTGCAGTTGATTCTTTAAAGGAACAGGCCACTGTTTTTCTATACTGAGATATGTTCTTACCTGAGCTTAGACGAGTTGATGCATACCTGTCTGTTTTTGTGCATGCCCTCAGTCACGCAAAAAGACCAAAGATGTTGTTAGCATTTGGGCTCTCCCAACATATTCCTATGGGCCAAAACGGGGTGACGTTAGAAGCGACCACACTCTTCCATGGGCACGCACAAAGACCAGACAGGTACGTATCAACGCCTAAGCTCAGGTAAGAACATATCTCAGTATGGAAAAACGGTGGCCTGTTCCTTTAAGTAAAATATAGGCCTTTCACCACAATTAAGCAATTGCACTTGTGTAATACTAGTCAATTTTCTTTGTTAAATTGTAAAAATTCTAAATAGAATTGTTTGAACACAATATTTCAGTATCTTAGATTTTAACCTCATGTTTAGGTGATGTTCAGAGTTTATAAATTTCCTACTGAAAATCTATAAATACTTTACTTTATCATTACTTGGAAGTGATTGGATTCACAAACCTGCCATATTCATTATAGCTGAAAGTCCTTTCATCTGGCTAACATCAGGCACATCATATTGAACATTGTCTCCACTTTTGGACGCCTTTATTAGGCAGTCATTTGACCCTATAGTTCATATGTGCTGAGAGAAAAGCTGTTGAACAGTTTTTGTTTCATGTGGATAGATATATCCATAGATTCAGAAATGTTAACCATAAACTAAATCAAAGATTTTGCATTTTGACGGTCACCATAGTCACCACAATAGAATTCTGTTTACTAATTG
This sequence comes from Neogobius melanostomus, assembly GCA_007210695.1. Classification (NCBI taxonomy): domain Eukaryota; kingdom Metazoa; phylum Chordata; class Actinopteri; order Gobiiformes; family Gobiidae; genus Neogobius; species Neogobius melanostomus. The sequence goes on along the minus strand of VHKM01000221.1, from coordinate 3,284,942 downwards.
TTTAGAATGTTGTGATGTAATTTGTTCACGTTCTAGGAATTGATGGTGTCATAATCTCAGATGGTGAGCAGGCACAATTACAACTTTAAGGTAGAGAAACCGTTTTTTAAAGAAATCTCCAAACATAAAATTGACAATGTTCAAACTGATCATTATTTGGAAGTGTTTGGATTCACAAACTTGCCATATTAATAGAAGGCTCTGAACATTGTGATGATCTCTGTTTCACGTGGGTTGTCTCAGCAATGACAGCGATAGGTCATAACGCCTTTGCTATGCCCAATCCCGTCAGACCTTGGAAGCTAAGCAGGGAAGGGCCTGGTCGATACTTGGATGGGAGACTGTTTGGTCACGCCAGGAAGCCTGGTGAATGTAGTGAGTGAGTGAGTGGTTTGTGGTGGTCGGAGGGGCCGATGGCGCAGACTGGTTGCCTCGCTTCCGTCAGTCTACCCCAGGGCAGCTGTGGCTACAATAGTAGCTTACCACCACAAAGTATGGAGTGAATGAATAGTGCAATGTAAAGTGTCTTTGAGTGTCCAAAAAAGCGCTATATAAAAACGGTGCAATATTATTATATTAGCCAAGACATAAAATATGCATTTTGACAGTTACCATAGTTACTACCATGGAATGGTAGTAACAAGGACCCACCACCACCTGTTGTGATTCACAGGGATGCAACCTATTCAGAAACTGCAGGTTGCTTAGTAACCAGGGTTATGCATTGACCGTTTTCTGGATATTTATCTGCTCACAAAGATGTCCCTGAGCTGTACACTGGCTTAGCTACTCCACCAGTTAAAACGCTCTGTCCTTGCACACACATCAACAGAGAACATTTTCGAATTACTGTGTCCCCACAGAGGAGCAGGGAGCTGCGAGTGGAGAGCTACGTGAGCCGAATGGCAGCCACACAATTTTACCTTTAGGCGCTGGCTGTCAACAGCTCGACCGCAGGATTACAAATGGTAAAGTCGCTCTTAGAAGCACCACCAGAAGATGGCAGTCATACACACAGGCCTGGATTTAGACAGATTAATCAAGAGGTGAGAGTGTGTTGGCCAGCGAGGCCAAGGTTTGATATTTCATGTACACAAAATTAAAAACATGTCATGGGTCGAGAAAGTTTTAGATTGGCCTTAAGGCATTTCATCTTATCCAATCCAGCTTTATATAATGCACTTTAAAAACAACACATTCAATTCTATTTGCGTAGCACTTTTCATTCAATTATTTAGAGGGATGATGCACAAATCAAAACAAACAACGAAATAAACAATAAAAATGAAAAAAAAAAAAAAGTTTAGTTTACATACATAAACACACACATTACACGTTCACACAAATTGTAAATTAATCCTAAATTTAAAACAAAATTTAATTCATTGTAATCTTTGATTTGAGAAAGAAAAAAAAAGAGTAGACTGATTACTTAAAGGGCAATTTATTCATTGCTTTTAATCTAATTTAAAAAAGTCTCTTTTACAAATCATAGTTTAAAAGACATTGGAATCTAGTAACCGTTGTGTTACACAATCAAGCTGAAGGTCAAGGGAAGCATGCAGGTAATGTAAAGAAATGCAGCCATGATATACATGTGACAGCATGAATATTGAGAGCGCCCCGCAGACTATAAATGGGGTTCAGTTTCCTTAGTCCGTCCCACCTACCTCTGACCCCTGTCGTCACATGCCATCGGAGCCGGTCTCATGCAAGACACTATCCAGTCTACTACAATTAGGCGCACTGTCGCTGTTGTAAAAGTGTCAATCTCCGAGATGGCATAGTGTTGTGAGCATCAGGTGAGTAGGGCTAGAATTCTGTGAAAGATTAATCATTTGAGTGTAATTAATGCGGGTTTGTTCTCAGGTGTTTGTGTGTGTGTTTGAAACAGGATTTTATTGTGATTTTATTATTTTATTGATGACAGGACAGACATGTACTGCACACTCCAAACCACACTTGTATTGTTGGGCAAAGCTGAAATAATGAATGGCTGTATGCTTGAGTAAATCGAGGCAGTTAGGGGCAGGAGGCTTTGCGCAGGGGCTGTACGTCTGCTGCTGCTCAGGCAGGGAGGGGGCACGACGTGGAAGCAAATATTCTAACAAAAAACAACACATTACCACAGACACTACTTGGCTCACGTAAGAATATGAATATAACTTGTAGTTGATCATGGGTTTACATTAACCCCTTATATAAAGTTGCATAAACCAAACTCCCACTGGCTACATATACAGTTGGTAAAAACAAACAAAATGAATTAAAAATAATGCAGGGTAGAGCAAGGGATACTTAAAGAATTAACTTAAAATCATGCACACTTTTGTTTTATCTCCCAGACCAGTTTCAGAGAAAGAAAACAGAAAAAGGGAGAGAAGCTTTAGTGCTGTACACTACTCTGCTTACAGAAAGTAAAGAAGATTACTGGTATCCCATAGCCCATTGGGCCACTATTAAGTATTATAGATTGGATGATTTTTTCCTGCCTTACGTCTCTCTGACCTAAGCGAGGACCTCTTAGAAGTTGAGCCTTTCCATCTCAGAGCATTTACGATCGATTTTCTTAGATTTTGTGTCTGTATTTCACAGCTATTTGTGATGCATAAAACCCCTTTGAGGTCAGTACAAGACAGTTGAAAAAGGTTTGATGTAACTTTTTTTTTATTAGTTTATTTGACAGGGACAGTACACATTTTCAACTGTTGTCCCTGGGCAAGGTGTATAATTATAAACAATTATTACAATAACAATTATAAAACATAAAACAATTTAAAAGTTGAGGCTACATACTTACATAACAAATGTTGATACAATTCATACATTAATAACATCTGAATGTTCGTTCTGTGACTTGCACAATAGACTAAAAAAGAACCTGTTAAAATGGGCAAGATCCTTTTTGATTTTAATTTATTTTTATTCAAAAATATTATGTTTCTTTACTTTGACAAAAGATTTTATCTGTCACTGTGATAAAGAATGTAAGCTGTATATAAAGTCCAAGTCACAAGCAATCTAAATTATTATTGTTTTCCTCACAGCAGCTATTTGTTCCCACTGACTCAATTTTCAATGTGCAGACTGCATATACAGTAAGTGGCAGCAAAGGTAGCTGAGCACAGAAATCACTTTTCAGATACTTTTTTTTTTCATTCAAAATGAAGTCAAATTGAATGGCAAAGAATCTGAATGAAAACTTAACAACCATTCTCAAAGTTTGTACAGGCCTGGGGCAAAACACTTACAGATTCTAGTGTGGTCAGCCAGAAGCAGAAGTAAAAAGGTTTTGGTCAATATAAATACATTTAGGCTGGACCAGTGGTTTCAATAAGGCACTGACGAGGTGGGAGAAGAGCCGCCCCAATAGGAGAGTCGCACAAGTCAAACAGGAGTTGTGTAGAACTTAAAGTTTGTCCTTACAGAAACTCTAACACCAACATGAACATCCCTGTAATAAACAAATAATAAATGAAAATTCAACCAAAACAATTGTAGGAAGACTTTACATTTAGCGAATACCTTTCCTGATGTCACACCTTTAGTTAGCCTTTTTGTCAGTTGTTCAAATAATCCATTCAGCTGAAGCTTCAAAAGTTGCTGTAATCCAACACCAAACTGAATCCTTAAAACAAGGTACTTTTTTTTTTTAATTATTATTATTAATTATGTGTAAATAATAATAATAAAAAAGGTTAAAATTGTCTGAAAGTCCTATTCTTGTGGAGTTAGATATTGTTGTAATATAATGTGTCTACCACTGCATGGATCTTGAGAAAACTATCCATGCTTTTATCAGTTCAAGGTACTGCAATGCCGTTATTTTGGAGTTCCCCAGTCCTGTCTCAATCATCTCCAATTGGTGCAATATGCTGCAGCCCGTTTTTTTTTTAACAAATAGACATTAGCACATCACCCCGGCCCTATTCTCTTTGCATTGGTTTCCAAATTCTTTGATTGATTTTAAAATATTTCTGTTTGTTTTGAAAGCGTTCTATGGATGGCCTTGCCTGTCCATACCTGTCCGAACTCCTGCAGGTTCGCAAGTCAAACAGAGCCTTGAGGTCGTCAAACCAACTTCTGCTGGAATACAGAACCAAACCTAAACACTGGGGTGATCGGGCCTTTTTGGTCACTGGGCCCAGACTCAGAGATAAGCTGCCTGAAATGTGCACCGTCAGTGATTTTGGCCTTTTCAAATCCGGGCTTAAAGCAGTACTAAGTAACTTGTTTACCTTAATCAATCCTTTTCGTAGTCCCTCTGGAGGTAACGCAAGTATTGATGGGATGATTGGGGGGTCTTTTATCCCCCCTGGTGTCGCTAGCCAGAAAACCACAATTGTAACTTTCCCTGCAACAGGTCGGAGTCACCAATACACACTAATGGAAATACGAAGAAGACGCTAACAGGCTAATGGGCAAAGCTAACTGCGGGCTAGCGCCACTTAAACAGTATTTACAGCCATGTTTGAGTGAAAAAAATGATTCTTCATTGTGTAATTGGATGTACAATATCCCTCTCTCCCTTTGTCTTTTCTGTCGTTTCCAGGGACACAAGTCGGCAGACTCACTTTCTCCCAAATGGAGAAACAAGCTAATTTGTACAATTTGTTTAAGCTAGCAGTATTGGTATATTTAAAAGCGTAAACTTTTAGGTTAAAACCGGCTTGATTTAGGAGATTTCGGAGCGCGCAATAGGGGGGTGACTTTGTCTGTATGTATTTACATACTGGGCAAACACCACGGAGGAGGAGGCACCGCTGCTTTGGTTTGCGTTGTTGACACATGCTTTAGCAAACAAATGCCACGCAAAAAAGACAGTTTTATACATACGCCTATTGTCGATCCGTTTTTCAGGTTTAAATCGGCTTGTTTTGTCGGAGAAATAGCGCACACCGTGGGGGCGTGTCATTGTGCGTGTGTGGCTCATGGTTATGCAACGCTTCCCTCTGTGTCTCATTGAGGCCGCCGCTGCTAACGCTGGAATACTACTGCAGAGGTTCGTTTTTCTTGCTTCTGCCTACTCCTTTTAAGTTATTATTTATATTAATTATTTCTTGAGGTTTTTTGTGATAATGTAAATGAAATGATGTAAATATTGTAAATAATAACGCACTGTAAATAATAGCTCAAATAAATAAATCAAATCAAACCAGTGAACTTTTCCAGGCTGACTTTTCCGTGCAACTGATGATGCCCTGGCTGTAAGCCTGCACAGCGCCCTGCTGACCATTACTTTCCTGAGCCAACTCCTTGCCTTCAGAGCGTGATTTAAGACAGAAGGATGTAGCGCGGACTTGCAAAACTCTACACTGAAAATAACTGTGCGAGGAAAATGGATTTACCACGAGTTTGCTGAGCAGAATGCACACAAAGGTTACTTCAGATGGGTGAGTGAACGTTTTTGTGTGAAGTGAAGGTGAAGGTTTTTGTCGCTTGTGGCCGCTGTGCCATCGTGTCTGCTTTTTGATGAGGCCATTGTTGTCCTGTAAGCTAACGTCGTGTGTTCAGTTGATTGGATTTGTTTGCGTTTTGTTTTTGGTCGTAATCAAGATCGCTACAAACTGAGACTAAGCCATAAATGTAATCAGTGCATCCCTAGCTTTCAGCCCCTTCTTATTTGAAAGAGATCCGACAGACAGTTATGTCTGGAGTCTGTAACTCTCTCAGCGTGAGGCTCCAGCAGCTCACGGAGGCGGAGCTGACACAGGCATAGAGGGACTGGGGAGAAGCTATGGGAGAAGCACGCAGGATTTTGACTGTAAAGTAAATAAAAGAGTAGGCTACACTATGTCCATTATCTACATCACTATGGCCCAACATACACATATAGCAACAACATACAAATAACATGACATGACAGTGGGGAGCTTTACGGGGGTATGGCTTATCTAAATGAGATGTAAATTAGCCCTATTGTTATTCTCAACAGCAGAGAGGTGAGAACTGCCCAAAACTTCAGAGGGGTTTCTCTGCCCTTTGGCCTTTTTGGAATTGTTAACTTCAAATCGCGGCTACGTCTCCAAATATTATCAGATTTCCATGTGTTACACATTGTTAGAAAGCTTGGAGACTACACTTTAACAATCTGTGAAAAGCTCAAAATGCCCCAGAACCGACATGTGTCCCTGATTCTAGTGACTGGTCACATTTACTCTCACAGACAATTTTTTTTGTTTTGTTTATTTATTTGTTTGAGCCGTTAACCTGCTCAAAGGGAGTGGGCCAAAGCCAAAGGCTTATAAGCGCCCACCCCAAAAATAAAAACAATAGCATTTACATTTAAAAGGTAGCAAATCATAAACAAATCATAAACAAGGAACATAGGGCAAAGTAACAACAATTAATGATTAAAACACCGCAACATGCTACGACACCTGCAGTGGCGCTTATGGCCTCTAGGGGCATGAGTTACTTAGTACTACTTTAACATAATTTATTGGGGCTGGCTTTTAATTTTCAATAGCGCTGTGACATTTTACTGAACAGCATTTTTACTGTAAAGCACTTTGGTCATCCTGTGTTGTAAAGGGCTCTTTAAATAAAGGTTGGTTGGTTGGTGTTATATTAATTAGTTTTTTCTATAATTTGTGGCTTTGACAACATGTACTTGCTCTCTACATGAGGTGTTTCCAGTGCGACGGGATGGGACATAATGTGCTTGAGTCAATGGCGTTTAATGAGCCATATGGCCGGAGCACATAGCCCATTTATTCACCTCACATTCATTCATGCTGTACTTAAATCTCAGCACACTCTGTCAGCTGTGCAGTATCCCAGCACTTCTCATCACCATGTTTGTCTTTATTTGTGCAAGACATTGTTTTCAAAATAAGGAAACCGTTTTACAGAATAAAATTGACTAATGAAAGTTCATACAATATTTTTACAACGTAACAATGATTGATCCCTAGCTGTGTGCATTATATGGTGCCATTTAATTTTAATTTTAAAGTCAAACCATGAATATTTCTTTCTAAAACTAACTTTCTTGGAAGAAACACGCCTCAGTGTGGATATATAACATTTATTATTTAAATCAATGTGGGTGAAAAAGAGCCTGGATGAAGCCCTAGGCTGGCAGTACGGGAATTTAACCACAGTAAACATAAAATACAAGCCACCAATTTTAGCCAAAAAGAAATTAATTGTGCCATGATGGAGGCAGTTTTAGTATGGCTCAAAAAGGGTTTGGTGATGTTTTATGGGCTATAGGAACCGATAACGTAATAACGGCCAATAACGTAATCAAATTGGTCGATAATGTAATAAGCCGATAATGTAATAACGACCGAAAACGTAATAACTATTTACCGGCCGATAATGTAATAATTATTACGTTATTGGCTGGTTCTTAAATTATTGGCCTGGCAAGATGAAAATCGTTCACAATAAATTCAGCCAATAATGTAATAATGTGATTTTGTTTGTTTTTGGCACAATCTTTTTTTCTCTTGAAGTAACTTGTTGCAGCTCATATCCATCTGCCCATGACGGGCAACGGTTGCTGGTTCCAATCCATGCTCCCACAAGTTCATGACGTGGCTGTGTCCTTGGGTAAGGGCACAGCGAAGAGGTGGTGGCTCGGATGGGAGGGGTCTCTCCGAATGTGTGTTGCTCTACTCAGGTAGCGCGATGAGGCCAGTTCTTCCAGCGAGGGCAGTGGGCAGCCGATTATTTTTTCAGCAGACTTTGTGACTAGTTGCAGGGCCTTTTGTTCTGCTGCGGTGCAGGCCGCAAACAACGCTTTGTGACGCAATAAGTGAGGACACTCTAAATCGTCGCCCGATAGAAAGAGCTGCTTCCGGTCCAAGTTATTCCTCAAGAGCACTCAAAGAAAGCACAGTCTCTGCTGTGCAGTTTCTGTCTTATTTATTGTTAATTCTGCTTGCAAAATGATTCTTTATTGGTTGCATCTGGTGGGGAGGCCTTTTGAGGAAAAGATGAGCTTTTAGGGATGTACAGTGAGAGCTTACAAGATTGCTTGGTCCTCTTTTCTCAGGATTAGGATTGGAATTAAACATACAGACGATCCAGCTGCGAAAAGCACCTGGTAATCTTTGAGGAAAACATCTCCTAAGCCGCTGTGCCACTGGGATAAACAGGTACAAGCCATTCAGAGGCACGCGCCAAACACGAAATCAAACGCACAGCAGAAATTGAGCGGTCTGTCCGAGCGGGAGAGGATTGCACTTGTAAGCCAAGTCCAGTGTGCAGAACAAGAGGTATGAATAGCCGAGAAAAGTTCCCTAATCTCCCAGTCAGAGTCCAAATCCAAGAGGCTGAGGATAGTGCACCTGTGATTTGTGAAGCCATGACGGTTATGTATGTGTGTGACTTTTGGATTGTTCATGGTTAACTGGTTTAGCAAGAACTGTTAAATAACGATAACTTGGCTTTTGTTAGCGCCTACCCAGTCAATCCTGTGGAGTGCACATATGGATGAGATCATAGGGAAAGTCTGTAGAGCATTTACTGAGGTGAGCTGAGCGGATATAAACAAGCAATAAAATAGTATTGTATCCCTAATTCAACATGCATCTGAACTAGAGCTGAAAGATATATCGTTATCGTATTGATATCGAGATATGAACATTCAAGATATTAAAATTGAAAAAAGCAAGATATAAACGATATAGATTTTAATCAATAAAACTGCACTCTTTGTTATTATGTTTTAATTTTTCTGAAAAATGCTTGGTTTTCACCTAACCTATAGTTATATCATATCATATCGATATGGAGATATCTGGCATGAATATCGAGATATGAAATTTTGTCCATATCGTTCAGCCCTAATCTGAACCACACAGTGTAAAGCGATGTCTTGAGTTGGCCACAGTGGGATTCTTTTTTGAAAGTTTTGTGACCTTGACCGTGTTTTCCTTCCTTCAGCACGGGTCAAAACATTGCTGTCTGTTTATTTGTTTAATTTACATTCTTTATTAAGAGTGAAAAGCTAGCTCTAATGCAACACCTACAGGTTACATTGTTTAAAACGTTAACTGAACCGTAATTGGTAAGCTTCTCTGCTCTCTTCACTTTAAGTCCTTCCAGTTTTCTTTAGTCTTAGATGCTTATGTAAATCAGACTTATAACACAAGCTCGGGCCTGAAATGTCCTCCTCTCAAATGTACTGTAAGGTTCACTGGGTTAAGTCAGTGCTATTGTCATTACAAGTGGAAATGCTGCATGCTTGACTCCCCGATGCCTTACCGTAATAATGAAGACTGCTACCACACTGTAATGAAAGAAACATCATTTGTAATGGGTTTTACATCAGTGACTTCCTTTAAATGTTTCTGAAATTAACGCTATGGTTTCAGATGAAGGGCTGGAGCATATGTATATGTGTAAAACAACAAATAATAATAAATCCACTAGAAGAGAAGTAGAGAGTGCTGCACTGGATCAACAATGTGGGCTAAAGTAGAAATCTTCTTGTGAAAAAAGACTTACAAAAATCAGGTGCTCTTCAGGCATGGAGGGCATACAATTAGTGAGGCAATATAGAGGAAGCTGAGGCACTCTGAATTTACGTAGATTTATTTTTGACGCATCTCGACTCACAAGGTCTTCATCAGAATTATACTAATTCTGATGAAGACCTTGAGAGTCGAGACGCGTCAAAAATAAATCTACGTAAATTCAGAGTGCCTCAGCTTCATCTATTGAACTCTGTCTTTAGTGTTAGTGAATCAATCCGCGACTTACTCTCATGACTTTTTTCCTGTTATGTTTTGAGGATTTTTACAGAGGCTGTGCAATCAATCAAATCCAATTACAATAACAATAGGCTGCGATCACGATTTAGAATGTGACGATGTCATAATGTCAGGTGGAGGGCAGGGGCTAATACAAATCTATTGTAAGAAATCTCCAAAACGAAAATGAACAAATGTTGTACCTCATCAGTATTTGACAGTGATTGTATTCACAAACCTGGCATGTTATTTTTATGTCTGAAAGGCCTTTCTACTGGACAACATCACGCACATGTTTTTGAATATTGTAACCACTTTTGGACGCCTTTATGAGGAAATAATTGGACATTAGTTTATATGTGCTGACAGAGACGACAATGAACTTTGTGACAATTTTTGTTTCATGTGGATTCTTCCAGTAATGACTGAGATATTAATCAAAAACTAAGACAAAAAAAATCTGCAGTTCACCAGTTACCACAGTTACCGTCATGGAGTTTTCAGTTGCTCCACCTCAATTTTAAGCTATGGGTTCTTTAGAATGTTGTGATGTCACGTGAACGCAACCTATTATCACATCCAACACAATTAACATCATTCATTATTTACCTAAAGGTGAACACACTTTATAGAAGGTGCTCTTTTTTTATTAGTTAAAATTAGGGATGGGAATCCAGAACCGGTTCTACAAGTAGACCCGGTTCTGTTTGAGCAAAGCATCAGAACCGTACGTCTACTTCATTATCGATCCCTCTTATCGATGCTCCCGCTCTGAAAACACTCTTTTTTCCCCCTTTTCGGACACTATAGAGTGCCGCTGAGCGAGACGCACATGTGTAATGACGCTGTTTTCCGAGTCTGTTGACGCTGCTTCGAAGTAAGCAGGGAAACGTCCCAATCTTAATTCTACCCCTTAGTCCTCCGCTTAGCCCTTCACCTCCATTTTGCACATTCAGGAGAGACACTGTCCCAAAATAGTCCATTGCGATAAACGTGTCAATTCTACGTTTTCGCTTTGCTGCTGCGAACGCTCCGTTTATTTGCACTGTATTGGCTTGGAGTTTCTTTCCAAACTTTCGATACGTCGCTATTGTCATGACACACGGGGTTCAGTGCCTCGCTGCTGCGCCCGCTGACTCCCCGTGCCACTGTGCTCTGAGCCCGGGTCCGAGAGAGCCTGTCCCGGTCTGCGCGCTCCTCGGCAGCCTCCGCTCAGGCCCGGGGCTCAGAGCGGAGGCTGCGGCTGCCTGTCCCCACCCTGAGCGCACTGTGAGCGGGTCTACCTCTGCCCGTCCCCGCTATGAGTGCGGAGACGGGCAGACTAATGGTGGGGCATGTGATGAGTGGAGCTCAACCTCTCCAGAGGAAATGACGTCAGGACAACACTATCACTAATCCAAACTAACTAATCCTGACCTTAAAGAGAGACTAACCCCACCTTCCAGAGCCTCAAGTATGAAAATGCCACACACACAAAAGAGGCGTGGCTTACTGAGTCTGAGAAAGTGTGGGGCGGTTGAGGGCTGGGAGGGGTCTACGGCTGTGATTGACAGGCCTGAGTCACCTGACCTGAATGCATCCACGCTGCGCCCGATATCCGTAAACAAAGTCCGGGCATGGAGTTCTGACAGCAATTTGTTTAGCAGACATATTCCACTGGGAAAACTCTAGCGCTCACTACACACAAGAGAGGCATCGCGGTGCACAGCGGCCGTGTGCCCGAGATTCCTTTGAGGCGCTGGGTTATTTTATTAGGGTGATTCCACTGTCATTTTTACAAAGCTGGCTTAGCATTGAGCTAAAGTGGCGCTAGACTTTTGCTGTTGTCTACGTAAGCATGTGAAATGTAGCTCCATGTCCCCAGCAGAGAATGTGTGATAGAGATGTAATTATTAAGTATTACAAAGCTTTATTTTATTTTATTATTGTACAGTAAAGTGTTACATAAAAGCAGTGTTTCAAAATAGACATTGCAAGAACATTACTATCTCTGCCCATGAGCCAGTTCTCCCCAATAAAACACACACAGTGACTGTGCCAGAGTCAATTCTGTATCAAAGAAAGTTACTGCAAAAGCAGTGGAAAAATTATGCTACAATACTAACGAGTCTTTGCTCTCAGATAAACAGCCCTCTCACCTCGCTCGCCCCTCACTGGAGGCAGGGTCATGTGTGGGAGGGTACAGAGGAGATCTTTAGAGCAAACGGCAGCCACGAAATTCAAATGCTGAAGCCATTTTAACGCAGAGGGCGCCACACAGGCGTTTTTGGGCACAAAAACAAATATGCACTGAACTGTCCAAATAGTGACTGAGACATGTAGACAACACTATTAGATACCAATTTATACAACTTATCTGCAAAATAAAGTGTATTTGGAAGTTAGTTGCTTTTTAAGGAGTTCACTAAAGGCATCTTATTGATATTCATTAAAAAAAATGTTGCGAGGGAAAAAGTGGAGGTGACGTAATTTTCTGGGGAGGTGTGGACCTTCACTGATAACGTGACTTTCTTTTGGCTGCATTCAGACTCTCTTGCAAAACAATTGACCTGGGCCAATTCGGTGCTGCGCTGTGGGGTAAGAGTGCATGCTCTCCAGCTACCCCCTCTCCCTCACCCGCACCCTCTGGGAACGACCCGGAAGTCAATGATGCTAACACTATTCGCTGAACAATTAATGATGGCATCTTAAAGCAAGTCATGTCACTACTGCACCGAGGAGGAGACAGAGTTCATGCTTGCAAAGCTCCAAGAACGCTCATCAAGTGCAAAGACACGGACGGCAACCTCCTCCAGTGTGTGCTCAGTGCGCTATCCAAGGCCAGCTGTGTTAGAACAGCAAGTCCGTGTGTGGTGGAAGTACATGAAGCCTTTGTATTTCATACCATCCAGAGACACAACAGTGGCAGCAGAGCGGAAAGGACCTCGCCCGCACTTCCAAATCCTTGAAGTGATATGCCCCAAGCAGGGCCATGGGCCCTGGCCCTATATGTGTTGTAAATACAGTTCAAGTGTTTTTACTTTGCATGACAATAAAAGTGTATGGCCTCTAACTACTTCTTTAATTAGGTTTTTATTTATTCAAATGGCAAAAAAGTTAGTAATAACTTTTTCCATTTGAATAAATAAAAACCAAAGGATACTTTGCAATTACAATGTGTAGTCTTATGAGAATCTTCCAGCCAGGTGATACTGACCATCAGCCTGGCTCCACATCTGTAGATGAGTCCCCAGGTGCAGCACTGCTGTCGCCCACTGCTCCTTACGGATTGCCCCGGTGGCATCAAAGGATGGGTCAAATGCAGAGGACTGGTTTCCCTACAGGGTCAATAAAGTATCCCTTAACCTTAACACGATGAACAGCAAAAAACCCAGCTGTCAGCCAAACTGACAGCCAAAATGTTCATGATTCATTAAGCAGCGCTACTTAGAACAATTCTAAAGATTGACTATTTAGTTTTGAATGCCATCTGTTTTAATTTTCATAACTTGAGGCCCATGAATAGGCTCTAGAAAGTTATGACGTTAAAACCTATATATAGTGCCTAGTGCCTTGCGAAAGTACTAATACACCTTGAATTTTTGCACATTTTGTCATGTTTACAACCATAAACATAAAGATTTAATTTTGATGTGTTTACTGAAAGTTCACACACAAGTAACTGACAACTGTGAAGTGAAAGCAAAATGATACAGGATTCTGTTATTTTTCAGGAAAAACCGAAGAGTGGGGTGTGCACAAGTATTCATACAGCATGAATTAACACTTTGTGGAACCCCCTTTTGCTGCAATAACAGCAGCAAGTCTTTTGGGGTACACTCTACAAGATTTGCACATGTAGTTGGAAAATGTATTTAATTCTATAATTTCCATGAAAACTATCATTGTGCACTGAAGTGTTGTTGTAATCATCTTGGTATGTGAACTTTTGTACCAGACTCAGGTGTCCCCATGGGAAAATGTTTACAAAGATGACCTGTCTGGTCTGGTGATCTCAGTTCTGGTCTAAAACAGGTGCAGTGGTTAGTGCTCTCGCTTCACAGCTAGAAGGTCCTGGGTTCGATTCCTACCTGGACGGGGCCTTTCTGTGTGGAGTTTGCATGTTCTCCCCGTGTCTGCGTAGGTTTCTTCGGGTACTCTGGTTTCTCCTACCACGAAAAACATGTACAATAGGCCAGGATGAATGATGTGTGTGTGAATGCATGGTGGTGATCAGAGGGACCGTTGGCGCAGATGTGTACAGTCGCAACAGCGCTTCTGTCAGTCTCCCCCAGGGGAAACTGAAGCTACTAAGGTAGCTTATCACCAGAGTCTGGAGTGAATGTAAAATGCTCTCATGTAAAGCGCTTTGTGACCATGTCTGTGAAAGGCGCTGTATAAATAAAGATCTTCTTCTTCTTTTCACCCTGGACCAGTGTCTTGCTGTTCTGGGAGGAGGGTCGACGGAGGAAGTATAACTGGGAGTGAAGGGGTTAGAAACTTCAGACTTGTCCAGACTTGACTTCTCAGACTTCTCCGTCGGTCTCACTCATACGTTTACATATGTTTTATCATTTATTCATTTGTTTTTCACAAATTATTTTTTTCTACTGCTCATAATAAATCACCAAAGACTAACTGTTTGATCTGCCTTGATTAGTAATTTCTGCAATTACACACATCTAGAGACTGACATTTTAGCCCATTCCTCTTTACAAAACAACTCAAGCGCTGTCAAATTAGAAGGAGAGCGTTTGTGAACAGCAGTTTTCAGGTCTTTCCACAGATCTAAACCATTCCATTGTAGATTTAGCTTTGTGTTTAGGGTCATTGTCCTGCTGGAAGGTGAATCTCCGCCCAAGCCTCAATTCTCTTGCAATAATCTTACAATCTTCCCAGTCCCCGCTGAGGAAAAGCAGCCGCATAACATGATGCTCCCCCCACCATATTTGACACTGGGGATGGTGCACTCAGGACGATGAGCAGTGTTAGGTTTGTGCCATACATAACTTTTGCCTTTGGGCCAAAAAGTTCAATTTTTGTCTCATCTGACCAAAGCACCTTCTTCCACATGGTAGCTGTGTCCTCCATATGACTTCTAGCAAACTTCAAACAGGATTTCTTATGGCCTCCTTTCAATAATGGCTTTCTTCTTGCCACTCGTCCATGAAGGCCAGATTTGTGTAGAGTACGACTTATAGTTGTCCCATGTACAGATTCCCCCAGCTCAGCGGCAGTACGTCGCAGCTCCTCCAGAGTTATCTTGGGGCACTTGGTTGCATTTCTTACCAGTGCTCTCCTTGTTCGGTCTGTTAGTTTAGGTGGACGCCCGTGTCTTGGTGGTGCTATACTCTTTCCATTTCCGAATGATGGATCGAACAGTGCTCCGTGAGATGTTCAAATCTTGGGAAATCTTTGTATAACTTAACGCTGCTTTAAACTTCTCCACAACTTTATCCCTGACCTCTCTGGTGTGCTCCTTGGCCTTCATGATGTTGTTTAGTGACCAATACACTCCGACCATAGCCCTGAGGCCCTCACAGAACAGCTGGAATTATACTGAGAGTAGATTACGCATGGGTGGCCTCTATTTAATGGTTAGGGCAAGGAGTGAACATTCTGCAGTCATTAGGAATGTTACAAAGGCAGTTTAATGCACTCAGAAAAATGCTGTATGAATACTTCTGCACGCCCAACTTTTCTATTTTTTGAAAAATAATCATGTATCATTTTGCTTTCACCTCACAGTTGTCTGTTACTTGTGTGTGAACTTTCAGTAAAAAATTCAAAATAAAATCTTTATGTTTATGGTTGTAAACATGACAAAATGTGGAAAAGTTCAAGGTATATTAGTACTTTTGAGAGGCACTGTATTGATGCACATGCTTCTTGTATGTTAAATGTAATTCAGATCCTATACAACAACTATACATTAAAGCGGAAGAGAACATCACAAATTGACTCCTCTCATTTTGCACACTGCACCTCTTTATCGTGTTATAAACGTATTGTGTTTTGATTAATTTCAAATTGCTTGCCTTGCTTCAGTAGAGTGTGAAATGCACTTTCCCTTTTGTAGTTTTTCAATTTCTCTCATTGTAAGCGCGGGGGATTGAGGCGGGTACAGAGTGGGCACGGAGAATGAACACATGGATGTCTGGTGTAATTATGAAAGTGAAGTATTAGGACGGGCAGAGCCTTCACCAACTATAATTCATCAAACATGGTCTTAATTAAATTGTTTACACAGATGTCTGCAAGCTGCCGTCCTCCTACGGCCGCCTTTCATCATAACGTCACTATATTATTAGCAAAGAATAAAGTTCCTAAAAGCCATTCAGTGCACCTTATGGTCTCTTCTAAGGAATGCAGACGTAAACTTAACCCTTATGTCATTTTTTTTTACGTTCGTTACAAAAATGTACACGCTTTTCAAACTGCTATAAAAACCACATACTTTCTTTTTTCAAAAATGTTTCACAAATCTGAAGAATCACTTCTCACCTTCTCAAAACTACCAAACATGTTGTTTATTTGGGGTTTTAAACCTTTGTGTGCCAGTTTCAAAACAAAAACTTTGAAGTTTGTGTTAAAGAACAACATAAAAACCTCATTATCTTTACAATAATGAATAGTAGAGAGCTGGAGCTTTGGTGAATTTTAGGGCCTTGGACTTCCATTATAAAGAAATTCATGACTTCCAATTTTCTTTGCTCTCCTATCACCATATAAAAGTCATATATTTTATAATGTCAGCATTTCATTTTGAAGAAGATGAGTCAGATTTGACATTTTGACTGCATCAGTTTGGACTTTGTTCCTATTGTCGGCAGATGAATGAAATTGTGGTATTTTCCCATTAGAATATAATGGGGCCTTGGCAGAACCTGGGACTTTTCTGCCATAAAACCTCAGATTTTAAATCTCACTGCAATACAGGAAAAAAGTAACATATCTGTGATGTCAGCATTTCATTTTGAAGAAAAGGAGTTGAATTTGACATTTCACTGCATTTCAGAATTTTCCACTTTTCTAACATTGTACACAGATGCATGTATCTTCAGTCAGCTTATACTGAAGCTGTGGCCGAGGGGGAACAATAGGATTTGTTTGCCATTATGTTTTCTATAAAATATATGAATAATTTTAAAATTATATTTCAGTATTTCAGTATTTCAGTGAGATTTAAAAATGGAAGTTTTCAGGGTAAAGTCCAATGGAAATGCCTTATTTTCATTACATTCAATTGGAAAAAAATACAGTGATTTTATTCATGTGCCAACAATGGGAATGAGGTCCAATCTGATGAAATTCAGTAAAAATGTTCAAATTCATTCTTTTTCTTCCAAATCAAATGCTGACATTGTAAAAAGTGAAGTTTTAAACGGCTCTGGAAGAGCAAAGAAAAACATGTGTTTATAATGGAAGTCAATGGGGCTGTTTCAGCCGCTGCCATTTTCAAATAAAGAATCATCCACTACAGAAACACTATAAATGCAATCAAATCCATTTCACTTCTCATCTGTGACACAAACAAAGCTCTGGAAATAGACAAAGCCTCAGCTCTCTACAGTACATGTTATTATTCTAAATATAATCCCACTGTTGTGTTTTTGTGTAACCATTTTTTTTTTCAGTTTTAAGTATTGAAACTGGGATTTTTAGGGTTAAAATCCAGAAAATTATGACATGTTTGGTAGTTTTGGAAAAGTTTCCAGTAGTTCATGTGATTTATGCAAAAAGAAGTGGAAAAAAATATTGAAAAATGTCGATTTTATGGCTGTTTTTAGGCGTGTACTTTTTTGTACACTAGGGTAACGGACGTATGGAAAGTTGTAAATCTGTCACTACAGAAAAACTACAAATGCAGTCGAGTCAATTTTTGGCTCAACTTTGACACATCCAAGGCCCTAAAATCCACCAGCTCTCTACGATTCATTATTCTAAAAATAATGAGGTTTTTATGTTGTTTTGTAACACAAACTTCAAAGTTTTTGTTTCGAAACTGGTACACAAAGGGTTAAAAAACCCAAATAAATGACTAAATAAATGAATAATGTTTGGTAGTTTTGAGAAGGTGAGAAGTGAATCTTCAGATTTGTGAAAAATGTTTGAAAAAAGATGAAAGTATGTGGTTTTTACAGCAGTTTGAAAAGTGTGTACATTTTTGTACACTAGGGAAACAAACATTTAGAAAATGCAGATCTCCAATATAAAAGACATGAGAGAAAAAACAAACACTGGATTCTGAAAATTTGGTTTGAAAGAACATTTCCTGCCGAAATCCACGTCTCAAGCTGTAACACAGACAAAATGGTCAGGAAATGAAAAAAACTTAAATCTTGCAAATTTGTACAAAAATGTACATAGGATAACATAAGGGTTAAATACATTTCTGCAGCCTCAAAAGTGTGAATGGCTTTGGCTGAGAACCGTGTTGACCTCTGTGTAAAGTCTTGGCATGGACAGAAAACCTCAAGAATGTTAGCCTGTCATAAATTTAGGATAATTCAGCCTGTGTACACTGCGGTATTCTCAAGACATGGATAAAAGGAAAAACGGCATCAAGGAGGGCATTTGTTCAAAACATCATTAAAAAGATTAAAACGGAGAACATGAGGTAGATTGATACAAACATATGGCACAAAATAAAGACATACAACATATTATAGGGCAAAGTCGAATGCTTTATCTGGATCCTAAAAGATAAAGAGTCCTGTTTGAGGTGAAGCTGATGCATAAATCTAATTCTTTACTTTTTAGAAACTGGACACTTTTTGAACAGAATATGTAACATGGGGATCTAATTCAAACCTATTTTCATGAATAATAGCATAGGTGCCAAAGGACATTTGCCCACTCCTCCTCTGAGTGTGGTGGTGATGTGTGATTTAGCCTGAGGAGACCTGCAGTTAGCGTTGGAGCATACCGGGCTGTCAACACATAATTGATAGCTGACACACAACAGGTGTTTATGACTGTCGTGCTGCAGTTTCCCAAGCAGATGCCAAATACCTTTTATAACAAGTATTTGGCATTTCTTTTTGGAACCCTGTGATAAGGCTGCCAAGGCAATCAAGTTGTTATAATATTGCGAATATGAGCTTTTAGTACGTTATTTTATTTGGATTATTCATGCACTGAATTAGATGTTGATGTTTTATCCTCTTAACCCCCAACTGAACCAAGCACATTTTCTCCCGTTTGGCTTCACCCAAATCTAAAACAGCGTCAAAATAGCGGCGAAAACTAAGCTGAAAGCGCAACAGAAAAGCGTCAAAATGAACCGATGAAAGTGCGACCAAAAAAGTGACAAAAAAAGCAGCAAAAATGTAACAAAAGCGATGAAAGTGAAACAAAAAAAGTGTCAAAAATTAGATGGGGAAAATGAACATGGAAAAAGCGAAGAGGAAAAATCAGATCGTTTTTTTAGGTCTTAGCTTTCAAATGAGGTGTTACCCTGGATTAAAGGGTAACACCTCATTTCAGCTCCAGTCCAGAAGATTTTAGATTTGGGTAAAGCCAAACTGGAGACAATGCGCTCGGTTAGACGGTACACTGTAAAATGTAAAATTTGTTTCAACTCAAAAAACTAATTCCAAGGGCTGCCAAGAAATTTTATGTGTAACCAATAACCATTTTACAATCTAGTCGATTTGAAATTTGAGATTCACCTCTTTCATTCAATTGTATTCTTAGGTTGACATAACTGTTTCCAGTTGTCTGAAGTGAAAAATGTCAGTTACAAATTAAATCAGTTGTGTCAACCTAAGTTTTTCACTTCAGACACCTGGAAACAGTTATGTCAACCTAAGAATACAATTGAACGAAAGAGGTGAATCTCAAATTTCAAATCGACTAGATTGTAAAATGGTTATTGGTTACACATAACATTTCTTGGCAGCCCTTGGAATTAGTTTTTTGAGTTGAAACAAATTTTACATTTTACAGTGTAGGTAAGAGGCTAAAATCACATGGCCGAGGAAAACTAACTTACAGAATGATCGACAATTGTATTACAGTTATATAATTAGCAGTCATTGCCTAATGATCATCTTTTTGTGTTTCCTCTATGCATTTCCTGAAATTGTATATATTGTATTGACATTCATTTGCTGAATTGGTACCAAATTACGTCAAAATGTATCTAAAAGTGGGATTATTATTATTATTAGGAGATACATGCAATGAGGCGCCAGTGGAAAGTCAGGGCTCAGTGCTGTTTCCCTTTTTAGCCAGTAACAAAACAACCAAATCTTTACATACTGAGTCACACCCAGCCGATGCTATGGAGGAATGCACCCTCTGTCTCCATCAGTCTCCTTTATTAGGCCTGAAATCAGTGTGCTTGTGCTGCCCTCATTCCCATTGTTATCTGAGGGCTTAAGAGCTCTGTGCCTGTTCCCGGCCGCCTTTCACCCGGTCGCACTCTAAACAAACACATGAGCAGCCAACACACAGGCTTCCCCCACAGGCTGCAACACAGAGAGACGGACTTTAGTGGGGGATTTAGGAAATATCTGCAGACAATTTCTGTTACTGATGGTCGAAGCCCTCCCAGAATAGTAACTGGCTGTGTGTGGTATACTAAGCCAATTATTTTGTGCAAAGAGAAGCGCTAAACATTGAACATTAATCCAGAAAGGCATGTTTCTATTGAATTAAAATCTTGAGCCCACAAATCAATGAATTAAAACTGGAAATATCAGCACTAATAAAAGCAGTTTATTATTTTTTCCATACTGTATTTAATCACAAATGTTGCTATCCTTATATTGAATTTCAAAGGGACCAATGTTATGAGTTTTCATAAGCATTCATTAGCATCATTATACATCTTCATCCATCCTTCCTCTATGTCTTATTGTGGTCCAGTGTCCACACAAATGTTTTAAGCAAAGTAAAAAAAAAAAAGCTACCGTAGAAATATGAACTTATTGGCTTTCCTGTGGGACCAAACATCGAACCTTGCGGTCATGTTATTAAACAGGTTAAACAATACGTGACATTCTGACAACATGAAACCAATTACACTTTGTGCACCCTTTGTGTCCATGTAAAATGCCCACTGTCTCTCATGAAATAGGAGACGATGAATTAGCCATCAGCTTTTATTGGCGATGCGACCTCAAGAAAAAGAAGAGATAATGATCTAGGGCTGGAGACATATCATTATTAAGTTAAAATGCAGCTTGTCATTGTGTGCAGTGACAGTCAGCTCAAGACAGAGGATTGAGGGTGGCTAAATGAAGACAGAAAAGGGTGAATGTGACATGTCTCAAATGCTGTGATGAAGTTTCGAGTGTGTGCAAAATTAAAGTCAACATGATTAAAATAATGACAGTCTTTTGCTTACCCGCGATGCCCCCCTCCTCTCTCCAATAAATGAAATGGCTGTTTTGTTGGTTCACTTATCATCCACCGAAGTGAATTGCAGAGGTGCCATTTGCATAAAGGCCAAGTGACATATTGCACATTTATAAAAGACACACATGATTGCACCGGTCTGCACTCACCTCGCAGCTCTGCAGAATAAAGAGGCCTGACAAAAGCAGAACTCATACAATTACCTTGGGGAAAAAACGTCTATTTAAAGTAAGCATATCCTTACAATGTATTGTACTTAAAATGGTGAGCTTGGATCTTTAAATATGTACATTCCCAGACAATGAATTAAAATAAAAAGATTTATAACAGACCATAAAAAAGAGGCACCATTAGTGAAGAGGATAATCGCCAAGGTTATCAGAAGTTAGATTAATAAAAGAAAACTTTTAGTAATAAAGTAGTCCGTTTAATAGCCTACAAGTATTGAGACTGCAGCCACTGCTATACTGCGAAATAATCATTATTAGAACCTGAACCCCTACAACAACCAATGTCATTGGTATTTTAACCAAGTGGCTAAGATTGGGTGGCATTTTTACATTTAAACCTGGTCGACAACGTCATATCATTTAAGATGAGCTTTTACCATTACCCCCGCTATTATACAGTACAAGGCTTGACAGGTCCGTTGGCTGAATGACAGAGACAAGATTATGTATTTACACTTAATTTATTGTTTGCAGATAAAGGCAGTGTTGTTTCCAGTTCAACCCTTGTTTTATAGTCCATTTTCAAAGCCCCCACTCCTCTCGACAGGCATCTTCCGGGCACACGTCATTTTGTACTGTAATTGTTCATTTGATGTCCGTTGACGTCCATGAAAGATCCCAAAGCCACTTTGGGATCAGGCTACTCTGGGAAAACCAGTCGCAGAAAAGGCAAGGAAATCAGAGTCGGCTGAGGTTCAGATAGCCGCCCAAGTCGGCCCACCAGGTGAGGCCAATTTTTTTACAAGTTCCAAGTAGCACACATACAAAAAGGGGAGACCCTCCTCCAGCAGAGATCTACCTATAAAAGTAACGAGGATCCACTCAAACTGTAATTTACACACTAAATAAACTAGAGTAGTGTTTAACGCATCATGCAGGTGCTTGTTGTCGTAGCTTGCCACTTTCCGCAGACACGCAACAGGTCCAGCCGGGCCACCAACAGCTAGAACACACATTACCCCATTAGCCATACACCAAGAGCTAACAAAACGAGACAACTTCAACTCACAATGCCTGCAGCCTCCTCCTTCCCGGCTACTGAGCTTTACGCTTCTCCCGAACATTATGTGCCTAATCATCGACTTCACGTGTATCTCCTATTTTTCTGCCATGATAGCCCAGCTCCAGTGGTGTAGAGTTCAGGTCAGGGCCATAATGGAGGAAGTGGAGGCCTTTTATAGGCTAATTTAGCCACTCCATTACACTATCATTTACTGTATGTATGCAACATAATCAATTGTACTTACAAATTGCGCATTTTATGAAAAAATCACTGTACAATTATGTGCAGTTATATTTTGGGCAAACCTATCAGCTAGGTTGTTATGTAAAGTATGCTCATATCTCGGCCTGTAGGGGGTCCATGGAACAGTGCTTACCAGACTTTCACCTGTTTGAGAGTAAAGCTATTTCAGTGCCGGCCTCTCAGGGGTTGTTAGCGGCTCTGATCCCTTTGTCCATTAGAGACACACAGCATTTTTGGCTTAATACAACTGGACCCCAGCTAATGGCAGCAAATAGCCCTGTCGGCTACATGACAGCAGCTGAGAACAATACTTAATGTTGACATCACTTGCTATAAAGGTCTATTTCTGGTTGCTTCCTTTTATAGTGAGCTGCTGGAAATTGCTATCGGGACTCCCCAGACAAAGCACGTATAAAAGCTTTGTACGAGACTGGTGGATCTGTGTGCTCGGGAATAACTTCCAATCCCTCCTGTCTCTCCACTTGTTTCTTCTTCTACAGCAAGTACAGACTCAGCTCTCCAATCCCTTAACAACATGGCGCCAAAGAAGATTGAACCCAAAAAGCTGGAGCCGAAAAAACCAGAGCCAAAGAAAGAAGCAACTCCGCCAGCTAAACCCGCACCACCTCCAGAGCCTGAGCCGGAAGTCCCGAAGGAACCGGATTTCGACCCCAAAAGCATCACGATCGAGTACACCTCCGAACAGATCGAGGAGTTCAAGGAAGCTTTTACTTTATTTGACCGCACACCGACTGGGGAGATGAAGATTACCTATGCACAGTGCGGAGACGTGATGCGCGCCTTGGACAGAATCCTACCAATGCAGATGTGCTGAAGGTGCTCGGGAAACCGCGGCCGGAGGACATGAGCACAAAAATGGTGGACTTTGAAACCTTCCTGCCCATGCTCCAACACATATCTCGGGCTAAAGACAAGGGGAATTTTGAGGATTTTGTGGAGGGGCTAAGAGTTTTTGACAAGGAAGGCAACGGAACCATCATGGGTGCAGAGTTGAGGCATGTGCTGGCGACGCTGGGGGAGAGGATGACAGAAGATGAGGTGGATAGACTGATGGCCGGGCAGGAGGACGCAAATGGGTGCATTAACTACTCCTCTTTTGTTAGACATATCCTCTCTGGTTAGATATAGGAATCAGATCCACTGAACTTGAATTACTCGGACGACATTCGGCTTTTAAAAATGGAAAATATGAACTGAAATTATAACTCTCTAGATATCGAAAGACAATATTAAACAATAAAGGATGTGGGAAAATACTGTGTCAGTCATCGTTTATTATGCCATTTAAATTAAAGTATAGTTCTTAACGCTCAATGTACTATATAGTTGTCACTATTGGATACACTAAAGTATCATCAGAGTATAATACTTTTAAGACTTTTTCAAGGCCAGGAATTACGAAATTTAAGACCACAGGCAACTACATACCACTCACATTTTCTATAAATTTAAGTGAAATTTATATTTGAGATTCAGATATAAAACAGTTTGAATATAAATCATATAATGTAATTTAGAACAATTAACAGGCAACCGACATAATATCAATTAACAAATGGTCATGGAAATAAGTATTAAGACATTTTCTTTTACATATAGCCTCAATTTGAATTTTTATACAGATTACGTGGATATTACGTTTTTTCTATGTCAATTACAATCATTTATTATTCCAAATAAATGGCCACGAGTTCCCATTCCTGCAGTTTTCACTAGAATTAAACAGCAGAAAGAATCTAGCGAATCAGACTCCCTTATATTAGCCGACAATTGTCTTACACAATTTGTTCCACCACACACTGAGTTCACCAGTTCACTGATAAAGTTAAAGAATGGTCGTCTGAACTGTACCACTCTGGTGCGCAAAGGGAACGCAAAAACGAGCCAGTGCCGCTGCAGAGCATCACCAAACACCACTGCACTTCTATCAGGTGCGCATCCCCGTACCCCTCACGGCCCCGTCTCAATACATTGTTGTTGTGATTACAGAAAACAGTAGGATTTGGTCACCTAAAAATAGGATTGAGCATGTTTTTGTGTTAAAGGGGGACAGTCCTCCAACAGAAAACGACATCATTTGGAACGTTTGTGATTCATTTCTTTGCGTTCGGGGGCGCTGTTTTATTAGACGTCTTATATGGTCGTAATTCAGGGATAAAACAAACGACTACTTGAGTCATATGGATTTGGAGGACTTGTTGGTTAAAGGGCCAGCTGTCGTCAGGACTAATAAGGCCTCTTTGTTTTTCAAAATGCAGCCCTGAGGTCACCGACTGACAACTACCAGACACGTGCAAAAAAGGGTGTTCCCTGTACAAAGCTTAACAAGGTGTTAGACTTTGTATCAGACTACGGTATTATATAAATAGTTCAATAAATCGTATTATCAGTTGTATACTATAGGCTTGAAACATGAATAACCAATGGAATTTATTTTATTACTTTCTATGATATTCAAATAGCATTAATCTTTTCCCAAACAAATCCTTAATGGGTTGCGTTCACAACATTTTAGAATCATGTTATGATTTCAGTTAGAGGGCGAGGGGCTACACAGCTCAATGGGAAAGACGCAGTTTTGGAAAGAAATCTTCAAACAGAAAATCATAGCGAACAGGATGAGGGTGAGTGCATCGGGGTCCGGGTTGTGTAAACACCACGATCAGCTGCTCTTCGAGGACAAAAACAATTTAAATGGAAGACGCAGAACTCCAAAAAGCCCTATGCGGGTGACAAACATCAGTCAGGAGGGCAATCGAAGGTCAGACTCCTTTATTGGTACAGGTACGCCAACGCATTTTATCTTCATCAGGGCTAGTAAATCTACTGTATCCCTTTTGGAGTTCTGTGCCTTCCAAAAAAATCATAAATGTCCAACCTTATTGGATTCACAAACCTGACACATCGGCTGAAAGTCCTTTCATCTGACCAACATCCAGCACATAACTTTGAATATTAGAGATGTAACGATTCACTCAAGCCCCGATTCGATTCGGTTTACGATTTTAAGTTCCCGATATCGATTTTTTCCGATTTTTTAAACCTTTTTTAAGAAAAGAATATGACCCATTCATACCAATGTTTCTTTTGTTTTAACATCTGCATTTTTGTCCTTGTAACAAACTCCAACTGTCTCAGTAAGAGAACTTTACATTACAAAAAATTACAAGACATGAAAATGAACTATAATCATTTTGACATGTGTGCTTGTAAATTTACATGTTTTCAGCATAAATAAAATGTGTAGCAAAGCAAACATTTTGAGATTATATTTATTTTACCAAACTTTTTTTTTTTTTTTTTTTTGCAGTTTGAACATAATACTACCATTTAGAACTGATTTTACAGTGCAGTTTTTTTCACCCTCGAACCCCTCACTGCCTCCCGGTGCAGCCTTTGTAAACATAAGGAGGAAAAAGACATGACAGCTCCTGTAGGTATTGGATTATTTGACAAGCGGACATTTGATGAGGATTTCAGCAGAATCAGAGCAGGTTGGTCAGATGTTTGTCAGTTTACGATCTTTGGTAAACTTCTGTCAAAATGCTAAACTCTGCGTTAGCCGCTAACGCTAATCTCGTAGCCGCTAACTTTAGCTGCGTCTGCTGCTTCGATGCCTACACGTGTATGTGTTTACATGGTGTGGCGTGTGTTGGGGGTGAGGCGGGGGAGGTGTGGAGCTTGTCTTGAGAAAAAGTTAACGTTGTTAGAAACAACGAGCTATGTTCCGGTCTATTTCGGTCGCGCAAAATGGAGCAGCTGAGGGTGGCTTTAAAATCGATTCTTTTATTTTTTACATCGATTCACATTTTATGAATATTAAATCGATTTTAAATCGATTTTCGATGAATCGTTACATCCCTATTGAATATTGTCATAATTTTTAAACACCTTTGACCAGTTCATATCTGCTGAGAGAGAAGAAGTTGAAGTATATTTTATTTTAGTTGTGCTGTTCATCATTTGGAGGAGAGTTAAATATCTGAAATGCTATAATAATATACAGGTAATATATAAAACACACTGACTGTTAACACGGACAGATAATTCAGTTACAGGCTCTGTTACTGCTGTTATCTACAGTTTCCCATTGGACTATTTTCTACTGGTTTCTCATTTCTTCATATCTAGCTTGTCATTTGACTACAGGAGCGTCCGAGTGGCATAGTGAGATAAGAAGTAGGCTCTGGCGCACGAGTCTATGAGTTCAGACCCTGGCTGGGACACTTTTTGTGATTTCAAATGCAGAGAAAGCGCTTGTAGTAAGTGAATGTTGTCTATGGTCGCGTGACTCAAGTTCAAATGCTGGAGATCTAATCCAGTATCGCAGACACATGCACTGGCTCGTGGCTAGTAGAGTGTTATCCTCTTAACCTCCTCCTTAAACCGAGCACACTTTCCCCAGTTTGGCATTACCCAAATCTGAAAGCTTCTTGAAAAAAAAGCATCAAAATAGTAACAAAAACGATGATGAAAATGCAACAAAAGAAAAGTGACAAAAAAGCAACATAATGGCGACAAAAACACGATTTAAAAGTGATGAAAAAGCAAAAACAGAGCCACAAAAATGCCACAAAAGGGTGACAAAAAAAAACACTACAAAAAACATACATAAACTACTACAAAAAAGAGACGAAAACACAGTAACAACATGGAAAAAAGGTTTTGTAGGTCTTAGCTTTCACATGATGTGTTACTCTGACCTACTGGCTATAAGCTCCAGTTGAGATGCTTTTAGATTTGTGTAAAGCTCAACTGGAGAAAATGCGCTCGGTTCAGGTGGGGGTTAAGAGGTTAACCCAGTCAAACATTCAGCATTTTTACCATAGAACACAATAGAATTATTTGCTGCACCAACTAAATTTTACATGCCTATAATTTAATATTGTGATGAACCCAACCTATTAGTTATGCAAGAAAGATATCGGATTTGTATTGACGTGACATTACAAAATTCCACAGAGGCTACAGTTTAAAGCAGTACTAAGTAACTCTTGCCCCTAGAGGCCATAAGTGCAACTGCAGGTGTCTTAGCAAGTTACGATTGTTTAACTTATTAAATGTCTTGGAGAGTAAATACTACACTGACAGAAAAGGTGAAGGGAGAGAGGGGTGTTGTACATCCATTTATACAATGGAAAACATTTTTTTTCACTCAAACTTGGCTGTAACTGTTTAAAGTGGCGCTAGCCCGCAGTTAGCTTTGCCCGTTAGCCTGTTAGCTTCTTCTCCGTGATTCCATTAGTGTGTATTGCTTGCTCCGCCCCGGTGGCAGTCAAGTTGCAAGCATGGTTTTCTGGCCAGAGACACCAGTGGGAGATGAAAGACCCTCCAATCATCCCATTAACACTTGTATTACTCCCACAGGGACTACGGAAAGGATTTATTAAGGTAAACACGTTACTTAGTACTGCTTTAAAATGGCAGATGTTGCGCAGGTAAGAATAATTGGCTGGTCTTGGGCAAAGATCTTTAATACAACTCAAGATAGCACATGATGCTCTTTTGATGTGGCAACTGTCTTGTGATTGGCCGGTGAGACTAATGCTAATAGCGAGTCGTATAATAATGAGAATACGGTTTTCACTGATAAAATATCAGAATTGGAGATACAGTAATTGTTTTGTTTTTTAATTTGTTGTATTGTTGCTAAGTCAAGGTATCTCAGATAAAAAATATGCACTCTGAGTTTTGTATACCTTTAAAAGGAGTATTTTGCACCTTTCTTTCTAGTTGGGGGGTCATTTAGGTGGTGTTTGCTCATGTACAAAAGTGGATCATTTTTTTCGACACAGCTAGCATACTCTTATTTACTACATCAGATTTGGGGTCCTAGTTCTGTAATACAGGCTATTTTAAATGGTAAAATAGGTGCATCATGCCAATAAAATAGCATAAGATTAGATCAGATTCTTCATTGTCCCATTGTTTTCAGCTTGTGCTCGCTATTTAGCACCTATCTTGATAAATTAGCCCCTTAGTGTACTCACTGTCTCAAGTTCAATTGCTAAATATTGGTCAAATTCTGCACTGTGCTCATGCAAACCAAATGAATGTTTTTGAAATGGCAGCGAGAATAGAAAGGTATTGCTGTACTTTTTTACATTGTGTTTACAAGATAAAATCTCAAAAATGTCAAATATAAGCCTGTACTACTGTTTAATTTAAACTAATTAATGGTGTTTATTGGTTTACATTGCACTAGGTTCAAAAGGCCGCCCGAGTTTGTCATTCATTCCAATATATTACTATAGCAATGTCCTAGAGTCGTATTAAAGATCTCTGGTTGCTGGGCCTATCTTCGTGAAACAAAAAAAGTTCAGTGTCTTCTGTCAGCACATAAAAACTAAGGTTTAATTATGTTGTCATAACGGTGTGTAAAGTGGTGACGATTTTCAAAGATCTGTGCATTGTTAGTTGAAAGGACCTTTACCCTTAAAATGATTCAATTCAGCTTTTATTTGAGCATCTGAGTTCTACATATAAACAGAGCTCAGCACAGTAATCAAAGCCAAAGTGAGATACGTGTGTAGGTGAACAAGTAAATATTGTGGATATGATGCTCAAAAGAAGGCAGAAGCCTAAGCTTGTTAGCACCTACCCTGTCATGGTGTGATGATGGAGTGAGGAAAAATAAACCCAAAAGGACTGCAACAAAACTGGTGATGTAATAAAACAAAATCCAGAGATGACAAAACTCAAAATGAGGAAATGGGGCACAGGTGTCCCAGACGTCCCATAATGCAAACAGCCCCGGGAGGGTTGAGGGGGTCCGGAGATGGGGACAGAGTCCGAACCAGGGGAGCAGCAGGAGGGACATGAGGCAGACCAGGAGGAATCGGGAGGGTCAGGTCAGATGTTGAAGGTGGAAGAGCAGAGGCAAGTCAGGCCCCAGAGGTAATGATGGGGGGGTTTGGGGACACACGGCGGCCAGGAAGAGCTCAGGTGAGGAGCACGGACAGGAACTGAAGGAGCCCACTCTGGACGGATGTCTAAGTCCGATGGCGGTCTGGCAGTGGCTCATGGCGGGAAGGCGGGGATAGCCACCCAGGTTGGAGGTAAGTGTCCAGCGGTGGCTCGGGTCAGGGTCCTCAACTACCAAAGGGCAGTCCGCTGGGTCTTGGAAGTGGTCGTGTCATTCTGTCATGGTGGAGTGTGGAAAATAAACCTAAAATGCAGGACTGCAACCAAACTGGTGATGTTTAATATATGACACAAAACAAAAAATACAAAATCGGGTCTGCTGTCTCCGGGTCGCGGAGGCTGCAGTCTCAGCAGAGATGCCCGGACTTCATTATTACAAACATAATTATTAGTTGAAAAAATGTAAGAAATAAAGCGCACATGTGTATTTTTTAACATATTTGCTATTTATTTATTTATTTATTGGTTTATTGGTTTTGTTGGTAGGGACAGTGCATGTTACGGAACACACCATGCACACCGGATAGTAGCCATGGGCGCATTTGCATCTGTTGTCCCACAGTCACAATCTCAAACACACTCTCGTTCATCCTGGCCTATTGTACATGTTTTTTAACGGTAGGGGAAACCGGAGTACCCGGAGGAAACCTACGCAGACATCCATTGGGCCTTTCGGGTGGCTTCACATAAAGTATAAATTGTCCACCACATTTTATCCACCCTCAATAAAAAACTATCTGGGGATGTGGGTCGCTTACATGTGTTCACTTCAGGCGAAGCCACTGCTTTTTTCAATAAAAAAAAAAAAAACTGCACTGTTGCTGTTAAGCACTGTGATGTGAAGGAAAATTGTTTCCTGATTCTTTACTTGTGCTCTGGTG
Source organism: Neogobius melanostomus (assembly GCA_007210695.1). Taxonomy (NCBI): domain Eukaryota; kingdom Metazoa; phylum Chordata; class Actinopteri; order Gobiiformes; family Gobiidae; genus Neogobius; species Neogobius melanostomus. The sequence continues at coordinate 3,254,587 of VHKM01000221.1, read as the reverse complement.
ACACTGGGATAGTTTTATTAGCCTATACCTTTCTCTGACACTTGAGGCAAATCTTGTCTCTCTTAGATTTTATTTAAATACGTATGCATGGTTTGAATGTGCAGAAACTGTCTGTCCAGCAATCATGTCATGATAAAAGACTGTAAACATGTTTGTAATAGAGTGCGTTCGGGGTGCGTTTATTGAAGCGTATACTGTAACTCCTCTGATCTGGATGCCTGGGCTTGGGAAAGGCATCTCAAACCACAGCTGCTGCTTGTCATGAAGCTTTTCCTCCTTTTTACAGATGCTGTTTCCAATTCACTTGTGTCTTTTTGATGCAGTAGAGGTGGTTATGTTTAAGATGATCTATATGTAAGGGGGTTTGCGCCTTGCGGGGCACAGTATTACGTCATGCCCTCTCCGCTTCCGCATTCCTATGCAGCCGGTGTTTGCATTTAAGCGCCATGTATGCCAGTATACGCTGCTCTTTCCCTCGCCAGACTGCCGCCCGCTATCAATGCCGTTTCGTAGCTATTGTGCTGTAACCTCGATACTGCCTAAAAACTCTGGATAGAGGCCCGATGCGTGTCCACAGCTTGGAGAGCTAATGTGGCTTAAACATAATTCCCCTTAGGTAGGCTACATAATTTAATTGTCTGCTATGGTCATATCCAGATTGTCTTGTATGTTTATCTTTAATATTATTTGTTTACCCCTTAGACGCTGTTGGACATTGCTGTTTTTTTTTGGGTCTAGTTAATGGTTGAGTTACATGTTAGGCTATAATGAAGGTACTCGAGTCATCTTCTGTACTCACTGGTTGAAGTCTCGAACGTTTCGCCTCTCATCCAAAAGGCTTTGTCAGCGGACTGAAGTCCTGCTCAGCCCGCAGCTTAGATAAAGACCACGAGGAGGAGTTGGGGTTGGCCCGGCTCCTCCTCTCTAATCACAGCTACTCTCACCTGTGGGTAAACACCTTTGAAGTAGAGCGTCTCTAACAACCTGCTCAACCCCATATCGGTCAGTCCTATCCTATTCATAGATGATTAGTGAGCACTGCCCATTATCTGTCCTATTCATGGCTGATCACTGCTAATTACCTGCCTATTGTTCTTTTGTTAGCTGAGGTGCCGTCTCCTTGGACTGGCTGTGCCCTGTCGGCTTTCCCCGAAGGAGATTGGAGTAGACTGACGGAAGATTAAATCTGAGCCCACCATTCTGGTTCATGGAGGGATTTTCTTTCTTGACAAAAATAGCTTATTTTACTCCTCTTTCAAACCACCGTTCATCTTTAGCTAAAATTTTGACCTCCCCGTCCTCAAAGGAGTGATTGGAGGCTTTGAGGTGGAGGTGCACCGCCGACTGGGGGCCGCTTGTGATTTCTCTTCGGTGTTGATAAAGTCTCTTCTGTAGAACTCGTTTCGTTTCTCCAATATAATGTTCTTTGCATTCTTCTTCTTTGCATTGAATAGAATAAACCACATTGCTTTGTTTGTGGCTCGGAGTTTTGTCTTTGGGATGAACTAATTTTTGTCTCAGTGTGTTCACCGGTTTGTGGTACACTGGAATCCTGTGCTGCCTAAAGATTCTCTGAAGTTTCCCTGAGACCCCGGCTACATTCGGCACTGCAACTCCCTTTCTTCTGGGCTCTGTAGTCTGTCTGTCTGTCTTGATCTTTGGGTCGAAACGTTCGAGACTTCAACCACTGAGTACAGAAGATGACTCAAGTACCTTCATTGTAGATGGACAACTCCTGTACGACTGAGAGCAGTTTTACATAGTTATCATTTCCCATTTTTGGTCCGATTTGATTTTGTTTTTTGTCTCTGTCTCCTACGCCCTGTAACTTACACTGCTTTGTTCTCTGCTCCAGGATCTGGTCCGGGCGTGGTTGTCCCAGACGGTGGAGGGTTTGGTGGTAGTCCCTCACTCCTGCTCCATCACTCTGTGTGTGTGTGTGTGTGTGTGTGTGTGCGCGAGCAAGCGAGCGAGCATGGTGAGTACCGTCCCCAACTCATTGTGCATCTGCGGTCGGCCAGTCCTGGGCATTTTTAAGCTAATTAACTAACTAGTCATGTGTTGCTAGCTGTCTTTTTTAAATAAACAATGAATTAGCAATTATAAAAATAAATGTAATACGTTTAAAACTCCCAAATCGACTGTCTCCTTTTGACCATCTACTGCATCCTTCATACCTGTTTATTGTCAATCCTTACCCTTCGGTTACATATACATTTTTCTTGAATGTTTGTTTGGACTCCTGCCTCCTCACGCAGCACTGACTCCGCGCTGAACAGCTGATGCACGTAGCCACTGTCATTTCTGTGCTCTGGTTTCCCTCCAGCAATCTAAAATATGCACAATAGCTAGGTAGTCCTGATCAAACCGAGGTCAAGATTTGAAGATGGGTCCCCTGCTCCTAACATGTTGCCAAAAAGAAACTAAAGGATGGGTAAAATGTAGAAGACAAATGATCTGTAGGGACAATAAACTATTAAACTGTTAAAATGACTCGTCTCTCCCTGCACTTCACATGCCGTCTAGTTTTACAGGTTTCATTTTAGTTATGAGACTAATTCCACATGTCCAAAAAGTTGACCCGTCAGGGTTCAGTGTTTACCAAGTCAGCAAGGTGACGTTTGCAGTCACTGTAATTTTCACAGCTGCATTCGCCTTTGTTTATTTTCGAATCTGCTACCTTTAAAAATGTGAGGCTTACAAATAGCTCTCTGCATGAGCTGAGCTGAGTGCAGCGCAGGTGGCATCATAAAACACCAAACACACAAACACATGCACAGCACCAACTGGCACCAATTTATCAAGGCCCTGTATATTGTCTCGTTTAGGCAAGTCATTTGTGAGGACTTGAAATTTTGCCACAGGAAATAAAGTGTAGTCTGTGTTTTTAGTGCCTATTCTTAATTTTCTGAAGTGCTCATGTCATTACAGTTTTCCCAAGAGAGCAATGTGTTTCTTTGATGGCAATATACTATAACCTTCTATGAGAATAGAGAATTTACATCAGTTTAAGTGGCAGAGACAAGTCTGCATGCAGAAGTACTCTGAATATTCTTTAAAGTGCAGACAGATTTTAATGCTCTTGAAAATATGACTTATTTAGATGGATTACATCAGTTGCAAGTTCATCAGTTGCATAGTTATCATTTTTTTCAGTGAAGCAGCAATTTTAATGAAGAAATGTTGGGCAGAAAAGTTATTGTTATTTGAATTTTTAAGCTGCTGACAGGAAGTGACATAAAACAAGGTAACATTCCATAGCAGTTTGACTCATTCATTTCCCATTGACTTAACATGGTTGCACGGCAACCATGTTAAGTTTAAAATTGTTTACCTTCTTCGATGTCACTTCCTGTCGGTGTCCAATAAGGAAGTGAAAACATAAACATCACAAAAATGGTCAAACTAAAGAAAACTGGGTGTAATCTTTAGCAAAATCTTAAATATAATCGTGTTAACTGTGTTTTAGCAAAAAATTTGTCTAATGTGTCATATGCACTTTAGAGTTAAAACTGTAATAAAGGGAGATTATTACAATCAATTTTGAACGTGCCAAATTAATCAAATTCCCACTGTGTGACTGACTCTCATACAAGGAGGGCCCAAGACCACAATGGAGGTGCTCACACTCTACAGAGCAATAACACTTTCAGTTAGCTTCAGCAGCGCTACCGCAGCGCTAGGTCCCAATAACTCACAACAAATATCCAACATGTCAGAAAACCCTGCGCCCGTGTGAACTTTAGTCATAAGTTCACTGTGAGCAGCTAATCGCCACTTGTAGGTTGTGGCTAGAGGAAGGGCTGGACTAGGAGCCGTCGCAGCCACCATTACGACAAAGCATGGCGGAAGGAGCAAAGGCAACTAGTTCAGAAGGAAGTTAGAGCAGCTGTGGAGGAGGAGAGGACCAGCAGCAGAGCAGTAGGGATGAGAAAGCAAGGTGTGAACATGGACTGAACTAACTTTGGAGTAAATGCAGTTGTAACTTGGGCGGACTCGGGGCGACCTACAAAGCGCTCGAACATTTGTGAAAACGGCATAAGACACTAGTTAGTTTTGTTAGTGGTTTGTTTACTTTTAATTTTGTACACTTTTTTTGTTTAGGTTTAGGTTACATTTTGGTTAACCTTTTGTACATATTGTAAATAGCCTTAGTTTGATCATTTATTTGTTACCCTCTGTTAAATTTACCCTTTACATTACCTTTTATTAAATTACAACTTTATTTATCCATTTTACATCTTGGTTTTTGTTACAACTTTTTACCTAGCTGAGCCGGGTTGTTACCATAGGATGCAGAGGCTTTGCCGGACAGTCCTTCTGCAAGGCATAGTATACTGTACTTGGCATCACAGGCGGAAGAAGGAGGAGAGCCATCTGAAACACCACAGAGGCAGCAGAGAAAGCCTCTAGCCTGGCTAACGCCAGACTGCTGTGTGCGCTCTAATCTTTTCGAACTTCACAACAGCCTGGGGACCATGGCCGACATTTTTCCATGGATTTGGGCACCAATCACAGAACGAGGAGGGACAGTAAGACGATGACGCGCTATTTGACATACGGAAGCTTGTAGTTTGTTTAGGGATTAAAAAAAATAAAAAAATATTTACGGATCCAACATGACAGCAGCAGACGCGATGCCATCTTTCGATCAAGCTTTAGACCGTGTTCTAAATAGTTTAGCTCAAAAGTTTACAGCAGGTACGTCATGCGTCATCTGATACCATGATACGATTGGCTATGGCTACATGCAGACGCACGAGACACATTCGTAGCGCCCAATAAACGGCTATGAACAATCGTAAACCACACCTCTCCTACGAGAAAATGAATTGATGGTCCCCAGACTAAATATCACTTGTGATTTTAGTCTGGCGTTAGCCAGGCTAGAAAGCCTCTAGGTGGCTCTGGATAAAGAGAGTGGAACCGTGGTTGAGCTGCCAGGGCACAAGCTGAGGGCTGATCAACCTCAGTTGGGTCTGATGTTCGAGAGACCCGAAACACCCGATGACCTCAGGATACATCACTGATGATGTGCACTCACAAATAGCATGTTGATGCCTCAGAGAATCAGATTTATCGCGCTATTATTTATTTGCTTCTAATGTGGCTTGATTTATGAAATGGAACTTTCAGCGTCAGAAAACATGATCGGCAAATAAAAGCTACGCAACGGATTTAGTTAGTTGGGGTAATGAGGAAACTTAACTTACTTGTAAAAGTAACGCTATTCAACACCTGTCCATGGTCAAATCGTCTTCCCTCTTCATCAAAATTGTAAAAACCTGAGGCATTTTTTTATTTTTATTATAAAAGTTTTTAATGGTTTTCAGACATCAATTGACTAATATTTGCTCATTGTAATGCATAACAACAGTGAGCTTGTTAGTGCTAATGACATTAGTGTGCAGTGTCCTCTTGATGAATGACTGCAAAGTAATTACATGGATCTACTTAACAAAGTTTACTGCCACATGTTGTGCAAGTCAGATTCACATAATGTTCTTGTACTATTCTGTGAAGCTTTAGAGCTCCTAGAATAAATCACATGTTCATGGGGAAGGTGAATAAACAGGAAGCACATACGTAGATATGACTTTAATTTGAGACATACAAAGTTTAAACTAGGAGGAGCCATTTATTGCAGTTTTAATACAAGTCTAGGTGTTACTCTACAAAATGCAATTTAAACTGTGTAATGCACAGATCCTAGTTGTTCAATCAGCATATATCATGGTCCCACAAACTAAAACACTTTAATTGATGGCTGTTTGCTTTTTGTGGGGGTGATTTAAGTCTAGAGCACTAGTTAATTTAGATTAGATTTGCATTATCTGAAACAGAAGCAGTTCATTTGTTTAACGAATAATTCCCCGCAACATGCAGGCAACGCAGGTATGTTTAACTGATTGACAAAGGCATTTTTATTGATATGTTACTTTAAAAGGTAGGCTATAGCATGGCAGGTGACATTCATGTTTGGCATGCTCACATCATCACCAGTACCAACACCACAAATAAAACTGATAAAAGTGTCCTTATTCCTTCCTACCACAATACGCCTGTACTTCAAATCCATTTGTAGACAGCCAAAGGAAATATCATTTTGTCCACCTCTACGCAACTCTGTGGAGTAACTGGATCATGCGCATGAAGCCAACATGAGCGTTCTTTATGTATGTAACCGGGGTAAGGATTAGCTTTAGCTTAGGTTCCCCACAATTAATACACAGGTAAGTTCATTGCAAAATAAAGGGCGATAGTTCCATAAATAATCAATAATTTATTTGTCATACGTTTGCTTGGTACAGATTATTTGTGTAGTAAACACACAATTTGCTGTTGCCACAAGTCTCCGTTCAGAAGAACTCACATTTTAACAAAAGGACAATGTTAGTCATTGCCTAGTGGAACTGCAGTCTCCGGCTGGGACAGTGACCTAAAATACATTGTTGATTTGCCTATATTAGCCTACAATGATTGCTCAGCGCAAGTTACAGCCTACCACTCTCCGATGTGCAGGAAGGGACCGATGCTACGCACAAGCAGGACCATCGGGGACCCACACTCCCGATCTACGGCGACCGCTGCTAGCATTTGTCATGATGCATTTCCCCCAAAACATCAGCACTTAAAAGGAACAGGCCACCATTTTTCCATACTGAGATATGTTCTTAGCTGAGCTTAGATGAGCTGATGCGTAACTGTCTGGTCTTTGTGCGTGCGCTCAGTCACGCAAAAAGACCAAAGATGTTGTTAGCATTTAGCCTCTCCTCCCCTCTTCTATGGGGCCAAACAGGGGTGAAGTTAGAAGCGATGAATTCCTTCCACGTGTTCCCTATTTAAATACGGTTACGTATTTAAAGATATTACTGCTAGGACATCAAAGTGCTCCTCTTTACAATAATAGTACCCCTTTTTATCCGCTTAGAAAATCGACATGTTTAATTTTGTGTGTTTATACTAGAAACGTGAGTATGCTCACGTAATGGTATTTAAATTGAGAAAACGTGGAAGAGCTTGGTTGCTTCTAACTTTGCCCCGTTTGGGTCTATAGGTGCTAAATGCTAACAACATCTTTGGTCTTTTTGCGTGACTGAGCGCACGTGTAAAGACCAGACAGGTACGCATCAACTCGTCTAAGCTCAGGTAAGAATATATGTCAGTATGGAAAAACGGTGGCCTATCCTTTAAAGGAAGGCTTTTTCTGGACAATAATGTAACAGTAGTTACCTGCTTGCCAGAACCATTAAGCACCACCATGCTGGCGACCCCAGGAGTACAAAAGGCCAGAGGAGCGCACATTAACTTTGACTGGGCACCCCCAGCTGGTGGGCAGAATAAAACACCTGTATTCTCAGACGACGTGAATGATGAGCAGGAACTGAACATGACGCAAAAAGAAAGGGGGCAGTTGTATAGGCCATGTCTAAATTAGTATTTTGTAAAGTTGTAATGTCTTTGTCAGCAGAGTTGCATCTATATTGAGCACACATACAATCAAGATGTGTCTGCAAAGGCGCTAAAATCAGCATGCTACACACAGCACTGCTGTTTTCATTAGCACTCATTCACACACACTGCATCCAGGATCGATACTTTCTCACCTGTGAATCAGAAAACCAGGATTAGAGCCAGTTCCAAGGGCAGTAATGACTAGCACTTGCACTTTAATCTCTTATACACATGATCCTGTAATATTCCTATGGATTTCTTCAAGGCTACTCATGCGCAGGTGTCTTAGTGCTGTCACACATGTCCACCTGAACTTACAAACATCAATTTGTCTTTTAACCTGGAAATAAAAAGGAATTAGGAACAGAATGTTACAAACAAAATTCAATGAGATGACATGAATCAAGTAATCAAATGCAAAGTGTGTTAATAACTGTGTGTCTGCCGTTATTCTGTACAACAGTGTTTCCCAACCAGGAATACAGGGACCTGGGGTCACTTGAGCACTTAGCACTTAAAAACAAAGTGAAACTGTTGAATTTCAATATAAATTTTAAAGGAAAGTTAGTTTTAATTATGCTTTTCGGTAAAAGGTTTTATTTTGAGAGTATTTTAGCTTCGTTTTGTACACAACACACAATTAAATACTGAATAATCTAGGTTTAGTTGGTCCATGTGCAATAATATTGGCGAGATAATCAAGGCAGGGGGTACACACGGAGTATAAATGAGCAACTCAAGGGGTACGTGGACAAAAAGGTTGGAAACCACTGCTGTACAAAACGGAGTGTAAACAGCAGGGATATCCAACTGACTCAAACCACCAGTGGTGGGAATTAAAATGAATAAATATATCATTTAAAAATTCAGCCCGAGCTGAGGAATCTCGTGTGTAAACTTGCAAATACTGCGAAAATTCAATGTCTATGAACATATTGATACCGCTCTGTAATAATGTTTTTGATTGACATAATTTCAATTCTATGCATGTGTCTGTGTGGGCTCTCTGTCGTACAGGAGTTGTCCATCTTCATTGAAGGTTCTTGAGTTGTCTTCTGTATCTGTAGTTGAAGCGTCGAACGTTTCGCCTCTCATCCAAAAGGCTTCATCAGCACACTAAAGTTCAGTTGAGCCTGCAGTCCAGATAAAGACCATGGGGAGGAGTTTCACTAGGCTAAGTCCCTCCCCTCTATTAACAGCTACTCTCACCTGTAGGTAAACATCTTTGTGGTCTTGGAAGTGTCAGGTAGGTCGTTAAGGCTTAGAACAACACAGACTCTGAAGCAGCAAATGTGCAGGACTACAAGAGCCTGGTCCTGTCCACATTAGACACTGTCTAATGGATTCAACTAAGAAGGTATGTTTATTGAAATTTTGTTATTACATTTGATTACAGTTTATATTCAAAGCATGTACAGTATACTATTGTTAAATTCAACTCAATTATTCAATTCAATATCAAACTTGCGTACGGTGAAATCAGAGCGTAGTGGGGTGTACGAAAAATCACCGCCTGTTTTAGCATTTATCAATCTGAACCTGGCGTACGGTGCGTTCAAATCCTACACCAAGTCAGGAGGTGGTGTACATGACATGATACGCCAATTTTAAGTAAACAGCGCAGGAAAACAGCATGAATTGCATTGCCATATCGCATATTATCCTCATTAGTGATTTAAACATAAAACAAGGCTACAGCGTTAATGTTTATGGACAGACTTGATTCAATGTTGCGCTGCATCGACACGCTTCTCCACGCCACGGGCTGAGCGCAGAGGCTCAGCACCGGACCAGAGACACTAGAACCTGGACTGCAAGCCACAGAGACGCTTATGGTGTTATGTTTCGTTTTTTGTTTTTAACAAAAGACCGCTGCATGCGCAAACTTTGTGTGGATTCCCCGCCTCACACCCGCGGCCGCTGCCGTGTACAGGACACCGGGCCTCACCTCGGTCTGCGCGAGGCCATGCTCTGTGTTCTGGCTGGATTGAGCGCTAAGTCTGTGGACCGTATTCCGTGTTCGCGAGTAGCCTGGGTGTCAAACAAATCCTTCGACAGCTTTCTTCGGTCCGGACGGGTTTGTAAGGTCCGGGTTTGAGCGGCGCACAGGGTCTGGTGACCGTGCGCTCTCCTATCGTCAGAGGAATAATCAAAGCAGCTGTCTTCGGGCCGGACGGGTTCGTTAGGTTCCGGTCGGCTGTCAGCTCTCCGCGCACCTGTTTCCTCCCGGGAAATGGCTCTGCTTAAGCCGAAAGACGCCTAGTCCTGCCCGGCTCTAGCGCTGAGTCCCCGGAGCTGACAGCTGCTTTTCGCTGGTTCAGATCATGGTCCAGAGTCTGCTCTGACTGCAGCGTTATATCCACGCTTTTTTTATTATGTGGTCAAATTTTATACCCTTTTTATATACAGTAGGGTATTTAGGCCTACAGCTTATTTAATAAAGGTCACTTTTTATTATTAGCCTATTTCTTTTTTCCCCTCAGAAAATTAGAAAAGGTTTTCTGCTTACCTTGATCTGTGGCCGCCTTTCCCCTTTGAGTGGTCGAGGGGTCTCGTCAGGGTTCGAATTACAAAGTGGCTTTCGGGGGAGCCCTATTTTCCGATCCTCCCTGACTAACTTTAACGCTTTTGGTGCGTGTGAGAAGTTCAAGTGTTGACGTAAACGTAGTAATTTCAGTGCAGCGCCGCCACGCATGGATGGTCACAGCAGGAGACACAGCATTGCATTTATTAGCGGAGACAGATGTTCGGAAATAGTAATGTAATGAGCGAATAAACACACAGCATTGACACATTTTTTATATCATCAGGCTTTCAGGGGAGCCCAGGTCCTTTTCAGGGGAGCCGAGCCGAGTTCTCTGCTCTGTACTTTTTAAAATGTAAATGTGAAGATGTCATTATAGGGATTACCAGCACTGCCTTTAGTCAAAGAAGTTAACTACTACTTAAGGACATATTTTTAATGTATTACTTTATTTATTAATTTATCTATTAATTAATTAATTTGTTTGTTTGTTTGTTTGCTTGCTTCCGGATTTGAATAACCCGTTATCAGTCCCCAGTTGTACCCCAAAACTATCTCTGCTAATCCTGTGTCAGATCATTTAAGGAAAGTGCCTCTGAAGCAAAAGTAATTATTTCAGGAGGGAAATTAAATGATCCGCTGACGTAGTAAAGCTTCATTAGGGTAAAGAGGATGCTGATTCTTCCACACCCTTCCCACAAGGAATTTGTATTTCTTTTGATCAGCAAGTGCTCTGGAAAAGTGCTTTAAATAACATTAACAAGATGAAAAAGGGCGTAAAAATGTTTAATCCAAATCTGGCTATATTGATGATAAAACTCTTATAATTAATGAACTGCAGCTGCTGATGGGGATATTGTTTGTTAAATGCTATTGAAAACCAACTAAAATATATCAAGTATAAAACACTCGCATCTGTCCTAAAACAATTAAGAGTCTGTGCATGATTCAAAAGGCCGACCTAATGTCATAACATTATCTGCAGTTTCATTAGGAAGCGAAAAAAACAATCAATGTATTTTTTTGCTTACTTCTAATTTTAGGAAAAAGTGCAGTGGGGACAACAAAAGTTCTCGTAACCTTTCAGCATGTTAGCACTCACTCATTAGACGATGCTGCTCCGGGCAATGTGAGCCATAAGAGTACACTGTGGACATTGTTTTCTCCCCTGCCGAGGTCAGGAGAAAAGATGCTGCCAGCTGCACTCTGTGTGCACTAAACTTCCAAAAACCATACAGATAAAGTGGTATATAGCACATATCACATTGCCCGAGGTTTACGCCTGAAAATTGAAATGACTTAAATGATTGAGATAATAAAATGGAAATAAAACTACAGAGTACAGTTTAAGAACAGTTTAAGGCCCCTGCTTCTTCTGTTCTACCCCTGACCAGGCCACCAGCCGCCACAGGGCTACCATGGCTGCGAGACAGGAGGTCCACATGAATATAGACAACTAGGCTCATCACTGTTGCTGTTTTTGTAAAAACATAAGATCATTAACTGGAGAGGATGTTGTCAGTGAGATTTCTCTTGGTCTCTTGGTGTGTGGCTAATGGAGGAATGTGTTGACTGGGTGTAGGTGACCCAGCTGGTCCAGTTGCAAGTGGTGCACTATAGATTAGATTAGATTAGATTTTTATTGTCTACCGAGGTAAAATTCATCTCACTGACAAATAAAAACACAAGACTAGGACAATACAAACATGCCCTAGAAAAATGCATACAAAAACAAATGTAGAAAAATAAAGCAAACAATATATCAGAACAGTTCCGTCCATTTCTGTGGCAATTGTGTTCAGGTCACTGCTTCATTCGGAATTCCCACAGCACAGGGGGCAAAAGATTTCTTAAACACAGCCTTTTTAGCCAGTGGAACTCTGTATTGCCTCCTAAAGTTTAGACGCTCAAACTGAGGGTTCAGACGGTGAGCGGAGTCAGAGGCAATCGCTCGAGCTTTAGTCAGTGTCCTCTCCTTGTACAGCTCACTCAAAGGTCTCTGAGGTCTCCCCACAATCTTAGAGCCCATTGACACCACCCTGTTCAGTTTGTTTTTTGTTTTTTGTACCATGCAGTGAGGTGGAACGTCAGAACACTCTCAACAATTGATTTATACACAGATTCTAGAATTTGTGCTGACCCCGTTACTACTGAGTTCTCTCAGAAGGTACAGTCGCTAAGAGCACTTTTTGAACACCTCCTCAGCATTGCTTTGAAAGTTGATCTGGGCGTCTAAGACTGTGCCAAGGTACTTGAAAGTGCTCACTATCTCCACACTCTGACTGTTGAGTGACACATGATGTCAATTTGTGTTGGGATTGGAGCAAGATGTTAAAACAAGTTCCTTGGTTTTGGCCACATTAATTTGAGGCTGACTGCTGTTACACCAGTTTTGTAGGGCCTTGTTGTGATCTAGTTAGACCCCCTCAGCTGACGGGTTATTTGGATGCAGGACAACAATGTGCGCCATATCATCGGTATATTTTAACTATTTGATTTGGGTGTCATATATTTTTAATTCATTTGTAAAAAGACTGAATATAACCGGCGATAATACGCTGCCATGTGGACATTGTCGGCGTATTCTTTAATATATGGACAGAAGACGGAGGCTCGGTCAATTAAAATCAATCATGGTTTTATTCCCTAATATTACAATCTAACATACAAATTATGCGAAGGCTGTCCCTCAGCATGTGGGTTGGCCAGCGGCCTCTGGCCAGAGAGACAGCACCTTCTGTGCGCAAGTAATTTATAGGAACAGGACGTAGTAGGCGTCTCCTTGTCGTCATCACTTCCTCTGCACAATCTGACTCCTCCTTCTAACACACTGCCCCCAGTGGCTCCAACAGTAAAGACAATAACAATGGGGCAGTAAAATGTAATGTCTGCTCAGTTTTAAACACCAGCTTCAAATTAACCTTAAAGCAAAGGTTACATTAACACAGTTTTTATATATAATCACTAAAGCCTAGTATGATAAAAATATGTATAGAAATATTTCCACATTGTGTAATAATATTTCCTCAACATCCAGTGCTCACAGTGAGCTTCATTTGATGTGCTGTTTAGGGATATGTCTTTAAATCTTCATTGATTTAAAAGCTGAACTAAAATCTAAAAATATGACCCTATGCCTGTGCCTGAGTGAGATGTTTGGTGACAGTGTTGAAAAAACAGGAGGGCATCGTCTGTGCCTCTTCTGCTTTTGTAGGCAAATAGGAGTGGGTCCTGTAAAGTGGCCGCTGAAGATGTCACATGATTGATGTCACTCGCTCCATAGTTTTACAGAGACTGGAGGTTATTGCAATGGGCCTAAAGTCATTGAGTGCTCTTGCACCTGCATGTTTAGGCACTGGCCTGATCTGTGTGAATTTCCAAGCTGAAGGCACAGTGTGAGTGTCCAGAAGCTGCTGAAAGAGCCTTGTGAAGACCTCATATACAGTTGTTAAGCACAGTGTTTCAGCCTTCAAACTGTCTGGGCCTGTTCTCTTATCTGGCTGCAGTTTAAGAAGACTGGACTACAATCACCTGATATGTTACTTCTATCTCTGGTCTATTTGATAGTTGAGTGAATTGTTGTTACTTTTAGGTAGACCCCTGTTGGTGAATGGTCTCCCTATTATGCGTGTGCTCCTTGGGACATGTGACCTTTTTACCCTGCTTCTGTGCTGCTACTCTCAGCACTGGCAGACTGGGTTTTCTCACCCTGAGTCTGGTTTAGTTGGTATAGGAGAGCTGGGAAATGGACTACTAATCTTATGATTCTCTCTTCTCTCAAAAGTGCAAAACAATTCTAAGACTGCTAAATCTAATATATATATATATATATATATATATATATATATATATATATATATATATATATATATATTATTAAAAAATAAGTGGAAAATATATTTCTGCCTATCAGCCAACAAACCTGTGTAGCCTGATATTTAGTGTGAGGTAATTAACATGGCATTGTTGAGTGGGTCAAATTTTCTATTTTATCTCACAACATTCAGTTGAATTACTTTTTTTGCATTGTGAACAAAAATTAAGTTTGCCAGCGTGTCAGGTATTGGTCCAGTGACCAATTTTTGTTTAAACTAAGTGTAGCAAGATGAGTGGTGATGGTATAATTTAGCAGGATTTAAATTAAATAGATAAACCAAAAAGACAACGCCACCGGAGAGAAGGCTCCGGGCCTCTAAAAGCTCATAGGTTCATTCATTGAAAGAGGGCAAGATGTTCCAAAATTATATAACACTTATTTGATCATATTTGCTTCATTTAGAATCTTTTGTTCACCTTTCCATTACTTTAAGATAACAGTGGTCATTCAGTCCACAGTTCATAGTTTAACATTTGGTTTTCACAACATAAACTGAACAAAAACAAGGCAGCAGGAAAACAAAAAGAGCAGGAACATGACCACACCCCTCAACCGTCGCACGCCCACACAAGCTCCTCGGCCGGTCCGATGCTTCGATAGTGCTCACACGAGGACCCCAGCAGACCCCGGACCGCCATCACCGAGCAGAGCCTTGGACGCCATGGAATGGTGCGCTATCAAGCCCTCAACCATCCACGACACTGACAGGAGACGTAAACACACCCTGGGCGCTCCCAGCCCAGCGGACCCAAGGTGGAAGTACGGAGAATAGCAGAGCATGAATGAATGAAAGGGAGGGGCTTTTATACGATTTTTAGGGGTTGGGTGCCATCTGCTGATGTTCCGATGCTATGTACTAATAATGAATATTAATTAATAAAATATACTAGCCTATATTTAACAATAAAATTGGTAATGCCACATAAAGAATAATGTTAGGTGTGTTTTTTCAGCATCTCAAGGTTAACAAGATGGGGAATAAGTTATTTAAGTGCCGATTGTAAGATTGTGTCTGTAAATACAACATGCTGGTGAAATGGCAGATAATGGAAGAGTCTCACAACTGGCTAATGCACAGCTCACATAATGGTGTCCTTCCTTTGTTTGTACCATGTTACATGGTCTAACAGTGTGCTATTTTCGGATAACCCAGTATGTCATGCACTCAGTATGATGGCTTTCAGCACATTGCACCATGAAAAGTACAACCGGTTAGTTTAATTAAAAGTGGAGTGACAAAAACATGTTCCTTAGCCTACAGTTTAACCTCTATCGACTGCAACCAAGGCAACGGCTCACTTTGAGAAGTAAAATGAGCATTCAGGACAATAGTTTCTTCAACAAAAGCGAGGTATGCAATTTGTCAAAGGACAAAACAACAATGGCCCCATCCCATGCTTTACCTGCTCTGAAGAAGTGATGTAGCTTGCTTATCTCCCCGCAATTTATTATGCACTCAACTTTAAGGGAAAGAAAAGCGAGTTGTAAATTGCAGTCTACTTCATCAATGTTGAAGCACATACATCTTTTATAATGGCAGCAAGTCAACAGTGAATTAGCTTTAAAATGGCCATGGGCATAATGTTCCCATGCTAAGTGAACTTGTGTAGTGTGTCTTTAGGTAAATGGAAGTTCTACGTAATGTTTGCAGTGCACTGAATACATTTGCATAAAATCAATCACCGCCCACACAATTTATATATTTAGAGGTAAATACTAACTAAACGTTTGGCATTTCTTAATCCCTAACAATTGTTTGAATGTAAAGGAGGATTTTTCAGACACGCTGTCGCCACAGAAAACACACACATTTTCTGACACAAACACCCCATCAGTCTCAGCTTGGACCTTTTCTTATTTATTTAATTATTCATTCATTCATTCAATAATGTATATGTGTTCAATCATTCATTCATTCGTTGTATCAATACTGTAAAATTCCACTCTTTCTAGTTTGTAAAATGTCCTGAACAGAATGCCATTTGAAATAGACGTTTTTCTGTGACTATGAATCTAATGAAATCCCATCTGGTCAGCGAACATCTATATTCTATGTTCTTGTACATTTTATGCAAAGGCTCTACACTGGAATCATTAGCTTTGAACACAGCTGAACACCCCGAGAGAAGAGCAGTGCGAACCAGCGGGCCGTCCTCTTTGTGCTTGTTACAACTGCATGGGCACCCAGCACGCCTTCTCAAGTCTGCAGGAGATCCACTGACTTCCTGAACTCCTGAGGGCTTCCTATCCACTTTCAATAAACCCAATAATATCTGATTAGTGTAATAGGGTGATTACAGGCATTTTACATAGCTCTTGAGTTCTTGTGGGTAAAATTAGCGCAATTCATATGTACAGAATATAGCATGCGGTTGCAAAAGGCGGACACACAAACATAACAGGACAGCAAGCTCAGTAATTCTGCTCTAGACCTTAACCAAAAGGTACATTTAGTTTGACAAGTGTCCATCACCTGGATGGCATTATACCCATTAGTGGCCAAATGTTATCTATACCGCTGTGCAAGGCAAAAATAATCTGACAGTCAATTGACCATGCACTAAACTAAGGCCACCCAGTTGAACTATGAATAACCCTATTTTCCGGCAACGCCTGTCAATGGTGGAAGTGGCGGCCCAATTAGCTCCACTAGAGTTGTCACTGTCCTTGACGAGATTTTCAGGGGCAATGGACCATTAAGTGGAAATAGATTTTCTGCTACAATCTGGAGTTATTTCCCCCCTTTAAAAAATGATAAAAATTTGCAAAGGCATCACTTACCCCGGCCATGCAGCAAAATAAAATGAATCACACAGTTATAACAATGACATCCACCCGCATCAATTTTACTGTTTTGACAAAAAGAAAAAAACGTGACATCTATTAAGCTAAAATGCTGCAATGCAGATTTGAGAATGCATAAAAGAAAGATTGCTTCTTACATTCCCACTGGCTTTACCTTTCCACATCTTCCTGCAGATCAATAGTGCGCTTTTGATAAATGGGAAGTCAATGTGCTTTTCCTTCTTCGTAAGTGTTCAGAGCCCAGTCTTTTATCTAAACAAAACCACTGTAGTTTTATACAAGCAAACCTTATCAACAGCTCTCCCAGTAATTGCACAGAAAATGAAAAGCACCGCTGCAATTAGATTAAGAAAAGTGTTCCAAGTGTAAGTCAGATTTGACACTAACTGTATCATTATCTCCTTAATTAACACAGCGGTGTAGACTGTGCATGGGCAACAAAGTTCACAATAAGTTCAAGGCAGAGGTTTCAAATTAAAATGACATACAACTGAAATGCAGCCAGTAGATAGTGGCTGTGCAGTACTTCATAATATTTCTGCCAGAATATAATTGGATTTAGTCAAGTCCTGCTTTAGCACATTTATCATGATTTGGGAGGAACAGTGGCGCAGTGGTAAGTACTTTTGCCTCATTGCAAGACGTTCTCCTCATGCATGTTTTGTCAAGGTGCTCAAGTTTTAATAACCTGTATCGGTACACTCTGGAGCCAGGATGAATATCAAGCTTTTATTGTAATTGTCATGTAAATAACAACTGTATTACATTGAGCAGCGGTTCCCAAAGTGGGGTCCAGGGCCCCCTGGGAAGCCTCAGAGGCACTGCAGGGGTGTCCCAAAGCTTTTCTTAAAAACAAGTAGGGGCCCCCGAGAGAACTTTGGAATGATCGGGTCACATCACTACATGTTGAAGATAAAATACATAATGTAAATGGTGAAGAATCTCACCTTACAAATACCCACTGTGTAAACATGAGCACAATATAATAGTATACAGTGCAGGCACAAGTGTAATAAACAATAACAGCCTTAGCTGCAGCAAGAGACATATTAGAACCAGATCTAAACAAGAGCCTTGGGTCAAATTGTGGAGTTCAAATGTAATTGATTCAGCAATGCAAAGTCCAGTTCACAGTAGGGTATTGTTTACTGTCCATGGGAGGAAGGGGGAGAAGGGAGTCGAGTACTGTTCAGCAGCCTGGCGCATATGGCCCTGTACCTTCTACGGGAGGACAGAAGGTGATAGGCCGGGTTGTGTTGGTCACGCAGGATGCTGTGCTACTTCTTCAGACAGCACTTGGTGTAGATAGTACTGATCTCTGGTAGAGTAGTCCCAATGATTATCCCCACTGTCTTTACCACCCTCAGGAGTGCCTGATGATCGGCCAGTAAAGCTGGAGAACCAAAATCCATAAACAAGGTACATTTTACATCCATACAAATACAATTCACATGTGTGTATTCAATAACATACTGTCCAAATCCAATAAACATAGAGCACACATGTCAAGTGGGAGAGGACAGCAGTATACGTATATCAGGGGTATAACAATGCACCATGCCACGGTGCCATGGTTCAACAATCTGACGATATGCACCACACGAAAGTGACGGTGCAAGTTTTAGTGTATATTTCTTTTTGGAGCTTTTAGCCATGTTGTTATGCTATTTCCTTATCAAAAACACCCCCAGAGTGTTTTTTGACTTCATTCACGCAGTTCTAAGTAATCCTCCTGAATCCTGCTCTCTGAGCAGCTGCTCCCCACTCTCCTGGAAAACGACTGACATGTTGTGTCGTCAGAGCGGAACGGATGTGCTCGACGTCTGTAATGTAATGCATTACAGCCTGATTTTAATTTGTAAAACAGCTATTTTCATTATTTCTGTCGTAAGGAAGAAAGAAAGGGGGAAAAAAAGAAGGAACTGCCTGCCTGCCCCTACAGAGAAAACAAACGCACCCCCTGAGCATCTGAACAGATGTCATGTTTGCACCAAAAGTTGTGAAGAAGGAGCTCTTTCTAACCTACTCTGAACACCTGTTCTTTTTTCTTACCTAACGATAATGTCACGGAGTAAAGTGCATTTGGCTGCGAGAGGTACAGGACTTTATTCAACCTTCCTAAAGAAGAGGCCACTCGCCAGAAGTTGGAATTTCTCTCCGGCATTCAGCAACTATCAGCCAAAATAGTGTTTGTCTGTGACTGTCTCTGATGGATGCTTGGTGAACCTTGGCCAGAATCAAAGTGGATTCACTTTTATAACCAACGCGAGTCCCATAATGGAAACACCAGAGTGTTAGCGCGTGTGTTAGCCATTTATGAAGCTGTGTTGCACATGTCAACTCCTTACAACTGCATCGTGAAGAAACTTCGCTTTTTGCTGTGGTATTTATATTTCTACTACTACTAAAGTATGAGCGGAGAGAGGGGGCGGGGTTAACTGAATCCAAGTGTTTTGTCTTCCGGGTTTGAAAAATACCTCCAGAAAACACTTATATTTATCACAAAAATTAGTACTCCATAGTGGTAGTGGTACAATATATTATATAAATGTCTATACTTTAGGCTACAATAGCATGATACAGATCCTTTAATATTTAACCTGTGTAGCGAATGCCATGTGTGTGTATGTGCTCCCAAACAGAGCACATGTGCGTCATCATCACTTACCACTAAACTGAAGGCTGCAAACTCCAGACCTCCAAAGATCATCTTGTCAGATCATCTTGCCAGACCTCCAAAGATCATCTTTGGAGGATTTTGGAGGATTACATCCTCCAAAATCACATGAAATCTGCGTGGCTTTGTAAAGGTTTCTCCAGCAGATGAAAAGGCTGTGGTAAATGATAGAGCTCCAGTGCGCCGTAGAAAAAAGATGCTTAAGATCCAATCTTGGTTAAAATCCGTCTCAAAGTTTCCAAAAATGTGAAATCAAAACTGAAACTTACCACTTCAGCACATGGCCTACACTGCTTTTTCTTTACTTTGGAACAGTTTTGTTTTCTATTTTGTTAAATTGTATTATGAACCCAGGGCCACATTTTATAATAAAGCAGCTTTGAAAAATTAGAAAACATTGCCAATTCTTTAAAAAAAAATCTCTATTGCACTTGCACCGTGATGCATCGAGATAACTGAACCGTTACACTCCTTATATATACTGTGGAAATATTTCTATACACATTTTTATCATACTAGGCTTTAATGATTATATATGAAACTGTGTTAATGTAATCTGTGCTTTAAGGTTCATTTGAATTGGGCGTACATTTTATTACTCCATTGTTATTGTCTTTACTGTTGGAACCACTGGGGGGCAGTGTGTTAAAAGGAGGAGTCAGATTGCGCAGAGGAAGTGCCGACAAGAACATTCCAAGAGCACTGATTGGTTCAACACGCCTACTTCATCATGTACTTTTATGTTGCTCAGGGGGACTGCCTCTCTCTCTCTTCTCTCCTCGCTGGCCGACCACCATGCTGAGGGACAGCGCTCCGCATAACTTTTGTTTTAGTTTGTAATATTAGGGAATAAAACAATGATTTTGATTTTAATAGAACGAGCCTCCGTCTTCTCTCCATATAAAGAATACGCCGACAATACACACACACACACACACATACACAAACACACAGGTATTCATCGTATAATTAGAATATCATGAAAAAGTGTATTCACTTCTGTTATTCAACTTAAACAGTGAAACTAAAATATGATACTCATTACATGCAAAGTGAGATATGTATAGCCTTTATTTGTTAAAATGTTGATGATTATGTTTCAGCTTGTGAAAACCCTAAATTAAAAATCTCATAAACTTAGAATATTTTGAAAATAGACTGTAAGCCATTCATAATATATATATATATATATATATATATATATATATATATATATATGTATATGAAACAGTGTAAATTCTAAGCCATAGGTGGTTAGTTCAGTATCCTGAAGCCAAGTCTGTCAAAAACTCAAAGTCCAGCAGTCTTATATTAACTTCATAAGATTGTTTAAGCCATATGCTTAAAGTATTTTGCATACATAAAACAGAGGGCTGCGGATGAAATGTTGCTTAGCTAACATCGGAAGGCTACTGAAGTGCTATATAATAGACAGCTGCTGGAACAGAGCCTGATTAGAACCACAGTGTGTGTTAGATGTTTACTGTGCTGCTTTTGGAGTATGCGTGTCACTCAAAGGGAGAAGCCACTTTCGTTTGTTGACTGAGTGGAGCTGTTAAAGCCAAGTGTTGATTGAGTAAACTCTATGTGGTCTGGTCTGAAATGAAAACTTGAAAACAGCTCAGTGTTTACATCCACAAGAGAAAGAATGGATGGGCACACAGGAAAGCCCAAAGACAAATATCAAAACAAATAGACACACATTTATAACAAGCGATCAAATCATAATGTGGAAAGATGCACACACGCTGAATCAAACATGAACAGATTACATAAAAACACTCATATTCTAAAACAGTAGACATAACTGCAAGATTTATACAAAATGGTAACAGCTTTCTGCTAGTTGGTGGAATATATTTATTCAGTTTTTATTATTTATTATTTCACAGAATACTTAGTGAAATTGTCTGGTCCGAATCATGGGTCTCATTCACGGCATGTTCCTCCGCACAAATTTGTTTTAAAACGTGCATTATGCAACTTTTTATGTGAAAAAAAGTTTATATTTGTGCGTATTTGACCTTGCAGTGAGCCATCTATGGAGGACCGTGGCTGCCAAAACAATAAATAAATAAATAAAATAAAGATCGAATTTGCAAAGAAATGCATGCATTTATTGTAATAAGTGCATTTATTTATTTATATATTTATTTATTTATGTATTTATTTATATATTGACTTATTTATTTATGTATTTTTGTATTTATTTTTGTATTTATTTTTGTTTTTATTTATTTATGTATTTATTTATGTATTTATTTATGTATTTATTTATGTATTTCTCTTAATGTATGCAAATCATGGGGTGGGTCTGGATGCCGCTGCTGTAAGGTGATTATTTATGTCTGTATTTTTGTATTTATTTTTGTTTTTATTTATTTATTTATTTATTTCTGTATTTCTCTTAATGTATGCAAATCATGGGGTGGGTCTGGATGCCGCTGCTGTAAGGTGATTGGTTAATCTTTCTCCATGCACACATGCCTTGTCCAGCATAGACACTGCCAAACACGAGCTCTGCTTCAGTCTATTGACAGTGGCACAGAGTGGGTCATATTATGACCGGAGGATCGGCAGTTCGAATCCTGCAGGGGCACACTGTTGTTGTGTCCTTGGGCAAGACACTTCACCTGCCTTGCCCCCAGTGTCTGCCTACACTGGTGTATGAATGAGCGTGTGAATGGGTGAGTGGATCCTTGCTGGAAAGCACTTTGAGTGTAGAAAGGCGTCAGTGGTGCAGTGGGTAGAGCGGGTTGTCTCATGATCGGAAGGTCAGGGGTTTGAATCTCGCCTCCAGCGTAGACATAACCAAACATGAACTCTTCTTTAGTCTAGCACTTTTCCACCTCATTCATACACCAGTGTACGCAGACACTGGGTGCAAGGCAGGTGAAGTGTCTTGCCCAAGGACACAACAACAGTGTGCCCCTGCAGGATTCGAACTGCCGATCCTCCAGTCACAAGATGACCCGCTCTGTGCCACTGTCAATAGACTGAAGCAGAGCTCGTGTTTGGCAGTGTCTATGCTGGACAAGGCATGTGTGCATGGAGAAAGATTAACCAATCACCTTACAGCAGCGGCATCCAGACCCACCCCATGATTTGCATACATTAAGAGAAATACAGAAATACAGAAATAAATAAATAAAACAAAATAAATGCATAAATAAATAAATACAGAAATAAATAAATAATACAGAAATAAATAAATACATACAAAATAAATACAGAACTAAATACAAAAATACAGAAATAAATACAGAAATAAATAAATATATAATTAAAAACATAAATTAAAAAAATAAATATATAAATAAATAAATGCATGCATTTCTTTGCAAATTTGATCTTTATTTTATTTATTTATTTATATATTTATTTATTGTTTTGGCAACCACGGTCCTCCATAGCCAGCGGCTGTATGAGTGGTCAGCATGGTGCCTTTACTTTCCGTCACAGTGGTTTCTAGGACGCTCCAAGATCAAATGTTCGGAAGATTTTCACTGCCATCTCACCAGAAAACCTACAAAACAATGTATCCTAGAATGTTGTAGAGGCCATCATGATCTAAAGTAAAGATGCCACTGGGTCAGTACATGGTCAAATACACACAAATATAAACTTTTTTTTTTCACATAAAAAGTTGCATAATGCACCTTTAAGTCCTTCTTAGGAAGGTTTTTGGTTTTCATAAAATTTGTTCTGAGCTGAAAACGTTTCACTGGAAGAACAAACAGTCAGGAGGACCCTTTCGCAAAAAACAATATCCAGATCTGTTCACGATCATGATGGAACTCAAAATTCTGAGTCATATATATTTGCATATTATATCATGTATTAATTAACTCCAGAAACATGTAAATACATTTATAATAAAATATAGAGAGCGTGTTATTTTCAGATATAAGTTGGAAATACTACTTGTAGTCTTATTAATGGCAACTTTAGTACTAACGTATTACTGCTAAAACGTTTTAGTGCCACCGCTTGTTGACGTTATTTGATAAAGGCGAGCGTCGGCCTCGATCTTGCACTGAACGTCACACTGCCACCGCACTGAGGGGCTGACCTGCGAGAAGAGAAGGAAAAACATTTGTGATATATATTTAATCATTTTGTAATGAGAGAAAATTAATGTTTCAAAAGATGTGGGTGGGTCCTTGAGCGCAGGCGCCTTTGACTGCCTGTTGCACACGGCACTTTTTGTCCTTTTATGGTGAAAGATAGGCGGAGACATACGTTTATTACTCCTAACATGCACGCGCTTCCAATTTGGCATTCACCACCCTCCGAACATTCTATAGGGATTATTTTCCCTATAGAATGTGTCATGAATCTGACTGTTCTTTGTAAATACAGATTTGAAAAGGTTTTTTAAGAAGGTGTTTATGAATGAGGCCCAATGTATTCTGAAGAGAATACTTTGAAATTAAACTGTATATAAGGCAGTGCTTTCCAACCTTTTTATGACTCCCCCATCGTTATCATCGAAAATAAGCCACCATATTATCCTTTACACAAAAAATAAGTACAGTACAAAATACTTCCAAATGGTTTGGCATTGATGAATAATTCAATTTGAATAGACATCTCTCCCCTTTGCAGTGCCCAACCAGCATCAGACAAGGGCAGAGAGCACACAGAGCCACAGACACACACCCATTCATTTCAGCCTCTGCCAAACTGTAAATCAAGCTAATCATTAGCATTATACGTTTGGTGCTGTCAATTATTAAATTATTTATTTATTTGATATGGACATAACAATAGGACAAACCAGATGCATTGTTTTAAATTGTATAGCAACACTGCTAATTTTCAACACCTGTCCATAGGAGGCTTTTACACACATACAACAGAACACATGTTCAAGGGGTCACACTTACGCTGTTTACATTTCATCAAGCATTATCATCCGTGCAGGTCTGGTCTGCTTTTTACAATTTCAGACCTTTATTAAAGGTGTTCATGTCAGGCAGAGAGTTCCACAATCTTGATCCAATAAAAGATAAGATGGACTGACCAAAAGATGATTGTGAAACTTGGGAGAACACAGTCCCCACTGACCGAGGCTCTGAGCCTGGAAGAGCACTGAAAACAACAGTGACACATGACAATTGAAACATTTTAAAAATAATTTCAGAGTACTAATATTTGCAAAATTTCCAAAAGTAAAAACTTGTTCTTACTTTTGCAAATTTTACAAAGCCCAATCTTCCGCCCTGTGCAACAACAGCGTTGTTCAAGGCAAAGCTGGTATCTTGCGTACAAAGAACGGTGCACCAGAGCTTTCGCCGATTAGCATTGGACGAACAACCAGAGACCTTTTCTCGATGCGTCTTAGCGAGCTAAACAGAGGGCTGTCCAATCTACCTGTACACTGTTGCATTGTTCTTCTGGATCCTGCTCTGTCTTGCCATCGCTTTTTTGTCCAGGGAGTTGCCATAGATACACTGCAGGAGCGGAGCACACCAATGATACAGCAGGCTGTGTGGAGGTACGAGTGTCTGGTGGAATACTGTGCCTCATTCTCTGCACATAAAAGCAAAGCTAAGAGACTTGTTTCACTTACTTGTTACTTACCTGTACGGCACGTTACTCCTCTGCCTCTTCACCGCTGTTTGAGGTTATATTTGTCAACAGTGTGAAGTAGGGTCGCTGGACAAGTCCCTAGCAGGCGGAGAGCAAACCTGCCAGGACAAAGCTGAGCACCCGAGGAGCAGTGAGGGGGAGCTCGCAATATGTGAGGAGAAGGAGTGAAGAGCACAGTGGATTAAGAGGGTCATACTAAGCTGAACAATAGTGGCTTATGTAGGTCCCCTCCCCCTTTATTGTAGACCTTCATCCCCTATTACCAATTTATTTTTTAGATGTATAAACAGACTTTGGATCCTCTTTAATTTGATGTTTTTTTATGAATGCCTGTTTTATTAAGAATCAAAAGTTTAACTTATGACCTCTTGTTGATAGAGATCAGTTTATTTAACACTAACTGATAGGCCTACTGAGAAACAGTACCTTGCACTGAGAAAGAGTGCAAGGTCCTGTTAATCCAATCCAAGACATATCTACACAAGTGCTATTCCACAATTATAAGCTGCCACATTGTGGCATTTTCACAAAACGTTTGCTTCAGCAGGAAACACGATGGCTCCCAATTGAAAGCATGGCTAAAAGGTCACACATCGAAATAAATGTCAACAATGCCAAAGTCTATCCCCATATAAACAGAGAAGACCCGCTCACACAGGCGGGCCTGTATTTGAAAGGACATAATGTTGCATAATCATATAGGAGCAAATTATTTTTGTTTCTTTTGCAAGACTTGAACGGAACCTATACTTGATACAGAGTAATGCTATATGGGTTGTAATGGTGATGATGAATAACGGTAATGCCAACATGGTAATGAATTCAGTATGGGAGACAGAAATAATACACCGGTTGTAGCGTGTGAGATACTGTGAATGTTGACCTGGTATAATGCAGTGTTGCATTTGTTAATATGTAACCAACTCGGTTGATAGTTGTTTTGTAAGATGGTAAGAAACATGCAGTGTTGTTATTTATTGTTATTTAAGTTTATGAACAGGGGTGGGAGTCAATAAGCTTGTCTTCTTCCCACTCCTTTTCGAGCTTGAATGTAATTATTTATTTATTTTTCTTTTTTCTTTTATTATGTGTATATATTTTTCTGTTTTTCTTTTCTTGGCTTTTGTGCCTTGTTGTAGCTCGAAATAAAAACTCATAACATAACCTATAAGGATCATAATGACAAGGACGTACTCCCAATATTATTGGAAGGTTCTTGCAGTGTAACCTACCAATGTTGTGCTTTTACAAATAACTCACTGGTTTTGTGTAATTATTTATTTATTTATTTATTTGTTGATTTGGTTGGGACAGTGCATGTCAATGAACACACCACTCTGAATTGTAGCCACAGGTTAATTTCCATCCGTCGTCCTCCACTTGCACTCTCAAACACACTCTCCCTCATCTTGGCCTATTGTACATGTTTTAGTGGTAGGAGAAACCGGAGTTGTTGTTTTATTTGTTATTTTAAACACAGACATTGCTTTGTTTTGATCAATCCTCAAATTTGATTAATTTAAGGTTGCATAAGATTGCACAGACCACTGCATAAATAATGAAATCTAAATAAAGTTGGATTGGGGTAAACGTCCTTTTCTAAAATGCTATCATCGATAATGGGAGTGTGTTGTCAACATAATGAAGAAGTAAATGGTGTGGGGTGGAAAAATGAATTTGTTAAATGACATGGAAAATGAAAGGCTGATGCACTATGTGACTTTGTAGATTTACATTACGGTCTGTGCACTTCACATTAATGTCACTCAGCAAGAACTGGCAAAAACAGCAAGAAGCTGCACCTTGAGAATATGTGACAATCATTTGGAGACAGACAGAAAACCAGAAAACTGAACAATTTGCCTTTGATCATATCTTGTTGAGTCATGTATATGAGCCTGCAGAGTTATGTTCACCATCGTACTGCTTTGAGGCAATGTGGACTAAAATACTCCTTTACGTTTCTGAAATGCTATGTTTTGGACCCTTTATTGCACCACACAGAAAGCAGCGGAAAGTATTACGCCAATGCTTCTTCCCATTGTCTATAATGATATCATAAAAATAAAAATCATGAAAATCTGAGCTGTTAGTGCTTTGGTGCTTGTATATTGTGTATTGTCTTATATGTTTTGTTCTGTAGACCTATTTGTGAAGAACTTTGGTCAACAAGAGTTGTTTTTAAATGTGCTATATAAATAAATTTGATTTGATAAAAAGACCTCTTAAAAGCAGAAAACACTGCCCTGCAGCTCAAAAGTAACAGAGAGTAACAGAGGTCTTCCCACACAAGCACGGATACAGTTTGACTTTATTGAATAATTGCTTTACTGATCTCTTCTTCCTCTTCAATATAAGAAGAAAGTAATAAACGCTGGGCCTGGAGTTATTGTGAAGGTCTGTGCCACTCCACATCTACGACAGAGTCTGATGAACTATTTAGTAACTTTTCAGAGCTCATATGGTTTGTATTGAGGCACGTGATTGTGATGGTGGGGTACTGCCCTCTTATGGTGACCAATTCACCTGGCTATTATCTCTGTCATTTAGGGATAATTTACATGAAACAAAAACGGTCACAATGTGCAGTGTCTTCTCTGTCATCATGTAT
The DNA here is from genome assembly GCA_007210695.1 of Neogobius melanostomus. Lineage (NCBI taxonomy): Eukaryota > Metazoa > Chordata > Actinopteri > Gobiiformes > Gobiidae > Neogobius > Neogobius melanostomus. The sequence continues at coordinate 3,227,043 of VHKM01000221.1, read as the reverse complement.
AAACGTTGGTACATTTAGTTTCTCATAAAGGTGTCCAAAAGTGGTGACAATATTCAAAAACATTTGCGTGATGTTGGTCAGATGAAAGAACTTTCAGCCATAAAATTAGTATGACAGGTTTGTGAATCATCAATTTCAACATTTGTCAATTTTCTTTTTTGAACAGTTCTTTCAAAAACTGTTTCTCTTCCATAGACTTATATTGGTCACTGCCGTCCATCTGAGATTATGACATCATCCAATGCTAGAATGTGAATGCAACCTATTTCACCAGTTTTGTTGAAATGTCAATAAAAAAAAGAACCATTTCACCACTTGTGGTGTGTATATACAGTAAGAAGTGGATTGTTGTTCTCAAACCCAAATATATAGAGCAAAATGTAAAATATAAAAATAAGTGTAATAATTCGGGTGAGGGGTCTGAAGACAAACCTCATGCTGCCTGCTCCCTGTGTGCTGTACCACTGGTGTGCCCTCCTCACTCTCCTAGCCTGAACTCTGAGGAGGAGGTGCAGCTGCGCCCTTGAGGGAGATGCTGGATCAGGAGAAGGATTAATGTGATGTTTAGGCCTAAGCGCGACATCCATCATCCTGCACCACTTCCACCATGCACCAGCACTATCGCTTCTCTCTCATCCCTGTGTGGGTGGAGGGGAGACATTTAAAGGAACAATTATTATACAAAGTTTTTTGTTTCACTGTCGTGCATTGGCAACGGTTATGCTACTTTTCACAGTTTGCAACAATATTTTACAGTGTTTTTTTTTTCTTGTGCAGCTGCCATAAATATTAATTTTGAACAGAAATTGCAGATGAGTTGTTTATGATCCTTGTGATTCAAAAAGTGTCTTGCCATCGCTTTTTTGTCCAGGGAGTTGCCATAGGTACACAGCAGGAGTGGAGCACACCAAGGATACAGCCGGCGGCTTCTTGTCTGGCTATTGGGGTAGGAGTCAAGTCATCGTCGGGATGCCGATTCAACTTGGGGGTGTAAAATGTAGTGATACGGGTGTCGCGCCCTCCTCCCGTACCCTATAAAAGGTGCTCCCTCTCTCTTGCTCGGCCCTCCTGACCTCTCCCCTCTGACGTCACACGCCGGCAAGAGCAGAGTGATCTCAAACCTTACCTTACCAAAATCTAAAACATCCTGTCCTGGTAAAAGAACTTTGAGCAGTAAATAGTCTTTACATTACATTGTATGCTATACAGTAATCTAATACAATTAATGCTCACATCTCTGGTTACTCATGAACCATGCTTTCACTCCTTTAGTGAAAGCTCTGTGATCATCTAAGCTCAATATTTTAATGGGGAGCTCGTTCCATGTCTTTATGGCTATGTAAGAGAGAGCGGACTGCGCAAATGTGGATTTGCATCTTCTTCTTCTTCTATAGTGTGGCTTTGTAGTTTAAAGGAATAGGCCACCATTTTTACATACTGAGATATGTTCATACCATGGCTTAGACGAGTTGATGCGTAACTGTTTGGTGTGCGTTCAGTCACACAAATATACGAAAGAGCATATTCATAGCTCCAAACTGGGGTGAAGTTAGAAGCTACCAAGCTGTTCCACGTTTTCCCTATTTAAATACAGTTATGTGAAAAGTTATCCAAGTCTAGTTACACGAAATTAAACATGTCGACTTTCTAAGTGGATAAAAGGGCTACTATATTGTAAGGCGTAATAATACCTCAGGAGCACTTCGACTTTACTCTGCGGACGTCGAAGTGCTCCTGAATTATTACGCCTTTAACTCGTCTAAGCTAAGGTATGAACATATCTCAGTATGCAAAAGCGGTGGCCTATTCCTTTAATATTAAGTCCTTCCAATAAAACAAGAGGGGATTATTTCTGGTCAAAATAAGAGCTTTCAGAATCCTATATCCTGGTAGGACACTTTCCAACTTAAATTCTCAAATGCTGCTAGACTGAGAATGAACTTGGTAACAAAGGTAAAGTAAGTGAAACTAATGAAGAGTTGGAGAGAACTTTTTGCTGTGAAATTAATGGCAGCTTTCCCTGCCTTGGTGAGTGCAAGAGTGACAGAGCTAATTATAGCCACCAGGGTGTTCTTGTGTACTGAAGAAATAAGACAAAGGCAGGCTCAGGGAATACGCGCTCAGCAGGTGGAAACAACTGCTCTGAATCCCAGAGGACTCCAGCACATTCGTTAGCAAGTTTGACTGCTTCTATTAGCTACAGTTTTGAAAAAGACACATTTTAGCCTCAAAGGTGACACAGCTTATCTCCTCAAATAACCTTCATTTTCAGTTTTTCCCGTCTAGCCTGCACTTATTATTTTGCCTTTAATATGTCACTATTTAGCTGCAGCTGGTCTGGTTGCGCTACAGAACACACTGGCCATGTCCTATAATGAGTCTTTGGGCACATCTGCCAAACGGACATGATACGTTTTTCACAACAATCTACAACAATAAATGTATTATATATATGTACATACAGTGCGTTCGGAAATATTCACATCCATTAATTTTTTCCACATTTTGTTGTTACAGTTCTGTCTGTCTGTGTCTGTCTGTCTGTCTGTTTGGTTTTCCCTCATTAATCTTCACAGATTATTATGTATTTATTTTTGTTTGTAAAAAGAAAAAAGAAACTAAATATCGCATGTACATAAGTATTCACACCCTTTATTCAGTACTAAGTTGAGGCGCCTTTGGCAGCGATTACAGCCTCAGGTTTTCTTGGGTATGATGCAATAAGTTGGCACACCTGCATTTGGGGTATTTCTCCCATTCTTCTCTGTCTCTCAAGCTCTGTCCAGTTAGACGGGGAGCGTCGCTGCACAGCTATTTTCAGGTCTTTCCAGAGATGTTCGATTGGGTTCAACTCTGGGCTCTGTCTGGGCAAGTCAGGAACATTCACCGACTTGTCCTGAAGCCACTCCTTTGTTATTTTGGCTGTGATCCTGGTCATTGTTCTTTTCAGGGTGTTTCTATACATTGTTGAATTCATTTTTATCTCTATTCTGACCAGTCTCCATTTATAAATGATGGAGGACACTGTGCTCTTTGGAACCTTCAGTGCTGCTTTTCCGTACCCTTCCCCAGATCTGTTCCTCGATACAGTCCTTTCTCTGAGGTTTACAGACACTTTCTTTGACTTCATGGCTTGGTTTCAGCTGCGGGACCTTATATAGACAGGTACAGTATGTGTTTTTTCCAAATCCAGTCCAAGTCCATAGGCAACAAAAGGAAAAAAAATGCCAAGGCACTCTTCTAGAAATATTAAAAAGCCTTTATTGAATCACATGGCTAGAAAAGGTAAAAAGTGCTCCAACACATTTTGGCTAGGGGCCTTCATCAGGGAGTGTAACCTGAATGGTAAAGAAAACCAAGCAATTAAAAGAACCTGTGAGACTAGGTACCAGGCGCTGGCACCTAATTCATCAGCACACAGAAAAAACAATAACAAAAACAAACAAAAAACAGACAAAGGAGGCCATATTCAAAGTCCAACAGGAAGGGGCCTCGTAGCCAAAAAACAAGGCCAAAAAAGAAGGAGGGTCACAAGCACAGACAACAGCTCAATCACAAACAAAGCCATAGAAAAGAATTACAAATCCACTGTCAACAACTCTTACAAAAATGATGATACTCTAAATCCTCATTAAGTCCTGGATATTGTGTTGCTTTTAGCTTAAAAATCCAAAAACTCTCCCGTTGGTTGAGTTGCTTTTACCTATCACCTCCCCTTAAGGTGTGGGGTATATGATCAATACCTATAGCCCTAAGGATGGAGGGATCGCTGTTGTGTTTATCTCTGAAATGGCGAGCCATTGGGTAGTTATCATTTTTTGTTCTGATTGCACACTTATGTTCAGAGATTCTGTCTTGTAATCGCCGTTTGGTTCTGCCAACATAAAACACCTCACACAGAGGGCATTCCAGCTTATATTACAAAAGTAGTTTTACAATTGATAAAATGTTTGATTTCATTCTTGAAAACTACTAGGTGGTGCTCAGAACGAGTTTTCTTCTCTACGAGATTCAGCACTGAGGCCAATCACATTAAAAATATAATTTAAAAAAACTGGAACCTACTACAATGTGATGTCTCTCTAAGAGAAGTATTTTCAGAGCCTCCTGTTTTCAGCTTTAAACGTCCACCTACTTTGAGTGACAAATTGGTCCATAGCTACTTACCAGCACCTGCTAAATCTACATGGTTATCAGCTAAACCTCAAGGCAGTTTTCAGTGTGGTCAGTCACTGTTCCACCGTGGCCAAATGTAAAAACTTTCATGATATGCATGGTAACAGAACCTATGTTTTTTGTTTGTTTTTGTTTTTTCTGTGTGCTGATGAATTAGGTGCCAGCACCTGGTACCTAGTCTCACAGGTTCTTTTAATTGCTTGGATTTCTTTACCATTCAGGTTACACTCCCTGATGAAGGCCCCTAGCCGAAACGCGTTGGAGCACTTTTTACCTTTTCTAGCCATGTGATTCAATAAAGGCTTTTTAATATTTCTAGATGAGTGCCTTGGCATGTTTTTCCTTTTGTTGCCTATGGACTTAGCCCTTTACCAAAGAGCACCATCGTTTAACAAGAATTAAGATAAGTAAAACAGTTCCAAGCAGCACTCCTACCTTCTGTTTTTTTACCCAGTCCAAGTCCAGCTTTAATTTACCAAAGTTGGATTCCAGTCAAGTTGTAGAAACATCTCAAGGACGATCAGTGCAAATAGGATGTTCCTGTCATGGCAAAGGGTGTACTTACGTACATGTGATATTTCAGTGTTTTATTTTTGATACATTTGCAAAGCTTTAAAAAAAAAACCACTTTGTCATTATGGGGTATTGTGCATAGATTGATGAGGGGAAAAAATAATTATATACAGTACATTTTTTAATAAGGCTGAAACAGAAACAAAATGTGGAAAAGTGAAGGGGTGTGAATACTTTACGAACACACTGAATAATTAATGACTATGGTTTTTGGGTCTTAAGCATTGATTTCTCATGTTTACAAACTTAAAATAATGTTTATGTATGGCAACAAAAGAAAGGAGAAACAAAAGCAAGTTTATTTGTAAGGCACCTTTTATGCAAAAGCAATACAAAGTGCCATGCAGACAGAACAATAAAACAACAATAAACATGAACTTAAAAGATTTATCAGATAAATGTGAATTAATCATTCACAGTTAAAAAGATAAATAAAATACTTTCAGCTGTTGTAAAGACTGCAAACCAGGACTGTTTTTAGCCTTGGTATAAACATTGTTGGGGCCTGTCTCTGGATAGCGGGTCCACTTTGTAGCCACATAAAAGTCTAACGCAGCCTCATCATGTTTAGTCCTGACTCTAAGCAGCACCAAGAGATCACACCCTGAACGTCTCACTCAGTACCTATCTGTTGGGAATTATTCCTTTTCAAAAGATTATAGAACCGGGGTTAGGGTATTTTATTGTCAACAGCAGACATGCAGAACTTCAGAACGGGTCTAGTTTTGGGATTTTATATATTACACAACAAAATCCAGGAAATGCATACCCAAGTGCTTTAGCAGTACTCAATGAAGAAACAACCAAATTAGTCAACAGGATAACTTAAAATGGAATGAATGAAGCAATGTTTTTGATGTGGGAATATTATCTCTAAATGTCCTTTTGTCTCAGGCACAGTTATCGCTGGTGGAAGTTTAATCCATTTGCCAGTCTGGGCCTAAGCTGCATCCATTTTATGTACACCCACTGTGTCATTTAGTCTGTTAACATTATATCCATGTAGGCCTCACAGTGGAACAGCTCATAGTGAAGTCAAGTTAATCTGTGCAAACACAAGGTACAACTGTGAGGAGCCATGCATTTTAATGAAGCTGAACCCAGGAGTTCAGTGTCAGCTTACAAGATCTTTGACACTTTGTGCTTTCATTGGCCTCCGATGGAGCAAATTGTAGCCTGAAATGAAATAATGACTGCAGTGCCTTATTGTTCCTAATTTGGTAGAGCTGCTAATAATGTTTAAAAGTAAAGTTTAAATTAGCCATTACTTGTCCTCCTGCCTTTGTGTTAAGCACAGTTGGATTTAATCTGAAAATTATTTAAATATACCTGGACACAAGCAAATAAGTCATTACACCATACAGTGTTTTTATGATGCAAAATCAGATTAAAGGCCAATCCAATTGCAACTGTATGTATTCAGTTACATATAATATATGAGAAATTAAGTAAGTGTTTATTTGTCATTGAACAACTGTACAACAAAATTGCGTTCAGGTGTTGAGTTAGACCTGAGCCGCTGTGACTCTGCATGCCGCCATTGTTGGCCAACTTGACCAGCATGTTTTTGGAGGTATAAGGGAAACCAAAGTACCCAGAGGAAACCCGGCTGGCTGCCTTCAATGCTCCTCTGAATCTATGCAGCGCCTCCTAGGTTTGTCCCTGTTTCAGAGCATGGTGTCCCGCATTGGTCTGCTCCTCCACCCCCTCCTTCCTCTTCCTCCTGCCACCTGCTCCTTCCACTCCACAACAGTCTCTTTGTAATAAGGGAGTTAAGGTTTGGACTGTATGGTGCTAGATCTTATAGGGTGTAACAGTATTCAAGATGGGGCGTCGGTCAGAATGCAGGGAGGCAGGAAGAGGCCAGTTGTGATGCTCCACAGGTGATTAAATGAATTGATTTCATTGAATTGAATTGATTCAAGTGTTGTAACAAATATATATGTATAGTCTGAAATGACAGAAGATAAATGGCAATAAATAACTTCATAATTAAATATGTGAAAAGACTAATCTAACTGATGAATACTAATTATTACGATAAAACTGAACAACAGAAACACTGCCCTGGTAGATGGCTTCACACAATGGAAATTACAAAGATAATGTCGCCATCTAGTGGTGCCTCAACGGCGGTGGTAGACGGCGCAGGAATTGCGGCCGCATTTCTATCATAAAGTTAACTATAGCAGAGACCCGCAGTTACAAAATAACGTACATTACATAAATACACAAGAGCTAAAGTGTAAGTGGTAAATATAAAATGTGGACTAGCTGCTACTTTTCATCAGTGACTAAAATACTTGTATAACTATTTGGAGCAATCACAAGGAAGATTTACAAGGTAGAGACAGAACATCGACAACTTATTTCATTCCACAATACCGGTAACTGAAAAGTGAGTCCTGTTGCTGTGGCAACCAAAGGCGCACGCAAGTGGCAGGAGCAGCGCAAGTCACATGACTGGACTTAGCGGGGAAGAGCCTTTATTACAGCCACGCCCAGATGTGCCTGGCACATTTGCTCCTAATAAATACTGGAGTAAAGGAACACGGTCTAATCTTCCCCAGAAGGTAGTGCTGGCAGCAAGAGGTCTAGTGTAAACATGGCCATTAATCTGTACAGCAGCTGACCTAATACATCTATTGTCGTTACGGTGAACCTTAATCACACGTCCAATGGGCCAGGAAGCTCTTGGTAACTGAGGCTCTACTAACATTACCACTGCCTTCTCTAACAGTTCAGGGGGAACCGTATGCCATTTCTGTCTGATCTGCAGAGTGGGAAGATATTCTTGGATGAATCTTGTCCAGAACTGGTCAGTGAGCACTTGACAGTGCCGCCAACACCTGCGACTCAGGAGCTCTGTCTCTGGGTAGATGACGAGGGGCAACGCTCCTTCGGGCCGCCCTATGAGCAAGCTGTTGGATGTCACAGGGTCAATATCTGCCACGTCAGCAGAGATGTAAGGGTTTGGAATTCAGGATGGACTCCACTTCCATAAGCACCGTAGTAAGGACGTCCTCGGGAACTGATTGGGCTCCAATACAAGCGGGCGGACAAGCTGCTGCTGGAGAGCTGGGGTCATGTTAGCGAAGGCCTCTTGGAGTTCACGTTTCCCACCCTTAAAGTTGGTTCCTTGATCAGACCACAGCTGAGGTCCCGCGACTGGCGATGAATCTCCGCAGTGCCATCACGTATGTGTCTGTATCCATACTCCTCAGAAGATCAAGATGCACGGCTCGGGTAGTTAAACACTTGAAGATCATCCCCCAGCGTTTATCCTGACGTCTAGTTACCTTCACCAGCATTGGACCAAAACAGTCGACACCGGTAGAGTAGAATGCTGACTTGGACAACCAGAGCTGTGCAGCAGGAAGGTCCGCCATCTTGGGGATGGACGGCTTGGCTCTCCAGCGTCTGCACTCAACACAGGTGTGTTGGTGTTTATGGATGGCTTCCCTGCCTCGGAGGATCCAAAATGACCTTCTGACCCGACCTGGATCAGGAAGGTGGAGATCATTATCGTACGTCAGGAGCTCAGTGAAAGGATGAGAAGGATCCAAGACAGCAGGATGCACGGTTGAGTCACTGAGCCCCTCCACTCTGCGCAGCTGACCACCCACTCTGATGATGCCTGTGGACGTGTCTAGTTCTGGAGACAGAGTAAGTAAACGACTGCTGGAGGAAACTGGTTTTACTGCAGCTAACAGTTTGTAATCTTCAGGGAATGATTCCTGTTGTGCTTGCAACAGCACAGAAGTCTCTGCTTGCTGGTAGTCTTCAACACTGAGTGGAGTAGTTGAATGGTTCTGTCCATGGAGTTCAATGATCTCTTGCCAGGTTCTGAAGGTGTGGACAGCTTGACTATTGGTGGAGGTGGTCGCCAGGGCACAGAAGACAGCTTTCCGGAGCTCTGTAGTGTCCTCTGGGGGCACTGTGTTGGGTGTCTCTGGCCATGTGTCTAACTTCTGGAGAAGGAAAGCAGGGCCTTGGGACCAGGGGTTGGGCTCGGTGAGGGCTCTGAGTGTCTTCCCCCTGGTCACGTCATCTGCAGGATTGTTGGCAGAGTCCATGTAGGTATGAGTATTGGTGAGCTCTAGGATCTCAGCTACCCTGGCGCCAACAAAAACCTTGAAGTGGCATGACTGGGAATGGAGCCATGTTAGTACTGTCATGGAGTCGGACCACAGCCCCATCTGAGCTACGGGCAGGGTGAGTTCTTTCTCCAGGATGTGGCATAGCTGCGCTGCTACCAGGGCTGCACAGAGTTCAAGGCGTGGGATGGACTGCACACCCTTGGGGGCCACATGGATGAATGAGAGGTGCACCTGGCCGATGGCATCTTCAGTCCTCAGGTACGCCACGGCCCCGTGGGCTTGCTCAGAGGCATCTGCGAAGATATGGACTTGGCGAGCGGCCCCTTCCGGGTCTGCAAAGACAAAGGGGCGGGGAAGAGAGAGGAGAGAAAGAAACTGGAGCTCTTCTTCCCAACGGTCCCAGGCCTGTCTAAGTTCGGAGGACAGGTTGGAGTCGTCCCACCCCCGCTGTTTGTCTCATAACTGATGGACGATGAGCTTGGCACAGGTGCTATAGGGTAACAGGTAACCAAGGGATCATATTGGGATTCCAGGACTTTGTATATGTTCCTCAGGGTTGGTGCTTCATAAGCTACGGGTCTGTGTTTGTAGCCCAGGGTGTCGGCCTCCCAGTTCCAGCTGAGGCCAAGGGTAGATTCCTGGGGATTTGACTTATCTTGTGCGAGCCACAAATCTAGGCTCGCTGATCTTGCTGCTTGGGGTAGGTGGCTCAGGACGCTTGCATCGTTGCAGGCCCACTGACGTAGCTCAAACCCACCAGAGGCAAGAAGGGCTCTGAGATGGTCCACAAGTGTATTGGCCTCCTCGGGGGTATTCAAGCTCTGAAGACAGTTGTCAACATAGAAACAGTTCTCGACTGAAAACCTGAGGTCGTCACTTGGGCTGTGGTCTGTGATGTGGTGTTGGAGAGCATAAGTTGCACAGCACGGACTGCATGCTGTGCCAAAGGGAAGGACTTGCCACTCAAAGGTCTTTGGAGGTTGGTCCACATTCAGGTCTCGCCACATGAAGCGGAGAAGGGGGCTATCTTCTGGGAGGAGGCGGACTTGATGGAACATCCCCTTTATATCTCTAGAAACTGCAATGGGCCTCTCACGAAACCGCAGAAGGACTCTTAGCAGGGAAGCTCCGAAAGTGGGACAAGGAAGGAGAAACATGATACTCATGGGAGCAGTTGAATACAAGGCGGGACTTCCCTTGTGACTAACGAGGTGAAGGGGGATGTACCACCCGTCCTGGAGAGAAGTTTCTGGCTTGACCTCACTCACTGCACCTGACTCTATTGGCTTCGGTATTTCTTGCTTGTATACTAGAGCTTGTTCAGGATTCTTTAAGAGCCGTTTCTCTGTGCTGCGTAAAAGGGGCATGACAGAGTCTTTGGGGGCAACAAGCGGAGGCATGAAGGGATGGCACAGGAGTGGGGTGGCATATCTGAGCGTGCCACTTACATCGGTGCGGGCAGTCTTGGCTTGGAGTGTAGCTACAGCCAGGTGGTCTTGCTTGGAACGTGTAATTTCCTTTTCTGATTGGTAGGGGACAGAGTCCATTTTCCAGAGCCTTTCAACCTGCTTGTACAGTTCCTCTAACTGAGGTGGAGTTGAGGTGAACAGGCACTGCACAGAGTTGGTTAGCCGCCCCGTGAGCTGGACTGGGCCTTGGACGTCCATCCCAATCTTGTGTGGACTGCTGCAGGGCTTCCAGGTGGGCCAAGTCTGACTGGTTCAACGGGTGTGACTAGGTGAGGTTGGTCTGAGCCAATAAGAAGGGAGGGTTCATTTCTAATGGCAGGAATGGAAAGCCCATGTAGGTGCCTGAACTTCTTTTGGAGGCACTCAACAGGATAAGTATGCTAGGCAAGGCTGAGATGTCTGGCGGTGAAGGCGCACTCAATCTTATAGCTGGTGTGAGGATTAGACAGTGGAGAAATGTGAAAGAACACAGAATGTCCGTTGAGGACTTGAATATCCTGCCTAACAGTCCGCAGTGGGAGGTCTTCAGGGGTGCCCTTTATACCGAGAGCCCTGGCTGCTGCAGGTAACAACATGGACCTTTCGGAACCGTCATCCAGGATGGCGAAGGCGTTTATGGTCCGGCTACCGTAGTGAATGAGGATAGGGACAATCTTAAGCAGAGCTCTGTTACTTGTGCCTGGCCTGTCTAGGTAGAGGGCATTGGAGGCATACTTAGCTACACCTTGGCTAGCACTCTCAGTTTTTACGTTTATTTCATGGAAGGCCTGAAGGTGCTTCCCCTTACACAAGCTGCATGGTTTCTTCAGGGTGCACTGAGCAGCAAGGTGAGCTCATGCACACCACCAACAACGCTTGTTCACTTATATCCACTCCTTGAGCTGCTCTTTAGAAAGTTTGGCCACTTCACTGGACTGACTAAGGTGATGTTCATTGTTCTCAAAATAAGCGCAGTATGTTTTATTCTTCAAGCGAGTTTTCAGGGGTGGGACTAGCTCACCAGCACCATGGAAGACTGAGACAGTTTGCCTGGCTGCATGATTTTCACTCTTGAGGTATGTCCTATCTTTACCATTCTTTACTGTGGCCTGAGTGTCAAACCCTTGACGACACGACTTGTAGCGCAACCACTCTGACAGGTCGACGAGAGTGTGGCTTGTGGTGCTAGATCTTATAGGGTGTAACAGTATTCAAGATGGGGCGTCGGTCAGAATGCAGGGAGGCAGGAAGAGGCCAATTGTGATGCCACAGGTGATTTAATGAAGGATTGATTCAAGTGTTGTAACAAATATATATGTATAGTCTGAAATGACAGAAGATAAATGGCAATAAATAACTTTATAATTAAATATGTGAAACGACTCATCTAACTGATGAATAATTATTATTATGATAAAATTGAACAACAAAAACACTGCTCTGGTACTTGTCTTCATACAATGGAAATTACAAAGATAATGCCACCATCTAGTGGTGACTAAAGAGATTGCCTCATTGGCAGTGGTGGACAGCGCAGGAATTGCGCGGCCGCACTATAGCAGAGACCCGCATTTACAAAATAACGTACATTACATAAATGCACAAGAGCTAACGTGTAAGTGGTAAATATAAAATGTGAACTAGCTGCTACAGGTAAACTACAATAGTAACGTTAAAGGAAAACTCACCCTCAAAACCACTTTTTTTGCTGATAAACTGTATAAATGAGTGTCCAATAGTGTTGTCTACATATCCTGGTCATAATTTTGGCACTTTAGTGCAAATTAGTTGAAAGATCAACTTATGCCTGAAACCGTCAGTGAGGCGCCATCTACAGGCTATCTATCTTTACTGCATTTGATTTTTGAATCTGGCGCCAGTATTTGCGAACACGCGAAGGCTGACGTTAGCTGTGAAGCCTGACGGCAGTTGCCCTGCCACTCTGGGCTATAAAAGCGGCCCAGTCTCGTTCACGCCCCCGTAGCGAGTTGGAGAAGCAATGGCGAGAGAGTATTTTATCGATTGTCAGGTTTGCGATTAGTTATAGCATTTAGGTAGATTTTTTTAGCATAGCTTTTTGTATTATAGATAATTGTGTAGTGTTAATAGCATTGTTGTTGAATATTGTAGTTTTAGTCCATTAGTTGCTTTTATTGCTAGATTAGTTAGCTGAATTTAGTTTAGGACATTTGTTAGTATTGGTTTTAAAGTTCAATGCTCAATGCTAAGCCGCTAGCTTTGTAAATTACAGAGGAATCACTCTAATAAAATAAACCAGCGCCTCAGAGCAGTCTCAGGTACATAGCCGCTGTTTGTCACAATGCTTCTCCTGTGTAGAGAGAGCTGTAAAGTTGTCCCAGTGGAGCAGGGTGCTAAACAAGTTAGCTCGCTGGAACTCCATGCTCAGACTTTGTTTACGAGTTGAAGTAAATAAAAGTCAGATGACTCAGGCCTGTCAATCACCGACCCAGAACCCTCCCACCCCTCACCCCTCACCCCTCCCACGCGCTCCTTAGTCCGCCAGGCAATGCCCCTTTTCTGTTGAGATTTTGAAATCTGAGTCTCTGGAAGGGGGGGTTAGTTACTCTTTAAGTAGCGACAGTTGGGCTATAAATATCCTCATACATGAAGCTACGAACTACAAGCAAATACTTAAAAAAAACATTCTGATTACATTAATAAGCACTTACTTTTCATCAGTGACTAAAATACTTGTATAACTATTTGGAGCAATCACAAGGAAGCGTGAAAAGGTAGAGACAGAACATGGACAACTTATTTCATTCCACAATACCGGTAACTGAAAAGTGAGTCCTGTTGCTGTGGCAACCAAAGGCACACGCGAGTGGCAGGAGCAAGGCAAGGCAAGGCAACTTAATTTATATCGCGCATTTCGTACACAAGGCAATTCAATGCGCAGCGCAAGTCACATGACTGGACATAGCGGGGTAGAGCCTTTATTACACTCTCACCATCTTCTGGGAAGAGGTGAAAGACGAATATAATCCGTCTTATCCTCCAGTGAACGTACATTAGTCAGAACAATAGGGATAGAAGGCTTGTGGCTTGGCTGCGAGTTTTGCCCGGATACCTCCTCGTTTGTCCCTTTTTGTTTCCTGTAGCTCCTCTTGTGATGCCTTCACTGTGCTGCAGGTGTTTGTCCTTCATGGCTATACTAGGGTTGTTCCGATGGACGATATCATCGTTCATCATGATGGATGACGAACATCACGATGGAGAGCCACCATCGTGATGCCACGCCCCCTCCTGTCAGAAACATGCACTGTTCTTCTGTGGGCCTTGTAAACCTACAAACTTTGCAGGGTAAAAATTAAATCACGAATATAACTAATATGCACGCTAGTTTATGTAGCCTACCAGAAGCCCAAAGACATGATGTGTTAGCCGTAATTATTAAAGTAAAGACGCAGCGCTGCTCTATTTCTGACACGCGGTGTTAGTTACTATGTCCACTGTAGAGACAAACTACTGTATAAATCTCTTCCTGTATATAAAAGGAGGTGTAAGTTAAAAGCACAGCTCTCACACCTCCTATGACAAGTTCATATTTAAAGCATGCTCATCAAATGATCACAGACAGTGGTGCAGTTGGTAGAGCGGGTTGTCTCATGATCAGAAGGTTGGGGGTTCGAATCCCACCTCCTCAAGATGCACACTGTCGTTGTGTCTATGGGCAAGACACTTCACCCACCTTGCCTCCAGTGTCTGTGTACATTGATGGGTGACTGGTTCCTTACTGTAAAGTGCTTTGGGCCTGATGAAGGTAGAAAAGCGCTATTTAAATTGAGGCCATTTGAAGTAATCTCACACCTAATTTTATTTTGTAAAGTAGACACAACAACAAAAAGCAAAACATATATATTTGTCCAGTTGTGTGTTCTGTTTTTGATTATTCCAATGTTATGAAAACATGTTTAGAAAAGCTTTGTAAAATGAAAAATACCATTATCAGGCTTTGAGAAGACTGGACATTCATTCATCACGTAGAAAGAGCCCACTCTTTACTCTTTTGTATTTGAGCATGGGAGTCTTTTTTGGTTTGTTTTTATCTAAACACCCCACATTTCAAAGGCTGACGTGGCATTCTGTTCACTGTATACATTTGTTGAGAGAATATTAGGATTACTGTGAAGGTTTGCAAATGAAACATGTTTTGATAAGAAATGTTTGTGGCAATAGTAAGCAAAACCCAGAATGATTCATCAAGTTCACAAGGTTCAACACAGAGCGGTTTCAGATGGCCATAGAAAATAGATGAGATTTTCAAAGTGTGAGTAGGTGGAATATTTCTCTGTTGAGGCTCTTTGCGTCAACACAATTTTATGTCAAAACCTTAATATTGGTCGAAGGAGAGGGAGTACGACTTTTGAACATATTAAAGACTATTGCATTTTTAAATGTGTTAAATTGCTACTAATATGCTCAGCACTATAACCAAAGACAGCGCTTAATTTCAGTCAGTAACTTTCTAGAATAGACAGTGAGCAGCACACAAGGGAAGACACACTGTTTGTGTTGGCATTGATTGTTCTCCATTAAGCCTGAGGATGCAGCAGATCTGGGGAGAACCAAATTATAATGGATAGTGTCCAAGTCAGCAAGCTTCACAGCACAGTCACAACCCCTGATGTAAATTTGCAGATACATACTGTTGTTGACATACATTTGTTCTTAAAGTTTGTGATGGACGCAATGAATGTGCCCCAAAACTAAAACAGTAGCAACATTTTAAACACTGAACAGTGCCATATCAAAAGTGGCTGAACATTTAAGATCACAATCAGTATAAAGTGTATTTCACTTTTTTAGTTTGAATTTTTATTACTTTTGTCAAAACATGTTGGTTTGTTTAGCCAAACTAGTTGAAAAGTTTATTTACCTTTCAAAATATTGTTGTTTTTTTAATGAATTTATCTTAAGGAAAGTCTACTCGTTCTTTGTGTGTTTGGTGTCTTAAAACCTTGCCCTATATTTTATCTCAGTTCACCACCTTAGTTTAGGGGGCACATAATGAACTACTGATGAGACAATGTTGACCTTTGTCTGTATCGTCCACAAGATACTTTCATTTGTCATGATCATGATGAATTACACATTGTTTATGAGCTCATTGTCCTAAATGAAACTTAAATAAGTATATGAAACATTATAAACTTATATTTTTATGATATGTAGTTTCATTATAAATTAAAGGAGAAATTATCCATAAATTCATGTCCCGTTATAATATCTTTATCAGTATTATTACATATTAGAGACAACAATTAATGTATAACATGAATTTTTACTAAATGATTGTGACCCTCCGTGCAACAACACGACCCACCCCTTGAAGACCTTTGTTCACAAACTCAATTGTTTATTTTTGTTTGTTTCTTCTACTGAATGTTTGAACAAGCATGTGACAATAAATACATTTAAAAAAAACTAATATGTTAGATGCAAAGGATTCTACAAGATGAGCATCAAAGTCTGCAATTACATAAATGTGGGTAATATATTCAAGTAGCACTCTCACTTTCTCACTTAACACTCTGTGCACACTGCAGGAATTACTTAATAATGATTAAGTGAAATGTGTTCCCTTTAATCCAGTGGAAAATCCAATATATCAGCTTCACCTTCAGCTCCTGTCTGACCCGACTAATGGTTTACATGCTTCAGTGTCAGAGAAACCTGGAAAATATGAACACTGTGGATACCTCTCCCAGCTCCACAGGGATTAACCACCTGTGAACATACGATTATCAGGCTCTGGAAACCCCAAGTCACAGACTGGTAGTCTGACTTTAGGGAAGGGACTGTGTTGCGAGTGTGTGTTATGTCGGGACTTGCTACTGATTCACAGGCATTTTAATACTTCACACGCATTACAAAGTGTGCAAATCTGACCACATTTTTATGTAAGGTTGATTTTCTGTCCCTGAGTAAACATTATGTGGGTGCTGAATATGTTATCAGTATGTCCCTACTTCTCTTCATGATTTTTGGTATTGTTTCTATGGAACAACAAACTGCACACCTTAAAATTCCAGCTGATATCCATCAATAAAGCTCCAACTGCATGAAATTTCACTTGAAGTAAGCTGTAATTAAGATGGGCAGCCAGTTTTAACTGCACAAGCAGAGGAACTGAATTGATACTTGCAGAATCAGAACAGTGCACAGTGAGAACCATATGTTTACACAAAGACACACTTGCATTTTTTTTTCTCACTGTTAGACATGAAACCAGAATTAACTTCTTTATTTTTTTAGGTCTATTAGAATTTTAAAAAAAATAGTTCTATTTGTCAAATTCCAGAAGAATGAGAGATAGAATTTTCAACACAGTTTTTGATTACTTTTTACAAAACCAAAAGCTTACATACATTTCATTAATATGTGGTAGCATTGCCTTTAAACTGTATATTTTGGGTGAAACGTTTTGGATTTCCTTCCCTAAGCTTCTCACAATAGTTGGCAGGAGTTTTGGTCCATTCCTCCAAACAGAACTGGTGTAACTGAGACACATTTGTAGGCCACCTTGCGTGCACATGCCTTTTCAGCTCTGCCCATACATTTTCAACTGGATTGAGATCAGGACTTTGTGATTACCACTTCAAAACATTGACTTTGTTATCCTTAGGCTGCTTTGTAACCAGTTTGGCAGTTTGCTTTGGGTCATTGTCCATTTGGAAGACCCATCTGTGCCTGAGCTTTAACTTCCTGGCTGATGTCTTGAGATGTTGCTCTAATATTTCCACATAGTGTTCTTTCTTCATGATGTCATCTATTTTGTGAAGTGCACTAGTCCCTCCTGCAGTAAAACAACCCCACAGCATGATGCTGCCACCCCCGTATTTCACAGTTGGGATGGTGTTCTCAGGCTTGAAAGATTCCCCCTTTTTCCTGCAAACGTGACAATGGTCATTATGGCAACAAAAAAAAGCTTCTTTTTTTCGTCAGACAACAGGATATGTCTCAAAAAATGTAAGTCTTTATCCTTTTTTTATTTGCAAACTCCAATCTGTCTTTTTCATGTTTCTTTTGGAGTAAGGGCTTCTTCCTGGCAGAGTATCCTCTCAGCCCATGTCGGTACAGTACTTGTTTTACTCTGGATAATGACTCAATCCAGTTTCAGCCAGCATCTTCACCAGGTCTTTTGAATTTGTTCTTGGGTTGATATTCACATTTTAGACCACAGCACGTTCCTCTCTGGGACACAGAACCCGCCTTCTTTCTGATCTTGATGATGGCTGGTCATTTCCATCATTGTTTTAACCAATGTACCTGGCACCTTCATGTGTCTTGAAATTGCACCCAAGGATGAAGCAGACTTGTACATCCAATGTTATGACATCGTCATCTGGGCTTTCCCAAATTGTTTAAAGGTATAGTCATTTTAGTGTATGTAAACTTCTGACTTAAAAAATAAAATAAATGTGTAGAAAATTATATTTCTCATTCTTCTGGAATGAAATAATTTTTAAAGTTTGAATTGACGGAAAAAAAATAAAAGTTAATTCTGGTTTCATGTCAGACAGTGAGGAAAAAATGCAAATGTGTCTTTTTATGTGTATGTAAACATATGGTTCTCATTGTACATGTTTGATACATTACTAATGTTGAAGGCCATTGCACAAATGTAGCCATAACCAAAGCTCACAAAAAAATCTAAACAAAATTGAAACGCACATAGTCCAAGCATGCCCCCTTGTACATAACTCTTACTCTGGGAATAAATCACCTTTGCCAAGGTTAAACTGGGGCCATCTGGTCGGCACAGCAAACAATCACTGCTCGCCGTGACAGTTCTTCACCCCAACAGAGCAGCGCGCTAAATGGAAAATTGCCTTAATAGATTTCATGTCTGGATTAGGTTCAGGTTCAATATAGTAAAAGCTGGTGTCTATAAAAATACTGCTCTGCACTAGACAAAATAAAAGATGTGTAGATGTCCTTTAGTGACGCTGTCATTTTTGATAGATTTACGTTTCCAGACAGATATTAGATTTCCATAAAAATAAGAAAATATATATATATATATGTTTTGGAAGACAACGAACCTGTTCTATAACAGACACAAATGAAGCCCGATTAGGTTCATCGGGTATCTTCAAAGGCATTGTGCTAAAAGTGTGCTTTTAGAGTTTAATTTTCTATTGTTCTGTAATAAACAAGAGTATTTAATGATACAAAGCACGATCTTTGTATAAATAATGAGCTACATTTTTGCATAAACAATGACAGTAACAAATCCCATGTCTGAAAGAGTGTTTGAAAATAGATTAAACGTGGAAATTAATGAAGAAAATTGTCTGAAAGCATGAAGGCCGCAGCACTAGGTGTCTAATGGGATACCCGAGGTTGTGGTGTTATGTACAAGTTGCCATTGCCCCCAGGCAAAGCGCTTGCTTCCAAAAATATTCACAAGCAAAATACTTCGAAGCAAGATGACACAAGAATAATGAGCAGTGTAGGCTGTGTGTTGTGTGATGGAGGATATACAGTATGTTGTGTGCTTGTCAAGTTATATATTTGCATGAAATATAACATATACGTAGTGTTCATCAGGATACAAGTGCAGTTGTTTATCTTTAACAAGGACAAGGGTTAATCAATGATTCACTGTAAGGTGCACATTATATTCAGTGCCACTTTGTCACCTAGAGTAACTCAAGGGCTGACTATTTCTTACCCTTTTAATTTACAAAACTTTTACTACATTGACAATTTACAGCTGGAAGTCGGTTCAATAAAACTGGAGCATGGTAGCTGAAGGCTCTACCTCCTACAATGATTTAGGAAACTCGAGGAATCACTAGTAGCCCTGTGTTTTGAGAGCGGAGCGCTCTGGTTGGCTGATATCTAACTACGGCGTCTCGGAGAGCGGAGCCATGCCCTTTATGGCCTTAAATGTGAGGAGCAGGATTTTAAATTTAATTCTAGACTCAACAGGAAGCCAGTGGAGAGACTTTAGCACAGGAGTAATGTGTTGTCTCCTCTTAGTTCGCTTTAACAATTTCGAAGCTGAATTTTGAACGACTTGAAAGCTTCTCAAATTGCTTTTAGGATACGCTGCTAGCGGGGAGTAGCAGTAGTCCAGCCTTGAGGAAGCAAATGCATAAATACGTTTTCTGTGTCGCTCTTAGGTAAGAAGTTTCCTATTTTAGTTACGCAAGTGAACACATTCTTTGTTTTTCAAAATCTAAATCAAAATACAGCACATCTAATTGCTTCTGTGATTATTAAGAATGTGTTTTGCTGTTGTATGATTTACAGTCAGATGGTAGGGTAGGAAACGATAAATTCATTGCCTCGTGTTGCACCAGCTAAGATGCCACCTGCTCAACAGCATGTCCAAGGGGAATCACTGCAATCTATTACACGTTATCTCCAGAGCAAGGCTTGTTTTGTTGGTCCGTACTCAGTGGGAGATTTGGAAGCAAGCCCACTGTTTTCCACATACAACAGTCTGTGCTCTTCAGCATAATGTAAAGATGTAAAACTGTTTTAGGCCATTCATATTAACGCGTCTTTGGCGAGACTAGCGGCCACACTTCAGTCAGTCAGCCCCAGGGCAGCTGCACCAACGATAGATAGATAGATAGATAGATAGATAGATAGATAGATGAATGGGTTGTACAATCTTCGACCAAAAGCATCCAAACACCCAGAAGTAGGAGAATTAAAAATAGACGCCTGATTTGTGCGGTGAGTTTTATGCTAATGAGGAATATCCACAAGCAGGGTTGACTTTATCGACACTATGGTAATCAACACTCAATTAACTCTCGACTCAAAGGCAGGGGTCACACCCATGAAATTAATCCCCCGCACTTTGAATCGCATGTGTTTATTGTTCCCCTTTAATAAATAAGCAGAGGGTGCAGAGAAGGGTTGAGTAAGCGATATGCAGTGAAGTGGCTGATTTGCATGCTGAATGATAATAATAGAAAACATCTATTGCACTTTACACTTTCTTCTGTATATTTGGATTAGAATGTCTTAACACAATTTGTCGCACATGTTTTGTATACAAGCTTTGACTTATAGGACAAGCAAGATTTGGCTCTGGCTTGTTACAACAAAATATGAAATACCTTTTCATCAAGTCATAAGCATTTTGGAGTTCCAGTATTATTCTTGGATACATAAAGGGTCTATATGAAATAATTCCCACATAATCTTGTGGTGGAGTGTCACCTGGATCAGTTAACTAATTTGTTTCTACTGTATAAGCCACAACAAATATTTTAAGACATATTTTCTTTTGGTATAGCCAAGAATACTTTGATCAAGTTAATATACTTTGTGTTGAAATTATATTTAAAAACGTGTTACTTTAAAAATACAGCGAATCTGATGCAAAGTTATAACTGAAACTGGAAATGCATAATAGGGAATGTATATGGACATAAATTGTGAGATTACTCAATCAGGCATCTTGAATATAGAAAACCAAAATATTTAGAGTAAGTATATGTTTAGATTCGGGAGACCCTTACTTTCCACAGAAAATTATCTCAAATTGCTGCTGTGGAAAGTAGCAAAATGTAGGATTTGTTGCTAAGCACAGTCGGTGACCACTGTGCAGGATCTGGTCAACATATCCAGAACATCAGCTATGGTTTGGTCGGAGATGAGCATTTTTGCTGATGGAGTTGTTTGCAAAAGCTTCTTGATATTTTAGGTTGACTTGAGAAACCGTTACATATACAACAGTCAATATAATCAAACTGTTTCATTAACATACAGTGAAACACCATTCTTGCATTCTTGAGGTTTATTCTGTGTTTATTTGGATAATTTATACAAGGCAAATGTAACAGCCAAAGTGCCTTAATTAACGGGCGAGACACTGTCATATGAACCCAGCATTTAAAGTTGCTTTTATGCGGCAAGTCTTGATGAGGATTTCTATTTAAGGCCACCAGGGCAATGTATTTTGGGTGAGTCATTATTCCTGCGCCAAATAACGCCTACTGTTGTTTTTGTCTCATAGACTGCAGAGACTGAGAGAGCTTGTTTGCACATGTAACACCCGTCGCGTTAAATAACAGAGAATTCATTTTCCCACTCTGGATATTTTTGTTAATTTATTTACCTGCAAATGTCAAACGTCAAAGGTTATAATGGGGTCTCAGGGTTGATCTGTAATGCTGAAGCCATCAGGTTCCTGTCCCATCTGACACAATAACACTTGAACATTTGGTGGTAGGAAGGCACGTGCTGGTGTTTGATCAAGTTTTTGCTGAGCGGAGAGCTCTTTCATGCCAGCGCCAGAGCAGGACCGTCTGTATATTGTCTTTCTCTCGGCACACAGACAGTGTTTAACTTTTTTCTAACCCTTTAGCCTCTGGCCACAAGCACTGACACAGCAGGTGTGTCCAAGCCAGGCTCTTCTGGACCAACACCACTGGAATAAAGGACCCTAAAAGTTCCTGGCATAAAAACTACTTGGCACGCACTCGTTGTCAAAAACCTTGTAGAATTCAAATCTATACAGGACTTAGCCTTTTACAAAAGCATAAAATATTTACTATGCCAGCAGCAGCACAGTACTCATGCCTAATACGTCTCGCTGTTATTATTTTGTAGCTGTAATGTGAGCTAATCCCTGTGCTTGCTGTTCTGTGTTCATACCTGCTAATCATAAATCAATCAATCAATCAATCATTTGTTCTGTACAGCCCAATATCACTGGACTGCACAAACATTAAAGCAATAAAACAAAACAATAAACAAGGCACATTAAGTATCCATACTACATAATGTCCAAATAAATGTTTGCAGCATGTGGTGACAAGCCGGGTGGGTGTCCCCTGTCCTTAGACTCTCCTACACCTAAATTCAAAAACCCACTGGAAGAAAAAAGAAACCTTGGAGAGAACCACAGACGGAGAGATCCACTCCCATGGACGGACAGGCTATAGAGACCCAGGGCCGATGGGAGTCCTTCAGCAGACGGGCCAAGATCGCAGAATGTCCAGTTCTTGTTGGAGCTTCAGTTCTTCTTGTCCAGGGGCCTCATTTATCAAACTGTGCGTGAGACTCTGACTTTGAAAGTGCGTAGCAAAAGCACAACAAATTTTGTACGCAAAGTTTTTTCCCGATTTATAAAACCCTGCGTATGCGCGGGTACGCACACCTGACCACAATCTTTCCTTCGCTGATCACACGTGCAGCAGAAAGCTGCGGACATCACGACACGCCCTCTGCCTGCCTCCATTTGACCATAAAAGGCAATGCAAAGTGACTTATGACATGAGGCGGTAATGAGTGGCTTTAACCAAAGGCGAGAGACAGAGAGGGAGGGGCTGACGCTGCAGCAGCTCGTGCTGGGACGACACGGGTTCGAGGAGTTTTAATGAAGAGTGAGCTCTGCTTCTCTGATCACACGTATTGGCATCTTTCTGTATTCCATCAATAAAACTTTTCAAAACACATGTTTTGAACATAAAGAAGAGCCTTAAAGAAGGGGTATTATGTAAAATCGACTTTTACAAGTTTTATATCATGTTATTATGTCATTCCCTCATTAAACACATGCCTGGAGTGTTGCCTTGGCTCATTCACATATTTTTGAGTAATCAGTAAAAACCTAGACGGCAGCCATTTTAGGTGTAGCTATGCCTCAGTCCTCCTAGGAACGCCCCCACCTCCTGGAGACGCCTCTGGACCTTTCGTCACCAGCCAAGCCACCAACCACTGCTCCCTCAGCTCAGCAGAGCCCCCTCCCCGCACAGTAGTGTTGTTTAGATACCACAGCAGTGTGCTGAAGGGGGCGTGTCGGAAAGCTTCTTAAAGAGACAGAGGCCTATTTCAAGACGTTCAGTACAGCCATTTTGAGAGAGCAATTTTATTCAAGGCAGTTATTTTAATTTACTGCATATACAGACCAACAGAAGGTTACGTCATCATTGTAGTATGCTATAGACTGGTGCTATGTGATTGAAAAAAGCATAATACCCCCTCTTTAAGTGTCGGCTGTATTTGCCAATAGGAAGGTTTGGGTTTGCCAATAAAAACACGATCAACTGTGGGGCATTTCATTCATCCAAACCATTGCGCACGCAGAAGCAGAGCTGTCTGTCCGGGTGGTGTGAGTGTGGAGAGGTCAGTGTCCGAGTGAGGAGAGGTCAGTGTCCGAGTGAGGAGAGGTCAGTGTGAGTGAGGAGAGGTCAGTGTCCATGGTGTCTGAGGAGGGAGCGCGCAGTGGAGCCGCGGTGCCGGTGTGCGTAAAGACGGCCTCGTGTCTGAAGGGCATGTGACCCGAGCTTTGGACCTAAACCCAGTTGGTCAGACTGAGATGAGTCCATTAAAGCACATACAGCGGGATCATTCCTGCTTTCCGTTTAAAAGGCTTCAGCATCAGTGCACATACGCGCACAGGTACGAGCGTGCACGAGCGTGCACGTATATGCAACAAGTCGTTTTTCACAAATATCGTGTTAAGTTGCTCATTTCATTCTGATCTTTGTAATTTCTGATGAAAATAAAGTTCAAATGAACTATTTCAAAAGTGACCAAACATGACTTCCTCAAACTGTCCTCCCCTCGCTGCTTCCCTCGCCTCTCCCCGTCTCTCTGCAGTGTTTCTGAAAAGTGCGTACCTCGTACGGGAGCTATACATGTATAGTTTGCGTGGAGGAGCGCAATGTTTCACGTTCAGTTTGTTTTCTATAAATACCATCTTTTGCGCAGAGGAGCGACTACGCAAAGTTTTGGCCTCATGTTGTGCGCAGCAAGCTTGATAAATGAGGCCCCAGTCCTTGTAGGTGTCAACCCACCATCTGAAACAGGGTCATAAGTATTATGATGCTACATTGGACAGCTCTACTTAAATTTGTCTATGTTTTTGTATGCGTCCCAATCAGATAAACCTAGATACAAAAAGATACATGTGGGGGAATGAAAACAATTGGGGGAAAATATATATTTTGGGAAAATTGGGGGGAAACGTGTGTGTGTTTTTTATATTTAAAAGAAGTTTCTTGGTTGTTTCACCTCAAATAAATGATATAAATGCAAAAGAATTGAAATGGAAGAAAAAGTAATAAATTAAGATTATTAATCTGTTTTACGGTTCGATATGACAAATCATTTTGCATAGGTATCGTTCAGGTATCGGTATCGAAAACCAAGTACTGTTAAAGTACCGGTATTTCATTTTATTTTTACGGTACCCAGCCCTAATGACACGCTATATCTATTAGTAGCGAGGAGAAATTGCAGCACAGTCCTTTAATTAAACAGAGACGTTGGGGATCTGCATGGATAGTCCCGCACTCGTACTTCTCGTGTAATGGTGTGAATAGTACAATTGTACAAGACACTCAAATCCTCTTGGGAATTTTTATTTAAAAGCATTTTTGGACTCACTGCTAATGCTTAGGCTATTCCCACCGCTGTGTGACACTTAATTAACACCGCTCTCATTCCTATTTCCTTTCTGACCGGTGCAGCGGCATATCTTCTACACTTAAGATTACCTGAGTGAAGCATGTCCCCGAGCTTGTCTTGGAAGAATATGTCTTGTCAGCCTACCCCTTTATCAACCGAGCCCACTTCCCTTACGTCTTTTGATGTGTGTCATACATGCTGTAATTGATTCCACTCACAGCTGCCATGCTTCAGTCCACAATTTGCACCCCAATATGGCACCCTGAACTTTGGGAACCCAGACAATAATGGGAAAAGCTGTAGGGCCCATGAACCGTAGAGGATCGCCTGGTTTTTGCACATAGAGCTGCAGGCACCAAAACACAGGCACAGAGCTGCATTCTGAATAGAGGGAGAGAGAAAAAATACATTTGTAATGAAGTTTTGAAGGGGAGGAAGTTATTGTTGCTTGGCGCCTCAGACTCAGTAATTCATTAGATACAGTAATTTTCCACGCGCTTGTGAAGGTGTACCTGCAATTTCAATTACTTTTGGTGGAGAAAATAAATGAAAAGTAATCAAACTTTATTGAGTGTTCGGAATGATAATACAATAGACTTTGTAAAACGGCTCACAATGACACAGATACTGTATCAATGCAGTCAGGTACGATTCTTTTGTATATATGTACTTTAATTGTTATTGTGCATATTAACCGTAAAACATATGCACATCAAAGCTTTAAGCACGTTTGAGGACCTTAAAAGGGTAAAAATAAAAGAGAGCTGATAAGAATACAAAATCCATCCACAAAATCAAATCCAACTCAAACATGGACATAACGACCCCGATGTGCCATTCCGAGCAAAGAAACACAATATACCGATGACTAAATGTTCTACATAAAACAATAAGCACATTATACTCAACCGGAAGAGGCAGATTTCAACTCTGACAAAACAACTTGTGTTATCTAACAATACTGCATAAAAAACACACATAAAACTTATAAAGACGATCTTGGACATGAGATGTATACTCTGCTGAACGGCAGACATGTCCAAATACGTGACACATAAATGTAACAACCCTTGCATAGATGGTATCACAAACACCACAGATCAGCACAATAATGTTCTTCTATATGTGTCACTTTAAAATTCCTTTGACTCATTGACAATTTATTGATTTATCTAAGCCAATTTTTTTTTTTTTTTAAACTATTGCAAAATTACAATTGTGGAAAACAGACTTTATTAGTGGTGATACAGTGTTGCTTACCATTTTTCACTGTCAAGTTTAAGTGAATTTCAAATGTCGGATTTTGTAATACTAAGGAGATGAAAAAAGTTGCAAATGTGAGTTGACAAGCAGCAAGTTATTTTGAATGTGATTAAATGTTTTTTGTTTATATCTGGGGGCGTGTTCACCACAGAGCTGTTGGCAAGTGCAATAGCATAATGTCAATGTTTAACATTTAAAGCATTATAACAAGTTTTGTGGAAGTAAGTAAGATAGAGAACACAGAGGCTTTGAAGAACGTGCATTATTCAAAGTAAATATAGAATACTGTAGCATGCAAAATACTTCTCCCACACTGTCAGTCTGATTGCTGATCAAAACCCTGCCATGGCAGTTCCTGGGAGGAAAAGGTGTCTAAGATCAATCATGTGAAAACATCAAAGAGCCATAGACTGAAAATAATTTGCCATTGTTCTTGTGAATGTAGAGTTCGCATTTACAGCCCCACACGCAAATGATAGCCCAGAAACAACTGGAGCCTGCAGGAGGGAAGATGCCAGAGATAAAACAAAGTGACTGCATGTTTTTCTGAGCTAATAGTGTACAGTTTATAACCCACATGTTTTTCAAAGTCGGCTTGGGGCTAAAATGTCATTTGTCTAATGTTTTTTTCTCAGCAGGAGGTCCGGCAGCCTATTTATACAAGTGCTGGTGATAGTCAGGACACCTTTGGAACACGCAGGAACATTTGTATCCCCAAGTGTCCCCAGTGAAACACTAGTTTACTTTCACAAGTTACTCATATGATGCCAACATTCAATGCAATATGTGCTTATAAGCAACATAACTCTTAACCTCGATTAAACTGACAGGACTGTACAGTAATTTACCCCTTCCAGCTTTTCATAGAAATGTGCAGATATACAAGATTGCATATGGTAAGGTATCATATAGTATGGTATGGTAAATACTACTCTATACCTGGTATAATATTTAATGGCCAAGGTGGACATTTGAGGTTGACTCTCTAAAAAGTCTGTGTCGTTTTTGGTGAGGAACAAGATGTGAAAATACAGCATGAGAACATAAAGACCCGAAGATAAAGACCAAAGAATAACATTGGAAAGAAAATAGAACCTTGGCCTGGTGTATATCTGCTTGAATAAAAGACATCTAAGCCTTTTCTTTCCTTCCTTTCATCCCTTTGTTGGCTCTCCACTGGCGCCGATCTCTGTGGACGCACGGTGACTTTATACGCGGTATGGTAGCCGTACAAACACGGAGCCCTTCAGTGCAACACAACGGATCTCTACTGCCACCGAGAGGAAAGTAGGAGAAGAGCAGGGCATCAGCCTTCATTTAGATCAATTATATCATGGGTCATTAGTCTGAAGGAGTGAGAAGATGGTGACCTTTTCCTTGTATATAGCACCTCAAGACCTTTATGCCTTGGGTTGCTTTCCATACTTAGCACATTTGGAAAGCTCCAGGGCAGGACATTGCTGACTCTCTGCATGTCCTTTTGTGTGATAAAGTTAGGGAACACATGGTTTATTTTTAAAGGGAGCCAGTCAGCAAGGGAGAGTAATGTGCAGCTATTTTAAGTCTGTGCAAGTTCAACCTTCACTTCATATGAACTTAAAGTAAAATTTCACAGCGCTTTTACCTGATCCAGTGGGAGGATAATGATTCTTTTTTAAAAGTCGACTATTTGATATATTCAGTGCTTTTTAAAACCACTAGGATTTAGCTGTTGGGTGAAAAGCTTTTGGTAAAAAGCCAGCACAACACCTGCTGCACTATTGCATGCTAACCCAAATAATTTGTGTTTATTATTAATCGCAGGTCGTAAATTGTTTGCATGGTGTCCAGAAACTGAGAAACTGAGGATAACAAAGCTGTTTTCAATCTCAGTAATATTCACCGATTCTCCAACTCTCCAAATGTCAAACATAATTGAATAAAAAGATGTACAATAGGCCAGGATGAACGATGTTTGTGCGTGAATGAATGGTGGTGGTCAGAGGGACCGTTGGCGCAGATGTGGTCAGTGGCTCTTCTCTCAGTCTACTCCAGGAGAAACTGTAGCTACAAACATAGCTTGCCACCACCGTGTGTACAAATCCCCTACACTGTGTGAAGCACTGTGGGTCACTTGTGTCATGTGAAAAGCACTATACACAAATAAGCTTCCATTCCATCATTTCATATAGTTCTTACCTGAACCATTTGGGGACTGGTATTAGGATGGCACTATTAATCAGTGATATAATCAGGAATCATCTGCTAAATATACCACCAAAAAAGATTCTCATCATGACAATAAGGACTGTGTTTTCTCTTTTTACTTCCTAATGAGTGGTACGGCATCGATGCCAGATAATGGTGTGATGGCTGGCTTATAGGACTGCCCCTGGAGCAAAGGTTTGGCACTCAACTCAATTGCTCACCTAAGCTCCATGCACCACAATGTGCTACAGAACCAACTGACCAAAAACCTGCACAAAACATCCAGCCAGGTGATTCTGACCTTTACCCTGGCTTGACATGTGGAGATGGGTTCCTATACTGTGGTTGTCCACTGCTCCTTATAGGTTGCCACAGTAGAATCGAAGGATGAATCAAATGCAGAGGACAAATGTCCCTACACGGACGATAAAGTAAACCTTAACCTTAAGAAGCTTTGAGCAACTTCAACCTGCACATCCCTTTAGAAGGAAAGATGCAAAATAGACTGTTTTAGTGGCGCTCACAGCCATCAGCAAATAAGGCGTCTTACCAAAAACGTCACTGCCTCAGCAATTTAAAATAGAATTTCACAAGTTTCAAAACATATTGGGATTAAGACCAGATTTGCATATTTTGTCTAAATGTGCATATTATGAACAAGGAAAAGATAAACAAGGTGAAGGCACCAACAGAAGCAGGTCTGGTCACAGTGATAAAAGCATAATTTCACTGAGAGTTCTAAGATTAAACAGGACATATTTTAATCTAACAGAATTGGCATTTAATATATTAGGTATGTTAAATAACTTACTACATCACATTTTTTACTTTACAATAAATGTATACATACTTTAAGCTGAATTCAACATGTATGCACTGTTCGGATATACAGTACTGAATGCATTTTAGGAATTTCATTGTCACAAGCGTTTGAATGTTGAATACACATCTCTGTTCTCATTCAGGGCAACTACGCAGGGCTTTTGTTTAATTGAAGGTGTGCGCATAAATCACACCGGTGAAACTTTAAAAAACAATTACACAGCACTTCAGAGCCTTTAAGCCTTTTCAGATTTGAACAGCCGGTCACTGGGATCAAGGATTTAGAGACCCTTATTTCACAGGGCGACCGCAAACCTGGCATGGGAAACAGCTGTGCGCACACATAAATGCCATGATCACTGGTGTGTATTGGGCAATATGAAGCAGCGCAATACAAGTCACTTAAACCAAATGAAGAAAAACATTGTAAAAGCCTGGGCGGTTATTATTTTTCCTCCCCCTTGGCAGATGTGTGCCCCACTTCCCTGGGCTCCAATAAAGTCACCCAGGACACAATATGATCTTCACAACAGCTGTGGCTTGAGATAAAAACCTTAATCAGCGAAGGGCACTATAATATCATAACCTAAAGCTACAGTGGCCAAACCAGTCGATACGGAGACACACAAGGGCAGTACAATTTAAGTTTGAGATAACCCACCTCCAAAGTGTAGAGCCACGCAGACATCTCCGGATATGATGGAAAGACTTAATGAAACAGCGACGTAAAGTTAAAAAAAATAATCCACACGCCTGGGTTTCTTCATTGCTTCCATTGTTTTCTGATGAGCAAATCACGGCAGTAGAGTTTGCCGAGATATCATGGATGATTAATAAGAAGTCGCAAGTGTCACAGTTGTTTTGGGGTTGCTGTAGTTGTAGTGGTAGAAGTAACGGTGTACTTTTACTCGAGCAACACTTCTGTAAAGTACTGCGTTATTTCCTATGTTCCTAATGTTCTTCTTAGGTGCTAAATAAGTGGTTGCACACTGTTTCATAGTAGTTGCATTAGGGGAAGTAACCGTAAGCTTTGACTGAAGTAATAATTTAAATAATTCTTAAGTTATTAATACTTTCCACATCTTCAAAATTTCTCTTCCTGATCCTATAGGCGTCATTACACTTTATCATCCAACACCTTCTCACCCTCCGAGTCCTGCTGCGCTCTGAACTCCACTGCTTTTGCGCCGTCTGCCTTTCAGGGTATCAAGCTATGGATTATAGGTTTAAAGACTTGTTGGTCCGCACCAATGATCAGAGGCACTGGGTTGTCCAATAATATGATTTGTAGACGCCAGACAGTTTGCCGCAGCCTGACAGTGATATGTGCTGAAGAAGCTTGGGCTGCCTCTGCATGTCGTCCTCTTCACATCACTTGGAGCCTGAGGCGTTATTCCCGGGGGGCATCCGCTGATACAGTAATGGAAATTCTTCCTGTTTCATCTGTGCTATTGAGCATATTGACCCACACAGTAAATAAGTCCCTTTTTTACACTATACACTCTGGTGTTAATGGGGTTTATCTGCAATCTTTCGCACTCATGTCACAGCTATGAATAAAAACATCAGACTAGCCAGGCTAACAGTCAGGACACAGCCAGTCCCTACCGTCACACACAGCCCGGCAACCTAAAAGTAACAGATGGCAGCCAGCAGTAGAAGCACTTTAAAGATGCACTAAAAGAGCAGTGAATTAGGAGCTAATGCATCTGTATGTTGTGCAGCATTAATAAGCAGTATTTTGAAATGCTAAATCTGAGAGCAGAAATACAGACACTGAATAACTTTGGCAATGGCAGAGGTCAGGGAACAGAAAGCTAGTTTGAACGACCAGGTTTATTTGAAGTGATATGTGTGTACAAGTGAAGAAAAATGTATCAAAATAAGAAAATACACTTAACAGTAAATGTATATACTGCTAAGAAAGTTTTAAATGTGCATTTATTAATTTATTCATGCAAACCCTCTGATTTTTGTGTTATGTTTTCTTTAATTTTCTCTTGGTGACAAACTGTAAAACTCAGGATACCATTGTGACACAATTAACATAAGCTCATCATAATAAAGGGGCATCATTTATAAAATATTATAAGCAAATCTATTACTGTGCATCTATGCCTATGACTTTCACTTGAATCCAGCTGGATAATTTGAGTTCCTCTCACCGTCACCAGCTTCCTTGTCAGTTATAGAAAAGCGCTACATAACAGCCCCTATTTTGGCATGATATAGTCTGTAGGTACAGGAAACATTGTGTCCCTGTTATTTCACATGTTCTTCTCTGAAATACTACAGTTGACACTCGGAAAATTAGAATATCGTTAAAAAGTGCATTCATTTCTGTTCAACTTTAACTATGAAACTAATATATGATAGACTCATTGCATGCAAAGTGAGATATATTTGTTATATTTTTGATTATTATGGCTCAGCTTGTAAAAAACCCAAATTGAAAATCTCATAAAATTAGAATATTTTGAAAATGGACTGTAAGCCATAATCATCAAAATTATAACAAATAAAGGCTTGACATATGTCACTTTGCATATAATGAGTCTATATCATATATTATTTTCACATTTTAAGTTGAATTACTGAAATAAATGACCTTTTGCACGAAGTTTCACCTGTACATACACACAACCTCTTCTGCCGTAAAGAGTATACATCCTCACTTTGTTTATTGTTCATAGCCCTATCCATGTTAAGGGGAAAAGGAAAGTGTAAGACAGAGTGCTGAGTCTGACTTAATGGCTAAGTTTGTTATCTGCAAACAATAGTTACACTGTCCTGGTTGAATGTTGCCTCCATAAGACCCACAGTTGCAATAGGCACCACTCAGGACTCCTTTAGGTATCAGTCAAACCAAAAGTGAATGAATGAATCTGCACCTTATAGAATAAAATAATCCACAGCATAATAGCTATAAGAAAGTATGACATACCGTGAGATTGATAACTTACAGTACTCCTTTCCTATAGTCTATTCCCTCTAGCTTCAATACGATATGTATGTGCATATCAGCATTGTATAAAATACATTTTCTTGACAAATGCACTCAGGTAAAAATCGAAATTTCCATCCATGTCCCCCTCCAACATGCTCCCATGATATTAAGTCCAGCCTTTTGCCTGAGATCAACCCAGTGACCGGTTCATCAAATGCACTGCGCTGGACATTCATAAAACATGCCTTCCCCTGTTAGCTCCTGGCATGGGCTTAGAAGTAATAAATCACATTCTGTATATTTTATGACCTAACTGGCTGGAGTGGTTGTGGGTTAAGACACTTGCCTTCAGATGCTGGTCATATGATCTGTGCAGAATGCCTAATGATGTGTCTAATCCTCCATCACTGACCAATGCACCAGGACTATAAATCATTACAGCCTTCAAATTATTCTAAAAATCTATGCCGAGACATGGCACGCTGGGTCTCTACATCTTTGATCCACTTTAAAGCAAGCAGCCATTCTTAGCACCAGCGCCGTTTCTTGCATAAGCGCACACATACTTTCGATAAATGAGCAATTTTCTCCTTTACGGCTGCCTTGTTATGGCCAGTAAACTGCCCCCTTGTTGCTGCCACCATGTATTTCCAATTATTTTATATGTGAGCGAGGGCAAAGGGACAAATGGGAGTGCAGTGGAAGAGAGAGGAGACTGTAGCGAGGCAGGACTTAGTAATTCTATGAGCAGGTTATAAGGAAGATAAATAGTGTGACATCTTAATGGCGCCATACAGTTATTCTTTATGAATAAAGCGAGATTGCTTCATAAAAAGAACCTTGGGTGATTAATACTGGCACCACACCAGTCCCAGACAGAAAAGATTCTCTGGTATTTACAGCTGTTAATGTAAAAATAAGTGGCGTTATAAAAGGCGGCTGTTCTCATACTTTTCAATAAAACACCTATTAGAAAATGTGACTTTCCCTTGTAATAATTACTGTAAAAGGCACTTAAATGATTCAGGAGAAGATAGTAGAGGTAGTAGTAGTAATAAAAAAAACTGTATATTTTAGTATATACTGTGCTATAACCTTCAGAATCATAGGCTACTGCTGCCCTACAAAGGAAAACCGCAGTAACTACACTCTGGGTGAAACTGTTTTTTTGATGCCCTGTCAAAATGGTTTGATCTTTATCATTTATTTCTTTTTTATTTTGTAGCTTTTTATGGTAGAATTATTATGGGTATAAAACACAAACTCTAAATTTACTCTAGTCCCTATAAATGCACATACTGCACTTTTCCTTTGTACGACCCTACATTCCACATATAGTTATACAAAGGAAATGTGCAGTATGTGCATGTTTGTTGTGTCAAATGCTGTTTTTTTGTTTTCTGGTATTTTATTTATGTTAGTAAATCATCATCTGTGTCAGTATCAATCATAATTTGAGTATTTGAGATGTAAAAGTAGTTCATGTAAAGCATTACTTTCTTATGGTAAGGGGAATCCATATATTCAGTGTATGTACTGTATATGCATATTACAGTAAGTACCTAATTCTTATAAGAACCCAAACAATTTTGACTTGAATCAAATTTATTCAACAAACAAACAAATCTAATTTGAACTTAAATGTTAAACTTTCTACAAAACTAATATATAAAAAACTAAATATATAAAAAATATTCAATGAACCATGATGTAAGTTTTTACTTTGATAAAACCTTTCCATGGATAGTTCCGTTCTGTGGCCATTTTGACCATCATCTGGTCCTGTGACAGTGCCATAATCGCTTTTTTGAGCATTCGAAATACACCGCAGTGAAGGCTGATGAAGCCAAGACAGGTTTGCTGGAGAAGAGTCCTGGTTGCCACGGCAACCTTCATGGAATGCGCAGTAACTGCGTTCCCCTTGGTTTTTGTGTCAATTTTGTAGTTACTGCAAATTAAACTATGGATTTTCTCTCAAACTGAATAGTTTTGAAACAAACCACTTTGGTACAAGATAGTACAGATGAGAAGAAGTTCAAATCTGCTCTTAACTCAATTTTGACAAACTATGCAGTTACTGCCTTTTTCCTTTGTAGGGCGGACTACTCAAAAACACATTTGATGGTTCTTATTTCAGTACAGCATATTAGCCATCCGTAAACTCCGGTCAATTATATTTTCCCTGCATGTACGTCTGGGTTTGATCTCAGTGGCTGCGTTTCATCGGGGGGACGCGGGTGTTGTCGGTGACGTCAAGCATTTGCGCCGCATTTGCTGGTTGTAGTTCGGCAATGGCGGCGGATACGAACGTAAAGGCAGCTCTTCAATCCGTTCTGGCTCGGCTCCCAAATATCCAGAAATTATAACTGAAGCCTTAGAATGCGTAAGGAATGCCCCCAAGAGTTATGATAGCTCGCTTCACTCAACACGGGCGCACTACATACCACACGCTAGCGAAAATCAGATCCAATCGTTTCAAAGGAGTTCACCCCTCCCACCTGTTAACGGAGCTCAATTGAGAAAGTCCAGACCCTCTGTACGAAGCGAGTACGAGGGTATGGTAAAACCAGGCTAGCATATTTCTCCCACCTCTGTCATGGTATTAATTACATATTTTAATTGATTATTGTGATGTGAAGCCTGTATGTTAACGTCTCAAAGTGCTAGCATTCTTGGCATTCTCCTTGGCAATCTTAACAAAACCCTATTTTAGCATGAAATTAAATCAGTAAAAAAAATGCTTGAGGCCTTCTTTTGTTGCAGCTTGAATAATGTCATACACTTAATAAAATGTGAAAGGTAATTTATTCAACTGTGACCCGGGTTAGCTCAGCACAACTGCAAATACTTTTGGGAAAGGGTTTCTGAAATGGCAACTACATGTACAGTATATTTTCCTATGAGTTTGCAAAAGTCAATGATTTTTTGCTCCAGCCTCAATACTTCAAAATTCCACACAATAACAATCAATCATTTATATCCATCTCATCATTTTCCCACTTTGTATGAGTTGAGTTTGAGTCTAAGTACCTTGTTTGAATAGTTTGCTGCCGTTGTTTGCCGGCACTCGTGGTGATGAAGATCTATTGGCCCAGATGCTTTTCGGATCAATGGCTTTCGATCGTCCTCTTGAACCTGGATCGATGCTGCTGCCGAGTGAGGACTTCTTTTCTGATTTGGCGTCGTTCACGGTCAAACACCTGCGCACAAGCTACAGTCCATACCCCGCACACTGTTTTGTACACCCGGAGTCGGCTGGGTGCACAGCAGTTGGCTCATCGTGCTGCTTGGTGACAGAGATGAAAAGAGTTATTATCTGACGCGCTTGTGGATTCATGCTGAATGAGTCAGAGGTGCGTTCAGATCGATGTGGTTGTGAGTGCAGTCGCTGGTCCAGTGCATCACACCAGTACGGGGTCTAGAGAAAATGAAAATGTCCGACAGTGGCCTGCAAAGGTTGCTTTTATCATTTATATTGACATCGTAGCAAATCTATCCAGTCAAAATGAGCGATTAAACCACTCCTGTTCTGTTGCAAAGAAAATGTTTTTTTTTAATCAGCTTTTGCCATGTGTGTTATTCTCTAACGTCATGAAGTAATAACAAGTCCCAGTCCCTTATTTGTCACTTCAACCTTTGAAGATTAAAAAAAAAAAAAAAAAAAAAACTTTATCAACATTTCTAAGGATGTGGTAACACAACAAAGAAAAGGTGCAATTCTATTTGAATGCTAGTCTCTGTGGGAACTGGTGCTGCAATAACTAAACTCTGATTAGCTTCTATACACTCTGACTCCTTAACATTCATTATTCACTGTATTTCAAGGATTTCATTAAACCAAATAGCTGCAGGGAATTGGATTTTTCAGTAAGAGTCAAACTGTAGTTGTGCTGCCGATTATTTTTCAAGGGCTTTAAGTTCCCATTTGTTCCTCAGTGCCCTGAACCGCAGTGTTCACTAACAACACTCTTGTGCTGAGGTCCAATTATGTTTTGAAAATGAAATTATCTATCATGGGGAAAACACTGACATTTTGTTTCTCCACTTGCAATAAAAAGAAAAGTGCTAATATAACTGGCTAATAGAGTTGGGAAGGAGGAGATGATAATAATGATGATAATAATAATTCCATCAGTGAAGCAGATTTTAACTGATGAATGAAATACCCTCAGCAACTAGATAGACAGTCATTTTTGTTCAGGGCTATATTGGTTTTATCAAAAGCACCCATTCAGACACTGTTGGGTTTTGTTTGTTTGTTTTTTAAATATGTGTTACATCTAACTTTTATATACTGGTCAATTTGATTTACGAGCAGTACAGTATAATGCAATGATAAAAAACAAAAGACAGATAGCTTATAAATAATGGATCAAATAAATCCAAGGGAGTACGGGCCAATGTGAGTTCCCATACCCCAAGTTGAAACAGTTTTGAAACAGTTTTCAAAGTTACTGAAGTAAGCATTAGCGATTCACCAGGAGAAACAAGAAAAACACTGAGGACAGCAAGATGGCCGACTTCTCCTCCGCAACAAACAGCTGACTCTATATGATGCCACTTACTGCTGTGTACCTCCATCGTCTTTCGAGGCAAATCTCTGGACCACATTCCCACTTTGAAGAAATACATAATCCTGTATGCCCAAACCCCCAAAAGGTTAAACTTAATCATTATAGACCAGTGGCTTTTAACAGCAGGCAAAGACCTTTGGTTACTCATAATTTGCAATTCCACAGTTAAGATTATGCTGTGCTGTGTCGTGAGCTGGGCGAACACCTGGTGGGAAGTGGCGGTGTCATCACTATTCGGTCACATTCTGGGCTTATAGGACTTTTAACACAGCGCAGCCTCATGAATCTTAAATAGTATGTTCACTCAAATACATTGGATGTGGGACAAAAGTGCAACTCAAAGAAAATATTATCAGATCGACAAGTCTCTGCATGAAGTCTTTTCAATGCTGGCGTTTTGTGGCAAAATGGGAAAGAAGAAATTATGAGGATAAAATTGTTGAAATTAATAAACATAATAAATGTTATCTTTTTTTTTGTGACAAATTGGGTTCTCAAGACTTTGTATGTACAATTTACAAAGCATTTTCTTTTTTAATGGACATTATTCTTATTGAAACACAAGCAGAACTATGAATTGGAGACCACATAATACAATGTAGTATTCAGATATTAACACTTCAGTGGGCTAACGTGCCATTTTCTCCAGCAGATTCATATCAGTTACAGTATATTTACATATATGACAAAACTCGTTTTTCATAAGGGCAATGTTGTCAATTACTCTGACAACCACATATCTTTATTCTTTTATTTAGCTAACTGATAACGGAGTATTTTCTGTCTTTAAGAGAATAAATGATGCACTGAACAAAAATATAAACGCAACACTTTCGCAACACATCTATCCCACCTCACAGGTGTGGAATATTGCATAAGTGTGCCTTAGGCTGACCACCATAGAAGTCCACTCTGAAATGTTCAGTTTTGCCGGGACATGGCCATTTCGGCAAGCAACAACAAGAAAATGCGCCACCTTTGCTCAGATCAGCTGTGGCAGGATTTTGCTATCAATTATATTGACCAGGGGAAGATAATGGTGACCGGAAATAGCCAACATGAGTAGCCGATGTGATGGGGCACAAGTTGGGGACTTTATTTTACTTGTGTTTATTATGGTGTGTATTTTAACTGCATGTTTTTAGTGCGTTTATCCATTTATTGTGGATTTTTAATTATATATATTTTAGACATCGCCTTTTAGCTTGTTGCCCCTAACAACCCCAACACGTGGCACTTCTGGCCAATCAATTGCCCCCTGCAATCGGACGCACCTGCAGGTTGATTGGAGAGGCAGGGTTGCCAGATGTACGATAACTATCGTATTTGTACGATCATTTTAACCCCTGTACGATGTACGATCAATAATTCAAAAAAGCCCTAAATGTACGATAATTTCAGAGCGCCAGATAAAGTCTGGTTAAATGCACCGTACCCTCTCAACAGCGCTTTGCTTTCGCTCTGATCTGGAGTCAGACTTAGCCTCCGTATTCACGTAGGTGTAATATCTGCTGCCAGAAGGAGAGACTGTCCCTGGATCAGTTTTACAGTTCCACTATCACATTATCCTCCTGCCTTGGCTGCAGCCATGGCAGTTGATTGGTCAGCAAGACGTAACCCCGTCTCACCTCTCGCGAGTTGTTAATTTGCCCGCTTCTTTATTACGGCTTAGCTAATTATTTTTCCTCATTGTAACGCCTCATGTGAGTGTGTGTGTTCTCCAATCTGATAAAACCAAATCCAGCAATCGACTGATTACTGCAACCCTTAACAAGCTTATCCAGGCATCAGTGTCTGAAGAATGGAGGGGGATGTCCGGATATCAAACCTACAAAAGCTATGTTGCTGTGCTCAATAACTTTAGCAAACTTGTACACGAACGTCTGCATCAGAAGTGCCTGCAGAAGTGAATGACTCCGACGAGGAGGTGGAGTTCATCTCTTAGGTGAGTGCCTGTGTTGTCATGTCATGCGCGTGCGTAATGTAATAAATGGGACAGTGCGTGAGCCTGTGTTGTAGTTTGGGATGGTGATGATATGAGCCACATTTTGCGCAGGTGCTACAGCGCTATTGACATATTTATAGTGTACGATAGTTTGTGCTGAAATACGATAGTTTTGGAAGCTTGGTACGATATATTGGTTTTGAGAATCTGGCAACCCTGTGGAGAGGGGACTTACAGTAAGGAGCGCGCACCAGAGGAGACGGAAAGAGGCCCCGGTGCCGGACGTAAGCCGCGGCGAGCCCCGGTGGGGGCGCGCGTACAGTACGAAGAGTGGACCGATGGCGGGGACGCTGCGGCTGCGCAAGGACGTGGAGTGAGGACCGGGCGACCCGACACGGACACGGGACGGGGTACCGGGCGCCAGCTACACTGATGCGTGGCTGCGGACGGAAAGTCGCAGAGACCTGGGAAGAGCACCACGAAGCGGAAAACACCAGCAGCCTATGGCCTTAGCAAGGTCTCTGGTGTGCTGCCTTCTCCGCGAGAGCGTCCTCCACCAGTCGGGAGTGGCAGATTATTGATACAGCTGGGTTCCAGGAGGGGAAATCTTTACGATTTAATATGAATAAAAGTAAGATCTAACAACAATTGTCAACAGACTGGAGTCTGATGACCACTAGGGGCACCAATCAAGATATCTACTTGATACGGGATCAATTCAGGGCCGTATGGGATTAAATGGCTACATGGCCTCTGATAGATCGGTCTAACTTCTCTGAAAGGAAAATCCTTTTCCCTTTGGCAATAATTAAATCAAATGCAAATTAATCTTAATGCCTGTAAGAAAACTTAGTGTACTGGAAGAATCAGATTCAAATTGTGGCATCAAAGGGGAATGGAGTGTGCTCAATCATTGCCCTTATCAATGGGATAAGTATTTAAGTTTAGCGGAAGGGAATTACATCTAAACTATGCACTGTAGTCTGATCAACACCAAAGTAAAAGTGACTGTGCGTTATCTGGTCTTACTGGGTTGGAGTCAACAAGCCTGGGTGTCAGGGAGTGAGATCCCGTGTTGGGGCATGTCTCAGCTGAGCCGAGTACAGGGCAGACGGCTGATGCTGGTTGTCCGCCACAAGTGTGATGGATCCGTTGAGCCAAGATGGGGTCAGAGCAGAGCGGTCTGTCTCTGAGGAGGGAATAACAGCTGGTCAGTCATGTAGCTGAAACAATACCCGTAGGTATAGTCCTTTTATTTTACAGTCATATTTTGGTGTAAGATAAATGGTTGTAGCTTTTCTTGTGTAACCGAGTGCTATGGTAGGAGATGGAAATTTAATGTTACCACCTTAAAATGTAGTTGTTGCCACAACGCCACTGGACTATTAAAATCCAGAAAATAACCTTTAATATAAAAGGACACAGGTTCGACTCATTGAGGAGAGGCATGATCAGTTAATAATTTATTCAATATTTCTTTGCTTTAGGTTCTTCAACTCTTTTGTTTTATAAACATAAATACTTTTTAAAAGGGCAAATGTCAATGTTATGAAAACAGTCCATTTTAAACCATCCATTTGTAAGTTGACATGGTGTAGGCAACAGACATAGCCCACAAGCAAGGCGTAGAAGCAAGGCGGCTGCATACTGTCAGGTCGCTGCATCCGTGAGGCTAGAATAATATTTGTGTTAGTAATTTATTTTTAACCATTCGGAAGCACGCCGCTAACGTGACCTACCACTTTAGGAGATAGGAGATCACGCAGTTCTAGCAAGCAACCGTGCACCGTCGGGCCCAGACGACACATAGCAACGCAATGCAGGACAGCAGACTCCCAGCCAAACCAAAGCCACCGCACACCAAGGCGCAACAGGGACACTTTATCTGTGCGTCGCGATCGAGGCTCAGCCACACCGCAGCGACACTAAGACACAGTTTAAATTAGCTATTGAGGTGAATTATCTGAATAAGAGGAGTTATCATGTCTACCTGGCAGCCAGATGACGACCCGAAAGCCCCCAGGAACAGAAACGGAAGTGTGCAAATCAAGGAAAGAATCACGAGAAACCTTTGGCTTTTATAATCTAAGGGTGGCGCCACCTGCTGACGACTCCACTCTACTACACTTGCATAACACAGTACCAGTTTCAAATCGAGTAGGTCTCTGAGAATCTGGTTTAGGTGTCACGTTTTTATGGTCCCAAGGAATGTGACTTGGCTCCAGAAGAAAGCCTGGTGGTTGTAAAAACATTGCTTAATGGGTTCATAAGGTGAATTGTTCTGAATAGTCCCACATTGGCTTCAGATACAACAAATGCAACACATCTCCTTCGCATAGAGTTGATCAGGTTGTTGACTGTGGCTAGTGGAACGTTGGTCCACTCTTCTTCAATGGCTGTGCGAAGTAGCTGGATTTTGGCAGGAACTGTGGCGCACTGCCATAGACTCAGATCCAGAGCATCCCATCCTGGCCATGTAAGAACTGGGATATTTTCAGCTTCTAGATCCTTGAGACATTGGGCTGTGCATCATAATGCTGCAACATGAGGTGCATGGTCATGGATGAATGGCACAACAATCGCCCTCAGGATCTCATCACAGTATCTCTGTGCATTTAAAATTCCATCAATAAAATACACCTGTTTGTTGTTCATAATAACAACCTGATGAACTCTATACGAAGGGGATGTTGTTGCACGGTGTGAGACAAATGGTGATCACACCAGATACTGGCTGGTTTTCTGACCCCCGTCAACCAAAACCAAACATTTCAGAGTGGACTTTTATTGTGGCCAGCCTAAGACACACCATAGCCATATTCAGGCGGTATAATCAGCATCTTGATATGCCACACCTGTGAGGTGGGATGGATTATCTCGGCAAAGGAGAAGTGCTCACTAACAGAGTTCACTAACAGAGATCCCAGTTCACTAACAGAGATTAAGCCAGATTTGTAAAAAAAAAAAAAATTGTGGGAAATGGGTCTATTGTGTGTAAGATCAATAAAGCCTAATCTTATCTTACAAAAATATGTTGAATGTGTTTTTGTTCAGCTTTTAAAAAATGGGAGCAAAAATAAAAGTGTTGCGTTTATATTCTTGTTCAATGTACAGCGGTAATAAAAAAAAGACACATTTGCATTTTTGTTTGCAAAATGCCAGAAGAATGAGAGATAGATTTTGTTTTAGAAATTATTTTGTTACATTTGATGAAGTCAGACGTTTATATACATTAAAATGATTATGCCTTTAAACAATGTGGGTGCAATTTCAAAACATTTGAAGGTGCCAGGTGCATTGGTTCAAACAATTCAACTTTGGGTTAATCAGTCCACAGTATATTTTGCCAGTAGTGCTGTGGAGCTATGGAGGATTGAAAGTGGCACAATTAAATAAATAAATGCACCATTAAAGCAGTACAAAGTAACTTGTTTACCTTAATAAATCCTTTTCGTAGTCCCTCTGGGGTTATACAAGTGTTAATGGCATGATTGGGGGTCTTTCATCTCCCCCTGGTGTCTCTGGCCAGAAAACCACAATTGCAACTTGACTGCCACCGGGTAGGTGTCACCAATACACACTAATGGAATCACGAAGAAGAAGAAGCTAACAGGCTAACGGGCAACGCTAACTGTGGGCCAGTGCTACTTAAACAGTACTTACAACCAAGTTTGAGTGAAAAAAGTTATCTCCATTGTGTAATTGACCTTTCGCCAAGCCCCGCCCCCCTTACTTACTGTTGCTACGCCCGACAATTAATGGTAAAATACGAGCAGCGCAACAGATTGCCATGCCTGTCAGTGACCTTTTTGGAGCAATACCTCTACGATATTCTCCAGATTGAGGCAAAAGGGGTTACAGTATGCAGTGGAGGGATATATTCAAGAACTATCCAACGAAGGATAAAGGACTATTGACACTACAGCAAACAGACAGGTCTCCAGAAATATCAGAGAAACCTTCTGATCTCTTCCTTAAATGCAACAGCACAGCTTTGTGGACCAGTCGTGCTCTTGCACTGTCCGGTAAGCACCCTCTTAAGGTGCGTTCAGACCGAACGTGCGTCCACGCTCCTTCAGCCTCTAGTTGGACGCCAACATTGCCGCTTCACACTGGCGAGAAACTCCTGTTTGCTGGCGCGTGAAGTTTTGCAAGCGTCATAATTAGGAGGCGTGTCATACAACTCAGGCTGAGTGCAAACCGCGATGATCAACTTCTCCTCCATGCTGCAGGTCAGGGGCGCAACTACCCCCCTCCCACACACACACACACACACACACAAACGCGGCTCTTTGATGTTTTTTTTTTTTTTTTAAAGTAAATAAATACCCTCTGAATTTACTTTATTTTAACGAAAATGTCACTATTTCACACAATATAACATCGACATTTCCCTCTATGGAGTTTGTTATCACAAAAAACAATCACACGCCCGATTAAAAGCAATTATTTCATTCATGTAACTTTTCCTCCTCTCCCTCGCGCAAGAGGGGAGAAAACAACGCAAGTGAAAGAGGCTTCAACGCGATCTCCTCTGTAACCGTGTTTATTATTTCATTAGGACTTTTATTTCTCAAACTTGTTGCCTTATGCTCACTTTGAGCTCCTCGTGGGGGGTGGAGATCACTGTCCCTCTGCCAATCCTCCACTCCTCTGCCCCACTCCAGCAGTGACTTTTGTTTCGCAAAATAAGCATGCACAACTAAAGTGACGCCCCTCCCCCAAAGAGGATTTTTTTTTAAACTCCGCGAACCCGTTCATATCGTTCACTGTAAAGACTCGTTCAAAAGAGCCGGATCGTTCGC
Organism: Neogobius melanostomus; assembly: GCA_007210695.1. Taxonomy (NCBI): domain Eukaryota; kingdom Metazoa; phylum Chordata; class Actinopteri; order Gobiiformes; family Gobiidae; genus Neogobius; species Neogobius melanostomus. Next base: position 3,183,794 of record VHKM01000221.1, on the reverse strand, counting down.
GACCGACACATCACTTTCGGCGCCCCTATGCAAGGCATATATTGCGTATGCCCTTTTTGCGCCACTGCTGCAGGTAACAGGTGACGCTTGTGCTCACTATTTGAGCCCAGTCCCTGATTAACAAGGCGTAAATGAACGCATGTGTAGATTGTGATTACTTGAGTGCATGAAGCAGTGGGCGCGGCATCGCTGCTCTGTACCGCGCTGTTCTCACTGGCTTTGACGCGCGTTAATCCTCATCTGCTCGCATTTGGAACGCTTCATACGCGCGGACAGCTTTGCTTACATTTCGAAGCACGTCTACATAGGGTTAACATGGAAGTTGGTGGCGTGTCAGCGTTTGGTCTGTACGCACCATTAGGTTTTAAATATTTCTAAAAATAGGAAAATTTCTCCGTGCATTTCTCCGGTGCGCTAAAGTTAGCTAACGCTAGCTAAACCTACAGGTGCCACAATGACAATCAGCTACAGCCAGTTATAAGGGCCGTGAAAAAAATACACAGTACCTTTATCAAAAAGGGAGGCAAAAACACGTGAGACTGTAGGCTTGTAAAAGTTCACCGCCGCAGTTAAAGTTACAGCTCCAGTGCCAGTTTGTGTAACATTATGTGACTGTCAGTAGCTACGATGTTAGCATGCTAAGGTGTTAGCCTAACTATAGGCTCTTGCCTTACCTTAGAGCAGACATTTGCTTGTTTATTTTGGAGACATTTAGCTGGGCGTAGGCCGTCCACATTGTTTGATCCATTGTAGACAGTGCTCAGGTTGTGTTTTCGCTTTGGGAAGGGGAATAACTGGACTCTCCCTGACACACTCTTGTGGTACCTAGTGTCCGATTTACATCCTCCATAGGCAGATTGCTTCACCATTTTGCTTCTTTGTCTGGTGGGTTTTGGTGGTTAGCAGTAAAAAAAAAAGTGCATCTGCTCATTGCTCATTGCTGGTATGTCCCATTGTTTTGCATTGGAGATCGGCGGCATGACGGACCTAGCTTCATAGTAACGGTTGCTAGGATGTCTGATTGGACAATTACCGGTTTGGGGTGTGGTTTTGCGCAAGGTCAATTGGATGTACAATATCCCTCTCTCCCTTTGTCTTTTCTGTCAGCGTAGTCTTTACTCTCACGGACAATTAATACTTAAAAAAACGCAACATGCTTCGACACCTGCAGTGGTGCCTATGGCCTTTAGGGGCACGAGTTACTTAGTACTGCTTTAAATATTTGTGTCCAGTCACAGGAACCAGGGACACATGTCAGTTCTGGGGCATTTTGAGCTTTGCACAGATTGTTAAAGTGTAGTCTCCAAGCTTTCCAACAATGTGTAACACCTGGAAACCTGATCATATTTGGAGACGTAGCGGCGATTTGAAGTTAACAACTCAAAAAAGCCCAAAGGGTTTTGGGCAGTTCTCAACTCTCTTTGCTGCTCGAGTGACAATAGGGCTCATTTACATCTCATTTAGATAAGCCATACCCGCTCTCCCCATAAAGCTGTAAAGCACAGAGGGGAGAAAAGGCAAAAAGCAAGAAAAATGTGCCATCAAAGAAAAAGAAAAAAAAGGTTTGCAAACAGGTAATGTATAAATAAATATCTCTTGCATATTTCCACTTCCCATTGAGCCCACCTCTACAGCAACTAGCAACACAATGACAACTAGCAACATTATCCCAACAAATATATGCACACATTTGACCAGAGGGAAAGAAGAACGCACACACCGATCATTATCCTTAACCTGTACACACAGCTTATGACCAAAAACAAAACACAGACAAATCCAACCCACTGAACACACCTTGTTAGCTTACAGCACAACAATGGCCTCATTAAAATGGAGGAACCCTGCCTACTGGATTGACAACAAGGACTGGACGGTCTGCGATCTTGGCCCGTCTTAAGGGACTCCATCGGCCCTGGGTCTCAATACTAGCCTGTCCGTCCATGGGAGTGGATCTCTCCTTCTGTGGTTCTCCCCAAGGTTTCTCTTTTCTCCCACTCGCTATTTCTCCGACTTTTTCACCCTGAGATTTCACACTTTTAAATATACCAATACGGTTATCTAAAACATGGTGAGGCTTCTTCGTGATCTCAACTAAAATAATCTGCAAAAAAGCGAAAATCACAAATAAAATAAAAACGTCTTTCTTGATTTGTGGGAAACTGAGTCAGCCGACTTGAGTCCCTGGTTCTCGCGACGGGGCAATGAATAAATGCACCATTAAATAATTAAATAAATGTGTCATTGATTAATTAAATTACCAATGATTATGTGCAAATATATATACTGAATATAATTATAAAAGCATATGGCCAATACTGGTTACAAAGTGGCTTAAGTCAATGTTTTGAAGTGGTCATCACAAAGTCCTGATCTCAATCCTGTTGAAAATGTATGGGCAGAGCTGAAAAGGCATGTGCAAGCAAGGTGGCCTATAAATGTGGCTCAGTTACACCAGTTCTGTTTGGGGGAATGGATCAAAATTGTGAGAAGCTTGTGGAAGGATATCCAAAACATTTGACACAAAATATACAGTTTAAAGGCAATGCTACCAAATATCAATGAAATGTAGGTTTTGTAAAAAAAAAAATATATATACAAACGTTAATTCTGAGGAAAAAATTGTCTTTTTATAAAGTGTATGTAAACATCTGGTTCCAACTGCAAGTATGCGGTTGGATGTTTAAACTTCTGGAGCCAACTATTTGTGTTGGCCAATGACAATAAAAAAAATATCAAGTGAGTGTCTGCAGTTACTGACGATACACTACATAACCCACCATGGTGGCACTGCAGCTTGGTCTTCTATCATCTCAGAGTAAGAACTTCAATTTCTGAACTGAATTTTTTCTGAAAAATTACCCCTCCAGGTATGTTTATGATGCATAAACAATATTAAAGGAGCTGTATCATGCTATTTTAGCCATTCCAAAGTAAAGTATAGGCATTTATATGATATATTGTACCTCTATCACTATGGAGTACTCATTTTTGAGAGAAATATAAGTATTTTGGGGGGGTATTTTCCCTACCCGGAAGACAAGACGCTTCGATTCAGTTAACTCCACCCCTCTCTCCGCTCATTCCACATTTGCAGTATTATAGATATAAATATCGCTGCAAAAAGTGAAGTTACTTCACATAATGCAGTTATAAGGAGTTGACATGTGCAACACAGTTTCATAAATGGCTAACACACACGCTAACACGTGTTTTGATTGACTTACCGCTCAGCCTGGCCTCCCCATCGGCTTATGGCATCGCGTTGGTTATAAAAGTTAATCCACTTTGATTCTGGCCAAGGTTCACCAAGCATCCATCAGGTTGGTTGATATAGTCGCTGAATCCCGGAAAGAAATTCCAACTTCTGGCGAGTGCACTCTTCTTTAGGAAGATTGAATAGTCCTGTTCCTCTCGTAGCCAAACGCGAACCCGTGACATTATCGTTCAGTAAGAAAAAAGAACAGGCGGTGTCCGGAGTAGGTTAGAAAGAGCTCAGTCTTCAAAAACAAGACTTTTGCTCGGATCCATGGATCCTCCGGCCGGGGGTGCGTTTGTTTACCCTCCTGGGACAGCACAGAGGCGTCTCTTACAACAAAAATAATGAAAAAGCTGTTTTATAAATAAAAATCAGGCCGTAAGGCATTACATTACAGACGTAGAGCACTTCCGTTCCTTTGTGACGACACAACTGAACAGCTCAGTCATTTACCAGGAGAGGGCGGAGCAGCTGCTCAGAGAGCAGGATTCAGGAGGATTACTTAGAACTGCGTGAATGAAGCCAAAAAACGCTCTGGGGGTGTTTTTGATAAGGAAATAGCATAACAACATGGCTAAAAGCTCCAAAAAGTCGATTTTGCATGATATAGTTCCTTTAAAAGACTAAAAAAGGTATCCTTTTAAGTTTTTATAAAATAATCGTTTCATACATTCCCATACAAGTAAATCCATTCAGTACAATAAAAAGTCACAAGAACTTTATTTTCAAATATGCAATAAAAATATTATGTGCCAAAAGGATAATAATTCTTACTGTACAGCAGGAATCATCTCCCACAAAATCAATAGAATAAATCAGTCAAGTCCTCATCCAACTGCACTGGCTCCTCAGAATTCCATACATTTTATGCGCAACATATTTTAAAAATTTCGAATACGGTTAAACTAGACCTAAACTTTACCCAATCAACAATTTGAAGTACTTTGTTGTCTGCTTGTTTACCAATTTAAAATATTTACATTCTCTTGTTTTGGTACTCTGCACAAATAGCCGAGGATCAGGAAGATGAAGCAACAAAATGATTTGTTGGTCTATAAAGCCATTTCCACAACAAACATTTGTCATTTGAAACAGATCACTATCAGCAAACACACACTGAAAGTTGGGTTTGAATAAAAATCTACAAAGCAAAGCCCACATCAGCAATATTATCACAACATCTGTCACAGCACTTAAGAGTAAAAAGTTATTTTAATCATTTGGCATCTGGGCTTTTAAAGAATGGAGACACATTTTGTGATGAAGCGACAAAAAGGGGGCCATTGATGTGCAAATAATCTGTAGCTAACATCACGCTTTCTGCAAATTACAGAGACAAGCGCAACATCTCTAAAGTAAATGGATGCATATATAGACATTTCATTGGGGGCATTATTACAGCACTTTATGTCCTCTTCTTCCTTTTGCAGAAATGTTCCTTTTGACCGGAGAGGTATGCTTCAAAAAGAGGTATCGCCCCGTGGAACCCTCTCTTGACTTTTTGATTGTTAGCTATTCTAACCATGTATGAGGTATTGTAGTGGCTATCATAAAATGTATGACCTCATGTTTTATGCATAGGTTCTCCACTTTTATAAGATAAGGAGTGTCATTGTTGCACAGGCATAAACTTCCAGGCTTCCAGGGGAGTGTTTCACCTTCAGCTTTTGTTCCGCCTACTGATTTTTCTAAGGCCAAGAAGGGTTTTTAAAGTACTGTGCTAGTCTTTAAGAAAAGGGCATGATTAAATATGTGTCAACATTTACCACCAGGCCTAGATCAAGATTAGGAGTAAACAAGGTCTAAACATTTACCTAAATTTATCTAAATCAAGGATACAAACAATATCTAAACCAGACAAACACATAACTTAGACAATACTAAAGCTTGCCTCCTGTTACAATGCATAAAGTCTAAAATTGTAAATGTCCCAGAACACCACCTGATGAAGCCCAAGTACCACCAGTGGTACACGTACCACAGTTTGAGTAGCACTGATTCACATAATAAAATTACATTTTAATTGTAGTTTTTGCGCTAAATGGTTTATATGAATGTGGTGCTACCTTTTTTCTCTCGAACTAAAAGCATTTTCCACTAACTGAAATGTTTCTGTCACCCAAGGCTGTGGACTTGTTTGCCTGCAGCAACAGTGCACACTTTAGTTCACATAAATACATAGAAGACTCAATGGTTCAATGCCCCAGAAAAGGAACATATTTCTTCAAGAATTGTCTGTATAAATCATCCATAACATGGACATAATTGAGAAGGGAATGTAGAGAAGATTTGTAGTATTTGTAGTGCTTTACATGGACACAAAAAAGGCAATTATTCATTCAGTCCATATCGATGGTGTAAGCTGTGTTTATTTAGTCACAACAGCCCTGTGGTGGACTAACGGAAGTCAGATACCAATCTGTGCCATGGCCACCATCAATCACTCACTAATCAACCACTTAACCAGGCTCAACCCGGTTTAGCTTCTGAGAACAAGCAAGCTTCCACAATCTGAAGGTGAAATGGCCCGATTGCGAGATGAAAAGCGTAAATGTTTGACAAGCGTCTGATTTTGATGACAAGCTAAAAGGGTCCAAACCAATTGTGCGTTCTACTGCTGAATCAGCTTATGAGTCACTCCACACAAACCCAGACAAAACCACAGAAACCAAGCTTAAGTTAATGCAAGCTTTGATAGAAATGTGAGGTATAGTGACTTTGGTATGTGGCTAATTATCACATCATGGTCAGCAATGTCAGTGATGTGGGGTAGTCAGGAGTATACAAGAATATTACCTTAATAATATACCAAACTGTTCTCTCCAATTATTGAACAATTTCACCATGAAATCCGATGTATTGGTTCAAATGAAGCTGCCTGAAGTCACTGAGCTCCATCCAAGGCTTCTTCTGGTAATTTCATTCATTTGTTCAGCAGCATTTTGTTTGTCAACCTTCCTGCTGCACACACTCCAAAAGCCTGTTCAGCACTGGAGCTCACTGTGACAACAATTGTGTGACAGAGCAATATTGCCCCCTGTTGGCTGAACGTGAAAAGTCCCTCACAAATGCAGCAACAATAAGTATGCAGAGACTACATTCCTTTCTTTGTAGTCACATAGTTATTTTTCGTGTTGCCACTAATCATTGACCATATAAACATTGCACCAACACACCTCTTCATTAGTTTAAAAAGCCTATTCTCAGAACTCTCCAGTGATTGCTGAAAAAAAACAGCTTGGCCAAAATGATTGTTTTAATAATCGAATTTAGCCTCCAGCAGCAGAACCAGCACTGACATTTGATGTAATTGCAGTCATTGCAGTAACATTTGTCATATGAGTTGTATAGTTTTAGTGTAGAGCAGTAAAGTAATGGTTCTATACAATCCATTAGTATAAGCACTGTGATTATAATATCAGCATATTTTAATAGTTAGAATAAGCAGCAGTTGACACAGTGATTGAGTAATAGCAGGAGTATTCTACTGTGTCCAACCGCATTCTTCAGTAATTTGACTATTACTGGCATTAACCATTAAGACATAAACTAATCTATTAATACAGTATAAAGAGCGAATTAATTTTATGAAGAAAAACATTTCTAAATGGTCTACGTATTGTACAATAGACTCAATCTGGCTCAATCTGACTCAATCTGGCACAACTTCTGGTGGTTTTGCAGTAATATTTGCTAAAAAGAGATTAACCATAAGTAGTAATTATAGGACTATATTTGATTGCACTCACTGATTTTCTTTTTTCTTGCTAATTGTGTAGCCATACTGGGTAATTTATGACTGTCTGGCATTGGTTGTGGCAGGTAATTTATCGGCTGCTAACCTAATCAAAGCTCCACATTGTGCTGGGTAACATTTACGACGATGTACACTATATGACTCTGAATGAGCAGGCTTACACATTTCCTGTGTTTTTTTTTTAATATCCTTTCCCGTATCTACTTCCATTAATTGCTATTTTTTTATCAATACGTGTGAAATTATTGCATGCATTTATGACTCAAACCAATGCGACTGAATATTACCCTGTTGTGTTTAAGTCTGCATTTCCATTGCGTAGATGCAGTATCTGTGGATGTATCAAATGTACATAGCAAAGGTTTAAAATTATGTTGAGGAAGCATTTTGAATCAGTGTCATTATTTTAGAAAATTATTTCGTAGCATCGTTTGAATAGAAAAGTTCAGCAAGGACTTTTACTTTTCAAAGTAAAAGTCCAGTGAAATACATTTTGTCCCCTTGCAGTATGGTGTTTGCAGATATGTGTTTGGAAAAAAGAGTCTCAAATCCTATCCTATCTCAAATACAGTACATCTGCAGCATTTCATGTGCTCGAGAGCCGAAACCGATGCTGAAAACAATGAGCCTGGTGGAGGTCAGGATTTAAAGAATGAGTTAGGAATGAATTTGAACCCCAACTAACAATTTCAAATTAAAAAGCTCTGTTTTTTTTGGTTTGGAAATGGGAACAAAATAGGGAAAGGGCATTTAAGAAAAACTTAGCAGTTATAGACAGTTATAGATACAAAACGACAAGTAACATACACACAGTGGAGTTGTAACGGAAAAACCTGTTCCAGCCACTTGCACTGCTCTATTGCACTATGTGGTATGATCTGCTGGTATCACTTAATACACCTGCAAATTGTCTGATTCTAAACACTGCTTTCTAGGGCCTCCCCATTTTGCCTGCATCTTCTGTTTGGATACAGAGCCTCATTAGTCGGAGGGCTTTAGCGGCAGTTCCTGTGCGTGTAGGCGGGTCAGTCAGGACCTCGGTCCATACAAAATTACTGCACCAGTACATGAAAAGAAACAGATGGTTCATGTCTCTGCTGCTACATTAGCTGTTCTTTGAGCTATTGTCTGCTCAAGAGAGGCAGTGCCTTTTACTGAGACTAAGCTGCACTAATACTCCTTTGTGGCACAATGAGAAGAAAGTGCAAAAAAAATGTGCCTCTTTACAACTTTGAGATTTCTCTTTAACACAGGGTATAAAGGGGAATAGTGTTGTTGGATGTGACAAAGCAAATGATTTAAACGTATATTTTTCCAATTCAGAATGAGTTGATTGTTTTGGGAGGTAAGTAAAACATAACCTCCACATAACATTAAAGCTGAAAGTTTTTTTTTCTTCATCCTTCTTTAAAAAATCAAATTATTTTACATGTGTGAACATACTGTAAATGATTATTTTAACAGTACAATAAAGGAAATTGGGTGGTGGAAATCCTGTAAAATGGCTGATTACTGTCACTTTATTCAGTGTGGTTAGTTTGTTGAGATAATAATTGCTTAGCCTGGAATATATAACCCAATTTATTAAATTTAATATAAAACTAATGCCACTGTTTGCCCCAGCAATATACAGCAATGCACATGTAATAAAAGTCTCAACTGATCCGAAATGTCAGTAGGCTATATTCATCCACTCACAATAAGTTGAATTATTGCAGTTATTTGGACTGTGAATGTTCAAGTCTCCCACTGCTGAGTAATGAGCTAAAATTACACACAGCGTGGATGTTATTCTTTCTGACGTTATTGGCACAATGCTCTGCCTTGCTATCCACTATTTAATAAAATCTCGTGCAGTGAATCAAATGATAGTTTCCACATAAAAGTTGGTACAATGAGTGAAATGTACATGGCAACAGAAAAGAATAAATGGCAAATACTGGCATGAAGATATTTTTGATGTTGTCGATAACTTATCAGCGGCGTACCTCATGGAATTCAAAGTCAGAAAGTTGATGCCATTAGAAGACCTAAACATAAAGTGACATTCTTTGTACTGACACGTTAGAGCTAAATAATGAATCTCCAGCTGCGGAGCAGATTGTGATGGGCGTAGCTAGAGGAGGGGGCATATCGGGAAGAAACTGCACCAAGCAAGGCCAGAGTAATGAGGCTGGATCCCATTGTGGTGACCTTGCCTGGCGGTCCCACCTCCCCGTCCATCAGCCACGGCAGCACCGGGTAACGGGTGGGTGATTCTCTGCGCTGAAATGGGGGACGACAGCTGACCTGGCAACTCTTGAGTGCAGAAGTGATGGTGGGCCGAGCAGAGAGCGGTGCTGTGTGGAACGGGTCATCCGGAGGTAGGTTCTCTAATGGCAGGAGTTTGTCACCAAGCCATGCGACTGTCGATGAGCTGGCAGCGACGTGGCCCTGAATGATAACACGCCGCACCAACAGGGAAATGAATCAACATCATGATTCCACTGGAGCGCCATAAAACACGGATCCCCACAGTCCCGGCCTGTTTCAATGACAACACAGAAACATATGGAGAGATTATGCACAGGTTTGAGATACAGTATAAGGAAGACTATCACTCACTTTTATGCACAATTTACACAATACTTGGAGTGAAAAATTCACATACAGATGCCAACTATTCAGTACTGTGACAATCTTTATGGATATGAATGAGCAAAAATGTTGAGTATGTCCATTTGTTTAAAGGCTGATTGCTTTTCTGGTTCTCTGGCATATGACCTTGAGATTCCTTATGCCAGTCTGCCAAATCATCTTTTAGGTAGCAACTAGGGCCTGACTGATATGGATTTTTGAAGTCTGATACCAATAATGATGTGAAGGAGGTTGGAAAGGCTGATATGAATAGTGAATGAATTTAAAGGAACAGGCCACCGTTTTTCCATACTGAGATAGATAGATAGATAGATAGATAGATAGATAGATAGATAGATAGATAGATAGATAGATAGATAGATAGATAGATACTTTATTAATCCCAGCAAGGGGAAATTCAGTTGTCATTCAGTAGCAATACAGCGGATAAAAAGACAATACAAATAAATATAATAATGAGATATGTTCTTACCTGAGCGCACGTGTAAAAGATCAGACAGGTACGTATCAACTCGTCAAAGCTCAGGTAAGAACATTAATGTATTTATCTCTCAAATAGCCTATAGTTAAACAATTGTTACTATAGTAAAGGTTTCAATCCTAGAAATTATACTCGTAAACTGATTTGTGATAGGCAAATTATTATTATTTTTATTTATTTTTTGTCTTATTTCAAAGCCACTTCTTTAGTTTACGCTTTAAACCAAGTTGCTTTTAGCTTTAAGCATTTCACATTCTAAGCAACCAAGGGGTTGTGAGATGAATTCGGGGCGTTGCTAGATCATAGGAGACACATCCTATATGTAGTTTAAATGGAAAATGTGCCCTGTGGGGTTCACGGACAACCACCGTAATTGTATTGGGATCACAACTTAAAAAGGTTGAAAACCACTGATCTAAAGGAGCCTTTGTATGTGAGTCAGAAAATTGCTGGTTCAAGACCAGCCTAAAGAAATTGCCCAAGTTGTGTCCCAGAGAAAGACAGCTAACCCCCATCGCCTATCGTTCCAATCACAGTTATCTGGTGGGTGGCACTACACAGAGCCTCCAGTAAAAGTGGACAATATCACTGTGCAGCTGCATGGCTTAATGTGGCAACTGCTGATGAAAATAGCAAAAACTGAGCAATATAAAAAGTATATTGTGAATATTTGGTTTTATTCAGATCATGTTTCCCTAAAACAGGTGTAGGCAACACAAGGTGATGAGAAATAATATTGTACACATCAGTACTGTAAAATGCTGACAAACTTGTAACTATCTTTTAGTTACAACTATCTAGCTGTACAACTTTAGGATTTAAAAGAAAGTAGTGCGCTATACTCTGGGCCACAGTTTGGGGGTTCGGCCCCTGATATTGTGTCAAGGAAGAAAATTGGCCCATCACAAAACAAACTGGCCTACCCCTGTCATAAACCTTCAATGTTATATTCCGAGTATCTCTTTTGTATTCATGGATTAATACAGACGTGTGGGAAAGTTTCAAAGCATTGGTATCGTCTTAAGTCTGAGCCATGCAGTCTATATCAGCCTCAGTAGGAGAGGTTTTTCATATTTTATTTGGGTATAAATAGTAAATTGCCTTGTCCTCTGAGGAGGTCAAGAACAAAAGCAGACGCGGTTTGCTGAACATTGTGATGATAATGCTACAAACCCAACCCCAGTACTTTCATATAGGAGAGGACCGCTACAGTGTATAAAAGGAGACACGTTTTAGGCTATTTTTAAACATAGCTGATCATGATCCAGCCACACATTAACTTTATCATAGTGCAAGAACACATTTTTGCTTATCAGTGAAGCGCAGTTCAGTGCATTTGTGGGAATTGTGAGCTCAGCATTTACTAAACCCATTTGTCACGTATGCTCTTCCATGTGTGCTGGCTCTCAGTGTTTGTCCTCCAGGTGTAACCCACTTTCTAATAGTGGCGCTCTTTGTTTACACCTGCAGAAGTGGGCCAGTCTCGAGATAAGTTCAACTAATCAATTAACAGCGATAGGCGAGGGAAGGCTGTCAGTCGGTCGAGAGCCCAGAAGGAGCACTCTACCGCTTTTATCTTATATAGACATGCCAAGGGAGAGTGGGAGCTGGGGAAGTTTAAGTGAAAAAAATAAAAAATAAAAGTGACAAATATCGCTCAAACCAGGAATTGCTTTAGAGCATATAGTACTCTTGAAGCTTCACCAATCTGCTTTTATCATATTCTGCTTTACTGACCTCTTGTGGTTTGACTATTTTACACAACCTTAATTGGCTAAATGTAATAAAAAAGAATAATGTTTTTGCATAAGCTCTTAAAGACACAAAGGCCAAGCAGCTATAACATTAAAGACCAGAATAACCTAACAAAAATCCACTGCTTGCATCTCCACTCCAGTGCAGTGCATCTCTGTAACTTTACATGGTCATTTAATTGAATAATGATTACAGTAAGCCTTCCTTCGATAACTCAATCAACGTCAACTTCTCATGAAAACAAAGGCACAATTTTAAACTTCACTCTTAGACCAGGAGCCCAAAGGGGGATTTTTAATCATTACCTGAGACGTGAGGGCATTGGCACAGATCTGCTGAGGGAAGCAGAGAAGACGGAAGCAGGTCAGGCCCTCTGCTCATCACACCACACAAATCAGTTTCAGTTTCATAACAGTCCGAGGCTTCCTCAACTGGGCCGAGGCAACAAATATGATCTATTATACTAACCCATCACAGGCACACCGTGTTTAAGCCTCCTATGAGGTGACAACAGCTTAGCTTCTAGCTCTGCTTAAATACTTATAGATAAAATAAGAACTGCACTTTTACATGCCAGTTTAAGTCTGGCCTATGCCTTGTTAATGTTTGTCAATTTGATATAGTGAGATAATTAAATTAATGAAAGTCAACATTCAACACTTTTACACACATCTAATTATTAGGATAGCAGTTAACTTTTCCCCTTTCTGTTCAAGTTTTGTTTCATTGTAAGCGCAGAACCCTATATTTGCATGTCAGCATCCATGTCTGCCTAACACAAGGCAGATGCTCATAGTCCCCCATTAGAGTGCTCTACAGTGTCAGCACTTTCACAAGCAGGGCAGAGTCAGCCTGTCAGGTCTGCCCTTTAGGCTAATCTTTGTAAGCAGCTACTCTAACAGGCAATCACTTTGACAGACGGACCGACAGACCAACCAAAATGTCAAATTAACACAAGCGGCAAAGACAGAGGCAGCAGAATTCAAATCACTAAAAGGGCTTGATGGACGCTGCAGTGATTTAGAGGTGTTTACTCTGAAGACAGCTTTTTCACAGCATTGATTAGAGCCAAAGAAATTTAAGAGTCACTCAGGGACAATAAAGTCAAGGCTGTAGGTTTGCCTGATAAACAAGAAGTTTTATTATGTGGGTGGGTGCAAACGGCATGTATGCACAGGGACATAAGGAAAGGAATGTTTTGAATGCACTGTGCCATCCCAATCAAAAGTTTAAGACCAGTTGAAAAAATTCATATTATGCATGGTTGGATTTGAAATAGGCTGTTTTGCAGCTGATAAAAAGTTTAGGACCACGTGCCTTTAGAAGATAAACTCTGTGCAAAAATGTGGATTCAGTGTCATTTTCTGTCAGGTATTCACACTGTCATGACGTCCTGATGGCAAAGGTAAAATACATTCTTGTTTAGACCGTGTTTGGGTTGTTGAGCACACCATCGCTGCTGAGGTGGGACGCAGTATGTTTATTGTTTATTGGTTTATTTGGTAGGGACAGTGCATGTTAATGAACAAGGCACACCGGATTGTAGCCTTAGGCGAATTTCCATCCGTAAGGGATGGAAGGGCTAAGGGCTTGTCTCCTTTAATGCCAAAGAACTGTCCGTTTGGACTTTGCAAGACAGCACCAACATGGGAAAATGAAAGGTGGAAGAAATTTTGTGACCTTGATGATCCTGATGGTTTCTAATGTTACTGGAATGACAAGCAGATCCACCTTAGATGTTTTTGGGGAGAGGGCACCATAATGATACAGAGACTGTACAGATGTTGCAGAGAGCACCCTTCATGACTGAGGGCCCTCGTCTGTGGGAACCACTGGTTATTGGGCTGCAATCGGCTCCAGTAACGGCCTTCATATGGGTCGAGGATCGTCCAGTGTCTTGACGGACAGCCATTTGGATCCTCTGGCTCAGCGCTTGTGACATTTTTTGGGTCTTCCACTTAACTTTTGTGTTCCATGACCCTCAGGATCTTTTAAGACATTCAAAATGTCTCACTGTGTTCCACCTCAGCAGTGATGGCGTGCTACGAGAGGCTCTGCTCATGCAGCTCAACAACCTAAACACAGTCTCAACGAACAGAAAATGACACTGAAGGTACATTTTTGCACAGATTAGGCATTTTAAAAGGCATGTGGTCTTAGACTTTTCATCAGCTGCAAAACAGAACTATTTCAGTTTATTTATCGTTTTCAATAAAACGCGTACTCAAAATGTTTCTTGTCCCACTCCCATTTCTTCTCGTTACATATTAAAGTTCTGTTTTGAATCTTGTTAAGATCCAACCATTTTCCAACTGGTTTTGGGAGTGTTTCAGCACCATGGACAGAGACCACACAATGTATTGCTGTAAGTGCTGAAGGCCTCTATTAGTATGCCTATACAGTATATTAAACCATTAATCACATATGTCTTGTGATCTCAGACCTATGATGACCCAAGTAAAATGGAATGTAAAGTAAGTACTGTATGAGAAAATAACATTTTTAAAGTAAGAGTATGTTTCCAACATGGTTTTCAGGGGTTTGCAAACAAATGAAATGCTTACTATTTTTATGACTACTGCATATCAATATCTATTTAATACACTGTTTTACTATTATCATCACATCTATCGTTTGCTCTGTTTTCCTAAGATTCAGGTAGAGTTAAAAATGGTGCTGTTTTGCTTGAGTGTATATGAACATAAATGTGACAATAAAGTGTAAGAAGCAATTTCTGTTTCAGAAATAGTCAGTATATCATGGGTCAGTTACAGTTTAAAAAACATCAGTGCTTGTTTTCGGTGTGTGTGTGTGTGTGTGTGTGTGTGTGTGTGTGTGTGTGTGGGGAGGGGGGGGGGGGGTGTAAACAATAGTGATTGGTGAAGACATGGCACTGAATGTTTCAGCACCACAGAGACTAACAGGATGGGTACTCGAAGGCTTGCTTGAATATTTCAGCACTTATGCAGACTGTCACATGCAACAACAAAAAAATACGCTAAGTGCTTTCAGTGATAATTCAAAGCAATATGTTCACACCTAGTAAAGGATGGAATTTAAATTGCCATTTTTCTGCAGCACTAGAGGCAAAAAACACTATAAACTACACCTCTATATAAAGATGTAATTGCATTAAATATAAGGTGTGGCCAAAACATCTAAAACTTAACAATCACTATACATAGCCTTATTAAGCCAGTAGTCCCAAAAAACTAACAAAACTACAACAGGAAAGACCGGAATAGGATTGTTGCACACCACAATTAAAGTAGTTATGTACCAAATTCTACACTAGCAAAAAAAAAAAAAAAAAAAAAGAAAAGAAAGAAAAGAAAGAAAAGAAAGAATAAATAGACAGCCTACTGTATAGCCTATAATGTTTAGCAGTGGGAACTTTTCTTGGATTAGTTTTGCCTCTTGAATCCTAGAAAGAGGTATTTCCACAAACTGTTTGGTTGCAAAATATTGTTCAGAACAGCCTAATTTTTCTGATTAATAAACATTATAATTAAGTATAGCCTAACGATTCTTAAACCAGTAATTTGGCCACACAACAATATTTCAGAAAAGAAACCACGTGACTGTTTTCTAATGTCTTGTAACGTGCTAACTCGCGTCAGGTTCACAAGGACACGTGCTTGCCCATATTGTAGCCTGGGTTTGCTGTGGCTCAGGGGGTGCTGAACAGACACGGAGCAGATGCCATTGTGTGAGCGCTACACCTGTGCTGCCGCCTCCTGGACGGACACGACTCCTTTTTGCTGCGACTGTACTCGCCTATAAGTGAACGGACAGGCTTATGAGCTCCACTCAAAGCAGAGAAGCGGGATGGCGCGGATAGCTCTGCTGTGCCTCGGCTGCGTCCTTCTCATTATCACGGCCACGCGGTTCGTCCGAGCCAACAACAGAGGGGTAGGGTCTTCGGACGAGGACAGGGACAAGGAGGGCGACGCTGAGACGCCGTGCGAGCTCAAAACTGTCATTGTGTCTACTCTGCCTGTCCTCCGCGAGAACGAGTTTAGCTTCACCGGCGGAGCCCCTGGACTTGGTGTCGGCGGAGGAGGAGGAGGAAGTGCTGGAGGGACAGGTGGTGCTGCTGGAGGAGGAGGAGCAGGAGGGGGGGAATCCCGGCTCCTGTTATTCGTCAGGACAGACCTACCTGGTCGAATATCGGTCATGGATGATCTCGACAACACAGCTCTCCCCTACTTTACTCTCGGTAAGAACCGCTGAGCCACGGTTTCCACTGCACATCACAGCAGCTACGGTTGTTTATTTCGGAGGATGACCTGAGGGCGACTTTAGTCTTCCACGTGTTCGCTAAGATTAATGTTAAAAGTGTTTACACTTTTCCCCATATTAGCTCACCTTCAGCACGCTCAATCAATACTCTAGGTGTAGTTGTCTACCTAAAATAGCATCTGCTGTTTCCCTTATTGCTGCTGACCACATGGCTCATGCCTCCCTCACTTCTTCCTGTATAATGCGTTTCAAGATTATGACTTAGCCTACTTGAATCATTATGAAGGCGGGTTATTATTTCATGCATGTCCAAAGAACAGAGAGGCAATCAAGGGAAGCAATTTGGTCCTGCACAATAGCATGACATTGAACTTGTTTCCCCTCTTACTTTACTAGAGGCCTAAACCTAACTTATGACAGTGTCACCTAAATATTATTGAATTATAATAATAGGTTTTGTAGAATTTAAGAGTTCTTAGGGTACAAGAACTCTGGTGGTAGCTAAGGCAGTGATGGTAGCAGTAGTAGTAGTAGTAGTAGTAGTAGTAGTAGTAGTAATAGGCTATGATTAGCAGTGCAGTCAATGCATTAGCAGTGCAGTCACTGCATTTTTCCCAAAAGAAAAAAGAACACACAAAAAAAAGGCCAAGAGTGTCTTGGACAAAGCCTGAAGTGACAGGTTGCCTAGAAGCTCACTTTGGAATTAGTTTTAGTTCACTGTAGCTTCCCCTTTACCTCTTGGATAACAAGTGGCCAAATAACAGGGATCATGTGGTAGTTCAGGGCTGTAAATGTAACATGTTGTTCAAAGATAATGACTTACACTTCTTATTGCACTTTTCAAGCCTGTGTTTCCAAGTTTCTCAAAGCGCCACACAGTAGTCATTATTTATTCATACCATAGTCAGTGGTGGTAAGCTACTGTTGTAGAGGGTTAGACAGACACGCACATCCCAGGTCAGTTTAGTAGCGTGCAAGAGTTCAATAGTAGGTGAGATGAAAGGATAAAACTCTGCACCTTCGTCTGACGAAGGGCTAAGTGACGCCCGAAACGTTACCTTGTGCTAAAATCAATTCTTTGGGAGTGCAACAGCGGTGCAGAGTTTTATCCTTTCATCTCAACCTACTGTTGTAGCCACAGCTGCCCATTGGGGTATACTGACGGAAGGCTGCCAATCTGCGCTATCGGCCCTCCGACCACAAGCAACCACTCACACTCTCGTTCATTCTAGCCTATTGTACATGTTTTTAGCGGTAGGGAAAACCTATGCACACACGGGACACAGAAAGGGATTGAATCTGGGACCTTCTAGCTGTGAAAGATGGCAGTTTGAGTTGTTAAGTTAAGTCTATACTGTACTTGCTGTATGCTACTTCATTTTGGGAAGTGTAGTGTGTTGCTATGGCAGGAAGACCTGTAAAAGTGAAAGAAGACACAGTACCCTGTGGAAGACTACCACAAGTCCAGTGCTACACCTCATTCCTTCAGGTTTTTCAAACACTGCATTTGCTATCATCTTTACTTTTTTTTCTATTTTAGAATCTTGGTTTCATCCTCTCGCTGAGAGTAGGCAAAACTGGCTGCTGGAAAGAACAGAGGCAGACCGAGGGCTGGAGCATTATAATAAATCAGTTTCTATTCTCATTAAGGACGGCTGTTGACTACCTAGAAAGGGGTCTCTATCCTCCCACCGGCTAGCCATTTTGTTGATTTTCCGTGCCTGGCAGTGTGCATTTGTGGGGTACTATGCTAGCATAGTGAGTTTATATTTATTAGTGTAAAGTAAACTACAATATTTCAAGTCAGTTATTTTGTTATCTGTATATCTGTATCTGTAAACTGTACATTTTTAACAGTCCTGTGACCTTGATGATAAACAACAGTTTGTATAATTTCAGCTGCAATGCATTAGTAGCACTGTAATAACATTAGTTATAGTTTAATAATACTTCTACTTTTCAAAAATATCATATATATATATAATAGCTAACTGGGTACTTTTGTCCATTTGAATAAGATAAGATTTTACTGTCGAAAGGATGTATTTTTATAATTTTCTCTCTCACTGTTGTCAAATGTCGTTTGTGCAAACATTTACCTTGGTGCAATTACCTTGGTGCATTGTATGTTATTTCCCTTTATGTGAAATCCATACAATTACCCACTGCACTGAAGCTTTCATAAAAAATAAAAAAAACCTGAATGACAAATACGTCACTTACAAAAAGCAAGTGCTGCCCACTAATGAGCACAGAATCATGTTCAAGGCACTACGTCACCAGACATTTTTAGACATTCCCACATAGATGCAAAACTAAGCTAAATGTTACTTGCAATATAAATGTGTAGGTCTTGCGTTGTTGTATGTGAAACATAGACGTCAGATTAGTTTGTCTAATGAGGTTTAAATGAATTTTCAAAATGCTAAATACTGTGCAGTGTATGTGTCCCCCTCAAACCTACCTGTTTTGTTTAGATTTATTACTATCAGTGCTATTGAGAAAAAAGCAGACGAAAGTGTAGGAAATGCATGGGCCTTTATCTTTCTTGCTATACATTATGTCCACATCAAAGTGCAATGTCTTCCATCATAATCTATTTTGTTTTTTTTTAACTTCCTGGGATGGGAAAACAAATCAGATTCTCGTGTGAGGTAGTTAGCTTGTTTATTTTAGGTTCATAAACCATGTGCCTCATTTTGTTCAATGTGTCTGACAAAGTGTTGCACAATTTCTCACTTTTTAAGTGATATATATCTATATCACGAGAAGACACAATTAATTGAAAAATCACTAATGTCAGCCATCTGACTGAGATTTAAAAAAAAATTCCCCATACTAACCTAAAACAAAATTGCATGGTAATTTAAAAAAAGTTACATTTGGATTGAAATTTTAGATTTGTTTGTGCCCGAAGGCATTGATGGGATGGCTGGGTTCTTGATTTCAACGGTGTGCTGGGTAGAGGTGGGGGATATATCGTTTAGATGATAATATCCAAAATGTTGTCTGGACGATATTCAAAATTAGGATATCGGATATTTCATAATTTGTGCAATCTGACCCCAAACATGTTTTTTTTTTTTTCTGACTTTGTCACGTTGTCCTTGTGGGTTATCATAGCGTAGGGTTGCCAACTGTCCCGTATTAGCCGGGACATCCCGTATATTTATCTAAATAGGATTGTCCCGTACGGGATGTCTTTTGTCCCTTATATTGAGTGTTGAAAGTTTCACACGCGGTCTCTGTAAACACTATGAAGAACTAGCTAATACCGGTGGAATACTCGGATATTCTTCGGTTTTTGGACGACTCCTCGCCGTGCGTTTATGTACGTAAGGAGGACGCGATGCTCCTGAACGCGGGTGAGTCCATGTTTACACACGGTTCACATCTGTCCGGGTTCAGCGCTGTTGTTAACTTTAGCAGGACATAAACGACTCCTTTATGCTCTCATATCATTTGGGTGAATGCATTAGGTAATCTGCTGTTTCATAGTCTGCTGTTTAAATGATGTTTTGGAGCTGTTTGACAGCCGTCTATAGAGTAAACTTTTGCCTTAATGATGGTCTGATGCTCTGGGAATAAGCGTTGTTTGTAATGCTTGTTCCGTGGGTATTTGCTGATATGTGGTTACATGCTTCTTTTTAGTCTGACAAGTGGTGGCAAATGCGTTTAGTAGATCTGATAGTAAAAATAAAAAAAGCACAAACACCTTGTGCCCCACCTAGAGTTTACTGTATCAGTGTGTCCATGCAAGGTGCAAAAAAAATAATAATCTGAGATTCTTTTTTCACGCAGTGTTGATTAGTTTGTTGTTGTTATTGTTTTGTATTGGCAATTTTAAAAATAACAAAAAAATGTCCCGTATTTGGTTGAGAGAAAGTTGGCAACCCTATCATAGCGTGGTGTGAGCCAGCCGCCCCTCCCCTGCGTAACACAGTCAAAACAACAACATGGCAGCGTGGAGCGATTAAGAATCTAATTATATTAATTAAGTTTGTCACTTGAGTCGCTCATATTTGCGAGGAAAGGGCTCAGGACAAGTTGTAGCACTGCCTTGCTAGCTAGCTAACTCTTTCCTAACTTTTAGCCTGGCGCTAACTAACAACACGGTGAAGAAAACCACAATGCAAATGCGTAAAGGCTAATAATATCCTTCTCACCTGTTTTCTTCAGTACTTGCGTAAGTGACAAACTCGTCTCCCTCTCTGTCTCTTTCCCTCCTGTGTGTGTATCTGTGCGTCTGCGTCTGTGCATCAGGAGAGACGTGAAGGGGAAATAGTGGATCCTTTGAAAACTATGAAAACTACAATTAATTTGACTCATGTTGCTGGCAAGCACATGTCCCAAACGCGTTAATACTCACAGGTCTATCCCCAGTCTCCTGACAATAAAACACAAGTAAACTGCCCAGAGGCTGGTGAACTTACAGGAGCATTTCACTGTGATGGAGATGAAGTTCCAAATATTGTAGCAATATTATTTTATCTTATCTTCCGTGTTCTTCCAGATGAAGGCAGAGATTTAGATGAATAAATAGAATAAAATAGCTTTAAATGAATTTGCCCTATTGTCTAAAGGCTTTGATTTTGTATTTTGTCAGGTGTAAATTATATTGCCAAATACATCGTTATTGTGATATTTATTTTTCATACCGTGATATAAATTTTTGTTGAGACATTAATGTTTAAATCAATAATGTCTCATATCTTTATGTACTAGTAATTCTATACAATAATAGGTCAGATACCCATCCATCCATCCATCCATTTTCTTCCACTTGTCCGTTGCCGGGTCGTGGGGGCAGCTGCCGGAGCTGCCCAAATCACATTGCACCAGCCCCCACGGCTCCTTCTGCAGGTGGTGAGTCCACGGAAGGACGGCCTCACGGTTTAAACCGGGCCTGTTGGTCTCTCCTAGGGGGCTACCAGTGTAGGCAGACACTGGAGGCAATGTGGGTGAAGTGTCTTGCCCAAGGACACAACGACAATGTGCACCTTCAGGAGGCGGGATTCGAACCCACGACCTTCCGATCATGAGACGACCCGCTCTACCATCTGCGCCACTGTCGCAGGTCAGATACAGCGAGTCAAAAGACCAACTGGACCTTCTTTGCCAGTTTGCACACATTTCTTTGAAGCCAGCGCAATATAGTTGAGCATCAGGAGGAAAAGTATGTGAACCCTTTGGAATTTCTCCTGTGAATGTTTACATGTTATGGCCAATAAAAATAAATGTAAAAAATAATAATGTGTAAATATAAACATTTTTGCAGCCAAAATGAGGTGCCAGCACGCCCATGATTGATTTTAAAACATTATATCAAAAGTCAACTTCTGCTCAGTGTCCCATCATTTGTTTTTAAAACAGTCCAAGGTAAGAGAGTCTTCCAGTTCTGGAGTGTTATTAGCTTGTTATTAACTTTGTTGCAAACAAGAATGGAGAGCGGTCCAAAGCTTCGACGTTGGAGTTTGTCCCAAGCGATTAGTTTGTGTGACATTTAAAGTGGCCCAGACAAGTGATGCAAAGTTGGGCAAAATGTAGTATTTGTACAGTCTCGGAAAGATTTATTCGTAAACTTTGAGCAGGCATAGCAGGAGATGTTCTAAGAGATGGATACGATGCGAAGTTACGAATGGCATTTTTCCGTCATTCGTGACATTTGTAACATTACTTAAATCTTTCACAAATGTCACGATTCATCCTCTTTCACCCTCAGTTCATGGAGGTCCCAACAGAGCCTGTCCTTTTGTGATGATTAGTGGTGATTTGTAATTGAGCGTGATAGCATTCTTACAGCATTTGTAGTGAAGGAATCACTGTTCTCTCTCACGTTGCACTATTTGAATATTATAGTAACAATATGGCCTGAACAAAGCAAGCTTTGCACAGTTTTGTTTTTGCTTATAAACGAAACTGGAAGTTCACATGGTTAATTTGCATGAACTCTGACAAAATACTGAGAGAATGGGAGCAATTTTATTAATTTGGACTATTTCCAAAGGCCAACAGCTGCCCGTAGCAGTGCGCATCAATGCTGGACAATATTTGTGGCCATGTGTAATAATTTGTGCCATTAATAATAACACGTGGTAACAGTTCGCCACAGTTGCCGTCGTTATGTGTAAACCTACTATTAAGCTCAGTAGGAGAAGAAGTTAAATTTACACCACTGCTTGTAAGTGATGCTGTGGGACATAGAAGGAATCAATATGTTGAGCTTCATGGCTGACTCTGTAAACACCTCATTAGCACCCTATGTTTTTTCAAACCTCAAGGCACTTTTTCTACTTGAGTAGCAGCCTATTGCTTTGCTTAACTTAGTTCACTTTTGGGTTTAATCTTTCTCTCTGTGTGTGTGTGTGTGTGTGTATATATATATATATATATATATATATACATACACCCCGCAGCGGCGCCACACCCCTACAGCCTGATGTGTGGACTAATACAGGCTACTGTGGTAACTCACAGCACTTACAGTATGTGTCCAAGAAGGCTCTGCCTGTGGTGAAGGCATAGCGTGCCCCGCAACAGCTTATCAAAATATTGGCCTCACATACAGTGAGAACCATATGTTTACATACACTTCATAAAAAGACATATTTGCTCTTTACAAAACCAAAAGTTTACATACATTTCATTAATATGTGGTAGCATTGCCTTTAAACTGTATATTTGGGTCAACGTTTTTCGATTTCCGTCCACAAGGTTCTCACAATAGTTGGCAGAAGTTTTGGTCCATTCCTCCATACAGAACTCATTTTCATTTCATTTATTAATTTATTTGAATGGGACAGTACATATGAACAGACAACTAGTGCTGTAAATATGCCGGATATAGCTCAAGGCTAATTTCCATCTGCAGTCCCATGAGGTAAAAACTAAGACAAGAAGATACAAAATATAAAACACATAAGCCAAAACATACAGCAGTACATCACAGACAAAACAGGCAAGGACAACAACTACACAATTCATAAAGTGCATCTCTTTCATATGCCACTCCCCTCATCCCTCCCACTCACACACCTGTACCTGCAAATACAGGTGAAACTCAGAAAATTAGAATATTGTGAAAAGTTCATTTATTTCTGTAATTCAGTTTAAAATGTGAAACTAATATATGCTGTAGACTCACGGCCTGCAAAGTGACATATGTCAAGCCTTTGTTATAAAATTAGAATATTACATGAAATCAATGAAAAATGATTTTAAACAGAGAAATGTGGGCCCTCTGAAAACTATAATCAAAATAGTCGCAAAGCGGCGATTATCGGCCCTCGCCGACCGCCCTGCCAAAAGCAGGAGGGCACTTCGCGCCCTTTTGTCTCCCTCAAACTAAAATTAAGGTATTGCTACTGCTTTTATGTTTGTTTTTAACTTTGTTCCCTTGGGTCTTAGTTTTAGGATTTTTGTAATGCGCTAACGCGCACTCCCCGCTCAATTTTGACATTATACAGAGAAAAATGTGTGTGAATTTGTATCACACTATATCTGCAAACTGAAGCATATATTTACATTTTAATTAGGATTGCGGCTGCACCGCAGAAAATCCATCAGAATAAAATGGGATGTTCTGGTCATCGCTACAGCAACACTGTGAATAATATGGCATGGGTGTAATTGACTTTTCTGATCAGAACTACCAAATAGAATTTTGTGCCAAATTATTTTAATTTTCGTAAAACAAAAATGTTTACTCTCCATATAATTCCTATAAGGGTTCTATCTCGCCCAATTTGAATTTTGCCAAATGAAAGTGTTTAGGACTGAGACTTTAACAACTGATAACAAAATGAGTGAAATCGGGCTTCATATGTGCGAATGGAAGCCATTTTTTGTTTGCGAAAAATCTCAAAATACTTCGTACAGTTTGTGGCTTTGCCGCATAAAAAACGTAAAACTTAGAAAAGTAATTTGGAGAACTTTTAAAGTTCTACTTCTCAAGATTATTTTCCACCCAAAATTAGCTTGTTCCTATAAACACTAAACTAGATTTTGTACGAACTAAAAAATAAAGGCGGATTCCCGCTTCGCGGGCTGTCATCCAAAATGGCCGACACCCAATATGGCGGACGGCATTGCTGTAATAATATTTTTTTGCACAACTTGTCATGATGCACGTCTGTACCGATTTTTATGATTCTACGACAAACTTCATTTTTGGCCAAGTCCTATCTCGCAATGTTAAAAAAACTGAGGTGGTGCTGTCCCGCCACTTTTTTTAAATTCTAAATTTGGAAATAGTCAAAAGTTGTGTCGGATCGGGTTTGAATTTTGGGCCAAAATCTGTGACTTTTCGTCGATGATCACTGGGTGAAAATTGCGACGGTGCAAAAGAAAGAAAGAAAGAAAGAAAGAAAGAAAGAAAGAAAGAAAAATATTCCCATACGAAAACAATGTTCCCGCTTACGCGGGTACCATAAACTATATATTTTCGGAAAGCGCTCGTGCATTCCTACCTCATGGTAGAGGTCCTGGGTCACTGACCCAGGGCTCTCAGTCACCCATTGACTTTTATGGGCTCTGTACAATTACAATGTTGATTTTTGCATAATATATATGTATGTGCACGGGACGTGCACGACGTGAGGAGTGCGTTAGTGCATGTTTGAGAGGAGGGGAGCGCTTGGCGCTCGTTTTGTGCGCTCCACGCACTTTGGGAGTGCTCTATACGATTACAAGAGCCCCTTCGCCAGCCCTGATGGCGCTTGGGCCCAATTATGTACTTAGTACTTAGTTTGGGCCTTTTACTTGAATGACTGCCTTAATGCGGTTGCGTGGCATGGATGCTCTCAGGCTGTAGCACTGCTGATGTGTTATGGAAGACCACGATGCTTCAACCAGAGGAATATGACATATGAAGCCCATGTCCAGTCTGTGTGTGGTGGCTCTTGATGCACTGACTCCAGCCTCAGTCCACTCCTTGTGAAGGTCCCCCACACTTTTGAGTGGCCTTTTCCTGACAATCCTCTCCAGACTGCGCTCTTCCTGAGATGTTGCTGAGATGTTTTATTTGGGGTTTATACAAGCTGTGAGCCATAATTATCAAAATTATAACAAATAAAGGCTTGCTATATCTCACTTTGCATGATTATTTTGGCTCATAGCTTGTAATAAACACATTCAAAATCTCAGAAAATTTGAATATTGTGAAAAGGGACTATTTGACTATTTTTGTAGCTCAAAGTGTCTCCTTTCATCAGCTAATTCATCCAAAACACCTGCAAAGGGTCCCTGTGTTACGAGTAAAGGTGAGGGAGTGTGGAAAAAGGACCCAAATGCAGGCAGCCCATACGGAGATGAACTAAAATTGAATGGAATCAAGTCCAAGTACAAAAATGGCAAGAAGACCAAACAGGCACAAGGGCACTTACAAATAGGCACAAAGTACACAGCAGGAAATTCCAGAACCAAGGATGCACAGAATAAGCAGGATTCCAGGAGTCACAAGTAACACAGGCAAAACACACACGCAATAAACATCAATGCTCAGACAAGGACACAGGAGAACACCAGGGAATAAATACACACACAAGGGAAACGGGGAACAGGGGAAACACATTAGGGAGGAGCAGGCAATAAGGGAGAGGAAGGCAAAGCAAAATGACACAGACACAGACCAAGACTATCAAAATAAACACACAGGACAGAAAACACAAAACCAAAACAGGGGAAACCGAACAAACCCAGACAAAACTAAATAATCCAACCCGAACCATGACACCCTGAGACTTTAAATGGTCTCTCAGTCTGGTTCAGTAGAATTCACCATCATGGGGAAGACTGCTTACCTGACAGTTGTGCAGAAAACCATCATTGACACCCTCTATAAGGAGGGAAAGGCTCAAAAGGAAATAGCAAAAGAAGTTGGATGTTCTCAAAGTGCTGTATCAAAGCAGAAAGTTAAGTTGGAAGGGAACAGTGTGGAAGCAAACGATATTCACGACATTCTAATTTTCTGAGTTTCACCTGTATAAATAAAAATATGTTTCTGTCCAATGCCTCTTAATGGTTACACCTTTGTTGGCAAAGAAGCCATTCTTTCAGTTGTCTTTTAAATGAGACGTAGGTGCTGCTTTCTCTAACTGTCATAGGTAGAGTGTTCCAACTAGAAAAAGCCTTAAAGAGGGGGTATTATGCTTTTTTCAATCACATAGCACCAGTCTATAGCATACTACAATGATGACGTAACCTACTGTTGGTCTGTATATGCAGTAAATTAAAATAACTGCCTTGAATAAAATTGCTCTCTCAAAATGGCTGTACTGAACGTCTTGAAATAGGCCTCTGTCTCTTTTAAGAAGCTTTCCGACACGCCCCCTTAAGCACACTGCTGTGGCATCTAAACAACACTACTGTGCGGAGAGGGGGCTCTGCTGAGCTGAGGAGCAGTGGTTGGTGGCTTGGCTGGTGACAAAAGGTCCAGAGGCGTCTCCAGGAGGTGGGGGCGTTCCTAGGAGGACTGAGGCATAGCTACACCTAAAATGGCTGCCGTCTAAGTTTTTACTGATTACTCAAAAATATGTGAATGAGCCAAGGCAACACTCCAGGCATGTGTTTAATGAGGGAATGACATAATAACATGATATAAAGCTTGAAAAAGTCGATTTTATATAATACCCCCTCTTTAATGGAAAGCACATTTTGAGAGAAGATAGATAGATAAATACTTTATTGATCCCGAGGGAAATTCGTGTTTCAGCAGAAGCAATCAGTCACTCAACATCAAACAGTAAAATAAAAATAATAATAATAATTCAGTAAAAACACACACAAGTAAGCAGCTGTAAAATTGAGTGCATTCCATCACTTATCACACAAAGACAAATTATACAGCCGAATTGCCTGTGGAACAAATGAGTTCCTGAGCCGGTCCTTGGAACAGGACAGAGACAACAGCCGCTCGCTGAAGCTGCTCCTCTGTCTGGTGAAGGTGGCGTGCAGCGGGTGGTGGGGATTATCCATGATGGACAGGAGTTTGCCCAGAACTCTCCTTTCTGCCACAGAAGTGAGCGAGTCTAGTTCTACGCCCACTACCGAACCCGCCTTCCTCACCAACCTGTCAAGCCGCGAGGCGTCCTTCTTCTTGATGCTGCCTCCCCAGCAGACCACCGCATAGAAGAGGACACTGGAGATGACAGTCTGGTAAAACATCTGCAGCAGCTTCTGACAGATGTTAAAGGACCGCAGTCTCCGGAGGAAGTAGAGCCTGCTCTGCCCCTTACGGAAGAGCATGTCCGTGTTAGCAGACCAGTCCAGTCTGTGGTCCAGCTGTAGGCCCAGGTATTTATAGGTCTCCACAACCTCCACACTGTCTCCCTCAATGGTGACCAGTTGTAACTGTGGTCGATTCCTCCTAAAATCCACCACCATTTCTTTTGTTTTTGTTGTGTTCAGCTGGAGGTGGTTGGCCCTGCACCATACCACAAAGTCCTGTATCAGGCGCCTGTACTCTTCCTCCCCGTTCCTGATACACCCGACAATAGCTGTGTCATCAGAGTATTTCTGTAGGTGACACCACTCCGAGTTGTACCTAAAGTCAGAGGTGTACAGGTTGAACAGGACAGGTGAGAGCACAGTGCCCTGCGGAGCTCCAGTGCTAGAGACCACTGTTTCAGAGGTGCAGTCCCTCAGCCGCACATACTGAGGTCTCCCGGTGAGGTAGTCTGTAATCCAGGTCACGAGCTGTAAATCCACTCCCATCCCCATCAGTTTGTCTCTCAGCAACAGGGGCTGAATGGTGTTAAAGAACGTGCACCTCCGAAACTGTACTTCACAGACTGTTGATTGAGTGCTGGTCTCACAATTTCTTTTTTTAATGAATTCCCTAAGAGGAGGCGGGGCCAGGTCATGTAACACTATAGAAACCAGACAATTAATTTTAAAGAGTTTAGATTTTCAAAATTTAAAAATGTATATTTCTTAATTAGAGCACATATGTGAAAAGTCTGGGGGTTTTGATCAAGTACCTCAATAGCTGTTTTGTATAACTGCTGAATTGGTTTAAGCGCAGTGGCACCAGCGAAGGACCATGCTGTGAAACAATATTCAATATGGGAGAATATTATACCGTTGAGGTAGGACTTTGCTGCCTGGTGTAACTGAGCCAAATTTGTAGGCCACCTTGCGTGCACATGCCTTTTCAGCTCTGCCCATACATTTTCAACTGGATTGAGATCAGGACTTTGTGATGGCCACTTCAAAACATTGACTTTGTTATTCTTAAGCCAGTTTGGCAGTTTGCTTTGGGTCATTGTCCATTTGGAAGACCCATCTGTGCCCAAGCTTTAACTTCCTGGCTGATGTCTTGAGATGTTGCTCCAATACAATATTTCCACATAGTTTTCTTTCTTCATGATGTCATCTATTTTGTGAAGTGCACTAGTCCATCCCACAGCAAAACAACCCCACAGCATGATGCTGCCACCCCCGTATTTCTCAGTTACGATGGTGTTCTCAGGCTTGAAAGAGTCCCCTTTTTCCTCCAAACGTGATGATGCCTTGTGCTTCCAAGGTCATGACATCGTCATCTGGGCTTTCCCAAATTGTTTAAAGGTATAGTAATCTTAGTGTATGTAAACTTCTAACTTTGTAAAAAGTAATAAAACATTGTGTAGAAAATTCTATCTGTTATTCTTCAGGAATTTGACAAATACAATTTATTTATTTTTATTCTAACCTAAGAAACCTAAGAATAATAAAAGTGAATTCTGGTTTCATGTCAGACAGTGTGAAATTGCAAGTGTGTCTTTTTATGAAGTGTATGTAATATATTTGTATATACACACAAGTGCAGGGCTTATTTTTTTTTTGGGGGGGGATGAAGGTGAGGAGCTCAGACCCGCAGTGTGCGTCACTTGACCGCGGTATGTCGGTAATCCGGTTACTGCCCCAGGCCTACTCGTACTTTCCTCATACAGGGTACATCATTTGTTTGGAAGACCCGGAGGAAATCCAAACACTGGGGCAGGAGTAGGGCTGCATGATATTGAAGTAACTTGCAATATGCGATATGGCTGTGCGATATGGCAATAACGATATTATTGCGATTTTTCACCATTTCAACACAATATAGTCTGTTCTAATTAAACACAAATTACAAGTAACCAATTAGCAAATTGTGTCAAAAGAAGACTTAACATCAGGACCAAAACAAGACTAGAATTTAATTAAATTACGAAATATTTGACTAAAACCTGACTTTTATACATTTTCAAATTCAATGCGAGGAAAAGGATTGTTTGTTTCATCATAGTGTGTGAGACAGTGTGTCCCAGGCATAAGCATAAGACATTCCAATAATGGAACGACAATTTGCAACTTTACAACATTTGAGTGAGCCTTTCTATTGATTTTTAATGTCGCAATAAATATCGGATATCGGCCACAGCAGTGAGGCAAATATCGGATATCGATATCGGCAGAAAATTTTCATATCGGACCATCCCTATAGGACAGGTCCTTTATGTGATGATAGAAGTTAAGACCTTGTACATGGTGGGAAGACATGTTATTGGTATGTACTTTTTGGGATTGCCTTTGTCTTCTGCTTTAAGTAGCAGGACAGTTTACCTTCTGTCAGCCATTCAGTGTCAACTGGGTATATTGGGATAGTGTTGTAGGCCAGGGCTATCTCTTGGTGTAGGCTGTTTTTTTGTTTAAGCCAGTATCAAGCTACTCCATCACTCCATTTGATAGTCTTTTGAATTGCCTTAGCTGTTTATGCAATAGTGACACCCACCCAGTCTTGTGTAGGGCTCCTGCTTGAGACGAGTTGTCATCAGTAACTGGATGACAATCGGGATTCAGATGTGACGCATGAACATCCATACCCTTGAAAAGACATGTCAGACTCAGGCCTGGGGGCCAAAACCGGCCCGCGTGATGATCTTTGTTGGTCCCCGACATGATTTCTAACTTATATTATAACTGGCCCGCCGATAAATTGTATTTAAGACGTTAGAATTTCATTTCCATAGGGCTGGGCAAATAATAGAATTTTAATCTAATTGTAATTTTAATAAAGGTCGATCACGATAATCGCGTGGTACGTTTTAATCGAGGAGAATTAGCCAATCCTGTCGCAGTCTGGAAAAATATATGGACGGCGCAATGCTGCAGCGCCTGTCATGTTAATCCCAGGGATCCCAAACAAACAGGAAGCACAGGAGCGTGGCACATGCGGCAACAAGGAGAGGACATGGTGATTTTACGTGTAAAATCAGCTACAAAGTTGTGCCAACTCATCTAATGGGCAAACAGAAACACACGGGGAGCTGTCAGAGGAACAGGATGCGCGCACTGGGATGAAGAGTTTACCTTCGAAGGGGAAAACTATCGATCGCTATTTGGACCATGTGGACTATTTTTGAGGCTGCAGCGGTGGATTAGCTGAACTTCTAACAGTGAATTGTAAGTTCGATCATCTTTTATACTTATAAATGCGCTGTTTATGAGGATTTTTTATGTACATATGAAGTTGTTAGCTTTCACTTCGTGAAGTCTTGGGCTTTTTGAGGCTCTGCACACAAACATGCGCTCGTTGTCTGCTTCTGACATTCTTCAAACATTCCACTTTTTTGCGTCTCCTTGTTGTTGTGAGGAGATGTTTTACTGTAAGGCTATAAATGTGGAGTTTGTTTTTTCTGCTGAGTTAGCTGGAGTTTTCAGTTTGGCCGCTGCATCTGTTTACTTGCAAGTCCAGGGAAGACCACATTTATTGTTTTGTTCTTTTCAACAAAAAAATGTAATCGAAAATCGAGATCGATCAATATGGGGAAAATAATCGTGATTATTTTTTTCCAAAATCACTCAGCCCTAATTTCCCATAAGCCCCGTGGCAGATGACGCTGCCTTTCCACGGTGCTGATGTTAATGCTGACAGGGAGGACAAGACCTGGCTTTTTACAGGGGCTTTCCGCTTTTTAAACTATTTTAAAACTAATATGGACGGAGAGCGCGGACGCCTCTGAAACAGGTGGGAGAGACCGACTGAAGACGAGGAGTGAAACTTTCTTTGTTCAGCGAATCATGTACCGGTAAAGTTTACAGCCACTGACATTGCAACTTGCATGTTCAAACATTGTGTGTTACAAGAATATCCAAATCCGTGTGTAAAAGCGTCAAGTAATCATTTTGACGTGAGGAGATGTGGATCGTGTCTCGTGCGTTGCATCTGACACACACCCCCTTCGCCCTTTTTCCCTCCATCTCTCTTCCAGAGTGTCATAAAGTGCTCTGGAAGAGAGAGACACATTTATCAATAGAGAATTCAAATGGAAAACAGAGCAGCGAGTCCTGTTCAGAAAGCTTTCTTCTAACGTAACATTTGCTCTTAACATCAAGGACAATGTTACGTTACAAGCAGACAGGACACTGTTCAGTAAGTTTCTGCACTGATTAGTCTGTGGAGGAGGACATTTAAGGCAGCTGCAGTGAGCCGCTGTTAGAGAAACATGAAGTGGGAACTGATGAAAAACAGTCAGATGCAGGTCACTGTAATTAGTGACGCTGAACTATTACGTATCTAACATGAGTTTATTACAAAAACACAAATTGTCTGAGTTTGTGGCCTTTGAGTTGGTATTTCTAACTTTGAAACCCCTGGAAGCTTAAAAATATGGCTGGGTAATGTGCAGTATATTTAAAGGCATATTGTATCAAATAATCTAAAATAGTCGTAAATTAATATTTAGTCTATCAAAAGAGGTTTTGTCTGTTTCGGACCCCGACCAACACTGTTTACATTTTTAGCCCCCGCTCCAAATGAGTTTGACATCCCTGCCCTAGGACATTTTGAATTTGTGTATTAGTACTCAAGCCCTTTAGCATTACCCTGGTCACATGGTGTGGTTAGATTTTGTGACCTTTACTATTATTATTCAGTGTATTGAAAGGCATAAACCTAAAGTTATAGTCGATCGTTTGACAGCTGTAGTGTTCTGTGTATGTTTTAACCCAAGTTCTCTCTGGTGAACTCCGCAGAACTGAGTACAGACTTGCAGCCTGTCAGAGTCAGTCACGCTGTCAGTAAAATATATTTTTCTTTCACTCTCTGTAAAGTTGGATCCTGGCTTCTTTGGGATTCCACCCCATTTTCGGCTGCCTCTGTGCCTTCAAACACACCAAGCGCACTGTGAACGTCCCCTACCGGTTGACAGGTTGGAATAGGAGATCACAGACAGGATGAAAGCACAGTCCCTTTCTGTTTTTTGGTTCACGCTGCACCTTTCCTCTTGTCCTTGTTGTTGTATTGTTCACTAACCTTTGCTTTTGTCCCGTTCTTGTCATAGTCATTGCAGTTATGCTGCTAACAGGAGTGTGTGCCCTGTTCAAAAGGGGATTTGCTTACAAGCCAGGACAGCGCCGTAGTACTTGCATGTGATTTTCAGTTACATTTGTTTGACAGAAAATAAAAGGAGCAAGAAAAAACATGTGAGAAAACAGTATTATCTCACATAATTCTGATGATTCAGGCATTGGTCATGATGAGGTTAAGTGTTCATAGTAAAAAACTATAAATGCCATTGATCAAGTATCATTTTAGCAAAGGCCGTGTCTAGGGCTGAAACAACTAATCGATTAATCGACGACTAATCGATTATTGAAATAGTTGACAACTATTTTAGTAATCAATTAATCGTTTTCTGGTTCACACAGACTCAAATAGAGCAAGAATGACATGAAAATCGAGTATTTTTGATGAAAAGGGTCTGTAATGTTTTGTACATTGTAAATTTCATGAATAATTGTCTGTGTCTCAACCAGAATCAGAAAGCAGAATTAGCACAAAGAGCCTCCAACAAACATTTACTTTAAGTTTACTACATCAACATGTCCTCAAGCGGCGCCACTTTAGCGTTATGTGATAAAAAAATGTGAAAAAATAAATTTTTCCTACACCATTCACAGCCAAGCGACTAATCGATTAATCGTAAAAATAATCTATAGATTAATCGATTACAAAATCATCGTTAGTTGCAGCCCTAGCTGTGTCATGACCCACTTTTGGGTCGCAACCCACCAGTTGAAAACCGTTGGTCTCTGTCATTATGTTTCATGAAAATGCAACTAAATTTCACATCCATTACAATAATGCTTCGAAAACATTGTGATTAAGTAGTCATGACTAACATGGTTAATTACAATATTGCACACAAGGCGTCCAATGTGTTTGTATGAAGCTGTGTCTGTGTGAAGAGAATGGTTCATTGTTCACATAAAGCTGGCCACAATAATGTTTAAGCTCCATAAAATGTGAATCCCTGCAGAATTCACCATGCACCTTGGAAACATTCCAGCACTCACAGTTTGCTGCTGCCGCTGCAACACACGGCTTAAAACCAATCTGAGATGCTGAGATTTTAGCATTTCCTTGAAGTGCTTTTCTGTACAATCTTGGAGATCTCTTTCCGATACATTGACTGGGGACCATTAGTCTGTGTTCCTCCACTGCAGCTCTCCCTTCCCCCAGATTTTCTGCTTCGTAATTACCATCTGCTTCTCTCCTAGATTTGTATTTTGTTCCTGTTTCAGACCTCCTCACATCCGACCGGTCTGTGTTTTGGAAGATATTTCGTCTTGGTGCAGACATGTATAAATGTATTTCTCACATTCTCACTTACACTGTAATGCCTATGGATTGACAGAAAAGTGGTCTTTCTTTAGTTGTAAATGGGATGGGGGTAAATGTTTAGACTGTACCTGTACTTACCAACATACAGTTCACTTACTACAGTACTCATTCTTCATTTAGTTAAAACACAATTAAGGTACATAAAGCCTAAAGATAAAAGAAATTAAATAAAAAAATCAGTTTGTCCATAAGCAAATAAACCTAAAATTCATACTGTTTCATACCAGTTAATACTGTTATAAATTCTGTTCTAAGACAATATCTTGACATAAAATGCCACTGATATTGCATTATAATAATTTAATAGTATCAATATCAAAATGTACCCAGTATCTCTTTATGTTTTTCTTTTAAACCACTTGCCATATGTTATGTAATGTGTCTTGAGTTGGCTTTTCTTATTAAACTGTGTCTGAAACAACACTGCAGGGACTTGGTGTCAACCGAAAAAGTACTTGCTTGTGACTGTCTCGATTCCATTTTGTAGAAAATGTAATAATTTCTAGTCTATAAAAAGAGCCAGTGACTTTTTTCTTGAGCACTCCAGCTATGCCCGAGTACAGAACATGTCCTCAAAAAAGGTAGGCTGATCCAGAAGAAGCTCATTCGTATGTGGCTGGTGTTCACTCACTGTTTCCTATTCATAGGAACGCACCACACACTCTGCATTTTTATTTTGTCAAGCACTGGATTAGCTCCGATCTAACAGCAATTACCCTCAGGAGGTAACACTGTGGAGCCTGCTGTCTGAGGTCACAAGCAGGTGAGGCGTCTGCCCAACACTTAAGTGCACTCAAAGAAAGAAGTACATACAGCTACCAGTTTCAGAAGGAATTTTGAATAACTCAAATAAACTTCAATTTAAATGATTTGTTGTTGCAAATGTATTTAAATTGAAGCTTTTTAGATAAATTGGACTAGAAGCACTCATGCGTCAAAGTGACAGTATTAAGTAAGTGTTGAGAGCTGACACGTGTAGCAGTCACTTTCACCTCCCAGATTTCATTAATTTCATTTCACACATACAGAGTTAGTGTTGGCTCACTTCTAATTTTAAAACTTACATCAAGCTACCCAAAAACTGTGCACAGGTTTGAGGTTGAATGAAAATGTGTGATGTGCAAAAACTGTCATGATTGATGGAATAACAATATTATTGTTAGGGCTGGGCAATTAGTTGAATTTTAATCTAATGGCAATTTAAATAAAGGTCGATCTCAATAATCGCGTTGTGCGTTTTAATTGACAGGATAATTGGCCAGTCCAGTCACATTCTGGAAAAAAATTGCGGATGCTGTGATTCTGCAGCGCCCGTCAGGTCAAGCCCAAGGAATCACTAACAAACAAAACAGGAATGCACATGCAACAGCAAGATGGTGAATTTGAGAGTAAAATCAGCTACAAACTCGCGCTAACTCGTTTAATGGGCAAAACAGAGACACGCAAGGAGCCGTCTGGATCAGGACGAAAACTTTACCTTCGAAGCCAAAAACTATTGATCGCTGTATTTGGACCATGTGCATTTTTTTGAGGCTGCAGCCGAAAGAAGAGCGGATTAGCTGGACTTCTGACAGTAAATTGTACAGGTGCTCGTCATATGATTAGAATATCATGAAAAAGTGCTTTCACTTCTGTTATTCAACTTAAACTGTGAAACTAATATATGATAGACTCATTACATGCAAAGTGAGATATGTATAGCCTGTTATCAGTTGGATTATTATGGCTCAGCTTGTAAAAAACCCAAATCTCATAAAACTAGAATATTTTAAAAATGGACGGTAAGCCATAATCATAAAATTATAACAAATAAAGGCTTGCCATATGTCACTCTGCATGTAATGAGTCTATATCATATATTAGTTTCATATTTTAAATTGAATTACAGAAATAAATGAACTTTTTCATGATATTCTAATTATATGACGAGCACCTGTAAGGTTGAGCCGTCATTTATACTTACAAATATGCGCTGTTTACTAGTATTCCTTTATGTACATTAAGTTGTTAGTGCTTAAAACTTGGGGTGGTGGCACATAGAGCGGGTCGTCTTGTGATCAGAGGATCGGCAGTTCGAATCCTGCAGGTGCACACTGTCGTTGTGTCCTTGGGCAAGACATTTCACCCACATTGCCTCCAGTGTCTGTGTACACTGGTGTATGAATGAGAGTGTGAATGGGTAGAAAGGCGCTATATAAATGTGACCATTTACCATTTAAAACTCTGTGAAGTCGTGGCCTTGTGAGGCGCCTTTGCAGTTGTACTGTGAGGCTAGAAGTGTGGAGCTTGTCTTTGCCACTGCAGCAGGACAGAGTTAGCCGCAGTTTTCAGTCCGGCCGCAGCATCTTATTAGTACAGGAAAGGCCACATTTACCATTTTATCATTTTTTAGTGTGCAAAGTGTGTCAAAACACGACTTTGTACTAAATACTAAATCAGAATGGAAACAATGAAAGACTGAAGAAATGTGTAAGTTGTTTATGGCTGTGTTAGAATAAATGACAACATCTCAGTCAGAGGTCAGGTCAGTAAGTAAGTATATTAATTGTGCAGCCCCAGGTTGAACTAACTGACTCAGCTTTGATTCCAGCTTCACGATATCACCGTGAAGTCTCTCTACTACAGTAGTCCAAACTCAAACTCACTTGCATCGGTATTGGCCACTGGTTTGCAAAATTTGAAGATTACTGAGCGCATAGTATTGGATACGTGATGCGGATAGAAAATGTCAGCATTTATTTTCATGTAATTACCTCTAGATAACATTTATTTAATTAATAACATTTAATTATCATAAAGGTTTATTAAGGACATACTTTTTAATAATTCCTTCCCTGGGAACTATTCAGAAAGATATGGAAATGCCAAATGGTAATGGGGTGCATTTCTGTCTTAAAAGGGGGGAAATTGAAGGGGACAGTTGGTAGTCACTACATTTCCAGTCAGTCAGCAGTTGGATGTCAGTGCCCATTGTGTCAAGCGTTATATAGTGCTATGGTGTGATTACAATCAGCACAAGTGCACTCTTAACTCTGTAATGAGACACAGCTCAACAAACAAAATGAATGATTTCTTCTGAATGACTTTGCAACAATCAGCCCTGAGTTTGGTTTGGTAACTGCTTCACCTTCGGCTGAAACCTAAAACCCTGGCTCAGCTACACTTAAGTCACTACTGTTGTGTTTTGTGTTGGTGACAAACTAAAGGTCTAAATCACTAAAGGTCTAAATGTGTTGTCTCAGTGGCTGAGTGATGTTCACATTTATTGCGATAATAAACAGAGCTGTGTTCACGGTGATTTTTATGTTGCATTTGCATATCATATAATGAGATGATATGGACATCACCTCATTGAACTTGCCAATTACCTTTTTTTAAACACTTTATAAAACAACGTTGAAGCTGGAATTTCAAAAAGTGCATGTCACACTTTAGTCTATTAATTATAATTTCTATCGGCACTGAATATAATACAGACTTTAAGATAGTCATTTTCAAATCCATGATAAAAGCAATGATTAGCCCAGGTTTATTTAATTCTTTTAGCTATGTTTCTTGCAGAAGAGTCACTGCCCCTGTGTAGTTTTTAGTCTGAGTGTGGTCTTTTAACTGCAATATTTACCTTCACTGCTGTTATTTTGAAGTGCACAGTCAGCATTCAGCAAATGCAATAAAAACTCTATACTATAATAATATTTCTTGCATTTCGTCTACATTTCGTCTCACTCAGAGCTGTCAAAGTTAAATGACTTTTCCTCTCAGATAATTCTATGATGGATTCTATCCTTTGCACTTTCACATCTAGCCGTCTAATGGGATTTGCCAGACACTATTATGATGGAGCAGGCTGATGATTGTCAGAATGTTGTGAGTCATCAATCATATTAATTGCATTTATATGTCATTATTACAGCCGTCTAATGGATGGCAGCTTTTTGCAAGCAGCCTTTCTTCTCCTTAACCCAATAAAGCTACAAGCGCAGTGTAAATAAAGGAGGTCCAGTAACTGTTTGTTATTTCTTTGTTGTTGCTGTGCAGTGTTAAAAGCAGTCAAGCTACAGTGGTTCACAACTCAACATGTTGTTTGTTTTTTTGTTATTACAGTGTAGTAACACATGGTGTAGAGCAACCATTCCCAAAGTCCGGGACATCGCAGTCCCCTTATTGATCCAAAATTCTCTCGGGGCCCCCGTATAATAAGAATTTACTTTATTCAAAGGAGAACTGACTGTACGAGAAAGACTGATTTAAAGGAACAGGCCACCGTTTATCCATACTGAGATATGTTCTTACCTGAGCTTAGACGAGTTGATCTGTACCTGTCTGGTCTTTGTGCGTGTGCTCAGTCACGCAAAAAGACCAAAGATGTTGTTAGCATTTGGCCTCTCCCAACATATCCCTATAGCTCCAAATGGGGGTGAAGTTAGAAGCGACCACGCTCTTCCACGGGCACAAAGACCAGACAGGTACGTATCAACTTGTCTAAGCTCAGGTAAGAACATATCTCAGTATGGAAAAACGGTGGCCTGTTCCTTTATGAAATAAATGTATTTTCTCTTTCATTTTTTTTCATTGTACTTGTTTGTGTAGACAAGCTTTGCCCCATGTCTGGTTTTGGATAACAGTTATCTGTTGTAAATTCGTGTCTGATATATGGCTATCACTGGTCACCATTATCATACAAAGAAAACACCACTATCAACCTTTTACTAATTTGTCTCTGGAATCTGGCTGTATTGTATTCAAACTTCATCATCATCATCATCATCACCATCATCCAACTAGCCTGGCTAACGCCAGACTAAAATCACAAGTGATATTTAGTCTGGGGACCACCAATTCATTTTCTCGTAGGAGAGGTGTGGTTTACGATTGTCCATAGCCGTTTATTGGGCGCTACGAATGTCTCTCATGCGTCTGCACGTAGCCATAGCCAATCGTATCATGGTATCAGATGACGTATGACGTACCTGCTGTAAACTTTTGAGCTAAACTATTTAGAACACGTTCTAAAGCTTGATCGAAAGATGGCATCGCGTCTGCTGCTGTCATCTTGGATCCGTAAATATTTTTTTATTTTTTTTTATCCCTAAACAAACTACAAGCTTTATGTCAAATAGCGCGTCATCGTCTTACCGTCCCTCCTCGTTCTGTGATTGGTGCCCAAATCCATGGAAAAATGTCGGCCATGGTCCCCAGGCTGTTGTGAAGTTCGAAAAGATTCGAGCGCACACAGCAGTCTGGCGTTAGCCAGGCTATCATCCAACTATATTGGACCTATAAAGCACTTTTAAAGGACACAATGACGCTTTATGGACATCGTCCCTCCCTCATTTTGTAATTACTGAGATTGCTGCTGCCATTCATTCAGACATGGCTGCCACATTGTCACTTCTCGGGTCCTGTCACTTTGACTGGCAGGGACTTATTTGATTAGCACCATTGCTGTGTTGCTGCTAAGGTCAGGCTGCCTCTTAATGAGGTGTTCTTTACTTTTAGTCTTCCAAGAATGGCACAGACTCAGTTAATAGGACGTCACAGACTCAGCCAGTCATTAAAAAATAACTTGTAAATTCTGCAGATGTCAAAGTGTATGTCTATGACAACAATATGGCAGCATGTTTAGTGTGCAGACAGGTGATCCAAGCAGAACAAATGAGCTGTTAAAAATACATTCTGTCACAAAAAGCCCATTTATTGCAGTCTGATTGTTACAGTACATTTATCTATCTTTGGGGAGTTCATTTTTGCAAAATGTTTGTTTTTAAACTATGACAGGAAGGACCTTTGTTCTTTGTCTGATATATTGACAATACATAAGAAGGAAGTCCACATTTCAATCGAGCAGCTTTAATTTGTTTAGCTCATTTGTACCTCTTAGTAACTGACTTTCATTTAAGAAGAAAAGAAATGCTCACAGGCCATGTGGTGGTGTCTGCTAATTGAGTTTCCATCCAGTTTAGGAATAGATTACTGCTTTGTTCAAGCCAATCCCTCCAGGAATTCGCAATTTTGCGATCGCTCCTAACGCAATATCCAGCAAACTCTGCAGAATCAGTGCGCCATTGCAACTTTTACAAAACCCTGCAACTTTACTCGCAGCTATACCTATTGGGGGACATTTGGGACAGCACAGTAAAGTCGACACTGCTAAAGCTGCTATCTGCACTGTCGACCAATCAGAAGTTATTTGTGGGTTGTGAGAGGGGGGGTTTGGCCCTCTCCTCGGCTAAAAACATTGCCTTTGGAAGCTAAAGTTCATATAGCAGCTTCTATGTCAGCATGGGCTAGCTGTTTGTTGAAGGAGGGGGAAAGGAGTCAGGCTACGCTTCATTGATTTCTGTAATTTTTGAAGTAATATTTGCTGTGCAACCTCGGGGACAACGATGAGCCGCAAGAGAAGTAGAGCTGTAAGCCCGAGGTCTGAGCAGAGATGCAGGCAACACACGCTACAACACACCCTCAAATACCGGTTATTTAAGAGCAGTAGTCTTTTACCGCAAATATTATTTGTTTATTGACAATTCAGTTATAGCCCCTCACTAATGAGATGTCCCTCAGTACGTATTTCAACATGAGCAGTAATAGGGTGTCTTTTATGGAATATTTGTATGCGAGTTCCACGTGACTGTCTCCTTTGGTTTATGCCAATTAAAACAGCGTGAAACTGCAGCGTCTGAAAGTTTTCTAATAATTTAATAAAAATAACATTTAGACATTTTCATCATTTCATCATAATAGACCCTGTGCATGACGAAAATGCTATCCTCCACGTTCCGACTGGAAGTTCACAAAGCGTCCGTCTTGTAAAACTGATTAATAGTAAAATACTTTTACCTTACGCCTGATTTAAACAAAAGCACTTTTAATTTATGTGTCCATGTGACATGTCATTATTATATATAATGAACATTTCATTATATATAATAGAACATTTGTTTAAAGTATAAAAATTATATCCTTTGCAGGACTTAAATTATATTTCTTTGTCACCTTTCCGTGAGAGAGTCTGGATGTAAAGTGCCGTGACTAAAGTGCCGTTGTAAGTGGGCTGTACAGTATTTCTCCTGAAGTTTCCCTCTGTAACTGAAAACAAACAAATTAATCTCAGGTGACACCAAATATGGCACACTAATTACATTTCTTTCTTTGTGGAGGAAAAAATTGATTTAGCAATTTAGCAATAGAAAAGTAATGAATAGCAAATAAACACCTTCAGATTAACATTTGCGAGAAGGGCTCATGTCAAATATGGATTGGCTATAGCAACAGCATTAACTCCTAAAGATCTACGTTCCAAAAAAGCACTTAACACGAACCTGTACCAAAATCACTACACAAACGAACCACGCCGAAGGGGCTTTCAGTGCTTGGGCACGGTTCGGATGGACAAGTGTGAGTTCACCCTTAAATAATCTATAGTAGGATCCATATGGTGAAGCAGAAACAACACCCACTCTCTTTAGATTTCGTTTTAATCTGAGGCAAGGTGTTTATGTTTTGAGGCCTGTAAAAAGACGCTAAGCCAGGGAAAGAGCTGCATGCTGTCCGTGGTGCACACATTTTTCAAAAGTTCTACTTTCACTTGACAAAGTAAAGTGAAAGTAGAACCCCGTGATTAACCCAACAGACCCCAGGGGCTCGATCTTGAAGGCGAAGGCAAACGTGGTAGGCTAAAGCGAAGGTACAGACACAAGCGCACTCTGCACTCTTGCCGGTGGTGTATGTGAGCTGGGCGTGGGTTGA
Organism: Neogobius melanostomus; assembly: GCA_007210695.1. Taxonomy (NCBI): domain Eukaryota; kingdom Metazoa; phylum Chordata; class Actinopteri; order Gobiiformes; family Gobiidae; genus Neogobius; species Neogobius melanostomus. The sequence continues at coordinate 3,142,273 of VHKM01000221.1, read as the reverse complement.
GCGTGAGCGGTCGGCCATGATAGACAAGATGTGTATGTGCGACTGTGTGTGTCCTTTTCGTCTTCGGTATACTTCATAGTTATTAAAGGCTATAACATAAATTCAGTTAAGCCCAATGCACATCGAAACGGTTTGATGAGCGACAAAAAAGAGCCGCCTCCTTTATTTCTATGAGAGAACACACACCGAGGTTGCAGTGACACGCGGAGGAAAGCGGTGGCTTTTAACCATCCTGCAGAAGCACATACTGGCAGACAAAGAGACTGGCTCATGCTTCAGGTGGAGCATGTTAAACTCGTGTCTGTCGCTAACTCGCTATTAACCTGCAAATAAGAAATATCTAAAGTAGCCTGATAAAAAGAATAACCACTGCTGTGTTTGTATTTTAGTTTAAGAAATAACTGATCTAACATATTTGTAACTCACATCACTTCATGTGAGTTGTTTATTTTAATGAAACCTAAGGATATTTAGTGTAGAAAAGTCCAGTGATCCTTGTTAATGTTTATAGATATAATAATAATCATCATCATCATCAGATATAATTGATAATTGATCATTAACATCATGACAATAACGTTACTTTATTGACCTTAAAATGAAGAAAAGAGTCAATTCAATTTTTCACTCAAAGAAAGCCCCTTTTAAGAAAGTCTCTCGATAAAAAAAGTCCCGGTAAATATCGAATATCGGCAGATACTCAAACACCAATATTGTTATCGGTAGCAAAAATGCTGGATCTCTAATGTAAATAATAATAATAATAATAATAATAATAATGTTGCATTAGTCTTATATAGAACCTTTCCAGTCGCTCTAAGTCACTTTACATCATCAAACATTATTCATTCACTCTGCTTTGTGAAGCTGCGTTTGCCACAGCTGCCCGTAGACTGATCAAAGCGAAGCTGCCAATCTGCACCACCACCGACCACTTACCACGCTACATTCATCCAGGCTTTCTGGAGTTCCCCGGCTGTCACCCATCCAAGTACCAACCAGGCCCTACCCTGCTTAGCTTCTGAGACCTGATGGGATATGGCATAGTAAAAGCGGTATGGCCTAAAAAAAGCATTAAATAATGAATAAATATGCTGCTTTTCCCAGTTTATGACAATACATTCCTGAGAAGATTGAAGTTCTTGGAGACTAGGGCCTGTGCGTATAGTTTAAAAAAATCATGCAATAATGATTGTTTTTGTTTGTTGCAGATTCTTGTAACCTGACGAGAACAAGATTGATATTACAGTGCAATCAACATTAGCACTGTAAAATCAATCTATATAGTTTGAGAAGAGGGCAATTGATTTGTGCCAATCACAGCCAAGTTTTGTAACAACAATACTACCACGTGATTAGCTTGAACCATCAGTGGGCATTTAAACAAATCAGCACAAACTGCTCAAGATGGATTCGTGTGCCTGGGTTTTTTTTTTTTTTTTTTTTACAATTTGGATCCCTTTCCAAAGAGCACCTATACACATTTTTTGGAACACATTGGGACACCTAGAGAAACCAGTCATATTGCTGTTTCTACAAATTGATTCTTGTGTGTTTGTGAACTCATAAATACCACGGGAATTCATCTAGCAGACCACAAGGTTAGATTCATTTAGGACTGCTAAAGAAGTTTGCAGAGGTCTCTTGAGGTCATTTTGTTATCCTTGAAGTAGTGTTTCTGAGTGGAAACTGTGATCAGGGATAATGTGCAGAATGTACTTATTTATCAGTCTGATAAATAAATACGGTTGTCCAAGTGTTATGAGCAATCTGCTGCCTCCTTTTACTCTTCAGTCCCACGTTTTGTAACTACGCTTCTTTCTTATTTTTTTCCAAACCGCTTAGCTTTGAAGGTGATGCATAATTTAGTAGCCTGGAGTGGTGACCTCACCCAGTGCTTGACACAAACATTTGTTATACCATTTTCCTATTTGTGTGGCCCTTGGGAGTTCCGGACTTAAAATGCAGGTTTCTAAAGGAGTGATTGATGACCCATTTTACCGAGTTGTGTAAATGTCAAATTATTTAGTTTTCCTCCGTTTCAATCCTCAAATACAAAAGTATAACTGTGGTACTTTTGATTTTGCACTGCCACCATGTTCCTGAAACATACATGTATGTATGTATGTGCTTATGTATATGTGCGTATGTAAGCATATGTGCGTATGTAAGTATGTGTGTGTGTGTGCGTGTAACGTGTGTGTGTATGTATGTATGTGAAGTCTAATCTAATTATCAGAGTGTCGGAATCTTAGTTTTGATCATCCATTTGCTCCCATTTGCTTTCCCTAGTAGGTAAGTTAGATGCCATTTCAGCTGTGTAGAAATAAGAAACAGGGATTGTTCCAAGTCAGCACTTCTGGCTGAACAGCTCCCATTTCACTCTGTAATAATTCCACAATACGATTATCTGTAGAAGCAGACAAAGATCAAGAGAAATCTAATGACAGTTTTTTTTGTCGGTTGCAGCTGTATTCTCGTTTTTGAAAAGGCAGGAAACGTTTCTTTTATGTTGCACATCGACTCCTTTTCAAAACTGTCATTTTTTTAATGTTCACCTTGACCAATTTTAGAAATGTCTGTGTAGGCTCCTCTCCCCTGATTCAAGCTCGAGTTTGTCCTGGTTTGGCTGAATAGAGCAGCAGTGTCGTGAACAAGGACTGGCAGACCCAAAAATGCAGAAATGATAAGTGTTTATTTTATAACAAGACAGGTAAGTGGATGGGCGGGATGGGTAATCCTGCACGGCAAGGCAGGTAAGTGGAAGGGGGTGGGGGGGGCAGATCCTGGACAGCAGCGGAGAGGAGGTAGGTATATGGTGGGTAATCCAGACGGAGACACAGACAGGACGGATGGCAGTGATGCAGGAACTGGCTCCAAAACTGAACAGGACACGGAAAAAGGCAGGTTAGTTCAAGAATCAAAAACTATTACAAAATAGTTCAAAAAAGCCTGATAGATGATCACCGCATGAGTGACAGGACAAGCTGGCAATGGAGTGGAGGTCTGGTGGCATTTTCTGCAGAGTTGATTGCGTGATGAGATACAAGTGTGGAGCACAGCAGGTAAGTAACGATGGAACCGCCCACGAACTGACAAACAAGATGAACACACAAGGGGAGGGGGGGATGAAAAGAGAAGAAGGGAGGACTGGCTGGACTGGACCACAACAAGCAGCCATTAGGATAAATTGGTCTCATATTACCTGAGGATTTTGTGAAGGATTTTGTCTCATTCAACTCTAAACATAATGGCCTGAAAGATAGATGATGCGAATTCTTGGCCCTTCATCATGAGGCATCAAAATGTATTGTGCATCTTTACACCAATGCATATTTAATCACTGCTCAGCATTCTGTGAGCAGCCGAGTGTTTTCTTTGAAGATTCCACACTCCACAGACAACAGAGCCACCGAGATTTGCTAATTGTGAATATATTGGTTTAAAGGTTCTCAAATTTCAATTTAATAATGTGTCTTAACAGACACATTTTTTAACACGTTCATTCATCTTGGTTTATTGTCACGCTAGGTGACAATAAGTAGGTTGCGTTTTGTTATATTATTTGGATAGTGTTTCCCCTTACAAATACAGTGGGAGGAAAACGTGAGTACACCCTTTGGAATTTCTTACATTTCTGCCTAAATTCGTCATAAAATGTGGTCTGATCTTTATTAAAATCACAAGAATGAGTAAACAGTGTCTGCTTAAACTAATACCACCCAAACAATTACACGTTGTCATATTTTGATTGGCCATAACATGATAACATTCACAGGACGGCAAGGAATAAGTGAGTACACCCCTGGCTAAGGATCCTCCAAGAGCTGATTAGATAAATGTATGCAGACATTTAGAGTCAGTTGTGAGCCAACCCGAAGTCCAAAAACTGAGGTGTGGCTTAAAGCTGCCCTCTAGTTAAGAATTGTCTCTTGTTGAGAAGCATTGTGCACAATGCCTCGCTCAAAAGAGCAGTTTGATGACCTACTATCAAGAATGGTTGAACGGTTACAAAACCATCTATAAAAGTCTTGATGGTCATAAATCCACAGTTAGAAAAATTGTCTACAAATGGAGATAGTTTGGCACTGTTGCTTCACTTGCCAAGGAGTGGCCGTCCTGTAAAGATGACTCCAAGGGCACAGCGCAGAATACTCAATGAGGTAAAAAGAACCCTAGTGTGTCAGCTAAAGACTTACAGAAATCACTTCACATTTGAAGTTTGTGAAAGAGCACTCGGATACTCCACAGCACTACTGGCAAAATATTCTGTGGGCAGATGAAACCAAAGTTGAATTGTTTGGGAGGAACACACTTGTGGAGGAAAAATGGAACAGCACACCAGTATCAAAACCTTATCCCCTCTGTAAAGTATGGTGCAGGGAGCATCATGGTGTGGGGGTGCTTTGCTGCCCCAGGGCCTGGACAACGTGCTATCCGTTTATCAAGTGTATCAATATATTTTCCCAAAAACTTGAGGCCATCTGTCGAACAGTTGAAGCTCAAAAGAGGATGGGTGCTGCAACAAGACGATGACCCAAAACGCAAAAGAAAATCAACTTCAGAATGGTTTCAGAAGAATAAAATCTGCATTCTGGAATGGCCCAGTCAAAGTCCTGACCTAAACCCAATTGAGATGCCATGGCATGACTTCATGAAAGCCATTCACACCATGCCAGGAATATCACTGAACTGCAACAGTTTTGTAAAGAGGAATGGTCCATGACTCATCCTGATTGTTGTGCTACAGGAAACGTCTGGATGAAGTTATCGCTGCCAAAGGAGGGTCAACCACCTATTGGGGTGTACACCAAGGGTGTACTCACTTATTCCTCCCTGTCCTGTGAATGTTTACATGTTATGGCCAATAAAAATATGATAACATGTAATTTTGTGGGTGGTATTAGTTTAAACAGACACTGCTTACTCATTCTTGTGATTTTAATAAAGATCAGACCACATTTTGTGACCAATTTAGGCAGAAATGTAAGATATTCCAATTGGTGTACTCAATTTTTCCTCCCACCGTAAATCATAATCCATCTGGTGATCCTAAAGGTGACTATGCCCAACTGGCTTGCAAGCATAGTTTAAAGAAATACATGTATCTTCAGATTAAGATTATATTGTTGTTTTTTGCATCCATGATTTATGATACTTGTGATAGTGGTGATTCTCCTGTGTGTACATTCTCACGCTGCTGGCTAATGACATCTGACTGAGAGCGTCTGTTGCAGTCATGTGCTACATTCTCCCCATAATAGAAGCCTACATAAGTTGAAATCTTAGCTCTTACTAACTGGCAAAATTATCGCATCATATTTCTTAAATAAAACAGCGGCACAAATACATTATGATTGAATTACAATGTCCTCAAAGTGGTGTCCCTTGGAGCACTTGATGCCTTAGGAGTGTATTTCAAGCACTGACTACAGTATCATTCACATGGTGTGATTAGGTGGCTTGTTTTAGATGTTTGCTCAGAGCAGGTTAGAAAAATACTTTGTAAAGGTTATGCAGACCCTGTGGGAGTGAGACTGTACATCGCAAAAAAACGAAAAGCGCGCAGGATCCAAAGAACTGTAAATTGAGAAAGCAAAAAGATCTGCATAGCTTGAATGCTCCCAATACATTTTTTATTTCGCGCACCACTAAAGTGACGTTTTGGGCCACAAATCAGCCCTGAATCAGCTGATTTGTGGCCCGAAACGTCACTTTCGTGGTTGATTGGGAGCATTCAAGCTGGGCGGATCTTTTTGCTTTCTAAAAAAATACTTTGACAATGCAATATTTTTGAGTGGTTTATTTTTGCCAAAGTTGAAATGATGAACCAATACAATCTTGCTCACTATATCTCGTTCCTAAACTCAACTCGTATCCTCAACTCAACTCATCATGGTTTTGATAGGAGTCAATGTACCAGTCAAGTGAATCCGGTGGAGATAGAAATGCACTTACAGTGCTGTGATCCCAATCAGAGGTGCAGGTATAGCACACAGAGAAAGGTTTACTTTGCTTCAAAAACACATGGCTCAATGGCGCAATGGGAGACATCTAGTGAAGAGAAAGCTGAGGACATTACACCTCACACTGTGCATGGAGCTCAGTAGGAGGTTGTGCTGCTGGGGTGCAGAAAATAACACTTGAATCCACACAACTAATATGTGCTGACAGCAACTAGTGAGTGTTATCTGAGCTGTGGTATAGTGGACCAGATGTGTCTGATTAGCTGTGATTGCAGCATCCCAGTGTGAGGCTAATCTCAAAATCATCTTCTTACTAATTTTGCTATTATCAGAAACAGAATCATTGCCTGATTTGGTTTTGCTCATCGTGGTTCTAGTTTCAGTAATTCAGTTTTTCAAAATACTGATTGGTGTGACCTTAATAAATCAAAAAACAACATCGCACACTCATAAGCCGATGTCCAAATTTTAATGATGATGATGGTGTGACCTTAATAACAAGACCAAAAATCAAAGCATAAAACAAAAGTTACAATTAGGTATTAGTTAATGCCAGACAGACAAACTCAGCAAAAAAATAAAGCTTTAATGTATTTAACTGTACGTAAAAGCACTGCACGTGTGGGCTCCCACTGTGAGCTGTGCTACTTTTAAATAATATTAAGAAATACCACCTGTTAGAACGGACAAAAAAACTTATTTGGCTCAAAACTTGACAGAATAGCTTTAAAATAAAACATTTAAAATAGTTTGAAATTGTTTTTCAGACTCTTGAATGCTGCTGCTGTGAAGCTGTATGATCTACTAGGCCAGAAGACATCTAATGACTGTGCTATTTCATAGCTCTGACAAACATCGCTATTTTAAAGCTGTGTCAAAATATTTATTGACACATACTGAAACATATAGATATTTATGTGTTATTGTTATTTTGTTAAACTATTTCATACCCCCATCAACTTCTTTAATTTTTTATTTTAAGACCACCATGCAGCTTTGCTGCTGACCATGAACAGAATGCAGGGTAATGTCCAAACTAAGGAGATAAGCATCCATCTTGAGTGTAATGGCATCAGGATCTCATTTGCGTCCTATTTTTGTCACGTCTGTAATGATTCTGTAAATAGGTTAATTGCTGAATGCTATGTTCGTCTTCCTTTAGCCCAGTTTTTTGTCCAAAAGGTGAGTTATGACATGCACAGCCTGGGTCTACCCCTGACTATGTAGAGGTCACAGAGCGTGTTCAGTGGACATGTTGGACACAACTGTGGGAGTGAGACTGTACAGTGCAGGCCTGATTTATCTGTGCTGACAGGGGACCCAAGTCAGCTCGCCAACGCTATTACCATCATTAATCTTGCAAATATGCCAGGCATGCCCATAGGTAATTAACTCTTTAAAAACATCACACTCTCATTATTTATAGTGGCTCAACATGACGTTATGTTTCATGTTGCACAATCGACAAAAAAAAAACCTGTTCATAACCAAGGCAACAAAACCAATTCTGATTCTGATTTATGACCAAAAGATGAGCCTTTATTTATTTATTTATTTTTGGATAAAAATTATTGCCTATATTTTTAGCTGCATTATTCATGCCCAAAGACAGACTTTGGTCAATAGACTATAACAAAAAATAGACTATAGTCTATAGCATCCTGGGAAACAACATCCTGGACCTGGTTTACACCACCAAAAAGGAGCATACAAGGCACTTCCCCTTCCCCATCTCGGTGCCTCGGACCACGTAACTGTTCTGTTACTGCCAGGATACAGGCCACTGGTTAGAGTCACTAAACCAGTTCGGAAACAGATTCAAATGTGGGGTAAAGACTCTTTAGAGAAACTCAGGAACTGCTTCCACACAACGGATTGGAATATGTTCAAGCAGGTCACTCACAACAATATTACTGATCTCCAGGTATATACAGAGACTGTCACTGCCTACATCACCAAGTGCACCATCATTATCAGGTCCAACCAGAATCCTTGGATTATTTATTTATTTATTTGAGCAGTGAGTCTGCTCAAAGGGAGTGGGCCGAAGCCAAAAGCTTATAAGCGCCCACCACAAAATTAAAAACAATAATATTTACATTAACAATCAAAGCAAGGAACATAATGCGCAATAACAAATCATAAACAAATCATAAACAAGGGAACATAAGGCAAGGTAACAACAAATAAGGAACAATAATAAAAAACAACGGCAATATAAAGAAACAACAAAAGAATATACTACAACACTTACAATAATTGTTCGTATTTAACAAATAATAATTCTTTGTAAACCTTTTTAAAATGTACCAGGTTTTTACATATTTTAATGCTTTCATCTAAATTTGTCCATATTTCTACACCACGTCTCGTGGGACACGTGATTTCAAAGATGTTCTGGAGTATTGTTTATTGAAATTCATTTGATCTCTCAAGTTGTATTTAACTTCTCATTTGAAGAACATATTGTATACTCTCAGGAAGTGACTTTTTTGAGGCTTTGAACATGATTTGTGCCATCTTAAATTCAATAAGGTCCTCAAATTTCATTGTTTTTGATTTAAAGAATAATGGATTTGTGTGTTCACGGTATCCAGCTAAATGGATTCTTATTGCCTTTTTCTGAACTTTAAACAATGGGTCAAGATTACTTTTATACACATTTCCCCAGATCTCTACACAATATGTTAAATGGGGAAGGATAAGTGAACAGTATATAATATATAGAGCTTTGTTATCAATGATATATTTGGATTTATTCATTAGGGCTAAAATCTTTGCAACTTTAGTTTTAATTTTTATGATGTGAGGTTTCAGCTGATTTTATGATCAAGTGTTACACCAAGAAATGTATGTTCATAGACTCTTTCAATAGTTTCGTTGCCAATTTTAACTGGTAATTGTACATTCATTACACGATTTCCAAATAACATTATATATATTACATTAAGTAATACGTCGCAGCTCCTCCAGAGTTATCTTGGGGCACTTGGTTGCATTTCTTAGGTGGACGGCCGTGTCTTGGTAAGTTCGCAGTGGTGCTATACGCTTTCCATTTCCGAATGATGGATTGAACAGTGCTCTATGAGATGTTCAAATCTTGGGAAATCTTTGTATAACTTAACACTGCTTTAAACTTCTCCACAACTTTATCCCTGACCTCTCTGGTGTGCTCCTTAGCCTTCATGATGTTGCTTAGTGACCAACACACTCCGACCATAGCTCTGAGGCCCTCACAGAACAGCTGGAATTATTACTGAGAGTAGATTACGCTCTGGTGGCCTCTATTTAATGGTTAGGGCAAGGTGTGAACATTCTGCAGTCATTAGGAATGTTATAAAGGCAATTTAATGCACTCAGAAAAATGCTGTATGAATACTTGTGCCCACTTTTCACTTTTCTATTTTTTGAAAAATAACAGAATCATGTATCATTTTGCTTTCACTTCACAGTTGTCTGTTACTTGTGTGTGAACTTTCAGTAAAAAATTCTAAATAAAATCTTTATGTTTATGGTTGTAAACATGACAAAATGTGCAAAAGTCCAAGGTGAGAGGCACTGTATATTAGCATTTTTAACATATTTTGAAGAACTTAAAAAAAAAAAAATGATAATGTGAATTCAACAAGAAACCCTAGAACAACATTTGAACAGTCATTCGACTTGAGTTTCTGGCCGACAACTTGGGAACCAGGGACAATGCATTCCTACATATTTACAAAGAAACATTTGCAACTGATGTGACGTACAAAGAGTTTTAGCTAGTGCTAATTCTCAACTCTGTTCCTGATGGGTCACTCAAATTCACTAGATTGTCCTGTAGAAAGATTATAATAAGGCCATAAGTGCAGAGAGCTCTAGAAACTGCAGCAGGACTGCAGTTTTCACAGTTGTTGGTCACTGCATTTATTTAAATATAGACTCAAAATTACAGGTGAAACCTCAGGATATTACCAGCTTTCTGTTCACAATTACAGTATAACAGTATGCATCTCATTTGCCGGAAAAGTTAACGTTTAGAATATAATATGAACATGAAATGTACATGTGGTCATTGTAATGAGGAAAAATGCCATTACCTGTTGCGGATGTCTGAATAATGTTGAAGACCAATGCAAAGCACATTGATTTTCTAAAGTTATAAAACGGAATAATTTTATCCTCCATGGAACACAGGAGAGCAGCTGGGCCATTATCTTCCCTGTGTAGGGATGGGTACCGTTAAACGGTGCCTACTTGGTACTGACCGAAAAGCTCCGGTAGGGGGTGGTATTGAAAAACTAAAATTCTTTCGGTGCCAACTTTCGGTTCTTGTTCTCTCCAGACATCAATATATGACCCACAGCGAGTCTAAAGAACGCAACATGAACGTGTGCGCTGATAATGAGCCGCTTCAGCACAAATGGAGCAAAGCAAAGCTATAACTTATACTGTAGCTATAACTTAAAGCGAAGCAAAGCTATAACTTCCTAAACTTTTGTAATAGAGATGGCTCAGCCGTGGTCTGCGGCAGGACTGAGCCAGGACTAAACCAGGACTTACACCGGTTGTATAACCCAGAGCTAAACTAAACCAGTTATAAACCAGGACTTACACCGGTTGTATAACCCAGAGCTAAACTAAACCAGTTATAAACCAGGACTGCATAAGAAACTTGAGTTTATAGGCAAATTGAAAAACAAAACAGAGCAGTGACAACAAAAAAGACGTCTTTACCTTTAGTGACAGTCCCACTGAGGCTGAGTTTACTAGCCTGGTGGGACCAGAATGATTCCCCTCTGTATTTTTGTATACAGCGGGGGATCAGTCTAGTCACCCCACCCCCGCTGATGTATCCGCATAATTAAACCGATCCCGTGCAATCAGATTAGTTTATTTGCCGTGATGTGTTGTTAGCGAGCAACGTCATGAGACGCGGAAGTCCCCTCAATAACAATCTACGAACGACGCACGAAAGAGAGAAAGCGTGTCTCCAATCGGCGGTAAATGACCAAAAACACGTCGACAGTAGGTGAGTTTTGTGATTCATAATCCTGAGCAAATATTAACGCAAAACCGCTAATAACACCGCATCAACGGCAGACGCCAGGCCTTCGCTGATTGGTTTACTCCGCTTCCTGTTTGCTTGCGTATCTACCGCTGTGGGAAATGAGTTCGACGCAGCGGTGACCAGACTCAATCGCTGGTACAGCGGTGAGTCTGGATTTTTCCAGGCTATGAGTTTACGCGCTGTTGTTTAAAACTTTACAAGCAGCTGCAACGAGGGGAATATCAAAGATTGTTTGTGGAAAAGTGAGCGCTCACTCTGTATTAGACATTTTTGTACAGTCTTGGTAAATTATTAGTGGCAGAGTGAGCGCTCACACCATGTAAGGATCTTCGTTGTCTATATTTGAACAGGCTCAATAACTTGTTTTGGATTTTTTTAAAGTATCTACATTACAGCAATAATGTGTTTTCAAATTGTTGTGTTAACCACTAAAAGGCAACTGATGCATCATTTCTAATCAGTTAATTAAACAGGTAATATCAAGCGTGACTCAAGGTAACACTAAAGACGCGGCATAAGGAAATACAAAACATTAAAAACTCAGAGATTGATAGTACAACTGATATAAAAACATACATGTCTTTATAAGTTATTCTTATACAATTATTAATAATATATTACTATTAACATGAATAATCTACCGCAACTGGCTTCATTTGTGGCAGAGGATGAGAATGCCGTTTCGGAGGATGAGTGACTCTTTTGTTATACCATAACAAAACAATGATTCTTAAAATAGTCTTTTAAGCTATTAAAAGCCACATTTTGGTATTGAGAATCCAAGGGTCATGTGCAGTAGATGGTTTGAACATAGATTTGTTTGAACATGAGATTGGCCAAGCTTCACTCCATTTGAGTGTCCATCCTCCAAAAATGCCTTGAAAATTGATTCAGGGGCCACCCAACAAATGTTGAGCTTCATCCTAATTTTCCTGCATTCTAGTGCAATTCAGAAGGTAAACACTTTTTGTTTTACTTTTGAAACAAAACATTTCTCAACAACTTTAACTCACACAATGTCACTCACTAAACATCACACCAAATGCTACTAGGAGCAATAATAACATTAAGGCTCATTCATATAACTTTTAGATTAATTGTACAATAAATGATACTTCTGTGAGCTTTTAGGCATGAATTACTGAGAACTTTATTATTTTATTTATTGTGCACCATATGTCATTCACAGGTAAAAGCGCTATCCAATATATGGGATTATATTTGATTGTTTTTTTGGATCGATTGTTTTCACCGCTAGGGCCTGTTGCATGTTCAGAAAGCCTAAGAGGAGGGAAAAAGGTTGAGAATCACGTAGTATTTTAAAACTTATTTCTAATTGCATCAACCAGGAACACAGATAAGACAGACAGACTGCAGACAGAGGAAAAGGGCAGCTGAGGAAAAATGTCAGACAGAGCTGAATCCTGTCACAATAGAAAACCCATGCAGCGAAGCACCCAGAAGACTTACAAAGTCCTGCTGGGCACAGGAATGGGTCCACAAATATTTCCAATAGTCGCACAGTTGGCAAGCAAAAACGGAAGGCATTTAAAGCACGGTGGTTATGTTTTTTGCAATTATTTGGTTGGAATTTCAAACACATTGTCATCACAGTCTTTAACTTTGTTGGTTACAAAATGCTATGTTTATCTAAAACTGTGTATTTAAAGTTTCCCTTGGCCTTTCTTCTATGTTTGACATTTGCACTGCCCATAAGCCCCTCCTCCCCTTGTTCCATGGATGTAGCTTGGTATCTTGTTGTCAGAACTAGTATCAAAGTGGGGTACCTTGTATTGTTTTGTATAAGTTAAACTTTGGCAGATGATATTGTGTGTTGGCGGTGCTCTGTAGAGGAGAAATAAGCTGTGGTACAGATTGGTGGGCAAGATACGTGCTTCCTGGTTACATAATAAACATTCATAATTAAAATAAAAGCCTTGCCCCAGCGCCTTGCCTCCCTTGTGAGTGCCCTTTTCTCACGCTCTATGATAAAAATCCTTTCTAGGCCCAGTGGGTTTTTTGGCTGTAGAACCATGGAGCAGCCACCAATAAAACAGGCAGTTTTACATTCACGGTTAGAAAGCAGAGCTGTAATGATGTTTAAGGTTTGTCTGAAAGTTAGACACATTTTGGCCCAGGGTCCTGTGGGTCTTCAAAAAAGTTATTGTTTCACCAACTGCGATTATTTGGTCGAATCAAATTTACAATTCGTTCCAGGGGTTTCAACATTCCTTGAAACAAAACCTTTTGAAACAACACTATTTTGAAACAACAGAAAGCTCTTTACAAGAACATGTAAGGTGTTTATTTCTTCATTTAAACCAGGATGGCAAGCAGTGTTGGGGAGAATATTTTTAAAATGTATTCCGTTAAAGAATACTAAATACTTGCCTGAAAATGTATTTTGTAACGTATTCCGTTACTCTGGCCAAGCAGAGTACTGTATTCTGAAAACTTTGAATACTTTTTAAATACACCGTATTATTGTAGTGTACTGTATACTCTTGATGTAGGATTAAAAACATGTGTAAGTTCATTGCACTGCCGCTTATTAATGCTTAATTTGCTTATTTACCACAAATTAGACAAGAAGAAAGTGCTTAATGCTCAGCGGGAGAAAAGGTTGTGTAGCCTATCTGCTGTCGCAAATGTGCAGCCGCTCCAGTCTGCAGATTATAACACTGGCAAACCATGGCGTGCACGGGGAGCATGGATAAGTTTTCATCTTTATTTATATACTGGGAGGACAGTCTTTTTATGAACCATTGGAAAATTGCTGCATTACTCTGCATCCCACTCAACAGAGGAGTTTGGGAAAGTGTGACAAACTGCAGCCTGTAGCGGCTAACCTGGTATGGTAGCTCACTGCTACCTACAACAACAACCAGCTTTCATTCTAAAATGATTGAAAACACAGCGAAAAGGTAAGAGGACAGAGATTTGCATCTACCTTGTGTGTTCACTCTCCCCTCCTCCGGGCTGCTCCTTGTGTGTGTGTCTCTCTCGTGTGTGGAGTGCGCGGCGCGCTCCAGCGTCAAGTCGTCATTGTGTGCGCGCTCGGCTGCTTTATTTAGACTAATTTAACCTTTTCTCTTTTTTATTAATGACATGCGGTAGGATTGGATGATGAAATTTAAACAACGTATGTATTCCCTTGGTATTAGCAAAGTAACTGTATTCTAAATACCCTCCGCATAAAGAGTAACTGTACCGGAATACAGTTACTCAAAATTTGTATTCTAAATATGTAACGGCGGTACATGTATTCTGTTACTCCCCAACACTGATGGCAAGTAGCATTGAGTGTTTCTCCAAAAAGTATTGTGTTTAAGCCTGTGGTATGACTTTGATGACCATGGCTTTTAGGGTACTTGAGTTACTGTGTCCTGCATATTTTTTGTGCTTTGCCATAGCCTTGCGCATTTGTGTTCAGCTAATGGGTTCATTACATTTTCGCTTCGGAGAAACCTTTGCATGTGTAAGTCTTTTTAGTGAATACATGAATAAACTTCTGCAGCAACTACATTTGAAAGTGCCCTGTTGCTGGGATAGCCAGGTAGAATGTTCTCAGTGCCATGCCATTGGTCCGACAACCCATTAGTCCGACGTCTCATTATTCAGAAAATTTACCATTGATCAGAGGTGCCATTAGTCCGACATCTCTAACCCAGTTGTGTTGTGGACTAGAGGGCCATATACGACCATTGGCCCTAACCTTAAGGTCAGTGGACTCTTGCCTGAATTTTATTTTTCAACCCCTACTCAATGGGACATTTTCGGAATAATGAGAAGTCGGACTGGTGGGTTGTCGGATTAATGGGCCGACCCCAATGTTTTCAAGCCGAAAAATTGCTTTTAACCAGATGGTCCCCTGGTGTGGAGGTTCTGCAACAACTGAAGGTGGGAGGGTCCTGAAAGATGGGTGCCAATCTATGGTTACGCTGGAGGATGTTCCAATTATTTTTAAAGATGGTCTTGATATTATAAGAAAGATTTTCTTACTGTGTGAAGAAGAATATGGGTGAGCTTTGAACTGGTTGCCTTATGTTTTTGTGTAAAAGATCTCGTTTATATTTTTTTACTCGTAGCAATGCGTGGTCCAATACATCTTTTTTATAACCTCTGTTTTGAAACCTCCGATACATTTACTTTGTATGCATCTTAAAGTCTTGTTCTGTCCTTTTTAGGCTTTGATATTGTCCAAAAGGAATGTTATAGATAAATGAGTGAGGGTGGAATGTGTCTGCTCTGAGAAGATCTGCAAGTCCAAACAATGTGTGCAGGTTTGGCTGTATTCAAGGCTTAGTTTAATATTTGGGTTTGTGTCATTGAGGTATTTATGGTTGTTCCATTCCATCAAATGTAAAAAAGAGATCATCAATGTACCTGCTGATATTAATTTTTAAAAGGGTTTGTGTCTTAGATAGATGTATCTTTCTTCTCGAATTTGTGAAACATTTGAGCCTTTTAATTTTGTTCAAAATGACCACTGAGTTATGGGCTTGTCATGACCTCGGCCAAGATTATTTCAAAAATATAAATGGAAATCTTAAATCGCAGATGGGTCTGAGATATTCTGACAACATTTTGAGGCCTTTGAATGAAAAAGATCAAGAGGTACGATTTTGTCGAACTCTACCAGTAGAGTTTAGGGCGGGGCCATAATATAGTTTTGTGCATGTCCTGACGTGCTCTATGTCCCTGCAGTTTCTTCCGGCCGGGGTCCCACAGGCCCCATGTAAACTGCCTATTTGAGTGGCGCCTTCGCTGCTCTCACGGGCCGCTGCAGATGGAGGGAGCAAAGCACAAAGATGGGCAATGTGGTGGAGCACACGTTGCTGTCTCTCGCCGCTCCACTCATTTCTATGGACCAAGGCCATCAGCTGACATGGACCTAAATTGTGTGTGTCCGCAATTTGGAAATCGCGATATTACATAACGCGATTTCCAAATTGCGGACGCATATGATTATTCACAAATACAATAGATCTTTCAGCCCAGCCCTTTATTTTATACAATATCTGTCCATTAAAGAAGTCCAGAACGGCCAAACCCCATTAAGGTCTGTGTGACCAAATTGTAACCTCAAGCCAACACGTGAGAATCTATCAGGAGTAAATCAAGCCAAGCAAAGTCGTCACTTGATTAGGATATGCCACCTAATAACTTAATCCTTCCTGCATGCCTGTATCAAGTAAATGCCAGGCAGTAACATTTGGCAGCTGGTGGAGTGGCTCATTATGCCAAGCTCGACTGATTTCAGTTAGGAAGTAGAATGTCATAAGTGATTTCTCTTTCTATAAAACACTCAGTGCAGGGACTGAACAAAAGTCATTATCGAGCAGACTATAAACAGTTTGTGCCAACTTACTGTAGCTAGACTTGTTATCAATGAACTTTGTAAACACATTATCTAAAGAACATAGCCAGAGTCTGCCCCATTCTCTCTCTGGCCAACACAGAGACGCAAATGCATGCTTTAATCACCAATCGACTACTGTAATGCCCTGCTATCTGGTCTTCCCAAAAATAGTATCTAAACTATCTCAAATTCTATTTATTTGTTTTAGTATTATGCAATTATTCATCCCTTAGCTTTATTGTTTTATTGTGTGCTATTTCACATTTTAGCCTCATTTTACCTGTTTTGATTGGTTTTATTTGTAGCCTCTATTATTGTCTTTTATCTTAAATATATACAGTGGGAACCAGATGTTTACATAGACTATATTAAAAAGACACAGATGCATTTTTTTCTCACTGTCTGACATGAAACCGGAATTAATTTTTAAATGCCAGAAGAATGAGAGAATTTTTTTGTTACTTTCTACTAAGTCAGAAGTCTAAGATTACTTATACCTTTAAACATTTTGTGAAAGCCCAGATGACGATGTCATGTCCTTGGAAGCACAAGTCTGGTTCATCCTTGGGTGAGATTTCAAGACACATGAAGGTGCCAGGTACATTGGAAAAAAACAAAGATGGAAATGTCCAGCCATCATACAGATCAGAAAGAAGGCGGGTTCTCTGTCCCAGAGATGAATGTTGTGGTCTGAATATATATACACACACATATATATATATATATATATATATATATATATATATATATATATAAAATAATCGTGGTCAACAGGTCTCTCTCTCTGCCTTTCTGCTCTTCTAAATGAGTGTCTTTTTCTCGTAGCTGGGAGTGTGTTATTTCAACACGATTTTCCATTTCTTTAACTCTTTCTTGCAGCTCAGTTGCAGTTTGCTCAGCTTCTTGGAGCTGCTTGTTCTGGTTCTGTTAGTCCTCTAGTGTGGGTAAGTCCGCCAGATACCGCTCCAGAGTTTTGATTCTCTGCTGGTTCTCCCTCTTTAGCTCTGCTTCCTTTTGACACTTTTTTCTTGAGAGTATTGATGTGTTTGTCTCAACTACAGTACGAATCCTCTCTTCCTGTTTGTTCATTTCCTCTGGATCACTGATTCATACCACCCGGATATACAGTGCAGACATTGGGATGTCATTCGGACTAGAGAAGTGTGGTCGGATGGTGACTAAGAGAGGGAAGGTAGTCCACACAGAAGGGGCCTCACTCCCAGAAGGAACAATAGCAGCCCTGCCAGTAATCAGATACCCTGCAGGAATAATAAGCTGGCCAAAGGATGAGATACAGACCACAGATGTTAAGACACGAAAGCTCCTAACCATGCATGGAGGGTTCCACCCCAAATCCAGCACCCTGAGACTGTACACTAGCTGTAAGGAAGGAGGCCGAGGACTAGTGAGCGTGAGAGCCACTATCCAGGATGAAACATCCAAGATCCATAAGTACATCAAGGACAAGGCTCCAACAGATGACGTGCTCAGTGAATGTCTCAGACAATGGGGAACAGAAGATGAGGCACTGGAGGTCCCGTCATGGGAGGACAAGCCCCTACACGGGATCTACCACCGAAACATAACTGAAGTGGCAGATATCAAGAAATCCTACCAATGGCTAGACAGTGCTGGCCTGAAGGACAGCACAGAGGCACTCATCATGGCTGCACAGGAGCAGGCCTTGAGCACCCGAGCAATAGAGGCCAAGATCTATCACACCAGACAAGACCCCAGGTGTAGACCGTGCAATGGAGGCCAATAGAGGCCAATGAGACAATCCAGCACATAACTGCAGGGTGTAAGGTGCTGGCAGGGAAAGCTTACATGGAGCGCCATAACCAAGTGGCTGGCATAGTGTACAGGAACATCTGTGTAGAGTATGGGCTGGAAACCCTAAGGTCAAAGTAGGAAATACCTCCAAAGGTGGTAGAGAATAACCGAGCCAAGATCCTGTGGGACTTCCAGATACAGATGGACAGAATGGTAATGGCGAACCAACTGGACATTGTGGTGGACAAAGAGCAGAGGAAAGCGACTTCAACATCAGGAAAAAGGAACACGAGAAACTAGAGAAATACCAGGGGCTCAGAGAAGAGCTAGAGAAGGCCTGGAGAGTGAAGGCAGTGGTGCCCGTGGTCGTTGGGGCAATCGGGGCAGTGACCCCCAAACTGGAGGAGGCTCCAGCAGATCCCAGGAAATACATCAGACATCTCGGTCCAGAAAAGTGCAGTTCTAGGAACTGCAAATGTACTGTGCAGAACCCTTAAGCTCCCAGGCCTCTGGTAGAGGACCCGAGCTTGGAGGAAAAAGAGAGACCGCCCGCGGAGGGTGAGGAAGAATATATATATAAACAGTAGGGCTGGATGATGGACAAAAAATAAAAATCTTTTTTTTACTCAGTTTGGACGATTACGATTTTAATCAATTTTATTGGAAATAATAAAGGTCTCCTGATCCTTCATAAGAAGAAAACTGCTCAGAGTTCTGCGTTAAAAATGTTATTTCTGTTTTAAATATTCTTTGTCTGCTCTCAAAATAAAATCTTAAGAAGCCTTTAGTTTTATCATCCTCGAGCTCAGCTGTGATTGACAACTGTCTCCATGGAGACTCAAGGGGAAAGGAGCGGAGTTAAATGCTGCAGCAGCGGCAGCAGCTCAGAGAGAGCATGGCTCAGCGTGAGAGAAGGGGAAAGAAGCAGACCGGAGGGAAACTTGGTTTTAGCGGAAAAAAAACTCTGTTGCGCACAACGAAAACACAACACGCGGCCTTTGTAAAGCAGCAGAGATTGTTAGAAAGTCGCTGGCTCGGTTCTGCTGGTGTCATTTTCGAAAACAGTCCCTACGGAGCGTCTGAAACGCTGCTAAATCGGCAGCATGGCGCTCGTCAGACGGCCATTGAGCGGTGGACACGATTTTACGATTTTGCCATTTTTCACATCGTCTGTATTTAAAAGCATGAATTCATTAAATTAATTTGATTTATCGCCCAGCCCTAATACACAGTATAAGCTGATTTGACATTTCACCGAGCGCAAAGCATGCTGGTTCAGGTCAAAGGTCAGGATACCCAGATCATATCCCAAACTGTAAACATGACCGAGTGTGACACAGAATATTTTGACCGTTGAAAGTCGATTAAAAGACTTTTGTAAGAAACGGGGTGTTATTGGGACGAGAAAGAAAGAACTTGTGGTCCTTGCTAAACCAAAAAAAAAAAAATAAAAAAATAAAACTGTTGTTGTATAATAAGTAAATAGATATATTGCAAATAGCATTACTAGTTGGCTATATGTCAAATTTGCGACAGTGGCGCAGATAGTAGAGCGGGTCGTCTCATGATCGGAAGGTCAGGGGTTCGAATCCCGGCTCCTGCAGATGCAGACTGTTGTTGTGTCCTTGGGCAAGACACTTCACCCAATGCCTATGTGTGAGTGGTTGGTGGTGGTCGGAGGGACCGTTGGCGCAGATGTGTGCAGCCTCGCTTCTGTCAGTCTACCCCAGGGGAAACTGTGGCTACAAAATGTAGCTTACCACCATCAGCATGGAGTGAATGAACCCCCCTCCCTTTCATGTGTGAAGCGCTTTGGGTGTGACTTGTGTCATATAAAAAGCGCTATACAAATAAGATTCCCTTCCCTAATTTAATCCATTCGTCCCGACATTCTGGATCTTTTCTTTCAGTAGAAAATTGGATAAGTATGTATGGCGGCTCGCATACAACGTGAGGTTCCTTTATTTAAACTTTATTTCACTCGTGAATAGGGCAAAACTCTTCCATACACTGATTAAGCCCACGTGGACAGTCACGCGCTGCAATGGAGAATGAATGAGAACCTGGCATATCACCGTAAAATGACTTTAAGCGACGTAATAGTCACTAAATAGCCAGTTGTTCCACTGCGATAGTCTGTAATAGGCTTTGTTGACACCGTGGGTAGTTGTGAACTCTGACTGGAATATTACCACGCATGCATACTGATAATGCTGATTTAACTTATTAAGAACAGAGGTATGTAAACTTTTGATCAGGGTCAGGCAAAAGGCAGAAATGAGGAGTAGTTAAATGAATGGGACTGGCGTGTCTCATCCCGCTTTCTCTTCTCCTGCTCAGAGCACTTGGAGCAGGAGAGAGGCAGACGGGGCAAAGAGAAGAGGTAACGCAAACTGACACACAGACACACATACCGTGAAAACAGGTGACATAAAAGCCATAAAAGCTTTCTCTGGATCACAAGCTGCAAAACGCTGCTTGTTTTATGAAAATCCGGCTCATATTTATGCCAAAAACCTGCTGCAAAGAATAAATACAATGAGCGCACGTACGGCGACGATGAGTGGCGGCACCTCACATTTTTTACCCAACCCACCCCGCAATCAAAGGAGAATTTCATGCCCTGACCTGGTACCACGGCTTAAATCACGCAACACTAGTCCCAGGTAATGGCGATGTGTGTAATGAGAGGAAGTGTGGCCACAGCAGGTCCACACTCTGAATCAAGATGGATGGATGAGCCCATGACTTTCCCTGTACCAACACTTATGGTGTCTACACACCTAACTGTACAGACCGCGCTGCTGCCCATATTTGGACGCTTGAAAGGCATGTCATCAGACGCTCGTATGGGTTCACCTCAGACGGAGCCACTGCTGCGCGATTCTATAGAAAAAAAAACTCAGCGGAGTTGTTAATATTAAGATATGAATGAAAACTGTTTCCTGATTCTTTGTTTGTACTTCGGTGACAGTGGAATAGTTTTACCAGCCTACAGTTCTCTGACACTTGAGGCAAATCTCGCCTCTTTCCTCTTTCCCACTCCTGGATATTATTTCAGTGTGGGTTTGAGTGTGTAGTACCTGTCTGTCCAGCGATCATGTCATGATAAAATCCCCTTTTAAACATGTTTGTAATCCAGCACCTTGTTTCATATGCCCGTGCCCATGTTTTCATAAGTTTGAATGCCTGGGCTCGGGAAAGGCATTTTAAACCACTGCTGCAGTGCTGATCGTCATACTTCCTCTTTTCAGATGGTGCCTACGTTTCACATGTGTCTTTATGATACAAGTGCAGAGGTGGTTATGTTGCTCCGGATAATCACTAAATAATTCCAGAATGTGTGTTTTTACTCCTCCTGCCTCCTCCCGCTGCGTTCACGCAGTTCTGAACAGCTGTCGCGCGTTGCCGCTGGTTGACACTGCTCTAACACACCTGCAGCCACGCACACTCATCACATGTGCGCACACTTCCCATTGACAATACACAGGAATCAACTGCTCCTGCCGTGTGATCCGCGTGAAGGCTCTTTTATACTTCAGCGACAGCTCCACGTTTACGTGCTGTACGCACATGGGAGCCAATCAGGGAGTTCGCGACAGCTGCATCTGCCGCACAAGGTGACTCCGCGGCAAGTGCTGCAGAACGCAAGTGAGGTGATGTCTCCCTCTTTGAAGTTATTTTTCATGAATATAGTGTTCCTATGATTTAGTGCTTTTGTGTTTTCACTTTTTATGCTATTAAAAAAATATTTAAAATAGACATAACAACGTGAACGCAGAGGAGCTACGCGGAAGTTCGAATGATTCTGGCTTGCGTGAAGCGGACGGGGCTGCGGTGGGCGGGACCGGAGGCTCGACTATAAAAGAGCCCTTAGGTGTGCATGCACCTTTATAGAAGCATCCTCTAGAAATTAGCAGTAGCTTTGTGAGTTCAGTTTTAATTCCACTTCCAACTTGAAATGGTCCAACTAATATTACCTGCTCATCCCAGTACTCCACCTCCATCTTGATGGCACCAAAGTCAGAGTAGAGCTTTATGCCATTACTGATACAGCCATGGCCTGATCCATCCAGAGTCACTCTAATCTCATCATTCCATATAACCGTTAAAAGATCTGTCTTCTGACCCAATCTAGTCATTTCAGCTCATCTGGGGGACACTTCAATCCAACAGCCTTTCACTTTTACACAGTTTGGAGTTTGAAAATAACAATATGTTCCCAAAACTACTTGTGTAATAATTGTGCACACAGTGTAGTTGTGCAGTGTATATTTACCTATTTTATTTTATGTTATACTGTCATTTTGATTAGTATAAAAACAAATAGAATCTACAGGACTTGGCTTGGACTTGCACCCAAAGACTTGAGACATGACTCAGAGACTTCTCTGATAGAAGCTACTTCTCCATCATAGTTCTGACTACAAATGTAATTTAAAATGATAAAATAAAATGTCAAACCGCAATGTATGGTTGATTCATAATTTTAAGTGCAGAAAGTAATTTTCTAAGGAAAGAATGTGTTGTTGTGTATGTCGCATTGTCCCTACAGGGGTATGATGTACCATGTTGATTTAGATGAAGAATCATGTCTTGTTAATGGGATTATCACGTTGTAGAGGGGCCTGATCTTAGCCAATAAGGGGACCGTTTATCCTGTTAATGTGCCACTTTGACTACATTAACTTTGCTTCTTTATTTATTTTTGCCAGTTTTCTGGCTCCATGCCTAACTTCAGGAATTGCATAAGCATAAACGGTATACGCACATTCCAGCAATCCCATCACATGTAGAAGTGAAACGGTTGCAAGACTGTTAAGCTCCACACTGCAACACCCGTGGCATTTTTCTTTACCCTTTTATAGGTGAAGGTAACAGTGGTAGGAGGATTAGACGTTGACAGTGCTTAAATGGCTCCAACACTATGGGGATCATTTACTAAGCCTTTTAACACATACACAATAGGGCTGAACGATATGGACAAAATTTCATATCTCAATATTCATGCCAGATATCTCGATATCGATACGATATAACTATGGGTTCGGTGAAAACAGCACTTTTCAGAAAAATAAAAACATCATAATACAAAAGAGCAGGGGTTAAAGTGGGCGGGAACGGTCGGGAACGGCGTTCCCCCACCTTCGCATGGCAAAAAAAAGAAAACAAAAAGTTAACTGTCATTTTCACGCACATACAAAATTCTGCTGAGATAACTCAATGCAATAAAATACTAGGTCGGGCCTACTCAATATGCGTCCCAGGGGCCAAAAATAAAATTTGACCTAATTTTCCATAAAAATATATATTTTTCGGCATTATCGGCGTCGCATTCGCGCCACTTTGTGTATCAGTGTGCCTGCGGCTCCGGTACCATCATCCCCTAGCGCGGGCTCAAATGAAAACATGGTTCTGTAAAACGGTGTAAGAGAAAACTATAAAACTAAGTAAATACACTCAGAAATCACAAACTTTTCTATTTTCGCTGTATGTTTTTCATACCTGTAAGTCTCATCAGATTTTTTTTTTTGACATGTAAAGGCTTCGAATTATCAATGCTGCTAATCAATAATTGTATTTTGAAATTGGGGTAGGCACTTATAAGCTTTCTTGCTTTGGCCTACTCCTTTTGAGTTATTATTTATTTTTATTTGTATTGGTTTTTTTGGTGATAATGTAAATGTAATGATGTAAATATTGTAAATAATAACTCATTGTAAATAATTGCTCAAATCAATCAAATCAATCAATCAATATTTGGAGACGTAGTGGCGATTTGAAGTTAACAATTCCCAAAAGGGCTGAAAAAGCTCTCCAAAGATTTGGGCAGTTCTCACCTCTCTCTACTGCTCGAGTGACAATAGAGCATTTACATCTCATTTAGATAAGCCAAACCCGCTCCCCCGTAAAGCTGTAAAGCACAGGGGGGAGAAAAGGCAAAAAGCAAGAAAAATGTGCCATCAAAGAAAAAAAGGTTTGTATACAGGTAATATATAAATAATAAATATGATCCGTAACAGTGCTGCCTGCCTTTACGTTTCACTGCACAAACACAGCGTAACTGTATCTGACCATAAAACCGAAAATATGAAGCGGATCTCTCTCAAATAAGAAGTGGCTGAAAGCTAGGGATGTGCTGACTACATTTATGGAGTAGTTTAAGTTTGGAGAGATCTTGATTTTGTGTAAATAGCAGGTTAATTCCTCGTGACTACATGACTGTCTCCCATGCTAACGCACCACGTTAGCTTACACACCACGTTAGCTTACAACAGCACAACGATAGCCTTATCAAACAACCATTGGGACAGCAGCCACCAACGATAAAAAAACAAACTTTCACTCACCCGTCTGAAGTAACTTTTGCGTGCCTTCTGCTCAGCAAACTCATGGTAAATCTATTTTCCAGCGTATGTAGGAAGCGTTGCATAGTCATGAAGCCACACACGCACATGCCCCACGGCCTGCGCTATTTCTCTGACAAAACAAGACTTTTTGAACCTGAAAAACTGATCGACAATAGGCGTATGTATAAAACTGCCTTTTTTGTGTGGCATTTGTTTGCTAAAGCATGTGTCAACAACGCAAACCAAAGCAGCGGTGCCTCGCCTCCATGGTGCTTACTCAGTGTGTAAATAGACAGAAAGTCACGCCCCTCCAGCATGCTCCGAAATCTCCCAAATAAAGGCGGTTTGAAAATAAAAGTTTACGCTTTTAAATATACCAATACTGCTTAAACATAGAGAGGCTTCTTCGTGACTTCAACTGAACGATTCTGCAAAAAAGTGAAAATCACCACTTTTAAAAAAACCTCTTTTTTTCTCGAAAGTCGGGCTGCCGACATGTGCCCCTGGTTCCCACGGCGGGTCACATACAGTATCGTTCAGCCCTAATAC
Source organism: Neogobius melanostomus (assembly GCA_007210695.1). Classification (NCBI taxonomy): domain Eukaryota; kingdom Metazoa; phylum Chordata; class Actinopteri; order Gobiiformes; family Gobiidae; genus Neogobius; species Neogobius melanostomus. The sequence continues at coordinate 3,117,223 of VHKM01000221.1, read as the reverse complement.
ACACACGGTGTACTAATTAAAGTGGAGCAAAAATTAAAGTACAGTTGATATTTGCGTTTCTAAAAAACTGTAAAGGCCACAGTGCAACCTTTAGCGCATGGGTCCTGATGAAGGCAATTTTGCCACAATACGCAAAATTTGAGGCGGAGAAAATGCAAATGATTGTCGTATTTATCTCGACTACTAAATACTTTTTTCCCCCACTGTATGTGAAGTAAAACTGAGCAAGAAATTAGTACTTTGGAGAAGCAGGTGTAAACTTTTAGGCAGAATAATACAATGCAGTTTGCGCACCAATGTGGCGTTCTAAATGTTTACAAATGTTTGTATCTGGCTCATTTACAAAGGTAAAATAATAATTGGGTTGTTTTGATTGTGTGCGGGGTTATAAAGACAGTACACGTTATCTGTGACTTTGTTTCACTTGGCTCTGCATTGAACTGCAGTTCACAGCCACTAAACATTTAAAGGGTTCCACGAGTCTGTCCCACATCCTTTTAAAGTCCTTAATCCTTATGAAATCTGTGGGGTCCGTGCACGATGGCGATGGCGATGCATGAGGAAGCACGAGCCGTATGTCCGCTGTTCACGTATTCCTCTCATTCCCGGGCGTCTCCAAAGTGAGACCCCATATGTGTGTATTCCCGCTGGATCGATATTCGCTGCTTTCGAGGAATCTACGATGAAACCTCATAATCTTCCAACATTCACTGTTTTCTGCTAGTTTCCATCCAGGATATGGCCGAGGCCTGTGCACGCGCAGCAGCTGACGTGTGCTCAAACCAGGGCATAGAGATTTGTTTTATTTTCCTGCGCTAACACGTACATGTACACAATTAAATAATTAAAGGCAACAGACAGAAATCCCAGGCAGTAAAGCTATGTCTTTAAGTCCAAGAGGATTTATTTAATAATTTGTTTTTTTAGTTAAAGTGATAAGCCTAATTATTGATTGTGAATGTCATTTATTCATCAGGATTTTTTAAAATTCCATAAAGGCGCTCAGTCAGGAGAGCAGTAGCAGTTTTGTGAAGACCTGTGCATATCAAATTTGTGGCACTAGTAATACGCACAGTTTGATAGTAAATCAGGTGCAACACGCCCACAAAATCGCTCATTTTTAGTACTACTCGCAATTTAGCACCTGGCTTAGCAATGACCCCTTATGTGAATTGTTGCCAACAGATGGTACAATTCTTGTTTGCCATCACCTAGGTATTATAAAAAGCCGTAAACCAGTTCAATATAGGAACCATTGTACTAAGTGTCCTTCTAATTTTTCATACATTGATATCCGTCATATCCAAATGAAGGAACCATTTTATTTTTTCTTAAAGGTGTTTTTAGTTGTTTGTTGTGCGATAAGCACCTTTTCCTGTGTATTGCAAGCGCTCCGGGTGGCATGTCTGTGCAGAGGATTGGTTTTCTGTGGGAGCTGGTCACTGTACAGCCCAACAGCTGCTGCAGCGATTAAGCACAGCAGGAGCCATCTGAGTGTGAGCTTCACTGATAAGGCCTGAGTCACATCCCAAAGTCTCCAATTAACACTAGATCATTGAGACCTGTTAACACAGGACCAGAGGTTCCGCTAGACTTTTTTTTGTCAGCCACTTTGGCCGGCTGGGTCATGAAAAGTCGGCCATTCACAAGAATTACCGGCCATTAAAAATATATATACATAATTAGGGCTCGAAATTAACTTTTTTTCTTGGTAGCGCTTGTGCTCCTAATTCTGAAATTTAGGAGCACAGTCAAAAATTTAGGAGCGCAACCAAAAAAAACAGGGAAGCTTTTAACAGGGATGAAGGGGATTTAAACGCATCACATGCCCCTTCCAGCCTTCTGTTGCATTTTAGAAGTATTATTTTAGCTGTTTGCAATGATTCAGCAATCTACAAATCTCATTAGGCTAAATTTGAACATTATAAATGGGACACCGATTTTGTGCCTCCCAACCGCCCCAACCCCCGACTTGCTCCGCCCCTGCTTCACCACACTTCGTCTCCTCTCTCTGCATCTTCACTCTCCTCACTCTGTGCTGCGGGAGCTTCATAGATCGCGCTACACGCGGCAAACTCCTTTGCCAGAACCTTAGAAGACGTGTTAAACATTGCGTTTGTGACTTTACGTTTTGTATTTTGCGAGAGCGGCGATGATTTGCTTTCAGCGCTGCACGAGGGGGCGAGCGGGTTGGATTGAAGTTTGCGCTGCTTCTCTGCCCGACATCCGAGCGACATTAGAGAGATCGTCCCCAGTCCCAATGAGTTTATGAATGACATATATATTCCTCGTTTTCTCATAAAGAGACTACAGTTGCGTAAATACATTGGCTCATTCAATGAAAGCGGGCAGATGAATGAGAGCGGAGCACACGCACACGCAGAGAACACGGGCTGGGCTGGTGCAGGTCGGCCCAGCGCGTGTTACTGAGAGGAATGACAGCAGCGCTGAGCCACAACAGAGGACAGATTGTAGTTTATATACTCTCGAACTATTTTAGAACAGAAAGTTTGCTGTTGCTGACAGGCAGCGTTTGTGAAAACAATGACACAAACGTGCTACCTTTTAAAGGTAGCACGAGAAGGTTTTCTTTTAAGGTGGACCGGAGCATTTGTTTGCAGTCGCAAACATGCGAGTGATTCTATTTTTAGATCGCAAAGGCATAATTTTGGGAGTATATGCGACCAAAATGGTCGCAGTTTCGAGCCCTGATAATGAACGTGGCGTATTATCAATAACAATCTACATTTAGACAGAGCGCTACACGAGTGCTTTAGTGGGTTCAAAAACACGGCTATTTCTAATGAAAGAATGACGTGAGAAAAATGCAACAACAGCTCAAATCCAAACATAAAGTTGTGCACGTGGAGACGATGGAGAATGACAGGTGTCACGCGTACGTACCCCACTCATCTGCGCTATAACTCAGACAGAAGGTAAATCCTAACGCTGTCCAGATCTGACCTCATCAGCTGCACAGCGAGGGCTGGGCTGTAGATGCCATTCCATGCTTTAACGAGGCTTCAGGTGTAAAATTAGCGAGTAAGTCTCTCACCGCTGAAATATTACGGAGGGACAAATCGACAGCACTAAAGTCATCAAAAGTCAGTCTCGAGCATTTCAACACGGACCCAGCCCTGCCACTCTCTGAGCGGCTCTGAACTCCGGTAAGTAAGTCGTGGTATCCGCGCAGACTGACCGAGGGAAGCGCCTCTAAACCAGGCCACTCTCCCAGGAAGAGCCGCTGTGGGACAGCGCGTCAGTCTGACTGAACACACACTAGTTTAAAGAATATCCTAATCAAAAGTATTAGCTGCTGAGTTCTTGAATCACTTTTATAAAAGTAAATGTACCTGTGGTTCGCCGTTTTCTTGGAAAATGTGACGAAGCACGACGAGAAAAGCCTTTAGATTCCAGCACGATGATGGCGCTTCAACTGCGCTTTGTAAAACCTTGAACCTTTTTTAATATTTATAGCTGTCTCAAAAACACTTTGTTATGTTAGTCACTGACTTAGGTGACATGTAGTATTTAATATACGTTTATATATTCTCTCCATATTTTTACTGTCGGCCAATTTGGCCGATGGAAATTATTTTTACCGGCCATTTGCTTTTCAAACTGGCCAAAAGTTTGGCTACAGCCGGCTAACGGAAACCCTGCACAGGACACAACTCGTACCACTGTATTGCCCTGGCAGCTTGAATACTAATAGTAAGTCAGGGCTCAAGATTAACTTTTTTACTTGTATTATGAATGTGACCTTTTCTCATTTGGTCGCACTGACTTGCGGCAAATAAACCAATAAATAAATAAATAAATAAACATACAATAGCTCAGACACATACAATTGGTTGCTCAGACAGTCCCGACAATTTTGGCCTTTACTGTAGCAGTCAGTTGCAAACTGTTGTCCAAAGTAAACCCATCCATCCATCCATCCATTTTCTTCCGCTTTATCCGGGGCCGGGTCGCGGAGGCAGCAGTCTCAGCAGAGATGCCCAGACTTCCCGATCCACGCACACCTCCTCCAGCTGTTCTGGGGGACCCCGAGGCGACACCAGGCCAGCTCGGAGACATAGTCCCACCAGCGTGTCCTGGGCCTTCCACGGGGCCTCCTCCCAATAGGACATGCCTGGAACACCTCCCGAGGGAGGCGACCAGGAGGCATCCGGAACAGATGCCCTAGCCACCTCAGCTGGCTCCTTTCGACGTGAAGGAGCAGCGACTCTACCCCGAGCTCCTCCCGGGTAACTGAGCTCCTCACCCGATCTCGGAGGGTGCGCCCAGCCACCCTGCGAAGGAAACTCATTTCGGCCGCTTGTATCCGCGATCTTGTCCTTTCGGTCATTACCCAGATCTCATGACCATAGGTGAGGGTGGGAACGTAGATCGATCGGTAAATCGAGAGCTTTGCCCCTGACTCAGCTCCCTCTTCACCACAACAGTCCGATACAGCGACCGCATCACTGCTGACGCTGCACCGATCCGTCTATCGATCTCACGCTCCATCCGTCCCTCACTCGTGAACAAGACCCCGAGATACTTGAACTCCTCCACTTGAGGTAAGGACTCCCCACCGACCTGAAGCGGGGAAGCCACCTTTTTCCGGTGGAGAACCATGGCCTCAGATTTGGAGGTGCTGATCCTCATCCCGGCCGCTTCACACTCGGCTGCAAACCGTCCCAGTGCGCCCTGGAGGTCCTGATTTGATGGAGCCAACAGAACAACATCATCTGCAAACAGCAGAGATGAGATCCTGAGGTTCCCAAACCGGACACCCTCCGGCCCCTGGCTGCGCCTAGAAATTCTGTCCATAAAGGTAATGAACAGAACCGGTGACATAGGGCAGCCCTGGCGGAGACCAACACGCACCGGAAACAAGTCTGACTTACTGCCGGCAATGCGAACCAAGCTCCTGCTACGGTCATACAGGGAACGGACAGCCCTTAGCAGAGGGCCCCGGACCCCATACTCCCGGAGCACCCCCCACAGGGCACCACGAGGGACACGGTCGAACGCTTTCTCCAAATCCACAAAGCACATGTGGACTGGTTGGGCGAACTCCCACGAACCCTCGAGCACCCGATGAAGGGTATAGAGCTGGTCCAGTGTGCCACGACCGGGACGAAAACCGCATTGTTCCTCCTGAATCCGAGGTTCGACTATCGGCCGGATCCTCCTCTCCAGCACCCTGGAGTAGACCTTACCCGGGAGGCTGAGAAGTGTGATCCCTCTGTAATTGGAGCACACCCTCCGATCCCCCTTCTTAAAGAGAGGGACCACCACCCCGGTCTGCCAATCCAGAGGCACTGTCCCCAACCGCCACGCGATGTTGCAGAGACGTGTCAGCCAAGACAGCCCTACAACATCCAGAGACTTTAGGTACTCGGGACGAATCTCATCCACCCCCGGGGCCTTGCCACCGAGGAGCTTTCTAACCACCTCAGTGACTTCAGCCTGGGTGATGGACGAACCCCCCTCCGAGTCCCCAGCCTCTGCCTCCTCATCGGAAGACGTGACAGTGGGATTGAGGAGATCCTCGAAGTACTCCTTCCACCGCCCGACCACATCCCCAGTCGAGGTCAACAGCTCCCCGCCCGCACTGTAAACAGTGTTGGTGAAGCACTGCTTCCCCCTCCTGAGGCGCCGGATGGTTTGCCAGAATCTCTTCGAGGCCGACCGATAGTCCTCCTCCATGGCTTCTCCGAACTCCTCCCAGACCTGAGTTTTTGCCTCTGTGACTGCTCGAGCTGCAGCACGCTTGGCCTGCCGGTACCTCTCAGCTGCCTCCGGAGTCCCACAGGCCAACAAGGCCAGGTAGGACTCCTTCTTCAGCTTGACGGCATCCTTTACTTCCGGGCGCCACCACCGGGTTCGGGGATTGCCGCCGCGACAGGCACCAGAGACCTTACGGCCACAACTACGAGCAGCCGCATCGACAATGGAGGAGGAGAACATGGTCCACTCGGACTCCATGTCCCCAACCTCCCTCGGAATCTGGTTGAAGCTCTTCCGGAGGTGGGAGTTGAAGACCCTACTGACAGAGGGATCCACCAAACGTTCCCAACAGACCCTGAAGTAAACACCAGGCCTAATTCAAAGTGTTAGCATTATTTATCCGATAGATCCTCCTCGGCATCTCATTAGTTTGTGCATAGCAGGACTGCACAAAATATCGTATCACGATATTAGGTAATGCAATATCCTTATTGCAAGAAGCCACAATATATCGCAACATTACTAAAGTCTTCATCTGACCGAGATCCACCTTTTTTTTGCAAACGCAGCCAAAAACAAACAATGCACTGAACTTATAAATGTGTAAAAGCTCAGTTTTAGTTAAACATTTGCTAACTGCGTTCAATTTTAATCCTGTTTTGGTTCTGATCTAGTCTTTTTTATGTCTTGTTTTGACACAATTTGCTGAAAACCTGTTACTTACGATTTGTGTTTAATTAGAATGGAACAAATGGTGTTGAGATGATTTGTGAAATATCACAATACTATTGCTGTATCGCATATCGCAAGTTACTTCACTATTGTTCAGCCCTAGTGCATAGCATAAGCGGATTGAAGACCATTTCTCACCGGGTTAAAGCAGTAGGAAAAGTTTGGGGAATGAGTGAGAGCGAGCGGCACCAAGGAATTATCTCCCTTTGTCCCTCACTCTCTGCATTATGTGTGGTGCTGCAGAGATAGACACGCTGTCATCAAATTAGAAGGAGTGATGTCATGACCACGTGACTGTCATGCTAACAGGCGGCACCATATTAGAAAGTAGCACGTACAGTATATGCATTCAGTGGAATACAAAAAGACCAATCTGAAGCTTAGCTTAGCTTTTACAACCATAGAAATGATGAGGAAAATGACAAGACACTGTCTTACTAACTGTCAAGATGGCTTCTCCAAGAAACTTTTGAGAATTATGTATCCTGTTTAAGGTATTTTCCTTTAGCATTGCATCAAACATCACAAGACACAATGTCCAATTTAAAAAACAAACACAGAAACTGTACCAGTAATGCCGCAGTTCAGACTGGTAGCACTGAATTTGATGTTGGTCAAGCTCAAAATAATCATATTCTCACAGTTGTTGAGCTGACAAATGAGTCATTACAATAGGTTTCTCAAAACTGCATGAAATATTTTGATCCCAGTAGAAACAAATAAGTGACAATTCCCATGGGCACCACTGATCAAAAGTTTACATACCCCAGTGTCTTTTAACATCAATGACAGCTTGGATTCTTTTGTGGTAGTTGTGGATGGGCCTCTCTATTTCCACAGATGGTAAAACTAGTCATTCTTTTTGGCAAAAAGCCTCCAGTTCCTGTAAATTCCTGGACTGTCTTGCATGAACTGCACGTTTGAGATCTCCCCAGCTCAATGATATTGAGGTCAGGAGACTGAGATGGCAACTCCAGAACCTTCACTTTATTCTGTTTGAGCCAATGAGAGGTCGACATGGCCTTGTGCTTTTGGATTATTGTCATGTTGGAACGCCCAAGTGCGTCCCATGTGCAGCTTCCAGGCTGATGAGTAGGGCTGCAACGATTAATCGATTAAATCTATTAACTCGATTAACTCGATTAGTAAAATGCTTCGAATATTATTTTCCCGCTTCGATGATTCGTTTAATTAATATATCTCATTAAAACCGCGTGAAACAGGGCCGCTTACGTGGCGCTTGTTTCCGCACGACCGCTTCTGAAGAGCACAGCTCAGCTCAGTCTAAGGTAGTAAACAGAGTGGAGCTAGCTGTGCTAATACTCGTAGCCAGGCAGAACCAGGTACCAGAGCGGAGAATCAGGCTGTTGTAATCATCAAAACACGGCTCAAACAAGAAGAAACTCAGCAACGAGAGGTGAAGATAGGACGGAGGCTAACGAGGCGAAAGGACACGGCTCTCCCCGCTATCGCGCCACAATAATGTTAACAGCTGCATCAATGATGATTTACCATCAGGACGGACGATCTACACATTCATCCACTGTTCAAAGTGTGACATATAAGGTAAGGTATGATGGCGAACTTACCTCCTTTCCCTCCTTACCAAACGCAGACTTTAACATCCTACTCTGTCTACTTCTCCCTTGCTGCAAAGTTTTTTGCACTAAATATCTGTACGCTGCATCTACGATTTAAATTAAGATAAATAAATATACAGATTTAAATATAGTGACCACCTCTTTTGGTTGTACTGCAGAGCCATGTCGTTCTCTGTCCCTCCTGGTGCTTAAAATGTCCCACTTTTTCATTGAAGCCTACCTCATGATTTTATTTTATTTTTATTTATTTTTTTTACGTTTAACTGCTTTATAATATATTGCGATCTGTTGCTAACCCAGTGTTATATACGTTGTAATAGTGAAAAGGTGCGTGTCGTTCTTTAGTGGGATGAAAATGCCTGATCTATAAAAAAAATAAAAAATAAAACTCATTCCTTTGTACTTCAAAGATCTGCCAAATTGTCCCACTGGTCTCTGTTTAAACCATTTGAGGTGGTCACACTATTTCAAAAGCAACACAGTCATACTATTTCACCTGTACTTAAAAGTTTCTCATATCCATCCTTGCATTGCTCACAACAAATACATTTATGAACCATGCAAACTGACACATTATCCCCTGTTAAATAGCAATACTATGACAAAAATAATTAAAATGTTTTCCCTCTTTTAGGAAACCCCTCTGGTTGAGATCCTGGGAAAGAAATGAATCACCTGAGCTTCAGCAGAACATTTCAAGATTATGTCTCCAGTCAGGACCTACTTCACTTGAATAAGAGTAAAAGTACTGATATAAAAGACACTATGAAGGTGCTCTCTCTCCTCATCATGGACATAAGGACAGGTGTCTCTTTATGAAAGTGAAATGTTGCTGCTTTTTTATGGACAAACTGATAAGAAATGAAGAATAAATGATGTTATTTCTAGCAGAAAAAATCCTTTGTTTAAAATTATGTTTTTTCTCCTTTTATAATCTGCTCTAAAGTCGTGGAATTTAGGTTTTCAATATAAATAAATACTTATCAGATTAATCGATGTAAATAATCGATAGATTAATCGATTACTAAAATAATCGATAGTTGCAGCCCTACTGATGAGTGACACTTTTCGTCCAGTATTCTTTAATAACATGCTGCATTCATCCTGAAATCTATTTTTGACTAAGTTCCCTGACACACATCACACATCCCCAAAACATCAGTGATCCAGCTCCGTGTTTCACTGGTTCCATCACAAGCCTTGTTGACTCCTCCAAATGAAACGTTTATGGTTGTGGCCAAAAAGTCCCATTTTGGTTTCATTATTCCAAATTACATTGTTTAAGAAATGTTGAGGCTTGTTTCTGTGCTGTTTGCCATATTGTAAGCGGATACTTTCTGGCATTTGCAAAGTAATGGCTTTCTTCTGGTGACCTTGGAGGTGCAGAGGTGCTCGTGAAGCACGAGCGCTTCTGTGTGGAGTTTGCATGTCTGTGTAGGTTTCCTCTGGGTAATGCAGTATCCCATACCACTAAAACATGTACAATAGGCCAGGATGAATGAGTTTGAGAGTGGAAGTGGGGGACAACGGATGGAAATTAGCCCAAGGCTACAATCCGGTGTGGCGTGTTTAGATTCATGAGACCCATGTGTGTTCATGAACATGCACTGTCCTGACGAAATAAACCAATACATGAATAGACTTGGCCATGCAGCCCATTTCTCATCAAGTGCCTCCTTTTTTTTTTTTTTTTCAGAGTCCTGTATTTCAGCTGAAATTATCTATTATTTTCTTTGCGTCCACAATTTTCCTCACAGTTGTTACTGAAATATTTGTTGACCGTGGTTTGGTTTCAACAACTGCTGATTATCTTTTATAACCCTTTCCCATTTTATGTACTGTAGTTCAACTACCTTTTCTTGCAGATCCTCTGACAATTATTTTGCTTTCCTCATGACTCAGAAACCAGAAACATCAGTGCAGCACTGGATGAAAGATGGAAGGGTCTGTCAGGAGGCCAAAAACTCACCAACCTTTTATACACACACAATAATTACAAACACAGGTCACAGGTGAGGATGCTTACCTTTAGAAGCCATTCAAACCCATTTGTCAACTTGTGCGCATATTATCAGGCCAAGATCACCAGGGTATTTGGGTGTGTTTACATGCATGAGACCCATGCATGTTTATTAAAGTTAATCATTATTTTAACTTTAAACTTTAACTGTAACAGTCTAGGATTAATACCTAACAACCTATATATTATTCTTAGAATCAAACTTAAATAGATCAGACAGTGGTAATGCTATTGATGCTGATGGTAATATAAAGGAATTACATTTTTAGAAGTAAAACATGCACATATCCATGTACTCTGCATTCAACATAACCCGTAGTACAGGGCAGACATGTGGAGGACGGCAGCTCGAGGAAAGCCTCTTCTGGCAGCAGACTCCTAAAACTTGTCTCTTTTAATGCATAGTATAGGACACTCAACAAATGATGGTCCGGTTGCTCGGGGGCTGCTCCCCTCTGGCAGCAGGTCCAGTCACAGAAAAGGAAAAAGAAAAGCCCCGAATCCCTTTTAACACACATCATTAAGACTAATCTTGTTATCATGAGCATCAATCAGTCTGCGATCATTCTACCTTTCATGAATAAAAGTGGAGTATGGTATCATTCAAACACTTTGATTGAGTAATTTTATATGGGCTGTAATGGTGATGGTGAATAACAGCAATACCAACATGGTAATAAATTCGGTATAGGAAACAAAATTATACACTTGTTATAACGTGTAAGATACTGTGAATGTTGACCTAATATAATGCATTGTTGCATCTGTTAATATGTAACCAACTCAATTGTTAATCGTTTTGTAAGATAAGAACTTGTTATTGTTATATATTGTTATTTAAGTTTATGAACAGGGGTGGGAGTCAATAAGCTTGTCTTCTTCCCACTCCTTTTCGAGCCAGAATGTTAATTATTTTTTCTTTTATTATATATATATATATATATATATATATATATATATATATATATATATATATATATATATATATATATATATATTTTCTTTCTTTTTTGGCTTTTGTGCCTTATGTGTAGCTCGAAAAAAAAACTCAATCAATCAACATGCACTGTCCCAGCCAAATAAAAAAAATAAAGATTTGTTTTAAGATTGTGTTCATTATACTCTGTCTTTTCTAAATGCCACCCCTTTTATAAGTTGATGACTCATTATGGCGGTGCTCAGTAGCACAGCTGTGGAGAACGACCCAACCTTGCATCTATTTCTAGCTCATGCTCTATTTTGTCTAAATTTTCCATAGCCCTCATCATGTCGTTAAAAATTGTAATGGTGCAATTACCATTTTCAAAATAGGAGCATGTGCCATCAGCAGGATTTAAGATCTAATCACCTCTGGATCCTGTTCAACATATTTGTTTGGCTGCAAGGCCTTTTCTTCAAAGTATCAAAACACTGTGCACCCAACTAAAACCAAGCCATTGTGAGGGATGATAGACATCTTTTCTATGAGGCCAATTCTTGGAATTACAGTGGGAACCAGATGTTTACATTAGGGATTCACTTTTGTCACGATTCGATACATATTGCGATATGAAGGTCACAGTTTCGATTCGATACATTTAATGCGCTGAAAAAGAAGTCCTTTTTTTTTTTTATATTATGCTGACAAGCAAAAATTCCTCAAAACCGAATTACACTATGTGTTGTATTGTATCAAAATAGGTTCTAGTGCAAAATATTCAAATACTAAGATCTTTAGACCTTTAAAAAATACTGTATTTAAGTTTAGTCTTAAGTTTACTTTACTAATTATGAATCATAATAATTAATTAAAACCATGTGATCGGTATCGGCCATGATCGGTGTCGGCCGATCAAAATTGTAGTGCTCGGTAATCGGTGATCGGTCCCAAAAATCCTGATCGGTGCACCTCTACCGTTAGTATTTATTTCAAACAAATAAACAGAATTTGTTGTGTTTTCTGCACTTGATGATTTTTCACAATTTAACTTGACATTTATGACCGGACTCTTGTGACTGCATCACTGGCTGGCATAATGTACAGAAACATTTGTGCAGAGTATGGTCTGGAAACATCAAAGTCAAAGAGGGAAGCGCCTCCAAAGTTGGTGACCGAGCCATCAACACATCACAGATATTCTGAAACAAAGTCAGCAACGGCTGTCAATAATCCATGAACTAAAAGGACTTTATGTTGCCCCATATCTGTTGTTTTTTTTAATGTTAACTTTCAAAAAACAAACTAAACTCACCAAGGTAAACAAAAATTGTAGGCCTTCCCACACCAAACCTCACAGATCTTAACGACTGGGCCATTGGACGCACTTCCCTATGCCCTCAGGAGAGAGGCACAGGGCGCTCTAATGCGAGAGGGCTCATTTTAAAAGGTCTGATTCTCTCAGCCACCTAGCATGGTTATGAAACATTAGTTCACAGCACCATTAGCTGAGATTGTACAAGAAAGTATAGAAGAAGAAGAACTTTATTTATATAGCGCCTTTCACAGACATGGTGACAAAGCGCTTTACATGAGAGTATTTTACATTCACTCCACACTCGGTAGTGGTAAGCTATGTTAGTAGCTTCAGTTTACCCTGGGGGAGACTGACAGAAGCGCTGTCGCGACTGCACACATCTGCGCCAACGGTCCCTCTGACCACCTCCATACATTCACACACACCATTCATCCTGGCCTATTGTACATGTTTTTGGTGGTAGGGGAAACCGGAGTACCTGGAGGAAACCTACGCAGACACGGGGAGAATATGCAAACTCCACACAGAAAGGCCCCGTCCAGGTGGGAATCGAACCCGGGACCTTCTAGCTGTGAAGCGAGTTGTATTAGTATGCTCAGAAATGCTATGGAGTATGGACATTTTCATGACATATTGATTCTACCACATCTGACCAAAAGTTTTTCTTTCTGACATGGCCATTTTCATTTCTCAACTTGGACTTGAGTGTCTCACAGTGTGAATTTCAAAGAAGCTGAATATTTGATGCTAAGGCCTGTATGTTATTCATTTTTCACTGTAGGCAACATTGTTTCATTCATTTCCCAGGCCCAAGAATAGTCTGAGAGTCTCTAGCTCAGGGCAAAACTTAAATGTGTTTTTATAAACTCGTAAGCCTGCTCAGCACTTTCTTTTCCGTGTCTTTTCAGTTCAGACAAAAAGATGAGAATCTTTAGAAAAATGAATAATAGAGACAGATTATGTGACCATGCCCCATTGTAATAGGTTAGCAGAGGCATAGCTTGCCACTAGGCAAGGCTAGCAAATGCTTGCGGCTCCCCAATTTTCAAGGGCCCCGGATAAAAGACTTTGTGTTGTTTTATTATTGATACTCATTTGATACAGCGTTACTAAAGACTATGGTGCTGCAGATACACCATCTGTCTTAGTCAGTCATGGCTCCCTAATATTAACTTAGAATGAGCAGTGGACTTTTCACATGGCTCCACCACATTACGTTTGCCAATATGAGTGAAACCAGTATCTCATAATGACCGAGAGAACCTCAGCCCTCTATTCTGAGAGAAACGTATGCATAGAAGTGCATCATGGGAGTTGTCAGGTGACGACCTCCAGCCTCTCGTCACTCTCTCAGTGCGTGTATTATATGGATAAGAACGCACTGTTTTTGGATGGATATATCTGGCTTCTGGTTTCCATTTAAAGGACTTTGCATGTTTTTGGTACTTCCTTTCTCACTCTACACATCTGTAACTTCGTGGTGAGCTTTGCCATTTCATTAACCAAATCTACAGTGTGATACTTTGTGGTTTTCTGGCGTTTTACTTATGAGGCACAATCGCGATTGGAATTTTCTTAATGAAGTGCACATTTTAAAGTTGTTAATTAACTTGTAATTTTGCAAATGCAATGCAAATGATCTAGAGATTTATCAGTCTGATTTTGAATAGTTACTTCACAATTCGTCCGAATCATTGACATTGTGCAATTATTTTGTGAAATGACAGTAATGACATTACTAAAGCACTGATGGAATTGATTGCTAGTCTATCTGGTGGCGACAGTGGCGCAGATGGTAGAGCAGGTTGTCTCATGATCCGTAGGTCGGGGGTTTGAATCCCGCCTCCTGCAGGTGCACACTGCCATTTTGTCCTTGGGCAAGTCACTTAACCCACCTTGTCTCCAGTGTCTGCGTACACTGGTGTACAATTGAGAGTGTGAATGGGTGAGTGGTTCCTTGCTGTAAAGCGCTTTGAGTGCCTAGTGTATGTGGAAAAGCACTATATAAGTTGAGATTTACCATATTTACCATAGTGCCCCCTTTGCTTTGCCCCAAGGCGCCCTTCCTACACCACTGTAGGTCAGCCAGAGTTATACTGAGAATACTGATAGATTCACTCAGGGCTTGCTCATCTCCTCTTCATGTGAGTCTGGATGACAGATTTGAAGACTGTTCTCCTTATCTATTATTTAAACTAAATTGATTAATTATTTTATTTCTGGTTTCTGATTTATTCCAGGCTGTTGCTTTGTATTCCCCTATTGGGACAATAATCATAAAAAGAATAGACAACTCCCTCTCACTCCTCCCCGTTTACCATAATGACCACGTTCGAGGGGGAAATCATGGCAGATTTACAGACTCCTCCTCCCCAGCTCTGACGAAGCATGTTCCTAAAAAGGGCAAAAGGGCGGGATCTTCACTGTAGACTCGGCCCTTGCGTGACGTGTAGCTCGCACAGCTCCAATGCTAACAGTCCGACCCTCATTAGTACGAGATTTCAAAATGTTTTCTTTCGAAAACCAGCCTGGTTTCTTTTTTTGTGACTAACCCAGCATTATCTCAGGAGGAATATGTAGCCAAAAAAAAGTGTTGAAAAAATAGAAACCAGGCGTTAAAGTTGTTTTTAACGTGTCTAAAGTCCAATGCTTTTCAATGGGGGCCTAGCGGCAATATGGAGGTTTAGTTTAGTTTAGTTTATTTATTTGTTTGAGCAGTTAACCTGCTCAAAGGGAGTGGGCTGAAGCCAAAGGCTTATAAGCGCCCACCCCAAAATAAAAATAGTAACATTACATTTAATATTTACAAGGTAGCAAATCATAAACAAAGGAACATAGGGCAAAGTAACAATAAATGATGAAGAATAAGACAAAAACAACAGCAAAATAAAGAACAAAAGAATGTGCTACTTTTATGTTATAAAGGTGCATTCATACATATTATACTCTGAGATCTTGCTACTTCCCAGTTGTCATTACTATCCTCAATATAATTTAATTTGGGTTTAATTATCATTAATTATCATTATTAAAGGTGCATTAATACATATTATATTCTGAGATCTTGCTACTTCCCAGTTGTCAATACCATCCTTAATATAATTTAATTCGGGTTTATTTATCATTATTATTATATTTGTTTAATTGAGTTATATGTGAAGTGTGATGTAAGCCTTGCATAATGAGGTGCATTAAAAAGCCAGGGTGTAGAACGGGCCAGTTGAAGAGGGCAGTAACTCCCCCTCAACAAACCCCCACCCAGCTGCCCTAACAGCTGATTTTGTAGATGATGTTCCTATGCTGAGTGGTGCATTAAAAGACAAGGTTTTGAGCCCGTTGGGAGGGTCCCTCTCAACAGATTCATAACTTGCCTACCCTAATTCTCAATTTGTAAATTTGAGCAATAGAATGACAACCGTTCCAAGCAGCAACACTCTTCCTTGATTATAGATAATTGATCCTACTGCACCTCCTTGTGGCAACACATTTCTTGTTCTCTGTATATTTCAAAAGTCTTTTGTTTGTATTTATATTTGAACAGGTTGATATTTGGACTTCGTTTCAACTCCATTTCCAGTTTATTCCACAATTGTACACCATTAACTGTTGGGCTAAAACTTTTCAAAGTTGAGCTATGTTTCTGAGTCCTAAAGTTTAATTCGTCACGTAATTCATAACAACCAGTACGTTCTTGGAACCTTCTTTGTATTTGGCCTGGCAACAGTTTGTATCTTGCTTTGTATAACATCTGTACAGTTTGGAACTCGACAATGTCACAGAACTTCATGATCTTTGATTTTAAAATAATGAGTTTGTGTGGTCCAAAAACCCAACTTTATGAATTACTCGGATAGCTCTTTTTTGCAACAATACTATTGGTTTTAATGTGTTTTTATAAGTACTACCCCAAACCACAGTACAATAATATAAATATGGCAAAATCAGAGAACAGTATAAGATATGTAGAGCTTTGATGTTTAAAATGTGCTTTGCTTTTGCTATTACTGAAATGCTTCTAGAAATGTTCGTAGATATATATTTAATATGAGCTTTCCAAGTAATTCTGTCATCTATAATAACACCAAGGAATTTGATTTCATGCACTCGCTCTATGACAGGTACTACAGCAATGGCGGCCTCCGGTGTTGCGGTCATAAAGCAGAGCAGCCAGCGGCCATTGACAATAATGTTTATCTGATCTTAACTTAGCCAATATCTTAATGGATTAACAAAAATACAATTTTGGAGTTCAACTTTATATGAGAAGCTAGAGACAAATTGTATATTTAAGCCTGGGCAACATGATAATATAAAATCAATTTGTGACCAGATGACATTGTCTGAAAATCGGGGCAGGGTCTGAGAGAGTGCTTTGTTTTGGATCTTAAAAAGGCATAACACAAGAGTGTTTTAAATAAGTGTTTTACTAGGGATGGTCCGATATGAAAATGTTGTGCCGATATCGATATCCGATATTTGCCTCGCTGCTGTGGCCAATATCCGATATTTATTTTGACATTAAAAATCAATAGAAAGGCTCACTCAAAGCTCTGAGCCTCTGCAATCCCTGGCGCCCCGCAGGTTTGGAACCACTGTAATGACTATATAGTCAAGTGAAAAGTTGCCTACTCGCTGCAGTATGTAGAAAGGAGTGAGCCCGTTGTCCAGAGCACCAGCAGAATGAGCGACTACATCTACAATATGTTAAACTCAGGGAATACAATTCAAGAGATAGTGGAATATTTATGGATAAATATTAGGGGTTCAGCTGTCACGGTTCGGTTCATGGTGCAGGACGGTGCAAGTACACTGTAAACCCGGATTTTGTAAGAGCTTATGCAGTTTAGTAGTTATTCCTTAATCTTATATGTTTTTGTCATATTTTTTTTATTGCTAAACTTCATTAGTAGTTTGTACTACTTTAGCATGATAGTGGTGTGAAAAAATAATGTTACGTAGCAATTACTAAACCAGATAAAATCAGTCCGAGGGGCGTGGTCTATTTTCAAACTCAGGCCTGCGTCATTGCGTCACTGACTAGTCTTCAGAAAGGAATGGACGCTAACCGGCCGGTCCCTGACACAAAACAAGTAACCCAAGGGAATCGGTAAGTCTTGATATTATGTTGATAATATGTGGAATCAACACGTAATGTACATGTTAAAAGAACGGGATTTAGGAAGAAAGATAGCCTATGGTTGAATTAAATGATCAAGGGTTCGCGTTGTAATCCCACGTTTTTATTTAATAAAGGATGTATTGCGGGGAGTAAATATTCCTTGTGTTTTACAGTAAGAATTGGAATTAATTTGAGAATTAATCTGATTGTGACTACAAGTAACATGTTTCCTGTCGTTATTGGTGAAATGTATGTAACACGCGCGACGTTAACATAGTATGTTAGCATCGCGCCCGCTACGAAAATGGGAGAAACGGTAAAAAAAACTAAGAAAATGCAGTCATTTGTACATGATGCTTTACAATTTTGACACCTGACCACTCGCCGCCAAACTAGCAGGAATGTTAGATGTTGTAGTTTGAGCCTTGTGTATTTCTGGCGCTAGCCTGGAGCTAACTCTGCTAGCCTGCTAACATTAGCTACAATGCTTTTTCACTTTGGGAGTTGGCCACCGTATGGTAAACTGCTAATATCTGACATGCTCTAACCTGTCTTCGTGAGTACTGTCAGAGCAGACATAACACTAACTTTCGGATCAAAAACAGTGAGGGCTGAGCGGACAGCATGGGGGGCAGTGGCTACGGGCCGCAGGGTAGGTGGTCAGGGGACGCACAAGAACGTGACCGTGTGGGTGACCGCTGCAATAATACAGGCTCTAGAGAGGACTTTTCAAACACGCTATTCGGACGCCAAATGCCGCTGATTTCTGATATATTTTGTAAGTCCTACAACGATGAATTGCAGTCATAACGTTAGAACTACATATCCCATGAGGCACCTGGCGCGGTAGCCCCGATCAAAGGTATCATAAAATAAAGGCTAGATGTTGACAGTTGACAGTTTTATTAAGCTTCTGTCACATATTGTTGTTCTGTAAGCTAAAGTTTGTAATTCTGTTGATGTGGTGCAGCCTAAACCTAAAAATATAATTTATTATTTTCCAAATTACTGATTTATTAATTGTATCTATTTCTTATTTTACAGGTACTCCAGGAATGCAGTGCAATGTAAGTCCTGTGACTTTGTGGCAGAGAAAAGGGGTTACCTGTTGAAACATTACAGGTTAAAACATGGGAGCTACTGCAGAATGGTTCCATTTCCGTGTTTGCATCATGACTGCTTGTGCACGTTTAAAACACTCAATAGTCTGAAAGTCCATTTGTCAGAAATTCATCAGAAATCCTTACAAAATCCTCACTGAAAAAAACACATTCAATTGCCAGCATTGTGACTTTTCTGCATTATGCACTGAAGTAGAATTTTTCTGTCACCTTGGTAAAGTTCACTTAAAAGTTCATCACAGAGTTGACTGTCCATTCAAAGGTTGTAACTTCACGACAAATGTATATACCACCTTTAATTCTCATCGAAGTAAAGAGCTCCTGGGTTCTCGTATACCCAGAAAAAGAAGGAAAAATATTGTTACGCAATTGTTTTCTTTTCGTTTTTTACATTTATTTTTTTCTTACATGCAGTCTAATGAGCCAACATGGATCAGGACAATAGTTCTGAGGGGACTTCCAGTTCTTTTGGGGGACAAGCCAGAGGATTTCTTCAGACAAGTCTCTGTAAGTTACAAGGTTTTTACAAGCTTTGTTCAAAAGTCTCTAATCTAACTACTCTCTATCCCTTTATTATCTCTCACCATCTCTCTTATCGCTGTGAATCTCTATTTTAAGGGTGGGCCGTAAAATAGAATATCACCATTTTTTAATTATAAAAATCATGATTGCAATTTTTATGATTTTCTTTTTATTTAATGACAAATATAAGAAAATTGAGTTAATATGACTTTATTCCACTTTGTTTGCAGCAATAATGAGTAGTAGTAGAGGGAGCTGCACTGGATCAACAGTCAAAACGGTGTAGGCTACAGTAGAAAAAACATATAAAAATCAGGTGCTCTTCAGGCTTAGTGGGCATAAAATCTTTGCTTTGCTGTATTGAAAAGCTGAAGCATTCTTGAATTTGTGTGAATTTTTACTTTGTGACATGTCCCACTTGAAGACCTGGTGGGTCTCTCTCTCTATCTCCATTTATCTATCTATTCATGATTTGGTCACTTTTGCATTGCATTTTTATCAATTTGTGCAGCTTATTTGTAGCTTTTTTGTTGATTTTTTTTAAAATTATTATTATTATTTTTATTTATTTATTTTTTAGCTTTTTCATATTTTTTGTGTTATTGTTTTTCTGTGTTTTTCTCACATTTTGGAAGTGTTTTGTGTTCTTGTGATTTTTTTTAACCTCTTTTTTGCTCTGTCAACTCATTTTTGTTGCTTTTTTAATATATTAATGTTGCTTTTCTGGCACATTATTGCTTTTAGATTGAGGTAATGCCAAACAGATGAAAGTGTGCTTGTGGGTTTAGAGGTTATCAGCTTTGCCCGAGAATTGCTCATAACTGAAGCTTTTTATTTCAAAACAAGATCATTTATCGCTTTTATTTTCAAATTGCAGTCTTTGTAATATGTTAATTTAGAATTGATATTACAGTTTCATTTTGATTTGTTGTGAAGTCCTATTTTGTAATATGCTCATACATCAATGGTATCGGGCTGTTACTGACAAATGTTTTAGGAGTCAAATCAACGACTATTTTTTCCGATTTACTAGACTTGTCAAATAAATAATTCTATTATACACTCAGGATAGTGGTCTGTTTAAATTATTATGACACAGATTATGCTTTTATTCTCTCTTTAAGGACTCTGAAGAGGCTTCACATGGAGACATGCCCCTTGGGATCCTCATTGGGTCTGCATCCTCTGAATCTGCCTCACCTCCAATTCCTACCTTCAAGATTATAATTGACGGAACAGTGGTAATGAAAGACTTGACAGACCTCCCAAATGCTGTGTGCATCATGTTCGGCCTGACCTACGCCCTCCATCTCAACTATCCGAAGTGCATGAGGTATAATTTCCTCTTCATCCAGCAGATCCTGCTGATGTTGAGTGCCAATGAACTGAAACCCAAGCTGCAATCTTTAAAAATACCCATGAGATGTAAAATGTGACACAATAGTCTGTTATGTTTTTGCGGTCTTGTTCTAATGTTGTCACCATACTCTCTATTTTGTTAAGAGCAATGTTTTTGCTGTCATATTCAGATGTTAACCGCATCTAAAATGCAATATCACACCTGCACTGTATGCATGTTTATATCCTCTAGGTCAGCCTTTGGAAACCTTTTGTGAAGTACTGTAGGTCACGAGAAGATCTTAACTTTATTTTTGGCAGTTTTAATATTTTACTTTTTTCAGAGTTATGTTTTGCATATTGTGATCTTCACTGTTGCAGTTGTATTTAAAGTGAGCTAGCACTTTTTGGCACTTTTTTCTTAAAAAATAAACACATATAAATGTGCGTAAGAACCTGTTTTTATTCTATAATTCAGCTGTAACATGAGTAATTATATTGTATGAAACAACATTAGTAAAGTAAATATACGATAAACTTACTGTAATTTAAACAAATTAGTCATGAAAGCATACAACATTAAGTTATAATTACTTAAATATACACAATCTTATAGTTAATATCCCATTTAATTCAACTAAACAAGATTAGCTCACATAGCTAAACATAATTGGCTCTCTCAACTAATTTCCACATTGTTTGTACTAATCAGTGTTAGTAAAGACTACTAATTGATTATGTCAAATGATCTTATGTTGTTTAGTTTATGGTATTTGTAAAACTAATCTTTATTTCGGGAACGAGTTTGCTTAAGCCACATTAGTATTCACAACTATTCGGGTTTACAGTGTACAATATAAAAAGAATAAGTTGGTTTTGAATTATATAGATAGAAAAATAGCTTAAATGTTCATCATTAGACAGTATTTATAATCTTAGAATGAAATTGGCAATACTTTCAAAGCTGCTTTATAATAAAATGTACTTCTGGGCTCACAGTACAAAGCAAAACAGAAACCAAATTGTAGCGCACTTAAAAAAAAGAAAAGAAAAAAGCAGCGAAGTGCAGGCCATGCGCTCGTTAAAGTGCATATGACAATTTTTGCTAAAACATAGTTAACACAATTGTATTTAAGATTTTGCTAAAGATTGTACCCAGTTTTCTTTAGTTTGACCATGTTTGTTATGTTTATAGTTTCACTTCCTTATTGGACACTGACAGGAAGTGACATAGCAGAAGGTAAACAATTTTAAACTGTTGCCGTGCAATCATGTTAAGTCAATGGGAAATTAATGAGTCAAACTGCTAGGGAATGTTACCGCTTCTATGTCACTTCCTGTCAGTAGCTTATAAATTCAAATAAAAATAACTTTTTTGCCCAACATTTCTTCATTAAAGGCGCATTGAGTTGCCTTGTGTACGAAATGCGCGGTATAAATAAAGTTGCTTGCCTAAAATTGCTGCTTCACTGAAATAAAATGATAATTATGCATCTAATTAACTTGCAACTCATGTTATCCATCTAAATAAGTCATATAAAGCATTAAAACATGTCATATAAAGCATTAATAATAATAATAATACATCGAACTTGTATAGCGCTTTTTTGGACTCTCAAAGACGCTTTACAACCACGCGGAGGCGTGAACCATCCGCCACGAAGCGGAGGACGGTTGCTTCCGCGGAGTCCAGTTATTCTGATAATGGACACTTCGTCGTGCATTATCCCTTACATGTAGCCTACCATGTTGTTTAAGTTACATGTTTTAACTTTAAACAAATCTAATGGACTTCTCTGAGGATAGCTCTGTATGAAGCTTTGGAATTACAAAAAATAGCATCATGTCGCTTTAACAGCTGAACTTATGAGGCCAGACTGAAGATTTAGAGTTGGTTTAGAGCAGGCAAAAGGCAAACAGTAGATTTACAAGATTAGCGTTTTGATTGCGTTTTGAACTGCATTGTTTTCAATGAAAAATGCGCAAACGATCGCAAATGTGTCTAATTAAATATGCGCGAAAATGCGGACATAACGCCTCGTTTTCACGGGTCATTAACATGACAAAAGTGGGCACAGTAAACGTGAATACAGCCATTATCATCACTGTAGTAAACCTACATGATGACAGAAAGCCAATGTTTACGTGTTGTAGCCTTTAGCCTGATAGAAGCTATGCTACGCTAACAAATTGAAAGTTATAAATCTCTGACATCAGGACGGAGAAACTTTTGCAACACTCACCACTCAGATGTAGCGACAATCCATCAGAAAAAGATTCCTGTTAATCCTGACTCAAAATAATATCCTTGGAGGCAGTTTAGCCCAGTTTGCAACAGCAGCAACTTGTGGCTCTGTATCTCTGTGGTGTCAAAGTGTCCGCTCCACTTTGTTTAAACTGAGTAAAAACATACTGTCACATTAGTCTATGTTTTATAGACAGGATGGATAAAGATTAGATTATAAAGATCTTGTTTACTGCATACTTGCTCGAACAACTACATGCTTATACATGTGTAGTAGCAGTTAGGACAGTGCTCCTACATTACCACGCCCCTTTTTTTTTTTTTTACAAACATGTAACCAATATTATGCACATATTACAACAACAAAAAATGTAATGGCACAATATGTAACTGTCTTGCTATTTGTAAAACAAGATTGCTATGGAACCAAGTTTTTTCTGTAGCAGATAAAGTGCTAAACAACATTAACAAGGTAATATTTTAAGCATTATTTCTCATTGCCGTGAGTATCTTTTGGGTGTTTTTAATCACTCTACCGTAGCGAGATGTTTTTACTGCTAGACCATTTTGAGCTGGTGTTAGAGTCTCATTAACTGCGCATTCAGATCGTGGTGGTGATTCTGGAACTGCAGGATTGTCCTCCTGAGTTGGTGTTTCAATGTCCGTACTTTCATTTTCACGAACATCCTCCTTGCATTTGAGCAGATGTTTCCTGTTCCGTTTGAAGACATTACCTTGAGGTGTGCGAACGATGTAGGAACGTGGCAGGCTATAGTCATTTTGAACAACTGTAGGTTGCCACGAACAGACTCTCCATCTTCTAAGACAGGAAGTTCTGTTGATCCACGGTTGTAGAAGTACTTTTATTTTAGTTGTCTTTTCTTGAGCTGCCTCTGAGCGTCTTCGTGTAGCTCTGGTTTTAGTAGAGTAGCACTTGTTGGTAGTCTGGTTTTCAGCCGTCTACCCATTAATAATTGGGCAGATGACAGTTTCACTCCATCTATTGGTGCATTCCTGTAATCAAGAAGTGCAAATACGGGTCACCTTGGCTTTCTCTTGCCTTTCTGAGTAGGTTTTTCACCGACTGAATAGCTCTTTCACTTTGTCCATTTGATTGTGGAAATCCAGGACTTGAAGTGACGTGCTTAAACTCCCAAGTCTTTGCAAACTGGCTAAACTCTTCACTTGCAAACTGGGGTCCATTGTCAGACATGACAATATCAGGGATTCTATATCGAGCAAACATTGATTTGAGGGCAATAATCACCTGTTTACTACTTGTTTGTGGAAGTGTTGTTATCTCGGGGTATTTTGAGTAGTAATCCACACATAGCAGATATTCATCCTGATCAAAGTGGAACAAATCAAGTCCAACTTTTGCCCAAGCTCTGTCTGGTATTTCATGACACATGAGTGGTTCTTTCACGTTGTTGCATTTTATATTTCTTGCAAATGGGGCATTTCATGACAGTGTCCGCAATTTGCTTTGACATACCAGGCCAAAACAAGATGTCTCTTGCTCTCTCTTTGCATTTAACAATATCTAGATGGACTCCATGTATCTTTTGCAGCATTTCAGCTCTCATGCTGTAAAGAACAATCAGTTTTTCATTTTTAAACAATAGTCCTTCTGAACAAGTAATTTCTTCTTTAAATGTCCAGTATTTTCTTATTTCACAGGGAACCTGTTTCATGTTTTCAAGCCATCCTGACATGACTGCATTTCTGACTTGCTGTAGTTCATTATTGTCTGCTGTTGCTTTTTTGAATTGTGCCAGTTTCTCTTCTGAGACGGGGAGGTTAGAAGAGAGAACGTTAATTTGTAGCTCCTCCTCCAACACTCCAGTTTGCTCTTTTAGAAATGCTCTGCTGAGCGTGTCGGCGATGTACAAGTCTTTTCCTGGCTTGTAGGACACCTGCAGGTTAAAGGCCTGCAGTCGCATCAGCATCCTTTGCAGTCTTGGTCCCCACCAAGACTGCTTCACTTTGTGAAGTCCTTTTTTGAACACAGCCTCCAACGGCTTATGATCCGACTCCACGTTTACATGTTTTCCATATAAGTATTGCTTGAATTTTTCACATCCATATACAATTGCTAGAAGCTCCTTTTCGATTTGAGCATATCACTTCTGTGTATCTGTCAGTGCTCTCGAACCGTAAGGCACTGGCTGTCCTTCTTGCATCAGTGTAGCTCCCAAACCCTCTGAGCTTTCGTCTACTGACAAGGTCACTTCTTTATTTATGTCATAGTACTTGAGTACTGGTGTATTGCTTATAAGAGTCTTTAGCTTTTCAAAACTTTGAACCTGTTGTAATTCCCAATGCCATGCAACATCCTCTTCCAAGAGTTTTCTAAGAAGAGCGCTCACCTCTGATAAGTTGGGAATGAACTTTGCCAAGTACTGCACCATGCCTAGAAATCTCATCTGCGCTGCTTTGTCTTCTGGCTGAGGCATTTCTGTGATGGCTCTTATTTTGCTTATCTGGCTTTAGACCTTCTGCTGTCAGTATATGTCCAATATACTGGATTTCTGTCAGTCCGATTTTGCCTTTGTCCTTGTTCAGTTTTAGGTTGATGCTTCTGACTCTGTCAAGAAGTTGTTTCAGTCTTTTATCATGCTGTTCTTTGTCTTTTCCCCATACTAGGATATCATCCATAATTTTCACAACTCCTTCTAAGTCCTCTAGCCGCTGCGCATTGTACTTTTGAAACACTTCTGGCGCAGAAGAAACACCAAAGGGAAGTCGCTTGAACCTGTAACGACCAAAAGGCGTGTTAAATGTGCACAACTTTGAACTTTCTTCATCCAACTGTATCTGCCAGAACCCATGGTTGGCATCCAGAACTGAGAAAATGTTGTATTGGGCATCTCTGCAACTACTTCCTCTACTGTCCTTATCGGGTAATGTTCTCTTTTAATGGCTTTGTTGAGCTCTTGCGGATCAATGCAAATCCTAAGCTTCTTGTTGGGCCTTTGAACAGTTACCATGCTGTTAACCCAATCTGTGGGCTGTGTTTCTTTTTCCACAACTCCAAGCTGCTCCATTCTGTCAATCTCAGTCTTGATCAGGTCCTTCAATGCTATTGGAACTTTTCTCGGTGGGTGGATTACAGGTAGCACTGCTGGATCAATCTTAATATGATGTAGTCCAGGTACACACCCTAATCCTGTAAAGACATCTTTGTACTCGTTGAAAATGTCAGTGTCCATGACTTTCCCAACATTGTAAAGTCTTTTGATTAGTCCAATTTTTGCACAAGAATCTCCTCCTAATATTGCTGGTAAGTTTGACTCTATTATTTGAAACTCCAGTTGATAGATTTCAGCCTTGCATTCGCAAGCACGTTTTTTGCGGCTACTTGATTAAAAGCTGACAGCGGTAACACGTTGCAATCAGTCAGCACCAGTATCAAGTCGAAAGGTAAGTTTTTGGCCATTTATTTTCAGTACTTCCTTCCACATTTGTCATCTTTGTTTGTCTGCTTTCTGACATGTCGTTTTCTGTTTGAGTGTATTGCTCCAATGAACAGCTCGTTCTGCTCCTGTTCAATCTCATTTACACTTCTATCTGTCCTTTTGTGATAATCCTTTGGCTTTTTTGACCTGCACACCCGAGCGTAGTGTTTTTAGAGTGAACATAGTTTACAGGTTTGGCCGTATGCGGGGCACTTGCCATATTCGTGTTTGCATCCACATTTGCCGCAGTCTTTGCCTTCACTAGCTTTGGGATTTCTTGGTACTTTAGCTTTTGCAACTTTGCAGCAATGTCACTTTCCTCATTTAGAGCATTCATGTGACTTTGTGTGGCTTCGTTGGCTCTGCAAATGTCAACTGCTTTAGTTAGTGTGAGGTCTGGCTCCGGCAGTAACCTGGCTCTAACCTGCGCATTATCCACTCCACATACAATATGATCTCGGGAATCAGTAAGTTGCCCGAACTCGCAGTCTTTTGCCTTGTTCTTGAGGTCAGTTACGTATGCGTCAATGCTTTCATTTTTACCATGAGCCCTCGTGAAAAACATATGTCTTAGATATGTTCTTCAACGAAGGTACTTGAGTCATCTTCTGTACTTGGTAGTTGAGGTCTCCAAACGTTTCGCCTCTCATCCAAAAGGCTTCGTCAGTGAACAAGGTTTCCCTCAGCAAGCAGCGTAGATAAAGACCAGTTGGGAGGAGTTGGCTCCTCCCCTCTAATAACAGCTACTCTCACCTGTGGGTAAACACCTTTGAAGTAGAGCGTCTGTAACGACCTGCTCCCCCAGTATCGGTCAGCCCTGTCCTATTCATGGCTGATCACTGCTAATTACCTGCCTATTGTTCTATTGTTAGCTGAGGTATCGTCTTCTTGGACTGGCCGTGCTCTGTCCGTTTTCCCCGAAGCAGATTGGAGTAAAAAGAAGAAAGATTAAATCTTAGCCCACCATTTCGGTTCATGGAGGGATTTTCTTTTCTGACAAAAATAGCTTCTTTTACTCCTCTTTCAAACCAACGTTCTTCTTTAGCTAGAATTTTGACCTCCCCGTCCTCAAAAGAGTGATTGGAGGCTTTAAGGTGAAGGTGCACAGCCGACTGAGGGCCGCTTGTGCTTTCTCTTCGGTGTTGATAAAGTCTCTTCTGTAAGACTTGTTTGGTTTCTCCAATATAATGTTCTTTGCATTCTTCTTCTTTGCATCGAATAGAATAAACCAAATTGCTTTGTTTGTGGCTCGGCGTTTTGTCTTTGGGATGAACTAATTTTTGTCTCAGTGTGTTCACAGGTTTGTGGTACACTGGAATCCTGTGCTGCCTAAAGATTCTCTGAAGTTTCTCTGATACCCCGGCTACATACGGCACTGCAACTCCCTTTCTTCTGGGTTCTGTAGTCTGTCTGTCCTGCTCTTTGGGTCTTCTTGCCCTTTGTGCTCTAGTGAAGGACCAGTTAGGATAGCCACAGTCTGAGAGGGCTCTCTGGACATGTTGTTCCTCTTTGGTCTTTCCTTCTGCACTGGTAGGCACCTCTTTAGCTCTATGTCTGAGTGTCCTAATGACCCCTATTTTGTGTTGGAGTGGATGGTTAGAGTCAAACATCAAATACTGGTCAGTATGAGTTGCCTTCCTGTAAACCTCTGTCTGAAGTTGTCCGTTTTCCCCTATGATAACTTTACAATCTAAAAAGGCAAGTTGTTTCTCCTTAGCGTCCTCCCGAGTAAATTTAATGTTAGGGTCCACAGCATTGATGTGATCTGTAAAAGGTGCCACTTCCCTCTCTTTAATTTTGATCCACGTGTCATCTACATATCTGAGCCAGTGGCTGGGTTTGTTACCTGGGTATGAGGCCAAGGTATTCTTCTCCATTTCCTCCATGTAGAGGTTAGCCACTATGGGTGAAACTGGAGAACCCATAGCACAGCCGTGGATCTGTCTGTAGAAGTTGCCCCTGAACTGGAAATATGTGGTGCTAAGGCAGATCTCCAGTAGTTGGCAAATGTGGTCAGGAGTGAGCTGGGTCCTATCCGCTAGAGTGCTGTCCTCAGTCAGTCTCTTCCTCACCGCCGTGACTGCTGCTGAGGTAGGGACGGATGTAAACAGTGCTGTCACATCATAAGAAACCATGGTTTCATCTGTTTCCAGCTGCAGGTGTTTGATCTTCTCCACAAATTCCTTGGTGTTTTCCACATGGTGTTCTGTGTTGCCGACTAAAGGGGCTAAAATGAACTTGAGATGTTTCGCCAGATTATAGGTGATGGAGTTAATGCCACTCACAATGGGTCTGAGAGGAAAACCTTCCTTGTGTATTTTTGGCAGACCATAAATACACGGAATAGCCTCTCCCGGGTAAAGCTTGTAATATAACTTTTTGTCAATTATTTCTTCCTTTTCTAGTTTCTGAAGCTGCTCTATAATTTTCTTCCTGTACCCGCTGGTGGGGTCTCTTCTCAGTCGCTCATACGTGTTTTCATCACTGAGCAGGTGCTTGACCTTGGTCTCGTAGTCAGCTGTGTTGAGGACAACAGTGCACCTGCCTTTATCCGCTGGAAGGATGGTGATGCTCTCATCCTTCTTCAAGGCTGCCAAAGCTCTTCTTTCCTCTCCAGTGATGTTGGAGGGAGGAGGTCTGGAGCTCTTGAGGGCTGATGAGATTTTCAGTCGAAGGTCCCCTGCCTCAGACTCAGTCATCCTGTTATTCCTGATGGCTGACTCTGTTGCTGTGATGACATCCACTGTGGGAATGGATTTGGGTGTGATGGAGAAGTTGAGCCCCTTGGAGAGCACGCTGTTCTCCGCCTGGGAGAGTTCTTTGTCTGAGAGGTTTTTAACCCAATTGGCTGTAGTTTTAGGATTTCTATCTATTTCTTCATTCCCACGCCACTGCCTGCTGTATCTTGGCTGGTTTTGTCCTAAGAGTTTTAGAAACTTACCTTTCTGTCTCTCTTTGGACCTTCTGTGTTGGTCCATCTGCGCTACTTGTGTGAAATTACAAATCTTGAGGAAAACCTCTTCGGTCACACAGGATTTTAATCTCTGTTGGATCGCTAAAGCTTCAGAATTTAGTTTGTATATTCCTTGATTGAGTCGTCTAATCCTTAAATTAAGAACCTTCATAATGTAGTTGTGTTGTAGTTTCTCTGCTGTATATCCTGCTTCCAAAGCCTTCTGCTTAAGGCAGCTGGGGATAAATCTGTTCTGTCTACATCTAAGGTTGAACCTAAGGTGGTTCCTTTCGTCCGCTAACTTTCTGGTGGTCTTCTCCAGTCTGCGTGCCAAGAGAAGGGTTTCTCTCCCAAAGTTGGCAGCGAGATGTCTGTGTAAATTCTCAGTCATACAGGAGTTGTCCATCTTCAACGAAGGTACTTGAGTCATCTTCTGTACTTGGTAGTTGAGGTCTCCAAACGTTTCGCCTCTCATCCAAAAGGCTTCGTCAGTGAACAAGGTTTCCCTCAGCAAGCAGCGTAGATAAAGACCAGTTGGGAGGAGTTGGCTCCTCCCCTCTAATAACAGCTACTCTCACCTGTGGGTAAACACCTTTGAAGTAGAGCGTCTGTAACGACCTGCTCCCCCCAGTATCGGTCAGCCCTGTCCTATTCATGGCTGATCACTGCTAATTACCTGCCTATTGTTCTATTGTTAGCTGAGGTATCGTCTTCTTGGACTGGCCGTGCTCTGTCCGTTTTCCCCGAAGCAGATTGGAGTAAAAGAAGAAAGATTAAATCTTAGCCCACCATTTCGGTTCATGGAGGGATTTTCTTTTCTGACAAAAATAGCCTCTTTTGGATGAGAGGCGAAACGTTTGGAGACCTCAACTACCAAGTACAGAAGATGACTCAAGTACCTTCGTTGAAGATGGACAACTCCTGTATGACTGAGAATTTACACAGACATCTCGCTGCCAACTTTGGGAGAGAAACCCTTCTCTTGGCACGCAGACTGGAGAAGACCACCAGAAAGTTAGCGGACGAAAGGAACCACCTTAGGTTCAACCTTAGATGTAGACAGAACAGATTTATCCCCAGCTGCCTTAAGCAGAAGGCTTTGGAAGCAGGATATACAGCAGAGAAACTACAACACAACTACATTATGAAGGTTCTTAATTTAAGGATTAGACGACTCAATCAAGGAATATACAAACTAAATTCTGAAGCTTTAGCGATCCAACAGAGATTAAAATCCTGTGTGACCGAAGAGGTTTTCCTCAAGATTTGTAATTTCACACAAGTAGCGCAGATGGACCAACACAGAAGGTCCAAAGAGAGACAGAAAGGTAAGTTTCTAAAACTCTTAGGACAAAACCAGCCAAGATACAGCAGGCAGTGGCGTGGGAATGAAGAAATAGATAGAAATCCTAAAACTACAGCCAATTGGGTTAAAAACCTCTCAGACAAAGAACTCTCCCAGGCGGAGAACAGCGTGCTCTCCAAGGGGCTCAACTTCTCCATCACACCCAAATCCATTCCCACAGTGGATGTCATCACAGCAACAGAGTCAGCCATCAGGAATAACAGGATGACTGAGTCTGAGGCAGGGGACCTTCGACTGAAAATCTCATCAGCCCTCAAGAGCTCCAGACCTCCTCCCTCCAACATCACTGGAGAGGAAAGAAGAGCTTTGGCAGCCTTGAAGAAGGATGAGAGCATCACCATCCTTCCAGCGGATAAAGGCAGGTGCACTGTTGTCCTCAACACAGCTGACTACGAGACCAAGGTCAAGCACCTGCTCAGTGATGAAAACACGTATGAGCGACTGAGAAGAGACCCCACCAGCGGGTACAGGAAGAAAATTATAGAGCAGCTTCAGAAACTAGAAAAGGAAGAAATAATTGACAAAAAGTTATATTACAAGCTTTACCCGGGAGAGGCTATTCCGTGTATTTATGGTCTGCCAAAAATACACAAGGAAGGTTTTCCTCTCAGACCCATTGTGAGTGGCATTAACTCCATCACCTATAATCTGGCGAAACATCTCAAGTTCATTTTAGCCCCTTTAGTCGGCAACACAGAACACCATGTGGAAAACACCAAGGAATTTGTGGAGAAGATCAAACACCTGCAGCTGGAAACAGATGAAACCATGGTTTCTTATGATGTGACAGCACTGTTTACATCCGTCCCTACCTCAGCAGCAGTCACGGCGGTGAGGAAGAGACTGACTGAGGACAGCACTCTAGCGGATAGGACCCAGCTCACTCCTGACCACATTTGCCAACTACTGGAGATCTGCCTTAGCACCACATATTTCCAGTTCAGGGGCAACTTCTACAGACAGATCCACGGCTGTGCTATGGGTTCTCCAGTTTCACCCATAGTGGCTAACCTCTACATGGAGGAAATGGAGAAGAATACCTTGGCCTCATACCCAGGTAACAAACCCAGCCACTGGCTCAGATATGTAGATGACACGTGGATCAAAATTAAAGAGAGGGAAGTGGCACCTTTTACAGATCACATCAATGCTGTGGACCCTAACATTAAATTTACTCGGGAGGACGCTAAGGAGAAACAACTTGCCTTTTTAGATTGTAAAGTTATCATAGGGGAAAACGGACAACTTCAGACAGAGGTTTACAGGAAGGCAACTCATACTGACCAGTATTTGATGTTTGACTCTAACCATCCACTCCAACACAAAATAGGGGTCATTAGGACACTCAGACATAGAGCTAAAGAGGTGCCTACCAGTGCAGAAGGAAAGACCAAAGAGGAACAACATGTCCAGAGAGCCCTCTCAGACTGTGGCTATCCTAACTGGTCCTTCACTAGAGCACAAAGGGCAAGAAGACCCAAAGAGCAGGACAGACAGACTACAGAACCCAGAAGAAAGGGAGTTGCAGTGCCGTATGTAGCCGGGGTATCAGAGAAACTTCAGAGAATCTTTAGGCAGCACAGGATTCCAGTGTACCACAAACCTGTGAACACACTGAGACAAAAATTAGTTCATCCCAAAGACAAAACGCCGAGCCACAAACAAAGCAATTTGGTTTATTCTATTCGATGCAAAGAAGAAGAATGCAAAGAACATTATATTGGAGAAACCAAACAAGTCTTACAGAAGAGACTTTATCAACACCGAAGAGAAAGCACAAGCGGCCCTCAGTCGGCTGTGCACCTTCACCTTAAAGCCTCCAATCACTCTT
Organism: Neogobius melanostomus; assembly: GCA_007210695.1. Classification (NCBI taxonomy): domain Eukaryota; kingdom Metazoa; phylum Chordata; class Actinopteri; order Gobiiformes; family Gobiidae; genus Neogobius; species Neogobius melanostomus. The sequence goes on along the minus strand of VHKM01000221.1, from coordinate 3,084,962 downwards.
TTGAGGACGGGGAGGTCAAATTCTAGCTAAAGAAGAACGTTGGTTTGAAAGAGGAGTAAAAGAAGCTATTTTTGTCAGAAAAGAAAATCCCTCCATGAACCGAAATGGTGGGCTAAGATTTAATCTTTCTTCTTTTTACTCCAATCTGCTTCGGGGAAAACGGACAGAGCACGGCCAGTCCAAGAAGACGATACCTCAGCTAACAATAGAACAATAGGCAGGTAATTAGCAGTGATCAGCCATGAATAGGACAGGGCTGACCGATACTGGGGGAGCAGGTCGTTACAGACGCTCTACTTCAAAGGTGTTTACCCACAGGTGAGAGTAGCTGTTATTAGAGGGGAGGAGCCAACTCCTCCCAACTGGTCTTTATCTACGCTGCTTGCTGAGGGAAACCTTGTTCACTGACGAAGCCTTTTGGATGAGAGGCGAAACGTTTGGAGACCTCAACTACCAAGTACAGAAGATGACTCAAGTACCTTCGTTGAAGATGGACAACTCCTGTATGACTGAGAATTTACACAGACATCTTAGATATGTTACATTTTTTCGCGGCTCACAGTATGTACAAAACTTTTCTTTTAGTGTTTCTAGGTCCTCTTCATCTTCCTCAAAGTCCATCGTGTTGAAAACCTTGATCGCTTCATCTCCGGCAACATGCAAAAAAGTCGCACATTGCACTTTCTGGGACTTCTCGTAGATACCGCTAGCTATCAGGTACAGTTCAAACTTCTGGATCCAAGTTTTCCAGTTTTCGGCCAGATTACCTTCTAGGCACAAACCGTTTGGTGGCTTTAGTTGCTCCATGATTTACTTCTGACACCATGTGACATATGTCTATGTTTTATAGACAAGATAGATAAAGATTAGGAAAGAGGACAGACGCGGACGTGCTGGCAGTCGTCTTGTTTACTGCATACTTGCTCGAACAACTACATGCTTATAAATGTGTAGTAGCAGTTGGGACAGTGCTCCTAGTGGAGACACATATTATTACACATTACACATACTTCCATGTGGAGATGTGTGAATTTATGCTGGAGTTTCTTTATTTTTAGGAGCCATTGTTTATTTCAGATAATTTGAATAAACTGTTGCCCCAGTCAGGTCAGTGCAGCCCGTCTACACTGCTGCATGCATTCAAGTGCGCTACGACATTACAGCGCAGTAAATAATTCAAAGAAAAAATAAAATATCGGCCGATATTTTGCCAAATCGGACCGATACCGATATGTGAAAAAATAACTAATATCCCTATGTTTTACCCTCCATTTACAAACTAAGCATAGCTTTGGTGATGTGTGAACAAAGAGAGGGTTGCTGGTTTTTGCTGGTTATTGAGACAGACAGAAGATCCAGCGCTAAGGGCATTTGGAGTACTCCCATCTTTGTTCTCAAATGTTATAGTGATCTCTGTGTCCGTCGCAGATCTGAGAACTGTCTATATTATCTGCAGAAATTATAAGGTGCAGGGGTTCCCACATTTTTCAGGCTCTGACCCCTAGAATCACTCAACCAACAACTCTATAAAATGTAATTAGCATTTATTATTATTTAAGGTGCAAAACATTTAAAATATGGTTTAGTGATAGTTTCGATACTGTATTTTCGATACTCTGAGCACACTGAATTCTGTCTAGGTTGTAATCATTTTGTGTTTTTTAATTGTTTTTATCTTTCTGTGAAGCACTTTGGTCCTCCTGGTGGTGTTGTAAAGTGCTATATAAATAAACTTTGATTGATTGATTTATTGATTGTATTTTGATATTTTTGTAAAGTATCCTGTTTTAAATCATAAATACATCAATTTCAATGTAAAAAATGTAAAAAATATTGTCTCAAAAATCATCTTGCGACCCCAACTTCAGTGTCCTGCTGCCCGATTTTGGGAACCACTGCTCTAGTGCTGTCCCATAGACCAGGGGTGCTAAACCTTTTGAGGTTCTAAGGCTGCCTCCCATCTAGGAAAGCCTTAGTCTCCTGCAGATGCACACTGTTGTGTTCTTGGGACTCTTCACACACCTTGCTCCAGTGTCTGCGTACATTAGTGTATGAATGAGAGTGTGAATGGGTGACTGGTTCCATGCTGCGCTTAGAGTGTTGAATAGGTGAAAAAGCGTTGTATAAGTTGAGATCATTTACCATTAGTTGATCAAAAACATGCTCTGAGCAGTGAGTGGTTGACCAAAAGGGGGCGTGGTATGGCACTGACTGAAAACTACAACTTACCTGACTATAACTGAAGTCATAAGACATAAAATCACTGGGGTTCATGCTGAAACAACTATTGATACATAGAAGTACAAGTAAACTGTGCATGTATGTGTAAAGAGAGATTAAACTCAACTTTCAGTCTTGGACTCCATGGCTCTCTCTTGCATCTACTGCTGTTCATGTGCTGTCCTCACACAGCCACATAATCCATATAAAGCAGTAGTTTTCTTCTTCCATCATTATCCATGATCTGAAATGTCCTCCAGGGTTTGAGGAGGATCTGCGCCAGATCAATCATTTCGGTCTTCCGCGTGACTTTCTTTCACCAAAGCCACTGAAACAGGACAGGCTGTCATTTATTTCAGTGTCGAGCCATGTTATTTGTGGATTGAACAACTCATAGCTTGTAGAAGTTGAGCCTGTACCGGGCAACATTTTTAACCTCGCCAATATCCAGAGCTGCAGAGAGAGCTGCTGACACTCAGCGGAGGACACTTCCCCCGGATCTGCATCTCTCTCCTCAATGATTGATTTCAACAAAAGTATTTCAGAGAAAAGCTCCAACGTCTAAACTGTCTGTAAAACCTTCAGAAAGTGTGGACCTTCAAAAACAGCAGTGTCTCTTAAATATATTACCTACTTATGCAGAGTGTTTAAAACATCAATCAACGTTAGAATTTTTTTGGTCAAATTAACCATTCAATTATTATAATTTTTGCTTTGCTGGAACACACAACTTGTAATTGTTAAACTGGTTAAGGCAAAAATAACCCGACTTAAGTATCTTGTTAATATGTTTGGACTGTTTTAATGATATGTACACGCTGATTTTTCTATGATGTCGTGGCTGTAGTATTTGGCACGCATATTTTTGCTTGCAGCAGTTTAGTGCGGTAACTCATGATCCTGGGCACAAAGGTGATCTAATTTGGTCAACTCTTTCATTTTCAGTTTGTTTGGTGGTCTGTCAAGCTACTGTATTGCAGATGGACGTCTTAAATCTGTTCCAGATGTTAACGAGGTTTTGAGTGGGTTGTGTTGATCGTGGATGCGAGCCTTTTGCCCTTCAGTGTACTGCACTGTAAACAATAACTTCCAACGAACATGCGCATATAAGAATCTGAATATGCCGTTCCAGACAAAAGTCTTCACATTTATAGATTTTATGACCTGAAGGGTGATAGCTGGAAACCTCTTTTAATCAACGATCGAGTTGATAAAATACAGTATAGAGAAGAATATCGTTTCTATGGCAATCTTCATCCTGTACATCAACAGCAAATGTTTGAAAAGCTTGTGAGCTGAGGATGAGTGGGTGGATTTTATCCTTGAAGTTAGAATTAAAGTTAAGTACAGTACATACAGTACAAGCACGTTAATAGCACAGATTCAATGAATAACCTTCAGTCCACACCCGGTGTCTGGCTTTGTTCCCAGTGACAAGCCTCAAAGCACAGGAGACAAGGGCATGCACATGCGATTGCACTATATAGCTTTAAATAGCTTGCTTTCTCTGATAATAAAAAATACATGAAAGGCTGAGGACATGAAACATCAATGCAAATGTTATCCTAACTAAACAACAAACTAGCTTTAGGATTACAATTTCCATCTATCCAGTCCCTCCTGTTGTTTTCAGGTATTATTCAAATGTTGTTGAAGGGAAATTATGTTTATTCTGTAGGACAATGGTCTTTGTTTAGGCTGAGTGTGTGTCTGTGAAGTGGCAGTTACATAATAATGCGTATTGTATGATAAGTTTCACAGTGTGCAAAATAGACCAGAAAGATTTTGGAAAAATATATACTTGATCTAATTAGATGTGCAATTGATGGACTGTTACTATTTACATAACCAGAAAACAGTATTTTACCTGTGTGCACTTGTACAGGTTTACTCCTCTATGTTACACTATTTTAAAACTCAGATTTCTTACGTTTGGCAACACTTTTGCTGCTCTGACCTGCAAATATCCGCCTATCTTGTCCACGCTCCTCACTCACCAATGCGCACTCCCCCATCCGCCCCTTTTCCCCTCTTTGCTGCCAAGCGTGGTAAACCTTGTTATTTAACGGACAGTGCATAACGTTGTAGCCTTTATTAAGGATGTAAAATGAATCCAGGTGGTAACAAATAACAATGTTATACCTGTTGCATCGTGTATTATGGTGGAGGTACCTGACCAGTGTGAACGGGCTGCAGGAGTTATCTGAGAAACAAGACACGTCCTTCCTTTACAGAGAGCATGTGTCATAGCTGCCCAGCCTAATAAGTGAGATTTAGGGAAAGTTGGATATGCTCATGTGCAGCCCGAGTGTGTGCACGCACCATAGTGTCATCTTTGTGAACAGGGCTTTTCCCTACAGCAGCCTCTCTCCTCATCCTTTGATCATTGCTTCGATGTCAGCACATTACTTCATTAACATGTTTTCTGCTTTAATACCGCTATGGTATTTCTTCTGGAAAAAATTGGATCAGTTTTAACTTTCAGAGGCAGCTGTCACTCAATCAGAAGATCAGAGGAATGCACATTCAAAAGCACGACAGGTCAGTGCACAATAGCGTGACTGACAGTGCATTGGGTTAGCTACATCTTTAGCATCTCGCAGCACGGCTAGATTATAAAATAAAATAAATATAATATAATATGAAAAATAATATAGAATAAATGTCATGTTGTATGAATTAATTACAAAACATCCTACAGACCTGCACGCCACTGAGTTAAGATGTATGTATAATTATTATCTGACTGCACTTTATAAACCTCAGGCTGTAGGCTATGATCTTCAATAGAAAGTTTCAAATATGTACTTCCATAGAAAACAGACGATAATACTGCGTGAACAAAAAGAAGTCGCCAACTGGATGGAACTGATTGTTATGATCTGGGATTGCCACAGTTGGTCAGGTCTAGGTTCAGCAACACTGTGTGCATCCGCTGACTACCTGAACATCCATAATGACCAGGTTATCCCTAAAATGGGCTTGTTCTTCACTGATGGCACGGGCATATTCCAATTGTATGACAATACAGAATTAAGTTGGCTCACATTGTGAAAGAGAGGCTCAGGTTCATTTAAACAATGCTACAGCGAATGTGTGCTGTATTCAAAATTAAAGAGCTGGTGAGATTCTCTTCTGTGGCAAAAAAATGTTGTTGTGTAAAAAGCAGTTTCATACTCACCCTCTGCATCAAAGCCCTCTGTCACAGATAAAAATGCTCTGGTCAAATAGTCCACCAAATCCTGTCCTTTGGTTCATCCCTATACAGTCGCATAAGGCCCAGGTCTGCTCTTCCACTGACTGATGCTGTCGGCGTGTATGCAAATTTGCCATGTACACTCCTCAAGTTTAGTTTCTAAATGAAAACCAAAGAAAGCCAACCTGCCTTTATTTAGGCCATTTATCTTGAAAACAGTAAGAAGTGCACTGTGCGATGATGACTCTCAGCATTTATTTTGTCACCTTAATACAGTTTGGTTTGTGCAGTTCATTCTGTTGAATTTGATGTGTGGCAGTCAATGTCAATCATTAACAGTTTTCTTGCAGAGATAGGCATTTTTCGGAAACACTTGAAGGGGAACTGTGCAGTGGCTTGTCTCGTTGCTCCTTATCACTGGTGAGGAACCTCCTGTGGTCCCTACTGTATGCTAAAGGAGTTATGACTGGAAGCTCCCTTTCCCTACTTCCTCCTCACTGACAGAACTATTTGGACAGCTCTTAACATGGCGAATGGTGATGCACATTCGGTTTTGGTATGTGCAGCTATGAAATTGCTTACCGATTTGATGGTAGTGTAGTAGTTGGAATGTGACTTTTGAATAAGACAAACTGTAAGGCAAGATAACTATTTGACAAACAATAATATATTCAGTTAACATGACATTGAATTTGAATGCTCTCTCTTTAAATGGTTAATTCATAATTTAACTTTTAAGTTCCCCTGGCTCGCCTTGCCCTCATGGCACAGAGGACTGTATCAAGTGTGTATTTCACAGAATCCTGCCAACTGTGTCCTCTGACCCAGCGTCAGTGGGTTAATAACCAACCGCACAGAAAACAATTCGTCATCAGCTACCTGCCGCTGATAGGTGTCAGCGGATGGCTATGCCTTTGTCACCGCGCCACATGACAAACTGTATCACGCCTGGTGATCTTGGGTTCCCTAAGGCTACTCACTGCTTCTCTACCCAACAGTAACTCCCAACAGTAACATTCTATCTGTGTGCCATGATCCACATCCAGATAAACTGTCCTATCCCCTTTTTTTTCATCTTCTTCCATTGCTCCATAAATTACACACATCTTCTGGGGCTTTGATGTCTGCTGCTTAATGCCGTATTCTGCCCCTAGGTAACTCAATTTTGGCTTCTTGATCACAATGGGAAACTTACTGTAGTGAGGAATCTCTTCTGCAATTGCTCTGGATTCTGTGATAGCCAGGGGAACGACAGAGTATGTTGGATAGATCTTGAGTAGATAATAAATAAAGGCAGACAAAAGGAGATGGTATCAAAGAAGGCAACCAAGGACAAAATTATACTAAATCATAATACTAATCATTCCAAGTCTCGCTCTAATAATCATAATAACAATAATGATAATAATAATAGTAATGAAGCCTTGGCGTTAATTCAACCTGGTAGACTAATTTCAGCATCACCGACCTCTAGCCAATGATCACTTCCGAGAGGGCCACACCTCCACCTCAGCCATCAGCGTAAGAGCCGCACCTCCGTAGCAGCCAATCATTGCCCTCGGTCCCGCTTTTAAGCCCCAGCAATCATGGTTTGTTCGCTTCCCAGCTGCGTTGTGACCCGCCTCCACCCCATCTCTGCCTCTTCCATCCACGGCTTCTACCTGCTGCATCTTCACGGGTCTTCCATACCACCACCAGTGTCCAGGCTCCGGGGGAAGACATCCCTAACTCCAAGCTGTTCATCTACACTGACTTATACATCGATGTCTACCGCCGGGGTCTGATCGCCACTCATGTCACACTCAAACACTCATGTCGATCAATCTTCCTAATCGCCGCTTTCGTCTGTTGAGTCTATCCAGGTTGAAATAATGATAGTGCTTTTTAAGATGGTCAAAGTCATTTTTACGATTATTCATTCACTATTCATTCCTTTATCATATTTTTATTGGCCATAACATGTAAACATTGACAGGAGAGCGTGGAATAAGTAAGTACACCACTTGAATCTTGCTGAACTGCAGCAGTTTTGTAAAGAGGAATGGTTTAAGATTCAAACAGAAAGCAGTTATTGCTGCAAAATAAGGGTCAGCCAGCTATATAATACAATGGATCACTTTCTTATTCCACGCTGTTGTGAATGTCTCAGGTCTTTCTGCAAAATATCGTGTTCAACTTGTGAATTTCTTTTTTCCATTGATGATAGCACGTTGTCCAGGCCCTGAGGCAACAAAACAGCCCACACCATCATGCTCCCTGCACCATACTTCACAATGAGGATAGCGTTTTGATGTTGGTGCTGTTCCATTTTCCTCCACACGACGTTGTGTCCCCTGGTGTGGGGCTGTTTTGTTGCCTCAGGGCCTAAACAACGTGCTATCATCAATAAAAAAAATCAGAAGTCACACGTTTATCAAGATATTTTGCAGAAAGACCTGAGACATTCACAACAGCGTGGAATAAGTAAGTGTATTTGTATTAAATAGCTGGCTGATCCTTCTTTTGCAGCAATAACTGATTTTCTGTTGTTGGAGATTAGACGCTCACAACGATCAGGATGAATCTTAGACCATTCCTCTTTACAAAATGCTGCAGTTCAGTGAGATTCAGGCGGTGTACTTACTTATTCCACGCTCTCCTGTGAATGTTTACATGTAATGGCCAATAAAAATATGATAAAATGTAAATGTTTGGGTGATGTTGGTTTACTGTTTACTCATTCTTATGAATTTGATCAGACCACATTTACTGACCAGTTTAGGCAGAAATGTGAGACATTTTAAACGTACTTACTTTTCTTCCCACTGCACATTTGTAAATCTGGGGTAGACGTCTGGTAGCGAGGCTGCCAATTCACCATCAGCCCCTCCTCCTCCCACCACTAACCACTCACACACCATTCACCTAGGCTACCTGGTATTCCCTCACAGTTTCTCATCCGGGTACTAACCAGGTTTAACCTTGCTTAGCTTCCAAGATCTGATGGAATCAGGCAGAGCAAAAGCGGTATGGTATAAAACCCACCTCTGTCCCCTGAAATTCCCCATGGCAATTAACAGTGATAAAGCGGTTTAAATCAATGGTCAAACAACATGCATTTGAAATCTGTGTCTTGTTTTCACAGAAATGTCTGGAACCGTGGAGGACATCTCTCAGGTGCACTGGAAGCAGCAGTGGCTGGAGAATGGGACTCTCTTCTTCCATGTATCAATGACAGAATCTGAGCTACCGCCTGAGTCAACTCAGCCCACAGCCAGGGAGCCAGCCCATGTTCTTCATGAGCACTTGCATCTTCTGCACATCTCTGTCATGGTGAGTCACCACAAGCTGCAAATTTGTTTCTAATCACATAATAGCTTTCCTTTAGCATACAACTTAAGCAGCAGCTCAAACTCCTCTTAACTCTGCTGTTGTCCTTCACTCTGTGGGGCTGACACTCTGCTAGTATTCAGCCTAATGAAGGCTTACCGCGGTGGGCTTTTCATTAATAAGACAAACTGTTGTATTTCGCCGTGATCAAAGTACAGTCCGAATGGCGCGCTCATGATGTCAACAAACCCACAACAGGGCAGCGTGCGCACGCAGGGAGGAGGGTGGGTGCATGCAGTACATGCTCCAGCGGGGCGCTGGGTGAGAGAGAGAGAGCGCATGCACAGAGGAGACAGAGTAGGTAGGTAGCGTAGGTTTCCTCCGGGTACTCCGGTTTCCCCTACCACTAAAAACATGTACAATAGGCCAGGATGAAAGATGTGAGTGTGAGTGAATGTATGTTGGTGGTCAGAGGGACCGTTGGCGCAGATGTGTGCAGTCATGACAACGCTTCTGTCAGTCTCCCCCAGGGGAAACTGAAGCTACAAACGTAGCTTACCACCACCGAGTATAGAGTGAATGTACAATTGTCTCATGTAAAGTGCTTTGTGACCATGTCTGTGAAAGGGGCTATAAAATAAAGATCTTCTTCTTCAGAGACAAGATAACTGTGTGAGGGACTCAATGTTCACGAGTCTCAGACCACGAGTCCAAGTCGTCTCTTGAGTCTTTATGGGACGAGTCCAAGTGGAGTCTCAAGTCTTTAGGACATGAGTCCAAGTCGAGTTGCAAGTCTCTAAAAATAGCGGCTTAAGTCCGACTCGAGTCCGACTCACGAGTCCCCATCTCTGCCAGCTTTGAAACAGCACGTCCTGCAGAAGCAGGACCTTGCAGGACATCGATCGCAAAATCGCAAAATAAGGGCAAATGTTTGAAGCAGCAGAAGCAGAAACTTTTGTTAACCTATTAAAGCAATTTACAAAAGATAGTGAGTTGATAAACATCTGGCCGGCCTGTTCTGATGCAGCTTAAATCCTCATAGTGTCCATGTCCGTTTGTCAAATAATCCAATATCTACAGGGAACAAAAGGTCTACAAAAGGCCTTTTAGGCTGAAATGCATTGGGGCTATATTTGTCCATTTAGACATGCCATAAAAATAAAGGCATTTTAATTTTACCAGAGAGTGCCGTGGTTTCTCTGTTTTTTTAATTTACAAGGAACCGTCAGGTCATTTCTCTAAAGAGCATGCACCACCGGGATGTGGTGTTCATGGGTTGAAACCTTTGCATTATAAATTTAGTTCTAAATGGAATTAAGTTCTAAACGCCGAAAACTCAGGGGAGAAAGCCAAGTGCGGGGAGGGAGGTGCAAAGCAGGGGTAACCACTGACACCTACTTACAATAAATATTCCTAGAGAAAAGTTTAAGGCAGCTTTAAAAAGTACAAGCTTTTCCCCAGTAAATATGTGATAAAACAGAATTCCACTAATTTTACCAATGTAAATAACCCCAGCATAAACCACAAGTGAATGCTAATGAAATTGAAACTTAGATTAAATGTTAATAAAATTGAAATGAGATTGATTGCACTGCTCTAGCTCATAACAATTTGGACTTTGATGTTGTTTTTTTTATGGAAGAAATAGTAGAGGCTTTCTATTGTTTGCAGATGACACAACCATTTATAAATCAGGAAGTGACCTCGATACATTATTATCTTGTGTAAGCACTGAAATGGCAAATTTAAAAAATGGTTCGACCAAAACAAATTATTATTAAATTGGGAAAAAACAAATATATGATTTTTGGGACAAGGAAAATTGACGGGAATATTAACAACACTATTGACAATTCAAGGATTGAAAGAGTTGCCAAGATTACATTTCTGGGAGTTATGTTGGATACTAAATTCAGCTGGAAGCCACATATTGAGTATATTCGAACAAAAGTGAGTAAATGTATAGGTATTTTGCATAAAGTAAAATATGTCCTTGATAAGGCTTCCTTATTTCTTTTATATTCTTCATTAATTGTCCCTTACTTTACATATTGTATCGAGGTCTGGGGAAACGCATGCAAAAGTGTAATAGATCGAATGTTTTTGCTACAAAAAAGGCTGTGAGAATTATAAGTCATAAAGGTTCTAGAGAACATACTAACGACCTTTTTGTGAAGCTGAAACTATTAAAATTTAAAGATCTTGCTAATTTAAAAATATTACAGACCATGTGGAAAATTAAGCACAAGTTGGTACCAGAACATATTTACAAGAAATTGACTTTGATCACAGACGACACAAGGTGAAAAGGAAACTTTTGTGTACCTTTCTCCCAAATCTCACTAAGATAGGGGGTTTCTTGGTTGCTGGGGTAAGATTATGGAATTCATTAAAGGACACATTAAAATGTTCTCTAGATACATTTAAAAATATGTTCAAGGAGATGCAGATTGAGAAATATAAAAAAAAACATAACTCATATGTTGAAATGGTAAGAAAAGAAAATTGTTTGTTTTCTAAAATTGTTCAAATGATTGATTTTTGTAATACCAAAATGAGTGTCACAAATTTGTTGAACGGATCACCCGCCGATTTGGTCATCGATTTTCCTGTAATTATTACAAAGGGGCATGGACAATAAGACAATGTCTTCATCATGCTCCTTTTCACCATGTACTGTTCATATTAATGTATGACCCTGTAAAGAAAATATGAACATGGATGAATAAATAAATAAATGAATGAATGAGGTATTTTTAAACAACCTTTCATTTACCTTACCTTTGTCGTATGTCATCCATGTGACAACTGTTCCTTGTTGTATAAAGTAGTCACTGAAAGGAGATGAATATAATATCAAATTAGTACTAGAGTTTTGTTCTTTTGGCTTAATGGCATATGTTGTTTTACAGAAATCATGTGTGATGTTGTCAGACCATGGGCCAAGCTGATCTTATTTTCTAACATTGAGCTGTCAAAATCTCTACTCTCATGCGAATGGTTCCCCCGCTCTTTCTCTCTCTCTTTTCTTCAAATTTTCGCATAGTGATGTAGATGTGGGACGAGACAGATTAAAATGACACCACAATGTAGACGGCTGCACAGGGATTGTCACTTTCTGTCACGGTTTGTCAGAAGAGGTCTATGATTGACTTGTGCTTTTAAATGGATACAGTGTACTTGTCTGAAGGGTATTCTCACACATGAAGATACAGTCCTTGATATTCTGGCTGGATGTCTTTTCTCTTATGACATTATGTGAGTTTTATTATATTATAGTTTAAATTTCCAACTATTTAAACAAATATATTCGTTGATGAGTATCTAATTTTACTTTAAATAATTCTTGTATATACCTCTTTCCAGCCGGAAAGAAGTTACGGGAAGAAGAATAAACTTACTATCACAAGTGTAAAGTTACGACTTTGAAATGTCTTTGTGTGTTTAGGAGCAAGATAGGAGGAAAATGTTTGGGGCTTTAAATAGGAGTTATGTGAAATGACCAGCTTTACTATATAGAACAAGAAATAATTTGCTGCGCAAACAAGGGATTTCCGAAGGAAAAGTCATGTGGTGGTGGTCCATCAGAGCATTTCTGCTTTTGCCCATTCATTACAAACTCCAATGAGTTGAAGTTTCCAGCCATCTTGAGTGGGGTGGTACGTGGTTGCCATGGTTCAATTCTAAGTGCCAAGACTTACACTGTATACAAAAAAGATCAGAAACAGTTCTGGCTCTAATTTTTCAAAGTTGTCTTTGTGATGAAAGCAATGGTTGCTGGACTTTTTAAGTAACAGCTTTGTGCACGTTTCAGTTTTTTGCATACATTTCACAAATTATTCAAAATTTCCAATATGCCTTAAAAAAACAAAACTAAACTTGTTTTGTTTAAGTATAGAGCAACTTTAAAATGGCTTGTGCTACCGTTAAATATTATAATTTGGAACCAAATAATATGGTCAGATATGGAACCAAACACAGGGTTCTAATTTAGTATCTTAAAAAAAAAGATGTTTTTTATAGTGTCTCCTGACACTATATTTCAATTCATGTACACCCCACCGACATTTATCTCACCAGGCTACCAAGAGCCCCCACACCTGCAGCAATGGGGAGGCGTCACAAAAGGCACTACAGGAAACAAGGAAGAGACAAAGAAGAAGGTATCTGGGCAAGACTCGCAAGAGCTATACCCCCGGTATTAGCTAGTTCTTCCTAGTGTTTACAGAGACCTTGTGCGCCATGCCAGTGAAAGTAAACAATAAGGAGTCTTCAGCGTGGTGTGCGTGCTCTGTGATTGGGTCCGGGGGTAAATCCAGCTCAATCCCAGAGCCAAGTGTATGTGTGTGTATGTGCTGGAGGCGGGACCTGCAGCACTGCCATCTGTCGATCACTGTCATATTCATGTGCGTTCTCAGGACTAATCAGAACTAGCCCTTTTTTTTTGTTCTTGTGGTAAATATCGTGATCAGATGTATAAACTACAATGATTATACACAGTATTGACATTAGTCGAATGAAAATACAACTCATTCTTTCTTCTTTCTCTCGTCAAAAAAATGACAGGAGGGGCTTAGCCCACCTAGCCCATTGATACCAGACGTCCCTGCATATTTGACTGTCACCTAGCTGAATTCATGAGGGCAACGGTTATATAAAGAAGAATTTGGCACCACTTGAATGTGCATCATCCCCCTAGCACTGTATATGGTGTCTGGGAGACACCATAACTAGCCTGGCTAACACCAGACTAAAATCACAAGTGATATTTAGTCTGGGGACCACCAATTCATTTTCTCGTAGGAGAGGTGTGGTTTACGATTGTCCATAGCCGTTTATTGGGCGCTACGAATGTCTCTCATGCGTCTGCACGTAGCCATAGCCAATTGTATCATCAGATGACGTATGACGTACCTGCTGTAAACTTTTGAGCTAAACTATTTAGAACACGGTCTAAAACTGGATCGAAAGATGGCATCGCGTCTGCTGCTGTCATGTTGGATCCGTAAATATTTTTTTCTTTTTGTTATACCTAAACAAACTACAAGCTTCCGTATGTCAAATAGCGCGTCATCGTCTTGCCGTCCCTCCTCGTTCTGTGATTGGTGCCCAAATCCATGCGAAAATTTCGGCCATGGTCCCAGGCTGTTGTGAAGTTCGAAAAGATTCGAGCGCACACAGCAGTCTGGCGTTAGCCAGGCTAAACCATAACAGTAACACCATACAGTCTATACAATAATTATTGATGTATAATTAATTGTATTTTTTCCTAATCACAAACAGGATTATGACATTCAGATGGCAACATCTGTCTATCCTTCTTGTGAGTATGACAGGAAGTTTTCACAAATGATTGCTCGAGTTCACTCAGAGGACAGGTAGTATTTTATTGAAATGAGCTGCTGTAAAGCCCGGCAGTTCAGAGACTTTCAATGTTCTGTGTTATGAAACATAATCTATTTCTGCAAATCTAGCGCTCTATAGAATGGTACCAAATGTTAATGAGACACTGTCAAATCAGTCATTATGTTCAAGTTAGGAAACTAGGAAATTAAATAAATGACTTCTGATGGGGGTAAATCTATTTTCAAATTGAATTTGAGCAGTTTCTTATAATTGAGCACGGAGCTACATATTCATGAGTGTACTGACACAATGTGAAGTATGCGACTAATCTATTTCTGTCAAGATAAGCACTATGCAAGACGGTGTTTCTCAACTGGTTGTTCAGAACCCAGAAAACATTATTATTTTTCAATATTTACCTACTGAAAAAGTATAGAAACAGTCCATTAAAATGACTAATACTGATATGTTGATTGTTTTTATTATCATTTCATTACCAGACAACAATAATTTGTAAGGAAAATATAGTATTTTACATTATGTATGTCCAATTCAATTCTATTTTGGTTTGCGGCTCATCCTGGTCAGGATGAATGAGAGTGTGTTTGAGGGCATGGGGGGATGACGGATGGAAATTAGCCCAAGGCTACAATCCGGTGTGGCTTGTTTACTTACATGCATGAGACCCATGTATGTTCATTAACATGCACTGTCCCGACCAAATAAACCAATAAATAAATCATTTTATGGTGATGGTGGGTCCCGACACCATACCAGTTGAGGACCAAATAGGACCAATATCTTCTATTTTAGTAGTCACTGGCAATGTATGACCGTCACTGTGGTGGGTCACTGATGAATTTGACGCAATTGTGCCTTGAGCCAAAGCAAGGGCGACACAAATTAATTTGGTCCTTACAAGGTAATTGCTTTAAAATCAAAAAGTTGAGAAAGCTTATTCCATTAAAGCTTCAGCCAGGTGGATTTGAATGGCTCCCAGCTTTAATTGTTTCAATCACCTTTTTATTTTTTCCAATTTTACACATTTGTGATATTGCACATGCAATCATTGTAAATGTTTATTAAAAACTTGTGCAACCTAACTGGAAGCAAATTTCTGCCATAGTATGGAAGAGGATTTTACCATCTTTCTTTAAATTTTTTATTTAATGTTGCTGCAACTAACCAATTTAAAAGGGAATATCTTTGTAAAATAATTGATCAAATTAAGGTAAATAAACATTATTTATTTATTTATTTATTATAATTTTATTTATTTACAGTATTGACAGTGCATGTTAATGAACACACATGGGTCTTATTTACTAGCAGTAAGACAAGAACTAATGTAACATACAGTTTCATGTCGTTTTGCATCTACATGTTTTATGTCAAATATTTCAAGGCGGCCATGAGATCTGTTTGAACTTTGTGATGGACTAAACCCAGCGACTAAAAAGCACATTTACGGTGTTAAAAATATAGTTGTGATCGGTTCTGTAAAGTGTTTGTGGCACTTGTGATGTCAAGTGCAGAGCACTCTCTGCTGAGATCTAATTAAATATGGTCATTTTACTGCATGTAGTAAAAGATAATTGTGACATTTGAGGCAGCAGGGTAACATGGGTTTCCATTTTGTAATTTTTTTTTTGTACACAGAGCAAAGAATGAACGATGAAACAGGGTAATATGTGAATGTTACCCCATTTAAACAGATAAAGTATGTATGTCAGGCACACTAGGCAGCACTTATCATGAGCTGCCCCTGGCTGCTATCAGTCACACGACACTCTACCTCAACAAAGTAAACACCACTTGGCTTCTTCTAATCCCAACAGACAGTGTGCTACGGGTTTCTTCCTCTCAATAATCTCTGCCGGAAGAAAGACTCTTGGAGTAAGATATTTCGGTAAATCTAATATTACTGTCAGTAAGAAAGATATAATGAATCTTGTTTTTGCATGTTTGATAAATGAAACTTATCATTTACCCTCTTTAGTGTGTTTGAAAAGCCTATACAAAATCGTAAAATCTGATTTACTATATGCTTAAATTAAAAAATAAAGACTTCAGCTGTATATTGTAACATATTTTATAATATTTTCATTCCATATGTCAATGTTATGGGTTCATCTCTGTGGCTAACTGTGTTTTTCTGAGCATGACATGTCTATGTTTGAATTTACAAGTTCTGCACGTTTATATATACACCTACACACAAATAAATAGTTGAATTATTTCTATGACACTGCACTGCACAAATGAGCTGATGCTGTAGGGGAACTATTTTCAGGTAAACCAGTAATAGGTTAACTGCTTAATTTTGTGCGGCTGTGGTAGAGACTTATTAAACAACTTGGATCTGTGCGTTGCTTAGTTTTTAGAATCCAAGTTGTTGTTCGTTACAACTGTGTAATCCTTCTAATCCTTACATACCATACTGTTATTAATCATGTATTGCGCCATGCAGTTTTTGTCCTGACACCCAGTCAGCTTAAGGTGACCTCTCTAAAGCGGGACATTTTAAATGGGCTCATATCTCAAGTGGCCAGTCCCTGTTTCACGCAGTGTCATTTTGCTCAATACTGGAGGTTAGGTGCAAGTGCTTTTGTCTTTAAAATTCCTCCAATATATCCCTAAAATGAACAGCAGTTTTGCAGCTGGATGCTTTTTTCCTGCTTGGATAAATTGAACAGTCTAATTTGAATCTTGAACAGTATAATTAGGAAGACAGGAGAGATCTCCCAACAGTACATGACAGTAGAGCAGAGGTCGTTCAGGGCTCATTGGTTTGACTTGTATACCTATGGGAATGGACTGTGTAAAACTATCTTTGTTTTAAATAAGTGTATAGTACATTTTACTAGCCTACATCTTGGAGATTGTGGGAAAAAAATATTAGAACTAAATTGACAGCTGGAAATTATAGTGTTATACTTATATGAATATACTTTATAAGCTTGACTTCCACATGGGATGGCAGAAAAATGTGCCCATGAGCCTGTTTCTCTTTTATACCCCTAGCATGTGCATGATGAACACTAGTTAAGTAGCATCAGTGACCATAACAGATAGCTACCCCTCCATTTGCAGAGCCAGTAATACTACAGTGTGAACACCTGTACACAAACATGAAGCACAACCATTCATTTCTACCTTTTCTCCTCTGACCATTCTTCTACCTTCTCGATATCTTCTGTTGCCTGGGAAACAGTTACCGATGGAGACCAGGAGTTCAGGGAACAAAAGGAAGGTACTGAAGGCAGAAAATTGAATAATAGTGTTCTTTAAACACACACAGTGTTCAGGTGCATTCAAAAATATTCGTAGAAGGGGCTTAAGTGCTCTGTGAATACCTGCATTTTTTTTAAGAGAATGGCTTCACCTTTATTGGCTTGTAGCAATAGTTTATAGAGGAGTACTAACCTTAAAACGGACACTCACAGAGTACCGTTGAGCTTTCTTTTCTTTTTCTTTACCTCTATTTAACTAGGAAGACCCACTAAGATTTCAGAGAGTGTTTTTGAAGGTAGTTCATTGTGACACTTGATGTGTCTTTCCACATGCAGGTGCATATCAGCCGAATGGCTTTACCCAAACTACAGTCATTGTCTTTTAATCCTTCCTCACAGGTGAAGAACCCGGGTGTGATTTTTGACTCTGAGCTGACTTTAATTCCACATATTAAGAATATCATACAGATAGGTTTTTACCATCTAAAGAACATAGCGAGAGTCCACCCCATTCTCTCTCGGGCCAGTATCTCAGGTTTACAACTTTTACAAAATTCAGCAGCTCGTGTCCTGATGAAGACCAGGAGGCGGGACCACATTACACCGGTTTTAGAGTCGCTGCATTGGCTCCCCGTGTGTTTCAGGATCGATTTTAAAGTTCTTTTAATGGTTTTTAAATGTCTTAATGGTCTTGGTCCTTCTTATCTTTCAGAACTGCTTTTACCTTATGAACCTTCACGGCCCCTTCGCTCCTCCGGCAGGAGTCTCCTAGTTATTTCTAAAGTCAACAGAAAGACTCACGGCGAGGCGTCTTTCCAATATTATGGCCCTCGCCTCTGGAACGATTTGCCGGAGGAGCTCAGGACCGCAGAGACCCACCACCTATTTAGCTTAGCTTTTAACTTACATCTATTTATTTAGTCCTAATTATGTGTTGTATATTGTGTGTATGTATGTATGTACGCAGTCGGGTTGCGCTATGTGGAACGACAGCTTTGGTGTGCTACCAGTGGCGTGCTGCACCCATGGAGCCTAGGCCTTCACACACTCATACCCTGATACGTGAAAGATGCAAGGCGTCCTTTCCCTGCCCTTGCAGAAAAATGTTCTTAAAGTTTATATGTTGTCCCTTCTATGTATGTCATAATTACACCAGTGGTATAGTATGCTAGTAATACCGTCAATGAAGGTTCTTGAGTCATCTTCTGTACTCTGTAGTTATAGTGTAAAACGTTTCGCCTCTCATCCAAAAGGCTTCGTCAGCGACAATAAAGTTTAAGACTTAGAACTACAAACTTGTGTCAGTGTCACTAACGAAGCCTTTTGGATGAGAACGTCCTACACTTCAACTACAGAGTACAGAAGATGACTCAAGAACCTGCATTGAAGATGGACAACTCCTGTATGACTTCGAGCCTACACAGATATGCTTGTAATACCCTAATATTGTTTATTTTTAATCTGTTAGAAACAGTAACACTGTTAAAGTTAAAGTGCTTTATATGGGGTGACTTGAGAAAACATATTTGGAAAGCTCTTTGATTGCCAAAATTATTAAGTTTTGTAGATGATGCACTGATAAAGAAATGGCGAAGATTTAATGACTGTATTTTGTATTTTGTGAAACAAAGGCAGAGTGCACTAACTGCGTCTCTTAGGCTTTGTCTGAATGTCCACCCTAGTCCCTAACCCCTCATTCACTACATAGGCCCACACTATAGAGTCACTGATTCTGTTTATGTTTCGGACAGAAGCTCACTGCTTTCTCCTCGCTGTGTGATGTCATGCAGAATCATAATCATCATGAATCATTTATTGTTAGAAACAACGTTAACAATAAAAGAAAAAAAATCACTCCGGCGTTAGTTCAAAGGCGTGCAGAAAGTAGGTCAGATCGGTGTCCGAACACCAATAGAATGAGTGCATGATGTCTACTACAAGTTCGCTAAACTCCGGTAATAATGTATTTCTGCGATAAAGACCGACCAAACTGAAGAGGCAGTGGAATATTTATGGATACATATGTCAGATACGTTTTATTTCACATGGATTTTACATGAATGAAGTAAACGGCTTGGATTATTGCCTTTTTGTGCGAGAGAGGAAGCTATCCGTCATTTAACAGCTCAAGCTGAAGATAAGCAGCTAATGTTTGCAACTTTTCACCGTAACTGTTTATATTCAAGTAGTTTAGTCGTGTTGTGTTTAGTTAAAAAACCTGTCGCTGTAGGCTGTCCTCCTTACTTTTCAGAATGCATTGTGGGAAATTTTGAGTGCACTACTTTTTTCTCTCTGGACATTTGGACACCCCTACAAAATGGCATGACCACTATAGTGCCCTATATAGGGGAAATGAGGACAATCGGACACAGCCTTAGACTTCAAATTCATCAGTTAAAACTGCAGTTACTGCATGTTTCCTTTGTTTCACTGTGAAATTTGTAGATACTGCAAATTTCACTGCATGTCATCATACAAAATTTTGACAAAACACACAGATATACAGTTGTGCCAATAAGTTTACTCATCCTTATTATATTTCATTTCTCAAAGAATATGAATGAAAACATAAAAGGTTTTTTTCACTCATGGTCAGTGATGTTCTGAAGCCATTTATGGTGGAAAAAAAATGTTTTTTTTACAATAAATGGCTTCACAACATCATTGACCATACGTAGAAAAAAAGTTTTTATGTTTTCATTCCTATTCTTTGAGAAATGGCCAAAAAAATAAAAAAATACACCAGGGTATGTAAACTTATTGGCCCAACTGTATACAGGGCTGAATATACAGTGGGAACCAGATGTTTACATATATAAAAAGACGCATTACGCATTTATTCTCACTGTCTGACATGAAACCACAATTTAACTTTTACTTCTTTAGGTCAATTAGAATTTTCAAAATTATTTATATTTGCTAAATGCCAGAAACATGAGAGATAGAATGCTCTACACGGTTTTATATTACTTTTTACAAAACCAAAGTTTTTATCAGATGTTCCAATATTTTTTAACTTGCCCAAATTACGTTGCTTGCTCTGCCTCATCCGCCTCTTCTTAAAACTAAACTTTGTCAGAGATCTTAAGCATTGTTCTCAGGAAGCACATTTCTGCTTCGTGGTACATGTCACCAACCACATGTGCCACGTTTTGCTGTCCAGAAAAGTCTTCCACGTTTCTGGACAGTAAACATGCCCAATTCCATTTTCACATGCAGTAATTAGTTGAATTGCCTTCCCTAACTTGTTTCACCTTTACCTTTTACATTTTCAAACAGCATGAAAATGGGAGCGGTAAACAGAGATAACCATTGTCTATGCATATAGACAATAAATATAATTTATTAAAGGAAAAAGGATGAGCCGAGGCACTCTGAATAGCAAAAAGTAGTGGTTTATTAAAAAGCGTGTACCGACACAACTTTCAACTCGACTGAGTCTTCATCAGGGTTCAACACGCTTTTTAATAAACCACTACTTTTTGCTATTCAGAGTGCCTCGGCTCATCCTTTTTCCTTTAGTATGCTTTACCCCACGAGTTTGAAGAGCACCTGATTTGTAAGTTTGTTTTGCTATTTTCCTTTAGCAAATTAACTTTTTTACTACGAGGTGATCCAGCGAGCACTCTGCCTCCTCTCTTCTAAATATAATGTATTGTCTTGTTTTCATCTTTCTGCAATATTTTTCCTTTATTTAGGTCTGAACCAGCTAATGCAGTGAATGAACTACCATTTTCTAATATTTTACTTTCACAGTCAACTGTAGCCTGATTCCTGATTTAACTATATTTAGCTTAGGGAGCATGTCAAATTAACCTTAACCTGTATACTGTAAAGGTAACACTCGTGTGCCCTACTATCCTGACCAACTTAAGCGCACTCACCATGCTGTTCTCATCTCTTCATCTACTTCTATAGTGCTATCGATTCAACCTTGCATGTTGTTCTCTTAATAGCCATTTAAAATGTGTGATTAAAGTCTCGGGAAATTCTCCCATTAGCGTATAGTTAAATTTCTCTATTTTCCTCCTTAGCGATAGCAGATGTGTTTTGCTCACAGCTATTAATGACTCACTCACCAATTGGGAGCATCTGTGCATTTCAAGCTCTCAAACTGTTAACAATTATAAGGCTGCACAACCAATTGAAAGAAAAAATATATAGAATCACAAATTCTCTGGAAAGTATTGCTGTTGTGATTAGATTTTGCAATATTTTTTAAAATAAGAAATCAAGATTCAGGTCACTGTGCACGTTCTAAACACATCCAGGGGCATTTGAGAGAAGACTGTAATATGAACTGTCAGAGAGCCTCCTCATGACAGTTTTGTTAACAGTCATGCCTCCATTTAAAGCTTCCACATTGTTTCACTGGATGCTTTTGTGCATGTGCCGTATTTTGTGGGGTTCGGTGGATTTTCTTTGCTGCAGGGAGCCCGTGATGGTCCTGGGGAGGGCCGCTTTTTGAAAGTGGACAAAGAGCTAGCTTGTCAGCTAGACCCATTTGGGACCTGCCGATTTCTTCTTCTGAGACACTGGTGAGGCGGCCTTGTCCTTACTTGTTTAGCACCTCTTGTGATGCCTCCACTGTGCTGCAGGTGTGGGGGCTCTTGGTGCCTCTTCAGGGGTGTCATCAGTTGTGGTACGACACATTGTTGCTGTTTATTAGCTGACCCAATGGAAGCATGTACAAGTTGAATAAGAGGGGTCCCAAGATTGACCTCTGGGGTACTCCACAGGTCATGGCAATTTTGTCTGAGACACAGTTGCCAATTTCGACAAAGTACGTCCTATCCTCGAGATAGGACTTGAACCAGTTTAGCGCAGTACGAGAGATTCCCGTACCACCTAGTTTTCTAACCTGTGAAGTAAGATCCCGTGTGACCGCAAATAAACAATTCTGATTCTACAGGCTCGTTTGAGTTTGGCAGCAGCGGCAAAAGCGAGCTCCCTGCCCAAGATGATATCATTCTGGATGCCAAGCTAGGTTAACATGGCGTCTTTACTTTCCACCCCAGAAACCCTAAAAACATGAAATAAAATGTATCCTAAGGCATCATAGAGGCCACCGGGATGGAAAGCAAGGGTACCATGCTTGATCACTGAAAGGTCAAATATGCACTAAAATTAACTTATTTTTTCGCATAAAAAGTTGTATAATGCACCTTTAAATATGTTTTGAGAACTCTGTGCTTTCTTTAGTAATTAATGCATGTGCAAAAGCATATACTTTATTACATTTATAGTTAAAGGCCCTATATCTGATTTTTCGGGGGTTTGTGTTACAAAGAATAAAAGAAGGAGCTATTGTGTTCCAAACACATTTTTAACATCACAATTCTAAACAGGCACATTTAACAACTTACAGGGTCACTTTTCAGGGTCACTGTCAAAAACATGCTAGAAAACTAGCAAATAAGTTCATGAAAAAGACAAAAAATCTTTGTTCCACTGCTAGAAACAAAATCAGGTATACGGAGTTCCTCTTTATAGGTTCGCTTACTGTCTAGCAGTAGAGACATATGTTTTGAGGATTGATTGATCGATTGATTGAAAACACAGATATCATTTCTCTGTTTCTTTGTTGCCTCAAAATACAATTCATTTCGTAAATATATTATTACTTATATTTCAGAGTAGTATGTCCCGTCAGAACTTGAAAGCTAAGCAGGGAAGGGCCTGGTCGGTACTTGGATGGGAGACCGTTTGGGAACACCAGGACGCCCTGGGTGAATCTAGTGTGTGAGTGAGTGGTTGGTGGTGGTCGGAGGGGCCGATGGCGCAGACTGGTTGCCTCGCTTCCGCCAGTCTACCCCAGGGCAACTGTGGCTACAATAGTAGCTTACCACCGCCAAGTATGGAGTAAATGAATAATGCAATGTAAAGCGTCTTTGAGTGTCCAGAAAAGTGCTATATAAAACCGATGTATTATTATTAGTATTAGTATTAGTATTATGTATATTGCTGATGGTTTTCTCACAATTTACAATGTCTAAATTTATTTGACAAATATTGTTTAGATACTGTATGTGTGTGTGAGATGTGTGTCTTCACCTAACTTCATTCAAGCATAATTGTACATTATATAAGAACAAAGGCTACTTCAAATTTGGCTTTGCTTTAGTTTGTAGTAGAATTGTTTTCTGCATAACAGCAGCGATTCATGAGCGGTTATTTTACCACACTCTGATTTCACCCACACACTCTTGTCAACACTGTGATGCCTGTGGTTTCAGGAAATAAAATAAAAGTCAATTTCCAGTACCTTTCATTGGAGATACATCCCTTTTTCCACAAACAAAGTCACCCCAAGGGCCTCATTGCACTGGCTCTCTTATTGCCTTGTTATCAGGAACCGTGTCAAGCCTGTATTGGCCCCGTGTGACTCCGAAGCAAATATTGGCATTGCCTTTCTAATCATATTTGCCTCTGTAAAATGTCACTGATGAAGGTGTGCGTGTGTGTGCGTGTGTGGTGTGTGTGTGTGTGTGTGTGTGTGTGTGTGTGTGTGTGTGTGTGTGTGTGTGTGTGTGTGTGTGTGTGTACTTACTGTGAGCCAGCTCTCCCTTAGTGCAGTATTAGCATGTTTTTATCTGCACAGCTAATGAAAGAGCAATAACAGAGTATGGGTTGGGGGGCTGGACTTGCAGAGTGGAGGCCCGTCTGCTATCTTCTTCTCCAGCAGTCCTAATTTACCACTGTAATGAGCAGGCAGCCGTGCATGGTCATCAGCCAATTATATTTGGTTACCATGCAAACAGTGAGCATCATGGGATGTCATTATACAAAGAAATATAACCGGGCTCTATTACAATGCATAGGAGGAAACAAATGCTAGCCATTTTCTCAAATGTGAATTCCATGCGAGGGGGTAAGAGATACATTATATAGTTCAGCAAGGGGTAACCTCACATACAAGAATTTGCTGTAGTGATATTCAAGGTTTCTCATCTCCCTCATTTCCCATCCATATAAGTGTTGTTATTCACTGAGTATTATAGATAGATAGATAGATAGATAGATAGATATATAGGAAACACATCAAACATCTCAGTCCAGAAAAGTGCAGTCTCAACATCTCAAGGCTGACCAGGGAAAAAAGGATGCACCGGAGCTCAGTTTTGAGTGTACCTATGTACATGCAATATTTCAGGAGTTTTATTTTGAACAAATTTGCATAACATTCTAAAAAGTATTGTGTGTAGATTGATGAGAAAAACACAAATTGAATCAATTTTGTAATGAGGCTGTAACACAGCCAGGAGAGTGTAGGGGTGTCTACTTTCTGGATCCACAGTACAGTATGTTAACCGCGGACCTCGTGAGTTACCCGCATATCAGGTCGGTTCGGGTCATGGAATAACCATTTGATCACAGAGTGGGTTAGGGCGAGGAAAAAAGGCCTCTGCTCATACTCGATGTACGTGTTTTATTGAGATAGATTGGAGCCATACCATTTATAAACATTTATGAGGTGCAGGATTATAAATGTAATTCGTGACTCAACAGGAAGTGTAATGCATAATTTGTAGGGGTGTAACGATACGTTTTTTGACCGATACGATACGTATCGATTTGAGGCCAAACGATTCGATGTAAAACGATATTATTATTTTTTTGGACCGATACGATTCAATCGATACAGTGGATTTTCGATACGATATTCGATACTTTAACATTGGATTTTCAGCAAATTAAGCAATAATTATTACAAGTAACTGAACATAAATACAACAGAAGGCATTAGGCATTTTATTTCAAAATTCACTTCAGATTTGCTGATTGTTGAATCAAACAGTGGACAAAATACACTCACAAAAGTGCAATAAACAGCTAAGATAAAGAGCTGCATATATTTTAGTTACAGCATAATCTTTTCTCCAGTTTATTTTCAGTTAGAGCCTGTGCTGGTGGGATACCTTTAACCTTAAGACCTCTCCTCTTTTGGCTTTACATCTTCTTGAGTGAAGCCCACAAATACAGCTTATACAGCTTTTCAGTGAGTGGGACAGGAAAAATAAAGGGCCGCTGTCACATTACAAGTTACCTTACAAAGTTACCTGGGTGTACACTGCACGATTTTGACCGTTAGATCTCACACACAGACACTGTAGTGTCTATATTATAGACTCTGAACGCAGAGCACCTCATTCTCTCTCTACAACCTCTGTTAACAGCAATGCCAACAAAATACAACACTAGCAGCGCATTGCCAGAGCCAAAAGCAACAATACCCAGCTATTAACAGACTGCATTTTACGACGAGTTTCTCTCATAAACATAGTTAGCGAGCGCCACCAGTTCATCCGTAGCCTGAAATGCTACGACAGACTTCAAAAACTTTGACCCATACGGCCCAGGCCTGTGCAGGCTTGTTAATTTTACAATCACCACATCTTGCAATGTAACATCTAAAAATCGTATAAGACAAAAGGATATCTTGCTGTGTACACTCAGCTTTAGACCCGAAACAGAACTTTATCGCTCACCTGGCTGCTGTGAGTAGCTTTTCGCTGCTCTACTTTCCTTCGATGCTGCCGATGTGGAGGCTCTTGTAAACGTATGATTGTCAGGCTGCCGTTATATTTCCCTTGGCATTTATACAGTCTACCACCAGCGACCCGTTGTCTGATGATTATCATCTTTCTTGCAAAAATAAACGCGTCTTCGATGAACGCGCAAACAGCGTGCTTCTGTTATGGTTGCGCCCATAGGTTGCTCCTGACGTAATTCCCCTGCGCCCACTGGCCGCTGCAGGCGCTTGATGATGACGCAACGTCACCAAAAAACGGGCTAAAAGTTGAATAAAGTCACATTTAGCCCAATATTTTAAGCGGAAATAATGTAATTGTATTTGATTTAATGTTTATCTCCAATATATCGATACAAATCGATCATTATTAATTAAAAGCGATGTACATCGATGTGTGGCCAGGATCGATGCAAACTAGCCGAGCGCCGATCGATGTAGCGGATCGAAGACATAACATATCGATACATCGATTAAATAGATGAATTGTTACACCCCTAATAATTTGTAATGTTTGCAGGGTGGGGTGGTGCAGGTTGTAAAAATAGAAGTAGTGTTGCGGCGCGGGTTCGACGCTGCAGGTCTTGACCCGTGCATCAGTATTTTGCATAGATATTAACCTGCTGCTTAATAGTATAAATTTCAATATATTATTATATTTGATTATATTTTGGGGTAAAACATAATAGTATTTAGCCATTTCAATGGGCCCTTATAGCTACATTAAACATTACACATTAAAATGGTATAGTCTCGAAGACCGTTTTCAGAGGGTCGCGGCCCTTTGCCTTAATGTTCATCAGTAGTTTTGTTTATTAATTGAGAACCACTCTAAGGCACATTTGTGTTTTAATCACCACCTTCATTTTTATTTTACCATAACCGTCAATTAAGCATCTGGTGAAACATCTGCTTTCCCACAGCTCTATGTCCAAGCGAGGGAATAAATGGAGGTGTCACGCCGAAGAAATAGCCGTGGACAACCCAATTTTTTCTGAGAAATGAAACAGGGCTCCAGACTAACATTTTTGGTTGGTTGCACTGGTACGCCCAAGTATCAGGTGCACCTGGACATAATTTAAGAGTACCACTTTAGAAACATCTGAACGTTCCCTTCAAGCGGGATTCATTGCCAAAACCATAGATATAAAATAGAAGAGATAACCAGTGTTCCGTTCAGCCCCAGTAATGATCCCGAGTGTCTGTGTTCATGGCTGCTTATTCTCATCCTACAAAGCCTGTTCCTTAAAAGGGCAAAATAAATAAATGAACTTTTGAACGATATTCTAATTTTGCGAGTTTCACCTGTATATCTGTATCAATTCATCTTCTATAAACTATTTTCTACATAATGATAAATGTTTTTGATCTTTTTTGTTGTATTATGCGGATGCATAATGCAGATGCACCAGTGCAACCAAGACATAATATTTAGTTGCACTCAGTTAACGTTTGGTCACAATTACAACGAAGCTGGGTGCGATTTTGAACCCTGTAAAAGTTAACAAAAAAAACACTATCAGTTAGAGCAGACTTGGAATGCAGCACACCTTTGACACTTCCACTGTCTGAGCTCGCAGGATGTCTGTGTGTTAACAAACACGTTTGAAATATCTGCTAATTAATGGACCATCTAGCAAACCATTTAGTTTTGCTGTTTGCAAAGGTTTTGCTCAATAGTTTATTTAAAAAGAAAATGCAAAAAGAAACTGCCTTAATGTTAAAAGAAGGAAATTGTGACAGGGCTTTATAAAGCATTGTTGATTTAGACTTTTCTTGGAAAATATATTTTACACGAGGTAATTTTCATTAACTACATAGTATATTATGGGAAAGATTCTATATGAAGGCTATTCTAAATTTGACAAAAAGGGGTCTAAATCTTGTACTAAAGAACATCCTGTTTACTAGTTGCCGTCCAATGCGAAGCAAAAGAGAAAATAATCAGGCAGAAGTCAGTAAAGACATACTGTAGAGGAGAGTTAAATTATGGGACTTCCTGCTGCTTTCACTTAGGACTAGAGCGGTGCAGGGGATTTGTAGGGTCTGGAGATGAACAGAAAACCAATTTCCCCTCATGGCTACATCTGCCACTGTGAATTTATATGGTTGTTGAGGTAAAAAAGGGAAAATAGATGTGATCAAACATCAAGGGGACTTGAAGACACATAATGCCATGGACAGAAAAGAGGAAAGTGTCAAGAAAAACACGAGATGAAACCAAAAATATTGTTGAGATACATTAGGAAATTAGAAAGATAAAAATAACCAGGAAAAATATGCCAGAACCCAAGTCCAATGACTCAAACACTATTATCTTGACTTAAATACTGATATTTCACCACAGAACATGCAGCTTCTTCAACAGGCTGAGTCTAACTTTGTCACATAAACCTAGTGTGTCCCACAAGCCTTTGAACCTGGGTGTTTGAACTCTCGCCTGTGTCTGTGAAATAAATAAACTCATTAAAATCCACCATGCAACTCACACAGGATATTTTTGATTTGGTCAGATAATCTAAATGATTAAAATGCATTATTATACGGCCCTTCACAATGCAAGTAGAACGCTCCATTGATTTGAATGTGATTTCCCAACGTTCTACCGGTCATTATTTTTTGATAGAAGACCTCTGAAAAAAATAATGACCGCTGCCAATGGCAACGGAGTTCGTGCTTGTAATACAGGTCTTTCATATCACTCCGCGAGTAGTAGTAGCGGACAGGCGGACACTATCTCTGTCCCCGTCCCTGCGAGAGAAGTTGAGGGAATCACTCGTGAAGTTAACGGGAGTCCGACTTTCAACTTACCCAGAGATTCACCACCATTCCTCCTCTCCAACTGCACCTTCAACTAAGTAGCTAGGCTAGCAATAAGTAGCTAGCTGTGCTGCTACTAGCCTCGCCACACTGCCTGGAATCAACAAACGTTGCCAAGCGACGCGCAAACTTTTGGGAACTATTTGCCGCGGAAATCATTAAATAAACCTTTCTGTCCTCATAAAAGTGTATGCAGTTTATTTGTGTGTGTACAGTTGGCAAACAGCCGTATAATAAGCGGGATAATGTATAGAACGCCGGTCATTATCGGGAAAATAAGTACCGACAGGGCGAACTGGACCCCGACGCGCAGCGGAGGGGTCCACTTCGCCCTGAAGGTACTATACATTATCCCTTACAGAATACATGGTTCAGGTTTGGCCTTTCTGCACCCACATCCTCTCCAACCAGAGCCAAGCACTCAATTACCATAACACATTCATATACAGCATGCACTATCATAAGTGTCTTGATCTATGGCATTTCTTCTGTTCACAATTATTGAATGCAAATCCCAGCAATCTTACATCACCATTTCTCAGCGAAACTGCGGAGTCACACAATGTCAGTGCATTATCACTCAGGCCCTAAAATGAAACATAAGCTGTCATAGACCTCAGCTATTCTTCACAGGGAATGAATGTGCAATTGTGGGCTAAAGGGAGTTTGTGGCAGTGTGTTTCTGCGAAAGCTGCCATCCTGCTGAAGATTAATGAACAAGTTGGTGGGTGCTACCCAGTTCGCCTTCCATTCTCAGTGCATTGTGATTTATGGACAGCCAGCAGTCCTGGAGTTATAATTTGAACCGGGTTTGTTTTCCTACATATAGATAGAATTTTAAATGTAATGATTAATGGGTGTTTGTGTCATTTGTATTGATTACTCCTTGGTGATGAAGTGTGTGGTATCCCTCATGTGCAAATGCAACCACAACAACTACTACCACTACTACTACAACAACAACAACAGTGTTGCTTGCTGAATAATGTCTTCCCCATTGTTTCTTCCCTATTGGTGCATAGTTTTGTTGTTATTTTTCATATTTTCTCTTGTGTTATTTGTACTAAATGTGGAAAGTAAAGGGGTATGGAGAATTGTTGGTTGATGTGTCTCTTGTGAAAAACACATGTTTTCCACTTTACCCGAATGCTATTGATTGTGGGAAGTTATGTTGAAACAGTGATGCTTCTGTGAGTTTTTTTTTTTTTAATATTATTTGGATTATCTCAGTTCTACTTTTACTCAGACAGTATACAATTTCACAGCAACAATACTTGGGAACAGCTCTGGGAACTCTCTCTCAACCTCTACTGTTGCTCTCCCTTTCATTCCCCATTCCAGACATAAATCTGACCTTGCCACAGCTTGTAATTGCTGTGACTTGGATGTTTCTCTAGTGGCCAAAAATGTAATCAAACAAGAAGCCTAGCATTGCTTCTTGTTTCGAGCTCCTAGCTAACGTTTTGGGAAGGGGGGAAAAATGGTCAAAATAGAGGGCACCAAGTCAATTAAACTGACGCTCCAAATATGTTTCTAGCTCATTTGATACATGATGAGGAAATCATTTCTAAGACTGGCTGGCAATGCTTGGCTGATTGTGTGGTAGATGTGGGCACAATTGCAAAACCACCTGGCCATTTTTGCATTTCATAATTTCACTAGTTTGGAAAAACTCTGCGAGATCAACATATGATGTAGCTTATTTTCCTATAGACAGACCTTAGTGTTAGTTATCGTACCTATGGGAAGCTGAAACATCAAAATATGATGTTTCAGCTTCATCATAATGTTTTATGCTTTGTATTTTTGGGATATTTATACTTCATCTGACTTTTAAATAATATTATTATAAATGGGTCTGGGTACCGTTAAACAATATCAGTCTAGTATCGAGAAAAAAAAGGTTTAGGTACTACTTGTATTGAAAAAAACAAAGTATCAAAAGCAGGTACCGAAAAGAAATCTGAAATCTTTATATTTAAGTTTCATGCTATTGGTCATCAAAATTTTAAAGAAAAAATTGAAACACAAGTTGCATCCATCCATCCATCCATTT
The DNA here is from genome assembly GCA_007210695.1 of Neogobius melanostomus. NCBI lineage: Eukaryota > Metazoa > Chordata > Actinopteri > Gobiiformes > Gobiidae > Neogobius > Neogobius melanostomus. The sequence continues at coordinate 3,054,252 of VHKM01000221.1, read as the reverse complement.
TCTTCAAATTGTCCGTTGCCGGGTCGTGGGAGCAGCTGTTGGAGCTGCCCAAATCACATTGCACCAGCCCCTATGGCTACTCCTGCAGGTGGTGGGTCCACAGAAAGACCTCATGGTTCTAACCGGGCCTGTTGGTCTCTCATAAGGGGCTTCTGAACCGCTCTTTGTCTGACCCGTCACCTAGGACCTGTTTGCCATGGGAGACCCTACCAGGGGCACGAAGCCCCCGACAACAGAGCTCCAGGATCATTCGGGCTCTCAAACCCCTCCACCACGTTAAGGTGGCGGTTCCGGGAGGGGACACAAGTTGCAAAAAATAAAAAATAAATAGAAAATTGGGGAAAATAAAATATAAATATTGAGAAAAAAATTGGGGGAAATAAAATTATGGGGAAATTGGGGAAAATAACACAAAGTAAAACTGGGGGGAAAAAGTGGAAAAAATTGGGAAATTATAGGGAAGCATTTTTGAAAAATATATGGAAACATTTGTGGGGAAAAAACACGTTAAAAATTAGTTAAAGAATGGGGGAAAATAAGAAAAACTTGGAAAGTGTTTTTTCTGCCCTTTTGTTGTCAAAGGAAGTTTCTTCATTGTTTCACCTCAAACAAATGATACAAATGCAAAAGAAATTAAATGGAAGGAAAAGGAATACATTAACATTATGAATCTGTTTCATGGTTCTATATGACAAATTATTTAGCATAGGTATCAAAAACAGGACTGGTTTGTGAGGCTCTTAAACTACCAGTGGCACCCAGGCAGCTCCCCAGGCCAACTGCTGCTCCAGGAGAAATCCATTCCACCTAGGCTAACCTCATTCATGCTTCAGCACTAGTAATGCTTCGGCATTACAGTCTCTAACACAGTTCAAATGCTAGAGATACCCACACCGGCTATTATTTTCCTGTTTTCTGTTGTTTGTACCAAATTATCATTGTTTTTTCTGTGCACTTTAGGGAGGTCTCATTGCCCTTCTCCTCCTCATCCTTCTCTTCACCCTGGTTCTCTACACTCGTCATCGGTGGTGCAAACGTCGCCGGGTCCCACAGAAGAGTGCCAGCACCGAGGCCACGCATGAGATCCACTACATTCCCTCCGTCCTGCTAGGGCCACAGGGCAGGGACAGCTACCGGGGCTCCAGGAACACCCACCAACATGGCAGCTCCGTCATTGGTATGCCCATTCGCGAGACACCCATCCTTGACGACTACGACTGCGATGAGGACGATCCGAATGCCCAGATGTCCTCCTTCAACTCCACGCCCAACCAGATCCACAACAAACTGAGCGATGGAAAGGTGCAGGATGGTTATGGCACCGTCGGGGGCCGTACGGACATGATGTGCCAAGAAGACAGTGTACAACGAAATTTTGACACAGAAGGTAAGTAATTGTGAAAAATGTGGCTTGAAATATTAGGACCTCCTGTGGTGACTACCTCGAATGTTGTTCTGCTTAACTATCACTTATCTATCAGAATAACAATAAGAAATAAATGTAACAACTGGATTGAAACTCATAGGCCTATACCTTCACTCCATTTGTGCATCATCCTTCATTGATTGGATTTTTTTCTGACCACATAAAACCTGGAAGACTACACAAAAACTTCAGATATACTGCTACCCATTTGTCAAGCCATTACAGTCGACCTTGTGTGCCTGTTTTATTGACCTTGCCTATGTTTTGTGCTTCTACTGTACTATATACTAGCGCCTTGATAATGAAACCCCCCTCCAATATATGCCCTAATCGTATGTTTAATCTCAGGAAATCTACCTTGTGCAATTTTTTGGGTCAGAAATGGTTATGCAAAAATGAGTTTCCTGTGACTTATTATTCCACTGTGAGCAGAATGCAGCAGAATATGTGAAAATGTGTTGTCCTCAGCGGTTGTCCTGTCCTCCCATTTGCCAGTCTGATTCGTACATCCGTGTAGGCTTACAGTGCCAGCTCCCCAGATGGCCAGGCCTGGACACTTCACTCTGCTCTGGTCAGCTCTCCCCGTGTTCTCTAGCACAGCCTGTTCTGCCTCCATTCGTCAAAAATGGGCAGTTTTACACAACGCAGTTTAAAGCATCCGTGACAATGTTAAAAGTGCTGCTTAGTCACACACTGTATTCACTGACCAAAGTAAAAGCATCTGTTTGCATTTGGCTTGACTTCAAATATGTAGTGTATGTCAAGCAGTAATGTAATAGTGTGATCTAATGTAATGTGCAGAGGTGGAGAGTGCTCGGGGAGATTCTCTGGTCGATTAGATGTTGATGCGTGTCAGTGTGTGACCCAGTGGACTTGGCTTGACTTCAGGCAAGGACACAGTCAATGTACCTTTTATTATACAATTAAAGCTCTCTGTTTTAGTTGTAAACATTTGTCAAAATGTCTCTCCCACTTAGCCTGAAGATAAACAGTTTGATTCGTGCTTCTGGCACTGCAGGTTAAAGGGGGGTAATATGTAAAATCGACTTTTTCAAGCTTTACAGTACATCATGTTATTATGTAATTCCCTCATTAAAAACATGCCTGGAGTGTTGCCTTGGCTCATTCACGTATGTTTGAGTAATTTTTAAAAACTCTGACGGGAGCCATTTTAGGTGTAGCTTTGCCTGAGTCCTCCTAGGAACGCCCCCACCTCCTGGAGACGCCTCGGACCTTTCGTCACCAGCCGAGTTACCAACCACTGCTCCTCAGCAGAGCCCCCTCGCCGCATGTCGAGCGCAGATGTAAACAGTCAGTAATCACAGAGGATTAGCTTCATGTGTTGTAAACTGGAGCTGCAGCAGCTCTAGGACTTTTACAATGACACACATCAGTGTTTCTTTTACCTAGACACCCAGGATTAAAACCGGTGACAAGAAAACTTATTTCCATGGCGGGATATGCGCCGGGAATGTGTTTGGGCCTTGATGATGCTCTGATAGCATTCCCTCCGGAGAAAGCTAATGCTACAAGCTAAAGCTCCGGTCATCATGTGAAAACGAGAAATATGCACGAATAAAGTCAATAAAACCACAATGAACCGTTTAACATTGATCACACACTGAGTCGGGCTTGTTGATTTTGACGTGTATTGCTCACATTTCATCAACAATGGGTCATAGCCGAGTGGTTTTCTCCCGGAGCTAACAAGCTATTAGCCGCGAGGAGCTAACAGCTAGCTCGGAACAATTCATAGAAAACAAGCAGCATATTATGCACTAATAACGCCAATAAAGCAGGCAACTACTTGAAGCAGCCTTTATGATGATCACACAATGAGCCTGGCTTTACACATTTGTGGTTTAAGGCATCAACAATGAGCTGTAGCCAATTGTAACATGCTAACGGGGGTAACCTCGAATAACCATTGTCCACCTGCACAGATAATGTCCCTGGGCAGATCCTAGACCATGGGGGTATAGTTAAAGATCTATAAGACATGGCAGTAGCGAAGAGTGACTAGATAGTCTCCAAACAGCAGGTATTTTCAGGTTCGTCTCCAAAGTCACTTTCTGGGTCAGATGCAGAATCAAATCATATCTTGCGTGGCCATTGTTCAGAAAGTGATAAAGCGTAGCTCCTTTCCAACAGTAAAATTAAAATGCACTGAAAATTGATCATAGTTTCAATGCGTGTGGAGGAGATGAGAGGAGAATGCATGCAGTAGTGTTGTGATGATGGCACAGACAGCGTGCTGAAGGGGGCATGTCGGAAAGCGTCGGGGCTTCTTAAAGAGAAAGAGGCTTATTTCAAGACGTTCGCTACAGCCATTTTGCAAGAGCAAATTTATTCAAGGCAGTTATTTTAATTTACTGCATTTACAGACCAACATAAGGTTGCATCATCATTGTAGTGTGCTATAGACTGGTACTATGTGATTGAAAAAAGCATAATACTAATCCTTTAAAGGAATAGGCCACCGTTTTGTAGAGCATGAATGTCTGAGTATATAAAAAAACATTTAAGTCTCTGACCCATTCCTGTGCTGAGTTATGATTTTTTAAAGAAATAGCCAGAATGCTTACTCCAGCCACTAGGGAGCAGCTTAAATGTAAAAAAAAAAGGAAATAATTCCACCCGTGTCCAGCAAAGGGCACAATAAGGACATAAAGGACATAATAAGAGATCAGGATATAAACAACATATTATAGCCATGTGGTGAATGGTCAGTCTGCCCCAGGGCGGGTGTGGCTACAAAAGTAACTTACCGTTATCGAGTGTGGAGTGAATGAATAATGACTTCATGTAGCACTTTGAGAAACATGTGACACAGGCGGATAAAGCACAATAAGTGTAAGCCATTGTTATTTATTAGGCCACAGTCCTTCACAATGCAGCCCGCGAACCGGGGGCTGAATTTGGCCCACGACCCAAAACAAGTTCGACACTCCTTTTTTACTGTATCCTTGGGCAAGGCACCCTCATTACCTTTATAGCTGTACACTGTAATGTGTTGGTGTTAGAATAATTGATTGGTAGGTAATTTACAGTATTTGTCAGTCAGGCGCAAAATGAAAGGTATGATTCAGTTAGTTGATCTTACAAATAGTAAAATATTTTATCCATCGGTTTTCTGAGATTTAAGTAACATTTAAGTAAGTTACTTTACAGTTGGGTGATACTGACAAAAAGGAGAGTATTTTGGCTATATATGTTGCAAACTACTGTATCTGGTGTGTTCCCAGCCTTTATTCTAATTTTATTTCTGGACACTGACGATAATTAATATTGTAATTTTGCATATTTTCAAAACAACAATTTTGATATTATTTTGAAGATTATTTAAAGAATTAGAGGCCTAAGACATTTTTTTCTTTTTTGCTGTACCAATCTTTAAATTCCTCACACAAAACATAATATTTTCAGAAACATTATATTTTAGTAATATCATCAGTGCATGATTATTACACAGCAAAATGTGTATGTTGTTTTCAGCCAACTCTGATTAGAGGCTGGGGAACAGACTGTCTGAGCTCAGTTTGGCACCATGTACACATCATATTTCTGTAGTAATTAGCTGGCAGGGAGAAATATGACTTGTACTTTCATTTGCATTATGAATAAACCTTTTTGTTTATCTTTAGATTAATTACACATTTTCAACAAGCCCAGTCAAGGCACAAATTGCTCAAGGGCCATACATTTCCTGCTTGTTTAACAATGCCTGCCCTGTACAGTAGGTTGTCCTTTAAAAAATAATGTAGCTAAATTAATTAAATGCACCAACAACAAAAAAAAGCCAATAAAACTCCAAATGACAAATCAGTATCTCCTGTTTACTGACCTCACTGCACCATCTTCAAATGTGTATTAAAATATTTTGGTCAATGTTATGTCTTTTATTTGACTGCACAATTCAAATAAACAAACCCTCATCCTATAACTTTCTTTCCAGACCGTTCAGTGCTTATTCACATGGTGAGGGTTGAGAAAGCAGATCTAAGATGTTTTATTGCTGACTGAACATTATGTATAACACTCACTAAATAATTTAGTTTAGTTTAGTTTATTTATTTGTTTGAGCAGTTGACCTGCTCAAAGGGAGTGGGCCGAAGCCAAAGGCTTATAAGCGCCCACCCCAAAAATAAAAACAATAACATTACATTTAACATTTGCAAGGTAGCAAATCATAAACCATGAACATAGAGCAAAGTAACAACAAATAATGAATAAAAAACAACAGCAAAGTAAAGAAACAACAGCAAAAGAATGTGCTACAACTCATATCTAAGAAATATAAACTCTTTGTAAACTTTTTTAAAATGTACCAGGTTATTGCAAAGTTTGATGTTTTGATCTAGATTATTCCATATTTCAACACCACGTCTCGTGGGACACATGCTTTTCATGGTTGTTCTGGAGTACTGTTTGTCGAAGCTCATCTTATCTCTCAGGTTGTATTTGACTTCTTGTTTGCAAAACATATTTTGTATACTTTCAGGGAGCGACTTTTGTGAGGCTTTGAACATGATTTGAGCCATCTTAAATTCAGTAAGGTCCTCAAATCTCATTATTTTTGATTTAAAAAATAAAGGATTTGTGTGTTCACGGTATCCAGCTAAATGGATTATTCTTATTGCCTTTTTCTGAACTTTAAACAATGGGTCAAGATTACTTTTATACGCATTTCCCCAGATCTCTACACAATATGTTAAATGGGGGAGGATAAGTGAACAGTATATAGTATATAGAGCTTTGTTATCAATGATATATTTAAATTTATTCATTATAATTCAAATAATCAGTTGAAGAAGGAGCTGAAGAGTTAACTGTTAATATCTAATGCCCAAGAAAATTAGCAAAAATACATCAATAAAAACGAAACAATTGGTAGATCAGATTCTTCTTTGAGAGACATTTTGTGCACCTGTGAATGTTATTACCCCGCCTAAGGTTCATAGTTGCACAGACTCTCCTGTCTCATGCTCTGTTGATGCACACTTATTCTCATCTCATACCCTGTCTCCTCCCCTTATGCTGCCAATTACTCCCAAGGTCACATTCATGCATTGTCTGCAAGTCTTAGTTTATTTCTTGCTTCTTTCCCTTCTTCCCTTTCAGGTAGTACTCATATAGTGAAATCTTCTGCAAATACCTGGGTCCTCATTCAATACCCTCAAACCATAGTTTCTTGACATTGACAGTTGAATGCACCGGCCATTAACTTGCACACCTGTTCTTTGGTACCATCTCTCACAAAGTCACCAAATGGCAATCTCTGTCTCTTCTTTTTTTTTGTTATCAGTGTGTCCTTCCTGACAGATAACCCCATTCAGACGGACACTCTGCTATTATCCCTGCGGATTATGGCCATAGCTCATATGCTGGTGTTCAGTAGCAGCTTTTGTTTCACAGACAACTAAACAAATGAGGACTGTCACTTTCAATCTTCGCTGTAGAGTTTTTGGATTTGGAAAGGCTTATGGAGAGATGAAACATGAGTCTAATTCAGGTGAAAAGCTTATCTGTTGAGTTATGAGAGGATGCAGGGTCACTATTACAAAATCATGAACATCCATGTTTGTAGCTTTCTGTATTTTATCCATACAGAAAAGAATTTTAGATCAAAAGGGTAAAATGAAAAAAGATTGTCTTATTTTCAAATATTTTGCATCAGGTTAAAACGTAAACAAAAATGAAAAACACAGAAATAGTACTTTTGTTGTTGCTCAGTATATTTTATATGTATACAGTTGTATTGAGTTGCCTTGTGTACGAAATGCGCGGTATAAATAAAGTTGCCTTGCCTTGCCTATTTGTGTGTCCAGAGAACAAAAAAAATCTCCCACATTGTCAGATTATGTGCTTCAAGAATAACATTTGCTTTGGGATCACGTTTTCAGCCTGAACCTTTGCCAACCGGAGGCTTCATATTTGACATGTTTGTTCAAATCAGCGACAAAAGCCTTGTGAAAACATTTTAAATATGTCTTTCAAATTAGCTTTTCGCTGCATCATTATAAAGGTCCAAAGCTTGCAGACATAATGCATGAAGTCTTTTGTATATAAGGCAGCTGTTTTTTAAGATTTTGAAAATAAAGCATTTTGTATTTTTCCAGGATATTGTAGTGATAATATGACCAAGGGGTTTTTGATCCATAATTGTTATGGACTTTTTAAAAAGGGTTTATATGAGTTTTCTATTTGTTTCTCCAGTGAGTGACCAGGATGTAATGCAGTAATCTATGTGTGAATTGGGATCTTCATAATGAATCAAGTCCGCATATTGCATATTTTACTTGGGAAATATCACTGCCAAAACCATTTTGTTTGTTTTTCAGCCCTAGAAATGCTCAAAAAGCTGCTGCACTTAAATACCACAAATCTGGCAACCCTGTTTGTGAGAAAACCTTTGTGTGCAAGTTGATTTTTAACGATTACCCATTTTGAGTTTTATAGGTTTTATAAAATAAAGCTTGTTGTGCCTTTGGCCAAACATTATTTCAATGTGAAAAGACTCACAGAGTTTTATTGGACATGGATCATGTTTCGCGCTCAGACACCAGGGAAGACAATGAATTGTATGAAATACATTGGCCTAATTAATTAATTAATTGAGAAGTTTTCCCCTGGAGTCCAGACACTGGCAGTGGCGTAGCAAGGGTACCAAGGGGCCCCAAGCAAGAATGTCAGTAGGGGGCCCTCTGGTGGCCGCTCGGTGTACTGCGCACTGGGAGAGAGGATTGCTCCATCCGAAACCGTGAAATTGGTAAGAGGTCTTACGCCAAACCGGATGTGCGTCAGCGTCCGCCATGATAAGATGCGTCCGAATTGGGCTTTCAGTTAGGAAGGAGTTAGGGAAAGTGGCCTGTATGCTAACTATCATAGCCACTTTAGCATAGGGACCTCTGATGCTAACTTACTGGCGATTAGGAGCTATGTGCCATCCCATAAGCCACTGCGCCAATCTCCCCACCCCCTCGCCCCACCCTCGAGTGATTCATGCGCAACCACTGTTGATTGACAGGTGCACATTTAATAATAAAAATAATTTAAAAAAAAAAGATTCTGCACAAGCCAAACTTTATAAAACTGACAAAATACATGTTGTCGTCCCCACAGCTCAGTCACATGGTTTTAAAGAGCCTCCTCAGTAAATGGCCTAAATGAAGCAGTTTGTGCTTTTGCTTCATTTAGTAGAAACTCAAGCCACATGGCTAATTTGCATACTGTAGCTTTATGAAACCGCTGTTGAGATAAAATAAAGGGAAATGTGAAGGATCATTTGGATGATTCTCTTTTTTTCACCTTAAATGTCTTTATTTGCACACTATTTTGTTGTTGGACAATATACAGTAGGGGGCGGTATGCGCTTTTGTTTGGCTTGCACTCAAGAAAAACAGCTGTTGGTGATGTCACTTCCCCTTCCCCTGGGTAAGGACGGTCGAATTGGGCAAATGCTGCTGAAGCTCTAGTTCACTAACTGCATAGAGATCTAACAGTTGACCCCATGAAAGGTTAAGGATTAGTTGCTAGTGTTAGTACTTAGAGGCTACAATTTAATGGTTTCGGATGCAGCCGATGTCATTTGGGTAGGAGCGGGTCACCTGACAACTCCCATAATGCAGTTCTCTGCATAGGTTTTCCTCAGAACAGAAGGCTGAGGTTCTTTAGGTCATGAAGAGAGTTACAATAAACTAGTTTCACTATTAGAAATATAATCTGGTGGAGCCATGAGTAAAAAAGTCTGTCCACTGCTCATTATAAGTTAACATTGGGGAACCATGACTCATTAAAGCATGCAGCAGGATGGGGATCAACAGCGCCACGGAGCATCGGTGGAGACTTGATGTAACTGCATCACAAAAATCATTAGGAAGACTGTGTATATCAAGCGTTTATTGCAGGTGTCTGAAAAACGGGTTGGTGCATTGGGGCCCTTTACAGTTGGGGGGCCCCAGGCAGCTGCCTGCTTTGCCTTATGGAAAGCTACGCCTCTGGACACTGGTGGTGGTAGAGGACGAGGTCTGAGGCAGCCAGTGGACGAAGAGCCTCAATGAGGTGAGACCAGGCAGAGGAAGGTTGCAGCACAGCTAGGAAACGGGTGGGTGATGATTGGCTGTAGCAGAAACATACTGCTGCGGTGATTGGCTGTCATGGAGGTGCGGCTTGAGATGACGTGATGATTGGACGATTGGTGAGGTGCAGCCAGAGAGGTGCTGTATGGATGTAGGTAGGTTTTCCAGGTTGAATTTACGCTTAAGCTTAATTTACAAGTTTTTAGGAACATCTGTAGATGTTTCAAAATAAAAACTACAGATGAAAAGAAACATCTGCTAAAGCATAATGATAAACATGCAACATTAATATGGCCAATTAACATGCCTTTCAAACTATTGAACAGACCTATAGGTGTTTTCAGCACATGTTCCTTTCTTAGTCATATGTGCTTTTAACTAACTGTTTGAATATACATTAGAAAAACAAAATGGCCTCCCTTTCAGCTCTTGTCTTACTATTCAGTGCATTGATGTTTATGAACACTGCCACCTGCTCTTCGAAAATGCCCAGATGAATTAACATTTGTGACATGTGCTGCAGAAGTCTGTAATAAAAATAGATGAAAGACATATATTAGGAGGTCTTATGAACGCAAATAGCTCACTAGAGTCTTGGTAGCTGGAAGTTTTCTGAAGAGTGGGTGAGCACTGAGCACTAAGTTTCTTAATGTTTTAAGGGGGAATAACTAAAATCAGGTACATAACAAGAAGGATATTATTCACATAGTGCACTCAATCCCTTTTTGACTTTGAAGTTTATTATTATTATTATTAATTTATTTTTTACCTCATAACATTAATCAATACTTGAATAAATATGCTATCAAATCACTGCCATTGCCAAACAATAATCTCTAATTGAAGTCAGGATGTGACAGTAATAATGCTGTGTCAAGATCAGTAATATGGTATGAAGAGAGATCTGTAGCTTGGCATAAGTGAAGCTTGCCCCAGGTATTGTATTGATTAATAATGTAAACAGCTCTTTGCCTTTGTCCATTTGAGAAATAGGTTGGAATTAATTACAGAGAATGGCCATTTCTCTTCATACTTATTCAGTGGCAGCAATGTTGTCAATAAGTAGTTTTTAGGCATTACTAACACCTGAAGAGTTTATTTATTATCTCTGGCATTAATATGCTAATTCCAAAATCCAATAGAGTTGGTTGTTTGAGGTCAGTTCAGCCGAGTTGAAAACTTTAAAAATATGTCCTACGGATGACTGAGAGTGTATAAAAAATTGTTAAATTGACAATGTTGTAAATGATTACATCCGGGTGCTCAAATAATCACTATGAAAAGGATCTCTTCGCACTCATGGATGCGTTCGCTGCATCGGATCTGTTCATTCCCGCTACCCGCACGAGAGTGCAGGGTGTCGAATCATCCCTACGTTCTTCCTCCCTGTTGTTTTATATGGAGCAGAGCCTGCTTAAGTGGATCTGAACTATCCAGATCCACTTCAGCGCTACTGATTAAATCGAATCGTGACACGTTATTACTACTTATTATTATACTTTCACCCATGACCTCTATTAACGGAAAACAGTGACACTGGTAATATGCTAGGCTACTATTTATTGTAATTTTTATTTAAACATGTAGCCTACCATGTTGTTTAAGCTACATGTTTTAACTTTAAACAAATCTGATGGACTTCTCTGAGGACAGCTCTGTATGAAGCTGTGGAATTGCAAAAAATAGCATCATGTCACTTTAACAGCATCTTATGCTGAACTTATGAGGCCAGAATGTGAAGATTTAGAGATGGTTTAGAGCAGGCAAAAGGCAAACAGTAGATTTACAAGATTAGCATGCGTCTTTGAACTGCAATGTTTTCAATGAAAAATGTGCTAACAGTTGCAAATGCGGACATAACGCCTCGTTTTCACGGACCATTAACATGACAAAAGTGGGCACACATGAATACAGCCATTATCACTGTAGTAAACCTACATGATGACAGAAAGCCAATGTTTACGTGTTGTAGCCTGCGAGAATCTAGGCTATCACTAACAAACAAAGTTATAAATCTGGCGTCAGGACGGAGAAACTTTTGCAACACTCACCACTCAGATGTAGCGACAATTCATCAGAAAAAGATTCATGTTAATCCTGACTCAAAATAATATCCTTGGAGGCAGTTTAGTCCAGTTTGCAACACCAGCAACTTGTGGCTCTGTATCTGTGGTGTCCAAGTGTCCGCTCCACTTTGTTTAAACTGAGTAAAAACATTCTTTCTTTTGGAGACGTGTGAATTTATGCTGGAGTTCCTTTATTTTTAGGAGCCACTGTTTATTTCAGATAATGTGAATAAACTGTTGCCCCAGTCAGGTCAGTGCAGCCCGTCTACACTGCTGCATGCATTCAAGTGCGCTACGAAATTACAGCGCAGTAAATAATTCAAGGAAAAAAGAAAAATCGGCCGATATTTTCCCATATCGGACCGATACCGATATGTGAAAAAATGACAAATATTGGCCAATAATATCGGCGGCACCGATATATCAGCCATCCCTATATGATAGACTCATTACATGCAAAGTGAGATATGTATAGCCTTTATTTGTTATAATTTAAATTTTTATAGCTCAAATAAAAAATCTGGACTGTAAGCGATAATCATCAAAATTATAACAAATAAAGGCTTGATATATGTCACTTTGCATGTAATGAGTCTATATCATATATTAGATTCACATTTTATTTTGAATTACAGAAATAAATTAACTTTTTCATGATATTCTAATTATATGACAAGCACCTGTAGACATTGTATCGCCAGATCCATAGCAATGTACAACCCTATATATAATGCCAATTTAAAAGGATTCAGCCTTTACCCTCTAGCTGCCCATTTTCGAGTCATAGTTTCAACTATTGGTACAGATTTTTAAGGATTGCTTTCAATCACTGAAGAATAAAGAATGGCGAGAAGTGCTGAGTGTCATTGGGAGTTAGAGAATGCATTCTCTGTAATGTGATCTAACATGTGGCTCTGTGGGAGACACTGACGGAATGACAGTCATACCAGTACAGATGGGTTTGTAAGCACCAAGGCCACAGCAGATCGATGTATGGGTCGATTGCACGTCAGCTTGTGAGCCAGTTTTATGAGGCTGTTTTGAACTGTGGTTTTGGCTGGTAACCCCTGTGTAATGGTCAATACATCTCAGATTATGTCTGCTCTCCAATATTCCCGAGCCCATTTGCCCACTGAATTAATTTCATATTTGCATTTATGGACCTGCACAGAGATTGACTGCACAATTTGTATAAAATAAAAGGGGAATCACTGGGACAAGATACTTATTACATTTATGTACTGTATAGTGTTTTGTATACAATCCTTCAATGTTTATATTTTAAATTTCAAAAGCTCTTGATTGTAAAACTGACTTTTAGGCTTTTTTATTTCATTGAGATGTATTGCTGTCATCCAATTTAAGTTCAAAGGAATAACAAGCATTATTAATTCCTTATACTCAATATAACAAGGAAATGAACAGAACATAAGAAATCTAGTTAATAATTTTTTTAATGTTTAATGTTTGTTTTATTTATTCACCAGTAAATTAAAATATCTGTGCTAAGTTTACCCGGCATAGCAGTGGCGCTTGCTATATACTCATACGCTGTGGGCACTACATTGAGGCCATTGTGATCGAATAGCATTGTACAGTATTTGCGCTGCTGTTTTATTAATGCAGCAGACTAAAAAATGTACTCAATGAGAATGATGAGAAAGAAGAGGCAATGCGACCGATGATACAATGCACATAGGAATCAATGTGCTGCGCGAGGAGACTTCACGCTCAAGCATTTCTGCTTAGGGCACCAAATTGGCTTGCAGCGGCCCTGTAGGAAGACTTGTAAGTCCAGCTACTGCTTGCCTTACATAATGGTCATACGAGCCCCAACAGTTGGTGTTTCCAGGTGTTTTCTGCCAGGAATATCTGCACATCACTGCTGCGCATTGCTCATTAAAATTTTACTTATGGAATAATTCATGCATACAATATTAGGTTACTGAACTCTTAAGTTCAACATAACAAAAGAACATGGTTAAATACTTTTCAGATGCATGTACAGTCTAAATCTTAATGTTCTCTGATAATGTTTTTATCTACTAGGACGTTGTGCCTATGCGGCGCACTTAGAGGTCACAACTTCGCTCTGCATGTTCAGCTGCTGCAGTGCCCAGCGACACATCCATATTTTATTCTGGCCCATGGCAAAGAGGGGAGCTATAGATAGCACTTTATTTTTGTTCCTCTGCAACAGTAAATGCCTCTGTACACAGGAGGAGAAGGGGGAGGAAAAATGAAAGTGTGCTGAATGTAGGTATTTCAGCTTAGTCATAAAATGCACAAACACTGACTGGTACATTACAGCATGCAGACAACATGTTTGATAACGTCAATTTGATTCATATGATTAAGTTGAGGATGTTTCACTTCTATCAAGCAACGTTTTTAAAGTCTTGATTGTAGAATGTAAGACTGGTTAAATACACAAGCTAAAAGCCAATTTACACTCTGGCACCTCCTAGGAGAAGGGTTCAGGACTGCTATAATCCCACCTAAAATGGTCAACAAAACAGTTTGAGAGAAGAGTAAATGAAACATTCCTTGTCTAAAAGCACAGGCCTAAAACCTATGGACATACTTCATGAGGCACAAAACGTTTAGTCTCACACTCAGTGATGTGACTCCTGTCAGGGTCCCTAGAAGCCCCCAACTTGTGTGTCCAGAAAGGCAAGAAAATAAGAAAATAAATGCTGACCATTTACATAAAGCTCTGGAGTTGTTATTGCTATTGTTTAAAAATACAGGCGCTCGTCATATAATTAGAATATCGTGAAAAAGTTTATTTATTTATGTAATTCAAGTTAAAATGTGAAACAAATATATGATATAGACTCATTACATGCAAGGTGACATATGTCAAGCTTTTATGTGTTATAATTTTGATGATTATGGCTTACAGTCCATTTTCAAAATATTCTAATTTTATGCCATAATGATCAAAATTATAACAAATAAAGGCTACACATATGTCACTTTGCATGTAATGAGTCTATCATATATTAGTTTCACAGTTTAAGTTACAGAGATGGGGACTCGCGAGTCGGACTTGGACTCAAGTCAGACTTAAGTCGCTATTTTTAGAGACTTGCGACTCGACTCGGACTTGTCCCCTAAAGACTCGAGACTTGACTCGGACTCATGGTCTGAGACTTGTGAACATTACGAGTCCCTCGTGCACTTATTACACACGCTGTTTGGACGCTTGATTCTGGCTTTTTTGTCGGCCTCTCCTTTGTCTCTGTCTCCTCTGTGTGCCCTCTCTCTCTCTCACCCAGCACCGCGCTGCTCATCGGCTCCTCTGCCGTATGCCCGCCCTCCCTGCGTGCGCACGCTGCCCTGTCGTGGGTTTGTTGACATCGTGAGCGCGCTATTCGGACTATACTTGTAGCGGTCACAGCGAAATACAACAGTTTCTCTCTTTATTAATGTAAAGCCCACCGTGGTAAGCCTTCATTGGGCTTAATACTGTACTAGCATAAGCGCCACAGCAAGAGTAAAGGAAAAAGGCGGAGGAGTTTGAGCTGCAGCATAAGTTGTAACTTAAAGCTACTACTCAGTAAAGTTATTAGTGATCAAATCATTACCATTATGAGGCCACCGTTTATTTAGGGAATATTTTGTCAAAGACCAAAAGTTGGCAGTGGTTCTGTAGCTACAGGCTGAAGATAGAACACTCATGTCAACAGTCTGTAAACCTTCAAGGTAAGACTGGAAGTATTATTATCCACAGTGGAGTTTTACTGTATGATAAAGGGCACTTCAGTAACATTCTGAAGCTAATTCTGCAGACATGTTTGTGACAGAGTACAGCTGTGATAACTATACTGATGTTACTTTTACAAAACTGAACTAAGTAATGTAGTGGTGTGGGAGGGCTAGTTGAATGAATGACACAGGGCCTGCCTTTGACCACAGCTGTAGACAGTGGTAAATAGTTCATATAATGTTGTGTTTTCCTAACTTACCATTACATTGGGATTGACTGTGAATGGCCTTATGCTTCATAGAAATATTGTGATGTTGATTATGTGTGTGTGGAAGGCCTAGGCCCGTATTTGTCTGATAGTTGTTTTTAATTTACAGGTTGTTATTGATTTTAAAATAGTTGTATTGTACTATGATTTGAATTAGTGTAAAACATAGAAACCGTGGAACTTGGACTTGACTTGGACTTGTGGTCAGAGACTTGGTCTTGTGGGGTCACAGACTCGGACTTGACTTGGACTTGTGGGTCAGGGACTTGTACTTGACTTGGACTTGCAGGTGAGGGACTTATGTGCATCTCTGTTAAGTTAACAACAGAAGTCCATCCATCCATCCATCCATCCATCCATCCATTTTCTTCCACTTGTCCGTTGCCGGGTCGTGGGGGCAGGTGTTGGAGCTGCCCAAATCACATTACACCAGCCCCTATGGCTCCTCCTGCAGGTGGTGGGTCCACAGAAGGACGGCCTCATGGTTCTAACCAGGCCTGTTGGTCACTCATAAGGGGTTTCTGAACCGCTCTTTGTCTGACCCCTCAACTAGGACCTGTTTGCCATAGGAGAACCCTACCAGGGGCACGAAGCCTCCGACAACAGAGCTCTCAGCATCATTCGGGCGCTCAAACCCCTCCACCACGTTAAGGTGGTCATGCCCTTTTCCATGATATTCTAATTATATGAAGAGCACCTGTAAATGAATAGACCTTGATTGTGTGTGTCCCTCAAGCACTTAGAGACGCTTTTCTTTATTTCCAACACTATTTACTTTGTGTGATTCTCGTTGAATACATGCAACTATAAATAAACACATGGGATTATGTAGGAAACAATAAAGGGTGAAATAACTCAAAATATGTTTTATATTTGAAATTCTTCAAAATTGTCACCCTTTAGTCTTGGCATTTCCTCAATGAGCTTCATATAATAAGGTCATCACCTTAAATAGTTTAACAGTCTGTGAAGTCAAAACCTTTTCCGGTCACAACATCGTGAAGCTCATTGAGAAAAAGTAAAAAATGCAAAGCAGTAATCAAAGAAAATGGCGGCTATTTTGAACAATCTATTTCAACTTTTTTTTTTTTTAACATAATTCCGTATGTGTTCATGCATAAATTAATTCCTTCAGTGAGAATCTACATTGTAAATGGTCTTGAAATAAAAGAAAAAACAATTCCTAAAATAAAAAAGCATCTCCAAACTTTTGACCGGTAGTGTATATGTATATATAGCATAAAACTTATTTTGCCTGTCATTTTGGTTGCTGCGTATATTTTGACTGTCTCTTTGTGTATCTGTTTATTGTTCTCTGTTGGATTCTTACTTTTCAAATAACAGCGCTTTTAATAAATCACAGTGAAGGCATTTTTCCTCTCATCTCTGTTTTTGTTTTTCGTCCCCTAATCCCTGAAGAGAAAAGGACAGAGTAAATAGAGATGTGTTTTGAGTGTTGTCAGTCAGAGTTAGCAGAGTTCAAGAGAGGTGACTGGGCAATGAAATAAAATCTATAATCTTTTCCTGAGTGATTCTTCTTACAATTGTCTGTGTTGTGTTTTGGTCCAGTGCATTGCTGAGGTGCTCTATGCAGTAAATGGAAACATATCAACTCGCTGAGTGACCAGCCCACTATGTCACTGCAAAAGAGTCCTGTGTTCAATTTCAATATCGTGTGGGTCCTTATGTGGAGTTTGCAGGTTCTCACTGTGTCTGGGTGAATGGGGTCTTCCAAAGCCCATTCATATAGATTTGGGACAGGAAAGTTGAATTCATAGCTCATGAAATTGTATCATTACACAGATGTCTTCATTCTGCACCTTGGACCTCAGATGCTACAGTAATGTACAGTACAGCACTGTACTAAGGAATTCAAATCCATCTAACAAAGACATGACACATCTTTTCTTTCTTTCTTTTTTAAAATATTTTTAAAAATATAAATATTAGTATTTTGTCATTGTCAGATTTCTCCTCAGAATTTTTTCACTGAGCTGCTTCTCAAAAGACATGCAACTATTCTCTATTGACCAATCTCAGTTTTTAGTTTTCACTCAGACAAAAAGACCGTATCTCCTGCTGTTGAGCTAAGATCTGCATGTGCTGTACTGCGAGCTGAACTCGCCTCTGGCCACAGGTCAGTGCTGAGGAGTCTCTGAGCGTTACATTTGGGAGGCGGCAAATTCCCTCAATCCTATGTGAAATAAGGGTCAAGTACTATTTATGGACAGAGAGCCATGGTCAAAGGGTTCACTTTCTGACAGACAGTAATTCCCCTCGGCTGGATCAGCGATTTTGTCGGTCTACACTGTTCATTTGCCTCACCGCCCCATCCCCCTTGTCTTTCTCAGTGCATTTCTGCTGACAGAATCACTCCTGCCATTGTCAGCAATAGGTGTCTTTTTCTTTACAGGTATAAGCACCATAGGACCCATTGTCTCTAGTTACACTGAGAGCATTGGAACATACAGTACTGTGCAATTTTAGTAAAGTGCAAAAATATTAGATTGAATGGATCAGCGTTTTAAATTAAGCATTTAACTTGTTATGTGTGCATTTGTTTATTCAGAAAACTCAGAACTAAAATAGATAAATAATAATTGAATAGTTATTATTCAGTTATTAATAATTGATTATAATAGTATCAATTATTAATTATAATAATATAATTCAATCAATTATAGTAATTGATTGCTTGGCAGATTGGTGGTGCAGCAGTTAGTGCTCCTGCCTCACAGCTAGAAGGTCCCAGGTTCGATTCCCACCTGGATGGAGGGGCTTTTTGTGTGGAGTTTGCATGTTCTCCCCATGTCTGCATAGGTTTCCTCTGGGTACTCCGGTTTACCCTACCACTTAAAACATGTACATTAGGCCAGAATGAATGAGAGTGTGTTTGAGAGAGCGAACCATTTTGGGACAATGGATGGAAATTAGCCTAAGGCTACAATCCGGTGTGGCGTGTTTACATGCATGTATCCATGTATGTTCATTAACATGCACTGTCCTAACCAAATAAACAATCAAATACAAATAATGCAAATATTACTAAGGATATGTTTTGACGAACTGAGAATTAGGTGTTGCGATATCCAAATCTCCTGGTACAATGATATGGTATGAACCTCCAAGTAAATAAATATTGCTGTATTGTCGAAAGGCTGACGGTTTGAAATAAGGGCTCACAGTATTGTTGGTATGCCTATACACTGAGTAGTCTGTTTTGACCAGTCATTGATATTTTAGGTTTATGACATTGGGAAAAGCTAGTCATTTGCACTGAATAATTTTCTAAAGTGCAAAAACAGTAAGTAAAACAAAGAATATGCAGGCAACAGAGCCTATCCTCTACTCTAAGGGGCTTACAGAATGGAGTTCAATTCCCGGGCCAGAAGAGGCCTTTCTGTGTGGAGTTTGCATGTTCTCCCCATGTCTGCCTGGGTTTTCTCTGGCTACTCCAGTTTCCCCAACCACTAAAACAGGTAATATTGTGTCCCCTCTGAGCCAGTATGAAGGAAAGTGTGTTTGCAAGTGGGACATTGGATGGAATTAGCCCATAGCTACATTCCAACGTGGCGTGTTCACATGCATGTCTCCTGTGTGTTCATTTACATCTCTGTCCTACAACACAATCTAAAGCCTGTCCTGGGACAATAAAAATAAAGTTCATGAGTTGTCTGTGCTTCTATTGTTTATTCATTTATTTATTTATTTTCCTATTGATAATATTTCAATGTACAGTATATGATTGTTTCCCCCGCACAATTTTTATAATGTTTTTTTATTGTACCAGTCTGTGTGCCCAATCATTCTCTTCAATTTTCTACTTTGCCTGGGAGGTATTTGCTGCAAGTTTTAAAAAACAACAACAACAACAACAAACAGTACAATGACATGCTGGTGCTAGGTGATGGACAGTGTCCTTATTAAGGGTTCACTGAGGTGACAGGGAGGCAGCACTGGGTATAGAAGAGAAACATTAACAAGCATCCAGGCAGCAGCACCAGCAGAAGAAGAATGCCATTTATAGAAGACAATTGGTAATCTCCAAAACAATATTTTGTGGTAGGACATTGACAAGTAACGGTAAAGTACACACTTAAACGCCACACTGAAACTGAAATCATACTTGTGAAAGACACTAACAAGGGCAGCTGAATAATAATAATAATAAAAACATTATAAAAATTGTGCGGGGGAAACAATCATATACTGTACATTGAAATGTTTGTTCATTAACATGCACTGTAGCTGTAGCTGACTGAGCATGCTCTTTGACAGTACGTTTAAGATTAACGGTTTGCTTGTATACATATTCCATGGCCTCCTTATGGAAGTCTCTTTATTTCCCTTACTATTTTGTATACCAACAAGAGGAGATGAGAGGTCATAAAGTATGTCTTCAGTAACTATTAAGAAAATATAGCCGGAAAGCAGCGATTATCGGCCCTCACCGACCGCCCTGCCCAAAGCAAGGGGGCGCTTCGCGCCCTTTTGTTTCCCTCAATCTAAAATTACGGTATTGCTACTGCCTTAATGTTAGTTTGTTTTTAACTTTTTTCCCTAGTGTCTTAGTTTTAGGATTTTTGGAATGCGCTAACGCGCACTCGGCGCTCAATTTTGACATTATGCAGAGAAAAATTTGTATGAATTTGTATCACACTATATCTGCAAACTGAAGTATATTTTTACATTTTACTTAGGGTTGCGGCTGTGCCGCAAAAAATCCACAAAGGTTATCCAAGTACTTTGGAACCTTTGGTTCCTCACTTCTCGCTGAATTATGGAGTTTAACATTTTTCCATCAGAATAAAATGGGACATTCTGGTCATCGCTACGGCAACGCCGTGAAAAATATGGCATGGGTGTAATTGATTTTTCTGATCGGAACGACCAAATAGAATTTTGTGCCAAATTATTGAAATATTCGTAAAACTAAAATTTGTACTCTCCATATAATTCCTATAGGGGGCGCTATCTCGCCCAATTTGAATTTTGCCAAATGAAAGTGTTTAGGACTGTGACTTTGAGAAAAGAAAAGCAACGCACACCAGAAGTAGTCTCTGAGGTGCAGAAAATCTTCATAAATCAAAAAACAACATCGCACACTCATAAGCCGATGTCCAAATTTTAATAGGACTGTGACTTTAACAACTGATAACAAAATGAGCAAAATCGAGCTTCATATGTGCGAATGGGAGCCAGCGAAGCAGAGCGCACAATGTTAGTTTTCTGATACATGTGTACAGTACGTGCACGGAACGTGCATGACGAGAGGAGTGCATTAGTGTATGTTTGAGAGGAGGCGAGCGCTTTGCGCTTGTTTTGTGCGCTCCGCGCACTTTATTCGATTACAAGAGCAACTTCGCCAGCCCTGATGGCGCTCGGGCCTAATAAACAATGCAATGTTTATGCTGTTTTTTTGCAGGTATGTTAAAAGAACATTCGCTCTGTAGTTGCTTCCTCCACTATTCATTCACTACTTCCAATCCAGTATCCATTTGTTACCTTGTCTATCAAAACATCTACAAGAAATGTCATGCTGTGTCTCAGAGAACCAATGTTTGCTTCAAAGTTCAGTAGCTTTTAATCCACAGTTGCCTGCCATGCCTTTAATGCAGTAGCTCCAGTGTAATAAGAAACAATGCATGACATGACTGATGTCATGGTAAACATTCTATTAGCACTAGCCGTGGAACTGTGCATTTAAAGCACTGCCCTAGAGCAGTAAATTGCACCTTGATTAAATCCAAAGCTAGTTGTTGCATTGTAAAATAAGTGATTGCTTGACAATATCTCTGTAGGTCTGCTGATAAAAGATAAAGGCAAACTGTTGTTCTGCATATTCTTGGCTCACAAACCTCTCCTTTTTATGGGACACTTCACAATTGTTGAAATGTTTACTACCACCAAACTCAAAACTGATGCTTTCTGTAATTTCAATTTCCGCTTTAATTGCCTTCTGTCAGTGAGGTTTTTAGGGTTTCTGTAGTGCATTAAAATTGATCAGTGTCAAAACTAGCGTCCTCAAACAGCAAAATACACAGCTGAGGGAATTATTAGCCTTCAAATATGAATACCCACTTCTCAACAAAGTGTCTAAATTGTACCAGTCTGTGTGCTCAATCATTCTCTTCAATTTTCTACTTTGCCTGGGAGGTCTTTGCCGCAATGGGTCTGGGTCTCATGCATGTAAACAAGCCACACCGGATTGTAGCCTTGGGCTAATTTCCATCCGTCGTCCCCATGCGCACTCTCAAACACACTCTCATTCAAGACATATTCTTAGTAATATTTGCATTATTTTTATTTGATTGTTTATTTGGTTAGGACAGTGCATGTTAATGAACATACATGGATACATGCATGTAAACACACCACACCGGATTGTAGCCTTAGGCTAATTTCCATCCATTGTCCCAAAATGGTTCGCTCTCTCAAACACACTCTCATTCATTCTGGCCTATTGTACATGTTTTTAGTGGTAGGGGAAACCGGAGTACCCGGAGGAAACCTACGCAGACACGGGGAGAACATGCAAACTCCACACAAAAAGGCCCCGTCCAGGTGGGAATCGAACCTGGGATCTTCTAGCTGTGAAGCACGAGCTCTAACCGCTGCACTACCCATTATAGTTGAAAGTGTTTTAGCTTATTTTTATCTTAATTCTGTGTTATATGTTTTATGTTGCACGTTTGCACCGAGAAAAGATCCTAGTTTGTGAACCTGTTCTTAAAACAAGGCAATAAAATGTATTCTGATTCTGATTCTAAACCTCAGTCGCAGGAAATCAAACATGTTTGATTTTTAAGCCCGATTCTGGACCCACAGGAGAAACGTGGGTGATTTTACAGTCCTCAGAGCGAACACACAGAAAGCAGCGGCCAATGACAGAGTGAAATGAAGTAGTGCTGGGCGATATGACGATACATATCGTGGGGACGATAGAAAAGTGCCTATCGTGCCATTTCTCTTCTATCGTTTCTATCGTTTCTAACCTAATTTAATCAATTATTAAAGCAAATATGTCATTAAATAGGCCACAAGAATGTATTAGTGTTGTCTTGTCACTATGCATCCTCTAGGTTTATATTAAGTGATTATAAACAAGAATAAAAAAGAACTTTTTCGCAAAGAAACTCTGCCTTGTGGTTTTACGACACCCCCCTGCTTTACGATATCTCTGTCCGCCACCACACCTGCTGTAGCAACGGCGACATCTAATGGACGTACACGCGGGGCTCTCTCTCCCTGTTAAACACCGCGTGGTTTCACTGCTTTACGCACGGCAACTAAACTGCTTTTTAGTGATGGATCTTTTTAGCGCGTGGATCTGGATTAAACACACGAGAGAGAAGAGAGAAGAGGCGTGGTGCAGGAGGTAAGAGACTGATCGGGCAGCGCGTAGAGCAGCTAAAGACGTACAATACAAACTGCTCGCCCACTGTTTCTTAAACATTACATTAAAGTTGAGAAAATGGCGGTAATAAGCTCCAATTTACATTTGTTTTAGTGTAATATGAGCCTTGATATTGAGGAGCAGATGATGCTCTGAGTAAGTCGTTCTCTACGCACGAGTTTACACATTTCTGTTGTTAAATTCGTGTTGACTCTGGTCAGATCATGTTTGGCCCATTTATCCTGCAGTCTCACATTTGACAATTGACACATTGACAATATATGCTATATAAATTATCCATAGCAAAACCACTGCTTCAAAATAAAGTTGAAAAAAAGTAAGCAATGATATTTTTGTCAAACTTTTCAAAGAATAACTGAAAACTGACTTTATTGTGGTATATCGTGATATATATCGCTATCGTGATATAAAATAATCCATATCGTGATATAAGTTTTTTCCATATCGCCCAGCACTAAAATGAAGACAGAAAAACACTGCAGCGCCTCCCTTTTCATTTCTCTGTCAAAACAGCGGCACAAACTAATTTCATGGCCACAGCGAGCCCAACACGAAACAGCACTTTATATCACTAAAAGTTCATGAGAACCAGCCTTTCCAGCTACATTTCAACTGCAAACAGAGTTTAATGGCGGCACTTAGAGTTTGGACACAAACTTTCCAACTACTTTTCTCTGTTAGCTCTCTCCGCTTTTTTCGCTCTCCTCCGCTTCCTCCCTCTGGTGGCTGATTGTCCATCTCCTTTTCTTATTAAATCCAAAGAAATACATCCCGCATCTTCGTGTCGCCGACGTTTATCTCCATTTTGACAGAACTATAGCGAAGTTGAAGGCTCGTAGTAGCAGTAGCCTGCAGCAGCATTGGACTGCATTGTTGACACCGTTGACCAATCGGGAGACGCACATGTTCCACACGTTCACAAACAGAGGCCTATGTTTTCTGATCTGGTGTTTGTTTTTGAAGCCGGAGGAAAAATGAAGCCATAGAGAGGACAGACGCGCTGTGTTATAAAGCATCAGCTGTTTACCAGAATTGTGTGTTTGCTCTTAGAATTCTTAGTCATTATGTAGGAACCCCAGATGTTCTATAATCACACTGTGGACCCCCATTCTTTATAAAATCGTTTAGGACTAGAACAATTGTGTAGTGTGTGCTGGCCTTAAGCCACACAAGCCGTTTATCCCTATTGTTCTGGTTAATGTACTTTCACTGGAGAATACGACGGATTATATGAGTCTGCTACGCTCTACCCAGAAGATGGTGAAAGAAAGAGGGACAAACCCAGGTGGCGGTCCACCGTTTCAGAGGGTCACTGTAGGCAGCCAGCCAGGTTTCCTCTGGGTACTCCGGTTTCCCGTACATCCACAAACATGCTGGTCAGGTTGCCCCACAGACTAACCCAACACCTGAACAGAGTTTTGTTGTACAATTGTACAATCACAAATAAGGCACTTACTTACTTATTACTTACTTATTACTTACTTACTTATTTATTTACTTACTTACTTATTACCTACTCTTATTTACTTACTTACTTACTTACTTAGTTACTTCTTACTTACTTACTTACTTACTTAGTTACTTACTTACTTCTTACTTACTTACTTAGTTACTTAGTTACTTAGTTACTTACTTCTTATTACTTACTTAGTTACTTAGTTACTTCTTACTTACTTCTTACTTACTTACTTAGTTAGTTACTTACTTCTTACTTACTTACCTACTACTTACTTACTTACTTCCTTACTTCTTACTTAGTTACTTCTTACTTACTTACTTCTTACTTACTTACTTCTTACTTACTTACTTACTTCTTACTTACTTACTTCTTACTTACTTAGTTACTTCTTACTTACTTAGTTAGTTACCTAATTACTTCTTACTTAGTTACTTACTTACTTATTTCTTACTTACTTACTTACTTACTTAGTTACTTACTTACTTCTTACTTACTTACTTACTTACTTAGTTACTTACTTCTTATTACTTACTTACTTAGTTACTTAGTTACTTCGTACTTACTTACTTACTTAGTTACTTAGTTACTTCGTACTTACTTACTTACTTAGTTACTTACTTCTTACTTACCTACTACTTACTTACTTACTTACTTCTTACTTACTTACCTACTTCTTACTTACTTACTTACTTCTTACTTAGTTACTTCTTACTTACTTACTTCTTACTTACTTACTTACTTACTTACTTACTTACTTCTTACTTACTTACTTCTTACTTACTTACTTACTTAGTTACCTAATTACTTCTTACTTAGTTAGTTACGTACTTACTTCTTACTTACTTAGTTACTTACTTAGTTACTTACTTACTTCTTACTTACTTACTTACTTACTTAGTTACTTACTTCTTACTTACTTAGTTACTTACGTACTTCTTACTTACTTACTTAGTTACTTCTTTCTTACTTACTTACTTACTTCTTACTTAGTTAGTTACTTACTTCATACTTACTTAGTTACTTACTTCTTACTTACTTAGTTACTTACTTACTTCTTACTTCTTACTTACTTAGTTAGTTACTTACTTACTTCTTACTTAGTTACTTAGTTACTTCTTACTTACTTACTTCTTACTTACTTAGTTAGTTACTTACTTCTTACTTACTTACCTACTACTTACTTACTTACTTCCTTACTTCTTACTTAGTTACTTCTTACTTACTTACTTCTTACTTACTTACTTCTTACTTACTTACTTACTTCTTACTTACTTACTTAGTTACTTCTTACTTACTTAGTTAGTTACCTAATTACTTCTTACTTAGTTACTTACTTACTTATTTCTTACTTACTTACTTACTTACTTAGTTACTTTCTTACTTACTTACTTACTTACTTAGTTACTTCTTATTACTTACTTACTTACTTAGTTAGTTACTTACTTACTTCTTACTTACTTAGTTACTTCTTACTTACTTACTTACTTACTTACTTACTTCTTACTTACCTACTACTTACTTACTTACTTACTTACTTCTTACTTACTTACTCCTTCTTACTTACTTACTTACTTCTTACTTAGTTACTTCTTACTTACTTACTTCTTACTTACTTACTTACTTACTTCTTACTTACTTACTTCTTACTTACTTACTTAGTTACCTAATTACTTCTTACTTAGTTAGTTACGTACTTACTTCTTACTTACTTAGTTACTTACTTAGTTACTTACTTCTTACTTACTTACTTACTTACTTAGTTACTTACTTCTTACTTACTTAGTTACTTACGTACTTCTTACTTACTTACTTAGTTACTTCTTTCTTACTTACTTACTTACTTCTTACTTAGTTAGTTACTTACTTCTTACTTACTTAGTTACTTACTTACTTCTTACTTACTTAATTCTTACTTATTTAGTTAGTTACTTACTTCTTACTTACTTACTTCTTACTTACTTAGTTACTTCTTACTTACTTAGTTACTTACTTACTTACTTACTTACTTACTTACTTACTTACTTACTTAGTTACTTACTTACTTCTTACTTACTTACTTACTTACTGAGTTACTTACTTCTTATTACTTACTTACTTAGTTAGTTACTTACTTACTTCTTACTTACTTCTTACTTACTTAGTTACTTAGTTACTTCTTACTTACTTACTTAGTTACTTACTTCTTACTTACCTACTACTTACTTACTTACTTACTTCTTACTTACTTACCTACTTCTTACTTACTTACTTACTTCTTACTTACTTACTTACTTACTTACTTCTTACTTACTTACTTACTTCTTACTTACTTACTTACTTAGTTACCTAATTACTTCTTACTTAGTTAGTTACGTACTTACTTCTTACTTACTTAGTTACTTACGTACTTCTTACTTACTTAGTTACTTCTTTCTTACTTACTTACTTACTTCTTACTTAGTTAGTTACTTACTTCATACTTACTTAGTTACTTACTTCTTACTTACTTAGTTACTTACTTACTTCTTACTTACTTCTTACTTACACTTAGTTACTTACTTTACTTACTTAGTTACTTACTTAGTTACTTCCTTAGTTACTTACTTCTTACTTACTTACTTCTTAGTTAGTTACTTACTTCTTACTTATTTACTTCTTACTTACTTCTTACTTACTTACTTAGTTGCTTACTTCTTACTTACTTAGTTAGTTACTTAATTACTTACTTAGTTAGTTACTTAATTACTTCTTACTTACTTACTTACTTATGTAGGGTATGAGGGTTTATTAATCAATTATTTTGTTCATTAATTAATTAATAGTTTGGTAGATTAGCCCTAAAATTAAACGGGGCACCAGTTCGAAAAAGCGAACAAAATAAAAGTAAGACTAAGAGGCTAAACTACAGATTTATCTGAAGGAAGTGAATTCTTGGACCGATACACATTGACCCTTAGTCTGAAATAATAAACACAGATATTACCAAAGCAAACAATGGTTTATGGAGGTTTAATGATCAAAATTAATCAACAGATGGCATTAAATATTAAAATGCAAAACAGGATAACCTAGCAGGTTTACTGAATGAATACTCAGATAAAATGTTCTAAAATTGTATCTGAAAGTCAGTAGGTAGAAGTGATGTGAGTCTTATTGAGCCAGGTCTGTGAGATGTGCTTACGACCGTGAGAGAAAGGTTTTCCACGCCAAATGTGGTCCGGCGTCCCGAAGGCTCGTGTCCGCCGGCCTTTGCTCGTGGTCTCTCGGGTGGCGATCTCGAGCTGATGCAGGGCGGGGGCTGTCCCCAGCTCCTCTGGGCCTAAGTTGAATTAGCTTGACAAGCTAGACTCAATGGTTGCACTGAAAACGCAGTGATCAAAATTGTTGTTGTCTTGTTGGAAAAATGCAAATTGTCCTTTAAAAGAAGTAACTGATTAGTTACAAATCACGTCAAATGACGGGCAAAGACTTAAAGATTCTTGGTCCATCTGAGATAAAAAGAGGTCAGAGTTCAGTGGGGGATGTCGCCATGTGCTGTCCCTTCCTGCTGTCTCTCTTTCTCCGTCTCTTTCTCATGTCTGTCTGGACTCGATCTCTGACTCAATCTGCTGAATGAACTCAATCCAAGGATTTGCTTCCTGTACCGGTTTTTTATACCGGGGGCGGTCCCTCTGTCTCCGGGGGACTCGACCAATCGATTCAGTTTGTAACTCGATATGATCTGAACACAAGTCACAGTGGGATGGGAGGAAGTCTTACGGTAATGTGATTAAAGGAATACATTTCTATTGAAATAAACACGTCACACGCTACACTTACTTACTACTTACTTACTTCTTACTTACTTATTAGTTACTTACTTACTTACTTCTTACTTCTTATTTACTTACTTACTTCTTACTTCTTACTTACTTATTTCTTACTTACTTACTTACTTACCTACCTACTTACTTACTTCTTACTTACTTCGTATTTACTCACTTCTTACTTCTTACTTACTTCTTATTTACTTACTTACTTCTTACTTCTTACTTGGTCATACCGCCTTTGCTATGCCCAATCCCGTCAGATCTTGGAAGCTAAGCAGGGAAGGGCCTGGTTAGTACTTGGATGGGAGACCGTTTGGTAACACCAGGAAGCCTAGCGAATGTAGTGAGTGAGTGAGTGGTTGGTGGTGGTCGGAGGGGCCGATGGCGCAGACTGGTTGCCTCGCTTCCGTCAGTCTACCCCAGGGCAGCTGTGGCTACAATAGTAGCTTACCACCACCAAGTATGGAGTGAATGAATAATCAGCTGTGAAGCGCTTTGGGTGTCTTGAAAAGCGCTATACAAATCCAAGAGATTATTATTACTTACTTATTTCTTACTTACTTACTTACTTACTTACCTACCTACTTACTTACTTCTTACTTACTTCGTATTTACTCACTTCTTACTTCTTACTTACTTCTTACTTACTTACATAACCATGTTATTATGCTATTTCCTTATCAAAAAGTCAAACGACTGACTTGTACCCATCTGACGCATTTTATGTCAGATTGTAACCCATTGTATATATATATATATATATATATATATATATATATATACTGTATATATATATATATATACTGTATATATATATATATATATATATATATATATTAGGGCCAGGACTCAATAAAAAAAAATCTAATTAATTGGAGGCTTTGTAATTAATTAATCGAAATTAATCGCATATAAATATTTGACCTGAGAACAGTGAGAAGTAAGTTTTTTCATAAGGATTTTTAGTATACCATTGAATAATGACTGAATACATAAGCTTAAGTAACAAAATATTGTTTATTTTTGTCCAACAGACCAGTGCAATATTGCCATTAATTGTGCGTCTGCAGGAAAAAGGAAACTGAAGTGTGGAAAGCAAAGTGTGATTAATTTACTAAACCTCATGTAATTAATTAATCGCAATTAATCGAAAAAAGTCACGGCCCTAATATATATATATATATATATATATATATATATATATATATATATATAATATACAGTGCCTCTCGAAAGTAATTTTGTCATGTTTACAACCATAAACATAAAGATGTTATTTTGAATTTTTTACTGAAAGTTCACACACAAGTAACAGACAACAATGATACATGATTCTGTTATTTTTCAAAAAATAGAAAAGTGGGGTGTGTATACAGTAAGTATTCATACAGCATTTTCGGAGTGCATTAAATTGTCTTTATAACATTCCTAATGACTGCAGAATGTTCACACCTTGCCCTAACCATAGAGGCCACCTGTGTGTAATCTACTCTCAGTATAATTCCAGCTGTTCTGTGAGGGCCTCAGAGCTATGGTCAGAGTGTATTGGTCACTAAACAACATCATGAAGGCTAAGGATCACACCAGAGAGGTCAGGGATAAAGCTGTGGAGAAGTTTAAAGCAGTGTTAAGTTATACAAAGATTTCCCAAGATTTGAACATCTCACGGAGCACTGTTCAATCCATCATTCGGAAATGGAAAGAGTATAGCACCACTGCGAACTTACCAAGACACGGGCGTCCACCTAAACTAACAGACTGAACAAGGAGAGCACTGGTAAGAAATGCAACCAAGTGCCCCAAGATAACTCTGGAGGAGCTGCGACGTACTGCCGCTGAGCTGGGGGAATCTGTACATGGGACAACTATAAGTCGCACTCTACACAAATCTGGCCTTCATGGACGAGTGGCAAGAAGAAAGCCATTATTGAAAGGAGGCCATAAGAAATCCCGTTTGAAGTTTGCTAGAAGTCATATGGAGGACACAGCTACCATGTGGAAGAAGGTGCTTTGGTCAGATGAGACAAAAATTTAACTTTTTGGCCCAAATGCAAAACGATATGTATGGAGCAAACCTAACACTGCTTATCGTCCTGAGTGCACCATCCCAAGTGTCAAATATGATGGGGGGAGCATCATGCTATGGGGCTGCTTTTCCTCAGCGGGGCCTGGGAAGATTGTAAGAATAGTTGGGAAGATCGATGGAGCCAAATACAGAGACATTTTGGAAGAAAACCTGTTGGAGTCAGCAAGAGAATTGAGGCTGGGGTGGAGATTCACCTTCCAGCAGAACAATGACCCTAAACACAAAGCTAAATCTACAATGGAATGGTTTAAAAACAAACATATTAATGTGTTAGAATGGCCCAGTCAAAGTCCTGACCTAAATCCTATTGAAAATCTGTGGAAAGACCTGAAAACTGCTGTTCACAAACGCTCTCCTTCTAATTTGACAGAGCTTGAGTTGTTTTGTAAAGAGCAATGGGCTAAAATGCCAGTCTCTAGATGTGCAAACCTTGTAGAGTCATACCCCAAAAGATTTGCTGCAGTTGTTGCAGCAAAAGGGGGTTCCACAAAGTATTAATTCATGCTGTATGAATACTTACTTACTTTTCACTTTTCTATTTTGTGAAAAATAACAGAATCATGTATCATTTTGCTTTCACTTCACAGTTGTCTGTTACTTGTGTGTGAACTTTCAGTAAAAAATTCAAAATAAAATCTTTATGTTTATGGTTGTAAACATGACATGTGACAGTGAAAATGCTGCTGCACAGTGCGCGCTTCCCCCAGTCCCTCCCTGCGTCAGCTCCAGCCTCAGACTGAGAGTTACAGACTCCGGACATAACTGAAGTTATAACTTTAGAACAGACTCCTGTACTACTTTAGTAATGCACATACAGGAGAGAAAATGCCGACATCGCGACATATCGCCGCGCGCGGCCGTATTGTGTTTGTTTCACAACACATTTTATAGCCAGTAAGTGTATCTGGCCATAAAACCGAAAATATGAAGCGGATCTCTCTCAAATAAGAAGTGGCTGAATGCTAGGGATGCGCTGACTACATTTATGGAGTAGTTTAAGTGTGTAGAGATCTTGATTTTGTGTAAATAGCAGGTTAATTCCTTTTGACTAGATCACTGCCTCCCATGCTAACACCGGCATGTTAGCTAACAATTGCACAGCACACATTGGCACGGCCACCAGCGATAAAAAAACAATCTTTCACTCACCCGTCTGAAGTAACCTTTGCCTTTTGCTCAGAAAAACTCGTCGTAAATCCACTTTAAAGCGTAAGTAGCGCCGGCCTCTGATATTATAGTAGATCCATGTCTGAGTCTGAGAGCCACACAGGCGAAGCTTAGAGTCCTGAAGCCACACACGCACAATGACACGCCCCCATGGCATGCGCTATTTCTCTGACAAAACAAGACTTTTTCAACCTGAAAACTGATCGACAATAGGCGTATGTATAAAACAGCCTTTTTTGCGCGGCATTTGTTTGCTAAAGCATGTGTCAACAACACAAATCAAAGCAGCTCTGCTTCTCCTCCTCCGCGGTGTTTACTCAGTATGTAAATACACACAGACAAAGTCACGCCCCTACTGCAAGCTCCGAAACCCACCTCAAACTAGTCGTTTTGAACCTAAAAGTTAACGCTTTTAAATATACTAATACTGCTAGCTTAAACATGGAGAGGCTACTTCGTGACTTCAACTGAACGATTCTGCACAAAAGTGAAAATCACCAATTTCCCCCAAAAAAACTTTGTTTGCGTTTTTCTCGAGACACGGCCTGCCGACATGTGTCCTTGGTTCCCACGGCGGGTCACATATATTAGTACCGGCAAGAAAAAAAGAAAGACACTTTCACCCCTGGGTAGGACTGGGTGGTTAAATTTAAAGTGCTTTTCGGGAGGTACAGCATCGGTCCTCTGTTTTTTTCTGCACATTTTTTGTCCATCACTGCAAGTTAGTAAATTAGGTATGCATTTATATGGAAGTGCAGCTGTCTGTGGAAGCATTTTTTGGCAATCCAACTTACATTGATTGGAATTGTGTCCTTGTCTGTTTCTTGGAGTTCCATTGTCTTTTCACTCTGCAGCTTCTAAATTGTTTCAGCTGCCATTCTAGCTTTGCATCACATATTCCAATCAACATGAAGAGCTACACTAAGGCAAGGTAAAACCATCATGGCAATGGTGACATTTGTTCTAAAATCAAAGTGTACGGTTTCAAGGCAGTGTAATCAAATGCATTGTGCTTCTTTGCCTTAAGCCTTATCCTTTGCATCATGTTCTCCTCTCTTGGTCTTGCCTTGCTCATCAGCATTTGTGATGAGAGACGGAGACTCCACTGGGAGCAAAATATCACCATTATTCACTGACAGGGCGCACCTCAGTTGCGGAGTGACGGATCAAAAGATGCTGATGATAGGTGGGGGGTGAGCTGGTGGGTGGAGGCACCCAGGGTGATGAATGGGCCAATCTTTTCGGCATAGCTTTGTGGCACATTTCAGGACAGAGTTGTTTTTAGACTTTTTAAAATCAGTTTTGGGTAATGTTACTTTTAAAAGTAACTTGTTAATTAGCTCGTTTCTCCTCTGGAAAGTAGCTTGTTACGTTACTGCGCTACTTTATTATGAAGGTAACGCGTTAGAATACCGTTACAAATAATAAACATCTATATAGTCTTCATTTGTCTGATGTGGAATGCTCCATTCCACAAAGCTAGCTCAGCCTCACACAAACAGCCCGATAGCCTACCAGTGAATGTTTTCAATAATAGCACTATTAATTCGCTTCTGAGCTTTATTTTGTATGTGGACAAATTACAGCAAAAGGCAGCAGTAATTAACATGAAACCTTAGCTTTGTTTGCTTTATGTAAACAGTTTGGCCTTGTCAGAATCTGTGCCAGTTTTTCAACAAAAAGAACGTCTGTAAAGGAGCTCTTACACATAACAAAGTGCATTAAATTGGTAATAACAAACATACAACCATACAACATACTCAACTGGTTGTAGATTAATTGGCTCAACCACATAACCAGCTACGAGTTTGTTGGTGACATTGAAAAGACTGATGCTGCCATAAACTATGTGTTGTTTGGGAGGCGAGGGCTAGCTTCATTGTAGTTTTCCTCTTTAGCTTCGCCACCAGTGCTGTATTGTCCTTTTCAACAGAGGTGGGAAGTAACGAAGTACTTGTACTTCGTTACTGTACTTAAGTACATTTTTCAGGTATCTGTACTTTACTTGAGTATTTATTTTCCTGATGACTTTTTACTTTTACTCCTTACTTTTGAAACGCAAGTATCTGTACTTTCTACTCCTTACATTTTCAAAACGGGCTCGTTACTTTTCTTCAGAATCACGCGCTGTTTTTTTCCGCTTTCTTTCCCCTGAGGCGGCCGCGCGCACCCGTCTCGTCAGCGTGCGTGCCAGAGCGCAGATTTGTTTTTTTGTCTTTTTGGTTTAGAAACAGACGGCATCTCCGCACACCGGGGGCAGCTGAAGTAAACGCGCTGCTGTCAGAGCACGAACGCGTATAGAGCAAAGGAACCAGCGTCACCAGTGCGGAGGTGAGAGAGATGGACATGAGCGCGCACGTGCTCCTGCTCCGCCTGCAGCCGTGGTGCAGGGACAGACAGCATGAACATAGCCTAATACTGACCCGTTTGACCGCGGTCCTGCTGTGATTTTAGTGAGAGATCAGCTGCACAGGTCCAAACTGTTCTAAACTCCAAACTTCAGTAATAGAGACTTAATCTGCCTTTGGTCTCTGCTGTGAATATGAATCAAAGGGAGTTCAGAAATACAGGCCATTGGCTGATATAAGCGATTTTGGGGCGTTTTTATTTGTTTTACTATATTAATTTAATCCTTTATTTATACAGGTTTGTCCTTTGAGACCATAGTTTGAGATGATATGATGTTTAATTAGTCAGAGAGACCCGTTTCAAACACATCAACCATATGGGCTCATACACTGTAAATTCCGATTACGGTCGTAACATGAAATAAAGTGTTATAATTACTAGGAGACCTAAAATTTTCAGCATTTACCCTCTATTCCATGTAAGAAGTACATTATCAAGAGAAAATTGTGATTAATTGCTTTTCCATTTTCCTGCAGCATGTTTCCGTTCCAGTGACATGGTTTTGCAAGTATTTACTAACTCTACATGATGCCAGTAATGATTATTTGTAGTCCTGTTATGCTCACGCTCATTCTAAAGTATCCATTATAAGATTCTGTCCCATTTACAAGGATTTGCCCGTTTTTAATAAAATAGGCTTAACATTGTCTTTACTTGCTTTTCTCTTTATCCAGTACATGGTTTTAGTAACTCTCACTAACCCCCCAGTGTCCTCTACTGAGCCCCTGTAACGGGAACTTGACTGTCTAGTAACCGTAATGGACAAAACTAAGCTATAACCTACGTTGCCTGGGATTGGTTCAGGTCATATGTCACATGTGCAGAATCAGCCAATCAGATTACTCTGAACTGTTTTGAATTCAAAAGAGAAGTGTTCAACAGCCCTCAGTGTATCATCGAGCAGAAACAACAGAAAACAGGACATTTCCTGTTTTATTTCTCATTAATCAACTTAAGGTGAGTGTGTCTTTGGATATTTGTGATTGCTCTGAGAGTTTGATGTATTGTTACTATTTTCAATATTTTTTATATTTGAAAAGTACAACAAAGCTCTTGCTCTACCTTATAACACATTTGTTATTTAATTTGTTGACCGCACAGTGGTATGTCAAACATTTGTTGTACAAATTACTATAATACTCATCATTTCAAATGTTAAATCAGGTGCAGCACGCTCCAAAAATAACATATTCTATTTTTCAGTTTGCACTCACCATTTAACAGCTCACTATATTAAATGAATGTGTATCTAATACTATTGGTTATGATTAAAGTTTTTTGTTTTCCCAGACAGTGACTGCTGTAAAGATTTAGAGACTGACTCAGCATCAATGCTGAAGGTAAGACTGCACTGATCAGTTTTTTTAAACAACATGTCCTTTAGTAAAATAATCTTTTAAATGGTTTGTGTGTGTCCAGTGTCAGACTGAGGAGTCCAGCTGTGGAAAGACCTGATGAGACGGAGCTGAACACACTGAGGTGAGACAGGACTCAAATGTACAGAACTGGTTTAGTCTATGATATAATTTACCCTACTATCATAAAACTCTGAGGATGTCCGTAATCTTTACTTTTTACATAATTGTAATCCTGTGTGGATTTGGCTATAGTGTGCTTACTGATTGTATTTCTTTGTTTTACAGAAATCTGCCCTACTGTGAAAACGTTGAGACCAACTTTGCATCCAGGCGGTAAGATGGCACTAATCGTTATATTTGGACAAATTGGCCTAAGTTGGATGTGAAATAACATTTGTGAATGGTTTGTGTGTTCAGTGTCAGACTGAAGACTGCAGCTGTGGAAGGATCTGCTGAGGCTGGAGCTGAACACACTGAGGTGAGACAGAGTTAGAGCTGAGATGTTTGGATGAGATAAATCAACATTTAATCTGTAGGTTTTGGTTTAGTCTTGCCATAGGGACTCACAACTAAAGTATTTTTGTTCTTCATATGTCTTACAGAAATCTGACCACGCTGATGAAGACTTTGAGGAGTGAGCTTTGACAGTGATTTACAAAGATCCCCTTGCTCCTGCTGTGAGTCTGCAGAACCTGCTGCATGTACAGATTCTGTGGAACCTTCTGAGACACTTCAGCTCCTCAGCTTCATCGGCTCAGTACAGACTAATCCACCTGTTTGGACTGATGTAAACTATAACTGCAGAAATGGAAATGTTCTATCATTAATTGCACCTTAAAATGTAAGTATTTTACACTGTTCAATGTTAAATAAAGTGACTTTATAACTATACTTTTTCTTGCTTTTTTACAACATGTATTTCTTATACTAAAAATGTACAACTTCATTAATGGGAATAAGAAATAAAACATAAAGGGAACAGGAATATTCCAGTAACCATTACTAAGAATAATAGTACAGGTTAAGACCATATTTAAGTAACAAATGTTATCAGTACTAGGAATTCCCAGTTGTCAGTACTAACATGTCTAGTAATCAGAACTTGTGTCATAAGTAATGAATACTGGGAAATCCCTCTTAATCACACTAGCGTTACTAGTAATCATGGCTTAACATTAGGCTTAATAATTATGCATCGGGTTTACAACTTATTCCAAGTAAGCGCAATGAGTTGGAAGTTACAGTGTAGGCTGCAGTTACATCGGCATCTTTTACTCTTTTTTTGTAAAAATAATTAAATAAATGTTTTGAAAGCATAAAGAAAAAAGACAGGAAAAGAACAACAACAAATGTTCGTACAGTGCACCATTTGTTGTTGTTTGTTCTCACATATAGCTTCAACCAGCACATATGAACAAGCTTAAATTGAATAAAAATAGAGCCTGAATAAGAGCCGTAAAGCCATCTGGATAATGTTTTAATCGCGTTTCATCGTCGACTGTTTTTACTTTGTACTTTAGTACATTTTTGATGAAGTACTTTTGTACTTTTACTTACTGTAAGTAAACTAGTTGCAGCTGTACTTTTACTTTTACCGGAGTAATTTTTTACCCGAGTATCTGTACTTTTACTTAAGTACAGAAATTGAGCAAGTTCAAAATAATGTCAGTACTTCCATGATGTGAACACGCTCAATGCAAACTCTGCCATGTTGCTAACTTCATGTGAAGTTTTGGAGGACACCGTGTGCATGCGGGAGCAGCACAGCAGCTGCGGAAGAAATGAGCCGAGGGAGAGATCTGGACCAAAAAAAACGTGTTTTATTATTTGCTATATTATTCTTTTTCGATAAATATAATTTATAACTAAAGCAGCAGTTGGAGGAGAGTCACGCTATAGCTGAAGTGCAGGTCAGGTGGTTCAAATGAGTTTAATGTAATTTATCGGCAGGCCAGTTAGAACTGTAATGCATCTCGGGTGCCAACAGAATGTCCGATATATGGCATCTGCCTTGCGTAGATAGGGATTTTCACATAACTCAAAGTTGCTTCACATTACATGTTTGCTTGCTTGGATGTGGTAAGCTTTTTTGTTGCCACACGCTGACCTGGCACTGATTGGTAGAAACTTGGCTGCTTCTCCGTATAGCAAGGAGAGCTGAGTTCAAACCACCAACCCACCAGATATACAGTGCCTTGCGAAAGTACTAATACACCTAGGACTTTTGCACATTTTGTCATGTTTACAAGATTTTATTTTGAATTTTTTACTGAACGTTCACACACAAGTAACAGACAACTGTGAAGTGAAAGCAAAATGATACATGATTCTGTTATTTTTCAAAAAATAGAAAACCAAAAAGTCGGGCGTGCATAAGTATTCATACAGCATGAAATAATACTTTGTGGAACCCCCTTTTGCTGCAATAACAGCAGCAAGTCTTCTGGGGTATGACTCTACAAGGTTTGCACATCTAGAGACTGACATTTTAGCCCATTCCTCTTTACAAAACAACTCAAGCTCTGTCAAATTAGAAGGAGAGCGTTTGTGAACAGCAGTTTTCAGGTCTTTCCACAGATTTTCAATATGATTTAGGTCAGGACTTTAATATGTTTTTTTTTTTTTCAAACCATTCCATTGTAGATTTAGCTTTGTGTTTAGGATCATTGTCCTGCTGGAAGGTGAATCTCCGCCCCAGCCTCAATTCTCTTGCTGACTCCAGCAGGTTTTCCTCCAAAATGTCCCTGTATATGGCTCAATCCATCTTCCCAACTATTCTTACAATCTTCCCAGTCCCCGCTGAGGAAAAGCAGCCCCATAGTATGATGCTCCCCCCACCATATTTGACACTGGGGATGGTGCACTCAGGACAATGAGCAGTGTTAGGTTTGTGCCATACAGTACATAACGTTTTGCATTTGGGTCAAAAAGTTAAATTTTTGTCTCATCTGACCAAAGCACCTTCTTCCACATGGTAGCTGTGTCCTCCATATGACTTCTAGCAAACTTCAAACGGGATTTATTATGGCCTCCTTTCAATAATGGCTTTCTTCTTGCCACTCGTCCATGAAGGCCAGATTTGTGTAGAGTACGACTTATAGTTGTCCCATGTACAGATTCCCCCAGCTCAGCGGCAGTACGTCGCAGCTCCTCCAGACTTATCTTGGGGCACTTGGTTGCATTTCTGACCAGTGCTCTCCTTGTTCGGTCTGTTAGTTTAGGTGGACGACCGTGTCTTGGTAAGTTCGCGGTGGTGCTATACTCTTTCCATTTCCGAATGATGGATTGAACAGTGCTCCGTGAGATGTTCAAATCTTGGGAAATCTTTGTATAACTTAACGCTGCTTTAAACTTCTCCACAGCTTTATCCCTGACCTCTCTGGTGTGCTCCTTAGCCTTCATGATGTTTAGTGACCAACACACTCCGACCATAGCTATGAGGCCCTCACAGAACAGCTGTAATTATACTGAGAGTAGATTACGCATGGGTGGCTTCTATTTAATGGTTAGGGCAAGGTGTGAAATTTCTGCAGTCATTAGGAATGTTATAAAGGCATTTAATGCACTCAGGAAATGCTGTATGAATACTAATGCACGCCCCACTTTTCACTTTTCTATTTTGTGAAAAATAACAGAATCATGTATCATTTTGCGTACACTTCACAGTTGTCTGTTACTTGTGTGTGAACTTTCAGTAAAAAAATTAAAAATAAAATCTTTATGTTTAGGGTTGTAAACATGACAAAATGTGCAAAAGTTCAAGGTGTATTAGTACTTTTGTGTGTGTATTAGTACTATATATATATATATATATATATATATATATACACACACACACACACACACACACACACACACACACACACACACACACACACTGTGTAAATAAATAACTAAACAAGATATCCAAAATTCCCTTTGAAAGAACTATAACTTTATAACTAATATTTTAACAAAATAAAGCCATACATTTACATTGGCTATATCTAGAGACTTTGTCGCTGAAAATATAGCCAATTTTTACATGAAAACATAAAGTGACAGAATACTTGCAATACATTTCCCTCATATTTATATCTGTAATGTAAAGCAAAGGTTTCAAATTGAATTTTTTTTGTCTGCATTGCACACCTTTCCCCTTCAGTTGTTTTGATGTCAACACCCATCAGGGACATCAACACTGAGCAATCAGTGAAAGTGAAAGCCCTAAGTGAAAGCCATCATATCAGTATAGCACAATCCCTAAGGTGTAGAGCAGGGGTTCCCAAAGTTTTACCCTTCAAGGGTAAAAAAGCCAGTGGGCCTCGAGCCAAATGCAGCAATATCAAGCATTAAACATTAAACATGTTATTATGTTTTTTTTTCAATGCCAATAGCATGCTACATTTGAAAGAACAAAATAACAATAATGCCTTAGTTAAAACAATTGCAGCCAAAAATGCGACCTAACATACTTTGTGCACAAGGTCAAACAATGCATCTAACAGCAAACTACTACAATGGGAGACATGAAGCTGGTCTTTGGACTTTACAGACTCAGTGTTAGGCTCTGGGCAAGACATAGTATGTTGAGTATGTTATCCAAGTGTGTCAATCCCTATCATTATCTGTGATAATGTGTGCCAAGGCAATAGGTTTCCTCAGCGCTACTCGCCATTTAAACGGCCTTATTATTCAATGAGCAGCTCATGTATTCATAGAAATCCAGTCCGTGTTTTTGTCCATACTTTGTCTGAATTATCCAGTCTGTGTTTTACGCAAAACTCACCTTAAACGTGGCTTTTCACAAAGCAAAGCACCCCGCTGCTGTTGCGGTAAACAATACGGTCTTATGATGCAGCAGTTGCAAAGCTTAAGGTGCTTTATTTGTCATTATACAACAACTGTACAATGAAATGTGTCTTCTGCATTTGACCCATCTCCCGCCCAGGGACCCATCTCCAGAACAGGCTGATGACTCATGGGAGTTTCCCAAAAGAAATCAAATATACTATATTTTCTATAATTGGTTAAAATTGGTCTGTGTTATTAAAAAAGACACATGCCCAACCCAGCGTGTTGCTGGCAGACCAATTAAATTGGTCAAGTTGATTTTTTTTCTGCACCATGACTTAGGCAGCCAACACAGCTAGCTCTGCTGGATTCAGGTATCAGTGAAGCATCAGTCTCTATAGTGGTGTGTCATTAGCAATGGACTGTGTTAAATCCACTCATTTATGAAATCTAAGTTAGTAGATCATCCTTAGGAGGGCCAAATCAAAAGGCCCTACTTTGGGCACCCCTGGTGTAGATATTATAATATGTTGAAATTATGATGATCATCAAACAAAAGGGAATAAATTAAAAGGAATGGCAACAGAATGTAGCTATTTTTACTTGTTCTGTAAATCATGAATAACAATGCTTATCACAGTCCTGTCCAAAAGTACACAGTGTGTATTATTCTGTCCCTCACTTCAGTTTTATACTGTTGACATTTCCAATGACGTGCCTTCCACTGTCTGCTTGCCTGTGTTTTCTAGCGGTTGACCCAGACACGGAGTCAGTGGAGGATTTGATGCAGAGGTTCCAGGACAGTTACCATGTTCCAAACACGCCTTCAGACATGTCGCAGTACCAGCACGTCATGCACAGTTCGTCCACCAGCCGCAGGAGGATGCCCAGTCACACAAGAGGTACGCAAAACATTTTCTGCTGGCCACTTCAAAACACCAGAGCAACAGAGACATTTTAAATTGTTGATTAATGTTAATTTTACACAAGGCAGTCAGCGCTGTTTTGTTTCCTACTAGCAACTTCACAAACTTATAATAGATCTATACTTTGTAATACTAAAAGCTGTTTTCGCTTTTTAAGATATCACTGTATTTTAACCTGAAGTTTGCCCCATCTAACATGAATGAGTGACATAGTTGTGCAAGCTAAACATTTAATAGTTTACTTCTTCTTGTAGAGTTTGATGTTTATTAACATAATGTACGATGGCTTAATCAAACAGAGGCACCTGATATTGCGATTTGCTGCCAGCATTTCCTCTCATGACAAATGCTGTAGAGGGCCATTTGAGTCAGATGAGGATTTATCCTTTGGGAGTCAACACATTTACATAATCACTTACAAGCAATTCTTGTTTGGACACCACATATCTTTTTGTCATTTAATACATTTTACTTGACACTGAGGATAAAATATTGAATTCACCATCTTATGTCAAAGTTCTTTGTCAAAACAATAAAGATTATGATGCATCTTGTTTATTGATGTCATTAGCCATACTGCAAACACAGTGCTAAACTGTACACTTTGAATGACCATTTCCTGATAATTTAGTCAGTTTATTAAAGAACATTATTAGTTCTATAGCTATGTAAGAATTAAAAGATGGCTTAATGTGTCATTGGCAAAATCTGTATGACTATTTATCCAATCTTGGCAGAATAACTTACTGCCTTTTGTTGTTGCTTCATCAAATATTATGAAATATGGCTCTGTTGATTTGCATAATGTGCAGTCTAATATGGGGAATATTACTCTTTCTAGTCACTTAAGCTTCATCAAAGATTTTGTACTGCACTTATCAAGCTGAACTGCTGTCCAGTCATATGGTCCCTGTACCTCAGTGTGTCTGGTACAACATGTACAAGGCAGTGCGTGACACAAACGTCTTTATACAACAGTGATATTCATTCTCGACACTTAAACCAGACTGACCAGAGTAAGTAGCTATATGGAGAATTTAAATCAATGTTTACATACAGTACTTATTGTCAGTCAGAAAATGTACAGGTCTATTTGTTTAAATACACCATGTCTGGTTTTCTCCAATTGTGTGAGTGGGAGAAAGCATTACAAAATGGTTTAGTGAGCTCAAGCATTTGTCTAGTGGCACAGATGTCAATAGATGGCCATGAAGGAATACCACGTATGGCATATAATTATTTCTTCAGTGCTTCAGGTTGTGAAGTCCATATTTTAGATTTTAAATCCTCTTTATATTTACATTGCAATAGCTCCAAGCATTTGTTTTTGGTGAAAATATATTACTATGCACAAACAATTGTATACACTCAGCAGAACTCTGCAGGTGCTCATTGACTGCCCTGCCAGCGTTCACAGAGAGCATATACAAATGGTTTGTGGCATACCTTAAACTGGTTTGCCTGGAATGGGCACCAGGGCAACAGCTCAGAGAGACTGTGAGGTCCCACACAGGGAAACCACATTTGGACAGACTGTGCTCTCAGTCAGAGGCACAGTACACTGGAATAATCTCCCATTAACAATAAGATACTGGCTAAAGGAAAACCATGCATGTAATCATGTTTAGTGCTGACCTGTTGTCTCTTGTTCTATTTGTAGCCTTTTTATATTGTTGTATGTTTTATCTCTGTCACCTGCCTACGGACTCCAGATGGAAACTAGCATATTTGCTATAATCTGGCATATTTACATCACACACATTGTAGATGTTCATTAATATGCACTGTCTCTATCAAATAAATCAATTAATATATAGTGCTTAACCCACAAGATTTTGTCTCTTTTAAATAGTTATCTCAAAAAATACTACTCAAGGTTTTTGTTTTTTATAAAACACATCAAGCACAAGCACATTTTAAGGTTAATATTTACAGACTAATTAAATGTAATACTATACCAAATAGTACATACAACATTCTAGCTCTAATAGTGTGCCATACAACTGAAAAGCATACAGTATCATCCCACAACAACTGTATATGTTTTAAAAAAAGACAAGTTTCCATCTTTTTTTATATGATATATCTAAGGAGTAGAACGTTTTTACGTCTTTGTATACAAGGTCAAGGTCTGTACGACTTCTTGGCAAGAAAATGGGATTTGAACTGCCCCCTTAGTGCTAAAGGCCGAATGAGGTACATTGTAAAGCACTTGATGTACCAGCAGAAAGGCAGACGTTATAAATGCAGTCCATTTACCTCTCTAAGCTACTCACTTTATGGGCTCTGTTAGAGTTTGACAAATTCACACCAGTGCACTGCTGGCTTTCACATCTGTCTCACATAAATTATACAAACATATATATGTTATTGATTAAATACTGATTAAATCCTGTTTAATACGGTTGCACAGTTTATTGTGTACTGTTTGAAATGATGCCACTTTAAATCCATCACCAAAGATACTCAATGAAAAATACCTTTCCTCTTTGCTATAAACTGGCCTGTGAACAGCAGCACACGTCACATGAAGACTCAAGTTATCTTCTAACAGACACTGCTCTGTTTTCACAGTCTTTTATGTTCAGCTTCTGCCCTCTTCACTTTTCCTATCGCCGAGGTGCAAGCTCACCCATTTATACCCGGAGAAATGTCGAAGTAGTTCTGCCTCATGTTGTTGTATATTAAGATTTGTCCTTAACATTCCTTATTTGCATGCCCCGGTGCACATGCCATTCCCCGCTGTGCTGTTAATGCATTTCCATGTGCTGGCTAGAAGCTGTGCTAGTGTTTTTGATGTGTCACAACGAATATTTTTGGCTCATTTCAAACCGGATAACCTTATGCTTATTATCTAGCTCCTTCTCCTGTTTAATTGATGCTTTGAAGTAGGACATGAAAGTAATTCTGTTGGACCGTGTGTGTGTGTGCGCGTGTGTGAGAGGGGGGGGAGGGGAGAGAGAGAGAGAGAGAGAGAGAGAGAGAGAGAGAGAGAGAGAGAGATACATATATACATATATGAGAGTTTAAAATCAGCCAATCCGCTATGTTCTATTGTAAGACTTATCTAAAACTTTATAAGCTGAAAGTTTTACAAGGCAAGGCAACTTTATTTATACCGCGCATTTCGTACACAAGGCAACTCAATGCGCCTGTAGCATTTTGCTGTATTTTCAAGTATTCAATATTTTATTTTTTGTAAAAGGGTCACTTTTAAACTCTTTATATTTAAATTTTTCAAAAAGTCAATGCACAAAATGAATGGGATTTTACTTCCGATACCTACCAAATGACCGTAAGTGAATGGGGTGCAGAGCAGGGTTCATGACTGAAATCGGATGGAAAAAGAATCTCAGAGAATATCTTAAGGCAGCTTGAAGATCTCATTGTTGTTATCTTTAGATTGAATCATCTTAATTTCTCCTGCGGGGAAATGTGCCACCCACCTTTGACCCAACCTACTTGGGCAAAATGTAAGGAGCAGAGGGTGACTACAGTGCAGTGGTTTTTGAGCAAGGCCCATGGTCAGGAACATAGTTGGAGCATTCAACTTTCTTTTTCAGTTTCTTCTACATTAGTTCTATATATTTGATGTAGCCTGCAGCACAACTAGATATCCAGGCATTTTTCAAGGAGAGTGTCTTATCATTCAAAACAATATGTTACACCTACTCATGAGGCAATGTTGGACTGCTCCTTGATGACTTTTTCTGCAGCTATATCACAT
This sequence comes from Neogobius melanostomus, assembly GCA_007210695.1. NCBI lineage: Eukaryota > Metazoa > Chordata > Actinopteri > Gobiiformes > Gobiidae > Neogobius > Neogobius melanostomus. The sequence goes on along the minus strand of VHKM01000221.1, from coordinate 3,009,592 downwards.
TCTTGACCATTTTTAATCCCATTTCCAAAAAGGCCCTCTCAGCATATTTATAGCCTCCGTTTAGTATGAATGGTCCTGTTTCTAATAGCTTCCCTGACTCAGAGAACATCATTAGCTGGTCTGAATAATTTTGAAGCAATTATCAATCCTTGCTCTAGCATTTAGTCGTCTCTCACTTTACATGCAAAGAACGTGAATAAAGGGTTTTATTTGTCTATTGATTATACCTCCTAGAGACAAGTTTTTATTTTTTACCTCTTAGTGATTTACCACCAATTTATTTTGCTTTTAAAATTGTGTTTTATTTATTTAATTTATTGCTGAAGTTTCAGTACGGCCTATACCTTTCAAACATATGGAGTATAAAGTGTATAGTTAAACCCAGTTAAAACAGTGAGACTGTGAAATCGAGCCTTGCCCCATGGGACGCAAATGACCTGTCCACTTTGCTCTGTTTCGCACAATGTTTAGCAGCAAAGTGCCAGTCTCCAATAGGCCAACCTGCTATGTGGGAATAGATAAAAGAAAGTGGGTTGCAATTTGTAAGTCTCAAGAGAGCAATGCAATTAATGCTGTTTTAAGTCTAAATTTAAAGGTGTAATGCTGTGTTCAGGGAAGTGACCATTATTCATTACAGTGCTGGACACACACTTACAGAAACTGCAGTAGTAAAAACTGCTTTTATTTCCTGACAGCTGCCACCCTTTTTTACTTTGAGGCTGCCGTATATCAGGTGGAGCACAGAATATAACAGGGTTATACATACAAGCTATCTTTTCTGAAATCATTCATTGTGACATCCCTGCAGTGATTTTTAAGGTGGAAAAGTGTTTATATTTTATGTAACCTATTTTTTTAGCATGTATATATTAAGAATTTTAGTGAAATTTACGAGAAAGCACCACCTATGTTTTGTTTAAAGGAACAGGCCACCGTTTTTCCATACTGAGATATGTTCTTACCTGAACTTAGACGAGTTGATACGTACCTGTCTGGTCTTTGTGCATGCCCTCAGTCACGCAAAACGACCAAAGATGTTGTTAGCATTTGGCCTATCCCAATGTATTCCTATAGCTCCAAACGGAGGTGAAGTTAGAAGCTACCACGCTCTTCCACGGGCATGCACAAATACCAGACAGGTACGTATAAACTCGTCTAAGCTCAGGTAAGAACATATCTCAGTATGGAAAAACGGTGGCCTGTTCCTTTAAGAGAAAACTAAAAGAATGGCTTCCTGCAGTGGCGCCTCCAGAAATTGTTCATAGGGGTGGCCAGATGGGGCCACTTAAAATCTTGGGGTGGCAAACCAAAACTATCAGCCATAATTTCACAATTGTATTTACTGTTGTAGTAAACTGGCCTGTAGAAAAGTATCAGAAAGACTTAAGGAAACGTCTACTGCTATACTTTGTTTTTTTGGCTGTGAATTTGGGCTGAAAATATTCATAACTGATACTACAGTACTACAATTAACACTAGCCAGTGGGGTGGCCAATGGGGTGGCCAGGAGTCGGCCAGGGGTGGCCGGTGGCGCCACTGGCTTCCTGGTCAGCAAACTTGTTACCACTAAGAGGTGATCTAGTAGATGGGATCATAAAAGGTCTTATATACAGGTATAATGAGTAGGTATGTGTGCGTCAGTGTGGAAGGGGTAAGGAAGAGTGAGGTATGATGTGCGTATGTGTGATGAGGCACCTTACTGAAGCACTTTAGAGAGAGATGTAAAAGTGATGTGTATTTTGACTTGTTTGTGTTGTAATGTGGTATGTTTACTGTCATACATGTATTGTATTACTCCTGCATGGTCTGGCATGGCATATTTACAGCACCAGTTGGCTGTTCATTAATAATATACACTGTCTATTTAAATAAATGAATACTTTAAATTAAATTAAATCTAGCCATTGTACATGGCTGTCCAAAAAACAACAACTCATGGTTAGGGTGCAGTTACAGTGCTTCATTCCCACCATACTAGCGCACTGACATTTTTCATATGGACTTAGCATGAGCAGAGTCGGTTAAAAATCCAAGACATAAATATTTTGAAAAACCTAAGGAAAAAAATGGGGGTCAGTATTGCAACCATAGAGTAGACAAGGAAGTCTTCAGACACCTAAACACCAGGACACACATGATCCCACGACACCAAAGAGAAAATAGGCACACAAAATAGAATATGAATTGTACATGACCAACATTGACACCACTTGAGGACATAACAAGGCTTTTTGAAACCAACTGTTTTATTGAAACATAAATGGACTTTTCAAAGTTTTCACTGGGGCTCACATTGTTATGCCTCTCACTACGACTTGCTGCGTCTGTTTGTCTGTAAATATCACGCAGCTCTTGCAAATGCAGCCTAGAGTGAAATAATATTGATTGAGATGATTTGGGATAAGAAAACAAAACAACAGAAGATAAAAGGAAGGCGCAGGTGAGACATGGAAATTACCACATTGTATTGCTTTGTATAAGCATGAAGCAACTTTTGATCTGCAGACACTGGCTGGCTCAACATGGGTATCTGTCCCCCAGATTTGCTTTAATCTGCTCCATTTCCAGGTCCATGCGACTGAATCCTCTTGTTCACTGCAGGATGCCTTACTAAAACGCCTGCGGCCAGTCTCATTGATCCAGACTCGAGCAGTTTCCTATTGCTTTCAGATAAAGTTGGAATCATTCAGGCAACCCTCAATACCTCTGCTGCAGAGAAATTCATTATAAGAATACTATTCATTTTACTTACACCAAAGAAACCTAACATTTCACTCTATCCGTTTGTCTGCACTCTGAAAGGCTTTTCCAAATTCTCAGTTGCTCCCTGTCAGCTTCTGGGTGCATTATAAATGGCTTATTTGCATACGGTGTGTTTGTATGAATGTACATGCCAGTTTATTTTGTGTTTGACTTGGAAATATTTAGCTTGCTGGTGTAAGGAGCTGTGGCAGACTGACTGCTGAATGCAGCCGCGTGTTAACATGATTACCAAACACAGTCATGTTCGATTTGATGTAGCTGTCAGCTTAATTCACTCACAAACACACAGTCATGGACATGTGCTGTCAAGATACACACACCGACAATACAGACAAGCATGATCATAGGTGGTGTCTTCAGAGAATGAGTGGACCAGTGACAATAGGCCTTTACGTGATTAGCTCTCGTTCATTTCTGCCTATTTATGTGGCACTTTTTTTAATGAATTTTTTGCATACTTATTTTGTTGTTAACAGTCAATATAATCTCTCTTTGTTGCCAGGTCTATAGTCAATTCTGTGTGCAGGTATTGTTTTTTTGCCATCACCCATCACTGCTCACTGTTATATTGTACTTTTGTTATTTAACCGCTTTAAACGGTGCCTTGATGTATCAAAACCGTTATTGCTTTGTTACAAATAAAAATACTAATGTTACTGTTAAAGCAGAACTAAGTAACTCATGAACCTAGAGGCCATAAGCGCCACTGCAGGTTAATTGTCCATGAGAGTAAATACTACGCTGACAGAAAAGACAAAGGAAGAGAGGGATATTGTACATTCAATTACACAATGGAGATCTTTTTTTTTCACTCAAAATTGGCTGTAAATACTCTTTAAGTGGTGCTAGCCCTCAGTTAGCTTTCCCTGTTAGCTTCTTCTTCATGATTGTATTAGTGTGTATTGGTGCTCTGACCCGGAGCAGGCAAAGTTGCAATTGTGGTTTTCTGGCCAGAGACACCGGGGGAGATGAATTATTAGGTAAACAAGTTACTTCGTTTTCTTTAAGTCATTTGAAAATTAACAAAAGGAGAAAAAATTTAATTAACTGCTATTTTACAATTTTTCACTTACAATATAGTCAAAGTGATGCCACTGAAGAGGTGTCCCTCTGCAGTCCATCAGAATACAACAGGGAAGGCCAAAACCGATCAATACAACTTCAAAGTGAATCTCAGTGAAATGAATGTGGGCAGAAATAGCTGCTCTAATGTTGACCATGTGATTCATTGGTGATTTGTTCAGTGTGTAGAAAATTGTTGAATTTTAATGCAGCATTTTAGGCGGTTAGCGCTCGTGTTTCACCATAAGAAGGTCCTGGGTTCGATTCCCTTAGTATTTAGATGGTTACTTATAACTACTACTACTGGATTGGCCTCTTTTTGCATTAGCCTTCGCCCACTACAACGATGAATTAAGTCCCTAAGCATGAAGCGGCTAATTCTCCCCAGATTTGTTCGCATCTAGTTAGCAACATTAGCCTGTTTGAGAACACTGCAAACCCAGTGCTACGGTATACTGGTGCACTGGTTAATTCAACACAGACTCTGACATAGGGAATGTAGTCTGTAAGTCAGGTCTATGTGGAAGATTTCATTTTCTAGCTTGTTGTGAGCCATGCTCTGCTCAGCTGACAGGAGCGGTGCACCGTACTTCCAGCGGTATCGGGATCAAATTAATGAGTGCACATATAAGTACAAGTGTGTGAGCAGATACTCCCTAGAACTTTCTGTTTTATACATTTACAACATAAATTAATTTTGTTACTAACTGTGGCGTGTACTCTTGAACAGGCTCTCAGCAGCAGTGTATATAAATATATTGTATATGCGTCATCATATGCTCATGGATAATTCAGTGCATATGCCTGGCGCAGTATCAATCATTTAGGTATCAACAAACATAGCTCGATTGTTGTGTGAAAGACGTTCGACTCCTAGTGGGTGTTGTGCCATAAGCCTCATTCACCCTTCAAAACAACAACAATTATCAAGTGCCTTAAATGACATGTATTCTTACTTTTGTTTTGTCCTGACTAAAAACATGCTAAGTGGTTGCACACTGGCTCAGGACTAACCCACCATCTGATCTGTCGTTCTACAATTATATAATGTATAGACAATGTATCCACAGGCTATATTTCTGCGCAGTTGATTTTTGGTTTCACCTTTGTGCAAACCTTGGGGCAGACCGATAGCAGCGTGGCTGGCCTGGCCCATTGTGCATGTTTGTAGTATTTGTTATCATTTATTGACATACTGTACTGTTTGACCCTGAAGTGTTTGGTGTTTGTTTTCAGTAAACAAATGGTATATTGTGTGAATGTATCATAAATATCAGACACATACAAACATTGCATATCAAGGTTAAAGCATGTTTATTTGCTGTATCACTGTATCACTGTTGAACCCTCAGCCCCACTGTACCCAACGTGATCAACTTTTCCTGCTTCACTGCACTCTTTACATCTTTGCCATAAGCATCCAGCGCCCCCAGGAAAAAAAAGATAAGAAATTGTCTATAATGTCCAATAACTTTCTGAATGAATTAATAATTTTATTATTGTGTCTTGCATACACAGTGTTCTTTATTTAACTGGGCAGCATGGTTTGAAAAAGATAATTCCTTTTTCATTTTTGTAAAACTCATCTAATTCATCTTTATTTATTACTTCAAATTATGTCTCGTCTCATATCGTTCTTGTGAACCCAATTTTCTGTTTCTAGAAATTCCCTCATTTTATGAAACTTTATATAAATGTTTGATCAATGCAAAAAGACGTAACAATTCACATATTTTTCACAGCCCCCCCCCCCCGACAGTTTTCACAGTGTGACTTTTTCTTGATCAGTGCCATTTTGTGTAATGCACTTAAAAGTCTTTTTTTCGTAAATATAAACCATATAGTTGAACTTTTAAGCAAAAATTATCATGTTCGGAATCTGCAAATGTGAGATTGGAATCATTTTCAACACAAAAGAGCACAGCCAATGGTTGCGAGGTTATTTAACTTGAAATTGATTTGGGTCTCCATTGAGCAGCTAATGCACTGTGCCTAATGCTCCATCTTCATAATTATGTTGTATTTTGCAACTAAACTGCCCTCTGTTCTTTTTAAACTTTGCACATTCAAAGTTTTGGAAGTATTGTATTGTTCCACGAAAATTCAAAATTAAGTAAAATCAATTGGCTGCTGTCAGCATCAAGTCCTTCCACGGTGCTATGGCAACTTCATATTTGTGATGACCTTTTTCAAATTAGGATGTTTGTGTGTCATTTGTGCACTGGCCTATCAAGGTTGAGTCTTCACCGCATAAACAGTTTCACAAACGTACTGCATCTTCTATTTGCCATGAGCAGAATGTCTTGTTGCCTGGCGACTCGTTGTGGTGAAGCATAGATTTTATTTCAACTTTTTCTGCCTTGAATCTTTACATATTGGTGTCCTTATAACCTTGAGTGCAGCCTCACATTATCAGTAGCAGACTTTGTGTCTTAGTAATATCTCTCTTATTTCAGAGGTTAAGTCTTTCCCTCCACTCACGTTCATAGTAGTTTACGTTGGAAAATCTGTTTCATTTATTTCTAATTAACCATGCAGGACCACTTCAATTATAATAATGTTAATTTGGGTTTGTTTTCTTTTGTTGTGTGTAACGGAATACATGTACCGCTGTTACGTATTAAGAATACACATTTTGAGTAACTGTATATCGGCACAGTTACTCTTTAGTCAGAGGGTATTTAGAATACAGTTACTTTGCTAATACCAACATACATATTGTTAAAATGTCATCATCCAATCCTACCGCACGTCATTAATAAGAAAGAGAAAATGTTAAATTAGTCTAAATAAAGTAAAGGAGCAGCCGGGCGTGCGCACGACTTGCTGCTGCGGCGCGCACACCGCCGCTCACACGAGGAACACACACACACGAGGAGCAGCCCAGAGGAGGAGGGGAGAGAACCCACAAGGTAGAAGATGGCAAACTACTTACGCTGTGTTTTCAATCATTTAGAATGAAAGCTGGTTGTTGTTGTTGTTGTTAGCAGTAGCAGTAAGCTAAGTTACCAGGTTAGCCGCTACAGGCTGCAGTTTGTCATACTTTCCCAAACTCCTCTGTCGAGTGGGATGCAAAGTAATGCAGCAATTTTCCATTTGTTCATAAAAGACTGTTTTCCCAACATAAGAATAAAGATGAAAACTTATCCATGGAGCATTCAAACATGGTCCCCGTGCTAGCCATGATTTGCCAGTGTTATAATCAGCAGACTGCACATTTGCGACAGCAGATACGATGTGTTCTCCGACTCCGGGTGAGCATTAAGCACTTTTTCCTTGTCTAATTCGTGGTAAATAATAAAATAAATAATAAATGGCAGTGGACTAAATTTGCACATGTTTTAATGTTTTTAAGAGTATACACTACAACAAAATACTGTGTATTTAAAGTATTTCGAATACAGTACTCTGATTGGTAAATGTTTAGGCAAGTATTCAGTATTCTGTAATGGAATACATTTTTAAAGTATTCTCCCCAACACTGGTTATTTTACACAAAACTAAATGGACTAATGAAACACACAATATTTACAATGAGCTGACATTTATGATTGCAACTTAACAAATAATAGCAAAAACCAAAAATAAGAAAAGATGCATGTGAAAAAATCTCTCAGCTGTAACTCATAAATAAAACAAATTTTGATACCAAGTCATTTATGTTTTGTCATCATTAAAACCTATTTATACCTTTAAAATTATGATTGTATTAATGGATTTTTTATTTTTATTTTTTCCAGTGTTGCTGTTCACAAACTCTTGGAGAGCATGATTGGTTGACTTTCCGACAAGCTGTATGATTAATATCAAAGAGTTTCTCTGCTCAGTTCTGAGAGATCAATCAGGGCTGACCTTTGCATGGAGACATTTCTATTATACAGCCACAACATTGGGGCATTTCCACTCTGAGCCCATTCTGCTGTAGACAGATGCAGTGGCAAAGCCTTTATTGATGTGTGATGCGTGTTCATTACACACATTTAGACTTGCTTCAGATTCTCAAGGATGGCTCTGACGATCACCTTGAGATATAAAGTGAAACGTATCGATGCACATTTTCTTGAAGGTCTTTATATTCAATACATCACAAAGACATCAAACTTCCATTTGCCTGTATGATATAAAATTACACGAAACTGTACTGTTTCTTTGTGTACCACTGTTTTAACTCAACGCTTTTACTGTAAAAAAGTAGGCTCTACCATTATATTCAATAAAACTACATTGTTCAAGACTTGCATAATAATTGTGTCCAGTGTAATTTCCTTTTAAGCCCTGATTTAAATGTAAGTTATCCTTGTGTGTCCTTCACCCCATTTTCTGTCTTCATCCTCTTTCCATGGTCCTAGGGCATGTTATAATAAATTCTGAACCAATTTTACACCGCATTGGCTTGGCCACACTTCCCTGAATAGTGCCAGACTCTCACTTCAGAGCCAACTGCACTTTCAACCTGTTTAAGTGCACCAGACCAAGACAGCCACTAAAGCTTTTCCTACCAGCGTTTATGCGGCCAATAAATAGGACTTTTAATCATTTCTCAAATCTTTATAGTGCACTGGATATTTTTATGCGATAGGGTTACATTATTTATGAAGTGGGTAATGGTAGGTTATGTCTAACATGGCCTTTTCAAAATTTACTGTGATGATCTGTATGATACAAGGGGCTAATGTACCTTGCAATTAACAAATACTGTTGTTTGTTTCTATTTATTGTGACTACTTGGCATTGCAACACGTCCTCTGACATTTGGCTGTGAGCTTTACTGTTTGCGGTCATCAGGTCATCACAGTCAATTAGGGCCGAACGATTAATTGCATTTACAATTTTATCGCGATATTACACAACGCGATTTCGTAATCGCAGGCACGCGATTTTGGAAGTGAATGGAGCTGCAAGATATGGCAGCAAAGTCCGCTTCACCCCGTGCTTTTGTTTACGTCTCAGTCTAGTTAAAATATCAGCATTTATCATGCAGCCACCGCGAAGGACTATTGCTTTCTTCTCCGTTAGCATTGCGTTAGCCGCAGCGCTCATCACGCCATTCTCTCGCTGCTACTCTGATGATCACAGAAACTATCTCACCTCTGGATTCATACGTAATCACACATAATAAATAGTTTATTTTGTATTAATTGGTCAGTTTGAGTTTGATTTCCTAAAACTTTTCCAAATAGTTAAAGCAGGCGTTTGTTCTTACTTTTCCTGCACTTTAGTATGGGTGATGTTACTGACTGGAAAAGTGAGTTTTATCTTTTTTTTTATATCTATATATATATAATTTATCTTTTTCATTTATTTATAGATTGTACTGTTAAGTTCAGACAGTTTTTAAGAAGTGCAGTCCACATGTTCACAAATTTTGAATAGGTCAGGCAACAATTTTGTTTGCTTTATTGTTGCAATTTTCACTTCAAATTAATCTAATATTGTTTATTATGAAACAGACTGATTTATTGCTTGTGTTAGGTGAAAAATACATGAGAAGAGGACCTTGCAACAATAATCGCATATTTAATCGCAATTGCAATATTGAAGAAAAAAATCGCAATTAGATTATTTCAAAATCGTTCAGCCCTACAGTCCATCATCTGTTAGACCAGTGGTTCTCAAAACTTTTACCACTAGTACCACCATGTAGGAACCGATAACGTAATAACAGCCAATAACACCCAATAATAAGCAAAACATCTATGAGGGTGGGAGGCAGTTCACATCCAAACAGCAGCTCTGGGAGGCTATTCTGACGTCCTGCAAAGAAATCCAAGCAGAAAATATAAAAAAACTCACAAGTTTAATAGATTTAAACTTTAAATGAAGCCGCTGTCAAATAAGGATCCTATGTTAATAATAAATAATAATAATGCATCGGTTTTATAGAGTGCTTTTCTGGACACTCAAAGACGCTTTACATTGCATTATTCATTCACTCCATACTTGGTGGTGGTAAGCTACTATTGTAGCCACAGCTGCCCTAGGGTAGACTGACGGAAGCGACGCAACCAGTCTGCGCCATCGGCCCCTCCGACCACCACCAACCACTCACTCACTCACTTGGTTTAGCACCAAAGTACATCTCTGACATGTTAGAACCGTAAGAACCATCTCGGGCCCTGAGAACTTCAGGGAGGGGTCTCCTGGTGGTTCCCAGAGTCAATAATAAACACGGTGAGGCTGCGTTTCAGTTTCATGCAGCTAAAATCTGGAACAGTCTTCATGAGGATGTGAAACAGGCCTCAACTCTGACAATGTTCAAATCCAGGCTAAACAACTGAAAAGTATTTTATCTGCACTCTTGCCTTTTACTGTAATTGATGAATGTTTATGTTGATGTTTTATTGATTTTATCTGTTTTCTTGTAATTTTATGCAACTGTGAAGCACTTTGAATTGCCTTGTGTATGAATTGTGCTCTACAAATAAACTTGCCTTGCCTCTCATTTACCACATTTGCCAGGCTTCCTGGTGTTGCCAAACGGTCTCCCATCCAAATGTTAAAATGTAACTTGACCTGTTAAGATGTTTTTTTTTAAATTGCTTTTGTTTCAGTAAATATGACCTCCTAATGCTGCAAATTCAACAAATGACCATTTTCAGTTCTTTACAACCTATTAACTGTATTGAAACGCTGCTGTACATATTCATTTGGAACAGTACATTTTAAAGCAGTACTAGTAAGTAACTTGTTTACCTTAATAAATAATTTTCATAGTTCCTCTGGGGGTAATACAAGTGTTAATGGGATGATTGGGGGGTCTTTCATCTCCCCCTGGTGTCTCTGGCCAGAAAACCACAATTGCAACTTCGCTGCCACCGGGTTGGTGTCACCAGTACACACTAATGGAATCACGAAGAAGAAGCTAACAGGCTAACGGGCAAAGCTAACTGTAGGCTAGCGCCACTTAAACAGTAAACATTTTTTATCTCCATTGTGTAAGTGGATGTAAAATATATGTAGTATTTACTCTCACAGACAATTAATAAGTACAATATCGCAACATTCTACAATACCTGCAGTGGTGCTTATGGCCTCTAGGGGCATGAGTTACTTAGTACTGCTTTAAGTTGTTTATTATATTCATTTTTGAAAAAAATACTGTAGGTTACGGGAGGTTTTTTCAATAACATTCAAATGATCTTCTAAAAGTGAAGTTACAGACTTGAAAATTATGCTGACTGTCATTTGAGTTGACAATTTAGATAATCTGAGAAAAATATAATTTGCATATTGACTGTGAATGCAGTTTAAACTATACAACGTTGTCTTTGTATTGTGGGAACACTAACGCTCCCTGCAGCTTCAATCAATTTTCCTTTTTCTTTTTCTTTAGATTAACAATAATGAACATGGATTGTGACATTTTATCTAATCATTATTCAGATCTCAAGGTATTATCACATGCTAATTTGTTTTATTACTGCATAGATAAAGTTGCCTCGCGTAAAATATTTAAGCCTTTATATACTCTTAACTATACTCTCGGACACATTGATTTCCTTTCCTTACATTACTCAGTAATCACAGAGATCTAATGCAAGTACGACCCAAATGTTTATAAACGTGTATCATGTAGTGTTTCATTTGTTGACATAATTACCTTGTCAGTGACCTGCCTAATCGGACTTAACTTATCTGACTAAAACAAGGTTTGCCAGCTATCGGTGTTTGTCAGACAGTGCAACAAGGTTTTAAGCATGTTATAGCTTATAGTACGCTGGCACTCTCCTGCATCTTCATCTGTGGAGTATTTTACCTAGATTTAGGCTGTATTCTTGTTATTAACAGCAAGTGGTGCATTAACATGTGCTGAAGGGGCTAAATCTTCTGCAAAATCCTGGTCTAAAACACTGGCTTAAGATCTGACGATGCGAGCTGGCTTTGCTTAGTGCACCATGCTGCTTTTGCCTCAGTGGTGTTGGAAGTACTTATGATACATTTGGGAGTAGAAATTCCCTAATTTACCTGGAAGAAAAAATGATACATAACCCACTTATTGTATAATGGAAAAAAAACACTAAATGAAGAATTACTGGTACTTTATTCAAAGCACTTTATCATGACATGTATCTAAGCCACAAGTGAATAAAGCAATGAATCCATGAACTATTAAGTATAATCTGTGTTATTTCTTCTTATGTGCAGTTGGAGGTGTGTTTGGTCCACAAGGAGAGTCTGGGTCAGAGCCAGAAGATGACAACCAGATGAAGTTCTACACTGAACAGCATAGAGGGCGCAGGCGCAGCAAAGGTAAATCAGTGATCCATTACCTCAGTAAACCTGCTGTTCACACAAATGCCTTCCTATAATGAGGCTCTTACTTCATGCAGAGTACCAAGATACACTAAACAATGAATTATCTTAAATCACAAATTTATTCTGTACCCGTCCTGACTGAATGTCCGGGTGAGTGGGGCAGAGCCGCTTGGTGCTTTGTGAAATGAGGCAGAAATTTCTGGAATTGTCAGCATAGCAGGAAGTAGGAAAGCGCAGGCACACCCCGATGGGCTTTTAAAGTGTTACTGCATGGCATATGCTGTTGTATACCCTGGGACATGCATTGCAGATACATGAGCTGAGGTAAGCTAAGGGTTGCTGCTGATGATTCAAATAACTTCGATTGGAAATGTGATTTCACCTTTCCCCACATGGTGATATGTGATAGGATACTTCACTATATGAAAACGGAAGCAATAACACATTCCTGGACTTATGTAAATGTCTGGAACAAAACATAATTTGTTTTTTAATATTTTTAATATTTTGATTTATTATTTTGATGACCCGATCGGATCATTCGGGAGCTCGGGTTTGTGCACCCGAATGATCCTAGAGCTCTGTTGTCGGGGGCTTCGTGCCCCTGGTAGGGTCTCCCATGGCAAACAGGTCCTAGTTGGCGGGTCAGACAAAGAGCGGTTCAGAAGCCCCTTATGAGAGACCAACAGAGAACCATGAGGCCGTCCTTCTGTGGACCCACCACCTGCAGGAGGAGCCATAGGGGCTGGTGCAATGTGATTTGGGCAGCTCCAACAGCTGCCCCCCACGATGGATGGATGGATGGATGGATGGATGGATGGATGGATGGATGGATGGATGGATGGATGGATGGATGGATGGATGGATGGATGGATGGATTTATTAAAATAAATGAGAAAAAGCTACCCCTTCTCTCCACTAGAAAAAATATCAGAATGGAAATAAAACAACAACAACAATAGCAAGAACAAGACATATCTTCAGTCTGTGGTCAAGTCCAGTCGTGTTTAAATGTTCAAAATGAATCCGTGTCTGTTGTGTTTCCATGTTTCCTTTGAAGAGTATTTTCACTGGTGTACAATAATTCATTGGACCAATGTTAGGGGGCATCAGTGGAAATAAAATAAATCAATCAGTAATACAATATTCTCAGCAAATCGCATGCAACTAATCTGCCTTCAAAGAGAAACATGTCATATATTTCCCAGACTTTCACTGATATATATATATATATATATATATATATATATATATATATATATATATATATATATATATATATATATTTAGAGGTTAGGGATGGGTGTTAACATTGATTGTAGTTGTGATCGGAAACAACCATAAAAAAGAGCAGGATGACAAAAATGTATGTATTTATTTAAAACAAATTAGAATTTTAACTAATGAAATTATTGATATTCAGCCACGGAGAGGGATACTTTCGATATTGGATCCAACATCAATATATTTGTATGTTTTGGGGATGAGCCGCCCATAGTTGGGGGGATTGAGCTCAGAGCTGAAGTTTCTTTGTGGATCTTCAGGGAACAAGGGTGTTCTGTTTGTCTGCACAAGAGTTTCGTGAGCTCTCATGTCTTTGTCTACTCAGTGAGCTTTTAAAATAATTGAGTGGTCCCTCGTATCACAAGTGCAGCTAAGCCACCCACATCCCAACAGGATTATCTACTCTGCTTTTCTGCTGCCGACAGCATATGACCACAGGGAATAAGCAACCAAAGATGTCTGATTATCAAACTCCTTATTTTTCTTTTGGCCTTGCACACTAAGCAGTCTGTGATGTTCACCCTATTGTATAGTATTTTTCACTGAGTTGTATGAAACATTTCTTTGCACCAAAGACATACTTGGTTGACCAAAAATACGCCCTGAGCAGTTACTAGTTATTAGCCTAAAAATGGTCGTCAATGGCACTGACCAAACGTTTTTTATAAGTGCACCAAAAAATAAATAAATGAGTGCACAAACTCACAGGGGCTCACACTATAACTAACACATTTTAAAATATAGAAGCGCATTTATATACAGACAGATTAAATTCACCATTCAGTCTTAGGATTCCAGCTAACACGCACCTACCTTCTGAAAAATAAAAAACGTGTTTCTCCATATCACTAGTTTTACCATATTACACGAGCGCTTCATTGTGAAATACACAATGCCCTATGGAATGGAATGGAAGTTTATTTGTATAGCGCTTTTTACATGACACAAGTCACCCAAAGCGCTTCACACAGTGTCTGATTAGTTCTTCATTCACTCCACACACGGTGGTGCTACGTTCCCTGGGGTAGACTGACACACCACCATGCACTCACGCACACACATCATTGATCCCTTTTGTACATGTTTCTAGTGGTAGGGAAAACTAGAATACCCAGAACAAACCTACACAGACACGGGGAGAACATGTAAACTCTATATAAAAGGTCCCACCCGGGGATCGAACCCGGGACCTTCTAGCTGTGAAACATGAGTGCTAACCGCTGTTTATTTTAAAACTATTAAAAACTCAGATACCTCTGCTTTCAATATTAAGTCTAAGTAAGATATGCTAAAAAACCCTGGTCTTCATGCAAACTGAGTACATCTTAATTAGAGACAATTAATCGATCATCCTGGATGTCTGAGATTTCATGTTTAATATTAACTGATGCAAAAAGTGCTTGAAGCTGGTCGACAAGACCCAATCGACTGATGTCAACTTAACAACTAAAGGGGGATCAGCCTTACTAATTTTGTGTGTGTGTTTAGCCCTTTCTTTAATTTAAAGTAACAATGAATAGACCAGGATTGATTTTCTTTAAATCCTCTATAACAATATGGGCCAGTATAATTGACATTTCACATTTGCTAAGTAGCTGAAGTCCGATACCAATTTTTTTCTTTGCTCAACAGCAAACCTTGCTCTTCAAAGAGCGAGGTCCTGACAGAACCAAAGGGCAAACCCAAGCAGCCAATCTATAACCCTGTCAGAGCTACATTCTGTTCTCTGGACCTTTGTAATCCTTTTCATTTAATTAGTTCTGAAAGTGTATCTTTCATTTATTTATTCTTTATTTTACCAGTAAGTTGGTTAAAAAACAATTCTCATTCAAAATGACGACCTGGCAAAGGTGCATCGCAAGGCAGCACAGTCAAGGAATAAAAACACATTTTACAAAATAGCATTCACACATACTGTATATAGAATTAATAATAACAATTAAAAACATGTGCATTGATCTTGGAGCATTGCAGACATTTTTTAGAGTCAGCTGTAAATAATTCCAGTCATTAAAAGCAGAGAATTGTAATGAATATTGACTGAAGGATGTGCAGACTTTGGGAACAGAGATAGTTTAATCAACTACTGGAGTGCAGTGTACGGCTGGATTTATAAATGTAGTGAGCTGAGGTATAGAGGGAGTCTGCTTATTAAAGATTGAACAGCAACCAGTGAGTTTGTCTGCTCTTTTCTGTAGCTCTGTCTAATTTTTTTTAATGGACAAAAAACGACTAGGCCTGTTCACTGTTTCTTCATAAAAATATTATTTGTCTGAGCAGTCGTTACCAGTTTTGTTTGTGGACCAAATTTTTATTTCAAAGGGTAAAATACAATCCCACTGTAACTTTAGATCATTTGAAACAATATATTCACCTTATATTTCATATCAGAAATTGCTTCTTTTGGCAGGCTCTTGGAAATGAATGGATCCCAAAGATTAAGTTCCATTCATGAGAAGTAAGCTCCTTCACTAGGAATAACAGGTTCACTGGTTGGATAACCACTGCCTTTTGTCTGTGTGTACAGGACCCCCCCACAGCCCTCTGAATAAGGTGACCTTGACTTTGATCACCATCAGCACATGTGTCAGTGCCATTGTGTACGCCACGCAGGACTCGTGCCCCCTCACCGTCAAAGTCACCTTGCATGTGCCGGAGCACTTTGTTGCAGATGGTAAGTACAGTATATTTATTAGACCTTGAAACAGTGTTTCATCTGTTTAGCAGTATTTTCAATCAAACTTTTCATACACAATTGCATTACAAAGTGCAGTACATTTAAAAGTATTTAAAAACCTTCTCACCCGTCCAACCCTCGGTAAATCAGATGTCTGTTCAATAGGGGTAATGGTACACGTGGAGTATTGAACCGTTTCGGTACAGCACCTTTCTTTCGGTCCCCTTACAGTATGTACCAAATGTTTCACACAGACGCTATTGAGTGATGGACTGCTCCTTAGGCATATTTTGGTGTATTATTTATTGCCACTGCTTTTTGAGTGGTGGCAGTATTATACTAATCGATTGTTAAACTATTCAAAGTATTTAAACTCTTAAAAATGTAAGCATATAGGTTGAGGTTTGGACTTACTGGAGCTGAGTGAAACGGGAGCCGCCTTGAGATCTCTGCCAGGACATCAAGGAGATGTCGCCACTTGGGAGAGGGCATCACTTATAAAACGAGAGAGGACTGAGGTGTGGTTTATTATAAGCAGTACTGAGAGCGGTGCTCTGATGTCAGCCTCACATTCATTCCCTCGAATATAGCGCGCTGCCATATGTTCTTCCTTTAGCATTATAGGCTCTCACAGGTCAAACTAAAAACTATAGTAACCCCATCGTGAGCTAAACAATGTTCGTGTCTCGAGAGAAAGAGATAATCTATGCCTAATCTATGTCCTGCAGTGGCTCGGATCGGCACTCGCTCGGCCGTAATCACGACCAAAACAAATGCACATGTTCACCCCACAACACTTCTCCATCACCCTTTCCCGGCCCCAGAGTCTGATTGTAAATAACACCACCATTGGCCATGGGCGTTTCTCCACCCCAGGTACTTCCCACTTAAATGCGCTAAGTCTAGGAGCTGCAAGATCTCAAAGTACGTTCCTACTCAGCGCAAAATGTTACGCTATACAGTCTGCGTTTTTTTATAGATTTTATTGATCTTTATTGACCACTGTTGCTATTGACACCACTGCTAAGTTCTACTAGCCTGTATCTGTACTGATCATATGTAAATCAGGCAGCACAGTTAGAAGATCCCGGGTCTGCGTAGGTTTCCTCCGGGTACTCCGGTTTCCCCTACCACTAAAAACATGTACAATAGGCCAGGATGAATGAGAGTGTGATTAAGAGTGCGCATGGTGGATGACCAATGGGCGAGGAACGTGCTTCTCTATGGTCCTTATGGCGGGGAGCTGACATTGCTGTAATACCACCCCCTTGTGGCCAGGGGCGACTCCAAGAGACACTTGGGAGCATTGATTCTAACTTCTAGACTTCCGACCTCCCAAGAATGGTTTAAAAGCCTGGCTCCAAAGAGGTTTTCTTTTTCTAAAAAATGCTATGACCCATGTGACAACGCCGGGGTAGGTGAAATATTTTTAACCACGCTGGTTTTTGTTTATCAACCCGAAAAAGAGGAAGCCTTTTTAGTGCATTGACTGGCTCCAGAGCCTCTCAATCAAGCTCTGGAGCTCTGTGGAGGCTCCGCCCGCCCCGTGAGCACAGGGCTTCCCGCCTTTTTGCCCTTTTAAGGAACAGGCTGCATAGGAGGAGTCTGAGCGGCCATGTAAGTTTCGCAGATGACTCGGGAGCTTTCCTATGAATGGGGCTGAATAGGTATTAAACTATCTCTAATTATTATATCTATGGGGCGACAGATGGAAATTAGCCCGAGGTTACAATCCAGTGTGTATGTATGTTTCTGCACAAGTAAAATAAGTAGAAATGGACTTACAGTACATTGCAGTCTGATCTATAGTTGCTGCTAATATAGATAGTTGATACGACAGAGTCGACAGATACAACAGAGTCTAGCCACTCTGACATACTCACCCAGACTTTTCTGGCACATTAGGCTTTATCTATAAAGCTTTAAAGAAAATGGTCTACAGGCCAACATACATGTCCAAAGAACACAGAAAGTGAGATTCATTTTAGAGTTGGGGTGTGACAATTCAGTCTCCTTAAGTTTTAAAAAGTGTTCCACCGTGAAAACATCAGCCTCTGAACCAAGCTGTAGGGTTTGATTATGTTTACTAAGAGTGTAGGCAAGAGCCTGTCCATGAAAGTCTCAAAAGGTCAGAGCCAAGATTTTAAAATGGACATGACACAAAACAGGGAGCTAATGAATCGCACATGAGCCAACTTCTTCTTTGAACAGGTAAAGAGGCTGTTTCACTAGACCAGTGCTTCTCAATTATTTTTTGCAGCACTCCCCTTAGGAAGAAGAAAACATTTCTCGCGCCCCCTCCCCCCCCCCACACACACACACACACATACAGACATCCAAACCCCACCCCCTCACACCGTCTGCCGCCCATCCCTCCATCCTGCACCTTCTTTAATGCATACTTCCCCCTTGCAAGGACCTGCCAGGAAAGTTTTTTTTTTTACATTTGTGGGCAGCCTGTAGTGTTCTCTGGACGCGTCTCTGCCCATACATCTGAGTCTTTGGGTTAATAATAGGTTTCCCACTATTGATCAATGATCACCAACTTGATTCTGATCCGCACCGGTCACAAACTGCGCTGTGGTATAATGCGCAGGTCGGGGACACAGTTTGGAGCAGAGCGCATGCAGGATGCAGCACTCTGCACAGCTAGG
Source organism: Neogobius melanostomus (assembly GCA_007210695.1). NCBI lineage: Eukaryota > Metazoa > Chordata > Actinopteri > Gobiiformes > Gobiidae > Neogobius > Neogobius melanostomus. The sequence continues at coordinate 2,990,896 of VHKM01000221.1, read as the reverse complement.
TGTGTGCGCTAGGTCCTGCAGCTGCCCCTGTCCTGGGAGAGGCAGTGAACATTGAATGATGCAGACCGTAGGGTGGGACACGGATAACAGGCCTACCCGTGGCGGCGCGTATGCTCTTGAGGAGTGTATTTATTTATTGGTCTTACCGCGCTCGTTTTGTGTCTGTCCTGACGCGCGCCTCTTTCGTACTGCTCTTTTCGAGCCTTTCTACAGTGGTGTTCCCGATGTGTACGGTCATTAAACAGCAGCAGTTTGCTGAGAAAGTGTTACCTTGTGTCTCCCACTGTCCAGGAAAACGAGTAGTACGAGACAAACGGGAGGGATGCTGAAGTATTGATCCTGCCTGCGCTGTGCCATTTAGTGACCATACGCAAGTATTTGACCAATTTTCACCAAATGAACACCAATTTAAAGCACACGAGTAGCAGCGCAGCACTGTGGGATCTCTTAACAGTTAAATGTGGACAGTCAATGTGCATTATTTCCCCTGAATTACTGGGGATCCCCTGGACATTGAGGTGCAGGCTGCAGCTGCACTGACGCCGGTGCGCACACTTACGTACTGTATACGCTTTCACAAAGCGGGATGATTGTTGGCGATATTCAGCACGTTTTCAGTGAAAAAACTCAAGAGGCTTATCAGCGTGACTGGGGAGTAAAGTCTTCAAGTGACGCCTTCATTTATTTGGCTTCATGCTGTCTACACTGCCCACGTTTTTAGACACAGTAACACATGGTCACATGCACCTCGGTCCCCCTGGCATCCCCCCACTATTTGAGAACCATTCATTATTCATCATTTAGAATGGCGTTCTAGCGATATCAAGAGCACTAAGATTTGTCCGTTTGTTTTTAATTGAGCGGCTCAGGTAACCTCAGTGCTGTTTTGGTGTTCCTTTTAGAGTCTTGGTAATCACGTACGATGGTGTGTGGTGTTTTGTCTCAGTACAACACAACATACACGGAGTAAAAGCCTCCACCCATAAGACGTATAGTTTGTGGTTTTCAATTTCCATGGAATTCAATGTCATCAGCCACTTCTAGAAAACTGATAAAGTTGGAAGCTGGTATATCGATAAATCATTGACAGGAGCAAAAATAGAGTGAGTAGTCAGCCCCCACAGTGGAAGGCTTAGGGAGAGCTTGATTTATTGCAAATGGGAAAAACTGATGGTATTTGGAACCCTCGCACTGGTGACAAATCAGCCGTCACCTAACAAAATGTTTTACCAATGTAACAAAATGTCCTGTTTATGTTTGAGAAACAAAATTATCAGAAGGTAAATTATGCTAAGTTATAGTGAACTCCAGCTTTAAACCCATTATCATCTCAGTGTTAAGGGAAGATTCTCACCCGAGATGGATAGTTGCTGCAAATGTAGCTGCAGAGACATAATAGACTAGTGTTTCTAGAGTTAAGTCTAGAAAGAGGGCTTAAAGAGCGGATGCAATTTAACTAATGATTGCTATAGCACTAAAAGCTGTGCACTCACGTATCCCTCCATCAGGGGCACTTGCCATCAGGGCCTCATTTTTAGTCCTCCCACGCGTCCACAATTTGCTGTGCAAGGTAACAGAGAAGTACACAACTCCCTTTTTATGGTCTATGGTGAAGTGTAAGGAGGAAACCTGAGGATTTATCTAAAGTACCGCATATATCGAGAGTTAAATGTCAACGTCACTCTACTTTCACCAGCAGCAATTAAAACTGTACTGTACATCAAACCTCTGCTTAACCTATTGGTCAACAAGCACAAAAAATAAAATAAAACTTCCGTATATTTTAGTTTCAGAATATGGTAATGGTAAATGGTCTCTTTTTATACAGCGCTTTTCCAGCTTTCACGTTAGGCGTTTAACATCAAGTAACCACTCAACCATTCACACTCTCATTCATACACCAATTTACTCAGGTGGTCAAAGTGGATGAAGAGTCTTGCCCCTGAACCAGTTTCAGAATATTATCAGGTGCAATTTTGCAAAATTCTTTTCAATAATGTTGTACGGGGTTTGTGTTCAGACTTGTACTTCGAGATGCATAGTGTCAAGTTCAATTTGCTTGTTCCGTTGTGTAAGTGTCTGAAACCGTGCAAAACCCACTGTGAAATTGTATCGGGCTTTTTCCTGTTTTCATCATTCTCGCCTCAAAACTGGCGTGACTTGGTGTTCGTGCTGAATGGTGGTGAGGAGGTGCCCGGACACCTGAAGCAGAGCAGATGTGACAAAAGGCGGCTTAACCTGGCAGTCTGGCAGGCAGTTCAGGAGCAGGCAGCCAGTCGCTGCAAACAAAAACACATCCAACAGACAAAATCCGCAAATCCTAACCGGCAAGCTTCATATACAGTAGCTACTATAAGGACAATCACGGCTCTAACTGGCGTGTAGACGGCAACAATGAGCTTCTTGGCAAAAATACAGGATGTTAATGATATGATTAGATGGCCTGAGTGCTTGTTTTGTATTTTGAAGTCTTTATGAGGCAACGCTGTGATGGGAGGTACTGGTCTATGCAGCTGTGAATTTAATAAGGGGTCTCGCTGACATGCGGGACAACCTCATAAACACGAGAGCAAACCCTAAACGCATTATGAAGATTTAGTACAACTTCTTAATACAGTAGGAGGCTTGTGTGATGCTACACTCCATGAGGGAAGGGTGAAGGCAAGGCAAGTTTATTGGTAGAACACAATTCATACACAAGGCAATTCAGTGTGCTTCACAGTCGCATACAATTACAAGAAATCAGGATAAAATCTGATCTATAAAACATAAAAACATGTATTTATTTATTTATTAGATTAGATTAGATTAGATTTCCGTAAATTTCGGCCAATTTAGCGTACCTTACTAAAAGCCGCGCCAGCTAAATTTGCAGCCTTGTACACATATAGACCGCACTCGAATATGAGCCGCAAGTTTTCATAGTGCCGTGCATCCGCTCAGAGCGGCCCATGGTGCAGATGAGGAGGAAGAGACACCTCATCCCGGAGAAAGGTGCAGTTGCAGTGGCAGAGGGAGGGCGGCAGGGATGGCAGTGATAAACTTGTAAAAAAGGCACGCAGAAATGGCCAGTGTAGCCTACCTCAATGTGGAAGTGTAGAGGCCAACGCACACCAGAACACCGTTTCACGGCACTTCAGAGGCTTTTGTCAAACCGTGTGGGGCCTTACACACTTGATTTATACATTTATCATAAATAAAAGAAGACACGTATGTCCGTGTTGTAAGAGAGAGAGCAAACGTGGCTCTTTTTTGTAGGGTAATAGTGAGTTGGCGACAGACATGAGTATAACATGCTTCCCCCTGATGCATGAGCCCTGACGATAGTTTCTCAGTCTCCACTGCTTCGCTCGTCCCTCCAAACAAAGTTCACCGCGGGCTCCCTGTCTGTCATGGCGAGACCCGCCTCTGTGCCTCTGCAGGATGGTTAAAAGCCTGTGTTTTCCTCCGCGGCGCCTCGTCTGGATTCAGCAGAACTGAATCGTGGCGCGGGGTCCAGCACGTCACTGCAACCTCGGTGTGCGTTCTCTCATAGAAAATAAAGGAGGCGTTTTTTTTGCCGCACGTCAAGGCGTTTTGGTGCGTTGGGGCGAGCAAAGCCCTTCGACATTTAGGCTAAAGTTAGCCTTCATCATTTTAAAAGTTACTCATCTACCGTTCCTCAGCCAAGAGCAGAGTTGATTAGAAGTCCCGTCTCACTTTTGCGTTTACTGCTAGAGACGCCTCTAGTGCCTGTTGGCGGCTCTATATTGGCCGCACAGTCATATCGGCCGCAGGGTTCAAAGCGTGGGAAAAAAGTAGCGGAATATAGGCCGGAAATTACGGTAGATTAAATTTGATTATTATTATTATTTGATTATTATAGTAAAAAGTAGGGCTGGGACAAAGTGTCGGATCAGATCTCAATACTTTTGGCTGCAATGTCAAGTGTTGATACTTTATCAAGTATCGCAATACTTTCAATGCTTGTGTTTGGAGGCATTTTCATCCTGCTCTCTTTTGTTTTCCAATAACAGCACTTTGTTACATTTTGTGTTAATGCACTTTTCAATCTTCACTTCATTGGATTGTTTTCTTTTTACACATTTGAAGGCAAACATATTACTTATCATAATTACTTACTATATCACGATACGTATCTGATCAGCCCTGGAGTATCGCAATACGTATCTGATCAGCCCTGAAGTATCACGATATGTATCGGATCAGCCCTGAAGTATCACGATACGTATCTGATCAGCCCTGGAGTATCGCAATATGTATCTGATCAGCCCTGGAGTATCACGATACGTATCTGATCAGCCCTGAAGTATCACGATACGTATCAGATCAGCCCTGAAGTATCGCGATGCGTATCTCATCAGCCCTGGAGTATTCACGATACGTATCTGATCAGCCCTGGAGTATCACGATATGTATCGGATCGTGACGAAAGTGTGTCATCCCAGCCCTAGTAAAAAGGGTGTGAGGAGACACATAACCCCTTGGCCACGCCCCTTGTTTGTATTTAGTAAGTGTTTGACTGATGATGCTGTCAGAAACATCTATTTGGCATTTTAATGAAACAGAATGAAAGAATTAGTGTAAAAGGCCCTGTTTTTCTCAGATGGTGAATACAGAAGCCTTCTCTTCCTAACATACACTCCATTACTAGTGCTCCCTAACAGGGGATTAATCCAACAAAATTACTTTCTTCCAGAGTAATGTGTGTGTACAAGTCACAATATGCACAACAAAATTACCAGCGATGAGCAATGTTCTGACTGCTGTGGAGGGAATTCTTCACAGGTCTACGGCGTAATCTAACAATTGGCTTTTCACTGTGAGAGCCGGGGCCATTACGGTTTCCCTGCTCCCTCTCCAAATGAGGCCGACTGACAGATGTGCGCCCACCACTGTAGGGCTGCTCTAAATGATCTTGTTATGCCCTGTTTTGAAAGAGAGAAGAGTGGCCCGTGAGATGTGATGGCAATCTGGAGAATTCGGGATATTTCTTCGTCTGAGCATTTTTAGTCATTAAGTCAGTGAAATGTACGATGGTGGTGGGTTTCTAACGTGCTGAGGTTTGGTATTATCTATCATTTGTTGGGGGGAAAAATTTCATGTGTAAAGCCAAACACATAAAATCTGGTGTTGATGTTTCTTGAAGAAAGACAACTCCACTTCTAGCTACACAGTGTAAAAGAGTGAGACTATCGGTTCAGATCTCAGACATAAATGCTAGAATTTGGTCTTTTCCTTTGATTTAACGATCATCTGTAATGTTTACTGACCTGTTGAGAATATAGTAATTATTCAATATACTGTATGATGAAAATCGCTCGCAACTGTATCCATTTTTGGAGCTGGAGATGAACGATGGATCTTATAATTCAGGTTGGAGGCCATGATGTTAAAGTTCATATGTTATTCTGAGTTTGTTTATAGACTTAAAGTGACAAATATGGCTGCACTTTGTATTGCAGCATGAGAGTTAAGGCATGACCCCGTAATTCACAGTTTAACTTTTTCAAACGTGGCTTTCCGGTGTATTCAGAAGCTGGCCATCTATCAGTGCAAACACAGTATAGCTAATATATGCAGCTGTATAAAAGCTTTGTGTCCACCAGAGAGCCAGAGCACAATCTCCCTCTGCTTACTTTGGAACTAAAAGTCATTGGCATCAATTAGGGATAATCTTGTTCCGTGATCACAGTTTAATGATTGGTCTGGGAGCTGAGAGAAAAGGAGGTAAGTCGGCATCAATGAGCACAGCGCTTACTGATTGGCCTGTGAAATCCTTTTAGCCCCTCTACTCCAATTACACAGTAAATTCCCATCAATAGACACATTTTATGTCTTAATTCCCTTATTTAGATTTGGTCAGGGGTGGATTAAAATCACAGTCAAAACAGTTAAATACAATGATGTCTGAGCGATTCAAAGCTGTAAACCACAGCACATAATGAAACTTTTATAATCCTTGCCTTTAACATTTTACCATAAAAGAGCAGGACTTGACACACTCAGGTAGCTTTTTGACATTATATTTTCGGTTTACACAAAATATCATTAACCCTCTGTGAGACCAAGCAGAAGAGCTGCAGGGTGGAAGTGTTTCCGACTGGGTTGATAAGCTAACACAAACTCACCATTGTCCAGTTCTTACGGAAAATATAGCTTTAATTGTGGCCTTTAACATGTTTAATGACTAAAGGTTGCCAGTAACAATTGAAGATCCTAAAATGCAAAATGTACATGATATTTATTTTGTTGCTGTGTGTTGAAACTAATTTTGTCTATGTGTGTTTTTAAATTTTTCAGGCAGTAGTTTTGTGGTAAGCGTGGGCAGCTTCCTGGATGTTTCTAACTGGCTAAATCCAGCCAAGCTAACCCTGTACTACCAGACCAACTCGTCCACTCAGTGGGTCCAGGATTACTGTGGCCAGAGGACCACTGAGCCCTGTGAGCAGCTTTGTGATGAAGACACAGGTGAGGCCAGCCACTATGCACCTGTCTACTTTATGAGTGATTATTGGCACAACAAAAATGATTCCTAAAATCTCTTCCTGTAAAATGTGCAGCGGGTCTATCTATCTATCTATCTATCTATCTATCTATCTATCTATACATACAGTGCCTTGGGAAAGTACTAATACACCTTGAACTTTTGCACATTTTGTCATGTTTACAACCCTAAACGTAAAGATTTTATTTTGAATTTTTTACTGAAAGTTCACACACAAGTAACAGACAACTGTGAAGTGAAAGTAAAATGATACATGATTCTGTTATTTTTCAAAAAATAGAAAAGTGAAAAGTTGTGCATAAGGGTGCATAAGTATTCATACAGCTTTTTCGGAGTGCATTAAATTGCCTTTATAACATTATTAATGACTGCAGAAAGTTCACACCTTGCCCTAACCATTAAATACCCTCGAAAACCTCTTTCGGTCCATCTGTACTAAGCCTTACTGTATGTACCCCACTTAATGTCCATTTTTATTTAAGACTTTTAACTGCTGGGCTGTCTGTATGTATATGTGTACATACATGTCTGTGTGTGCGGGCGGGGTGGGGGTTGTTGTTATTTATGTATATTTGCTGGTGGGGACGATTTTAATGATTTTTAAGCACTGTAAAGCACTTTGTGTTTATGAATAAAGTTTGATTTGATTTGATTTGAAATAGAGGCCACCTATGCGTAATCTACTCTCAGTATAATTCCAGCTGTTCTGTGAGGGCCTCAGAGCTATGGTCGGAGTGTATTGGTCACTAAACAACATCATGAAGGCCAAGGAGAACACCAGAGTTATACAAAGATGTCCATCATTCGGAAATGGAAAGAGTATAGCACCACCAAGACACGGGCGTCCACCTAAACTAACAGACCGAACAAGGAGAGCACTGGTAAGAAATACAACCAAGTGCCCCAAGATAACTCTTGAGGAGCTGCGACGTACTGCCGCTGAGCTGGGGAATCTGTACATGGGACAACTATAAGTCGTACTCTACACAAATCTGGCCTTCATGGACGAGTGGCAAGAAGAAAGCCATTATTGAAAGGAGGCCATAAGAAATCCCATTTGAAGTTTGCTAGAAGTCATATGGAGGACACAGCTACCATGTGGAAGAAGGTGCTTTGGTCAGATGAAACAAAAATTGACCTTTTTGGCCCAAATGCCAAACGTTATGTATGGCACAAACCTAACACTGCTCATCATCCTGAGTGCACCATCCCCAGTGTCAAATATGGTGGGGGAGCATCATGCTATGGAGCTGCTTTTCCTCAGCGGGGACTGGGAAGATTGTAAGAATAGTTGGGAAGATGGATGAAGCCAAATACAGAGACATTTTGGAGGAAAACCTGCTGGAGTCAGCAAGAGAATTGAGGCTGGGGCTGAGATTCACCTTCCAGCTGGACAATGACCCTAAACACAAAGCTAAATCTACAATGGAATGGTTTAAAAACAAACATATTAATGTGTTAGAATGTCCCAGTCAAAGTCCTGACCTAAATCCTATTGAAAATCTGTGGAAAGACCTGAAAACTGCTGTTCACAAACGCTCTCCTTCTAATTTGACAGAGCTTGAGTTGTTTTGTAAAGAGGAATGGGCTAAAATGTCAGTCTCTAGATGTGCAAATCTTGTAGTCATACCCCAAAAGATTTTCTGCTGTTATTGCAGAAAAAGGGGATTCCACAAAGTATTAATTCATGCTGTATGAATACTTATGCACGCCTGACTTTTCGGTTTTCTATTTTTTGAAAAATAACAGAATCATGTATCATTTTGCTTTCACTTCACAGTTGTCTGTTGTGTGTGAACGTTCAGTAAAAAATTCAAAATAAAATCTTTATGTTTAGGGTTGTAAACATGACAAAATGTGCAAAAGTTCAAGGTGTATTAGTACTTTTGCAACTGTATATATACAGAAACAATAATACATAAAAATCAAACATTTTCAAAGGCAATTGAAAAAAGATGTGTTTTAAGAAGTGACTTAAAAACAGTAGACTAAGCCTGTCTACTCTCGATAGGCAACTCATTCCAAAGGTGTGGGGCCGCAACGGAGAAGGCACAATCCCCACGAAGTTTACGCTGGGTAAATAATAACTGTGTTGTTTTGTTGGTACGGGGTTATACAGAAAACACACTTTTTCAGCAACTTTTTTTTCTTGGCTTTCATCTGTATAACATTGAACTGGAGCGATTCATAGCAGCAGTCCATCAAACCGCTTTAGGAAGCTGTCCCAAGACCCCAGGTTCTATGCAAGCGTATTGATGATACTGAAGGAGACTCGACTCATACTGTATGTCCACATGTTTCTTCCATCCCGTGGCATCTCCAATGAGCGTGTGTATTTCTGCTGTGCTGTTCCCATTTCAGTCTATGATCAAATCGTCATAATAATCTTCAGACACACATTCAGCAGTGCTGGTTACCTTTTCCTGAAAGTTTGTCATCCCAGATATGGCCGTGGCACCTGAAAGATGTCCCACGAACAAGCGCATGGTGGCATAGTTTGTTTTATTTTACCTGCGCCTACATGTGTACGACTAAATATTTGAAGGCAACAAACACAAATCACAGGCAATAGGCTATTTCTTTGAAGCCTAAGATTTGTATAAGAAGACTGATGCTGTAATAGGCCTACTTTTTTTTTAGTAATATTTTTTAATCACTATTATTATAATATATTTTCCTTTTTATTATTAAAGTAATAATTATTTATAGTGGACATCTGTCATTTATTGATCCTAAGGAATAAGGAATAAGAGCAGTTGCAGTTTTGCGAAGCCCATGCGCATGCCGGAAACTCGTTTGCAAATCAGATTTGCGGTACTAATAGTATGCACAGTTTCTAATGGTAAATCAGGTGCAACACGCCCACAAAATAGCACTCGCTATTTTTTTGTATTCCTCGCAATTTAGCACCTTGCTTAGTAAATGAGGCCCCTAGAGACTTTTCAGGTGACCAATTGAGAGATTCTAACAATGTGTATAACACACAGAACAATACCATAATTTAGTGATCCCAAGGGCACATACAGTATGATAATGTATCCATTATGAATCAGGACACAGGAGGTTTCTGTCAGTAATGGACTGTTGCACTCACCATAGTTCAAGTGTGTTGTAGACTGTGATGTGTGTTGCTGTTTTCATAACAGGCTTAGGTGATGTTGCCTCTTTTGTGCTGACTAACAAACCTTTTAAGAGAAAGCAGCGAGCGCAGGATGATGATTTATATCTTCTCCTGAGTGGCACCACTCCCCTGGGGACTCTTTGGCCAAGTAGATAAAGTCTAAGCTCATTATAATGGATTACATCTGTAATGTACATGAAATTTGCATCTCACTGGTCAAGGGCATGCTGTGGTCTAATGCATTATGTATTAGGGTGTCAGACACTCAATGACGATGATTTGGAAAAAGAATGTGTTAGCTGAGCATCTGTGGGAGTATAAGCTCATATTATTCAAGATCAGTACATCAATTTTGCAATTGGTTATTAAAATGATTTAACAATGTACACTCAGCATTTTCACTTAATGCATATGTGTGACAAACTCTGACAATATCTCTTAACTTCATTAACGGCTTTCTTGGTCGGTACATTTTTTCAGGTATATTTAAAATGATACTTTTACTTTTAATTTGTAAGGACCTATAATACTTTTTAATACGGTGATAAAATCGAGCTTTCCTCATTGGCAAAAAGTCCATTTTACCCACTGGCTCCCCATCAAACATCGCATTTAATATAAGATCCTTCTCCTTACCTTCAAAACTCTTAATAACCTGGGTTAGTCCTTCCCGAACCCTCCGGTCCTCCTCTCCTCCTCAGCTGTCTGGACCCACTGCCCACTTTGCTATAACGGGTGCAGGAGCTTTTAGCCGTTCAGCCCCAAATCTCTGGAACTCCCTCCCTTTTATTGTTGTGTTTGATGTAAGACGATCATGGGTACTTTGAAAGGTGCCAATAAATAATAATGATTATTACGACTATTATTATTATTATTACCTCCTGCGGCGTGTGCACTACCCACGTGCTGTACCTTGATCAACAAGGCTCTGTTTGTATAGGAGCTATTGACTTCTGCATTACACTAGCTTGAAAATGCAGGGTGTACCCACTCTGGGACTGACCACTCTTTGGTTTCCCTCTGTAGGCATGTCCCTATATGCCTGTTCTTTAGAGCTCTGTGAGTTTTCCTAAGAGCCCTATGATTTTTAGGACATGTACAGTAGACGGTCTGGAACAGGTCGCTCCGCTCCCTCTGGGCTACCTGCCTAAAAGTCAGTGTCTCCATTATAAGCGAGGCATAATTCTCTGGTAAACAACAGTCAAGGCAAGGCAAGGCAAGGCAATTTTATTTATACCGCGCATTTCATACACAAGGCAGCTCAATGCGCCTATGCCCCCCATGCAGTCAACTGCATGGCAAAGCTTTTATTTCCATTGGGATTCTCTTGGGCTAGGTTAAAAAAGTGGTAGTTGAAGCAGAAGTAGTAGTAGCGCCAGCAAATAGATGTAAAAAGTAGAAGCTGATGTCTTTTTCATCATGCTGTAGTCATTGTTATTGTAATAGTAATTGCTGCCAGCAGTAGCCATAGAGGACAATAGCAATTTGTTGTGAACTGCACATTTCATTGTGTTGCTTGTGCATGTAACTATGCCAATCACCTTAGGCACTTAATCCTCTAACAGAATGAGGCTGTGCACCACCTGTAAAGAGCTCAGACAGAAAAACAAAGAACACATTGGGCATTACAGTGTTTCTATCTATTAGTTTCCCCTAAATCCTGCTCACTTCTGTCCTGACAGATGAAGCATTTGCTTTCTAAATCCTTGGTGTCACACTGCAGATCCACTTCATCTCTAACCTGCTGTTCTTCATTTATTACAAACTGTGGTTGGATGATGTTCACACCTGTCAACTGAAGATTTTAGGCCAGACATTTCCCCCTCTATCACCAGAAACATACTGCTTGGTTGATAGAATGTCATCCCTTGGCAGTACCTGCATTATTAAACTGCACCCTGTCTGCCTCAATAGTTAATCTGCAATTCAACATTTACAATTTGCTCTGTAAAGCCTGGGACACACTATGATTCTAAAATATTTAGCTATTTTAAAACGTGATACAGAGTGCCCAGACCACACACAGGATATTTTACCCAAATTAATAATCTCTCACTCGCGTGAGTACACATATTACACGATTCTGACAAGTGCAAGACATGATGGGAAGCCACGTACTACCCATTTCCTACAAAGACTTGAGTCACACACGAGACCACCAAAAGAGTCACCTGATTGAATGTGAGGCTCGTACCATTAGGACCCAAAAAATATATAAAATGTCTTTGTATAACCATTGGATGCAATTCTAGTATTATGATTATGCACAGAATTTAAATGAACAATTTGATTAAATATAAATACAGGCATTTTGACTGATAATAAACTGTGGAGTCATCTGCATACAATGTCATGGCTGCGCTTTTCATAGTCAAAGGTAAATAATTCATACAAAAAGAGAAGAGACGTCCCAAACTCCCACCTTGGGGAAATCCACATTCTAGACCTTTTCTGTCAGACATAAATCATTTAGGCACATTAAGTTGCCTTGTGTACGAAATGAGCGGTATAAATAAAGTTGCCTTGCCTTGTCCTGTCACAGAACTTTCTGAGTTCTGTGAGACAGATAACTTTGCATGAGCAAAATGGCAGAAGTACTGAAACCAGAACGCCTCAGTTTCTCAATTAGAATCAGAAACAGCTTTGTTTTTATCGCCATTGTTAGTGAACAGGTTCACAAACTAGGATTTTTATTCTGTTCAATCGTGCAACATGAAAGAACATAACTTAGGTCACATTTACTCCTAAGACACGGTTTGATAATAATAATAATAAACTATTAAAACTTTAAAACTATAAGAGCATACATAAAGTAAATTAAAATAAAATATGATTAAAAAAAACAAAAAACAATTTGACACAGAACAACAGCGTGAATACATTTACAGAAGTGTTAACAGCAGATATAAGTGCAACAGAGCAGTGCAAATAGCTGGAACAAGTTAATCTGTTCATGCGTTGGACACAGAATTATTGGGTCTTTTGTTCATGAGTCTGATTACGCAGGGGAAAAAAACTGTTCTTGTGGCAGGAGGTCTGGGTCCAGATGGACCGTAGCCTCCTGCCTGAGGGGAGAGGGGTGAATAGTCCGTGTCCAGGGTGAGACGCGTCAGCTGTGATCCGACCTACACGCCTCCCGGGTCTGTCAGGGCAATGGGGGACGGTGGTGTCATTTGTGGAATGTTCCTTCCTGTGTGCATGCTGAAACATTTTTATGTTGTTAAGTTGTTTTCTTGAAAATATTAACACATTTGTGAATTAATAATTTTCTCCATAACTTTGCTAAGTGCATGGAGTATACTTAGTATGCAACTCTGACCATTAAAAGTAAAGAAAGGTTGAAGTGTTGTGACGGTCATCTCTCTCACATCTGATCTGATCATGACAAAAGTACATCATCCACCAGGAAAACCCCGATGGCTAGTCCAGCCCTGAGTAACCTGACCCTCTGTAGCGGGGAGTTTCCAAATGGGCTGTAGTTACAGTTGCATCACATAAATCGAAGCAAGAATCGTAAATATCAAACAGGTTTCTTAGTTATGATTTGAGGCTTTGGAGGCCTCGACAAATAATCGTAACAGTGTTGCACTGACAGCAAACACATGAGGAACGGCACGGCAAATTATCGCTTGCGAGAAACTCTCATCGAGCCACGCCTTCCCATGCTCGGGCAGAGTCAAATTGGACTCAAAAGTGGCCTAAAAGTCCTCTAGTGTGCCCCTAGCTTTAGTTGGCATTGTGATTTAGGCTGCCAAATATGTAAGCTGAACTGCATCGCATGAGTAAACTTCTCACTTTTCCATCAGTTTGAGCCATAAAACATGAAGTAAGAACTTTTAATAGTCTGGATTTGCTTCTCGGCATTATCACAAACAAGGTATCTTTCCACTATGTTGCTATCGCCCGCCAATGTTACACTAGTTGAATTACTGTGGACTCGCAGCCAATGGACTAGTGCATATTCGATCCCCCACCTTCACAGCCATGCTCTTGCCTCACCACGGCCTTATCTGCAAAATGACAGATGCAGGGGATGGCAGGAAACGTGGATGATGCAAGTGCAGTACTCTTGGCAATCCAACTGAAAAAGATTGTGTTGGCACAAAACAGGAGAGCATATTTTGGGTTCACATTTTAGAAGGTTATGATGCCATGCTCTGATAGAGGGCAGAGGCTAATATAACTCTATGCAAGAAATGCTGTATAAATGGAAACTAATTTGACATATCCCAATAGAAAATCCAGAAAATGTTTATTATTTGTTTTTTAAATTGTGATTTGGTGCTGCATTATTAACAGCATTCAAATCAAAATCACAATATTATCAGTCGCAATTACCAAATAAAGCTAAGAACAAAGCTAAGACTGCAATTGTTTAGGTAGTATGTCATTTGAAAACAACCGGGCATATATCATGTATAAAATCTGCTTATCCTGTAATTTAATTTAAGCCTCTTGTCCCGTGGAGGACGTGGGGAGCATCAGCTGGGTTAAGGTTAGCACTGTTCTCTGTCCAAAGAGAAGGGAGAACAGCAGCACTGGGTGGACACTAGAGGTGGGAGATATATCGTTTAGACGATAATATTCAAATTGTTGTCTGGGCGAAATTAGGATATCGGATATTTAATAATTTGTACAATCCGACCCCCAAACATTTTTGTGTTGTCATTGTGGGTTACCGTAGCGCGGTGTGAGCCAGCCGCCTCCTCCACTGCGTAACACAGTCAAAACAACAACATGGCAGCATGGAGCGATTACAAAGATTAAGAATCTAATGATATTAATTAAGTTTGTCACTTGAGTCTCTCATATTTGCGAGGAAAGGGCTCAGGACAAGTTGTAGAACTGCCTTGCTAGCTAGCTAACTTTCTTAACTTTTAGCCTGGTGCTAACTAACAACACGGTGAAGAAAACCACGATACAAACGCGTAAAGGCTAATAATATCCTTCTCACCTGTTTTCTTCAGTACTTGCGTAAGTGACAAACTCGTCTCACTCTCTGTCTCTTTCCCTCCTGTGTGTGTATCTGTGCGTCTGCCTCGGCCCCCGCGTGCATCAGGAGAGACGTGAAGGGGAAATAGTGAATCCTTTGAAAACTATGAAAACTACAATTAATTTGACTCATGTTGCTGGCAAGCACATGTCCCAAACGCGTTAATACTCACAGGTCTATCCCCAGTCTCCTGACAATAAAACACAAGTAAACTGCACAGAGGCTGGTGAACTTACAGGAGCATTTCACTGTGATGGAGATGAAGTTGCAAATATTGTAGCAATATTATTTTATCTTATCTTCCGTGTTCTTCCAGATGAAGGCAGAGATTTAGATGAGTAAATAGAATAAAATAGCTTTAAATGAATTTGCCCTATTGTCTAAAGGCTTTGATTTTGTATTTTGTCATGTGTAAATTATATTGCCTAATACATCGTTATTGTGATATTTATTTTTCATACCGTGATATAAATTTTTGTTGAGACATTAATGTTTAAATCAATAATGTCTCATATCTTTATGTACTAGTAATTCTATACAATAATAGGTCAGATACAGCAAGTCAAAAGACCAACTGGACCTTTTTTGCCAGTTTGCACACATTTCTTTGAAGGATTGCAAAAATATCATCTGAATATCGATAGAGATATTGAAAAAAAATATTGAGATATTCATTTTTGTCAATATCTCCCACCCCTAGTGGACACTTGTACACGTCCATTTGTGTAAGCTATACATAAAGCTGTTATTATTTCAATCTTCACTCTACATTTATGCCTCCACACGTTTCTCATCTTCAGCCAGTGATATCGAAGGTATCACCAGAAGGTGATGGAAGTGCATCAGAAATTTAACCAAAACAGGAGTAGTAAGGCAGGGACCAAAACAACATGTCGCCAGTTACAATGTTTTCTGCACTACAATTACTGAAGTAATGTCAAGAAATGTAGCTGTGTGCAGAAGTGTCCCCAGCGGTTAGCTAATGTACCGCTCCGTTGCTATGACTCCCACACACTCCAAATAAATGGAGCGATTGACGAAGCAGTCCATCTGGGGTGCTCATGGTGCAGTCCATAATGCGGAAGAAAACGTGGAAGAAAATGCGGAAGTAACCTGGAAGGTTTTTTTTGTGCCATTGAGCATAGGCTTTTAAAATCGACAGGCACCAATTTGTGATTTTTTATTTTATTGAGCACATATACAGGTGCTCATCATATAATTAGAATATCTCAAAAAGTTCATTTATTTCTGTAATTCAACTTAAAATGTGAAACTAATATATGGCCGGGTCCCGGAGGCAGCAGTCTCAGAAGAGATGCCCTGACTTTCCGATCCACGCACACCTCCTCCAGCTGTTCTTGGGGGACTCCAAGGCAACACAAGGCCAGCTCGGAGACATAGTCCCACCAGCGTGTCCTGGGCCTTCCACGAGGCCTCCTCCCAATAGGACATGCCTGGAACAGCTCCCGAGGGAGGCGACCAGGAGGCATCCAGAACAGATACCCGAGCCACCTCAGCTGGCTCCTTTCGACGTGAAGGAGCAGCGACTCTACTCTGAGCTCCTCCCGGGTAACTGAGCTCCTCACCCTATCTCGAAGGGTGCGCCCAGCCACCCTGCGAAAGAAGCTCATTTCGGCCGCTTGTATCCGCGATCTTGTCCTTTCGGCCATTGCCCAGATCTCATGACCATAGGTGAGGGTGGGAACGTAGATTGATCGGTAAATCGAGAGCTTTGCCCCCCGACTCAGCTCCCTCTTCACCACAACAGTCCGAGACAGCGACCGCCAGTGGCGGCTGGTGATGTGAAAACCAGGGGGGCTGTTGCCTCTACCTACCTTCAATTATATTTTGAAAAATACTTATACTTAAAAAGAAACTCATCTTTGGGGCTTTTAATATTATTTTATGCAGAATATAATCAAAACTAAACTTATTTAGTTGTATTTAAATAAAAAAATAAAGAAGCATGGAATGAATTTATGCTTTTGGAAAATCTTTTTTTCTGACGAAATGAAATCAAAGTGTAAAGATAGTCACTATACATATTTTTGTTTTGCGCCACTGATTTGTTTTGTACCAACAGAACAAAGGCAGGAGGTGTTTCCTCTTTGATTTCATGTACAGTATTAGTCCCAGACCTGCTATGGTTCCATTATGAGCCTCAGAGCCACAGGTTTAAACCTGTATAACTCGTCAGACAAATGATCCGGTCAGAAATAACTATGTACGTGTTTTGATGAGAGTCCTCCTCCGTAGCACCTGGATCTCACGTTCCATCCGTCCCTCACTCATGAACACGACCCCGAGATACTTGAATTCCTCCACTTGAGGCAAGGACTCACGGACACCCGCTTTTGCTTATACACATACAGATAATACACACAATGTCTCTGAAGCTTAAGGTTGCCACTAGAAGCATACTCCTCTTTAATTGTCGCTTTAATGTAAATTATAGAATGTTTATAATTTGTATATCTTTATTCCTTTTTATTTAGGCCCGAGCACCATCAGGGCTGGCGAAGGGGCTCTTGTAATCGTATAGAGTGCGCGGAGCGCACAAAACAAGCGCGAAGCGCTCCCCTCCTCTCAAACACTCTCTGTTGTAACGCACTCTTCTTGTCGTGCACGTCCCGTGCACATACATATATAATGCAAAAATCAACATTGTAATTGTACAGAGCCCATAAAAGTCATGGGCGACTAGGGGCCCTGGGTCCCAGGACCTCTACCATGAGGTAGAGGTTTCTTTCTTTCTTTCTTTCTTTCTTTCCGTCGCAATTTTCACCCAGTGAACATCGACGAAAAGTCACAGATTTTGGCCCAAAATTCAAACCCGATCCGACACAGCTTTTGACTATTTCCAAATTTTGAATTTCAAAATAGTGGCGCGTAAGCGCCACCTCAGTTTTTTTTAACATTGCGAGATAGGACTTGGCCAAAATAGAAGTTTGTTGTAGAATCATAAAAATTGGTACAGACGTGCATCATGACAAGTTGAGCAAAAAAATTATTACGGCAACGCCGTCCGCCATATTGCGTGTCGGCCATTTTGGATGACAGCCCGTGAAGCGGGAATCCGCCTTTATTTTCACTTCGTACAAAATCTATCTCCTCCTAGAGCGTTTATCGGAACGACCTAATTTTGTCGTTCCGACCTAATTGTATTCGCAGACAAAAAATGGCTCCCATTTGCACATATGAAGCCCGATTTTGCTCATTTTGTTCAGTTGTTAAAGTCACAGTCCTAAACACTTTCATTTGGCAAAATTCCAATTTGGTGCGATAGCGCCCCTATAGGAATTATATGGAGAGTACAAATTTTAGTTTTACCAAAATTTAAATAATTTGGCACAAATTTCTATTTGGTCGTTTCGATCAGAAAAGTCAATCACACCCATGCCATATTTTTCACGGTGTTGCCGTAGCGATGACCAGAACGTCCCATTTTATTCTGATGGAAAAATGTTAAACTCCATAATTCAGTGAGAAGTGAGGAACCAAAGGTTATCCAAAGTACTTGGATAACCTTTGTGGATTTTCTGCGGCACAGCCGCAGCCCTAAGTAAAATGTAAAAATTTGCTTCAGATTGCAGATATAGTGTGATACAAATTCATACAAAATGTTCTCTGTATAATGTAAAAATTGAGCGCGGAGTGCGCGTTAGCGCATTACAAAAATCCTAAAACTAAGACCCTAGGGAAAAAAGTTAAAAACAAACATAAAGGCAGTAGCAATACCGTAATTTAGATTGAGGGAGACAAAAGGGCGCAAAGCGCCCCCTTGCTTTGGGCAGGGCGATCGGCGAGGGCCGCTAATTGCCGCTTTGCGGCTATATTTTATTATTATTATTAAACAGGCACCATTTGGAATCGTTGGGCCTTGGACGTATAGCAACATTCAGGCTTGTTGATGTAGTGGGATTTCCACATTTCTCAGAGAAGGGACCCAAAAAAAAAAATTCAGTGGCAGTTCTGTGGTGCTTGTGCAACCCAGAGGTTAGATAGTGTCTGCTGACTGGTGCAGATGATAGATCGCCGACAGATACTCAAACCAGGTCATAACTCAGTGGAAAGGCATAAAAAATGATAGGCTGTAATGTTAAATTTTTGTGTTCATTCTAAATTACGAAGACTGATCATATGCACAAAACCTATGTCAAATCAATATGCAAACCACGGAACATTAGCAGACATAGGATTATAGGATTTGATGTAGCAATCCTTTCAGGAAAAGCATGGAAAAATTAGGATTTCATGAAAATGGTTTAATAAAACTAGGCCTGGAAGCAAGCTGTTAGAGAGAACAAATGTGGATGAATGTAAATTAAATGGTAATTATGAATCCTTGTGTTTTTTTTCTAGTTCCTGGAACAACATCACTGTGCGTGTGTATTTGTATTCTTACGCTGTTCATTTTGCATTGTTTTAGAGCTTCCATATGTGCAAAAAAAAACAAACACCAGCACCTCTTCCATCTATCATCATAACTAACCCCCATAAAGACCCACGGACCACCTCCACCGCCTCTGTTTCTCTTATTTATGACCACTTCCACAGCTTCCTGCCTTTGCTCACCGAAACAGATCCTCCTACCTTATTTGCAGTCATCCACTATACATGCATGTACTTGTACACAAAAAAATCCCTCTGGTAAGAAAGAAATGATGACAAATGTGCCCAAGGTCTGAAAATCTGTCCTTATGGAAATTGTATAACAAGCATAAACAAGCACTAGGACATCAATAACTCCTCATGCGCCCATGCCATGAACCTTGAAATTTGAAAATCACCCACGCAGACACACACAAATAACTACAGTATGGGTAACATTATGAATCACTTTGAATGGCCAGCGCGAGGGAGTGAACTTGTTCTGAGAAATTGCCTCTTTCGTGGTACATACACAGTATACATAAGGAGAACATTGGAGTGTTGGAGTTAATTGCACTGGAACAACGTGGCTGGTCTTTAGACACTTGAAAGCAATTTGTGAGTGCCTAATTGTTCTTATGATCAAATGAGCATTCTGTGTTTTATCCACCAACTTAGCCACTGATTTACCTTGTGCTGTATATTGTAGGTGGTGGTGTTTAAAGGGTTTTCTTTTGTCGTAGATGTACATCTACACTTCTGTCAGTCAACTCCAAGGCCAGCTGTAGCTACATGGGCCTGAGCACGACTGGGAGATTCCACCATCGGAAGTGACGTATCTGTAGAAAGTCAACCGAGCCAATCAGAGCGGCTTAGCTAGCGTCACTCTGTGCATCTTTGAATTTTTTTATTAAAGGGGGGGTATTATATAAAATCGACTTTTTCAAGCTTTATATCATGTTATTATATCATTCCCTCATTAAACACATGCCTGGAGTGTTGCCATGGCTCATTCACATATTTTTGAGTAATCAGTAAAAACTTAGACGGCAGCCATTTTAGGTGTAGCTATGCCTCAGTCCTCCTAGGAACGCCCCCACCTCCTGGAGACGCCTCTGGACCTTTCGTCACCAGCCAAGCCACCAACCACTGCTCCTCAGCTCAGCAGAGCCCCCTCCCTGCACAGTGTTGTTGTTTAAATGCCACAGCAGTGTGCTGAAGGGGGCGTGTCGGAAAGCTTCTTAAAGAGACAGAGGCCTATTTCAAGACGTTCAGTACAGCCATTTTGAGAGAGCAATATTATTCAAGGCAGTTATTTTAATTTACTGCATATACAGACCAACAGAAGGTTACGTCATCATTGTAGTATGCTATAGACTGGTGCTATGTGATTGAAAAAAGCATAATACCCCCTCTTTAAACACTCTCCGCATGCTGCTGGGGCTAACATAGGGCTGGCTCAGGAAATGACGACTCTAAAGATGTTTTGCCTTGGCCTGACATCAACAAAGAAGTTGTTCTAGATAGCATCCTCCTTGCTTGATACTATGTTTCCACTAGATTTTGAAACTCATGCTGATCATTCTGAAGTTCTGGTAGACGATAAAAGAAATGTTTATGAAATCTTAGACTTGGACTTGCGCATTCAGAGAAACAAAAGATGGTACAGTGGTCCCTCGTTTATCGCGGGGGTTACGTTCTAAAAATAACCCGCAATAAATGAAATTCGTGAAGTAGTCAGCTTTATTTTTTACAATTATTATATATGTTTTAAGGCTGTAAAACCCCTCACCACACACTTTATACACTTTTCTCACTAGTTCACACGGGTTCTCCCTTATGCCTGGGGAACACTGTGTGATTTTATTTGTCTAATAATATTTTTAGATGTCACATCACAGATGTGGGAATGGTAAAATCGTGAGCTGCACTTGTCTCCGCTGTACAATTGTTCAAACTAAGAGACAATCGTAGCTACAAAGGCAAGTGTAGTAGCTGAGGCGAGTGCCACATGCTAGTGGTGTTTATTTCTGCGGAAAAGGGCAGAAAAAGTGCCCAGCCTGTGTTGCTTGGACTCTGGCAGCGTGCGGTGTGCGCTGATGTGTTGACGGGACACTGACAGAGATCCTCTCTGCAGCAAGAGGAGGCTCACTCTGCGACTAGCCAATCAGGTCACAGAACACAATGCGCGTATGGCGTTCATATGCTGTAAAAAGGCATGCAAAATTGTACTATAAATGAATCCGCCAAGGCCGCGAAAGGTGAACCACGTTATAGCGAGGGACCACTGTACAGTGAAAAATCTCCCCAAACCTTTCTCCCGAGCCACTAGTGCGCCGCCAAGTTTGATTCTGGCACTCTGCCTTCGTCACACCTTCTGATTGGCTACAATTCATAGGTTTGCTTGAAGCTGCTTCACCTAACTTTGTGTACAGACTACTCTCCCTTTTAGATTAAATTGAGGAGAGCAGTGTGGCTGACCAGGCTAGTCATGTGGTACCAACTGTTAAAATAGACTATTCATCTCATTTGAGCTTTAGCAATGCATTTAAGTTTATACTTAGTTTAGACACAATTTAGGACAATTTTAGACTTTATCAACTCTGAACATGTTGTTTGAAGGCTTAGATTCTTCACAATTCAATGGTTTGAGTCTATTTACAAACATAATGAAGACTGTAGCATTATTATTTAAGATTGGCCCATCAACACCGCTTTATGATTATGTATTATTGGCCATTTGTGCTTTAGTGTTCAACATGCTGGCCTTCATCTGGGATCAATGATCTTTGTGTTAAATCTTTAAAATATTAATAAATGTTACCTATTTTGTAGCTAATTCACAAATCACATCGGCCATTGTAGTTACATTCAGGCACATTTCCCTTAGAGTTAATTAGTGGTATTGCACCTCGATATTTTTAACCTGATATTCTGGTGTCGATACTATTTTAAGGAAGTGGCACTTATTTAACATCTGTTACTTGTCACATGCTCATTAACAACTGTGGATGCTGTGCTGTCTTCTTTGTGTCTTTAAGAACGTGCATCCTGACCAGTGTTAATTTCGTCGACTAAAATATTTAGTCTTAATTTTAGTCAAAGTGATATTTTTGACGACTAAAATTGGACTAAAACTAAATTAAAAGTTTTTCATGAGACTAAAACTATGACTAAAATGTCCAGATATTTTAGTCGACTAAAATAAGACTAAATAAAAATGAAAAGGAGAGACTAAAATCATTCAAACTTCTATTGACCGTCTGAAAGAGCCTCATATCATATAAATTCACTGCCAAAGGAACAGCTCTGAGCTTTGTTCATGTGGGAGCAGCTCCATGAAGCAGAGGACCTGATTAAATATGATTATAATGAATATTATAAATGCAAGTCGACTAAATTTGTCTTAAATTTAGTCGACTAAATTTACTTGCAATTTTAGTCGACTAAAACTAGACTAAAATTGAAGATATTTTTTTGACTAAATCTCGACTAAATTGAATTACATTTTCGTCAAAAGACTAAAACTAAAACTAAATTAAAATATGTTGTCAAAATTAACACTGATCCTGACATCTTTAAAAATGTATTATCTTGTCATATGAACTAAAATAAGCTGACAGCGCGTAACATTGCCTTGAGAAATATATTTCCTATTGTAAGTTTGTATTTGTTTTTCCCATTCTTGCAACTTGACTCTACTACTAAACAACTACTACATAGTTAGTTGGTGATGGAAACCTTTGAAACATATAATAGCAAAAAGTAGCAATGAATGAATTGACAAATGCTATATATTCGAGCTTTGTGCTGAACAGAATCCATAACGTAGTGATATTATATTATTATTTATGTGACATGTTCGGCAAAGTATACAGACTTCTTTATATAGGACTATTTTAGAATGTATAGAATAGAAAAACTTTATTGTCTTACATTACAACAATAGCAGAAATGTTATTACGGCCTGCTATTTCATACAGCAAGGCATCAGCACAGCCTATAACAAAAACGCAGGACTATTCAGGATAAGCACCCAATTTAGTAGCACATTACACTCTACTCTCTTCGCCTCCATTTACGCTGAACTATCCTTTTCTACTTACACCCGCCCCCAAGAAAGTGGAGGACCAACTCTGAAGAAAAACAGGAACATATCCTTTTGTCCCGCGCTGTGAGCCAGGTCTTGCCATGAATGAATAGAGTTGGCCCCAGACCTCAGGCTCCCACGGCTCAACCCAAAGGAGTCACAAACAACACACACGTCTGAACTGGTTTGAAATAGTGCCTGCAACTTGCAGAGAAATAAAGTGAGTTCAATGCTGGGACAAATACGTCTTCCTCCTCTTGATTTTGGCTTTTAGTATTTGTATTTATATTTGTTTTTTTTGTATTTATTACTGATGACAAAATATTTTAGATTTTACTCAAAATCATACTTGCAAGGCTCAGTTTGACAGACAACCTGCTCCTGTTGTGTAGCTGTAATAGTGTACAGTAAATTGTCTTTGAATTCACTTTCAAATGTTTATAATCTTTTGAGGTTGTTGATTATTTTCAAATTAAAAACAAACAACAAAATATTATTGTGCTGTGTGTATGATGTCCAATTACTGTATGCCATATTGTTGAGGGAGTGGAAAACATCATAGGGAGCGCGAGGAATAATATTAGATATGCAAGCTGCAATCAGCTGACAACTGACATGAGCAATGTTGTTGACTCAGTAGTATATAATTAGCCACAGACCATGATTTATAGCTATTTGTAATGGGAGCTGTTACCATTAACTCTTAGGGACTAAACGTTTGTACATGCTAATTGTGTTGATACTTGCCAGGGCCGGCGAGCATACGCGATCCAGGTGGCCGTCTAGGGCACTGTCTGCTGGAGGGGGTAAATTGGGCTTTATTTCTATTTTAGGGGCCATAACCTCGACTTCGCCAACTTTCGTAAACAATATGATATGTATCTGATCGTTTGCAATACGACTTCTGAACGCCAGATCGCATTTATCTGACCTGGCCTACTACAAATGCCATTTATTCTGCATTAAAGTAGATGGAAGCAGATTGGAAAACACGGCTGGAAGTTCTCATCATTGTAACACCAGAAAACACACAATATACTGTATAATAATGATCATTAAGAATGCAGTAAGAATATTCCAATCAGAGTTGAAATAAGAGCTTACCCTGAATAAGAGATGGCCACGTAAACATGAGGGACAGTATATTGTGCCATGCTTGTAAACACAGTTGTTTAAACTGCAAGAACATAAACTACTAACACCTTCTTTGAGGTCTGTATAAAACATACAAATTAAATAATGTGTTTACCTTTGTGTGCTATGGGCTTGTGCCACAGTGATGAGATTGTGATGCACAGGGAAGGAAAACAAGTGGTGGCGCCAAGAGGCTACTGTATGCTGTAGTCTGAATCGGATTTCAAATTAACTCCTTTATTTAGCCCAGTCTACTTGGGCTGATTTCAGTCTCAGGTTTACATGCTCACAGATTGAATTTGTCATTCGTCAGGAAAAAGGCTTAAGAATAAATAATGAAAAAAAACAAAAATAAAAATTATTCTTGAGTCTACTGGACTAACCCAGAATTGTCTAAGTTCCTTGGATTCTACCCTCAAAACTCTAAAATGTAGAGTCTAATGACACTAACTCACTAAATTCCCTCAAAAATCTCTGTACAGTTTTAGCATAACATTACTCTTGTATCATTCCAAGCACATTATTCATGTACAGATAACAATTTGTGTATTCATTGGTCAAAGTTTGCTGCAGTCGGGCCGTCTTCGCGTTGCCAACCATATTCAGTGAAAAATAATGCTCCGGACACATGCAGGGATGTGTTTTACAGCAGCGGACAAAAGTTATCATGCCCTGAAATCTTTTTAGGTGGTACTCGAGGTGAAATACTGGTCTTTTGCATCTAGGAATGACCATTTATTCAGTTCTGTCTCGTGCAGTATAAAATGTAAAAGGTGATATATGGATATTGTGTGGAATATTAGTTGCTGTAGAAACCATCATCTCGTAAGGAGTGCTCCTGGTTATAGTCAGCTTCTGTCTCACATCTCCAATAAATCAAAGACACACTCAGGCATTTTCATCCGCAAATCGTGGAATGTAAATGCCTCGCCTTGTATTTGTCAGGAAGAAGGGGAAACGGAAAAATGTCAACACTATTTATACTCTAAGCTGAGTCTGACTGCTAATAAAATGCCTATTCAAGCCTGTGGGCTGGATAAGAAGAGTTATATGGAAATAGTGAATGTGCTCTGAATGCTATCTGCAAATAGGGGGGTTTGTTAAGCACTACCTCAGGGCATTACAGCACTTAAGAAAACACATGTGGATTGAATGCATACTGTATAAAATGCAACATATTTTAAAACGGGATGTTGCTCGGAGTAAAAAGAAATGCACAATCTTTACATTTTGGACAGTTATCTTAAAAAACAAAGCAATGTCACTAACAGAGAAAATAACTGCTGGGTGAAATCACGGAAACTGGTCTTTGCTTCCATTCATTGCTTGCCATTTGTTCACTGATGCTGTCTATCAATGGGACACTTGAAACACATACTGACCACTGCAGAGTCAAGATAAACCACACCAGCAGACGTTTGGGAGATGCTCTGACCCGCTTGTTTTGCCTTAATAACTCAGACCTTTCCATACTCTGTCAGGAGGAAGACAAAATGTCGATCACGACACCCCCTTATAACAGACAAAATAATTCCTCAAGTCTGCCTCTTCACCTGTAAGGGATCATAGTATAGAGCAGGCCAATATGACTTAAAATTAATATCACGGTATAAAAGATAAATATTGATTTAATGATATAACTCGTGATATTCACTACAAGACACCAAGCTAAATATTTGACAACCATGATCTTCAGACTATAATTCATTGAAGACAATCTTATTCTCTGTAATAATCTAAATGATTTGACTTGGGTTGAAAAGGCACTTTACTACACACCACATTGTTATTTACCATAATGTAGACAAAGTCAGTTTGACCTTGTTTCCATTGACACTGTGCAGTCCAACCACACAGCTCGATTTTCCCAAAGTTCTGCTTCCACTAAAGACTAAGGGGGTCAATTACTAAGCCTGGAACAAAATTGCGAGTAGTACTTAAAATTAGCGAGTGAGCGTGTTCTTTATTACATTAGAAACTGTGCGTATTATTAGTGCCGCAAATGTGATATGCAAATGACTTAACTGCGCGAGGACAGTCTGCGGCTCTTATTCCTGAGCGCCTTTGAGGGAACATTTACAAGTTATGACGGATAAATGTCAGATGTCCATAATCAATAATTATCACTTTTTAATAAATGAAAACAGCCTATACATACTGCCTGAGATTTGTGTCTTTTACCTTAAGTTATTTAATCGTGCATGTGCACATGTTGGCGCAGACAAAAAGACAAAAACAACTGCAAGCTCTCCACGCGCTCATCCAGCGGTCTCCACGCACTGGTCCGAGGAGCATGTCACCTGCTGCGGTACGGAGTGCACAGGCCACGGTCATATCTGGGATGGAAACTAGCAGGAAACAGCTCAGCGCTGTTGAATGTTTGTCCGAGGACTATGGGGTTTTTATCATGGACTCCTCAAAAGCAGAGAATATCGATCCAGCAGGAATACACGCGCATACCGGCCCACATTTTCGGAGACCCCAGGGGATAAGCGGCAGGTGAACAGCGAACATACGGCTCATGCCTCCTCATGTAGCCTATCATCAACACGCCGTCACCGTTATGCCCAAACCCCCGGATTCCGTAAGGATTAAGGACTTTAAAAGGACAGATTCGTGGTGCTTTTTATTATTTTTTTTGGACAGCGGTTGTGAACTGCAGTTCAAAAGCCAAGGGAAACAAGGTCGCAGGTAATGCGTACTTTCTTTATAGACCCGCACACCATCAAAACAACCCTTGAATTATTATTTTATCTTTGTAAATGAGCCAGATACAAACATTTGTAAACGTTCAGAACACCACATTGGTGCACAAACTGCATTATATTGTTCTGCAGGAAAGTTTACACCTGCTTCTCCCACGTACACATTTCTTGCGCAGTTTTACTTCACATAATCATGATAAATAAGACAGCGATCGCTTAACGCAATCATTTGCATTTTCCCCGCCTCAAATTTTGCGCATTGTGGCAAAATTGCCTTCGTTTGCATATTCATGATAGCCTGGCTAACGCCAGACTAAAATCACAAGTGATATTTAGTCTGGGGACCACCAATTCATTTTCTCGTAGGAGAGGTGTGGTTTACGATTGTCCAGAGCCGTTTATTGGGCGCTACGAATGTCTCTCATGCGTCTGCACGTAGCCATAGCCAATTGTATCATGGTATCAGATGACATATGACGTACCCGCTGTAAACTTTTGAGCTAAACTATTTAGAACACAGTCTAAAGCTTGATCGAAAGATGGCATCGCGTCTGCTGCTGTCATGTTGGATCCGTAAATATTTTTTTATTTTTTTATCCATAAACAAACTACAAGCTTCCGTATGTCAAATAGCGCGTCATCGTCTTACCGTCCCTCCTCGTTCTGTGATTGGTGCCCAAATCCATGGGAAAATTTCGGCCATGGTCCCCAGGCTGTTGTGAAGTTCGAAAAGATTCGAGCGCACACAGCAGTCTGGCGTTAGCCAGGCTATATTCATGAGGACCCATGCGCTAAGTTTGCTCTGCGACCTATGTTGTTTTTTTTAGAAACGCAAATATCAACTGTGCTTGCTTTTTGCTCCACTTTAGTACACTCTACCGTGATTATACGTGTTAAAACGCTTCGTAAATGACCCCCCTAAATATACTGTAGACATCACATGGCTAACACAAATAACCTCCACAGTCAGTGTGTAGGCGCATTGAATTGCCTTGTGTACGAAATGCACGGTATAAATAAACATGCCTTGCCTTGCCTTTTGATCAATACAGCTGCTCTCCTAATCCGGCTGAAAACTATATTGAGATACCGTATTAAAAAGTCAAATAGCCTCCAAAAACATCAGTGGTATTTTCATGAATGCTTTGATATGTCCAAGCCTTATGTGATGTTACATTGTAAACACAGTATTGTATATCTTGTAGTCGACTTACTAAGGGATGATTAACAAGGTCGGGTGCAAATAAAAGCACTTTGTTTCATTTCCCTCTCTTTGGCTGCTTGCCTTCGGCCATCCCCTTACTTGAGCCAGGAGTCCTATAAACTTGCAAGCTAAATTATTAAACATACAGTAATAAAAAGTGAATGATGTTGCCAGGGTGACCATGTCACATTTTCCCAGTGTTTTGCATCCACATAGGTCAAAAAGAAGTTGCATTTCATTTGTGTTACTCTGCCAGTACAATTATTCCTGGAGCAGCTTTTGTCCAAACATATCTTTACTTTCTAAGAGTGTGCTAAATAATGTAGTTAGAATAAAACAGGGTAGGCCTCACTTTTGTTTTATTGCGATAAAAAACAAAAATATTTTCTATCTATTTGTTTGTTTACATTATTTGATAATTATTAAACTTCGCAAAGTATTCAACATGGTTTGTTTGTATATTATTATGTTGTTATGCAGCTTATTTTCATCTTAAATTTGAAAAAGTATATGAAAGAGAATAAATATTGAATATAAGTTATTTACCTATCAGATTTTTGAAGTACTTATGTGCAATTTACATTTCTAAATAATTTCAGATAATAAAGTTGGTACTTTGAGATTTTTAATCGACTAGATGTAATTTTGTGCAATCTGGTGCATTTTAAATGGCCATATTTTGGGGCGACGGTGGCGCAGATGGTAGATGACCTACGGGTTCGAATATTAGCTCAACTGTCGTTGTGTCCTTGGGCAAGACACTTTAGCATACTTGCCTCTAGTGTCTGCGTACATGGTGTCTGAATAAGAGAGTGAATGGGTGACTAGTTCCTTGCTGTAAAGCGCTTTGGGCCTGATAAAGGTAGAAAAGCGCTATCTAAGTTGAGTCCATTTACCATTTCAGTTTAATGAGAGTTATTACACAGTGATAAAATCAGAACACATGCTACAGTATGATAATCTGCCAATGGACTTAAAATGAATTAATAAAAGCAACTTATCTAATTCAAATACAAGTGCAAAAACACTGGCAGATCTTTTGTTTTGTTTTTTACTTACAAACTCAACTCAAGGGAAACATTTTACTTAGATTATTTGTTGCAATGTTTAAAGCTGGTACTACTTTTATAATTCTATTATAGGTATTAATGTAAAAATCCAGCCCTGCTCCTGTACCATCTGTCAGCTGCAGCCTCGTGCTGAGGGGAAAACACACAGGCTTCAGACACTAAATGATAATAATAATAATGGATTGGTTTTATATAGCGCTTTTCTGGACACTCAAAGACGCTTTACATTGCATTAATCATTCACGCCATACTCGGTGGTGGTAAGCTACTATAGCCACAGCTGCCCTGGGGTAGACTGACGTACGCGAGGCTGTCAATCTGCGCCATCAGCCCCTCCCACCAGCTACTCACTCACTACATCCACTAGGGCTGGGCGATTTTGGGAAAAAAATAATCACAATTATTTTCCCCATATTGATTGATCTCGATTTTCGATCGATTTGTTTTGTTTTAAAGAAAAATCAATAAATGTGGTCTTTCATGGACTAGCAAGTAAACAAATACTGCGGCCAAACTTGAAACTACAGCTAACTCAGCAGCAAAAACAAACTCCACACTTCTCACAGTACAACATCCCCTCACAACAACACACAAACATCTGCAAAGGAGACGCAAAAAGTATATATAAGAATATATTTAAAGAACGTCAGAAGCGGACAACAAGCGCATGGTTTGTGTTCATGCGGAGCATCACAAGCCACAACATACTGAGTGAAGCGCTAACAACACTATGTACATAAAGAAATATGATTAAAAAGCGCATTTATAAGTATAAAGACGATCAAACTTATAATTCACTGTTAGAAGTCCAGCTAATCCACGGCTGCAGCCTCAAAAATAGCAATCAATAGTTTTCCTCTACGAAGGTAAACTTTTCCTCCCAGTGCGCGTCTCCTGATCCTCTAGCTGCTCCTCGCGTGTTTCTGTTTTGCCCATTAGACAAGATGCGTGACTTTATAGCTGATTTTACTCTTAAAATCACCAGGTCCTCTCCCCATGCTGTTGCCGCATGTGTGCTTCCTGTTTGCTTGGGCCAAGTGATCCCTGGGATCACCTGACAGGCGCTGCAGCATTGCGCCGTCCATATTTTTTTCCAGAATACGACAGGATTAGCCAATTCTGTCGATTAAAACGCACTACACGATTATCGAGATCGACCTTTATTAAAATTGTGATTAGATTAAAATTTGATTAATTGTCCAGCCCTAACATCCACCCAAGCGTCCTGGTGTTCCCAAACGGTCTCCCATCCAAGTCCCGACCAGGCCCTTTCCTGCTTAGCTTCCGAAATCTGAGGGGATCGGGCAGAGCCAAGGCGATATGGCCTGACAAAAAGCTAAAACATTTTGTCAGGACTCATGACTTTCTGTTTTTGTAAAAAAAAACTTAATAAAAGGGATTTTT
The DNA here is from genome assembly GCA_007210695.1 of Neogobius melanostomus. Lineage (NCBI taxonomy): Eukaryota > Metazoa > Chordata > Actinopteri > Gobiiformes > Gobiidae > Neogobius > Neogobius melanostomus. The sequence continues at coordinate 2,960,296 of VHKM01000221.1, read as the reverse complement.
TTCTTCCACAAATGGAATTCTGGGAGGCCTTATCTAAGTCTTTTTCAAGAATCTTGGCGAAGAAGAGAGAGAACGGAAGGGAGGGCTGTGCGTGCTACTGCTGCATGAGGGACTTGGGATCCTCCAGCCAAGTGATTCTGACCACCAGCCTGCCTCCACATCTGGAGATGGGTCCCCGGGCGCGGTACTGCCGCCGCCCATTGCTCCTCACAGGGGTCGTCCCAGCGGCGTCCAAGGATGGGTCAAATGCAGAGGTCAAATTTTGTTGTACAGTTGTTGTATAATGACAAAATGAAGCACCTTAATATGGGGGTTTGAGACAATTTTAGGAGGGTCTTGAGGCGCAGTGTTTTTCTTGACGCTTAATCCCTGTATTGTAAGTATGTGTTGTGACTTAGTTCCCTGTGTGCTCACATCTACTGTATGCCAAAAGATCGGCGCTGCCAGCAAACTGTCCTTGTGTTTGCAATGAGTTTAATAATGGCTCAGTGGTCAGTGTGGAAAACAAACAGTGACCCACAGCTGAGCGATTGGCAGCTTTTTGTACCCAAACAAAGACCTTACACTGCTGTATCACTCTGTCTGCTCACTCTGATCTAGCCCCTGTTCAGCCAAGGCAAGTTTTAACACCACAAAATGTCCAGGACCAACAAATACCTCAAAGAAGAAGTTTGGAGTAAACAAAAGCTATGGCACTACAGCAAAATATGGTCACAGTTGGAAAATGTTGGCAATTACAGCAACCAACTCAAGTGAAGTAATGTGGCACCACCGTGTTTTTGAAATGTATCATGCAGTGACAAAGTCTGTTTGCTTTTCTTAAGGTGTACACTGCCAATTTCACACATGGTTTGTTGGCTTTACACATATAGTAGCTTACCACTGTTAACAGATTGGTTTTGAGGTTTTACATCAGTGGTATTTACTTGTACCAACCCATGGTTATAATATTATACGATAAAGGACATATATCTGATTTTGTTTATTTACGAACAATGAACGAGGGAGGTGTATGATTGTAATTGTTAGTTAGTTAGTCCAAAGCTGTTCCTAACGTTTCTGATTCATGTTTAACATCCCAATTCTTCATATGGGTGTAGCATATTTCTCGTCTTTAAGGGATCAATACTGTTTTTTTTCCCAGGTGTCTGCTTTTACAATACACTGAAGGACAAAACAAATCTTATTCCACAAATAGAAAGTATAGGGCCTCTATACTACAATGGTGAATCTTCCTAATCATTTAAGTTGCGGTGTAAATTACATTTTAAAGCTACCACCTTTTTTCCTGTTTTATAAACTGTATCAAGCTGCTGCGTTACAAAAAGCCTATGGAATAGAAGTTGTTCTTTATGCGTTTAACTCGGCAGAAACGTGATGGAAAAGTGGAGGCTGTGTTGAGTTAGTGAGTGTTTATGTGTCCTCTTGTGTGTGTCTTACAGGAGAATGCAGCTGTCATGATGGTTATGCTCCTGATCCTGACCACACGCACCTCTGTGTCCGCAGTGACTGGGCACGCAACGAAGGGTAACCTCCATCTGCTCCATTGTCCAGCACTGTCACATAGAATATGGAGTCACCAAGCCAGTTCTGACATTGCTGGCGTAACATCAAAATAATACATACATACATTTCATAACTGTAAACACATATTTTGTACTTTTGCTAGAACCAGAAACTGTTGTTCTCTAAAATTTAAATTGGACTTTTATTCAATTCATGACAAAAGCCAAAACCATTGTGCAAAATCTTTCACACGGCTTTCATATTGGCTCCTGCACTTAAAATTTAATGGTCTAAGACATGCAAATGTACCTGTGCAGTTCCTTAAATGGAAGTGACTTGAAAAGAGGGGCAAGCAGTGCACAGATGAAAAGAGGAGCAGGAAGGCGTAATAGTGTGTAATGAATCAAAACAGAAGGGGACCAGTGATGGAGTGAGACATAAAATGTAGCCGCAGTAAATGAAAAGTGCTGGACTGGAATGTGCTTCTGAAAACAAGCGGCACAACTCTGATGAGTCTACTCCCTCACTCTGGCCTCGTTTGAGTCTGGCTGCAGTCAGTTCATTAGGAGGTCTCGCACCTGACCCAATGGAACCGGGCCAGCATCAGATCAAATGTCCATTCACTCCACTGTTGTGAGAGTTGGTGATGCAATGTGTCAAAATATGAGCTTCTAGCATGCTTCTTTAGCCCAGGTAATTGACAATGGCATCGTAGCTGAGTGGGTAGCACTTAGGGCTAATGGCAAAAGAGGCCCTTTGTTGAGTGTCAGACCGTGTTGGGCCTTTCTGTGTGGAGTTTGTTTGCGCTTACTCTGTCTGGGTTGGTTTCCATAGGGCGCTCGGGTTGCCCCAGCAATCAATGGCCAAACAAAGCTCAATATCTGTCTGGAGATCAGGCAAGATTGAACCTTTGCTTTTGTGCAATCATGAAATGTCCTGACAGCTTTTATGTAAGGTCTTTTGTGTCATCAGATTTTTAAATACAGTACAGGCCAAAAGGTTGGACACACTTTTTTAAAAATATGTTTTCCTTTCATTTCAAAATTGTTTCCATGGTAGATTCTCACCATTTATGAGTGAACACATACAGAATTGTGTTTTAAACACACACAAAAACGTTGACATAAATTCTTCCAAATGGCTGCCTCTTCGCTTCTCAGTGAGCTTCACAATGTCGTCCCAGAAATGGTTTTGACTTCTCAAACATGTTGAAAGCTTATTTCAAAAGACGACCTTATGAAGCTCATGGAGAAAATGCCAAGAATAAAGGGCGGCAATTTTGAAAATTTAGAGTCTAAAACATATTTGGAGTTATTTCACCTGTTTTTGTTTCCTTCATAATCCCATGTGTTCATTCATAGTTTAACACCTTCAATGAGAATCATAGTCTGTTAATAATGTTGAAAATAAAGAAAAGCCAATACATAAAAAGTGTGTCCAAACCTGTACTGTACTCTGAATAAAGAAATGAATAGTTTAATAATTTTTTGGCCCAAAAAAAGAGTTTGAGAGTTTGCAGTATAGACCTATCCGTGTTAAAAAAGAAAAGACCAAAAAGACCAAACAGCTACTCCAATTTCTTTCTTACGATTCTTTCTTTCTTATTTTCCGTGTGTGTTAAACATAGAATACATAATTATTTAGGTGCAATCTACCATAATCAAATAAAAACAATTATGTGCGAAATACTGAACAAAACGTAAACATAACAATGCAATCTGAGTATCACACACTTCAAGCTAGCCTAAAACCAATCTGATTTACTCTTCCTGTTATATGCAGTTTCACCATATTATATTATGTAATTCCCTCCCTGTACTGTCTTCCACAGTCCTTGGCCTTATGCTACGCTAGAAAAAGGCTATGACCTTGTTACTGGACAGCAAGCCCCAGAGCGCATCTTCAGGTGAGTCTTTACTGCTACTATGAGTGCATGTTCTGTCCATCTTTGTCTCCTCCAACATAAAATGCAATGATGTTTTGGCTTGTGTTTCGTGACTGGGGATACTCAAGGCAGTGAAGTAGTATGGACATAGACAGGTACCTGTTCTTAAAGTGAACTCTTACTCCCGAGTTTTCAAAATTGCCCGCGGGCTAAAGTAGAATGAACTCGTTTCAAATGCTTTTACTGCCATTTTTGTTCTGGAGTCGTTCTTGATGGGGTCAGCCTCATTTTTTAACAGGGACATAGCATAGAAGTCCTATTCACTGCCACCCAGGTTTCATAAGATAGGTTTGAAATCAATGTTGTCTTATTTGATGGTCTAGCAGTAATCTTCTTAGAGTTACTTTACCCACAATAAAATACAATGGCAGAAAAATCAGATGCCATGAATTATTAAACGTAAACAGAACAAATGGTGCACAAAACCCTGCCATCATTTTTTGCGTCAGTCAATATAAAGAAATTAAATATTCTGCTGGTTTGATTCCAAATTATGAGAATTTCATAGTTGACTGAAACTAGCACAGATCATCTGACGTAATTTTGTTTATTTTACCTTATTGGAAGAACGCTAAATAGTTGTGAAGTAGTATGTGTATGATATTATTCCACTGTACAGTAGTTTTACTGCTTTGCGCCTGGCTTGTATCTGTAATAAGGTGCTCTCCGTTGCATGGATATAGACTACTACCTACAATTGCCTACATTTTCACGGTTATCCAACTTCTCTTCACGCTGACCTTGCTGTGTGAGCCTCTCACTGTGACTCCACTCAGAGTTTTACGAAGCCAAATTCACAGTGCCTACTCTGGTGCTTTAGGCCATCCACCTGTATGCTTCACACTGTGTGCGTTGGGAACTTCAAAGAGCACATAAATACACACTAAAAACATAGGAAGGAATTTCCAGCTGTACAGTATTTACTATGAGTGAGGGAGAACATTAAATTTGAAAAGCCAAAATGATAAAGTAATCTGATATTTTCTAGCCCATATGATGCACCACAGAGAAAGGCACTGATGACCAGATGGTTTTATTCCCAGAAGACTCGACTGTATCCTTGCAGTGCGACTTCACAGGGATTTATCATTTAGGGAAATTGGTTTGGACAAAGACATCTGCTAGCCACTGAAAGCTTTTGATTGTTACATTTTCTGAAATAACTGTGGAGGATAAACACACAATTACAGATATAGACTTACCAAATGTGTCAGGTAGTGTTACTTCTGAAACGACGACACCACCCTTGTCAGGCTCATCTCAGACGGTCATGAGTCTGCCTTCAGGAGAGAGGTGGACCGGCTGGCGTCCTGGTGCAGCCACGACAACCTGAAGCTGAACGCCCAGAAGGCTTCAGGAAAGACACAGCCCCACCGCCCCCCTCGCCCTGACAGACTCACCCCCCACCCCCATCTCCATTGTGGAATCCTTCTGTTTCCTGGGCACCACTGTCACCCTGGACCTCAAATGGGAGCCAACCATCAGCTCCGCATCAAGAAGGCCCAGCAGAGTCCATCCTCTCCTCCTCCATCACCGTGTGGTACCCCGGCGCTACAGACCGGGACAAGCATCGACTGCAACACATTGTGCATGCTGCTGAGAATGTGATTGGCTGAAGGCTCCCATCTCTCCAGGACCTGTTCAACTCCAGGACCCGGAGGCGTATAGGTCAGATCACAGCTGATCCTTCTCACCCTGGACATGGACTATTCACCCCTTTCCCCTCAGGCAGGATGCTACGGTCCACTCAGACCCATACCTCCCGCCACTTGAACAGTTTTTTACCCTCCACCATCAGACATGAACAAACACAAGACCCAATAACTATCAAACTCATGAACATAATAACATGTTCCAGCTATTGGCACTGCTCTATTTCACTGTGTGGTATGTCCACACATAGATCCGCTGCTAACACTTCAGGCACTTGCGCTCCTGTGAATAATTTATACTCACACTGTATTTCAATGTTGTTGTTTTTATCATAGTTTGACTTTAATCTTCTTATGCATGCCCTTATAGTCTTATGTTGAAAAGCTCTACCTTCCATGCTAAGCCATCAAAGCCCAAACCCAGCAACCATCAACTTTATAGCAGTAATTCTAAACTGACCTATACAAACTACAGCAAAAGGAAGAGGCAAGAGGCATCAACATGCTACAGCCTCCTTCAAAAGCAATTAAACACATTATAGTAAGAAAAAGCTGAACGAATTGGCCTTCACAGAGTCAATAAATATGGTGAGTTTGCTCCAATAAAGAAGAAAATACGGTAGACTATGTAGAGCACAAAGATTTTAAGCTAAATAAAGTGGATACGTAGCTACTTTTACAACTGAATCACCTTCACAGAAGCCTCCAGTGCTTGTAAAGTTGAATAGCCTCGCTTCTCCTCTCTGCTGCTCGAGCACAAGTGCCAGTTCTGCGGCCGCACTGGGAGCAGGCTGAGGTGGAGAGAGGAGATGACCCATTACTATGTTGGAAAAGTAAGTAGTGCTAGATTACTTGGGTACTCAAAACGAATGCATTACGTTACCCGTGAGGCCGTTACTTTACAAAAGTCTGAGTACTCTAACGCACTACTACTAACACGTTACCCCAACTCTACTTACCAACATTTAGAATGTTAAAGTATGTTTTTGAGGTTTTGCCCAAAATCACTGCTATTTTGGCAAACTGCTATTACAGTTGCTCTTTCTTCTTCTACTACCGCTACTGTTTACACTTGGCAAAGAATAATGATCCAACACAGGATTTTTTTAATAAAACAAATTGCTTTACTAAATCATTCCAAATACATTTCAAAGTTTTCTCAGTTCTGTTAAACTTCCAAGTAAACCTCTCTCTGAAACCGCTCCGTTAACCACTAAGGCATGTACAGAATCTTGACAAGTGTTTTTGCCACTACAGGTCCTTCTACAGCCTGGGCCAGGGCTTGTGGCTGCCAGTCAGCAAGAGCTTTGTGGTGCCCCCAGTAGAGCTTTCCATCAACCCCATCGCCAGCTGTAAAACCGATGTACTGGTGACTGAGGATCCAGGGGAGGTCAGGTACGTCACAACTCCTATGTGAAATTAAATGAGGATCGAGTAGTTTTCTGCTCGTAGATGGGGAAGTTTGTTTTGCAGACATTAATAATTTTGTGAAAAAAGGGAGCTCTGCATGTATCGGTCAAATGAAGACGCGGGACCAATGCCATTTAGACTGCGTGTCATATGACGTTCAATCGTTGTGTTGAATGGTTTGCAGCATAAAGAGAAGGAAATCATTGCGTCCCACGGCTGAGATCCAGGTTAACTGGTGTCCTCTGCTAATCACGTATGTTACGGTATATTTACACCATTTTCTTGCTGCAAACTCTTCTGTTAAGCGGTAGCTAATATAAATAATCGCTCAGCGTCCTACCAAGAAGAACACGGGCAATGACGTCTACCCTCCACAATGGCGCGCTCCGAATGCGACGTCACCATTTTTTGACCGATTATGAACTAGTGGTCGCAAATATAAAGTGCTGTGAGCAGGCTTGTTATTGAACTACCAGACGTCCATATTTTTCCTGTTTTCAATGGCAGTCCAGCCTGTTTGGCGCCCTGCGCAAACATCTCACCGGCACCCCTCACCCAAAATGCAAAAGTAGGAGTTAATTAGGAGAGTTCATTAAATATGTCTCTTTTTTAATCATCATATTTACTTAGCCAACGTAACAGGTTAAATGTGATCACTGGCATCATGATATATCCATGCATGTGGTTTTGTATTTGACAGTGTTTTTACAGTGAAAGCTACATTCTGACTAAACGTTTTATAATTTGAAGCAGCGGAAAGGTTGTTGCAAAAATGATTATTAAATTAACAAGATTTATAGCTTAAGTGTTACTTTCAGAGGTGCAGCAGACACAGATTTCTGATCATTTGACTAAAGATTGGACCATACAGCAGCAGTTGCCAGACAAAAGGCGCAGGGGGAACAGCAGTGAACAGGCAAACGGTCCGTTAGTGAATTTGTTACAGTAGGCCTATCTGTCTCTCCTTTCCTCAACTGTCTCCCTTTTATGAACAAGGGAGCACCTTCTCTGTGCTCCTAGTTTCTGCCATGATGTCCATGCGGGGCGCGAGCATCATATGAACAGCATGTGCACATTGTTTTGGTTCCCCGGTGCTGTGCGCATCAGCGCCTATAGTGTAAACAGAACCATGTGCAACTTCGCAAGAGTGGAGCCTTTAGTTTGTAATGAGAGGTACATGTATCTGCTGTTATGGATCTCCAGCGGCTCTGCTCTGTTTAAAGAGGCTGCGGCGGAGCACAGGGATTCTGCTGGAAGAAAGTACTGAGCAAAATGTTATGATGCTTTGTTTATGTTACCCCTCGGACAATGCCACACTGGGCACCCATACCAAAAACTGCCCCTGGAAGTTTTGATGTTAGCAATCCTGCTTTTATAACTTGACTTGTGCCACTCAAATAGGAGCTTAATGGATCTACAGCTTGTGAAAATAAATTCAAAGACTACAGTTTACTATGAAGAATTTCATGGTGGATTGTGTTGAAAGATTTTAGGAAATCAATGTATACAGCTCCCTCGGTATGTGTCTTATTCAGGGAAGCCTGTTTATGTTCAGTGAACTGAAGCAATGCAGACTGGGTTGACCACTGGGGTCAGAGACCATGTTGGCAGTCTGTGAGGCTGTTAGTGTGTCAAGGTAGTCTCAAAACAGAGAAAAGGACTTTGCACATCAAATACTTTGGAGATGAGGAAGCAACCCAAAGTACATCAATCAGGTAAAATCCTGCACGCTGCCAACACTTGCAAAAAATTATTTTATTTTTAAGAATATTTGATTATATAAGAAAGTTTCGGAGCTACTGCCTTCATAAGGCAAATGCATCTCAAATATTCTACAATTTGATTATTTACTGTAGTTACATTCCTGTGAAGAATCGGGATGTTGGGAATAATTTGACTGTTCTCAGTCAGAGCATTTGGAAAACAAACACACAGTCTAAATTATTGCAGGGTTAATGTCAGGTTATTGTGTTGGCAATCTCTCTATCACAAATGTTGGCAACATGAAAGGGTTGTTTTGTCATCCAGTGAGGCAGGAGCTGGCATGCATCACTGCAGCTGAACAACACAAAGCAATGTTTCTGTCAGAGCATCAGCAAACACAAAGTAATTTTCACTGAAGTTTTGTTAAAACATTAAACTAACAATTAGTATTCAAAATGTCTCTAGTGGTGGAAATAATGCGGTGGTATTCAGACTAATAGAGTATGAAATCACTGTATATATCAATCCCTTTATGTTATTTTAAAATAATTTTAACGTGTAAATTAGAATTTGTTATCAAAATGTATAACTTTTCTTTTAAAGGCTTCCTGCTGATTTTCTCTTGGTAGATTTGAGTAATTTTAAGCCATTATTTCCTTTGTGGCTCCAGTATTCTTACATAATAAATAGAGCGCAGTAGGTTACGTCACAGCTGCAGGTGCAAGTAGGACTTTTCAGCAATGAGCATGCACAGTTTGCAATACAGAAAGTCCAGACATTAATCACTGGAAATGTCAAGTATTGAACAGACACTTCCTCTGTTTGGCTATTTAATACTTATTTTGTTCTGATATGGATTCATTGTAAACATTGTGAAATAGTAAGAAAGTAAATTACAAATCACTATTTGTTGAGCTAACTGCATCTAAAATAATAAGTTAATGTTGTATATTTCAATAATGATTAGTCCCTGCAGGATACGATTATCATTCATAATGCTCATAATAAATGCCGACAGCTCATTAGCCAAACTGTTTTGTACCACTCTGTCCTCTGGGAACACATATGGTTGTAAAGGCTTCCAGTTTGTGCTGAGTCTGTCTTAATAGACATGCTGATGAGCTGGAATGTGTTGCAATTTATGTTTACCCATCCACTTTAATGGGGGGATAAAACCTATACATGAGCCAAGTAGGAAAGTATATACATTTTTCTTCATCCAGGTTAAGAACTGTTAAACTTAGAAAAAAGAATATACTTAGTTGTTCATTAATTTGACAGACAATGCCAAAAACTGAATAAACTATCTGGAATCACAGTCTGACAGGTGTGGCCTGCAGCTGGGTATAATAATAATAATAATAATAATAATAATAATAAAACTCGACGCTGAACTTATGTTTTAATAAGTTAAAGAGCTGCATTCAAACTTTAGCATGTTTCCTGATTCAGAAAAAAACAAAAACTTTTTTTAAACTAAAGTAAATAGTAATCAGTTATCAAAGAAGTAGGTAGATGTCCTTAAGAAGTAATCAGTGGTGTAATTACTTTTATGGAGTAATCCCCTTGCTGGTGATGACCTGCAGTGGTGATAAATGGCCACACTGACTGTGATCAAGTGAACCATCAAAAAATGCCACTGCCAATAAATCAAGCAGTTGTGAGGCCCACACACTGGTGAGAAAGCAAATCCATAAATTATTTTCTGCTTTCTCTGTCACCTCACATTTACAAATTTGCTTCACTACTGATGCACTGTGACAAAATGTCTTATTTGCTCTTTGATACTGTTGTATGGACTTCCTCCCAAGTATTAGTACAACTTCTTTTTTATTACATTCATTATGTCTTCTTGTTTTTCAAATGGTCTTGAAGGTTCTTTTTGAAAGACAAAGGTTTTGTTCAAATACCTTATGCGTTTCGACGGACTGGGAATTCACTTCCATCTTTCTCAGAGGCATCTCGACGTGCATGATGCATCTCTTATCAGATGTTCTTACCGTGCAAAACTGGCAAAAAACATATATTGGGGAAACAGGACGGACATTCAATACACGCAAACGGGAACATCAAAACGAGTGCGAGAAAGAGACAGCGGGACGGCTAACCAGATCAATAAAACAAAAGGCCAAACAGGAGAACCTCAAATCTGCAATATCTGATCACTGCAAAAGGGAAAACCACATTATGGACTGGGAAGGGGCGAGGATCTTGGGTACGGAAAAGCACAAGTTCAAGCGCCGGATCCAGGAGGCCATTGAGATCAGAAAGCGAGGAATAACACAAACAGAGATGAGGGCGTCTGTACCCTGGCGCGCACATGGGACTCGCTTCTTCAGTAACCACCACACAGCGGCAGGCGTGGGAAGAACATCTGATAAAAGACGCATCATGCACGTCGGGAGATGAATTCCTAGTAGTTGAAACACGTAAGGTATTTGAACAAAACTTTTTTGTTATACCAGGTCTTTCAGAAAGAACCTTCTAGACCAGGGGTGTTAAAGTCATTTTGGGTCATGGGCCAAAATTCAGCTCCCATGGTGGGTCGCAGGCCACATGTAATGTAAACAGGAAAATACTATAGAGAACATTTGTGCCCAGCCACAGGAACCAGGGCCACATGTAATGTAAACAGGAAAATACTATAGAGAACATTTGTGCCCAGCCACAGGAACCAGGGACACATGTCGGTTCTGGGGCATTTTGAGCTTTTCACAGATTGTCAAAGTGTAGTCTCCAAGCTTTCCAATGATGTGTAACAAATGAAAATCTGATCATATTTGGACTATTTTGTAGACACTTGAATGTAGACCTTTCAACGAAGGTTGAAAGGAGTAAACGGCTTTCAAAGAATGAGCAGTTCTCACCTCTCTCTGCAGCGGTGACAATAGGGCTCATTTACATCTCATTTAGATAAGGAATACCCCCGTAAATAAATGTCTCTTGTCATGCACAAATGAAGTTGGTTGGACAGTGAATATTCCTCTCTCAAACACACGCAGACAAACTCCTCTCACATTTGCCAAATTGCAGAATTTGCTGTATAGCACAAACACACATGGGCCGCCGTACGTGCATTCATTGTACACAGCCATGACTTATTCCATCATCTTTACAGCATATGCTGTAAATATACATCGGATTTTCACAAAACAAGCAGCGTTTTGCAGCTTGTGATCGAGAGAACGCTTCCATGTTGCTCAATGTCTCCTATTTTACACGTATGTGTGTCTCTCTGTGAGTTTGCGTTACGTCTGCTCTCTTCTCCTCTCATGCTCATGAAAAGAAAGCACTTTACGAACGCACACCACATCACAAGAGAAAAGAAGCAGGCCGAAAAATCACACAGAGGGCTGAAGGAGCACAGAACAGGCTGGCACTACGCAATCAGGCCCGGGGTAGAGAGGGAGGCGGCCGGGAGGACGGAGTGTGAGAGGCGAGACATCAGAGATCAACTCAAACGCAAAGTCCACCGTTAAAAAAACAACAACTAAACTTACAGTTTGGTGTTGTCCTGTCTGGGAAGCAAAGCAGCGTCTCTGTCCCGCTGTCGCTGCTTGGCTATCAAAGCTCTTCATGAGGAAGCGGCGCCACATAATCCGTGATTAATAAATCCACTTCGCAGAAGTACTTCCAAATATGTTCGTTGTAACGTCCACGGTTCAACTCGTCTTCTACAATCTTTGCGGCGTCCATCCAACACAACCCGATGTTTACCTAGTATGTAAATACACACAGACAAAGTCACGCCCCTACTGCGCGCTCCAGACATCTCCCAAATCAAGCCGGTTTGAAACTAAAGGTTTGCGCTTTTAAAAATACCATTACGGCTAGCTTAAACATGGAGTGTCTTCCTCGTGACTTCAACTGAACGATTCTGCAAAAAAGCAAAAAATCACCAATTTTCAAAAATAACTATTCTTTCACGTTTTTCTCGAAACTTGGGCTGCCGACTTGTGTCCCTGGTTCTCGCGACGGGGCACATTTTTCCAATAAATGAATAATAATAATGAGCTGTGATTTGGTCAATAGCCTAATCAATAACAACGGCTTACACTTGTATTGCACTTTACAAGCCTGTGTCACAAGTTTCTCAAAGTGCTACATAGTTGTTATTATTCATTAACTTCACACTCGGTGGCGATGGTAGCCCTGGTCAGACTGACCATTTACCACATGGCTATAATATGTTTATATCCTAATCTCTTATTACATCAGTGCCATCTGCTGGAGACGTGTGAAAATCTTTCCTTTTTTTTGTTTTATTTAAGCTGCCCCCTAGTGGCTGGAATGAGCATCCTGGTTATTCTTTAAAAAATGCATAACTCCGCACAGGAATGGGCAAGAGACTTACTTTTTTTTGCATACACTGGAATTCATGCTCTACGAGGCAGGGGCCGGATTAAATCATCTCACAGGCCTGATCTGGTCCGACACCCCTGTTTAGACCTTTAATACAACTTGCCTAAATCGGATGTGCGCTAGCTATCTCATTAATCACACCTGCCCCTTCATTAAGTGTACTAGTGGCCCTAAATTGCCCATCCAGAATTTAACTATTTGTCTTATCTGCAGCCCGCTTTAAACCCATAGTTATTAGGAAACACTCCAGCCTAACGCAACCCCTTACAGAAATAAACAGCAGAGGATCAATGAACTCTTCTGTATATCCATCAAGTTTACAATCAAATTTCTTGTGCAGTGAACTTTCCTGCAGTGATCAGACAAAACAGAAAGAAAATGGGGTCTATTCAGTGACGAAGGTGCTTGATGAGAGTCAGCATATTTGTGGGGTGTGTTGGAACAGGAGCATTAATCAAGTGCCGGGGCAGACCAATAACGCGGCCCGTAATCACGTCAGAGCTGCTCTCTAACTTTGGGCGGCTTCGCCTGGCCATTCATCATCGGCAAAAGCAAGAAGCAGAGAAGGAGATTCATAACAAGTGCATTAGTCTGTGTTTAGATTCAAGCAATGTGTGCAGTGAGGTCAAGTAATAGTCTCGAGGCCATCGTGATTAGTTAATGATTTGGAAACGATTTAGCCACAGGAAATTAGTGAGATTTTTTTTTCTTTCTTCAAATTAAAAAATAAATATATCCACAGTCTTTCAGCTTGATGATTGATGGTTGTACACAACACCAAGAGTTCCTATTAATCAAACACAAATTGAAAATCTATACTCAACGGATGAAAACCTTTGTGAATAGTATTGCTTTGCTATAGCTCTTTTTGCTCTTTCCTTGCAACAAGCTCTTTGTGAAATGGATTACTTCTCCATCTTTGACTTACAACTCCCTCAGTTCACAAGAGCCAATCAGCATGCAGAGCACAGCCCCAGCCAGGCCATTCTTTCTGGCTGCCTCACCTCCCACACCTCGGTTTGCCTCGGAATTAAAGAGTCGTTTGTCAATGCTTTCAGAGGCTGGCAGAGAGGACAGACACGGAGAATGCCATGTGTTGCCTGTCAAATTCTGAGAAATTAACTTGCAAAATACTGTGAAAGGGAATACATGGCAGAAAAAGGGAGACTTGTTGAAAGAGTGCAATAGTTGGACATATTCTTTTGGCTTTTTTTTTTTTTGCAAGCCAGGCATTTTCCTATTCAAAATCAAAAGCCCCTACTTGTGACTATACCTTTATGTTTCAGTTGTATCAAAAATTATTGTCAGTGTCAACATAAGACATGCTATACTATCAGAAACAAGTATTCAACTGCTTACATTTTAGTAAAATTATGACTTAATCCTAAAAAGGGAAAAAAAGAAAATCACAATAAACCTGTCCATACTTGTGTCATCCTTTGCACAATGAAACTAAAAACACAGATGAGCAAGTGTATTACAATAGCATTTTTCCTCGGGCTCCTGCAAAATCCAATTTCAACCTTTTAGTCCTCACAATTTCTGTTTGGCAGCATTTCAAATTTAGTTTCATTTTTATGCCAACACAACTACACACACTTGGGACAAAATACACCACCACGCTTTTCTTCCATTCAATGCCAAACCCAAAACGGCCAATCCATCGAAACAATCTTTCTCTCTGCCATGTACCACCACTTACCCACAGGGCGGCTGTCTATCTGCCTGGCTCTCAACATCATGGACAGCTCCTGAGTGGGAAGGGGTCCAGCGCCCTTCAGGGAGCGTGCTATATCCTGTCGTGTTTGCAACTAGCCACCGTAACATTTTGGCTGTCATTATTTTTAGGGACCCACTCTGAGGCTGTGACACACGGCCAGATCCTCATTGACACTTAGCCTGCAGGTTTAAACGGATTTCTGCATTTGAAGTTGGGGGGCTCTGGCAGTCAATGTCAATGTCAACTTTATTTCTATAGCACATTTAAAATGCGAAAAGCAAGTGCTTTACAAATTGACAATAAAACACAGTAAAAAAACAAACAAGTGTGTAGCAATAGAGGGGATTTTAAGTACCAGACAAAGGTTCTTCAGCTCAAATTGACTTGATTATTGTTTATAAATGCATGTCAATGGGAATGTGTATGAGACTCATGTACTCCCGATTGGAGGTAAGAAGACACAAAAACAGTATGCACTGACCAGAGCTGGGGTGAAACTGAGAACATTTGTATATGTGGTCAAACACTCGCTATAGTGATGAGCTACTGTAGCCCCCAAAGTTAGAGCACGTGGCACACAGTCTACTTTACTGCTACAATGTTCAGTTTCACTGCTTTGCAGAGGATGCAGAGATCTACTTGCTATTGTACCTTAAAACGGACTTATCTGCCACCTTTATTTATTTATTTATTGACCTTTATCTAACCAGCAATCTCTTTATCAGGGGAGTTTTGGCCCCAGAGGGGAACTTATTGTACATGTTTTTAGTGGTAGGGAGGAAACCTATGCAGACATGGGGAGAGCACACAAACTCCACACAGAAAGGCCCCGTCCAGGTGGGAATCGAACCTGGGACCTTCTAGCTGTGAAGCATGAGTGCTAACCGTTGCATCACCGTGTCGCCCAAAACGTATTGACTTGTCTTCATTTCATTTTGAAAAACAGATAAACGCAATAGTAAAAACAATTTTTTTAGCTCAGGCTTCTAAGTAAGGTGAAACGCTACTTGCCTTTAAACCAGTTTGAACAGGTTGGCCGTGCATTGATCAGGACTCGCTCGGATTATTGTAATTCTTTATATTTTGGACTAAACGATTCCTCGATTCACAGACTCCAAATGGTCCAAAATGCGGCTGCACGCCTCCTCACAGGAGCCAAATGACATGAACACATCACCCCTGTTCTGTCTTCTCTTCACTGGTTACCTGTTGCTTTCAGAATTTACTTCAAAATTTGATTGCTGTGAAGTACGAGCGCTAACCAGTGCGCCACCATGTTGATAGTCAGCAATGTCAGGGCTACAGTATATGGATTTTAATTAAAGTCTGTAAAGATATTTGTAAAATTTGTAAAGAGCAGAGACATGTTTCTGTATGTGTATGTCATTCAGAGGGTAATGAATCAAATAAACATTACCCTCTGAAATACTATACAGAGAAATATCAATTTGACCTGTTGCAATGAGACATACTTTGTGCAGGGAATTACTTTTAGATTTTTATTTGAAAAAATGTGAACAAAAGATTATATAATAATCCTGATGACCAGGTTGCGGTGAATGATAGATCCAGTGCAACGCGACTTGTCAGAGGCGTAGACAAATGAGTAAGATCCAACATAAGCAAGATCCCAATCTTAGTCATAATCCAGCCTCAAAGGTTTTGTTCTCCAGGAACAGCCCAAACACGAGCCTCAAATCAAATGCGTTGCTCTGTGCAGTACTTTTTATTTGTCACTTTAGAACCCTATGATATATATTTTTTTTTTTGTGAGCCCAAGGACACATTTTATCATACAGTAAAGCAGCTATGCACCTCACCTATACTCCAATCATTGCTTAATCTAAAGCCGCACCTCCGCAACAGCCAATAACCGCAGCAGCACATTCCAGCTTCAAACAATCATCGCCCAGGATTACCCACTTAAGCCCTCTCCTTCACTGCCTCGGCCGTTTCCCAGTGTGCTGCGATCCTCCTCCGCCCCTCCTCCACCTGGCCTCACCTTGTCGTCCACTGGTCGCCTCAGACCTGATTCTCTGCCGCCACCAGTGTCCGTACTCTGGGGGAAGACTTCTAAATTGATTAATTCATTATGGCAATGTAGTTCATACCGTTAATGAATTGTCTTCTGCCGGGGTCTGAGTGCCAAACGTGATAATAAACTCTTTAATGCCGCTTTGTTTCTGTGAGTGTAAGTACCTCTGAAGTAAATAAAAGACAGAGATTGCAAGGGCTGTCAGATAAATCTTAAGTGCTTTTCATCTATTCCTTTGTGCTATTTGGATTTAAATTAGATCCACATAAAGGCAGGAACCTTTCCAAATCCTCTTGCTCAGCCGGACATCTGCCTAATCGCAGAAGATCTTGCTCACTGTTTGTTGAGTGGACTCACCCCAACCCTACACTGCTCCCTGTGGTTTTGTTGCTTTTAGTTTGGACTTCCAGGAGGAGCACAAGGGACTGGACCCCCCTCTGTGGCTGTGACAGCAGGGATCCACAGCTTAGTGTGTGGGCACAGTGCAGCGTGCTCAAGTGAACAGCGTTTCCACAGCTCTGGCCAATGACAAATTACTGTGGGGAACTGCAAACTGTTTGTATTTGTTGTAAAGCCTCATCCAGTCCATTGTTTTTGTTTTAAGCAACAAGCCCTTTAGAAATAATATGGGGCGTCACGTCACTTTTGTGTCTGTTCTTCACCTATAAATTAGACTAAAGACTCTTCTGGATTGTGATTTAATTTTATTATTGTTATTATTGTTTATTATTGTTTATTGCTGTGTTAAAATTAGACGCACTGTTATCTCAATGTTGCCCTTTGGGAAGGATTATATTTATTATGACTTTATGTATCAGAGCTTCTGTTGGCGGCTTGTGTACTGACTGTCTTCAACCATTACTTTTCGAAGGATGTGAGCAGTTTCTATAAGGGCGATCTTTTGGACCTCTTTGGCACTGGGATGGCCAAGCACTCTTTCAGGTTCTTTTCAAGTCCCTTTTTGATAGTGCCAAGAAGTCCAACAAAAAATCAAATCAATCACACAGGCCTCACATATCCATTTAAAATAAGTTAAAATGCTTAAATGCGAATAATAGCGATTGATTAATTAAGATTCCATAATTTATTTTTATTTTTATTTATTTATTTGTTCATGTCATGTCATGCCATTACACTGTTTGTTTTTTTCATCCATACATGAACAAAAAGGAACAGAATGAAGATTAATCTTGTAATATCTGTGTCCATTAGCAAATTTACAAAATAAAATCCGAAATCTCCATCATTATACCCCGACTCCTCACCAGGTCACAAAACATAACAAAACAGCATTTGTCTTACAGTTCACTTCAGTTGTTTTACATTTTTCGTAATCACTCAGATGTTATGTTTCTCTGCGACAGAATACATGGGGGGTCTGGGCGGGTACCCCCCAGGAAACTTTGAGCCAAATACAAGCAGTTTTCTGCATTCTGGGTCATTTTAGCACCTGGAGAGTGATAGCCTTTAATTAAAGAGACTGATGGACAAAAACATTAAATCAAGCCATTTTGGACCCAAACAGTGCTTTAACTCTGAAAAGAGCAGTTTCAATAAGATTATAGACTAATATCATCCAAAGATCATAACTAATAGCTAATATAAGGGCATAATTGTATAGTAACGTTAATTCATTCAAAGTATAAGGCTAGGTATAGTCCACTCAGTCCTACTGACAGAGGAGTGAAACCAGGAAAACTGGGCTCATTTCCTTAGACATACTTTAGGAATAAATCACTTTGCATCAAACCGGAGAAGAGAATGTTGCTATCGACAGACACCGGCTAATAGAGCTCATATACAGTTGAAGCCAATAGTGCGGAGTGCATATCAATCCTGTTTATTTCAGAGATCGTTGGCGCCTCTGTGCCCTTCGTGGACCCTCTGCTAAGAATGTTTTTCTGACTTTGTGGGCTTTTAAGATCAGTGACAGTCCGTGTGACTGCTGATCATTCGTGGCGCTATTTCAAGTTATAAACGAGCGCTATCTTGAGGAGTGTATTGATTGGTCTTACTGCGCACGTTATGTGTCTAACCAGGCACGCGTTGTGCGTCTGCTTCTTGCTCCTCGCACCCGATGCGTCCTGTCATTAAACAGCAGCAGAGGCGTAGTTTGCCATAAGGAAAGGCAGGCAGCTGCCTGGGGCCCTCAAGCCAACAGGGGCCCCCAGAAGGCCAACAGATTTGACAAAACGACCAAGAGAATACAGTCACTGCAGCAGCAGTGACAAGGTGCAACGACAATTGGCCGTCGCATACTCCCTGAAAGGGCCCCATGAGCGCCCCTCCCCCACCTACTTCTCACAGGGGAAGGAGAGAGAGACAGACAGCACAAACCCACGTGTTGGTGTAAACAGAGCAGCATCTCCTCCAACAAAATGAAGAGAAGTTATGCCTCTGGCAGCAAAAACGAAAGAAAATAAGGAGAAAGAAGAGGAAGGAGAGCAAGACAGGAGTGTAATAAGTTACTGTAGTTGTATGTCTCTGAAGTGCCTTCTTTTAGTAGCCTTCATTGCTTGGCATGCAAATATCATCGTCGCAGAACACAACACGGCCGCCAGAGGGCCCCCTACTGACATTCCTGCTTGGGGCCCCTTGTACCCTTTTGTACCCTTACTACGCCACTGAACAGCAGCAGTTTTCCGTGAAAGTTTAGGTTTGTGTCTTCCGCTGTCCGGGAGAACGAGTACGAGACGAACAGGCAGGATGCTAACGTACTGATCCTGCCTGATCACTGTATAACAATGACCATATCTACGCGAGTATTTGACAAATCTTCACCAAATAAAGACCAATTTAAAGCATGTGAGCTGGGGCATAACATAGCACCGTGAGCATAGCACTCTTAACATTTAAATGCAGACAGTTAATGTGAATTATTTCCCCTCAATTACTGCGGCTCTCCTCTACTTTGAGTTGCGCGGGCTGTAGCTGCCACTGACGTCGGTGCGAACTGTGGGCGCAGCACGCTCTGAAGTGTTTTTTCTCCGACACACAAAACACTTTTATTTTAAAGATTAGTTTAAGGCGAGACACGGCAGATTTTTCACGCAGTGGTCGAAGTGGAGATTTTTATCTATTTTCCTCCCTTTACATCTTAGTTTTCATGTCAGAGTATAAAATGACAAAACTCACCCCGCATGATGCTTATCTTATGATGATTTGTCCGCTTGCGAGGCGGAGGTAACCCGGAAGTAGCAGCTGCGGCGCGTCGAAAGACCGCTCTCCCGCGGGTATTCATTCACAAATATTGACAGATTTTACATCCATGTGTCCTGTGAAGGGTCCCCGTGATGACGCTATCACCCAAATATGGTATTTTTCCTCCTATAAGACGCCTGGTGCGGAAGAGCCAAAGAAGGTTCTGCGCATGCGCACTCGCTACAAAACTTCAGGGCTTGTTTTCTCTGAATGAGAGAAGGCCCCACTCGGGCAGCGGGTGAGCCCTTATAGTCGCTCATACAGACTCCAAACTTTCCAGTCTTGGACTTAAAAATATTTTGAAGGTTTTTTCAAAGGGATTTTTTAATATCTAATTCCTAGTCTTCACAGACATTTTCAACACCTCCCTAGAGACATGCCCAAAAAACCACGGATCACAGGACTTAATGACTACAGGCCGGTGGCGCTGACGTCTGTGGTCATGAAGTCTTTTGAGCGCTTGGTCCTGCCCCACCTCAAGGACATCACCGCCCCCCTCCTGGACCCGCTGCAGTTTGCCTACAGAGCCAACAGGTCTGTGGACGACGCAGTCAATCTGGCTCCTGGCTCATCTGGACTCCCCAGGAACCTACGCCAGGATCCTGTTTGTGGACTTCAGCTCTGCCTTCAACACCATCCTCCCTGGACTGCTACGAGACAAGCTCTACCAACTCAACGTGCCCGACTCCCTCTGCAGGTGGATCACTGACTTCCTGACGGACCGCAGTCAGCACGTGCGGCTGGGGAAGATCGTCTCGGACACTCGGACTACAAACACTGGAACTCCTCAGGGCTGTGTACTTTCCCCCTGGCTCTTCTCCCTGTACACAAACTGCTGCACCTCCAGTCACCAGTCTGTTAAACTGATCAAGTTTGCGGACGACACCACCCTCATTGGGCTCATCTCAGACGGTGATGAGTCCGCCTACAGGAGAGAGGTGAACCAGCTGGCGTCCTGGTGCAGCCACAACAACCTGGAGCTGAACGCCAAGAAGACAGTGGAGATGATCGTGGACTTCAGGAAAGACACAGCCCCACCGTCTCCCCTCGCCCTGACAGACTCTCCCACCCCCATCTCCATCGTGGACTCCTTCCGTTTCCTGGGCACCACCATCACCCAGGACCTCAGATGGGAGCCGACCATCTGCTCCCTCATCAAGAAGGCCCAGCAGAGGATGTTCTTCCTGCGGCAGCTGAGGAAACTTAAGCTGCCAACCAAGATGCTGGTGCAGTTCTACACGGCCATCATCGAGTCCATCCTCACCTCCTCCATCACCGTGTGGTACCCCGGCGCTACAGAACGGGACAAGCATTGACTGCAGCGCATTGTGCGTGCTGCTGAGAAGGTGATTGGCTGCGCGCTCCCATCTCTCCAGGACCTGTTCACCTCCAGGACCCGGAGGCGTGTGGGTCGGATCACAGCTGACCCTTCTCACCCTGGACATGGACTATTCACCCCTCTCCCCTCGGGCAGGAGGCTACGGTCTATCCAGACCCATACCTCCCGCCACTTGAACAGTTTTTTCCCCTCCGCCATCAGACTCATGAACAATAACAAGACCCAATAACCTAGTTACAGACTCATGGATGTATCTGCACTTGCACTGTATGGTGTGTCCACACTTAGACACGCTGCTCCGTTAGCATATTATAATCGACTACAGCTCATTGTTAATGAAAAGTCTGCAATAAACCACAAATGTGTCAAGCCAGGCTCAGTGTGTGATCATCATAAAGGCTGCTTCAAGTAGTTGCCGGCTAGGCTTTATTGACGTTATTAGTGCATAATATGCTGCTTGTTTTCAATGAATTTTCCGAGCTAGCTGTTAGCGGCTGATGGTGCGTTAGCTCCGGGAGAAAACCACTCGGCTACGACCCATTGTAGGTGAAATGTGAGCAATAAACTTAAAAATCAACAAGCCCGGGTCAGTGTGTGATCATTGTTGACTGGAGCTTCTGCTTGTAGCATTAGCTTTCGCCAGAGGCTCTGTGCATTATCAAGGCCCTAAGACATTCCCAGCGCAGAACTAGCCATGGAAATAAGTTTTCTTGTCACCGGTTTTAATCCTGGGTGTCTAGGTAAAAGAAACACTGATGTGTGTCTTTGTAAAAGTCTCAGAGCTGCTGTAGCTCCGGTTCACAACACATGAAGCTAATCCTCCATGATGACTGACTGTTTACATCTGCGCTCGACATGCGGGGAGGGGGCTCTGCTGAGGAGCAGTGGTTGGTAACTCGGCTGGTGACGAAAGGTCGGAGGCGTCTCCAGGAGGTGGGGGCGTTCCTAGGAGGACTCAGGCAAAGCTACACCTAAAATGGCTGCCATCAGAGTTGATTACTCAAAAATACGTGAATGAGCCAAGGCAACACTTCAGGCATGTTTTTAATGAGGAAATGACATAATAACATGATATAAAGCTTGAAAAAGTCGATTTTACATAATACCTCCTCCCCTTTAAATTGAGTTGTCCTGATGATTGGGGACAGCCTATGGAACCACAACAAAATTGCATGCAGTTTGAGGTGAAAGTGCATGTCATGGAATAACAGCACATCCCTAAGGCAGTTGGTTTTTAACTTTGTTGGGTTGTAACATGAAAATAATCTCTAGCTAGAAAGTTTTTGAAACAGAAATTATTTTTTTGGGATTCTGAACAAAAGTTGTGCCTGGTCATCTTTCCAACACAGTATGGAATACATTTGAGTCTGACATGTCAGGTCAAAAAGCACAACACAGTCTCGATTGTGATTTTTGCAAGTCTATTTAACTAGTGCAAAGGTTAGTTTTTGGTTACTGGCAAAGGCACTGTAGTCGGGTTTGTAGTTGACTCAAGTCAACTTAGTCAACTACAGAGAACGGACGACAGCTTAAGAACCTTTGTATATGATGGACAACTCCTGTACGACTGAGAGCTTACATGAACCTAAACGGCATTAACTATATAAAAATGTATCATAATGTTGGCATGTCTTGTCTGTGCCTTACAGGGAGGAAGCCATGTTGTCAACTTACTTTGAGACCGTAGACGATCTGCTGGTTTCCTTTGGGCCTGTGAGGGACTGCTCCAAAGATAATGGAGGCTGCAAGAAGAACTTTAAATGTGTTACCGACCGACAGCTTGACTCATCTGGGTGTATGGTAAGAGAAAAATGATGTTCTCAGTAGCAGAACTAATCATTACATCTGAAATATTACAGTCCCTGATACCAGTAATAAATGTTTGCCAAAGTATGAACACATAAATCTGTAGAGCAGGTGATCCTAGATACTTTGAATACAGAGAGAACTGTTTGACAGCACTGGGCAAGCCTGTATTGTAAAGCTATTAAACAGATGAGGCATCTCATTCGAGGTTGCTCGAGAGAGAACTATTAAGAGCCTGGATGAGGTTATAATTCTGTTTACATAGCATTTGATTAGAGACACTTCTGCTAGGCTGTGTTTATCTGAAGTCTTTGCAGAGTCAACTGAACACACATTACGTCAACAGAAAAAAAGTTTGCTGAACCCATACCATGACTGTGGAAGGCAGGAAAGCAAGAGATCCAAAGCACACTGTACAAAAAGGTGCTTTATTAACATGGACCACACCAACGTGTTGAGACGCTAGTCGAAACGCGTTGGCGTGTTCTCCATCTCTGCGTAGGTTTCCTCCGGGTACTCCGGTTTCCCCACCACAAAAAAAACATGTACAACAGCTTCCCCCCTGGAGTCCTTTCCTTGTTAAATAAAGGTCAAATAAAAATAAAATAAAACATTGACATTAAGCGTGGTAGTGGTAATATGCAAATTAATTTCTGACAGGACAACACCACCCAGTATAACTGGGAAAATAAATGTACCTTTTAAGACACACAGGTTCTACCAAAACAGAGGCAGCATGTTCCTTTATATCATTTATTTCTATGTTGCACTTTTATCTTTCTGTTCTCATTTCATACTTAAGTTTGTCAACTTAGAAATTTCAGTTCACAACTTCGTTGTAACACCAATTTGTTCACATTAGCTTGAGTTACAAGTCCATTAGTTTATATTTGACAACACAGGAAAAAGAGAAGAAAGACTGCAGCGACCAGGAATGAATGAGAGAGATCTATCTGGACCCATCGAACACAATGCACACCCTGGGCAAGGGCCAGCCAGGCCGGGAGACGCCAGTATGGAAGACAGAGGAAGTACAGTGAACTAGGGTGGGCTTTTATACTATTTTGGGGCTGTCGCTATCTGCTGTCCATTTCCGATATCCATTTATAAAATACCTACATTTATTCAATAAAATTGATAATTCCACATAAAGAAGAGGATAGGAAAGAGGAAGCAGCAAATGCTTGTTGTAGTCAGTGCTGTTTGTAGCGCACCACGCCTGCTGACCCTTTTTTTTTTCAAGCGACGCCCTCAGGCTACTGACAAAAGCACTGGTGCACCGTTGTTTGTGCACAAAATTCTAACTTCGTCTTGAGCATTGCTGTTGTTGCGCCAGGCAGAAGATCAGGCCCAACATTTCGTACAACCAATTTAATTTAACTGTCAACATTTTCTACACCCACAAGGGCTTTCCACCTGCTTATCAAATCCCTAATAAATGTGCAGTATTTCTGTATACCAGGGCTCCAGACTAACATTTTATGTTGGTTGCGTTGGTGCACCCAAATATTTGAGGCTCACCAGGACCAATCAATCAGCAAACAATCAAATTTTCCTACAAAGTCATACATGTTATATATAATTTATAATATTTAGTTTAAATGCATGAGCCTCATACTGTATGTCCGACCAAATAAATAATAAACAATGACATTTTTTAATCACACAGCTCTAAATGATTCAGAATGTTGTAAGAGCTGGTCAAAATGTGTCTTCTTTTAAAACTCAAGGATGAAGCAGTAATTTGTACTTCACTCCATTTTAAAATAACTGTTTGTTATTGTATATTTTTACCCTGAAGTTGCTTAAATTAATTGACGAATTTATTTAATTTATGACAAATAAACAAAGTATGAGTAAATTGATATGCAGCCTAAAGGTTTTTCAAAACAAATTTATAATAGCTATAGTTTACCCATCTGTTATCGGCTCTCTGCGCTCATATATTCAAGACCAAAGGGAACTTTCACTTTTGATCAGATGTTTGCACATGGCAGCAAAGCGGCAGCATCGTGGATATTTGTTTTACATTATATTTTAACCCTGAAAATAAGATTTTACCTGGACCTGGACCTGGTCACATGAAGATGAGAGATAAGGCTACGGCAAGGACTGCATCTGTTTGCCTGCGCCTGTGTGATGTGCGTCCTGCTCGTCTTTGGGCTAACTCTAAACGGAGTCACGTTCATTCTTTTCCTGGTGGATGTACTGTAACTCTGGACACACTGTTTATTCTGATACAGCTGGACACACGGTTTTCAAGTCGACCTGCAGCACCAGTAAGTGTCTCCACGCTTAGACACGCAGCTGCTGCTGCTAACGCGCTGCTGCGGTCCTTGAGGTAGCCAATACTGCGGTTTATAAAACATGTCTAATTATCTTTCCGCCACATTTTGTAATGTATTAGTGCGATTGCCCAATCGCAAAATATATATGCCTAATACTGTATATGGTAATAGTTTATTAAATCCCAATAACAATGCTGCATCGATTCAGAATCCTTTCACTGTAATTGACGATGCATTAAAAAAACAATTATTTGTCTAAACCCTATAACTTCTAATGATGAAAATGTTGCTGAAATAAATAAATTAAAGTCTGCACAGTCCATGTAGCGCCTGAGGTTGTGCGTATGGTTTAGCCTTGGTCTGAGGCATTGGAACTAACAAGGAGTCTAACAAGGAGTCTTTTTCATGAATGTATTGATCTTAAATGTCTGGTGAGGGGTGTGTGGTGAGGATCAGGGCAGGAAAAATGTTTCGTCGCACGAGCGAGATTTGTAGGTACATGTCCGACCAAAATGGTCCCACTTTTGAGCACTGCATACAGAGAATATTTAAATACTTCAATACATTGCCATATTTCACAAGTTTTCCATATATTATTTTAGTCTTTGTAGCTTGTTCCATTTTGTTTCTCTGCCAAATGTTTTCCATAATAACATAGGTAGTCTTACTCATTATTGTTGCACCCCAAGGTCATAGTGGATGGTGTTTTTCATCTGGCTTTCAAACAAGTGCTCTTTATTCAATCTAGATAATTTATAACAAATCAACCTGGAGATTTACAGTGCAGCGGGTCACCATTTCAAGGGTGTAATACCGTGCACTCAATGAGCAAAACTGTGGAGACACTTATACTGTACATCTCCAAGCGGAATACTTAAATATACATGAGAAAGAGCTCTAATAACCCTTTGGTTTGTTTGTCCAGCTTGAACACCACAAGGCCCCAAGTTATGTTTTATTAGCATTTTACACACAGCTAGAATGCAGGCAGGCAGTAGACCTAGTCAACATGGACTAAAATTTTAAGTGGTTCCTCCAAGGAGAGTAATATGAACTGAATATGTATGAACTGAATATGTGAGGTTGTTGTAGTCATGTATTGAAGATATGCAACGGCCTAATAAGGATATCAACAAAGAAAAATCTGTCAACTTATAGAAATAATAGTGTGTAATGCATATGCATGGCGACGCGTAACCTTCCTTTCTTTTAGTACAGCTGCGTTTTTTTTGCCTTTTTCTCTGAACTGCATTTGTGGTTTGTGTGTTCAGCCATAATGGTCCTGGGGAAAGCATATTTTAAAAAGTAAACAAACAGCTAGCTTATGAGCTACACACTTTTGTCTTCTGAAACAATGAAGAGGCACCAAGAGCCCCCCACACCAGCAAAACAGTGGAGGCGCTACAGGACACAAGAAAGGGACAGATGAGGAGAATATGGTGAAAGTGGTGAAAGACTGTTGTGGAATGGAGAAAGCTGTGCAGGAGTAAGAGGAAGGAGGAGGTGGAGGAGCTGACAAGTGCGGGACACCACGCTCTGAAACAAGGACAAACCCAGGAGGCGCTGCACCATTTCAGAGGATCAAAGGAGCACTGAAGGCAGCCAGGTTTTCTCCAGCTGCTACGGTTTCCCCTCCTTCCAAACATATGCTGGTCAGGTTAGCCCTCAATGGTGGCGCACTCAGTCGCAGCGGCTTAGGACTAACACTTGAACACTATTTTGTTATACGGTTGTACAATGACAAATAAAGCACTTACTTACTAGTAAATTGATTCATTATAAAGTGCTATTCTATTGGGACGTAGAGCAGACCCACCAAGGCTGGAAACTGAGCAGTACTGGAAAGGCATATGGGAAAAGGCAGCACACAACAGTGATGCACAGGGGGCTCTGAGAGAGGCCCACAGCAACCTCCCTGAACATAATCCAGTCACCATCACAGTGGCAGACATCCAAGAAAGAGTCTCATGCAGTGCGAAATACGGGGGGACCCCCTGATTAACTCATCAGACCCCTGGGGCCTGATCTTGAAGGCGAAGGCAAACGTGGTAGGCTAAAGCAAAGGTGCAGACACAAGTGCACTCTGCACTCTCGTCGGCGGTGTATGTGAGCTGGCCATTGGGTTGAGCGTGAGCTGGGGTTGGCCTTGATTACACAAGATGTGTATGTGCGACTGTGTGTGTCCTTTTCGTCTTCGGCATACTTCATGGTTATTATAGGCTATAACATAAATTCAGTTAAGCCCAATGCACACCGAGATGCTTTGACGTGCGGCAAAAGAGCCGCCTCCTTTATTATCTATGAGAGAACACACACCGAGGTGGCAGTTACGCGCGGCGACGCTGGACCCCACGCCACGATTCAGTTCTGCTGAATCCAGACACGGCGCCACGGAGGAAAACATGATTTTAACCATCCTGCAGAGGCACATAGTGGCAGACAAAGAGACCTCCGTAAACTTAGCTGAGAGGAACGAGAGGAGCCGCGGAGACCATTGCCAGGGCTTATGCTTCACAGGGAGCATGTTAAACTCGTGTCTAGGGGTGTAACGGTTCAGCAATCTCACGGTACGGTACGGTTCACGGTGCAGGACCCATGGTTCGGTGCATCACGGTGCAAGTGCGATATAAAGGGCTAATTAGTCAGTTTTGAAATAAAATAGCCTAAATGTTTATTATTAGGAAGTTTTTGTAATTTCAGAAATACATTGAAAATGCTTTCTAATTTTTCAAAGCTGCTTTACAATAAAATGTGTCCCTAGGCTCACAAAACAAAATTAAAAAATACAGTGCTCTAAAGTTAAAGAAAAAAGAAAGCAGCGCAGTGGGCCATGTGCTCTTAAGTGATACGTTTCAGTTTCGCTTCCACATGGCAGCTAAAACAACAGCTCATTTGATTTGAGGCTTGTGTTTGGGCTGTTCCTGGACGACATTCTGCTTGTACTTATTTGGAAACAAAGCTTTTGATACGGATTATGACAAAGATTGGATCTTACGCATTTGTCTGCACCACCATAGCGCAGTGCACTGGATCTATACTTTACCGCAGCCTGGCCATCATCAGCAGGAGAAACTTTTGAAAAGGCACGCGGATTTATTTGTTTTTGGAAGATGTAACTTTGCCTGCATCCTCCAGTTTAACGGTAAGTGATGATGAGACACATGCGCTCAGTTTACGTGCACGTCCATGCATCTGACACGCACCACGGAGCTTAAATATGACGAAATTTTGACTAAAACTTGCACCGTCACTTTAGTACGGTTCATATCGTCAGATTTCTGCACCGCGGTGCACCGTAGCACGGTAAATTGTTACACCCCTACTCGTGTCTGTTGCCAACTCGCTATTAACTTGCAAAAAAAGAGCCACGTTTGCTCTCTCTCTCTCTCTTACAACACGGACATACCTGTCTTCTTTTATTTATGATGAATGTATAAATCATGTGTTCAAAGCTCCGCATTGTTTAAGAAGCCTCTGAAGTGCCGTAATGCTGCGCGCTCCAGTGTGTGTTGAAACCCCACATGGACGCGCGTCAGATGACGTGCCGCAGTGCGCTGCGTTCTGTTGTGCGTTGGCCTTTAGGCTAGTATTATCGCACCGTTTGTCTCTGTCCTCAATTATTATCTTGGAAAGAAACCCTAGTCCTCGACAAGTACACTGCGGTGCCAAACACCAGCTCCTGGTAGACAGAACAGTCGCTCGAGTCTGCAGAACCAGAAACACTAACCTGAGCACTGCCTGGATTGATTACAAGAAAGCCTACGACTCAATGCCACATACAGTACTTGGATCTTTGATTGCTTGGAGCTATACAACATCAACAGGACTCTAAGAGCCTTCGTTGCAAACTCGATGAGGTTGTGGAAAACCACCCTTGAGGCTCCATCAAATGTGGCATATACCAAGGAGACGCCCTGTCCCCACTGCTGTTCTGCTGATCAACAAGACTGGCTATGGATACCAACCATAGATCTAAATAATAGAGATCGGTGGGTCCCATTCAGCCCCATTCATATGATCCCGAGTGGTCTGTGAAATTAACATGGCTGCTTACTCTCCTCCTACAAAGCCTTAAAAGGGCAAAAAGAGAGGCCCATTCACAACTATCACAAAAGAATCCAAGCTGTCTTTGATGTTAAAGGGGACAATACACAGTATTAAGAAATGGGGTATGTAAACTTTTGCCCAGGGTAATTTTGGCAGTTTCAATTATCATTATGATTTAAAAAGAGCAAACTCAGTTGTTTGACCATAATTGGCTACCCACAACCACTAACTTTGAGTGATAAAACATGTTTGTGTCATCATTCATATTCTCTGAAAAATGGCTAAAAAATAAAAAATTCTGTCAGGGCATGTAAACTTTTGAGCACAACTGTACATTAAAGATCTTATAGTATACTTTCCCAAAGCTTTAAAGGACACCTTAGCCTTGGTAATTTTATAGTATAACTTTAAATTAAACTAGGCACATTGAGTTGACTTGTGTACAAAATGCGCGGTATAAATAAAGTTGCCTTGCCTTGCCTGGCCTAATTTGGCCGACATAAAACATGTTAATTTAAAGCATTTGCTCACATGTTATTAACAAACTAATAACTAGGCAAGGCAAGTTTAGTTGTCGAGCACAATTCATACACAAGGCAATTTAAAGTGCTTCACAGTTTCATAGAATTACAAGAAAGCAGATAAATCAATAAAACATCTGCATAAAATCAATTAATTACAGATAAAATGTAGATAAAATACTTTCAGTTTTCATATGCATGGGTAAAAAGAACTGTTTTCAGCCTGAATTTGAACATTGTTAGAGTTGAGGCCTGTCTCACATCCTCATGAAGAGTATTTTAGATTTTAGCTGCATGAAACTGAAACACAGCCTCACCGTATTTAGTCTGGTCTTTGGGACACCAGGAGACCCCTCCCTGAAGTTCTCAGTGCCCGAGATGGTTCATATGGCTCTAACATGTCAGAGAGCAGAGCCGTTTTAAATTCTATTCTCTGAGCGAAAGGAAGCCAGTGCAGAGATCGGAGCACTGGACTAATATGGTCGTATTTCCTGGTTCTTGTCAGTACTCGAGCAGCAGCGTTCTGGATGTACTGCAGCTGTCTAACAGCTCGTTTAGAAAGGCCAGTGAGCAGGCCGTTACAGTAGTCTAACCTGCTGGAGACAAATGCATGGATGAGTCTCTCTAAGTCTGGTTTTGACACTATTCCTCTGATCTTAGCGATGTTTTTCAGATGGTAAAAAGCTGCTGATGTTATTGCTTTGATGTGGCTGTTTAAGTTCAGGTCCATGATTACTCATTTCGAACCTGATTTTTGGTTTTAGAGAGAAACTCAAGGTGATTAATAACACTTTGTGTTTGTGTCTGTGGGCCAAAAACAATTATCTCAGTTTTGTCTAAGTTTAGTTGGAGACCGTTGTTTTGCATCCACAAACTGATCGGTTCGATGCAGTGACAGAGTGTATCTACAGGCCCCTGTTCACCTGCCGTCAGTGACACATACTGTATACCTGAGTGTAATCTGCGTAGTGGGTAAAAAAACATGTACAATAGGCCAGGATGAATGAGAGTGCGCATGGGGGACGACGGATGCAAATTAGCCCTAAGGCTACAATCCGGTGTGGCTTGTTTACATGCATGAGACCCATGTATGTTCATTAACATGCACTGTCCCGACCAAATAAACCAATAATAAAAAATAGTTGTGGTAAGACACATTATTGCTGTTTATTAGCTGACCCAATACATGTACAAGTTGAATAAGAGGGGTCCCAATATTGACCCCTCAGGGGAGCATTTTTGTCTGAGACACAGTTGCCTACTTCAACAAAGTACGTCCTGTCCTCGAGATAGGACTTGAACCAGTTTTGAATCAGAGATTCCCACCCAGTTTTCTAACCTGTGAAGTAAGATCCCGTGGTCCACTGTGTCAAACGCAGTGCTCAGGTCCAGCAGAACTAGAAATACTCCTCCCTTGCTCCACGCAACATTTTATTTCATTTATTAATTTATTTCAATGAGATAATGCACATTAATGAACAGACAACTAGTGCTGTAAATATGCCGGATTTAGCTCAGAGCTAATTTCCATCCGCAATCCCATGGGGTAAAAACATACCACCAACACAGAACATACAGTACAAAACATGTATTACATGACATACAGTACACACATATACAAACAGTACAAAATGGCGACGTGGAAACAGGCAGCAACCTTCCTCTCTCGCTTGGTACGGCTACGTTTTTTGCCTTTTTCTACGAGCTGCATTTGTGGTTTCTGTCTTCCACATTGTTTTGCTGGATGCTTTTGTACGTCTTTGCCATGTTTTTGTGAGGTTCGCTGGAATCTTTTAAAAGTAAACAGCTTATCAGCTAAACCCATTTGAGACCCGCAAATTTCTTCTTCTGAGACACTGAAGAGGCACCAAGATCCCCCACACCTGCAGCACAGCGGAGACATCACAAGAGGAGCTACAGGACACAAAAAAGGGACAAACGAGGAGGTATCCAGGAAAGACTCCCAGCAAAGCCACACATGCCTTCTGTCCCTACTAGTGTTCCAGTTAATGGACGTTCACTGGAGAATAAAACAGATTAACTGCTAAACTCTTCCCAGAAGATGGTGAAAGACTGTTGTGGAGCGGAGGGAGCTGCACAGGAGGAAAAGGAAGGAGGAGGTGGGGCTGACCAGTGCAGGACACCACGCTCTGAATCAGGGACAAACCCAGGAGTCAGTGCACCGTTTCAGAGGATCAGAGGAGCACTGAAGGCAGCCATCCAGGTTTCCTCCGGGTCCTACGGTTTCCCCGACCTCTGGGTCAGGTCGGCCCACAATGTCAGCGCGGCTCAGTCGCAGCTGTTCAGGACTAACACCTGAACACTATTTCGTTGTACACTTACTTACTTACCTGTAAATACTGTACCTGCTGACAAAATACTGTTAGCAGGTACACTATTTTATAAATCTATGCTAAAAGCGTGAGCGCTCTGCCATTCAGGTTTTAACTATGAGAGCCTACTCAAAATAATATGTAATTTATGTATCTACTATTAAACATGTTGATCTTAGGAAGAGAGACCAAGAACTGGATCCGAGCAAAGTTGGTGAAGGTCTCCTACTTTAAAACTAAGAGGAGCTTCATAGATTACTCTCTGTGATGTAGCGTGTCTGGGCGGTCGTTTGAAAGTGGTAGAAAGAAAGAATGCAGAATGTAGAAATATGCAGGACTACTGAAACATGCACAAAACAAACACCTCTAGATACATGTTTTGGTGGGGATATAACATTATAACATGTGTGGTTGAAAAAGTTGTATTGTATTTTATGCCTCATATTTGGATGAAGGATATGGCTCAAGGAATCACAAGGAATGGACCATGGGGCACTTTTAATATATTTAAAGGTAACTGCAGCCATTGTTATATTATATACAATTGCCATTACTTATTATATTGTGACATTAGAGGATGAACTCACATTTACCCACTGGGGTGTGTGTATGTAATGTCCAAATACCTGTTGAGCCTGTGGTCAATGTACCATGTCATGGACAGTGTGTGTGAAAGAACTGGCATTGATGCACTCCAGCAGCTCTCCCAAGGCTTTCCACAAGCTCAATATTCTGTAAACATGACTTTTCCTTCTTCTTTTCTGTTTTTAAGTCTGACAGCCAAGTGCTGTGAGTATAATTTTAATGTTGCACAATGTTGCACCCAGCATCAGGATTCATCTCTCTAATGAAAGTTTGGGGATGAGCAGCAGATGGTAGAATATTACTATATTTTTAATCAGTTGTTTCCTTTTGGGATGTCTTAAGTTAAGTTGTGTGGATTCATACTTGACAAGGATTTTTTTGACTATATTTATTATGCACAGCACCTACCTGCACGCACCTGACATGCATATTTATATGTACTGTATATGTGACTGGTTAAAAAACAATATTTTAAACACAGCCCTAATTTATGAAAGCTTATGCACATTTTGTTCTTTCCATTCTAAACCGAACCCTCAACATTCTGTACTGAATGTCAAAGCAAATAATAACTACATGAAGTTTACACTCATTTGGCATCTGTTGCTATGCTGCTGCCATGCTGGAATGGTATCTATACATCTCTATATTCCTTAGAACTACATTGGTCCTGGTTAAGTTCTGAGTTATCCATACGAGCCTTGTATTTCTGTAATGTTGAAATTGCAGTATTTTAACATTTTGTGTATAAATGTTAAAATACTTTATTGCCCTTCTAGTCATTAATATGCATAGCTCACTCCTAAAGCCAGGTTTTAAATGATGAGCTGCCAGAGTGCATTTTGCTTTCCACTTGGTTGACTTTAGTTTGCATAAAGACTCAACAGGGACGCAGCCTGGCAAACAAAAGTTTCCTTTGCTTCCTCCAGCCTTGTCTCCTCCCACTCCCACTGCGCCGCACTCACCAGTGAATCTCCATGCTGCAAATGCATTCTAATAACTCCCTTCATGTGACACTATTGCATGGTTGCAACAGTGTCACATGATTCCAAGGTTCCAAGTTTGCAATTTTGTAGCACACAGAAAAACTACAGTTTATAGAGAAACTAAAGCCATTTGTAATGATTAATTATCTAATTAGCTCATGTTATATTCCTCCAATCTGAGAAAAGTGATGTTTTACAACAGGCCAAAGTTGTTTAGATAAAGCATTTTGATGAATTAGGTTTATTATTGTCTAAAAGGGATGTTTTTGCACCACATTTTAAAGCCACTCTCAGCTTCTTCTTTTTTATTGTTTATACTTTTTGCAGCTTAAAGCTTTTTTTATTCATTGTATATAAGATACCTATATTTACTATTTCATTGTTTGCACATTTCCTGTCTATTTTGCACACCCTGAGTGTCTCTTAAGAACTAGTGTAACAAGTGAATTTCTCTCAGGACACCCCCACCACATGTTTGGTCTGATGTGAACAATGTGTACCATATTATTGCTCAGCATGGAACATGCCTGGACGACTGAGAGTTTGCACAGACATAATGAATCTGTTGCGGTTTGAAGGGT
The DNA here is from genome assembly GCA_007210695.1 of Neogobius melanostomus. Taxonomy (NCBI): domain Eukaryota; kingdom Metazoa; phylum Chordata; class Actinopteri; order Gobiiformes; family Gobiidae; genus Neogobius; species Neogobius melanostomus. The sequence goes on along the minus strand of VHKM01000221.1, from coordinate 2,926,275 downwards.
GAAGGTGCGGGAGATAGACCCAAATGCAGAGCAGCTTTCCGTCAAAAACTCAAATTTAATGGCACAAAACCAGGAATGAACAGGGCAAAACAGGAGCAGGCAAAAACTGGCACGACATGATACAAACATAAACCGGAACAAAGACAATGCAGAATGCAGGGGGATATATACAAACACAAGGGAAATGGGGAACAGGTGTAACACATTAGGGCGGGACAGGTAATCAGACGAGAGGAAGGGCAAACAGGCAGACACAGACAGACCATAAATGTCAAAATAAACACACCAGACAGAAACACAGAACCAAAACAGGGGAAACAAGACAAAACTAAATAAATCAAACCCAAACCATAACAGAATCAATTAGGGGTGTGACCAAGTAACCGGTTAACCGGTTAGTTGAACAATCAGTAACCGATAACCGAAAAAAAGTCAAAATGAACACGTATTATTTATTTAGAAATTAAGGCGAGACACGGCAGGTGAAAATATTGATTTTATATATATATATATATATACTTGTTTTTACAAATTCTACAGCAAGTTTTCTGTACGACCTAATTAGGCCTACTTTATCATAATTGTATATGTCTGGCAATTGCGTGGCGGCCGTGACGCGAAGGAATCATTCTGATAAGTGACTGCACGCTCCATTGGCCGTATAGCGCAACTGCGGTCCACTTCTTAAACAAACGGTTAAACGGTTAACCGGTTACAATTTTTTCGGTTAACCGGTTACCATTTTTTGTAACCGTTCACACCCCTAGAATCAATCTTCATTCACTTTGAAAGATTGCTCAAAGATATCCGGTGCTATCGGTTTCAGTTTTATAAATCGCATAATAGAAAACTTAAGGAATTTATTGCCATGAGGGCTTTTTGATCATCCCTTTTTATTTTTTCATTTATTTGTTTGATGAAAAATAAAAGTAACGTAAAAGTAAAAATCAATCAATATATATATATATATATATATATATATATATATATATATATATATATGTATATATATATTTATAAAGCCTTTACAACACTCAAGGTGACCAAAGTGCTTTACAGTAAAAAAAAAAAAAAAAAGTGGTGATGGTATAATTTAGCAGGCTTTAAATAAAAGAGATAGACTAAAAAGACAACGCCACCGGAGAGAAGGCTCTGGACCTCTAAAAAGGCTAGTAGGTTCCTTCATTGAGAGAGGACAGTTTGTTTAACATTTGGTTTTCAGTTGTTAAAAGAAAAGGTCCATACATAACGGACACTAAAGGAAAACAAGGCAGCAGGAGAACAAAAAGGCAGCAGGGACATGACCAATAGACTGTAACATAAAAGTAGGAAAATTACCGTAACGCTAGCTGGCTCATACCATCGCACGCCTGCACGGACTACTCGGCCAGCCCAGTGCTTCGATAGTGGTCACACGAGGACCTCAGCAGACCCCGGACTGCCATCACCGAGCAGAGCTTTGGACGCCATGGAATGGTGCGCTATGAAGCCCTCAACCATCTGCGACACTACAGAAGAGCTCGTATTAGCGGCCATACAAATGAACGGCAAATATCTGCAATATCTACCTGACAGGAGACGTAAACACACCCTGGGCGCTCCCAGCCCAGCGGACCCAAGGCGGAAGTACGGAGAATAGCAGAGGACGAATGAACGAAAGGGAGGGGCTTTTATACGATTTTAAGGGGTTGAGCCCCATCTGCTGATGTTCCGATGCTATGTAATAATAATAATAAATATTAATGAATAAAATCTACTAGCCTATATTTAACCCTAAAACTGGTAATGCCACATAAACAACAATAAAATATGCAATAATAATAAAATAAAATCAATATAAAAACATAAAATGGATAAAAATGTCACCACATTACTGAGTATTAAAAGCCAGTCTGAATAAGTAGGTTTTAAGCCGGGCTTTAAAAATGCCAAAGTCAGTGATGGTGCGCATGTCGGGGGCAGCTTGTACTTTACTTTACTTTACTTTTAAGTTTATTTGAATAGGGACAAGTATGTCACATAAGCTAATGTTACATACTACAACATTTTAGCCAAAGCTAATTCTCAATGTCCGTCCCTAGTTGGCCTTTACATAAAAATTAAACAATACATGGTTAAAACATAATTAAAACACATATCATAATAATACAGTACAACACAAACACAGCAGAGCAGACGGTCAGTGGTCACATTTCTTACCTCTGATTAAAGAGTCTTTAAGTTCGTGTTTGAAAAGGACCCAGTTTGACTCTCCCTTCAAGTCAGTGGGTAAACAGTTCCAGGCTTTAGTGCCTTGTACAGAAAAAGCTGATTGTCCAAATGAAGTATTTCGTTTCGGGATCTGACAGTTCCCGTTCTGAGCTCCTCTAGTCCTTGAGCCCACAGCCCTGAGAGGAACTATGCACTCACTCAAGACCTGTGGGCTTGCTGGTTCAAACATTTGTGCATCAGCTTCAGCTGGGAAAATTTAATGAAGTTTTCAAAAGATAAAATGTTTAAATTCCTCAGACTGATACAATGATGTGACCTAATGGGCTTCCTATCTAGGATTTTAATCGCTCTGTTATAGATCATCTGTAGTGGCTTGACTGTAGTGGCAGTGGCCTGTGACCATGAGCAGATGCAGTAACTTATATGCGAGAAGATCATGGCGTGCATGAAAGTGTGAGCAGCATGAAACGGTAGGTAGTCCCTGATCAGTCTGAATGTGTAAAGATTTGCTTTGGTCACTCGACAGATTTTTTTGATATGACTGTCAAATTTAAGTTGTGAGTCAAGTACAAGGCCCAGGTATTGACCTCTGACACCTGCTGGATCTTGAGACCATTTATCTGTAAATTTAGTTCTTCGGATATGGACTTGAATCTTGAGGCAAAGCAAACAGACATGGTTTTTTTAAGATTCAATGACAGACCTGCGTTTTGAAACCACACCGCCACAGTTTGCAGATGTTTTGCCAGTTCCTCAGAAACTGCATGCACACTTTTTCCTGGCACATAAACCACTGCATCGTCAGCGTACATCTGAAATCCTGCTGTAGGACATGAGTCTGGCAAATCGTTAATGTACAATGTAAAGAGCAAGGGCCCAAGAATGGACCCCTGCGGTACACCTGTGTTCATTTTTTAAAATGTAGACCAGGGGTCACGAATTAAATTTCACCAAGGTCCGAAATGAAAAAAAAGGTCAAGCAAAGGTCCGGAACATACGGGGTTAATTCACGGTTATATCAGGATTTATACGCCTTTTTTAAAACTATTTCTGTGATTTGAAATAATGCAATCAATTTAATCTTGTTATTGTTTTTTTGCTCTAAAAATAAGTTTTGGCTCCTAAATAGCAGAATGCATAGGCTACTGTAGCCTATTATACACAATGTGCACATACACACAGTGATGTGTTTCTTTGCTCAGTTCAACACACTGAGCCCTGTTTAGTCCAGGTTTAGTCCTGGCTTAGTCCAGGTTTAGTCCTGGTTCAGACCTGCTCGGGAAACAACCACGCTATTTACGCATTACGATCGCGCGTGCATATTTAATTAGGGCGTCCTCCGCTTTTGTTTTAGCAAGCCATATTTCAGTCATTCCGAAACCGTTTCTAAAAATTTAAAAAGTATCATGAAGCTAAGATGTAGGACTTTCTCTTTCTGTTCGTCTGGGCTGTAGTTTACCGCTCTGGTGCAGTCAGAGAGGGAGAGGGAGGGAGAGCGAGAGAGGGAGAGAGAGCGCATACGCAGCTGCTCGTCTGAGGGGATTCAGGTCGGGTCCAAAGTTCGGATCCAAGGTCCGGAATGGCTGGCGCGTGGGTCCGGATCCGGACCGAGGTCCGCCGTTTAGTGACCTCTGATGTAGACATTTGATTATTGACCACCACACACTGATCTCTCTGTTCAAGATATGATTTGAACCACTGTAAAGTTAATGTTGTAAAGTTGAAATTGGACAGTTTGTTCCAGAGTCTGGGCCCAGCAACTTTTGGGCCCAGCAAAAGTTGCTTTTAAGTTTTAAGTACTTACTTTTACTTAATAAACGTAAGTAAAGCAAGTAAAAGTAAGTAATAAAATTTTAATCTGACTACTTTTTTCAGTAAATAGTAATCTAACGCATTACTATTTCCTAACCAGTAATCAGATTACTAGTTACTTTTCCAAGACACAGCGTAATTTTCCTTTCTTTTTTTTTTAAAGTGTTTTCTACTTGCGTCGCAAGAAGTGATGTAATGTATGCGACACGTTTTTCAACATGAGGACCACGTAACAAACATCTGAGTTTGTGTCAGATAAAGATGATAATATTAAGGTTCGCCGAACACAAAAATGTGTCATCGAGCTTCAAAGACACTACATCCGAACATCCAAGTGGCAGTCAAAACAAGAGGTTCCGCTATACTGTTTTTTTGCTGGACACTTTGGCGGCTGGGCTGTAAACAGAGGCGTAGTTTGCCATAAGGCAAGGCAGGCAGCTGCCTGGGGCCCCCAAGTCTCGCATATTCCCTGAAAGAGCCCCATGAGCGCGAGCGAGAGAGACGGCGCAAACCCACATGTTGGTGTAAACAGAGCAACTACGCTCCGACAAAATGAATAGAATTCCTGCTTGGGGCCCCCTGGTACACTTGCTATGCCACTGGCTGTAAAATGTTGGCCATTCACAAGAAATTCCGGCCATTAAAAATATATATAATGAATGTGGCTTATTAACCATAACAGTGCACCTACATTTAGACAGAGCGCAGCACGAGTGCTTTAGTGGGTTCAAAAACAGGGCTATTTCTAATATTATGAAAAATAAAGTGAAAAAAAATGCAACAAGAGCTCAAATCCAAACATAAAGTTGTGTGCGTGGCGACGATGGAGAGCGGCAGGTGTCACGCGGACGTACTCATCTGCACTTCAGACAGAATGTATCTATGGCCCACACTGTCCTTATCTAGATCTGACCGCATCACAGCGAGGGTTGGGCTGTAGGATGCCCTTTTCCGCTTTAACGTGGCTTCAGGTGTAAAATTAGCGTTAGGCTACCGCTGAAATTGACAATGCTAACGTCATCAAAAGTCAGTCTCGAGCGATTCACCTCGGACCCAGCTCTGCCACACTCAAGAGCGACTCCAAACACTGGTAAAAAGCCGCGCAGACTGGCCGAGGGAAGCACCTCTAAACCCGGCCACTTAGGAAAACCCGCTGAGTTTAAAGAATAACCTAATCGAATTGATTAGCTGCTGAGTTCTTAACACACTTTAAGAAAGTAAATGTACCTGTAGGTCGCCCCCACAGCCTTGGGTGGGGGTCCCCAGATGATTTCAAGAAAAAAGTAAAATACTACTGTTTTAGTATATTTAGTATATAGTGTCAAACAGTATATAATTTGTGAAATCCATACACATAAACATTTTAAAATGTTGTTCTACCCTAAAGTAGCATTTACTGTCTCTTTTGCTACTTTATACAATGGGGTCCCAGTCAAAAATGGTTTGGAACCCCTGATCTAAGGGACAGGTTTGGCTTTGTTGAATTACCACCACGGATGAGTAGAAGGAAATTCATTCATGTGTCTTGAGAGAGCTTTTTCCCCTCTGTTTTTTTATGTGTCTTAAGAGAGGGTTCTTTTAAGACACAATGTGGTTTGCAAACCAGACTTGCGGCTCACCCCAGTCGCAGAGAATGCATGACAATGGTGAATTACCGACAGCTATTCCCACAGCCCGCTCCCTCGCTGTGATGAATGAGTCCAATCTCTCTCTACTGCTCGATTTAGCATTTCATTCAGATCCAGTAAACGAGATCTGAGCTCCTCTCTGAAGATGGAGGAACACATGGGATGGTCTGGTGATGGAACATCGGAAGGCACACTGGTATTTAATGCACATTCATCCTCTTTCACTTTCACCATGTTCCTTTTTTCTGTGGGAAATGAACCTTTAAAGGGTGTCAGCAGAAGGTGCAGTTGGCATACACATATAGAGCTGTATGTAAGAGTCAGTATAGTAGCGAGTCCTTGGGGGTCATTCATCAAGACAGGTGCTAAATACCGAGTACAAGTTGGAAATATGCATATGTGTGGGCGTGTTGCACCTATATTTTATCATCAATTGTGTTTGATACTCTATTAGGGCCTCTAATCTGATATGTAAATGAAAGAATGTTGGTTGTGTAAAAATTGACAAATAACTTTGCTTCTGGTTCATCAGTTTTCACTCTATTTAAAAAATGTGGAAAGAGAGCAATTGGAGCCAGAGCAGTGGTGAGCAGAGAACAGCACACCGCTGAATCTGAAGCATTGCCTCTTCATTTGTTTATCTTATTTTTTATTTTTTGGACAGTTGTTGTATAAACCAATAAGTAACCAATAAGTACAGGCATTAAAATAAATACAGTGCCGTCTCGGATAGCCGGGGCATGTCTGGACTCAACCTGCATGCCCCATTTCCGCCTCTTGCATCCCTGTAAGGAAACTGTGCGGTTTACGTTTACCCAATGCTTACATTTTCCAAGACATAAGCTAGTCTTCACACAACTCCAATCTCAAAATGGTGAAAAAACAACTACTGTATGTTAAATGTTTATTTTCTTTAGTTTTTTATGTTATAATATTTTTTTTACACTGTACTTTTGTAGTATGTTTTGAAAAATGTAACAGCAGCATGGGTTGTTTTTAATTTATTCTATGTCTTCTTGCTTTTGTATTTTATTAATTTGACACTTTATTATCCCAACAAATGGGGGTAGACTAATGCAGTTCAAGTTAATAAGGTAATGGCCACTACGGTAACTCCATGGCAGCAACCTGTCAGTTCTTTTTATCTTTCTTTTTGTTGTTTTGTTTATATTGATGGCCTCTAATCAAAACACTTGTATACCTGGTGGATGGAGCTTCCCACCAGTCCTCCTACTGTAATAAAGCATAGCAGAAGATGTTTCCTCAGAATTTTAATTTCAAAGACTTACACAATAACCTAATAAAATTCAGGAAAATTTACTTCTTTTTTTTTAACTTAAAGGCCTTGTATCCGATTGTTTTGTAGTTGCAGAAGGAAATGTGTTTTATATCCCTTCATTATGTTGTAAAAGCTGCCAATTACAATTAATTACAAAGAACATTGAACATTGTTAGCGTTACAATGACAATGACAAAGTTGTGAAGCGTGCTTTACTTGGGTGAGTGAATGAGTTCGGACCATAACTAACACTTTCATTGTGTAAAGAACAAAGTACAGGGCCCTTAAGGGTAATAAGATGATAGCCTAACATCTTAACATATACATAATCATGGCCTGATAAAGGAGGGGCTATTCCTAAGAGATTGTTTTACTGCAGGCCATTCTTGTAGCTGTTGCCTTCTGAGTTTGCTGTGTTGAGTCAGTGGCTGAGCTCTGGGTCATAGACTGAAAGTAAATGCTGGTTCTGAGAACTTTTGTGATTTTGTGGCTAAAACAAGCATATTTTTACTCCAACATTCTGAATGAGCGCTTTTTCTTGCAGATTTCAACTCAGTAATTACTGTGTCCAGTAAAAGTAACAAGTTACTTTTATCATACTGTAACTCTGTTACCAACACAGTTACTTTTTTGGAGAAGTAACTACAACTAATTACTTTTAAAAGTAATCTTTCCAACACTGATTCATACTCTTAAGAAACTGTATGAATTCCCTTCTTTTTGGCTCTTGATTAAATGTATTACAGTTTGTGTTTTTGTAAAACATACCATATTTAGTTTGCTCTTCTTCAAAGCATTTTAACTTTGTGAGCACAACTAACTTTATATTGTTAATAAATTTGTTCATAAAAACATTCTTGCCTCAACATTACATTAAACTGGGACATTTGCTATTTGTTTTTGCTAAAATCTTTTGTTTATGGAGATGAATGACAGTTTGATAATTAACAGTGAGTCATTATTTTTGTCAAATACAATTACATACACAAGTGCTTAGCTGAGTTTTTAACTCTTGTCCTCATTAACACATTTCTCCAAATTAACAAAATAAGAGCAATACATTAATGCAGTAATTTAAGTAATTCTGGTTCAGAATAAAATGTGACCTGTTAATTCTGAAAACAATAAAACAACATTTACATATTGAAATATGAAAAGAAATAGCAGTCTTTATATTAAAGAAGAGATTTTCAGAACCATTGTGGAAATTATCTCTCTCTGGACTTGCCATCATCAACAGAAAACACAAGTATAGTTTAAACAAGCACTAAAAGGGACTAAACTCAGGCTTTACGTCTGTAAGGTTTTGCCAAACATATCACAAAACCATTAGGACCAAAATGTATCTTAAATCTGGATTTGAAGCCTTATTCAGACATATAACTAAACCACATCTTGCTTCCCTTGAACCAGGCCTTATCAACTTCAGCAGAGAAAACAGAAGTGACCTGCGTATCATCACTGGTCCCTGTGCAATAGCTTGAGAGCCACTGCCATACATTCTCTCTCCTCTCCCATTCCCTTTTCCTATGGGTCAACCTTTTGTCCCCACTCTGCCTTATTGATATCTGTCTTGCTCCTAAGTGCTGCCTGATCTTGATTAAAATGTGTTCACTGACCTCTGCTCCTGATCTATTTCCCCTCTCTTCTCTTTCCCCCCTCTTCCGCCTCTTCTTTTCAGTGTCCTGAGGGGCTGAGGCCAATGAAGGATGGGTCTGGTTGCTATGACTACTCCCGGGCATAGACTGCACTGACGGCTTCAACGGCGGCTGCGAACAGCTGTGTCTCCAACAGCTCGTGCCCCTGGAGGTTGACCCCAGTTCCAGCAACGTGCTCATGTTTTGCGGGTGAGAATAAATCACTGGCAATAGTATAAAAAAGGTGCTTCCACTTTCACACAGAACGGAAATGAAACGTGATGTTTCATTCTGGAGAGAGCCACAGACCACAAGATGTAACTGTAATGACCTATTTGTATGCAAATGTTAAGCCAGAATGATTAAGGTCAGGACACGTTTGCATTTGCACTTTTGGATTTATTATAGATCTATTTAGGTCTTATTTGATTTGCGTGAAAATGTCAATCCTGAACATTTTGCATACAGTTAAACAAAGGGAGCGTGCCTCACAGCAAGAGGGTTTCGAGTTCAGTACATATTCTCCCCGTGCTCCGGTTTCCCCTACCACTAAACATATGTACAATAGGAGATGAATAAAGATCAAATTTAACTAAAAGAATGGTCAGTTCAGGACATGTTGGACTCAAAGCCAGCACAGTGGTAAAAGGGAACTGATACAGTCATAATAGACTTTTATACTATATATTATATATATATATATATATATATATATATATATATATATATTTAAAAAACTCTTCCTCACCCTCCGCGGGCGGTCTCTTTTTCCTCCAAGCTCGGGTCCTCTACCAGAGGCCTGTGAGCTTGAGGGTTCTGCGCAGTATCTTTGCAGTTCCTAGAACTGTACTTTTCTGGACCGAGATGTCTGATGCATTTCCTGGGATCTGCTGGAGCCACTCCTCCAGTTTGGGGGTCACTGCCCCGAGTGCCCCAACGACCACGGGCACCACTGATGCCTTCACTCTCCAGGCCTTCTCTAACTCTTCTCTGAGCCCCTGGTATTTCTCAAGTTTCTCGTGTTCCTTTTTCCTGACGTTGAAGTCGCTTGGTCAACCACCACGGCTTTCCTCTGCTCTTTGTCCACCACACAATGTCCGGTTGGTTCGCCATTACCATTCGGTCCGTCTGTATCTGGAAATCCCACAGGATCTTGGCTCGGTCATTCTCTACCACCTTTGGAGGTGTTTCCCACTTTGACCTTGGGGTTTCCAGCCCATACTCTGCACAGATGTTCCTGTACACTATGCCAGCCACTTGGTTATGGCGCTCCATGTAAGCTTTCCCTGCCAGCATCTTATACCATGCAGTTATGTGCTGGATTGTCTCATTGGCCTCTTTGCACTTATATATATATATATATATATATATATATAAGTGTTATCCTTCACTTCGAATCACTTTGAATGTACATACTGTATCAACATGAATACATGAAACTAAAACTATAGTGTAATGTTTGTCCAAATTCTGTGTGCTCTCAATTGTACCAACACCATGCTGTCTCTGTATAGTGTCTCCTTGGCAGTGTGTCAGATTCTCCACATTTTCTCCCTTTAACCTTAAGCATTAAGAGCTTTGCGGGCCGTCACTGTGTACATTAGATTGAGTGTCTGTGTCTGTCTCTCAGGTGCGTACAGGAATACAAATTGTCAGTGGATGGCCGCTCGTGTGTGCTGCAGTCAGACAACTGTGAAGGAGTCAAGTGCCCACGGCAGGATGTCCACTTCAATGACACGCTGTTCGGAGAGATTCTGCACGGATACAACAACAAAACACAACAAGTCAACCTGGGACAGATCTTTCAGATGACCTTCCGGTAACTAACACGCACTCCCACTTTTCTTCCGAGGGTAACAAAGTTTGGACGGAGGGTAGTTTTTATTTTAGACAACTTTACTTCAGCAATCCAATTCCTGAAAAAGAGTGTGTATAAAATAAAGAACAAATACAAACATCATTTTAACTTAGACTAAAACACAAACAAGCATACTTGCTGTTTAAACAAGGAAGGGAAAAATAAATACATTGTCACTCTCATTACTTTGTATAAATAAGCATAGAAGACAAGGACATTTGCATAAGTATTTGAATAATAATATAATATAATATACCTTTAGCATGTGGACCCTGATTAAAATGTGTTGCAACCTTCAATTTCAAATGAGCCAAAGGAATAGTAAATGCTTTAAAATTACATTGTTTTTACTGCATTCTCCGACACTTTCCAGTACACGTCTCACGTGGGACTATTTTTTCTTAACTGTTTGCACTTCTCTCTACCAACACCTTCTGTCAACAGTAGTTTTGGTTGCCTTTTATCAGTTTGTTGTTGTGGGATATATTGAAATGCAGTGGTTCACAGCTGAGCCTCTCGGAGGATCAGTGGTGCAGCGGTGGAGTTTTGCACTGCGCGTGTGTATGTATTCTTTACTTGTGGAAATATGAGAGTGCACAGGGTGAATAGGAACCGGGGGAGCGTGGCAGTTCAGCAGGGATTGGACTTATCCCATAGCTGTCCCTGCTAAACTGTCAGACCTGGCTTTCCGTGATAAGTGCTGCACTGTGGAGAAATGCACCAGTAATCTATAATAAGAACCTATCTATGCGCAAGTGGAGAATGTTAATAGAAAACATATACCGATAACTGGTTGGCACAGTTGTAGGTTTTAGACTTGCTTGATGTTACATGTGAAATTTTCCATCATGACTTTGGCCAACTCTATATTGATATTCTATAAAACTATTACATTGAAATGTTCTACCAATTTAACCCAGTACTAGCGTCATACTGTGTGATCTTTGCTTTTGCTTGCCTTTGTTGGTTTCCTTCAGAAATTAATTGAAAAGAGTAGGTTGCAGATAAGGAAACAATGGTTCATTACACCTCTTGGGCCTGTAAGTCTAGCTATTAAAATATAACATACAGTATATCCACGATGTGTTAAAAGTAAATGTGGATGTAGTATGTGGATCAGAGATACTTGTGAGCTCCTACAAGAGGCTGAGACATACAATGTTTCCCCATCTGCACTATGTAATACATAATGTCATAGTGCTCTCACAGTGTGTACATTATTTACAACAGGGAAGAAGTCAGCGCGCACAAGATAAAAAAAAAAATAGACCGGGCCGGCTCATGCGTGCGGCACTTGTGCCACTGATGCGCCTGTGATGGGCCATTGGATGCTTCCATTCCAGAAAGCACGGGCTGTGCATAAAATAAAAAAATAAAATCTAACACAAAATCTAACAAATTATATGCCCAGTCTGGGCCTGCCGGGTGGGATATACAAAAGGTAAAGAGTTGTGCATGGCTGGTATATACGGCAATGTAGCCTATATGGATGCATACATTATATGTTTATTTTATTAGAATATTCATTATTATTTATTTTCCTCTTACATTCATACTAAATACATGTCAATATGGCAATAATAACATAGAATATGTAAAAAATGATAATAACACAAAGGACAGAGAAGAAGGAAGAGAGGAGATGGAGCGAAGAAGAAAGGGGTAGGGGGCAGATAAGGCATGGCCGGTCCAGTGTAAGTAAAGCTGAGCGCGCCCCTCACATCCGCTCTGGCCAGCCCCAGGACCAGTACCCTTTTTGGAATAAGAACATATTAAAAAAACATTACAAATCCACAACGTGTCAGTCAACAACAACCAGACATAAACCTCCTTGATCCCATGTATATTCCTGAGTTTGTGTAAGGTGCATAAAAATAAGTATTACGCTTACCCTGTTCTTTTGTTGTTGTATTTTTTACTTTTACTCCCCCCCCCTTTATATGCCTATTCTTGCTAAGCGTATTACAGGGCATTCAGTTCTGTCAGCCCCAGGTCTCAGGCCAGAAAATAACAACAATATAAAGCAGGCGAGAATTGGTGGTTATAATCCCTGTCAAGTGTTCTTAATGTGCTCTTGAAGTGTTGCTTGTGTGACGCATTTGAGTTAACATAGTCTGCCACATCTGCTGTACGTAGTAATATACTGTTGGCTTTTGACCACAAACTGCATAATTGCTCTGGAGTAATAGCCATCTGTTTTCGTTGCTGAAAGTATAATATTGCAGCTTTTATCCATTTCCAACATTTTAACTTGTAAAAGTAATATTTAGTATTTAAGTGGCATCCTCTCTGATCATCTCAGTGCATCCAAGGTCTGAAGCTAAAGTATTTTCACTAACCAATGTGGTAGATTTTAGTGGAGTCCATTTGTGTGAGAGAAAAGGAGAAAAAGCCTGAAAAAACAGGCTGTGGAGAAGGTTCTGCTGTAGCTCACTCTTTTCATGTCCAACGTGTCCAAGAGAGACACACAAGCAGCCTCGCACATCTTATTAAGTTGTTGCAGGACAAACTACAAAGTATTTGGCCCACTGTGAGTTAAACACTGTCTGTGTCCTGCCTTATTCTAGCAAAGGCTTACTTAACAGAGTCTCAGTTAAAAAAAATATTTAAGAGCCTATACGGTATAATGTTGAATAGAGTATTTCTACCATAGGAAAAGAGAAAGAATTTAGCTATATCATCTATGTAAAACTTTTAATGCACATCACACTTATTTGAGATGGTTCAGTTCAATCTAACAGACTGTGTTGATCCGTTTGCTTTAGGGGGATGCAGAGAACAAGTGCTCCCTCTGACTCCAGTCATTCACCCTGTTACATCAAAGTAAGGCTAGGAGAAGGATTTTCACAAAGGCTAAAGCTCTGCAGGGAACAGATTTACTCTAGTCAAACAACACGCTCACCCAGAGACATATTAGACAAACAAAACATGATCCAGGGGGACACAACGCAGTCTGGGAGTCCTCATTACCAAGGGGCGGGTGTTACCTTTTTACATTTTTAGCCGACAAGACATCCAGTGTAAGTCTGTTCTTTTTCCAGGTTTTTTTTTAAAGTCATATAGTTTTCTTATTTTGTCACATTTTACCTTATATAACACAAAGCAATGGCAATTATGGAGAGATTTTCTTCAACGTAGACACTTTCTCAAGACTATAATCTACCAGTACAAAGCAATAGCTCCCTCCAAATCTTTTCAGACAGAGACATCTTGCAGTTCTTACCACAAAAGAATACGGTTAATAATATTTACTGGTGGATTCGAATGATTTTATAGACCTCATGTGCAGTCAGCTGAGCTTCACGGCAAACTTCGTTAAATGTTACATCCACTTAGGTGTCACATTGTTTGCTGCATGCGTGCGTTGTAAAAGGGCATTCTTGGCACTTATTCCAGAAATCAGTGTAGCGCACCAAGTGTTCGTGAAATACTCACCTCAATAGTCATTCTATGGCCTAATTTGCAGTTGATCTCCAAAGATCCGACTGATTTCCCTACTGCATGTGATGGTTCTCATATAGTGTAGCTTTAAGACCCACCTTCAACCTGTCATGACGAGGTTGGTTTGCAAAGTTTTCATGGCGTCTTTACTTTTCATCACGGTGGCCTCTATGACACTCCAGAATCAACTGTTTTTCAGGGTTTCTGGTTGTTTTTTTTAATGGAATGTATGTGTAACCATGGAGATGGTTCCATCAGCAACGAAAACAAAAACCTACCAGAAACCCTCAAAAACAATTGATCCTGGAGCATTAGAGGCTACTAATATCAACTTTGTTTCCACGCAAAAAGTTATATAATTATAATGATTATTTTGGTTCGGCAGAATGAGAGTGCTAGAGAGTATGCAGGTGCAGACCGGTAAATCGTTTTTTGCAGACCGGTTTTCCAGACACCTGCGTTTTTTTGCAGACCTACAGCCGAGGCACGGGTCATTTCTGCAGGTAATACATTGGGCTCCCCCACCATATTTGACACTGGGGATGGTGCACTCAGGACGATGAGCAGTGTTAGGTTTGCGCCATCCATAACGTTTTGCATTTGGGCCAAAAAGTTAAATTTTTGTCTCATCTGACCAAAGCACATGGTAGCTGTGTCCTCCAAATGACTTCTAGCAAACTAAGAAACGGGATTTCTTATGGCCTCCTTTCAATAATGGCTTTCTTCTTGCCACTCGTCCATGAAGGCCAGATTTGTGTAGAGTATGACTCTAGTTGTCCCATGTACAGATTCCCCCAGCTCAGCGGCAGTACGTCGCAGCTCCTCCAGAGTTATCTCGGGGCACTTGGTTGCATTTCTTACCAGTGCTTTTCTTGTTCGGTCTGTTAGTTTAGGTGGACGGCCATGTCTTGGTAAGTTCGCAGTGGTGCTATACTCTTTCCATTTCCGAATGATGGAAATCTTTGTATAACTCTGGTGTGCTCCTTGGCCTTCATGATGTTGTTTAGTGACCAATACACTCCGACCATAGCTCTGAGGCCCTCACAGAACAGCTGGAATTATACTGAGAGTAGATTACGTACAGGTGGTCTCTATTTAATGGTTAGGGCAAGGTGTGAACTTTCTGCAGTCATTAGGAATGTTATAAAGGCAATTTAATGCACTCAGTATCATTTTGCTTACTTGTGTGTGAACTTTCAGTAAAAAATTCAAAATGATGTTTAGGGTTCTAAACATGACAAAATGTGCAAAAGTTCAAGGTGTATTAGTACTTTCGCAAGGCACTGTATATAGTTTTTTTTTTTTTCTAAAGGGATATATAATTAGTTAAAACTTTAAGGATTGCGCAAACTCTGATTGTGTGTTTTGTGGTCAAGATGTTTTGATTGCTTTATATGGTGGTGAGAAGGAAAAACAGTGAAGTGCAATACTTTGATCATTATCATGGCCATGTTTATTTTAAATGACGTAGCACAATACATTGTTTTGTACTATTTCACCTCACTATTTGTGCATTTCTCCATTGTGAGATCAATAAAGGCTTATTATCTTATATTACTACCTCCATAGAGAAAGGCAAAACTCAGACAGAATCATTTGTGAATATGGCAGCACACATGACTCATAGGTATAAACACACAGACGCATAATTTCCATGCATCTGATAATCTGGTATAATTATGTCCTTGGTGTGCAATTCACTGGAGCGCACCATCCACAAACATTACACAGCCATATCTTCACGCTTAATGAGTAGCCATGAGCCATCACTGCAGCCTGCTCAGGTGAAGGGTTAAGCTGCTCAAGGTTGATGAGGATAGTCTGAGCTCGCTTTCCAAAAATAAATGATGTGCAGCTTTATAAGCTTAAAGCAATTTTGCTATTTTCTAAGACCAAACGTGTGAAGAGGTGGAGTATGCCATTGAATGTCTAAATGACTGTCTCCAGTACAATTTGAAATCCCTCGAATGGTTCTTTTGAGAGTAAAGGAGCTGACAGCAATGGCAGTGGCTCTGATATTGGAA
Organism: Neogobius melanostomus; assembly: GCA_007210695.1. Taxonomy (NCBI): domain Eukaryota; kingdom Metazoa; phylum Chordata; class Actinopteri; order Gobiiformes; family Gobiidae; genus Neogobius; species Neogobius melanostomus. The sequence continues at coordinate 2,910,385 of VHKM01000221.1, read as the reverse complement.
AAATAGGGTGTAATATCTCTTGCTCATTGAAACAACAAATGATGAGTCACTGCAATTTAACTTATCATTTGTTTATTTATTTATTGTTTTATGTCATTAAAGGTTCTACACCATGATCATACACACAAGGAGTTGCACAAACATGCATTAGAAATTATTTTTTGTCCGTTTTTCAACACTGTGCAGCAGTATACTGCAGTTTTCCATGCATAATAATATGTAATGCAAAATGTATTAGTTGTGTCAACATTTATTGGGCCTAAAATTACAAATTATAAAATGTGTAGGTGATACAGATTCATTGTAGTGAATGAAAAGCATTAGACGACTTTCTTTCAAACCACAATTCTAACTTTGACCTCATTGTGTTACATTTTTTAAATAATGTGTTAAATTCAGCTCAAAACCAGTGCATGTTTTGGGTCACATAATATGGTTCCTCTTTGTGCAAAGAATGATAGGGTAGACTAACCAAAGATATGCTTTAAAATAGTGTCATGTCATAATGCACATTTAGAAAACATTTACTGATAATACAGAAGCCATTTAGATTGCATTCCCCAGAATAATTACTTCTGAACATGCTATGTAATTCAATTCCCAGGGTTGACTACTTTGTGTACCAGCAGAGATACAGGAAGGCAATAATACAGTAATTGCTCAGAGAAAAAAACACACAGATGCATATTTCAAACAAGTGTTATTATACTAAACACAGTATCGAGTATATGCATGCCATTGTCTACATACAGTATACAAAGAAAAGCACACAGGGAGATCACAGGAAGTAACCTCTTACTAAAAGAACAGTCGTTAATAGAAAAGCACTCACATTTCTATATACATATAATCCATGATTGCCCCTGCTATTCTTCTCAACCACCCTCCTCCTCATACCTCCGAGCCCACCCACAAGACCCCAGACTCTAAACAATATTTACAGCATCCATGTAAGTGAGTGATGAGTGAATAAGTTTCTGTTGCAGCCTTGTTCTGTCAGTAGACTACTGTTATCAGTGTTGTTATCTCTGGAAGTGCACTGAAAATGTTGTGTTTTGGCGGAGGTTGTTTGAGAGTGCAAGGAATGCTGGACAGATGCCAAGATACATTCCATTTATCAGAGATCACATCAATTAGTCACACACACTCGTACATTTCAACATGCAAAATCCTGGTACCTAATGTTGGTAAAAACGCTAAATAATATAAATAAATCCAATAAATCAAATGTTTTTTATGTATTGGATAATTTAACTACCTGAATGTCTCTTCTTTATTATTGTTATTGTTTGTGATGTTAAGGTTGAACCTTTAAAAATAAAATAATAAACTATGAAGAACTGTCTTATATGTGGTCATGCCCGTAATGTCTTTTTGACCCAACTTTCCACTGCGGAAAACTATGAAGACTTCTGGATGACTGTAGTGCATGATTCAAGCTGTTGAGGCTCTCAATTTGCAGGGGAGGATTCACACATTTTGGTTAAACAGGGGTTTGGAGACCGAACCTGAACCTTGTTGTGTAGGGCACCAGTGTTTGATAATTGTGTGCAATTATAACTTTTAAAATTCATTTTAAATCAACAATGACAAAATTGTTGGCTTGAGAATCAAGAATCGGCCAGTGAAATAATGGTCTAATTTTTTCCACAAATGAACAAACTTGTTGTTTTTGTATTCTTAAAATATTTTTGTATTTTTATTTTTTTAGCAAAAACACTTTAACAAATAGATGCCAATGAATTATATTTTTCCAAAATCAATTGAGTTTTTAATTATAATTTTTTACATAATATTACAGCGCTAGCCTCACTTCTTCTAATGTAAAGAGCGCCAGCTACAGCATATTCTCCAACGCTTTCTGCAACTTTCTGCAACTACATCTCTGAAATGAAAGAGTCATTTGTATTGACTAAACATCCCATTCACTTGTCCTTTTTATGCCTCTGCTATTACACATACATACTGACATTTATCTACATTCATTTACACATTGGCTCTTCTGGCTTTGTCTCAACACTGTGGAACTTCTATATCCTGTACAGTAAATCCCACTTCAGGACCAATGAGGACATTTGGAATGATTGTGTGTCTGTAATTAGCCTCTAGCTGACTGCTGCTAGCCTGATAAAATCTCTTGCATGTGCAGCAGCGGGTAAATCAATAAAAGACTGGAGGGTGAAAATGAACATACGCAGCATTACGGAACACACAGCTACACAATTTAAAGGCCCAGGCTAACAATGACCCTATAGAACAAAATGAACTACAGCTGCTTCATTTTCTCACTCAGGGATGAACTCCACTGTCTGGGAATTTGGGGCAGACATAAATCAGTGAATAAAGAGCTTCATGCTTTTGCTCTTGATTAATGGAGTTTCAAGTGAACTGCTGGTGGGTGTCCTTGTCATTTTGTAATTTGGTCTCCTCTCATTCTTGTCTTTCGCTTTTTTGCTATTTGAAAAATTCCGCTATTTTGCTTGTATGCACTGTGGTACATTTTTATCCTTCAGACCTATATTGAAATATAGTATTTCTATGTCCACTCACGCTTACTTACAGATTACAGCCGCACAAATAAAATGACCATCACATGGCAGTGCGATGCCTCTTGAGCACTTTATGCCCTATGCACAGCGCCTTTGTGCGTATAGGAAGCAGCTATTATGGTCTCCTTGAGTAATGAGACTACTGTCACCTCATGTGATTGTCCACATGCATGACTCCCTAAGGCACACTGAGTAGAAAGCACATGTTAATAAAGAAGTCCCAAGGTCCTCCCACATTGGTCTTGGTGCGTGTTCGTCTGTTCGTCTTTGAAGCGACTCTGTGATTTCTGCTTTTTAATCTCGGGTTGTCATGGCTGACATACGGGATGAGCTGTTTGTCTCAGCTCTGATCGCTGAAGGTGAGTCTTTGTTGTGAGCTTTGATTGCCTGTTAAATTCTTTTTTATGTTGAATTGACAATAGTCAGATGGTGCTGCCCTTGATTTGTGCACCACAAAAGAACAAATCACCTCCCTTTGTAGTCTGCCCTGCTCTACAGTATTAGATGCACTGATGTAAAGATGTACAATGCAGTAAAGAATTTTCTCACTACCCTTTATATGAGAATATTAAGAGACTGTGGAGCACTGTCTGGCGCCGGGGATCTCAAACCACTCTCTAGTATAACCACAGTTTGAATTGTTGTACAAAACGCCTGCAGAGGGCACTAGGCTCACAGGACTCACAAGACACTCGGGGGGGGGGGGGGGGGTCATTTATCAAGACAGGTGCCAAATAGCAGGTGCAAGCTGAAAAATAAAATATGCTATTTTGTTGGCATGTTGCACATAATTTACCATTTCATATTGCCTGTATTACAGAGCGATTCCAACATCAACCATCACTGAAACCAATGAGCTGATAAAGCTCTAAACACCTCAAAAGCCCCATCCCTCCATTATTTATTTTTCAGAAAATATAATTTTTTGTGTTAGGTATTTTTTTTTTTTTTTGTCTTTCTTACAGTAAAAAGGACTTTCAGCCATTTTTGTTTGGGAGATTTCTTACAAAAATAAGAGCTGTATTGGTTACCTGCCCTCCACCTGACATTATGACATTGATGAAGACGACAATCCGGGTGTTAGACGTGTCCCCAGTTACAACGTCCGTCATATTGGCGTCGTGGAATCTGTTCAATTAATTCCTATGCAGCAAACGCGTGAAAGTGGTATTTAGTGGCAGGTTGCACCAAAACAAATCACATGAACTCTGGTAGTTTCTACAAATGCACACTTATGATGTAAACGGCTTCACGGACCTGTAAATAGAGCTTTTTCTCCCCACATGGTCTGGAATGGTGAAGCCAGTGCCGACTATGGCAAGGTAAGAATATATATAATTTCTGAAGTTTCTTCATAATAAACTAATTATTCGATGATGGTTAGTGGCCCTTAGACATGAACCCGACCCACAATTAGCAGAATGTTTTAACATTTGGATCAGAAGCCACTTTTATTTGTTAATTTTATTATTAACTATTTCATGAATGACTTCTAACTAGGCTTTGACTTCATCTAAATGAGGTCGATGGGCTGACAACAGCTGAAAACATCTGCATTGTTCATAATTTGCAATCTTTGATGGCTACATGCTAACAGTAACGACATCAGTTTATTTATACAGAGTTCTCAATGTTTCCCAGAGTTGCCGGCTTGATTACTGTTTCCGGAGGTAGTACGCCATCTGTCCTTTCTATGTTTAGTTGTATAAAGTGTAAAATGTAAAAACTATGAAGCCTCAAAGCTGCATAATAGTCAATCGGGAACTGCCTTTCTAACCCCTTCTTCCGGATTGTCACATGGTTTATGACGTTGTGCCGTCAATCATCACATCTAGAACATGAGCGCAACCTATTATCCTTATTCTTTACATTGAAACATTCTTCTTCATTTTATAATTCAATATAGTGCCTTTTTGCTGCCGGGAAATGTGAATACACTTTTTCAGATTTTGTTTACAGCTCGGAGCTGAGATATTAGGAGACACCTGGCGTAATGAAAAGAACTGAAACTTTAATTTCCTATTATTATTTCACAAAATAAATAAAGTTGTAAAGAGATGCTTAGATGATTCTTATATGCACATTGCGTGTGATTGTTTTGCATGGTGTAAGGGACATGCACACTGCAAGCCTTATTTCTATAGGGATAAATAACCTGCCAACATGCGAGATCAACACAAACTAAACTCACATAATGACTTTAGTGCTGCATTCTCCATCAGAGACTGCTCCACTGTCAGCATCACCTCCCAAACCTAATCGATACTGGCCACGAGCAGTCACCTGATCTGCCTATCCCAACACACTCGTTTATCTTCTGCCATGTGACTCGACCTTTGAACAGTAGTGCCACAGTATACACCTCTGATGAATTTTTTTAGTGACATGTATTTGGCCGATTGGTGTCCCCTTTTAACATTTCAATCCTCATCTAGGACCTGATGTGTCTTCAGCTGACACTTAATTGCTTTTTTGAATCACAATCACAGTTGGGCACATTAACTCATTATACTCATTCATCACTTTTGTTGTTGTTGTTTTTTTTATTAATTACTTCTCCCCAAAAGAAATTGTGTGAAAGTAATGCGTTAGGGACAAAGTATTTATCATTCCTGATTATGACGTCTTTTCAGATCTTACAAGCTACTTCCCTTTTCCTCTTGCGTCGCCATGTTTATATCCCAATGAAACGAGGCATCAATACATATAGGTAGCCTGCATAGCCTTTATAGTCATTCTGGCCAAGAAAGGTTTTACTTGCCTACTAGATTTTATTTATACAGTAGGCTTACCTTTCTGTGTTTTATCTCCACAATGTAGTTTGTATAAGTTTCTTAAAATATCAAAGTAGAGACAATACGTCTCCATCAAGAGATAGATGGTGATTGTACACTTTTTACTTTTTAACATTTTACAAAAAACATTCATACGACTCATGCAGGAGTCTGGCAATGCGTAGTACACACATACGCATAAGCATGCACACACACACACACACACACACACACACACACACGCACACACACGGACACACACATACACATTAGTGACTGATATGAACAAATAATAACATTGTAGAATTGCCTCTCATTTGGCACGAGTGGCATGTGGTTGCACAATAAAGCCATCGTGACATGTTGTTTTTTCCTCTGCCTTGTCTAAAGATACACGTGTACTGTACATGTATCACATATGTTGGCCAATTTGGCTCTTAAGCAGACCAATGAAAACACATATGTGACAAATTTCCTGTATCTTCCTGCTTCAACAACACTGACCTTACTAGATATCAGTCTTTGATCTCCTGGTTTCTCTCAGAATGGTTCAGGCCGGCAGCAGTTCTCAATTTTTCGCCATTCTAAACTCTCTAGTTCTGCAATGCCCTCCACCGATATCTCTACCTTTGACAAATATGTATTAGCATAGGAGGTAGGATTTTATAAATTGGTGATAAGAAATATAATCTAATTTGTTTGAGTGGGGTGGTGGGTTAGTGTTAGATTTGTCTTCCGTAGATGGGAGAGGCACCAACCTTCCTTCCCTGTGGTATATTGGCCTTTGTTGTGGTCTTTCCCCTCTCTCCTACTCCCTTGTGTTGAAGTAATCTTCCTCCGCTCGGTCAGCTGTAATCACTTCCTGTCTGACACCAGCCTGAGCTCCCCTCACTACTGCACACCCCTGACCTTAAGCCTGTGAGACTGCTACATCCACATTACAGCTTCTGTTGTTCTTGTTGTTCAATTGTTTCAATTATAGACACACTCCCAGCTTCCAGTGTTTTGCTTTTCTTTTTTCCTTTTCTTTTTCATCCATGTGCAGACTCACTCTCAGCAGGACCCTTGTTTATTCTTCTGCACAGGCTCAAGCATAACAAATCGGAAGCACAGAGGCCTGTAGTGAGCACAGCGTAGCATACAGTGCGCTGCACTGATGCTTCAAAATAAGCTTCCGTTCCATTAGAGCATGAAACATAGACATAGAGCAACATCTAGTGGTCAGGGTGTTTACTTCTTTCTTATCATTCACACTGAAAATGTGTTATTACACATTCAATCATTGCATCTCAACCTCTGTGCATGCTTTTAAATCTCCCCCAAAAACAAAAACTACAATCCAATTGGAAATGTGGTGAAGTAGAATGTACAATACCTAGCCTATACAGATTTTAAAATGTCAAGTTAAAAAAGTAAAATGAGAAATTAAATGAGCTCACAAGCAGTGAATGAATCAGGATGAGCAAACCACTGCAAACTAGTATTAGCTTTGTGTAGTTTCACTATTTCACACATGCATACATTTGACATACATTATGATGGATGTTCATTTGTGAAAAATGGACTCCCAAAAAAGCTTAAGCTTATAAATCAGGAGTCCACGCCACCGCCACCACCCAACCTGCCGATTATAAGGACAGCTTTCACCAGAGGATTGCTCTCGCTGAAAACACTCTGCAAACAATTTTGTGCCATAGGCAATAAACACCACAATGGACAACTTTTCTATAGCCGCTACAGTTTTGGCAAGGCAAGTTTAGAGCACAATTTATACACAAGGCAATTGAAAGTGTTTCGCAGTTGCATAAAATTACAAGAAAGCAGATCAAATCAATCCATAAAACATCAACATAAAAATGTATTAATTACAGTAAAAGGCAAGAGTGCAGATAAAATACTTTCAGTTGTCATATGCACGGGTAAAAAGAGCTGTTTTCAGCCTGGATTTGAACATTGTCAGAGTTGAGGCCGTGTTTATTATTGACTCTGGGAACCACCAGGAGACCCCTGTATTTCTGACACCTAGGTGACGTTTGGGCGTCTTGGCCCTTCATCAGACAACGTGTGCCACAACATGCACCTGTATTTATGTGGACTGATTGGCTTGTCATGTGACAATTGCAGGCCAGTCATCCGGTTCATATGGCTCTAACATGTCAAAGATGTACGTTGGTGCTAACCATGAAAAGACTCACATGGTCTTATCAAGTCTTATTAGTGTGTGTTAATTTTTTCCCTCATCATCCTGAAGCCAGGTTGCAGAGTAAGATTACCCATTGTTGTTGAAATCCAATATACAATGCCCATAACCAACCCAATTAGTCTGTCCCCATAGGTGTAATATACAAGAGATTGATGATTAGCCATTCAGCCCCATTTGTAATGATCCCATGTGACCTGTGAAATTAATATGGCTGCTCTGTCTCCTCGTACAAAGCCTGTTCCTTAAAAGGGCAAAAAGGTGGGCAGTCTGGCTACAAGCTTCCACAGTGCTCCAGAGCCTGTCCATCATAGATTTAGGCTTCAACTTTTTATTGCTGATGGCTAGTTTTGTGCAGAGCTGAAGTAACACATGTATATGAAAAGGTTTAAACATTTTTCATATACAATACTTTTACTGCAGTCAAAATAGTGGCATCAAATGGAAAAATAGATTCAATCACTGAATTACGTCGGTGACAATGAATAGGAAATGAATGGGTGAATGAACCTTTTTATCCTCAGAAGAAATAACTTGGTCATCAATAATATTTGGAATCATTCTTTTCTGTTTCTCAATAAATGTTAATTAAATGCCTCACACACAGAATGCCATCTAATGCTTTACATGTGTTTACAATTTTATTTTCAACAATTTATTTGTCCTTTTCCCCAGAGACAACAATTACATCAAGGACTTTCCACAGCTGGCAGACGGTCTTATGGTCATCCCTCTCCCGGTGGAGGAGCAATGCCGAGGAGTTTTATCCGAACCCCTGCCCAACCTTCAGCTACTCACGGGTGGGTGAATGAGAGTTCACCAGCAACATGCTCAAGAAGTGCCCTTTTCCTGGGTCCTTTTGGAATTACAAGCATTACTATATACAATACTTCAATTGCATAAAATGATGGAATGTGAATGCTTGTTGGGGGTTCCACGGTGGAGTGGGGCCAGGCAGTGAACAATATCGGTCATTTAACGTTTGCTCATGTGCAAAATTAGTAATAATTATGTGCAAAAGTGGATCCGCAGCAGAGTAATTTCCCCATTTTTTACTCATACAACATTGCCTTATTCATTCATCAGATTTTGGGCCCTAATACAATGATATTGGCAGTATCAAATGGTAAATTAGGTGCAGCATGACCACAAAATAGCATATTTTACTTTTCTGCTTGCACTCGCTATTTAGCACCACTGCTGATAAATTACCCCCTATGTGTTTAGTGTGTGCAGTCTTTTTGTGATGGAAGTTATTTGGCGTTTGAAATGAAGTACTGAATTAATGCACTACTCCTACATAATCATACAAAAAAAATCATCCAATTGCCGAACTGAAGATGCCAACTGTTTTGGACACAGCCCTCACACACCTTGAAACAAAAGACTGTTGTTCTCAGATTTTAGATGCGCAACACCATAATCCCATAGTAGCTCATACGCAAACTGGTCCACCTGTGCTTGAAAAGAAACCTCCACCTTTACTCCTACTCCTACCATTAGCTAAATTAGCATTTGCACTTTATATTTTTTCAACACTCAAGTTGGTCTTTTACTTCTATTGTGAGATACTTTCTTGATAAAAGTCTTTTTGCAACAGCATAGCAACAAGATTGCTAAGGCAATAACAACAATTTGACTCTTGCTATTGATCTGAAGCAGTTGGGATGTTGGGTTTTGTGTTAATGAAAATAATAGTATAAGAAGAAGAAGAAATGAAACAATGTGTTTCTCTGTGATTATTGCATATTAGAAACACCCCACAAAATATTATACTGTCTTTGCAATACAATTTGTCTTTATTTTTGTTTTGTTTCTTCTCTTTGCAGGTGATGCTCAGTTCACTGAGGCTGCAGGTTATCCAATGACACAACATTGGAGAGTACGCAGTAATCTGTACAAGGTCAAACTTAGCTCTATCACCCTTTCTTCAGGTAAAGATATGAAATCTCTTCGGCTTTGAAGATAGTCAATTCAGTAAGACATAATGCATTAAGTTGTGGCTGTTCCCTTGCCTAAAAGTAATATATTGAAATGTACTACTTAGAGGAGACCAGCGCCGGTTGTCCACAGCTCATCAACACAACATTCCTCAAGAGCCACATTACATTAAATGAAGCTTAAACCCTTGGCTGGATGTAGGTCTTGGGTCCTTTGTTATATTTTATTGCATTAATTAGTTATTAACTGTCAAATATAGTCTGTGACAATGTGCCCCATGTACGGGGCAGGTTGTCACAATGAGTGGGGTTGCTGTCCCTATTGTTAATAATGGTGTTTTGGAGGTTACCATACATTTTGGGAAAAACAACCCCTGACCCACTTGAGACAACCAGCCCCAGCTGGAGATCTGCCAAAAGGTTTAAGCTAGCTCTCACATGATTTTAGCTTGAAAGCTCAATCATCATTTAATTCAAAGCTATGATCTGTAGTTTTTGGTAGATTTTAAATTTTTCAACACTTTTAACACAAAAACATTGGACAGTTGGAAAATTGGCCAAAACTTAAAATGAGACAAATCCTTCCTTTTAAATGTTTCTTGAGTGAATGAAAAAGTATTACAGCAGGAGAATCAGGATGTTAAACTTGATTCTCCTGCTGTAATACATTATCAAGTCACAGCACCCCCGTGGGTCAATATTATAAAAGTAATGTGACAACCAACCCGCGAGACAAACAGCCCCGGTCTCCCCTACTATAAAATAAGGGTTTACCTGCAGTTTACTTATCAGATAGAATGTGTAAAATGTGTGTTAAGTAACTGAAAATTGTACTACTATTTAGTTCATACTTACATACTTGATGTATGGAAGGGTGTACTTAATAGACTTGGGGAAATACTGTATACTCAAGTATACATAATATGTAATTGAAAAATAAGGTTTTTTTTTGTTTAGCATTGCGTTATCCCTGGGATAGTGAAGATTCTTAGTATATTCAATGTTCATTGTATTACCTAATTTAGGGTAGCCCACAGCAGTAGTTCCCAAAGTGGGGTACAGCACCCACTGGGGGGGTCACTGGACTTTGGAGTGGGGGTCACAAGAAGATTTTTGAGACAATATTTTTTACATTTCTGACATTGAATTTGATGTATTTTTGATTGAAAACAGCATATTTAGTGAAATTAAGCCAAACATGAAAATACAGTATCCAAACTAACATTGTTAAACCAGATTTTTAATGTGTTTTTTGTTGAGTGATTTTGGGGGTTGCAGCCTGAAAAGTTTCGGAACCCCGGCCTACAGCTTGCAGACAAGCCGCGTGAGGGTATACTATACATACTGTAAATACTAGATCAAAACGCATTCAAGAATATAGAATAACAATGACTAGATGTTAATTATGACATAATTACAGTCAGTTAACAAACCATGTAGTACAAGGCAATTTAGTTTTTGGGAATTACCCAACAACTTAGCAACTTGTGTGTATGTTTTTTTTTTTTTTCTAGTTGCTTTTTAGCTAAAACTGTTACTTTTATAATCAGAAATGATATTTTTTGCAGGTTTTTCTAAGATACTGAAGACAATATCAGCGGATAGCACAAGAGAAGAGATCCTGGCATTTTTCAAACATTATGGCACCCACTATATATCTGAAGCTTTGTATGGCTCAGAGCTCAGCTGCACCATCTACTTTCCCAGTATGAAGACCCAGCAGCAGCTTTGGCTACAGTACCAGAAAGGTGAGCACAGTGAAGTTTGCCTGGCTCTGCCATACTATTTCCCTGTCCATTCCACGCAGGGAAGTTAGTCTGGTAACGGAGTAATTGGAGCAGTTTGAACGGGCGGGCCTAACATGCACAGCTTGTCAGTGAAATAAACCAATTAGCAATTAGCGGACGTGACGACAGCTATAGTCCAACTCACAAAATATGAACTGAATATAAACCAATGGCCGCTGACTGCTCTGCTTTGTGACTACGACACTGGAGGCCGCCATTGCTTCGCTATTGCTGTAGTACCTCCATATGGCCGCTATTCCCCCATTGGAATGCATTGGACTTTAGACACGTTAAAAACAGCTTTAATGCCCGGTGCCTAATGTTTTAGAAGTGGCTAGAGCTAGATATTCCTCCTGTGATTACGCTGGGTTAAAAACAATCTGGGGCACCGGGCTGGTTATGGTAGCAAATTTTTTTAGAAATCTCCTACTTAACGGGGGTCTGACTGTTGGCATTGGAGCTGCGCGAGCTACACGTCACGCAAGGGCCGAGTCTACAGTGAAGCTCCCGCCCTTATGCCCTTATTAGGAACATGCTTCGTCAGAGCTGGGGAGGAGGAGCCTGTAAATCCGCCATGATTTCCCCCTCGAACGTGGTCATTGTGGTAAACGGGGAGGAGTGAGGAATGACGGTCTATTAATAATATGTCTATGATATAAACTCACGAGCACGCAGAGAAATCCTCGACTACTTCAGCCATGATTAGTTTTGGCTAATGTTAATGTTGTTAATTGAACTAACAACATAGCAGCGCAGCGAGTGACGTAACCGTGTCAATTCTCTGTGACGGTCGTGATTGGTTCGGCTAGGCCTTAGCCGCCAATCAGCAACTTGTTTACCGTGTGTGTCCAGACCCACCTTCTTTCACGCAGAAAAGAAGTGGGTGTGGTTTATCAGGCTACTGTGAAGTGTCTTGTACTGGCTATCAACTGTAGGTCCATGGTATGCAGCTTTTAATAGTAAATTCTGGTACTACACACAATGCACCAGAAGAGGGCAGTATCATTGTTACAAGGATAGTGATAAAGATACAGTGCCTGCAACGAGAAAAGAAAGAGGAAACAGTTTTATTGTACTGTCAGCTTTTTCTATTGATGAGATAATGGCAGTTAAGTTAATATGAGTCATATATTAGAAATGTTTTTATTGATTGATTAATTGATCGAGCTGTTTATTTGAGCTGTTTACATTCATATTTTCACAGTAATTAAACATTTCATCACAATAAAGCTCAAAAGGAGTAGGCTGAAGCCGAGCTTATGTGTGCCTACCCCTCATTCATCATTATTAATCACCCTCATGCTATACATATTCAGTAGTAACTCCCCCCCCCCCCCCCCATTTTTTGGTTTACTATTATAATAATAACTAGTATATTTATTACAGTTATTAGTATACATATATATATATATATTTTTATTCATTCATTCATTCAGCTCCGGTCCTCTCCGGGTCTTGTCTGGTGTGAAAGTGGGAAACACCATCAGTGGTGCCCGTGGTCGTTGGGGCACTCGGGGCAGTGACCCCCAAACTGGAGGAGTTGCTACAGCAGATCCCAGGAAATACATCAGACATCTCGGTCCAGAAAAGTGCAGTTCTAGGAACTGCAAAGATACTGCGCAGAACCCTCAAGCTCCCAGGCCTATATATATATATATATATATTTTATATATGTATATATACACACACACACACACACATATATACATTGATACATACATATATATATATTTTCTTATTCCTTGTTGCTTTCTTGTTGACATTACCATCTTCACAACTATATTTGGGTAAGCATTCTTGGTTAGTGTATGTGCCCTATTCTGTGTAGTGCATTAAAAAGCCACGGTGTGGACCAGTTGAGGGTGGGGGGTTGGGGGAGCCCCCATCCAACTAGTCCCACCCGGCTACCCTATAAAGTTGTCTGTATGTAGCCCTTTCTGTGTGGTGCATTAAAAGGCAGGGGTCAATAGGCCCATGGGGAGGGGGCCCCTCTAAGCAACAGGTCCATTCACCCCATCGGCCTAAATTCTCTTTGGTTCTTGTGTGTGGCAGTAGTAATGACCATGTTAATGGCAACAACAGAGCAGCATCATGATTGTTGAATCGTTTCCTTTCTATTTTTAATTTTGTATGACCAAAACCTATTAAGAAAAGTAATGGTTATGTCAGTAATGATTTGATTATACTGTTTTGTTTGTTGATACATTGACTAGTGGTTGTAGCAGTAATGTGTTGGTTTGTGCAGGGCAAACTTTCTTCTGCAGCTTTATGTGATCTCATTTATGAGCCAAGTTCAACAAGCACTCGGACAGAATTAATTTTTTTATTTATGTATTGAACCCATGGGACTTAGAATTTACTTTTTTTTTGCGTATTCCTTAATCATATTTATCTTACATAGTTTTTTAAATTGTTGTAAGTTAGAGGCGTTTTTTAAGTCATTCCATAGGTTCACCCCTCTTCTTCTACATTGGTTCTTAAGGGTAGTACTAGCATACTGTACTTTGAAGTTAAGCATTCTCATTAGATTATGTCCCCCCCCCCTCTGTCTGTAAACATTTTTTGTATATTCCCAGGAAGTTGTTTTTTCCTCACTTTATACAATATTAATATTAATATGATCTCATATTAGTTGACTTAAACACTGTAAAGTATTGTAGAAAATACTGAAGGGTGAGTGCTTCAAGAGGCTCTTGAGTAATCAAAAAAACTGTACATACTGTAAACTATTGCTTGAACCCACATGAAACAGACACATACTAATTAAATGGAAAGTTTGATTTATAGACATTATTGCAACATTACATTTTAACTGTTGAAAGATCTCTGGAAGTCAAAGTATTTAGCACAGACCAAAGGACACTTTAGAGACACTTTTTGTGTTGCAAAGTTTAAAACACAATTTATGACACGCACAAAAAAGGTTACAAATGTCTTTTTTTTTTCCTTCAGGTAAACAGCTATTGTACCCTGTGACACTGTAAAATAGCAGTCAGTCCACAATATACAAGTTCCCTGTATATTGCTTAGTGCACGTTTCTATCTATCTTCGAAATACATACCCAAAATCCTTATCCTACATTTCTAACTTAACCTAGTCAACAAGAGCAAACAAAAATTATTTCAGTGTTGATAATGCCAATAACTACTACTACTGTGTAGTCTGAGGAATTGTAGAGGCAGTTGCTAAGGTTTGGTTTGTGATACTGTGTTTCACTCAGTGTTATTTTAGCCATAATCCCCACAAGATTAAGTAGTTTTAAGTTAGTGTAACTCTTAAAATATATATTTTTTAAAACAGGAAATGAAAACAGGATACATTTTGTGTTAAGTCAAAAGTTAAGTTGAAGTCTCAAACACAAAAATCCACTCACATCCATATTTCAGTGAAATAATTTTGTCCAAGTTATTTGTGTGGATCTGTACCAAACGAGGAGCTTTTATCAAGCTACGCTTTACATAACTAGTTTTAAAATGCCAATAAAACACATGAGACTGATACGTTTATATGCGCTTTTCCTTCTTCACATTGGAGATTATTTATATCCTTGAATTCTGAAAATGGCAAACATTTCTGTATATTTTTAATAGCCTACCCTAATTAACTGAGGGTAGGAGCTGACAGATGCTTACATCATATAATTTTCTACTGAACCCTAAATTAGACAGTGATTTGTCAGTAGTAAAGTGCATAAGGCCAGAAGCCACCTTGGTATAGGTTTTTGTATTAAAATAAATATATGCTGCAATCTTCCTGTATTTTAAGACAAGCCAAACTTGTTCATGAATGCATTATACACAGCAGCAGCTAAGCATACCCAACATTGACAGAAAATCAGATGATGTCTTAGTTAGTTGTAAAAACACAAGCTGGTAACTGAATTTCTAAGAAAGCTCAAAGAAGTACGGTCAAAGTGTATACTGAAAATGCACCTGTTAAACCCGGTCACTGTAAGCATTAAAATATCAAAGGTTCATGGTCCATTATGATGTGGACGAGTGCCTCCTATGCATGTATGTGTACACTTTGACACAGTGATCCCAACAGTCCAGAACAAGCAACTGTCCTTTTGTGTAGTTGCAACTCCAACAGGATAGGTTAGTCCACCCTTGATAAGAATTTTGTGTCCTCCTTCTTTAGGAAACTGAAGAATTTCTTTTCGGCCACTGTCTGTAACCAACAAATCACCATTGGCATCCACGCACATTCCAGTGATGCAACGAAAGTCCTCTGTCTCTGAAAAAAAATGGCTGAATTGCTTACCCAGCTTTCCATCTGAACCTACTGACCCAATGGAAAAACCCCCTTCAAGATGAGGCTCATTGTGGCGTTTCTCAAAATTAAGAGCCAAACCTTGGGTGAAATAAACTGTTCCACTCGAATCACATGTCACAAACTTTGGGCGCACAGCAGAGCACAGGCGAGTACAGCTGACTACACCCATGCTACGGTCCACAGCCAGGCACCAGAGTTTTCCACCTTCCACATCTGACACCACAAACTGTCCTGATGGCATGGCTGCAATTCCCCAGGGTTTGATTAGCTGGTTCTTGTGGCAAGCCACACATTGTCCATCCATAGTATAGACTTTTACAGAATTGTCGTAGTTATCAGTGACCCCAATGAGTCCTTGTAGTGTAACAGCTATGGATAGTGGGATGATATTGGGAAGGTCAGCACCTAAAAAGCTCAAAACAAAGTTATCTATACCACTGGCATTGCGTCGGATTTCACGCTGAAAACCTTTGCGATTAAAAATCTGAATGCGGTAATTGCCACGGTCAGCAACTAAGACCTCACCCTGTGGTGTTATACAAATGCTCACAGGTAAATTAAACAAGCCAGGCAGTGTTCCCTTGCAGCCCATTCTCTTCACAAACTGGCAGGCCGGTGGTTCGCTATTTGCCCCTCCAAGTGGTTCTGGTGTGTCCAAAGACTTTGATTTAAAATTTGCCACCGGTGATCCACATGTAGCCCCCTCGACACTATCAGACATCTCTATATCTCTGTATAAATCTAGTAAAGGCTCCCCTGCCCCACTTATGGCCCGAGCTGCTCCATGAACCTCATCTTCCAAACCCATGTCTAAGGTTCTTTCTTCATCTTCAATGCTGATAATGTAAGCTTTTACAGCTAATCTTCCTACATCTACAGGTTTTGACTGCTCTATTAAGACCAGCTCGGGCTCTTGTAATTTAAATGTTGTAGGCAAACCACTTCTAATATCCACTTCTTCATCATCATCATCATCACTGTTAGCACCATCTTCTTTAAGCAAAGTAGTGTCACTCTGCCTCACCCGCATTCTCAGATAATCACAGCGTGACACAACTTTAACCTCTGCAATATTAAGTAGATAAGTCTGCTCTTCAAGAACTTGCTCATTGGACTTTTCCAGTTCTGCCAAGGATGCTGTGAATGTCCTTCGAGATCTAATGAGCTCCTCTTGAAGGCGGAGCTCAGATGCGGCATACTCCTGCTGCATTGCTCGGTATTTACACTTCAGTGTTTTGGAAATATTTTCAATACTTATCTTTTTCTTTTGAATTTCACTCGTGACATCTCGCAGAGATTCAAGTTTGGCACCAAGTTCTTTGCGGCGCTGTTCAGCAGCTACTCTGATTGGTTCGACATTATGGCCTTGGTGTATTTGACCTCCTGCTCTACACAACTCACAGAGAACTACAGCACACTCATGACAGTATTGTCGCGGTAGTCGACTGCAGCAGGACTTGCACATGAGAACAGCAGCAGCTGCACTACATGAGGTAGTGCAATCCAAAATTTTCAAAACTGTGAGATTGTCAGCCAATTGGGAAATGCTACTCATTCTGGAGACCCTACTGCAAAATGGACAACGAACACCATTGATGGTGTTTGCTAAAAGTTTCTCTAGACACACCCGGCACACGGTATGTCCACACTGCAGAAGTTTTGGTCTCAGTTGATCCTGGTTATATGTTTCGAGGCAGACGGGGCATTCAAAAACCTCTCGCATTAAATCTGGTTCCAGTTGGGGACATTCCACAGCCATAATGAACCTATGAAGAACAGATATACTGTTACTTGGGTGCAAGATGCAATATAGTTTGAAGTTGCAGAATATATTAAATACATTGTTTATTATATGCTGCAGTAGAGCTCAGCATCCCTGTCCACTTCCTGTCATTTGCCAGGTGCCTGAAGAAAAAATCCCATTCATATCTTGCATTGACTTTTGACTTCTAATATTAAGAGTTTAAAAGCACAACGCAGGCCAATCAGCTGTGTGCCAACTACCGACCATTCGAGAATACGGCAAAATGCTTTTATAACTTTTCAGTTTATACATTTTTAAATTTAAAATGTTGTGTTTTATGTCCATGAGTTGGCATATAGCCGATTAACCTGTGTTGTGTTTTTAATCTCTTAATATTTTTAATTTTTCTAAAAGTTAATACAAAATATGAATGGGATTTTTACTTAGAGCACCAGGTGAACAACCAGTAGTGGGCGGGACTGTTGAGCTCTATTATGTTGCGAAACACTGCAAGAGAGATGGTTGCTGATTTGAAACCATTTCAGCACCAGTACATGAGAATACAGTGACATCTCTAGAAATACTTTGTGGCACAAAGCACCCATAGCGGGCTAACCTCTTAGATCAGGAACCTAAATCAGGGGTAGGCAACCACTATTCTCCTGAGCCACATGTGCACATTTACATGTGCTTAAAAAAAAAAAAAAAAGACATCTACACTGAACAAAAATGATAAATTAACATGTGTACCTTAATTTATTAACTAAATGATGTCAAGAATATTTGGCTCTTTAAAGCCTTCATTTGGTTTGAAACGGGCTCAAGTGGCTCTTATGATCTTTAAGGTTGCAGGCCCACTTAGCTAAACAAACTACTGCAGATGTTAGCCTATCCTCGTAGCTAGCAAAGGGTTAGCTGATGGTATAAAGCCTGGAAACTTTTAGCAATTACGCGGATTTACGCCAACGACTAAATCTTATCCAAATCATACAACATTATAAACCTTGTATATTTCTTCATGTCACTGTCTATTTTTTATTATTTGTTTACCTTTCCTGAATATTAGCTGGATCAACGACAGAAAACATGGGCGTGCTGTGCCTGTCACTGCAGCTGCTTGTGACCGCAGTCAGTGTACCGACTACCGACGCCAACGCTACGCACGCACTTACGCAAACCCACGTCACTACCTTTTACAGCAACGAGTGTTATAAACTGTGGTATCATTAAATAAATGAATTCTCTCGCCTCCTATTGTTCGAAAGTCCAAGTAATAGAAATTGTTTTATTATTTAAATATTCGATTATTTTAAAATAGAATCAGTGGTCATTGACCACTAGATGTCAGAGTGGATCTACGGATGTTTCAGGTTTCTCCTTTTTCTGAAAAGCTATTGAAAGATCGATTATTTTAGGACACAATGTAAGTTAGTTTGTTAGTTAGTTAGTTTATAAAACACATTCACCAAAATTATTTTGGTAAAGTGGGGGGGTCTGCCTAGCCTAAGTAAATGGCTGGGCCACCCTTGAGCCGGTGTACGCAATATAGAATTACTAACTGAGGACGCAAAAAGTAACCACAAATGCATACAGACGTACATACATCTATGCAAATGTCACGTTTACCACACGGTCTTGGCTAACACCACTATGGTTATGGCAAAGTATGATTTAGATTTAACCTGCATGCTCTACAGCTTACTTGTGTTTTTGTGAAATAGCCTATGTGCATTATCTCATACATTTGTAATGTAGGTGGGAGTATGTTATTGTAGCCAAAACATCATTAGTATGGCTATCCATCACTTCTCATGTCTGTTGTTGCTTAGGATGTTTTCTTCAGCAAAAAAAAAACCTCAACAAAAAAAACTCAACAATTTCTGTAATTGTAAGCTGCTAGGTACTGTGAGAACCTATGGTAAAGTCCATTGTGAGCTTTTTAGTTATTAAAGCAGTATTTAGATATTTTCCATAAGAATTCTCAATCCTCCAGGATAGTCCACTAAAGCGGTGCAACTAGATTTATTTTTACATTGGTCATCTAAATAAAAATAAGAAAAAAAGTCTAGTTGCACAGATTTGATCTCTTGTATTTACTATCCAAGAGGATTGAGAATTCTTTTTTTAAACAAACTTGACTTTGGCATGTTTTACCATGTGATTGTGCAACTTTTCCACCTGTTGCACAGCAGTGATCACCGCCCACACTCTGTTGGGACTTGTCATCTTTTGCCTCTATGATTTTTTTTATTATTATTTTCGATATGGTGGCCATTTAAGAAAAGAAAAAAAAAGATGCGCCAATTTAGTGGACTCTTAATTAGATAGTCTTTACTCAAAGAACATACAGGTATAGTAGGCTATAGGTCAAATGGATGACCACTAAACTGTGGATGTTCTTATAATTGAGTTGCTAGATATTGCTATAGGGGTCAGTATTTGTGTTAGTCAAAGTCACTATTTTTAGATGAAAAAATTGTTTAAACTTGAACTTAATAGATGTTTAACTTCAGTCTCATTTGTTTTCCATTTCAAGAGGCTACAGAGCAAGGTGCTGCTGCTGGAGGACGACGGGAACTGAAGTCACTGCCTTTCATCAGCTACCTGTCAGCCCTGCAGCAGAGTCAGCTGCTCTCAGACGACATCGTGAATGGTGTGGAGATCCACTGTGAGGAGAAGGGCAGCTGTCCCCCGGCTGCCACCTGTGTCACCAGCCGGACATGATGGGAAAAGTGTCCACAAGAGGGCACAGTGGGAACAGGAGGAATGGTGAACAGTACTCGCCCATCCCTGTGCTACTGGATGTAAGCCGTGTTGTGCCCCTGTATAGCCTGGTCCAAGACAACATCACCAAAGAGGTGAGGCGGAGTCACACCATCTTGTTGAATAAAATAAAGGAATTGCTTGTAAATAAGAATTAGTACAAGAGACAATGCTGAACCTTTTTACTTGATGTACACAATTAAAGGTTATTTCTATATTTTGCTGTTATTTGATCCAATCATCACCAACAAATCATTTATATCTCAAAACTACTTTGTCATTACACTGTATGGTTGATACATTCTCTTAATTTGTATATGTTCAATCTAAACTTGTTGTAACCCCAGTGCATGGACAGTGTGTTGTGACTTAAAACAGTTGCAAATGCATTTGGTATTATTCAAGCTATAAAGTTCGGTACTGAACTGCTCTATTTAATTTTTTCGCAGGGATGTTGTAATGCTTGTTACAGTTCTACTCAGCCACCCATAGGTGGCATTATTTAGTTACTTTCTCCTGCAATAATCACTGTAATACAGGGAGCATAAAGGATGACATCATAGTTTTCTCTCCTTGTGAGCAACTTAGTGGATAAGGTATACAGAATATATGTGTGTTGCATGTTGCATGATTATATGCACAAAAGACTACATGTGCATAAAAAGTTAATTGTTTATACATGGAGATAGGCTTTTACATAACCTAACATTTATTATTCCACTAATGTATTGGCTCAACATTGTCTCTCTTCCTTATGAATGTTGCATTCATCTTTTGTGTGCGTATGCAAGCAATTACAGAACAGTTTGCAGGTGATGCACTATCCATGGGGAGCAGACTGGTTCAAGTTCCCCCAATCAAGCATCTAATTGCTGTTCCTTCTGTGAATTACTAGAGGCAACAACAATAGAACATGAATATGCATACATTCACAAACACACACATCACAAAGCCCCTCTGTATACGTGCCACCCATGACAATCATTGCAACCCAAAGAAAAGAAGGCGTAATCAATAGCAGACAGTCTGTAGCAGGCCTCATCGATAGCTAAACGTGAGGGAGAGCAAAATCTCTTTTCTTTCCCCCTATCTCTACTGTGCTCCTCCTCACGCATCCTTTTGCAAAGCCAGTCGTCCTATGGGGGGATGTATGTGGAGGAGGGAAAGGGGTTGACTGCAGAGAATAGCTTTGGCCAGCCCTTCTAAGGTAGCTCCAGGCAGGATTATTAGCTTCTTATTGATGTCATCGACCTCATGGGAGGGAGGGGAGTCCATTACACACACACGCGCACACGCACACACGCATACATACACACACACACACACACACACACTCCTGTCTTTCTCTCTTTCTCATCTCCTCTTGGATGGAAATGTTGCTGATGCGTGTCTGAATGCGACATACGTATATTGCATTAGAGACGCACATCTTATTCTAAAGTCTGTTCTTTTGTGTGATTTTCTTTACACACTCTTTTTGTTGGAGATATTGCTTGGCGGGGTCTATATTGAGAAAGACAGCTGCCATGTTGCAGAAGCAAATGAGATGACTTTCTCTCTTTTTTTCCTTCCCAAAATTCCCTAAAGCCATTAAATAGTGCTTCAGGTATCCGGTTTATGAAAAGGTTGTTTGAGGTTAGGCCTACAGTAGTAGTAGTAGTAGAATGTGTGTTACTGTTTGTGCAATGTGTGAACACTTACTTCAGACAACTTGACAGGCCATATATTATACTATAAATCATGATTTGAACCAAAATGTAAGAATTACGAATGATCTATATTCATAAGAAAAACTCATTAAAGAGGAAAAAAATAAAGAGTATTAACTTGATGTAGACTTTGTGGATGCACAAAGCTGGCTATAGAGGGGACTATAGTCACAAACCCACATATGCGGCCTCAGTAGAGAAGGCCACATATCGTATGGAAGGGCATGTGGCATGAAGCCAAATGCTTTTCCAAATCAATGCTTGGATGACATACTATAATGTATTGCTCATTCCTAATAATATTACGATTTGCATATTATGTACTAATGCTGCACAAAAATTATATACTTGGCTTCTCTCTGTGTTAAAACAATCATGCTGTCTAATGACAATGCCTATCTAACTAGCTAATGTTTAGGGTGTGCTATGCTTAAGGACCACATTGCATGGAAAAGCCCCAGTTCCCTGAAGGGTAGAAAAATACATAAATAAATATATGGGGGGAAAAAATATGTTTTGGCACCTAAGCCAAAACTTTTCAATGTATACTGGCAAATTGTAAGAGTAATTATTTAGGGGCTTGTTGTAAAATTTGGGGATTGGTGAGTGCGGTTGGTCAGTTAACTATGAGGAGTTGGCAGGTACTGTAAATAAAACGTAGATTATACATTATTTATTTAAAAGCAGTACACATTTTTTGCCCCTTTTCTCTTGATATTTAATATTTTTCCTTATTCCACAGACCAGACTTTAGTTTTGACTTAAATTTGACTGAAACAGTTTTTTGAACATTCCTTGCCTTCACATTGGTGGTCGCTTAAGCTTACGTCTGAGCAGTTGCTCAGTTGCTGAGTAGTTTGTCGGTGACTGAATTATGGCAAACCTTTTTTTTTTTTACAATATTTTTATTGAATTTTCTCAAAAAGCAAGGATTGTTTTACAGGCTCTGATAAAAGTACAAAATGTATCAAAGCAGTAATAGTAAATATAAGTATACAGATACAAAACTGGGGCAGCCAGACCCACGCACCCCACAACAAACCAAACAAAAAGTGCAAAAAATAAAGAAATATCTAAATAAATAATAAAAATAATAATAAAAGAAATAGATAAATAAATAAATAAATAAATAAAATTAAATAAAAACACTCCAATCTGATCAAATGATTCCCCTTTACCCTTCAGAATATAGGTTATTTTGTCCGATGCTAGAGCTGATGCCATTTCTCGTACCCAATGCCCTACAGTTGGACACTCCATTTTTTCCAGAAAAGTGCTATTAAACGTTTAGCATGAAGAAGGCCGAAATTGACAAGAGTCTTAAATTTTTTAGGTATAAAAATATCTGTTGGATAAATTCCTAATATAAACAGTTTGGTATTTCTTTGTATTGTAAGTTTTAGCATAGTATTAATTGTCTGTCCAATGTTTCTCCAGAATTCCTGGAGCTTCTCACATTCCCACATGCAGTGGTACAGGGTACCTTTTGCATTATTGCATCTTACACATGTATCTGGGATATTATTATCAAATGAATGTAGTTTGACAGGAGATATATACGTACGCATTATCCAGTTGACCTGTAAGAGTTGCAATCTTGTATTTACAGTCTGAGTATGGGCTTGTGCTTTCCATTTGTCCGAAGAAATGTCCTCCCTAAGATCCTCTTTCCAAGCTTGTTAGCTGAGGACTCCGTAGATTAAATGATGAACAGATTGTACAAGTAAGAAACATGTCTTTTAGTGTAAGGATAGTCAAAAGCAGCTTCTTCAATAATTGAACGGGAAGGCAAAGTTAACTTGTTATTTTGTGAGGTTGAAATACAACTCATCACCTGTAAACATTTGAAAAAATGAGAATTGGGGATATTGAAGTTACTTTTTATCTGCTTTCAAAGACATCATTACACCATCACAGTATATGTCTTCAACCTTTTCAAGCCCCCTTTTTGCCCACATATGAAATCCCAGATCAGATAGACCAGGTTTGAACTTATTATTACCCCAGATAGGATTATAG
Organism: Neogobius melanostomus; assembly: GCA_007210695.1. Classification (NCBI taxonomy): domain Eukaryota; kingdom Metazoa; phylum Chordata; class Actinopteri; order Gobiiformes; family Gobiidae; genus Neogobius; species Neogobius melanostomus. Next base: position 2,886,624 of record VHKM01000221.1, on the reverse strand, counting down.
TGTGAAAAATATTTTTTTTGTCCCAGTACCGTGTTAGTCTTATACCAAATATTAACCATATACTCATAGGCAGCTCAATGTGAAATAAGGAAGATTCTATCTCAACCCAAGTTGGTGGTTGTTCAGAAAAGTAAAACATCATCATTCTTAATTGCGCTGCCCGGTAGTACCACTCAAAGTTCGGAACTTTGAGCCCAACCCTGTCAAAGGGCAGGTACTGACGCATTGAGTTGCCTTGTGTACGAAATGCGCGGTATAAATAAAGTTGCCTTGCCTTGCCTTACTGTAGAGCATTGCTAACTGAAGTCTGTGACGCCTATTATTCCAAAGAAATTTGTAATTATCATCTTTAATTTTGAAAAAAAGACCTAGTGGAAACGGTAATGGGATATTTTGGAATAAATAGTGAAGTTTAGGAAGTATATTCATCTTCACAACGCTAATACGGCCAATTATAGATATGGGTAGAGTTGACCATCTATCTATAGACTCAGTAATGTTTTGGACGATTGGGTCATAATTAACTTCACTTATCTTATTAACATCTGGCACAATTTGAATTCCTAGTTAAGTTATAGAATTTGAGAGTTTAAATGCTGAAAATGTGTCTGAGGATGAGATTTTCTCTAATTCATTAAGGAGCATCAAACAAGACTTAGAATTATTAATTTTGTATCCAGAAAAGCCTCCAAATACTTTAATAATATCTTGAAATACTGGTATGGAATGATTCAGTTTGGTTAAAGATAGAATCGTCAGTATAAAGTGCAATTCTATTTTCTATTTTACCCACTGTAATACCAGTGATGTCCTTATGCCCTCTAATAGCAATAGCAAATGGTTCTAAAGCCATTGTGAAAAGAAGGGGCGAAAGAGGACAACCCTGGCGCGTCCCACGGGATATATTAAAGGGGATAGGAATAATATCATTTGTAAGAATCTCAGCTGGTGGTTGCGAGTAGAGTAGCTTTACCCAAGCGCAGTAGGTTTCACCACAACCAAACACTTGACCCGATCGAAGGTCTTCTCGGCGTCTAGTGATAGTATTGCAGAATCAGGGGCATTTTGCTTTTCATATAATACGTTAATTAGTCGTCTAACATTATGGAATCTTTGCCTACCTTTAATAAATCCATTTTGATCCGTATTAATTATTGAGGGGAGGCATTCCTCCAACCTATGAGCTAAAACTTTACAAAGAATCTTTGTGTCTGCATTTAAAGGGGAGATTGGTCAATAAGACAGGCACATATCCCTAGCTTTGTCAGGTTGAGGTATCAGTGTTATCGATGCTGCCCTCAAACTGGGTGGCAGTGTACTTTCCTTGAATGATTCAATAAACATTTCCAATAGTGGCTTTAAAATTTTGAATTTAAATTTTTATAAAATCTATTGGTAAGCCATCTGGGCCCGCGGCTTTCCCCAATTTCAATGAGTCTGCTGCTTCCAGGATGTTCTTCGGGAATCAATGGAATATTGAGATTATTCTAAAACATATTTTGTAAATGATCAGAATTTGGACACTGAACTATAGAGCTTTTGGTAGAATTCACAAAAAGTGCTGTTTATTCCCTGAGGAGCTACTACCAATTCACCTTTAGTGTTTATTTATGGAATTAATTGTCCTTTCTGTTTGGAATTGCTTCAGGCGCCAAGCTAGTAACCTCCCAAACTTCTCCCCTTGATCATAAAATGATTGATGTACCTTCTTCAAGCTTTCAGCCGCTTTCCCTGCTGTTATTTCATTATATTGAGCCTTACAGAGTAATAGTTCCTGTTCACACTGCATGCTTTTTTTCCCACATAAACTTTTTTTTTCCAAAGTGCTAATCTTAGCTTCCAATTGTTTATGGGACTGCTGTATCATCCTGGATTTGGTGGTGGTGAAGCTTATTATTTGGCCTCTTAAAAAAGCCTTAAAAGCTTCCCACCTTATAGCAGCTGAAGTTTCTGAAGAATTTGTTTCAAAATAAAGATCAATTTGAGTGTATATAAAATCTACAAATGTAGAATTTTGCAGCCATTTAATAGAAAAACGCCAGTGCGGTCTGCTTAGAGTCAAGTCTGAATCATGGTAGATTAAGCAAACTGCAGCATGATCCGAGATTAGAATACTTTCATAACCACAGTACTGAATTTTATGTCTCAATGAAGCGGATATAAAAAAGTAATTTATCCTAGAATACGTCTTATGCGTGGCAGAATAACAAGAGTAAGAAATCCGGATTTAGCTCCCTCTAGATCTCCAATAAATTGAACTCAGACATGAAGTAAGTAATGCACTTCCTTGCTTGAAGATGAGGGGGAGTTGAATCGGACGACCTATCCTTAATATGGTCCAAAACAAGATTGAAATCGCCCCCAATTATATTCTGACCATCTAGTGTTGGAAAATTTTAGAAATAACTCTTAGAAAAAATTAGGGGAATCTTCATTAGGGCCATAAACATTGACTAAATTTAATTTGGATGACAAAAGAGTACCCTGTACAATTAAATTAAATATCTGCCTGCAGTATCATATATTGTATTAGTAATTTCCAATGGAATGTTTTTATGAATTAGAATCATTGTACCTCTTGCATGGGAGCTAAAAGAAGCAGAAAAAACAGAATCTGGCCATCTTTTACTAACTGCAGAGACATTAGTGGAAAGAAGGTGGGTTTCTTGTAAAAAATATTATATTTGCACGCAAATGTTTCAACCTAGTCCATCAACACTTGCTTAACTTTAGTCACTTTATTTAGACTCCTGCAGTTCCAGGATAATATTATAATATTCACAACCTGAGTCATAGCCTTTTGCCTGGACTTTCCGTACAATATGGAGTGATAAAAAAAAGAAAAGGTAAGTAACACAAAAAACAAATAAACATCCTTTACACCTTGGAACCCAAACCTGAACCTTAAACAATAAACATCCAACCCCAGAACATCCTGCAGCTTCCCTGCGAAGCTTCCCTCCCTCTAGCCCTCCGCGCTATGTCTGATACTACACTAATGCTCGCTGCCGTTTTGAAAACAGCGTAGAACTCTACAGTGTATATTACTACATGTTAACATTAAAGACAAAGTAGTATGTAAAAGAAAAGATAAAAGAAATCAAACCTATGCAAGCGTAGGATACACAACCTAACAATTTAAAGAGCGTACATGCAATGACCATTGTGTAAAGCTTTTACTATTATTATTAGTTTATTTGAGCAGTAAACATTCTGCTCAAAAGGAGTGGGCTGAAGCAAGAGCTTATAAGCGCCCACCCCCAAAATCAATACAACATTTATAATATAGCATTTACATAAAGACATAACATGACAGAACTATAATAATAACTTATCCTATTGCAATTACATTATCAATCATACAATTAGCAGCATCATATTTTGATTTTCATCAATGTCAAAGGAGAACCAGTTACACTTCAAAGCGGCTTTTTTAACACAGACCAAATTACAAAGCATTGTTTGAAATGTTCATATAGATAACAGAAACGAAGCACAATGACAACCACGATCTTGTTTCATGTATGATGTTTAGTACAAAGCAAGTAACAAAAGGCAACCCTTAATATAATATATTTCAGCATGTTACCAATGCCAAACCTTGGTAACATTACCGGAAGTCACAATTTTTATGTTATAAAGGCACGTTACTATGCAGTACATATTATACTTCGTGATCTTGCTACTTCCCAGTTGTCATTACCATCCTCAGTATAATATCAATTTGTGTACAATTTCCTCTTTTTTTAATTTAATTATTTTTATTTTATTGTTTTCATGTATAATTTATTATGAAAGCCCTACATAGTATAATGCATTAAAAAGCATAAATACTTATTATATTCCGAGATCTTGCTACTTCCCAGCTGTCATTACCATCCTCAATATAATTTTAATTTGAGTTTAATTATTATTTTATTATTATTATTATTATTATTATTATTATTTATTTATTTATCTGTTTATGTATTTAATTGAGTTATGTGTGAAGTATGATGTAAGCCCTGCATAGTGTGGTGCATTAAAAGACAAGGTTTTGAGCCCGTTGGGAGGGTCCCTCTCAACAGATTCATAACTTGCCTACCCTAATTCTCAATTTGTAAATTTGAGCAATAGAATGACAACCGTTCCAAGCAGCAACAGTCTTCCTTGATTCATTGAGGAAAAAATACACATAATTGATCTTATTGCTCCCCTAGTAGTAACGCATTTCTTCCTCTCTATATATTTCAAAAGTGTTTTGTTTGTATTTATATTTGAACAGGTTGATGTTGGACATCTTTTCAACTCCATCTCCAATTTATTCCACAATTGTACACCATTAACTGACTAAAACTTTTAGTCATACAGACTTTCAGAGATCAATGTTCAGCCAGAGTTCAAGACTTAAAGGGACTATACATAAGTTTAACCACAAATAAATGTATACAAATTTAAAATTTCTTCCTCATACATGCTCCAGCAATGCCCTGGGGAGTAGAATGAGCCCTGGCCTTTTCACCGCGATTGCCTCTATATGCCTGTAAAGTCACTTAAATAGTTTATGCTCGGGTCGAACAAGGCAAAGAACCAGAGTAAACATCAGAAAATGTTGAGAGAATCTCTCAAAAGACCCGCAGCTTATTTTTGCTTGAAAGGTAAGAAATTATTACTAAATACGTGGGGGAAAAGTGTTGTTGATGCTTTCAAAACAACGGTGTCCGACTGTCCGTGCATGTTGTACAAACTTTACTGAAACAAGCCATAAAATAATCATATTTGGAAGTTACCAAAATAGTTGATCTAATAGTGTTATGCCTACAGAGAAGTTGTGTAGTATTAGTAGCAGACTAGTAGTGTCAGTAATAACAGTAATTGTGCAGTACCTACAAAACATTTGAGTAGTAACAGTGGTAATGGTGCTGTATTTACAATGGCAAAAATAATGTTGCTAATGTTAGCTTTTCTTGGCCACAAAATAAGCATGACTGTTCACGGATTTATAAGTAGTGAAACGACTACAAAAGTGAACATGTGCCGTTTACAATATAGTTTACGAGTTAGCTACGCTAACTTTGGGCCCAGGAAACTGAAGAGACGATTTTGGCTTTTCCTAGTAGCATTTCTACCGGTGGAAATATTTTAATATTTCAATTAGGCCTGCGTTTTGCATACAAAGTATACAAGTTTTTTTCTCTCCTTCAAACGTCATTTATCTGTATTACTTCTTCACTCGATTCACTTTGCTATGCATTTGCTCATGTATCGCATCTTGGAAAATATTCAATCAAATTGATTTGGTCTAAATATCTTACAAAACAGTAACGTTTCTTACCTCAGTTGAAGTCACGCCTGCAAATCTGTAAATTGACCAGGACGGGACTGTTATTTCTGGTGCTCGTAAAGCCTGAGCGCCTCATGCACGAGCTTATTATATCATGGAGGCTGCAGTTACGCGTTTGGCCTGAGGGGGCTATTGCGAGCACAAAACTGCTAAACTCCACATAGCCCTTTAAGGCAAGTCCACGTCCAGAATATCCACAAAGCGCTCAGCCACCGTGGGGGTGTCGAAAGTGTAACCGCTCCGTGAGTCATCAGACATGCTGGGTAGAGCATTCCGTACCAAATCCCTTTCTGGCGAAGCTTCAGCTTGATCGATTGGAAACTTTTCTGCTTTGTGTGGACCTCCACCAACAAGTCCGGGAAAAACATCACCTGTTGGTTCTTGTAGAAAACCTTTCCTTTGCGCCGAGCAACATTCTGGACTAAAACCTTGTCTCGGAAGTTAAGAAACTTCATAATGAGAGCTCTCGGCGCGTTGCTATGGTTCGGGTTTTTTGATTGGGGAAGACGATGACATCTCTCAATAACCAGTGGTGCCCGACGCTTATCCAAATCCAGAGCCTCAGGAAGCCAACTCTCCATGAAAACGCACGCATCATTGGTTTCGGCGCCGTCTGGCAGATTCACCAATCTAAGGTTTGACCTGCGGCTCCTATTTTCTTGGCTATCAACTTTGGCACACAGCATCTTCACCTCTTTCTCCAATTAGCTCACTGTAGCTTGCAATGTGGCCACAGTATCTTCAGTGTCAGATATACGAGTTTCTGCATGCGTCACTCTGCTAACACAGCTTTGTACATCGTGCTTTATCTCTTGCATTGTAGAAAGCATTTCAACAAGTTTCCCAGAAAATTCAGCCTTTAAATTGCGAATAGCTTTCAAAATTTCCCCCTGCGGTGAATTCAGAAGGTGTGTCGGTACTCTCCTCGTCGATCCCATCCTATGGCATGCTAGCATCGATGCCTTCGGACATTTTCTCATCTTTCGGGGACCCTCTTTGTTTCTTAGGCATTTCTTCTTTTCCTTCGTCTCCAGAGCAAAATTGCATCAAGCTTTGAGAACAAAGTAGAGTCTATAATGTCAAGATTTGTAAAAAGCAGCGGAGCTTTCGAAAACGTGACTTTCAACTAGGTGGCCATAACCGGAAGTCCAATTATGGCAAACCTTTTGAACAAATTGGTTTTGAGTGTAATGGTCAGAATGCTCTATATCTTTCAAGTGGCTGCTGTCATGCTCCTCCTGCTTTCACACGAAGCTTGCAAGACAGCAACTCCATGCTTAGTCTTTTACATTCCTAGGATGGCTTTGTTTAATATTTGTAAACTGATGCGTGTATCTTAACAAATTATATTATTAGATAAATTCTGACATTGCAAAATGGATCTTGGATTTATTGTTTTGTCAATTATCCAGTCACAACATGAAAAGCACAAACGCTATGATTAAATTAATATATGTAAACTACTGCTCTCCTCTCAAAGAAAAAAGCTAAAACACAAGAGAAAAATATTGACCAATGAAGAATAAATCGGTACCAAGGAGAGCACCCACTATACAGGTGAAACCCAGAAAATAAGAATATTGTTGAAAAGTTCATTTATTTCTGTAATTCAATTTAAAATGTGAAAAAATATATGATATAGACTCATTACATCCAAAGGGAAACAAGTACTGTACTGACATGGGCTGAGAGGGTACGCTGTCAGGAAGAAGCTCTTACTCCAAAAGAAATAGAAAAAAGCCAGTTTGGAGTTTGAAAATAAAAAAAGGATCAATCAATCAATCAATCAAGTTTTATTTCTAAAGCGCCTTACAACAACCAAAGTTGACCAAAGCGCTACACACAATAAAAAATACAATTTAAAAAGGAGTACAATTTCATTAAAAACAGACCATTATCACATTCATTATCACATTGAACATTAAAGACTTTAATTTTTTGAGACATATTCTGTGGTCTGACGTTAAAAAAATACACACATTTGGCCATAATGACCATCGTTACGTTTGGGAGAAAAAGGGGGAATCTTGAAAGCCTGAGCACACCATCCCAACTTTAAAATAAGGGGTGGCAGCAGTATGCTGTGGGGTTGTTTTGCTACGGGAGGGACTGGCCTACAGGCCCAACATTGGTGCAGAGTACCTGGCCTTCTTAGTGTCCCTGGAAGGGTAGATGGTGCCCTGACTGTGGACCATTGTTCTACTGGAGAACTTCAACGTAGGCAACGACAGTAAGACCTAGACAGGGGTGATTGGGAAGAAGCCGGTCAGACCTGGCAGACCCAAAGGTGTTGTGAGGGTCTGTTGGGAATGTCTGGTTGATCCCTCTGTCAGCAGGGTCTTCAACTCCCACCTCCAGATGAGCTTCTCCCAGATTCCGAGGAATGTTGGAGACATGGAGTCCAAGTGGACCATGTTCTCCTCCTCCATTGCTGACGCGGCCGTACGCAGCTGTGGCCGTAAGGTCTCTGGTGCCCGTCGCGGCGGCAACCCCCAAACCCGGCGGTGGTGCCCGGAAGTAAGGGATGCCATCAAGCTGAAGAAGGAGTCCTACTTCACCTTGTTAGCTGGTGGGACTCCAGGGGCAGCTCGTGCGGTCGCAGAGGCAAAAACTCGGGTCTGGGGGAGTTCGGAGAAGCCATGGAGGGGGACTATCGGTAGGCCTTGAAGAAATTCTGGCAAACGACGGAAATTCTGGCAAACGACTGGGGATGTTGTTGGGCGGTGGATGGAGCACTTCGAGGATCTCCTCAATCCCACCGTCACATCTTTCGATGAGGAAGCAGAGGCTGGGGACTTGGAGGGGGACTCGCCCATTACCCAAGCTGGTCACCGAGGTGGTTAGAAAGCTCCTTGGTGGGAGGGCTCCAGGGGTGGATGAGTTTCATCCTGAGTACTCAAATCTATTGTAGGGCTGTCTTGGCTGACACGTCTCTGCAACATCGCGTGGCGGTCGGGGACAGTGATTGGCAGACCGGGGGGCTGGTCCCTCTCTTTAAGAAGGGGGATCACACTCCTCTGCCTCTCTGGTAAGGTATACTCCTGGGTGCTGGAGAGAAGGATCCGGCCGATAGTTGAGCCTCGGATTCAGGAGGAACAGTGCGGTTTTCATCCTGGTCGCGGCACACTGGACCATCTCTACCCTCCATCGGATGCTCGAGGGTTCGTGGGAGTTCGCCCAACCAGTTCACATGTGCTTTGTGGATCTGGAGAAGGCGTTCGACCATGCCCTTTGTGGTGCCCTGTGGGGGGTGCTCCGGGAGAACGTGGTCCGGGGCCCTATGCTAAGGGCTGTCAGTTCCCTTTATGACAGCAGCAGGAGCTTGGTTCACATTGCCGGCAGTCAGTCAGACTGAACCTTTGTCAACGGTTCTGTTCATTACGTTTATGGCCAGAATTTCTGGGCGCAGCCTGGGCCCGGAGGGTGTCCGGTTTGGGAACCTCTGCTGTTTGCAGATGATGTTGTTCTGTTGGCTCCATCAAATCAGGACCTTCAGCGGGCGGTTTGCAGCCAAGTGTGAAGCGGCTGGGATGGGGATCATCAAAAGGTGGCTTCCCCTCTTCAGGTTGGTGAAGAGTCCTTGCCTTAAGTGGAGGAGTTCAAGTATGTCGGGGTCATGTTCACGAGTGAGGGACAGATGGAGCATGAGATCGATCGATGGATCGGTGCCGCGTCTGCAGTGATGCGGTCGCTGTATCGGACTGTTGTGGTTAGGAGGGAGCTGAGTCAGGGGGGCAAAGCTCTCCATTTACCGGTCAATCTATGTTCCTACCCTCACCTATGGTCATGAGATTTGGGTAATGACCGAAAGGACAACATCGTGGATGCAGGTGGCCGAAATAAGTTTCCTTCGCCGGGTGACTGGACTTCGGGTGTGGAGCTCACCCGGGCGGAGCTTGGAGTAGAGTTGCTGCTCCTTCACATCGAAAGGAACCAGCTGAGGTGGCTCGGGCATCTGTTTCGGATGCCTCCTGGTCGCCTCCCTCGGGAGGTGTTCCAGGCATTTCTCTGAGCTAGCCTGGTGTTGACTTGGGGTCTCCTAGTTGTGCGTGGATCGGGAACTCTGGGAATCTCTGCTCAGACTGCAGCCTCCGCGACTTGGCCCCGGATAAATTGGAAGAAAATGGATGGATGGATGGATGGATCCTGATATTAGTTGTATCATCAATTCACCAATTGTTCATTGCACTGGGGGAAAAAAGTGTCAAATCACATTATGTTTTGATAGTCTCCTGATTATAAAAGTCCTCTTTCAAATACTGACCCTTAGCTTTTCCTTGTGTCCAATTTCCTGGAAGTACGTTTTCTGATAGGGTTCTGAGAAGCACTTTGGCTTAACCCTATTAGCACTGAATGATTGTGAAGTCCACAGAAAAACACAAACAGGCATACTATTGGGTCACAACTGACGGTGTCCTGTGTGAGCTGACTTCAACTCCTCACCACTGGTGATCATTGTCTAAATCAATAGTAAGGGCCAGCTGGATAGTGTTTTCATAAATTAGCTGTGGAAAGCAGACAGTAATAGGGTCATCTTAGACTAGACAAACAGATGAATACATTAAAAGGGTCAAGATTTTTGAATTTCCTTCTTGTAAGTCACGACGTTAGAGTTAAAGGTCTAAATAGTATCTTGGTGCCAAGGAGTCTGCATGGCCAGAATGACGTCAAGACAAGGAATTTGCAACCACTGTTGTTGTGTTGCTGATGTTCAGTGACCTGGCAGAACACTGATCTTGTCTTGTATTCAAAGTGGGGGATAGGAGGTGATTACATTTCAGCTCAATTTACTTTGTATCGATAAGGTCAATGGAGATGTATTGTGGCATATCTGTGAAACAGTAGAGCAGTTTGTTATTAACAGTTAGTCTTCACTGGTTCTTCAAAGTGACTCTGTCATGACTGTGCAGAAAAACAAACTCCTTGACCAACACAGTTGATGGGAAATTAGTTGCTTTTTTAATTAAGCTAATGAAATGGCTTGTCTAACCCTATGTGGGCAAACCACAATGTATCAGGATCTATCAGTGTTCTGAGAAATGCTGTGATCTGTGGTCAATCAATACAGTGTAACATATCATGTATTACTTATCCTCCGTGCACTCATGGTAGCAGACTCTCTTGGGCTTTCAACGTGTTCCTCATGCTTTCTTTACCACCTCGTCTCCATCGGACGGATTGCAGTCTTTATGACCACACACTTCACTAGCATTAGTCAACTCTCACTTCTTCTTGCTTTTCTTAAACCCCTCATCAGCGCTCTACCTCGTGCGCCCCCCACCAGTACTCCAACCGCATTCTCTAAACCACAATTAGATTCCCTATTTACCCAGTGGATACTGGCTTGTATTAGTTTCAAACGTAAAAATATGGCAGTTATCGCTTTGTCCATTTTGCACATGTGCAGCCATGCAATCAAGTGTGCAGACCCATACAGTTTTTAGTTTTTTTGTTTTCGTATTCTCTGAGAATTTGGTGGTGGTAAATACTTGCTGGTTCTGTGGTCTCTCTTTTTTCCCTCCAGCATCTCATATTTGTCTATCTGTAGCGTGCATTGGACCCAAGTCAAGCTTTTTCTTCAGTCTGTGGCCCGCTTCCCATTGACATGAGGTGCAAGCCCCTGCTGCTGTTGTTTGCTGGTAGCAGTGATTTAGGAAAAGGAGAAACATGTAAACATGACTTTTCCCCCCTCTTTTAACTTTAATACTACCATCAATAACAATACTAACGGACTGCCATTTCTACTCCATCAAAAACTCATAGTAATAATATTTTGTTGCGAATGCATTGTTTGGCACAAATCCGCCAGGGTAAATAACTTAAAGGACTACATATATACAGTAAATGCTGTTTCACTACTTTACCCAGTATAGAACAAAAGCAAGTCAATGTACAGTAGTGGTCTCTTCTACAGCCAAAAATATGTGCTGTAGAAGTTCTAAACTTGACTCAAGGGTATACTGTCATTCTTTTCTGTGTGAGTGAGCAGACTCAAGATTATGCCTAAAGACATCTCAAATTTCACTACAATTAATCAACGCACTACAGAAGTGTGCCTTTGGCATCAGCCAGCCCAGTGTGCAATGGAACAAGTGAATGGGGAGTGGGCCCACTCACCATGCTATGTTCCTTAACGGGAACATAGCATGTGCCCATTTGTGCGCCCACTTCCCCGTTAAAGATGTTTGTGGTCTCATCAAGTCCTTTACTATCGGATAAAGAGAATGTCATGGTGTATCAGAAAAAAGAAGTGGAGCTGTGCTTCTTGTTGGATGCCTGGTGCCCACTGATAAAGTTTCCGCTTGACTTCAACATTCTATTTTTGATCAAGCACATTTCAAAGTTGTCTGCATGAAGCTGCACGGCCAACCAGTTAGAGCGCATAAATAAGGGAGAACTCGATTGATCTGTAGTGAGACAGGGGGAGCCAGAGTGCTTGTGAACTCCCTTGAACTCTCTCTTTATCAAGCCAGTGGCTTTAGGGAAAGCCCTGACATTATTCTTTATTGCTTTGACGATTATATTGGCATTTGGCTGCCTTTTAGAGGATGACTGAGCTTCTGCTTTTGATTTTTCTTTCATTCATTTAATGAACGGGTGCATAGAAGATGTAGGAGATGATGTCATCTCTTTACATCTTCCCTTCAGCCACCGCCTCCCTCCCTGAGCACTCATAGACCAATAGCAAGACAGTCGCAGCCACACACTCACAAGCTCACTGAATGGAGCAGGAAAAGAAGAGGTGAGGCGAGTCATAGCATTCACACCTCCATCATAAAAGCCACAGTGATACCAGTGTGCAAACCTGTCAGGGGCTGCCTTCTGATAAATGGGAATGGTCGTGGGGATAAAAAGGTCACTGTGTATTGTGCACTTCTTTGTATTCATGGATTGTCTGTCTGCCAAACAACAAGCAAATGGTTCAATTCTAGATAATAAAGTCTGACCGTTAGATTTATGTGTTTAATTGAGGAAAAACAAAAACTATAGAATTGAGACAAATATAAATAGCTTAGGTTTGAGCATAAATGTATGTATGATAGGCAATGTAACCAAAGATAACGGTATATGTTCTCTCCATTCCCCTTTGCAGGCCTTCAAGAGTGCCACTATGAGCTCATACTGGTGTGCCGGAAAGGGCGATGTCATTGATAACTGGTGTCGCTGTGACCTGAGTGCCTTCAGTAGAGAAGGCTTGCCTAACTGCAGTCCCCTCAGGCAGCCCATGTAAGTGTGAGATGACACCTAGCAATTCATGCACACAAGACTTTTCATAGATCCATGCACTGCTGTGCCATAGACTCACATGCACATTTAAGCAAGCACATCCACATAAACCCACACCAGCTGTAACTGTCTGTGCTACTGACTCCAGGGGCACTGGAGTTTTAGCCACAAGCGCAGTCCCTAAAGTTCTAATAGCTGTCAGTTGGCCCTTACAACCATCTGAAAAACATGTTTTTATTCAAGGTGTCCTAATGATACTCTGAGGGTTTGTGACTCATCCACCAGCACTACGATTACATACTGAAAACTTTAAACAGGAACACAGAGTCTATGGGGATTTTAGACTAGACTCTAACTCAACTAATACATTTTATTAAGTCATATACAAAACCCGTTCTCTAATATTGAGAGTCACCTAACATGGATATGTACAGCCTTGTTTTGTTGAAAAGTTTACTCAGTGTGCCATTTGGAATTGAACAGTCAATGCAGTGAGGTGTCATATTAGTATTACCGTTGTTGCTGCTGACAATTTATTTCATGGGAAAATGTCAGGATAGATACAGACGGCATCGCATCATAGAAGGGGGCGTAGCCTCTCCTCTGGAGATGTGGAGATCCACACAGAAAAACAACATCTGGACAAACTGTGCTGTCCGTCAGAGGAGGCCAGTCATTAATGTGTGTTGTCCCGATCAAATAAATAAATAAATAAAGTATCTTTTGGGAAATACAATTTTTAGCCGTTTTATAGCGGAATATAAACTTATTTATCACATAAAATATGGTCAAGTTTAAATTGTGTCCATATGGATGTTTTTTCACTGCAGATTGTTCAGAAAATACACAGAAAATAAATTGGTTTTATGCAAATAGTCTGTGTCCCTTACAATAACTGTGACAAGTTAAGGAGCTGCCCCTCTCACTGTGTTTGGGTAATCCCTCTGTCCTGCTGCACGAGGACAGTCAGTGCACCAGCCATCTGGAACTCCCTGGCCTGGCTAAGGCTGCAGTGTAAAGCCAGTAATAACCTGCAGATCTACTCTTATTTGCCGGGAAGGATAAAATAGAGTGGCATGTTTTTATCTTTCTCATGCCACTTTTATAAATAACCCTAAGGGCTGGCTATTGTTTTTTATTCTCTCTCTTTGATGGATTAAAGGGTATAGTGCACTAGAAACACTGCTGGTGCCCAGACCAGGTTGGAATGTGTTTTGCCTTTGCTGTCCCATGAGGTATATGTGAGGATAGCAGCTTTTTACGACTCTAGATGGACATGACCAGATGGGATTGTTCAAGACTCCAACTCCAACTTTTAAATTAATTTCACCATGTCGGACACAGTGGGGAGGGTTCATAGCCCAAATTTGCTATCTGTAAATGTTGTCCTTTGTGTCATTAGTTTGCATCTAGCAACCTATCTGGAACCATCAAGCACAATGGTGGCCCTGGAATGGACAGACATAGAGCCAGTGATTGGCTACAAGGTGTCAGACTACATCATCCAACATAAAAGAGTTGAAGACCCCTCCGAGCCAGATGTCTACACCGGTAAGAAATCCAAAGAAAAACATATTTACAACTAAAGGATGTACTCAGGTGAATAATGTAAGGGGACAACATTTATTAATTAATTAATTGATTAATTTATCATCATCATCATCATCATCATCATCATCATCATCATTATTATTATTATTAATATAATAATTTAATTAATCTTGAATCTTGAATCTTAATAATAATAACAATAATTATTATTACTATAATTATGATCCATCCATCCATCCATTTTCTTCCACTTGTCCGTTGCCGGGTCGTGGGGGCAGTTGGAGCTGCCCAGGTCACATAGCACCGGCCCCCATGGCTCCTTCTGCAGGTGGTGGGTCCACGGAAGGACGGCCTCACGGTTCAAACCGGGCCTGTTGGTCTCTCCTAGGGGGCTACCAGTGTACGCAGACACTGGAGGCAATGTGGGTGAAGTGTCTTGCCCAAGGACACAACGACAATGTGCACCTTCAGGAGGCGGGATTCGAACCCCTGACCTTCCGATCATGAGACGACCCGCTCTACCATCTGCGCCATTGTCGCCCCACTATAATTATGAATTATAAATAATTAATCTTTTTTTTTGCCTTAATTTTTTAACAACATATTTTTACATTAAGAATTATAGCCTACTTTTCTTTGTATTTTACATCTGTTTTAACCAAAGAGGCTATGGGGAAATAGAAAAGACCTAAATAGACATTGTTTTTAAATAATTGTATCATCTACGAAACAGAACTTCGTATGTCCCTCTCTCTTCTCCACTGCGGTAGTGGGTAGAGCAGGCAGACACCTGTCGCTGTGCGGCCTCTGAGTCCACACAACTCTGATAAAACACAGGATTAAACGAGGCTCAGAGGAAAAGAACAGATGACAGAATTATGTAATAGCTAGAAGTCAATATGTTTCGTTGAATGGCTACTGATTCTAAGGAACCATGTATTCAATATGGAGTTCCTCAAGGATCCATATTAGGACGTCTATTGTTTTGGTGTACATAAACGACCTTGTCAATGTTGCTAAATCTACAGTTGTTTGCAGATGACACCAATCTATTAATTTCTCACAAGGTCTGATCACTCTAACTGAACTCTATTAAAACTTGTTCAAAGCATTTTGTTCTCTGCACACTCCACAACTGTGGCGAGGTTTTAAAAAGTTCAGCCTGCAGAGGCTCACAGTTGCATATACTGACTCTATAAGGCCGCTGTTAAAGATGCCTAGACACTGTTGTGCCAGTCCGATGTTTGCTGACTGTGAGTACGCTCTTGTCCTGCTGCACTTCAACATTGTTGTTTTACATTTCATGTGTAGACTTATCAAGTCTCCTAATGCCAATATATGGACTCTGGTGTGTCCTGAGATCAGCTCAGTGAGATGCAGCCAGGTCAAACATGTGGAATCATTGGCACTCATGGCTTTATGTAACAGGAAGTTCGATAATTGCTGGTGCTCATCATTTTTACTGTAAATTTTGTTGTAATTACTTGCAGTACTTTTACACTTTTCTACCTTCTTTTTTAAAATGTATTTAACTATGGATTATGTGTTCACACTTGTGTCCTTAATTAAGATTGATAATATGAATAATTAATCGGAAGACACCTGTTGTTTATTTTGGTCCAGACAGTGCAAACATTAAAGTCATGCATGTAAACTCCATGCCCATGGAGTCCATGTCCATACAGTAGCTATGGGCTGATTTCCATTTCCTAATTTGTCCCACATCGTTCCATCATTCTGAATGTGTTCACACTATAAATGTGAAACCCGTAACTGTCCATTTCCCCTTCATCATAAGGTAATAGTTTTATATTTAGACGTTACATCTGAGAGGGCAGACTGAAAATTGGAAAAGATGTTAGTGGGAGACAGTGATAATTCTGGTGAAATGAGCTGGTGTGGAAGATGCTGGCCTCTGGAGCTTTAATCATTGGGAGAAGTGGACAGACCATCCATCAGGACTGGGAGGAGTGCTGATGAAGCCTGGTCAGCGAAGGGGAGAGAGGGCGCAGACAACAAGCTGCTGCCATGTTGGCAGAGGTGAAGCGGGAAAGGGCAGATGGTGGGGGTGACTCACAGTGCTATGTGCCAGTCACTACCATCAATCATGCCCTTTGAGATTATCGAACAGAGATTAGAAGTCACTGTCTAATATTATCCAGTATTGCTTGGGATTGACAGATGGCAGGGAATTACTCAAAGTTTGTGTAAATAGTGCAGAGATCAACATAAACTACATACTGTAAGTTACTATTCTCAAACTAATACAATTCTAACATTCACAAATATGTTATTTCAAATGCATCAAGTTTTGCATTAAGGCTTGTTTTGGGAATATATCTAATCTCCTTTTTTTGTTTTGCTTCTATCTACATAAGCTTTGTCTTTGTTCTTACTGCGTGACGTGGTGTTCTTGACTCCACGTCGTGCATTAAAACTGTTTGCGTTGGACGGTTCATGCCTCCGCGTCATCCAGTTATTTCTGATACTGGACACCTCGTCGGGCATTATCCCTTACATAATGCACGGCTCCTTGTTGTTTAATCCTTACTCGTAACTTGTGTTTGTCCTTCTTCTGACCACAATAGTAAAGAAGGCGAGATAGCCTTACTTTGCATCTTAATTTCCAAATACAATATTATGCTTTGGTTCATGGTGGTTTTTACACACAAGTAGTAGTAGTGTAATAGAGAAAGAAGAGATTTTCAAATATCATTGACTGGACTGGGTTGATTGAGTTGAGGATGTTTCGCTAGCTTCTTTTCACTCAATAGAGAACATTATTTGTAAATCTCTATTATTATGGATAATTCCTGAACGATTGAGAGCCTACACTAACAGGTAGTACATAGATATCTGTCAACCGGTCTACCTGTGTTCCAATTTATTAAAACATACATTTTGTCAAGTCTCACTTTAAATTTTCAATACGTACTGTTCCTTAAAGAGAGAGTTAGGATTGCTAATTTAAACTTGTGAGTTCTGTGCAAGACTTCTGAAATAAGGGAGCAATCTTACAATAAGTTCTTATTCCACAGACTCAGCATGTTAAAGGGCATGGAGTTTCATTTTCTCACACTTACACCAACTTATTTTGAAATGACAGGATTTATAGTATCTTTAAACTCAGCTGACTAGTGTTTTATTTAAAAGGCCATCTAATGCACTACTGAAGAAAGTCAGATGGTGCTTAATAGGACCAAAGCTTAAGTGGAACCACAGGGTGCCATCAAGTTGAAATGAGTGAAAAACCTTAGTCACCAGTGCACTGCATTTTTCTTCTCTGTAAATCACATAACGCCATTGCAGGCAATATTCAATGCAAAATATACTGTAAACACAAGACACTAAATACAACTTACACATTGTCCTTGCATTTTGCAGTCTATGTGTTCTGTAATGGCATTTGAGGAGGAATATTTGCAGGTAGCAGTGTGGTTGTGTTACTGGCAAGCAAGAGCTTCTGTCAAAATATTCACAGCTCATATTTTCCAAGACTGTGGTGATGATCTGAACATTGAGCTTGCAGTCAGGCAGTTCTCCCCATGTCATCATTCAAAGAGTAGGCATACACCAGAGGTTTATTTGGCTGATATACAATAACCCAATCCAGGCATTTGTGGGCAGACGTACCGTACAGTCCTGAAATCTAGGCTTCTAGAATCTAGCTCAAACTGTCCAGAAAATGATCCTAGTCCTGGATCAGCAGAAGTAACTGACCAACATGCACCAAATGCCTCTGTTAAGGCTGTTTATTATTGTCTGAGAGGGCGCAAGTGCACACGGTGTGAGGTGCATGGTGACACTCCACCCCACAGTCAGCAAACCTGCCTGTAGGCTACGGACACGGTGGGTGATTTCTGCAGATAATACATCGGTCTGGGACTGTGACTGGCACAGGGATTGTTGTAAACTTTGAAACAAAGACGAGTAAAATGCTGTAAAATGGCAAGAAACAACTCCAAATGCAGCAGTTTAGGAAGTTATTTCTGTCTTTCTCTCTGTTATAAAACAGCCACACAGCCACATTTTCTCCCGTATTACACTACTCACTCATCCCTGCGCTAAATTACATATCAGCAGAAATAACACTTAAAACACTCTCCTGCTTGTGCCATAAAGTAGGCTTGTGCGCTCTGTGCCAATACTGGAAATAATACGGTATTGGGTGTTGATTTCAAATATCTGATACTGAACTGGTTCCTGTTTTGGCTCTAAACGTTTAAAAAGCGTATTAACCTCCGCAACCTCCTTTTGAATGCCGCGCATAATGCTCCAGCTTGCAGCATCATGCTAATGCTAAGATCAACTATTCAGGGCTGGGACAGAAAAGGTCCGTGTATAAAGTATAATTTATTTTTCATTTCCATGTTTCAAAATGAAAGTGTCCGTGCATATTTCCTTTTATTGATTTTCAAATTAAAATCCAAAATAATTAAACCAAAACAAAATGTTTCTCATTTTTGGTAATGAAACGAAATCAGTCAAAATGGCTTGAATTTGGATTTTTGTATATGATGCATACAACGAAAAATGGCATTTCAAATGACAAACGAAGCCTGATTTGATTTTGTTATATTGTTTTATTTGTTTGTGGTCAACCGGAAGCTGAGTTGACTGTACGTCGCATATTATGGTCCACCTTGACACACCTGAAGGACTTGTCTTCATTAGCCTATTCTGAGTGAGCCTTGTTTGACCCACAGACATTTTACTCGCTCAGTGCTGCTTTTATGTTTAACTGGGATTTCACTTACAGATACCCACAAGGCAGAGACAGCCCACCTGCATTAGCAGGTTGAGCCACAGCCCACTAGATGGTGCACTGGAATTTGCGGTCACGGTGACACGCTGTTGAACAAAAGAACTCTACTCACTGAATACGTAGTGGATTAACTTGAATTTATACACGGACCCAGAAACTATATAATGTGTATATATGTTTTTACAAATATAAACTCTGTTTGTATTTAAGTTTATGAAATAAAGAATAACTGATATATTTGTAATTCACAAGTTGGGAATACCACTCATGTTATGATGTTATGATGTTTATAACTCAATATCTTGTAATATAGCCAAGGACATTTAAAGTCCAGTTATCCTCATTTAATGTATTTTTCATTACAGTTTATTAATAGATATAATTGATAATTCACATGTAACATCGCATTCGCACGAAAAAAAAAAAAGAGGACTATTTACTTCTTCACTCAGCCACTTTTTAAAAGTCTCTTGTATTTGTTGGTATCGGATATTGGTAGATACTCAAACTCCCAGTATTGGTAGCAAAAAAGCTGGATCGGTGCATCTCTAATCTGATCTATTGTTGAGCCCAAGTGGCAAATCTTATTCATATTGTACAGTAAATGTGCAGACAAAGTACCGTAAATTTCGGACGAAATTTCTTACTAAAAGCCGCGGCAGCTAAATTTGCAGCCTTGTACACATACAGGCCTCACTCGAAAATAAGCCGCTGGTTTCCATAGTGCCGTGCATCCGCTCAGAGCAGCCCATGGCGCACATGAGGAGGAAGAGACACCTCATCCCGGAGAAAGGTGCGGGCAGAGGGAGGGCAGCAGGGACGGCAGAGATTAATGCGTAAAAAAGTTAGAAATGGCCAGTGTAGCCGA
This sequence comes from Neogobius melanostomus, assembly GCA_007210695.1. Lineage (NCBI taxonomy): Eukaryota > Metazoa > Chordata > Actinopteri > Gobiiformes > Gobiidae > Neogobius > Neogobius melanostomus. Next base: position 2,866,890 of record VHKM01000221.1, on the reverse strand, counting down.
TCTCAATGTGGAAGTGTAGAGGCCAACACACACCAGAACGCAGCGTGCCGCGTCACGGCACCTCAGAGTAGAGACCTACACGGGACGAGAAATCCCGACTTGCAGGACCCGACACAAATCTCGCGGGAGCAGGCAGGATTCAAACTGCCCCGGGCGGGAGCGGGCGGTCAGACTAAAACACGTTGGGTCCCGATTGTCCCGACATGTCCCGACATGTCCCGTATAAGAAAACAACAGGGTGTTAGGCACACGTGGACACGAGCGCAGCCTTTTTACGCATCACCGCCAGTGAACAACGGGATGATGCAGACTAGATCCCCACGCTACAGCACCTTCACTGCTTTTGCTCCACACTGACCAACCGGACTTACAGCTGAACTACACTCAAACCCGCAGTTATCACCTGGCGCAGGTCAATTCAATACTTGTCAAAACCTCCCTCTGTCTGTGCACTGCACTTTGGATAAGCCATTAAAGCCAACGCACACCGAGACATTTTGAAGCGCAGGTGATGCGCTCCGTCGAGGAAAACACAGGTTTTTACCCTTCTGCAGTAACACAGATGACGCTATGGACTGCAACAAACAGGGAGACTGCTCTAAACTTTGTTGGGAGTCACGAGAGCAGCAGCGGAAAAAGACAAACCATTGTCAGAACTCCTCTCTGGGAAGGTGAATGTTCCGTCGCCAACTCGCTGTTAACCTGTTAACAAATATGGAGTTTATGTCAGTAGTTCAAGTGCCAGATCTGGATAAATGGAGAAAATTAGTTCAATATTATACTCCAAATTGTGCAAGGGCTTTACAATGCATAGTGCTTATTTTACGATTTAAAAAAGTGATGGAGAAGGGTCTGGAAGGATGCAGCCAATAGTCACGTGGGTAGAGCTCAACAGCTCCAAAGCTCTACTGTCAAATCTAAACCAAACTTCAAACCTTTCTCCTAAACCTAACCATTACCAACCCCGAACCTTAACCCTTACACCCCTTTCATTCCATTTGTTGAATATGTAGGACCTCAGGTGGAGATTTTGGGAACAGGAGGAGCCTTCTCTGAGCTGCTGCCACAGTGCTTAGAATAGCCACTGGGGAAGATTTAAAGATTACTCAAAGATGCACTGGTGGCTGCAAACACAGCTACAGGAATATTTTGATGAGAGAACATTGTAACGTGCTTGAAAGCTCTAAAAAGTCGCTTTTGCATAATACCTCCCATTTAAAAGCCTGGCTTTCTAAAGATATATTTTCCTTCCGTGACCACTCTGAGGGGGGTATAATAGTTCTTACCACACTGGCTGTTGTTCTCTGGGTTTTTAAATTGTGAGCTGTTGGCTTTGAATTACAGGCCCACAAGAACTGTGGAGGCTCATTGCCGCTCCATCCGCCCCGCAAGGGTGGAACGTCCCACCTTTTAGTCTTTATTATGAACATACTCTTAATTGCACACCACATGCATGGGCCATTACCATGAATGGGGCAAAATAGCCATTGTTCACCTTCTGTATAATATATTTATGATTTTATTATGAGATCATAAATATAACCACACTTTCAGGTTTATGAAATACGTAAGTTAGGGCCATATGTTGTCTAATTTTGTCTAAATTTTTACCAACTTCATGGCTTCATTTTGGCTATTTTTATTTGTTTCACTGTCATTAAACCATCCGGATAAAAAAAAGGCTTTCCTAGTTTTGTTTTCCGACCTCCAAAGATAACTGGAAAGCAGCATTAGAATTATGTTGCAACATTCCGTGCTCAGAGCCTATTCAGGTATTGAATGCATACATGTCTTTTATATTTCAACTTGTAAAAAAAAAAAAAAAACAATAGTCCAAAATAATTTGGTGCATTTACTTAAAGATTTGACATGTGTGAAGGAAGAGGTAAGCATTATAGTCTTCAGTACCCTTGCCCCTTTGGTTGGAGGTACTCTTTGTTTTCCACCTGTTAAATTTGCTGTTTTCTCTGTAGGTTTAAATGTTAGTTTAGCGTTGATTGGGTGTTTAGGATTGGATGCTTGGTCTCAGAGCCATCAGGTGTGGGCTGAATGTGAAAATAACCATTTTCTCCATCTCCTAGGTATGGGAAACAGGGGTACCAGGAAACTGTTAGAGGATAACATTAAATCACTATTTATCATACTGGGTCAAGCTGTAAAGTCGTACTATCTCTGTCATAGCCTTGACTGTGGTGCTCAGGCGCCCACCCATGTTTTGCTTGCGTATCAGTATGATGCTCTTATTTATCCCTCTTCTGTGGAGTCATAGACAGACTTGAATGGTAGGACTAGCGCAATGTCTCGAGTTCATGTCTCCGGGACGATGGTAAATAAACTTCTCCTGTATAAGACTAGCCTGGAAAAATCCAGACTCACCGCTGTACCAGCGAGTGAGTCTGGTCACCGTTGCGTCAAATCCATTTCCCACAGCAGTACATACGCAAGCAAACAGGAAGCGGAGTAAACCAATCAGCGAAGGGCGGGCGTCTGCCGTTGATGCGGTGTTATTAGCGGTTTTGCGTTAATATTTGCGCAGGATTATGAATCACGAAACTCACCTACTGTCGATGTGTTTTTGGTCATTTACCGCCGATTGGAGACACGCTTTCTCTCTTTCGTGAGTCGTTCGTAGATTGTTATTGAGGGGACTTCCGCGTCCCGTGAGTGACGCTGCTCGCTAACAACACGTCACGGCAAATAAACGAATCTGATTGCACGAGAACGGATTGATTTTGCGGAAGCCGCGAACGAGGGCGGGGTGACCAGACTGATCCCCAGCTGGATAAAAAAAATACAGAGGGAAATCATTCTGGTCTCACCAGGCTAGTATAAGACATCCTGACTGCTGCCTGTTCTTCATCAATCCTCTCGAATGTCATTGTTATTTCTCTAACAGAAACATTGGGACTTTTTTTTTAATGCAGGGTATCTATTCTTGCTGGTACCCCTGTTCCCCATGAGGACCACAGATATGCACTGTTCAAGCATGCTGTATTGAGAGTATAATTTCTCCAACAGTACGAATACGAGAAAACAAACACTGACGGTAGTTGAGTCATTGTACACCAGTAATTAACCTTAAGTAACCCTTGAAGTAAGCTTTCGATTTCTACCAATTGTCTCACGGCTGGGAATGTGTTTTATGTCAAAGTGACTGTGGCCTGAGATACTCTCTGAGCTCACCATACTCACAGGGCAAAGCCTGCTGCTACACAGATGTACTGTATGAAAAGCAAACCATTTTTGTAAACCACAGCTTTCAGAATATGGAATCTGCACCAAGTAAACTGAAAGAAAAGTGAAAACAATATTTGTAAAATCATTACTCATGGTCATCCTCTGTCAGTTTACAGAAGCTGTGGATGCCCTTCATATAGAACACAGATGAGGCAATATTTCCAGACAGTTTGAGGGAGCAGGTGGAGCAGAGGCTTCCATTGGCTCATGTTCAAACGGTGCCTTATTCACAACACCCATGCTGTCGTCATTACAGAAAAACTAACATCAGTGGAGGCGACGCTGGCTGTGACATGGGCCAAAACTCCAGGATGGAGGGTTAGTGTGGAAGACGTCCTAGCACACTTGGTGCCAGGACCCCAGATGGAACAGAGCAGTCAGAGATCACCTCCTCCCACAAGGATAGTACAGCAAGGAGGGCTCTGAGTCATTCACATACATAGGTGAGAATGAGGTCATGTCAGACACAGCTTCCTGTCAAAGGTATGTCTACTAGTTAGAGGCCTACAATCACAATAATAGTGTGAGTCTATTAATTGATGGCTATAGTCTCAGAATTGCAGCCACAGGTAGGCCGTGTATACACTAACTTTATCAGGATTCTACGCTGAGGAAGGAGAGTGGGGAAAGCAGAACATTTGAAGGAAAAAGCACTCAGATCATTGCATTATTGTTATACTGTATCAGGGACAGGGACTGCAAATTAGGCTATGGCTGGAAACCTTATGTACGTTATCATCGGCCACCTAGTCGGTGGCAATGTTTTCTTGTACAGTCCCTGCCAAATAAACAAATAGATGGAAATAAATAAACAATACAAACTGTTTCTGTTGTTTTTTCAAGGTCAGTGACAACTGTATGTATTGCTTTATAGTTAAAACATTCACTCTAATTTTTATTCCATTCATGCTGATGCTTTTTCCACCTTTTCTCCTGGCCCAGTTCTACAGGGGTGCAAAGGGTGTATCTAATTTTAAAATGTTTGCACCCTCGATTTTAGTCACAATGTATTTCAATGACGAGAAACTCGAATGCACCCTCAAATGGTTCTGGAACCGGCACTGCTTCTCTCTTAAAACTTGTGTCACCCATTTTGTCAGTCACACTAACTTCACTGATGGTCAAATTGCTTAAACTAAACCATATATGAGGTATGTAGCAAACCTCTAGATGGCACACCAGGGCAGAGACAGTACTCACTCAGACAGACACAAAGACTGCAGTTTGAACCATTTGTGTTGGTCTCTGCATTAGTTTTAGTAAGTAATCACCATAAAACACACACACATACACACACACTGTACATACATATACACTATACAGTATACACACACACGCCTGCACACACATAGTTAATTTATATATATAACTAATACTCTTATGTATGTCCAGGCCAGCATTACTTTACTCTTGTTTTTTTTTTTTAACCTGCTTTGGGACTTTTAGTCAGTGCAAGCCAGTCTTCCTCCTGTCTTTGTTACACATACCTTCCCTTTCCCATGTTTATGTAACAGCTCCATCACTGGCCAAGTATGCCCCCACGATGCGTCGATAAGACCCCGTTTGAAGAGATTGAATTATATGGAGATAAGTGTGTCCTTGAGCATGACTGCAGATAACAGATTGGAGTGACACAGCTGACTCTCTTTGTTTTGTTAATTAAAGATGACCTCATCGCTAAAAATGGACGCCGCGCACCTCCTCGTCACGAGCCTCACCATCAGCAGATTGCCGAATGCAGGCAGGGGCCAAGGGCTTTTTGCATTCCCTTCCCTTTTTCTACTTTTTCCCTCTTCAAATACACATTTTTAGTCTGCAGCCATCTCCCTTCCCTGTAGGTCCAGACATTTGTTTTATTTATTTTTTTCAGCCATAGTCTCGCCCCCTTTCCCAATGACACTTACTGTCGCTCTCACATTAATTGATTGCACAGGTATCATGTTGGCTGCTTCTTTGCACATTTGTGTGGGAGGTTTATCATTTCAAGATAGTCTGATTGTATTGATATTAGAAAGCACCAATATTGCTCTATATTGTTGTTAATCAAAAGTTTCAGTTTTCAATCAATGACTGAGTTATGCCACATTGACAGTTTTACAATTGCAACAACATTGATAGATTTTAACATTAACGATAAAACCTCACCTGTATACTCATCAAATTGCCAATGACATATTCAGTGTTGTGTAGTTCATGCAGTCCTTTCTAGTGTGTCTCTCAGATAGTTGAAATACTGCTGTGTAACAAACCATTTTCATGTTTTGAAGTTGGCCAACACAGACATCGTATCATACTGATTCCTCAATTCATAACATAATGACGCCAAAATATACCAATGCGGTGTTTTGCTGTCTGTCTGCTAATTTAGCTCCAGAAATATTCTCTTGATCCATGGGCTACACATTCTTGTCATTGTGGTTTGACTGTATAATGGGTATCCTCCAGACGAGAGACTTTCGGGAGCCCTTTCTAGTATAGCCCCATGTAACAGTGCAATAAAGATACATCATGCTACTCAAAAGCAATCTGTCAATACAGTGCGGCATCACAGTAGGACATAAGGCAACTGGCTGTTAACACGGCCGGGTTATTCTTAGTGCACACCCAGGGGAGAGAGAAAGTGCCACAGTAATGAGCTGAGTGCAATAAAGCAGACCACACACACATGACACATCAAAATGGTGAAGAAAGAGATGGGAGGGTATTTATCCCATCACAAAGCAACTCAATGGATACATGAGAGCGGTAGCAGTTGAGACTGAATTCATTATACTGTATGTGTACAGTATTTCTGCATGTCACTTATTTTTTCTTTGCAGTCCATACCATATCATATCAAGTGGACCATACACATATGTAGCTGCTGGGCAACATGTCTTTTTCACATGCCACAGCTGGGACCCCTCTCATTAACAGTCAAGGTGAACAGTATTGATTTAGAGCTGGACACTGGGTGCAGCTGCTGCACACTTCTGCCAGTGGCTACAGCTTGACCAGACAGTTCTCAGAGTGAAGGAGGGTAAACAGGTTCATAACTGTCTATACTATACTTCCTCAACTATCTAAGATTCTGGAAAAACCTTTTGCTGCCCGTCTGGACAGCTTTGTGAATAAACATAACTTGCTCAGTGACTGTCAGTATGGGTTCAGAAACAACAGGTCAACTGCACAAGCATTAATCAATCTAAGCGAAGAAGTCACCAACAATATTGACAATAAGTTGTATTCATTGGATACTGTATATTCATAGACCTCCAAAAAGCCTTTGATACTATAGATCATGAAATACTTTTAAATAAACTAAATAACAATGGGATCAGAGGGATTGCTAACAATTGGTTGAAGTCATACTTGACTGAAAGAAAGCAGTCCGTACAAATTGATGAACAAGTATCAGGACGGAGGAACATAGTATGCGGAGTCCCCCAGGGGTCAATATTAGGACCTAAATTGTTTTTGTTGTACGTAAATGATCTGTGTGAAGTCTCAACAAAGTTAAAATGTATATTATTTGTGGACGACACAACAATTCTGGATTCCGGCAACAGAATAACAGAATTATACAAATTCGAAGAATGGTTTAATAGAAATAAACCTTTGCTTAACATATCGAAAACAAAATGATTTGTCGGAATAGTGACGTTCAGATTCAAATCAATATTGACAATACTCGAATTGAACAAGTAAAGGAATATACATTTCTGGGTGTGATCCTCAGTCATAAGGTTAGCTGGAGACCACAAATAGATAACATTCGTGGGAAAATGGCGAAAAATGTGGCCATAATGGCAAGTGTAGATTTTTTCTGGACCACAAGGCTCTCTTCACCTTTAATAGTCATTTACAGGTTTTATATAGACTACAAAAGAAGGCTATTAGAATTGTTCACAATGTCGGATATAGGGACCATACAAATATATTCTTAAAATCTAACACCATGAAACTTGATCACCTCATAAAATATAATACTTTGTTACAGATATATAAACAAACAACCAGCTCCCTAGTAATATACAACAAATGTTTGGTTAAAGAGTGGGAAGTTACGATTTAAGGGGCACTCATAATTTGAAAGTACAATGTATTCATCCTACCCTAAAAAGTCATTGTATCACCCGGAGAGATGTAAATCTGTGGAATAATAAGGAACCCTTAAAAGGCGCTGATAGTCTACAACAATTCAAAAAACAGTATAAGAGAAGTGTGTTTGAGAAATATGCTAAAGACATTTCAACCTGATATGACTCACAGAGACAGAGAGACAGAATGCAGTCTGAGTGTTTAATTATGAACATGATTATTGGGGCTCAGATCCCGGCGGAATATTGAACGAACGATGTGAAATGCACAGCAATGATGAATGATAGCCAGAATCTTCCCCCGAGCCTGGACCCTTGTGGTGGTGAAGAAATCCTAGGTTGGCTAGTCGACGACGAGCAGAGACGAGGAGAGGCCAGGTGGAGAAAGGGGTGGAGGAGGGTCGTAGCACGGCTGGCAAGCGGCTGAGTGATTGACCACGGAGCTTAACAAGGGGATCCTGAGCGATGAGCGGGGATGAGTAGCTGCGATAGATGGGAGCAACGTCTACGTCACATCAGTGGCGCCAAAAGGTTAACGCCCCTTTTTGGGGGAAAACAGAAGCTCCGTACATTGGAATGAATGAGGAAAGATCGTCTGAAAACATTTTCTTTGTTTTATTTAATTATCGAACGTGAAAAGGAAGCCATGGAAGTGACCTGTTGTTTCAGATGATTCACAGAGAAGACGGTTAACGTTTTAAAACTGAGCTGCTAAACCCACTGTGATCATGACTTTTCTGTGACATTTGCCTGTGTAACTTTTTTTTCGCTGGATGCTTTATAATGTCACTACAACAGCTTCAGTTTTTAGTCTGTTGCTTTTATATTATCATTAAATTAAAATCCTACAGCCTACGATATAGTTTTGTAGCTTATGAGAGCAAATGGTATGGTTCGTTCAGCAGCTAACCTACTAGCTGCTAATGCTAACGTTAATGTGCGTTTTAAAACCGAGAGAATCATTAATTAGGCCTAACGCTGAACAGGTTTGATGAGTTTGAATAATTACCGATTAAAGACGTTACACAACGTGCATAATACACGGCCACAATGTGGAGCTGTTTCCTCAGTAATGAGCTCTGACATGGACATAACAGATGCTAGTGATCGATAAACTCGCTCATATAAGTGTCCACAAAAATAAAACAATCTTCCAATCGTCTTCTGACAGTGACTTGATGTGTCCGTAATCAAGAACGGACATTGTCCTGTAGTTCTAATCACTGGTTTGGAATATTTTATCCTTCGAATGAGAAATAGTCCCCATTTCACATACACACCAATGCAATTTTTAACTCTCGATCACATTCTCATGTGATTTTCTTCTTGTAAAACTTCAATGATTTTCTTGAGGATGTAAAGGATATAATTGTGATTCATAGATGGACACACCCACAGGGCTGTGTGTGTGCCTATGTATGGAAAATAAAAATTGTTATTCACTAATTGCTTGTACGTAAACAGGTACATGTATGCTTCTGTTGCACATGTGCCTTGGCAATTCTGGAATTTGTAATGTAAAGTGTTATATTGTATGAAAATACGTGATGCTGCTTGTATCACCGTTATTATTACCGCTAATATTTACCTGCAGCCGGACACATGTGTTTCAGTACTGTATATTCTCAGTGTTATGATGGGCCTTTTCTTTTGAAAGGACTTACAAATATGTTTGTATTTCTTGAATTAACTTGAAATGCATGAAAGTAATTACTTTGAAATGGGGGTAGGCACTAATAAGCTTTCTTGCTTCTTGTCTACTCCTTTTGAGTTTTTATTTACTGCAATGAGGTAATCTTGCAATCTATATTTTGTCAATTGCTCAAATAAACTAAACTAAACTGTCGATCACACTATACTGGAACACAATTGTTATTTGTTATTTGTATCCCATAATTCTATAGTCCTCTTTCAGAGAACTTGCATTGTAATTGTATTTATTTATTTATTTTTGTCGTGTTCATCTGTGATTCCCCCCCATATTTTATGTGGGGTGATTGTCTAGACAGAAATGACCAATTCCTGGGTTTCCTCCTCAGGTGTGTCGTGCCAAGTCTTTTTTTTTTTGCCGTTCTGTTTTTAAATCTAGTCATTTCAAACTTTCTTTCTTTTTTTTGTTCTTTTTTAATTCATTTATTTGACAGGAACATTGCAGTTCAACATAGTACAAAACAAGCTTGTAGCTGATGCGATGCATAAAGAGTTTATAGCTAGTGCTAATTTTCAACTTCTGTCACGTTTAAAAAATTACAATTGACCAGAGTGCCGAACAAAAATGCTACACACAGATAAAAACAAAGTCAAACAATAAACAGTTTAATTTTAAGGAGCTGTAATTCCTGATGCCTTTCTATGAATTTGATGAGAGTACTCAATTCAAAGTCTACAATGCTATCAGGTTGAAGAACAAATAACGTTTGATAAGCAGATAGAAGAAAAAGTGGCTGTGGATGTGTCTTTCCGTGTTGTTTTCTTTAATGGTGTGCACCTCAAAGAGGAAGTATAGACCATTCATAATATCTCTAGACTTTTCAAAATAATCAAATAGAATGATTTGATCAGCTATGACTTAACTACTGACCGTTGCATGGGTATTATACAAGAAAGATAATACCAAATACTAGAAAATACGATACATTCTTTTATAACATTTTGTTTTTTAAAGTTCTGGATAAAACGTTAAATCTTCCAGTTACTGTACCACATAGCTGATTAGCCCTTTATATTAGGGCTGGGATAATACACTTTTGTCATTTGATCCGATACATATCACGATACGCAGGGGCTGCCTGATACGTATTGCAATACAGTAAGTAATTCTGATACTTGTTTACCTTAAAATGTGTAAAAAGAAAACAGTCACGTGTCCAAAGTTTATTAACCAAATGGCATTTATTGAAGTGTTACGACTGAAAAGTGCATTAACACAAAATTTAACAAAGTGCTGTGTAACCGTTGTTGGAAAACAAAGGAGTGCACGATAAAAATGTCTCCAAACACAAGTATTGAAAGTATTGCGATACTTGATTGCATCGATACTGGGCATTACAGCAAAAAGGGTTGCGATACGATATTTTGTCCCAGCCCTACTTAATATCTTAAACCCTTGAAACACACTTCAAATGTTTGAGGTCACCCAGACAATTTAATGTTTTCCATGAAAGTATGGAATAGCCTTTCTTTCTTTCTTAGAACAAGAATAAAGTGTCGAGTTTCAGAAGAAAGATACTGTTTCTGGCTACTTTGTGAGTTTTATAGCTTATAAATCAGCACAACTGTTTTCAGCTGTGCTAACATTATTGCACAAGGGTTTTCTAATCATCAATTAGCCTTTATGTTAGCCTTCAGCTAACATTACCATTAGCACACTGAAGCGATGGTTGCTGGAAATGGGTGCCTTTCAACACCCATGTATAGGTATGCCATTAAAATTCACCCGTTTCCAGCTAGAGTAGTCATTTACCACATTAACAATGTCTCAACAGGGGTGTCCAACATTTTTTAATTGATGGCCATATATATACAGTATGTATATATATATATATATATATATATATATATATATATATATATTTATTTATTTATTTCAAGAGGGGTTTAACCGTTAGCCTTTATTCATGCTTTGAACCTTATTACCAGCTCTGGCTCTTTATAAAGTGATAAGTAAGTAAAAAACTATCATCTGGCGATGTGTGCCAATATAACAAGAAGCCTCAGGGCCACCAAATATTGGGTTGTATTCCTGATTAATTTAATGTGATCCTTATTGAAAAAACTGTGCTTTCTTTAAAAAATAAGGACATTTTAAGTGAATCCAAACTTTCTTTTATATAGTTCAGGCTGTAAAGCATTACTTTAGCATAATAGATTAGCCTACTGGAGCAATTTCACATTCCAAAAGTTGGGAGTTTTTAAGTTTTTTTTTTTAATCTACACATTTTTTGGGGTAAAATTGGTATTAATGATACTGATTAGCTATAGCAGTATGTGCTTGAGCTCTTGCTGCAGAAATAGGAGACATGTCTATGACTTTATGTGCCGCTGCCTGAACTGTTTTTCTGCCACATTTCCTTGGGTTTCCTCTTTGAGCTGAAAAAGGTCTAATGTGCGAACTCGCTGACCCTGCAGATTCTCTCTCACACACACTCGTATAAACAGCTAATGGCTCCTGCAATTACAGTGCGCCTTTAATTAGTGTTAAAGAAATGTTGCCGTTTTTTTTTTTTTTTTTCTTCAGGAAAGTTTCTCATAACATTAGATGCAATCCCACTGCACCACAACATTTTACTGCGAGCTTACTGCTGAATTGTATGTGCAAGGAAAGTAGATGTGTACATTATTTGTAATGGCTTTTTTTTTTCCACCTATGGATCATCTGGCACTTCAAGCTTCCAAAACAGAAAAAAAAAGTTTTAAAATGAATCACACTAAAGCCACCTTTGTTTTGGTTTCTCACCAGGAACAATGTTTTTCAAACTTGGGGTTTTTCTCATTTTCATCGTCGTAAAAAATGCGGGTCAGTCTAGGTCAGCAGCCGTTTCTGTTGTGGCCATAACCTTTGGACAGATTGTATATGATATCGCTTTGCACAAATAAACTTTCATGACTTCTCCACAGCTGCTACATCATTGCTCCAAGGCCATGTGTTGGTTCGAGCCAAAATATTTTCCTCTCTTCTCTATGTTCTCTACGTCTTTATCCCATTACTTTAGTATTATTTTTGACTTTTGCCAAAGAGGTCACCTGGCATTTACCATCAGGTTTTAATCTCTTTGTTGAAGAGCGAGAACACACAAAATGGCTTTTACCATAATAGAATTTTGGGGGCCTTAATGTTTGCCAGCTGTGTGTGCTGTTTTGCCCACAGTATTGACAGAAAAGTTGACGGACCGCAGACCTACCCTTGTGGAACCCCCTCTGAATTGTGGAAAGAGGAAATACTGCTTGTGGGTGGGTTCAAATGTCCTCTTTTTGATGGTGATGTGAACTTCTGTTTTGAGGGCTGGATAGCTTGAGATCATTTTTGACAGATATAAAAGTATTTTTGTCAAACACATGTCAATAGCCTAAAGCCTTGTTAATTTGGACTGTCATGAGTTGTTTTTGTTTTTTATGGCACTTTGGTCAGTTGTAATTGATTTTGCATGACCCTGAAACACCACAGCCCCTGGGTAAGCATATTGAAGTAGTTCAACTTTGAACTGATGTGTATTGTGACAATTTATTTATTATAAGAATCCACGCAATCAATAATATCTACACCAGTGGTTCTTAACCTTGTCGGAGGTATTGAACCCCACCAGTTTCATATGCGCATTCACCGTACCCTTCTTAATTGGAAAAGCAGGGCGTGTCATCACGAATCATATGAGTCGGGTGTGTGACCTCCGCCGAACCCCTGAGACTGAGTCATCGAACTCCTAAACCCCTGTACTTAAATAGGTGATTTTTTTTTTTTATGTATTTATTTTTATGTTATTTATTTTTTTTTGGGGGGGGGGGGGGTAACTTTAAAACAATAAAATGGAGGGGGGAAAAAAGATCAGAAAACGTAGATGTAGTGGTAGTGGTTTACTCCAAAGTGCACTGATGTTTGCTTCGAATTCCTGACCCTTCATTGTACAGATTCATTACTTAAAACCTCTAGGTATGTACAATATGAAATAGTTTTTAGTATTGCACTTATGGAAAGTGCTTTGGTTAAGCAGGCGCTGATGTAAATGTACAAGAGCAGTCCCTCCCTGAGCTTTTTTCTCCTACCGACCAATATTTTGCATGGAACGGGGGTGGCAGTGGCTGAGCGGGGGTGTGCCAGCTCTGTTATCTTTCTCTCGGGACACGGCCAATGTTGAACTCACAGTGGAATAAAGTTCCATGTCCTGTGGTAGCTTGAAAATGCTAAATGAAGTACATGAGGCTGTGCGATGCTAATGTGAAGATGAGGAGAGAGAAGGGAAAGAAGAACAAGTGCTTGTTGCAGTCAGCTGCTAGCAGCAAGTAGGGAAAAGCTCCAGGGCTCGGAGGTACAGTAGATCCTCCGTGCAGTGGATTCGCCTGGATAGTGCGCCCTCTGTTGGTACAGTGGATCTAGACGTCGGCTTTTAACCTAGCTATTTAAATGTATAATTTCTTATGTTTAATTTGAAAAACGTAGCTGTGTCTGTTGATTTATAAAGATAACATAATTTCGAACAGCATACAAATTGCTTGTTATTTTTTTGTTCCCAAATGACTCTGACTTAAAAAACCCAACCTAACCCTAACAATACAATTGTGAAATTGTATTAACAATAATACAATGTATTAACAAATCTAAATTACTCAAAATAAGACTAACAATCTAACTGTAAATGATAAAATATGACAACAAATAATACCGTTGTGGATCCGCTGCACCGTCGTGGTTCTGCTGCGCCTCCAGCCTGCAGCTTACTATTATTGCTAGCACATGTCAGTCTACCCTGTCTTTCTAAGCCATGACCCTGTGACCTGGCCACGCAAGCACTGTTTGTTTGCACTAGTCTGCGCTAAAAACAGTTGTTGCGCCAGGTGGAAGATCGGGCCCCCTCTGCTTTCTGCTTTCTTAACATCTGCCAAACAATGCTCAGGATGGTCTATGAGCCTATGTCGTCAGCAGCATCATGCACGCTCTTGTCTGCGGGAGCGGCAGCCTGCAGGTGTGCGACACTACAGACTCAACAGGATCCTCAGAAAGGCCAGTCAAGTTATTAGGAAGGGTCTGCTGGTGTGCTCTCTCATGAACAGACTGTTACTGCCACACTGTTCCACTGAGAGGCACAGGAAATCATTACTGCCCGTTACCATCAAACTACTACTGAACTCTGTGCTATGAAAAACCCTTTGCACACTCTACCTCACAGTAAATATGTACTCATATCAGAGTGTGAAATGTTACTTTTTCTATCCCTAGATATTTATTTATGTGTACTCACATTTTATTCTTATGGAGTGCGGATTAGTTTGATTAGTCCCAAGTTATAGTATTTTTGCCTGGATATTTATTTTATATTATCTTAAAATGCTGGGTGTTTTTTTTAATAATGAGGATTACTCCATTGGGAATCAAGAATTTCAGATTGTGATTCTGAACCTCTGTGTGCTCAGACTTTTAGGTGTGTTAAACAACATAATTAAATTAATTAGGTTGTTATGTATCACTGTTACAATTTTATTTTATTTTTTTATCTTTTAAATGACACAATTTATCCCCATAGCTATGTGCATTCTTTTGGCAACTACAATCTATTGCACCACATTTAATGCCTTTCTGCAGTATGTCTTTACCTGGTGTGTCATCCTGCTGTCGCCCTAAATAAATAATGATGCTATAAGCCACTGAAGAACCACGGTGCTCAACATTCATCTTTTGTTTAGTCTCCTTGAGCCACAGAATTGCTCCACTCACAATGTAATGGGTATATGAGACACATGGACACATGCTCAGCTCACGCCTCATGTGGCCTTCTCTATTAATAACTGTTTAGTGCAGGAGTCAGTTTTATAACATTCACTTTTGTCTTGTCGCAAAGCTGCATACATACTGCACGTATGTATGCAGCTTTGCGGCAAGTTATATATGATGTGCTTAGAGACTGTTATTTTTTCATTTTGAATAATAATAATATTCATGACATTTGAGATTAGACAATGAAAGAGTCAATGATATCTTTAGAAAAGTGATGTTTTGCTCCGCCAATCCCAGATTATTGAGAGGGTTAAATCAAGAGAATGGTTACTGCTTCTATTGTGTACATTTAGTTTGGTCAACAAAACCAAAACAAACCTTGATGATGGAGCTTATGCGTGTGATGTGATGTCATAACATATCAAAAGAAAATTGAGTGGCTATTGTATGTCTGCAATGTTATTCTTATGTTATTTGATATGTCCATTCATTTGAGGTTCATAACCTCTACTCTGTGTAACTGACATGTGTGTGACCCAGCGGCTGTATGGGTGGTTAACATGACACCTTTACTTTTGATTACGGTGGCCTCAACAATGCTTCAGGATTAATTGTTTTGTAGGTTTTCTAGTGAGAGGGTCAATCTGCATTGACCTACGAGAATATGAATATGTATATATGTATATATATATATATATATATATATCCATCCATCCATTTCTTCCACTTGTCCGTTGCCGGGTCGTGGGGGCAGCCGCCGGAGCTGCCCAAATCACATTGCACCAGCCCCCATGGCTCCTTCTGCAGGTGGTGGGTCCACGGAAGGACGGCCTCACGGTTCAAACCGGGCCTGTTGGTCTCTCCTAGGGGGCTACCAGTGTAGGCAGACACTGGAGGCAATGTGGGTGAAGTGCCTTGCCAAGGACACAACGACAATGTGCACGGTCAGGAGGCGGGATTCGAACCCACGACCTTCCGATCATGAGACGACCCGCTCTACCATCTGCGCCACTGTCGCCCATATATATATATGTATATATATATATGGGCGTGTACTGTATATATATATATATATATATATATATATATATATATATATATATATATATATATATATATATATATATATATATATATATATATATATATATATATATATATACAGTGCCTTGCGAAAGTATTCGGCCCCCTTGAACTTTTTTGGCCTTTTGCCACATTTCAGGCTTCAAATATAAAGATATAAAACTGTAATTTTTTGTGAAGAATCAACAACAAGTGGGACACAATCATGAAGTGAAACGAAATTTATTGGATATTTCAAACATTTTTAACAAATAAAAAACTGAAAAATTGGGCGCGCAAAATTATTCAGCCCCCTTAAGTTAATACTTTGTAGCGCCACCTTTTGCTGCGATTACTGCTGTAAGTCGCTTGGGGTGTGTCTCAGTTTTGCACATTGAGAGACTGAAATATTTGCCCATTCCTCCTTGCAAAACAGCTCGAGCTCAGTGAAGTTGGATGGACAGCGTTTGTGAACAGCAGTTTTCAGTTCTTTCCACAGATTCTCGATTGGATTCAGGTCCGGACTTTGACTTGGCCATTCTAACACCTGGATATGTTTATTTGTGAACCACTCCATTGTAGATTTTGCTTTATGTTTTGGATCATTGTCTTGTTGGAAGACAAATCTCCGTCCCAGTCTCAGGTCTTTTGCAGACTCCATCAGGTTTTCTTCCAGAATGGTCCTGTATTTGGCTCCATCCATCTTCCCATCAATTTTAACCATCTTCCCTGTCCCTGCTGAAGAAAAGCAGGCCCAAACCATGATGCTGCCACCACCATGTTTGACAGTGGGGATGGTGTGTTCAGGGTGATGAGCTGTGTTGCTTTTACGCTAAACATAACGTTTTGCATTGTTGCCAAAAAGTTCGATTTTGGTTTCATCTGACCAGAGCACCTTCTTCCACATGTTTGGTGTGTCTCCCAGGTGGCTTGTGGTAAACTTTAAATGACACTTTTTATGGATATCTTTAAGAAATGGCTTTCTTCTTGCCACTCTTCCATAAAGGCCAGAGTTGTGCAGTATGACTGATTGTTGTCCTATGGACAGAGTCTCCCACCTCAGCTGTACATTTCTGCAGTTCATCCAGAGTGATCATGGGCCTCTTGGCAGCATCTCTGATCAGTTTTCTCCTTGTATGAGCTGAAAGTTTAGAGGGACGGCCGGGTCTTTGTAGATTTGCAGTGGTCTGATACTCCTTCCATTTCAATATTATCGCTTGCACAGTGCTCCTTGGGATGTTTAAAGCTTGGGAAATCTTTTTGTATCCAAATCCAGCTTTAAACTTCTCCACAACAGTATCTCGGACCTGCCTGGTGTGTTCCTTGTTCTTCATGATGCTCTCTGCGCTTTAAACTGACCTCTGAGACTATCACAGAGCAGGTGCATTTATACGGAGACTTGCTTACACACAGGTGGATTCTACTTATCATCATTAGTCATTTAGGTCAACATTAGATCATTCAGAGATCCTCACTGAACTTCTGGAGAGAGTTTGCTGCACTGAAAGTAAAGGGGCTAAATCATTTTGCACGCCCAATTTTTCAGTTTTTTATTTGTTAAAAATGTTTGAAATATCCAATAAATTTCGTTCCACTTCATGATTGCGTCCCACTTGTTGTTTTACAGTTTTATATCTTTATGTTTGATGCCTGAAATGTGGCAAAAGGGGTCCGAATACTTTCGCAAGGCACTGTATATATATATGTATATATATATATATATATATATATATATATATTATATATATATATATATATATATATATATATATATTGTATATATTAGTTGTAATATTTTAAATTTGTTAGTTTGTTTATTTACTTCAAACTTGCAATTAACAGATTGTAATGAGTTATCTTAGTAACAGACAAAAACATTTAAAAAAAAGTAATGTAACAATCAATTTACATGCATACAGTCTGAAAAGGGCATGGAAGAAGCATTTAGAAACACTAAAATGTCAACCCCCCACACAGCACCACTCAACACGAAACAACATAATACAACAAAACAACATTTTACAGTAACAATCAGTACACAAGACAAAGACAGACAGGCCTAAACTTACTCTACACCCCTTCTTCCCTATAGAAACACATAGTAAACATTGTACACAACGAATAATGCCAAAATAGTAATAGTAAACAAACGCTGTAATAGCATTACAGGAGGAGGAGAATATGGAGGGAAAGCTTTTATAGAGCAGTGCTTAAACAGTGCAAGAATGTGTTTAAGAAGCCTCCGCTACACAGAGCTCCTTCTGTGAAAAGGTCAAATCATTCATTCGTGCACTTCTTTTTTCTTCCCCTCCGCAACCTTTATTCACCGTTCCCCTGTGCCCCAGCAGCCAGACTTACTCCTTGTGTTTATATCTTGGCCCATGTATCATAAGCTAAAACGAAGCTGCCCTTTACCTTTTGTAGAAATAGTTGGAAATCCAAACGTTCGCAAGCTTTTAAACTATTTTGACAGCTCTCTCTGCTTTTTTCCATCACCCCCCTGAGCACTGGAAACTGCGGGCCATGCATATGCGTGGAAATGGACAGGCGTGCGCCCCATTTCCCGTTAGCTGACATGAAAGATATTTCACAACTTGTGAAGTAGTCTTCTGTGAGACGCCAGGGTGCTCAGTCAGATATCACTGTAACACCACCAACTGCCCATTAAGGAACCAAATCTTGTTTTCTTTCAGGACAGACTGGCTTTTTGGTGCTGTGCCAAAAAAAGTCATATTTAATTCAGCCGCATATTTGGCACTGGAAAAATGACTTCCATCGGTCCATGCAGAGGTGAAACACACAGCACCACTCAATTGCCAGTCACTATGGGAATGAGAACTACATTCTTTAAAAAAAAATACATTTGTTATTATTATTTTACCTCATAAGGTGAATTATTACAGACTGTAACATCCAGGTACAACTTTATGATATCAATAATAATGATTAAAAAAATAAAGCAAAATAAAGCATTAGTCTTGCATTGGGCTTTTCCAGACACTTATTGTGTGCATTATTCATTCACGCTATGCCCGGTGGTGGTAAGCTTTGTATGCCTGAGTTGCCTTGGGGTAGACAGACTGTATGTAGTGAGCCTGCCACCACCAACCCCTTTCACACACCACTCACTGAGACTAACTGACCATCATTTTACTTTTTTTGGTAAGATTTTGGAGCTTCTGATGCATCTCTTAATAGATGCTGACCACTGCAAAGGAGTAACATTTCACTAGAGCTGCAGTTTGGAAGATGCTTGGTACACCATAATTCAGCTAACTTTCTTTAATCCAAATACACCTGCTCGTTTTTCAGGGGACAAAATGTTCAGTTTCTGATGCATAGGATGATGAAAGTGAATTGTTGCCTTGTTTTTTGTTTGACTTTGAAAACAGTGAGCGTATGTGGAATGAACAGTTTGTACCAGATTTCAGTGTTTATTTACCCATTCCCATCTGTGTTCTGTGTTCTTTATTTGCACCAGGAGAGGTTCTGAGCCTGATGGAAGATCTGTTCTCGGGCCTTGGTTCGGGATGCATACTAGCAGGACGGAGGGCGGGGGAGCACCCTCACTCACTCCTCTACTCTGTGCTCTTCAAGTGCCTCGAACCAGACAGTCTCTATAGGTAAGTCTACTGTGCCTCCTTCATCTTTCATGTGTTCTTTTAATCCCTACCTGTAGAATAACTGATTTATCATGGCTTCCTCAGTGTATGACGGGACATTAGTCTCTCAGAAGGTCTTTACCATATGTAAAACGCACCTGAATGGTTCCAGATACTATTAGTTGTAAAAGAAAAACAGGAAGGCGGTAGAATTATTTGGGGGAGGTCTCTGTTTTCCCATTTATTTAAAAAAAACATAGGAAAACTGAAGACAAGCAAATGTGAATATCAGATTCTAGCTGACCCAATATTTTTGAGGGATGTGTCAACTGGTCTTACCCAAAAAACTACCATAAAATCTTAAAATATGTTAATATTTAGAGTTTTTATCGATTGTTAAGACTAAATTCCATTGTCTGCACACACAACATTTTTTTGCTCATATAAACACATTATTTCACTCATGGCACATCATACACTCATTCCGTGCACTAATGAATCAGAGTATAGAGCTTATGCGTGGGAGGTCATAAGAAAATTGAGTGGCTATACGTTTGTTAAGTGTGACATCACACACAATAATAAGTTACTTCTGGGTCCAAACTGTGGACAGTTCCATTGACAAACACAGCAAAAGAATGTGTTTGAATCTCTTGCTGAAATAACAACAGAAAGCTGTTTTACATAATTAGAATAATATATCTCACCATTTCTCCAGGAAAAATAAAGGTTTTTTTTTTATATTTGAAATAAGCGTTCTTTGTGTATGGAAAAATAATTTGATAATAAATGTCAGAAAATCGGGAGTAAAAGTAATATAGTAACACTTTATAATAACGGTACATGAATTCATCATGACTTCATTAATTATGAATTAATGTGAGTTCATGATGCTTCATGCGACCTGTAGGAGCACTGAGCTGCTAGCGTGGGCCGGCGCTTGGGGGGGGCAAGTAGGGTGAAGTGTCTTCCCCAAGGACACAACGACAGTGTGCATTTTGGCAGGAGCTGGGTTTCGAACCCCCGACCTACCGATCACGAGACGACCCACTAACAACTGCGCCAGTGTCGCACAACTTGCAAATACAGTGCCTCTGAAAAAGTACTAATACACCCTGAACTTTTGCACATTTTGTCATGTTTACAACCATAAACATACAGATTTTATTTTTAATTTTTTACTCAAAGTTCACACACAAGCAACAGACAGCTGTGAAGTGAAAGCAAAATGATACATGATTCTGTTATTTTTCAAAAAATAGAAAAGTGGGGCGTGCACAAGTATTCATACAGCATGAAATAATACTTTGTGGAACCCCCTTTTGCTGCAATAACAGCAGCAAGTCTTCTGGGGTATGACTCTACAAGATTTGCACATCTAGAGACTGACATTTTAGCCCATTCCTCTTTACAAAACAACTCAAGCTCTGTCAAATTAGAAGGAGAGCGTTTGTGAACAGCAGTTTTCAGGTCTTTCCACAGATTTTCAATAGGATTTAGGTCAGGACTTTGACTGGGCCATTCTAACACATTAATATGTTTTTTTTTTTAAACCATTCCATTGTAGTTTTAGCTTTGTGTTTAGGGTCATTGTCCTGCTGGAAGGTGAATCTCCGCCTCAGCCTCAATTCTCTTGCTGACTCCAGCAGGTTTCCTCCAAAATGTCTCTGTATTTGGCTCCATCCATCTTCCCAACTATTCTTACAATCTTCCCAGGCCCCCTGAGGAAAAGCAGCCCCATAGCATGATGCTCCTCCCACCATATTTGACACTGGGAATGGTGCACTCAGGACGATGAGCAGTGTTAGGTTTGTGCCATACATAACGTTTTTCATTTGGGTCAAAAAGTTAAATTTTTGTTTCATCTGACCAAAGCACCTTCTTCCACATGGTAGCTGTGTCCTCCATTTGACTTCTAGCAAACTTCAAACGGGATTTCTCCTGCATCTCCTTTCAATTATGGTTTTCTTCTTGCCACTCGTCCATGAAGGCCAGATTTGTGTAGAGTACGACTTATAGTTGTCCCATGTACAGATTCCCCCAGCTCAGCGGCAGTACATCGCAGCTCCTATAGAGTTATCTTAGAGCACTTGGTTGCATTTCTGACCAGTGCTCTCCTTGTTCGGTCTGTTAGTTTAGGTGGACGCCCGTGTCTTGGTAAATTCGCAGTGGTGCTATACTCTTTCCATTTCCGAATGATGGATTGAACAGTGCTCCGTGAGATGTTCAAATCTTGGGAAATCTTTGTATAACTTAGTGCTGCTTTAAACTTCTCCACAGCTTTATCCCTGACCTCTCTGGTGTGCTCCTTGGCCTTCATGATGTTGCTTAGTGACCAATACACTCTGACCATAGCTCTGAGGCCCTCACAGAACAGCTGTAATTATACTGAGAGTAGATTACACACAGTGGCCTCTATTTAATGGTTAGGGCAAGGTGTGAACTTTCTGCAGTCATTAGGAATGTTATAAAGGCAATTTAATGCACTCAGAAAATGCTGTATGAATACTTATGCACAACCCACTTTTCACTTTCTATTTTTTGAAAATTAACAGAATCATGTATCATTTTGCTTTCACTTCACAGTTGTCTGTTACTTGTGTGTGAACTTTGAGTAAAAATTCAAAATAAAATCTTTATGTTTAGGGTTGTAAACATGACAAAATGTGCAAAAGTTCAAGGTGTATTAGTACTTTTGAGAGGCACTGTAGGTTGGAGGTTCGAATCAAGACTCCCAAATGTGCACACTGTCGTTGTGTCCCTGGCCAAGACACTTCACCCACCTTGCCTCTGAGAATGTAGTGAAGGAAGCTGAAATTACCCATGATGCACTGCAACATTGTTTTTTTTCTCGCAAAACTTACTTTGAACCACGTTTGTGCAAAAACATTATTGTAATAATATCATTGGTAGAAGTATTGTAAGCAAGTAAAGGTGTAAAAAGAGGTTTGTATAAAGTCAATGAAAGGCTTAATAAATAGGCCTCTTTATTGAGAAATTAGGCGTATGGTTGTTCACGTAAGTCTGCAATTGTAGCGATTAACAACTGGACCTGCTAAATATATTTATTATTTGAATTTAATTTCTTACAAATCCTTGCAGAAATGTTATTATTTTATTCAGGCCAAAATGTTCAAACAGTAAGACATCCAACCAAAACCAGTTTATAAACAGCTTTTATTCATAAAACAGTAGTTTTTCTAAGCATAATTTCATGTTTTATCGACTGGACACGTGACATGACGCAGATGCTCGCTGTGAAGGCCGTTCCAATTGAGCTCAAATGTGGTGGTGAGAGGACACTCGGCTTCGTTTTGGATGAGCCCACCACCGAGGACGTCAACAAATAGATCCTCGCAATTGAAGAACAGCCAACGTCTCCGAGCTGGCCTGGTGTCGCCGCGGGTCCCCCAGAACAGCTGGAGGAGGTGTGCGTGGATTGGGAAGTCTGGGCATCTCTGCTGAGACTGCTGCCCCCGCATCCCGGCCCTGGATAAAGCGGAAGGATGGATGGATGGATGGATGGATGGATGGATGGATGGATGGATGGATGGATGGATGGATGGATGGATGGATGGATGGATGGATGGATGGATGGATGGATGGATGGATGGATGGATGGATGGATGGATGGATGGATGGATGGATGGATGGAGAGCTAAAGTTCCATTGGACCCGGAAGTAGAGTGATGACATCATCACTTAACAAACCTATCTCTGCAATGTTATTCTTGTGTTGTTTTTGAGTTGTCCCTCAATTTGACATTCCATCTTATTTTAGTATTTTATTTAGTTCATTCATTTGGAGGTTCCATCTCTATTTCTATTTTCTATTTCTATTTAAATAGTAATAATTATTTGAGCTGAACCAACCAGGACCAACAGCATCAAAACTGTATTTTTTTAAGTAGTACCTGCTTATGATACTTTTATTTTTTCGATACCAGTAATACCTAAACTTTTTCCAATACCATACCGGTATCGTTTAACAGTACCCAGCCCTCGTCATAATCAATGAGAAATCAGCCTTTGTCTTTGTGTCATTGCAGTTTCATACAAAACACACTGATTGAACAGCGTTTGTGTTTAGCTGTGCAGTGTCTTCCTTCTGGTGCTCAAGTTTTGACAAAGTTCACATTTTGAAAACAAAGTGCGCTTTTGATGCTTAAGTACAGAGTAAACTTGAGTCCTCATGAAGAAAACTGTGTGCAGTGTTCGGGGAAATGTGTGCAACGAGTCAGGAACAGTGTCTGACAAAAAAAATGTATAAATGTTTTTTACCAACTAGAGGTCCAAATAGTTTATGCATCCATCATTGATTTTGTGTCTTTTTGTTTGTTTGTTTGTTTGTTTGTTTGTTTGTTTGTTTGTTTGTTTGTTACCTTTTTCACAGGTGTCAACCTTTATGATTCTTTTAGCCTAATAAATACAAGTTAAATTCCAAGAAGTTGTCTGATTAGAAAGCAATATGGCCGCTGTCCATAAGAGTTTTATGGGATGACAAATATACCTGAAATGGAGTTGTTAAGTGTGATATCACACTGTTGACAGTTCCATAGACAAACACAGCAAAACCAGCAACTTTATCTTATCAAACTCCATAATTGAAATATAGATTGCAGAAAAAATAGACCATCATCCCATCATCAAAAGTGTACAAATTCAAAGTGCACTATTTACTGCCAAAACATTACTATTAAGTGTTTTTCTTCTCCAATGTGTTGTTTAAGTATAAGTTTAATACAATTTGGTGTGCTTGAATGGATCGTTTTATTGCTTTTATGGAAACAGGCTAAGGGCAGGAGTAGAAATTTAAGATCATATACCAAAAAAAAGTTTTGTTATTAGTGTTATTTTGATTTTCTCTATTTTCCAGATGTGTAATTCATCTGACTTTTGTTTATGAGTCCATGATATAGTATTAAATGCTTAAATGTGCTTAAATGTGTGACTGTGACTCAGTGGTTTGGGTGTTCATCCATTAATCCAAGGGGCAGCGGTACAATGTATAAATGTGGAGTGTGTGTGTGTGCTTGGTGGTGGTCGGAGGGGCAGATGCTATACTCACCGTGGCCTATTATCTTAGCTTTCGGCATGGTACTTAGAACTCAAATTTTGTTCAACTTCACAAGCAGTTCTGATTGTATCTACACTTGCACTCACACATTTGTGCTAAGCCCAAGCTCGATTGGGGAGGGGTCTGTGTCCCCGAATGGCCTGTACTCACACCTGCACTAACTGACCGGGCTGCAGCCTGATTACATCGTTCTGAGATGTTGTTTGTTTACAAGTCGCGCCAAAACGCAGCACGTTTAATGCGGAGGGGTAGAAAAAAGTACCCATTGTGATTAAACAATGCGAGCTTGCTTTGGGCCCTGTTCGTGAGATGCGCTCCTCTGATGAGTTTTAGACTATGATGCAGAACAAGGAGCATCGAAAGCAAAGGATACAAGAGCGCGAGGCTTCCCACTATCGCTGCTGCATGCTCTCTTCACTCATCACTCACGAGTTTTAAATAGGGATGGGAATCGAGAACCGGTTCTACAAGTAGACCCGGTTCTGTTTACGCAAAGCATCAGAACCGTACGTCTACTTCATTATCGATCCCTCTTATCGATGCTGCCGCTCTGAAAACACTTTTTTTTGCGCCGCGGAGCTAGACGCACGTGTGTAATGACATAGCTCTCCGGTCTGTTGACGCTGCTTCGAAGTAAGCAGGGAAACATTCTACCCCTTAGCCTCCGCTTCGCCTTTCCCTCCGTTTTACGCGTTCACTAGACGAAAGGGTGTTGTCAATTAAAACAGTCCATTGTTATAAACGTGTCAGTTCTACGTTTTCGTTTTGCAGCTGCGAACGCTCCATTTATTTGTGCTGTATTGCTGTTTTCTTTCGATACGTCGCTATTGACATGACACAACGGGGTTCAGTGCCTCGCTGCTGCGCCCGGTGTCTCTCCCCGTGCCGCTGTGCTCTGAGCGCGGGTCCGAGACTGTCTGTCCCCGGTCTGAGCGCACCTCAGCAGGCTCCGCTCAGGCCCGGGGCTCAGAGCGGAGCCTGTGGCTGCCTGTCCCCGCCCTGAGTGCACTGTGCACGGGTCTACCTCTACCCGTCCCCGCTATGAGTGCACTATATGAGCGGATCGGCTGGTCTCTCGCAGCTCTGGCTAACGGGCTGCAACAGAAGTAGTTCACACGGACAGGGGGAAGGAGAATGTAGCGCCGGATGAAGCAGAAATGAAAATCTGTAGGGTTTGGGCTGAGACCGAGTCCTGTTGTTTAGGTGTTACAAAACAGCATCAGTCTGGTACAAGTTACAGACACTTGTGGAAAAGTACAAATGTTCCCATTATATTTGAGGATGCCAGGCAGGCTGAGTGCCAGCAGGAGCCACAGTATATTTGGAAACTTGCTTAATTTAAAGAATATTTTTTCTTGGGAAAACTAACAATGTGTCTTTTTTGATAGAGTTTATCGAAAGCACATTCATTCCTTGCTTTTCCCCAACACACAGACAAGTCAGGCATAGATAGGAGAATCGATAAAGAATCGAATCGCTGGTAAAATTATTGATGGCATTGATATCAATAAAATCTTATCAATTCCCATCCCTAGTTTTAAATATAGCCTTTTCTCACTTTTTTGACAGCTGCATTGTGCGCATGTGTAGCAGAGTGAGGTTTTTTAACCTTAGCTTTAGGACACACAGGTAAGTTCCATTGAAAAAGGGCACAAGTGTTCCATTAGTTAAACAGAATTTATTTGTGACAAAATGTTTTTTTTCTTTCATTTCATAAGTATGCTTAATTTAAAACCTTTAGCACAGATGTATGTTTAGTCCATGAGATACAGATTTCATATTTGGGGCAAGAGTCCTCCAACTAGTCCCCGCCAACCGCTGGACAGACCCAAATCACAGACAGCGATGGGCAGCGCCGGCGCTACTGCCGTGGGGCCTGTAAATGAATAGTTACAGTTACAGATATATGCTTAAGTGGCCTAAGATACCTGCCGTCACAGCTGGAAAACGTACCGGTTAGCGCCACCTTGTGTGCGCTGTTCTAAGGGACGACGCTCATCACAGTGCCATCGGGGAACCGCAAACCCAATACACTGCGACGCTACAGCGTTGCGCCATGACGCGCTCCCGTGAACGGACCCACATGGTTAGGGTTAGAGTTACGCTTGCTAATCAGGTCGAGCATAAAGGATGAATTTAAAATAAATGTTGCAAAGATATCTATCTGTCGGACAGAGCACCCCAGCGCCAGCACCGGGTACAACAGGCAGCGGGAGATACACAAGGTCAGAGGGCAAACAACACGAAACCGGGGCCTTTTATAGTGCGCCCCCAGCGGGCGTGCGGGAACAACACTACCTCAAATTACTCACAACATCACACATGCATGAGCAACCTAAAGTCCAGAACCGAACTGCGACCGGACACAGTTTGGTCGCACTCACAGAACACAATTGAGCTGCACTTTAGGAGCTTTCCGAGCTCTGCTGGACACTTCGTATGGACAAGTGTGAGTGCATTCTTAGGCTACCTGTGTTATTCAATCTGTTTGACTCTAGCTTGTCTATTGGACTCAGCTGGAAATGTATTGTAACCAAGTTGACTTTAATCTTGTCTCTGACCACATTTTATGAGTACAATGTTTCCCATTATAAAAGCATTCATTAAACATTATATTGTGGTCATGTTTGCATCCTTTTCCAAACAACAATGACTGAGCAGTTAGACCACATCCTCCCATGGGTGTCTACAATTCCCACTGAAAATGTTCTTTTGTTTCCGGGGGTGAATTTTGTTACCTTCTCCTGAACAACAGCTGGCTTGAGTTAAGCGTGGCAGTACACGGAGTCTCGATGTGATGAAAGCTGCTGCTGGTGTTTTTTGTTAGTTCTGGACACAGAAGGAGATGTTTTAAGACATCTATGGTTTATCAGATATTTGTCACTACAGCAAGTTACTATGGAATGTGACTGCTTTAACATTTTGTTCACAGCAGACGAAAGGCACAGGTTAGTTGTGGCAGCCTCGATTTTGTAGTTTATTGTCATCAAGACTGATGCAAGAATTCAAAAATAAATTATTTTATGTTGAGCAATCATTTGGGGTTTATAGTATGTATATTAAATCAAAACTATTCATGCAATCAGATCAAAATAATTAATGTTACATTATGTACTCCACTCCCCTTCCTCTCCCAGAAATAATCAAATGTTCACTAAAAATAGTCTCATCTGTTGTTCTTTACTTGCAATCTCTCCTGGTTCTGCTCATGTGTATCATCTGTGTGGTTGGTTGGTTGGTTGAGCGGTTGAGCAGGTTTTTAGCTTTTTAAATGTTCTTTTCCCTATTGCACTAGTGCACTGTACAAGTCTGGACTTAGAGGGACAACAATGTTTATTTAATTAATTAATGTGAATGATGTAAGTATGTAGTGGAATGGTTTCTTTCTTCTCTATGCTCTCATACATTGCTGATGATCT
The DNA here is from genome assembly GCA_007210695.1 of Neogobius melanostomus. NCBI lineage: Eukaryota > Metazoa > Chordata > Actinopteri > Gobiiformes > Gobiidae > Neogobius > Neogobius melanostomus. The sequence goes on along the minus strand of VHKM01000221.1, from coordinate 2,838,988 downwards.
TAAGTGTCTTTATGCAATATGGAAAGTTAATATGATCTACAAATAAAATGTGTTTATTACATAAACTAAAGATACCAATGAATGAATTGGTCGGCCTCTGTCAGAGTTCCTAACAAAGACGTCTTACAAGCTACTCGATACTGACTTTGTAGCCCTGTTATCTGTGTTAGGCATTCTGTACAATGTTGTTTTCCAGATAAGGACAGCATTAACGTCGAAATTACGTCTGTGGGCACATCTGTTTGCAGCCAACTCTGCCTTTCTTAATCAACAGTGTGATAAGAGCTCCACTGGTGTAGGCCTCGCACTCAGTCATTACAAGGCTGAGGCCTAGCATTTCCATGTCAACTAAAGACTGAGGCTACTGCGCTGGGCACAAGATCATTTCTTTATTATTTGTGGTTATCATAAATTTGTACAATTTCCATTTACAATGTTTTGGGTTATTGTTTTTTTTCCCCACCACCCTGCACAGTGATCTGGAGAGAGAGAGAGAGAGAGAGAGAGAGAAAGAGAGAAAGATGGAGAATGAGAGGAGAGGGAAAGGAAAGAAAAGAAAGGATAAAGGCAATATAAAGATATTTTAAAAGGGTAAATGTTAAGCGGTTCTATTCCTGAAAATGCAATCATATCTTTACCACAATGCAGTTTGTTGTAGTTGCTTGCTTTTATTGACTAGTAAGAGGAGCTAAGCTTTTACTCTTACTATGAATAAAAACATATCTTCTATGAACCTTTTTTTTTTTTGGCCATTTATAAGAATAATTTATGAATGAAAATACAAACCCTTTTTTTTCACTCATGGTCAGTGATGTTGTGATGCCATTATTGTGAAAATGTAAGAACAAAATGTGTTCTTATTTCAAATCATCATATCAAAATAAAATACCAAAATGACCCTGTTGAAAAGTTTACACACCCCAGTTCCTAATACCGTGTATTGCCCCTTTAACTAGCCAGAGTGATACCCCTATGTATTATTCTATACAGAGGGGTATCGCCCTCGTTCGCGGCAGTAGAAAACTTAAACAAGCCCGTGCAATCAGATTTGTTTATTTGCGGTCACGTGTTGTTCGCGAGCAGCGCCACTCACGGGACGCCAAAGTCCCCTCAATAACAATCTACGGATGGCACACGGGAGAGAGAGTGAGCTTTTTGCTAATTGGCAGTAAATGACCAAAATAGTTTTGAGAGTCACAATCCTGTGCGAATATTAATGCAAAACTGCTTATAACTCCGCATCAATGGCAGACCCCGCCCTTCGCTGATTGGTTTACTCCGCTTCAAGTTTGCTTGCGTATGTATGGCTGTGGAAATGGGGTTAATGCTACGGTGACCAGACTCAATCGCTGGTACAACCATTAGTCTGGTTTCCGGGCAATCCTTTAGCATCAATGACAGGTTGGAGTCTTTTGTGGTAGTTGCAAAGAAAGTTCTGTATATAATATGCCTTGTTGTCAACAAGGTCTATGATGGCCTGTGATGAAAAGTGCACCATTCCTACGGTGGTTCGTTGGTGTTTTGGGGATGTGCGAGTTACCAAGGGACTGGAAACCTGGTCAAAATTGATGGCAGGATGAATGCAGCAGCTTATCAAAAAATACTGGAGGAGAATTTGCGCTCATCAGCCCGAAAGTTGTGCATGGGTCGCACTTGGATGTTTCAACAAGACAATGATCCAAAACACAAGGCCAAGTCGACCTGCCACTGGCTCCAGCAGAATAAGGTGGAGGTCCCGTAAGTGGGGAGAGCTCAAACGCGCTGTTCATGCAAGACAGCCCAGGAATTTATAGGAACTGGAGGCTTTTTGCCAGGAAGAATGGGCCGCTTTTATACAGAACCTTCTCCACAACTACCACAGAAGACTCCAAGCTGTCATTGATGCTAAAGGTATTAGGAACTGGAGTGTGTAAACTTTTCAACAGGGTCATTTTGGTATTATACTTTGTTATGGTAATTTGACATAGTTCACACGATTTTTTCACAATAAATGGCTTCACATCATCATTGACCATGAGTGAAAAAAAGATTTTAGTGTTTTCATTCATATTCTTTGAGAATTGGCCAAAAAAATCCACCAGGGTGTGTGTCTACACCTTATTGGCACAACTGTGTATCAGGCTATTTTCAAAGGAAGACGGTGTCCTTGAATAACTGACTGTATAGACAGCGTGTGGTATTCTTATCTGCTGAGGATTAATGGAAAGAGGGGGGGGGGTAATTGGATTATTCAACTTTTCCAGATTTTCCATTGTATGATTATTACCAAGTACTTGATATCGTATGTCAATCAACTTCTGCTAGAATGCTAAAACACTGTGGACTGTCCTGAAATTGCCTTGCTGGAAATATCTGCTACATAAATTATCAACAAAATGTGTTTTTGAGCTTATTGTGATTTTATTGTGTGTTTTCTGTCTAGCAGAAGTCCTTTAAAGAATGAGACTGGTGCTGCAGTTACAGTAAAAACCCTTTTGGTATTATTCATATAAATGCACTCTCTACAGCCACAACCATCATTTAACTCATCTCCATCGCAGAAACAAAATAGTAACAATTTCAAAATTGTGTTTTTGTATTTAAAAGCTTGTTGATAATTCTAACACATAAATCCCATTAAGCAGGTCAGAGTGTCTATTCACATATACGAGTGGTTCTCAATGTGTGGGTTTGCCACCTGTGGCGAGACCTTTTTCAGTGGGACTCGCAAGCCATATGAAAACACTAAAGGGATCATTTACTAAGCGTTTAACACGTACAAACACAGTATAGTGTATTAAAGTGAAGCAAAAATCAAGTGCAGTTGATATTGAGTGCAGTTGAAGGCCGCAGCGCAAACTTGGCGCATGGGTCCTGTTGTCACGGTTTATACGGGACCCAAAAACAGAACACAGCAGGTAAGTGAATTGTGATTTATTCACACAAAAGGTAGATGTAAATCTTTAAGATAGAAGGTAAGTAGTGGCTGGCAGGCAGGTAAGTAGGCAGGTAGACAGGCAGGTAAGTAGGCACCTGAACAAAAAAGGTAAGTGTAAGTATTAACGAACAATGCACGAAACTAGTGTTGAGCCAAAGTCACTAATAAGGATGTGGTAACAACAAACCAGCGCCGAGGGATTGAAGACTCAGGCTTGTATACACAACTGCTGATGAAGGTGGAATGGGAAACAGGTGTGCAAACTGCCAAACACGGTCTGGCCATGCCCACGTCACGCCCAGGAAAGGAGGAGCCGGCCTGCACAGAAGGGAGACAAACACAAAAACCGGGCGATCTCCCAATCCAGGACTGGGTCTTGATACTGATAAATATGCAAATGAAGGCATTTATTTATCTTAACTATGTGAAGTAAAACTGCGCAAGAAATGTGTACGTTACAATACAATGCAGTCAGCACACCAATGTGGCGTTCTAAACGTTTACAAATGTTTGTATCTGGCTCATTTACAAAGATAAAATAATAATTGGGTTGTTTTGATGGTGTGCGGGGTTATAAAGACAGTTACCTGGTTTCTGCTGCGCCAACACGTACACAATTCAATAATTGAAGGCAACAGACATAAGTCACAGCCAGTAGCTATAGTCTAGTTCCCTAAAGCCATGAGGTTTGATTTACTATAATACAAATAATTAAGCTGTTCAGCTGTTCAGCGCAGCGTGAACGTGACGTGAGGAGGACGTGGATTGCAAACACACATTCAAGAAAATGTATAGATCATCTGAATTTGGAGCAACATAACCACCTCTTCTACATCATAAAGACATAAGTGAAACAGAAACAGCGCCTGAAAAAAAGAGGGAAAGCTTTATGACAAGCAGCAGCTTTGGTTTAAAATGTTTTTCCCGAGCTCAGGCATTTGGATCAGAGGAATTATACTGTATGCTTCAATAAACTTATGAAAACACGGACACGGACGCAATAAAGAACGCACTGGATTTTATCATGACATGATCGATGGACAGACAGGTTCAACCTGCAAAGATTTTTTTTAGGTTGGACTAAATACTTGTCATAACTTGTCATCCTAATATGATGGTGGGTCCCCAGGCTTTACAGTTTCGAACCACTAGCATAAGCCAATCCAAATACCTCACGTTCCACCCTCTCTTATCAAACAACTACATCCACCAACTCTCCTTTTGTCTGTGTTTAGTGACAGAAATCATGCTTAAACCCATCAGTTATATTTTCTATACAGGCAAATGTTGCGCCAGTGCACTTCAGGACTGTCTGGCATATCCAGAGCCAGTCACGCTCTGGGTAACCAGTCTGTCTATGGAAATCAAAGTTATGGCTATAGATACACATGGCAAGGGGCGTGGCTTCACCGAGGGGGAAAATAGAATCTTACGGGAAACACTATTTTCCACTCCTTTTAGCCATTTTCTGATGGAATATGAACTCATTTATCACACTTAAATAAAGTCAAGTCTAAATCGGGTCCATAAGGATATTTTTTCACAGCAGAAGTGAAAAGACGGCAGTCGTAGCTAGCGCTAGCTAGCGTTGGCATTACCACAATTCATTCTCCGTTATTTATGCATTTATGGGCTGTTAAACCACTTTGCTCCTCGTCATGTCTTTGTATATTTATTGGGTAGAAAACTATATCAATAATTCAGCATTTGTTAAAGTAGTTTTTGAATAATTAAAGAAAGTTTAGATTTTTCTCCAAATTGTTTTCCCCCTCCTCCTGTGGACCCACAGAAGGAGGGGGAGTATAATACTTATACAAATGGGCACTGATGCAACCGTTAAATGCCAATCTGATCTCTGGAATTTGATGTCATGTGAATCTTTAAGCGGGCATTCTATTCTCCACATTGAGATGATTGTGTGTGTCTTTGATGTATCTCTCAAGCTCACTTTACTGAGGTGAGTGCAAATGCTGATGTCACGGAAACTCACACCATGGCCAAAAATACTGCCCTAATGTTCCTGTGGCACTTTGTCTCACTCTATATCCCGGTCGGACTTTTGGCCCGTCTCTCTCCTGTCTCATTAAATTATTGGACAATGCTTATTTTTATGGTTACATTTACACCACCATTAATCTGACTAATATCTAGATGTTAGTCTGTGTTGTTAATACAGCGTTGTTAATGCAGCATGACATACAAAACACACACGTAAAAAAGGTGCTTTATTCATACGCCTTTCTAGCATGTATAGTCGTTCAATTTATATGCATTTGAGTATGTGAGAACAGGTTGCTACTGAAGGCCCTGACTGAAACACCACGGCACACAACTGAGAATGAGCATGGGGAAACTCAGAAAATTAGTGAAACACCTGCAAAGGGTCCCTGAGACTTTAAATGGTCTCTCAGTGGTTCAGTAGAATTCACCATCATGGGGAAGACTGCTGACCTGACTGTTGTGCAGAAAACCAAATTTATGGATTGTGGATTTTGTTTTTCTTCATGCAGTTCATATTTTGTAGTAGCTGGTATTATTCTCTAAATTAATGTGGGCTTGAAATGTTTAGAGGACATTTGAGGTAAAAATTGCACATATAATTTCATTGAAGTCAAGAGGAGGTCTGTTGCTGCATAATCCCCCAAACCCCAATAAATGTCCATGTACTCCTTTTCGGGCTTTAAAGAATATTTTTTTACAAATTGTCCATCACCATCCCACCTCTTTGTATATGGCCCTATAATTCTTCGTGTGTGCATGTTACATGGCTGTTGTTTTGCTCTGCATGGTGACCAAGCCTGTCTTTCTTTTATGAGGCTGGTGGGGGAATACCACATCCACCCGACGGACAACAAGACGGGACCAACTATGTGAACAATGTCCACTCAGCTCAGGTTACACTCACAACCCCAAATGCATTCTCAACATAAAATAAGCAACTGGTTTTAGGAAGAAGAACAAACATTTTTGAAATGTTGGTGACTATTACAATAGGAATGTCAGCTGACTCTTAGATACTTTTCATGGAGTTGTTGTGGTTGGTTTCCAGTCATTTGTTTGTTTTTTCGGGTTAACTATGGAAATGCTGCTGAAAGCTCAGTCTTTCATATCTGGGAAAACACATTTCTCAGCAGTTAATTTACTTCATTCCAGAGAAAAAAAACAAATGGTAGAAAAGCCACAAATATGATATTTCATTCTTTCACATTACACAGTATCTCCCTTTAACCCCTCTATGTGCATTGTGCAGCTGCCTGTGCCTTCTCAATCAGGCCCAAGTTCATCACTGAAATATACAATAACGTGTTGTCAAATAAAACTGACTATACCTTGCGTTGGAATCTACTATAAACATACTGTTTGTCAACTTTGTTTTTCTTTCATATCTAGAAGAAAAACACAGCCTTGGACAATTTTTTGTTTGTTTATTTGAGCAGTATGTTAACTGCTCAAATAAACAAACTAAATTGTAGTGGCGAAGCAAAAGCTTATGAGCGCCCACCCTCGAAATCATTACAATAAAACATTTTCATATCACAATAGTACAAAGCATCTAGACTCCTCAGAAACCTACGCCAGGATCCTGTTTGTGGACTTCAACTTTGCCTTCAACACCATCCTCCCTGCTGCAAGACAAGCTCTACCAGCCCGACTCCCTCTGCAGGTGGATCACTGACTTCCTGATGGACCGGAGACAGCATGTGCGGCTGGGGAATATCATCTCGGACACTCGGACTACAAACACTGTAATTCCTCAGGGCTGTGTACTTTCCCCCGGCTCTTCTCCCTGTACACAAACTGCTGCACCTCCAGTCACCAGTCCGTAAAACTGATCAAGTTTGCGGACGACACCACCTCATCAGGCTCATCTCGGACAGTGATGAGTCCGCCTACAAGAGAGAGGTGGACCGGCTGGGTCCTGGTACAGCCACAACAACCTGGAGCTGAACGCCCAGACGGCAGTGGAGATGATCGTGGGCTTCAGGCAAGACACAGCCCCACCATCCCCCTTCATCTTGACAGACTCTCCCACCCCCATCTCCATCGTGGACTCCTTCCCCCCCCCCCCCCCCCCTCCCCCGCACGCACGCTGTCACTCTCTCTCTCTCTCTCTCTCTCTCTCCTTCCCCTCTGAGAAGCAGGTGGGGGAGGGGCGCTCATGGGATCTTTCAGGGAGTATGCGACGGACAATTGTCGTTGCACCTTGTCAATGCTGCTGCAGTGACTTTATTCTCTTGGTCGTTTCTGTCAAATCTGATGGCCCTCTGGGGGCCCCTGCTGGCTTGGGGGCCCCAGGCAGCTGCCTGCCTTGCCTTATGGCAAACTCTGCCCAGAACCTCAAATGGGAGCCAACCATCTGCTCCCTCATCAAGAAGGTCCAGCAGGGGATGTTCTTCCTGCGGCGGCTGAGGAAACTTAAGCTGCCTACCAGGATACTGGTGAGTCCATCCTCACCTCCTCCATCACTGTGTGGTACCCCGGCACTACAGACCGGGACAGGGACCGACTGCAGCGCATTGTGTGTGCTGCTGAGATGGTGATTGGCTGTAATTTCCCATCTCTCCAAGGCCTGTTCACCTCCAGGACCCGGAAGCTTGTGGGTCGGATCACAGCTGATCCTTCTCACCCTATTCACCCCTCTCCCCTCAGGCAGGAGGCTACGGTCCATACATAAATCCTGCCACTTGAACAGTTCTTTCCCCTTCGCCATCAGACTCATGAACGATAACAAGACCCAGTAACTCTTTATCAGACTCATGAACATAATAACATGTTCCAGCCATTTGCACAGCTCTATTGTACTATGTAGTACGTCCACACTTAGATCCGCTGCTATTACTTAATACACCTGCACATCTGTGAATACAATTCGCTGTTGTTCTATGTCAACTGTTGTCATCTTATCATATTTTACCTTTATTTTTTATTATATATTTATTTAAATCTTCTTTATGTATGCCCCTATAGCCTTATAGATTAGTCTTTTAGCTTATGTGTATCTAAATTCTGTGTTATATGTTTTATGTTGCACGATTGTATCAAGAATTCCTAGTTTGTGAACCTGTTCTCAAACCATGGCAATAAAAACTATTTTGATTCTCATTCTGATTAAAAAGGCACATTAATATACATATTGTCCTTGCTCTTGCTACTTCCCAGTTGTCATTACCATCCTCATTATAGTATTAATCTGTGTAGAATTTTCCTTCTTTCCTTCCTTTTTTTGTTTTTAATATATGTACAATGTATTGTATTGTATTATGTAAACCCCACCCTGCTGCCCTAACTTGCTGATTTTGTAGATGATGTTCATATGCCATATGTTCAGAGCAATAACACTCTTAATAGAATGCAAGGTCGTTACTGTTCCACTCTTCATGGCCCCTCTAAACATGGGTGCTGTAATGCTGTCCTGAACCGTTTGCTACGTGTATTCTATGGGTGCTCCTGAATTCTGACACAGCTCGTCCAAAAGGGATGTTTGACATTTTGAAATACAGCGGTGTTGTCCTCATAGGTTAGTGGAGTCGTGCTCGATGTCTGACTCTGTACTTGCTGGCAGAGTCAGACTGAGTTACCTCTCAATTTGAATTAAAGGCCCCGCTCCTGCGCTGCCATTTTGTGATCCGATGTGATGATGTATTGTAGGTAATCAAATGTGGCTTGAGTCACTTGGGTCTGGAAATCTAGAGTAAGCAGACGTCACAGCTACCCTTAAAGACAACCACGGCACACCCGACCTTTGCAATGACGTTAAACAGTTCCTCATTTCTACTGAGAAATTACTTTTTGAAAAACTAATTAAGGCATACTGAAGGGATAAGGCTTGGTTTTGTGGGGGTGTTATCAACTGTACATGAATGACACTTTTTATATGATTCTGTGTGTTGATACAGGTTCACTCTGCATGCAGTGGATAGCCGGGGGAGCTTGTCTGAGGCTAGTTTTGTTTCGGTGCGCACTTCCTGTCCAGTGGTAGACGACAGGCAAGCTGAAGGTATTATAAATATTTATTTGTTTTATTTGAGAACCAAGTTTACCATGGTCAAGCATAACCCGGCCATTCAATATGTCTCCTTAAATTTAGTTACGCTGTAAGTGTAAGGCTTTGCATGATTTTATTTGAGGGAGAATTGTTTTGTCTGCATTCAAGGGACTTAAAGAACATCTTCAAAATCAATAATATAATACATCAGTACTGAATGAGTATTTGGACTACAGTATTTGACACTTGTAAAACCATTAATTTTGTCCTTGTATTTCTCTCAGAGATTGCAGATAAGGTGTATAACTTGTACAATGGGTACACCAGTGGGAAGGAGCAGCAGATGGCCTACAACACTCTGATGGAGGTCTCACCTCCACTGCTCTACCGCGTACAGCACCACTACAACTCACATTATGAGAAGTTTGGAGACTTTGTGTGGCGCAGTGAGGACGAGTTGGGGCCAAGGTGAGACAAGCCACTATGCATACTTACATACTACATAAACCCAATAAATGATCCTCATAGTCTGTGGCCCACCCAGATGAACTCTTTTCATAATCTTGTTTTATAGTGGGCTCGTTCCAACAGCACCGTTTAGTCTGTTTCTCATTGCTTTCTTTGTCAAAACATGTGCCATGTATGTCGTGCCACCAGGGCTTCCCTCCACAGACGCTTTTAATAGGGATTCCTCTTTGTGGACCGAATTGAGATAAAAGAAAGCGCTACTGACAAAACAACACCATGAAAATACCTTAAAACCTTTACAGACGGACATTGTTAGCACTAGAAATGACCAGCCATCTTCACAAGATTAATTGTTTACAATCGTACCATCAAATAGGGTATCCATGCACCTTAATTCACATATTTACATTAGAGCTATCTATTTACAAAAGTTAATCATATTTGTATCAAAGCAAGTTTTGGGAGAAATGTTGGGAGAAATGTTTCTCCCAAAATAAAATTATTTAGAGTTAAACATTTTACTCTGAATATTTTAACACATTTAGAGTAAATACATTTCGGTAAATCTCAGTTATAATTAAGCAACAGTTATTAGTTATATATTTACAGCTAAAGTGCTTTGCTTACATAAACATTTGTCAGTGCAGTTACATGGGCGGCAGGCAAGCCGATTTCTCCCTGCCTAGTCTATTTCCTCCAGTTTTCCATGAACTCATCATGAAAATCGTCATTTGACTTTTCCCCAAACGACTTCCCGGGCCCGATTCTAGGAGTGCTGCGCTGTGGGTGGGTGCATGCTTCTCAGCCCCAACCCTCCGCCTGCAGCAGCCTTACGAGTTGCAGGGTAGCAACTCTCAAGTCAACCTGATGTTAACAATATTTGCTGATAGTGAACACTATTAATTCTGAGTGCTTCAGCAGTTTATCACTAGTGGACCGAGGACGAGACAGATTCATAGGTGCAAAAGCTCCAAGAAGACACATGCATTTAAAATATTATTCTAAAAGCATGTAACCACAGAAGTACCCCATAATCTGATCCAAGTTTTGCATGCCCAATGTGCATGCTTAATGTGCATGCTACATACATAAACACCTTCAATATTCAGTATTCACTGCTCACTGCTCTGTTTGCATACAAAAAGTACCAGTTCACACCTTCTCGACTTATGTGGCAAAAATGGTAGCACTTTCATTGTAATACATCTTAATTAATGGCACATCTGACATAGAATAGCTTCAGTAACTTCACAAAAGTTGTTCAGTGCAGTGAAAGTCACTTTACTTTGCAAGAACTTTTCAATCAGGACTCGCGGTGTCCAAAAGAGATCTCCACTGTAGTCCTTCAAACAGCACAGTTATGGAATGATCCACGGAACATGGCTGGCGTGTTGCTGGTGGAGGCAAATTACAATCTCTCCGGGCCTTTCCGAAACCATTCACCTCTCCCATCCCCTGGATGACCGCCTTCCACTCTATCCTCAGTTAGTTGTTACGCTATGATTGTTAAAATGTACAGTTTGACACTTCTAATTAAGCGTGGAACAGAAGTTGTTTGGTGTGTGTAGCACGTGGGGCTGCTCTTCGCTGTAACACACACCTGTTAAGTCAGTGTAAGTCAGTGTAAAGGATCAGATCCGGCACTTCTCACTGATCGGTCGTTTCGGACAGAACTTCACTCTGCGGGCACTGAGTGTTAGGGGCAGGGGGAGGGAGAAGAGAGCAATTTCTGAAAGCGCCTTGATGTTATCATCCATCATGTACATCTTGTTCAGTATTTCTATAGCCCTGTCTGCAAGTGGCGCTTGTTAGCACAACCAGTGTCACTCAGCAACAGTCTGTTGTTTCTAAGAGGTGAACCTGAAATGATTCTAAGTGTTCACCTGTTCACCGCCCCTTGTGGCCGGGTGTTGTGCTTCCTTGGTGCTGACAAGGGCTTTCTCTTATGTCAACGCGGGACTGGACTGTTTTGACAGGTTTTCACGGAAAGCCGACCCCCATTCGATTCTTGGCGTAGCCGGACCAGACCCTACATGTAACTGCACTGAATGAGCATTTTTACAATATTTCAGCTATAAGCAATCAATTGAAGCTCTTGAATATCTTGCATAATACATAACATTAAAGGTTACTAAAACATTAAAGGCACATTTTTAAAATCACACATCAGATACAAGTTAGGACACCTCTGCTCTCGATCTAATGCTAATACAATGTTTTAGACAGTCCATCCCCCACAGCTAAAAATCATGAAAATGTAGTATTAGCAGAAATACTTTCCTTGAGATTTGCTTGCTGCTGATTGGTAAAGAGCAGTGGGAGGCGCGGATTGGCCGGCGTGGGACAAACATACAGGACTAGGGTGGTCGGTGCTGGTGTGTTTGTGCTGTTTGTGTGTGGGCAGCTGGGGGGCAGACAGAGGGGAGGGAGGCTTTTGGATGAGCGAGCATGGGTTATTTACTGCTTCAAGTTGGCAGGGTTGAGCCTCATTGGGGTAATTTACAAGGCAGCTCTATTGGTGGTGCCTTTTAAAAGGTAACAGAATGGCCAAGTGAAACGTAAGCACTCAGCAGTCTTGCCAGCGCCGTACGATTCCTGGAGCCCCCAAATGTCCTCTGCAGTTCTTACAAGTCCAAGTCTTTTACACCACACTATTGTTCTGCTAATCCCCTACATAGACTGGTTTATCTCCGCCTAAAAGCCACTATTAGATTGCTCTTTGTTATTTTCACACGTTTGAGTTTCAATAGGTTTTCTGTAGAGGCTGTCATGACATATTACATTAGTTTCAGTGATTATGTTTAATCTATTTTATTGTATCTAATAACATAACATAGTTTAGTTTAGTTTATTTATTTTGAGCAATTTTACATTAATTTTGTCTTTCAAAATTCATACACTTGTGGATGCTCAGAATGGAGTAGGCTGAAGCAATACACTACCTGCCTACCCCATATTCAATTCAATATATATTTGCATAATATAAAAAATTATAAGGGCTAGATTACATTGATTTTAGCTACAAACAAGTCCTTCCTGAGCTGAACAGATACAGATTATTAATGATACAATCATCAATTTTAAACTTAGACGTAGCAACATTTACCAAGAAGAGCATTTGTAAATGCATAACACAGCAGCTTGATACATTTGTTACAGATGTTTATAGAATATAAACATGGGAATGAATGTACCAATGTAAAAGTATCATATTTGTATCTTATCACCAAGTTCAGCCAAGGGCACCGGGAAGTGTTTTAGTAATAGATATTTATTCATTTTGTGATCACATTACAGATTTTCACTGTAAAAGAGTGACTTTATTTTACTATTTACACACAGACACTATGGGTACCTAATGTAGGTGGAAAAGCACTATATATATTCAAACATTTACCATTTATTTTGTATTCTCTCATAAATTGATTGATTTACCATTGCCATATAAAATAAATGTTAAATTTTCTTGAGACTCACTTGGCAAGGCCTTATTTTCCTGTGCAGTTTCAGACGTAAGAATGTAAAGGAAATTAGAAAAGTGTTTCTCCCGTTTGCAGCAAATGAGAGCAGTGGATGTCTGTAGCCCTTGCCTAACTAAAGACAGATGTTGATGCTCTGCAGACACAGCTTCTCAAAACAAATGGAATTCTGCCCCTTCGCTGTGAGTGTGTTTTCCTCATTTAAGCGCCTTGGGCCCGGCAACTGACGGTTATAATGAAATGTTATTCTATCAACTTTTTATGTATGTGTGGAAAAGTTGACTGAGGCTTCCTCACGGATACTGACTTGACCCGACATATGGCTCCATCATGTCAAAAACAAGTGCTTTACAGCCCGAAGACAACATTTTTGTAGTTGAGCTCACATCAGACAACCGCCTTCAGTGCTATACACAATCATTACCAGCACATTCCACATGTGATATATTTGACAAAATACACGGACACCAGGGGGAAATTATGCACATTCATAACTTCCAATAAATAGGATATTTTGACCTGGTAAAGCCAGTTTGATACAGTGCAAATAATGTATGTATATCAGCACACTCAGATGTATGTAGTTACCATATTGTTAACAATGTAGCAATAAAAGGTATTGTTGTGAGAAATTTTTAAAACCCACCCACTCGTACCAGTACTGCCACGCAATTAGTCCAATACATCAGTGGATTCAAGGCGGATGCCTGTTTGTGGGATTGACAACTCAAAACTCAGGACAGTCTATCTTGCAACAGACATTTACAAACCTTTTTTTTTATGTTGGAAAATGCATTTGAAGAATATTCCACCACAATAATTAAAAAGTTCAGTAACTGCATGTTATATTAAAGGAGGCTTATAGAGTATTATTTTTATTGAGTTTTATGATTTTTCTAATTCTGTGCTAGTTTTGGTTTGTTGTTTAGTACTTATAACGGCAGTAAACAGTAGCGTGCAATCAGGTGGGTGTGGAGCCACACTTTAACCAGTGTTTATGCTAATTAGGCGGTCCACTTTTAGAGTTGCTGGGCCATTTGGTATGAAACTATAGGCGCTTTCTCATTCACCCGAAAAAATATCTTATCACCAAGTTCAGCCAAGGGCACAGGGAGGTGTTTTAGCAGCTGCAGGGTGCCACGTCTGGCCCATGCCTTCTCGTAAAATACCTCTCAGTTTGTGGCTCATTTGCACCATTTTAATTTGAAGTCGTGGCACAAGTTATTACCGATAATTTTATGGCAACTTAAAGGTACAATATCATACTTTTCTAAATTAACCTGTTTGACTTTGGTGACACTAGAGAACATAAGTTTTATGACATATCTTTCAAAGAAATGTGTGTTTTAAATGTATGTTTTGGTAATGACTTATATCATTATTAAGGCATCAGGCTTTAGTAATGAATAGGCTATGAATAATGTGCTTGTAAAGATTTTAATGAGGTGCTTATTATACCATTACCTATTAACATACTAGTATGCCATTAATGTGCTCGTGAAGATATTAATAAGTTGCTCATTATGCTATTATCAACGGCCGTGCTAATAGGCACCCATAACCCTAAACAGATTACTAATTCTTATTAATACCTTAATACTTTCTACCACAGTTTAAGGTGCACTGCAGACAGAAACAAGCTTTCACTTACTGGCCTTACCGCCTTTGCTCTGCCCGATCCCGTCAGACTTTGGAAGCTAAGCAGGGAAGGGCCTGGTCGGTACTTGGATGAGAGACCGTTTGGTAACACCAGGAAGCCTAGCGAATGTAGAGAGTGAATGGTTAGTGGTGGTCGAAGGGGCCGATGGTGTGGACTAGTTGCCTCGCTTCCATCAGTCTACCCCAGGGCAGCTGTGGCTACAATAGTAGCTTACCAGCTTACAAGTGAATGAATAATGCAATGTCAAGCGTCTTTGAGTGTCCAGAAAAGCGCTATATAAAACTGATGCATTATTATTATAATTAATAATTTAAACAAATAAAATGTATTACTGTTGTTATTATTATTATTATTATTATTATTAATAAAGGATCTGTATCATGCTATTTTAGCCATTTCAAAGTAAACTATAGGCATTTATATGAAATATTGTACCACTACCACTATGTAGTACTAATTTTTGTGATAAATATATGTGATAAGTATTTTCTGGGAGTATTTTCCAAACCCGAAGACAAAATGCTTGGATTCAGTTAACTCCGCCCCCTCTCTCCGCTCATACAACTTTACCGCAGTAGAAAAATATAAATGTCACAGCAATAAGTGAAGTTACTTCATGATGCAGTTATAAAGGAGTTCACATGTGCAACACAGCTTCATAAATGGCTAACACACACGCTAACACGCGTTTTGATTGACTCTGGTGTTTCCATTATGGGACTCGCGTTAGTTACAAAAGTGAATCCACTTTGATTCTGGCCAAGGTTCACCAAGCATCTATCAGTGACAGTCACGGACAAACACTATTTTGGCTGATAGTCGCTGGAGAATCCCGGAGAGAAATTCCAACTTCTAGCGAGTGGACTCTTCTTTAGGAAGGTTGAATAAAGTCCTGTACCTCTCGCAGCCATACTCTAGTAGACACATATGGTAACTCTAGTGCACCATATGTAACATGCAGCAAACATATACTACAGGTCAATTAAAGCTGTGATTCTTGCCATATTGGGGGACTACAAGGTACTAACTCTGCAGAGTGCCCAAACCTTTACTGTGGCCTTCTTTCTTTTCCTGTATGTTAGCAGCAGTGGCTGGAAAGAGCTGGACTTAAGGACAGCACAGAGGTACTCCTCATAGCTGCACAGGAGCAGGCCTTGAGCACCAGAGCAACAGAGCAACAGAGGCCCAGATCTATCACACCAGAAAAGACTCCTAAGAGGCCAATGAGACAATCCAGCACATAACTTCAGGGTGTAAGTTGACGGCAAGGAAAGCTTACATGGAGCGCCATAACCGAGTGGCTGGCATAGTGTACAGGAACATCTGTGCAGAGTATGGGCTGGAAACCACATGGTCAAAGTGGGAAACACCTTCAAAGGTGGTAGAGAATGACCGAGCCAAGAGCCTGTGGGACTTCCAGATAGACAGAATGGTAATGGTGACCCAACTGGACATTGTGGTGGTCAAGAGCATTGCAAAGCTTTTGTGGTTGCAAGTGATTGCAACAACAGGAAAAAGGAACACCAGAAAGTAGAGAAATATCAGGGGCTCACAGAAGAGCTGGAGAAAACAGGATAAACCTCAAACATCTCAGTTCAGAAATGTGCCGTTCAAGGAACTGCAAAGAAGATACTGCACAGAAGAAGAACAGCCAAGTTTTGGGTATTTTCAAGAGGGTCTGAATGCAGCCACATGGCTAGTGGAGCTCCACACGAAATGATATCACTTTTTCACTTTTTTATTTCAATGACTCTCAATAAGACGCCTTTTGTAAACCTCCCTATCCTTAAGGTTTAGTTTTTTTAAATAAGTTTAAGCTAGCGTTGTCCTGTAGACGTGACGTCATTTCCTGTGGAGACATGTTCCTGCTCAGCCATTTGTTGATAGTGTGATGGGACTGTACCTTTTGAGGGATTCTTCAATCAGGTTTGTGCACCCTTCGGTAAGGCATTGGGGTGGTCCTATTCCCAGGCGCCCATGGAGTGCAGTGAGTTTCTTTAGCCTGTAAGTGTGGATAATGTCAGGGCCTAGTGCTGTCCAGTTTTTCATACCTGAGACTCTTTCTTGGATGTCTGCCACTGTGATGGTGACTGGACTCTATTCAGAGCAACCAGCCACTCTGCATCACTGTTCCAGTACTGCTCAGTTTCCAGCCTTGGTGGGTGTGCTCTGCTGTTGTTACCCTGCGATTAAGTGTACTTTTTTGCTGGTTGAATAAAGAAAAGCTGGTCTGAATATTGAACCCTTCCTGTGAGGGAAGAGCATTAACTGCACCACCACCATACCGCCTATTTTTGAGAAAGACCCAGACATGTGAAAGTCAGACATAAACATATAAGTTCGAATTGTTACTAGAACTCAGTCGACCCTACTATTAATCTGTCCTTTCTGTCCACAGGAAAGCCAACCTAATCCTCCGCAGAGTGGACCACCTCAGTAACTACTGCCGCTCACTCCTGCGTAGCTCCCACATCCAGAGCCGCACTGACACTGTGGCCTATGTGTTCTGTCACAGTGAGGATAGAGCACCAGGTGACACCGCGCTCTCTCTGCATGATAGCCACTTGCCCTGCATGGAAAAGCTCATTTCCGTACAGCGCAACACGTACAGCAGCACCAAACTGCGATGAGATTGGAAGAGCTGCTTTAGAAGTACCTCCGTGGATGCCTCTCACTTTTGAACCTGAGGAGAGGCCAAACACCTCACAATCACTGGGCATTGTTCAAAGCCACAAGACTGTTTTTAGTGGGGCATATTTTGTAAATGCAGAATGCCAGTGATCATACATATCAATAATAGACTGCAGTGTAAAATATCGTACAGCCTACAAAGTGCTGGCTTCAATACATTGAATGTATATTGTAGTTCTTTTTGGTGCTTCGAAGCTTGTTGGATTACGTGAAAAGAAAAAGAAAAAAGAACGACTTTAGCATAACTTATTTGCCTTTAATTTTAAGAATTAAAAATGGAGGATTAAAAGCCTTTTAAAAATGACATTCACATCAAAGACAGTCCTCAAACCTTTTTGAATGAAATACTGTACATTCAATCATATTCAACAGTCATTTGATGTGTCGCCGAAGCGCTACAGCTACAGGTTTGTTAAAAGCAGCCTGTTATGTTTATGCAAACAAAGACAGCGTCATGGTTTCTGCTCATGGTAAATTCCCTCATCTTATTCATGCATCCAATGGTAATACATTTTGAATTTTAGTAAATCAAAGCAAGTAGTCTGTGAAATGGGTAGGTTGGGTTTTCAAGGTTTTACTTGAATTCATTTTTATTACCAAGACTCATAACTCCACTGTAGATTAAAAAGCACAGATTTGACTTTTTCTGTTTCAAATGTATTTGAACTAAACCTACTATTACCATTGCAAAGCCACATCATCAGTAGGGTCAAACTAACTTCTGTCACTCGCTACGTTTACACGCAGACCAAAAATCTGATCATGATCTGATTTCTGAAGTTCTGAGATTATTGAAGTGGCATATAAACAGCATTGTCTGATATCATCTGTTTTTAATATAATCTGACTTCTTTCTATCTTTCACACGTGTCCATAAACTAACCAGGAAAGTAGAGCAAAAAGGCCAAACTAATGTTTGGCCTTTTTGGCCTTTGCAGAGATTACAAGATTTATAAAAAATTCTAATGAAAATGAAATAATGAAAAATCCCGGAGTAATATAAAATCATCAGATCTGATTGTTAGGTTATCTGATTACTTCGGGGGCCTGACTTTTTTTTGACAATGAAAACCTAGCTATTGTCACAAACAGGAACTCTTTTTTTATTTTTTTTATTTTTTATTGTTGAATACATAGGCTGTCTGCTGCAACATAACAAACAGGTTTGGTTTGGGTATGAATTAATCTATGATATTAAATGTGCAAATCATTTATGAGAATTACCATTGTTGACAACATTGTAATGGAATGTTGTCATTATGTTGTCTTAATGGAAATGATCCACAGGAAAAAGGGAATTTGGTCTGTCCAAACACTGGTTGTTCTTTGACTTTCATAACTTCTAAGCCATGAATATTAAATGAAGACAAACAATGCTTTTTTAATATTTCCATAATTTATTTGGACTGTAAAGAAAATATCTGTATATTATTATTAATATGTGGCTTTGATTGTCTTTTCTGACGAATGTGAAATATTAAAAGTGTATATAAAAGCAGTTTATTTTTTTTCTTGGACATAAAAAAAAATCCGTCTAAGCTTTTACTACAGCAGATGTTAACATTTTATTCATTATTATTTTTATGAGACGTTTAAATTCTTCCATAAAAATGACCCAGGTAAAATAGCTTCCTCTTCTCCTGCCTTAACACTTTCTGCAAATAATTTTCAGAAGCTAGCAGCTCCTTCTCTGGTCTCGTTTCACATTATGAGAGGACTGACCATTGGAAGTTATAGGTTATGTTTTGCCTTTATTACGTGCAGGTCAGTGTGTATACTGTCTGGAGAACAGGAAGCCACTTCTCCAGGCTCCCTGCTTTTATGACACTGGGATATACAAAATGCATTTAGATACTATATACGTAAATATACATAATACATATGATGATATATGTTACCTCTGCACTTTGCATTCTGATGTAACATGTTTGATTGGGACAGGTCATTACCATGCACTGTCCCACTCAAATAACTAATAAAACACAAAATAATAACTTAGTCCAGCCATACCTCTAGCAGAACTGAAGCCATGGAAACGTAGAATATCATTCAGGTTGGTGTTGGTACAATCCTCTTACACACTTATCTAAACATAAAGTTACTTTCATGAATTTTACCTCAGGTACATACTGGGTTTGTCTTCAAGCGACCATGAAATACAGTATGGTGGAAATAGGTAAATAACTGCTTGAACTGCTTTTGATCATCTTGAGTCGACGCAGACTGCACTGAAGACAGGCTTCATTTGTTAAAAAAAACAAGCAAACTGAACTTAAATTATGTCCAAATATTTGGATTAAGATCTGTTAACATAAAGCGATAAATGTTTTCAATGGAGGTGAATCATATCTCGATTTTTAGAACATGCAACCTATTCCTCCGGACTATCCCTTATGAATTACACAATTTTCTATCGTTAACTGGAGGGGGGTTTGCGTCTCGGCATGTGAGCTGCTGGGAAGTGTTTTCTTTTTCCGTCTCCCTCGACAGTCAATTTCTTTAAGGTCAGATTCAGTTTCTTTTAAGTCATGCAGCATTAACTGCACTTTAAAAATCAGTAGCTTGATGTTCATTCTCACAAATTAGGCCATTAATGTCATTGGTGCCAGAAAAAGCGCTTGCCTTTTCATGCCAATGTATCAAAGGTGGTTTAAGGAATTAGTTAATCTTTTATGAGCTCCATCTGCACTTTTGGGAAAGGTATTAATTACAGACAAGAGTTAAAAATTGCAGTGGGATGAGATTTAATTTACAGTGCTCCGCTTTCAACTCAATGCTGTAAACTTTTACTTACTGTGCAATTGGTTAGGATGTTTTAGTTTTGATTAGATCTTAGTCAGATGTTGGCTACATGTTTTCATTCGGTGTAGGAGTTTATCAACCTAATGTAATTAAAACTAAAACTATGTTATATTTCTGATGCCACAAACACAGTGTTGTCACCTGCCGTTTTCAAATAGGCTATAAGCATGAACACGGAGACGAAGGGGAAGTCTGTTTAGCGGCGAGGCAGAGGGGAATGGGTTCATATCCCTCCAAACTGAGATTTTTCAGATGACTGGCAAAATGAATTCACAAACATAATGAATAAAATTGTACAATGAAAATTGTAGGACTCTTCGTTCGTGACTTTGCCATATGGAACGACAAGAGTTTTGTTTTTCATTTAATTTCAACATTTACATATTATACATATGTCGCTATTGTCATGACTCCCTTCTCTGAGCGCACTGTGAGAGCGGAGTCTGCAGCTGCATGTGCCTGCTATGAACAGTCGGGTTTTCCTGAATGTATTGACTTTCAAATGGACTTTAAAAGTCGGCGACATGAAGGATCATCATCAGCTCCGTGACAGGAGACAGCACAGAGAAGCTAACGGACAGTAGCCTATAGCAGGATAGTCCTACTTCGAGCTCAGTAAGTCCCGTTAAACTCTGTTAATGGTTGAAATATTGCTGGAAAAGGTGGTTCATGTGAACTTTTGATGATATAATGTTGTATGCCGTCGTTTGCGTGGGGCTGTGGACAGTTGTTAGTGCTATGCTATGTTAGTGTTATGCTAGAGAAATGATGGCTAAAGGGAGGAGCTACGGTGTTTTTCGAAGGCACACCTGCCTTCAGCTCGCCCCGACTGGGGTCAGCCCTATGTTCCCCGGTACCTATGTTCCCCAGTACCTATGTTCCCCCACTTCTATTGATTAAGATTAGGCACCAGCCCACTATCCGTAAGGTTAGTGGCTAGGGCAGGGTCAGGGTTAAGCTGATTGATATATGTATGGCACTTCACTCTCATGACTTGTGATTGGTTGAAGTACCAACTCACCTACGGAAAAAAAAATCGCACCTGGGGAACATAGGTATGCACCCCCATGACTCAGGAAGACTCACCGCGACTGCAGATTATAGCAAAATCGGGCAAAAGTGCCGTAATTCAGTTCAGTTTGGTTGCCTGGGAGACATGGGCAGAGCGGGACGCTAAATTCTGAACTTACAAATGCAGTCTGCATGGCGACCCCACAGAGGGACACAATCACGTTTTTTGTTAATATCTTCAATCAACAAATGCACCCAGGATAAAATAAATGATATATTCACAGGATGAAAACTTCCCTAGTACTGCTTTAAGTTAGGTGTTTTTCTAGTTTGAGTTTGCACCCAGTTTAGACATAATTTTGTCAAATTTAGGTTTATTTTAGACCCTTTTTAAACCTGGGTTAGACCTGATTTGTTCTCAACCTGCCAGTGGTGGTGGTGGTACTTGGACGGTAAAATATTCTATAGACTGGATTAGATACTATTGATTCTGCCAAGCAATAAAAACAACGCCACACATGCACACAGACACACGTGGGACACTTATAACCAGTGTTTTATTTCTTCTACACAATAAATGACAGCAAAATGAACAATGATACTCTGTTATGACTTCCTTAGGAAAATATAGAACACCTGCAACATTTTTTATGTACCATATATTTATGTGTGTGTGTGTGTGTGTGTGTGTATATATATATATATATATATATATATACACACACACACACACACTGGAACACGTTGGAACACGTTATGTGCTACTAGAAAAAGTGCAATTCTGCTGACAAAAAAGATGAATATATGAAAGTGTCACGTACAATGAACCTGTCAATGTATTTGTCGAGTTGTATCTGGACAATAGGTTGCGTTCATGTTATAGAATTCTATTTCAGTTGAAGGGCAGGTGCCAATACAACTCTATGGAAGAGAAACCATTTTTAAAGGAAAGGAAATTTCCAAATAGAAAATGTCCAAATGTTTTCCATGATTGTTATTTGATAGTGATTGGATTCACAAACCTGCCTTATTATTCTTATGGCTGAAAGTCCTTTCTACTGGCCAACATCGCAAACATGTTGTTGAATATTGTCACCACTTTTGAACACCTGTATGAGGCAATTACAGTACTATACAGTAGTTCATATGTGCTGGAAGAGATGACTTTTTGTTTTATATGAATTGGTCCAGGAATTACAGAGTTATCAATAAACTGAGTCTAGAAATATGCATTTTGACAGTTAAAATATTTACCCGTATGGAATTTTCAGCAGCCCTTCAAATCAATTTTAAACTATAGGCTCTTTAGACCAATGTTCTCAACTTGTATGGCTTTGGGACCCACCATCACCTTAGTATGAGAAGCCACGACCCAAATAACAACTTAATTTATATATAAAAATTCTATATAATGAAAAATACTGTAATTTATTGACAAATTATAATTAAATAAGCATTAAATAAAGCAGATTTTAAAGATGAAAATGATGAAAACAACTTGACAGTCATTTAAAAAAACTCATATGTTTCTACTTTCAATAGGGAAACTAAAGCCTCGCAGCCCACTGATATTATTCCGTGACCCACATTTGGGTCCCAACCCACCAGTTGAGAGCCACTGCTTTAGAATGTTGTGATCTCACATGAACGCAACCTATTGTAACACCCTGTCGTGTGCTCAGATTTCTCTTGACAATACACTGTGAATTTATCAGTCGATGGATGACTTCATGAATTTGACATGTGATGAGTGGCACTGTGTGTAGTTAGCTGTTCTGAAGAAAAGATGTTCATGTGATACAACAAAGGTCTTTTCCATACTTATATATTTTTTCCAGCTTGACTGTGATTTGACACTATGCACAAGTACATATTCACGGTTCATCTCTTTGTATTAATGGTAAAAATAAATACAAGGGCTCCCATTACAGCCAGTATATGGTTTGCAAATACAATCATTTTATCAGATTATTTACATCTTAAAATATATGTTGAGCAACAGGTTACGAAATGTTGCAGTAATACGACTAGATATCCACATGATATATAAATACATGTTTTTGTACTTTCAACTCAATAAAGGGACTTTTTTTCTTTTTATCTGGACTTTTATGCAACAGACATGGGCCGATCTGTAGGCAGAGGCCTGTGAGAGGTACTTCATGTTTTCAATACACCTACACAAGATGGCACATCATTATATTATTATCCTTTATATTACTGTTATTCACCAAAACTATAGCACTTCAAACACTACCCAAATAATACCATTAAAACCTGTTTTTTTTTTTTTTAGATGAGTGACAAGAAGTCAGCAAGCCAGGCACAAGTATGTGTAAGCTTTGTGCTAGCCCCAAGTTGGGACAAATGGAGAGGTATATGTCAGGAAGGGTGTCGCAAGTCTACAAAATTTGGGGTGAATTCCACGGGATCAAGATGAAGCTGAGGAGGAGAGGTAGACCTGGGTGATTGTGGGATGTCCAAACAAGACAGAGAAGGGCAGTGGAGGAAAGGTGCCACCCTGGGAGAGGAATTCTGACTCACTGGATTCGGCAATGTGCCAGTGGCCACCACCAGGCCCCAGGGCAGCCTCCGAGAGTACACATTTTAACACCTGGACAAATAAACTACAGGCCAGCAAAAGCAATCCACACATGACCCCTATCCCTAACTCCCTCCACTCTGTCCTCCACTGTCCCAGGGCACCTTCACTCTATCTTGCCACCAGGGCTTTACTGTTGGTTTTAATTTCTTTCCATTGCATATTAAATATGCACAACATCAGCAAGTATACTTATTTTCCTTCACAATTTACAAAACATAAAGACAAACATTACATTCTGATTCAGGGACAAAAGAGATAAATCATAACATTATGTAATAAATCTTCACTGAATAAGAGCAGTGTCCTTGTACACTTAAGGTCCTTGATAGTTGCACCCTTTTGTTGTACTGTGTCCGCTCGATAATCCATGACAAAATAACTTACATGAACTTAAATATAACTTAAAAAGTATAACACTCTCAATAAATATTTTCGTATTTACACCATCATAATGAAAAGTAAATTATAGAAGCAGCAAACATTACAGGCTTGAGGTACAGCAAGGAGTCCTGTGATGCCTACAGTAGAGAGGTGACATCCTCATCCAACACACACATCTTCAACATCTGTCTGGCAAATTTACACAATCTACGGTAATCGGGTGATTTCTTTCTCGTGAAGTATATGTCCTTTTTACTTGTAGAGATTTGGAGTTTAGGTAAGTTAAAACGGAGCCAGGGCTGATGAGAGACTGAATGATATTGAGACATTTGCAAGAATGGAAATGTTTCCCAGTGATGTGAAAAGCACATGATGAAGCCCAGTACTGCATATCATTGGCAGAGTGAAGTCAGGCCCACCCTACAGGTCCATATAAAGCAGTTATATCTGGAGTAACAATTACATAGATTTGGAATATATCAACATAACATATCTTTTTTTTTTTCATCATTGGTATAGCATATTTTATACAAAGAGAGCCTCAGATGGAGATGAAACTCCCTTTATGGGAGTCTTCAGATACATATTTCACTAAGGTCCTTTTTTTTTTTTTTCAATCTCAGATGGTCTCACAAACATGAGACAAGATAATATAAACCATAGCATAATTTGATGTGTCAGTACTAAGTACAATAAAACTAATTTCATGTACAGTATATAGAGCTACAATATGGATGAATATTGTTCAACCAAACATTTTTGCTAATGACCTTTTCTAGATGGCAGAAAAGTTTTATATTACACATAGAAAGCACTACCCCAATTCTACCAGAAGAACACAAAGACGTTCTAGATATATAGTTGGCTTTGATCATGGTTATGACAATAGCAGCTTCTAACTGATCTGACATACATACTCTTATTCTTACATGGCAACAAAAAGTGCAGTAACTGAGGTCAATAATACAAACACTGATTAAATATAAAAATACAAATACAAATTTAAACAAGAAAAAAAGTACAAAATAGAAAATAACAAATTTCTTAACATGCCTTCCCATTTGCAAAAGATTTTATATTAAAGTTTACTATTCAGTATCTATAGTTTGGTAGTTCTCAATTGACTCTGATTTCTTTACTCTTAGTAGAGACATAGCTACTCAGCAAAATGACATTAGCAGCCTAAGAAGTGCAGTTGGTCACGGTTATGGTTCTGTGGAAAGGAAATAGCAGCAAAGTATGGTTCAATACATCTAGCAACCATCAGCGCGCGCACACACACACACACACACACACACACACACACACACACACAGATTATACACAGATTGGACAGATGTTTGGCCCATTAACCTAAGGAAATAACATGTTGGGGCTAAACAAAAGTAATACTACTTTGAAACCAGCAATGGCTATTGTTACTTAACATAAGATTTGGATATTAAATTTGTGGTAGTTGTTACAATGGTCAATGATATTTAACTACTGCCATAGTAAGGACAAGTTACATCCAAATGTCTAAAATGCTGTCATCAGTGCTACAAGTGACCATGCTGTAACTCCTCACAAGCACTGGCTACATTCTAAATCTAAACAAAGCAGTGATGGCTTCATGTTTGCTGTTTTATATGACTCATAGGATGAGGTGTCAAACAGGACATTCGTAACAGCATGCATGGAAGTGACCAATTAGTACCCAGGAACAATTGCTGGGCAAATGTATTTTGTCTGCATTCAGATAAGCAGCTCACCAACCGGACTATTTCTCATGGTCCATACCTGTAAGTGTATTACAAAAAGGCACCCTTGACTTTTAACTGAATATTGTTTCCTCACCATTTAAACACACTGTATAGGTTGATAAGAATATGATAAAAAGCAGCAAGCACAATAGCATAAGCCGTGCTAATGTTGATCTAAATATACTATAATAATTTAACTAGAGAGAAAAAAATCTGTATTTAATTAATTTGTGTTGCTGTTCATTTTTACTTGTTTAGTAAACTTGTGCAGCAACATGTCTAATTTATTCCCCAAGAGTAAAACATTTTTAGTGCCACTCAAGGCATATTTTACCCTAATCTTGCAGAAAATGTGGGTGCGGTATCTCTCAATTTCTTGGTATTCACAAACAAACAATATAATTTCATTCACACATCTTTTAAATGCCTTTGGTTTATAACATTGTAGATTAAAATCCTTCAACTAGAAATCTGTCACGAAATTAAATAGTTGTATGCTACCTTGGCTGGGTTATAACTTGTTTTGTTTTGCATTTTCTTCCCTTTTTAATTCGATTTCCTATACTCTTTTTTTACTTTGCAATGTTTTCTTATAATGTGGTAAGCTATATTTTCTATTTCGCTGAGAAACGAACTGTTAGTCATATGGTGCAATGAGAAGTTTCAGCTGGTCTGAGTTGTTAAGTGGATGGAGAGGTATGCCTTTAAAGCAGCATGTGCAGGAAACTGGAGGTCAATGAAAGGATGAAGTCTGGGGTCTCCCCATGCTCCGTCACTGTGGTGTCAGTGAACCCGGTCCATGCGACTCAGCCCAATGAGTGCATGTGTGTCTCCTTTCTGTTTTCCAGAGCGTTAGGATCCCGACAAGAACACTCATCTCGAATGTCACAGGACATAGGGAAAGGAATAACCTGTGAGAGAAAAAAGGCGTATGTTAAAAACGTACCAATCCATCAAATACAAGTGAAAAAGGCATTCACAAATGTCCCATTAGTCTATTTAGAGTACACATATGTTTATCTACCCTGCTCAGTTGTTTCAGTCTCATGTCGAGGTCAAGTCAACGGTGACAACAAAGACTGCCAGACATTGCCTCTGGCATTTGATGTCAGCAGATCACACTGTCTATGCGTCACAGCAGCTGTCTTTCCACAACAGCAAAACTTCAAGTCATGAAAGCCAGTCACAGACTGAGGGCATAAATTCTTAGTGTTTTTAGGCCCAAGCGCCATCAGGGCTGGCGAAGGGGCTCTTGTAATCGTATAGAGTGCGCGGAGCGCACAAAACGAGCGCGAAGCGCTCGCCTCCTCTCAAACATGCACTAACGCACTCCTCTCCTCGTGCACGTTCCGTGCACGTGCACATGTATCAGAAAACGAACATTGTAATTGGACGGTGCGCGGAGCGAAGCGGAGCGCACTCCCCAAAGTGCGAACAAAACGCACAAAACGAGCGCAAAGCGCTCCCCTCCTCTCAAACACTCACTAACACACTCCTCTTGTCGTGCACGTCCCGTGCACATACATATATAATGCAAAAATCAACATTGTAATTGTACAGAGCCCATAAAAGTCAATAGGCGACTGAGAGCCCTGGGTCACTGACGGGCTGAAGTGCCCGTCAGTGACCCAGGACCTCTACCATGAGGTAGGAATGCGCGAGTGCTTTCCGAAAATATATAGTTTATGGTACCCGCGTAAGCGGGAACATTGTTTTCGTATGGGAATATTATTCTTTCTTTCTTTCTTTCTTTCTTTTGCACCGTCGCAATTTTCACCCAGTGAACATTGACGAAAAGTCACAGATTTTGGCCCAAAATTCAAACCCGATCCGACGTAACTTTTGACTATTTCCAAATTTTGAATTTCAAAATAGTGGCGCGATAGCGCCACCTCAGCTTTTTTTTAACATTGCGAGATAGGACTAAAATGAAGTTTGTCGTAGAATCATAAAAATCGGTACAGACATGCATCATGACAAGTTGAGCAAAAAATATTATTACGGCAACGCCGTCCGCCATATTGGGTGTCGGCCATTTTGGATGAAAGCCCGCGAAGCGGGAATCCGCCTTTATTTTTCACTTTGTACAAAATCTATCTCCTCCTAGAGCGTTTATCGGAACGACCTAATTTTGGGTGGAAAATAATCTTGAGAAGTAGAACTTTAAAAGTTATCCAAATTACGTTTCTATGTTTTACGGTTTTTATGCGGCGAAGCCGCAAACTGTACGAAGTATTTTTTGATTTTTCGCAAACAAAAATGGCTCCCATTCGCACATATGAAGCCCAATTTCGCTCATTTTGTTATCAGTTGTTAAAGTCACAGTCCTAAACACTTTCATTTGGCAAAATTCAAATTGGGCGCGAAAGCGCCCCCTATAGGAATTATATGGAGAGTACAAATTTTAGTTTTACGAAAATTAAAATAATTTGGCACAAAATTCTATTTGGTCGTTCCGATCAGAAAAGTCAATCACACTCATGCCATATTTTTCACGGTGTTGCCGTAGCGATGACCAGAACGTCCCATTTTATTCTGATGGAAAAATGTTAAACACCATAATTCAGCGAGAAGTGAGGAACCAAAGGTTATCCAACGTACTTGGATAACCTTTGTGGATGTTCTGCGGCGCAGCCGCAGCCCTAAGTAAAATGTAAAAATATGCTTCAGTTTGCAGATATAGTGTGATACAAATTCATACTAATTTTTCTCTGTATAATGTCAAAATTGAGCGCGGAGTGCGCGTTAGCGCATTCCAAAAATCCTAAAACTAAGACCCTTGGGAAAAAAAAAAAAACATAAAGGCAGTAGCAATACCATAATTTTAGATTGAGGGAGACAAAAGGGCGCGAAGCGCCCCCTTGCTTTAGGCAGGGCAGTCGGCGAGGGCCGATAATTGCCGCTTGCGGCTATATTTTTGTTTGTTTTTTTCCTATTGGAGATAAGTAGTTTTACCCAGTGATTGTGTAAACTTGTAGATGTAAACTACAATTGCAAGAAGTGCAACCAAATGTGGTGGTGTATTTCTCTGCATATGGAAAAGCAAGTTGCAATGCCTCATGATGGACAAATACTTTAGCTTAGATACTCTTAAAGAATGCAGCACTAAGGATTGACTGCCAAATCGTCTGTTTACTAAAAGACACACAAATAACCAAGTCAGTTTGGTTGTTCATCATCACCATCCACCCACTAAAGCTATATGAAAACTGCAGATACTATAGTATTGCTACTGATTACTTATAAATAATACTACTAATTTACAACAGAAAAACATTTTGAGTTCAAGACTTGGTTGACTTGTATTGAAATTGTATTAGAATTAATTTATAACTGTGCCTATTTTAAAAGGCGGATTTCACAGTCTAATCTTTTCTCTAACCTAACCCTAACCTGAACCTTCACTCTGCACACTTTGCCTTGCCTCATTACTCTACATTTTCCTAACACACACCTCCCTCATCTCTCACTCCATACAGTTTATCTCTCTATCTGAAGAGTGATGGTGGGTGGCATATTTTACGCACTTTCTTCTGACCTTGACCTCTAGGGTGGCTGGGCTGGCAACACATCTGGCCCTGACTTGGGCCGCTCACAGGGTGGCTGAGAAATGTGACTGGCTGGCCTTGTAGGGGCCCTCAGGCTACCCAGTGACCCAAGGCTATTAGAGGCGTGGAGGACACCCACTAACAACCAAATGAAAAATCCATATGAAGAATACCACAGAGCTATTCTCCAATTGGGGAAAACTACATTACTGTAAGTTTGAACAAAACGTATATATCTATTAACTGGTCCGCTATGGATAGGTTTCAGTCACATTTGATAACTTTAGACCCATGGATAGATACAGTGTTTCACTGTAAAAAAAAAAAAGAAAAAAAAGAAAAACAGCAAAACATTGTGCCTAACAACTGCAGGCTATACGTTTTCATGTAAATAAATAAAAGCGCACATTAAAATGGTAATGAAATTGGCATTATTAGACAAAAAGTACACAAAGACCTTTGGCTACTCAACTTAGGTCCAATAAAAACAAAGAAAATTATAATGTCATATCATATCAATATCTAAGTCTGATTAGTCCAACATTGTATTAAAAGGTCCAAAAGTTGAGTGGTCAATCTCGAGTGATCAGCACAGAGACTTGACACGGACACAGTAATGTACTGAGTACAGTTGCGCCAGAGAGAACGCAGTAAACTTGGTTTGAAGAGGGAGAGACATCACTGCTGGCAGGGAACGCATACATGGAGCGCCATAAACAAGTGGCTGACATAGTGTACAGAAAGATTTGCACGGAGTATGTGCTGGAAACCCCAAGGTCAAAGTGGGAGACACCTCCAAAGGTGGTAGAGAATGACCGAGCCAAGATCCTGTGGGACTTCCAGATACCGACGGACAGAATGGTAATGACCCAACTGGACATTGTGGTGGTGAACAAAGAGCAGAGGAAAGCCGTTGTGATTGACATAGCAATACCAAGTGATTGCAACATCAGGAAGAAGGAATATGAGAACCTAGAGAAATACCAGGGGCTCAGAGAAGACCTGTGCTGCATCCGAAACCATCAAATTGTAGCCTCTAAGTACTAACACTAGCAACTAATCCTTAACCTTTAATGGGGTCAACTGTTAGATCTCTATGCAGTTAGTGAACTAGAGCTTCAGCAGCATTTGCCCAATTCGACCGTCCTTACCCAGAGGAAGGGGAAGTGACATCACCAACAGCCGTTTTTCTTCAGTGCAAGCCAAACAAAAGCGCATACCGCCACCTACTGTATGTTGTCCAACAACAAAAAAGAGAATCATCCAAATGACCCTTCACATTTCCCTTTATTTTTATCTCAACAGTGGTTTCATAAAGCTACAGTATGCAAATTAGCCATGCGGCTTAAGTTTCTACTAAATGAAAGCAAAAGCACAAACTGCCTTCATTTAGGCCATTTACTGAGGAGGCTTTTTAAAACCATGTGACTGTGCTGTGGTGACGTGACGACAACATGTATTTTGTCACTTTTATAAAGTTTGGCTTGTGCAGAATCTTTTTTTTTTTTTTTATTATTATTAAATGTGCACCTGTCAATCAACAGTGGTTGTGCATGAATCACTCGAGGGTGGGGGTGAGGGGGTGGGGAGATTGGCGCAGTGACTTATGGGATGGCACATAGCTCCTAATCGCCAGTGAGTTAGCATCAGAGGTCCCTATGCTAAAGTGGCTATGATAGTTAGCATACAGGCCACTTTCCCTAACTCCTTCCTAACCAACAGCCCAATTCGGACGGGTCTTATCATGGCGGACGCTGACGCACATCCGGTTTGGCGTAAGACCTCTTACCAATTTACTGGTTTCGGATGGAGCACTGGAGAAGGCCTGGAGGGTGAAGGCATCAGTGGTGCCCGTGGTTGTTGGGGGACTTGGGGCAGTGACGCCCACACTGGAGGAGTGGCTACAGCAGATCCCAGGAAATACATCAGACATCTCAGTCCAGAAAAGTGCAGTTCTATGAACAGCAAAGATACTGCGCAGAACCCTCAAATTCCCAGAACCTGAGCTTGGAGGGAATAAAAAAGACCGCCCGCGGTGGGTGAGGAAGAAGTATGTGAACCCTTTGGAATTTCTCACAGTACATTTGTGCCAAAATTGGTCATAAAATGTGGTCTGATCTTTATTAAAATCACAAGAATGAGTAAACAGTGCTTAAACTAATTCCACCCAAACAATTAAATGTTGTCATATTTTTATTGGCCATAACATGTAAACATTCAAAGGAGAAAATCGAAATGGTTTACATACTCTTTCCTACCACTGTATCGACAATCCTTTATCCTTTAGAAAGACACACTCTTTACTTTTGTCCTTTTAGCCCTGCTTCTCCAAATCCAGCCAACAGCTTGCAACTATTAAGGGGAGATCCTGTGGTGACCTTACGTGCAGCCAGTCCTTACACCTTCAAAGCTCCTGGGGTGGAATAATACTCAGCAAGTCAACCAGAACTCCTTAATACACAAATCTCTAGCAAATAAAACGTGAAAGCAGTGCACTGTGGGAAGGGAAGTGAAAGTAAATGAGCAGTTAAATTCCACTGGCTTTTGCTTTATTACACCTATTTTGAGATCTCTCTACCGCAGTTAGTCAGTTCAGGCTCCACAGAGAGCCAAGCGTGTTTATCCTTTTTTCAGGTCAGAACAGCAGAAAGTGTATTGTCCCTATGCTAATATAATGAAATTATTTTGGGGCCACAGAAATAGGACATAAAGCCTTGCATATGAAATAAAATCATTGTAGCACAATACCTCTATAAATACAAACTCCATTATGACACCAATGTAGCATAAACTTTGCATTAATGATCACAACAGTGAGTGTGAATATCACATTTAATAGTAGATATTGGAGTGGCAGCAAAACTTAGAGCATGTTTAATATGGATTATTCAATTAAAAAATGCTGACAACTTGCCAAAGAGGAGAAGAAAGAAAGACATCAATAGTGAGGGAAATGTCAAGCTGCTACATACTAAACAAAAAAACAAAGTGGGAGAAGCTCATGCTAACCTAGGCCCTGTTGCTTGGGCTACAGCATTGCACAGGCACTCATAGAGGTTATTAATGCATAAATAGCCTCTGCCTTGGAAGCCTTTGCTAACACCATAATTTTTGCCATTTGCAAAGAAAGATTAGATTCTGTTTGCTTAGACATAGCTCAGAAATGCAGATCGTACGTCTTACAGTGAGACAGAGACAAAGATTAAAAAAGAGATTAAAAACCCTCGTACAATGAAAGATGAGTTATGGCAGATTTCAAGCGGTTTATGTTTTTTTTTTTTTCAAATACTGGCGCAGAGTGAGCCATCCTCTCGAGCAGCTTTGATCTCTGTCTTAGAGACAAAATACTACACCAATAGAGTCAAAGCAACAGTGACCACTGAAAGACACCGCAATCACGTTCTTGTAGAGATGCACCGATACAGATTTGCAGATTTGTTGCTTCCGATACGGGGGTTTGAGTATCTGCCGATATCCAATATTAGCCAATACCAAGAGACTTCCTTAAAAATGACTTTCTCTGAGTGAAAAAGTGAAAGGCTTAGGACTCCTAAGGTTCTACTGGTTTCTCTCTGTGCATAGAAAAATGTTGAGGCACCAAGTTTTACACTGACACAAGGTAACGTGATTCTTCACGTTGGGATTAAAACTAGGACCAGACTAGTTAGCAATTGCAAAATATATCTAATTCAGTGTTCTTTTCAGAACTGATTTAAAACTAATAAGTTGGACTGTCAAAAAGCCTGTACTGTACCGCTCCGCTGATACTTTTGTAGGGTGAGATATTGCTGTAGTGTGACTACCCAAAAAGTAGTGCTTTTTGGGTGTCCATTTTCACAATGTAGCAATACTTGATGGTTTATAAGTTGAATTTCCTAATTGTATGTGTGAAATTGTGAAATTAAAAAATCAATAGTCTTATTTTTTCTTGCAAATGGTGTTACATATACATTAATATTGGTTGCATTAATATTAACAACTCACATTTAAGGATCAGATCATTACAACTTGTGTATGTTAGATCAGTTGTTCTTTAACAGCATTTCAAAAACTTAAATACAAATACTTAGCCAATTCTATTTTATTACTTTAGGTGATACAATAGAGTTCGGGAAAATTCACTGTACTGTCCACAGTAGTACGGCTGCGCAGCTGTGAGTCTGAGGTGGTCGTCTGCATCACTGGGGTCCCTCAGGGCACCGTCCTCTCAACGTTTCTCTTCACTATCTACACATCAGACTTCACACGGACAGGTGTCATCTGCAGAAGTTCTCCAACGACTCCGCCATTGTGGGCTGTGTGTCTGAGGGGAACGACCTGGAGTACCGGTTGGTTATCATGGACTTTTTGGACTAGTGTGAGCGCAACCACCTGTGCTTGAACACCAGTAAGGAGGAGATGGTGATCGACTTCAGGAGGAAGACACTACCGCACACACCGCTAAACAACCAGGGGGAGGACATCGAGGTGGTGGACAGTTTCAAGTACCTGGGTGTTCACCTCAACAACAAACTGGACTGGTCCCACAACACCAACGCCCTGTACAAGAAGGGCCAACGTTTGCCTCCACCTTCTGAGGAGACTGAGGTCCTTCGGAGTGAGTGGGCCAGATGGTGTCTCCCCCTCCACCCTGAGACACTGTGCGGATCAGCTGGCTCCCGTCTTCAGACATTTTCAGCTCTGCCTTCAACACCATCCTCCCTGGACTGCTACGAGACAAGCCCTACCAGCTCAGCGTGCCCGACTCCCTCTGCAGGTGGATCACTGACTTCCTGACGGACCGGAGACAGCACGTGCCGCTGGGGATGACACACTCGGACTACAACCACTGGAACTCTGGAACTCCTCAGGGCTGTGTACTTTCCCCCTGGCTCTTCTCCCTGTACACAAACTGCCGCACCTCCAGTCACCAGTCCGTTAAACTGATCAAGTTTGCGGACGACGCCACCCTCATCGGGCTCATCGGTGATGAGTCCGCCTACAGGAGAGAGGTGGAACGGCTGGCGTCCTGGTGCAGCCACAACAACCTGGAGTTGAACGCCCAGAAGACAGTGGAGATGATCGTGGACTTCAGGAAAGACACAGCCCCACCATCCCGCCTCACCCTGACAGACTCTCCCAACCCCCATTTCCATCATGGACTCCTTCCGTTTCCTGGGCACCATCATCACCCAGGACCTCAAATGGGAGCCAACCATCTGCTCCCTCATCAAGAAGGCCCAGCAGATGATGTTCTTCCTGCGGCAGCTGAAGAAACTTAAGCTGCCTACCGGGATACTTGTGCAATTCTACACAGCCATCATCAAGTCCATCCTCACCTCCTCCATCACCGTGTGGTACCCCAGCGCTACAGAACGGACAGGCACCGACTGCAGCGAATTGTGCGTGCTGCTGAGAAGGTGATTGGCTATAAGCTCCCATCTCTCCAGGACCTGTTCACCTCCAGGACCCGGAGGCATGTGGGTCGGATCACAGCTGACCCCTCTCACCCCAAACATAGACTATTCACCACTCTCCCCTCAGGCAGGAGGCTAAGGTCTATCCAGACCCATACCTCCCGCCACTTGAACAGTTTTTTCCCCTCCGCCATCAGACTCATGAACAATAACAAGACCCAATAACTAGTTACAGACTCATGGATGTAATCTGCTCTGTGGCACTGTGTGGTGTGTCCACACTTAGATCTGCTGCTATCACTTTATCACTTTATATCACTTTACTTTATACTCATACACATCTGTAAATATAATCCCGCTGCTGTTCTATGTCAATTGTTGTCTTACCATATTTTACTTTATTTTGTATCTTATTTATTTAATATTTTTTTATGCATGCCCCTAAAGCCTTATAGTCTAAAGTTTTATAGCTTATTTTTATCTAAATTCTGTGTTATGTTTTATGTTGCCCGTCTGCACCAAGAAAAATTCCTAGTTTGTGAACCTGTTCTCAAACAATGGCAATAAAAACTATTCTGATTCTGACTTGCACTATGATGTAAACCTGCACTGCTAATACTGTCAATAACATTTTTTGTTATAGTCTGTTTACTTTATTAATATTTACTGTTTATACTTTTTGTCCCCACAAAGTCCTTGGTAGTTGTATATAAGATACCACTATTTAATTTATTTTTTTTCTTCACATTTCCTGCCTATTTGCACACCCTTAGTGTTTCTAAGAGCTGAATGTAACAAGTAAATTTCTCCATTGTGAGAGCAATAAAGGCTACCTTATCTTACTGTTACCATGGAGATCCACCATGCTTGTGGGTACTCGCAAACATTTTCCATAGACTAACATTAGCTCAAAACAATATACGAAATGGAAATAAATGTATAATATCCAATACCAGTAAATGTAATTGACTGCAGTGGGTAATAAAAACATTTATTTGGATGAAGAACTTACCTATTTAAGCTACTGTCCATAAAGAGGCAGCCCAAAGAGGAAGCCCTGGGGAACATCCTTAAAAGAACTATTATACTAGTTTTGTATTGCTTTACAATTCCATGTATTATTTTCATTCTTGGTGGTGGTACACTACATGTCAAGATACTGAATGATTCAAACAGATATTTTGAGGAGAAGGACCTGTTTAAAGGAAAGGGAGCAGGATGCTGTCCCTAAATGTCCCAAAGAAGACCATCGAATTTAAACTGAAACTCTCTTATTTTGTTTATGCATAGGAATGGTGTCAATCTGTCCAGGAGTCCTGTCAGTAAAAGTGAGCAATGCACATTTTGACTGGGCCCAGGACAGGACTGGGGCCAAGAGATGAGGAGATTAGATTGTGTCAATCACCGGTACTGAAGCCACTCCAGAAGTGAGGTCACTTCCCAGCGGGATAGTCACTGACTTCCCTGCTGCTTTTTAACTGACAATGGCTGTTACAGGGGCTTTGAAATACAGTCAAAAATATCTCTCAGATATTTGACTCACTTTAGAGCAAAAAGTAAGTTATGCTTACCAATTGTTAAGTGGCACTGAATCCTGTTATCATAACTCACTTGGCTGTTGTACTTGTGGCATAATTGTTCTTCAACATGTCTTATTCTTAATCCTCTTAAGTATCATCCAGAAAAAGAACACACAGGGAGGTATTGATGGGGTTTGTTGTAGTGTTCAGGCACAAAGCCTGAAGAGTTTGAGCTGCTGTCTCAACTATGTGATGAATGTAGTTCAAAAATTGTAAAAGAAATTATTATAGAAACATGATTGAGGTCAATAAAAACAATATGAAAGGACTATGGAAAGTCTTAAATCATGCAATGTCTAAAGACTCGAAAGCTGCAAGTTACCCAGACTACATTATTAATAATGATGAGAAATTACAGAAGGGAAGAGTGTAGTTAATGCGTTCAATGACTATTTTGTCAATATTGGGCCTCATCTGACATCAAAAATAGCCAAAACAAACAGTGACGTCTCTCAACATAAAAACATGAATGTTCACTCCTTCTTTCTCACGGCAACGAATGAAAATGAAATAATTTAAATAGTTCAAGCTTTCAAGAATAAAAAATCGACTGATTGGAACGACTTTGACATGAACATGATCAAAAAAATAATACATAACATATCTATGCCTTTAACACATATATGCAACCTACTGTATCCTTTTCAACTGGTGAATTCCCCCAACTCATGAAGATTGCCAAGGTCGTTCCAATTTATAAAGGTGGGGATAACCGTCAGTTTACAAATTATAGACCGATCTCTATACTTCCTCAACTATCCAAGATTCTGGAAAAACTTTTTGCTGTCCACCTGGACAGCTTTGTGAATAAACATAACTTGCTCAGTGACCGTCAGTATGGGTTCAGAAACAACAGGTCAACTGCACATCAATCTAAGCGAAGAAGTCACCAACAATATTGACAATAAGCTGTATTCATTGGGTATATTCATAGACCTCCAGAAAGCCTTTGACACTATAGATCATGAAATACTTTTAAATAAACTGAATAACAATGGGATCAGAGGGATTGCAAACAATTGGTTGAAGTCATACTTGTCCAAAAGAAAGCAGTATATACAAATTGATGAACATGTATCAGGACGAAGGAACATAGTATGCGGAGTCCCCCAGGGGTCAATATTAGGACCTAAATTGTTTTTGTTGTACATAAATGATCTGTGTGAAGTCTCAACAAAGTAAAAATGTACATTATTTGCGGACGACACAACAATTCTGGGTTCCGGCAAAGATCTACAACTGCTTGTCTCAGAGGTCACAACAGAATTATATAAATTCAAAGAATGGTTTTAATAGAAATAAACTTTCACTTAACATATCACAAACAAAAATTATTAGATTAAATAGTGACGTTCAGATTCAAATCGATATTGACAATGCTTGAATTGAACAAGTAAAGGAATATAAATTTCTGGGTGTGATCTTCAGTCATAAGATTAGCTGGAGACCACAAATAGATAACATTCGTGGGAAAATGGCGAAAAATGTGGCCATAATGGGCAAGTGTAGATTTTTTCTGGACCACAAGGCTCTCTTCACCTTTAATAGTCATTTACAGGTTTTATATAGACTACAAAAGAAGGCTATTAGAATTGTTCACAATGTCGGATATAGGGACCATACAAATATATTGTTCTTATAATCTAACACCATGTAACTCGATGACCTCATAAAATATAATACTTTGTTAGAGATATATAAAGCTGTAAACAACCAGCTCCCTAGTAATATACAACAAATGTTTAGTAAAAGAGTGGGAAGTTACAATTTCAGGGGTACTCATAATCTGAAAGTACAATGTATTCATTCTACCCTAAAAAGTCACTGTATCACCCGGAGAGGTGTAAATCTGTGGAATAATCTAGAGGAACCCTTAAAGGCGCTGATAGTCTACAACAATTCAAAAAACAGTATAAGAGAAGTGTGTTTGAGAAATATGCTAAAGACATGTGACCTTGTTCGTATTATTTACAAGTAATTTTGTATTACTGTGAACCTGTTACCCACATCATTGCTGATAGAACCAATGTCACCAACCCCTAAGTTTAAGTTGTTATAAATTATAGGAACCACAATGCTGTAACAGCCTGTTTCCACTGGTCACTATTAAACATAATAGAGTAATAGAGCGAGGGCAGGCGAGAGATGGACCTGATGGACGCCCCCCTTTCAACGGGTTCATAAATCTTGTCTTTTTAATGCACCACCCAGTATATGGTTCAAGAACTGCCTCACAACAACAACAACTAGTTAGGGCAGCAGGGTGTGGGCTTGCTGGTGGGGGCCTACTGCCCTCTACAAACTAGCCATATTACACCCTGGCTTTATAAGGCACCTCACTAAACAAGGCAAACGACAAAAATAATAAAACAATCACAACCAATATTTTACAGTGGAAATGGGAATTACAATAATAATGGGTCGTGTTGACTATGTAATGAAGCCTAGGCGTTAATTCAAATTGGTAGACAAACCCCAGCGTTATCAACCTCCAGTCAACGATCGATCCTGAGAGGGCCACACCTCCACCTCAGCCATCAGCGTAAGAGCCGCACCTCTGTAGCAGCCAATCATCGCCCTCGATCCAACTTTTAAGCCCCAGCAATCATGGTCCGTTTGCTTCCCAGCTGCGCTGTGACCCACCTCCACCCCATCTCTGCCTCTTCATCCACGGCTTCTACCTGCTGCATCCGTCACGGGTCTCCATACCACCACCAGTGTCCAGGCTCCGGGGGAAGACATCCCTAACTCCAAGCTGTTCATCTACACTGACTATACATCGATGTCTACCGCTGGGGTCTGATTGCCAAAACTAATACTCATGTCATTAAATCTCCCTAATTGCTGCTTTTGTCTGTGTGAGTCTACCCAGGTTGAAATACTTATTCTAACTAAATTAATAGTCAATTAATAGAATGGTGACTGGTGTTTATAAGTAATGATTGGATATGGTTATTATATGAACGGGAATGAGGAATAAGAAAAGAAAAAAGTACAAATTGTAAATAAAAAAAAAATGTTTATATATATTGGTAAACTGCATACATTTCTATCTTAGTGTTATGTCTTTTTACTTTGGAAGTCT
This sequence comes from Neogobius melanostomus, assembly GCA_007210695.1. NCBI lineage: Eukaryota > Metazoa > Chordata > Actinopteri > Gobiiformes > Gobiidae > Neogobius > Neogobius melanostomus. The sequence continues at coordinate 2,799,637 of VHKM01000221.1, read as the reverse complement.
TGTAAACATCCTGTGATTTTCTTCTTGAAAAACATGAAATGCTTTTCTCTAACAATGCTGCTATATGTAAAGTTAATGCGGATATTTGTAATTGTGTAATTCAGGAATTTGTAATGTAAAGTGTTATATTGTATGTAAACATGAGATGTTGTATTACTGTATCCGGAATGTAAATTAATTTTGAATATGGGGGTAGGCACTTATAAGCTTTCTTGCTTCGGCCTACTCCTTTTGAGTTTTTTGTTGCTTTGTTTGTTTTCTGCACTGCAATAATGTTGTTGTAAATAATCACTCAAATAAATCCAATCAATCAAATCAATCAAATCATATCAATCAAATCAATCAATCAAATGTCTCTCCCCACTCTTCCTATATTGTTTGTCCAATCTGATATTCTAAAAAAGCTGTGCCTGTTAGCCAAAATAACATTTTAAAGAAATATTCTTCCTTCACAACAACAGTCAAATATTCTACCAATCTGAATATTAGTAATGCTTAAAGGTGCATTATGTAACTTTTTATCTGAAAAAAAAATTAGATATTAGTGCATATTTTACCTTTTAATGACCCAGTAGCTGTATGAGTGGTTAGCATAGCGCCTTTACTTTATTATAGTGGACTCTAGGACGCTCTAGGAACAATTGTTTTTGAGAGTTTCTGGTAGGTTTTCTCAACTGATGTAACCATCTCCGAGGTTACATATACATTCCATCCAGCAAACCTTAAAAAAAACAAAAAAACAATTGATCCGAGAGTGTCCTAGAGTCCACCATAATAGAATGTAAAGGCGCAGTGCTAACCACCAATACAGCTGCTGGGTCACTGAACGGTCAAATACGCAATAATATCTACTTTTTTTCTGCATAAAAAGTTACATAATGCACCTTTAATCTCCAAAAAGCAACATAACAGTATCTTTAAGTATTCTAGCCTTGTGTCGCACTTCTCACTTGAGGAAATGAAAGAGCTCTGCAGTCAAACACTTTGACAGAGCCAGTGAGCACACAGACTGCAGCATAAATCCAGGCAGACGTACAGATGGAGATGCTAGGAGCACAACTAAAGCCCATCGCCACACTTTGAAACACTGGCCTGGCCAAACAGACAGATGCTGCCACAAAACAACTAATGTAGTATATTTCACATTCAGATTGCAGCAGCTGACCCAAAGCTCTACTTTATGAAGAACAAATACTCGTGAAATAAAAATGACCAATCACACACACCCAGACATAAGTACACTAAAATATATGCACCCATAAAAAGACAAAAAAAACAATTGCAAGTCTGTGTGTGTTCCTGATCTTTGATGTGCAGGAGTGTGTTATAAAAAGTAAAAACAATTTCAGCTTGCACTCACATTGTACAATACAATGTTTTTACAAAAAAAATGGCATGAAATGCTTATAACGGCACAAAGGGTTTAAAAGGTTTATATCAGAATTACTTTCTTAAAACAAAGTTGAACTATGAGGTAAATGTTAGGTTGAGAAATCACACACAAAAAGTCTGATAACTCCCACTTGTAATGTGTCTACTGAGCAGACGGACACGTTTATACCAACTCATCCATAATGGTTCACCAAAGCTGTGTCGTCTGTTAAGGTCTTTTCTTCTTACTGTGTGTGGAATGAATTTGTGAAAGTAAAATGTCATGAACGCAAGGATTCATAAATACTGTATGTTGAAGTCTTGCATCAGCAGTTTTTACCATCTAAATGACATTGCCAAGATCCAAAATATAGTGTCTAAACCAGACTGACTAAGTCCAGAGTGACTAATCCATGCGTTTGTCTCCAGCTGGTTAGACTACTTTAACGGCCTGCTCACTGGCCTCTCTAGATGAGCTGTTAGGGCGGCTGCTGTATAATATTGTATATGCTGTATAATATATGTATAATATTCAGCTCGAGTCCTGATTAGAACTAGAAGTTACAACCACATTAGCCCAGTGCTCAGGTCTCTGCACTTGCTTCCTGTTGGTCAGAAAATACACTTTAAAACAGCTCTGCTTGCGTACAAGTCTCTTCATGGACTTGCACAAAAGTACATCTCTGACATGTTAGAGGAGCCGTATGTTAGAGCCGTATGTCATCTCTAAGAACCTCAGAGAGTGGTCTCCTGCTGATGCCAGAGTCTGGACTAAACACGGTGAGGCTGCGTTTTGGTTTTATCTAAGATCTGGGACAAAATGGACAATGACAATGTTCACATCCACACTGAAAAGACAACTGAGTCACTGACCTTCTTGGTCTTTACAGTGGATTGGCAGCAGTCTCCTCCATCGTAGCTACAGAATGCTCTGTTGTTTACAGCATCACAGTAGTTGTCTCCCATGAAAGGCTAGAGAAAACATAATGTACTTGTAAAAAATATGCAGAAATGCAAGTGTAACACAAGTGGACCAAAGGAAATGTCAGAGTAGTATTTCTGTGCACTTCAGTGCCCATTAGAATCATATAAATTAGCATAAAAAAGTAATAAGATAAAATAATAAAAATTGCTGATGAATTCCATGTGTTACAGTTTCTCATCTGTAATTGTGTGTGTAGGGCAGAATTGTAAATCAAACTAAGGACACCATAAACTATTCACTCCACAAAACCCTCCAATAATGTGATTTATGGTTAGCCCCACCCTGTACACTAAGGTCACCAATCAAGTAACCAGTGCGACCCGCTCAACATAAGACATTATTTCTTCAACAAAGTGGAATAAAGATCACACACTTTATTAACAGTATTTTACAGCAAAAAGGAAATGATTCTGTCCATCTTTATTTAATATATGTGCAATTGTAAACAGAGACCTTGGAAATGTAACATGTAACGTCTAATGTGAATTTGCAAAACAAAAGTATTTAATAACAAGATCCATTTGGAGGTTATTAAGCCTCTGATTCATTGGTTTCCAAGTTATGTGTGAGTTGGGAAATATTAACAAACTTGAACCAGCATAATGCAAATTATTAACCAGTATTAATGTGTGCTTGTGATTAAGGCTGTTTTTATGTGTTCTGTTATTGAGATCAAAGTAAGTCTGGAGATTAAAGTCGTCGTATGATGAATGAGACGTTTTTGTATATACAAAACGAAGCTCATTTATAGAGCTCTTACCTCACATCCCTTAATGCAATGCAGCAATTCTGGGTGTGGATACCACTTCAGTCCCATTGTACACACTATACTCTGTGGAATAAGACAAATATTCACACAAAATCTTATTAAGCAAGTAAATATTAGTTATTTCTAATGTTCATGATGTAATGCATGTTTTCATGAAAAACACATTGACAGCCCATCAATTATTGTTTTATTGTCTACAATATAAAGCAGGCACTCAGCCTAATGTTCAAATGAATGTGCATGGGGGTTGTGGCAAACACAGACAATAGCAAGCTTAAGATAAAAGAGCAGCAACAGCGCAGAGTTCCACGATTGCCCAGTGATCTTAGGGTCATAAGTTCAAACCCCAACAATGGAGCCCTACAACTGCTGTACCCATGGGCAAACTCATTGCCCCTTGCGTGAGGCATTTTGAATAAACCCCAAAATCCACATTGTGACTGGTTTGCTGTGTCACCCTCGAAAGATAATTAAGGTCAGTAGATTAATAAATGAAATATATATAATTTATAATAAGTACACGAGTGAATGTCATTAGAGCGATTTCTTGTTTTTGTTTGTATAAGGCTAAAGGTCATAAGTGTTCATTTCCTTGACCCTATGTGTCCAATTTATCCCAAAATTGGAAGGGCTTTTCTTTTTGGTACTGCAAACTCAGGTATTTTTCATTTCAGTCCTGTCAGCAAATCAATGTAAAGGAGACACGAGAGGGCACATTGCTTAGAAAACAACAGGTATTTAAAGATAATGACAAAATACAAAATTGGTATACGGTAATATTCATTAGATACTCTGTGCGCTGGTCATAGACACTTTACAGTCCTCTGGCAATGATGATGTCATTTTTAAACTCCACACTCACCCCCTCCTCTCTTTCTGTTCTCTGTCTTTTTCCCTCTTTGCATGGCTGTAAATCATGATAATCCATGATGGTGGCATGGCTTCATACATATGGGATTCTCACCCTCCCAAGGGCACTTATAGCACATAAAAATAGATCTATTTGAGCACCACAGCAGACCAGGTCATGTCATATTGAAAATGACTAATTCCTTAGCAAGCCCGACAGAGTCATTCGGCTGATTAAAGGGAGGGGATGCTAGGAGTCATTTGCTATAAGAAGAGGCAGACGTAGGTAAGTTACAGAATTGTAAGTGGGCCACACTAAGAAAAATAATACAACTTGTTTGAATGTAATAAATCAGTGTTGCTTATTCAGGGGGTAAAATTACCGTCAACACAGCAAAGGAGAATATTTATTCAAGTATTTGGACTTAATTATTATCTGCAACCAGAAAAGTAGATAAAAAGTAAGCAAGTTTTTAATGCTATCAAAATCACTCAAGAAGTAATCAATAATTCAACTATTATTTGCAATGGATTAAGGAATGTGTTAAGAAATTTGAAAAGTTATATTTTGGTTTACTGCACTGCAACTATTTAAACAATAAGCAAGAGATGCGTTTCTGTCAACAACTCTTTGGGTTATTCTGTATTTTTGAGGTAATACATAGAGAAAACCTTCAATTTATCAAGTTTATTATGGGAAGTGCAGAGGCTAACTTTCAACTTGACATGAACAACTGAATCAACATCGTGGATTTCTACAAAACAGCAACAAATAAACTTGACTGTCACCTGGTAGCTACTATTGCTATAAGTTGACAAATGGGTTACATGTTATTTTACCTCCTTGATACATTTGTACGTAACTAAATTTAGTGCAATGTAATCTGCTTTATAACAATCTGTAATCATTTGAACCTATGTTATACATACACAATGGAATAATGTGTAGTAGTACTTTGGAGATACATAATGTATTAAGACATAAGACCCTTAGGGATAGGACTTAAGGTTAGGGTTAGGGTCTTATTACATTATGTGCCTCCATACAACTAATACATATTATTCCATCGTGTATGTAACACATAGACAAGTTATTACACATTGTTACAGCACATTACATTGTACTAAATTTGGCAAGTACAATGTGTCACGGGTAAAATAAAGTGTATCCCACAAATCAAATGTGTTTAAGCGAACACTATGTTTAGCTCTTATTTTTTCCATGTTCTTCTTTCCCTTGCTGCATTCACTCAAGAGATATCAACAACATCGTCTCCAATGTCAAACTATCATCCAGCACAAATTGTATCAATTGCACAAATCTATGAAAAACAAATCATTTGATGTCCACATGGCCATGCCCATTCCTCTCCCAACATCCACCGCAAAAAGCAAAAAGCTGCTGACTCAGTGTAACACTGAAACCAAAACAAAAGTAAGCAAGTGGAGTTAAACAGTAAGAAAACATATCCATTCCTTTGCTCAGTTGCTTCTTTTCTGTTTGATTACAGAAATTTAATTTAGAGGGCTGACCTCACCACATTCTTTTATTTTTTAAGGATTTTTTTTACCCTTGGGCTTTATTGGACCGGACAGTACAGGGAAAGGGGGAAGAGACACTCAGCAAATTGCTAGAGCCAGGACTTGAATCCAAGATGCTGAGCTCGGACTAGTGGTTACACAGACCTCTCCAAATTCTTTGAGTTGATAAATAGTTTCTCATATTACAGCATGTTTTTTTATCAGATTAAGAAGTATATTGCATGTTTAAAATATTTGAGGACAAATGTATTTAAGCGCCAATCACATCAACAAATCTCATGAAAACTGTTTGCAGGTTGTCATGCTTCTGTGTAAATGATAATCATTCTTCTTGTACACAACAGGAAGGATCAAAGGGCAGTAGTTGGCTTACTGTACTGGGAATAATAGAGCGAGGATGTAGAAAGGGTCTGTGAAATTCCATATAGAAGAGTTGTGCATCGCAGAACTTTGTGAAGTGCGTCTGTCAGAACAGTGAGGTGCATAAACATCAAAAGGGACCCACCTTGACTTTGGGTGGGTTTCTCCAGTGCTCCCTCAACACATGGTCTACGCTCATGTTGCTAGGGAGGATCACAACTTCATTTATGCTCTCTCGGCATGAAAGGTCACACTCTTCACCTGTGTGAATGAAACAGAAACACCTTTCTCTCACTCAATACTTATTAATTTGAAGTAGTGATTGATTTGTTTATTTATTTATTTTTATTATGTGTTAACAAAGTCACAAGATTTATGTCCACTACTAGCACAAAATAAGATTACACAACAAATAATTCGTATTCATACCTATTCTATGTCCTCGTTTGCAGGAGTACTGAAGATTATGATGTAGGTTTTGAGGTAAAGAACAATGGCCCTTGCTGTGTGGGCACAGACGGAAGGACCCTGTCCAGTTTCCATCTTTTCTACATCGAATCATATTGGAGGTGGAGCTCTGTAGAAGAAAACACACATTGACCAATTAGCCATTCGCACACCCACAAAAACAACCTGGGAGGCCAAGGACACAGAGAAGGTATTCCGCCAGAGCAGGGAAATACAATCCATTTTTTTAGGCATCAAGCTTCAATATCTGAGAGACAAAGCAGATTAAAAGGTGTATATGTTACAAAGTCAGCAGCGGGGCTGTCATGGATATCAATATCCATCTGATTACAATGTCAAATTGATTAGACCTTGAGAAGACAAGCATAACAGGCATAGAGACAAACAGGTTCATCTATGCAGAGAGCAGACTGGTTAGTTTTAGTGGGTTAGTCTCATTGTATAATCGATACAGACCGGTACTAAAATTTTTCTTTTTTGTCTTTTGTGTCTGTTTGTTTTACAATCCATCAACAGCACTAAGACCAAGGTGTACATTTTCCAAACTAAGGCAATTATTTGGGTGGGTACTTCGCCTTCAACCTAGAACATGCACAGTAGAGTAATAATCCTGCTAAGTAATTCTGACCAAGAACTGTCTGCAACAGCTTCTGACAGATCATTCTTAGGCAATGGTTGAAGCATGGCTAAATTGCAGAGAACAAGCTTCCCTGTGAGGACATTAAAGTCTAAAATAACAAATTGGGCATAATATTGCTGCCACAAATCTGACATATGATTTAAAGTTTAAAGTTTAAGTGTGCGAAATACGGGGGGGGGGGGGGGGGTCCGACCCCCGATTAACCCATCAGACCCCTGGGCCCGATCGTGAGGGCGAAGGCAAACATGGTAGGCTAAAGCAAAGGTGCAGACACAAGCGCACTCTGCACTCTTCCCAGCGGTGTATGTGAGCTGGGCGTGGGTTGAGTGTGAGCTGGGGTCGGCCGTGATTGGTTATAAATCCAGTGAGGCTAGTATTATTGCACCCTACGCTCCTCACGTCTCTGTCCCCAATTATTATCTTGAAATATAAACCCTAGTAGAGACCTGCACGGGAATGGATTTCAGGGGAAGTCCCGAGTTTTTTATTTTATGTATTATTTATTTATTATTTGACAGGGACAGTGTACATTAATCAACATTTCTGTAAATGCACCGGAATTAGCCAAAAGGCTATTTTTCATCCGTAGTCCCTGGACAGATGTAAATAGTCTCCCTAAGACAATAAAACATTCAAGGTAAGTGCAATAAAATACAAAGTAGGACAAAGTCACTACACTCTACAGGTTAAATACAAATACAAAACAGTGCAAACAATAAAAGAGTCATATGATACAGACAGGGGTTAATGACTGCAAGACTGTTGATTAATGAACCAGTTCTTCAAATGTTTTTTAAACAGTATGTAGGTGGACAGATCTCTTATGTTAGCTGGGATGGAGTTCCAGTCTTTGGCTGCAGTTACAGAAAAGGTGTTCTGACTAAAGGCACTTTTCCTAAATGGGACAATGCTGTCTCCTCGAGCTGCTCCTCCGGTCACCCGCTGTAAAGATGTGGGGTTTCTGATGCTGACAAACTGACTGAGTGGAGGAGATGATTGGTTGTGGATTATTTTATGTATGAGGCAGAGGTTTGAATTCTTAATGAGATTTTCCCATCTTAAAAGTTTGTGCTTTGAAGGTTGCAGTGATGATACCTGATTGTTTTTTTGTCCAGAATGTTTATTGTCCGTTTGTAGAGTGACTCTATGGGCTTTAGTGTTGTTTTGTTTGCTTTGGACCAAGTTGTTAAACAGTAGGTTATGTGGGATAGGACCATGGAATTCATGAACATTTTTGCTGCTTGCAGAGAGAGTTGTGACCTGATGAACCGGAAGTTGGAGATATTGAATTTGACTTTATTGCAGACTTTGTTAACTTGGGTTTGAATGTTAGGTTTGAGTCTATTGTAATTCCAAGATATTTGTATTCTGACACCACTTGCAACGTTTCACCTGCCATAGATATCTCCTGTTGAATTTTTGATGTTGGACCTTGTGAAGAACATTGAGACAGTTTTATTGATATTGAGTTTTAAACAGGACTGATGTAACCATTCTGTAACATGGGCCAAAGACTGGGAGAGTTTATCTGCCACTTGAGTTGGATTTTTGCCATGTGTGTAAATAACTGTGTCATCGGCGTACATTTGAATGGAGACATTGGAACAAACAGAGGGAAGGTCATTTATGTAGAGAGAGAAGAGCAGTGGACCCAGGTTGGAACCTTGTGGTACTCCTGTCTTTAAAGGGAGGGGACGAGAGCTGAAATCATTGATTTTGACAGACTGCGACCGATTTGTTAGACATGACTCGAACAATTTTGTAGCTTCTGGTGAGAAATTGAATGTGTTGAGTTTTGTGAGCAGTATATTATGATTTATTGTGTCAAAGGCTTTCTTTAGATCCAGAAAGACGGCCCCAACCACACCACCTTTGTCCAAATGTTGCTTGATTTTTTTTCAATGAAAAAACAGCTGGCTGTTTCTGTGGAATGTTTTGCCCGGAAACCAAATTGCATCGGGTGAAGTGTGAATGGAGTAGTGTTCAAATGTGAAATTATTTGTTGCGCAACAAGTTTCTCTGCCACCTTAGACACAATCGGAATTATACTGAGTGGCCTGTAATTGCAGACGGATGATGCATCACCAGGCCAGCACCGAGCGCGCACCAGAACTCAGCGTGGCATGTACCAACACTGGAGTGCTGCGTAACGGCACTTCAAAGGCTTTCCTCACACCGTGCAGCGCTTTAAACACATGATTTATCCATTTATCAAACAAAAAATACAACACGTAGGTCAGTGTTCTGAGAGAGAGCAAACGTGGCTATTTTTTGCAGGTTAATAGCGAGTTGGTGATGCACAGCTTACCTTCCCAGAGTGTTTTTTTTCCCACTGTTTCGCTCGTAAAACTCCCAACAAAGTTTTCAGCAGTCTCCCTGTCTGTTACAGGCCATAGAGTGGTCCGTGTCCACGTCGGTCTAACATGCTGTTGTCTCCTCTATTCTGGTCATATCGGACAGGGTCCTGCAATTCCCGTCCCGTGCAGGTCTCTAAACTCTAGTCCTCGACAAGTGCACTGCGTGTCAATAGACTTGACATTTATTCAGTTGTTTGCTTGCATTGTAATAACGCACAACATCGCAAAGGCTATGTTGAGAAAATTGATATCTGTATAGGACCCCAGGAATATTGACGGGTATTTTGCAAACTGCCAAAGTTACTATGTGGCTATAAGTTGCCTTGTGTACGAAATGCGCAGTATAAATAAAGTTGTTTTAGACCCCAAAATCTTCACCTTAAGGACTTGGACAGATGTGTCAATGTCACGCTTGCTGTTAAAGGATCCAACTCGGTGGAATATGAGTGAGAATCAAGGTAGAAGTGTTGCAGGTAAAGTCTCTGTTATTTTACGTATTATCCTATGTAAACACAGAACATCTTAATAGATATTTTCAAAAACAATAGGCTACATTTGTGCACGACATGCAGTGGTCTATTATTCTCTGCAAAAGGTTTTCACCTGAAACTCCAAGAGCTAAACAGTGTCAGACTTTTCATGTTGTGTTACCACTCGTTGTGATACAGTGTGTAATTTGCACATCTTCTGCCTCTAATTTGATGCATTAAGCAAAGATATCCAGTTTTGCATATACGCACATTCAGCTAAAGCTAAACATGCACTGCTTTCATTTTGCCTCTGTCAGGTGCAAATCTCGTCTGCGTCTGGGTTTGCCGTACACTTTTAGCAGCCCTGTTTGTTGAGCATTTTTGCGAGCACCCCAAATGGTGCAAAGTTGGCATGCAAAGGGTGTTACTTGGGAGGCTCTATGCACAAAGTAAACACATAGTTCAAGCAGACGGAGAGAGAAAAGAAATAGATAGACAGACCTGCTTGCATGGAGCGTGCATCAGCCTCACCGTATGGGCAGAGCCTCTTGCAGTGGCAATGGCGCTATTACCGGCTGATTCAGTACAATTGAGTCTGCAGACACTGTCAAAGTGGAAACCATCTGTGCACTGATAGGAACCGTGGAAGACAGGAGGTGGAGGGTCACAGGTCACTGGCTCACAAGCCCCCTCCAGCCAGCTGCCATCTTCAGTGCACTGCCGCTTGAACGCACGTCTTAAGTGAAAAAAGCATGATGTTAATGCGATGGTTTCAAAGTTTTCAGAGTTGAGGTAAAATTTCAGTATTTAGAAGTATGTTTGCACACTTACCTCTTGGGTTTGTTGGTGACATGGTAGCCTGGCTTACACTTGTATTTGCAAAGGGTACCAACTTTTAGACCGCTTTCATTGCACCGCTTTGTCTGCAGCTCAGCGTTGGGAACCGGAGGAGGAGCTGGGCAGCGCAATTCACACAGTGCCTCTGGGAAGGACCACAAGCCATCCTCTAGACAGGTCAAGGTGTTATTGGTGCCTGTCAGAAAGATCACAGTTGGTAGTCTGTCTCACAAAAGCTTAATAACATGCGCAAGGCGGAGCACAATGTTTAATAAAGCTGAAAGAAATAAAGCTGTCCTTCTGCTCAGCTGCAGCCACTCGCTGCAAAGTCAGATCCCAGATGAGTGTGAGGCGAGCAGGGAAAGAGAGGCAGCAGCCCTTGGCGTTGCACTCGGATGTGCAAATTTACCAAATACAAAGGATTTAATTGATCAGAAACGGTCACATTGGCTGCGGACAAGTTGTAGAATTATGCTGTAGTTGCAAGGAAATTGTAACTTATTGGAAAGGTTGCGCTACAGTTGCAGGATTCTTGGAGGGGCTGAATTGATGAAAGTTTGCATGAAGTCAGCGCTGTTTGTAGTAGACGTCTCCGCCGACCCACTTTTTCCCTAAGCTAAGCAACGCACTCAGGCTACCGGTGAAAACACTAGCGCAAAGTTGTATTTGCACGAGATCCGAAGCCTCACTTTGACCAAGAATGTCCTAGCGCCAGGCACAAGATCTGTCCCTGAAGCATATTATGCAGATACCGAGCCTCTCATGCCTTATGATTTATAACAGACATGTATTTGCTTTTTTTAATTCATTTTTTTTATGTTGTCATTAAAACTAGTAAAAGAAATGAGCCCCAAATCTCAAAATGTGCCTTAACATCTTGCAAATATTTTACAGACCTCAATGTAAGACTACTTATTTTAATTAAGAATGTTTTGAACTAAAGTGACAATTCTATTTTGGTGACCAGATGTGTCTTACCAATAAGTTGTGCAGGTTCACGGCATTGGAAAGTAATCCTCTTGCCATAGGTGGTTCCTTCAGGGTACATGAAAATGGCAGGATGAACGTGATACTTGTCAGGCATGCCACAGTCCACTGGTTCGCACGACACTTGTTTGTTCCACTTTCCATTTGCACAAGTAATGGTCACTGATGAGTCTGACTGTTCAAAGACAAATATAAATAGTGAACAATTACAAATATTATATAAAGAAAAGTCGTTTGAAACTTACGTTGCATTAATTGTGACAAACTGCTGTACTACAGAATGTTTACCTCGTTAAAACTGACGACGCAATTCAGCACTCCAATCCAACAAGTCTGCAATCAATGTGTAACCCAACAAAGTTTGATGTGGCTTATCTTACTCTATGTCAGTAAGCCATGTAGGCTCCTCAGCAGATCAAGTAACTGCTGATAGCATTTGTAAGGTCAAGTCATGCCGCTTAGACAACTGATATCCAACAAACGCACAATCAGCTTAACACAAAACACATTGACTTTGGTGGAAGTGTGACAGCGTATTAAAATACACACATCGTCGCAAGGGACAACCACTGAAATGCCACAGTCTGCAATGGGATCCCTTGACCTAAAGAAGGCTGTAACCAAGATGACAGCGTGCTAAGATAAGAACACGATGGCGGTCATCCAAGGCAAGGCAAGTTTATTTGTAGAGCACATTTCATATGCAAAGGAATTCAAAGTGCCACCAATTCACAGTTACATATAATTACAAAGAGGCAGATAAAATAAAGCCATAAAATATTATAAAAATGTATGAATTAATTACATTAAAAGCACTGTTTATTATTGACTCTGGGAACCACCAGGAGACCCCTCCCTTAAGTTCTCAGGGCCCGATACGGTTCATACGTTTGTAACATGTCAGAGAGGTACTTTGGTGCTACAAGCAGAGCTGTTTTATATTCTATTCTCTGGGTGACAGGAAGCCAGTGCAGAGATCGGAGCACTGGACTAATATGGTCGTATTTCCTGGTTCTTGTCAGGTGGTCTCAGTGTTCTGGATGTACTGCAGCTGTCTAAGTCTCTCGAAGTCTGGTTTTGACACTATTCCTCTGATCTTAGCCATGATTTTTAGATGCTTTTAAAAGCTGCTGATGTTATTGCTCTGATGTGCCTGTTTAGGTTAATGATCATATTTTTCGGTTTACGAGAAATAGACTCGAGGTGTTTGGGCTGTTCCTGGACGACATTCTGCTTGTAGTTTTTGATGTGGATTATGACAAAGATTGGATCTTACGCATTTGTCTGCGCCACCATAGCACAGTGCACTGGATCTATACTTTACCGCAGCCTGGCCATCATCAGCAGGAGAAACTTTTGAAAAGGCACACGGATTTTATTTGTTTTTGGAAGATGTAACTTTGCCTGCAGCCTCCAGTTTAGGTAAGTGATGATGAGACACATGCGCTCAGTTTACGTGCACGTACATGCATCTGACACGCGCCACGGAGCTTAAATATTAAGAAATTTGGACTAAAACTTGCACCGTCACTTTAGTACGGTTCATATTGTCAGATTTCTGCACCACGGTGCACCGTAGCACGGTGCATTGTTACACCCCTGCTGTAAAGGTCCTTTTGTTTCTTCTTCAGTTCAAAATACTGCTAGGTACAACTGCTAGGTATAAATTGTAAAGCAGATGGCTTTACAGAGCAACAGAGAATAATTAAACCTTTACACAACCTTAACAGCATACTGGCTTTGATCCAAAGGGTTTTACAAGGTTGAATCAATTATTCAGGTTTTTGTCATTTGTGGGGTATTACAATAAATGTGACATGTTCACACATGTATTAATTGTAACCATTTTAGATAAATTGTTGGTATTAGAAAGTGGGTGTGGATGCTGCTGTGGAAAAATAACAGCAGCAGACCTGTGCCCTTTTACCAGTGACTTGGATGAGTGCACAATGGAGCAGGGGAGGGAGGGGACTCTATGCAATGATGTCATGGTCCCAGAGGAGTAGAAATTCAAAGTGACTGTTTGAGGTGATGCTGCAGAGTAGCCACCTACAGACTAAACAGTGTAGGTCTATACATGCGTAATTGTCTGTATATATGCAGGAGCAAAAGGAGACTGCACTTTAATGCAGCAATTGCCTACCTGGAACTTCATGACGTCATGCTCTCAAGAGACTTGCTATGCCAAGCCTAGTTTTTGGAGATGACTTTAAAAAGGCCAGAGTGAACAGGGTATTTTATCCTGATTTCACAATCTACTTATGTAAAGAGGTGACTTTGCATAATTGCATGTTCATATGAACATATGAATATATGTCTTGCTGCACAATATGATGTCAAATAGTGTTGCCAACTAAGCAATTTTAGTGTTTCTTTCAGGATAGGTAGTGTGTTTACCTGGCTCTTGATGATGTCATCGTCCTGGTGGACTTGTAGGACATATCCAGAGTTGCAGGAGATGGTGCAGCGGTCCCCGTTGAAGAAGTGGCGACCAGAGCTACTGCACTTAAGCTCTGCATTGCGGATTAAAGGTTCCTGGCAGTCAATGGCTTCACACGAATAATGTACACAGCTGAATGGGATGGGGTAAGAGATAAATGGGGAGGGAGACGAAAATGAAAATGAGTAAAATAATATTGTTCAAATGACACACATTTGTGGTTACAATACCACTGCTGAAACATGCCGCACACACACAAAGGAAGCATGGCACACTGTGTTATTGGTAAACTCTTGCCACATTCTTTGATCAATGACTTCTTAGCATAAAAAAAATCAATAAACCACACAAAGAAAGGGTTCACATCATCAGTTGTGTTTAGAAACACAGGGGAACATTATTGGGGGACTTTGGTGCTGGAAATCCAAAACAGAGGTACCATTTTTAATATTGTGTTTGAATATTGAATATTATTTTCCAGAAGTATAAACTGCTAACTTTGAAAGCTTTAGCGATTTATGCTGTCTAAAACTAACTTTAAAATGTCTCAATAATCTAGCATGTGAGCCACTCAGTTAGGGGTGGGAGATATTGACAAAAATGAATATCTCGATATTTTCTTTCAATATCTCGATATCGATATTCAGACAATATTTTTGCAATCCTTCAAAGAAATGTGTGCAAACTGGCAAAGAAGGTCCAGTTGGTCTTTTGACTTGCTGTATCTGACCTATTATTGTATAGAATTACTAGTACATAAAGATATGAGACATTATGGCGGCACGGTGGCACAGCGGTTAGCGCTCGTGCTTCACAGCTAGAAGGTCCGGGTTCGATTCCCACCTGGACGGGGCCTTTCTGTGTGGAGTTTGCATGTTCTCCCCGTGTCTGCGTAGGTTTCCTCCGGGTACTCCGGTTTCCCCTACCACTAAAAACATGTACAATAGGCCAGGATGAATGTGAGTGTGTTTGAGAGTGCACATGGGGGACGACGGATGGAAATTAGCCCAAGGCTACAATCCGGTGTGGCTTGTTCATTAACTTGCACTGTCCCTACCAAATAAACCAATTATTGATTTAAACATTAATGTCTCAACAAACATTTATATCACGGTATGAAAAATAAATATCACAATAACGATGTATTAGGCAATATAATTTACACCTGACAAAATACAAAATCAAAGCCTTTAGACAATAGGGCAAATTCATTTAAAGCCATTTTATTCTATTTATTCATCTAAATCTCTGCCTTCATCTGGAAGAACACGGAAGATAAGATAAAATAATATTGCTACAATATTTGCAACTTCATCTCCATCACAGTGAAATGCTCCTGTAAGTTCACCAGCCTCTGGCCAGTTTACTTGTGTTTTAATGTCAGGAGACTGGGGATCATAGACCTGTGAGTATTAACGCGTTTGCGAAGTGAGTATTAACGCGTTTTTCAAAGGATCCAGTTTTTCCCTATTTCTCCTTTTCGCGTCTCTCCTGATGCACGCGGGGGGGCCGGTGCAGACGCACAGACACACACACAGGCGGGAAAGAGACAGAGAGGGAGACAAGTTTGTCCTGGAACTTACGTGATCTGAAGAAAACAGGCGAGGAAGATATTATTAGCCTTTAACCGCGTTTGCATTGTGGTTTTCTTCATAGTGTTGTTAGTTAGCGCCAGGCTAAAAGTTAGGAAAGTTAGCTAGCTAGCTAGCAAGGCAGTGCTACAACTGAGACCTTTCCTCGCAAATATGACCGACTCAAGTGACAAACTTCATATCATTAGATTCTTATTCTCTGTGATCGCTCTACCCTGCCACGCAGCGAAGGGGGCGGCTGGCGCGCTACGGTAACCCACAAGGACAACGCGACAAAGTCCAGGGAAAAAACATGTTTGGGATTGTACAAATTATGAAATATCTCAATATCGTCCAGACAACAATTTCGATATTATCGTCTAAACGATATATCTCCCACCTCTACCTCAGTTTATTTATACAGAGAAAACCGGCAGAGTCACCAGAGGCTCCATCAAAAACAACTGTACAATTCCTCAAGGCAAGCCTTTACGTATAAAAGTGCAAAGTTGTGGAACTCACTGCCCACTGAACTTAAAACTACATCTGAATTGGCACTAGCTATAGACTCTTTTTGAATAGTATCAGCTACAAGCTTGTTTTGTACTATGTTGAATTGCGGTCAAATAAATACATAAATAAATAAATAATAAAAAGAAAATTTTGGATGCTTATAGGGCCACATTATACAGCAATCTGTACTGTACACTATAGCGTTCCCTGAGTTAACCAACATAGTAGAGAAGACAGAGAGCAGAGAATGAGCAAGAAGGTTTTAAGTAACAAAAATCAAGCTTGGAAAAGTGCCACAACTGCATCATTTGTGCGTTACATACATTTTTGTTTGATATTGAATATGGAAGTGTCCTTTGTATTTATTTAACGCACACATTTATTTCTATGTTTCTAGGTCAGAGTGAAAGTAATAGCATAGTAGCTTCTCTTGCTCACAATGTCAACAACTTGGAGGACAAAGAAAGGACTCCATAAAACAAACTAATTAACTTGCTTAGGTGAAATTAAGGGTTGCATTGCGAGGGGTGCACAATGGCATATCTGTGCGC
This sequence comes from Neogobius melanostomus, assembly GCA_007210695.1. Lineage (NCBI taxonomy): Eukaryota > Metazoa > Chordata > Actinopteri > Gobiiformes > Gobiidae > Neogobius > Neogobius melanostomus. The sequence goes on along the minus strand of VHKM01000221.1, from coordinate 2,782,927 downwards.
ATAGATAAGAATAAGAAACAACCATAATTTGCTTTGTAAGAGAATATTTCTTCACAATTGGAATCTTTATGGGGTTCTCTTCGATATTCTGATGTACCGAAGAGTAACACGACTCCCAGCATGCATAAAACTGGTGTGGCAATTGAGAATAATCAACCACCCATGACTTCGAAATATCAATTGTTTTCTATTGGCCATTGTACATGAATGTATTAGTTGTTTTAAGGTGTAGTCAGCCTTACCTCTGGCCAGTGGGGTTATAGATCTCATTGCTCTGGCAGCCACTTATAGTGATGGGATCAAAGGATTGAAAAGAGCGCAGGCCTACACCTGAGATGGCTACGAGGTGGGAATTAAACGTGACCCGGATGGCCTTAGTGTGGTAGAATGCCATTGACAGGTCATGGCTCACTGAGATTACCAAGGGGTTAGTTCGGCAGCTGAGGCGAAACTCTCCTGTGAATAGGCACAATAGCATAATCTTAATGAGGAAAAAATATGATATTATACACACACACAGCTATTGATTTGGTAAATGTGCTCATACCTAGACTGTGGTTGCCTTCATTGGTATCCACAAGCTGCACTGTAATGTTGCACTGTGTCTGGTCTATGTAACTAGTCCCATCAGCCGCAAGGTGGATAATTACTGCTGCTGCCACCATGGGATGAGAAAAGTGAGCCTGTATGGAGACGGCAAAAAACAATGACAGGAATGATCCAAGATAGACAGATGAGTTACTCACCCAAGATGAATTGTAGATAGGCCTGCTATATAACCGGGCTTACCTTGAGCCAGTAGTTGGAGTTTCCCCAGTGTGTCTGACTGGCCCCATCACAAGGGAACCATGCGTACTGTGAGACCCCATCAGACAGATCGAACACCTTGGACTGGCATGTCTAGGCAAAACAACAAATAGGAGTGATCGCTCTTACTTTCACGATTTTCACCAATACATTTTTTTTGGGCGAAATCGGTGAAATCGAAAATCAGCTTGGTAGACAAAACGTGTGCATCCCCCAAGCAACGCCCCCGCCCACCCTTCCCCCAATCCAACCCCTCTCCACCGTCGGACCCTGTCCGGAATCTTAAGTCATGTGGTCACCCTACATGCAGATGAGCAGTGTTTTATAAATAGCCAGAGCCTATAAATCAGAAATATAACATTCTAAGGTGTAAGAAATTAATAAATTGCATAATTTAAGTAGCCAAAGGTGAGGGAGGGCAAATACCCAAGGACGACAAGTTTCACCCGCTGCCCTGAGCAAGTGAAATGAGACACCAGTAACAGGAGACTTCTGCTGGAGAAGCTACTGTAAGATCCTGCCACAATGGAAAACTGGTCAGAGCAGCAATCTGCCTACATATCTGTCCCCTGAATCTGTTGACGTGATCTTTCTCTCCAAGCTGAGAGGGCAATATGGGAATGCAGGTGAGCTAGGAGGATAGAGGACCCCACCAAATCTTTGGGCCCCAAGTGAATTTGCCCTGACCATAAGAACATATCACAAGAGTGGTCTCTATTGTCCTGTCTTGTCAAAGCATGGGCTGCGTAGTTCTGCCTAATAAGTATTTATATTGTGCAGTAACATGTGAGTTCAAGTCTGACTAGGTACCCCAAGTACCTTGTCAAGGGCAAGGTTTGTACATCCTGATTAGTCTGGGTTTGTGTACCCTGCTGACAAATGTAATAGAAGACTCACAGAATAGCATCAAATCAGTTACACTTCAGTGATATAGGAGTTTCACCATTGTGTCATGGGGATACAGACACTCACCCACGACAGCAGCATGTCTCTGCTGAATGACTTCTTTGCTCAGTTTGATTAACCAGAACAGCGCCCCTCTCTCATCCAGCGATCATTATCATCATCTCACCTTTAATACATTTTTCATCGCACCTTCTGTTGTGGCATGGCCCTTGCTAGTAAATTACCTCAAGGCAACCACCATCATCCTGGCATCAAAGACCTCATCCTCTCCTGCTTTAACAACTACCACCCAGTTGCACCTACCCCTATTCTAATAAAGAGCTTCCCCCAGGACCCATATCAGTGCTTATTGATCCAATTACCCAACATCTCCATAATGCTCCATACAGCCCTCACATACTAAAGCCAAAACCAAAACAATTCCTACGTTAGATAGCTGTATTTATTTTATTTATGTTATTGCTTGCCTTTTTCTCCAAACTGCTTTTGTAGATTCTGTGTTCCACATTGTTTTTCTGGATACTTTTGTACATCTTTGCTGTGTTTTTGTGAGGTTCAGTGGATTTTTTTACTGCAGAGAGTTCGTACTAGCCATGAAGGACACTGTTTTTTTTTCTTTTTAAGTAAACGAACAACTAGCAGAAGAACTAAAGACATCTGACACAAATTTCTTCTTCTGAAACACTGAAGAGGCACCAAGAGCCCTCCACACCTGCAGCACAATGGCGGTGTCACAAGAAGCGCTACAAGAAAACAAAAAAGGGACAAATGAGGAGGTATCCAGGCAAGACTCACAGCTACCACATAAATCTTCTATCCCTACCATTGTTCTGGCTAATGTTCGTTCAATGGAGGATAAGAAGGATTATGTTTGTCTGCTACACTCTACCTAGAAGATGGTAAGAGACTGCAGGAGGAAGAGGAAGAAGGAGGTGGAGGAGCTGACCTGTGCAGGACACCACGCTCTGAAACAAGGAAAAACCCAGGAAGCACTGCACTGTTTCAGAGGATCAGAGGAGCGCTGGAGCCAGCCAGTTGGGGTTCCTCTGGGTACTTCGGTTTCCCTGACCTCTAAAAACATGCAGGTCAGGTTGGCCCACAATGGCTCAGTTGCAGCGGCTCAGTACTAACAACACCTGAACGCAATTTCGTTGTACAATGACAAATAAAACATTTACTTACTTACTATGATCTTCCAGCAGTTCATACACACACACTTGAGTCTACAGGCCAGGTCCAGCGAACTGCAGTTTCATCCACCAGGCTGTTTGGAAGCTGAACTCTCTCCCTTCCCTGTTCTCATTCCCCCTGCTTCCACCTGCGCCACTTCAGGCACTCAAAAACACTGAACACTACCCCACTGACTCAATGCTAATCTGATGTAGCAATTTCTTCTCAATTATTAAGAAGTTTTCTGAACTTAAACCATTGTGTGGTAGGTAGAAACCATGTAAGTTATTGTCACTAAATTATACACTTAGCTATTTCCGTTATTAAGATGCTGTAGTATATACAGGAGCAGCAAGAGATACATTTGCTGATCTCAGATTCTTTTGCGTTGTAGTGATGACAGCTCTTGTATGAACTTATTATTTATTCATGCAACAAAGGTGCCACTAAGAACACCTTCATTCACACTCCTCATCGTCACCTACCTCCACAGTGTTTCTGACACATGCACAGTGGGTGTTAACAGTGTTGGGGAGAATACTTTGAAATTGTATTTAGTCACTGAATACTGAATACTTGCCTTAAAATGTATTTTGTAATGTATTCAGTTACTTTGTCTACTCAGAGTACTGTATTCTGAATACTTTGAATACTTTTAAATACTTTTACATTGATTGTCATTATATTTATGTATAAACATGGCGTATAATTACCATAACTCACTTACCATTAATGATGAACTCTTTAACTCTCTTGGCCAATGGAGCAGCAGATACAGCATCATGTGACACATGTGCAGTGTTTGTATGAACTGTGGCATAAGGCCTTTTAAATCTTTATTTTTATTTTAGGAGGAAAAACAGGTCAACGTTACAAGTTCTTTCTTAATAATGTGCAATATGGAGCAAACATGCAATGGTTGAGTACTGGGATGTATTCCCTTGACATTTGGAAAATAACTGTATTCTAAATACTCTCAAAGGAAAGTGTAACTTTACCAGAATACAGTTACTCAAAATGAGTATTCTAAATATGTATTCTAAATACATGTATTTAGTTACTCCCCAACACTGGGTGTTAAACCAGGAGCTACACCATCTATCAGAGGTCACACTAGAAAGGAAAAACAATCTCTCACCCCTTTACAAGTACAAACACATATAACAGTTGAAATTAAGACGTAGACAGAGTACGATTACATGTGAAGTCCAATTGAGAATGAGGAGTTGTCGTCACGGCACAGAGACACACACCTTTGTCATTTTGTTAAATGCAATGTAATTACAACACACTAAAACGCATGTGAAGAAAGTTAGTTTTGCCAGTACAACGCTGTTTTCACCAGCTGGAGGCTTGTAGGCGGCCAAGTCCTTGACCCAGCCACAGCAGAAAGTCTCGTAACTTTCCAAAGACTTGTGGCTTTTAAACTCCTGCATCGTGTAGTAACTTACACCAAATCCAAGGCAAGGTCCAGTTTACTATGTCCATGTATGTGCACGGAGGTAAATGGTCCAGGTCTCCGCTGCAGGGAGACCTAGACCGCAAGCTTCTCCAAATTCCGCTGTTTTGCGCTTGATATGAGCTTGTTCCTGTAAGGTCCCTTTACTTTCGCCTTATCTCTTTGCATTGCTTTACTTTCTTTCTTTTTGTTGTCATATTCGTAGATCCGTCTCTGTCTCGCCGAAAACGTAAATGCGCAAAATTTAAAGTGCTCTGGAATATGAGGAATACGTGAAATTCCTAAAACAGTTAAACAGATGCTGCACCTGTGGTTAGTACAGTAGTTAGCGGCTAGCAGCTCTGATGGACAACGAACAACGGCAGTAGTCCAATAGAAGTAGCTAACACAATGTTACTTGACAATGTGTTGTTTTTGCATTCAGCCTGACAGTTTCCGGGGCAGGGACAGCATGCGCAGTTACTTTGTGCTAATCCAATGCAGTTTGATTCGACACTGTGTTACACGCTGTTCCAATCCGACCGCAATCGACTGGACTGGTTACTGCTGCCTCTTGGTTTGAGTTTCAACTTCGACAGATGGTGGAGAATGCAGTCAAGTCTAACCAGAGAAGGGCAAAGTCTAACCAGAAGAAGACCAGAGAAATGCGGACATGTCTAACCAGAGAACAGCTACAATATGAGAGGGCATGTATAACCAGAGAACCACTATGGGTGAGGATGCAGGCTTTTTTTTTTTTTTAGAAGCTCCCAACCAAACAACCAAACATGTTGCCTTTGGAGAAGAAGCTCCAAAACCAAAACCTTTATATCGACAGAGGGTGGAAGACTGGGGGCAACTCTAAACCAGCGGACCGACCAGTATCTGCACCTGTGCAAAACGCAATACTGCACCTGTTTCATCGCTGAAGCAGCAACCATGATAACCTACATCAATGGAGGACGAGGACACAGTTAAAACTTCAGAGACAGAGATCGAGGAAGAAGAGGAAGCCATGAAATACGCACCTGGCAATTGATCAATGCCAGAAGTGTTTTGGATTCGAACATTGGGCAATTCAGTGTCCTGAACCACAACAAGGTGGACTCGTTTGCACACACAACAACAGAAATGTCCTTTTCTAAGAAACCATGAATGCACAACAAGATGGGCAATGATATAAATGTTTTAAATCTCGTCTTAAGACTCACTTTTGTTCTCTGGCTTTTAGCACCGTGTAAGTTGTGTGGTCCCCTGTGTCTTTTTATCTATTTTATTTAGTTTTATTCTTATTTATAGTTTTTAATGTGTTTTTATTTCTATTCATTCTTTTATACTCATTTAGTGGTAGAGCTCATTTGTATTGTTTTAGTTTTATTGTTGTTGTGGTTGCATGTTCAGCACTTTGGAAACGTTTTGTTGTTTAAATGTGCTATATAAATAAAGTGGATTGGATTGGATTGGATAAACAGCCCGGATATCAGTGTCCCTATACCAGCCCCATGGAACGGACCCCTAGCTGACCGAGAAGGACCATGGCATTGCTGGAGCACTGGAGACCCCATCAGAGAAAAGGGGAGTACTGTTAATCTTTTTGAAAAATTAATAACCATTGGTAGTCAATTAGCTCACAGTATGTTTTATTTTTGTTTCTTTAGCCCCCTTTACAAACAATTTAAATTGACAGTCCCTGAAAGTTACATTTTATTATTGCGTTTTTAGCCCTGAAAGTTTATATTTATGTACTATTGTTCTGTTTTCATTATGACAAATTAATTATCAAATAATGTCCTTATCTTTACAAATACGTATTTCCCATTGAAAGCCTCTGAAAGTCTGCTGCGATGTGCTGCGTGGCTAAACTGATCGGTGGAGGGGCCCTCCGGAAGTGGTCCAGGGAACGCTTCCTGGGAGCCCTTGATGTCGAGCATTGCGCATCCAGCTTGTCATGGTCTAGATCAGGGGTCCCCAACTAAATCAATTCGAGGTCCGCAAAATTTTGTTTTTTTACTTTCGACATATGCCCACATATGCAGTCATTGCGCTTGAAAATGTTAAAACATGAGCACAAGTTGTCTATTTACATATAGCAGAGCTGATCAATGAATCAATAATTTTGCCATTGTATTTCAATTTAATCCAAATTGTTTTGATCAGTTTTAATTCAGCCATAGGAAATTAGGTTTATTTAGAGGATGAAAAAGCTTTGGGGTCCAGACTAAAGCCTCCGGCGGTCCAGATCTGGACCCAGGTCCACCAGTTGGAGACCCCTGGTCTAGATCATCTGATGATCATGGACCAGAGCAGGCTGAATGGATATTACATTCTTGTACAATGGCTCTCAAGCGTCTATGCCAAATAAACAAAGTCCGGCTATGAGTCCCACTTGGAGAGGCTCAGAAGCTGCAGTCTGAGAGCCACTTCGGTACATGGAGCTGTAAACCTTTGGTTTATGCCCAGAGTTAGGGAGTAACAGAATACATCTATTCATGAATCGCTCTGGGTATTCTCTCCAATACTGGGTTGAACCATTGTAAACTTCGAGCTGTGGAATTTTAGATGGTCTCTCTCTCCTCAAGTGTGCATGGCTCTGGACCGGTTACTGCTGCCTCTTGGTTTAAGTTTCAACTTCAACACAATCTATTAACTAAACACCCTTGCATTGTTAGGAATCACTAGCTATGTCCTCAACAACAACAAAAAAGACATCCTTGTGAAAGTTCTGAAAACCTTGAAATATTACTTGGGCAATTAGGAGACTGAAAATATTTGGGACATTAAAAAATATGTCATAGCTAATTGTCTGAAGGTACCAATAAAATTGTATTATCTTACATTACTGTATTTTGGTACTGATATTTCATAATTGACGGTACAAACATCAAAGTAAGTATGAAATAAGTTATGAATATAATAAAATACAGTATATTATACTGAACAAGTATGAAGTATGAGATACATGAGATTGATATGGGGTTGAAACAATAAAGGACACATTTTACTAACTTACTTATACCAATCACAGCTTATTTAGGGCAATTACTACCTCTATATAACTGCAAATCTTTGGCCACTGATGGTTCAAGGCTTTCTATGAAATGACAACATACACTATACGTGTATACGTCTGTCAGCACTAACACATGTTCTTTCACAAGTGGGTTGACAAATTAGCTGCTGACATAGAATGCTATTCTTCATATTTTAATATGTATACAGTATTTATGTGAATTTCTCCATTGTGAGAACAATAAAGTCCTATCTTATATTCTATTAAGAATCAGTCTTTAATATGTCTGTGCCATTTGTCTGTCTTTTTTATTTGTACAGCATGGTTTAGATGTTGTGTGCAAAGACTCCAAGTTTAAAAGCTATTTCAGATCCAATTTACCCAAATTCTTGAATATAATGTATATTATTATTTAGAAGATGTGAGTGCTCGCTAGATCACCACAAGTTAGCAGGACAATTTATCTTAATATATAATTATTTCTCAAAACGGATGAAGCTTTAATAAATTAACAATAAATGAAGCTGTTACTGTTTTCCAAACGGGACAGTTCAAACATTTCTGTAGTTTCTTTCAGAGGTATCTTTTTAATAATCATTCAGAGGAACACCATGTTGTTGTTGTTGTTGTGTTTTTTGTTTTGTTTTTTCAACTAAAAGCATGATCAATTCTGGAGTTTTGTTCAGAAGCACACACAGAGCACACGCAGTTGCACACATGGACGTGATTTGCAGCAGCTGGCAAAAGTGTGCAGCAGACAGCAGCCGACCCTGGTCTGCAGACACGCTGTGCTGTTTTTAAATCACCACTTTAGATAAAAGCACAAGTAAGTATATTCAAGCCTTAAGGGGAAATACGGGTCACTAAAGGTGAGGAAAAGTATCAAAACACAACAGTCACAATGGTCTATGGTCCAAAAATATATTTGTAGAAACAGTCATCAAAAGACCTGGAAAAGTTAGGCGAAGCTCTTAGTCAGGACAGAGTCATGACAATGATAATGGCTCTAATCGCATAATCTACTTTTGGGGCTGCCTGGTTTACATCATTTCAGTTGTACAATAAGATAAGATCACTGTAATGATGCCAGTGCTCGAACAAATAAAACAAGAAAAAGAAATAACCGCAAATCTCTCTCCGTCTCTCTCTCTCTCTCTCTCTCTGTCTCTCTCTCTCTCTCTCTCTCTCTCTCTGTCTCTCTCTCTCTCTCTGTCTCTCTCTCTCTCTCTCTCTTCTCTCTCTCTCTCTCCTCTCTCTCTCTCTCTCTCTCTCTCTGTCTCTCTCTCTCTCTCTCTCTCTCTCTTCTCTCTCTCTGTCTCTCTCTCTCTCTCTCTCTCTCTCTCTCTCTCTCGCAAAGGTGACCTATCAATGCTTATATTTTTGTCACATTGAAGTTCAAAGGTGTGAGCTCTAGCGTGAGAGGACTGAAATGTTATCCCTTCTGTCACTTATGTATAATTAAGAAAAGCGTTCTCGAAGGGTGCCCATGGGTTGCATCAGAGATTGCCGAGGCAGCAGAACTCCCCTGGGAGATCACCTAGCTTGTTTTCTGATCTGTTGGTTTCAGTGTAAATAGTGCAGGCAGCACAATAGCACAACCTCATCTGCACAAATTCTCCATACAGATAAACACAGTAAGTCTGAGTGCATACAGAGCCGGTCCATTTCTCCAGTCCAATTCCCCCAGAGTAAATCCAATCGGCTCACCATATTCCATGGTGTGGTAATGCCAGGACATCACGTTCTGCTCAACAAAGACAGCACTATAGTCCCCTATGGACCTTCCCCATCCTGCATGGACTGTGTTCTCATGCGTATCTGCACGTATCCTTATTTGAACTTCATTGAGAAAAGAACCTATGGAACTTTGTAATTTGTAAAAAATAAATCAATAAAACACTTTAAATAACACTTATCTGCTATTTTTAATATAAGCCATCTTTCTGTAGGATATCTCAAACTATACACAAAACAATGTTACTGATGTCTTATTTTGTTTTTTTCCCACAATGTTTTAAGTATGTGTTTCCTTTCTTTGGGTTTGAATGTTGGCACTTTTTGCATGTACCGCAACTGCAAGTCCTTAATTTTTCTAGTACATATAGAAACTGCCATTTTCTCAAATGTGAGAACAACATTTGTGTTGTTGTTGGTTTCTTGCATCCACAAAGATCCCGATCTGCTCGCCTTGCTCACCACAGACTCATAGTAGACAGAGTCAACAGTGTCTTGAGAAATCAAACAGCCCTGATGCCAATACTTGTTTTGTTTACGAGATCAGAAGGAAATGATGTACCATTCTGACACACAATGACTCAAAACATAAACATGTGCACATGTTGCATGTTTGTCGTTCTACCAAAAAATCTTGACCCTGAGAGCCCAAGGTAGTTTGATTTGACATGCCAAAGGGTGCTCTACTAAAATGAATTGTTTCAAATTTAAATGTGTGAATATGGGCCATATCGTCACAGGCTCTGTGCTTTAAATGATTTTGTCTAACTGCCTGTTGACCAATGATGGCTTACGACTACTTCCTGTTCATATTTTAATGTAAATTAAAGATCAAATTGATAAATGAACAGGCTTACAGTTATAAACACAGAAGTCTCCTCTGGTGAAGTATTCTGATAAAAGTTTTTACAATGGCTCAGACGGTAGAGCGGGTCATCCAATAACTGAGAGGTTGGCGAATTGGAATTCAGGCTCCTATGGTTTTGTGTCCTAGAGCAAATACTTTACTCACCACCTGTATGAATGTAGTGTGTGAGTGGTTGGTGGTGGCGCAACTTGGCAACCTCACTTCTGTCAGTTGTGGCTTTAATGGTAGTTTACCACCACCAAGTATGGAGTGAATGGATAATGACTACAGTGAAGCGCTTTGAGAAACTGGTGAGGTAGATATTGTGAAGAAGGCCAGTTTCTTTGAAGACACAGAGAAATTTACTTTCTATCTGGTCCTCAAATTGTAAGGTTGGATTAAACTTAATGGACCATTGGAAGAGTCAAAAATATTGTACATTCGACATCTAAAGGACTTGGACAAATACGAATAGCCTATAGTTCAAACATTGGTTTTCATTTAGCCCAAAATAATAGATTTTCAACACTTTCTTAGACTTTTAAAACATACGCCATTTGAACATCAGTTGTAAACCACTTGGAAGACTGTAATCTCAATAACAATTGGAGTTACATATCCATAGCATTTGTTTAGCACATGCACAGTAAGCACCTCAGTAATGAAATCTTGTTTACGGGTATAGCTTGCTCTTGGCCAGGTGTTTTGTTTTTAATTACCTTTGTGACAGCAGGATAGCCAGCAGCCACCTCTCCGGAGCAGTAGGGCTTCTCCTCTTGGGACACTTCAACACTAGTGGCCCATTGGTCTAAAAAACCACTAGGTGTGTAGAGACCGCAGTCTCTGACACCTGTCTCCCGCTCAAAGTCCTCGCACACCCCATCACCATCATAATAGTAGCACATGCTAGGCTCCTCTGTAAGAACAAACAAATGCATTACCAAACATTTATAAATAGTAGTTTGAAATTGTTTTTTTACAGGAAATATTTAATGTAAAACATATATATTCAGGAATAGGGCTGTAGGCTTTCACTACATTATCATGACAGTGTACTTCCCATTAAAGTGGAAGCAAGCGGTCTGACCAGTTGTGAGCACTGCAAAGAAGCAGAAGAAAGGGAAGGCCTCAGAGCTCCACTCTGCAACAGCACTGTCAGCCACTGGGGTTCCCGTTAGGGGGAACGGCAGCAATCTGTGCCAAGTTGGCTGAGGCCTCCTCCTCGAAAATTCCAGCCCTCCCTCTTTGCACAGCCAACAACTCCAGTCAGCTCTTTGCTCTGGCAGTTGTGAATCAAGGGGCTACTGAGGGGGCATACAGAAAACACAGACACCCCTCTCCTGCCATTCACAGAAGGAAGAATAAAAATGTGCAAAAAATTTAAATGGTTGCACTTTTAGCACTTATAGCTTCAACTTCCTGGCACTTGGAGGTTGGGCAAGGCCAGTTTGTTTTAAAGATAAAGCAATAGTATGCACAAGTGAGAAGACATGCAGAGAAAGGAAAAGCTAAAAAATCCATTGTAAAATGCAGTGAGAATAAGAATGACTGTAATAAACAAAGAATGACTGTAATAAACAAAGTTTGCAGCAGCTTCCCTGCTTCCTTGTTGATTGATCGCTGTTCCTGGAGCTACAAGGGTTTACTTACATGGAACTTTTTATGTGGATTAAAAAAAATAAAAAAAAAAATAAAAAAAATTATATTTGTGTGCAATAAGCCAAATCAGCATTATCAGTACGCATGCGTGGTAATGTTCCGGTCAAAGTTCACAACTACCCACGGTGTCAACAAAGCCCATTAAAACCATACTATCATAGTGGAACAACCGGTTATTTAGTGACTATTATGGCACTTAAAGTGGTTTTACGGCGATATGCCAGGTTCGCATTCATTCTCCATTGCAGTGCTACTGTCCTCATGGGCTTAATCAGTGTATGGAAGAGTTTTGCCCTATTCACGAGTGCAATAAAGGAACCTCACAGCGTTTTATGCGAGCCGCCATACGCACTCCAGAACGTCGTGACGAATGGATTAAATGTGTAAGTTTGACATATAGCTAACTAGTAATGCTATTTGTAACCAATACGTCTATTTACTTAATTCTCGAAGACCTCACAGTCACTGATTACTATGACAACGGACAGCGCCATTTTAGCATGATTTCTAGTTGCCTGACAGAGCCATGGATCAATCATGAAATACCCTACAACTGGCAGGGAAAGCAGTGCGACTTTTAGCTACTAAATGAAGCAAAGCTATAACTAGATAAACTTGGGCACAGCAGCGGTCTGCGGCAGGTCTGAGGACTAAACCAGGACGTAGACTACACCGGTTACAAATCAGGACTGAACCATGACTGAATAAGAAACTAGAGCTTTTAGACCAAGAGAAAAGCACAACACAGCAGTGACAACAAGAAAGATATAGGCTATTTACATTTAGCGGCAGACCCAGAGCCTGAGCTCACGTACTGTTGTTATTAAGTTTACTCCAGCTGCACCGGAGGAAATCAAAGATTTGTTTGTGGAAGATTGAGTGCACACTCTGTATTAGACATTTTTGGTAAAGTTTCGGTAATTTATTAGTGACATAGTGAGTGCTCGTACTGTGTAAAGATCATTGACATGTGAAGTGCTTTTGCTTTGTCTGAGCGCAGTGTGTTTAGAAAAGTTTAGCTTGTGGCTGAAAGAAAACGGTGTCATGATGTGGATTTGATCTGTCCCTGCCGCTCAGGAGGTAATGCTGTCATTTCTCTCGTTTTAATCACTGATTAAATGGAAATTCCTCTCAAAACATGAAGTTAGGCTAATTCTTGATTTATCCATTCCGATGTCTGGCAACGGGAAACACGCTAAAATGGCGCTGTCGGTTGTCAAAGTAATCAGTGACTGAGTACACGCCGTCTTCGAGAATACAAACTGTTCTTTTTTATTTATTTATTGGTTTAGCAAAGGCCACAAGTTCTTTTTTCTCTCCCCAGTAACACTGTGTCCCCGTTTCTTTCAAAATTCTTTTAAAACATCGATTTTCAACGCTCAAAATAATCAATATCTGTGTCACACTCAGTCATGTACACAGTTTGGGATACGAGCTGGGTAGTCCTGACCTTTAACCTGGACCAGCATGCTTTGCGCTCGGTGAAATGCTGAATCCGCTTATTGACCTTTTAGTGACCCAATGACTGTATGGGTGGTTAGTATGGCGCCTTTACTCTCAGTAACAGTGGCCTCTACAACGCTCCAGGATTAATTGTGTTGTAGGTTTCTGGTGAGAGGGTCCGTCAGCAGAGAAAAACAATTGATCCTGAAGCATTATAGAGGCCACTGTTATGAAAAGCAAAGGCGCCATGTTAACCACACATACAGGCACTGGGTCACTAAAGGGTCAAATTATGCATTTATAAAAAGTTTTAGTTTTTTTCACCTGAAAAGTTCCATAATGCACCTTAAAATTGAATTATGGGAATGGCAAGTTGGGATACATCTTTGACCATGGACTACCATTCACACTTACTGTATATTCACAAGGGGACGTTACGACAGTATGTTTCTTTGAATTGTAAAAATGAAAAAAAAATGTCTGGTTCATTTTGGTTGACTATAACATGCATAACATGCATGACATGCAGTTTGTTTGTAACATGTTTGTATGTTCTTTATGGTTTCGGGAGTAGAATCCTGACAGCATGGCTCTAAATATCTCTTGAAGCTTCGCTCAACCATATAATTTCTCATGGATCTAACATGTCTTTCAGCCCAGTTCACATTGTTGTAAAGCGATAAACACAAGATGAAGAAAATGCAAACTATGAAATATCACCAGACCTAAATACAATGTGGTTGATCTAGATCAGTAATTCCCAAACTGGGGGTCAGATGATTTCAAGGTAATTAAGATTATGACATAGTTTATTTATTTATTTATTTTGTAAAGCCAAATATCAAAATATAGTATCCCAACATAAGCTTTATAGTTTAGGTCCTGGGTTGATTTTGGGCGTTGCAGCCCAAAAGGCTTGGGAACAGTTTATCACATAACTTACCGACACAGTTGAAGAAAGTCTCCTTCTTGCATTGACTGGAACAGCCATCACCATTCACAGAGTTCATATCATCACACTCTTCCCCTTTAAAACTGAAATTGTCATAAATATAGAGTAAAGAAATAAGCCTAAAATGTAAGAGTTTTAATTGCTCTTTGGATAGTTGTACCTTTGAATGCGACCATCTCCACAATATGTACCTCCAACTTGATGCACTAATGGTGGAGAAGGCTCACTCTCACTCAAGCTAGAGACAGTTTGAACTTTATATGTGTATGCGACATTTGGCTTCACATCCCTAAAGTGGGGGGAAAAAAATCATTAGGTGAGTCATCGAACAAAGTTTTGAGAGAAGTGCAATAATTTTGCAGTGAAATGGTATGACACTGTAGGGATACATAGATTTCTTAACCTAAATGCAAACAAACCATACTCTTGATGTATACAAATTTATACAAATTAGCAATTAGCAACATGCTGCTCTTTAACATTTTATAATTTTCTATTTGTTTCTATTTATTTTATTCTTAACCTTGGTCGGACTTTATTTTTATTCTCATTTATTATTTTTGACTATTACAGCAGTTGGTATTGACCATGTGTTGAAATGGTCTCAACTTATATAGTGCTTTTCCACCTACATTAGGCAAAAAGTGCTTTGCAGCAAGGAACCACTCATTCATTCACACTCATACACACAACAATGTACACAGACACTGGAGGCAAGGTGGGTGAAGTGTCTTGCCCAAGAACCTGTACTAGTGATTGAGTCTGGTTAGAGTCTGTATCAACTACATTTCCGGACTGGAACATACGCAAGCAAACAGGAAGCGGAGTAAACCAATCAGTGAAGGGTAATCAGCGGTGTTATTAGCGGTTCTGAATTAATATTCAAACAGAATCAGAATTGGTTTTATTGCCATAGATAAATAATAAACTATAAAAACTTTAAAACTATATAAAAACTCTAAGGGCATGCATTAAGTAGATTCAAATAAAATATGATAAAAACAACAATTTGATGCAGAACAACAGTGTGGGTTTCTTTACAAATGTACAGGTGCATTAAGTGTTAGCAGCAGGTGTGAGTGTGGACATACCACATATTGCAATAGAGAAGTGCAAATGGCTGGAACAGGTTAATCCATTCATGAGTTTGATACAGAGTTATTGGGTCTAGTTATTGTTCATGAGTCTGATGGCGGAGGGATAAAAAACTGTTCATGTCAATCAATCAATATATATCATTAGGACTAAATTAATAAATGTCAGTTAAAAGCTAAGCTAAAAAGGTGGGTCTTGAGCCTGCTCTTAAAGACATGAACGTTCTCTGCGGTCCTGAGCTCCTCCGGCAGGTCGTTCCAGAGGCGAGGGCCATAATATTGGAAAGACGCCTCGCCATGAGTCTTTCTGTTGACTTTAGGAATAACTAGGAGACCCCTGCCAGAGGAGCGCAGGGACCGCGAAGGTTCATAAGGTAAAAGTATTTCTGAAAGATAAGAAGGACCAAGACCATTAAGACATTTAAAAAACATTAAAAGAACTTTAAAATCGATCCTGAAACACACGGGGAGCCAATGCAGCGACTCTAAAACCGGTGTAATGCGGTCCCGCCTCCTGGTCTTTGTCAGGACACGAGCTGCTGAATTTTGTAAAAGTTGTAAACCTGAGATACTCTTTTTGGAAGACCAGAGAGCAGGGCATTGCAGTAGTCGATACGACTGGTGATAAAAGCATGCATCAGCGTCTCCGTGTTGGTCCGAGAGAGAATGGGGCGGACTCTGGCTATGTTCTTTAGATGGTAAAAACCTATCTTTGTGATATTCTTAATGTGTGGAATTAAAGTCAGCTCAGAGTCAAAAATCACACCCAGGTTCTTCACCTGTGGGGAAGGATTAAAAGACAATGACTGTAGTTTGGGTAAAAGTTTCTCTCTCTGGGCCTCAGGACCGATGACTAAAACTTCAGTTTTGTCCTGGTTAAGCTGGAGAAAGTTTTGGTGGGAGGAACAGGTCTGAATGGACCGTAGCCTCCTGCCTGAGGGGAAAGGGGTGAATAATCCGTATCCAGGGTGAGAAGGGTCAGATGTGATCCGACCCACACGCCTCCGGGTCCTGGAGGTGAACAGGTCCTCGAGATGGGAGCTTACACCCAATCACATTCTAAGTACCATGCACAATGCGCTGCAGTCGATGCTTGTCCCAGTCTGTAGCACCGATGTACCACATGGTGATGGAGGAGGTGAGGATGGACTCGATGATGGCCGTGTAGAACTGCACCGGCATCTTGGTTGGCAGCTTAAGTTCCCTCAGCTGCTGCAGGATGATCATCCTCTGCTGGACCTTCTTGATGAGGGAGCTGATGGTTGGCTCCGATTTGAGGTCCTGGGTGATGGTAGTGCCCAGGAAATGGAAGTCCACGATGGAGATGGGGGTGAGAGAGTCTGTCAGGGTGAGGGGGGAAGGTGGGGCTGTGACTTTCCAGGTTGTTGTGGCTGCACCAGGACACCAGCCGGTCCAACTCTCTCCTGTAGGTAGACTCATCACCGTCCAAAATGAGCCTGACGAGGGTGGTGTCGTCTGCAAACCTGATCAGTTTAACGGACTAGTGACTGGAGGTGCAGCAAACGCAATAATAAAAGGAAATCATCAAGTGAAAAATGTAAACAAACAAAGCACAATTCAGGTTAAAAGCCCGTGAGAAAGGTGTGCCTTTAATAGTGATTTAAAATGCTGAAGGGACTCTGCAGCTCTCACATGCAGAAACTGTTGCAGGCCCAGTTGGGTGAAAGGTATCTGCTAGATATAGTCAGGCTCACCTAACGTACAGCTTGGGTTCTGGAACCCAACTTTTGGAGAGAGGCTGGATGCTCCACTTTTCTGGCATTACCCATGGGGAGAGGCAGGCTGGTGTTTGCTTATAGCCCCGCAGCTCAGCCGCTACGTTTAGTTTCTAAGTAGCCTTGATTAATTTTTTGTTTTTGCTCTTGTGCATGCTTTGTTTTACTATGTCAATGTTCATTTTATTTTTATCTGATTTTAATTTACCTGTTGTAGCACTTTGAGGTTTCTTTCTTTTCCTAACAAAAGTGTGGACTTTGTAGTTGTGTCTCAGACACTCGGGTGAAGAGAGAAAGCTGTCAACCGATCACTGGTGAGTTGGATCTGCTGGCAGGGGCGGAAGCCGTTTAGACTTGGCAGACCCAAACATGTTGTGAGGGGCTGTTCAGAATGTCTGGCTCCATCAGTAGGGTCTTCAACTCTCACCTCGGGGATAGCTTCTCCCAGATCTCGAGGGAGGTTGGATAGGTGGAGTTCGAGTGGACCATGTTCGCCTCCTCCTTTGTCAAAGCGGGCGCTTGCAGCTGTAGCTGCAAGGTCTCTGGTACCTGTTGCAATGGCAATCCCCGAATCCAGTGGTGTTGCCGGAAGTAAGGGATGCTGTCAAACTGAAGGACCCAACAAGACCAGGTAGGACTCCGGAGGCAGCTGACCGGTACCGGCAGGCCAAGTGGTCACAGAGGCAAAAACTCAGGTATGGGAGGAGTTCGGAGCGGCCAGGGAAGAGAACTATTAGTCAGCCTCGAAGAAATCCATGGCAAACCATCCATCGCCTTAGGAGCGGGAAGCAGTGCTTCACTAACGATGTTTACAGTATGGGTGGGGAGCTGGTGATGTTGTCGGGTGGTGGAAGGAGTACTTCGAGGATTTCCTCAATCCCACCGTCACGGCTTCCGATGAGGAAGCCGAGAATGGGGACTCGGAAGGGACTCGTCCATTCCCCGAGCTGAAGTCACCGAGGAGGTTGGAAAGCTTCTCTGCAGCAGAGCAAGGTGGATGAGATCTGTCTTGGCTCCAACATCTCTGCAACATCGTGTGGCGCTCTGGGACAGAGTCTCTGGATTGGCAGACCGGGCTGCATTAATTGCGTAATTAATTGGTGTCAATAAAACCCTTTTAAGGACAAATTGCAGTGTATGCATTTGTCCAGCAAACTGCGCTGTGTGGCTAACATGCGGTTTGACTTACACTGTGATTAGATAGAGGAAGACAGTTCAACCCTTTTTCAACTTCCGGACAACTTTTGGATGTTGTGGCTTTGGCATATTCTAAAGCAAAAGTAAGCTATTATAAATCATTTATATACCGTCTAGCCTGACAACAACCTACATTGTGTTCATGATTTAGCCAATCAGTGTTCAGATTGGGGCTGACGTTATCACGCTCCGTGAGCTCTTATTTCTTCAGTTGATATGAAGCCGAGCGGCTGAGAATGTTCTCACACTGAGAGATGAAACTACAGTACCTCCTCCAAAGTTTTCAGTGGAGTCCAGCAACAAGCAACACACGCAGTGCAATAACAGGACGAAGGGAAAGTCGAATCTCGCAATCTCGAGCCGATCCGCGACCTGCCTGGGCTGATTGCAATCGGATTGGAGTAGCATGTAACCACATAATTTAATCAAGTTACTCCGCATACTGTCTCTGACCTGGAAACGTTCAGATTGTCAGATGTAAAAAAAAAACAGCATATTGTCAAATAACACTGTGTTAGCTACTTCTAATGGACTACTGCCATTGTTCAGCAAAGCTATGTGTACTTCTAATTTACTCCTACATGGATGACAGAAGAGCTCATTTTAGTGGCTGGATCAGTGCAGAGAATGTGTGTCGGGCCATGAGACAGAAGACTCCCATCAGAGCAGCTACAGCTAACGTTAGCGCTGATCAATCAAACCTCCTGATTATGAACCTATTCCAATAAGCGATGAACAGCCTATCTTTAATATACACTGTACTGTAGATGAGATAACAGATAGAGAAGTAGCCAACATGATTAGTTCTCTGCACAACTGCAAAGCTAAGGACGACTTTGATCTTGATGTCAGTTTTATAAAAAGCATAAAGACACACTGATACCTCCAATTACACATTTGGTTAATTTGCCAATCAAATACTCAGTGGTTCCAGAGTGACACATGCAGTATTCCTAGACCTAAAGAAGGATTTTGACACCGCTGACCACAAAATTCTGCTTACCAAATTGTCTCATTTAAATTTTTCAGAGCTAGCCATAAACCTTACCAACAGCATGTGGTCAATGGTGACCAAACGCGACCACACCACCAACTTCCATGTTAACCCTATGTAGATGTGCTTCGACTCGCTTCAAAATGTAAGCAAAGCCGTCCGCGCGTATGAAGCGTAGCAAATGCAAGCGGATGAGGATAAACACGCGTCAAAGCCAGGGAGAACAGCGCGGTACACGAGCAGGGAGGCCGCGCCCACTGCTTCATACACTCAAGTAATTACAATCTACACGTGCGTTCATTTACGCCTTGTCAACCAATCAGGGAGGCTGACTGGGCTCAAATAGTGAGCCCAAGCGTCACCTGTTACCTGCAGCATGGAGGACAAGTTGATCATCGCGGTTTGTGCTCGGCCTGAGTTGTATGACACGCCTCCTAGTTATGACGCTTGCAAAACTTCATGCGCCAGCAAACAGGCGTTTCTTGTGAAGCGGCAACGTTTGGCGTCCAACTAGAGGCAGATGGGACGTGGACGCACGTTTGGTCTGAACGCACCTCAAGAGTTCAAATACCTTGGAGTGGTTCTTGACTCTACTCTAATGTTCAATATAGTCACGTCAAGAACATTTCTAAAACAATTAAATTCACTCTTCATAATTTACAGACATACAGTAGTTGTCCATCAGTGACATTTAAGACAGCTATAGGACGTGTCTGCATGCCATGATGTTCTCGCATATTGTTTTGTGAACTGGTCTCTTACAAATTAAACCACTTTTAAACAAATAGAACCATAAAAAAGCATTAAAAATGTTTGCCAGATATCCTGTTTTGTACCACCACTGTCGCATTCTAGAGATGTACAATCTTCTGAATTTTTAAATACCTTGAATTTGCTTGCACTGTATATAAAATACTCCATGGACTTACGCCACCACCATTAAGGGAATTCATCAAATTGAAATCTTCTTCTGGCAGAGCCACTCCTCTAAACCTCCAAACAGGTGTTACTTTGTATCTAATAACTGTACATATGTATCCTCATCCCAATGTCTTCTGTTTGAACTGTGTAACCTGCCCTTTACCAAAGTCTTTTCTCTTGTGCAAGTCACCGAATGAACATGTGATGTTCGTTCGGTGATGATAATAATAATACAAATAATTAAGCACCACTAAAGTCACAGCACTGTGTGCTGAGCCCCCTCCCGTTCACTCTGCTGACCCTTAACTGCACTCCAAAGTACAACTCACACCTCTTCATTAAGTCTGCAGACGACACAACAGTGGGAGGTCTCATCAGCAACAGAGACGAGTCAAACTACAGTGAGGTGAGTAGTCTGGCCATGTGGTTCACACAGAACAATCTCTAATGTGGAGAAGACAAACGAGATTGTTGTAGACTTTCGAAGAGCGCGGGTCCAGCATGCTCCTCTAAGGTATCTTTCCACATGCAGGCGCGTGTTAGCCGAATGGCTCTTTCATCCGCTTTGTCGAGCTTTTCCATAACAAAGGCCAGTGCCAAACCAGTCTGACAAGGTATTGAGAATGGGGTTGGGTGATTTGGGGGGGGCTCTGAGCCTGTCGGACATATTGGCTGCGGATTGGGGGCACGCTCCCAGAATTTCACACATTCCTCATATTCCAGAGCACTTTAAATTTTGCGCATTTACGTTTTGGCGAGACAGAGACGGATCTACGAATACGACAACGAAAAGACAGAAAGTAAAGCAATGCAAAGAGATAAGGCGAAAGAAAAGGACCTTACAGGAACAAGCTCATACAAGCGCAAACAGCGGGATTTGGAGAAGCTTGCGGACATTCAAAACATCAACACACGAGCTCCCTGCAGCGGAGACCTGGACCATTTAGCTCCGTGCACAAACATAGACATAGTAAACTACCTTGTATTTGGTGTAAGTTACTACACGATGCAGGAGTTTAAAAGCCACAAGTCTTTGGAAAGTTACGAGACTTTCTGCTGTGGGTCCAGGACGTGGCTCTACAAGCCTCCCGCTGGTGAAAACAGCGTTGTACTGGCAAAAGTAACTTTCCTCACATGCGTTTTAGTGTGTTGTCATTACATTGCATTTAGCAGACACTTCTTGACCAAAATGACAAAGTAATAAAGTGCGTGTTTCGTAAACACTACATTGTTATGAGATGTTCAATGTACACAAACGTTTCCAACATGTTTTGACAGGTCAGAGACTTGCGCTCCTCGATGCTGTGTCCATTTCTGTAACCTAAAAAACTGTATCCCATTGTTCCTACGTTTTCCATGTCTATCGTGTGAGGTATTGGAGCAGTTTTTAACGCAGCAGTGACTTCCAGGCGGTAAAACAGTGCGGAATAGCAAGAACCTCCGCTACTACGGCGTTAACAACACACGTAAACGATGTGTATTGCCGCCGGAGCGCAGCCAATATGGCGGCGAGGGGGGGATGGGGAGGGGGGCTCTGTGCCGTGACGTCAACTCCTCATTCTCAATAGGTTTTGGGACCGACCTCTGGCTGTGGCCAAAGCGCGCTAGACCGTGTCTGATGTGACGTGAACAGACTGCTGGCCTCTGATTGGCAACCAGAGAGTGGACAGCCCTCACTATTGACACGCAGGTCATATGGATTTAATATTTCACAACATCATACCGCTGTGCTAAAAGGGGATTTTGCCGATATTAGCATTTAGCCGCTGTTAGCGCAGCTTTAGCTGGTGTTAGCATAACATTTGCATGTAGCTTACCTTCATAGTTGTATTTAGCGGGGTTTTTTCTGTTTTAATACAGCTTGGCTCCTCTGAATGATTCCATAACTCCCACCAGAAGGCAGCATTTGTCCACATTTGATCTCATCGCGGCTTACAAAACTTTAATGACGATCTGAGGTGCTCCTTTGTGCGGTGCCGCCCGCAACAAATGCGGGTGTGTGTGGAAACAGAAAGGTGTGCGGGGTAGAGTCGATGCGTGCTCGTAGATCGTGGCGTACGCGGCCGGGTTGCGCTATGTGGAACGATGGCTTAACAATCAATGGTGCTGCAGTGGAGAGGGTGACCAGCATTAAGTTCCTAGGTGTGCACATCACAGAGAACCTCTCCTGGACCATGCATCTCTAGTCAAGAAAAGTAATCAGCGTCTCTGCTTTCTCCGCAAGCTGAGAAGAGCCAGAGTCCAAGCCTCCGTTATGAGTAACTACTACAGAGGGACTATAGAGAGCATCCTGACCAGCTGGATCACTGTGTGGCACGGCGTCAGCACTGTATCCTGCAGGAGCCTACAGTGCATCGTGAGAGCAGCAGAGAAGTTCTGCGAAGTTCTATCTCCTCCATTAAGGACATGCACTCACCAGCAGAAGGATTGGTTATGAGCATCCTCCAGAGCCTGTCAATCATAGATTTAGGCTTGCACTTTGTATTGCTGATGTTCAAAAACCAATGGGCAAGGAAAGCCTTTCTCTTTGGACCTCATGGCGGGAAGCTGACATTGCTGTAATACCACCCCCTGGTGGCCAGGGGCAACTCCAAAAGACACTTTGGAAACAGGATTCCTATGTAGTTGTGGGCCTCAATTGCACTGCTTAAAAGCCTGGCTCCAAAGAGTTTTTTTTTTTTTTCTAAAAATGGCTATGATCCATGTGACCATGCTGGGCTATGTATCACATTTTTAACCATGCTGTTTTTTGTACATCAGCAATAAAAAGTGGAAACCTAAATCTATGATTAACAGGCTCTGGAGCACTGTGGAGGCTTATAGCCGGTCCTTCCACCCCCGCGAGGGCACGGCTTCTCGCCTTTTGACCTTTTTAAGGAACAGGCTTCGTGGGAGGAGATTAGGGAGCCATGTTAATTTCACAAACCACACAGATCATTACTATGAATGGGACCTGCCGTTCTCTATTATTCAGATCTATGACAAAAACCAAAGTGGTTAAAAATATGGCACCAGCCCCAGCGTTGTCACATGGGTCATAGCATTTTTTAGAATAAAGAACTCTTTGGAGCCAGGCTTTTAAGCAGTGCAATCGAGGCCTGTTTGTGTCTTTTGGAGCCGCCCCTCGCCATCAGAGGGTGGTATTACAGCAATGTCAGCTCCCCGCCGTAAGGACCAAAGAGAAGCGCTTTCCTCGCCCATTCTATCCAACGCACTTTTCACATTAAAACTGTGATTCACTGTAAATGTTTTGGATTTTATTAGGGGACCAGTTGTATACGATCTGAAATCCTTGGGGGTGCTTTGGCAGTCCTAGCCCCTTCCTGCTCCTTCCTGATCGGCTGCACTATTAATTTTAATAAATAAACATTTATAAACATAAACTGGAAGCATGTCCATTATAATTTATGACCAAAGGCAGGAAGAAACTACTTTTCATAAAAGTGCAGAAGAAACTACTAAAGATCTGCTTTGACTGTCTATGGCCCAATTAGAGCTTTGAGGGTCCTGACATGGCCCCAGGGCCACTGCTTTACAAACTAGGCTACATAGTGTACATACATGTTGCCATGAGCATCTACAGAAGAGCTTGTGGGCTCTCAAACCAAAAATACTCGTCAACTGACCACTACCACTGGAATGTGACCACAGCTAGTGAAAGATTCCACAGTACTAAAACTACCTATGATACGATTAGTATCTGTACCAAAAAGCACATTAATACATCACTTGTTGCACTGTTGTTCAACCAGAAAGTTGCCTAAAGAGAAATTTCTGCTTTCATTTCTTGCAGCATAACAGGCATACTCTATTAGTGTCCATTTCCTTTTAATGTGAATGGTCCAGACAGCATGCTAGTGGGATGGCATAACACGCAACAGGCCCATATCTGTCTAAAGTCAGCACATTCCCAGAATGCAAAAGCGTCAAACTCTCACCGCAGTGCAGATAATACTTTCAACAATACATGTGTTTGCCCTTGGTTTGGGGAAGAAAACACATGTGGGCACTATCTGACCTGTGACTTAGGAAACAAAGGCTTGGCACCAGATTTGAACATGCAAAAGTACGTTCTCCCTGCAGGGAATAAAAAGGATATCTTGTACTTTTCACAACAGTTTTTGGAATTGTTTTCAAGCAAAACAACTTCTCCTTAGAATATGTGTATGATATGAAATGGGTTGATGTCTTGTGATTATGTTTATTTAAAGGATCTGTATCATGCTATTTTAGCCATTCCAAAGTAAAGTATAGGATTTATATGATATATTGTACCTCTATCACTATGGAGTACTCATTTTTGAGAGAAATATAAGTATTTTGGGGGGGTATTTTCCCTACCCGGAAGACAAGACGCTTCGATTCAGTTAACGCAGGATTCAGGAGGATTACTTAGAACTGCGTGAATGAAGCCAAAAACCGCTCTGGGGATGTTTTTGATAAGGAAATAGCATAACAACATGGCTAAAAGCTCAAAAAAATCGATTTTGCATGATATAGCTCCTTTAATTAGGCATTCAAGCATGATCATTTGCATCTCTTCATTGGAGCTCAAAAGGAGTAGAATAAAGCTAAATGCCTGTGTACAACTGACCCCTAAAATAATTAATAAAAACTTGCCCCACATTTCACTCATTACCTTTAATTATGTAGAAAACGTACTCACCTATCTGTATACTTCCGAATCTGTCCATTTAGTATCAGACCCATGGGTGCATGACTGAATGGTGGTTGGCGTGACAGACGATACTGCAGGGGTTCACAGTGTCTACACAGTTCACAGTCTGATTTAGAAGCCAAGAGGGTTGCATCAATTTCCAGGTGCTGCTCCATGGTGAAAATCTGTACTCCATACACCCGTTCTTCAGTGTCCAGCTTTATAGTTAGTGGGGTATCGCAGAAAACATTGCTTGGGCCCAGTGAAATATTGTTCCCATTGACCGTAAGCAGCAGTATATTGTGGATTGCTGGAAGAGCCGTTTCCTCTGGGCTAAAGAAGGTCACCCACACCGTGAGGGAGTCTGGTACTAATGGGTGTGGGAACTCCAGCTGAAGC
This sequence comes from Neogobius melanostomus, assembly GCA_007210695.1. Lineage (NCBI taxonomy): Eukaryota > Metazoa > Chordata > Actinopteri > Gobiiformes > Gobiidae > Neogobius > Neogobius melanostomus. Next base: position 2,757,963 of record VHKM01000221.1, on the reverse strand, counting down.
ATGCAGCCCTGGAGAGGACACTCGGACAGGCCCACCGTGCCCTGCTCAATTCCAGCATTGGGACTCCAGGTGCGCACACTTGGCTCACAGATTTGCTCCACATCAGGAGAGCCTGTGGAACAGACATGTAAACACAGGCACACTGATTCAACATTTTATAAAATTCCAAAACACATAGAAAAAGAAACTGTGCCAACACTTTCAACTGCTTTCATAATTTTGTTTGTTTTCTTTATTGTAGTATAGGCATTCACACACCAAACAGTTCATGGGACAGTCCTCGAGACCCCCAGGCCCTCTTAGTTGCGGGAAGCTCCACGTCCCTTTTGCTTGTGTTCGCAATGAAGAACAGTTGTAGGACAGGGGACGGCACTGCGCATGCTTGTGTGTGTGATATCTTGATGCAAAACAAACTTTGTGGCATCTCTCCGAATATATACAGCATGCAATGAGCAGGGTTTGGGAGTTTACAAGAAAAAAAAACCTGAGTTTTATCACTTCTGTTCATGATGTACAAAACGAAGAGCTCCACATCGAAAATGAAAAAGGGTGAGTCTAACTACGTGGCTTTAAATTAGCATTTGGATTGTGCGTTTAAAATACATATTTTAAGATATTGGCCAAATGATTCATATTACTTACGTCTCTTGGTACGTAACAACATTGTAGTATTATAATATCTATAATACTACTACATATTAGATCAGTGTTTCTCAAACCCTGGTTTGTGTACCACAGATGGAAGACAGGCTGCTTCAGGTGGTACTCAAGTACAGTATATTGTTCACATTTTTGTTTTCATTGATGTCAATCCTGGTTTGTAACTATTGATTTAGTCAATATTTTTTCTTAGTTTTCATCTGGTAGTAGTCGGAAAGAAAAGGTTTGAGAACTACTGTATGTGTTAGATTACATTTCATTTCATTTTGGTATAACAAAGAATACATATTGCCACACATGTTTGTTGTTATGAATACTAAAATTCATAATATTTTACACAAAAACATTTCAACCCCTGTATGTACAACATGTTTATGCTGCATTTATGTCCTACTATGCTAAAACTGAATACACATAAAAACACATACCCTTATACACTTAAACTTGGGTTATTTAATCTCTTTTATGCATCTGGCTGCTGACTGCCCTGGCATTTGAATCAACCATAAATCCTTTCCTAATGTGTAGTGTCGTATTTAACGTTTTGAATGTATCAAATGTGAATGTATTGGGAGTATATTGCTGCCAGAAGATTTGCCACAAAAAAAAAGAATGCATTTAATTAATGCATCTCTTCACTTTAACATTTCATACGTTCTTTGACTGATCATTATCTGGACTAGCAAATTACCAAATGTCCCATACTTTCAATAATTTTATTGTGAGTCATAATGAATACATGTATAGGTAGGGACGTATGTATAGGTAAAATAATTAACAGTAATTACGAAATGTGACTGAAAGGCTGACCCTGCCTCCTTTAAGGAGCCCTTCCCAGATGGAAACAGCAAGTTTACACTCACAGCCTGTAAGACATGCCCAGACTTGCCCGTGCATAGGCTACATCACTACAGCTTAAGTACAAGGCTGCTGTACAAAATTTTGCTCATGCACATGGTGTGGAGCTAGAGCACAGCAAATCAAAACACATTTAATATAAACTACAAGTAGCAAGTACTAGTAGCTGCATAGACTTTCCTTATCAATTACATTTTACAATATAATGGATAATGTTGAGAAGTGAAGAAGACAGCCATGTCCAAACGTAATAATATGCTTGGCCAGGTCGCTCTTGTAAAAGATATTGTAAATCGCAATGAATTTTAACCCGGTTAAATAAAGGTTATATAAACAAAAAAGCTCTAATTTCAGAAGAGCGTTCCATATTCTAAAAAAAGGTATTGCTCACTGAAACTATGAGCCTGTAAGTTTGCACAAAATGAAGCCTTACAATAATAGTGTTAGTGTGTGTCACTGTACCTTCAGCTTCTCGTGGAGACCAGTGTCCAGAGGGGGCACAGGGACGTGGAGAGGACGAGTTGGAGGCATACTGCAGCAGAATCCCCCCTTCAGTGCATTTATCACACACTGATCCTAATTCTCTAGGAAATCAACAGTCAGACACAGCAACCAACTTAGATACAGACTTAACAAAAAATCACTTATATGAGATACACAAATGATAACAATGTTGCAACTTTAAAGCCCCTGTGTGAAAATGAATAAAACATAACACCCTAATTAGATTACTTTCCAACATAATGTCACAATGTCAGTTCACCTGTTGTAAAAGTTTCCAGAAATTGGAGGGAACCATTCCAGTGTGATTGAATTATGATGCTGCTCAACAACTTGTGGAGGCATTGGCACAAGAGGGGGCTTGGAAGTGGTCTGCCAGGTCTGGTAAATGAGGTCCAGGTAGCAGTGCATCCTGGCAACTTGGTTCAGTGTGAAGGAATCTGTACAGGAATCATCTGACGAAAAATAAAATAGAAAATTCTTACAGTGTTTGAAAGTGCGAGTGTGCAACAACAGATGCAAATTAGCCCAAGGCTACAATCCATTGTGGCATGCATTAATATGCACTGTCCCTACCAAATAAACCAATAAATAAAGAAACTAAGCCATCTGCTGTTCTGAAAGGTTGCACTACACTGTGATAGGTTGAGCTGGCATGTCACTCACTCCGAGTATAGTAGATACCACCTTTGCTCATACCCAATCCTGTCAGACCTTGGAAGCTAAACAGGAAAGGGCCTGGTTGGTACTTGGATGGGAGACCGTTTGGGAACACCAGGAAGCCTGGGTGAATGTAGTGAGTGAGTGAGTGGTTGGTGGGGTCGGAGGGGCCGATGGCGCAGACTGGTTGCCTCGCTTCCGTCAGTCTACCCCAGGGCAGCTGTGGCTACAATAGTAGCTTATCACAACCAAGTATGGAGTGAATGAATAATGCAATGTAAAGCGTCTTTGAGTGGCCAGAAAAGCTCTATATGAAACCAATTCATTATTATTATTATTCAAGACTATAATAGTAATGAGTGAAGACGCCTCCTGTAATTTGAGTAGATATCTACTGCATATCAAAGAGAAAACAAAACAAAACTCTCCAAATTGACAGATTGTAACAACAACGGCAACACATCACAATAAAAATTGTTTTTGTCATATTGTGCATCTCCAATTGCCAGTGTTTTCAATAGCCAAAAGACAATATGGTAACCAATTGTGTGAATCAGCTTGGCAGAATGTATGGAAAAGCCGTGACCATACCGGTATAACTCATGTAGTTGTTGAACGGTGTGTCTTTAAAATGCCGGCAGCCACAGGTCTCGTTAGCAGGTATTGGATCATGGCAGCTTTTGATTTTGGGTGTGGGATTGGTGTCTGCACACAGGTCTCCAGTTTCCATCGAGGGCTCCGTCTCCAGACAAGCATCGTTACATGACTCTATTTCAGATATGCCTCGAAAAACATGGTAGAGCCCCAGGCTGTGACCAATCTCATGGACCATGGTGTCGGTATGACCAAAAGTGCCATAGAAGGAAGGGTTCAGAACGATGCCACCTTTCGATAATGAGAGATAGAGCATAAAGTAAATGCAACATACGTAACCAATATATGGATTCAAGGGGATATGTACTAACTATATACAGTGCCTTGCAAAAGTACTAATACACCTTGAACTTTTGCACATTTTGTCATGTTTACAACCGTAAATGTAAAGATTATATTTTGAATTTTTTACTGAAAGTTCACACACAAGTAACAGACAACTGTGAAGTGAAAGCAAAATGATACAGGATTCTGTTATTTTTCAAAAAATAGAAAAGTGAAAAGTGGGGCTTGCATAAGTATTCATACAGCATGACTTAATACTTTGTGGAACCCCCTTTTGCTGCAAAAACAGCAGCAAGTCTTTTGGGGTATGACTACAAGGTTTGCACATCTGACATTTTAACCCATTCCTCTTTACAAAACAACTCAAGCTCTGTCAAATTAGAAGGAGAGCGTTTGTGAACAGCAGTTTTCAGGTCTTTCCACAGATTTTCAATAGGATTTAGGTCAGGACATTGACTGGGCCATTCTAACACATTAATATGTTTGTTTTTAAACCATTCCATTGTAGATTTAGCTTTGTGTTTAGGGTCATTGTCCTGCTGGAAGGTGAATCTCTGCCCCAGCCTCAATTCTCTTTCTGACTCCAGAAGGTTTTCCTCCAAAATGTCTCTGTATTTGGCTCCATCCATCTTCCCAACTATTCTTACAATCTTCCCCGTCCCCGCTGAGGAAAAGCAGCCCCATAGCATGATGCTCCCCCACCATATTTGACACTGGGATGGTGCACTCAGGACGATGAGCAGTGTTAGGTTTGCGCCATACAGTACATAACGTTTTGCATTTGGGTCAAAAGTTAGATTTTTGTCTCATCTGACCAAAGCACCTTCTTCCACATGGTAGCTGTGTCCTTTGAAGTTTGCTAGAAGTTTGACTTCTAGCAAACTTCAAACGGGATTTCTTATGGCCTCCTTTCAATAATGGCTTTCTTGCCACTCGTCCATGAAGTCCAGATTTGTGTAGAGTACGACTTATAGTTGTCCCATGTACAGATTCCCCCAGCTCAGTGGCAGTATGTCACAGCTTCTCCAGAGTTATCTTGGGGCACTTGGTTGAATTTCTGACCAGTGCTCTCCTTGTTCGGTCTGTTAGTTTAGGTGGACGGCCGTGTCTTGGTAAGTTCGCAGTGGTGCTATACTCTTTCCATTTCCGAATGATGGATTGAACAGTGCTCCGTGAGATGTTCAAATCTTGGGAAATCTTTGTATAACTTAACGCTGCTTTTCTCCACAGCTTTAGCCCTGACCTCTCTGGTGTGCTCCTTGGCCTTCATGATGTTGTTTAGTGACCAATACACTCTGACCATAGCTCTGAGGCCCTCACAGAACAGCTGGAATTATACTGAGAGTAGATTACACACAGGTGGCCTCTATTTAATGGTTAGGGCAAGGTGTGAACTTTCTGCAGTCATTAGGAATGTTATAAAGGCAATTTAATGCACTCCGAAAATGCTGTATGAATATTTAGTTTAGTTTAGTTTAGTTTAGTTTATTTATTTGTTTGAGCAGTTAACCTGCTCAAAGGGAGTGGGCTAAAGCCAAAGGCTTATAAGCGCCCACCCGAAATAAAAATAATAACATTACATTTAACATTTACAAGGTAACAAATCATAAACAAAGGAACATAGGGCAAAGTAACAATAAATAATGAAGAAGAATTAAATAAAAACAACAGCAAAATAAAGAATCAACAAAAGCATGTGCTACTTTTATGTTATAAAGGTGCATTAATGCATATTATACTCTGAGATCTTGCTACTTCCCAGTTGTCATTACCATCCTCAATATAATTTAATTTGGGTTTAATTATCATTATTATTATATTTGTTTAATTGAGTTATATGTTAAGTATGATGTGAAGTATGATGTAAGCCCTGCATAGTGAGGTGCATTAAAAAGCCAGGGTGTAGAGCGGGCCCCACTTTTCACTTTTCTATTTTTTGAAAAATAACAGAATCATGTATCATTTTGCTTTCACTTCACAGTTGTCTGTTACTTGTGTGTGAACTTTCAGTAAAACATTCAAAAATAAAGTCTTTACGTTTAGGGTTATAAACATGACCAAATGTGCAAAAGTTCAAGGTGTATTAGTACTTTAGCAAGGCACTGTATGTGTGTTCATTAGCACCTGTTCTGCTTAAGGGTGAAGTGATGAAGACAAATAACGCTAGGGGTAGTTACAATTAGTGACTAGGCCACCAGATGTAGTATGTGTTCTTTGGTCTCCTACCTAAATGCGTGACAGCTTCTTTGTCCCAAGGCCAAGTGGCAACCCCAGCGAGATCTTCATCAGAGGAATTGGCAAAGAAGACATTCAGATGAGATGAGCCATCCAATTGCAAGATCTCTTTCAGCTCCTTTATGTCCAAATAAGCTCTACAGATTAAAAAACAAACAAAAAGATAACATAGGTGAATCACATTCTAAGCAAAGAAAATACAATAAATAAGCCAAATACAGGCACTTAATTACAAATAGCATTAGTGTCAATAGCCAAAAGGTGTTGTTGTTTTAACACAAGCTTGTCTGGTTGTGTAGGGTCATGTCATGTTACGTTTAATTTGTATCCAAGAAAAGTATATGCACAATGCAAGTCAACTGAAAATGAGGACCTTTGTTCCGTTGTGTTTGTTTTGGGAAGAAAAACTTTGCCAACATTGCAAGTTCCAGATTGCATTATCTTTAGACGATGTTGATGTGCTATTAGCTTAACATCCTTGGAATTGTTTTTAATCATACAAAATGTTGTCAATTATGAGCTTGAGAATTTGAATGAATGATACGTTTGTCTTATAATGTTCACTAAATGCAGACACCTAATAATATCACCGCAGTATTGGGACCTATGACTTGCATTTGAGCATTTATTACATTTGCATTTTTATTTTTTTCTATAACAGTTTTTGTCTCTTTCTGAGAATCTTTCTAACAGTAATGCAGCCATTCTTTTTATGAAAACATCGAGGACAAAGTTCTCTCTAAATCGGACAGGTGGTACTGGCAAATCACTTCTACAAGCTCAGTCATCTCTTGCACCAATTATTTGTTGCTCAAGTGTCCCAGGTTGCTTTGTCACTGTATTCAATAGCAAACAAAACACACACAATAAAATACAAGTCCTACTATAATAAACCAGGTCTGATTTATGGCTGACCTACTTTAATGACCTACTTGCCAACCTATTCTGCTCTTGCATATCGGGTGTACTAAAATAACATTGCAAGACACATGTTTTAAAAAGCTCACATGTTGTAATTTTTTGCTGTCAAAACAGCTCAATGCATTGTTGTAGAGTGGTACCAAAGAACAAACAGATAAGTGAAAAATATGCAAATGCAATATTAAAGTGTGTGACAAATTTTATGAATGTAAAATCATAGAGATGTTTTCAACAATTTGGCACACTGTACATTACTGCAAGCATTGTAAATAAAAACAGTGCATCTGGAAAGTATACACGCCCCTTCACCTTCTGTTATGTTACACCCTTATTCCAAAATGGATTAGATTTATTTTTTCCCCTCATCAATCTACACATAAGACCCTATAATGACAAAGTGAAAAAGGTTTTCTAGAAAGCTTTGCAAATATATTTGAAGCAGTACTAAAGTAATTTGTTTACCTTAATAAATAATTTTCGTAGTAACTCTGGGGGTAATACAAGTGTTAATGGGATGATTGGGGGTCTTTCATCTCCCCCTGGTGTCTCTGGCCAGAAAACCACAATTGCAAGTTGCCTGCCACTGGGTCGGAGCAACCAATACACACTACTGGAATCACGAAGAAGAAGCTAACAGGCTAATGGGCAAAGCTAACTGCGGGCTAGCACCACTTAAACAGTATTTACAGCCAAGTTTGAGTGGGAAAAAAAATTCCATTTTGTAATTGGATGTACAATATCCCTCTCTCCCTTTGTCTTTTTTGTCAGCGTAGTATTTACTCTCACAGACAATTAATGAGTAAAAAACCGCCACATGCTATGACATTTGCAGTGGCACTTATGGCCTCTAGGGGCATGAGTTACTTAGTACTGCTTTAAAAATCCCAAACTGAAAAATCACGCTTTGCTATGACACATAAAACTGAGCTCAGGAGCATCTTGTTTCCACTGATCGTCCTTGAGATGTTTCCACAACTTGACTGGAGTCTACCTGTGGTAAATTAAATTGATTTGACTTTGGAATTTGGAAAGGCACACACCTCTATATAAGGTCTCACAGCTGACAGTGCATGTCAGAGCAGAAGCCCAAGCCCTGAAGTCAAAGGAATTGTTTATAGACCTATTGAAAGGTTTGTATCAAGGCACAGAATTGGGGAAGGGTACGGAACAATTGTTGCAGCATTGAAGGTCCGGAAGAGCACAGTGACATCCATCATTTGTAAAAGGATAAAGTTCAGAATCACTGGTAATCTTCCTAAACTGGCCGCCCGTCCAAACCGAGCAAGAACCCAATGGTCACTCTGACAGAGTTCCAGCGTTATTCTGAGGAAATGGGAGAACCTTCCAGAAGGAAAACCATCTCTGCATCACTCTACCAATCAGGCCTTTATGGTAGAGTTGAGTAGACAGATGGAAGCCTCTTGTCAGTACAAGGACCATGACAGCCTGATTGGAGTTTGCCAATCAGGCCATGAGAAAAGATTCTCTGATCTGCTAAAATCAAGATAGAACTACAGTAATTGGCTGGAATGCCAAGTGTCACTGGAGGAAACCAGGCGCCGCTCATCACCTGGCCATTACCATTTCTACGGTGAAGCATGATGGTGGCAGTATCATGCTGTGGGGATGTTTTTCAGCAGCAGGAACTATAGGAGACTAGTCAGAAATGACTAGATTAATGCAGAAAGATGAATGCAGAAATGTACAGAGACATCCTGGATGAAAACCTGCTCCAAGATCTTAGAACCTCAGACTGGGGCGACGGTTCACCTTCCAACAGGACAACACGAAGCACACAGCCAAGATAACAGAGGAGTAGCTTCAGGACAAGTCGGTGAATGTCCTTGAGTAGCCCAGACAGAACCCAGACTTGAACACAATTGAAGATCTCTAGAAAGACCTGAAAATAGCTGTGCAGCAGCGCTCCCCGTCTAACTGGACAGAGCGTGAGAGGATCTGCAGCAAAGAATGGGAGTAATACCACAAATGCAGGTGTGCCAAGCTTATTGCATCATACCCAAGAAAACCTGAGGCTGTAATCACTGCCAAAGGCGCCTCAACATCATACTGAATAAAGGGTGTGCATACTTATGTACATGCGATATTTCGGTTTTTGATTTTTAATGACATTTTAATGACTTTTTAACACACAAAAAATGACATTTTCATTATGGGGTATTGAGTGTAGATTGATGAGGGGGGGAAATACATTTTGGAATAAGGCTGTCACAATGTGAAAAAAGTGAAGGGGCGTGAATACTTTCCGGATGCAATGTATCCATGTAAGGAGAAAACTGAGGAGCTCACCCATATGGGTTTTTGATCATGTTGCCTACAGATATCAAATATTTATAAAACAGATATTTGGCAATATACAGTATTTCTAAAGCCAGAGTAAATTTCCGGCCCCTTGGTCACCGCCGGCTTTGTGACAAGCCCGGGAACAGTTACCACCGATGTACTTTTCATGTACAGCCCACAAAATGTTTCATAAAAGTCAGGCTGGAAAGGCGGTTGATTGGATAAGATGCAGAAATCCTTTAAAACAGACGTTTTGAGAAAATACGGTCTTTACAATACTGTATAAAAACAGCTAGGGGCTATGGCGGATGTTTTTTGTTCTATAGTAGAATATTGAATGACACAGTACTATAGTATTTTTGCCACACAATATTTAATTTGACCATATTGTATGTTTATTGAAGTTATTCTTTGTTCATGCTGAAAGAGCATGCTGTGCTAAAATAAGGCAGAACATTAACATTAATTAATTTACTCAACTCTAAATCTCAGGTATTTCATATTTTTTTGAGAATATGCTTATATCAAATGTTTTCCTAACACTGAGTCGAAGCAGTGTCTACATTATGTAGCAACTGAGTCCTATTTCCCAATGGGGAACAATGCAGAACTTTATCTTCTTATTCTTCTTATCCAAATAGTGAGATTACATACTTACTACTTCTCCATTCCACAGCCCCAGTTTTACTTTTCATCATACTTTTTTTCTTTTTTTTATGTGAGATGGGGCTTTTGGGATGTGAAGGATTGGATTTTCCATGCATCAAACCATTCCACTATTTAGACATGTTCTGGGAAAATCTTTAAAACAAGAATGATAATGGAAAGCAAATAGAAGAAAAGAGCTTCACTAAATTAAGCCAAGCGTCACAATGGTCAAAGCATCTGCTTTAAAGTTATGCGGAACTGATGCACAAGCAAAGCTTTGTAATTAATATCCCACCTTCTGATTATTAGGCTGACCGTTACACACATCTATAATTCGTATTGGGCTGTAAATTTACTTCATGTCTGGAGCAACACACTGAAGCATGCAGGGCTAGACAAGCATGGCAATGAAAGTCTCACAGCCAATAACACTTTTAAAATCAGTGGGGGCCCACAGTTGCCTTGTCATCAGGTCAGTCAACAGTGAAGCCCCTAAAGCCATCATTCATCTCCCACTTTATTACTGCACTAACTCCTGCCTTTTTGATGCCTTTACAAACTCCTTGCATTTTCTCACCCATAACAGACTCTTGACTCTGAAAATGTGTCTGCACGGGTTTCCACTTGGCACTCCGGTTTCCCCTACCACTAAAAATATGTAAATAGATTCCAGTACTCTCCTGAAAAAGAGATTTTGTATCTTAGTGGGACTTTTCCAATTAAATAATGGTCCATTTATTTGTAAAATACAAATTTGGAGAGTTGCCAAGATTCTGAAAGACATTCACTCAGCTGGGTTCTTCTGGTGTGAGAAGCGTGGAAATCTTTTATTCCCATCACTTCATTATTATCCTCATTATCATCAAGTACTCCAATTTTTTAAAAGTGAAAGCATGGGATAAAAAGTCAACATAAGTAAAAGTTTGGAGATAGAAAAAGTGAGCTCTGCTGTGGGTCCCGAAGGTGCTGGTTAGCGTACAGGTGCCCTAAATGCAGTCAAAGAGGTGCTGAGGAACTCTGTAGAACAAAAATAAAAATCCTATATTCAAACATAGATAGTAGGTGTCAAATAACGCCAATGCATGTTTTCACCAGGGGCAATTTACGACACTCGGACTTGCAAATTAGGCACACCAATTTTTGCAAGTCACACTTCTGCTGTTTATAAGTGAAAGTTTAATAGTATCCAACCCAAATGTACGTTGGATTAAAAAAAAAGGAAGTATTCAACACATTAAGAACTACCATCAAATCTGTTGTCCCTATAGAAGCATGGACTGCAAAACACAAGAGTTTAAAATAAATGATAATGATGATTATGATGATGAATATTATTATCAACATCATTATTATTATTATTATTATTATTATTATTATTATTATTATTATTATTATTATTATTATTATTATTAATCCAGTTCCAAAATGTTGTGGAGTAGAAAGTACAGATAAATGTCGTGACAGTAAAAAACCTCTATTATAAAATATCAGGTTACTTTTCACTTGATATTTATTAAGAGGTGCTTTAATTCAAGTGCTACTTTAGAGAGAAAGTTTTGATAGTAGAAATTTAAATTTCTAAGCACTTCACATAATGCTTTATGCCATCGGGGCATAAAGTTAAGAAGACAAGTTGTAAAACACCCAACTCAGTGGCCCTGTAGCTTAGCAGCGCACAGAGATCGACAAAACGGTGGTGTGGGGGTGTAAACAAAGAGAATGATCCATCGATTAACCTGCCACATTGAGGGCTCACTATGACCAGCTTGTTTCTACTCTGTTCTAAGCTACATGTACCCCGCTCTGACACACTCAGCTCCACTGCTTTTCTACAACACATAAGGGGGTCCTTGTGGTGCTATTCAAAACATGACACAACCAATGGTGTTTTAATGCTTGTTCTATAGTTGTATTAGCCTAAAAATAAAGCCAGAGAAATCTGCCACTGAAACAATGTGTTAGAATTATGCTTTTTAGGGTGTTTATGGAGTTACACAGAAGTGCTATCATCATGTTTTAGTACCTACTTGGCTTGACTTGGCCAGAGGGGGAAATAGGTACCAAATAGTACCTGGTCTGCGGCATTGGCACCTAGAGGAAATGGTCAAGAGGATGCATGCATGCAAGGAAAAAGAAGTACTGTGTGTTAACCAACGAATGTCTCGAGTGCTAACTCCACAACCATCTATACGTAGGGATTCCAGATCAATTTTACCACTACAGAGCTTTAATATCTAAAATTGCTTATTGTTGGAACGCACACCAAAAGGCCAAACTATTGAATTATATTTCACCTGATCCTACCATGACGAAAGAAGCATCAAAACTGAGCCTGTGAAATCTATGAAAAATATTCCCTTCAGACGAATGTGGCGAGAGGCAGGCAGAGTTATTTATCAATAATTATTTTCAGAAGAAAGACCGCTGCAAGACTTCGAGCCAGGTTTCTGAAACACATGGCAAGTGGTAACAAGAGCAAGCCATGCAAAAATAAATGCTGGACCTCATAGTCATCGTTGCCTTTGACTACATTGTTCAGCCATCCTTCTATGATTAAGGAGGAATGTGAAAATGTTTTCAGTGCTGTTCTGCTCATATTATAAATGCCATAATAAAAACAAAATAAACAACCCATGGGTTAAATAGATTAATACACATTTTCATTATCTTTGTGTCTGCTGCTTATGGGGGTCATCCTACCAGTCAGAGAGACTTTTTATATTAGGATTGTTATTTTTATTTATTTTTTAAACTAGGTGGTTTCATTTAATTTATTTTCATTAAACTAAAAGGCTTAGAGGAGAAAGGGTAATGAAGGAAGAAAGGAAGAAAGGAAACAAGATAATGTTATTGTAATTTTGAATGATCCTGTTCAAATTTAATAACCCATATGATTCTAATCAGCATCTTCTCTCAAAGCAATTTATGAAATGGTAGCAAACTGTAAAGAAAAGAAAAGAAATTATCAAAAGACAGGGCAGTCAAAATTTCTAAATGTTATACCCGATCCCGTCAAATCTCAGAAGCTAAGCAGGGAAGGGCCTGGTTGGTACTTGGATGGGAGACCGTTTGGTAACGCCAGGAAGCCTGGGTGAATATAATGTGTGAGTGAGTGATTGGTGGTGGTCGAAGGGGCCGATGGCCTTGCTTCTGTCAGTCTACCCCAGGGCTGCTGTGGCTACAATAATAGATTACCACCACCAAGTATGAATAATGCAATGTAAAGTGTCTTTGAGTGTCTAGAAAAGCACTATATAAAACCAAAACCAATGCATTATTAAGCCCATGTAGACAAAAAATCAGAAACTGCTACTTTCATATTTTTCAAAATGTAACGATATATTTCAAGCAGACGACTGATCCTTTTTGTCTATATTAAGCACTGCACTGACCACAAAAATGTTTTGAACTGGAATATCTATGGGTCAACTTTCTTGCCATTGGGGGTCTGGTAAATGTAAATCTGGTAAATGTTTATTGCATGTAAAGTATGTAAGGGGTCTGGTTAATTCATTAACCGCAGTTTACTAGTGAGTTTGAGATACGTTTAATTCAGAGCAAAAACAATAATAAAAAAAAAAAATTACCCGGAAAATAAAGCTAAATGATGGTTTTCTGGAGGGTATGGAATATTAAAAACAATGTCCACTGCTAAAAGCAAATGAACCATGTTTGACTTTTTTCCATGCCTTTTTATTAATGCTGTCATTGCTGTTTAATTAGCATCACTGTATGAATGACAAACAAAGATAGATAGATTTTAATTAGATTAAAATGAGCAAATTAGCAAATAAGCAGTTTGTTAAAAGGCTATATAGAGGTTCTATGGTTTCATATGATTTGCCCTGCTTAAGTGCAGAGAACTGACTGAACACAGCCAGAGCTAGATTTGACTAGATTGTCCCAAGAGGATTTCCCAGAACACACCAGCCGAGCATTGAGTTATTCTCTGATCAAAGGTCAGGACTTAATAAGACTAGACATCTATCTGCAGAAACGCACAGATACAATTGTTCTTGGATTTACTCAGGCCATGTCAGGCTATTGTGAGGAATCAAATTGCCTATTTTTAAGCAAGCCTTGGTACGCAACCTAAGCAAATAATGATTTAAATTAATGTTTTGTTTTGCTTTTTTGTCTGTCTGTCTGTCTGTCTGTCTGTCTGTCTGTCTGTCTGTCTGTCTGTCTGTCTGTCTGTTTGTTTGTTTGTTTGTTTGTTTGTTTGATTGTTTGATTGTTTGTTTGTTTGTTTGTTTGTTTGTTCAGAGTATTGTGTTTTGAACAATAACTTCAGACATTGAGTTTTTCTTAGCATCATCATAATCAAAGCAAGGTTGAACAGAGAGGAAAGGGATCTTACTTGTGTGGAGATGAGCGGTTGAAGCAGGTCTTTGTTACATCTGTCACATTGGGGTTACAGCAGTCGCCCAGGTCATAGTTGAAGTTTTCCCAATTGCACTCTGGCTCACAGATACCATTGCCCTGTTTGTGTTCAGGACATCTCCCTCTGTGTCCCGACGTGCAGTCCCCTGCATCATACCCCGTAAGAGGATGGTTACATTCAGGGTCACATGCATCATCACCAACTTTACTGATGTCACAGTTTGCCAGAATTAGGCGGTTGCGAAGGGAAGAGTTCGTCACATTGTGGATACTGAGTTCCCATGTGATGTTGTAGGGGCTGAAGGCATCATTGAGCTGTTGGTGCTGTAGGCTAATCTGGTGATCTGTTACAGTTGGTTGTTTTCGTGCATCATCCCAAATATTTACCACTCGATAGCGAACATTTTTGGGACGTCTGAAGGTCCATAGCTGATTAAAGTTTTTTATAACCTCCATATTGTCACAAACAGTTTGACCACAAGGTGGAGGCTCAAGTTTTGTATCTAACAAGCTTGCGCCATTGGAAAATACACCTCCACCAAGACTACTTTCTTGCTCTGGCTGTGGAAAGCTCCCATCCTTTACAGTAAGCCACTTTCGGCCTGGTTGTTCAAAAGTTTCACGAATGACGAGATGAGGTAGCTCTAGGGGGTCCTCATGGCCCTGCATATCCCTGATAATCTGTCTTTGTCCTCTGGCATGCCTCCAAAGCCCCACTCTTTCCACTGCCCCTCTGTAATTGTGATTGAGGGCATTTCCTCCAATCATCAGTACTTTGCACTTTTTGGTCAAATGGCTAAAGACATCTCCCGACTGCTCTCGACTGACACCAACCTGGGCGCCGTTAACAAAAAGCTTCATGTAGATGCCATCATATGTGACTGCAACATAGACCCATTGGTTGGGCACATAGCGAGCATTAGAGTGAATGGAGGTCACTTTGTGAGCACGGTCCGTTTTAAGGGAAAAGAAGAATCGTGGATCTCGATTTCCATATTCACTGACAGCCTGAATACCAAGCAGCCATCCTCTGTCACTGGAAGCATAGAAGCATTTGTCGTAGAGACCTGGAGAGAAACAGCAAATAAACAGTAAAGAAAATATCTATAAACACATGTAAAACATATTTCATTCAAAGCAATGGCACACATTCAACATTCCTAAATGTAATTTGAACCAAATTTGTCTATAATTAACCAATGGTTATTGATACTGATTTAACTACTGGTTCCCACACTGTTCTTGTTTGTAAATCAAAAAGATTACCACAATTGTTAGTCAATATGATGGAAAAAACGTAGGTGTCCTGCAATCTGTGTATAATTTGTTAATTTGATTTTCATTTCAAAATCATTTTTTTATTTTGATTCAAAACAAAATCAGAAACCAAATCACTTACCACTTTCAACATATCAAATTTACACAGACATTTGGCACACCCTTTAAAAAAGTGAAGACTTGTTTTAGGGTTCCTGAGAGGCAGTTGGTGTTGATTGGTTTGATTGGTAAAAAGAATGCTGTGCAGACATATGTACCAGTAAATATCTTATGATATCATAGGCTTTGAGTTTTCAATTTCAATGCCCCCTGGTGTTGGCCCAATTCTTCACTCCACTCTGAAAGCTTTTCATAGAAACGTATTCAATTATAAATTATGCACAACACACATTGGTATTGGGTCTAAAATGTGTTTAATGTGATCTTTCATAACTGTCCTGGAAATTGGGTTGAAGTGCATGTTTACACATACAGGAGACCCCAAGAAAATCTCTTTGCGTGGCCTTTGGGTGAACACAGAGAGCATTTAAAGTTGCTAATATAAATGTCTGTTGCCAGAAGAGTAGCCAGAAACAGCTAGTTTTCTGCTAAAATCATATTTTTGTAGAGGCACCAAAAGACCTTTTCCTGTTTCACTTGGACCATGTGTCAGGTCCAGCATGGTAATGTGTTTTTACTTTTTGGGGAAGTTTGCTTGTTTTGTGCTTGTCAGAAGTTCATGTGCATGGGCCTGTGGCACATGTACACACACGTAATCGCGTATATATTGCAGTCAAAGATTCCAAAGCACCTTCAGATGCCTCACAAGTGATCGTTTAAGAATAAACAATTATGCCATGATGACCATTGAATTGAATGGGACAGTCAAAGATCTTTAATAAAACTCTAGATAGGACATGGCCATAATACGTTGGAACGAATGGCAGTTCTGGCGGCCATCTTGAGACTGGCGCTTCTTAACTCAGTGTAATCACTTATTTCCTTTAATCTATTTAATCTATTGTTAGTTATTTCATGACTCTTTGATAATTGTGACTGACCTTATGTCATATCTGGCAAGAAAATAAAGTGTGTGCAGTGTTTACACATTTTATTTCAGTTGCATGAGATACATAGACTTAAGCTACATTTGTTCATAGATTTTCTTTTGTCAAACACTCAAATAATTCAGTTCTATTTATATCAAATATAACATTTGTTTCCTACTTTAAAACAGTATTTCTGTACTTTTCAATACTAACTCACCAATATTTATTGAACATGGACAGTGATACAATGAATGCTAATACGGCTAAAAAACAAGACATTTCAAAGAAATTACATCCTGACTGAGATACCTAGACTTAGAAGTAATAAACCAATCACAAACAATGAGTATATCTCCCATTCTGCCTTTGCTCCTAATCGTACAGCGGTTAGTGCATGTTCTTCCCTTGCCTGCGTAGGTTTCCTCTGGATACTCCGGTTTCCCCTGCCACTGAGACATGTACAATAGGCTAGAATGAATGAGAGTGTGAGTGTGTGGTTGCTGGTGGTCGGAGGGGCCGATGGCGCAGATTGGCAGCCTCGCTACCCCAATGGGCGGCTGTGGCTACAATAGTACCTTACCACCACTGAGAATGGTGTGACTGAATAATGACTACAGTGTGGCGTTTTGAGAAACTTGGTAGCACAGGCTTGAAAAGCGCAATACAAATGTAAGCCATCATCATCATCATGATCATCATCACTGGTTTCTATAGGGGTTAGCCCATAGACCGTTAAAAAGAATAGACAGCTCCTCCTCACTCCTCCCCGTTTACCATAATGACCACGTTCGAGGGGGAATTCATGGCGGATTTACAGACTCCTCCTCCCCTGCTCTGATGAAGCATGTTCCTAATAAGGGCATAACGGCGGGATTTTCACTGTAGACTCGGCCCTTGCGTGACGTGTAGCTCGCGCAGCTCCAATGCTAACAGTCCAACCTCCGTTAAATAGGAGATTTTTAAAAAAAATCTTTCGAAAACCAGACTGGTTTCTTTTTTTGTGACTAACCCAGCGTTATCTCAGAGGAATATGTAGCCATAGAAAGTGTTTAAAAAATTGAAACCAGGTGTTAAAGTTGTTTTTAACGTGTCTAAAGTCCCATGCTTTTCAATGGGGGCCTAGCGATGATATGGAGGTACTACAGCAAGGCGGAGCAATGGCGGCCTCCAGTGCTGCGGTCATAAAGCAGAGCAGCTAGCGGCCATTGGGTTAGCCTCGCCGGCCAGTCACAAGATGGCCACCACGTTTGCCACGTCAACAAGCGTCACGTCCGATCTAGAGTGTAATTAAATATCTTCAATTGCTATTCCTTTTCCAAATGTCTTTTTGCACAATGTGGCTACCAATGGCCGCTGGCTGCTCTGCTTTACGACTGCAACACTGGAGGCCGCCATTGCTGTAGTACCTCCATATAGCCGCTAGTGTCCCATTGAAAAGCATTGGACTTTAGACAACTTTAACGCCTGGTTTCTATTTTTTAAACACTTTCTACATATTCCTCCTGAGATAATGCTGGTTTAGTCACAATTAAAGAAACCAGGTTGGTTTTCGAAAGAAATTTTTTTGAAATCTCGTACTAATGCGGGTCGGACTGTTAGCATTGGAGCTACGCGAGCTACACGTCATGCAAGGGCCGAGTCTACAGTGAAGATCCCGCCCTTATGCCCTTTTTAGGAACATGCTTCGTCAGAGCAGGGGAGGAGGAGTCTGTAAATCCGCCATGTTTTCCCCCTCGAACGTGGTCATTGTGGTAAACGGGGAGGAGTGAGGAGGAGCTGTCTATTCTTTTTAATGGTCGATGGTGGCTACTTAATCCCCTTAACCTGAAGTTGTGAGCAGTGTATGTATATTATATTAAATGTATATTGATTTCCTATGGAGCTTAAACCCTTTTGAATAATATCATATTTTCTAAACATCCAGTGATTGACAGCGAACACCTGGTAGATGATCACTTGCTGAGTGTCAACTACTTGATGTAGGGTGTAAAAGTTAAAAAAATAAATAACTATAGACAACTCTATAGACAAGACGATTATGTTGCAGATTTGTCCATATTTGCTGCACTATTTTAGATTTTAGAATTAAGATGATCTTTTAGCTTCAAGACAAACTTTCATAAACCAATTATAAATGTAGACGTCTCCTCTAAAGTATTTACATTCTATATCATGCTCTTGACACACAGTGAGTGATCATCTACCAGGAACTTGCTACTCACCACGAAATCTTTAGAAAACATGCTTATTCCAAGGTTCTCTTAATCGGAAATGAACAGGACTGGGCATCAGAACAAGCTAATTCCCCCTTTAAGAGAGAGTGGGGCGTTAAGACTGATGTACGTGGTTAGACGGAGAAAGACGACTACATAGTCCAATTATGCAGCTAGCATCAAGGAATGGGGGGGGGGGGGCGTCTTCAGATGCCTTTGTTCCCCATTGATTAGGGACCACCTGAGCTTGCAGTTAGTGGCAGGCTAATGGTGATTGCACGGACACATCTCGCTGACCAGTTTCTAATTAGATGCACAGTGCAGCATGCATTTATTAATTAGGTATTTGATGAGACTAATGTTCAAAGAGTGAGGGCTAGGTTCAGCATCAAGGTCAGGCTCTCGATTGTTGACATTTTCAGGATTTCCATTACATTGGGGGGGAAAACACTCAAGGCTAAAGGTATGCTAAAATGCTTGTAGGGCTCCTTGTGTAAACAGCCGTCATAATGCTGCCATGCTCAATAAATCTAACAGATTACACTCTTCCAGACTTAGACTGACGGGTTGAGCTCACACACTCTCACCTACACACACACCCTGAAATATGTTTGCAATTGGCATTTTTGTCCCAAAGCAAATGCAGATCCACTCACACACTCGCTTCAGAGGCGAGTGGTTCCTGTCTGATTCAGAAGAAAACCCTCACATTGTCCTTTGTCACGCTCCAAGAAAAAAAACATAAAAGAGAAAAATAAGTAGCTATAGAAACTCAAATGTCACAAGAGCTTAATAAAACAGGGAGGAGTGAAACAAAGATGTTTACTTTAGTTATGAGGATTAAGAAATGCAGTCATATTAAAGCCCATTGACCGCTGTGGCTTTTACTTTCTTTCAGAATCAATGGAAAACTTTGCTGACATTTTAGGCGTTGACCACCATGACCACCTGATTATTTTTGTAATGTTCTTGTCAATCAGTGCTTTCCTTCATACTATGTCTTCTAACCAATATCAAGCAATGTCTATGCAGCAATTCACTCCCATGTGCAGAGGTGGGTATTGAAAAGTACACGGGAAAATGCCACTGAGTACTGCGTAACTGTTTGAGAAGTTTTAAAAGACAAAAACGTTTTAAAAGTCGAAGTCAAAAATACTTTTTCCGAAGTATCAATACATCAAAAAACACGCAAAATCACATAAAGCTTTTGCCACTTAACTCTCTGAGGGACGAGTAACTATTTTTTTGTTTAACTCAAATAAGAGTACAGATACTACATTATAATTACATTATAATATCACAGAAGTAGGCGTAAAAAGTATCATATGGTAAAACTACTCTAAGAAGAATAATTACTTCAAGTACTTGAGTAAATGTAACTGAGCACTACTCGTCTCTGCCCACGTGGAACACCTGTCATTGGTTCAGTACAATATTATTCAGGGAGTAATAATTATAGAAACCTAAACTATAGGGAACACTTCACAATAAGTACTTAAACTAGAATGTCATGATCCTGACTTGTGGAAAGACCGGTGGTGTCTGTGAAGTGTAAAGAACATCTTGTATCAAAAGTTGATACAGGCTACACTTGTTTTTGAGCTCAAATGATGACAGCAGCACAATATAACAGCTATCACATCAAATATCTGCTAGGGTCTGCATTAAATTGTTCCAACAGGTCATGGAAGACAGCCACAGCTCCTTTTCCCATTAGTTCACACAACCTGATATAGAGGGGATTCTTTGAGTAGGGATCCTCCCGGATTTTCTCATTAGACTTTAAATGATTAAGCTTTATTTGGTTTATTTGATGTTACAGTGTATTTTCCCTTTTGCGCAAAATGAAAAAAAAAGAAGAAATTATGGTGTTTTCACTAAATGTTCATGTTGTAATGTTTCCACATCCAGATTTATCTTTTTTTTTTTTTGTACTCCCCATATAAAGTAAACATGTTTTTTGTTGTTGTTTTTATATCCTGTATAGGGTGTGTGTCAATTGTCACTTTTCACTAAATGTTTAGGACTTGGACTTAAAAAATGTGTAAAAATCAGGTTTGTATTGTATATGTAAACAATCCAGGAGTAATTTTAGCAAACAAACAAAAATCGCAAATACTAAGTCAATATGGCGGATTCCTGAAACTTTATCCAATATGGTATACGGTGTTGCTGTAGTAATATTTTTCATTTGACTTGGTATGATGTACATCTGTACCAAATTTAGAATTCTATGACAAACTTAATTTTTTGGCGAGGTCCTATCTTGCCATGTAATATTTTAAACACGTACATATGTGTGTGTGTGTGTGTGTGTGTGTGTGTGTGTGTGTGTGTGTGTGTGTGTGTGTGTGTGTGTGTGTGTGTGTGTGTGTGTGTGGTGTGTGTGTGTGTGTTTTATCAGAATGGATGAGCATTCATAATAAAATAATAAGCGCTACACTGTAGTCATTATTCATTCACTCCATACTGCATAATAGTAGCATTAAGCTCCTATTGTAACCACAACCACCAGACTGACAGAAGCGAGACTGTCAATCTCCGTCATGGTTGACCACAACTAACCACTCACTCACACACTCTCATTGATCCCCCTAGAACCATGTTTTGGTGGTCTGGGAAACTGGAGGAACCCTACGCAGACACGGAGAGAACATGCAAACTCCACACAGAAATGCCCCGTCTGGCAGGGGATCGAATCTGGGACCTTCTAGCTATAGGCACCAATTTATGTTCTTTCCAGTCAAAAGAAGAAGAAGATAAGAAACAGGGTCAAATTGATCTCACAAACCCATGCTCTTGAATCGGGCGCTCTCCTCATAGGGCTGGCCGTGATGTAAGGATGCCCCATAAGGAGCATCATGCTGCCACCAATCTGCGCCATCGGCCCCTCCAACTATACGACCAACCAACCACTCACTTGCACACTGCATACAGGCAGTAGGTGGAATATAACGACAGTGGGATTGGAACCCCCAACCTCTCAGTTATTGGATGACCTGCTCTACCGTCTGAGCTACTGTCTGTCGCCCCCAATAGTTTGCTTGACAAAAGTGTAGACACAATATCTGGTTTTGATAATAAATCGTAATGCATAAATTGTGTGAAATTGGAGACTGAGAAAGAGTTCAGCTCAGTTCAAACATGCTCAGGTCCAGCAGCAGTCAATGACTGTATGCAACGCACCCTGTCGGCAGAGGGAGGCAATCATATAAAAATACGCATTCTTTTACAGTAACGCATATAAATCGCTAAGCTAATGATGACGCACAGTAACCAGTCTCATTAAGCAGGGCAATAAAAATGCAGCCAGTAAAGCACCCTGAATATACCTACAGCAAAACGCGTTTCCCCACATTGTTTTCTTTGGGCTACAAGTAGAGAAATAGCCGAATAAAATCCGCTATTGTAATTTTGATAGAGTAATTAAAAAACGTGTTGGAAAAACGCGTGACTTTGAATAAATCGTTAAATAAAAAGGGGAAATCCGTGTGCATTTCTGTCGCATGTTTCTTAAAGATGTATTTTCCTAATGGAGGCACTTCGGATTTGCTTCGAGAAAGATCTCCCTCTCTGATCTAGTGGGGCTTTATGCCTGAAGTGACGTGCTCGCTCACAAAGTTTGAGCCATTACATCATAGTTTTAAAATAGCTTAGTCGGCTCTCAAAAATTACATTTTACGCACAGTGACATCAGCTGCTGGGCAAATGATAAAGTAGCGGCATCTTGCGGGTGATCGAATAGGTTTTATCTTATCATTTCAAGTGCTTTATACTAAAATCATTTATGTTGTTAGAGACAAACTTTATGTAGCCTATCGGGTTTAGTGAGGTAATAGCACTAGAACATAGTTTAATGCTCTTCTCTATACTTTTAAAGCATTACATCACTGTCTGATAAGTGAACTGATGTTTAACTCGCTGAAACTGCACGTCAAACGGTAGCCTACTTAAGGATACTCGAATGAATAGAAACACTAAGTTGTTGAGCAGACACGCTAATGCATTTTGAGTATGAGTTGTCGATGTACCTGCTATTACTGTGGGTGATCGCTGACCTCCCTCCGGCTTGATCCACATCTCAAGAGTAAAATTTCCTCTGGGTATTTCCACGCCGGGTTTGAGGCGCAGCTGGTCCCCTCTGCCGGTGAAGTAGACCGCTTTGTCCCCGCGCTCCAGATAGTTGTTTTCGGGCTGCGAGGTGCGCCGCCGCTGGCGCACAAGCCTCTTCTCCACGCCGGGCACGGAGCGCTTGCCCCGGGGCAGGCGAGTGGCACAAGACCCCGCGATGGTGGCTTTCGCCTCCCTGAGGCGCACCAGCTCTCTCTTGGATCTTCCTTTTAACCTTAGTGTTCCACACTCTGATCCAAAGCATAAGATGAGAATCACCAGGCAAGACACCCAGGTAAAAGTCCAAAGTTTCATTTTGCGTTCGAAATATTAAATAATACAACCGCCAATAGTATAAAATAAAAAAGGAAAAATAAATCTTCTTTGGGGGATCCTCTTCAGTTTAACAGCGACAAAATGTTAAACAGCCCAAAGTGTCTAAATAAACTCATAAAGCTATGCTGTTTTCCCTCTTTATAATAGCAAGCCACGACCCCCTCTCTTAAGCAAAACTACTCTAGAAACATTAAGGGGACACGGGAATATTTGATTCATGCATGTCTTCCACGGTGCCTTTTCTGTGGGTCCCATTTAGCTCAAAGAGATGACTAATAAGTGATCAATCGAGAGGGGGGTCTTGCCAATGCCCCCCTCATCCCCTCTGGAAGCTAGAACTCACTCGCAGAAATCCACAGTTGTCCGCCAGGCTCTCGTCACACCTTTTTGTGTTTCCTTTATCCTATAGGCTACATAAAGATGCGAAAGAAATGGCACATATCCTCCATTCAAAAGAAAAACATATCGACCTCTCACATGCATAGGAAAAAACAAAAAGAGTCAGAAAAGTGTACAGGGATAAAGAAAGCTGAAATCCAAAGTTCATTTTTGCACTAAAAAAAAGTTGAAATGACATGTGATTAGCGTTTAAATGGAGGAAGAAGATGGTAGAGAGTAGTCATCCCGGTCCTCATTGATTGCCTGAAGCTGAATCACTTGGAGAGCCGCAGAGGTCCTCGTCCGCTTTAGAGCCACTTCTTTCCCTCTTAGTGTTGTAACAACTCATGTTTCAAATGTTCCGGGGCTGTGTGCGTGTGTGTGTGTGTGTGTGTGTGTGTGTGTGTGTGTGTGTGTGTGTGTGTGTGTGTGTGTGTGTGTGTGTGTGTGTGTGGTGGCGCGCGTGTGCGTGCGTGCGGGTGTGTGTGTGTGCGTGCGTGCGCGCGCGTGCGTGCGTGTGTTTTTCAAAGTGGGAAGTGACACAGGTATAAGCAACTCTCACTGACGGCAATTCTCTATGGCACATATAGCCCAGTGATAGGTGTTTACAGAGTTGGGAAGGCGTGTATGTATCCCTCTAGTGGCTACAATTTAAACAATTCCACAGTTAAAGCAACTCAGCATCATAGAAAAAACACCGTAACATGCGTAAAATATATCTATGCAAATCGTTGCAAGGATCTATACTGCTGCTAAATATTTGTATTCATGCAAAAACAAAAAAAGAGGGTTTCTATGGTTAAATTATTTTTGAAACAAGAAAACAAAATATAGGCTATTTCAGAATAAAAATAGGTTAAACTATCACAAATCTCATAGCTCTGTCCTCTTTTGCTCTTTTATTGAAATCATGTAGCCTAGACATTCAAGAAAGTCACTTTCTTGGCAGTCTGCTATTATGGCAATTAGAGGTAGTAGACCAGTCAAAGTCATATTTCCCATTATGGCCATTTCCAAGTAAAGTAAAGTGGAGTACACTGAAAAGGGGGGAATGATTAAAAAAAAAAAAAAGACAAGCCATCAATTCTTCTTCCCAACTTCCCAAGAATCGAACAAATGTCCAATTTATTTGATTGAAACCCAAACCCATAAGTGATTTGAGACACTTCAGACACATTTTTGTCTCAATGCCCATTGTAGACTGGTGGTGGAAGTACTCAAATTGTTTGCTTAAATAAAGTTCAGATAATGGGCCAAACACTTACTTTGGTAAAAGAATGAAACACGTACTAATGTTAAAAAATGTTTTAATCTTTTCAAGACGAATTCTGTAAAATTATGAAAGAGTTATTCATGGTTTATCTTTATGAAGAATTATACTCTTGTTAAACAGAAGAGACTGAATGTACCGCAGATGTGTTCATACTTTATTATTGGGATGTTTTGACCAGAACTACTTTACGGCTTTAAATTTACTGACTAAGGTCACAAAGAGGCCAATGTGAAAATAAATGTGTTCACTTAAAATCCAGTTTTTCAATCCAAATGAAAATATAGTGAAGAAAAAGTCAAGAGAAGTAACTAAAGTAAAAGTACCTTACTTTGTTACTTTCCACCACTGTTGGCAGCCTCTCGGATGTCTCTTGTTTGTTGTTGTTGTTGTTTTTGGTCTTCTTGGAACTTTAGAGGAGAGAATGTCTTAGTTTCAAGGTGACTCACGCCAATGTTTACCAACTTCTCATGCTAGATCGATGTGGATTTCAAATTACTCCACCACAGTTGGGAAAGCAAAATAAATCATGTTGATTAATTTAATTATCTTTCCCCCTTTTCTGTACACTAAACCCATATTGAATCACTATTCTTACAGTTGGGATTTTGCGAGTTTATCTCTGGTCCAACTAAGCTGCTAACCTGTCTGCTGTCTAGAGACGACTCAAAGTTGCCACCTACCATAAAGGGGAAGAGAGACAAACATTCAATATTTGCTTTGTTCTTGGTGCGCTGTTGTGACTCTGGGGTGCATAGTTCCTTTTGTGCCACAGGCTGGAGGGCGAAGGGGGTGGGATGTGAACAGAAGGGAGCTGGGGGGGTTGGGGGTGACCTTCAAGGTTGCTCTGAGCTGAGGTTCACACAGACAGACTGCAAGTTTAGAGCCGTACTGAATTGTTGATTCTGTCCCATGTCAGGCAGTGAGGTTGAGTAGAGACGCATCACCACTTTTTCTTTTTTCTTTTTTGAACGTCTGCATCAGATGCAGTTTAAATTGTTGTAACTAACAAAGGTTGCAGTTTTTTCCAGTGCAAACAGCACATTCTATCTGCATGTGGTCTTAATACATATAAAACCTGCAAACCCTGCCGTTCACACCACAACAAACATGTTCTGAAATGCATGAAGTGACCCTGAGTCTTAGGGCTTCTAGTTATGAACTACAATTAAATTATTTCAAGAAGTAAAGAATGCAACAGTCTCGTATGTGTTATACTGTACATTTGCAGTAAATGTATACATTTTTAATACAGCAAATTGATAAATAAACGTTCCTAAAGAAAATCAACATCACTTGTATTTTTTAATGCAGTAGATTGAATTTAAATGTAGCCCGATGAGATCAGTCTTTATAGGGCATATGCTTGTAGCTGTAACGTTACTCTGCCATATGGAGACATGGGCCTGGCTGTTCAGTTCAAACAAGTAGGCACACCCTAGACCAGTGGTTCTCAAACTTTTGGAGCCGCGACCCCCATTATAATAGTTAAAGGGGTTTGGGGGCCCCTTGCTCGGGTCACACCATGAGAAAATAGTAACATTAGCCTACATAATTCAGAAAAAACAAAGAGAAAAAACAAATGGCTGGAATAAAATTCAGCAAATTAAGAACATATAATGGCACTCTGGTAAAATAGCAAACACATGTTACAATAATATTATTACATACTGATGGAAAAATATAGATTTTACAAGATCTGGGGACACCCCAAATTTGTCTCGAGACCCCCTTGGGATTCCCAACCCCCAGGTTGAGAACCACTGCCCTAGACTGTCATTACTCTTGAATGAAGTGCATATCAGCTCAATGTTTTAATCTAAACTGTCCTGTGTGTATAAAGTGACATTTTACATTTGTGTCTGAATATCATCATGTCTGTTTTCTCTCTTGGCCTTCCGAGTTTCTAGCAAAGTAACTTTCTTGGTTCCTATTACCTATATGTTCTTACTTACACCACGGACATCTGTGACTTTGTACCTGAAAGCGATATTCTTTCTGCAGGTGCCAGAGAAATGGGAACATGAAGGAGCAGTGGAGAGCACACGGGCACAGTGAGTCCTATAATGACATTCTCTCATCTCACCTGTGACCGCGCTGTCACTTTCTCTCTGGAAATGGGCACTGACTGCCAGCACAGAGACGATGACCTCATGTCTTACATTTGGCTCCCATTCAGGTCAGCACACTATGTACCCACTACAACAAAAGAAAAAAACATTGCATCAAAGCAATTCAGCATCATATTTCTCAAGGAGACTGGGTTCAGTTTTTTCTGTATCAAACTTTTATTTTGTTCAAATGTTTAGTGGCAATAATTTTGAAATTAAATTATCTAATTCCTTATTCTTAACACACTTCCCACATTTTATGTAAATGAAATAGATCATTGCTATCACTGCTATTGCTGCGCTACTTCTAAAGTTAGTTCCACCACAGTTACTCAGTATTTAGTTCTCATTGACCCTGTTATATTATTAGTAACATAACAACATAAGACATTTTTATATTGTAAGGCATTCAGATAATTGTTATTAACTCTGCTTGGTGTAATTTTATTCAGTATGTATCTTTTGTATTTCGATGTTTTTCTGTGAAGCACTTTGTAACTGTTTAGAAAGGTGCTATACAAATAAAGTTGATGATGATGATGATTATTATTATTATTATTAATAATCATCATCATCATATAATAATAATAATAATAATAATAATAATAATAATAATACTGTTTTCCCTTTTTTCTGTGTAAAGTAACATCTTGCTCACAAAGCGAACGTATGGCAGTTGCTCTGGACATAACAGCCAAGAATTCAGATACCTTAAAATAGTCTGTATAGTTGTATTGCTTGTATTGTATTTGGTATGTTTGAGAGATATATATATATATATATTTTTTTTTTTTTTTATTTTATTTTTATTTTTTTTTTTTTGCTCCACTACTTTCCATTTTATTCTTGTAGATTTGAACTCTTGAAAATGACTCACTGCTACAAAATTGACTGTAGACCAGTGATTTAAAAGCACCATATCAATAATTGAGAGTGATAGATTTGGCACAGCTCTACCACTGTCATAGGGTTTCATGTATTTTCTCTTACATGTAACATGAAAGTCAAGCAACATGTGCAATAATCCCAGTCGTCGATCCTAGTAGATCTGCACGGTTCAGGAAAAACACTGTCCCATAATCCACTAATGCGTAGAGCCTTAATCTGCTGCTGAAGCTCTTGTACACACCAATGCAATGAATGCTTTTACCTCATTTGGTGTCTGATTGACCATGCAAAATCATTTACTGGCACCAGGAGGGCTAATACCCAGGATCAAATGGGAAGTTATGAATTTGAAAAGAAACGTGATAGTTATGCAAAAGCTGGCCAGCATGATACCATAAAAACCTTGATAATACCACACTATACTAATCATTGTGTCAAATCCAGTATGAATTCTTGCATCCGATCCTTAAAAGGATTGATACTACTTTATATCAAAACAATAAATACAAAATATGTTGTTTTGACTTTTACATTGTATATGGCAAAGATTAAATGAAAAGTACACATTGGAGTAGATCAGGCTTAATCTTTTCTAATGCTTTTGACAGCTGTCATTTATGTGCACTCAGCCCGGATTGCCTTTTGGCCGGTCACAAGCAGTCTGATATATAGACCGTGTAATGGTTTCATTACTTTCTTTTAGTTTGATTGTCTCCTAGTTTGAATAAAATCCCTGTTTGTTTTGACTGATTTCGGGGCCATTGGAAAATAGTGTTCTTCAGGCAACCATATGGGTTCACACACCATGGTTTCTGCCTAGCCCCAAGCCCGGACAAATAGAGAGAGCTCTGTTATGTCAAACGTACAGAATCGAAATATCAGTGAAACATCAATAACAGAGATGAATGTAGATAAATTCATGTTGTGATCCATTTAAAGGGAAGAAAACAGTTTATTATATCTTTATTTCTTTATTTGTATTTATTTGTTTTTTGTAAGTTTAGTTCAGTTTATTTGAGCAGTTTACATTTTCTAATTTACAAAATGATACATTAAACATTACACAGTTTTAGGTGCTCAAAAGGAGTAGGCTGAAGCAAGAATGCTTACGACTGCCTACCCCACATTCGACGTAATAAACATTTGCATTTCACAGTGATACAATATGAGGACTGTATCCACAACAAATAAGAATTTAGTACAAAAAACAGTCTATTCCTTGAGTAGATAAGAGTTCTCAAAAAGGCATTTACATTAATTAGGGGGGGAAATTACATGACTGGAATGCATGTACTCAGCTGCTTACATTTCCCATAGGGAGGAAGTATTTACATTAATAACAGCGTCTCAACACAGTTTGACATTAGATATTTTATTCCCTTATTTCTTCTTCAAGAACCCGTCCATTATCAAGTAAGGCCATAGTAACCATAACCAGGCACATGCACCATCACAGCAGCATGCATCTGTTTATGCAGTAAGAAGAGAATAAGAAGTTCATATGTTCAATTTTCCATAGGCACATACACACAAGTAAAACTCTGCTAATGATGTCGACTGTTTACATATTTCAATAATGATGATAATGAAAGATGTATTGCGCCTTGTAATCCTGCATTGACAAGTTTCTCAAAGTGCTACACTGTAGTCATTATTCATTCATTGCCACAGCTGCCGACGGAAGTTAGGCTGAGAATCAGCGCCATCGGCCCCTCCAACCACCACTCACTCGCTCGCTCAGACATGGATTCATATCCCGGCAAGGAGGGTGACATGTCTTGCCCAAGGAAACAACTACTGGAGAGGTATAAACCTGATGGATCTATGTATGGCTGAGGGTTAAACTGCTTTCTCCCGGCACATGGCTCAAATTTAAATTGAGGTACGAAAGTATGACTCACACTGTCGACAAATGCAAATGCTGGATCTAGGCCTGTTACAACAAAGATAGTTAGTTTATATACATATTGATGCAAAATGTACTGCGATGGTCAATATTTTTGAGGACTGTTTTATCCACGAAAACTAACGAAGTAAGACACGGTGATCTCTTGTTTGTGTGTACTAACATATCTTCAGTATACATGTATTACTTGCGGTGATAGAAGGCTCAGTAAAAGTACTCCTTGCTTCAGTGGAGATGTTTTACATTTCAGAAGTAAAATGTTCTTTGAATGAATGAGAGCCTAAGGATGTACTAATATAAAGTGATGCCGGTAAAAAAAATATGATAAAATGTAAATGTTTGGGTGGTATTAGTTTAAGCAGACACTGTTAACTCATTCTTATGATTTCAATAAAGATCAGACCACATTTTATGACCAATTTAGGCAGAAATGAGAGAAATTCCAAACGGTGTACTTACTTTTTCCTCCCACTGTATATTTGATATTTGATATAGGAGTGGCGTATGCACTAAGTCATGTTTTCAGCCTGAGGACCACGGCAACAATGGAGGGAGGAAAGAGATGCACGTTTTGTTTGTTTGACCTTTTTTGATGAATTGCTGAGTCTTTCTGGATTATGTGAAGTATCCTGTTAGGCCCTTTGAAAAGGCGCCTCTCAGATCAGGACTATACGGTCATGCAGAGGAACGCGAAGATGTGCAAGCTGTGGATACAGTAATGAGTGTGATTTAGAGAACTGTAAAGAGATGGACAAACTTGAACTTAAATGCCTTCATTGCAGTGGAGATCATCGGGTAGGGTCAGTAAACTGACCGAGAAGGAAGCTTGAGGGAAAAGTGCTTAAAATAAGATTGGAAAATAAAGTAACATATGCTGAGGCTGTGAAGAAAGTAAAAGAGCGGTAAGATGTGAAAGAAGAAGAACCATACACAGTGAAAAGTTTCTTGGGAGTGGATCAAAAGTCTTTTTGGCTTTTGTGGCAATGATCAATTGTACGGTTGGTCTACAGGGAAAATCTGGGGATCCTAACAAATAAACAAACATTGTGAATGGCAGTCAAAACTTACAGTGAGAGTCCCACCGGGTGATGTGCAGCCAACATCTAATGCAGGAGGAGGCAGTTAATGTCAGGATCTGAGGTAAGACACGTCTGTAATCTTTGTGGAAATGCATTGATTTGTTTAGCTACAGCACGAGGTGAACAGCAGCGCATTGAAGTGAATCAGACTCGATCAATAGCAGTAATGTAGTGCCCTAGTGGTCAGATACCCAAACTACCGTAGTTTAATCTCACTAAATAAAAGAATATAAACACCACACTAAACTCGCTATAATGATGTAACGAGTAATCTAACCTAGTTACTTTCAAAACCAAGTGAGCAGTAAAGGAGTAATCAGCAGTCAGTAGTTTGATTACTTTTTCAAGTAATCTGTGGCAACACTGCTGATATATTTGTTGATCATTGGATCAATATAGTAATCAATGTGACAGGTATGGAAGACTAAAACTGCCAACAGCAGGCTTGAGATACGTAAATAGACCTGTGCAATGACCATAGAGAATCATTCCAGCACATGGTAGATCCAAAATGGACGCCCGTCGCTTAGTGTCTGAGCTGTAAAGTGCAGCTGCTGATCATTTAGATTAAATTGAACAAGGTAAGTTTGATCATCAATATACCAGATGTTTACATAAACCATATAAAAGACATATTTGCATTTTTTCTCAGTGTCTGCCATAAACCAGAATTAACTTTTCCTTTTTAGGTCAATTAGAATTTTCCAAATTATTTCTGTTTGCTAAATGCCAGAATAATGAGAGATAGATTTTTTTTTTTTAGAAATGTTTTTGTTGCTTTCTACAAAGTCAGAAGTTCTAAGATTACTATATATTTGGGAAAGCCCAGATGACGATGTCATGTCCTTGGAAGCACAAGTCTGGTTCATCCTTGGGTGCAATTTCAAGATGCCTGAAGGTGACACGTTCTTTGGTTCAAACAATTATACGCAAGTATAAAAAAGATGGAAATATCCAGCCATAATACAGATCAGAAAGAAGGCGGGTTCTGTGTCCAAGGGATGAACGTGCTGTGGTCTGAAAAGTGAATATCAATCCAAGAACAAATGCAAAAGACCTGGTGAAGATGCTGAACCTGGTAAGAGTTTGTCATTATCCAGAATGAAACAAGTACTGTACCGACATGGGCTGAGAGGGTAATCTGCCAGGAAGATGCTCTTACTTCAAAAGAAACATGAAAAAGCCTGATAAGTTTGCAAATGCACACACGGATAAATACTTTAATTTTTGGAGACATATTCTGTGGTCTGACTATAGTCATAGTCATGAAGCCACACAGACAAAGTCACACCCCTACTGCAAGCTCCGAAACTAGTCGGTTTGAACATAAAAATTTACGCTTTTAAATATATCAATACTGCTAGCTTAAACATGGAGAGGCTTCTTCGTGACTTCAACTGAACGATTCTGCAAAAAAGTCACCAGTTTAAAAAAAAAAACTTTGTTTACATTTTTCTCGAGACACGGGCTGCCAACTTGTGTCCATGGTTCCCATGGCGGGTCACATAGTCAGACCACAGATATAGGCATATATATATATATAGGCATAATAACGCCTTAGGAGCACTTTGACGTTCGCGCAGTAAAGTGAGATATTACTGAGCAGACGTCGAAGTGCTCTTAAGGTGTTGTTACGCCTTACATATATAGTACCCTTTTTTTAAATTGACATGTTTCATTTTGTGTAACTAGACTTGGATCGTGTAAAGGTTCACGTAACTTTATTTAAATAGGGAAAACGTGGAACAGCTTGGTAGTTTCTAACTTCACCCCAGTTTGGCGCTATACCTTTGCTGGGAGAGGCTAAATGCTAACAAAATTTTCGTGACTGAGCGCACGTACAAAGACCAGGAAGTTACGCATCAACTCGTCTAAGCTACGGTAAGAACATATCTCAGTATGTAAAACAGTGGCCTATTCCTTTAAGGATAACAAGTGGTCATCACAAAGTCCTGATCTCAATCCTGTTGAAAATGTATGGACAGAGCTGAAAAGGAATGTGCACGCGAGGTGGCCTACAAATGTGGCTCAGTTACGTTGGAGGAATGGACCAAAATTCCTGCCAACTCTTATGAGAAGCTTGTGGAAGGACATCCAAAACGTTTGACCCAAGGTATACAGTTGAAAGGCAATGCTACCAAATATTAATGAAACGTATGTAAACTTTTAATAAAACCGTGTAGAAAATTCTATCTCTCAGTCTTCTGGCATCTAGCAAATAGAAATTATTTTGAAAAAGTAAAAGCTACACATATGTGTCTTTTTATGTACTGTATGTAAACATCTGGTTCCCACTGTAAATATACAGTATATTGTCAAATAGTTCTTGGTTACAAACACTAAATATCATAACGTTTTACAGCTACTTCTACATCTGCCCAAGCCCTAGCTGTGACTGAACAGCATGGTCCTGCTGCAGGTAGCTAGCGCTAGTGCTAACATTAATATGTGTATTTATCATGATTGATAGATTTTATATAGCCTGGTACGAGCTAGACTGTTTCTCCATGTTAAAAGATACATGTCTTTATATGTATTTATAAATACATAAATAAAGTCAGTCTGGCTTTATGCTAGGCTAGGTTTTACGATGGTCACAGCGATTCCCACTGTATATCTGATTACGATGTTACATTTTCCAGCCCATCGACTGTCTTTCATGTTATAACTTTTATGTTTGATTTTGGTGCCGTTTGCTGTTACTTGTGCCTTCCTGGGAGAATAATAAGACTTGTAGGTGGCCACATTGGTTGAGCACTGCATGGCTCATTCACAGTAGGAGCCAATATAACTCTTAATTGTGAAAGTAGTTGAGTTGGTCACCTCAACTGCAGGAAAACCAGAACCACCCTGTAGATCACATCATTTCCAAATCCGCAGCACAAGTATGTTCCTCATCATTTGCACATCCTGGATTGGGTGCTGTTGTGTGCTATGCGGTAAACAATAACCCATTATGAGTCCCCGATGGCACACAAGGCTTGCCCTGGGTTAAACTTTGCTGGTTGCGGGGAGAAATTATATACAGTCAGCAATGAGCAGCTCGCACAGCTACTGCACCTCCGTCTAGACGCTACACAGAGTCCATATGGAGATGGTTAAATAGCTCATTAGCCAGCGTACTTGAAATACAGTTGCAGTGACGCTTGTCCATAAAAACACCAAGCGGAGTGGTATTACCCAGGTTGAGGCATCGAGCCCCAAGGATTGACAACAATTTGGCAAAGGATTGGAGCTCACCTACATATGGTTGAAATTGAGCCTTTTCCAAGAATGAAATAAGGAAAGAAATTATTTCTTGGAATATCATTGGAACTTTTTGCCTGTGGTAGTCCAATTGGGTGAGGAAGAGTGGAAAAATGACTAGTAAGGTGAATGGGATATGGCCCATTATTGGAAACCTTCAGCATAACAGCATAACATTACTTTTCATGTCATCTGTTATGGTAGGGGTCTTTGAGTTTTTATTTAAGCGTTTTTGCACACACATTTTGCACACAAATGCACAAATTAATGTGTTTTATGTACAAAAAAAACAATGAAAATATAGATACTCATAAAATGGGAAGAAAAAGGGTAGAACTTTTTTTCCTAAATATTATTTAAGTACAAAAGTTCAAAAAGGTTCAAATAAAGAATTAATGACCCTTTTAGACTGTAACAATGAATCAGTCACACATATTTAGCAAGGACAGTCTAGTCACTAGAGTCCACTCAACACATCTTTGTATAGTTGGAGGAAGCCATCATGCCCAGAAAGAATCCACAATGACAAGGGAAGGGCATTTTGTCCTTCCCTTGTCACTGTGGATTCTTGCACCTCCTGTAAATGCACCTCATTTCAAAATTGTAATTCTCAACAGTAATGTTGAGACCACTTAATTGGTCCATCAAAATTTAAAGGAACCTTTAAAACTGACTCTAAACCTGTAACAAAAATCTGTATTGCTGTAATATTACCATTACCGTCCTGAAAACCTTATGAAACAACATCTTGATATTCCTTAGAATGTGCTAAACACATGGATTGGTTTTGACAGCAGTGGCCACATAGCTGCTCAGGAACACTGTGGAGTACTTAAGGTTCACACCTCGGGCCATACACATGAAATACACCAGAAACAGAGCAGTGTGATTGGTTTGAACATGTTTAGTTTAGATTATTAGTTTATTTGAGCAGTTAAAATCTGCTCAAAAGGAGTGGACTGAAGCAAAAGCTTATAAGCGCCCACCCCCGACATCAGTGCAATAAAAACATTTAATCATATCACAGTAGTACAGGGAGCATATTACAAAGTACAAGATACAAGAGCCTGGGAACACAGCATGCACACATACACACAACGTACCCTTTTGTGATTTAAGTTTACCTGTTATAATTACATTATCAATCTTACATTAAGCACCATCATATTTTGATTTTGATTTGCCTCATTGGCAAAAGAGAACCTATAACACCTCAGAGCGTCTGTTTTAACACGGACCACACTTACAAAGCACTGTTTGAAATATTCGTATAAATTAACAGAATTTAACGGAACGGAAAGGAAACACAACTACAACAACTGTTTCATTTCATGTACGACGTCTAGTACAAGCAAGGGACAAAGGCGATCATTAAGTTATACACTCACCTAAAGGATTATTAGGAACGCCTGTTCAATTTCACATTAATGCAATTATCTAAACAACCAATCACATGGCAGTTGCTTCAATGCATTTAGGGGTGTGTTCCTGGTCAAGACAATCTCCTGAACTCCAAACTGAATGTCAGAATGGGAAAGAAAGGTGATTTAAGCAATTTTGAGCGTGGCATGGTTGTTGGTGCCAGACGGGCCGGTCTGAGTATTTCACAATCTGCTCAGTTACTGGGATTTTCACGCACAACCATTTCTAGGGTTTAGAAAGAATGGTGCGAAAAGGGAAAAACATCCCGTATGCGGCAGTCCTGTGGGCAAAATGCCTTGTTGATGCTAGAGGTCAGAGGAGAATGGGCCGACTGATTCAAGCTGATAGAAGAGCAACTTTGACTGAAATAACCACTCGTTACAACCGAGGTATGGAGCAAAGCATTTGTGAAGCCACAACACGCACAACCTTGAGGCGGATGGGCTACAACAGCAGAAGAACCCACCGGGTACCACTCATCTCCACTACAAATAGGAAAAAGAGGCTACAATTTGCACGAGCTCACCAAAATTGGACAATTGAAGACTGGAAAAATGTTGCCTGGTCTGATGAGTCTCGATTTCTGTTGAGACATTCAGATGGTAGAGTCAGAATTTGGCGTAAACAGAATGAGAACATGGATCCATCATGCCTTGTTACCACTGTGCAGGCTGGTGGTGGTGGTGGTGTAATGGTGTGGGGGATGTTTTCTTGGCACACTTTAGGCCCCTTAGTGCCAATTGGGCATCGTTTAAATGCCACGGACTACCTGAGCATTGTTTCTGACCATGTCCATCCCTTTATGACCACCATGTACCCATCCTCTGATGGCTACTTCCAGCAGGATAATGCACCATGTCACAAAGCTCCAATCATTTCAAATTGGTTTCTTGAACATGACAATGAGTTCACTGTACTACAATGGCCCCCACAGTCACCAGATCTCAACCCAATAGAGCATCTTTGGGATGAGGTGGAACAGGAGCTTCGTGCCCTGGATGTGCATCCCACAAATCTCCATCAACTGCAAGATGCTATCCTATCAATATGGGCCAACATTTCTAAAGAATGCTTTCAACACCTTGTTGAATCAATGCCACGTAGAATTAAGGCAGTTCTGAAGGCGAAAGGGGTCAAACACAGTATTAGTATGGTGTTCCTAATAATCCTTTAGGTGAGTGTTTTTTTTTTTTTTCTTTACAGATGGTTAGTTAGTGCCTTTTGAACACACTAATTCTGTGTTCAAAAGGCACATTAATATACAGTGAGGAAAATAAGTATTTGAACACCCTGCTATTTTGCAAGTTCTCCCACTTAGAAATCATGGAGGGGTCTGAAATTGTCATCGTAGGTGCATGTCCACTGTGAGAGACATAATCTAAAAAAAAAAAATCCAGAAATCACAATGTATGATTTTTTAACTATTTATTTGTATGATACAGCTGCAAATAAGTATTTGAACACCTGAGAAAATCAATGTTAATATTTGGTACAGTAGCCTTTGTTTGCAATTACAGAGGTCAAACGTTTCCTGTAGTTTTTCACCAGGTTTGCACACACTGCAGGAGGGATTTTGGCCCACTCCTCCACACAGATCTTCTCTAGATCAGTCAGGTTTCTGGGCTGTCGCTGAGAAACACGGAGTTTGAGCTCCCTCCAAAGATTCTCTATTGGGTTTAGGTCTGGAGACTGGCTAGGCCACGCCAGAACCTTGATATGCTTCTTACAGAGCCACTCCTTGGTTATCCTGGCTGTGTGCTTCGGGTCATTGTCATGTTGGAAGACCCAGCCTCGACCCATCTTCAATGCTCTAACTGAGGGAAGGAGGTTGTTCCCCAAAATCTCGCAATACATGGCCCCGGTCATCCTCTCCTTAATACAGTGCAGTCGCCCTGTCCCATGTGCAGAAAAACACCCCCAAAGCATGATGCTACCACCCCCATGCTTCACAGTAGGGATGGTGTTCTTGGGATGGTACTCATCATTCTTCCTCCAAACACGTTTAGTGGAATTATGACCAAAACGTTCCATTTTGGTCTCATCTGACCACATGACTTTCTCCCATGACTCTCTGGATCATCCAAATGGTCATTGGCAAACTTAAGACGGGCCTTGACATGTGCTGGTTTAAGCAGGGGAACCTTCCGTGCCATGCATGATTTCAAACCATGACGTCTTAGTGTATTACCAACAGTAACCTTGGAAACGGTGGTCCCAGCTCTTTTCAGGTCATTGACCAGCTCCCCCCGTGTAGTTCTGGGCTGATTTCTTACCTTTCTTAGGATCATTGAGACCCCACGAGGTGAGATCTTGCATGGAGCCCCAGTCCGAGGGAGATTGACAGTCATGTTTAGCTTCTTCCATTTTCTAATGATCGCTCCAACAGTGGACCTTTTTTCACCAAGCTGCTTGGCAATTTCCCCGTAGCCCTTTCCAACCTTGTGGAGGTGTACAATTTTGTCTCTTGTGTCTTTGGACAGCTCTTTGGTCTTGGCCATGTTAGTAGTTGGATTCTTACTGATTGTATGGGGTGGACAGGTGTCTTTATGCAGCTAAAGACCTCAAACAGGTGCATCTAAATATAGGATAATAAATGGAGTGGAGGTGGACATTTTAAAGGCAGACTAACAGGTCTTTGAGGGTCAGAATTCTAGCTGATAGACAGGTGTTCAAATACTTATTTGCAGCTGTATCATACAAATAAATAGTTAAAAATCATACATTGTGATTTCTGGATTTTTTTTTTAGATTATGTCTCTCACAGTGGACATGCACCTACGATGACAATTTCAGACCCCTCCATGATTTCTAAGTGGGAGAACTTGCAAAATAGCAGGGTGTTCAAATACTTATTTTCCTCACTGTACATATTATCCATGATCTTGCAACTTCCCAGTTGTCATTTCCATCATTCAATTTTTTCTTTTTCCTTTTTTTTGCACAATGAATTATGTAATATGTAAGCCCTACATACTGTAGTGCGTTAAGAAGCCAGGGTGTAGAGCAGGTCCATTGAACAGGGCAGTAGCTCCCCATCAACAAACCCCCACCCAGCTGCCCTAACTAGCTGAATTTGTAGATGGTGTTCCTATGCTTAGTGGTATGTTAAAAGACAAGGTTTATGAGCCGGTTGGGAGGGTCCCTCTCAACAGATCCATAACTCGCTTACCCTAATTCTCAATTTGTAATTTTGAGCAATAGAATGACAACCGTTCAGAGCAACAACACTCTTTCTTAGTTAATAGAATGCAAATTGATCCTACTACTCCCCTTGTGGCAACGCGTTTCTTCTACTCTATACTTTTCTAAAGTCTTTTGTTTGTATTTACAGTGCCTTGCAAAAGTATTCGGCCCCTTGAACTTTCGACCTTTTGCCACATTTCAGGCATCAAACATAAAGATATAAAACTGTAATTTTTTGTGAAGAATCAACAACAAGTGGGACACAATCATGAAGTGAAACGAAATGTATTGGATATTTCAAACTTTTTTAACAAATAAAAACTGAAAAATTGGGCGTGCAAAATTATTCAGCCCCTTTACTTTCAGTGCAGCAAACTCTCTCCAGAAGTTCAGTGAGGATCCCTGAATAATCCAATGTTGACCTAAATGACTAATGATGATAAATAGAATCCACCTGTGTGTAAGCAAGTCTCCGTATAAATGCACCTGCTCTGTGATAGTCTCAGAGGTCAGTTTAAAGCGCAGAGAACATCATGAAGAACAATAACACACCAGACGGGTCAGAGATAACGTTATTGAGAAGTATAAAGCTGGGTTAGGTTATAAAAACATTTCCAAAGCTTTGAACATCTCTCAAAGTACAGTTAAATACATCATCCAGGAATAGAAAGAGTGTGGCATCACTGCAAACCTACCAAGACTCGGCCATCCTCCTAAACTTACTGACCGAACAAGGACAGCACTGACCAGAGCTGTTACCAAGAAGCCTATGATGACCCTGGATGAACTGCAGAGAGCTACAGCTCAGGTGGGGGAAACTGTACACAGGACAACTATTAGTCGTACACTGCACAAATCTGGCCTTATGGCAGAGTGGCAAGCGATTTTTGAAAGAAAACCATAAGAAGTCCCGTTTTCTGTTTGCTAGAAGCCACCATGTGGCCTCCATGTGGCTTCTAGCAAACAGAAAACGGTATTTCTTATGGTTTTCTTTTAAAAATGCCACTCTGCCATAAGGCCAGATTTGTGCAGTGTACGACTAATAGTTGTCCTGTGTACAGTTTCATCATAGGCTTCTTGGTAACAGCTCTGGTCAGTGCGGTCCTTGTTCGGTCAGTAAGTTTAGGAGGATGGCCGAGTCTTGGTAGGTTTGCAGTGATGCCACACTCTTTCTATTCCTGGATGATGTATTTAACTGTACTTTGAGAGATGTTCAAAGCTTTGGAAATGTTTTTATAACCTACTCCAGCTTTATACTTCTCAATAACTTTATCTCTGACCTGTCTGGTGTGTTATTGTTCTTCATGATGCTCTCTGTGCTTTAAACTGACCTCTGAGACTATCACAGAGCAGGTGCATTTATACAGAGACTTGCTTACACACAGGTGGATTCTATTTATCATCATTAGTCATTTAGGTCAACATTGGATCATTCAGAGATCCTCACTGAACTTCTGGACAGAGTTTGCTGCACTGAAAGTAAAGGGGCTGAATAATTTTGCACGCCCAAATTTTAAGTTTTTTATTTGTTAAAAAAGTTTGAAATATCCAATAATTTTCGTTCCACTTCATGATTGTGTCCCACTTGTTGTTGATTCTTCACAAAAAATTACAGTTTTATATCTTTATGTTTGATGCCTGAAATGTGGCAAAAGGTCGAAAAGTTCAAGGGGCCGAATACTTTCGCAAGGCACTGTATTTGAACAGGTTGATGTTTGGACATCGTTTCAACTCCATCTCCAATTTGTTCCACAATTGTACACCATTAACTGTCGGGCTAAAACTTTTCAAAGTTGTGGTATGTTTCTGAATCCTAAAGTTAAATTCATCACGTAATTCATAACGACCAGTACGCTCTTGGAACCTTCTTTGTATTTGGCCTGGTAACAGTTTGTACCTTGCTTTGTATAACATACCGTTTGGAACTCAACAATTTCACAAAACTTCATGACCTTTGATTTAAAAAAATAATGAGTTTGTGTGGTCCAAAAACCCAACTTTATGAATTAATCGGATAGCTCTTTTTTGCAGCATGACTATTGGTTTTACTGTGAACATGGACATTGCCTCTGCCAAAACAGAGCACCTCGGGAGTGCCAGGAGACAGTCAGCGCTTTCATAAAACAGCTCAAGGAAACACAAGGTAAAGACCTAACACTTACATGGTGGCTTAGTGTGTAAGCAAGGCAAACCTAGCACAAAGATTTGTCAGGGAAAGTAAATATCTGTTTGAGTGGGTGTTGGACTCAAACTGCGAGTGACCTCATAAAAATAAAAATTGTATCTACAATTAAGGTTTGGTTAATAACTTTAAGCTAATTGCTCTAGCTGTCTTTGTACCAAATGTAAATGCAATAAAAATATTTACAGATACTCTAAATGGTCGTTGGCACATAGCAGAATTAGTAGTAGCGAAACTGATTTCACTACTAAATAAAACGAAAAGAAAATACAGAATGACCTCACATAATAGGTCTAATGGTAGGGGGTTTTGTGGAAAGACATGAAGATAATAGGAGTGGAGACCCTAGAGCATTTATCGTTCTGCTGAAGTCACTAAGCAGCAAAACACATGCTGCAGAGGGTAAACAATGCATAATGCTACAGTGAGATGAGCACACAATGGTCACGTGCTGATTGCGCCTTAATGTGTCTGGCCCAAACAATGAAGAAAGCCGATTATGCAAACTGAGGTTATTGAGGGCGTAGCAATGTAACAATGGCACAAAGTTGATTTGGTTGGGGATGGGTGTATTGTGTGTATGTGTGCGTGTGTGTGTGCGTGTGTGTGTGTGTGTGTGTGTGTGTGTTTGTGCGTGCGCGTGTGTGTGTTCTCTACCATCCCTGTTGGAGATATTTGATGTTCTCCAAAGAAGTCCTAATGTGCGTTGCAAAGAGAGGCAGGAGACGCTGGATTTCT
The DNA here is from genome assembly GCA_007210695.1 of Neogobius melanostomus. Lineage (NCBI taxonomy): Eukaryota > Metazoa > Chordata > Actinopteri > Gobiiformes > Gobiidae > Neogobius > Neogobius melanostomus. Next base: position 2,716,489 of record VHKM01000221.1, on the reverse strand, counting down.
GACACAGGAGAAGTTTATTTACCATCAATACGTGACTCGGAGACATGAACTCTCAACACATTGTGGTGCTATTGGTCTTTCAAGTCTAACTATGCTTCCACAGAAGAGGCTTTAAATGGTCCTAGAGGTGGCAACAAAAGAGAGCCAAGAATTCCTGTAAGGCTTGTAAAGGTGCGTCCACACCAAACGCGACCAAGCGTCAGGTTTACATTGAAAATACATGGAGGACGTGCCTCAGGGAGCGTCAAGAGGTTCCGCAGCTCGTTTTGAAGCTTTTCGCGTGTGGTAAGCTTTTGACGCGCCTCCAGGGTGTCCAGCGTGGCCGACGCTAGTGTTGGAGAAATTCGCGAGCGTCGACCAATCAGGAGCTTTCCCCAACAGTGACGTACGTTGTGGTTGAGCCACCGGGGCAGATGCTATGCCGGCCCGCAGATGTAAACAAGTCACGGAGGATTCGCTTCATTGTGAACAGGAGCTACAGCAGCTCTGGGACTTTTACAAAGACACACATCAGTGTTTCTTTTACCTAAACACCCAGGATTAAAAGCGGCGACAAGAAAACTTATTTCAGTGGCAGAATCTGCGCTGGGAATTTGTTTGGGCCTCGAGGATGCCTGTTGTAGCATTACCATCAGAGAAAGCTAATGCTACAAGCTAAATCTCCGGTCATCACGTGAAAACGAGAAATATGCACAAATAAAGTCAATAAAACTACCATCTACATAAAGAACCGTTTAACAATGATCACACACTGAGCTGGGCTTCACGCATTTGTGGTTTATTGCAGACTAACATGCCAACGGGGCTAACCGGGCTGATAGCCACTTGCTACCGGCACAAAATATGTCCCATATTCAATCGTATGGGCTGGATATAGGCTTAAATACTAGGGAGATTTCGCGTAGACCATGGGGATATAGTTAAAGATCCATAGGACATGGTAGTAGCAAAGAGGGAGACTAGTTTGTTCCAAACAGCAGGTATTTTTCAGGCAAGAGCTACTTCCAAGATGGCTACGAACACACTTGGAGCTGACATGCGGCCAGAGCGTCTTGAAACTAGGTGACATTTGTGACAAGCGTCTGACTTCAGTAAGCACAAGCGTCCAACTACGGGCTTTAGGCACGTTTGGTGTGGAAGCACCTTAAGAGACAACTTGGCCAAGACACATTTATTGGTGCGTCTGTAAGGCTATGTTGTGCCAAGGAAAACATATAAGTGTTTGTAAGGGGCAAATAGCACACAAAGATGACCCCAGGCTTATATGAAGTTATGAGTAAGAAATGCCAACAATCACGCGGGGTGGTCAGCTGTGCAGGGGCTAGAAAATTCTCTTAACAATCCCCTTGGGTTGCTTTTCTCACAGATGCCCTTCTCTAAAGCCCCTATCCCACTCTCTGTTCAGAGGCCTCATTACAGGGCTGTCAATCAGAAGGTCACGGGTCACTGCAGAGGATCAGCTTGATCAATACCCCCTGCACTGATCAATCAATTCGTCTTTTCGCTTTCTCCAATAAGATGGCGACCTGCATCAAAACAAAGGAGCCAGAGAAAAAGGAAATGCCAGAATGAATTAGGAAGAAGCGCAGACCAAGGAATGCATCCTGAACATTGGGCCAATGGCTTTTGCTTTCACTTAGATTCAACAGACCGGACTGTTGACCACCACTATAACTTTATTTTATTTCAGGTAATTTTTCATGTTCATTTTTCAAATCATTTGTTTATTTTACAGGCCATGGATAAAAAAAAGAAAGAAAAACAAAACAGTTATGCTCTGTGTAATCAATCGGAAAGCAAATACAAGGCACTTGTAGGTCTATTGGAATCAATGCAATGAAAAAAAAGCTATTGCATTGACAGTAGATATTTCAAGTTAGTATTTTCTTCAAAAAGATATAGTGACAATATAATTTCCACATCATAGTTAAAAGAAATAATTGAAAAACTTTTGGAAAGGGGATTAACGAATGCCACAAAGACTGTACAATTCCATTGAGGTCTCAAAAGGCAAATGTCACCTGTCCAAATGACAGGTGCAGTTTTTAAAAAACTAATTTCCTTTTAGCTTTGCACAGATGAAAACAATAAAATAGCTCAGCTTTTATCATCAAACAGCCTTAATAAATGGGTAATTTTTCAGTATCCTCACAAATTAAAATTGCCCAGTGTGTCTTTTCTATTGAGTGCCTGCTTCTGTGCCAATGAATTATTCTCCCCATGGAATAATTCCAGTCACCAAGTAGTTACAAATCATGGAAAAGAGATGATGGAATACAGAACAGAAAGGCACTTGATGCTTAATCATTAAAAATGTACTTCTTTGCGATGCCTTACAGTATATGACATTAGCTGGCCCAGGGCCAAGCATAAAAGTGGGTGGGCATGCTTTTGTGGTGAAAGATAATTCAGTTAATATCCTAACAACATTCTCATGCCATGCAGCCATAAAACAGATTTAAAAGGTTAAGAACACCGTTTGAATGTTTTAAAATTTAAGAAGGATAATTATATTTATGATTTAATTTACTTATCTAGTACAGTGTCTGCGTACACTGGTGTATGAATGAGAGTGTCAATGGGTGAGTGGATCCTTGCTGTAAAGCGCTTTGAGTGCCTAATGAAGGTGGAAAAGCGCTATATAAGTTGAGACCATTTACCATTTATGTTTTGTTGTTCTCAGATGGGGGGATGAGTCAGATAAGATGTAATTCAAGTATGCTTTTAAAGATAATTTTTTATTCAAACTGCTGTGGGCTTTCTCCAGCGTATCACCAGTTATCACCAGTTAAATTAGGTGAACTGTGAAAGTGAATGGTTTTCTGGCCGTGTCTCAGGTGAAACCCACCGAAGGCCCATAGTTACTGCAAAGAACAACAACCTGACATTTTGTGAGTGACGCATTATGGCTGGATTACTATAACCAATGGAAGGGTTTCGTGATAAACTGCAGTGGTGTATGAAAAGGAAACTGATGTAGAAACATACAGTGAAATGTGGTTTGGGAATGTTTCTTGTTCATGGTGTATGTTTTAGTCTTGGTGAGCTGACAACGTGACCCAGGAACTGTCTCCAACAATGCATTTTGCAGGTAGCAAAACAGGATCGTTGAAAAGGTTGAAGCACGGGCCAATATTGGAAAATCGGTATAGATACAAGCAGTACGAAAAAATGTGGTCAGGATTATTAACCAAGACAGAAGAGCTATTTGTTTTCAGTTTGAGATTTTGTCTGTTCAGAGGCCAAGTATGACCGTTACTACTGGCATGAGAAATGTGAAAAGTCTATTTGGGTGTGAAACAACCGTGATGCATGAATGACGTCAGAAAAACGAAGTTAACAAAAGGCAGATCTATGCTGGAAGTACGACCTTTGGCAGCATAAAAACTTGTAATCACCAGCGTCAGCAAGTAAATTATAGACGTTTTACAAATGATGTGCATAAAAATAAATCAGATTGCTCCATTAAAACTTACTTTCAGAGCAAACTTGTCGATGCTTTACAGTGGATTGTAGACTAAGCATGAGGACATCATTGAAGGCTATTAATATCATCAGTACAGCAAATTTAACCCTGACCTTCTTTTCACAGTGACCACACTTGGCTTGAGCAGGTAAAGTCAAACATCGTATTTTCACACAAGAGTTTGGACTCACAAGTTTTATGTAGGTATGAAATATTCAGGGCACACATCACAGGCATTCTGGACCAGTGTGAAGAGGAGAACAGAGAGAAGAGCCGGTGTTCTGTCCAGAGGCACCCTTGTCAAGATGTGGACTCCCCCACGCAAAACAACAGCTTCAAGACAGGCACCCCCTCTCCATCAACAAAAGTCCGCATACAGTAACTTATTTTTGCACTGTCATTAATGTCATTGTTAAAGCTTCAATATTTTGATCATCTCATACAAGAGAAAAGCTTGGTCCAGCTGTAAATGTGTGTGGCGTAAAAGCCCATAATAAAGGCTTTATACATTTACCCTGCATTGCATTTAGCCTATGTGTCAAAAATGCTTTGTGATATTAACAATACAACCTATATGGCTTTTCATGGCACATACTTTTACATCTTAAGCATGCTTTTCCCTAGGTTGCAGAAATAAATTACTGAATGTGGATTTTGTGAAAGAAAAGGGAGGACTTATTCAAGGGGAGAGGGTTCATGCCTTGAAGCTGTTGTTGTCTGTGAGGGGGTGCCCATCTGGACAAGGGTGCATCTCTGCAGAACACCTGGCCACTGTGGGAGAGTGCATTGTACTTTTTCAAAGTGAATTTTTATTTTTCTTATTTTTTATTCTGTATAACGCACATTTTTGTGTAAGCTGCAAGCTGTCACTTATGACTGAGAGCAGCAGGTGGCTTTCTGGCCTGCCTGATATTTTTTTAAGGCTTTATAACTGCTGTTAATACCTTCCAATCCAGTTGCGCCATGATCCTGCCCCTAAATTGTTCCAACCTTTATCAAATTCCTATTCCTATTCCTAACTCTAACCGTAACCATAACCCTGTTCCGAACCCTGACCTCAACCCAGACCTTTATCCCTAATCCTAAAATATTGACTCAACAAAGCCAACTGAAAAAGCTCCATTTGAAGTGTCATCCAATGAGAATTTGCGGGGGTGCGACTTATGGCTCACCTTTGTTGGAAATAGAAGGCTTATAATTGGCGTACCTTATTTTAATATAAGCACACAGTTAGCCCGGCCATAGTAATGATGTTCCCCAAAAAGGGCAGACAAGCTCAAATAAACAGCTAGTGGGGCTGTTAGTATAAACTGATTATACAACTCGAATCAGTGTTTAACCATTCAACCTGCATTTTGTAGAGTATCAACACATCGCTTCACAGTGTGATGTTGTGTGTAATCGAAGCGTGTTTCGAGCTAAAGTGGGTGGCCAAATGAACCTTTATGTTTTATGAACCAGAAGATCATGTGACCGAAGCCTCGGTTTATAGAAATTATGAATTTACAGATAAAAAGCCAACTTTATGGTCAGATCTGAAGATCTCAAATCTGTTTTGCAAAGTTCAGCAGCTCCGTATCAAGACAAATATAAGGACACTATACAGACACAGGACAAAGAATTTATGGCCATATATGCGCCTAAATCTTTTAAAAAGTATGTTATCATAACATCCAAACGTTTGCACATACTACTGTATATTGCAACTTAGGCACCAGAAATAGGAAAATAAACGTTATTAATTATATAACATTCAAATAGCCTGCAGGTGGCGGTATAGAGTGAGGCTTCAGTTTTGAACTATTTGTCATCACAATAGGCTGTGAAGCCCCATTGGTTCATTTTGCCCATCACTATTTCCCAAAAGAAGAGGAATGGACTATTTTGTTTTGAATGATCCTTATTTTATTGAACTGTGGACCCATCAATGAGGCCCGTCCAACCATCATCAAATCTGTACTTTACTTGAGTCGTATTTGTGAGATCGTATTACTTTAACTCCATTACATTTGAAAGATAGATATAATACTTTATACATCACTACATTCCTAAAAAAGCTTCAAAATAAAAACATTATTTGGCCATGTGCTTTGTTAATTTCAAAGGCCTTTAATAATGTACTGACAAATGCTGCTGACACAACAAGGAAGGCTTGTCCGTCATGGTACAAAGTTGTTTTTCATCACACTTATTTCAGCTGACTGTGATTTGCACTTAATAATTTGTCAGAGCAAATTGTATTGGGGTAATGTTTCACCAGTAGTATTGGTACTTTTACCCATGTACTGAAATCAAGTACTTTGACCACCTCTTCTCACTTGGTGGCATGGCTATTGGCCACATACAGACTTACGTAATTGAAATCTTCAGAAGCGATCGAAATCCAACATAGAATGCTCTTTGTGCCCGTCTCAAACCTGGATAAATAATAGCGTTGGGATTTGTTGAGAACTATGGATACATGGAGCACAGCTAAATGTGTAATGTTAATTTTGTAATATTTTGATATATATATTTTTGTACCTTGTCTGCCACCTTGCAGCACAAAGAGTTTTTTTCCTTTTATTTTTTTATTTTTTATTGCTGACAAGAACCTGCAAGAGGCAAAACATTATAGCAAAAACAATTAGCAAAGTGAGTGCATATTCAGTTTTACAAATTCCTATGGAGCTAGGTTCATGATCCCAGTGTTTTATGCAACTGTCACGACAATGAAGTTAACTACAGTGGGTAAGTGTCTGCTGCAGGTGTGTATGGGGAGAACTAGGTGGGTGAACAGACAGGCAAACCGGGTGCCTGTGAGGTCAGAGGCTAGCTGGAGTATTAGCCGGAACGACACCTGACAGCAGCTAGCCGGATGCGCCTTGGCAGTTCTGTACATTCATGTCAGTGCCGATAAAATCAGACACAGCACTAGAGCAGTGCGGTGCCATCAGTTCCTCCATACAGGACAAGAACACTTCCTTCTTCCTCCCTGTCCTTCCTCTTCCTTTCCTGTGTGCGCTCACCGGACAAGTCAGGACAGTTTGGGCAGAGGTGAAGGTGCGAACAGTTGAGGATTTTGCTTTGGAAATGGACAAACTGTTGTTAAAGTTGTGCAACAAGCAAACTCTGAAATGACTTGTTTTGTTGCTGTAAAAATATGTACTGTAATAAGAACCTGGGAAATGTTGGGTTGCAACTTTAGTCAGGCTATTTGTATTATTCGGTGACTGTAGGCATACAGTTTTCCACGCAGTAGTAGAGTCATAGAAGCATTCTTTTTTTTATTTTTTATAAATAAATAAATAAATAACATTTTTCATAATGCTTGGCTGGATCGCATCCTAGAGCTGGCGTCTAACAGGGAGCTAAAACCAAGCCATAGACTGCCATCTAGTGTCCTGATCTTTTAACAGAGGGGGCCTCTTTTTGAGACTGCCGGAGCAATCCAATAAATACAGCTGTGGTTACATCAAGTAGGTTACCTCATACAGGCCGTTTGAACTTCAAAGTGCCATCAGGCATCAATTCAGGATAAACCAGGTCTAAATTAGACCTAGACTGGACTATTATGTTAAAAAATAAATAAATAAATAGTGTAAACAAGTAAAAAAACGGCTCAATTAAAATCATTAGCCTACTTAGAATCATTTCTCAAACGTAAATTAAAAATAATTAGCTGTAAATGTGAATGAAGTCTAATATTTCTGATTAGCTTTATGCCTATCCTGACCCACCTGCACAAGCTGAAGCTCCACTGGTACCTTGGCGTAAGGATAGTTGCTTATACGTGTGGTGCGGTGGGGCATGTGCAGATTATGCCCAGTAAGCAGTCACTGCGGAGAATACTGGTGCGTTTCTGCTGACCAGGGGACAGCACACTGACTGGACTGACTCCCCTGTCTTCACTCACTTTGCTCTCTTACTCTCCTCAGCCCCCGGGAGGTCTTGCACGCACCTCTCTCAATAGCCTCTTATAAAGCCCCTTTCCCCTCTGGACAGGTGTTGGAAGCTCCGGTTTGTTCCATCTTTTAGAGCCACTGTAGAGGATCTGAAGCATTTCTCTTTTGGCGGGAGTCATCATTTAAAGTATAGTAAAGAGTGGTTTCTACAAAAGTGTGTTGTTCAAACATGAATGTGCTAATATGATTTAGGAGACTCATTCTATAGTGCGCGTGCGTCATATAGTTTATGCTAAAATGTTCAACTCTAAACCTCATGTATCCTAGGCCTACATGTGTGGTCACTGGTTGCTAAAGTGGGGGGTTGGGACCCCCCGGGGGTCGTAAGCACCAAGCTGGGGCCCCAAGATGATTTCAAGATATAGCCTGACCAAAATACAAAGGTTAATAGTGTATTATTTAATACACAATACGGTAGAACCGGGACCTTCACAGCCAGAAGGTCTGGGTTCGATTCCCACCTGGATGGGGCCTTTCTGTGTGGAGTTTGCATGTTCACCCTGTGTCTGTGTAGGTTTCCTCCGGGTACTCCGGTTTTCAATCTAACTTATGTAACCGAATGGAAAGGCGCTAGTAAGCAGCCATAAACTCCGTATGCATGTAAACATTACTTCATTTCGTACTAGCGGGAAACAGGTTCTTATCAGGCTTAATTATGACAGAGACATGACCATTTACTTTATGTTCCTTAATTTATTAATAAATATATTTCTCTTTTTCGATTTGGTATTTTCATTAAAAATGGATACGTCAGACAGCATTAAATTCTGCCCAAGGCACATACAGTTTGACCGTTTCATCGATCGGGACATTTTGAGTGGACAGTACAGGAGAGTCCCAAAAAAACAAAAGGCTTCCAAGCAACAGCGGAGAAGGAGAGCTGTCCAAAAGGGGAGGCTTGACTGAACCAGAAACCTACAGTATGGAAAGGCATAATTAGTTTTGATCGCTAAACCAACTTGTAAGGCTGAGTGACATACCGGGGAGAGGCGCAGGACCTGGCACGCCATAGGTCTTGTACACAACGCCCTATCACGCACGCGAGGATCCAACGCCGAGGCCACTAAGACACACACCTGTTAGACCTGACCACCATATTACACGGGCTAGCCTGCACACACTCAACTCACCGATGCCCGCACACTTCTCGCCGAACCGCCGGCTTTACGCTCCCTGCGGCTGCAGTGCGCCTATCGTGAAGAGCTCCTCGCAGCTAGGCCGGTTCCTGACTGGTGGCTGACATCAGGGGTGACAGGTCAGAGAGGGGCAGGAATGGGGCAAGCAGCGCCTTTTATAGGTGAGCCCTGGACTAGCGACCCCATACTGCTACATCTCACCCCCCAAAAGTATCGGCGCCCCGACGATAGGACTCCTACGCTTGCCACACAGTGGCCTAAATTGAAAATAAAATACTGCCCTACCGTGGAATTAGGTTCAACTCTGACCCATCCCTGTCTAACACAGAGATGTGCCCAAAAGACATTATGGGAATGTAGGCTTTAACTTAGTACCGTGCGCTCAGACCGCGGGCGGCTACTTCACGTTCAAGCACCTGCGTACGTTGCAACAAGGCTTTACTTCACATTCAAGCCCGTACGCTGCCCTAAAGCCTGGCACCATAGTAGCTACGTGCTCCTGTAGCCACCCACTACATCCCCAGAACAGCCCACCTGAAGGCCCCCACCCCTCACGCCAAGCTTTTGTGACAAGCCTCCCCTTTCACAATATCAGTTGACAAAATAGAAATACATACATTGGCTAGAGTAGACAGTGAGGCTTAGATATTAGCTTTTAAAATGCATGTTTGCTGTAGGAGTTGGCAGATGAACAGTAGCAAATGGAGTTGCACTTGCACAGCATAAAAACAAAACAGCAATATAACACAAACCAAACCAAAGCATGCAAATAAAATCACTGCAAAATAAAAACAATGCAGGGCAAAACGCCAAATTAACTACATGAACATACCATTACTGCAACATTTGCATATAAAATAAGCCACGTCCAGACCCCAATTAGTGGGGGCCCCATCAACCCAAGAAGTCAGTCTCTGTCAAGAAATAAAGCCATCCTGCCGACAACGCCAAATGTAACCGAATGGAAAGGCGCTAGTAAGCAGTCATAAACTCCGTATGCATGTAAACATTACTTCATTTCGTACTAGCGGGAAACAGGTTCTTATCAGGCTTAATTATGACAGAGACATGACCATTTACTTTATGTTCCTTAATTTATTAATAAATATATTTCTCTTTTTTCGATTTGGTATTTTCATTAAAAATGGATACGTCAGACAGCATTAAATTCTGCCCAAGGCACATACAGTTTGACCGTTTCATCGATCGGGACATTTTGAGTGGACAGTACAGGAGAGTCCCATAAAAAACAAAAGGCTTCCAAGCAACAGCGGAGATGGTGAGCTGTCCAAAAGGGGAGGCTTGACTGAAACAGAAACCTACAGTACGGAAAGGCATAATTAGTTTTGATCGCTAAACCAACTTGTAAGGCTGAGTGACATACCGGGGAGAGGCGCAGGACCTGGCACGCCACAGGTCTTGTACACAACGCCCCATCACGCACGCGAGGAGTCCAATGCCGAGGCCACTAAGACACACACCTGTTAGCCCTGACCACCATATTACACGGGCTAGCCTGCACACACTCAACTCACCGATGCCCGCACACTTCTCGCCGAACCGCCGGCCTTACGCTCCCTGCGGCTGCAGTGCGCCTATCGTGAAGAGCTCCTCGCAGCTAGGCCGGTTCCTGACTGGTGGCTGACGTCAGGGTGACAGGTCAGAGAGGGGCAAGAATGGGGCAAGCAGCGCCTTTTATAGGTGAGCCCTGGACTAGCGACCCCATACTGCTACACTTAGGTACTTTTAAAATCAAGTAATCAGTAAAGCCACCGCGCCGCATGGCCGCCCCCCTCGCTCCCACCCTGGAGTGATTCTTCATGCGCAACCACTGTTGATTGACAGGCGCACAATTAATTTAAACAAATATTTAAAGATTCTGCACAAGCTAAACTTTATAAAAGTGATGAAATACATGTTAAAGTCATCACAGCACAGTCACATGCCAGGTTCTAAAGAGCCTCCTCAGTAAATGGCCTAAATGAAGGCAGTTTGTGCTTTTGCTTTCATTTAGTAGAAACTTAAGTCGCATGGCTAATTTGCATACTGTAGCTTTATGAAACAGCTGTTGAGATAAAATAAGGCTAAAGGAAAATGTGATAGCTCATTTGGATTTTCTTTTTTCTCTCTCTTTATTTGGACACTATGTTGTTGCATATGCAATACAGTAGGTGGCAGTATACGCTTTTGTTTGCCTGCCAATAACCTTAAAGAAGAAGAACAGCAGCGGTTGTGATGTCACTTCCCCTTCCCTGGATAAGGACATCTGCTGCATCCGAAACCATTAAATGATATGCTCCATCCGAAACCAGTAAATAAGAGGTCTTACGCCAAACCGGATGTGCGTCAGCGTCCGCCATGACAAGAAGCGTCCGAATTGGTCTGCCAGTTAGGAAGGAGTTAGGGAAAGTGGCCTGTTTGCTAACTATCATAGCCACTTTAGCATAGGGACCTCTGGCTTAAGTTTCTACTAAATGAAAACAAAAGCATAAACTTCCTTCATTTAGCCATTTACTGAGGAGGCTCTTTAAAACCATGTGACTGTGCTGTGGTGACGACACATGTATTTTGTCACTTTTATAAAGTTTGGCTTGTGCAGAATCTTATTTTATTTTTATTTTTTTATTATTAAATGTCACCTGTCAATCAACAGTGGTTGCGCATGAATCACTCGACGAGGGGTGGGGGGATTGGCGCAGTGGCTTATGGGATGGCACATAGCTCCTAATCGCCAGTGAGTTAGCATCAGAGGTCCCTATGCTAAAGTGGCTATGTAGTTAGCATCCTTCCTAACCGAAAGCCCAATTCGGACACTTCTTATCATGGCGGACGCTGACGCACTTCCGGTTTGGCATAAGACCTCTTACCAATTTACTGGTTTCGGATGGAGCCATCGAATTGGGCAAATGCTGCTGAAGCAGAAGTTCACTAACTGCATAGGGATCTAACAGTTGACCCCATGAAAGGTTAAGGATAAGTTGCTAGTGTTAGTACTTAGAGACTGCAATTTAATGGTTTCGGATGCAGCCAGAGGCTATAATTTAAGGGTTTCGGAATCAGCCTGTGATTCCTTCCTTCCTTCCTTCCTTCCTAATATAATTTTTAAATTGATAACAGCATAGATTTGTGAATAGATATCAAATAACAAAATACATGAATTGGTTAGTAATGGTTAGTAATGTAAATTACATTACTAACCATGGTTTATAAAAAAAATTCCTGATATTATCTATGTTATTATATAGTTTGGGCACAGATTATTTGGATGGTAATTTTTGGGGTCATGGCCTGAGAAGTTTGGTAACCTCTGTACTATAGGTCAATATTACCAGTAGCCTATTTACGTATCCAGAAAAGATCTATTCCCACTAAATTTTTAGTAACAATGATAATAAAAAATACCTTTATATTTATTTTATGTATTCATTCCACACTCTGTGGTGGTATTGATCTATATATCTATGTACTCAGCGGCACTTGCTTTTCTTTAGATTCACAGTGGCCTAGCAAGGGTACCATGGGGCCCCAAGCAGGAATGTCAGTAGGGGGCCTCTGGCGGCCGTTTTGTGTTCTGCGATGATGATATTTGCATGCCAAGCAATGAAGGCTGCTAAAAGAAGGCACTTCAGAGACATACAACTAACTATAGTAAGTTACACTCCTGCAGTGCTTTATTTGTAAATTTGTATTTTCAGGACCACTTTTGGTCTGATGTTATGGATTCGGGGAACAGGCCAAAACATTTGCCGGAACACTCTCATTAAACATCATTATATCAGATCAAATCTTTGCCGGATCCTCATAAATATTTCCCGGATCCTTTACCCTGAAAAACTGAGAATTGGGGTAATGCGTTCCCCAAACGGGGGATCAAATTAAGCACTGCACTCCTGTCTTGCTCTCCTTCCTCTTCTTTCTCCTTATTTTCTTTTGTTTTTGATGCCAGAGGCATAACTTCTCTTCATTTTCAATGGAGGTACTTGAGTCATCTTCTGCACTCAGTAGTTGAAGTCTTCAAATGTGTCGCCTCTCATCCAAAAAGCTTCGTCAGTGGACTAAAGTCCCGCTCAGTCCGCAGCTTAGATAAAGACCACGAGGAGGAGTTGGGGTTGGCCCAGCTTCACCACGAGGAGGAGTTGGGGTTGGCCCAGCTCCTCCCCTCTAATCACAGATACTCTCACCTGTGGGTAAACACCTTTGAAGTAGAGCGTCTCTAACGACCTGCTCACCCCAGTATCGGTCAGTCCCGTCCTTCACTAAAGCACAAAGGGCAAGAAGACCCAAAGAACAGACAGACAGACTACAGAGCCAGAAGAAAGGGAGTTGCAGTGCCGTAAAAACGGTGAACACGCTGAGACAAAAATTAGTTCATTCCAAAAACAAACTCCGAGCCACAAACAAAGCAATGTGGAAAGAGAGCGAGAGAAGAGCCGGGCCCCGGGCCGGGCCTCCTAATTATGAAATCTGTCGGGCCGGGCTCTATGGTCTTTATCTAAGCTGCGGGCTGAGCGGGACTTTAGTCCACTGACGAAGCCTTTTGGATGAGAGGCGAAACGTTCGAAGACTTCAACTACTGAGTGCAGACGATGACTCAAGTACCTTCATTGAAGATGGACAACTCCTGTACGACTGAGAACTTACACAGACTTCTCTTCATTTTGTTGGAGATGCATAGCTTCTCTATTTACACCAACACGTGAGTTTAAGCCGTCCCTCTCTCTCTCTCTCTCTCTCTCCTTCCTTCCCCTCTGAGAAGCAGGCGGGGAGGGGCGCTCATGGGGCCCTTTCAGGGAGTATGCGACGGCCAATTGTCGTTGCACCTCGTCACTGCTGCTGCAGTGACTTTATTCTCTTGGTCGTTTCTGTCAAATCTGTTGGCCCCAGGCAGCTGCCTGCCTTGCCTCATGGCAAACTACGCCTCTGTAGATTCATGCAGTACATCGGCAGAGTGGGTGAAATGTCTTTCTGCACCTGTGGGAGCTGGGATTCGAACCGCTGAAATACTGGGTTAAGATAACACGCTCAACCATCTGAGCCACTGTTTCTCCATATTTAACTTTAACGTTGTTTGAATGATACCTTTTCAAAAAACTCTGATATATCTATATCATAAAAAAAACAAAGCTTTAGTCAAGCAATGGTTTTAGTTTTCTGTGTTTATTCACACATCACAAACTACAGTGGGTCATGTATTCAAGAAACATCAAACAGCGCTGCCAAAGGCATGACACAGGAGGAAAAAACAGATAATTAACCCTTTTTGGCCATTTATTAAAAAAAATTGTTGCTACAAAAGTATAAATTAGGCTTACTAACAAGTCAACTGAGATTAATCTACACAGGAATCTGCTGCCAAAGTGCCATTGAAAAGTTTAAATGAAATAATCCAAACAATTGTTGCATTTTAGAAGTAATACTTTATAGAGTATAAAAGGAAGAATTGTCTGAAAACAGGATGAAAGCGACACTAGTATTTCACACTGCATTGAAACAGAACATCATGTGTGGTTATGTTCTTAAACATACTATACACACGAAGCTTTAATCTGAATAAGTTAAAACTAAAAGTTAAACTTACAGCTGAGTTAGTTTCTAATAACAATATCCAAGTTGAGTCCATTATATCAAAACCGTCTGAAATGCTACTGTAGAAAAGAGGTATAATGTTACTGGTGCTCCCTATTTTATCTAAGAAATAAAGGCGCCCCTTGTGGCATTAAACAGCAGTTCGCTTGTACGTATTTATGTACACAATACATTTTCTGAAAATGGATGATGTCACACAATAAACACTGCTTTGTGGTGGACAGTTGTTGCTCCTCTTCACACTGTTCAAATTGGATTTATAGGTAATTTTGCTCTTGGCAAAAGAAAACCCATATAACTGCTTCGTGAGAAACAGGCTTACAATGTTATATACTTGTATTAAAAGCATGCATATCTTAGATATACTTATCATTGAAATTGACAAAACAAATGCTATTTCTAAATAAATTCATGTTGACACATGTCAACCATGGCATTTGTCCCAGAGCATATCCTATTTAAAATACCTATTTAAAACAGTAAGAAAGTCCCTTCGTCAGAGTGAGGATCACTGGTAACACTGCAAGTCCATGTACAGTATTTTGATTATGTGATTCAGCTTTGTAACAACATATATGTTCCTGACACCCAAAATCACAACATTACCTTCAGAATATTGAGGTAAACCTTAAGATTAGTACTTTGTTTAAATATATTTTACAGCAATGTATCTTTAGCATACTATGAATAAATGTATGTCACACAGTTTAAACAGCAGTGGATTTGACAGTTCCAGTAATGCGAACTTACAATGCAGTGATATAATTTCTACAGCCCCATTTCCATAAAGTCTGGACACTGTGTAGAATATACAAAAAGTAGTTGCTATGTTTAACTCAGTTGCACAAGATCAGCACAGAGCATCTAGATCCTTTGTCTTGTAGTTTGAGTCTGTGCAAGTGTCTCTTTTTGGTCTTTCTTCCATAATATTCTTTCACACTCACTGAAAAACACCAGGTTTTCAAACTAAATACCATATATGAAATCGCAGTGTAGTGTAGTGGTTTCCATTTTAATTAGAGATCATGTCATTTATACTTTAGTAATGCATTTCAGTTAAGAGGGGTTCTGGTCTAGGCATGGTTTGCAATTAAACTGATTTAGATCTATTTTAGAGTCTCCATAGAACCACTTTAGACATATTTGATTGTGATCTACGTCTGGCGGTACTAGAAGCTCAAATATTGTATGAATTGGTGTGAAAGTTTGCAAACCACTGTGATAGTTTTAGGAAACAACTGGAGTCTTCGCAAAGGGCTAATAACTACTGACACTTGAAGATTTGAAATCAGATAATTGCATCCTTTTTATATCTTACACAGTGTCCCTTCATAAACTGGATTGTAGAATACAAATCAATTATCTTTTACATTATAAGTCATATAGTAACAAAAGCAATCTTCATCTAAATAAATTTAGGACTTAATGATCTAAACCCCTATGCCTGTGGTTGAAACATCTGGGGAAAAGGATAGATCATTATTCAATATTTTTTTATAAATAAGAGAGAAATAGTCCATCATTTTGTCTCACGTAAAACAATCTAGAGTGTGGATTTAGGTTGTGCTGTTTTTCACTATAGATGGTCAACTTAGAATCATTGTGTTTAAAACTACATAACATAGTGCAGACTTCTCTATAAAGTGAACCTGTGTGCTTTGGATGGCTATATGTTAATTAAACTGTCAGCTTTTAAAATCTCGAGTTGGACAGCAAAGCCCAAATGCTGTATTTAAAGCCCATTTTGACCACTAGTGGTTTCTATCACTATCATTAGAATTTGAAAAGCAAATGGAAAAAACACTTTCAATCAGAAGGCCATTAAATTCACTAAAAAGGCATGGAGTTTGGTTTACCACATAACAGAGACTTAAGGCCCAGACAGAGAGATGAAGCAGTACTTGAGTGATAGTACCAGAGGCAACAAACCCATCCACATTAGGAGGTATTTGATTGATTGTTTCATACAAAAATAAATAAGTTCATTAGTATGCATGTGTGACTGCGGTTCATTCATCCTGAACAGTAACATTTCCATTTGTTGCACGTGGCACTAACTGCGTTGGAGGTGGAAGGTTTCCTCAAAGCCCTGGTTCAGTCCGCACCGGAGCACTGAGGTCACAGTTCGGTACATTTCTGGTAAAGAAAGGAGAAACTGGTGGTTCCTGCAAAACATTCCTGATTCCTGAGAAAATACTGATTCACAAGTAGAAAATGGTGTTTGTGTGTGTGCGTGTGTTTGTGTGTGCATGTGTGCGTGCATGTGTGCCTGTGTGCGTGTGTTGACAACACTAATGTTTTTAATACGAGGTTGTAAATATGTATTCGATTATATATTGCCTTGAATATATTTTAAGAATACATTTGAAGCGAACATGAGGAAGACAGCATATTAACATCATAGTTCACAAACATGCATCTATGGTGATATAAATATTGAATGAATAAAAAGCGTTACTATTATTAATACAAGTAAAATGCTGTGGGGAAATTAAATCTGCTATGGTAAAAAGGCTTGACATTAAGCGTTTGACGTACCCATTGTGCAAGAAACAAATCCAGTAAAATAGCATTGATTTTGAATTTAAATTAAATTAACACGGTAAAATGTGAATGTACTAGTTTACATAATTTTGTCTTTTCATAATCATAAAAATTATTTCTTGACAAATATTTGTCTCTTTGGATGGAACCCTAGAGAGTAGCAACGGTAAATTTACAGACCAAACAAAATTGTGAACTGTAAGTGTTCATGGGCAGCACGGTAGCACAGCGGTTAGCACTCGTGCTTCACAGCTAGAAGGTCCCGGGTTCGATTCCCACCTAGACGGGCCTTTCTGTGTGGAGTTTGCATGTTCTCCCGTGTCTGTGTAGGTTTCCTCCGGGTAACCCGGTTTCCCCTACCACCAAAAACATGTACAATAGGCCAGGATGAATGAGAGTGTGTTTGAGAGTGCGCATGGGGACGATGATGGACTGGACTAGATTGCCACTGAAATTACTTATCACTTACTAATTGCTGATAAATAAATAGTCTACAAAGATGTACTTTGGCGGCCACAAATAATGTCAAAATAAAAATGGCATTTGAACATTATGCATCTTGTAAGCCAGAAAGTTAACCTTTGGAAGTCCATGAAGGGAACACCTCTCTAACTAAAATGCATTGGCTTTATCTGACGCCAATACCATCTATTAGTGCTGGGCGATATGACGATACATATCGTGGGGACGATAGAAAAGTGCCTATCGTGCCATTTCTCTTCTATCGTTTCTATCGTTTCTAACCTAATTTAATCAATTATTAAAGCAAATATGTCATTAAATAGGCCACAAGAATGTATTAGTGTTGTCTTGTCACTAACACACCTGCTGTAGCATCGGCGACATCTAATGGACGTACACGCGGGGCTCTCTCTCCCTGTTAAACACCGCGTGGTGTCACTCTGCTTTACGCACGGCAACTAAACAGCTTTTTAGTGATGGATCTCTTTAGCGCGTGGATCTGGATTAAACACACGAGAGAGAAGAGAGGAGAGGCGTGGTGCAGGAGGTAAGAGACGGATCGGGCAGCGCGTAGAGCAGCTAAAGACGTACAATACAAACTGCTCGCCCACTGTTTCTTAAACATTACATTAAAGTTGAGAAAATGGCGATAATAAGCTCCATTTGTTTTAGTGTAATATGAGCGTTGATATTGAGGAGCAGATGATGCTCTGAGTAAGTCTACGCACGAGTTTACACATTTCTGTTGTTAAATTCGTGTTGACTCTGGTCAGATCATGTTTAGCCCATTTATCCTGCAGTCTCACATTTTTCCTGACATTGACAATATATGCTATATAAATTATCCATAGCAAAACCACTGCTTCAAAATAAAGTTGAAAAAAAGTAAGCAATGATATTTTTGTCAAACTTTTCAAAGAATAACTGAAAACGGACTTTATTGTGGTATATCGTGATATGTATCGTTATCGTGATATAAAATAATCCATATCGTGATATACGTTTTTTCCATATCGCCCAGCACTACCATCTATAAGTGATTTTAATTTCGAAATCAGTCACTTGCTGTATAAAAATGAGCAATTTAAAACATAGATTTTGACTCTGTCTTTGACTGATCCAATGGGGATTGACTCCAAAGAAAACTATAGTTCCTAAAGCAGGGGTCCCCAACGAAATAGGCTCGAGGTCCGTAAACTTTACTTTCGTAACTTTAGACATATGTCCAAGGTCCAGACATGTGTAGTAATTGCTCGTAAAAATGTAAAACATGAGCACAATTTGTCTATTTACATAGCAGAGATGATCAATGAATAATCGTTTTGCCATTTTATTTCAATGTTATTAATATTGTCTAAATAATTGTTAATTCAGCCTGAGATATTAAGTATAGAGAGACGATGGAAAGGCGTTTGGGTCCAGACTAAAGCCTCTAGAGGTCCGGATCTGGACCCAGGTCCGCCAGTTGGGGATCCCTGTTCTAAAGTAACTACTATAAATGGGGGAGGGGATTACTATTGCAACAACACATCATCAGTCGGGTAAACTAACCTGCCTCATGACAGTCTAAACCCAGCTCATCTTCCCTATTAGTGGGTGACAATCCAACGCCGCTATGAACGCTTGGCGGCCACAAAGCCCAATCTTACTTTTAACAACGCCGTTTTTGACCACAGGGCTTGTTTTGACAGAGGAAATCGAAGCGAACACAGGTAGGAACAAATCTCACTAAACTGTTGTCTGCCTTTTCCACACCTGTGTCCTCCTGCACTCTGCTGATGCTCTCCTCCTCATGTGCACGTTATTCCCTGGCCTGACTCATGTGTGTGGATAACAACATGCTCTGCACTCAAGGGAGTGGCATCAGCAAAACTCAAACATGAAGGTGAAAAATAGGGACTTCTGTGGGAAAACAAGCTATTGCCAAGCCCCTATTAACAGTATATAATGGATTCAATCATGATGGGACACGTGGCTTCTGCTGCGGTCGTTGTTTTTTACAAAGGGCACTTGTCCAGACAAAAGTTTACTTGCGCTGGGCAAGCAGACAACCGTTAATGTGGAGCCCTAGTAGCGATACTGGGGTTCAGCAAAGGTGACTGATGTAGCTTTACTAAATTAGCAGCACTGGAAGCTACCATCAACACTCACGAGGTTTCGGTTATTATAGTGTACTTTTAATTAAAAGTGTACTACAAAAAAAGTGAAAAGTGCACCATTTTTTTTTACATATATGTAAGATATAACAGTTGCAGGTAAGGAGGTTCTTGTTGGAGGAGTTGTTTTTGCATAAAACCAAAAATATTATAATATTAAAGTATTATGTTTTCACGTTGAAGTAGCATTTAAAGCATTTAAATAAAAAATCGATGCCCTGCAGAACATGCAACGTCAGTGCAGCTCTATTTCGAGGTGAAAGCAAAAGCTCATACATGAACTTTAAAAATGCGCGTTGAACAAACCGATTTCTCACTAATGTATATTTCGGCATTGACAGTGATAAATACAGTAAGAGTCAAAACACTGAGGTGTAGTGGCAGTAAAATAATATTCATTTTGTTAAGCCTTACTAGAGGTCATTGTTGAGTTTGCTGTAAACAGTATTTGTGTTGTAAGAGGTTTGTAAGGAAACTGAAGCAGTGAAAGCTGACTACCTGACAAAGTTGCTAGTTAAGTTTAACAGCATATAGCCTTTAGCAGTTTCATCTGAGACTAGAGAGATTCCCGTCACTGCCACAGGTACGACTGAACCGTGTTTTGAGATGAACCATTCCACCACATTCTGATGTTTACTATACATTACCTTAACACTTTTCACCTTATTCTACATGCATATGATATTATTGACTTCTGGGTATTTGTAGCTTGTACAACAAGAGTGATCCTGTAAATATAGTGTTGAGAGTTATTTCGTGCTGATACTCATTTCTGGTTATAGTTGGTCTAAAACTATATAAATAATACCCCTTAGTCATTGTTTGTGAGGTTGAGGTTTGGTTCATAGTCTTTTTAACTGAGGTTAGAGCGTAGGAATATGAGTTTGTTCATCTCCTCAGCGGTCACCTGCTGCCTCCTCTTCATGACCATGCTCTGCTCACACACAGTCACACATTCACCGCGTATAGCCACTGCAGGCACGGCCAGCAGCCACAGTGCCAAGCGGGACAGTTTTGGGTACTTTTCAGTCACAGCAGCACTCCAATACTGGAAGAGATCTGGGGTGCCTTGAAGAAGAGGCTCAGCCAGGTACTGGAAGATCTCTTGTCTAACTTGACTCTGCCCATCATCATTACTTGAGACTGTACACGAGTCCCTCGTGGTACCATCATTGCTCCCCGCGCCCTCAACACGGCTGATTTTGGGCATTGGGGGGCCATCGCTATCACGGTCATCACCTGCACCAAGGCCACCTGACAAACCTGCATCCCTGCTTTCTGCTGCCATTTCACACGCCCGAGCAATGATGTCCTCATGTTGATAGGCTGGTACTGAACGAAGCTTGAGCTGAGGGTCGAGAACCATGGCCACCTGATGGGCTCGTTCAACCTACACACAACAGTATGTTTTCTTTTTAACATTGCATGTACTGTTAAAATATAGCTAAAATATAGCAGTCACATACACAGTACAAGAAAAATTCTAATTAGGAAACATAAAATAAAATCATACCTTAAAATTTTCTTTGAGTGCTTCAAGAAAGAAATGGCAGAGTTTGCTGGCTGTACCAGTTCCTGCTTCACCAGCTTTGGATGTGAAGAACTTCTCAAGGCGCAGGTAGACAGGCAGGACCTGCTGTAGAGTGGGCCGTCTTTGGCTGCTGAGCTCCAGAGCAGCGAGGCGCAGAGGTGCCAGTAGACACGCCAGTGTTGACAGGAGATGCTTATTCAAGCCTTGAAGGAGTGGAGCTGTGGCCTTGCTACGTCCATAGGCTTCACAAATCTGTTCAAAATGTGCATGTACTTGTAAAAGTGCCTCAGCCATTCGATCCCAGCAGGGAGGAGTTGGGCACTGTGCAGGACTGCCCTGGCCAGCCTCATCACTTGTGCTTGTGTTGCTCTGCTCTTCACGTAAAGCCAATGTAGTGGATGAGGCGATGTCTCTGCACGTTGACAAGAGCTCAACAAGCTCGTGCAGGCCACGAGCCTGGAGGCTGCGCTTCCCTAGGACTGCCTGGACCACTGCTCCTAGGGAGCACCCAGCACACCTGAGGCATATTCTTGCACGGCTACTGCCCAGTGGGGACCCACCTATACCAGCAGCCCACAGCCTGGGCTCAGACACATAGACAGTGCGGATTTCTGACATGACAAACTCAGACAGCACATTCTGTACCCAGTGGTGAACCTGCTCTGGACCTTCCCTGAGCTCCACCTCTCTTACCCCAAGAACATAGCGCTTAAGCCTTGAGCCCTCCACTTGATAAGCTGTGAGGACATAACAGGCATCTGGACCTGACATGTGGGAATGACATGTGACAGCTATACCGAGCGAGGCATTGGAGCCAAGGGCACAGGTCACCTTCACTTTGACCTGATTGTACATGCGTGGCAGCTGCCGAAGGGCCAAGGCACTCATGTTGCCCAGGGCATCTCGGGTGGAGTAGGCCCCATGTCGCGCTCCTGTGTCCACCAGGGTCTGGGCCAGTTTAAGAAAATCTTTGCTATTGATCACACCCAGCATGTTCAGGTCTGAACACATGACACGAAGTAGGCGTTCTGCCACCTGTTGTCTTTCTTTTTCAGGAAGTCCATTATTCTCTGTGTAAAAAAAAAAGTGTACTGTTCTTATATGGTTGCATGCATTCACTAAAATAAAAACAAAAACAATAATGTGCATAAGCTATTTTGTTATCACGATTTTGTCTTCAAGAAATAAATATATATATATACATATATTTCAAGAATAGCCAAATGGCAAATTATGTTAAAAATATACGATTATGGATAGTCACCAATGGTTATGAGCATCTAGAGCCACAAATATGAATCAATACTTACGAGTGAAAGTGTGGTTTCTTTGTGTGAGACTTTGAGGCTGTATTTGAAGTTTAACTGAGGAAAGAAACTGAGCCTGAGAGCCTCTCCAAAGCTGCTCCTGAGGACCCGATGCTGAGGAGGTTTTTGGAGAGTCCCCTTTGGTGTGGTTCTCAATGTGCGCTGTGGACATGGACAGGGATTGCCATTAAAACAATATCATTATTAGTCTGTATGTATAACATACTTGTGGAAAATAAAAATGCTTTTCTAAAGATTAAACATTTATGAATACTAAAGAAAAAGTATTACAGTCTCTATTGTAAGAACGCAAAGTAGAGTTACTTAAGGATGTGGCTATGTAAAACATAAATTTATAGTTCCGTCATAAACGTGTCACTTGACAAATTCTCTTGTCATCATTTTATGCTGTCGTTTTGGGGCTGGATTTACAATGTTATTATAAAGAAGCGTTTTTTGCAGCCTGCACATGAAATGTACAGATCATTCACAAATATAGACTTTGCCATGCACTGCAGCCACTGCAGGTGTTATACCTTTGTGGACTCACCCGCGTGGGTCTGCATGTGCTCCAGCAGGTTGTGGTAGAACTGGAACTGGATGCCACAGGCACCACAAGTGTAGGGTTCTAAAACAAATCCAAAAGGACCAGAGAGACATTGACTCTCCGTCCAATTATCATTTAATAATTGTATAATATGGTATATGTATTTACACTTTAGATGTGAATTCTTCCTAGCACCCCAAAAAGCTCAAATATGAAGTCTAATTTTTTTGTACAAATGTGAGTAGGTTTTGCAGTAGCACTCATTGCAGCAATGTTTACATTAGTCAGTCTTAGTTATTATGAGAGTCTGAATAAAATACATTAGTGATGTGTTTGGTATGTGATAATACATATCAAACGATTAGACAAAATGAAATGAATGGAAAAGACAGAAGGAATCATGCCTTTTTTTGTGTGGGACAAAAAGGTGTGGCTACTCACTCTGTGCTGCAGAAAAGGAGTTGACCACCAGAGGGCTTGGAGCTCCTGCAGATAAAGCACACTGATGTGAGCTCTATATAAAGCCTCGCCTTTTGCCTATGCATTTAAAGAGCAAAATATTGGATGTAGTGTCCAATTGAAATTTGTGGACTATAATCATTCAACAGATCCAATACATTTGTTACAAAATAATTTTAATACAAACAAGTTAACTAAATTGTCTGGGATATTTAAACAAATTGCACCTAATAACCACAAATAGAAAATATATAAGGTAGCTGACACTAAGTTAGAGTGTCACTAAACAGGTTGGTAACAGACAGTTGGCTGTCCTTGTGGCATTTGCAAACTAATGTTTACTGTGTAGCAGATTTGGAAACATTGCTCTCTTATTCAGAAGAAATAATACTCCTGTGCTTCTACACAGAAAGAGGTGACTCAGTGCTCACCACTTGAATTTTGCAAGCTGTTAGTGTCCACCAGGCTAGACTGAAATGTGCTCTCCAGTTTCCGCCTGAATGGGCTGTCTGCTATCACAACAGAAAGAGTTAAAACAATAAAACATGTATTTGGGTAGAACAGCTGGCACAAAATTACAGAAAATCTGAATGTTCACTATGGTCGAATAATGTAATTGCAAATCACTATTTAATCTTTATTTATTCAGTCATTTATTAATGTTTTAACAGGGTGGGGAGGAAAAAAGACAAAATAGAGCAATATGAGCAACATTACTTACTTTTCAGCTTACTAGCGGGGCTGTATTTACTGATGTCCAGTCCACTACTCTCTGGTGCTTTTAATGGTTTCAAATCAAAGGAGCCTTCAGAGAAATTGAAAGAATCAGAGTCAGTCCATTGCTCAGAGATATTATGTAAAATCAGAACATGTTAACTATTGTGTTATTCAGGCACTACACAATAGTCATCAATAATGGCTCACCCATTGGTGTGTGAAGAGCCACATGCTCTTGGTAAGGGTTGAAATATTTGTACTGTTTCCCACAAAATTCACAGACATAGCTTCCTGATTCTAAAGAGAAAACAAAAACAGTACAATAATATAATTATTAAATGAAATCAGTGTTTTGTTCAATGTACAAGCACATACTGATGTTTCTGTGATCTTTTATACATTAAAGTGCATTAAAGTGCATGCATGTTTAACCATCACTCGTTCCATTACATGCACATCGAGTGCATTTGGAACATTTCTACATCTAATTTAGACAGATCAGGATCAATTAGAGTCTAAATTTCTCAGAGCAAACTTCATTGTGGTTTAAAACAAGTATTTAACTTTGTTGACTTGTGGAAAACATTCACAAAGTGCATTGCAAGTTTAAGAATCATCATACAGTGTACATTCATAATTATAATAGCACTACATGTTAGATTAAAAGTTTGTAGTATATACCTGAGAGACAAATGACAATACAAACACGGCGAGAAACATTTCCATGTACAGCAAAATGTAAGTATACAGTTAACTTCTGTAAATGTTGTAAAATACAAGAAAAGTGACTAACTTGGTCCAATTTTCTGATAGGGTTCAATGGGCTCTTCTTTAAGAGTATCCACTGGTAGCATGACTTGTTCATATGGATCTGTGAAAAAAGATGAGAAGATTAAAGATGACCAACTCCATCACTACAAAAAGCAAATGATCTTGTTTTGGTTTAAGAGCAAAACAATTCGGTGAAACTATCGTCCTCAGTTACCGTCCACAGCATGCAGATCCCGGTGCTCCTGGAAACAGCTGTAGTATTTGTACTTTTTGCCACATATGTCACAAGAGTAACGGAAACTACCTGTGGAACACAGCAATAACACATGAAACAGCTTTAACCTTTTAAACACTACCCATTGAGGTTTCGGTGAGAAAACTTGTAATGTTTATAAAGCATTTCATCACATTCACAGTGATAGTTAAATATCAGTAGGGGTTAAAAGTGCATGATGTTTAAAAAAATCATTCAAGTTAAATTCTCAAGTTAAAGGAATAGGCCACCGTTTTTACATACGGAGATATGTTGTACCTGTCTGGTCTTTGTGCATGCACTCAGTCACACAAATGTTGTTAGAGTTTAGCCTCTCCCAGCAAAGGTATAGCTCCAAACTGAGGTGAACTTAGAAGATACCAAGCTGTTCAATGTAGTGCCTCTTTTTACCCGCTTAGAAAATCGTCATGTTTAATTTTGTGTAACTAGACTTGTATCGTGTAAAGGCTCACATAACTGTATTTAAATAGGGAAAACATGGAACAGCTTGGTAGCTTCTAACTTCACCCCAGTTTGGAGCTATACCTTCTCAGTATTTAAAAACGGTGGCCTATTCCTTTAAGGAAGTTTCCTTCTCACCTGCCATGTTTTAAATACTACCAACAACCGCCACAAAATTACAACTCAAAAGTAAAAGTCACTGTATTAGCACAATTAACACAAGTCAGAAAATATTGTGTTGCTTTCTTTATGTCAGCTGGGTATAACCTCTGCCTTAAGTGTTGAGACTGCAAGGAAGCTTTATAAAAAACATTTAGTGTAATATCTGTGATTATTACCACATTATTACAGTACTTACTAGTTGGCGTCTGGGGCAGACTCTCTCCAACCATGCCCTCTGATTCTACAGCAAGAGGTAGGAGCACATATTTGGCAAACAAGGAAGAGGAGAGTGCCACATAATTTCATATTTTACCTAACAGAAGTGGGAAATCTTACCTCTGTGAGCCCTGACATGGGTCTGAAAACAATTGTAATATTTGTACTTTTTCCCACACACTCCACAGACATAGGAACCTGTAACATATAGGCATAAATAATGATCAACCAAATCACACAACTACTTCTTAAAAATACATCTTTTACAATTTATTTTTGGAGACAAATGAAATTGCTAGCCTACATTTACTTTAAAGTCCAGTGTATCAACCCTTTTTTTGTGAATCTTCGTGATATGTTAAAACAGAGCAAAAATAAAAAGGAGCAGTCAACATTACAGGTGAGTTCTTCTGAACACATTACCCAGGTGCATTCCAAAATAAATATTGATTATTATTGGCCAGTATTTTGTTATATGCTGTGAGAAGGAGAAACAATGATGTCTGCAAGTAAGTAATTTTGTGTTTTGTTACTTTTGTGTGCTTTATTCTCATATTAAGAATAAGTTATAGATCTATTTTTGCGGTGTAAGTGAAATTACAGTGTTAAAAGCGAAAAGTTTCAAACATTCTAACAATGTCACCTATGGCTGCTATTTATTCTTTTATTGAACAGTTTTAGAGGTAGGGGAAACCTCCACTACCCGGCGCAGGAATCAAACCCCACCTCTTGTTGTCAGGCCAGAGCATAAAAGGCTGTGCCGCACTAACATACATATCACTGATATGCACCAAACGGTCCTAGTTCATTGTAAGCAGAGCTATCCAGTATCTATTTTCTACATTTTCTAAAGCCAGTATGCCATTTGTGAAGCAAAGAAAGCCGTGCAAGGTAATCATCAAGACACTTCAGACTAAGAGACAGGACTCTTTGCCATGATTGCAATCAGGAAATGCATGTAGACTATATATTCACACACCTATGCATGAGTCAGTGCTCTTCGTTGGAGGAGGAGTACCAAGGGCGAACATACCCTCAGCCTGAGCCCGACGAGGTCCAACTCCGCCTGTGCCCCCATCACTTCCTCCAATCACAACGCAGATCTCAGCAGGGTTGGATTCTCCTACTTTGCCATTGCTTGTTCCCAGAATCCCTGGCTCCTTCTTCACTGTGGTGGCAGTGGCTGAAATTGGAGATAGTTTTTTTGTTGTACCTTGAAAGATAAATCAAAATAGATGCTTTGGTTACAAAGGATAACATTTCTTCTTGAAATTAAGGCACATTTTCAATTTTAAGAACACACGCAGAAAGTCCGTCCAGGTGCTTTAAACAGCAGGAAATGAGCCGCTCAAGTGCAATGTTACCTCTCTCTCTGATGTCTGTTTGTGAACTTTATTTGTTGACAATATTTCATGGACCAAAGTATGGACACTGACTGCCACACAAATACTTTCTTACTAAAAAGCAAAGAGAAGTCTGTTATGAACTCTTACATCGTTGCTATGCTGTAATTTTATACTCAACAAATATTTAAACACTCTTGATTTTGCTCTAATTTTTCATGGGATGAACTCAAAGACATACATTTTTTTTCTATATACGTACACAATAGACCCATTTCTCCCAAATATTGTTCACAAATTAGTCAAAATCGGTGTGGCCACTTCTTTGTCAAAAGATTGTTTATTATTATTATTAAACCAGGAAAGGGGTGGTTGGGGGGCAGTTAATATCTGGTGTTACCACCATTTGCCTCACACAGTGCCGGACATCTCCTTCACATAGAGTGGATCAGGTTGTTGATGGTGGCCTGTGGAATGTTGGCCTACTCCTCTTCAATGGCCGTACGAAGGTTGCTGGATATTGGCAGGAAATGGAATACACTGTCGTACCGTTTACGCCAATCCAGAGCATCCCAAACAATGGGTGACATGTCATTCAAAATGCCATCAATAAAATGAACCTGTGTTCGTTGTCCATATCAATAACCCAATCAACTCTATACAAAGGAGTTTGGTTTGCCTCACTGCGTGAGATAATGGGGGATAATGAGTTCTCATTTTTATTTCATTTGTAATATGTATTAATTATTTCAGCAAACTTTCAAAATCTCAAACCACTCTTTAAAGTCTTTCTTTCTGAGTTGCAGTACTACAAAGAAACCATTCATAAGTCTACTCAGATGTTACATTAACTGAAAATCCTCTGTCATTTATGAAATATTTTAGCATTGACGGAAAATTTTGAGGGCCGTCCGTCATTTTGATGGATTGAAAATCAAACCGTAATTAAAGTACAAACACAGCACTGCTCGATCTATCTCTGACCACGCAGCCTTTTGGGCTGTCCCTAAAGCGCAGCTAAATCACTGTGGAACGGCGCGTGGTTTCACTTTGCATTTCGAACGGCAACTAAACAGTCTTTTAATGCCGCAATGGTCCCAACATGATAAACACTCACGTCAGAGCTGACCGAGCATTAACTTTGATAAATACGTGAAGGACAGAGAGATGTTTGGAGGTGGAAATATCTTGTAACTGAAGACATTTCCATGGTTACAAGGCCAAAATGACTTCATTTTCTTCTTGCAGCTCTCGGTGTAAGAACAAAGTTCTTGCGTCTTATGAAGTACGAAAGAGCCTTTAGTCTAATTGACATGTTCACACAGACTTGTCCCTTTTTAAGTCCAGATTATAGACTCATCTCTTCAAACTGGCTTTTAATACCTAGAACAAACTGAACTATGTCTAGGGTACAATAATTTTTAAATTGTTTTATGTTTCTCTGAAGCACTTTGGACTTCCTGGTGTTGTTGTAAAGTGCTATATAAATACACTTTAATTGAATGATTGATATACACATATATATATATATATATATATATGCTGCAGTTGTTTGACCATAAATGGCTTCACAAAACCAATAACTATGAGTGAAACAAAACTTTTTGTGTTATCATTCATATTCTCTGGAAAAAAAAGTAAAAAAATAAAATAAAACACTCTTTACTTTAAACTTTTAAGCACAACTGTATATAGGTATATATTAGGACAGGGACAATATATCGTTTTGGAATACAGTACACGATATATTGCAATCTCAACTATCGATACTTCTTAAATGTAATAATTATTCAGGTACACAGCACTTTATAGTCCGTTATGTTTTAAGGCCTTAATTTAGGCATACCTAATTTCATGACATTTAATGCTTTTTAAGGCCCCCCAGAAATCCTGTAGTGATGCGCGGGTCCGCTTCAATCAAACCTGACACACTTGATTTAGAACACGGTCTAAAGCTTGATCAAAAGATGGCGTCGCATCTGCTGCTGTCATGTTGGATCCGTAAATAAACTTTTATTTTTTTTCTGCTCTATTCGACATACGGAAGTATGTCAAATATAGCGTCATCATCTTGCCGTCCCTCCTCATTCTGTGATTGGTCCCCAAATCCATGCGAAGATTTCGGCCATGGTCCCCAGGCTGCTGAGCAGTTCGATATGATTCGAGCGCACACAGCAGCATGGGTATTTCCAGGCTAGTTTTGGAATGGAAGCTTATTTTGAATTATAACACAAAGAAAATTAAAAAAGCAAGCCTCTACACCATGTCTCTCCTGAATAGGGTTGGGCGATGTCCCCTTAATTGGCAGTTGACGATGTTTACAGTGAACCATCGTGATGGACGATGATATCGTCCATCTCTCAATGTAAGCAACTTTTAAAGACATTTACATAGCCTATATATAGGCTGCATATTATTTATGTTAGGAAAAATGTGAGATTGCAGGATAAATGGATCTAAACTAAACATGATCTGAAAAGAGTCATGGAACACGAATTTTGCAACAGAAAGTGGTAAAACTCGTGTGTAAAGTCTCAGAGGAGAACGACTTATTCAGAGCGTCATCCGCTCCTCAATACCAAGGCTCTTATCACACTAATACAAATGTAAATCGGAGCTTATTATAACGTAATGTTTAAGAAACAATATTTAGAAGTTTGCATCGTAGCCTACGTTTTTGAAGCTGCTCCACGCGCCGCCCGGTACGTGTGCTCATAGCCTCGTAATTCCTGCACCGCGCCTCTCTTGTCTCGCTCCTCTCTTGGCCCTTCGTGAGAACATCCAAACCCATGCTCTCTCAGCTTCGTTGTGATATCCATTGCGGCATTTTAAAACTATTTAGTTTACGTACGAAAAGCAAAGCGAAACCACACAGTTAAACAGTGAAGCTGCTTTCAGAGAGAGAGCCCCGCGCGTCAGAAATAGAGCAGCGCTGCGTCTTTACTTTAATAATTACGACCAACACATCATGTCTTCTGGCTTCTGGTAGGCTACTTAGACTAGCGTGCATATGAGTTATATTCGTGATTTAATTTGCAGTGCAATCCCTGCAGTTTGTAGGTTTACAAGGCCCACAGAAGAACAGTGCGTGTTTCTGACATGAGGGGGCGTGGCATCACGATGGTGGCTCTCCATCGTGATGTTCGTCATCCATCACGATGGACGATGATATCGTCCATCGAACAACCCTACTCCTGAACCAGTTTATCAGTAACTTGTAACAGAGTGATGCTGTAATTAGCCGCGTTTTGTAACACCTAAACAAGAGGACCGCAGAGCGCTTGGTGTCAGCCCAAATCCTACAGATTTTCATCTATCTCTGCTTCATCCGGCACCCACATTCTCCTTCCCCGTGTCACTGTGGCTGCAGCCCGTTAGCACTCAGAGCTGCGAGAGATAGAGCCGACCCGCGCATAGCACACTCATAGCGGGGACATGCAGCGGCAGACCCTGTCACCGAGCCCTTAGAGTGGGGACGGATAGCGGCAGACTCCGGTCAGACTCAGTGCTCAGAGCACATCGGCACGGGGAGCCAACGGGCCCAGCAGCGAGGCACTGAACCCCGTGAGTAATGACAATAGCGACGTATTGACAGTTTGGAAAGAAATTCCAAAATCAGCGCAAATGAAGCAGCAAAGCGGAAACGTAGAATTCACTCATTAACAGAATGGACTGTTTTAAATGTCGCACAAAGCAAACAAAGACACAAACAAAGAGTTCGACAACTTTATATATGTTGTAACAGTGCTTATTAATGATGTTTGTGAATTCATGTCGCCAGTTTGTTTCCGTGTTTTGTCAAACTCCGCCTAGCTCAGTTTGGAGGGATATGAACCCCTTCTCCTCACCCTCATGCCTTGAAAAACAGAATTGGGACACCCCTTCGTCTCACGTGAACACGCAAAACGGACGGGAAGGACAAAGGGCTAAGGGGGAGAATTGACATTAGGCCTTAATCACATCCTCGTCTTTTTTCCTCTCTGCTGTCGCTTTTAGCTAGATAACCCAGTTATTTATTGTTTAAGCAAGAAAGTTAGTCAACAGATCTGCACCCTCTGCTGGCATTTTATATAACTACATTTTAAAACATCTATATATCATTATATATTTTCTATACTTCAAAATTAAAAAGGCTATGGACTCAAAAAAATAAACTTAAAAAGCATAATATTGGACCTTTAATTGTAGTCATCTCATTGTAGTTTGAGCTGAATATATAAAGTCACTGTGCATTATTGTAGAGTGCCAAAGTTGAACGTACCGTCAGCTGGAGGTCTCCCAGGGGGTCTACCACGACCTACGCTTCCTTCACTTTCTCCAACTACAACACAGATCTCAGCAGGGTTGGGATCTCTGCCCTTTCCATTGCTTGTCTCCAATGTCCCCGGCTCCTTCTTCACTGCGGCAGGAGGTGAAGAGGTGGTGGCGGAGATTGGTGATGGTTTTTTTGCAGTACCTGAATCAATGAGACATCACTAAATACAACAGGGATAAATGGGTTATAAAGAATAACATTAAAAGGGGCAACGCAAACTGTAGGAAATACAATTAATAGACTTGCACTCCAAATCTAAATATTTAATGTTTAAATTCCCAATTTCAAAATTAAATGCATTTAATTTTGTGAATGCCAAAATTGCTTTATCATTTTGCGTATTTAATTGCCAAAAGCCAAATGTATTTTCAAACTAAACATTGATTTGCAAATTATATGAAATAAATTCATTTAATAAGATTCTGAATTCAAATGCCTTTCACTTTTAGCCCTGAAATGTTTTTTTTTCTCTCGCTCTGCATAACTTAAATTCAGTTAATAAAGTATTCAATATATTTAAAAGATACAGCAGCTGCGTATAAAAGGAGTTCAATATTGTAGATCAGTTAGTTACATGTTTGGACATTACTGTATATTTCAACATTATTAGGTGAAGAACTGGGTATGGTTCAACAACATCATAACTAACAGTCATTTTGAGAGTACATTCAAATCTATTTATAATTTCACCACTGCCGAGTAGCAACAAAAACGAATGACAGTAGATAATTAAAAATTTCTCGGAGACGTGAATTTGAACATACTCTCAGATTGAGCTCGTCGGGGTCCACCTGCGTCCCCTTCGGTTTCTCCCGTTACAAGGCCGCCATCTCCCACTTTCCCATTGCTCATATCTGTAGTGCCCAGCTCCTTCTTCACTGAGCTCGGAGTTGGACTGGTAGTTTTGGAGGCTCCCGCAGCTGATGGCCCATCTGTAGCTGCTGCTGTCCCAACAGCCTTGTCCTTCCCTGGACTGGGTTCATCTGGTGCACTCATGGCTCCCCCTCCTCTTGGCCCGTGCTGCGGTGTAAGTTAACACAAGACTTTAGTCCAGGGCTCAACAACTTTGAATGAATATATATATATATATATATATATATATATATATGTTGGTATAAGTTACCCAAGTAATTGCAGCCTTTGTCGTTTACAATTTGACTGCTTTCAATTACCAATTCAAATTTTATTGCTAGTGGATACAAAGGGGAAAAAATGTTTAATTGTAACAAACTCAAGCTATAGCCTCACAGCTATAAAATTGTGCGTCTACACTTTCATGTTGATGATCTCCTAGCCAGAAATGTACCTCTTTCTTGCTTAAATTTGAAATATAAAATATTCAGTATTTACAGCATTGTGTTCAAAATGAAGCTAATATACTCTAAAATCTAAAATAATTCCCATCCCTTGCTTAGTGCTCAAGTATCCCCAGGGGTCCCCAACCTGGTTTGGAAATTATTTATAAAACTTTAAAAATGTCATCATGAAAAAAGCACGCAAAATAGTAGGGTGAGGAATCACTCTGGTCATTAAAACAGCAAAAATAAAACAGTTTATTGCATCAGCCTACGATGACAATCTGATGAAGAATAGAATGACCCATATAACAAACACATTTGTTTAGTTGCTTTGATATATCCATTAGTGAACACATAGATGATTTAAATATAATTTAAAAGAAACTGCAGGGAAATGTACAAAGATTTTGCAGGTATAAAGACAAAGTGCTGTAACTAACCTCGCACAGGCATGCTTACTGATAGTACGGAAAGGGAAAAAAAATGCCGTACACCAATACAACAACTCCCTTCAGGCGCATTGAGTTGCCTTGTGTACAAAATGTGCGGTATAAATAAAGTTATGTTGCCTTCATTACCGTAATACACCTTCAACAATGTAGACATGCACTGGATCTTAAAAAACAGGCCACTGTTTTTCCATACTGAGATATGTTCTTACCTGAGCTTAGACGAGTTGATATGTACCTGTCTGGTCTTTGTGCCCGTGGAAGAGCGTGGTCGCTTCCAACTTCACCCCCGTTTGGAGCTATAGGAATATGTTGAGAGAGGCCAAACGCTAACAACATCTTTAGTCGTATTGCGTGACTGAGGGCACGCACAAAGACCAGACAGCTACACATCAACTCGTCTAAGCTCAGGTAAGAACATATATATGGAAAAACAGTGGCCTGTTTCTTTAAGCCTAAACAAAGAAGCCTGTGAATATTTGAAAGTTGTTACAAACATAAAAAATAAAAATAAAAAAGGGAATTATCAAATAAATCAATTACTTAAATTGTATCTTTGAAATTACTGTTTCTCTCTGACCTTGCTGTTCGGTTACATTTTAGTTTTTATTTCTTTAGTCATGGCAATTAATGTTCCATACTAATCTAATTCATCCATGTTTGATGATGTTGAATGGCAGAGTGCAGAGGTGGGAACAAGGTCTTCTTTGCAACAAGCCTCAAGTCACTGTGCTCAAGCCTGAGTCCAGTCCTGCCACAGACCGGCAAGTCCAAAACTAAATCTATACTACTCCGTGGCTAAGCTATTGGTAATAAAGTCTCAAGTCAAACACACTGCTGGTAACAACCAAAACAAAAACATGTATTTAGTATCATGTTAGCTATACAACAAGAGAGCACATAAAGTTGAACATATATAACACTCATATCCAGGTTATTTACAGTTTGATTAATATTAAGTAATTTAAAGTGGGTAGGTAGGTAGCACACAACAATAAAGTGAGTATTTTTAGTCCTGCCACAGTTAAAAGATGCAAAGATGCAGAAATCTTTTAGGTCAGCAAAGTTAGCGGCCCATTTACTGTCTATGCGGCACTGCCAAATTTGGCATCTCAATGACATCAAGAATCAGAAAGTAGTTCTCTCACAGCTTGAAACTCTAAAATCATACCAAAAAACTTTAGTTTCAGCTACAGAAAAACTTTGTTTTGACGATTATACCTAATTTAATCCTGATGTTACATCACAGTCCTGTTTCATCTGGGTTTAATCCAAATTTACAAACACATATACATGGATTTTATTATAACTGATAAGTGCCATTGTATTAATACAAAGTGTAAGTTTAAAGCAAGAAGGATTGGCAGTAAACGTTTAATTACTGGACAGTCGTCTCCGCTCATGACGTGTTGAATAGTATAATGTTATTAAAATTGTATGCAAGCTAAGGCTTACTACATTTGTGCCAGCTAACATTTTTAGTCCAATTTGGTGTGTAGCCTTAGGGAGGTTCAGAGTTGGTATGATTGGTATTTATCGGTGTTCTGGCAGAACTTACACTGGTGTGAAATATTTTCCATGGTGGCACCTCTATTTTCCTACATGTGTAAAAAAAACTTGTTGTTGAATGAACAATGAACTGAACTTCTCCACTTTTTACAATCATATGTAAAACTGTGCATTCTATGGTTATTCTCTCTTTACAAACTTTATAAACATTTAACTGCATTCAAGGCATTCGTTTGCAGCTATGGCTGAAAATGTCAAAGTAATACAGTTTGTGTTCTGCAGAGAAGAAATCTTGTCATCAAGACAATGTATTTATTTAAATGTAATTTCAAGTGCAATCGTTATGATTATCAGAAAAATTTGATTAGATATAATCTCAGATTTGTTCAGCCCCATGTTTTGTTTTTTTGACTCATTTTATTGTAGACGCAGCTATAGTGAGGAATCAAACAACAGTGATTGCCAGCTGCATCTGACTGCTGACCATTGATTTCCACATTAATGCCCTAAACCTAAACCCTGTGTTGGGCTGCGGTCAGTCTTTGTGGCTTGAGTGGGTCGTAGACTGGCCCAACGAGCTGCAGCTATAGGTACGCTGGCGGTGACATCCCCTTGCTTCATTTGTTTTATACATGTTTTTTATGATCAGCTATTTTTATGAACGGCTCACTAATCATGTCAACGGTAATGGATATTGGTTGGTATTGATTGAGCCCTTTACTGATCAGTGCAGCCTCAGTATTTTTTTCAGATTTTCTTTTTATCTCTATATATTTAAAATGAACAGCAAGGACGGCCATATACGGATAGAATTAATGTGCAGGCCGTCAAAACGATCCAGTGAAACATTCATGCTTCTCTTTAATATCCAAAATGTGTGTTTTCTCCTAATTAAAGTCCAAATGGAAAAGCAGCCATCTGGCCTTGTGTTCTTTCATATAGTATATAGCGTCTGATGTGCTGTAACCTGCAGTGCCATAGCAGAATGTAAATCTAAGACAGATGCGGGCTCGCTTGATGTCCCTAATAAATAAAGAACAGTCTAAACTGATTAAACCAAAAGAACCAATAGGAGATAAAAACAGCACAAAACAGGAAGTACACTTTAATTATGTAATAAGTCTTGATAATAGCAGCATTTATGAAACTAGGTTTGAGGAAAAACACAAATACTCTGTTTTCTCTGTCTTGTAGCCCAGCCTTGTATTAAATGTCAGCACTTGTCTATTAGTCAGGTCGAGTCTACTTTTATGTATAAAACGGTAGTAGAGATAAAACAAGAAGGTTAGAAAACAAGTGTAGGACGTAGACGAGGTACTTTAAATAATTGGCCTATATTTGGGCACTACCGAATCTGCCACTGCACTATAATGAAGCAAATCAATCACAGTAAAGCAGAAAATTATCTTCTCCGAACTTTGATTAAAGACTTTCCTTCAACTAACTAACTTGCTTTTCCACTGAGCGGTTCATGGCAGAAATAGAAATTCCAAATATAAAAAACAAATTTGTTTAAGGCTTGTGGAAATGTTTCCACTTTGGACAGATTAAAAATAGGAATCAGTTAAAATGGGGGATGGAAGGGTCACTTCAATCACTGCTTTCACTGCATGTTTGTATTATCCCAAGCACAGCCTGTGACTACAGCAGCCCACTGTACACTAAACGCTGTGTGCTCCCTTCCTTTAATCAAATGCACATTTTCTGTCCTCTGTAATAAATGTCTTCCGAGATGGTATATGACCAGTGATTTCAAAAAGCAATAATGCAGAGAAATGGATAAATCCCCTCACCCACTATACACACACATAACTGGATGCTGTAGAAAAAAGAAACATCGTCTGGTAAAATTCCATCAGCGTACACTCAAAAAAGCCCATAAAAACCTTTTCAATCTATATGTTAATGCCATGAATTAAATTTTAATAACAAGCGATATTGAAAAGCAGACGTGAATTAAACAAAAATAAATCCTGCTAGATCAGGCCCTAAAATTAGAAATTCAGGCCGACATCCGGTCTGCTGCTAAACCCTTGTAGGCTGGCAGATTAAATTTTTGATGAAAATCAAAATTACACTGCACACTGACGCAGGCGCAGCAAACCTGGCAGTATTGTGATTTATGGATTCATTAAAGCCGCAGGAGTTTCAGCCCTCCCATTTTCACTCAGAGAAATGAGATTTGCTTTGCAGAAAATTTGTATTTTTAGAAAAGCAACTCAGGCTCGGCTCTACCTTTTCAAAATGGTCAAAGGAAAAAAGGCTTCTGTGTACATAACCACTGCACGTAAACAGGCCTAATTTTCATTGCTGCAGCAATTGAACGTCCTTATGCATTATTCATTAAACCAATAAGGTTCATTTTTACAAAGAGGGAGGCAGGAAAATATGTGCAGAATGCACAGAATTTTTTTAATGCAGCAGCCCCATCCCCTGAAAACCCATTCCCTGGAGTCTAATTTAAGTGAAGCCATTTTGAGACATTTCCACATGCCACTAAGAATATTAAAATAACAGCAACACAAAATGCAGTAAGCTTAAAGGGCCAGACACAATATGTTTCAATATAAACGCACATTAACAACGGCAAATGGCAGCACATCAAAAAGCCCTGTTTACATCAGCCTTTAGAGACAAACCCTTCAGTCAGAGGCTAATGACAAACTTTAGGTATTTCATGCAGTGATGCCCAAAGGCTGTGATATGTCCCTTGTTGATCAGGGCTGACACAGAAGACGAGACACATGCTGTATCTTCATTCACCAATCATTTCAGGTACACAGAACACACATTACTGATTTAAAATGACATCGCTCAGAATGATCATTCCTTACACATATAATATGTCCACAGTTTTCTTCTGAGTTTTACAACTTTTCCTTGGTCTTTAAAGTATTCTAGATACAAACATTCCCATCACTCAGACGCAGCACTGTTCAAGTCATGACACTGGTTACCTCTCCTCAACTCAAACTCTTGCATTCTGATTAGCTTTCCCAGACAAAGGTCAGAATTTACACCCAGATTGTGCAAACCAAACATACAATTTCTATGAGCTCACAGAATTTATACAGATTTGAAGGTCAGCATTAAAATTACCCACAACAAAATGGCCCCTACAGTTTTCATCTATATTAAATAAAAGCAAGCCATGCAAGATGGGAAAGTGTTTGGCGTCGGCAGGATTAATATAAACACAAGCACTGGTTGTGATTGTTTTTCCTGCCTTCAAATTATGCTGACATGGCCTTTCTTTTCCCATTGCTGCTCCAAAGAGAAGTACTTTGGATACTTGTTTTTCTTTCTGGTGTTTCCGATCTTCATTAATAAAGACTGGAAATCTTTTATGCTTATTATATCCTTTCACAATATAACCGAGTGCTATATGTGCAGCACCTGAAGAAACAAGAAAAATATGAACATTGTGAAAACAAAAATTCAATCAATTCTGAGTGTTTCTTTTGTAAATGCCTCATTGCACAGTTCTGTTTAACCTTTGGAAATCTAGGACAAGGATAGTCATTGGAAAAAAAAACAAAAAAAACATCACAGGGAAAAAACATAATTAATTTGCACTCTGCTTTGAATACTGCATCCAAAAGGTCATTTTGCATTCATTAGCATTCCGAGCACAAGACACTTTCTTTTTCATAAAGGGAAAGTTGAAATGGATTAGTAAATTTAAAACTGTATAATGAGTGCCCTCCTTCTCAAATAACAACAACATAGGCTCAACTACTTTCGTCGAATAATACAGGTCTGAAAAATCCAGTCGTATTACAATTTTATACATAATTTCTCGAAATGACTGCCTACAGGTGGCGCCAGCGACACTCCATTACAATCCTATATCTTCCCAAAAATAAAAGTCAAACCTTATTTTGCGCAAACGGCATTGTCCATCGACATATCGCCCGTTTATAAAGGCAATATCACAACTGTCAAGTGCAGGTAAAAGTGTCGCTGCCGTGGTGTGACTTTGAAAGGACCAACTCTGACGCTCTGCTCAAATTTGAAGGAAAATTCACAAAACATGGCTGCAGGAGGTTTTTGTGTTTGAGATTGTTCCTCCCCTCACCGTCCTTCATGTTGCCACTACCGACTGGTCCCCTGCGCGGATTGTAGCCCAAAACATGTGTAATAAGTAGCATGTACATGTGAACGAACTAGTAGCGCGATCAACTAGACAGTAGTTACGCGAAAGTTTGCGAAATTTAGTCCAAAAACGTCAACAGATTAGGTCTATTTCGGGTGGTTTCAAAGGCTGCACCTGGTTTAGGGGTTCGCAGTACTGCAAAAACACCGCTAGGTCTGCTTTAGGAACTAGACAGGACCACAACTTACCATTCGCAAGTGAAATTTGCAAAAAATTTCAAATCAAAAACGCAAACCTCCCCGTCTGACATACCTCCAAAACGATGCAGCTCATGCGAAAGAGGCTCTCGTTCCAGAAATCTTCCCCTCGCGACCAGCGGTGACTGCACAACTGCCTCCACAGAAATTGTCAATTAGTTATGAGAAATTCCAAATGTTGAAATTTTTCGCCACGGCAGCTTCGTCGGGAATACGCCGCGTTACATTTTAGTGGCTGGGATGGCGTAATAAGTCGTAAATTGTCGGAGATTCGGGAAGGGCATGGCGCTTTCAGCTCGCACAGCGGGTTTGTGTTGCGGTTCCTCCTCTTGTGGAAATTTTCGTCCGCCATATACAAGGGCAGATTCCGAAATTGCTGCGCCGGCCTGTATATTAGCCTACATGAAAAAGAAAAAAAAAGGAAAAGGAAAAAAAAAAAAGTCTGAGAAGGCTTGAAAGGGGTTGGGCGACCATAGAGTTACGCAGAGAAAAGAGGGAGGGGGGTTAAAGAAAGGGGGAAAGAGTCAGTTTCTGAAATTTTGGTGGATAGTGTTTGTTAGCACTTTGGCTAATAACATGCTGTGCGTTATTTTATTTTATTTTCTTTGCTTGACTAACATTATGTTGGTGTTTCGTGTTAACGTTGCAAAATGAGAGGTCGCCAAATTGTTTGTACGAAATAAAAAGGCAAGTAAGGTCACTTTTAACAATACCGTAAAACTGAAATTGTTATAGTACTTTACGAATAATTGACAGACTAATATGTTCAAAGGTTAATTACCATTGGCCAACAGCCTGAATTCCTTTCTCTTCTTCCTTTCTCTGGCGCAGACCAGTTTGCTTTTAGAATAAAATATTTTTGACAAGCTGAAATAAAAGTGTGCAAAAGTGGATGGGCTTAGCCTTGAGCCTAATGCAATTTAACTTAAACATACACAGAATTCAGATACACCTTTGTATCAGTTACAAAACATTCGTTTTATTGCGGGAGATCCGCTGCTATCACTTTAATACACCCTCACATCTGTGAATACAATCCCGCTGTTGTTCTATGCCAAATTGTCTTATCATACTTTTTATTTTATTTATTTATTTTAATCTTCGTTATGCTTGCCCTTACTGCATTAAGGTTTTAAATATTGTATTGCTTATTTTTATCTAAATTCTGTGTTAAATGTTTTATGTTGCCGAATTGTACCAAGAATAATTCCTAGTTTGTGAACCTGTTCCAAACAATGGCAATAAATAGCCTACTATTCTGATTCTGATTGATTCTGATTCTGATCGTTCGTGGTGTGCATGGCAGTTTGAACCAACACACGCTCAATTTTCTGGATAATTGATTAGAGATGCTACTAAGAGAATTAGTGGTAATTCCAATAATAGAAAGCTGCAGACCCGGAGCCGAGACAGATCCACGACGGTGAGGCGGACCTGCCGTGATAGCGCGACCTCTGCGGGTAGGAGCAGATCCACGACGGTATTATTTGTTAATATTTTATGTATTATTGTTAGAGTTAGTTTACAATCGTTAGGATTAGGCGTAGGTTAAGATTAGGGTTAGGGTTGTTAGGTTTAGGATAGGTTAAAATTATGGTTAGGATTAGGGTGGTTATAGGGTTAGGTTAAGATTACGGTTAAGGTTAGGTTAGGGTTGTTAGGTTAAGATTAGGATTGTTTAGGAACAAAAATAATAAGCAATTTGTATGCTGTTCAAAGTTATGTTATCTTTATTAATCAACAGATACGAAAATCATAAGAATTATCTAGCAGACGGCGCACTATCACGGGGATTGGCTTCACGGTAGATCTGTCTCGGCTCCGCGTCTGCAGCTTTCCCATACTCGCTCATTTCGATGCAGTTGCATTTACTAGCAATATCCTGCAGAGAGCGCCAACATATCAAGAGTGCCCTTCAATGACAGGCGTCCAAGTGCATTAGAGCTATAGGTTATCAGGACTCTGCATATTGCTGGCTGCAGCTGGTGCCTATATGGAAGCATATTGGCTTCTGATATGACCATCAATTTTAAAGTCTACATACAACAAATAAAACCAATTGGCCATTTATGCGCAATATATAACCTAATCAATGGCCTGGTTTAATTTACTTTTCATTTGGCTGCTAGTATGTGAGATGTGAAATGAGGACAATCGTTAAAGTTAAGTGGTTTATCAAGTGTCCTAAAATGAAAATAAATGAATAAATCTGCCAACATGTTCCATATTATAAAATGAGGATAAATTCAAGGTTGCACTGACCTGCTCACAGCCTACTTTCTAGGAATATTCGTTCAAGAATTGAGCACTCAGGCTGACAACAAGAATGCTATTTTTTGTCAGTGACCCACTTGTGCTTTTAGAGCTGCTGGGCCTAAGTGCACTGTATTATTTCATAAAAAGTTAGACGCATGTTTTCAGAAATGGCAACATTGGCGTTATTATGGGGAAAGTGCATGCTCACCAGCGCTGGCTCCAGATAAAACTGAGTGAACAAACCGAGTGTCCGAAGGAGGCAAATTAAGATCCTCTTTATTGAAATATAGTGTTGCAAATAAAACTGAGGGTGCAATTACATATTAAAATGAGGTTGCAATGATCCCTTATGTACCCCTGTAAATCCGGACCTGGACTCACAAGCTCCAAGCTTAATCCTGCTCCTTTTGGGCAAGTCTTTTTGACCTGCGCTGAACATTGTGAAACTCAACTGCTCAGGGCTCTGGTCAATTTGGCGCAATTTGATAAAAAAGATAAAACAGTTTTTGCCCGTTGCTTGAACACTATAGACCCATGCTTAGACTAAAGTAACACAACTTGAAGCTTTTGTTACCATACCTCAAACACATGTACCCATACCTTAAACAAAAGTGCTGCTTTGCACTTTAGTTACAATTCTGTAACACACTTACTCCTTTATGCAACACGCCTGGTCCTGCATACTACACTCTATTTCATACATAAGACATTTTGTTCAAAAATGAAATCTCAGGGTGCCATTTGGAAAACACATCGGGTAATTACAACCACTCAAATACACACCTGAAAGCACTACTTGCAAAACTGAACACCAATCAGCCAGCTACAAAAAGCCCTCAGTTTAGCCATTCCAACAACTTTGCCAGCATGGATAGAGGGAGAGCGAGAGGCTACGGAGCCCTGGAAGTGACATCAGACAAAAACATTTTGGGGGGTGAAAAAATAAAGAAATAATTATTTTTTTGGATTATATATATATAAAATTTGTTTTTTATTTGTTTGTTTTTTTATTTATTTTTTTTACCACATATTATCTCGGGGGAATGAGATATTACAGTATGTCGGAGGAATTTTTCTTTCTTTTTTCTAAAAAAAAACATTTTTTTGGAAGAAATATAAAAATGATAGTAAAACATTTCTTTTCTTCTTTTTTTTTACACCACAAATTATCTAATTCCCCCGAGATAATATGTGGTAAAAGAAAAAGAAAAAAAGAAAGAAACAAAACAAAAGTATTTTTTTATATTTCAAAAAATTTGTTTCACTCCCAAAATGTTTTTGTCTGATGTCCCTTCCAGAATCAAAGACTGCAGTGTTTTATATAAAGTAGACTAGTGTGTTCCCCCTGAGCTGAAAGTGTATGCGTATGATGCAAGTATGTGTTATTTTGTCCTCAGAGTTACATTTTGGCAAAGGAATGTTAGGTTGTGATAGTGCAATTTAGGTTTTGATAGTAGAGTTTCAATTTGACACAGATGTGAATGGTATATTTCCCAGTGTTGTGTCATATTTACTTGTGTGTAGAGTTTGGGCACAATGAGTGAAGTGTTGCAAAATGTGCTCAAGCAACGGGCAAAAATTGTAATTAAAAAAAACTCACAGCAGTTATATTGAAGTTACCTGTACTTCTCAGATGGTGCCCTAGTCGGCTGCCTGGGTCGCCTATACCCAGGGATGCCCCTGCAACTGCTCAAATAAAACCGATGAATGAATTAGTTAGTTTCAAATAAATTTGATGAGCTTATACACTTATTAGTCAAGAATCAACAAATGCACATTAAGTGTACATGTTGATTTTGGAATGAATTTCATATAAACACAAGACATTTTATGAATTTAAGGT
This sequence comes from Neogobius melanostomus, assembly GCA_007210695.1. Lineage (NCBI taxonomy): Eukaryota > Metazoa > Chordata > Actinopteri > Gobiiformes > Gobiidae > Neogobius > Neogobius melanostomus. The sequence goes on along the minus strand of VHKM01000221.1, from coordinate 2,673,404 downwards.
GAAACACTGTGGGTAAAACGTAAAAATAATTATAATTTAGTGATAATAATCTGGCAATTTTGGTTTTAGATTACTGACATACTCATAAGAAAAAAGAATATTGTATGTATTCAATAAATCATGGACTTTGTGGACTGGTGTGAACGCAACCACCTGTGCCTGAACACCAGTAAGAAGAAGGAGATGGTGATCGACTTAAGGAGGAAGTCACACACCACTGAACATCCAGGGGAGGACATTGAGGAGGTGGACAGCGTCAAGTACCTGGGTGTTCACCTCAACAATAAACTGGACTGGTCCCACAACACCAACGCCCTGTACAAGAAGGACCAAAGTCGCCTCCACCTTCTGAGGAGACTGAGGTCCTTCGGAGTGAGCAGGCCTCTGCTCAGGACTTTTTATGACTCTGTGGAGGAGGTGAGTGACAGGAGAGTATTAGCCAAGCTCACCTCCATCATGGACAACTCCTTCCACCCACTGAGGCACCCTCAGTGCAAGAAGGAGCGCTACCGCAAGTCTTTCATCCCCATTGCTGTCAGACTGTAAAACACTACTGTAAAGTTACATGTGCAATAACCCCATGCAAAAGTACGTGCAATAATCTCTGTATCTACGTCACTTTATCTCCGTCACTTTATCTGCATCACTTTATCTATATAAGGTATTTAAGATACCTCTATTTACTATTTAATTGTTTGCACATTTCCTGTCTATCCTGCACACCCTGAGTGTTTCTGAAAGCTGAATGTAACAAGTGAATTTCTCCATTGTGAGATCAATAAAGGCTATCTTATCTTATCAATCAATCAATATAATGTTATTTGTATAGCGCCTTACAACAGCCAGAAGGTTCACAAGGCGCTTTCCAGTAAAAGCATCAATAAACAACAGTAGATAAAAACACACAAAAATTCAACAATACATATTGTATATTATATGTTTTCATTTGAAATGATCAAAATTACCAATATTTCTGGCAACAAAATCTGAATCATGAGTCTTTGAATAAAGTATTGACTGAAAAGAAAAATACAATTCAAGAGTTTTGCCTGCAGTTGCCAGGTGAAAAGGCGTGAATGCTTGGGGAAAACAAATGAAAATGCAATATAGACGGCATCCGAACCAAGCACCTCAACCTCTTAAATTTTCTAATGGGTATACTGTATATTTTTTGCAGACTTATGTGCTGATAAAATTATAAAGAGCAGCTGGGAGTGGGACACACAATTATTAGGGCTGAGACGATACACTTTTGTCACGATCCATCACGTATCACCAGTGGCGTACCTACGTCAGGGGGCCAGCTTGAGCCTGGCCCCCAGTGGCCCCCCCTGCCGCGCGGGTTGAGGCCGTGCATCGCGGCCCGAGCCAACGTGTCCCGACTCTGCATAAATGAATGAAACGGTCAATAACACAAAGCTTTCAGGTCTCATTTAGGCTATTTGTTTGACACCTTTGTCACAGCTACACCTCACATTTCTCTCTGAAACCTTCACTTTGTCTTGTCTTTCCCTCTATCCCTCTCTGATGTGGTGCTCTCCCACATGCAAGCGGGACAGTTGGATGTGAGCAGACCATAGATGCAAGAGATCGATGATTACCTATTCAGCCCTATTCATTGTAATGGTCCTGAGTGGCTTGTGAAATTAACATGGCTGCGCAATCTCCTCCTACGAAGCCTGTTCCTTAAAAGGGCAAAAAGGCGGGGCGGGGCTCCACAGTGCTACAGAGCCTGTCAATCAGGCACTGTGGATCAGCTGTTCAGAGTGGCATGAACGCAGCGGAAGGAGGCAGGAGGAGTCCAAACACACATTCAACTGTATAGATCATCTGAATTTGGAGCAACATAACCACCTCTACTACATCATAAAGACACAAGTGAACCGTAAACACCGTCTGGAAAGAGCTCTCTGGTGTACTATAAATGATGTACTTCGAAGGACTCCAAAAGGAAATGTACTACCACAGAGCTTTATGTCAAATGTTCAGAAAATTCAAAATTCAAATGAAATTGTGAGTGAGTTCAATAAGTATTTTATAAGCATAGGACCCCAATTATCCCCCTCAATAACTCCACCATGCACACATTATAATTATGATTGTGTCCAGGAAAACCCAAATACAATGTTTCTTACGCCAACAACAGGACAAGAAATAACCGATATAGTTAGAAATTTCATAAATAAGGAATCCTTGGACTGTGACGAGGTAAATATGAGTATTGTTAAGCAGGTCATCGATCACATTGTCACACCGCTATCCCATATTTTTAATTTATCTTTCAAAACTGGTAAATTTCCAGATTTAATGAAAATGGCTAAAGTTATTCCCATCTATAAAAATGGTGACAAAACTCAATTCTCTAACTACAGACCTATCTCAATACTACCTCAATTCTCAAAAATATTAGAAAAGCTCTATATAACTCGACTAGACGCATTTATAGATAAATACAATATTTTAAATGACAGTCAACATGGCTTTCGCAAAAACAGATCTCCCGCTCTTAGGTTAATGGAACTCATAGAGGAAATCACTAATAATATCGACAAGGAAAAGTATTCAATAGGTATTTTCATCGAACTTAAGAAGGCTTTCGACACTATGGATCACAATATACTCCTGAGCAAACTACAAAAATATGGGATAAGAGGTATTGCATTCAATTGGATTGAATCCTACTTAACAAACCGTAAACAGTATGTTCAAATGGGGCAGTGCAGATGTGTGATACCCTAGTGTGTGGTGTCCCCCAGGGATCGGTGCTGGGACCTAAACTATTTTTATTATATATCAATGATTTGCACTTGGTTTCCAAGAAGCTTAAACTGGTCCTTTTTGCAGATGATACAACAATCATACTCTCAGGTGCAGACTTACAGCAAATGGTGATCGAGATTACGGAAGAAATGGATAAATTGAAAGATTGGTTCTGCGTAAACAAACTGTCTCTAAACATTACGAAAACCAAAGCAATGTTCTTTGGAAATCGTGTAATGAATGTACAATTACCAGTTAAAATTGGCAACGAAACTATTGAAAGAGTCTATGAACATACATTGATATTGGTGTAACACTCGATCATAAAATCAGCTGGAAACCTCACATCATAAAAATTAAAACTAAAGTTGCAAAGATTTCAGCCATAATGAATACATTTAAATATATTATGGATAACAAAGCTCTATATACTATATACTGTTCACTTATCCCTCCCCCATTTAACATATTGTGTAGAGATCTGGGGAAATGCGTATAAAAGTAATCTTGACCCATTGTTTAAAGTTCAGAAAAAGGCAATAAGAATAATCCATTTAGCTGGATACCGTGAACACACGAATCCTTTATTTTTTAAATCAAAAATAATGAAATTTGAGGACCTTACTGAATTTAAGATGGCTCAAATCATGTTCAAAACCTCACAAAAGTCGCTTCCTGAAAGTATACAAAATATGTTCTGCAAACGAGAAGTCAAATACAACCTGAGAGATAAGATGAGCTTCGATAAACAGTACTCCAGAACAACCATGTTATATAGCAATATATATAGCAATATATTTATTATGTATTGGACCAGTTTCATTTGAGGGGGCAGGCACAGTCCTGTGATTCCTATCTCAGCTCCGCCCCTGCAGCACTCAAATTCAGGCTATGAGTCTCAGCCTGACTGCACTGTGCGGACATAAAATCACTAACCAACATGATCAGCCCTGCTCTGCACCTCTTGAAGGATAAGAGAGAGAGGGGGAGGGTAAAGATGAATTACATTTTTTTTATCACTTAAGGTAACTTGTAGCTCAGATGGTAAAGCAGGTCATATGATCGAAGGGTTGGTGGTTCAAATCCCTGATCCCACAGGTGCACCGTGCACGGCGTCACTATGTCCTTGGGCAAGGAACTTCACCTACTTTGCCTAAAATTGCTTGTGATGCATGAGTGAGTGAGCGGTTGGTGGTGGGAGGGGCCGATAGCAGTTTGGCAGCGTCGCGTCTGTCTGTCTGTCTGTCTACTCCTGGGCAGCTGTGGCTGTAGTAGGGTATAGAATGAATGAGTAATGCAATGTGAAGGGTATTTGAGTGTCCAGAAGATTATTGGCCTGACAAGGCTGTCAAACTGCCTCTGACCGCTATCAACCACTCACTCACTCATGCTCCACACATCGACAAGGTGGGTAAAATGCCTTGCCAAAGGACACAGCTGTGGGAGAAGGGATTTGAACCACCAACCACTGACCTGCTTTAGCGTCTGAGCTAAGTTACCTCAAGTCAAGTGAAAAATAATGATGAAACATAATATAACCAATATAACAGGTCAGCTCACATTTAAGAGAAAACTGTAAAAACAATGTTTGATGTGTTTTTATTTTTATTTTTATAAAGTCAGTTGATGTATTGGCTATTACATTATTGGCTGAATTTATTTATATTTGTGGACAATTTTGATCTTGTCAGGCCAATAATGTAATAACCAGCTCATAATGTAATAATAATAATAACAATTATAAATAATTCTAAATTTACCTTCTAGGGCTCCTTGAGACAAAGGAAAATGTGACACAATACAAGTGTCAGTTCATTAAGATGGTTATGTAGCTATACTTATTTGGGTAAGTGGATCTCTCAATAAGAACCACACCTAGGCGCATTGAGTTGCCTTGTGTATGAAATGTGCGGTATAAATAAAGTTGCCTTGCCTCTAATCCAAGCTTTCTGGATGTATTATAAATTACATGCATTCATTATGAATGTGTCGTCCTGAGGCTTGTATAAGCAAATGCATACGTGTGTTAGACTGACCCAAGTGCTGACATCATATAAATGAACAGACTATTTAAAGAAACTCATTAGTGGGCTGTTATAATAGATTCGGGGCATCTCAAGAGCCCTGGGGGCTCCTGATCTGTGCATGTCTGGCACAGTGGTTAGCACTCATGTCTCACAGCAGGGTTCTATTTTCAGACCAAGTGGGGCCTTTCTGTATGGCGTTTGCATGTTCTCCCAGTGTCTGGGTAGGTTTCCTTCGAGTGCTACGGTTTCCCTTAATAGGATCACCTTTAGAGCCAGGGTGCAGTGGTTAGCACCTCACCTGGTTAAATAAAGATCAAATATAATACTTTCAGACATCCTGCTCTTTCCAATATTATATTCTGCTGTTATCATTAATGTATTATGCATTATAAAAAGAAAAAACACCGAAAATATAAAACACCCTCTACATATACCTTATGACACTGTCCCATACTTGCATCAGCAGCACTTGTATGTGCATGCCTACTCTGCTCTGAATGGACTGATTCACAAAGTCTTGTTAGCGAAGCTACGTATGAGTCACACGTGGTGCACAGCCAATTCAAGCCATGCCAGATTCAGCTTAATTACTTGGTTCTTTGTAGCAGACTATAAAATGGTGTTTTTAGAGATTACATCATACACTCCCCCGACAGGGGTTTGCTGTAATGTATGTATATATATATATATATATATATATATATATACAATTACCATGAAAGCTGATGGATTTAACATCTGCTGGCCTGTTTAATGAAGCTTAGTATTTAACAATGCACAACTACAGTCTCAAACATTTACATGTAAGACGTTATTACACATACACACACACACACACACACACACACACATTACCCATTTACTGTACACCAAGTACCAAAATGTAATATAAAAATAATACATAATCTAGAACATACTATATAATAGAACTGGAAGAATAATGAACCACCAAACAAAAGAACGTCTTACTGCACACCCAAGAATGTCCATTGCTATTTTAATTCATGAGTGTTTATTCAACAAATCTGATGAACAAATGTTAATTCATGATGAATTCATGCATTAATTATTTACCCTCTTTATAAATAAAACAATAATTCGTTATACTGGCCTCCATTCTCCTGTGATGGATGTGTAGCGTGACATTTGCTGACGTTTCTAAATGACAAATAATAATTAGCCTAAAGCAGCTGAATTGCATGCTTATAGGAATGTATATACACTCCCTACAGATGCACATTGTCACACATGGGTCATGGTGCCGCATCTGGGGATTACACTAAAACCAAACGTGAACTCTAATCTGCTCGCATTCTAGGGATCTTCCACTTATTTTTCAACATGAAAATAGATCAACTGTGACCCAAATACAGTTTTGGATGTATTATTATTTGGATGTATTACAATTTTCCTCATTTGATTATTGTCTTCTTACTGACGGCCTTTTGTGCTTTGTGTTGGCGTATTTGTACGTATTTGTGTTTGGGCTGATGCCAAAGTCTGAAAATTGACACACACCAGGTAAAGTGGTTCCCATGCAAGACCCGCCTAATTTACTGTAAGTAAATTAAATTTCACTTTACTACTTTCTTGTTAAAAAAGTAGCGGAGTTGCCGTAACCGTTTGGTAAATGTGGGCAGACATTCTTTTGCCATCTTTTCTAAAACCTAGACATCACTTTCCAGACTGTCATGACAAAATGTTTACTTTTATAGAAATGCCATTAAGATTCTATTGTTGCAACATTTTCCAGGGTTGGTTATAAATAGCTTTGTTGGTCTGGAGGAGACAGACACTTCACTGTGTGCAAAAGTCACCAACATTTCATTAAGCCACATTGATTCAAATTTTCACGTGGGCTATTTCTGGAATGGAAAACACGCACTTGATGTCACATGACCCATAGACAAATTAAGCCTGGTTCCTCAAAACATCAAGCTGAATTTAGACTCTATGTGAGGAAAATTGGATTATGTTTTATCGTGAGCTTCTGCAAATGGATGATAGAGCATGACTCAGAATAAACTAGCTGGAGGTTGGTGTATTCTTGCTTTCTTGACCAGCCAGATTAGCATCTTGTGGTGTCTTTCCTTTGTTCACGTCACAGTCGAGTTCCAGGAAGTGATTAAGTCAGTCCAATTTCAACTTCCTACATGTTGCTAACGTTTTTGTATTATACTCCCCCACGTTTTACAACTGGAAATTATTGTCACATTACGGTTGTTGCCATCCATAATGCGTAATCAGCAGCATGTGATTGGTGCAGAAGTTTTCATGTCGTATTTCAAGTACCCTTTAGCCCATCAATAAATCAGTAATTTCCCATTTATTGTTTGCAGGACTTTACAGCATGTGTATCTCCCTCTTTGTTTGGTCTCTCTTCTTTTGTGGTTCCTCTGTGCATGTCCTATATACAAAGAGTAATGTATTAAGAGTTTAAACAAATCCTATTTGTAAAATGTCAGTAAATGAATACAAATGGACTGGGTGGGTATGTTGTAAGCAATCTACAGAGTGCTTCCTGTTTCCTAATTTGACCAGACAGAAAGGCAGATGAGTATTTTCTGAGCACATCCTAAGGGAATGGGCCCTGGTTTCTTGGAAACCATGCGGAAAGCTCGTTGAATGGTGCAAATAAGTCAAGGTAGAAAAAACACACAGACAATTAGAAGGACATTATGCACACAATACTATCTCTTTGCTGAAACGTCTTTCTAAAGGCTCGGTTTGCTCTTTTTCTAACATCGACTGATAAAGTTCATAATGAAGACTGTTTTATCTGAAACAAAAGAGCACAATTATTGAGACAAGCATGAGCAGCTGTGACGCATTTGCACACACCTTGCACACCTCATGGGGAAGTTAAAATGAGCCTTGCAAAGATGCATCAGTTCCTCCAAAACTTGACAACTTAACAAGCTCAAACCTGAAGAACAATTATCCGCATTTGTGAGTCTCACTGGTATTAGAGTAGTCGCATCATCCATCAGTCCTGAGGTTGAGGAGAGTCTATTGGAAAAGACGGGCAGCCATGTCTGTAGAATTACAGCAGTTGTGAATGAAGTAGTAACATTCATACATTATATTATTATAAAGTTGTCACGGCGACTGCAACCAGTGGATTCTCTGGTATTGAATATACAAAGTTGCTGTAAAAAAGGCTTACCTGTTAAGTCCATTGTCCATTTAATCTCATTTGTAGTTTTCATTACAAGCACGCTTGTTTGATATCATACCCATTCAAGTTCAAGTATTTCTACATGCTATTGTGCAGTGAAAAGGGTCTATTCAAATGTATAACAGAATTTACATTGGTGCGTAAGATTAATGATGGCTTTAAATCTGAGAGATATTTCCTCAACAACAGGGACGTAAATTCACAATAATTGCATGTACAGCTAATGGTGGTCCTGATGTTGGAAAGAGCACGTTGACATGGAGTGATAGTGGTTTTAAGTAACAGGTGAGCGAGGGGAGGACATGTGTTCCCTTTGTGTATAACATGATTATCCAAATGGTCGCACGGGTCTTTCCTTGACATTTGGAAAGAAAGAGAACGAGGATGTGTCATCGGGTAGCATTTAATCCTGATATAGAAGCAGGACAAAACTCTCATGTGCTGGGTAATTAGCAGTTGCACTTAAAACATTGGAACCATAAAGTGATCCACTGGAAAATGTTAAGGGCTATTCAAAAACAATAGCTTGATTAATAATGCAGGGGCGGATATCAACATGAAAAGGCCCAGTATTTGGTTAAGTTACTCATCAATGACAATATACTGTTTATAGACACGCTTAAGGAAAATAGCACTGACAGTGGAAGTGGTAGCATTTATATTTAGCAGTAATAGTGATTGTAGCAGTCCTCGTACTGTAGTAAAAGGAACAATATTAAAATCCACATATTTTTTTGTTTGGCACTTCCACAACTGAAGGCTGGGTGTTTGTGGTATATGCTTTGAGTTGCTATTTTGATTTTATTTGATACATTTATCATCAGACACAGACTAAATATCACAGACAAGTGGGTGTTGTTTTTGTGAACTCACTTCCATTCGGCCCTATAGTGCACACAGTGTGCTTCTGGAGGTGGGGCTGTGACTTAAGGCTAATTGTTGTTTGTGAGGGAGAATTGTAACTTGAGCAGTACACTGCGCCCTAACACTCTAAGACTCTGCGTTTCAGACAAAACGATACATGTTACAAAGCAAATTTTTGCTAATTAGCTTTGTAACATGTATTTTTTTAATCATCTACATAAACACCTGACAGTTATAATGACAACTTAGCAAACTTGTGTCAAATGAAGTGGTCCTCAGTCTGAGGCAACCTGTGTGTTTTAGCTTCTGAAGGTGGTACTCCAGTCATCTGCAATTTTTGGTTCATTTAATCTAATCCGAAATACTTTTATTTATGTTTAAGACTCAAATGACGAAATGAGACGTTGAGTCTGAAGGGACAAACCTGTATAGATTAAGGATTGATAAATAAATACAGTTTAAAAACTTTATTTTTTCTGGTTTAGACATGGTCTGTACACAGTTTAGACATGATTCAATTTAGGTATGTTTGAGACCTTTTATACCAGACCTAAAGTTGTGATTTGGTCTGGTGGTTTTTAGATGGTATCATATTTTATGATGTGGTACTTGGTGTGAAAGTTTGAGAACCACTAAATTGAATTCAGGCTAATGCTCAATATATGTATCCAATTCACTTGCAGTGCTCCAACATAATAAAAATCTAAAGCACCCTGTGGTATTGGAGAGACATGAAAGCACTTGTGTACCTGCACTTTTTCTACAGCGCCTCTTGTCTGACACATTGTCTGGGACAGGAATAGATGCAGGGGAAGTGGGAGCAGTGGCCCGGTAGTGGAAAAAACCCATCTGTCATTGATGTGGGCTGCTACTGTAACACTCAGTCATGAGTGTCCAAACCAAAACCATTCAACATAAATTATTTGGAAGAGGAAGATGTTTTTGTGTTTTAGTTATGTTTCAAAAGGCAACACTTTGAGCAGACTCGTGTACTTTCCAAAACCAACCAGCAACCGCTATAAAACAGTTGTATGGTAAATGGTCTCAACTCTTATAGCGCTTTTCTACCTTTATCAGGCCCACGCTTTACAGTAAGGAACCAGTCACCCACTCACTCTCTCATTCATATACCAAAGTACGCAGACACTGGAGGCCCAAGGACACAATGACAGTGTGCATTTGCGGGAGCTGGGATTCGAACCCGTGACCTTCCGATCATGAGAGGACCCGCTCTACCATCTGCGCCACCGTCGTATAACTCACACATTTTGTGCAAAACAAAATATAGAAAAATGGAAAGTAATTTACCATACTGATGTGGCTATGTGTTTGTACCTCATTGTGAGAAAGGTAGCCTACTCTTGTGCTCTCAATTTTGAGACCCCTGTAAAATGTGTGACAGAATGCAGAAACAAAGTGTGTTGATAAGTGTAACCTCTAGAGACTTGAAAGGAACTGACCCATTGACTTCCCCCCAGCCTGGCCAATAGCACACCTGCCTTTTCGGATAAATCCCCCCACTTTGCCCACACTCACACTGGTTGGTCAGATAGAACTAAGGGCGTTACAATAAGTTTATTTTTTGTTCTTTATGATTGATAGTTTTAAAAAAAATGAAAATAACATTAAAAATATATTTAAAATATCTGTCTCAAAATTATTCACACCCCCAGGAAATTAAAGTACTTGTAATTTATAAGTGTTTCTTGTTGGTTATCAAGTAAATTTCTTGGTAACGCTATATATTAAGGAGTGCATGTTAAGTATTAATAAGGTATTAATAAGCATTAGTAATTAATATTTCATGAATGATATGCTTGTATAAGCTGCTTATTGTACTAGTATCTATTAACATACTATTATGCAATGAATATTATGCTTATTTATGGCCTACCCTAATCCTAACCTTAAACAGATTACTAATTCTTATTAATACCTTATTACTAGTTAAGATAAGAAGAAAAGGTACAAAAACGAGAACATTGCGACTCTACATTTCTGGCCCCAACAAAAAGAGATGAACGATCAATTATCTCTCTCAACCAGCAAGATGTAAATGAGGTAAGGAAGAAACACGCACGCACGCACGCACGCACGCACGCACGCACGCACGCACACACACACGCACACACACACACACACGCACACACACACACACGCACACACACAGTGTTTATGCATCCCACCGAAACACTAATTAAAACTCTAACCTCTGTATTCACGATAACAACAGACAATGACAATGTGCTTTATTTAGAAACAGCGCACCAGGTTTGTTTTTCTTTTACAACTGTTGCATTTACAATGCGGGATCTATATGGTGGAAAAAGAAATGGGTATCGCTTTAAGGTGTGCTCGTTAACATCTTAGCAATTAACTTTGTGCCATTTTTTTAATCAAATGTGGAAATGCATGAATTACAGCCATAGATTAGGTCAAAACAACTGCTAAAAGTCAATAAAAAAACTGGCCATAGTAAATAAACTACAGGCTGAATTCTTATTTTATGTGAGCGCAAAACTGAGCCTCCCGTCTTCCCATGTTTAAAAGAAGAATCCACCACACACTGTATCTCTTGCTAAATTCTGACACTGTTTTACAATCATGCCTCTCATCACCACTTTTCTTTTCTTTTCTTTCATCTGCAAGACACATTATGCAGATGAAAACAAAGCAGCTGCTCTTGCTGTTTCTGAGTGAGTGCTTCATGCATTAACATTGTGATGTTGCATAATGCCCTGTCTCTTTATCCACGACTGTTCACTAAATTCCCATCTTCATACAATATATAGTCTTTAGGCTCTCAATCCACTCTTCTCTATATGGCACTTTCTATTTTTACTTTACAATCCCTCTTTTATCTGGCAGTCTATAAATATACCATTAAACAATCGCTCAGAGTGCAATCTCGGGATGTGGCCCCTAAGCCTGCAAAAGATGCTGACGTTAGTCTAAGTATCACGGTGCTTAATCTCACTCGCTTTAGGCGCAAACAGACGGACCAACCAACACATCTGCAATAAGTGTGAAGAAGACGCTGAGAAGTGACTGTTGGAAAATTGTGACTACAAGTGCAATAAAATACTTGAAAGCATCATAAAAGATCAGCGTAGCTATGTTGCAGCAGAGCTGTTTGCTTTCAAGAGCAAGGCAGCCCACGCCATGCTTTGTGTGGTTGTCAAGTCTTTACACAAGATAGGTTTGTTTTTCCATTACACACACTCTCTCAGATGTAAACAGCAATCATCACCGATAATGGACCGTGAAAGTGACCATAACACAACATGCTTCAAAAACATGTTAGTAGCTTTGGTTGTTTTCATTGCTTTCCAGTTTGGGGCATCTGTCTCTGAAAGAAGTGATAACTAGACCTGTCAGAAATATCCCAACACAAATATCATTTAAATGTTAAAGGAACAGGCCACCGTCTTTCCATACTGAGATATGTTCTTACCTGAGCTTGGACGAGTTGATGCGCTCAGTCACTCAAAAAGACCAAAGATGTTGTTAGCATTAAGCCTCTCCTTTATGGGGCCAAACGGGAGTGAAGTTAGAAGCGGCCAAGCTCTTCCACGTTTTCCCTATTTAAATACAGTTACATGAGTGGTTACACGATCCAAGTGTAGTTCAAATTAAACATGTTGATTTTCTAAGCGGGTAAAAAGGGTCCCATATTGTAAAGCAAAAAACACCGTAGGAGCACTTCGACGTCCGTGCAGTAAAGTGAAGATATTATACTGTGCAGACGACGAAGTGCTCTTATTATTACCCCTTTTATGGTCGCTTCTAACTTCACCCCCGTTTGGCCCCATAGAGGAGAGGGCTGACTTGCGTGACTGAGCGCACGCGTAAGGACGAGACAGGTACGCATCAACTCGTCTAAGCTCAGGTAAGAACATATCTCAGTATGGAAAAACGGTGGCCTGTTCCTTTACAGAGAAAGACCAAAAAGGATATCTATGGGTGCAGTAAACATGGTTGGTACAAACGTCTAAAATGGTTTGCTGACAAATAGGACCCCCCCAAAAAACTACCTGTCTCCTGTAAAATAAGTAAGAGACGCAATCGGACAACTAATGAAAACATACTATTCATTAATGCGAGTAGTGCTACGCTGTAATCTCGGTGTGAACGAGTTGATTTTGAGGTATGCTGAAACTCAGTGTGATTATAGAAAGCCCATATTGGACTTAATGGCTCTGTGCATCTTCCGGCTACAGTCCACACAGACATTCTTTGGTAGCTCATTCAGCATGTGTTTGTCTGCCAACAGAGTCCTGTGATCCCCATAAATCCACACAGCCGTCACTCACCCTCTCACAAGTGATGAAACATTTACAATTTTCACAACTGCTGCCAAATGTGTTTGTTTTTATTGTATAACTGAGCACTTTGCCAGACGCTTATGCAACTCTTTATAATACAGCATTGATAACCAACAATTACAATGATTCTTTTTTCCACTTGCCTGAGTATTTTGTTTAGATAACTCTTATTTAAGCAAATATCTGCTTTGGTTAAAGCTTATACAAACCCAATCTTTCTCAGAACAATTTACCGCAGAGAAACGGTGGAAGACAAAACTTTGTGGTCATCCGTCGGTTTTATTTAGCTCACAGCGTAGTCGTTCAAGTACTTTTGCAGCTTCTATTTCAAAACACAGTGTGACAAATTGTACATCTGTGGGGTGAAGAACTATAAATAACATCATCATAAATACTCAAGAGTCTGGAAAGTGTGGAACTGTTGCATAAGTAAATGGGATGAAGACAGAAATGGAAAAAGGATGAATCAAACCCCACACCTGCAGATGCCCCTCAGTACACCTAATCCATGTGGAGCGTGAAGTGATCACAGCCGCCTCACAGGTGGTTCACTGTGTCCTGGGGAGAGGAAAAATGAAGTTATACTGAATATCAAAATTAGCACAGATATTTTTAGAGCCATCAAACCCTGAAATGTTCTGCATCTCTCCAATTCACCTGTATTGTTTTGTCCACACTTGCTTTATCATGCAGAACTTTTTCCCCCAGGGGAAACTGAACACCACAGAGGATGGAGTGAATGTATAATTGTCTCATGTAAAGAGCTTTGTGACTAAAACATGCAGCTGTGGCCAACACGGAAGAGATAAAAAGCATCACACAAAGTTAGGAAATACTTATTATGCGGTAGTGGTGCATCCTGCAATGAGTTCCTGCTATTGTTGTTAGTTACGGCATTAAGGCAGAGATCCAGAATAGCATCACATCACTTTTTCCAACCATTTCCATCCATCCATTTTTTTCCACTTTATCGGAGGCCGGGTCGTGGAGGCAGCAGTCTGAGCATAGATGTCCAAACATCCCGATCCACGCACACCTCCTCCAGCTGTTCTGGGGGACGCCTAGGTGACTCCAGGCCAGCTCAGAGACATACTGTAGTCCCACCAGCGTCTCCTGGGAGTCCACGAGGCCTCCGCCCAATAGGACATGCCTGAAACACCTCCTGAGGGAGGCGACCAGGAGGCATCCGGAACAGATGCCCGAGTAACCTCAGCTGGCTCCTTTCGACATGAAGGAGCAGCGACTCTACACCAAGCTCCTCACCCTATCTCTGAGGGTGCGCCCAGCCACCCAAATCTCACACGTCACTTTTTATCAATAGAAAATGCTTTTGAATCTCTTATCGGCTATACAGAAGCAACACATAACATCAGATTGGACTTTCCAATGGCAGGCTGTCTTTCTCGCCCATCGTTCTTTTCTTTTGTAATGTAAAGACTTCTTTTGCATTCTCTCTCTCTCTCTCTCTCTCTCTCTCTCTCTCTAAAGAAAAGAAAATAATTAATAAAAACGTATTTCTGCAGTGAAGTAAGTAAGGAAGTAATGACAACTGGGAAGTAGCAAGATCACGAAGTATAATATGTACTGTATATATGCCTTTATAACATAAAACTAGTGACTTTTTTTTTTTTATGTTTCCTTGTTGTTTTGTTCCTTTGTTTGTTCCACTATATTCTTGTGAAATGGGAATTTGTATTGTATTGATTTTGGCGGTGGGCGCTTATAAGCTTCTTGCTTCAGCCCACTCCTTTTGAGCAGAATGTTTACTGCTCAAATAAACTAATCAACTAAACTAAACTAAAGTGCTTTATTTGTCATTGCACAATTGTACAACGGAATTGTGTTCAGGTGTTGGTTTAGTCCTGAGCTGCTGCGACTGAGCGATCTGCCACTGTGGGCCAAACTACAGCAACAACAGTCGAGGAAGAAGTCACGTTTCGATTTTGTGTATGTATTGTATGTAAGAAACAATAACACATCTGAATTGGTCAAATATACGACTAATTTCCCCATGTCTGTAAAGCAAATCTGCAAAACTAGCTGCTGTAAAATGGGGTGCACCAGCCTTTTCTTTCCGTCATCACTTTCCACTCTGATGTGTCCATAAATAAAAACCGACGACAAAATTAGACACAAATGAAAGTGGCCGAAAATCACGCTGCTACATTGACTGAATCTTTGGGCTCCGTCTTGTGCTTCTGGTTTTCTGTGGGCTTCTAATGAAGACCTTGAGATAACCCACAGCAGCAGTTCAAAGGAGAGAGGCCTTTCACAAAACAAGAAGTCTGTCGGCCATCTTTCAACAAATCTGGAGCAAATACGCAAAGTGTTTAGTCACTGATCCAGCGCACAATTGATAGTCTTGTCTTGAAAATGTTTGTCGAACTATTTTCTTACTGTATAATCACTGTTTATGTGTTCAAATGTAATGTACAAAATTACTTTCTGTTAAGTGTTGCGTAGGGGCTGTTTGTCACACAGGTTGGTTGTCACATTGCTTTTTTTTGTAGCCACACAAGGGAGTGGTGTGACTTGATATTGTTATTGAACATCAAGTTTAACATCTAGATTCTCCTGCTGTGATATGTTTCCATTCGGACAAAAAACATTGGAATGAGGGGAATGATTTGTCTTTATTGAGGGTTTGGCCAATTTTCCAACTGTCGGATGTTTTTGTATTAAAACCCTGGGAGTGATTAGATTCTGAAAAATCTCATATCAAGTAAAAAGCTATAGACCATGGCTTGGAATTGAACGATAATTGAGCATCATATGAGAGCTAGCTCACACTTTTTGTCAGATGGTCAGTTAGGGTTGGTTGTCACGTGGGGAAATGACGGTGGGGAAAATTTGTTTTTGTGCCAATGTTTTTTATGATATTCATTTCATTTGTTCAGTACATATTTATTGCATTGGGTGACTTCCTGCATTTTTAAGCACAGTATTAAAAAGAAAGAAAGACGTATGCTAAAACCGCGCCCCCAAGCTCCCATTGAGAGTATGTAAATTTAACCAGTTCAGAAACTACTTTATTGCAGTGACCAACTGTAATGACGAGTCTAAAACACTTTCTAAAAATGCTTCAGGAACATGCAAAATTAACCCACGCACACAACCTATAAGAGGAGTGTTGTGATGGCATTACCCATTCTGCACATGCACAGCCAGAGGAACAGGATCACTCTTGATGGTACCATATTAAAAGATGAGGTTACCCATCCATCCACCGTGAATAACGGATTTATGAGCCTGCACCACTGGTGTTATTTTGCCAATACTGCACTTTAAATAATACTTCTTAACAACATGATGGCACCATAAAACAAGTCTTTGCCGTGACTTCATCAAACTAGCTTCAGCCAATGAGCAACAGCAGCTTAAAGGTCCGTCCTCTTCTCGAACAATTTGAATGGGAGCCACTCCAGACTGATAATGTGCTAATGTTATCTGCTCTGTAATATCAGTCTGGCAGTTTCCCATGTAAACAGTGAAATTGCATCAATGAGACATATTTTATCAATACTATTAATAGACTACATTGCACTAAAAATAATTTCAGCATGACGTAAAAAACTGTGACATAATTAGGAGAAGCTAAATTCATTACATGGAAGTCATGAGGAGGTAATTTGAGGTTTCTGCGTCATGGTCCAGGTCAGTCAGGTATGGACAATTACTTCAATAAAGAAAGCTGTGTCAACTGTGTTACTTGAGGACAATGGTCTGGTTACAGCTCACTGCTTCACTTGTGGCCACATCCTTGTGTTGTCTTTGGCCATTCTTGTTAAAAATGTCTTCAAATAAAAAGAAAGACAGCTTGATCTACCAAACTACAGAAATACATGTTCCTCCATCTCAGCAGAAGAAGCTGTTTCTGTTTTCATAATGGTTACATATACATTAAACTTATGTCAATAATAACATTGACTAAAAAGAAAAAAAAACTGTCATAGAGGAGAGCGTCTAATATCAAGATGAAACTGGCAATCTGCTATTGTTGGATCCTTTTGCCAATGTAGCCCATATATATATATTTTTGACTAAGAACAAACAAATATGTAATATAATCTCACTTAATAACATCTCACTTTTCCCGTCTTTTCCTGTGTTGGTAGCTCTCATACCAACACAGTGATGGAAGAATGTGGTAGATGTGCTGCTGCAGTCGCCTCTGGGTGTAATGTTTTATTGGCAGAAATGATACTCCAGCATTGTCAGAAGGTCTATTTAATAACATTACTAATGATGAAAAACTTGATTTCACAAGAGGTGCTGCATTGCTTTGGTCACTGGCATCACCGAGTTGAGTCATTTCTGTCAAGGGATCTGAATGACACAGCTAGTTGAGAGCACAGTCAACCGCTTGTCAGTGTGAATCCGAGGTTGTAATCATCCACCCAGGGAGAGAGCACTCAGCTATTACTGCACCAACGGGCACACATGGGTAACAATTTGCTTAACGGCCCAGAAAGCATTAATAACAGCTGCAATGGATCATTTGCATGTGGTTTGTGATTTCATGGAAACGCTTCTTGACCCTGCAGTGTCTGAAACAATGTTTACACAATTCAAAAAAGAAGTGAGATGATGTGTTAATTTGTATAAGCTCACATGCTACATTTTCTGTAGATTCAGAGAGTAAATGTTGGTGTTTTTTCCTCCACAAATTGCTATATTTACATAACTCCCTCTTTTGGGAGCTACAGCTGCATTTTTTGCCTTTTCCCGCAAACTTTTTTTGTGGTTTCTGTGCTCCACATTGTTTTACTGGATACTTTTGTACGTCTTTGCCGTGTTTTTATGGCGTTTTTTTTTTTTTTTTACTGCAGAGTCTATAATGGTCCTGAAGAAAGCAGCTTTTTAAAAGTACGACTAGCTTATCAGCATTTGACATTTATTCTTCTGTAACACTGAAGAGGCACCAAGAGCCCCCACACCTGCAGCACAGTGGAAGCGTCACAAGAGGAGCTACAGGAAACAAGGAAGGGACAAAGGAGGATATGAGGGAGAGGGTATCCGGGCAAGACTCACAACTAAGCTGGCAATGGATGTTCACTGGAGAATAAAACAGATGAACTGCTAAGCTCTTCCCAGAAGATGGTGAAAGACTGTTGTGGAGCGTAGGGAGCCGCGCAGGAAGAAGAGGAAGGAGGAGGTGAAACTAACCAGTGCAGGACACCACGCTCTGAAACAGGGACAAACCCAGGAGACGCTGGACCATTTCAGAGGAACAGAGGAGACTGAAGGCAGTACTCTGGTTTCCTGGTGAAACTAATATATGATATAGACTCATGGCATGCGAAGTGACATATCTCAAGCCTTTGTTTTAATTTGGAAAATTTTGGCTTACAGATTGTAAAAACCCCAAAATTAAAATTTCCAAAATTTGAATATTACATTAAATAAATAAATAAATAATTTTAAACAGAGAAATGTGGGCCCTCTGAAAACTATAATCATGCATATTATGTACTTAGTACTTTGGGCCCCTTTTGCTTGAATTACTGCCTTAATGTGACGTGGCATGGATGCTATCAGCCTGTGGCACTGCTGAGGTGTTATGGAAGACCAGGATTCTTCAACCAGAAGAATACGACATTTGAAGCCCATGTCCAGGACAAGGCTTTCTGGGATCTTTATGGAAAAGTATTGGTATAGTAGTGGTCTCCGAACTGCTTGGGTTAACTAAAAGCTGTTTCATTACAGTCATATCTAGAGAGGCTCCCTTTCGTGTCCTCGACTGAGACGCTAATGGTATTAAGTAGAGATTTTACACAATGCTGAAGGGATGAAACACGGAAAATTGTCAAATTATGTCAGGTGGTAATGAATCATGGTCTCTTTGAGACTAGTGCAAACAGCATAATACCTGCTCTGTGATATATACAAAGGCATTACAAAGACTTTAGAGTAGGGCTGAGCGATATTGACAAATTAAAAAATAATTTGAAAAAGTGAATATCTCAATATTTCTCAATAATATTTCCCAATATTTCCCATATTTTTCCTTTTTCCTCCTATTTTTTTCCGATTTCCTCCACATTTTTTTCTTACCATTTTCTTCACATGAAAAGTGCTTTTCAGTGCTTAATGGAGATACCACACATGCTGAGCCCAGATAGAGCGAGAGGTTGAGAGCTGGAACTTTGAAAGCATTAGCAACAACCATAATCATACTCTTACTCTGACTTCACTCAAAGCACAGGACAAGAAACTCCATTAAACTTAAGGACATAGAGGACATGGACATGTATGTCTGCATCTCTACAAATCCTATTTTATCTGTGTGAGGTCAGCAGCTGTGACCAATCTAGCCATCCATGTGTGTAACTCTTACAATAGAAATTGTTGGTTACATTTCAAGAATTATTGGACCAGCCTTCCTCTTTCCAGAGCATTCTTCAATAATCCTCAACTCTGTCCAATTCACACACAGACCTTCACTTATCAAAAATGTGTACTATATTTAGAGATTGTGGCTACTGTGGATTTACTCCAACACAAGATAAATCTTCCTTGTCATTATACACTGGCACTGACTTCTCTATCAAAAGTTATAGTTACTGCGGCTGAGTATCATGCCAATCACAGCTAGTTTCTAAACATAGCTAAACTATTTAGATAAATTGTTATTTATGTTTGTAAGTATGTAGCAGCATACCTTTTTCCGCCGTCACCACACCGATGTAAAAGTGCTTGTTGTTCTCGTTGAATGTAAAACCCGCTCAGTCATGACAATACTGCCACGTGATTGGTCCAAACGGTCCGGTCTACCAGTGGATTTGAGCCTGAATACATAAACCCAAGCCTTTCAAGATGTGAGTTTTACCAAAACTGAAAATTCAATAATCCCACAAATATTGTGGTCCTGTTTAGCTAATTGAATGAGGATTTACTGAAACATAGATTTTATACAAAATATAAAATGGTTATGTGGCATAAAAAGAAAATATAGCCAATGCTAAGAATCACAGCAATAGCTAGACATGTGCACATTGTGGGTGTATTCAAAGCACCTGTTCCACAAATGTGGCCTCTGGGAGAAGCACAAACATCCCACTCCTTCCTTCCTGCGTCTGTTGCAATGAAGTGCCTCTCCCCAGCGGCCCCAATGACGCTCCAGACACAAGCTAACAAAGGAAATGTTACAGCAGGTAAGTGTCCACGCAATGTCCCACTGTGAATAATTAACTCACTAAGCATTTTCAATCAATTCATTTGTAACAATATTGTTTCAATACAGGATAAAGAATAATCTTACTTAAAGCCAAGCCTGGATACATTGGTGCAATAAATGGTGCAAAATGTTATACACTCAGTATAGCTTCATCACACTGTATTTTAATGACAAGAATCTCTTTTTGTACGCCTTCGAAACTCTGATGAACACTCATTCAGTTTCTCCTGGAAACTCTTTGACCCAGCCTCAAACAGAGACAAGAATAGTATTTATTACTACTACGTGGACAGGCACTTGAGACTGGTTAAAAGGTGGGAGAATTGGTCAATACTGAGAGAGGCAATGACATATCAGGCGATGACACATTCCTGGATTCCTGGATTTAAAATATAATTACTTTTGACGACTGTGTGTCATATACAGATATGACTAATGCTACATAAAATAATTCTGATAGAAATACGACAGATGTCCTTATTTGGTAAAACACTGACAGTGAGGAGGAGACATGTCTGACAAAGAGGAAGGAAAGGTGACCAAAGGGAGAGCTGATGAAGACACGAGTATAACAAAAAAGGACGTAGAGGAGCCAGACAGAGCCAAAATAAAGGTCCTTGTGGGCCAAAGGAATTGGTCTTGGCAAAACAGATGGCAGCTGTGAAAGAAGATTAGGCTCAGTGTCTCTGGTACGAAGCCTCCACATAAAAACTCACAAATACACAGAGCTTAAGGACAACTGTTGCCTGTCACTCCACTGAAACCTCCTCTCCCGACTCCCGGTTCTCCATATAGGTTTCCACTGGGTTCTTTGTTTTCCTCTGGGTTCTCCATTTTCCCTTGCCACTAAAAATAATATAACCATGTCGTCATCTGATATAGCGCTTTAAAAGCTTTGAAGGTTCTCAATATATGTGAGATGAAGATATAAATGTGATATATAGGTGGGGCAAACAAGTACCCAGTAAACCAATCAAAAACAATATCAAGTACTACCTTTTCAATGTCTTCACAACATGGCGGGAGATTTTAAATCAAGAAAAAAAGAAAAAAAACAGCACTGACCATTTCCATGACAAC
Organism: Neogobius melanostomus; assembly: GCA_007210695.1. Lineage (NCBI taxonomy): Eukaryota > Metazoa > Chordata > Actinopteri > Gobiiformes > Gobiidae > Neogobius > Neogobius melanostomus. The sequence continues at coordinate 2,651,993 of VHKM01000221.1, read as the reverse complement.
CAAACACATTAGTGATTGACACAGTGATTGATCTTTGGGTTATTTGGGGCTCTACCAATGCTTGCTTGGAGCTTAACTTGCTTACTGGATTGTAGGGGGTCATGCTTATGTGAGGAGCAATAGACAATAATACAATTGGAATACAATACGCTTTGCACATTTTGACTGTATTTATTATCTTCCTTAAAATCACAACGGCCCACTGACTAAACTGTCAACAAATGCCAAAACCCAGTAAAATGTTTCTGGAAATACTAACGTTCAAAGTCAGCTGATGTTTTGTTCAATAAGGACAGAGGGAAGTGCACAAACAATGTCAACGGAAAGAACAAAGATAAATGCATCAACTGTGAACAATGTTAAGAGCGATGTACTGTATCTTTTTATACTCTAAGCCACTTGTTCCTGTTTCAAAACATCCAAGTGACCCTGAAAATAGTTGTTGGAGTGTTATTGTGTGACATATGTTGCCTTGTGTTGAGTTCACAGCTTGGATGTTTTCAAACTGGCCTTGAGCAACATGAGTGAGAAGGAAAAGAGTCAAGAGTTCCTTATAATACAAATAAACCCAGAGACACAGTGAATCTCTTCATCCGTTGGTTGGTTTATTTCTCATTAGCAATGACACCAAATGTACTCTACTCGTTTCACTTGCTATTGTAGGAGATGCATTTCGAATTGTAAACAGTGAAAATGATCAAATGCATTTCAAAGGAGAACCCTTTACAAGCAGTGTATGGTGAGGAAATGAGCAGAAGACGCCTGCTCTTGCTCGCCTCTTGCCATTATTCCAACAATATGTCTTATACTTTTGAGTCTCTCATATTTACATAGATACAACTGGGTCCCACAGACCAATGAGCTTTACGTCTGTTATGCGTTAACACATAGTTTTCTTAAAGAATCATATTTACAACGACATATCCCCCAGCTGCCTGCTGCCAGGGGGTCAAAACACATAGTTAAAATTACTTAATTAATTAAACTAAAGGTTCTGTAACTCAACCTTAGCTTGTGTTATACATTTTTTTCTCCTAACAAAGTTAATACAGAGCTCAAGCTGTTTTTTTTGTTTTCATTAAAAAAAAAAAAACAATTATAAGTGAAACAAACTAGAAATAATATTAAAATAAAATACAGATAAAAATATTGCACTTAAAGTTTAGGACAGCATTGGACCTTGGAGTGAGAGCTTTTAAACTGAGTGCTTTGGAGGAGGACAGAGAAGCATGAGGGAGTTATTCTAAATAAATAGGCAAATCTTTGTACAACAACAAGCTTCTTAGCGGCAGACCGTGTCACAAGTGTGGAGTATTGCTCAGGAGAAAGAGGGAGTGCATGTCGCTTTAAAGCATAGAAAAAGAAGTGAATGAGTACAAAAAGTCGAGAACCGAGATTGTGAACTGTCAAAAAGCAATGTCCTGAGAATGCTTCCTTGTTTAGTCCACAAATGAGCTACAATATTTGAGGAAACGCTGTTTGGCTGCGCTGGATGTGTTTGCATTTCCTCCTTGAGTTTCCGCAGCAGTTTTTTTTTTTCCCCCCACCTTCTCCTACTGACAGAACAGTGACGCATCATCTGCTTTATGTCACTACTCCAGTCTGTCCACTGATCGTCATATTGTTTCCGTTAACTTTTTCACAGTACGTTTCCACCGACTGACCATGAATTAAGCTTTGAAGAAAAGCACCCAGCTTGAACCCTCCGGCGTCATCCCATCAAACATGAAAACACAAAAAAAACTAAAGACATTCGTACCAACAGCACAAAAAAGAAAAGTGGTTAAAAAAAAAAGACTTTGTGTAGGATAACAAGTGACACAAACAGTACCGGACTGTCTTAACATCTTTTTTTTTCCTGTTCTAACACAAATACAACAGTGATGAGACAAGCCTAGCTCCTCTGGGCCTTTGTAGAATTTCATCAACCCATTCATTCACGCGCTCCTTACACACCCATCCACCTGTCTACTCGGTAAACATGTTCGAGTGCCATAGCCTTTGCCGTGCCCCTCTGACATTACATCTAAACAATACAAAAAACAATCAACCAAAAAAGAAAAACACAAAACCTCTCATCTCCCTCCGTGATTCGCTTCAAGTCTGCCCGTTTTTTTTTTCTTTGCCTCCTCTTGCTTGCGCTTTTTTACGAGTCTCTTATGATGCGGACGAAGCGGAAGTGGCGCTGGGCTTTTTTTGGTTTGTCAAGTCCGAGTAGAGTTCTGAGCGGAGGAAGCGGGGGTATGAGTCCTTTTCCATCAGCCCGTATATCCGCCGCTGTGCCAGGTCGAAGCAGGAGCGAGTCACGTTCTGCAGGTTGTCCTGCGTGTGGTCTCGAGTGTAGGAGTCCAGATTTACCTGCGAGATAAGACAGTCACACATTGGTTAGGGAGTGCTGGATAACACAATTCCGTCATGTGATAAAGCGATAATATCATTTGAAGACTCACCTCCTTGCAAGACTGGATGGCTATGTATTCTGCAAAGATCTTCTTCGCTTTCGATGCCATCTTGGACTGCGACTTCACTTTCTTGTATTCCTCGCACGCCAGCCAGAATTCCAGATTCTCTTCGCTGAATTCTGTTCGCAAGAAAGCCCTGAACGCCGCCAGACCATCTGACACAGAGAAACCAGAAGGAGGAGATTAAACAAGAGCTCGACAGTGCCATGGCAACCTTCACAGCACAAGTGCTCTCAAAATAGCTCAAGCATTTGAGTCATGCTTTTAGAATAAGGTAAGACAAAATAAAAAAATAAAAGACATTCATGTTCCAGATGACATCACTGCTCTGACCTAAATCTACATCATCATTCAAGCTTCCTGTGATGAAAGGATAAAGGATGAGTGTTTTGAGTCAAACTACACTGCTTCTCCTCCCACTACTGCCACATGCCTTTTTTTTTCTTTTTCTTTTTAGTTAATGACTTTAGGAAGAAGGCATCCACAACAAAGAATTGCAGGAACCCATGTCCGCCCGCAGCAGCCATTTGCACCTTTCCGTTCCCATGAATCACTAGTGCTGATAAACACAAAGGCCAACCACAGCCTGTCATTCTTTACCTCATTCTGGTAAGTGAGGTAAGAGGTAAAGGGGAGGAAATTAGAGTAAGAGAGGGGCCAAGGGGAAGCGCAATAAGAAACAGATGTGCTGCCGCTGGCTCTTACTGCTATAAAGCTGATAGTGGGGAAACCAAAATAGCAACACATGTGCAGTTTGGGGGCCAGGGGCACTCGGGATGGGAAGCAGCCATTAAAGTTGCTCGGATTAGGAAAACTGACTCAAAAGCTGGCTTCAACTGCAACAGTAATCCATGCAAGGGTGAGCATGTTTTAGAGGGGCTCAACACCCTCCCCCATACACTCTTCACACTGTATTCACACAACCTCAAAGTGCAAAACCACACACACACACACACACACACACCACACACACACACACACACCACACACACACACACACACACACACACACACACCACACACACACACACACACACACACACACACACCACACACACACACACACACACACACACACACACAGGGGGCTCATTTGCAACATATATTTCAGACATTTGAAAGTAAAGTTGACTTACATTTGTGCGCCAGAAGCTTGTCTAATGAATCTCCCCATTTGAGCGCTTCCTCCGGGGTGGGTCTGCAGATAAAAGCAGAGCGGTTCTTTAACAAGCCCATTTCAGCCAGGTTTCTCATTGTGTGACCCATCCGAATCACTTGGTCAAATTGAATCCCTAGCACGTCCATAAGCCGAATCCACGAGACACCTCTTTAAACTAAGTCTACCCCCCTGCACTGGCTCCTGCCTAGTGGGTGGTTTAGCGCACCATCAGTCTGTGTGAGTCTGCTTGCCCTGTGTGGAAGGCTTTTATGTTCCCACACACTCTGGTGCAAATGAAGGAGAGGCGGAGCGAACTGTAGCCAATAGGAAAGAGTTAAGTGGGAAGCTGAGACCTCCTCCCCTCTAGTGTCTGTCTGCCCCCTGCTGCCTTCTCCTACATGTGTTGCCGATTTCCTGCAGGACAGGTTTCAGACCAACTCCAATTCACACTGGGGAGGCCGTGTGTTACAACTAAACTGCTTACTGCATGCATGTCCGCAGCTACTTCATCACCCTGTGTGTTACTAGACTCTAAGGTATCACGGTGTAACAATAAAACGGGCAAATACTTATTTATAATGAATGTTAGAACAGTAATTCATTTACAGCGGTGGCTCTCAACGGACATACAGTAGCTTCGGGACCTAGCTACAATTTATAATGACAAGCTGCTATCCAAATAATAATGGTAATAAAACAAACTGCTGTAAGGTCCTGCTTATTATCATATTATTAGAATTTTAATAACAAAATACAGTATTTTTTCAGTGTTCTGTTCAGTGAAGCATTGAAGTATCATCTACTAGTTAATCAATGTTATTGTCTTGTAAACTCATGGGACCCAGAGGTTGGGTGTATCACTAGTGAGCAGTAATGAAGCATTCATAGCATTAATTGCATCTGCATTTACATATCTCACGAATCAATGTTAAGGATAGTGTCTAGAAATAATTTGTATTTAATAACGTTGAATAAATTGTGCATCGCTATAATTGCTAAAGTGATATTTATATATGAATTCAAATAGTAATACGACTACACACATTAATACATATACTTATTCTAAAACAAATGCCTCACACTAGTTAGCATATTCCCATACCATGTTTATGTTTACGACAAACGGGAAAAGCTCATCTTTTTCGTTTCTAAAATTTAAAGTGTGTATTTTCCATCCATCATTGTTATAGTACATATAATATAGTTTCAAAGGTCCCATATAAAACGGTATTCAAATGAATGCTCCTCGAACTAATTCAGCATATCCTACCCATTGAATCATAGGCACAATAGAAGTCTTGCCCCTTTGTGACTGTTCAAGGACACACAATGCAATTTAAGGTCTAGCACAGTCTCACTCATCCAAACACACGAGCCAGAAGGCTCTACTTACTTGACTGACTTGGACATGGATTTGTCTAACTTGCCGGCCGGTGCGCTTCCTGGGGATTCATTCCTCCTCCTTAGGAATGCCAACCGGTTCTTCATGTCTTTGGCCCTGTGGGTGGAAGATGGAAAGAAGAAAATTGAGAGTCCGATCCAAAATGTCCACTTTTGAAACAATCCAAGTCAGAGAAATTGCAATGCTAACTAATCCCATACAAAGAACAAGCCAGCTAAATGAAAGTTTGCCCATACATTTTAGTCTGTATCTCAGTCAGTTGTCTCAAGGATCTGAATCTCCTCTTGCCTCTTAGCATGCGTCGCAGTGTCCCATCTATTACTAAAGTCACTGATGAAGTGTCCCTGGCAGGTTCCTCAACAGGGACTGAGCGATTGTGGTTTAGAAGGAGGAGAGAGACTCAATCCTCACTCGTTTCATCACGCCATTATGCATGAGCCCAGAGGGGACACCCAGCAGGAGCTGACCCCAACTCCTGATCCAAACACACTGGGCACCTCTTGGCCCTTTGCACCCCACAACTGACCGCTTGCCATCCTTACATCACACACTCTGACAACCCCCAAGTCCCTACACCAATTTCTGAGCTTTCCCATAATCCCTTGGTGCATGTCCTGGCTTTTCCCAAACCAGGGGCGCTTGCCGCCTCAATGGGATGTGACCTCACTCAACACCCATTTCCGGAGTCTCTGCTTTTGATTTCCACTGTGGATTGACTGAGCCGCTATTAACACAGCAGTGTGGCCCAATCACTGTACATGATAACTGTCCCGCTAGAACCCCCCCCCCCCATCCCAGGAGATCGTGTAGTCCCCAAATTAGCAAACAGTAATAGGCACTGATGATCTGAACAAGACACAGGGGGAGACTGCTGAGGATTAGTGCTCACTGTTATGCAGGGATGAATGGATATGTACATGGAGGCTTAACAAAGAACCCTTCTGCCATCTCTGGCCCAAATTTAACATAGACAGTGTCACCAATCTAGGATGCTATTTTACGAAGACTATGATGAAACAGCAGTAAGTCTCAGATAACAGTAAGAGTGTGTCTTTGGGTATGTTTGTCATTTTTGAGATTCAAAAGAGTAATATTAGAAATTGCACATTGACAGAAACAATGATCCCTGTGATCAGGCCAAGACAGGAGTAGATCAATGGGAAATAAAAGTTCAAATATAAAACTATAAAGTGTTAGTACTAATGGATTTTTCAAGAGTAGAAAATCAGGACATGAACATACTTCCGGAACGGTCTAGACGGCTTCAAAGACAAGTATATACCCAACATCTACACAGCGTCACTCGAAAGAGATGACTCATCCTCAGGGAGAAAAAAGTGCACTATGTGAAAAAAAAAAGTCAGGGGCAAATGTTAAATGCTGCTCACGGATCCAGGACCCTCTCCCATCTTTGAGCAAAAGCAAGTCAAGGACACTTCGACACGTATAAAAGCCCTCGCTGTTAAATAAACCCATAACATTGGTGCTGAATTTATTGGATTCTTCTATTTTTAGCCAGGACTCTCGGCAATTAGTTTTGTCGCAGCGTGTGTTGACTCAAAAGGAGCCTCTTTGCAACTGATGAGGGCAAGATGAGAGAAGTTTTAAGAAATATCATTTCTGAAGAGGTTTTAGGGTTGCATGGCAATGAATTGACAATTCTATCAAGACTAGAGACAACCACGTAATAGATTATGTTTTATAGAAAATTTAACTCTGCCACCAAGTGGGTGTTAATAGATACTGCAGTTTTAATGAAATAAAATAATTAATAAATATTGCTACAACACAAAGTACTGATATTTTGACAAATTTTAACCAAATCTTCAACACTGAGAACATTGTTGATGGTTTATCACAGCACAAGATGAATTGCAGCATAAGATGTTTGTGGTCCGATGGAATGAGAACGTTTTCACTGAAATTGACTGACAGAGCTTCTTAAGTATCTGAGCAACAGTACAAACGCAAGCCAAGGACACATCCTTTTGCACAAGATTTATAATATTGTTTACACATTTTCCTGTCTGCCAGAGACACACGCTAAACCAATTAGATGCTCGAGCAGTTGTTCAAAAAATAGGTCTGCCTATTTTTTGTTGAAACTAAGATCAGAAGGCACCATTAAATAAAGTTAGCTGTGCTGAACAACGTTAGTTAATTGGTCTGCAGCTAAATACCATTATCCACACAGAGTATCACGCAAACTGAGTCCTATGCTTAAATTAATCTGCAGAAAGATTGACATTTGCTTCGCAGAGGATTATCAAATTAGGAGAATCTGTCTTGTAACATGATCCATCCATCTTTACCAGAGAGCTTAAACAGTGGCTCAAATCGGGCCAAACTTGTTCCCATGTGTAAAATGTGCCTTATCTTGTTTAATAATGTGTTTTATTGTAACCTTGTTTCATAATGTGTTTTATCTTTGTAACTAAAAGCCCCCTATGGACAGGTGTTGAAAATTAGCACATGTGCTATAACACTTTAAACAATGCATCTGGTTCGTCCAATGTTAATTGCTATGTCCATATTAAATAAATAAATAAATAATAATAAAAAAATAAAAATAAAATCCCCTCAGACAGTGTTGCCCCACTTCCTTGAAACCTGCCTATTAGACAGGCAATACACAAATTAAGATTGAATGTGTGACAACTTAGCATCTGAGGAGAAGACAGACCAGTGTGCTGGAGAGAAGGAGCTGGAAGTCCTCATCGCTGCAATTAGCCGCAGATTTCTGCACTCTTTATTTCTTTATTCCCACTCTGCTTGGCTCACATTAGACACACTAATAGCACCCCACCGGCTATTCCTGGTGTTCTGAAAGTAGGCTGTCCTCTCTGGGAAAGGCTTGGAGAGCGCATGAGGGAGAGCTACAAGCACACATACTGAAGATCACAATGTACCAAAGCACAAGGCCTCTTCATTCTCTGATTTCTCTCTTAAAAATCCCAAAATGGCACAGGAACAACCTTTGAAAACTTCACTCAGGATTCTCTCATTGAGACAGGCCTGGTTCTGCAAAGCCCTGTCATCCAAATACCACTAACATACTGCGAAAGCAATAGGTCAGGAGTCATTTTACAGAAACATGGCAACACTTTGTGAGCGGTGCCGTGTTCACTGCCAGAGAACTAATTACATTCTTTCTTTTGAATCAAGATCATGATAAAGCTAATCCAAGCCTTTCCTCAAAATGATGTTTTTTTCTTTCTTTTTTTCTTTTTTTTTTTAAAGGGACTGACCTAAATTTTATCTTTAAATATAACCCACGTCACATTTACACTCTCTTAATCAAGGCCTATAATTAGTGCAGGACAATCTCACCTCCACCACGGAAACCACTTTAGCAAACCTATTCCTGAAATCCAGGTGGAGTATAATAAGCAAAGGAGTTTAAAAGACACGCACTCATATGTCCGTGCACACTTTAGATCACAACACAGACAGTGCATATTTCCTCCACTCAAAACAAACTTAACAAGGCACTCACCTTTCCAAGTACTTCTCAGAGAAATCAACCATAGTGGGTACCATGGGTAACAGCTTGTGTGTGGGTTGGCTTGTTGCTCTTGGCTGGAGTTTGACTGCATGTAAAAGCGTGTGTCAAGTACTCCTCGTGGTCAGGACCTTTGGGTTTGTTTGACAATCACATTCCTCTAACCCCTGAGAGGTCTGGGACAGCTTTTTATAGTCCAAAGGGTCCGTGAAGGCGGACCCTCCACTCGCCCAATCACTAGTGTGTTTAGAGACCACAGATTCCTTCCATAGAGGCCTGGACAACCTTGCATTTCTGCTTATAGGTCCTAAACGGTGTGTGTTATTCAATTAAATTCAATTGAATTCAAAGAGAACTATGTTAATTAGAAATGAATGAAAAATACTTGATGTCAAAGATGTCGAGCCAAAAGCATCGGTATACTGAGTGAATAACAACTGCAGTGTGTGAAAAGCACATTGTCATTGCACGCGTTGTCAGTGTACATTAGGACATGTGAATCCCTAATGTACATTCACTTGGTTACATTCCCTTGGTTACCTCAGCGTGGACACGATAGTTTGTGAAAAGGGAAGGCAAAAAGCTAAGCCTCAGCCTGAAGCTTAACAAAATTAACTAAACCAAACTTGAGTTACCTGGCTGTTGTTGCTGCTGTTACCAGTTGTTGTCATTACTATTTCTACAAAACAATACATAAGTACAGGACTAAAAGAGAATTATAATACACAGAATATAATATGCCTGTCCCTACGCAAGTCAAACGTGTGATAATAATGTCAATCGTTTTGAATTTGAGTTTGAATATTTTATTTTGAGCTAAAGAAGAAGAAAAGAAAAACAGAAATATCAATTTAATAATTAGATTGGTATTGGAACCTATACCTGAAATAACTACGGTGTAAACCTGTGAGAAATCTCTAATTACATCTTCAAAAGTAAGATTAACGATGTAGTAATGCTTTTTTTTTAAGGTATAATTCGTCCTATCAATTGGTTCTTTTTCTTTTGGTTTATTCTATAAACATCTGTAACAAATGTACCAAGCTGCTGTTAAAACTGATGATTGTATCGTTAATAATCTGTATCTGTTCAGCTCAGGAAGGACTTGTTTGGATCTAAAATCAATGTTATCTAGACTTTATAATTTATTATTTTATGTAATTGTATATTGAAGTGAATTCGGGGTAGGCACTTACAAGCTTATTGCTTCAACCTACTCCATTTTGAGCATCCACAAGTGTATGAATTTTGAAAGACAAAATGAAAGTAAATTCAAATAAACAAGACTAAAATTTCATCTTGGCATCTTCTGTCATAGCTAGCACTCGATACAGTTATATTTCACTGTACTTATACTATACTTGCTTTATGATGCCAGTAATTGCACATTTTTGGCACCTACATGCACTCATTGATTAGCAGTCCAACACTTTTTCATGTACTTGTGCTGAGACTGCCTAACTTTCTGTTGTGCTGTAGGACCCACCGGCCATGGAAATCAAAGAGGGAACTTTATTTTTTATCTGAAACACACATTTTTGGGTAACAGTAGTGCCTTGGAACCACATATGCATTCATTAGTGATGCCCAGAACTCAAACAATATCTCAAATAAATCCACTTGTGCTCAATTTAACAATCTAAAACACAAGTCTGTTTGGCGATGGGCTGGTGCATTTCTGCATGTTTCCCATGGCTCTACAGACCAGACAAGTCATCACTTTATGGGTTTATGGTAGATGGTTAGGCCCCAAGGGTAGGAAAATAGTGAGCTCAGAGATTGAGGACTGGGGGAAGTCTAACACCTGGACGGAGCCAAAAAAAAAAGGTGACCAAAAAGTAACAAAGGGCAGCTAAAGTGTGGACAACACCAAGGAAACAGCTGTTTGGAGACAGAAAACGCGATACAATAGGAGAGTCTGTAAAAATAGCATAAAAGGAATCAGGGGAAGATGCGTAGGAAGTTGAGGGTATACAGAGCAGAGCAGACGGGAATTGCTCAGGAAAGGCCAGACGGCTCTTTGAGGAAGCAAATGATCCATGAATGAAGAAGAAACAATACATACACTGTGGTGAGGTGAAGTGTATTCTACAAAACAAGAGACAGATTTTAAAAACAGATGCTGCACCATGTTGCTTTGTTGTTTTCGGTTTACATTTTACAAAATAAAACGGGCAAGTCACTAAATCACAATATCATGGAACGTGTGGTATATTTTAGTTGCTCGTAAAATAAAATAAAGACTGTGCTGAATGAACAAACAGAAGAATAAAAGATCACAAAGAAATCAATATTAACTTTTGACAAACACCTCACTTCTTTTTCATAGTGGTTAAAATCACAGAACACCACTGAAACGTGAGTGTGTCAAAGTGAAAGAGAAAATATATAAACTCAATACATTGAAAAAGGTTAAACACAAAACGCCGCTCATAAACAAAGACGAAAGGTCAAGACGAGAGCAACAAGAAAGGCCATGAAAAGATCAATGAAATTTACAGAGAATAACCAATTGCTTTAGACAGAGGAAAGCAATTGACAAATCTACTGATACTGAGTCAATAGGGCAATATGAAATCAAGTATTGTATATGAAGAAGAGTTATCAGTGCATAGTGTGATATAGTCAACATTATTTATGCATAGTGATGTCTTATTGTGAAATCTGAGGCCTAAAATTAAGCTTAATAAGTTATATTTGTATGTGTGTGCGAAGGACATCAAAGCGGTAGATGAAGCCTATGCAACATGACCAATACTGTACCGTACAATATAAAAATGTACATAATACAAAGATGCTACGTCAGATTGCCAGTGAAAACAATCTGGGCTCTCTGAAGCTCCTCAATCATTCTCCTTAATTACATTATGTAACACTACTTGACCTCCTCACTAAAGCTGCACATTGTGACACTCATAGATTTCACGAATCCCTGGCCGATGTGAGTCTTTGAAAATTCATAAAAATGATTTACAAAGACCTAAACACTACCTTTATTTCCTAATTGCATTCTGTTGAAGCCAAGGTTTAGTCATTTTTTAGAATTTATTTTCATTTTGAGTCTACAAATCCAGAAGGCATTTAAAGACAAATGTTCATGTTTCAGAATGATTACACATAAGCAGACACAATAACCTCTTTTCTCAGTTCATTCTCTCTTCCTCAAGAATGGCGTACTGTTTTGCAGCTGCAGTTAAACGCAACAGCTGACAAAAATGCAGTGCACTCAATGCTCCAAAAGGCGTCTGTGGAATTTTAATCACTAAATCTGTTGGTTAACTAAACAGTGCACAAGACCAATGTGCTGTGCACAAGACTGAGCGATTATGAGGAGCAAGGATGACCAGTGAGTCAGTTTTAACTGTCCAGGAGGCGTGAAAGCTGCTTTGTGTTGATGGACGAAGTGTCAAGAGCCCTCATTCAACAGCTGATGAATCAGACAGGCGTCAATACACACATCTCTCACATTCGCACAGTCACAAAAGCCCTCACTTCCCTTGTCTCACGCACATTTGGCACCGAACAGCACATACAATACACGCCTTTAACCACTTAATTTGGTGGGTAATAACTGGTGTTAAAGAGTTGTAATCTAAAAGCATAATGTATGAAATCATGACACCTCACGCGACATGTCAAGGTCCTTCCCTTCTGTGACATTATTGAATAATGCTTTCAAATATTCTTAGCCATTGTTTTATCAAACACATTTAATCCACATTGAATATTTACATTTTGGGTCAATTGAAATGTGATTTTGTAAATTTAATTCAAGTCTCATTTAAAAAGAAAAAGTTGTTATACAGTATGTATCTAATGTATGTCCGTTTTGTTTTGTTCTTTTGTTTGTTTTTTGTTCTTTTTTACCTTATCTGCTATTTCTCCCCCTGTCAAAAAAGGCTCACGTAGTCAAAGTAATGATTCAGTTAGTTCCCAGCAGGATACCACTGCGTGCCTTTTATTAGGTATAAGAAATAACATCCTTTAACATGAACTGTTTGTGAAAGGCGTGAAATGCTTGGGTTTAGCACTGTATACAAATGATCCTCATTAGCATCAGAAAGAATACCCCTCTCACTTAGGCCCCCTGTTATTCTCTGGATATTCCTAAGACTGCGTGATTCCTGTATTTAACACACTTCTAGAATCTACATACTGTTTGTATACAGACTGACTTGCATGAGTGAATTGTTTAACAAAATCAGAACTATTGCACTTACAGGTTCTTGGATTTCTTCTTCTTTGTTCCGTCTGGGCCAACTTCACAGCTACAGGGGGATCCGGAGCTCAGCTGAGGGGAGAGGAACAAGAAGACACACTGCATCATCCACCTTCACTCTGTCAAAGGCCTAGTAGCTTCAATCAGAAGCGAGCAGTGTCCTCATCATCCAGCATAATCAGTGGCTTGATAAAATCCTCAAGTCAAAGGCTAATTTTCAACACATGACAGCAGGGCCCAGCGCAGAGCTCTTCATGTTCCCAATCTGTCTGGTTGATTAGCTGTGTGCTGGTAGCATAAGGTGTCTGCACGGGTTTAGCACAGCGAGACCAGTCTGAGAATGAGAGTGTGTGAAAAACCAAGTCTGTTGTTTCTGCAGGCCTCCAACTGTGCTCTTGGTTCGGAGCCTTAAGCCAAGACCCGTGGTTTCATATTACACTTTTTGCCAACCCAGCATTTTGATAGGTTAATCACAAATGGGAAGCTGCTCTAGGGCGGAGAAGGGGTCAATCTTTACTAATCTGATGGCCTGAAGTTGGTCCATTGTATGTGTGCGGAGCACTAAATAATGAGCCATTGTATTACTGGGGAACCCTTAGCAGCATGGGATACTGGCTACAGATAGCACCACATAGCATGAGTTCCTGTGTTTTGTCTCACAGGGCCATACATTCAGTGTTGATTCGCAGGGGAGTTTGTAGGTGTATATTTATTTGATGATACTTGTTTAAGGGTTTTAGTTTTAGCAGAAAGAGCAGCTTTTCCACAACCCAAACTGTTGATAAGGTCCTGATTGAGACTGTCATCAGCTCCTGTGGTCAATCACAAAACAACAAACGTTTACAGTGCCCCGATTAGGGAGAAGGTGTAGGGTTTCAACCAGACATGTGCACTCAGTTTATAGAAATTAACCCTGAAGCAGGCTTGCTCCAGTCTCTTTCACATGTACATTCTGAGTTTTTATTTACTTTTTGTGAATTTGTTTATTTGTAATGACTGATATTAAAACACAACATGGGACAACACAATAGAATCTGTGATTCAACTTTCATTGTGAAAGCCCTGAAAACACCGTATTTTGGCAGTTCACAATCATCTGCCAACCTTGTCTAAGTAATGTGTGAAGGAGTGGTTGGTGGTGCTGTCATTTAAACAATAAATGATTGTAGATTTGTACAGATAAAATGATCTTTAAAAGTCAGCAAGCTGTCATAATGGGACCGGAAGTCCTTTCACCTGTCAAAGGCTTTGTAAATCAATTGCCGTGCTGTGACTAGACCAATAATGCCAAATTACTCTGGTCTGATTTTTGTCAGTAGAAAATTCTGTATAAAGTTCAATCAAAACTGCTGAATAAATCCTCCTCCTAAATTGGATGACATTTACACCCAGAGATGCCGACGCAGGGCCGAGAAGATTGTGAGGGACACCAGTCACCCTGATAATACCCTGTTCTCCCTGATCCCATCAGGGAGGCGATACCGCCTTCTCAAGACTACAACTGAGAGGATGAGGAAAAGCCTCTATCCTGAGGCCATTAGACTGCTTAATAAACCTGACTCCTAGCACCTCCCCGTAGTAGTATTGTCTTGCCTATGTTGTTTTTGTGGCAGCTGGACGGTACAAAAGAAATTTCACTGCATGTTATACAGTGAGGAAAATAAGTATTTGAACACCCTGCTATTTTGCAAGTTCTCCCACTTAGAAATCATGGAGGGGTCTGAAATTGTCATCGTAGGTGCATGTCCACTGTGAGAGACATAATCTGCAGGAGGGATTTTGGCCCACTCCTCCACACAGATCTTCTCTAGATCAGTCAGGTTTCTGGGCTGTCGCTGAGAAACACAGAGTTTGAGCTCCCTCCAAAGATTCTCTATTGGGTTTAGGTCTGGAGACTGGCTAGGCCACGCCAGAACCTTGATATGCTTCTTACAGAGCCACTCCTTGGTTATCCTGGCTGTGTGCTTCGGGTCATTGTCATGTTGGAAGACCCAGCCTCGACCCATCTTCAATGCTCTAACTGAGGGAAGGAGGTTGTTCCCCAAAATCTCGCAATACATGGCCCCGGTCATCCTCTCCTTAATACAGTGCAGTCGCCCTGTCCCATGTGCAGAAAAACACCCCCAAAGCATGATGCTACCACCCCCATGCTTCACAGTAGGGATGGTGTTCTTGGGATGGTACTCATCATTCTTCTTCCTCCAAACACGTTTAGTGGAATTATGACCAAAACGTTCCATTTTGGTCTCATCTGACCACATGACTTTCTCCCATGACTCCTCTGGATCATCCAAATGGTCATTGGCAAACTTAAGACGGGCCTTGACATGTGCTGGTTTAAGCAGGGGAACCTTCCGTGCCATGCATGATTTCAAACCATGACGTCTTAGTGTATTACCAACAGTAACCTTGGAAACGGTGGTCCCAGCTCTATTCAGGTCATTGACCAGCTCCCCCCGTGTAGTTCTGGGCTGATTTCTCACCTTTCTTAGGATCATTGAGACCCCACGAGGTGAGATCTTGCATGGAGCCCCAGTCCGAGGGAGATTGACAGTCATGTTTAGCTTCTTCCATTTTCTAATGATTGCTCCAACAGTGGACCTTTTTTCACCAAGCTGCTTGGCAATTTCCCCGTAGCCCTTTTCAACCTTGTGGAGGTGTACAATTTTGTCTCTAGTGTCTTTGGACAGCTCTTTGGTCTTGGCCATGTTAGTAGTTGGATTCTTACTGATTGTATGGGGTGGACAGGTGTCTTTATGCAGCTAAAGACCTCAAACAGGTGCATCTAAATGTAGGATAATAAATGGAGTGGAGGTGGACATTTTAAAGGCAGACTAACAGGTCTTTGAGGGTCAGAATTCTAGCTGATAGACAGGTGTTCAAATACTTATTTGCAGCTGTATCATACAAATAAATAGTTAAAAAATCATACATTGTGATTTCTGGATTTTTTTTTTTAGATTATGTCTCTCACAGTGGACATGCACCTACGATGACAATTTCAGACCCCTCCATGATTTCTAAGTGGGAGAACTTGCAAATAGCAGGGTGTTCAAATACTTATTTTCCTCACTGTACATGTGTGTGACAAATAAAGCTAAACTAAAACCAACTCAACTAAACTAAACAACATCCTTGTCCCAAAAGGAAAGAATCATATGATTCTTAAGTAATATTTAATAATTAATATTTAATACTAAAGTTTATAAAGATAAATCATCTTTTAGGCCCTATAAGGCCATTTTCACTAGTACCCACTCAGCCCTATACTCGGCTACTCAGCACTCATCTTTGTGGTAATAGTGTCTTCCCTCAGACTCCAAGCAAGCCAAGTCGATACCAAACAGGACGCCAACAGAGTCTCTACTGATGATTCCCTGAGGAGTGACGGCACAGCTAGGGCTGAGTCTCATAAGTTTTCAGTAGTTCTTAAAGTTGTAGTTGTTGGTCTTCCATGTTTTAGTTTGAGGTACGACAATGCCTTTCCCATTTTCTGCAACGGAATACCACTCAAGTCAAGCAAAGGCAGCTGAGTACATGAGTGTCTGTGTAGCTCTAAGTAGGAATTGGTGGAAACAGGGCTAAGTAGAAACTTGAGTTCAGTTTTAGATGCTGTGTTTTTCAACATGCAGAGCCAGTCAGGGTTATCAAAATCACACGTTACAAATCAAGCATACATCAGCTGTTTTTGCACAGGGTAAACTTAAGGTCAAATAAAATGCTAATTCAGAGTCGTTCTGGAGTAAAGCCAGGGAACTGGAGCCAAGGCCAGTGAGTTCACCACATAAACAGATGCAGCTAAGTTCACCCCATTGGGTTTATTATTTTTAGATTTTTCATGCTTATTATTACAGACCTTAGCATGAGGCCCTGGGCAGATTAAGTCGTTTCTTTTTTAGTTCTCATTCTAAAATCCAAAAAGTCCCGGGCCAGGCCTTGGTCATCCAAGCATATAAGCAGCTCTAAAAATAACTTTGCTGTGTGTTGCAGTGCACATGCCTCACTAAAGATAATAAGAAAACACCCCAGCAGCCCACTGCCCAGGGTTAAGATGCTGATTTACTGTTAAGTAAAGGATGTATGACGCGAGATAATGCCTGGCATATGTGTGTGCACACCTGGGTACATGTGTGACCTGCACGTGGCTGGAGACAACCTTCTTGCATGCACATGCACAAAAAATGTGAGCTAATGTGTTGCCAATGACATGGAAGAACAGTTGAAAACATCTATGCAAAATTGCATGTGCCTTTGACCCCAGGGACACGAGCTGTTTTTTCCATCTTTACATGCAAAGCCTATAAAAGGTTTTTCTGGTGATTCAGATATAGATTCAAATAGGCCTGAGTTTGAGGAGATGAGACCTTGCGATAAAAAAACAACAATACGCAGCACAGTTTTAGAATCCATACAGTATGTCATGAAGGTGCATTTATTACAGGTATGCACTGTTCCTGTTTGTAAATAAGCCCCTAACACTTTGTGCAGCTCTGTAAGGCAACTTCTGTTGAGAAATTGGTCTCTACAAAAACTATTTGATGTTATTTGATTGACTGTATTAAGGCCCTGCATCCAGTAAAGTAGCTGAACTGAATTGTATATGTCCCATACACAAAGGCAGTAAATTAAGTAATATCCAGTAAATTTAACAAAAGTCAAAGTTCTTACAGTTGAAGTCTGTATGATTGCAAAATGAGGAGAGAGAAATTCTAAAAGTAAACGATCTACCCCCTTTGCCTTATTGGACTTGAAATCAAGAGGGGAAGGTAATGAAGCCCGTCCTCGTTCCCTGTGCACAGGAAAGCTCGTCTCATTGGTCCACGTGTAATCATGTGAGACTGTGATTTGTTGAAAAGATCAAAAAAGTGTTTTTTTGTTTGTTTTTGTTTCATGTAACTTACCTTTTATCAAAATGCAGGCCCAGTAAGTCATTTGTATGCATTCTAAAAAAATCAGTAAAAGATACAGACGGCAACTTTGAGAATTCCCACAAATGGTCACGTTCGAAGCTGCCAGGGGGGGAAACTACTACTTACTCATCTACTACTCCACCACTACTTTTCTACCAGAATAAAGCTACATCACTGCGAGAAGCGACAATGTATCTTGCCAGTGGGCCAGACCGGACTGATGGGGCCCCCGGGCCGCCAATTGTATAGTTGAGTACAGATTCTTGTTATGTCCTACCATTCAAAGACCATGTCCCCTACACACTGGACTTACAGAAACTAAAGTTGACAGTGTAGTGCAGATGTGGGCAAACTACGGCCCAGTGGCCAAATGTGGCCCACCTTTCAATCAGGCCCACAAAAACCTAATCAAGCCCGATATGCACTGGCTTAAAAGGGTGAAAACCTCACATTTTTCTCTGACATTAAGAAAGATAACACATAACTGCCGCTATGCTGTTGCTTTTTAAATGTGTTTACTCAGTTGGAGTCTATTTGAGAACAACTTAACTATTTGAAACATTTCTATTCTCAATTGGTCCGGTCCTCGTGCCAAGGTCAAAAACCCAATGTGGCCCTTGCATCAAAAAGTTTGCCCATACCTGCTTTAGTGCATGTTTCTCCATTCTGAGATTCTGTCTCTATAGTTTTTATTTGTGCAGTGACGTTTTAAGACCTGGCACATGGGTCCTACCCCCTGTTTAAAAGTCTCCTGGCACCACAGTGATTAGGTACAGTAGAGTCGTAGTTGAATATGAGTCACTTTGACAAAGGGCCTTTTCTGTCTGAAGCCACTGTAACTGCAATAAATATTATGATTTTAAGGATTGCAAAGGAAAGAAAAAATACTGGCACTCTTTTGGAACTTTCTTTCATGCACGTACAACTCTCTCAGTCAAATACCTTTATCACAGTAAAGTGGAATAATATAGACAGTTTAATGTTATTGTTCCGTCACCTAACAAAATGGAACAGAAAGAATAAGAGTCAACTATTTAGATCACTTTCGATGTGCTTCCTGACCCTTTTCACAAGGGACTCCCTAATGGGTTGGCATTTCATCTGGGCTATATGTGGCCAGCTTAAAAACCTGCATAAAAATAACGTAAAACATTTTTGTTTTGTTTCTCAATCAGAGAGGAAAACCCGATTTCAAATTTTTCTAAAACAATAAATTCATTTACCCCAAAAGTGCTGTATAAGCCCTTTTAACAACACCCTTATTTACCAATTCCCGATATACGAATAAAGTTTGGGATTGTGATGTTATACAGCAAAGCTTTACGGGATTCACAGTGGACGTTTTTCAAATGAACTCATGGAGATTTTAAAAGGTAAAATACTGGAGTTATTGTTCATATTACAACATCCGAATGTGGATTAACCAGTAGTGACTCAGAGTTGTTCCGTGACTATTTTCGTAACTTTTTGGCTTACGTTTGCTAGTACCCACAAACATGGCGGATTTCTTTGGTAACAGTGAATTTATAATATTTCATCCCAAAGTCTACTGCGATCTCGGCCAAGGTTTAATAGAGTTGCGCATGCACACACACGCAAGACAGAGCGGAAAGTGGGCGGAATATGACAGGACTGACAAAATATTTGCCGGACAGGGGAATTTCAGTTAGAAAGTATTGTAATGCTGAACTGGAAAACCGTGTCGAAGCAGTGGAAAAACTCCCACAAAACAGAAAAGAAAAAGCGGAGGGAGGTTAGTCTACGGCTGCCAGTATGTCAAGTATTACTCAGTTACCTGGACATAATAAATTAGTTATAATTTCTTCATCATATTGGGTCATGATGTACGGTCATACTCTGTCTGTTCAGCCATAGCCTAGGTTCCAAAATAAATAAATAGACTAATCGTGACGCAATCGCTAATGCTTTGCTGATAGCGGTATATTATAAAACTAAAACTTAAAGCCCTAAACAATGTTCCCGCCTATCCCTGCACCCAAACGCACAACAGGACAATATTTTAAAGTTCTTTTTTCACTGCTTCACCTTCTGCCTCCAGCTGACCTCATTGATGACATAGGTCAGATATACACTCAGGCTCTGCATCTGCTAAAAACATAATGATTACAGAGGAAGAATTTACATTTGCAGTGCTGCCATTCAGCCTTTACTCCAACAGATGTGATCAGAAGTTCCAAAATATGTCCTTTTGTTTACACATATTAAGTAGCCATGTGATACGTGTTCTTAAGAGTCAGGGCTTTAAAATGCTACAAGAGAACTGGAAAGGCATTCAGACGCCAATAGGGCTGAAATAACATGTCGGTCACAGTGAGAGTTACATAAGGCTGTATCTGCTACACACCGAAAACTCTGCATTTTGACAGCACTCATATCTCCATGTACTGTAAATCAAACACATCCCACCTTCCGGTTTAGAAATTAAAGTGATATTTATGATCATAATAAGCACTTAAATATTACTAAAATCATGAAGGTACACCAAAGAATCCAAGGCAAACCCCAGCTTGGGCATCCACACTTGGACAAAATGCAAAACATCTAAGGAGTCTCCATTTCAAATACAGTAGGGGATGTAGATTGGCTGGACTGTTCTAAAAATTGCCGTACAGTATTGGGTCATCTAATTGATTATATGCCAGGGCTTTACACAGGAAATGCGAACATGGTGAAGACATATGTCACGTGACTGTTTTTTTTGTGTGTCTGGACATGTGTGGTAGATATTGTAGGTTATCTCTTAACTTTATGATCTCAAATAAGGTAAACTGAGCAAATTCAATTGATACCAATACATTTTGACATCTCTTTGACATGTTAGAGCCATATGAACTATCTCGGGCCCTGAGAACTTCAGGGAGGGGTCTCCTGGTGGTTCCCAGAGTCAATAATAAACACGGTGAGGCTGCGTTTCAGTTTCATGCAGCTAAAATCTGGAACAGTCTTCATGAGGATGTGAGACAGGCCTCAACTCTGACAATGTTTTTTACCCCTACATATGAAAACTGAAAGTATTTTATCTGCACTCTTGCCTTTTACTGTAATTGATTAATTTTATGTTGATGTTTGATTGATTGATTTGATCTGTTTTCTTGTAATTTTTCTGCAACTGTGAAGCACTTTGAATTGCCCTGTGTATGAATTGTGCTCTACAAATAAACTTGCCTTGCCTTTTGAGGGGATTTTTATGTTGCTGTAAAATGTCCATATCTTTTTTTTTCTTTTTTACGATGGAAGAAAAAACAAAAACAACAAGAAACGAGTAATGATAAAGAAACAAAAAGTACTGCTTTAGTATCAACTCATTCATACACCAAGGTACAGCCATAATATACAGTAGGTAAAGCAGATGTGTGCAGAAGTGTTTTGCCCAAGGACACAACAGCAGGTTAAGTGAAGATGAACCACCAAACCATCAGGGGAGAACGAGTGAATGTGTGTTTTTGTACCGTTTAACTTAAATGATGAGTTTAAAAACATACTGTTGAGTTTAGCCATGTGCTCACTGCTGCTGTTCTGAGAAAGAGTCAGTGCGGTGATATGAATCAAATAATAAATTACAATTGTCAAGTTGGACTGATTCAAAGTGACGAGGATGTGACGTCTGAGCCATTAGCTTGACAGAATAACATCCATCTCACTCTGACAGCTTCGTGGCGCCAAGGCCTTCACAGAAACACTAACAGTAATATGAAATGTGATATCTATTTAGAGAGGTGAAATAGTGTGCCATCCAGGTGCTGCTGCGGCCAATTGTGAGCCATAGAAACTATTGACAGCCAGAGCTGGGGGCAGCACGAGGTAAAGGGATTTCTTGGAAAGCATGTGTCAGGGTGAGTGGCATGAGGGAGGGAGGGGAGGGACGCGAGGAATGTTGCGAATGGGACTGGCAGTACAACAGCTCTGCAGTGATGAGGGTCACCCAGCTGCCGGTGTGAAGGTGGAGCATGAAATCTAAGTGCAAGTAAACTACACACAGCAGGTTTGCAATTGCATGGGGTTTGTCTGTTTTTGGAAGAAAGGATCTTTGTAAGTGAAGCCATGGTGTTTCTTGTATATTCCACTCTAAAGAAACTCAAAGCCAAAGAAACTATTCAGGATGTTGTATTCATCATTTCAAAGCTGAGTGACTTCATTAAGTAGTTTTCAGAGGGAATCTACAAGTGTTTAAGACTACTACCATGCACACAGCACACTGTTCCAACCTCAGCGTTGTCTCGGCGCTTCTGTTTTGCTTTTTGTTTCTTTAGCATTACCTGTTTTTTGTTGTTGTTTTTTCTTCCATCGTTAAAAAGAAACAAGAAAAAAAAAGATTCAATCTCCAATAAGCTTAAATTTCAGACCAATCATATGGCACTATTACTATGAACAGGTTTTACATAGCCGACAACAAGCACTTTTATCGATACAAAGGAAAAACACGAGCTATGCTGCTTCAGACTTACAAACACAAGTAACATTTTTAAATATTAAATTGCTTTAGTGATTGTTGTTTACCTGCTCTTTGAGACTTAGCTGTGATTGGCTAATACGATGTTCACTTGATCCAATCTTTTTCAAATATCCCCCCAAAAGTACGTCCTCTTCCCGGACTATTTAAACTGGATTACTGTGTTAATATGTAAATTGCACTGTAATATCAATTTAGCTGTTGCCATGTTATTTAAAGCTGGCTCTTAACATAACTTAAAAAGGACGATGTTGAGTACGAGCTGAGCAGTTTGCAAACAAAATAATTTGTTTGTTCAGTGACGCTGAATCCAAAACTACATTATGGTCTCATTGGTTATACTGGTTATTGGTCTTATCGGCTACTGTAATATTCACAAATATTTCAGAGGACTTTTCTGACAATTTCATGAAATCCTTCCATACACTGACAGGTGCACAGAGCCACCTGGGACAAAGTGTCATTGGTGTTGCCATCATGACCCTGTCTGCTTCAAATGTGTGACAGGAAGTGACTGATAAAATTCCACAATACACCTTTGAATTCAACATCAGGAGCTACAATTGTATAAATATTGCTTGTTTCCATGACCTCAGTCTTATTCGGCAGATAATATTTTATATGCTGAACCACATAAGCATTGTCTGGTATGACTGTGTTTGTGCTACTGTGTTAAAAGCAAGTCTAGAACCTGGCAAGTGTGAGCTACATAGTTGGCCAAGCACGATAAGTTCTCAAATACTCACTGTATGTACCGTTTTTTACGACACGCAGAAGGCACTGTACAGAAAGTTTAGTCCTTTTAAGCACACAAATCAAGAGGATGCTGATGCTTCTTAAAACAGTGGTTGGATAACAGTTAAAATGTCACTTTTACCTAAGATGTTAGAAAACCACATAAATAAATAAAAACACTGTTTGGATTAATTGTTGTGTGTTCAAACCATTAAAGTAGGCGGCAGATAGCAACGAACAGTTGGTTGTTGCTCCAACTCATTTCTAGCTCTCACAAATTCCATATGTTCACATTAATAAATTAAGTGGACGTTTTGGAAGCGTGTACAGCTTTCTCAGACTGTCACGTGAAGTAGAGCGGATGGCCATATAAATACATTGCGGTGACATAAAGTCTATGTCTATGCGTTAGCGATCAATAAATTCACATAATATGACTTGTTCTCTCTGCCTGTTTTTTTGTTTTGCCACAAATTTCTGTATTTGCTTTAATATAAGTAAATAAGTTGTGTACCCGAGCTGAAATAATAGAATATACTGAACTTGCACTTTTGAGTCATACTGTACACTCTAAACTGCAATATTTCAATCCAGATCTGTATGTCAAATAGCTTTTATGCAGTCCAACCGAGGCTCATCCCAAGAACCCATCTGAAATACTGCTATGGCAACAAGCGCTAGACACAACTAACACAAGGGGCCTTCTGGATCATGTCTAGCATGAAGCAAATGTCATGACAAGACTTTGCTGTAGCAATGGTGGCCTCCACACGTAAGTTCATCTCCGACAATAGGCGACCCAGTTGAGTGTAATAGTGTATGACATCAAGTTATGAATCATAAAGAAAAGACAAACCTGAAGTCAGGGCAAAAGAGAGAGACCGTCCTGGTTTCTTAGCTGGCATTAATGACAAATCAAACAAGTCAAGTAGACATGCAAGATGACTCGACTTGAAGCAACTATTTAAATGGACATAGTTAGCTAATCGCAAAGGCTGCAAACAAGAAAGAACACCTGAAGTGTATATGACAGGTTTTTAATCCTTTTGTAAGCATGACTATGACTTGGTTTGCTTTGCCACATACAAACCGTAAAACTTGTCCAAAAAACTGGGATAACGTTTGATGCGCCACTTCTCTTGATGATAGCGACCAGGAGCTCATTCGGTCAGCAATAACAGTTTGTCAGGGGGCATGGACACAATAATATATTTTGTTTGTCGTCTCATGACAAATGTCTATTCCGAATTACGTGGCTCTATGACAAAGTTTACATTGGCCCCGCCCCCATTATATTGAAAGAGCATTTTATCACTAAAAACTGTGCAGCAGTGGGAATTATTAAACAATGCACCACAATATTATAGTATTAGACAAAGAATTACAAAATGTTATTATAATTGATTTGTTTTTTGGTCAGGACAGTGCATGTTAATGAACATACATGGGACTTGCACGTAAACACGTCAGGCTGTTAAAAGGCATGCTAACAAATCAATGGCACAATAATAAATGAGAATGGGTCCAGTGATGGTTAACTGTTCTACTGATAAGATAAGTGTTAAAATGGTGAAATTGTATTGTCTTTTTCCACCTGCGATACTCAAAGCACACTGCATAAATTAAGCAAAATACTGTTAAAAAATGTGATTTTGCACAATATGACCCTATACACTATGAATTGAATATATAAAATACTCAAATATAAATAAAAAACAATAATAATGTATTTTTCTCCAAAATTCAGAGATTCACTACAAAGTTGAACTAAAGTAAAACCCAAAGCCAACTGATAATCCTTTCCAATTATCCAGGCCTGAGACAGATGCAAACAATCAAAATAATTCTTTGCACATTTGCTGACCCCTTTTGGCAGGTTTTAGGATCTTACAGTGGCACATGAAATTATCCAAGACACAAACTGAAAATTGCTTTGTTACTGAACTGATAATAATAATAGCACTGCTACAGTTTTCATGTTGCTCGCTTCCATACGCATTACTCATACTGTAACATGACACAGTTATTGTCACATGTGGAATCAATTGGTGAATGACCAGCTCTGGAGCAGGAACCTTTGAAATTTGATGTCTGACCTCCATGTTACTCTCTCCAAAGTCAAACAACCAAATGATCTTTTGCAGAAGCTTTCAAACCTCACACTAAACCCCACAAATAACATTGTGACTTAACAGACGGGAACAGCAAGTTCCTACACTCTTGGACTCGGATATCGACACTAAATGTCAAGCAAGTTACAAAAAGTGATCAGTTGCCTCGTCTGTAAAACTATTACTAATAAAGCTGTATTAGTTGGATCAGTAGGTCTTCATAGCATGTTTACATAAGTAGCCTTGTGATTTAATTTGTGACAAGGTTCAGAAAGCGGAGCGAAAGTAAGGCAAAACTTTCCTGGCACAGAAAGTCGTACGCTTTGAACTTGAGAGAATTAAATCATAACAAAGTTCGCCACTGGACAAGGTTTTCCTTCTCCATGGGTTCCTTTTTCCCTTCTGCCGGAAAATTATTTTAACTGTGCAGTTATGTCACTCTTAATACAATTTCAATGTAATACATCCCTCTTGCTGAGTCATTTATGTGTTAAATTGATTTTGAAGAAAAATGTATCAAGGTGCCCTCTCGTTCACTCAAATCTCTGATTACAGAATATTCCATAAAAGTCTTTTATGATTTCATAGACCGCAAGTAAATGCATTTATAAAAATATGTGCATTTATATGTGCAATGGACACATACATTCAACAACTAAGATCTAATTAAAATATTTGTGTACTGTACTGTGAGATATTCTTTTCTTCTCTTCCTTATCCTTACAAACCGTCTTCTCAATCTGAAACTACCGCGTGTACAGACAATGTACCATGGCCACATTTTTCCCTTATGATAGACATGTTTAGAAGAGGTGAAAAGCAGTAAAAATGCAACCTTTGAAAATGTGTCCTTTTGCAGCACTTTACAATTTCTTTATGATGAGGAAAAGTATTTCTTATTTTCTGAATTTCCTGTATTTCTTCATGTTACTGTCTTCTGAAGGCCGTCATTTAATCAGACTTGAAGTATCAGAAGTGTTTTCATTTGGCCTCAAGCGCTAATACAGGGCTTCACTGATAAAGCACTATTACATTACATTAACAACTGAGCAATCATTTGCACTGTTAATATGAAAACCTTCTCTGACTTTTTCTTAAGACGTCGATAGGTTATATGTAGATCTCACAAGGTGTATAATGGGGTCAAGATAGATTATTATTCAGGGTTAAAATTACCCAATAGGCTCCGGCCTTGTCGGCTGCATTCCTCCATCTGCACTGTTCACACCGACTGCCATTTAAGGCTGCAGAGTCGGTATGCTGAGCACAGACCGACAGAGGAGCAGTGACTCTCATAAACACAACACATAATTAGCTCTGTCTTATTATACCTAACTCTCTTTTGAAGTAATCTGTGTCTAAACTGGCACCCTACGTTTGCCTACTGTGTGGCACTACACTGGTAAAGGAAGTGCAGGTGTATTTCAAAGATACAAATGTGATGAATGGTGCAATAAATGTAATTATCTGTTTGTTTGTTTGTTTGTTTGTTTGTGTTTGTTTGTTTGTTTTTACAGGAAACCAGCTTGAAGAGGTTTATTATGCCCTAGATCAGCCATTCCCAAAGTCCGGAACAACGCGGCCCCTTGTCGATCCGAAATTGTCTTGGGGCCCCCAATAGAAAATAATTTATCCTATTCATTGGAATGTTCTTATTGTTTTACAGGTAAAATTACATAAAAAGCAACATCTAGCAATGACTGGGGTTTAAAACTGGTTTCAAGTAATACATTTTAGCGAATAAATGTATTTTTCCTTTTAAAATATATATTTTTTCAATGTACTTGTTTTCTAGACAAGCTTGGGGGCCCCCTGTAGTGTCTCCAAGGCCCCCCAGGGGGCCCCGGACCCCACTTTGAGAACCACTGCCCTAGATGATAAAGACTATCATTGAATGGAAGAATGATTTACAGACAGATATATCAGATGATGAATGGTATAAATCATGCTTGTTGTCTCAAACTCAAACATTTCATGTGCAATCTGAACTCCTTCAATATAAATGGTTAACTAGGCAATATATCACCCCATTAAAATTGCATCATTTCAACCCAAACATCCCGGACACCTGTTACAAATGTGGAGTTCAAAAGCGGTCACTGTTTCATTGTATGTGGGAGTGCCCTAAAGTGAATGTTTTTTTTTTTGGAAAGAAGTGTCACATTTATTAGGTCAAGTTGTTGGAAAAGTGATTCCTCTTGATTCCTCACTTTGGATTTTAAATTTGTACCTGGCAAACCTTGCCCTACTTGGTGCAAACAGTAGGGCTCTGATAAATATATGACTTTTGGAAGCCTGAATGCCTTCCCCTCAAACCCTCTTTCATGTTTTGTTGTTGTTGTGTTTATTTGTTTTTTGTTTTGTTTTCTTGCCCCTATGGTGCACAGTTGTTTGTATAACTTTAAAACCAATAAAAAGAAGTAAAAAAAAAAAAGACTATCATTGAAGAACAAACACAGTCTCATGAGGAAAGACACAATGCCCTCTAGGGTCTATCTGCTGTATAACAGTAATAATTGCTTCCCGTTAGCCTTGGAGCTGCACTCCCTACACAGAAAACAGCACCTACCGTTTTTTTTTTTTCATATTGTTAAAATTAAAAATACTTACTACTGACGCTGATATTTTGCTTTCTGAAATGGCACCAAAGTGAACCATAGAGCATCAGCACGTTGTGAACTAGTGGCATCCGTACAGTATTACTGCAGTCATATGGACTGACTTACACAATGAAAGACCCATAGAAAATGTATAATATCAGTATGTCAGATATTAGAGTCTTTTCATGTGCAGTTGATATTTTAGTAGGTTTATTGGTAATTAAATTTCTACATAACGTTTAGCAAATGTGGGTTTAAATTAATAACACATAAGGAATTCACATGCTAAAACTAAATATAATGAAATTGTAAATGATTCAATTGATTGTTGTTTTAAATGTTTTTTGGTTTGTTTTTAAAGGTTCAAAACCAGTTGTAAAAAAAATTAATAGAAGATGAACTACTGTGTTTAGTGTAATGTCACATTTTTACCACTTGATGTCACTCTCCTGGAACAAACTGGCCTTTGCTGAAGCTTTATCTTCTCTTTTTCTTTTCCACTTCTACATGTACAGCAATGATCACATCCTTATCTTTAACATTATGCTATAAATTAAGAGGTAACACATATTCACAAATGTTTGGAAAAAAAAAAAACTGTGTTGTGCCCGGTACTGTTTTGAACACTGAAGAGTATAAAATGTGGTAAAGTGCAATGTAGGTCTTACCTTCCTCCCAGAGAAGAGCATGCAGAGCTGATGCATAGAGCCCCCATTTTTGGTCAGCTCTTTCTTCAGGGTTTTGGGGGAGGGCAGGGTCCAGCCTCCCTTGTGCGCACCGCCGGCCTCCAGACAGTTGATGGCGTTGTCCGAGGTAAAGCAAGGTGTGCGGGGGTCCTGGAGAAGGCTGCCTTCACTGTGAGTGCGGCGGCGCAGGGAGTTCTGGACACTCAGCCTCCCTGCTCCTCCGTGCTTCTCACAGGTGGCCCCTTCCACCATGCTGCGCCTCTTGCTGTCGCTCCTCTGCAAGTACGCATCATCGCTGTCTTCCTCATCCTCCTCCTCTTCCTCAGAATCCTCTTCATCATCGTCATACTCCTCTTCGTCGGTGTTGGGTGAGGACAGAGCGTCTGCGCTGAAGGAGCGGTCCAGGCGCAGCTCGGGGATGACAAAGGAGGAGGAGGAAGATGATGGAGGTGCGTTTGTGTCAGGGGGTTCTGAAGCATTGTCCTCATCAGTGTTCAGCATGGCCAGGTTCAAACCGCTATACATGCCATTTCTCTCCTCCACAGCCCCCTCCTTCTCCTCACTTCCCACACTCTTTCTTCTCTCACATTCCTCATACTCATCGTCTTGACTGATCAGGCCCTCTTCATCTCTCCCCATTCGCCACAAGTCCATTTCGTGGCCCTCCATGCTCTTGCAGTCTTCGCCCTCAGTGGAAGGGGGCGGCGTCGGGGGAACCTTGTGGCGGTCCGTGGAGCCCAACAGGCCTCCTCCCAGCGGCATGTACACCTCATCCAGAGGTGTGAGGGGCTCGGAGGTGTGCGGGCTGCCCAGGGTGGGGGGCTCCGACGGGCTGGAGGGGTACAGACTGCTCTCCTCGCCCTCGGAGCTGCGGGGGGGCAGGTGCAGACACCCCCCGCTTCGGTCTCCAGCGCCCCCCAGTTCACACGAAAGAGCATCCACCTTGGGCTCCAACATCTACGAAAGAGAAAAATATTATTAGACACCATTAACAATAATCTTTCAATGGCTTTACGAATAAGTGACACACGTTCTTATTTGCCACTGCAACACCTTGTGAATTCTCATCTAATCTTGGAGGCTAAGCTTGATGCACCTTTAGAAATGCCAGAGGGTTTTAAACAGAGCAGATGTCAGATGAGGTTACGTTTTTCCATCTGAGAATGTCACAACTTAGAAAAGGCTTAACCAAAAGCGAGTGCCACATATGTCAACAGTTTATCGTTTACCCATTACAAGCCCCGGCATCTTCTATAGTAATGATTGGCAGGGAAAGATAATACGATTAATGTAGGTAGAAAGAAAGAAAGAAAGAAAGAAAGAAAGAAAGAAAGAAAGAAAGAAAGAAGATCCAACGATATGCCGACGTCAAAAATAAAATGTTAACCATATCAACTCCTTATGAATAACTACAGTATACAGTAACTGTGAGTAAGAGCTATAAGACTGTTCCCAAATCCCCTCATATGCGTGCCTAATTTACAATGCTCTTTGTTTGCTGTTGTGTAAATCTTTAAACCATGAAAACGGTGTAAAATATCTGATAGACTTTTTTTTCTTTGGAAGATAATAATGTCTAAGCTGTTTAAACATCTACTGCGACTCATCCACAATAATCCTGTGTGAATGAATGACTTGATTTACTGTGAGTTGACCTTTTTAATAAGGTCTGTCCCCATTTGTATGTTGAAACAAATCTTCCTGTCCTTGTAGATTAAAGTATGTGGTTATACAGTGCCATGAAAAATATGCCCCCTTCCAGATTTCATACGTTTGTTTATATTTGTCACATTTAAATAGTTCTTATCACAAAACATTTACTAAGAGAAAGAAAAATCCCAAATAAATGCTCCCTCTAGTTAGTTGTGATTAACCCGCTATGCCAAAAGTCAAACATGGTGGTGGCAGTGTGACGGTCTGGGGCTGCTTTGCTGCTTTAGGACCTGAACAACTTCCTATCATTGATGGAATAATGATTTTGACTGTCTAACAGGCAATTCCTGTGACATCTGACCATCGAGCAGGACATGGATCCCACTTCTGAATGGCTCAAAAGAATCAAATTAAAGTTTTGGAGTGGCCAGGTCAAACTCCGGACATAAATGGAGATGCTGCGACCTTAAACGGTCATATGGACAGTTCATGCACAAAACTCTCCAATATGGTTTAACCAGTTCCATGCCATCCACCACCTGCACTCACAGATCTTAGACATATTCTCAGAAAATAGAAGGTCTTATGTGGCATTGTACTGGCCTATAGGTTCCCATAATAAATGTGATAATCATTTGAAAATGCATTTTGGTTTGACTGGGAATGTCTCTGTGTGATCTGGAAAATGTCTTGACGGTCAAAATCATGTAAGTGTAATGAATATAAACAAATGTATGAAATCTGGAAGTACTTTTTCACGGCACTGTATTTCTTTAGCGCTTTTCTACCTGCACTGGGCACTTAAAGGAACATTAAGGAAATGCTAATCCATTCACTCACACAATATTGTACAGACACCCAAGAACACAAAAACACAAATTTACGATTATAATACAACCCACTCTACCGATTGAGCCACTTGTTATGCACTTGTCATGTGCACACGGTGCTGCTGACGGTTTAAGATATGCTGTGGGACACAATGGAGCCACGGGGTCCTGTTTCCTCTCACATGCACCAAACACACAACAGAGATCACATCACATAACAAAACAATCATCCTCAGTCTATGCAATTAATCAGATTTATGAATATAGAGTTTTCCACATTGAGTGAACCATGGCTCCCAATAATGTGTGGAGGAACATACAACATACAGGTCTCGGTAAACTGTCGGCAAATGCTAATACAGTATAACCACGGAACTTAACTCTTGCTTTTACCATTCAGATTAAAACAGGGGATTATAATTTGTCGTGTTCATAAATAAACTTGGCCTGAAAAACACTATTATGAAATTAGACAAATATTTCCTGTGTTCATAGCATTTTGCTTTCACATGCTCAAGCCGTGTATACGTACTGTATATTGTAACTTGTGTGCTTTGATGGTTGTCAAAGTTCAAACAATGTGCCTTGCTAGATTAGATGTGATTTAATGCCTTGCTGGCCAGTTACTCCTCTGATGGGATAAAAGCATACCAAATTGCCTTGTGTATTTTCCCTGGCATTTGTATTGGAGACAGACCTTTACAACACGTTACAGTTTCAAATCATTCTTAAGCAAATCTGCAAAGTTATGGAAAAGCAAGGTTCCAGGTATTTCTGCAGAAGTGCTTTATCGAGCGTTTCCCCGTGTGATAAAAAGAATTGTGGCTTTTCTTGCACTATTGATATGGCATTAATACTGCGATAACGATAATTAGTCAATATATTGTGAAGCCCAAGTTTATGTATGTATTCATGGCATGGGTGGAAAATAAAAATGAATTTATTAAAAGAAGCAAACCATGCATTACATTATTCCCTCGTATAATAACAGGAGAAATGTGCCGTAAGAAGCACACAGAATCCGACACACACAGTATTAGAATTATTCAACAAATTAGTTCGACAAACCGTCCCAAATTCTTTCAGATCTAAATAATATAGGCGGACTTACATGGACTCGTTGCAATGTTTCCCTCAGCCAAATTGTTCACCAAATGTCAGACTCTCAAAAACAGGAAAACATGGACATTTAGAGAATCGCCCGGGGACAATCACGTGACATCTGTCCACTGTGTCCAGCTGTTACCATGGCGATTCGAGTCCCATATCCCCCAAGAGCTGCTACACTGCAAAAGATAAGTACCTATGAACCCTGAACAAATAAGTGTATGAGCCACACCCTCACCCCCCCCATAACCACTGTGCCCCAGCTAAGGCTATTTCAATCCATCTGGTTGATCTTCTTAACGGCTTAGCAATATTGCCCTGTCCCTTAAAAAGTGACACTAAAAATATGGAAACTTTGAAAGATTAAGTGTAAAGGGCCTACTCCTGATTTTCTGTCTAGTACTGAAATTTACTACAGCAGACATATGTGAAACAAAGATATTTGTGCACTATACATGCAGTATAAAGTATAAATTGTGAACCAGCAGCTAGTCCCCAAAGACTGTGAAACATGCTTTTAAACTATCACTATGAAGAATTGGGACGCGAGAAATGTGTTACAAATATAAGAAGGATAAAAAGTTATATAAAGGACCATTTATTGGCAGCTTCTGTATTACATATACTGTATTGCAGTGCAGACTCAGAGCTTCAGTCCCAGCTTCGTGTTCTCAACCTGACTCTGATGAAGGCTAGAGGGACCTGCGTTTGCCAATACAATGACTACAGTAATTGCTTTTCTGCAACCTTATATTGCAATTGTTTTTTTGTTTTTTGTTTTCAAATCATTGACTGACTTATTGATTCCTCCCACGACAAGTATGCCCGGAGAAATCATTAGACTCCCAGATCAGGTTTTACTGTTACAATCAATTTGATGCCCATGAAATAGAGTCCCTGTTGGCTTTGGATCTTCTTCTGATGGATGAGCTAACACGACAGAACACACAACTTTTGTAATAGTGTAGGACCATGCTTTAGTTTAGAATCCTGTGATGTTAAAGTCAGATGGAGGGCAGAAGTCAAATTTGTAAACTATGGCAATGATGGTGTTCGATAGAAATCACCCCCAAAAATAAATGTACAAATGTTTTTCCTCATGAGGGCTGCATACTTTTAGGAGGGAAAACATTTAAATGAATGAAATAAAAAAGCATCAGGGAATTGGAGATGATTAAAACATTAACCAACAAAATACACTTTTAGGGTCAAAGTAATGCTCAGGACCTTTTTTCTACTTTTATTCATAGATGTCACACATTTTATTTAGAAAAAAGTCTGGTGCCTAAACGGTTATTGTGCAGCCCTATCGCTCATTATCATTGTTAGATATTGGCTGCTCAACTTATTTACTCTGTGGTTTAAAGTCGTTTCAAATGACAACATCCCCAGTAGTCAGAGTAATGACAAATCATTAACCATCAAGCAGGTCAAAACATCTGCAATATGACCGTCTATGTGATATGTTTCTGTAAGCTCTCAGTCGTACAAAAGTTCTCCATCATAAACAAGATCCTTTGACCATTGTCTACTAAGTCTCAAGCGCTGAGAAATAGATGTCCCAGCAATTGACAATTTTAAATTAAATACATGACTCTTTCTAATAGTCAAAAGTGCACAAAATGGCTTTCAAAATAGGAAAAGATAATGTAACTGAAACCCATGGCTATGGATAAGGCGGCACTAGCGATGTATCCTTAAGAACCAATTTCATCCCCCACCATGTAGTTTAGTGTGCCAAAGATTACCACAAAAAAAAAAAACACAATTATGAAGAGGAAATTAAAAGATCTGTGAGATAAAACACTATATGTATGTGAAACAAGCTTAATGAAAAAGCCAGCTGCCTTAACTAGCACAGTAGACTTATATGCTCTGTTAAATGGGCATTCTTTTTATTTGTACTATAGTACTAATAATATGATACTCTGTGGATCCATCATAGACAAAGATCCTTTGACCTTTGTCTACAAAGTCTCAAGTGCTGAGAAATAGATGTTCCAGAAATTGACAATTTGAAACTAAATACATGACTCTTTCTAATAGAGGTAGCCTGGTTTTACCATACCCTCGTACTCATTTAGTTTCGTACAAGGGTCTGGATCTTCACAATTGAGCTCCGTTATCAGGTGGGAGGGGTGAACTCCTTTGAAACGATTGAATCTCATTTTCTCTAGCGTTTGGTTGTGACGTATGTAATGCGCCCGTGTGAGTGAAGCAGCTATCATAACTCTGGGAGCGTTCCTTGCACATTCGAAGCTTCAGTTTGAATTCTGGATATTTGGGAGCCGAGCCAACGCATTGATGAGCTTCCATTACTTTTGTATCCGCATTGTTGAACTGCAACCAGCTGCGGCGCAAAGCTTGACGTCCCTACAGCACCCGCCTCCCCCGCCGCTGAATGTAGGTTGAAATTCAACCGATGTAATGCGGCCACTGAGATCAGACCCAGACGTACATGTAGGGAAATTATAATTGACCGGAGTTTACGGATGGCTAAGGCCAGGCTATAATAGAGGCTGACCGATATGGGTTTTTCTAAGACCGATGCCGATATTTTGGGATGTTAATTGGCCGATGTCGATATGCTTGCGATATTTTGACCGATATTTTTGACCGATATTTTGGCTGATTTTTCCAAATGTCTGGTCTAATAATCCTGGAAAAACAAACACTTGGCTCCAGCACTGGCCGATTTTATTTGATTACTTTAGGTGATCCAATCATAGCATCTGTCCCAGCTTTGATTAGTTGTCGTTAGAGTTAGCATATTGTTACTAGCCGCGGCATTTTGCACAGCGATCAAACATACAATTGTGGAGGTTAAAACTAACTCAGCGATTGAATTCTCCATATTCTGCATTTCAAAATCACATGCAGCATGTCCATATTGAGGGAGGTTTAGTGAAACTTGTGTTTAACAAACTTGTAGCTAACCAATTTTCATTGCAATGTTTCTCACCTCCCCTGAGGCTTAGGGAGTTGTGGGAGGACTCGTTTTAAAGCCCTGACTTTGCTCTTTCCGATGCAAAAAATGGGTAGTCTATCATTTGTCAGTCGGTCGATCGGTCCCGGATATATCGGCTTTTTCTGCGCTAGATCGGCCGATAGCCGTATTGTAAAATCCCCAAATATATAACAGTCCACAAAATGGCTTTCAAAATAGGAAAAGATAATGTAACTGAAACTGATAATGTGATACTCTGTGCATCCTCCCTCAAGTGGAAATATTACAGTAGAGCATATTGTTTTTCATTACTGATCTTCACACGCACAGAGCTCTGGTTGTTTACTTGCCTTACTTTGCTCAAACCATGTTATGTGAAGTCCCGCAGTATTCAAGTCACCAGGCCCACTAAGGATACAGATACGGTTAAAGCGGAGGAACGTGGTTTTTACAAGTATTTGGTCATAATCATTTGAACATACAGTACAAGTACATTTTCTTGGTTGGAAAATCACACATTGATCTTAAACACCTTACTATTGGGTTCAAGTTCAACAGTGCAGTACTTTTGGACATTGACATTGGTATCCAAAGTTGCAGCAGCATGCTCTTTTGTAGCATCTAAGCTCCAGTGATATTCACGCAATGCTCGGCAAGAAGGGCTGATCCGTGCTAAGAAGTGAGAGCTGTGCAGGAGGGAAGTAGAGCACATGTTGGTTACGGACAAGAGAGGAGCTCAGGGGAAATTGGAGGCAGGAGACTAAAACATTCAAACATGCATTAATGACTCAAAACACAACTTCAAGTATGTTTTTGATGAGGGAGCAACATTGTAACACTGTAAAACACACGAAAGACTACATTTTGCAGATCTCCTGTTTATAATGCGATCAGTTTTTACAATTGAAGGTTTAAAGTTGTTTTTTTTTTTTAATGAACCTGCCCATATGTAAATTCGTATTCATGCAAAAGCATAGCTCCAAGCTTCTATCCAAAGAATTGCCTTGGTTAATGTTATGTTATGTTCAGGGTCCCCAAAGAAATAACATCTTACCGTTATAGCTCTTCAAAGCACAATACAATATAATTGACAGAAGGGGCTGTCAGTGTGTTCATGTCAGCGCAAGCCAGGCCTTTATAAATTGTAAAATCAGAGACGATCTGGGATCACTATGAGATCATTGCCTGGTGCAATATCAATACCTCGTTACGGGCTGACATATAGATGATCAATCTCTAAATGGTCTAATTATGTGCGGTGTGATGCCCCGTCCTCCGCTGCCCTCTATTTCACTGAGAAAAGAGCAATGAGACTGTAATGGTCGTTTATCTGTCAGAGGCTGCTATTGTGAGATCAGGCCCACAGGGAAGAAAAGGGCAAAATGGATAAAGGCGCAAAGGAGCAAGTGGGGAAGAAGCCTGTAGATCAAGGACTATAAGCACAGCATAATGTCAGATCAATGTTGGACACACTTTGAAGCCGGCAGCGACAAAAGGACCAACAATGCAAAAGAACTTTGTGCCGTCTGTTGTACATATTAACAGCATTTATCCAACTCTCATTAATATTTAAACTGAAGCACGGTCTCTTATGTTCTCACCAGAGGCATGCAGAGTGGAGCCCTATCTTACTTCCACAGACACTTTCACAGACATAAGATTCACAGCATGTGATGGCAAAATATTTCCTATTTTAGGCTCGGTAACCATCACCATTTGAGGATGAGGCCATTACTGATATAGTCAAGAGTTTGGGGGGGAAAAATTTCATTGACGTAACCAGCCTCATGACGCTCGGCAGCTGAAGACAATGTGACTACTGAACAAGACTGCAGAGGCTTTTGGAGAGAGATGTCTTCTGACTGCGCCGTCATGATTAGTGCAAAAATGTTTTCTGCTTTTTTTTTTAGACTGGAGCAAATCATGAGTGTATCTTTTGTTATAAGTTAAGGAAAAATACAAACAGCTCAAAGTTCAGACCATCTGCTATTGATCAAGAACAACACACACATTTAAAACAGAGAGAGTTTAAAACGAGCAGAAGAAAGTTTATCTTATATTCTATCTATTTGTTAAGGGCAAGGTATAATTTAAGCTTTTCCTCTGCATTTGACCCATCCTTATGGCGCTCTGGGGACCCACCTCCAGATGTGGAGCCAGGCTAAAGGTCAGAATCGCCTGGATGGAGGATTAACCTCTTGTACGTGTTTTTAAGTAGTAGGTGCACCTGGAGGAAACCAACGCAGGCACAAACACACTTTCATTCATACACCACAGCACACAGACAGTGGAGGAAAGTCAGATGAAGATGATTAAAGTGATTCATGCTTGGTTAATCCAGGTGCTTTGGCTTAAACCTGGAACTATGAAATATTGAGGTGGTAATTTATGTAGAAAATGTTGAGGAATTTGAAAAGTCAAGAGTCATATCATTAAGATACAGTGGAGCTGGGGTTTATTCATACCCATGTATTTATTTCAGTGTTATTATGTTTAAAAATTGTAAAATCTGTTTGTGCAGGTGTTTTCCATCAAAGACTAGCTTTGTCATCTTTACTTCTTTGTTAACGTCTCTCATGAAACGGAGATCATTAGTGGTGAACACTTAAAAAACAAGTACAAATGATGGCTGAGAAACTTTATCTTTGATTTAAAAATAGAAATCTACACTCAGGCTTAAAGGTTGTATGTTTCTGTATTACGGGCGAAGAAGCGAATTCACCACAGACCAAAACGTTTAAGAATATTGGAAAGCAGCGTAACAATGCCTGGTTGCAATGGGAATACTCATATCAGTATGCCCGTCCTTTGTGCAAACACAAAATACACTTAAAGTAAAAATAATTCCGTTTGAGAATTTTCTATCTATATACAGTGGGTGGCATAAGTATCGGCCCCCCTTTAACTTTTCGACATTTTGCCATGCTATGGACCATAAACATAAATATATTTAAGTTAAATTGTATGTGAAAGACACACACTAAGTGACACACAATCTAAGTGAAATGAAATTGATACATGATTTTGAATATTTTTTATAAATAAAAAACTGAAAAGTGGGATGTGCATAAGTACCGGCCCCCTTTCCTTTTAGTGCAAACAATTGCCTTCAGAAGTTGCCTGATGATTTCTGAATGATCACATGTTGACCCAATGTCTAAATAGAGTCTACCTGTGTGTAATCTAATCTCACTTCAAATACAGCTGCTCTGTGATGGTCTCAGAGGTCTGTTAAGAGACTATTGGGAGCAGACAGCATCATGAAGTCCAATAACACACCAGACGGTCCGAGATAAAGTTATTGAGAAGTATAAAGCTGGGTTAGGTTAT
Organism: Neogobius melanostomus; assembly: GCA_007210695.1. Classification (NCBI taxonomy): domain Eukaryota; kingdom Metazoa; phylum Chordata; class Actinopteri; order Gobiiformes; family Gobiidae; genus Neogobius; species Neogobius melanostomus. Next base: position 2,613,869 of record VHKM01000221.1, on the reverse strand, counting down.
AAAAACATTTCCAAAGCTTTGAACATCTCTCAAAGTACAGTTAAATACATCATCCAGGAATAGAAAGAGTGTGGCATCACTGCAAACCTACCAAGACTCGGCCATCCTCCTAAACTTACTGACCGAACAAGGACCGCACTGACCAGAGCTGTTACCAAGAAGCCTATGATGACCCTGGATGAACTGCAGAGAGCTACAGCTCAGGTGGGGGAAACTGTACACAGGACAACTATTAGTCGTACACTGCACAAATCTGGCCTTATGGCAGAGTGGCAAGATCAAGCGATTTTTGAAAGAAAACCATAAGAAGTCCCGTTTTCTGTTTGCTAGAAGCCACCATGTGGCCTCCATGTGGCTTCTAGCAAACAGAAAACGGTATTCTTATGGTTTTCTTTTAAAAATGCCACTCTGCCATAAGGCCAGATTTGTGCAGTGTACGACTAATAGTTGTCCTGTGTACAGTTTCCCCCACCTGAGCTGTAGCTCTCTGCAGTTCATCCAGGGTCATCATAGGCTTCAGGCAACTTCTGAAGGCAATTGTTTGCACTAAAAGGAAAGGGGGGCCGGTACTTATGCACATCCCACTTTTCAGTTTTTTATTTATAAAAAATATCATGTATCAATTTCATTTCACTTCACGATTGTGTGTCACTTAGTGTGTGTCTTTCACATACATTCACTATATATTTATGTTTATGGTCCATAGCATGGCAAAATGTCGAAAAGTTAAAGGGGGGCCGATACTTATGCCACCCACTGTACATGAAAATATACACAGTAATAAACACTGTCTCTCTGGAAAAAATTTACAAGGTTCTGCTATGGTATATTACATTGTCAATCTTGTGATAAAACCTGGCATTTACTACTATAGTGTAAATTGTATCTTATCACATGTCCCTTAGTTCACCCTTTTTTATACCTCTAATCTTTTGGCCATGTGGATGAATAAATCACATCAGTGGAGCCGCGCCAATGCACTGGAATAAAGCAGCAGAGAGAAGGATGCAAACAAACAAACTGTCGCACGATATAGTGTCCACTTATCTATTATGTAATTGAGAAGAAAGTAATACTACCAAGTACACTACAATACTGTTCAGGGGAATAATGAGTAAGTAGGTCGGGGCTACACCAGGCAATAGAAAAAACGAGCGCAAAAGCACAAAAACACGCTGATTAAACTTCACCGATGGCTGAATATAGCAGAATGGCACACAACGGTGAACTCTCAAGTCGCTCATAGGCGCTCAATAATAAAAGGTTAAGGCGAAGGTGTTATTTATCGCCCCTGTATAGGGAAATTTCACCCATCCTTCAAATACTAAGAGAAGTCTTAGTCTTGTTTATGTCCCTGTGTGACCAAACCCCGCCCTGACTGCCAAATCCACAAAATCACCAACTCCTAGTAACCTTATAAAACCTGCTTAAGAAAGAAGAGCATTTTGCACAGCTCATGTCCAAGGATGAGCTTCCAGCATCCCCCAAGAGTAAATGAAGATATATATCATGAAGCCTACCTGAGAAGTAGTTCCGGGTTACAGTCCACAAAGGGGAGGCAGAGGCACTGCACACATTCCTGTCAAAGTGGCTTACTTCCTATGACAATCTGTTGTGTTGAAAAGTATTTAGAGATAGCTGAAGGTTGTGTGTGAGCCTGTCAGCGGCTGGGCCAACTGAACTGTGCACAGGGATGGAGCAAGGAGGGGAGGTGGGGGGCATACAGAGAGAGAGAGCGAGTGGGAAAAGAGAGAGGGAAGGAGAGGGAGCAAATGCCCAAGAGGCATCGAAGGTAGACTCCCAAGCTGCACAACAAGGGATAAGGAGCGTCACGCAGATAATAAGAGCGGACCAACAAGCACCGTGGAGCATATGTGTCTGTGTGTGCTGCTAAACCATCTTTAATGTACTCCAAACGTGTCGCTCCACAAATATTGCCATGTTTACACTGCCAAGTTCATTTGCACAACACCCCCGTCATTTCTTTGTGACGACATTAAGGCCCCCAAGATCCCACAAGAGGCACAAAGCAAACAAGGGACACATCTCTATTGTAAACGCACACATTAAGAGACAGAGACACAACTCAAAGACTATTTTGGCATAACACTGAGATGTTGGCTTCATGGTAACAGCATTTGCTACACACACCACACATCACCATTACTTTGATTGAATCCTGAAGCAATACTCAAATTACGGTCAGGTCCATGTGGCTGAAGTAAAAAAAAGTATTGTGCCAATGTCGGATAAGAAAGTGAAATAAACACAAATTGACAAACTAATAATAAATAAGTGTTGAAACGGTGTAACCTCATTTGCAATATTCACAACAATTGCCCTGATTTATGTTTTTTTCTCTTTATTTTGATATGGAGGCTTTTCTGAAGCCTCCCAGACTGCAGTTGTCTGAAGGATTCTTAAAGAGTAACCTTTTAAATAGGTAATACGTAATAATCTAAACACATCTTGATCATTTTCTTACATTTTGTTAGTTAGAAATGTTACACTGGTGACATAATGACTTATTTATAAAGACAGGCTGCCTGTGTCAAAGGTACTAGATGGTTTACCTTGTTTCTACTGTGTTGCTTTTGTGTAATTCAGGCTATATCTGCAGTTAGAGCTCGCGCCTCACAACAAGAAATGTCCCGGGTTTGATTCCCATCTGGACGGGGCTTTTCTGTGTGGAGTTGCATGTTCTACCCCTGTCTGCTCCGGTTTCCCCTACCACTAAAAATATGTACAATAGGTTCCCCTCTCAGGCCAGGACTCCCCTGTAAAAATGATTCTTAATCTCAATGCGACTTTCCTGGGTTAATAAAAGGTAAAAATATCCACACAAAGACAAAACGCTTATAATTTCAGAAATGTTCTCCGTAAACACAGAGCCAATGTGTGCGTCCACATGGACTGACTCACATCTGTGAAAAGGCCGCGATACATCTGCCAGGCCTGTGTGAGGCGCTGAGGTGCTACCAAAGAACAAGACTGTAGTAATGCATGCGCAGTAACTTTCTGAATTATAAACAAAACACCGCTGGTAAACATGAAACTTCTCAATGGATTTTCGATCTACAGAAGACACGAGGAGGTTATTCTTCAGACTCAGGATTGTGCAGACACAACACTGATGATGTCATTGTTTTAGGAAAAGTTTTTTCCTAAAACAATGAGGGGGGGGGGTCAAGCAGGAAGCATCAGCTACAATCAGACCGTTTTGAACTTCAGGGATCAGATGGGAGACACATTGGCCATGCGGACCGGGGACAAAGGCGCACAGAGGGAAACACAAAGAGGCCACGAACGAAACGAGGCTGAAGAAACACAGTGGTACAAGGGGGAGCTCTGCCTTGTCTGTAAGTTTCTGAATAAGGCAGTGTTGGTCAGGAGTCTTTGGCTAGAGTCACTGGGTGTGTGCGCCCGCTTGTGTTGTGCCGTGTCTGTTGCAAGAGTTCGAGCTGCAGTAATAACTGCAGTTTTACGTGGCAACATATAGGTCTCATATACATCTCAATAACTCCAAATCTGTGACACTTTTTCCCTTTAAGAGCCAACTTCCCTCACTCCCCGCGACACAAACAACTCCGCTGCCTCTGGGCTCCAGTATCAGATGGGGCCTTGAAACAGCTTGGGTGTTTTTTGTCTCTCTGGAGGAGGAATAAGGAGGTGGAGAGTGCTTCCTGATTCCTTAGGACCACGGGAGGAGCTCGGGGTAAACAGGAGGAGCATTGTAGCTGCTACTACGACACTCAGAATAGTGTCTGAGAAGATTAAAAGATTTCTCAAACATGTGCAAGGGCTTAAACGACTCCAGGTACAGTATGTTTCGATAAGGGACCATACACTCTAAATCTTGCATATTATCCACCTTTGAACTGGTCCATGTGTGACAAGACGAGTGGTAGTGGTATTTTTATTAATAAAAGCCAGACAACCCCATCCAGTATAAACTGGAAATAGATGTGCTTCAAGGCACACAGGTTCGACCCATAAGGACAGAGGCAGCATGTTCCTTTTACATAGTTTAGTTTATTTCTATGTTGCATTGTTATTTTTGTTGTTGTATCTTTCTGTTGGGATTTCATACTTTCTTTACACATATCACAGTTTTTGTTACATTCAGTTGAACAGTTTGTAACCTTTAGCTCTCAGTTGGTTCACAGTTCTCATTTGCTAGTTTTTCCTTAGTTTTTCAGTTGAACACAGTTGATGCGCATGTAGTTGGACTTACAAAATGCCCAGGAGCAGGTCAACAAAATGAAAACTAAGTAAGGGGTAAGCAAGACAGCAGCGTGGTGGGATCCACCTAAATGTAAATACAAAGGTTAAGAGTTCCTAAAAACCAAGGCTAACCACAAGCCACGCCCATCTCTAGCTCAAGTCGGCCGGTCCGGTGCTTCGATAGCACCCCGGTTACGCGAGGGCCCCAGCAAACCCCAGGCAATGCACCAAGAGAGCAATGGACGCCAAGGAGTGGTGCGCGTTGAGGCTCTCAACCACCCGCGACGCTAGAATTACACTTGCGTTAGCGGCTAAACCAATAGTTAGGAATGAAGAATGAATAAACCATAGCTACCTGGACCCATGGAACAGCACGCACAACCCTCGGCCCAGCCCAACCAGGCCAGAAGACGCCAGTGAGGAGACAGAGGAAGCGCGTGTTAACCAGGGTGGCTTTTATACTAATTAAACGTTAGCGCCATCTGCTGTCCGTTTTGATAGTTAAAAGCATATATTTAATCAAGTTATTCTAAAATACAGTTAAATAAAACTGGTAATGCCACACATGCAACAGTAATTACAGACATCAGATTCTCTAAGAATAAATTTAGTGTGCTCATTGATAAACATTGCGACTCTTCCTGGGTGACTAATTTACCACGCTTCCCTCCCCTGGGGACTCTTCTTACCTCTTTGACTCTTATCTCAAGAGCCTCTCAGAACGACGCACAAAGACTGTTTTATCCCCTTACAATGACAAACAATATTTGACATGGAAAGGTAAAGACAGTCTCGGGACATGGAGGTAAATGATTTGTAAGGAAAAAGAACTAAAAAGGACCATTTAAACAGAATTAACACACCTTATCTGAAGAAACAGGTACAACTTTCTTGAGTCTAATGAGGACCAGCTATTTTACATGTTCATATTATGTTAAATGCTAATTAGAACGTAACCCTCACATGCAGAAAATTCAACAATTAGAGCTGGGCTATCAAGCTGACCGCAAACAGTATTTGTTTAGTTATTGTGTACATATTTATAAAGGAAAAGGCCATTTGACTTATCTTCTCAAAAAACATTACAGTCACAGAATACAGCTTTGATGAACAGTTCCTAAAGTTCCTAAATAAGTAACCTTTTATATGAACTGATGCAAAATATTGTGGATGAACTAGAAAGACACATCATCAGGTCATTGAGCAAACAATACACATCGTAATCATAGAAAGACTTCCAGTCAAGTCAATAAAAAAAATCCTCTTTGTAGTTCAAAATGACAACATACCTTATTCACAGGCATCTGGGTGTGTTTGAGTTTTAAGTCTAGGTCCCAAAGTAGAACAAGCGAGGCACAATGAGCCTACTCGCCGATGGGGCACATACAGAGCGGCAATTCTGCTCATTCAATGTAAGAGTATGCAATTTCTTCCTGCTAGTTTCTTGTTCTGTTATGATGCTGCAGTACCAGCTCCTACCTTAGCACAGAATAAAATGAGAGCCGCCGTGTGTTTGTGTGTGCGCAAAGACAGTGAGAGAGGTGGGGGGGAAGAAGGAGGGGGTAAAGGACGGATTTGGTGACGGAAAGGGTGGGGGAAATGAGAAAATATAAAAGAAAAAAACACAGATGGAGCAGAGCAAGATGGAGGTGTGAGAGAGAATGAAGGAATTCTAAAAATGTCTCAGATTATCAAACTGCAATAGTGGGGATGTTGTAGAGCAGATCAAACACAGACCAGCCAGTGTCCTTTCGCTACACTCTCTTTCCCCTTTACATGCTTCAAGCGCTATTTTTAGAAAGTTGGTTGGTAGCATATAAACGCAGGGAATCAAAATCTTTCAAAGAGGAGGATATTTTGGGCCATGGCTTACAGTGAACACAGTCAGTCCCCTGTGATAGACCTGGATGGTGTCATCATATAGCTCAGGTAATTATGAGTAAACTTTGAATGGGGTACATAAAGCATATTTGCTGAGTACTGCTCCTGCAATAAACCATTTGAAATTGATTTACATGATTTATCAAGGAGTGGGATTGGCACAAAGGCTGGTGACTTTATACTGCGAGATTTACAGCTGCATAAGCAGAGTTCCTTTTCTTTGCATAACACAAGTCGAAGCTTTATAAACAGCAGCATTTCTTCATGACAGGGCTAATGGGATGTACTTTTGTGTGAGGAGCCTATAATTAGCAAATGAAACAATTATCTTGCGTAGCTCCGTTGCAAACTAGAGCAAAGTCTATCTCTCAAGTACGACAATCTGTGTAATTAAAATAGCACAAATGGATTTCATGCCTGACACTACCTTCCAAGTTAGTGTGGCTCTGTGGTAACTGCTAAATGTATAATATATATATAAGACTCATGAATAGTGAAGGTAACGGTGAGCTAAAGTAAATGCAAATGCTTTTCCATCAAAGAAAAACATCAATGTTTAAAACTGAAAAGAGATTAGTTCAACTCTATGCATTTTGTCAGTGTGTGTGAGTGAGTGGTGAGTGAGTGAGTGAGTGAGTGAGTGAGTGAGTGAGTGAGTGTGAGTGCGGTGTGAGTGGTGAGTGGTGAGTGAGTGAGTGAGTGCGTGTGTGAGTGAGTGAGTGAGTGGAGTGAGTGAGGGGAGTGGGTGTGTTGAGTGAGTGGTGGTGAGTGTGTGGGGGGGTGAGTGAGTGAGCGGTGAGTGAGTGCGTGGTGGTGAGTGAGTGAGTGCTGAGTGACGTCGTGTGAGTGAGTGCTGAGTGAGTGAGTGAGTGAGGTGAGGAGCGAGTGACTGCGTGAGTGAGTGAGTACGTGAGTGAGTGCGTGGTGTGTGAGTGAGTGCGTGAGTCCTTGAGTGAGTGAGTACGTGAGTGAGTGCACGGTGAGTGGGCTGTTTTACTTGGTAGTGTGTATCTGATGGTTTTTGATATACATGTATTGCCAGTCGTGCTGAGTGATATCGGGGAACCCTGAGTGATGTAACGAGAATGGCGAGTGGCAGCAATGAGGATGACGAGAGCGGACACGTGCCTGCGGGCAGGTGCGGCGGGACGGGTGGCAGGCGGGGCGCGGACGGAGCGGGCACGGAGCGTGAGGGCAGCGACGAAGTGCAGCCACGATGACGGAGCTGACAACAAAGGAAGGACCGTGGTGATGGGAGAAGTGCACACGAGGAGAAACGGACTGGAATGACGCGACCGGTGGGACGCAGTGGCGGCAGTGACGGTGCGTGGAGTGAGCGACGGAGGCGGTGAGCAGCGAGAGTGACGTGCGAGTGGACGTGCTGTGAGTGAGCGAAGCTGGTACCTGAGTGAGCGACGACAGACTGATGTGCGTGATGATGCGATTATGAGTGAGCCGAGTGACTGTTGAGTGGCGATAGATGTTATTGCTTGAGCGCAGTGATGTGACATTGAGTAGCGATGTTCAATGTGACTGAGGCGGTGAGTGAGTGAGTGAGCGAGTGCTGAGTGAGTGCGGTGAGCAGTGCTTGAGTGAGTGAGTGAGCGAGCGAGTGATGGTGAGTGAGCGAGTGAGTGGCGTGAGTGAGTGCGTGAGTGGAGTGAGGGAGGGGGGGTGAGCAAGTGAGTGCGGGAGTGAGCGTGAGGTGACGACGAGTGAGGGCGAGTGCGTGGTGAGCGAGGAGTGATGGTGAGTGAGCGAACGAGTGCGTGAGCGAGTGAGCAAGTGATGAGTGTGCGAGCGAGTGACTGCGTGAGTGACGAACGAGTGAGCGAGCGAGTGAGTGCGTGAGCGAGCGAGTGACTGCGTGAGTGAGCGAACGAGTGCGTGAGCGAGTGAGCAAGTGTATGAGTGTGCGAGCGAGTGATGCGTGAGTGAACGAACGAGTGAGCGAGCGAGTGGTGCGTGAGCGAGCGAGTGACTGCGTGGTGAGCGAACGGTGCGTGAGCGAGTGAGCAAGTGTATGAGTGTGCGAGCGGTGACTGCGTGAGTGAACGAGAGTGAGCGACGAGTGAGTGCGTGAGTGAGCGGGTGAGGGAGTGAGGAGCGAGTGACTGTGAGTGTGAGCGAACGAGTGAGCGAGCGGTGAGTGCGTGAGTGAGCGGTGTATGAGTGAGCGAGCGAGTGACTGTGTGTGTGAGTGCGTGAGTGAGCGAGTGAGTGGTGAGTAGCGAGCGAGTGACGTGAGTGAGCGAACGAGTGCTGGAGCAAGTGAGTGCGTGAGTGAGCGAGTGTATGAGTGAGCGAGCGAGTGACTGTGCGTGAGTGCGTGAGTGAGCGAGTGAGTGCGTGAGTGAGCGAACGAGTGCGTGAGGGAGCGTCAGTGCTTGAGTGAGTGAGTCAGTGCTTGAGTGAGCGAGTGAGTGCATGAGTGAGCGAGTGAGTGCGTGAGTCCTTGAGTGAATGAGTACGTGAGTGGTACGTGAGTGAGCGCGTGAGTGAGCGCGTGTGTGAGTGAGTGAGAAAGTGAATGCATGAGTGAGCGTCAGTGCTTGAGTGAGTAGCGAGCGCATGAGTGAGTGAGTGAGCGAGCGCATGAGTGCGTGAGTGAGCGAGTGAGTGAGTGAGCGAGTGAGTGAGTAAGTGAGTGAGTGAGTAAGTGAGTGAGTGAGTGAGTAAGTGAGTGAGTGAGTGAGCGAGTGCATGATGAGTGTGTGAGCGAGCGCATGAGTGCGTGAGTGAGCGAGTGAGTGAGTGAGCGAGTGAGTGAGTAGTGAGTGAGTGAGTAAGTGAGTGAGTGAGTAAGTGCGTGAGTGAGCGAGTGAGTGAGTGAGTGAGTGAGTGAGTGAGCGAGTGCATGAATGAGTGTGTGAGCGACCTCTACTACATAATAAAGATGTAGAAACACAGTCTGAAAAGAGGAGGAAAAGCTTTATGACAACACAACAGCTGTGGTTTTAAATGCTTTTCCGAGCCGAGCATTCAAATCAGAGAAATAATACGCTTCAATAAACAATAAACACAGACGCAGAAGCAATACAGAACACACTAGATTACAAACCTATTTTAAACGCGATTTTATGTTGACATGTTCGCCGGACAGACAGAGGAAGGCGAAGAGGTTTGTATTAAGTGTCAAGTGTCAGAGAAAGGTAGTAAAGTAGCTATTCCACTGTTACCAAAGCACAAGCAAAGAATCAGGAAACAATTTTCATTCACAATTTGGGCAGCAGCTGAGGCTCCTCCAGAACACATGCCAGTGACTGACTGCAAGTGTTTCTAGCAACCAAATAGAAGCGGTAACGCTATTCGACTGGTTAGGTATGTACGCAACTTAAAAAACTGGGCCAGATGTTGCAAAGAGGAATCATTTCTTTTTTACTTATTTGCCAGATTTTTGCACAAAGATAAAACATAACACAAAACAACAAATTCCTTTCTTCTTATATTACACACAGATCTATTTTTGCACTGTTATGAGAGGAAAAAAACTGAATTCAGCATTCAAAGGTTTCTACAAATGTGAGATTGAGTTCACTCTTTCATAGAAGCTCTGAAGGAACCCTAATTAACTCAATCCTAACCTTATTTGAGGCATCTCCCAAACTTAGCTTGCAGTGTGTGATGGCTGTGTTGTAAGCATGTGCAAATGGATCTGTGTGTGAGAAAAAAGGAGGCAAAGATCAGTGGAATTCAACCGAGTCTAATTGAGGACAATGAGAAGGAAAGAGCAAGTCTACTCTGAAGACATGAGGAACGTATTGGCTATTGGGAATTGCATGGACCATTAAATACAGCCTGCATATGTGGAGGAACTCCATTGTTTAGCAATGATATACTGTATATACAATGAGAGGTGGATGCTGTAATATAAGTGGGAATGAATAGAAGGAAGCAAGTGAAATGCCTGCATAAAAATAAGTATGAAATCATCTTCCTGTTTGAAATATGTGGGTCTGCACAATGCAAGACAATCTGTTATCATGGTGTTCCTGATATCACCAAGTAATTATGAGTCCAGGATCAATGTCAAAGTTGTTTGCCCAGGACCAATGTTAGGGTTAGGATTAGGGTTAGGGTGATTGGCTGGCTGTAACATTTGTCCTGGGAAAACAACTTTACATTGGTCCTGGACTCTTAATTACTTGGTGATATCAGATCAACCCTGTTATCACAACTTCGGCAATCGCAATACAATATGAAACAATAAGATACAATATCACCAGAAACTAAACATTGGACATTAATTTACACTGTTAAATTTCATTACACTAAGATGGGACTGTATTAACAAACAATATAAAAACAGCACATTACATAATTAAGGAGCTTTGGTTTTCAAAATGTTTGTGTAGTGACTTCTCAATATTATGACACAACTTGTAGTTTGTGAAGTAATTTTCAAATCTGGGTTCTCGACCTCAACTCAACCACCCCAGTCCAGTCGATGAAAATATCTTCAGAACTTCATCATCATGTTTCTAGCACTTTCACAACCTCTAGGAACATGAATATGACAAGGAAATTGTATCCCCAGATTAGTTTCCCTCTTCATTGGCTCCACTCTGAAAATATCAAACAACACACACGCTTCTTTCCTCTTGAATGCAGCATGTGAGCGACTGTTGCCAAATGAAGTCCCCTGACTCTCTCTGAGCGTCAAAGTTTCATGGAGCTTGCTTTTTCTTGGTCTCCCACCGTCGTTCCTCCCAGTCTGCGTCCCCCTGACATTATCAATGTCTCCATGACTTCCCAAGGTATTTTTCATGACACCTCCAAGTAAGTCCCTATTTCTATTTTACACTTGTCATCCTCTGCAGTGAAATTTCTTATTTCATAACCCCAGGCTCTGCTGGGAGTTTCAGCTTTTTTTCAGACTGGTTGTCTTGTTCCTCACCAGATTCTGCTGTCTCCTGTCAAATAGTTTCTTGATGGGGTAATTGCTCAGCAAATTGTCACTCCATTCTCGCTGCATGTGTAGCCCAGCCAACGCGTGTTAATTTTGACCTTTTTTTATTAGCATTTAGGAGGCTGGGCTATTGCTTCATTACTACCAATTTAGTTATAAACTAAACTAAAGCCTAATAATGGAAATGGGACAACTCCCCTGTCAATTAATTCATTTTGGAATGTACTCGTCTCTCTTGTGAATTGTAGACTGTGCTTGACTTAATTCAATTTTAAAACTGAAGACATGAGGGAGAGGCTTGTGGTAGCCAGAGTGATGTTTAGTGGCTAATACCGTATCCATTAAGATCTTAGTGCCACAACCACAAGAATAATTGATTTGTGTGTCTGTGTATATCTCAAAGTCATTTGTCTAGTTATCATCCAAACATGTCATCTGAAGGAATGAAAGACAAACAAGGATGTACCAACAGTAGTTTGGGTTAAAAGTCGTTATTTATGAATAAACTCAAAAAAGGGATAAAACAACACAACTGGACTTACTTTTAAAAAGAGCTGAGTTTAATTAATTACCTGGATGACTGAGAAACTACATTGTCTTGTTATTTATGATTGTGATTAATTATGACTGATAATTTGAAGAATGTTTGAATTGTTAATTTGTGCTTCTGTTTAAAATGCAGTGTGCTCTCGTAGTGAGATGCAGCTCATCAAATGCTGCACATTCACTGACACTTCCTATCTGCCCACAGCTTCTCTCCTCATTGATCCAGCTCACATCATGTGTACGCCAGAGACAGAGAGCACTTCTTTTTCTTTTTTTTCTTTTTTCGAAAGGGTCTTTCTAGTTAAAACTATTATAGATGGTTCTTTTAGAAAGACAGAAGGTTTGTTTACCTGCTTTACTACTATTACTTCGGTCCCTTCCTGAAAGTAAGTATCACCACTGGATCAGAGAAGCCATCGGGATCAGGAAACGTGCACCAACATCTATGAACCGGGATGACGGAGCATACACCTTATCCCACCCACACCTGGGATGCTGTCCTGGTACTGACTGGAAATCCATGTAAGCTGCCTACGACACGTCAATTTCAACACCAGGGGTGACCCTTCTGAGGAAGATCACAGGAAATGATCGAAGCTAGTAAAGCAGGTAAACAAACCTTCTGTCTTTTTAAAAGAACCATCTATAATATAGTCTGGGAGCAGCTCACAACACAACACCAAAAAAAAAGAAAAAATCTTCTTTCGTAATTCAACTTTGTCATCTGAAAACAATACAACAAAAAGCAGTTCTTCATAAAACTATGCAATAAAAGCATGTACTGTACCGGATATAGTATTTACAACATTTACCATTTGTTACAACTGACAACTTCTGTCTTGGGAAACTACAGCCAACAAAATGTAGATTAACGTCAGCAAAAAGTTTTAAATGAGAATATTGGCTTGAGGCATTTTATTGCCAATACTATGGCTTTCTTTTGTTCTCTTGCTGAGAGAGAACAAAAGCAATGAGCACTGCCTCCCATTAAACACGGAGTCTGATGAACTGCGCCTCTCATTTGCAAAAAAGCTTAGTGGCTAGTGCTGGCCTGACAAGATTGTAGCTTTCCCAGGAAGGAACTACCTCACTTATACCTGTACAAAAGTATGAAGGAAAGGTTGTTATTTATTGATATTAACTAGTGTAATAGAAACAATGTAATACCGAGGCTTGACACTAGATGCCTTGAAGATACTTTACTATAATACGTATAAACAAAAACATAAGTCAAAGATTCTAATTTTAGATAAAATTCAGTTTACAGTCAGTGTAGAGCAGTGTGCTGAATTATTAGGCGAGCTTTTGTGACTACATATAAATTGTCCTTACATTTTCAAAGTCCAAGCTGTGTAAACCTGAAAGCCTGTGTGATTTAGGCATCTACTCTGATGAGCACCTGTTTTTGAGAGCCAGGAGTGGCTGAAGGACATCCAATGTTTATTGGGCGTGCAGGTTTAGTATGCAGCTTCTTTTTGTAAGTCAAAGCGGGCAAGCAAAGCTTCTAATAGACTCTGAAAGGTATTGAAGTATTCAGGGCCCTCATAAAAGGTCAGACAGATTTATTGGTTGATATTCATCCCAACGATAATCAGAAAAAATGTGTAAGATTAGTAAGATTTTAGCCTCTCAAGCTACATCGTGCTCTCTCACTTCTCACATTGGCCAACTGTAAAGTGAACTTAATTTGTGCATGTTTGATTGCTAATGGATTAACAGCATTAATGGAAGCCTTGAAAGTATAAAGGGTAAATTAGCCAATAAGTTCTGAATTGCATGGAGCCATATCATGACACAACATGTAGTGTAAAGTTATTTTCTTCTTGTCTACACTTTGAAAGCTTAATTTACATCAAACTAAACCTACTTGGAATTGAATACAAACTGTTTGCCTCTGAGGTACAGTACTCTGCAGAAACACAATCAAAAGTGAACTAATTTATTTTCATGTAAAATGCTATGATTAAACATATTTGCCTTTGGGGCACCATTCAGTTTCTAATAAATGGAATATTCTAGTAAGAGGTTGTCATAACCGTGCCGAGACGCTATACTGACAGAAACATGTAAGTAAACATGACACCACATTAGGAAACCTTTTTTTATGAAATAAATCTGTGATTAGACCATTGACAGCATCAAGAGACAGAACAAAAATTATATTAAATTAATGAACAGTAAATAAAAGTAATGGTAACTAAACTAATGTAGAAAAAACTTTAAAGGGGGGGTATTATGTAAAATCGACTTTTTCAAGCTTTATATCATGTTATTATGTCATTCCCTCATTAAACACATGCCTGGAGTGTTGCCTTGGCTCATTCACATATTTTTGATTAATCAGTAAAAACTTAGACGGCAGCCATTTTAGGTGTAGCTATGCCTCAGTCCTCCTAGGAACGCCCCCACCTCCTGGAGACGCCTCTGGACCTTTTGTCACCAGCCAAGCACCAACCACTGCTCCTCAGCTCAGCAGAGCCTCCTCCCCACACAGTAGTGTTGTTTAGATGCCACAGCAGTGTGCTGAAGGGGGCGTGTCGGAAAGCTTCTTAAAGAGACAGAGGCCTATTTCAAGACGTTCAGTACAGCCATTTTGAGAGAGCAATTTTATTCAAGGCAGTTATTTTAATTTACTGCATATACAGACCAACAGAAGGTTACGTCATCATTGTAGTATGCTATAGACTGGTGCTATGTGATTGAAAAAAGCATAATACCCCTCTTTAAAAAAACAAACTGTTGAACTTGGAAGCAATGCAATCCTATTGACAGTAGAGCAGGGGTTCTTAAACCTTTAACGACAAACACATCTTTAATAATTTTACCTTCCAAGTCCCACCAGGTCTAGATCAAGCTCAACTCAGGACTAAACTGGGTCTTTAAAGGGTCTAAAATAGACAGACATTGGACCAAATTATATAACCTGGATGTAAACAACGTATAAACCAGAAAAACCCCGAACTTGAAATGTAAAAACATAAAAATAGTTTTAAATGGAGTTAATTCTTATTGTTTGGAGGCCGCTGTAGGATGTTCAGAATTTATAAGGGGCAATAGCTGAATAACAAATAGCCTATGTTTGCCTACTTTCCAAATGACTTACATTCCCTTTCAGTCCATTATACACAGAATAATAAATAGACAATTTAACCTTATTGATGAGCTTTTTTCCTCCTCCTTTTTTAATTATAATTTTAGTTCCACTTTTTTAATATAATCTCTTAAATACATGATAGCACTCAGCTTATTGGGTAGGCCAGGGTGGAACTTTGGACTTTGGGTGGAGTGGTTGCTTTGGTCATTCAGAATGTCAAATACTGAAATACATGTAAGTCCTCAACAAATTGCTTTGACCTCCTAAAAAGTGCAGTGTTTTCCAATCTCAAAATCCCCATCAAATAACTGTGAAGTAGATTTATTGTATCAGTGTAGTTGATTTCCCTTGGTAAGCCAAATATGACTTCACAATGCAACAGTAATCTTTCTTATGGTTCCCAGAAGCCGACCAATCAGGGGCCAGCCCAGCGAGCGCTTTCAGATCACTTGCAATGCAAACTCAGCAGCAGCACTTTGCACCTTTATGGTAATGAGTTTAAGAGTGTGGGTGAAAGAAATTAATCTCACAGCCACCAGTATTACTTGTGAACTTTCTACTCTAAACACTTGGCGTTCTTAATTTCTCAGGGTTGTAATGAATACCAGAGATTTTCCAAATGCCAAAACTACACAAACTGTGCAAATAAAAAACTTTTTTCAAATGAGTGAAAAGATGTAACAGATGGATGCTGCTATACATTAGCGTGTGCAGTTCACGGTGCATCTGTTATGAGGGTATGCACAAATATATGCACTGCCATGTGTTCATGTGTGCACAGTGCCACCTTACCCCTTCATCGGGAAACAAAAAAGGTTAAGATGTACCACTAACCTGTTCAAAATGAGGACCAGGGGGCTCCCTTCTGTAAAGCTGAAGCTGTTTATCGATGTTGTCCTTCAGACACTGACACACACGGCGCTTCTGGTCGGCTGAATAGGCTTCCAGACTGAGCAGGCAGTCACACTTCTACAGACAGCGGGAGGAAGAGAGGAAGGAAAAGGAAGGGCGGGAGACAGAGTTAATGGAGTATACTGTGGACTGGGGGCATTAAAAATGAAATAAAAAATAGTATCTATGGTTGACAGGCAGCACTATCTCAAAGTTCTAACATATGCTTTTTGTACAGTATGTCCTTAACTGTCTGCTATTAGCGTCAATGTCATTATTGCTCAAAGTGAAGTTCAATTTTCGCAGTGGTGTGTCATCTGAGCAGACAACACCAGCAAAATGCAGGCAGTAGTGAAATGAGATACAGGGGCTAGAGCCTACTTCGGAAAGAATGAGATTTGCTGGCAAGCTGGATATGTAAGCAGCGGCAAAGATGCTAGTTCTTCACAAATACAGACAATCCAATCTTGCTGGGAGTCAAACATGTGATCACCAGTGGTCAAGCTGTCGATGGTTTTTGTTATGCTACTAAAACTTGAGGGGATCTTGGGAACAAATGTTTTACAAGTAAACGGTTGCCTCTATACTTTTATCTTAGTAGGAGGAAATCATAATGCAATATTGTAATGCATTTAAGAACACAATAGCTATTTCTTGTTTTTCTCCAGGCCTAAAAATATCATACAAAAATCGGTCAAAAGTGTACATTTCAGGGCGGGGAAAGATCACAGTAACATGCTCCAGGATTGAAATTGATTATGGAAATCAATTGCGTAGACATAGAACACCAGCTGTGATGCAATTTCACTGAAGTGTCTCATTCAGTATCCTGGTGAACATGGGGCGATTGTCGAAAGCCATGATGGCATTATTAGTGCTCTCTTATAGTGCTGCGTATTCTGAGAGCACAGATAGTGGTAATTTGGGCATCTACACAGAAAGAAATTGCATATGTCCCTGAGAAATATATATTTAAAAAGGTCTGAGCATACAGGGATTCCTTGAGTGACTGAATGTAGACAGAACAAACACAAATGAATTGATAGGCATATCTACGATATATGTAGCATTTTAAAATAACCATATTTTGCGAAAAATATAAACACAGAACATTGCCTCATATGGACAGGTTTTTCCAAGCAATCCCCTGCTGTATGTGCTGCATTAGAGCAAACACATCTGTGATGCAGTAGCTGTGGGTCCCAGAGGCCTGTACACACCTGCATCTACAGACGCACACAGCACATCACAGTGATCCAGCTCTTATGTGGCACACCAAACCAATCTAACACTAAAAATACTGTCTTTCTTTCACACTTCGGTGAGGATGAGCAAAGTCATGGGGCAACTCGGTCTGGGATTCAAAAACTGGATTATTTATTTATTCATTCATTATTTAACCTTAAGATTCAGATTCAGTTTCAATCAGACATTTGCTAATTTTTCCATGTAAAGAGAGAAAAAAATATACATAAAGTCTGAAATTAAATAGGCTACCCCAGTTTTTACCAGGAAGTCCCTTGAGATAAGGTTAAGCGTCTGTGTCTTGCTTAACGGACCAGTGGGACCTGGGACTTCACAGTTGACCTTTGGGTCTAGGGCTAAATGTACAACTCCCCAAAAAATTATTGTTAAAGGGGGGGTATTATGTAAAATCGACTTTTTCAAGCTTTATATCATGTTATTATGTCATTCCCTCATTAAACACATGCCTGGAGTGTTGCCTTGGCTCATTCACATATTTTTGAGTAATCAGTAAAAACTTAGACGGCAGCCATTTTAGGTGTAGCTATGCCTCAGTCCTCCTAGGAACGCCCCACCTCCTGGAGACGCCTCAGGACCTTTTGTCACCAGCCAAGCCACCAACCACTGCTCCTCAGCTCAGCAGAGCTCCCTCCCTGCACAGTAGTGTTGTTTAGATGCCACATCAGTGTGCTGAAGGGGGCGTGTCGGAAAGCTTCTTAAAGAGACAGAGGCCTATTTCAAGACGTTCAGTACAGCCATTTTGAGAGAGCAATTTTATTCAAGGCAGTTATTTTAATTTACTGCATATACAGACCAACAGAAGGTTACGTCATCATTGTAGTATGCTATAGACTGGTGCTATGTGATTGAAAAAGCATAATACCCCTCTTTAAGTTAAATTATTATTAAGTTAATTTTGTTTGTACTGAATGTTGACACTGTCTAAAAACGGTCAAACAGCAACAGTTATTAGAGGCCTCATCAATCAGTCTGATTTTTTGTTAAGTGCTAAGAACTCACTGAAACTCACTACCCACCTTAACCCCCTAACCCTAACACACTGAACCTAAAACCATATCTGAATTTAAAATGTTCACCTCTCAGGTTAAGTCTTGGTGAAAACGAAGCAGAACTGAGTTTGCGAGGAATGGATGATTTGTATTACATGTAGGTTTTTAGAAAGAAATTGAAAAGGTACAACAAATGTAATTTTAATGTAGCGTAGAAAGGCCCAACCAGGAACAGGAGTTGAAAATTAGCACTAGCTATACACTCTTTTTGCATAGCATCAGCTACAAACTGTATTCACACACGTGAGGTCAATCAAGTCTCTTGCCACGTGACGGTAAATACAGGAAAGGATTTGAAATAATTGTTGACCAACCATGACCGCTTCATCTCAGGAGCGACAGCAGCAGTGGCAAAATATTTCCAAAAATACATTTGGAGGTCAGAATAAAAATGATCAGGTGTAAAATTGGGACACAGAAACAGGGCATCCACAAAGATTAACATAAATCATCCACTGACATCATCGTGATAAACCAATATGACAAAGCACAGTCCATGATTAATGGTTGACATGCAACTTTTCTAGTTCATATTCATGTGAAGTACAATCCTCAACTACCCATGCTCATTGCAGGTCTACTTTGTAGCAACATTTAGGGACATGCTAGCGCTGCATGGTGTTTTAAACAAACCCAATTGCAATTTTAGGGACTGGTGTTGCAATTCATTCTTTATCGTAACGATTCAGTTCAGCGCAGACATAAAATCTGAAATATGAATGCATTTAAGAACATGTTTGTAGATGTCAAACTACATCATTATCAGGTTTTAAACATAGTAAATCTTTAGGAAGACAGATTTGTTGGTGTTTTCAGTCGACAGTTTTCATTAAATAACAGTAGCCTTATGCTAATGTTTACTACACATAATTGAATTATTGTCAACAATGATTTAAGAATGACGGGATTGAGAAGAAATAGCTGAAATAAATATAATGCACTGTAGGCCTTGCCTGATAGTTTTATATCATAATCTGCACAATGTTATGTGTTTTCAAAGAAGGCATTTGTACATGTTATGCATAATTTATATATTTCACATTGCTTTACAAAAAAGCCAAAAGGAGAAAAACTTAGTGATTAATAGTTTGTATAATTGTGATTTTAATTCTACCTGAAATAACCACAACCCTAGTTATGCTCTTTCTATAACGTTGTCTTATTGACAGCAAGTGAAAGGGGAGAGAAGAGTGGTAAGTTGCCTGTTTCTTGGTCCCTGAGCACTAAAGTGAGAGGGAAGGGACAGCACAGGGAGAGACGGGATGAGAAGAGACTGAATTTTTTGGAACATAAGCAAATAAAGAAATTTCACAGATCTGAAGGCATGATTTCTCCAACAACTTAAAAATTAAATGTTCAGGTTTTTGTTTTACGAGTGGTTAGGAGTGCCCTAACAAACATTGACAACATGGCTGGAGTTTTATGCAATGCTGAAATGTTAATCAGTTTGGCAGAGAACAGCTCTCTTTTTAAGCGAGACGGTGCATTAGTGATGCTGTAGGATTTAACATTCATCAGGGAGGAACTAAATTAGTGCAAGTGGCAAAACAATATTTATGTACAAACACTCAGAACAAATCCTCTTTGCTTCTGGGGCATTTGAGGTTTAAAAATAATTCTGAGGAATCTCTAAAACTGTGGGGAAACAAGTCATTGGGGAATTTATAAGGCTTCAGTGTATTTAGCTGCATCCGGTCATCGGTCAGAGCATGAAGGGTGGATGAAGTTCAACAACATGGTATATTAGCTGAGAGCAGACTCAACTTCTTTGGCTTATGTACATAAATCCCCTGGTCCATGAGATAAACATGAAAGCTAATGACACCAAATTCAATGAATGGTCACTGGTCTGCCTTGGAGTGGCTAAAAATACAGACAGCATTTCCCCGTAATCAGATTGATTAAAGTGCTCCTTGGTTGAAGCCCTCCCCTGAGCCATCTGGCAGATGAGTTTTCACTGTGTCATTGTATTGCTGTCAACACGGTTTATTCCTTTTGATACTATTTAGCATGCTTTTAGTGCCAACTAATGTACCTATTATTTACCCCAGGCAACTGTCAAGTAACTCAATTTTACTCAAGTGATGACGGCTTTTAAATGTTGGCCTTTTTGACACATACACATCAGTTTTTTTCATGTACATACATAACTCTATGCTTGTTTATGATAATTGGGGTGGGCGCTTATAAGCTTCTGCTTCAGCCCACTCCTTTTGAGCAGAAATTTTAACTGCTCAAATAAATAAATAAACTAAACTAAACTAAATTGGGACATTGAGAGATTTTTTTCTTTTCTTTTTCAAAGCAATTTTTTTGGTAAAACCTTTGGTTCACTGTTCATCATATCTCACAACCTTACTGCATTTTAGGAGAAATCCTAACCCACGCAACAATCCGTTATCTAAGTATAAGTATATCTAATTATATAACTAAAAAAAACTATAACTTTAAAGGGCAGAAGCCACTGACAGAATGAGAAACAAGTGGACTAGCCACCTGACAGGTCCAGCTGCTGTGAGCAAAGAGCAGAAACAAAAGAAGACCCCGTCAGGTTGCTGCTCCCAATTCATACCCATCAAAATTACCAGCACAGGCTGAGAGCTGTCAGATTTTTCTCCAGTGAACGTCCATCAAATCATTGTGGTAATGACACACCTGGAAAGTCCATTCGATGTTACACCTGCCCCCTGATGCTAGTCATTAATATGATTCACCAAGATGTGTGTTATAGTAAGGCAATTAAGAATAGCAAATTTGGTGGTAAACACAAATTAAACAGGTATTTTTCTATGCAGTTGCTACACCAGTGTGTGCTCCAATGTAACTTCATACGTCATCTCAGTGTCCTCCATAGCCCTATAATCAAGTCATCTTAATGAACCAGTAAAAGTGATGTCGTCAGTGCCGTTCTTGTTACAAGCTCTGAGACCTCGACTACGCAGACTGTAGCATTGGCTTGTCAAAGCCTACCGGAAGATCAAAACAGGAACTACAGTGGTCAGAACAGAAGTGATATCATTTAAGAACTGAAGAACATTCTAGGTTATATGTTGCTATGTCACAAGAGCAATTTAACGGTCCTAAAAGTAGTAAAGAAACATGGCAGCCGTGCTCTTAACATTCACATGTTCCTTTCAAAGTGGTTTATCAAGTGTTGGAAATTTTAAACCTTATATTTGGCTTCCTGTTGTAAAAGCAAAGCAGCAACATGTCCACAATGGACACAACTTAATCAAGCAATGTTTGAGTCAGGTCTGAGGAGATGCGAGCCTGCTCAAATTGAAAATGAATAGCAGTGCAGTCATAAGCGTTTGTTTTGATAGTACTATTTAAACATTCATCAACTTTTACTATATGTGGCGATCGTTTTTACAGAAGATGTAATTTAATCATTTAAGTAGGCAGATAGGTACAGACTTGAAATACACAAGTGCAGCAGATGCAGTACCAGTTGTATTTTCTCCTTTGTCACAAGTGTTAATTCTACAGTGCCTTGCGAAAGTATTCGGCTCCCTTGAACTTTTCGACCTTTTGCCACATTTCAGGCTTCAAACATAAAGATATAAAACTAATTTTTTGTGAAGAATCAACAACAAGTGGGACACAATCATGAAGTGAAACGAAATTTATTGGATATTTCAAACATTTTTAACAAATAAAAAACTGAAAAATTGGGTGTGCAAAATTATTCAGCCCCTCAAGTTAATACTTTGTAGCGCCACCTTTTGCTGCGATTACTGCTGTAAGTCGCTTGGGGTATGTCTCTATCAGTTTTGCACATTGACTGAAATATTTGCCCATTCCTCCTTGCAAAACAGCTCGAGCTCAGTGAAGTTGGATGGACAGCGTTTGAACAGCGGTTTTCAGTTCTTTCCACAGATTCTCGATTGGATTCAGGTCTGGACTTTGACTTGGCCATTCTAACACCTGGATATGTTTATTGTGAACCACTCCACTGTAGATTTTGCTTTATGTTTGGATCATTGTCTTGTTGGAAGACAAATCTCCGTCCCAGTCTCAGGTCTTTTGCAGACTCCATCAGGTTTTCTTCCAGAATGGTCCTGTATTTGGCTCCATCCATCTTCCCATCAATTTTAACCATCTTCCCTGTCCCTGCTGAAGAAAAGCAGGCCCAAACCATGATGCTGCCACCACCATGTTTGACAGTGGGGATGGTGTGTTCAGGGTGATGAGCGGTGTTGCTTTTACGCCAAACATAACGTTTTGCATTGTTGCCAAAAAGTTAGATTTTGGTTTCATCTGACCAGAGCACCTTCTTCCACATGTTTGGTGTGTCTCCCAGGTGGCTTGTGGCAAACTTTAAACAACACTTTTTATGGATATCTTTAAGAAATGGCTTTCTTCTTGCCACTCTTCCATAAAGGCCAGAGTTGTGCAGTATACGACTGATTGTTGTCCTATGGACAGAGTCTCCCACCTCAGCTGTACATTTCTGCAGTTCATCCAGAGTGATCATGGGCCTCTTGGCAGCATCTCTGATCAGTTTTCTCCTTGTATGAGCTGAAAGTTTAGAGGGACGGCCGGATCTTTGTAGATTTGCAGTGGTCTGATACTCCTTCCATTTCAATATTATCGCTTGCACAGTGCTCCTTGGGATGTTTAAAGCTTGGGAAATCTTTTTGTATCCAAATCCGGCTTTAAACTTCTCCACAACAGTATCTCGGACCTGCCTGGTGTGTTATTGTTCTTCATGATGCTCTCTGTCCTTTAAACTGACCTCTGAGACTATCACAGAGCAGGTGCATTTATACGGAGACTTGATTACACACAGGTGGATTCTATTTATCATCATTAGTCATTTAGGTCAACATTGGATCATTCAGAGATCCTCACTGAACTTCTGGAGAGCGTTTGCTGCACTGAAAGTAAAGGGGCTGAATAATTTTGCACGCCCAATTTTTCAGTTTTTTATTTGTTAAAAAAGTTTGAAATATCCAATACATTTCGTTCCACTTCATGATTGTGTCCCACTTGTTGTTATATCTTTATGGTTGATGCCTGAAATGTTGCAAAAGGTCAGAAAGTTCAAGGGGGCCGAATACTTTTGCAAGGCACTGTATTTTCAAACACACTTCATAAAGGTCAGTGAAAGGTAACCAGGTTCAGATCCAGTTCTCAGGCCTGACTGTCTTATGACCGGCTGCTACATAAATAATTTCTTCCTCTTCCAAGTAAGGCTATGACATCTTGTGATATGACATATGTATATGTAACACCAATAAACAAGTTAAATAAGAACAAACACGTATAAAGGAGCATGTTGTTTTGAATCCCTATAGCTGGATAAGGAGGATGATGAGCACATGACATGGCCCCGAGAAACTTTTCTAAAGCCATACTGTTTTCAGCAAGTCTTCATTCCATTGGTCCTATTTATAGACTCCAGGTTTCCAGATCACTTGTTATTTGCACATAATCAAATCACTTGTGCTTTTATTGCATAAGCATAGAATTTTGTAGAGGACAATATTGTTTTATTCATTCACTTGTCACAAAATAACTTATAATTTATATTGGTGAACATGTTGACACAATTTAAAACTGTTTGCGCATAATTTTACATAAAATATTAAATAAATAATGATTTAATAAATCTACTAAGCACACACATCCATCAATGTCAATGAATAATTCAGGCTGTGATTACTGCAGGGCTCGAACCATCTGATGAAGCAGAAAGATAAACCAATATATGGCTAATGTGTTCACTGCAGATTTTTGCTGTTCACATTTTAAATGACATGTAACCTGTTTCTGATCGCATGTCTGAAAAGGACACATCGTGGGGGAAGTAAACATGGATTGAAACACAGTGACATGTGTCTTATCATTGTGAAAGTTGTTGTACAAAGCCAAAGGAGCTAACGCAAATATAACCCTAATTGTTTTACGAAAAAGGGAAGACATTTTGGTGGTTCATGGCCAGTTACGGGCAGTTTCTGTGACACAGGGACTTCATTCATAATTTCCATTGGCTGTTCTAGTATTTTTAATGGGTGGCCCAGTCGAGGAATGCAGCCGGTATATGCTGCTGTTGTTTTCCTTCTTGCTCCCATCTTATTTATTGGATAAAGTAATGACATTTGACACTGACACATTTGGAAAAAAAAATCAAATCTGTGTCACACTGTCATGAAAAGATCAGATACAGGTAAAAACAAAAAAAAGGAAATGAATGGATTTGGGTGACTTTTGCCAACAGTTTGAAGGTAGAATATTCACTTTTTGGACTCTTCAAAATATCTATTACATGTATAGCCATTATCATTGCCCTGCCGAGTTTGAGAACTTACACGCCTAATAAATCACAGTGCGAGCTTACCGTGCGCCACAATTTGTGACCTAAGAGGAGGTATAGTTGGACATATCTCAGTGCGAAAAGACTCAACAGAGACTGCTCCTGCCTAAGCCCCAGTTATTGATAGGTTCCATAAAGTAGGCATTCTGCTGACATGGGCCCCTGGACACAAATTATTCATAATATGCCTTGAAGCCAGAGAGGATTAGAAAACACTTCGGATGGAGCTGGAGTGAAATTCAGAAACAACAAATAAAATTAAAAAAACCTAAACCACAAAACTTGTGTATGCAGATCAGATAACTTATCACGAGTAAGCAACATTACAGCAGTAGTCAGTAGAAAAATGGGTTTATCATTGCATTGATATCATGTGCCAATTACAATCTGTACCAAAAACTCAATCAATCAATTCAATTCAACTTTATTACGGACTCAAGGTCCAAAGAGACTGAGTGACATCACAAACAACACCAAAATACAAAATATTACACAGTGCCTTTAAAAAGACAGCTATACCAGTGCCTCCACATTCTCGACTGATAGCGAATGGCACTACAGGTGACAACAACCAATGAACCAATTACTGTATTAACAGACTTATTCAAACGGCATATAAAACGGTACATAAGCGTCCGCAGCGTGGCTTGCAGCGTGTTTATTCCAGCAGTGACAAACATCTCACTCGCACTGGTCCATCTCGGCCTTCTGAGAAGCACACGAAGAGCGAGGTTGCAGGTGGCCTATAATGTCCCTATTGTTGATGCAAAGTTTAGTAAGTTAATTACTGCCACATATATTGAGTCATTTTGTCCTGTTTATTCATTTACATGTTAGTGAATATTGTTGTTATTTTATTAATGCTTTATGTTGTGTTATTTAATAGCATAATAATAAAACGCATGGAAAACTACCGTGACTTGACAGGTAATTCAGTCAAAGTTTTTTCCATCTCGTACATTGTTCCGGACTATGAATAGTGTGACCTTTTCCTGTACACAGCTCAAAACAAATGGAGTATTTGTATGCAAAGCAGTGCCTGCACCACACAGCCCGCTGACTGCTCACCGGCCTACACACACTACCACCACTGTGATTTCACCTAGTTTGGAATGAGCTCTCAAATCTGCACGCCTTCTCGTTCTGTTGTCACATTAGATACATCTGGTTTTAGATATAGTGTGAACTTAAACTACCGGGTAAGTAGTAAGGCAGGCTACAGTGAGTGCCTGAATACCAAAACATTTAAAAGAAAAATAAGAGTGGCAGGAATTGTGCAGTTTGTTTTGCTTTAGTATGAAACTGCAAATCATCCAGGAATGAAACTAAACACACAAGTCTGTGCCAGGGTCAATTGGATTAAAAATAAACACAGTTACTCTCCCAGGCTTTAAGTAAGTTTATAAGAGGATTAATTAATCTTTTTGTTGAGACGATTATGCTCAAAACAATAATGGTACTGAATGGAATTACTCATCCTCCGAGTCACACAGATAGTATAGCTTTCATAACTTCTACATTGATTAATTGAAAAGAGCCAGCAGCACAGCGTATCACTTACATCTCCAGAGTCTGACAGAAGATGCTGCTGAAGCGAACTTGATTCCCGGGTAAACTTTCCTTTCTTGGGCCCCGCGCGGTCAGCCAGGTTGCCCATGTTGACCTGATGACTAACAAATGATCCTATGCCCTTCCACTTGTCAAAATAGTATCCTTAGCTTGTCTCCGCTGCCTGTTTTCACTTCACCTGCTCAGACGATTCTTCCTTCCTTTCTTTTTTTTTTTTTTTACGTCACTGACACACTTGCGCGTTTAAAAAACACGACACCATCGCACCCCATCCGCACACTTTTGAAAATCTGGGTTACATCTACTCCGTTTCGAGCCACTGCTAAAAAAAAAAAGGATGACCTCCAACAAGGAAAGAGAAGGTCAAGAGGAGGGAAAGGAGAGCAGACGAGGACAGAATTCAAACTACGAATGTATGCGTGATAAAGTAAAAATGAAAGCGATGATTTTAAAAACACAGATTGCACTACCAGTTTAGTGATCGACAGGAGAGCTTTGAATAAATGAGTTACAGTGACCAGGTTGAGGGCAAGAGTTGGTTGAGTAAATATTGCAGTGAGTGTTCTCATTTGGGAACACTAACATTAACTTACAAGATGCCATTCTCGGGATTCCTGTCTTTTTCCTCGGGTACAGTCTTTTGGAATCTATGCACCAATTGCTTTCTTTAATTATGAATTGCAGCACTTCTCTTATGATTAAAACACACATGACTTTGTTAAACCAATAATAATATCACTTCATAAACACTACCTTAAAGGGGGGTATTACGTAAAATCGACTTTTTCAAGCTTTATATCATGTTATTATGTCATTCCCTCATTAAACACATGCCTGGAGTGTTGCCTTGGCTCATTCACATAGTTTTGAGTAATCAGTAAAAACTTAGACGGCAGCCATTTTAGGTGTAGCAATGCCTCAGTCCTCCTAGGAACGCCCCCACCTCCTGGAGACGCCTCTGGACCTTTCGTCACCAGCCAAGCCACCAACCACTGCTCCTCAGCTCAGCAGAGCCCCCTCCCCACACAGTAGTGTTGTTTAGATGCCACAGCAGTGTGCTGAAGGGGGCGTGTCGGAAAGCTTCTTAAAGAGACAGAGGCCTATTTCAAGACGTTCAGTACAGCCATTTTGAGAGAGCAATTTTATTCAAGGCAGTTATTTTAATTTACTGCATATACAGACCAACAGAAGGTTACGTCATCATTGTAGTATGCTATAGACTGGTGCTATGTGATTGAAAAAAGCATAATACCCCCTCTTTAAGATTACAAAAGCTTTCAAGGATTCACCTTTTCAAGTTCTTCGACAACTGTTCATTTTGTTTTTACTAAAAGCATTATGTTGCCCACTTCTAAAGATGACTTTCTTTGCTACTGCGAGTATCCCTAATATATTACAACTACTGGTGATGGTGACAAGAAAATCAATGTCCTTTATGTCATCTGCCCATGATGATCAATAACATGATATAGCAGTTATTTTCTCGCCACTGGACTATGTCGGACAAAAAGGAAATGAATTCCCCTGTACTAGAAACAAAAAGATTGGTGACACATCTGTGGAGATCAGTGTCTGTGATATCTTTGTGAAATATTGATAATCAGAGGCCGTGAACCTCTGCAGCTGCTTGATAGTCATCTTATAGTATGTATCTGTGACGACCGGTAAGAATATGCTTCCAATTTGTCCCTTCTCCTTTTCTCTGTTTTTATTTATTTTTCATTCAGAGCACGTGACCTTTGTGCACAAGCATGAAAGAACAATTCAATTAGAGTCTATTACATTACACACATCTCTTGTTGGACACACGCACAGGCAGACACACGCAAACACGCACAGGTACACACACACACACACACACACACACACCCTCAACCAATGGGGGCATACTTCAATAACATCTTCTCCTTATCAGCAGAACTCAGTGCAGTGCAGTCGACGCTCGAGAAGACCCCATGTGGGCATTTTCTCTCAACATGTGCTGTTGTTTATCTGCTCATCTGC
The DNA here is from genome assembly GCA_007210695.1 of Neogobius melanostomus. Classification (NCBI taxonomy): domain Eukaryota; kingdom Metazoa; phylum Chordata; class Actinopteri; order Gobiiformes; family Gobiidae; genus Neogobius; species Neogobius melanostomus. Next base: position 2,586,117 of record VHKM01000221.1, on the reverse strand, counting down.
ATCACTCTGTAGCCTTTTAAGCTCAAAGTGACGCACCTTTCAATAGGAAGTAATGTGTGCAGTGTTGCAGCAGTTAGTGTTTGCTCCCTCAGGAACTGCATGCACTGCTGAGACGGGGAATCATGTCTTATGGCAAATGTGCGTGTGTCTGTGCTATAGTGTCCAAGAAGCTGATATGACATGATGATATGGCAGGAAATAGGAAGCTTTCTACAAGAATGAAATATTGATTTTGATTGTCCACATTCAAAAGACAATAATTTTAACAATACTTCTATCTGACTCAATTATTACGACCAAAAAGTATTGGGTTCAAACTCACATAAAAACAACAAACAAAACCACAAACGTTTTCGTATCCCTGAATCAATGACAAATCTGAAAAGCAATCTGTCTAAAGGCAAGAGCAAGAGAGGCAAGGCATCTTTTTCATCTAATGTATGCCTTGTACGTAGCTTTTAAACACTTGAGTCATTTTAGAGGCAAAACAAAACGATAATAATTTCAGCCCTGGTTAATCCAGCTGTTTCACTAAACCACAGGAAAACAGGGAACATCGGTTTATTATTTCCACAAACAAAGCTTGTTTTGCCTCATATATGGGCACTCCTTTGTGTGGCCATGTTCTCACTAGGTGTGTTTCTGTTTTATGGTTAATTTTCACTTGCGCAGCCGCAATTTACCTTTTACTCCAAATGCAGTATGATGTGTGAACCAGCTGACCGGCAACTGAGGTGGATCGAGTAGCCGCAATGTTGACTACACTGAAGTAAGAGTAATATCCTCATTCAAGAAGTAAAAGGGTTAGTTGCAATGGTGGTTGTTAGTGAATTGACTTTCTTAAAGGGGGGTATTATGCTTTTTCAATCACATAGCACCAGTCTATAGCATACTACAATGATGACGTAACCTTCTGTTGGTCTGTATATGCAGTAAATTAAAATAACTGCCTTGAATAAAATTGCTCTCTCAAAATGGCTGTACTGAACGTCTTGAAATAGGCCTCTGTCTCTTTAAGAAGCTTTCCGACACGCCCCCTTCAGCAAACTGCTGTGGCATTTAAACAACAACACTGTGCGGGAGGGGGCTCTGCTGAGCTAAGGAGCAGTGGTTGGTGGCTTGGCTGGTGACAAAAGGTCCAGAGGCGTCTCCAGGAGGTGGGGGCGTTCCTAGGAGGACTGAGGCATTGCTACACCTAAAATGGCTGCCGTCTAAGTTTTTACTGATTACTCAAAAATATGTGAATGAGCCAAGGCAACACTCCAGGCATGTGTTTAATGAGGGAATTACATAATAACATGATATAAAGCTTGAAAAAGTCAATTTTACATAATACCCCCCTTTAAGAATGTTTTTAAATGTGAAGCATTTTGTGATGCGCTCGTGTATGAAAAGCGCTTCATAAATAAAGTTTGATTTGATTTATTTAAGATGCTATTAGACTAAACCAGCAAAAAAAACATAACTTCACTGGACAAGGAACAAATTTTACTCTTGAAAAGAAATGTATCTTTGCATTAATGTAGGTATGCTACTACTAATAGACACATCTGGTGCCTACAAATAAAATGGTACCACAATTGCTTTGTTAGATCAGTGCAAGATCATGAAACTGTTTTTCCCTGCAGTGGAAAACAAAGTCACTACCACCCCCTACAGAGGTTTTCAGTAACTGCAAGTGGAAAGAAATGGCTCAACATTAGCCTCTCTTATTTTATGACTTACAGATTACAGATAATTTACCACTAGAACATCTAAAGTATCCACAGCACATGTCAAAATCATTTTGTTTTTCATAATAAGTTACATGAAGATGAAGTTAAAAGGTTACCCACCACTACCCCTGTCACAGCCAGAACTATCCAAGTTTCTGCCTGTGGAGAATATTATGTTGGAGAGTTTGTCCTCTGAGAGCGAGTACATCAACAATGACATTTTCAGTAGGTCTGGCTGCTAATCTAGTCTGCCAGTAATTTCATTTCCAGCAGCGACATTTGTCCCTCTGGCTCAGACATGACTTGCCTTTTTTCCTCCTCATTTCCTTGAAGTAAATGCTCTATAAACTGTACACGTAAGCTTCTTACCTCAGTCATGTGGATTAGGTAGAATCTGAGTTCTTCAACATAATCTGGAAAACAAACACAGGTACATTTTGATGTAACTTTTGTTGACAGTCAGTTTGTTTTGTGTTGTATCAATGCTAACTAGCTACATAAGCTATCAATTAGGTTATGTAGCTAATTGGATGGATACGGTAAATGGTAAATGGACTCAACTTATATAGCGCTTTTCTACCTTTATCCGGCCCAAAGTGCTTTACAGTAAGGAACCAGTCACCCATTCACACTCTCATTCATACACCAGTGTACGCAGACGCCGGTCATGGTGTCATATTATAATGCAGTTATACAGAATATTGAATTGTAATATAATGTTATTGTAAAACATAACTATATAAGTTACTATGTAAAATAAATACTATAACAACGCACATTTTAAATGAATATCCAAGCTTTTGAAATTATGTATGTTTTTGTATGGTTAAAAGTAATGATTGATATTAATGCAAATAAAAAAGTCACAATACCTAGGGAACAACAGTTAAGGTAACATTGCTTTTCTACTGTGTGTAGGAGTGGTCATTTTCTGACGTTTTTATGAAAAAAAAAATCTTTGGGCAAAGTTGTCTGTTTTCATTATGATCAGTAGATGTCGCTGTTGTATAACTATGTTCTCACTGCTGTTTTGTTTTTCTACTGTTTATTTCAGTAGTAGTAGTAGTAGTAGTAGTAGTGGTAGTAGTAGTAGTAGTTGGTGTTGTTGTTGTTGTTGTGGAAGTAGTTTAAAGATTTTATAAACCTTGATTGATAGTATAATGGCTGCACTTTCTTAAGTTAAACTCACTATTCAGTTTTCCCACGGTTTTCAAGGTAGAATGGGGGTGACAGGAAGACAGGAAAGTCCTTGTAATAGACATGCACTTTGTGTATGGTGTGTGTAGTGAGTACATAAAATGGCACTCACACACACACTCTGAAACAAACACAATCCCCTGGCGCCTCTTTCCTGACTGACGCTACTGAAGCCCCATAACAATGACAGGCAACAGAGAACAGAAAAGGACACGCAAACTCAATCCACACCCTCTGATAATATGAGCAAGATCTAACTGCTCAATGAAGGAGAATCGCTATAATATTATAAAGGCAAATGTGTGGGTTTTTAGAAAGACATTATGCACCGCTCTGATAAGCATAAAGACAAAAGGCAATGGAAGACTAAACAATGTACTACATGTCAAATATTCAGTGACACGCTGGTAGGCCATGCTGCTACTAAACAAGTGGGTTGTTGCTGATCGTTTATTCACGTCAAGTTATAATCACTTGCTTCCTACCTAGATGAAAAGACTGCTGTTTAATCGCAGGTCTCTAATTGTGCAAAGAGTGTGTTGTGTTCAACTTGACTCCCAACCCATGCCATGCCTTTGCCTGCCCATCCAAACAAAGATGTTTACAGGCTTTCGGTTTCCGCAAGCTGTGTGTGTCTTTCACTGCCAAACCATTCTCTCAGAGCATCCAACAGGAGGCAATTGTTTACTGTGGTGGGAGAAAAGGTAAATGCAAGTACAATGCATTTCCTGAGTATCCAAATGTTATTCTTACCCATTTTTCATTGTGAACAAATTGCTAATTCAGAATCGTTTAAAGTAAAAAATAAAAATAAAAAAAAGTTGAAAGTTGAAATAAAATAAAGTCATACACTGGATTTGATTTGATGTATGTTTATATTGTTCGGGTATTCCGTAGCTTTGCATAAACTTTGGCTTATTTTGTCCTCTTGTCTCTTATTTGTGACATGCTTTTAATGTATTACTTTGTATGCTCTACAGATATTTTAATTTAATATTATAATAGGCTACTTGTCAAAGCAAATAAAAACATCCTTAAAGAAACAATGCTTGTAAATAATGCTTGTATTGTATACTATTTGATGGAGGAAATGTTATGCAGTATGGCTTAAAAATATTATTACAAAGCCTTGTATTGTTTAATTTAGATTTTACATTTCCTCTCAGCACATTGGGGTGTGTATGCTGCTTCTGTTATACTGCAGTTCTCGTAATGTTCAGTGCAAAATACAGGCCGTCAGTTACATTTTCAGACACTCACCGTCCTGTAAGCGCAGGTGTCGCAGGTACAGCGGGCTCTGCAGGACGTTGCACCTGCCGGGCTCATCTTCTCTAGTCACCAGCATCAGGTCATTGTAGACAAACACCGTGACCTGAACAAAAGACATTTCAAAAGGCTGAAATGGCAGTAAGGCAGCGACAACATTTTGTGAGCTTCAGTCCACACTAATGGGTTTACACACAGGAAATATAATTTGCTGCATTACAAAGGCCCTTGGGTATCCTGTTGCCACTCTCACTTTTGCCCACTATTCGTTGAACTAGATTAGGGAAAGTTAAATTCAATGCTTTTAATGCCCAAACACTATATTTTAATGCCACAAATGCAGAAGAAAATCTGTGCATATTCCACTCACCAACAAAGAAAAGAGAATTTGACAAAACTGGCAACTTTTGAGCAAAACAATGTGGTCAGGGTTTCAGATCATAATCTTTGGTATTTTTGATGAACTTATACAGTAAAAACTATTGAACAATGTTATACATTTCCAATAAATTTAGATTTACTGTATGTAATAAGGCATGTCCCAAGTAGCCTGGCAGGCCACACCCACGGTAATTCTGTTAAAACTTCAGATTAAAATAAACAGAGGAGCTTTCTATGGCTATGTCCCAAGAGAAACTTCTGAATGCTTTAATATTTGTTATCCAGACACAGTATCACATTACTAATTGTGAGGCATCTTGAATCGAGCTTGAGGGCACTGTTGAACGACAATGCTTTAGCTGCGGTGGCTTCCTCTGCATCCTGAAGTAGGCAGGGTATTTCTGATGAGCTCATATGTGGTCAGAGTTTGTGTGAATGTGCATGTGCTGTAGCAAGTTGGGTTAAGAGCTGGGTTACAAGTGGGCGGAAGAGATAAGTGAGTGTGTGAGCACCCCGACAGTGGCTAAGACTGGTGTGCATCTATGTGGAACACTGTTCAACAATTTGTTAAATGTCTCTTCCAGCTCATTACCCCATTTAAAGCAGTACTAAGTAACTCGTGCACCCAAGAGGCCATAAGCGCCACTGCAGGTGTCGTAGCATGTTGCGTTTTTTTACTTATTAATTGTCCGTGAGAGTAAAAACTACGCTGACAGAAAATACAAAGGGAGAGGGATATTGTACATCCAATTACACAATGGAAATAATTTTTTTCACTCAAACGTGGCTGTAAATACTGTTTAAGTGGCGCTAGCCTGTTCGCGTCTTCTTCGTGATTCTATTAGTGTGTATTGGTGACTCCGACCCGGTGGCAGTCAAGTTGCAATTGTGGTTTTCTGGCCAGAAACACCAGGGGGAGACGAAAGACCCATTAACTCTTGAATTATCCCCAGAGGGACTACGAAAAGGATTTAAACAAGTTACTTAGTACTGCTTTAACCATGTGCAGTAACGCCTATATGTTAAAAAAAAAAAACATCTTTAAAAAACAAAGAAAAAAAAAAAATAAAATACCTGCATGAGCTGCTGTGTCACGACCGATAAATCAACACAATATTTGCTCTATATAATTAATAATAGGATAATAATGTGAACTCTAACTTGAATGCTTTAACATTGCATTGACTGAAAATTAGGAGCACTGTGACGACACATTTCTATTAGTGGCCATGAGGTGAAGTGTGTAAAGCTGGAACAACAGAGCGGCCATTAAGCACAACACAGTAGAGAGGAACTCCCCTCTGAACACAATTAGATAGATAAACATTTGGATTATGAGTGGCCCCAGAGAGATACGCGTATTTTCTTCCATTTGTACGGTCACTGCACGTCATTGAGCTGCACAAAGAAGATTATACTAATAAAAGAGCTTAAAATAATCACTTATTCTGGCAGTTTTTACAGTATGGAGTAAACAACAGTTATAAATCAGATTCCACAGTCAAAAATCCATAATATTTTGACCAAAGTGTAACATCCCCCACAGTATTTATGTTTCAGTTGTAGTCTGACAAATAAATCCGGCCTATATTGGTGTGTGGGATCTTAAAGAAACATTGGCCAAGAGTTTGCAAAAACTGTATGACCAACATTAAAACAGTTATGCCTCATTAAGCAACATTATTTTTCATGATTGACAACAGTGACATACAGCCTTCTGCTTTTCTAAGAGCACATTGTTGTGTATGTAAGTTAAGTATCGCCTTTTTTTCTGGAATCACAAGTGTAAATTTGTATAACGTAATTTTCTTGGTGGTCATTTTGTTGTCTTAATGACTTATTTATTCACTCATATGCCCCTTAGTGGATTGAAGTCATCTACTTGTTCGCAAACACACATATGTGCACCCGGGGAATAGAACCATAATTTATAGTTTAACCCCAGACACAAACTACATACTCATTCTGACAAACTATTTAAGCTTTCAATAGAAGATTAAGTATATTTTATTTGAAAACTTGACTTATCATTATATTGTAATGGCCCGTAGATATTTTTAACTGCTTACCTTTAGGGAGTGATGCTTGCTCTCATGCAGTACCATTTCTTCAGATAAGATCAGATTTCTGCTGCACAGGTCAATAGGCTGCAGAAGAAATCATGAAAATAAAATAATTCAGTTAAGTGATTACAGCAATGGACATATTTCATTTACCAATTCCATCCTAATAATAAGTCTTGGCTTCTATATAGAGTGAAAGTCGACAATGAATAAACTAGTTAGATCACAGGCAGTGTGTGGTTAGACCAGGGGACTTCCTCTTGTGCATAAGCTTAAACAGAGGTAAGATATTTGTTGCATTAACACAATGCAAAACAAACCTACAGTACCTGGACAAAAATGGGGAATATTAGGATCTTCGGTGCCACTTTCACATATCCATAGTTGGCGTGCGGCGTGTGCGAGCGGACGATGGTGCAATTCTGGTAATTGGCAAAGTTTGCACTGGGCTGTTGATAGTGTGCTGAGTTTGTAGAAGTGGATGCTGTCTTTGAATTTTTAGAGTTGTTGGATTTCCGAAGAAAGCCGGTGCGATTAGAAAAACCTCCGGCACTGGTCGAGCCACCAGAGAATCCCCTCCACTGGGCGGCTGAGAGGCAGATCCAGGCGCCTGTCGAGTGGGATACAACCTAGCAGCTAAAATATAATAAACACATCAATTACATAATGTTTACATGAATGAACTAATAAGTGGACAAAATGCACCCATAGACTTACTATATAAAACAACAAAATACTATTTCTTACCTAAGGTTCCCTGGTTATCTTGGTAAACAGGCCGCATCACCTGAAACAAACACATTTATACTATCAACATTTGACTGCCAGTTGAAAGTATTCGCTTGGTGGGTATGTAAAAACACTGAAAAGGTCAGTAGTTCGTATAAAATATTGTGACTATGTGAATGTGTCAAATTATGGCAGAGTTCAACCAGACCATCTGCACCAATCTTAGTCTGTGACGCTGCCTGTGTGTCATAACAGATTAGAATCAACAGGCCTCATGAAGACAGTTTCTGCCAGTGCTTCGCGTGTTCAGCATGAGGCACACTGCAGGGCAATGTGCATCTCAGAGTGCATATCTGTTGTTTTGTATTATATTTAGAGGCAGACTTGATTTATGATATTGTCTTGATTCTACCACTGTTTTAAGTTGACTGATTATATCTCTGTAGAGAAATCATGAATCTTTTCAATATGTGGTGGACTGAGTATCATGCACAACAATTAAAACTCACCTAAAACACAGACACACCAGACAAACAAATGAAAATTCAAACAAAAGGTTAGTCAATATTAGTCTTGACCAAAAGCTACAAACTAATGTTGATCTGTTCTCATTTGAGAGTGTAACATGAGTGGATATTTGTGTTAGCAGTTAGTTAGTTAGTGTTAGCTGAGGAATTCAGTCTTCCAGATGAATTTATTTACTTTATTATGTGTTCTGATATATACTTCATTTAAGGCATAAAAAAACATTTTACAAAAATGACAAAACCGATAATTTTATATTTTGTAAGCTATTTGAAACATTTACATATATTCCAAACACTGACACAGATACTGTAGTATATTTGGTCAATGATTTTTTACTAATATAACATATGATGCAATTCCATACAATTTTCTCCAAAATTGCTCTCCATCAACGCCACACAACACAAAAATATGGGTAACAATATAAAATCTGTAATCGGTGAGATGACGGCGGCCCAAATGGCTCGGGCAGACGTTGACAGTCCTTCTACCTATCTGCACCAGGGATGTAAGGTAAAGAGACATATCTAGGATGGGCCACCAACTGACTCTGATGTTGATAAGCAGGGGGACGAAGAAGATAATGGAAATTGGGCCCTGCACCACTCTGCGGTACCTGGCCTCCAGAGGTGATGGGCGAGAGGATGATGTAGTTGTCTCCGTTAGATGCCTTCACCCTGGTCCCCTTCAGTGTAGCTGTGGGATGGTGGAGCAAACGTGGTTTTCCATCCAGTTCCTCAGACGAGCCTCCCTGGGCCCCCCATGCCAGGTTGCCCCTCCCTGAAGCGCTGCTGTTCCCTGCCTCAGAGCCATTGACCAGCACCCTGCGGGCAGCAGTGGCTCTGTGGTGAGCCGGCAGTGGGGGCACAGCTGGAGGGGTTTTACTGGCGCTGGCATCGCGCCGGCGAGTGGGGGGTGAAGGTGCATCATAGTTTGAAGTGGAGGATTTGTAAGTGGGCCGATGAATAAGGCCCTCGAAGTTAGGCTTAGCTGAAGGGCCCGTGCGCCAAACCACTACCGTGATTTCATTAGCACTGTTTCTGTAAAGTAAAAGATAAATTGCAAAATAATTTACAAACAGCAAAGAATCAAGAAATCTACTTAATCTGTTTTACAACAAAATATAACAATTGTTTCCGATTGTTTTCGAAAAAGAGAATCGCAAAGAGTTGTTTTGATATCAAAGATAATACCTGATAGCATGTGCTAAATCTACGCATTTCCACTGCTCCACTGGCTGACCATTGAGTTGCAGGAGGGTGTCTAGCTGCTGCAGACCTGCTTGGTCTGCTGGACCCCCTGTTGGTGAAAACAAACCAAGAGAGCACGGTTTAACTCTGGAGCTTTACAATTCAAAAGTACATTATAAAGTATATGTTGTACAAAACGTGTTGTCCGAGTCGACGTACCTGGATCAACACCCTGCACCCTTACAGGGGAGTCTGAGCAGATGGTAAAGCCGTATCCATCCTTTCCTCGATGGATGGTCACCTACAAAACAAACAATGAGGGTTTGTTGTAGTAAATGAAGACACAGTAAATAAACAAGACTAATAAACAAGATATAGTGTTGTTTAGTTTTTGTGGGCCTTTAATAAGGATACTTTTCAACAAAAAATAAACACTGTTTGTTTCCAAGACAACAAAAAGTGTTTAACAGCATCTCTTTTGTAGACCCAAATTTGACAACAATAAAAACGTATGCCATTTTGCATAATCAAGTTTAGTTTCAAATTAGAATCATTTTCTGTCTTGTACTGACAGCTGCAACAATATTCCATCCCCCAAACTCTGGGTCATTTGTGCATAACTGAAAACTGCATGTGCAATTGAATCAGGGAGTTCAATCCATGAGCAAAACTGCAGTGACTGGGATGCACCAAATCTGGTGATTATTCACAGGCCTCCAGCTGTGATGGCCCTAAAATGTCGACTACAGTTTTGACTTTTTATAGTCCACTGACTTTGAGAAGATGTCGGAATATCCTTTGACACAGTTCTCCTGATTTTCTGTCTGTCGGTCAAAACCTACTTTATCCCTTGGATTGATCAATTTCCTTATTTGTGATTACATTTTTGCTTTCATAAAAACAAATAGCTGCAACAAATAAGATTTAAGAACACAGACAAGACAAACCCTTTAAATAAACCTCAAAATATGCTTGTGTACTGCCATTTAGTATACTTGTTGTTACTACCACAAAAGACATGACAATTCAAACAGCCCCTCTTATTCTTGAGATTGACCAAAGCTGAGATTACAATTTCTATTACATTTTGATTAATTGCACATCTCTATGACAAATAAACGGCCTTATTTGTGGCCAGATTTAAAATAACACTAAAAGAATAAGATTGCATAAGATGAACACTGCTGGAGTTGATGTAGGTTTGAGGGTGTTTTCGCCATGTCATGCTGCCCAGTGATCAGCTTTGACATGGCCGCTGCTGCATGTGCACATACGCCGCCAGTCTCTATCCAGCACAGAATCTTGTACACACCAAGAGACGGGCCGACTTGAGATGCATGGAACCCAAATAACCACTCCACAGACATTCTATACAAAGCTATATCTAACATATATCCCGTGAATTCTAATCGACAGTAGTAGAAAGTAGAAAGTATAGAGGCTACACAGATTATCTCACAGCATGGAAACAAAATCCAAATGTACGTAAAATGCAAACCCCTGCACCTGTGTATCCACTCAACGTTCTGGACTGAGTGTCACAACTTATAAAAACTAGAATTTGATATCCCAAAATTCCTTAACCCGATCAGAGATTTACAATTATATGACAGGATCCACAGCAGAAAACACACAAATCGTTTTTTTTTTTACTAACGAGTTTAACGATTTATGTACACATATTTGACATACTAATCTTGTGTCTTAAAATACTTTCCACTGATAAGAATTGCAACCCATTTGACCAAGGACTGTTACTCATATGTATCTCATACTACTAACGTTAGATAAGTAGAAAGCATGGGTTTATATAACTTGGCTGCCTCAGTCTGTCCAATGACAACTCTTTCCATCAGATTCTTTTCTTACGGAGCAAACTATAAATAATGTAAAAAAAAAAAAAAGCATGGTCCAGTGCTCAGGATATTCTCCCATCCTTGAAAACAGCAGCACTTGCTTCTGGAGATTCTGCTTTCTAGGTGTGTTGCAACCATCTTTTAAAAATGCATGTGTCAAAGTCCACACTTCAAAACAAGAATCTAGTAGCTGCATGATGTAAATAAGTGAGCATTTATAAATGATAGCATTGGGTTTATTGCTTGTAAATAAAATATGGTGGATATAGATATAAGAGTCTTCTTTCATTTTTAATGATTCTTCTGGTATTACTTCCTCTACCCTCCCGGTGACCTCATTTCGGCAGCGCAGACACACCTGAGGCAGTCTACATCCGATACAGAGGTGGCAGAGCCCATGGATTGTGTGCACTACACCTCCTCTTCCTCCTCCTGAACCATTCAGATCAGCAGACAGGACGCAGACGCTGTGCCGCTGGCTTTCCACCGCGCCGGCCCCCCTGCAGCCAGACAACCTCCAAAGCCTTCTGCGGGCTGCCGAGTGGGATACTTTCGGACTATGCTCCGGTGTTTGAGTGGACTTGAGCGTGTTGTGGATCATTGCAACTAAACCTTGTTGATGAGTTTAGCTTTGCAGTGCCTGAAAAGTCCAACGTGTATAATTTCCAGCAGACTCAGTATCCTTTGCCATGCAGTTGTCTCCAACAATTTGTCTTCAAAGTGGTTCTTTTGCAAATGCATGTACTTTCCATTGACCTATAGCTCCACTTAAGTCCATTCAGGTGTCGCAGAGTTCAGTGGCATATCATTTCCAAGCGCTTCAGAGCCTTTACATGTGGTCTCAATGGGCAGCATCCATTCTTTGATATTTCCCCAGGTACTTATTGATCTTGCATTAGGAGAATTGCACTTTGGTCCATTATTATATTGTTGTAGCTCTTCAGATCGGCTGTTAGCGGTGGCGCTCTGGTGTCCTCTGAGTGATACTGGTGTTGGGCCGGCCCGTTCAGGCCACAGTGTCGCTCCTGGCAGGGGCGCCCATGGGAACTCTCAAACAGCAGAAGAATAGGAGGAAGTGCCTCCCACCACTGCGCGCATACACACACGCACTCAGGCAGACTTCACCACCACACAGCCGGGACAGCTTTGTGTGTCTATTCCTGATAAGACCAGTTTGCTTCCTGAGTCCACACTATGAGGTTGGAAGAGGTGCTCCTGTTTTTGCTCTTTAGTGACCATGTGACTAATGGACGTGGCCTGAGTCAAAACTTTTGTGAACGTGTGACACAAGTTCACATTGGCCAATTGATTAAAACGCACATTTTAGGGTGAAAAAAGCAAATTGCAAAGATAGCAACTTTTAAAGCAACACAGTCTGTCTCAAAGGTATTTAACATGTATAAAACCAGGCAACTCTGTAATTTAGACCTCTGCAAACGTTCTAAAATGCATGTGATTCTTGTAACACTTTAGAAGTTCATATATCAGTCTCCTCTAAAATGTTAACAGGACAGGTCGCTCTTGAAAATGAGACACCAAGTCAGAAAAATCAGTTTTCCAAATCATTCAACCCTAAGCTTGTATACAGCAGCCTTCAAATGCTATTCAAGACCATGTTCTATGAAACTAGTCCATTACAAACAATGATCGGTTTGGTTGACGCAATGAGGCGTCACGCACACTTCATAAGCCAATGTGCACATCGGGTTCCCATAGTCTCAGGTCTCCATCCAGACATTACACTTGTTTATTATGATTTGTACTTCCATATTTCCTCTGCTTTTCCTTTCAGCTGCCTCCCCCTCCACTTCCACCGCTCTCACACAGCACGGAAACTCACAGGTCTGTGAACTCTGACAATTTCCACTCCTCTTTCTCTTATCAAAACATGACTTAAAATACAGCTAAGGCTGGGAAAGTGGTGGCAATTTGTTTAATTAAAATAACAACAAGGACTTCAGCTGTAATGCAGGAAAACCCGGTTAATTTAGAGTGTGGCCAATCTAACCCCTGACAACCTCATGAATTACCAGCCGGCCTTTTTCATTTACTGTTTTCTGGCTCTTGCGATGGAACAGGGACAGAAAAGGAAAGGTGATACCACACTAGACTATACAATGCTAATAAAGTCCTAGAAACGGTCGTTGTCTTAAGATGCCTTTATACTGGTAGTAAAGGCGTCTTTTTCTTGTTTGCCTTTTCAAAGGGGTGAGGGTTACCCGTCAAGCTTACAAAAAACACTTTCTGTCTCATTCATGCCGAGCTGTTCACCTCTAAATGGGCAGAGGAACGGATTAGAGGAACCAAAGAAAGGGGGAGTATAAAGCCTGTCATGGGAGAGGAGTGAAAGACAAGTTTAAAAAGCTTGTATCAGAGCCAGATGAGGCCAATCTGGTGTTTGGTAGCATGGGGTCCCCTGCTCATTACCAATCTTTCTCTTGGCACTGAACTGACTAAACATTTTCACAAATGTTGAACAGGAGAGATCGGGTGTAGGGCAAGTTCAAGATCACAGGTCATTGTTGCAGCAGAAGTACACGGATCATTGTTTAAAAGGTTATTTTAGAAAGACACAGGTATAACAAAAAAAATTTTTTTTATTATTCAAACAACATTTTTGTTATACCTAGTGTCTTTCTAAAAGAACAATTTTTGAAACAAGAAGAGATAATGAATGTAATAAAAGAAGTACACAAATCAATTTGAATTGCAAAGTTCACTGCGTAGGGCTTAAAGGACGGAGTTTAAATGTTAAAATTATTATTTAAAAAATGTATTAAATACAATTTTTAAAAGTTGTGTTTCGGGCCGAAGTGCCATCATGCATGAGCATGACCATGATAGAAACTGCAATTACGCGTATGACCTGAAGTGGCAGTAGCGAGTGAAAAACAAGTAAAGTTCCATCTAGTCCTTTTAATGTACCTTTATAGTCTTGTACGTTTTACAGTGGTAAGCAAAAATCAAATATTAAACTATTTTAATCAATCAAACACTTCTTTTTATTATGAAGCACTTTTCATACAAAACAACTGTAATCAAAATTTAAATATTAAAAGAATTCCTTGTTTCCCACCCACCTGACGCCCGCTCCTGATCCCCACATATAAAGTGTCTCTCAAAAGTACTAATACACCTTGAACTTTTGCACATTTTGTCATGTTTACAAACCATAAACGTAAAGATTTTATTTAAAATTTTTACTGAAAGTTCACACACAAGTAACAGACAACTGTGAAGTGAAAGCAAAATGATACAGGATTCTGTTATAAAAAAAAGAAAAAAAGAAAATAGAAAACCGAAAGGTCGGGCGTGCACAAGTATTCATACAGCATGAATTAATACTTTGTGGAACCCCTTTTTGCTGCAATAACAGCAGCAAGTCTTTTTGGGGTATGACTCTACAAGATTTGCACACCTAGAGACTGACATTTTAGCCCATTCCTCTTTACAAAACAACTCAAGCTCTGTCAAATTAGAAGGAGAGCGTTTGTGAACAGCAGTTTTCAGGTCTTTCCACAGATTTTCAATAGGATTTAGGTCAGGACTTTGCCTGGGCCATTCTAACACATTAATATGTTGTTGTTTTTTTAAACCATTCCATTGTAGATTTAGCTTTGTGTTTAGGGTCATTGTCCTGCTGGAAGGTGAATCTCCGCCCCAGCCTCAATTCTCTTGCTGACTCCAGCAGGTTTTCCTCCAAAATGTCTCTGTATTTGGCTCCATCTTCCCAACTATTCTTACAATCTTCCCTGTCCCCGCTGAGGAAAAGCAGCCCCATAGCATGATGCTCCCCCCACCATATTTGACACTGGGGATGGTGCACTCAGGACGATGAGCAGTGTTAGGTTTGCGCCGTACATAACGTTTTGCATTTAGGCCAAAAAGTTAAATGTTTGTCTCATCTGACCAAAGCACCTTCTTCCACATGGTAGCTGTGTCCTCCATATGACTTCTAGCAAACTTCAAACGGGATTTCTTATGGCCTCCTTTCAATAATGGCTTTCTTCTTGCCACTCGTCCATGAAGGCCAGATTTGTGTAGAGTACGACTTATAGTTGTCCCATGTACAGATTCCCCCAGCTCAGCGTTCAGTCTGTTAGTTTAGGTGGACGCCCGTGTGTTGGTAAGTTCGCATTGGTGCTATACTCTTTCCATTTCCGAATGATGGATTGAACAGTGCTCCGTGAGATGTTCAAATCTTGGGAAATCTTTGTATAACTTAACGCTGCTTTAAACAGCTTTATCCCTGACCTCTCTGGTGTGCTCCTTGGCCTTCATGATGTTGCTTAGTGACCAATACACTCCGACCATAGCCCTGAGGCCCTCACAGAACAGCTGGAATTATACTGAGAGTAGATTACACACAGGTGGCCTCTATTTAATGGTTAGGGCAAGGTGTGAACATTCTGCAGTCATTAGGAATGTTAAAAATGCTGTATGAATACTTGTGCACGCCCCACTTTTCACTTTTCTATTTTTGAAAAATAACAGAATCATGTATCATTTTGCTTTCACTTCACAGTTGTCTGTTACTTGTGTGTGAACTTTCAGTAAAAAATTCAAAATAAAATCTTTGTTTATGGTTGTAAACATGACAAAATGTGCAAAAGTTCAAGGTGTATTAGTACTTTCGAGAGGCACTGTACAAACACAATCACCTATACACGGACATACAGGCCTACAGGCATCCATTAAAACAATAAAATGGCAATGTTATCATAGATCAGTTTATACTGGCCTATAATAATCTATGGAATGTGTTTCCAAATCACCAACTGAGGTCCCCCGTGTTATAAACAGCCCATAAAAGTGATTTTTATGGGCGGTTTAGATTTATTTATTGAAAAATATATCCTTGGAAAAATGGCCCAATACTGCAAGGGGATAGTTTCCATCTGAACACGAATCTCATTCTGAATAATTGTGGCTGTTCTGTATTGCTCAAGGGCGTGATTAAAAGATGAGAACAAGGATCAAACATTCTGCACTGCACAGGAAAAGGGTAGAAATAGGGCGACCCAAGCAACACACCTAAATGTACACAGAAGAATATGTATAAAACTAAACGTGTTCGCCATTCTTCCTGGAGCAGCAGCCAGAAAATCTAACCTTTCTCTTCTCTGTTCAGCTCACCTCACGCTTCCTTCCCATCTTTCCAATCAGACACAACTGTCAGACCCATTTTCACACAGGCCAGTTTGGGCCTAATGATAGATGACAGGCAAAGAGATGCGGGGCACTTTGTCCTGAGTCAAACAAACTGTTTCTTACATTCATCAACCGTCTGTGCTGGCAACAAAGACACACAGAAGTCTGACCTTCGTGAGAAACCAACTGGTTCATTTGCATAATGTTGAATTTGTCCCTTAATTTGACGTGGTTTCAAATAAACCGTACAGCATTTCCTACAGTATCTCCCATCAGTAGCTCCCAAAAGCTTTCTACATTTCGACATATGCTTGAAGAGTCACATTTTAAAGCAGCAAACATGTAAGTAAATATAATAAAGCCTTCAAAAATAGTAATAGTCGTGAAATAATACTTGTATTGTTCTCCTTCAGTACATTGAATAAAGCATTCTTATCAATTGTGAGCTTGCAGACTAGTTTTTGCTATTGTTGTGACGGTAACCCTGAAAAGTGACCCTGAAAGTTGTGTTTAAAAACGGTTTAAAACTGTGATATTGTGAATGTATTAGAAATGTTGGAATTGACAACTAACATTTAAAAATTTTGCTCCACCTTTCAATTTAAAAACAACAAGAAACAGGTATAGGCCCTTTAAGAGAAGTCATTTTCTTTATGTTATCATTTCAGAAAATAACCACAGCTCAGAGTACAGAGTACAAACAGTGTTGGGCAAGTTACTAAGAAAACATAATATATTCTATATTAGTGATTACAGCTCTAAAAATATAACACGTTTGTATTACATATTACTGTTTCAAAAATGTAGCTGAGTTACACTACTTTAAGCTACTTTTGGCAAAATATAAACTGAATATAGTAATAATGGCACCGAGCAAAAGTGCAGTCAGATTTCCTGTTCCTTCGCTTTCCCCATTCTCTTGAGGACATTAACTACACGCAACTGCAGATCTTATTCACCAGACTCCAACTTGATCTGGTGCTGCATTATATTTGGGGGAAGTCTGGTATTTTTTCGTTCATACATTTAAATGCTCTTGTAACTCAAGTTACATGAAATGTAACTAATATATTCACATATTTTGTATAAGTTAATATGTTATATTTCTTAGTTACTGAAAAAGTAATATATTTTGTTTTGTAATAAGTTTTGTAATACGTTACACAAACTCATCTACTTCTAGATCTTGAATTAATATTATGGACAAGAGAAAAAGAAGCCTATACCAAAATAACTAATCCTATTTGGCTTGTGGGTAAAAATCGTATATTGAAACTGTACCAATAAGACATCTGATCAAACCAAAGTTATCCTGCTAATAAAACCAAGCACCAAAAAAGATTTTATTTATTTCATAATGACTAACGGTGGAGCTCAGGAGTCCCACCCACCTCTAGGTTCCAGGAGGAATTTTTCCATTGATTTCCTTCAGAGGGATTTAGAAAAATAAAAATTAAGCGTTTAAAGGCGCAATGTAAGCCAACAGATTACCTCCATACTAACCGACCAGACCAGGGATATTATAAATGAAAGAAAATACTACATACTTTAAAATATGAGTGTCTTGCAACTAAAACAGTCCAGTGACAAAATCTAGGGACTGTTCTGCTCTATTGGCATGTATTACAGCAGCAACAAAAAACGCTGATAAGCAGATTATTATTATGATAAGAATTATTTAGATAATGCCTAATACATTACTGTTTTACAAGTAAATTATTTACAGTAGGGCTCTGCAATTAATCAAAATTCAGTCAAAATTAAGTTAAAATTGCGATTTCAACTTTAAACAATTTTCAATTATTATCAAGGCATTTAATTGTCAGGTCAAATTACAAACCAGCGTTCACACCTGGTAAAAGGTGCTAAAACTATATTAAAGTTTCATTATGTAACTTAATATGCAGAAAGGTTAGAATGTGGTTAGCATGGTGCCTTTATTTTCCATCCTGGTGGCCTCTAGAATGCTCCATGATCAATTGTATTTAAGGTTTCTGGTAGGTTTTCACTGTTGATGGAACTGTCTTCATGGTTACATGTACGTTCCAGCCAGAACACATACCAGATCCTACAAAATGGGGGCAAAAAAGATCCTGGAGCATCATAGTGGCCACCGGGATGGAAAATAAAGGCACCATGCTAACCACGCATATATCCACTGGGTCACTGAAAGGTGACAGATATGAACTTCTTCTTCTTTTCGCATTAAAAAGTTACATAATGCACATTTAATTAAATCAAAAAGGGGGATTGATGCATGAGTGATTAAGCTACTATTGATACAATTGTGTAACAAGTGGATGAGAACTTGCACTCCAGCATTTTCCATTTAATTTAACTGCACCTTCGTCAAAAAATTCAAATGTGCCCACAAGGACATCATTAAAAGTATCATTTGGTGGTGCGGTTTTTTTTTTTCGTGCATAAAAGGGGCCCATGGTCATAGTGCAGAGAAAGAGAACAACAGACAGGCTCACAACTGTAAAGAGGAAGAGGCAGCTGTCTGTAAAGGAGCAGGGACACGGCAATAGAAAACCAACAGAGGACAGAAGGACAAGAGGACAGAAAAGAATGTCTAAAAGGTTCCATTCTCAACTAATTTAGTCGGTGAATGTGCCGCTGTCCCTCGCTGAAGCCTCCCTGGAGACAGTGCCACACCAACTCACAATCCCCATGCCCCATGATTCAGACGCAGATAAAGAGAAAGAAAGTGGCCTTCAATAAGCTGTAGGGTATATTTGGATTTCAAAGAGCACACACTGATTATTTACTCACTACCAGTGTGATACATGAGTAAAATTAGTATTAGAAAGATGGGCATCTCACGCGCACTGGAAATCAACGCTTTATAAAATATACGTTCAAGTTTCCTAAATTAGACGGTAGCTGTCTTTTTAGTTCCATCATGTATATTTCACATAACTGACCAGATTAACATTTCACTGGGCCATACATGCTGTCCATATGGAACAAGGTGAATCAGTTTTTTTTTTTTTTTTTACAGCAACAGAACTTAATGTGCTGCCATATATATTTAGTAAGTGGTGACTGCACGTCGTCAAATTTACGGTTTTGAACAGAGGTTTGAACAGCCGGAAAGAATGGAAAACTGAATTAGGTCTTGTGTTCAACTTGAGCAAATAAATGCATGCAAAAACCGAGTCATACAATAACATTACAGAGCACTTCAGATACAAAAGAGAAATTAAAATCATCACGTAAGTTGTCTTCAATAGAAACAAATTATCAGGTATCTACAAAAACGTCAATTTCCCTATAAAGCCAACAGTAGGCCTGCTACACCTTTGTCTCTAAATACTGAAATTTATTTTGTCTGTAAAAACAAACACACTAGCAGTACACCACTGGGCAAAAACTGAGGTAAAAAACACAGTGATAGGGACAGAAAATTCCCCGAAGGAACATTATGACATCGTCTCAGTAAAAATTAGTTTTGCTCGCTGCTCAAAAGCATGATTGAATTAGTTGCTATGGCTGCTGAGAATGTGTACCATGGAACTCTTTCTGAGGCCTGTTTATGCATGATGCATTTGTTGGACATGGTGCAGTGTCACGGGTTCACTGTTTATTTGCTTTAATGCCATCCTGTCTCAATACATGCATAATTTGCTCTCAAACAAATATCGGAGAGTTAAGCCTGAAGTTTTCTACACATGTTTGCAAACTCGAAGAACTGTGATAAAACAATAGTACTTACTGTTAAGCATTGCATATTCTCTGGGTCGATGGTCTCGTAGGCAGCACCATGGTTTGACAGCGCAGCCTCTGAAATGTAGACAAAAGAATCACGAGCTGAGACAGTGCCTTTAGAGCACATTTCTTCTGGTACCAACAAAAAGCAGCTTTCAAAATGTACAAAAATGTCTTAAAACAACTTTCGGAGTCCATAAAACGTCTAGTAAAGATTAAGACGGAAACAAAACAAAAAAGGGGGGGGGAAAGCACAACAGTTGATGCAGCAGAGCAGGGCAGACTCAGTTTCAAACTTGTAAATAAAAGGCACAGAGGCCAGCCCGGTCAAGGCAAATCCCATAAGATGTAAGAATTCGGCAAACTGGCCGATGCAGGAGTGAAGTGGAAACAAGTGAGGAGGAGGAGAAGGAACTCTCTCACTCTATTATCCGTCCGTCACAGGGCTCCTCACAGGTTACTATGGTTACCGGGACTCACGCCTCAGTGTCCTTTTAACTATAGCTCATAAAGGCAGCATTCAGCTTTGGGCCGCAGCACTGATTTCATTCCCTTTGTCCTCTTCCTTCTGTTTACATCTGTCTACCTTAGACTTCACTTTCCATCTGAGAGTTTCAGCAATCCCACAGTGCTTGCCTTTTACGGTACCCTCCTCTTTATTCTCATCACCACAGGAGAGAAACTCTGCCATCACTTCATATCAAGTGAGAGAAATGTCATGTTCAATGTCATATAGTGCCTTGGACAAGTGCAGCTGAATTTGTGGCCTTATGCAGACGTTCTAGGAGGTTGATATGATCTGATAGACTCAGACACTGTCTTTAAGTCTCATGGCTTGGATTACTTTTATTGGTCAAATGAACATGGTTATAATCTGTAACCTTCACTGAGAAAATAACACATTTGGCCAGTGAAAGCGTAGACAAAATGAGGGAAAGTACGACATAAGATCTAGTTTGGTTTTATTTTTCTGGAGGCCTTCAGTTTGAGCTACATTATACAGCTACCAGGGTAACCTTAAGGCTTTTTCAAACCTGTCAATTTGTGAATCTGAAAGCTCCAGGGGGTCCACATAATGGAGGAGCTAACCTGGCTGGCATCAAGCCCAGGAGAGGAGCCTTTTGTCCGGATAAGACATCAGTAACGCAGGAGAAAGACGTGTGGAGCAGCTGGCAACAAAAAACATCCAACATGAGTGACATAAGCCCGGGTGAAAGAAAGGCATACAACGCCAGTCCAAAAGCACTAACAGTGGGAAAAGTATACACTGCAGAGAAAGAGCGACTTGGCACATTGCAAACTGAAAGAAACACTTAAAATTAAAATGTGCGAAAAGTGTTTGAAGGACCAAACTCCTCAGCAGCTGAATTAGCCCGCCACATTACAGACTTCTAGAACATGAAAAACTCTTGACTTTGTCCAAGTGCCTCATAGCAGCATTCATTCCTTTCTGCTACTGTCAATCAAGGCAAGGCGAGAACTCCAAGCACTGATAGAAAATACATTGAACCATATTCTTTTGCACGTAGAATAGGCTCCTTGTTGTACTGTACAGATATGTCACATTGCAATAATGTCCCTGTTTGTAGATTTATTTATTTCATTTTATGTAAAAAACTCAAGTTGGCATTCACAAGAGGAAATTCTGACGCTATAGTGTGCTATATATAAGTGATATATTCACCAGACCCATCAGTCAAAATGCTTGATGGGATAATGGTGGCACGAATTATTGATCATAATCAAGTGAACTGGTAATAGTATGATGACTTCCATCCAAAGAAGAAGATCTTTATTTACATAGCACCTTTCACAGACATGGTGACAAAGCACTTTACATGAGAGCATTTTACATTAACTCCATACTCGGTGGTGGTAAGCTACGTTAGTAGCTTCAGTTTCCCCTGGGGAGACTGACAGACACGCTGTCGCAACTGCACACATCTGCGCCAACGGTCCCTCTGACCACCTCCATGCATTCACAGACACACACATCATTCATCCTGGCTTATTGAACATGTTTTAGTGGTAGGGGAAACCAGAGCACCCGGAGGAAACCTACACAGACACGGGGAGAACATGCAAACTCCACACAGAAAGGCCCCGTCCAGGTGGGAATCGAACCTGGGACCTTCTAGCTGTGAAGCTACCGTGCCGCCCAAAGATACAAAGGGACTCACTCATGGGCCATTGGTATAGTATGGTCGCACAGTGACTGTCATTGGAAATCTTGTGTCACATCCTGTACCCATATCCAAAAGGCAAGTAATAAAATAAACATGAGAGAATCTTAAATGTAATACATATGCATTAAATATGTATACATATGCACTTTAACAGAGTTTTCATGGCTCTTTTGTTTTTACTGATTAGTTTAAACATGTGAATGTTGTTACCTGCCGTAAAAAATGCAATTGTTTATTTTTAGAACAGTGCAGACAAATCAGATAATATTAAATAATTGCAGGAGAACGTCTCCAGAACAACCTCGAGAGTAAGCTGTTGGGTCAAAGTTTTCGCTTCAAATCAGGATGACATCAGCCTGGAGTCAGAGTTACCCTTCACAGTGGGCATGCATATTCAGACTTACAAATTTAGACTGGCGAGAACTCTCGTGATCCAACAATAACACACAGACAGTGCTTTCAGAGTGAACATCCCCCCTTCCCCTATCAGTTAATCACTACATTTTAATCTGGTGTTATGAAGAGGCAGTATGCCATCTGGAAAAGGCTGGCACTTTACTGAGTTTATTCTACGTGTATGGCACATTTACCATCTATGTACATAGTAAACAACAATGACACTATGCAAATGGGACATACAGGATCTTATTATTTTTGCTTTGCCTCTTCTGTGCTATCTGACCCACATTGAGAGGGAGATGCGTTCAGCACAGTGACTACACACACGCGTACATGTCACCACGGGTCAGGTGTTTGTCAGTGGACACGCAGATGAGTCGTTTCTAAATCTCTATCTCTATGGCCTTATGTAATTAAAAGCCTCAAAGACTTCATACATAAGTGACAATCATAGCATAAAAAAACAAACACTAATTGCTCTCTCATTCCATCTAAAAAACAGTGTTTGGTTGTCACTCAAGCATTTCAGTTTCAGCATCTCAGCTAGGGCTGAGTCGTGATGCTAAGACAGCAGTCCTTTTGTTGAAGTCCAACAGTGTAATTAACTGTCAGTGCTTTGTTAATAATTTGTTGAAGAGGCAGAGAGTCATAGAAAAAATGTGCGCCCTCTCTGTCACAGTAACAATGGGGCTAGAGTTAACAAAGCTGACAATAAATCATTCAACTGTCATTTAACATTCAGGACTAAATATCGTTAATAATCCTGACCTCGCACGACATGTATTCACACACAGCACTGCATGACAAAATCTTTCTTGTCATAAATATATGCAAAGTCTCTAAACCATCAGACCCTGTATAAGAGAAGACCTGACCATGTGCATCTCTGTTATGGGCAGATATCTGCAGTGAGAATCCGGGTGACCAAATATTAAAAAACAGGGGAAAACTTTTTCGATACGTTTATTTTATTATGTGACACTTGTTTGTTGTTTATTTGTCAAACATAGAATAAACCTAAACAAAAAAACACTTCTAAAGGGAGCGATCTGGGCAGCCTAAAACATTCACTTTCAGACACACCAATAAATAAAAACGTTTATTCATACTTATTATGTTTAACGTTATCAAAAAAGGTACAAGTGCAAAAAGGACATAATTTACCCATAAAAAGGTTTTAATTTTGACAGATTTTCCAAAAAATATAAATAAAAGACAAGATAACATATAACTTTAGATAAGGAAACTCAAAAATTACTACTGTGGACAAGGACTGCAGCCAGACAAACTGTCCCGCAGCAAGCACTGGGATTTTGATCATTGCCTCGTTAGTACATGTCATGGTGCAGCGGTGCTTCATGGCCTACATTCAGCCAGCTGGCAACACAGAAGTGCACGCACGAGTATCCAGCCGCCCCCAACCCCTCCTACATCCACACACATGAATCAGATGAGACACGGAGTGGGCCACTATTGCCACTGGGAAATGTAAGACAGTCAAAAGCTACTAATTCGGAAGTGTGTAATGTAAGTTCTTAATTATGTAATCATTTCAACTGTGTTGTATGCTTGAGTACGGAGTTGTTATAATATCCATACATAAATAAAATAGAAAGTAAAGCCTGTAATATGCAGATAAAGAAAGCTTTGGAGCTTGCAGTTTCTCATTCGGTCTGATACTCCTGTCCCAGTTCCATCTACAAGAACTTCAAACTAATTTTAAAGTTGCATGAGGCAGATTAGTCTGGTTCAGCCAGGCATACAATAGTGCTTGAGTCTTATAAGCCAACCACTGACATCAGGCATATTATTGTCATATTCAGAAAGGGATAGGGTAAAAATACAGACCATTTAGTGCAAACCTAAATATTTGTCAGTAAAATAAATGTCCAAAAACGCATAACTGAACTAACAACAAGCAACAAGCATTACTAAGGGTGAGTTAAATTAAAAATGACCAACTCAAATTATTGAAATAAAATTCCCATATAAGCCAAGGCACACTATCACTATAATTTGACAGGTAAAATAACATGACCATGTTCAAACAATGGGAAGGCAGCAGAAGGAGGACTATAAAGCCATCTCATTTTGACTCCATGTTGCCCTGGAATGTCCATCCACAAGATGTGAATAACATAAAAAGTACTCACCTACTCTAGGCTGCCCTTATGAGAGGCACAGAGAAGCATAACTCCGGTACAAACACCTGCAACAGCATCCGCTAGCACAAAAAGTGCACATGAGTAGGAGAGTAAACGAGCGAAGGTTCACAAAAGAGAATTAGGTTTCCAAACAATTGTGTCAGTGTGTGAGGGGAGTGTGGGGGGGGCAGCGGACAGTACAGCAGCGCTCCCTCTCTCACTGCCTCATGTTTGTGTGACGTTCTGGGGTTTCATCCTGACCCCTCCCTCTTTCCAACTCTCTCTGTATTTCCTCATTTGCTCTCTCCAATCCCTCCATCTTTCTTTAATCCTTCCTTTGCTCCAAACGCAATCATCTCCCAATCCAAAGACTGATAAAGAATTACAGGCACATGCCTGGCACACGTCTGATTCCCTGGCAAACAAATAACTGTTTAGGTCACATATCTTCTTGCGGATAAATATTAGGTATCAATGTCTTTTTCAAAAAAAGAAAAATAAACAAAACACTCTTTTTTTATATAACTCAAACTGAGTCACACACACACACTCTTACTTATTTTGTTGTGTGGTGTAGGTACTTTGAGATGCTTCTTGCATCCTAGATCTTCTTCCAGTAGGTAGTACCATCCTTCAAACTCCTACAACACAGAGAAATAAATCAATTACATACCAATAAAACACAAACCCATGTTCAGCTTTGGGACTCTGATTGTATGATGTCAGGGCAGAGGTCTGTAATAACATACACTAAATTCATAAGAACCCTCAGGGCTTGCATGGCACACTGCTCACATTGTAGCTTTTGAGCTTCATTCTGCCCTTCTAACTTCTGAGCCAGATTTTTTCATGCACACGTGTTAATTTGATAATGTGTGCACTGTGCAATGCATAAGGCAATGGCAGAGACAAAGCAGTCTGTAATCCTGTTATATGGACATGCTCCTGCAAACAAGAGCATAATAACTGTCAGTCCATCTATTTAAGGCAAAACGGTAAGAGGAAGATCTCCCCCTTTTTGTACTACATTACGCGGCGCTACGGACAGCGACAATAATCTGTGTTTAAAAGCATCTTATCTGAGTGGACAGATTTCTGCAGGCTGTGGGACAAGAGTAGGGATGGGCGGGTGTTTCAGTAGAGGAAGGGGGAGGGGAGGGCATATGTCCTGAAAGTCAGAGTGGGATTTGCACCATCATTCAATATTACTGTGCACATGTGAAAAGAGAGAAATGTGTAGCCTACTGCTGATCAAGAATCCTGCTGGATGATGTGAAATAAGATAAGGGGACAGACGACTTAAATATTTGGTGCACGTTATGTTACTTGTACTAAATTTACATAACAAAGACATACAAAATAAACACAAACTTGGAAGAAATGGGATGAAAAGAAATCACAAAGGCTTTAGACTTCGGTATGCCCTTTTGTTTATACTGAATTAATATCAACTCCAATGTCAATGTAAATGACATTTAAAAAAAAGTGGGATTAAAGTTAAGTGAAATGGGAGAAAACTGTTGGGTATGCTGCATTTGAAAAAGCTAAGAACTAAATACAAGAACTGTACCTGTGAAGCACTTTGAATTGCCTTGTGTATGAATTGTGCTCTACAAATAAACGTGCCTTGCCTTGCCTTACCTCTTTACTCAGATTAAGTACCAAAGAGGGGGTAAAAAAAAAAAAGATATTAGCCTCTTCCATTAAAATATAACACATGCGCAAAATAGTCGATCCCTCACATTTGAGTACAGGGATTGACTCAGCCAAGTGTGCTGGAGAGAACACTGATGTGCTGTAACAAAGTGTTAGCTCCAAAATATTAAGGTCACAGATTAATTTACACTGAACTGGAGATTCATAATCTTTTGCATCAACCCACATCTGTAGTAATGGGAGAGCTCAATACACTGCTTATAAAATAGCACTGACCTTTTCAGGATCCATAAGAGAACGCACACTGAAGCTCATGCATCCCAACAGCATGCTGATCCTGAAAGAAAAGAGACAAAAGGGGCATTAGCGCAATATATGGTCTGTGCGTTTCGGGACTGCACAAGAAACTTAAAATTCAATTAATTGCTTTATAATGACATTCAAGGTCTTTATGCATATTCTATATTAACTATTTTGTATTATTTTTGTCTAAAATTGCAATTTTTTTTATTGAGTATTGATTTGCAACTTACAAGAGAACTAAAGAATAAATGGATGATTCATCCAACCCATGTGTACTTATAAAAAGACACTATTAACACCCACCAAAATGGCCTTCTGTTCTAAGTTTATAAAAGCTTTTAGTTTGGAGCGCTACCAAAATCACTCCCTTTTCAGTAGTACATTTAAACATAATCGGTCAAATGAAAGTACGTTATTACTAAAAGTCGCCATTGCAAGTCATGTGATCTAAGCCTATCAACACACACAACTGATACCGCGTGGTGGGGTTGTGTACATTGCATCCCATACGTCCCATTGCGAGCATCTGGTATGGCGGTCACCAGTCCCTGAATGTGACGCCATCAATTTTTTGACTGATTGTATCTCTCATCATTTTTGTTTGTAAAATTAAGTGTCCCAATTGTCTTTTGCAAACCTTGTTTTGGCTTCAGAATTCCCCATTGAATTCCACATTGAATTCCACATTGTGAAGAGCAATCTCTTGGGCAGAACATCATCAGTGACAACACTACAAGTAAATAGTAAAAAAAGTTTAAACATATATTTCCTGGCACAAATAGAACATATATATATATATATATTTACAATTGAAATGTTTGTAAGAATATCGGGTTTCCACAGTGAGGAACCATTTGAGTCTTCAGCCCATCTTTTGATCCATTCGGTGGAACCATCCCAACCTGGATGCAGGACAGATTATTTAAAATAAAAATGTAACTTTACAGAGGACTTTTTATATGTGTGTTCTAGTACCTTTACGTACGAATCACAGGGTCCCTGATATTCCTCCCATATCGCTCTCGCTTCTAAAACTGACAACAACTTGCATTGTATAACTGGGCGCAAGGCTGGGCGATATGTCAAAAACTTTAATATAAAAATAAAAAAAGAATCAAACACAAATATGGGCTTTACTAATACAGTATTATTCAATAATAAGCCTCAGCTTCAGCAATCAATCAATGAATCAAGTTGTTTTGTATAGCCCAATATCACAACAGAAATGCTTTCTACTCCAGTTGCATGAATTTTGTCTATTTTATTCCTAAGTTCATAGAACTATGCACTAAATTCAAGATTTCTAAAAAGGAATAGTCAAAAGTAAGAGTAACACTTTAGATTACAGCCTGCAGGTTCCACATGTAGGTACAGGTAACAAGAAAGTAATTAAAAGCGTAACTAAGGTGTGCAAGGCATAACTACGGTGTACCTTGTTACTCTTCATTCCCGTCTGTTCCTGCTTGTTCATTGTAATTGCCGGTAATGTGTTAATTGTTTCACCTTGTACTTGTGTCAGTTGTATGGAATCCATGGTTGTCATGAGTCTGCATTAACTTGCATGTTTTTGTTTATTTTACAATAAAACGTATAATTTGATCTAATCTCTGCTCTTCACAGATGATGTGGGCTTCATCAAATCAGGACCTTCAGCTGCTCTGGGGCAGGTTGCAGCCGAGTGTGAAGTGGCTGGGATGGGGATCAGCACCTCCAAAGCCATGGTTCTCCACCGGAGAAAAGGTGGCCTCCCCTCAAGTGGAGGAGTTCAAGTATCTCGGGGTCGTGTTCACGAGTGAGGGACAGATGGATCGTGAGATTGACAGACGGATCGGTGCAGCGTCAGCAGTGATGCGGTCGCTGTATCGGACTGTTGTGGTGAAGAGGGAGCTGAGTCGGGGGGCAAAGTTCTTAATTTACCGAACGATCTACGTTCCCACCCTCAGCTATGGTCATGAGATCTGGGTAATGACCGAAAGGACAAGATTGCGGACACAGGCGGCCAAAATTAGTTTCCTTCGCAGGGTGGCGGGGCACACCCTTCGAGATCGGGTGAGGAGCTCAGTCACCTCTGAGGAGGTCGGATTAAAGTCGCTGCTCCTCCATCGAAAGGAGCCAGCTGGCGGTGGCTCAGGCATCTGTTTCGGTTGCCTCCTGGTCGCCTCCCTTGGGAGGTGCTCCAGGCATGTCCTATTGGGAGGCGGCCTCGTGGAAGACCCAGGACACGCTGGAGGGACTATGTCTCTGATCTGGCCTGGTGTCGCCTTGGAGTTCCCCCAGAGCAGCTGAAGGAGGTGTGCGTGGATTGGGAAGTCTGGGTATCTCTGCTGAGACGCTGACTTCACAACTCGGCCCCGGATAAAGCAGGCGTCATGTCTTCAACCTTTTATACAACAGTATAACTATTAATGCATTTTATGAAACTGGTATGTTTTATAAGATGACTCATATGTCAGCTGAAACACCTTAGTTACACACATCTTTATTACACCGTAGTTACGCCCTGTACACCGTACACAGCAAAAACTGCAGTGTTAAATTTCAGGGTTAAATATATCAGAGTTGTTTTTAACACTTAAAATGTTATTTTATGACATTGAGTGTTAAATGGTGGCCAGTATTGGAGTTATGCGTCAGTGTTGATTAGTCCTGAGTGAATTTAACACCTAAAAGGTTAATTTGGCACCTCCCACCCCACCTGGTTCTCACAACACAGACAGAGGACCGGTTGGAACTGGTTTGAGCCAGTTTGGACACAGCCGACGAGGGCCTACAAGACATTTGCTGCTGCTCTCTTCGGTAAGCATAATTTAAAGTTTAGTATTCCTTAATTATTAACTATCTTCTCAGTAGAAATAACATTTTGAGTGAAGGCAGAGCCGAATTCATCAAACTTAATAACGTGGATGTCTTTTTGATGTAGCTTAGCCGGTAATGCTTGCTGACTATTGTGGTCAAAACCCAATTTAGGACAGACCTCTACGCTTAATGTTTCATTTGGGGGTTTTGGTAAGTAGAAATCGATGTTGGACTGTGTTCTTTCTGAATATTAGGTTGTTTTTTTTCCATTTCAAAGTCACGACCTCAATCTGTTTTGCATTGGTTGGACTCATGGTGCTAGGGATATTTCAGGATTTTTGACATTGGGCTTCATTTCCTAGTTATCCAGAGTGTTGTTGTCTGGAAATATTTTTTTTCTTAAATCCATGCAGTTCTTATATTTGAAGAGCTTAGTGACGCTAGGCTAACGCATTTCTATGGTATCCGCAACCCTGCATTAAAAACAGTCTGACCCACTCCACAGTGCACCTGATGTAAATCACTTATAACGCCAGACTAACCTGTGTTAATAGAATCATTTTAACCATTTTGCATTTAAAATAACTTTATATTTGAGCAGCATCAGCTTCGTCGCTGTAAGCTAACGCAGCGGCGGAGTGATCTGCGAGAAAATAGTCCCTCAAAATGCGGTAATTCATGTGATACAAGGTCAGTTATATTTCAAAAAAATATTCTATTAAAACACAGACATTTATATGGTTGCTGATACCTTAGAAATGCATTAGCCTAACGCCACTAAGCTCTTCAGACTATCTTCAGACATCAACAACACTCTGGATAACTAGGAAATGAGGCCGTGTGTAAAAAAAACAAAAAAAACAAATCCTGAAATATCCCTTTAACTTTACAATGCAGTTTGAGTTACTTTCGGGCTGCTGCGCACATGATGTCCAGGTCAATGCGGGGTTGCATGTCGATGTTTTGCAAAGGCGATTGTAAATGGCCAAGCTTGGGGTCAAAGAAAGCTGCAGCTAAGCTAGGTAGGACATGCATGTTCACGGCTAAAGCTCTAGAAGACTGGGTAATGGTTGAGGTTAAGTTCAGGTTTGGAGGGATAGCGGAAGGGCTTACGTCGTGTTGGGCTAGATTTATTGGGGTACTCGATCTTATATTTAATCTTTATTATATTAACTGTGCTTAATTTTGTCTGTAGGTCTATTGACAGTAAAATGGTGGTGCTGGTCCAGGTGAAATACTGCAAGGAACAGAAGTATGTGAGCCTGAAGGAGATTGAAGGTCAATATGATTTTCAGCAGTTTTGCGAGAAAGGTAAGTTAAAAAAAAAAACTTGCCGCTGTACATAGTAACTGGAAAAAAGGTGTCTACATTCATGATGGTTTGAATGCACCCGAGTCATTGAGTAAATACACTTGATTTAACTTTTTGAAGTGTTTGTAGTAGTTTTAGCACACAGCACATTATTATCATCTCAGGAACAATGTATTTTTTTCTTTGGGAATACTATTTTTCAATAGTGTTAAATGCTTGTTTCTGATTATGTCACTTCTAAAATGTGAATCGATGTGTGGCAATCTGTTTTGTTTTTTGACTCAAGTTTAATCTTACCTTGAATAATTATTTGGCTTACTAGTTTAAGCCTGTACTTGTAGTTTTAAAGTCGCTGTGTAGGTTCAAAAAAGCTGTTAACATTTTAGCTTCATTGCCCACCCAGACTAATTCTAATTTATTAAGGCTAGTGACGCATGATTTCCTCACAAACTGCTGCATGTAGACTGTTTCATAATTCCAGTCAATAAAATTTTATTTAAAACTCTGTACATTTCTTTCAGTTATTGAGAGATTCTGCTTGCCACCTGAAGCAAACCTTACATTTAAGGATTCAACAGGAACAGAAGTTGATGGAGAAATATTCAGTGACCTCCTTCACCAGACTCAAGGCGACCCTGTGCTAACACTTTTCTCAGATGATGGTGGGATTGTTATCATATGTGAATAACCGTTACTGTGTAAAAAATGTATAGTATAACTCCTCTTTTGTTTTCAAGAATTTTCCGACTCTTCTTTTTCATCTGCATCTGAGACGTCTTACGCAAGCGTGAGTTCTAATGCATCCACAATAATTCTTGATGATACCCGGGTAAACGACCAAGAGTCGAGGAGACTGAGGCCGCATCTGCAAAACAGGTTAAAGTATTCAGTTTAAATCTTTTTAATTAGTTTGTTCTCTTGTCTAAAGTAACATTCTCTTCTATGTTTTAATCAGTTAATTGAGGGCGTGTTGAAAGAGAAGTCTGGTGGTGAAAAGTGCTACAGGAGTACATGACAACTGAAACCTTAACGGACTCAACACGAAGACAGTTGGTTAACATACTTGTCTCTCATATGGTTGAACATCATGGGTACGTTTCTGTATGATGGATAAATATTTAAAAGGATTTATACATGTTCTTAATATGCTCAAATATTTTCCAGAAACCTCCCCTCTAAGGCCACTCGTGAACAATATGCCCTTGGAACTGTAATGGTGTTTCCATCTCTGAGAGATCCTTATGCCAAGAAAGGCTATGTAAGAATACATTTTACTTGCACAGCCATGGAAGGTTAAGTGGGCCATTTCAATACTCAGTAATAAGGCATCTTTTAATTTCAGGAGCACTTTTATGATCCTGTGAGCAGAACAGGATACATCGCATGGCGGCTAAAAACCATTCGAAGGCATGGGAGGAAAGGGGCTTCACACCCACCAGACAGCCCTGCTGACTCCTCTCCAGGGGCCCAACGGTGAAAAGGATTGTTCAGGTCGACCTGCAGCTGGATGGGGACTCATGCCAAGAGGCCCTTTCTTTGCTCCACCACATTACGGACAACAGCTTGATTTTCCAAAAGATGAGAGAGACATTTCAGCACCGCCAGAAGCTTGTAAATGACTCTGCTGAAAGTAGTCACATCCTTTCCATCTTTCCAAGGTTTCTCGACACAAAAGGCTTGGTATGTTCATTTTGATGTTTTGAGTAGAGGCTTGTTTGTACAGTTCTGGTCAGTCTGGTATTATTGTTTGTAGGTTAATCAGGACTTCACACTCTTATTTCATGAGGAAACCTCTACCAGGCTTCTCCAGAAATGGGATGTTTTCTTCAAGCAAGGCATCATCCGAGAGGCCAAGCAGCTTAACTCAACACCTGAGCTTCGGTGCCTGATCCAGTCAGCACAGGCTTCATCTGGAAATGCCCTTGGTGAAGAAACAAGTGAGTATTGTCACGTTGTGATAGTATTTTAAAAGTAGAGTTTAGCCTGCACACACTTTAACTTTCTATAAAGGTCATTTACAATATCCAATTTATCTGCTTTTAGCTTACGATGATGAAATGGCATCCCTGTTGCTCCTGATTTATCTCCTTCCACCACCGCCTGGAGGACCAAAAGCCCCCAAAATCAGTGCGTCTGATGCTATTGAAAGACTTGTTGTTTTTCACAAGGTAAAACACCTTTTGAATGAATATCAAGTGTTCAAGCTTTTAAATGGACCATGTATGAATAATAGTGTCATGTACTTTTTTTTTTTGGTGTGCCTCAGTCATGCTGCAGCTTGGAGGAACATCTCCGGAATCATAAAAGTCAACATCCTACATCCTCGCTGTTGGGCCACAGAGGAAGATGATTGACAGCTACTACCTTGCAATGGATGCCCAACTGATCCCATGCCAGGCAAATCGCTTCCTCGGAGCCTTTGATGAACTTTTCAAGGCACATTTTGTCTTTAATTTGTCATATGATAGTGCTTTGGTAAATTTTTACACATTTGTGCAGACAACAGTGTTCAACATTGATGTGGGGAAAATGAAGGAGTCACCCAGAGTGAAAGAGTTGCGAGCTAAACTTCTTAATCAGACAGTAAAGGTAGCGCTTTGTGAATAAGATAAGCAATGTTGGCTTGTTTCGTGTGTAAAACACATTTAGAAGCAGTAACCACCTGATTTCACATTTGAGAGTAGAACATGGCTACTATCCTGGACAAAAGTTCAAGTTGTATTGTTCTCAGGAAGGCTGTAAGCGCCACTTTCTAACTTATACTGGGTTTAGATTGCACCTTAACAGTGTTCATTCTGCTGATCAGCAAGTTGGTTCCAATGTTCCGCGTCTTTGCTCTGAACCAGTTGAAATTTCCGTTCAGAGACATGATTCAGATGACCAGTTCAATCCCTCTGACCAATGTAGCTCATCTAGCTTTCCAATAGAGAGCAACAATCCGAAATGTACTAAAGATTCCACAAAAGAAATGTGTGCATCCATTGTTGCCAAATTACAGGGTAGTGGGATTTCTAGCACCTTGGTATCTTCAATTGTCGAAGATTGGAAGAATTGACAAGCGATTTGCGCTCACAAGCAAAACAAGATGTTTTAGACGTTTTACCTGCAGGTGACCCCAACATTTCATTGATTGACCAATCTTTTAAAACATTTGAAAATCCATTTGCAAGCCTAAATACTGAGTGGAAAAGGAACAAATACTTCAGTGAGAAATGGGGAGTTGTTGAGCCCTTAGAATGTATTCTTGGAGTCAGGTATGACAACAGACGCAATTCAAATCTGGTAATTATGAGCAAGTCCCTGTGAGAGATACATTTATATATGTGCCTATTTTGGATACTTTAAAGTTCATGTGCAAAAATCCTGAGATTTGTGAGTTATTGAAAAGAGACCAGCGATCAGCACCTGACTTGTTAACTGATTTAAAGGATGGTAGTTATTTTAAAAGCCACCCCCTATTCACTACAAAAAAACATGCATTTCAAATCCAACTGTACTATGATGATTTTGAACCAGCCAATCCTCTAGGATCTAAACGTGGGATTCACAAAATTGGTTGCCTGTATTTCGTTTTAAGAACCTACCCCCCAAATTTAACTCTGTCTTGATGAACATTCACTTGGTATCACTCTTTCATGCTCAGGATCAGCAAAAGTATGGCTTTGATGCTATATTGAGACCGTTAATAAATGATGTGAAAAAACTGGAAAGTGAAGGAATAGCTGTCCCATTTTTTGATGAGCAAGTGTATGGCACATTAGCACAGATCACTGGTGATAATCTAGGGATGCATACAATTCTTGGTTTCACTGAGTCGTTCAGCAGCCGTCATTTCTGTCGTCTTTGTTTGATTGAGAAGGGGGATTCACAAAATGTGTTCAGAGAGGATGATCCAAAGGTGGTTATTCGTGGAAAAGAATTATTTGCAATGCATTGCCAGTCTCTTCAGGAAAACCCTCAAATTAAGTCAGTTTTTGGTTTGAAAAGAAACTCTGCTCTTAATTCTCTGATGCACTTCCATGTTTGTAACAACTACTCATTTGACATCATGCATGATCTCCTCGAGGGTGTTGCTCAGTACGAGATCAAATTATTATTTGGCCATCTGACTCAATGTTTTATTTCAACACAAGACCTGCTTTCAAGAATTTACAGCTTTGATTATGGATTTTTAGAACGAAAAATCGTCCACAAAAATTATTCTTGATGGCACTGGTAATGGCATTGGTTTAAACTCTATTCAAACCTTGTGTTTAGTGAAAAACATCCCTCTGCTACTTGGTGATCTCATTCCTGCTGGAAATGAGCACTGGCACTTGTTGTTACTGTTGTTACAAATAATGAACATAGTTTTTTCACCTTCACTCACTCAGGGCATGACTGTCTATTTAAAGCATTTGATCGCTGACCATCATAGACTGTTTAAGGTGTTGTATCCACTTAAAAACCTACTACCAAAGCACCACTTTATGATTCATTACCCCTCTTCTATCAGGAAAGTTGGTCCTCTGTTGCATTTGTGGTCAATGAGATTTGAAGCCAAGCACAAGATGCTAAAGGATAATTTCAAAAACTTCAAAAACATAACAAAGTCTCTTGCTAAAAAACATCAAATGGCCATTGCATATCACTGGGAGACAGTTTCACTCCAAACCAAGGAATACGGTCCAAGTAAATCCTTTAACCCAACAATATGGCTGATGTGGTCAACAATCATCTGCTTGAAACATCAAAAGAAGTGTTCTCAACAAGTTGGGTGAGAGTTGATGGTGTTGAATATAAAGCTGGACTTGTGATTTGGACTGCAATGGAGGCAAACCTGCCAGTCTTTTGTGAAATTGGTGAAATACTACTGGTTGAGGACTGTGTTACGTTTTTGACCTCCAAACTGTGGACAGAGACTTTTGATGAGCACTACCATGCTTTCAGAGTGTTTCGATGTGAGGAAAGACATCTGTTTAAAATTTCAGAGCTAAAGTCCCTAAACCTTTCGACATTCAAAGGTCCTACAGTGTCACTGATGAAACTATGTACATTGTTCCAACATTCACAATGTTTTAAATGTGAATAAATGTTTTAAAGGCACATGACTCATGGGATTTTATTTTGAAAATTAGTTTGGTATTTAACCCTGTAAAGTGTATAGCCATTACTCCTCCAAATGTTGAATTAACTCCAGTAAAGAGTGAAATTAAGTCTCCATAAAGTGTTATATAAATAAATGCTCAAACTCAAAAAAGTGTTATTTATGAACACTTTGAGTGTTATTTTGACTACTTTGTGTGTAACTATAACTCCGACATAAGGGTTAATTGGTAACCCTGGTTCAGTGTTAACCAAGTAACACTTTGGAAAATGTTAACTTAACTCAGAAAAGTGTCTTACCATATAAAGTCTGAGAAAGTGTTAAAATTGAGTCAAATTAACACCCCAATTTTTGCTGTGTAGTTACGATTGTAATTCCTTTTTTGTTACCTATACCTAAATATAACATTTTAAATCTATTTGAAGAGTAACTCACCACTAACTAGCAGTAAGTTGTGATGCTGACTTATGGACAGTTTCAGCTGACCTGAAAGTTGGAATAAGAGCAGTAGTTTATGCATATGCTCTAGAATATAGTTTACCAGACCTGTCTCTCAACTGCTCTCTTTTATAGTGTGAAGCAGACATGGCTAATACTAACACTGGCTTTGTCCTTTTTTGATTAATCCAGCTCCTGAGCACAAGTGCCAAAACATATATAGACCAGTTCTAAGATAACCCTGCCAGCACTTACACCCTGGGTAGAAGTGATATTTGTCGTTCCCACATTAAACTTGCCTTGGCTTTGTCCGCTGCCCCGGGTAAAGAGTATTGCTCTGGAAACCCTGTTGGGCCAAGGCAATCTTAACACAAAAGTATTTAAAAACACAGCTGGCAAATAACATTAGGCTGTTTTGATGACTTAACATTTATCCTCCTATAGGGTTGAATTCAAGACAAAAAAAACAGGCAAAGGCCTTAAGCAACAACATACGTATGTAATGTATGTACAGTATAAAAAGACAATATATGCTACAAAAATTCACCATCAATGTAACTATTGGCAGTGCCAGTATATTAGTCAGAACTAGAACTACCAAAAATTAGACAATACAAAAAAATACTAGTTTGATGCTTACAGCTTTTGCAGTAATAGTAAATTTGGAGTAATAGTAAATATGATTTAAAATGACCACATAAAGCTAAACGTTAAGCTAAATAGTGAAAACAATAACTTACTAACAACATTTGAAAAGGTCTAGCTACAGTGGTCATTGAGCAAATTAACATTGAGACCTTTTATTTGCATAATTTATAGGGTCAGGCTCATTACTAGCACTTGTTGCTAGTACAGCACATTTGAGGCTACTTGTATGAGAAGTAATCATCCCAATACAACAGGTAGACTATATTTCCTTGGGTCTTGACAGCGTTTCAGTATCATTATGAGCACATGATTAGCCTACACTACAGGTTGTGTTTAGTTAATGTTTGCTTTTAATGCTTTTGGATGGTAGTATTACAGGCAAAGTAAGAAAAAATACATAGGTCTTTACTTACCATGAGTATTTAGAAGAAAAGAAGGTGTCTCTGATAAATTTGATGGGGGATTTCGAAGGTAGACTCTGAGGCAGGTCATTTTGTTAATGGCTCACGAGCCACCACTGCAAATGAGACTCGGCAGCGCCAATGGAGACAAGAAGAAATGTAACGTGATGCTATAGCAGCATGTGCATCACTGAGTCTGTCTTTGCATGTGTATTGTTGACATGAAACAGTTTGAAAAGTAATTGTTGTCATTTAATATATTTATAGTGTACTAATGAGATACAATCAACATACTACAGTAAATAAAACAAAGCACGTATAATACACTACTTCAGTGAACAGTACATCTAATCAGTGTACATAATAACAATAACAATAATAAATATAAATAAATATTATCGGCCCTCGCCGACCGCCCTGCCTAAAGCAAGGGGGCGCTTCGCGCCCTTTTGTCTCCCTCAATGTAAAATTATGGTATTGCTACTGCCTTTATGTTTGTTTTTTACTTTTTTCCCAAGGGTCTTAGTTTTAGGATTTTTGGAATGCGCTAACGCGCACTCCGCGCTCAATTTTGACATTATACAGAGAAAAATTAGTATGAATTTGTATCACACTATATCTGCAAACTGAAGCATATTTTTACATTTTACTTAGGGTTGCGGCTGCGCCACAGAACATCCACAAAGGTTATCCAAGTACTTTGGTTCCTCACTTCTCGCTGAATTATGGAGTTTAACATTTTTCCATCAGAATAAAATGGGACGTTCTGGTCATCGCTACGGCAACACCGTGAAAAATATGGCATGGGTGTAATTGACTTTTCTGATCGGAACGACCAAATAGAATTTTGTGCCAAATTATTATAATTTTCGTAAAACTAAAATTTGTACTCTCCATATAATTCCTATAGGGGGCGCTATCGCGCCCAATTTGAATTTTGCCAAATGAAAGTGTTTAGGACTGTGACTTTAACAACTGATAACAAAATGAGCGAAATCGGGCTCCATATGTGCGAATGGGAGCCATTTTTTGTTTGCGAAAAATCTCAAAATACTTCGTACAGTTTGCGGCTTTGCCGCATAAAAACCGTAAAACTTAGAAAAATAATTTGGATAACTTTTAAAGTTCTACTTCTCAAGATTATTTTCCACCCAAAATTAGGTCGTTTCGATAAACGCTCTAGGAGGAGATAGATTTTGTACAAAGTGAAAAATAAAGGCGGATTCCCGCTTCGCGGGCTGTCATCCAAAATGGCCGACACCCAATATGGCGGACGGCGTTGCCGTAATAATATTTTTGCTCAACTTGTCATGATGCACGTCTGTACCGATTTTTATGATTCTACGACAAACTTCATTTTTGGCCAAGTCCTATCTCGCAATGTTAAAAAAAACTGAGGTGGCGCTATCGCGCCACTATATTGAAATTCAAAATTTGGAAATAGTCAAAAGTTGCGTCGGATCGGGTTTGAATTTTGGGCCAAAATCTGTGACTTTTCGTCGATGTTCACTGGGTGAAAATTGCGACGGTGCGAAAGAAAGAAAGAAAGAAAGAAAGAAAGAAAGAAAGAAAGAAAGAAAGAATAATATTCCCATACGAAAACAATGTTCCCGCTTACGCGGGTACCATAAACTATATATTTTCGGAAAGTGCTCGCGCATTCCTACCTCATGGTAGAGGTCCTGGGTCACTGACGGGCACTTCGTGCCCGTCAGTGACCCAGGGCTCTCAGTCGCCCATTGACTTTTATGGGCTCTGTACAATTACAATGTTGATTTTTGCATTATATATGTATGTGCACGGGACGTGCACGACAAGAGGAGTGTGTTAGTGAGTGTTTGAGAGGAGGGGAGCGCTTCGCGCTCGTTTTGTGCGTTTTGTTCGCACTTTGGGGGAGTGGGCTCCGCTTCGCTCCGCGCACCGTCCAATTACAATGTTCATTTTCTGATACATGTGCACGTGTACGGAACGTGCACGAGGAGAGGAGTGCGTTAGTGCATGTTTGAGAGGAGGCGAGCGCTTCGCGCTCCGCGCACTTTGGCACTCTATACGATTACAAGAGCCCTTCGCCAGCCCTGATGGCGCTCGGGCCTAATAATAATAATAATAAAATGTTTTGGCTAAACATGTAAGCCAGATGATTTAACACACCTCTAGGTGAAATGTGAAGGAATTATTAACAATAATCTAGTTGAACATGCCCTCTTATTTTAGCAAATCATAATCAAATGACCCCACAGCAGGATAGATCTGGAATTAAGCATTACTATTATTTATGAAAGATCAAGTGTGTTCAAAACAATCCAGTATTATCACAAAACAAAACAATATTTAAAACAAAAAATATATAATTTCCAACCTTCCTTTTTGTGTCTTTCTTTGGAT
Organism: Neogobius melanostomus; assembly: GCA_007210695.1. Lineage (NCBI taxonomy): Eukaryota > Metazoa > Chordata > Actinopteri > Gobiiformes > Gobiidae > Neogobius > Neogobius melanostomus. The sequence goes on along the minus strand of VHKM01000221.1, from coordinate 2,546,577 downwards.
ATTTAAATTGTCATAATCAGTTTCCTTTTCCTCTCATTCTATGCTTCCTCACAGAAAGCCCCCAATTCATTTTTCCTTATCAGTGAATGAAAAACAATGGCTTTCTCTGAAACTCACACTGCTTCCATGACTGAAAAACTAGTTCAGTATCTAGCAAAATGGCAAATTGTCCAGTAGGTTCTACTAGTCCTGCTATCATTTGAATAAGGACTGCCTCACAACCTAGGGTTAAGAAGGAAATCGTTTGTATTAGTTCAGTTCAGTTAGCTTTATTGTCAATTCTACCATATGTAGAGGTAAAACACATAGGCTAGCCTACAGTGAATCAAAATTGCATTACTCATGGTTACTCATTACTCAGCAATCATTAGTGCATTTTTTTTTTTTTTTTTGCAGAGCAATATAAAACAGTAGGGACAACAAAGGGAGGAAATGGCAGAGTTCAGCTTCCAACCCCAACAGCTATTCTATTCCCCTCTTTGAATTATTTGTTTTAATCTTCCAACATTAGAACAGCGGAGTAGGACGTTTAGAGTCAGCTCTACATTCTAGAATCATTGTGATTGTGTGACTGCTGGCTAGTGAAGGTTAAACAAAAATGAAATAAATTGCCAATAGAAATCATTCCAACCAGCAATTGGTTAGTTGAGCAGCAATGAACACATACATTTAACAATACAGTACAGGAGGAAATAGGACTCACCTCTCCGTGAACTCTGAGCGTGGGGTGGTTAAAATAATGCAATAGCACAACCTACTGGCCATAATGCGAAGACGGTAGAGGCAGTAACTTGTTTTTCACTTACATGATCTTAGTCTTGTTGCTAATGCTGGATTGCAGAATTTGCGTTTAATTCACACAGTCGCATGGCCGATTAAGTTCATATGGTTCATGCATAAATTCCTGAATATCTGATCCACGTGCATAGATTACACGTGGATTCCCGATCCTCATACGCTCGTAATCAAGTTATTGCGCATGCGTAACACTGCGTAACCACGGCTACTACGCACGCAACTTATGTACGTACTTTATGAGGAAATGCAAGCTAGCTTCTCAAGACGGTTCGGATTTGTACATGATAGCTTGGCATTTGTGTGATACATATTCAGAAAACGTGTTGAGATACCGGGGTTGATATCGTGTAGCTTTCTTGGCCTGGAATTTTGGTAAGAAATTAGCTATGTTTAATGAAAACAGTTTATTTAGTCAACAACATCAAAATGTCTAGTTAAATACTTATTGTTAAATTATATAATCTCATCTCTGTGAACAGAATAGAACAGACAATATACCACACCTGCTTTGTAATTTGTAATAGTGACATCAAATGCGAATATGGAACTTCTTCCAGTTCTTGATCCTTTCGACAGTCCAAAAGAAGGAATATGGTGAGAATTCAGTTTCCAACAACCCAACTGTTTTGCTGTGTGTACTGCTTTCATCAAAAATGTTAATTGAACCCTTGTCATGAGCAGGTATTCTTTAATACCAAGGGGCAGTGCACCGGGTGTGAGCGTTGGTCACACGTGTACTTATTATGCATCTGACAACGAAGAGAAAGGAAAAATACTTATTGTTGGTGGTGCCAACCCAAGTGGAAGTTTCTCATGTACATGTGTCATAGATTTAGGTACTAGACTGTTACTGTTTTATTCCCTTTCCTCTCTCTCTCTCTCTCTCTCTCTCTCTCTCTCTCTCTCTCTCTCTCTCTCTCTCTCTCTCTCTCTCTCTCTCTCTCTCTCTCTCTCTCTCTCTCTCTCTCTCTCTCTCTCTCTCTCTAGAATGTTGAATTACTAGTATTATGTTTGTTTGCTGTTTTCACCCCGAACAGATAATTACGAATGGGACATTCCTGAATGGGAGGCTTTGGATGCTAGGTATGAGCATTGCAGCTTTGTGCCACACAGTTGCCCACACAGCCTGTGGTTGTTTGGAGGGGCACATCAAAGTGGAAATCTTAAGTGTATCCAAAATATACAACTAAATGGTGAGTCTAAATGTGCCAACATTTTAATTATAAAACCTGTACAACTTATATTAATTCAGTTCAGTTAGCTCATGTCATTTCTCTTACATGTAAAGGACATGCGAAGAATCGAAATTGAACCCTTGGTGTACAAAGATAGGAGTTAACACTCAAGTACATGTACACAATAGGGGCAGGAGAGGGGAACAGCAACAGAACTATCTATCTAGTTATTTTCCACCAAGCTAACGTTCCAGTGCTGGTTCTGGGCCTGTTTCAGTTTCAAAACTGGTTCTTCTATTTTCATCTGGAAAAAATGCATAATCTTGGTTCCAGAAACCATGGCAACCTGGTTCTGAAACTGACACTGGAACCAGCTTGGTGGACAAGGGTGTGATGAGAGTGCATCAGCGTTTGAAAGGGGTGCAAATGGAGATTCTTGTCATTAAAATACAGTGTGTGAGGCAACTAAAACTGAGGGTGCAAGCATTGTAAAATGAACTTGCTATGTACGCTTTTGCACTCCTGTAGATCCGGGCCTTAGGGAGGGAAGGGGAGACTTCAGCTTCCAGAGAAGCTGTCCTTCAATCAGTTGAGACACTTCCCCCAGATTAGCTTGGTCTGGCTCAGATATCTCCTCAATAAGTCTCCTCCATTTATTGTCATACTGCTTATTTGTTGAGATCTGGAGCTGGTACTTCGTTTACGTTGCATTAGTTTTGCTAACTTAGGTCTTGCAAAAACTGTGCACTCCAGTCCACAAAGATGTGACAAAACAGCACAAAACATCCTTATAACAGCCAGATGCACAAAATGACCACAGTTTACTAATTCATTAATTGATCCGTTTAATTTCTGTGAAGCTTTTGGGGTTGGAAACATGGTTAAAATTAAAACCGTACGTTTTAAGTATTTTTCTTTGTGGACTTACAATATTTCAATTGTAACATTAAATCACAGAAAATGACCCTCTCTGGAAGAAGGTCTCTGTCAATGGAACACCACCAAGTGCAAGGACATATCACACGAACTCTGCTTGCCTTGGTGACAGGCTATTTGTCTTTTCTGGTGGGGAAGAAGGAGCAATGCCAGTGTCAGACCCTAAACTTCACATCTTTGATACAGGTTTGTGTTGATCTCACCGCCCCCCACCCCACCAAAACACTTCATTGAATTAAAAGTTGCAAAAACAAAAAGTATTTTCTTCCAGCATCCCTCACATGGTCACAACCAGAAACTCAGGGAACAACTCCACCTGCTCGGCATGGACATATTATTGTAGCAGTGGGGTCCAAAATTTTTATTCACGGTGGCATGGCTGGAGAGAAATTCTACAATGACATGTTTACACTTGATACAGGTTTGTATCCTTTTATTTGGAATTAGTTGCGTTCACGCGCTAGAATATGTCATAATCTCAGATGGAGGGGCCAATACAATTTATATGGGAGAAATGCAGTTTTTGAAAGAAATCTCCAAACAAAACTGACAAATGTACCTGATCAATATTTGGTAGTGACTGGATTCACAAACCCGTTGTATTATTTTTGAATAGCTGAAAGTCCTTTTTACTAGCCAACATCACACGTTTTTGAATATTGTCACAACTGTTGGACGTCTTTCGAAGAAAATAATTAGACCTATGTGTCCTGACAAAGACACTGAACTTTGAGACTGCTTTCGTTTCATGTAGATTGTCCCAGTAATGATAGATATGACAGTTACCCCCATGGAGTGCTCAGCATCCCACTACCTGAATTTTAAACTATTAGCTCTTTAGAATGTTGTGATGTCACATGGCCAGACCTATTAGTTTTGTAACATTTGTATGTTTAAAGGGACAATGAAATGGGAGAAAGTTCAGACAAGCGGAGAAATCCCTCCCGGAGTAGCTGCACACTCCGCTGTAGTTTTAAATAGCAACATTTATGTCTTTGGTGGAATGACTGCAGATGGTGCCAGCAATTTGATGCACAGATTTAATGCAGGTAAGTTTATCATCTTTTCAGAGTTTCTTTTTAACACCAACTTATTTTTAAACATTTTTAGTGAACAACTACTGGTCCAAAATGAAATTTGAAGGGGATTTGCCAGCAAGTCGTTTAGACCACTCCATGTGTTTGGTGCCTTGGATTGTGTCTGAAGAAAAATGTGGGAAACAAGTTACTAAGATATTACACTTGGCATTTGCTTTTGGAGGAATGGATACTCAAGGTGTTATTCATAATGACTGTGTTGTGACAGTAGTTACATGACCATTTCAAATAAATGTTATGATACTAAAGGATGTTTGACATTATTCTAAATTGCATTAATGAGGCCAAGTTAATTTTTTAACAAATATTTATTTCAGCATCATTTCAGAAGTACAATGTCCAGATTTAATAAATAACTTTTAACATTGCCTGTGGGAAGAAAAAACAAAAAGACATACAGACATTACTCAATGAACCCCAAAAACCTCCCATCCCTCTAAAACCCAGCCCACTAGACACCCCACCCCCCTTCCCCAAACAGGACTGCCTGAGAACAGCAGCAAGCCTCAAATGTAGGCTGACAATTACTCCACCTTTTAGTGAAGAGAACACCTCATGGACTGAATTTTGTTGAAGTCTTTTCAGTTTTGGTGGTAGTTTACTGCATCCTTCACAGCATTCCTTGCTTTTAGCTTCAGCTGAGCAACAAGATCCAGTAGAAGGTGCAACAGTTACACTTTCCTACAATTCATCCTTCTCATCCTGCTCACCTTCAGGTGGCGCACCACCCGCACTGCCATAAAGTTTGCTGATGATGGGCTGAACGATTTCTTCCAGTTCCTTTTTCTTAGCCTGAAAGTCCTCCAGCTCAGCCTCCTGATGAGACTCCATCCATTCAATTTTTTCTTCTACCGCTTTCTCAATTGTTTCCTTGTCATCATCTGACAGCTTGCCACCAAGTTTCTCTTTATCACCGATCTGGTTCTTCAGAGAATAAGCATAGCTTTCAAGCTCATTTCGGGCATCAATTCTCTCCTTTAGCTTTTTGTCTTCATCTGCAAACCGTTCTGCATCATTCACCATACGCTCAATGTCCTCAGGAGTCAAGCGGTTCTGGTCATTTGTGATTGTGATCTTGTTTTTATTGCCCGTGCCCTTGTCCTCAGCAGTCACACGCAGAATACCATTAACATCAATTTCAAAGGTAACTTCAATTTGGGGCACACCACGAGGGGCAGGGGGAATGCCGGTCAGGTCAAAGGTTCCCAGTAGGTGGTTGTCTTTTGTCAAGGGACGCTCGCCTAAAGAGGAAAGAGAAAAGATTATAAACTCAAAAGAAAAAAGGAAAATCACTTGCAATGCAGTACGTTCTCTCTACCCAAAAATGTGTTTACCTTCATATACTTTGATGGTGACAGTTGGCTGGTTGTCAGATGCAGTAGAGAAGATCTGTGATTTCTTGGTAGGCACCACAGTATTTCTGGGGATCAGCTTGGTCATTACTCCTCCAACCGTCTCAATACCAAGGGTCAGGGGACACACATCCAGAAGAACCACATCACCTGAAACAAAATGTTATGCTTAAGTGGACATTTTCCTTAGCCTCGTTACAAATTAACATTTAAAGCTCTGAACTCTCACCAGTATCTTCCTCGCCAGAAAGCACTCCTGCCTGCACAGCAGCTCCATAGGCCACAGCCTCATCTGGATTGATGCCTCTTGAAGGCTCTTTGCCATTGAAGAATTCCTTCACGAGTTGCTGGATTTTAGGAATACGAGTAGAACCGCCGACTAGCACAATCTCATCGATGTCGGATTTCTTCAGGTCAGAATCTTCCAGTACCTTCTGGACAGGCTTCATGGTGGAACGGAACAGATCCTTTGAAAGAATCATAAGACGTAATTATTAGATGGTGGCTGCAAAACATTGGAGTGGTTATAGAACCCCAAGTTAACATACCATGTTGAGTTCCTCAAATTTAGCCCGAGTGAGGGTTTCAGAGAAATCTTCACCTTCAAAGAAGGACTCTATCTCAATGCGTGCCTGATGTTGTGCGGAGAGTGCCCTCTTGGCCTTTTCAACTTCACGCCGCAGTTTCTGGACAGCACGGTTGTCTTTCCGAACATCTTTCCCAGTCTTTTTCTTGTAAAGCTTAATAAAGTGCTCCATGACACGCTGGTCAAAGTCTTCGCCTCCAAGATGAGTGTCCCCATTGGTTGCTACCACTTCAAACACGCCATTATCAATGGTCAGAAGAGAAACATCAAAGGTGCCACCACCCAAATCAAATACAAGAATATTCTTCTCCCCATCCCTCTTGTCCAAGCCATAAGCGATAGCAGCAGCTGTTCTAGAATGTACAAAATATGATGTCATTTAATTATATTGCACTATAAAAAGTAACTTAAGTGTTACTTACGGCTCATTGATGATTCTCATCACATTCAGTCCAGCAATGGTACCAGCATCCTTGGTTGCCTGACGTTGAGCATCATTGAAGTAAGCAGGAACAGTGACAACTGCATGTGTGACCTTGAAATATCAGAAATACATATTAACTGGACAAATATTTAGAAAGTATGACAAGTTATTATAAACTAGTTACCTTCTTTCCCAAGTAGGCTTCAGCTGTCTCCTTCATCTTAGTCAGTACCATGGCAGAAATCTCCTCAGGTGCAAAGGTTTTGATTGTGCCACCACCAATGTCAATCTGGATATGAGGCTTTGTCTTTTTCTCCAACACCTGAAGATGAATCAATATATTTAAACATCTAGTACATATTCTTGTATGGCACTTGCTGTTGCATGGTCAAGCTCTGACATACCTTGAATGGCAGGTATCTGAGGTCCTGTTGAACAGATGGATCACTCCATGTGCGTCCAATGAGCCGCTTTGCATCAAAGACGGTGTTCTCTGGGTTAGATGTCAACTGGTTCTTGGCAGCATCGCCAATCAGACGCTCCCCCTCACTAGTGAAGGCTACATAGGATGGTGTTATGCGGTTTCCCTGGTCATTGGCAATGATCTCTACACGCCCATTCTTGAATACACCGACACTAAGGACAAAGATTCAAAAACACTTTAAAATGACATGTTAGAGCAACTCAATTAACAAGAAAATTGTAGCGTACCATGAATATGTAGTTCCCAAGTCAATTCCAACCACTGTTCCCACGTTCTCCCTCTTGTCGTCGTCATCGGCAAACACCGTACCGACCACCAGAAACACGACACACATCAGCTTCATGTCTTCACGTTTTCTTTTCAAATCAACGATAAAGTCTGCTGAAGATGGAGACGGAAAAAAAAATATCAGCAAGGTGTTTGTATAAATTGGCACAATGAGAATACATGGTGTAAGGATTTAATTTTAAGAAGAGGAGTTGCATTTTTTCCCCGTCAATAATTTTACTAAGTTACAGTAGGCTTGGGTGGAGCGCCATTGCCTCACTGCCTTTTGCCGGGTCGACGCAACCACGTTGGTTTCATTCGGGCCACATTTAACACCACAAAATTACTGCGTGAATCGAACTTTAACATGACTGTGTTACGTATGTTCTAAGTATAATATAGATATATAACCGAATGCAAAGTGCAGGACTATACGCCAGTCTGCACGTTAGTCGCAATGAATCCACCAGGACCGCCACCACAATGCTGAGAAAATGGCAGACCAACTTGAAATCAAATAATAAACTGCAGCTTCCGCTTACCTTGAATTGTACTTTTTCACACAGAAGGCCTCGTTGTGCCTCAAGCACGACCCGCACACTGCCTCGATGTTTGATATGTTCCTTCCTTATTCTTCAATGAAATGATGGTTGAATAGTTCGGCTCAGTCCATATATAAGCCGTCACTTCTGTCCCATCGTGGAGGAACGGGATTGGCTCCTCTGCGGTTCGTTGGAGGCCACTGATTGGTTACCGCCTGCACGCTGGCCGCCGCTGATTTGCGCGAAACGCCGTCACTGCTCGTGCCCACTGCGCCGGCGCTGATTGGCTGTGTGCAAAATGAAATCTTGCACACTGTTGGTGCAATGATACGCCACTCCGTTACACAAGGAAGCATGGTGGTTTGACTGATTCCAGTAATACAGTCCTTCAGTGATATAAGTGTTTTTGCCTATACTGTCTCATGATATCTCTGTTTATATAGTCTATTACAAATGTCACTTTGGAAAATATAGGGATAAACATGAAGTGTTGCCATAAGAATGGAGGCTTGTGTTATGCTACATTGTCTGATCGTTCATGATAACACATTTTTTTTCTGAAATCAAATGCACTTAACATGTTCATGATAAACATGTTTTTCTGAAAGATTCCAAAATGCACCTTAAACATCTGTAAGAGCCGCACTGCCTATGAAAGTGACACACAAATGTAGGCCTAGGCTTCCTCAAAATACCCATCATTCAATGTAGTCATTTATTTTCCTTTAAAAATCTCAAGGATATTTACATTGTTATCAATTCCTTTTCTCCAGTAGGCCTATCTTGGAAATAGCCAACACCTGATCAGGCTTGACATATTTTCATCCTAAATTATTATCATTATCATCATCAACATCATTAATATTAATAGCCAAGAATTTTCCACATTCAATATAGCCTACTCTTTTGTATAGGTCTACTGTACATGGTGTTGATATTATCAGCTTTGCAATAACACTTCAAACATTTCATCTAGTTTGTCCAATGCTATTGTTACGTTCATATCAAACACATTTAAGTCAATTAATAATTTTAACAGCGCTTCCCAAAGTGGGATCCGGGACCCCTCAAGGCCTCAAAGGCACTGCTGGGGCTTCTCAAAATCAAATTGATTTTGACGTTAACTGTGTGTAGGCCTATGTGTTTAATTATAATCAGAATTTAGCCTTTGTTCACTATTTGTAAAACGTTATACAAATTTGTGAAATTTGTGAGCAAAAACATTATGTCTTCTTTGGTAACAGTGAATTCTTATTTTTAGAGGGCCCCATGAATCATTGGATATGTGGGGGGAATTTGGCCTAAAAAATCACCAGGATTCAAGTGTAAAAAATAACACAAAATATGTCCTTTACGAAACTGTTTTTAATATTCAAAAGTGAGTAGTTTAACTTTTTAGTCGACTTGCTCCATGGTGTGGTCTTCGAAATGGGGCGGATTCGGCATTTTAGCCCCCTCCACCGGCGGGACATGCAAATTGGTGACGTGGTTCGGTGGTGCTTCACAGCAGCAGGATGGCCGACCAGAGTAGGCAAATAAAACTCGCTGCAGCCAAGAAGAAGGTAAAATAATCACTAGTCTGCATAATTTTATTGTGGAAAGAGTAAATCTGTGCGCTGCTCAGTTTTGTTTTCATTCGTAAAATCTGCTTCCGGGAACTAGACTGTTGGTAGTACACGTCGCCCGAGCTCTGAGCTGCCGCTTGTCCAGACTGTTGTGCTACTTTTCAAGTCAACCACACAGGAAAGACCGGTGCTTTTTTAGGGCCTTTATAGATAGCATTAACTTTACCTAATGATGTTTACTATTGTAAATTATCAGGGATATTAATCACAATTGATTTCCACGTGTCTAATGTTTAATTTCTATTAAAACAATTCCTTGCCAATGTCTCACCACCATGTCTTAAAAGCTTTTGTTAAATTAGCTAGTTTTTCGCGACTGAGTTCATGCTAACTCGTTAGCTTCTGTCTATAGCTAACACGATTAGTTGATTGTGTATATCAGTGTCAACACAACATATGGGAGACAAGTTTAATTAGCGTTATGGTTTGTCTGCAAAGCGGGCAACTTGATTCGGCAGTTTACTCACAGGCGTAGAGATGTCTTTAGTGTTGTTTTGTGAGTAAAGTGTGCCAAAAGACTGTTTTGACAGCTGACACCCATGGATCTGATCCTGGTCTTGTTGTATGCTCCAGCTAGCGCTAGGTGGGTTGTGTGGCCCTATCAGCTGGAACAGCCTCGGGAAATGACTCGTCAGCATTCGGTGTAGCCCAGCTACCTTCCTAAATTAATATGTACAATTCGAAATATGAATATTTTTGCCATTCAAGTAATGGTTTCTCGACAAATGCTTTTCTGGATGGTTACATTAGACCCAACAGCTGCGTGATTGCCTAGCCTTAGATGAACATTATTGACATTTGCTTTGCTGGTGTTGATTTAGTTTGGGCTTTATCAAAAGCTGTCTAAAAGGTAATGCCTGTGTTAATCCTGACCTAATGCTTGTTTCTTTTATTAGCTGAAGGAGTTTCAGCAAAAAAGTTCCCCTGCCAGTGCTGGAGGAGAAAAGGGAGTAGTTGTTGCTGGGGCCAAGAAGAAAAGAAAAGTCAAAGCAAATCAACTTGACCTGGCCTCAGAAGACAGAAGCTCTCCTGAAAATGTAAATGTAAGTCTAATTACTTGATGGCATTGCAATCCATTCGTGCGCCTTGGAAAATTAGAATCGGGTGTTGCAGTTGAGAACAGAGGAACACATCCTAATTCTAAACAAACTAATTATTAAACAAGTAAACTGTAGTAATTTACCACAAAACTGAGCTCTTAATTTGTTTTTAAATGCTTACTTTTGTAAGCCCTAGTTTTTGAAATGTTTAGACAGTGTTGCTGGGATTGACAGGAGTATGAATGAAGGCACTTGTTATGCTACATTGCGTGTTCGTTCATGATAAACACATACTGTATTTTTTATTTTTACAATACAAAATGCATCTTAAACATCTGTAAGGGCCGTACTGTCCGTGTTGGTGGGCACGTCTCAGCTGCTGTTCAGGGCACTAGTACTTTCCAGTCAGACCAGGAACGCTTTGGTGACGTGGTAGAGTAGTAAGATACAAATGCAAGTGCATGTGCATCGCTGCACTTGGCAATTACCATTTATGTATTTAGACTTCCATCTTTGATGTCTGGAGCTCCTCTTTGCTTTATGCATCATAAACAGAAGCTGATAAACTGCTGAATCTTTCTTTCTCTCTGTTAACTCTCAAAACCTACTCATTGCACACTTTATTCTTGCACTACTGCATTATGAAAAGTATAATTGGAATGACTTGGGGCAATATGCAAAAGTTTAAGTAGGTTGGGGCACAGCCGTCACATGCAGGTACTCACAGCGCTGATGTCGTTGAGCTACTGTTCTGCACATTTTTCAGTGCAAACAGAAACAGCAAGGATGGAGGGCTTTCGTCTCATGAGGGACAACAGATATACCGTTCAAAAACAGACAGCACCATCTCAGTGCCACCTACATCAATGTGACAGAGTTGAATGGCATGTGACTCTATCCCTCATTTCAGTAGCAAGGGCTTATTTTTCACCATGTCAGTTGTTACCAGTTGAAAACTGAGCTTTAAAAGCCTGATAAGCCTAATATTAGATTAATTTGATTATAGTTTGTAATTTTGTATAAGCAATAGACAAAGCTGTTCCTCTGTTTAACTTAAAGCTCAGTGCCTGTTTATTTCAAAAGGTGCATTTCACTATGCCATATGACCCAGCTTGAGACTTTTTAAATCTACAATCAGGTATAACTTTATCAAACAAAACAAGGCTAAATTGAAGCGTTGGTAGCGTCTAAATTTTAAGCATTAGTATCTGTGACATGGTACAGGCTTTTTGACATTACGGTACTTTAAACACAAATGAGAAGTGGCATCATTCCCTTAGCGACCTGTGTCTTATGGCGCTAGTGCATGTACACCTTAGTGTAAGTCTAATGGTGGCTTGTATGTTGGTTCTGACTAGCTTCGTTTTTTGCTCTCTATCCTTTCTATTCTTTCCTGTAGTTTGACAATATATTGAAATCCCTTAGTCAAAGCAATGGACTAGTGCTCCCTCCTTATGAACTCAGCCAGGTGAGCTGAATGTGGGCATCTCACTTTTGTTTCTTTCCTGTCACTGCTGTCTATTCTTGCATTTCTGCATTCCATTTCTGCATTTCAGCTCTAATATTGCATTGAGCTCAGTATGTTGTCCTCTCAGCATGTATCTCTGTAATCTCACTGGTCATATACAATATTATTGTTTGATGTACTTCTGCGTTGTCGGTACTTATTATCCAGCCGCACTCTTTACATTATCTGTTACTTGTTTTTGGTAATTAAACCTTCATAAAAACTGTACTTGCATGAGCACATTTTGGTGCTACATATCCCCTACTATCATATTGTTTATTCCTACAACTATGGCAGAACTCATCCTGTTGACCTTTTGTTTATTACATTGTAATTTAAACCCACTCTTTTAGTTCATCTTTAGGGCTAAAACAATGAATCAAATTGATCGTGTTTTAGTTTTTTTTTTAGTAACTGTAGACGACAAGGGGCGGTTTAAATGTCAGAAGAATGCATGGACTCCAAAATGTAGTGTGTGTTGAGTGAAACAATAGGCTGGTGATATCCTCTCTCTATGACAGGAATGAAGATAAAAAGTTCTCAGTTAGTTTCCATTCACAGACATCTTATCTGTTATTATTTTCAGCCCTATAACTCTTGTCTCTTGTTGTTGCTAGTCTGCACTTTCCCTTCATTCTTTTTCAGATTTTTAAATCTTATGTGTGTGCTTATGTCTTAGACCTTTGCTGATGTGGAGCCATCGGTCCTTCCTTTGCACGAGGATCCAAGTCACGAGTCGGCACAGAGCTCACCAGTATCTAACAGCATTAACACTAATGTTACTAACACCGAGTTTGTCGGTTTCAACAATGAACTGCAGGTGTGTGTGTGTGTGTTATGTTTTCCTCATTTTGTCTTTTATACTTTTGTCTTATCGATTGAATTGGCTAGACGGGACTCGGCAGCAATGGTTTTCCTCTGTGGTTCTATATGCAAAACTCCATAATATAACATATTTGTTCTCTTTTTTGTGACACGTTTACCTGGAAATTACAAAGAAAATGAATGCAAATTTCTTCAAATATTTAACTTTTTTGTGTTTTGCAGAACTATAATGATACAAATGGCAATGGAGATATATCAGAAGAAATTAGGTGAGGATCGTTATGGTTGTGTTTCACGATATTCACCGTGCTCTCTTGAAATTTTTGCTTTATTTATTTATTTTTTAGACCCTTGTCATCTACTGAGAGTTTGCGTCAGCTTTCGCAGCAGCTCAATGGCCTGGTATCTGAGGTAAGAAATTGACAAATTCTGAACTGATGAGTTTGAGTTTGAAGTGTGGGCGTGAGTCTGTGTTGCGGAGGTCAAGGGGGAGAGTGGGCATGAGGCAGTGAGCTGGAGAGATGTGGAGATATGAAGGAGGTCAGTCAGGTATGGAGGGGCGAGGTTATGGATGGCTTTGAATGTGAGAAGCAGGATTTTATGGTCGATGCGGTGTGTGATGGGAGCCAGTAGAGCTGTTGGAGGTTTGTGTGATGTTGTTCATGGAGGGTGATGCTGCGGGCCTTCAATGGAAATGGAGACATTTTTTTATTTGAATTTAGTTTGAGGAAATGTGAGGTGAACCATTATTTTATATCATGGAGGCAGTCTGTTAGGGATGAGTGTGGAGTTAGGTTTGGAGATGTAGAGCTGGGTGTCATACATAGCAGTGGAAGTGATTGTGATGTTTTCAACATCCAAATGAACCTTCACATTTCCCTTTATTTTATCTCAACAGCGGTTTCATAAAGCTACAGTATGCAAATTAGCCATGCGGCTTAAGTTGCTACTAAATAAACAAAAGCACCAACTGTCTTCATTTAGGCCATTTACTGAGGAGGCTTTTTAAAACCATGTGACTGAGCTGTGTTGACGACAACATGTATTTCATCACTTTTATCAAGTTTAGCTTGTGCAGAATCTTTAAAATATTTTTTTTTAATTAATTGTGCACCTGTCAATCAACAGTGGTTGTGCATGAATCACTCGAGGGTGGGGGCGAGGGGGTGGGAGATTGGCGCAGTGGCTTATGGGATGGCACATAGCTCCTAATCGCCAGTGAGTTGGCATCAGAGGTCCCTATGCTAAAGTGGCTATGATAGTTAGCATACAGGCTCCTTTCCCCAACTCCTTCCTAACTGGCAGACCAATTCGGATGCTTCTTGTCATGGCGGACGCTGACGCACATCCGGTTTGGCGTGAGACCTCTTACCAATTTACTGGTTTCGGATGGAGCATGGGTGTTTCCCAAAGCCTTTTGCTCCATCCGAAACCAGTAAATTGGTAAGAGGTCTTACGCCAAACCGGATGTGCGTCAGCGTTCGCCATGATAAGACGCGTCCGAATTGGGCTGTTGGTTAGGAAGGAGTTAGGGAAAGTGGCCTGTATGCTAACTATCATAGCCACTTTAGCATAGGGACCTCTGATGCTAACTCACTGGCGATTAGGAGCCATGTGCCATCCCATAAGCCACTGCGCCAATCTCCCCACCCTCGAGTGATTCATGCACAACCACTGTTGATTGACAGGTGCACATTTAATAATAAAAATAATTTAAAATTATAAGATTCTGCACAAGCCAAACTTTATAAAAGTGACAAAATACATGTTGGAGTCACCACAGCACAGTCACATGGTTTTAAAGAGCCGCCTAAGTAAATGACTGAAGGCAGTTTGTGCTTTTGTTTATTAGTAGCAACTTAAGCCGCATGGCTAATTTGCATACTGTAGCGTTATGAAACCGCTGTTGAGATAAAATAAAGGGAAATGTGAAGGATCATTTGGATGATTGTCTTTTTTTCACCTTAAATGCCTTTATTTGGACACTATGTTGTTGTTGGACAATATACAGTAGGTGGCGGTATACGCTTTTGTTTGGCCTGCACTGAGCTTTAAAGAAGAAGAAACACAGCTGTTGGTGATGTCACTTCCCCTTCCCCTGGGTAAGGACGGTCGAATTGGGCAAATGCTGCTGAAGCAGAAGTTCACTAACTGTATAGAGATCTAACAGTTGACCCCATGAAAGGTTAAGGATTAGTTGCTAGTGTTGGTACTTAGAGGCTACAATTTACTGGTTTCGGATGGAGCATGGGTGTTTCCCAAAGCCTAGGTACCTTGCCTTGGTCTGAAGTGGGCGTGGTCAGGCATCTACATCATCACTCGTCGCCCAAGTGCTGTTCCAATGTTGAAGTCGTCCGGAGGCATGTGTCCTCCCTTTGCTTAGCATGTGGCTAATATACCAAGGATACATCAGTGTAGCCTTTGCTGCCTTGCTCCAGCCAAAATCACCCATAATGCATCACGACTCCTAGGAAAAAAACAAAAAGAAGAAAGGTGGTGCTGGCTTATGTGACTTGTTAAAGCACTTAAATTCCAATTTTTAAGAAAAAATACATACACTTGTTTATTGGCTCTGCAGCCAGTGTTAATTTTAATTGTAAAAAAGCTAAAGTTTTTGTCAAGATTTGGTCAAATAGCCTCCATGAATTTCAGGTTTTTGTCTTTTAAGTAAATAATGAATTTTTTTTTTTAACTTGAAATTTGTATTTGATTCAAACATTCAGGCAAATGCCACGGCTTCATGGAGCAACAAAGAACCAGAGTTGTTTGTTGGGCATTGAATTTAATTGACATGAGGCACTTTCAAATCTAAAATGTTTATTTTAGTATTTAGTCACCCTTTCGAGTTTTATTTTGTATTTCAAATCGGTTTTATCATCTTTGACTACTTTTTATCTTTACACTGTAAAAATAAAATTATAGCACTTCAGAACCCCCTCCTCAGCAGATCCTTCCCTCTCCCCTGGATGAAACACAACTTCCTGTTTATTTTGTGATGCCACTTCCTTTACCTCTGAAGTGTGTTCCATTAGCAGCTCTTTTTAGACCAAGGTAGGACATTTGCGTTGGACTGGAAGGAAGTGAGTTTGGAGGCACTGCGTTCAACACCAAGGCAAGGCAAGGTACCTGGGCTTTGAGAAACAGCCTCTGTCTCCTCACTCCGCCCCGTTTACCATAATGACCACGTTCGAAAAGGGAACTCATGGCAGATTTACAGACTCCTCTTACCCTGCTTTGACGGAGCATGTTCCTAAAAAGGACAAAAGGGCGGGATCCTCACTGTAGACTCAGCCCTTGCGAGGCACGTGGTTCGGTCGTAGCCACGCCTGCGCCATTAGCTCTAATGCTAACGACCTGTCAAAGTCCGGCCCAAAATATTTATTGTCATTTTAAATGCGCTGGAATGCAGTAAATCATCTGAATCCTTAAAAAAAAAAAGATTCCAGGCACATACTCGTTTAGCTGTAGTGGTTTGCAAAAATAGTAATCATGTCTTCACACTATTTCAAATTAAAACAGGTATTCCATTTATTTTTATTTTCAAATAAAACATCATTGCGTAATGTACCCAGAGTTCCCTTTGGCGCATCCCCTAGCCTAGCCCGTTTCTGTTGGCATTTACAATACGTCACTGTCACAAAAATTACAATTGAACATATCCTGAAGTAACAACTCTTTTGAATCAATGTTGTGTGTACGTGCACTATGTGACTGGTAGCGTCCCGAGTGTAGCCGATGTTTTCTTTGCGTGTAAAACATACTGTATTTTGGACTCTGCTGGCCTCCGCTGTGTCGTCGTCCCTCCTCGTAGTGACGATGTAAATTATAGCCTACTCTTTAAAAACCGCCACACTTTCT
The DNA here is from genome assembly GCA_007210695.1 of Neogobius melanostomus. NCBI lineage: Eukaryota > Metazoa > Chordata > Actinopteri > Gobiiformes > Gobiidae > Neogobius > Neogobius melanostomus. Next base: position 2,530,061 of record VHKM01000221.1, on the reverse strand, counting down.
TTACAGATGAGACAAATGGCACGATCCTTGCACTGAATAAAACAATAATCCACTGTTCTTTGAACACCCTGCATTCTCTGTCAAGTTTTTGTTTGCTTGTCATTTTGCTTTTGTCTGTCACCACCACATGTCAAGGGATGAAAATTCAGCAAATATAAATTGTACAACCCCACCCCTGCAATCATTAAAAATTACGCAATACAAATATGATCCATCTCAATTGACCACGGCTTTAATTCCGTTCAAAATGTGCTTGATATGAACCGTACTGGCGTGTCATCCCCTCGCGCTCTCGCTCGCTCTCTCCCTCCTGCACGCTGGGATCAGGAGAGGGGCAGACGGCCGAGGTAATGCGAACACACACACAGACGCACAGGGTGGAAATAAGAGACATCGAGCTCCATAAAAGCGTTCTCTGAATGACAAGCTGCAAAACGCTGCTTGTTTTATGAAAATCCGCCGTATTTACGTCATAAACCTGCTCTAAAGATGACTGAATAAGTTGTGACTGAATTCAATGAACGTGCGTATGGCGGCAAAGAGCGGCCGCGACCGGCATTTTTTTAACCCGCACCAGCCAGCCCCACGATCAAAGGAGAATTTGAACTAACAAACATGTTATTTGCCAAATAGCATGTTTTTTATTTTATTTTTTAATGTTTTATTTTTTTAAATAGGCCATGACCACTTTTGGGAATTGCCTCATCGGCCGGTTCAAGTGGTGGGGGGCGGGGCGGAGCGGCCGGTCAACGGGGCGTGGCGGGCTGTACTCGGCCCGCGGGCCTTTAGTTTGAGGACCCCTGCTCTAGACCAAACTCCGAGTCTCACCCCTGGCTTTATCTGCATTAATTGTACTTTGAGTGTCCTTTGACGTCTTGGGGCTTATTGTTGCTATAGTAGGTGCATATTGGAGAAAAGGCCGTATGAAAATATATGTGTGCACTTCGGTACCCGCAGCGGTCATGTCGTGAATATCGTCAGTGATTTCAGTTGAAAAATTTCAGTCAGATGGAAGTTTTTGCTTTAACCCCTGCCCTAAACCCTTCTGTCAACTGAGAAGGGGTTATTTAGCAGTTTCCATAAGACATAACGCTACCACCATGAAAAGTATTATCCCATTCACTTATGGGTTTAAACCCATTATATTTACTTCAATGGTTTAAACCTTCTTAGTTTGTGTATTCTTGGTTGTACAATGGTGGAATGTGAGCTTGGAGCAACCTCTGTTTCTTTATGGTAAATTGTATTGGATTTTTTTTATTTCCCCTCAGTCTTCCAACACGTACGTCAACGGAGATGTTCCACCTGTCGGTGAAAGAGAACTGGAGGTACAATGTGTGATGCAAGTTATTTTGTCTCAAAATTAAGTTACTTTACGTTTTAAAATCACAATATTCCATTGTTTATCTGACTTTTTTTAGTTTATGTATTATTGTGAACACTGTACTTTGCACATGTGGACTGGACACTTTAGGTGCATGACACAAATTCAAAGTAAACATTTATAAATCATCACTAAAACCTTTATATATAGAAATAAAATGAACTCTCTGCCACTGTACTATTGTCTTCCTTCTTTCCTTGATGCATGTGTGCATGTGACAGAATCGAAACCAGGAGCTGACGGCTGCCCTGGAATCCAGCAGCACCGCAAACTCCCAGCTCAATACCAAATTAGAGCAGCTGGTAAGGGGCTGTGTGGGCCACTCTTAACTCTGTGGGTCTCCGTATAGTGCATGTACCTCCTCATAGTCATAGAATTTGTGCCTGGTTCTGATTTTCTGCCTCCTTAAACCTTTTAATTATTTACTTATCACATTTCTATCTTCCTTTCTCATGATCGAGAACAGTGGTTCCCAAAGTGGGGTCCGTGGCCCCTGAAAGACCTATAAGGAAACGTACATTTATTTATTAAAATGTACCACTTTAAACCAGTAATTAGCCTCCATCCATTTCTGGCTTTTGCTTTCTATATAATTTTAGCTGTAAGATTACTTTGAGGTTAATTATTTGAGAGAATCTCGGATCGGTAAAAGGGCTGCGATGTCCCAGACCATGGGAATGGCTGATCTAGAATAAAATGTGTACAGTGGGCACTATGAGTGGGCATGCCAAAGGTGATGACTTTATTTTTTTCGTCAGACACAGCAGTCGCTGGATCTTTCCGATCAGTTGCAAAAGGTGATTTTTATTTTTTTATTTTATTTTTTTGACCCATGTTTCATGTAAATCTGCTTCTCTGTTTTTATAATGGAGGTTTTTTTTTACTTTTTCAGGAACGGAAAGAATTTGAACAGAAACTTACAAAGGAGCAGTCCGCCATGCGAGAACAATTACAGGTAAAATTAATATTTTCATACATGCTTTTTGTTTACTAGATGTTTTTATTTGTAAAAGTAATTGCGCTGTGCTCGACGTTAGGTCCATATCCAGACGATTGGTATATTGGTATCAGAAAAGTCTGAACTGCAGACTGCACTACAGTACACTCAACACGCTGCACGCCAAAAATCAGGTATGAGTTGGTCGTTTCAATCAGATATTCTTATTGTTTTCTATACGATTCTGCATCATCATCCATTGATACTTTTTTGTGTAGCTGAGGCAGAAGAATTTAACAATCGACTGCAGTCCACAAAGCAGAGAGTGTCTGAGTTGGAGAGAACCCTTTCCACTGTCTCAACACAGCAGAAAACTGTAGAAAAGGTTTGATTCTGTCTGAGCTGGGACTCTGTGTGAGCCAGGCAATTTATTTACCATAAACATCTATCATTTTAGCACAACAAAGAGCTTGAAAAGGAGCGAGACAACCTCAGGGTAGAAGTGTTAAGAATAAAGTAAGTGATATGTCGATCCTAGGGCTGAACGATTTTGCCAAAAATCAATATTGCGATTTTCTTTTCAATCAACATTGAGATTTTCTGCTGATAACTTTTTGTTGCAATACAATTAAATATTTACAACTGACTTAATAAAGTATTACTTACTCTTAAGTCCTTTATAATCATATGGGATATATATAATAAAATAGTCCACATAGCCATTTACATAATTTACAACATTTTTTTGTAAATGGCCCCAAATAATTTCTTGCTATTTTCTCTTGTGTATTAGTCAGTGGTTGTGAGATAAGTTCTTATCTTTATCCAAAACATTCCCAAACATAAGCCTCCAAAAGTGAGCCGTAAAGGACTTTACTCTTAACAAGCAGCACAGGCTCACCTTCATCTCTGTGGCGGCACAGACGTGTGAATCCGGAGGAGAGTTTCTGTGATCAGTGCATCAGAGGGATTAGCGCTGCAGCTAACGCAATGCTAATAGAGGAAAAAGCAATGGTCCTTCGCGGTGGCGGCATTATAAATGCTGATATGTTCACAGTAAACAAAAGCATGTGGTGGAGCGCGAAGCGGACGTCGGTGGCGTCTCTCGCCACTACATTCACTTCTATGGGCCGCGGCCATCAGCTGCATGGGCCGAGATTGCGTGCCTCTGTGATTTCGAAATCGCGCTGTGTAATATCGGGATAAAATTGCAAATGCGATTTATCGTTCAGCCCTAGACTCGATCCTACATATTCATATATTACTGCAATAGAAAATTGCTGATGCAACATCTCTATCTTTTTTTTAAGTAATATGAGCGAGGAATCAAAGCAGCAAAGCTCTGAGTTGTCTGAACAAATTAAACTGATAACGCAGGAAAATGCATCTATGAAACTGGAGCTTGAGGATCTCCACAAGAGGCTGGAACTTGCAGATCTGGTGTTACAACAGGTGCGTGTGCAGTGGAACGGAAGTGTGTTGATCCTGCAACAATGTTAATGAGGGTTTAAAAGTAGACATGTTTTGTTCATCTTCTCGTTCATCTTCTCAGTGCTCATCTCAGTCAGATCCTTCCAGCGCTAATCAGCAAATGCAATTATTATTAGAAGAAAAGCAGCATTTAGAATCAATAAACCACCAGGTATGTTAGATTATAATGTGTGTGTATATATATATGTATTGTATTATATAATATGATATATCATATTTCTTAATGTCCCAATGATGTTTAATCATCAATATTCTTTTCATTATTTTTGTAGCTAATGGAGTCCGTTTCACAACTCACGACAGAAAGAGACCGCTACGTGGATCAAATCCAAGAGGAGGGCCGTGTGTGGAAGGACAAAACTGAACAGCTTCTAACTCAAGTAAACGAGTCTTATCCCAAAATTGTACTTTATAATGTTTTAGTGTTGAAACCTAATTCTGTGCATTTATGCAGGTGGCCTTAGTGGCTGAAGAGAGAGACAGAAATATTAGCAGAGTCCAAGAACTGGAAACGAGCATAGAGGACCTTAAAACATCTATCGGTCAGTCAGTAATTGATATTTTATCCCTTTTTACATTTGACATCAGTGACCACAAAACAAACTTTAATATGTTATTTCAGCATCATTGTCCCAAGAAAAAGAGACTCCAATTGAAGCAGATCTTCAGTCTTCTGAGCCATCAGAGAGTGAAGTCGCTCTTCAAGAGGCTCTCAACAATATACAGCAACAAAATGATGTTCTTACTGCACAATACCAGGCACAGGTGAGGTGCTGCTAAAAAAACCTGTAGTGACATAACTTTCTCACAGGCCATAGACTGATATTGAGGGCTGGTCAGAAAATGTTGTATATTTATATCATATAATTATGTATTATTGTGCATGTCAGAAATAACGCAGTAGAATTTAATCTTTTGCTGTTAAAGTGCAGATGTTGGTTTAGAGCTAATTTCTGTAAGTTCAGGTTATTTACATGGAAAGAAGTCCATAGCTTAATGTCTTTTCTGTCAGCACCCATCAACTAAGGTGTAATACACTGAAAGCTGAAAGGGCTTAAAGCCGGGCAAGTTTGTGAACCCAATTCCCAACCAATAGGGATCTGATAAAACATGTTTGGAGATTTCTTTCAAAGAATGATTTATTTCTGTAGGAATTCACCCCCTGTCTTTTAATCTGAAACACTTCAAATCCTTGAACGTGAACCTAACTTACTGATCTGCAACTCCTCTTTGTAGCTGTCAGTAATTCAGTGTTCCTACTGTTTGTCCTAGTTAAGGGACAATGAGCAGCTGAGTCGCCTGTGCTCGGAGCAGGAGGGGCGTCTGGGGGAGCTGGAGCGGCAGGTGGAGAGTCGGAGTCAGGAGACAGAGGACCGCAGGCGCATGCTGGAGGACGTCCAGTCCGACAAGGCCACAATCAGCCGCGCACTCACCCAAAATCGCACTCTGAAAGACCAGCTGGCTGAGCTGCAAAATGGTTTTGTCAAACTTGTAAGTAGGACTGCGCTATGAATCAAGTTTACATTATTAAAAATTAACAAATATATTGTAAAGTCATCTCGAACATTTTGCAGCTTTTGAATTGACCAACTGTGTTCAAACAAAAATGTCATTGTTAATGATATTATGTTTACGTACATGAGTCTCATATGTCCGACCAAATAACAAATGAATAATTATACAACATGTATGACTATGGAAGATGAACTGAGCGAGCAAAAGATATTAAATAATAAATACTGGCAGTGATACCTGTTTGCAGGAAAAATGTAACATTTCTGATGTTTAAGTTATGTCCTGGTGCGCCTAAATGAAAATACCAGGGAGCACTGACGCACTTATGTTAGTCTGGAGCCCTGTTTAGGTGAAGACAATTACCACATACTCTGGTGTGTCAGAAAGAAATTTAACAAAAAGTTAGGTACCCCAGCTAATATGACTTCGACACGACTATTAAAAAAACCAACAAGACAGCCACTGCTTTTGAAAATAAATAAAATAACTTTTCTGTTTTAGACTAATGAGAACATGGAACTGACGACGGCCATCCAGTCAGAGCACCATGTCAAAAAGGAATTGGCTCGAAGAATGGGTGAACTACAGGAGGAACTGCACAGTGTCAAAGAGCAGGTGATGCTTCGTTGGTCCTGTTGTTTTTTTATCATGTTTTCACTTTACATTCATGATTTATATTATTATTATATTAAAACATTATTTTATTTATTATGATTATGTGTTGTGTTATAAAGGCTAATTGCATTGGATTTGTTGTTTCCAGTTGGATGAAAAGACTAAAGAGGTGCAGGCTGTGCTTGAGCAGAGAGAGCAGTTGGTGGCTCACCTGCAGCAGTACTCTGCTGGATACCAGACCCTGGCCTCAGAGCGAGAGCAGCTCCATCATCAGTATCTGCAGCAGTGCCAGCTCATGGACCGGCTGCAGCACGACGAGAGCCAAGGCCGTGTCCAACTGGAAATCAGCCACAATCAACTCAAGAAAGCACAGGTCTGAATGCATACAGCAGGCATCTTGTATGAATAAACATTTCATTAATGTGTGCTTCCCACCATAGGACCACCTGGAGCAGTTAGTGCAAGACAACGAACAGTTGAAAACTGAAGTGAAAGAACTGCTCAACGGTTCAGCTCTGGCTTCACCATCGAGAGACCAAGGTGCATTTTACTCTTGGTTCCTGTTTATTTACTACAGACGCCCATCCAAACACCTTATCAAAGAATTAATTACGAATTTACATAAAATTGATTGTTATTTTTTAGATATTTGAAGTTTGTTTAATATTTGATCAGCCTTATTTGATTTCAATTAACATTTGGACTTCTTACTTTCTAAGGTGATGGGATTGAGAGTCAGGAACCGGATGAAAGTCCACAAATATCATCCTCATTAGTCATTCCCGAAGATTTTGAAAGTCAGAAGGAAATGGTACTGACCTGTGTCACTGCTACTTTTTCCAAAATGATCAGTGATGTAATGGTAAATAATGTGCTTTGATTCTAACTCTTGTGGTGGCCTGTAGGAGGAGTTTATTCGCGGGGCACTTGCTCAGGTGGAGGCAGAGCGGGATGAAGCCCGGAGACAGCTGCAGGAGGAGCACAGACTGCACATGGCGGCGCGGCATCAGGCGTCTGTGGCTCTCAGCCTCGAGCATCACTCTCATGAAGCAGAACACTCTCAGGGTGAACATAGTCACTGTCACCACAATCATGAGACCTCGGGTACACTCTTCAAGCCCTACAGCTAATGTTCAAAGTTGTTGAAATACAAGCTGACATTCTTTTCATCTAGAAGACGTTGTGCCAGGGGAAGTCCATCAGGCTCTGCAAGCTGCAATGGACAAACTACAGCAGCGCTTCACCTCCCTCATGCAAGAAAAGGCCGACCTGAAGGAGCGAGTGGAGGAGCTGGAGCACCGCTGCATCCAGCTGTCAGGCGAGACGGACACCATCGGTGAGTGAAAGGCAGATTTGATGTCATTACTGGTTGTGTTGTCTTGACTTATTTTTCAATTATTGTATTTAGGAGAGTATATAGCCTTGTATCAGAGTCAACGTGCCATTATGAAGCAAAAACACCAAGAAAAGGAGCAGTACATTACTATGCTAGCCCAGGACAAAGAGGAGATGAAGGTACTGGCTTTTAAATGTAGAATCATGTGATGATGGAGCGTGTGCGTTTTAAATCTTGCATATCTTTTTCAGTTTTACATGTTTGATATATTTCGTTAATTTAATTGACCAGGCAAAGCTTGCAGAACTGCAGGATCTGGTGATGAGGCTTGTAGCTGAAAGGAACGAGTGGTACAACCGCTACATCAGTGCAACTGCAGGCAAAGTAAACCCTGATCTACTCCCACCCGGCCATGACCTTGTGCGCTCAGAAGACCATTCTCACACACAGTCAGAGATGAATGCCATCAGCGGAGAAGGTAAAATGACGGCTTTATAACATGTCCAGTTGTTTAGTTTTGGGCTGCACAATATATATGTTGCAATATTCGGTAACCCATTATCCATATCGCATTAAGCCAGCACATACTGCAGGGCTCGACATTAACGGTTGTCTGTAAACCTTTTGTCCCCCTCAACAGTAGCAGCACTACTGAATTTTATTTAGGCTTATCTGTTTAAACAGCGTAAAAACACAAGCTAACTGGATAAGTGCTTAAATATAAAAATGCACTGTGCTGGGGAGTGAGGCCATATACCGCCTTTGCTCTGCCCGATCCTGTCAGACCTCGGAAGCTAAGCAGGGAAGGGCCTGGCAGGACTTGGATGGGAGACCATTCGGGAACACCAGGAAGTTTGGCGAATGTAGTGTGTGAGTGGTTGGTGGTGGTGGCTGATGTGTGTAGACTGGTTGCCTCGCTTACTGTCTGGAAATGCGCTATATAAGACTAATTTATTATTATTATTATTATTATTATTATTATTAAATAGTGTTTTTTTGTGTGATAAATCCGATATTACTTGGCAGTAAAACATTTTTAATTGACTGATACTGCAGATTTGGAAAGAAAATTCCTTCTGTGATTTTCATCGGTATCTTTATTAAAATGTTAGAAAGATTTTAGTCTGAATTTTATCTTAGTTTAAAATAAAAGGTACATTTTGTTGTCGTGCAAGTAAAAAAAAACTGCCACTTGCTTAATGTCAAGCCCTGTATTACATAATCACTGAAATAATATAACCAAGATTTACAATTTTTTTGCTAACACAGCTCCAAACAAAACTTATGCTAACCTAAAAATGTGCAAAAGTTCAGTTTTGGGCTTAATTTTCCATTTTCCAATGTTCACTACAGCTATTGAATATCGACCATTGATTGTCACTGTGTAGCGCGACATTTGTATAACACTGGCCTATGTTTACAGAAGCCATGGAGGTAATTCCTTTGTCAGAACCGTCGGCCGCTCATGAAGGCCCTTCGCCGCAAACGCTTGCACCTGGATCATCGCACATTGAGCCCAAACCACCAGTGCCGACAGAAGACGGGACGGCAGAGCAGATTATGCAGCTGCTCCAGGAGATCCAGAACCCCCAGGGAGTACCACGCACACCCCCTTTCTTGGGTGAAAACCCCTGCATCCCGTTCTTTTACAGGCCTGACGAACAGGATGAAGTCAAGATCCTTGTGCTGTGAGGGGAGGCGAAGGGATTTAATCTCAAACATGACTTGAAGCTGGAGTTCTTTTACAGTTCCCTTGATTCTGTTCTCATTGATTATGTTCAGAAATACAGGTGTTGAACAGAACTGCACAAAACTTGAGAGTTGGCAGAGTCTGGCAGGTCAGTGGTGATACTTTGTTGGAAAGATGAGTATTACGTTTAAGCCACTCTGTCTGTACATAGGTCTCCAAAATGTCTTGTACCATTTTAAACAAACGTGCAATAAAGGGTCTTAGATGGAGCCCTTCACATATGCAGCACATGGAAATGTGTCTGCTTTACAACAATCTCACTGTCCACATGCCAAAAAGAGCATTGTGTATGAATGTACTGAACCATTATATTAACTGTATGTATGTAGTGTAACTAGTAAATGCTAACTAATATGATGGCATGAGTTCAGGGAAGGAGCAAGTGTCGGGGCGAGAAGTATTTATTGCGGCATTGGGGTTTTAATTCATGCAAGGATTTTTTTCACGTTCCTTGATTTGCGGTTTGGAAACACGGCTCTCCGTAATTAGCCAACTGAGAAGAAGTCCAATACTTGCAAACAGTAAAGCCTTTGCGGCATTGTTTGACACATGCTTGATGACTTTTCGGTTGCTAGCGCAGGTTGATATAAATGCAATATAATGAAGACGAAACTCTTACACCTCATCTATATTGATAAATACAACTGGAAGTCTTGTTGTGGCCGCTTTTAAGTGGTGGTTTAGTATAAAAGACACAGAAAGTAGGGAAAGGAAGGACATAAGCGTTTACTACAGTCAGAATCGGTTAAATGTGCGTTTTTGCTCACAATTGCTTTACTGCACAAAGCATTTTTCAATGTGAGAATTGATTTAATGTTTTTTGCACCAGTGGTTCTCAATGGGTGCAGGGGAGACTTCAATGAAAATATCATCTCCATAAAAGCAATTTGTAGTTTGGCCCCGTTTTAGTGTTCAATTTCAAAATGGATTCAATCATTTGGGAACCACTGCCCTATGCGACACTTGTTTCTGTTACATTTTGGTCAGTGTTTCACATGAAATGATCCCCGTTTAACTGCAGCGTGTGCGCGTGCATGCGCTCTGTGAAAACCACATTTCCCTCCCTTTTTTTTGACTTCACCTCAGTCTTTTTGTTTTGTCTTTTTCCATCTATCAGATTCTTTCTGTACAAATATGATTACACAAAAACGCGCGAGTTCTGCCATCTCTTGTCTTCTCTCATTGAAAGTGTCCCCTGCAAACTCAATGGCTTGCTGTTCAGATGGAAAACTGACTAATCTTATGAAGCCAGAGGGAAGAAGGGGACTCTGTGCTGAGGGTTTGTTTTGATCCAGATTGATTTAAGATATAGTATGTCTGTGTGTATATATACATACAAATCAGTGTGGGACCAACCATAAAAACAAAAAGTCAGAATTGGTTGTTGAACAGCTCATGTTGGGCTTACTTAACGGATAAAACACTAATATATTCCCATTGCAAAACCTCTAGTCAATGTGGTGTTTTAATAACATGAATTGAGCCGATATTTGCACTTTTTTCATTATCGGCTATCAGGCTTAAAGTAGAGCACTGCACTGTATTGACATTAATTTAGTTGACAGTAATTTCATATCATAGTATTTGGCTTAAAGATTGTTAAAACTGCACCATCAGAGCTTATAAGCTATTTACGGCCCTAAAATACAAAAGAAATCGTCATCTGCCGAGGAAAACCCGTATCGGTCCGTCACAGTAATTCATATTTTCAACACAATAGATCTCTTACTGTCAGAAAACTCTGTGACCTTTTGATTTTCCCTTCCTTACGTGATTGTCTAAACGAATAGCTTGCACGATTTCTATTTAAAGCAAAGTGTAAAATGTATGTACCTGTAAAAATGATGAGGCGTTGTGGGTTTGTTAACGGGAAAGCTAATACTGTCTAATCTAAGCACTTTGCAGGTTGTCACACTTTGTACGATTTTCTAAATATTTCTTTATTGTTTTGTCACTTTTATATATTATTTTGGGGCGTGGAAAGATTTCAATCTATTTTGTTGTTTTTTTTGTTAGATGGGCTTGTTATGGATTTCCATATTTACTGTAGATAGATAAAAGCAATGAGAGCATTTATTGTCCCACTGTAAAACGCTGTGTACATACTCAAACGTGTAACATATTGTATATTGTTTCTGCTTGGTGTGTGGGGACTGTGTGTCTGTTAATGCATAACTGGGAGACGGTGTTGGCGACTGGCTGTGATTTACTAAAAGTGACTAACGAGATAAAAAATATATTTATTTGTCAGTTTTTCTTGAGGCTAATCAGTTTTATCTTGAAGTGATGGTTGGATAAAATGAAGGAAAAACTATTGAGACTGAGTATGTTTGAAATTATTTTCTGCTCCTCCACAGAATAAAACAAATTGAGCAACTTGGATCATTTCAGTGTCTTTTACCATAGATATGAACGAGAGAAAATTAAGACTACGGGGTGTAATGATGCGTCAGTACTGCACTCGTGTGATATATTGACACATAAATGTTAAAATGTTGAAGTAGGGCAGCGCAATACAGTATATCAGCCCTTCATGTGGTACAGTTAGACACATTTTTGCGACCACAGCCTTCATCATTTTAAAATGCAGAAAAGCTAATTTATAGTAATGTTTTCCCCTTTAACTTACATTTTAGCCTTATTGTCCTGATGTGATATTTTTAATGCTTATTTTGACATACATTGAGGACGAGTCTAATTGCTTAAGATTTTTCATTTAAAGCCACACTACGTAACATTTCACCCAACAACCAGAATAAAATACAAGCCTTTATTTCATTACAGATATCGTTATTTGTTGAGAAAAGCCTAAAAATTGGCAAACAAACGTGTTCGCTTCACTATGTAATTTTGCCGGATTTTGTGGAGTATCAAAACTACATTTTTTGAAAACTTTATTAAATACACAATTAGAAAAACAATGTTTGTTTCATTTGCTCTGAAATGTAAAAAAAAAAAGTGCAATAATAGCGATAACATTTATATGGGGAGTAAAAACGTAGTTTGGCGGAAATGTACGAAATATGGCAGAAAATTCAATTTGGTTGTCAGAAAAGTCGATGAATCCCTTGTCATACGTTTCATGGAGTTACCGTAGCGATGACCAGAACTCCCCATTTACTCTAATGGGAATTGTATAATTTTACCAAATGACAGGGGCAAATGGAAACATTGTTTTTCTCATTGCTTATGCCATAAGGTTTCAAAAAATATATAATTTTCATACTCTCCACGAAAATCCCACAACAGTGGAAATCTAAACACAGTGAACCGACCTATGTGTTTGCTGTGAGCCACTCACCTCTTGTGTGGGAGCGGGACGTTTCCAGCACATCTCCATGGAGATGTTGACTAAAAGCAGCCAAACATGATTTATTTAGGTTATGGCCAAATGCATTCTTTGATTAACCACTGAAATAAAAAATTTACAATAGGTTCCCCTCTGCGGTCAGGACCCCTGTAAAAGAGATTCTTAATCTCAGTGGGACTTTTCTGGTTAAATAAAGGTCAAAGCAGACCCAACTCCCCAACGGGGAGGTAACTCATCTTAAGTAATACAAAGAAGATGAATTCTTATTTGTCAACTATTAAAATTAACAACTTACAACAAGCGTCCCATTCCCATTACACTTTTATTGTTTGACAATGCACACAAAGCAGAGAACACATTCGTACCATTCATTCTTCAGTCGAAATGAGAACAAAAACAAATTTTGTTACAAGCTACAATATCCAAACAACTTTTCAGCTTCACAGCAATAAATATGACCTTTCAAACATCTTCATAGTAATTTAAATATGTATCTGGTTTAAACATTTCACTAGGAGACAAAAAGTAACATTTGCAAATGATATTCCATAGATGAACATGACACATTCTGATATGTTCATGATAAAACACTTGTAGATAAAGAATAGATGATGCTCTTAGCAGCTATGGAGTACACTACGTTTTTTGAAAGATGGGCAGGACGTTAAAGCCACACTGCGGAGCATTTCTCACAGTAAATCGAAAAGAAGAAAATACAAGCACTGATTGTATTACGGGTGTTTCAGTTGGTGTGCAATACCTCTAAAAACGTTGTGAGCAAGATAAGATAATCCTTTATTGAGGTGCCTCTCAGACCTGATAACTGCTGGTAACAGAACAGTCCGCAGTGTGACTTTAAATGAAGACATGGAAGGTTCAAAATACAAAACATCAACACAACGATTACCGGTACAACTCACAGTATCTCACACTGATGAATGGGCAAAACAAAGGGGAACTTGTGTATTATTAATCCATGTCGTCACTCACCCCCATGACCACTGAGACAGGGGAAAAAAAACAAAATAATAAATGGTTAAAAACACAATATATAATGTTAGGGCAAAACTTCAAAAACACCACTTGAAATGTGACCCAAGCCACTTATCCTCTTTGACTGTAAGTAAATGTTAGTTGTCATCCTGAGACAAAGCATAATACATGCAATCAGAGCTATGCAAAAAGCTGACTGGACTGTGGACCATTTCAGACAACAATTAAAACCAAAAGAAACTATTTTGTTATTGCATAGTTTCTGAGAAGGTACGGAGGAGATATGCTTTGAGTCTTGTATAAAAAAGGGTAGTACGCCTTAAATTTCATGTAGCAGTGGGTTGGAAAATGGTACTCGAGTCTTGATGACATTGATAAAAAAGGGGCAAAGGTTTCGAAGGATGACAGAGGGCTCTCAACCCGAGTGGGACTGCCTCTGGTCGGACGGCTGTGTGGTGAAAACATAAGAAAATAAAATGCATCGTACAATAAGGGCAGTGGAAATGTAAAAGAGACGCTTCACTGGGTTTGGAGATGTGTCGATACAAACTAAACCCTAAAGAAATCGAGGTGGATACAGTAATCAGTTACATATGTCAGTAGGGCTGTCACGATAATTACTATATCAACTTACTGTTCAATAAACGACAGATAAAAACTAAACATTTTTGGGCTCAATATTTATCGTCAGTACATTTATTTGCATGTGTACTTATTTTTTTACCCATAGTAAGTTGTGTCTCATCGTATTTCATGTTTATTGTGGGATATTTTAAAGGGACTAGATGCAAGTTGGTCTTTTTTTTTTACTCACTACTGCCACCTCAGGTTGTACGCGTAACTGCAGTCTCTATATTAAGCTTTTTGAGTGACAATGCAGGATTTTAGAGGCAGTTGTGGTGAACAGGTCTGGGCTCATTCTACATATTAGGACATTGTTGGAACATGTAGGGGGAGGAAATACGTAATATTAACATGTTTAAACTCCGTATAGTCCCTTTTAAGATTAGGTGCTTTTCAAACTTGCAGGAACAGGCCACCGTTTTTTCCATACTGAGATATGTTCTTACCTGAGCTTAGACGAGTTGATGCGTAACTGTCTGGTCATTGTGTGTGCCCTCAGTCACACAAAATGACCAAAGATGTTGTTAGCGTGTGGCCTCTCCCAGCATATTCTTATGGCCTCAAACGGGGGTGAAGTTAGAAGCGACCACGCTCTTCCACGGGAACAAGGACCAGACAGGTACGTATCAACTCGTCTAAGCTCAGGTAAGAACATAACAGTGGCCTGTTCCTTTAACTGTGATTTTTAAGCTTTAGTGCATTATAAGATCTTCAAAAATATTGTTTATCGCAATAGTTTCCTGCCTTAATAAATCAAACTTTAGACTGTGTTGTCGTGACAGGCCTACATATCAGTTACTTTTTGGGGGAAAAGGAAAAGTTTGTGGTTACCTTTCTACAAATAACAGCTGTTTTGTTAATTCATCATTTATCTTAATGTTAGACTTTAGTAGTGTTTTCAAGTTTTTTTTTAATTGACTTATTTTGGTCACTACTTTTTACTTTTACTTGAATTAAATAATCATACTCTATCTTTGATGAATATTTGGCTACTTTACCACCTCAGTTTAATAGAAATACCACACGGGCCTTGGTTTTCCTGACAGGAACACACAACACGCCGTCATTTTATGCCTACATTTGAATGAATGAAATGTTGATCAACTAAAGAACACAATCTAATAAAATTTGACAAACACTAGGCAATACTCGGGATTATCCCATACAGTGAAATGAGTGGTGAACTCCTTAAAAATCAAAATAGCTAGAGTAGACAGAGTTTTATCTCTATTGTGGAGTTGTCAATGTCCTTGAGTCGAAGTGTGCACTAGCTCTGAGCACACACATCCTGTTACATGTCTATTTGTCTATTTCTATAGGTTGATTATATTATTTTGAGGGTGCAATAATTCAGTCATGCAGGTATGTTTCAAGTACTCATTAGAGGACAGGAGGCAGCTCGGGTTTAGGAGGAGCATGTACAGTAGATGGCGCTGTTGTCCAGTGTGTGCAGGCGGTATCGAGATGCAGGATGGCCGAGATGGGTCGGAGGGGGGGAAGAGGATCTCAGCTCTAGTGGGTTGGAGAAGGAGGGGGTCTTCGACTGCCATAGACAAACACAGAGACAAAGGAAGGTTTGTGGTTGAACAAATACATCAGGTAAATATTTGGAGACGTTGTCATAATGTTCAACACAATGTCAACAGACACAATGCAGGCCTTGTAGACTTGCATGTGATAAACCTTTTCTTTTTCTTAATATCATGCATTTCACACCACTTTTACAATTTATGCACCAACCGTAGTCACAACAGCAATTCAGAAAAGGAGTGAGAGCCAAATCTTCAATAGTCGACCTACAGTATATGTTCATTAGAAAAGTGACCAAGTTATTTTATTGTCAGCTGCTGTGTTTTTGGTGTTTTTTTATGTTGTTGTTGTTGTATGTGATTTCAGAATAGTGTGGCTTCCATGGAGCTCAATAGTTTTCCCCACCTTAAAATCTGCTGTGGTTGCTGAAGTAAAAAGCACTAATTTGCCAAAAAGCCTTCATATTAGCGACATTATTTATTATATTTATTATCAAAGACATATCCAAATTCGTGAAAAGACAAAAAAAAAAACGTTTATAACTACACCACGTAACATTTCACCCGATAACAGAATAAAATACAAGCATTTATTTTATTACAGATGTTTTTGTTATGAGCGCCTCTACTAAGACCTGACTGTACCTTTGCTGGGAGCTCGTCTCCATGGAGATAGACAAAAGTAGAAATGCCACTGTTTTATAGTACTGGGTACCATTGAACGATACCAGTCTAGTATCGGAAAAAATGTTTAGGTACTACTGGTATTGAAAAAATTAAAGTATCGAAACTGAAAAAAAATCTTCAATCTTTAGATCCAGGTTTTGATGCTGTTGATCCAGGAACAGTATTAGAGGAAATGACTTACAGTAGTTGTTTAGGCTCAAATAAATGATTTTTTTCCCCCTTATTTTTTTCACACACAAAAATTGCCCAATGTTTGCCCCATTTTTCCCTCTTTTTTTATTTTTTATTATTGCCCTAATTTTTTTTTTTTTTTTTGTCCCCTCATTTTTCACCCAATTTATTCCCCATTTTTCATACATTTGTTGACTTTGGAGATGAGCTTGATAATGGAAATTTGCAGATCTTCCACACATTACTGTTCCGTTTTCTGTTTTTAGTATTGGTATCGAAAACCAAGTATCGTTAAAGTGCCGGTATCGAAAAAATGTAACGGTACCCAGCCCTACTGTTTTATGAATAATTTTGCGTAAAACAGCGGGGAAAAAAGTCCAACAAATATCTGAATAAAAAGGGTTATAAACTTGATTTTGCAGCAACGTTTTGTGGGAGTCGTGAGTTATTTGCTTGACCATTTTTGTGGGCTGCGGCCAAATTTCAGGAATGACTCTTGAGCTCCAAAGAATCTGACTTACATATAATCTGATTTTCAAGCCAAAAACACGACAAAAGTGTGGCCCTGCACTCGATTTGCGTAACTTCTAGCAACTGTTTAAGATTCCTCCCAACAGATCTGATCAGTGATGCCTGTCTGCGGAGTCAAATGCACATTAAAGCTCGATGAGTACAGCCCATGCAATAAGAGAAAACAGGAAAACCCAGCATGCGATGACAGAACGCCCTTAGAAGGGACAGGAATGATGTTGTGGTCGTGATGATGGCCATGGGGACAGTGTCAGACGTACCAGCAGCGTTACTCCTCACTGGTCAGTGACAGTGATTCTGTAAGGAGGGGGCAAGTAATGTGTGGGACAAAAGTGGGGTGACGGGACCGGGACAAAGAAGATAGATGTTACAGAGCAGGACAGGGCCCTCATCACGTGACCTCAGCTCTTACCCACGAAATGCACCAGAATTAATTGTGGAGTCGTTAATGTAGATGAGGAGTAGAGATGAGCCCAGTGGCGACAGGTCTTTAAAGAGGCGAGGTGCGACTTTCATACTTTTCAGCTAATTCACAAACACAAGCAAGCGTGTGACAAACTACTCAACTAAAGTCTGAACACTGCATCAGTGAAGTAAGGCCGATTTCTGAAAAGATGGCGACAATAAGGACAAACCCCGGCTTACCTGCAAACATTCTTTGTCTCTTTTGTGCTTTTAAAATTATGGCTAGTCTATACGTTACACTATCTGGCTACTCATTTTTCTTCTAATCTATTTTCTTTCAGTTACCTCTTTAATCCCATCATCCAGGCGTCTTCACATCCCCCTTTGCAACAGAGAGCATCCACACTTGTAAAACTACTCGAAAAATAATGACTTATGTCGTCATTATTTCATGTCGATTCTAACCGCAGTCTACAGTCACGGGGGATTTACTGACCTGGGCACACTGGGGGGGCCACGGTTAGGCCTGGAGGGCACGGCTGGAGGAGGTCCACTGCCGGGGTCTGGAGAGGCACCGGGGCGAGAGGGGACAGGGGGACCCCCAGCGGGAGGAGGCCCCGGGGGAGGGCCACGAGAGCCGGGTCGCACAGGAGGTCCAGGTGGAGCTCTGCGGTTCGGAGTTGGACTGGTGGCTGGAGATCTGAGGAAGAAGAAGAAATGTATCCGACCATGGGGCAAACTTGCAATGTTAAATATAAAAAGAAAATACTAGTCTGCTTATTACTTTAAACTTATATATTACATTACTTTTAACCAGTATTTAGCCTACAGATGTTCTTTTATGTAATTTTAGCTGTAAAATAATTAAAATTTTGATACGGGAAGAGTGCCAGGTTTTTTCTCTTTTTGCCGCCTAAACATCAGAACACTTCAACCACTGAACAATTATTTGATGAAAACA
The DNA here is from genome assembly GCA_007210695.1 of Neogobius melanostomus. Classification (NCBI taxonomy): domain Eukaryota; kingdom Metazoa; phylum Chordata; class Actinopteri; order Gobiiformes; family Gobiidae; genus Neogobius; species Neogobius melanostomus. The sequence goes on along the minus strand of VHKM01000221.1, from coordinate 2,511,822 downwards.
TCCCCAACACTTTAAAATGTGACTTATAAACTCATTATCACTTCAGGAGAATAAATGTATGAGTATAATATGAGTAGCAGATATTTTCAAATGTCGTTGACTTGGCTGAGTTAAGGACGTTTCCACTTCTACTTTCAGTAATAGCTCTTGTATTGTAATTGAACAAGAAGGAAGCAAGACCTATTATATATTATATATATTTGAAAATCTGTAAACAATGGACAATTTATAAATGAACAAAAAATTATTCGACAATTCAACAAGTGAATGAACTAAACAACCCCTTTACTTTACACATGCTGCTAAAGCATAGGGGAATATTCCTCAGAGTCTGACCTCCAGCCTCACCTTCCTCCAGAGCCTCCGCGCTGCACCTGTAGCCAGGAGTCGTCCACTGGCGGGGGCATGGAAGTGGTCACGGTGGTTGTACTGATGTCCCCGATGAGCTCCAGTCCCTCTTTCAGAGCAAAGTACATCCGCAGCATCTCGTCCCGCCGCTGGGCCTGTTCTGGAGACTCCTCCATCAAAGTGTTCTGGTCTCCGCATGAGTACAGCTGGGCCAGCAGGTCAGCATTGATAAACTCCTTAGTCTGGAGTGAAGAAAAAGGTAATTCATTTGTGAAAAGAAATAACCACCAAATAACCCACTGGTGACAAGGGGTGAGCCGCAATATTAATACAACACACAATGTGATACTTTGGTCATCTGCTTTGTCACAATCTGTAATGACTTGTACCTAAGTTGTGCGTACTCAATGGAATAGCATGTAGTTTGGAGGTACATACTGTAATGTAGTAAGACATAAGACCTTAGGGATAGGGTTTAAGGTTAGGGTTAGGGTTTTATGTCTTATTACATGCCATATTATTCCATCGTATATATAACCCATAGGTACAAGTTATTACACATTGTTACAGCACATTACATTGTATCGTAATGTATCAAGGGGACAGTAAAATAAAGTGTTACCAAAAAAATATAAATAAAAATCACATTTGTTTCTTCAAAAATAGTGATACTATTATGGGTTACTATGTGCAATACATCGATTATTGCAGAATCGCCATATTGTGAGATCATTGTTACTGTGAGCCATGTTTTGCATAATATGGATACATATTATGTACCCAGAGGTTCCACCCCCACTGGTGACGAGCTGAGCAGCTTTGGAAAACCAATATCAAAGCTTGATTCTTTTAATTTTTTTATTTGCAATTAAGAGTTTGTCCACATGAAAGCATCTGCACACCACTTATAGTTCTATTTACGTAGTTGTCCTCCTACTCTTTTCACTACTGTTTTTATATTGTTTTTAGCCAATAATAGTCCATGGACAATGTTTGCTAGCTCCCTCAAAAATGTTTGATTTCTATCGTACCGTATCAATGATTTCCACTTCTGGGAGAGTCTACTTTTAGTGTTACTCTTCTTGAAGACCTGATTCGTCCTTGTTCTAATTCTCTTTGTTGTGAAAAGTTATATGAAAAATATATGTGAAAATGGCATGGTTTGGGATTTGCTGCTGGAGCCTTACGTTATTGATCATAAGGTGCATGATGGTCTTGGGCATCAGGTCGCGCACGGTCTTGTTGACAATGGACATGTAGGAGTCGACCAGATTACGAATCGTCTCCACCTGTCGCTCCAGCTGAGGGTCCATGCTGTGGCCGAAACTGTCCGAGCCATTCTCATCACCGCCGTCACTCTGCGCAGACAACGGCACAACATTTTAAAAACTCAGATTAAATATCCCTATTCAATGTGTTTCAATAATGACACACATTTGCTTTACATACCTTTCCTTCCTTGTCCTACAGGCCGTGGAAAACAGAGCAATAGGAAAAGGACAGAGGTCAAATGAGACAACATTTATACACATTTATAAACAGAACAACCAGGAATAATGATAAAACCGACGTTGCCGCAATAATTATGTATCTTTTTAGTAAAGCCAGCATGCCACATTACGTAACAATCCAGGTTATATGTTTCTAGATTACAAGAGCAGTGGTTCCCAACCTTTTTTGTCTCGCATACCCCTTGGACCTTTTCGTGTATACTTCAAGAACCCCCACATCGAGGGTGGAGCCATTTATATCGAAAGTTAACAACTAAAACTCGATGTGTGGTGTTCAAGTCAAAGCCAAAATACTCTGGAAAAACATGCTACAAAGTTTCGGCTTTTCTTTAAAGGGGGGGTATTATGTAAAATCGACTTTTTCAAGCTTTATCTCATGTTATTATGTCATTCCCTCATTAAACACATGCCTGGAGTGTTGCCTTGGCTCATTCACATATTTTGAGTAATCTGTCAAAATTTAGACGGCAGCCATTTTAGGTGTAGCTATGCCTCAGTCCTCCTAAGAACGCCCCCACCTCCTGGAGACGCCTCTGGACCTTTTGTCACCAGCCAAGCCACCAACCACTGCTCCTCAGCTCAGCAGAGCCCCCTCCCCGCACAGTAGTGTTGTTTAAATGCCACAGCAGTGTGCTGAAGGGGCGTGTCGGAAAGCTTCTTAAAGAGACAGAGGCCTATTTCAAGACGTTCGGTACAGCCATTTTGAGAGAGCAATTTTATTCAAGGCAGTTATTTTAATTGACTGCATATACAGACCAACAGAAGGTTATGTCATCATTGTAGTATGCTATAGACTGGTGCTATGTGATTGAAAAAAGCATAATACCCCATCTTTAATCGAAATATACAAATCATAGAGCGAAACTGTTGCAAAATTCTGATAAATAAGTATGATAAATAAGCCAGCAATTTGTGTGTCCCAATGCCCAGTTAGACACCAACAGGGCTATTTTTGTTATGGGTTTGTGCTTCAGTCCCTTTAGCTTTTATCTTGCATTGATTCTTTGTTTTCTGTTCTATTTTATTGTTCCACTAATTGTACTGATTTTATTTAGCTGTCTACCATTTGGTTGTGTTGCTTGTTTTTTTATAACTGCGATGTGCCTTATAAATTAAGCTGGACTGAACTGGATTGGAAAATAAAGCAGTGGGGAAATGATTTCATATTTAGCTAAGCACATCAGCGACATCTCAGTGAAAACAAGCTGTTGACGTCCCACTACGTAACATAAAAAAGGGTGGACTCTTTACCGTCACTCGTTCAGGATAAACTCCGGCTCGGAGGAATGATGCCTTCCAAGCGTCAACATCCTCCTGACTCTCACAGGCCAGTTCCAGCTGACGGTAATCTTTGTACACATTTCTGTAGAATTAAGCACACGGTCATTGACCAACCAGTGTCTTGCCACAAAAAAGTGTCATTTTGAACATTCGTAACCTGTGTTCGGTGTTGAAGAGCGCAAAGATGTGCTTGCTGGACATGAAGCCTTTCTCTACATCTTTCAGCCTCAGGTTGTCCACTGGCAGCATGAACTTTTTCTCCTTCTCCTGCAGGGGGCGACACAAAGACGCGTTTAGAAAGGTGACGTTTTACAGTGCAAGTTGGGGGGAAAATCTGTTACATTTGACAATAATTGTAGAATATATGTGGCTTCTAAAAACAAAACTGTAACAAATAGCAACAAGACAAGATAACTTCACAGAACATTTTTACAGAAGTGCAAAAGAGAAGAGGGGGAAAAAAAAGACCAACGGAAAAGTTGCACACTGTCCTTGGGTCTGTGGTTTTGATTACAGTTTTGCAGAGTAAAAAAAAAAAATACTCCTAGCAACAAATGAGAAACACACACACGTCCTGTACAGCGTAGGGAAAATGTACACAATGCAAGACATCTAAAAGTCTGTCGCATCCAGTTTGTGCTCTATTCCTCAGAGGTTGTTGTGGGCTCATTCATATTTTTACAATTTGTCAAATGACAGGTTACCAAAAGTAGCAACTTTTTTGTTTGTTTATAAACCTTCTGTGAACATGCAAACGCACTTGTCATTGCAAACAGCACCTTTTAGTCTAGTCTGTAACTAACCCTAAATTTCATATGGTATGCTAACCGCGTGCCCGGCCCTGCCCAGTCACAGAACGACTCAGGGGGAGTTAAGTGTGTGACCGAGCTCCTTCATCAAAAGATTTATGAGCCATGGAGCCAAATGGTCATATCCCATAAAGGCGCGTTGAAGAAAAAATAAAACACAAGACGCACACGCCCAGGGGTCCCGAATCGCTGACGTCATCATGTACAGCGAGGGCAAAGATGTTCCTCCGTCTTACATTCAGTCTTATAGGCCTTAGTTCTCCTATTCTTGGCTCGCCTCTGATGACCCTCTCCCCCTAAGAGTGAGCAATCCTTGACTGATTCATACATTTTCCTCCAGTCTGGCCAGTAAAGCCAGTCACAAAAGCTGAGACGCTGAGAAAAAAGGAGTGTCACGGCCAATTGTTTGCAGGGAAGGCAAAAACGTTAACAACCTGGTAAAACATGGATTTGGACGATAAAAAGTTATTCAGAATTTATGTGTGACAAACGACGCAATGGTGTTATTGTATCTTATTTGGAATCGTGGGGCTAAGCACTTTCCCATATGTCAGCCAGTCAGTTCCACTTCCCATTTCATAAAGTCATTCATTGTCAGTCGCCTCTATTGTCGTATTTGTTCTTTTATCAAATATACGTTATAAGGACAGTACTTCACTGACATTTGTCTTTTGTCTGAGTATTGTGATTTTCCCCTTTCAATAATAAAAACAAAACACGAGACCAAAGTTGTATGAATCTAAGTTAAGATCAAATATAAAGGTACACTGACATAACAGTGTTGTTCAAGATAAGAGTTTAAATCAGCTGAGAAGCAAGAAACTCCATCGCACTCTGGTTTCACCTATTTAAAAGCTTTTATTGTTGAGCATTGGCTCCCTGATGGAGGCTACAGGTTACAATGCTTGCTTTATTGGGTTTAATATGACCATATGCTGACAATAAACCACTTTAATAGAGATTCTTCAGTACTTAAGAGCAAAGGGAGCAGTATTATATATACATTTTTAATTTCAGTTATTCAAATGCTCAGGTTCTCAAACCGTGGGGCTTCTTGGTTATGTTTATTCCAAAGCCTTGCTCTGCCCAAACAAGGGTCCAGGCATGAGTATTCAGGTGGTTCTCAGTGTCATCTGCAGACTTTATTCATTTTAATTAGAGAGGATCTAACGTATGCTTTGGTCATGTATTTAAGTTAGGTGTTTTTTTTGTTTCTGGTTTAGATATGGTTAACACCCAGTTTGGACATAATTTAGTCCAGCTTGATTTGATCTTGGCCTGGTGGCACTTGGAATGTGAAATATTTTATGAGGTGGTATTTAGTTTGTCGAAATCCAAATAGTATGAAGCACATTTTAAAATACGAGCAAAGAACACAAGTTAATGCGATATTTAAGAAGTGTAAAAAGATCATCTGTGTTGTGGACTAACCAATGTAGCATCAATTAGAAACTCCCCAATCTTATCATTCTTTATCATTCTTTTGCCAAAAGCTCATCAGACAAATGTATTGTTGACATTTCAGTCGCTTATTCACTCCGTATGTGTATTGAAACAATGTTCCGTCTCCTTCTTGTCAACCGTATCCAATTTAATATTTGATCTATTGCAGAATAATTTCATTTACCAGTTAGTCTAGTTCTTAGCCCAGTAGTTTATTGTGCTGCAAGAGAAGGACTTTCCATGGTTTTGTTTTGCTAGTGAGTAATAAGGTCTCGTTATGAGAAGCCAAAGGAAGTTCACTTCTGAATTCATAAAAGCACTTTTCTTCTAGATTCCTCCTTCTCAAATGGCACGCACACAGTTTCAGCCTCTTGTTGAAATGTGATCGTTCGTATTACACAGACTTACAAAGGCGAAACACTGCCATATGGACAAATACGAAAAAAATCACACACCCCTCTTTTAAAAAAAAACCTACCTAATTAACGCTACTAAACAAATCAGGGTTGTTTGGTGTGTGAAACCCCCCAAAAAAGACAACCGTTTACGGCGTCCATGTTGTTTTAGGAGTTGCGTGTTGGTGTGTGCGGTGCGACGTTATGTTGATGAGAGTCTGATAGAACAGTGCCGGGGACTCGGGCCATGCATCAAAGGGCTGCAGAGAAGCCGCACGACATCTGGGAGCAATAATGTTGCCTCTAACCCTTCATTACCACAAAGACTGGGCCCTGGGTGGCAGCCAACGGCAATTTTCACAGCCCTGCCCCTCACCTCCCTCCAGCTCTCTTTCCCCCCCCATTCTTTACCCCTTGCCCCATTTGAGCTCGGTCATTAGGATCACTAATTAAAACAGTGAAGTAAGTGAACAAATATGTTTCAACAATACAATACCTAAACATAAATTAAACAAGAAAATGATGTATAAGTTTGACAAGCAATAGCAAAAACGTGTACTTATAAAGCAACAACCATTACTGCAGCTGCTGTAGCTACTTTGTTAGTGTTACTAGGGCTGGGCAATCAATCAAAATTCGCAATCTGAACTCAGTAATCGTCAAGGGCCTGTTTAATCGTCAGGTCAATTCGGTGGCACTAGCAGCACATTTGGAAAAGTATGGAAGATTTTTTAATCATGATAGTAAAAGCTATATTTATTTGTTTTGATCTTGCGGACTGGCCAGTGAGGAAAATAATTGGCATTACTCAAAACCTTTGGGCATCTAAATCATGAAATGTAATGGACTTTGTTTGTGTATCATCCTGGATAGATTTCCTGCTTAATTTACTACTACTATTACTGATAATAATTACTGCCATTATAGAGTTCGGAAAAATCCACTGTTACCATGGAGATCCGCCATCTTTTCAGCTGTTAGCAACATTTTCCATAGACTACAACATTAGCTAAAAACAGTATAAAAAGTGGAGAGAAAAAAGCCGTGGAGCTCCGTTAGCTGTTGAGCTACTATTGGTAAACACGTACACTAATACACAGCACAGTGTTGTCCAAGTGTTTTAATGTGAACAATAACTCCAGAATTTTACCTTTTAAAGTCTCCATTGGTTTATTATTGCTGCTAATCCCATGATGCTTAGCGGTATGACATCACATTCCCGAACTCATATTCTGACACTGTAATTAATAAACAATAGTGCTTCCATACTCAGTGTTACAAACAACAAATGGGAGTAAATAAAGTTGACTGATGATGACCAACAATCTCAATTTTAATTTATAAATATTCACCAGTAAAAAACAAAAAGAAATACCCTTACCCTGTGTAATTTGGTTTCATAAATTAAAGATAAACTAGAGACTGTTTTAATTCCAGTTGCTTTGGGGACAATGTTTTAAAACAAAACAAAAATGCTCTTCCATTAAGTATACAGTATATCATCATTAAGGCTGTACCTGATCAGGGAGGAGATTGTGGATGTAGTGAAACATATTGATGAATGAAAATCTTATCTGGTGTGTCTAGTTTTGGAGGGAGAACATTCATTCTCACATTTCCTGAAGTTAGATAAACATGAGCATTTAGCAGCTCATATGTCATTATTATTGTGGGCTTCAACAAATGTTTTATCTCTATATTGTTCATTTGACTGTCTTTTCTCTTAACAAAACAATGTGGGAAGCAGGCAAAAAATACACTTGTAAGATTAGAAAGCCAACACGCCAGCAGATTAACACAACAGTGACACCTTCCTGTTTAGCAGCTAATTGCTAGAGAGCTAATTAGCCAACTTTACTTGCCTTGGCTCAGTGTTACAACCTGAAGCTAGCCTGGATATGTGATCAATCACCAGTGACCACCAAAGAAAAAACAGAGAAAGGGGGGAGGGCTGGGGTAACCACATAAACACATGTGAAAACTCGTACATGTTTAATGGCTTCTGTCTGAAGAAGGGGAAATACTCTGTTTAACCTGTGCTTGCACCAACACGGCAATTAAAAGCAAGCCTAAATATCCCTTCTTAAAATATCCCTTCTTTTCACACAATCTTAAATTCAAAGTATAAAAGGTCATCGTAATACTGTCCTCAGTATTTTTATTTAGTAGGGACAGTGCATGTGCTAATTTCCATCCATGCACACTCTCAAACACTCTTGCATTCATCCTGGCCTATTGTACATGTTTTTAGTAGTAGGGGAAACCTACGCAGACATGGGGAGAACATGCAAACTCCACACAGAAAGGCCCCGTCTGGGTGGGAATTGAACCCGGGATCTTCTAGCTGTGCAGCACGAGCACTAACCGCTGTGCTACCATGCCGCCTTTGCTTGGCTTAACCTCTCCACCCCCACCTGAACCGAGCACATTTTCTCCAGTTTGGCTTTACCCAAATCTAAAAGCTTCTTGAAAAAATACATCAAAATAGCGACAAAAATGGGACGAATACAGCAACAAAAAAACAACACAACAAAAAAGCATAAAAAAAAACTTGACAAAAAAAGCATTAAAAAAGTGATAAAATCGTCAAATAACAACAACCAAAAGCGTCAAAAAATGATGAAAAAACAAAACCGCAAAACAAATAATTAACAAAACAAAAACACAAAAAAGACAGGGTAAAAGCAAAAAAGCAGCAAACGTGACAAAAAATCAACAAAAAAGCAACTATCGTGACAATAAACCATAAAAAGCAACAATCGTGACAAAGCCTCAAAAATGTGAAAAACATAAAAATGTAACAAAAAAAGTGATGAAAAAGTAACAAAAAAGCTCCAAAAATACGTCAAAGTGACAACGCAGCAACAAGAGCAAAAATATTTGTAGGTCTCAGCTTTCAAATGAGGCGCTACACTGGCCTGTAATAGGCTGTAAACTCTAAGCTTTTAGATTTGGGTAAAACTGAAATGGGAAAAATGGTTAAAGCGGCAGTTAAGAGGTTAAACAATGTGCGTTCATTGGGTTCACGAGACTCTCACTGATGTTTCTCATAGCTATGATGATCACTGGGGGAACAGGCTAGTGTCTTAACAAATTCACCACAGTACCATTTGATATCAGCAATATTGTACCAAACAATGAACGCCAGTTTTCTCTAACAATCAAAATCGAATGGGAAATGAAGCTTAACAGTATAACAGGGAGAAGGTTCTTATACCTTCTTGCTTTCATTTGTTGTTTGACAATGATGATGCGACATTCGGTGAGACAAAAAGGGCGTGGACTACGGAAATGATCTAGGGTTATGATTTTGTAGCCCCGCCAACAGGCTTTCTACATTTCTAGAGAAGCTTGATATGTAAAAAATATTAAAGTCTCGTCAAAACCAAACACTTTGCTACCAACTTCATACCTGCGATCCATAATTACTCAAGTATCATCAAAGCATAAGTTAGTGGCCATTTTTATTGGCTTTTAGTAGCTCACAGGAGAAAAAGGTTTAAGAACTATGCCACTGTTGTTTCAAGGAAGTAGGCTCTACATAAATAGGACTAGATCGGAAAGTGAAAATGTTCATGACTTCATAAATTTCACAGTTGAAACACCACTGACTCTCAGTATTCTCCATCACATCGAACACAAGAATGTCTCCCACATGAACTCGCGGAGAGGTTCACTTTTGTGCGGTATCAAAATACAAAGACAGGAAAAGCCCAGTCAAGATTCTTCGGGTGTTTTATGATGATATTCGCCAGCAGCAACTCATTAGCCCTTACTGCGCCTTTATTGTGAGTGTGCATACTTTTTTCACTATTTCTGGCTTTTCTGACTAAGAGTTTGAAGCTGCCTTGCCTGGTCATCCAAACAGTGGAAACAATGTTGGGGCAACCGCAGCGCTCCCCCCGCCCAGCCATTAAAATTCACTTCTTCCAGTCCCTAACCCCAAACTTAACAGCAACAATACCCCATTCTACAAAGTCTCATTCAGTACCAAACTGTACAATTGGATTTAGCACTTTCTCTGAAGATGTGTTTTAGCCAAATAGTTTTCCTTGTGCACAATGTCTTTCATTTTCTTCTGCGCTCACTTTCCCTCCATGCGCCCATACGGCTGAGTCGTCTCTGTAGAGATCAGGTCTGCTTTGATTCAGGGCTCAGAAACTATAGCTAAAACAAACAGCAAGGCCACCACAAGCTTAACGCTGGAAACATTAGCACTGATTAGCAACAAAGAGTATAGCATGCCACGATACCACCATATCATCTTTTAACAAATTGTTGCTAGAAGTTAAAACTTAATTACATCAAGAAATCTTTTACTATAATTAATTACATAAATTGTGCATTTTGTATTAACTTTAGGAGGCAGCTAAATAAGTCATCAGTGAAAAGTTTGATTCACGTTATCTTGACTTTTAAGTTTAATTCACTTGCCTTTTACTTGCGTTATATAATTTTGCGGTTAACTTAATTTCGGACTTGCCGTCGCCGCCTAGGATCAGTCAGTGTCACCTGCTAATGATGTGACGGCCACAAAACTGTTTGATCATCAACAATCTTGGTCTTGGCGTCGTCTGCTAAGGTGAACTTTCATGTCAAACTGCTGTGGTTTATGCGTACACTAAATCCAAAATCGTCCCACTTTTCTTTTATTTCATACAGGATCAAAAGCATCACTAAAGAATCTAAGGTCTGTCTACTGTTGGGACTGGAGTCTGAGATTGTGAAACTAGAACCCGATGTGAACATGTGTGAAATGAAGACAGTGAAAGTCGCTTACTGTGTCTATAGGCCCTGTTTCTGATTTACCAGTAGTATGTCACCCTCCGAACTCCCCCACCACCCCTTTTGTGTGAGTGTGTGTGTATGTGTGTAAGTCTCCACACTGCATAAAGGCCTCTTTATTCCAGTCGGACAGGGAGAGGAAATCAGCTTTGGAAGTAAAAACAGAGGGACGAAGAGAGAGCGATGGAGACCACAGGGCTGCACATCTGGAGTTGTTACAAGGCTTCCTCCCGCTTGCCAAGAAAACGCAGACATTCCTTGCCCTCGCTACAAAGACCACGGAGCCGGAGCTCAGGTCCAATCCTACTCCTACACAGGCACATCCATCACTGGAACCACATGAGGCTGCACTTAGATATACTGTGTGTTAAAGTACTCATATTCCTAACAAATACCGTCACTTGGAAGCAGCCAATTTCATTGAAAAAATCCCTGACCACATTTTATTACACTTATTTAGAGTTGTCTCTACGGACACCACATCCAATGAACTGTTGAACCAATTGAATTATATTGTAATTATAATAAGAATTCAAAAAAGATTTTAGATTTGATATTATTATTATTATTTTATTTTTTTAACATCTTCCAATAATCATCATCAGCTAGCAGATGAGACTGGAATCAACTGGATTTATATACACAGCTGCAGGTGATTTTACTCCTGCCGCTGTTGGTGTGTATGCGCTGTGATTCCAGTATCAACTCCTAGCTGATGTTGATAGTTGGACAACTATCGAAAACAAATAACATTAAATCTAAAACCTGTCCAGTGGTTAGAGATTGCTGGTTTAACATTTGTTGGGCCTGGATGTAAACATGAACCTATAAACTAACTGTTTACTTTATTTATGGGACCATTAAAAAAAAATCATATCACTTTAAATCAACTTTTTTGAGACTTTAACCAACGTTGTTTCCAATTGACTCTGTGCATAACTTCAAATCATAACAACGCCGCCCAAGAAGTTCCTGTTTCGATCCAGCACACCAAAATAAAAGCACCATCTTATTCATTAGTTCAACTTTCTTTCTGCCTAACTATTAACAGACAAAACACTTAAAGCTGTACTATGTAACTCATGCCCCTACAGGCCATAAGCTCCACTGCAGGTGTTGTAGCACGTTGCGTTTTTTTACTAATTAATTGTCCGTTAGAGTTAATACTACGCTGACAGAAAAGACAAAGGGAGAGAGGGATATTGCACATCCATTCCAATTACACAATGGAGATCATTTTTTTCACTCAAACTTGGCTGTAAATACTGTTTAAGTGGTGCTAGCCCGTAGTTAGCTTTGCCCGTTAGCCTGTTAGCTTCTTCTTCGTGATTCCTGCAATTGTGGTTTTCTGGGCAGAGACACCAGGGGAGATGAAAGACCCCCCCTATCATCCCATTAAAACTTGTATTACCCCAGAGTGACTACGGAAAGGATTTATTAAGGTAAACAAGTTACTTAGTACTGCTTTAAAATGTGTGTATTTAATTATATTCTTGTAATGTTGCAAGTACCTGCTGAACTAATCAATGAGACGAATTGTGTGCTTTTATTTTGGCTGGATCGAAACAGGAGTCACCTCTTGGGCCGCGTTTGATTTGAAGTTATGCACAGAGTCAATTCAGAAACATACCTGAGGCATTAGTTCACTTAATTCACACAGCTTTAAAGGTGCATTATGTAACTTTCATATAAAAAAACGACTTGATATTTAGCATAGTGTATTTATTTTCCATCACAATGGCCTCTATTACGCTCCAGGATCAATTACAATTACAAACCCAGTCCAGTCGATGATTTAACCTTTTTTACGATCCAGGATCAGTTGCTTCTTAGGGTTTTTGGTAGGTTTTATCTGCTGATGAAACCAGCTCCATGGTTACGCATACATTCCATCCAGAAAACCTACCAGAAACCCTAAAAACAAGCAAGGCAAGGCAAGGCATAACAGAGGCCACCGTGGTGGAAAATAAAGGCGCTATGCTAACCACCCACTTAAAAGTCGAATACGCACTAAATAAAAACAGAAATTTGCATAAAAAGTTGCATAATGCACCTTTAAGTAAGTGTTGTGTTAAGTGTTTAAGTTAGTTTTGTCTTCTTCTATTCATGAAGGGCTCTGATCTGCACTTCCTGGATTTGTTACATAGTATGTAAGATATGTTCAAGTGCGTTCATAAGGTTTCTTCCCCCCCCTTTTTTTTTTTTATAATACAGAAATCACTACTTATATCTGAATCTAATACATATCATTCTTTCTTTCAAAACAATAATTTTAATTAAATTTTTAGTCCTATAACTGTGGAACTATTAAGTCTCCCTTCCTCATCTGTCAACAGTTTAACCTTCTCCAAACTTTACAACATACAAATAACAGCATCTCACTTCCTGTTCACCTTTGACCTTGCACTTTCTCTCCCAAAAGCCAGAGAGGGGAAAGGCAGTACAAGCGTCCAGACGGAGGGAGGGGAGTGAGGAGAGGTAAAATGGGGGAGCACGGGAGCTCCTCCCCCGTGCTTTCCCTATCTCCACTCCACTTCTTTGAACCCTTTTCTCCTGCTGTCTGCTCGAGGAGAAACTTGGTGGACAGTCATTGCTTTGCACATCAAGTTAGTACATCTTGAGGTAAAAGCCAAGAAACTGCTGTCACGAGCAACAGCACACCCAAAGTAGGATCCGTAGAAAAAGGATGTCAAACTTTGGAAGACGCATATACGACCGGAGACCGAGATGGAGAGGCGCCAAGGTAAAAGGACCAAACCATCCAGGTATTCATCTGAAAATCATCCGAAAGGTTTCTATGGCATATGAGTTGATAATAATTGGTATATTTTTCTTGTAGCAGCTTGAATTTAACACTAACTGAGTAGTTATTTGTTCTCAATACTATTATTGTGTAACTTGGTATTGAACTAAATTTGTTTTGTCATTCTCTGATGCACTTGGGTCACTTTGATGTATAACATACGCCCTGCTAAATTGTCAAGTTTGTGTCCACATTAATTCCCTTAATGTAGATTGTTTAATATTAAATCGATGTACAGACCCTATATTTTACCTTCCTGCTTTTCTAAATCTGTTTAACCTTGGGGTGACCCTCTGGAATATTAAAGTCACGTCTGTTTCTTGCTTCTGGAGTCAGGTCTGGAATGCTGCTCTTCTCAGCAGGAAGCTTTTGTTAGTGTTGCATCTGCCTCTCAACGGGCACCTCTGCCTAACCTCTCTACCACCAAATCTTAACCTTAACTATTCAAATACTGTCTTTGCCTTCAGCCATGTCAGCAAAAGACAAACTTATGAGATAAGCTCTGTAAAAGGTACGTTTGAATTATTTACTGGTACACACACAAAAAAACGTCTTAGCAGCGTCCTTGCGCCCGGCCCGCCTTCCCAGTGTTCAGACTACCTGTTCAGGAAGTAGTGGTTGTACAGTAGTCTGCACATTGGTTAGGCTGGCTCGGGAAAACACTGCTACAGCCCTGGATGAGAAAAGCAGAGCGATGAGAAGTGAGCACACGCCCGGCACGAGAGCGCACCACCCTGTGCCCATCTGGATAAACACGGGCCTAAATAAAGCACCAAACGGACCCACCGCCGAACCACAAAGGTCTTGGACTGGATCCTCAAGCGGCAAAGACATGATAGTTTTAGTACACAAAGCGGGTTTATGCAACAGCTGCTTTTCAAATGATTCGATAAGATTTCAATAAAGTTACTTGTGCCTTAAAGATATGTTGTTAGACTCATCTTTTCGTGTAACTTTGTAGACTCGCTGTGTGGTTATGGCTGATGCTGCATGAATGAACTTCAGACTGACTCACTCGCAAAGCTAAATAAAAAGCGCAGTAAACCGCCACACAGCATAGCTCTCATTGCCAGAATTTACAATTACATCTCCGCCTTCGCTGCAACCGCTTGTGGCTTTTAACCTCAAATGACCATGTAATATGTAGGGGAAAAAAACAGGAAGCAACTTTGCAGACAAAAAATTATTTAAAAGACCAGTCACTCTCTCATTGTCTGTGCGCCATTTTTATGAGTCTTTACACAGCCCTTCTGAAAAAGTAACTAGAAATTGTGGTTGTAGGTGATGTCATGAGAAAAGCTCACTCGGACCCCCTGCTTTGTGTTGTCTTCTCCCTCTTTCATAAAGAAGTCCCACAATGCATCATTTTCTCAAACAACAGCCTTGAGCTTTCACACGGTGTCCACATCTCACAAAGTTCTCTACAGGAATGAGAAGCCACAAACCGACCTGTTTCCATTTAAAGCTTTGCCTGTGTTGTATACACACACACACACACACACACACACGCACACGCACACGCACACGCACACGCACACGCACACGCACACACACACATACACACACACACACACACACACACACACACACACACACACACACACACACACACACACACACACACACACACACACACACACACTAGACTGAAGCCCGATGCGCTCACATACAACGGCGCATGGGGAGTCCGCTGGTGAAAGCTAGTCTGCCTTCACCCCAGGATGTTTATAGCTGGGATCACCGGGACAGTCTGGATTTTTGGATGCTCTGCAGGCCGAGTCACCTCAAAACACACGCTAAACCTTGGTCAGCAGATATACTCCCTCAGTAGGACAGCACAAATGATCGCATCACAAGATTATCTTAATCATATGTACATACTGAGACTTGCACATTGTAGACATCATGTTTCCAGTTGATGCGTAACTGTCTGGTCTTTATGTGTGCGCTCAGTCACGCAAAAAGACCACAGACGTTGTTAGTGTTTAGCCTCTCCCAGCATATTCCTATGGCTCCAAAATGGGGTGAAGTTAAAAACTACCAAGCTGCCCAGCTTTTCCCTATTTCTAAACAGTTACGTGAAAAGTTACACGATCCAAGTCTAGTTACACAAAATTAAACATGTCCATTTTCTAATCGGATAAAAAGGGCACTATATTGTAAGGCGTAATAATACCTTAGGAGCACTTTGATGTCCACGCAGTAAAGTGAAGATAATATTCCGCAGTTTGGAGCCATAGGAATATACTGGGAGAGGCTAAATGCTAACAACGCCTTTGGTCTATTTGCGTGAATGAGCGCACGCACAAAGACCAGACAGTTACGAATCAACTTGTCTGTATGTAAAAACGGTGGCCTATTCCTTTACTATTTTAACTATTTTTACCTGCCAGGTTAGGGTTAGGTTTATAGGGTTAAAGTTAAGGTTAGCAACTTAAGCATATCCAAATCTCAAAGCCTATTTACTGGAGAGCTTACAGCCTATATGCCAGTGTGATACCTCATTTGAAAGCCAAGACCTTCTTGTTTCTATCTGTGAGCTCTGTGTGAGTGACCTGCATCACATTTGCCGTTCCTAACCCTAATCATAACCCTAACTCCCTGATCGGAGGGCGGCAAGTAACAGGATAATGACCCTCTTTTTTAGATGCACTATTCCACTATTTACATTGTTTTCGGTGTTTCAAATTTGATGCAACAAATTTCACAAAACGCATCAGTCCACTACAATAAAAAACAGATCTAAGAGACCTTTACAGTATGAATCATGTTGTAGTAACCACTTCTTTCTAAATACACATCCCTCCTTTTTCTCTTTAGGCTACAGCTCTGCCTGATTCAATGATTTGGCATGTCCTGTGGTAATAAAGACCAGAGGTTTTACACACACACACCACACACACACACACACACACACACACACACACACACACCACACTCACACGCACACACACGCACACACACGCACACACACACACACACGCACACAGCTCCACCGACACACACTCCCATACGCTTTAACCAAAACATCCTGGCACCGCTCCTCGGCTTGAAAGTTATTATTAGTGTCTGGGGTGGTGCGCACACATATGTGGTTCTGCCAGTGCCAGACTACGGCAAGGGTTTTCCCCAGGTGGCAGCCAATAAAAAAATTTGCCGCACTGTTTTGTGACTTAAAAATACAATAAAATGTCTGAAAGTGTATGTAAATGTACAGGATGTGCAGAAATCTGTGCATGTAATTTTCCAACACGTGAGCCGTAAATCTAAATATTTTACTGCTTCCAACTTTTGATCAACGGTGTGTACATTGGCAGCAGTCCACCCAGGTGCACATTTAAGTATGCTCACTTGAGTAGTGGAACCCCCTGTGTCAACGCGTGTGAGAAGGCTACATTAAACATTCTGTTTGGAAAGAAAACATCATGGAAAGTTTCGACGTTTCTACAGTTTCTGGTCTTTCAACAACTCTCAAAGCCTTTGGCACAAGCCTTGGTGCGACTTTCTCCTATGACACAATAGGAGAAAAAAAGTCTGTGTAATGCGTCTGGACAAAAGGCCAAATATTATTGACGTGCATGACTAATGGCGATGCAGGATGAACAAAAAAAAAAACAGCTCACTTTGGCTCATCATTGTGTTTTCATTAAGGATGAAACAGTGGATAGTCATGGTTAATGAACAGAATTGAGAGGTTGAAGCCACACTGACGTTGCTACATCACACGACCTTTAAATAAACAAACATGCCAGCGATATCAAACCTGCTTCTAATGATCAGCCAAACCCCGGCAATGCTACTTCTGCATTGGATTATGTCTATATATTCATTTGGAAGAACATAGCATAATTAAACTTAATGTTTGGCTATCTGTATTCAAAGCAGCATCATTTCCATGGCGACGAACCGGTGATGTCCCACAAAGTTATGAATCAGGTCTGAGGAGAGGCACACTCTTCACAGTAAATGCACGTTTTGAGGTGTTTTTCGCCAACAAAAAACATTAATAATAAAATAAATGCTTGTATTCTCTTTTATTTAGTGGATGAAATGTTACGCAGTGTGCCTTTGAAGGATGTAACACAGACTTTTGAGGAGGTGGGGCGCATTATATACATTCAAAAGTAAAATTTCAGTGGCAGTACCTTGAACTCCCTCTTTTCGTTTGTCCACAAACTTTCTCTGCATTCCTAATTTCACATGTTCTTTGTTACTGCTGAGCTAACATGCGTCTCTCAAGCCTCCTCCTCTTACAAGACAGTCACTCACAGTTCTGTGCCCTTTCTTTGAAACCAACCAGGTTTATTAGAGGCAGCTTGAGTGTGCGCGAGAGTAGTGTGTGCATAATTGGTAACAGGGCAGAGCAGGAGGCTCTGGTATGCACATGTGGGTGCCAGCTTCAGGGTCTGACATTCTGGGGGGTCTTTGGAGGGTCATTATTCATGATGCTACGAGCACAGAGTCAAGCGTCTGTCCAAGAACAGTTCTGCAAAGTATCATGGGACACCGCCATGAGGAGCCGGATGGCCCAGTGTAAAATCATGCAATAGGCGCAAAATTAAGGCAATAGATCTGGTAAAATATATATTAATAAACTGTATTTTAGAGCTTTAGTTGATTCGATCCATGATTTTCTGAAGATGTGGCTTCAGGACCTACCTTCAGTATCATAACGGGATCTGTTGGCCAATATGGAAAGATTAAACAACGAGGAGCCATGCATTATGTAAGGGATAATGTATAGAACGCTGGTCATTATCGGGAATATATTACCCACTTATTATACGGCTATTTGCCAACTGAACACACACAAAATAAACTTCATACACTTTTATGAAGGCCGAAAGGTTTATTTAATGATTTCCACGGCAAATAGTTCCCAAAAGTTTGCGCGTTTCTTGACAATGTTTGTTGTGATTCCAGGCAGTGTGGCTAAGCTAGTAGCAGCAAGGCTAGCTACTTACTGCTAGCCTAGCTACTTAGTTTAAGGTGCAGTTAGAGAGGAGGAATGGTGGTGAATCTCTGGGTAAGTGGAAAGTCAGACTCCCGTTAACTTCACCAGCGATTCCTACAACTTCTCTCGCAGGGACAGGGACAGAGATAGTGTCCACTGCTACTACTTGCGGCGTGATATGAAAGACCTGTATTATGGAACTCCGTTGCCATTGGCAGCGGTCATTATTTTTTTCAGAGGACCTCTATCAGAAAATAATGACCGGAAGTCGATGGAGCGTTCTACTTGCATTGTGAAGAGCCATATAATTAAAAGATGTTAAACTAGCAAGCCCCAAATAAAAGCTTTTAAGAAAATGTTAATCAACAATTTTGAAGCAGGAAAAGTGCCTGTGTATTTGAATTTTTATATTGAGGTACAGACCTACCAGTTGAGAATCACTGGATTAGACGATTATGGCAACAACAACAAAAACACACAATCCGGCCTAATGTAGCACATGAATATGTAATTTTTATCTATCATTCTGTCAAACTTGTCTTTAATCTGTATGCACTGTGAATGAGTAATTGTTATTCGTCATCTGGCAGCCGCTCAGCAGATGATTCACTCCGCTAAGCCCTGCTGTTGCTCACATTGCGACGGTGAACAAGAACAGAGAGAACACAGGGACACAAGTAGGGTCCTACCCCCGGTCTCTGCTTACCTCATCATCCTTGTACCAGGACAGGGACTCGGCAGTCAGGACGAACCAGTACTCTTTGGCTCCTCCCTTCATGATGCCAATGTTATTGATGGTAAGCCAGCCCTTCCTGATCACCTTTGAAAGAAACATAGGAAGTACAATGTTTTCATGACAGTAAAGACATCCATACTCTCTACATGACACCAACAAAGCACATTATCCACCTTCACACTACTTAAGACTTGTATCCTATGAGCTTCGACTACTGGCTATGTTGCTGAGTCCAGTTGTTTACCTTGAAGCGATCGTTAGCTCCTCTCTCTGGCTGAATAGGGATATTAAAAGAATGTTAAACATGATGGCTGAATGGGCAAGGCTTGGTCATTCTAGCTTACTCTCAATCTCAGCCAAAGGGACAACAAGCAGGCAAGGGGAGCAGCTACAAGAAAATGAGAATGTTTCTGGAGCATACAGTGAATTGAGAAAGTCTAAATGTTCTAATCAGGTTAGGTTGGAGGTGTAATGTTAATTTATATTGGTTGTTAAGATCTAACAATCAACATTGTAAAGGTTTTCGAAGTTCTCAGTTGGACTTTTTTAGGCTGTGGAATCTTCACACTTGTCTTTTCACCCTCTGGTAATCACGCTGCTTTAAAGAGTCGGGTATGTAGGATTTTTTGTTGTCATATTACATAAACATGATCTATCGGTGTGACTAAATATGTGGGTATGTGTTCAAATCAAATATTGACTTTTTGATTGTATCGTTTATTTATTGATATCTATAAAAACATATTTCATCTTTTTCTTTTCATTAACAATTCCAAACTTAAATTTGCCAGGCCCTATGACTGTAACAAAAGCTAAATGGACTCTCACTCACTACAAAAATGGTAGTGGTAGGGGAAACCAGAGCAGCAGGAAGCAGTTGTGATTGCAGAATAGTTTATGAACTCCTGAGAGAAGAACATAATCCATCACTGAAAGAGATGGCAGATTGACACTTAATATGTCTCCCATGTACATTAAATGAGATCTAGATCACAGAGGCACCAAGACCTTCCTTGGTCCTGAACTTACCCAACAACATCTTGTTTTGCCCCAGCTCAGAACAATAATGAATCGAAAAGTGGGGCTATGGCAGGTCTAACACCTTCCTCAGCTCAATTACTAGAGGAGGAAGTGAAGAAGTCCTTTTAATGCAAGGCAACGCGTCAACAACCCAGTCCAGGGTCTCCAGCCGTTTTAACCCAACAAGCTGCTTTTACGAAACAAAAACGCCTGAGAGCCACTTATGCTTCAAAGACACTTTAATAAAATGTGACTTTGGGGAGTATACTTTACTATATTAACCCAAATGTTGCAAATTGTGTGTTCAGCATGTTCAGGACAAAAAGAAAATGCATCTAAAATGTCAGTCATCCTGGAGCTACTGGTAGATCCAGAGCTACTGGTTGGAGATCCCTGATTTGTCCTTCTGACAACTTTGAAACTTCATTTGTAATTCATAATTGATTTTAATGTAAAACAGTGTTGCAATTATACTACTATTATAAAAATGTTGAGCATGGAAAGTCTAAAAATTTAATGCCTGGTGTGAAGGTGTGACACTGCGGTAGAGCCACACCAGGAGTTAAACAAAAAGCACTTACGCAGCCAAATGTCATATTTAGTTTGAAGGAACCCTGCAGCGCTGACCATCAGGTCAGGGCAGTGGCAGGTTTACAAAGAACAAAGCTGCAGGTCTTAAAGGCACAGCTACGTCCATCTTCAAACAGGAACTACTGCTCGCCACTATGTTTACAATAAGGACTGCCCTCTGACCCTCATGCTGGGGGGCTGTTATGACAAATTATTACTACTACGTTGTCTGTTAAGGTCTGCTGCTTGAAGTAGATATTGTTGATAACTGTTTCTTTTTTCAACTTAAATCTCATGTTTTTATGTCGAGAATTGAGGTGCTCAGTAGAAAGAGAAATACACAAGTAAATGTATCTTTGAAGCCATTGCTGGGGCTTTTGCCATCACTGTCAACAATAGCCCATGCACAGCATGTCCCAGCTGGATGCAAGAAAGATATTACAAGCAGACGCAGCTCATTCGCTCTGTTATGCCAATTTAAATGAGGTGATTGTTGTGAGCACAAGGCACATTTATTACTTTTAGAAAGATTGATTAGATAGATTGTTGTGCCTAAAAAAATACTGTTTCACAAGCAGCAAATACTTACCATGATCTCATCCTGAAGAAACAGAAGCCCAAAAAAAAAAAAGAGGAAAAGGCAGAAATTATTCATAAGGAATAAACAAAAAGGATAGATAGAAGAGAAAAGTTACATGCAAAGTTATTTCTAATAAATATGGCTTTGTTTGTTTATCGATTAGTTCTGTATTGTTTGAAATAAATAACTGGACCATAGGCACCAATCACGTGGGTACTGCAGGGCTCGATCACCACTTAAATCTTCAGGCTTTCAGGCAAGTTTGCCCTAAACATGAAATGATTCAATAGTCAGTCCAGCGGCAACACAGTATTGCTCGTTTAGCTCAATAAGAACGCCAACTCACAAGCAATAGATTGGCAGATTGAGCCCGATAACTGTCTCTTTTTTTTTTTTTTGCAGGGTCGGTCGTTAAGCATAACCATTCCTATTTAGTAGGATACAACCAGATTAACTTCCATTGAAACTTCTTTAAGTCATCATTGAACACGGGCTTGTCATTCATCGCTCCATGTGTCATATACACACTACATTGTCCTTTTTTTTTTTATAAGTAAGTAGTAAGTAAGTTTATTTATATAGCGCTTTTCACAGACCAGGGTCACAAAGCGCTTCCATAAAAACTTTTTACTGTAAAAACATACATACAAGTCACATTACATTACGTCGGGGAAATACATTTTCCTTTCGCTATTTTATTCTTATTATTCTAAATATAGGAGCTGGCTCCAAACCTAGCCAACTGCAAGCATGAACAAGCTTCCATTATCTGAACGCTATGGGGGAAGCCACCCTCACTTAGTCCATCGCTATTCTACTGCCTATGCATTGTATTTACAGATTGGAGCAGGAGAATAGCAGTATACAGCATTGTGTACAGGGCTTTAGAGGGAACACAACAATTTAAATACAGTGAGTTGGTTTATATTCATTACTATTAATTGCAGCATTAGTAGGTATTTGCTTCTTGAGAATTGTGACACTGTGATTGGGTTAAAGCATTTCTCAGTCACTCATGACATGGGCTTCATGAAACAAAAAAGATCTGTGTAACAATATGGCAATCTTTCATTTTATTCAATTTCATTTTTCAATTTATTTTCAATCGTGTGCAGCCACTTTTTTAAAGCAAAGACAGAAACATTAAAATAAAAGTGTGAACTTATGGGCCCTGAATTAGAGTTCACCATTGTAATTAATCACGCTCCCAACAGAAATAATGCCATTACTTTAATAGAAGTTGTTTGTTAGCACAATGGTAGAATGTTGGGTCAGATTATTATTATTTTTGTCTTTTATATGTTTTTTACTTTGCCATATCGCTCACCTCTAGTTTACACCATGTTCACTCTTCAACAGCAGACTCTACACAAACAGATTACTCTTAAGTTTACAGTAATTGTCTGTTTATCCTGTACCTGATTACCGGGGGCCTTCTTCTTGTTCATTTGACTGATCCTCTGCTGAGCACTGCAAGAAACGCATCACAACATCCACTTCAAATGTGCACGGACCCATCTGGCAGCAATAGATAAACACAGAATCATAACCTCCTGCGCACTGTATTTGAAAACTGAAACCCACTTGGCAAATCCAATGAAGTCTTCATGGTTGGTGTTCATGTAGGACAGCTCAATCTCGATCAACAACAGCACCTAACGGAGAAGACGTGGAGGAGTTTTGAATTATCTAAGTGGTATAATGGTTCAGAGTGATTAACATATAGGCCTGAGTATGTACAAACTACTGACTTCAAATTAAAATGTGGCATTTCTAGATAACATTAGACATTTTATGATTCTATTAGGTTCCACAGGACTAAACATGGTGAGGCTGCATTTCAGTTTTATGCAGCTAAAATCTGTAACAGTCTTCCAGGTCTCAACTCTTTTGTAGAGCATAATATGTGCACCAAGTAATTACGGTAAGTAAAGTAAAACGTTTTCAATGAAGAATTATACTCAGTACACAAAGTTTATTTTCTTTTTTTCCCTCATGTTCATATCCCCACTTGGGGACACACTGCTTTACAGAACAGGAATGAATTAAAAGTAGGCCACATAAAATGACATAGTCAAAGGAAAGGATTACTTTATGTACAAATTGTGCTAAACAAATGAACTTGCCTTGAATAGTTTATCTGTATGATTAAATTAAACAATGCTCATAAATCTATTATTTCCTAAATGCTTCTACTATTTCGGTAATTGAATAATATTTGGATTACCTGATTCTTGGTGCGACTCTCTCTGTCCCTGATGTGCTGGGTGACAATTCTCTCCATCTCATCGCGGAGCATCGGGTACTGAGCCAGCTGTTAGCACAGAGAGCAGTGGGTCGGTAGAACCACACAAATCCACAACACAGCAAGTACTGTCACTAAACCACTTCGCTCTGAACCACAGCACACAACGCACAGATCCACTAATACAAGCAAACACAAATAATATGTCACACACTATCACAAACTCGTCTCTTGTGAGTACAGTAGGAGTACAAAAGGTTAAAAGGTACAAGTAGGAACCGAAAAAGAAAAAAATGTTAAGAACTGTTTCGAAAAACATTTTTATACTGAAAACTGGTACCAAAAAATGTTTAAAAAAAATCTAATTATAGACATTAATTGATGCAGATAGTATATAGTCAACAACAATGGAAGGTTCCTGGACGATTGAAAGCCTTCACAAATGCATACTGGTATTGTAAACTGGGTACCATTCAAGTACTGATCAAGAAAAAAAATTAATTTGAAGGTGCACAGCCTGACACCCATCGAGCCAATGGCTGGACAAGTGTGCGATAAATCCAATGTGGAACAATTTAAGAAGAATAGAGCAGAGTCTGTGATATTGCAGCACAAAATCAGAACAAACAATGTTTCTGGCAGAAAGTTTTCCCTTCCCAGCACACTGTGGGCCTTTTTCCATGAGCTCATTGCAAACCCAAATGCAGACACTGGTGGGCTTCCAATGCGACCCAAACACATTTGGAGAAGTGTAACGGAAAGAGGAAAAAAGAACAAATGACAGAAGAAGAAAAATACACTCTACAGTGTTTTCTTGCAAGTTACAATGCAGCTTTGGTGTGGTTTTCAGAGCCAGCGCATATCAATCGATGATTTACGGCTTCCTGGCGCTGCTCCATGACATCCATAAAGAAATGGAGCTTTACACAGAGGCACACAGTGTTAGAAAGAATGACACTTAGATTCCTGGTCAGAAAACTGATAAAACACAATTATCACTTGTGTTGGTGAGGAAATGCTTAGCTACACCATTATTGATTATAGTGTTTAATTGGTGAGGTAGACACTAATTAGTAGATGTGTTCACCTCTAATCTGGTAGGTAGGTGTTGTAAGTGTTGAAACCAGCATTAAATTGATTTATTTACATTTACTGGCCAGGAAAGTCCCAATAAAAGGCAGAACCTCTTTCCTCTTAACGTTGAATGAATGTACTGATTATAATTGTGAAAATATTCAAACAAAAGGTGCATTGCAACTTGAACTCATAAATGTGCTGCAAAAAAGGATGTCATTATTTGACTTGGCTAGGAGGAATAGGCAGCAGGCTGATGATGAAAGAGTTTGTTGTGGCATGCAGAGCTCTGGGGCCAGGGGAGGTGTAAGACAGTAAACAGGGAAAGACAGTTAACTGACCCCTTTGTGGATATCCCCAAATTCTGTATAGTAAACTACAGCAAGATCAAACCTATTGACTCTGGACTTTGGACATTAGAGAGATCCAAAGGAGGTCATTCACACTTTAGGTTAAGCAAAGAAGCAAGCGGTAAGAGGATGACAGGATGATGAGGAGAAACAAAGAGAGAAATAAAGAGACGCTAGTCAATTAGTGGTCAGTGAGTGGAACTATGTACACAATCAGTCACACCGCTTAAAAGTGCACTATGCAACTTTTGAATGTGGAAAAAAAAGTTGATATTTGTGTTTATTTGACCTTGTAGTGACCCAGCGGCTGTATGAATGGTCAGCATGGCACCTTTACTTTCCATCGCAGTGGTCTCTTGGACACTCCAGGACCAACTGTTTTGAAGGTTTTCACTGCTAACGTACCCTCTCACCAGAAAACCTACAAAACAATTTGTCCTGCAGCATCCTCGAAACCGCTGTGATGGAAAGTAAAGGCGCCATGCTGACCACTCCTATAGCCACTGGGTCACTACAATGTCAAATACACACACTTTATTTTTCACATAAAAAGTTGCATAATGCACCTTTAAGTAAACCAAACAGTCAGAAACAGACACATAGTGGGTCATACCCCCTGATCAAACTAAGTATTTGTATACATCATGTATCTAGCATGCATTATGTTTTCAACAGAGAAAGAAAGATCCACCAGTGTTATACTGTTAAATATGCAAAAGGTGTAAACACTGATATACTGTATTGTGCACCTCCTCTGAATGCACAGGTAATGATAAACACTATTAAAGTGCATATGACGGGTTTTAATGCTTTTGAAAATATGACTTGTTAGATGGATAACATCAGTTTATTTCAGTGAAGCAGCAATTTTAAGAAAAAACGTTGGGCAGAAAGTTATTTTTATTTGAATTTTTAAGCTGCTGACAGGAAGTGACATAGAAAAGATAACATTCTGTAGCAGTTTGACTCACTCATTTCCCATTGACATAACATGGTTGGCACGGCAACAGTTTAAAATTGTTGTCCTTCTCCTATGTCACTTCCTGTCGGTGTCACATCACAAAAAATGGTCAAACCAGAGAAAGCTGGGTACAATCTTTAGCGAAATCTTAACTATAATTGTGTTAACTATGTTTTAGCAAAATTGTATCTAGTGTGTCATATGCGCTTTAACAGTGGTGGGAAGTAATCGGTAACGCTTTAGAATACAGCCCGCGAGTTCCAGGTGTGAGTACGGGTAACAAGAAAGTCATTACACATATACAGTAGTACAGGTACTCTTACAAAGTGTTACAAGGGGAACAATGTGTAACTACGTGTCAGGATGTAGTAAAAGTATTCATTTTCATTTTTTATTTAATTATTTCATTCAAAAGTGACATCATACAATCACAACAAAACCGCCAAGCCAATACAGTATGAATGAAACGGAGCAATTCTATCACATAGTTGTGGTAAAAGGGAGTGTGGTATTGTGCATATATTTTAATGTTGCAGGACAACACCAACACCACCAATTACCACGATATCAATGTGCATGTATACTGTAACTAATGTGTAGGTACAGGAGAGCACGCGCTGAAAATTGAAGTGAGACACCGTTGCATGTAACAAGCAGAAACAAGAGTGAACAGAAAAAAATAAGAACAAGTGTCCAAAAATTATCACGCTTAAGTCCTAAGTCCTAAGTCAGACGGAGCCTTTCTGTGCTGATGTGGTACCTATTGTTTGTAGTTGTAGGGGAACTGGAGGAAACCTATGTTGGCACAGGATAAACATGCACATCTGCACAGAAAGGCTCCGTCTGATTAGGAATTGAACCCGGGACCTTCTAGTTGTGAAGCAAAAGCGCTATCCACAGTGTCATCATATTACATGTACTTATGGTGTACATGCACTTTGATAGTGTGCTAATTTTGGAGACTTGTTCTGCTTATTTTTTCTCTGTTCACTCTTGCTTCTGCTTGTTACAGGCAACGGTGTCTCACTACAAAAATAAACAACAATGAAAAATGCCTGGAGTCATGTCTTTACTTTCACAACAGTAATACTGTTGTCCTGCAACATTAAAATGAATGCACAATTTATAGTACCACATTCCCTTTGCCACAACTATGTGATAGTTCAGCACCATTAATTGCTCTTTGAATACCTTTACTACACCTTAACACGTAGTTACACATTGTTCCCCTTGTGACACCTTGTACTGCCTTTTTACACATTGTTCCCACATTAAACCTATTTTGAGGTCATTGCACTGGCTCCCCATTTCATATCGTGTTGAGTTTAAGATTCTTTATTTGTTTTTAAATGTCTTCATTGTCTTGCTCCTCAGTATCTGTCTGACCTGCTGCAGCCCTATACACCTGCACGCTCCTGTACTTATATGTGTAATTACTTTCTTGTTACCCGTACTTACACTTGGTATTCTAAGCGTTACCAAGTAATCATATCAATTGCTTTGAATATGATTTTATGTGTTGTTACATTTTACAAATTCTTTTTTTTATTTGTTTTAGTGTAGTTTAGTGTAAAGTATTCAAGACATGATAATCGCCCAATAACAGGCAAATTTACTTAATGCTACACAACACAGACACCATTGGTCTTATGGTCAAAACCAGATTTAACTAGCTCCACTAATCTTTCATAATCTAGTTTAACTTAATTTAGTTTCTTCTTTTGTTCAATATAAATGGCTATATTTTCCCAGACGTACAAACAAATGCTAATAGCTTCTTCAGTCTAACCCCGCCTTATCCTAAATGTCAGGGGAAACTCTGAGATTTGTTACCTTCAGGCTACACTTTCGAATGGTGGTGGTCAGTTCGCTTACTACCATATCTATGCACTTCAGGCAGGGCCCATTCAGCTTTAGGATCTGCTTTTTCACTATAGCCTCAAATGCCAGATCAGGGGTGAACAGCCCTGTCCTGTGGGGATAGGCAAGGGGCACGGGAGAGAGAAGGAAAAAAGCCAGAGGGATTGTGGGAATTAAGTGAATACTCAAAGTAGAGAGAACACAGTCAGAAGTGTGGAGAAATAACCATCAAAGAGAGACAGGACAGCTCGAAGAGAGGTGAAATATAGATTGACGGAATAGTGACAAACGGATGGAGATGGAGTGGACCAGGATGGAGAGGTGTGGAAGGAAGAAAAGTGCAGTGAGACACTTGGTTTATCCTGAAGCCATTCTTCAAACAGGCCTGTGTTCGAGTCTCTCTCTCTCTCAAAAAGAAAGACCCCTACATTGCGTGTAAAACACCAGCCAACAACTCTGAGCCACACAGTGAGATTAGCAGCTGGGCACCTAAACAGTCACCCACTTCACTGAGTCATTCTATCAGTTTGCGCTATGTGGTTTCATGTATCTACAAAATGATATCTAACCATCATGCTAAAATCATGCAGGGTCTGTTGAACTCTGGTATTCAGAGCTCTGCACTGGAGTTTCATTACAGTTTCTGCTGCAGGTGCACAGCTGCAAAACTCACACATAACAAACGTCTGTGAGCTGAGGTCATCTAATGTCGCTGCCAAAGCCAAAGGACTGACATATGACTTAATAAGCACGTTTTTGTATGCATTTAGGCTGAATCAACTTCACACTCGACCTTCTGACGGTACATGTTGAGTAAGCAAGTTGTACATTGAAATAGGGTTTCAATTGAAAGAGCATTTAACCATAACATCTTGAACCAAACGCTTTACTCTCTATGTTTGACGTAATTGTTTTCTTTGTTGCCTTGGTTGGGACAGTACATTTTAATGACTATGGTCAATTGTATTTAGTTCATAGGCAACCACATTTTGATGACTGCTCAGTTTTCACACCATTTTTCTGCACAGCTCCACTACAGATAGCTTGTCCAGCCAAACCCATCTAAAGCAGAAGAGGAGGTGGGCAGGCAGATGGCAACAGCACCAGGGACTACACAGCGAGGGGCAGTGGGTTCAAAGAAGCACTAGATCCACCGTTACGCTTTGTTCTCTTACCTTCTTGGTACACTGTCTAACCGTAATGACTAGCTCAGATATGACCATATCCACACATTTGGTGCAAGGCTCTTTAATCTTCCCAATCTGCCTTTTCACAATTGTCTCAAAGGCCATGTCTGGAGTGAAGAGGCCAGTTCTGCACGTCAGAGAGAAAACCAGCCAAAGGGCCACAGCAGAAGAGAAGAGTGGGTAAAGAAATCAAGAGAAAGTTGTTAATTTAAGAATAAAAACAAGGTCTGACACGTCTCATATTGTATTAGAGTCACAAGTAGAAAGATTATGTTGACCCGCATATTTGGCCCTTGCTAAATGTACCACCCGCCTCTGGTTGTTATCTGTGATCTAGCTTTGTATAGAAAGACAATACTTCAAGCATCCATTAACATTGAACTGCACCTTAGGTTATAATTAATACAAATAAAACAATGCTGAAAATGCAGACAGGCTGATGGTTATTCAATGTGTATGTGAAGCATGCAATATGGAACGTACAATAACCAGCAAAGCATCAATAATTAAGAAGAAACAAATGCAACTCACCTACAGTACCATGCACGATTATTATTATTTAATCCCTTAACCCCCACCTGAACCGAGCACAGTTTCTCCAGAAAAGCAACAAAAATGCAAACAAAAAGCGACAAAAACAACTAAAAGTGATGAAAAAGCCACAAAAACTGCTCAGTTCAGGTGGGGATTAAGAGGTTAATCTAGTGCTCCGTGTAATTTGTTTGATTTATACAGTATCATTGAGTGATGGCAGAGAAAAGGCCATAATAAGATGTTCAAACAAGGGAAGACGTGCCTGATGCCATGAATGTTCTTGATGGCGTAGCTGATTTCTTTGCGGAGTTCTTTCTCATCGAATTCCATCTGGGGTAAAAAAAAAAAAAGCATTTGTTACTTATTTTTCATTGGATACCGTATTTATAGGCACAACACCATGTACGTCAATACAGTTACAATATGGCCAAACTTGCCCGTCACATTATGCTGTGATGAAGCAGGCATTTCTCATAGCAAATGTGACTAAAACCGAATTGGAAGTCACCCTTGCAATTTTACATAGATATTTGTAAGTAAATCAAAATCACAAAAGTGGAAGTTTACCCAAAATATTGTATATGAACTCTGAGAAGCCGAGAACATAGATATACACGCTTCAGTGTCTGTACTTTTCTTGTTCAATCAGGCAAGTCACACACCTTGACCAGCTCAAATGGGAAGCGTTCATGAAAGATACGGTTGATCCTTGCGCCCCCCGAGAGCTCAGCAGTGTCGATTTGGTCTCCGGACCCTTCTATGCACTTGTCGAAGTCCACAGAGAACTGCTGTACCATCCTGCAGGCATTGTGCACATCAGTCAAACACGCATGCACAGTGTATACGTAAAACGATCTTTATTTATGCACGCACTGAAGCAGAGCCTTAGTTTACGCGACGGATCATCAGGCCTGAAGTTCTTGTACTCCTCCACCTCTTTTTCAATAGAGAGGAGTTGACTCTGCAGCTTGGCCCGGAAATCTGGCAACGTGTCCCGGATGTGGTTGGTCAGTTGCTGGACAAGATAAAAGCCAAGGTATGTTACTCCTGTGGAAGTCAGCAAATGCAAAGAGACAGGAGCCCATTTCTACATACTTGATTGAGGACTTTCTGGAGGTACGGTGTACCCATGCGGTCAGCCAGGTGCCTGTACCCAGGGTGAGACAGAAAGAACTTCCTCTCTGCAGCCATAGCAGCGTTGATATCCTTTTTCCCATCAATGTCTTTCTGGCTTCTGTTCACTACACCAATGTAACCTGCAAACAGTAGGGAAGACAGTGACACAAGCACAAGTTTCGTTATCTGTTAAAATGCCATTCAGCCATTGGGGACAGGTTCAGGCATTGAAAAAGTGAGAGAAGGTCCCTTTATGTTGATTTTAAGCTGATTTTAAGTCTGACTCTACCTTTAAACCATAAGCATGAATAGGATTTGTAAGAAGACGGACAAAGTACAGTATGTAGACTGGAAATAGATGTGCATGTATACCGACAAAGTAAAGGAAAAACAAAGACAGACCATTCATATTCGTTTCACCTCCTGTAAAAGTTTCTCGAGCATCACTTTGTTAGAAGCTGTTTCATGCTCTATAACCTACTGCAACTGTGGGACAGCAGCCTTGTAAATTTGAAGTCCACACACTGAACTGCGATGAGACAGGGGGGTGTATTTGGGGGTAAAACCAGAAAAAACAAAGCGATGTGGAAAGTATTTAAACACCGTGCCTTATGGGTTATACTAAGTGCAAATGGAAACATGAGAAAGCACAGCATCAGCACATTGCAAGAAAAGCTAGCCGCAGAATGCATGCAAACTCTTTTCCAAGACTTTCTCATCACCCCTCTTTACCATCCTGCACTCCAGCGCCTTTCACCTTTTGACTCAGTTCTTCTACCCCTCCTGCACCAAATCCCTCACTCCAATTACCAATATATAATTTTTCTTTTGAGCAGTGCAGTTGGCGGTGGTGCGACCACAAGAGGGAAACAGTGTGTCATTGTAGATCACTCGTACTCACCTCTTCTCAGTGGAAGCAGCTTATTCTCAAGAATATCCTTGGCATCTGTGCCCTCATCCATCAGGTCCAGCTTGGTAATCACACCGATGGTCCTCATGCCTGGAAAGATACACATATGATAAACAATGACACTTTGATTGAGGTATTAGCTATAGCTAGTGATTTAAAAGTCATCAGAAAGACCCATTTTGAGGCCATTTATGTATTTGTTTCTTATGTGCATCACTGCTGTAATATAATAATAATAATAATAATAATAATAATAATAATAATAATAATGATTCCTTGTCTATGTTGCGCCATGCCTGTGGTTTTCACCTTTTTTCATTAGAGCAGGAACAAATGTGCCACTTTCACGGCAGACGCCTATAACACCGCGGTGGACGCGGTGCCAGGAGACCCCTATTACTGTCTGATGCATGGGGAGCGCTCGGCGCTCTGTTTCTTGAGCGCTTCACGCTCTTTTAGGGACGTGCGCCATGAGCACATCTTTCGCCAGTGCGCTCTGCGCACTGTAAAATTTCAATAGGCCCTTGCGCCTGCCAGGACGCTCGGGCCTAATAATGATGATGATCATCATCATCATCATCTAATAAATAATCTTGTTATTCACATTGGCAGTGCAGTGTGGCTGACCCATGACTTCAGATTTAATGCCTTAGAAACTAGTTACACTGCACCGCAATATTACAGTCGGCTTTGTCAAAGTAACACAAGAATGACAAGAATGAACTTGTGATGCCACAGTGAGGGAGGCAGCAACGTGTCACGAGGCACCTATCTTTCAGAAACTGACAGGAGAAGACTAAGTGGAGAAAAAGTAATTGCATTCTGTCATCTGAAAATCAAGTAAAACTTCAAACCATTCACAGTAGGACCAAATAGGGGTTAGTAAGTTATTGCAGCTAAAAACCTCTTTTAATTGTCAGGTGACCTTGGGTGTTAAGAAAGGTGCCAACAAATGAATGTATTATTATTATTATTATTATTATTATTAAAACCACTACTGAAGACTGTGAGTTAGTGGCCAAAGAAAGTTGTCTCACTACGCCACTCTCCAGTTGTGGCCAGTGAGAGAAACTGCAGTCAGGAGTCAGGACAGGTCCCTGTGTGCTTGTCGTTCAATTTGAAAAGAATATTAACCTTTTAACCCCCGCCCGCCTTAACAGTATGCATTTTCTCCAGTTCGGCTTTACCCAAATCTTAAAGCTTCTCGACTGGTGCCTATAGGCTAGAGTAACGCCTCATTTGAAAGCTGCGTTTTCGCCTCATGTTTTGCCGCTTTTTTGTTGTGTTTTTTAATTGTGTTATTGTTGCTTTTCTGGCACATTTCTGTTGCCTTTTTGTTGCGTTTTTTGCAGCTCTTTTCTGGCTTTTTCATCACTTTTTAGTGTTTCTGTCGCTTTAAAAAAAAAGGTGTTAGTGTTACTTTTCTGGCATGTTTTTGTCGCTTTGTAGTTGCATTTTCATCCTTGTTTTCGTCGCAATTTTGATGTGTTTTTTTTATTTATTTATTTTTTCAAGAAGCTTTTAGATTTGGGTAATGCCAAACTGTGGAAAATGTGCTCAGTTCAGGTGGGGGATAAGAGGTTAAATGAAAGGTGCACTGAAGAAGACAATTGTCATGTAAACTTACTGTAATAACCCTGTACTAATGAAATTACTCTCTGCTTTCAGTTACAAAGTTAAATTTCCATTTGTTTTGAACATTGTTTCTTCGACAAATCATATTGTTTGAAAATTGGGAGCTTTCACTGCTGTATCAAACTGTACACATTTACTCTATCTTTACTTACAATTTTTATAATTGAAAAGAACGAAAAGGCAAATGTATGTAGAGATTAATTTCTACACAAAATACATTTAAATTGGTTCGGAAAACAAGAACTTGTTCAGTGTGTACAAGAAGTGCGTGCCATGTGCCCAAATTCACTCACCCTGAGGGTCGACCTCTTTGGCAATCTTCAAAGCATCTGAGTTGGCTAGATCTGAATTTGCTGGGGACACAGCAAGCATCAGACAATTGTCTTTGGTGACAAACTGCATCAGCATCTCGCGTATCTGAAACTCAATGTCTACAGGCTGGTCTCCCACTGCCACCTTGGTCATTCCCGGAAGATCCACCAGCGTTAGGTTCAATACTAGGAGACAAAAGTGACACGTAGATTATGATATGGAGCAAACATGTATGCTGTTCTTTTGCAGTCAGACAGTCACCATGTGGGGAGTAAACTCGCAGGTTGATGGGTACTGGGGAGATCCCTTTGTTAGCCCCAGTGACTCGATCGGTTTCTGCTTCAATCTCCTGCCGGACCTCATCAAAGTCTGTGAACTTCTTGCCCTTGCAGTGAAGAAACTCAGCATACTCTGAAAAATACATATTAATCAACAGGATGAGGGACAGCAAAAATAAAGCAAAGTAAATCAGGTGCTGCAAAACTAAACATAAATGTACAAAAGATCTGTGATATAAGCACTTAAAAAAATACTGTATAGGCTACTATTGTACAAACAGACATACAGTTGTGCTCAAAAGTCTACATACCCTGGCAGAATTGAAAGATAACACAAAAAGTATTTTTTCACTCATAGTTAGTGGTTGTGTGAAGCCATTTATGGTGAAACAATTGAGTTTGCTATTTTTAAATCATAATGAAAAAAGAAAGTACCACAATGACCCTGATCAAAAGTGTACATACCCCAGTTTGTATTACTGTGTATTGCCCCCTTTACCATCAATGACAGCTTGGAGTCTTTTGTGGTAGTTGTGGATGAGATTCTTTATTTTTTTCTGATGGTAAAGCAGCCCGTTCCTCTTGGCAAAAAGCTTTCTTTTTCATTATGATTTAAAAATAGTAAACTCAGTTGTTTCACCATAAATGGCTTCACACAACCACTAACTATGAGTGAAAAAAATTCTGCCAGGGTATGTAAACTTTTGAGCAGATGTGGGTGGAAATGTGTTTTCACCTGTGGGACAGTTCATGAGCTGCAGCACAAGAGGGCGACGGGTCACAATACCAGACCCACGAGGGAGGAAGTCCCTGACACGAAAAAGAAGGAAGAGTCAATTGTTATTACAATTGTTAACATTTTAAAATGGACGAGTCTGATATGAAATGATAATGATCAAAAGTGAATGGTGTGGCATCAGGAACCATCATCAACCCCTGAAAACGGTTTTGTCAACAAGTATGGTCTCAATACATCCGCTTTACAACTACTGCACTAAACAATAGCACATAGACATCGTTTCTCAATCAAAAAACTTTATTTATGAAGCGCTTTTCATACAAAGTTGTTACACAAAGTGCTTTACAGATTATGAATTTGTTTGAAATTCTACATTAAATTCTTGTCTTAAACGTCCACTCTTTTTCAATCGGTTTATTACTGCGAGAGAAACAGTAACACTTTATTTTACACTGCCCTTGATACATTGTACCTGCCACATTAAGTACAATGTAATGTGCTATGTAACACTGTGTAATAACTTGTACTTACAGGTTAGATACACAATGGAATAATGTGTATTAGTATTTTGGTGGTACATAATGTAATAAGACATAAAACCCAAACTCTAACCCTAACCTTAAGCCCTAACCCTAAGGGTCTTATGTCTTATTACATTATGTACCTCCAAAGTGCTAATACACATGATTACATTGTGTATGTACTGCATAGGTACAAGTTATTACAAATTGTTACAAAGCAGATTACAATGTGCTGTAGTAGTTTGGTACAATGTATCAAGGTAGTGTAAAATAAAGTGTTACCAAACTGACTATATTTGCATTTGCTGTGCATGGATGAATATGTTTCCGCACATGACTACTAAAATGGCAGCTCACTCTGGGCATTTTCGTACTTATGTAACATCGTCACTCAGTTACTGAACCTCATGTGTGGGACCGTTTCATTGTGTGTACAGCTGATGAAAACATAGTGCTTTGTTGTAGCTTACTTACACATATAAACAAAACTCAGAACTGACTAATAGTAGTTTTAAAGTTGGCATGATCGTCTAAAAAAAAAGATGTGTGACTGCGATTAGATTTGCAAATGATGCTTTTAATCAGTGTTGTAATTGGGCTTCTTCTGTTGGTAGGACTTCTGGATTTCTGCATGAAAACTACCAACTCCAGCGGTTGTAGTGTTCCTATAACTGCAGGAGAACTTCCAACCCCTGGACCAGGACAGGTTCTCTGTGAATTGCACACCCAGGAACTTGCCCACCACCCTCTCCACAGCAGCTCCGTTGATTGTCAGAGGAGCCTGCTTGATGTGTTTGTTGTTCGCTCATCACAGCAGCAGTGGCCAATGAGATGCGTGGTTGCTTTGGAGCAGGCGTCCAGATTAGAGGAGAGCCAATAGGAGACAGCGGTGACCCAAACAAGGATTAGAGTTAATCTGTCGCCGTGTGAGGACATGTTCAGCCCTTTTCCCTCTAAAGGCATTTTATTCTCCTTGTTTGTGGCAATATCATGACAATACAACGTAACATATTGACAACAAGATCAGAAACACTTTTTGAATATGGTAACACAAAAGGTCATTAACAAGGTTGCTGTGAAATGTGCAAAGTATTAAATACATCGATTACGCTTTAAGTCTAAACATGAAATAGTTATTTTAATCACTCATTGTTCAATTGTAAATATTGTTTTTTTCATTTCATTTTTTTCTACATGAGCGACGCTGCTGATGCTTTGGGCATTCACAGCGTTATGTAATACCAGTGTGATACTAGCTCTATATCATAAACTTAATCCTTGTGGGGGAAGGTTTTCATTTTCAGTGGTTCTTAAGCTGTGGTATGTAGTACTTCAGGTGGTACTTCAGGTCATACTCATTATCAATTGTATTTAGATTCAATTCATTCTAACAAGAGATCATTTGCTTTAGTGGATGTTTTTCTGGTTCAGACAAGGTTCACGCACAGCTGAGGCATAATTGTGTCCAATTTAGAATTATTACTTAAACATTAAACAATGTTATGGATACGCTTGATTTTTAAAAGGGTCATGTTTATAGGGGTTCTCTCATACTCCTGCACTAGTGGCAAATACCTCAGCTTTCAATAAGGAGACCTAGAGCGATTTGGACTCTGTGTCTATTACTTTGACATTGATCCTGCATGTGCATTGTTACTCTAAAGGCCTCAACTTTCAATGACCAAATTATCAGTCCTGTCATTATGTAGGAGTAGGAGTAAGTATGTATATCAACCAAGAGATGATCTAATGCTTGTGCAGATAAAGGTGGGTTAGAATACCTGTTTGTGGAGCTTAAATGGGTTTTTCAGGGAAGAACTTATTTTTTTACTGTCTAAAAAGTAAAATGGAGGCACAGAAATACAATGCTCTTTATTCCAGTTATTTCCCCCCAGTAATTACACAAACCAACAAGAGTTAGTGACAAGTCTTCCGCCCTAATTGATAATATATTTACAAATAATCGAAACTACAAGACTAAATGTGGGGTTATTTATCTATTCAGATCTGTCAGACCACTTTCCGATATTTCATGTTTGTCCACTTTAGAGCCTAAAACTAAAGGGTTAAAGAGAAACATGAACTAAATTAAATGGAAAATTAAACTTCATTACAAGAAGCATTTGCCAGCTTATATTTAGCTGGCAAATGCTTCTTGTAATGAAGTTTATTCTGAAATACAATCTGATAAAACATGTACTCTTTTGCCGCAATTTGAAATAAAATTCAATAAAATACATGTCAAGGAAACCATGGTTTATCTCCGCTTACTTTAGATTTTATTAAAAATACTGAAATAATTATACACTCAATAAGATCTGTTAAGAGTGTTATTACGTATGAAATAAAGCATAGTTCAAGTTCATAGTTCATATTGCAGATTTGTCATGTGCCAAGCTTAGCCTATCAACAGACACGATTGATACAGCATGTCGTGGTTTGTCTGTCCCATACAGAATGTCCTAAAGCTAGCATCCGGCGATAGTGAACGCAAATGGATTTTTAGCATCCAAAGCAAACGTATAGAAATGTAAAGAAAGGTATAGAAATATATCTAATAGAAGTTGACCGATATAGGTTTTT
Source organism: Neogobius melanostomus (assembly GCA_007210695.1). Lineage (NCBI taxonomy): Eukaryota > Metazoa > Chordata > Actinopteri > Gobiiformes > Gobiidae > Neogobius > Neogobius melanostomus. The sequence goes on along the minus strand of VHKM01000221.1, from coordinate 2,474,282 downwards.
CTAAGGCCAGTGCCAATTATTGGGGATTTTGAATGGCCGATGCCGATATGCAATGCTGAAAATTTAAAAAATGTCTCACCTATAATCCTGTGTATGATACTTCTAAACGTGTCAGTGTTGGACTGTGACAGCCGATATTGTGAAATACCCAAATATTGGCCTGATACTGTATATCGGCCGGGCCCTACTGAGGACTATGACACCTGCACTTCATCATCTCGTGAGCCTGAGTATGAATGCCTGCTAGTGTACCAGCTTTGGAAAAATAAACTGTCAAACTTGCCTCCTGCCTCTGTCTCTGCTTTGGGGTCCGCTTGTCATGATTCGTTTTTTTGTTCCCTTGTTTTGTTGTCTTGTCTCTGGTTTAGTCCTGTGTTAATTGCCTGCCCCGTTTCCTCATGTATTTATACCCTTGTGTTTCCCATGTCCTTTGTCGGTTCATTGTCAGTGTCAGTCCTGGTTCCTTTGAGTTTTTGTTCCTTCAGTGCTTTCGTTTCTGGATTTTGTTGTCATTTTGGGTTTTTCCACTTATCAAACATCACCAGTTTTTGTTGCTGTCCTGCCTTTTGGGTTTCAGTCCAGCCTTCAAACCATGACACCGCTAGTTAGATGTAACGTATAAATATGAATCTAGATCAAATTTAGTAAAATAAATGAGTTAAGGATTAAATATACAAAAAGAATAAAAAACCATAGCCTTAATCAATTGCAATAAATAATCATCAATATTACCAGATAAACTGTTCCAGTCTAAGAATGAGCTTCATTTGAGTGACGTATTAAAGAGGACAATATTTTCAGACTGTGACAATAATAAACAGGAACGATTATTATACTTTATTTTTTGTTGGATGATTGTACCATCAATCCCTATGATTAACAATTTCCAAATCCAAATATGTATTAAAACCATTAGACGTTACATGTGCATAATAGCCACACTCTCAAAGAGCTCTCCGTGGTGCTGAAAACTCTTCCGGCATTTTTACGGTACTATTTTACAAAGCATCTTACTTTTACACCATATTTTGGAATCTTAATTTGCTATGCTAATAAATGTGGTGCTTCTTTCAGGTCCGTCTCATCTCCATGACACATGGTGCAGCTGACACAGGAAGCCTTTGGGCTTTGGAGACCAGTAAATCACCTCTTTTTGAGAGAGATAATTAAACTCTTGGGATGAAAGAACACAATCAGAACCACAGAACAGGAGCATATCTATGTTACTGTAGTTCTATATGTATTGGTTTTAATTAAACATTATGAAAAATATTACAAATAATGCCAGTTAAATGCTGTGGTCGAAGAAAGATGGTCGAAAGCAAATGTAATAGAGTGTGTTGGTGCTGCCATTGTGCCTTAACACAGTGCAAAAAGAGACACAATGCATGGAACTATTCCAATAAGACAAAAACAAAGTGACGCACAATACTAGTTTCTAGATGTCGGCTGATGTGAATACTGCACTGAGCAAGTGTTAGTTTAATCAGAAAAACGCACCAAGCTGATTCGGCTCAACCACAAAAATTTTGGATTGAGTTTTGCCAATAAATTATTGGAAAAAGACTATTCACAAGGGTCAGTGATATATCAGGACGAAATAAGCTGGATCAGCGATTCAGCACAAGCTAAAATGTATTTACACATAGGGAGTGCCTTAAGACAGGGATTAGTGCAGTGGCCATGAGGCAGACTAGTTTCTTTTAAACAAGTTTAAGAAATGGACCTGCAGCATCACTAAATAGGTCCATAGAGTGAAGAACAGTTGATGAGCTATAAGTCCATCATCAATAAGAAATAGGTTTGGGCCTATAGACTGTGTTATTATGATAGCACAACTCTTGTGCAGTGCAGTGAAAGGTGAACACTGGCATTAAGCCACAGTCTGACCTTGTCAATGCAAAAACACTGCTGAATCACTCAGTTTGACATGGATACTGTAAAACTGGCCCAAAAAAGATAACTTTAGGGAATCTACAGCAGTGTTTATGCCTGTTGTTGTGTAGCATAAGCTTAACCTCAAAGTACTGGCAGACAGATGGGTCAGGCTCAGAGCTCAGGTTGACAACAGTTTACAAGGTCATAGGCTACTGGAAACTGATCACTTTTGTTGCACGTGATTTATGTAGCCATCAATATAAGAAGACCCACGGGAAATTGTGCAGGTCTATGTGTATGTATGGGTCAGCAGGCAAAACAAAATGGAATAATCTAGGCTATCTCTTGAATAGGTTATGCCAGAGAAAAATGTTAAGCTTATAGTTGGCTAGTATCTACTGTTAAACATTTTCTCAGGTCTATTTAAACCGTTAGCACTTAGCCAACGCAATAGGCTTAATAATATTGACGTTGGCTGCTACCGCGGCCGGTTGCTGCTGTAGGGCGGAGGAAGCTACTTACTTCCCGACGAAGTTCTCCAGAACCGAGCTCTTCCCCGCGCTCTGCCCGCCGACCACAGCAATCTGTGGTAGATCCAGACTCGCGTTTTGACCGATGGACGAAAAGGCATCCTGCAGGCGGTTCACCAGAGGAATCAGATCCTCCATTCCCCGATTCCCCATCTTCGATTATCGCTATTTGATAATTATGTTGTAAAATCAGATTGGGATTTATATTCATGTAGTCCTCGTTATGTCTCCGCACCAAAAAGTGCTTGTGGCCGAGGTTCAATTAGTGACAATCCTCTCCATTTGGTGCTTCTCCTCGGAGGGTCCGTCCGATCGCCTCAGCACCTCTGACTGCCAGTCACTGCAGGGAGGACGAGCTGCAGTAGCTTCAAAACACCGCGGGGTGGCAAGAAATTAAAGTGCTTTTCATTTCAAAGTTCAAAATATGTTTTCACTTGTGTTGGTCTTGGTTCACTTTTGAACATTATTATCATCATTATTATTGTACTTTGTTTCAGATCACCTTTGGCATCAGCCCATGGTGCAAGAGCAAGAGTCGTCCTCCAGTCGTCGGGTTAGTTTATGGACGCTAGAGGGCACTAGGCGCATAGCGCCGTCTGGAACGAGCGTCTTGTTCGGATTTCTGCTGAGTTGCATCAATGCACTGCACTTGGATCAGGCTAGCCATAAGCTACAGTTTAAAAGGGTCTAACGATGCATATTTAATCTAAACTTTCTGTCAAGCGGTAAGTCGTGTGCGCATTTAAATTAAAGGACAAGTAGCGAGCAGCGAACTGCGTTAGCTTGCCTTCGCCAGCTGAATGCTCAATGTTATGTTTAGCTAATCTGTTAGCTAAAAAGCTAACCTTACATTTGTTAGTCTTAAGTGTGATTTGGTCATTTTATTTCAGTATACTCTATATGTGATCGCTCATGTACACTTGTAGTTACACGTAATTCAATAAAGTTAACCTTATAAACGTCACAGAGTTAGAAATGTTTTTGGCCGTGAAAGCGACCTGTTGTCAGCAGGTGCACACACACACACTGACTGACAGAGCGGAGTTGTACGTTTTCTAACAATGACATGAATCCATTGTTGTTGTTTCCTTCAAGGCATCTTTATACATGGTCCAGATCTGATATCACCTCCACTGTGCGTTCGTTGCTCCCCGAAACGAGCGCGATGTTTAACCCGCACATTCACCACCAGCAGCAACAACAACAACAACAACAGTTTCACCAGCATTTGCGGCAAATACAACAGCTTTTCCAGCAGCAAGTGCCGCCTCCTCCACCCCCGCCACCTCAGCCCTCTGCTCATCATGTCCCCCATCCCCATCAAACACAGCGGTAAGAGCACCTCACATCAGGGATTAGTGTGAAGCTATTGTTACATATGGCCACACCACCACATACATTATTCCACCTTCTAAGTACCACCCGGCCCATATCAAGAAAAAACAAGGACAAAAAAAAAACTGTAAAAAATTAGACTTGCATTTTAATATATTGGGTGTTAACAATGTCTTAAACAGAGCAAAACACCTAACTTAAATGCATTATTTTAAAGCATAATTGAAATGATCAATTGTCTAAAATTGCTGATCACACAGAGTACCTCTAAAGATGCCCAATTACCACCAATGGTATGCTTGGCACAATTTCAGAAGCACTGTCCTAAAGTGAAGATGTCCTCTGTACTGCTTGTGGTATTATGAGGTATTGCAAGAGTAGGGAAACAACACATTTAAGTTGATCACATCATGTATATTTTCTTTTATCAAACTTTCAAGACAAATATAAATAAATTGTACAAAAGTCTGAAGTGTTTGTAAATAGAGCTCAACCTTGATGTTTTAGTTGATCTGCTTTTACTCCGTGATTATTAATAATACATAACGGAGTCTAGTGGCTCTGTTATGCATTAAGAATCATGGTCATCCAGTGTAAATTACGCACGCTACAGTCAAACTTGGCCAGCAGCCTATAGTTGAACATTTAAAGGTGCACCATGCAACTTTTTGTGTAAGGAAAAGGTGATTAGTGCGTATTTGACCTTTCAGTGACCCAGGGGCTGTATAGGTGGTTAGCTTGGCACCTTCACTTTCCATCCTGGTGACTCCTATCATGCTTCAGGGTAGGATTTTGGAATGAAATTTATATGTAACCATGGATACGGTACAATCAGAGGTGAAACCCTAAAAAGAAATTGAACATAAAAAGTTGCATAGTGCACATTTAAGTGATGGGCATCTATGGATTCTATGGTGGTAAGTATGGTGACCGAGACAATTCTGATGTTTTTGGCTTGGTTTATGCATTTAATATTTCTGTAATTCCTGAGCCTATCCACACGTTTCTATTGCTATGGTTAAGGAAGGAAGGATGGAGGGACTTAATATGTATAGCACCTTTCACAGACATGGTTACAATGCGCTTTACATGGGACAATTTTGCCTTCACTTCATACTCGGTTGTGGTAAGTACGATCAGTGCCGTGAAAAATTTGCCCCTTCCAGAGTTCTTACATTTATTTATCACACTTTCCAATCATCAAGTACATTTTTACATCACACAAAGACTTTCCCAGTGAATACAAAACGCAGTTTCCAAATGATGAAAAAAAAGAAAAAACAAACCTCTCTGGCTGTGTGTGAAAAAGTAAATGCCCCCTCTGCGAATAACCAGATTTTTTTTACTCCCAAGCCTGATTACCACCAAGTTTGTAGAATCGAGAAAATGTAACATTTAAAAAAAAAAACGCCATGTCAAAAGTCAAACATGGTGGTGTCAGTGTGACGGTCTGGGGCTGCTTCAGGACCTGGACAACTTGCTGTCATTGATAGAGTAATGAATTCTGCCGGGAACTCCTGGAGGAGAACGTCCGGCTATCAGTTCAAGCCCTCAAGCTCAAGTGCTCTTGAGCCATTGCAGCAGGACAAAGATCCCAAACATACAAACAAATCTACTACTGAACGGCTCCAAAAGAACAAATTAAAGTTTTGAAGTGGCCAGTTGAAAGTCCAGATTTAAATCCAATTGAGATGCAGAGGTGTAACATGCACATAACCCTCCAATATGGCTATATTGGCTAATGGCCATGTTGGCTAATATTGTCTTGATGATCAGATAATCAAATGTAAGAAATCAGGAAAGGGGTATATACTTTTTCACGTCACTGTGTGTAGCTTCAGTTTCCCCTGGGGTAGACTGACAGAAACGCGACTGATTTATTCATGCACACATCATTCAGCCTTTTTAGTGTGGTAGTAGAAACTGGAGTACCCGGAGGAAACCTACACAGACACGGGGAGAACATGCCAACTCCATCCCAGAAAGGCCCCGTCCAGGTGGGAATCGAACCTGGGACCGCTTTGTCGTGAGGCACGTGTGCTGCCTGTTAAATAATGTTCTCATAAAGGTGTCCAAAAGTGGTAACCAAACATTGTCATATTAGTCTCTTGAAAGGACTTTCAGCCAAAGATATGAATATGGCAGGATTGTGAATTTAGTCACTTCCAAATAATGATCAGGTTGACCATTTGGAGATTTTCCATTTGGAGATGTCTTTCAAGGACTTCTATAGAGTTTTATGGCACCTGATGACCTGACATGACATTGTAGACATTTCCACAAGGAAAAATAACTAAAATAAATCTAACATTTGTAATAATATGCAATATGAATTGCGTAATGCAATAAAAAGGACCCCTTGTACTCTTTGTATCATGTTTCTACTCAGATCTTTACCAGGGCCTCCCCAATCAGCCCCTCCTTCCAGGATGGTTAACATGTGTCAGACTTCTCAGACTACCATTATTGCTCCCAATCCCATGCTTCAAGGGGCCATCCTGATGCAACAGATGCAAGGTACATTGTGTTAAATATTTAGTTTTGAATTAACTCACATTTGTGTTTTTGTTGCTGTTTTTAACAAATCTGTTGCTTCTATTAAGGTAATATGAGAGGGTTTGGAATGGGTGGACAACAGTTTCGTCAGTTCTTTGCAGCTGGAGCACGTTCTTCTCTGCTTGGGCCGGTACCCATGGGCATGGCCATTAAGTCCCCCATGATGGGATTCCCACATGCCCGGCCAGTTTATCCTCATGTTCGCTATTACAACAATAACAATCCCGGTGGTCCCGGACCTCCTCCTGCCAGCGCAAGCACCACGGTAATTCTACCATCGCTTTCTACTAACTAACTAATAACTGAACTTGTAATTGACAAAACAAGGTATGTTCATACGTAACTGGTACAACGGTTAACTGTTAACAACGTAATTTGTTAAGAGCCCTGTGCCTGGTTAAGAACAAGGTTTCAATTGTCATATCTTCTGTGTGCACATGTAAAATATTTTTGGGCAAGAGTGCTGCCATCTTACAAGTTTACTTTTCTCACACACACTATTTTATCTTTTTCACAAGATTTATGAAGTTTAGTTCCTCTAATTACCAACAGTTGGATGTCTTCTCCACACTCGCACACACAATGCGCACTCACCTGCCTGTCCCTGCTGAAAGCAGTACAGAGAGATCGTTTTTAACAGACAGCACAGCTAAGTGGTTTAATCTTGGTGGAAACAAAAAGGACAGGCTCATGTTAAATGTGTAATGACTGTGGAGGGATGTCCAGAGTGAATGGGCTGTGGGAGATGTCAGAGACATAAGTCGTTTACAAACACAGAACTTGGATTACCGAGCCCAGTGCAGTGTACAAGAAAATGAGATTGGGGAAAACTCTGTACAATTCCTTTATGGACACGAGGAGTGCACCCTGCGTGTGCTAAAATCATACAGCTAAAGAGGAAATGACCTGAGTACTACTTTGTAGTCGTGGCAATATAAATGCTCAAGTTATAACTCTATAGTCTCCAATCTAACTTGCACATGGAACCACACATAATAAAGTGATGCGCAAACTCAATGTAGCGCACATGGTTTTATGCAGCCTGCCTCTCCACTCACTTTTTGTTTTGTTTAAACCTAAACTGGCCTCTTTAGATTAGATGACTACTACTAACCTGCGTGTGTGTGCGTGTGTGTGTAGGAATCTGCTGCTCGTCAGTCGGAGAGAAAGAGGGACAATGATCAGATTACACATGACACGAGCGAAGACCAACCAGCGCCTATCACGGCTCCTGAAGCCAATGAACCTGGTATAACAAATTTTCACAATTATGTGAAAGTTGATCTTGTAATATACTGTTAATGTTTTTAGACACTATTGTAAATCCTAATGATGGTGATGGAGGCATCACATTAGCCGAAGAGCAACTTAAAGAACCAGAAATGAAGAAGCAGAGGACACATGGGTTGGTATTACTTAACAACTTTTCAAGTTTCAATGAAGAACTTTACTTTGATTCTGATTTGGGGGAGATTGTTGTTTTATGATTCATTGATTAATCTGTTCAATTTAGCTCTACGGTTGAATACAGACACTCTTCCCCCTCTCATCCTTATTGTCAGTATTGTCGGGCTTCAGTTCCTCGTTTTTGCAGGGCTATGCAGTTAATTGAAATTTCATTGAAATTGCAATTTCAGTTTTGGTCAATCTCAATTATTGTCATGCATCTTTTTGATTGTTCGTTTTACGGACTGTTCTGTGGCAGTAACGGCACCTGGTTTGGACTTCAGAGGAGTAAAACTAAATATTTTAGTGTTAAATTGTAGAAGGCAATGTTGTTTTTTGCTGAGGTTTACAGGTTAAACTCGGAAAATTATTGTGAAAAAAAAAGTTTAAATAAAGCATTTATTTCTTTAATACAACTTAAAATGTGAAACTAATATATGATATAGACTCATGACATGCAAAGTGACTTGTGCTGCTGTCTTGGGCAGGATTCCCTTGAAAAAGAGATTAGTAATCTCAACGGGACTTTCCTAGTGAAATAAAAGTTAAATAAGATTTTTTTTTTAAGTGACATATGTAAAGCCTTTGTTTGTTATAATTTTGATGATTATGGCTTACAGTCCATTTTCAAAATATACAAATTTTCTGATGTTTTATTGGAGGTTTTTACAAGCTGTGAGCCATAATTATCATAATTATAACAAATAAAGGCTTGATATATCTCACTTTATATGATTTTGGCTCACATCTTGTAAAAACCTCAAATTTAAAATCTCAGAAGATTAGAATATTGTGAAAAGGGACTATTATTGTAGCTCAAAGTGTCTCCTTTCATCAGCTAATTAATCCAAAACAACTGCAAAGGGTCCCTGAGACTTTAAATGGTCTCTCAGTGGTTCAGTAGAATTCACCATCATGGGGAAGACTGCTGACCTGACAGTTGTGCAGAAAACCATCATTGACACCCTCCATAAGGAGGGAAAGGCTCAAAAGGAAATAGCAAAAGAAGTTGGATGTTCTCAAAGTGCTGTGTCAAAGCACATTAATAGAAAGTTAAGTGGAAGGAAAAAGTGTGGAAGAAAAAGGTGCACAAGCCGCAGGGATGACCGCTGGAGCGGATTGTCAGGAAAAGGCCATTCAATAGTTCAGTCCACTCCACTGGAGTCAGTGCATCAAGAGCCACCACACACAGACGGATCCTGGACATGGGCTTCAAATGTCGTATTCCTCTTGTTGAAATATCCTGGTCTTCCATAACACCTCAGCAGTGCCACAGGCTGATAGCATCCATGCCACGCCGGATTAAGGCAGTAATTCAAGTAAAAGAGGCACAAACCAAGTGCTAAGTACATATGCATGATTATAGTTTTCAGAGGGCCCACATTTCTCTGTTTAAAATCATTTTCTTAATGATTTCATGTAATATTCTAATCTTCTGAGATTTTGAATTTGGTGTTTTTACAAGCTGTAAGCCAAAATCATTAAAATTATAACAAACAAAGGCCAGAAATATGTCACTTTGCATGTAATGAGTCTATATCATATATTGGTTCCACATTTTAAGTTGAATTACAGAAATAAATGAACTTTTTCAACTGTATATTTCTTTCTTATCTGTGTTAATAAACCAGCATAGCAAAAGCTTTATTTATTTATTCTAAATTAAATTGAATAAAAAAATTGAGATTGATCATATAGACACCTAATATAGAGAGACCTTAGCATTTATATTTCTTAACTTCTCAGATTGTCATTTGTATTTTTTTATTTGTTTTGTTTTTACTCATGTTGAGTGTCCAGAAAAAGCACACACACATTATTTTGTGTTTGTGTGTTTTAACACATTGCTTATTATTTAACAGAAGGGAATAAGTTTAAGATGTCTTTAGAAATACCTGTTGCTGCTGTATAATAAAAGATAGCTGAATTTTAAAACCTGCTCTTTCCTTTTTTTTTAGGTTGGTGGAGCCCGTTGTCTGTGTCGTAAAGACTGATCCTGTAATTCTTTCCTCAGACAGTGACAGTCAGCCTGAAGGTATACGGATGCTCAAGTTTAAAGTTATGTTTAAAGTTATGTACTAAGCCTTTACCATTGATTGCAATTTCCTATTAGAGTGTGGTTCTGTAGTGGGCTCGGAGGTTCTTGAGTCAGAGAATGAAGGCGCAGAGGTGAGTTGTGTTAATGTATTAAGTACACACTGTATTTTAGCTCTAGTGTGTTCCTGTGCTAGACCATATTCTTATGGTTTCTGAAGGTGCAAGGCTCTTTATTGCTACATGAGGACCAGCAGCTCGATGCACCATTGGTGGAAGTGCAGCAGGAAGAAGATTGCCTATTGCCTGCAGAGAACCAGGATGAGGAGGATGTGGAAGAGGGTCCCAATAAATTTTACTGCTATCTCTGCAGCATCACATGCCTTAACCAACAAGTAAGTTAATTTTAGGCGTTTGTTCTTAGAGGTCGGTTTGAGGGTGTTTCCACTTTCCAAAATGAACTGCAAATTGAAACCAGTGGCCTGGGGACCGGGCGTTATTTTAATCAAATGTTTACATATTCTTGATAAGCATTTTTAACTATTTAGTGAGATGGCACGTTAACTTTTGAAGCAAAACTGTCGCACTTTAGAAACAACGGTCAAAGTTTGGTCCCTGCTCTGAGAATTTAAAATGTATTTTTTTTTGTATTAAAAGCAAGTAATAATGAAAAAAACAGGAGGTTGTTTCCCATTCCTTTACCTCAATGCCAAAAGAACGTCAAAGTTCAAGCAACCCACACTGTACTGCCCCTGTTGAAATGTGCCTTATGTAAATGTTTAATTAATTTATTACGTTAATCCAAGATGATCATGTTTGGTTTTGTTTTTTGTATCCAAGAACTTCAGAAGTCACATGAACAGCATTTCTCACCAGCAGAGGATGATGGAAATACAACACATGAGCAATGCTTGCCTCGTCACACTGCTTCCACGATTACAGGACTCTCTACAGGGAACCAACAAGGATGGGTCAGTGTTGAGAAAGAATCATTGGTTTGCTTTTTCTCTCACACTCAAAATGTTTTATTTATTTCTTTTATAATAGCGAGAAAAAACATGAGCTGAAACGTTGGTGTGCAACCTGCCGCACACACTTCACCCACAGCAGTATGGATCACCGCCAAACTAAGGAGCACAAAGTAAACTGTCATCCTGTAGTTATTTTAACATTATCAATTCTACAGTTTAATTAAAAGTGCCTCTCTTGTTTCCAGCTGGCCAGAAAAATGGCAATATCCTCATGCACAGTTTGTAAGAAGCATTTCAGGTCTTCTCAGATTTTTATTCAGCACTTGCAAACCCTTGAGCACAGAAAAAAAGTGGAAATGGTAAAATATTGGCTTTAATGTAAATAAATATTTTTGAAACTTTTTTTCTGACATGTTTTTTCCTGTTTCTGTGTCTCCAGAATAACCAAGACGGTGAAGAACTGTCCAGAATCCCTGATGGGTTTTTGGTGGAAGAGGAGAGTGGCGTGTCAGAGGATGAGGAAGATCTAAGCAATGCAGACGACCTAGAAGCCACGGATAAACAGGTGCGTGGTTGTTTTTGACTCAATTGTTGACTCTTACCATTTAACATACCGATTATATAAACAAATGTTTTAGGACGGTGGGGCACTTAGAGAAGTGACCTTGGAGGATATGGATGACAGTGTGCAGTACGACCCTGAGGTTGTCTATGGTAAGTAAAGACTTGTTAAAATAAATTATATACATTATTATAGTATGTCACTACCTTTTCTGTTTGTTAACACAGGATCAAGTGTATTTGTTCCAGTAGCAGGGTTTATCTGCAGACTCTGCAATAAATTCTATCATTTCGAGTCGCCAGATCTCCATTCTCACTGCAAATCCTCTGAGCACTATGACAATCTCAAGGTTGGTTATATTTCTGCAAGTTTCATTACTGTATTATTGCAATAGTTTTATTAATTTGGCACAAATACTTTATTTTTTTCCTTCTGTTTTTAGAGGTACAAAACTGACCAAAAATGTGAAGCTAGCAGAAAATGTGTAGCTGAGAGCGAGGTGAACACGGAGGACACCTCAACTCCTGCCGCCAGTTTAAGCTCCATGCAGCCATTTGTCTCGCTCCAACATGTACACGAGCAGGCAGATCCCCAGCAACATGAGAAAGGTGTAGAGCCCAATGAGGTAGAACCTCACACTAGTTGTACAGACCTGGAACCCTCCTGTGAGGAAGGAACTACCACATCCCTGTCTGCTGGAGATCAGGATAGTATTGTGAGTGACCCAGCAGTGACCAGAGACTTGGCACAAAGTGTCTCTAATGAAGGAAATGTAGACGAGAAAGAGGAAAAACTAATTCAAAGGCAGTCATAACTCCTAGACGGAGGACGGCTAGAGCAACAAATAGACGTTGATTCACTCAAATCTGGTAAAAACAAAGAAAAAACAGTTTTTATATAATGTTTGATTACATTATTTTATATTATAAAACTGAATTAAAAAGTCAGTTTTTAATTCTACAGTAGCAGAATTAAAACCAGACAGGTGAATAAAACTCTTGCAGTGTAAGGCAGCCTAATTCTTCAGTCTCTTCATTTTCTTGTCTGTTCAAACGCATGTCTCACAAAGTCTGAACTGTCATGTTCACTCACAAACATGACAGTTTGACAGGCGGAGAGTATGCACTTATAAAGAATAATAATGTGGGCTTTACATAATCTATGTCCAAGATTTGAATTAATACTTGTCTTGTGGAAGGGAACAAAAAGAAAATCAAGGGTCACAGTTAAAAGTGCTACAGCTGGATACTGGAGACTGATCTGCAAATCGCACTACTATTATACTTGACATGTTTGTGGGCAATTCATTTTGCTAAAGAAAACTAAAGTCTAGGAAGGTTATGATCATTGAGTTGAATTATTTTATTTTTCTTGCAGTGTAGCTGGATATTAGCGGAAAGGAATGTTAAAGTAACCAGATACAAATACATTGTTGAAAGCAAAATGGTACTTGATAAAAGTATTGTAATCCTACCGCCTGAGAACTCTTCAGAAAAAGTTCAACTTACAAAAAGAAAGAATGGCTTGTATTCGATCACCTCGGCCTAAATGGTCTACTTTGAACAGGTTAACATTTGATAATAGGCTGGATATTATTTACAATTAAACTGTCTCTTTTACAGCTGCATGTTTTGGTGGTAGTTTATATCCATTAGAAGAAATCACTCTTTGAGTGATTTAAAGGTTAAGTGGAAAATAATAGTTGTAGTTATTGATTGATGACCTTCTAACTTCCCCTGCTGTGTAACTGTTGTGTATTTGTTCTATGAAAACCATTGCCCGATTGTCTGAACTAGACTCTTGTCATGTGCCTGTCACATGAGAAGTAGTGTTACAGAGAACTGTCATACATTTTATCAGAATCTTACATGTTCATTCAGCTTCTTAAGTTAAAAAGCATTTCTAACTCCTTTTAAAATGCAATGTATTTTGTAATGTTTAGTTTGAGGATTGTTTCAATAAAACCGCTAATTCTAACTTTGGAGTACTTTATTACATCTGACATGGTTTTATATTCTACACAGAACAGCAACAATAGGATACTCTAAGATCATCACTCCGTAGTTGTGGGAATCCATAGATTGAAGGAATGCTTTGAGACGTATTCTAGGGTATTCATTTATACCACACACATACACTTATAGTGGTTGAACAGCTGCCAAGCATGATCATTGGCGTATTCTGCATTTTGGGATGAACGCGCCTCTCTCTGACCCAACTGAATGAAATAAGTTGTCTACACAGACTACCGTGAACCTATGAGCCATACTTGGAAAGGGGGCAATTAACACATAAAAACCACTACAGGGACAAACTAGTAAACTTAATCCTCGTTTGTGTCCTTCGGTGGAGATTGTGACTCCTTGCAATCGTCTTTGTCCTCCTGTTTGGGTGAAGTAGGGTCACTCATGTCCGGAGGAGGGGAGCTCTGATGCTGAGCTCTGAACTCCAGCCGTGCCTGTCTGTTAGACTCCAGTAATTCATGTAATTTGCCATTGAGAGCGTCATTCTTCTCCTCTAGGTCATCGAGGTAAGAGTTGATTTGATCCAACATAGAATTGACAGCAGCGTACTCTGAAGAGAAACGTCATATCAGTTCAGTGCTCCTTAAAGGTCACAACTTGAAATAAGCATGTCATCTAACGTGACTTTTACCTTCATCCTCAAATTCATCGTCATCGTCGATGATACTGTCCTCTGCAGACATGTTGGGATCTCCATTTGGTCCACCAGCAGACATTCTGACACAATTATCAACAATTGAGCTAGTTAGCTGCAAGATGGGGTTAGCTACATAAATCGCAGAGGTCCCGTTTCACATATTTTCTTTTCCAAATATAAAATACCTAATAAGATTCGGAAGTCAGCGCCTTCCTTTCTCAAAGGAGGGCGAGACGTCACTACCTTTTATTTATATGTGCCTGACCTATGGCCACTACTATTTACAGCTTCCTCTTCTTCTTCTGTTGAGTTAAATGCGGCTTTATTTCAATAGTGCATTACTGCCACTTACTGGTCTGATCGAATGCGTTCAATGCACCGTCCAAAGAGAGAAAAATAAAATATAATCCACGGCTATCTATTCATTTGCCTCAGATGTCTGCTGTGTGAGTGTGTTCTTTTTCAATGATCATTGGCGAAACGCATTCGTTATGGAAGCCCTGCCACTGCCTTGTGATTTTCAGTGTTTTGTACTGTAGTATATAGTAGACAAGCTATTTGTGGTTTGCCATCTTTAACAGTAGGTGGCGCACTAATGCTCTGTGGTGGATATGTCATGGATCCACCACGTGGGATAAGAGTTCCTGTTTAGGTTTCGTTTGCTACAAGAAAGCTCTGCTTTAGTGTTTGTGTTATGGAGGACTTATCTACAGAGCTCAAAACATTTCTTCTAAATCATCCTTGTTTTATTCTTACCGAGGAAAAAAAGGTTTGTGAACTAATTCTATTCTACCACCTTCCTGTTAAACGTTGTTGCTAACATGTGTTTTCTTCGTAGAGTATCAGTGATTATCTTGGCCAGCTATGTCCCAAGAGTTACTGGCTGTTATATTTTTTGCTGCTCTAAATTCATCTAAAAACATCTTTAATCTGTTCTGTTTTTTCCAGGTCAAATGTACTCTCAATGGCCACGAATTTCCGTGTAGTTTGACTGAGCTTCAAAAATTTACCCAGGCAAAGAAATACAAAAGTCTGTCATCTGCTGCAGAGTTCAACTACAGCCATTATGAGCCACATATCGTACCGAGCACAAAGACACCGTAAGGATATGCTACATTTCTAAATATAAAACAGTAGTGTAAAACTAATGGAAGTTCTGCAATCTACAGTATGTTTGTTGTGTGAAGTGCCACTGTGCCCATAGGTGTGTAATCAACATAGTGACTCCAATGATTGAATACTCCCAAGACTGATACTTGAGTACACTAACTGTTACCATGAGACATTAAAAGTTGGCTGGTAGATTATTGTCTATGACAACTTGTTTGTGTGTGGCCCCTCAAACGAGATGTTACAATCCGTATGTTTTATTTCCTTTTGTTACACTCAGTATCAAGGGAGTTTCAATTAATATATTGAAATTGGAAATATTTGGAATCAATACCCAACCTATTATTTTTTGGATAGCAGTGGCATTGATATCTGATCCAGTATCTTTATTGGTGCATCCTTAGAACAACAGTGGTCTGCAACCTTTTGGATACACAGTGCCAGTTCTTCCTGAAAACACAATTCTTTTCTACCAGGAGCCACACCTAATGTGGGTCCAAAAACATAGGTTGTAGATGCCTTATTTACATGTTCAAAATACTTGAACATCCAGACTATTCATTTGGGGTGTCTTGATGTTGTTTTTTGTTTTGCTTTCAGCAATCGACTCTTCTGTAAGTTGACTTTGAGGCACCTTAACCGGGAGCCACATCATGTCTTGAGACATGTCAATGGAAAGCGTTTCAAGAAAGCTCTTGCTAAATGTAAGACTGCTAACATACACTAATGTTTTGTAATCCCTAGTGCCGTCGATTTTATTTTTTATTAGATTAATCACATGGTTGAAATTGGATTAATGACCATTTACATGCATACAGCTGTCCATCTGTGCTCCTCCATGAGAGAACAGAATGATTTATGCACAAAGTTGATGCCATGACATCAGCGTCGCTGATGAGATCAGCTGAACAGGGCCATCATGACCAACTGTCAGGTGGCCGTGCGCATAAGATACAGGAGCGACTGAGGGCTCAATTTTAGTTTTCATCTCTGACATATCCAAGGCCATAAAAACCACCAGCACTCTAGTTATTATTTGGAAAATATTTAAGTTAATTTTGTATCTGGTGCATGAGGGTGCAAAATGCAGATCTCCAATATAAAAGACATGAGTGAGGAAAAACATTAGTTTTGAAAATGTCACTTGAATTAGAATTATTAATATCTGCTGAAATTCAGACCTTGCCCTGCAACCCAGTCAAAATATTCATCTGATGAAAATACAAAATTTAACTTAAAGTATATTAGAGGGTGAAAAACTAAAAATTATACAAGGAAGTCATCTGAAGTCATAATGTGAACAAGGGAACAAGGTTTGCAAGCAAATATGCAAAAATGTTCAAAGATACAATTGTGATCTGCTGTTCTATAGTGAGCTGTGACAGAAGGTGGAGCAGTGCTGATACGACCTACTTATACTTATACAATGATCTGATTTGATTTATTTGAGCTATTATTTACAATGATTTATTTACATCATTACATTTACTTTATCACAAAAAAACAATAAAATAAATAACTCAAAAGGAGTAGGCCGAAGCAAGAAAGCTTATAAGTGCCTACCCCAATTTCAAAGAACAATTATTGATTAGCAGCATTAATGATTCGAAGCTTTTACATGTAAAAAAAATAAAAAAAAATCAGACTTACAAGTATGAAAAACATAGAGCGAAAATAGAAATGTTTGTGATTTCTGAGTGTATTTACTTAGTTTTATAATTTTCTCATTTTTTATCATTGCTTATATTACCATTCTGGTCACCATTCTATTGATTTACTTATTGTTTAAGTAATCATAGTGTTGTATACACAAACACACACACATGTATACATACATGGTGAGAGATGGAGCAAGTCACAGCGCCTGATAGTTTTAGCTGTGGAGCGAGATCATGTTCAGAGAGTACACACTTGAGATGTTAGAGATTTATGGGTGAAATATTATTTAATCTTATCAGATGTATTATTCACAAGCATATTTGTGACAACCCTGGTGTCCCCTAACATCAAGAAACAGAAAAATAAGGCACCACCCCTGTTTTTATATTAAAATGTTCTTTTCCACTATAGACGAAGAGTGCAAGAAACAAGGGATTGATTTTGTCCCGGCAAGACTGAAACAGAAACGACCTAAAGACATTGAACAGGATTTTGGGCATGGAAACTCATCAAAACATACAAATGGCATGTGGGAATCTACCTCCAGTGAAGGGGAGCACTCAGACTCTGAGGACAGCATGAGTGACCTTTATCCATGTTAGTATTTTAAGCACACATGCCTATTTCATGCTCTTTAGAAAGACTGCTAATGGATGTTTGTTTTTCCACAGCATCTATGTTTACCTTGAAAAACCCTGCAGGAGACCAGATGGGCGATGATGATGATGATAATTTTTAACAGATAAAAAGGAGCCAATGGAAACAGAGAAGCCAGTGTCATCAAAGCGCAAAAAGGTTGGTTAACTATTGCATGTGCATATAATTTGTTACAATATAACTGACCAACTTTATATTGTATTTTATAGGTTCAAAATACAGGCTTTCAGAAGAAATTCAGAAATAATAACTGGAATAAAAATAAAAAACAGAAGAAAGTGCCTTGTGGGAAATAATACAATGTTGGTGAAATAAAGTAATAGTCTACCTACCATGGCATCATTTGCATCCTGTTCTAGCCCAAAGACTGAACACCTGTTGGCTCGTTACATTTTTTCACCAAGTGTGTGTTCTGGGAATCTATGTTGAATTGTAGTGTCAACAACTGTTTAAATGCATTACACTTTGTTGCACCTGAATTAGGGATGGGACGAAATATCGTTTGGCGAAATATCGCGATACAAAACGTGACGAAACGCATCGAGTTCGATAAAAATGGATCGTGAATTATTATTATTATTTTATTTTTTTCATGTAAAGCGTCTTTGAGTGTCCAAAAAGCGCTATACAAGTTCGATATATTATTATTATTATTATTATTAAATGAAAAAATATATATATATCCGGTGAATGGTGCAGTGCGTCGTCACGTCAAGTCACAGGTCACAGCGCGTGTTGCAACAACAACACTACAGACTACAGCGAGCGAACAAATATTAGCATTAGCACCAACTGCCTTGCCCCCAAACCAGAGCCGGTTTTTCCTATACGCAAACTACGCAAGGTGCGTAGGGCCCCCGCAGCCGTAAGTCTCAGTCAAACTACGGTGTTTTTTCATTTATTAATCAACGCGTTGTTACGGGGACAGGCTCTCTGATAGCGCTCACTCACACTCCTACTTTGGCACATAAAAAACTAAACGCAGCAGTCTGCTGAAGTGGATGAGCAGGAGAGACCTACCGCCTTCCCCCGTCACTCCCGAGTCACGAGTGCTTCTCCCCTTCGCGTCCCCGCTTAGCTGTCTGTCTGTCTCCCGGTGCTCACTTCGCCTCCTGTGCGCCTGCATGTCACCCGTGTCCCGGGCGCTGCTCTCATGTTTTCTCTGCTCGGACTCGGGGCTGCATCGCCACACACTCATTGAAACTCTCTTCTTATAGACCATAAGAAGTATCAGGACAGTAGTTTGGCAAATAGACGAGAGTAAAGTCGTTCTACGTGGCCTGGTCAAAGAGGAGTTGAATCCACACGGTTCTCATGAGCACAGTTTACTTATAGTAACTCTGGTTCGCTTAATGTACACAGTCTAAAACTAATTGGGCTACTCACAGGCTAATTCTCAGTAGTAAGACCGTCAGGTGCAGGTTTTAGTTAGTTTTAAATCAGCGGTTCCCAAACTGTGGGTCAGGGACCAAAGGTGAGAGAATGGAGACATTGTGTCTGCTCAAAGATCACTGATAACACCAGAACATGTTGATATGTTAGTTTTTTTGAAGAAGAACCAGTCCTGAGATAACTTAACCTAGGGTTAGAGCAGCACTAAGGGTTTGTTCTTGTTTGTGTTTGGCCTGTTAGGCCTTGTGTTTCCCTGTGTGCAACTGAAACAAAAATAAACAAGTTGTTATTATACAGTAATATTTTTTTTCTTTTTTGATATCGTATCGTGACGTATCGTTTCGTGACTCTGACATATCGAAGTGCATCGTATCGTGAGTTTAAGTGTATTGTCCCATCCCTAACCTGAATATGCACTCTAGTATGCACTTTAGTAGCTAGATCCGCGCATTAAATCATCCTTTTAAATCTAGATTTTTGCTTGGGAACAGTCACATTAGTGACATTACGGTAAAGATTTGTTGCTTTTTTTCACCTAACATTTGGTGATGATCAGGCCTTGGTACTTTCCAAGAGTGTCTTTTATCTTCAACTCGAGCTTGTTCTGGCACCTCATAAAACACCTTTCTTTTGTAGGCAATGGTGACTTAACTGTTCCCTTTATTTATACAAACAATAAAGCAAAATAACATAAGTAGCCGTGGGCAGGCACTGTGGGAGTTCCAACGAACACAATTTACATTCGTGGAATAAATGATTATGTTGTGTTTAATCCTAATACCCTTTATGAACAAGAGTACTACACTACTCTGGAGTGAAGCACTAGTCTACGTGGCATGCAGCGGTTGCAGTACCACCAGGGGAGCCACTCGTCAAATCGCGGGGCATTGTGGGGCGGAGGCGGCCTTTCACAGTGCACAGATCTGAAATCTTCAAGTAAATAACGTTACAGGGGAGTGATCCGAGTACGGCTTGTGTGGAGAAAACAACACATTAAACCCGTGTTGCACCGAGCCGTAAATATTAAAGATTACCATATTTTAGAAATATGGGTCAAGAGGATCTAATGAACACAGCCGAAGACGTGGCAGACCAGGTAACTTCACTTAGCTTACAGTTGTTAGCGCTAGCGGTAGTTAGCCTGTTAGATGCTACCCGTAACATGCTTAGAGTAACATGCCTTTTACAGCCATCTGTCACGGTGACATGCTTCATTTGTTACTTTTAGCAGCGTATATCTTATTACTGGCGTGTCGTTTCTGGCCTCGCTGCAACATGATTTGCTTAAGACTTGAAAATGGTGCGTGAGATAGCCAGAGTTTGACTTGTCAAGTACACATTTACAAACGGTTCCTCTTGTCATTTCGCAACCGAAACCCACGCAACCAAAAAGTCAATAATCGGGTTTTCTCTGATGCTAGCCGCCATCTAACTATGGCTATTCCTTCAGTTAAGTCTTGCCAGACAGAGCCAGTCAGCAGTTGTGAAATCTCGGCTAATTGTGGTTTTCGCTGATCAGTCTTGTAGTGTGAACTGTAAATGATAGTTTGGGATTTCAAACTGCGAGTGGCACTGGGTTTTTACCCAGGCCTGCATTTCCTGATTCAACATTATGACTGATTCAACATAATAACTTGCAGTACTTTCATAATCATCTTAAGTCAGCTACCCACTGCCTTATATTTTTTTTAGTTCAGTGTAACTTTACTTCGAGGCACAATCATACAATGCATTGGTTTATGTGAAAATATGCAAGAGTCAAACCTTTGATTTAAATATTACAGGGGCCGTTTCTGTAACAAGTTGTAGCAGACAGTCTATTTCTAGGTTGTTGCAGCAACCTCACGATTTGTTTGGGATTGGCCTTCAGAAAGCTCATTCATGCTCCAAGCAGCAGTAAGTAGGAGTTGTGAAACGCTGATAGGCTGCTGAGGGCCAACAGTGCTGATGTGGACTGCACAAGAGGCGGAGAAATGGGCAGGTTAAGGCCGGCCTCCGTTACTATAGTATTTAAGGAGCTGTTTTACTTTTACTGGTTAGAGCAGTATGACAATATCAATAGTAACACCAGTGATCTCTAAGTATCCCCCCCCCCCCCCCTCCTTTCTGTGAACAGGTTCACAAACTCGGAATTTTCTTTGGTGCAATCATGAAACCTAAAACTTGATAGAGATAAATAATAAACTATGAACACTTTAAAACTATATGGGCATGTATAAACTAGATAAACAAAATAAAATATGTAAAAAAACACACAATTGGGTTACTTAGTTTTTGAGAGATTAAAGTATCTTATCTGGGGGTTTTTTACCGTATAGTGGATGCTATATTAATAACTAGACAGACTATTGTTGAGCACTTATGAGACGTTCACTATAAACTGACTGCCTCATATTACAGGCTGATTTTGTAAATATGTCTTCATATGTTTTCATACTTTGCATCTTTTACATGTCATTTACAGTTCCTTCGGGTCACAAAGCAGTATCTTCCCCACTTGGCACGTCTTTGCCTTATCAGCACCTTTCTTGAAGATGGCATCCGCATGTGGTTTCAGTGGAACGAGCAGAGAGATTACATTGAGGCTACCTGGAGCTGTGGCTATTTTCTGGCAACGTGTTTTGTTCTTCTTAACCTTGTAGGACAGTTAGGTGAGTCAAATAGTCAACTTTCTCATGAGAGCTACTGTTGATACATACGGGCGATCACCCGTAGGAATTAGAGGTCAACCGATATGGGTTTTTCTAAGGCTGATGCTGATTTTGGGGGATGCAAATATGTACGACCGATATTTTTGAGATATTGTTGGCCAGTCTTTTCCAAATGTCTGGTCTATAATCCTGTATATGAAGCTCCTTAACTGTAAACTGTGTCAGTATTGAACTGTGACAGCAGGGGGCGCTTTATTAAAAACATTCCTGTTTAGTTGGTAGAGATGCACCAATCCAAGTTTTCTGCTACCAATGCCAAGACCCTTTCTTAAAAGTTATTAGTTGCTCCGCGATTGGAGATATCAGCTTTTATTGGCGTCAGATCGACCGATAGCCGATATTGTACAGTACTCAAATATCGGCCCGATATGACCTCTGATAGGAATTAACAATGCTTTCATGAATCCCTTGTGATATAATACTTCAGTCTTGTGATATAATAATTAAGTCTTGTTGAACAAAACTTCTTCTTGCAGGCGGCTGTGTCCTAATCCTCAGTAGAAATTTTGTACAGTATGCCTGTTTTGGACTGTTCGGCATTATTGCGCTACAAGTGAGTAAACATTATTTTTCAACATAATCTTGAGCTTTTGTTATTAATTTGTCTTTTCTTTTTTTTATAGACCGTTGCATACAGCATTTTATGGGACCTCAAGTTTTTGATGAGGTAGGTGTCATTTACATTACAAAAAGTATATTACAAAGGTATAACAAAATAATGATACATTTTAAAATCAGATTAATTACACTTTTGCTTTATTCACAGTTACATGTAATTATATTAATTAGTTTAAAAAAATAACAACAAATTGGCTCATTCGGGCACCATTTATCAAACAACGGGCTATTATTTCACAAAGCCAAGTTAAAAGCTCAACAAATTTATGACCAGGAATTGTAACACAATTTTAGAATTCATGTTTTTAACAATGCAATTTGTATCCATGTTCACTCATTCAGAAACCTTGCACTGGGAGGTGGTCTGCTTTTGCTGCTCGCTGAATCTCGTTCCGAGGGAAAGAGCATGTTTGCCGGTGTTCCCTCAATGGGCGAGAGTTCACCAAAACAATACATGCAGCTGGGAGGCCGAGTTCTACTAGTTCTCATGTTCATGACCCTGCTTCACTTTGATTCCAACTTCTTCTCTGTAAGTAGCACAAAACTTAAACGTTTGGGATAAGATAGACCAGTGCTTCTCAATTATTTTTTGCGGCGCCCCTCTTAGGAAGAAAACATTTAGCGTTTTATTGGTCTTACCGCACTCGTTGTATGTCCGTGCGTGCACCTCTTTCGCACCGCTCTGCTCGAGCCTTACATCGGTAGTGTTCCCAATGTGTACTGTCATTTAGCTTTGTGTCTCCCACTGTCCGGGAGAATGAGCAGGATGCTTGATCCTGCCTGTGCTGTGCCATTTAGTGACCACACGCGAGTATTTGACCTATCTTCACCAAATAAACACCAATTTAGAGCACACGAGTAACAGCGCAGCACCGTGGGACACTTTTCTGCCGCTGTAAATAGTACATGTAATAACATCGAAACGATCACCAATTCATAGTTATAGTTCCTTTACTTTGACGTGAAAAGTTGCACTTTTGATATAGCTTTGTCTGTATTTTTTTTAAATATAACAAACACTGTTACACTTTTTTGAAACTATTATTAACACACATTAAAAAAAATACCGCGATAATACCGAAAACCGTGATAATTTTGGTCACAATAACCGTGAGGTAAAATTTTTATACCGTGACATCCCTACGAGGGAAGTCAAACAGAAAATCACAAAGACCAAAAAGACATGTCAAAATTAAACACCAAGGACAGATACAAACACAAAGCAAACCAAAACAGGGTAACAAAAGGCCGAATCGTGACAGTACCCCCACCAAGGGACGGCTCCCAGACGCTCCACGATGTAAACACTTGTACTTGTGGCAGTCCAGGAGAAACCGGGAGGGCCAGGAGAGTGATGTCGATGGAGGAAATCCAGGAGGCGGCACGGTAGTACAGTGGTTAGCGCTCGTGCTTCACAGCTAGAAGGTCCCGGTTCGATTCCCACCAAGGCCGGGGCCTTTCTGTGTGGAGTTTGCATGTTCTCCCCGTGTCTGCGTAGGTTTCCTCCGGGTACTCCGGTTTCCCCTACCACTAAAAACATGTACAATAGGCCAGGATGAATGAGAGTGTGTTTGAGAGTGCGCATGTGGGACGACGGATGCAAATTAGCCCAAGGCTACAATCCGGTGTGGCTTGTTCATTAACTTGCACTGTCCCTACTAAATAAACATAAACATATTAAACAGCAGAGGCAAGTCAGGCGGGTCTGGGCGACGAGTGGCGGCTGCAAAGTGCTCGGGTATGGAGCAGGGGATCAGCGGTGGGTGAGATGACCTCAGTGAAAGGCAGGAACCTGAGACAACCTTAGGTAATGAGGAGGGATCGGAGCAGGAAGGGCCTACCCAGGACGGAGAATATCCCGCAGGGGCACGAACAGGAGGAGCCCACTCCAGACGGAGGTCTCAGTCCGATGGTGGCCCCAGGCCAAGAGGAGCCCACCCTGGACGGAGAATAGTGTCCAGCGGTGGCTCCGGAACAAAAGGGGCCCACCTCGAACGAAGGTCGGGGTCTGGCAGTGACTCGGGACGGGAAGGCGGGGATAGCCGGAAGTAAGTGTCCAGTGGTGGCTCTGGACAGGAACAGGAACAAGGGTCAGGGTCCTCAGCTACTGAAGGGCAGTCCGCTGGGTTTTGAAGTGGTCGTGTCATTCTGTCATGGTTGAGGTGGAGTGAAGAAAATAAAACCCAAAATGCAGGACTGCAACAAAACTGGTGGCGATTTAATAAATGAGGAAAACCAAAATAACTAAATCCAGAGATGACACAACTCAAACAAACCGGGGCTGACGTAGACGATGACAAGAGAAACACAGGGGTATAAATACATGAGGAAACGGGACACAGGTGAAACACAGAACGGGGCAGGCAAGTAGGGAGGGAAGTCAAACAGAAAATCACAAAGACCAAAAAATAAAACACCAAGGACAGTGTCGTGGCAGTTTCTACCACAATAAAGGAAAAAGCTTTAAAGTATTTGTCTGATCAATAGCGTAATTTATTTGTAACATATACTGTATATGTGGAGAACCAAAGGTACACAGTGAGCAATGCACAATCAGTTCTGAGGAGCCCGCGTCTCTGGGCCACCTAAATAGCTAAGGACATGAATACAGTCACAGCACGGGGGTTGGAGGGGTCACATTTTCAATACAAAGGCGCCGGCAGGTAAACGCCTTTTACGGAGGTGTGAGGCACGTGACTCTTTGTGCCACGGAAATGTAGAGTTCCATGGAAATGTAACGTTAAAGGAAGAGGTTCTTTTGTGTCCAGCCTGGAGGTGTGGGGGGAAGAACCGGTTTCTTCCTGGGGTTGATTGCATACACAGCGGGGGGAGGCGCCCTTGTGGCTGGTGCGTCGGTAACTAGTTAACTTAACCTAGTTTGCTACAACAACAGATACAAACACAAAGCAAACCACAACAGGGTAACAAAGGCTGAATTGTAGCGGCTTATCAGCGTGACTGGGGAGTAATGTCTTTAAGTTACTCCTTCATTTATTTGGCTTCAGGCTGTCTACACTGCCCACGTTTTTAGACACAGTAACACGCACGCGCCCCCCCCTATTTGAGAACCACTGAGATAGACAAAGTGCTGATTAGGGTGATATAAACAAATTTCCTGTTAGATTAAAATGGGCAGTACTGCTGATCACTATGGCAACAGCGTAATAAATATGAACATTTAAGGCGAGGCATGGAAGGTGAAAGTCTTGATTTTCACCTTCATGAAAATCAGGTTTCCTCTGCACCAGAGTGGTACCTTTCTGAGAAAGATTGCTTCAACATGAGTGAACTGGACATTCAGTTGGAACAATAAATTAAATTCATATAGAATAGTCTCTAATGCCCACATAAATAATCTGTATAAAATTATAAATTAAGGCAATATGTAAAAGAAAATGCCTTCATCCCTCCCTGATACTTATTTCCTTAACCATTTGTTGATTGATATTATGCAGGTTGCCGGGTTCTGCTCTAAATTATGTAATTTATACAAATCAAATGTTTTTTTTTTTCATTTTTTCATTTCAAATATTATTGACTTAAATTTAGTCGTTTTAAATTTGTAATTCAGGGCAGGGCTCGCAATTAACTTTTTTTCTTGGTAGCGCTTGTGCTCTTAATTCTGAAATTTAAGAGCAGAGTCAAGAACTTAGGAGCACAACCAAAAAGAGAAGCTTTTAACAGCGATGAAGGGAATTTAAACATCACATGCCACTTCCAGCCTTCTGTTGCATTTTAGATGCATTAGGCTACATTTTAACATTATAAATGGGACACCAGATTTTGTGCCTCCCAATCGCCCCCAACCCCCGACTTGCTCCGCCCCTGCTTCACTGCACTTCATAGTCTCCTCTCTCTGCACCTTCACTCTCCTCACCCTGTGCTGCGGGAGCTTCATAGATCACGCAACACACGGCAAACTCCTTTGCCAGAATCTTTGAAGACGTGTTAAACATTGCGTTTGTGACTTTACGTTTTGTATTTTGTGAGAGCGGCGAGGATTTGCTTTCAGCGCTGCACGAGGTGGCGAGCGGGTGGGGGGTGATTCTTCAACTATGGGCAAATCTGGCCTCTACATTTGTTGGAAAATCAAATTATGGTTTTCAGAAATGTTTTTTTCATATTGTGTTTCATTGAAATGCCTAGTATCACTTACTGATATTGGTTTTAATCATGGACATATTAATAGACCGTCAATACTCACTCCTCCCCATTTACCATAATGACCACTTTCGAGAGGGAAATCATGGCGGATTTACAGACTCCTCCTCCCCAGCTCTGATGAAGCATGTTCCTAATAAGGGCATAAGGGCGGGATCTTCACTGTAGACTCGGCCTTTGCGTGACGTGTAGCTCGCGCAGCTCCAATGCTAACAGTCAGACCCCCGTTAAGTAGGAGATTTCTAAAATGTATCCTACCATAACCAGCCCGGTGCCTCTAGTTGTGTCTAACCCAGCGTAATCACAGGAGGAATATCTAGCTCTAGACAGTTCCAAACAATTAGGCACCGGGCATTAAAGTTATTTTTAACGTGTCTAAAGTCCAATGGGGGCCTAGTGGGTATATGGCGGTACTACAGTAATGGCGGCCTCCAGTGTCATCGTCGCAAAGCAGAGCAGCCAGCACCCATTGGTTTTAATACAATAATTTGTTTAATATACATTTTTTAAAGTTTTTGACAAACATTCAAACTGAAGTGTCATTTCCATCACACTAATAAATTGTTGTTTTTTATAAAAAATGGTACATGCAATCCTTGTTTACAAAGTAATGTTTAAAACTTCATAATTAGATGTAGTATAACATGTAATTGCAATCATATGAAGTAATTTTAATAAGCGGATTCAGCATTTCACCGAGCACAAAGCATGCTGGTTCAGGTTAAAGGTCAGGACTACCCAGCTCGTATCCCAAACTGTGTACATGACTGAGTGTGACACAGATATTGATTATTTTGAGCGTTGAAAATCGATGTTTTAAAAGAATTTTAAAGAAACGGGGACACGGTGTTACTGGGGAGAGAAAAAGAACTTGTGGCCTTGCTAAACCAATAAATAAATAAAAAAGAACCGTTTGTATTCTCGAAAGGCAGCGTGTACTCAGTCACTGATTACTATGACAACGGACAGCGCCATTTTAGCGTGTTTCCTGTTACCAGACATCGCAATGGATAAATCAAGAATTACCCTACATTTGTCATGGAAAACAACATGATAAATGGCCGAAATCAGGTTTGACATTGTGCAGTCTGACATAGCAACACGTAGCAACCAGTTAAGCGTGGTTTTGGCACAACAGAAAGCAACAGGCAGCAGCAGCGTCACTTGTAACTTGTTTTGAGAGGAATTTCCATTTAAGCAGTGATTAAAACGAGAGAAATTACAGTATTGCCTCCTGAGCGGCAGGGACAGATCAGATCCACATCATGATATGGCTAACAATGCTCTCCTGACAAAACCAGACCTGTGAAATTACAACTTTTGTGGTTGCCTGCAAATAAGTATTAGGACAAATTTACAAATGTGCAGTTTTTGCTGTGTGATGGAAATGACGCTGAACCCAAGGGACAGGTTTTTTTTTGTAAAAAAGTATATAAAATGAAAATATTTTTAACAAATAAATTATACATAAAAAAACAAATCAACATTTCCCATGTTATATATAACATTGTTATTAAGACACTCGCATTGTATAGAATGTTATGATGGATTGAAAGTGCAAAACTGGACTGAGGGACAAGGGGTCTCCAATATAAACCAAGATTCAAACCCATATTTTATTATTAAAAATAATAATTGGTTTATAATCATTAGTTTCAGAGCTCATCTTAATGTAGTAATTTTGGATAATTAAAAAGATGAAAAAAATAAACACGTTTTTCTTATTTCTGCCCAGGACAAAGATTTCACATTAGTTGTAGAATCACCCTTGGACTGAAGTTTGCGCTGCTTCTCCGCCCGACATCCGAGCGACATTTGAGAGATCGTCCCCAGTCCCAATGAGTTTATGAATGACATATATGTTCCTCATTTTCACATAAAGAGACTACAGTTGCGTAAATACATTGGCTCATTCAATGAAAGCGGGCATAGGAATGGGAGCGGTGCACAGGCACACGCAGAGAACACAGGCTGGGCTGGTGCAGGGTGTCCCAGGCAGCGCGTGTGACCTGGAGGAATGACGGCGGCGCTGAGCCAAAAGAGAGAACAGATTGTAGTTTACGATAAGCTCTTAAACCAACAGAAAGTTTGCTGTTGCTGACGGGCAGCGTTTGTGAAAACAATGACACAAGCTTTTTTTAAGGTAGCACGAGGTTTTCTTTTAAGGTGGACCAGAGCATTTGTTTGCAGTCGCAAACATGCGAGTGATTCTATTTTGAGATCGCAAAGGCATAATTTTGGGAGCATATGCGTCGCAATTTGGAGCCCTGCAGGGTCTTAAAAAGGTCTTAATTTTTTCATTGCAAACTGTGCAGGAACCCCGTTTTTGGATGGTAATGCCAAGATAGAATTTTCTGCCAAATTTGGAAAAAATCTGTAAAACTACTTTTTTTTACCCCCATAAAAGTTTGTTCACTCTATCATTTTTCCCAACTGAAAGATGGTTAGATGTATTTTGAATTTGTTTTATCTTTGATATGTGAACTGTTTTATGGATGTGTTTCAGCCTCTTAGCCAGGTCACTCTTGAGATGGTAAATCTCAATAAGTTTTTACCTGGTTAAATAAATGAGATGCAACGCTGCACTTGAGGTAAACGGGAAACATGCTGACTTGAAGCACTTGCAATGATTGCTGGATCAGTCGTTTTTATTATTAATAAGCATATTTACTGAAGCACAATTGGATTTGCCAAATAAATTATTACGTTACTTCCAGAATTACCTAGGATTTTTAAAGTTATTAGATTAACTATTTTCATGATACTTAGATTTGGCATTTCTAGTTTGTGTTCTGCAGGAATTTCTAAGTCGTTTGTATTAGTGATGCACAATAATGCCAATTTGACTCGATAACCGATAATTTCCCATGTGCCAATACTGATAACCGATAATGACACCGATTTAATTATGAATATATATTTGCACTTTTATTTAAGAACCCAATGTAACAGTTCACATTTCTGCCCAAAATGTATAAACTCTACAAAAATATAGATCAAATAATGAGTTTTACTTTGGGTTTGGGTCTCCACCTTTTAAGCTCAGGGTTTTTACTGTTCCATTATCTGAGCAGGTCTGTCTCTGCTCATCTGTGTCACACCGTGTTTTCTGGAATGGAATCATCCAATGGCCCATCACAGGCGCATCAGTGGCACATGTGCCGCACGCATGAGCCGGCCCAGCCTATTATTTTTTTATTTTGTGCGCATTAATGTTATTAATTTCATTTTATTCCAATTGATATTTCGCAAGTCATCAATAAAGCTCTCACTATTAAATTTTATGATCTGTAATAAATTTAGGAGGCAGCCAGGGAATTTTAATTTTCCTGCTGCAGAAAATAATGTAATCACTGAACCAGTCAGACAGGACACTGCATTCCAAGGTCCAATCAAGATATCACCCTTATAGCCACATGGTCAGATACACACTAATATAAAGTTTCACATAAAAAGTTGCACAATGCACCTTTTAAGCTTAGTTACTCAAGTGCAACAATTAAACCGTTGGCCTCTGAAGCACCACACCTGACAATGATTTCGCAAACTTAATCCTTTATAATCATTTCCTCCTTCTTTTCAGATCTTGCAGAACATGGTTGGAACTGCCCTGATTATCCTGGTTGCCATTGGCTTCAAAACCAAACTCGCTGCCTTGACGCTTGTCGTGTGGCTTTTAGCTATCAACGTGTACTTCAACGCTTTCTGGACCATCCCTGCCTACAAGCCTATGCACGACTTCCTCAAGTATGACTTCTTTCAGACTACATCGGTGATCGGCGGGCTGCTTTTGGTGGTGGCACTTGGACCTGGCGGAGTGTCCATGGACGAGAAAAGAAAGAGTGGTAATGTTTCCTAGTGGGGTGGATTTCACAGCACCACTAAGTTCCCCCACTGCCAAGGACATAAGACCCCCAGTTCCTCCATCAGGGTACACTATTCTTTTTCCTTTTCCCCAATGTCCACAGACCACCTGAAAAGTAGATTTCTTATTCTGTTTTGCACCCAGAGTTGTTTAAGTTGACATATGCCATGTTTCTGACATCTTGCTCTCTGTAATGTTAAACAATGACAATGAAATGCCCATTTATTTGAATTCGAGCTAACTGAAGATGGGAAACTCTGTTAATGCAAAGAGAGGAAACTGTATGTTCTATGTACTGCAGAGATGTATTTGTGTCGTATTTTGTTGGAGAGCCATTTGTGGTGAAACGGTTACCATCCATGAATGAACTGGAAATGCGCTGTTGTTACGTCCCCCTCATGCACGCTCATCTTTCTTTCTGCCATTGGACTACAGAGTGGAGATGTGATCATTTTAACACCCCGACTCCACAACTTTCTTTGACTGAACGGACACTGTAGCCTGTCCCTCCTCCGGTCCCTACTGACTGGCATCAATGTGGGAGAGGAATACTTGTCTGTGGGGGACCTGGAGTTCTTTGTAGATCATTGGGTGGAGTAAGGACAATGTTTGCTCATTTAGATGTGCGATAAATCCTTGTTGGCCACATACTTTTATTGTTGTCTTTGGTAAATGCCAAAACTCGTAAACTGCGTGATTCCGGTCAACGATCGGTGTTCAACCAGTAACACAACATTTTGCCATCATGGAGTAGCAAAAAGAACTGAGCAGAGTCACCATCCAGTTTGTCTTTGCTCAGTGTTTTTTCGTGTTTTAAAAAAACACAAAACGGGGAAACTTGTATTAAGTTCAGACGTTTATTGTGCTTTTTTCCCCCTTTTTTTCAAAGTTCATGGCAAATGAAATAAAATTCACAACACAAAGTTACCCTCTCAGTCGCTTTGTACCATATTTTGTTTTTTATCTTGGGTTTGTGGATTACTGATCTTAAAACAAGTGTTGCCATTTTCAAAGGCTAAATATATTTTAGAAACATAACCACGAGCGGGTTAAAAAGGCGTGTATGATCTGGGGTGATGATGCAACATTGAGTAAACCCATTCATATACCAGAGCGTGTCGTGGTTCACGTGTTGAAGCTTCTCATCTGTCGAGCCCTCCGGAACGACGAGGTTATCCGCGGAACGATTTACCCCTAGCTTCTTCACGGTAAGTAATGGCGTCATGTTAGCCTACATGTGCTCAATGGGTAATCGCAGTCTTTTTATTGTCGTTTGTCTTCGGTTGTTAATTGCTGATTAGCTATAGATTTAGAGGCGACAACTCCTCACCCTCTGATCCTAAATTGTTTTAATGTTGGTATGATTGTATGTTTTAATGTTGACCGGACAGACCATTCTCCGCACACACACTAGCAATTCACTAGAAAATAAGCATCTTGCCACCATGGATCTAATAAAATAACCACCAACGCTCATGGCCAGAAAGAAATGAGGATGTGATGATGTCATCAGATCAGTCGCTGTGCTATTGGTCTTAAAAGTTATTAGTTGTGTATTTCTTAAATTAGCCCACTACTTAAAGGTGCATTATGGAACTTTTTACATGGAAAAAAAATAGATGGTAGTGCATATTTTATCTTTAAGTGACCCAGCAGCTGTATGGTGATGGTGGTTAGCATGGTGCCTTTATTTTCCATTAGCCTCTTTGATGCTCCAGGATCAATCTTTTTTAGGGTTCCTGGTAGGGTTTTCTGGATAGAATGCATGGGTAACAATGACAATGGCTCCATCAGCAATGAAAACTTCCCAATTGATCTAGGAAGTGGTCAAATATGCATTTTTGTTAAAATTAATTATATATTTTTTTGCCATAATGCACCGTTACTGGTACTATTTTGTAATTGCTAAACTACTTAACATCTGATAACGGTGTTCTATCATTCAGTCCAAAACTTTTTTTTGTTATTTTATATTATGTGCTTTACAGATTTTAACATTCCTTCACACTCACTCACCCTCCTACATAAACGAACACATTGTCACATTTATACTCACCCCACCATCCTCCCCGGGTGCACAACACATACACACAATAATGGAAAGTCTGAGCACAGATAAGCCATCGTAGAGCATTTGCCATGTTCTTATGGTTGTAAGAACATGGCAAATGCTCTATGAGTTGCCACTAGACTACAACTAGTAGAAGTGACAATCATGTTTCAACCCAAAATGGATCATTTTCAATCACCCTGTCTTTGATGTTGAACCATTTACAGTGAACAGCGCTCAAAATGTCCAAAGGTACAGTTGTTTGGCCTACAGTGGTGGACTGGACACATCCTGTATTCTGGTGTGGCTGAAAGAACAGGGATACGACGTCATCACATATTTGGTAAGATGGGGGGGGGGAGGTCAACACCCCACACAACCACCTGTTTTAAAGGGACTGAGATTTATGCACAACATTTGCCTCACAGCTGTCCAACTGGTTGCGCACCTGTTTAAAGGAGCGTACACACCAAACGCCACCACACCTCCAACTTCCATGTTAACCCTATGTCGATGTGCAATGTAGATAAGCAAAGCCGTCCGCGCGTATGAAGCGTAGCAAATGCGAGCGGATGAGGAAAAACGCGCGTCAAAGCCAGTGAGAACAGCGCGGTACACGAGCAGGGATGCCGCGCCCACTGCTTCATGCACTCAAGTAATCCAATCTACACGTGCGTTCATTTACACCTTTTTAGCCAATCAGGGACTGGGCTCAAATAGTGAGCACAAGTGTCACCTGTTACCTGCAGCATGGAGGACAAGTTGATCATCGCGGTTTGCGCTCGGCCTGAGTTGTATGACACGCCTCAAGGCTGTTTTATAGTCGAGCGGCCGGTCCCGCCCACTGCAGCCCCGTCTGCTTGATGCAAGCCAGAATCGTTAGAACCTCCGCGTAGCTCCTCTTCCTTCACGTTGTGATGTCAGTGGCGCCACCAAGGGGTGCTGACCGACTCCTGGCCACCCCATTGGCTACCCCACTGGCCAGTGTTAATTGTAGTACTGTAGTATCAGTTAGGAATATTTTCAGCCCAAATTCACAGCCAGCCATGCAAGCCGCTCTAGACCTTTGATCGTACACTGTAGCCAGCTCTCCCCCTCCCCCTCCCTCTCCCTGCGGCTGTTGCAATTGTGAAATTATGGCTGATAGTTTTGGTTTGCCACCCCAAGATTTTAAGTGGCCCCATCTGGCCACCCCTATGAACAATTTCTGGAGGCGCCACTGTGTGATGTATATTTTAAACATAAAAAGTGAAAACACAAAAGCACTAAATTATAGGAACAATATATTCATGAAAAATAACTTCAAAGAGGGAGACTGAAGGAGTTTGTTGTGTGTTCCTTGTTTTGCGAAAGGATCAACCAATCACCTCACTTGCGTTCTGCAGCACTGGCCGCGGAGTCACCTTGTGCAGCAGGTGCACGTCAGCGGCAGATGCAGCTGTCGCGAACTCCCTGATTGGTTCTCATGTGCGTCCAACACGTAAACGCGGAGCTGTCGCTGAAGTATAAAAGAGCCTTTACGTTGACGCCTGACGCTTGCAAAACTTGAAACAGGCGTTTCTCGCGAGTGTGAAGCGGCAATGTTTGGCGTCCAACTAGAGGCAGATGGGGCGTGGATGCACGTTTGGTCTGTACGCACCTTTAGACCCTGGCTAAAACACCACTCCAAAAGCTGCAGCAACCCCTCTATTTAGGTCTGATAATGCCAGCAAATCTGCCTGGATTTCTTTTGCCCCGGAGCATTTCAGAACTGCATGGCCAGCAGACTGTGACGTTGTGTACTGTAGCCCTCTCTCTGACTTTTTTAAAGTAGTCGTGTAGGAGATGGTTCACTAGTCCCACCATTCTCAAATTTGGATCCCAGAAACAAGTTCGAGATGTACAAATGCTGATTTAAGAACAGCGTTTGTAATTGCCTCATTTTTAGGCCTGAGGGGGCTCTTGTAATCGTATACGCCCAAAGTGTGCGGAGCCTCTCAAACATACACAAACGCACTCCTCTCCTCGTGTACGTTACGTGCACATGTATCAGAAAACAAACATTGTAATTCAACAGCAGTGTGCGAAGCGAAGCACACTGCTGTCCAATTACATGCAGACAATTGGAGCGCGAAGCGCTCCCCTCCTCTCAAACACTCACTAACGCACTCTTGTCGTGCACGTCGCAACGTAGTGCGCGGAGCGCACGAAAACAGCAGCGAAGCGCTGTCCCCCTGTCATGCGTAAACTCACCGTGTAAAACTGTGACACCTCTGGTGTGGGCCCTTTTATACTTATTATTGCAGCAAAATGACTGGGGGTATATGGCCAACTGTCATACGGAGGTGGATGACGAGCGCGTCAGTCTAGCAGTCTAGTCAGTCTAGCATTTAAAAGTATAATTCTGTCCCAGTCAGAGCAGAACTGCACAAAATGTCCGTTTATTTAATATACATTTATTTCAATCTTGGTGAGGAGTAAAACCATTAAATCTAATACAATTATTGAAAAGAAAAGAGAAAGGCCAGGCATAAAGTTATAGTTTATTGTGATTAAATATAACGGTCACATTACATTTAATCACATTAAACTACCATCCCTGGATCTCACGAATGATCGGTGCCTTTGTGGATCTTCACAGGATCAGGGTTCAAAATTTTGGCTAGTTGGCCACCGCTGTGGTAAACGATCAGTGTAGTTCAACCAGTAACACAACATTTTTCCATCATAGAGGTAGCAAAAAAACTGAGCAGTCACCAGCCAGTTTCATTTTTTCAAAGTTCATGGCAAATGAATTAAAATTAACTTTATTTAATTTAATTTATTGGTTTATTTGGTCGGGATAGTGCATGTTAATGAACATACATGGGTCTCATGCATGTAAACAAGCTTATTGTGTGGCCTATTGTACATGTTTTTTAGTGGTAGGGGAAACCGGAGTACCCGGAGGAAACCTACGCAGACGCGGGGAGAACATGCAAACTCCACACAGAAAGGCCCCGTCCAGGTGGGAATCGAACCAGGGACCTTCTAGCTGTGAAGCACAAGCGCTAACCGCTGTGATACCATGCCGCCCACACAAAGATACCCTCCCAGTCACTGTACCATGTTATGTTTTATTACATTTACGTTTTGTTTGATTTTGCTGATTTTTTGCTTGGGTTTGATGATAAAGTAGCATTTCAGAACTGCATGGCCAGCAGATTTTGACGTTGTCTAGCCTTCTCCCTGACTTTTTGAAAGTAATTGTGTGGGACAGAGGGAGACTTTTCATTTGGCCCACCATTCTCAAATTTGGATCCCTGAATTTACAAATGCTGATTTAAAAACAGCGTTTGTAATTGCCTCATTTTTGTTTTTAATTGTTGATGGAAACAACAATTCCATTAAGAAAATCTATTCTATTAAGATAAAGTCATCACAATGTTGGTGATGACTTTGAAGAGACAGTGGAAGATTTTGGGAGTCCTTGAGATTTTTTCTGCTTGCTAAGGGATCCCAGCTCCCAAATGCTTGAGAACCCTTGCTCTATTTGTCTATATTCATTGATTATTACTCTAATCATTGATTATTACTCTATTCACTGAGGAGAGTGCTAGAATGTACATGCTTGGAGAGTTGTTTTAAAAAGGAATGTAGTAAGAACAATGTTGTCCAACAAGTTTTTCTTTTAGTTAAGATCAAATCCAATGAAGTCACAATACTGTAACATGGTGGCCCACTGTGGAGCTCGCATATTCTTTGATTTGTTTTATCTGAGTGCTTAAGGTCACTCTACCACTAAAGCTGTGTTGGTCAGATGAGCCCACAACAGGCGCTGACGCTGGGTTAGGGTTGGAGATCAAATTGCAATAAAACCTTAATTACTATTAATAAATCACACATAAAGCACATGCAAAGAATCAATATTGTGTTGCACTCAAACCTTTGGTGCAAAAAGACAAGAGTTAACATTATAGAGCAATGTCGATTACATGTGTACAAGTTGATGTTTGCTTTTGCAGGCTGATATCGGGCAAGATGAAGACTTTGAGGTTGCTCGGAAAAAGGCAGAGAAACTAGGTGCAAAAAAGGTCAGTCTCAGATATATAGAATAGTTTTGTTTAGAAATAAGCTGCAATAAGCTTGTCTTCTTCCCACTCCTTTTAGAGCTAGACTGTTATTTTTTTTTAATTTTTTTTTCTGGCTTTTGTGCCTGTGTTGTGTAGCTCGAAATAAAAATATCAATCAATCAGAATACATTTGAAAATGCAACTATTCACTTACTTCCAATCATCAAATTAGATGTGCTCGCTTTGTTTTACTATGTCATGTTCATTTTGTTTTTATCTGATTTTAATTTACCTGTTGTAGAACTTTGAGGTTTCTTTGAAATGTAAAGTGCAATATAAATAAAATGTATTATTATTATTATTATTATGTCATATGTACTGAATGTCTGTTGCAGGTTTACATTGAAGATCTTCGTAAAGAATTTGTGCAAGACTTTATCTGGCCTGCTGTTCAGGCCAATGCTGTGTATGAGGACCGTTACCTGTTGGGCACTTCAATAGCTCGGCCATGCATTGCTCGACGGCAAGTGGAGATTGCTCGCAAAGAGGGCGCGGAGTACATCTCCCATGGAGCCACAGGAAAGGTAAAAACATTTGCTGAAATAGGCAGTAAACACAAATAGTTGCATTTTGACTGCATGTTTTGTATTTTTAGCTATTGCCCTTAGGTCTCTATCCTACCCAGAGGACAGTGTAATGCGTTTGTTTTAATTTTTTTTTACAGACTTGGCCTGTTTAAGCTGCAACCATTGTACTAAATGGAGGCAGCAAACAATCCAGAACTGCATCAGTAATGTTTCTTTTTGTATTTTAGGGAAATGACCAAATTCGGTTTGAACTCTCTTGTTATGCTCTCTACCCTGAAGTCAAGGTTAGTAATTTTCTTCACTGTCAAATACAACGTTATATCCATCAGCTATTCAAAAAACAGAGATAACTTTTTGTGAATTATTCCTTGTGTTTAGGTTATTGCTCCTTGGAGGATTCCAGAGTTTTACAACCGCTTCAAAGGACGAATTGACCTAATGGAATTTGCAAAGGTACTTTTTGAAATGTAAGCTACCGTGGCGGCACGGTAGTACAGTGGTTAGCGCTCGTGCTTCACAGCTAGAAGGTCCGGGTTCGATTCCCACCTGGCCGGGGCCTTTCTGTGTGGAGTTTGCATGTTCTCCCCGTGTCTGCGTAGGTTTCCTCCGGGTACTCCGGTTTCCCCTACCACTAAAAACATGTACAATAGGCCAGGATGAATATGAGTGTGTTTGAGAGTGCACATGGGGGACGACGGATGGAAATTAGCCCAAGGCTACAATCCGGTGTGGCTTGTTCATTAACTTGCACTGTCCCTACCAAATAAACCAATAAATAAATAAAATAAATAAATAAGCTTGAATAGGCAGTGTGGTTGGAAAACCGAGAAAACAACAGATGTCTTTTGGCGATTTATTAAAAGCATTTAACAGAGAATAAACAAGATCTTTGCAAAGAGGACGTGAATGACACAAGTCTGTGCATCACAGAATTGTCTGGTCCAGGCCCCACCTGTTCAGGGTGTCTGTGGGTTGTATACAGAAATTCACTGTGGAGGGTCATTGGAGGAAAAATACTGATGTACGTAAACAAGAAAGAATTTGTGTGACCAATAAAAACATTTAAATTCTTGTAAAGGTTAGGGCACCATCTTCAGCAGACGGTGTGTACAATGGAGGAACAGTTTGTTTGACTTGGTTGATCATGAAAAAATAGATAATAGTGCTAATTCATACAGGGGTGCTGTCTCGTTCACAGTCATTTTCCAGTCACAGCAGCAAACCTCAACTGTAAGAAGGAAGAGGGAGAGGAACGAGATACAAAAGCTTCTGAAAGTGTATATAGGTGTTGTTGATGCTTTGTCCCACTAGAGGGTGATCTTGTTCTTCCAGAAACAGAGCAAGCAATAACTAGAAGAGCAAGTTCACACATGACTTCCAATGTTTGTTTTTTTTACTTTTTCCTTAAAACATGTCAAACTGGGTGGTTTTTCTACACTCTTTATCTGTTTTCTTCATCCAAAGTAATCAGAAACATTTAATCTGTGTTTGGCATTTACAGAAGTATGACATTCCTGTTCCAGTCACTCCCAAAGCTCCATGGAGTATGGATGCCAACCTCATGCACATAAGGTAGGGAGCTTTTGATCTCTAGCTATATATTATACAAAAATCATTAGTGTGCTTTTATAATATTGTGTATGTCTTCTGTTTCTTTTTAGCTATGAGTCTGGGATTCTTGAAAATCCTAAGGTAATATCAATTATAATTATATTATCTTGTTCGCCTAATGCTTATATAATGTCATAATACTCTCCAGTGCTTTACCAATTTGTTGTCATTGGAATACGTTGGCAAATGCAATTATAGTGTTACTGCAACTTGAAAATAATGCCCCACGTTCCTGCGCCGGACCCAGCTCTCCCACAGTCCGATGTGTGAGACAGTTCTAAGCACTGCGAGTGTCAAGGGTCATAGTTGTACATACAGGTTGCCCCTAGTGACCCCCATCTCTTGCTCCCATCTCTTGGTGGCTCTGTCTGTGTCTGTTCCCCTGCACCCTGGGTCCTGTTGGGCCCTGGGAAGAACCCGGGACACACAGACACTGACTTGTCGTCAGCAACGCTTCGGCTAATTCCTGATTTCATGGGAGCGAGGGAGGGGGGAGGGTTAGGGCGATGTGCCCAGCTGGGGCCTCCTTGGTTCCAGCCACTACTTCTCGGGCCCTTATTGTTCAACTGATTGCGCCGCCGCGGGCTGCGACGTGGGAGGGGAACCATTTCATGGTGACACTGTGACACCAAAATGTCACCAGTAACAGTAAAGTACAAAGGGCGTGCAGCAGACAGATGAGCCGTAGTGTTAGGGGTGTCAGAGTGAAACGACTGCTGGAGTGAGGCTGTAGGGGAATGACAACGGCAACTGTAACTCACTGAGCTCCATCTTCCTCTTTCAGGCACTTTCCCATCCCTCTACCGGCGTTTTAGTGATAGGCCCCTCTATGTTTGCAATATTGTGCACTTTTCCTTTTGATTTTTACCCCAAAAATCCAAACCCCAGAAAAGGGATTTGAATACTTGAGGCACAAATTTCAAACTGAAGTTGTTCAAAATGATTATATAATGGATGCTGTAAATGCACTAAAAACAGGAAGTACTTATGCACATGCTGGTTGGTAACTCTTGACAAGTTGATTGTTTCACCTGAATGCCTTAAGTAAAATGACAGATTCAGAGGGTCATCTGAAAGAGGTCATCTTGTTCTGCGTATCAGCCGTCCTTTCTCCTCCTGTTACAGCCCTCGAGGCTCACTGTGCACCTCAGCTATTCAAGCCTCCCGTCTTCCCCCACCTGTAGTACAATAGTCTCTCTTTGCTCACGCCGTCACATGAGGAAATGTCCAAATGGTCGCTCATATGTTCTTTTACTGATAAGAGTTACCAAAGTTCAGGTTACTCTATGATTATTACACTGTATCCTTCCTGATAACCCCTAACCCCCTTTCTTCTGCATCGCTATCCCTGAGGACTTTATTTACTTACCTCTATTGGGGACATTAACTTAAGAGCCATGCCATGCTTTGGAAACTCTTTCATTGGGCAAGTACTTCAAGTAATCATAATAATGCATTTATTTACATGCATGAAAATCTCAAAGTGCTACAGCATTGATAAAAACATTTTATTTATTTATTTATCTGTTTATTTGAGCAGATCTGCTCAAAAGGAGTGGGCCGAAGCAAACGCTTATTTGCGCCCACCCCAATTAAAACATTAAAACAATTAAAGGCAGCAACAGCAGTAAAAAGCCGGCAGCAATTAAAGCTGTCATTCACAGGCTTTCCTAAACAAAAAGGTCTTCTAGTAATCCAAGTAATTTGCAGTCTGATCTCAGATGGTTGGTGGATGGCAACTATCCAGAGAATATTCATGTATCTAAAGTGACAGTGAGGAAATGTTCCATGTGCTTGCTCAGTTGTGCATTAGTTTGAAAATGTTTATCAAATCTCTGCAACGCTCCCTGAGGCAGCCAGACACTTACCCCGACTCATTAAAGCTTAATCTAAGTCTTAATTATGGTTTGTCAGAGGGCTTCCTTGTGCCTTTGATGATGGGGTTGATGGACCGCATTTTGTGTTGACCTGGACTAAAAGAGCGTGACGCAGACAGAGCCCCTGCTCACCTAGAGGAAATAAAAACTTGTTTTCTAAGTGAAGAGCTCAGTGGACAGACGTCTGCCTGTAGGGGATGGAAGTGGCTTGTAGGTGTGTGCATGCCACTGTGAATGTGTGCTCTGGAGCAAAGAGGTCAGAGACTGCCATGTCCCCTCTCTACCCCCAGCACTGATTTGTTTGACCTTTTAGTTCTTTGTGTCTCTGCAATAATGTTACAATTGTTTTATGATTCCATTAAGTATGTTTTTCTTGTTCTTGTATTGCATTTTAAATCACATATTAATGATTTTGTATGACTTTCAACCCACTTCTCTAAACATGTTTACCAAACACACATTTCTGAACTTTTTCATTCAGCCGTTTTCCCTCCTGCCACCTCTCTGCCTCTTTGGACTTCCTGGCTTCAATTGAAAACCAATGAGGCAGCTAACATGAGGAAAGATAGAAATGTATTGACTTTAGGTTCATACGTTAGAATTTGCATTTTCTGTATGGTTTATGTTTAGCACAACAATATGAAAGGAGAAAAGGCTGCGAAAGAACCTGCTCTGTGCTACATGATGGTGCGCTTCACGCCCCATTTCCCACCAATACCCCCTGCCCACCTTTTCCTCTCTTTCAGGGCCACGGCTTTGGGACAGGTCCACCTGCAGGGGGTTAGAATTGAAATGCATTGATCTTTCACACAAGGAACAAGCCTATTGCTGCGTGCTTCCCGTTTTGACAGCCGGGGCGTTTGATTCCTCATCAGATTCCAGCCATGTTGCTATTGCGGGTGTGAGAAATTCCCCTATAACGGAGCACATTTTGTCGGTATTGCATTTCTGTGTCAAAATCGTGAGTCCAGCAACATTTTCCTACGCAAAATGAGCGTGTGTGCAAATATACTTTTACATTATCTTGCATTATTTAAAATTCGGTCGGTCTTCCCCCTGTCTCAACGTTTGCATCAAAACGCTTTTAGAGTAGTGATTTTACCCCCTCTTCTGTTTGCTCTCATTTGGCATCTTTCAGGGTACTGAGGCAGAAAATAAAGGAGCTGGACAGACGCCTTCCAAGTCAATTTTGGTGTTTAGTTAAAAGGAAGGAAAGTGATTGCTCGTTTTCTCCTCGGTGACAGCCGGCGAGCGGATACCGATTAGTTATTGTATGATTTAGTGTCTGGTAAAGCTTTCCATTTAAATGCACCCAGTAGTTATTTTGCATAGTCCCCCTGCAATTTGTCTCAGCTCAGGAGACATTGGCCATCGCCTTGTCCTAATGCTGTGTAATTGTTGGCACATCACTGGATACATCAGAGCAGCACACTTCTGTAGGCCGCTGCCGTGACTTACTGAAATTGCTCCCAGCTCCTTCCGACTGGAATGAAGCAGCAGATATAAAGAAAAGATGGCTTTTTCACTTAAATTTATTTATATATTTATGTTATACACATTCTTTGAAAGGAGGGCGGGGAAATTAAGGGTTTTACAATCTCTATATATTTTTGAAAATGTATATTAAAAAGTGAATCAAGAAATATTCCTAAAAAGCATTTTCTGATATTTTTCTAATTTAATTTATATATGAAACTCTTTACCCTATTGTATTGCTTTGCCCTTTCTGCGGAGAATATCATATCAGTGGAGTTCTCTTTCATTTCTTGATGGCATTTTCAGGTTTTTCCGGATCGTTTCATCTTATCTTGACCATCTCTCAGGTCGGCCTTTATCATCCCTCACAATAGTCTTCCGCTCAGTGCGGCTGCCTTTTCTGAAGTGTCAAAAGGTCTCTGTTATTCACTAAATGGGTATTGAATGAGTGCAATGGAGAAATTGAAGTGTATTTCTGTTATTGTTGTTTTTTGGTATTTTCAGAGCCATGCTCCAGCTGACCTGTACCTGATGACCAAGAGCCCAAAGGACTCCCCCGACACCTCTGATGAACTCGAACTTGAATTCCAAAGTGGTCAGTGTTGCTCTGGGTCACCTGTTGAATCTGCTCATTCAGGATGGTTTCATAACAATTTTGATTTAATGAGGAAAATAATCTCTGTTTGTATTGGCCATTTGCAATAACCTGTATCAATAGGCGCATTTCTGTGTGTAGTTTGCAAGTTCCCCCCAGCCTCCGGGTGCTCTGATTTCACCCATTAACCTTAAAAACATAGCTTTGTAGTTCAAACAAAACCTAGTTCATGTTCTGGAGATTGGTTGCCGACCTCTGCTTACATTAGGCAAGGCAAGTTTATTTGTAGAGCACAATTCATACACAAGGCAATTCAAAGTGCTTCACAGTTGCATAAAATTACAAGAAAACAGATAAAAATCAATCAATAAAACATCAACATAAAGTTAATCAGTTACAGTAAAAGGCAAGAGTGCAGATAAAATACTTTCAGTTTTTCATATGCACGGGTAAAAAGAGCTGTTTTCAGCCTGGATTTGAACATTGTCAGAGTTGAGGCCTGTCTCACATCCTCATGAAGACTGTTCCAGATTTTAGCTGCATGAAACTGAAACGCAGCCTCACCGTGTTTATTATTGACTCTGGGAACCACCAGGAGACCCCTCCCTGAAGTTCTCAGGGCCCGAGATGGTTCATACGGCTCTAACATGTCAGAGATGGACTTTGGTGCTAAACCATGAAAAGACTTGTACACAAGCAGAGCTGTTTTAAATTCTATTCTCTGAGTGACAGGAAGCCAGTGCTGAGACCGGAGGACTGGACTAATGTGGTCGTATTTCCTGGTTCTTGTCAGGACTCGAGCAGCAGCGTTCTGGATGTACTGCAGCTCTAACAGCTCGTTTAGAAAGGCCAGTGAGCAGGCTGTTACAGTAGTCTAACCTGCTGGAGACAAATGCATGGATGAGTCTCTCTAAGTCTGGTTTTGACACTATTCCTCTGATCTTAGAGTTATAATTGATCTGGCTGGGACTCTGGCTACAGCTAAAAACTAGCTCGACTGTCCTCTGTCACTATTCTTGACCACCCAGACTCATCCACAAACCTTCACAACTCATCATGGTCTAAAGCTGCCGTGTATAAGCCTGGGGCACACACAGGCCGGAAGCTTTAAGTCTAATACCCTGAGCC
Source organism: Neogobius melanostomus (assembly GCA_007210695.1). NCBI lineage: Eukaryota > Metazoa > Chordata > Actinopteri > Gobiiformes > Gobiidae > Neogobius > Neogobius melanostomus. The sequence goes on along the minus strand of VHKM01000221.1, from coordinate 2,430,781 downwards.
CTGAGGGCCTGAGAAACATTCATTATATATGATGCCATGAGGTTTGGCCTCTGTAGTAGAAAATGTCTCATGTTTGCATAAAGAGTAAATGGCAAGAAACATCCCAGCCTGGGGCACTTGGCCCAGATGTCCCCTCATTCCTGGTCTCTTGTAAAGGCTGAAGACCCCTAACTTCAATGACAGAGAGACACTAGCTCCTCTGATGGCTCAAGCCCAGTAGACATTTAATGGCCTTTTAGGATTATTTTAAGGCCAGTCCAGAAGGTTACTTTTATTTCTATTATACAATGGATGAAGTGATTTTACTAAACATTTCCAAACTAGGGGTTCGGTGCCAGATCAGCAGGAGACGAAATCTGCTTTTGTACAATGTCCAGCTAGTTTCGCGGGCTCTTTGCTTGTCTTGCTCTATTTTCACACATATTCTCAGTGCCTTTATTGAGCACCCTACGACAAAAGCTGTTTTAGTTGTCCACACAAAGGCTGGAGCCTGCTCCTCCCTCTGAGCACAAGAATGTTTCATTTCATTACCCCTCCCACCTTTTCATCCCTGCCATTCTCACCAAAGTTTTCTCACTGATTAAAAAAAGAATATTTAACAACAGGAACCTTTTCCCCGTCAAACACTCTGTTCCCTGGTCCTCTCACTAGGAAAATCATCCCTCCCTCCTTTCATGCCAAAGGACTGGAGAGGAACAGGAGACCGAGAGGAAAAATGTAAAGCAGTAATTTTTCCTACAACTGTGTCTGCGCTGCCATTGTTTGCACTGTTGGGCTCCAAATAACTGAAGAAAGGGATTGCCAGGAGAAAAAGGCCCTTTAGTGAATGATCAGAACCTGCAAAGTGGAGAGAGGAAGAATAAAACGAAATAGCCTGGCACTTCACTCCCACGTTCAGACACTCGCTTAATTTGTTTGAACTTTTAATCTAATTATTAGTAATCTGGGAGGGGTGGAGTTTTCAATAATACCGGTCCATACTACCCATTTTTTTTACTCCCATGGGAGCCAAGTTTCCCGTGTTATCAGAATGGGTTGTCAACAATGCCCCTGTCGAAGAACATTTGTCAAGTCCCTCATGTGTCATTCCGATGCAGGCCTCTTAAAAGCCTGCTGATGAACGCCTTGTCTTATCTTTTTATTTGTGTCATTTTATGCAGTTAATACAACATTTTCAAATAAAACACAGGAGCTTAGAATATTAGGCACATTTTAATGCTTTCATTTGCATCCGTTTCTTTGCGGCCTGCACCTTTTGGCCTGTGAACAAACAAGTCCAGGACAGTGATCGATGCACACTTGGTGTAGTCGGCCACAGGGAGGAAGTGCATTTTGTGAACATGGCAGTTTTGTCTTAGCAGGTGATGAATCTGCCCGTGCTTTTGTCTCCCGCACATGTGCTAGTACACACAAACAAGCAGCGGCGCAAAAAAACTGGCAGCGCAAAAGAGGGTTTGGGCTAACAAAGCTCTGTGTGTAATTGCATTAGGTAAAGGCCTGCCCACGATTTCACAGTTTTCAAATGAGCCAGGCCTTTGAATTTATTAGCTGTTCACACCACCGCCTTTTGTGGTGCCTTTCACTTTTAGATGAGCACTATTGAGGCCAATGACCGAGCTAACGAGCAGTTGTCAGCAGATTTCGTTCAGTTTACCTTTGTTTGTTTTTTTGTCCACATTCTTTTGTAGATAAATTGTGGAGCTCTACTTTGTTAAATGTCTAAATGAAAGCAAATAGTTTAATTGTAGAAAAAAGAAGCATGCAAACCCCCACAACATTAAATTTGTATTTTTATCTTATTATTCCATCTTGTATAGCAGTGCTGTACAGTAAAGCACAATATTTTTTTTTTTATGTTTGTCTCACATTTTGAATTAACAATTAAACCCCTATTTATGTTGTCTAGGAGTGCCTGTCAAGGTGACAAACACAAAAGACAATACATCCAAGAGTTCACCGTTGGAGATCTACTCTTACCTTAATGAAATCGGGTAAGTCTGTACTCGTGTCACATATGTCTTAAAAGATCCTTATAACTAGAGATGCCCAATATATCTGCAAATCATACACTGAAAACAAAAACGCACGGCAATTTTAAAATGTGCAAAAGTTCAGATTTTGTCCTAATTTTGTTCCATGTGAGTTTTGATATAGTCCTTTTGTAGTATTTGTTTAATTTCTTTGGCTTTACCCAAATCTAAAAGCTCCTCGACTGGAGAGCTTGGTCAGTGTAATGCCTCATTTGAAAGCTGAAACCTAGAAAACTGATCGTGACTTTTTTTGTCGCCACGTTTTTAATCACATTTTGTCGTGTTTTCGTCTCTTTTTTTTTTATATATATAATTGTTTTGGTTTTGTTTTTTGTTGCTGTTCCATTGCTATTTTCATTGCTTTTTTGTTTTTGTTTCGTCTGTTTTTTTGTGGCTTTTATATTGCTTTTCCATCACTCTTAAGTCATGTTTTTGTCTCTTTTTTATCATCACTCTTAAGTCACTCTTTTTTTATCACCTTTTTTGCGTTTAAAAATGTTTTTGTTTTCCATCACTTTTTTGACGATGCGGAAGAAGTTTTTAGATCTGGGTAAAGCCGAATTGGAGAAAATACGCTTGGTTAAAGTTGGGGGTGAGAGATTAATAAAAAGTTACATAACTTACTTAAAGAGGGGGTATTATGCTTTTTTCAATCACATAGCACCAGTCTATAGCATACTACAATGATGACGTAACGTTCTGTTGGTCTGTATATGCAGTAAATTAAAATAACTGCCTTGAATAAAATTGCTCTCTCAAAATGGCTGTACTGAACGTCTTGAAATAGGCCTCTGTCTCTTTAAGAAGCTTTCCGACACGCCCCCTTCAGCACACTGCTGTGGCATTTAAACAACACTACTGTGTGGGGAGGGGGCTCTGCTGAGCTGAGGAGCAGTGGTTGGTGGCTTGGCTGGTGACAAAAGGTCCAGAGGCGTCTCCAGGAGGTGGGGGCGTTCCTAGGAGGACTGAGGCATAGCTACACCTAAAATGGCTGCCGTCTAAGTTTTTACTGATTACACAAAAATATGTGAATGAGCCAAGGCAACACTCCAGGCATGTGTTTAATGAGGGAATGACATAATAACATGATATAAAGCTTGAAAAAGTCAATTTTACATAATACCCCCCCTTTAACACCTTTAAGTTCACCACCGTAGGATTTATGTTTATCCATCGCTGCTGGATACAATCTCACCAGAGTTCTCTTCCTCCTGTGTTTTCTATTTGCTGTGCTTTCAAGTGGTCCAGTGTATGTTTTAGTGTAGAATAAAAAGGTCTTCTCTCTAAAGGTTCTCTGGCTGTTGTCTTTCAGGAGTAAGCATGGCGTCGGGAGAATTGACATTGTGGAAAACCGTTTCATCGGAATGAAGTCCAGAGGTGAGTTTTACCTGAAGCGTATTCATCAAGATTTGTATTCTTCGGCTGTGCCTTTTCATTCTGACAGGAAGCTTCATTGCCAGAGAAATAACTACTCAGTAAGGACAGGCGATAATATTTCCCCCTTCTGAAATATGTCTCAAATCCTTTTAGAATCAAAAGCTTTCATGTAATTTGCAGGTGTTTGACATGAGTGCTTTATGTGTCATTTTTTTCCCCCATTCCATGCGGTGAAAGTGGATCGAGCACAAAACACTTCCACCTCAAAGGAAATATGATTTTTCTTCTCTTGGTTCACCTGAAGTCAAAAAACAAAATTATTTGCATCCACTTCAGGTTAAAAACACCCTCAACGTCGATCATATTTATTGGAAACATGTTTTCTTTAAGACTGTTGTTTTTAAATACAGTTAGTCCGGTTCGCTATGTAATTTCGCCGGATCTTTGTGGAGAGTATCAAAACTATACATTTTTGAAAACTTTATTAAATAAGCAATCAGAAAAACAATGCTTCCATGTGCTCTGATATGTAAAAAAAAAAAAAAGGTGCGATAATAGCATTTATATGGAGAGCAAAAAACGTACAATTTGGCAGAAAATTCCATTTGGACGTTCCAATCAAAACAGTCAATGAAACCCTTGTCATATGTTTCATGGAGTTACCATAGCGATGACGAGAACTCCCCATTAATGGAGAAGTGGTATAATTGCACAATTTTCCAAAATGACAAGGGCAAATGGAAACATTGTTCTTATACCATAAGGTTTCCAAAAATATACAGTTGTCACTAAGTCCTTGGTTTTACTAAGTCCTTGGTTTTACGGAAACACAAAGAGAAAAAAAACATTACATTGTGATATTTCATTAAAACATTTCAACACTACTTTCAATTAAATTAACAAAAATGGTCAAATTGTCTTTTCATCAAGACTTGAAATGACTAAATCAGGATAAAAGCTCGGCTACAATGTAACTAAATTCAACCAGGACTAAAATTGAACTCATGAACATTCTTATGCGGCCATGTTGGCACCGGTAAATCTCACTCAGAAGGAACAGCGACATCGAGATATGTAAAACTAAAAGCATTCAAATATTTATGTATTTCTGTCCAGATGCACTTTGATACTTTTTAGAATACTCCAGGCAGCTTCCTCCTTCTTCTCTGGCACACAACGGACACACGCCTCCTCACAACTCGATGTGTTTTGATTGAGAAATTGACCGGCCGACTGACAGCGGATATAGCTCATCTTGGCAGGTAGAAATTGGAAAATAGGAAGCCCACTTTTCTCTCCGCTCTCCCAACAAAAGATCAAAGCTTTCTCCTCCGCAGCTGTAAAAAAAAAAAAAAAGAAGAAAAAAAGAGGTGAACAAGCGCTCCCGTAACTACCATTCACTGTACACACACGGGCCTCCTCTGGATTGGCAGTGTCATTGCACAATAGACAGGCAGCCGGACAGAATGGGGAGTTGTCACACGCGCTCGCCTTGGGTCATATTTGTTTGTGCTGGGTCGTTGGAGGCGGCAGACGATTGTAATGGTCTGTCCAGGATGTTGTCACTGCGCGGAGAAGAAAAAAAAAAAAACACTGTGTGCAAGGAGAACGTTTCCACAGTCTGTCTCGTCATTTCCACAGAAGTGACGGCTTGAAACTTGATCACTGATTCAAATGTTTATCATAATGCACCACCTTGATACTCAGGCTAATATAGTAATAGTAATAATAATGATAATGTTTCCTCTTTTTGATTTCAGATCAGTATAAGAATTAAGAACATGCAATAACCTAATGAGAAAAGTTACAATATATACAAAACTATATAATATCAAAGACAAACTACTATAAAATCAGCCATTTTTAGTGAAACTAGAAACTTTCTTTGGTGGAGTGATGTAAAAGTGAAACATAAATTCGAAATTATAGGGGAAAATAGATGAAAATTGGAAACTTGTTGAAATAAAAACCAGCAGACATTTACCTTTTACAAGCAAAGTTAGTGCTGAATCAAATATAATGGAATGTGATAATAATAGTAAAACCCTCAAAATGGCACCGGTTTGTGGAATTCATAAGTCATTTTCAATAACGGAAGACACAAAAGAAGAGTCCTTTGAGTCAATATTTGGTAATAATCATAAGTGTATATACTGTATGCTCGATTGTATATGATAGAAGCAGCCTGTACGGCATTCAAGCTTTTTGAAAACGTTTGCAGTCACAATAACGGTTGGTTACACATCAAAGCTGCACAATTGATCTCAGAGCTGTGTGTTTCAACCAATGAATAGCACTTAACACTGATCACATCCATGCTGCATATTATTTTATCACTGTATGTACTTTGGAAACGTTTACATTAATTGGTCGCATTTTGGCCACAGGAGATTAAGTCGGTGCCTAAATATGTTAAACACCATACCTGTCCTACAAAAGGCTGCAACATCCACATTTAATACGCCGTTAGCTGTAAGCTTTATTGCATTTCATTGTTTGCTTCCATCACTTAAGCCGTCTCTGTTTCGAGCTCTTAAGCCAAGTTGGAGGGCAGGTTTAACTTATTTACCTACATGCCTTCGTTTGGCTTGGAATTACCTGAAAGTCCTCACGCTCTCCACCTTTGAGGCAATTAGCTACATTACTAAGCTTCGTTTTTGTCCAGCAGCAGAAAGTGAGTGGTTGTTTAGTATCAAGACCACGAGCTGCACATTTAGGGTTTTACTGTGTTTGTGCTTCACTGATCATCAGATTGAGCAGCATTCATCTGTTAAATTTCGAGAAATGGTTGTGTGGCGCAAGGGGCTGTGTTGTCTGGAGAAATGGCAGTCTGGAGGGACACTTTTGTGGAAAACCTTTAAATCAGAAAGTGCAGTTGTCGTCTGATTTGACACCAGATGGAAAGAAGTCCAGACTTTCAGCTGTCATAAAACATGAAATGGAGGCCTTTTGCGAATTTCCTATTTTTTTGTTCGACGTGGCAGGTAGCGATCTTTCTCTCCTATTGTCTTAGTTGGCGTTTGAGTGACTGCTTCATTTTATCCTCTCATCTATCTCATCTTTTCTCCCCCCCCCCCCCCCCCCCCCCCCGGAGTATGAGTCCAGAGGGGTAAATTACAGGGTAGACCGAGCCCTGGTCCAGACTGCAAGCTGGCAGGGGCCTGCTACCCTGTCATTTATCCGGGACACGCGCCTCCATGTTTTTTGAGCTCTGAAGACCTGTCCATCAATAAGCTGTCAGGACCATGACTAATAGAGCTGCAGTTGTCCAAATGAAAAGAGCTTTTTCCTTACCTTTCATCGGGGTCTTATGCTGCCACAAATTGCTTGGATCTTTCTGAGAGTGAATTACCATTGATAAACGCACAGTACAAATATTTATATTAGTAATATTTTTGCAGACTTAAATTTGACTAAAACTAAATTAAAAGTTGCTAGTGAGACTAAAACTAAGACAAAAATGTCCAGATAGTTTCGTCTACTAAAATAAGACTAAATCAAAATGAAAAGAAGAGGCTAAAATCATTCAAACTTACAATGACTCCTCATATCATTTAAATTCACTGCCAAAGGAACAACTCTGTGCTTTGTTCATGTGGGAGAAGCTTCATAAATCAGAGGACCTTGATTAAATATAATTATAATAAATATTATAAAAGTAAAGTCGACTAAATTTGGCTTAAATTTAAGAAACATTTTTAACTAAATCACGACTAAAATTAAACTTCATTTTCGTCAAAAGACTAAGATTAAAACTAAATTAAAATGTGTTGTCAAAATTAACACTGCAAACGCATAATATGTCGTTGCCATGGTCACGTTTGCTCAAAGAAGCCAAATACACCTGAATAAAACTGCTGTGTGACTCATTTTTAGGAATATATGAAACGCCAGGTGGAACTATTCTGTTGAGCGCTCACCTCGACATCGAGACCTTCACCATGGACAAAGAGGTTCGCAGAATCAAACAGGGACTTAGCGTCAGGTTCTCTGAGCTTGTCTACAATGGTAAGTCATTTTAGCATATAAGCTGTTTCTTTGTATGAAATCTGTTAAAACAAAAAACATTTTTCCATTCAACAAACCGATCAAAGCATTTATTTCTTTACAAGAGTTTACAAGAAGTTGCCAAACACAAGGTTTAAATACATCAGGTCCACTTCCAAATGCTTTTGTTAACTCACTTCTCAAACATGTTTATTTATCAGGCTTTTTGTAACTGTTTAGAGGCAATAAATGACCAGAAATGTTACACAGTGTGCCTTTAAGTGTAAAAGCCATTGCACTTAAAAGACATGGTTATTTTTTCATGCCAGGACCAATTACATTTTTGCTTCATGTTTGTGTGTGTAAGCTCAGGTGTCTTAATCCTCCCTTCTGCTCGATGTCCAGACTCGGCACCTTTATCCACATAATAGGATCAGTGCAATTAGAGCCCCAGCACTAGGCCACTTCAGTCATACCCTCTGGAGACTCGACACGTGCATGCATTATGGCACTACCTCCAGGACGGGGGGCACAGATTAAACTCTGCAGCCACCGCACACTTTATCTTCTGTTAACTACTCACCTGTCTTTGCGATTGCTTTGCATCAATACCGTGTGCCATTTCTGTGGTTAATTAGTAGCATTAACATTGTTCCTTTTATCAATGTCATTATTAAAACATGGAGAAAAGGCCGCACCAGCTGCACCAATTAGCCATTCTTTGTGAAGTAACCGATCTCTTTCAGCAGGTAGAAATAACATCTTCAAAAATAAATGACACACAGCAAATGATAGTAAAAGCACAGTCTGTGTTTGCTTTCATTGCCAACACCACGTGCCAGTTCAGTACCGGCGGAAATGGGGTAGGATTGTGTTTTTGAACATGACCAGACAATGAGGTGGAGGTCGGCTGCTGATGAGATGAGGACCCCTGCTGAGTGGGGCGTTCCTGACCTCTGAACAGATACTGTCCTGGGCCCATCTGTCCAGGAGACTGACGGCCCATTTCAGGGAAACGAGGGCCCGGAGATGAGGAAGCTTGGAAGGAGGCAGAAAAAGAGCTCTTGTTAAAAGAGGATGGGCGTGTTTGTGGGAGAGTTAATCAAATATTTAAATGCTAAAGCAATCAACTGTTTAATTTAATTCAGGATGTCTTAATAAGTGTGCACATTAGTGGATAAATCTTGTTTTTTATGCTTGTTTAACACACACCAGGCATCACTCTCATTGTTGTCTCTTTTAGGTTTCTGGTATAGTCCAGAATGTGACTATGTGCGCCACTGCATCGCCAAGTCTCAAGAGAATGTTGATGGCAAAGTACAGCTATCTGTCTTTAAGGGACAAGTTTACATCCTTGGGCGTGAGTCACCCAAGTCCCTCTACAATGAAGATCTGGTCAGGTACGTACAGGCTCAAACTCAACGGGTAATGTATGAGTTCAGCTCTGCACATGCTCTCTCTTGGCCTTGTGCCCAACTTCTTCAACCAAAAACACACTTAAGTGACTTTCCTTCACAAAGACATCTGAGAAGTGTCAAGCCCAGTTCCTGGAGGGCAGCCCCTCTTCTGCCCCCTCCTAACTGCGATAACAGTGGGTTTGTTCAGAAGGATGACCCCCAGTGCCCTCTGGGCAGGCTGAACACTGACCAAAGCAAAGCCCTCCATATGCCTCTCCAGATCCACTTGAGTCCCTCTTCTCTCTCATACCCTGAAGTCACAGAGCTAATGGCGTTTTCAGCCAGAGGAGAGAGCTGATTTCACTGGGCTTTTAACAGCAAGTACAAGGCAGTCATGCCTGTTAGGCAGGTCACAAAGAGTTAGGCCATAGCAGACTGCTCACTCAGCCTTTTTCAGCTAAAGAGTGAAAGGATCTGAATCTGAGATTTGTCCAATATTGTATCAGTTTTATAAATTTATTACCTACATAGTTTAATTAATCATTGATTGACGGCATCCATACTGACAGAAGTTGTGTATTTTAATTACAAACTCCTCGGGGCATTGGCAGATGAACATGAGGATTATAATGAAGCTCATTTTCAAAGTCCATAGAAATTCTGCCTTAAAAACTTTCGATGTCAGCTTTGCCACACTCAGTTTCCACAAACATGATATTCTGTATTGTCCATTTTGATTGGCTGACCGTAACCTGGTTACCGGCTGAATTCTCACGATATTTGTAATTCACAAACACGAGAGTCCATCTTGTGCTGCTCCCGCTGATCGGTTTTTAATACCGATCCACCAGTAGTTTGGGCAAATGGGCCGATATCATGGCAGGGCTGCCGTAAGAAGGCAGGTGTAACTTATCATGTTCATTTGTATCAATAAAAATGTCTCCTGTTGTTGAAATAAGATAAGACTTTATTAATGATCTCTATTGATGATTTATTGATATTGACTGTCTCTGTTCTGTGCTGTAGCCTACTGCATGTGCCTATGTTGTATTGTATGTAACTATGTTTGTCTAAATCAGAAAACCAATCAGCGTAATTCTATTTACTTTTAATTAACCTTTAAAATGTACGTATTTATTATGATTCTTTGTGTCATAAAATAGTGACACCTGTTGGGCCCTTTCCTTTACAGTAGTACAATAGAATACAGAGTTGTTTTTTCATGGCGACCTGACTAAATGATAAATACGCAGAGCATATTTGGTCGTGAGAGCCCCTCTGACATCCTGTTGTCGCTCAGCAGGCTTCAGTAAACAGCATCATTAACGCAGCTGTATAACAGAACCGTTTTTGCACTCGCATGAGACAGAAATGTCAGCCTGCTCGCTGTCCGCTCTCTCCACTCTCGATTAGACGGCAGGGATCTTAAGGGGATACACTGAATATCACATGCTTGCACACACACTCACACACACACTCACAAAAACTGGCATATTCTTTGAAGCCACTCACTCATAATGGTGCTCAGGTGCCGAGTGGGGAGCCATGTATTGAGAGTTGATGATTTAGATGTCGGTCTTTTCTTTTTACTGTGTTTATCCTATCATTTGTTGGCAATTTCCTCCTTTTGCTAAGTGCTTGTGAAGAATAAGCGCAGGCTGTACATTGAAGTTGGGGGTGTTGAGCACAGGAGAAGGCTCAGTCAGGGAGTGTATTAAGCACTGCAGGTAGAAACTGCTGTAATTATATAGCACACGTAGGCACTCTTTGTCAAGGACCCGCACACTATACGAAAAAGTGGCCCACTTAAGCTGCCTGAGCAACAAGGATATGACAGATTTGGTTGAAAAGACTAAATCAAAAAAAGATTTAAAAAGATTCTCTTTCAGAATCTCCAGGGTTTTGGTTCAACACACAGTTGATATGATGGGAATTTTAAAATGTCTTATGTGCATCTATTGTTGTCTTGTCTGTACAATTGTGTGTTCATTCTTTTGCATTGATTCGGTTATTCATTGAAAAGAAAATAGGACCAGGAAATTATTTCAAAAGAGCAGATTATTGGCAATGCCATTATACCGGGTCGTCTCATCAGAACTGACACCAAGCATTTCTTATTAATTTTACTTGGTATTTGTCATAAAACATGCTTTTTTTCTTCTTTTTTGTCATACTTCCCTTTTAATTACTTCCACAGCATGGATGTTCAAGGAGACTATGATCCATGCGACGCTACCGGGTTCATCAGGATCAACGCCGTCAGGTCTGTATTTCAATATACAAATCCAGCTTTTCCAAAAATAAAGCAATATTAATAGACTTTTAACAATCAGTACAGGAAGGAGGATAATCGCCTATGTGTTTAATTAGAAGACTCTCCAAACCAAAGTTCCTTTTTAGTTTAGAGCGCTTACACCAACCCTATGGTCAGGAGATACCACAAAGCTGATGAGGCTCCATTGTGCCTTTTAAACTCTCTCCAATCTTCCGCCTGACGCACAAACGAGGCGAACAGGGTGCCGCTTAAGTCGGCGTTAGAACGACGGGGGGCGAATGGGTCTTAAACAGGATGAGGGTCACCAACTGGGGCTGAGCGTGCACAAGCCTACTTACAGGCATCAGATGTGCGCTTTTTGTAGCTCCATATAAAGATATTAACATTTAGGCTTAGGTTTCTTTAGTGCACGTGATTAAGAAAATTCATTTGTCAAGTCATTGAGCCGAGATATTTCTTTGCACATTCGAAAAGGCCTATTGGAAAATAATATAAAGTGCCCTGATCCTCATCGCCGGCCAACTCTTATCAGCGTAAACATTGATCAGAATGTGCATGGCTCCAACACACAGGATGAGCATTTTAAGTTCAGTGTGGTTCTGAATAGTGTGTGTTCTGCTCCAGTCCTCGTTTCAGTGCCTCAGAACGGCCTCAGACGCACAATATCAGACACACACAAGCTCAGGCGCAAACTGACATGATTTTAGCAGGGTTTTTATAATTATCCTAGTTATCCAGAGTGGTGTTGTTTTTTTTAAATTCATGCAGTCCTTATGTTTGAAGAGTCTAGTGGCGCTAGGCTAGTGCAAGGCTAGCGCATTTCTACGGTAACAGTTAGCCTGCATTAAAAACAGTCTGACCCATTCAACAGTGCACCTGAGGCAAATCACTTATAACGCCAGACTAACGATATCAATGTCTGTGTCAATAGAATAATTTTTGAAATATAACTGACCTTGCATCACATGAATTATCGCATTTTGAGGGACTATTTTCTCTCGGATCACTCCGCCGCTGCGTAGCTTACAACCACGAAGCTGATGCTGCTCAAATATAAGTTATTATAAATGCAAAATGGTTACAATTATTCTGTCAACAACACAGACATTGATATTGTTAGTCTGGCGTTATAACTGATTTGCCTCAGGTGCACTGTGGAGTGGGTCAGACTGTTTAATGCAGGCTAGCTGTTACCGTAGAAATGTGCTAGCCTTGCACTAGCCTAGCACCACGAAACTCTTCAAATATAAATGAATTATTTAAGGCTTTTAATCTGCTGTTTCTATGTGTGATTTTACTACTGTATTTCTGTGAAGCGTCTTTGAGTGTCTTGAAAAGCGCTATACAAATAAAATGTATTATTAATTAAAAAAATATCTCCAGAAATCATCAACACAAATGAGGCCCTATGTCAAAAATCCTGAAATATCCCTTTGAAAAACATAAGTCTCACTCACTTTTTCCATGAACTAACTTATTAATTGTATTACATTGATTTTATTTCTTTATTACCTATGCATAATTCACTATCTCACACTAACTTTGATGCCCTTACTTTATGAATAATATATGAACAGCTCTTAAAACGTTCTGCACTGTAGAGCTGTGCAGTATTAAAGCAAAAATGTATCATAATTATGTATGACTACAGAAGATGAACTGACCAAGAAATAAATATGATACAATAAGTATTGGCAGTGAATCCTGTTTGTAGGAAACGTTGAGATATTTAAGTGGTGAACATGTTTGAAGCTTTAGTCTGGCATCCCAGTGTTGCCACGTTACTCGATGTGAAAAGCCAGTCTGGCAGCGTTTATTTCCAACGCTGCCATTTTAATGTGTATGTTACTTTTCTGCGTTACAGGCTGAGGGAGTACAACCGTCTGCAGGGGTCCTCAGGGGGATCTAACTAAAGCGTACTTTGTTTTTCCCCGACGCTATTGTCTATCTGGGAATGAGCAAATTGTACTGTCTTGATTGTATCCCAAGGTATCATGAAATGTTTGCTCTCATTGATTCTCTTAAACTGTGGTAGTAACAAAATATTTACAAATAATGGAATAATCTTGAGGGTTGGGGGCTCCGGTTACTTTGAGTTTGATGGCTCTTGGATGTTTTGATTACAATGAATATTGCAAACCTTTCTGTACTTTGCCTTATTGAAGTTAATTTACAATAAAAAAATATCTATTGTGTGATATGTTTGTTAAGGCTCTCAGTTGTCCTGGAATTATCCATCATAGGCAAGGCAGGGCAAATGTATTTATATAGCACATTTCATGCACATGGCAACCCAATGTGCCTCACAGCAACACCAAGAACACAAACACAATAAAAATCGATTAAATTCATAAAAATATCTTTAAAAAAATACAAATATGTATACATTAAAATTATATATGAAAATTAGTTCAAATACAGTCAATTACCATAGGCAGCAGTAAATAAGTGTGTTTTCAGCCTGGACTTAAACACAGCAGGGTTGAGGCCTGTTTAACGTCCTCACGGAGGGCCTTTGCTGTGTGAAACTGAACAGAGCCTCACCGTGTTTAGTCGTGACTTGGAACCACCAGGAGACCCCTCCCTGAGGATCTCAGAGCCCGAGGTAGTTCATACGGCTCTAACATGTCAGAGATGTACTTTGGTGCCCGACCATGAAGAGACTTGTACACAAGCAGAGCTATTTTAAATTCTATTCTCTGAGCGACAGGAAGCCAGTGCAGAGACCAGAGCACTGGACTAATGTGATCTTATTTCCTGGTTCTTGTCAGGACTCGAGCCGCAGCACTTTGGATATTCTGCAGCTCTAACAGCTCGTTTAGAAAGGCCAGTGAGCAGGTCGTTACAATAGTCTAACTGACTGGAGACAAATGCATGAATTTAGTCTGGTTTAGACACTGTTTTTTATTTTAGCAATGTTTTTAGGTGACAATAGGCCACTGATGTAATGGACTTAATATGACTGTTAAAATTCAGGTCTGAGTCCATAATTACCCCATCATGGAGCTTTTCAGAAATTGTTGACAGGACTGAGTTAAGTTGAGGACATTCCACCTCTGCCATATCCGCTTCTCCCTCTTGTAAATAAAGACACAAGCTAGAGACGGGATTGATCAGGACAAGGGCAGAGAAAGGTTTGGGAACTACTGGTATCGAAAGATTAAAATAAATGAAAGCAGGTACCGAAAAAATATATATCTTTAGAGATAAAGTTTTGATGCCTTTTGGGGCCAAGGACAGTAGTAAAGGAGGTTGCGTGGTTGTTTCAGCTCAAATAAATGATACATTTTTAAAAGAACTAGTCTTTTATGGAATATATTCACATTATTGTTCAGTTTTCTATATGACAAATATTTTAGCATATTGGAAAAAGCATAGTTAACGGTATCGAAAGAAATATAACCGTACCCAGCCCTAGTCAGGACTTGGTGCAGGTATACATCCCAGAAAATGTTATTATGTAAAGGCACATTTGCACTAAACATTTAAATTCAAAAAGTGAATACTGTAAATACACAAAGAGTAAAACATTCAAAGCGGTGTTTTCTCATAATCATGAAAATTATAAATTATTCTCCCAAATCGGCATTTATAAAGGCAGTCATAAAAACAGTCATTGAGGACATCTGTTGCATTTCTTTACTTATTTTGGTCTTAATTCCTGTCTCAGTGTGGTGTAGCCTGGAGGATATGTCTGAATAGATCTGTCTATTGAATAATTTGGCATTTAGCCCAATGTGGGTGACTTTAGGAGGTAGACGCACGGCTCTGCTGATGAACAAATCTGGAAGTTCACAAAGCTAGTGAGCAGAGGAAAGCTCGATGTCCTCTCAAAGCTCACATTAAGACACTTTGTTCACTTTATCCTTCAGAACTGCGCAGTGACCGATTAAAGTCTGTTACTTACTCATGCCAGTCTTGAGTCATTTTATACTGTGTTTTATTTATAATTGTCCAACACAGTCGGTCTTTGTGTCAAGTTCCAATGATATGGTTAAACACACAATTTTAATGCATGGCCATCTTTTTTCCCCTGTTGACTTTAATAAGTAATGACATCACTGTGTGGCACTTTATTCTAATTTTGTAAATACTCACTGGGGTTTTCTTTAGTCGAATTTATGATTTTCGCGAGTATGTGATACCACTTCTAGGGATGTTTTATTATGTCTTTACTATGAGCACAAATACCTGTGTTTCATTTTTTAATGGAATTTTTTTGGGGGGGAAATGTACCTTTATCTAATTTACACGTTTCCTGAGATATACCTGTTGCATTTGTTTTGGGCTGGGGCAAAACGGTGAGTCGTTGAGTTCATTTGCATCTCCAATGTCCTGCTGCAGCCTCAAGTCCATCTTACAGGGGAGACAAGTTGTGTCTGATTTTGTGTGGTATAATTTTAAATTTAAAAAAACCTTATTAATCATCTCCTGTGTCATGAAACCCAATCTCAGATCCTACTGATATTTAGTTGAAAGTGTAAATTTAAATTGTCTTTTAATAGTTCAAAAAAATTATATTTTTGTCACTATTAAAGTGTTAAGTATGCCTGTCAGATTTCAACTATAAAAAGGTTGAACAGGGGGCTGAACACAGGCAAAAGTGAAGGTGGTGACTTGTTGATGTACACTGAAGCGTAAGTAACCAGGCCATTTTTGAGCTCAAATGGCACAAGTCAGATGGAAGGAAACCCAATTGGTCACGTATGTATATTTGCCTGCTCCACATGCGGTCTTTATAGGCTCAAAGAATGGAATAAAGGTCGGAGCGTTTAGCAGCAAAATCGTGTCACCCAGTAAAGCAATTCTTTTAACCCATGAAAATGAATTTTAGATGAGATGTCAACTAATATTGAATCAAGGTCTGTGCCTCTTTTGATCATCTAACACTGCCTTTATTATTCCGTAAAGAACTGTTCACGGACCTGAATCCCAGGAGGACAACTGAACTGGATTGCAAGGTCACAAAATACCAAATTTTAGCTCTGCATTGCTACATTTTGAATTTCAACTTTATGCAATTGTATTAAGATATCAAAGATTTCCCTATTACACACAACCTTTCTGTACTCTGCCTTATTGGAGTTAATTTACAATAAAAAAAAATATCTATTGTGTGATATGCATTGCTACATTTTTGAATTTCAACTTTATGCAATTGTAATGAGATCTCAAAGATTTCCCTATTACACACAACAGCTGCAGACCCCCCACCCCCCTTCTCCTCCTCCTCTCCCTCTCAAAGGTGTCACTATAAGCCTGCTTTTGGTGAAGTCCACGCGTGGACCCCCTGCCAGGTCTAATGGGTTAGGAGCGCTCCTCGGACCCTTTCAGTCCCGCAAGAGCCCCTCTGACCTCCGCTCAATTACACGACAGGCGTCTCAGTCTTTGCCCGGTCAATTACCAGTCCGCCTGTGCACTTATACTGTCGTGCACACACCAGTCACAAAATAATCAGTCCAAAATTGCATGGTTCAAATGAAAGGATGGGTGGTATTCAGATTAGTCAGTCGAGCTGAAGAAAGGTAGAAGGGAAGGGGTGAGGTTTCCATCTCATTGTGATTTGTGGGACACACAAGTATTTTTTTTTTATGCATAAAAAGAGAGAGAGCAATAATTTAGATTTGGTCGTCTTGTTCTGTTGGACCAGAGGTAATAGAACATCTTACAAACCGGTCTAAAATTCGAAGTGTGTGTCACAAAAGTTTAATATAGTAGTGCAAGTATCAATTCAAATGGTTTTTGTATGTCCTAATATCACAACTGGGGCCTGTTGGATTACATTTTGGGGCTCAGAAAATATTGCTAATTTGAACAAGCAGAAAAACAATTTGGAAAGCAACAATGACACAGATATCTAACATTGAAAGTACAGCATAAAGTATGTTATTGATGCAAGTCAAGTATTTCCCCCGGGAGATTCTGAAACCATCTTCAATGTGGGCCATGGTGAGGGTAAACCTGCTCCCTGCCTGAATTCAAAAGACATCTGACATTGTAATTTCCACCAACAGACAAACCTTTACTCTCTCATTCACTGTTCACAGTTTAGAGGCATCCATTCATCAATACCTATATACTTTAAAAAATCTATTAAAGGGGGGTATTATGTAAAATCGACTTTTTCAAGCTTTATATCATGTTATTATGTCATTCCCTCATTAAACACATGCCTGGAGTGTTGCCTTGGCTCATTCACATATTTTTGAGTAATCAGTAAAAACTTAGACGGCAGCCATTTTAGGTGTAGCTATGCCTCAGTCCTCCTAGGAACGCCCCCACCAGAGACGCCTCTGGACCTTTCGTCACCAGCCAAGCCACCAACCACTGCTCCTCAGCTCAGCAGAGCCCCCTCCCCACACAGTAGTGTTGTTTAAATGCCACAGCAGTGTGCTGAAGGGGGCGTGTCGGAAAGCTTCTTAAAGAGACAGAGGCCTATTTCAAGACGTTCAGTACAGCCATTTTGAGAGAGCAATTTTATTCAAGGCAGTTATTTTAATTTACTGCATATACAGACCAACAGAAGGTTACGTCATCATTGTAGTATGCTATAGACTGGTGCTATGTGATTGAAAAAAGCATAATACCTCTTTAAAGTAAAATGAAGTAGCGTGTACTAGGAGTCGACCGCTATATCGGCCAATGTATCGGCCCGATATTTGGGTGTGATATCTCTGGAACCGAAAATGATTGAGGCATTCCGGGTTTTTTAGCATTGTCCAGTCAGAGCTTTAAAATGAGCCCTCCCACAACTCATATTTTATATATTTTACGTTGCAGACTTTTGCTTATAATTTCGGAACCATAAGAGCTAGAGTGTTTTTTTCGTTTTGGAATCTGCTGATCTTTGTCTTTAAAACAAGCTCCATCTGAAGTATACTAAACATGAATGTCCTGAATAAATCCACCTCATGCCTTTAATAAAGCGCCCACTGCTGTCATAATTCAACACTGACACATTTTACAGTTTAGAAGCATCACACACGTGCATATCGGCATCAGCCCGAGACAACTCATTCCGGTCAACCTCTAGCGTCCATCTCTATATTCACTTGGATAAACTTGCCTCTTCTTTCTTACATCCCTCGCCGTCTCGTCTCCTCTACCTGTCTGCCCACTCAGCCAGGTATGAAAGTAGGTGACACCTGACCGAGGGAATTAATCATCCTTGACCCTGGACCAATTACCCCTCATTACCCACTCTCTGGGGAGAGTGTTGTAACAATAGTGGGACACGAAAGTGGGCTGGGGCGCAGGATAAAGTCCTAATGGACATTCTTCAGCGTATGTGGCTTCTCAGGAGTCCCAGGTCTGCCCATCTACACAACCTTGTCACTCCAGGAGAACGTGTACAAAGAGACCATTGTTCATGATCAAGGTCTGTGAAGGGCCACTGGCAAAGCTCACTTCAACAGTACCGATACTTGTTGATTCACAAGCATCTGTTGGCTAATCTGTGTTCTGTCATTT
Source organism: Neogobius melanostomus (assembly GCA_007210695.1). Lineage (NCBI taxonomy): Eukaryota > Metazoa > Chordata > Actinopteri > Gobiiformes > Gobiidae > Neogobius > Neogobius melanostomus. The sequence goes on along the minus strand of VHKM01000221.1, from coordinate 2,412,245 downwards.
AAAATTGTATTATCCTCTATGAATCTTAAGAAAAAATCCAATCAAACTGCAGGAACAATTTGTCATGCTGCTGAAATGTTTTTGACCCTGTAATACATTTTATTTATTTTCTAACAATGCCTTCAATTTGTCATGTTTGATTTTGTTTTCAATGCCAATTTTGTCTATTGCCTGTGCTCTTCTGTTCTTGTGTCTACGAGAAATTGTAATAAAAATGTCATTATAAAAAGGTTCTCATCTGAATCCATTCTTCCATTACTCACTGCAAAATAGCATTCTCTGTGTCTAGCTGGTCATTAGGGTCATGTTTTGTATTGCTGGCAACAGGCGAATCCAAAATGTCACTCAGTGTGCCATTAACTGTATTAAACTAAAAACACTGTTTCAACATCAGAAGATGTTGAAGGGTTTGCAAAGTATATCAATCTCTGGAAAATCAAATTGTTTTTTATCCTGTGTAACCCACATTTTTTTTGCTTCTATATAGTTACGTCTTATGTCCATTGACCTTTCAGAACAGCCCACATCACAAAGAAGCTGGAACAATGACAATGGGAGGCAATTACCACATTTTGTTGTCTATGGCGTTCTACTTTCCTGTGGTTTACATGTAACCTAAGACGGTCCCACTGTATATGCCTCTATTGTCATTGCTTCTTGTCACCTGCTTTGGATCTGTGGGTGGACCAGGAGGCTGGACCCTCAAATGTTACCATACAGTAATCTGTACTTAAACATAAGCTAACAGATACACAGACCAAGTCCTGAAGTCATTCACTCCTTACAAAGACATTTGACATGCTCTCGATTTTTATGCATGTCTACAACATATTCAGTAATAGTTTAATTCTGTGGTTGACACAGTTAATCCTCTAGGTTTTTGTTTTATAAAACTCACTTAATGTCAGTTTACTTAGTAGGTAAACGGTTGATGGACTGGCCCCTTGAGGTTTATGCATACAGCTAATGGGCCTGCTACAGATGAGATCATTCTTGCCTCCAAGAACAAAGCATACAATATCAGGGATAAACACTTTTATCATCACAGGGGATGTGTTCACATTATCTGCTATACTGTTGTAATGATAAATTAACTAAATTATTTGGTGAAATAGTTGAGGCAGTAAGTTTATGACAGAATATATTTACATTGTGAAAGTCCAAAAACTGATTCCATTCATTTTACTTTTAACCTTTCTAATTTGTTCAGTGTTGAGGTTCCCACTTCATCCACACATGAGAAACTTGATCTCTTGTTGAACATTGAGGCCATCTGTGAACAACCATGAAAACCAAGCAGGACACACTTTGCCTCCCAGGCTGCCCACATCCTCCGAGATTGCAGTTTCCCTTGATGTTGAAGCCTATTTTCTGGTGTCAAAGGACACCCATACGGGGATGTCCTGAAGATCTATAGACAGATGGGACCATTATGGCCAAAGCCTTTGGCTTTGTTTGGCCTGCAATGGTGATGAAATATTGATGTAAAAATAGAAATATTTTGCCTGCTGCTCAGTGATCATCTAAAAGGGTTAATGAGTGTGACGATTTCCATGTCTCCTATTACCACAAAATGTAGCTACCGACCCCCTAACATTGACTGTAGGAGCTCACACTAATCAATATCCTTTTCAGTTCAGGACTAAGTTGTCTTGATTGCATTTCCAAATACAGATGAGAGTGTTTTTCTGCTCATATCTTGATGTCACTCCCATAATATATATGCTGAAAATTTTGAGTATAATCTATACTGTTAACACTGATCAAAAAAGTATTAACTCAATAGAGATCAATGAAATTCTCCATCTGAACATGACCAAAACTATACCTTCCTAATTTTCTGCCTCAATATTTCATTAAATAAGATTTATTCTATTTCTTTTATTTATTTATTAATTTATACAAATCTAGGCATTATTTTATTTCTCTGAACATCCCTCCATCAAGATCAAGAAACTCTAACAATAACCATTTCAGAATCCCCTTTTTAGTTTTATATCCTCCTCCACTTCCTCTCTTCCTCAGGGCAACTCTGGATCAATAGATTTTCGCCCATAGGGGACTCCCCCATTCCCCTGTTCTCTCCTGGGGGCACTGGCTGGTTTGTCGGCTCTTTATGCTCTTCGATATGACGCTGGCTCAAGGTAGCTCGGCTGTTGTTCTGTCCGCACCCGCCCCACTCTCACTTAGCGGGCTGATCTAAAAGTTTAATGCTGCTGGTTATTTGGCAGCTATGGTGTGTGTTGATTGATGCTAATGTAACGTTTCAGATATTGGTTAAATTATACCGCTGGGTACAGTGGCTTTTTGTGCAGTGTTTAACTGGTCTCACAGACGGATTGGTCTAACTTTGCCCGGAGATTCAGCCGGATATAAAAGTAAGAAGATACATGCATTTATTTTAGAAAGTGGCAAGGCAAGGCAAGGCAAGTTTATTTGTAGAGCACAATTCATACACAAGGCAATTCAAAATGCTTCACAGTTGCAGAAAATTACAAGAAAACAGATAAAACTGAGGTATTTATGTAAGAAATCTAAGGGGTCACAAGCTGCTGCCCATCTTGTATTCGCCTCAGAGGACATAGTATTTCTTATCACAAATAAAATATCAGACTATTTTTCACATTAATATGAAAGGCAGATGTGGTGAAAGTGGAGGTTCAGATTCAGGACAGAGGGAAGCTGGTTCGATCCCTGCTCTAGGCGCATATGTTGTAACACCTGTCACTGTGGCTTGTTGTGACTGGAAGGGCATCTAGGTTGTAAACAAAATAAAACAATGCTATATAACTGCTTCTGTTTGCTGATTACGCACCTGGCTAAAAGGCGGAGAAGTTGAATACATAAAAAGTAAATCATATTTTTTTGTTAAAAGCAGCGTGACTGTGTGCGTAGTCTGTCTGAGAACCAGGCTTCAGTTGTAAAAAACATCTCTGTAAATAAAAATATACAGCTATTGAAGTATCTATTCTGAATGCATGAAGTAAAGAGGATATGTTTTGCCCCAAGACTTAAGGTGGTCTGTAAGAGTTTGGTTGAGCATTACTTGACACCTTGCACCTCAGTAACTACAAGCCACACAGCAGTGGGTACAGGCTGTGCTGCATTTTGAAAGTGTTTCTGTCTGAAGATAGCTTCCACTCTTCAGACCCCCAAAGGCTGCTGTTCTAAAGTGCTACAAAAACAATATTTTGCTTTTAGATGAATAAAAAAAAAAGGATTTGAGCCTACCTGTGCCTGCTGATGTGCTTTTATTACTGTCAAGTCTGGTGTTTGTGACTTCCACAGACGCTTCATGTCATTCGTACAAGAGACTCGCTGTCGTGTGGTGACAGCAGAAGAGTTGCTCACAAAACACTCTTTGTGCAAGGAGTCGCAAACAAGACCATTTAGCTATTATTTCCTCTCAGCCGCAGATACATCACTGCTCAAAGTGAACGCTTATCAAGGAGAGGCAGAAAAAAAACACGTTGAGGGAAATGGGGCAGGTGTATAAAAAGAAGCCAGGAGTGGCACAGGCAGGGTCATGAAGTCCCACTGGAGTGAAGCAGTGAAAAATGTCTGTAATTGGCACCACAGGATACTTTGTAATTGCGTCATTTAAAATACAGATACGGAGCTGAAGAAAAGTGGCTAAAATAGAGGGAGGCTGGCAGGTAAGTAAAAGAGGAGGCCAAATCGGTTGTTACAGACTTCTGCTCTGTTTAGGATTGTTGTCTGCCACAGTTTTTAAATGCACTGTGTTATTGACAGTAGTGAATATGGAAGCAGGATCTCAATATTTAAAACGTATAAAATGATAAGTAGGCTTACGTTATGAAATAAGAGGTCTATAATATAATCTGTTATTGTGTAGAATATTTTGATTTAACAAACATTATTTTTTATGTTGTCATTTAGTATCCGCATAAACAAATTTCAAAACAGAGCCTAACATTGTGTTGAAATAATGAATAAAACAAGAGAAAAACTGTATGATCTGGCTATGTCTGTTCAAACCTCATGAGCTTTTGTAAGCTTGCAGTTTTGGCCCATTGAAAAATGTATGTGCTCAGGCCCCTAACCTTTCATAGTCTGCTGATAATTTGCTCCTGTGTGAAAAGTGCTTGAGCACCCCAGAGGTTTACAATGTAATGTTATCCACGTCTCTATCCTGCCTTTAGACATGTATGCCCAATTGCCCATAGCAAAACTGTGGCAATTATAATGCAATTACTGTTGGCTCTGTCTCAGAATAAAGAGGGACAAAAGGGAGATACAACCTTTGATAATTCCAAATGTAAGTGATAAAAACTGGACAAGCCAAATCGCTTTAAATTGTATTTATTGGTTTATGGACTCATTTAGTGAAAAGCTTTATTTATCTCTGCTTATCTGTGGTGCTAAATGTAGGCCTACCACAGTGAACCGTGGGAACAAGAGCCTATTCTCTTGGAGACAAAAACAGGACACTCGATCAGCCTGCTACGATAACCACAGCCTGCTAACACATGGCTCTCTCTGAATCACTTCCCAGTGTGTGATTGGCAGGACTCGGGGGACCCACACCTGCTTTAACAGCGCCTGTTCACGGCTGTTTGACCGGATGGAGTCTGAATATTCCATATTGTGTAACACTGCTGCTTATGTATTCATGTTCCTTCAGTACATAACAACCAGCAGCCAGTTCACCCTTTGATAGTAATACTCTTAAATCTTTTTTGCAGCCACTTGTGGATGTGATGTGAATATATTGAACAGCACATGGTAGCAATATGTTAGCAAGATCCGGATGATCATACTAAATTACAAGTTTGCATGTGGATCTGGTGGTGGTCCTGAATAGTTTCCACCAAAGTCTTCTTCAGAGGTGATAACATGCCCTAAGGCAAGGCAAGTTTGCTTGGTGGAGGGCTGATATTCTTCATAGTAATAAAACAAAGGGCCGAACCTGGCGATTGTAGGCCAAAGCATTGGACCACTTTCTGCAAATGCCAGCGTTGTGTACAATACATGACTGGTGTTCTGTTTGGAAATTCTGAAATAATTGACGGTCTTTCTCATATTTTCAGAATTTGATCTCTCATTTGTGTGATAATAATATAATTTTAAAAATCATCTTGACGGCCAGAGGAGGTTTGGTTTTGGCCCCCGGGCCTGGCGTTGCCTACCCCTGCCCTAGGGTGAGGCTGTAATAGTAATAGTAATATTATTCTAATATGGTAAGAAGTTACAGTCTTTGATAGGCAAAAATATTTCAGATATAAAAAATATATATATAGCATAGACTCCAGATTTTGTTTGCAGAGTGTGTTTTAATTTTTATCAACGTTTCAGCTTTTGTCATTTCCAGCTGGCATTTTTTCAGACATAACCTTATAATGTGCAGCAGTTTCAACACATTTACGCTGCTGAAAGTGTATCTGCTGCTACAAAAGGATATTCTTTGGCACATGTTGTAAGTTCTACTCGCGAGATCCCAAAGTCTCGGCGCTGTCGCCTGGCACGTGTACTAGTTTTTTGTTTTTTTATTTTTTTTAAGTGCGCTTGTCTCAGTCTTCAGCTCTCAGCTGCTGCCGAGGCGGAGGAGGATGATGGCGGAGCTGCTTCAGGGCCAGGCCTCGGTAGCACCAAAAGATGATTTCGCGGACACAATACGCCGGGTCCGTCAGGTAAAAGCTGTGCGGGGTTGACGGTGTGGCCTTATAGACCGTTGACTGGGTTAATGTAGACTTTGAGCTGCCTGAACCCCTGCCCCATGTCCCCCTATGTAGCATCGTGCTAGTATGCTAACATGCACTAGAACGGGATAGATTAGACAGTGCACAGAAAATGTGTTACAGCAGTTTCTTTTCAGCCCCAAACACAACGATGTCTCCATGTGAAGCAGCATCGTGTTCCTTTGCTATGTCGAAATGTTACAACAAGTTAAGGCAACACACGACAACCTGTTGTCAAGTCATGAAAGTTGCAGTTAGCCTAGCACGCTAACCTATTTGTGCGCTGTCAAAAAGTGAGTTGCTTGACAAAGCCGCCCCAGGAAAGACACTGTCAAATATTAATTTTAAAAACAAATATCTGTCGTTTCTTTGGCTTTGCGGAAATGGTTGTAAACAAATGTTATACGGAGTTTCTTTTCCAATAGTTACCAAAGCCACAGTTAGCATGTTAGCCTGCCACACGTCCTAGTCACTAGGACCTTGTGGCAGGAGTCAGGCCAAAGTCTCCCCTGCTTCACCCAAACCGTTGTCCACTTTGCATTTTTCTGTTGCATCCCACCCTCAGTATTACTGAATCCTATACACTTTACATGTAGAATAAAATGGTTCAAAAGATTATTGGGATGGGAGGTTTTTATTTTTAGACACCACTGAAGCTACAATTTCACACATACTAGTAAACTGGAAAACAGTGTTTTCATTTACGCACCAGGCTGTTCAACATAATTTACAAACAACACAATATGCCAAATGTCTCCAATGGGGTCCCTGTATAAAGGTATATAGACCTCAACCATGCAGTGGCACAATCCAAAATTTAAAATGTCAGGTTATTTTACAGCTTTAGGTTCAATTTAATACATTTTATGTTATGTGCTGATTTAAAAACGTCAAACGACAAGCAGGCAAAACCAGCACAACAAAGTTTGTAACAAATGACATTTAATATTACTGAGGTAAAATCTCCTCGCTGGACCAACCAAAATCCAAGCTGTGCCGCCACTAACTAACGCGAACACTACAATTAAAAGGGTTGTTTTTTGTTACTTACAAAGTGCAAGCCAGCATTATTTTTTGCTTAGTAATGTTCATTGTGAGAACTTGAACTATTGCATTAATATTCATTTTATTTTGTATTTCTATAAAGAAGCTATAGTCTTAACAATCAGTGTTTAGTGCTGCATAACAAAAAGCTTCTGATGATCTTACAGGTGAGGGAGGGGTGTGCTAATGAGGAAACACTGCCTCGAATTCTTCCTCATTCTTCCTCATGCTTCCTCCTTAGAAATTAAAATCAATTGTGTTTTTAATTGTGTAACTTTTCAGAAATATGTGCACCTGGTATGTCATATGTTTACTCCAGCTCACCACAGGTTTGAACCCAAAAGTCACTAGTCTGTCTAGACTCGACTGCATGCCCTGGTCACTGTTGGAGAATTACGTTTCTTTTGCAGACATTGTTCCCACCACTTTAAGATGGGCAATTCTGTAAAGTCCTCTTTCCGTGTGTGAAGTGCTTGACACATGATGATTGACACATTGCAGTTGCTTTTTGTTAATTATGTTTTCATCCATTTTAAATCCTTTTGATTTTTGACGCTGTGCACCAAAGTAGATAATGACTCCCGAAGGTGATGGAAAATTGATAACCAAGACAGAATTTCCATAGTTCCTTTTTTATATTTTGAAAATGGTCATCCGTACGCCTCAATTTAGTGTGATTTTATGCAATTTTCTTTTATTTGACTGCCGCGGATAAGGCACACAATGTGGAAATGCTGTCTGCGTGAAATGAATATACAAGTTCCCATCTCCTGTTGGCAGCAAATGGTTTCAAAGTGGTTACTCACATAAGTGTTCCTCTGGCAAATATGGCTGCAATTTATATTAAGGTTTATGGCAAAGGTAATCTGGGTCATTCAATGGCAAATCAACAAGCATCCTGCTCTGCCATCTTGGATCGGTTTCAAGCATGGCAGGTACACCCAACAGTCGGTGTGTAAAGTTTGTAGTTTGTGAAATGATAGAGGACATGTGATAAAGTGTTCCGCAGTCAGTGGCAAAATTGTTGAATTAAGAGTTGCACTATTGATTTATGGAAGTTTATTTTGCCACTCTTTGAATGGATTTGGGTTCGGGTTAGAATCCGCTTCTATAAGCTTAAAAAAGAAAAGAAAAGTGGTTATATAAGTCCAACACCACGGCTTTCTCAAAATGTTAATGTTTGACTCCTTAATTGTTTCGCTAAAATGAATGACATTTTCAGGGTTTGTTCAACACTTTATGACTTGTGAAGTAAAGCATAGGATTCAATAAAATATGACCTTTATTGTTTAATTGGAAGTGACAGAAAAAGTATGTGCCCCCTTCTGATTTCACGTTTTTATTTTATTTATTTATCATACAGCTAAATCCGATCATCAAACCAATTTTATTATAACACATTCCTTGTCTATTACAAGACAATCCTAGTAAATATAAAATACACTTTCCAATAATTGTATTTATTAGGGGGGGAAACAGCAGAAAAGCACATTTCTAAACATCACATTTTCATCATCCTTTTTCCAATTGTTTGTGTGTCTACAGATGGCAGCCAAAATGGGAGGAGACCCGCTGGAGAACCTTAACGCCTCGAGTCCAGTCATGGATAACTCCCTCTACAATTTTGGAGGACAAAACGCTCACTAGACAATGGAGGTAATAATATTGAAAATGTCAATAATTAATTTTCAACAGAAGATTAAAGGAATCAGCCACAGTTTTTAAAAACTGAGATATGTTCTTACCTTAGCTTAGACGAGTTGATGCGTAGCTGTCTGGTCTTTACGTGTGCGCTCAGTCATGCATAAATACCGCAGCATATTTAGCCTCTCCTCTATGTTGCCAAACGGGGGTGATGTTCGAAGCGACCAAGCTCTTCCACGTTTTCCCTATTTAAATACGGTTACGTGAGCCTTTACACGATCCAAGAATATTCACACAAAATTAAAACATGTCGACTTTCTAAGCGGATAAAAAGGGGTACTATATTGTAAGGCGTAGTAACACCTGGAGTACTTTGACGTCCGCGCAGTGAAGTGCTCCAATGATATTATTATGCCTTGCAATATAGTACCCCTTTTTATCTGCTTAGAAAATCAACATGTTTTAATTTTGTGTAACAGTCACGGTATTTTTGCGTGACTGAGGACACACGTAAAGACCAGACAGCTACGCATCAACTCGTCTAAGGTAAGAACATATCTCAGTATTTAAAAACAGTGGGCCATTCCTTTAACATTTCAGAGAAAACACTGAAATGTGAACTGCTAAACCAATGCAAAAGTCGCATGCATTTATTGTTTTATGTGTCGTCTTGTGCTGCATGCATTTTCCTTAATGGCTTTTGAACACCTTAGTATTGACAGGTCTTGCGTTCACCGACATGTCTTTCCATTTGTTGTACAATCAGTGCAAATAACCATAAAACTGATTGAAACTGCTAGATTTCAGCTTCAGGTGTTCAAAGCAGAGGCTGCACATCCTCCACTGACCCGGCTGGACCTTTGCTTAGTGCTACCTGTCAAAATTCAATTCAGAACAAAACAGTCTTCTTTTAGAGCCGCTCTGATTGAAACGCTCACTCATACACTGTCGGCGCTCATTTCCATGTTGGTGAAGGCTCCCTGCTGAGGGTCACGCAACACGATGGATCGGCATGACCATCTCATTCTGCTCCATTCCCCTTCAGCTATGCCTCTGTGTTTTATTTCCATAAATGGTAATTGGCCATACATTAATCTATTCTTCACTTTTGCAGGTAGTCACTTCAGTGCAATGCTAAATTCAAGGTGAGTTATGCTTTTGTGCTTTTGATTTGTTGTCTTTTATTTTTTTGCTGATTTTAATGTCGCACAGGGCTCTTGCAACAGAAGACTTCAAAGTGCCTGATAAAATGGTGGGATTTAGTAAGTGACACACTATTATCACAACAATAACTATGCTGTTTTTGGCTTTGAGACTCATTGTGGTTCCTTTGTTTAGTTATCGGAAAAGGAGGAGAGCAGATATCAAGAATTCAGTTGGAGTCTGGGTGCAAAATTCAGATTGCATCAGGTAGGGGTGCAATATGTTTTTTAATACTGTCATAATTATATAGGCCCTGTACTACGGATATGAGCAATCCATCAGAATCGTGTCTCTTTCGTTAACAGTTCCTCTTATCGATCCCGCTTTGCGCCACAGCCTCGAAAAACTGTAACCTCTTAACCCCCACCTGAACAGAGTACATTTTCTCCAGTTTGGCTTTACCCAAAACCTTCTAGAAAAAAGCAGGATGGAAAAAAGAGCAACAAAATGTGCTACAAAAACGGACAAAAAAGAGCGATGAAAAGCAACAAAAAACGAAACAAACATTTAAAGGTCCTATATCATGCAAAATCGACTTTTGGAGCTTTTAACCATGTTATGCTATTTCCTTATCGTAATTTACGTCATAGTGTCAAACAGGAAGGGCCAGACCTCTGTAATGTAATGCCTTACGGCCTGATTTTAATTTGTAAAACGGCTTTTTCATTATTTCTGTTGAAAGAACAAAACAAAAAAGTATGTCTCCGACGCGTCTGTGCTGTCCCGGGAGAGTAAACAAACGCACCCCCGGAGGATCCGAACAGAAGTCATGTTTGTGAAGACGGAGCTCTTTCTAACCTACTCTAGACACCGCCTGTTCTTTTTTTTCTTACTCAATGATGATGTCACGGATGCGCGTTTGGCTACGAGAGGAACGGGACTAGTCAACCTTCCTAAAGAAGAGTGCACTCGCCAGAAGTTGGAATTTCTTTCCGGGATTCAGCTAAATATATCAACCAACCTGATGGATGCTTGGTGAACTTCATTTTTTGCAGCTATATTTATAATACTGCAAATGTGGAAAGACCTGAGAGAGGGGCGGAGTTAACTGAATCGATGCGTCTTGTCTTCCGGGTTTGGAAAATGCCCCCAGAAAATACTTGTATTTCTCTCTCAACTGAGTATTCTATAGTGATAGAGGTACATTATATCATATAAATGCTTATAGTTTACTTTGGAACGGCTAAAATAGCATGATATAGCTCCTTTAAGAAGTGTGACAAAAATGCGGCAACAAGACAAAAAAGTTACGATCAGTTTGGACGGCCTTAAATGAGGAGTCATATTGGCCTATAAGACTGTAAACTCCAGTCAAAGCTTTTAGATTAATACCGAACTGAAGAAAATGCGCTTGGTTAAGGCGGGGGTTAGCAGCAGATCCACGCACCACTTTTACTTCATCACTAACAAGGTTTCTGCGGGGCATTAAAAGTCTTTAAATCAACTATGCCAAAATTAAGGCCTCAAAAGTCAACTTAACTAATGACATGACATATAATATTAGCATTGTACTACTATAATATATTGCTTCTGCATAAGTTATTGTCAAACACACATTTGACTGCAGTTTTGGTAAATAATAATAATAATAATAATGCTGCCTTACACTTGTATTGCGTTTTACAAGCCTGTATTACCAAGTTTCTCAAAGTGCTACACTGTCATTATTCATTCACTCCATACTCTGTGGTAGTAAGCTACTGTTGTAGCCACAGCTGCCCTGGGGTAGACTGACGGAAGTGAGGCAACCAGTCTGTGCCATCGGCCCCTCCGACCACCACCAACCACTCACTCACTACATTCACCCCAGGCTTCCTGGTGGTCCCAAACGGTCTCCCATCCAAAATTGTCCAATATTTGCTCTAAAGTTGCCTGTTGTGTCCCGTTTGATTGATCAATATCAACCTTTCCTCATTTTCCTGTTTGGAATGTTTGCAAATGTTAAGATATGCACTTTTTTTTGTGTGTGATTGTGGCATTAAAATATAGTACTTGGGCATTAAAAACATTAGCTTTGACTTGCTGCTGCCTGTAGAAAGTCGCAGCTGTTTTGGGAGCTGCCCTGCACGTTGTAACGAGGCTTCCTGGGTCTGTCCTCTCTATGCTTACAAGCATGCAGCTACTACGTACTAAAGGGCCAAAACAATGCGCACGTGCTGATCGGCCTACATGTGCCCCTGCTCACGTCGCACAGCAGAAAGTGCCGCGCATCAGAGGAGCTAAGGAGCTGACAAGAATATCCCACATATATAAAACACGAGGGATAGATGAGTAACAAAAGAATTACTAACAACCTGTTTGTGTTTAATGTTGCTCCTCCTCTGCGCGTATTGTCAACACAGGCTGTCAAAAGTTGAATCAAGTCAAATTAGCATTTCAGAGAAATCTGTGTCTCTTGCACATGTCAACTTTATATCCCGTTAATCATCTGTTGTTTTTTTAATGCTTTGTATATCAGATGTAAAAAAAAAAAGTCAATTTATTTGCCCTGTTCAAATATATAAGCACATGAAGCATGTATTATTTTTTTTATTTGGAATCGATATGAGAATTGATAAAGATCCGGATTGATGCGAGAAATTCATGGCATTGATATCAATTAAATCTGATCAATGCCCATCCTCCACCCTGTACTAATTTATTTTTTTACTAGTACTGAAAATTGCATATAGATATTAGGAATGCTTTAAGAATGTAGGGAAAGAGTTTAGACCATATCTTGCCGTTAAAACCTTTTGCTCCTGCTTTCATTGCTGTACATGCGTTTCTAGTTACTTCACGCATAGTTAATGCTGCTATTTTGACCTCCCATGTGGAATTATGCAGAACTACAACATGTAATAATATGACTACTTGGGATGGAAAAAAAGATGACTGACTGTAGCTTTTGTGTTAATCATTGCTGAAGAAGAAAACTGCAAAAGGCCCCAGAGAGCGACGTACCAGCACATCTGCTTCCACTCTTCTAAATTGTACAATTAATTTTTTTTAGAAAGCAAGTAGAGAGTGCTGGATCAATGAGTCAAAACTTTGTAGGAAACTGCCCATATACAAATTTAGATTGCAATAAAGCTTTTTGAACTTTAAATGCTAGTTTAACCGTCTGAATGATGGTTAATGTATGTAACATCTTAGAATTCATAAAAGTTTTAAAAATGTCAAAGTTAACGATTTCCTACTGTAGTTATCCAGAGTGTTGATTTCTGAAGGTGTGTGTGTTCATTCATGCAGTCCTTGTATTTGAAGAGTTTAGTGGTGCTAGGCTAGCGCATGTTTATGGTAACTAGTAGCCTGCATTTAAAACCTCTTCAAAGTCATCGGGTAGTCCTCTAAATGCTGTCATATCTGATTTGTAAAAAGCTCCTTTGTGAATTCCACGTGTAGTAATGCCGGCTGCAGGTAAACAAACTACTGCAGATCCGGTAACCTAGCAGATCACTCCGCCGCTGCGTAGCTTACAACCAGGAAGCTGATGCTGCTCAACTATAAGTTCTTTTAAATGCAAAATGGTGATATTAAAAAAAAAAAAATTCACTCAGACATATCGGTAGCCTTGTGTGTGTGTGTATATATGTGTATATATATATATATATATATATATATATATATATATATATATATATATATATATTATATATATATATATATATATATATATATATATATATATATATATATATATATATATATATATATATATATATATATATATATATATATATATATAATATATATATATATATATATATATATATATATATAATATATATATATATATATATATATACACACACACACACACACACACACACACACACACACGTGATTTGACTCTGTTGCACTGTGCTTGGGTCAGACTGTTTTTAATGCAGGCTACTAGTCAGCGGGTTCCGCTAGACTTTTTTTTTTTTTTTTTTGTCGGCCACTTTGGCCGGCTGGGTCGCAAAATGTCGGCCATTCACAAGAATTACCGGCCATTAAAAATATATATATATATACATAATGAACGTGGCGTATTATCAATAACCATCTATATTTAGACAGAGCGTTACACGAGTGCTTTAGTGGGTCCAAAAACATGGCTATTCCTAATGAAGGAATGACATGAGAAAAACAGCTCAAATCCAAACATAAAGTTGTGCGTGTGGAGATGATGGAGAGCGGCAGGTGTCACGTAACCGTATCTCATCTGCACTACTCAGACAGAAGATATTTACGCCCCAACGCTGTAGGATGCCCTTCCGCGCTTTAACGTGGCTTCAGGTGTAAAATAATGTCTCTCACCGCTGAAATATTACGGAGGGACAAATCGACAGCACTAAAGGTCAACAACACGGACCCAGCTCTGCCACGCTCTAGAGCGGCTCCAACCACCGGTAACTAAGCCGAGGCGTCTGCGCAGACTGACCGAGGGAAGCGCCTCTAAACCCGGCCACTCTCCCAGGAAGAGCCGCTGTGGGACAGCGCGTCAGTCTGACTGAACACACGCGCGTTTAAAGAATATCTTAATCAAAAGTATTAGCTGCTGAGTTCTTGAATCACTTTTATAAAAGTAAATGTACCTGTGGTTCGCTGTTTTCTTGGAAAATGTGACTAAGCACAAAGAGAAAAGCCTTTAGTTTCCAGCGCGATGAAGGCGCTTCAACTGTGCTTTGTAAAATGGGCTAAAGGGCGTAAATTGAAACTTTGATCGAAATATTGAACCTTTTTTTTAATATTTAGGGCTGTCTCAAAAACACTTTTGTTAGTCGTCACCGACTTGGGTCAAATGTTGTTTTTAATATATTTTTCTACATTCTCTCCGTATTTTTTACTGTCGGCAAATTTGGCCGATGGGAATTATTTTTACTGCCAATTTGCTTTTTAAACCGGCCTACAGCCGGCTAACGGAAGCCCTGCTTAAAGTTACCACAGACATGCACTAGCCTAGCACCACTAAACTCTTCATTTATAAGGACCGCATGAATTAATACATTTCCAGAAATCAACAACTCTGGATAACTAGGAAATAAGGCCCTATGTCAAAAATCCTGAGATATCCCTTTAACCATGCAGGTGTGCTGAGGATCCACATAATCAGGCAGGCGCTACAGCTCCACTGACAAATGTAAATGTCTTGATCTTTGGTTAAAATATCTATTAACTAGGGGTGTAACAATGCACCGTGCTACAGAAATCTGCCGATATGAACCGTACTAAAGTGACAGTGTAAGTTTGAGTCCAAATGTCTTAATATTTAAGCTCTGTGTGTGTCAGACGCATGTACGTGCACCTAAACAGAGCGCATGTGTGTCACTTACCGCTAAACTGGAGGCTGCAGGCAAAGTTAACATCTTCCAAAAACCAATGAAATCCGCGTGCCTTTACAAAAGTTTCTCCTGCTGATTGCCACGGCAGGTAAAGTATAGATCCAGTGCAGCGCAGACAAATGTGAACCGTGAGATAGCTGAACCGTTACACCCCTACTATTAACTGGTGTTGTTGAAGGATGAAATTTTTGCTGACTGAAGACTTTTGTGAACAAGCCCAGTAATAACTGCTTTCAGCTACCAGATTAATTTGGCCCAGTTTCAGACCACAATCCACCAGCATGTTGGCTCCAGTTGCGGGGCCGGGACTCATTTTCGGCCCTGTAATTGTTTTCATTAGACCAGCCCTCATCAAGCTTCTAGTGATTTTGCATGTGTTTCAGCTCATGTATTTATACAAATCTTATGTTGGCACTTTCAATAATTAAGAATTACAAATGGTAAATGCAGTTGTATGTCTGGGATATCAGAGCTTCAGACTCGGAGTGCAGATAATGACTGCCATGCCAATAACCTGTGCTTATTCAGAGAAATAAAGCCCACTCAGCTGCTGAACTGAGCTCAGTTTAGTGACACAATACGGTACAAATGGCGCTCATCATTGATTCATCGCGTAGATTGAATTAATACAGCATTAACCTTTTGCAGTGCTTTAGAAAGAGTATGGGGGGACGCTCTTCGCCAACTCTTTTATAAGAATATTGCTTTACCTTTTGTGGTAAAACAACCCAAACTGTTTGGACAGAAAGACATTTGGATTGATATCTGTGTGTACTGTTGGTTTCATTTTCCATTCCTTATTTATATTTTACAGACAGTGGAGGCATGTTGGACAGGCCCTGTACACTTACCGGGAGCCCAGAAAACATCGAGTAAGTAGAGTTTGACTTTTGTATAGAGCATTCATATAACATTGGGCATTTGTATCCACTCTCGGTTCACATTTTCAACTTCACTGAATTATCTGAATGTACATTGATTGTTTTATGACAATGAGAATTTGTTTATTGAAGAAGTTGTAATTATGATGATTAATGCCTGTTTTGGTCCACTCAACCAAACTCACTCCTCGCCCCACCTCCAGCCATGCCAAGAGACTGTTGAATGTGATTGTGGAGCAGTGTCGGTATGGGCCAGGCTTCCACAATGAGATGGACGGCAACAGTGCCATCCAACAGATCCTAATCCCTGCCAGCAAAGTGGGTCTGGTCATCGGCAAGGGAGGAGAAACCATCAAACAACTCCAGGTCTGCCCCTAGGCCACACTGCACTCCAACCTAGACTGTAGTATCCATGTTGTTTCTGTGAGCATTGTTGAGAAGTTATACAGAATTAAAGCTGCAACTGCGTGTTAAAGGGAAATACAAGTTAATATTCAGTAGTGAAGCAGTAGGTCTTTATTAGTCTTCAAACGAAATAATAAATGTGATCCTTGATGTGACTAAGTGTAATCTCCCTTGAAACGCTCCTCTTCCTTTGTCCCTGTTGACGCTCCAGCAGCCCCTCCCTCTCCTGCCTCTGCGCTGATAGAGCGTTGCATGTCCTCCTTTCTCGGACTTAGTATTAGGAAAATCACTCGTCACAGATCATTTTCTGCCATCAAATTTTTGAGTCTGAAACCCATAACTTTAGCGAGGGCTATATCCATGAATGTTGGTCCAATCACAGACAGATGACCCATTATAAATATAACTTTTTTTCCATAACAAAACGCATGTAGATTTTGGACACTACAGTGTGTTAGTTCCATGGCTTTTATCTTCACTTTTTATACTGTTTTTAGGTCACGCTAGTCTGGACAATGGACAATGTTCACTTGTACCCACTAATGTGGCGGACAGCCATGGTAACAGTGAATTTACAGCAGGCCTCTACAGCAGGTCTTCGTTGTAATCCTTGTAAAATCTGAGTAAAGAGTAATAAAGTAAGATGGCTGCATCGTCCGCTCCCTTTTTGAGTTTATCAGCAGCAGCAACATCCCACGGGCGGCGTTTTGTATGTAACTAAATTAATGATTGATTATTAAGGTTGAGGTTGGATCCAAATACAGATGTTTTTAACTTGCGTATGGTTTTCCACTCAGTAAAAACTGGACCTATTCACATGACTTAAAAATGGAGATTGCTTGGAGCATTAAAAGTCATTAAATTAATTGTGCTAAAAGGAAAGTCTTGAATGTAATTGAAAAGCGTCTAATTGGATTCCGACTGGCATTAAATTGCTTGACTATTTTTTACTACATAAGTTCGTCAAATACAGAAAGTATGGCCTAAAACGCATTCAACTGAAGTTTTGGCTCAATTTGGACACACAATTCCTGTTGTGTACAATTTGCTTTTGAATATTGAAATCCATCTTCTGTTTGATAGAATGTTTGCAAATCTTACGTAATGAATAATATGATATTCTGAAAAACTCTCAGGCCCAAATATTAAAACTATAATGTTGTAAAAGCTGGAACATGGAAAATTAGGCATTCTTTAATACAAATGTTGCAAAATAAGTTGTATACTTATTTGTGCAAAATAAGTTATTGAACTTAACTACCCCAACTTTTAGCTCCTATGCAGGGCATAATGTTTTGTTTCATGGAAATACTTATTGGTGGGGCCATTACTGAGGTGGTTAAATACTAATTTAAAAATTGAAAAGTAACAATTTTTGACAACAGCAAAAGAGCCCTGTGGATATATAATACGTTATTGTTATACCTCTAAAAGGCTAAAATCTTTTGGGAAACAAAGTAATGGATTCTTGTTTAAAAAGAAAATCGTCTGCAGCCAATGCCACTGTGCTGCACTCCTCAGGCCTCGTCCCCGGCAGTAGCATGATGCCCTCAGCTCCTGCGTTTAGATGTACAGCTCCTCTCATCCTCAGAAAACAATCCATGAGGACAATTTCATTTCTCATAGCTCAGCTTTCAGTCTGTTTTCTATTATTTTGTGTTCAGGACCCCCTTGAAAAAGAGATGGTTCATTTCAACGGGTATTTCGATATAGCTGTCTTGTAACGCGTAACATAGTCCGTCCTCAGATCAATATACATTACTAGTCCTTTGGTTAAAGACACAATGCAAATATTTGGGGCACATCAAATGTGTTTTATTTAACATAACATAATGAGTGATACTGTATATTAAGATGTACTTGGCGCATAATGTCTTGGGACATGTTAACCTTACCCACTTTATGTTGAACTTTTTCTAACATCTAAAAAATTGCCAATTTATCTTAGTCCCTGTCTACAGTGTGTGTTGTGTGTGAAGTCAGTCTGTGTTGGCCGACAGCATCAGTTGTTGCAGGTGTTTGGTTTTGATCTGTAGGACTAGTAGTACTCTGTTCCATTAATCATTATAATGTGTAAATTATAGTGCATCTCCACTAAGATTGCACTTATTTATTTTTGCGAAATTTTATAAATTGCAAACGACACTCAAGTCAATTCAGTATTTAAAACGTTTTGTTTGTAAAGCAAAGTGTTGTAACATTGTGCTATGGCATTTCTTCTCATGGCAGGAGAGAGAGCAGGAGTGCAGATGATGATGATTCAAGACGACCCCATGCCCACTGGTGCAGACAAGCCTCTTAGGATCACTGGAGATCCCCTCAAAGTCCAGGCAAATATATCACCATTTTTACTCAAAATGTTTAATCATCAATCACTCAGAATGTCAGGAGCTTCAGGGTGTGTAACATGTGTTCTTACAAAGCTCTGCAATCACAGCTCAACCTGGCTTGTCTTATGCAGGATGCTGATATAAAAGTTTTAGCAGCTTACGCTCAAAGGGCCTGATGTTATCTTGCGCACACACAAGACTGGAATATCGTCTGCAGTAGCGGAAGATATTCCAGTCTGGTACAGTTTGTAGGAGGAAAAGCTCGGGGAGAGGCCACTGCTGTGCATAACATCGCCATGGTAATCTGTCTTCCAAAATGTGCATAGCGCTTTTTCACAAAATCAAAAATCACCTCCAGTGCGCGGATGAATAATTAATTAAAATTAAGGCCTTTTAATTGCGAAACAATGTTTCCCATCACTTAAAATCAAGTAATGGAAATGCAGCTATTGAGCTTTAAATAATAGAGGCCTGCACTATGAAATTTACATTTGCCAATAACTAGGGATGGGTACCGTTCGTTTTTTTTCGATACCACTACTTTAACGGTACCTGCTTTTCGGTGCCGGTGCCTTAACGGTGCTTTTTTCGATACCTATGTCATTTTTACTAAATTAAAAAACGTGTATAAAAAGTATCGTTCAGGAAAAAGTACTAAAACGGCACAACAGAAGCTACACAGGCCGCAGCAGCGTCACCTGTAACTTTGTATTTTGAGCACAATTTCCACTTAAGCAGCGATTTAAAAAAATAAATAAAAAAGAGCGAGAGAAAGGACGTTATTACCTCCTGAGCTGCAGAGACCAGATCCACATCATGACACGGTTTCTTTCACACTGCGCTATGACGCGAAAGCACTCCACACGTCAAAGATCCTTACATGATGTGAGCGCTCACTCTGCCACTAATGATCTACAAAAACTGTACAAAAAATGTCTAATACAGAGTGAGCGCTCACTTTTCCACAAACAATCTTTGATATTCCCCTCGCTGCAGCTGCTTGTAATGTTGTAAACAACAGCAGGTAAACTCAGCCTCCGTGGGTCTGTCGCTAAAGGTAAAGACGTCTTTTTTGTTGTCACTGCTCTGTTTTGTTTTTCAATTTGCCTAAAAACTCAAGTTTCTTATTCAATCCTGGTTAATAACTGGTTTAGTTTAGCTCTGGGTTTTACAACAGGTGTAGGCTATGTCCTGGTTTAGTCCTACCACGTCTGACCCGTCTCTATTACAAGAGTTTAGTAAGTTATAGCTTTGCTTCGCTTTAAGTTATAGCTACAGTACAAGTTATAGTTTTTGCTTCGTTCCAGCGGCTCATTATCAGCGCTCACGTTCATGTTGCTTTTTTTAGACTCGCTGTGGGTCATATATTGACGTCTGGAGAGAACAAGAACCGAAAGTTGGCACCGAAAGATTTTTCGTTTTTCGATACCACCACCGACCGGAGCTTTTCGGTCGGTACCAAGAAGGCACCGTTGAACGGTGCCCATCCCTACCAATAACAACAATCTCTATTAAAAAACAAATTAAACAGGCTGTGCTATCACAGCACTTCATTGTTTAGTGATTGGCTAAAGTGCGCTCGTTCCAATTCTCTGCTGAAGGCCTGTTCTCATTTTAATATAAGGAGGAGGCTAATCTGTTTGACGCTCAATGCCATAGTGAGGAAAATTATTTTTCATGTTTTACAGCAAGCCCGTGAACTTGTGGCTAAACTAATCAGAGACAAGGACCAAACAGAGTTCAGAACAGGGAGAGGAGACATCGGATTTAAAGTTGGTGGTACCACAGTCGATGTAAGATGCCTTTTACTTACTGTATATGTTTTAACAGTGTTAATAATGTATTTTAGACTCAATATTGTTTGTTGTTTGTGACAGGTGGCTGTTCCCAGATTTGCTGTTGGCATTATTATTGGTAGGAATGGTGAGATGATCAAAAAGATTCAGAATGATGCTGGGGTTCGGATTCAGTTCAAGCAAGGTCACTGAAAACTTTGCTTCAGACATTTCAGTTTTGTACAGTTGACTCTTTACTAACTTAAGATTTCTTTTATCCAGATGATGGAGTAAGTCCTGAACGAGTTGCTCAAGTGGTGGGTCAGCCTGAAAACTGTCACCATGCTGTGCACCTCATCAATGAATTGGTTCAAACGGCTCAGGTACTTCAAAACATTGCACCAGCTTTACATTTAGACCTAAATTTTGTAAAATTTGGTTGTCAAATCACTTACTCTTAAATTACCTTTTAAGAAGATTTAACATGGCTCAGTATAACTTTAAACTTGCTCCTTCGATTTGTCTAATCAGATCCCAGAGAAATCTCAAATCTAGCTACAGGGATCGAAATTAACTTTTTTTCTTGGTAGCGCTTATGCTCCCAATTCTGAAATTTAGGAGCACAGTAAAAAATGTAGGAGCGGAACCAAAAAAACAAACAGGGAAGCTTTTAACAGGGATGAAGGAAATTTAAGCACATCACATGCCACTTCCAGCCTTCTGGTGCATTTTAGAAGTATTATTTTAGCTGTTTGCAATGATTCACCAATCTACAAAACTCATTGGGCTAAATTTTAACATTATAAATGGGACACCAGATCGCCCCCAATCCCCGACTTGCTCCGCCCCTGCTTCACCGCACTTCATCGTCTCTACACTCTCCTCACTCTGTGCTGCGGGAGCTTCATAGATCGCGCTACACGCGGCAAACTCCTTTGCCAGAACCTTAGAAGACGTGTTAAACATTGCGTTTGTGACTTTACGTTTTGTATTTTGCGAGAGCGGCGAGGATTCGCTTTCAGAGCTGCACTAGGGGGCGAGCGGGTTGGATTGAAGTTTGCGCTGCTTCTCCGCCCGACATTGATTCGCGCGTCATTTTAGAGATGGTCCCCAGTCCCAGTGAGTTTATGAATGACATATATATTCCTCGTTTTCTCATAAAGAGACTACAGTTGCGTAAATACATTGGCTAAATGAAAGCGGGCAGATGAATGAGAGCGGTGCACAGGCACACGCAGAGAACACGGGCGGGGCTGGTACAGGTCGGCCCAGCGGGTGTGACTGAGAGGAGTGACAGCGGCGCTGAGACAAAAGAGAGAACAGATCGTACTGTTCAGATATGCTCTCAAACTATTCTAGAAAAGAAAGTTTGCTGTTGCTGACAGGCAGCGTTTGTGAAAACAAATGACACAAGCGTTTCTAAGGTAGCACGAGGTTTTCTTTTAAGGTGGACCGGAGCATTTGTTTGCAGTCGCAAACATGCGAGTGATTCTATTTTTAGATCGCAAAGGCATAATTTTGGGAGTATATGCGTCCAAAATGGTCGCAATTTCGAGCCCTGAGCTATACTGTAAGCAAAAAGGTAGTTGTGTAACCATCTTTGTACTTGACCTTCAAAACCACAAGATGTTTTTTGTGTTTGTGTGCTGTTTTTTATTTTCATAAAATGTCAAAACCTGTAGGTCTTTCAATTGAATTTCCATTTTGATTATTACGCCCAATACATGCAGGGAAAGAATTACACTCTTTATTGCATACAAGTATATGCAAAATGAGTTTCTGTTTTTATTCACATTCAGCCTTGGTACCTAATCCCAACTTGTCTGCAAAAAGCTATATAATAAACTTGTATGATTCATTTTCTCATGACATTTCTAATTGAAGTTTTTCACTGTAGGAGAGAGATGGGTTTGGAGGTATGACTGGACGGCGTAGCCGTGGTGACTGTAATGTCGGAGGACTTGGTTTGCAGGAGGTGACGTACGCAGTACCTGCCGACAAGTGTGGCCTCGTCATTGGCAAAGGTAAGAAATTAAAATTAAAACGTTTTTCATTTTCACTTATGCATGTATTGATAACATTGTCTGACAGCCCCGTCCTCTCAGTAAATCCACCTTGTTTGGTCAGCTTCTGCGTGAAGCTGATGAGAAGTGGGGGGTGAGTGGCCACCCTCTATTCTCCCTCCAGCCCCATGTATACAGCACAAGTGGCATTCATTGGCTTCACTAAGGGCTTAATGATGGGGATAATGTGTGTAATGTGACATTAATTGTTAAAGGTGCATAATAACAGCTCTCAATCATGTGGAAGGCTGCCTGGCATCTAATGAGGGTCTTTCAACCCAATAGAGTGCAGCGAGGAAATGAATGGAAGGAATTAGCTTATTGGCTATTCATGCTCACTCTATTGCCAGCTATTTAAAAGTCATTGACCATTGCATTGTAAGGAGTCATGACTCTGGTGTGTGCGTGTGTGTGTAGCTTTCCTGCTGTTGTGTGTGCGCTCGCGGTAGTGGGCGGGGTCACCGGGGCCTCTTTACCTAAGATAAAAACATGGCAATAGAAATGTCAACTGGCTTTTGTGTATGCAGTGCGGCAAGGGAAACAAATAAACCTGGGCGTTGCGTCTCCCGCTCTGGGCATTAGCATATGAAGTGGGCCAATATGGTGAAGATGGCGGTGGGTCTGGGTGCTGTCAGAAACCCCTTAAAGAGCACGGTGATTAATATCTTTACGATGCCATATGTAGCCTAGTGCCCCTCCAGTTTGACCCCCTACACACAGTCCCACACTACATGATGAAGCAAGCCGCCCACCAACCAACCTGCCTCAGCTTTACTGCCGCTATTACTAATGAGAAGTGGTAGAGTTCTTGACTTTTGCTGACTTGTTGAGATGAGATCATGGTTTAGAAGCTACTATTCACATCAAACAAACTGAATTCATTTGGGATATTTTTATTATTGCTCTTTGATTTCTTTGCTTCAGCTGTAAAGTTTTTTTTGGTTGTTTTCCCCGTATCAGCCTTCTGGGCATCAGAATTTGTATATGTATATGTTCAGCAACATAAAATAATGCTGAAGGGGAAACGGGGAACGGCTATTCAGCTCTAATAACTACCTTGTGCGCTCACAAAAGACTATAGGCCTATAAACAATAGGATCTTGGAAAGTTTTACCGACATGAACATTAACTTTTGGGCAAGTGTGTCAAATTAAATTGTCTAGATTAAAATGATCTTTTACTCTCCCTCAAATCTTGCCTAAGAAAGAATGTATAGTTGCACAGTTTGTATGCCTTCTTATGGCAGCCAGACACATTACGCTCATCCCAGTTTAAGAACGTACTGAAAATCTCCTGATATTGTCACGTTTCAACAGTTTTTCTGACACTGACCCTGTCCCTGTGTGCTGCTGCGAATACAGTCACCAGTTGCACTCTTGTATGGCTCTTTTCCTCCAGCTCACTAAACCAGTCTCATTAATACTCTGTGTATTATCTTTCCTTGCTAAAGGCCAGTCCATGAAATGAATAGTCGGGGTCTTCATTGCTCTCTCCTGTCTGACCAGAAGAGCTCATAATGGCTTCATTAAGGCAGAAGTTTAATTTGGTTGACAATAGGTTAATGGCCTGTGTGCAGTCTGTTGGTTGCATGGAATAGTCTTTGGAAGGAGAAGAGGGTTTTGATGAGCGTTTTCATTGAGGAGTCAGCTGAGGTCATCTAAGTGTCAACCACAAGTGAACAAATGTGTAATTGATGTTGGGACAGCCCCGGTGTCCCCCGGGTAAGCGCCCTCTGCCTTTATCCTTCATATGAGCATTGGGGGGAGAAGTGCCCCCTCTTCTCTCCCTCCTCAACACAGAGTCAAGAATAAAAAGACTAAAAGAGACAAACGATATCCCAGAAGGAGGATACGCTTCAATTTTGGCCTTTTCTCCCACTTTCTGTGTTTCATTTCCCCCTGCTGGTTTAATTGCTCTCCACACGTCAGGAAGCTGGCATCTGGGTTTCAGGGTGAGGGGTGTGTAGATGATGTCCTCTATTGTTTCCTGAATTTCATGGATGTTACCAGAGAATGGCGATAAGTGGTAACGCACGGCAACATCGTCTCAAAGTGGCACTATCATTTCTGCCAAGCACACGAGTGGTAAAAGCCTCACTCGCCAACCTCAAGCCCTCGTTTAACTGCAGTTTAAATTCCGTAAGACCCCTTGAGGACAAAATAAAATCACTTTTATTTGGTGGAAGCACAATTCTGATCTGTTTCGTAATGAGCAACCTCATGACTGTTGACGGGCTGCTGTTCTGGCTAGTAGCCTCACAACTAGCGTATTTTTGGATACTCAATTATTCTTAAACTATTACCATTTTAGGTGGCGAAACCATCAAAAACATAAAGAGCAGTCTCGAGCTTTTGTGGAACTGCAGCGAAACCCACCACCGAGCACCGATCCCAACACGCGCATCTTCTCTATCCGTGGGACTCCTCAGCAGTTGGAGAAGGCTCGTCAGCTGATCGATGAGAGAATTGGGGTAGGTGGTCTGATCCTACACTATTGTCTGGTCACATATTCATGAGCACATGTCAGCGTGGCAATCTGCTGGGCTGCTGTGGAGCTGGTGGCCAGCAGGATGTCAGCAGAGGTTAAACATGAAGAATCCATCAAATGGACTTAATGGAGTGCATCAGCGGCTGGTGCTGCCCTTTGACATCGCTGCTGACTCCTTTTTAAACACAAGTGTGGTCTCTGACTTGTGTCCTCGTCCTGTGCTCTAGGGCCTAGGCATCGGGGGTAACAGCAGCTTCAGTGTGAGCCCCTTCAGCCAAGGACCTACCACTCCACCACAGCAGTAAGATTCTTCCCTCCGATCCATTTTCATCATGCGTGCAGTTAAATTAAGTTAATGGAACAATTATTAAATCAATGATCAACCTCAGTTATTATTCTGGAGTCTTTAATCTACAGCTCTTGTTTGGAGTGTAGTTTGAGGAATGTAATGGATACTTGTGTGTGTTTCGCTGAAATGGAAAGCATTCATTTGATATTAAAGAGGATTTTTTTTAAACGTCTTGTAAATGAGCAAAACCCAATTTATTTGCTTTAAGAAATTACATCGAATCCAAAATTGTGATAGATCAATACAAAGACGGGGCTTCTTGATACAAATCTATTATTTTTTTATGTTCCTTGTAGCGGGCATCAGCCCTACATGACTGGAAGATGGGGTTCTTCACTTCAGATGTGGCAGCAGGACCACAGTGAGTGAATAAACATGTTCTAGATTAGGACACATTGAAAACACTTGGACCGCTTTAAGAAGCAGGTGGAACAAAGGAGTAACGCTGATGGTGGTGCGTCTGGTTGCAGGTCACAATGGATCGCAGACAGGCCAGATGGACTGGGAGCAGTATTATAAAAAGCTCGGCAAGTGTCACTCAGAAAGAATTAGCGAAGCATTTGGTTCACATTAACATGGTGATATATGTATTGTTTTGTACTGAACAAAAAAGGGCGACAATTATTTATGTCATGAATTAATCTGACAGCTTCTTTCACACCTTGTGAAAGGGAAGTGTGGTCTATAGAAAGTGAATATGTGCAGCTATTCATTGCCTAAACATAAATCAAAAACGCTAAAACATGTCAGTTTAAGGCCACTTTCATTTCAACAGGTATCATTTTGTTTTGATATTTGTGGTAATGATGAATACTTTTCGCAGGCCAACAAAGCCAAGCACAAAGTACTTCTGAGTACAAGACTTGGGGTGAGTGTTTACATTTCTTTTTGGACTATTAAAATGATTTAATATTAAAACGCGCACACACTCTTAAATTATATAAATTAAAGCACTGTGTAACATTTCACCCAGTCCATAGAATAGAACATCCGTATATTAACTGTGTGTGGAAATACTGAATGTTTACATTAAGTCCTATAACAATGTAAACTAAAAAAACGTTTCATTCGGGTCGTGGTGTACTTTTATGAACCGCCGAACACCATTGTTAATTGTTGCCACTTTCAGGACAAGCCTCTGGCCCAACATCTCAGCAGACTTCGACTGACTTAAATGTCTGGGTGGATTTTTACCGACAACCGATGGCCTTCTATAATCAGGGTGCACAGCAGACCACAGCTCCAAGCCTCCAGGTCAGCCCGTACAGTGTGAACATGCGTGTGTGTGTGTGGCTGCAGAAACTAACAGCAATTTTAATGTTGTACAGGATCATTAAGGACTTGAATCACGTAAAGGATGGAAGCGACTCTTTTTGCAAGGGTCTTAGATGTGTGACGCCTTGAAGATCTTTCTTAGTGAGCAACACTAGCTGTAGAATAATAAAGTAATATTTCTAAATCAGGAACTTTTGTTTGTTACTAAATGCTTCTGTACACTGTTATTTTGAATAGATTATATTTGGAATCCCTTTAGAACTTGAGCTGTTTTGTTTTTTGTTTTATTCTCGTCTGACAAAGATTGTACTGCCAAAATGAATCCAACAGTTGTAACATTTCAAAAGGCAATAGTCTAGTTTTCTTGGGATGAAATGATACTATGATGATTTTTGCTTAGCAGTCTTGAATAATGCATGTCTTAAAATGTTTTAAATTTGTAAAAGGTTTTTTTTCTTGATAATTCAGTGAGCCAACACTGTTTGTTACAGAAAATGTATTTTTGTTACAAGGTTTAAGCTTTGGTTTAAGGATTGTCCGTTTGTGACAGTTTAATTTAATTCTGGTGCATTGTAAGCTGTTTTTCATTGTCATTTTATTGTTGTGTCGTTTAAAACCAAGAAGGTGCAATATCTCATTTCACTTTTGAAACAAAGATGCTTTTCTAATACTTTGACAAAGTTTTAACTTGTAGTTTTTTTAAGATTTCTTTTTTTTTTTCCAAATGGTATTGTCATGGATAATTTATTGCATTGATCTGATATAGGATTAATGGGAATATTGCGGATAGCTTTGTTGCCTTTACTACCTTTGTAAAACTGTATATATGCTCATATTTGACTGTTAATTTAAAGTGTACGTTTCAAAACTTTCCTGTTATCATATTTGCAGGGAATGGTCCCTTTTTTTCATACTGAAAATGTTCAAAGATTGTGAATGTCTTGAAATTTGATGTTGCATCTTAATGAAAAAAAATAAGTTGTTTTGTGTATTCTGTGTATTGTAAATGTTCAAGACTGCTAAGCCTTTGTAACTGAACATGTGATGACTAATTATAGTATTTTATGTTTAAGTATTATCAAGGCTGTCTTATTTGGTACCTCTAGTTTAATTGTCCCAGTTTTGCTGTGGACCCTGAGATTTTGGACTTGAGTCCAACACTTTTTAATTATTTTACTTGTGTTCTAGTATAAACCAGATCTATAATTTTGAAATGATGGTAATTTTCTTTGAAGAAGGGATGTTAATTTCTAATCGTTTAATCATGGTGTTTGTGTTTTCTTTGTACTTTAAACCATGTATTAAAAACATCAGACTACTACTTTCTGTGCCGTTATATATTGACCTATGCACTAACAGTGATTTTCTTTAATTGAGCGTTCATTTTATATAATAAGGCGATAGTATGTGGATTATATAAAGAAAAGTTGTATTGGAATATGATCTCACACAGCATTAAAATGACATTTAGGTCAATATGAACATATTGTAATCATTAAATAAGCTATTCTATATAAACTTATTTATGTGGTCAGTTTTGGAAAGAAAATATAAACCCATTATTTTCAGCAACACTTTGGGTGAAATAGTAGCTTAAATATGCAACCTAACAGTCACATCTAGCGACTCAGTCCAGCCCTTCTCCATCTCCAGCAGGTTGCAGCCCCCCCTTATCGATTTTCCATATTTCATACAAGTTTACTAATTTGCAAATAATGTATAGCGCTTTTTATATGACACAAGTCACACCCAAAGCGCTTCACACAACACATGAAAGGGAGGGGGGTTCATTCACTCCATGCTGATGGTGGTAAGCTACATTTTGTAGCCACAGTTTCCCCTGGGGTAGACTGACAGAAGCGAGGCTGCGCACACTGCGCCAACGGTCCCTCCGACCACCAACCACTCACACATAGGCATTGGGTGAAGTGTCTTGCCCAATGATAGGCTTAATAGCCAACTTATTACATGTAAGATAATACACATAAAGTTGAATCTTATATCTGAATGATGTGTATAGTCAACCTTTGGCCCCCAAACCCCACTTTGGGAACCACTGAGTTAGGCTATTTGTTTATCAGACTTCTAGATTAGACTCTTTATTTGGAGCATGAGTTTATCCCGCCCACCCTTCGGGCGGAGCGCATCTTTCCTCTCTGCAGGAGTCCTTTTCCACAGTCACTGACCTTTCGGTGTGCAGCTGTTTTCAAATGTATCTCTAGATGTTGATCATATTTTCACCATGTTCTCTGACTTGCCTACATGTTGATTCTAATGACATGATGGAGGTTATGGTAATCAGACTTTCTTACTTGGAGAAACTGTAGCCTATGGTAAAATAAAAATAACAAATCTGTAAAACGTAGACTGAAGTGGTTGGTATAGGAGGACCTATAGCTTTGCATCTTTAATTCCGTGCAACAAAAGCTGATCATTTAGCTCCGGGTTTCAGATTCAGATTAACTTTATTTTCCATTTGTTTGTGATTCATCATTACAATCACTACATCACAAACAAAGTCACAACAAAACAGGACCGGTGGTCGGCCGAATAATAAATAGCAAACACAATAGTGATAAAAACAATTACATGTGCTGCAAACTCCACTTGCGCTTGTTCAGAAGACTTATTGCATTAAGCGTCTTTTACAAACACGGACTGTAAATTAAACCTAACACGTGCCTCGTCCCCTGGAGGTACCAGGTGTGTCCCCTGATTCTACTTGCTGCCTGTTGTCTACAGAGCCGCAAATGCGCAGTGACGTGCTCTCCCACTTTTGCTTCGTAAGCCGCACCACGTCCTTATCGCGCTGTGGCCTAATCTGTTTTTAATGACGGAGCGAAGCCTGGGCTCAGTCCCTGAAGACACACAGCTCCCCTCCAAGCTGGTTCACGGTGTCTTGGCCAAAGGCCGCGTGGAGGCCTGTAGGCCCTGTGGGCTATTTTATTTATGAGCTATTTTGTGCCTGTTATTGCTCTTTGTTTTAGGTGTGCATAATGCCTATAGAAGCCAGTCATTGAAAACCTGAGAAACTGAGCGCAAACTGTTTTAAAGCCTATGTTTGAATGCGTAATGCATTCGTTTAACGAAATGGGTTCTCAACATACAACAATTACGACACTCTTTTGTGCAATAATTGTCAATCATCCACATGAAATTGATGGGGTTTAAATGGACAGAATAATAGAGTAAATTGTTTTACAATAGAACGGCTAAGCTGGATGATGTGCTATAGCTGACATGCCCGAGGCTTTACCAGATAGAAATAATGCCATAGGTTAATGCATAAATAAGCAAATCAAATCCATGCGTTACCCCAATTCAATTCATTTAATTCCTCTTTAATAAAGACTGGGCCCGCCCCCTGTCTCCGCCATTTACCTCGGATTTGTGCGATGAATGCTATAAATGTAAATCAAACTAGATGAGAAAGAATCCTATTCACACAGCAGAGAAATTTCATCTGGGAACGGGAGACAAACGAAGGAGGGGCGCGCTCATAAAAAGCAGCTGTTTCGCAGTAATCTTTTTTCGTGCCCTGTCACTCACCTTGCCTTTTCACGATCTGTGCAGCCCCAAAACTCTGCGCTATTGTAGTTGCCATATCTTCTTTCCCACTACACCGCTGTGTCCGCGTTCGTCCAGAGAAAGAGAGCGCAAAACTTGCCCGTTTTTCGGACAATCCCCTTGTAGCTGCAGGAGTGAAAAGAGGAGTGCATGGATGTCAAATTGCCCTCAAACACCATGAAAGATTGATTTGCAGCACTTTTCAGGCCCCTGACATTACTTGGAGGGGAGTTGAATGGGAAACCTGTGAGCCGGGGATGGAATAAAGATGTCCTCTCTGCTGGAAAAGAAGGAAAACTGCCCATTTAGCCCCAGTCCATCAAGCCCGAAAAATAGGCAAGAGAGGAAAAACCCGGCGAATTGAGACTATTGAGAAGAAAGGGGCCGTATATACTCATCTAAACGTCGTCACAATACCAAGGGGCTCCGAACATCCATGAATATTAAACCGCTTACCTCAACAAGGGCCGCGAAAGTGAACCACGTCAAAACAGCTTTGCATTTTTGCATGTGAACAATGCTGTAAAACACGGCGAGCTTGTTTCTATTCTTGTTATTCCCGCGCTAACTCTTTACAAAAAATAATATTACCAGCACATGAATACGCAATGCCTGAGAAAAAATGAGAGAGGGACTCCCAGACTCATGACCCAGTTCTGTGACAGGCCGATCTTAGGAGAAATGAATGGCCCACACAAAATAAAAAAATAAAGAATTCTTAAATAAAGCAATATTGGGTTGTTGTTGTTGACCGGTGTTGGTAGAGCTTAGTTTGATTTTAAGCACGTTGACCCTAATCTCGTGAATAATGTTTTTACTTTTATTTTCACAAGTTGTATTGAAAAGTTTCGGCTCGGTCTTTCATCTCTGTGTGGACATAATCGCCGAGGTGCTCCGCGGCTGCAGCAGGCTGGTCCACTCGGTGAGGGGTGTGTCATTAATAAGTAATTAGAAAGGGGTCACACAGCCACGAGTATAAAAGCGCCCCTTGCAGCAGCGACGGGCAGCTTTACGCACAGACCGCGTGCAGAGAGCAAAGAGCTCACGTTCTCCTAGTTAGTTTTTTGAAGGTGTCGAGGATATGGGCTCCGTGTTACCCGCAGACCCTTTGGTGATGAAGTCTGGATTTAAGTGTCCCAGTCGCTCACTGTCAGACGTGATCACCTCAGACATCCTGCACAGCTTCCTCTACGGCAGGTGGAGGAACATGTTGGGGGAACACCTGGCCGAGGAGCGCAACGGCGGCAACAGCAACAGCCCCAAAACCGCGTTCACCGCTGAGGTCCTCGCGCAGTCCTTCGCTGGCGGTAAGCGCAATATAAGTTTGGTTATAATTTTACTAATGGTATGCTACGCACGGGTGCATTTGTGTGAAACGAGGGAGCATGTTATTACCCGGGAGCCTAATAGACTGAAACGTTTATAAAACATTTGAAACTATAACAAGATTTCCTTGATTTTTGAAAAGCTTATTACGCACGACTAACATGTCCCTTTCACACAAATGTTTTGTGGACATAAAAATATTAAACTATAAACTAGAATTAGGCTATTTTGTTTCAAACTTTACTCCTTTGAATCGATCCATTTAGGCAAACTTAGTGCGCACCTCTTTGCCGCTCTGGGGGCTGATTGAAAGGCGCTGGGCATTAAATTAATTTGGTTAACTCTGTGCTTGACCTGGGAAAGTTTTCACTTAAACCTCTCGAAGAAACACTCTTTTCTTTAAGTTGTCCTGTTTTTGCATTCATCAATCTCCGGACAGTCCCTTTTCCTCTCTTGGCAGCTATGGGCTCCCGAGCCTTTCTCTTTCTCCCCCCTTAAAAGATTTGCTGTTCCTCGCATAATGCACCGTGAAGGGTAAATCTAATGCTATTCATAGCATGTCAACCATCTAATCGCCTTTCCATTTTTTTGTTGCTGAAATTCCTGAGCCTTTTAAACAACTCCCAGTCTCATTCAGTCCAAATTTATTGCTACAAAGTTCTTAAAAGGATAATGAATTTGGAATTAGCCGTTTCTATTCCAGAAAACTTTAATGAATATCACATCTGAAGCATGACAAATTGCTGTACCCCAAGGAACATAAGAGCGTTTAACTTTTCTGTCCATAAGTGTAAAGGGAAAAATCTTTGATTATGACTTTTAAGAAGTGCAAGGTTTTTTCCCTCTCTTTTCCCACCATTCTACAGGGTGTGAAAATGGTTTCCAATGGGGTTTTGTGCGCAACAAAACTTTGAATTCAACCACATAATCGAATTTAACGGCGGATAAAGTGTAGCTTAATATTTCGTGACCAAAATAAGATTCCGTTCATTTAGTTCTTTCAGAGTGTCTGCAAGTTTATTTAATGAGAATTGGCGACCATATCTGTGAACCCACTCCAATTTTTACGCGCTAAGTCAATATTGACGAAATTCCTTCACTGACTGTGCTGTAATGCGAACATTTCTTGTGCTGACAGATGTATTCTTTACTCTTTCAGAGGTGCAGAAGTTGTCCAGTCTGGTGTTGCCCAGTGAGGTGATCATAGCGCAGAGCTCCATCCCGGAGAAGGCCTTGGCATTTTTTCAAAGACATGGATCAAAGCTGGCACTGAAATGGGGCCCTTCACTGGCAGAGTGTTGTCCCCTGAACATGTAGACCTACTCAAAAACAACAATCTCATGTGGGAGGTGAGAAAGATTTCACAGGACACATTTTGACACGCAGCGCTATTTTATTACAGTCACGGCAGCAGGAACCTTAATATGTTTTAATAATGCACTTTATATGTTTGATTTCCAGGTGTTTAACGACGATGGAACAGTGCGATACTTCATCGATGCCAGCCAGGAGGACCAGCGCAGCTGGATGACATACATTAAGTGCGCTCGCAATGAGCAGGAACAAAATTTGGAGGTCGTGCAGATCGGGAGCAGCATTTTCTATAAGGCAGTTGAGGTAAACCTTTCGCTTGTCACTGCGGCACTGTACATCAGCACCATCTGCTGGTCAGTTTAGTCATTTGCCCATTTGAAAAAAAAGAAAGAAAAAGAACTATAAATTGACCTGATTTTTCTTCCATTTCAGACAATTCCTCCAGACCAAGAGCTTCTTGTATGGTATGGAAATACTCACAACACATTCCTTGGCATCCCAGGTGTGCCAGGAATAGAAGAGGAACACCAGAAGAAAAGCAGAAATGGTGAGATGTGCAAACCGTTTTAAAATATAAGCATGAACAACAAACAACATCCACCATCTGGCACAAACTAGCAAACTAAAAACTATAAACTAAACTAAACGTAAACTTATTTACCCTTTTTTTGTTCCCCTCAGACGAGCACTCTTGTGACAGCTCTTCCTCCTGTTCACCCTCCGCCGCCTTGACTGCTGGTCGCATGCGTTGCGTCATTTGCCATCGAGGGTTTAACTCGCGCAGCAATCTGCGCTCTCACATGCGCATCCACACTCTGGATAAGCCCTTCGTGTGCCGCTTTTGTAACCGCCGCTTCAGCCAGTCGTCTACGCTTCGTAACCATGTCCGTTTGCACACCGGGGAGAGGCCTTACAAGTGCCATGTTTGCCAAAGTGCCTACTCCCAGCTGGCGGGCCTCAGGGCGCACCAGAAGAGTGCCCGCCACAAACCCTCCACTTCAGGCCCGGAGAGCCAGTCACAAGTGTCCCCTCCTCCTGCACAGATCACCCCTATGACCCATCAGCACCAGATGCCTCTTGTGCACCACATTCCCACCATGGTGTTATGATCACAGAGGAAAATGGACATTGACAAAGACTACAAAATGTTGCACTTTAGATCAGTTTGATGTCTGTCGCTTTACTCAGACAGATGTCACAATTCAATCAGAAATGTGGGCTCAAATGTCCGTAGTTGGTGTTATTGTTAAACACAAGATACATTTGTTTCAAAGCCGTGCTGACTCAAGTGAGCTGTCAGACAGCAGTGATTTGTAGATTCAGATGAGAGCACTGTAAACTGAAATGGCCACTTTAATCTTGTACAAATTGTATGGACGACTATGTTTTCCCAAAGCTATATGTGAATGTAAATACAATTCTGCTTTTTTGTTAATAAATACAATGAATGGATTCAGAGTGCTTCATTATAAATGCATTATTACAATTCTTTATTATTTATTCCTCTCTAAACCCTGTGATATTTTATTCATTTGCTATATGTTCAGGCAATTAGAAGTCTTGTTGTGACAAAAAAACCCACCTGTCTATGATTTTATGATGGTTCAAAAGTATTTTTTCTATTTTCCCAAAAAACATAAAACATGACAAAAGGGTAAATGCTTAAATCTAACATATAAAACAGGCGAAATCAGAAGATATGAAGCAATGCTAAAATTCCTGATAAATAAATCCTCAGATTTATCATGCTATTCACACATTGCTCAACCTTCAGAGAGTGTTTAAGAGTTATTTAATGACTAATGCTTCGAGTCTCAAAACACGTTCCAACTGGGTGTGTACAAGGAAACCATATGTCACACATCGAGGTCTGAGTCAAATGAATGGAGCAGATGGATAATGGAATTATACAGTAACACAGTCAATTCAGCCATAAGAATTGTATGTTGCGATCTCAATGACACTGCAGTGCACTTGTTAGTTTATCAGACACTATCCTCCCTCCCGGTGGGAAGTTTTAAGAGAAGTCATCATTAAAACAAGTGCAAAGTAACATCTTTGATCTAAGTGGACCTCTGTTGTAGGCCTGTGCTCAGTGCATTGTTTCTTTCTTCATTATTAGCGATTGTCCACACCTTCTGTCCTAGGGGAGGAGAAACAACACATTTCATATTATCTAGAAACAAGGAGAATAATCCGCGATGAGTTGAATATGATATACCTTTACTGTGGGACTGTCATCCCACTGAGGGAGCGGCCTTCGATGAGCCACAGCAGTCAACTATCCAGTCTGCAACATAGTGCAGGGCTAAAAAAGAGACAACTCTTCAATCTCTTCTGCATTTTCAGGCATTGTCATGAGACCTCTGGTAACATGATCATACCACGATCACGTGTACAACATGAGCCATTTATAAACAGTTGGATTCAAGAATACACCAACAAGCAATGGAAATACAAACAAATAAATAAAACATACAAAAGAATCCACCATTCTCATGAAAAACAAACAAACAGACAGACAGGCTACCAATAAAACCAGGTTATACCAAGTGTTGTTATACATAATGCATTGAAAACTTACCTGAGAAGATTAGTCACAGCATTGTTTTGAGTTTTGTTCAGTGATGTATCTTCAGTGGTCAGAATTACTCTGACCAGACACTGCTGGCACAAGTAACGCAGCATTTCTCGTGCATTAGAGGTCCAGTTACAGTTACCATAGCGTTGGTTATCAATAATTTATCAGCCTGAACACAACAAATAGCCTACTGACCAATTATGTCACATTACAATGAACACTGACCTGGCACAGCATTAGACCAATAGTAATATAGTTGAAAATTAATTGGCTATTGATTGGACAAAAAGAGGAAAATGTGATATACTATAAATTGCCTAGAATGATTACAAGATATTTAACTCTTTGAGCAGCCGGACTACAGTGCCCCCAGAAATGATCGGCACCAAAGGTAAATAGGAGAAAAGAATGGAATGAAAAAATGTCTGTACGGTCAATATTTAAAAAATGCTCGACATAGGCCAACAACAAAACAAGACATTGCTTCAAAGACAATTAACTACAAAAATAAATAAAATGAAATAACAGTAATTTACCCTGAATTTAAATGAGACAAATATGGTTTATTTCTCTCCCTCCCTCCGATAGACCTGGGCTACAAAACAGAAAACTGATCATTCATTGCTTTTCACGGGTTTATGAATATCAGGTTACAGTCTAGTGTTCATATTCTCAATGCAATAACCTAGAAAAGGGTATGTGTTTATCTCAAGGGCCACGTGAAGCTCTTCAAAGTCTCTGTTGTTTTGTATTTTGATGGAGAAACGATAAAGTATTATTTAAATGAGTGATGAGCAATAATAGGCAATTTAACCTAAAATGAATCAGAATACAGGAAAAGTCCATTTTCCTGGAGAAGAACTCCCAAGCCCCATATGACCTTCAAATAATCCCCATCCAATTTGAATTATTTTGCTTTAAATTACTTTATTACTAAATTATGTCAATTTAAAAAGTAATGTTTGTGGATATAAATACAGTTCCTTTAGACGTGAAGTAACTAAGTGAGTTTAATAAATAAAATAAGAATAGAGATAGTATAGTAGCAGTATAGGTTATTTGGAACAAAGTTGGAGCTATTGTGTTACGCTTCTGTCATTCTACCCCAGGGCAGCTGAGTCTAAGGTTTTGAGAAACTTGTCAACACAGGCTTGTAAAGCGCCACACAAGCATAATAAGCCATTATTTGTATGATTTATAGACTGATCTATAGGCCTACCCTGTCCAGCACTGCCCTCGTGCGTTGGTTAACTGCATCACCTGCTTTCCAGATTTGACTCGTTGCTTGTCGAGGAACATTTTAGAAAAAAAAAAACCAAACAAACACACATTCCAAGTGAAATATATTAAATTATACAATTTAAAGAAGGAAAGCGACAAAACGTAATCGCGATCTAGTTTCCTTCCGCCGTGTCATGCTGAGGTAGATTAAGCTGGTCTGATCACGATGCCGCGTGGTGCTAGTCGAGTCTAGTCCCAAATCCAAAGAAGGTTTGTTGTCTTCTCCAGAAGCTAACAGTTAGCACTTTCCCCCTACATTCTTGATTCAGCAGGTATGTGACAGCTTTTACTGCAGTCTCCTTTTATTAAAAGCGACAAGCCTATATCAAAGGAATCAGTAGTTTATCAACATAGCTGCACGGCTGGCCAAAGTAGCTACAGACTGAAAAGTTGACAGTATCTCGCTGCTTGCGCTGGAAACTGGCTACAGTGATTAGTTAGCTTGGGCTTGGACTGACATTTGCAACACTTACAAATGAATGACTGTTAGATGACATGTCATTGATATCCGGTGAGGTCAAAACCACATATTAGGCTAATAACCCACACACAGGACTTCATTTTTATACATTTATACATTTTCATACATTTTCATAGGTGTCACTCGCATCATCGCATGACAAATATCGCCATCTTTCACATGTTTCCAGCCATGTTATACAAATTAAACACAAAACTGCCTCTAAAGTCATGTAGAGCAAGCCAAACTGTAATAGAAGTTCAAAGTACAGTAAAGCTATGTTAGAAAAGTAATAAAGGAGATGGAGACCAGTCGAATGGCAAATTGTGGGTAAATCCTTGTCCATTTACATTGGTGGGATCTTCTTGTTTTTATGTGCCATGTTTGGTTCACTCCTGAAACAGCAGTTTTGTGCATTTACCCATAAACAAATAGGTTGCAGGTTTGGTGCCATCTGTGCTCAGTGAATACTACTGATGAGTCTTTGGGCAAGACCCACCCAAGAACTAAATGTACCGTTCTTTACTCGGCCCCAGGGCAGCTGTGGCTACATAGGTAGATTACCAGTGACCATGACTGAACTGAGTGACGTTGGTTATGGAATAACATAATGGGTTGGAAGGCTGAACGAGAATGAAAATATATATATATTTTCAAGTTTTTATTTTGGATTGGACAATATTATTTTAGGTCGTTCTCCAGTGAAATACAAATATGTATGGTGTGTATTGTTGTGTGTCACATTGGCCTCACAGGATGTTAGAATGGACTGGAGCCCAATTTTGCCAGACAGCCTGGTGTTAGAGATCTTCCTGCGCCTGCCCCATGATGCTGTGCTGAGTGCGGGTCTGACCTGCCACCAGTGGTTGGCTGTGTCCCGAGATGAGTTCCTATGGAGGGAGCTGTTTTACAGCTACTACCGCATCCCACGCGCTGTGCCTAGACACCCAGGTACACCATATGCTACATTAACAAATAATGGCTGTGCATGGAGATACAGATATACTTATAATAAATTACAGCGCAATCTAATATAAAGAGAATATAAAGAATTATAGGACTGGGTACAGTTAAAAGGTACCAACAAGAAGTGAAAAAGTGCTGTAAGTATAACATCGATTTGGTAGGTCAAACGATTCATATTTTCAAAAAAATTAAAATTAAACATTTCTTACACATTTCTTATTATTATTTTTTAACAGTTATAATTATTATTTTTTGCTCTCTGCCCTCTGCTCAGAGGAAGAAGGTCCTGCTGTACAAATGTGCCAAGAATAACAGAGCCCACCTACGGATTTGTTGTTGTTTAGCTCAATACAATACATATATATTTATAAATTATATTTACAGTTCACAGTTATTTTGTTAAGTTAAGTTTTTTTTATAAAAAATAATAAAAAATCACAGATTTTTTTTGAGGGAAAAAATCGCCCAGCTCTAAGTAGGCTACAGAAGAACTAAAGAAAGTTATCTGGCTGTCCCAGCTCAAATAAGTGACCAACAAAAATATAGTATTCTATAGAATTTAGGAACATTATTTTGATACTATCTATTTTAAAACGTTTGTTCTTTAGTTAACTAATATTGCTTCTTTTTTTTCCAATTGTGCTTGAACTATGCAAATGATATGTGTTGGTCCGTCACTGCCAAATCATCCAACCTTATCCTTCTCATGTTTGTTGACAGCGGCAGTGTCCTGGCACAGAGAGTTCAAGCGTCTGTTCGACTGTATTCCGTGTGTGGAGGTGCAGTCTCTCGGACAACACAGCGACCAAGTGCTGCACCTGGCGTTTTCCCACCGAGGGCACCGTTTCTCTTCCTGCTCCAAAGACTGCACTGTGAAGGTAGAGTCCTGACACGATGCAGAATGACTACGCTCAGCTTCGTTACAAGTTTACCCTGTGATATTTCAATAGTTGTGGGACACAGAGCGGCCAGATGGCAACATTGCATTGGTGCACAGTTCGAGCATGCGGCAGTTTAACTGGGGCTATACCCAGTTCTCCCAGTTCAATGCGGATGACACCCTGCTGTTGGTGTCTGGAGTTTATCTGGGCCCTCACAACTCCTCCTCCGGGGAGATTGCTGTCATCAGTTTGGGTAGGCACCTCATGTCCTCACATTACAATGATGCACTTCAGCACATGCAACCCTTTTATATATAATGTGTACTATAAAACAGAAAATTACACACTCTTGTCAAGAGTGAGGAACAAGCCTTATGATGTGTTTGGCTGTTGGCTGAATGAAACTCACCTCATCTCCGGAAACCTGCATTGGATTGGGAACATGACATCCTGCTCGGTCCTTTGGCTCAATAAGGCTTTCCAGGTAAAATTACAATCATTCTCTTTCTTTCCTAATACACTGTACTATAAACACAATGTTAAACAACAATGCTCCAAGCAGTCACAGAAGCTCTATGTATTTCAACAAACAACAAAAGGCAAACTTAATCACAATTTAATCAAAATCATGATTTTAATGAATGGTTGAAATCGGCAAATTGCAAAGACTGCATTGATGACAAACAAGACTTTTTATATATAGAATCTTCTAACCCTGTTGTTTAGATCGCTACAATGGCGATTCTTAACTGATGGTTCGGGACCCAAAAGTGGGTGGAATATTTCCATTTCGGTGCCCTCCCTGGGGACATTTTTCCCCTCCAATTAAAACATTCGAAAACACTATTATCGTCTGTGAAATCAGCTTCATAGGTTTATTTAATGCTATACTCAAATAAAAGGTGATGATGTGTCTTCATGCCGTACAAGTTGAGAACCACTGCTCTTCTCTACAAAGTGCATGTGATTCCTGTTTAATTAGCGGTTCATATTTCAGTTCTCTCTCAAATGCTGATGAGTCTTTTATTTTCCAGGATATTGAGTCCGAGAATGTGAACGTCGTGAAGCGCCTTTTTAAGATTCAGAACATCAACGCCAGCACCATCCGCACTGTGATGGTCGCCCACTGCCGTCGCCACGACAACCCCGACCTGCTGCTGGACTACGAGGCACAGTCCGAGGCGCGGCGGCAGAAGGGCCCGCAGCCGCAGCATCAGCCGCTCCTGTTCGATCTCGGGACGTCCGGCAGCGAGGATGAAGGTGACGTTGACGAGGAAGAGTGTGGTGGCAGGGACGCACCGCTCCAAGGTTTCTCATCCCCTCGACACCCTCTTCCCACATACTCAAGTCTGGAGCATGTTATGCAGGTGAGGGCCACAGGAACACATTGTGCCAATTTTTTAAATTAATTCAGTATGTGGCAAGAATACATTTCGTATGGTGTTTTTCATTCAGTACACTGACAGCCAGTGTATATTCAATAGGAGGGTTTAAAGGCGCATTGTGTAACTTTTTATGCAAACAAAAGTTGTAATTTACATTTTTGTGACCGGGTGGCTGAATGGGTGGTTAACATCGGCGCGTTTACTTTCGATTTCGATCACCGTGGCCGCCTGTCTACAATGCCCCAGGATCAACTGTTTTGTAGGTTTTCTTGTGAGGGGGTCAGCATTGAAAGCCTTCCAGAAACCCTAAAAACAATTGATCCTGGAGCGTTGCAGTGGCCTCTATAATGGAAAGTAAAGACAATAAACTTTATTGTCTACAGTGCCACATTAGCTGCATTACAAAAGTATAAAAGAAACACAGATCACAGTCGTCACCAGATTCATAAATAAAATACAAACCTCTACATTGACACAGTTGAAGCAAATTCCAAAAGCAAAATACATCCCCACATTAGGACACACAAAAGAGGACAGGGACGCCCTTATCCAGTCACAACCCAAAGTTCGTCAGCTAAGAATATTTGTTCAAAAGGCCGACTGCTGTGGGGAGAAAGGAGAATCTAAAGCGTGTACCAGAATTTTTCCCTCGTAAAATAATGTACCTTTAAACTTGTGAATGCACAATATGCTAAATACCTATGATTCTGTTATCTAGCTGCATTTGATAATTGTCTTGTTGCCTTTTTGACTAAACCATTTGAACACATTACATTTGGGCGATCACTGTGTGGACATTGTTATTATTTATTGAATACGTTCATGTTGCCTACCACAGCCCCAGATCGCTCGTATTCCATTAAATTCAAACAAAGAGACATGGACCTTGCCTCACCTTACGCTGCAGTAACAATTGTGTATATGTGGTCAGAAAGTAA
Source organism: Neogobius melanostomus (assembly GCA_007210695.1). NCBI lineage: Eukaryota > Metazoa > Chordata > Actinopteri > Gobiiformes > Gobiidae > Neogobius > Neogobius melanostomus. The sequence goes on along the minus strand of VHKM01000221.1, from coordinate 2,371,082 downwards.
TTGCCTGGTCTCCGCTGTCGTTCTTCCCCGTCAGAGTTGTAAACACGTCGGGCAAAGGGAGTTACAGATTGAGACCCACGTAGCTCAGCTGATGGGCAGAACTCACACCAAGGCTCCCGAGTCGAGTCGCATTGACCACTGTGATCCTAGTGATGGGGAGGACAAAACGTACCTACTGTTCACTACCGGCAGTCTGACCTATTCTCCACACCAAATTGGTAAGATCTGTGATAAATGGATTGAACGTATACTTGGCACTTATAGTATCAGTTTGAAAGTGAAGAGTGTTTGATGCCAGGGACAAATTGCAATGGGTTTGTTTTGTGTTGCTTGTCTTCAGGCATAAAACTTATCAAACCCGAGCAAATGACCACGTCTGGGCCTGTTCTGGGAGAGGAACGTAGTTCAGATGAGTTCTTTGATTCACTGGACCATGTTATTGATATTCACGGTCACATTATTGGTATGGGCCTTTCTCCAGACCACAGGTAGGACACTTGTCATTCTTTGCGGTTTGATTTGTAAGAGAAGTGTACCTTATTTCATTTCCCCCCACAGATACCTTTATGTTAACAGCAGAGCTTGGCCGGCTGGATGTGTCATCTCTGACCCCATGTCGCCGCCTCCCATCGCGGAGGAGATAGACCTACATGTTATTGACTTGAAGAATCTTAGAGAGGAAAGAAGGAGCTTACGAGCACACAGAGCCTTTACTCCCAATGACGAGTGCTTCTTTATTTTTCTGGATGTCAGTAGAGACTTTGTTGCCAGGTGAGTTACATTTGCTTGTCTTGTGCATCATTCAGGCTTTATTAAAGAAAACATGGGTTATCTTGGCACTGGTGTCTCACGCTGTATAATAGTGACAACAAAAGAGGCACTCCTTCTTTAGCTTGCAAAACACCTAGACTTATCCTCTCTCTGCACAAAAAGAGTGAAGTAGCTCCAAAATGTTGTCCGCACTTTAATACACGAATCAGCACAAATTCATGACTCAGGTGGGGAGCGGATGTTTTCAGCTCTAAAATCTATTCTGCGCTGGGGTAAACCTCAGAATAATTGGAACCCACACATTTCTAAGTTTTTTTTCTTGTTTACAGTGGGGCTGAGGACAAACACGGTTACATCTGGGACCGGCACTACAACATCTGCCTCGCCCGTTTGGCACACAACGACGTGGTAAACTCTGTGGCCTTCAGCCCGGCCGACCAGGAGCTGCTGCTCTCCGCCAGCGATGACGGGTCCATCAAAGTGTGGCGCTCCCCTCGCATGGTCCGCCTGGCACAGGCTCCTGCTCGCCCTCCCAAACCACGGAGCCTGCTGACATCCTGGCTTATCCGCAGCAAGAACCCACCTGCGACTGGTAGTGTCAATGGGAAATCTTAAACGGGGGACAAGACTTGAATCAAGACTTACTGAACAAGAGATACTGTTACTCATTCGTGTTCAGTGCAGTGGCTGCGGCCAAATGAATTTTCTGTCCTACTGCGTCGACGTCACTGATATTAAACCGAGTTGCTGAAATAAACCAGCAGAGGGCGGCAGTCACCATAAATGCAAAGTGTAGGCACGCACACAAGCCAAGGGCTTGTTGAAGTTAAAGGTTTTATTACACAAAGATGGTCAATGAATCCAGTGCAGGGCCTACTTAACAGAAATAGCACTTGACTTTGTTTATGCTCCATGAAGCAGTGGTTCCCAACCGTTCCCCCTGTGACCCCTGTTTGCGGTGAATACATCAGTGACCACGACACCCTTTTCCCACCAAATCAGACAAACAACAGTAACATTTGGAAATGTAAAGCCATTTGCATTAATTTTATTAGTTAATAATTATATTTTAGAACCGTAATTCTGCACGTGTATCATTTTCTTTCTAAACAAAACCCACTGTCAAAACAAGGGCTGATACAGTATTATTGCTATATTTCACATCACAATTTTAGCACGGTACACTCCTATAAAATTAATATGCCGTTTGTTTTTTCATCAAAATTGTGTGAAAACAAACGAAAAACTAACCTGGGGACAAAATGAGTGGAAGTGGAAGAATTTCTTTTTTTTCAAAGTTATCATAATAGAGATTTTAAAATATTGTCTGGACTGGGCTGGTCGCTTTGAGGGCATTGCGCTTCTATCATCAGACGCTTTTTCTCATCTGGTAAACACACAAGCCAGAGGTCTGGCCACTCTTGAGGAGACTCAAAAAGCACCTAAGGAGGAAGAGAGACGTTCTCAACTCAATCAAGCCAGTCCAGACAACAATCTTTGAAAATCTCTACAGCGATGGTTGACCCCTGGACGACTGAGAGCCTTGACAAACTAAAACTGAACTTTTGCACACAAAAAAGTAAGCTACCAAAAGTTTAGTTTCAAGCTCAAGTCAGATGGAAGACCTCAGTGATTCAACTGAGCATTGCATCACCTTATGTTGCTGATATTTTGTCCCGCCCTGGTCAAAACAAATCAATCAATTGAAATAATGTAAGATTTTCAAAAGTCAATGTTGACACTTTGTGACATCATCTGCATACCCTTTATATAAAACACATTAAACTACAATTCTAGTTTGGACCTGCTTTAGAAGCTCTTCACCCCTGGTAAAGCTTTGGCCACTGAGGGGTCCTGACTCCAGGGTTGGGAATCACTGCATAAAGACTGCATTGTGCTGAAATATAGCTGTCATATGATGCTTAACAGACATTTCTCTGTGGAAAAATAGATTTCTCCAACAATAAAAAAGAAATACAGTAAATAAAAAATCATGTTTAGGAGAAGTGGTTACAAACAAAAAGTTACTGTTTATATGGTTGAGTGTACAAAAATTATATTTAAAGTTTTAAAGCATGAGAAGCAACACATAGTGATGTTGGGTGGATCTCTGAAGTGTCTGGACCCGTCATTAAACTTGTGTGTCATTGTACTATTTTAACTGTTAACTGACATCATGAAGCTTTATCACTATGCAATTAAGTTATTTTCACATCCTAGTAATGAGTGGGGAAATCTGACCAGCTCCAAAATGGTGTTTAAAAGGATTATTTCAGTTTATGAAATACTGTAGTTTTGAGAAAATATTTACAATTAGTATGAGTCATTGGGGGGAACAACATTTCTACAGCGGTACGGTTTGTATTTTACAAGACAAATGGGTTAATTTTACTCATATTATTTATGTTTTGTTTTGACAAGTGATGTGAGAGTTGGCACAACTTCATTTTTTTCAATAAAAGGATGATGTTCTCCAATAATAGTATTATAGTATTTGGTCTCCAAATGGCATGTTGGTGGCAGTGGTTCAGTGAGAGAGGCGTTTGTCTACATATGACTTTAGTTTTTTAGCTGGAGGCAGGAAGTTCAATTCCTATCTATTTCCATTGTAGCTGTTGTCATAGTAACGATAAACAAATGTCTAACTGTTTTTGGAAATATCAGATAAACCTTATTTTATCGTCTCAAATGTCATTCCTCTTGTTCTTGCACCTTAAGCCACAACAGGACCACATTTTGCTGTTGTAGTTTTACACTTATAATCGCTAGTTTTAGTATAATCCTATTTCCCTTGATCACTTCCTGCCTCCAGCTGATGTGACTGAGGATGCGGTGCCACAGAATAGTCTGTGTGGGAAACATTGCAACAAGACTGGAGTTCCCCTTCTCAAAAGCACACAGCCACAAACGATTGTTTTCAACAACATTCCTGCGCTCCGCAACAGTTTAATATTTTGCAACAGTGATTTTATTGTAATTTTTTTTACTTAAAGATCAAAGAAAACTGTAAACAGAACAAATGTTAACCAAACTATGAGGTTGATTACACAGTAATTAGGAAGACACACTACACAACATGCTTATAATGGCAATAATCAACCAACACAAAGCAAAGTCCAGTGTATTATAACATTTTACCTATTGTCTATACACAACATATAATTCTGTTTAATTTCTATTATATTATAAGTAGCATTAAAGAGTCAAAGTTATTTTTCCAATATAACCCCCAGACCTTTTCTCACACACAAGTCCTGTACAAGGCACGTCTTTTCATGTGATCCTCTGAGAATGCCCCATACTCTCTCAACAAAGCCATTTTGTTAGATTACTTTTCTTTAGGCAAAAAATACTATATAAGCATGCACTAGCAAATCTAGAGGCTGTTATGTCAGAGTAACTAAACCATAATTATAAACAAGGTGAAATATATGTACTCTATATGCAAGTATGCCCCGTTAATGACACTCTATTATAGCACTAATTTACAATATATAAGTATAGTATAATTTATTATTTGGACTAGAGTTAATAAAGTGAAATATATAAATAATCATAATCTAGTGGTTCATATTTATAAAATATTATGACATTGTATAGTTTCTTCATATATAATTATATATTATAGGTGTCTTAAGAGGTGCACAACTTCCACAGTTTCCACACCTCATAAACCTGTGAGATCAACAATAGCCTTTATGAATATGATATCGTCACGCAGATACGGGCTCTTCCCCGCCAGTTTGGCCAGCGGGCAGAAGAGGGGACAGCCGCTGGCGATGTTCATCTCACTGATCGGCCGCTGGAATGAGGTGGAGGTGACGTCAGGCCGAAAAGCGTCAATGATGTGCTCTCGGTTATTTTGATCCAAAAGCATCAAAGTCACCTGTGGATGCAAAGAAGTCAATATAGGACAGACAAAATGATGTGTGTTTGTAACGTAGTCGTCGTGTAATTTAGATCATACCTTTTGACTGAATGGCCACTTCAAAAGCGCGTCACACTTGCCCCTCATCACCACAAAGAACAGAGACAGGTGGGTTCCTCTTCCAGTGCCATCACCGTTTAAGTACAAGCGCAGGCACATTTTGTAGCCATATTTACTGGAATAAAAAGCTGTGAAAGGTGCACCATATTACTCAGGGAAGCTGATGAACAAAAAAACCACTGAGGTTGAAATGTTACACCTAAAAGCACACAGAGTCCCAAACAAGAACAAATAGACACACTCTAGAATTATGTAAACACCTTAGGAGTCCAAGGACCAATAACATTCGAAGGGAACTATAATGTCCAAATAGAAAATTACCAAATGTTTCCCCTTGTCATCGTTTGTTAGCGATTTGTTTCACTAACAAACGTGCCACTATGGGTCAACATTCTTTCAAAAGAGCTTCATCAAGCCCGTGCGATTTCATATTTTTTCCTTCCTTGAATCCTGGTTAATTTGTGCGAACAGAAAACGTTCCACTTCGTGCCAGTTTTTGTTTTAGGAGGAAAGGCCCATAATGACAGAGGTACAAACATAAATCGTGTCATCCTCACTGTCCCCTTCAAACATAAATGTTGATTATTTACAATGATGAATTTAGTTATGGAGTCACATGAATGCAAACTTGTGAAGGAAAGCTTCTGTGCTGCTGCGTCTACCACAATAAAGCGTGTGATCACTTTATTTACCTGGGAGAACATGGCTGGCGTCCGACCGGCCACAGCGTCCTGTCGTCGCCGCGTGAACTCGGTTATCTTCCACACAAAAATACCATCGTAAGTGCAGGACTGCAGCTCTTTCACAAGCTGCTCAGTTTCTGAAAGCTGCAAGTCCCTCATGGCCACTGTCCTCTCCAGCTGACGCACTTTATTAGACAGGTTTTCAATTTTCTCTTGATCCAAACGATGCTGCTGCGCAAAAGCTTCCATTGTAATAGAACTCCGCTCCACCTCCCGGTTCAGGACACAGACTATGTTTTCTAAAGCAGTCACCTGGAAAAACACATTCACATAAAGGCGATTATAATTAGAGTCCATGTAACTAATGGAAAAAAAAATCTAAAATGTACCTATTACTTAGTGTTTATGGCCTGATTTTATGGCTGCACCTTTGTTCTTTGTTTAGTATATAGATACAATTTTGTTAATACGTGCTGTGTTGTAATATCCCATAGAGTTGTATTGGCCCCTGCCCTCAATCTGAGATTATGACATCATCAAATTGTAGAACGTGAACACAGCCTATTAGTATATAAAACACACCTTTTTATCTAAATCCACAGAATGCACTAAACCACTGGCGCTCATTGAGACCCCTTCCTCAGGAGCCCGGTACAGTCCCAGCCCAGAGTCCTCCTGCCACTCGCCCAGACCTGACGTCTCCGCACGGCTCCGCACCATGGACAGAACCATGGGCAGCAGCAGGCGCAGGTGCTCCACCGTGCTGCTGTTCTCATGGTCACTCAGCTTACCATTGTCGATCTGCAAACAGTGGATGAGGAAGACACATGGACACGAAAATGTGAATAAAGGCAAGAGGGACGGGCTTTTTTGTATTTCTCTCCTATTTCACTTTATATTTTCTTGCCCGTTTTTATTTTTTACGAGGCTGATTCCAATATAGGGCTTTAGTGTAGACCGAATACGGTGGTTAATTATTCAAGAGTTACACACACATATTTACTTCATTATTACAAAATATGTAATAATGTGTCTCGTCTCGTGACATTTGTGTCTCAGCTCACCCCAACTACGGATAAAATTGGTTCTTTGAGTACCACATGATAAAACGTTAATAGCAAATTAAAACCTAGACTCCTAGACCCAGACTGAATCAGGCCTAAACCAGGACGACACCATGACTTGAGTAGCTGTAATGACTTACAAGAGGACAAAGATAAAAATAAAATAGTTTCCACATTAAACAGAGGCTTGCACTGCAGAGCACTGGGTACCACCTGAAGCAGCCCACACGCCACTAGTGATAATCGTTTATTATAAAAGTTTATTTGTTCTATTTTTATTACAGTACATTGATTGCATTTTATTAGGGACAATATATTGCCAACTTATCCTCCTTGCAACATTAGGTGACGGAATAGCCATATCCCAAGAAGCCACAGTACATCGCAACATTTACGGTACACATTTATAGCCAACACAGCCTAAAACAAAAACGCATGGTAACTTAGACAGGCCCTATACCTGATTTTTTTTAATTTTTTTTATTGCAAACACGAAATGTAAGCGTCTTTGAGTGTTCAGAAAAGAGAAGCCACTAAATTAAGAACAAATATATAATATAAAATATTTTTGGAGAATCCTAATACATCACGGGGACAAGTTTAAGTGCACATTTCACAACTTGCAGGGTCACTTTCACAAAAATGCGAGAAAAGTAGCCTGAAAGTTTATGATACAAATGTTTATAATTAGATGCACAGTGTTTTTCCCACAAATGTTGGAGTTTATGTCATCTATTAAAGGAGGACAAAACTAATTTCGTTCCATTTCTAGAAGAAAAATCAGGTATAGAGTTGTATTTACAGCAGTGAAAAAAATGATCTCCATTGTGTAATTGGGTTGTGGCACAATGTACAATATCGGTCTCTCCATTTGTCTTTTCTGTCTGTGTAGTATTTACTACACTAAAAAACGCAACATGCTACGACACCTGCAGTGGCGCTAATGGCCTCTAGGGGCATGAGTTACTTAGTTCTGCTTTTTAGTCTTAGTGATGTTTTCCTGAATTTAGTTCCATTTTAGCCTTGGTCCCAATTTAGTATATATTTTTTGTGTAGTTTTGAATGTTTCATGAAAAAACAACAACAAATTGCTTACCATTGTAATATACCGTGCATACTTAGTAGAACACTGCAATTTGTTCTCATATCGTGCCTTGTTTTGACCATAACTATAAAAAAACACTGTACTTACCATAGCTTTACAGCCCACTTCACTGAATGGGCATGCACTTTTAGACTTTGCGCATGACCGGAGGTGGTCACTGAACTAAAAGTAGAACAAACACACAAAACTTAAGTGTCTCACAAAGGTCTGCAGGGAAAAATTAATGATGCAAGTAAATGTGTGATCCAGAGCACTGACCTTCTCTCTTGGGATCTTTTTCTTGCCACAGTCTTTGCATTGTAAAGGAAACTTCACGCAAATTTCATCATGTGCCTAAAGGTTGAGAGAGAAACGTTGTCTTTCCCAGTTTCTGTGCACACTGTACATGTTTTACTCTTAATCGAGCTCAAAACGCACCTTGATTTCCTTGTAGTTGAACGTCACTTTGCAGTATTTACAGTTTAGCGTCCGTGCTTCACACTCTCTTTCATCGTGCCTGTCCTTCTCTGAGCGCAGGATTAAATTTTGGCAGGCGCTGCACTGTATCTTTTCGAATTCGCAGTGGCCTTCATGTTGAGCCTGGAACACGCACACAGCAAACACTACATCAAGATGACGGAAAAGCTTGTAGTGAAAATGATAACCAGGACATCTTTAGAAAATGAAGTAGGTGATTTAGTTTACTCAGCCATCAACAGCACCAATTGTTGTCATGCAGAGTTTTTTTAATCCACTTTAAACCAAGCAAACAGGCCCACGTTAACAGTTTCAGTTTGTGGGACCATGGTATAAGCGGATTAAACAACTTGGAGCCGTGCATTAAACAGTTTTGATGCACTCTGCTGCGCGTCGAGGTGTTCTTGACTCCGCGTCATGCATTAAAACTGTGTAAATGCACGGCTCCGAGTTGTTTCATCCTTATTATTTCCAGTGCATCCCTCTTATTTAATTATTCTGCTTTCTGCTGTTTGAATGAGGTAGCAGAGGCAGTGCTGGGTAGAGTAGCCAAATGTTTCAAGTAAGAGTGAGAGTATAAGAGTAACGTTACTTTAAAATTATTCTACACACGAACGAGTGAAAAGCAGTGACATATACATAATTACTCAAGTAGGAGTAAAAAAGAAGACGTTACTTGAGTACTGTGGGTATAGTGTAGCTGTTTGAGCATCAAAGAAGAAGAAAATACCAAAATATATAAAAGGAAATAATTCTGAAGAATAAGGTACACGAAACACAAACTGTGTATTGTTTTAAGTCAACATGAAGCTTTTGCCACTCACAGATTTACTCACAGTGGAGCGTGTAACTTATTTTTCTCGAGTAAGAGTACAGATACTTCAAAATAATATTACTCCAGTAGAAGTAAAAAGTACCATATGATCATTAATAAAGCTTCTGCAAGAAGTACAGTTACTTAAAGAAGTTACTCAAGTACATGTAATTGAGTATGTGGAAATATCGTTATACAATGTGGAAGTATTTCTATACATATATTTATCATACTAGGCTTTAGTGATTTTATATATAACTGTGTTAAAGTATTGGACATATGCCTTGGGTTTTAAATTAAACTGGGGTTTGAAGCCTGACTTCACACGTGGGTGCGACATTCTCTGTTTTATTGTCCTATTGTTCTAACTGTGGAAAAGTACTGGCCACTGGGTCTGAGCGGCCCTCTGAAGGACAATACCATGGAGTCAGATTGAGAAGAGGAAGTGACGACAAGAACATTTCAGGAGCACTGATTGGTTCTACGACACTGTCATGCATACTCATTACTATTCATATATATTGCTCGAGCATAGGGTTTCCTGTGCTTCCGGCCCACGTTGGACCACCATGTTGTATGTTGTATGTTGCTAGGGAGAGATTTAGCGCTCAGATAACTTGTGTTTAGAATTGTATTGTTGAGGGAATAAAACTATGATTGATTTTAATCGATCGAGCCTCCGTCTTCTTTTCCATCCTTTAACAAATACGCCGACAAGTACTTAAGTAAAAGTAAAAAAAAATTGGTGAAAACATTATTTGAGTAACTGACTGAATGTAAACATCTGATTTATATTTTAGTGTTGACGTAAAAAGGGACAGACAGGATTTTTTTACTTGACAGGTCGGGGGAATAGCACGGTGAGACATTTAGCAAATTGTTGCAGCCGGGACTGGAACCAACGGCGTTGAGTAAAGAACAGAATTCCGCAGCAGCATTAACTGTTGGCGAGCAAAACTAACTAACGGCATAAAATTATTCTTAAGAAAGTAAACAAGAAAATTAATGAACGCTTAAAATCATTGTGCAAAATAAATTGTTAATTTTTATATAAAATGAAGCTTTTGTCACAGATTTACTCACATCGGAAAATCAAAATAATATTACTCAAGTAAAAGTAAAAACTTCTGCGTCATGAAACTACTCCATGAAGAACAGTTACTTTAAGTATATGTGATAATGTAATGAAGTACTACCCACGTCAGCAGCGGAGTTTAAGTAAGTAAGAAGTAAATGCTTTATTTGTCATTGTACAATTGTACAACGACACCTGATTGCAATCAGGTGGTGTTGGGTCAGTCCTGAGCTGCTGCGATTGAGCGCGCCGCCATTGTGGGCCAACTTGACCAGCATGTTTCTGAAGGTAGGGGAAACTGTAGCACCCAGAGGAACCCTGACTGGCTGCATTCAGTGCTCCTCTGATCCTCTGAAACGGTGCAGCGCTTCCAGGGTTTGTCCCTGTTTCAGAGCGTGGTGTCCTGCACTGGTCAGCTCCTCCACCTCCTCTTTCCACTTCCTCCTGCGCAGCTCCCTCTGCTCCCGCATCTTCTCATCTTCATCTTTGTCCTCCTCCTTCTCCCCTGGCTCTGACGCCATTCTTCACCTGAGAGTCACCTCAGTCACTGAGAAACTTAGTGTATATAAAAACACAACAGTCTTTCACCATCTTCTGGGACGACCGTAGCAGACGAATATAATCCAGTTTATTCTCCAGTGAACATACATCAGCCAGAAGGATAATTAGAAGGCTTGTGTGGCTTAGCTGCGAGTCTTGCCCGGATACCTCTTTGTTTGCCCCTTTTTTGTTTCCTGTAGCTCCTCTTGTGCCGCCTCCACTGTACTGCAGCTGTGAGTGGCTTTTGGTGCCTCTTCAGTGTTTTAGAAGAAAAAATGTGTAGGTCTCAAATGTCTTTAGCTCATGCGCTAGCAGTTGAAAAAACTTTAAAAAGCGGTGTCCTTCATGACCAGTAAGGACTCTCTGCAGTAAAAAAATCCGCCTAACCTCACTAAAACACGGCAAAGACGTACAAAAGCATCCAGTAAAACAATGTGGAATACAGAAACTACAGGCAATGACAAGCATTCTAGGCCCTTCTTTTATACAGTGGTTGTGTGGTCTGCCATTTACAATTATGTATGCAGTGAAACTGCTTCATACACCATTTGCTTTCACGTGAAATCGAAAAGCTAAAGGGGAACTTTTTAAATGTAAGTTATAAAAATAGTGCTGCATCAGTCAAAGTGAAGTGAGAAAAGCAGGCAGCCACGTTCATAGACGCAATAGGCAAATGCACTAGAAAGGTAAACAAAATGACTTTATCTGCTGGACAGGTGATGAATGTATCAAAGCACAACAGAGTGAGAATCCTTTAGTGTGAACTCCAACACCAGTAGTTTGGATTTAAATCCCTCTATTGATTTATGTTGTCTGTTGTGCAGCGCTTTCCCAAAATCTCTATACGCACATGCTTTTGTGCTCTTTCTCTCTCTCTGGATTAATAATAGCTTGAAGACATGTTTAACAATTAGCCCTATGAACTATTCTTTTTATTTTTTGGTATTCCCCCACAGAGGCGGATGCTCTGTGGTTACAGGGACTTTCCAGGCCATGTCCAATTTCACTTCCTGTTTGCTGAAGCACACGCTGTAAGAGGAAACCTTAAAGGGGAAATTCACACGGCATGAGCGTCAGCATGCCACTAGGAGGAGTTTTGGTTTTCATAACACTTTCAGATGATCAAACGTTTTACAACACAAGAATAAAAACGTTCCCCTCACCTCATACTCTTTAATAGATCCTGTCCAGGGGCACCCCTCATTCAAACACCTGGCTGGCAGACTGGCGATCTCCCTTCCTGCTGCATTGTCAGGAAAGGCCTGGAGACATATGAATAGATCAGTGACCAAAATCCCCCGCCAGTCTGCAATTACGCTTGTTCCTTGTGGCCTGACAAGAATCAAGCCTTATCAGGGAAGTGTTATGACATGAAATATTTCCAGCCTACTCACCTCATTGCTATTCAAAATGGAAATAGGTTCTTCGTATATCCCTTCGTCCCGACAAGCTTCACAAGGCTTAGGACCAGCACTGAGAAAGAGAACAGTTTCATGAAGCTCCGCAATGAAGTATTACGATAATAAAAGTTTTGAATTGGCTTTACACAGTCCAAATATCTTATGTAAAAGTATGGCACAGTAAAAAAATTAATTCCCTACCTTTCTGTTTTAAATCCCAAATACCCCACCAACTCTAAGATAAGACTTTATTGATCTCTAATGTCAATGATTTTTGTTTAGAGAAAAAGGGCAACCAAACACCGTTTTAATAGTACAAGGACAATTATAGAACTATCTTTCTTCTTCTTCTATTAAAAATCATTCCACAAATTCAAAGAAAGACTAATATTCATGTAGTATTCAATTTCACCTTTTATCGGAAATAAGTACCCTCTGCTCAGTGTTTGCGTACCCTCAGTACGGAAACATTGGTCAGGAAACATTGAAGTACGAGACCCAGGCCGATTTAATGTCTGAGTGACAATAATCCACCAAAGAATACGTACCTTGTGAGCTGTTTGAAGCAGTGGACACAGAAGCGATGACCGCACTGAGCCTGGACTGGCTTTCTTAAAACCTGGACACACTCCTGGCACTTATATTTGTTTTCCATCGGCACCGACAGCACACTGAGGGGGATCCCTGGCAGTGAGTTTGGGCAGTCTAACGAGATTCGGGCCATTGTACGCCATTAACCTGGTACCCTGTCAAAAACAAAAAACAAACATAATAAAAAAATAAAAAAATAAATCATTTTGATATTATCAAGTGCATGTGGTGCCTCTATTGCCTTCAAGAGGAAACTAAAGCTATGATTCTTCCAAGAGTAGACTCTTTGCTGTGTTCACTCTGCATGACGATAAGATAGGACTTTATTGATCTCACAATGGAGAAATGCACTTGTTACGCAGCTCTCAAGAACACTCAAAGGGATCCTATATACAATTAATAAAAGCTTTAAAGGGCAAAAGTGTATACCCTGACAGAATTTTTGATTTTTTTGGGCCATATTTCAGGGTATATGAATGATAACACAAAAATAGTTAGTGGTTGTGCGAAGCCAGTTATGGTCAAACAACTGACTTTACTCTTTTTAAAACATAATGACAAAATGAAACTACCAAAATGACCCTGATCAAAAGTTTATAATGCGCAGCTTCCAGACTGATGACACTTTTCCTCCAGTATTCTTTAATAACCTGATGCATTCATTCTGAAATCAATTATGACTCCGTGTTACTGATGATCACAGGCCTCGTTGACTCCGCTCCAAATGTAACATTTATTCCAAATGACATCGTTTCAGAGATGTTGAGGCTTGTCTCTGTGCTGTTTGGCATATTGTTAGCGGATACTTTGTGGCATTTGCGGCGTAATGGCTTTCTTCTGGCGACATGGCCATGCAGTCAATTTTTTCATCTTGAAACAGCCACACCACTTTTTTTTCGAGAGTCCTGTATTTCAGTTTAAGTTTTCTCTTGTTTTTTTCTTTGCATCCACAATTTCCCTGCCAGTTGTTACTGAAATATTTGTTGGTCTATCTGACCGTGGTTTGGTTTCATCAACTGCTGATTGACTCTCTCAGTACCTTGGATTCATTCAAACCTTTATTTAACCAGGAAAAAAATAGCTTTTACAAGAGTGCCCTGGGCACTGTGGATATCTTTATTATAACCCTTTCCTATTTTATACAGTTCAACTACCTTTTCTTGCAGATCCTCTGACAATTATTTTGCTTTCCTCATGACTCAGAAACCAGAAACACCAGTGCAGCACTGGATGAAAGATGCAAGGGTCTGTCAGGAGCTCAAAAACTCACTGACCTTTTATACACACACAATAATTACAAACACAGGTCACAGGTGAGGATTCTTATCTTTAGTAGCATCCTCACCGTTGTGTTATCATTCATATTTTCTGAAAATGTGTCAAAAAATCTGTTTACAGTATATATAATATACAGTTGTGCTCAAAGGTTTACATACTGTACATACACATATGGTTGTAAAGTGGCACTGATACAAAAGTGATCAGATTCAGAAAACTTTATTGATCCCAAAGGGCAATTCATTTGTTGTAAACCTCAGAACAAGAGTCTGCACATGGTTTTGCATCGAAGTTATTCCACATGCGTTACTTTACTCACTTTACTTTGTTGTGCGACCTGACAGCGATGAAGGAGACCAACAACATATTTCACTTGCAAATACTTGAAGCGAGGATCAGAGGAGCCAGTGCAAGCTCAACCCACAAACATGCAAATGTGAGATTATGACAGGTGGCTCAAAAGATAAAGTCAATTTTGGTGTGGAAAAAATACTCGTTATTCTGCTAAGTTAATGTACATGTTTCTCACCTGTTCAATTTGTGACCTATTTTTCATTGTGTTGACAGCCACTGTGGTTTTATGTTTACATCAAATATCCTAGTCGTATGCATGAAAGAACCCTGATTATAATCCAAGTTCTTTCCCTGATTATAATGTTGTGCAGGAAGAAGTTGAGAATGTTATGAGCTTTGTGACATGCTTATACTTGCACAAGTTAAACATGTTCACAGGGCGTTGCAAAAGAGCAACGGTCAAAGTCACATTATTCATTGTCAAATGTAAAAAAAAAGAAAAAGAAATAGGACACTACCCGGATTGCAGTGGTTGGTTACAAAACAAGGAGTTACTGGAGGCGTTTTATAGACATGCCAAGTACGCTTTATTATATTACTATATATCAAATTATTTTCTTTGTCGTAATGTGGTGTTGTCATTAAAAATATAATGAAGTACTTCTGACTGAGGACAACTAAAGAAAGTGACATTGCATTGATATAAATTATTTGCAGTCAAAATGAGTGTAGTTGTATTTCTATTTGACTTAAGAACTATAAGAGCTTCAGAGATTAGCCAAAGTACTGAATTAAAAAAAAACCTACTCTAAGAAGTACAGTCACTAAAAAAAGTTACTCAGGTACATGTACACTTTAAGTAAATGGAACAGAGTACTACCCGCATCTGCCCATAACTAAAACCTTATGACTTATGAGAAAATAGACACAACTCAGCTGACCAGACACTTATGACCTCAGAACACACATCACCAGATTAACCTATAAAGACATCACATCCTCTTTGTGGACTGAGTGGCTTTTGACAAAAAACAAACCCGCCACAACTTAACCTAAAACTTAAACTAAAAAAAAACACTCCCCGCTCTGATCAAATACTCAGAAAAGCTGGTATCTAATCAACCTTTTACACGGTGTGTGGGGGCTTTACCAGTCAGTTACATGACTCACATGTTTCCAAATAACGCAGTATTCTCTCCCCAGACTAATGTTGAACTTTGTGCAGTGAATGTGAAAGTAGACAAGAGCACTGAACATGAGGTCTCTTGTACACACACCTTGATAGGGCACATGTTATACCTATATCATAGCCAGTAGTCCAAACAAAAGTTGTCCTCTCATCAAAACACAACCTGCAAACATATTTCTTGACTGTAATACACATGTGGACACTCAGTAAATAACACAGTAATCTTTGAACGTGGCACACTCCAGCATACATAATAAAAACTAAAAACAAACCCATCGTTACTAAACTACGCAACCTTTGACCGAGTGTAGGCTACCAAAGTATCAAAACTAAAACACCAGTACTCTCCAGAGCAAACTGTGCTGCTCTATCAAAACTCCTCCGCCACTCCTCAGCAAAAACCAGTCTGACTGTGTACTCACCCTGCTGCAGTGCTCGACTTTATACTCACACATACTGCACATAGTATTTGAGTATTGGGTATTTGAAATAGCGACACACCCACTCCATTTATGAGCAACGCACACGTCACATAACGACACCACGCTTCATTCTTCAGTTTCATTCACTAAATATTCATAGAATTCTACTCAGATCTTTGAAGTATTTTAGAGCAATTCAGTGAAGACAACTGTGTAAAGACAGCTAAAAGATCAAAAGCTTTATGACAAGAAATTTGATCCCCCACCCCCCCCGTGAAAGCTACGCCACCACGATGCACAGTCATTACAAACAATACGCAGCTAGTTTCTGACTTAAGTTAAGACTGCAAATGGTGAAGAAATATAGGTTTCCCTGACAACGCTTGTTTGTCATCCCCACATTTAACGTATAAGCTAAAGCCAACAATGCCAGAGGAAACAGTTTTTTCCCCAAACTAACCTTTGTAAATTTAGTAGAAGATGGAAACCGAAAGTCCTCTTGTAGAAGGACGACTCAACCTTTACTTGTTTACAGTGAAAGACACTATCCGGTTTGAGCGTGTTTAATTGTCTCGCAGGGGCCTCGCGATTGTAAAGTTTGGTGTTGAGTTCAGGGTAACCCCGCTCATCGGCAGTGTCCGGGCTTGGAAAACAAACACCTACGTTTCCGGAGCGTGCGCAGTAGCGTTCGGAAATGTGGTCGTGTGCTGTCAGACTGCTCCGTCTCCGTCACCGAAGACACTGTGGGTTTTTATCAGCAGGTACGCGTTTGTCAGTGTGTTATCGCGACAAACATTTGCCATTGAGTCAATCAAGTTTATCACACGCTTGGCTTGCATGTTTCGAGTTATGCTGACAGTCTAATCGTAGATCCATTTCCACCTTCTTCCAGGAGCAAACTTCAAAGCGACGTACAGAAGCACCAGCGAGTTTACAAAAACCCACCATGAAGGTTTATATCCCGGACACATCCCCACAACTGTCCTGCAGAAAGGACTGTTGGCGATCAGCTCCGGAGTGGCTGCACTTCAGGACCCGTATAGACATGGTGAGGACCGCTGTACCTTGTGTCGTCACGTCAGCCTGTTCTCAAGGGGGTCCCTCCCGAGCTCAAAGTGGTGAATTACAACCGCAGCACCTTGCTTTTAAGTGTCTGACTGTGCTAAAGAATGTTCTTCCAACATCTGCAGTAAACGCTCTGCTTAGTGAATTGCCAGTAATCTATCTGTTTCTTAGAGTGAATTTTATAAAAAACAGTCAACACACAAACCACCCTATCACTAATCTTATTGTGTGAAAATTCTCTGGTAGGACCAATTACTTTTCACATGACCTAGACATGCTATATGCATACAAAGATAAATACATTTGTAAATCACACATTCTCAAGTCACAACTATTACGGATCAGTGAACTGAGGGTCAGATGAAGACACCCAATCGCTTACATTGTTCACCAAAAAAAACATCCCAACAACAGAGTCAATAATGCAACTCAAGCATGTCTAAGGACTGGGCAAATTTTATATACTTGCCTTTTCACAATTATTTTCACACATGTCTGTTGTAGATATGGTCGCGGTTTTGGGGGAGACTACTGGTCACTTGGCATTAGTCAAACTAAGAGATGGCATGAGAAATGATCCGGAGGGCTATGCCATACTAACGTGGGTAAATATTTGATACAAATTTTGGTTTTGAAGCATTATCTGTGTATATAAATAAATAAATATATTTGTTTTGTTTTTAGGGAAAGGCCCAGAATACGACTGTCCACTCTTGATCTAAACAGGATGTCCTCAATGCCTGACGGGTCATTTGGACGAGAATACATTCGTTTTCTGGATGATAATGTATGTGCAGAGACATCAAATTTAACACATTTCCTTTGTACATAGTTTTAGTTTACCAATTATATTTTTTCTTTCTTGATGTCTCAGCATGTTACACCGGATTCAAGAGCAGACGTCAAGTTTGTGGACGATGAGGAGTTGGCCTATGTCATGCAGAGATATAGGGAGGTGCATGATTTCTTGCACACTTTACTTGGAATGCCAACCAATATGTTGGGTATATACTACAATTTATTGTCAGACTCTTATTTCATGTTCCTTTGTTGCAACATTAACAGTACGGTGCTATTGTTCTGATTTCAGGTGAGGTTGCTGTAAAATGGTTTGAGGCCGCCAATACGGGACTCCCCATGTGTGCCCTTGGAGCTGTGCTGGGACCTCTTAGGCTAAAACCAAGGTGAAATAGACACATCAATTTAAATTTCAGCCTCAATCTCACCTTTAAAAAAGTTACGTTGTAGGTCCTTCGACACAAAAATGTGCTTGAAACTTTAGAGAGCTATAACTCAATGAGGATTGAGTTATAGCTCCTTCTTGAGGATTGAAGGATTGAATATCAAACCTTCAATCCTCAACGAAGGATTGATATTCTTCAAAACCTTTTTATTTATTTTGAAGGTCTGACTCTCCTCTTTTCATACATATAAAATTATTATAACTTCTAACATTTTTAACACTTTAATTGCCAACTCTCTGTTGCAAAGTTACTATAATCCATGGTCCAAAAACACAAAAAATTAATTATTTTTTAAATTTTAAGTGCAAAATGGGAAATCTTTGTTCTGGCTGGTGTGGCCTGATGTCTGTGTAAGATGACCTGAAGGATTTGTTTCTAAGTTCAAATTTGTTTATGTAACATTGAAGCCCATCTGCTGCACACATTATGAAATATTTTTTCCCCCATTTATTACACCAGCATTTGTCCTCATAATATACATTTTTTTTGTTGGTCATATTGGAATTCTATGGTCATCTTCATACCCCCATGCATACAGCTGGTCATCAAGTCTGATAGTCTTTATTTGCCTCTGCAAATGTTAATATTTTTTTAAACAAATACTGGTTCAAAAAGCTCCAACACTGTCTTGAACCTTCCCCAAAGACTACACTCTGATATACTCTGATGCATAAACTCACAAAATAAAGTGCAAGATTCAGTAACAATGAAGTAATGCAGTTGTTTCTGTTATTTACAACTGTTTACTAACATGCGTTTTCTTCCTCTTGCCATACTAAGTAAAAACATCAAGGTGAAAAAAAATGTGTCAGGGCATTAGTTTGAAGCCTCAAGGTTCAGAAAATATGCAGAAGTTTGAAATTACATTTTGAATCCGTTTTATAGTAGCGGTTTGAAAAATAGTGATTATAATGTAAGTCTATGGAGTCAAGGGGCCCACAACAGCAATACATTTTAGTGACTTTGCAACAGAAAGTTGGCAATAAAAGGGTTCAAATATATAAAAAGTTACATTATTTTTATATGTATGACAAGAGGAGAGTTAGACCTTCAAAATAAAATAAAAAGAAAGTTGGCAATTTAAAGGGTTAAACATTTTTAAAAGTAATAACATTTTATGTGTATGGAAAGAGGAGAGTCAGACCTTCAAAATAAATAAAAAAAAGCTTAAAAAAATATAAATCTGTCATTATTTTATGGCTTTCTAAAGTTTCAAGCACATTTTTGTGTCGAAGCTCCCTTAACGTGAGTATTTTTTTTATGACCGTTGGGATACAAATCCAAATGACATAACACTATTTTAGATCACCCAAAAATACACTCCTTGGGAAAATGTCACTCAGTTGGCATAAAAAAATGTCTAAAAAGCACAAAAATGTGCCTGCGTGTGATGGAGGGTTAAATGCCGGTGTGTCACCCTGCATAAATACATATGAGACAGATAATACGGCAGCTGTGTGTGGGCGCAGGAGGAAGCACCTGCGTTTCTGATCACCCTTTATAAACCAGTTTACCTGGAATAGTGTATTCTTCCTAATTTATCTGTATACATCATTGCTCTTGTAGGTTCAGTTAAACTCACATAATTAAGTTTTTATGTTATGTGTGTTTGTAAGTCATTTGCAGACGCTGTTCAAGTCCCTGGGCCCATGGGCTTTACAGAATGGTCGTAAAGCTCGGTGCATTCTAAATGTTTTCTATGAGAGGCGATGGGAGCAAAGCATTGAGGACCTTCGTGAGGAACTTGACATCGAACCACCTCCTGTCATTGTCATCACTTCTCACAAGAGCACACACTATTAATACAATAGACTGGAAATTTCACTTAGATTATGACTGCTCTTTATAAGTTTTGTTTTGCTTCTTTTTTAATAAAATGTAACTGTTTTATTGTATTAAACAAATCATATTTTTAAAGCTTATGTTGAACAGCATCTATTCTTTGCCAAATTTAGCACTTTTGTTAACTGAAAACTCTAATAAAACTCTAGATGGGGAAGGAACAGTTTGTAACAAATGTGGCAGCCATCTTGTGATTGTTCAATTAGCCAAATTACCATAAATGTCATTGAATTTTCAATGAAGTTTGTTGAAGAAGCAGATATGGGGGTCATTTTGGAGTCTTAGTAAAGTCCATCAGACTTTGTTAACATAATTTCACTTAAAATTATGAACAGGGATATTAAACCCCCCTCCTGGAACCGCCACCTTAATGTGGTGGAGGGGTTTGAGCACCCGAATGATCCTGGGAGCTCTGTTGTCGGGGGCTTCGTGCCCCTGGTAGGGTCTCCCATGGCAAACAGGTCCTAGGTGACGGGTCAGACAAAGAGCGGTTCAGAAGCCCCTTATGAGAGACCAACAGGCCCAGTGAGAACCATGAGGCCGTCCTTCTGTGGACCCACCACCTGCAGGAGGAGCCATAGGGGCTGGTGCAATGTGATTTGGGGAGCTCAGACTGCTGCCCCCACGACCCGGCAACGGAAAAGTGGAAGAAGAGCGGATGGATGGATATTAAACCCTTCATCACTGCACTGATCTCTTGTTTTATAGATTCAC
This sequence comes from Neogobius melanostomus, assembly GCA_007210695.1. Lineage (NCBI taxonomy): Eukaryota > Metazoa > Chordata > Actinopteri > Gobiiformes > Gobiidae > Neogobius > Neogobius melanostomus. Next base: position 2,350,547 of record VHKM01000221.1, on the reverse strand, counting down.
AGTACCTTTGCATGTCGACACACTGTATGGATACATCAATCATTAATACAGTTGGATTACGCCAATTAGTCTTAAAGGCACTACACCTGATTTACATTATTTTTCCCAAGTAAACTCAGACATTTGTGGAGAAAACACCGCATCTACATATAAAACATTTGTATACTTTTTTTTTAAATGAATTTGCAGGCTAGTTTTTCAGCATTTGTAAAAGTGACCCTGCAAGTTGTGAAACAATTGCCTATAAACTCATCCCTGTGAGGAACTGGGATCCTAATATGTTAGAAAAGTTAGGAATTACTTTCGACCAAAACTAACATTTCAATTGAATTGCTTCCTGTCATTGTTTGCGTAATGAAAAACAAATAATCAAAATATATCAAAATATTTTTTTTCTCAAGGTATTTTCACATTAGTACGATTCAACAGACAATGCATAATCAAGTAAGTTAAAGGAAAATCCCAAATATAAGAGTCGACCTATGTCCTATTTCTTACAAGTGTTCTTGAGCAGAATAGTTAATCACAATATGGCCGCCAGAGCAGGTCATTAGTTTCAATGGATTACCATGGCAACGTCCTCTAGTTTTATTACAGATGCATGCAGGTTTCATGATCAGTGCTTGCAAATATCACAGCCGGCTGTGGATTTGATGCTGCTGCCCTCTTGTGGTAATACCAAGGCATACATTACACAAGTTGATAAACCAAAAACGAGACATAAATTGATCATTTAACTCAGATTAAACAGAACATAGGCCTATGGCCAACTACGTTGACAGTCAGTTCTAATGTCAAACAACTTTGTACATCCAAATTGAAATTACAATAAAACGAGTGATCAAAGTATAGTAACAACCAGTGCTTAATTTGTAAATTAGTAGTTTCAGGAACACTTTTGGTCTGATCTGATGGATTCGGGGAACAGGCCGAAACATTTGCCGGAACACTCTCATTAAACACTATTATATCAGATCAAATCTTTGCCGGATCCTTCTAAATATTTCCCGGATCCTTTACCCTGAAAAACTGAAAATTGGGGGAATGCGTTCCCCCAAACGGACGATCAAATTAAGCACTGGTAACAACACTAAATAAATAGGGAAATTCGTATGAAAAACATAGAAAGAAACATTTAAAAACAGACTGGTGGTGGATGAATTTATCAGTGTAGTAGGGTAATACTCCGGTCAGTCACGGCACAAGCTGCCAGCAGTGGAGCAGTGAAGGTCTGTGAGACTGAATGCAAAGTTGAATTTGAGTCTGGCTCGTAAAACAGCAAAGTCTGACTGGTCCAGTCTAGCAGCACCCCAATCTTCTGTGGTTTTCTCACAACCTGGAGGGGCACTTTTTTCCCAGCATGGCAAAATGAATACTCCCCATCATAGTTAGACAGCACCCAGGACTCACTGTTATAGCCCAACCGCGCCTCATTCCCTGAGCCTTTTCGCTCTAGACTGGAGTAGCAGACTCCAACCTTAAAGGCAGCGCTCTGGCCCACGTCAACCACCCAGCAGTGTGTGCCTGAGGACAGAGCCTGGGAGCCCAAAGCATTGGGCCAGCTGTCAAACCGAGCAGGGTCATAGGGACAGGGCTGACGGGACCTTTTATTTGTGAAGGTCAGAGTGTAAGAGTCCTGAGACAGAGTCAAGAGAGGGCTAACAGTGCGTTCATCAAACTTCAGATTAGAGGATCTCTGGGCTGCGGAGAGAGGGCAGAGGTCATATTAAATACGCACTAAAGAATAAGAACTACAATATGAATAGAAGACAATCAACAAGATCACTGTTACATTACCCCATACATAACTGGATTGAAATGTGGCTTATTATGTTAAAGTAAATAATTAAGATTCACTGTCTAACACAGAATTTACAGTAATTACACAGCGTGTAAGCACAGTAGAGCATCATATACGCATAACATATCTTCAGTGTAATTTCACACATTATTTTATGGGCATCTGTGGTTCGATTTCTTTGCATGTGTGGATAACTTGGGTTGACGCTAACATAGATAAGAAATCAGCCTACCATTTCGTCCGAGCAGTACTGCAGTAGCCCACAAACCTCTGAGCAGTTTACTGTCACTGCAGCTGGGGTTCAGGTTGAGCTGCTCAGTGTCACAGGGCTCACCTACTCCCTCAGCCTTCTCCACTCTGGCATGAGATACAAACAAGGCATTACTTCACTGAAACTGAAGTAAAATGCAAAAGGGGAAAATGCAAAAGTACTTTCAAGGTATATTACCGGTCTGCAATTTCTTGGGTGGATGTCTGAAAGAGAAAATGGGAAGCAAGCGATTACCACATGCAAACGTCTATCGCTTCAAATGAAAAGGTCTTCTGTGCTACGATTACGTTATGAAACCCTCACCACGAGCTGTGCATCCGGCGTGTGCGTGAGGGCGTGCACCAAATGGGAGCGTGTTTGGGAGAGACTGGCCAGGGCCTGCTTCCAGTGGGCCTGTTGAGTCAACAAACACTGCTCCACCCGCTCCTCTTCCCTGTGCACCTCCTCCAGGAGACGCTGCTCCTCTTCCTCCAAGGCCTCGCGGGCTGCACTGACCTTGGCCAACACTTGTTCGCGTGCTCGGCTTGCAGTGACCTAAGTGTAAGCGATGAAAATACATTAGGTACACGGTATTTATATACAGTATGCTTCTGAAACCTATTCCTCTAATAAGCATTTGAGGAGATGTGCTGCCACAGTCACAGGGTGATCTAAACAATATTAAAATAGGTTCAGAAATATTTCAAATTTGTCATTACTTTTAATTTATTATGCAGCATTCTGACAGTGAAATTACATATTAATTACCCTATATCAAAATGAGAAATTTACAATAAATAAAATACAAAGTTTTGAAAAATGATAGAGAGGAAAAACAAACGATCCCACAAACACAAGTGTTCACACCTCAGCAAATCCAGACAGTAAAAATTGTATTTGTAGCCCATGATACGAAAAGTTGTTACCACTATTTATAAAAATAGAGGATATGCAGATGTTACGGCAGGCCCCCTTTTAGAGCATCTCATCACAGCTTCATTCTTTCATAGTATCTCTTTTGTAGTAACATTCTATTGTGTGTTTTTTTAAATATAAATAATGAATACAACTATCATAGTCTTGTTTTGTTTTCTTCCTTCTGTAAAAATGTTTTAAATACTTTTCTGTTCAAATGAATAACTAAATGAAAAAAAATTAAAGGAATTGTTAAAAAAAAAAAATGTAAGCGTTTTCGTCTTGATTTCAGTCTTTTTTTACTTTACAGGGCTCAAACACTGAGGACAGAACTGTCGTGTGCAGCAGCCCTAACTACCAGACCAAAGCATGTATTTTCTTTTCTCTTCACTTTTTTATAGTTAGTGCAAATGCATCCGCCACAATTAGAATACATTGGAAGGCCCAGGACACGCTGGTGGGACTATGTCTCCGAGCTGGCCTGGTGTCGCCTCAGGGTCCCCCCAGAACAGCTGGAGGAGGTGTGCGTGGATCGGGAAGTCTGGGCATCTTTGCTGAGACTGCTGCCTCCGCGACACAGTTATATCTTGATTTATTTTTTATTGCATGCCGTTATAGTTTCATAGTTTTATATCTATTATTATCAATACTAATTTGTGTTTCATGTGGTTTACAACGGGGAAAAAAATCAACAACTGACAATAAAACGAATTCTGATTCTGAAAAAATCTCAAAATTGTGTTGTAACTTCATAGCACTAACCACAATAATAACAAAGTAAAATGGTCAACTATTTTGCAGTAAATTGTTTGCGAGTCTATAGACTGAACTTCTGCCTGTACCACTACGAACAAATTTATGGATCGACCATATTCCAAAATTAAATTCCAGAAGTTATTGCAGGGCCTACTGATTGATCTTAATTTGTTAAATTAAAAAGCACCATGTAAATATTAGATAGAAACACAAGGTCCAGTCCTTGTTCATCTGTGGCTTTGCACCTGAGGAATATCCACTGCGCCTGGATGCAATAATACTGTATGAGATATACCCTTGATTTAATCAAGGTACAATTAAATTTTTTATTTGCACTGGTTCGTTGCATAATATTGATATTAAGATGAATCCTTAGTCCATACACTTAACAGTTTTAATGCCATACCAGTCGTTGCAACATTATGTTTAGCGATTGTGTGAATAACTCTTACCTGAAGTTTTTGCTCTTTGTCAGCCAGAGTGTGGTCAATAAAGCGCTCGATCCTCAAAGTGTGAAGCTGTATTTTCTCACATACATCCACCAGTTGATTCTGAAGAGAGAATGTGTTTAAAACCAAAAATACAACAAGAAAATCCTGTCTTCCCAAATGCCAGTGGAGGAGTCAGCTTGATAAACCACATACAAAACCTGGCACACCCAAAACACAATTAAAACAAGTACAAGTAACTACTTATTCAGGTACAAAGTGGGCTATGTCAAGCACAATACTGCTTACAAAAAAGAAAAACTAAAGGTGTTGGCTATAAGGTAGGCTACTAAATACCATAGGGTCATGTTTATTATTTACCTGGAGGAGTGAGCTAAAAATAGTGCTGGGCCTGGCCAACAGCAGAATTAGTCAATATTTAGCTAATAACAAGGGTATTAGTCAGAGCGAAGGAATACTAAAGAACACTTGAGTTATAATGCCATACAATAACCTAAACTAGAAGAGAAACACATAGTGTGAGTGAATAGGCCGGTAGGCCCTGGACATACCCTAATTGCGGTGACTCGCGTGGCCAGAGGGGTGAGCGTGTGATCGCGGCAGGGACCCACGATGGCACAGTGGGAGCAGATGAGTTTCTGATCGGTGCCACAGAACCAGTCCAGTTCAGCTTCGTGGTCCACACAGAGCTCACACTCTCCGGAGAATATCCCAGACTCGTTGTCGGAGGCAGTGGCCGGTGAGGAAGCAGCACCGACGCCTGACCTAGAGCGTCGCTCCTCTTTCGGCTTCTCACCATCGCTCAAAACTGTGAAATCGGTTGGTCACTACCCATAATCGCGTTTTCCAAGGGTTTTCGATGTCGGCCTTGTTCGTCCGACGAGCAATTTAACTCACAAGTAACGAGTCCGTCAGACATGGTGCCAGGAGCAGCAGGTGCACTCTCCTCCTCCGCTGTTACGCAGGTGTAACAGGTAAGTGGAACACGGAAGTAACACGGACATCACGGGTCAGCCCATTTCACAGAATACAGGGCAGACCTATTGACTTAGCGTCATGACGAACTAAATCATTATTGGCAAACAATAGGCCTACCCAATCGTCTCGCGGCTAGATCACTGGTCTTGTCCCAACTTATCCAATTTCACCTATAGGCCTAATGTGTGTCTTGTCTTTCTTCAATTCCAGTAAAGAATATCAGCTCTGTGTTCAATAAAACAGGCCCAGGATTCACCATGACTAAGTAAACTGAGACAAGACCTAAAAAGGCTAGTAGGCTAGTTGTAGGCTATACAAATAGGCTACCCTTTTTCCTTCTGCCTCCCAGGTTGGAACCTAGGTTGCAGGGACCCATTAATTAACTTCTGCTCGTTTCAATCAAGTTTTTGCCTCTTCTTCTTTTTTTCTTTAATAATAAATACATGTTTTTGAAAAGAACCTGCATATCATCAAATCATTTAACAAAAAATAGTTTAGTCCATGTAGTCCTAGAGGTTGTGTGTGTGATGTCATAACATAACAATAGCATGGCAGGTGAAGCAACAGTGCCAAACTGTCTCTATTTATAGATATTTTTCTAACCGTGGATTTATGAACATCAAGACTTTTAGCTATGGTTCTGTAACCTTTTCCACCTTTATACAAATCAACAATTGTTGATCGTAGGTCCTGGGAGAGCTCTTTGAGCGAGGCATGGTGCACATCTCTCAATGAGAGACAATTCTTAACAGAGTGCTTTCAGTGGTGAGGGCAGCTTTAAGCCACACCTCAGTGATTGGACTTCAGATTGGCTCACACCTGACTCTAAATGTCAGCATAAATGTGTCTAATTAGCTCTTGGAGGATCCTCCACCAGGAGGTTCAATTACTTATTCCTCGCTGTCCTGTGAATCTTTACATGTAATGGCCAATAACAATAATATAACGCGTAATTATTTGGGTGGTTTACTCATTCTTGTGAATTCTTGTGTTTAATTAAAGATCAGACCACATTTTATGGCCAATTTAGGCAGAAATGTGATAAATTCCAAAGGATTCAGATTTTCCTCTCACTGTAGGGGCTCAGAGAAGAGCTGGAGGAGGCCTGGAGGGTGAAGACATCATGGTGCCCATTGTCATCGGAGCACTCAGGGCAGTGACCCCCAAACTGGAAGAGAAGCTATACAGCAGATCCCAGGAAACACATCAGACATCTCAGTCCAGAAAAGTGCAGTTCTAGAGCAAAGATACTGCGCAGAACCCTCAAGCTCCCAGGCCCCTGCCCCTTTTCATATACAGTAAGTAATTAAGTAGACCTACTGAGCTAAACTGTTGGTATATTGGCCTAATATATAGTTCATGAGATTCATTCATTCCAGTGGTTCTCAGTCTTTGGGTTGGGATCCCCAGGGCGGTCATAAGATAATTTCTCCTGACTACCAGCAATGCAAATGTGTCCCCTGTAGAGGACATTTCTAAACCTGAATATCTCTCTACTGAATTAACTCCTTTTGGCATCTACAGAGGACATTTAGAGCTTTTCAATGATACCAAATGTGAAGGGGTGGGGCTTTGGTAACTTTCTTTTTTTCATCAAGGAAAATGCGGGTCCTCAATGCGAGCACATTAGGAAGAAGAAAAGTAAATGCATAAAACTTTTTATGGAGCAAATTTTTGATAGAAATGTTGTGTATTTGTGTATTTTAGATAGGTGTCCTAACAACACGTTCATACACAGTAGGACTTATTTTAACTGTATTTTACCACAGTATTTAAGTGTTTAAAAAATGTCCTCTGTAGTGGACATTTGTAGTTATTTCATCAAGTTTGATGGAGAAAATACTTACAAAGATAGAAGAAAGTAACTACACACGTCCACATCAAAAGTGGAAACCCCAGCCAAATGCAGCTCTGAGACACTTTGGTGCCATCCATCGTCCAGAGATGGTGGATAAAACATGCATCAAGGTGTCGCAGATGAAGATGCAAGAACAAAACCCTTTTTAGGTATCATTCCAACAAAGCAACACATAAGTGATGATGGACAGTTTTTGGATGTTAAACTCATTCTAATGTTGACTTTTTGGCATTTTCTTTGGTGCTAACTTTGCCACCATGGTTCAGTTTCAGTATGGCCTTCCGATGTCCATATCTTAAAAATAAAGTAATACATTTCAGTCTTCTAATTACCTTACAAAGGTTGGGGGATTTAAAAAAAAAGAAAAAGAAAAGTGATTGGACAACATTTTTTTTCCTGGTAGTCAGCAGGATATGGGAGGCAGGTTTTTCATGTCTGAATGGAAAATGTGCCATATGGAGGTTGCAAACAACAACGCTTCTTATATTTGAAGTCGCAACAAAAAAGGCATATGATTTGTCCTGATCGGCTGGTAAACATGTTATATTCTTTAAAGTAGATTCAGTCATTTGAAAGTGTGCACATAATCTAAAATAAGGCCTTTATGAAGGTGAATGATGATATGTCCTCAAGAAACATTTAACAATGATATAGAATATTTGGTTAACACATTTAGCCTGTATAAGATTTTGCTGATTGATACCTTGTTATCCCTGTTTTTTACATTTTTGTGATGTTTTTTTATTGATCCTTGGGCACAGGATGTGACACACGAAGAGGTTGAATTTCCATAACTGTTGTAGTGCAACCACACTGTACCAATGGGCCATGAGCAAGTCCCAATTCTCGCGTTGGAATATAAAACTCTTCTTGTTACCGTTTATTTAGAACATAAAATAGTGATATTTTCCCTTCATAATATTGTAATCATTTTGTGTGAAAATATGATTAGTAGGCCTATGACATTTTCCTATCAAAGTGAAAAATAACATAGAATACCCTGAACTGAACAATGGCACTTTGCCTGTGTTACTGTGTCAAAGGGATAGTTTCGCGCGAAAATGAGCGTGTGAGCACGAGAGTCAAGTGACGTAGCGGAATAAGTATTTGCCTTGTTAAAATCCGTGAATATTATTGGTCAAAGATATCGGACATCTTCTCTTGAGCACGAGGAGCGTGGCTTGATTGGGCTGTCCGATTAAGCAATGTCCCGCCTCCAGAGCCCCCAGTTTTCTGCGCCAGCCGCCAGCACCAGCGGTGTCACACAGGCTGCTGCTGCCGGGAGGGTTGTGCTCGTCGGTCGACCGTAAACTGGCACCACCGTGGGGCTAAGGGGCTGCCTCCCCCCCATTGTCGCGGTGTACCGTGTCGGTGGCACTGTACTGCTCGCACTGCCCCAGCCCTCGTCCTGATGTCGGACTTCAAGCTCGGGATCGTGCGGCTGGGCCGTGTGGCCGGGAAGGTGAGCTGCCATGTGCGGCGGGGAGGGAGGGCTCTCGGGAACAGCAAAAACGCCATAAGCTGTGTTGGTTTGAGTTTGTGCCGATCTGTCAGCGCATCTGAAGTTTAACCAAGCTCTGATGGTGCTGGAGATGCTTCGCTCCGTGGCATACAGCCCCCTTGTACCGGATTACAGCAGTCGTGTCTCCGCCGACACGGACTGAAGCTAAAGCTAATGAAAACAGAAGGGAATACGATGGACATGATCTGGACATGCATGTCGTATACACTGAACAGTATTGTACATGCTATTGATTGTAACTATGCTTGTTTGAAATGGCTTATTTCGATCCGAGAGTTGTTAAATCTCCGGTGATGACTATTAGCAGTGCCACTCACGCTAGCCTTAGCTTTAGCAGTGGAATGAGGATTACACGGCGTGTCTGTAATGAGGAAGCCATTGCTACGCTCTGTCAGCTGGTTGCCTTTTATTGTTCAGACTGACAAAGCACTGTTGGACCGCGACACTGCCGCCACTAGAACAAGCAATTCTGGTCTGAGCTTTGACTAGAAGCATGGTAACACGTCCCATGTTGGTCGTTACAGATGTCACAAGACACCCAGACTCGATATAAAGCCCATAAATGCGCAGATCAGCTGCCACCCGCTGAGTGACCGGATTCTTGGACTCTGTCTTTACTGAAGTCTTTACCATGCCCCGAGTGTTTGGCTCCTGAAACTTCTGAGGGTCTCGCACTGTCACGTGCAGCCTAATGGAAATCCATGCATTATGCCACACTTTGAAGTCCTTTTTAATATTGATTCATTAGTTAACTATGCATACTTCACTAAATGCAAGATGTTTAAACTGGACAATAATCAACATTCAAATATTAGGCCTAATCAGAACTTTTTTTTCCTTTTCAGACAAAATACACATTGATCGATGAGCAGGACATCCCACTTGTAGAAAATTATGCTTTTGAGGTAAGTTCACAGCTTGTTTGCATTAGTTATTTGATGAAAATAAATACAGCGGTGCCCTTTTAAATTACAGGCTCGCATGGAAGTTGATGCTGATGGAAATGGGGCCAAAATCTTTGCTTATGCTTTTGATATTGGCAAGGGCCGCTGGGCAGGAAGGCCACTGCATGAGCTGCTTTGGTAAGTTTTAGCACTGTCTTATAAGAGTTGACGTTATCTTTTGAACCAGTCTGTTATTACACTGAATGTTTAAAGCTGTTGCTGGATTTTTATTCAGTTCACATGCACTGTAGCACCACATTTATGGTACAACAGGTGTGTTCATCAGAAACTCTGTCCTTCAGGGAGAAACACAGAGGAGGCATAGCCCCTAGTTTTCAGGTCATCCACATCAATTCTGTGACCGTGGACAACCGACTGGACAACTTGCGGCTAGTGCCAGCAGGATGGACCCCCAAACCTGAGGAAATTTCCAGCAAACAAAGGTAGTGGGTACATTCTGGCAATAAGACTTATGACTGTCCGTTCTGAATGTGTTAATGATGCTTGAATGTCATTTTCAGAGAGCAGTCTCTCTACTGGCTCGCCATCCAGCAGGTACCTGCTGACCCAGTGGAAGAGCAGTATTTGGAGCTGAGCCGTACACGCTACTACAACGCCAACGGCGAGTTGGTGGAAGAAGAGGAGTGTTCCTGCACCTACTACGAATGTCACTACCCTCCGTGTTCGCTAATCGAAAGGAGGGTATGTATTCTCTGTATTTGACATAGGGCTGGGCAATATGACAAACATAATGCTAATTGTGACAATATATTTGAGTAATATCCATTTATTGTGATTCTGTGTTTTTTTCTGTTTAATGCTCAAATACACTTTTCATCGTACTCGCCTGTCCTACCGGTCTGCTCTGAGTGACACATAAACCAATCATAGTGAAATGTGAACTTTCAAATGTAGCAGATGGCTCTGGTTGCCGCATAAGACGACATGTATACTAGCAAGGAGAACATGCAAACTCCACCCATCCCTGGTGGGAATCGAACCCGGACCTTCTAGCTGTGAAGCACAAGCGCTAACAGCTGTACTACCGTGCCGCCTATGTAGGACATGTGCTTTGAAAACTATTTCGATAATTGCATCAACCACAATGGCGGGACAACGAAATGAGTATTATACACTGCTTGGCCGAAGAAAAGCTTCCACCCAAAAAATATCAGAGGCTCATATTTAGTTGTATTGCCTTTGGCTTTGATCACGGTGCGTGTTTGTTTCGGTGAGCTTCTCCAATGTCCCAAGATTTAGTTCCGTCAAGTGTTGCTTAAATTTTTCACCAAAATCGGCAAGAAGAATTGAGTCTGACCACTGCAAAGCGTTCCCAGCACATCCCAAAGATTCTCTTTGGGCCCTGGTTTCTGTGGGGGGCCAATCCATGTGAGAAAATTACATCCCATTCTGACCCTGATGAATTCTGACATTGTCGTCTTGGAATATGTCTGTGCCATCGGGGGAAGAAAACAAATCCATTGTTGAAATAACCTGGGGGTTTGTTTATTTATTTATTTTGTCCAGGCAGTGTACAATGTTTCTAAAGCAAATCAACCTTTATTTGTATAGTGTTTTACAAAAGCACCTGCTGAAAATGCTTTTCATAAGTGCAATGTAATAAATCAATTTCAACACAGAATAGAAAAAACATATACATTTCACATGTGCAACTAGCGGTCAAAAGCAGATCTAAACGAGTGTGTTTTCAACCTAGCTTTAAACAGTGTCAGGTCAGTGATGGCTCGTAACTCAACTCAAGAGGCCGAGTGTTCCAGCCACTGAGAAGGAACGATTACCCCACTGCTTACATTTGGTCCTGGAGACCACCAGCAGGTGTTGTCCTGCAGACTGCAGCACTCTACTGGGCTGATGTGCAACGAGCAGTTAACATAAATGGGAAGGTGCAAGTGCATGAATTGATTTTAAAAACAAACATTAAGAGTTTCAAATCAACCCTTGCATGTACTGGCAGCCAGTGTAGGGAGTGCAGCACTGGAGTGATGTGTTTGTGAGCAGCCGAGCTGCAGCGTTTTGCACCAATTGTAGCCGGTTTAAAGTGCCCTGGTTCACACCCACATAAAGTGCATTGCAATAGTCAATGCGAGAGCTAATAAAAGCTTGCATAGCCATCTCTAAGTCATTCTGGCAAAGGAAGGTTTTACCTTGGCCAGAAGACGGAGCTGGAAAAAGCTCGCCCTAACACAGTGTCAACCTGTTTGTCAAATTTCAAGTGGTCGTCAAACTTGACCCTAAATTTCTCACTACTGTTTGAGAAAAAGGGGCAAGAGCTCCCAGGTCCAGAGTCCATGAAATTGGGTCCAAACAGAATGCACTCACTTTTACTCTCGTTAAGATGTAAAACGTCTGTGTGAGCCCTTCCTTTATCACATGCATGTATCTACTGTATGTATCTTGCTTCTCGATTGTAAGATGTAGCATAACATGTTTTTTGTTTTGTTTTTATAGCTTCGGGAGTTCAATATCTGTGGTCGCTGCCAGGTAGCCCGCTATTGTGGCTCTCAATGTCAGCAGAGGGACTGGCCTGCCCACAAGAAGCAGTGTCGCGAACGCAAGCGGGTCCTGGCGCTGGAGTCTGAGCCTGAACGGTGATCTGCCGTCATTCTCATCTGGGACAGAATAAGTAGAAGAACTGGGTGGGATGGGGAAAAAACGCTTGAAATGAAAGATTGAATGCAAAGATGAGACTATTGACAGACTGGTGTCAACTTTCCCCACGGAATTAAGACTGACGAGGCAACACAAAAGACAATGTACCACGTCCCAGAACTGGTCAATCTCCATAGCTTGCGTTTATGTGGATGACGAATGGTATTTTTGTTGTCTTTATTATTCTCGAGAGAAGGACTACTCTCGAGCTCTACCTGCTGCTATGGGTTTTGTAGGTGTGGGGGGTGGGGGGGGCACTCATCATTAGGCCACAGTTGGACATCGACTGTTGTCAATGTTGCCTCGATTTGTGTTGTGCAAATGGGGTACCCGGCACCAGGCAGCGGTATACAGCCACACATGGACCTTTTCACTGTATTGCTCCCCCTCTGACTTCCGCTGCACAAAGCTGCTGTCCTGGTCACCTTAACCGCCTCACTGTCAAACTCTCCTCACAGCCCACCTGACAGCGGGATCTTTCCAAACGGTCGCACTACCAGTATTGAGTGTTTGTGTCTGTATGCGCGCATTTGTTGCCAACTTGTACTGAAGAAGGATGATCATCACATTTGGCAGGGTCTGTATTTTCTGTCTTTTGCGGGGGCCATGTCACTGTATTTTAAGATAATATTTAAACAAAATGATTTCACTTATCTATAATAAATTAGCTGCCGATCTAAGCCTTTAAAATGTGTTAAGTTTCATGTTTATGACACGGTACAAATGTCGATCTTCCACCTAAATCTTATCCAATTTAAATTTTCATTGTCAAGTTGTTTTCCACACCTGGGTTTTACCAAAGCATCGCAACCTGTACGTTTTTAGTTTTATTTATGAAGTCTTGTCATGTTTGCGTTAAATCCTTTCCTATACGGTGACTCCCCAAGCGTTGACACATGGCACATTGAACCAGCATGGAGGGTAAACCCATGTAGGACCTGTCACCATTGAAACGCTGCACACTAACTGCCGATTTTTTTTTTTTTTTTCTTCCATTTGACTGATTTCGTGGTGTAAAAACCTTGAAATATCTTCCCTCAAATGATCCGCGTCCACCTTCGCCTAATCACCTGCCTTCCTTGTATTATCCCGCTTACACATGCTTACTGCGTCTTCTCGTGTCTTAGGTGTGGAGTCCAGGCACTTAAAAAGCATGTGGGTCTATCATTTACACGCGACTTGTTGATTGTTGACTTTTGTATGCGTGATGATGATGATGATGATGATGATGATGGGTTTTCACTGCACTATGAGGTTTCCATGTTTAGTGCACAATGTCAGTGTGGGGCTGAAGGGAGTGAGTGCGCTGTATAGATGTGTCTGAGAACCTCTTGTTTCGTAAGCATTAATGACCTAAAAATAAAGAGCTACAATATGTGAATGAAGTACAGCCGTTGGCAGTTGCTTTTCCGTCTGAGTTGCAGTTGAAAATGCGGGAGATGCTGATACAAGAACATTGACCAATAATTTTGCTGCATAATTGTGTAAAAACGGAAGATGAGACACAAATATATGTGAATGCTCTGTGGGTCCTGTATTAGAAGGCACAATTTAATGATTTTGGGTCTTTTTTTTTTTTCATTGATTAAAATGTTTAAAACTAAAAGATCTAATACCTGGCCTTTGCATGGCTAACCAAAACTGAAGGTTCTCTGCTAAATGTGTGCCTGTAAATGTATGCAAAAAGGGCTTGATCTACACTACAAAAGGCGCACCAATATCCAGTCGTCCATACATTCAGAAGGAATATAATGTATTACTTACACAAATTACCAGAATATATTAGTCATTACAATTCAAGTTACAAGTGCATTTAAATGTATGAATGGAAAAATGCCAAACTACCCCCAAATAAGACACTGGTGTATAAGATCTGCAGTTGCATGTAATTAACATCGACAAAGTGAGGAGAAAAGGAAATCTTTGACTGCAGTTTTGCTCGGTGGAATTATCACTATATTCAGTTTATATTTTGCCAAAGTTACTCAAAGTAGTGTAACTCGGCAACATTTTTGAAACCGTAATGTGTAACACTTTTTTTAATGGCTGTATCCACTAATACAGAATATATTAGTTTTAAAGTAACTTGCCCAACACTGTTCAACTGAGAAGCTTCAGAAACCCTAAAGCCTTCCAAGTTCCGACATTGGGGGGACATGAATGAATTAACCAAAACTGACCAAATTATGAGAAAATGACAATTTAAGCTTCAGTTTCCCCTGGGGGAGGCTGACAGAAGCGCTGTCGCGACTGCACACATCTGCGCCAACGGTCCCTCTGACCACCTCCATACATGCAAGTAAAGGGATATTTGCTGAAAAAAGATTAATTTGTCTGAATTTCACATAGAAATCTACTTTTTTGATCATTTTGAAAAGCAAAATATGTTTATCAAGTTAATGTAAATAATACTTGGTGTATTGTCTCTAGAGGTCACGTACGAGACTAGATTTACGCAGCAGTAGTGGGGAGCACCGTGTTGGGGAGAATACTTTGAAATTATATTTAAGGTATACTAAATACTTGCCTTATGTATTTTGGAACGTATTCTGTTTATCTGATCAGTCTACTGTATTCTGAATACTTTCACATTGTCATATTTATGTATAAATATGGCGTATAATTACAAAAATTAAAACTGATTGTGGGAACATCTATAAACTCACCATTAACTAGGAACTCAAACTGTCTTGGCAAATGGAGCAGCTGATACAGCATCATGTGACACGTGCAGTGTTTGCATGAACTGTGGCATTTGGCGTTTAAATTATTTTAGGAGGAAAAACAGGTCAACATTAAAAGTTCTTAATGTTGTGCAATATGGAGCTAAAATCTAATGATTGAAAACTTGGATGTATTCCCTTATTTCAGAATCAGAATAGGTTTTATTGCCATGGTTTGAGAACAGGTTCACAAACTAGGAATTTTCTCGGTGCAAACGTGCAACATAAAACATAACACAGAGTTGAGATAAAAATAAGCTAAAAAACTTTAAACTATAAGGCTATAGGGCATGCGTAAAAATATTAAATAAGATAAAATAAAAGTGACATATGGTAAGACAACAATTTGACATTGAACAACAGCGGGATTGTATTACAGATGTGTAGGCGTATAAAGTGATATTAAGTGATAGCAGCGGGTCTAAGTGTGGACACACCACACAGTGCAAGTGCACATTACATCCATGAGTCTGGAGACTTGGTTTTGTTCATGAGTCTGATGGTGGAGGGAAAAAACTGTTCAAGTGGCGGGATTTATGGGTTTTTGGAAAGTAACTGTATTCCAAATACTCTCAAATGAATGTGTAACTTTAAGAGAATACAGTTACTCAAATGAGTAACTGTACTCATTTGAGTACAGTTACTCAGATGTACTCTGGTGTACATGTACTCTGAATACATGTATTGGTTGTTTTCAGGTTCTAGAATGTGATGTCACCGGACCCAGTGGGGGCAGGAGCCAGTTTATCCTATTACCTGCATTACACTTTCACAAGTCCTTTCTAAAAAGAAAATGTATGAATTACAAAAATGATCATTACTATCAGTCACTGTGTCCATGATCTCTCTGTACACGACCAAAAATGTCCTCAAAAACAAAATAATTTTACTTCTATATAACATTATAGGCCTTTAGAACGCTGTGATGTTGCCTGAAACCCAGCAATTTAGTTACTCCCCAACAGTGGGAGAGTAAAAGTATTAATACAATGATAAATAAAACCATGCACCGATTTTATGAAAAGGTTATGATAGTTTTACTAGGAAATGTTAACTCATTTGTGACTTCTTTCTGGGTTGAATTCTGCCCAATAGAAACTTATCACTCAAAAACACCTCATGTGTTTCCATCAAAGATCAAAAGAACCTAACCTAATTCTTTCACCACTGACATCATGACTGACATACAGATTGATCAGCCTGCTGTCTATTTTGACTGTATCTAACGCTTCTCTAAAACTGCAGTACAGCCTCCTCCTCAGTAGTGGGCGACGGAGTCCCTTAAAAGAAACAGCCCTCTCTCTCTTGTTTCGTCGGCGTCGCTCAGGATGTTTTATAACAATGTCATAAAGGCAAATGCTTAAAGTTCTGTGAAAATGGTGAATATCGGGCTCAGAAGGGTGGACGACGCAGTGGCAGCAAAACATCCCGTGAGTTTTAGCGCGCTACACACCTTTGCCATGTTTCAAATGCTAGATCTCCTTTTGCCATGTTATTTGACACTTTACCTGTTTCAAAGAAGGTGCTCTTTCTGTGTGTCTTCCAGGGTCTGCCGGCCTATGCTGCCTGTCAATCCCATGCTTTTATGAAAGGAACTGGGACCTTTATTTTTGGTAAACAATTCTGAGTATATCTGAGTATTCACTGTACTTGCAATTATTAACCTCTTAACCCTCACCTTAACCGAGCGCATTTAATCCAGCTCGGCTTTACGCAAATCTAAATGCTTCTCGACTGGAGTTCACAGCCTTATAGGCCAGTGTGACGCCTCATTTGAAAGCTAAGACCTACCAAACTGATTGTAACCTTTTTGCTGTATCTTTTTTGTCGTGTTTTCGTAGTTTTTCTGTTGAGTTTTTGTCACTTTTCCTCATATTTGTGTCACCTTTTTGTCGCTCTTTTGTGACTTTCTTCTTCTTTCTTGTTGCTTTTTCATCACACTCTATAGTAATGTTTTTGTCACTTTTATTGTTTTGCTATTGTTGCTTTTCCAGCATGTTTTTGTCACTCTTTTGCTGCATCCATGTCACACTGGTTTTCATTGCTTTTTTGTCCTGTTTTTGTCACTTTTTCATCTAATTTTTGTCATGACTTTGTAGCTTTTTTGTTGCTTTTCCAGCACGTTTTTGTTGCTATTTTTGCCACTTTTTTGCTTTTAGATTTGGATTATGCCAAACTGGAGAAAATGTGCTCGGGTCATGTGGGGGTTAAGATCTTCAATGAAGGTACTTGAGTCATCCTCTGTACTCAGTAGTTAAAGTTTTCGAACGTTTCGCCTCTCATCCAAAAGGCTTCGTCAGCGGACTAAAGTTCAGCTCAGCCCGCAACTTAAATAAAGACCACAGGAGGAGTTGGGGTTGGCCCGGCTCCTCCCCTCTAATCACAGCTACTCTCACCTGTGGGTAAACACCTTTGAAGTAGAGCGTCTCTAACGACCTGCTCACCCCAGTATCGGTCAGTCCTGTCCTATTAATAGATGATCACTGCCCATTATCTGTCCTATTCATGGCTGATCACGAAACTTGTTTCGTTTCTCCAATATAATGTTCATTATATTGGACCAACGAAACAAGTTCTACAGAAGAGACTTTATTAACACCGAAGAGAAACACAAGCGGCCCCCAGTCGGCGGTGCACGTCCACCTCAAAGCCACCAACCACACCTTTTGAGGACGGGGAGGTCAACATTTTAGCTAAAGAAGAACAGTGGTTTGAAAGAGGAGTAAAAGAAGCTATTTTTGTCAAGAAAGAAAATCCCTCCATGAACCGGAATGGTGGGCTTAGATTTAATCTTGCTTCACTTTACTCCAATCTCCTTCTGGGAAAGCCGACAGGGCACAGCCAGTCCAAGGAGACGGCACCCCGGCCAACAAAAGAACAATAGGCAGGTAATTAGCAGTGATCAGACATGAATAGGACAGATAATGGGCAGTGATCACTAATCATCTATGAATAGGACAGGACTGACCCCGATACTGGGCGGAGCAGGTCGTTAGAGACGCTCTACTTCAAAGGTGTTTACCCACAGGTGAGAGTAGCTGTGATTAGAGGGCAGGAGCTGGGTCAACCCCAACTCCAACCCCTCCTCAGCTTTGGGCTGAGCGGGACTTTAGTCCGCCGACGAAGCCTTTTGGATGAGAGGCGAAATGTTCGAGACTTCAACTCAGTACAGAAGATGACTCAAGTACCTTCATTGAAGATGGACAACTCCTGTACGACTGAGAGCTTACACAGACGTGGGGGTTAAGAGTTATTTTAGCCTACTTTATATGAACATGCTTAATCATGTATTGAGTATGGCTTAGAATGAATGAGCTAATATTTTGATTTGCATTTCTAGGTGCAATTGGCCTCTTTGCTGCCCAGAAAGCTCTCCAAAGAAAACTTCCTTATGCTCTTCAATGGAACCTCTTGATTTCAATAGGTAGGCTTCTGTAGCTGTGGCTTATACATTTCTTTCTGTTCTGGTTTTGCCGAAGTAAGTAAGTATTTATTCACTGGTGATAAAACATTTTCTGGACTTGAATAAAACAATTCCAATGTTTAAAGTATGAAAAAAGCTGTTTTCAATGCAAGATGAAGCAGTTTATCTCGTCTCTTCCAGTCCTATCGTCTGTTGGGAGTTATACAGTAACTCGATGGGAAACACAGAAATGTTCGGATCTGTGGCTGCTTCTAGAAACAGGACAAGTTCCAGACAGATCACCCCCACAGGGTTAGTAATGTAAAGTGTGTTGTTATTTTCATTGTGTTTTTTTCTTAGCAGCAGTTCTGAACAGTACAAAATTACATCTCTAATTCTTGACTATGTTCGTCTTTCAGTGTCAAAACCAGATGAGTCAGCACAGTCGAACCAGACAAAATATGGAGATGTGATCGATTAAAATTGTGTTATTATTATAGGTTATTTGTGTACATACTTATGAAATTAAAGATGTTGAGTCTTATACCCTTGCTTTTTGTTTTTATAAATCCGTGATATCGCAATGGTGTATTTCTGAACATGAAAATGGGATAAACAGATTCAGAGGTCAGGATTTAGCTGATGCTAAGCTTTTGATTATTTGGATGCTGCTGAAATGCAGCACGCAACACACTCTGCCAACAAACAGCCGGACTAGCTGTCACTCTGGACCATTATGTAAACTATCAGCAGTTTATGCTCAAGTTCACTGTGTAGGCCTGAGCCAAATAACATTCGATCTGGAAATCAAATAATATATGATAATTAAATCCGTTATGTAAGGCCTGTACTGGCATGAGATAGGCTTGTGCCATTTGTCCAGATCACCACAGAGCTGTGGCAACACCTAAGAGATTTAAGACCTGTGGATAGAACATATTTGAAAAAGACATGCAAAACAAAAGAGTCTTTGAAACAGCTTTACGCCTGAGATGAATTAACTGACTAAAGTCCACACTGAAGTCTGAAATCCACCTCAGCAAAACCTCATGTTTCATGTTCTTACCTTTGGCATAGAGAGGGATGTAATGTGAAATTGAGGGCAGAGAAAATGTTCCTATGGTGCATGTTTGTTCTGCATACGGCATGTTTGAGTGCATATGCATATAAGATGAGATAACCTTTATTGATCTCACAATGGAGAAATTACATTCAGCTGTTAGAAACACTCAGGGTGTGCAGAATAAACAGGAAATGTGCAAACAATTAAATAGTAAATAGAGGTATCTTAAGGGGGCAAAAAGTATAAACAGTAGAACATATACATGGTTATCCAATGTCATTCAACATGGAGTAACTCAAAATGATCAAAATACTCATGTTTCCGACATCAGGCCATTGAGTAATGCAGCTGAGGGGAGCGTTTGCAAGGAGCAGAAATAATGAGAATAGTGAGAGGGATGACTGCCTGTGAAGTCAGGGAATTGTTCTCCAACATCCAAAACAAACTGGGCAGAACTTGCCTTATAACATTATCACAAGGGAAACAGCAGTGTGACCAATGGACACGAGCAGGTGATGTTCCGCTCCCAGCGAGGTCACGAGTCCGAGGAGAGCCCGCTCACAGTAAACACATGTTTTTAGGTGTTTCTTTAGCAATTAAAACACCCGTAATACACTTGTAATATCAGCCTATATAATATATTAATCCTTGTATTCTGTCTTTTTACTGCATGGGTGAAATGTTATGCATCATGGCTTTAACTTTGGGTTGTAGAATCGTATTTTACTTGAGTGGCAATTATTTGGTTCCTATTTTAATAATATTATTCTAAAGTATAACATTTCAGGAC
This sequence comes from Neogobius melanostomus, assembly GCA_007210695.1. Lineage (NCBI taxonomy): Eukaryota > Metazoa > Chordata > Actinopteri > Gobiiformes > Gobiidae > Neogobius > Neogobius melanostomus. The sequence continues at coordinate 2,330,425 of VHKM01000221.1, read as the reverse complement.
AATTTTGGCTACAACTCACCTGAGCTCTATGAGACGAGATGCACGCCCTTCTGTAGGATGTAAGCAGCTTTATGTTTTTGGTCTCTGTTGTGACAGGAATAGTAATTACACATTAATCCCAATTGAAATAATATTATTCCTGACAAGATAAGAATACCTTCATTTCTCCCACAGAGGAGAAATTACATCTTATAGCAACAGCAAAATGTAAAAGAGCTGCATTTGAGTAAGAAGGAAACATGTAATAAAATAAGGGACTAAAAATAACTCTTCAAAGATAGTACTAAACTGAGTGTATATACATGGTAAGAAAATATCTACAGACCAGTGCCTCTGAGGCCCTGGGAGGCCATACTGTTATTTGTATACTGTAAATTTGTCAGAGGAAAAACATATTCATAAATTAATTTTGTTGGGATTCAGTAAGGGGGTCAGACTTTTCGCAAACTATTCTCTTCTAAACTAAATCACTAAGACCGAGGTCAAAAGAGACACATGTTCAAGAGCATGACACACACACCACTGATTTAATTTAGTTTATTGATCCTCGTATTGCCTCTAGTCAAAGTCAATCACCACATAAACATGACAAAACCCTTAGAACTGGTACTGGTACGATTACTTTTTGCTGCTGATTGTTTGCTCTAAAAGCTCAACTGCCAATAGAAAAATAGGCCCAACCGAAAGAAAAAAAATGAGTTCATAGTATATGTTTGGACAGGAAACCGCAGGAATTGGAGACAATAAATAGCAGAATCCATTGTGACAGTGTGACAGGCCTTTCAACTTTAACACAGTAGGTTAAAGTTTCTGCATGAGGAGCACGTCTCAACACGTCATGGATAAACACAGGTCTTAGAAAGGAAACGGTTTGCATGACTGTATAAGTCAGGGGCTGGGTTTGTGAAAACTTTCAGTTGTACAGGAGTTTTCCATCATAGACAAAAACTGTCATCTCTACTTGGAACTTTTGGTATGGGATGTTTCCCCTGTTTGAACAAGTGTGTTTAGTTTTTTACTGTAGGACAAAGATGATTGTACCAGTAAAAACCCTCCCACTGCAGGTTTATTTTTGGCCTGCTGCCTGAGATCATTAGTGCTGATGAATCTTCTTAGATGAAAGGCGAAATGTCCAACAACTACCAAGTACAGAAGAAGGCTTAAGAAGCTTTGAATACAAAAGCAGGTACTCAGCTACATTTACTCAAATGTATGAGTAACCTTTTGTAGTAGCCCTCACTGCACCTTTTGGAGTATTCTTATCACACAGTACTTGAAACTATTATCTTACTGTGAGTCTGTGACAAAAGCTTTGTCTCAACAGAGATATAAAGTTTGTGTTTCTTGTCATCTAGGAATTAGGCCATTTGTTTTATCTGTTTCTATGAGCCATTACTTGAAACTATCTGGAGTTTCACATTATTTTGTGTTTTCTTATGTCACTGCAAAAACATTATCAGATGCTCAGTTAGGCTACTCAGTAAGTACTCAAGTTGTATATTCTCCTTATTTTTTCTTTACTCTGTCTCTACAATGTTTATGCTTCTTGAAATATTACTCTTACTTGAGTAAATCTTGTTGGCTCCTCCACCCACCTTTAGCAAAACAGTTGCCAGATGTAGAGCCACAACTAAAAACCCTAAGAATTCAAGCTCTCGCTGAGCAGATCATCTGTGTCTCCTATAAGAAATTTTACCTGCCTTGCTAAATTGTGCAGACGTGTGAAAGTAACGTTAGAGTGAGAGAAACATTCCTTTAAACTATATTTTATTGTTTAAAGTATAACAAAAACATTGCCATCTAAAAAACATGCTGAGATCAGAGGTATAGTGACGAAACCAGACTTATTCATGCATTTGTCTCCAGCAGGTTAGACTAACAGGCTGCTCACTGGCCTCTCCAAACGAGCTGTTATTCAGCTGCAGAACATCCAGAACGCTGCTGCTCGAGTGCTGACGAGAACCAGGAAATATGTACATTAGTCCAGTGCTCATTTATTATTAAACCTGGGTACAGTTTGGCCGAGGCCAGAGTGTAATAGCCTTTAGGCTAAACTACCCTTCCAGGCCAGAATATATCTGCTAACCCCGGGGGCGGTCAGTTTTAAAGACACACTGCAGGAACATCAGAAAATAGTTAAAGCCACACTGTGGGACATCAGTACAGGATTAAAGCCACACTGATGAAGGATCTGCAGTCATCAGAACCCTCTGGCTGTTAGTTCCAGTCATTACAAGATGGCTGAAGGAGAAGCATCCTCATGTTCACACTGTGGAACATCAGAACATTAAAGACACACTGATTGAATGATCCGCAGTGTGGCTTTAATCGTGTTCTAATGTTCAAAAGTGTGCTTTAATTCTGTTCTGATGCTCAGCACTGTGGCAGACAGAGATATACTTTGGCCTGTTACACCGGTCTCAGCACTGGCTTCCTGTCGCTCAGAGAACAGTATTTATAACAGCTACTTGTGTTCAAGTCCCTTCATGGTTTAGCTCCAAAGTACATCTCTGACATGTTTGAGCCATATAAATCGTCTCGGGCCGTAAGAACTTAAGGGAGGGACTCCTGGTGGTTCCCAGAGTCAATAATAAACACGGTGAGGCTGTGTTTCAGTTTTCCGCAGCTAAAATCTGGAACAGTCTTGAAGACAAGAGACAGGCCTCAACTCTGACTATATGTTCAAATCCAGGCCAAAGGCAGTTCTTTAGTTATTCATGGAAACTGAAGGGATTGTTGTTTTGTGTTATCTCATTGTAATTATGATGTTTCTGTGAAACACTCTGAATTACCTTGTGCATGACAAGTGCTCTATAAATTAATTGCCTTGTTTTAAAAAGTAATGAAGAACATACAAAACAAAACAATCCACCACAGCATCACTGTCCAAAACAAGGCCACAACCAGAATGATTTACCCCAATAAATTAATTTAGTTTTAAAAGAATGCAATTGGTCTACTATGGCAGAGTTACGCTCGCTTATAAGGCCCAAGTTTTCTTTCCCCTCGCCTAAACAAGTGGTTAAGCCGGCTCTGTGTGAGTAATAAGATGATTATCATATCCATCCAGGCTTTATGAATAACGTACCAACATCAGAGTAATAACAAAAGCACAACTCAAACTAGAGCCCTGTTCAGGCCTGAGCCAATCCGCAGACAGCTCCGGCGCGTCTGGGCCAATGCCTGCGCTCAGTGCGCTCGGCGGTTTGAAGGCGGTCCCTGACAGAAAAAGGAAAGTATGAACAACTACACACCAGGAGCAGCAGTGAGTAGAGCAAAGGTATTCGAGCTGCTTTACATACCACTGCATTAGAGAAAAGTAGTGACAAGAATTCAAGGTTTTAATCACTTTCAACTTGTATGCGCGTTTCGCTTTTATTAATGCTCTCTGGATTTCCACCCTCTCTATGGCTTTAACTGCGACGGAAAACCAAAGCTTCAAAATGAATGAGACCGGGATTTCTACTAATCGATTCGGGCCCAGAAAGGACGTAAAAGCTGCAAAAGCCCAGTTCAAAGAAAGTGATTATTCAACAGATGGACTGCCAAAAGCGTTTCTTCTCAGCCTAAGGACTCTGTTTGACATTCTGGATGACAGTGGGAGAGGGTACGTCCACATTTCAGAGATAGAAACCCGCTGGCAGGGGGCAGACACCCGTGATCTACCCGCGGGTGTGCTGGGCTGTCTGCGGAGGGTTGCGCCGCCGCATGGCTGCCTCTCCTTCGAGCGCTTTGTGGCGGGTCTGAGATACTCCATGCTCAACCCGGAGAACCATATGAGGGTTCAGGCAACAGTGCACCCCCAACCGGCACCAAAACAGCCCCCCGAGAACAAGGTCCGTCCGCTGGGTCCGAGTAACTTGACCAACACCGAGCATCACGGGAGGAGGAGGCCAGAGGAGCTGGTGTACCCCGCATGTGCACCGCCACGCTATGGCTCAGAGAGGTCTGGAAGAAGTTTGGAGCAGATCCCTCCGAAGGCGGGCTGTTATCGGGCGGACCAGAATCACGTCCCCAAACCGAGTCACCCTCGGCACGCCAGGATCACGTCCATAGAGTCCCTGGATTTGGAGTCTCCTCGGCTTTCTAGACCTAGTAAGTGCTCAGTTAAAACTTTCAAGGTGTTCCTCTCTTCTTTTATCTTCATAAAAGAAGATAAACCCAAGGTTATTGGGCAGTCAATGAAGAAGAGAGGAAGAAAACAATATTTAAGGTCATAAATATGAATAACACATTTTCTTACTTGGCATCTTGAAGAATACACAATATTAAACATCAACACTAAGTTGATGTGTAGTGAGTGTGTAGTCAGCCATTGGGTCACTACAAGATCAAATAGAACAAATATCAACTTTGTTTTTCACATAAAAGTTGCATAGTGCACCTTTAACGGAGCTGATGTATCGACTCTTGTCTAATTGTATTGTTGAATACATTTGATTACATGTTATGAGCTTAAGCTTTAACATGTTATAAAATTGTCATTCATGTGAAGAATGTGACTCTCAGATGGTACATTTAGGCTCAGATGGTCCATTTAGGCTCGGGTGTCCTGGAGGTCTCGGGTGTCACTGGAGATCTATGGGGTTTGGGTCAAAGAGTCTTTCTTGACTATTTCTGTGCAGTTTGTCTCTCTAAAGTGTATTATGTAGTTACCCTTACACGTGTTAAAGCATAACAGACCAATTATAGCTTTAGTTTAGTTTAGTTTATTGTTTATTGAAACAGGGACAGTGTACAAAACCATTAGTCTTTACAAAAGAAGAGATGATTTGTACCAGATTTAGCAAAGTAGCTATTTTCCATCTGCAGTCCCTGGACAGGTGAGTACAAAAAACATTACAATCTATAAATATAATCTACAATAAAATCACTATATAAAATACATTAGTTTTCTGTACACTTCTAGAAAAACATATAAACAATCCCTACAATTTACAATACATTCATCAATGCTGACACGATTGATGATCTAAAATATACTTTTTCAACAGAGAGACAGTGTTGGCTAACTTTCTGTCATCAATTATCGTTACATAAATGGTATTTATTTCCACTGAAATAACTCTCTTTAAATGTTTAAAGCTTATTCATAAATGCTAAGCTTTCTCCTCTGGAAGATTCTGTTGGATCGTGCCTGATTCCTTTACGGCAGGCCTGTCTGCAGTTATGAAGTGGCTCTCTTTGACTCTCGTACCCTGGGGCACTCTCTGCATAGACCTATCACTTGGTACGTTGGTAGTGCTGCTTACATAGATGGATAAACAAGGCCAGTGCATTAGCCCAGAACCCAGACGCGTGCAATAGTATACTCAAGTCTCCATTGAACCAGACCACCAATCCCAATATAGTGCATTTCACCAATTTTAACTTGTTAAAACAATTTAGTGATAACTTCAATGTAAAGTTTTGAAGGCTAGAGGCTCTGCAGAAACAGTGATGTAATCGTTCAAGTCATGCGTCTGATTTATTAGTTCAGATTACAGCAGGCACGTGAGAGCCTGAAATCACTATTTACTAAGGAAAAGGGGAAAAAAAGTCTATGGTAGGAGCAAAGATAAGAGTAGTAACCTATGCGCTGCACGTTACAGAATAGAGTGTCTTCACATTGGTGTGCTGCTGACGTGCCAGGCTTCTTTCACATAGGTCTGTTAAAACTGGACTGTGTAGAACCAATGATAATTCACAGAAAATACATCCATTGCCACAGAACAAATGACAATATGTTTTAGCAGGGGAATTTATGCAAAGTGTCAACTGTTTTTGCCCTGAATTATCAACTGCACATGCATTTGGTCCAGACTAAATTACTCTATAACTGCAGTCTGGTTGTCAAAAGGATTTGTTGTACTTTGTAAAAGGTTCATACTGTCTTCTTGGTTAGACTATTACTGTCTTACTAAAGAACAAAACAGTAATAGGATTTGTAGTACCCAGCTCCCCCACGTGGTTCCATCTGCTTACTGCAATATGTGAGAGGAAAACAGTAAAAACATGCATAAAGCACACACAGTTGAAATCACTCACTTTTGCACAATTGCAAGAATAAATATCCACAAATACATGTCAGTATGATTCATTAACCCACCTTTATCGAACTTTTGGGCAAACGTACCAAAGAACAGTTTAATATCAGAAAATGGATTCCTGAATTATGGTTGATCCCGCTTCTTCCCCTGTTCAGGTGTGGGGAAATCTGGTTTACCGAGGTCGCAGAGTGAATCAGCAACAGGATTTACTGGTGGGTCTAGACGGCCCGGGAGGAATCGAGAGCAGCAAAGGCGGCACACCATATCTAATGGAGTGGACTACGGCATGGTTAGTGCCAAGTTAGTTCTTAAATCTATCAGAAAGGTGTCATTTTTTAAAATTGTGCAACAAAGCAATCTCTGTGTACTATTTATGTACTTAAAAATGTATTATTTATTCTCAAAACTTAAATTGATTGTGCACAAGTTTTGGCAGGGTCTATGTACCAAGCATCGTTGTGTAACGAATTCAGGTGTTTAAAAAAAAAGCAAATGTTAGTGAATTCGATTGTTCTTCTGAGAGATTATATTATTCCATATATATTATATTCCAACTGAAATCTTGCAAAATTGTTTATGAAAATGCTTATCTCTGGACTTCAAATGTCACCAACCATGGCTACTACAAAAGATGTCTGGGCGACTAAGAGCTTACATAGACTTGAAGAAGAAGAAGATTTATATAGCGCCTTTCACAGACAAAGCGCTTTACATGATACAATTATACATTCACTCATACTCGGTGGTGTTCTGTTTTCCCTGGGGGAGACATGTTTTTAGTGGTAGGGGAAACCGGAGTATGCAGAGGAAACCGACGAAGGGAGAACATGCAAACTCCTCACAGAAATGCCCCGTCCAGTTGGGAATCGAACCCGGACCTTCAAGCTGTGAAACACGAGCGCCTGTAAGACAGGTTTAGCCAGTCAAGCATTACAACTGTGTCACTACCAGGTATAACCAGCAGAAATCCCATGAGAAGAGAGTTGAAAAAGTTCACCAGTGTGAATATCTACACTTCACTCCCAATTGGTTGCTACTTACCCCTCCCATCCCACTGGCCCCTGTGTCCCCCTCGGTGGGCCCCTCCCTCCCTCTGTCCCAGCTCACGCCTGTTTTCACTTCCCCTCATCTCTGCCTGAGCTCCTTGATCTGTTGGACTCTCTCTCTTCTTCCATTTTTGCCTCGTACGCTACATGCTGCTGGCCTCTACGTCTGGAGAGGCCACTGACCGACTCCCCTCCCCACCCCTGTCCTCCCCCTAACACGTACCTCCCACCCTGCCCTCGTTGTCTCACTGCAGCCCCGATGGGCCTGGTACAAGTGGAGGACTCGATTGGACAGCCCAGTGGCCCAACCTGGACGGCCGTGTGGGCTGCCTATACAACAGTTTTCATCCCCCTCAGCAATAGTCTCTACAGCAGCAAGGCAGTGCACTTTTTCCTCTGGGTGAGTAGGATTAGGATCAAAGCTTGGGACAAGCAGAAGGAAATTAAGCCAGTGCTTGACATTTTTGTTTGGTTTAGTATTTGGGGAGCCACAATTTGTTTTGTCAGTTATAAATACTGTATTTGAGCTGTACAAAAACGTTGGAGCATTTGAAATACTATAAGCTTATATGGTTTGTCTTTCTTCATGTAAAGTGAGTTTGAGTGTCTAACACAGCGCTATATAGGTGTGATGTATTATTAATATTAAATTAAGTCGCTTTTAGGAGTAACTTCTTGTCTTTTGTTACCAAGAGTACTTCAGTAAATCCCACTGGTGTTAGATGGCGATACAATGTGGCTGTTGTGGTTGAAAAGACTTGTTATGTTTTGTTTTTGTTATGCCTTTGTTCCTCAAAGAGAATGAGCAGCTGCTATTGGTCCTGCTATTGTGGCATATATGTTTTGCTCATTGAGAAAAGCCTGTAATGTGAAGCAAAGGCTATAACTTCATCAAAAGTCTTTCAGCTACATATTTAAATCATCGTTGTACTTTCCTCTTCATAAGTTTAGCCTTATGTTCTTCCATATATGCTATTCTGTGACACAAGGTGAGGGCCAAGTTGATTTGTAAACACAGACCCATCCCCATATCTTAAAATCCACCCCCGGGGGTCCTTCAGCCAGTTTTAAGTGTGTTTTTACTCTACTTTTTACTCGTACTTTTCCAGCACTAATGAATGTCCAGGTCTGCAAAAGGGATTGATTGGCTGTGTCCCCAAGCTTTTAGAGATGACACACCAATTGGCAAAAGGCCAGCAACACTGAGGCCTGTGGACGCCTGGTCAGCATAACTCAATACAGCGGACACGCAAAGCCTTTCTCTCCCTTTCACACACATGCCAACACAGATGGGGCAGCCCGAGCAGAAGTGGCTCTGCTGTTTACCCCGTTCTTATGTTGCTGCACGGTTACCATGGTGCTGAAATGATGGCTCCTCTAAATGTTTGTGTTGAAGGGAGGGGTTTGGTACCGCTGCAGCATTGTCTCTGAAAGCTTTAAGGGACTGCTCCTTGTGAAAAGATGCAAGTTTTGGCATGAGCTTGACTGAATAATGCTGTAGCATTGTATACATTTGAAAAACATACTACTATCTTAATTGAAAGGTTGGTAGTGTGAATCCTGGCATCTGCAGGGACTGTCATTGTGTCATTGGGCAAGATACTTCACACACTTTGCCTGTATGTAGTGTGTGTGATGGTGGTCGGAGGATGGTGCATAGCCTCTTGTCAATTTTCCACAGGGCAGCTGTGGCTACAATAGTAGCTTACCATGGCACGTGATGCCGTGGTTAGCACTCGTGCTTCACAGCTAGAAGGTCCCGGTTTGGATCCCTGGGCCCGACGGGGCCTTTCTGTTTTGAGTTTGCATATTCTCCCTGTGTCTGCATAGACTACACTCCGGTTTCCCCCAACACAAAAAACATGTACAAAGATGTACTATACTATAATATACAAAAATCCCAAAATATTATATAGTAAAGTAGGTTCCCCTCTGGGGCCGGGATTTTCCTGTAAAAGAGATTCTTAATGTCAGTGGGACTTTCCGGGTTAAATAAAGCAGTGGTTCCCGCCCCCCGTGTGTGCTGTAGTCGGGCCAACAAATGTATCAAAACATGAAAATAATTGCTATTAAGTATTTATTTAAAACAAATACACTGACATTGGAGTGTTTAATGCACCTGTTGTCCTTACTCAGTCATATTTGATCATTTTAGACCATTTATTTTGCTCAAATACTATAATTTATGACCTGACCCTCTGGGCCCCCCTGGTTGGCAACCACTGAAATAAAGGTCAAATAAAAATAAATAAAATATATTAATCCTCCAGCCAGGTGATTCTGACCATCAGCCTGGCTCCACATCTGGAGATGGGTCCCCGGGTGCCTGCCTACTGCGGCTGCCCACTGCTCCTACAGGTTGTTGCCCAAGCGGCATTGAAGGATGGGTCAAACATAGAATGAATTTCCCTACGAGGATCTTACCCTACTTTACAATCACCATCACCAAGTCTGGAGTGAATTTGATTCACACCAAACAGCTCAGAACATGTTCAGTATTTGGAAGAATAACTAGTAAAACTCTGAAAGATTGATGACATCTTTTATGTATGTATAAATAAGAGAGATCCGCACAGCTTACTTAGCTCCAAGTGGAAAATTTATTTTTGCTTACACCTAGGTGACGCTTCGGGCGTCTTAGCCCTTCATTCCTTTACATCTTTTATGTATGTACCATAAGACTGCCGTGATTCTTCATAATGTAAAGAGAAACATGTAAAAGCGAAAAAATAACGGTCATCTTTGGGGCCAGGACTCCCCTGCAACAGACATTCCTGCAACAGACATTCCTGCAACAGACATTCTAGTGGGACAATCTATGTTTTATATAAGTAAATAATAATAAAAGTACATTAAAAAAATCGTGGGTTCCTCTCGGGTATAATGAAATATACCTTAACCTTAATTGTATGCCTCAGTCTTATGCTGCTTCTAAATTATTTGCCATAACATGTTTAAACTGTTAATTCACACAGCTAAAGCAAATGAAGGAGTTGGAGCAGGAGAAGGACTCTCTGCTTGCGGGCCTAGAGGTGGTGGAACGGGCGAGGGAGTGGTACCAGAGTCAAATCCACAATGTCACAGAGAGACAGAGGCAGATCGGCCAGAGCTCACAGTGCACAGTGAGTACAGAGCACAAAAATCTGAATCCGTGTTTATACAAACGTTTACTCATTAAATAAATGTTTTAATACTACCAATAATCAAAAGATAATTATTGCTTTTTCTCAAGGATTTCCTCAATGAAGCAACACAGTGTCGCATGAATGTTTTAATTCCAAAACTCCAAGAAGTCAACCGATGCTTGAGCGACCTGATTACCTGCAGCGGGATGGTATGTGCAATGTAGAAAAAAATGATGCAGATTATTATTTAGACAGATTTGAAAATGGCTCAATACTGGCATTAGTTGACTGTGGTCTCTGATTTTAAGTGCTTCAGTTCACGTTGGCAAATAAAATATTTTCCTGTTTTGAAACAGCCGGTTTCCCCCAGTGGAAGTCAGACATCTCCAATGTCCAGCAGCTCACAGCCTCCACCTCCAGCTCCTCCCCAGGCCATCCAGAGACTGAAGGACCAGAACTGGCTTCTCACACAGGCTAGCAAACAATATCCTAAAACCCCATTCATGCTGTTATATATTATATTTATATCTCAATATGATTCTACTTTCTTTGTCTAGGAGGTGTCAGAGAAGAGCGAACGCATCACTCAGCTAGAACAGGAAAAATCCGCTTTGATCAAACAACTGTTTGAAGCTCGTTCTCGCAATACACAAGACACAAGCACCCTGGACTCTACTTTTATCTGACAACTTCACTAAAAACTTGTTTTGACAAACCTCCTACAAAGGTCCAAAGCTGTGGAGACTGAAGACAGCTGTTTTCCCCAACTGTCCAGATATGACAGAATCGCACTTTTAGCCTCTTGACATGGTACTCCCGACCCAGCCCACAACATGCATTACAGAGACGTCAACACTCCCAGGAGTCCAGCTCCATCTGAGCCTTTTTGTTCCAAACGAACACCCCAGACCTTTGAGTCCTTCTAAAAACATTGCATTGCCTCTAGAGATCTCATCACTCCCTTTCTCACAAGATTGCAGCATCTGCAACATTTCCACTCCTATTCCCTTCAGATTTTCTGAGCAGAAGAGCCCACTAAATAGGGGACAGCAAACTGATCCAAGAAGTCTCTTTGCACAGTGTTGGAAACTTACTGAATGCCATCTGCAGTGACCAATTTTTCAATTGTCTTTTAGACTTGTACCTTAATAATCTTGTGTTAACATTCTTTTTGCTTTAATCCTGTGGTGTAAAGTAGGTGCAATAGATAAGGAAGATGGTTAATGATAAAGTTTTTGTTTTAATTTGAAGCATGTTGGTTTATTATTATGTGTTTCATGACAGAGGACAGCCTATGAGATGTAGGAGGGATGAGAGAGGTTTTGCACGTAGCAGGAAATAAAAGCACAGGTTGAATGTCAGCTTCATCGATGGCAGATGCTGTGATGTCAGTGTGGTATTTCAGGGTCAGATCCACTGCTTTAGTGGTATGTTTACACACTTTGTACTTTATAGTGTCTGTTTACTGCATAAGCATTAAAGCTGTGAGGACATTGTTAGAAATATGTAATACTTACGCATTAATCACAATCACATTTGAAAGAAACAAAAAATGTGTTACACTGATGTGTGGCCTTTGAGATGGTAAATGGTAAATGGTCTCAACTTATATAGCGCATTTCCACCTTCATTAGGCACTCAAAGCGCTTTACAGCAAGGATCCACTCACCCATTCACACTCTCATTCATACACCAATGTACGCAGACACTGGAGAGATGCAAGTTACAAATCTTACTTTTGGGCAAAGGTGGTCATTAACAAACTAGGCTTTATTTTCTTAAGTTTTGAGATGATTTTGTTTTTCTCTGGAAAACCAATTACTATAACTACATTTGAAAGATAAATATAATACTACTACACTACATTTCTAAAAAGGCTCCAAAGTAAAACGTATAAAATTGGTAGCATATTTTCCCCCCCATTCCCATAAAAGCCTTATGATGCACACAGAACACTAGGCGGCGCTGTACTTCCAAACACTTATTTAAACTGATTTGTACTTTCTACTTAAGTACTTTAACTTGTTTAATTATTTGACTGAACAACTTTTAGCTGTATTTGAGTAATATACTTTTGAACAAGTAGCAATACATCACATACTTTGACCACCAGGAAATGTGTTTTACGGCATTTTATGGAACTTATCTTATGGGATATGTGCACTCACAAAGCGGTAATACAAAGTGTTGGTGTCTCTTCACTCTTCGTGATTGTAAGTTTATAGCTGCTCAAACCATGTTATTTGTAAGTCAAACCCTTTCTTCATTACTTGTAGTAAACATAGATAAAGTAAACTGGTTTCCTGTGTTTTTCCAAGAGTATGGGGGGGGCATTAGCCTGGTATAGACAATAATAATGTGGTATGCTTTGTTGAGAACATTTTAACACGACAAGTTTTATGAATAATAGAGCATAACTTATAACCTCTTATTTAACTACATTTTCTCCTGTCCGGCTTTACCCAAATCTAAAAGCTTCTCGACCAGAGAGTTTACAGCCTATAGTGTGACGCCTCATTTGAAAGCTAAGACCTACAAAACTGATCGTAACTTTTTTGTCGCCTTGTCGATTTTTGAAGCGATTTGTCGCGTTCCTCTTTTGTCACTTTTTGGTTGCGTTTTCGTAGTTTTTTTAATGTGTTTTTATCACTTTTGCGTTTTTGTCGCTTGTTTTATTGTGTTATTGTTGCTTTTCCGGGACATTTTATTTTTACTAAGCATTTAGATTTGGGTAAAGCCACACAAAATATGCTCGGTCAGGTGGGGGTTAAGAGGTTAAAATAACTACACAATGAGTACTTCAAAATATTTCAGCTTTTATTAGTTTCTTTCTCACTTTTGACTCCGCTGTTCTTACAAACACGCAGAATGAAGCACAAAGACAATACAGTTAAGGTCTGTGCTTGAGATGCAGTCTGAGGCCACTAAAGCAAACTTATGTCTAACCTTCACTGAAATATCTATAAACAAATGTATTCCCACACAAGTACTATGATGCATACATCATACTTCTGTTACAGGCTATGTTTTTATATCTGTCCCTGTCAAATAACCAAATAAATTAATAATTACATTTGTGAAGGAAACTAAAGGCAAAAAAAGGCAACAAAATTGTGTAATAAAAATGTAAAAGTCTATGCAAAGTTGTGACGTTGGTGCATCGGTTAGCACTCGTATAGCTGCCCTGTTTGCAGAGGCGTCCACTACCACTGAAAACATGTACAATCAGCCAGGATGACTGAGAGCGCGTATACAAATTAGCCCATGGCTACAATCTGGTGTGGCGTGTTTACATGCATGAGTCCCCTGTGTGTTCATTAACATGCGCCCCCAAAATAAACTAACGACTAAATTAAAATCAAGACAGAATGTGAAAAAAGTAAAAAAAAACAGACTTTATCGTTGTTTATTATGGTTTAGATACAACACTCTTTTTAAAATGTTGATTCAACTCTAAAAAAGCTATTATTAGGCCCGAGCGCCATCAAGGCTGGCGAAGGGGCTCTTGTAATCGTATAGCGGAGCACAAAACAAAGCGCTCGCCTCCTCTCAAACACTCACTAACGCACTCTTCTTGTCGTGCACGTCCTGTGCACATACATATATAATGCAAAAATCAACATTGTAATTGTACAGAGCCCATAAAAGTCATGACCCAGGATCTCTACCATGAGGTAGGAATGCGCGAGCGCTTTCCGAAAATATATAGTTTATGGTACCCGCGTAAGCGGGAACATTGTTTTCGTATGGGAATATTATTAGGCCCGAGCGGCCTGCCGTCGCAAGGGCCTATTGTAATCGCAACGCAGTGCGCGCGCGGAGCGCACGAAAACAGCGTGAAGCGCTGTCCCCCTGTCAGCCGTAAACTCGCCGTGTAAAACAGTGACTGCCCACACCTCTGGTGGCCCTTTGTACTTATTATTGCATGAAAATGAATGGCCAAGTTGGCAGCCGTTGAGAGCTTCCAAAAATTTATAATATGTTGTCGTCACTAAAGCGACGATATTGTTTTTCCAAGAAATATTATTATTTTTCTTTCTTTCTTTCTTTCTTTCTTCTGCTCTTTGAGCAGCAATTTGACCCCCTGAACATATTAGAAAACTCACCAAACTTTGCCCAAAATTCAGGTCCGGTGAAAAATTAATTTAAATGTGTGTTTCGTATTGGGGAAATAAAAATGGCGCGACAGTGCCACCTACAAAAGTGAAAATACATTACGCCTATGGGGCAGGGGCCAACGTCAACTTTGTCATAGAGCGACGGGATTCGGTACAGACATTCGTCATGTGACGACAAACAAAAAGTATTATTGTGGCCACGCCCCCTGACAAACCGGAAGTCCGTTTTTTGGCTATGTTTTACAGTATGTTTGCGGCGAAGCCGGAATCTTTACAAAGAATTTTGCGACTTATCGTAAACAACAAATTGCTCCCATTCGCACAAACAAACTCTGATTAAAATCAGAAATATACATTTTATTGACCTTTCAGCCCCGGACACAACAAATGTGAAAAAGTGACATTGGGCGCGATAGTGCCCCCTCTAGGCTGAGAAGAAAAAATGCATTATGGGAAAAAATTAGTTTCTCGGAAATGGATGAAATTTGGTACAAAAATAGCTGATGGCATCCTGATCAAAAAAGCCAATAGGACCCATACCGTATTTTGTACGGTGTTGCCATGGGGCCGACCGGAAGCCCCCATGTTATTCCAATGGGACGGACACATAAGTCTCACATTATACACAATCACAGCGCGTTAGCGCCCTCTGTAATTTACGTGTGGATAGAAGCACGGCCCTACAGGGCCGTCCGATGCTGCTTGTGAAATAAAAAAGATTTTGCAGGTTGGAGCCATTATTCATATGGAGAGGCTGAAAATGTAGTTTGGATGTTTACTGACAAGATTAATGGCACATCAGGGCAATAAAATGCAGTGTGGCCACGATAGCGCTTTCGGTAGGATTATGGCGCACTAAAGGAGGCACGGCCCGCGAGGGCCGTTCGATGCCGCTTGCGGCTTTAATTCTTTCTTTCTTTCTTTCTTTCTTCGCACCATCGCAATTTCACCCAGTGAACATCGACGAAAAGTCACAGATTTTGGCCCAAAATTCAAACCCGATCCGACGCAACTTTTGACTATTTCCAAATTTAGAATTTCAAAATACACCTCAGGTTTTTTTAACATTGCGAGATAGGACTTGGCCAAAAATGAAGTTTGTCGTAGAATCATAAAAATCGGTACAGACATGCATCATGACAGGTTGAGCAAAAATATTATTACGGCAACGCCGTCCGCCATATTGGGTGTCGGCCATTTTGGATCACAGCCCGCGAAGCAGGAATCCGCCTTTATTTTTCACTTCGTACAAAATCTATCTCCTCCTACAGCGTTTATCGGAACGACCTAATTTGGGTGGAAAATAATCTTGAGAAGTAGAACTTTAAAAGTTATCCAAATTACTTTTCTAAGTTTTACGGTTTTTATGCGGCAAAGCCGCAAACTGTACGAAGTATTTTGAGATTTTTCGCAAACAAAAAATGGCTCCCATTCGCACATATGAAGCCCGATTTCGCTCATTTTGTTATCAGTTGTTAAAGTCACAGTCCTAAACACTTTCATTTGGCAAAATTCAAATTGGGCGCGATAGCGCCCCCTATAGGAATTATATGGAGAGTACAAATTTTTGTTTTACGAAAATTAAAATATTTGGCACAAATTCTATTTGGTCGTTCCGATCAGAAAAGTCAATTACACTCATGCCATATTTATCACGGTGTTGCCGTAGCGATGACCAGAACGTCCCATTTATTTCTGATGGAAAATGTTAAACTCCATAATTCAGCGAGAAGTGAGGAACCAAAGGTACTTGGATAACCTTTGTGGATGTTCTGCGGCGCAGCCGCAGCCCTAAGTAAAATGTAAAAATATTTTTCAGTTTGCAGATATAGTGTGATACAAATTCATACTAATTTTCTTTGTATAATGTCAAATTGAGCACGGAGTGCGCGTTAGCGCATTCCAAAAATCCTAAAACAAAGACCCTTGGGAAAAACGTTAAAAACAAACATAAAGGCAGTAGCAATACCATAATTTTAGATTGAGGGAGACCAAAGGGCGCGAAGCGCCCCTTTGCTTTGGGTAGGGCGGTTGGCGAGGGCCGATAATCGCCGCTTTGCGGCTATATTTCTTTTATCTGTAGTCTGTTCATTGTTTTTTCCTTGCCGTGTTGGAGAGTCTAAGGACAGGGGACACCCGCGCTGCTCGTCGCCACCTGCTGCCGACGCTTATTTGGACATTATGTCTGGATACTTAATTTGCCTGAACTTTACATTGTCTTATTTACTGCTCTGTTTATTGCCTTAATGTTCGGTGCAGCCCTGTGAAGCAACTCCTGTTGTGATATTGGGCTATACAAAATTGATTGATTGATTGATAGTCATGACGTTCTGAGTCAGGGTTCCGCTCAATGAATGAATGTATGAGATAGTAGGGCCAGTTTCTGGGCTCAGCTGCAGCCATTTCTACCACAACATTACTATTGATACGACTTATTATTACGGTGTTTGTTATGGTGTTTCTACAACAGTGCTGTGCTGCTACTACGCCAAACCAACTACTACTCCCCTACTCTTCCTCCTCTGACTACTGCTTTTATCCTACTCTTACTAATATCTACCCTATTACTACTACTTCTACTGCAGCTGAGCCCAGAATCTGTCGCCACACATTCCTTCATTGAGCTGAACCCTGACTCAGGACAACATTACTGAGCCTTACGTATTTTCACTGAAATATCAGCCTAGCTCTCACCAGGTTATTTTCATGTTTCATAACATTATTTTACAACTAAATATGTAAACAGAAGGAGAAACATTTGCAAATAAAATATCATAGTGGTCACAGTCACTATAAGGATCTGTTCACCAATGTGTAAATGCATGACGTTTTGCATGCGGGAAAAGGTATTATGCAAATATTTTGGAAATATTGACTTTCTGTGGAAGTGTACTGTATTCCACTGTGACATTTTCCTCAGCTGTGTCCAAACTCTGGTAGGAAACAAGAGAATAGTTTTCAGCAGTTAGGAAATGTCATCATGTTATATTTATTTCAATTAACGCACGGATGACTGTTGATCAATCAAATGTTGATTGATCACAGGTGTGCTGGAAGGGGGATCTACGGGCGTGGCCCTGGGAGAAGGCTGTGAGCAGTGTGAGCAGTGTGAGAGCAGTGAAGCAGCTAACATTTTTGCGGAGTCCGGCTGAGAGAGAGCAAAATGCCTAAACCGACAAAACAGAGACGAAGCAACTGCCAGAAATGGCGGCGGATGAGGATTACGTGAGCCTCAGTTGAGTCACGGAACTCATGGAGCAGCAAAGGGACATGTTCAGGGAAATAATACAACAACAACAGGAGAACTTCAAGGGATTCATTAAAATAATCATGGAAGCAACAAACACCCGAATGGATTCACAGATAAAGGACATTCAAGAGCTAAAAACAAGCCTACAGTTCACGCAAGGTGAGGTGGACACTCTGAAAGAAGGAACACTGAAACTCACTGAGCGCACAAACACAATACAAAACGATTTTTATAAAGTATGTGACAATTTGCATATTATCACGGACAAACTGGAGTATCTGGAGGGACAGAGCCGCAGAAACAACCTGGTCTTTGAGGGAGTGTTGGAGACGCCTGGGGAGACCTGGGCCGACGCAGAGGAGAAAGTTAAACATCTACTGAGGGAGAAGTTACAACTACAACACCCGGTGGAGGTGGAGAGGGCTCACCGCGTAGGGAAACCCGACGGCGGGAGAGACCGGCCGAGACCCATCATCGCCAGACTGCTGCGTTGGAAGGATCGCGAAGCAATCCTGCAGCGCGCTAAACACCTCAAAGGGACCAAAATCTTCATAAACGAGGACTACACGGAATCCATCCAAAGGAAGCGAAAAGAACTGATGCCGGAGCTGAGAGCAGCCAGGGAAAGGGGGGAGATTGCCTACTTGCGCTATGATAAACTCATTGTACGTCCGCGCACCAGTACACCAAATCAAGTATAAACACAGGAAAAGCGTATGGATTTTGGTATGTAAAAGCACATAACTTCACATGTCCTGTAATACATATAGTTCTATAGGAAGCATCGACTTGGACCTTTCATTAAGGAGAATTGCTGAAGCAAATAACCAGGATTTTACATTATCACAATATGACTTACAGAACACTGAGATTGACATCGACCCTGAAAATAACTTCTTTACTAGAGCTACTAATGACTGTCAATATTATACAGAGGATCTTTACAATAGTAAACTTAAGAACATTAAGGCATTCACTGTAATCCACTTCAATAGTCGTAGCCTCTATGCAAACTTTAACCACATCAAAAGCTTCTTAAAACAGTTTTCTAAACCATTTAGTGTAATTTTAATCACAGAAACATGGATTAATAATGACAGAGAAATTGAGTTTTCTATTGATGGTTATGAATTTATAAGTATGAACAGACGAAACAAGCATGGTGGGGGTGTAGCTATGTTTGTAGACTCCAACTATAGTTATAAAGTAATGGAAAATAAGACTATGGTAGTGGATGAAGTACTTGAATGCCTTACTGTAGAAATTACAAGGCAAAAAAAGAAAAATATTATTGTAAGTTGTATTTATAGAACACCTGGCTCTGATATAGATGTTTTTTCTAATTGGATGGAGGAGCACTTTTCAGGTTTAAATCATAAAGTCATGTTTGTGGGGGGAGACCTTAACATCGATCTGTTAAACCCATATAAACACAAAAAGACTGACGAATTTATAAATACTTTATTTAGTATAGGTCTGTTTCCTCTAATAACTAAACCGAGTAGAATCACAACCCACAGTGCGACTTTGATTGATAACATTTTCTCAAATGAAATAGATAGTGATACAGTCAGTGGATTAATGATAAATGATATTAGTGATCACCTGCCAGTTTTTGTATTGTACAAAATGGATATTTAAATATTGATGATGAAAAAATGTATTGGTTTAGAAGGGTAAAAACAGAAAAAACTATGGATGCATTTAAAAAGGAACTATTAGCTCAAGACTGGAGTATTGTATACAGAGAGAATGATACTAATAAGGCATATGATGAGTTTACGCAAATATTTCATAAAGTATATGACAAAAATTGCCCAATGAAAAAACATTGTAAAAACAGAAAGTGTAAAGAAAACCCATGGATGTCTAAGGGATTACTAAATGCATGCAAGAAAAAAAATTCACTCTACAAAAAATGTATAAATGATAGAACAAAAGAAGCTGAGGATAAATATAAGAAATATAAAAATAAACTGACAGGTATCATTAGAAAATGTAAACAGGATTATTATAATAAGTTGTTAGATAGCAATAAGAATAATATTAAAGGTTTATGGAATATCTTAAATAGTATAATT
Source organism: Neogobius melanostomus (assembly GCA_007210695.1). Classification (NCBI taxonomy): domain Eukaryota; kingdom Metazoa; phylum Chordata; class Actinopteri; order Gobiiformes; family Gobiidae; genus Neogobius; species Neogobius melanostomus. The sequence continues at coordinate 2,310,776 of VHKM01000221.1, read as the reverse complement.
AGAAATAAACCAAGATCGATTAATTATCCAAAATATTTCAAAGATGAGGATAACACTTTAAATAATATGAATGAAGTAGTCGATACATTTAATAAATTCTTTGTAGATGTTGGACCGAATCTTGCTGCAAAAATTACAAATGTTGAGAACTTTAATTGTGAACTGATAGACACAAATCCTATGTCCATGTTCCTCAAACCTGTGGAGGAAAAGGAGATACTGGACATTGTTAAAGGGTGTAAAAATAAAACCTCGACAGATTACCATGACATGGATATGAAAACTTTAAAAACTGTTATTGAAAGTATCTCTAAGCCGTTAACATACATCTGTAACCTATCGCTGCAAACTGGACAATATCCTGATGGTATGAAAGTAGCAAAAGTGATTCCTCTGTTCAAGGCAGGAGATAAACATCTCTTCACAAACTACAGGCCTGTTTCCCTTTTACCGCAATTCTCAAAAATCTTAGAGAAGGTTTATAACTCTAGACTTGACAGCTTTATTGAAAGGTGTAATTTACTCTCGGACAATCAGTTTGGTTTTAGGAATAATCACTCAACTTCACACGCTCTCTTTGATATAATTGAAGAAATAACTAATGCTGTAGATAACAAGAAATATGCCATAGGGTTATTTATTGACCTGAGTAAAGCGTTTGATACAATAAACTATGATATACTAATTAATAAACTAGAACATTATGGGATTAGGGGGGTAGCTCTACAGTGGGTTACCAGTTATTTAAAAAATAGAAAACAATGTGTGAAAATAGGTGATTATCAGTCGAGTTGTCGACAAATTGTGTGTGGTTTACCTCAAGGTTCCATTCTGGGCCCAAAATTGTTTAATATGTACATCAACGACATTTGTAAAACGTCTCAAGTACTTAAATTTATCTTGTTTGCTGACGATACAAATATTTTTGCATCAGGTGACGACTTACAGCAACTGTGTCGGATTGTTAACTTGGAACTCAAAAGTGTCAATAAGTGGTTCAAACAAAATAAATTATCTCTAAATCTGAGTAAAAGCAAAATGATGATATTTGGCAACTGTAATTCCAATGCTCAGGAAGCAATTCAGATAGAGGGTGTTGTCATAGAGCGAGTGCATGAAATCAAATTCCTTGGTGTTATTATAGATGACAGAATTACTTGGAAAGCTCATATTAAATATATATCTACGAAAATTTCTAGAAGCATTTCAGTAATAGCAAAAGCAAAGCACATTTTAAACATCAAAGCTCTACATATCTTATACTGTTCTCTGATTTTGCCATATTTATATTATTGTACTGTGGTTTGGGGTAGTACTTATAAAAACACATTAAAACCAATAGTATTGTTGCAAAAAAGAGCTATCCGAGTAATTCATAAAGTTGGGTTTTTGGACCACACAAACTCATTATTTTTAAAATCAAAGATCATGAAGTTCTGTGACATTGTTGAGTTCCAAACTGTACAGATGTTATACAAAGCAAGATACAAACTGTTGCCAGGCCAAATACAAAGAAGGTTCCAAGAACGTACTGGTTGTTATGAATTACGTGACGAATTAAACTTTAGGACTCAGAAACATAGCTCAACTTTGAAAAGTTTTAGCCCAACAGTTAATGGTGTACAATTGTGGAATAAACTGGAAATGGAGTTGAAACGAAGTCCAAATATCAACCTGTTCAAATATAAATACAAACAAAAGACTTTTGAAATATACAGAGAACAAGAAATGTGTTGCCACTAGGAGGCGCAGTAGGATCAATTATCTATAATCAAGGAAGAGTGTTGCTGCTTGGAACGGTTGTCATTCTATTGCTCAAATTTACAAATTGAGAATTAGGGTAGGCAAGTTATGAATCTGTTGAGAGGGACCCTCCCAACGGGCTCAAAACCTTGTCTTTTAATGCACCACTCAGCATAGGAACATCATCTACAAAATCAGCTGTTAGGGCAGCTGGGTGGGGGTTTGTTGAGGGGGAGTTACTGCCCTCTTCAACTGGCCCGTTCTACACCCTGGCTTTTTAATGCACCTCAATATGCAGGGCTTACATCACACTTCACATATAACTCAATTAAACAAATATAATAATAATGATAATAAACCCGAATTAAATTATATTAAGGATGGTATTGACAACTGGGAAGTAGCAAGATCTCAGAATATAATATGTATTAATGCACCTTTAATAATGATAATTAATGATAATTAAACCCAAATTAAATTATATTGAGGATAGTAATGACAACTGGGAAGTAGCAAGATCTCAGAGTATAATATGTATGAATGCACCTTTATAACATAAAAGTAGCACATTCTTTTGTTCTTTATTTTGCTGTTGTTTTTGTCTTATTCTTCATCATTTATTGTTACTTTGCCCTATGTTCCTTTGTTTATGATTTGCTACCTTGTAAATATTAAATGTAATGTTACTATTTTTATTTTGGGGTGGGCGCTTATAAGCCTTTGGCTTCAGCCCACTCCCTTTGAGCAGGTTAACTGCTCAAACAAATAAATAAACTAAACTAAACTAAACTAAATGTTTTCTTCTTCCCATCCCCTTTCAGGCAAAATCAGAGCTTGCAATTTTATGTTTAAATTAATGTTGTTGATGAATAAGAAAAATAAAGTAATGTTTGTTTATAGTATAGAATATATTTAGTCTTTGTTTATATTCTTGATGTAACAAATGAATTTCTCCGCTGTAAGATCAATCAAGGCTAATCTTTTCTTATCTTATTAATATTCGGCAAACAGTAGATTTCCCCGTGGGGAATGGGGTAGAGCAGAGGTGGTGTAGATGGGTGACTGGTTCCTTTCCTGTAAAGCGCTTTGAGCCTGATGAAGGTGGAAAAGTGCTGTATTTTAACATTTCAAACTTCTAACGGGAAGTGACAGAGGTAAAGTTTCAGAGCAGTTTGACTCATTTGCCTTCGACGAAACATGGTCGGCACGGCAACAGTTTAAAATTCTTTGCCTCTATCTAATCTATCTATCTATCTTAAATAGAATTGTGTTAACTATGCAGCAGTCTGGGCATCTATTCTCAGACTGCTGTACCATGTGAAGTAGTGTTTTACCTTTATAGCAAAAGTACTTGGATAACCTTTGTGGATGTTCTGCGGTGCAGCCGCAACCCTAAGTAAAATGTAAAAATATTTTTCAGTTTGTAGATATAGTCTGATACAAATTCATACTAATTTTTCTCTGTATAATGTCAAAATTGAGCACGGAGTGCGCGTTAGCGCATTCCAAAAATCCTAAAACAAAGACCCTTGGGAAAAAAGTTAAAAACAAACATAAAGGCAGTAGCAATACCATAATTTTAGATTGAGGGAGACAAAAGGGTGCGATGCGCCCCCTTTGCTTTGGGCAGGGCGGTTGGCGAGGGCCGATAATCGCCGCTTTGCGGCTATATTTATTATTATTATTATTATTATTATTATTATTAAAAATCATATTAAAGCATATTGTTAATCTTTAACATAAAGATAAAATGTATTAAAACTTCTGCTGCTACAGTTGTTACATTGTGCTTTTCTGAGTTTGTGAGTGATGCTTTCTAATGAGTGAGCTCATCTCTGAACATAATAGTCTTATGTAAGACATTACACTGAATTGAATCAGAAGTGATTGTCTTGCATCAGTTGTTTACAGCTGATTTTCCATCAGCCACCAATGGTTTCTTGCATCATTGCCAATCAGTTCAAATTGAAATGTAAATTGTTAACTTAAAGTTTGTTCAAATCAAATTATTGATCCCTTTTGATACACTTTTTTAATACGTTTTAACAAAATATAAACTTCCTCAATTGTATAAAATGTGCGTTTAAAGCTCAGTACCAAAGAAGGAGAGGAACTGGCTCCCCGCCCTCACCTCTGCGTGGTGATTGGACGGTCAGTGTGAAGCAGATTTGGAAGTGCCATCTTCCAAAAGCCATTCCCATTCATTCTTCATGTGGAGGTGTGAACCGCTGGCAACACAGGTCGCTCTATAGGCAAAGTAGAGAAATTATTACAGGTAAGCAGCTTTTTGTATAAACTAGCATCCATGTACCTTTACTTCTTATCTAGTCTTAATATGTTCTTGATGGTGGCAATGTTTGAACACCACAGCCTTTATTAAGGTCCACAGACATGATGAGCTCTGTTTGCTGTCTTAACATGTCACCTATAGACACAGAGATAAGTACAGGGGCCTTGTAGCAGACTTGCTTAAATAAACAAGATTGGGAAAAGATTGCTTTGTCAGACATTACCAAAGCTTTACATAAATGTGACCAGAACATTGTCAAAGAGCTCAAGATAAACTTGGGAAATTGTAAAACTATTTGCAGATCAATTGCTCATTGCCTCAATTGTTCATTGCCTTATTACTTAAATTTGCCTAGGTCATTTCTTTCTGCATTATTTCTATGAATCTTAATTTTAGCCTTCTAAGAGCCGTAAATGATTGCTAAATTGTAGGTTATTTAAAAAAAATAAGCATCAGTTTGTTAACCTCTTTCTGCAATCCATGCTAGGAATAATTTTCCTTCATCTGAAAAAATCTGGTGCTAAAATTCATCTGGCAAAAACAAACAACAAAAATATGAAGAGAAGACTAGAATGTATGACAAATGTATGACAAATGTCACATGCTCAGGTGCAGGACAGGGTCAACTGCATTATTGTGACCATTACAATAACTATAAATCAAACCTGAGGCACGAACAGAGTTGCCATGACACTAAAATGAAATCATCTCTGCAATATCTAATCCTTACACTGATGTGCTGGGTTAATGTAAGTCCTCTTTCTAAAAGTGTCTGCTCTCTTCTGCTTTAACAGATTGTTTCTTGTAGGAGGAAAGTGCCACCGCTCATCATGGAGCGTCTCTACATAAACTCATCCTTACTCTTCATCGCTCACAGACCCAGCAATACCTCAGAGGAGGAAGAGACTGTGTACCAGGCTTGTATAAAAATGCCCGCTGTCCTGATTTGGTATCTGACACTACAGTTCATCAACATGTTCCTCGGGATCCCGGCCAACATCTTGGTGCTGTGGCTCATCCATAAAAACAAGCGGGATTCAACCACCTCTGACATCTTCATTGTCCATCTGGCCATACTGGACGTCTTCTTTTGCCTCATTCCGCCTCTGGAACTGACCACTATAGTCTTCCTGACGACCAGCAGCACCTGGTATGTCCTGCGTTTTTTCTACGGCATCAAAGACTCCTCTCCTCTTTTTCTGTCATGCATCTGCCTGGACCGCTACATGGCTGTGGTCCACCCCATAACCTTCACCAAGCTCAAAGACCGCAAGCACCGAACAGTTCTTGCCATTTTGGTCTGGCTGATTATTCTAGCCTATGCAGCAGCAAAGTGTGTAGGCAACATTGTCAACTTTGAGAAGGTGTTCACAGCGATGATCCTGGCAGCATTCGGCTTCATGGTCTATTGCAACATTGCCATTTTGTGGGTGCTGCTACGTCAGTCTGGGCCAGGCAAAGATGAGATGCACCCGGTGAAGAAGAGAGCATTCAAAATGGTCCTCATTATCTTGGCCATCATTGTGTTCAACTACTTCCCCCCCGTGGCGCTGTTCCCATTTCAAGTTTACTTCTCGCCTGATGTTTTCCGCTGCTACATTCACTATGTGGCCTTCGGTTTAATGGACTTCAGCAGCAGCATTCAACCCATGCTCTACCTGTCCAAAGAGCTGAGACTGAACTGTTGTCAGACCGGCACAAGTGAGAATCATAGCACAAACCATGTCTGACTATAAATTCATCGTGAGATTTTAACCTATATTTTCAAAAGGGCTGCACAATATGAGATAAACTTAACTTAAATGAAATGTGTAATTGACTCAATTGCCCTATGGATGGTTAGCATTGCACCATTGCTTTCATGGCCCCTATGACGCTCCAGCATAAATTGTTTTGTAGGTTTCTGATGAGAGGGTCCATCAGAAGTGAACACTTCCACCAACAATTGATCCTGGAGCATCACAGAAGCTGCCGTGATCAAAAGCAATGGCGCGATGCCAACCACATAAAGTTCCATAATGCACCTTTAATTTACAAGTTGCACCATTTTCTCAAGTCAGTTTATTTGTACAGTATAGTGCTTTACAACAACACAAAGGCTTCACAGAAAGATATACAATTTAAAAATGTTGTTTGTAATTAGATCCACAAGAAAACCACGTCAATCATTCGGGCCTTTGTGATTCATTGCCTCCACTTCCAGAATAGCAGTACTCTGTTACTTTATTCAATGAAGGTACTTGAGTCATCTTCTATACTCAGTAAAAAAAAAAAGGGGAACTTCGGTACTTCTGAAAAAAGGGGAACTTCTGTACTTTTACTGGTACAGAAGATGACTCACAGTACCGTCATTGAAGATGGACAACTCCTGTACGACTGAGAGCTTACACAGACAGTACTCTGTTACATTTACCCTTTAAGTACTTTAAGTACATGTAGGCTATTCGAGCATTTTTGAACTTATTGGAGTAGTTTTATCACGTAGTAGTACTTGAGTAATATTAGTAATATTGTAGCAGTACTTCCTTGAGTAAAACATGTGATTACTATTTACTCTGTAGGTGACAGGAGTTCCATGCCACATGAAAATAAACTGAAGGTTAATGCATTTACATTTTCTTTTATATGAAAAATAAATAAATCACCTCAAATCATTTGTGCCGTCAGAGAAGACTTCAAATTTAATGCCAGTTTTTGTTTCATGCACAGTAATTACAGTGTACTAAACATAAACCAGGTGAGCACATCTGCATTTTGACATTAAACAGCACATTTGCTGCCTCCACTTCAATACAAAACTGCGGGGCTCTGTAGAATGTCATGTGAATGCATCCTCTTTACTGTTTAAACATGTTGACAATAAAGTTGATTTAGCTAAAAGTAAATTAATTCATTTCATTTATTACTACTGGATACAGTTTACACAATAAATCATAATTGTAATTGTTGATCTTCTTTAAATGTTTACATTTTACAGCATTTTTACATCAATCTAAAATGCAATAAACATGACCACAAATCTATATTTGTTCATGTATTGAGAATGATTAATGTGCAACATGACAATATCTCAATAGATCAGAGAAATAATTGTTTCAATAGCAATTAACTTAAATACTGTAACATGGACAACCCTGAAGCATTTCACCAGACACACTTCAGTGTGACAATTATACCTTACATTTTAAAATATTTTCAAGTGGATTTGATGGACACAATAAAATTTGGCTTAGATCTGTCAATGCTGTTTACGTCCTTGTAAACCTCCAAACATCAAATAACGGACATTTATGTTGGTCAATATTTTCAACAGTGACAGTATGAAGAGACGAGGGCAAGACAGACTGTACAAAAAACGTTTGAAAGTTTGTGAGATGGATTTCCAGGATGCATTAATAAAACTTTGTTATTGAGCCGGAACAATATTACAGTAACAAATTTCAAGCTATTCTGCTAAAACATACATGTACAAAGTTTCACAATAGTAGGTCCTTTGTTTTGAAGCCAACACTATCTCATTTGCATTGAGTAAGTCAAAGAATTCATTTTATATTTTGATATTGTGATCCTAAAATGTGGTTTTCATACATTGAGGTCAAAACACATCAGAGCACACATCTGTGATTAAAGCTGATATGACATAAAAATGGTCACACTTCACTACTTGTTTACATCTTTTATGCCAGTCTCTGTTTTCAGTCTTGTGAAGCTGAAGGTGTGACCGCCATTGTTTCAGTGCCACTGCTGGTCCCCTCTAGAGTGCGCTCCTGGGCTTCGTGCAACTTCTGGTGCTTTTTCAGAGAGGACTGGTCGGTGTAAGTCTTTCCACAGTGGCTGCAGAGGTACACTCTCTCTTTGGTGTGAACAAGCTCATGTCTCTTCAGGTGACCAGCCCGACTAAATCTCTTGTTGCAGTACGAGCAGGTGTACTCTTTCTCCCCAGTGTGAGTTCTCAGGTGCAACTTAAGACTACTGGCCACAGTGAATTTTTTCCCACACTCATTGCAGCTGTATGGACGCTCGCCAGTATGCATTCGCATGTGTATGGTGAGGTGGCCAGTTTGGCTGAAGGTCTTTTTGCAAAGCTCACAACTGTAAGGTCTCTCGCCCGTGTGAATCCTATAGTGAGTTTTCAAATCACCCAGTCCATTAAACCTTTTTCCACACTGAGCACAGCAGTATGGCTTCTCGCCAGTGTGGATTCTCTCATGGATGCGCAGGTTGCCTGCATTGCTGAACGTTTTGCCACAGTCTTTACAGCTGTAAGGCCTCTCTCCAGTGTGAGTTCTCAAGTGCACTTTTAGCTGGTTGTGCTCGGTGAAGCTCCTGTCACAGTAAGAGCACGTATATGGCTTTTCCCCTGTGTGAAGACGTTTGTGCACCCTTAGCTGACTGGGGTGGGCATACGTTTTACTGCAGAGATTGCAGCTATACGGCCTTTCTCCAGTGTGACTCCGCTTGTGGGCTTTCAGTACTTCAGCCCGGCTAAATCTTTTGCCACAGTAGGAGCAACCGTGGATTTTCTCACCTTTGTGCATCTTCAGGTGCACATGGAGCAACGATGCGTGATCAAATGTTTTGGGACAAACTGGACAACGTAAAAAATTGTCACGCACCTCCAAATAGTCAGCAGGAGGAGGGTAACCATCCCTTCTGGTGGTTCCTCTTCCAATGGCATGGACTCTTCATTGAGCCCAGGATCCATTTGTGTATTAGAGTAATGTTCACCTGCTTGGCGCTCTTGACTGTGTGGCCCCATTTCCGCTTTCATGAAATAGTCATTGTTAGTGGCTTCAGGGACTTCAGCCTTCAGCCTGAGTTCTGGCTCCTCTTTCACCTCTGTTATCTGCAGATGTGTGTATGATTCTTGATCAGTATAGTTGTCATCTTCACACTCGGTTTAATTGGTTTCATTAATAATGAAGAACATGAGAGATCAACTGCTCCTGTTTGATCTGCTTTAGGTTCTGCCATGGGCTTTCTGTATGGCATAAAATACTCAGCCTTGATGGACTTGGACTGTTTTCTTTTATTGTATTATTTGGTTGAGGTGATATGTACATCAGTGATGGATTCTCTCTCATTGTGGCTTTTTGTTTCCTTCTGCTCTTCTTATCACTGCTGCAAATGGACATTTTGAAAGTAGACTGTGTAGAGACACTACCTGATGTCAGACTTTGTTCAGGAGCTTTTCTGGTCGTATCTGGCACATCTGTGAAAACTTAAACACACAAAGATTTGAATTATTTCTACTGCACAACCTTATGTAAAGACTGGCAAGGAAATTGTGTAACATTGATTTTTAGCAAGCCTATCTGAACAAATACTAATTACACTGTTTTTATCACCACAGATGAGTCAAATAAATTCTGAATGTAAACATTTTTTTTTCTTATTGTATAATGTATAAGATCTTTGAAAATCATGTGACCTAAGATCTAAATGTTCATAATGACCGAAGAACAATAAACTACTACGACTAAATCATTTTACGTTGGAGTGTTACAAGTAAAGTCTTTTTCTGAGGCAAACAACAGGCCTAATCAATAGTAGACTCTGGAAACACCGACACTATGGGAACACAGAGCTAGATGCTTTAGAAAAACAGCAATCGAGAGGATATTTCGCTGTATTTAAGCTATACCTGTGGGAACAGCCTCTGCACAATTTTGCGCAAACAAAAGTCGCTTTAGGCCTTCGTTTTCGCTCTCGATCCTCTGCATTTTCCCCTGATACTCGCACAGTGTTCTGTCCACAGACTGCAGTATGTCGCTCACAGTCGCTTTAAAAATTTGATTCAAGGAAAACTCCAAAGACATTTTGAGCTCGATGGGCTCAGCCATGTTGAAGAGACGCTGATGAAAATATATCCCTTTAAATAACGGGTGTTAAAAAGGATGTGAGTGCGATTCTGCAGAGGAACAGCGGCTTGTTCGCAGAGCCAACAAAGCCCAGAGAGCAGGGTTTGTTTTGGTGGACCGTACCAGTGTAGCGCCCCTGCAGGCGTGGGGGAGAATTACCGAACATATCATGATGGTTTTGAGGATGCCCTCAGACTATAAACGACGGAAACATTTTAACGCGCTCTTCGGGAATAGACTATTTCATATAAATAGCAATGACTTCAGCAACATCCAGTCAATCCAGCGGTGTTTTCTTTGAACTTTGACGCCACAGAGACCTCATCGCAGTTCGTACCAGCCTTGAATTCCTCCGGTAATATATGCTAACGCTAGTTAACGCTAGCTTATATAATAAAATAGGCAAATACACCTATCGTGGATTACAATTTTATGCAGAAAACGCTCATTTATGGTACATTAGCTTGAACTGGCCGATCAAAGATGGAGCTTGAACTCATCTAGGAAAGACTCCTTGTCAATGAGAGGCAACAAAGGCAAGTAACCTCTGCAAATTATATACAAGCTTTAATAAATCATATCGGTGTTGGTGTTGCACAAATCTTGCACACATTTTGCGAACAAACGTGATGGGATCGCGGAATTAAAATTACCATTACGGCAATTAGAGCCACTAAGATAATGGGGAGGATAGAGAAACAATTATAAAAAGTATAAGATGAAGGTCATTCCTAAACGAAAACAATATATGAATCGACAAATGTAGTAGATTTTGCAGCTGTATTTCCTGGAGTGCTTAGTGTTATTTGCTGGAATTGGGGCAGGGCCACTACTCGTACCTGTCTGTCCTGTGTGTGTTTCTACCGGTTTATACTTGCCTCTAAGTGGGTGGGGCTCCAAGTCATCACCACTCTCTTGTTTTAGTTGTCATAAAAAATATTTTCCCTCTCTCTCTCTCTCTCTCCCTCTCTCTCCTCCCTCTCTTTCTCTCTCTCCCTCCCTCTCTTTCTCTCTCTCCCTCCCTCTCTGCCTCTTGCTCTCTCTCCCTCCCCTCTCTCTCTCTCTCTCTCCCTCTCTCTCCCTCCTCTCTTTCTCTCTCTCCCTCCCTCTCTGCCTCTTGCTCTCTCACTGTCTATTTATCTGATTGCATCACACTTTTAGAGGAACTCAGGTGATGTTTTTTCTTTCCACAGATTTGACACTACATCACACAAGCCAGCTGACCATGTGATATTGAACCCAGCAGGGGTAAGTCTTACGTAAGATTTTTTCTGTCCTTAGTGGAAATGAGCCAGCAATATGCACAATTATAAATAACAAACTGCACACATGCTTATGTACTTAAAGAAACCATAGATGTTTACATATGACCACTTCATAACATAGTCCCTAAATATACATTAGGTCAATGTCAATAGTGTTACCCAAATAGTTCTTAAGCTGCATTGTACATACAAATATGTCATTACCAATGAGAACATTACGTGTAAAACCTAACTTTATATTTTCTTTTTAATGATTGTAATAGAGTTGCACAATTTCACACCAAACTAACGTAATAGCAATGTTAGTTGCAAAAGCCACAATGTATATTGCAAAATCTCTGAGGTCTTGCATTTGACTGAGATTTACAAATTGTTTTCCCTAAGCCCAGTTGTGTCGGCAAGTACTCCAGTGATTGAAGTCCTCATCAGTATCAGATTCTGAGCATTTCTAAATGCACAGTCTCTTTAAAGCAGTACTAAGTAACGTGTTTACCTTAATAAATCCTTTTCGTAGTCCTTCTGGGCGTAATACAAGTGTTAATGGGAAGTATTGGAGTGTCTTTCATCTCCCCCTGGTGTCTCTGGCCAGAAAACCACAACTTGACGGCCACCGGGTCGGAGCACCAATACACACTAATAGAATCACGAAGAAGAAGCTAACAGGCTAACGGGCAAAGCTAACTGCAGGCTAGCCCCAGTTAACTTCTTAACCTCCACCTGAACCGGGCACATTTTCTCCAGTTTGGCTTTACCCAAATCTAAAAGTCAAAATAGAGATGAAAACGTGCTGGAAAAACAAGCTGCAAAAACATGACTGAAAACACAAAAGAACCATAAAAGATCAACAAAAACCGTACCGGAAAAGCAACAATAACGCAATAAAAAGTGGCAAAATGTGTCCCAAAAAAAAGTAACAGAAAAACAACAACAACTTTTTTAAAGGCGTCGATAAAGCAACAAAAACATTTAAAAAACATGACTAAAAAAGCTTTTTAAAAAAATGGTGGAAAAGCAACAAAAGAGCCATAAAAGATCAGCAACCCCCCCCAACATGTGACCAAAAAAAAGTGACGAAAACACAACAAAAAATCTTTAAAAAAAAAAGCGGTGAAAAAGCACCAAAAAGTACAAAAATAATCAAAATAATGCAAAAAAATGTGACAAAAATGCAGTGCTAGAATAAGTACTCAATATTCTTACTTAAGTAAAAGTGCAGATACATTACTAAAATGTACTTAAGTAAAAGTATCTGATACAATGTTTACTTAAGTAAAAGTACAAAAGTATGCATTGTAAAATGTACTTTATAAGTAAAAAGTAAAAGTATTTAAGTTTAATGGGCAGGATTTTTTAAATCATTTGAATCAAACCAGGTCTAATTGAGTAAACCAATAAACCAAGTCTAAACTGGGACTAAACCAGTTAATCGTAAAGAGGTCACTTTGAAAATAAAATACTTTTACTTTTAACCCAATTTAAAATGTAGTGGAGTAGAAAGTAAAAAGTATTCATCGTAAAGTTTACTTAAGTAAAGTAAAAGTACCTATAATTTGTACTTTTTACTTTGTTACTTTCCACCACTGCAAAACTGTGGCGACAAACCAACAAAAAAAGTTTAGATCAGTTTTGTAGGTCTTAGCTTTCAAATGAGGCTGTAAGCTCCAGAATTGGGTATTCTTGAACTGGAGAAAATGTGCTGGGTTAAAGTGGGGGGTAAGAGGTTAAACAGTATTTACAGCCAAGTTTGAGTAAAATAATATAATTTCCATTGTGTAATTGGATGTACAATATCCCTCTCTCCCTTTGTCTTTTCTGTCAGCGTAGTATTTACTCTCACGGACAATTAACGCAACATGCTACAACACCTGCAGTGGCGCTTATGGCCTCTAGGGGCACGAGTTACTTAGTACTGCTTTAAGGGACAAACAATGTATTGATTATTTCACACAGTTTGCTTTTCTCTATGAGACAGCACATTATGATCGCAGGTCGTGCTCCACACATCAGTTGTTTTTACCTCAACAGGAACTAACGTGCAAACATCATCGGCACAGCAGGAAATGTGGTCAGGGACTGTCCCGGATGTTGGTTGGATGAGGTGAGAGCTTGAGACTTACAGCGAAGGTAAAAAGGACATGAATTAATTAAGCTGATGGTATAGTTGCACAAAGGGTTTTCTAGGGCTGCACATTTACAGAATGTAACCAAATGATTGTTACTGTAAGCCATATCGCATGAAGCCACAACATATCGCAAAGTCACAGAGTTCTTCCTTGACTTTAGATTTACAAAACATTTTTTGCAGACACAATAATACAAATTACAATCTAAAAAAAAAAAGATTTTCCCAATTTAGTTCCATTTTATCCTTGTTTTGGTCCTAGTTTTGTCATGATGACGACATAACAAATGATAGAACTACTTAATTACCGGTACATAAGGGTTAATGCGGAAATATTAATTGAAATTAATCACACTTTACTTTAGCGGCACAGACACTTTTTCTGTTTCTTGGTAAAGCCAAAACTATTTTATTGTCAAACTTGTTTATTCACACAGTTAAGCCGACATGAACTTAAGTAAACAGATCATTCTCCAGTGTCTTGTGGCAGGACAAAATAAACCAAACTGCAATTGTCTTTGAAGCGTTTGAAATGATCACACAGGCCTCACGTAAAATACAAAGAAGCATCTAAAACATATATACAGCCCCTAAATAAATGATGCAATTAATTAATTACAATGGCCATAATTAACTCGAGTCCCACCACTAGCTAGAAAACATGCTGTGTGAAAATGGTTTAGTAATATATTGAAATAATATTGTAATATTCAAGACAATCATCAAATATCCCAATTTCTTATTCTCATTTTGTGATGTGCAGCCCTGGTGTTATCCAAGTCTGCTCCCTGCCCTGGCACAGGTGGTAGTTTTGTTGTCGGTCACTGTGTTGTTGGGACAGAACCCTTTTGTGTTGACAACAGAGATGACAGTAAATGTTTTGCCTCTTTCCCCCATGATTTGCCCTGAGCGTGAGGGTCACATTGGAGCATGCTGATAATAACACAAACATGAGTCGGAGACAGTTAAACAAGATACCGCTCAGGAACTCCACCCACTGCAGTGTCTACACTTCTGCCACTGTTCTCACTTTCAGCACTTTCTGTCTGCAGTCAGGAGGAAGTAGAGATGAACTGTTGCGTACGGCTTGAACTGTGCGCTGGAAACTATTGTCATCAGGAGACAAAACAAGCTATTTAAAACTTAACATATGGTAAGTTTGATTCAGCTCTTAACTAGTTGGAATAATCAATAACACCCCGCATAATGTGATTCTCTTCCAGGAAGCGGCTCGGGTACATTTCTTCTGTGCATCCGAGGGCTTTTTATTGATTGCCCAGAGCGAGATGTATAAAAATAGCAAGTTATTGGATCCTTTCTCTTATTACAGATCGGACTACACAAGATAAATCCATCATCTGTCGCCCGAAGGTCAACTCCTTCTTTTTTAGCTACATGCTGTATTTCCATTACAACGTCTCTGACCGAAAACTGACTCGCAAATGGAGGAGGAAGACTTGTGCTCCTCCCTTCCAGAAGCCACAAATTCAGTTGTTTTTGCGCCTTACCAAGATTCGCGGACCTCTACGGGCCATCAATACCTCAATGGAGAACCGGATGCGGTTGCAGAGGAGCATAAGGAGCTGCTGATAAACCAGGGACAAGAGCCACAGCGAGTTTTCCACATCGAACACAACAGTACTTCAGAAGAGACAGAGACATGGGAACAGATCTCATGGCCTGCTTGCAACACTGCAGAATTCTGCATGGCCACAGTGGACTGGGATTTGCCTGATTCGATCGCTGGGACACCTTCACTAGTGACGGACAGCGCTGTGGCCACTCAAACTGACTCTTTGACAAGGGCTGATAACACTTCCTTCCCTATTCACTCTGAAAGTGTCGACCGAGATCTTTTCAAAGAGGCAGAGGAACAAGACGAGTTTGATTCGTGGCTCCTTCTTTGCTCAGAGGCAGAATGGATGGGACCCAATTTAAAGGTGAAGTAAGAGTGAAGGCTTAAACATGTTTCCTGCTTGTTTTTATTTGATAATTGTCTGTTTGATTTCAGTCAGTACTTTTGAAATTGTACTCACTGTTTTGTAGTTGAAGAGTATAGTGTAGAATTGAGTATCACATGTTAAAGGCAGATCTATCTTTACAATTCCTGTCTGTTATTGTAACTTTCAGCCATGTGACACTGAACGCACGAAAGCACAAAGAACACAGGAAGAGGAACATTCGGCACACAAACTGTTAAACCTTCATTCCGGTAAGTCTATAAACAGTATATTTTACCTAATACATGTGTAATTTACATAATGTTCTCTTCAAGGTGCATCACATCTACAAAGCGAGAAACGCGGGGAACACGACTTCATCCATAGTTGTGTGGAGATTGAGTTTGCAGAATTTATAGAGGATGATATTGAGCATTTAAGGCTGGAGGAGGGTTCAGATGAAACTGACATATTACTGACTGGACAGATAGACATAGAGGAAGAGCCGACTTTAGTGAATGGTGATGAAACCACAGGAGCCCGGGACGAGGAGCAGATTGTGACAAATGAAGAGGCCACAGCTGCCAGCCGTTGCAGCGCTGTGTGAGTATCAGAAACACTTCTCTATGAAAAGCAGAACAGGAAATGTGTGCAAAGAACTGTATAGTTGCCATGGAAATGAATCGCATTATTATTAAAACACTGGTTTCATTTTTTAGCGAAGCTGAGGAGCTGCGATGTGATGAAACGTTATTCTCCATAAACCCAGATAAGCTCAATGAATTGGAACAGCTCCTGGAGGATTTATCACGCCTAGGACAGACGGAGACGACGCAATACTCTTCCTCAAGCCATTTAGCTGGACATCACCCCACGGAAGAGCCAGACATGTGCAAAGATGTGAATCAGGATGTGCCGCGTGAGCTCTCGGATGAAGAGAGTCAAACTGTGGTCAGTGAAGAACCAGCACCGGCAGCTGAGAGCGCCGCACAAGCAAACCTTTCAGACAATCTGCACGAAGACGTAAACGAACTGAGACGTGACCATACAGCCTGCGAGAATGAAGAGTTGAATACGGTGTCAAATGAAATTCAGAACATAGTGGGTTTAGACGTGTCGCAAACAAACACTTCATCTCGTCCGGCTCCCTGCGAGAGGCTACTGGATCTCAAAACATCAGAGAAGGCAGGATGTGAGGTCATAGAGAGTGCCACAGTGGACTACGACGACAAACCACCCAGTCAAACTACAAGTGGGGAGCAGTGTGAAGTGACCCCACATATGAACGGGGCTGATGTGGACAGAGAGGAGGTGTGTCGTTTGGCTCAAAGGCTCTTTAAATTGGACGGCATCCAGCGGATAGATGTGGTGAAGCATCTAGATAAAGAGTAAGCATGTTCTTTCTTTTTTTCCTTTTAAATTCCGAAAAGGTTCTGAAATCTTAAAGGGGGGGTATTATGTAAAATCGACTTTTTCAAGCTTTATATCATGTTATTATGTCATTCCCTCAGTAAACACATGCCTGGAGTGTTGCCTTGGCTCATTCACATATTTTTAGTAATCAGTCAAAACTTAGACGGCAGCCATTTTAGGTGTAGCTATGCCTCAGTCCTCCTAGGAACGCCCCCACCTCCTGGAGACGCCTCTGGACCTTTTGTCACCAGCCAAGCCACCAACCACTGCTCCTCAGCTCAGCAGAGCCCCCTCCCCGCACAGTAGTGTTGTTTAGATGCCACAGCAGTGTGCTGAAGGGGGCGTGTCGGAAAGCTTCTTAAAGAGACAGAGGCCTATTTCAAGACGTTCAGTACAGCCATTTTGAGAGAGCAATTTTATTCAAGGCAGTTATTTTAATTGACTGCATATACAGACCAACAGAAGGTTACGTCATCATTGTAGTATGCTATAGACTGGTGCTATGTGATTGAAAAAAGCATAATACCCCCTCTTTAAGCACGGTTCAAAGTGGATTGTGGGAGGTGGAGAAACTCTAATCTGGAAGAGTCAGAACGCTACATTAGTGTATAGATTACATGTAACAGAAGGTGTTTATATTACTTTTAATTGATTTATTTTTAAAATACGTCTTAACCCCCGTCCTAACTGAGCGCATTTTCTCCAGTTTGACCTTACCCAAATCTAAAAGCAAAAAAAGGGTCAAAAGAGCGACAAAAACACTCAACTAAACAGTGATGAACAAGCAACAAAAAAATGACAAAAAAGTGACGAAACCACAAGAAAAACACTTCCAAAATGTGACAAAAAACATGCCAAAAAAGCAACAATTACACAATGAAAAAGTGACAAAACTGCACATTTAACTAAATCAGGCTAGACATTTTGTATAAACAAAACCTGAACATATAATACTTCAAAATATTGTTAAAGAGGGGGTATTATGCTTTTTTCAATCACATAGCACCAGTCTATAGCATACTACAATGATGACGTAACCTTCTGTTGGTCTGTATATGCAGTAAATTAAAATAACTGCCTTGAATAAAATTGCTCTCTCAAAATGGCTGTACTGAACGTCTTGAAATAGGCCTCTGTCTCTTTAAGAAGCTTTCCGACACGCCCCCTTCAGCACACTGCTGTGGCATCTAAACAACACTACTGTGCGAGGGAGGGGGCTCTGCTGAGCTGAGGAGCAGTGGTTGGTGGCTTGGCTGGTGACAAAAGGTCCAGAGGCGTCTCCAGGAGGTGGGGGCGTTCCTAGGAGGACTGAGGCATAGCTACACCTAAAATGGCTGCCGTCTAAGTTTTGACAGATTACTCAAAAATATGTGAATGAGCCAAGGCAACACTCCAGGCATGTGTTTAATGAGGGAATGACATAATAACATGATATAAAGCTTGAAAAGTCGATTTTACATAATACCCCCCTTTAAGGTCATGAAAAGAAAGTTGGGTATCTACCTGCAAGTTCCTATATAAACCTATAGAGTTCATTCAGTAAAAAGAATGAAACCACTTCTATTGTTGATTAGACTCCTTTTTTTGTCTGTTTTTAAAAGAATTTAAAAGTCTGTACAGGTCAGTGAAACGTAGTGTTGGTTTTCTCTGTTCAGTAACAGCTTCAGCCATGCCGTGGGAGAGGAATATCTGAAATACTTTGACTTCAACGAACAAAGTCTGGACCAGGCCCTCAGGTGAGGAAGCACTGACGTTGTAATAACTGTGAAACACCCCGAAAATGTTTTTGTTTTCCTCCCGTAGGTCTTTTGTCAGTGTGGTGGTTCTCCTTGGGGAAAGCCAAGAGAGAGAGCGAGTCCTGCAACATTTCTCCAGTCGCTATCATGAGTGTAACCCAGGCACTTTCCCCTCTTCAGGTGAGCCCATGTTAGAATAAGCTTTATTTTCTCTTTTTGGGTGAAACGACCTCCATGGGGCCAAAGGCTTTAGTCACAGCACGCATGCCAGGATCTAAAGAGAAACCAATAATATGCGTATGAAAATATAATTCTTAGTCACAGCATTAACACATTGTCTCCCTGTATGTGTCCTCAGGGTCCGTGTTGGCGCTTACATGTGCTATGATGCTTCTCAACACGGACTTGCATGGGCAGGTAGGAATCAATACCCCACAGTAAAAGTATTCCAAGTATCTTCGTTTATGGGATTTTCTTTTTACCCTTCTTCCCCTTTTTCAACAGCACGTAGGAAAGTCCATGTCCTCCTCTCAATTTGTGTCCAACCTTGATGGGATGAATGAAGGAGAGAACTTCAACAAGGATCTAATCAAAGTAAATTCTTATTACAGGTTTTTCATGTTATAAATCATAGTTTTAGGCCAGTAATGTGTATATTTTATTTAAGTTGAAATGTTCAAAACCATGAGTGTGGGAAGAGAAGAGTTGAATAATCAGAGGATAGAAGTGGAATTAGCTCATGAGCCATTAGTACAATATTTCACTGTAATGTCCATGTCCAGTAAGAAACGGAAATGATAAACACAATCACAAATAATGTAAAACCCCTTTACTTCATCAGCAAACATTATAAACAAATCTGTATTTACAATGTTGGCCTAAAAGTGCCTCAAGTGCATTTAAAGTGCAGATGACAGGTTTTAATGTGTTTGAAAACATGACTTATTTAAATGAATAACATCTGTTGTAAGTAATAATTATAATTTTATTTTAGTGAAGCAGCAATTTCAATGAAGAAATGTTGTGCAGAAAAGTTATTTCTATTTGAATTTTTAAGTTAGTGACAGGAAGTGACATAGATAGAGGTAAAGCAGTTTGACTCATTTCCCATTGACAAAACATGGTTGGCACAGCAACAGTTTAAAACTGTTTAAACTATCTACAGTGCCTTGCGAAAGTACTAATACACCTTGAACTTTTGCACATTTTGTCATGTTTACAACCATAAACATAAAGATTTTATTTTGACTTTTTACTGAAAGTTCACACACAAGTAACAGACAACTGTGAGGTGAAAGCAAAATGATACATGATTCTGTTATTTTTCAAAAAATAGAAAACCAAAAGTCGGGCGTGCACAAGTATTCATACAGCATGACTTAAAGGAGCTGTATCATGCTATTTTAGCCATTCCAAAGTAAAGTATAGGCATTTATATGATATATTGTACCTCTATCACTATGGAGTACTCATTTTTGAGAGAAATATAAGTATTTTTGGGGGGTATTTTCCCTACCCGGAAGACAAGACGCTTCGATTCAGTTAACTCCGACCCTCTCTCCGCTCATTGCACATTTGCAGTATTATAAATATAAATATTGCTGCAAAAAGTGAAGTTACTTCACATAAAGCAGTTATAAGGAGTTGACATGTGCAACACAGTTTCATAAATGGCTAACACACACGCTAACACACGCTAACACACATGCTAACACACGCTAACACACACGCTAACACACATGCTAACACGCGTTTTGTTTGACTCACCGCTCAGCTTGGCCTCCCCATCAGGTTATGGGATCGCGTTGGTTATAAAAGTTAATCCACTTTGATTCTGGCCAAGGTTCACCAAGCATCCATCAGGTTGGTTGATATAGTCGCTGAATCCCGGAAAGAAATTCCAAATTCTGGCAAGTGCACTCTTCTTTAGAAAGGTTGAATAGTCCTGTTCCTCTCGTAGCCAAACTCGCATCCGTGACATTATCGTTCGGTAAGAAAAAGAACAGGCGGTGTCCAGAGTAGGTTAGAAAGAGCTCAGTCTTCAAAAACAAGACTTCTGCTCGGATCCATGGATCCTCCGGCCAGGGGTGCGTTTGATTAACCACGTGGGACAGCACGGACGCGTCGGAGAGTTCCTTTTTTTAAATTTTTTAAATTTTTTTATTTATTTCTCTCTTACAACAAAAATAATGAAAAGGCTGTTTTATCAATACAAATCAGGCCGTAAGGCATTACATTACAGACGTAGAGCACTTCCGTTCCGCTGTGACGACACAACAGAACAACTCAGTCGTTTACCAGGAGAGGGCGGAACAGCTGCTCAGAGAGCAGGATTCAGGAGGATTACTTAGAACTGCGTGAATGAAGCCAAAAACCGCTCTGGGGGTGTTTTTGATAAGGAAATAGCATAACAACATGGCTAAAACTCCAAAAAGTCGATTTTGCATGATATAGCTCCTACTTTGTGGAACCCCCTTTTTGCTGCAATAACAGCAGCAAGTCTTTTGGGGTATGACTCTACAAGGTTTGCACATCTAGAGACTGACATTTTAGCCCATTCCTCTTCACAAAACAACTCAAGCTCTGTCAAATTAGAAGGAGAGCGTTTGTGAACAGCAGTTTTCAGGTCTTTCCACAGATTTTCAATAGGATTTAGGTCAGGACTTTGACTGGGCCATTTAACACATTAATATGTTTGTTTTTAAACTATTCCATTGTAGATTTGCTTTGTGTTTAGGGTCATTGTCCTGCTGGAAGGTGAATCTCCGCCCAGCCTCAATTCTCTTGCTGACTCCAGCAGGTTTTCCTCCAAAATGTCTCTGTATTTGGCTCCATCCATCTTCCCAACTATTCTTACAATCTTCCCAGTCCCCGCTGAGGAAAGCAGCCCCATAGCATGATGCTCCCCCACCATATTTGACACTGGGATGGTGCACTCAGGACGATGAGCAGTGTTAGGTTTGCGCTGTACATAACGTTTTGCATTTGGGCCAAAAGTTCAATTTTGTCTCATCTGACCAAAGCACCTTCTTCCACATGGTAGCTGTGTCCTCCATATGACTTCTAGCAAACTTCAAACGGGATTTCTTATGGCCTCCTTTCAATAATGGCTTTCTTCTTGCCAGTCGTCCATGAAGGCCAGATGTGTGTAGAGTACGACTTATAGTTGTCCCATGTACAGATTCCCCCAGCTCAGCGGCAGTATGTCGCAGCTCCTCCAGAGTTATCTTGGGGCACTTAGTTGCATTTCTTACCAGTGCTTTTCTTGTTCGGTCTGTTAGTTTAGGTGGACGGCCGTGTCTTGGTAAGTTCGCAGTGGTGCTATACTCTTTCTATTTTTGAATGATGGATTGAACAGTGCTCCGTGAGATGTTCAAATCTTGGGAAATCTTTGTATGACTTAACGCTGCTTTAAACTTCTCCACAGCTTTATCCCTGACCTCTCTGGTGTGCTCCTTGGCCTTCATGATGTTGTTTAGTGACCAATACACTCTGACCATAGCTCTGAGGCCCTCACAGAACAGCTGTAATTATACTGAGAGTAGATTACACACAGGTGGACTCTATTTAATGGTTAGGGCAAGGTGTGAACATTCTGCAGTCATTAGGAATGTTATAAAGGCAATTTAATGCACTCAGTATCATTTTGCTTTCACCTCACAGTTGTCTGTTACTTGTGTGTGAACTTTCAGTAAAACATTCAAAATAAAATCTTTATGTTTAGGGTTCTAAACATGACAAAATGTGCAAAAGTTCAAGGTGTATTAGTACTTTCGCAAGGCACTGTAGATAGAGGCAAACAGTTTTAAACTGTTGCTGTGCCAACCATGTTTTGTCAATGGGAAATGAGTCAAACTGTGTATTAGTACTTTAGCAAGGCACCGTATGTCACTTCCTGTCTGTGTCCAATAAGGAAGTGAAACCATAAACATCGCCAAAAAATGGTCAAACTAAAGAAAGCTGGTAAATTTAAAATATTATTGTGTTCTATATATTTTAGCAACATTTGTCTAGTCATGTGTCATATGCACTTTAAAGTGACTGAGAGGGGATATAAACAAACAATTACAAATAAAATAATGTTAATCATGTTCTGGTAAAATTGGCAGTCTGATACGTATATGCGTGATACAAGAACAATGTTTTTCATGTATTTCAGAGTCTATACAATTCTATAAAGGCTGAACCCCTGCAGTGGGCTTTGTAAGTACTTTTTTTGTTATTTTCAAATGTATTACTATATTTTTCTTACCATGATCAATTTTGTCTTTTCAAGAGATGAGGAGGAGTTAAGAGGCTCTGTGTTGGAAGATGACAGAGAAGAAATTGCACCACTTCGTTCAAAAGCCAATCCTTTCCTTGACGTCCCACATGACAAAAACGCAATAGTTATCAAAGAAGGATTTCTCCAAAGGAAGATCCATGCTGACGTGGACGGCAAACGCAGTAAGTCCATAGTTAATTTGAAATAAATAAATATTGAGTTGCAGGGGATATTTAGCAGTGGCTTTTTGTTGTGATTGCAGCTCCATGGGGAAAAAGACGCTGGAAGATTTTTAATGCTGTGCTGCGCGGAATGGTTCTCTACTTGCAGAAGGTGAGGGTTTTCTACCATTTTATATCATTTTGTAGACTAGGGCGTCGCTCTCAAGTGTCCCTTTTTGGCCGGGAAACTACCGTATTTCGCCCTTCTTTCCCGCTGTCTTCCCGTATTAGCTTTATCCCGTAAATCTCTTGAAAAAACTTGACAGATATGGACACAATAGTATATTGGCAAATTATGGTTGTTGCAAAATTGGGTTAACTTGGCAAGAGCCAGATGGATATTACAGGGCCAATAACATTAGCACAGATATTTAGTTTAGTTAATTTATTTGACAGGGACCATGTACAGGAGCATTAATGAACATATGAAAAGATGCTTTGTCCCAGACTTTAGCTCTTGGAGTTCATTTCCATCTGCAGTTACAATTACAAAACACTGTACAAAAAGCATAAAACAATACAGTTCATAATATTTACAGACAGTGCTATTATACATTTTATAAAAAAGTGCATTTCATAAACGGGAAATCTGGTTCCTAGAGTCTATGGTCTTTACCCACCGCTTACCCTTCTCAGATATAAAGTTCTGTTGTTTTTGTTGTGTTTTGTTTTCTTTAATGCTGACATGTCCAAGTTCCCAGAAAATGTTTCACATCCAGGCCTTTGTGTAGTTTTAGTGCAGTTGGAAGTTTGTTCCACACTTTTGTACATTTGCTGCTAATCATCGTTGCCTTGTTAATTAGTATCAATGTGGCCCGAACCACTTTCGGTTTGGATTCAGACAGATTGGCGGGAGTTACACAAGATGTATTCTTGTGTGTTTGTGTGTGAACTCACAAATACCGCGAATTCAGCTTGCAGGTGAGGTTAATATTAGGTGGCGCAAAATTCACTAGCAAGAAGCCACTGTTATATATATGTTACAAAATCTGATGAGATTTACAAAGCCTAAAACTGAAATCAAAAACACATGGTAATTTGAAAATGTGCAAAGGTTGCACTTTCCTAATTTAATTCCATTTTGGACCCGATTTAGTATTTTAAGGACACATTGTGCAGCGCTGCTGTGTACAATAACTTAAAGCCACACCGCGTAGAATTTTACCCAATAAATAAAATTCAAATACAAGCATTTATTTTATGGCAGATATTTTCATGATTGAAAAATACCTCATAAATTTACAAACAAACATGTGCCTTTCCTGTGAGTGGCTCAGCTGTCCTAAGACATGACTGTAACTTTACCGGGAGTGGGTACGTCTCTAGTTCGTCTCCATGGAGACTAAAGTCAGCAGAATTTGAGATTTAAATAGGTTAAGTTCTCATCCAAATCCATTCTTTGATTACCCACTGCAGTAATGTGTCGAGCTGGTCATTAGGAGCATGTTTTTTACTGATGGCAACAGTATAGTCCTAAATGTTACGCAGTGTGCCTTTAATGATGGGGTGTTGTGCATGCTAGGACGACTATAGAAAGGAGCTGCAGATCAACGAGGAGGTTATAAGCGCGCACCACTCTCTGGCGGAGGAGGCCACAGACTACACCAAAAGGCCACACGTGTTCCGCTTGCAGACAGCTGACTGGAGGGTGTTCCTTTTTCAGACTTCGTAAGTCACGCAGCTGCTGAAATGTCACTTGTTGTTTCGAAAACATTTAAACGGCCCGTGTCACTGTTTGTTGTGCATCCAGATCTAACGTAGAGATGACTTCATGGATTAATCGCATTAATCTGGTGTCAGCACTTCAGTCCTCTCCCCCTTTCCCGCTGCTGTTGGCTCCCAAAGGAGATTCTGCAGGCCTATTCTTCCCGCCTCGCAGTCGGCAAATACCCTGGTAAAGCTGCATTTATAGCTATTAAGCAAAATTGTTAAGCTCTATTTGTTTGCAAGTATATGTACATCTTTATTCCAGAAAGGAACAGCCTCTATAAAAATGTAGATTATATATTTTATTGGTATCAACCCACTGTATGAGATCACATCTTTGTTTCTCCTTCTCTATTCAGGACCGTCAGTTGCAGTCTCATGCAGGGATGCTGGAGTCTTTCAGGACCGACCTGTCACACCTCCATGAAAATCCACCAGAGGGCAGAAAATCCAAGGCCAAGGAGCTGGAGGAGCATCGCTTGAGAGCAGAGTACCTTCAGCATGAGGTACATAGTCTTGAATTTGAAATGTGAAGGGTTTGTGATCAATCGGATAAATGATTCATCATCTGAAAGCAAAAAGAGACTTAAGAAACTTGGCTAAAATATACAAAGATCTAGAGGCCCGACATTTGACTGTGTTATTTTTCAAATCCAACTTTGCAGTAAAAGTTGTAAGCTTGAGGGCCATCCGCTTACCCTTCGCCTGCGCTCATCCCGATTTAATATTAGAACGGCCATCCCCAGTGTGCACTTTTTTGACGCAATCTTTTCCCTGAACCAGATTTGCCGATATGAGGCCTATATCCAAGTGCTGGAGGTTTGGAAGAGCATAAAAACCTCAGACGACGTCACATTAAACAGCGCAGATGTGAGCCGCTTTGACCGCGAGCTCTGTGCCGAGGTTCTGGACGAGGAAGAGGAAGGTGGCCTGAAAAAATCCCACTCCAGCCCCTCCCTGGAACTGGATGTGGCTTCTCCACCCACGGCGAAAGTCAGGCGCAACATCTCAGAGCGACGAACGACACGCAAGGCCATTGTTCCCAGATAAAAACAGAGACGATACAAGTGTTAAGTTGAAGAAAACATATTGCTGAATAGACATTGGACATGTGTAGAAGCACTTGAGTAATACCCCACCAAAGTCTTATTTAAACGTTGACAGGTGTTTTATGTTATGCACTTTTGATGAAACAACCTCAGGGGATCTGTTACAAAACGTTTAGATTATATAGAAAACTTTTATTTTTATGAATCCACATTTCTGGACCTATAAGTTATTTTGCTTTTTAGCGTTTCTCTTCCACATGGTACAAACTAATGTAATGTCGGTGCGAGTCAACAGAGGGAGCCGTAGTACGAACGAATGCTGCCGGGTATGTTCCAAGTAATTTTGTTCCTATTTGCACTTTTACGTATCGTGATATTTCTTTTTATTTTCCAAAAGTGATGAGTTGTGTCATTTTTTTAATGCAGGATTTATTTCCAATGTCAAATCTTTCAGTTCTGTTTTAATTTTGGTAAATAATAAAATATTGCCTGTGGACATTGAGTCTGCCTTTTACCCATTCTGCCCCTTTTGAAATAAAATGTTCCGAGTAAATTATTGAAATTAAATGTAAAGAAATACCGTAACCAGGCAATAGCTGTTTTAGTGCAATATCTTGGGGTTTGTTATTGTTATATGAGACAGCGAAGGTGGAAGAAGGTGAAGAGTAACATTCAGCAAACCGTTGGTGCCAGGACTCGAACTCACAACACCAAAGAACAGTGTTCTGCCAAACTGTATGTGCAGCAGCCATCAGTTCAATACCTATATCAAAATGTTTTGTGTAATGTCTGCTCAAGCCATGTTTCATTCAATCCAAGGCCCTTGTTAATGTCGACCTGTGCCAACAATAGAACCAGGATGTCAGTAGTTGTCCTGCCTTATTAATGAAGATCCCCAAGTCAAGCCAGAGGAATGTAATGTATTGATAGCAAACAAATGAAGTGCAGATAAATGGTACTTACACTGTAGTTGAGACACACTTGGACCTGTCGCTGGCCTTTCATTTAGATCAGAGTAGTGGTCATTTTGGTTCTGAATGAATGCTAACTTATTTCACTGAAAGACACAACAACAGCCCATTAAGATAAAGTCAGATTTTGCAGATGAGAATGACGGAGGAGACTTGCGAGTGACAGATGCCTCGGGCCATTCTAAGCACAATGAAAAGACTATAGGCCTATGCCAGCCCAACTAGCCTACAGCTGTCATGTCTGACTGAGACACCTTGTGTAAATGTTTCTGTTGATGGATTTACAGCTCATATCGAAATGTTTTAGTAGCACAACACATCATGGATTTGTGTTAAAGGTTCCTTTAGGCGTGGATGTCACAGAAGAGCTTTTGACCAAAAGCTGCTTCCCTTGGCCTGTGGACCATGACTTCAACACCGGTGGCCTTGGAGGGCCATGTCTTTGCTCTTCTCCAGAAACGATAATGACTGCTTAGTGCAGCAGTGTCTGCATTAGCCGTTGGGTTCAGAGGGCATCGTCCCAAGGAATGGGCTTGTTTTTGTCCCATCTGCGCCATTCCATTCTCTAGTCTGAAGAGCTTTGTATAACTCTGTCAGGCCTGGGTGAGTAATTAAAAGGCAAGAACTCAAGTTGGGATCATTAGGGACTTGTCTATGTTTTTCAAGCAAAAAGACTTTGACTCAGACTCATTTATGTCCTTTCATTTTCTCTATCAAACTTCACATAAATTCAACCAGAGCAGTTTCCATGTTGATTCTGAAATGATATGAGGCAATACCTCGAACTTTGCCAACCAGCATTTTGTCAGTACTCAACGGTCCTCCTGACGCACATTCTCCATCTGCTGCTGACGCTGCACACACTCCACTTGTTACTCTTGATCTTTGATGATGCCCACTCCGCCCTTCTGCTCTTGACTGTGGAGTCCAGGGTGCTTCAAGTCACTTAGATGTCCTTGCACAAACCTTGACTAGACACGTCCTGTATTATGCTTTTGTGCTGAGAAGTTTCTGCTTAATTCGCACTGGGATAGATGGTAATAATTTAACTCCTCTGAAAAGCCAAATGGGAGAAACCATCATGATCTTTCACACACACACAAAACAAAATCAACACCTTTTTCATTGTAGTTAAATTAGTTGAATTAAAGGTTGACCAAACATAGGGTATTCTTTTCATTTTTGTACAAATGTTAGCTCTTGTACCAAAAGCTTTTCAGGGACCAGCTAAAATGAGTGCCTTGCTTAAGGGCATTTCAACGCATGACCTCTCTTTGCCCTCTCTTTCTCCACACACATTCGGGCCTTTGACAACACTCCTTAGGCAGCTTTAAGATGCAGGGCCGAGGCAAACATACCAGACAGGAGCTTAAAGTCAGCCGTGAGTCAGTTAATGTAACCCAAAGAATGTCCCAGAGCTAATCTGTAATCTTAAGAGGGTTTGTCATCAAGACAAAGTATCATGGATATCGTCTTTTCCATTTGTGATATTTGACCTTTAAATAGAATTCGACCGATTAAGAATAGATACATTTTCCCAGTGAGTTTGACTCCTGGGCTGCACAGGTCAACCGTTTCCCTGAGGGCAGTACCCGATACCTGCAGATTTGATCCACCCCGGTGAATATATAAAGTGTTGGATGTGTGTGTGCCCTGAAAGGTGTGTTTTTCTTGATGTCTTCAGTCAATAGTGGCTTCCTGCCTCCGGGGCCTTGGCCGGTCCAACACAGGGCACCTGTGTTTCCTCTCCGCCTCTGCTTCTTCAACACAAACTCCCTCTGTTTGGCCACTGCCATTTTTTATTCCAGGTGCATTATTGTCAAAGACCGAGGAGATGGGGCACCTTCTTGAAATCTGAGGAAGGTGCAGCCATTTGAAGTGCACTCACATTTCTCATTCCACAGGTCACACTGCTTTAGAGATGATATTTTGCTGACCGCTGAAAAGCCCCATGTGCTGGTAGTAGGCAAGGCGTGTTTATTTGCAGAGCACAATTCATACATGAGGTAATTCAAAGTGCTTCACAGATACATTACAAGAAGGCAGACAAAATCAATCCATAAAACATCAACATAAAAATTAACTAATTACAGCAAAAGCATAGAGTGCAGATAAAATACTTTGAGTTGTCATATGCACAAGTAAAAAGAACTGTTTTCAGCCTGGATTTGAACATTGTCAGAGACTGTTTCAGATTTGAGCTGTGTTAAACTGAAACGCAGCCTCACCATGTTCAGTCCTGACTCTGGGAAACACCAGAGTTTGATGCTAGGCCATGAAGACACTTGTACACAAGCAGAGCTGTTTTAAATACTATTCTCTGGACGACAGGAAGCCAGTGCAGAGACCGGAGCACTGGACTAATATGGTCGTATTTTCTGGTTCTTGTCCAGTGAGCTGTTACAGTTTTCTAACCTGCTGGAGACAAATGCATGAATAAGTCGTTCTAAGTCTAGTTTAGACCCTATACCCCTGATCTCAGCAATGTTTTTTAGATGGTAAAATGCTGCTGATGTTGTTGCTTTTAGGCTGTAAAAGGTGTTTCGGTTCAGATCTAAGTCCTTGATCACTTCAAGATTTCTAACCAGATTTTGTGAGTTTAGAGAGAGATTCGAGGTGACTGACTCTGTGTCTGTGGGTCAAAACCCAGTTGGAGAAAGTTATTTTGCATCCACAAGCTGATCTGTTCGATGCAGTGACAGAGTGTATACAGATCCATGTTCAACAAGCAAATACCTTTTACCGTTACTGAAAAAACCAGACAGTTTTCTATAAGACTTTTTGTTTATGTTTTTCCTGTCTGTTTAAAAATAATGAATTATTGTGGACTGAAGATTTTGAGCAGAGCACATTGGGAGAATCAGGTGCATAACAATATATATATATATACAGTGCCTCTCGAAAGTACTAATACACCTTGAACTTTTGCAAATTTTGTCATGTTTACAACCATAAACATCAAGATTTTATTTTGAATTTTTTACTGAAAGTTCACACACACAAGCAAAATGAGACACGATTCTGTTATTTTTCAAGTATTATTTAAGTATTCATACAGCATTTTCTGAGTGCATTAAATTGCCTTTATAACATTCCTAATGACTGCAGAAAGTTCACACCTTGCCCTAACCATTAAATAGAGTCCACCTGTGTGTAATCTACTCTCAGTATAATTACAGCTGTTCTGTGAGGGCCTCAGAGCTATGGTCAGAGTGTATTGGTCACTAAACAACATCATGAAGGCCAAGGAGCACACCAGAGAGGTCATGGATAAAGCTGTGGAGAAGTTTAAAGCAGCGTTACGTTATACAAAGATTTCCCAAGATTTGAACATCTCACGGAGCACTGTTCAATCCATCATTCGGAAATGGAAAGAGTATAGCACCACTGCGAACTTACCAAGACACGGCCGTCCACCTAAACTAACAGACCGAACAAGGAGAGCACTGGTAAGAAATGCAACCAAGTGCCCCAAGATAACTCTGGAGGAGCTGCGACGTACTGCCGCTGAGCTGGGGGAATCTGTACATGGGACAACTAGAGTCGTACTCTACACAAATCTGGCCTTCATGGACGAGTGGCAAGAAGAAAACCATTATTGAAAGGAGGCCATAAGAAATCCCGTTTGAAGTTTGCTAGAAGTCATATGGAGGACACAGCTAACATGTGGAAGAAGGTGCTTTGGTCAGATGAGACAAAAATTGAACTTTTTGGCCCAAATGCAAAACGTTATGTACAGCGCAAACCTAACACTTCTCATCGTCCTGAGTGAACCATCCCCAGTGTCAAATATGGTGGGCGGAGCATCATGCTATGGGGCTGCTTTTCCTCAGCGGGGACGGGGAAGATTGTAAGAATAGTTGGGAAGATGGATGGAGCCAAATACAGAGACATTTTGGAGGAAAACCTGCTGGAGTCAGCAAGAGAATTGAGGCTGGGGCAGAGATTCACCTTCCAGCAGGACAATGACCCTAAACACAAAGCTAAGTCTACCATGGAATGGTTTAAAAACAAACATATTAATGTGTTAGAATGGCCCAGTCAAAGTCCTGACCTAAATCCTATTGAAAATCTGTGGAAAGACCTGAAAACTGCTGTTCACAAACGCTCTCCTTCTAATTTGACAGAGCTTGAGTTGTTTTGTAAAGAGGAATGGGCTAAAATGTCAGTCTCTAGATGTACTTTTATTTATTTATTAGTTTATTTAACAGGGACAGTACACATTAATGAACATTTATGTAAATGTGTCAGTATTAGCTGCAAAGCTAGTTTTCAACTGTTGTCCCTGGGCAAGGTGTATAATGCCAACAACATTGTACATGACTGTACAAACCTTGTAGAGTCATACCCCAAAAGACTTGCTGCTGTTATTGCAGCAAAAGGGGGTTCCACAAAGTATTAATTCATGCTGTATGACTTGTGCGCGCCCCACTTTTCACTTTTCTATTTTTTGAAAAATAATACTTGTGTGTGAACTTTCAGTAAAAAATTCAAAATAAAATCTTTATGTTTATGGTTGTAAACATGACAAAATGTGCAAAGGTTCAAGGTGTATTAGTACTTTCGAGAGGCGCTGTATATTGCTAATTTGGGTGCAATGGCACAAATATGAAAATGACATCACATCAGTGGATGACTGAAGCCTGTCACATCAGCCGGATCCCACCACTTCTGTGGTGTATTTTTGCCATCCGTTCCTCCAGAGGCCTCATTCAGTGATGTTAGACCTCATAATGGTATTGGGGTACATGCCTTGTCCTCCACAGTTATATCACTCTTGGACAGTGCCATCATCACTAGACACACAGACTGTGCCTCTCCCAGTCGACTCGCCCGTCTGCTTTGTCTGCGCTCAGCTGTTCCAGCCCGGTGCCTGTATTGTGCTGCCGGGCTCATTACTAGTACTACTGTGGCCCAAACACTCCTCACTAATAGGCCCTCTGAGAGACAGGCACATTTTTGCTTCTGTGGTTTGTGTGTTGCTGTGTTTTTGACTTATTTAGCCCCGAAACTGTTAATGTTTAACATCTGTGGCAGTTATTTCTCTCAATTGCCGTCAGGTGGCTTGGAGATTTTACATGAAGCCTGACTAAAAGCTTTGCCTCATCCCTGTGAGGCACACAGACTTGAGAGCCCGCATACATATGAATCTATATGAATGTGTGTGTTTCTGCATGCCTGAGCACAGAACTGGAAAGAATGAGCCAGTCGGTCAATGGGCTGTCTGGAGCGGTCCAGGACACTTCAACAGTAATTGGATGAAGTGCATCTATTGTTTAAAGTTCACAGGGTGGTATCTGTGTTTACTCAGGAAAGAGGAGACAAAAAGTGGTGTGGAGGTGAGTTAGCAGCAGAGTCAAATGTGGA
Organism: Neogobius melanostomus; assembly: GCA_007210695.1. Classification (NCBI taxonomy): domain Eukaryota; kingdom Metazoa; phylum Chordata; class Actinopteri; order Gobiiformes; family Gobiidae; genus Neogobius; species Neogobius melanostomus. The sequence goes on along the minus strand of VHKM01000221.1, from coordinate 2,278,827 downwards.
GAGCTAAACAGAGACGCCCACCTCAGCATCCGATAAAAGCTGCCTCTTGAACTCATCTGATATCGAATATGTTTAAGTGATGGGCTTCGAGGTCAGACACAAGCCCCGGTCCAGTGCAAGATGTCCTAATTTAGTCCCGGAGCCTATTTGTGTTCTGTCAGTGCAGAAGTGTAGCCTGGAGCAAGGGTTCCCACCTTCAGGGGCCGTGAGATTATTTAATATTATTAATAAAAATAGGTAATAATTTAGACAAAGTGTTTTTGTTTTTTTTAGATAAGCTATTGAAATAATTGTTTATTGTATTTATTTATTTTATTATGTTAATGAACATACATAGGTCTCATGCATGTAAACAAGCCACACCGGATTGTAGCCTTGGGCTAATTTGTATCCATTGTCCCACATGCCCACGTGTGTATGTTGTGAAATGAGGTTAAACTAACAGTTAACCTGTATTAGCAATTTAATAATAGGCTATAACTATTCAATGTTTGAAATGATCATATAATATCAAACAGCCACCGAATTGTTCACTTTTGGGGACATCTGGCGATACCAGAGCTGTGTCAAAGTGAGATGGGTTTAAAATAAAATGTAGACCTAAATAAAGAAATCGCACATACACTCGCATCCAAATATTTACCAGACTTGAAAGGAAGAAAAAAAAAATCGGAAAGGTCTACGTTGAAAAGTTGGGCCTATTTGTTGGTAATGGATGGTGCCGCTTGTTCCAGAGCAAACGCTTTTTCTTGTCGTGCCTTTTAAGATTAATTTAGCTAAATTATTTGCAATTAATAAGTCCGGCCTGTGAAATCCGAATGTCAGGCGTCTTTGACATAGCTCTCAACTTGGTGTCTTGGGAAAACGTGGCAGCAGCAGGCGATCTCCGCGAGAGAAGGAAGAGGCACCAGGTGGGTCGCGGCACCGCCGAACCGTGGCCTCGTTATCCCTCCGCCATAATGAGACCACAAAGAGCCACGCAATAATTGCAAATAAAAGTACATGATGCAGAAAATAAAGAAGAAATTAAACAGATGTGCGTGTTTTCGGGATCATTGATTCCGTCCTTTTAAAGAGCTGTGCTGCAAAAATGGGACCGTTTCAAAATAACTTCATCTCCTGTTTAAGCCTAAACTATGGGCTTAAGGCAAGGGCACAGGAGTACCATAACATATAGGCTTGGATATCATAATAATAATAATAATAATAATAATAATAATAATAATAATAGCCTAAGAAGAAGATGACCATTTTTAATTTGCCATGCTTTAATTAAAATATTTTTTTTATAAATTCATATGTACACATTGAATAATATTAATATCAGTGTAAGAAAAAATAGTCACAGTTGTTACCAAACATTAAAACATCAGCATGACAGCAAACTGAACATATGCATTTCAAGCTGCATCACCACTCCTCCCACGTACGTTGTCATTCTCATGTCATCATTTACATTATGTACATATTGCTAACAGGTCCGGTGAACACAGTATTTTGTTGAAGTTGTAGAGGCTGAACACAGTTATATGAATGTAAACAAAAGTCGGTGTGTAATGTTCTTGCATATTCTTGGGATCGTGGTCTGTGTGGCAAACAGGCAATAAAACTCTTTGGCCATGTTACAAAAAGTCAGTGGCTGTAAATATGTCGAAATACGCAGCAGAAGTCTATTCAAACATAAATGAGCGTTGCACCGACAGATAACCATAAAAACAAAATCCAGTGGCTATTTCCTCAGCAGCTTTGCTTGTTCACATCCTCGGGCCAGTCACGAGCCAAATGTTCCTGGTTTGTGCCCTTTGTGTTTCACGGCCGCCGCCGGCAACGTCGGGCTAAAGATGGTCATAGGCGGCTGCGGACGGAGGGGCTGTGCGCGATGCTGAGCTGTAATAATAAGGCGAACCTGCTGACAGTAAGAGAATGGACAGAGAATTAGAGGGTGATGATTTGACAGGAGAATATGGACAGTTTTTCCTGCCTCATTGTTGCAAAAAGACAATCCATTTCAAAATAGTGGAGATATGGGAAAAACTGGAGATTGAATTGTAATGTAATTAACCATTTTTATGCATAGTTTAATTCACTGTTCACAGTCAGAACCCAGTAAATATTGTATCAAGTTAATTTACATCTTTTAAAGGAAAGATATATTAGTTTTAAGTTCCTTCAAGGTCATTCAGTGTCTTCTGCTGAGGCTTGAGCGCCAAATATGATTCATGTGCCTCTTCTTATTTCTGTCCGAGTCTCTCCAGGTGGAATTACTTTTACTCACCTAGGATGCTGGAGTTAGTGAATCTCCAGGCGTCACTGTAGGAGGTGTACGGAGAATGGCTGTAGGACTGTCCCGAGTAATCAGGTCCTGGGAAATAACAAAACAAACAATCTCCATAAAGCGAGATGAAACTTACGGCCGTAAAGCCTGCTGAAGGAAAGAGCTGTTATCTAAAAAGTGGACAAACAACATTGTGACAAGTGTTGTGCCTGTGTCTATGGCCGGCTTTAGCTCATAATTCACAAACGGTTAGTGTGCAGCCTGTAAACCATTAATCTGTGGTGCAGGTGGGTGGCTCAGGGTAAAATCCCTCGACTCAGTGGTGCGTGCATGTAGCTATCGCCTCTCAGTTTTCTCAAAGCCCTCTGTCCCCCGCAACGAACCTCCTCCAACTCGCCCTCTTCCTACCCGCCAGGTCATTCTTTAGCCTAGTTTCACTCCATTTTACTTTATTCCTGTTACATTTCAATATCTAATTGGTAATTATGTTAGCTGGAATAAGTCCCTCCTCCCTCTCGTTCTTGTTCCCCTCCTAACTACTCCCCCCCTCCCACTGCTATTCCACTCAGTAATTGTGTATCAACGCTTCCTTGCAGTGAGCCCACCAGAAAAAAATAATAAATCAGAGCCTCTCATTTCGCGCTTCGAAGGGCAGACTTCAAATAAAAAGGCGCACACACATTTGACTCAGTACACCCGCGAGGACGGGACTTGGCAGTCTCAAGCCCCTCGCACGGAGACAATGTATCACCATTCTCCTGATGAGAACCATTACATTTATGTTCAACGCTACTGATGTCTGGAACGAAACTCAAAAATAAATTACAATTAACAGTTTTTATTTGAGCGACGTGAACAGCAACGAGCGCCTACAGTGAACACCGTGGAGCTGCACATGGTATCGCCTTGTCAGTGCAATTTCGGGTGGCACAATATCCATATCGCAAAAAGCCACAAGCAACAAGATGGCTGAAGTCTTACATCTAAGTGAGATTTACAGAATAGAATAGGTCTTTATGGTTTGCAAATGAGTGCACAACAAATTTGTCTTTGAGAGCTCTTCCTCGCGTCCTCTGTTTAAAATGTGAGTTAGTTCACAGTCCTGTGGTGCGGAAAAGGGCCCTTCCTAGTCTCTCTCTGTCCCGACCCTGAGGACCATCAACCTAAAGATATGCAAAAGAAACTAACTTTTTACCTGTGTTTTGGTCCTGGTTTATTATTGTTGTGCCATTTCAGACACAAATTGATGAAGAAACAAATTGCTTGGTTACATTTAATAAAACGCACTGTGTGAAAATGGTTTTGTAAAAAGATAACTTAATTTGGCTTCTCTTTTGTACCCAATGCAAACTGGCGCGAGTCACCTAGGACAGCGAGTCACCAAGAAAGAACAAAAAAACGATTGCTCCTTATAGGATTTCCACCAATACAACCTTTCTTAGAAAAAAATCTGGATGACGCATTTTCAGGTCAAACTCTTTAATGCAATAGAAGAAGAAGTCAGGCACCCAGACACCACACCTCCTCCTCCTCTTGTTTCCCCTCACAGATTTGAAACCCCGTCAGCCAAGCCTACACTCTGTGCCGCTCTCTCTCTCTCTCTCCTGGGCCCCCTGGTTCCCATGGCGATGTGTGGTCAGAGGTGTCGGGACGATGGGGGTGTGGGCAGCAAGGCGGAACCCCCAGCCTGTTCCCTTGTACCCCCGGGCGCAAGTGCAGCACTGCATACGTACACCAGCGCCATTCAGCAGACTGGCAAGGCTACTTATTAACACAATCTCCTTTTAATCTCCCAACCTTGTGAGCTTCGTCCCATTTTTATTTAAAGTGCTTAAGGAGTATCCGTACCCCTCTACTTATTCCTATGTTATTATGTTGATGGTTGATATTGGAAATGTTCTAATTATTTGCTGAAAATACACGCCCTTATATGGAGAGTGCACTTTTCTGTATCGGGTGAAATCAATCCAAACAAATGTAATTTTTAATGAAAAACGGTGTAACCATTGACTGCCGTTTTTGCATCTTAAATGTCTATTTTATATATATATATGTTTAATAGAGCAGACATTTATATAATCAGAAATAAGATAAGAAGTAATTAAAGCCATAAAGTGAAACATTTCACCCAATAAACAGAGAGAAATACAATTAGTATGCATTCATTTCACATCAAAACCTTTTTTCTTTGATAACCCTGGTGAAAAATAACATTGTTGGTGTCTAGCTGAACACTAGGAGTTGCTCGCCTGTTAAGTTATTCATACATAGCAACATGAAATCTGGAATGTACCGCAATGTGGCTTTAAAAGAGGTCGGAAAACTTCCTGGCTCACTGTAAATCATCACCTTTTTTTGCCCCTTGGCCTAAAGATTTTGTCGCTGCACAACTGGGCGTGTATTCCTCACATTCAGATCGAGGAATGCGAGCGCGTGTCTCCTACCTGCTACCATGCTCGTAATCGTTGAAGATGAGTATCCTGACTGCGCTGGGGGCGGGATGTGCGGTGGGTATCCGGGTAATGTGGAACTCACCATGTCACGCCCTGGAGAGCAATATAAAGATTAGTGATGTGAAGTCAACAGGAGAATAGGCTGTCTGATAAGCCTGTAGTTCAAAATTGAGGCGGGGGGTAGGAATTCCACGATGACTTGGGACTGGGACGATCCACAAGAAACAGAAACGGTCGCGATGTTCAAAGTCTTCTCTGTCCAATCACGTCCAAATAATAATAGTTTATAATAATAATAATAATAGAATAAAAAGTTATTTCTCTACAATTACGATATCGACAAACCTTCCACATTCATCGTGCGTTTTGCCACCACTTTTGTACAGCTTTATAAGAAAATAATTGGACCCCAGTTTATACAGAGCAGACATTGAATATTGTTTTAGTTTCATGTGGATTGTCCCAGCAATGACAGAGAAAAGGAATCTACATTTTAACTTGAGTTGCCACCACGGAAATCTTACCTGCCTCAATTTTGAACTACAGGCATTTTAGATCGATATGATGTCATCAGCGGACATTTTGAAAGCATCTCGAATCGCGAAAAGAGCCAGATCAATGTCAATTTTCTTTTCATTCCTTTCACGCCATTTCACACAGAGTCACATTGGACGCACATAAGACGCGTCAAAACGGCAGAGCGTGCAACACAGAAAGCATTTTACACTACATTTCGCATACCGCTTGTTTTTTTCGCATGCATATTTCAGTTCTCAGAAGGATAGATACATCTCTGCCGACAATAAAGTCTTATCCAATCAACTTGATGATTTCCATGCTGTTCTTTTGTTTGATCAAATTGGGGATATTTTTGGAAGCCTGTGAGGTTGCGATATGGTAGGCTGTTCACAATACTTACCTTTTCACCACTCTAACTTGATTTACTACTTACTTCTCCTTGAGTTAACGTAATTTAGGCGATGTTACACTCAGTCAAGGGAATATTTTGATTACTCTATCCGCCTCTGCTGGATATAAATCTATAAAGACGACGCGATGCAGGACGCACACACGGCAGTTCATGTTTGTTATGACCGAGAGCGTGATGTTGATGGATGCCCCTGTTACCTGAGATGAAAGACTGGCTGCCGAACTGCCCGTACACAGGTGCATGATGGGAGAAGGAGCTGATGGCATTGGGGAAATGGTTGGAGCTACTGCAGCTGCTGACTGAGATGGGCTTTTGCAGGGCCTGAAGCTCCGCAAAGGCTAGGTTTGACGGTGTCATGTTTGGGGAGGGGCTGGTGCTGGTCACTTCTGGAGACATTTCTTGTTTCAGACAGAGCGGCAGTGGCTGCACGGGCTCTGAGGTGGTCGTGGCCAACGAGGAAGCCAAGGGGGGCAGAGACAATGAAATGGAGAGAGGTGGACATGAGTGGGGTGATACACAGCGGGTTCTGAAAGTTTACTGAACTGTTTTAGTCATTTGTAGCTTATAAATTTACCAGCCAAAAGGACTCTCTTTACACTACAATAAAACGATACAATATGGGGAAACGTAAGTATTTAGACGCTATATCTACACACCTTCTAAAACTGTGATACAGGTACCACTGGTGTTCCTCTTTGATTCTTGTTCTTGGTTTAATTTACCAAAAAAATGTATTCATGTGTTTGTTCTCTTTTGGTTTAGTCTTTGTGTGGAGCCATACTGGTCATGGTCTAATCCTTTGAACAGATTAGGCCTGATTCAGCCTGTTTTGACCTGGTATAGTCTTGTTAAAGACCTGGTTTAGATCTCGTGAGGATCAACAGAGCCAGATCTTAGGTGGTACTTGGTGTGTAAAGTTTCAGAACCATTGCTGCAAATGATACATTGTGTTGTTATTGAACATTAATAATCGCACTCAAGGCTTTTGACACAGAAAGAGTCTAAGCCTGAATGCAGAATAATTCTGAGGAATAAAAACTAAAAGAGGGCCACGAATACAAGCTAAACCCGTGGTACATGTGAAATGTTAACAAATTAGTGTAACCTACCTGTGACCATCGTGTAACCCTGATGCCCTGCCAGATTGCGACTAATAGCTGAGCTGGATGTTGTCAGGCTGCTCTTGGCCTCTTCAAGACTGCCGTTGATAAGTGTCAGTGGGTACAAAGTCTGGATACAAATAAAAAACAGTTAGGTACAGCAGATCTGAAAATCCCAGGAATATGATTATTAAAAAAATGACATGAATCATTACTTGTTCTGACTTGCTGCTGGACGCTGAGCTGAAGGTGTCCGGTGGATAGTGGTGGCGGTCAAAGCCACAGTCCAAGAGCTGCGTCGCTGCTGTGAAATGATCCGGTCTCATTTGTTTTCTGGGGACGCCCCCGCTTCCCTGAGAGTCCACACTGTGTCGGCAACTGTCCTGATCACCTGACACACACAGGAACATTGTTATCTTATTATTATGTTATTTCATTTTCATCGTGTGAACAGAAGTCATTGGCTTTTGATTTGATCTGAACTCATGCTTAACTAAGAGGGAATGGCATTCTTACTGTCATCGTGACTCCTCTTGCCCTCGGCACCAGTCTGGGGAATACCCAATAAACCGTTGATGGAGTAGGTGGATCCCAAAGAGTCCGACTGTGGAGATTCAGGTGGAGTAACAGCTGAACTGGGGACTGCAAGTAAAGCAAAGCAGACAAAGAGGATAGATCACAAGGTCAAGGGCTTCATCCCACACAGCAATAAGCACCCGGCCTACTTAACCCAGATCATAATGCTCAAGTGTTGGATGTAAACCTACTTAATGTTTGACCTGGGCTCAGGCCTTTTCCATCCAGGGGCAGATTGAATGGCTGCTGGACTTTTGTGCGAATTATTCTGCCAAAAACAAAAAGAAAACAGGAGGAAAGGAATGTTACAGAGGGAGAGAGCAAGCAGCAGTGAGGTAATTACAATAACAAGTTAATATCCAACTGTCTTTGAGTAGCTCAGCGGTCACATTCCCAGCAATGCGTGATTTTCAATAAAATACACGTTTTTTCCCCCCTGATATTGTTTCCATACCATGTATCACATAAAATCTTTGACCTTGCAAGATCCACTACAAATCGATCAAAATGAAATCAGGACAAACGCTGGCTACAAACAGACCTAAACTGGACTAAATGATGTCTAAACTGGAGCATAAATCAAATTGTATCTTATTGAAATGAATAGTCTAAAATGACAGATGACCCTGAGCACCATTGGAACATGGTCCACAGTTTGAGAGCCACTGATGATTTTGAATCACCTGTTTATGGAGCTAACACTCGGGACAGTGTCACTGTCACACACGCCCTCAGCCAGCAGACGGTCTCTGATCTCCCAGGCGAACATTGTCGGGTTCTGTCTTTTGTACTCCGCAATCTTGTCCACAACCTTTGGAGTGGCAACTTTAGGCTTTGACCCACCAATCACACCGGGTTTAATGCTGCCGGTTTCATAGTAGCTGCAAAGGCAAAATGTTTGAAATAATTTGGCTGGATTTGAATGATTTATTTACTCACAGCGTTGGTGAAACATACCGTCCGAGTATTTTGCTGACACAGCCATGACTGACCCGGAGCTGGCGGGAGATGTCGCAGGGCCGGATCCCCTGGTGAGCCATATCCACAATGCGTTGCCGGATAACCTCCGGAAGTGGACGGCCATTTACAAACATTCCACCTAGTTGGTTAAGACCCCCATGACCTGGGGGAGGGAGGAGGATGAACAACTTTGAGTGTCAAGGAAAACACTCTATGAGCAACAGCAGTGTATGAGTGATGAGGATGACATCTTTAGTTACTGAAAAGGACCAACTGTGAACATTTATGAGGCCAAATATTTTTGTTTACGTAATAACAAAAGTTGGATAATTGCATTGGTTAATAATAATATCTTGGATAATTCCATCGTATTTGTGAGAAAACACACCTTAAAGGATGGAGCAGTGTAAAAGTTTTACTCATCGTCTAAAATACAAAGACAACAAGGTTTATTATGGATTATTTAAATTAAAGCAACGATTAGAAAAGACAATAAAATATTATCTTCGACAGATTTTCATTTAGCCCTATTGGTGGTAACCTGTCTCACAACATAGAGTAAAATCAAGAGTTTCATCAATTTTATTAATTTGACTTGACCTTGTGTCAGTCTCGTCAAGACATAGGCCTAAACAAAAGCCGATGCCAACTCGAGAGCCTTTGACGCTGTATTCTTGTGCTAACTTGGTGAAGGAAACGCTACTATTTGAAAGCCTGATAAATAAATGAAGCTATTTGCGATAATAGAGCACTGTTCATAAATTTAGGCCGATGTTGTGTATTTACCTCTTCCAGTGTTGCCAGACATTTCCCTGAGTTGTCCTTGATCCACGTGTAGAAAGTGTGAGTCTTTTTCTGTTGGCCTAAATCTTGTGTTTGCATGTGTCCACCGAAGCACACTGCGCCCCAAACCTGCTAAATTTATAAGATGTTAGCTTTGAATAGTCTGTAGGCTTCATTTAGCCTTGAAGAATGAATTTGAAGCTCTGTCAAATTTACAGCTGAAATAGGCCAGCCATTTGATCGGAAATTATTGTTGTGAAATTATCTTATAGGGCCTACCTCTTTCGTCCATAGCCAATGGTAGATCTATATTGGTGTGGTTAAAAATAAATAAATACAATTAGCCAATCAAGTCAGTCATTGAAAATAAATGTAGCCTAATATTTTTTTTTTCTGACGTTGTCTCGTGTGATCGGCGATGCGCTATTGTTGACAAAAGAATTGATGCCAGAAATGATAGGCAACAACTTGTAGGTCAATTCAAACCGATCAATCGACTTTTTCTAATGACAGTAGTAGCCTGACAGCGACATGACATTTTGACGCGGCGGGTCTTTAGTTTCTTGTAGACACTGTTAACACGAGGTCCTGCTGTACATTACGAGTTAAATTCATCACAGCGTTTTCCAATGACGACTGTAGAAGAAGACTGGAGTAAAAACGTTTATTTTTATTTTCCTTGTAGGTTTTTGGCCTTGTAGGCTACTAAAACCAATAACCTACAAAAACACTAAGACACAAAATGATGCGCTATATCTGATGGATCACCGAAGTCACAATTCAGATTAGGCTATTTCATGGTTATTATAGTGGACAATTGACATATCTCATTATTTGTGATGTGTGTCATTAGTTTTTGGATTAAGACATAAAAGGTCTAGTCCCCCGCCCCCCCCCCTCCCCCAAAATAAATAAATAAATAAAAATAAATAATAACAATTAAATAGCATTTTTCTAGTAATTTTTCGTACAAGAAAGTAAAAAGTTAAGGTCAAATTAATTTTGCTGTAAGCCAAGTTATAACACCGAAAATCTTTACTAAACTTGTCAATTTCGCTTTACTAAAATGTGCACGGGCCTATACAAAGCGTCCATTGCCTTCTGAGATCATGTTTCATAATCATAATAAAAGGCTACACAAGCCAATGCATTCCTCTGTCTGAAATTAAAAATGCCAATTCCTCAAACTTTTAGTGAGTTGAAACCCATAAACACTAGACAGCACCGATCACTTGGGTGAACTAAAGCGGTTCTATCAAAAATCTGTTTCTGAGTCATGATCCAACGTCGCCTCTTTAACCGACTCCACACAAAAAAGCAAGCGCCTCTCTCACCTTTAAGAAGACGAGGCCACAAAAGCCCGTTGTCCCGCAGATGTCCAGGTAGCTATTATCCAAAACTTTAGGTCGATATGCCGCGTCAGTGCTCCTCCGTGGCCACGATGTGTTTTGTGTGAGATGCCAAGACGGGACAGTTTTATCCCAATAGCTGTGCGCGACGGAAGGCGCCTCGCTGCCATTGGTTATACCAGAAAGAGGCGTGGTTTACAGACAATAATTCCCAACAGATATTCTGACAAATAGCGCAGTAATGTATTAATGAGTGTGAATATTTGGATATAACTGTAAGTGTCATTCACAGACCAATTATTTAGTGATACAGAGAGTTGCCAAAGAGTTGACCGGAGTTTAGCTCCAGATGTGTACCATCTGAATGTGGAAACATTGATAACTATTCCATAATGAGTTATAAATTACTATTGAGATTACCTCAGCAATAGGCTATTGTTTACAACTCTATACAACGTGTTTTACGCACGTTTTTGTATAGATGCGTAAAGTTACACTTTACGCAAAGACTGTGAAATTAGACACAGATTAAAGTCACAACAAAGATAATCAAAAAATGAAAAATGTCTTTGGTGTATTGGGCCTACATTATTTTCCTATTTTCATTGCCCTGATTATTTTTATGATATGGGCAAACGTTTAGGTAATAGTTTTACAGGACATGTTGTCTGCTCTCAATACGATGTTCTTAAAGTTCAGCCTAAATAGGGCTTTAATGGTTATTGAGAAAATGATTGTGACAAAATAAGTCCGAGTGTGCGTGTGAGTTCAGAGCATTAAGACAATAAATACATGATAAGATATACAGTCATGTGCAGGTGGTAAAGTTTATGTTTGAAGGCCCTGAAGTAAATACACGCTGGCGCGCACACGCAGCTTTATAGGCCCTGCTCACGCGTGATGTCACACCATGGAGCAGGATCCCCCTGAGTTAAAACGCGCTAATGTTGTTCTCACTAAACTGTTAAACAAACACGACACCTCTAATGACACTCATTCGTGGCACCGTTTAGTCTGTGCCAATAAAGCTGCTTTATGTCGTGGGTGAGATTTCATGTCATTTAAAAAATATATATTTAAAGAAACTGCAAGATTTGAGACGATTGATCAATTATTTTTAAAACTTACAAATAACAGGAAAAGACTAAAAAAGACAAACGTTATTGTCTTATTGAATACGTAAACGGTGTTCTTATCTCATCATCCTCGATTGAAGTCCACAGCTCCTCGTTGACTTCAGAGGCAGCGTAGGACAAAGAGCTTAGTGTTTTTAAATAAATACTACTGTAAGAACACAAAAGGGAATCATAATATGTGCTAAAACACAGCAGCTCTGTGAAGGGGACAAGATGCCATGCGCCCAGAGGCACAAGCGGCACAGCAGAGGTTACCCAGAGTTTAACAAGGAATTAAATCTCTGATTGTATCTAACTCTATCAAACTCCGAATTATAAAGGATACGTAATTATAGACGTCGCCTTTGCCAAAGGTAAAAGTGTGATAAAACCTATAACTCTAATTTGAAGACTCTGTCAAAACACGGGCCAGCTCGATGAAGGATCAAAATAAAATTACCGCACAAAAACCAACAGTGCCAACAAATGAAAAAGGGCGAATGCACATTAAATTGTTATACAACAATCGATTGTTTTTGATTGTTTCTTTACAAGTTGCCTGGAAATTTCTGTTGCCTACTGACAAACTCAATGTAGCGCAGGGTAGGCGTAATTTATTTTTTTTGTGTGTAAAATAAAGGGCTACTGAATAGCCTTCTGCGACATAGGCAAATACACAGGCTTTTTCACCTTCCTGTTTTAGCTGCATTTGAAAGAAGTATTTTAGTTAGTTTGTTTGTTTGTTCTGTCTTTGCATCAGGGTGTGTCTTGTTGATGCTGTCACTGACTTTGTTTCTCGAGCAAAGTTTGGCGCGCGTGACCTGCGGCCACTGGTGTCCACGAGAGCAAGTCTAACACTTCCGAGTGCAGTGATAAGACAGGCGTGCAGACACGTTTGGCTGATTCCCGGGGTATCCTCAGTTTGACTAGAGACCTGTCATTAAGCCAGTTACCTGTGCCTTATTACGAGATAAACCACATTCGGAAACGGCAGGCTAACACAGGCGGGCGATCAAAACCTTTCTGACTGGGCTAAAGGCCCTGCATTATGTAAACAAAAAAAAACAAAAAAACAAAAGGGGGAAAGGGAAATTAAATGTAATTTCTCTATATGTACCAATTGTCCTGCACTGTCCATTTTATCTAGGTAACCTACTAACTTGACTCAATAAACTTGTGCGAAACTAAATAGGCCTAAGATACCACGTTTTATTCAATAACGGAAGAAAGTTGGTTGAGATGAGAATCAATTGTTTTGTTTGTTTGTTTTTTGCTTTTAATGCAAGAAAAGCAACTGATTATTGTAATGTGTGTACAGCTGCGGGATATCAATTAAAACTGGTTCCATGACATTAGACATTGTCCAGAACAAACGCTGTTTTCCCGACCCAAAGTAAGACAAGACCCGACACTACCGTTTGAACAAATTCGTATCCAAATAAGCTTAATTATTATATTCCATTAAACATATCGATGATTTTTAGATCTTAAGGCTTAACATTATTTAAAGTATTTAGGTTTACACCTGTATACAAGAGGACCGAAAGTGTCCTTATGCAACCTTTTTGTGCGCTAAATACACTTCAGCTTCACGCACTCACTCTGCAGCTCTCTTCCCAGAGCTCTCACACGAAGTAAGCTTGCAAAACCCCACTTAATGACAACTTTTATAAATGCAGCCAAGCACGCATCTCTTTGTGGTCATCCAGTCGAGATGAGGCAGATAATTAGGTCATAATCGCTTCGGAACATATCGATGTTGTCATTAGACTTCAGATTTTCTGTGGCACTGATGAAGCATGGATTTCCTCAGCTCTGAATAACTGCAATCTAATTACACCACAGCAGACAGTACGCTATATAGTTCATTTTTGGATTTATATTATATTTGCTTAATATAACAGTAACAGTCCCACATAGTCTTTGTTCTGCTTACGGTCAAACATAAAGTAATACAGTGGTCAAACTTGAACCAAAGAGAAACTCAAGTGTCGCTTTAACAATTGGTTAAGAATAATTGATGTATTATTATTATGTTTTAATGAATGTGCATATGAAACAATAACATTTACATTAGATAATTATAATCACTGACAGTTGCCCCATATGAACCATATTTCATGAAAACTACTAATTCCCGGTCGTGTCAAAATGCCATTTCCGTACGAGATGTCATGTTTGAGTGCTGTTTTTCCTCTGCCCTGTAATGCTCACGGCAGATCCTTAGCTTTTTGATTTGTGACCATCCCCTTGGTTCCACCATCTGTTTTGGTTTCCCTCTACCCTGCCTGCATCTTTCTTCTCTCCTCATCGTCCTGTGTTTTGTGTGCCACCCTCCTCTCAGCCCTGTGTGTGTGTCTTGGACCAGCCTTTTGCATTGTCTCAGGGGTGCGTCCCATTTCCGCTTTGGTGTTGCCCTCTGACCCAGCACCCCCATCCCTCCTGCTGGTGTTCCCTTGGACCCCCAAATCTTCTTGTTCTTCTCTCGACCGCCCCCCTTAAGTTTTCTTGGGGAGGTAATAACTGTTGCCAGCAAGTGCTGCACAAAATCCCAGCATGGAAGCTATTGTGAGATAGACAATGACATACAGGCTGTAATGGCCATTAGCTACAGAAGGGCTTAAGCCATGTGAGCCTTGTTTACTTGTGTTTTGCCCACTGCCCATGCGGTTCGAAATCAGTTTGTGGAATTTTGTACACGTTCTCCTTATGTTTCTGGTTTACACATAGTTTGGAGTGTACTTTGAAGCATCCCCTTTAAGAGTCCTCATTCAATTCTTAATCATATCCAACACTCTTTGACCAAGACAATTAAGTTTAAAAAAAAGTGTTTTCCTCAGTTTAATGCATTTAGCTGGATGCAGGTCACAAACTCCCCCGCTAACACACACTATAATTGCTGGACACTTTGAGGATCAGAGCGACTGGTCAACCTTGTCTTCATGCCTGTCACTCACACACCGTCGCCACGGAGACATTCATCACTCAGCCGCTCAGTAGTTGTTGTAGTGTTTTGTGAGGGATCAGAAGCTAACAGTCCTCTGATGTCAGGACATAGACAAAAAGAATGGATCAAACACATTGCAAACAAATAGAGAAGGTCTGTTTGTAGCAAAGCACAGTCTGAAATGCGCCTGACTGATGAAACGTATAATCTCAGTTGCTTTTAAAACATTAGTTTACAAATACTGTCAAATCCAAGGTTGTTTGCTGAGTTTGTAATCTGGTTTAGTTAAGAATCTGGAAATAGACTTTTCTTTGCTAAAAGCCACCTTTGGCCTAGTCTGAAAAGATCTAAAAAGCAAGACAAAAAGAGAAAGACTCACTATGTAAAATGAGCATCCTTGTCATATAACTTTATTTGGAGCAAGATATTACTTTTGTGGTCACATTTGATCTGACACAACCCCTGACTGCACCCACCAAATTTAGTACAATGCAAAGTAATGTGCTTTGTACATTACATTGCACTAATGTAATGTGTAATAACTTACTAATGGAACAGAGTAGTGTAAAGGGGTAGTGTAAAACAAGGTGTTACCACTTGCTATACATGTTCATGTGTTTATGATTTAACCAGCCTATCTTCAACAACCCATACAGGCAGGAAAGATGTGACAAAAAGCATCACTTTATAGCATTAACTTTGCAAGATGATCAACCAATCCACTTGTTTAAGAATTATATTGTAGACACGAATCAGCAGAATGTGACTATAATAATTCTCTTCAATACTCACACAACAAACACACAAACACATCTATAATGAAGTGCTACTCACTTGACTCTGGTGTCAACAGATAATAAAGAGGAGAGAAATATGAAGAGTGTAATGCCAGCAGGCGTTACAAGAGGCAGAGGAAGTTGCTGATGGGTTGACGATCATGGATAGCTGTGGGTAATAGCAGTGTAATTAGGCCTTTACTGTGGTGTAATTCTCCGTCAAGCACATTGTCAATATCTTGGTTGATGGGGGTGAGAGCGAGATTGAGAGCAGTGACCCAGGCCAGGCTTGGTGCTGATGGCCCTCTTTCACAGCCTGTAATGCACTGATTCTGTGATATTTGCTGTTGTCACAGTGTTGATCTAAGCTGACATTATGCAGCATGAGCCTGATCACTGTTTGTTTGGGTGTTACATTTGTCATCTGTGGGAGGGCAAACAGGGGATCAGGGGCACTGAGTGAGAGGGGTGCGTGGGAGGGGAGGGATGGCAGGTATAACACAGGGATATTGTGGCGGTGTATGCGCTCATCTCTTGTGCGTCAGTTGAGGAAGCAGATCTTTTCCCTCAGTGACTCTATTAATTTACCTCATTTATCTTAACCACCCCCCTCCTCCCCCCAGTAAATACGGGAGACCTCAACCTGCGTGTGGGTGTGTGCACAACGACAATTGCTGCTCTCGTGTGTGTGTGCGCCAAGGAATAAAAACAGCAGCTCTCCTTTCTATTCCCAGAGGACAAATCCGTGGCGGAAAAACTCATTTTCCTGCAAATAGTTTGTCAGCCAAGCTAGGAGGAGTGATAAATTATCACAGACGTTAGGTGAAGGAGGGTGAGAGCAGGAGAGGAAAGCCCTCTCCCTTTCTGTGTCTCAAACAATCACTTCTACTCTTCTTTACTTCTGACTTGTTCCTTCCTCTTTATTCTCGTCTTAATCTCAGTTGTGTCCGTCCTATTGTGAACAATATAATAATAATGACAATAATAATAATAATAATAATAATAATAATAATATAATAATAATAATAATAAGAAGAAGAAGAAGAAGAAGAAGAAGAAGAAGAAGAAGAAGAAGTAAAAAAGAAGAAAGAAGAAAAAGACCACTTTTATAGGTCTCTATATGTGTTTGATAAAAAATAAATCATTTTGTTGGCTGCAAATACTAGTGTTTGAACAAGAAACAAGGAAAAAGAATTCCATACAGTAGAATATAGCCTTTAAAGGTTCAGATTGCACATGATTGCGGTAGTGCTAACTGCAAACCAATAGATAGACAGCTGTAAACTGTACAGTGTACAGTGTATTGGTCCCACACACAAACACACACACACACACACACACCACACACACACACACACACACACACACACACACACACACACACACACACACACACACACACACACACACACACACACACACACCCAGTGGGGAAATGTGGCTGCCCCTACAACTCAAGTGTGACTCCCCATTCCAAATGATAAATTGATGGCCAGAAAAATGGATTTGTTTTCAACTAGTAACACATCAAAGAAATAATAATTCTGTGCGGGGAAGAGTGGCGGGCGAATGATGAATGGCCTGGACAGCTGGATCACAACAGAGTCACAGAGAGTGCGAGGAGAAAAGAGTAAAATCAACACGCAAACAAAACTCGCATCGACAGCTCAAATATGTGCAAGGCACAGGACTATTGTGAGTGTCATCTATGCAACATTTCAAAGGGCTGTCACACTGTGTAGATTTTTGCAAAGCCTTGAAACATTATTGATCATAATTGCTCACATGCACATGATAAAAATACAGAATTTGGGGAGAGATAATCAAAATGCCAATTTATATTTAAAAAAAAAGTTTTTCTGCCATAGATTTAGCCACAAATAGTGGATGATAAAGCAATTAACCACTTAGTTTAATCAACAATTAAACAACCAAATCAATGACCTCATTGCCCAATGTGCAATGAGCTAAGACAGTGGTGGTTCTTAAACTGTGGGACGCACTGGGGGTACTTGGGCCTCTTTAGGTGGTACTCGGAATCAACTGCAATTTTAGACTTAATCACATTTAAATCAAGTGCTTTATCTGGT
This sequence comes from Neogobius melanostomus, assembly GCA_007210695.1. NCBI lineage: Eukaryota > Metazoa > Chordata > Actinopteri > Gobiiformes > Gobiidae > Neogobius > Neogobius melanostomus. The sequence goes on along the minus strand of VHKM01000221.1, from coordinate 2,261,472 downwards.
TTAGACATGGTTTACATACTCTTTACATACACCGCTAATTTAGGCCTATGTTAGACCCTTTTAGACACAATTGTGTCCTGAATTAATCCTGATTCAGACCTGGTGGTTCTTGGAAGGTCATAAGTGAGGTAAGTGAGAAAAGTCTGAGAGCCATGATTTTTACTCTTCTTATGAATATCTCAGTTGATGCTGAACTGATTTATACCTAAAATTCCTGATTTACATCAATGAATTCTTTGTGAAAATTCCAAACTATTCAATATAAGAAAACAACAACATTTGCTAATCAATGATAAATCAGGTAGAATCCATGATAAATCATTCCCTTCTTAACAATAGTAATTTTGAGATGAGAGATGATGTCTATTTTCCTAAAAATAATCTCTAATTCTCTGCAGCAGCCGGTTCCTCCCACTCAGCACGGTCAGGTAATAACTGTTAACGCTGGCACTAAAATCACATCATCATTACCATCCTCATCCTGGGCTCTATCACCATCTCGATTACAGCCAGAAATAACATGTATATTCACACTGTGCTGCAGGTATTTGGACTGGCGCTGTGCAGAGCGGATCATTAAATATAAGGGCTTGTTCTTTCTAAAGTTTATCTTTTCTCTTCCAGGATTACAAAGCGGCTTCTTCTCAGTGTCTATGTATGATGTGTTTCCTCCTTTTTGCCAACCATATCGTACATTTTTATTGTTTTTATCACCTCCCCCATATCTGCACCCTCTTCCTTTCGCAATGATTGATGGAGTTCGGCAGCGAAGCACAGAGCACCGTGTGGCCAACAGTCCACGACAGCCTGCACTGGAAAGAGACGGCGAGAGGAGGATGGATTAGAGAGAGGGAGAGAGAGGTAAAGGGGTGGGAAGGGAAGGAGGTATGGACTCGGAGGAGGGTGTGTGCGAAAACGAGGGGAGCTCAGCTGAAAGCCACAGACTTAATTCTATGCATCATTAAGCAGTCTCACTCAATGCAACATCCCCTATACATCATCCACGCTCAGTAAACACAACGATGACATTACATTAGCAACTGCAAATGAATTTTCTTTTTAGAAGGAAATTGAGAGTACTTGGCTTCTCTCCCTCTCTTTCAGCCCTCTCCTCCATTGCGAACTGGGGCTCGCAAATCTCAGCCCGTAAAAGGCAGATATAAACAAATAAAATGCAAAACAACCCATTTCCACTGCCTTCTCTCTCTATCCCACAACCATAATGGCAGAGGCGGGCAGCACTCTGTTACAAAGTTACTCAAGTACATGTACTTGAGTAACTTTGTGAAGTAACTGTACTTAGAGAAGTTTAATCATAGTATTATTTACCTTGAGTAATGCTATTTCTTACTTTGAAGTAACACATTTGACACTTGACATTTAATGACTCTTTCCACCATGAGCAAAAATGTAAGTGACAAAAGCTTAATGTTGATATAAGAAAATTAATTGGACTTGGACTAATCAATTTAAACGTCCAAATTGTTGTGTAATCTACTATTTATCCAAATATTGATTGTATTTAATTTAATTTCCATGTTATTTCATGTTTTTTCTGTCCTATTGCATCAACATAAAACGTAAATCAGATTTTACCCTAAGTACCATTTTCACCAAGTCGGCCTCAGGGCTCAAGAGGGCCTTTGACTTGGTAGAAATTATGACCAAAAATATATATATATATGATATATAACGAACATTCAGATGTTATTAATGTATGAATTGTATCAACATTTGTTATGTAAGTATGTAGCCTTAACTTTTAAATTGTTTTATGTTTTATAATTGTTGTTGGCGTTATACACCTCGCCCAGGGACAACAGTTGAAAACTAGCTTTGCAGCTAATACTGACACATTTACAGAAATGTTCATTAATGTCCCTGTCAAATAAACTAATACAATAAATAAATAAATAATATTTGCACTGGTGCATCTGCCAGTTACCGGACATGATTTACATAAACTTACTTAAATGAACTAATTTGTTAACTTAATGTCTATTTTATATCAATTCATTGTCTAGTCACAAACCTGTCTGCATTGTTAAAACAAAACAGTCATTGGTAAGCATGTATCATTATGTAAAATGTAGCTTTATAGAAGATGAATTGAAAGAGTACACAGCTATATATAATAACTTTGAAAAGACTTGAATATCGGCACTAAATGTCACAGCCCTCAGGCCTCTGAAGCCACTCCCTGAGGGCCATCTACTCCCTCCCTTGTGTTTTTTAGGAGTGAAGACAGGTGTGTTGGAGCCCACAGCTGAGTCTACTCTGCAATTAACAAGCTTCAAGAAGCACTCCCAGACAGCTCAGCCCTGCCAGATCGTATTACTCGCTCCAGTTAGTGCTACGTTCCAGCTCTTGAATTTGTACCTGTATCGTTGTTGGGACACTTACCTATTTTCTCCATTTCACTCCAGATCTCCACGCCCCAGCCACCTGTGCTTCACTCCGATCAGCCTTACTCACCTGTGCTCCTGGTCCCGGTCCGCTCCACTCACCTGTGCTCCTGGTCCCCGGTCCGCTCCACTCACCTGTGCTCCTGGTCCCCGGTCCGCTCCACTCTCCTGTGTTCCTTGTTCCCGATCAACACCTGGGAAGAAGACTTACTTGGATATTACCTGGAAATTTATCTTGGCCAATAAATACCTACCTTATTTGCACTGCCTTGCTGAGTCTGCGCTTGAGTTCTTGCCTGATTCGTTACACTAAACCCTGTTTTTAGGATGTTTTCGAGGCATTTTCAACGTGGTGCTCTTAATTTATGAAACCAAAGTGTTAGTTTTGAGCCCTGCAAGCCGTTGCCAACTCTTATCACTGAAAGCACTGATCAGAATGTGCACATTTAAGATCAGTACAGTTATGAAAAACACAGACTCGCTCTTCTCACCTGCTGCTGTGTCCTCCTCCATCATCAGTTCCTACGAGCTCAAACTGACTATCCACAATTTAGATCAGGATTTTAGTTTTGTTTGACTGTGGAAGATTAATTGTATTTCATTTCTAAAGTGGAATTAAATGATGTCCTGGTGCACCTAAAATATTTAGGCATACCAGTGCAAAAAATGTTAGTCTGGAGCCCTGGTAGGCCTACTTATTTAATAATTTTAATAATTTTTATAATTTGGGTCACTATTATTGTATATCTTTACTCTTATTGAGTAAATATTTTGGCACTCACCTCTGCAAAATGGTGTGGATACTTATGCTATAGCTTTACATAAAGAAATACTATCTTTTATTTTAATATATTTGCCATTGCATGTTTAATGTGCACTTCTACAACTTGTTATGGTGTCCAGTTCATTGTTATGTTATTTACAGCAGAGCTAACACTAAGCTGACATGCAAATTCCTCCTCAAAACCTACCAGTATTTCAGTAACATAAATTATCCAGCTAGTCAAATGAATAATTATGTTTTTATTGCACAGATTATAACCTTTCCCCCTAAAGTGGCTTGCCTCTGAAGCCTGGGAAATCTATTAAGACCAGGCAATAGATCATTCCATCCACTGTGGCGTGTATATAGATTGGTCGGCTCATTTGAGGAATATTGAATCAGTTACAGTAAAGTAAGCCCCTGGATTGAGTCAAATGTACAAATCCATGCATGTGTGAGGAGCTGTCAGCGTGCGCCTGTAATGACGGATGGCTCACACTGCCTCTTGCAGCGAGTGGTGATAAAAAGTCAAATTATGAGCAGTGGGGAGCGACGAGGGAGAGGGGACAAGACAAAAAGAAGTGGACCAGATCCGTCAAACGATAAGTGTAATCAGTCAGTGTGCGGGGAGAGCCGCAGACGTCCAAAAGCGTTTCCTCGCCAGTGTGGTTTGGAGTCCGAGGTCAGGGATGGGTCAAGAGCGGGACCGCTGACCTCCTGCTAGTGGAGACTGACCCACCGACACTCACCCCGTATTGATTCACAGCTGCGTTCGTGGTTTACTGATGTTATTATCAATTGGACATGATTGGTTTTCAATTGCACTGATTTGGACTGACAGTGGCTTCAGTGAAGTGACTGGGACTAAGTGCTACAGACACTGAAGGAGAAAGCTTGACAAAAGGTTTTATAGATTGTATTTCACATTTTCACTGATCAGACGGTTAAAACATCTGACATTACGCTCATTAAAGGAACAGACCACCGAGATGTGTTCTCACCTGAGCTTAGACGAGTTGATGCGTACCTGCGCGCGCTCAGTCCAAAAAACACCAAAGATGTTGTTAGCATTTAGCCTCTCCTCCTCTCCTCTATGGGGCCAAACAGGGGTGAAGTTAGAAGCGGCCAAGCTCTTCCACGTTTTCCCTATTTAAATACAGTTACGTGAGTAGTTACACGATCCAAGTGTAGTTACACAAAAGTAAACCTGTCGATTTTCTAAGCGGATAAAAGGGGTACTATATTGTCAGGCGTTATAACACCTTAGGAGCACTTCGACATCCGCGCAGTAATATCTTCATTTTACTGCGCGAAGTGCTCCTATACTTGGATCGTGTAACTACTCACGTAACCGTATTTAAATAGAGGAAACGTGGAAGAGCTCGGTCGCTTCTAACTTCACCCCTGTTTGGCCCCATAGAGGAGAGGAGGAGAGGCTAAATGCTAACAACATCTTTGGTCTTTTTGCGTGACTGAGCGCACGCGCAAAACCAGACAGGTACGTATCAACTCGCCTAAGCTCAGGTAAGAACATATCTCAGTATGGAAAACGGTGGTCTGTTATATTATTATTATATTATAACCTCCATATGACCTACTATTTCTGCACCCTGGATTATAAAATACATATATGTGAAGAGTTCATTTGCAAAAACAGAAAAGTGCCACTGAGAAAATGTGTTTCAGTGCCAAAAAAATATAAAGTCACTTGCTATTAAATAAATTCACACAACTTTAGTGTCATAACTTGCATCTGTCGAGTACAGTAACACATATCCAAAAATAACTCTTCATTTCATTTATTTACATATTTTGTTTACAAATGTTTAAGCTACGTATTTGTCGTCATTGCGCTCCCCCATAAAACAAGTGAAAAAAAGTGCTGTATTAATTCAGCTTAAAGTTATTCCATCCTTAGTTCATTTGTGTTGACAAGATATTGATCTTTGTGCCAGTTTTTGTTTCAAGTGAACAGGCCCGGTAATTACAGCGATATTAACCGTAAACCTGGTCAAAACGTCTGCACTTTGGCAGCTAAAGGCATGTGTTTGATCAAATATTTGTATAAAGATTACAGCGTTATACTGAAGCCGGTGGTACAGATGAGCAATTAAGACAGAAAACCAATCCGCGACCAGCGTGTTTTGTCTCTAATCCCTTGAAATGGTAGCCTTTACTGAAAAATGTACATTGGATACACATTTCCAACATCTTTCCCTCTCGATGTTACAGGAAGCCCAGGCAGATTGACCCCTTGTGACCCCTCTCCTCCACACTCCGTGCCTGACCTGCTGCGAGGTGTGAACTGCTGTCCCCCCGCTGACAGAGCCTCCCGATCATCTTTACGCTGCCTGTCCCACACTGTTTATGACTCGGCAGTTTAATTAGAGCAGAGGAGGAGAGCGGAGAGCCCTATGGAAGATGCCCCACACACATCAAAGAGGCTCTGAGAGGAACGCGGCCATTTGGTGTTGGTTTTATCTAACTAATCATAATAGCAATGACCTGGAGATGACAAGGAACTCGCTTCCTGACAGGAAAACAGTGATTTCTATGATGTGACTTTAGTAGATGAGCTAATACTATATTATAAGTTATTTTTGTTTGGGTCATGGATCAGTGACAGGTTTAGGTGGACCCTGAATCGAGCACTGGTGTGTGAGTTTCCTTTTGTAGAGATAGATGCATTGATTATATTTTTTTCAATTAGTGTTTTCACAAGAGCATAACAAAAAAAAAAAAGTGGCATTACATTTGCACAAACGTCTCAAATTCTTAATATGCCTTGCTTTTCACAGATAAAAGAGAGATAGAGGGCACACATTCTTTAATTGAAAAAATTACAGGAGACAAACCACAGTATTAAATTCACAAACAGTTAATAAAAAATATAGGTATTTCACAGACATTTTGACTAACTAAAAAGTTAAATGCCAGTAATATTAATGCAGTACCGGGCCTGTGTTATCAAACCAGGTCAAACAGAATTAGAGACTTGTAGATACGGCTGCTGTTTTCTGTTTTTATTATTATTATTAAACTTTACTGCTGCATATATTTGTATCAATGTATCAACACAATCTGTTTAAATCTGTGTGGAGTTTGCATGTTCTCCCTGTGTCTGCGTAGGTTTCTCCGGATACTCCGGTTTCCCCCACCACTAAAACATGTACAATAGGTTCCCGTCTGGGCCAGGACTCCCCTGAAAAAGAGATTCTTAATCTCAGTGGGACTATCCTGGTTAAATAAAGGTCAATAAAGAAAAATTAAATAACATCTCAAACACTTACAAATGTGGAGTATGAAGAAATAGCTATAGCTGCTCTAAAACAATGTTTCACTGAAACCCTCTCTTTCAAAAAATATGGGTGTCCACAAAAATTCCAAGATGAAAAAAAAATAGTCTGATGTGCACATTGATGTATGGGATACAACTAGGTGGTTGGAACTAGGTTTGGTTATCCTCCACCTCGCCCGATCATTCATCCAGTGCCATTTAAGTCCTGTGTGATAAACAAATAATGGCATGCTCCGCCATTATTTGTTTATGCATTTTCTTTGGTTTACATACTTAAGGTAGCGTCAACAAGCAAAGGTGAAAGGATTTGTGTTTAATATTTCATGGAGCCCATATGGCCCCCACAAACCTTAAGATGTCTTTCAGGATTCAGTAGGCGCAGAAAAAATGACTGTTTATTGAATGTAATAGTTTTTCTTGGAATGATTGTCTGAAACTATCAAGCTACACATGTCTCTGCACAATTCAGGTGGTGGTTTATTACATTTATAATGTATATATTTACATGTACTTTTTAAAGAGTGAATATGACTGCACAACCAGGGCACACTGGTGACTTCACTGCTGTGTAACTCAGCATGGGGTTCAGTGTCAGCTGATTTTGCTTTACTAATGCTGTATCAAGCTTTAGTTTCTGTAGTAGACTAGTACTCGTTGTAGTTTGGTTTAGTTTAGTGTCCCAAATGCTGTCTAATAGCCCTATATTAATTAGTTGGTAGAAAATAGTTATAAGATCTAGTCGCCTGAGTTGACACGGTGTGCCAGTGCGGGAAAGCTGAGCCAAGGGTAGGGGGCTATACATGACTTGCTTATGTTACCGGATGCTTATGTTACCCCCTATGATACAGGGGGTATAATGCTTTAGTTGTACATCATTCGGTATGTTACATTTGTGCATTTTATCATATCTGTCCATTCACAGGCACTGCCCCAATCAAATAAACACATTAATAACAATATGTTTGTTAAAGTTCAATATATATAAAGCATTATAATTAATCACATATTAGTGCAACATTTTCAACAAATCTTCTATGAATTAATGGGAAAGTTTTGGAGGTTTCACCCCATTTTTATTTTTTGTTGTTGCAGGTAACTAAGGCACTGCCCCGTCACTACTGCTTAAGCAAAGAACTGAACTAAAGCTACAATGTTTGTGTTTGTGCAAAAAGAGTCTAATAGAGTCACATGATGCCTTTCCCTCTCTGACAGTGTAATGAGTGACCGTCTGTGCCCTTCGTGTGGCCTGTGTGGGAGGCCACTGTGCTGTTGGGCTCAGTCATTCAGAAAGTCTCATGATTTATGTCCCCAAATCTTTTCTACAGGTAATTCTTGGTTCCATCAAATCTGGTCACGTGCAATCATTTAAAAAATAATTCACAGTGTAAATAGCAGCTGTAAGATATTTGTACAAGTGGGATTTCTCTTGTAACAGGCCCGGCGATTACTCCATGAATTAGACGTTAATGATTAAGCTGCACAAAGTGAAGGAATAGGGGGTATTTTATTGTCTGTCTCGCTTGGTAAGTTTTCATTTCCTTCTTCATTAGTTTGCTCTTTTGATGTACGCTCCATAGACCCTCATAAAAGTGTGGAGTATCTGGACACAATGGGAGCATTTCTAAGTGACGCTTGTTTCGCGTAGTGTATATTCAAAGATCTGCTGTGGATAAACCTTGTGACTTTCTGTCCTTAGGTCAACATGGACAGAAATGCTACATCAACAATATGCAAAAACTCTGAAGACCATTATTTAAAAAAAAAGTCAATTTTGGGGTTCTTTGCACTTGTTTCTTGCATGCATCGTGAAGTCAAGCAGCTCTGACATATTAAAATCAGCCAACCTTACATCGCCTGCGAAACAGCAGAAGTATCAGCATGCCGTAACTCAAGGCCAAAAGAGGTAGTTTATTTTTATCACGGGCAAAGGCGCCAAATCATGTTGGTATGAAGTGGGCTATATAAATGCAAATTGTATTGGAGAGCTATTAGGCCTGGAAAAGGTTTGTATGTAAATGCCCCAAAGGATCACAGTGAAGCAGTTGGTCTGTTAAGATTAGTGCACTTTGTACCAAAGAAGATAAACCAGAAAAAAGAGAGAGAAAAATGGAATTGCTTTGAGAAAAATTTGGTGTACAAGGTGAGAGGTTGATTTGCTGTAGCAACTATATGGAGCTGTTTGAAAGAAGAAGAATTTCAACTAATTCTTTTCTCACAGAAGGATTTCACTGAGCCTTTGGTGAACATAGGCTTACAACAACTTTTCACCATCCCACAATGTTCCTACAGTGTCAGACAGAGTTGCTGGACATTCCCAAAGTTAACCAAACAGAATAGGAATACAATAAATTATTTTAAAAGTTGCACTGCCCGATCGCACATATTTCAACAATAAAACAAAATAATACAAATACAACCTGTCATTATAATCTGCTAAATTGCTGCAAAGAGCCTTTTGGAGTAGGGAGTGACTCAAGGGTGCCCTCTAGCTGTGACTAGATGGAATTTTCATAGGGTCATATCATGTTCTTTATAAATATGTGTTAAAGCACATTCTTCACATTATGCACCAAATACATGCACAATAGGTTAATCCTCCAGCCAGGTGATTCTGACCATCTGTACATCTCAACCTTAAAATAATGGTGTTTGTTACATTCATTGCGTATTTTCTGTTTCTGCTTATTTCTTATGTGTCGTAATGTTCTTACAGACCCAGGTCATACCATCCTGAAAAGGGCAAGAAGAAAAAGAAAATCAAACAAACTAAAGAAACTGCAGGGCTTGTTCACCCAATCATTAACAAATAAATGGTTTTGTATATTTTGATCTTTTTGAAATCATATTCAAGATAATATGGTTTACCCGTACATGTATGATTGCATTGGTCTTACCTGCAGTCCCTCAGCTGTTAACGCTGAGCAGGCCTGGACCTGCCACATGCGATCACGGATGGTGTGGAGACGCAGACACTCCGCCAGATCTGACACTGAGGAGGCTGTCATCAAGTCCTGTTTGTTGGCGAAGATCAGCAGCGGCACTGCAGCGAGCATGTCCTCATCCAATAACTCAAACAGTTGCTGGGAAAACAGTCCAACAGGTTCAATGCTAATAATTTCACAGCAAAGACCAAAAGTTTTTTATAAATTGTAATCTCTTTCAATATTTATCTCGGCTCCGGTAGATAGACACTGTTATCGTGTCCTTGGGCAAGACACTTCACCCACCTTGCCTCTTGTGTTTGTATACTAGTGTATGACTGAGGGTGTGAAGGGGTTAGTGGTTCGATGTAAAAACGCTGGCTATAGGTAGAAAATGGAGAGCATTGAGACCATTCTCACCAAACTGGTTTCCTCAAGACGTTTCTTGTCAGAGCTGTCTATGACATATATCTGCAAACAGAAACAAAATACATCAACACATTTCTCAGGATTAACTTCCTTCAAACTCAGCAATAAAAAGTAATGTATGCACACAAACAGGTTGTACCAGCACGTCTGTGTTCTCAAAATAATTCCTCCAATAGGGGCGAATTTTGCGTTGACCTCCAATGTCCCAAACATTCAACTTAAATCCTGATGACTGGACACATTGTATATTGAAACCCTGATGAATAAAACACACATTTCCAGTAATGATGAAATTATATTACATCTATCTACACACATACATTATGCTAATGATAATCTTACGTGTGTGGGTGTGATGTGACTGATATCTTCAGCTGCCAGTTGTTTGAGCAAAGTTGTCTTTCCAGCATTATCCAATCCCAACAACAGCAAGCGCACCTCCTGTTCTGAAGACTGCTTCAGTCTACGAAGAATGGATAGTAAGCCCTATGGGTGTAAGATTTCAAGTCAAGTTAAACTCCCACACTTCCAAGACTCATAATATAAAAATATGCAATACATGGCATTTTTTGTTCCACATTTTGTTTTTCTCTCTGCGTCTGTGTCTTTAGGTATCCTGCTGATATATGAGTATTATCATTATATTAGTAGTGGTATACAAGGTGTGACAAGTTAGTTCAAGGGGAAACTGTCTAATAGCTCAAATTGTCATCTTTTCTGGAAAATAATGTAATGAAATATTTTTGTGAATAACCAATTGCTGACAAACTGGTATCTCTTCATCCTAAAAAAAAACCGTGGCAACTGAGCTCTTTTCTTCTTAAAACAGCAGCTCCAGTTATTGCCCCACCACTATTGTTTATTTTAATCTATCAAAACTGATGAAATACCCACTGACTGGAAATCTGCTCTTTTAAAGGTGGTGATCGCTCTGAACTGAACAGTTATAGATCAATCTTTGTACTACCTTGTGCATTCAAGAATGATTGAAAAACGTATCAAAAACAACTGTACAGTCTGGTTTTTGTTCAGGTCATGGCCGTGTCACAGCTGTTTTGAAAGTCCTTGACGATATGACATCAACTCTAGACTCTAGGCAACATTGTACAGCTATTTTATTGATAGCAAAAGCTTTCGATTTGGTGAACCACAAAACAACTCAGCCAGATTGGGGTTTCTGATCAGTCCTTGGCATGGTTCACGAACTTTCTGTCAGCCCAGTCGCAAAACAGGTAAAAATTGACTTTCAGTATTCTTGTTCACTATGTGTTTCCAAACAGATTACTCAGCGGTCCATCCTATAGTCTCAACTGTATATAAATAATACACCACAATTTGTTAACTACGGAATTGTACACAGATGTATGCAGACGACACCATTTTGTATTCCAATGGAGCATCTCCTGAAACATTTAATCTGAAAAACAGGAAAGTTTTCTCAATCTTCAAAAGGCATTTACTATTTTGGACCTCTCACTCAATGTGAAGATTACATGGTTACATCTTAATAGATCTGCTAAACGCTCCCAAACTCAACCTTGCCACTCAGATGGATCCATTCTACAGCCAGTTACTTACTTGGGATTTTGGCTAGATAGCTCTTTATCGTTCCAACTCACATCACAGTACAAGCAAAAATTAAAGCAAAACGGGCTTATTGTACAGAAACCGTTCCTCCTTCACATCGTGCTAAGCATGTCATTGTGGAAATGTCCATCCTTCCTCTGTTTGACTATAGAGAAATATTTCTGGGCATGCTTGTAAGATCACTTTCAAAAACTCTCAGGTGAACTGGCTATCACTGAGGTCCCGTTGCAACATGGGTAGAGTGAAAATAATGTGGCTCAGAGAAGAGCATTTGATATCAGCACTGCATACTGTGGTTGTGTTCTTGGACATGACCCATCCCTGTTGCCACTCGTGTTGATGTACAGAAAAGTATGAATGAGAGTGTGTTGGCTACAATGTGTGTGTGTTTGTACGGTATGCTCAACAATAGCTATAATTTACACACAGATGTGCAGGAAAAGTCACGTAAGGAGAAGTTCAAATAGAGGAACATAGCCAACTGCATGTCTAGTGGGGGTGTACATGAACTTTCAGAAAACTACGTAGGCAATATATAGGGGTGGGGAGCTTTTTGCATCATGTGTGAAAAACCATGAAATGTGTTCAAAGTTTTGTCGAGATTTTTAGAACTTTTCAATCAGTTGGTGGCTTAAAAACGGGGGAAATGCAACAATTTAACTGACTAACTAATGTTTACACAGTAAGCTCATTTATCTGATTTGATTTAGGGGAGACCGGGTATAGTTGTAACATGGGGAGAGTTGTAACACCACCAATTCCACCACTCAGGGATAAGATAGGAGTCAGATGATCATATCAGTGTTTACCCACTTTCTCCCTGATCCCAAATGGTTGTTGTCAAGGTTGTAAACAGGTGCATGCAGATTCTAAAGAGAAAATAATAATAATTTTGAGGCAAGAAAGTAAATCTTTTTGACCAAGACTATATTTTGTTTAGTGCCGATACTATTGCACATAACACCATAGGACTTACATGAGATTAAATTGTAGTTTCTCATGCAAAATTTGATACACTTTTCCCCTGCTAATTTCAAACCATTATGTTAATACAGCTAGCTAGGCAATGGCTGACAGGGGTGGGGTGGGTTGTAACTCTACCATCCCTTACATACAACGAATGACACTTTCTTGATTTTCATACTTTTATAATGCCTTGGCTGTGGGAAAGAAGCAAGCTAGTCAGATCAGTGGCGAAGGCACATGGGATCTGCCATATAACACATGGCATACTGCAAAACACAGCAGACGCTGAGAGAACAGGGTTCTAGTGATCTTCCCAGTGTAGGTTATTGGAGCATCAACAAATCATTAAGTTTTCTCTGAGGTGCTGGAGGAAGTGCTGGCTGACTATTTGACTCCACGTGAGGTAAGCATATGACAGGTTAGAGAGAGAGAGAGAGAGAGAGACATTGTTCTGCATTGTTCTTTTATTTTAATAAACCGCCTTTTGAAGCATATCACATGGCATGGCCTCTGTTTTTGCTTCTTTAACTGTTACAACCTACCCCATCATGTGTTACAACCTACCCTGGTAGTGGGGTCGGTTAAGGACCATCATGTATTTCACATCACCTCACGAGGCCTGTGCTTCTTGCAGAAGTTTGAATTGGTGCCATCTGTAGTTAACAAATGTGGCTACTTTGTATGAAAGTTTGAGAATTTTAGCTCAAACACTCAGTGAGTTACAGGTGCTAAAGCAAAAAGTGTTACAACCATACCCGGTCTCCCCTACAATTGAAACAAACAAACAAACAAAACAAAAAAAACAAAAAATGTCACTGTTTGAACAGGAAAAATCAGGTAACGCAGCTTTAAAAGATAAAAAAGATATCCAAAGTCCCCTCTCAACAAAGTGAAGATGATGCTCAGTTCCTGTCAATTTTGTCTGAAATGCAATTCCTGCATTTTTATGCATAAATGTACTATTTCTGTACGAAAATGTTAAATAATAGAATACTCGCAATGCTTTTCTAAAGGAAACTCACCATACCGTTGTAGTGGTGGAGCGTGCCTCATTGGATTACAGCATTTACTGTAGGCTACTTCAGGAACTACTGCAGGTTCCCATGGAGATAATGACGTCAGAGTAAATGACATTAACGTAGGCGATGTAGGCTTACACAATGGCTTACACCCGTCTTTTGGGAACATGTATTTTTTTTTTCTTTACATCCCTTTGCATTAAACTTCAATGTTTCAGTCAGCTCATAGCATTGAGTTGCCTTGTGTACGAAATGCGCGGTATAAATAAAGTTGCCTTGCCTTCATAGACTGTTGAAGATTAATTCAAACTAATTCAACAACATTTATAGAAAGTAGTGTAATTTCGCTCTTAGGTATACTTAACACTATATTTACGGACAATAGGCTATTTATCTCTTAACAGAATTGTTGCAGTTGCACCTGCTTGATAAGATCAATGCAATGATCCGGAAGCTGCACAATACCTGGTAAACAGCGCCCCTTCAGTTTAAACCCGTGATGACTTTCCCGACCGCCCCTACACCGCCGTCTCTCTATGAACAACAAAAAGAAGCTGCAAAAGACTCTGATTTCTGCTGGTACCTGAACAAGTCATGTATTTAACCGAGCACTAGCTATATGTTTCCCGTCGTGTTCGAGGCTGTAAACCCAGAAAGATGCCACAGAAAACACTGGGATCCTTTGTAGGTCTGCTTTGGGCTGGGACCTGTCTGGTGCAGGTAAGCCGCGTTCGATGCTCTTTGGTTCGGCGTTATATGCAGGCAAAGCCGCGGACTGTGGGTTGGGCGAAGGCCGAGTTTTGTCTCCTCCACAAAGGACACGGAACGGCTTACTACTAACACTCAGACTGACAGCACTTTATTAGGCTTATTGTTTGACTATTAACCCTAGAGGGAAAAATAAAACAAAGTAGACACAGGGGTGAACCGGCTAACCTAGTTTTAAATCACACACAACCGTTAGCTTTTGCTAATAGACAACCGGCATTATGTTCATTTATGGTTAAAGCTAGCTTGTAGAATAGCTTGGTTGACTGTATTTGGCCCGGACTTTTAAGAATAAACACCTTAAACGTAGCGGGGATGTGTTTTATATAATATTTAAAACTTTGTAAGAGTTTACTTGATTGTCTAAATTGGTATTCCAATACCCTGTTGTTTTTCTTGTAGGCAAAGGAGTTCTGTTTTGGGGTAAATAATGAGCAGTATCGATGTGAGATGGGTTACTGTTGCGGGGAAACAGAATGCTGCACGTACTACTATGAGCTGTGGTGTGAGTATGATTATTGTCCCATAAAGTAAATGTAGCAAACTCCGTTATCTATATTTTTTGGCTGAATACACATAATGCAGCGATGGAGAAGTTCTACAATTCTAAATAAGGACCCTAATTGTAAAGCATGTCTACTCCTCCTCCAGGGTTCTGGCTTGTTTGGACTCTGATTATCATGCTCAGCTGCTGCTGTGCCTATCGTCACAGAAGAGTCAAGATGCGTCTCCAGCAAGAGCAACGTCAGCGTGAGATCAGCCTAATGGCCTATCAGGGGGCGTCCAGCGCCTTTATTTCTCCCCCACCACTTAATCTGAGTAAGTGCTTTAAGATTTATTTATTATTTTTTGAATTTGCTAATTTCTTGAAGCGTTTGAAACTGACAAAGAGGCCTCCTTGTAAATTAACCAATCTTTCCTTTACCAAAAGATTAATATCGAATTATATTCACCACACTATTATTTTTTATTTTTACTTGATAAGGTTGAACACTGAATGAATCACTGTTCATGTTTTATATAAAATCCTCTATACATGTATGTTTACATTTTTGTAGGGTTTTGGAATGACTGCAAACTTCCTGACTATGAAGAAGTGGTAGGCCACCCCCAACACCACCGCCTCCTTATTCAGAAAACCCTCCAGATGCTGCTCAGGTAAATTCCCCACCAGTAAACCAGTCACACACAGCCTCTGAAGTCGAGGACGTGGTTGGCACTGATGCTTCAGCCAGTACATCACAACAGGGAGCCTTACCCATGCCAGTCCAGGCACAGTGTCTCTCTGCGGACTGTGGAGACGGGGGAGAAGATGAGGACCTCAGCACTCGTCGCCGTCATGTCACAGGCGATTCGGGCATCGAGGTATGTGTGTGCCAAGTGGACATGGATGAGAGCTCTGGGATTGAGGAGGACAGTGATGAAGAGCACCGCATGTGTAAGGCCACAGGTGGGGGCTACTGCTCAGCCCGACAGCAGCAGCCTTTCATACCTAAAGAGCACACTGCCGAGTTGCCTGGCCAGAGTGCAAACACCAGCTCAGACGATCATATGGTGTGAACCAAGGTTATACTAACTAACCATAGGACAACAAAAGCTGCAGCCATTATTATTACCACTGGGAATGTCGGTTATCTTTTAACACATGGACAAGAGGGTGTTGATGATGAAAATTGAGCTTTAAAGAAGACAAAACGGGGAATTTAAATATATCCAAGTCATATTTTCTTCTGTTTTTTAAATGAGAAATATTGTGGTTTGATCCAAATTTTAAGAACTAACCAGAGACAAAAGGGAAAATTGTCACTTGCAGAAGCTTACTCTTTCTGATTCCCCACCTTAAATAGGGTTGCCATGTTTTATTTGTTGTCACGCTGGTCCATTGAGAAACCTGACATTTTTATTTCCACTAGCTTCCTGCATTTAACATGCTAAATTGGTTGACAGCATTTCCCCGCCTCTCCTTTACAACATGGCAAAGGGAGACATAAAGGCTTTGGAAGACACTGGATAAATATACAACAGGATGCTTTTTGTTGTGTGGTGTGTACATGAGAGGTTATGCGTGGCCTGTGAAATCTGGGACACAGCTGCAGTGATCTCAGCTCTGAGGTCATGGTAACCAGCATCTGGTGTGAAGCCCATTGGGACATCTAGAATAGGGCACATGAGTAAAATAACCCCATAGTACAGTAAAATGATAGTTGCAGGTTTTTTTAATTATTTTTATTATGTATAATTATCTTTAACATTGCAGTTTTTATATCAGACTTTGTTTCAATGGCTTGTGATCAGAAAGGAGCATGGGTGTTTGAGTAGTTTGCTTACACATGTATGGACTGAATGCATGGGATTTCCCGCAGTGCATCTGTGTGTCATAAAAATAGTAACAACGGAGAGGGTGTGGCCTGCCACCAAATGTAATCAATAAAAAAGACTTGTGGTGGCCTCAAGCTATGTAGATAGTTCTGTTGAGTTATGCCCTCTGTGCAGCAACCGCTCGAATGTTTATGAAAAACATGTTTTTATACATAACCAACTGTGCTTTAGTAAATGTCCCAGGCGTCACTCACCATTTCATCAGTGCTTCTTCTGAGTTTCTGGTGTAAAAACATTTTAATTGTTTTTTCATATTAACCCAAAGGTGGGCAGGACAGTGGCGTAAAGTATAGCGGTTATGTGTGTGATGTTATAACATAGCAACAGCATGGCAGTTAGCATTCCATCTCTGCAACAGCAGCAAATCGAGTGGAAATAATTTTTCATTGATTTTACACTCAATTTGCGATGTTGAAGGTTCTATTTCTGTTCAGATTTAAATACCTCCTGTAGTGTTTAAATATTTGAGAATGGTTCCACTAAAAGCACTGCTTTTGGCATTGTTTTTTTGCTTTTTAAAACATTTAATTTAGTCCTAAAGCAGATAGTGGTGAATCCAACTTGATATATGAACAAATGTAATGGTACTATTAGTGGAGTGCGTTCTTAGTTCTCTTCTTTTGGTTGTGTCTGGAACGTACAGCGGTATGTTCAGCTTTGGTCCAGTTAAAGAATGTATTTTTAATGCACGCTTGCTGTTAATTAGTTTATGTTGCTGACCTCTGTATTCACATAAAAAATAAATAAAACACAGATTAAATGTTAGTTCCTATAGGATACAAATGTCCTGTATAGTGTGTCTATGGGCACCTGGGCACCAAATGAAACCCCATAGAATCATAAATTGTCCTGTTTATGTCGGTGATAAATTAGGCATTTTAAACCAATAGAAACTAGGGAGCCTTTTTCCTTCGCTTAATTCTCTGAGGTTGTTAACCTACTTGGTTTTCAATATTATTGACAAGAATCTAATATGTGGTGGCGTTGCCATGAGGAAGGAGTCCCCAACTCGTGATTCGCATCACCAGAGCATTTTCATCTTTACTATATTTAATATATGATTTAACAATTAAATAAACAATATAATGAAACATGCAGGCTGTTAATGTTTCACGTTTAGACCAAGAGCAATCACTGCAAATGTCCGGCTTTGGCTAGAGAGGACGGTAAAGTTTCTGGACCTAGAGCAGATTAAAATGGAGACCCCAGCCCCAAGTCAGTTTCATTGTATATAACACATTAAAGGAAAGATGCAGGAAAATGAGGAACCAACATTAAATACTGTGTATTGAAAGTTTTATATCATTTATTGTTCTCGTTTGCAGGTTACATAATGCATGGTGAGTGGTTAGAAAAACTTTGTACATTTTTTGATTACATACAAGATTCAAAGTCTTTTACAGTAATACATGAGGATATTTTAGTTTTTGTGTTTTTTGTTCAAATTATTTTACTGAAAACGTCTGTGAAAAAAAACATTTCGGAATAAGATTTTAAATATTATATACACCTTTTTAACTAGATATCTTTTGATACGGTATGAAATTAACTTTTTGAAATTCCAACCTTTGATATGAAAGCTGAAAAATTAAAGAATACAAGTTAAGCAAGCCAACTGATCTTAAACATTAGTTAAGTTTTATTTGGCGTGTATTTGCAGAACTCGCAGTAAAAGATGGACACAAAGAACAAATGCCTCACACAACTGCCACATAAAATAATTGATTTTTTTACCCCGTTAGTAATCAGTAATACTGTACTATTCTGATCTGTCTTGTGTGTTTGATTTCGCTTAAATTCTTTGCTGTGAGGGAAAAGGATGTGGCTTTTAACATTTTCTAACCACATGATTTCGATGCAACAGTTGTTTTTCATTTTGCTCATCATGTTCATTCTTGGTCAAAGTCGAGTGAGGCTCTACTAGCGTGTGCTTTGGTTTAAGTTTATAGACATTTGCTTGTGGCATTTTCTAACATCAGCACTGTAATATGTGGAAAAATCTCTTGCATTGGTTGACTATCTTTTTTTCCTCCCCAAAGGTGTGATCTTGACATGTGTTCTTGATGTACACAGATTTGTTATTTCCCGAAGTGCATTGTTTCTACATATGTACATGTTTACCCAGAAAAAGGGCTATAACTGTTAATGTGACATCCAATTACTAACCAATTGTTTTCATGTGCAGCCCCCTCAGATTTCAGAACCTAAGCAGTGTATGGCCATACCAGGTCAGTGAGTGGTTGAAGGAGTTTGTTGGCGCGGATGAGTTCAGCCACATTTACGATTGCTATATGTATACCTTGCCACCACCGGTGTGAATGAAAATCCCCCTTCCCTTGTGTTCCCCTTCGCTTTGGGTGACTTGTCTTCTGAAAAGCACTATACAAATAAGATTGTTTCTACTCAACGGGCACAACCAATTGAATTTTTACCGGCAGCCAGAAGTCTCAGCACCGTGTGTCCTTTCCATATTTCTGTATTGTTTTCCCATGCTCAGGGTACCTTGATACAAAAATATGTGGTACAGCAGCTGAACCACACATCACACATCTCGATAAGCCAAAGGAAATCTGTTAGTGTGAATCTTCTTAATACTTTCCTATTAGTTGGTTGCTCTTGGCTATGCAAAAACTTGACAAGACTGTTGAATGCTGCTCCCCTTTCCCCCCCCCCTTTTTGTGAGTGCTAGTATGAGCAATATAAATGTTCACTTTCTAACTTGTGGCTCTCTCCGCAGAAGTGTAATAATCCTGGATTTGCGTGTAAACATATGTGTATTGTATGCGGCGTGGCAGTGGTTTCAATATTTCTATTGTGAGAAATTCTGTTCTTCCCCAATTATACTTCTGACTTGTGTTAATATTTTCTTTAGATGTTACTGGGTGAAGATTGTAAGAGTTGTGTTGACTTACATGGTGTCCCGTGTGCAGACATTTTTGGTAATCATTATGAGTGTGTTTTTCTTTCTGTTCTGTCCATTATTTCAGATGAAATGTCTAACATTGCCTTTTAATCCAGTTATTCAATCGCTATTACTTTTCTAAATGTGTACTTATGAATGACCTCAACCTGGAACACAGTCAGCAATCTGTAATCCTGACCTCGAAAGTCCCCAAACGTCGGTTGCACATTTTCACATGATAGATGGAGGTGCCATGGTTTCTATTTTGTTTTGTTTTCTGCCAAAATGAAATGCCCTGGGTAGTAGCGGATGAACCCAATTGTTCAAGTTGTGTAAATCTTATAATGAATGCACTGAGTGAAGACGAGCTTTGTTGTTTTAGTAAAAAAAAAAATCTGTGTACTCTTTAGGTCATCATTTGTATTTTATTTTTTATAATAAAAACATTGACTCTCTATTGACTGACCTGTGTTTATAGAGAACTTTTCGAAACTGCACCCATCTTGTCTTTGTGTGGAACTGTGAGCTTTGATTGACAGGCTATAGAGCACTGTAAAGGAGACTGAGCTACCATCATGGATTCTCTCTCGAGTGACTCCTATAATACATTCAAATATTTCTTACTGTTTATAATATGCATTGCCCTCCCAAAGAGTGTAAGCAAAACATTTAAAGGATCCAAGCATTGAATGTTAAAAAGTGTTTGAGGTGGTTTGTAAAACGTTAAAATTATACATGAAGTTTATAAAATTCAAAAGTTTCTCTTTTCTATGTACTATAACTTATTGCAGAAATATAAAAACTATATTGGATAGCATGGATGCCAACAAATAAAGTAATGGAACAAAAAAGATTTCTCCCATAAGAATTAAAAAGGCAAACTCAATTGAAAACAAAAGCTAACCAGTTACTCAATGTTGAAAATATTGAGTTTACTACTTCTAATATCAACACGATGTTTCTAAATGGATATGTCAAAGTGATGTTTTAGAAATAGTAGCCTATATAAAAAAAATCCTCCAATTGGTTATTGATATGTGGCTCATCAAGTAGGTCCTCCATTGTGGCATTGTTTCCGATCAAATGAAAATAGCAAGTGATTAAAATTGACAAAAGTGGTAACTACTTTTACAGACAAATTTCACTGGTGCCACAATTAAAAAAATATATATATTAGAGAAACTGTTGGAAATTAGTCTTGATGCTTTTATCAACAAATACGATTTATTGAATCGTTATAGGCAAACTTGTGATGCAAGGGCTACATTAGGTTTTCAAACTAATTTCAAGCACGTACAATTCTGAATTTGACTTATCACCCAAACACATTGTACAAAAGTCCAACAACATAGCAACAGTTATGTAGTATCTTTCTTCAAGTCAGTGAAAGTATTGACAATGCTCTCACGTTATGTGGTGAGGTTTAGCGGGTCAAATTGAAGGGCTAGGTGGGCTACATTTGGCCCCCGGGCTTTAGTTTGCCCACCTCTACTTTAGAAGCAATCGTTTAACATCCTTAGCAGTGATGGAATTTGAAATATGCTGCAACAGCTTTATACAGTCGGTATATTTGTTGATTGGAAAGAAATTGGACAAAATATTACAATCGGTATAGAAAATGTTATGTTATGGATGGACTAAAATATACTTCTTTAACCGGATAATAATAATAAAAAGATTAAGCAGATGGATGAGTGATTACCTCAAGCATGTATAAAATGAAAGATATTTTGTCTGAAAGGCACCAAATAGATGATTTTTACAGGATAATGTACATTATTCATGCGGTAAGCATCAACCACTGTATGGTTTAGCATATTCCTTTTTTGGTTGAAATATTTTTTGTTACTTAGCCTACTTGAAAATCACCAATCAACCACAAATAAACCATTCATTCAAATACATTTTGATGAATTGCGTATAAATCTGTAGTAAAACTTGTTTGATGTAATAAAACTCTGTAAATGATTTTCTTGTGGCCTACAACCTTAAAACAATTAGATGTTTAGCATATATTGACTGTTCTATTTAATTTCACATATATTTGTTTATTAAATTGAGAGGTACAACCAGCAAACACTACTATAAAAAAAAAAAAAGATTTTCATAATAAATAGTCACATTACGGTCTATAATCTGGAGGAAAGTAGCCCACCTGTAAAAAGCAAGTGAGGCGTGGGGGAGTGCAAAGCAGGGTTCACTCCTGACACCTATTGAAGAAACAAAAATCAAACTGAATAGCTTATTTTGGCTTTAAGACAGAACGCCACAGACTTGTGAGGTCTTGTAAAATAAATAAATATACTATATGCACAAGTGCATGCAAATACAAGCATTTCAGTATTACTTTTAAATATTCTGTGTGGTTCCTGGAGGGACTGTCTCTGAGCTGGCTGGCCTCGGGTCCCCCAGAACAGCTGGAGGAGGTGTGCGTGGACTGGAAAGTCTGGGCATCTTTGCCGAGACTGCTGCCTCCGCGACCCAACCTCCATGGATACAGTGGAAAATAGATGGATGGATAGATGGTTCCTGGAGGAATCTGTTCAATTTGTCTGCGTAAGCACTCAGTCTTAAGAAACAGCTCTGGCACGCCTGTATACACAGGAATAAGTGGTCTGATGGGTCACATGAGCTGACCGCGTTAAAAAGATTAAAGAATTCAAGCAATAACAGTAAAGCAATTAGACATTTTACATTTCACAACACATTTCAATATATATAACACATCAATATATAATGTGAACTGGCACATCTGTGTGGACCATAGCAACCAGTGCACGAAAATACAGCATAATACCAACAACCCAAATTTTGCATATATTCACAGAGAACTTAACACAAAACAAACCCTAACCTACATCAGCAAGACATCAGGATATCTCAAAAATAGAATTTCTAAACATAGGGCGACACGGTACCGCACTGATTAGCGCTCTCGCTTCACAGCAAGAAGGTCCCAGGGTCGACTCCCACCTGGATGGGGCCTTTCTGTGTGGAGTTTGCATGCTCTCCCCGTGTCTGCGTAGGTTTCCTCCAGGTACTCCGGTTTCCCCTACCACCAAAAACATGTACAATAGGCCAGGATGAATGATGTGTGTGTGAATGAAGGATGGTGGTCAGAGGGACCTTTGGCGCAGATGTGTGCAATCGCGACAATGCTTCTGTCAGAAACTGGAGCTGCTAACGTAGCTTACCTCCACCAAGTATGGAGTGAACGTAAAATGCTCTCATGTAAAGCGCTTTGTGACCATGTCTGTGAAAGGCTATA
The DNA here is from genome assembly GCA_007210695.1 of Neogobius melanostomus. Lineage (NCBI taxonomy): Eukaryota > Metazoa > Chordata > Actinopteri > Gobiiformes > Gobiidae > Neogobius > Neogobius melanostomus. The sequence continues at coordinate 2,238,767 of VHKM01000221.1, read as the reverse complement.
TAAATAAAGATCTTCTTCAATTTAACATACATGACCAAGATCCTACAAGCCCTGTAGCAGTACACTTCTCACAATGAGAGCACATTTAGGGAATTGCACAACTAAAACTCTCAAACAGAGGCCCATTGAAAAGAGAAGCCTTCTGGATATGTATACTCTGGATATACAGAGCTGAGAGCCCTAAAGGCCTTTTTTATAACTTGTACTTCTATGCTCACACCTATACTCCAGCGTTTGTATATTTGTTTGTTGTTTAATTATACTTTCACTGCAGTAGTGTTGTCATGATTGTAAATGTTCTATCCTGGGGTATCGTATCTCTGTAAATATTTGTACCTACATGTAAATATTTGGAAATGTTGGTAATATCCTGAATTTTCTTTTACTATGATGTGGTTGCTCTGGTCCACTGCTTTCAGATGTGCCAGTCTATATTGCTTTCCTGTTATTGTCTGAATTCTTTAAACTTTTTAAAGTCATACTTTCATCTCTCGGTCATATAGAAGTTGTCCATCTACTGACAGTGTCGCTTTGGATGAGAGACGAAACATCCTGCATTTCAACTGCAGAGTACGGATGATGACTCAGCAACCTTCATCTGGCATCCATTAAATTATAAAACAGGAACCCACAACTTCATGGAAATGTGGCAGGTATACAGTATCACACAAAACATCTGCAGCTCTAGAAATCTTGCTCTCAATGGTAAGGCTGAGCTGGTGTGCTTCAGGTAGAAGTTGCCAGTCACACTTTCTGTAGATCATTAGCAAATTTGGAGAATGGCTTTTGGTTACACCATGTCTAGTCATCTCCAGAGCCAACATTATTCTCACACATCGCAGATGTGCGTCCGTTGGGTCAATAGAAGCGCTTGCGTCTTGTCTCGCGCCATTGACCATAGACCACTAATCCAATAACGATTAGAAAAATACTACCCAGCATAGAAAAAAGCACTGTGAAAAAAATGGCTATGCTGCTCATCCCCTCTTCATTTTCACTCACTGTAAAACAGATATTTTATGAACAAACCATTCGCAGACAGTGACAATAATGAAGACTAAAACATTGCTTACATCGTAGTAGTTCTAGATTATCAACACTTGGTATTGTTACTTCCTCTTCATCCAGATATTTTTTACTTAGCACTGTGATTTGATATAGCTTCATGGAAATTATGTCATGATTATCTACAAAGCAAAAAGTTAATTATTGGTCATCATTGGTTTAGTATTTGTGTGGGGGTATTTGTTTGCGGTTCTGTGTTTACCTGAAAGGTCTCCAGTCAATGCTGAAGCTCCAAAGTAGTAACCTAGAGGCAGGCGCACTCCTGGTATGTCCAAGCAGTCCCTCCACTCATGCTGTCCATCTATGTCTATCATTACCTAATAAGATTAAATAATGTTCAGACTTAATGGTTTTAATATTTGACCTGGACACTGGGAACTGTGTGTGCTTCTTACCGTTAGCCTATGATTGACGTATCGAATGAAAAGAAAAGTATCATGTTTGAGGTTGCGGACCATGGCATTGCAGCCTCCCAGCTCACTGGGCCGACCGTCTCTTTCATGGTCGTAACTGATGGTGCCATTACCAACCATGGCCAAAACAAATGGAAAAATCCTCTTGATGCCGCAACAAAACATTACATTGTCTTTTTTATTATTCAGTGAATTTATAAAATAACGATATTTACATAATAGTCACCTGGGTGCGAGGAGTATATCTTTTCTTCTGAGCCTGTTTTCAAAGACAATAATTGAAAAAGGGAAACAAAGTGGTCAATGTTTAAATGTAACGTAAATCCTAACTTTTTTTTTCTTATTATCATTTGGCCGCACATGCCTCCAATAGTTTTTCCTCATTTGGATATGTATCAACAAACACACCGAGACCAGTGAAGTTGTCCTTGTTTCCAAATACAGGACCTGCCAAGGACAAAATAAAGACATTTACTTGCACAGTACAGACACAGAATATCCTGCGAGTTATCATAGTAATTAGACCTTTCTGCATTCTTTCTTTGGTGTACCAAATTGCCAGACCGTCACCATTCAGGTTCTTCTTTCCCTGACCATGAATTTTAAAGTGCACCTGCATCTCCCAGTCTTTAAGATGACAAGGCTGGAAACATAAGTCAGACATTATACGCAAATAAATTACAAAAAAACAAATCTGTGATATTATTAGTAATGTTTGTGGCTTTAGCCTGACCCACAAACTACTACATTTATTACTAAGTAAGTATATATATACCAAGTATAAACTATTTTCACTATTTCTAACATTTGCAAAACCAGGGCTACTTTAGAACTGCCAGTTGACAAACAGCCCATTTCTTTTTAATTGTTAATTTTTCCTATGTGTATTTAACGTAAGCAGACAATACATAATACATGCTGTAACTACACACTTTAAAGATACATATAGATAAACTTTTAAACATTTACAGAGAAGTACTGATAAATTAGCCACTCACCATGCGGCTCCACACCGCCCCCTGCCTACTTTGCATGTCAGGTGTGAGCCGCACCTGCTCAGTGGTTACCATGGCGTCCCCCATCAGCTCCCAGTAGGAGGAGCCAAAAGATCCCACAGCTGGAAAAAGACCCCTCATCATCATCATAACACGAGTTGACACAGCACAAATGCGTGAAAGCGGTTTAATGCAGCCAATGAACAACAATAAAGAATCAGCACTTGTAACATTAAACTTTCAACCAACAAGAAAATAGGGGTTCCATTTGTTACTTTACACAAACAGACAAAGAAGGAAGTGAAAACAAAATAAAAAAGTCCACTTTTCCGCATCACAATCACAGAGCTATACATTCCTAAATAGCATACAGAAGCGGTTAGGCTACCTTGGTAAGGCTTGGAGAGAGAGAACTCTCGCTTTAAGAATTCCTCCATCTCGTGGTCATCGTCAGAGAAACTGCAACCAATGTGTAAAAACGTAATAATTAAAGTGCAGTATAATATAAAATACATTCTGGCGCATCTGAATAAGCTGCTAAACATTTTAGAATGGCTCAGATGCTCGTTCGTGCTACTGTCAGCAGCCATTGCGGTCAAAACACACGCTTCCATGCGATGCTCCTATTGGTTCATCGTATTGCATGCCCGATTTCCATTGGAATATTTTTGACGGTCGGTCCCACCCTAGCCTAGTACTTTCTCTGAGTAACATTATAATCTTTGAGTAAAACAATAGAATGGTGACTAGTTTTTATAAGTAATGATTGCATATAGTATTTGTATATGTATATATATATATATATATATACACAAAATAAATAAACAATAATAATAATAACAACCATAATACTAATAATAATAATAAATACTAACTCTCATTAGAGTATGTTCTGGCAAAATGTAATTGCTTTTCATTTTCATTACACAAGCTGCTAGCTCTACGTCCAGAGGCGTGCTGGCCATAGGGAGAGTCGGGACGTTTCCCGGTGGGCCGCTCGGTTCCGGTGCTTCTGGGCCGGGCCACCAGAATAAAATAATGAAATAATAACTCACTATTCCAGGCCTAAAGGCTTTAACTGGGCTGCAGCAGGAGCATGAGCTGCTGTTCCAGATATAAATGAAGTAACACAAGCGTAATTGTCATGGAAATCTATCAAAATAACGACTGATGAATGAAAATCTGAAAAATATTTGCATCGAACTTTTCATTCTTGCGGCGGGGAGATACCATTTCATATTGAACTAACTCAAAGGGGTGTTTAAGTGGAACACCCCTCCGCTTTAGTTCAAGTTGGTGCAGTCCAATCCAGCGGAGACAAGTGTCTGCGCGAGTTAAGAGACTAAAAGGCAGTGAAAGGTAGAAAGGTGGTCAAATAAATGTTTTTATCTACATAACTTGTGCTGATTGTGGGTTTGTATTAGGCTCAGACTGTGTGTGCAGCGGCCCATGTGAAAAGAGAAATTGTTAGAAAATTGTCAATGTGTGGTATTTGATCCAGCGACCTCTTGTACTTGAGACCAGCGCACTATTAAGGAGCCATACGGAGTCTTCTCCAAATTCCCGGGCTGAAATTAGGTCCCAGCACGCCCGTCTACGTCTTACATACTTCTAAATTGTCTTTCAAGTCTCATCAGATTTCCATCTTGCAAAATGTAAAAGCTTCTAATTATCAATGCTGTCAATCTTACGGTTAATGCTGAAACTTGCACTGTTGAATTTTGCAACAACATTACTAATGTAGCCGGAATGTAAATTATGGGGGTAGACACTTATAAGCTTTCTTGCTTCTTGTTAATTTATTTATTTCCTACTCTGCAACTAATGTAAATGATGTAAATAATCACAATGTAAATAATGTAAATAATCACTCAAATAAATCCAATCAATCAATCAATCAATCAATCAATCAATCAATGATGGTTACAAATTAGTAAAAAGCAAAGTGGTCAGATTTCTCTGTTGACTGTAGGCTGGACTCTGATCTGTAATGTTAGAGTCTGTTTTCCACAGCACAGATCTATGCACATCACACAACTGGTCCGTTTTGCAAGAACAAGATTAATATTATTTTCCTCTTCTTGCAACAATCCAAAACTGCCACTGGAGTGCGCCACTGGGGCACGTCTGAGACCAGGAAGGGATTCAGTAAACACCCCCTTCACTGTCACCTCTTACTGTAGACTTTTTCAACACTACATACACGTAACGTAAAAATAGCATCGGGGGATGGAGTATAGAAAGACATGGATTCCACTGAAGAAAACCTCGCTAAAAAGGTCGATATCTACCGTGACACATGGGTTCGCTTTCTTGGTAAGGGCATATCTTTATGATATTTAATGTCGTACAAATAGGCAACCGTACTATTTTAGAGAGTCCTTTTACCCTTCGTCCATGAACAGTCCTGACCTCGCCGCGCTAGCTAAGATAGGTCAACACAACTTCCTTTTCCTTGAGCATTGCAATGAAAACATGGATTTGATTGACTATTTCGTATAACCAGAAAGAATTCAGTGATGGATTCACGATGCTAATACTTTTACATTGCACAAATGTATATATTTTCCCTTGAATGTCAGTGTATGTAGCTTGGCCAACAGTGAGAACAAGTTGAGGCGGTTGTCCGGAAGTGCGCCGTTAGTACAGCTGTACTGTAATAGTCTCAACTCAAAGCAAACTACAGCGAGCATTCATACACCAATGTACGCAGACACTGGAGGCAAGGTGGGTGAAGTGTCTTGCCCAAGGACACAACGACAGCGTGCACCTTCAGGAGGCGGGATTCGAACCCCCGACCTTCCGATCATGAGACGACCCGCTCTACCATCTGTGCCACCGTCGCCCAATAGGCTTGGCCAAGGCTCATTCAAATGCAGCTGGTAAATTCAAACGTATGACCTTTAAACATAAGATAACGTAAAATAAAGACATTTGTAAAAATGTGTAACCATGGACTCATTTCAAAGTGCAGTGTAGCTACTGTGTAAGACTGAGCACAAAATAAAGATTTATAGCAACTCGACGCTCTCGACAAAGGGCACTGCTATGAGGCAATTTATTTATTTATTTGTTTATTTGGTAGGGACAGTGCAATTGCCATATTGTCAGCAGATGGCGCTATTGCTATTGTATCATGTAAAACGTTTTAAGATAATATGTATTAGTTTAAAAATATTAAATTAGATTGTCAACACAAAAACTTAACACTTTTGACTTTCACACACCTTACTTGACTTTTGCAACAAGTTTCACACTCATTCATGAAGGAACTCCAAAATACATCACATAATAGGGTACAGTCATAGGCAATAGGCATATACAAGCTTCTTAAGAAAATATGTATAAAATATTAAAACCGGTTGTCAACGTAAAATCTCAACACATTTGACTCTCACACACCTCACTTGATGTCTGGCTATCCTAATTTTATCGGGATTATGAGTTTTTATATAGTGGTTCACAGAGGCAGGTAGTACTCTGACTGTGAGTAAATATTTAAATAGAAATGCTTCATTTTGATCTATTAAATAGATGTAGATCGTCTTGTGTTCCTTGTTCTTTAGAATTAACGCCACATGATTTTATGTTTTGTTTCACACAATTTATGGCGTCATTGAAAATAAATCAGACGTTTTTGCTCAAACAGTTACTCAGTAGGAGTCACAGTACTCGAGTAACAGTTTCGCCAAGTACTTTTTTACTTTTACTTGAGTAATTGTTTGGATCACTACTGTTTACTTTAAATTATTTCAAAGTCACGTTACTCTGAGTAAATATTTTGGCTTTTCTACCCTCCTCTGGAAGGTTTACATTTATTTATTTATTTATTTTGATTTTATTTTGGGTTTTATGATCCTTTTGGTCATTTAGGACCAAGTGACACTTTTATTTACAGCTGATGCTGTGATGCAGTGCTCTTTAGCACTAACAAGTTAGTCAGCTACAAGAAGCACTTGAGACTGTCAGACAGACATGACCACTATGACATTTAGACTCACTGCTATTCAGTGCTTAATTCGGTCCCCGTTTCAGTTTTTCAAGGTTAAGGAACCGGGATCTAATTTGGAGGATCTGGCAAAGGTTTGAGATGATCCAGGCTTAATGGTGTTCTGGCAACTGTTTTGGCCTTTTCCTCAAATCCATCACATCAGTCCAATAGTGTTCCTGAAACTACAAATTTACAAATGAAACACTGGTCACCTTACACAAATAATTGATCTTTGATCATTCAATCAAAATGTATTTGTGTAGCACTTTACAACATCCAAGCAGAGCACAAAGTGCTTCACAGAACACAATATAAATAGAGCTAAGAATAACAGTCAAAAAGTGCAATGTGTTTAAGATCTTAGAATTCTAAATTAGTGAGTCTTCGGTCGTGATTTAAAGACTGATAGTTCAGATATGGTCTGACTCTGGGGGAAGTTCCAGAGCTTGGGTCCAAACACAGCAAATCTACCCAGGGCATGCAGAGTGTTCTCAGACTTAATCATATTACACGTAGCTATTCATACAGACAGGAGATAGCCTATTTAAACATTAGCACAAAAACATTTAGTTTAAAGATAAGAGGTTATATGTTATATAGTTATATATTGTTATATAGATTGTTGAAAACTTTATTGGTCATACAAAAAATAACAACAACATTGCACTAATATTATTATCTTCCAGCCCTAAGCATAATGACTGCATAATTGCAAAGCTACAGCTTTAGGCTTCTAAAAAGCGCTTTCTTTTGGGGTTAAATGTGGATGACGACTTCTTTATGCATATTTACAAAGACAAAATCCAAGGCACTCTGTTTTATAGAAAACAAAAAACTAAGCTTTTTTGTCTATCAGACATTTACGCACCAACACCTTTAGGCCCAGCATGGCCTTCCTTAGGGTGCACAACATTACGAGAATTACAATAATGTTACTTACTGTTACGCATAAAGTATTATGTTTATGTAACTCTTGCATGTTTTACTTACAGGTTATGCCAATGAGGTTGGGGAGGCTTTTCGTGCCCTGGTCCCTGTGAGCCTAGTATGGGGCAGTTATGTTGTTGCCACTAGTTATGTTACTGCTGATGCTGTGGACAAAGGGAAGAAAGCAGCCAAGGCAAGATATTTTTGAATGCAAAAGTTACATCAAAAGAAATTCTGCAAAGACTGTTTTTTGGGTGTCCTTTTCAGAGTCACGGGGATAAACCAGGGAAGGCCACCCGTGTTGCAGTGGCTGTGGTTGACACATTTGTGTGGCAGCTCTGGCATCAGTCATCATTCCTGGTTTTACCATAAATCGTGTATGTGCAGCGTCGTTGCATTTACTTGGTAAGACCACCAGATGGCCCCTGTCAGTCCGCAAATGGACCACTACAGCTATTGGACTGTCCACCATCCCCTTCATTATTAGCCCTATAGACAGGTGAGGAGTCTTTGCAATACGTTTCACCAACAGTTGAATTCAGTAGTATTTTTAACAGCATCTTAACACCTGTAACATGCAATTGCCTTCAGATCAGTGGATTTCCTGCTGGATTCAAGCCTAAGAAAAGTCTATGGTGAAGGAGAGAAGCATGAGTGAGATTATTGGCCCACTGTGCAAAATGTTTCAGCTCTCAGGGTTTTCTGGGTTGGCCTTGCCATTGCAAAAGTTGGTGAACAAGAATATCACCAATTGCAAGATATGCATTTAACTTTCAGAATTATGTAGTTTTAGTTCATACTTATTTGGTGTTACTTGGAAAAGCTTTGAGCTTCTCCCTCAAAGGGAAATTGTCACTTGGTTCTGCAAACAGTTTATAGACTGAACCGCCTATTGAGTTTACACTGTAAAGACCCTTTATTCTCTCTGTAGTTTAGCTCTAAACTTTCAGATATGACAACACTTACCTCTTTTTTGTCCCTTTTGTCTATTTTTATCTGTTACAATTTCTTTATAAAGCGGCCTTTAATTTGTCTACTTGTGTTGGGTTAAGTTAGATGAATGGATACTTAATCCTTTTGGGAATCAAGCAAAATAGTTTATTGTGAAAAATAACGAATGTCTACAAAGAATGGCACTGTGAAATGTATGGGGAGAATTTGGTCACTGTCTGACAGCATAGGCTTTTTGTGTCAGATCAGGATGTCAGTAAAACAAATTCAAGACATCTTTGGAATTATACTGTACAATTAAAAGGGCACTGTATCTATGAAACTGTTTTTTTTTTTTGCATTTATAACCATGATCAGTTTTGGAAAGTGTTTGCAATGAGACATGAAATATTATGCATGTTAAACTTATAACTGTGACAACTGTCATTGTTTTTATTACATAAAGCCAACAATGTTTCAAAGACGTTGAAAGTCTTTTGAGAATGGGGACGACTTAGAGCCATAACACATGTTTGGGGGAACTATATTTGTATTACTTTTGTGCTGCATATAAATAACGGTTACATTCTGGGAAAATAGTTAAAGTCAGCCTTTGTAGCAGTTAGGGCATACTGAAAATATTTCACATTTATTTCCAAATAAATATTTTTAAAACAATATTGTCTTGCTGAGTTTTACTTCTGTGGTGATTTTACCAATAAACAGACAATTCAATTCTCTGGCTTGGGCATCTGCTTTATGATCCATCTCCACTCCTCTCTCAGCACACAGAGCCTCTGTGTGAAGCTGATGATTTGTCTTGTTTGAAAGAAGGGGGCACAGCTGATGCCAGTTTGCTAATGAAGAGGCTACATAAAGCTCAGAGACCAGACATGGAGAAGTGCAACCATGTTCACCACAGGGCTTGTGTTCTTGGCTCTTCTGGCCTCATCATGCGGTGAATCAGGTAAGAGGTAAACTAGGATTAGCTCATGTTTTATGTAAGAAAAGATAATATTTGTAGTTTTAGTAAATGGTGTTACTTCAGAATAGGCTACTGGAATTTAACGTAGTGCTGAAGTGTCTAAAATGTGCAAACCAATTCTTAAGTGCCCTGTGAGGGTTTGTTGAGTTGGTCAAGTCTGTACATTGATAGAGAACTTGAAACCATGCTGTAGATGATGGATTTTAATATATTTTCAAAAGTAACAAGTAAACTTTCAGCACACTTTGCTTTAGGCGAGTCTTTCAATGAGCTGGACCAGCTAATTGATGAGTCATTAAATAAAATGAGAATGCTAGATGCAGAGGAAGCTCCTTCATGGCCGGAAACCTATGAAGACATGTTGGGTCTCCCTGATGCAACCGCTTCCTCTGAGCCACAGATCACAAAAGAACAAGGTATGATTGTGGAAAACATGGTGTCAAATGAAATATTTCAACTTTGTTTCTCAACTTTTCCCCCGACTCTTTGTTTTTAGCAGGCAACTCTGCTGTGTGGAAGGTGCTGCTTTTTGTGACAGTCTTGCTGCTTACATTGGTGGGAGTTTTGAGCACCGTCTATTACCTGTGTGTTTGGAGAGGAGGCCGGATGCATTACGAGCCTCAGAAGGACATCTCTACTTGAACATCTGTGTTTGGTCTTTGTAACGCAGTTGACTTTACTATACCTACCTAATGAAGTGTATTAAAGTTTTGAGAATTGAGCCTTGAGTCTTTTATAATTTCCTACATTATTGGTTCTGAAGCTTCTCACACCCAAGTAGGCCTAAGACCAAATAAACTCTGCATGCCACCAGGTCAATTGTGCAGCCTTGGGCAGTGGTTCTTAAACTACAAGACAACAAATATTGGGGTCTTTAAGTACCACCAGTGTGGCAGACCATTGTTTATTTTGACCACCCATTTTTATTTTAACTAAAATGTAATTTAATGTTAAGATTTAGTAATTCTCAATTTTTGTTTTAGTTGAACTTTTATACTTTATCTTTAATCAAGGTCCTCTTACCTCTAGAGCTCCCCACATGAACAAAGCACAGAGGAGTTCCTTTGGCAGTGAATTCAAATGACACGAGGCTCTTTCAAACTTTCACTGGAAGAATAAAGGATTTTAGTTTCTCATTTAGTCTGAGTCTATCTGGACATTTTAGTCTGTCTAAAATGTTTAACTTAATTTAAATCCAATATTTAGTTGGCAATATGACTAAAATTCTGCCCCCCCAATGATTCAAAACCATTTTGTAATTAAGCCCTGACGAAGACCTGGTGGTCGAAACATGTTGGTTAGGCCATCCTAATAAAGGCCTTAAGTACTTCCTCGTGCTGTGCATATTTTGAGTGCCTGGGTTTGCTGCTTTTTTGAAACTTGGATCCCTTTCCCAAGGGCACCTGCACAAACATTTTTGGAATATACTGGGACACCTTGAGCAAGCAGTCTTTCTACCATTTTGTAATTGTATTTTTGTTTTTTCCTTGAAAAACACATGGTGTCGAAAGGCGTTGGCTGTCTAGATTAAATACAGGACTTTTACATTTTTGTACACGAAAGTGCCTTGGATGCCATTCTTGACCAGTTAAACTGCCACTACCCTCCTGGAACTGCCACCTTAGCGTGGTGGAGGGGTTTGAGCGCCCGAATGATCCTGGGAGCTCTGTTGTCGGGGGCTTCGTGCCCCTGGTAGGGTCTCCCATGGCAAACAGGTCCTAGGTGACGGGTCAGACAAAGAGCGGTTCAGAAGCCCCTTGTGAGAGACCAACAGGACCGGTTAGAACCGTGAGGCCGTCCTTCTGTGGACCCATCACCTGCAGGAGGAGCCATAGGGGCTGGTGTAATGTGATTTGGGAAACTCCAACAGCTGCCCCCACGACCCGGCAACGGATAAGTGGAAGAAAATGGATGGATGAATAAACTGCCACTTATTAATGCTGTAGTTATATATATATATATATATATATATATATATATATATATATATATAGTTATTTCATAAAATTAGGACTGCATGTAATTGTAAAAAAAAAGATACAATGTTACAATTGGCTCGGTTGCAACAAAATGGTGTAGACAGAGACCAGGTAAGTGCGCAAAGAGATTTATTTACTGAAGTTGACTGTGTTTCACAGGCCGCACCTGTGCAGAGGGAGGAGCAACCGCGAGGGCAGACTAATCACGCCCCAACCCCAAGACCAAAATATGACCCTTGGTTGCAACAATCAACTGATGAAAACAAAACGTACTTCTGTCTCGTTTGTTCAATGCATTTTTTAAAATTACTTATTATAAATAATGTACAAAATGTAACAATTCAGGCTCAACACAACTGGTCGTGTTAGAATGTAAAACAAGCAGAGGTGGGTAAGTAAGAGCAACGTTACTTTGAAATAATTTTACCCAAGTACAAGTAAAGAGTGGTGATCCAAAAAATTACTCAAGTAAAAAAGTGTTATGTTACCTGAGTACTGTGAGTATTGAGTAACTGTTTGAGCGTAAAAGTCTGATTTTGGTTTCAGTTGTGACATAAATTATGAGTAACAAAAATATCCTAATATTTCCAAAGGAAATGCCATAAAAAATTATATTTTTGAAGAAAAGGCGTCACAAAACTACATATATTTTATGTCGTCATGAAGCTTTTTTTAAAATTAAAATGTACTTTGTTACTCAAGTAAGATAGATACTTTATTACAATTTTACTTAAGTAGAAGTAAAAAGTACTGCATGATACTAATAATAACAGTTTATTTAAAAAAGTGACTCAAGTACTTGAACTTGCCTCTGAAAACAAGTATTAATCTACATTATGGTCCCTCTGCTCAGACCAGCTACACAGATGTCTAAGAAATGCCTTAGACTTTAATCCCTTCTAGTTTATTTTGTTTATTTGCTTGCGGTACAAATGACAGCCTTCACTAAGTTTTAGTGAAGGCTGTCATCCCCTCGCCCTGACAGACTCTCCCATCTCCATCGTGGACTCCTTCCATTTCCTGGACCCCAAATGGGAGCCAACCATCCGCTCCCTCATCAAGAAGGCCCAGCAGAGGATGTTCTTCTAGGAAACTTAACCTGCCAACCAAGATGCTGGTGCAGTTCTACACAGCCATCATCGAGTCCATCCTCTCCTCCTCCATCACCGTGTGGTACCTCGGCGCTACAGACCGGGACAAGCATCGACTGCAGCGCATTGTGTGTGCTGCTGAGAATGTGATTGGCTGTGTGAGCTCCCATCTCTCCAAGACCTGTTCACCTCCAGAACCCAGAGGCGTGTGGGTCGGATCACAGCTGACCCTTCTCACGCTGGACACGGACTATTCACCCCTCTCCCCTCAGGCAGGAGGCTACAGTCTATCCAGACCCATAAATCCCGCCACTTGAACAGGTTTTTCCTCTCCGCCATCAGACTCATGAACATGATCCAATAACTCTTTATCAGACTCATGAATGTAATAACCTGTTTTAGCCATTTGCATTATGTGGTATCATTTCTGCTCCCAATGCACCTGCACATCTGTGAATACAATCTCGCTGTTGTTTTATGTCACATTGTTGTCGTCTTATCATGTGTTACTTTTTAAAAATGTTTTGATTTCAATCTTCTTTATGCACGTCCTTATAGCCTTTAGTTTTAAAGTTTTTATATCTTATTTTTTAATCTATATTATGTGTTATATGTTTTGTGTTGCACAATTGTACCGAGAAAAAATCCTAGTTGTAATCCGGTTCCAAACAATGGCAATAAATACTAATCTGATTGTAATTCTGATGTTCTGTATCAGATGGTGACCCAAAAGACCCCAAATACCCAAGTTGCCCAAAGACCCAAAAGCAGGAGCCTTCAAACCATGTGAGCCACTGTCGCCCACAAATAGGCCCAGATTAATTTTACGCAATCCACCACTCAACTGTCCAAAGAACTTGCAAAATATGTCTATAGTTGCAGTTGTGCTTAACTTCCGAGCCTAGGAGCTTGTTTCAGCTCCCTCTGGCTTGTGGGTTATAACTGAAGTACATGTGAGACATTGCATGACTTGATTTCATACATTTCAATTGCTGCTCCTTTCACTTATATACGACGGGTTTTGTGTTCTGCTTCCCGGCCTTCGGCAATCACAATTCCTCTCATAAAGCTTCGTCTTGACCAGAATTATGGCAGAACGGGCAGAGAAGCAGTCCACAGCGAGAGTAATGTTTTAATTCAATGTCAAGCAAGCGAGTCCAGATCAATCCACAAACATTTATAAGTCCCCTTGAGCAATATGAGGCGGCATTAGGGGGCCCAAGGAGACAAAAAGCTGATGAATTGAATTAATCTCTTCTTCCATGATGGATGGAGCTGTTCGCAGGGGGTTGGAAAATAGGAGCATTGTTCATCTGTCACTGCGATTGCCATGTCCCTCTATGATTTGTGCCTGGACTGTGAAGGCACAAGTGGCTAAGAGAGACTTCCCTCCCTCCCTTCCTCCTCGCACTCGCCTGTTTTCCCAGCGTGCACTCGCCTCCACCCCCACGACATTCATATTCATACATTGAAAGATTCAGGCCATCGGTGGGTATTGCAATGAAACGCTCAGAGGAATTTAAAGTGCACATGTCAGACTATTTATTTTTAATTCATATTTGATCTGTTTCTTCACAATTGAACACTCACAGTTTATCAGCATAAAAACCTGTATTTGAGGGGAGTTGCTCTTTAATTTAAAAACTACACATGACATGCAGATATCTGAAATGCGTTTACTACCAATCAAATTAGCAATATCTAAAATATATACACAATGGGTGTGGTGGGGCTGGGGCAAAAGTCAGTGTTCTTCATAACCTACACTTACCTCTCCGAGCTCCTGCACTACCACACACCCATCTGTGCTCTATAATCAGCCCATGCATTAGGACCTTCTCTGTTACTCTGGAACTCCCGCCTTGCCCAAAATCAGAGACACATCCTCACTCACTTCATTCAAAACATCCCTCAAAACACCACCTCTTCAAATAAGGATTTAAGTAGCTGCTTATATTAGGGCCTTTTTGATTGCAACTTTTTATGTGGGGAAAAAAGGTTGTCATTTCTGTGTATTTTACCTTGTAGTGACCCAGTGGCTGGATGAGTGGTCAACATGGCGCCTTTACTTTCGATAATGGTGGTCTCTAAAATGCTCCAGGATCAATTATTTTGTAGCTTTTCTGGTGAGAGGGTCCGTCAGCAGTGAAAATCTTCCAAACAATTGATCCTGGACCCATGCTGACCATATAGCCACTCTACAAGGTCAAATACTACATCAATCAATCAATCAATCAATCAATCAATCAATCAATCAATCAATCAATCAATCAATACATCAATCAATACATCAATCAATCTTTATTTATATAGCGCTTTTCATACATACAAATATCAACTTTTTTCCACACATAAAAAGTTGCACCTTTTAATTGTCTTTGGGTGTCTTGAAAAGCTTTATACAAATACTTATTTTATTGTGTATCGGCTTCTTTTTAGTGGCTTCAACACAATACGTTTTGCTCGATGTGAGCAGTTGTCATTTTCTGGACCTCTTTGGCATTGTTACTAATGATAATGACATTGATATTGATGATGATAAAGTGTTACCATATATTTTCATTTTGCAGGGGCAGGGATAAAAAAAGTATGAAGTAAAAAAAAAAAGACACTAAATCAAACACAAAAATCAAACATACCATTGTCATAAGTTAATGCATAAAATGTCAGAGCTCACTGCGTTGCTGTGTACCACAGTGTGTGGAAGAAGAAGAAGAAGAAGAAGAAGAAGAACCTATAGCGCCTTTCACAGACATGGTCACAAAGTGCTTTACATGAGACAATTTTACATTCACTCCACACTTGATGGTAGTAAGCTACCTCTGTAGCTTCAGTTTCCCCTGGGGGAGACTGACAGAACCACTGTTGCAAATGCACACATCTGCACCAACGGTCCCGCTGACCACCATCATGCATTCATGCACACATCATTCATCCTGGCCTATTGTACATGTTTTTAGTGGTAGGGGAAACTGGAGGACCCAGAGCAAACCTACTCAAACACGTGGAGAACATGCAAACTCCACACAGAAAGGCCCGACCAGGTAGGAATTAAACCCGGGACCTTTTTTCCGTGAAGCACGAGCGCTAACCGCTGTGCTACTGTGCCGCCCTCCCTCTCTTTTCTTAGGTGGAAGAAAAGGGAGGGAGTGAACTTCTGCTCCCTAACAGCCTGGTGGTTAAGTTATCCTTTAACTGGATCTTGCTTGGGCACTCCGCTGTCCCCTGGACAGAGCACAAGAGAAGAGACTGTGTGATGGGTACATGGTATCACCTATGATGCTGAAGGCATTCGCTGCGTTTTAGCAGACAAAGCGGGGACTATCTAAAATGTTTAAGCTCAGTGGTCGATTTATTGACATCAGCGCCAGGCTACAAATTGCAAAAGAGGATAGCACCATGTTTGGATTGATTTTTATGAATGATTTTATGCTTTGAAAACTAGAGAAACAAAAGACGACCATGGAACATAAATTTTGCACAGAAAAGACACAGGAAATAGTATCATGATGAAGGGAGGAGGGCAAGGTTGTGAATGAATGAAATCAATACATGCTCTGGAAATGTGAAGACAGAGTTATTATTGTCTTTATGTTATTATGAATGTGTGTTAATAAATGCTATATTGCTTTACTTTTTAGTAATTAGATGACAATTTCCCCATTCTTCTCTGTAGATCCTCGCAAGCTCTGTCTAGTTAGATGGGGAGCGTCACTGCACATCTATTTTCAGGTCTTTCCAGAGATGTTCAATTATGTTCAAGTCTGGGCTGTGTCTTGCACTCAAGAACATTCACAGACTTGTCCTGAAGCCCCTCCTTCCTTATCTTGACTGTGTGCTTTGGAAGGTGAACCGTTGCCCAAGTCCTTTGCGCTCTAGGGCAGGTTTTCATCAAGGATGTCTCTGTACAATACTTTGTGCATTGCATTCATCTTTCCCTCGATCCTGTTTCAGTAGCAGTTCGTGCCACTGAAACATCCCCACAGCATGGTGCTGCCACCATCATGCTTCACTGTAGGGATGGTATTTGCCAGGTGATGAGCGGCACCTGCATGGTTTCTTCCAGATGTGAAGCTTGCCATTCAGGCAAAATAGTTCTATCTTGGTTTCCTCGGACCAAACACTCTTGTTCCTCATGGCCCTAGAGTTGTTTAGGTGCTTTTTGGCAAACTCTAATCAGGCTGTCATGAGCCTTTTACTGAGGAGAGGCTTCCGTCTGGCCACTCTACTATAAAGGCCTGATTGGTGGAGTGCTGCAAAGATGGTTTTCCTTCTCCAAGGTTCTCCCATTTTCTCATAGTAATGCTGGAGCTCTGTCACAGTGAACTTCTACCATTTATGAATGATGGAGGCCACTGTGCTCTTCCGGACCTTCAATGCTGCAACCATTTTTCCTTCCTCAGATCTGTTCTCTCGATACAAACCGCTCTATAGGTCTATAAACAATTCTTTTGACTTAAGGGCTTCTCTGACATGCACTGCTGTGAGACCTTATAGGTGTGTGCCTTTCCAAATCAAGTCCAATGAATTACATTAAATGTAGCACAGGTGAACTCCAGTCAAGTTGCAGAAACATTTCAACCATGATCAGTGGAAAAAGGATGCATCTGAGCTCAGTTTTGAGTGTCAAAGGGAGTGAATACACGTGGTATTTCCTTTTTATTTTAAAAAATATAAAATGCCACTTTGTCATGGGGTATTGTGTAGATTGATGAGAAGATTTTTCTTTTATTTAATAAGGCTGATAACAAAATGAGAAAAAGGTGAAGGGGTTGAATACTTTCCAGATGCACTGTACATTTGGAGGACGGTTTATTCAATACAGTTTTAAAAATAGGCCTGTGAGATTGCACTATTTCTTCATTTCCCGATCAAAGCTTACATGTTTAGAGAACAATATGGCCCAACCCCTGAAAATATAAAATGAGTTTTGCTTGCAGTGTCTCTGACTGGTTCATAATGATTGGCACATGTCAATATTTGCATCTTTTGGGAGAAGCTGTGATTCCTGATGTGGCAAATGTGCTCCGTATACTCCTTGCTCTCTGTCGCTCTTTGTGAAATGAATTAGGAGAACATGAAAACACCTTCACCAATACATTATTTATGAGGCTTCCAGTGAATTCTGTGCAGGTGGCATCAGGGAGTGCAGCCAAGTGGAACAGCAGCCCGGTCACTTAAAGCACACTATCTGTAGTAATCTTTCTACATGAAAGCACTGCGCATGGTCTCGGTAAATTCTAATATTTACAGGGTGAAATATGAAATTCAGTTTGACAAGGGAAGGAGGGATCAAATCGCCCTCCTCAGGGAGTTTACATCCCTGCTTTGCAATGTAAAACAAATCTATATTTTCTTCATTGGCGGCTGGTGATCTTTCAAACAGGGGAAGCTCATAATATTTTCTATTAATTATCATGAATAATGTGCTGTTATTATCAAATAACAGCACAAAAGAGGAGACCTAACGGCAGAGGGTTTTTTTTTTTTACTTCTTATCCCACAAAACTACATTCTTTTGAAAGCTTCCATAAAACATATAGTCAATGACTGAAATTGCGTCAATCTCTGTCATGTTGGCCTCAACAGCTTCAGTTTTCCTCTTGAAGCTTCCCAGTGACAGCAGCTAATGCTGCTCTCAGGCAGATACACAGAGCAGGAGCAGTTAGGAGGAGGAGCAAGAGCTGTCAGTCAAAGCTATTTTTTTACCCACTTTTAGTGGAAGTGGCCAATCACCATCCAACTGATGGGTGTTACCATATTTTCTTCTTCTTTCTTCAAAATTGAAAAGTGAAAGGAAAGTAACTGGTGGCCAGAGCATCTTTCTACAATGTCCTTCATATGAGGTGGTCCCAGTTGTTGAAATTGAGCCGTAGTGCTCTATTGGAGAAATAGTGGTCAACAATGCAGTCAGATATAATTAAAACCTATTGGTAGTGCCATCTGTCTCTTTCCAAGCAATATCAACTACTTTAAAGTACACTTATGTAAAATAGCTTGAGCCCTGCCTTAATTTGGTCAGAAATAATGATTATTACTGATCATCATAATGATAATGATGATCAGTGAGTTTGACAGCTTGGTTTCCTTTCAGAATCAGATAAAGCACTGTATGATTTTCCAGCTTCTGTTGTTATGAGATAACAGCTCATTTCCTCATGACTTGAGTCCTCTTACAAAGACATCGGCTGTTCATCGTGAAATCAATATACCGTGGAAACACTATTAAAACAGTCTTCCCAGCTCAGCGTCTCAAGGCACCACACGCAAACACACAAGAGAACAAACTTTACTTACTTAATCTTGACATAAGGACAGTGTACCAAGACATTACAGTTTTTGCCCGTCACTATAGAGTGAGACTAAAGTAACACAACATGAAGCTTACCATACCTCAAACACATGTACCCATACCTTAAACTAAAGCGCTGCTTTGCAATTCTGTAACACACTTACTCCTTTATGCAACACACTTGGTCCTGCATACTGCACTCTATTTCAGACACTTCGTTCAAAAATGAAAATGTCAGGGTGCCATTTGGAAAACACATGTATCTAAAATACAAAACACATCGGGTAATTGCAACCACTCAAATACACACCTGAAGGCACTGACTTGCAAAACACCAATCAGCCAGCTACAAAAAGCCCCCAGTTTAGGTATTTCAACAAGTTTGCCAGCATGGATAGAGGAGAGCGAGAGGCTACGGAGCCCTGGAAGTGACATCAGACAAAAACATTTTGGGGGTGAAAAATATTGAAATATATTTAAAAAATGTTTTGTTTTTTCTTTTCTGTTTTTTTACACCACAAATTATCTCATCTCCGAGTTAATATACGAGGAATGTATAATCCCTCTGTTGCTCTTGAACTAAACGGACCGCAGAGCCAAAAGACACGCAGAAGAGGGCTCCTTCAGTGAAGTATTGGACTAGAATCGTCCCGTATTAGTCCGATAGACTAGTGGCCAGGACTCACGAGTCAAGCCACACAAGACAAAACTCTTCTGACTCGTTCAGCAGCTGCAGAAAAACGAGGCAGCCTTGTTCTGTGAAGCAGAGGATGGGGAAAAAAATGTTTCCATTAAATTTCAAATCACGAGTCAAGCCACACAAGACATACATACTTGTAACATATTCTGTTACTCTGTCAAGTCGGAGTATTGTATTCTAAATACTCATGATACTTCCACGTTGATTTGCAGTGTATTTATGTATAAATTCAGCCTATAATTTTGGTCCTTTTTGGTGCATAGGTGTATCTTTGTATCTTTCCCCCCTGTTCCTTCCTTCCATCCTTCCTTCCATCTGTGCATCCATCCTTTCTTTCTTTCTCTCTCTCTCTCTCTCTCTCTCTATCTATCTCACACAAACAAGCACACACACACACTTTCTTTTCCTCTCCTCTTTACCTCTCTTTCTGGAGCTGCTATAATTTTCCTGGTGGAATGATGGATGATGCAGTGTCAGCCCATGTTCATTATAATGCACACCATCTTTTCTTCTCAGACTCTGTGCGCTCCAGGAAACGCTACGAAAGAGAGAAACTCTCCCCTGATTTTTATACCAGGGGTTCTGCTGGTGTGCATTAGGTTAGCACCAGGTGATCCATCAATCACTAATAAAGACACTAGTGCTATTTTGTGTCTCTTTTTAAGCGGTGTGTTGCCTGCAATGAATGATATGGTACGCTTCAGTTTCCACACAAGCAGAATTCCTAGTAATTCCAACAGTTATCTGCAGAACATTTAAGAACATGACTGACTGACTGGGTTTGTTTGGGAGAAATGGATAGATTTTGCTGCACAAAAGGTAAATGTACTGAATAAAATAAGTTCAATTATAATTATTTTAAGCTGAAACAACTGGCCTTGATGTTCCTTTTGAAATACAGTGATCTTGTGTGTAATACGAGTTGAGGTGTCTCCCTGTTCTGCGCACATGCCTGATATGTGTAAAAGTAATGTGCCTTCACTGATCTGGTAAGAACAATTCCTGCATTCCCTTGCTAATTTCTGGGAATTGAACCCGGGACCTTCTTGCTGTGAGATGAGAGTGATAATCATAGTGCCTCAGTACTGGCAAATAATAATATTGGTAATACAAATAATGTTGAATGAGTGTAAAACAGCGCTTTTTGTGGACATTCACCCATGCATTATTAATTCACTCCACTTCTGGTGATGGAAAGATGATATCCGACACATGGCATAGCAGTTAGTGCTCGTGCCTCCCAGCAAGAAGGTCCCATGATCCCCATTTTCAATCATAATATTTACATTTTCTTCATATTTCCTTGTCCCAAAAATCTAATTTCTTAAATAACAGAAAGCTTCCTAAAGTTTTAAATGCATGCCCACTTATACCATGGTCCAGTAACATTGACAACAGAAGTTCATGTTTCACGGTATTGAACGCTTTCTCTCTTAAGAAAAATACTCGCCATGAAATGCTTGTTTTAAATAGCGGCAAACATTTTGTCAGTAAAATGAATAAGGGCAGCAGAAGTGGATCTGTTGGATCTTTAAACCTAAATTGGTGATAAAATAATACATTGTGATTTCTTCGTTATTTTGTTCCAAAAATAATGTATTTTATGTGTGAGCCATTTCTATAATTCACATAGGTGCCTTACCCAGGGACACAATGACAATCTGCAACAGCAGGAGCCGGGATTCAAGTCACCAACCTTACGATTAAAAGACGTCCCGCTCTACCATCATCCTCATAAAATTGCTCAAGATAATGTAATTTATCCCTTTTTTGTTGTTGTAATGCATCTTTTCCCTGCACACATGGATCAAGTCAGTGGGGGCAGATGAAGGGAAATTTGCAGCATACTGAAATAGATATATTCCAGCAGATAGTATCTCGTCAGCTCCATGCCAGCTGTGCCAAACTGCTATGTGTGAGTGTTTTGAAAGCCTTTAAAGGATGTATTGAACAAAAAGTCTCCAAATGAGTAGAGAATCCTTCCAAGAGCAGGGGATCAAGCGACAGCAGGCTAAGCCCCAGCTCGACCATCAGATTCATATATCTCCCAGCCCCCCTGCTACTTAGACTCAAGAGTATTGAGAATCATTAGACTAAAGGCTGGCTCACTGTGGCCTATGTAACCACACCAACTGCTGTGAAATCTCCATGTGATTGATAGAATAACTGTCGGGCAGCCTATGTCAGAATGGATTGCATGTGTCAGTGTATGCTCATATTTTCAAGTCATTTATGTTGGTGAAAAAAACAAAAAACAAACAAAACAACAACTGTATGACTGACTATGGAAAGTTCCAACGCTCCACAAGAGTTTACTACATAAGTCATATTCTTTACATGTTAGAGAAATGACGTGCTTCTTTCAATGATGTTTTAAGCCTTCTGATGTATCGCTTAGATCCAGACATGCACATACAGTAGATCTTTATATTGTGTCATCAAAACATTTCTGGGATCCCGAACGCATTCGCACAATAAACAAATAAAAGTTTGTACACTCTAATTTGTTGACTCTACACTGTGCTCAAGAAGATGTTGCCCTTGTGTGTGGGACAATAATTTTACGTATAAACTTATAAAAGTATAAACTTAAAAGAGAAATGTTAGTATTCTATTGCAGTGGGACGTTTTTGTCTTGCACATATGCATGAATCAGCTCGAAGGGGTTATCTATGTTTAAAAAGTGATCTACTAAACTAATACTACTAACAAAATTAGGCTAGAATAACAAACAGCAGTGAAATGTAAAGAAATCACAAATATTTTTTCATTTATATCTATCGGATACAGTGGTTTTGCATAACGCTTTTCTAGACACTAAAAGATGCTTTACACTGAATTGTTATTTCGCTCCACACTTTGTTTTGGTAAACGACTATCGTTGCAGCTGCCCTGGGGCAAACTCATGGAAGCAATCTGCGCCATTGGCCCCTTCCACCAACATCTAACAAACTCAGCGTCTTGCTCAAGGACACGATGACAGTCTGCCCTTGAGTTGCTGTCGTCCACACGCTTCATCAACAAAACTATACGTCCACATTTCTCAAAATATGAAATGCAAAAACTAAAAAATGCTAAATAAACAAATTAATAAATAGGCCTAAATTAGAAGGATTAAAAGATTAGAAATAACAGCAAAAAAAAAAAAAAAAAAAAAAAATCAGCAATATTGCACTTTCTAAAGAACAATGTAATACCATTAACAAATATGTTCATCTCAACCAGTGTTAGTCTTACGAAACACTCATTTTGAGCTCTGCCACATCCTCTGTGAGTGGAGCGGTAGCCTACGTTACGCAACCGCGCATAACAGTGTGACACGGGGCCGCTTTCAAAGACGTTATCAATTTTCACTTTCATCTTTGTGCAATTACGGTTAAGATAGATCTGTTTGTTAAGAGCCCCCTAGATGCTGTAAAGAGGTGTCGCATCATGGCTGTTATCAGAACCACTAAAAACACTAATGCCACACACTTTGATCACGTGAACTCAAACTTGGTCAAATGGGAAGACGAGTCTCAACGATACGCTTCCGACCGCCATTACATTAACAATGCGCGGTGGGTTGGACGAGCGTGCGCGCGGAGGAGGAGGGAAGAGGAGGAGGAGAGAAACCTACAGACACAAGAGGGTGAATATGCCACACTCAGCCTCTGCCCATTTACTGACAATATAACAGCGACTGACGACAACAATAAGGAACAAGTCACGCTGGGAGGGGAAGAATGTCAATACGCTTCTGAGACACTTTATGAAGGCATTGACTGCGCTTTAACCAACAGCGTGTTCATGTCAGGGATCAAGCGCCAGGAGAGGACTTTGGGTTTTTAAGCAAACACATCTGATGTTTTTTCTTTTCTTTTTTTGGTGGACGCACCGCGGCAAGAGGACGTTTCGTGGTGAATTAAAACTGAACGGAAACATTTTTTCCCCCATCCTCTGCTTCACAGAACAAGGCTGCCTCGTTTTTCTGCAGCTGCTGAACGAGTCAGAAGAGTTTTGTCTTGTGTGGCTTGACTCGTGAGTCCTGGCCACTAGTCTATCGGACTAATACGGGACGAGTCTAGTCCAATACTTCACTGAAGGAGCCCTCTTCTGCGTGTCTTTTGGCTCTGCGGTCCGTTTAATTCAAGAGCAACAGAGGGATTATACATTCCTCGTTGCTCACACAGCGCCTGTTTCAGCCAGACATTGTCATACACAGAGCAGGAGGCTGTGGTAAGAAAGAAAAGCTATAAATAGCTCGTGCACATCTCGAAAACTATCACAAGTGGTGCATCAGCTCGTGGCGCGGGGGATTGTGATGCATAACGTGGACGCGTTATATTTAAGTCTAAAGTTAAAGGCTTCGTTGGCATGTTATAGGAGTCGCTTTCCGTATGGATTATTACATGATGAAACTATCACCGGAGGGACGCGTGCTGGGCTGGTTTGCTCCCGTGTGCATGGACTGAAATGGATACACCTTACTTTTCCCGTTTGACAGTGCTCACATTTGGAATCGCCTGACCTGGATTAGTTGATGAAAATATCTTCTCTATTGGATGATTGATTACTTATTGAATACGCCCATTCCTGTGTAATATCGCGCAGCTCCAGCGTGAGGTGCCTTCCGAGTGGGACCCATTTGTCAACCCTGGTCTCTGGTCAACACCGAAGTAGGATCTCGACATGCCCAGCGCCGACGACACCAACGTTGGGGCATTATGACGATGACGGCGAACTGGGTGGCGAACGGGGCAAGCCTTGAGGACTGCCACTCCAACATCTTCTCTCTGGTATGTTACTACACACTTGCGCTCATCACTAGTGACGCTGTGCGATCGATCAAGTCAAGACACTAAATGTGTCCACTGTACAAAGGTGATTGTTATTTGGCAATCATTAACACGGTTTAGTGGTGTTGGTGAAAGCACAGGCTTTTAAAACTTAGAAAGCTGCTATAACATATCCAAATTACATTTATAAGCTGCTCAGCCCTATTTTCCCCTTATTATCTCATGACCTTAAGCCACTTCCTCTTTATAAACCATTTCTTTGGAACTCTAACCAGACTTCGTTGCAACAACTAAACAACTGACTTGGAAAGAAGAAGTTACTACTCAGAAATAAATACAGTACTCCCAAACAAAGGATTTCTTGATCTTAGGGCTTTAGTGCTTTGCTGTATCATAAGTGGCACACTTAGTCAGAGTGGCACAGTTCTCACGGCTCACATGAAAACTGATGAAATTATAATGTTTCCCTGAGAAAAGAAGCCTCATGTATTTTTGATGGAGTTGGACATGCTGTATGTGTAGTAGGTGCACACAGTGGGCAGCACTTTTCATTGTAACTACTTTCAGTTGTTTTGATTTAATAGCAGGGCTGTGTCTGCAATTTATGTTATGATCTGTAGCGGAGGGTGTGTTTTTACAGTTTCCATGCTGCAATCATAGTTTACTGACCCTCTATTGAGTGGGCATCCATGTGGAAAGGCATGCTGCATCTAGGGCATAAGCTGAGAAGGGCATGAATATCAGGGGGCTTCTGGGAGCTTTTCAGGTGAGTATGCAGGTTGTTGACCCTCCGGCAGCCGTGGCACTACATGTCACACTGTAGCTAAATAAAAGATTGTGCCTCTAATTTGAAACACTTTTCACAATTGTCTTGAAAACGCTTGTGTGCACAGGGACTAAATAAACGGGGGCGCTCCACTGTTGATGCCTTAAATTATCTCAGCCTGACACATTACATTTTAAAACAGTGATTATGCTGTTGTCAGTTTTCAGTTTGGGGGCATTCCCTGGTGGAGGAGCTTATTTCATTCAGTCACTTGGCAGTATTGGAAGCTGTGTGTGTATGCGTGTGTGTGTGTGTGTGTGTGTGCTGCTGGCCCCGTGAACATCCCTTTCAAAGCCAGGCAGAACAAGACCATCCATCAGCCGGCTTGTTGAGAATATTTATGACTGCCTAGTAGTGCCACACAGGTTAGTCACTGGCGGGGCTAACCCCAAGAGTTGAAAGCAGTGATGTCTCGTGGACTGGCTTGTTACAAGACAAAGACAAAAGGAGAGACAGTTTCGCATTTACATTATTGTTAGATTATTCAGAATTATACCTTTTACCTCAACGCTTGCGCAAATGTAAAGTGTGAATAAACTTGAGAAAAAAACACATATCATTACACTTACAGTTGTGTAGTGAAGGAAATATAGACAATAAATAACGTAGTTTAATGGTTAACGTTTTACTTTCAGCAGTTGCAAAGCTTTAACCAGAGGTTCACCCATAGTAGGTTTCAGTTTCAGGCAGGTACTATGGCCTGTTAAACAGCATATCGGCTTTCACTAACCCCTTTCCCCTTGCTTTGATTTACTAGCTGTTATAGGAATCTGCATCAATAAAATGGGCCTTAAAAAGCCTAAGTGCCCATACTGTGGGACTTAATGGGGGCGTGGATTACTGCTCTGCGAAACCCATGTCAGATACTTGAGATTGCTGCAATCACACAACCCACAAACAACTGTCTCGCGTACCGCCACGCATCCGTCGGTGGCAGCGAGCAAACGAGACCCGTGTAAGTGGGAGAAAAAGCACTGTGCTGCGTGGTGTGCTGAGGCTGGAGTGGTGAGTGCAGGAGAAGGGGGTGGAGTGAAGGGCGGAGGACGTGAGGAGAAACACAGGAATGTTTTGAGAAGAAGTGTGTGTGTGTGTGTGAGAGAGAGAGAGAGAGAGAGAGAGCGTCTGTGTGTGCAGCTGAAGGTCTGCAGCCGAATCTGTTTTCATTTTAGGAAAGTATTATGACTGATGTGCATTTCCTGACTGCTGCCCTCAGCCCATTTGAGAAACTGACAGTAAGAGCGAGCCAAGATGAAAAACTTTTAAGACCAGGCATGTATCCTACACGTAAAAGAGTGGAGAAATACAGATATCTGCCATTGAACAAATGCACCAAACCTCTCATAGAAGTGGTTTGTTTTCCTCATCTTGTAAACAATGTAAGTTAAAACTTGGCAAGGGTAATAAGAGCTAAATATCTCAATGACACCATCTATCTTATTCATAAGAACCTTGGATAGAGTGTGGGTTGTGCAATATTTTCGCCAGATTACCCATTTGATTTACACAGTTTGTGATAACACAGTCAAAAAAAGGACATGGTAAATTGTACCAAAGATCAGTTTTAGGCATGATTTTCTTAATTTAAATTGTTTTTAAGTCTCGTTTTGACCAAATGCTTCCAGTTTTTGCCAGAATCCAATTCAACATACTGTATTTAATTGGTTTTGTAAAACATAACTTTGATATTTTCATGCTATATCCCAGACAGTTATAGAGTAACATTTGGGGCGACACGGTGGCACATTGGTTTGTGCTCGTGCTCCACAGCAAGAAG
Source organism: Neogobius melanostomus (assembly GCA_007210695.1). NCBI lineage: Eukaryota > Metazoa > Chordata > Actinopteri > Gobiiformes > Gobiidae > Neogobius > Neogobius melanostomus. Next base: position 2,212,021 of record VHKM01000221.1, on the reverse strand, counting down.
GTCCCGGGTTACATTTTCGGGATGGGACGGGGCCATTCTGTGTGGAGTTTGCAGGTTCTCCCGTTGTCTGCGTAAGTTTCCTGCGGGTACTCCGGTTTCCCCTACCACTGAAAATACAGTGCATCCGGAAAGTATTCACAGCGCTTCACTTTTTTCACATTTTGTTATATTTACAACCCTAAACGTAAAGATTTTATTTTGAATTTTTTACTGAAAGTTCACACACAAGTAACAGACAACTGTGAAGTGAAAGCAAAATGATACATGATTCTGTTATTTTTCAAAAAATAGAAAAGTGAAAAGTGGGGCGTGCATAAGTATTCACACCGCATTTTCGGAGTGCATTAAATTGCCTTTATAACATTCCTAATGACTGCAGAATGTTCACACCTTGCCCTAACCATTAAATAGAGGCCACCTGTGCATAATCTACTCTCAGTATAATTACAGCTGTTCTGTGAGGGCCTCTGAGCTATGGTCAGAGTGTATTGGTCACTAAACAACATCATGAAGTCCAATAACACACCAGACGGGTCCGAGATAAAGTTATTGAGAAGTATAAAGCTGGGTTAGGTTATAAAACATTTCCAAAGCTTTGAACATCTCTCAAAGTACAGTTAAATACATCATCCAGGAATAGAAAGAGTGTGGCATCACTGCAAACCTACCAAGACCCGGCTGTTCTCCTAAATTTACTGACCGAACAAGGACCGCACTGACCAGAGCTGTTACCAAGAAGCCTATGATGACCCTGGATGAACTGCAGAGAGCTACAGCTCAGGTGGGGGAAACTGTACACAGGACAACTATTAGTCGTACACTGCACAAATCTGGCCTTATGGCAGAGTGGCATTTTTAAAAGAAAACCATAAGAAATACCGTTTTCTGTTTGCTAGAAGCCACATGGAGGCCACGTGGTGGCTTCTAGCAAACAGAAAACGGGACTTCTTATGGTTTTCTTTCAAAAATCGCTTGTTCTTGCCACTCTGCCATAAGGCCAGATTTGTGCAGTGTACGACTAATAGTTGTCCTGTGTACAGTTTCCCCACCTGAGCTGTAGCTCTCTGCAGTTCATCCAGGGTCATCATAGGCTTCTTGGTAACAGCTCTGGTCAGTGCGGTCCTTGTTCGGTCAGTAAGTTTAGGAGAACAGCCGGGTCTTGGTAGGTTTGCAGTGATGCCACACTCTTTCTATTCCTGGATGATGTATTTAACTGTACTTTGAGAGATGTTCAAAGCTTTGGAAATGTTTTTATAACCTAACCCAGCTTTATACTTCTCAATAACTTTATCTCGGACCCGTCTGGTGTGTTATTGGACTTCATGATGTTGTTTAGTGACCAATACACTCTGACCATAGCTCTGAGGCCCTCACAGAACAGCTTAATTATACTGGGAGTAGATTATGCACAGGTGGCCTCTATTTAATGGTTAGGGCAAGGTGTGAACATTCTGCAGTCATTACGAATGTTATAAAGGCAATTTAATGCACTCAGAAAATGCGTTATGAATACTTATGCACGCCCCACTTTTCACTTTTCTATTTTTTGAAAAATAACAGAATCATGTATCATTTTGCTTTTACTTCACAGTCGTCTGTTACTTGTGTGTGAACTTTCAGTAAAAAATTCAAAATAAAATCTTTACGTTTAGGGTTGTAAACATAACAAAATGTGAAAAAAGTGAAGCGCTGTGAATACTTTCCGGATGCACTGTAGGCTGAATGAGAGTGCGAGTAGGGTACAACGGACTGGAAATTCATGCAAATGCATGTGTTTAAATTTTACATGCATGAGTTGAACGCTCATGCATGTAATATGCACTGCCCCGACCAAGTAAACAATAAAAATAAAACCAAATAAGTTTTATTATCATATCGTGCAGCGCTAGTAACCTGCCATTTTTTATCTAGTTACTAAATAAAAGTTACAAGCTTGGAGAAATGCCGTTGTTGCCCTTAAAACTTATGCTTAAACAACAATGTAAAACTTGTAAATGATGACAGCAGCTGCATGTAGCTTTCTGCTTTTTCGACCTGTGTTTGTAATAATATAATTAACATCTTACAATAATTATGGCTCCGACAAAAGACACCCTGCCACATTTAGCCTCTTGAGAGCACTGTAAAATCAACCAAACATTTTACGTGGCCACTTTAACCTTGCTGTTGTATCAAACAATCTTCATGCTATTTAAATAATGTCTCTATGTGTATATGTGCACAATTAAACAAGTGCAGACAGACACAGGGAGAGTGGCGCAAAATCCCATAAATAGACACCCACATCCCAATGCAAACATATGGCTCAGTCACAAATAAATACATGTGCCGCCCTCACAAACTCATATCTCATATTTTATCGCTTGCACCTGCCCTGTGCGTCTCTCCTGCTCTTACCATGCCAAGGACGTCTCTATGCACGAACATAGGATGGCAGGACTTGGCTGTGTCCCCTTGACAGAAGCACATGGAGTGTATCACTGGTAATTAAGTGTCCTCAAGTGCAGGTCTAATGTGATCAACTAAGAGGTGCTCATTAGACCCATCTCTATTCCAACAGAGATCTTTGGGTTTATTATAGCGGCGTCCGTGTCTGGTGGAGAAATACAGAGCCACGGGACGAGGCAGCGGGGAGAGCTCGGGCAGGAGAGGGCCTGATTTATGGTAGATGAGCACTGAGCATTTACATTTTTTTCTCAGTGTCAGACATGAAACCGGAACCTTTACTTTTTTTTTTTAGGTCAATTAGAATTTTACAAATATTTCTATTTGCTAAATGCCAGAAGAATGAGAGATAGAATTTTTTAGAAATGTTTTTGTTTACATACACTAAGATTACTATACCTTTAAACAATGTGGGAAAGCCCAGATGACGATGTCATGTCCTTGGAAGCACAAGTCTGGATCATCCTTGAACTCAAGACACTTGAAGGTACCAGGTTCATTGGTTAAAAAATGTTGGAAAATGTCCAGCCATCATACAGATCAGAAAAAGGGGTTCTGTGTCCCAGAGAGAACGTGCTATGGTATGAAATCTGAATATCAATCCAAGAACAAATGCAAAAGACCTGGTGAAGATGCTGAACCTGGTAAGAGTTTGTCAATGAAACAAGTACTGTACCGACAGAAAGAAGCCCTTACTCCAAAAGAAACACAATGAGCCAGTTTGGAGTTTGCAAATAAAAAAGGATAACGACTTTAATTTTTGGAGACATATCCTGTGGTCTGACAAATAGACAATGACCCAACGCAAACTGCCAAACTGGTTACAAAGTGGCTTAAGAATAACAAAGTCAATGCTTTGAAGTGGTAATCACAAAGTCCTGATCTCAATCCAGTTGAAAATGTATTGGTAGAGCTGAAAAGGCATGTGCAAGGTGGCCTAAAAATGTGGCTCAGTTACACCAGTTCTGTTTGGAGGAATGGACCAAAATTCCTGCCAACTATTGTGAGAAGCTTGTGGAAGGAAATCCAAAACGTTTGACCCAAGTTACACAGTTTAAAGGCAATGTTAATATGTAAAATGTATGCAATGTTTTGTAAAAGTAATACCGTGAAAATTCTATCTTTCATTCTTTTGGCATTTAGCAAATATATTTTTTAAATTCTAATTGACCTAAAAAAGTAAAAGTTAATGATGCATTATTATATTATTATTATTATTATTATTAAATTCTGGTTTAATGTCAGACAGTGACAAAAAATGCAAATGTTTCTTTTTGTAAAGTGTATGTAAACATATGGTTCTCACTGTATACTGTATGTTCAAGTGATCTAAGGCACTACTGTAGATCTGTGTAATTTATCACAAACGAATTGCATCTTTTAGCTACCAAAATACAAGACAAAGTAAAAACAAACACTAATTCAAAATGATTTACTCAGTCAGAAGATGTGTCCAGATTTCCAGTGTGCCCTTTGTCCTGTGTTGCGTGCCCTATGGAGGCCTTCCATCTGCCGACTTCCCACTGCCGACTGCTCTTGTGCCCAAACCAGTGCTTTTGGCAACAGCTCGCAGGCCGATTTTGACAGCTCACACTGCTTTCACCTTGAGAGCGTGAGTAGCCCCTTAGTCCTGTAATCTGCCCCTGCCTCTGTTGGGGAATCCCTTGTTGTCACATCATCACCTGGTTCAGCTAAGTAGACACAGGGAACAGGCTGTGGTTTCTCACTTACAAATGCACCCTTTTGGAATTTAGTAATAGCTAAACCTAACTTTGGTACCTTGCACAGTCTTAAACATTACTAGTAATATTATTCCAAAAACACAATTTCATTATATTTGTTCTGTTCTTAAAATATATATGTATTTTAATACACTGTTGCCCAAAAGTGTCAACTCTTAAATGGGCCAAAGTACATAAACAGAATGAAAAGTCTCTCCGGGCTGCCTCTGCTTTTACTACCACACATCTCTGTGGAGCTGCAGATGTGCGCAGGATAGTTGTCCTGTGCGTCTGTGCTACTAAGGTGAAGAACGGTTGAAAGGCGAGGACAGAAGGGATTGTCCCGGGACTTGGACTTGGTTGGAATGGTCCGGTGGAGTATTTGGGAGAACGGTGGCTTGACTGTGAAATATGTAAGCTCCACAGTACCAGCTGTGTGCTATTCTTAGACTTAGAGGCTGCTACTCTACATAGATGTGTACTACATCGGGCTAAGAGGGGAAAAAGACTGGCACCAAGTGTTTCTGGATGGAAAATCAGTGAGTGAACTGGAATAGCTGAGAATGAGAGATTATTTTCAGCCTCTAATGAAATTAGTCATCTTTGTTTGGCAGCATCTTGAGATATTACTTTCTGTTAGGCAATCTGTTTGGATTAGTATTAACGCCACAAACCTCAGAAACACAGAATTGTGCGCAAATGGGCTCAATTCTATTGTATTAAGACTCCAATAAAACAATTTAACTGACCAAGGATTTCTATTCACAATTTCGGAAGTATTGCTGAATTGATGACATAAACATGTACATTTACTTTAATGCAGTTATACATATTTGAGCAAATCTTTAAGAACCAAATGCTGTAATTTTTTGTGCTTTTATTGTCCTCTTCACACCACAGCAAACCACTCAATTTATTTGTTTATATTAATCAAATGGATACCGGCCCAGATAAAAGTGTATGTGTGTGTTCTTTCAAATTCAAACTTTTGACAGAAAAAAATGACAAATAACAATTGGCCTTTTTTCAGATAGATGTTCTTTTTGTTATAATCAGTGTTGTCTGATGTTTCAGTGGTTTTCTCTTAAAGATTTAAATCAGTTCCCTCCTTAGATTTGTTTGTCGATCCACATTATTGTTCCCTTTTTGTGTTCTGTGTACATTCCTCGGGCAGGTTAAACTGTAACGCTGCAGGTATCAGTGATGTCCCGGGGGAGCGCTGGGCTTTGTCTCTGGAAGATCTACTCACTGCCTTTTCACCCGACTGCCGACACCACCACAAAGAGAATTTTGTAGGGCACACATCGCCCTGCTTATAACAGTATATATCTTCTGTAGGCCAGACTGCTGCCAATATGCTTGTATAGACCCTTTAATTGTTTGTAAACATTCCGGGCTTAGCTGGAGGCGGGAAGCTCGATTCCTATCTATTTCCATTGTAGCTGTTGTCATAGTAACGATAAACAAATGTCCAACTGTTTTTGGAAATATCAGATAAACCTTATTTTATCGTCTCAAATGTCATTCCTCTTGTTCTGGCACCTTAAGCCACAACAGGACCACATTTAGTTTTAGTTTAATCTTATTTCCCTTGATCACTTCCTGCCTCCAGCTGATGTCACTGATGATGTCAGCAGTTAAAGGGTCTATTGGATTCAATTGCTGTTGAGGCACACTTAAGTTAAAAGGGTGTTTTTTCAGAGCGCCGGAGAGTGGATGCATTATCATTGTCTGCTGCGATACGCAAGTGTCTAATCTTGTTCCACTGAGATCATCTCCAGTTGATACTTGATGAGAGCAAACAGAGAAAGTGTGGATTGTTGAGTTACCAGCGGTTGTGATGCATTGATTCTCCCCATGCTGCCGAATCCTACACTCTTTCATCTGGAATTAGGAGATGCTCGTGATTGTTCAGATGCTAATGATTTGTACAGCTCAATTTCACGCCGGGTTTGCCTCATTGAGCAAAATGGACTCAGTGCTGGAACAATGAGACACAAATGAGACACCCAAGACAACAAGTGATAAAAGGTTACAACCAGCAGAGCTATGAGGCATGGTGCTGTGTGAAGACCGTGTGTCTTCAGGCTTGTAACTTTGGCTGCCACTCCCTTCAGTAAGCATGGAGCAGACAGTGTGAGGTGAGCGTCAGGTCCAGGCCTGTTACTGTCTCACATATGCACCATACAAACACTTTTTTTACAGTCCAATGCGTGTCCTCCTTGCGCCCTCTAATGTGTATTACATGAAGTGAGCAGGCTCATCCACTTCACATTGCTCTGTATATTTCAAAACTTCTTGTATCACTGCTCTATTGGAATGGATGGTAGCTTTATTTGGATAGCGCTTTTCACATGACACTGTGACCCAAAGCGCTTCACACAGGGGATGTTGTTCTTCATTCACTCCACTAGGGCTGTCACAGTATGAAAATTAACGTCACGGTTATTGTGACCAAAAATTATCACGGTTTTCGGTATTATCGTGGTATGTTTTTTAAAAGTATGTTGAATACATTAAGAAAGTATGTTTAAAGGAATGAAATGACTGAATAAACTACTACTACTACTACTACTACTACTACTACTAAAAGCATTGATAGTCCTACACAAATTGGTGTTGTTGATCGTTTCATGGGTATTACATGTATTAATTATAGTGTTCAGGAAAATCCACTGTTACCATGGAGATCTGCCATGTTTGCAGCTGTTAGCATACATTTTCCATAGACTAACATTAGCTAAAAACAGTATAAAAAGTGGAGAAAAAAAGCGGTGGAACAACTCCGTTAGCTGTTGAGTCACTACTGGTAAATACATCTAACTCACTGTGGTGTCCAAGTGTTCTAATGTGAAGAATAACTCCAGTATTTTAACTTCTCTATTAGTTTATACAGTAGTTGCTGCTAATCCCTGCTTAGCGATATGACATCACATTCCCGAACTGTATAGCGCTAGAAACGTGTTATAATATTTTCGGACAACTTAATAAACCCTCTATATTGTCCTCAGTTTGTGTCCTTCCAGTGTGCTTTGCAGATTTGGGGAAATTTCATCAGACAGAATCTATTGCCATCTGCCCCTCCGTAAACCATTGTACCATTTCAATATGGAGGTATCCACGACGCGGCTTATATGCTGGCGGTGGGCGCTGCGACTGCACTATGGGGCGACTCGTTGCATTCTCCCTCAACCCAAAGTCCCCACATCAGGCATTTCAGCTAAAATGCTAACGTTACCTTACCTTGCATTTGGAAAACTCTTATCTTTTGATTTGGAAACACAGAGCTGCGTACGGTTGGCACTTATCAGAACCGAATCAGAACCGTGCATAATGTTTCCTCAACCTGTTTGTCAAACTGAAGCTATTGTAAAATGCGCAAGATTTCACACATGGCTGGGGCATTAGCGCACCACTGTTTTTACGAACGACCAGAGGAACCAAGCTCAGCAAGGCCCCGACCGCAGGCCCTGCTCCGGGGAAGTGACCAGTCTCTGTCTGACTTTAGAGAAGGCGCATTCCATGGATAGACTGGAGGAGCGCTCCGTGGAGCTCGCTGAACTCAGACACGAAGGGAATGACACAGACGCAGACCAGTACTGTCTGTGACAATGCTGGAGTAGGTGCCATCCACGCTGGTTTTTGTATATTAGAAATAAAAAGTGGAAGCCTAAATCTATAACTGACAGGCTCTGGAGCTCTGTGGAGGTTCGTAGCCGATCCGCCTGCCCCGCAAGGAAATGGCTTTGTAGGAGGAGCCTGAGCAGCCATGTTGATTTCACTGACCACTCGGGATCATCACTATGAATGGGGCTGAATGGGACTCGCCGATCTCTATTATTTAGATCTATGATTTGATCATATCTAACCAACATTTGTGCCCAGTGATTCCAGATGTAGGCTATTATTCATTTTAAAGCTGTGGACAATAAAACTCATATATCTGCTGTCGCTCTTGAGAACTTCAGACTTCCTGCTCAAGTTCCACAGATGTTATATGTTGCATAGCAACTGTTTTTACCTCCTCATCCTCTGTTACTGTCTTTATGTCACTTTATCTTTCTGTTTTTTTTTTTACTATCTATCATGCTAATTTCTCCTGCCCCATGATGTCACGGTTAATCAACACAAGAGACACTAAAGCAGTGTTTGTTTTATTTATTTGCCTGTTAATAATTCAAAGTGAGCAGAGGCCCATCTTTGGCATGTCCCTGTACACCGTAAAGTTCGCCTTAACGCTGCAGCTTCATTTTGTGTTATAGTGCTGCGCGACTTGGGATCTGTTAAATGCTCGTGTGCCTTTGTAAACAGTGTGTTCCTTTCCTTAGTGCTGTGCATGTCTGTGTCTTGATGGAGGAGCTGTGTCATGTGATTGGCAGGTCTATCTGTCACTCAGCCCAAGGGATGCACACTGCTTTAATTAGGTCGCATGGCTCACCTCGCAGGGCTCATGCTTTAACACAACACGGATCAGATGATGTCCCTTGTTTTATGTCCCTGTAAAGGTGACACCACATGGTTTACTAACATGTCTGCTCAAAGTCTGCAGCCTTTTCACCTAGTTTTGTCTTTACTTCCAAATCTGCAACAGTGAGCGTCGCTCTTCATTTGCAGTGTGAAATATGAGAGGAGAGTGTGACTCCCTAAGGGATAATTTGATTTCAGTGGGTTAATTGATGTATGGAGTAGCCCTGGTCCCAGATTTGCTTGGGTTTGGTGGTTCTTTGCGTGTGCTAAAAAGAACCTCCACATTGAATTTATGAGACTTTTGAATATTAACATTCAATAATAATAATCCTAAATACTTGTTTATTTTCTTCTTAACTATTTTTTTTGATTGTGTGTAATAAAATGAACCGTTATGAAGTCAGTTTTTTTTGCAGGTGTCATATTGGTAACACTTCCCATATATTGGTGATGATGTGTCAAGTGTCTTAAGAGATTTGACGTTGATGAGAAAGCTCTATCTCTCTGACAGTGTTTCACTTGTGCCAAAGAAGGTAAATCTGCTGATACAAGCTGTCTCTCAATTGCCTAAAGTAGTTCCTTTGTCAACTCTCAGGCTTCTATGCTGTTCAGAGATTTACACAGTAGCATCTCATTTACACAGTATTCCCATATGCTCACTGGCAGCTCCGAACCCCTCACAGCTTATTCTCTCTCTTTTTCACCCGCTCATCTGATCACGAATGTAACGTAATACGGGACATAACTGTAATAGACCTCCCAGATATTTGCCCGATTCATATAAAAGAGATGGATCTATAAAGATCAATCTTCAAGCTAATCTTGAAGCCGCAGTGTACACAGTGTTGTCATAGATTTAGCGGATCTGTCATTCTCTGTCACAGTGTTTAACTGTAACACAGTCAGAATTATGTTTTGTATTGTTGTAATGTTTATGTCCTATGACATATTTATTACTGTCTTGCTCAAAGCCTTTTAAAGAGATTCATGCCTGTTACATGGGGACTGAACCTTCCTGGTTATGCACAGAAAAACACATTTGTACTGCCAGAGAAATGAAGGCCCTCAGTACTAGAGCATGCGCCGGTGTTTATTATGGCTGACCTTCATAGTCCCACCTGACTTTACTATGAGTGCATCCTCAACAGAGCAAGCTGTGCATTGCTCCACAGGAGACCTTAAGAGTGGAAATGTGTAATAAGAAGCCTGTTTATTTCTGTGCAGCTCAATTCACATGGATGTGAACATGTGCTCTCTGTTTTAAGTTGCACTCCATGGCACAGATTAAAGTCCTCACTCTGTACTCTTTTCATTACAAGTACATGTCTGCTAACACCTGCTGACCTTCTCTTTGAGCACCAATCACCTCCTTTCATTGAGTTGCCTTGTGTATGAAATGCGCGGTATAAATAAAGTTGCCTTGCCTTGCTTTGACTCGCCTCGTTGTTAGGAAATCGTCTGAAACATGTAGTCTAAAGTTTCATATTTAAAAAGAAAAGGAATAAAACGATATTATGAATTGCATTTTTGTGTTACTTTGATAAGTAGTGTGCGAATATGAACTCTGTTGCCCTCTTTCCTTGTGCCCTTACAGACACGTAAAGTGAAATCAAAATGCAGGCGTGAATGCGACGCAGGCTGTATTCAGTGAGGAACTGAGAGATGAGAGGAGCACGCTAACGGTGGAGATAATAGAGGTGACAGTCAGGTCAGAGCTCTGGTCTGACTCGGCTGTGGGAAGGAACAGCTAATGTTTTGCTCAGCCCTCGATCTGAAATTGAACCGAGGGGCTTTATTGACAATGTGAAAAAACATGTTGCTTTGTGTTTTTTAGGCAGTGTTTAGGAATAATGTCACAATTCCATACAATTTACGCTTTTCTGTCGCAAATATGACTCAGCAATACATTAATGTTGACATTTATTGCAGAATGTATTTTTTTTACTTGATCTTATGGCCTTACTGAGCCTGTCAGCTTTGTCATAGTGCCTGCAGTCATAATAGCTCAGCTTGTGCTTCTGTTGATAACACAGTTGTTGGATCAGTTGATTTCACACACTATTAAACGTTGCAAGTGCTAATGGATTCATACAAAATATAACAATTGCCACTTGGTGAATGCTTCCTGTGAATGTTTAAGTGTGCAGAGAAAGCGAAACCATCTGGCACTGAGCATTCTGTAGAATTCACCGGCATAGCTGTCAGATGTGGATACATATGCAGCGTGAAACATGAAACACCCTCAAAAGCAGACATGACGGGCAGATCTTTGCTGTCATCACTAAAATAATAACCGGACACCAGCCAGAAGATCTGTCTCCCTCTGTGTGTTTGTCAGAGGACTGGAGCTCTGCACTCTGTCAGCTGCTGCAGTTAACATGTGCGGGTAGAGAGAGAGTGAGTGAGTGTGAGGATCTGTCTGCATTGTTCAATGAAAATGTGAGGGTTTAAAGACATACTTCACATTTGGGCATGTCAGGATAAAGTAAATAACGTAATCAACAATAAGTATACAGATTTCCCCAAAATGTTGTAAAAGACAACACAGTTGGCATCCGATTTTGGCCTACCTATCAAAATCTAGATAAGTGAAATTATGTTTTGTCAATGCCTGTGGTTATTGGATTATACTTGCTTTAATGCCACTTGTTTACTCAGATGAAAAGTAGGTAATGGGTAACAATGTAAAATGCTGCAAGTGTTATGAACAAAACTGGTGCAGCTAAGAGAACATGCCTGTGATTGTTTTTTATTTATTTATTTAGAAATCATCTGGGTTACAAAGTAATACATGATCAAATATAAACCAGACAAAGAAGCCTATTGATACAGTTGTAGTGGTCAGAGCGAGCAGTTTGCATATTGAGATGTTGTTGAATCAAACAGCAGATGCTGAGTGAGTCGTTACTGCAAATACAAACATTAGTAGGTGTGTTACGATCAACAGTTCATAGGCATCGAAACATTGAGCACATCTGTGTCATACTCATTTGCTTTTACATTTTATATGGTGACGTAGTTCTTTTTTGTGTTTTCTTGTAATGCATGAGGAAGTGGTTTTTAGTATTTGTATACAATTTGTATGTGATTGCTCATTAATGCGTATGTAATGTGCGCTGTTCCAGACTAAATACATTCTTATATTAGGACATGACAAGTTAACTTAAGATCTGACTAATCAGAATTGAAAGAAAAATATTGTTTAGTATGAATCATACAGCTCTGTTTCGTGCTGTAGTGATCATTTCAGAGCATAATTTTATCCAACATGGAATCACGACAAAGATCCTACAAAGATAGGTTATAAAGTACTTCTAAGGTACATGGATGAGACTCAAAGTGTAGAAGAGCTGATGTTGAAGCTAAACCTGATCACTGTGCAAACATTTATCATTTACCATGTTCAAGCATTACCAGAGGAAGGAAGGAGTTTATACCTTTAGGCTTTCCATGGTATTTTATGTTAAAGTGTTGACACCTTCATTCAAATCAGTAAATTGTAGTGTTTTATTTTTTCTCTGCCCCCATTCACGTTTTGCAAGGAAGAGATGATAAAGAGTAAGCTACAGAAGCTTATCTGCCCTGTCGGTGGTGCCCTCACTGTGGATTTGTTTCCCCTCACGTCATTCCAATTCAGTAGTCGTCGACAGCTGTGTCAAAAAGCAGAACAACTTTTGACACTGACTGGGAGTGACGAAGCTGTGCAAGCAGATGTCTTCCTCTTTGCTTTGGGAAAAATAGCATCCTTGACCTTGTCGTGGCTAATTTTAGGGTTGGGTTTATTACATTGCCAACGTTTATATCTCCCATTACACACACTGTCATTACAGGAGGGACATGCTTGTAATTATGGGAACATTGTACTTTCTAGATGTTCTTGGGTCGTGCCTTTTCTGTAAAACAGTGCTGAATAACTGTAAATAGCTGTAAACGCAGAATGCAATGTATTATCAACCTTTAACTAATTTCTTTTAGCATGTCATATTACAGTAGTTATGGCCTGTTTTAGTTGGGTTGGATGTTTGGATGCTACTAGTTAATCAATCATTTTCGACATTTCAGTATGATGACTGTCATTGTCAAAGTCAAACAACTATGAAATGAAAAGCTGGCTCAGACAAATGGGCTTTTAATAAAGGGTATAAAACTATGGAATCTGTATGATTTTTTGTGTGAATGTAATGATTTTCATGACCTTTAGACTTTCAAGTGACACTAAATGAAAAAAGGTATTATCTTGTTCATGCATGAAGTCGCTGCATGTGTCAGGGACTGTCTGGTCTGTATTTTGCACTTAATTTTACCCATGTTGTAAGTCAGCCATTCCCAAAGTCCGGAGCATCGTAGCCCCATTATCAATTCGAACATACTCCATCTATCCTTTGAAATCAATAAACACCAAGTTGTGTCTGTGTGTCCATTGTTTTAAATTGTCCAAAAATGTTTCAGAATTGAGTTTTGGGGTTTATATCACAGTTTTAATGGTACGAAATGCTTCAGCCATTTAAGAGGTATAATGCCTCTTGCAAATAACATTATTCGAGTCTTATTATGTATATAACCTGCTAACACTTTACGTTAGACCTCTTCTGTCATATGTTAATGCACTTGGATGTGTTTAAGCTGGACTCACAATTGCAATACTGGGGCAGCCCTATCTTTTTCCTTGTCTATGAGAAAGTACACCCTTCACATTGTAACTGAAAGTTTCATGACTAGATTGATGAATAGAGTGGTCACAAATGATCGACGCATTATTTTCTTCTGTCTCGTACAAAAGCGTAATTTCTAGCTGCATTGCGTATCCTTCTTGACAAAATGGGTCAGCGGCTGGTTCTGCGTGAACTTGTACCTGCGTTTATTGTTGCCAAACTCAGGCGGCTCATAGCTGGGTGAACACAGGAGAGAAGGCCAGCGTGATGTGAGATGAGAGCAGCCAAATCTCTGTCCCGCTCAGCAACAATCCCCTTTGTGCACCCAACTCACTCAGGCGCGAACGCAAACACAGCAACACAAACACGCCAACTTTCAATAGCACTCCCTCTCTCTTGGTACAGTCGCGTTTTTCGCCTTATTCTGGGAACTGCATTTGTAGTTTCTGTGTTCCACATTGTTTTACTGGATGCTTTTGTACGTCTTTGCCGTGTTTTGTGGGGAATGGTGGATTTTTTTTACTGCAGAGAGTCCATAATGGTCCTGAAGAAGCAGCTTTTAAAAGTAAACAGCTAACTTATCAGCTAAAGACATTTGATTTGAAACCTAGCACAGTGGAGCCTTCACAAGAGGAGCTACAGGAAACAAGGAATTGACAAACGAAGAGGTGTCCGGGAGAGCTCTTCTTAGAAGATGGTGAAAGACTGTTGTGGAGTGGAGGGAGCTGCACAGGAGGAAGAGGAAAGAGGAGGATGAGCTGACCAGTGCAGGACACCACGCTCTGAAACAGGGACAAACCCAGACGGTCCATGACCAATGGAAGTCCCTCAGCAGATGAGCCAAGATTAAAAATAAATTTTGATACGTACAGTAGAATTGTAGTAGTATGTCTTTATTCTTGTTCAACTTTATTTGCCTCGTCTGATCTCTTTATCATTGTACTGCACTTTGATCTACTGTGGTTGTTGTAGCCCAATAGCTGCTTTGAACAAACAAGGTTTCAAAGTAGTCATCTGTACTCGTTTTGTTCCTCATCTAATAAACAAAAACAAAAAGGGCTTTATCAGTTCAACTATCCTATGATAGAACACTCCTGTACAACTGTGAGCTTACACAAACATATTTCAGCTGGCAGGTGCCCACTGTCGTTGTGTCCTAGGGCAAGACACTTCACCCACCCCGCCTCCAGTGTCTGCGTACACTGGTGTATGAATGAGAGTGTGAATGGGTGACTGGTTCCTTGATGTAAAGCGCTTTGAGTGCCTAAAGCAGGTAGAAAGGCGCTATATAAAATGTGACCATTTACCATTTACCATTTAAAATAAAAAGATTTTGAAGCTTGAATCAGTTATAGTATATACAAAAAAATCTTATATTTTCTCACTGCACTTTTGATTTAAGCATTGGTCATGAGACTGACTTTCAACTATGAACAGACATTTTTGGCAAAGGCCCCACTCAAGGTTGTCTGAACTGTTGGTCTCATTTCATTTATTTTAATCAAGCAGATACTGTAAGTTCCCAGTGAACCCCACGAGAGAAAAACACTGATGGTCATTCTCACCGTCGACCCTCTTCCTCTTGCAGGCGGAGTTAACTGGGATTAAATGGCGCTGCTACAATTTCCGCAGTGGGGGCGAGTACGGGCCAGTGATTTCAGCTCCGGCCCAGGACGACCCAGTTCTGCGCAGCTTCATGCAGTGCGTCCAGAACAACCTGCTGTGTGTGTGGAGGCGCAAGATCAAGCCTGACGCCAAAGAACTGTGGATCTTCTGGTGGGGAGAGGAACCCAACCTCTCCCAAGTCATCCATCACGAGCTGGAAGGTGAGTAAAACATTCCTCCATTGTGTTCCATCCCATTAGTCGTACTGAACAAGCAGCTATTCGTTATGCACAGTCTAGACTTGGGGTTGCTGCACTTTGTATATTTGTCTAAAGTTGTGCAGGAATATATTGAGTGGAGTGTACTTATGTGTGAAATCATAGCTTTAAAAGAAGGCTAAAGGAAGCAGTGAAATTTATGTTACGTATTACAGCTCGATGTAGTACATTGCCCTGGGCTTGTAAGTGGCAGATCTGTATTGTGGAGAATGAGCTGCTCAAACACAGCAGAGCTGCTTTGTGGCATGTTGATCCGAGCTGTTTATTCTGTGGCTGTTTGTTTAAGACGTGTTCGCTGCATTGATCTGTTTTTTGTTGTTTGCTCTTCATATAGAATATAGAATCTATCTGAATGGTATTTGCTTTGTGTTTAAGTGTTTGTACGCAGCTGTGATGAGGCAAACAGTACTGGAGTGCTGGCACTATTTACTGCCTGCAGTGTTTATGTGCGTGTCTTTGTGGTGTGGAGTGGGGAGGAAAAATTATGTCTCAGTTGAAAGAGTGCTGCTGTCAGCACTACTGTCCCTATTTATAGAAACATTTGCATTATCTGGCTGTGCATGTGTGTGGAAGATGTGGAAGAGACTGGAGCATTCAGATGAGGTTTACAGGCAAAAACAAGAAAGGTGAGCTTAAATCAGAAAGAGAAAAGAAAGAGTGTTTTTTTTAATCATTTGTTAAACGTCCCCTGACCATGCTGCGTCAGTTTCCTGCTTACATTCAGTTTGTTACAGAGAAGATACATTGCCACATTACATGTGGGCTTCATTTCCCAGAAATGCTCACAGTGCACTCCTGCAGCAATATTTCTGCCTGCTATAGATCTGCTCTTCCTATGTAGCATTAGGCTAATTCTTTGTAGTAGAGTAGTGCTTGTGTTGTACATACTCTATGCTGATTTTCTGTTGCTTAAAAGCCAAAATAATACAGGGAAATACTAGTTTTACTTTCCCAGGTGAAACATATTTGTTTAAAATGCTCTCCCCATGTGGATACTTATATCAGGGTTATCATGGTTAACCCTTAATGTTCTGCAGATTTCCTTACTGTCAAAAAAACGTCAAAAACGTTTCATTAAAGGTTTGATATCAAGTATAGCACTTAACGTTTAGGATGTTTCCAATTTTTACTTCACAGAACAATAAATGCTTTAAAGACTCATTGCACACCTGATCACATGTACTGGACTGCTGTCATTTTCTCACTTTCTCAGTCTGAGCCTTTGCTAGACTCTATAACAGAGGTAGCACACGCTGAGCATGATAACAATCTAATCTATATTACATTTCACAAATCACACCTTGTCTGACTGCAGTCTCACAAATATTATCATAAAAAGGAAATTAGTCTTGATAGCTTGTTCCATTGAAGTGACGTCTCATTTTGGTCTAAGATGAAATTGAATCTTGTTTTTGTCACTTCTTTTGTATTGGAATTTACAGAGTATCACAAACAAGTGATGTTACAATAATTACAATATGACAGCTCTCCTTTGCATTTCCTTATAGAATTTGGGTGCCTTATAATTGTATGTTAAAACAAACCTGAGTTTCCTCCAAAAGAAAATAGTTTCACTGATTGTACTTTTACCCTTTGAGCCATTCTTACCATAAATTACTCTTATCTGTGTTCATGAATCTAATTTAGTAATGGGTTAATCTCACACCTATGGGTTGTCCAGTGGCGGGTTAAATACAAAGGACAAATTTCGTTGTAGAGTTTATGTATAATGACAAATAAAGCAACAAACAAACAAACAAATACAACTTCACTGCTATAGCCATTTTTCTTTTGCATGAATATGTCACCAAAACAAAACTAAAACAAAAAGGTTTTACTCACTAAGGCAAGCATTTAAGAAAGTATTAACCCAAGAAAAAACAAGTACTTGGTGAAAACACTACTTGATACTGAGTAACTGTTTGAGCATAAATGTCTTACCACAAAAATCTGCTGTTTTACTTCTTCAAACTCCAGGTGCTGTTACTCCCACAGATTTGGCTTCAGATCAGACCTGATGAGTGAAAAGCCAAAATGATTGATCACTGATCCTTGAGAATGACCGAAGTAGTAATTGCGATTTGGTTACATTTGGATTAATTGCCCAGCTCTATTTTACTACTAGAGAGTCCGTGGTTATTGTTATTGAGAGATGGGTAATTTCTCAATAAAGTCTTGTTTCAAAAGATATTCACTGATGCAATGCCTTTCAGATGTTGAATTAAAGCAGCCACTATTCACCTGCTAAGGTCAGATTGGCACAAAGCCAAATCTGCTCAGTGGCAATAACCCGGTGTTTAATTATGGCTATTCACACACACAGTATTTGCACAGACAAAAGGCCAAGGCTCTCTGTGCTGCAGTCAGACGGATCCATGTTACGGCTTGTTAATGTGATGTGACCAAGTGTATAGTATTTAGATATACCCAATGAAAGCTATATTTATACAATAAGCTATTATGAAATGATAAAACAAAATGTTTTTTGACCTCTCATGGTCATCAACTCGAAAAGGTCCATCATGCAAAATCGGCTTTTTTAGATTTTTACCATGTTACAATATTATATTGTCATCAAAAACATATTGTGAGCTGTGCTCCGTCTCCCTCTTCAGCAGCCCTCAGTCACACAGCGTAATCCATGAAGTTTCTCTGTGTTTTAGAGTCCTGTTTTGATCCTGTCTGTGGATCAAACTCTTTTCTCTGCGCAGATTAGCATGTTTGCCAGTTGCTATTTTTGATAGAAAAGCCCATTTAAAGCCCATAGGCCTATGATGCCCAATTAATAGCCAGTTAATTTTTTATATTTTTTCTCACAGCCTAAAAATGTCTGACTTCCGATTACCCAGCATGCCATTGCTTTATTTTATTTAAAAAAAGCTTTGACAAAAGCATCATATAGAACCTTTGAACAGTGGTCTATGTCCTCATGCGGCCCCGCCCCATGCTGTGTAGTGTTGCCACTACATCTTTCAGGACAAAATATTCAGTGTAACGTCACCTTCTTAAATGTGCAATAGCAGTGGCCTGTGATGTACATAGAATTGGGGAGAAGCGTGGGGAGTACAATTTGAGAAGAAACAGGATTAATTCTCTGAATGGGCTGAATCATCAGTGTGTTGGCAGCAGAGCCACACTCAAAGTGACATATTTTGGACACGACTCACAAATATGCACATTCTGTTATTCACACGTTCCACACACTCAAACAGACAAGCGGTCGTTGTTTTTGCAGAGGGTCACACAACGTCGCCCTTTTACTGCACCGCCTGCTGTGAATCATCTCCAGAAGTCTGTCTCGTCATCCTTTAATATTCATCTGAGAAAATATGAATTCTAGCAATGACTGATTTGCATTTAATATTGCATAATGTTTATAAATATAATAATTATAAAGCTTCTGCAATGTTTAATTATGAAATATATGAAAGTGCACTCTCAAATTATCAACAGATTAAATTTAATGAATTAATCACAATGAAGCTGTTTTACAGGGGGATAAAAACAGATTGAGTTTACTTTGATAAATCTGTTAACTGCTATTTTAGGGTTAGGGTTGGAGTTATTTTCTCCAATTATGCGTTCCCAAATCTCAAAGGATATTTACATGAGAGCTTACAGATCTGTGTTAGTGAAACAACTATCACACTTGCTGTTCCTAACTATAACCCTAACCCCCTGATCGGGGGGACGGCAATTGACAGGTTGAATTACACACAGTGATAAGAAGATGCACATAATGTGCGCAAATAGCCTAGTGATTAAAGTGCAGCACATGTGTCGGCCCCGGCATCATAGTTTGATTCCCAGCTCTGAGAATTTGCTTCATCCTCTTCTGCACTTTACTGCCATGTTCAAGGAAGAACATTCTGTCATATTGTATGGTACAGGTACAGGGTGTGAGGAAGAAGATCGGGCGTGTGCCATTTTCAGTGCCACCAAATACATGACTGGGGTTTTTGCTTTTTGGGGCCCTTCCCTAAATTTTGAAACCTCAGTTGGACTTTTTATGTTCAATAAAATATTATAAATAAAGAAATAAAGTAGAAATTAAAATGAGATATTTCATTAAGCCAGATATTTGGACATGCCTGAGCAATGAAAGACAAGTGTTACATTATTGGCAGCTGAAACCATAAGCTGTAAATGATATAAGTCGTGAAGCTCAGTGTTGAATTGCAGAGAATGATAATGACACACTGAATGAACTGAGGCCATTATTAATGCTATTAGATTACACTTGTGCTTTCGCTGCCACAGCTTGTCAAAACAACAAACAATTGGCCCTATTTAGTGGCATTTAAACATGGCTTGTTAAAGGGTGTAAATGGAGTCAAAGGGTGTAAATGGAGTTAAAACCACACCGCGTAGAATTTTACCCAATAAATAAAATTGAAATACAAGCATTTCTTTTATGACTGAATCATTGAAAAATACCTCATAAATGCACAAACAAACATGAGCCTTTGCTGTGAGCGGCTCACCTCTCCTAAGACATGACTGTAACTTTACCGGGGTGGGGACGTCTCCAACTCGTCTCCATGGAGATGTTAACTAAAGGCAGCAGAATTTGAGATTTAAATAGGTTAGGTTCTCATCCAAATCCATTCTTTGATTACCCACTGCAGAAATAGCATATTCTGTGTCGAGCTGGTCATTAGGAGCATGTTTTGTACTGATGGCAACAGTATAATCCAAAATGTTACGCAGCGCGCCTTTAAGCAGTGGTTCTCAGCATCACTGGTACTCGGAATGTCAAACATTTTATGAGGTGATGGTGTGGAAATGTTGAGAGCCACTTGCAGCTGATTGTCAGAGTTGATGTAGTAGTGTTTAGACAGCACAATATCGTTTGCAAACCACAAATATACTGTCTTATTATGTATTAAAGTTGCAAATCCTTGTTTACACCTTCACAAACATAAATTTCATAAGATTCTTGCATTGGGTTAGCAGTCCATATATCAGTCCTTTCTCAAATGTCAATGCTCTCAAGGGCATGTTTAAAATGTGCACAGTGATCTGATTGATTTTAAAACATAAATCAAACTCAGCAAAGGTATTCTTTCTTTCAGATTGAGGTCTGGCTGTCCTTTTAACACTCATAGGGGACCATTTACTAAGGCAAGGCAAGATTATTTACAGAGCACACTAAGCATGTGCTCATGTGCAAAATGGGCAGCACGTGCAAAACTGAATTCTCATGCAGCTTTCTCTCACTCACATATCAGATTTGGGACCCTAAGAAATAATAATCACGATTGTTTTCCCTACAGTATATTGATCGATCTCGAATTTCGATTTGATATTTTTTGTTTTTATTGATAAAAACAATAAATGTGTTTCTATTTTGCCCATTAGACGAGTTTGTAGCTGATTTTACTCTTGAATTCAAGTTCTGCTTCAAAATATACACCACAAATGATGTTCTGCATGTGATTCTGCCTTTAACTCTGAATGCAAATCCCGTGCTGGAATGAGTGATAGATTTTAGTTTTAGCATGCTGTGACACTGTACACAATTATGGCATGGGAAATTACCATTAGGTGCAAAGGTTAAAAAATGTGACAGACCTGTTGTAGCTAAAACTGCTTTTACTAAAGAGTTCCTAAGACTAGATGACCTCTTGTAAAAATATCTCGGGTGTGTCTGAAACTCAGAAGAGACTTGTGGGTCACTCTGTAAAATGTGCCAATGTTTCTCAATGACTTGTTTAAGTGACTGAGAAATAGGACTGTAAGTAGAGACCATAGCAATCCCTCCTGATTTCAACCTAGTGCTGGGCCTAAACAATTGAGCCCTAGACAACCTGCGAATATTGTCCAACGTTTGCTGCAGCAAAGGTTCCTTATAAACCCCTTGTTTTAAATCTTTCACATAGCGCCTGAGTGTGCGATTCAAAGGCATCATCTGAACTACAAATGCGCTTCACTCGCAACAATTGACTATATGGTAAAGATCTCTTTAGTGCAGGCGAGTGATAACTGTCATACTGCAGAAAGGTGTTCCTGTCTGTGTCTTTTCTGTACACTTCTGTGTGCAAGACACCGGACATAGCGTCTGTCTTTACAAAAACATTAAGAAAGGCAATCTCATTTAAATCATAACACATAGTCAATTTAATAGTAGGTACTCTAGTGTTCATGAAGTCATGGAATTTGTTAAGTGCAGCCTATATGCCGGTCCAAACAAAAAATATATCATCAATGTATCTCCAATAATATTTAATGAACTGACAATGAGGATTGTTGGAATACACGAAATCCATTTCAAATTTTCCCATGAATAAATCAGCGTAATTGGGCGCCACAAGGGAACACATTGCAGTACCTCTTGATTGCAGATAATATAGGTCCTGAAATTTGAAATTGTTTTTTGTGAGAACTAGATCAGTCAAAGTGATAAGGAACTCCGTCGAGGGGTTTAGTTCAGTACGCATGTCGAGGAAGTGTCTCATGGCCTCCAGGCCCCTAATGAGCAAGTCTGTAGTGTCTTTGAGATGTGATGGTAAGTCGTACACCAGATCTTTGATGTGCGCATCCACGTATTGAGAAAGTGTCTCCGTAAGTGAGCCTATACCTGCCACTATCAGTCTTCCTGGGGGATTTTTTAGATCTTTTTAGATCTATCCAGGTTGATTGTCTTTATACAATTGTACAACAAATAGTGTTGATCAGATAGAGGGTCAGGCCTGAACTGCAGCAAACCTGACCTGCATGTTTGGCGGTAGGGATACCTCTACCACTATGGAGTAACCATTTTTGTGAGGAATAAAATGGACAGAATATTTGGACAGAATTACTTCTCTGTGAAAGCTGCAGGGATGTGGAACTCGTTGCCATTAACTGTTTGAGAGTGTAGCACCGTGCAACAGTTTAAACTTAACCTGAAGAAGTGGTTGAAAGACAGTCAGATTTGTGATCATTACTTGTGGCCATACCGCCTTTGCTTTGCCCAATCCCGTCAGACCTTGGAAGCTAAGCAGGGAAGGGCCTGGTCGGTACTTGGATGGGAGACTGTTTTGTAGCACCAGGAAGCCTAGCGAATGTAGTGAGTGAGTGGTTGGTGGTGGTCGGAGGGGCCGATGGCGCAGACTGGTTGCCTCGCTTCCGTCAGTCTACCCCAGGGCAGCTGTGGTCACAATAGTAGCTTACTACCACCAAGTATGGAGTGAATGAATAGTGCAATGTAAAGCGTCTTTGAGTGTCCAGAAAAGCGCTGTATAAAACCGATGCATTATTATTATTATTATTATTATTATTATTATTATTATTATTATTATTAGCAAAAAACTGGTTAATCGGGGGATTGTTAAGAATGTAAGAAGGTACAATCTTTTTTATTAAACTGTAGATATTTGTAATTGCAAGTGTAAATACTGTAAATATTGCATCTGAATGTTTGTTGAAGTGATCCTTTTGCTGGTGTTTTATCTGTATTTTATATTGTGAATGGACTTAAGTGAGAATGCTCATTGGCCACTGTATAAACCTGCTGTCACTTTGCCTCTGCCCAGGGACTACAGATGAAAATTAGCTTGTAGCTATCTCTGGTCTGTGCAACACATTTGTTGTGCAACGTCCCTGTCAAATAAATAAATACATAGTATTTTCTGAAGGTATTTTTTCAACCCGGAAGACAAGACGCTTCAGTTTACTCCGTCTCTCTCCGAGTGTATGCCACCCATGCAACATTAACAGTTGTACAATAGAAATATAATTATTGCAGCAATAAGCGAAGTTACTTCACAATGCAGTTACAGTATAAAGAGTTGACATATGCAACATAAACATTCATAAATGGCTAACACACATTATCATTACCATTTAGCGCGTGTTTTGATTTACTTGCTGCTCTGGCCTTGCCTCTCCATCGGGTGTTTTTATTGTGGGAATCGCGCCGGTTATAAAAGTTAATCTCTCGGACAATCCACTTTTGCAAAGGTTCGCCAAGCAGCCATCGGGGAAGTGGCGGTCGCAGACAAACATATTCTGGCTGATTAGTCGCTGATACCGGAGAGATATTCCAACAGTTTCTGGCGAGTGAACTCTTCTTTAGGAAGGGTGAATAAGGTCCTGCACCTCTCGCAGCCAAACGCACATTTTTACCGAGACATTATCTTTAGGTGAGAAAAAAAGAACAGGCGGTGTCCAGAGTAGGTTAGAAGGAGCCTCTTCTTCACAACTTTGGCGCAAAAATGACTTTGTTCAGACACTTTTTTAACCTCTAAGCAAGGAAGTTGTAGGTATTTTTAATGGACTTAAACTGTTAGAGCATATTTCTCTACACGCCGTATGTTTACTCTGCGGGGCGAGAAGCTGTTTTACAAATTAAAATCATGGTTTAAAGCTCCAAAAAGATGATTTTGCATGATATGGGACCTTTAAATTTACCCTAAACACCACTAAAGTTTGACTGTGGATGCATTATTTCATTATTACCCACTTTTTCTTTGCATAAAGTAATTTAGAACTTCACTTCACTGATCATATATTTTCTATTAGAATGTCTTCCACCATTTTCCCAGCTTCTATGGGATTCTTCTGTCCTCCTGGAGGGTTCTGGAGGGCTTTGCTTTTGAGTCTTCAACAAATAACTTACTTCTTTGAGACCCTGCCTTTTGCTCTCCAAAGACTGCAAAGATAACACACAGAATCTGACAGGGTTTTCATCTCTGGCTGCAGCTCCTCATCTGTTTGCTCTGTATACCAGTCCAATGCTTGTCCAACACCTTCAACTCAACCTTCACAAGACTCCTGCTCAGCGCCTCTATCAAATATGATCAATGTCTTGGTGAGTTGAACACACTTGTGCAGCCCCACAGCAAAGTTGACTTGATTCCAAGAGGGTGGCACAAGATATCAGTATTGGAAGAAATGTATCGCAAAATCAATGAGGTCCAAGAGATTTACACATTGTTTTGCTAACACAGCCAAGAACAAAAATGGTTGATTATTACTTAAGGAAAAGAGCAAAGGTTCGGTTGCAGTCGTGATTATTTTTAAATTTAGTTCCATTTTGGCCTTTTCTTTTTGGTCCTAATTCAGAATTTTTTTGACACAATTTGCTGAAAAACATTAATTACTGTCATTCTTTCAATTTTATCTTCCTGGGGACTGGACAGAAAAGGTTTATATATTTTCATTTCTTTGACTTACTTTGAGTAAAAGTGTTAAAAATAAACATTTTACAAATTTTTTTTTTTTAAATGAATATTTAATTTGTCTTTCATGATATGTCCATTGTAGAGGACACTTGATCGATACAGGTGGAAAATCATAAATGATAAAGTAATTTTTACTTTGTTGATGAATCTGACGTTAAGCAATAATAGTCATCAATATAATTTACGCAAGTTATTATATTAAAGTAGGTTACATTAAGATTTCATTTCAAGTTAAAATCACCTCTATATAATATAATTATGGTTTGGAGTTCCTTTAATAAATGCATGTAAATTAATGTAAAGCGACCCTGACCCCTCACACACCTGTGTTTCCACTGGTATGACATTGTGTTTGGGATGTGAGTATGTTACAGAGCTGGGGGTCGGTTTTAGAAAACAAAACCGCTGTGTTCTTCCCCATAATGGACACTAGTGCTTCAGCACAGATCCAGACCTGTTGTTTCCTCAGCTGATGCTTCCTCTTCTGAACCTCCACTGTTCTGTTCTAACACTGGACCTTCAGCTAATCTTCTTGCAGCTCCACGTCTGAATCTACTGTCACTAATTAATACAAATTAGTGACATTTTCATTTAACCCTACGTTTCTTGTAGAGATTTACATTTCACCTGAAGACACATTTAGTCCTGATGTCCATTACAAAGGACATGGAAAGAAAATGTTTTTCAAAAGGGCTTACATTTAAAATTTAAGCCCTTTAAATGTATTACAATTATTGTAAAATTATTCTCTACAAGAATTAATAAGATTGATGTGGTTCTTGATCGGATTTTGCAAAATTTGACTGAAATTTGGCCATTTTGAAGGAAAGTCTCAAACGCACTGTTAGAGCGACTCCCACACATTATATATTGTTAGAGAGCTCTGGATGTCCTCTGTACAGGGCAGTAGGATTCAGATAGACTGCATGTAAACAGCCAGACTTGCAGACTCAAGATCAATGTCCACTACAAAGGACATAGATGCATGGACTAGGTCACAGGAGGATATGGAAATGGTTTGGTAAAATAGTGCATTACAGTAATGTTGCTTATCGAGTATTGCATATTTTTCGCATACTTTGAAGCCCTACCTCCCACTATGACGATTGGTGCCTGCGCTTGACCTTTTTTCTCTTCCTTTTACACTGTAGTGGTGTAATGTACAGCCCAATGACAAGCGTTGAGTCTGTGGCTGAATTTGTATGCACAGCACAGGATATGGGGACTCACGGTCATGACCTGAACTCCTACCTACCCTCTGTTCTCCGACGCCGTCGTCCAATTATTTATGTCTTTCTCCTCTTCAGCCTTTGTATTTGTCCCCATCGTCTGGCGTTAGGCTGAAGGGTCATTATCTCCATTTTCAGGTATTTTATGTAGATGTATTTAGATACATGATACATACATGGTTATGAAATCTATACCTATAACTGCTGCTTATGTAGTAGGTCAGGTAGTGGGTGAAAGTATATGTATACAGACAGAACATACTGTAGAGATAACGTAATGTAAGAGTAAAATGTCAGTGTTCTGTATTCTGTATATAATATAAATGAAAAAAGCCCCTACAGTATACCTGATTTGATACATGTGGAATACCAATTTTTTATTTTATTAAAAACTGTAGTTTGTAAACGCAGTACATCTAATTTTAAAGTCTTTTTGTCGATCGTGAACCGGCAGACTTGTTTTTGCTTACATTACCGTGACAACATTGCTTCTACACAGTTGTGCAACAAGTTAAGTCTTCTCTGTGAACAATTGGGACTTTATAACTGTGTTAAGAAAGTTAGATATGGGTTTGGACCCCAACTTACAATTTAAAATGCATGCACTCTTAATATTCGTAAACACAAATCGTGCTGTGATAATATGTCATTATTTTTCAAGGCTTGTGTTCTATTCTGAGAAAGAGGCCTTACATACTCTCTTGCAGACAGTGAGCAGCGCTGACTCCAATGACTCCAATTCAAAGTTATTCTCTGCCAATTAGTACGAGTAAAAATGTGCCGCAGCTTAAAGTGAAATGGCAGTTTATTTTATCAACCCACAAAGAGACAAGAGACACAATTGCAGGTTGGATTTTGAAATAGCGTGTGGGCGCAGCACTGGTTAGGAGTTCCTCTCTAGAAGGAAAAAGGCGTGTGTGATGACTTTGATAAGGCAGCGCTCTGGTGTGGCATCAAAACAGCATGTGGTCAAGGTGAACGTGAGCAGAAGCGCTGGCTGTTGCTCTGTGTGTCTGGTGGTAAAATGTAGCATTTTATCTGCGACAAATCAGAGCGGAGTGATCCTTCATCACAACGGATGTTCTCAAGCAAAATACGTATATAGGGCTGCAACTAACTTAACTACTTTAGAAAATAAGTCCCTTTTCTTTTCTTTTGCATGTTTTACAATTTTAGATTTTCGTACTAGACTAAAATGATCTGGTTTAGGCGCTGCATCTATGGATTGGTTTAGTGTACTGTAATCTACCCAATTTATGCTCTATTTTGTCTTGGTGAAATTCGGGTTAGCTTAGGTCCTTGTTGTACCTTGGCTTAGACCTCGTTTAGACTTTTAGAGAGTATTTATTTTGGCAAAAGTATCTATGTTTTTCAAAAAAAAAATATATATATGTGTTAAAGGCACACTGCGTAACATTTTGGATTATCCTGTTGCCAATACAAAACATGCCCCTAATGAACAGTTTGACACAGAAAAGTCTGTTGTTTGCAGTGGGTATTCAAAGACCTGATTTGGATGAGGACATAACCATACCGTTTTTAGTTAACATCTCCATGGAGACGAGCTGGAGACGTAAAGTAAAGTTAAAGTCAGGTCTGAGGAGAGCTGAGTCGCTCACAGCAAACACACAGGTTTGTTTGTTCATTTTTTAGGTATTTAAACAATATCTGTAAGAAAATAGATGTTTGTATTTTATTCAATTCATTGGGTGAAATGTTACCCCGTGTGACTTTAAGGTTCAGATAAAGTTTGTGAATTTGTGTGCTTTATGATCAGTTTAGCAGGTTATCCGCCGTTTTTTATTGACGTCCGAAACCCTTTGATGGACAGGACTGTTGAGCGGCATTGCAATTATTAAAAATGTGATTTTGATTTGATTGCGATTAATCGTGCGGCCTATTGCAATGCTTATTTAAGTCAGCGCTGAAAACACTGAAGCAAACCATTGCAATGTGGCGGGAAGTGTCATTGTCGAGGTGTTGGTTGTTGTCTTTCAAGCTGTGGATAGAAATTAACAAAGTGTAATTAATTTTTGTTTCTAGAGGGCATTCTGAAACATGTTTTCAACTCCAGCATGTTTTTTCTTTCTTTCTTGAAACTGTTGTAGAACTGACAGGAATATAAATCAGGGGAAACCCAGCAGAAAGACATTCAGTGGAATCAATCCTAGCTCGGGGTTAATGTTGTTCCTGCCCATCTTAACACACACCGTCTGCGATACTTTATGTGCATATTTAATTTTGAGATCGGCTGTGCAAAATACAAAACTGAATTGCATCTGGGAGTAGAAATATGCTAATAACTTTGTATATCATTTGGTGTTAGAGAAACCAACTTATCACTCACCTGTTAAGTGCCTAAAATGATCTCATTCTGACAATGGTTTTTGGCTTTCATGAAATTTACCATGGAAAAAAGAAGCAGAATAAGATATGAATTGAATCAAAAGTGCGCGTGCATTATCAGCTCGACGGTTGGGTGGCTGCTGCAGTGGAGATATGCCACCAACAAGTGGATTACGGCGGCTATGCTTATGAGAAAATAATCAAACATAATGCAATTAGCTGAACAGAATGCGAGTGAATTGGACATGACTAGAGGCATTGAGTTTAAAACAAGGGAAATGAACAACAATAAACAAATTGCTGCCAAATGTGTTTGCGCCGGAGGCTAATGTGGACTTTTAAGCTTATTCAGACAGTGACAGGAGACGTGGCAGTCGGTGTCTCTTTGTGGATTCTTCATAGTTCATCATGTTCATGTCACATCACAGCATTTTAAAGAGCCCACAGTTCAGTACCTGGATAGGAGATCGTGGGGGGATACCAAGTGCCCGTGTCAGTGCTGTGGGAGTGAGTGGTTTCAAGAATTGACTAATTGTCCTTTGTGAAGCACTTAGGGTGACCTGTGTCTGTAAAAAGGGCTTCACAAATAAAATTCCCTTCCCTTTTGACCTGGTTTATTTATTGTCATGATAGAAAAACGAACACAAAACGTAATTGTTGAAAAGTAGTGGCATTGATCAGTCAATTTAAAGTAACTGTCTGATTATTTTGGAAAATTGGGAACAAAGCCTTACACATAGTGATCAAGTGATTTTTCAATGACTATTTGTAAAATGCAACAACAGCAAAAAAACATACAAATTACAATTACTGCATTCACATATGAACCAAAACTGCAATTTGAATGGTTCCAATGAGCACATGATTAACCTCTTAACCCCACCTGAACCGAGTACATTTTCTCCAGTTTGGCTTTACCCATAAAACGAAGATGAAAACGCAACATAAAAGTGATAAAAACGTGGCGAAAAGCAACAAAAGACAGACAAAAACATGCCAAGAAGGCAAAAATAATGCAAATAGGTAACAAAAGCAAAACCACGAAAAAAAAAAGCAATGAAAAAGCAACAAAAACGGACAACAAAAAACACAACAAAAACGGTTCAAAAATGTGACAATAACGCAGCGACAACAGGACAATAAAGGTCAGTTACGATCAGTTTTGTAGGCCTTAGCTTTCAAATGAGGCATTACACTGTTGCTCTCCAGTCGAGAAGCTTTTAGATTTGGGTAAAGCCGAACTTGAGAAAATGCACTCGGTTAAGGTGGATGGTAAGAGGTTCAAAGTGCAGTTATTTACAAACAACAAAACATATTTTCTCCATGAAGTTTTACTATCGTCAAACTTGCTAATCCTGTAGATCAGGCCGGGGTAGGCAACGTCAGGCCTGATGCAACAATTGTGAGGTTTAGCCCTTGGTGCTTTGGCAATGAAGAAAATCGGAGCAAACTCTTGTAATTCTTGTATTATTTTAGCCGATCATATTTCAGTCGTCTCTCAAAAATGAATGCTTCCGAATATGTTTAAAATGTGTGCAGTGAGCTGATTCTCAATGTTAAAACATAGATTGCAACACCACTATTACAGTATTGGCCAGAAAATTTTTAATTACATCATTTTCCAAAATCTTGCAGCCCTTCCATTCCATCTGGCATTATAACATCAAGCTCGCGACTGTCGTGGAGAAAACCTACTCAAAAGAACAACCTTGACAGTTTGCTCCCAAATGTATCATTCTATTTTCAGAGCGCTGGAGGATAATGTGGTGGTATGAGCATATTCAGACGGTGACAGGAAACTTGTGGCTTTTAGTGTCTCTTTTGACCAAAGTGTCGTTGTGTGTGTGTGGGCTGGCAGAGGTCAGGAGGTAATTGTCCAGTGGAAAAATGTTTGCCAAACGTGCTTGTGAGAGTGCGGGCGGGAGGGCTCACCTCTGGCTCCATCTGTCCACGTCTGGCTGTGAACTCATAATCAGGCCTGCGGAGACAAAGCCTCTCCTGCACGCGCCCGCCATCACCGGCTCCAGGATACAGGTTAGCTCCAGGTTATTACTGCCACGGCTTTGCAGCCATGTGCTCTCATTTATTCATGCTCCATGGATAATTCAGTGTCTATTTTAGGGGGCCGCTGTGGCTTCTAGTTTACTATTAAAAATTTAATAAAGGCTTGTTTTGACACTTAAGGCAACTTGCTGATGTTTTAATATGCTCACTCTGGTTGGTTTCTGGGCAGCTCACTCACAGGTTTGCCACACACTATTCTTGTTTACACTCCCTCGAGGAACTTTACAACACACTCCTAGATTAGTTTGATCCGTGTCATTTTCAAATGGACAGTGTCTGCGTTTTTTCATGGATATTGTAGCACCTTGTTTCAAAAGACTGCATTTACACTGTACTCTATTCCACTAATCAATTGGGGATTGAGCAGTTGTAACTTGATTGTTGTAACTTGATTCCACGTTTCCCATATTAAAAGACAGTTACGTGAGTAGTTACACGATCCAAGTATAGTTACGTAAGGGATAATGCACGACGAGGTGTCCATTATCAGAAATAACTGGACGACGCGGAGGCGTGAACCGTCCGACGCGAAGTGGAGGACGGTTGCTTCCGCGGAGTCCAGTTATTCTGATAATGGACACCTCGGAGTGCATTATCCCGCTTATACCATGGTCCGGCAAACTGAAACATTTCATTGGGACCTGTTTACTTATTTTTTTAAGTCCTGGGCAGGAGTTATTTCCCTTTTTAATCAGTTTTACCTGAAACTAGTTCCATCTCAATTGTTTACCGTTACTATGGAAACAGCTGCAGTGGAGTGATATAGAATGTGATTTAACTGTTTTTTTAACTGGTGTACATTATCACTTTTTAATGGACACCTTCCAGCCAATCAGAATCGAGTATTCACCCAGACCATGGTATAAACAAAATTAAACATGTCCAGTTTCTAAGCGGATGAAAAGGGGTACTGTGACGTTGAAGTGCTCCTAAGGAAATGTGGAAGAGCTTGCTTGCTTCTAACTTCACCCCGGTTGACCCCATAGGGGAGAGGAGGAGAGGCTAAATGCTAAGAACACCTTTGGTCTTTTTGCGTGATAGAACGCACGCGTAAAGACCAGACAGCTACACATCAACTCGTCTAAGCTCAGGTAAGAACATATCTCAGTATGGAAAAACGGTGGCCTGTGGG
Source organism: Neogobius melanostomus (assembly GCA_007210695.1). Lineage (NCBI taxonomy): Eukaryota > Metazoa > Chordata > Actinopteri > Gobiiformes > Gobiidae > Neogobius > Neogobius melanostomus. The sequence goes on along the minus strand of VHKM01000221.1, from coordinate 2,180,915 downwards.
CGGTGGGCGACTCTAATGCTGATATTTGAACTCATTTCTTGATTAGTACTTATCTAGTCCTTTGTGGCTGCATTAGATTAAAAAAAAGAATGTATTTTTATTGTTTGCACAGAGGTGATTGCAACGGTTGACTCTCTTGTTATCCATTGTGATTCTGATGCCCCTCATTGAAGCGCGGTTAAGCTGAAGTGTTTTGGCTGAGTGGGCCTCTTCTGCAGTTGTTCAGTGAATTGAGTCCGTCACCCACTTGATAATTTCAAACTGCCTCTATAGTGTTCCCCCTGATCTCCCGATGAGCAGGATGACTGGCTAAATGGACCCTGAATGATTCCACGATGAAAGATGGGGCCTGTCATATTGTATAATTATGTCTATGGAGACACCATTGGTTTGATACAGTACATTCATCAAGAAGGAAGTTGTCCTTTGTCTCAAGCTGTGAACAAGGTGGACCAGACACATGTCAATGCATTGGAGGACAGGTGTCGCTGTGCGGGCAGCTAAGTGTGTGTCTGACCGGATAATGTGGGTGAAATTGGTCATTCTCCCCACATAGGGCCTATCCAGTAACCCTTTTAAGGTTATGGCTCGTACTTATAAATCGGTGAATAGGAAGCGGATGAAAGGCATTAAACATTTACAAGACAAGTGCCACCCGACTCAATTAGGGTAAAATAAAGCAGAGAGTGACCACAGAAGAGTGAATGAGTGAGTGAGTAAGCTGCAGTTTGACAGAGTAAAGCTACTGTAAAGACCTATTTTTTTATTAATGCAAATCCATATGATTTGCAGCAACTTCACTGGGACAATACAATGTGTGGATGTGTTTTATTGAAACTCTGCAAATTGTATTATTTGCAACTTCACTAAAATCTGACTTTCCAACAAGAATCACCAGAAAACCATACAATAGTTCGTTGACTAAACATGGAAATACAGTAGTACTCCTACAGACACATTTGTAATTAACCTAAATGAATAAATGAAAGAAAAGAAAAAAATCGCAAAATGATTATAATGCACACAATTAAGCATTCATCGTACTGCGGTATTTTGCCTCATCTGGCTTTTTCCTTTTGAAGAATAATACTGTAGATTGTAAGAAATAAACTTGCTACTGTACTATAATTTCTTGAATATCATGCTTTTAGTAACTCAGTTTACTGGTGTAAGCTATTATCATTGTTTTTTAAATAAGACCAGATGAATGTCGCCTTAATAACTGGGTGTAACAATTAAGCTTGTGCCTCCAATCTGATTTGAGGAAAAAAGAACTTTTCCCACTCGAATGACTCCCATACAGACTGTTCTGTGTCAACAAGTTTTGCTTGGCACTGGTTGTTTCCTGTGACGCTTGCCTCTCTCAGCCCTCTCTCTCCCCTCCTCCTCTTTCTCCTCTCTCTTACACTGTGTGGTGCTGTCTTGTTGTAATTCTGATTTTTGAAGGTAGTGAATTCGGCAAGCACGCTCACTTTCTTGGCAAATAAAAGGTGGGGGTGTGTGCGTGCCAATCATGGCCTGCTCCGTTTCCTTTATTCCTTAAGGGCCTGTCTTATAGGAGCCTCTCTCTCTTAGAAGATCCAGTTCAAATACGGGGAATGAATAATTAGCCTCCCTGAATTTGGCTTCAGTTGAGAAGTAGGTCGCTGGCTGACGCACACACGCACGCACACACACGCAAACACAGGCGCCTCTAAAAGGGAACAACCACAGTGAAGGAATGCTGCTTTCACCTACGGAGGGACACCGCATGCACATAAGCATAACTTTTTCACCCCTGCCTGCCTGGAATAGAGAAAACGTGAGACAAATGTTGAAGGCGGCAAGCATACGATAATAATAAAAGTAAGTAAGTTACTGAGGCCACTAAAGTGTTTGTCCGAAACTTTTAAGTAAACAATCCCTCTCTCCAGTCCCCACCTGAACTGACCTGAAAGCCCCTCCTCGTTCCCCATGCTCGTGACTGACAGGCTGGCTCACAGAAAGCTTGTCTTCTTGGTCAAAGTTCTGGCATCAGAGATTCTCATCAGTGACTAAGATCAGCAAAGGGAAAGAGTTTAGAAATGTTTGTATTATTTAATATTACGTACGTTACATCAGTGGCAAAATTAAGTGGAGTTATTAATCACGGATATTGCTGTTGTGTTCAAAAATGGAGAGAAGATGGAGGCTCGTTCTTTAAAATCAAAATCATTATTTTATTCCCTGCATTTACAATCTAAAACAAAAGTTATGCTAAAGGCTACATGGTGATCTTGGGTGGGTGGCCAGCCAGGGATCGGAGCAAAGAGGCCGAACCGGTTGAGCACAAGTAATTTATAGGAACAGGAAGTAGGCGGCTACTTGTTGAAGAACCAATCAATGTCCTTGGAATGCTTCTTCTGCGCGATCTGACTCCTAACACACTGCCCCCAGTGGACTCCAAGAGTAAGGACAACAATACAGCAATTCAATTCACTTCAAAAGCACAGATTACAATCAACACAGTTTCATAATCAAAGCCTATTATAACAAAAACATATATAGAAATATTCAATATTGCTCATGAAGAGCTTTGAGAGCAAAGCAGCGGGAACGACAGTGGGCCTTTTATGTTAAGTTACGTTTCTCTTAATGATAAATATTTTTGGCTGCTCTACCCCATGTAATTGGAGAGGAACAATGGTGGGGGCATGTCTAGATTGTAGCTTCAAAAAGAAAATAATTGGATTGTTCTTGAGTGAGATATTGGACATCTGCAATCTCTCTCTTTGTTTCTCAGAACTTGCAACAACAACAACAACAACAACACCACGCGTTAAGAAGGGTGTTTTAATAAAGGCACACTTCACACTTTGCCTTCACATCTACAGCCGAGCAAAGAGGGATCAGTCTGTTCTTGCGCGGCGACAGCATGGGTTCAGTGTCTTCCTAGCAACTTTTCCTTGAGGCAGAGAAAAAGTCGTGTCTTCTAAACTGGCTCGGAAGAATGGAGCATTGCTGACTTCTTTTTTGGGACTTTTCTCCTCCCCTTGCGGGTTGTCAGGGCGTGTCCGCTGACCCTCTGACCTGCGTGAGTTTGTGTGTGTGCTCGACGAAATGGTAAAAGGGGGTGAAGTTTCCCAGCTGCACAGCGAACAGGGAGCGGGGTGAGGGGGATGTAGACTTGTCCCAAAGCAGGATCTGGATTTTTGAAAGCTAAAGCACACGCAAAAATAAGGAGAGCTGTGTGTGACAAGAAACAGTTGGAAGAGAGGAAGTTCAAATAAATGATGTACTGTTAATAAAAGAGAACAGTTTTAGTGCGAAAAGGTGGGGCGTAATGAACTTAAATATTCATGTTGTGACGTTCTGATATGGGAAACATGTTTTAAGAAAATCCTTGAAAACAAATAAGCAGTGATTATTTTATTTATTTATTTTAAAGCCTAAAATGAGCATCGTTTTACAAATTTGGAAGTCAATCAAAGCTATACTGTATTTGTTCTTGTAATGTCTACGTTGTTCTGTGTGTTTTTATCATCATTCATCACACTGTGGATACACAGAATGGATAAGAAGGCTTTTTGCTGCTTTGCACCATATGTTGAATGAGGCACAGAAGGCTTTGTGTGTGGATAGTCTTATGATCCGTTTAAATCCCTTGTGAAGGAGTATCCACCTTGTGAATGCTCTTGTTTTTAAGTATTTTGTTAATGCTGTTGTAATTGTTTTAATTTAATGAATATTTATGTTGTCTATGAAATTGTGAAACTGTTTAAAGGGACCTGTCATTTTTATACTCACTACTGCCACCTCAGGTCTTACACATAACTCTAGTCTCTATATTAAGTTCATACATGACAGCAATGCGGACCCGAATCAACAACTTTTTGAGTGACAGTGCAGAATTTTAGAGGCAGTTGTGGTGAACAGGTCTGGGCTCATTCTACACATTAGGACATTGCTGGAGCAAATAAAATATTTAATTTTAACATTTTTAAACTCCGTATAGTCCCTTTAAACAGGTCTCTCTTGTAAAGTGCCAATGAGTGTCAATAGCTAACTGTATACATAATAATAATAATAATAATAATAATAATAATAAATCAATAATAAAAAAGATTTTTTAAATGTTTTACAAAAAATACTGAATTATGTTTCCAGAAAATTTATCTTAGAAAGAAGAAACATTAAAAGTAGTTTTAACCTCTTACCCCTCCCTTGAACCGAGCATATTTTCTCCAGTTTGGCTTTACCCAAATCTAAAAGCTTTTGAAAAGAATAGTGACAAAAACAAGGATGCAAACCATGACAAAAAAGCAACAAAAACATAAGTAAAAAACAAAGTTATGATCACTTTTGAAGGTCTTAGCTTTCAAATGAGTTGCTCTGCACTGTTGCTCTCCAGTCAAGAAGCTTTTAGATTTGGGTAAAGCCAAACTGGAGACTGTTCTCGGTTAAGGCGGGGTTTAAGAGGTTAAATGCTGTGAAAACATTGCAGCTCGATCATTGAGAGAGATGTTGTGGATGTGGTAGACATCTTTTTTGAGGCAAATCTAAGTGTGTTTATCCATGTATAACATGAGCTGCTATGAATACGTTGAGCTGCTGCACCTTTAAAACAGGATTAGATGGGATGAGCACTATTTGTCTCCTTCCATCTGGGCGTTTGAAGGCGCGCCAGCTGCCTTTGATATGTGCACTTTGTGAGGCCTCTTAGCCTGCACCAAGTGACTGCAACAGCCAAATTGATTTTTCCCCTGGCGTTTTTATCACTGCCATAGAAATGCTGATTTTGTTGCTGTAACGACACAATCAATGCAACCAGCGTAACATTTGTTCTGATGGGAAATACAGATGTTAGTTCGGCAAGCAATTATCAAAATGTAACTTTTGGACATTTTAGTCATTACATTTTAGTGCGTGGAGGCAGAAATACGCTGTGCTGTTGTAGCCAGGAACTGCCTCTCTACAGTGTACCTGACTAAGTGTAATGTTTTCATGGTTCTGTCAGCCTGCTGTTCCCGCTGTTGCAGATATACATCTCCACTCTGCGATGCTACGCCAGGAAATTCCCACACTCCTTTTATTATAAGCTTCTCTTTTATCTGAAGAATCCTTTTAGGCCTAATCTTCTCCCACCTCTCTGGTTCATGTAGCCACAGTCTCCAAAGTTATGCAGGCCGGCTCAGTGGCGCTCGTGCTTCACAGCTAGAAGGTCCCGAGTTTGATTGTGTGGAAAAGCATTATTAATTAGAGATTATTGTTATGTCCAAATGTGGTTCAGTCAGTTTTCGCTCAGCTGAAATAAGCATGTGTGGGAGTTAAACAAAAATGACAAAGTTACGTTCTAGGTAAATATCCTCCTGCACCTGCATACTGGGCACACAACAGAACAAAAAACGAATTGCAACAAAGATCAATCAATAAGAGGAAAAACAAAACATTAAATATTTTGATTGTAAAGCTTGGGTGCAAATTGTTGCTGCCTCTGTAAACATCCAGATAAGAGGTATTCTAATGACAAGAGGAGCTCCATGCACTTCTCTGGGGTGTCAGCTATGTGTCCTGTGCAGAATCATGAATGAACACTGGAGTCTGGTGTCTCCTCTGCAGACACACAGTAGGAGATGTGTTGTGACTGTCTGTCGGTCTGTCCCACCCTCTCTCAGCCTCTCGCCCTGTGGCTGTAAGAAAGCCCGTAGAGCTCCTCAATGGCCGACTTGCCCCCTCCTCTGCACCCATTTACACCTAATGAGCTGCTCAAGGGGTCACATCTTGCCTGCTGTCTATACCTTTCACAGTTATTCTTTGGGGGATATAATTGTATAAGTAGTGAGCAACAGTTTTAGAATCATCAGATCAATAAAACATGGAGTTTTGGTGTGCACCTTAAAGAGTAGAAGCAGTGATTCTATAGCTAAATGACAAAGATCATATACCATACCAATACAGCATCTAACCATGTGGGATGAATGATCAGTTTTGTCTTTGTTAACATAATTTCAATTGTGTTTTAAACTCTGAGACTCTCCTTGAAGCTCTTGGCGTTTAGCTCACTAAGTTAGCTCTTAGCTCACTTAGCTTTGACAACTTCAGCCTGGCCATCAAATGGAAGATCATTTATTTTCTTCAAATCCATAAAAAACCTTGTGATTTGAAAAGCCTAAAACAGTGAAAGATCCTTTCAGTGTATGTTTCTGAGCTGACCTGAGTCGCATGTTTTACAGAATAATTGTCTGAAATTGTTTTGTCACTTTAAAGTTATCACAACTTATAATTGTGTAGTGTTTAAATCTAAATTTGTTGTGTAGTGTACTTTATTATATGGCATCATCAAGAGGTTTTAGCCTGATGAGATGCCTGACTTGCTCCGTGTATTCTGTACAAAGAAAGGCAGTACTGCTCCATAGAGACGGGACTTCCCTTTTTACCAATCCAGGGTCTAAATGAGGTAATTATATTGTGGTTTGTTTTTAACAAGAAGAGTAATCGACTTCTTAAAAAGCTACTCTTCAAAGTAAAATACTTTTTTTTTGGTGTGATCCTGGATTTTGAAGTTATCTACTTCTCATGTACTGAAATTTGATTTGATCTCTATTGTAACAGAATCATAGCCTGGCTAACGCCAGACTAAAATCACAAGTGATATTTAGTCTGGGGACCACCAATTCATTTTCTCGTAGGAGAGGTGTGGTTTACGATTGTCCATAGCCGTTTATTGGGCGCTACGAATGTCTCTCATGCGTCTGCACGTAGCCATAGCCAATCGTATCATGGTATCAGATGACGCATGACCTGCTGTAAACTTTTGAGCTAAACTATTTAGAACACGTTCGAAAGATGGCATCGCGTCTGCTGCTGTCATGTTGGATCCGTAAATATATATATATATATTTTTTATCCCTAAACAAACTACAAGCTTCCGTATGTCAAATAGCGCGTCATCGTCTTACTGTCCCTCCTCGTTCTGTGATTGGTGCCCAAATCCATGGAAAAATGTCGGCCATGGTCCCCAGGCTGTTGTGAAGTTCGAAAAGATTCGAGCGCACACAGCAGTCTGGCGTTAGCCAGGCTAACAGAATCAAACTAGTTGTAGTGAAGCTACATTCACATTTAATGTCACACAGCAACAAAGATTTACTAGAAGTCCTTTCAAGCATATATTATCATGAAACTGTAATATATACCTTCTCACCACATTTGGTTATGCAAAGATAGGCTAGCACCTACATGAGTGAACACAGAGCTTGTCATGGAAGACTATGTAATTTTCTGCTTATAAAAGCAATAACATCTGTTGTGTGTCGTAATAGAAAAACATTTCCTGACAGCTCTGTAAAAAGGTTATTGGATCAGCGTTCAGGTTTGCAGTCGTAAATGTCTGTTGTGCACAGGTATAATAAACACAGAGGATTTGAACCAATCAGAAACGGTTGAATTAGTCACACACCGAGACAGCAGCAGGATAAAGGGAATAATAGATGTCTCCGTCTCGATCAATATCTGTTTAATCTCCTTCACTCCAGAATCTGATGTTTTACTAGAGAACCATTTATTGTGTTTTTTAATCTTTGAAGATACTGAACCAACACCAATAATTCTCTGTAAAATATTAATTAATGTTTAACCTTAAACCCGGAAAATCCCCTCAGCGATTTCAGAATCTCATTTTCAGGGGAATTCTGGCTCCAGTGGCCCCAGGCAAGCTCCACATGCTAACTGTTGCCTTTAAATAAATGTAACAAACACTAAAAATCATCTATTCTTGCACTGTAAATTTTGATATTTTTTCTTCTACATTTCATTCATGTCCACAGAAGCATTACAGACTATTCTAATACAGCTGTGTACTTTACAGACCTTCCTAGATAGTCTATGACAGCTCTAATTGGACCGCTGCCAGCGACTGAGTTCAGTAAATACTCCATAATAAATTATAAACGACACTGTCAACATGCTGTTACAGTAATGACAAGCCGCAGCATCAGTCTAAATCACTGCTGGACCGACTGGTGAGAGCCTTAATAAATAAAGACGTTTCAGCATCATTATAATTATTTAAATTAAATTAATAAAAATGCACGAGTTTGCTGTTCTCAAGAATTAACATTATAATTAAATGCAATGCCATCCTGTCTACTTGTTACAGATCACACTATTTGAATTTCCCCCAAAATGGTAGATTTTGGCCATAACCTTCAAGTAATACAGGGGTGTCCAAACTTTTTCCATCGTGGGCCGCATATTGAAGTGTATATAGTATGGAGGGCTACAGAATGTTGCTCAGTGCAGTCAAACAGTTAACTTACTGCATTTAAGAGAGGTTTAAACCGTCCCTCACACCTTCCTTTAGGCTTGGAACCATAATGAACCATAATGTCCACTCTGTCATTTTTGAGGTTTTAAAAGTGTGTTGCATTAAGAAGTATCATCTCTGGAAATGTGTGCCAATTCAACAAGAAGCCAGAGGGCCCCCAACAAGTAGTCTGAGGGCCGCATTTGGCCCGCGGGCCGCACTTTGGGCACCCCTGAAGTAATATATTTGATCCCAAACTCAATTCATTGTTATATCGGTGGCTTACTGTATGAACAGCATGGATTTATTCATTTATTGTTGTTATTTTTTTGTGTGATTAACATTTATCCATACGAGTTTGTTGTTGCATTTACAATTTTACCTAGTTGCATGTACACCCCCTACAAACCTATATCCATTCCCTTGTGCTGAGCACTTTATCAAGCTAAAATATTCATAATATACACATAGGACAATCCCTTACAAAATAAATTAGATCAAAAACAAAAAAGAATGATGAAATAACAATAATATAAAGTTATTATAGTTCAATCTTACAATGTCACATGAATGGCTTATTTTGAACTAACATTACAACATTATAAGTCTCAAAGTTTAAAGTCACATTAATGACTTGCACATTTTACATGGATTGCTTTAAAACAGCATACTTCAAATAGACTAGGGACTAAACACTGGTTTATGGTTAAATGTATTATATTTGAACTATTGGTTTGAACTGTATTAAGACATGTTTAAGTCTTCATTCTACAGTGTGTGCAACTAGCAATCCCCTGAATATCAGAAAACTTCATCCATGCCTTATTGTGTTGTTGTAAACAATATGAAAATATGTCCCTGTTTTATTTTTTGCTTTCTTTGAGAGAATCGCTCTACTTTGCACCTTTCACTGCCAGAGTCTTTGTTGAGTGGCCTGTGTATGGTTAATATGCTGCTTTAGCATCAGAGTGTTTATGTTCAGAGAGGACTGGTGTTTTCAGAGGGTTCTCTTCTGTGTCCTCTACTGTCAGGTGCAAGAGCACATACATAAAGCATAAGGGCGGACATTTCTCTGTGTTGCAGATATATCAATCGCATAGATAGATGTTTGTTGAGCCTGTGTATGAAATATTACATTAGTTGTTCAAATGAGTCCTAATACTGATTAGTTTACTATTACGACCTCAACTCAAGAGCCGCAACGGAACGGACACAGCAAAAAGGTTTTAAGCTCTAATAGCGTTTACTGTAAAATTTAACTATAACAAGCGTGGCGTGGCGTAGCATCAGGGTGGCCAGGTGGAGAGAAGCCAGAGAGGAGCAGCACAGGAGAAGTGTGGAAGGGGTAGTCCTTTTTAGGCAGCATGAGGCCCTTGTGCACTTCCTGTCACCAATAAATCATAATGTAAATCCAAGGACATATTCAATCAAGGGTTTGCAAATGGCATAGTGTAGTGGTTCTCAAAACGTTTCACATCAAGTACCACCAAAGAAAATATGCAGCTCACTGAGAAGGATCAGATCTAAACCTGTTCAGGACTATACTAGGTCTAAACTAGGTCTAAACCTCGGTAAGCCTTGATCGAAGGAGTTCTGAACAAGGAATAGAGGACAAAAACAAAGTATATTGTCTCAAAATTGTACAAGGACCAGAACTACAGGAGTATCACCTGAATAAGTCAGCGATACCTGAAGCACAGTTTGAGAAACACTGGGGTAGTCTTTACAATGGATGTCTGTGTATCGCTCATGTCGTTCAGGACATTTCCTTCATAGTTATCAACTGGACTGGGTTGCTTGACATTGTTTGAGCTTTTGCACGTTCCTCTGTTCAATCTCTAGTAATCAGGTAGTTTTCAGTATTTTAAAGATGTACAACAATTACAAATTAGCATTTTGATGTGAATATATCATTAGAAACCCAATTTTTGAATTTATGATTATGATGCAGCAGTGACTGAGTCTGTCACACATTTCAGTAGTCGACTGAATTTAAAATTACTTTTATACTGCTTAAGAATGGGGACTTTGTTTTACATATACCTGGACCTTCAGTCCAGCATTGAGTTATAGTGTTTTTCAACTCCCCCAGTCGTCAGTGCCATGGCTTGAAAACATGCCTGCGGCTACAGTTCTCAATGCTTCAAGCGGAGTCTGGTGTGTTGACATGGCTCGGGTCACTGGCAGTCATCCACACTTATCCTCCACGTTGAACTTTGACTTTAAGAGGTGGAGCTGTACATCCCGCCACTTGACTCCTCTTTGCTAAACTGTTAAAAAGTTAACTTCAGTACACAGCCTATTGACAAACCATGTAAACTAAGTAACGAGACTTAAGCTGTATTTTGGAGGTTGTGTTCTCTAAAACGTAGCCACTAATGTAGAGGCGCTCACACCCTGGTCCCCACTCCTGCTGCCTTCACTGACTCACTCCCACAAATATGCAGCAACTATAGCTCAGCGCTTAATTCTTTCCAGATTTTCATCTTTCCTCTTCACTCTCTCCACCTCTCTTCTCCTCCCTCCTCTGTCTGTGTGCTGTCACTGCTGCCTCTCGGGTTAGGTCGCAAAGCCAACCATTTCTGTGGAAAAAGCATTCATGTGTCTGTAAAAGTACGAATCTGGAGCTGGAGCACTTTGATCGTGTTTTTACTGCTTTTATTAGTAGGTAACATTAATTATGTGCATTAATGAAAATATGAATATAATGATCGCTTTGGTTTATGGTAGTGGACTAAAATGAAGCAGACATTTGTGTGCTATGCATCTAATTATAAAGCCTCTTTATTGATTGTGAGTTAGCAAGCTAGAGTTGATGTTTAGATCTCAACTAGTTTGGCTTCGGGACCTACCATCACCTTAGTACAAGCCGCGACCCAAATAACCCACATTATAATTGAATAAGCATTAGATAAGCTTTTAACCTCTTAACCCCCACCTGAACATTTTCTACAGTTTGGCTTTAACCAAATCTAAAAGCTTCTTGAAAAAAGGTGTCTCACCTGATCCTCAGTTTAACCATGTGTAAAGGAATCCTTATGTCCACTGTGAAAACACTGTGGGGTGGAAACTGCATGCCTAGTATCTATACTGAAAACACCTTACTTGTGGAAAAAAGTAAGCTTCATTTCAGTGATGACTTTTTATCTCTATTTTGATTCTCTGTAAGTGCTTTACATGTGACAGAATTGACAATAAAGATGACTTTAATGAACACAACAAGCTGCTTACATGCTAGTTAAATTATGGACTAACTAGGAGAATTTATCTCACCTCTATAGCAGAGGAACTTCAGAATTGAAAAAGCCCCTTGACAGAGAGGCATCTGAAAAAATAACAAAGTCCAGGTGACTATACTTTGACACTTAACATACTGTGTATGTTTTTTAATATACTGTAATAAAACAAAACACAGTAAGTAATCAGAGGCCATAAACAGAAATAACGCAATAAACACACACAGAAAACTTCACACTTTACTACTTCTACCCGAGTTCGTATTTTGCACATTTTGAAAGTGTAACCGACGTGAGAAAACGTAGTACAACCGATTTCCCTCTTTCTTGATGCATGTGCAAGATATTTCTGCACTTTAGGCCTTGCTTGAGACAGAACCAAATGCGTCAAAATACAAAAAGTGACAAAAAAGTGGCAAAAAATGTGTGACGAAAACGCAACGAAAGATTGACAAAAAGAGATGACAACGCGAGGAAAAATATAAATGTAAATGAGTTTTGTAGGTCTTTGCTTTCAAATGAGGCGTTATACTGGCCTGTAGGCTGTGACCTTTAAGATTTGGGTAAAGCTGAACTGGAGAAAATGCATGTATCATACCAACAAACTCAGGTAGTGTTTCTATATTTATTCAGAGGAGAGAGCGAGAGAGAGAGAGAGACCCACTGATAATGGTTCCGTGACTCACATTGGGGTCTCGACCCACCAGTTGAGAACCACTGGTTTATATTACCGTGACAGTTCTACCTGAGACTCATTCCTGTGAATAATCGGGATGCAAGAAATGTGTTTGGATAATGAGGAATTAGTTTGGATCACAATAAAAATTTACGCACTCGGTCCATGTACTTTTGCGTGAAATGTGTTTTTCACATTCTGTACTTGTTGCTATATAAAATAAATACTATTTTGTTTTTTAATTTGTTTGTATCAGACTTGATCATCTGCTCAATACATTAGGCCTAATTAACCTTTTATTGATTATGTTGACTAGCGATCAGCGTCTGGCCTTTACTCTGCTCGACGTCGTCACTTTTGTGCATGACCTCAATCATTCATTTCAAACCAAATGCGCGTGGCACGTCCTGTGTACTACACTTTAGACGCCGCAGAGCAGGTTCATATTTGTTAGTGTTGATGTTGTGCGTTGTCCTGCTGTGTGGTGCTGTGTGGTTCCAGACATGCATAAAGGTGGTCAAGCACCAGCGCCTGCCCTGACTAACTCCTTTCCAGAGCTAACCAGATGCGTATGTTTGTGCAAAACATAGGGTGGACTCCCATACCATGCACTGAAGATATATCCTGCGTGCGACTGGTGTTGCATAAACATTACATTCCTTGCAAATTTGTACATTGTGACAACAACATCTACCTTACAGCCTAAATGTGAGAGCGAGTGTTATGTTTTCTCCCGCGCTCTGTCATCGGTGATGCTGCTGTGCAACACTAATTGGAGGCTGGAGTATGATCCGCCTGTAGTTACATGCCGTTTATTTTGTCACCACTTAAACATCCTGTTGTACAAAGCGAAGCATTCGCTAAATAGACAAATAATGTTCCAGAATCAATTCACCGCGGCACCCAGAACTGACTGGCATAAGACATCTTATAATGTCTTTTTGCTTGTTTCGTTTTTTCTTAAGCTTTTCTTGAACTTGACACTATTATCACTGTTAGTTCTAATTTTATAGATCATCTCAGGCATTATTATTCAAACTATTATGAGCGTGTAAATCAAACGGCAGCAAGCGGAGGATTTACGAGATTTGATAAGCAGATTACAACCGCAATTAAAACGTGCAGCAGAAGTTGTAAACCTAATCTGTTGTGGGCCCAATAAAAACTATATGAGTGAGGGTGGCCCTGGTGCAGGCTGGGAAATTTGTAATGTGTTTAATTTAAAATCTGGCACTTCCCTTTTAACTGTGCTCTAAATTTTAGTAGTGTTTACAACACGGATGGGTGAGATCTGGAGCCAAAGCTGCTTGGGTTGTGTCAGGCTATATGCTGACAGGTGCCTCTGTCAACCAAAAGGCTTGTTGAGAGCAGTGTGGGTGGCTGCGGACAGGGGTGACAGAGGAGGATGCAGAGAATTTACTGTTTAATGATCTACGCAGCATGGGACAGGTGAGGTGAAGCGGTATAATATATAGCTCTAGTTTGGGTCATAATTGAATTGTACTGTGTTTTATAGCTTATTTTATATCTTATATCAATTGTGTCTGGGCGGCACAGTGGCGCAGAGGTTAGTGCTTGTGCCTCACAACAAGGAGGTCCTGGATTCGATTCCCACCTGGACGGGGCGTTTCTGTGTGGAGTTTGCATGTTCTCCCAGTGTCTGCGTAGGTTTCCTCTGGGTACTCCAGTTTCCCCTATCAGTAAAAACATGTGCAATAGGCCAGGATGAATGAGAGTGTGTGTGTGAATGCAGGGTGGTGGTCAGAGGGGCAGATGTGTGCAGTCACAACAGCGTTTCTGTCAGTCTCCCCCAGGGAAAACTGAACACCACCAAGTATGGGGTGAAGGGACAATTGTCTCATGTAAAGCGCTTTGTGACTATGTTTGTGTAGGCACTATATAAATAAAGTTCTTCTCCTAAACGTTTTTTAAATATAAGGGTTAAAGGACATATTAAGGATATGAGAGTTAAGGGCTTGACATTAACACTTGCCAACCCACCAAATGAGCGTAGATTTTGGCTGTGGGTGATGTCATCTCTCTTAACTAGCCACAGTGGCTGGTCTGACTGCTCTTATTCATTTTAATTACAGAGTCCACTCAAAGACGCTCTTTAAACCTCACTCGATTCTACTGGACTACAACTCTCTTTTTATGGGTGGGCGCTAATGACAACAATGATATTAGAAGATATTTTTTTAATACAATGGATTCAGGATATTTTGTTGTTTGCAAATTAGTTGATTTGTAATACTTAAATAATTACAGCTTTTCCAAGTTGCAAAATCGAGACCATTCAAATACTATTTTCTATTTATTCTTTCGATTTATCTTGCATCTCTACATTCATTTGGTCACTTTTTATTATTTCACCCAGTGCATGGTGAAGTATTTGGCGTTAGCAATAACTGTTCTTCGCCACTGTCTTTAGTCAGCATTTACACATGAGTGGCTAACAGGCACAGACAGATGTTATGTCCGTGCTGCAGGTGTCACATAATGACCTCACCTGATCCTCAGTTTAACCATGTGTAAAGGAATCCTTATGTCCACTGTGAAAACACTGTGGGGTGGAAACTGCATGCCTAGTATCTACTGTAAACACCTTCCTTGAGGAAAAAAGTAAGCTTCATTTCAGTGATGACTTTTTATCTCTATTTTGATTCTCTGTAAGTGCTTTACATGTGACAGAATTGACAATAAAGATGACTTTACTGAAAACAACAAGCTGCTTACATGCTAGTTAAATTATGGACTAACTAGGAGAATTTATCTCACCTCTATAGCAGAGGAACTTCAGAATTGAAAAAGCCCCTTGACAGAGAGGCATCTGAAAAAATAACGTCCAGATGACTATACTTTGACACTTAACATACTGTGCTATGTTTTTTAATATACTGTAATAAAACAAAACACAGTAAGTAATCAGAGGCCATAAACAGAAATAACACAATAAGCACACACAGAAAACTTCACACTTTACTACTTCTACCCGAGTTCGTATTTTGCACATTTTGAAAGTGTAATCGACGTGAGATAACGTAGTACACCGATTTCCCTCTTTCTTGATGCATGTGCAAGATATTTCTGGACTTTAGGCCTTGCTTGAGACAGAACCAAATGCGTGAGAAACATGTCATTGATCACTAATGTGAAACCTTTCCAAAACAGCAGTGATCAGCTGAGAATAGGGCAGGGCAGACCGAAACTCTTGGGGGATCAGGTCGTTAGAGATGCTCTACTTCAAAGGGGTTTACCCACTCCCAAGGAGGAGCCGGCCCAAGCTAAACTGCTCCTTGGGGTCTTTAACTGGGCTGCGGGCTGAGCTGAAGCTTGTCCGCTGACGAAGCCTTTTGGATGAGAGGCGAAACAACCGAGACTTCAACTACAGAGTACAGAAGATGACTCAAGAACCTTCGTTGAAGTTTTCCAAAACATGCTTTTAAGTAACATTTAACTAATTTAGCCTTTTCTAATATGACTGCTGTTGAGACATCCAAGCTGTGTGTGTGCTTTACCTGGAGCCCTGCAGCTGAGTGGCCTTGCTGTGCTCACCCTGGCTCAGTGCCACGAGACGACTGTATATTATTACAATACAGACACACCATGACAGTGCGCAGCTCCCCTGCAGCAGGTAGCGGCTTTAAGGTTTTAGGCAAATCCCTCCAGGCTTCTCTCTCCTTCCACCCTGTACACTTTCTCATTGTGAGATCCAGATGAAAGCTAAACGCTCAATACTGGCTGCTAAGTTTGCAGTACACATACAAAGACCCCATGGCTTTTCAATAAGTGTATTTTTGACAGGCATTTAATAATCCCAGTAATTAACACTTGTATTGACTTTGGGTAAAAACAAAATGAAGAGCAGAGTTTGATGGTCAAAGCGATCAATACTTTTGAGTCCACTATAATTATTGCTTTTGCTGACTGCGTTGTTCTATTCTCCGAGGAAGTCGGCTTCAATTTTCTCCTCTGACATCTATGAACCTTTCTCTGCACCGTGGGGTGTTTGCAATAATTATGTCACTTCAGATTACAGCTGTGGCCTCAAACTCAACTTACTGTTCATAATTAGGAAATACGTTTAGAATCGGAAAGTACCCATTTGGGCCAATTATGGGTTCAACTTTTTCGCTTTAATTAAGTATTTTCCTTTCTTTGAAGCGTCACTGTCTCTATATATATTGCATGGTATATGATAAATGGTGTATGGTACTGTAATAATATTTTTTTCCCTGCCTGGAGATTCTGTTTTAATCCATCTGTCATATCTTTATTTATTTATTTATTGGTTTATTTGGTCGGGACAGTGCATGTTAATGAACATACATGGGTCTCATGCATGTAAACAAGCCACACCGGATTGTAGCCTTGGGCTAATTTGCATCCGTCGTCCACTGTACTACCGTGCCACTTATGGAGACTCACGCTAATCTTGCTCTGCACAAACGTATCTGTGCATGGGCGTCGGCCTTGGGGGGGAAAGCTGCAAAAAGCGTTCTATATTGTACTTTCTAAATTTCCTCATAATTGATATAAGAATTGAACATAATAACCAGGCTGAAATACAGTGGTTGCCAGACAGAATTTTGCACAAACAATAATGATGGATGAATCTCAGGGCCCTGACACCCTTTAAAATGTGCCAAATGGTTCAGCCCACACGCAGTGACTTTGATGAGGTGGGCTCTGCAATGCAATTAATAAGCTAGGAAAGAGAAATATTAGTCTTGCCACGCTCTTATGTGCTTTTATTTAACACTAGCCTATTCTACTAGCTGGTCTTGGTGCAACTTTCTTGTCATAAATGACAGTTAAACATGAAGTGAGGCGAGTCCCTGCCTCTGCCTGCTGAGAAGTGGAAGGTGCAGAGTCAGAGAAAGAGCCAGAGACAGAGCTCCGTCTCTCCTCGTTTTAACCCCTAAAGTTTCTCTTTCCTTGTATTTATTGTAATTGACTGCCATCAGGCCAATACAGTGACAAAAGCCACAGGTCGCTCACACTATTTTCGCAGAATTAATTATGCTAATTAGCCGCACGCATTTGGAGACTCGTATTATAAATGCGCAGCTTTGGAGACGTGTCAACGTGGTTCCAGTGAAAAGGTGGAGGGCTCGTGCCATTTAGCCTATTCCAGCGTATTTTTTTAGAACAAGAATTTACTGACAATACTCTTACAGTTATAGGCTTCAAATATGTGAGAGACTAAATCAGGCTGAAGCCCTTGAGTTTTTTGTTCATGCCTGAGACAGTATCATTATTTTTGTAAAATAGCATTTTAATGCCTATTTTAAAGTCACACATTTGTTATTCCCTGCACAAATATCCTGTGTCCCTGGTGCAGTCCTCCTGTTTAATGCGGTATGCTAATTATCATTATGTTCTATCTAAAACTAGCTATTTCAATTGGCCCAATGAAAGTACAATATTCCACCACCAATTTAAATACCTATATCACTACAGGATTAAAGGTTATTCAATTTCTGTAACAGGAGCCAAATCAGATGAAATTTCAAGTCAAACATTGAATAAACAAACAAACAAACAAACAAACAAACAAACAAACAAACCATGAATTAAGTATCCAGGACAAATCTGTATTGAGTGTTTGTATATGAAGCGTTTTTTAAGGCCTGGCTAGGCTATATATAATAAGTTATAATAGAAATAAATGAACTGCACTGTCAAACTAAACCATTGTTATGTGGTTAAAAAATAAAATATTAAATGTGAATTAACTGGGGAGAGGAAGGGGGCCCACCAAGATAGTTTGTACCCAGGGCCCAGGATTTGGTGCTACACCCCTGCATGTGTGCACTGCAGCTCTCACATGCACTGGATGCGCTAATTAGTCAAGTGCTACCAATGCCTGTATGAAGTCCCTCTATCCTCGCATTTCCTGTGAGCTCCGGCTATCGATCCCAGACAAAATGAGCAAATGAGAGCGAGGCTGAGGCGGAAGGATATGCCGACAGAGGGCCATCGACACTGTCACATCTTAGCTCCTGCTGCCTTCCTCCTGGAGATCAATACCAGCTTTGTGTGGCTTTGCGCACATAGAGCCCAATGGTCACTCCCCTAGTGGCCTGAGACTGACAGTGAGTGATTATAAAAGCACATACAGTATAGACAGGAGAGAGGTGGAGGAGCGCAGAGTGCTAGTGACGACCCAGTTCCATCACTGCCTGTTTGTGTTTAGGACGGCTCGCTGCTTAAGAGCTTTGTGGCGCGAGGGCAGACATGGCAAGGTTATATGAAATAATGAAATGCATTTGCAGTGAAGCACTTACAGTCCATCCACACACAGCTCTGCATGTACTACATACAGTTTGTAATGATTCTGATGATTTGAGGCCTAATGTTCCTGTCACAGGCTGCCATGTGAAAACATGAAAAAAGAAAATCACACACCACAAAACAAAAAGTGGGATCATTACGTAGTTGGAATGGAATAGAAATGTTTTTAGTTTTCCCATCTCTTTAGCTTTTGTACAGAAGCATTTCCAAGATCATACCTTAAAGCAGTACTAAGTAACTCTTGCCCCTAGAGGCCATAAGCGCAACTGCAGGTGTCGTAGCAAGTTACGATTTTTTAACTTATTAAATGTCTTGGAGAGTAAATACTAGGCTGACAGAAAAGGTGAAGGGAGAGAGGGGTGTTGTACATCCAATTATACAATGGAAATAATTTTTTTCACTCAAACTTGGCTGTAAATACTGTTTAAGTGGCGCTAGCCCGTAGTTAGCTTTGCCCGTTAGCCTGTTAGCTTCTTCTTCGTGATTACATTAGTGTGTATTGGTTGCTCCGCCCCGGTGGCAGTCAAGTTGCAAGCATGGTTTTCTGGCCAGAGACACCAGGGGGAGATGAAAGACCCTCCAATCATCCCATTAACACTTGTACAATCCCCAGAGGGACTACGGAAAGGATTTATTAAGGTAAACATGTTACTTAGTACTGCTTTAAGATTAACATTTTCACTTGATAAACCGCTATTTTAAACCGCTAGTTTCTTTCTTTCTTTTTGATCAATTAAAATAGTGCACCAAGAAAATACAAATGCCTGTCCATTTCCAAAGCATACGCGGCGCCACGGGTCATGCCACATCATTCACTGTCCAGTGAGAATGAACTGTCCTCGGCCTCCATGAGGACAGAGACAGCTGCGCAGCCTGCACGTGTCTTTATATATGACCTTTCACGAGCATCTGTCTCTGTCCATAGAGAGTCCTGCCTCTTACGCTCTGCTCCAAGTTCCTTGAGTTCCTCGTGTCACCGACCTGCGGCTTGTCATTCTCACTGCGCTCTTTGTGACTGGTGCGGAGCAAAATCCAATTGGTGATCATTGGTCAATATCGCTGGAAACTTATTTTTATCCCAATAAAATAATGTTACGGCGAAAGTTCAGACTTTGTGTGAGGAGACGCATCTTTCCCCCACTCTCTCTCTCTCAGCGCCTTTCTCTTCTGTCGCTCTCCACTGTGAGCACTGGCTCCAGAGAACCCTACAGGCTGCTAACTTTCTGTCGGGGCATCTGAACTTATATTTACTGATGATTGTTTTACGTTTTCTCACGCTCCATGCAGCAGTGATGCGGTCGCTGTATCGGACTGTTGTGGTGAAGAGGGAGCTGAGTCAGGGGGCAAAGCTCTCGATTTTACCGATCGATCTACGTTCCCACCCTCACCTATGGTCCTGAGATCTGGGTAATGACCGAAAGGACAAGATCGCGGATACAAGCGGCCAAAATGAGCTTCCTTCGCAGGGTGGCTGGGCGCACCCTTCGAGATCGGGTGAGGAGCTCAGTTACCCAGGAGGAGCTCGGAGTAGAGTCGCTGCTCCTTCACGTCGAAAGGAGCCAGCTGAGGTGGCTAGGGCATCTGTTTCGGATGCCTCCTGGCCGCCTCCCTCGGGAGGTGCTCCAGGCATGTCCTATTGGGAGGAGGCCTCGTGGAAGGCCCAGGACACGCTGGTGGGACTATCTCTCCGAGCTGGCCTGGTGTCGCCTCGGGGTCCCCCCAGAACAGCTGGAGGAGGTCTGCGTGGATCGGGAAGTCTGGGCATCTCTGCTGAGACTGCTGCCCCGCATCCCGGCCCCGGATAAAGCAGAAGAAAATGGATGGATGGATGTTTTACGTTTTGCCTGACGTATGAACGGAGAGTTTATGCACAATGCTTGTGCGCACGGTCTCCCCTGATCACTGGCTTTGGCACTAATAAATCAGTGGTGCAAATACTGTTCAATGCAGTGCCCCCCCCCCCCCCACACACACACACACACACACACTTTCCCCAATCCCAATGTATTTTTATAAAGGCCCACCAAGTTTTCTCACCCACAAATGACATGCCGGCGCTGCTACTTTTCTAAAGTCCACTATTTTGCAAACATGATGTGCATTCAGTTTAATGTAATTGGGATCATGGCTGTTTCCACCTCGTCTTTCAGTCAGTCTGATGATCTCACCTCTTTAAAGTCTATTGCTCTTTGCTGTGCATGTCTGCTCTCCCCTGGGCCATGTGTGCTCCTCTGCTGATTAACAGGCAGTAAAGTCTGCAGACATGGCTCGCACTGACTGGACTGACAGTTTCATGGAGCTTTCTCTCAACTCTCAAGATATACTGAATTGAGCATCAATCCTTACAGGGCTGGGAGCGGGTGATGTAAACTCAAGATAGGGCTGTTGCAGATACATTGTTGGGTATAATTTTTTTACAATTAGATCTGTTTAGGCTGGGTTATAAGAATGATGAATGCAAATGCCATTTTTTCCGTAATTCGTGACACTTGGAATCGTAACATTACTTAATGTGTGGGGAATGTTTTTGACTGCAAAAAAATCGTTCACGAAGTCACGATTTACTCTCCCTCATCGTCAATTTGTGGAGTTTGCAACAGAGTGTATCCTTTCGTGATGATTAGTGGTGATTTGTGCGTGATAGCATTCCTACAGCATTCTTAGTGTAGAAATCACGATTTTCCCTCACACTTGTGCTCAAAATTGATAGAAATCCACGCTGCGCCAATGGAGACTGTGCGCTCGGCAAAACGGCTGCCCTATGGACACGGTGCGCAGAAGCAGTTTAGCGTGGAACCAAACCAAAACACTCTTTGATTAGTCAGTCACTTTTTAAAGAATGTGGTTTGCACTGAGAAAAAAGCCGGTAGTTACTTTTACGATAAGTGGTACACTGCAGGAGCAGAAAAGGTGCTGAAACTTTGGAGCACTAGAAGAGTTTAGAAATGTTAATTTGGGCCTATGTGATTAGAATTTGGAAACTTTATTTGATTAAGATTGACATTGCCTAAATACAATATACCTGGGGCTGGAGGACAAAGCAGCCTCCACAAAGGGCCAGGAAGAGCCCCGAAAAATCAAAGAGGCTTAGCCCTCCTAGCACATTGATACTAGCCGCATCCTGTATCCTGTGTACTGTAACATTTCATCCATAGACTGAATACAAGCATAGATTTCATCACAGGTTGTTTTATACAACTACAAATACATGTGTTACAGCTTTAAGTGAGCTTGCTACTCCTCAGACCTTAACCAAAACTTTGCTAGGAACAGGACAGTTTGTATAACTGATGGAAATGAGCTTTGTGCTAACTCCGGCATATTTACGTTGACATGCTGCTGACATGATGATTAATATGTATTATCTTAATTCAAATAAAGTTTAGCTGCTCTTGTGACCCATAACCTGGAATGTTCAGCAGTGTAGCTTTAAAGCAATTGCTGTAAAATGTGCTCTTGGTGGAATGAAAACAAACACACTATTGCTTCATCCTACTGGACCTACTGGAGGTGTCACCAGCACTACAGTATTTGTGGAAGTAGGTCTATGTTCATTTGAAGCTTATTTTAGTGTAGGATTTGGCCAAATAAATTGTGAGGCTAATTCTGCTTTTTGATTGATTAATCGCCCTGAGAACCTAAACAACAGAACATATGAAAAGAAACAGCTCTTATCATGTAAAATGCCTTTGTAAATGTGAATAAATCAACATGCAAGTGAAACCAATGTTTGATTTAAATATGTTTACCTCATATTTGGAGACACAGATAAGTCATGCTTATAAAAGCCACGTTGTATCATTTTGTTTTATTTGTTCTGACCAGTAAGGGTTATTATCAATGTCTAAATACAGCTACAGACCATTATTAAACTGCTGCAATTATATTCATAATCCAAACCCTTTAGTTTAGACCTTTGTTGTTTATCCTGAGCACTAACTAAAAAGATTTCCTCCCAAACTAAGTTCTATTTTTGACTTTTGGCTGGAGTTGTCAAGAAGATGTTAAGGCTCATATGTCAGTGGCCCAATCCCAGTCTTAATGGGGGTCAGGATCCCACGAGCCTTCAGATCTGCATGTGGTAAAGGTAAATAAAGACAGGTAAGTCGTGATTGGCAGCGTGTTGCATGTTGGGAAAAGTGAATAGAGGATAGAAGAAGAAAAAAATTGGTGGTGTTTTAAAGAGACAGATACATAGAGACAGTTCCGTTGTAATGAGTGGATTTTTTTTTTGTGCTGGAGACTTGGGATTCTGCTCATGATGCCCGCTCACCATCCTTCTCCTCTCTCCTGTGTAGAAACACGCTGGCTGAGGCTCGCTTCCTGTCTGCGCCCTGAAGCAGGAGTAAATGAGGGTGTGAAGGGAGGGGGGGGGGCTAGAAAAGAGAAGAAGAGGGAGAGATGGGGGGGGGGTGAAGGGAACGGGAGGGACCGGCGTGTTGAAATTGAATGCCAGGGCGCCATGTTCTTACCGCCAGCGTTTCCATGGTGACAGGGTAATTCTGGCGAGTAAGGAAATTTCATTCACTGGTACGACGAAGAAGACAAAAATAGGGAGGTGAATATCAACAAAGCAACAAAGGAAGATGTGTAGAAGAGTGGATAAAGCACAGGGGTTTCACGGCCCATCCCCCCCTCCCCCCCAGCAATCTGCACAGACTTCTTGTCTTTCACTGCTTTGGTAACTCCTCGGTATTGCCATAATGCATTTGAGATTTGTTTGTGTTTTACCACAAGCAAATATCCGCCTACAATCATACCTTTTTTTTCTTTTCTTTTTTTACTGCAACCCTGCAGGTTTCTGCCAAAGAACAAAGAGGTACACTGTTTGCTTGTGTGAGGACGAGAGGAGAAGGGCATTGGGGGTTGATGACAGCAGGGGTAAGGTCGCGGGGTTAAAGAAATCAGAAGGGATTGTTTACAAGACAGCGTGCGCGTTAAACACACGCGTGGTCTTTGCCTGCTGCTGACATGACAGTGACTTTCCTGATGTTATTGGATTGAATTTTACATGAAGTTGAAAGCGTGGATTTGCTAAAGTATTGTTCTCGCGGGGCACAAACATGACTACAGCAGCATGTGTGTCAGCTCGGTCAAATAAAGGCACACTTTGGATCTGTTGCTAAGTGGAGTTGACAACTGCATGGGGTTTGACTGCGCCGTCCTGACAGCTGTACAGCCAAGGCTCTCCCTACACACACTGACACTGCACACATACGTACAGTGGGCTCAGGAAGCAGTCTTTACTCCATTTATTCCTATGTTATTATGTTAAAATCTGATACCAAAACTGTTCAAAGTGTTTTATTTTATTTATACTCATATGCTGTACATTTGGCTTATGTAGATGCTGTGCTGCATTTAGTTTAGTTTAGTTTAGTTTATTTGTTTATTTGAGCAGTATATATT
Source organism: Neogobius melanostomus (assembly GCA_007210695.1). Taxonomy (NCBI): domain Eukaryota; kingdom Metazoa; phylum Chordata; class Actinopteri; order Gobiiformes; family Gobiidae; genus Neogobius; species Neogobius melanostomus. The sequence continues at coordinate 2,157,037 of VHKM01000221.1, read as the reverse complement.
CTGCTCAAAAGGAGTGGGCGGAAGCAAGAAGCTTATAAGGGCCTACCCCCAATTCAGTGCAATAAAGTACATTTCACAATGGTACAGAAAGAACAAAACATCAACAAGACATCATCCAAAGAGAATTTGATACTTTTCAAGCAGCTACATTAGCACAGACCAACTTACAAACTTACAAAACAATATTTGAACTGATTATATAATTAATTGAAACGAAGCACAACTACAACAACGATGTCTACGATGTCTAGTACAAAGCAAGTAAAAACATGCGATCATTAATCAATTTCTTTCAGATTGTTACCCGTGCCAAGCATTACAGAGAGTTACTTTTATGTTATAAATGATCAAGAGCAACACGTGACTGAGAGCAATGTAAGTTTGCAGTTGTTTTATACTGTATACATTATACTGCTACTCCTTTTGTGGAGTAGGTTTGATGGACCCATGCATACAAAAGAGTAGAAATGACCTACGTACGGGTTTGGTTCAAAGTTGGAAACTTGCGATGTGCAGTCTGAATAGATATTTAGGTGACTATAAAGTTCCCTTTTTCAATTTAAGCCACACCACATGACATTTTATCAAATTAATAGAATAATATACAAGCATTTATTTGATTACAGACATTTTTATCGTTGAAAAAATACCCAAAAAAGTAACCAAACAAGCGTGTGTTTGCTGTGAGCAGTTCACCTTTCCTAATATACAGGTGAAGTGCATTCATTTCTGTTATTCAACTTAAACTGTGAAACTAATGATAGACTCATTACATGCAAAGTGAGAAATGTATAGCCTTTATTTGTTATAATTTTGATTATTATGACTCAGCTTGTAAAAACCCAAATTACAAATCCTATAAAATTAGAATATTTTGAAAATGGACTGTAAGCCATAATCATCAACATTATAACAAACAAAGGCTTGACAAATGTCACTTGGCATGTAATGAGTCTATCATATTAGTTTCACATTTTAAGTTGAATTACAGAAATAAATGAACTTTTGAACAATAATCTAATTTTCCGAGTTTTTCTGGGAGCGGGGACATCTCTAGCTCATCTCCATGGAGATGTGTCTAAAGGCAGCCAAAATAAGATTACAGAATTGTTCATCGGGCGGTGGGGCAACGGTTAGCACTCGTGTTTCACAGCTAGAAGGTCCCGGCTGTGTGGAGTTTGCAGGTTCTCCCAGTGTCTGTGTAGGTTTCGTCCGGGTGGTCCTGTTTCCCTACCACTAAAAACATGTACAATGGGCTAGAATGAATGAGAGTGTTTGCCTGTCTGTTGTCTGTGTGTGAGTGAGTGAGTGAGTGAGTGAGTGAGTGAGTGAGTGAGTGAGTGAGTGAGTGAGTGAGTGAGTGAGTGAGTGAGTGAGTGAGTGAGTGAGTGGGTGAGTGATGATGTTGATATTATGATTTGAGTTTATTGGTGTAGAGTTTTTGGTCAGTTGAAAAGATCCTTATATATTTTACTATCAAATTACATCATTAAAAATATAGTCTATAAAGATAAATAAAATCTGAAAACTCCCTGACTCCAGTGTTCATATTGAAGGAGACTTTAGATATTACACATTTATTTCTTTTTCTATAATGTTGCCTCATTTAGAGGTGACTAAAATTGTATCGAATTCCCTGTGCAGAAATAATCACAGGTAAAGAAGACAAAATACATAATAGCAGTAAAAAGGAAATTTGTAAATTCACAGGGATTCCTCAACGATTCCTTAAAATTCCATATTTATTCATAAATTGATGATGTAAAGTTCAGATATTAACTTCACTAATTAAATGAATTAAGTGTTTCCTGTATGTTTTTAGTTTGGATACTGTTTTAGAAAATGTGTGCCATGTGCTTTATGTAGAAATAAAGTGGATTGGAATGAATCACAACAATATTCCTCCCCACCTTTCTAATCAGCAACTGTTTGGTGTTTGGTCAATATCTTTAGTCTGTTTGACAACATTTAGTTCATCATAATGGTATAAAGAGCTTTTTTGTCTGCTTGTTTCTTATTACTGTTTGTCTTAAAAGTGCATTTACTCTGATTTAGCGTTATAGTTTGACAGAGCAAGCTATAAACACAAAAACTTTAAGTGCGTATTAGGGTCATTCTCGTATTTGCTCAAGTAACTGTTATCATTGTGACCTTAACTGCAGACTTGTCTTATAAAAACACTTTCTTAAGCATTTTACAAACAGTGCACAGGGCTTATCTGTGGCCTCTGTAGACGGTTATTGCTATAAACACATGTCCTTCGATATTTTGCATATGAACAAATGAGGTGCATCTGCGTGTGCTGAGTGGAGAACAGGAGGAGAGAGGAGTGAGGGATAACGCTTTAATGGCACAGCAGCTACAACTCAAGTCTAAGTGGAGAAGCAATCAAAGTTCTTCATAGTCATGGCAATATAAATGCGATATTTTTACCAAACATCATCGAGGATCTCACTCCTCTCGATGGAGCGAGACACACATGTGAGTGTCACCAGTTAAGGCACGGACTATCGCTTTTTCTGGGCAAACAGTTGCTCAAGCCGCACTCAGCATTAGGCTCGAGTATTATCTCCTCTGGGTGGGAAAACTGTGGAGGTTTATGTACAAATAAGCAGCTCTTCTCGAATGAGCCGTCTGAACGTGCATGTTTGTAAAAGGCTTTAATGATCGCATTCTAACAGTTTATTTCCCTGATGACTCTAAACAAGGCACTTTGATTTTTGTATGGATTTTTTTATTGTACATTATTTACCTTTAACGTTTATATGGCATTTGTTTGTTTTTATGTCATGTTTATGTCACATTTGTGCTTTCATACTGCAAATGGCTAATAAACTGAACTGAACTAATGTGTTTTTGCAGTGGCGGAGGAGGGACTCTGGGAGTGCGGGCTGTCCTACGAGTGCCGGACTCTCCTGTTCAAGGCCATACACAACCTGCTGGAAAGGTACATCAGCGTTATTCACAAGCACTTCATTAGTCCATGCACAGAAAGCGCAGCCGACAGCAGAGACATACATTAAACATAAACACATGTTACATAAGTGATTACACTCAATATCGTATATAGGAGATGTACTGTAGTATTGCATGCAGATCATACACATATAGAATAGTGTATTTCAAGCTATGGTACATGAACCTGGGCCTCTTCGTGTGGTTATCAGGATACTCCACTTATAGAGACTTTTATTTATTATATACATTTATTTTACTTATATACAGTTTTATTGTACCATAGCATAGCATTCAAATTTGGGCTTTTACCTATTTTAGTCATTATTTAATCAAGCAAAATGTCAGGCCACTGGCCGAAACGTTCAAATAAAGGAACACGGGTGTTGCAAGTATACAGTGTGCGAGAGTTCTTTCCTGTTTTACGTTTGGCTTTTATGCCCTCTCTTACGCACCTGTTTCAAACAACAGATGTGCGAAGTTTACCGTTTTTAGTCATTATTTAATCCAAGTAAAAATCAGGTCTGTTTATTGAACTGGTTTAACCCAGATTAGGTTTAGGTTGAGTCCTGGTGGTACTTCGAAAGCCATATAGTTTATGAGATGTATTGTTGGGAAAAGTGTGCAGTGTTGTCAACAGTCAGTCAGGCATAATGTGCATATTTGTGTATTTTAGACTTTGACAAAATGGCAATTTGTCTTCTGAATTCAGGATCTTTATAAGAAGTGTATAATGACTATATGGAGGCAGGAAACCTACTCAGACATGGGCAGAACATTCAAACTTTACATAAAAACACACTACACGTTTCAGATTCATTACAAAATATGTATCTATTTATTTGGCATGTTAATGAACAAACATGAGATACATGATTGTAATCATGCCGGCTAGTGTCACACAGGCTACATGTGCCCTATTAATGGACACAAATACTCTTTGGAATGTTATTAACTACAGTTCTACACTGTATTCTTTACTTACACTCTCTATTCTGTTGTGTAATTGATACTTTGTTTACTTATGCACGGCGGCGCAGCGGTTAGCGCTCGTCCTTCACAGAAGGTCCCGGGTTCGATTCCCACCTGGACGGGGCCCATCTGTGTGGAGTTTGCATGTTCTCCCCGTGTCTGCGTAGGTTTCCTCCGAGTACTCCAGTTTCCCCTGCCACTAAAAACATGTACAATAGGATGTTTGAGAGCATGAGTGGGGGACGACAGATGGAATTTAGCCCATGGCTACATGAGTCTCGTGTGTTCAATAACATGCATGACCACAAATGTTTATTACCAATTGACTGTTATTAGTACAGGATTTTTCTTTTACAGCTTCACCTTAATGAAATCTTAACCTGAATGCTAAATCAATTGCTCAAGTACCGAAATCTGTGCATTCTCAGTCTGAGCCATCTGCTGAATGAAGCAGCACATTATTTGCTCTATTAAGTTAAGCATCACTGATCATCAGAGGGGGCAGGCTAAATTAACCTTCCTATTACCTTGAAGCTAACTTCTTTTAGAGTGCAGCATTTCATCACAAGGAGCTCACAAACCCTCGTATTCTGTTCATCAAACAGCTTGGCCTTATTCTATTATTTATGACTCAGTCAACAAATTAAAAGGCACTGAAAAGACACACAGTAATGCATAATGTTTACAAACGGGTCATGGCATTACCAAACTAATAATCTGACTGCTTTAACAGATGCTATTTGATACACAGTACAACTTGTCTTATCCTTTACCTTTATCTTAACTTTGCAGAAACATGGTTTCATATGCATATCTGTCAGATTATGCCCTCTAGTTTTTAGGCAAGAGCACAATTCATACACAAGGCAATTGAAAGTGCTTTACAGTTACATGAAATTGCAAGAAGGTAGATAAACGTGATCCATAAAACATCAACATAATGATTAATGATGTCTTGTTTAATGTATTGTATTACATTATTGTACCTTTGTGAAGCGTCTTTGTCTAGAAAGGGAACTACACACAAAACATTTATTGTTATATAATGTTATTGTTAATTATTATTATTTTCATTAATAACAATACAATAACAAATGCTAATTATTTATACAATTAATTTGGTTAATGATTCTATTTTCTGTAGACGTGAGAAATGTTTCGATTCTTTGGTTAACTTTGTGTTGTGTGCCTGTTCTTCTTTCTTTGCTTCTCTTTTATGTGGTGCTGCAGATGTTTAATGGATAAAGGCTTTGTGAGGATTGGGAAGTGGTTCTTCAAGCCACATGAATTGGAAGAAAAGCCTCTGGGCAACAGGTGAGTGGGAGTCCAGTGCACACAGTTTCACACATACAGACGCATCACACAGAGGAGGTTTAGAGGCGCTAGTGTGTGACAGTGGCCTGGTCCATGCAGGTGACAGTGTGTGACACGGCCTGGTGGTGTGAACCCCTTTCATGTGACTCACTATGTGTAAGCTCTGCCATTCATGTTCCGGCAGCTGGTTCATAGTGTGAAACTATTAAAAACGTAATAGAGGCTTGTGGGGGTAGCACTGAGTAGAGCTCAGGGCCAGGAATGGATGGTACTGTTAGCAGTGGGGGTAGAACAGCGGTTCTCTCTAATTTAGTTGACCTTTATGTACCCCAGAAAGCCCCACTGAAATATCGGAATCTCTTTTTCCGACGAGTTCTGGCCATTGTTCTGGCTGTTGTACATGCTTTAGTGGGTGGGAAAACAGGAGCACTTAGAGAAAACTAAGTACAGAGAGGAGAAGAAAACTACACACACACACTTACCGCTGGAGATTGTGGAGTCTTTGTCGATCGCTATTCCCTTTTCCAGCCAGATGAACAATTTCATTTGAAATTAAAGTTCTTAATACAAATTTCAATGACTAAAGATATAATTTAGAGCAATAAGCCATACAAAATATATTTATGATTATGTCCCTTCATTATTATTGTTTCAACCGGGTTTGTACCTTTTCAGAGCCTCAGGGGACCCACTGTGACGAATAAAAGACCATAGGCTTAAAAGACCAATATGAAATAAACAAAAAGCAATGAAAAAAGAAAAAGTTTTCAGTTTTCATTCCAGTGCATATACAGAGCTTTGAATGCCTCTTGCGACCCTGTTGGCAACCTTAGTGAGATTGAGGCATTTTAAATAAGGCTAAAACAGAAGCTTAGCAGAAGGTTGTTTTTAGGTGAAAAAAAATAAAGCCTAAGAGGGAGGCAGATGGAGTTGCAAGAACTTTAAAAACACAGCGGAGCAACTTCACTCTTATTCACAAAAATATCTTCAGGAATAACGGAACGAGCGATGGTGGACTGTTTTCAACTCAGAAAACAGTCCCAGTTCTCTTCCATCTCTGCGTTAGTCAGTTATACAGTATTTGTCTGTATGTCCACGCCGTTTTGTAGTGATACCACATAAACATAAACAATGCTGCTGTGGAAAGTTGTTGCTCATAGAGTTCGTGGATGTTATGAACAGGTGTAGGTCTACGAGAAACATTAACATCTGAACATCTGACTGCTGCATCAACAGTATGTGAGAGCAGCTCAAGAGGCAACATATTGGATCCAGACACCACTGAGAAAACAGAAGAGGGAATTAAATTTGTGAGTGAGCATAAAAAATGATGTGAGTGAATCATGCTTCTCCCCATCCCCGCCCACCAACACAATGCACTGAGAAAACTGTCACACACTGGAAGTAAGTAAGACAAAAAGACACCAATTAGGATATTTACTTTAGTATCACGATATAACAAATTATGTACACAGTTTGGACAGTTTCACTCAAAGGTTTGGTGATGTGTGAGAAAGGCTGTTAACAGAGAGCTTTAAGTTTTGGCTTTCAAAGATCCACTGTTTTAAGGAATTTGTGCCAACTCCATAAACCCTATTTGAGATTCTGTAACAGATTCTTACAGTGCTGCTCTAGTGAACCTCAAAATGAGCCATGCTTCTATCTTTTTGGTGACCTTTCTGAAGTCCGTGTTCTTAAAGTGCTCTTCTTCTTCTTCTTCTTCGGCCATTTCTTTATTTTGTAAATTGATACCCGGTTACGCTGCACTGTAAAATGTAAAATTTGTTTGAACTCAAAAAACTCATTCCAAGGGCTGCCAAGAAATTTTATGTGTAACCAATAACCATTTTACAATCTAGTCGATTTGAAATTTGAGATTCACCTCTTTCGTTCAATTGTATTCTTAGGTTGACATAACTGTTTCCAGTTGTCTGAAGTGAAAAACTTAGGTTGACACAACTGATTTAATTTGTAACTGACGTTTTTCACTTCAGACAACTGGAAACAGTTATGTCAACCTAAGAATACAATTGAACGAAAGAGGTGAATCTCAAATTTCAAATCGACTAGATTGTAAAATGGTTATTGGTTACACATAAAATTTCTTGGCAGCCCTTGGAATGAGTTTTTTGAGTTAAACAAATTTTACATTTTACAGTGTGTTTATAGTCATCCCTAAAGAGACGCGTGTTAAGAAAGATGTTTCTCTTTCTCCAAATTTGCATGAGTTTTATGAGGGCGTGCAGTGATTTGCATACACGCGTTCCTTTGTACATCATGTAATTCCTCTTGAGTTTGACAAGCCTGTTTGAATATGTTGTCAGCTGGTACGCCCCCTGCTGAGACGAGTCTGACTTTCACACTCAGTGAATTATTGAACATCCTGGAAGATGAGGCGTGCAGAGGAGGCAGAGAGACAAACGGACTTAAAATCTTGACCAGGAACGCACATTAATCCCAAAGTGAATGTTGCCGTTGGCTACAATGTACTGCTTGGCTTTCACAAGGTTTTCCCGAATCTTTCCATTGGTCAAAAAAAGAAAAGAAATCCTTTACACACGCCATTGCCTAAAATAGCCCAGTTCCCTTGCAGCATTAGTGTATTCCATGCCATGTGGGACTATTAATCACTTAGGCACATGCTGACCTCCTGTGTCAGCTAACAGCTCTTTTGTCTTTATCTTTATTCCAACTCTGCGCCTCTTATTCCCATCAGGGGGCGCTAATATTGTTCTAACATCACCGCCGTGCCCTCTTTACCTGTGCCAAGGCCCTGACTTTGTCACCCCTCCCTTTGCCAGAGTTGTTTGTGCTTATCTGCAGACCTCTCCCATGGGCAGGTTGGGGGTTCATCCAGTCTCCCCTCTCGCGCTGCGTCCTCTCGTTCAGCACAAGCCGCTACAGCTGTCTTTGTGTCTGCAGCAGGCGTTACGGGTTGGTAAGGGGTTGCATCAGACGCTGAAGGGAGAGTTGTAAGTGAGAGAGAGAGAGAGAGGGGGGGGGGGCTTGCTGCGTCTGTGCTGGGGTGCCGGGGATGGAGTAGGCGGGGGGTCGTAAATTAATCATTGCTATAGACGGCTGAATGGATGTATTAGAGCCTGTCGCACTCATTAGTTCAGTCAATTCGGTGCATGCCAAGTGCTGTACCGAGTCTATTTGTTAATCTGGGGTCTTTCATTCGCATTAATAGCCATATACTCATGCATAAATTATATCCGTATATAAAGTGTAACGGAACTGCGAGCGATTCCTGGATGTGGTATCAAAACAACTCAAACTCCGCCGTGTTGAATTCTGTCAAAGTATGTGTAAATAGCATATCCTCGCCTCACCTCGCTCCACGGAGGGATGACATTGAGACACATGGAGAGAGTGGCCATCACCTAGGCAACAGATGTTAGGTGTTTGGGCACAATGCAAGGTCAGACACTATCCAGAAATAAAACAGGATTGGCTTTATTCACCTCGCCAGTCGATTTGTACAACAAAGGAACCTCTGTGCTTGTTTTATTTCTGCCTGATTAAATGGAAGGGAGATTATTGAACTTATGATCTGTTAGATGAGATGAGACATAAATCCAGCGTGGTCAGTGCCACTTAAAGCTACGCTGCGGAACATTTCAGGATTTACGTCACCTTTGCGCAACAACTGAAATGTCGTAAAAAACTCAAAACATTGATAAACACCGGATGGCGTCCTGCTCCCAGAAAAGTTATGAATCAAGCCTGAGGAGAAGTGAGTCCACCGACTATAAGGATTTGAATATTTATCGGATGAGATGTTAGTAACAGTAAGAGGGAGTAATAATAGCCTTACTGCTGTATACTTTATTTTTAATTGTAGCAGAAGCAGCTAGTTAGTACCTACCTTGTCGTTTTAGATATAGTCCTATTGTCTTCTTACTAGTGATAGTGCCATTGAGTGACATTCTGCTTTAGCCATTGATCCAAATGAGATTTACATCAGTCATGTCTCTAAAGGACCCTTAATGTGTATACTTTATCAAGTTGTTTAAGTAAATGTTTCTTTGGTGAAAGAGCAGGAGAGAGTCGTTATGTTCGAGTGGACAATGGTGCCATTAATAACAAGGCGAGAAAGCGCAAACAGAAAGGCAAAAAGGAAGAAAGAAGACACCTGTGATTAATCATTTTTTTCCTGGGTTATATTTAGCAGCATCAGATAAATGAGATAAAACAACAAGAGTGACAAGCAAGAGCACAAAAAGACGAAAACTGACCCAATTCTTAAGCACAGTGTTTCAAAAGCTTTAATATGTCCCCATGTGTTTTAGTTTTTTAGCTTTTCCTTATTGTGCAGATGAAATTCCGTCCTCTAATTTAATAGATTTTTAGCAGTGACATGTTTTAATTCAATTATGTTTAGCGTAGGCGCCCTCGTTTGAATCACATTACACGATGTGGTCAGATAACAAGCCCCTCCACAAGTGAATTGAAGTGTGCTTGAATTGTACTGTGAGAAATAGCCAATTGAGTGGGATGTGATAATTCCCTGGCTGACTGACAGAGGTTAAATGGGTGACTCGATGATTCAGTGTTGGACTGCTGTAAATGTCAACAAAACTCAGCGCTCGTTTAACCACGTAAAACACAGAATGAATTGGTGCATATCACTGTCAAAAAGACTGAGTTGTTGTCAGATTGCAAAGCTGCTTAATATCACACAAGCTAGAGGCCTATTTATGTTCGGGCCTCAGACTTTTGCCCCAGAATAAATAGAAAGAAGACCATTCACATCCTGAAACAAAAATGGGTGAGGCTATGTCAGTCTTGAGTTTAAAAAGACATCTTACTTGTGTGTTTAATCAGACTTGCAATCTACCCACAAGAGCGAGAAGAAACCTCCAGTTGACGATATTTGATCTTCTCTACTACGGTATGATAAAAAAAAAAATACCAGAACGACTGACAGCCTACACAAAGCCATTCCTAAAGCCTGAGTGCGTCGCTTTGGGGAAAAGCTGAAAAGAAAATACAGTTAAAGCGAGGCAAGGCTATAACTTACTTAAACGTTTGTAATTTTCAGAGATGGCAGTGTTGGTCAGCGGTGTGCAACATGTAAATGATTGCTGTGTGAGTAAAGCATGTGCAAATGACTCTGCTGCTGATCCACTTTTATACATGAGCAAATGCTTTGTTAAACAAATCAAATGAACTTTATGTATAGAGCTTACTTAAAACAGCCAAAGCTTACAAAAGTGCCGGACAGTCAAAGAGCAAGTATATTATTATGAACAACCAGATTTTAGCACCCTTCTTGATAAATGACCCCCAAAGTGTGTTTGTCGCGGTGTCATGGAGTTGCTAACCACACCGCTAACAGAAACAGAAAATTCAATAAGAAATTCCACTTGTGGAGGGAGCTTTTGTCATGTGTCTCAGTATCACTCTGTCATCCTTACATTGACATTATTATAAATTGTAAAATAACAATGCTTTGCCTGTCCATGTTAAGATGTGTTTGCAAAAAGACTGTAAATCTCAAGTCAGATTGAAGACCTTAGTGATTTTACATTATGCATTGTCGTTTCATGCAGATACAGGCTCACCGAATATCATGATAACAATAATGTGCCGTCCTAATAAAGTGTCGTAGCAGTGTCCAAGCGCAACATTGTCATTGCAAGAGTTACTCACTAAAGCTTCCTTGTAGGGCGGCTGAATAATACATCAAGCTGACTGCGTACTCTATACGTCAGTGTTAATGGTTCTTCTCTGTGTGAGCTGAACCCATTGTGTGCATACAGGCGCTATACTGTACTATACTGACACCTGTCTAAAGTGTGCCTCTTAGTTAGGACACTAAAAGCTGGATGGCCAGAGTGGAGACTCTGTGAGCAAAGTGTTTACATGCTGCTCACAACAGCTTACAAGAGGACACGAGAAGAAATGTGTGGGAGGACTTCGCAACAAAACGATACAGAAAACTTGGACTAGTGCTGCTGTGTTAAAACATAAAGTTGTAGTATCCATAACAACAAAAGCTTTAAGTGCAAGTGCCGTGTTCTCTTTGTAGAGAACACGTACAGGGTGGTTTGTTTGCATGTTGTAGACTACGGCTGCACAATTTTGGAATATCAAATTATTATTAAATTTGCAGTTTTTGTTTTCAAATCAAGATTCAGCTTAATTTGAGCTGCTACACTGATGCAAGAATCACATGCACTTCTTCAGAACCTGCTTGCAACGGTGTAGCAGTTTTTTTTTTACATAATAAATGCTAGTGTTATTTTAAGTAGATATTAGAATATGTGAAAAATTGCAGCATTGTGACCATTAAAATATCTATTTCAGTTTGATGGCGATTGCAGTAGTTGTGAATCCCTCTCATAATCCTTCAGTTGTTCTAGATGTGAGCCTAAATACAAGATAACATTGTTACTGTGCACATGGGATGTCTCTCCTTGTCTGGTTTGTGAAGCATGTCAGGCATTAGGCAGACCCCTGCTGGCTGCCAGACTGGGAGCATTGTATGTAGAGGGAAAAGGCACATGTTGCGGTGCTTCTGCCTTCCCTTTTTCAAGCCAATCAAACGTGCACATGATGTACTGCTGCATGTAATTGAATAATGCGTGCTCTGTAGCATGCCCGGTGCCTGCCTCCTCTCTTATCTATTTGCACACATCCAGCCAATCTATAAATGAGCCGTACCGAGACAGTGGTATGTAAAAGTGTGCGCCACTCAACATTTCTTGATTGATTTAGCCATAAAAGTGTGCTCAGTAGCCACCCATTAAATCTGTGATCTCATCGATATGTGCACAGTGTACACCTCTGAATTATTCAGCCCTCTTTCTCCCACTCTTGTTCGCTCTGTATCTTCATTTTTAAACACAACCGTCTTGGCTTTATGTTCCAACAGATAGTCTATCCTTTCTGCGTGTTTACTCATTTCCATATTCTGTCCCCAATACCACTCTCCCTCCTCTCCCCATTGTCTCGGCTCTTTCTCTCCTGTACTGTCAGCCCCGAGGCAAGTCTCAGCCTTCACTCCTCTTCATTTATTAATACCTGTACTCATAGCCTGGGCGAGCACACAGCAGCCCTGCTCCTCTGTCTGCTGCTCTCTCCACATACATTCAGTGGCCGCGCTAATGTCCCAGAGGAGCCAGGGCCCGATGTGTCTGAGCTCACACCAGCTTACTGTGCAGGAAAATGCCCTTTGTGAAAGGACAAGGAGCATCTATCTCTCCGCTGCAGCAACACATACTTTGATGCTCCTTTTGTACCTGTGTCCATTATTAGTGGATTAACACCAATTAAGAAAAAGTTTAATCTTTTCTTTCTACACATTTTTAAATGACTTACTACTACTAAGTATCAGAATAAGAACAGTTGTTTTGCATTGAAATAACCTAATGCGTATAAAGTATCAACACATGAATAGATCGATCATTTACAATTACAATGTGTCCAACTTCTTGTCTAAACACACAAATCCAAAGTGTCAGTTGAGCTGTACTGCTTCTCCTGACTTGCAGCTGTTCCCCTATTCCCTGTGTGGCTAAATTTAGCTGTTCATGTTTGTTGCAATGATGCGGTTAGGACAGAGTTGTGGCCAGTGACATTGAAAGCGTTTTGACTCATGCTTTGTACAGTTTAGCTGAGGGGATGATGAAATATTGCTGTGTATAGCATTGTATAGTGTGTGTATACAGTCAGTGAATGTGCTAGTCTAGCTAACTCTGCCTTGTGCGTTGCATTTCTTTGTGAAGATACACTGTCTCTCTTGTAGCTGTGCAGACTACTGCTCATACCACCTGCTGTTTTGGGCTATTTTTTCTCCGGAGGACCAGGAATGTTAGTGAAGCACATTAATTGTTGAACTCGTCGCCATCTAAAGGCCATTGCACACGCTGCAGTATGTTGGATTATAAGGTTGTGCGCATGAGTTTTTATTGAATCTGATGACCCTTTACTGTGCATATTGAGGTCCAGCTCCCTAAGGCCGTAGAAGATATTGCGTAGGCAGCGGGGTAATCACAAAAAATATTACAGTGTTCAAGCTGATTTAATTGTCACTGAAATATCCAAACCAAGCACTTAAAGCTTTGCAGATTAACAAATACATCACTGTGGCTGTCATACTGGTTAATGATGTCCAACCCACCCACTTCTGTATCTGCACTAAAGGACCCAACAATGACTCCAGGGTGATTAAAAATGAAAGAAAATAAACATGATGAACTATTGCAGAGCTATCTCATAAAGAGAGCGGCACATATGTAAACATGTAGTCATTGCAATCAGTCACAAGCAAATGAAAATTCATACCTGCAATATCGCGCCTGCATTAGTAATCAATGTGTGCAGAGCTCAGCGAGACATGCTTTGGGCTTTTTGGAGGAGAGGGCTGTTCTCATGCTTCTGTTCTAAGAGTTCGCTCTTGAATTCTTAATTAATTGATTCATTCATTTATTCTTCAGTTCAACAATTTACTGTTCAGCCCAGTTTTAGTTTAAAATATAGTCACATCAAAATACAGTATTTCTTTAGAGGTTCTGTTGAGTCAATCGTTGATCATGAGCCCGAGTATCAAAACTGTTTGTCAGCAGTTGTTTTTTGCAAAGTCCCAGGACCTACTTTTGGGAGTCAACCTACTGGTTTAGAATCATATGTCAACCAACACTTTAATACCGTTCATAATGTGATATGTTCAAATTGTGTCTTTGAATGTCCTTTAAATATTTTACATGATTTAATGGTTTATTATTGTCTCATTATCTTTTGTCCCCAGTGAACACCTCTCGTGCTCGTTCTCCTTTTTCCTCCATGGTGAGAGTAACGTGTGCACGAGTGTGGAGATCGCCCAGCACCAACCTGCCTACCACATCAGGGATCACCACATTCGATTGGCACAAAGCTGCATCACGCCAGTACAAGGTAATGACTGCAAAGCTGTGTCTAATAATTGGTCTACAATGTATACTACGATGTAAAATAAACTACAGCTTACCAACACATTTAGATTATCTACTGTATAGTAATTCAAGTGCAATAACCTCTGTTGTGTTTGCACCTACAATCATTGTCATTATACAGTATCAAACTCAATCACCTCCACTGTGACTGGAAACTTTGCACTGTCAACTTTGTTATTTTTTATATTCTTAAATTATATATTCTAATTCGATTATTTATATATTTTGCTTCCTTTTTTAAAGTTTTTATTCATTGTGCATAATAAACATTTATTGTCCCAGAGGAGCACATTACTTTGTTCATCTTTGACTGCACATCTGAGTGTTTTTGAGACGCAATTGACAAGTGAATTTCTTTATTGAGAGATACATACTGCAGCTTGTTTGATCCACCTGTTATATTTGTGATCACAATATCTCTGTAGAAAGAATGCAAAGAGCAGGGTTTCATGCTTCTTCGTAAGTCATTTTATTTTCAGCTTAATTCAGCTGCAGACATCCTATTTAGTAGATCCCTTGGACCTATCAGTCACATTAACTGACCTTATAGTTATTTTTTCATTTCTATGTTTCAGTCATCTTGAGTCCATACGGTTTGAGAGGCACTCTAACAGGCCAGGCCTATAAATTGAGTGACCCAGCGGCCCGCAAACTAATCGAAGAGTGGAGCTACTTCTACCCCATGGTGCTTCAGAAGAAAGAAGGTGACAAGGAAAGAGATCAAGTTCATAATGATCACATGGCAGTGGAGGTCATTGTAGGTAAGGACATTTAATGGGTAATTGGTCATTTGAAATGATGGTGTAATTGGCTCTCAATGCCAATGGTAACTTCTGATTGGCTGACTAGTAACTGTTAACATCCTCGCTGATTTGCTGACAGATTTCGAAGAGTTACACATACCTCTTATTTTGGATAGACCTATGTGTCTATCCAATGCAATATTCCTGCACTAGATTTAAAGGTGAAATTTATTTACATCATCAAATCTTGTTTTTTATGTTAATTATATTCTCATTACAGATTTTATACAGAGAAAATAATCATAACATGTGTTATTTAATCATATGCATATTAACTGTGTGCAGATTACAAAAAAAATGCCCCTTAGAATTTTTTTTTGAATGTAATATTTCATTTGAATTACCTTGTGTCTTACACACAATGTAAAATATAATGTCATTTTTTCAGTTGTGCTCTGAAGTTTACATACCCTGGCAGAATGTTTGATTTTGACTATTTTTCAGAGAATATGAATGATAACACAAAAAGTATTTTTTCACTCATAGTTAGTCATAGTTGTATTGTGAAGTCATTTATGGTCAAAAAAATGAGTTTGCTCTTTTTAAATCATTATGTAAAAATAAACTACCAAAATGACCCGGATCAAAAGTTGACATACCCTGGTGATCTTGATCTGAGTAAATGCACACAGGTTGTGCACAGACAGGTTCGAATAGGAGCATTCGAACCTGTGTTTGTAATAACTGTGTTTATATAAAAGGTCAGTGAGTTTTTGAGCTCCTGACAGATCCTTGCATCTTTCATCCAGTGCTGCACTGGTGTTTCTGGTTTCTGAGTCATGAGGAAAGCAAAAGAATAGTCAGAAAAGGTAGTTGAACTGTATAAAATGGGAAAGGGTTATAAAAAAGATGTCCAAGGTACTGAGAGTATCAATGAGCAGTGTTAAAACTTTGGAAAATGCAGGATTCTGTTTAAACTAAACCACGGTCAGGTAGACCAACAAAAATTTCAGCAACAACTGGCAGGAAATTTGTGGATGAAAAGAAAACCAAGAGATAATTTCAGCTGAAATACAGGACTCTTGGAAAAAAGTGGTGTAGCTGTTTCAAGATGCACAATAAGGAGGCACTTAATGAAAAATGGGCTGCATGGCCAAGTCGCCAGAAAAAAGCCATTACTTCGCAAATGCTGCAAAGTATCCGCTTACAATTAGGCCAAACAGCACAGAGACAAGCATCAACATTTCTAAAACAATGTTATTTGGAATAATGAAACCAAAATGGAACTTTTTGGCCACAACCATAAAAGTTACAACAAGGCCTGTGTTGAACAGTGCACAATTCCTCCAGTGAAACACGGAGCTGATGTTTTGGGGATGTGTGAGCTACAGGGGACTTGGTCAAAATAGATTATAGGATGAATGCAGCATGTTATTAAAGAATACTGGAGGAAAAGTGTCACTCATCAGCCTGGAAGCTGCGCATGGGACGCACTTGGACGTTCCAACATGACAACGATCCAAAGCACAAGGCCATGTCGACCTCTCATTGGCTACAGCAGAATAAAGTGAAGGTTCTGGAGTTGCCATCTCAGTCTCCTAACCTCAATATCATTGATCTGGGGAGATCTCAAACGTGATGTTCATGCAAGACAGTCCAGGAATTTACAGGAACTGGAGGCTTTTTGCCAAAAAGAATGACCAGCTTTACCATCCGAGGAAATAGAGAGGCCCATCCACAACTACCACAAAATAATCCAAGCTGTCATTGATGTTAAAGGGGCAATGCATTGTGTATTAAGAACTGGAGTATGTAAACCTTTGATCATGGTCATTTCAGTAGTTTCAGTTATCATTATGATTAAAAAAGAGTAAACTCACTTTGTGTTATCATTCATATTCTCTGGAAAATGGCCAAAAACATTTAAAAAAATTCTGCCAGGGTATGTAAACTTTTAGCACAACTGTAGCTTATTTCTCTGTTTCCTTAGCAGCTAGAGGGCGGCTCGCTTTACAGAGATTTTTTTTTTTGTTAAAGACAAAATCTACCTAAACTATTGATACTGTAATCTTTTATACCTTGCAAAATAACCAACCAGCTTTTAAAATAAAACAGATCTAAATATATTTGTTTTTTTGGAACAATTGTTTTTGTGAACATGTCAGAAGTTCACTTTGAACTGATTTTTGTTGTTCTGAGTGATTTATCCATTCTCTTTTCTGGTTGAAAGTTTAGACCATGTGATGCTCTAATCTATACAGTAGTATGTTACCTAAAATAAAAATGTTCACCTTACCCAGTGGCCTAGTTAACCTCGTTCTATCCTATCAGACGTCGGTGCTGATCCAGGAAAACATATCAGATTCTGAACTGATACCAGTTTTGCCTGAGTGAGTTTTACCCTCCTCAAGCGTATACTTTTGATTGACATGCAAAATACTGCAGTTATCAGCAGTATTGCTACTGCTAACATCAATCAAGGCAGGGACAGAGGCGATGACTGGGCCACCTAAAGTAATGAAATCATATTGGCTACTGTTGAAGGTATACATGCATTTTAGTAGAAATACAGCATTAATGGACAAGTTGCTTAATGACCAGGTCACATTGTATTGCAAGTTGTCGATATTAATATAACATGTAGCCAGGCCTATTTAGGGCCCACTGCAAACTGTTTCCTATAGGTAACAAATGATCTACAAATCTACAAGCCTACTTTTAAGGACGTCTCATGATTTCGTTAGATCAAACCCCATGTTTTTGTTCATTGTGTCAGATATAAAAAAGATGGATTGGTGCATCTCTAGCCTTAATCTGATCTTTTTTATTTTTATACAATAAAACTTTAATTTTCCTTCGCGTTCTGTCGATCGTTGCTACAATTCTGTTGGCAACAGTTGTTATGACATCTGTAGTGCTCTGTGAGACCATTGCTCCCGAGCTGACTAACCCATGTTTCTACTACTAGTATATCTTTAAAAAAAAAGCTTATTTCCTCAGCAAAGAAATAATGAGTTGATTAGTAGAGGAGAGGTAACAGGTGACACTCCAGGGAGGCACTGTGACCTGATTAGAACCAAATCTGTTGTTCTCAAGTCGCATGTGTTTTTCCCATTTTAGGATGTTACAAATCTGTGCAATTTATTCCTTGTATGTAATATTTAATTATTGTGAGGTTCATCTGGCTGTGTGTTCTTACAGTAAATGTCCGTATTGGCTGCTCAGCGCTACTTTTCTATTAGGATGAGTTTTGATGAGTGATTTTTTTAAAGGTTTTTCTCAGTCAAATCTAATGTAGCTTTATATTCTATACTACTTATATACTATATTAGTGTGCCTGTTGAAATGTTTATGTACTGTACCATACCATGTTCCGTTGCCCATATTCCAGGCGCATTGAGTTGCCTTGGGTACAAAATGCGCGGTATAAATAAAGTTGCTTTGCCTTGCCATTTATAAGCATTTATATAGTGATCCAATCATGATTCATCTCTTTACCATCCGGTGAATTCTTTAGGTCTGTCCCAATTCAGTATACATGGAGGGACGTGGCACTGCTTAATTTGATCCTCCGTTCAAGGAAACACATTCCCCCATCTTTCAGTTCTCAGAGTAAAGGATCTGGGAACTATTTTGGAAGATTCGGCAGATATTTGAGATTATATAATGGTGTTTAATGAGCGTGTTCCAGGAACTGTTTTGGCCTGTTCCCTGAATTGATCACATCGGTCTATAAGTGTTCCTGAAACTATTAATTTACAAATCAAGCACTGGAGGGGTTGTTTCTGTTGGTAAGCTACTGCGGCAAAAAGTAATTAAGAAACATCTTTTGTTGAATAGTGTAAATTTTCAGTGCATAATTTGACACTCACATGTTGTTTTTTTGTTCTTCAAAGGTGGTGTGAGGATGACCTACCCTGCAGCCTTTGTGCTCATAGCCCAGGGGGACATCCCAGTGGAGCAGCCACCACCTGTCTCTGCAGCACCAGGGCTGATCAGGGAGTCGACCCACTGTAGTGTTCCCCTCACGCCACCGACATCCCCAGAGCAGCCCTGTTCAGGTAACACACACCAAACTGAAATAAAGACCTAAAGCCCCTTTAACTTAGAGTGACATGCTCTCTTTTGTAGCGGATAGTGGGTTTGTGACCTCTGTCTCTAGTGTCCACACTCCTGACATCAACATGGGCGTCACAAGCATGAGCCCAAAACATTGTGGGAAGAAAATAACCTGTCAGGTGGTTCATCAGGCCTGGTGGGAGTGTTACCTTAATCACCCGCAGTAAGTAAATCCCTGAGTGTTTTTTCAGTTTGACACAAAAGCTGTTGAGGTGCTGTGATGCAGATGAGCGTGTTCTCAATGAGCTGTTTGATCCCTGCAGACGAAATCAACCAGCTGAGGTGATGCTGAAGAAAGAGGCACCAAATGGTGCAGCCTCCTGGGACTTCAGTGATATGGGGACAAGGACTGTCTGTCAGTGCTCCAGGTATCACAAAAAAGTCACATTAAATATGGGTTTCATCATATTTTGAATGTAATTAAAGTGAGCAGTACCACAGTACTGTATATACATAGTGTCTGCAGATTGCTCGGAGAATAAAGTAGCTGAAAAATATCTGTTTTAGTATTTTGATGAAAATGTTTTGTTTCTGTTGGACTTTGTTCTTGTATGTGTTTTCAACATTGAAACTAATTAGAGTAGGACGTAGGTTTGGTGTCATTATTGGTGAGGACATTTGACTACGACTAATACATTTTTAGACAAGAACAGAATATAATGCCTCCATACTTAACTCAAATATTGTGACTTAGCCATATTGCTTTTTGTTTTTGTAACTAAAAGTCAGTCTCCATAATCTCCCCATGCAGCCCCTCCCTCACTGCTGCCGACAGAAGCATGCTGCTCTCCTCTTCTCGCCTACTTGGCTTGTCAATAAAACTAAATTATGGAAAAAGCATACCAACTATTCTCTGATCGTTTTTGAGTAAAACATCTGACCTAATTTCTGCCGTAAATGTGGCTCATGTAAATAGGCTCCATGAACAGTTGCAATCCAAAAATATTAGTATCTCTGTGAATATTTGACCAATCGCAAAAAGATCGTTCTCTCTTCGAGTGTAAAGTGCCTTAAATTCCAGACTATTGAGCGCATCTGAATATAAGCCGCACCAACTAATTTCAGAAAGAACAAAGATAAAAGTACATGTATAGGCCGCACTTGTCTATAGGCCGCAGGAGTCTGTCCGTGTTGTAGCATGGACCGAGAGGTGAGAGCGGTGCGGAACAGGTTACGCGCACGGTGTATGAGCAGCAACACAGACAAGAGTCCCTCCTCTGCCGCTTCATTCTCATCTCCTCCTTGCTCGTTTTTCACAAACATCGCGCTGCATTTTCCATACTTTTATGCAATAAATGGACACCAAACTACTAATTATTAAAACTGTTCTGAGAGAAAGTGCATGTAATGGTCTCTGTGTAGGGCCGGTATTAAAGCGCTGGCCTCGCCATGCTTTTGAAATGTGACCGACACTCAGCACGTGCGCCCAGCGTGCCACACCCACCTCCCCGCGCCACAGTCTGGTAGCGGTCGAAGTAGGAAAAGAGCTGAACTATGGGACAACTTCTTCATATTATATGATTTTCTGGTCGGGCTCGTGTATAAGATCTAAACTCTACGCAGTTAGCGCGTAAAAATCTTTAATTAGCCGCATCGTTATATAGGCTGCATGGTTCTGGGCATGTGAAAAAAGTAGCGGCTTATAGTCCGAAAATTACGGTACCCATGTCTGAGTAAAGTTTTTATGAAAGATCACACAATGTAAAGATCTCCGCATGAAGATGGTGGGGACACCTTTGCCATCCTGAAATATTGATGGGGACATGTCACCATAGTCCTGACGGAAACTTAGGCCCATGAAGTACAGACACTTATGATTCTGCATTGATTTTTATGAGCTCAGTAAAAAGAACCTTAACCTTTCAGGTTACTAATATATAGTATATAATATATAGAACTCAGGCACCATTTTTGTAGTGTGTAAATGTCTTTTTTAAAGTGATTCCATTATGATTGTGTTGGTTTAATGCAGATGTACTCTGATTTGATTATGAATTGCACAAATATAGCTGTTCTTAATTTTTCTATACCATCTGAGTGGTCTTGTTTTTGTCACACAGGATTAAGCCTCTGAAGTCCAGTGCCACCAGCACATCCACTGCCAACACCCAGCCGGGCATTTACACTCAGTCGTCTGGCCTGTACACTCCCTGTACTCCCAAACATAAGACCAGTGACAAGTCAGAGAAGGCTGATAAGCAGTCTAAGAGACAAGTCCTGATCCCCTTTCACCACCGTCTGTCTGCGGCACAGGACAGTTCTATGGACCAGGACGTCTCCACAACTCCTCCTCTTGGGCCTTTAGTGCCTTTAGAGCCTCTGGCTTCTCTTCCAACCTGCAACTATTCTAAACCACTATCCAATGACAGAAAAGTCCCAGAATCCATCCTTCATTCTCCTGTCTCTCCTCTTCCTCCCACATTAAGCCCTCCTCACCCAAGGGTGCAGGACCCAGACTTGCTGGACAGGCCTGTGGATGTGGGTGTTTGTTCAGATGGAACTATGGCAATGGGGATGATCACCAGCGAGACAGCTGCATACAGCGCTTTGCTGAGACAGAGGCAGAGTGAAGCGGGCTGGTGGAGAGGATTCAGGACGCCCAAAAGTGACAAAACAGATTTCAAACCTCCTGACCTCCCCCCTGACCTACTGGACAATATGCAGACAGATGTGGGGACTGAGGCGACTCCATTAAAACGGTATGAAAATTAATATGATGACATGAATATGCAATGGTCTTCAAAAGTCTATCTATTTTTGTTTTATATAAAAGTTACTTTATTTAAAGCAGCACTGCTTAACATTAAACCCAATAAATAGAATAGAATTCAGTAATTTATTTATTTACACATAGTTTTATTGTTAAAAAAAGACCAAACAAATGTGTTTGCTGTGAGCGGCCCGCCTCTCCAAAGACCTTGTAACTTCACTCCAGCTCGTCTCCATAATGTTGACTAAAGGCAGCCAAATATGAGTTTAAATAGGTTAGCTCCTCATCCAAATCCACTCTTTGATTACCCACTGCAAAAAATTTTATGTCGAGCTAGTCATTAGGAGCATGTTTTGTATTGTTGGCAACACTTTAGTTCAAAATGTTACGCAGTGTGCCCCATGACATTTATCAAATTTGACTCAATACGTTATGTAGAAAACCTTTGGCTCCCTGAGCTACATGATAGAGACCCCTGACCGTCATTTGGATCCACACCAATAATGTAACAGTGTTTAAATACATGATTTACTTGTATTTGCCATTTCAGACTCTATACTCAGACACAGAGCAGTTTTAAGATCTCTGAAGAGAAAGTGAAAGAACATGTCCAGACTTTAGGCCTGTACCAAGTGGCAGGTGTGGAGCCAGTTCGGGTGCCTGGTGACGATCCCTATGACTTTAAAGAAGGCGACATCGAGTACACGTTCATGTCTTCCAAAAGACATAAAGGTCAAGGGCAAGAGTCCAACAAAAGGGCCAAGGTAGGACCAAATCCAACTAAACTGAAGAAAGTTTAAGTCTTTGAAATATATTAAACACTAGTGAGTGCAGTGGCTAAGCCCCTAATAATTGTATATGTCAAACAGGGAGAAGACATAAATGGTGACTCACTATCTGAAGGAAAGGATGCTATGTCCATTTTTAACTCAACTTTAAAGCCAGGTGAGACAAATCTGGAGGTTTGTAAGTATTGAAGTATATTATAATACACATATTTACTGGGGTCTAAATTAAATGATTAAATATCAATCTTATTTTCATTTTTCCAGAAGAATCTGAGCAGGATGATGCAGCAAAAGCCAATCCGTCCCTGACAAGAGAAAAAGATCTGGTGGTCAACATATCAGACTTAGACAACATATTTGATGAAGAAGATGAAGAATTTGGGGTAAGGTTATTATCTAAATAAATAAATAATATATATATATATATATATATATATATATATATATATATATTATTTATTTATTTATTTATTTATATATATATATTTTATTTTATTTTATTTTATTTTATTTATTGATGAATTTATTTATTCTTTAACATAGGCTGTTTACCCTAACCAGCACCCCAACAAGCCTCCGGTTTCAGCTGAAGACCGCCCTCTTGTGAAAGAAGGCAGAGTTGCAGTCCCCTATCCATCAAGTGAGTCACTTCAGTTTTTTAATTAAAACTTGAGACACACTAGAGGAGTTTTAGCTCAACATTAACCACAATTTGACTCTCCCCGAGTTGGAGAGGCGTGTCCCGATAAGAGTTTCTTGCACACGCTAATTTGTGGCGTTAATGCGATGTCTGTCAATGTTACTACTATTTGTCAGATCGGAGCCTCAAAAACTTCAAATCAAAAGTGACAAACATGGTTGATATTTACTTTTGTTACTTGCAATTTGATTAAAGATTTAATCCATGTGCATATATATTTGGAAAGTGCAGAAACCTATGGGAATTGAATATAATGCCTGCCAAATAGATCACTACTACAGCCTATCAAACTAGCAAATAACTGCTTTTCCACAGCCAGTAAAGGCAGGTTAGATCTCATATTACATTCACGATTACAATTTTGACTATTCTAAATGAACATAATTTAAAGTAATTTTAGAGGAATGCGTCAGCATGCTTGAATCCAGCACGCTCCCGGCTCAGGCCTCATTTTGGGGGTTTCACGTGTGACAAAAACAAACAGAAAACAGGCAGTTTGTGTTCTCATATCATGCCTTGCATTTAACAGAATCCTTTAGTGGCTTTATAAGACAGAGAGATTATTAAATTGTGGAAAAATGTCTTGTGCAAATCTGTAGCATTTGCATGGCTTTTTAAAAACTTTTATGTAAGTATTGATGCATTTATTTCTTTGCCTTTGTTCAGCAGTAGCAGATCTCCAGCGCATGTTCCCGACTCCACCTTCTCTTGAGCAGCACCCGGCTTTTTCACCCATTATGACTTACCGGGACACTCCAAGTCAAGAGCCTCCTTCCCACAGTGGACCTGGAGAACATCTCCCTCTAGTGCCAGCTCCACAGATGGCTGAACACCGGATGGACACCAGTGAGAGGATGATGAGTCCAAGACATGAAGATTTCAAGGTGATGCATACGGGCTGTAACAACACGTACATCTGGTATCAATACATTATTTGACCACAATGATGAATTATTTCTGAATTTTGAAAATGCATTAAAAAAAAAAAAAAATAGAGTTAAGATTGGACTTTACTGATCTCATAATGGAGAAATGCACCTGTTGCGTCAGCTCTCAAGAAACACTCAGGGGTGTTGAATTGAAACAACAACAGCATGTTCCATTAAAAGGCTACATTTCAACTTAAAATACATGTTCGTGACAAAGCAACAAACAAACAAACAACTTAACATGCACGGCTGGGCCTAGTCCCTCACCCACCAGCGTGGTAAGTTGTTGACAATCCTGATGCGCCACACGGACAGTATGTGCTGCTGCCGTCATTTGCAGTATAGAAATATGTCTATTGCATTTCATCCATACAAGCTGGTCTAGTCAATGGGGTTTCCACTTTTAATCATCCGTTTACGTTTAAAACACATCTCCTAAACCGTGCAGAGAAATTTTACAGACACAGCGCCCCCTCACATCAGGGGCAGTGCATTAGAGGCAGGCCTCAAACGCGTTTTAAAGTCAAATTAACAGGTTAAACATGTCGTGGGGGGCGAAAAAGGCACAGAATAGGAGAGAGCGCGCTGAGTGAATGAGCCCAGGTGTGTGGTTACAGCAGAGGCTCAACGCAGCTCCTCCCTCTTTTGATGATATCGACAACAGATAAAACATTTAGGCATTTTTAACCACAATACTGATCCCTATCGTCAATTTCTAAAGTTGTATTGTTTTTATGCATTAAGTGTGTGTTTGTATTGTTTTTGATTGTTTGTTTTATTGTAATTGTATATATGTGTCTTGTTTCCACAGCCCATCTTTGGCTGCTCCATGTTTGCACCTCTGTCTTATCTCCCGAGCCAGGCACTTCCACTCATAAAACTTCCAGAGCAATGTTATTACAGGCCGTCTTGGATGCTCATACCCAAAATGGAGCAATATACCCCAGTCATGCATCCTCAAGTGCCCACATATCTCAAAGATGGATACAAGTAAGTTGTTTGGTTGAAAGCAAGTGCATTGATATTGTTCTTCTCATTACTTACTACACTTTTGGTTCTAGCAATGTCCCAAGTGTGAACACTCTGACAGACCAGGAATACAACCAAATGAGCGTCACCACTGCCTCTGTGGGCACCACTGTTGGCATCCTCCCTCACCCGCCACGCCTCGCTTCTCTGTTCCAACTCCCCGCACCCCTCGCACCCCCCGGGGCATCAACACCGCTAGCTCAGGACAGGGCTCAGTAAAGCAGGATGGCACTGAGCTGAGTTCCCCTGTATCCACCCCTTCTACCAGCCTACCTCTCAGCTCTGTGGAGCCCTTTGCCAGAACTGGACCTGCACTGCCTGAAGCCCACAGTTTGTACTTCATCCTCCTGCTGTCCGATTCAGTCCTCAATGTCTTCAAGGATCGCAACTTTGACAGCTGTTGCATCTGCGCCTGCAATATGAATGTGAAAGGGGCCGACGTTGGTGTGTACATTCCGGACTCCACATGTGAGGATCAGTATCGCTGCATGTGTGGATTTAGTGCCATTGTCAACAGGCGACTGGCTCAAGGAACGGGACTCTTTCTAGAGGATGAGCTGGACATCTTTGGCCGGACATCAGAAGTGGGCCGGTCTGCCGAGAGGAGACTAGCCCTGTGTCGAAGGGATCCATCGATGCACGACTCGGGATGCAAACACGGGCAGGACGCGGCCTCTCCTGCAGTTATGATTCTCCTCCAGGAGCAGTGTTCTCAGCCAATTTCTTCGCTTGCTTCTCTACAAATGCCCTCAAACTGTTTATGCCATGGCCGCAAGGGTGCGCTGCTCCAAAGTTGGATGTCAGAAAAGCAGTGGGCAGAGGAGAGTGATGCATGCGTGGAGTGCAACAGTGCTTTGGAACAGGGGCTGCAGTATGTTGACAATCCGGCAGGAAGTAAACTGGACCAGGCTGTGGTGAGAAGCACAGCGCTGCATCCCTGGCCTCATACCAATGGTGAGATGCACAAATGACAAAAAGGAACATCCATGTGATAAATTGTACACTTTGAACTGTGATATTTTGTCCCGCCTTTCTAGTTGTGGAGATGAGCATGTTATCATCCCAGGACATGGTACGAATGCTTCTTTCCCTTCAGCCTTACCTGCAAGACGCAATCCAGAAGAAAAGGACAGGACGGACCTGGGAAAACATTCAGCATGTTCAGGGTCCACTGACCTGGCAACAGTTTCATAAAATGGCAGGCAGAGGTTCCTATGGTGAGTCTACAATAGTATTTTACTTATTATTTATTTCAGATCCTGTAACAGCATTTCAGCCACTGATTCTTTAACAAGTCTTTAACAATATATACACGTTCTATAAATAATGTTAAGCTGTTTTAGGCATTGCCCAGTTTTGTGTCACATTGGCTACTATATAGACAATTATGTTCTAACACTTTTTTGTCTACAAAGGTTCGGAAGAGTCACCGGAGCCCCTTCCTATACCAACATTATTACTGGGCTATGACAGAGAGCGGGACTTTTGGCGTTGTCACCTTTAGCGTTACCGTTCTGGGAGAAGTTGCTGCTGGAGCCCTATGGAGGACAAAGGGACGTGGCCTATATAGTCCTGTGTCCGAACAGCCCCCCTCTACTGTCTGCAGCTCACACCTTCTTCCAAGAGCTCAGTACTGTTTATGAGGTCTGTAAGAGTCTCCCACTTACCCCCATAGCCATTTGTGCTGTGTGTTTGTGCTGCATGCTTTTGCGAAGACTGCAGACAAACAAAACTAAGTTCTGGAATAGAAGGCTTTTGTGTCTGCACTCTTTTCTATATAGATGTTTACGTGTAATGTATGCACTGGGTCTTCTGTAAGATTACTCTACTGTAATGTTATTATTTTACAGACGTGTCGGCTTGGAAAGCACCGTCCTCTGGCTAAAGTGTCCAAAGATGGGATTGTACAAGTGGGTGAAGATGTTGAAGCAGAAAAGCTGGACGAACTGGAAGTGGGGGAATGGCTAGCAGGCCCATGGACTGGACAGCAGCATGCGGACAACATCAATAAACTGAAACTGTACGCTTATGCTTGCAATAACCTGGGTAAGAATACTTCAAATATAAATCTCAGTAAGTGTGGGTCATACAGCAGGGATCTCCAACCCGTAGTCCGGGAGTTACCAGTAGCCTTTCCAGACAAAGTAGCTCCCAAAAGGTTTTCTTTAATATCATCATGGCTAATACTGTAACTCCAGGGTGAACCCTACTACCTAAGTCGCATAGTCACACAAGTATTTTTTAAGCATAAGCAACTCTTTGCAATTTGTGTTACAATAAAATAGCTCCCAGGGTATAAAAACACTCCTGCTACAGTACTGTATATACACTTGTATGCTATTTGTTTTCAGGTCCACAGCTGTCAGCACTTCCTTTAGATGGAAATCTTCTTCTTCCACCTAAAACCCAACCTCCAACAAACCATTCATCCTCAGGACAGTTTTCGTCCCCAGTCGAGGCCAAAACCTGCTCTGCAGAAAATGAGCTATTACCTGGGGCTGCTGGATCTGACAACACTTCCACACCAACTGGATCCACCTCAGGTCAATCTATAGAGACAAGTCAAGCTGCATCTAAAGATGTGAAAGGGGCTTCAAACGTGACAGCACCAGCCAACCTACTAACAGAAACCCCAGAAGTGTAAGACTCAAATGAATTGTTGCCATGAATTAAGAGTATATTATCTATAGGGCACAACAATTGAGGCTGCGCTCCCAGTGCCGGAAGTAAAAATCACAGTCAAAATAGACTTTTCGGGGGGAAAAAACAATTATATCAAGGGTTTTAAAGAACGATCAGCTATGTGGTAACTCGTGGATATAAAAGACAACATTTAAAATGGAAGGTTTATCCAAAAAATATGAACCGCAAGTATTTGGTATTGTCTTTCTGCTTTCAAACCCTTTATATTTTTCTAAAAGTCTATGGAGATTTGGAATAGGACTTCTACTTCCTGCACCAGGCGGAGCCTCCACTGTTGAGCTCTATTGAAACATTATATTTATTTTCTGATTTGCCTTTACAGAACATGTGAGCAGTCCAGAATTGGGATTCCAACTCTGCCAGAGTCAGCTGACAGCCACATAAATCCACCAGCTATTGCAGTTTACATAGTAGATCCATTTCTTAGCACATATGGAGCCAAGGGGGAGGGCGGAGAGGAGGACGAGGGAGAAGAGGTCGAGATGGGCAGCATCTGGTTGCTGGGGCTCTTGCGTTGCTATACAGAGATGCTTCAAACTTTACCTGAGACAATCAGACCATCATTGTTGCTACAGGTGGTCCCATGTCAGTACCTCCTTCAACCAGCAAGTGGCGAGAGTCACTTATACCTTCAGCAGCTCAGATCTCTGGCCTTTTCTTGTTACTCTCAGTGTAAACGAATGTTTCCCCAGCAAACTCTCATCAAGTCACTCACTGGCTTTGGACCTGCATCCACCATCAACACAGTCCTAAAAGGGCTAGAGGTAGGTTACACAGTTACGTAGTCTCTTTATTCGATTAATAACACGTCATATTAATTAATAAGAAATGTACCTTATAGCATGCCAGTCCATTGGAGCTGTACTCTCCTCCATTCATTCTTGGTCCAACTCGATCCAAGCAAGCAGAACCTGGAGAGATTTGGGCAGAGCTTCCACCCAAATTTAATGTGCTCTTCGTTGGGTATTGTCTTTCACATGACCAGCGATGGATTCTTGTGTCATGTACTGACCAGCAGGGCGAGCTGTTGGAGACTAGTATCATAAACGTTGATGTCCCAAACAGGTATTAGTAGTAGCTTTTGGTAAAGCTCAGAGATTATGGTGTGAGAATCAGTTAATGGATCTTTTGTCTTTTTAGAGCACGGCGACCAAAAGTCTCTGCTAGAAAGATGGGATTGCAGAAACTCTGGGAGTGGTGTATTGGTATTATTCAGATGACTTCATTGCCATGGAGAATTGTTATTGGTCGTCTGGGCCGGCTGGGACACGGAGAATTAAAAGGTACCATTTTATTCTCAATAAGTTAACATAAAACTAATGCCCTTATTTTGACAATTATTGGTTATTTTATCTCTATTCATCAGACTGGAGCTCTTTACTTGGGGAGCATTCCCTTCTGTCAATAGGAAGAAAGCTCAGAGAAACCTGTCGTATGTGTGGCATTTCTGCAGCTGACTCACCCTCTGTCCTCAGCGCCTGCCTGGTGGCTATGGAGCCCCAGGGGTCCTTTGTCATCATGCCAGGTTTGTAGCTTTTTCTGTACATCTGTAATAGCACCAGCCATGCATAACCATAATTGTGTATGTATGTTTTTAGATGCAGTAACTATGGGGTCAGTATTTGGCCGCAATACTGCCCTGAATCTGCAAACATCTCAGCTCAATACTCCTCAGGATGCTTCTTGTACACACATTCTTGTCTTCCCCACATCTGCCACCACTCAGCTGGCACCCAGCTCCTATCCCACTGAGGACAATAATGGTATGCACAGCACTGTCATAGTATTATTGTAATAAAAAAATATCTGAACATCCAAATGCAAGTCTCCACATACTGTATATGCAAATATTACATACAATTACAGTGAGGCTTTTTATTCTTTATTGTTAAATGCTCTAAAATAATCTTTAAGGGTTTTTTTTTTTCTTGAGCGCTAATTACAAGCAGGTTAACCTGTTGTGTACACCACCAACAGATGTCAGTGTTGGTCAAAAAATGATTTGCAAAGTGAAATTTGCTTCCATGCATACATTATTTATTTATAGTTTGTTTCACAATTGTGCACATACAATCAGGAAATTCAACTAAACCATCATGTAATTTTACATTGTGAAAAATGGACACCCAAAAAGCTTCAAGCCTATCAACAGGGGTCCATAATCCACCACCCTGAGCCAAGATACTTTGCACATAAGCAAAGAACAGCTTTACCAATTCTCAAAAGATGAATTGGCTGTCAGCAAGCCTTTAATGTTGTCTTTGCTGCTCCCCAGATGACATGTTTGATCTGCCTTTTCCTGATGAACTGGAGAATGACATTGGCCATGACATGATGCTGATCACAGGAAACCTGCACCCTTCCCCAACACTTCTCCAGTGCCCTCACCGGGCTCACCATCAGGAATGGGAATGGGATCACATTACCAGCACACCAGAGTGAGTCCACACAGTGTAAAATAGTAGACTGTACACAAAGAATAGCAATCTTTAAACAGGTGTCACTTAAACTCACAATCATTTCCAACTGTTCTTATATGTATGTTTATTATGTAATTATGCTTTTATTCCAGACACAGTAGATGCAGTTTAATACAGCACTGACTGTCTGTGGGAATGCATGATTTAAGTTTATCTGCCAGTTATACGAAACATATTTTGCAATTGTCAAAAATTAGATATCTACCTTTACCCCTAATTTATACAGAAATAACTGAGAATAAATAATGTTTTATTTTGTGCAATCTTAGACCCAGAGTGAGCGATTAATGTCCCGGGACAGTCCACCAGAGGAGCTGAAGCAGCAGCCACTGGCGCTGGGCTACTATGTGTCAACAGCACAGGCAAACGGACTGCCTCACTGGTTCTGGGCCTCCTGTCCACAAGCGGAGAACCAGTGCCCACTCTTCCTCAAGGTACATAGAATGAGATACACACAGAAATAATTTTCACAAGAAAGTCTGACACCACAGAACTTTAGTTAGGTATTTGGAGGATGAATAATCAAACCTTCATGCCATTTACTTTTCATGACATGGACATCAACACTGAAATATCTATCACAGCAGAGATGCACAGTCTCAAAGAAATCAGCTTTGCGATGTCTGAGCGCCAGGGTTTGAAGAGGACAGTGTCTCAGGCTGTGGCCGGTACAAAGAAGAGTTTTTGGAAATGGAACAGACTCATTACAGTTTTGTCATTAACTCATGTGGCCATGTCTTTCTTGGCTGTCTGCCACTGTGATGGTGACTGGCTAATGTTCAAGGAGGTTGCTGTGGTCCTCTCTCAGAGCCCCCTGTGCATCACTGTTGTGTGCTGCCTCCGTCTCCCATTGATGGAGGCAGCACACAACTGCTATTGTTACCCTGCCATTGAACATATACTTTCACTTGTTGAGTCAAGAACAGCCGGTTCATTCGTCTGGCTTCATTGTCTCTCGTGTACCTCTTTGTTTGGCAGTTTCCAATGTTTCAGGTATGGGCATCAGGTTGTACCTCTTGGGTACTTGATATTTCATTACACCTTTCTGGGCCTCTGTCAGTCAATTTATTTATCTCCGTGCTGCCTTGATGATAGCCTCCAGCCTTCTTTTCCATGTGGGGTATTATATCTCATTGTTGGTCTTACGATAGCCAAGCGTCTCTAAGATCACTGCTGCTGATTTATTCTTTCAAAGCCAAAACACGCACATCCCACTCTCAAAAAGTGTGCTGGATAAAAAGCGACAATAGATGGTAACAAGAATGTCCACACATCTAAGTTTTAAGTGATTTTAAAAATGTACTATTTGTTTTTAAAGCCTTTAATAGCCTTGCCCCTCCCTTCCTATCTGAACTAACAAATCAGTGCAATGTCAAATTAATTTAAAAATGGATTAAATAAAGCCAAGAGAAGTCAGATTATCATTCATCAGTCTAACTGCTGTTTCGTCTATGGTATTTTTTCCATAACGGCATCAGCTCAAACATGGGATGGAAGGGATGCAAATAGTCTTTCAGGATAGAGCCTAAGACTCTGCCCCTCTTCAGCTGTACAGCTGCTGAACCAGGACAGGATCCCACACGTCAGCAGGCTCTCCACTGTCCCTCTGTAGAACAGGGTCAACACTGGGACGGGGAGGTCCACCTTCTTCATTTTACGGAGGAAATTAAGACATTGTTGTTCTTAATATGGTGTTGTCTCTGATGGTGGTCAGTTTGTCTGTTTAGTTTAGTTGTTTAGTTGTGAGCGGATGTTTTCCCAGACCTCCTAGAGTCCATGATCAAGTCCTTTGTTTTGGTGGTGTTGAGGCCCAGATTGTGTTTTGTGCACCAGGCTGAGAGTACCTCCACCTCTTTCCTGTATGCCAAGTCGACTCATCGTTATTGGTAATAAGGCCGACAACAGTGTCATCTGCAAACCTAATGACATGGTTGTTGTTTGAGTGGCAGTGCAGTCGTGAGTAATTAATGTGAACAATAACGGGCTCAGGACACAACCTGGAGGTGAGCCTGTGCTCAGTGTTATTGTTTTGGATGTTGGGATGTGTGTATGACAGCCCACTGGAGACAGCATAGATTAAAGGTCCAGGGTTCAAATCCTGCGCATAATTATCTTTAGCAATTGTAGTGATCTCAGGTCAGTAAAACACAAATATTATAAACTTAACTTTTATGAATAATGTAAGGGTTAAGGGAAGGAAGACAACTCGAACCCACAATATTGTGAATGGAGCACTTTTCTACCATACCTTAACCACTCCACTATCACACATTATGCTTTGTCTTTTAACAAATTTAGGATTTATTTCATTGATAATATGTGATTTTATTCATTTTTTTAATTGAAAATGCTTTAAGTATTATTATTATATATGCAGTTCACATGTCACTTTAAACTCCATAAATCAGATCATGATCCGATTTTTGGTCGGCATGTAAACGTAGCCACTGAGCTAGTAGTTGTTTCACTGTTAGTGTCAAAATGTGCTTCTCTTGACGCTGACCTTTGTTGGTCCAGCAACGTCGGAGCTGATATGTCACATTTCTTTGTCTCTCATCATTGTATGAGGTAGGGGTCTTGCCTAAAGACATCAGACTGAAAGTTGGTATTTGCTCACGTGTAGCAAGGGGGATTCAAACCCAGACCTCCTGCGTGCAAATCGGGTGACTTACCAGTTTGGCTGCTAATGGTACAGGGAATGATTTTGAAGACACAAGGATTAATAACACTAGCATTGCTGTTGACATTATTATTGAGTAAGAATCCAAAAATACAATGTCTGATTATTCTTCAGTTTTAACTTTATTTCATTATTGTTAATTCCGTTAACTGGTTGATTGAATTAAATAGTTTTTTTTAATTGTCAAATGATATGTCAATAATTAAAACTGTGTGTTATGCATTGTTGTTACCATCTTATCCTTAAAGCATGTGTGTAAAAAAAAAAAAAAAAAAAAAACTCTAAAAGGGCAAATGTATGTGCTTGACCTCCAGGCTTCCCTTCATCACCACATCTCCATAGCACAGACGGATGAGCTGATGACAGACAAGACCAAGAGGAGCCCTCACCCCTCGACTCAAAGACCACCTCCGATGTGCTCAGGTACACAAACCTCCTGGTCCTTTAACCACTGAAGTCATGAGAATATGTGGATTCAACCAGTTATTTCTCTTCTTCACCTAGGTTTGTTTTGGAACAGTACAATGCTCTTTCCTGGCTCACTTGCACTCCCGCCACTCAGGACCGTCAGTCCTGCCTGCCGGTCCATATGGCTGTACTTATACAGATGTACAATGCAATTCTGAACATGCTTTAGCTGTGTGGGGTCTGTTTATTCGACTATTGGTCTGTCCTGTGCCTGCCCTCCCTCGTAATGGGCACTAGAGGGCACCAAAGCACTTCTGTTGATTTTGATTTTTTGTTTTGTTTTTACTTTACTAAAAATCAATTTAAGAGAAGATGAAGGACGATGAACCTTTACTCACCCTTTACTGGAATCTCTTCAAAGAGAAGAATGGAGTGCTGTAATGGAATTGTATTAGTAAAATCTGTCCTTACATCAACATAGTGCTATAACAAAATGCTCAAATTGACCATTTATGGTCGTTTGATGCATGATACATGCATGAGAACAACAGTGCTCTGCTACATGCTGTTACAAAGCTGTGGATGTTCATACAGGACGTCTCTAAACTCTGGACATGTTTACAGATCACCCTCCATATTGTACAACCAGCAAACACCAAAACTCAGCTTTATAACAAGATCTTTCACCCTTTGTACATACATTGTTAAATCTCTGGTAAATGTAACCCTTTACTTTGAAAGGGACTTTTAAGTTATTGATATTAACTCCACAAGGAGTGTTTGATTATGGCACTTTTTTCTTTTGCCCTTAAAGTGTAAAGAAAACACAATATTTGACCTGTTATGTCAAATGTGTGCACATTGTAAAAAATAAATAGTTGCATTTGAGACTTATTTTTAATATTTAAATCCAGCAAATTAAAGCCTTGTCAATTAATACAGAATGGTTTTAGAATCTGAAAAGTAATTTGTCATTTGGATGCAGTTGTAAAATTCCATATTTATACAAATTGTATAGAGTCTTACAATTTGCATTATATATGTATATATACTTAATTATATGTTTATTACCTCTTCTGTGCTGGCACTTATTTGAGAGTGTTTGGCATAGCCATCTTTTACACGTCACAGTAAGAACAGTATTTTTTATTTTATACAAGAATTGAACATTTCACTTGTAAAATAAATAAAAATCTGATCAAATCAGAAGTAATTGTATTATTATATTGTGCTGATACAAACGATACACTATTTTACCTTTTTGCTTATTTTTGGTAACAGCAGTCATGAGGCAACTTTATTGGCTTTGACGTTGAATCTACAGGTAGCTGTTACCACGCCTGACTTCTATGTCTGTGCACACTAAACTGATCAGTTCAGAGCATTCCTCAATGCTGTACATTATCTGCTGGCAACTGTCATGGTACATTTATATATATATATATATGTTGTTGGATTTTTATTGTCACCAAGTGAATTAATTTTATTACAACCATGTTGTAAACTACCTCGTTCACAGCACCTAATCAGGCAGATTTGCTCAAATAAAAACATTATATTTGTCTTTCCTTTGAATATCTAAAAGAGCCCTGCAGAAGGAGAGACCTGTGACATTTTTGTGCTCTTTTTAATAATTAATTCAAACAATTAAGCACTTTGGGGGTCATTTATGGTGCAAAATAGTGAGCGCAAGCTGGAAGATAGAAGATAGCTTTCTGTGCGCTAATTTACATTCTGCTATGTAAATAAGATAATGCTGCAGAGTTAAAAAAAAAAAAAAGGGGGGGGGGGGGGGAGAGCAAATGACTTTGCTGCTGGTCCTTTGCACATGCTACTCGTTTCGCACATGAGCAAACGCTTGGTAAATTACCCCCTCTGTGTCTGTTCTATTCTCATAAAAATTCTGTTTAACTTTTATACTAAAATCAGGGCGTGCAGCACAGTTGAGATGGTTTGAATGTGCTTTACAGTAGTGATAAAACTGCGTGGGCAGAACTGTCTCTTAGCACGTAGCACCATCAGAATTTTATTACCGTGCTGACAGAAGGTGTGAATCACTAGTTTGCTCCCACGTCTTACATGGAGATGATATTTTCCCTCTATTCAGGAAAATCCTTGTCATCATGAACACTGTAGTTGACATAATGATCTGTTGTATTGTAGATGTGCAATTTTTTTGCCCAGTTCATTGAAACAAAGGATAATAATAATGAATTTTACACAGATGAGTAGCTCCAGACTTCCAGCTCTTCCTGTTCTTCTTGATAGTCAACCTTCATTGTGGTTCACCTTAAGTAATCCAGCAGGTGATGAAAAAAGACTACAGTAAGTGAAGCGAAGTGTTTGCTTGTCAAAATGAGCCATTGTTGCAGACTACCCTGGGCTATTCTAGGACAGCATGTTCATGTGACTGTGCTGTAATAATAATAATAATAATAATAATGGCTTACACATTACACGCCTGTACACTGTAGTCATTATTCATTCATGTCATACTCGGTGGTAGTAAGCTACTATTGTAGCCACAGCTGCCCATCAGGGTAGACTGACAGAAGCGAGGCTGCCAATCTGCACCATTGGCTCCTCCGACCACTCACTACGTTCATACTGGCCTATTGTACATGTTTAGTTGTACCAGGAGTACCCAGAGGAAACCTACGCAAAATTCCACAGAAAGGCCCCTCTGGCCGGGGACCAAACCCGGGACCTTCTTTGAAGCACAATGCTAACTGCTGCGCTGCCTTGTTATTGATGTTAAGGGGAGTTTAGTGTTTTAAATTGATCACTTTAGCTCCACACTTTTTCCCCCAATTCCCTTTGAGATGGGCATCATTATATCAATTGTATCATTCAATAACATACACAAAACAAGTACACTGACAACAATCATCAAATGACAGAAAATAAATACAAAAAATAGAAGAGAAATATAAGAAAGATATATAAATAAAACCCTGTCCATGATGTACAACCACGAGTGCACTGATATAATATTTCGAATACAAATTACTAATTTCCTCTGTCAAAAGACAACTGTGGAAATAGCAAAATATACATAAAGTATATGTACAGTACAGGAACCCTTCACAACAGGATACATGCAATTATGTACAGGCAAAAAAACAAGTCAAAAATACATTGAAATTATTAATCAGTTGCAAGTGTAGATCGTAGATTGGACCAGCAAGAGATATTTTCCATTTTTGCTCCATGAATTCGGGCAGCAGAAAGCTCCAACTGAATTATATCTCTAGAGGAGAGGAGCCATTCCCTCACAGTCAGAGGCTGCGCTTTCTTCCACCAGCACCTTCTTTTTGGCAGCTGTTACACCAGCTAATATTGTTCGACGATCATATTTAATTTTGAGGTATCATTTCGCAGAATAATGGGTTTGGCTCTTCCAGCAATACTTGATCGTATCTTTGTGACATTCTCCCAGAACTGAAGAACCTCCGGGCATTGCCACACCATATGGAGAAAAGTGCCAATGGTCTTATTTGGACAAACAATATTGATTTTATCTTATAATATATATTATTATATTATATATCATATCTTTTATTTACATTTGATGTAGTCTCCTGGGATATTAGTAGGCTTGATGGATAGTTTTATAGTGGATCATTAGGTGATTAGGGTTTCTAGATGAAAGGAAAATATTTGCCCAAATACTGTATGATTCCAATCCCACTATGAATAATCTTTCAGTTCATTTTTCCAAAGCTGTTCAATTATTCAACATCGCATACATTTAATGACACATTCATCTCAAAGGCAGTAACAATTGAGACTTCCTTTTACTTATTTGTATTTATTTATTACTTTTTGTTTCTTTGTTTTAACTGATCAAAACCAACATATATGGACATGGGTAAATGTGTTTTTCCAATGTTATAACTTGAGAAGCTTTTTAGCGTGTATCATAAGGTCAGTCGTAAGGATGCTGGATAAAAGAGCAGTATGCTATTTTGAGTGATAGTATGTGACAAAAAGAGAGAAGAGGAGGCAGTGAAGGAGCTTTTATGTGGCCATCAGGGTCACATTAGAGAGTGC
Organism: Neogobius melanostomus; assembly: GCA_007210695.1. Taxonomy (NCBI): domain Eukaryota; kingdom Metazoa; phylum Chordata; class Actinopteri; order Gobiiformes; family Gobiidae; genus Neogobius; species Neogobius melanostomus. The sequence continues at coordinate 2,119,515 of VHKM01000221.1, read as the reverse complement.
AATAGTTTCAATAGAACCTAAAAAGCCTAGTGGACAACAAACAACAGAGGCAGTGGGCAGCTGGGGGACATTACCAGTGAAGAGCGGTGCCAGTAAAAGCCAGTTGAGAGTCACTTGTGGCACTGAGGTTGTCTAATGGACGCAGCAACAACAGAGTCACTCTAATTCACCTCCATGTATGCTCCCCGCTGATGGCCTATTAGAGCGTGACCATACACCTGCTTTCTTCCGAAAAGCTTTGCTCCAACCAAATGGACTTCAAGATTGGACAAAGCCAAGATTCATCGTAGCATTAGTGCAAACACAATTATTGCTGAATGACTTTCAATGACATTTTCCTGGCAAAAGTCAGACATCAACCAAACTTTTTTTGTCATTATGCGTGTTTACATGACCAAACATTCGGGTTAGAAAAGGAGTAACCCAGGAGTCATATTCGTCAAATATAACATAAGTTAGAACATAGAAATCTGAGCCTGTTCCTACAAATGTGCACATTTAGTTAAACAGGAACGTTGTATTCCTATACAAATGAATAGGGAAGCCTGGCACCCACATACTAACATATAGGGAGGTATTTTTGTCCTTGGCATTTACACAATTTCTGTGGTTTCTTTATCATTAACATACAGTATTATAAGATGATGTTTAGTGGCCATTGGACGTGTATCCGACCCATAGACTTAATAATGATTAGTGGGTCCCATTCAGCCCCATTCATTGTAAAGGTCCCGAGTCTTCTGTGAAATGTACAAGGCTGCTCAGTCCCCTCCAACGCAACCTGTTCCTTAAAAAGGCAAACAGGCGAGCGGAGCCTCCACAGAGCTCCAGAGCTTGATTGACAAGCACATAATGTCCTTGAGAAATTCCAGTCTGGCTTTAGGGTAAACCACAGCACCGAGACGGCCCTTTAAAAGATTTTAAATGATCTTAGATTAAATGATGACTCACAGAAGGTCACAGTGTTGGTTCTACTGGATCTCAGCGCCGCCTTTGATACAGTCGACCACACTATTCTTTTAACTCGTTTAAAACACATCGGCCTCTCTGGTGCTGGTACCAATGGTTTACATCCTACCTCACAGACAGGACATTCATGGTGAGTGTGGATACCTGCTCCTCTAAGGGCCATAAAATTACATGTGGTGTGCCCCAGGGTTCGATTTTAGGCCCAGTGCTTTTTAGCTCCCTCTTCGTGATGTCATCAGGAGACATGGAGTCAACTTTCATAGTTATGCTGATGATACACAGTTGTACATCTCCATGTCTCCTGATGACACCAGGCCAATGGACGCACTTTTAACTGCATTTTAGTAGAGCTAAAAGGACTTGATGTTTCAATCCCTAATTTGAGTCACTACTCTTGGTCATGGCCTAGAACTAGGTGTTTTGATGGGAAGAGGCTTCACTGGGGTCATCAGGTGGGTACCCTCCTTCCTTGATGTTTCGTTGATGAGCCCACAACATCTCCAGAGGGCTCAACAGTGATACCCAGCGTCCCAGGTACACTCCCCTCAGCTTGTAACCCACCTGTTTCATCTAACAGCCCAGGTATTATCTTTCCTTTTAATCCACAGCCAATTGCTACTTTTTTTCCGCCACTGCAGACAAGGATGGCATGTCGGAGTGATGACCCTTTCACCCCAATCTTTTTTAGTAGGTAGGTCATGGATGTTGCCACAAACCCCCTACAGCCCACTTCAACAGGAAACACATTTATCTTCCAAACATTTTGGGCCGCTTGCACAGCTAACTCTGAATACGTTGTTTTCTTTCTTTCGTAAGCTTCCTCAACTCCTTCTTCCCAAGGGATTTGTTAGCTCTACCACAATTGCCCGCCGTGTGGCTGCTGACCACAGCACCATGTCTGGTCGGAGTGTTGTGACCACAATCTCTGGAGGGAACACAAGCTTTTTTTCGAGGTCCACTTCCAACTTCCAATCTCGTGCAACCTGCAAGACGTTTGTGTTAACTGCATTTTAGATATCAAATCCTGGATGGCAGAAAACTTTCTCCAGCTTAACCAGGACAAAACTGAAGTTTTAGTCATCGGTCCTGAGGCCCAGAGAGAGAAACTTTTACCCAAACTACAGTCATTGTCTTTTAATCCTTCTTCACAGGTGAGGAACCTGGGTGTGATTTTTGACTCTGAGCTGACTTTAATTCCACACATTAAGATTATCACAAAGATAGGTTTTTACCATCTGAAGAACATAGCCAGAGTCCGCCCCATTCTCTCTCGGGCCAACACGGAGACACTAATGCATGCTTTTATCACCAGTCGTATCCACTACTGTAATGCCCTGGTTTCTGGTCTTCCCAAAAGAGTATCTCAGGTTTACAACTTTTACAAAATTCAGCAGCTCGTGTCCTGACAAGACCAGGAGGCGGGACCACATTACACCGGTTTTAGAGTCGCTGCATTGGCTCCCCGTGTGTTTCAGGATCGATTTTAAAGTTCTTTTAATGTTTTTTAAATGTCTTAATGGTCTTGGTCCTTCTCATCTTTCAGAACTGCTTTTATCTTATGAACCTTCACGGCCTCTTCGCTCCTCCGGCAGGGGTCTCCTAGTTATTCCTAAAGTCAACAGAAAGACTCACGGCGAGCCGTCTTTCCAATATTATGGCCCTCGCCTCTGGAACGACCTGCCGGAGGAGCTCAGGACCGCAGAGAACGTTCATGTTTTTAAGAGCAGGCTCAAGACCCACCTTTTTAGCTTAGCTTTAAACTGACATCTAATTATTTAGTCCTAATGATATATTGTATATTGTATGTATGTATGTATATGTATGTATGTATGTGTGTGTGTATATATATGTATATATATATATATATATATATATATATATATATACAGTATATATATGGATGTATGATGCGTATTGTTTTAAATGTTGTAATCTGTAAAGCACTTTGTGATACCTTTCGGTATGAAAAGTGCTTTATAAATAAAGTTTGATTGATTGATTGATTGATTGATTGATTGATTGACAGGTTCTAGAGCCCGTCAATGCAATTAAAAATGCTTCCAGTTTTTAGCGCTGTTATACAAAAACGAGTGTGGTTAAGAATATGCCACTTACCCCAGCATTGTCACATGGGTCATAGAAATTTTTAGAAAAAATAAAACCCTTTGGAGCCAGGCTTTTAAGCAGTGCTAGGGAAGGTCAAAGTTCTCATAAGAATGCTGTTTAAATGTCTTTTGGAGTTGCCCAGGCCACCAGGGGTGATACTACAGTAATGTCAGCTCCCCGCCATGAGGACCATGGAGAAGCGCATTCCTCGCCCATTGATCCGACCCCACAAAAAGCAAAAACTTAACTGAATTTGAGTTGGCATTTAAATCTCAAAAAGTCTGTACATCCATTAATGATTTATATGATAAATGTGATCAATGGGTTGGCAAGAGCTGAAAACATCTGGATCTTTTATAATTTGCAATGTTTGGTGGCTTAATGGTAACAGCCATAGGAAAAAGACACAGACTCTGAAAGGTCTCCCGGACTAGCCCACTTGCTTACTATCCACACACATCGAACGTCGCTTCTCTTTTTCTTTTACGAGTTAACGTTAACAATTAAATGTATACAAAAGAATAACATTGCAGACATAGCCATTAAATTTTCTTTTGCTATGATATTCCATCACATGCATAGGCTCTAATAAATACCAGTGTGTACTCTGTTGAGTCATTCATGGTAATTGAATGGAGAACAAAGCAACGGGAACTTCAATTAAAACACAACTGCAGATGCCATACTGAAAGTAGGTCAATAGAGCCTGCCAATAAGATACATACTTGACCTTTTGCATCACACATGAGTCAAAGTGTGGGTGTGTGAATGACAACAGTTGCTCAGGTGTCACAGATGTCAGTTATTACTGTCGATTCATGTTTTAAATCAAAAGTCACGCAAGCTTAATCGTTTATTGGCGAGTCCGACAGTACCTCAGTGTTTACCTCATAGTGTGCTGACGGGTAGTGGCTTCATCTGTTGGAGGCTAGCTTGAAGTAGAAAGATCTGAATGGAGGAAATTAATGTGCAAAAGATAGTGGTGGAAATGATAGGACACATGATAGGATGTATTTATGAAATGAGAATCAGAGACAGATACAGTATGTCAGAAAGGTTTTTACATTAGGCACAAGAAATAAAAACATATTCTCCATCTCCCCAGTCTCTTCCTCCAACTCTAAAGAAATTACTATACATGATTGATTATATATCACAAGATTATTGTCACTGAGCTTGACAATACCATTGGTTTACATTTTCACATCAACATCTTTTAGATATTGCCCCTGCAACTTAATTTCCTTTCCTTCACTAAGACAAGTTCCATCAATAACAGCTCATGGGACACATATTTTGATTTTAGACTTTCGGCAAATGTCCAACAGACTTATAAACCTTTGGTGAACTGAAGAAACTGTATTTGTGGCTGATGTATTCTGACGTTTCTGATTAGAACAACTTCATTGCATTACGTCCACCAAGAGATCTCTGCAAAATAATTCATGTTTAAACCCATAGCACACTGACTTTTAATCACGTTTTTAAAAATACAGTGGAGTAAAATTCTGAGTATAATGAGGTAAAGTTGAAAATAAATACATTTAATTCTGTCAAGCACTATATTCACTCTACTTTTCAACAAGCTTAGATGTTACAGAGCTAGCTGGGGGAAATGTTAAATTGTTCATTGAGTCTGACAACTGTGTATTGCATTTTGGTAATTTATTTTCATCATCCACAGCAGAAGTGTAAACAGCCTGCGCCCTCTGAAGCTTGGCAGTTAAAACAGACTACATTAAAAGCACATTTGCATAAAGACTTCGGTTGGAACAGGTTCCTATGAAGAAATACTGGGATAATGTGTGGCTGCCTCTTAACACAGCAGTGGATTTAAACAGAGCAGCAAAGCTGGACCCACTTCAAACCAGCGTATCTCCTGGGCACGTGAAAAAGCAATGTGTCACATATAGTATGTCAGATATATACGTATGTCTGACGGGCATTACACTGGTGGGAAGTAATAGCTTTCTCACGAAGGAGCAGACTAAAAATTAAATAAGAAATAAATAATAAAAATAATGGCAAACAAATTCAGTGACAGAGTCTGACAATAAATAACAAAAATGTGTAAATAATGTGTTTTTAAGCTGTATGCTCATTTAACAAGGCGTTCACTTGTTGTTTCGCACTTACCACAGCCGATGTCATTATAATCAGACTTATCTATCTAATATTGAAACTGGACCTAATTATGCCTAAACTGCAAACCAGACCTAAACCTGTGAAGGGCCAAATGTTCTCAAAATACATATTAGCTTAGGATATGATAATAACTCTTTAAACTAAATATAGGTTGTCATGGCATAATTCATACTGCAACTTTACATTATAACCACTTTATGTTATCTGCACAGGTGGGAAAATAAAAGTTGTCAAAAGTTGAATTGGAAAACGGGAACGATAGCGCCCCTTGGGGAGCAGACAAAAATAATACAATCAGGAATTAAGTTTGTCGTGGACAAATGAAAATTGGCACAGACAAACGTCACATGACCCCAATCAATAAAAGTACAAATCAAGTTTTGTGCAGTAAGTGCACACGCGCGTCATATTGTGGCCATTGAAATCTATCTTCTTGGAGTAAACTAATCAAAATAAAGACGTAGCACACTTAGCGTCGGCTTACTGTACGTCAACAGTCCAGAGGGCCTTTCAATGTATGACATTTAACAGTTTACAGAAACGGTGTGACTCAAACATGAATTATAAGGCACTTCAAGAGATGTATAAATATTGCTACCTTTGGTGCACGAGGTCGTGGCTTAAAATCTAATACTTGCATATGAATGGTCATGTGTTTAATGCAAAGTGATTCCAATATTAACAGCACAATGACACTCAAGCTCACACTTGGCATTTTGATGAGGTTTATCAGCGCCACTGACATGTAAAGCACGAGGGCTGTAGTCTTACCATGTAAGTAGTTCATTAACGATTTGGCCAGATTACAGCAATGAGGGTGCAGTTTGATATGAGAGTTTAAAGGCAGTAATAAAACATTCAACAGTGGCACACCTGTGAATGAATGACACATTTCAGTTTTGCCAACGCCAATGGGAACTGCCACTCACACTAGCAATTATATATACGCTCAGTGTTTGCATTGCCTAGCAACTGCAGTGCTTTGTTTAGCCACAACCCTTTGTTCAATCACACTTATTTAGAAGCTCTTATTACATTTAATCATATGACGATAAACCACTGGTTTCACCTTTAAAGAAAGGAATGCCATCTTTAAGGGATCTGGAGATTTTCACTTGTGTTGCAATGTCGACTACAGCCACAAGAGTGAGTTGTTAGGCAAGAGATGGAGTGACAAACTATAGCTATTGGGCCATTTAAGCAGCTTTTACTTTATATATATATATATATATATATAATTAATACATTAATTTGTTTTAGGACACAATGCTAGCTCTTTATAAAATTCAACGTTTTTTCATTGGTTCCCTCTAAACCCATATCACTTGTATTTGGTTGACTCCCAAACAAGTGTGTTTTTCAAATATAACATTTAAAAAAGCTTTAATTTATGACCTTGATATTCATTCAATTAATAGTAGCTCACAAAATGGTTTCCTGTTCCCTTGTTCTCTTCTGGTAGAGTGAGTAACGTCAAGCAGCACATAAATAAAAAGGTCTTGCCAGAAGCACTTACTCCTCAATCTACTGGAAATTGTGCCTTAGCTCAGCGCGTCCACTCGAGTCACATGGGAGAATAGGGTCCAAATCAAAGTCAAAACTGCAAAGCAACCCAGAATAATGATGCATTTGCTGTCTTGGCTTTGCATATTCACATCTTAAGTGTTAGATTACAGCCTTTTGCTTTTACTGTAATTGAGAATGCAGGCAAACTTTCACTTTCATTTGAATATATTATTTGTGTATGAACTTCAAATGCAGAAAAGATAAGACTAATAATGCAAGGAAATTTGATCTAATAGGCTCTTTAAGAGGCTCTTTATGATCTGAGACAGTTCTTGTAAAATGATCTCTAGCATCCACAAGCATGATGCACAATGCACAATAATAAAGACAATGGTGGTCCCAAATCCATAATTTAGAGTAGAACTTGGCTGTTAGCATAAGCAGAACACTATTTTCTACTGTGCTTTGTTTAGTTTGAGTAAAAAATATATATATATATAGGGTAGAGTTTTGAGCAGAGAGAGCTGCAGCTTTATCCTTCATGAGGTATAGACCTACATGGACATACAGTACCTGACTGCATTCATAGTCTTATCTTTTGAACATCAAAAAGTACAGTCAGCCAGTTGTCTTTCATCAGAGTGGGAATAAGGAAGAGCCATCACTTTGATGCGTATGTCCATACCTTTTTGGGTCACAGGGTCAAATGGATATGCCTACCCATATTCTCTGCCATTATGTTAGCCGTCTAAGCGGGCAGGCCTCTGAGTGCATATAATTTGAGTCATCAGTCTCTATTTCTATGCAGCAGATGTTTCCCCATGTCAGCAGAGCCCCAGACAAAGCAAGATGGAGAACCCTGCTCTTTTAATGAAGCACAGGGTCTTTCTCCCCTTTCCTCCAGCCTTCGAGACCCTATGGTCTGTGCTCTAGGTTCAGTCCGACGGTGGGCTAGAAAGATGTGTCCATCCAGCTGAATGCGAGATTACAGTGTGACTCAGGAACAAAAGACAGTATCTTAGTATTAGGTGTGAATTATTTATTTTTATCTGAAACATGGATCAATGCGCAGCGGGTGATAATTCAACAGCAAGGCGGTGGATCTATCGTCACAAAGTCCTTCGGCTAATTGATCATGTGTATAGACATACGTGTAAATGTCAACGGAAGATTTTCATTTAGATTACTAGCCTGCATCAAGTCTATGGATATCTACTGACAAGATAGGTTTATGGGAAAGAGATTATTTAGGTTCCATATGTTTCCCTATAAAATTATTTGAAAGAAAAAGGCAACAATAAATTCATTAAAAAAAAGGCAAACAAATGAATGTAATGGCCTGATTAATAGCCTGTTTATACCAGCAATGTATCCATAAGATGTTCCTAAAAACGACAAGGTTTCCTTTGTGCGCAGACACAAAACAATCTAAAGAAACCAAAAAAAAAAATAATAAAATAAAATAAAAAAAGCAAAGCAAGAATCAAAGAAACAAAAAATCCTTGAAAATAATTCTCGCGATAGGCAAAACATTGCGCCGGCCTCTGTAAAAGGGGCGCCATACTGGTGAGATGTTTCTGACGCCGTGATAATTAGGCCTAACTTTACGCATTTGGAAGTTTAGACACAAGTCGATGCATTTAAGGTAAGTTATTCGCTTTATAAATAGTGAAATTCATGGCTTTGTAAAGGACATTACCTGCGTTATTATCTACAATATTCATTTTAAATTAAATTGATGTGTATATCGCACGTTTTGTCGTAAAAAGGGCTCGTTTTTCTTCTACCTGACATGATGTTTTCAACGCTAATTAAGGCCGACATGTTTTCAAACTGCCCTCTGGAGCGACCTGCACAAACCGGCCCATTTCAAAGACAAACTTCTCTCAAATGGTCGTGTGTAATATTTCCTCCCCTCCCCGGCATATGGCTTCGGCTGGAGGGAAATTGCCGGGGTCATTATGGTGAAGAAAACGTGTGACAGTTTTCTTTGGGCATTCTTTGAAAAGAGCGAGGGGATGTTATTGTATCAATTTTACGTAATAGACCCAATTAGGTTATTAGCTGCGCGCGCCCTTCTTTTTCGGATTTAGGGACTAAAAACACTTCTGAGCCTCGATATCAATTTTAGCTAAAGCTCAAATTTACTTAATCTTTGGCAGGGTTTACGTAGCCTTTTTAAGTCACAGAATCGCCTCTTTTCGCCTGCGTAAAAGTGCGTTTCTTATTTCAAGGGAAAGGGATATTAAGTAAAACAACCACACACCAAACGAAACGCGCATGTCTTGTTATAAACTCCCTGGAACGCTATACGGTTTCATTGATGCGTCTTTCTCAGGTGGAAAGGGGAGAGAAAGGGAATCGAGGGAGGGAATTGAATCTCACGGAGCGGTAAAGGAGCGGTAAAGGGCTAAAGGTGATGCGCACATTAGTGGTCAGCTTCTTCGTTCCTCTGCCACTGAATGGCGCTGTAGAACTGCCATAACATTAATACATTTCAATAATAATAATAATAACAATAACAACAATAATAATAATAATAATAATTGCATTACATTAGGATATAAAAGTAAAATTTAATGCATGAGATATATAGGCCAAATAAGCATGTCACTTATCGCTTCCTATGCAGTAGCCAATGTCTCTCCGAAAATGTTGAACCAAAATCACAAATCATGCCTGAAATACACTGAATGCTACTGCTCTTATTGTTTCTATTTAAGGTTGTGTGTGTGCCAGCTACCTACCTCGCTCCGCTGCAGCCGAGGACTACTTGCACGATCAACCACTTTATGCAGGCTCGAAAACCGGAACCAAACTCCTCGCCGGCATGTAAGTACTGTTGGAACACACGTCTCAGACACTAAAAAAGGACGCGCGCCAAGAGCCTGACTGACATTACTCATTGCACATATTTCCACTTTTACTGCAGCTTTTGTCCCTCTGCCCCACTTTTTGGGGGATATTATGTTAGCTACTGCTGTATCACTCACAAACTGAACAGGGAGTTGAAAAGACAGACCACTGCAAAGCAATGTGTTTCTTATCGTGGGAAATTTGTTTTTGCTCATCAAACATTAAAGCAAATTACTACAATGAGCAAAAGAAAATCGCAGCATTGAAAAGGAATTGAGGGAGTTAGAAAAGCAATCTTAGGGGCAAATATTATATGTTTTCTAACCTTATTTGTCTTTAGGGATTACTAAGGTTTTGGCTTAATCTCTTTCACAATTTGTCCTTTTCATGACACCTTTTGATTATTTATAGATTAATCACAATTTTAGCAACAGATTAAACAATTTGAGCCATTACCAAATGATTAAGCCATAGTCTTTTCTTTGCTGTGTATCTAATTCAGTTAATGTACACAGAATCATAAATCTTTTTAAACAGGTTGTAAGGTATGCTTAGGTAACCCCTTTTTCTGGACTCTTCAAACTAGAGAAAAGTGCAGTTTCTAATAGTTAATACAGTGTGTCAGAATCATGTGAGGTTATTGTTTTCATCCCATCGTAACAGTGTCTGTATCGATAGCCATAACCAGAATGTCCAGTCTTAACCTCCTCAGTATGTGAAAGATGAACAATGTTTTAAGTACTGCGTAGTATACCCAGCTGAAGAAGCATACCACGTTTCATGAAGTCTTGTCGGATAAATGCATGTCATTGTAGACTGAATGGAAGAATTGAACAGTGAATTAAAGGTTTTATAAGTTTGTACAACTGTTTTGACAGACAAGGTTCATCTACACAAAAGCACCTCTATTTGTAAGTACATATATTAAAACAGGAACTATAATGTAATATTTATTTATAAATGTTTATAAAATGTACATAAAAGATGAGATTCAATAAATATGTCAGATAATATTTATTGATTTTTTTTACAACCTCCAAAACATATTTTTCTCATGTTGAACTCACTAACTTGAAGTTCAGCGTGTGCTCTATGGTGCATTTCATAAGAAAGCTTAGGATAATTTATCTGTCAAACTTTTAACTTCCCTTTCGTTATCTGACCCGCAAATCAAGCCCTGCATTCTGAAGCTTACTGTATAAAGAGCTTCATTTTATTTTGGAGTTTCCCCTCTGTGCTGCAGGGGTCTTGAAATGGCTTGGTTTGTGCCTGTGCCACTGAAGAAAGCGTTCCTTGTTTGGTCGATTCTGTGAGAATCCTCATCAGCACTGCCTCCTCCCTGCCGCACACGCCGCACACACACACGCAGCCACACTGAACCTTTGCTCCCAAAAGTATATTCTTCTTAAATATTGTCGTATTTAGTCATGTATGATTGATTCAGTCTATTGCCCTCTGATGTATCAGTACCCTTGTGATATACAGTATATGCTTTTATATATATATGTATATATATATATATATATATATATATATATATATATATATATATATATATATATATATAAATATAAACGCAGATGCTCTTCAGACTTGCCTCCAATAATTAGCTTTTGATCCAGAACCTTTGTTAAAGAAATACCTTACCTTACACTAGGTTATATTATAATAACTTGCATAAAATATTTAATAATTTGTTTATTAATGTGTAATTTTCTTCTTTGGTTTCTCTGTCCATTCCTACACACGCAATATTTTACACTTTATTGTACATAGGCTTCAGGGCTTTTACAAAAGTGAGATGCATGAGTCGCTCAATGACTCCTTCCTCCTTGACAAAAACACTCTCAAACCAACATTTTATCTACAAGCTCCACTGATCAAAGACACTAACATTAGAACTAAATATAGACTAAGCACCTGCCGCGGCAGAGCCTGGCCTGTGTGTTAGCTTCTGAATTGCTCACCTGCATGTGTTTTTGTTTATGGACAGAATGCACCACTAGCAGTAGCAACAAAATTATCTTTTCACATTGTTGCAGAATAAAAACCTTTTCCAAAGCCAAAGTGACATACATTGTCCCCGTAATGATCAAAGCAAAACGGCATCTGCAACAAGCCTATGTGCAAGACGTGTCGGTAAATGTTGCAAATCAATGTCAAATTGCTGTCCACCTTTCAAGCTCCTGGCAGCAGCCAAAACCAAGGGACACAAATGGTTACGTTTGGTCTGCACACCATGTGAGTCAATGAAAAAAGCAGTCCTTTTCTATTTTACTCTTGTTTTATCGTATGTTGTGCAATTATGTTATGGCTAAATTTAACACACACATTACTTCGTCTGGTGTGTGAGGCACAATTCACACAACAGTTAAAAATAGAAGTTAATAGTTGCAAACTGCTTTCCCATTGAGATAACCTGGCTCATTTATTTTTGATAAAGCCTAATACAGATTCACACATTGACTAAGTAGCATGTGGCTTAATTCTATATTGTTGCTTTCATATTTTGTTGCTTTTTCAACCAATAGCAGGCCTGTGTTAAATGGCATTCTGTGTGATTGGGAGAGTCTGCTGTTTAAGACAGGAATACATTTTTTTTTGTTTTTTTTCTCAGGTAAAAAATATCAAGGTGTCAACGAGGTATCCAAATAAGAAACAACTTTCACATCATGCTTTTTGTTGTTAAATTATATTTAAGATTGAAGTGTTTAGTGTTTAGTCCTGACTCTGAGATACAGCTAGAGACCGTGACGTTCTCAGGGCCCGACATAGTTCTTACGGCTCTAACATGTCAGTGATGTACTTTGGTGCTAGACCATGACGAGACTTGTACACAAGCAGAGCTGTTTTAGATTCTATTCTCTGAGCGACAGAAGCCAGTGCAGAGACCTGAGCACTGGACTAATATATTCGTATTTCCTGGTTCTAGTCAGGACTCGATCGGTAGCATTCAGGATGTTCTACAGCTATCTAACAACTTGTTTAGAGAGGCCAGTGAGTCGTTACAGTAGTCTAACCTGCTGGAAATAAAATGCATGCAAATCTGTCAGGTTCTTGATTTTGGCAATGTTTTTTAGATGGTAAAAAGTTATTGATTTAACATGACTGTTAAAGTTCAGTATAATAGGAGGAAGAGGACCAAGGTACACCATCTTCTTGCCGTGCCTTGGTCTGATGTGGGCGTGGTCAGGCATCTACATCATCACTCGCCACCAAGTGCTGTTCCAATGTTCAAGTTGTCCGGACGCATGTGGCTAATTTCTCAAGGATACATCAGTGTAGCCTTCGCTGCCTTGGACAAGTCAAATTTGGAGAGAGAGTCAGGATTAGCTTACAAAATCCCGACTTCAGCAGGACTTTAGTCTGCTGGGGCGCATGTGTGAATGTGGCTTTTGTCTTTGTTTTGTGCTTTGTAGCAGCACCTTGGCTTATTCAAACAATATGATTCATATGTCTGTTATTATAAGCCCTGGAGACTGGACTAATGTAGTGAGATTCATTATGAGGCCAAATAAATACAGATAATAGGGATGGGCCGAGATCGCGAGATCAAATTGCCACGAGTTTTCTCGTAATATTTTTTTTCTTCTTTTATTTTTTTTTATAGGCTGAAATTTAGATATAGACCTTCTTCCTGTAGACTGCTTATAGGACTCATGGGGATATTTAGGCAATAGTTCTCTAATAATGTGTACTATATATTGATTGGAACTTAAAAAAGAAAGAAAACTTTGACGCTTGGAACCACTGCCTCGGTGTTCAAACCTGCAGACTGGAGCCGCTGCAGCTTCACGCCTGCAGATCCACACTCACACCTAGTTACTTTCTCTTTCATTTACGAACTAAAGGCTCTGCTGTTGGAAGCTACGTTTTACCCCAGTTACGTGAATGAAAGCAACAGAAGCTTAATGGGGTCGTGTGATTGTTTTTGGGGTAACAAACTCCGCAGACGGAAATATCGAGGTTACTTTTGTGAAATAGTGACATTTTCGTTAAAATAAAGTCTGCTCGGAGGGTATTTACTTTGAAAATACGGATATTGTTGCCGTTCTCTTTCCCGTTTGGTGCGCTTGATCGGGCCGGCGCTGACGGAGCGCTCACGGAGCTGAAATAGAGTTGATCCGTATTTTATCGCGGCGAGGCGGAGAGGAGACGTAGGCCCGTCGGAGCCGAGTGGACGATGTGGAATGTTTCTGAACGTTCAAAATAGCAACGCATTTGCTGCGGAGGTCAGGGCGGAGTGGAACGGGGCGAACACGGAGAATGTGGAATCTGGGGGTTACCGCTGCACGCCGCGGCGAGTCCGGGTGGATCCGTCGTCTATTTTGTGATTGTACACGCGCATCTACCGCGCACGGAAAAGCAAAACAACGCGAATGTGACATGCGCGCGCGGACAACGCGAATGGGGCAGGCCAGCGCGCAGAATATGAAGGGATGATTACAGCGGGCCATTTAAGGAAGAAAGAGGTCAGTCTAACTACAGTAGAATCACTTTCTGTTTAATGTTTAAAACCTCCTGTGCGTCCGTGTCTGGCACAGACTGTTTAGATACAAAATCTAAACCTGTCTCCTCCTCCTCCACCTGAAATCAACTTTTAAGCTTCAAATTATATCTAATTATTATTTGTAATTTGGAAATTTAATCCGAATTCACCTGTCAAAAGAGCCAAATGTATTAGCAGTGTTCTAATATTAAACTGTATGCACTAGGGGTGTGAACGGTTACAAAAAATGGTAACCGGTTAACCGAAAAAATTGTAACCGGTTAACCGTTTGTTTAAGAAGTGGACCGCAGTTGCGCTATACGGCCAATGGAGCGTGCAGTCACTTATCAGAATGATTCCTTCGCGTCACGGCCGCCACGCAATTGCCAGACATATACAAATCTCCACTTCGACCACTGCGTGAAAAATCAATATTTTCACCTGCCGTGTCTCGCCTTAATTTCTAAATAAATAATACGTGTTCATTTTGACTTTTTTTTCGGTTATCGGTTACTGATTTTTCCTAACCGGTTATGATTTACTAACCGGTTAACCGGTTAACCGGTTACTTGGTCACACCCCTAGTATGCACACAAATAGAGCCTGATGATATTTGTAAAATCCTATCAATTCCCATCCTTATTAGTTTGTTCATTTTGTTACAAACAATACAATACAATGGCTCCACACAAAGGAAACATAATTGCAAAATATTATTTATTATTGCAAATTATGTCAAAATCTTGTCTGGTCTCGTTCTCGTGGACTCAATCTCATGTCTCGTCTCGTCTCGTGGGATTTGTATCTCGGCTCACCACTAACAGATAACTATTTAACTTAGAGATGGCGGTCGGGAAAATCTAAATTATAGCTTTTTCCATCTCTAAGTTAAATAGTCATTTATTACTGTGCTTTCATTGTTTATTATGTATTCTGTGTTTTTAATGCGACTTCTTTGAGCTTCAAATCGAATTTCGTTGTGTAGTAACGCAATGACAATAAAGTTGATTCTGATTCTTATAACAAATGTATTACCGACAAAGGTTTTAATGCCTTTCCTCATAAACTATAGCCCTGAGTCCCTCTTCAGTGACACAAAGTCTTGTTAGCACATGTCAACTGAACATATGCACACAGTGTTCTTAAGTGGTCCGTATTAATATTAATGTGACTTAGTGCTACATTTTGATTGAAAACAATTGCCAATTTATATCTAGTAATTGTAAGACAAACCAAAAATAAATATGTTGTTTTTACATGGCAGGGCCAACCTTATGCGTTCCTGTTTTTTCCCCTGCCCAGTTGAATGCATTTATTTTAGCTGCTCTGTATAGAACAGTGGTGTCTGGTTGTACAAGTGCTTTTGGACAGCCTCTCCTGGCATCAATACAGCTGTTACGTGCTGTTGTAGTCTGACTACAATCGGCCCGAGCAAGTCGCAGATCGTCTCAGGCAAAATTCGAATGTCTTCTGTTGCTAAATGGTGGGAGTTTCTTTTTGGTGAGAGTGAACTGTGTTTGAAATGTGCTCCTGCCATCTGATATTAAACATGTTAACAGTTTCTGTGTACTAATTACTTATATCTGTTACTGACAATAATTTTCGTATGGCTGTGCAATTGACCGGAATACTCAATTAACCGTAATTAGTGCAACCAACAATTAGCAAGATTATTGAACTCAGTTCAATTCTATACAAATAGTAAACAAAACAAAAATGGGTACTTTGTACTGTATTTTGTGCAATATTATTTATTTGATTTCCAAGAACGTATTTATTCTACATATTATAAATATGTAATGTGTTTTGTATTGTTTTGCAAAAGCATACAAAATAATCATCATCTTGATTATTATAGCCATAATTACCATTAAAAATGGTAATTATGGCTATACAGTAATAATCAAGATGATGATATTTGCCATAAGCAAAACATGCATCAACATGGGTTTGTGATTCTGCATCATCGACTGTGACTGTAAGTGAACAACCTATCAAGTATTTGGCAGTAGGATCCAGGTGACTGTAAGTTCAAAGGCCAGGGTTCAGAGAAGTTACTGACCCTGTGCTGCCTCACACACTCCCTAGCTGCCATATTTATGAGGTGTCATTTTTATGTGAGCGCCAGGCAACAACAGGTTTAAGAGGGCCAGTGTAACCTTTCTGGGGCCCGCGGTGACCTGCACTAGACTACAGCGGTTTCTCTGGGCCTCAATTAGACACAGCCCAATAGTGAGTCACATCAGCATCATACATTCAGCTGCACATCCCCTTTAACCCAAATCAGTGTGTGCAGTTCACATTACAAAGAATAATGAGACAAGAGCCTAGAGACGCTTTTAACATAAAAATGAGAAATAGAAATGGTGATGCATATTTAATTTCAGCATAAGCCCTTTCTCTTACACTCTCTCTCTGACGCAGTGAATATTTTCAAGGCTTACCGGGTCGGGTCGCACAGACTTGTCACCATTCTTCAACATCAAGCTCCAAACTACCAATTAACTTTGGTGCCCACCCCCACCTGCCCCTAGGCACACAACCTGCCCCCTCGGTGCCACTAACCCCCTCGTCACTCATCCTTTTATTCCTTTTCAAGCTTTCGAGAAATACCCATGAGATATGACTCCCTTTACTCCAAATCATGAGGACCCTCTGATGTTGACCACAATGTACATAAAGATACATTTTCTTTAAAAGCATGAAATTGGACTTCAGATGGACACTGATATTTTCTATATGCACTACAGATTATTGCTGGTAGATACACAATGGAGATGTCATTTTGTAAGCTGAGGGTAGGGCTGGGTAATGGTTATTTTCAATAGTATTTAAACTTGGTTTCGGAACCAGTAGTTGAAATACCCATGAAATATACTTAATATACTAATATACTATAAACTTAAGCCAAAGATGAGCCAAGACGATTGCTCACTCTGTTACTAATGACCGTTATTGGTTTATAAACAATAAGAGTCAAGATGTCTGTACTTTGTAGGAACTTTGTACCAACAATGAGAAATACAGAGTGAACAATATCCTTTTCATAGATGATCATTGAAGTTTTTCTTCGCACCTATGCAGCTCTGTATTTGATTAAATTATCAGAGGTAAATAATACCAATCTCACATAACGGCTGCTTCGGTGGAAGCTAAATGTGCTGCTGACTCAGGCCTGGTTGCTTCTTCAAGGATAGTGGGACATAGACATGAGAGTGAGACCACTTCCCCTGCCGTCCAATACAAAAGCTTGCAGCCAGTGAGGTATTGAAATTTGAGAAAATAAATCTATCTTTTTTTTTTCATATTGCCCCCTACCGGAGCATTTCGGTCTGTGCCAAGTAGTTTTACAAGGAGGTCAAGTTTGAACTTAATGCATCTTCTCTCTGCTCTTCCAGGTCTCACAAATCAACGTGGGCCTTTCCTACATTCGCTGTGAAGGCCAAAGGGCATCTTCTCATGCTTGTCACTCACAGCAGTGTCCAATTTAAACATTTGGAGGCCCTGCAATGCCCCAGTAGCCTAGACCAGGTTGAGAGAGTGAGAAAAAACAACATACAGTAGCTAAAAAGGGAAACAGGAAGTTTGATACAATAGGGGAGACCTTTGATCCATGATGAGGGGGAAGACTTCCCCTCTGGGTGCAAACTATTAATGTGAAAGTGACTCTGCCCTTTGCACATTTGTTAAACCAAATAATGGAACTAAAATTAGCACACAATGGCAGGCTGACAGGCTACACTTGCACCCGGCCATGCGCAGGAAGGGAGCACAAGTGATTGTATAAAAAGTGAGTGATTTTCTGAGGTGTGGGCAGGTTTGTAGCGCCAGCTGGTCGGTTTTGAAGGGCAAAGTTGAAGAGCAATGCTCAGATTGATATACAGTATACAAAGGTTGAGCAGTGTTAGCATTATTAAATTTGAAATTCTCTTCATGCTGAGACATTAATGAGAAGTATGTCACCAAATGTTACGCTGTCAGTTGAGCAAGCCTCTCACAGTTGCTTCATTTGGTTTAATTTAAATTATCTAGTGTTGCTACACTAATTTCGTATGGACTTCACATGAACAACCTAAACAGCAAATATGTATTGTGTGTTCAGACAAAAATATAACACAGTTTTCAACAATGTCTTCAAGCTAATCTGTGTGTATGGGCTCATACAGTGAGGCATCTTTCCTACTGTATATTTTACCATGCTGTTAAAGTGTGATTATAAAGCAATTTGCAACAGCTGACAATTCAAGTTTACTCCCCAATCGAACCAGTCGGCTGGACAAACAGAAAACATCCTTGAATGAGATTTGGTTCAAATCCAACATGGATTTAGATTTTTGGCACATTCTGCATAGTTGAAGTTTTTAAAGGAGCTATATCACGCAAAACTACTTTTTGGAGCTTTTAGCCATGTTGTTATGCTATTTCCTTATCAAAAA
The DNA here is from genome assembly GCA_007210695.1 of Neogobius melanostomus. Taxonomy (NCBI): domain Eukaryota; kingdom Metazoa; phylum Chordata; class Actinopteri; order Gobiiformes; family Gobiidae; genus Neogobius; species Neogobius melanostomus. The sequence continues at coordinate 2,101,008 of VHKM01000221.1, read as the reverse complement.
CACCCCATACCATTTTTTGGCTTCATTCACGCAGTTCTAAGTAATCCTCCTGAATCCTGCTCTCTGAGCAGCTGTTCCGCCCTCTCCTGGTAAACGACTGAGTTGTTCAGTTGTGTCGTCACAAAGGAACGGAAGTGCTCTACGTCTGTAATGTAATGCCTTACGGCCTGATTTGTAATCTGTGCTATCCTAGCAGGGTAAACAAACGCACCCCCAGCTGGAGGATCCATGGATCCGAGCATAAGTGTTGTTTTTGAAGACTGAGCTCTTTCTAACCTACTCTGGACACCGCCTGTTCTTTTTTCTTACCGAACGATAATGTCACGGATGCGCGTTTGGCTACGAGAGGAACAGGACTATTCAACCTTCCTAAAGAAGAGTGCACTCGCCAGAAGTTGGAATTTCTTTCCGGAATTCAACTACTATATCAACCAACCTGATGGATGCTTGGTGAACATTGGCCAGAATCAAAGTGGATTAACTTTTATAACCAACGTGATCCCATAACCCGATGGGGAGGCCAGACTGAGCGGTGAGTCAATCAAAATGCGTGTTAGCATGTGTGTTAGCGTGTGTGTTATCATGTGTGTTAGCTTGTGTGTTAGACATTTATGAAACTGTGTTGCACATGTCAACTCCTTATAACTGCATTATGTGAAGTAACTTCACTTTTTGCAGCGATATTTATATTTATAATACTGCAAATGTGGAATGAGCGGAGAGAGGGGCGGAGTTACCTGAATCGAAGCGTCTTGTCTTCCGGGTAGGGAAAATACCCCCCAAAAATACTTATATTTCTCTCAAAAATGAGTACTCTATAGTGATAGAGGTACAATATATCATATAAATGCCTATACTTTACTTTGGAATGGCTAAAATAGCATGATACAGATCCTTTAAGATATACACAGCATTAGATCTATAAAAAGACAATCTCATAAAGTTTTCGATATCAATGTGTTTTTAGCAAAAGTAACAATTATAAAACCCTGATGGAAAGAAGACTTGATGTCCTGTGGTTTTACAAGGTCAATTCAAGACAAATGGTGTGTGTATATGTGTGTGTGTATGTGTTCACTGAAGTCGTCTGTTGTAGATTAGGCTTTTGGAAAGAGAAGCATTTTTCCCAAGGTGCTAAGGGATTCCAGGCATACTGATGGGAACACATATTTTGTGTTGCTTGTGTTATGTGTGGGTATATTTTACCAGTGCAACAAAAAAAATAATGTGGAAAACAAACACCACTAAATCCTTGCTGTACTCTTTGTTATAACGACATTATAACGCGTATAGCAAACCGATGACTACACTGTGTGTATACTTTCTGCATAGTAGATATAAAGTTATGTTATGATACTGATATAGCCATGAACAGGGGCTACTTTCTCATACTTTTGTTACTTGTTATTATCCATATTCAGCCTTTTTGTGCAAAAAGGAAAGATGCTTGTGGTAATCCAGTAGAGTGAATGACTCAGAGTAAGACTGCTTCTGTTTCTGGACACTTGCCTTGAACATCAGAAATAAGTAAAAATGTTAAAACAGTTACTTGGGTTATGCATTGGTTCCTATGGGGGACCATACAATAATAATACAGTTACCGCAGATTTTATTATTACACCTGACCACAATTTTCATCCTGTACTCAAGCAAACATATTCTGGTAATAGAGTTTACTTTAGAAAATACAGAATTGGCTGAACTTGTTCCAATATGGATCATAATAGTGATTGTACTGATATTATTAGGGATACTGCATAGCAATCTAGTCTTCTAAAATTACTCTTATTGATAAATTTTAAAATAGAAAAAGAAAAAAAATGATTAAAAAGTCCCAGGTTTGTCCGTAGCAGTGTGATTGGCTTAAACGAGGTATGCTTGAGCCAAACAACGCCAAAGGCTTAAAGGGATATTTCAGGATTTTTGACATAGGGCTTCATTTCCTAGTTATCCAAAGTGTTGATTTCTAGAGATATATATTTTTTAAATACATGCAGTCCTTGTGTTTGAATAGTTTAGTGGTGCTAGGCTAGTGCTAGGCTAGCGCATGTCTATGGTAACTAGACATGCATTAAAAACAGTCTGACACATGAGGCAAATCACTTATAACAGCAGACTACCAATATAAATGTCTGTGTTGACTGATTTCTTTTTTTAATATAACCATTTTGCATTCAAAACAACTTACAGTTGAGCAGCATCAGGTTCCTGGTTGTAAGCTACGCAGCGGCACAGTGATCTGCTAGTGATCTACAGTAATTTGTTTACCTGTGGCCGGCATTACTACACGTGGAATTCACAAAGGAGCTTTCTATAAATCAGATATGGCAACGTTTGGAGGATTATCCGATGGTTTTGAAGAGGTTTTTAATGCAGGCTACTGTTACCATAGACATGTGCTAGCGTAGCACAAGCCTAGCACATGCATATAAGGATTGCATGAATTAAAAAAATAAAATAAATATATATATATATATATATATATATATATATATCCAGAAATCAACAACACTCTGAATAAGGCCCTATGTCAAAAATCCTGCAATATCCCTTTAAAGTCCATCCTTTTCATAAACGATTTAACCTGGAGCCTTTCCAGATATGTATTTGTGTGTTATGTGCTATAATATCAATTTGGCTTTTGCTAAGTTAACAAATTGGCTGAATTAGAAAAATGTATTATATGCAAAAAATGCATTTACCATTTTCCTTTGACTTGTTTAGACCCATGAACCTAGAGACTATACTCTGGTCACATCAAATAGGTTTTAGGCGAGCTGTAGGAAATGAAAGGGAGCGAATGGGAGCATGTGTCAGCTGTGTCCACTGCAGATGGCATAAGCAGCACGTCTACAGTATGCTTCTCTCCCTCGAGTTTGGCCACACAGGCCACAAATACACTCTCAAGCCTAAAGCATTTCGACACTGACACTACAGAACTTCCTTTGGATTAACTTGTGCTGACACACCCTTGTGCAAGTTTTCTCCAGACCCAGTTGATAATGTTAAATATATAGAAAAAGAAAACATACTCCTCCTTTAAAATACTTACCCTCCTCTAAAGTTACACGTTTGCTGTAACGTGGCTGAGTCCATATGTACTAACTACCTATTCGACATGCAAGATTAATCGCGATATAATTTTGGATGACACATAACAATTGTCCAGGGACTACAGATGAAAACAGTCCTAAGGCTAATTCTGGCATATTTACTGTGATCTTAAATATTATGAACTGTCCCTCTAAAAATAAATACATTGAAACATTTGTTGCCATTTGCAAATTCCACATTTTGTTGTTATTTTACCCTAATACTGAATTTTGTGCCTCTTCACATTGATGTTCTGAAAAGCATAAGTTTAGCTGTTGCAATGTTTTGTCTTCTCCCAAATATTAATTATTATGGATGTGTTTAAGATGTATACAGTACTACAAACTCGATCTTGATTAAAAAAACAAATAAATCACAGATCTAATAATTCAGCCCTTATCAATTTAGAGGCAGATTATATGAACAAAGACAAATCTTGACAAATGGTAAGGTGAAGTTATGAAGACTGTGGAGGTACAGTGAACAGTGTCCCCAGCTGCTTTTGGCTATCTAATAAACATGTAAACACTCTTCGTTTTCTTGCTCATTAGGTGATTGCAGAGGCTGCTTGCTCTCCATAAATCAAGACCCAGGTTATCGAGGCCTCTGATCTTAACTGTAGTGGCGCCCAGCTGTCTACAGCCGCACTGAGTAGGAACAGCAGGCTCGAAGGAATCCAATTCCCTAACTCTCCCACTTTTCTCATTTTGCAAATAAAAGAGGAGATATGCTCGTAAGGGCTTAGGTACACGCTAACTGGCCATCAAACACACAGTATGCTGTTTGTTTGGTTGGAATGCTTTGATTGTAATGACAGTAAGAGGTACTTTTTTACAGTAGTGCTGAGTGTTACTGGACCATTGAGGAACTATGTCTTTATCATAATTGTGAGAAAAAATATCCTCAAAGAGAAAGCTTGAGAGAGAAAAATAAAAAAGTAAAACGAATGAGAAACGGCTGTGAGAGTTTGACTTTAACCTCTTTCATACCTTCATAAAGGTTACTACATGCCAAGTTCAAGCGCAGTATCAGTCTCTTTACCCTAATATAAAACACACTCCTGTTAGCCAGAGCTATAAACGTTATAGTGCAAACGTTGCAGTACACACACCTCCACAAAACTACTCCTTTGAATGTTTATTTGTCAAACTATCTGATGGATTATTGCTATATCCTTTGAGCTTAAAATACTTTACTGAAAATTATGTTTGTATTTGATCTTTGATTTTCACAATGTCTTTAGGCTGGTGTTTTATGCATTCCAACGGCAAAGACTGAAATTTGTTGAAGACCTGTGGGTGATGTAGTTTGGATTGGGTTTAAAACCTCACTCTTGTCTGAGAATTAGCTGAAGTTTCTTTTGCAAGAGGTACAGAGTAAACCTTTATTGAAGTGATGTCCCTGAGAGCCATGCATTAGCTGATGCAGCAACAGGTGGGTGGGAACGATAAGGACGGACACTAATGACATTTCTGGATGAAGGAAACTTCCTGTAAAAAAAGATAATTTTACCCCTTTATATTGATAAAAACAAAAGTTATGTCATTTTATCAAACCAATACTACTCAAACTAAGTCATAAACAAACTATGTTATTCACAGGTGGTATTGAAAAGGTCTAGTGAATAAATACTAGTCGTACAACTGGTGACGGAAATGCCAACATGGATCGAATTGTTTAATTATGTACTTGACGGCTGAGCACAGATGTGAGCTTGGCGAAAAATGAAGAGTTTGATTGTAATCTCGACTTCTCTTGTTACTCACTTTGCACACTCATGTGTTGTCAGAAGGAGGTGAGACAAAACACTGGATGAGACTGAGAGAGAAAGGGATTGAGTTTGGTGAAAAGAACCCACAGGAGTGACTGTGAGTGAGATTAGCAGAGCTGCTAGCACTGACGCTAACAGCTATTGACAAGCCAGGCAGGCCATGGCAACTCATCGCCTCTAATCAGGGGGCAGCCTTTAATCAAGTCTGAGGCTGGGACACAAACTACTGATGAACAGCACTATAGGATTACGTCATGCCCAAATCTATGTATGCTGCAAAAAAAGAATCCCTACTTGTTATACTAAATCCAGCTATGAATTAGTTTACCCATATTAAAAAAAAAATGTGTGCATACTTTCCAAGACTTTCTTTTTGTGTGTTTGTGGCCACATGTAATATGCACAATTTGATGGGAAGCTGCAGAACAAGGAAGCAGGGAATATCCTGGCCACATCTTTAACCTATTGAGGCAGGATGATGTCATGATTAGAAGAGGAAATTGGGATCCCTCCAGAATCTAAACAGCCCAAGGCTGTGAAGGCAGTCATACAAAGTTGTAGGGAGGCAGACAACAGGAGAGAGGAAGAGGGAAAGTGTACGAGAGGCTCAGGGCTTGTGTCTGACCTACAGTGTCAAGATCAAAGCACAGCACTCAGCTGACGAGAAGGGGCACACTCCAGGGATAAGTGTGGAGAATGTCTGCCATGGCTCTCGTCCAAAGTGCCCACCTTCCCAGGCCTTCGGCCTCTCCTGCACTATCTAGTGGTATATCCAGAACCTGTGTATTCTTACTTGATTGCTCATCTCCCTCATGTGTACAGGCACTCGTCTCATACAAGAAGTGGGTATGATAAAACAATGAGACTGCTCCAGGCTTCTCTTCTGTGCCCTGTGCAGACATCGCAGTGATGAGGTGAATGAGATGCTAAGCAGACCGGAGCCCAGAGGGAACCAGAAAGTAACAGAGGGAGAATGTAGCCTATTCACTTTCTCATTTTCCCAGACTCTTGCATATACTTAAAAATCACATGTGTGAAGTCTCCTAATGAGCTGACCACAAGACTGTACTGGAGAGATAAAAATGAACAATTGGTGGATTGTAATGTTTTGACATTTGTTGAATCAGTCATCAGTGAAGTGATTCTGTCTTCCTGGTCTGAGACGTCAGCTGAGTGGAGCTGATGCAGAGCCAATAGAAGCACAAGGGAATGTGTCTCTCATTTGGCCTTTTTCATTTCCTTGGCTGTCAATTCCTCTGACAGAAAATCACTCTTACTTCTGTGTATCAAAATGCCCATAGTTGTGTTGCTAAAATTGCATTTTGAATGGCTGGCATAAAGGTCATGTCCCCTCAGTGAACTTTTCTCTACCCAAACACCAGAGGAGCTGTTCAGAAGGTACAGATCATTTGAGTTCTCTCTTGAGAGACATAGAGTAACCCATAGGCACAGCACTTAACATTTTAAGACAGTTGCAAGTAATTATGGGTGTGTTTGTGAATGTGGCTCAGCTACCTAAGCAGATGGAAACCATGTTTTTAAATAGTTTAAAATTTTACAGTCCAATGAAAACAAACACAGTTTTAATGATAATTGAACTCCTAAAGCTCATTCAAGACTGTTCAAAAAATGTTGTGTCCCTATATAAAACGCCTACAACATTTCCTCCATACTCACCTTTCATTTTTGACCACACGTTGCACCTGACAACCCCCACAAATCACTTCTCAACCGACGTATGGCTTTGGGCCTTGTTCTGTTTGGCTGTGTTGAAACAAGTCTCACTTCACCCCAAGGCCATGACAGTGAGGGAATCACTTAAAGAGCTTTAGAGGGTCATATTTCCGTGCCTCGCCACATAGAATTTGACTTGCCTTATGACCTTCAGCGCTGTGAAATATGTTCTTGCCTTCAACTAAAACAAACAAAGCATAACTCTTTATCAACATCTTCTTCAACAAGCTGAACAAGGGAAAGAGGTGCGAGGAAGAGACACACAAAATGTTCTCGGTAGAAAATAATCAGTTCACTGTTTGTGGCTGTTGTGTGTCTGTTCAGTCACTGCAGGTGTTGGCTATAGGTTTAAGTTATAGAAATGATTTACACACTCACACAAGGCTTAGAAATATGTTCATTTGTACTGTAAACATGACATTCTTTCTTAGTAAAGGGAATTCACTGCAGATTGAAGAGGGCTAAGGTGGGTCGCTTCAGGTGTAAATTGCAGGCTGACATTTGCAGTGTTGGTTTTGAGAAAAAGAAGTTGTAAAAATCACAGGATGTTTGACACTTCTGAGTTGAGGAAACAAACCCAGCAGTAGCCAGTCTTGTCAAGACTATTTGTCAAAGCCATTACCTGTTGAGGGCCCAACATTTCAATGTATGTCCTCCGTCTGCAATCACTGCTGAATCTCTTTGAATGTCAGCCCAAATCAGATCATGTTTAATTCACCCATCCGGGGTGCAGGAACTTCAGTGCAGATGAACGATATGTGAATTTTGATCACAAAATATTTTGGCATTTCTCATAATAAAACTGCGACTGTCAAGAAAATGTAACACAGCAGCAGCGTAGTCTTGAGAGCTTCACGACCCAAGTTTGCCAAGTCAAAAGAACAGCCTGATCTATTCCCTTCTAAACAACAGTAATTCGCAATCTTTCATCACTTTTTTGTTACATTAATGATGATTTCTCATGTGGCCTGCTGGGAACTTAAGGGGTTGATTAATCCCGACCTTTTTAAATTTGATTTGACCTTACTATGCCTTACCTTTTGGACATTATTTGTCATTAGTTTAATTTTACTGTTAATAGTTCGGGAAGTCTTATGATGTATTTGCTTTCATTTTTATTTGGTTTTCTCTCTTAGTCACTCCGTCCATGTGTGACAAATAACCAAGTTGAGACTTTTGTTGGGAGTGTTTAGGGTGCTTGAATGACACCCATTACCTTCCAAAAGCATGATGTCGGGTTACCGCACTTCAAACGTGTCAGCAAAGATGCCCTGTGTGTTTTGATTTTTTTTGAACGTGCAGAGTAATTTCATGTGATCCCTGCACAGGCTGTGGCTTGAATATAATAGGCCTGGCACAGCTCTGGAAGTGATTTGCCATCAGTGTGGATTGATTGAAGCAGTGCCCTGGCCCCTGTCTCTCATGTGAAGAAGGATAGTGCAGAGGGGTTAAAATTAGTGAAGGCTAGTGCAGGATGTAAGGGGCCCCTAGTCTGGTGTCAAGCCTGATTAGGAGAATTCAGGACCCCTGACATCCTGAAAACAGCTTCGACCAATAACCCGCACGTGTGTGGATGATGCACATATGTGATACCATAAAAACCTGGATTCAGTTTGTATTAATTCAGACTGCTGCTGTTAGAATAACGTCATTTTATCACTATCCCTTGGCTCCAAATGAAAGAAGCCGGTACAGGAAGACGGGGAGCCAGAGATTACTCGCATTGGCCTAGTTTTTATCTTCATCATAGATCAATATAGGTTTGGTCTGAAGATTCATCTAGTCTTGAAGAGTGCTCCCCTCCCGAATAGAGATGAGGAGGCAGAAACAGATTCTCAGGGATCCTTTTTGTTAGCAAATTCTTTAAAAAAACGCTAGTACCAAAGTGTGACACTGCTGCCAAATGTAATGTGGTTTCTGACATTTGATTTGAGTGCTTTTTATGTTTGGCTCATCCAAACGTGTCTGATTTTACACTCATGATTACCTGACACGGTATAACCATCTTCCAACTGTCATCTTTTTATTCCTGTCATGGATACAACTTTCTACTTCCCAGAGGTCTCACTATATCCCACTGATGGTGGCAGTGTTGCGTAAAAACAAAATCATTTCCTTTGAGGGGAATCCTTTGGCAAAGAACAACAACTTTAATTGGAAGGTGTTAATTAACAATTAAGACTGATGCAACAAAGTGCACACTTTGTTTCAGTTGTCTGTTGAAAATAATTGTGGGGTTAATTTTGAGCGTGAGATCGATAGACGGATCGGTGCAGCGTCAGCAGTGATGCGGTCGCTGTATCGGACTGTTGTGGTGAAGAGGGAGCTGAGTCAGGGGGCAAAGCTCTCGATTTACCGATCGATCTACGTTCCCACCCTCACCTATGGTCATGAGATTTGGGTAATGACCGAAAGGACAAGATCGCGAATACAAGCGGCCGAAATGAGTTTCCTTCGCAGGGTGGCTGGGCGCACCCTCCGAGATCGGGTGAGGAGCTCAGTTACCCGGGAGGAGCTCGGGGTAGAGTCGCTGCTCCTTCACGTCGAAAGGAGCCAGCTGAGGTGGCTAGGGCATCTGTTCCGGATGCCTCCTGGTCGCCTCCCTCGGGAGGTGTTCCAGGCATGTCCTATTGGGAGGAGGCCCCGTGAAGGCCCAGGACACGCTGGTGGGACTATGTCTCCGAGCTGGCCTGGTGTCGCCTCGGGGTCCCCCAGAACAGCTGGAGGAGGTGTGCGTGGATCGGGAAGTCTGGGCATCTCTGCTGAGACTGCTGCCTCCGCGACCCGGCCCCGGATAAAGCGGAAGAAAATGGATGGATGGATGGATGGATGGGTTAATTTTGATATTATATATATATATTATCAATTGACAAACTCATTTTGAACAAAGAACAATTAAGTATTGCTCTGACGATGCACTGACTTGTAGAGCTGTGCTCAAAAGGATTAAAGGAATTAAAGCAAATCTTTGTTCACTTAGTTCTTTTGAGTTTCTTCACCGTCCTAAAGCAGTAGGTTTTAACACGGATGAGGTCAACGAGGTAGATGTTTTATACACTTTATAATCTTTGTTTTTCACTCTGAAATAATTCAATATTTCTTTTGAAAAGTTAGATTGAAAATAGGGATAATATTTCCTTTTGTTACAGGTACACTACAGTACCCATAGCTTTTTGTCTAAGTATCAAAGTCCTGCTTTTAAAAATGCGACACTACTGCCAGAGATTATATCAGTCTTGATATGCTAGTGGAGCAAGCAGTCGACCGTTAACCCATCAAAAGTGCGCCTGATTACACTCGTCACAATTACACCAGACAATACTGACAGTCCTCAGACGAGAATCAAATATGAATGGATTCTCTCATGGAAGAAGGTTGAGAGGAAACATTTGCTGTGGAATAAATTTAGACATAAAAATGTATAGTGAAAATGAAAGTCACATTGGAAGAATATTCATGATAATGCATTAGTTTTAGAAAGCATTTTTATAGACACTCAGATGTACATCTTTGTCCAAGAGACAGTTCAACAGTAGTAAAAGATATCACCAAAGTGAACATGATTTGTCAAAACTTGAATTAGAAATTAACTCCAAGCTTTTGATAATGTGCATAGGAGTAAAAGTTCTTCTTGAAAACAAGAATTATTCACTAATAACAATCAATAATCAATAAAAACTACCAACTAGGCAGCCTTTAAAATAACCACACACTGAGCTGGGCTTGTTTGATTTGTAATTTATTGCACAGTTCTCTTCAACAATGATCCGTAGCTGATCGTAGCATGCTAGCCTAATCTAGCACAACTAATCGCCCTCTATTCAAGTGTATGGGCTGGATATAGGCATAAATACTGGGGAGTATAGTTAAAGATCCATAGAACATGGCAGTTAGCAGAGAGGGAGTAGGTAGCCCCAAAACAGCATCAACGCTTCTGAACACACTGTGCAGATGCACAACTACAGCGTCTTTGACGCTGAATCAAACTGCAGCGAGTTTGACGCTTCAGACGCGTTAGGTCTGAACGCAGCATCAGACTGTACCAGTATGTTTTTCTGCCATCCGCAAACTACTTCAAGAAATGTTTAAATCTCTCTGTTTCAATCACTAAAACTCGGTCTACTTCATCAAATGTGCTCCACAGAGAGAGAGTTTCGCCTTGCAACAGGTGTTTGCTGAAGCCAAAATGCTTTTTTTTGCAATAGACTAACTATTGTTATTTTGGTGGCAAAAAAACAACTTAAAATTGCACTTTATAGGGCTAGAGGTGATTTCCAAAAATCAAAATGAACATGATAATTTAATCCTATTTTTGTTTTTCATTAAAAGAAAATCATTAGGCTAAAGGCACCTCATCCTCGCTTGTGTAGCATTATTGTGTTGACTCTCTACTAACTTCAGGTCAGTAACATAAGGAATCATTGACTTTTACTCTAAAACCCAAGAGTCAGTCCACATTTGTGGAAAAAACATCTTCAAAATGGCCTAAGCTCAATAATTAGCTTGTTATGTAAACATTGTTAAACACATTGGACTACTGATTAACAGTATTGCATACCTACAAGAGTGTGTCCATTACCATTACCATATGATTTGATGTTTCAGATCACTTTCAAATTGAAATTGGTGACTGCAGGAGACTTATCCTGTTACATATCTTGATTTTGTGGGAGATTTTCCTTTCACCACCTTTCTCTTCTGTACCTCTACCTTACAATTGTCTACTCTTACAGGCCATATCTGTGACAGACAGGGATTACATAGAGGTGCTAATGCGGGCTACGTTACCCGTGATAAGCTCCATTTGTCAACACACAGCCATTTCCATACCAGACACTGACAAATGTTTAAGTCAGTCATGGAGTAAAATGCACTTAAACTATAATAGCACATGGCTTTTGATCCACAGCGATAGTAATTGACCTTCACGAGGGCTTCTTACAAATTTCATTGTTATCACGTTATTCATGAGATCACAATGAAAAACTTTCCTCTGCATAAGGACTTGAATGAATCTCATAAACTACAACACACTGAGGAAGGTTTTATTGACTATTCTTTTGTGTTAACCCTGAGCCCTCAAATCCAGTAGGGCCTGAGGTTGGCGCCAGTAGTAGCCAGCCAGTCTCTGCTGCCTGTCTGCCCTCCTCCTAACTCCCTGGTGTGGAGCGCTCACAACCAAGGTCCAGGAATTAGCTCCAGCACCCGACCAGACAACAGATCAATGAGTCCGCCACTGTATTGATAGGGCAACTTGGGCTCCAAAAGTGCTTAGTAATCCATGCAGTTTATCAGCCGGACTGACAATTTAGTGTTAGGTAGATAGGCTTTGGACACATTTTCACTCTTGCTCACACAAATAAGTTTGGTGCGACGTTACAGCAACTTGAAAACACATAGGTCTCACTTTGTAGTTTATATGCTCTAACTGGTAACATTATTCCCTCTTACTTACAGATAAATGTTATGTTATGTTCTAATGCCAACGCTCAAACCATTATTATGCATGTGCTCCGTGTGACACAAAGGTTCCAGCTTCACCACTGGAACACTTACCTCTTCCATTTTTTCATCATCGTCCCCGTCTCCCAAACATGGCGTCAATTGCATTAGCCTGGGTGTTAGGACTGTGCTATAGAATTGCCTTGTTTGAGGCACGGTCGGGTGGCTGTAACTGTATCCAGTGTCCTGCTAAAGGGGCAGAGACTGGTAGACACAAAGTCTGACCGGAGTGTGGCCCATTGATTCTAATGGGCTTTTTAGGGGGCCTAATGATGGGAATCTGTTCACGCCTCGCTTGTCACGCCTAATTAACCCAAAGCAACAATGAGTCCATTCTCACTGGCTCAAGTTACCTCTCTCACCCCTTTCTTTAGCCCCACTTTAGCCAGCACTGTAGTAAAATTAAATTTGAAGTTTAGTCGTTGATCTCATCCCTATGCTTGATTGTCCTACAACATTACTTATTACAATAATAACAACAACAGTAATAATAATAATAATAATAATAATATAGTTTATTAGTTTATTTGAGCAGTTGAATTTCTGCTCAAAAGGAGTGGGCCGAAGCAAAAGCTTATGAGCGCCCACCCCCAAAATCATTACAATAAAAATTATATCACAATAGTACAAAAGAACATATTACAAAGAACAAAGTACAAAAGCATAGGAATAATAATAATAATAATAATAATAATAATAATAATAATACAATTATTATCAGGCTAATATTTTTTATTTGATATGGTCAATTCTCAACTCAAAAACAGCTATCTTTACAGAAATATTGATTCAAGTGCATTGTCCCTGTTCAAAACTAATACAATTAAAATCATTTGTTGAAGTGAGCAAAAATGCAATTTAGAGTATATAGATGGGAGAGAGAGCAAAACCAGGTTTGGTACAAGGGGTGATATACAAGAATATTTATTATTGTTAGGCCTGCCACGATAAAAATTTTTGAGGACGATATATCGTCTCAGAAAATATCGCGATAAACGATAATATTGAGTATAATGCAAATACTGTAGGCAATAAAAAGAAAACTGTAAGAAACTATTTTAATTGAAATGTATTGAACTTTTGGCATTCAATATTAACACCTTAAAGCAAACAAAGTGCCAACTAGAAGGGTCAATATATTCTAGGACACTGTATCCATCTGTGCTTCTCAACCTTTTAACATAACTTACTCTCTCACCAGGTTCTGTGTTTGAACTAGGTCTGTCACAAAATTTTTTTAAATAGTCAATATACAGTAATAACAATATTGACATTTCATCTACATTAGTCTGGTTAAATATTCCCCAACAAAAACTCACTTCTATGTTGAATTAAACCTGGTTAGAATAACATGTATATTAAATGTATGGATTCAGATAATACTGTATTACTGCAAAAATAGAGTAGCTATATGTTTTGTTTTTTCCTTTTCTTTTCAAATCTCACCTCCTGTACACATGGCTGTCGGAGTAAAGCAGCTTTTTTGGGGGCTGGGGGAACTTAGTGACTGTTTGTCAAACTGCTGCAGCGTTTCTCTGGCTTTGAAAAGTGTGGACCAAGTAATATGTTCTCAGGACTATATTTGGATAGTGGCAAAAGCGCTCGGGTTCCTCTCGCTAACAGTAGCGCTGATTAGCTTTGATACACTGACTGGGCGGGGGTTTCGTTTCGTTCTCAGTTGGACATACCTGCAGTGTGCATTAATGTTGTTATTCTCTCCGTGATGCTTCTTTTGGCTGGAACTCCAAGTGTTTTCACACGAGCCCCTCTTGCTCCGCGATAAAGTTCACAGAAAGTGTCGGAAATCAGCACGGCACTTTGTTTACACCCCGCCTCTTTCCAAAAGCAGCGCTGATCTATAAATGATCTGGATACATGCGGGGATACGGCTGATGTGCTTCAGTGCTGTCTTTACGCACTTGGAGACGGGTTGGCTGGACGCTCCGCTCAGTCAGCGCTGTGATAGCGTTCATTCTTCTGTATTTATTTTAAGCACACGCAGCACGTGCATTTATCGAGACTAAAAATGTTATCGTCCTTCATTTTACTTATCGAGCGATAAGTCGATATAGTAATTATCGCGGCAGGCCTAATTATTGTTAAACTGTTTCGCGATGAAAAGGGACTGAGCTAGAGGGGGCCCTGGCTCTATTTACTAAAAAATATATTATTATTATAAATTATAATAATGCCATTAGCCTAAACAGGAATTTTCAATAATCTGCCGATTGTAACGTCTACTGTAACCTACTTATGCCTCTCGCCCCCTGAAATAGGCCTGCCTACTGTATTGAGAATGAGGAGTTGTCGTCACGGCACAGAGCCCCTCCCTCAATCCCCCCTCGCCGCCATGATGGATGCAGTGGCAAAACACATCGTTTACGCGGTAGTAGCGAAGGTTCTTGCTATTCCGCACTGTTTTACCATGCCTAGAAGTCACTTCTGTGTTAAAAACTGCTCCAATACCTCACACGATAGGAAAACGTAGGAACAATGGGATACAGTTTTTCAGGTTACAGAAATGGACACAGCATCGAGGAGCGCAAGTCTCACTCTGACCTGTCAAAACATGTTGGAAACGTTTGTGTACATTGAACATCTCGTAACAATGTAGTGCTGACGAAACACGCACTTTATTACTTTGTAATATGTAATTACAAATTACAATGCATTTGTAATTACAACACACTAAAACGCATGTGAAGAAAGTTAGTTTTGCCAGTACAACGCTGTTTTCACCAGCTGGAAGCTTGTAGATGCCAAATCCTGGACCCACAGCAGAAAGTCTCGTATCTTTCCAAAGACTTGTGGCTTTTAAACTCCTGCATCGTGTAGTAACTTACACCAAATACAAGGTAGTTTACTATGTCCATGTATGTGCACGGAGGTAAATGCTCCAGGTCTTCACTGCAGGGAGCTCGTATGGGTCGATGTTTTGGATGTCCACAATCTTCTCCAAATACCGCTGTTTTGCGCTTGGTATGAGCTTGTTCCTGTAAGGTCCCTTTTCTTTCGCCTTATCTCTTTGCATTGCTTTACTTTCTTCCTTTTCTTTGTCGTATTTGTAGATCCATCTCTGTCTCGCCGAAAGCGTAAATGCGAAAAATTTAAAGTGCTCTGGAATATGAGGAATGCGTGAAATTCTGGGGGTGTGCCCCTAATCGGCTTCCTTCATGGCCGACAGGCTCAGAGCCCCCCCCCCCAAATCACCCCAACTCGGCACGTGACTCCTCATTCTCAATATGAATAAAAAATATTAGCTCATTGAACAAGGAATGAAAGCTTAAATCTTCAAAACCTTTTAACATTAGGCCTATTTAGTTACATGGTGCACTGACATCTAGGGCCGTTCAGTTTTTGCTTTTTACTTGATTTACAATACTGGTACCTTAATGATACCTTTTTTTGGTACCTATACTACATTATTTATCATCTAAAAATATAACACGATAACATAATGTTGGTTTATTCATGTTTTAATCATATATTTCAGGTAGAACAACCAAGTCACTTTCTCTAGTGTTGTCTCAAGACTCTAAAGAGAAGTAGACAAAAACAAACAGACCAATGGCTGTATCGTTCCTGTCTTTCCCAGTAAGTAACAGCTCACTATCTTGCAGTGCTGCAGGCACAGTGCTAATTTGAAACAGAACAGAAGACTGTTGTGTTTTGTGTTCACAAAGTTATGGTTAATCGGCCATTTGCTGACAGTGACATTTAGGGTGCACTGACACCACTTTCCTCAATACAAATATGAGTATGAGTACTCTTAATTGAGTACTCACCAATACCGAATACCAATACAATCATGATCTACTGGTAGATTTTTGGCAAAGCCCCAGGTAATCTCAGCCTGAATCCATAACTTGTCCCTGCAAGTCCTCCTTTTTCCTTAATAATTGGCCAGCTTTTAGCCAAGTGGCCTTTGGGCTTGAAATAGTGAGCTCTAGCTGGCAACCCTAACTACAGGCAAGACAAGGCAAGTATATTTGTGGAGCCCAATATTGAAAGTGCTTTACCCCCGGCCCACATTAACTACGGTCCGGGTTCGGTCCGGGTTCGGTCCTGATCCGGTCCGGGTTTGCGCCAAACTACCACTCACAGTGAGTCTGGCTGACACTGTGGCCTGCTCCGCCAGCTCCGGCGCCAGATGCTGCGCCAGGCACAGAAACGGCCCTCGCAAGAACAGAAGTGCACGTGAGTTTCGCTCTTGGTGCGAGTTCACGTAATTAGTAGCCCCATATATAGGTAGTTTTTGTAAACAAAAGCCGTATTTTCCAGTACAACGACTCTCCCCGGTGAAGTGGATGCTTTGAAACACACTAGTGCCCCTGTGTCACTGGTAATGGAGAAATGTTTACATTTCCGACATTACACGCGTGTACAGGTGGTAAACGAGACCAAATAAGTAGTGAGCGGACAGATTTTATTTTGAAATACACGGGATCTTCTTTTCTCACGAGACCTGACTTCCTGTTTGGCTTGTGTTTTTCCGTCAGCTTGATCCGTTGGGGCTCCGGTCTCCGGTAAAAATAGACTTCTTGCGGATTCTTTCCGTTGCCGCCGGAAGGCCGCCGGAAGGCCTCGGTAGCCGGACCCGGACTTCGCGGAGCAGTGTGAGTGTGCAACATTGGTTTTAATGACTTTCTAAGTCTGCGGACGCCGCACCGGACCTTAACCGGATTTAATGTAAGCCGGGGGTTACAGATACTGTAAATACAATTACATGAAGGCAGATCAGATCAATCCATAAAACATGTATAATCAATAATTAATTACATTAAAAGTGGCCTGGGCACTGGAGTAGCATGGTGATACTTCCGGATTTCAGTCAGGACATAATACTAGTAGTAGTAGTCATATACAATAATGCTGTAAAGTTAGGTATAATTTATTACTAAAGAAATATATATGTAAATTATGACTGGAGATCCCAGGTTCTTCTGACGCAGAAGCTGAACCTACATGTTTGATACTATACTGTATAAAGCTGCATTCATAATTTGGGGATTTTTATTGACTTTTTTGCGTGTGATTTTTCAGACTTGAGTAACACTGTGTTTTTTCTCCTGTAAGGTCAGCTAGAGGGGGCTCCTGTCAGACAGAGGACATGTCCATATATCATGGGTGTGATGGAACCAGCAGATAAATGACATGCACTACCTTGCTCTTCGGCCCTGTTTGTGTACACATGCTTTTAGCTAACCACTTAACTGCCAGGATTAGGCCTGTAAGGAGATAATTGCAGGGTGAATGTAGACACTGGTTGTTGGGTGTGACTCCAAAGATCCATAGACACCTTTTGTGAACCTTTACCCAGGCTTTTGTCTCAGAGCCGGCTGTCTCAGTATAAGTGGAAAGTGTGGGAGGACTAGTGCACTTTTGTCCATGGTGAGTCCTCTGTGAGCCATGGGGACATTACCTGTGGACTGTTTGTTCAATTAGACATGAATGCTGTCTAAAGCAGAGGAGTGTCGGTAAATATTGATCTGTTCCGGCTTGGAGCACTTTGACATTCATTCTGCACTTTTCTCTCATCTACTCTTTAAAAGCATTTCACAGTGAGTGAGCGCACTACACTGATATGTAAATATACCTCCAATATAATGCCTATTGTATCTATAGTCTTTAGGTTCATTTGGCAGCTGCTCAGCTTTGATGTCTTATACATGAGCTCGAAATAAATAAAATAAAAATAACCTAATAAAAGATGAATAAAGACATTGTGACAAGTGGTGGTTTTACACGCAAGTAATGTTGGGGCTGGTTGTAAACTCTTGGTAGGGCTGTTGCAGATACTTTGTTGGGTATACTTTTTTTTAAACTATCAGATCTGCTTAAATTTACTGCTGCTTGTCAGCCCTAAAAGAAGCATTTAACCACATATCTGTAAATACCTTCAGAACCAACGTTACAGACAGCTCTGACCAGAACTGACATGACACAAAAAGGCAAACAATTTCACTATAAACTGCAGTCAAACAGCTGACATAGCGTAATTTGAACAGCAGACTGTTGCCTAACATGCATCAGAAGCACAATGATATGAGAGCATAAACGAGTCGTTCATGTCTAAACGTTGCTGTACACGGACATCCAGAGGTGAACCACAGTGAACATATTAAAACACTGCACTCACCACCGGAGCCTCGAGTCTCTCACGCCCTGACGTCTGTTTAACGTGCTCTACTCTCACGGCTTCCCCACTTCATCATGTGTCGCCAAGGATCTGTATCATGCTATTTTAGCCATTCCAAAGTAAAGTATAGGCATTATTATGATATATTGTACCTCTACCACTATGGAGCACTAATTTTTGTGATAAATATAAGTATTTTCTGGAGGTATTTTTCCAACCCGGAAGACAAAACGCTTGGATTCAGTTAACTCCGCCCCCTCTCTCCGCTCATACTTTAGTAGTAGTAGAAAAATATAAATATCACAGCAAAAAGTGAAGTTACATCACGATGCAGTTATAAGGAGTTGACATGTGCAACACAGCTTCATAAATGGCTAACACGCGTTTTGATTGACTCACCACTCTGATGTTTCCATTATGACACTCGCGATGGTTATAAAAGTTAATCCACTTTGATTCTGGCCAAGGTTCACCAAGCATCCATCAGTGGCGGTCACAGACAAACACTATTTTGGCTGATAGTCGCTGAATCCCGGAGAGAAATTCCAAGTTCTGGCGAGGGGCCTCTTCTTTTTTTTTTTTTTTTATTGGTTTATTTGGTAGGGACAGTGCAAGTTAATGAACAAGCCACACCGGATTGTAGCCTTGGGCTAATTTCCATCCATCGTCCCCCATGCGCACTCTCAAACACACTCTCATTCATCCTGGCCTATTGTACATGTTTTTAGTGGTAGGGGAAACCGGAGTACCCGGAGGAAACCTACGCAGACACGAGGAGAACATGCAAACTCCACACAGAAAGGCCCCGGCCTTGGTGGGGATCGAACCCGGACCTTCTAGCTGTGAAGCACGAGCTCTAACCGCTGTGCTACCGTGCCGCCTTTAGGAAGGTTGAATAAAGTCCTGTACCTCTCGCAGCCAAACGCGCTTTTCTCCGTGACATTATCGTTAGGTAAGAAAAAAGAACAGGTGTCCAGAGTAGGTTAGAAATAGATCCTTCTTCACAGCTTTCGGTGCAAACATGACACCTGTTCAGACGGGCGCGTTTGTTTTCACTACAGGGGCAGCGCGGACGCGTCAAGCACTTCCTTTTTTTTTTTTCTTTCTTACGACAGAAATAATGAAAAGCTGTTTTACAAATTAAAATCAGGCCGTAAGACATTACATTACAGACGTCGAGCACTTCCGTTTCTTTCTGACGACACAACTGAGCAAGTCAGTCGTGTACCAGGAGAGGGCAGAGCAGCTGGATTCAGGAGGATTACTTAGAAATGCGTGAATGAAGCCAAAAAACACTCTGGGGGTGTTTTGATAAGGAAATAGCATAACAACATGGCTAAAACATCCAAAAAGTCGATTTCGCTTGATATAGGACCTTTAAAGTCCCATTGCAAAGATTTAAGAATATCCTTATAATGCACCGGTGTTATCAAGTTTCATTCAGTGTTTTGAGAGGCCACATGTGAATAAATATGAACCAATGAGGAGTCAGCAAAGGCCCTGTATGTGCCTCACGTATACCTCAAGATGAATGACATTTCTGATAGAGAGATGCAACAGACAGGGAACTCAAGGCACCATTGATTAGTGTGCTTTGTTGTGCTGCTGCTGAACACCTGACCTTGCACCAAAGACATGTTGAAATAAGCGCTTGCAATTGAAGCAAAGATGGAAAAGACAACCATTTTCAGGGGTCCTGACCGCGGCTTCAACTCTGATGCTTGGTGTGCAAAGCTTGAGAAGAAATGAATGATTGCCAACAACAGATACTAAAGTACGAGGCCCCTAGAGCAACCATTAAACTTTTGGAATAGCATTTTAGGTAAACACTCATGCAAAGAGGGAGAAGAAGAGGGTTCTGAGAACACAGCTCTAAATCTCAGTGAGTTGGGCACATGGTTCTGTTGTACAATATTTATCCATGGGCAATTAATTTGGTGACCCTGGCAAGTACGTGCAGGGAGGCATCACAAGAGCAGAAGCGGAGGTTCATACGAGGCCAGACCAATGGCCCCAAGGAGCAGTGATCAGTCGGGGGCATTAAGAACTTTAGCTGCTGCTGGAGTCCAACAGATGGCTGTGATAACACTGCTTGTCTTTCACCAAGTGTTGCATTCATTGGATCGTCATGCTTAGGCCTGGGGTTGCTGAATCACGCCTAACATGACTTTCTGACAGTGTAAATGTGTAAAATTATCCTCGCTGGACCCATGAATCATTGAGCTATACAGACAAAGGGCTGTTGAAAAGAATCCCTAAGACAAGACATTTTGTGTTGAGTTTTGTAGATAGGACGTGGTAATATTGATTAAGGGATTAGAGTAATGAAAAAATTGGAACTAAATATGTATATTTAACGTAGAACAAGCAGGAGTGGAGGAACACGTTGCTTTATGAAATGATGAAAATGATGAATTAAATGAATGAATAAATGCATTTAACTCACAAGTGCTCTGACTATTTTGACAGCGACCACAGCTCACTTTTGCCAAGGCAACAAGTCGACACATCTCTCAGACATAATACCCTGCTTTTAGGCGAAACGAGATAAACAATTTTTTCCAATTATTGTTGTTTTTATTGTTATTTCTATTATTAAAACTGTTATAGATATAATATATACTGTATGATCTGTCAGAAATAGCATTTGCATCTTTTTGGTAAAACCATCTTTTAAATACAGTATAATCTCAGTAAAACCTTTTAGAATTCATTATTAATTATTCACTACCTTTTGGGGGATTGCATTGAAAACTTACTTTCCGAGACTTTCATGCCACATGATTATTAACAATAGATTGTAAATAGATTGTGAAAGTTACATTTTATGCTTCACAATGTATGTGAACCCTTATGACCACATCGTTGTAATGAAGTAGATGTTCAGCAAATCAGTTTTCCTACACTATTAGAATCTTGTTTTTAGTAAGCCTTAGGGCATGTCGTGACAAGCTCTCATTTTCAGCTTGATCCATATAATTGTGAAAAGTCCTGTATGTGCGCTTCAAGTTAAGTGTATTTAAATTAAACTTACGAATCCAGAACCAACTTTTAAAAAATCCGAAACAAGTGATTTTTCTAAAAAAAAACATGAAAGCTGACATTTGTCAACGCATCATAGACTCCATTGCAACAGTTGTCTTTGTTAAGCAAAACCCACGTGTGGCTTCAGCCAAAACATGGCACCTTCTTTTTGTGCTTACCTACTGACAGCTCCTGGTTCTCGTCATCCTCACACTGAGATTGCCTTCAGAACTTGCCGAACGGCACGCCAGGGCACTGCGCGGGTCTCCTGTCGTCTCACTGGGTTGATCAACTCCGCATGGCTTACCTGACCCCTGTCTTAAGGCTCACCTTTATCACTGTCACACTCTCACATTCCACGCTCAGCACAGAAGATTAATATGCCAGCTTTTACTTCTACATGCAATTTGCCCCAAATACCGAACATTCAGACTTGACGTTATGATTCAGTAATATGCTTTCTACACATATAACTACCTTCAATTGTATAATCTCACAAAATGTACTTGTGAACAACCATTTAGCAAGTTGAAAATTGTCTTGTTTTGTTTGACAATCAAGGTTATCTCGATTGACCTCTTTGTTGTTTAGGTCACGTCCATCAGTAAATATGTGTATAGAGACACGCTATACTGAGCCACCCACAGACACTGAACAGGCCAGCGGTGACAGGAACATAGCCAAGACAAGCCCTGACAGGTTGTGGCTTCTAACACGACATGACACCTAATAAGTGGTGTTTTTTCTCCTTCTGGTGAGTGCCATGCCGGACTAAAGGCTATCCAAATAACATGAACAGAGAATTTCAGTGGAGAATGATGAAAAACTCAGGAAAAGCACTGTGACGACTTCTCTGAGGCCGCATATTGTAATGTTTTGAGTAGCGTGGCAACCCTGGTTTGTCCTCATTGTCGAGTGAAACTGTGATGGGATACTTCATTATATTCTGTAAAGAGAACAGTTGAGTTGTTGCTTGAAATTACTGCATGTATTTCTTTTGTTGATTGGCTGATATTAAATGGTCAAACTTAAGCCCCAAATTTCTGTCACAACACGAAGCAAGAACACCAAGAATCATGACAGAATCCAGCAGGGCCCAAACAAAGCAAGGCATTAGTTAAGTTGCATTTTAGCTGTAAATTATGTTTAGCTCTAAATTAGGTCATGTACTGTATTTTGTTAAAGCTCAGTCGAGTATGATTTTAAAAATCCTTAATAAAACTGTCTTTACAGCTACACTCAGGATCACTCTCTCTATTCTGATATTGTAATAATTCAGTACTTAAATTATTCACAGTCGACCCTTTTGAAAAGTACCGTCTTTTTTTTTTTTTTACTTCCTCTTGTCACATGCATTTAAATTCTATGTCTTCAGACACCATAGTTACAATTCCCCTGTGGCTGCCCTGATCGATGATTTCAGTTTTACTCAGTAACCCTAGACTATTTTGCAGTCAGCAACATTACCTGCTTCCCTCTCGCCGGCTCTTTGAATCCAGCTGGCACTTAGTCCACCTGACACAAGGGAGCTGAATATGAAATGCCTCTTGCTTTGTTTCCCTTTGCCACTATTGTTGTCTCTGTGATTAGATTTGAGAGTGAAGTGCCTCGTAAGCCGATCTGTAGGTGGGGTGTAAGGCTGCCACCCTTCAGAAAGTACTTTGGCATCGAGCACCATGGTTTCTGGCATGTGTTGTCTATAGATCCCACTGGTATTTGCAATGACGGGCTCATTTCAGCGACAACAATTTTAAGAATTAAGGAAACTACAATGACATTAAAAGACTCATAATATAAAGATTACAACTAAACATAACGCGCTATGTTGCATTTGATTTGTACTAATTTGACAGTAAATTGGACAACAGTTTTGCAATCGAACAGACTGCAGAAGCGTATAGTATAGTAATCATTCTATGGGGACCTAACCACTCACAAGCCATGTAACTGTTCTTCAAATAGGAAGATAAATTGTTGTGAAAAGATCATTTTGGTGACTTAGTTTTACTACTCATTTTGGAAGCAACAATTATTATTATTATTATTATTATTATTATTATTATTATTATTATTATTATTATTAGCAAAGGGGCAATTTCTTCCCTTATTGGTCGGGGTGTAAAAAGCTAAATGCTAAAATTTGACGCTATGCTTTGCACTGATGTGACAGTGCAAGTTTTAGCCTTTATAAGCGTGTGTCATGTGTGCACCCAAACGGAGCGCATGTGTGTCATCATCACTAACCGCTAAACTGAACTGAACTAAACCAAAAACACATTAAATCTGCTTGTTTCTTTATTACTTTTAATGTACTTTTCATAAGGTGAGCTGTGTGAACCCAAAATGGCAAGATTTATTACCACCAGCTGCTAGAGGATAGACTTTTGCCATCAGCTAACCCTTGCATTTACTCTGTCTAACTTAAATGCCCACAATCCTGTTCATGATAAATCATGTAGCTGCCAGAGTGTCTAAGGTATAACCTGCGTTTAGATCTGGCCCAGGGGGTCTGTACCTCCTGGGCTACTGAATCCCTGTATCGTTCTTTGAGGCTGGTTACTGTACGTTCGCAGTATAGAAACCAAATTTCGCCTCGCACTACACCCAAGTAGGAAGCCGCTGTTTTCGGGGACCTGGTCGGAGTATATTTTCGGTATAGAGGGTGAGTTTGCTATGGATTACTGTGTGTTTTTAACAGTCACACATTACCTATGGCACAGGATGGGTGAGCAGTCATATAAATCTGAAATTAAATTATTTGGAACTATAAGGCTATTTGCACGCAATTCTACTCTAACTTATAAAGGAAGATGCTAAGGGTTATATACAGTACAATAGTAACTGTTCATGTAAAAAGTACTGCACTCTTCTCCAATATGGCTGTTTCTATGCAAACTGTAACTGCTTCAACTATGACAGATTCTTTAATATATTATCACTAAAATGTATGAATAAAGCGCATAAAAAACTACTTCAGCTGATAAACTAATAGTATAGAAAAAAGAAAAATAATATTAATAGAATTTCAACAGGATGATTAAAAAATAAGTAGTTTTACAATTAGTACCATTGAGTCCAATCTTACATTTATACGATTGATACTGCTCCTGTTGCTGTGACAATCACTGCCACAATTCTCAATTTAAAGCTAAAAAGAAAATACATATTCTTAAACAATACTTTTACAGGAAAATATCACACACTGCAGGTGAACAGGAGGGGAATTAAAGTGGAGAGATCTCCTGTGTTTTTTTCCAGTATGAAGAAAACAGTATTGGAAGTTTTCTTTCAATTAATGGTTTCCATATAAAAATAATACATTTTGTGCGCAGAAATGGTAAAAATGGCCCCGATTTTCGGCGACAAAATCTAAATAATAGCTAGAGCCAGGTTTAAATCTTTGGTTTCATATTTTTGACATATGAGACACAAAGAATTTATTTCAGAATGAATTCAGGAAAAAAGATTCAGGAATCACAGAATCAGAATAGTATTTGTTGCCATTGTTTGAGGACAGGTTCACAAACTAGGATTTTTTCTTGATACAATCGTGCAACAAAACATATAACAGAATTTAGATCAAAATGAGCTATACAACTTTAAAACTATAAGGCTGTAAGGGCATGCATAAAGAAGATAAAAAATAAACATACGATATATGATAAAGACGACAATAATTTGACATAGAACAACAGCGGGACTGTATTCACAGATGTGTAGGTGTAGAGATGCCGTTCGTCGTCACAATGTGACAAAAAGCATTTTGAGAAAATTGCCGTTGAAGTTACAATTTCCCGTGTGAATCTATTGAGAAACGCCTCAGAGCAATAATGTACATCTTATTATGAAAATTAGGCAATTACTGGTATTTGTTTCTAAGTGAAGGTTTATGTTAGAGCAGCAAAGTGAAAAAGTATTAGTATTAGTTTTGCCAGCAGTGTCTCCCCATTTTCTCTAAATTTGACGCGATATACGTATGTTGTTTACTTTGCTTGGAAGAGCAGAAGAAAGTCTCCAGGTGACTGACCCGTATAAAAACACGACTTAAGAAAACTAGACCTGATTATAAATTACTTGAATTCTTACATTCGCATAAAACCACAGAATCCACATCTGTCTCACCCTGAGCCAAATCTCTGTTTACTCTACTGCTCCAGGAACAGGTGCTGACCGACAGACTTGCCGGATGGATTAGGACAACTCTGTCAAGGATTGTCAGAACAGGCTGAGATTTTCAGATTACACATAT
Source organism: Neogobius melanostomus (assembly GCA_007210695.1). NCBI lineage: Eukaryota > Metazoa > Chordata > Actinopteri > Gobiiformes > Gobiidae > Neogobius > Neogobius melanostomus. Next base: position 2,075,496 of record VHKM01000221.1, on the reverse strand, counting down.
GCACGGGAGCAGCTATAATACAGGAAATTCACACTTTAATCCTTGTCTAGAAGATATGGTCAGGGGGGCTATTCGAACCTAGATACATCCATATTTTTCAGTTGGTGGTATATGAGAGGATAATGCCACCAAAGCTGTCAAATCCTCTGATCTATGTTAATCGGTAGGACCGAGAGCAGCATGTCTCCTGATACTCTAATCAAGAGGGAGACTGTGTTATCGTGGAGGGGGTAGTAGCCCAATAAAAGTGCTCTTGAAGTGAAAGTGAAAGAAACATAAATACAGCACAGGGTGAAAGGGAGTAAAGAGCTGGGGAAACATCCGGTAACTATTATAGCTGGGACTCGAACCCGCGGCACTGACATGATAGAGTCTCCGGCGAACAATATGAATTATATATACATTTAATTCAATTGCTAAAAATTTCAACTACCGCCCTATCACACTTAGGATCTATCTAAAACTTAACTGCCCGAAGAGTACAGGTGACAGTGTTCAAAATATACAAATACAAGTAAGTAACTTGAATATAGCTCCACCTGCTCTTATTGTTTCTACAATAATTTACCAAATGTAAACAAATATAGATAAATATATAAGCAAGAAATACAGTAACCTGGACTTATAGACTTAGATAAGATAAGATAAGATAAGATAACATAAGCCTTGCCTTTATTGATCTAACAATGGAGAAATTCACTTGTTACATTCAGCTCTCAGAAGCACTCAGAGTGTACAGAATAGACAGGAAATGTGCAAACAATTAAATAGTAAATAGGAAGCAGAGGTATCCTAGAAGAAGAAGATCTTTATTTATATAGAGCCTTTCACAGACATGGTCACAAACATGAGACAATTGTACATTCACTCCATACACGTTTGTAGCTTCAGTTTCCCCTGGGGGAGACTGACAGAAGCGCTGTCGTGACTGCACACATCTGTGCCAACGGTCCTCTGACCACCATCATTCATTCACACACACACAGATCCTCTATCCAATGACTACCAAAAACGGTAAGGGGTAAGAAGTATAAACAGTAAAACATAAAAATAAACTATAATAAAAAATGTCAGTGTTAGCAGTGCAGGTTTACAGTCATAGTGCAAGTGCCTTCATCAATGCAGACTATAATTCAAGTGTACAAACATATTTATATTGGTTATATGATAGTAAGGCATATTTGAAAATTTAAATAAATACATATAAATAAAATATATGAATATAAATGTGTTCCATCTTGAGGAAACACATTCAGATTAAAAACGCTGTGGGCTTCCTAATGACATGCTTGCTCCTGATATTTTAAATTGCAGTTATAGCACAACAAGATTCAACACAATAACCTCAATCTAATTCATCCCGTATGGATTTGCTCGGACGCCCGCAGCCGCCTCCCCCAGCATGTAGTGTGTGCTGTGCTGTTTGGAGCCTGCCGTCGCACAGGGTCAATATCAACATATTACTGAGGCCTGACAGAGCCGCAGACAGTCACAATGAGTGCGGATCAGCAAGTCAGCAGCACCTGCCGCTCAGCACACACATCCAAACACACACCGCTGCACATGAATAAACACGCCAGGACGCTCAAGCGCAGGCCCGGCCCAGACCCTAATCTAATCAAGTGCGATGGCTAGCTCGATTAATAAAGTCAGCTATTGACTTCTAATTGGCGCCGCTCTACTCTGCTAATTTCCTGGGACAAAATTACACTAATGCAGTTTGCCTGATGGAGTACTTATAGTTGGCTCCCATGAGAGACAGCCTTCGAGACGGATAGATAGCGAGCCTGCGGAGGGAGGGGGGGGAGGGTGCAGGGGGATGTTAAACTTTGATAAAGATCAGAGGCTGTTGTTTCAGTGCAGACCATTTTCTAATCAGTGGCCTGCTGTCTTTGGAAATGTCATCCCGAGTTGGTGTAGCTTTACCGCATGCAAAGAGAGGGATCAGTGAAGAGGGATGGAGGGAGCGGCAGGGAAAGGACCAGGGCGGCTTGAGCTGCCGACTTTCACTGCACGGGTGTAACACTAGCCACCTGTCTGCACACTAATGAATTCTCTGAAAACCACTCACTTCTGCCGGCGCATGCATGCACCATCCCTATGCTCTGATTTCATTTGCTGTGGTCAACCTCACATAGAGGGCCATGTAGCTGCAGCTCTGTACAACACAGTAATGAACTAAATGTGCACACAATTAGAATGATTATTTTATATGGTAATACATAATAGCTTAGTGTCCAAAGTACAATTGAACTGCAAAGAAAATACGATGCCTAAAGACAGTTCTGTCCAGACACACACAACCGTCTAATACTGTTTGAGGAATCATTTCATCAGAGCTCACCAACGGATTATTTGATGAATTTAGCACGTCTTGCACATCTTAATCTGCATCTAATCCATATTTACAACGTTAAACGGCATGAAAATAAATCTTGAGTTGTGTTCACAATCCCTGAGCAGCAGTTGCTCTAATCCTAAAATGACACATATCTTGGACACCTGTTTTCTTTCCGAACGCAAGACAGTTTGTCGCATTATTTGTATAAACTGTATTTTAGTGCCTTAGATCGTTTTTATTTATTACATTTTAGTATCTTTTGTCAGTTCCATTTCTTATTGTGGCCAACACAGTCTACCTTTTTTCTGCAGGTTTTTACACTGGACGCCCTGACTAACCATACAGGAGCACGTTCAGGAACACAACAGTATGTGCTTGTCAATCCATCCACCAGCATTATGAATAAAAGCTTATAAAGATTAAATGAGAAAACATACAGGATTTTTTTCCCCTCGGTTCCATTTTTTGCATGGAAAAAAAGAAATGTTTAATTACACAAACAAATACATTATTACAAGCCGTAGTTTTGTGTATGATCTACCTGTACGTTTTACAACTAAGAGTTCCTCCGTAAACTGTTTTTCATCTCTGACCTGAATCGTGCAAAGTTGTCTTGATCCGGTGTTAAGACTTTTCTTTAAAGACAGTGATTGGTCTCTAATTCCCAAGAGATTACCATTAATCTTATCTTTTTCAGACCAGGAAGATTAACTGCGCACAACAATGAGGTACTTATCAGGCCAATAGGAAACCATGCCAGACAAAAAATAAACAATACTTGTTAGCTGTCGCTGAGAGACATATTCCTGCAATAATTAATATGCAGCTAGCATTAAACAGTATGCATAAATACAGTTCATACAGTCTGAAAACTGCCTGTCTCCCCTTGTTTAACCTTGAAACAAAAACTAGCACACTGTTTCTTTCAGCTACCAGTGAAGAACACTCATTTTGAACTTGGTCCAAACACACACTCTCAATTAGGCCGCGCCGCCACGCCGACGTCAAAGTGGACTCTCAAACAATAGGCACAGGGGATTCATAAAGCAATAGGAGGAAACATGAGCTAATACCGCAATTCCAATTAAAGAAACATTTGTTGCCTCTGACACCTAAATGTGATTCTCCACAGCTGTGGCGTGCTTCGGGACAATGGCGGGTCCGTGAGGGCAGGGTTTGTTGTATTGTTGGCCGTCGATTGTGTGAAAGGTTGAGTCAGGCCCAGCTCCGGTCTCTTGAGAGCTACGCTTCATCACAGCAGAGGAGACCTTTTGTTTTCCCCTTTCAAAGGATTCCCAGCACACCCTGTGCCAATCATAGCTCCTATTCATAAAAAAACCCAGAAAGCTCAAGTGGATGGGGATGGAACATATAAAAGTCCTTGTGTGGCTGTGATGTTTACTGATGATTGTTGTCTGTGCTGAAAGCTCTTGGAAAGACAGCCCACGTGGAAAATACATATGCTATATTCAACTTGGCAGCAGATGTATTTAATTATTGCTTCAACATATGTATTTCTAAGTTACGTACGTTAGCAATTAATTTTATGTATTGCATATAAATCTCTCTTTGGGAATAGTCTACACTCTCGGTTCACTGTGTGTAAGAGTGATATATAGTTCAGTTAACAGTAGGGGTCACTCTACTCCTCACTGCTCCAGCACGAGAGAGGTTCAGGTACACACATACATGCTTTACTGTATGGCGCAGTACGCACACGCACTCATCTACACACGCATGCACACGCAAACACTTTTTATTGATAAAGTAAATGAAAATAGACTAGGTTTCCGTGCTAAGGTCCATTCTGATAGTATCAGCGTTTTCAGCACAAACAACAAGTCTTGTGGTAGCTGCGGTTAGAGTCACACAAGAGCTGTCACTGAGACGTCTGTGGAGCAGAGACATGCTGCTAGGGGCCTGTCAGTGACTAACCCGACCATGCCGTGTCAGTTTTCTTTAGGCCCAAAGGGAAGGCCGTTTTACTCAATGGAACCGTGGCTCTGCACCACGAGCAACCCCAATCCACATCCCAATCCTGGCCACAAAAACCGCCCTGATCTGTATCGGATAAAACATGCAGCAGGTGACAGAAATAATGAAGGGCTGCACCGTTAATTGCAAATTAATCTAAATCATAATTTGAAAAGTTGCAATCAGCAAATTTGAAATAATGTAGACTTATGATATATTTTGCACAAAAAAAAGAAATATCCTGCTAACCCTGTAGTTTAAAACATGTGAGTTTAGCGGTTCATTTTTTCAATTAATGCTCCTAACATGTGTATACAGTGATCAAGGAAAATTACTGCGCATAACCATTTAAATGCAATTAGACATTATTACTTTTACACATTATTACTACTAAATTGTTAATTGTTGATTGTTCACATCTTTGACATTACTCTGACTCAACCTGGACTGACTTGGACTTGGATTGTAAATGTTTGAGCTCTTTCTTTTTAAATGGACAGGGAAATTAGGGATTTAAGTAAACAAACTATCTGCCTAACCCCATACACCATGCAGCCATAAAGAACTACCATAAAGGCTCTATGGAACAGGCTAAGTAGTAATTACTTGTGTGCTGTTGCTCTGTGTGCTAAGGAGCTGAGCTGAGGGCAGATTATTAGCAGTGTCTGAGGGGTGGGGATTAAGCATTGGAAAGTGGAGGCGTCTCACTCATACATTTGATGAACACAGTCATTTTTTCTTTTTTTTTCTTTGCATGGACAGACACTGGATTTCATTGTCCTCTGCACTTCCTGCGCCCCCCTTCTTACTGACAAACATAAAATGAGCCCCTCCTAAATCTGGGGAAATATCTTCTCCCACCATTGCACGAGCAGAGGCGAACACAGAGCGCATTTTACGCACACGCACCACACACACACCCTCCTTTGCTGATCAGATGACATCATTAACGATCATTACAGGGACACCAGGAAGTGCGGAGATCTCCTGCTCAGCGTCGGGAGGGATCATATTAACCCCGCTTCACATGAGCAACAAAGCATTTTAGCTTTACCTTTAATAAATCTTCAGAAATATTAAATGGATGGAACGTCCTGCCGCAAGTTTATGTTCATAATAGATATAAAAATGTCCGCAAGATCCAGATATTTCCTGAACGCTTCTTCAGGAGCTTATTTCATGCCTCGAAGACTGTGGCCCCAGAGAACATGCAATTGTTGATAGCGTCTAAAAGCCTCATGCGTCTCACACAAACATTGTTCAGTAATGCAAAGATGGGGCCAGACAAAGCTCTGCAGATAGCGTTAATGGAGCCCAGGCTGTTAATGGGTGAGCCGCAGCACTCTTAGTGATAAACGATGCCTATCCGCCACAACACAACCAGGATTTGTTACACTTCTCCACTGGCAATACTTTGATGCAGCCACTGATAAGAGCTGATGTGTCCTATGGTCTGTGGCTTGCCATGCATAAGCTAATATGGTTTCTTCCGTCGTATCTTTGGATGGTTTCACATATACGCAACACACACCTATATCCATCTTAGTTTGGACTCACTGAGAAACCATAGCTCTATATTAAATGAGCTCTCGTATGAACGTTAGGGATATGAGGGACACTTTGCTGGGTTTTTGTATTCAGAATGAATCAATGAATGAATCAATTAATCAAGTCAAGTGCGATTCACTTCAATAGTAAAGATATGCCAAAACAAAGTAAGTATTGATGAAGTGACGTTGGGCAAATCCTAAATATGGTCCTATATTTGCTCTCAATTGACTTACCCGGTTAAATAAAGAATATATCAATAAATACAAATAGTAAAACAAATTCAGCTCAGGCAGCTGCCATAAATTATGAGCATTCGTCTAAACAAAAGCACTATGCTCTTTGCACTGTTTGTTCATTTGCTAATCTGAGTGGTCTGTGCAGGTCTTGGTTCAATCCTAAAGAGACCACTTGGCAGTCTTGAGCCAATAGTTTCGACTAAAATGGGTGTAATTACATAGTTTTTGGCTCCATCCTCGCTGGTGGGGGTGAAGGTGAGAGGGCATGACCTGTTACTTCCAGAACATGACCTGGGAATGTAGTCGTGAGGCTGGAGTCGGCTTGTCACAATGGCTAGTGTGGCAACCTGGCTAACAGGCTACAGCTGATGTCCCCAGGCTCCCATCTGCTGCTCTCTGCTCCAGGGTTCTTTTGTGCGAATAAGGTGCACTTAAAGCAACAGGAGCAGCAGTGGAATGTCAATATAGATTTCATGTATTCATTGTTATTGTTGTGAGCACTGAGAAAAATGTCCTTGCTAAGCAAACTGAACTACTGTGAGATTTGAGGTCACTAAGTGAGAGGATGAATTTAAATATTATATAATAACTACTTTCTCACAGTAGTCTTGCAAGCCAGCAGAAGTGACTGGAACCCTCCACCACCAAATCCTTTTCATCATCCGATTTAAGAACCGTCAATACCATACACTATTGTATGTATTAGTTTACTTTTGTTTATTTGTTTATTTGAGCAGTTAACAATCTGCTCAAAAGGAGTGGGCTGAAGCAAAAAGCTTACGAGCGCCTACCCTGGAAATCAATACAATAAAAAGTACAAGGAACATAGTGCAAAGGGAACAAAACAACAATAAAGAACAACAGCAAAAGAAATGGATTATATACACTTGCAGTATTTGATCATGGTAGAAATGTCCAAATGTAATTACATTATCAATCATACCATTAGCAGCATCATATTCTGATTTGCCTCATTGGCAAAAGAGAACCTGTTACACTTCAAAGCGGCTATTTTAACACAGACCAAACTTATAAAGCACGGTTTGAAATGTCTCTCAAATGTGGAAGGCAAGTCCTCTCACAATTCTGCATATAATGTAGAGCTAAGTGTTGTGACCCCTCTCATTGACAGTATTTAGTGCTTTGCATTTCCTGTTCAGTTCACTGAGTGATTTTTATTTTTGTCTTGCATAAGCCACCATGTTTGTTTTAGCATGAATAAACCATACATTTCTCTGACTGGTTAATCCACTTGGCAGTCACTCCCTTCTCCGGGAGATAGGACAAGGCTCCAGACTATAGTATATAGTCATACCACCTTTGCTCTGCCGATCCGTCAGACCTCGAAGCTAAGCAGGGAAGGGCCTGGTCGGTACTTGGATGGGAGACCGTTTGGTAACACCAGGAAGCCTGGGGTGAATGTAGTGAGTGAGTGAGTGGTTGGTGGTGGAGGGGCCGATGGCACAGACTGGTTGCCTCGCTTCCGTCAGTCTACCCCAGGGCAGCTGTGGCTACAACAGTAGCTTACCACCACCGAGTCTGGAGGGAAAGAATAATGATGACAGTGTAGCACTTTGAGAAACTTGGTAATACAGGCTTGTAAAGCGCATTACAAGTGTAAGGCATTATTATTATTATTATATTATTATTATTATTATTAGTATTATTATTATTAATTGTTGTTGCAATCTTATAGATAAATGACTATAACTACACTCAATAATTAAGTTTGTGTGAATGGTCTGAGCACTATAATGAAAAGGTAATTTCTATATAAAAGTATACTATAGAGGTTTTTATGAATGAAAACCAATACGACAAAACAAAAAATGCAATAATTCAACCTGCTCAGTTTGTTATCCCGTATAATACAGTTGTCTTTTGATCCCAACCATTAATGCCCCATTAGGGCTATATTTTATGTACTGTTTTATGAAGCACACACTACCTGGAATTCTTATTACGAGAAATATCATCAATACTAAAATATGCATTGCTCTGGGAGTGGAGTGTTTTTCAAGTCTCCAAATAAATTGTGCCCAAGTTTTTCTGTCTTACCAATAAAAGACATCTTGAACATTTGTGCTAAATGAGAGGCAGATGTGTATGTTTATAAAGATAAATTGAATTAAAGGCTAGTCCGGGCTTTGTTACCGAGACTCACTGGCCTTCTAATCATGTCGTCTGTGATTTAACTGGCTTCTACAGGTAATGCTCTTTAAGGGGCACGAGGCAGGCACCAGGAAATGAAACACGGTTGTCTTTACATGTATTCTTAAAGCAGTGGCTCAACTAAGCCTCACTTTGCTTCCCCAGTGCAGACATGACCCTTTTACATACTGCGGCTAACAAGCAACAACTAATTAGTAAATGTGCCAGGAAATGTGATCTGATAGCCCAGACTGAAACACCCTGAAAACAGCTAACTCTTGCTGCTACTTCAATACAATGAAGGCTGAACTATGCGTGTCAGTTTTGGTCCTGGTGATACACTGCATGTGCCCTGGATACAATGCTGAAGTAAATATGACGTAACGATATTAGCATTACAAATCAACATCACAGAATATACACAAGCCTGAGTTTAATTTCGGATTTGTTCTCTGTCATTGTTCGCTTGTAAAGCCCTGTTTGTGATGTCACAGAGGCAAAAATAAAATAGATAGAAATGGCAGGATTTAAGAACATTGAAAATATGATTTATATAAAACTGTTTAAACATTTTGTATTGAATTTGTTCATTTATCCTTGAAAACGTTTCTGTCCCGTACGCTTTATTTGAGAGGACAGTTCAGGTGTGAATGTCGGGAAGAGACATTCGGCAAATTGTCAGAGCTCAAAACTCACAACGCTGCGGACAGAACAGTGTCACTACTATCAGCTGCATGTATTGATTGATTGAAAGTAATAACATACAGTTTTCCTGATTCATAAAAGTCATACATTGGAGGCACAGAATACACTGTATACTGTACATACAAACAAACATCATTTTTAATTTCTTCATCAATAATCAGAAAAATCAAAAAATCAAAAAAATGAATAAATCTTGAATTTATTCTCACTTTATTTTTACTTAACTAATACGGTTAATGCAATGATTATGTGATATATTCTGGTCTTCTAGCACGGCGCAATAACATAAACACTGATGATATTATTTTGGTAAGCTCTTTATTACCCCCTAGTTTTAAATACACTAAAAATAACTGCACAAAATTGACAGCGTTTTAGTCAGTAAAAAATTCACTTCTACAAGTAAATGTCCCTCATACCAATGTACATTTCATTCGCATTCAGTTTACTGTTTTAATTTACAGCAGAGAGGCTCGTCTCCTTCCTGAACTCCAGACTGAACAAGCCCTCATCACCACCACAGCCTATCATAATTCCTCGACACGTCTGCCATCTTTTTTTTTTTTTTTTTTTTACCTTTGTCTAAAAATACAATGGGGAGGGGGGTGGGGGGCTCCAAAAGATTGCTCAAGAATTGCCGGAACAAAGGGAGCTAAGTTGGACGGGCCAAAAATACTACCCAGCGTGTGAATCCGATAAACGACGACATGAGGGGACGCTGACAAAGCTTTTTCTGACTTTCAAGTTGGAGAACAATGTGGCAGACACTTTCAGGGTGTTTGGCTGCACACGGCAGTGTCTGAACACGCTGTGAAGCAGGATGTCACAATAAGCCCTCACAAAGAACTGAGGACTGCATCATATGGCATCAGAATTAAGGGCGGAAAAATGTTTTGATTTTTCCGGTTTGAATATGATTAATCTGATCATGAAATTCTGATGATTCTTACTATGATTACAAAATTACATCAAAAGCAATGTAATCATATGCAAACAAATTTGTTGGTGTTCTTGCAAACTCCACAAACCAAGCTGCATAAAAATGAAAGTGCATAGACAGTTAAGAGCCACAACAAACACTGGCATATGACAACTAATTGCATTTAAGAGCAATCTGGGACTATGGGTCTAACAGGAAGACCATGAATTGAGTCTGTGACCCTTCATCTCATTGATTTGGACAAGGAAGGTTGGGCTTAATTTTCTCCACTTTTATCCCAACCATCACTTCCCCGTTAATGGCTCTCTTTGAGCAGTATGTGAGTGCCCTTGGATGGATGGGTGTCAGTAGGAAAAGGGGGAAAGTAAGAGGGGTATGTTTTCAAGGCCAATACATTTATGGTGGATGTCGTGCTCTGGAAATTGTGGGCTCCCTCTTCTGTAATCTGATTTCAGTGGTACTGCCTTTAGAGGTTGAGTCAATCTGATTTTCTGCCTTGACTCAGTGATTATGTTGATGTGTGTGTCTCCACTGCAGGAGGTTAAATACTTACAAGGCACCACTCAGGCAGCGGTCGCTTTCCTGGTGAGGCATCATGGGAGTCTTTGATTGTCTGAGGAGAGAACTCAATTAGACAGTGTGGAGTCACATGAGAGGGCCACAAAGAAAATAACGCTTTCATAGCCTATACTGCTTTCATCAGAACTGTTCAAATGTCTAGAATGTCCAATGTTTGGAATATTCTGTTGGCTTTGACTATACCTAAAAAGAAGATTGATGAGATTCCCACGTCAAAGGCTGAACAGTTTTCCACCCAAGATCTTAACAATTAAACAGTACTGCTCGGGGCTCACCGTTAGACCTCCCTTTTTGGTGAAAAAAGGGACGTCTACATTCCGCAATGTGCCGGTGTTTACTGTAATTAGTATCAGCTCATTTACAGCCTGCTGACCCAGAGTGACCTGCTGGATTTGGGTCAGCAGGGACAGCCAGCGCCACAGGAGACGGGTGGGGTGCGATAGGTAAGACGTGCTGCGATGTTTTGTTGTGTGTGTTTGTGTGTAGAGAAGATGCATATCTGGGAAGTGCACACGAGGTAGTGTCTGTCAGCATGTACCTGTTTGCGTGTGCCTCGGTTTCTGTCACAGATGACAAAAGGGAGGTGCGTGTCGCCAGCGGACTGTGTATTTGCCTGAGCATATTCCTCATTGTGCTAGACTTCAGAGGCCAAAGCGTCTCCCGCTTCCTCTTGGAGGCAGTGGGTTAAAAATAATGTGGTGTGCAGTGAGCGGTGGGGAGTGAGGCGCAGACAGCTAGGAGCCAGAGCTGCACTTTCTCCCTCACATACACACACAATGAGAGTCTGCAAAGGGACGATATGTTTTTTTTCTCTTTTATGGATATCGCATGTGCTGACTTATTAGCTCCATAAAATGTATTATACATAATAAAGAAAAGGGTCATTCATTTACTCACACTTGATGTAGGATAGGTTTTCACTCACTCGCATAATGTAGGCCTATATCTCAGTACATCTCAGTCATTTTCTAAACAGTATAATGCGTAGAGTATGCAAAGATGAGGCCAATGACTCACAGGTAAATGGTCTATTGCCCCCTCAAGCCCATCTTCCTTCTCCTCCCCTCCCTCGGTTGCGTGAGGAAGCCGGGGCGGCTGCAGTCTCTCTCAGCCCTGAGATAAGGCTGTCTCCAACCAGCCTGCACACCTCATGTCATCTGTCTGATTCTTCTTATCAGCTGTGCAGCTCCATGTGATGCTCCAATGAAACTCACACACCCAGACCTGCCCCTTGTGGCCACTGCCTTCCATTAGCTCTGAAATGCACCTATACATACTTTGTTCATTTTTTTTTTCTGTATTTTAATACTATATATAACTATACATTTTGATGTGTAGCAGTATGTGTAATTACAGATTATGTTTTTATTTCTTTGTGCAAAATGTCAATGGACTTGGCATTTCATGTGTAGAGCAGGTAAATCAACTAAAGCTCAACCAAGAATAAACCATTTCATTATTATATTATTATTATTATTATTATTGCAACATGAAGAAGGTGCAGCTCTGTGGAGTATGTTTGACTGAAAAGCAAATGGTGGTGCTTTAAGATGGTGTTTCCTTTTACGCATGCAGGTGCAGGTGTTATAACAGTTGTCAACTAGGTATCTAAAAATGGTTTTCCTCAGCTCCCATGTCGACAGAAGAGAATTATGTGTGTCAGCATGTTCATGTTTAGGGCTTTGAGACTCATTTTAGCTCAGTGACTTGCACGTGCTTTAGATATTGCCAACATATATTCCCTCAAAAGTTTGTAGATTAACATGAATTAACATCCAGTTATCTCATACACGGTATACACAGTGATAAGAGACTCCAATATAGGTTCAAAAACATACTTTATTGCAGCGCTGTGTGCAAAATATACTCATAAATGTTTATTGGTCATCATTAAACTTTGCTTAGATGTTGAATAGGCCATTGCCTGATAGTGGAGCTTGCCGCCTGATTTATGGTTATCCCTCATATTGCCTTTGTGACGCCTGGAGAGGATGACTAATCAACCCAGGTAGCCAACAAGCTCAGACACACTGATAAGATAGTGGACGGAGGTACATACAGGGTGTGCCCTATAGCAGTGGTTCTCAAATGCATTCAGCCTTTGTCAAAAATGACTGTTGAGAAACTGTTTTGATAATTAAACAGCCTCATCAACGCTTGAATAAACACAACTCAGTGGCAAAATACTGTATTTAAGAAATATAAGCAGGGCAAAATGCTAATGCTAATTAAAATCGTGTCTGGAGCCCAAAATCGCAAGAATTTACGTAGCAAACATTCACCGATACGCAAGTAACAGGGATCAAAAATGAGTACTCAGTGAGCTCTAGCCTGGCCTTAGCCATCCGTAAACTCCGGTCAATTATCTTTTCCCTACATGTACGTCTGGGCTTGATCTCAGTGGCTGCGTTTCATCGGTTTAATTTCAACCTACCATTCAGCGAGCGGGGGAGGCGGGTGTTGTAGGTGACGTCAAGCATTTGCGCCGCATTTGCTGGTTGTAGTTCGGCAATGGCGGCGGATACGGACGTAAAGGAAGCTCTTCAATCCGTTCTGGCTCAGCTCCCAAATATCCAGAAATTATAACTGAAGCCTTAGTATGCGCAAGGAATGCTCCCAAAACTTATGATAGCTGCTTCACTCAACACGGGCGCACTACATACGTCACGACCAAACGCTAGAGAAAATCAGATCCAATCGTTTCAAAGGAGTTCACCCCTCCCACCTGTTAACGGAGCTCAATTGTGAAATTCCAGACCCTTGTAGGAAACAAAGTGAGTACGAGGGTATGGTAAAACCAGGCTAAGTGAGCTCTAATTTTGGGTGGGGTCTGTGAGAAAAAAAAAAAGATGGCTCTGTGGCGCCCCCTCAAACACGCAGGTTACATGGAGTCAATGGGAGTCCGGTCGGAAGAAAATTTCTTCATTTAATATAATCGTACAAAGGTGACATTAGCCAAGGACATACACCGTGCCCTAAACTCTACAGGAAGTCGCCTATATTCGCCTGACCCTTGAACCTTCAAAATACCTCTCAATCTTTTGAAATTCTCCTACAGTTTTTATTCAACAGCCTCAACATTTGGTCAGAATATCCCAGACCCATGTGGGCTTAAAGATTGTCATTTAGATTTTGAAATATTATTGGGTGTGGTCATGACAAGCCCACTACTCAGCTGCCATTTGTAACCAAATTAAAAGCCTCATACCTTTAACCAACTTTGAAAGGATATGTAAATGAAGAAATGGTTCACTAGCGCCCCCTCAAAGGTTTTTTCTTTAAAAATTCTAAATATCTGTTTCTTATGAACGTGTGAAAAGATTACACAGCCCTCTGTTCCCCCAGGGGAACAACATATCAAAGACACGTCTCTCTGACATAATTCTTAAACATATTTATTATTGTGCGCTTTGAACCCAATTTTGACCCCCTGAACATTACTGTAAAGTAGATTTTATTTCACCAAATAATCACAGTTGGTGAAAAATATAATATTTGGAAGACCACAAGAAAAAAAGCTCAACAGCGCCACCTATGTACACATGAATGGGAGCCGAAAATTCAAGTCAAGTCAATCCAATTAGGCATACTGAACCTTCATCAAGATAAAATGATAAATTTTTATCAGATTTATTTATTGGTCTGTGTAAAGTTTAAGACAGCTATAGATGGCTGTACAACTTGACATCAATTTGATTAACTCTGAAACCTTTAGTTGCTCGGTCTTCTGTCCTCTGACTCAAGCATGTGTTCTTATGACGATTAAGAAGCATCTAATTGCATACTTGTGCCCTCCAGTGAACTCTGGCCATAAAATAACAAAAAAAATTCTGGAGGTGTATCCACTTTTTCCGGGGAGGTTTTAGTATTTAGGGGAGGTAAAGTCACATCTTCCCCCTGACACTGACCTCCTGACCTCCTTGACCTCCAGAGTTGCTTGGACAAAGAGTGCCTTTCCCTTTTAATTCAAGCCAAAGAGCATCATATGGGACCTGACCCTGTGCTCCTCTTAACCTTTGGGACCTCTGGCCTGATGTCCATGATTTAGGGTAAATTTCATTACATACATTCTCTGAATAGACTGTCTGCCAGTGATGTGGTGAGGCAACAACTCCGTCTGATTAAGTTAAGAAGACAACTGATATGTCATAGACATTGTATCATCTTCTTGGATTCACATGGGATTTTACATAATACAACACTTAAATTACTTTAATTTTATCTGAATAATAATACTTAAAATCATGTAAATATTGACACAGATTTATCTTGTGGTTTGTTAGCTCTACAAGCTTTTCAAAAGCACTTTTACAGTAGTCCACCATTCTTCACATTTAGTGGCCACAGTTGACTGACAGACGCATGGCTGCCATTCTGTATCAACTTCAGCCACTATTCACTCACACAATAGTAAAAGGTAAGATTTTATGCCCGAGCGGGTCGGGTCGAGATGTCACGCATTACAGTCGGGTATTGGTCGGGCTTCAAGTTTTAATTTTAAAAAGTTATAATTATAATTATTAATGTCATATTATCTCTGATAAAAATAAAGGCTATAGGCTTTGTCTATTGGATACAAAATGTGATTATACGTATTATAAAATAGAGGAGCCGTCCTGTAGTTCCTGCAACGCGGGGAGGGAGGTGGTGCGCGGGGCAGGCGCATGTGCTGACTGTGCGGGTCAGTTTTAGAAGCGGCGAGACGAACGCTTTGGTACCGGCGCTACACAGAGAACATCGCTATTCACTCTTTCTCTCAGGACAGCGTTTAATTTACAGTGGCTAAATAAGCAGTTTGGTTCCTGTTTGCGCATAAAAAGTAGACTATTGTAAATGCAGTGCGATGTTTATGAACAACGAGGAGGAGGAGGAGGAGGAGAGAGGGACGGCAAAAAGGAGACCAGTGCCGTGCTGGGACCTAATTTCGCCCCGCGAATTTAGAGAAGACCGGCCCACTTTTCTGTGGGTTTATAGCTCAGTGATAGTGTGCTGGTCTCCAGTGCAGGAGGTCTCTGGTTCAAGTATGGCCTCGACACTTTTCTAACGCTTTCTCTTTTTACATGGGCCGCTGCACACACAGTCTGATCCTGATACAACTCCACAATCAGCACCAAGTTATGAAGATAAAAACATTTATTTGTCCACTTTTCTACCTTTCACTGGCTTTTTCTCTCTTTACTCGCGCGGACACTTGTCTCCGCTGGATTGGACTGCACCAACTTCAACTAAAAGTTCGATGCGAAAAAAATTTCTGATTTTGACACATCACTCGTTATTTTTGATAGATTTACCTGACAATTACGCTTGTGTTACTTATTTTATATCTGGACCAGCAGCCCAGGCTCCTGCTGCAGCCCAGTTAAAGCCTTTAGGCCTGGAATGGCACAACTGTGCGTCTGTTTTTAATTCATTATTTTATTCTGTCAACCCAAAAGCACCGCAACCGAGCGGCCCACCGGGAAACGTCCCGACTCTCCCGATTACCCAGCACGCCACTGGAGAAGACAGAGACACTGAGCTGCTGGTAGTGCACGTAACCTGCCCCACACGGTGCGCTCCTCTCGGTGCTGCTGCTGCTGAATACACTGCGCAGAGTGTATTCAAGTTAATTGTTTTGGCTCAGGTGGGTTTGGGCTTGATTTTTTGGGCCCGATGTTAGCTCTAAGGCAAGTTGGGTTATATTGTCTCAAGGACACAAAAACAGTATAAACTGAACAGAACGGGATCAAAACTACCAACCTTTCAGTTGTACAATGATTGCCGTATTATCTTAGCCACTGTGAAATCTCATACAGGTTTTATGTACTGAGTATAATGGAGTTTAGTAGAATGGTGTGAGAGATGTAGCACACAGCCATTCCCCTTGTGGGAACTAAAGTAACACAAGCAGCTGCCATTCACATGCTGGAGTGATAGCTGCTTTTTGATTTGAAAACACCTGTGCAGGGGATTTGTAAAACAACAACTAGCAGAACAGAATGCCAACACCAAGGGGGACAAAAGAGAAGTGAGTGGCTTGAAAAAGGGATATCTCTTCTTCCAGCCTGCCACCATCGGCGCCTGTGCCTGTGTGCTGTCTACCTGTCTCTCTTCCTAAGTGCCATGTTCTTGTCAGCATTGACACCCTGTCAGCCCCACCTAGCTATGGCCCTGTAGGTGACAGGCAGCAGTGGAGGTGAGCCACACAAAGCAGCCGGCCTGAAAGAGACTGACTGGGCTTGGCTCTAATGGAGCCAGCCTTCCAGACACAGACAATAGCGGGGCCTGAGGCCCGGCCTGAAACCTGAAGCCCAGGCCTGGTATTTTAAGAGGCCTGAGTGGCTCTGGAGCCAGTTGTCAATCAATAGGTGCACACAATCAGGAAAAAACATGTAGCGGAACTGCAAAATAAATAAGAAATGACGATGACAAGTGAGAGAAATATTGAATCTCTTTGTAGTTGCTCTTTTTTGGATTCACACAACAGTACTACTCTCAATATATTATAACTGTTGCCTTTATAGTAGTCAAGGATTTCATGGTTTGAATGTTTCTATATTCAAATAACCAGGTTCTGTCTATGAGGGTGAGCACCTAATAATTGATATGGTGCACTTTAAAAATCTTGAGGCACAGTGCGCAGTGTAGTGGCTTATGTTGATTTTTCAATTGTCATATATCATAGACATATGACAATTGATACAGTACCTCATGCATGAAATTTGATACATGCTACAGTGATGGCCAGGTGTGTACACCACCGACACAGGCAGACTCCAGTCTGGATCATGACCTAAACCTACCTACCACTTGCCTGTGCCCGAACCTCTGATTTAAATTTTAAGCCCATCTGTGTAAAGTGCCTCAGTGTTTAGAAACGCAGTTCTAAAGTGCATCAAATAGGTTACTCAACTGAAGAATTCCCACTCCCCCCCTCCTGTTTTTTGTATAAAACATAATTCATTGTCATTCATAAATCAATGCCTTCAGTGAGAATCTACAATGTAAACAGTCTTCAAATAAAAGAAAAAAAATGCACAAAAGAGTGTTTCCCAACTTTTGATGATTATTTGGACGTATGAACATCTTATCATGTGTTTTTCAAGATAGACTGGATCATGAGAAGAGTCACGTGAGCGCTGTCACACATCCTATGTGGTCTACAACAGCGTTTCCTAACCAGGGGTACGGGGTACTTGAGCACTTAGCCGGGGTACTTGGAATAATTTTGAGCTAGTATTTATCTTTATGTTGAACATATTGGTACTGATATTAATGGAAGTTTCACCAGGATTCTTCCTCTTTTTTCATTTCATTCAGCACAAACCATGTACTGTACACTGTTAGCTGTTTAGATATCAGGGTTATGGTAAACAAGAACACAGCAGTGGTCTCTCGCAGACAGAGATTGGAAGTGACCTGTGGGACCATTGCGGAGACATGGCTGCCTCGCTGTTTGTCAGGGAAATGGTCACATCTGTAAGCAGTTGACCGGGCCTTTTCCTGCCGGTGTTCCTGAGGAGTCTGGAAGGGTGTCACGACGAAGCTGACCTTATTGTGCCCCGCGTGTCACTTAACCTCCATGTTAGATGTCAGCTCCCTTGCCACAGCCGCTCAATCGCCCCGACCCAAACACATGCATCGTCTTTAAAGTTATGACCCTGGACCGAACAAGTAAAGGGGAAACAGTCGCACAGAGATGTCTATAGCCTGTGTGCGTGTGCTTTCGACTTGCTTGCAATTCAGCTTTAAATATTTTTTTAAGAATACAACACCTTCATATTCTGCAGTGACTGTAGAATTGATGTACCCATTGTCACTGAATGGTGAAGAAGGTCACAATGTGGAAGTTGAGGAAAATTATGTAACCGCTGCTTCTGCTAGAGACAGGATGTTGACAGCTTGTCCATTTTAAATCATGTTTTTTAGGACAAAACAGCCCTGGATAAACCTACTTTATAATCAATCAATCAATCAATCAATCAATCAATCAAAGTTTATTTATATAGCACCTTACAGTACAACAACACAAGGAAGACCAAAGTGCTTCACAGAAAGATAAAACAACTTGAAAAAAATCATTACATACTAGACATAAATAAGTGCGATCTAAGTCTTGAAAGCTAGTTTGAAAAGATGTGTCTTTAATCTGGACTTAAAAAGGGACAGATAAGTGAGAGCACGCAGACAGAGGGGCAGCTGTTCCACAGTTTAGGTGCTGCAACCCTGAAGGAACGATCGCCCCACTGTGTGTATTGGGACCTGGGCACGCCCAGAACCATTTGATTGGCAGACCGGAGAACTCTGCTGGGGCGATGTAACTCAGTTAAATATAACGGAGCGAGACCATGAAGAGCTTTAAAAATAAACATTACAATTTTTAAATCAATCTGGAAACGGACTGGGAGCCAGTGCAGGGAGGAGAGGACGGGAGTGATGTGGCTGTGTCTGGATGAACCGGTGAGAAGACGGGCTGCTGCATTCTGCACTAACTGTAACCGGTGAAGTGATGACTGTGGGAGGCCAGAGTAGAGGGTGTTATCCAACCGAGAACTAATAAACGTGTGTGTTGCCTTCTCGAGGTCTTGGAGAAAGGGCTTCACTTTGGTCAAAAGGCGCAGCTGGAAAAAGCTGGCTTTGACAACAGCATTTATTTGTTGTTTAAAGTTCAGCTCTCGGTCAGAGATGACTCTCAGGTTCCTGACTGCATCGCGAACTGGACCCATGACCCTGGACTGAATTTGAGGGACATCCCCAGAACCAAAAAGAACAAACTCTGATTGTGCTTCGTTCAGGTGGAGAAAGTTCTGAGCCAGCCATTGTTTAATGTCCAGAAGGCAGCTATGGAGTGATTCGAGAGCAGTGTTGGGGAGCACCGGTAAATAGACCTGGACATCATCAGCATAAAGGTGGAAAGACAAATTATGTTTTGGAATGATGGATCCAAGCAGAAGCATGTAAAGTGAAAACAGGATCGGGCCAAGGATGGAACCCTGTGGTACCCCAGATGACAACGGGGCAGAGGAGGAGGAATAGTCGTCGACCATCACAACGAAGCTCCGGTCAGTCAGGTAGGACCTGAACCACTGCAGGACCGTGCCCTGAACACCAACATGCTCCGCCAGCGAGAGGAGAACTGAGTGGTCCACGGTGTCAAACGCCGCAGTCAGGTCCAGCATCATGAGTAACAGTGGCTGCTTCAAATCCAAAGACAGCTAAATGTCATTGTGGACTTTAAGCAGGGCTGACTCTGTACAGTGACGCGATCTGGAGCCCGAAATTTTTCCAGGATTGAATTATTTTCCAAAAAAGTCTGCATTTGAATAAAAACAAGTTTCTCTAAAACCTTGGACAAAAATGGCAGGTGAGAGACAGAACAGCGGGATCTAGATTAGGTTTTTTTAACAGTGGCCTAACCACAGCATGCTTGAAGGCTGCAGGAACAGATCCAGTGCTGAGGCAGCTATTGAACAGAGCGAGAAGGTAGGGGCCGACAGTGTCAAAAGCCTCTCTGAGAACTTTGGATGGAATGATATCCAGAGGACAGTTTGTGGGTCTCATCCCCTGAACCACCTCAGAGAGGAGAGTCAGTGTCACAGGTTCAAACTCTTTGAGAACCGAAACTGGAAAGACGATAGAACTGCACCGAGTGAAAGAGGCGTAAGTGTGATGACACATGAATAAGGTTTAATACAATAATTATACTAATAATGCACAGAACAAATAGGTCAGAGATTATATCATAAACGAGTCTTCCTTCTCAGTTGATTATTTTATAACTTATAATATTAATTACTCTGATCCCAGCTAACTTTTATTTTTAATTATTGTACCTTTGTTTAAAGGATGTGCACTCTTAAACTTTTATGAAATAAGACAACAGCAATAATAAATGGCAGTTAAAAATATTTTTTTCTTTCAAGAAATCATTATGGAGCAGATGGCTTTTTCATAAACATAGTCTGTTACACTGGTGATGCTTGAAGACCCCAAAATCATTGTAGGTGGTACTCGGGCTGAAAAGTGTGAGAACCACTGTGGGCATATACCTGAATCTTTAGCTTGAGGGACAAACTGTCTACATGTTCACCATAGCCTCTTACTGTAACTTGTGCTGTGTGCTCAGTAATGTTGACGCTGGTGTCAGGCTGTCAGGGTATATTTGTTTAGCTAATATCAATTTTGTGATATTGTGTGTCGCGTGTTTGGTTTGTGCCTCCACTGAGACCTTGGAAATAACATACTTTAGACATAGGCTATTCTTTGATTGATTTCCGGTTAATTTATTTGATTTATCTGACAGGGATCATGTACGAGAGAATTAATCAAAAGAAAAGATTATTTGTGCCAGACTTTAGCTCTTTGAGCTAATTTCCATCTGCAGTCCCAATGATTACTGTTTCCGGCTTCTGTTTTATTCCTAACATCTGAAGATTAAGCAGGAGACAATAATGATCACACAACATGTTTAAGTTAAGCTAAGCTAAGCTAAACATGTTTAAGCTAAAGAAAATCCCTTTCACTTATCCCCTTTTCCTATTCATGATTGTGTATTAAAACACACACTTGCCAATTTATTTATTGTATTTATTCTTTATTTAACTAAGAAAGGCCCATTAAAGGACCAGGATCCCCCTAAGGACCCTATGGTACATTTTAGTGGAAGGGGAAACCGGAGTACCCAGGTGGGAATTGAATTACCCAGTGACTACTATCGTTGAAAAAAGAGAGAATATATTATATATTTTATATTATAACCGATGGATCAGTATTCTGTTTTGAAATGCATGGAAGAATAGCCCGTGACCATTTTTGAAAACTTCTCCAGCTTATATAGATTACCATCTTCTTCACTGAAGATGACACTAGTCCCGATGACAAACAGTTTCTAAAAGTTTACGTTTTCTCTTTCTCTGGAGGGCTAGAAACACAAGCTGGTCCTGTATAAATCTGTCAGGGTTACAGAGTTGAGCATATACAGAGTCTTGATTTACACGTTCCAGATGGGACATTATTGGACTGCGGTGAAGCTCTGGAGCATCACACACTCTCAACCTCCTCTTTCTGCTGCTCTGTGCTGCTTTGATGACGATCCCTCTTGTCTTTGTGGCAAACATTATGAGCTTTCTAACAAATAAACAAAGGCTAATTTAAACAATGACTTTTGGGGGAAATAATAAAACACATTTAGGCTGGTCGTCTCTGTGTATCTGTTCCTAATAGGACCAGAACATGAAGCCCATAGCGTGTGTCAGTTTGTGAATATACGCATTTCCCATTGATCAAGCACAATGAGGCTGACTTTGTCGACTGAGTAGGTTCCAACTTTTCAGTGAACTCCTTAGTGCATCAGAAATCAGAAAAAAAGGGCCAACTTTTTTTTTTTTCCTTTTCGGGGGGTGTAAATAGTGACACAAGATGGAACAATTCAACATGACTGAAAAGTAATTTCGGGTTGAGAAAAACAGAGAAAGAGAAGAGAGAATACTGGCTAAAGTGGCACGGGCCCGGGGAATATGTTTTCAATAGACTATAGTCAACCTGCATTAGCATCTGTGTTCAACACGTGCACCACAGGGATCATGACCCTCCACTTCCCTTTCTCTTTGCTCTGCCCAATGGGTAGAGCGGCCAATGGAAGGTCACCACGGAGCTTGCGGAATAAAGCAACCTCCAGCATGTATGCTCCCCTTTAGACATTTACAGAGACTGGCCATCCAACAAACCCCCTCCTCTCGCCGCTGCTGGGGTCACTGTCAGCCTGCAAAATCACACCAGGGCCTGGGGGTAGTGGGGTGGAGGTGGAGGGCGTGCAGCTCATGCCTTTGCCCACATGCATCCCTCATTGGAGCAGGTTAGTGAGGGCATTTTTTTCTTTTTTTCTTTTCTTTTTGGATAAAATTGTGACTTATGCTTCCCGCTATCACTAGAGGCACCCTGTTTCTCACTGTGTAGCCAGTTTTACTGCTGTCGGCCATGATCACTGCGTATAGGCCAATCCGGGACTAAATACAGACCGACCACAGAGACCTTTATGTGGCTTTTACCTGCAGTAATATGTCTTCTGTGGCCTTTTAAGCAACACCATAATAGAAACTGATTGCTTTGCATAGCAGATAAAAATCATCTCCAAACAGTTGTGTGCTTATTTTTTATACTGTCAGGTTAGGGCCGTATTCAGTTCAATAAGTGAAGTCTTATGGGCTTTTTAACTGTGGAGTCTTTTATTATTTTATCATAACATAATCTAGTAATATAGTATACAATTTCTATATATTAAAAATAAAATAAAAACACCCTACTAGGGATGCTACTGTATATAGAACAACAATCTAGAAAATATCAAAGTCAAGTGAGGCACATTGAAACATTTTGCAATTATAAATATACTCCTAATGTGGAGACAAATATAACAATGTGCAGTTAAGATGCTAAATCAAGGGGAACAGAAAAACACATTCTTCCGCATGACAGAAATACGATAATTACTAATTAGGAAAGAGCACCTACTTTAATTAGTGCACTTTTTTTTTTTAAACGAATGAAGTAAATATGTGGATGCGTTTCAAACCTATGATCGTGAAAATGACAGAGGAGGAGGGGGCAGATGAAACAGAGAGGACGGAAAATAGGCCTCGCTAATTTAAATACAGTCTTATTAGTCTAATGACCAGAGTCTGTTATCACTACTCATCACCATTAATGCCACTGCTCTCCCGGGCTCTCAGTGCCCAAGGCCTGGCTTTTTCCCCTTAGCCCACATTCAGCTTCAGAACCAACCCATTTTCCCTTCCACTAGACATGAAATGTGACATGCGGACACTAATGTATGTGGAAAAGGGACGGTAAGCATGCATGTGAGACACTCCCGTTTGTGCAGCTAATGATATGACGCGCTGCACTAAAAGTAAAAGTCCTGCTTTGAAAAAAAAACCTTTGGCTCTGAGGCATTTTCTACTCGGACAGTGCTTTATATGCAATAATAGGTGGTCCTAACAAGCTTTGGCTTCACTCTATCTGCTACCATATGCACGCTGATGCTTATCAAAATGATGAATGCAACATTAAGTTCAAATGAGTTGGAAGATTGTAAAACTCGTGTTTGTTGTTGCATGAATTGCTCCAGTTTTCTCCTTCAAAATGTATAAAGACTGCTTATTATTTTCACCACATGTTTTAGAAAGCAGCAGTTGTGGAATTGGAGTTTTATTTACAAATAGAAATCTCCCCATGTGAACTCTAAATAAAGGGACGAAGACGCCGCAAAATGTGGATTTGCTTTGTGAAAATAGTTAAAGCATTCCAAAATGCAACTCACTTCCAATCTGCGACATCATATTTTTCTAAGGATTGTATGTAGATTCTAAACCAGTGCAAACCTTAGATTGTGCTAAATGATTCATCTAATACTATTCCAAACTCCAGTGTAAGGGCTCAACCTCTGTGCCTTTCACATTACATCGGTCTGGTGTTTAGCAATGGCTCCTAAACCCTTTGTCACTCTGTTTCTTATTTGTTTTATTGAGAAAGAATAATTTATTTAATATGATCATGTTGTTGTTTTTTCTCCACGGTTTCCTTTTATTGTGATCGATTGCATTGCATTTATTAGCCTTATACAGCTGAAGAAAAGAGATCCTGTCAAGGGCAAAACTGCAGTGAAAGAAAACCTTGATCTTCATAATAACTACTGATGAGCTGTGAAGTCATTTTAAGGCAGGAAATAAAAGTTGTGTCTCTTGTATATAATCATGTTAAGTGTTCATTTGTCAACAGCAAATGACAAACCAAATGTTTGATGGAAACATGAATGTCACTCATCTTGCCCAGCATCAGCATGCCTGATTTCACTGTAGCAGACAAAGTGGCACAGCTGGCAGAGAAAAGAGCAAGCACAAAGCAGGGAACGTGTCAAATGACCCATGGACATGGACAACCTTGGTGACTGGGGAAGGCCAGCACTAATTAACAGTGAGCAGCCATGTTGGCTGTCAGGGGATCCTCACAGGGTCACAGTCCTTGGACTTTCCCTGCGGATGTCCTCATGAGTCCTCCACTTCCGTCCAATCACAAGCCCTGCTGTTGGACTGTCTCACAAACCATCTTGGACATTCTTACTCCAAAGTGAATGCTTTTAAGAGGACACAAACTCACAAAAAGTGTGTTGTGCCTGTCATTGTGGTGTAAGCGTATTAGCAGTTTGTAAGATGCTTTTGTTTGTACTGTAATCAATGTTATGGTTATATATAATTATTACATGTAAAAATGGCGTCAGATTGTTTTTCATTTGGCTGCATGTGCAAAGTCAGAAGTCAACTTGCATCTATTTTTTTTATAATGATTCGGATGTGTCTCTGTAAAATGTTGACATTGCATCACACCATCAACACTCCTCACGTATTTACACTTGATTAACCAGCTTCACAACATAAAAGCAAGGAATTAAAATTAGTTGTTGGCAAATTATAAATTCATTTATCACCCACATCTTATTTGTTTCTCTTAATCTGCCCTCGGGGTTCAACTACAGCTTGGCAGGCCACCAGTGCCAGAGCTTTATTCCTCTTCACACAAGCCTAGTGTTAATGCCTCTGGTCAAGTTCACAGATTTGACTGACTGTGGTCTTAATGCTGCTTGCCTTGTTTTCAGCACTTGTCCCTCCAGATTTGCCACCCTGGCTGCACAATTTCCTCCTATTCTAATTATTCATCAGCTCGTTATGGCTGCGCCTAGGCGGCTCCCCTAATTAGAGGTGACGTAGGGTTAGTCCAAGGCTTGCCCCAAGTAAGGAACCAGTTCAAAACCAGTGCAAGGCGCTCATGTGGGACTGGGGAAGTGCCAGCCTTTCAAGTGCGCCAGGGAAAGTGTGATGTGCCATCACAGTCTCACAGTCTGCGCCATGGCCCATATCTATCAGCATATCCACCAGATATTTACAGGGGGCTCCCGGGGAATGTGTGATTTCAAGGGTGTTATGCATTGTGGTGTGAATGTTTGGGTGAAGTTGACACGATAATAGTCTAATTTTGAGAATACTGTGGAGACGAGACAGTTTGCTATGAGGCATTCAGCAAACTACAATGTTATTATTATTATCATAGTATGATCATACATCTACCATGCAATTAGAGACAAAAATGACCTGGCTGCTATTTATGATAGCAGTCAGATTTGATGTTGCGCAATATAAAAAAAAACACAACTATTATTCAACACTACATTTGCAACTATGCAATTTAGGCATTTGCAACAAACCATCAATAGGGACGGTAAACATTGTAAGGTCAAAAGCTAAATCAATATCTTGATGCAAGCTTTGCAAGCATTTAGAACGGAACCTTTATTGGCAAAGGTTACTGTTTAGTTTTTAGGTTTATATTTTTTCTGATTTAGCCTTTAGAAATTTTCTCACCAAAAATAAGCCAATATAAGGAATAGTCATTTCGCTTGGCACATTACAGTTACACTCATTCATTGCTTCTCGCCTGCTGAATTGTGCAAGTTGGTTAAGCAACGGCAACAATTATAGGAGCCTTAAATTAAATATGGGTTTTCGGTTCGCTCGTGTGTGTGTGTGTGTGTGTGTGTGTAGGTGTGTTCTCGTAATTACGACATTGTGAGTACCCGTTTGAGGTCACAGAGTGAGGACATTTTTGGAAAGTTAGGACATTTTAGGTGGTCCTTACTTATTTGAAGGACTGTTTTAGGGTTAGGGTTAGAATTTGGTTTAGATTAGGGTTAGGATTAAGGTTAGGATTAGGGTCTTAGGGTTCAGGGTTAGGGTGTGGGTAATACATTATGAGTGTCCTCACTAATACATTATGTGTGAATTACAAACAGTGTGTGTGTTTGTGCGCGTGTGTGTAAATTACTTATATTGTAAATGTTCTCTTAAATTGGGGTATAGTATAAATGTTAGACAATTTCACTCAGCCGTTCAATGTATGGTGCTACTACATTTCTCTGGGAACAAAACTATGGTCATTTCTTAAATATTACTTTTTTTTCTCTAGCCTGAGGCTGATGCCTTTCTTGTCTGTGACCATTAATGTTGTAGCACATTAGCCTTTCTTTAACATGGCTAAGTGTGATTTTTCTAATCTTTCCTTTCTCATTTTGTCAGTCTCACTTAGCCTGCAGGGATATAGTGAATAAAAAAAAATCAATGTTTGGGGATATGCCATAACTTTTGCCTTTATTTCTTTTTGCAAACAACTCTACTAATATAAGCACACACTAGGGCTAATTAAAATCCTAAGAGTGAGCAGAGAAATATGTAATACTGACATTTAGTCAAGGGAGATTTGTGGCGATGAGGAGAAATTCTAGCGCTTGGCTAGAGCTGGCCTGGGGCAAGCTGGCAGACTAAAGGACAGCGGCAGGCTGAGGCAGGGATGGAGAGCGCTGGAAAGGTCATCTCTGTGAAAAGGCTAACGTGTCAGAGCTTTTGTTCCTGGCCCTTGGAACATATGTTTGGCCCTCCTCCACAGCTACCCCTGCTATCAACATGAAATCTAACCCCCAGTTCTCCCAAACATACGATTAGAGCGCACTGCTGCGGACACTCACTCCAAAGTGGTTATGTTACTACACCACAGTTGTTTAGGATAAATGGATAAAAGTTGAGATCAAGGTGTTGCCTTACTGTTGCAGCGGGAAAACAACACGGAACAGCCTAGCCTTTGATTTGAGGCTATTCACATTCATTACAACAAACTGACGCTGCCAGCCTTAGACTAAATAACTGACTTACCTTTTTGTTTTAATTTATTGAAACTTTTGAAACTTACTATGTCAACAATAACAAAACAGCAGAGTGGAGGCAATGTGTTTGTTTGTGTGAGTGATCAATTTGTGCTGGTCTGAGGGGCAAATGGCACAGATTAGCAGCCTCGATTTCATCAGTCTAACTCAGGGCAGCTCGTATGGAGTGAATAAACAATGACTACAGTGCACATTTTAGAATCTTGAAAAGCTTGTAAAGACCCTGGTCAATGGATCACAATGCCATAGTGTGATGATAGGGATTAAACTCTCTTTCTTGGATCTTCATGTGGATAATTCTCCTCAGAGAAATCAGTGTACTGAGAAGAAAGCAATCCTGCTAAAGGTTAAATGAATAAATCATAGTGTGGAGATAGAGTGTTACTCTGCACGGCAGTTGGAAATGTTAAGATTACGAGAAGAAGAATATGATTAAGCAATGATGCTAGAAATCCTCCTCTCCATCAAGTCTCCATGGACCTAAGAGATGAGCTTTAGAGGCGAGACATCCAACATGGCAACCTTTCAGGTCACATAAAGCTGTTCCTGGCTGTGATGCCCACTCTGGAGACCACAACATACTCTTGAGAGGGAACAAACTCATAAAAGCTATTATTGCACAGATGGTTTTTGCTTTTCTTTGTTTTGTTTTTTACTAAAATCAGTCTCGTTCCCCTGCCTGGTGAAGGAGACTATGAATAAGTTTGAAATTAGTCCATTCAGACTTTCTCATAGTGTTATGTAAAGACTGATTTCCCTGACCAAGAATTACTGATGAATTATTATAAACAAACATGGACTTATTATTTAAACTTTTATTTTTGTGAATAAACTTGCACTATGCTAACGTGGTTTGTAATTGTTCTTTATTGCGTGCAATTGGAATATTTAAGTACCAGCAATAACATCTCACAATATAATAATAATAATAATCTATTATTATGATAATAATCTAACATGAGCAAGTCCTGCACATTTATAATCTCTCACGAAAAGTGTTGGTCAGTGAGCTGTCCCGCAATCAGGGCGTGAAATGCTACAAAGCTTGGAGCTAACACGCCTGTATGGTGTTTTCTCCAATTACTGTTCATTTGACATTTAGGAATTCATTACTACAGCCATGCCCTCAAGTAATACTTAGACACAGTCAAAGAGGTCCATACACACGTTACATTAAGCCTTATAAATAGTCATTTATAATCAACGCCTTAGCTTTATTTAACTACAGTGAACACGATTGTTTTACAGGCTGCATAAGAATTTATATCCGAATGAGACAATGCATTCTGCATGATACTGCAGCTTGTGAGAGCCACCAGGCACTGTCAGACATCCACATGTCACATACGTGTGTTATGCTTCTTCCCAGGAGCCTAAGCACTTCTAAACAGGGGCTGAAAGATGATAACAATGTGATGGCTTTAATGACACCTCATCTGTCTCTTCAGCTATTTTCCTTTCATATCAACACTCTGTCACAGCTGTTGAATAGATGAGTATTGACCACCACATTGACTTTGATATGCCATGGGAATCTGGCGTGTTTTTTGTTTTTTCATGTTTCTAATGTCACTATATTCAGAGGCCATGGAATAAGTATTTGATAATATGATCAAAACTTGCTGGAAGTCTAAAAACTATTGTATGGAGTAATCAGCAGTGAGTGCATTGGATTGTTGGCAGCATAACTGTTTTATTATGCATGTCAGTCTGTAAAAGCAATCTCTAGCAGCAGATGTGAAGTTGCATCGCATACCACAGTCTCCTCCGAGAGTGAGAAGTGTAGTGACTACAGCCATATCGAGCATCAATTAAAGATGGTGATAGGAAGTAGAACATTTTAATGTTAGCCTTGAAAGCTTTGAGTGGGCAGCGATGAGCAATCAATACCAACATTATTTATTTTCGATGTGCACGCTCCCCCTGTGACCCTTTGTGTTTGCATGGTTATTGTTGATTGTCATGCTCTAAATTAAAACAATATGAGAAGTATTGCCTCTGATGCAAACACGCATATGGCTATAGTATCCAGAATTGCCCTCACATACTGTATCACAACCTTTTGCCTTAGAGCACTATAAGTTCTCGGAAGATGTGTGGCGTCCGCTGTCTCTGTCACTGCCGCCATACCTTAGCGCCAGCCTTGGTCTGACCCAACACCTCATCATCACTTTGGCTCAAAGAAAATCCTTGTGATGCCAGCAGTAGGCACATTGCCCAGTGTCCTTCTTCGGGCCAGGAACATGCTTATTATGTGTGGGTTTCCCCTCGTCCTGTCAGACACAAAAGGTTATCTGGACCGGATGAAGTGGAGGAAAGCCCCAGAGGCACGATGCAGAAACACGCTGAGGAGCGGAGGTAGAAGAAGGGAGATGCTACGGCTAATGTCCAGTGGAGCCACTAGAGGAAACCCTAAGGCAGTGTGTGAGATTTTGGAGTGGGGGTAAAGGGGCAGAGTTAGCCGTGCCCGCTGTGCTGGAACTAACCTGGGAAAGGGGAGGGCATGAATGGACTTCGAGCTGGGAGGGATCATAGCAACAGTGAAATGGGCAGTTCTACATGGGCAAGGGTCATTAGGATTATTACAGTTGAGTGTGTGTGTGGGGGTGATAATGTAAGTGCCTCAAGCCTTTTCAATTCCTCTTAAGAGGTATAAAATCAAAACACAACACTCCCGAGAATGGACAGTGGTTTAAATAAGCATTATGTGTTGGCTGTAATGTCATAATTTTATTATGTTTTTACCGGAGGGCTGAATTATAATAACCTTGCCCATCCATAGCTCAAGAGTCTAACTTCCCATGTAAGCCTCTATGAATGTCCAGAAAAACGCTATACAAGTTTGATGTATTATTATTATTTAACTATTAATGAAAATCACATATCTATCTTCATAGATATGTGATTGATGATGCACATATCTATTCTGCATTTTCAATCAGTTCCATAACATTGAGGCCTCAATTCGAAACAAAATATGCAAGAATTGTAAGATTGCATTGAGGTTCATGTTACATTTCTCTGAGTTAGGAGTGCATGTGATAATGTTCTTTTTTATAAGATAAGGTAAGATAAGATAAGATAGCCTTTATTGATGTCACAATGAGAAATGTACTTGGTACATTCAGATCTTAGAAACACTCAGGGTGTGCAAATTTATAAAAGGGAAGGGTCTTTTCTCACAGATTGCAGGTAGATTTCCCAGGAGATCTGGTTGTAGATCTGTGTGTTTTTTTTTAATCATATGATTACTACATTAATGATACTTTGCTTTAGGTGTCAGTATTGCTCTGTTCAGGGATGATGTATGTTTGAAATTGACAAAAAAAATATGAATATGGTGCTTCAAACTATTATTATTGAATGTCATTATATATTATGCTACTATATAAATTCCTTGTACAAAATGTTCTTTAAGGGCCTCATAATGCATCATTCTAGAAAAGAACGGAGGTGCCGGAGGGACTGTCATGGGAGGACAAGCGCCTAAACAGGATGTACCCCTGGAACATAACTGAACTGGCTTATATCGAGAAATCCAATCAATGGCTTGAAAGAGATGAAGGGAAAGACTGATGCACTCATCGTGGCTGCACAGGCCTTGAGCACCAGAGCAATAGAGGCCCAGATCTATCACACCAGACAAGACCCCAGGTGTAGACTGTGCAAAGAGGCCAATGAGACAATCCAGCACATAACTGCAGGGTGTAAGATGCTGGCAGGGAAAGCTTACATGGAGCGCCATAACCAAGTGGCTGGCATAGTGTACAGGAACATCTGTGCAGAGTATGGGCTGGAAACCCCAAGGTCAAAGTAGGAAACACCTCCAAAGGTGGCAGAGAATGACCGAGCCAAGATCCTGTGGGACTTCCGGATACAGACGGACAGAATGGTAATGGCGAACCAACCGGACATTGTGGTGGTGGACAAAGAGCAGAGGAAAGCCGTGGTGGTTGACATAGTCCTCTCAAGTGATTGCAACATCAGGAAAAAGGAACACGAGAAACTAGAGGGGGAAAAAACAGGAGGGATTTTTTTTTAATTCTTTATTTATTTTATTCTTTATCTTGTTTATTTATTTTTATGTATAATCTCTTTTATACGATTTTATTTTTATCCACTCAAAGTAATCTATTATCCTCCACAGTACAAGTTATTTGGATTATTTTCTAAAATGAAATGAAGACAGATATTGTTCAGCTCTATACCTATCAAAATGTATCGACACATAAACGCTCTTTGTCGTAAAAACTTCTTTTTGATCTTTAACCGCATTTACACAAAGCGCTGTATATTTTTTATGTTTCATACAGTACCTTGTATCTACTGTGTTCTGCTGTTTAGGATTTATAAACGTATCATTTTACCACATGGCAGTAGTTTTTCGCAATTGTTTTGCCAATAGTGAAGTCGATATGCAGTAATAGTGGGAGATAAAACAGTAAATGCGGCAAATGGATGGAGGCCGGCACACTTACTTTTGTCAATATTTCAGCCAATGGAGTTTCCTCTATAAAGGACTAGCTCTCTGGAGATTTGGCTGCATATAATAGAAGTGAAGAGTATTTTGAAATCAAGATATTATTTCTTTGAATAGTTGGTAGTGCTGTCCGTTACCATGGTTATTGTACGTTATCATTGTTGGTATTCTTAATATTGTTTGAGCTTGTTTTCCTGTTATACGATGCTATTTGAGCATGTAATTGCTTATTTTGTGTTCTATTGTTGCCCAAAATAAAAGAAATGACAGAAATATATCCATAGAATCATCCTGAAAAGCCCAAATAAAAGCTGACAACGAAAGTACGAGGCTTTAACCAATACATGAAGACACTAAGCTACACACACACACACACACACACACACACACACACACACACACACACACACAGTTGAAGATGGCGCAGCAGCCCATATTAATTTTTCATAACATCATGCTCAATACAAAATGCAATAAGTGTTTCTTGTAAGATGACTCCCAGGCACTTATAGCACTTGAGCTTGTGGCGAGGTTCTTCTCCGGGGTCCGAGGCGTGCGTTTGTCTGAGGCGGCGTGACATCTGATGCTGAAGACGCCCAAGGGTTGGAGCGGCGACTGGGTCTGGGTCGGGAAACAGTTTGACGGGAGAAAAGGAGAGCAATAGTCATTTAGTCATTGTGATTTTACAAACTATTCCTGAGCAGATAGAAACGTGCCGTGTTTCATTTACTCAAGAATAATGGATTAGTACGACATACAGTGAGTGTATTTGTGCAAAATAAACCTCAAACAAAAACATATGGAGACTGAATACTGTCCTAAAGGTTAATGCCCTTCTGATTTTGAAGTCTGTACCTTGTTAGTGAATGATCTGTATTATGTTAAAAAAAAAAAAATCTTTCAGTTAAAGAAGAACTAAGTAACTTTTTGACATTAATATATCCTTTTCGTAGTTCCTCTGGGGTAATATAAGTGTTGATGGGATGATTGGGGGGTCTTTCATCTCCCCTGGTGTCTCTAGCCAGACAACCACAATTGCAACTTTCCCTGTCTCCGGGTCGGAGGCGCAATACACACTAACGGAATCACGACGAAGAAGCTAACAGGCTAACGGGCAAAGCTAACTGTGGGCTAGCGCCACTTAAGCAGTATTTACAGCCAAGTTTGAGTTTAAAAAAATGATCACCATTGTGTAATTGGATGTACAATATCCCTCTTTCTCTTTGTCTTTTCTGTCAGCGTAGTATTTACTCTCACAGGCAATTAATGAGTAAAAAAAGACAACATGCTACGGTACCTGCAGGGGCGCTTATGGCCTCTAGGGGCATGAGTTACTTAGTACTGCTTTTAAGAAATGCAAATGGCTGAACAGACTGGATGAGGAAATCCAAGAGAAAGATATTTTTGAAGCCATTTTTATTTTTTAATTTATTTTTGTACAATGTACCTCATTATAAACAATTTAAACATGTGCGTCTGAGTAATCTGTAGAGGGTCTGCAAGTGGGGGAATCACGTAGGAAGAACTATCAACACTAACCCTCCAGGAAGGCGCTTCAGAGCCATCAGGCATAACACTAGTCACTTTAAGAACTCCTTCGTTCCAACTTCTGAATCGTATGGCATTTGTTTAATAGGATGCTCTTAATGAGTTGCTTTAATGAGTACATGTTTGTTACGATATCTGAGCTGTAGGAGACTTTTAAAAAACGTTATGGAGACACTGTGGATGTGGCGCTTTCTTGTTGCGACGTGAACGTTCTGCCATGTATGACTGTGTGAACCGTGAACTGTGTGTGCAGACAAATTCCCCTTTTGGGATTAATGAAGATGATCTTATTTTATTCAGTCTTACGCTTGGTTGAACAACTGAATCACAACATTACACATTGGCAGCAGAGGACTTCACGACTTGCTGAAATGACTGAAACGGTGTTCTTGATTGCGATTAATTATCAAACCCAATTATCAGTCACGACTTTGCGCTGATTTCCACCACTGTGCGGCCTTTTGATCAGAGTTTTTTGGCTTATGTTTAAAGGTGGCGTCTGGTATTCCGAAGGCCACTGTGCACTCTCTAATTAGCTTCCTGACTATCGGCATTAGTGCAATGAAATGTCGAGATCTGCACTGGTCAGCTGTATGTTTGGGAAGGTCTTGAAAGAAAGAAAGAGAAAAAAAAAACATTGACATGCAAATGATTGTCTTGAACTTTATTGAGCGGGTACATTTAAGTTAATTTGCCTTTGGGAGTGGCTAATGGAAGTAGGCTCCTCCAGTAACTCTTAAGAAGTCAATCCACCTGATTTAGAGGAAGCGAGCGCATAGATCTCTTGATTGACAGAGCTGTTACTCTGCGTGTGACATAAATGACAAACAGGGAGGGAATGGGAGGCGGGAGTTTGGCGATTTTCGCTTTCCTGCTCAGGTCGGGGGGCACTCTCGTCTTGGTCGTACACCAGATGCGAAGATTGTTCCGGTGGAGCACGCAGTCAAGTATTGTTTTTAACGGCCTAAGGGTGGATCATAAATGTTGCACGGGGGACCTCATGAAAAATGCAGCATGTATGGCCCTTCAGCTAAAACAGTGCGCTGATGGACCGCTGGGAACGGAGCATGTTAGTGTAGTATCATGCTAAGATTACAACCGAACAGGGAGTTGACGGGTGGAAGTTAATCAACATTTAGCTGGTATGGGTCTTTATACTAAGTTCTGTAAGAAGCAACGGTATAATCAGAGTATGAAACTCAAATAAATCATAAATGTGCTTAATTTAGACTAATTTAATAACTATTTAATTAGATTTACAAAATAAATGTACTTAAACAGATGCATTACACATTAACATTATTGTTTATGACGTTGTCTGTCGTTTGTGCAAGAAATAGAAAAGAGCGTCTAAAAGGCCTTGGAGCCATGCACAGTCACTGTATATTCATTGCAGCTGTTCAGAGTTTCCATTCATAAAGCTAGCCCAACTAAATGTCCACATGAGCGCGCCTGCACCCCTAAATCCCATCAAGTCTCCAGGTCCATTGTAAAACCAGCTTGTACGACAGCACTCATACACTCTGGTCTCAGTGTGTGTGTGTGTGTGTGTGTGTGCGCTTGTTTGCCCTTTTATAGATGTGTGCGAAGGACCCGACAGAGGGGCTAAGAGTAAAGCGTCAGGCCATAATTGGGTTACGGGGCGCAGTGATGGATTAAAGCACAGCTCGGGAGACGCTGCTGCAACATTAGGGTGTCTGAGATGTCAGGGCCAAAGCGCTCTCATTAATCGCCTCGGCCTGTACTTACTGCATTAGTTGTATTAGCAACTAGGAGTCAGCATTGGGAGTTCTCTCTGAGGGAGGCCGCAATCCTGGTTCTTTTGCCTTTGCTAGCAATGCGATAGTGGTTCAGACAGTAGAGTGGGTCGTCCAATAGCCCAGAAGCCGGTGGTTGGAATCCCGGCTCCCGCAGGTGCACACTGTGACTGCCTGTCAAAAGTCTAGGGAGAGACGCTTTCTACTGCTGTGAGGTTACTCTGTCCTAGCAAAAAAACAACAACAATGTAACAAGTCGATAAACTTTTCACTCTAGTCATTATTTGAGGCTAATCGTAGTGCCTTCAAATACCTGTGATTTGCCTAAGTACACACACACACACACACACACACATACGCACACACACACACACACACACACACACACCTACGTAACCTTCAATCCGTCATCCCACTTCTCAATAACCTAATAGTCCTCTTGTGTGAAAATTGATTTTTAGGAGCATGTTCCATGACCCTGATCCCTGACCCGACTGCCACCGCCTTTATGATCTCAGTCCTTTTTTTCTTCTTTCATTTCCATCCATCTCTCTGCCGTACAGAAATTTACACTGTAGCTGTTATTAATAAGCATACATTGATTTTTGCTGTGTCATAAAATAACATTGCACTGGCCATGTGGGATTGGTGACAGGCTGGCTGGGTTATAGGTTGAGGAAATGAGCTGGTGGTCTGCATTTGCTTGATGGAGGAGGATGGCTATGTCAGGGGTCAGAGGGGAAATGTAGATGAGAATGACTAACATTAGTGATCCTGATGTTTCTCTGTAAAGTGAGAGGTTCATCACTCACTGTCTTCGTTGGAACCCCCTCGTGTTTTCCTCCTCCACCCTATCATCTTGTCCCGTCACTTACCCTTCTCCAGAGGCTGAAGAATATCACTTAATCACAACTGAAGTGTCCCTGATTGTAGTGGTGGCCTAAGCAAAAGTCAGAATGTCCATGCCAGCAGACTGTCTGGTCATGTTAGTGACAGGTCAAACGTAATAGTTGGTTGTCGCTAGATACCAATAGACATCAGCCATGTAGTTGCAGCTGTCACCGTGACAACATGATCATTATGTTGATTTTAATTAGAATTGTACCATAACTGTGCATTCATTACCTCCAAGAAAAAGCTACATGGATTCCCATTGATGACTTTCCTTTGCTGACTTGCATGTGTGAGGAGGTGGACAGGAGTGCGCCTGTTATTGGATCATAGCTGCGGCGCACCCTATTTCCCATGAGCGTCCTTGGGCATATGATCTGCACTAAGAAATACTTGCTCTCCTCCTATTGTTTCTCACACTTACTAGTGAATGCATGTGCACGTACTTGGCCAAGCCATGCACACGCATGCATATACAGGTATCTGTTTGTCTTGTGTTCACATTAAGGGGTTATCCTCCTGCTTGGGGATGAGGTATTAGCTTTCCCTGAGGGAGACTTCTAATTAGGTAATTGACTGATGTATAAAGCAGGTGCATGTATCCGTTACAGCGAGCTCGACCTGTTCATTATTACACACTGACCCTCTCTGCTTCTCGTGCCGGAGTAGACGGAGCCACAGAGAAAGCTGGGAAGAGCTTTCACTTGGATCAGGCCCCCTCGTAATTACACTTTGTGGTTACCTGAGTCCAATCTTTATACTCAGGTCTACAGAAGCCAAACAGTAAGATGTTTTATTAATGCAACTGTCAATGCACAATAAAAGCCCAGAAACATAATTTGACAATCAAATTAACAGAAAAAGTAGAGTGCTTTGGACATCTGTTTACTTGAATTTGCCACTTATAAAGCTTACAAAGTAAGTAAAGTGTATGTATAAAGTGCTTTTCACAGGTAAAATCACTAAGTGCTGTACAAGAAAATAGTTAAGAACAAACAATATGAAAATGTATGTAACAGTAAAGTGACATTAGTGAAAACCCATCAACCAAAAGCTTTCTTAAATAAGAATGTTTTCAGATCCTTTTTAAAAGAGTCAACAGAGTCAGCCAGATGCAGAGACAGGGTCAGGGGGTTCCACAGTCTGGGGGCAACAGACTGAAATGACAGGTCCCTCAGCTCCTTTAATGAGTCTTGGGGACTGCAAGCAGGTTCTGGCCAGAGGACCAAAGAGTGTAAGACCGTTTAAGGCTCTGAAAGTCAGCACTAAATTCTTAAAATCAATCCTAATTCAGGGATCACAAAAATGCAAGGCCATGACCCAGGACAGCTTTCTACTCTCTGCACAACAAGCAAAAACCAAATGAAGTAAAGGGAATAAAATTATAGTTATTATCTGTATGCATCTTTCACAGCCTCACAAATAGCGGTGATAACTAGAGGTGAGCTGGGACGGTCCCAATGGCAGCATGGGACAGGGCAGTTGTCCTGTGGATAGTTAATTGAATTATTTAAAGGGATTATTTAAAATGATTTAGTTTAAGATTTGCAGAATTAAGTGTTGCTTTATTGTCTGATATAAAGTGTGTTACACTTTATATCAGACATTTATATCGGGGGGGGTTCAGGAAGCAAATTGAAATCTGTTATTCACGAGATCAATAGGATTTAGTGTTGTAAATAAAACCACAATCACCAATAGATGAAAATAGCTGCATGCATGACAGGTCCGAGAACTTTTTATCCTCACACATTTGTACATTGACAGCTAAATGAAACTTGAGCCACACTTGGACAGTGAGGGAGAGTAGAAATTCACCAAGTGCCAGCAGGCAGCACTTCATTCTGACACTTTGACGTGGGTGAAATATCTCAAGTATTGGGTTGCTGTTAGGCCTATAGCCGGGGTTATTCACATCAGGAGCCCGAGCGATCGAGATATGGATTGATAGCGGAGACAGGAATTGATTCACTTTGCATGTGTGTTTTTTGCGCACGTGTTGGTGTATATGTGCATCAGGCCTTGCTTTGTGTGAATGTTAGTGTGTGCCAGTCCATTTTAATTCAGGAAGTTATACATTTCATTTTCCAGTGTGGAACTTACATGGGCCGATAAGACATGGGACAACAGCATTCTCAAATTAAGGAAACGTTTATACAATTCAGAAAGTTTCTTACAATGAGCAATATGCATTCATTTCTACAAACGAATGTGCAAAAATATTGTACCAAACTACACAATGCATCATGTCAGCAGTCCATTGATAGAGTGCTGTTATGGGTGTGTATTATACGTAAACTGTATGTTGTGCAATTATAATGGTGCCCTAAAACGCCCTCTCTCCTGTCTTCAGAGGCTCACAGGGATTTGGTTTAGTCATATTGAATGTTTATTCAATCTTTAATCTGATCCTCCCTAATCTAATCCCATCTACACTGTCCACGGACACAGCCAAGCACCCTTTGCACTGCCTAACAGAGGTGAGGAGGTCACTTATGACATTTTTGTTGATTGCAAGAAAGCCTATGTTCCCTTAAAAACAGAAAAACAGATTTCAATATTGCCAAAACAAATTTAAGCATTTTTTTCGGGTCCCAATCATTAAAATGGATTAAGAACGGCTTCCTATTTTTCGTTTCTTTGTTTGTTTTGGCAATGCACATTGATGTCTATGGATATAAGACAGGAAAGTAATTTCTTTATAACAGTGTCACAAAAAGGCAGAAGTCTTCCTAAAAGTGAGCTAACAAGTCAACGGCAGCTGAAGTGATTATTCTCCTTTTTGTTCCCTAATCCGGTTTGTCTTTGTTATGCTCATGTGCTGTCTCTGTCTGCGGCTGCAGGACTAGTCAAATTTATACAGTTGCAATTTCTGATCCAATCGTAAAGGCTTAGCTGTTATGAGATGCTCAATTCATTACAGATGTAGCCACTCTGAACATAATCATCTTGCCTTTCAAAATCCAAGGCAAACCAAATAAATGCTCTGGTCGGCTTGTGTGTTAGATTGGATTGGTATTGATTACAACATCCAAAACAGCAAAGAATAAGCCGCTGCCTCCATGGCCTCACTTAGACACACACCTCCAATCCACCTTATTCTAGCTGAAGATTTAGCCCTGCCAAATTGCTTTTAGGGATTTTAGTTTTATATGGATTTTGAGACATTATCCATTTTTGTTCATCTCACTATCAATTTAACTGAATAACTGAATACACTATTTGTGAGAGTGAATGGTTGTTTGTCAGTCTGTCCCCTGTCAGGATACAGGGAATGTCCAAGTCCTGTTTTTGCTGGGATAGACATGCACAACCCCAATGGAGATCAGTTAGAGCTCTGTCCTCCGTATAACTTTTTTTTTTATGCTCGTTGTGTTTTATTTGTTGTTTTTTGAAGTTTGTAAAGTATATATTAGTAAAAAATGTGAGCATTATTTTAAGTTGAATTTGAGTGACTACATTTTTTACATTTCTGACATTGAATTGTATGTATTTGGTAACATTTTAACAATAACTACACCTCATTTAGCCTTAATAAATGATGAGTTAATGCTTAATTCATCATCACAATTCATTGGTTAAGTGTGACTAACACTTAATAACTACTTAACAATTAATAAGTGAAGTATGTGAAGAACTATTTATGAGTTAGTCACAAACTGTAGTAGTTAAGTAGTTATTTAGTGTTAATTACACTTAACTGATGAAGTTTTCATGATGAATCAAGTGTTAACTCATCATTTATTAAGGCTAAATAAGGTGTAGTTATTATAAAGCGTTACCATGTTTGAAAACAGCATACCTTGGTGAAATTAAGCCACATTTTCAAATACAGTATCCAAAAATATTATTATTATAAATGCTATTCCATTTTACAGAAGAGGGTCCTGAGTTATTGGTTGAGTGATTTTGGGGGTCGCGGCCTGAAAAGTTTGGGAAAAGTTTGGCTACCTTGATTCTTTTCTGAGGTGTCTTTTTTGCTTTTTTCAAATGGCCAGTGCCTGTTTTAGATGATGCCTAAAACAGCAGATAAAAGAAGCCCTAAACCTCCAACTCCCTTCTGAACCTGACCCTTGGCTCTTTGAAACTCTGAACTCCCTTGAACTCACTCTCAACCCCTTCCTCTTAAAAGCACTGTCCCAGATGAGGAAAAGAGCTTACTGTTACTCCTTCCCACTTCTTAGTGACCCTACGAGTTCTCAGATGACAGTCAAGGTAAACTAAAGTACTAATTAAAATAATTTATACAAGGACCAGTCTGTTTGGTCTGATGTTTATGTGATTTATTTTAATTGTGTATTATTAATATTTATAATATTTTACTCATTAAATAAATTAATTATTGACCATTTTAACCACCAAAGCCTCAAAGAGCTATAATTGTAATAAAGTAAAACAGTAAATGTGAACAAGTCAACGAAATTTACTGTCTGTCCTGCGAAGTACATGAATCCTGATAATACTTAATCTAGTGCCAATCCTGGAGAGATAAAAGAGGCTTTTAGAAACGTCAAAACTGTTTTTAGTGCCACTAGAGTCACACTATATGGCTCAGGTGGAAAGTACTATCCTGAGACAGTGAAAAGGAACATGCACGTTTCCAAATAAAATGTAATTATTATTATTTTTAATAATAAATAATAATAAAAATGTAAGTAAGTACAGACAGATTTTATTACATTTTCAAACAGCGTCACAGATGCGCATTATAGTATTACCTAAAACCTTTGCATACTAACTTTTATCGTCTTATTAATGCAGTCTTTACATACTTACTGCCTGATAAATGTGTGCATGGTCATTGGTCTCAATTTATATAGCGCTTTCTCATTTCCAACTACATTAGGCACTCAAAGTGCCTTATGGATTAATGTACTGTAAAAGTAAAAAATATATATTTTCAATAATGGACAAAACATGTTGTTTTGATTCAACATTTGAATTGTAAACATGCATATATTATGCAAATATTTCAGTGTTTCTGGATAAGACTAAAGGTCAGCACACACTACACGATTTTTCCAGTCTCATACGATTTTATAAAGAAGGGGGGGCCACACTACACGACTGGATTTAGTGCGATTATAGAACGTCTGGGGGTTCACACTTAACGACTGAGAATCGTAAGAGCGAACACACTACACGATTCTGACAAACAGCTGATGTTTTATAACACAGCGCGTCTGTCCTCTCTACCGCTTCATTTCTCCTCGGAATTAAAAACTGACCCCAAATCCCAAAGATAGGCCGGTGTTTGTGAGTGTGGGAAAACGTGCGTGTCCCGATTGGTCAACAGTGTCAACAATGTCACAACATCGCAGTGCAAGGCTACTGCTGCTACGAAGCCTTCAACTTGACTATAGTTCTGTCAAATAGAGATAAAAGTCGGTGACATGAAGAAACGGGACGTATTCAGTGGATTTAATAAGAAAAGGAGATGGGCCTCAGCCCCGAGATGGAGGAGGCGGAGGAGACAGCGGAGAAAGCGGAGAGAGGCGAGCGGAGAAAGTGGAAAGAGGCCAGCCGCTAGCGGCGAGGTGAAGCTGAACAGTTCGTCTCCAAACTCAGTAAGTGCCGCTAAACTCTGTTCGCGGTTGAAATGTAGCTTGAAAAGGTGGTTCTCGTGAAGATGTGCTGTTTCGTGTGGGGCTGTGGCCATGAAGTGAGTTGTTTGTGCTGCTGTTATGATAGAGAAATGAAAAAGGAGGCGCTGCGGTGTTTTTCTGTCTTTATTTCACTCTGTCATTGGCCGCTGCTTTCTGTGTGTTCACATTGGGCACAAATCACCCACGTTTCTCCTGTGCGTCCAAAATCGGGCTTAAAAATCAAACATGGTTGATTTCCTGCAACTGTAGTCCAGTTGCGTCTGACTGCTGCCCACACTACACGATTCGAACGCCAGTCCAGTCGTGAACCAT
The DNA here is from genome assembly GCA_007210695.1 of Neogobius melanostomus. Lineage (NCBI taxonomy): Eukaryota > Metazoa > Chordata > Actinopteri > Gobiiformes > Gobiidae > Neogobius > Neogobius melanostomus. The sequence goes on along the minus strand of VHKM01000221.1, from coordinate 2,033,681 downwards.
CCCCACACTACGCGACACGACTCTGTGCAACTGCCTTCCACTAGCCACGACTCGAGAAGACTTGGCGCGACTGAGAATTGTATCAAAAATCGTGTGTAGTGTGTGCTGACCTTGAGTTTCTGAAGCTGAGCAGTAGACATTGTACGTATAGTCACTGGTGAAAGTTTTCTCCCGCTCATATGCGGTGGCTGACCAGACTGACGACAAAACGCCTGACCTCTCCATACCTGTGCTTGTAAAAGCAGCCACAGGGGGCCTCAACAAGTGAGAAATAGAATCCATGTGACACAAGACAGTACCTATAAATATGGTGAAGATCACAGGGGAGCTTAGTGCAGAGGTGGGCAGACAGCTTTTTTACCAGCACGTCTACAACATCTTAAAAAGAGGCTGTCGTGTCATATGAAACCCATAAACTCCAAACACTTCCTTCCTGGCAGGGAAAGACTATCGTACCCAGCAGCACTCATTGTCCCATGTCTATGTGCAGACAGTGTTTGGTTAACTGATGGTTATCCTCAGGCCCTGCAGGCGGCCTTTAGGACTTTCATTTTGTCATTTTTGCTCACATTTTGTAATGTTTAAAGCTGGACTGTTCATGATAGTAATTTGGCCCCCCAAAATACTCACACTCTTCCGCTTAAGCTCTTCTTCATTCCATTGACTTCTGCCGCTGTCATTGCAATACAGAAAGTTAAATTGTTGTATGGCTTTTTGAAATTGTTATTCAGAGGCTAAAAATACACACATTTTGGAGACATATGGAGACATAATATCTTTATAATCTAGTGGTAAATGGTTATTTTGTAAGTTTTAATTGTGGTATTTAAAAACACAAATGTCATTATGTCATTTTTATTGTGATTCACTCATTTTATAATTTCAGTGATTTACATTCCAAAAAAAATAAATAATAATGTTTCTTTGAATTGTGTCTGCACCATGCCATAATATGGCTGTTTTGTTTTTTCCCACAAAAAAGTGAAATGGCTTTAAGAGGGAGACGATTTTTTTTTCTTAAACTAAATAAATAAATAAATAAAATCTAATTTATTAATTGATTTTATTTTTGCACCTCCCTCGGGAGGTTCTCCAGGCATGTCCTATTAGGAAGAGGCCTCGTGGAAGACCCAGGACACGCTGGTGGGACTATGTCTCCGAGCTGGCTTGGTGTCACCTAGGGGTCCCCCAGAACAGCTGGAGGAGGTGTGCGTGGATCGGGAAGTCTGGGCATCTTTTCTGAGACTGCTGCCCCCGCGACCCCCGGAAGAAAATGGATGGATGGATGGTTAAAATCACAAAACAATGGCATGAATACCTGTCTGGGGCTTTTTTGTTTTTCAGCATGTAACAGGCCGCCGGGGAACACCAGTGAGTGTGTGAGTGAGTGGCTAGTGGTGGCTGATGGCGCAGATTGACTGCCTCGCTCCTGTTAGTAGCCCAGGGCAGCTGTAGCTACAGCTACTGTAGCTTACCATCACCATCACGAGTATGGTGTGAATGAAATTGTAAAGCAATTCTGAGTGTCTGGAAAAGCACTATATCAGACATTATTAATATTATAATTTTGATAAGCTGCAAGTAGGGCTGGGCGATGTATCGATATTTAAGATATATCAATATATTTTTAATGAGATATGGAATTAGACCATATCGCATATATCGATATAGTTCAAATTCAGATAAGCTATTAAGTTAACAAAAAGAAACAGGTAATCTCAAGCTGATGTTTAAAAAGTTTATCTTAAACTGAGCGCTTTATTTTGTTATCTCTCTATATATAAATGCTGCCCTTATTTTAGAGGCTATTTTTATTTAAGATATTTTTGTATTTAAATGTGCACCTTATGGAGCTTTGTTATACAGTGTGTATGTTTACATTTTATAGTGAGTTTTCAATAAAACTACTCGTATTTGGCTTTGACTTTGACTTAACATTTCATTTCACAGCTCTCACTTTGCAGAAAAAATATTGGGATATATATCGTATATCGATATTCAACCTAAATATATATCGGGATATGACTTTTGGTCCATATCACCTAACCCTAGCTGCAAGCGAAGGGTAAAACTATGTAAATACATACTTTTGGTTTCTATATAAAAAGGCAAGGGTAAAAGATTTCAAAACAGCAACAACTTTGCTCTTCATGTTAATTTTTTAAGAATAGTACCCAGACACCTAAAATGCATGTGAGTTAATGTGATTTTTTTCCTGAGGATTAAAAAAAGCTTTTCCACTCACCATATTTTATATTTATACAGGATAGGCAGATTTAACCTAATCTGATCTGAGAAAGTCTTTTTAAATTCCTCATCCTTTTAAGGACGTTTGACCCATCCTTAAGTGTCACTGGGGAACATGTCTCGAGCAGTGGGCGATGCACAGCACTATAGGCAGGAGACCCATCTCCAGATCTTGGGGTATAACCTTGGTCAGGATTGCTTAATTGGAGGATTAGCCTGTGTCTTGGGTCTGGAATTGGCATAATGAATTTCAGTTTCAACCTTGGACCATAATTATCAAGTTCTTTGTGTGTACATTACCTGCTGATGAACAGAGGAGCTTGACAGTTTTTGAAGAGATTACCAACTTCTTGTTTGTTCTGATTATGAAAGAGGAGGTGGGCCCCGTCTGCCTCCTCTCCCCCACTCATTATGTTACAAATGCTAACCTTTCATTGGTTTGCCTAATCACTTTTGCTCCCTGCGCTTTCACTTTTGCTTTGGCAGATTTGTTTCACCCTTTCATAAACTATTTCCTTCACTCCAACATTCTTGTCTCACTTTTCTTTACAATCCCTCCATCAAAAGGCTCTGTTGTATTGTGGAATTGAGGGTCCCACTTGTAAACTATTTCTCCACAAGATCAAGCTGAGGCCCTTTCCTTTTCATTCCTTGCCTGTCCTACTTACGCTCTTGTCTGCTTCAAGTGCTCAAGCTGGGGTCAGGGCCCAAGTTAATGGTTCAAAATCTCTAACTAACCTCTCCAACAGCTGTCTCTAAACTCCCCCCTCCAGATTTGTTTTTCGTCCTGGCTCTACCCTTTATTTTTGCCCCTTGATGGGATGAAAATTCAAAAAGAACTCAAAATCTTCCGAGATATTTGTCCTTTCCTCCAACTAGATTTTCAAGGCTTGAAGAAAATGCAGACCGGAAAGCAGGAGAGCAGTGAAACTATAAAGCACTTTTTTCGTCTCAGCCCCTTCCTCTCTTTCCTTTCACTAAATGGAAGAATAAGAAAAGACCCTCCATTGGACATGTCTTTCATTTCCAAACACAGGTTCAAAGGCACTAGAGGATTTGGCCTCTTTGTAAAGGGTTGAGGGTAATGATGAGAGGGGAGGAACAACATCCAATTCCAAACAGCTTCCTGCCTATTCTGGCCAGAGTCTCTCCAGACCCTTGGCTGTTGAGCCTGTAGGCACTAATCCACACAAATCTACAGTGGTTGGAGAAAAGCTGTTTCCAGGCTTCAAGTGGGTGGAAGTACTATTAAAGAAGAGACTGCTGGCTGACTGCAGCATCTCACTGGTGAGCTTTTGGTTCCCTGGCAAAAGCCATATTCATATTACAATGCAAATTACATTAGCACAGTAATATCTGAGCTGGAAAGGCTCCTGTTTAAATTGTTTGCAAAGATATTGGGATATTGGGATATTTGCTGCTGACTTGATCGCTATATAAATAAAGATCTTCTTCTTCTTCTTGATTGTTTTAGCCAATCACTGCTCTCAAACATAGCAAAAGAACAAAGCCCTAAAGTAATTATTTTGATGTTTTTATTTGTGTATATTTGTAAGTACTACAGTATATAGCAGCAAATCTTGTGTTTTCCAATTATAAGTTGTTAATAAGTATAGATAAAGTATAGTTGGCAAATGTAAAACTCACAGCAATACTACCACACACTTGGTCCTATCCCCCAGTGGATTTGAGCCCAAACGTACTTGAGCTTTTCAAGCTGTTATTTCTTCATATTAATGAAGAAATAACAGAAGAGCGGTGAAAGAACAGTGTTTTCCCCCTCCGTAATTCTGCCCGTCATATACAACAAGCATGTAACTTAAGCACATTCAAATATTCAAATCATGCCTTTATAAATAATAGGAAAACGTTTTTCTTGCGCTTGACTTAGCAGCAGAGCCTTAGCTAAGCTTCTCTCCATCTGGTCATCAAACACATTCACTATGTCACCATGCTCCCACCTGCAAAATAATAAACAATCCCTCCATCCTCATTTATGTCCTGCACTGTCAGTCCTGTCCAGCTTTTCACTTATAATTAGCTGTGTCGGCCTTTGCACTCGTCAACTGTCGCGAGTTTAGCACCCAGTCATGAGGCACTCTGACAGATCAAGCTAAGGCCTTCTGACACCGCTGGTGTGAAAGAAGATTCTAATTCTGGATAATTAGCTGACGATGGTCGGGGGGGCATCTAACCAAACGAGTTAAGACAAAATGTCAGTGCGTCGTAAGCACTTAGTTTCTATCAACTCTCGTTTGATTTTCAAAACACTGTCACACAATTCCAGAAAACACGAGGAAAGTACAGTCATGCAAATTAAAATTCCTAAAATAAACTTAAAATTAGACAAACTCAGCAGCAAACTCAATATTTAAAAAAAAATAATTAAAATGCACAATGTGTATTAAAACATTGTGTACAGATTATTGAGCAGAACCTGCACATTGTAGGTATGATGCTATTTATGCTGGTATAAGAAAAGACAAAGACACACTATGTGGTTGTGAGTGTACTACATAAGCACATGGAACTACTTGAAACCAATGTTTGCTGGTATAATAACTGACCTTGTTATGCTTCAAGCTGAAGCGGCCTTTTTATAATCGTATACCGAATCTTTGTCAAGCTAATGCTACTGTTGTAGACGCTTCCTTTTTATTTTAAAAGCACTTCATCAAGGTCAGCAGAACAGTCATTGGCTCCAGCTATACATCTTTCTCTCTGAAATTAAACGGCTGTGGGTTTTCTTAGAAATACAAAAAAAAGAATAAGTGGCCCTGTCAGACGTATGACAATATTCATAACAAAAACCTTTACATGCAAAGGAGCAGAAGAACAAGCCAAATGTACAAATGCTTTGAAAACACTGCACTGTATGCTCTCATAATATGTATATGTATATGTAGGCCTATATGTATATGTATATATATATATATATATATATATTAGGGCAGGGCGATGAGGCCTAAAATCTCTATCACGATATAAAAAAGAATTATCACGATAACGATATATTTGATGACAAAACGGACAAATGACATCAAAATTCCAGCCTTACGCCTGTTTGGAAGATTAATGCAAAGATATTTCATTCTTTTTTTTTTTAATAGCATACTAATTTCCTCACAAATATGATCTACTCAAGCAGTTTACATCCTTCATTTCATTTTACTTTTAAAGCACCTCTCCTGTGTCCTACACAGTCAGTGTTTATGCTGCTCTGATGGAGCTGAGCATAACATATATTACTGTACATTGTGTCCACCGCGATATAAAAAATTACAACAATATCAAAAATGTATATCGCGATTACGATATACGATACGATATGGCCCACCACTAATATGTATATGTATATAATATATATAATATGTATGTAAGTATTGCGCTCCAATTCCAGTGCTCTCTGGAGCTGGGGGAGATATGAACAGTTGGCAGCGAAACAGAGAGGCAAAGAAAAGGATAGCCCACAGTAAGGCCAGCTTTGTCAGCTTTGATTGGAATTTGTTCCATCAGACTTTAAGTTAATTTGTGGGTTTATAAAATGGTCCAAGAAAATTACACTTATATGTAACTAGTATGAACAGCCATAATCTTTTATTCTGTCCAGTTTAGTGGAAGTCGTGAGTGCATGAAGTAATTTAAATTTCACACACAATAGATTTTAATAGATAGACCGTAATGCCTTTACACTGAAATGTAAATTACTTAATGTTTTGTACTGGAGATATATTTTGTAAAGCAAATAGCTCAAAGAGGTAGCCTGGCTAACGCCAGACTGCTGTGTGCGCTCGAATCCTTTCGAACTTCACAACAGCCTGGGGACCATGGCCGAAATTTTCGCATGGATTTGGGGACCAATCACAGGACGAGAAGGGACGGTAAAACGATGACGCACTATTCGACATACAGAAGCTTGTAGTTTGTTTACGGATTTAAAAAAAAAAAAAGTTTATTTACAGATCCAATCTGACAGCAGCAGACGCGACGCCATCTTTCAATCAAGCTTTAGAACGTGTTCTAAATAGTTTAGCTCAAAAGTTTACAGCAGGTACGTCATACGTCATCTGATACCATGATACGATTGGCTATGGCTACGTGCAGACGCATGAGAGACATTCGTAGCGCCCAATAAACGGCTATGGACAATCGTGAACCACACCTCTCCTACGAGAAAATGAATTGGTGGTCCCCGTTAGCCAGGCTATCAAAGAGGGAAATGGGTGTAAAATTAGCACTAGTTACACACTGTAAATTCATCAGAGCCTTTGCTGTGTAACAGTGGGAATGCAAATGTGATCGTATCGTGGTGTTGTTCAAAATACACTGTGTGTCTTGCAACAATGAAAACCGACGCAGGAGTAGTGGCAAAATATAACAAAATGTATTTAATGTTGACAACAACACACACCAAACCTAAAGCAAAGACATAAGGTGCTATAGTGTTTTTTTTTATTTTATTTGACCTTTATTTAACCAGGAAAGTCCCACTGAGATTAAGAATCTCTTTTTCAGGGGAGTCCTGGCACCAGAGGGGTACCTATTGTACATGTTTTTAGTGGTAGGGGAAACCGGAGTACCCGGAGGAAACCTACGCAGACACGGGGAGAACATGCAAACTCCACACAGAAAGGCCCCGTCCAGGTGGGAATCGAACCCGAGACCTTCTAGCTGTGAAGCACGAGCGCTAACCGCTGTACTAAGTGCCCAAACAAGGTACTTTTGATTGGTGGATACAGTTGATCTGTAATAAAAAATAAAATATGATTCTTCACTTTTAGAATGATTTTTTTTAAGGCCAAACAACTAATTAAATGGCAGCTAATGGCTTTGGTGCATTCAGAGGTGCACTAGAGGAAATGACACTACTCCTAACTGTTAAGGATTGTTTAAAACATGCATAAATAAAACAAAACTCCTGGTATATGCTTTTTGATGAAGTAGCAAGTTTATAAAATTGCCAGAAATCCGCACAGAAGTGAACAAGCCACACGTGCAATCTTCAAGGGAGTCAATAATGTAGGCCTAATGTGTGGTGACACTTGGGAGGTCAGATTCTTTACACCAAAGGCTCAGTAGTTAATGGTCATTAAAGACTGTGCAGGCCCTGATCACTGAAGAGGAACAATGTCCACTAATGAGCAAGTGCCTTTATGTATGTGAATGAATGCGTACATATTGGGTACATTCTTATGACACTGTGTGGTATTGTCCAACAAAATAGGGCGTTTTTTTCCTTCTCTACAGCAGTCTAAATCGGATCCACAAGCAACTCCTAAGTCACCTGACTACAGTTATCCCTGAGTATATTCTCAAGCACAGTCACTCAGATCTCTGACCATATCAACACATTTACCGAGTTAACCATCCATGAATGTCTACATCTCAGACTGTGACCCAACATTTAAGCCCGGCGCCAGGGCCCCACTGCTCCGCACGTGGAGTGGAGCCATCCAACCGTGGCCAAGGTGGGCCCCAGTCAAAGGTCTCAACCAGACACAATGACCAGGACCTCTGCTTTTGAAATGATATCTATTACTACTAGTGACAGCAGTTCCATACTGCAGGCCTTGATGCTTCCAGAGACTGACAAGCCGTGTAGAGTGATGCTGATGGCTGTGGGCACAAATCAGAATCGCTTTAGTGCATCAGCAGCACCCCGGCGCCGCTATACTCTCCCTCACCCAAAACCTCTGCCCTAAACGTGTGCCCCTAAACTCTGGGTGAGAAAAAAGAAAACAGGCAGGGGGGCACATTAGGTGAAATTGGTCAAACAGTGAAAGAAAAATACTATATTTCAATTGTAATAATCCTGATCAACAATGTCTTCATTGTCAGAAAATGTCTTACTAATTCTTTTATGCAAAAGCCAATTAGGCTCAGAATGACTTTATTGATCCCCATAGGGATTTTCTTTCAGTTACAAACAGATATCAAATAAAACCCAGGGAAGCAAAATAATCAAATAAAATCACCTTAATGTTACATTTAGTTACCTTCAGTCTTATTTGATTCTTTTGGCCTTCAGGAAAGTTATTCAATACCTGCAGAGCTCTGTAGGAATGGAGCATGGAAATGGATGGATACCTTTCAGGGTTTTTTTTTGTTTTGTTTTTTTGTTGAATTAATCACGTAACCTTGTGCTCAAAGTTAACTGTGCAAAATGTAATGTGCACCTACTGTATATGCAGTGCAGGCTTCAATACGTGCATAGGTTGCAGTATGTAATGCTGCAAAAAGAAAAGAAAACAATAAAACATATTACTTATTTTTTGTGATAAATACTCATATTCCAAGTTAAATGGAGTAAAGCGCTAACACGTTAAGCTAAACTGCACACATTAGCAACATCTGTTTCAGACTGGGCATTTGCTTTGAGTATAAGTGCATTTGTAGTTAAAAAAAACATTTAGAAAGCATTAATAGCCATTACATTACACATTGACTTGCTGAAATGTGTACGTAAAGTTGGAAATAAACAGGGAAGTAGTTTCCCTTGACAACAACCCCAGCACAAAACCCATTGGTCACTCCCTTTGTGGTCTGTGCCAGTTTCAACCCACATCGCACCACTTGTGTTGTCTTTAGATTGAGGCTGAAGCTGAAGACACTGTGGTACTCAGCTGAAAGGCCTCTAGCTACCACGCCAGCACAATCTCTTCACCACTTTTGGACTCGCTTCTCTTGCCGCCAATCTAACTCTTTCTTTGCTTCTTGAAGCACCCCAACCAACATTCATTTCTGTCAGTGTCCATATTCTCTTTTTCAAAGCTTGTTTGCTTATGCTCACAAGACAGTTCTAGTTCGGGCACACGAGGCACAGCTGCTGACTCGGAGGTCCCCTGGTAAGATGGTAAACAGGCACACCAGCTTCTTCAGGCAGGCTCTGCGTGCAGTCAGAGCCTGGGGACACTGTGGAAGTGAGCCTCCACAGGGACAATCAGTGGTTGTGGAAATGCCCTGGTGTGACACCGGCTGTCCCATATTATACAGCACTGTGGCACCGGGTACTCCCTGGGGTTGAACGGCCTCCATATGCACACATCACTACAATGAAGCTCCTGCAGTGAAGGCTACGACTTCTTTTATACCAATGATATTATCCGGCAAGATTTTTCCCTGTGGTCAGTAACTAAAGGTCAGAAACGCTTAATATTCTCAGGTATAAAAAAATGTTGTGGTAAAATATTATATTCATGATGAAAGATTCATACGTACTTATTACTGATATATCACTTAATAATAATAATAATAATAATAATAATAATAATAATAATAATATTTTTACAAATGTGGGGTGGGCTTAAATTAGTTTTTCTTCTTCCCACTCCCTTTCAGTAAATTTTTTTGTGTTGATTGTTTAAATGAAATGAAATGTAAAAACAGTCAAAACAAACTAAAATGCCACAAAACAAGATTTCTGTGGTTTAGCCTGATAAATAGATGTTCATCCTGCTGTCCTTTTGATTGGAGTCTGAGGTGATGTTTTTTTGTTCATGGCCGTACTGGAGCCAGTAGGTCCTTGTATCAAGCCGTTAATAGAAGGAGCCTTGGAGGGTGTGGTTGGGCGGTAAGGGAGCAAGAATCGATAGCTGACATTCTGCTTGGTCCCCTCCTGTTCCTGCCCCTGTACAACAGTTAGAGAAGATGAGGCCTTTAGGTAATGACCGGCACTGGAATGATTTACAGAGCTAAACACACCCCTACAGCAGACAATAGATGCTCACAGTGAAATCACATAACAGTCACCATCCCACAATCGGCTGTGATATAGTTTATTTACAGATCTCGTTTATACATGTGCTGAAAAGCGTTCATTGTGTATTTACGTATGTCAATAATACAAACATATACAATTAACACAAAGTTGTAATTATGACCGATTTAAATATAAAAGCAAACATATGATAAAAATGTAATAAATAAAAATGATATTAATCATCTATTGTTTCAAAACTCAAACTGTAGCACATTAAAAAGATATTGTACAAAATAAAGAAGCTATAATGGCTTTACAGTACAGACTGGATGAATGAATGCTCAATGATATGTTTTTCCCTTTTTTAAATCTGGGAGAACTTGTGTCCCCGGTCCAGAGGACCCACTGTGGCCTCCCCACAGCCAGTGCTTTCTGGCAGGCCATAAAAGATAATTGTGTTGCCTGGGCTTTTTAAGACGAAGCCAACAAGAGCTTCAGGGTGGCCAAGGGGTCTTCATGTGTTTTTAGTGATGTATCTGGATTCTATATTTCGGATAAATTGCAGATTGGACTGGAGGGTGAGGCTGTGTGTTATTTACATCGCATTTTTCACATCTCCTATGCTGGGTCTAACCAGCCCCTACCCTGTTTAGCTTCTGAGATCTGACAGGATCGGCCATTCCCAAGGCGGTATGGCCACGGAGTTGAAATCTGTCCAGAAACAGTGGCCATCCTGAGTGTGAGTGTCGTGACTGGACTCTTTAGTGATGCGTGTGTGGCCCAGTCCAACACATCTACTGGGAGTCGTTGGCCTATAGCACCAGCCCTGCTATAACTTCATTAGGTGTGTGTGGAGGTAATGGCACCAAAAACCAGGAACTCGTAACATAGATCCAGAGGCCCTTCGGCTGCCCACCAGCTTAGCCCACACAGACACTGCACTGGTATGCGCACTGTTAGTGTTTAGAACACTATACCTTACACCGGTGTTTCCCAATCTTTTTTGTGTGTCGTACCCCTTGAGACGTTCATTTACCCCTGTGTCCGTGTAAGTGAAGCAGTGTCCCAGCTGAGAGAGTGCACTATGGGAGTGCCACAGGGATCTAACTTGGGGCCATTATTGTTTAGTTTATATATAAATGACCTCCCATCCGTGTGTGATTATGTTGATGTCCAGATGTATGCTGACAACACTGTTATCTACACGGATGGAAAGGACCATGAACAAGTGGCAACCAAACTATCAAAGGCAATGGACAAAATTTCTATATGGCTGAATGATTCCTGTCTAACACCGAATGTGAGTAAAACTGCGACAATGTTTTTCTCAACAAAACCACACAAAAAAACATATTCCTTAATTACAGTAAAAGGAGAAAAAATGTAAATGAGTTCAGATACCTTGGCATCATTTTAGACTCGAGACTAAGCTTTAAGAAACACATCAAAAAGGTATGCCATACAATAAAATATAATCTGTTTACATTTAAATCTATAAGAAATTCATTGACAATACAAGGAGCTAAAACCTACTTCAACGCAATGATATTACCTCACTTACTCTATGGTGTATCATGCTGGTCACAAGCCAACAAATCCACAATAAAACCTTTAGAATCTCTTTATAAGCAAGCACTTAGGATTCTAGATAGGAAATCACAACAGTATCATCACTGTCAAATATTAACCAAATATAAAATTCTCAATTTTAAATATATAGTTAAGTCAGCCAATCTAAAGTTACTATTCAAGATTGTTAATAATGTGGCACCTCCACCACTAAAAAGGTTTGTCCAATTAACATCTGATCAGATGGTCAGAACAACAAGATCAACAGTCAATGGCCAATGTACCATACCAAAACGAAAAACAGCATTAGGACAATCAGCTTTTAAAACGATCTCAGAATGTAACAAACTTCCAACTGCACTAAAACTATGCAAAGACTTAAATCAATTTTGCCTGGGTGTGAAACAACATTATCTGGGAACTCAAACATGTCAGCATTAAAGAAAAAAACAACAACAACAACAACTACATTTTACATCTGAGAAGGGTAGTGGGTGGGTATAGACTATAGAGGAACAGGTTTTCTCTTTGATAAAATGTTTTTTTTATATATAAAATGTAAATACTGTCTGTAAATATTATGAACTGTATTGTTCTATGCTTTTTGTAGTGTTTTGTAATTGTTTGTCTTGGGGACTGCAGATGGAAATTAGCTCCAAGAGCTAAAGTCTGGTACAAAGCATCTTTTCATATGCTGATTAATGCTCCTGTACATGTCCCTGTCAAATAAATAAATAAATAAATAAACTAAACCCCTTGTCTAGAGGATTCTGCCAAATGTTTCACAAACTGATCAACTTAACTCAGATTATTACGTATTTAGTTCACATGTTATGTTCAAAAACGCAAACATTTTACGGAAAAACTTAATTAAAAAACACTTTTCTTTTCTAACCCTTTTTTTTTTTTACTCTGAGGTGATTCTAGTACCCCCTGCTAAATGCTCAAGTACCCCCAGGGGTCCCCATACCCCTGGTTGGGGAACACTGCCTTACACTACTGGGTGCAGAGACGTGAGGATTTAATGAATAAAAATGTTTACAAGACAAATATGATTTTGATGTGAATGAAGACAAACTAAAGAATGCAATTGGTTTAAAAGTGCTATAACGCTTACCTTTCACACCAGTAATGCAATAACGCTCTGCAAATACAGTCCAAATTCTGCTGACAGCTGGTTTGTGGGAACTGCTTCGTTGAAGTCAATGAGAGAGGAACAAAAAATGTGCTGCTTCTTCAAAGAAATAATATTAAACCCCTGGATAAAGCAACATAATCATAAAAATGTTGCACTCAGAGGTGTAACAATTGATTTCCAGGGGAATAGATTAAATATGTCATTGTCTGTAACACAGTGTTTTGTAAGTCAGCTTTGGCAGAGAGCCAAGTGAGCACAAAGTATAACATAGTCCATATTAAAGTTAATGATACCTCAAACACTCAAACAACAGTATGCAAATGTATCCGTAGTAAGTTCCGTTTAAAAATACTAAAATTGTACATACTGGTTTACCCGCTCCTGTCAACTGGAATTTTGGATATTGAGCGAAGCATGTACATGTCTTTGCTCCATATCTTTGCTTTTTCTAATGTTGTAGTGTCGCAAGTAAGCCAGATAGGACCTTAATTAAATCAGGGGCTCTCCTGCTGCACTGGGACTATCCCGCACATCTATGGTAATACACAGCCTCCGGCAGTGGACAATTCCATTAGTTGGCGACAGAGGCTGGGGCTGATAGCACCACAGATAGGCTTCAGTCATACTACAAAACCTCTCGGCTCACTGGCCTTCATCCTGTTTAGCTTGAAATTTTATAGAGCTAATCAGCAGTGTTTGCACAAGTCGGAATAAATCTGCACCCTGTACCTGGACAGTGCACACACAACAAAGGAGAGCTTTCCTGCTCCTGCAAAGGTTTTTTTTCAAGAGCTGATCAAAGGAGCACAGCTGTGTCATAGCAATAACTTCCCTTGTAATAGCTGTCGCATAGTCCAGCACCACAGTCTAAGAACATATTTGACATTACATTTAGTTCCATTTCCTCTGCACATAGGATTACATTACAGATTAAAAAAACAAACAAAAAATCATAATCTCTATTTGGTATTCTGTTGTTTTTCTAATCCGTATCTATCTAACTCTATATTTATTTGTTGCGTCTCATGAATATTAAATAAGCATTCTCATAATAAGATCAGATCAAGTGACGAGGGTCGAGTGTGTTAAGTCTGCGATGAAACTAAACCTCTCTTGTTTTTATTGTTCCTTTTGTAACCGTCTGCATGTTGTGGGACTGCTCTCTTGCAGCAGGCCGCATGTTGTGGAGAGAGTTGTGGCTGCTGTTTGATCACACTATGTAAGTCTGACCTGTCACTAAGTGGTGGCAAACATGGGCCACACACAGAGACCTGAATGGCGAGCCCTGTAAGTGTGTATGGGATTCCCACACACGGTGCTACATACCTCACAGAGGAGGCAGGTCACAACGTGTCAGAGTGTCGAAGATCTGTAATGGCCATTTAGCCTTCAACAGCCAATATCTGCACTGCTGATTTACAAGGAATTGGCCTGTGTGGTTATAGAGGAGCATTCATCCAACCTGCATGACTCAGGGTGGTGTAGGTACAGCGACCAGTACCTAAAAAGTGTATAGAACTGCTGTAAGATTTTCATGTTCATGTTTGTCTGCCTGATATGCTTCATGTTGATTATGTTTGTGAAGGCTCTCATTCTTTCAGGAAGTATTCATTGTGAGGACGTTTTGCTTCTATGTGCAAAAGCTTCTTCTTAGCTCTTGTGGTGGAGTTGAGAAGAAGCTTCTGTGTATGTAGAAGCAAAACGTCCTCAACTCAACCAACCCAGTCCAGTCGACAGTTTAGCTGCACTACTGTTCATGTTATCTAGTGGGGCATTCGTTGGGGAAACCAGCTCTTACTGGCTGAGTGACAGAGGACCTAAGGGAACTCCAGGGAGTATGACACAGGCCCCAGTGACAGCTCCATGCCGACATGCATGTGTCTCCACAGCCCACCACCCTCAGCTACAAGAAATGAGGAAGATTGCGCACTATGCTCGCCTATATCCATGATATGTTCTGCTCTAGTCAACTTTAATAGAAGCCTGACTCTGTGATCATAGCTGATGGGAATTATGGTGACTTGCAGATGTCATGCTGCAGAGACATTGAAAGTCGGCTCTATTTTATATCATTCCACTACCACAGTTGGTATTTGTGGGCAAATTGGTATAGCCTGCCCTGTACACAGTCGAGTGCTGGGAAGTGTCTCACATTGGTGCTAATGGAGAGTGTCTATGTTTGATGTTTGTGCATCTATTGGTCATGGGCTCCCAGAGTAAACAACATGTCCATGATGGCTCTAGAATAGACTACATACACAAACACATTCTGGCTGCAACCAACTGGAGACCAGAGAGACATTGACATGACCCAGATAATAGCCCTAAAGTCTTTCTTCCACAATTTGATCAATTTGCAGTTTCCTCACAATTGTGCTGTCCCCTGCAGCTGTTTTGTGGACTCTATGCCCGGCCAGGCAGATGTGTTACTGCAGAGGCATTCTGATTTTTCCCCCTTTTCCCCAAATCACCACTAAGCCTCTATGAAGCCTGCTGCCGGACAACAACCTCCTCCTGCTCTTGTCATATTTGTGCAGATGCACACAGGAGAGAAAAAGGCTGACAGTTTGTCTTGTACCATATGCCATGTGGCCGGTTCATGTGGCACAAGTTTAGGCCACAGCCAGGGGCTCTATGTTGATCTATTAAAAATGAAATGTGAAAGAATCTAGCTGTCTGGCTCTTGCTTGCTGAATATAGTGGTTGAGATTTGCCACAAAGAAATTCTTTGATTTTAGACATTACTTGTGAGGGCTCTAGGAACACAACGAAGATTCAGCCTGTCCATGAGGAGCTTCACTCTAGAAAGTCAAGATTACATACACATACATACAACATATCTCCACCTCATTGCCTCGAGACATGTTTGTCTTCAGTAAAGCTCCTCAATCATCAATTCACCTGTGAGGTCTTTCCATGCAAAGGATGGAATTTGGCTCAAGTTGTCAATATGTCAGAGTTTACTCCCATAGCAGCCCAACGAGAGGAAATTTGTTACGAGTGCTCAGTCTTTGCTGTGGTTTGATCAGCACCCTTTGTAGAAAGACAGGTTAGCCACCTCAGGCCACCTGACACATTTTAAAAGTTGTTTGTTTTCAGCTGTCAAAATTGCAAGGATTATTGCAAGTATAAAGACATGTGTGTTCTTGTGCAACACTTGTAAGTTTATTAAACACCAAATCATGCAATCCCATGCATAAAATTGTGTAGTGGAAAAAAGCTGTTTGAAAGAAGGATGTGCAGAAAACATGACAAGAAACAGGTGTGGTAATGAGTGACATTTCATCATCTCCAGCCCTGTCCATGTGAGGTCTGTTTCCGTAGTGTTTTACTGTGAACGGAGCAGAGTATTTGGCCTGGACTTGAATGTACTTTATGACTAGCACATGTTATTAGTAATCATTTAGATTCTCACCTATGTCAAAACTACGGCAACTTATTCCATTCATTTCAATATAGATTGAATTGGATGATTTTCGAATCGTCGGCCATTTTAGCCTTGAAATGTCCAGATGTGTTGATTGCAACTTAATAGTTGCAGACAGCCGGCTGTCTATGCATTGAAAAGTCTTCAGGCAGAAGTGCTTATGTCCCAATATTAAATGCAGTTTGGCTGTGTTTATTCTGAGAGTTTTTTGCTGAGATTTTGGTGATGTTTGATGAAAATCAGTGCCCTGGAATAGAATGTATTTCTGAATTTCACCTTGTCTGTTACACAATCACAGTGTCTTCAAGTTTATGAGTATGGATGGTAATACACTGAGCAGGTCCGGCTCATGCGCACTGTGCATGCACCAAGGTCAGCAACTCATACTGAGGTAATCAAACATGGACATAATACATCATGTCATTACCAAATAGTCTACTGCTGAAACAGCAAAACATGTAACATTGAACACAATTCAGTGCACAACAAGTTACACAACAAACAGTTACATACAATTACATTATAGACAGTGTAGCTCAGATGCCTCTCCCACTCTCATGACCATCTCAGAATTTAGAATAAATAAATAAAACAATTAAAATAAAGATAATGTAAGTTATTTCTAAAAAGTTAGAAAAACAGAATTTATTTTACTCATAAAAACACAAACAAACCACAAAAATAAACAATCTAATTATATTTTTATTATTAAAATGAATGCAATATGTTTCATATACAAACAACAACAAAAACCAACAAAAAACCTTGTTTTGGATTTTAAAAGAAGTTGAGTTTAAAATGTAATTATACATTTAATAAAAAATAAAAAAAATCTTTAGAACTGCTATGCTTTTAACTTATACTTTCCTCCCCCCAGAAACATGCTTTGATGTCAACTACTGTCATTCAACACCCAGCAAATGTGTCACATGGAGTGACTAAAACTCAAAGAAAGTCGTGACTACTTTTGCTTCAGTGGTTATATTACCGCCTTCACCGAGGACACGGTGAAAACAAGGTATTTGGACACATGCGTTGATGACAGAAACAACAGCAAAATGACAGACGCCTTGAGGAACAGGCGTGAAGGGTGAAGGGAGCTGTGCCACAGGTGAAGTGTGCCAAGCTTGAAGATTGACACAGTCTGATGGCACTGGAAGGCACATGAGACACAGGTGAGGGCCAGCACTAGGCTCCTTCTGGGCTTCTCACAGCTGCTGTGATGCCCTTTTCAGACAGATGCACAGGAGGCAAGTTCTGGACAAAGAACTAATGTGTGTGCTCATTTACACACGTAAACACTTCCTCACTCTTCAAACAAGAACATGTTTTCTGAAGCATTGCATATTAGCTATACATTAGGACTGTACAGTCGGGGACGGACCTCATCCAATGCTATCATTTTCAATGTCAATAGAATACAACAAAAAGGCTGTATGACTGGATGATTCAAGCTCCTAAGTCTAATGGTAAAAAGGAATAAAAATTACTTGATTAAATAGTTTGTTTGGGAATGATTTCATGCTGTTAAATGTTATAATGAATGATTCATTGCTGAGTTTGTGACATATACATTGACATGATATCAAATATATAACACTATATAACACACAAAAATACTAATATTGCTTCAGTTTATAAAGCTACACTTGGTAATTTATTGCAAGAGAATAAATCTGCAGTATGTCAAACCCAGGTCAAAAATGGAAACAACATGACATAGAAAAAACTGCTTCCATGCAGATGAAATATGAATGAATCAGAGGTGTGATATTTTATTCAGGGATCTTGGCTTGCATGCGAGGCACCCATCTGTCTCTCATCTCAGTCAGCCATGTCATAAGGGACTGGAGTGAGAGACGCCTGCCACCCAGCTCAGTGTTAGTGCCACTCAGCTGCCATTGTGATGTGTGTGCCCCTCTCCTCCTCCATTAACATTACTCCTGGACTACACGCTTGCAAATGGAAAAGCTTACAGCCGTCCACAAAAGGAAAAAAATAGGAACTTCATTTATGTTTTAGGTGTACATGAACGCGTAAAAGAAAGAACAAGAGTGATAGTTTTTTTTTACAGCCTCAAGCAGACTCGATGAATAAAAATGCTCTGCATATCCTCTTGGAAAACTTTACTGTGTTCCATTTGTTGCTGAAGCTTAGCAGGTTCAGACCACTCTGTCAGTAAATAGAGACATCTCAGGCAGACTGAATGACGAGGTGTATTAGGGGTCAGCATTCTCACAGGACGACCAATTGGATCATGACCCATGAGGGACAGATATGGGCAAAGGATTTAGCTTCAAAGGTCGTTTGGGGGTCAAGAGAATTCTTGCATTCCGGACTCCTAATCCTCACACTGCCGTCTGGAAACCGCCCTTCACTACTTCACACACAAACGCTAGAGTAAAGCGGGTCCATTCATTGAATAATGGGCAAATAAAATAATGTACAGATATGACACTTACACAGGAAAGTGTTTTTATTATGCTCATTTCATCATGTCATTGTAGTTCTTCAACCGAACTAAGGATTTTCATGGATGGTGTGACACTGGAGACTAGGGCAATCTGTCAGGATAACCCAACACCCACTTTTCATGTATGTCAGCATGCAAGCATGTGTATGCACCAGGGAGACTTTCTCCAGGAATCCCCAACCCATCTGGCCATCCCAAGTGAGGTAGACTTCTCGGACCCAGCAATCTGAGCTATCCAGCGGGCCTATGTTACATGCATGGCACTCGGTACTGAGCTGTATTTGTGAGCGCCAAACAACTTCTCCCATATTACATGTAAACACAACTATTTCTTTATGATTAAAGTAGCTGATAGCTTCAGGGGTTGTCTTCAAAATAAATCAGTTAGTTAAAATAGTGGGTCACAATACGTGCCACTGTATTCAGCCAATAAAGTGCAGTTGCATGATAAAAAGTAGGTACATGATAAAAAGAGCTGTTAGGTCATTCCACTTTTTTCAATATACCAGCTTCGTTCAGCGGTTATGCCTCTGATGTGAGGGTGTAAAGCCAGCAACTTTGTACAACTTCATGCCCCTGTGCTGAGAGCTACTGTAGCTGAAAAGAGTTGCTCTGATTAGTGTCACGCCTTTTCCCAAGGTCCTGACGAGGAATAAATACTTACATTTTTCAGCCTGTACTTTTACTTGTGAGTACAGTTTTAGTCATGTGATTGTAATTTGCTACATCTGAAAAAACATCCGTTACTAAGTACAGCACAGTCCTGCCACTTTTTATTGTCAGCAGTTTTGGCTCTTGATCTTTAGGTGCTATAAGGTTATTAACAAAATGTTTTCACCTCATCCATACAACTGAATATCAGGTAAGGTCCTAGAAAGACAAAGACAGAAGGCTGACAGAGGGCACTTGCTTCTGCGGGACAAAGTAAGTTTGCTGTTTCAAAGGTGGCGCATTTAGTGATGCAATGTGGGGATGCAACCATTCCGGTCCGGCACAATGGAAAAGCTGACGGCAGCTTTAAGGTTAAGGTATACTTAAATGATCCCCTTAGAGAAATTCACTCTCTGCATTTGACCCATCCTTCAATGCTGCTGGGGCAAGCAGCATGCAGGGGCCAGGGACTCCAGATGTGGAGCGGGCTAATATAGTAGTAAATTGTGGTAAATTGTATTTTCTATTTAATCTGTGCAAAGATAATTCTGGTCAGACAGAAATTAATCCGAACAGTTCACTATGAAGAAGTTACTAATAAGGTTATTATGAGGATATAACTGGATTTAAACAATGTAATCATTTCTGCTTGTCAGTTTTTGTGTTAAAGACTGATCTAAGATGTGACCGAAAAGTAACTAGTACTTAAATACATTATACTTATGCGCATTGACTTGCCTTGTGTATGAAATGTGCAGTATAAATAAAGTTTCCTTGCCTTGCCTACTTACTTGAGTACATTTTAACATCATTTGCAAAAGCAGATATCTCCGTTTTGGATTTTTTCACAATCGTTTTGGATTTTTGTTATGGTACTCTATAGATGACACTTATGAAACTAAAGTTGTATAAATTTGATTAAGAACTAAATTTAGTGACTTTATGTTTTAGTCCTGATAATTAAAAACACTGCTATGTAAAGAGAAATTTGCAAGCATATGTTTTTCAATGGCACTTATCTGTGTTTGCAAATGAACTCTTCTGGACTTTTTCTTTGTACAAATTTGCTGTACTCTTTCCACCACTGCTTAAATCATTGCACAAAAGTAACTTTATTCCCATTGTCTCTAAAGTGAGCTTGAATGCTTGGTTAAGAAGACCTGGTCGCATTCATAGTGCCAGGCAGCAGCACCCTTGTGTTTGGTCTGGAGATTCCATCCTGCTGCTTTTTGTAACCCCCCACTTCCTTTTCTACTGCACTTTACCAAACTGAGCCAAATAAAACACAGGCTAACATAATGTAGCGGCACGTCAGAGGCGGGTCCTGGAGCACCACTGAAACATGAACCCCTCTGTACCAGCAATTAAGACATGAGTAATCTCTGCTACAGTTTCTTTCCATGCGGTCCAATCCGTATGTCTCCCAGTGTGTGCCCAGCAGCAGATTGACGGATGTGTCCCATGGCTGTGGTGTGCACAGCGGGATAGAGAGAAGTCCCAGCAGGGAACTACATCTTCTGCATTTCAGCCCAGTGGAAACGTACTTGATAATAACACATTAATTCAGATGACAGAACGAAAAACACACACACCTATACCTTCACAACATCCCTCATCTGGAAAAGTAACTTTTAAAAACTACTAAATTAGCAATCTATAAAAGCCACACCTTAAGAGAGAAGAGTGAGCATGAGTCTGTAGTGTTTTGTTTCATGTGTTTTAGAAGGAAATTAAAGTATCTTAATCTGGTAAAAGATGGTATAAACAACGGCAGCCAAACTAAATCTTCCATTTAAGGTCACAGAGTCACTTTTTCCATTTTAAATCAAGTTACATTCCTTTCACAGTTCAGTTACCTGCTTCATTTAGTTTAAGTTATCAAATAAAATGAGTCCATGTACATGTTTGTTGTCCTGAACAGCATTTTAAGACCACATGTCTCTACTGAGATCTAGGTGAGTGAGGAGTGTGCTGGACAATCTTCAATGGTCAGCCGGCCGCAACACAGTTTCACACACAGCACAAGCATGAAGAAGTTATATAGTGAAGCCAGCGACTGAAGCGCTCAGAGCCACTACAAGAGCGCTGAACATTTGACTTTTTATGTGGTATTAAAGAAACATTTTAAACTTAGTACCTCATAGCAGTGACACAAACAGAACATAATTATATGCAGAAGTTTCAGAGGTCAGAGGAACGGGAAGCTACTCTGAGTGACTCTTTATGCTCTCAACGCTGCCAGCCGGCAGGAGGACGCAGCAGGCGCCATGCTACAGCAGTAACAGCTTATGATACTGTAAAGGTTAAGGTGTACTTTATTGTCTCTGTAGAAAAATGTGTCCCCTGCGTTTTACCAATCCTTTGATCCTCCAGATGTCGAGCCAGGCTAATGGTCAATTGGCTGAAGGATTAACTTGGATGTTTTCAGTTGAAAAAAATTACTAGCATGAGCCATTACAGCGTAGTTACATATTTTGTTTTTAGTAGCTTATTTTCTCTTGTCTTCGGATTAGCACACATGAATAATTCCATTGACTCAAAAAGCAGCACTGTTCACAATGAGTACTGCACATCCTTCAGTCGTCAAATATTGCTTTTTTCAGCTGTGCTTGCTTAGCAAAGTCAGGCCCTATTTGCCTCATGCCAACCTGGAGCATGTCATTTATGCTTAAACGTGCTGCTTAGATTATTGTAAGGCCCAGTCCCATTCCTCTCACTTGCTCTGAGAACACTTGCTTTGAGTTCCCTCCACAGTAGAGTCCCCTCAATGAGGAAAGTGCAAGTGAAGATGTTCTCCTAAGGAACGGGACACCACTAGTATGGAAATTTGCACAGAGAACGTGTTCCTTATGTCACGCGCAACATCGACGTATCTGATTTTACCCCAGTCTAGTAGATAGCGGTAATTCACAGTTTATACAAGAAGTACTATTTTCATTCATGTGTGAAAATGCCGGTTCCGGCGTAGCTCCTGCCTGTTGTGTGTGCCATGTTGATTTATCTACGTTTGATAAATCAACGGAGCAGCGAAACAGCAGACGCGTTCGCCGTATGTTTGTGATGGTCGGGATTTTTCAGGTATGTCGTTTTGTTTAATTTTGGCACTTTGCTCAACTTAGCTGCCAACTACCATTGTGTCTAAAAACAAGACGGCCTACACATTCAGATCGTATGGTTTGCATCCAGTCTATTGTTAAATGATTAAACATGATGCATTACTGTTTTTGATAGGTCAATCAATAATCACCTATGTCACATAGAACCTAAACAAGCGACACCTTCAGTCCTCTATCACCACACGAGAAAGGGTTCAGCTTGAGACCATTTTGTTTACTGAAAGCTTGAATCAAAGTCAGTAGATTGAGAACCTGGATAAGCACGAAACATCCGCATGTTCACCGGGGCACACACCCGGCGGTCTGTATATTGACGGGCAGACTCTGGCGAAGCACTCGGCATTTTTACGAACGTCGTCAAATAGCGACTTTCAAACTATAACTTAAAAGTCCTAACTAACATATTTCAACACATTCCAAATGTTTACAGGCTTATTTGCCTTGGCCAGAAGTCTGCTCCTGAGCTGACTTTCTGCGGAGGGGCCTTTTCAAGGGGAGATAGCCATTTCCTCTTGCTCCCTAAAGTATTGGGACACCCTACCCCTCCACGAGAACGTGCAAAATCTAGGGGAAGGGCTCAAATCTAGGGCTAGGGTTTGAATTGCTCTCTGTACTGTGGGCTCGATCAAACCTCCACCTCCGCCTGCAGTTAGTTCAAAACGCTGCGACGCGTTTGCTCACAGGCACTAGGAAACATGAGCACATAACTCTTGTGTTGGCCTCCCCTCACTGGCTTCCAGTCAGCTTTAGGATTAGATTTAGGAATACTGTTGATGGTTTTCTTACGTTTGAATGGGCTGGCTCCACCTTTCAGAGCTTCTGTCGATCTGTGATCCAGGTCGAACATTGAGATCATCCAGTCAAACGACTCTGGAGGTGCCGAAATCACACCCGAAAACTAGAGCAGGCTTTTGCTGTTGCGGCTGTGAGACTCTGGAATAGCCTTCCTTAAAGAGGGGGTATTATGCTTTTTTCAATCACATAGCACCAGTCTATAGCATACTACAATGATGACGTAACCTTCTTTTGGTCTGTATATGCAGTAAATTAAATAACTGCCTTGAATAAAATTGCTCTCTCAAAATGGCTGTACTGAACGTCTTGAAATAGGCCTCTGTCTCTTTAAGAAGCTTTCCGACACGCCCCCTTCAGCACACTGCTGTGGCATCTAAACAACACTACTGTGGGGGGAGGGGGCTCTGCTGAGCTGAGGAGCAGTGGTTGGTGGCTTGGCTGGTGACGAAAGGTCCAGAGGCGTCTCCAGGAGGTGGGGGCGTTCCTAGGAGGACTGAGGCATAGCTACACCTAAAAGTTTTTACTGATTACTCAAAAATATGTGAATGAGCCAAGGCAACACTCCAGGCATGTGTTTAATGAGGAAATGACATAATAACATGATATAAAGCTTGAAAAAGTCGATTTTACATAATACCCCCCTTTAAGTGTTAAAATGGCCTAGTCTCTCAGTCTTTTTGCGCTGGCCTTCAACACAATCTGAGCAGGTCTTAAGTATTGTTATTACTATTATTTCATGTTGTATATTTTATATGCGGTTAGCAGTCATGCTTCACAGCAAGAAGGGAGGTTCAATCCCCCTGAGGCATTGAGGGTTGGTCAAATGCAGCAAACAAATTTCCCTATTGCGACGATAAAGTATGGGTTATATTATTAAAGTAGGGCCAAATGAGTTCAACTCGAAAAGGTAATACCACAATGATGGAAAAAGAACATTACCCGCATTTACTGTTTGTTTTTGGGTTGTGTTTGTTTGTTTTGTTTTTTTGCATTGTTAATTAGACAGTATTTGGGTTGCATTGTAACTTTAGTACACATTATTTGCCTAAAACTTGTTCTTGTGCTAAACGTATTTCTTCAAATGCAAGCAAATTGTTTCTCTCGGCTTAGTAAATCTTCTGACAGAAGGTCTTTGCTTTCGAAAAGGGTGTGGCCGTTAAGAAAGTTGGCATAATTGTTTAGGGTGACATTGATGAGGTGAGAGCTGATTTGTGTTGAGGCTTTGCTCTTCTCACGGTAAGACAGGCATCACTTAAACCCAAACCATGAACATGATGTCTCAACCCACCCTTTACAAACGACAGACCATAAAGAAGTTGCTTTAAATGTGGTCAGGTTTACTTGTCCCGCCATGGAGGGAGGTGTCCTGGGTGCACTGGAGGCTTGGAGATAGAGAGAAACATGTCAAGGTTGGAGGTGGAGTGAAGAAAATAAAACCCAAGATGCAGGACTGCAACAAAACTGGTGATGTTTAAAGGGGGGTATTATCTAAAATCGACTTTTTCAAGCTTTATATCATGTTATTATGTCATTCCCTCATTAAACACATGCCTGGAGTGTTGCCTTGGCTCATTCACATAATTTTGAGTAATCAGTAAAAACTTAGACGGCAGCCATTTTAGGTGTAGCTATGCCTCAGTACTCCTAGGAACGCCCCCACCTCCTGGAGACGCCTCTGGACCTTTCGTCACCAGCCAAGCCACCAACCACTGCTCCTCAGCTCAGCAGAGCCCCCTCCCCGCACAGTAGTGTTGTTTAAATGCCACAGCAGTGTGCTGAAGGGGGCGTGTCGGAAAGCTTCTTAAAGAGACAGAGGCCTATTTCAAGACGTTCAGTACAGCCATTTTGAGAGAGCAATTTTATTCAAGGCAGTTATTTTAATTTACTGCATATACAGACCAACAGAAGGTTACGTCATCATTGTAGTATGCTATAGACTGGTGCTATGTGATTGAAAAGAGCATAATACCCCCTCTTTAATAAATGACGAAAACCAAAATAACTACATGCAATAAATACATGAGGAAACAGGGCACAGGTGAAACACATCAGGGCGAGGCAGGCAAGCAAAATCACAAGGACAGAACAGACATGTCAAAATAAAACACAGGACTAGACCAAAGACAACATACAAAACCAGGGGAACAAAAGACGAATCATGACAAAACATGAGGAATCGCACACACACATACACGCAGCCACACATGTAAATAACATGCTCTGGCACAATTCCTGTCCTCAGACCAGGGATGGGCGTGCATACTCACTGAAGGTGTGAAATAGCTGTAGCCTCCAACTCCTGTTGATGATGACTCCAAAACTTGAGAAACATGTATGGAATTTCTCATGCCTCAGCGGGTTGCAGAGTTCTCCCTTTACTTGCCAGCCACAGAGCCCTCAAAGACACAAATAGACAGAGAGGAGAGAGGCCATGCCATGTAAAATACAAACTATTCAACGTATTACATGTAATCCAAATAGCACTGAGCTACAACATGTCATTAAGGGATTTCTCTTCCATCAGAACGTACCACTTTATAAGACAAACTGTGGTATAAAGCTAGCTAAGGTCTATATTACATACCTCTTATTAGGATCTCATCAATCGGCTGACTTGTTTTTCGTCGAGTCAAAACCAAGCTCTGTAAGCAGTGAAGAATGAATGATCAAGCGAAACAGCTCCGGCGCGGGTGAGGAGATTTGGTTTACAATATGATCAGCATTAAGGAAATTGGTTTGCACTAGCACCGTGAATGCAGGAGAAGTGATTGATGCTAAGCTAGGCTAGCAGGAAGGAAATGGTGAAATTAGCAGCAGGCCAGGCCACAGAGAGCTGTCAACTACTTCCTGGTCAGTGTGGGGTGTGAAGTATGCCTCCACTGCCAACCCACAAGTAGTTCTCCAACGGATTTGTGCAAGCATGCTGGTTTAGCATAAGCAACACTCTTGGTGGGCTTCAGAATGTTTGATTTACAAGCAACCAGCGAATGTCGTGATACTTGAGTATGCTCTATGTCTGTCCGAGTGAAATGTGAGAAGAATGAGATAGTTGTGTGTCGGCCACAGAGCTATCAGGCCTAACCGTGTGTGTATAACCACGCTGAGAAGTGGCATTTGCTTGACCTTGTGACACTCCAGTAAACCACTTTGCTCAACTGTAAAGTATAAAATATAGGCCGCATGACATTCGTTGATCTCATTTCATTCGCCTCTGCCGACAGCATTCGGTGGAACAACACCCAGCAACAGCGCAGTCTTTGGGGCACTGTGCCAAAATTTGATGCATGCCAACAGTAAAGCCACATCAAGCCGGCAGAAGCAGAGGTAGTGTGCAATGCAGTTTAATTAAGCAAGGCAATGGCGGCCCGGGCACCAGGCAAAGATGAACCAGCGATGCCCTTGATACTTGGGTGTCAGCACTGACAGCATTCCCTGTGACAGCTTCATTTGGACGGCTGCGGCAAAAGCCCTTACGCCTCTTGACATGTGCTTTAGTCACCCTGCCTCGCCTCTCCACCATTCTATGTGACATGCACGGTGGCAAGAATGAAGGAGAATAAAGTTGTCATCCAGTGGCTGCAATAACAACACAGGCAGACATAAAAGGACTGGAAAATAAATTATCTCGTCTTGTTCTAATACCTACACCGTAGAAATGTGAAAGCAACAGACTTTTTTATGTTTGTTCACTAACTTGAATTACAATAATATTGCAATAACTGTATTATTGCAATATTTTATATAACTCATTTGACACAGCGCGTCCGAAATTGAATCAAATGATCATCAGTGTTTATGTAAGTTCACTTAAACTACCAAAACTGCAATTAAATCATAAATGTAAGAAATGTAAGAAAGCTCATGCATAAATTATCTTTAAATTATTTTATTTTTTTGAGATGAAGATGCAGGAGAAGTGAGATGGAAAAAAAAGACATGGATTTTTCTCTGCTAATTGGGCTAAATAGGATGTATACAAAAGTAAAGGGAATACACAAGGCCCTCATCAGAGCTGCTGCAGCTTATACAATAACATTAATATAGTGAAACATTGTGCATTCCTTGTAGACATTTAAGCATTTTACCTTCACAAAGAGATTTTATGTTGAAGATGAGCACAACATATTTATAGAAAGTTAAAGTTAACAGAAAGTCAAAATTGCTCTTGAGCAAATTCACTTATGTAGGCTTTATACATACAGCAAGAAAAAAGTCAGTGAGTACGGAAGGCTCTCAATGTATTACATTTTTATTAGGTGTCCATTTGATTACAATGGCGGATTCATCTTTGCCAAAAGCATTAAATCCAAATCGATGGACAGGCATCTTTTGCAAGCACACCGCCTCTCTGAGACCTCCCTCCCCTCCCCATATCCCGTGCCTCGCTTCCTTGATTTATCTGATGGAAGGAATTCGGCACTGGACGCTGGCTTTGGTGATATCCCTATACTGTAACCTTTTCCCCTCGCCAGATGTTGCTCTCTCAAAACACGGCAAGGTCCATCCCCAAATCCACATGCAAACATATCAAATGCTCACTACACGTTGACGTGAGTCCAGGCCGACAGAAGTGACAGGGACGGTGACACAAGTGAAGGGTTTTGGAGGCAAGACAGAGGGGGCAGAAGTGAGCGGAGCAGACAGACAGACGGACGTGTTAGACATATGCTCCGCCAGCTGACGACACCGACGTGACCCGTGCCTGTAAGAGGAGACCGGGGGCACCCAGCGATGATAACTCCCACAAATGTTGTAACGGCTGCAACCTTCACTTCAGCAGTGTTTTAGATCTGAGAGCCCAGACTAATTTATTATATCTTTGCTTTTAGCACCAAGTTTCAATTGCATGTTTTTTTCAATCAGCCTTTTGCGTTCCAACAAGAGATGAATATGGCCTTTAATGGTGTGGCTATAATAAAAGCATAACTGAGTGACTGGTTCTGAAAATGTGTGTCAATGTTTGTCAAGTGCTTAAATTCATGAGTGTGCAAATAATGCTCACACCAAAAGTTTTAGATTTTCTTGTTATTTTATTATGTACATCCGTATATCCTAGCCTGGCATGCCACACTACATGCTTTTTCATAGACATGTAGTCTGGCAGCAAGCGTAATCTCAGCGATTTCTCCGTGGGCATGATTGACAGACGGCATCAACCAATTAGAGCAACGCTGGATATGACGCAGGAACAAACTGCAGGAAGCATTTTCAGTACTAAACAAGGAAGGGATGGCATTCTGCCAGTACAACGTTGTTTCTTATTTAAAACAGACGAAAGAGCAGAAGAAAACAGTGTATCAGTTGCCATCTCTTTAATGTTTTGAAAGAGTGCTGTGACAGCTTCCATCTCTTGTCTCTTGACATGCACGCGATGAACTCCCGCCTCTCAGTCCGTGAGTGGACCGATACTGATAAAATTGGGAAATGATTGTCCAGACAGTTTTTCTTTTGAACAGAAAGGAGGAGTGTCTGGCTGGCCAGGCAACGTATATCTATATATATTTACTGCAAGCAAAAATGGGTTTAAGCATTCTGCAAACAAGAGCATTTTTGCACAGCATTCTTTCTGAATTATTTAGTAATATGTTACATTTTGTTGTGTCAACAAGTATAGATGACACAACTACACACTATTAACTAATACATTGGTAAATACGTATTTAATAATTCATAAACCTTTCACAAAAAATACTCATCATTTGTCTATAATTTAAGCACAACAAAATTTTAGGCGACGTGTAAACAAGCAGCAACCTCCTTCTCTCTTGCTACAGCTGAGTTTTTTATTTTGCCTTTTTCTGCGAATTGCATTTGTGGTTTCTCTGTTCCACGTTGTGTCACTGGATTTGTACGTCTTTGCCGCACAAAAGAGAGTCCATAATGGTTCTGAAGAAAGCAGCTTTTTAATAGTAAACAAACAGCTAGCGTATGAGCTAAAGACATTTGAGACCTACACATTTCTTCCTCTGAAACATGGAAAAGGCACCAAGAGCCCCCACACCTGCAGCACAGTGGAGGCGTCACAAGAGGCGCTACAGGAAACAAGGAAGGACAAACGAGGAGGTATCCGGGCAAGACTCACAGCTAAGCCACACATGCCTTCTATTGTTCTGGCTAATGGACGTGCAGGAGGAATAAGAAGAAGGAAGTGGAGCTGACCAATGCAGGACACCACGCTCTGAAACAGGGACAACCCAGGAGGCGGTGCCTCGTTTCAGAGGATCAGAGGAGACTGAAGGCAGCCAGCCCGGTTTCCCCTACCTCCAAAATCATGCTTGTCAGGTTCGCCCACACTGGTGCTGCAACTCAGTAGCAGCGGCTCAGGACTAACACCAGAACACAATTTCGTTGTTTGGTTGTACAATGACAAATAAAGTACTTACTTACTTAAAGTGATTAGTGTCATTGCTCCCCTCCTTGAACCTTAATGTGACACAGCAGGAAAGCCCTGAATGATAGCAGTGTTTGTTGTCAGGAAGCTTCGTGCCCTAGGGTCTTCCATAATAACAATAATAATAATGGATTACACATGTATTGCGTTTTTAAGCCTGTGTATGGCAAACAGGTCCTTAGTGACGGGTCCGTCAAAGAGCAGTTCAGAAGCCCCTAGTGATGCGAGACCAATGCTGGTTACGTTACCCACATTGGTGGCACTTGGTGCTGGGCCAGGGCGATCATGTTGGGCCCGTCCTCTGGAGCTGGTGCAGTGTGATCAAGGTATCTTGGACTGCTGCCCCCGCCACCCAGCCACAGATAAGCGGAAGATGGCCCCACCACCAACAACTGCATGTGTGTGCAGCATGAACACACGTGCATACTATGGTGATCCCACATTTGTATCCACATCTGCCAATATTTGTCACTTCTAGCACAAATAAATGCTTGATTTAATGCACTGAAATTGATTAATCCCTCCCTCGCAGTGCGAGGCTGTCTGCTACTCTTCAGACCCTCTCTATTGATACATCTCCATACTGTCATTATCTTGTCTCTTCTGGAACCATATAGATCTCACAGACGCACTCAAACATGATGGTAAATACATTACAAGGTAAAGAGTGGTAGCTGGGGATGTTGTCCTCCTTGTGACCTCTTTCATGACACAATAAGCCCCAAACGGCAGACATAACGGAGGATCAAGTGCTTCAAAGTGAGCCAAATAGTGATATAATCCAACAGGCCTCTTCCAATGATAAATGAGAGTTGTAACAGGAAAAAGACAATCTTGTAACCAAGATGACACCCGACACCAGAACCCAGCCTCATAGGTCCAGTACATGTGTCTTTAGTAAACTTTAAAATTAATCTTGCTCTTTCAACCCGTGAAAAAATAAAATAAAATGATGAAGTCGACTAGACAATTGTATTATCTTAGTCAAGGAAACAAAGTTTACTGTCCAAAACGCAAAGTATCTATTTGAGGCAAATTCAGGATGAAAGATATGAGGCTAAGTCTGTTCTGTTCTGTTATATGTTTAAGGCTGTTGCGCAAGCATACTAGCTTTACTGTCAAAAAAATGTAAGAAAATAGCTGGAGAAAAAATAAAATTCTAAGCTATTTAAATATATTTTTGTCTTATTATTGTCTTAAAATGCACAGTCTTAAGTTGGTTCTCAATGTTTCCTGATTGTTGAAACATATTTTTCTGGTCCCGCCACTCAGGGATCTAGTGCACTGGGCACTAGACAATGTACAATCCCTCAATTAGCTCTCCTTGCCCTGTTACCATGGTGTTCAGAAGGTTAGCCTTTCTATACTCCACACAATATGCCCTCCTTTTCCAGGGCTGCATTGTGACTGGGCCCGTTTACCTTGGTTATTTTGAAATAATTCATGTCCTGCACTGATGGAAACAGCCCAATTTGCTTTTCCTTCGCCTTCATTTTGGTGGGAGGTAGAGCTCTGGAGTGTTTGAGAGGTTCACATGACCTTCGGCTCTGCTCCTACACTTCGGCTCAATAAATGCTGAGAGCTGGGACAGTTGTGCAGTTGTTTGCAAACACCTCTGCATTTATGTGTGTGCAACAGGGATGATGTCTGTCACAATGGTCTTCAACGACGGACTGGAAAAGATACACGGACTGCAATAAATGTACTGCATGTTATTTTGCTCAGTAGGTCAGAAGGTTCTTTACAGTATATAACGTACTGAAAGCTATTTTCTATTTTCGTGAACAACCTTCCACAGGTTCAACAAATGAATCACTCAATAAATCTGTCAGCTGACGATGCTGTACTTTATATTTTAATTCAATAAAAACTCAAATGGTTGCATTCTTACAACAGACACCAAAATCACTGGATTCATTTCATTTTCGAAAGTATTCATTTTAACCGCCTTCAGGATCTTGAGCAGTTTCTCTCAAATGGAGAGCAGGGACCAATACAACTCAGTGATAGAGAAATCTCCAAAAGAAAATTGGCAAATGTTGACATTGATCATTATTTGGAAGTGATTGGATTCACAAACCTGCCACATACATCTTATGCCTAAAAGTCCTTTTATCTGACCAACATCAAGCACTTTGAATATTGTCTCCCCTTTTGGACACCTTTTTGAGACAATAATTTGACCTTAGTTTGTATGTGTTGAGAGGGAAGATGTTGTTTCAAGTGGATTGTTCTAGTAATAACACAGATATTAGCCATTAACCAAGACAAAATAAGCATTTTGACAGTTTCGCTCTTTATAATGTTGTGATGTCGCACAAATGCAACCTATTCATCGATAAGTATTCGCTATGTTACTTTCGCATATAAACAATAGGACACTGACTTTATTTCAGTTTTAAGGCCCCTTCTGACTGGAACAGATCACCTTTATCCATTCGATCCATCATTAACTATTATTCTTTTGGTTTATGTACATTTTCACACTTTAATAATTATATATATTTTTATAAAATATTTGTACATTTACCATTGTGTAGATATTCTATTTTGTCATTTGTCTCAAAGTTGCTTTTTTTGTTGTTTCCTTTTGGCTATTATTTGTGTCAAACTTATTTTCAAAGGATTGCAGCGGGTTTCTCCTGTTTGTGTGACTGTCAAGATGTATGTTATGTTTTATGTACTGCAGGATCTTGTTTTTTGTAATCTGTGTTTTATGTTTATGAACCCGCTCGAAAAATGTCATTAGATTAAATCAAAAAGTGGAGTCGTAGCTTTTTCCATAAAAGATGGACCAATTTCTCAGTCGTAGAGCGTTCACACACCAATCCAAAGGCTGGACAAGTATGAGAGGTCATGGATGTATAAGCACATGGCTGTATGGCATATTTACATGCATGTTCATTTGCATGCGAGGCAATAAAGAATTAGTGTTTGAAATGCTCAATTTAAGTTGCAGTTTTGACAGTATGCTTCTGGAATCTTGAAAAAGTGTAAAATGAATAAAGATCAATGTACAATCGATATATATGTATCTTTATATATCTGTATATAATTATAATAATTTGTTTAGAGTTTGCTATCTCTTTATTTACATTTTGACTTTCTTTTTAAACTTTCTTTGGTAGGATATCTTATTTGTAAACCTTTATCTTTACAAAAGTACAAATCTGTGTGATCAATTACATTAGTCACTTAATTGAAACAATATAAATAAAGTTACCTGAATCAGCTTTGAGAGTGAGTATGTGTGTGTGTTTGTTGTATACAATTTATCCATTTAAACGTGCATTAAGTACAGTTACATCTAACATTCTTTTAATTATGGTTGCGTTATTTATACTGTTACGTGGAATAAAACGTCATATTAAAGGGAAATTTTCACAAAAGAAGTTTTCGTTTTCTTGTGTCCCGCCAGCCCGCACCTCAGCCCCTCCCCCATGCATTAAGCCTGTGCTGATGTCACATTGATTATGCTGATCATAAACTGCTTTTGTTTGTCCCGGGCCGCTCCCGTCACTCATCCATCTGTGGGAATGAGGAGAACTCACACTAAAAGCCAGCGTTTTCATGTTTCCTGCATTTTCAGGTCACATTGCACAGATTCACAGTCCCACCGGACGCCTGTGTTATCCCTTCCGATCTTCGCGCTCTTGTATATTAATTGCTTTTTAATGTTCCTCTTCTCTCCTGAAAGTTGTCGCATACTAACAAATCAACAATAATACGCTTCTTTTTGCTGCGTTCGCGGGCCTCGGCCAGGACTAAAAGGGTACAGTCACTGAATAATCCATGCGTCAAGTCGAGGCTCTAAGCTTGTAAAAGAGAACTTGTAACAGAAGGCCATTTGGCTTTCTTTCCACTTTTTTTCCCCAGTGTCCTCCGCTCCAGCTGCGCGCATGTCACAGCGCGGGGACTGCGGTGTGAGTAGGACGGCGAAGACGCTGCTGATCCAACTATTGCTGCTAACGCACTGAGGCATCTTGTGACGTGACGTTTCCCTCTTGAGCCAAAAAGCAGGAATTAGAGACAATGCCATTCATTTTTAATCCATGCCATTATGTAGTGTTCTAAAAAAACGCATTACCCTTATTCACCGTGCCATATGTTCAAGGCAATTGTAAGTTAAAGTTAAAAAAAAATGAGCGTAGCAATGTTTTACGGTCACAAAGCATGAAACCTGGCCTATATTTTTTGCGACTCTGAATAAAGGATTAAGCCAAGTTCATAATTCTCTTTTTCAACTCAAATTACGCCTTGTTTTTGTGTCATAAAAGCTGGGCCAATCAGGCTAGGATTTACATACCGACATTTCTGTTTTGTTTTCTGAAAAAACGTTTCAAAAGATCGGAATCGCTTTCAACAGGAACATGTGTCTATACAGTAAGAAGAAGAAAACGTAACTTTTGATATAATAACTTCATATACAGAAAACATGAAGAAATGCTGACTTGCTGTAAGGAATCACCAGTAAGGTCGCTTCTTCAAGAGAGGAAACTGACCTAAACTTTTTTTTTTTTTTTTATGAGCCAGCGGTGTCCTCCCTAAGCAAGGAAGAAGGCTGGCATTTTGACAACCACATGTGCAGGATGAACGATGGAAGTATATTGGACTAAGAATAAGACCATTGAAATGATTACACATAGAAGGATACACTAACTTTGTCTCGATGGAATCTATTTAATGACCTGACTGGGACTCTTTATTCTCTATTAAAGCCTCAATAAAACTCACAATGTTCCAAACATCTCACTCGTTGACTCGTTAAGCGGTTGAGAACACAACTATGTCCTGAAACACTACCCTTGAGTTATTGTCAGTATCAGCGTATAAAATAAGGTTCCAAACAATTGGTTACAAACTGGGAACAAATGACATGCCGGGTTCATTTGTAAGGCTTAAGCCGCCCTTTGACATTTTGTGCTTCAGTAGCCTGCAGGAGAAACAAGAGCTTAAGCTGCTCTAACCTACGACGTGCCACTGAGTGTAACCCGATGCGTCTCCCCAACACACAGGGGAAGCAAACAGCGCACTAATCAAATGTTCATATAATTTGTTAATATACAAGAGGTCAAAAGCAGCAAAACGTCATTAGTGAGCTTACTGTAACAGGGGCCATTACGACCCTCTTCCTGTCACTGCGAACGATCAGTGTTGCCTGTCTGCCGCACACTCTGCTTCTGTTTGTACTTTCTGCCTCTGCTCCTTCTTCTTTGTTTTCCCCCCCTGCAACAGTAAACAACCTGCTTCTTAATCTGCAGATCATTTAGCAGCTTTTATTGTATACGTTCTGTATAGTCTTGATGGCCTGGCCCTCTCCATTTATTCAGGCCTGGAACAGTTGCATCATTGGTCATGGATTTGTATTTACAGCCAATAGGTAAAATACAGTAACAGTGGCATAGAAATCAAATCAACAAACAAACTCTAATACAATGATCTAATTTCATCGCAGAGGTCCTTGTCTTTGGGCCGACAGGTTTCACCGATGGACCACTATCTGTGAGAAACCGAAAAGCCAAGTTAAAGCCCCTTGTCCATTCAGTCCAGAGTATAGGGTCTGTTGCGGTGAGAAATGCGGCGGGTGCGAGGGGGTCATCAGCGAGTGTTTGGGGCTTGAGTTACAGAGCCAGCATCTGCCATCCGGCCATCAGGCCCTCATATCCATCACTGGCCCATGGCGTGGTGCAGCCCGGCGTTTGTAAAAACACCCAGAGGAAATGGAGTCTCTGGGCCAGACAAGAATAAAATTAGCTTGATGACTAAGTTCCTCCTCGGGTCCCGGTGGGAATAGAACTCTGCCATTTGTTTTCATTACTTCCCTTCGCAGCCGACGCAGGACCACTCGGGCTCGACTGCGGACGGTTCGGGGAGAGTGGGATTGCAGCGCTAGTGTCTCTCATCGATATATACGAAAATATTGACTGACCATATGAAGATACAAATCAACACGACAAACCCTCACAGAATGTTGACCATACCCAAAGCTGGTCCCATCTCTCAACTGCAACAATCGGCTTCAAATGATAATAATAATGAAACAAAAGCCTAAATATGAAATATCCACTGCAGAAGTTACTGTTTGGCTGCAGCAAAGGGCTTTAATCAAACAAATCCACTCATAAACCCCGCACTTTGATTTCCCGCCTGTTCCTGTTCACTCTTGGAGGTGACATTACTGTTGGAAATGTTCCACCACCCCTAGTGCCATGCAATATTGGCTTTGGCCACTTTATTGCATTTGCCTCGGAATATCTAATAAACACACAAAGGTTGTAAAAATTGATTCACTCACAAATGAATGTGTTTTCATTCATCTATAGTGCTATGACCTAAGCAAACTTTTGCCGTGGTATTGTGGTCGTAAAAACCAGCATTAGATTTTGTTTTGTCACTTTGCGGAGAGGAAAGAAACAAATACATTTCAGATAATGCAGTGACATGTGGGCGAAACACTGAAAAAGTATATTTGGAAAGCCTTGCCCCGTAAAGCTTTTATTATAATCAAGATAATATTTGAAATTGGCAATAACTAATGATGCATGCCTTCAATCGTGTTATTATTTGACCTGTATTTAACTAGAGCACAGTTTTTTTTTTTTCCATCATTTTATTTGGGCTTGGGGAGGCTTACTGTGTGGTTGCATGTGGCTTGTTTAATATTCATAAAATGTGCTTGCTGCAAATAGAGAGGAAACCATGGCCCCTTTTCTCTACAAACATAATCCAGGACATTTTTACAACTGTGCCTGATGTATCTTTGAAAACACTGCTTTGGTCCACTCCGCACACTTCACACATAAAGTGGAGCGAGATTAGTTCCAGCTTTTACCCAGTGCGCCTGTTAGGAGTGAAGTGAAGACATCTTGTACTTCTTTAAAGCATGTAGCATTAACACCTTTGCCCCTTGTGTAAACCTGGAGTGCTGACCCACAGCGAAGAGTAAGCGGCCGCTCCAGAGTGTGACCCAGAAATGTAGCACTCGCAGCGATGTGGAGGCAACGCTCTGTGAGGGGAAAGTGTGTCTTTATGAGAGAGAGAGATTGCACTGTGCCTTGAAGTCGAGGTGGCAAAGTGGGTAAAGTCTGGCAGTGTTTAACCTTACTGGGCACAAGCTTTTAAAGACAGCATGACCTGGATCTACAGATTTAGTGCATTTATTAAGTTATTGTCATTGGCTTAAAACAAAAATATTTACAGAAACATGTATCAAATTCATAAAAGAAAAGGGGTGCTCATTAAGTATTAATAATGCATTAATAAACATTAATTAATAAACATTAAGAAGTAATCTTCTTATGGGTTACGGGTTATGGTAGATTATAGGCCATGAACAACCATATTATTCTTGACCTATTAGCATGGTAGTTGATAA
The DNA here is from genome assembly GCA_007210695.1 of Neogobius melanostomus. Classification (NCBI taxonomy): domain Eukaryota; kingdom Metazoa; phylum Chordata; class Actinopteri; order Gobiiformes; family Gobiidae; genus Neogobius; species Neogobius melanostomus. Next base: position 1,996,800 of record VHKM01000221.1, on the reverse strand, counting down.
TAGTATAATAAGAAACGTTTTAATATCTTTGCAAGCATATTACTGGCATATTCATTACTAATGCTTATTAATACCTTATTAATACTTAATATGAAGCGTTACCAATATTTTTTTGTGATATTTGCAAAATGCTATCTCTGACCAACCTTTGATCAACAGGTTGAGCCTCAACTAGTATCTACCAGCCTGCACTGCAGAAAGACTTATTTTACTTATTTCTTACTCACAAAGAACCATCAGAGAATGACTTCCAGCATGTGTTACTTTTGCCTGCTAAATATCGGGCCATGATTTTAGTCAAAGTAGTATATTTGTAGACTAAAATTACACTAAAACTACATTAAAAGTAGTTGATGAGACTAAAACTAAAGCTTTGACCTTTTAAGAGAAACTCCATGATACAGACAAATGATCAAATATGTGTGAATGTATAATAAAACGTAAATGTAATATAAAGCTTATTAAGCCGACGAAATCTACATGGAACTTTGGACACTAAAATACTAACAAAAATAATTATTTTCTAAATCTTGACTAAAACTCAATTAAAATATGCTGTCAAAATCGTTTGTCAAATGAATCCGATTAAATATATATTTATATTTTAGGCCCAAACGATATTATGAAATGAAAAAAACATGTCAGATATAACCTCCAAAAGAGCTCAAGTAATAATGTACAAGAAATGTTTCCTTTGTTTCGCTTTACGTTACAGCAGAGCAATAACAGAATGGAAGTAGCACAAGAGACAGCTCTGTGTTTACATTATCACCAAGGAAATACTTATCAAGTTCCAGGTAATTCACACTGTCTTTGCAGGGTAAGGGCCAGGATTAATCATATAACTCTGAAATAAAATAGGGGTGTGTCCCGTTTACATGTAAATACCATGTTATTACACGTTTAGGTACCATACTGTATTGTATTACCGTGCTATTATACTGTGCTGGAAAGTTATTTGCACTGTAAAATGTACTGATTCAAGTCCAGCTGGATGTACTGCTGTTCTACATTTTGCTGAAGGCTAATTTAATAAGGAAAAGTCATGCACAGTAATAATATTAATGTATTTTACCACCTCAAAAGACGCATACAAGTATCCTACTACAAAACAGTACAATGGTCTTTTCTTTTTTTTTTTGAAGTGCATTGATAAGAAGAGAGAGTGCAGGCCACATCCGAATCACGGTGACCTCACAGAGCAGAGTGCGTTCAACAGAGGAAGTGATTTTCTCTAATGTATCTCTGCATTGTGTCCTTGTCCACCCACAGCTCCACGGGCCGTACTCTCACTGCCAGGGGTCCCCGGCAGGTCAAGGAGAGGGTGCCCGTTTATGTCCCCACATGTGAAGGGGAGGACAGGCGAGAGGCGCGGCGAGTTTTTCTGGTAACGAGGAAGTCAAATAAAAGCTCAATTTCCCCGGCTAAACATGCCCCCGGGAGGAGTAAGGGAAGAGAGAGCGGGGATCCGAAGACTGAGAGGTTGTGAACTGACAGTGGTCCAAATTTACAGCCAGCCAGCGCTAAGAGCCCCGCCATGCTTATTCCTGCAGCCAGTTCAAACAAAATGCAGCCATGTTTCAATCAGCGACATCCTCTTTTTTCTCTTGCTCATCTGTGAACCAAGGCTGCTGGCTTTCCTTTTCTTTTTTCTTCTTTTTTTTTTTTTTACACTGGAAAACCCCTATTCTCTTGTGCTGAAAGTTGCAGATAAAAGTATGTGCAAACACAATGATAGGGGATGCACTACTGTATACTCACATCAGAATATTTTTTTATGATTCAAAACCGGTAAAAGGTCTAAGAAAAAAATACACCGTATCCATTAAAGTGCATGTGACACATTAGACACACTTTTTGCTAAAACACAGTTAACACGATTATATTTAAGATTTTGCTAAAGATTGTACCCAGTTTTCTTTAGTTTGACCATTTTTGTGATGCTTATAGTTTCACTTCCTTATTGGACACCGACAGGAAGTGACATCGAAGAAGGTAAACAATTTTAAACGGTTGCCGTGCCAACCATGTTAAGTCAATGGGAAATGAATGGAACGTTACCTTCTTCTAGGTCACTTCCTGTCAGCAGCTTAAAAATTCAAAAAAATTCAAAAAATTCAATTCTGCCCAACATTCCTACATTCAAATGGCTGCTTCACTGAAAAAATGACTGATGAACTTGCAACTGATGTAAGTCATACTTTCAAGAGCATTAATATCTGTCATATGCGCTTTAAGGGAATTGGTGGAAATTATGTGAAATATTTTCAGGGTGATGGGCGACCGTACAATTGCACTCAGAACAAATACGGATGCGTTTCGTGGTACTTTTTGACTTTTCAACACAAATGGGCAAATCCAAAAGCGAAAATACACTGTCAATAAATGCATTTGTCCAAATTCCCTTTGACTTGAAAAATCATACCGAGCAAAAGCAATAACAGCTGCTCCTCCGAAAACACCAGGCGATTTTAAGTGAAAACTAAAACTAGGACATGAGCACATAAAGTGAATAAATGCTTCCCCTGCAGTGTGTAATGCATGTTTGATTGCTGGTTGCGGTTGAGACCCTCGGTAACCCGATCTGCTGTTTGATTTGGGTTGAAATAAATGAGCGCAGCAGCATGGGCCGGGGTGACGAGGGGGAGAGAGTGGCTGTGGGGGCAGGTATATGGGGTCAGCGCAGTGTCTTTTTCATGTTACAGATTAGAAGCAGATGTCGCTGGGATTACACCAACAGTGTCATCACTCACCCCTCCGTCCCACCTTCAGACGCACTCACTTATGTGCGCACATAGTTTCACGTGGGCCAGCCAATGAAAGCCGCAGTGAGGTAAATGTACATGTTTATTATTAGGTAAATATTTAGAATGATTAGCATTTGTCATATTAAATCAATGCCAGTGTTTCTCGGCATGGGTTATGTGAGGGCAACAATTTAAAAAGGTGAAACTGAATACTGTATGAAGACGTTTTAAAAGGAAGAAGGATCATTGAAATATCTTTAGCAGTAAAAAGGTATTTGAGTTTGAGAGTGTTTAAGATTTATTTGATCGTTTTAGTTGAGCACATGTTAAATAAGCTGTGTGCTCCAGATAGGGGTACTCGGAGTAAAATGAGAGGGCCAAGGGGTGCGGGAGATAACAAAGACTGGGAACCACTACACTGTACGGTACAACCTCCACACCATATGTAGAGTCTGGGAAACTGATAATATTCATAAGATCATTCATTGCATGTTGCCTTAATGGTAACAAATGTAGGAAGATTTTTGTTTGAAGCAAAATAGTCCATATTATGATCCTTAACAATTGTGAAATGCTTTCAACTGTGTTACATTTGACAAGAAAATTGCATAAAATACTGTTTAAATTCCACTCTTAAGTTAATATTATGTGCATGACAAAACTATACAGTTATAATTAATCACAACCACTCTAAAGGGCTAAACAAAAGAACATTTTCTGGCCCTCATCTTTCCAACTGACTTGATCCTTTTACTGACAGGCGATCAATGGGTGCATCCAAGCTGTTCTGTGTAGACAGTGGGGAAAAAACAAAACTCATGTTTGGATCAATCACACAATGACAAAATCCTAGATGTTACTTTGAAGTGATAAAAACATTTCCTAAATACTCCAAAGCACTTTGTGTCTGCTTTCTCCCCCCGCCCCCCTCCCCACATAGGTACCAGCAGCCTGTTGACCTAAGCCTGTAGCGGTGCTTCTGTCGTGGAAGAGAAATGATGCTGCTGATTAGCTGTGCAAAGAGTGTCTCAAGATTGAGACCCACGGGTCTGGAGAAGGTCCAGAGAGACAGGAACATGCAACACTGTATTTGACAGACAGGAATGAGCTTACACTCTGCTGCTCTGTGCTTGACATCAAGATGTAGTGGTGTTTGTTACTGCTGCTGCACAGACAGCAGCCCACAGGCCTCTTTTAAAGACGTTGTTTTTGCTAAAGGCTAACTCTGAGAGAGCCTAAGCACTGATACTGTGTGACAGCAGCCACACTGGGGCTGAGAACAGCGGCACATCGGGAGCAGCTTTTGTTACTCTGACCACTGTGGTGCAGATACAAGCCTGGCAGCCCTGTTCTGTGCACCCGCAATTTGAACCAAATGTCAGAGGTTACATGAGATCAACCATCGCTATAGGCCCATGAATGCTCTAGTACAAGTGAGTCCAACCATTTTAGTTACACTGTATCAACTATTGTAAGTCTGTTTCTGTCCTTAAATAATAGGGAACCACAATGTTAATGATTCAATGGATGTGTTTTCTGATATTGAGAAAGAAAGTCATCTGTGTGTGTCCGTCACCAAACCAGTATCTAAAAATAAATGACAATAAAGGTATTTTTCATATAACTCTATAAACTAAGGAGATTCAATTGGCTGGTTATTTGACAAAGAAGACAGAGCTATTTCACTTAGAGACTGTGTAATAACTGTGGAGAGGAGAATAATAAACGCTCCATTATCAACTGGGCATGCCTCTATAGCTGCTGTAAAAGGCTGGTTGCATGTGAGGAAGAGGACATGAAAGCCCATAAAGTGTCTTGATAGTGCGATGTGTGTGTTCTGAGATCAGAGAGGAGACGGCTCAGGCTCCAGTCAGTGTCCAGAGATGGCAGAAGATTTAGAGGTGCTGCTGCCACTGCACATAGACGGTCAAGATTAAAGAACTTAAGATGGTCGGACATTTACAGAAGTTCAAAGTTCACTATAACAGCTTTTCTTCAAAGGCAGATTGGAGAGTGTGGCACTTAGAAGACACGTAAATGTTAAGTGTTCAAAGAGTGCAAGGTCTCAGAGCGACAAGTGTTAGTATTATGATGGGGGAAATCCATGCTTGTTTTATTTTCTAGAAACGTGATACTGAAAGTGGTATTGGCACTTATAGTTCAACAACAATAGAGCCAACACTTTTTAAAGCTACACGTTTGTGTATACACTTGCAATGATTTAAATTTAGTTTCAAAGTGTAACTCTGTCTTTTATCTTCTCCACTGCATGGTGACACCGTCCAAGTCCAGAGTGTTTTCTGAGAACAACCCTAGAACTCAAGAGCCTCCTCTTGATTGGGGCGGCTCTCAATTCTCTCGACCTTTCGTCCCAGAGATATAACTGAACCCATGTCCGGAGAATCCATTCTTCTGATCTAAATTAAGTTCAAGTTAAATTATGGCAATGCTCCAGTTTTAAGTCCATTTCAACTGGAGTGAGTGATATATGAAATTACTTTATGTTGTGATCCCACGAAAATAAAAAGAACGTTCTTGTTACATTCATTGCATTTTACATGGTTCCTACTAACAATCTATCTCATTATAGGCTTTGGGGTTACAATAATAATAACAATAATAACAATAATAATAATAATAATAATAATAATAATAATACATAATACATATACATATACATCAAAATACAACAGCATTTTGTTCATTGTGCAATGTTGTTGTGTAACAGAAACGTTTTTTTTGTTACAAATTAATACATTTTCAATTTGATTTTATGCAGGTGACCACCATATCCAAGATGTACATCCCAAACCGTCTCCCAGTGAATTGCAAATAGCCTTAATGCAACTAGAAGACAGGCTTTTGTGTTCCTTGAGTCTCTGAGTGTGTGTTTGTGCACATCCTTACACTTAAGACTTTCATATCCTCAACCTTCCTTTTAGCCTCTCTATGTTACTTTTCAGCAATTGAAATCAAGGTAATGACTAGGCAAGGAAAAGGAATGTTCTTTCAATAGATAATTAGGGATATTGGTTTACCAGGGCCACTCAAAGTCTATTCAGATGTGGGGCTGAGGCTGGCCCTTGTCTGTTGAGCCCATAAAGCTCCCAAGAGAGACATTTGCTGGACTTCATTTTTCTGAGCAGGTGCCTGGCAGGTAGTCAATGGAGACAGCCAGTTGAGATATAGAAGGGAGGCATCCCCCTGGACAAGGGGTCAACATCACAGGTCAGGGGTGATGAGCAGCGGTCACAAGGTCAATGTTTAGCTCATGGAAAAAAATCACTGGAAATTCATCAGACATGTTTTACTGTTGCTTTAACACGCAGCTATTTCAACATTTTGTCATCACAATAAAAAAGAAAACGACCGTCATTCCCAGAGGACCAAAGAATATTTAGTGTTACGGTGTGATGCTGATGGCCTTCACGTTGCATAGGCTACTGTACATGGGAGTTATGGTAAGAGGTGTTAGCCCTCTAATATCAGAACAAAGCTCTGTCTGGCATGGCTATTAAACAGAGGGGATAGGCCTAGGATTCACATGTGCAAGGATCTGTTCCTATACAGCTCAGAGCTTCAGAGCTTTCTGGCTGCACCCCAAGGGAAACACTATAAATGTCACAGAGAACGAGTCATTGCCAATAGTGAACTAATTTCTGCTGTTACACTGTTGGATGCAGATGTGTGGCTTTGATGCGTCCATCCTCATTTTCTATTTGCTTTCTGTATGAGAAAACATCTTGCTTTGTATGCATTGAAAAAGAACTACAAATCCTTTCACACATAAACTGTTCAGGTATCCAAAGCATATTGTGTTAGCATGATTGTCAATAAGCATAGCAAAAATCCAATATGAATGTCATTCTTTCCTCTCTAATCAAATAGAAAGCCTGTGAAGTAAATATCTATTTTCTTACAGGCAGCCTGTTTACAACATCAGGGGGTGGCTATATAAACAGCACACTGCAAACGAGGAATTTCTTTTAATGTATCAGCCCGGGTACTCAGCCAGCATATGCCAGATATAGGAAACCCATAGGTGGCTCCATATTGGCTGGTCAGGTCAAAGGCTAGTGGAGGTCAGAGGTGTCATCCTCCTTTCTCATTTTGAAGTGCATTAACATCTTTTCTCTGTCCTGTTATATCCAGATGGCTGAGCAGGACAGGGGCAGATGCCCCATTTTCTCAAGGATCCAAAAACCACTGGTGAGCTTTAAAACAGCTCCATCATTGGGACATCATATTTCAAAGAAATATGGACATGGCCTTATGCCAACCATGCCAGATCTGTGCTACACATTCTGAATTGATTCTACTCTGGTTGTGACAGGTCGTTTTTTGAAGTTAGGGGGAAAAAATAGCTTAAAGAACTAGCTAAAATAAAAATAGATTAAATAATAAATAAAGAGACTTATTTGATTTAGGGAGAAATCAACACCTGCAAAAACAATGTGCAACTACTGTCAGTTTCTTCTGACTTAGAGACAGTTTTATACACATGTAAATGTGTAGAACAGTGCGTCACACACAGCCGCAGCACTAGCCTGCCCGGAGACCTCTGAACTGAACCTGCTGCTCTCACTCAGCAACATATAAATCACTGGCTCTGAGCGGCTCTGCTGGCCCTCAGTGCCATGCTGAACTTGACTCCGCAAGAAAAAAGGTCTGTAACCGGATACACAAACTAATCCAAGCCAAAGACAATTGGTGATGTAGCACGCCCTGGAGGTGCTGATACCCCACTGTGATGATGTGCCATCTCACCGACCTCTTGTGCTCTGAGACAGGCAGACAAAACAGCACTGGCCTCAAAGCACACAGGCACAACAGCACAATGTGTAGAAGGAGTATTATTGAAAGAACAACTTTTCAAAAATATAATCTTAAATGTTGCTCTTATGCTCTTAAACTTCTGAATGTATACTTATACATATACAAAAAAGATTGTAGTCTAGTGTGTGCGGCTCTGCGTAACATTAACAAAATGTGTTTTTTATTTCTTTAAGTCTGGGCACACCGGTAGTCCAGTACCCCAGCGCCTGTATGGGACAGTCTTGTGTCCTGGGGCTGTGATACAGGACCACTGTGTGAAGGAGATAACATCAGGCACCAGGACTGCTCCTAGACACACTTTTATGACTTAAGTATCTTAGCCATCAGCTCAGTACACCCTCATTCACTGCATACTTGCTCAGACATCTGTCTTAGCGCAGTTACACGCACACTAATGAGAATGATAAGACTTTAATTAGTGCACAAAGCTCATTCTATTTTAGACTTCTTTCAGAATTAAACTTTCATGGTAACTACATTTAATTTGAAGCCACTTGCATTAACTTATGTTTATTTACTTAAAAATAAACATCTCAAAGTTTCTTTCTTATCACTTTATCACTTTGTTCATTAAGTATATCAACAACAAGTGATGATGCAAGGCGCCAGTGGAATTACAATGTGGAGTACTCCTGATATCTGTCATATTACAATGTTTACCAGCTGATAAGCACTCCCTCCCAAATGTTTACTTTTATCTACTCTGCTTTTAAAAACTCTACATGGCTGAGTGTGGCAGACCTGGGTAGCTCTCAGACAATGTGTTCAGTGGGTTAGCCTAAAGAGGTGAACCAAGGCTGTCTTTGGTGTGACATTCCTGTCATTCAAGTGAGATCAGATCTGCGCTTGTTTGTGTAGAGAAATCTGTCCTGAATTCATCTACCATATCAAAATAAAAGTAGAATTATACCCAGCTAAGAGACCTCAATACATCCAGCAAATATTTAAAACGATTAGAGGAATATTTGCATATTTTGCTTACATTATAATAATTATTATAATAAATTATAATGAAATATAATGGTAGCCTATTTTCTCGAAAATGTGCTGTAACAGTCATGTAAATGAAAGACTGTAGACACACCACATCTAATATCCACACAGCACAGTTCAAAAACAGACCTATGAACTCAACTTCACTCTTACTTCTACTATATTATTATTAAGTATCTGAACTTTTACTTGAGTGACAGTGGATAACTGACATATGTAGGTGCATTCCTGCATTGTAGACAAAGATATTGCAACTAACAACTGTGAGAGAGCGATCCTGGATAGCCTTTCCTCTGTGTGACCCATGAACACACAGTGCACCTTTGATGGACAGCTCACTTTACCCCTGCACACTGATGGTCAGTCCAAACAAAAAGAGGGATGAGATGAGTTTCTCAGGGGAGTGAGGATAATAAAATCAGGGTGTCTGGGTGCTCAGCAGGGGCCATATTTGAGGCTCTAACAGAATGAAGGTCTTTGGCGGCCCAGCCTTGCTGCCTTTTAGCTAAAGCAGCAGATTTCTTTGAAGCCTAGCCACCTTGGCTCGAGAGCCATTACGCAGCGGCTTTTCTTTGCATTAGCCATCCCACAGCATCCCAAGTGCATTACAGCCTGCCGCCCCAGCAGGACCCAATTGTACTCCCTCTTGTTAAATATTACCCCAACAGAGCTTTTGATTTTATTTTCATTTTTTCTCCTCATGCTGCCCACACTCCTCCCCTCACCGATCAGATTAGGATCGATTGCTTAGTGGCAGCGCTGGCCCAGACACGAGGGGCAGAACAACACTCCAGTGTGATTGTGCTCCTAAGGCTCCGCCTTGGAGACTATTCAGGCGACTAAATAGAATGATTTGCCCTTAGATGTCAAATTTCCTCTGAGACAAGGATGTCAATACCAATTAGATTGTCTGCAGTTGCCTTAGTTACAGCAGGCTGCCCCACACACCGCACCCTCTGAACATACACTCTTTTAACATCTCACTCACATCTCTTTTTGTAGTGGCGGTCTCGGCACCAAGCCTTTAGCCTCAAATCAGTTTTATGACTGGCGCTGTGCAGACATTAGACTAACTCCATTAGGCTCTCTAAAGGAGATGGCCTGAGGGATACAAAGGGCCAGAGTAAGATCAAGTGTGTGTGTGTGTGGTGTGTGTGTGTGTGTTTGTGTGTGTGTGTGTGTGTGTGTGTGTGTGTGTGTGCGTGTGTGTGGTTACATATGTAAGTGTGTAGGTGTGTAGTAAAAAGGTGAATGGCCAACATTGTCTTACAAAGTCTTTTGGCATCTACTTAGAGGTCACTGTGCCGGTTGGATGAGGCTAAAGCCCATTGGAGCAAGAACATAAACAAGAAGGAAAAGTGGGCAGAAAATGGATTAATGAACAAATGTAATTAGGAGAAAGAGGATGAAGCGAGTGTGGACCCTGTCTCCACTTAGGCTCCTGCAGGCGCACTTAAGTGCTAACATGACAAACAGATGTTCTCTTGGACTATCCCTCTGCCTTATCATGACCTCTTTAAAACTGGCCCCACGTAGTCGGCATCTACGTACGTTCATAAGTGTACGTAAATACAGGCTCATGTTATAGATTAATAAGGAACATATTGAAGCTTTCTACATGTTATGGTGATCTGCTATAAGCTGCATGTATAAACTAATCTCCTGAAGTGATGTATTAAATTGTGATTGCTTCTGTCTGGCTCCCATTTATAATGCTACACAATATGAAACCTTACACTTTCATTTCCAGGTTTCAATTTGCATTTACAGACACTATTAACAACTGAAAATGAGTAGATCAATACTTTCCCAGAAGTAATTTGAATAGAGAATAACATATTCAGCTTTTTGATTGTGGGTCAGATAAAAAGGAAATCTTTGTTTTGATATACATTTTCAATATTAAAAAGGGATTTGTGCCATTTTGAGGTTTGAAGCAGTACTTCAGAGTTAACCACAGGCTAAAAGCCTCTGACTCAAAGACAGAATGACTTCATTGTAATGTAAGCTCCTGCTCATTCCTTTCTTTAGTTTATTGTCAAAGCCACACGGTGGCACACTGCTTGACAGGAGCTGAAAACCTCCACCTTTTCCTACTTTCAGTTGAGATGAGTAAAAACACAACTTGCATTTTCAAGTTGGTTTAACCCCGCAGTGACACCTATTTTAGATGCTTTGAAATGGTTGGAAGGAATAGTTTCCGCATGGTGGGATCTGCAATTAGCCAGCACATGTGTAGCGGCAGCACAACAGCACAGCCAGTGTCCTCTTGACCTCTCAATGTTGCATTCTTCAGCATGGTGCTGGTTTGGTGCCAACGCCAACAGTCCCATTGCACAACTGTGAATAATTTTATCAGATTGATTTCAACTGGCCAATTAGATGGATTTCAACTGTTAATTTTTCAAGTGCGATCCATTCACAGCGAGCAGGGACAGAGCGGGGCAGCTGAGAGCAGTGCAGTGACTGCTGTTTAAATGAAAGCGAAGAGGAGGAGCAGCGGCGAGTGAGTCCCAGACAAAGAAGGATCAACGGTGGACCATGAAAGAAGGGGAGGAGACACACTGACAGCCATGACAAACAAATTTACAACCACATCATCAATTAACCACTACACTCACAATAGATCAAGCCATTAAAGCAGCATTTCCTCTGAACACTGTGGTGACTGACAATGGCTGCCCATCATAGGCTCATGTCCGGCAGGAGTGACGCCATGTAAAGCCCGAAAGTTCACTGTTTGCCCCCTATTGTTCCTTTTTTTTAATGTACAGAATATGTCCATAAATGTAATGCTGTCTGAGAGTCGATACAAAGAGAATTACTAAATAGCTATACTGTTAGGTGATAGACTTGCCCAAATTGTATCTAATGTACGATTATTCTTGATTTGCCTCAAAATCAACACATTAATTTCACACTGAAAAACAGCTTGGTGACCGTTTGAGAGGACGGTCCATATTATTCTTTATAAATATACTTTTAACCACCTCATGACATCAGTAGGCCATCGGTAACAGCTCTTGAAAAAGACACAGTCCAAATATTTAAAAAACAGCTCCCATGCTGTTTTGAAAATATGTTCCCTATAAATATGAATTAGTGGTTCTCAACTGGTTTTGCTGAAATAAAAAAAAAAGAAAATATGGAAAAAGAGCAACAGAAAAGTGACAAAAAGTGTGACGTAAACGCAACAAAAGCGCAGTGAATTTATTATTTTATTTTTTTAAGTGACGACAGCACGGCAACAAGGCAAGGAAAAAGATCTGTTTAGACGAGTTTTGTGGCTCAGCTTTTTAAATGTGGCGTTACACTGGCCTATAGGCTCTAACCTTTTAGATTTGGGTTAAGCTGAACTGGAGGTTTTGTTTAAGCAGATCATAAGGTTGACTATCAAAACAGTTTTGACAAAGGCCCATAACCAATGGTCCTGCAATCCACGATGGGGTCTCGACCCACCAGTTGAGAACCACTGCTATTTATTAAACAAAACAAAACAAAAAGCAGTTTTGCAGAATCAGAATATCTCAATTATAGTTTTGGGGAGTGGCAATATTTGTTTTAATTGCAAACCACAACTAGTAGTATAAAAAAAAAAAAGTGGTTGAAGTCACCGCCTTTAATGAGCGCAGTGTTTATGTAGAGACTCAATGTCAAACCTTAGAACGCAGTCCATAAAAACCCTTATTTCAGCACCTCTGACATTCTCCCTCAAGTTCACCCAGAGGGACCATTATCCCTGCCATTGACCAGGCTTTGCCCTCTGCTCGTCTTTGAAGTGCCTGGCCACAACAACACCAGCACCGCACCACTTCGGCTGTATTAGGGCACAGTGTCAGCGCTCCATAATAAGACGCTGGGGGGGAGACGGCGAAGAGTTCAGGGAGTAGAGGGGGCCAGAAACACTGAACATGAGCCAGATGTTCCGCAGTCCTGTATCGACATGTTAGAGACATGCATGTGCTGTGGGCTTGCATTAATGAGGGAGAGGCTGATAGAGAGCGATGGTGCAGTGAAATGCCGGAAACGCACACACTTGGACATACTGGTACATATGTAGTAAGTGAAGGGGTCTATTAACAGTATGGAGTAAACATACTATATTGGAAAACGTGTTAATTTAAAGCCACACCGCGCAGAATTGTACCCAATAAATAAAATGGACATACAAGCATTCATTTTACGACAGATATTTTCATCATTGAAAAGTACCACATAAATGTACAAACAACATGAGCTCTAGTTATAGACATGACCGTAACTTTACCAGGAGTGGGGACGTCTCCAGCTCGTCTCCAAGGAGATGTCGACTAAAGGCAACAGAATTTGAGGTTTAAATAAGTTAGGTTCTCATCCAAATCTATTCTTTGATTACCCTCAGTGGAAATAGCATTTTCTGTGTAAAGCTGGTCATTAAGGAGTTTTGCACTGATGGCAACAGTATAGTAAAATGTTACGCAGTGTGCCTTTAAGACTGTCAAATTAGCAGTGACACACACAAAAAATCGCCTCTTTTTAATCCTGGCTAAAATAAAATGCTTGGAGATATTGCAAACTTAAATAAATGACACTCATGGACATATTCTTTATCATTGTGTGATATAAGAGTTTGCGGCTCAATGGAAACAGTGTTTACTTCTCAACTGCAAGAGTCTACAGGCCTTTTTTTTTTTTTTTACCTTTGCAACGTGCCTTAGCTGACATCTTTGTGTTTCTCACACATTACCTGTTGTTTTTTGTTTTTTTATACGTCTTTCAAAGTTGATAGCCTATAGGACAGAGCTGAAACTCAAAACCTTATGTTTATGGTACAAATTAACTATACTGTTTGAAGATAATGATAATCCGGAATAAAACTTCATTTCTAGATATGTATAAAGTATATTTGAATTCAACTTTTCTCATTTAAAATGCACATTACTGATGTGCATTACATCATTTTACTGTGCATTTTACTATGACATTTAAATCAAACATATTTTAATAACTGACCCAGCAGGTTTGACATGGCTGCCTCCAAGGATTAGGCTGCCATTGTGCTCAAACAGTCTCTTAACTTTTCAGTTCTGGGTTAATATTTAACTTCCCCCAATCTGCTAAAAGCTGCATATAAAAATATAATGTTAAGTATATGGGCTGCAATTACACAAATCTAAAATTGATAATGCTTTCTGCTGGAAGGTACTGTGTTTTGGCATTGAAATATTCAATTTTTATTCTAAGACTTGAGACTGATAGCAACTCAGACGGGTGAACCTGCAATAACTGCCGTTGAAACATGATGAATTAAGTTGATTTATTGAACCTAAATTTAGGTTCAAGAAGTAGGTGGCTTTAATTTACAAAAATGAAACTAAAATCGAAGGAGTTTTAATGAAAAATACCAGAAAATACATGAGTCGTAACTTTGCTGCAGCTTGTCTCCATGGAGATGCTGCTGTTTTGTTGTGACAAAGGGCAGCCAAACAAATACGTTGTCCTTTTCCAATTACTCACTTCAGCAATAGCCTGGTAGTCTGTGCACAGTTGAGTATTAGAAGCACGTTTGGTATTGCTTGGCATCTTCAACCACATACTATAGTACTATAGTGTGTTGCAGCTTAAATAATCAGTTTCCTCAATTCATTTGTGTTAAATTAACAAAGTTAGGTATTGAATTAGCCATTCTTGCCTCTATGTGGCTGTTGCTGTACAGTGTTTACAGTTGACTCTGTTATGGATGTGTCAATAGCATGAGCGTGAGTGTCGGTGCTGCGTCACTGCTTGGCTTCGAAATATATGTCAGACCACATTTTGAGGAGGAAGTTATGTCAACAGTGAGAACAGACGTTGTTTTAGACTGAGCGGAGAGAGACTGGTGGGAAGAGAGAGGAGACCGTTTGAGTGGAATGCTCTTGTGTGAACTATATGTGAACCCCTACACCCAAATCTCCACCTGACAAAATCTGTTCTGCGGCCTGACGTACAACCACACAGCATAAGCAGACAGCACACAGGAATGCCACGTTAAGACTGCAATGCGCCTCATTGTGCCTTTGAAAATAAATATTTCCAACTTACCAAAGCCAATGTTTAAACACAATACAGTTTTTTTGTTTTTTTCACCATCTTGCTATTCTATTTCACATTACCTTAAAGGGTACGTAGCATTTTGTTAATTACTTTATAAACATCTACATGTTTCCTTTTTCTCTTTTTCAGGCCGATGATCCAATCAAAAATCTGAATGAGTGCCACTTTCTTGAGTTGCCAGATCGAAAAGGCAAGTAAGACATAAACCAACCATTTGGCCATACTAAACAACTAACGCTACCAATGTAGCCCAGCACCAGTTTCCAATCAAGTGTGTGCTAACCTTCCCAATGGAGAAGGGCACATTCATATGCTGGGAAGCCAGCATTGACAGTACTGTCAATGGAAGCCAGTGAAACTTGGGTTTGTAGCCTGAATGAGTTTTGATTATCGTGGCTTAAACTAGTAAGAGCACATGCTACACTCGCCGTAATATCTGTGTTTAAAGGGGAAGTGGTGACAATTTGAGATTAGACTGTGCTTAATGCACAAATGAATCAGCTATCCATCAAGCAAGATTATACTGTTCTATGTTTGCTAATACTTGACACAATCTGGTGATGCACACACCAAGCTAAGACTATTTGGCACATGTGACAGTTAGAAAGAGTTTTACAAGCTTAACGCCTTTGTGAACTGTTGTTGACTGTGTGATATCCACTCAGCTGTCATCGCACACATAGAGATCTGATGCGGAGCAGCCATACCATACCATAGTGATGTGGCAGCAGTCAGGCATGTCCTGTTTGTTTTTCCAATATGCGCTCTTGTGTTGAGTGCTATAAGTTTGCTATAATCCTCTGAAAGGATTGTTTTTATTTAAATAAATGTATCTATTTTTATTTATTGGTTTGTTAATTTATTCATTACTTTAATGTTTGCATTCACCTAATAATGCAAATTAGATAATTCAGTCTTTATTCAGGTTTTTGAAATTTTGAAACATACATGTATTCCCTATGGCTGCACAATATACACAGAAATAAAATTAAATGTTGAATTAAATTCCCCAATTAAAACAAAAAGGTTCAACAGAAAAAAGTCATGAAAATGTAATGATCAATGATCCTTGTATAAAAATAGCAACTTTTTATAAAAGTATTTGGTGAAGAACTTCTGATCAAACATCTTTGTCAGATAAAGGATGGTACAGCATTCAGTTATTCCTGTGAAATACGTATAGCTCAGATAGCAACGATGACACATGTCCTGATACAAACGTGGTACTGAAAGCTAAAGATGGAAGCTGCTCAGCGGAGGCTTGGGAAAGATTTTCTCTCTCATCTGTTCACTATTCCTGTTCATTTCCCCACTTCCTCCTCTTGCCCCTCTCTCTCCTCCCACAGGGGCTGTATGCATTCCTGCCAGGAGGGGCGGAGGTGTCTGTGATCCGGATCTCGATAAGAAGCAGAACACGAAGCAGGCACAGCCCTCACCCTCCCCTGGGAACATGGGTGCCCCCTCCTCCTGGCAGGGCACCGTCGCTACCCTTTGAGTGTGTTGCCAGCCGTGGCAGCAAAGACTTAGCATGATTTGTTTGTCTGCTGCTGCTGCTATGTGTTTGTAGTTGTGCACAGAGTGCCTACCTCCATTACTCTTGCATGGAGATCCAATGTTTGGGTACAGCTTTCGAAGTACAGAGGGGAGAGGTGAAAGGGTGCTAGTGGCTGACGTCAGGGAGGTGGCTGCAGTACATGGATTGGGTTTATAATATATACAGCATTTTATGACTAATACAAGTGGTCATCTCAACAGATTTGTATAGAGTGTACATGTGTCTAAAGTTAAAAGCAGGTGACTTACTATGTTGTTCAATACCTGTTCAGCATAGATGTGAAATAAAAGTGTTAAATGCTACAGAATTAGCAGTAGACTGTGAGGTAATGCAAACACAAAAGAAGCCCTTAAATGATCACGGCTTTCAGTTTGTAAAGTCACGCGACTGGCTTGCACTGTTTTGTCCACAGTTTTGTAAATCGGCCTGTTTCCTTGTGCCGTGGCAGACAGCAGCCACTGCCCAGTAAGCCCATTGATCTTTCGTCAGCCCATAGAGCTGAGGACGAGGCAGGAGGCACGAAGGAGAGGCAGAGTGGCGCACACTCTTTTATGGCAGCCCGCTGGAGCCTGCCTCAAATTGTTCGCTGTTTCCTCAGATTGTGTTTTATTTAGTGCTCTATAAAGGTGAGGCGTAGTACAGTTAAGGACCAGTAACAGCCTTGACTCGTGTTCACAAACACAATAGGGTTTTTCAAAAGATAAGATATTTGAATTTGGTTATTGTGCTAAAGTTAGTTTCTTTCACGTTACACTACACAGTATGTTGGGGGGGAAAACCTTTGGATTCTTCTTTCTATAACCCAAAACTCTTTTCATCTGCGGATATTTGAATTTACAGTGTGTGAGATACTTTTCCTGCTGCATTTAGAATAAAGCAGTGGTTCTCAACTTCTCACATCAAGTAACAACCCACGCTCCACAAGCGGAACATTGAACTGATGTGTGATACCAACTTTAGATCATTTCCATGGCTGGAATCGACTATTCCGATTAGAAATTTTAACCACTGCCATTATTTTTTCTTGTGAGTTTTGAATAATTTGTTTTAATGTCTGAAAGCCAAATGCATTAATATCATTTATAATTTCTTTATCCCTTCAGAAGCAGTAGAACGCGAGAAGTTATTATTATCATTAATATAACCTAACCATAGAACCTTACCTGGCCATAAAAAAATATTGATTATTTAATACTGAGACACACAAAATGTCTTCTTGGCTGGAAAAATAACTCTACAACACTCATGGAGATGACTTAGACAGTAGATATTTTGCGTCCTAACAGGCCTTGTAATGGGCAGAGGACAGTGATACCTAAAGATGCAGGGTTTGGAACAAAACAAAACAAAAAAAAACACTTCAAGGCGATGTTATGCACACACACGGAATTTATTTATCAGAGCTGCTTGTACAAATGACAATTACACACACTCACAAAAAAGATTGTACGGCAAACTGATCACATGGAATCAGCTGCACCGCTCGGGCTGTGAGTGTGGAACTGTGGGATTTGCTTTGATTGATCTGAGAGCTGCAGCAGTAGTGCAGGAGCTGAACTTGGTCTAACTGATATGTACACTCTTCTGAACAAGGGAGAGAGACAGGGGGGTGGGGGCGGGGTTAAGAGAGACTTCAGATTGAGCAGATCAGTTTTCACTGGACCCTGAATATTTTATGCAGGGAGTGTTGCTGGAGACACAAATATGGGCTAAATGCGTCACAGACATCCTTATTCAATGCCGCTTACACACAAACACACCGCAAATTATGCACAGAGGTTAATATCTTTCTGTGAAAACATGTCATTTAATTAGTAAATCCCGTTAAAAGTTACAGGTTTTAAGGCTAAGACAATGTAATCAATACATGCCTTATGTGAGCTAAATAACATTTCAACTCACTTTTAACGTCAGCATTGTTATGTTAGATTTTGTTGAGCCCTCATTTCAGAGCATCTTCACAGAGAACAGTGATGCAGTTTAGGTTAAACTACAAACAATTTGAACACTGAAACGATGAGAGTGAGTCTTATAAAGCTGCAAGGGCATTTGGAGCACCTTATGACATCATCTGGTGAAACCAAGCCTTTAGAGCCTGGACTGAGATACATCAGATTATTTAAACATCAAACAAAACACAACTGGGGTACATTTTTTATAAGGAAGCAAAATGGTATCATGCAAATATCAATGACACTATAAACAACTCTTTTTCTCAGACATGCTTTACCAAATACTTTACACTGCAGGCCAAAAGGGGGGGTGCCGGGCAGAGATGAATGAACCTCCGGATACAAATATGGTGCAGGAAACTCAGGACAGCCCCTGATTGTTGAGCATGAAAGGTGCTTTTCCGTAAAGAGACGTTGCGCAGACACGGGCTTCACGCAAAGGGCGCGGTATGAACAGTAATGTCTGGATCATGTTTCTGGTCCCACTGAACATGTGGCTGATGAGCGGACTCACCATTGGACAATATGTTTCATGGGGCTTTCTATAATGCTTCCACAAGATATTTGACATGCATCTATTCACTTGTGCTAAATTACAACCACATCGTAAAGTTTGACACTCAGATTCCAAAGGCAAATTTAAATTACACTGTCAATAAAACGGACACTAAATCTCTCCAGAACCGTATCAATGTTGGGTACGCTATTCCCCACTGTAACCCGCAGCTGACCCTAAACCTTAACCCAGATATAAAACGTTGACTTGGGTGAAACCAGAGCCCACCAGGTCCTGTGTTTGTTTATTACGCATTCTCTCCTACTGGCTGTCTCCCAAGATAGCTGTAACTGAAAGATTTTATGTAGGCATTAGAGCTGGCTATCGGTGGTGAATTATTTATTGTAAAAAATCTTCCCTGTCCTGATGGATGACAGAATATGTAGGACTGCTGCAGACTGCTCTGCTGTAGAGATACAAAGACTGCACGCCCACACAAGTAAGTCGTTTGATCGATTTCACAGAACAATTATGTTTAAGGAGGAAAAATGTATACCAGTCGGTACAGAGTGGGATTGCCGAAAACATACTGATATGAAAGTACACTCATTCGGTTTCACAAATGTATACAAACTAAGTCACCTAATTCCAAAAACTGTCCATCAGTGACTGAGTAACGGCAGCATTATTTATCTCATATTTGTAAAGCACTTGTGCTGCATGAATAAAGCTTACATACTTCCAGAACGTTGCTTAGTCCAATTTAGTGTATTTATTTATTCATTTGAAGAACAATGTGTAGTTGCGTCATAAAGATGGCTGCAAAAGATTTATCTAATTTCCATCTGTAGTCCTTAACAACCTTGTCAACATAATCATCATTTGGTTTATTTGAACGCTTGAGCAACAATACTGTACTAATGGGCCATGAAAGAGTTAGAGGTTTATAGATCCTTTTCCTAATAATCTGGAAAATTGTCAACTGTTTTTTTTCTTGAAAAAATAATGGCACTTTACTGGTGTGAAACAAAGCCTGACCACAGGAACCAAACCATCTAAGCAACAACTAATCATGAAAATGTACTACACGCAATAAATATAGTACAACTCCAAGCTTCTTGACACTTTGAAATGACTTAAGTCCATCTCACAGGAATTGGCAATTGGCTGTTAGGATGATTGATCAACTATATAAAAAAAATCAAATATGGTGGACATATGGTGGATTATTTAAATAAGTAATTCATAACATATTCCCTTATGCAGGGATTGTGTTTTATATTGGTTTTGTCTGAACAGGACAAAGATATAAAACCCACACGGAGCACCCTCAGCTATGTTGTCCATCATCTGTATACAGACAAAGGTCAAGACATCATTACTGTGTTGTTTTAGCATTGTGACATTTCGCCCACCACTACATGCTTCGTCAGCAATGATCCTTTAAAACAGCTTTATTGAATGTATGTATGTCTGTAACAGGTTTTCCCACAGATTCATTTATTAGGCAGTTTCTATTGAAGTTATGTGTTCATATCTGAATAATGACGTGCAAATGCCCTCCGTCTGCTTTATTATGTTGGTTTTGTCTTTGCAGCGGTGAAGGCACAGAGGGGTCTGGCTATTGTCAGTGAAAGGCTAAGCCATTTTGGAAATCCACACTCGAGATTTCTGCTGCCCCTCTCTGTATTCACTTATGGCCACTTTAGACGGAAGGCTTCCTCTTTGCATTTCAAAAGTGAACATATGCCACCACCAGAATGTCCGATAATCTACAAGGCAAGAGAAAATGTATTCAGAATTTACAGTCTATGTATACACTAGATAAAGTTTTTAATGTGGAACTTGTGGACTAATTTATGGCTAACAAAGTCTGCGTATTGGTGTTTAAGCTAAAAGCTCCACCATTACCAGGCCAGGCTAATAATGGTGATCTATGCCTGCAAACTCAGCAAATAATCAATCATGTTCATGTTATTTACTGTAGCCACGGACTGGGATTTGTTCAAGATTTACAGATAGTTCAGTGTGTAAGTCTTCTTTGTCTCATGATGTACAAAAAGGTCCTCTTAAATAATCTGCAAGAGCATTGTGTAAAATAAACTTGTGGGGTAATATATCTGACAGAAACCTATTTCAAAGACATATCCAGTTCTGTGATGATGTGATGCCTTTCATAGGCACAAAAAGTTGTGGGCTAGTGTAGAAATACTATAGACCAGTGATTTTCAACCTTTTTTCCTTGCAGCCCCCCCTGCACAAGCCGTAGTCGGGCTGCAACCCCCCCCCCAGTCCAAACTGTGGCCCCCACAAGTGTATCAAAACATGAAAATAATAAGTATTTATTTCAAACAAATAAACTGAAATTGGATTGTGTAATGCACCTGTAGTCCTTACTCAGTCATATTTGATTATTTTAGACCATTTATTTATTTTGCTCATATAATATCATTTATGACCTGACCCTCAGACCAAGCAAAGCTCTGCCCCCCCCCCCCCCCCCCCCTGCAATCCCAGGTGCCCCCAGGTTGGGAACCACTGCTATAGACCATATGTTTGATGATTTCAAAGTTACTGAAGAAGAAGAAAAACTTTATTTATTTATGTACATTCACTGAAAACTGTAGCATTTACCGTAAAGGAATGGTGTGTTGCACTACAGGCAGAAGACAACATTTGTATAATGGCAATTGCACGTAAATGATGCACAAGATAAATGTGCGGCTGCATATCTGAACTGAACAGACAAAGTGACGACACTCAGACATAGATTTAGTGACGTTCAGATGCTGCAGCAGGTATCTGCATACTAATACTTAATGTGACTATATGCGTTAAATAAATGTGTTTTCTTGGTAGCAATAAAGCAACTGGGCAATTATCAAATGGCATTTGCGCTTGTAAATTACCCTTAAGTAAAGGATGAAGGATAGGTGAAACATGGGTCACAGTCAAGAATGATAAATGCAACGCAGGTAAAATATTTTCAGATCTATAAGATAGTGTAATTATGTTGATGTTAAGTACAAATACCACGTGAGCTATGTATTGAGTGAAGGTTAGTGTTAGATTTGTTGGAATATCTCCGTTCTGTTGCAGTCAACTGGAGTTCGTCACGCTCCACATGCGCCTGGTCCCGTTTGCAAAATGCCCCGTGACATCAAACGCTTGTAAGTCTTTACACAAGCGGGAAGTGTCCAGAAGTGCGTGTAAATGGGTTAGCAATGACCAAACAGACCCAGACTGCTGCTGGTGCTGCGCCTTGCCTTCAGCGATATAGGTTTGTGCGCCAGGCGCCTAGCAGAATAATCTGTTTACAGTGAGCGCGTTGATGGTCATTTTTTATGATGTTGTTTAATCCACAGAGGAGGGGGCGCGCGCGCTGTCTAGCACAGTCCCAGACACGCTGGCTCCAGTGGCCATCTCTATAACCCATAGGCCTCTATCTTTGCTCAGGGACAGGTGTAAATCTCTCCTGCGATCTTTGCTCTGCACTCTGCCTACACTCACCTGGAGGTAAATAAATGCTTTAGGGCGCTTTAAGAGAAGTGCGCTGGTCCTGCAGGTTTGCTCAGTCAGAAGTCAAGGAAAGTTTGTCATGCAGAGACCAAAACCTTGGCAAGTTATATCGGGCAGTTTGGGTGAAATTTGGAGAGCTTCCATTTATTTGTGTAATGTGTATTATGTGTGGAATCATGAAATTAAATATTAAACAGCTCTCTTTCTCATAATTAAATAAAATCAAATATATATATATGGGATTTGTTTTTTACGTGTAGCCTGTGAATTAATGCAGTTTTCACTGCAAAAATGGGGTTAAAATAATACAAATCCGTCGACACATATTGAACACTGCAGCAAAGGTATGGGACATTTGAGTTCGTCTACAATGGTGCAGAATTCGTGCCACGCTGTCATGAGGTCCTGCCTCACGCACACTTTGGATGAATGCGTATTTGCGGAACAGAGGAAAGAAGCTTTATTGCTGTGTTGTCCAAAGTAGGTCTGTGCCACTCCTGATTAGGGATTGCTCCCTAAAAATGGCTGCAGACATGAGATAATGAGGTCCTGTGATAACGCGGGTCTCCTTTAAGTTTTTTTTCCCATGAATCGAGACTGTCGCCAGTCGACAAAAACACACTGTGCATCGGCACCACGCTACTCACTTCTCATTTGTCAAGCACAAAAGCTGATCCACCCCAAATCCGCGCTAACAAACCGGAGCCCAAGAGCAAATCATATAATGTTCAGTCTTATTCACTTCTACACTAATTAACTGGAATGCCACCTTCCCTCCAAACCCAGTGACCAATTAAAGTGCAATGTAGCCTATAAGGTCTCTCAGGCCACACTCGGTCGCCAAACACATTTGTGAAGGTCTGTGGCTTCACTATAGGCAATGGATCTTATTAGGCGGATGACCCCAGTGCGGAAAGGTTACGGGTTTTTCACTGCCCTCAGTTGGAAAAGTAAGATGTTTCCTAATCGGATTTTAATTGGTTGGTTGAGTCATCGGCGCTGGTGTCCTTCTGCGATGCGCGCGCTCCGGAATGAAGAGAATTGCAGCACGGCGCGCTGAACTACAGCCTGCACAAGAACATTATATATATTATTATTGTTGTTGTTGGTTAAAATGGAACAAATGCAGGCGGTAGGACAGTTGTATCCCTGCCAAAACTTAAATGAGAAATGTTTAATGATCTGTATATCATGTGCGTAAACATGTTTAAAGTATTGTTAGGACTTGTTTTACCTGGCTAAGTCTTTGTTCAATTGTCATCCACATTATACCGAAAACATCTTTACGAAAAACATGTGTGGGAAGTTAAGCACAACTCCTGACCGCATCCTTTCTTTTTTTCTTTCTTTCTTTTTGTTCATGTGGCTTTGGAGAATTTGTCTAACTCCGTAAATAAGGCAACTCTCATTATTCAGATGTTACACGTCTCTGAAGATTGTCACGTTGAACATGAAAAGCAGTGTAAAAAAAAAAAAGACGATGGCACGAGAAACACTGAATATGTCATAAATAGGTTGTGAATGTGATTCACCGAATGGACTCAATAGCGTTAACGCACTGACTATGTCTAGCTCATTTTGGGGTTGAAAAAAAACCACCATCTTAAAATACTAATTCTAAGCGTATAGTTGTGATACATAGTTGCTCAAACGTATAGTTTATAGGGATAGGACTATTATGGACAGTGCACGCAGCTGGTGATGGACGGGTCCATGCGCCTCAGCGTCAAACACGTGTGAGAATCAATTGACCGCACTCAAACTTTGCAGCCGCGAGACCACGGTGCGTACTCTTCAGGTCACGCCATACTCACAAAACCGTGAATTCACCCATAAACCGGGGTCAACTCTCAGCTGGAGCATGGAGAAAAGGGGAGATTTTTACTTAGTTCGATCATGTCGAGAGTGTGTATAAATCATACGCCAATGAAGTAAAAACTGTGTAATCAAAAATGACATATGGGATAGAACTAGGACTTGCCCTTTGGTCCATTGGTAAAGCATGGTTCAACAGTTATGAACATTTTTTTTTTAACGTATCAAATCTCAAACACCATAGCATCAACTACATTTGTTGAAAAATCAGTCTAACCTGTATCATATTCACTTTGGCACTTGTTTTAGAAAAGTGTAAACTGGATGTTAATGACTTTTGGACCAGGGCTGTATTGCAAACAGCAAATCGCCAGCAGTAGCGCTACAGCGTGTTATAGTAAAAGTGAAGGTGTTTGCAGTGAGATCACAGTGAAACAAGGGATTATAGGCTCAGGCCTGTTCACTGCACCTGTGAGGAGTGGCTACCGAGTCTTCCCCATAATAACAGTGAAAACCTATCGAGGCAGGTCTTCAACATGGTCCAACAGAAGAAAAAACTGACAGAGCACCTCAGGCAGATCCGAGACGCCCCGGCTTACCTTAGGGTGAACTGACACCTAAGTCAGTTTTTACAAGGTCGTTTAGAAATAGGCTGTATCTCTGTTTATGTAACAGAAATGCACTGCTAAATTCTTTAACAGCGTTTACAGAAGAGCCTCAGAGTCACGGGCCAAGCTATGATGTGGTGAACGTGTGAGCGGGAGCATGATGCCTGAAACCTCATCGTTTCCTGTTGCATGTCTCCCACATACTTAACTTGGCTTTACTTTAAAAACCTGCGCTGTGCTTGATCCATTTACATCAATTGCCAGCTAAGTAATTAAATTTCTGATTGTGGGGTCGAAAGACATAAAAGACATGTATTCACCGTCCCGTCAATAGAAATCAGTGCTGGTTTCCTTTACCAGCCCTTTCAGACTGCATGGCACTTGCTTTTCCGCCTATGGTTTTCCATTTCAAAGCATTCTGTCTCTATGTAAATACAAAAACACAGTAATCCAATCTGACCCTGTGCTGCAAATTTTCCAGAAACTATTGGGGGGTAGTGGGGTTGACATGAGCCACACACTTATCCCACTTAACCTCTAAAGAGAAGCCACCCTAACTCTTTAGTCCCAGATTCCCAGGGCACAGGAATGCACAGTCTTAAAAGAACCAGCTCAGAGTTTTTGGGCTGAAAGTAAAACTATATATCATAATACTGTGAGGTAAAGCACAACAAAGCCAATGTCAGTGTCTAAGAACTAAAAACAAATCAAAGCATCTTCATTCCACTGAAAAGGTGATTCATTTCATCCATATTCCAAAAATAATCACTCGCCATAAAGACATTTGCAAGACCTTCATGAATTTCACTTTATGTTCATGTTGTAGCATGGAAGAAATGTTTTGTTTAGTTTTTTACTTTTGATTTGTTTTCTTTATTTCTTGTTTATTTCTAAACTTGATTTGAACTTGCATCAGTTGAGATAAAGGCTGATGTCCATTTACGGGACGGGCAGATTGTTGTTCTTCACATCTGATGCATATTCAGACACACATCGCATTTCTACAGCAACAGGTGTTAAATGTACAGTTTGTAAAAGGATTTACAAACAGTTTATCACACAAAACCTGTTTTGTCTGGCATTCACAGGATCATCAAACAAACTTTTTGCAGAGCATAACCTGCTTCTTATTTGTTCAATGGGACCGACATGACAGGACAATAGCCATATTTTGATAATAAAATCATGCAAATTGTATCAACATCTAAAGGGTATAATGAAGTAACAAAAGGGGCTAACAAAGGGTTTTGAACTTTATGCTAAACAAAGAGACACGCAACTTGGTTTGACAAAACAAAACAAAATGTCATGTGTTTATCATGAATACTCATTAGAAACAATGTTGACATAAAGATGGTGGATTCAAATCACCTGAAAAGAATGAAAACAATCAACTTCATTGATCATAATCAAAATGGAAAATAGTCCACTTCATTGTCAATAAATCTCACCCATTTCCTTTCCTGCGTTGGGATATTGATAATCAGGTTTGGACTGGTTACAGTGGCAGAATATACTCATCTTGTGACATTTCCTTTCTCTATCGTGATTTGTAAAGGCTGATGGCTTTCACAAGACAGTTTGCTCCATTCAATCGCGGAGCCACCGAGTCTGTCCGTGCTTATCATTAACAATCTGCAAATAAACAGGACTGCATACATTACATCACTTGCAGCTCCGTGATCAATTCCAGGAATGTCTTTGAAGAACTGCTTAATGAACCTCAACAGTGTGGCTGTTGTATGGAGCCAGTTCATAGAGGCCTCATCTTTTTCCCAAATCATTACTTGGTGTCCACTCTTTATGTCAGAAAGGTTATCAATGTTTTCTGACCTGCAACCAATTTCAGAAAGATATTGATTCAGCATTTCCAGGACAGAATAAGAAAGAAGCACTAGGTCAGAGCAGACGGCGTACTGACCCTATCGTTGAGAATGAAAAATCTTCATTGATGAATACCTGCTGACAAAGTTAGTTCCATCAATTATTTGTCTCGGCTCAACCCACTTTACAATCACTTCCAAGTCCCTGAGAGCCCTAACCCTGTAAAAGTTTACACAGCATATTGACCATTTTCAGACTTGCTTAAGGTAATGAAGCCAGCTTGGCCAATGCACTGAAAAGCTGCTGCTATGTCAACACTGCTTCCTATTTGACGACACCTTCTACTAAATTAAAATGAGCTGCTAATGGAGGAGCACATAAGGCCACACAAATGCATGAAGACACAAACAACACAATTTGAAGGCGAGACTTGGACTTTTCAGTAATTTACTAAAGTTACTACAGAACAATTTCCCCTAATTTAATAAAATAATAAAGAAGTCGATTGATTCATAATGTAACTCTCCATATTGTACAATTACAACAACAATTAGCCCACAGCGCAGAGCTGGCTCTTAAAAACACATGCATCCTATGAACGTGCGCACATGACATTCACATATCCACAATAGCAAATAGTGTTTTGTGTGCAAAATACAATCGAGCTAATCTTAAAGATGTGTGTCTATTTAATCCTATTTAAAAATATGGTGTTCCTTATTACTTTTATCATTGTTGTGATTGTTGTTGTGGTTATTTACCAACTAATTGGTGGTCAATTTGTATCCGTTTTATGGGACTTGTATGTCGCTGACTGTACGTCCGACAGGTAAGCTTTTCACAGACAATTGAGTGTTGTAGTTTACTTGTGAATTTAGGGTTCAACATCATTTGAATGCGCACTTTATGCATCCCCAACTACAGCTCGTAATAACAAAGCAAATGCGTCCTCATGGAGGACATGATAATAATATGCTCAGGCGAATAGACTATTTTCAAACATGATTAAATGAGGTTTAAAAAAAAAAAGCTTATGCTGTAAAAATGCTGAAATTTCTACATCAATTTCTATATTTAGCGGTAAATCTATTAGTTAAAAAGTAAAACAGAATCTATTATTTTGTTATGAAAAGCATATTCAATATCAATAATTACCGCTGACAACCTGAGCGAAATATTTTACGCACATGATTGTTGAACAAGGGAGCTCTAGAGCCGATAGGCTACACAATCTTGGACGCAAACAAAACAAAATGTTTCTGAAATCGAACAAACAGAAGAAGAAAAAAAACATCCATCAGATGAATTAATCAAAACGACAGAACAACCGCGTCACAACGCATCGGCATTAGGCGCATCAGAGGAAAATTGGACTAAGCACATCGGGGCTCTGATTTCAAGATAAGGATTTTCGTAGGACTTTAAAAGGCTTCCAGTTCCGATATTCCAAAATGTTCTAATTTAAGATTCATGTGGATCAAGACTTAGGCTAATTAATTAATTAATGTGTGAGAATGGCATGTTGGTCATGCAGAGGCAGCGCAACGCAAGAGAGCAGAGGACTGCGCAAAGGACTTTCTCATCGAAAGAAGCCTCCTCTCCTCTCCGACTCGCTCGCTCTCTCCCTCGCTGGCTTTGGCCGAGAGAGCGCAGCCTCTGTAACGATGTTGACATATTCACACAACAGAGACTCCGTCGGGGTGGTGTTCCACGGCAAAACCCTTTTTAGTTTTCAAACACCTTTTTATAAGTCTGAAGCCTGTCCCCTCCACCCGACCTGTTAAACCACGCCTACACTGACACACAATTGGTCCGAAAGCGTCAAAGAGCCAATCAAACGTAGCGCTGCTGCTGCTCGTAACACGCAACACATCCATACAGTATGAAGCCCAATGGGCCACAGAGGCGCTAGGAAAATCACGGAGCTGGGACCTTACCACCTCTCTCTCTGGCCGTCAGCGGACTTCTTTCTCTGCACGCGTCCTTTTCTGAAATGTGTGCGCGCACTCCGCTCAGAGCAGGACAACAGCGCGCGCGTGTGTGAGAGAGGGTGAGGGCACTTCTCCGCAGCAAGTAAAGGCTGAGGATTATTCTGCGCTATCGAAATATTTCAACACGTCGCCTTCGTTTCGGGACAAGGGGCCAATCAGAAGCTGGGCATTTTAGCAGGAATGCTGATTTTGTAAACAACGGAGGGGCAGGACGAATGCGCCGCGGTCAATTAAGCGGCCAGTCCAAGTTGGTTTAATTCGATTCATGCCCGCGACACAACCAGAAACTCTGAAGGGTGTCAAGCCTCCGAACAGATCTACTTTTGCCTCGCCGAGATAAATGGAGAACATTTTTGTCAATTGCTATGGACACTTCTAAATTCAACAGATCAAAACCATTTACGGCACATGCTTTGAAAAAAGTGGATACGAATTATTGCACAGTCAAAGGTGGAAATTAAAGACTTTTTTTTCTTTTCATCCGCATTCATTTGCTTTTTTGTGGGCTTATTTGGTGTGATAACATTCTGAAGACTCTACACCGACGTCTCCATACTGTTCTTGGATGAACTTCCTGATGAGAGACCCAGTATTACAGGGAGCAAATATGGCATATCACCCGTTTATACCTCACCGGGGTCCGGAATTTGCCATGAGTGCAATGCTTGGTCACCAGCCTCCCTTCTTCCCGGCTCTGGCACTGCCTCATACCGGCTCTCTCTCTCTGCCGGGCGCGATGGGGAAGCCTATCATGGATCAGCTGATGGGCGCCGCGGAAACCGGCCTGCACTTCTCCTCTCTGGGACACCAGGTTGCAGCAGCGCACCTCCGGCCTCTCAAGACTTTGGAGCCCGAAGAGGAGGTGGAAGATGACCCCAAGGTGCATCTGGAAGCAAAGGAGCTCTGGGAGCTGTTTCACAAAAGAGGCACTGAGATGGTGATCACCAAATCCGGAAGGTGTGTGTGCGTCTGCGTGTGTGTGAGAGAGAGTGTGTGAGTGATTGTATGTACAGTATGTTTATGCCAAAAACTAAAATGTATTGTGCTTGTTTATATTAGCTAGAGTTATTCTAAAAATATAGATTTACATAGAACCAAGTTTTAGTTTGGCTACATTTTGTTTGTGCGTAATACGTGTACTTTGTGGCGTTTTGCTTCACGAATAATGGTGTTTTATTAGGAACTGTCTCAATATGAGCTAAACATTTAGCATATTATTTTAAACATTTACACGATGCTGTTTACATTCGCATTGTATCTTGTTAAATAGCCTACAATGGTCTCAAATGTGTTTAAATGTCGCAGACGCACTCGTCTGCGACATTTCGAGCAGTGATTTTCAGAAAGCTTATGTGTAAATTATAAAACATGGCATTTAAAGGATCATGTTTTGAAATGATTTTGTAGGCCATAGTGTGACATGGTTAAAGCAGACAGCGGGAGTCTTGTAGTTTCGTTAGCTTGCAACAAAAAGGACTTCAACGTCTACTTTGAAGTAGACGTTACATATTATATATAACATAAAATTGCAAAACACAAATTAATCCAACAAAAAAACTTAAAGTTTCCTTTTGTCACAGGCGGATGTTCCCTCCATTCAAAGTGCGCTGCACAGGACTGGACAAAAAGGCCAAATACATTTTGTTAATGGATATAGTAGCAGCAGACGACTGCAGGTACAAGTTCCACAATTCTCGCTGGATGGTGGCAGGAAAGGCCGACCCCGAGATGCCAAAAAGGATGTACATTCATCCAGACAGCCCGGCCACCGGAGAGCAGTGGATGTCCAAAGTCGTCAATTTTCACAAACTTAAGCTGACGAACAATATCTCAGACAAGCATGGATTTGTAAGTTCAACTAATGTATGTCAATTTCCTATTTTTCAACATTATCACTGAATACATATTTTATGTCATTAACTTTAGTATGTAAATTGCATAAATATTTGTATTGATTTAGGCACAATTAGTAAAGATGACTCAAATATATCTTATACAAATATAATCTGTTTTACCTTTCATGGAATTCACAGAACAAATTTGTGAGCATTTAAAATAAAATAAAATATAGACCAAGCTATTGTAAATAAAAAGACTATGTAATTTGGTGAAATATCTTCTTGTCCCTTAGTGCAGTATAAATTGGGATTAATTAATATAATTGGATTACTGTTTATCCTACATAATCTTTTAATTTAAGCAGCAACAACAACCAATGTCAATGCAATGCTATTAATTAATGGCTATGTTCTTTTTCTGTTTTGCAGACCATTCTCAACTCAATGCACAAATACCAGCCACGCTTTCACATTGTGCGGGCAAATGATATCCTAAAACTGCCCTACAGTACGTTTAGAACGTACGTTTTCCCAGAGACGGACTTCATTGCGGTGACTGCATATCAGAACGACAAGGTATGGTCGACCAGAACTTGTGTACGATTATCGCGTGGTGTTTAGTGTGTGCTCTGTCTCCCTCTCTCTCTCTCTCTCTCTCTCTCTCTCTCTCGCTCGCTCCCTCTCTCTCGCTCTAAAACTCACTCTCTCCTCTCTCTCTCTAAAACTCTCTCTCTCTCACACCATTTTGTTGTCATAAAATATGAAACACCCATGTCTGAGGCTTTGAGTGCGAGTTTTTTTTTTAGTAGCCTATAGCATGTAATATTTCTAAGACGATGCCATGTCGGAGTCATCCACACCTTACCTTCCTTTTATTTAATCACGTGGGAGGGATTGGGAGCAAACCTGCTGTGCCTGAGTGAGCAGATAACTTGATGAAGAAAAGAGAAGTAACACTGCACTGGAATAGAGAGAGATTAAAAAAGTCCGCATAGGTCTTTGCTAGTGTCCATTTGCGATGTCAACCATTCATTCGACGATGAAGGTCTGCGCGAACGCAGGCATGAGTGACTGTGAAATTAATGGTTAGGCTATACCGCATGCACGGGCCTCCTTAAAATAGATTATTTATCAACAGGGCTTTTTTTCTTTACTTTTAAATGTTTCTAATGAAAGCATACAACTAAAAAACATCTCAGCTTAGACCATTATGTCTTAGACCAGTGGTTCTCAAACTGTGGTACGAAGCTTTACGCGTAGGCTAGGCTTCTCCGAATGGTAGATAAATATGTTCACTCAACAATGTGAACAACATATAGTTATATATGTTGTGTTGTGTGAATATGTACATGATCCGAATATATTGTATATTGTGCAATTGTCTAGACTGTACATAATTATGCAATTCATGCATATTGGCATGAATTTGTCTTGCATTAATAACTCGAAATAAATTCAATCAATCAATCAATAGTCAGGGTCATCTGCAATTTTAGACTGTGTTTATTTATAATAGAGATTACAATACATTTGTTTTCATTTCAGATAACTCAGCTCAAAATTGATCATAATCCATTTGCCAAAGGATTTCGTGACACTGGCAATGGAAGACGGGAGAAAAGGTAAGAGGTTGTCATAACTTGTTATATGCGTGTTTGACTCTCAAGCTTAACTCGAAAGACGCTTAATTTGACATAATATGAACGTAGCACATGTAAAAGGTTCATAAACGCTGCTGACATCGTGTTCTCACCTGCAGTATCAGTAGTTAAGTCCTTCATCAGTCGGTCTTCGGTTTGAGAGCAGCGTAATAATGTACGTCCCCTGCACAGGAAACAGCTGGCTCTGCAGTCCATGCGCTCGTATGAGGACCAACAGAAGAAAGAGAACGGCGCATCAGACGACTCCTCGGGAGAGCAGCCGTCTTTCAAGTGCTTTGGCCAGGACTCATCTCCCGCCGTGTCCACAGTCGGCCCCCCACATGTTAAAGGTTAGCGCGTAAACTCCAACAATAGTCAATCTAACTAGTACCATAGATTTTGTTCGTTTGATTCGCGGACATGAACATTACAAATGCTAATTTCTGGTTTGGAATCTTATCATATTGGATTCGATGTTGAACAATAAATGGTCAATATGGCCAGAGTATATGTCAATATGGCAAAGTAACTAAATAACTGGGTACCCACGTCGAAGAAAAATGTAGTAGCCCTAATAATTACTCCAGTAAAAGTAAAACTACTGGATAAAATGCTACTTGAATATTGTGAGTAATTAGTGACTGTTTGAGCGTAAAAGTCTAATGTATGTGTCAAATGTGACAAAAAATACAGGGAATAATGTGAAAATTCTGGTAATTACAAAGAAAATGTTAAAAAAAATAGGCTATGTAAATCTGAAGAATAAGGTACACGAAACACAAACTTATATGGCAACATGAAGCTTTTATTACTTACAGTGAGACGAGTAACTATTATTTTACTCAACTAAGAATACTTCAATATAATATTACCCAAGTAGAAGTAGAATGTGTGATAAAACTACTCTAAGATGTAGGCTACAGTAACTTCAAAACGTTACTCAAGTAGCCTACGTGTGTGTGTACTTGAGTAAATGTAACTGACTACTACCCGCCTCTGAATATGGCCATATAAAACAGCCTCTAACATTAAATACGTATATTCATCATGACTACACTAACCTTATGGGCCTGTACCGTGTAAGTTCATGCGCACAACAGTGACTTTTGTGACGGGTTGATTCAAGCTTGACGCAACTGTTGATTCTGTCTTTATCACACAGACAAGGTTCTGAAGTGTTGTATACTTTTTAGATTTTGGTGACAGCGATGAGGACAGTGATGACGAGAGCAAAGACGGACACCTCAAAGACGGGCCTGACTCCAATAAGATTTCTACAACCACGGAAGACGGGAGGGAGCACGAGGCAAGCAATAATGACTCCGGCAGCAAAGCACGCGACGCCGGCTCTAGAACTGAGAAAAGCCTGGCTGATTCTCGACAGAGCCCTGTCACAGTTATCTCCAGTACAACACGCACTGCAGAGGACATCAAAAGCCCACATCTAGAACAGGCCAAAACAGACGAGTGCCGCTCTCTAAAAGACAGCTTTATGCCTTTGACAGTTCAGACCGACAATGCGCACTTGGGCCATGGACACTTGCATAACTTTGGATTCCCCACAGGTCTATCAGGACAGCAGTTTTTTAACCATATCGGAAACGCGCACCCATTTCTCTTGCATCCGAGTCAGTTCAACATGGGAAGCGCGTTCTCAAACATGGCTGCGGGCATGGGGCCCCTTCTGGCAGCCGTATCCTCAGGGGAGTGAGCACCATGGACACGGCCAGCATGGCCTCATCCCAGCCAAGCCTGACGGGAGCACCAGGCCTGCCGTTCCATTTGCAACAACACGTTTTGGCATCACAGGTAAACCAGTTCTTCAATAAGTCCTCACAACTTTGCGCGAAACCTCAATAGTTGTGACTCGGGTCCCATTATTGTCCATAGCCTAGCGTGTCTGTTAAAGTGCGTTGTCGCTCCCCGATTACATGCATGTAGGAACGATTGCAGCCCTATCCTGATTTAAGCACCTAGCTACATTGACTATTTAAGGAAATACTTGGCGTTAAACCCTGTGCTAATGTTATTAAAAGCTGTTTATACAGTATACCAATGAAAGAGTCATGGTGAAACTGTGTTGATTTATCAAAACTGGTCTGTCAGCAGAATCTGTTCGCAAGGAACAGCAATACACGAACACGCGTTTTCTTCTTTGAACAATAGCGTATGGCTTGAAAAATTTAAACAAATAAAAATTAAAGGAAAAAGTAAGACAAAAATAAATAAAATATGGCACATAGGAAAGACCCAATGGCTTCAGCATCGCGGTTGTGTTGTTTAACAGAACTATAGAGACGAAGTAAAGTTTGAGGTTGGTTGTTACTTTAGTCGTTTTGCATGTACTGAATTTGTGGATGTTTGTGTGCGTTTTCAGGGCCTGGCAATGTCTCCCTTTGGCGGCCTCTTTCCTTACCCGTACACGTACATGGCTGCTGCGGCAGCAGCCTCATCTGCCGCCTCTTCGTCCGTACACAGGCACCCGCTCCTGAACGCAGTGCGCCCCAGACTCAGGTATAGTCCGTACTCGCTGCCCATGACAACGCCAGACAGCACGCTGCTCACCACGGCCATGCCCGCCATGGCCAGCGGAGCATCGGAGCTCAAAGCCAGTAGCCCCGTGTCTGCCGTGACACTGGACTCTACTTCAGAAGTGACCAGTCACTCCTCCACTATCTCCTCCGGCTCCATATCACTGTCACCAAAAACTTTGTCTTCGGAGAAAGACGCTGCAAATGAGCTGCAGAGCATCCAGCGCTTGGTCAGTGGTCTGGACTCCAGTCAAGATCGGCCCAGAAGCGGGTCACCATAGGATCCAATCATGAAAACCATGAATATGTTTGTTGTTGTGGAGCAAAATTAAAATTTTAGGATGTGATCAACACAGGTTTAAACCAAACGATAAACGGTTTTATTTTCTGAAATGCACTTTGGTTTAACACCCTTGCTATGTTTATGATTTAATTTGTTAAATTAAACCACATCTTTCTTGTCAATTACCATATAAGTATTGGATGTAAATGACGCCTAGTTTGGGAGATCCTGCAACTTGTACTTCTCCTGATCTGGACGTAAAATTCTGTGACGTATGTATGCACCCGGCGTTGATTTGGCTCATTTAATGTTGGTCCTACATTTAAAACACTGCTGTATTCTCATTCGGCATAACAGTGGTCAACATGCTGCATGCCCTTAAACTCTGCAATTACTTTTAGGCCAACTTAAGGATGATTACCTTTATTATTTCTAATTGGTGACTACATTCAATTCTCTGCACGCGCCTATTGCAAAGGGAAGCAGTCAAGTTGATAAGAATAGCTTAAATGAAGTATTGAATTTTGGTGTACATAAGGATATAAATAAAATATTTATGTAATTATTTGATTTTATTTTGTGTAAATATAACAAGCAGTTTGTTTTAGGGATCAGTTTAATTTATTGTTGATATAGCTTCTTGTGTAAAGATTCTTTGTGGGGCTATCATTTTCCTTATGTTGTCACTTGCATTTTACCTTCATCTTTCTGAAATGGATTTGAATCCACCTAAATGTTCCTCACTCTCGCGTGCCATTGTGTTTTCACTTGTTGTCGTGCGTAAAGTGCTGTTTAGGCTGTTATTTCAATTAAGCAAGAACACACTTCATCACTGGTTTCAGAAAGGCCTATAAAATAAGTCAAAGCTATTTTCTGTTCTTAAAATTATTTTTTGCTGACCTAGGCCAAAGGTGACGCATAAATAAAGTAAAAGGTTACTTTTTTGTGTTTCATAATCGGTTATGTTGCCTCGAATTTACATCTAGTTTACAACATCGACATCGTGATCTTGAATCTTGAACGTTTCAATAAAAAAAGTCATTGTGCGAATCTGTGCCATTCTTTTGTTTTCTTGGGGTTCGTGTCTGCACGAACATAAGCAACCGAGGGGGTTTTCATAATAATGATGACTTGATTATTTTAACATCTGATATTAGAGTAGGCTAATTTAAAGGATTCAACACAACTCCCTAAAATGGGCAATATGAATAGACTGCAAGTTGCGGTTGTTAGGCCTAGGAGTTGCAAGAGAAGGAACTTCTAATTAGACCTACAACTCAGCATAGATTGTGGATTTAGACTTCTTGTTGTAGCGTAGCCCATACACGCACATATTTAACCCAAAGCAACAGAAACAACTTGTTTATTGCTTTATAACTCTTCGTGTCGCGAGTTTATCAAAACCATATCTTTATTTGTATATTGTCTGGTTAATGTGTAGCTACCTGGCGCTAGAGAATAGATACAGAAATTACACAAGCTGTCTCAGTATGTGTGTCTTATTGCTCACCTGGCGCCTCAACGGCCATATCTTTTATTTTATTGCACGAAAGGCGACGATGGGTCTATATTATAGCTTACTAGGAGGACTACAGGACGCCTTCATGGGGCCATATAAGGCCGATCTAATAAGAGCCCAGAGCATCTTTGCAACATGTAATTGTTTTGAATAGAATTAATTATACGACCAGATTTGAGAGCTGAAAAGAACGTGACACGGAACAGGGTCACCTGAGGGGTGAGGCTATAGGAGTTTCACATCTCGAGGGACAACGGATGCAAACTAGCTATTTAGCTATAATCTGGTGCAGTAGCCTATATCTGTCTCTATGAGCTCAGTGTCTCTGTACAGTGTCCCTTAAATAAAGAAATAAAGTAGGCAAGTATCATTAACACTATAGACCTTCCAAATAGAGTAAATAGCCTTTACAACGCACTGTGACTTTTGGCCAAGTTCTTAGCAAAGAGCAACAACAACAACAACAACAAAACAAAAAAACATCAACACACAATATATTAATGCTGTTAGAGCCAACTAAAAGACAGACGGCCTTGGCCCATTTCACAAGCCAAAGGAATCCGGTGTCGCACTTTCCCTCATTTAGCCCAGATTGCTTTGAAATGCTCATTTCATGCGTAACAACTGCACCATCTAGTGGTAGCAACACACCGATTTGTCATTATCAGTAAATGCAACAAGAACCTATAGCCTACTCCACTTTGCACACCAGGTAGCGTCGTGACATTTTTGACCTTCCACTAGAAAGATCAAATTAGGACTCAACTGGGTCTAAATGACATCTAAATAGGACTAATTCATGTCTAAACCTGAAACCTGAACAAATCCTAACTAACCTAACTTCAATGCATATGGTTGCCTGTTAGAGATACTGTAGGGGAGACCGGGTATGGTTGTAACATGGGGAGAGTTGTAACACCACCAATTCCACCATTCAGGGATTAGATCAAATGATCATATCAGTGTTTACCCACTTCCTCCCTGATCCCACATGGTGATTGTCAAGGTTGTAAACTGAGTCATGCAGATTCTATTGAGAAAATATTGATTTTGAGGTAAGAAAGTAAATTTTTTGACCAAAACTATATTTTGTTTAGCGCTTATACTATTGCACATAAAACCATATGACTTACATGAGATTAAATTGTAGTTTCTCAGGCAAAATGTGATGCACATTTCCCCTGCTGATTTCAAACCATTATGCTAATAGAGCTAGCTAGGCAATGGCTGACAGGGGTGGGCTATATACAGTTAATAAAACTTACTTGA
Organism: Neogobius melanostomus; assembly: GCA_007210695.1. Taxonomy (NCBI): domain Eukaryota; kingdom Metazoa; phylum Chordata; class Actinopteri; order Gobiiformes; family Gobiidae; genus Neogobius; species Neogobius melanostomus. The sequence goes on along the minus strand of VHKM01000221.1, from coordinate 1,959,312 downwards.
TTTTAATACTTTTACAAAATGCCTAAACAGTGGAAAAGAAAGACTGACATATTTGTGCCAGCTAATGTTAAAAAAAAGAGAGAAAAAAGCATCTGTTGTGGTCAGAAAGAAGGGCAAGTCAGATCAGTTCCAAAGGCACATGGGATCTGCCATGTAACACTGAGCAGATACTGCAAAACACAGCAGAAGCTGAGAGACCAGGGTCCAGTGATCATCCCAGTGTAGGTTACTGAAACATCAACAACGAATTCTCTGAGGTGGGGAGGAAGTGTTGGCTGATTATTTGACTCAGACAGCAGACCTGTATTGCTGGGTTGCAGGTTCTAGAATGTGATGATGTCACAGGACCCAGCGGGAGGCAGGAGCCAGTTTTTCCTATTAACAGCATTACATTTTCACAAGTCGTAGCTTAAAAGAAAATGTATGAATTACAAAAATGATCATTAATATCAGTCACTGGGTCCATGATCTCTCTGTACAAGACCAAAAATTTCCTCAAAAACAAATTATTTTTTCCTCTATATAATAGTATTGGCCTTTAGAAGGCTGTGATGTCACAGCAATTATGGACTGACTCCACGTGAGGTTAAGCATATGACAGAGATTGTTCTGGATTGTTCTTTTATTTAAATAAACCTCTATTTGAAGCATATCTCATGACGTGGCCTCTGTTTTTATTTCTTTTGTCCAACTGTTACAACTTACCCCAGCATGTGTTACAACCTACCCCGGTAGTGGGGTAGGTTGTAACACGCCTCACGAGGTCTTTGATTTTCTTGCAGAGGTTTGAATTGGTGCCCTTTGTAGTTAAGAAATGTGGGTACTTTGTATAAAAGTTTGAGAACTCTAGCTCAAAAATTCAGTGAGTTACAGGTGCTGAAGCAAAAAGTGTTACAACCATACCCGGTCTCCCCTATCGAGGCTATATATAAATATGTATATATACAGTTGGCCTATATGTATATATGTTTTTAATATTTGACAAGTATCTTTAGGCCTGCCGATTCTGTTGATGTTTGTTTCAACTTAAGTCTGAGCGGACAAAACTCGTGTTTTGATTGACACATGTGGCGTAAAGAAGTGTATTTTCCCAACGCAGTTTTCTCTTTATAATTAACACTAGGCATGTGTTCAAACACGATCTGTTATTCCAGATGCGTAAATCACATATTGCATTGGAAGGATCGCGTGTGCGTGCGTGGGAGGAGCGTACATCCAGTGGCAGCGCCGTTTGGCCAAGTGCTTTCTCAGATACAATGAAAGGCCTAGCCTACTTGCTTCACACAATTCCTCAAATGGAATGACAAGCCACAATTAAGGTTCCGACAGGTGAGATGCGTCCAATGGCAGCTCGGGACTTGACTTCTGTTTGTGGATGACATGCCAGAGGTTTCACACATTAAACTTTCCGCGGTAGACCTACTTTTCCATTAACGCATCGCAACAAGTGACGTAAAACTTAAACACAAGAAAGAAAGAAAAGAAAAAAAAACACAGAAATTTGATCTCCAATGCCAAAAAATGCACAAAGAATAGTTTATAGTTCTGGTTATCAGGTCAGATTCTGTGGACTACTGTGGTGTCACGTTGTTTTGTGCGTTGCTGGCGTCCTCTAGAGCTCACTGTCCGTTACTACAGTTTTATTTTTCATCGACGATCACTGTGGCGTAGACCTCAGTTGTCTTTTATCAACTCATTGATGGCTTGGTAAACAACGTTAAAGAAGTTTGGAAGAAAATAATCAAAGGTACGTTTGCACAGATAGTAATTCAATCTTGTAAACAAAATCAAGACTCTAACATTTATGAAACAATATTAAAAACGTATCTGATGCAAAAAAGAAAAGAAAAAAGAAAAGAAAAGAAAAAGTGTTACATTAAAAAGTTAGTTTAGGTTTATGACAACAGCTTAACAATGCTGCCTTTCTGAAGATTATCAGCATCATACATTCAATAATACACAGATTATGTTGTTCTTTTTTGCAGAGGCGAGTAGTACTCAGTTACATTTACTTGGACGTGAGTAACTTATTGAAGTAACTGTGCTTCTTTGAGTAGTCTTATCTTACTGTACTTTTTATGTCTACAATAGATTGGCCTATATATTGAATCTTTACTCTTGAGTAAAAAAAAAAGAATAATTAGGCAACATGTTTCATTGTGAATTAATATTTAAGTAGCAAAAGCTTCATGTGGATACATAGTATATAGTTATGTGGAATTATGGACCCACTTTCATTTTATTCTATATTGTAATATGTTAAGCTAAAAGAATTGGGCAAAGTCATCATTTGGACTTTGTAATGTCAGGCTTTTTATTTGACCTTTATTTAACCAGGAAAGTCCCACTGAGGGAGGGAGCCCTGGCCTTGTCCCAGAGGGAACCTATTGTACATAATAGTGGCATGGGAAACCTGAGTACCCAGAGGAACCCTACGCAGACACGGGGAGAACATGCAAACATGCACCATCCAGGTAGGAATTGAACCGGGGACCTGGGTGAGGCCCGAGCGCTGCACCACCGTGCCGCTAGGCAGTGCTGGCTAGCACTGTACATTCTGTGCCTCTCATAGACGAGTAGATGAGCGAAGGACAGACTATCGTTTGGCAGACAGATGACTAAAAAATGCATCGTATTCTCTGCAGTGGCTCACAGTACTCCAGTACTCCATTAACTCCAAGTACCTTTTTACTCTTACTTGAGTAATTATTCGTGTCACTTTTTTCTTCTATGAGTAAAAATATTTTAAAGCAGCTATTCTATCCACCACTGCCTTTTTGTCGGTCTTCAAGAAGTTTTAAACGCTTGAATAAACCTGTTAATATAAATATTTCCATACATAATAAATAAATTCATTAGACTTACAATGTAATACAGCATTACCATCATGTTATGTATGTCTTCAGAATGTGTGCCACTTTTGATCAAAGAAAATGTGACACAGAAAGCAGCGGCTGATTTGTGTCAGTTGTTTGTTTGAAGAGATTTCATCCTTGAAGGAGAGAAATGGTGAGAAAGCACTGATCAAAGTCTCACTTTAGAGGATTGTGTTACATTGTTTCGCGACATTTGCAGCTCAGCAACATAACTCTGTGTCAGTCAATCAAATCTCCATGTCTGCTGCTGTCACAGTAGTCAAACTCTGTGCATGATGCGCTGCCCTCCAGCACTTTGTGCATTAGAGTCTGCTTCAGGACGTGATGGAACAAGACACTGTTGTTCTTACCTCACTGCTATAATCCCGAGAAGTCTTCACAAGAAAGTGTATGCATCTGTGTGCGTCATTCCTGGTAGAGTAAAAGTCCATACACCATAGGTAAAAAATTTGATTCGAGATTCGATTCAAATTGATGTATTGTCTTTTTTTTTATTTGTACTGTTTTTTTTTACTGTATTTATTGTGCTGTGTGAATGAGACCAGCTGAAAATATTACAATTTCCTTCGATATCAATGGACTGTATGGTATGATTTTATTTAGACAGGGACAGAGCACAATTTAACATTGACCAAAAGGAAAGATGCATTGTACCAGGTTATGGCAAAAATGCTAATTTCCACCTGTAGTCCCTGGGCAGGTTGATGTTACAGTACAAAAACTGATTTTAAATGTAGATGAATACGTGACCATGGATTTATACATTTTAACATCATCAGAACATACATCTAATTTAAATACGTTTAAAACATTATAACGTTTCCTACTTTTCCTAATAAAGTTTCTATCTATCTATCTATCTATCTATCTATCCATCTCGGGAAGATGAGCGCCTCACCCTATCTCGAAGGGTGCGCCCAGCCATCCTATGAAGCAAACTCATTTTAGTTTAGTTTAGTTTTTTAGTTTATTAGAGCAGTTAAAAATTCTGCTCAAAAGGAGTGGGCTGAAGCAAAAGCTTATAAGCGCCCACCCCCGACATCATTGAAATAAAAACAATTGATCAAATCACAATAGTACAGGGAGCATGTTACAAAGTACAAGACACAAGAGCAGGAACACAGCATGCACACACACAACGTACCCCTCCGTGACCCAACTTCGCCTGTTATATTTACAATATCAATCTTACATTAAGCAACATCATACTGCCCCACCGGCAAAAGAGAACCTACAACCCACCAGAGCGGTCGTTTCAACACGGACCACACCCACAAAGCACCTCTAGAAATGTCCGTATAAATATAAGTTAACAGAATTTAACGGAACGGAAAGGAAACACAACTACAACAACTGTCTCATTTCATGTACAATGACAAATACAAAGCAAGTGAAAAAGGCGATCATTAAGTTATTTATACACATATATGCACACATACACACATCCTTTTGTTTTTTTCCCCCTCTTTCTTTACAGATGGTTACAGAAGGTTACAGATGGTTACCACTGCCAAACACAGATAACAATTTCAACAGGCACTAGTTCTGTGTTCAAAAGGCACATTAATATACATATTATCCGTGATCTTGCAACTTTATTTGTTTAATTTGGTAGGGACAGTGCAAGTTAATGAACAAGCCACACCGGATTATAGCCTTGGGCTAATTTTCATCCGTTGTCCCCCATGCGCACTCTCAAACACACTCTCATTCATCCTGGCCTATGTACATGTTTTTAGTGGTAGGGGAAACCGGAGTACCCGGAGGAAACCTACGCAGACACAGGGAGAACATGCAAACTCCACACAGAAAGGCCCCGGCGGGAATCGAACCCGGGACCTTCTAGCTGTGAAGCACGAGCGCTAACCACTGTACTACCGTGCAACTTCCCAGTTGTCATTTCCTTCATTCAGTTTTTTTTTGTTTGTTTTTGTTGTTGTTGTTGTTGTGAGTGTTCAATGGATTATGTAATATGTAAGCCCTATATACTGTAGTGCTTTAAAAAGCCAGGGCCACTTGTATCCACGATCTTGTCCTTTTGGTCATTACCCAGAGCTCATGACCATACAGTGTGTTGCATAAGACCCCCCTTTAACTTAACACACAATCGTGACGTGAAATAAAATGTATACATGTTTTAGATTTTCTTTTATAAATAACAAATTGAAAAGAGGGATGTGCATAAGTACCGGCCCCCCTTTCCGTTTAGTGCAACCAATTGCCTTCAGAAGCTGAATGAAGATTTCTGAATGATCACATGCTGACCCAATGAGTAAATAGAGTCTACCTGTGTGTAATCTAATGTCAGTTCAAATACAGCTGCTCTGTGATGGTCTCAGAGGTCTGTTAAGAGACTATTAGGGAGCAGACAGCATCATGAAGTCCAATAACACACCACCCAGGTCCGGGATAAAGTTTTTGACAAGTGTAGTGGCTAAATGCCCTGTGCTAATAGCCACTATTGGTTGAAGGTACAAAGGTTCTTTAAGCACGCGTGTCTTCAAGAATACCAAAAGAGTCCATTGGTGTCATTAAAATGATTTATTTTAGCTCACCTTTTTCCTTAAATGAGCACAAACAAAGAACTCTGAGTATGACACGGTCAAAAATCATATCGCCTCTGCACCTTCCAACACCTGGTGCCAATTTCCTGTCCCTTATGACAGGTGTGTCTCCTTACAAGAAAAGGAGACCCACAGTGCCCCATAGGGGCAGGAGGCACACATACACAGAACAGTCAAAATGGCTCCTACACAAGTATAAAGCTGGATTAGGTTATAAAAACATTTCCAAAGCTTTGAACATCTCTCAAAGTACAGTTAAATACACCATCCAGAAATGGAAAGAGCATGGCATCACTGCAAACCTACCAAGACCCGGCCGTCCTCCTAAACTTACTGACTGAACAAGGACCGCACTGACCAGAGCTGTTACCAAGAAGCCTATGATGACTCTTAATGAACTGCAGAGAGCTACAGCTCAGGTGGGGGAAACTGTACACATAACAACTTTTAGTCGTACTGCACAAATCAGGCCTGAGAAGACTTGTACACAAGCAGACAGAGTTTGCTCTTTTTAAATCATAATGACAACTGAAACTTCCAAACTGACCCTGATCAAAAGTTTACATACCCTGCTAAAGGTAAGCTCCTCACATGTGATTTGTGTTTCAACTTTCATCCAGTGCTGCACTGGCGTTTCTGGTTTCTGAGTCAAAGAATTATCAGAGGATTTGCAAGAAAATGTAGTTTAACTGTATTAAATGGAAAAGGTTATAAAGATATCCAACGTAATGAAAATATCAATCAGCAGTGTTCAAACTCTAAGTGGTAAATGCAGGATTTTGTTGAAACCAAACCACAGTCAGGTCAAACAACACGTGACCGCAAATAAACAGATCTGATTGCACGGGCTCATTTGAGTTTTCTACTGCCGCCAACAATGGCGTGAGTCCCAGACTGGTATCCCTCTGTATAAAAAAATATAGAGGGGTATCATTCTGGACTCACCAGGCTACAATAAGGAGGCACTTGATGAAAAATGGGCTGCATGGGCAAGCTGCCAGAAGAAAGCCATTACTTCGCAAATGCCACAAAGTATCCACTTACAATATCCCAAACAGCACAGACACAAGCCTCAACATTTCTGAAACAATGTAATGATTAAACCAAAATGGGACTTTTTGGCCACAACCATAAATGTTACTGTAGTGATTATTTGTCAACAAAAAAGGGAACTCAAAGTGCGAAATAAGCAAAATTAGGACTTGAATACGACAATGTGTCTGTATTTGTGGGAGGAGGTGGATGTGAGAGAATGTTTTAAAATCTGTAAAGCACTTTGTGTTACATGAAATGTATGAAAAGCGCTATATAAACAAAAATTGATTGAATAAAGATTGATTGAGGACTTAACTCAAATAAACACTTAGACTCACCATGGGTTTTGGTTTTACGCAGCAGCATTCAAAAGAGTGCAATGTTCAAACAAACTTTAAGTTTCAAAAAAGGTTTATATTCCAGATTAGAAGGCAAACAGCAAAGTATCATATGCAAGGCCTACTTGCTGCCTCTCCTACTCTACTGGTAAAAAACCATTAGCCCACCCAGGTGCGTGCTGGACTGTGTGCGTTACTCCCCTAAATCCCCTAGGTGTGCAATGATAGAATAACCAAACAAAATAAAACAAAAGTAAACAAATTAGAATTAACTCAGCATATTGAAGAATATATTATAAAAAGAAAACATACTTAAGAAAACAAAAATAGTTTACTAGAAAATACACAACTCAAAAATATGTAACTAATAAACAAAAAGTGAACTTAATTTTAACTTTAAACCAAAAAACTGACAAATAGCTCCTACAGTTACATTTGGAGGAGTCAACAAGGCCTGTGATGAAGAGTACACCATTTCTACAGTGAAACACGGAGCTGGATCACTGATGTTTTGGGGATGTGTGAGCTACAGGGGACTTAGTCAAAATAGATTTCAGGATGAATGCAGCATGTTATTAAAGAATACTGGAGGAAAAGTGTCACTCATCAGCCTGGAAGCTGCAGATGGGACGCACTTGGACGTTCCAACATGACAACGATCCAAAGCACAAGGCCACGTCGACCTCTCATTGGCTACAGCAGAATAAAGTTCTGGAGTGGCCTTCTCACTCTCTTGACCTCAATATCATTGAGCCACTCTAGGAAGATCTCAAAGGTGCAGTTCATGCAAGTGTAGCAGATCAAGGTTTTAACCTTAGCTACAGTGCCTTGCGAAAGTACTAATACACCTTGAACATTTGCACATTTTGTCATGCTTACAACCCTAAACGTAAAGATTTTATTTTGAATTTTTTACTGAAAGTTCACACACACACACACACACACACACACACACACACACACACACACACACACACACACACACACACACACACACACACACACACACACACGTAACAGACAACTGTGAAGTGAAAGCAAAATGACACATGATTCTGTTATTTTTCAAAAAATAGAAAAGTGAAAAATGGGGCGTGCATAAGTATTCATACAGCATGACTTACTGTAATACTTTGTGGAACCCCCTTTTGCTGCAATAACAGCAGCAAGTCTTTTGGGTATGACTACAAGATTTGCATATCTAGAGACTGACATTTTAGCCCATTCCTCTTTACAAAACAACTCAAGCTCTGTCAAATTAGAAGGAGAGCGTTTGTGAACAGCAGTTTTCAGGTCTTTCCACAGATTTTCAATAGGATTTAGGTCAGGACTTTGACTGGGCCATTCTAACACATTAATATGTTTGTTTTTAAACCATTCCATTGTAGATTTAGCTTTGTGTTTAGGGTCATTGTCCTGCTGGAAGGTGAATCTCCGCCCCAGCCTCAATTCTCTTGCTGACTCCAGCAGGTTTTCCTCCAAAATGTCTCTGTATTTGGCTCCATCGATCTTCCCAACTATTCGTACAATCTTCCCAGTCCCTGCTGAGGAAAAGCAGCCCCATAGCATGATGCTCCCCCCACCATATTTGACACTGGGGATGGTGCACTCAGGACGATGAGAAGTAAAAAATTCAAAATAAAATCTTTATGTTTAGGGTTGTAAACATGACAAAATGTGCAAAAGTTCAAGATGTATTAGTACTTTCGCAAGGCACTGTATAGGACACACAGTTAAGTTCCATTGACAAAGGGCACACCTTTTGTGCGCTGTACTAGGGAAGAAGCTCATCCACAGGACGATCGGGGAACCACAAACCCAATCAACTGCGGTGCTACTGTGATGCTACAGGTGGAGGAACTGTATGAGAATCTGAACAAAAGTATAAAAGTCATTGTGGATTTGAAGGATACCAACAGGGCACTTCAGAGAGGCAAATGGGTCCTTCTAGACAAACTCATTCAACATTTGCACATTTTGTCATGCTTACAACCCTAAACGTAAAGATTTTATTTTGAATTTTTTACTGAAAGTTCACACACACACACACACACACACACACACACACACACACACACACACACGTAACAGACAACTGTGAAGTGAAAGAAAAATGACACATGATTCTGTTATTTTTCAAAAAATAGAAAAGTGAAAAATGGGGCGTGCATAAGTATTCATACAGCATGACTTACTGTAAAACTTTGTGGAACCCCCATTTGCTGCAATAACAGCAGCAAGTCTTTTGGGGTATGACTACAAGATTTGCATATCTAGAGACTGACATTTTAGCCCATTCCTCTTTACAAAACAACTCAAGCTCTGTCAAATTAGAAGGAGAGCGTTTATAAGAAGACCGACGCATCTCTCTTTGTCCTCCCCTCTCTCTCTGTCCTCCCCTCTCTCTCTGCCCTCCCCTCTCTCTCTGTCCTCCCCTATCTCTCTGACCTCCCCTCTCTCTCTGTCCTCCCCTCTCTCTCTGTCCTCCCCTCTCTCTCTGCCCTCCCCTCTCTCTCTGTCCTCCCCTATCTCTCTGACCTCCCCTCTCTCTCTGTCTTCCCCTGTCACTCGGTCCTCCTCCATCTCTCTGTCCTCCCTGTCTCTCTGTACTCCCTATCTCTCTCTGTCTTCCCCATCTCTCTCTGTCCTCCCCTCTCTCTCGGTCCTCCCCTATCTCTCTGTCTTCCTTATCTCTCTCTGTCCTCACCTCGCTCTGTGTCCTCCCCTATCTCTCTCTGTCCTCGGTGTGGCGTGGGGATTGGTGCAGCGTGAGGACTGGTGCGGGATGAGAACTGGTGCGGCGTAAGGACTGCTGGTGCGGCATGAGGACTGGTGCAGAGCGAGAACTGGTGCGGCATGAGGACTGGTGCGGCATGAGGACTGGTGCAGCATGAGGACTGGTGCGACGTGAGGACTGGTGCAGCATGAGGACTGGTGCGACGTGAGGACTGGTGCAGCATGAGGACTGGTGCGACGTGAGGACTGGTGCAGCATGAGGACTGGTGCGGCGTGAGGACTGGTGCAGCATGAGGACTGGTGCGACGCGAGGACTGGTGCGGCATGAGGACTGGTGCGACGCGAGGACTGGTGCGGCATGAGGACTGGTGCGACGCGAGGACTGGTGCGGCATGAGGACTGGTGCGACGCGAGGACTGGTGCGGCATGAGGACTGGTGCGACGTGAGGACTGGTGCGGCATGAGGACTGGTGCGACGCGAGGACTGGTGCGGCGTGAGGACTGGTGCGACGTGAGGACTGGTGCGGCATGAGGACTGGTGCGACGTGAGGACTGGTGCAGCATGAGGACTGGTGCGGCGCGAGGACTGGTGCGACGTGAGGACTGGTGCGGCGCGAGGACTGGTGCGACGTGAGGACTGGTGCGACGAGACGACTGGTGCGACGCGACGACTGGAGCGGCGCGACGACTGGTGCGGCGCGACGACTGGTGCGGCGCGACGACTGGTGCGACGAGACGACTGGTGCGACGTGAGGACTGGTGCGACGAGACGACTGGTGCGACGTGAGGACTGGTGCGACGAGACGACTGGTGCGGCGCGACGACTGGTGCGGCGCGAGGACTGGTGCGACGAGATGACTGGTGCGGCGCGACGACTGGTGCGACGTGAGGACTGGTGCGGCGAGACGACTGGTGCGACGCGACGACTGGAGCGGCGCGACGACTGGTGCGGCGCGACGACTGGTGCGACGAGACGACTGGTGCGACGTGAGGACTGGTGCGACGAGACGACTGGTGCGACGAGAGGACTGGTGCGACGAGACGACTGGTGCGGCGCGACGACTGGTGCGACGTGAGGACTGGTGCGACGAGACGACTGGTGCGGCGCGACGACTGGTGCGGCGCGAGGACTGGTGCGACGAGACGACTGGTGCGGCGCGACGACTGGTGCGGCACGAGGACTGGTGCGGCGCGACGTGAGGACTGGTGCGACGCGAGGACTGGTGCGACGAGATGACTGGTGCGGCGCGACGACTGGTGCGACGAGATGACTGGTGCGGCGCGACGACTGGTGCGGCGCGACGACTGGTGCGACGAGATGACTGGTGCGGCGCGAGGACTGGTGCGACGAGATGACTGGTGCGACGAGATGACTGGTGCCGGAACTGTGCCAACGACTGGTGCGGCGCGACGACTGGTGCGGCGCGACGACTGGTGCGACGAGATGACTGGTGCGGCGCGACGACTGGTGCGACGCGACGACTGGTGCGGCGCGACGACTGGTGCGACGAGATGACTGGTGCGGCGCGACGACTGGTGCGACGAGATGACTGGTGCGGCGCGAGGACTGGTGCGACGAGATGACTGGTGCGGCGCGACGACTGGTGCGGCGCGAGGACTGGTGCGACGAGATGACTGGTGCGGCGCGACGACTGGTGCGGCGCGACGACTGGTGCGGCGCGACGACTGGTGCGGCGCGACGACTGGTGCGGCGCGAGACTGGTGCGGCGCGACGACTGGTGCGGCGCGACGACTGGTGCGGCGCGAGGACTGGTGCGACGAGATGACTGGTGCGGCGCGAGACTGGTGCGACGGAGGACTGGTGCGACGCGAGGACTGGTGCGACGACGATGGACTGGTGCGGCGAGATGACTGGTGCGGCGCGACGACTGGTGCGACGTGAGGACTGGTGCGACGCGAGGACTGGTGCGGCGCGACGACTGGTGCGCGACGATGGCGACGGACTGGTGCGGCGCGACGACTGGTGCGGCGCGACGACTGGTGCGGCGCGAGATGGTGCGGCGCGACGACTGGTGCGGCGCGAGGACTGGTGCGCGCGACTGGTGCGAGGAGACTGGTGCGGCGCGACGACTGGTGCGGCGCGACGACTGGTGCGGCGCGACGACTGGTGCGGCGCGAGGACTGGTGCGGCGCGACGACTGGTGCGGCGCGACGACTGGTGCGGCGCGACGACTGGTGCGGCGCGACGACTGGTGCGGCGCGACGACTGGTGCGGCGTGAGGACTGGTGCGACGAGACGACTGGTGCGGCGCGACGACTGGTGCGACGTGAGGACTGGTGCGGCGCGACGACTGGTGCGACGAGATGGACTGGTGCGGCGCGAGGACTGGTGCGACGAGATGACTGGTGCGGCGCGACGACTGGTGCGGCGCGACGACTGGTGCGGCGCGACGACTGGTGCGGCGCGAGGACTGGTGCGGCGCGACGACTGGTGCGGCGCGACGACTGGTGCGGCGCGACGACTGGTGCGGCGCGACGACTGGTGCGGCGCGACGACTGGTGCGGCGTGAGGACTGGTGCGACGAGACGACTGGTGCGGCGCGACGACTGGTGCGGCGCGAGGACTGGTGCGGCGCGACGACTGGTGCGGCGCGACGACTGGTGCGGCGCGACGACTGGTGCGGCGCGAGGACTGGTGCGACGAGACGACTGGTGCGGCGCGACGACTGGTGCGACGGAGACTGGTGCGCGCGAGACTGGTGCGACGAGATGACTGGTGCGGCGCGACGACTGGTGCGGCGCGAGACTGGTGCGGCGCGAGACTGGTGCGGCGCGACGACTGGTGCGGCGCGACGACTGGTGCGGCGCGACGACTGGTGCGGCGCGAGGACTGGTGCGACGAGACGACTGGTGCGGCGCGACGACTGGTGCGACGTGAGGACTGGTGCGCGCGACGACTGGTGCACGATGGTGCGGCGCGAGGACTGGTGCGACGAGATGACTGGTGCGGCGCGACGACTGGTGCGGCGCGACGACTGGTGCGGCGCGATGACTGGTGCGGCGCGACGACTGGTGCGGCGCGACGACTGGTGCGGCGCGACGACTGGTGCGGCGCGAGGACTGGTGCGACGGACGACTGGTGCGGCGCGACGACTGGTGCGGCGCGACTGGGCGCGAGGACTGGTGCGGCGCGAGACTGGTGCGGCGCGACGACTGGTGCGGCGCGAGACTGGTGCGGCGCGAGGACTGGTGCGGCGCGAGGACTGGTGGCGCGAGACTGGTGCGGCGCGACGACTGGTGCGACGTGAGGACTGGTGCGACGCGAGGACTGGTGCGGCGCGAGGACTGGTGCGCGCGAGAGACTGGTGCGGCGCGAGACTGGTGCGACGGAGACTGGTGCGGCGTGACGACTGGTGCGGCGCGAGGACTGGTGCGACGGAGACTGGTGCGGGGGGGGGGGCGGCGCGAGGACTGGTGCGGCGAGGACTGGTGCGGCGCGAGGACTGGTGCGGCGCGAGGACTGGTGCGACGCGAGACTGGTGCGGCGCGAGGACTGGTGCGGCGCGAGGACTGGTGCGGCGCGAGGACTGGTGCGGCGCGAGGACTGGTGCGACGCGACGACTGGTGCGACGCGAGGACTGGTGCGACGCGAGGACTGGTGCGGCGCGAGGACTGGTGCGGCGCGAGGACTGGTGCGGCGCGAGGACTGGTGCGCGCGAGGACTGGTGCGGCGCGAGGACTGGTGCGGCGCGAGGACTGGTGCGGCGCGAGGACTGGTGCGGCGCGAGGACTGGTGCGGCGCGAGGACTGGTGCGGCGCGAGGACTGGTGCGGCGCGAGGACTGGTGCGACGCGAGGACTGGTGCGCGCGAGGACTGGTGCGGCGCGAGGACTGGTGCGGCGCGAGGACTGGTGCGGCGCGAGGACTGGTGCGGCGCGAGGACTGGTGCTGCGTGAGGACTGGTGCGGTGCGACGCGCAACTTTCAGAACCTAGGCTCACAAATGCAGGTCCTTAGATGCAGCGGCAGGGTGGAGAAGCCCTGCCTGACTCGTAAGTGCCGCTTCGGCCTCCATGCGGACGGGACATTCTGGACTCTGCCTCTTAGCCATAGATATTTAACTTTTAACTCATGTTTGCCCACTAGTCGCCTAGCTATTTTTAACTTTTTCTTGTGAGTTTTACATCTTGGCAATTTTATCCATATGTTTCTAATAAATGTGTAAATCTTTTTTAAATGTTTGCCTCTTCTTTTGGTCACACCAACTGCTCTCCTTAACAGTATAAATCTTACTATCACCCATTTGGCTATTCAACCCATACTAACCATTTTTATCCATAAAAACCAAACCCTCCTTACACGTATATTTATTTTTATTTTATTTTATTTTTTTAATAATCTGCACAAGCAAAACTTTATAAAAGTGACAAAATACATGTTGGAGTCACCTCAGCACAGTCACTTCTCACTGTTTTAAAGAGACGCCTCAGTCAATGGCCTAAATGAAGGCAGTTTGTGCGTTTGCTTTTAGTAGAAGAAACTTAAGCCACAGGGTTCATTTGCAGACATTGCACAGTGGAGGAACAGACCTCACTGTGTGGAGGACAGGATTTGGTGGATTATTTGACCAGAGCATTTTTTATGTCTGTGATGGGGCTGTAGGTGTGGAAGGTCAATCTGAAACAGTTTTTGATCATCATCCGTTTTCTGTGTGGCTTCTTTTCATTTAAATTCATTTCATTTATTTTTTTAAATTCAAAAGTGACTAACAATCACAACAAAACCGCCAAGCCAATACAATATGAATGAAATGGAGCAGAGCATATTGTTAATGTGGTTCATGTTTGAGTAATTAAAGTCAGTGGCTGTGGTAGGAGTGTTTTTTGTAGTCCAATATTATAAGTGATATAGTTTTATGAAACATCTGTTGGTGATGTCACTTTCCCTGTGTTTTCCGCCCTGGGTAAGGACGGTTGGATTATGCAAATGCAGCTGAAGTTCCTAACTGCATAGAAATCTCACAATTGACTTATCACGTGACAAGGGGATAGGAGCTAGGGTCAGGACATAGGAGCTATTATTTGAGGAGTTCAGAAGCAGCACAGGTTTGTAGCATTTCTGACAGTGACAGTGACCCTGAAAAGTGACCTTGCAAGTTGTGAAATGTGCCAATAATTTTTTTTCCCTGTGAAGAACTGGGATAAGACAAATATGTTGAAAAGTTAGGAATGAATTTGGACACAAAAAACATTTTAATTTAGTGGCTTCCTCTTTCATTGTTCATAATTTAAAAAGAATCAGGTATAAGGCGTATAAGTTTTGTGGCAGCTTCAGCTCGGCCTGACAAACACACTTTGAGCAGAACAGCTCAGGGTCAATATAATGTTGGATTATGGGCTTTGTCAGGACAGTTTGGGGTTTTAACAATGACATGATAAAACCATGAAGTGCAGAACAATGCTCTGACACTGTAGATTCTACATAATATATATTCCATAATATAGAGGGTACTGTTTGCTAATTTACGCAGGCTGTTTTTCCTACCGGTAGGTAGGACAACAGTGCAACAAGACAAAACAACTGATGTAAAGTGATTGTAATTTTTTTTAAAGAAAATCACAGCTTTTTTTCAATGTGGATAACATTAAATTAATTAGAAATACAGTCTAGACATTGTTAATGTTGTGAATGCCTATTCTAGCTGGACATGGGTGATTTTTTAATGGAATACCTATAGGTTTACAGAGGCGCATTTCTAGCAACCATAGCTCCAGTGTTCTAATGGTACATTGTGTTAGCTAATCGTGTTACAGGGTAATTGATGATTAGAGAACCCTCGTGCAATTATGCTAGCACTGCTGAAAACTGTTTAGAAAGCTGATTAGAGACGCTATGGGTGACCCCAAACTTTTGAGCGGTAGTGTACATATTTTTTATATTTGAATGAAATACATAAATAAAGTGAAAACAAAGAAATGTATAGAGCCATTTGAGTCCACTCTGGCTGGGGGTGATTATGGTGCCTCTGATACATATGCAATTTGTTGTGGAAAATGCAGAAAAAAATGATCTAAATAATTTAAAAAAAGAGTTGAGGGCTGGACAAAATTGCTTGGGGGCCACATCCGGCCCACCGGCCCGGTTTGTCCACCTCTAGGCTAGAGGCAAAAATAGGGTTTTGCCATGGGAGACACATTCTAGGCCATCATGAGTAACTTTTTTACGGAGGATTTGGAAGAGAAGGCCAGAAATACTGCACCGACTCAATATGGACACACTATTGTGGAAAAGGTAGCCCATGTGGCTGACGTAGCCTGGTGAAACCAGAATGATTCCCTTGTATATATTTTTTTACAGTGGGGAATCAGTCTGGACTCCCCGCCCCCATTGGTGGTATCCGAAAAATCAAAACGATCCTGTGCAATCAGATTAGTTTATTTGCGTCACGTGTTCATGAGCAGCGTCTCTCACGGGACGTGGAAGTCCCCTCAATACCAAATTACAAATGGCGTATGAGAGAGAGAAAGAGCGTGTTTCCAAAATGACCAAAACCACATCGACAGTATAGGTGAGTTTCGTGATTCATAATCCTTCACAAATATTAACCGTGAATAACGCCGCATCAACGGCAGACACCAGCCCTTCGCTGATTGGATTACTCCGCTTCCTGTTGCCTGCATATGTACCGCTGTGGGAAATGAAATTGACGCTACCGGTGACCAGACTCACTCGCTGGTACAGCGGTGGGTCTGGTTCCCAGGCTATGGCTGACGTGCTAGAGAAAACTAAAATGGAACAAATATGTTTTAACAGACCATGTAAACACAATATTTAAATTAATTAATAATAATTATGAGCTGTGATTTTCAAATAGTGCTGATTTTGTCAAAAGCCCGACAGGACAGTAGCCTAATGAATCATAATAACTGCTTATTATGATTTACAAGCACCCGGGCTTGTAACGGGTGTTACAAGCCTGTATCACTAATTTCTCAAAGTGCTACATTGCAGTCATTATTTATGTGGTACTATTGTAGCCACAGCTGCCTTGGGGCAGACTGATCATTTATGACTGCCTATAATGTGTTGTTATCTCCTGATCTCTAATTATGTCAGTGCCCTCTGCTGGACACGTGTGGAATTTATTTTGGCTGCCCCCTAGTGGCCGGAGTGAGCATTCTGGTTATTTCTTCATAACTCCACACAGAAATGGGCTAGAGACTCACTCTTTTTCTCTTTTTATTTACTCAATTTATGCTCTAAGTCACGGTCCGGATGTGTTGGACACATGGTATACAGTATTAAAATGTACTTTTATAAAGAGTTCTATAAAGCCGTAGAACCAGCGTGCTGCAGCATCCCCTTGTGGATGGTTTGTGCATTGCTGGCAATATTAATAAATAGGAAATAAGCACAGGAAAAGTATTTTATGGGGGAAATCTTGCCCCTCAGCACCCACTAACCAAAAAATTTCTCACGGCTCTGTGTGGATCAAATTGCAGGCTTTGGGTCAATTTCAAAATATGATTTTAGAGTCAATTAGTGTTATTGCAGTTGTTCATTTGGGTATCTCTCTTTCTTTTGTCTTTTTCCCTCTGTGTACCAGTCCTTGGTTTACCAGAACCTGAACAATACTTCTTCAGCACTATTTATGATATATTATTCATTATTTTCTAGAATAGAACAGTAAGTACTCAATCAATCAATCAATCTTTATTTATATAGCGCTTTTCATACATTTCATGTAACACAAAGTGCTTTACAGATTTAAAAACATTCTCTCACATCCACCTCCTCCCACAAATACAAACACATTGTCGCACTCACACTCTCCCCACCCACCTTCCCAGAGACACACCACACAAGCACAACACACACACTCAAGGTAAAACAATGGACGCAATGGACATAAGGCTGAGGTAAGGCTGGGTACAGATAAACCTGGTAAGGAAAACCATCCAAGGAGCCGTCTGCATCGGGAGCAGCATCTCGGCTGCAGCCACAGGGCCACAGGACACCCGGAGGAGGCGCGGTAGAAACACCACACCTCCATCCAGACACCCACAGGACAGCACCCACAGCCACAGCCAATGACTGCTCCCGAGGCAGAGGGCTCCTCCAGAGGAAACTGGGAGACCATAAAAATGGTTAAAATAAGTAAAAAGTAAAAATAAGAATAAGAATATTAGGACCACTAAAATAAGACCGAGAGGTAAAATACATAAAGAAAAAAAATATTAATAACAATTAAATAAATAGGCCTAGCAAGAATAAATATCAGTTAAAAGCTAAACTAAAAAGGTGGGTCTTGAGCCTGCTCGTAAAAACATGAACGTTCTCTGCGGTCCTGAGCTCCTCGGCAGGTCGTTCCAGAGGCGAGGGCCATAATATTGGAAATACTGTATCTGTGATCATCACAAGCAACTGTAACTGGAGGGTCGGTGATTCGATTCCCACATGTGCACACAGTCTTTGTGTTCTTGGGCAAGGCACTTCACCCACCTTGGTGTATATATGAGAGTGTGGGTGAGTAAAGCACTTTGAGTGTAAAAAAATAAATAAAGCGTAAAAGTAAGGTAAAAAAAAAAAAAAAAGCACATGTCAAATCACTTTTAGCCAGAGTTTTGTGTTGTACCTGTGCAAATGGCGATAAATTCTATTCTGTTTTTATCACTGGCACCGAATATGTTTTTTGAGTCGTTTTTAAGACTCTTGATAACTTTCAAAGCTTTAAATCCAAGTTATATTATAAAACCTTTAGCATATATCCCACAATCGCATGTTCATGTTTTCCAATAAAAATCTTTAAACAACTTCACTACCTGACTCACAACTAAAGGAGACAGAGCCTTTTTCGTCGGCCTGACGAATGACATACCTGAGGATATAAGGTCCGTCGTTTCTTTAAAGACTCTTCTTAAAGGATTCCTTTTTCGAGAGCCTTTTCAAATTCTATTTAACTTTTAATCATTTTATTATATTTGTTGCTCTTGTTTGACATTGTATTTGTTTTTTGCTCTTGTGTGACATTTGTATTTTTGTATGTAACTTAATGTTTTTGCTGCCTGTGAAGCACTTTTTAAAATATTGTTATCGAAGGTGCTATACAAATAAAGTTTATTTTCATTATACATTTAATAAAAGACTATCGGCTTGATTTATTAAGTGCAAAAAGAGATTAACTTTCTTTTGGTATTTTGCATCATTTATGTACGTTACACCATCATGACTATGCAGTGGGGGAAAAAGTAGCCACAAAACAAAGGATGTCGGGCCGCCTCGCCTGTAGCTTTGATTACAGCACGCGTTTCAATAAGCTTCTGAAATGTCCAAAGACCTAGTGTTGCGTTACTTTTTCACTACGATATTAATGACAGGAGAGTGTGACCACTGAGCAAAGCTTTCTCCAGCACATCCCAAAGACAATCCATGTGTGAAAATGATGTCTCATGCTCCCTGAACCACTCTTTCATATATTGTGAGCCTGATGAATCCTGACGCTAGGTTTATGCAGGCCAAAAATATGATTATAATCTGGTTTCTGGAGTTCTCAGATTATTGACGTGCATGTAAACAACATCATCTGATTTATTGTACATTATCTGATATTATCTGATTTCATTCTAATCTTTCACACGTGTGCAGAAACTAACCAGGAAAATACAGCAAAGAGGCCAAACTAGTATCAAAAAGACAAAGATTAAAATATATTGTGAATAGATTAAGTATTTTTGATCCAAAAGATGAAATAAAAACCTAAAATGTATCCATGAAATAAATCTATAATTTGTTCGTAGAAAAAGTATACAATGTGTTTCCAATGGTCAAGCGGTTAAGGCGCTGCACTTATGGCAGAATATTACTCCATCATCAGCGTTGTGAGTTTGAGTCCCAGCTATGATTATTTACTGTTTAAATCATAGCTTCTTTCGCTTAACCCTTTCATTTTTAATAGAAGTCGAAGCACAGTTTGTGCTACTTGTATTTTACTTTACTACTACAATTACTCAAGAAAATAAGACACGGCTGATTGAGTTTGAACCCGAGACCTCCTGAAGGTGCACGTTGTCATTGTGTCCTTGGGCAAGACACTTCACCCTCCTTGCTCCAGTGTCTGCGTACATTGGTGTATGAATGAGAGAGTGAATGGGTGAGTGGATCCTTGCTGTAAAGTGCTTTGAGTGCCTAATGAAGGTGGAAAGCGCTATATAAGTTTACTCCAATTTCCCTGACCACTAAAAATACAGTATGTACAATACATGAATCCTCCTGCCAGGTGTTTCTGACCATTACCCTGGTTCCACATTTGGAGATGGGTCCCGAGCCCTCACTGCTCCTACAGGTGGCCCCAGTGGCATCGAGGATGGGCCAAAAAAGCTTAACTTAATTATTGCCACATGGAAAGCACTTTTACTCCAAATCCAAATATGGAGGCACCATCATTCTCCACCAGGTGGGCCTGACTGAAGGGAGGGGCAGGGAGATAGTTCAGTTGCTCTAAAAATCCAAAGCTGTGCTGGCACATGTAGAACCCGGAGTTTTGGATTCTCTGATTTCTGAAGAGAATGTAAACGCATCGGATCTGATTATTTGGTTATTGGATTTCTTCAGTTATCTGATTTTTCTGACCATGTAAACGCAGCCTCTGTCATCTTGGAATATGCCATGGCATCAGGGAAGAAGAAACCCACTGATGAGCATTGAGTTGCCTCGTGTATGAAATGTGCGGTACAAATAAACTTGCCTTGCCTTGATGGAATAATCTGGTCATTCAGGATGTTCAGTTGATCAGCTTATCTCATTCTTTGGGCACATGTTGCTGAACCTAAACCTGAGCAACTGCAGCAACTCCAGATCATAACAGTTACATCCAGGTGGCAACTTGTTTTCATTTTTTTGTATGTCGTATAAACGCTCTCTAATGACAAAAAAATTCTGACCAAGATCAAACGACGCCCCCGAACATCTCAGATATATGAGTATATCATAAGATCTCAAATATGTTCTAAATGAATGAAGTGCTGTGCTTCTCATGCCCGGGGATTCAGGGTATAGAAAATATGGCCCAGGAAATACCTCATTTACCTGAGTATTTCTTCCTTTGACAGACTCATATTTTGAGTGTCTGAAGCTGTCAGTGTTTTGACCTTGTGGAAGTGTGAGCTGATGGTCAACAGATCTGCACCGACCTCCACATCTGAATATATGGCGGCAGTGGACCACACCATGCGATTCCCAGGATTTACCTCTACAGTGTGTCTCATGCTACAGTTTATGGGATCCAGACCACTGCACAGTCATAAAAAAGTGAGTATACCCCACTGGATTTAAATTTGTGCATATTTGTCCCAATAAAGAGCTGTTTAATAATCATCGGAATTACTTAACAATATTCTGAGAAGATATTCTTTAAAAAAAATCTCTTTATACATTGGCGTCTTTACTTTTTTAATGTATTTATTTGATTTTCTTATTGATTTATTTCTGACTCTACGTATTTAATTGCTTTTGTGTCTGTGTCCATCTTTGAGTAATTGTTGCACACTTTGTAAACCTTATTTTTAAAGTTCTTATATTTTCATCAATATTATATATTTATTTATTTTGAGCATTTTTGCTCTCGATTGTGTGCCAATGTTAAGTCACATTGGTCCACTGCAAACTTTTTTTTTTAAATACCAAGTGATCGCAAAGAGTAATGGACACTGTAAGAATAACTAAGGATCTACAGAGTATGCAGTATAATAATAATAATAATAATAATAATAATAATAATAATAATAATAATAATAATATAGTGCATGTTTCTTTGATGATATACTACAGTGGTCGACAAGCTTTTCCAGTCAGACTCACTTTTCATATTTAAGACTTCCAAACAGAAGTTATCACATGAACTATAGCCAGTATATGTTTATTTTTTGTGATTTTATATATGTACAAATAACCTCCCTAAACTTACAAAATAGAACATAGTCCAAATTGTCTAAATGAAAATGTAAAAAATGCAATACAGTACCATAATCTGATAAATGTCCGGAGGTAAAACGAATCCACTTCATGGCTTATACCAAGATGTGTGCAAATCTTAAACCTAAATGTTTCTCGTTTGAATAAAGTTTATAGCCCCTGGGATGGAAAAAATTAATGTCAAGCTCTGCATGGGACACACCCCTGTTGATTACAGTTATGGTTTTATTAAACATTTGTCTAGACATCTGACCACAGAATGTGAGACGAAAAGTTTTGCTCTTATTTATTGAAAGTGTTTTTTTTTTTGTTGAAAACAATTTGGAGTCATTTGTAACTCAGTCATGCAGTGAGCTCCATAACTCTATCTTCTTCTGTTCTTTTGGGATGTTCTGCAAACTTTTGATGCGCTCAAGGCAGGGAGCGTCTTCTCATTTGGTGGTGGATCTCAAGCTCTTATGTTGGAAGTTTCTTGGACTCTAGTTTCCAAACACTGTAACAGTATTGCCTCGATAGTGCAGGTAACAACTAAAATTACAAGCCTAATCTTCATCAAATAATAAACCTGTTTCTGTACTTGCAAACGTGCAAAAACAACCCAGATAATCTTGAGGGTTTGGACTGTATGTTTTTATGTCGGAGCCACTAGAGGGAGTTAGAGTATAGAACATAATGCTCAAGGCCTTCACTCAGTAAATCACGCAGTAAATCCAGATGTGCTGAAAATAAACGTTCTGTTAATTCAAATCTGGTAGAATTATTAGGCAAAATCTATAGCTTTAAATAGGTTAATTTACTATTGTTATTGATCTAACCGGTCAATTGAATCAAAGGGCCGTGTCTTACAGGACTGCAGCTGAACTTTACAGAAAGACTGAAAAGGAATAGAATGGGTGGGAGCCTCAAGAGGAGCGAAGCTGGAATGCGGGTCCCCAGCCGTGTGTGATGTGATTGTTAACAGAAACGTGTCAGCTCAAGACCCAACGCCAGTGCACCACCAACCAGCCCCGGGCCCGCAGCCCGATCAAGTTGTACGACCCTGTGCGTCACTGTGTACCACTGCATCGCCATGGAGCCATGATAACTTATCATGGCTTCAGAAGTGGGACAAGGAAAAAACCCACGGGGTTGAGGGTGAAGGGGCCATCACAGTCCCATGTGTGGCAATAAACAGTGCCACCGCAGACAAAAGGGGACCTCTACACTAGTTATCCCACAAAGAAGATGACAGACATTGGTAATGTCCAGCAAAAGGACGTCCATAATTAGTTTACAGTTTCACTAGAGTTCCCTCACTGTGCGGGTTCCTGTCAGATCCAGTATAAGCTATCGTATACGGTATTGTTAATAACCCATTACTAAAAGACAAAAACGCCAAGGCCTTTGACAGTGCATGATTGAATACGGCCTGAAGCACAGTCCACAGTCTCAACAATCGGACGCGCGTTTTACATTAAATTGGGAGAATCTCATTAAAACAAATTAAAAATTGGCCAAACAAGATCAAAGAAAGTACAGGCTATGGATTCAGCAATACTCACCTTCGTCTGAACGGATAGGCTATAAGGCATAAGGCTAATTATGCGTACAGTAGGCCTGTCTATTGCTTTTTATTGCAGCACCTGGAAAATATCTAACCTAAAAGTGCAATCACCACATCTCGTGTTTTCTTTCTCTCCCTCTCAGCTCCTCAGTGCCGAGCTGTATGGCCTCTCACAACTTTCACAGCTGCTCTTCGGTGCTGTGAGGACCCCGGTGCGCAACGCTCAGTACCTGATTCACGCTCGCGCTGCTTCAGAGACAAGTCGGCATTTTCACCTGCGTCTCGGCTGGACTGACATTACAATAAATTTAAATAAATAAATAAAATTAAAAGAAGCGCCTTGAGAGAGGATTTGTCTTCCTGCACAAATTGTTTGGGAAAGGACAGCACGAGGTAGGTTTTCTTTGTGACCGTCTGTGCCACAAGGCTAAAAGGATTTTTATTTTTTGTCCACAAATTCATATGACGTTCCTCTGATAGCAGTTCTCTTCGATATGAGCAAATTGTAGTTAGCGTATAGGCTTATGTCTGAAATACCGATAGGCACGTGGCCTATATAGTTTGAATAGACTTGTCTGACTTTGATGTGTTTTGTTGTTGTTATAGCGTTTATTCCTTTGTATTTAGGCTTGTTATTCCTTTTTGTTATATTTTATTTATTTATGTATTTGTTTCCTTTAATATCGGTGTAGGTTGATTGTTTTTATTTTCGTTAAATCATTTATGAAGTAGGCTATTCATGAGTTCCCATGCTCTCATTTTCGAATGAATCATAATGATGTTATTATACCTTTCAAAATGTTATTTCCACAACCTTTCTCGATCATTTAAACAAGTGGAGGTAAAATACGCACAGACGCACACATTGATCTATCTGCATTGCAGCATGTTTAAAGTCAATCAGTGAGGACAGAATATAGGCCTGTATCATGTCCGTCCACTCAGGGTTTCTCTTAGACCTTTCTTTTAGTTAGTTAGTTAGTTAGTTAGTTAGTTAGTTATTAGTTAGTTAGTTAGTTGGTACCCTATTGCAGCCTGATAGATGAAAAAAAAAAAACAACACAAAAACAATTGAAGCGCCTCCAAACCGACGTCATTCCAGTTGTTTGTGAGAAGCGTTTTGACTGAAATGTCTTGATCCATGCACGGAAACTGAAGATGGACTTTGAAAAGAGTTTATTGTTCTTTGTTTTCCTTCACTTGTGTGTTTTCATTAGCGTGTGTAGTTGATGGTTTGTAAATGCAAACCATTCTGCTTTAATGTGGCATTGATTTGATGATGAAGGTCTGCAAATACTAGTGATAGCCTGACAATTGCTGCGTAAACAAACAACGGTATAGACCTCAGGGTTTTTTTTTCTTTCTTATAGTTCTTACTATAGCTTATATGTATAGGTTATATTGAACTGACATATCCAGTTGGTTCATGCGTGAGCGGCTAATTATACAATGGCCTGCCTATAGACTAATTTGACAACAGATCTTACGAGGAGACTTCTGTAGCATTTGTTCTCTTTTTTAATAATAATAATAATAATAATAATAATAATAATAAAATAATAATAATAATAATAATAATATATAATCCTATAGGAGAAGAAAAAGCTTTTGCGAAAAACACAGTGTTCACAAAAGCAGTCAGGTTTATTGTAGTGCAGCGTAGTGTCTGTAAGCTAAATGTTTTTTTAAATTATGATTTATTTGACCATTCTATTTGTGAAGGACTGTTACGAAATGTTCAAATGAATATAGGCTATGTGATGTAAAACGACCCCAGAGTGAGTGATTGATGCAGAAAGTTGCATGGGGATCTTAATACACATTGGTTCAACAGTAACCCTTCGTTTCAATCGGCACCAGACTACGGCGGATTGCAGTCGTTTAGGAGCGCATCATGGCGGGGTGGAGGCCTGGAAGGAATTATTATTTGAATATAGGCACCAGCAATCCCCCCCACGCCCCCTCCCTACACGTCTGCACTACGCTTCCTCTTACTGATGCGCAGAAGACTGTACTGGAGAGAGACCGGGGCGCAGCGTAAGGTTGCGCTGATACGCACTGTGTGGAACTGAGAGGAGGGAACAAGGAGGTGACGGAGCACTCCTCCGGGACTGGACTACTGCTTAGTGCTCGGTGCTTGTGCAGGTTTTCTCTGAACGCGTAACAGCGCAAAAATGCACAATATGGCAGGGTTTGCGCGTTAGCTGTCAGAAGCCAAGTCAAGAGACAGCACGGTGACTCTGAAACGGAACTGGACACGAAAACAACACACTGCTTCTTCAAGCGACCCTCTGGATAAGGGTTCTCCACACTGAACGGGCTTTCTTCTTCTTCTTCTTTTTTTTTTTTTTTTGTAGGGCACGTTTTCGTCCAAGGCTTTGGGGGTCAATAGCAGCATACAACGCTGGGGTTTCTCTTGGTAAGCTGTTTACCAATCCGTGCGATCAATGTGCATCAGTTCAGGCTACTCGTCTATAAAGCTCTTACGGAATTGGTAAAGTGCAATTACTTCAAACAAACAAACAGACAACATTTTCTTTGGTAATATGGAGTCATGTTTTGTGCATTCTAAAAATTGTCTTCTGACGAAAAATAGTTGGTAAAAGTCCATCATCTTTTGTTTGGTTCTTCAATAAATCAATCTTTAAACATCTCAAAACGACAACAGCAAAAGCCATATGTTGAAATCTCTTAATGCTGCTGTAAAACTTGTCAAGCCTCTGACGCTAAATCTTCGCTCACTTCTCCAGTTCCCCCCGTCATGGCGGATCAAGAAGAAAGTTTTGGTCCACTACATTCGCCCGGAGGTTCGGAGTCCAGAGAGCTGCCGAGCGAAAACAAAAATGAGAAACAAAACGGGCCGACGACCAAGTCCCCGTCCTCGCAGACCACCTATATTCAGCAGGTCAGTGCGCAGGACTCCGTGCGCCGGCAAACCTCTTATTCCACCATGAATAATATGCTTTTTAGGAGAGTCCAAGGAAAAATGCAGTCGTTTAGAAAGTCAGTTACCGAAATACAATACAATACAATACAATACAAACACTGATTGCACATATACACATTATTATAGAAATAGCAATGCGACCAATTCATATAAAATAAAATAGGTAGTATTCTATTGCGTTTTTTGTGTGTCATATGTAACCCATAGCCTACGTGCATACAGCTATTATAGGCCTAATTACACGCATAACCTATAAAAACAGATTGCACTCATTGACAAAACAATTTGTGTAAAAGTCTAAGCCGATTTGATTATTTCAGGGGATGGAGGGAATAAAGGTCTATCTGCACGAGAGAGAGCTGTGGGTGAAGTTTCATGAAGTGGGAACAGAAATGATCATCACGAAAGCAGGAAGGTAATTATAATATTATTCACTATGTGTCCACCAATTCATAAATAACACAAGTACAGCATATCATTGTAATTGTAGCAGAGACTTTTGTAGGCATAGAACCATTTCAAAGACACGTGGGCACAAAATGTTTCGAATTGCCCAAGTATTACTTAAAACTACGGGCTTTAACTGTGTCCATTGCGCTTCATATTTTGACGTTCAGCTGCATCACACCCGGAGCAGGCTGCACACCGCACGAGTCGCTGATGTGAGAAGTGTGTGCGTAATGGCGCAAGTGTTCATCCATATTAAAGCGGTATCCGGCTTCTTTGTTAAATGTTCATAATCTATTATTTAGTGGAATACATTTCCCGTGGTGTTGCCAGTTATTTTCTAACACAGCTGCCTGAAGTCAAATTATACTCCCGTCAGTCACCTCACAGCTGTTTTTGGCCATAAAGAGACAATTCAATAGCTCTCCTCATCGTCTTCTGCGCTTTGACGCACAAAACATTTAATTCAATAACACCAATGAAACATGTAGAATTGTTTTGAGACCCTGGTTTACTTTCCTTCCTAGGACTTTAGATCTACGCAATAAGTGGGCTCCCCGTTTAAGAGAGATGGAATAGTTCAGCCAGCTTTACGTGTGCCATATATTTACTGTTACGGGTAAAAATGTTTTGTCCTTTGCAGGCGCATGTTTCCCAGCTTTAAGGTCAAGGTCACTGGGCTGAATCCAAAAACCAAATATATTTTGCTCATGGACGTTGTCCCGGCGGATGACCATAGGTACAAGTTTGCTGATAATAAATGGTAAGTACATGACCGTATTGAATCAATGTCCAACGTTCATTCCGACACAAGCCGTACTTGCACAATTTTACTGAGTGTAAATATTGAGCATAATGTTGGCGTGTTGTTACAAACATATGAATACGGCACACAAAAAATGGAGTTGTGGACTAGTGGTTTAATAAAAGTTAGTCTAACTTAAAGACTAAACAAAATTCACAAAGCGGTCACAGTGGGTGTCACGCGTAAACCTTGCGTATCTTCCATACAGAGCTCAAACAGTAATGCCTTGTGGGTCAGTGGCTCTCCATAAAGAGATAGCCTAGGTCTTTAGAGGATAATCACATGCAAATGCAGGTCATAATGATATGTCCAGGGCACGTTCAGATTGATCTGCTGAGTAATCTATACTTGATCTGATCGCATTGGACAACAATATGCGGTCCCAAACAAATGAAAACCTCCAGGCCCATTGTAACCTGCAAGGGCTACCTGTTGAGGGGAATCTGAAACTTGCTTTTATTATTTTTACCACGGCTTTTATCATTTATTCAGGCGTATCCGCTTTATCCTCCCAGGTCTGTGACGGGGAAGGCCGAGCCCGCGATGCCAGGTAGATTATACGTGCACCCGGACTCACCCGCCACGGGCGCGCACTGGATGCGCCAGCTCGTGTCCTTCCAGAAGCTTAAATTGACCAACAACCACCTGGATCCTTTCGGACACGTAGGTGCTCATGATGTTCTTAAGCAGTCAGAAGTTTTAACATTCTTCTTCCTTTGCGAGATTAGAATCATTTTTACTAAATCTAAAAGCTATTCCAAGAAGCCGTTTTGGCATTTAACATGGGGTTGATTTTAAACGTTGTGTTAAGTTACATTGACAAACTTGCCGCAGTCTAGTTGCTAAAAATGAATAAACAAATACAAAGACAATATTGTTTATATTGCTTACAACTTATTTACAACAAACAGACATTTACCTGCAATATATGCCTTTAAGTTTGCAAACCAAAAATCCAAATAGTGTAGGCCTATTTGCTAGTTTAACATAATACCCACTAGAAATGGTCTGTTCTGGAATATAAAAAACACTTTCTCTGTTTTTTCCTCTATTGCTCTCTATTTTCTCAACTTTTCCTATTCTTAAGTGCAATTTTACTTTCTTCTAATCTTTTGCTGTGGCACTTATCCTTTTTGTGGCTTCATGCCGATAGAACGCACCCTGGGATTCATAAGTTATATGTTGACTATCTAAAATTGTCCTCCATCAACTTGTTGGTCCAGCTGCTTGGAATCACTCAAAGATAATTTATGAGTTAAATGTCACTTGTTGAGATGGGCAGCACTGATTCAGACATAAAGACTTTTTCTGTTAAAACACATTAAAAATCAGACTTGGAGAAGACACGGTCAGGTGCTGCTTGGTCCGTGGTTCTTTTATACATCTAATAATATTGCATATTATTATACAATATGGCATTGCCTAGAGCACAAGGCAAAATCATCACTATTTTGGTTTTCTTTAGCCTAAAATATGTTGAAAATATATGGAAGAGTTGTTATTACCAATTTTAAAGTGGGCCTATACAGTAAGCTACATGTGGCCTTTAACTGAGTGTGTTTATGTATAATTGTATTTGATACGAAAAGGTTAATCATACAAAAACTAAAGCAACACAGTTTGTTAGGTAGCACAAACAGCTGGTTATGTGAATATCGTGGTTAGGTTTTTAACATTTGTTGGATCTATTTCCATAGATATTATTAATGTTATAGTTGAGGTTTAAATTGGAGTCTCTTGTTTAAATTGGAGTCTCTTGTTTCATGTGCTGCAGTGTTTCTTTTGATCTCAGTCTCCAGTCCTGGAATATTCCTCTGTGTTTTTCATCTCTGATTCTGCTCTTCCCTCATCAGTCTGGTCAGGAGTGTCAGGATCATACTGTTTATATTCCAATGTCAGAATGCGATGAACAATAGATGATAGTGTACATAGCCAGCTAATCCCAAAAGCTTAGGAGAACTCTATGATGTGGCCAGCTCGAAAGTAAAGGGCAGTGTCTTTAGAGCAAAAGCGATCGCTCAAACCATCAATATCATTTACACCGGAGGCTGAAACAGGCAGAGACAGTGGGTGGTCCTGCAACAGCCAATACACCGCAATGCAGGCCGCACTCAAGAGTACTGTCATATATACTGTCATCTTTGGCTTCAAAAGTGCTACACTGTGGCCAACGGCAGGTTTGCACTGATCCTTGTGTGTTTTTCAAACACAAATTAGCTATAAATAATTATTAATACCTTTAAACAAAGTGTTTTACAAGAGAAAATTACCAGGGCAAGTTAATGTTGAGCAAGCCAAAATGAGAGAGCTTAATTGTTAGGGTTCCAGTATTTTTCACTCTTCTGGATTTTATAATGTACAGCAACAAGTCATATTCTATCTGTGTAAACTTGGCATTGTTTTAGTATTAAGTTAAGGCATAGACGTGACAACGACCACTTTCTGCCTTTTGCATGGAGCACTAGAGAATAAAATAAGAAAAAATCCAATCCAAGAGAAAATTCAAAGAAGACCTTTTGTATCTCCACGCTTCAGTTGACTGACCAACAGGTACCAGGGTCAGGGCCTGAGGCCTTGTGTCAGCCTGCTGCCAGTGAAGGGGAGCTACAAAAACAGTCCTTAAGATAAGAGGCATCGCCAATGGGACAGGGAGTGCAGGTCTTTTGAAAATTGAATTAAGGACAGCCCATTTGGTCCCTGACAAAAGAATTAAATCAAACAAATTAAACAAGGCACGGCTGTGAAGTCAGTTCCCCTCTGTCTTAGTTACCCAGACTCACTTTACATTTTCTAGTTTTTTTTCAAATGTTCCAAGCTTTTAATGACAATTACATTTATGACTTATTTGTTGCTTTTTGTATTATTATTATTATTATTATTATTATTATTATAACTCAGGTGGAAAGTGAGAGTAAAAGAGTTGCAAGTCAAAATATAAATCTACCAGTGTTTGGCTAGTTGGCTAGTGTTAATGTGAAGCTCTGATGATTTGATTATTTGCACTTGTGAATTTCAATAATTACCAATAAGTCTACTGCTTTTCGTCAGATAGTGCAGTAACCTACGCTATCATGTAGGCTACTACTGCCGCCTACATGATAATTAACAGGCTCACAGTTTATGTACACATGGTTTAATCTATTAAAACGACATTTAATTTATATTAATGCAATAATAATTTTAGCTCATTTAGACTTATTTCACGTTGAATCTGGCCCTTTGGTGTTACGGGGGAAAAGTCTGCCCTCGGTCAAATTAAATCGTGTGCCTGCTCTTTCCGTGTGCCTGTGTGGGCAGGCCTATCGTGATCAGGAAAAATGGATTATTAGTATAAGCTTTCAACTAGGCTTTTGTGAGGAGCCTCAGCCTACACTGTCCGCGCTTAACGAGACGGTCTCCTCCGCAGATCATCCTGAACTCCATGCATAAATATCAACCCAGGATCCACATCGTCAAAGCGGACGAGAACAACGGCTTTGGTTCTAAAAACACGGCCTTTGCACGCACGTGTTTCCCGAGACAGCTTTCATAGCGGTGACTTCGTACCAGAACCACAAGGTAAGGACATTGGTCCGGATTAGGCAACCGGAACATTTGTCCCGCTGTGTTAATTCTATTTTTTATTTATTTTTTACTTCTTTTCTTTCTTTCTTTTTTTTTAAGGCCAATTTTGTCCAAAATTACGCACACCTAACACACGCTCAATTGTTTTCTATGGTGAATTGAAATGGTTTAGTTTAGGCCTAGTTCCATAAAATTGTTCTTAAGCGTCATTGCTGTGAAAATAAACGGAGGTACTTTTTTATATGGACCCACGCACTGCGTCGTCTAAAGAGGCGAACATGATTTGAGCGAGACCACCGCCTAACACGTAAAACCATCGAACCATTATTTGAGAGATTTGTAACGACTATTTTCAATCCATTAAAAACAATTAAACAAGGCTATGGAAAAATGAAGAACTATAAAAGTAGCTCAGCATATTTGGCGTATACGCGCGGGTTCTATTAAGGGGTAACACTAACAGCCTATTTAGCCTATAAGTGCCGTAACCAGTTCAAATCAGGATGTTTGTGTGAATGTGAAGACCAAAACAGCGATTAACCAGCGTACAGAACCAGAACTTCATTAGGTCTAAATGAGGACTGACTTCAGATTAGCAGAAACTAACTGTACTGTTTGGCCTAAAAATGCATTAATTTCTATCCAAGTCTACTTTTTTAATGGACTCTGGAAAGGAGCAGAAAAAAAATATTTGTCTTAATATTGATCTTAAAGAGGCCTCAGAGAAAGACGCCATGTAAACAGTGTCTGTTTAACATCATGTGGCTGTGGAGGCCTATAGCCTATATGTTTTTAGTTTAGGGAATATGGGAAAGGGGCGAATACCCATAATATCTTCTTAACCAATCAGAAGTGAGGGCCTTTCTTGGAACAGGAAGCGCAAATGACCGACATTCTGTGGAGACCATTCATTATTTTCAAACATGTTACTGGGGTCTGACATCGTAACCCTAGGCTAATTATTGGGGCTTTCCAGACCTGTGCGAAAACAAGCATTTGTGATTTACCACAATTGTCTATTCAGTCTCACATCTGTGCAAAGATATGGGTTACATGTGTTCAGCTCACCTGCTTCACTGCATACAGGGTCCAGGAAGATTCAAAATACCCCATGTGCGTTATGTAGCCTAATCATTTATGTACTTGAATAACAACCTTTGGATGCATATGTGGGGCTCTGCATATTAAGGAGTAATAAATGGAGCTGTCTTCATGACGTAATCATTTTGCCAACTCAAATTACTTTATGTATGTCTATGTTTGGGTGCACTCATATGAAGCAGGGTGTTGCAATGACCCATTATTGTGCTTTTTATGTGCAAAGGGCAAAGCAAGTGCAAAATATGACTTAGTCCTTTTGAAACTAGAGAATAAGTTGCAGAGACATTTCACAAGACTCTCTCAAAGTGCAAAAGGGATTATATAAGGTCTGGAGAAAAAGTTAGCCAGAGTGCACATAAGCACCAGTCCTGATGGACCTGTAACCTGTCAGATTCTGGAAGTACTCATTTATATTTACTCAAGTACATGTACTTGTTTATTTTATCTTCTTTTGATCAGGACAATACAGGTTAATGAACACACATGGGACTCACGTATGTAAACTTCCCACAATGGATTGTAGTCATGGGACCTCTTGTCCCACACTCGCACACGGGGGAGAACATGCAAACTCCACACAGAAAGGCCCACTAAAACATGAATCAGACTCAAACACTTTACTGTACTTTTTATTTCTGATTGAATAATTATTTGGGTCAATACTTTCTAATTCTACTTGAGTAAATATTTTGGCCACTCTGTCCGGTCAGAGACTGCCTAATATCTCCAATAATGAGCTCCCAATGGACACACAATTTCAGTACAGCAACCAAACGACGAGAATTATTATTATTATTATTATTATTGTTATAGTTATAGTTATTGTTATTATTATTATTATTATTATTATTATATTGTTCTTATTATTGTTATTGTTACGTGTTGTTTTAGATTACACAGCTAAAGATTGAGAACAACCCGTTTGCAAAAGGTTTTCGAGGAAGTGACGATATGGAGCTACATCGAATGTCCCGAATGCAAAGGTATACATAACGTATTTTGCATTATTTAATGGGCATAGAGTGCAATGAAAAGTGTTTCCTATTAATGATTTTGATTGTGATTAGTGACATGTGAGTCATGTGTCACTTTGCAAACGTCCCTTTAATCCCTGTACAAGGCTGAGGCTCTTGCCAGTTCTGACTGATATTTTCAGTGAGTGTTATTTTCAGTGATGTAAGTGTACTTTTTGATCTTCAGCCAGTTTCTTATGTTAAATACTTTTATGGCTGATCTGGCACAACCTCTGAAACATTGCTGTAACATCTCTCGTCTATGCAGCATGCCTTGAAGAGGCCGTATCGCTCGGTTCAGCCGCCAAGGCAGTGCCCAACCACACTAGTCTCATTATTCAGTCCAGATGAGCTAAGGATCGTCCACAGCTGCATAGAAACCACTTTTTCAAAGTAGAAAGTCTGGTTTTAAACATAAAGTGGCCCCACCCCCATCAGACTTCTGCAATGGCCGCTAAAACATGTCCACTGCCTGAAAGATATTTATATGAAGTAAAGTGGAAAAGGACCTTTCTAATTAAGTGTTCTAAATGAATGCAGTAATTTCAGTGATATGGGAAAACTTATCATTTGACAAGATGCTTCAAAATGAGGCACCTTTACAAGTTTGATTGTAACTGACATACGCTGAGTTACCTAAAGTAGGTGCATCATCCAAGATAACATGACATTTTGAGGGAATAAATGCAAATGAACAGACCTTGGTATGAGTCCAAACCACGCTATCAATCTTACCTGCCATTGTCCAGTCCGCCCAAGTGCAGTGAACTATGCACGTCTGCCTTTGGTTACAGATTTTAAAGAAGAGATTATTACAAAACCAGGTCACTTTTCAACTTAAATCATCACTGAAATAAAAGGCAAAAGTAACCAAATGTTTTATGGGTGGATCCTGTGGATTAATGGTAGAGAAATTAAGCATTTAGATTGCAGACGTATTGCTATGCCACCCCCAAGTATTGTAACCCTTGAGAGCTTACATAAACATCCTCAGGAAAAAGTTTTTAATCTTTGTGGGTGATTTATAAGACAGCCTTTCGACCTGAGTTTATGTCAGAAGGGGATCTGTTTCATTTATCTTTTTACATTTCTCCCTAGAGGAAGATATGTGACTATATTGCAAGTTTCAGCTTTACAGAATTTTCTTAGGCAAGAAATACTGGGGGAAAAACTGATATAAAATTATATTTTTTCATAACTGAAATGTGTCTATCACTAGCACTAAGGAGTATCCAGTGGTCCCTCGTAACACTGTGCGTCAGAGAGTGGGCTCGAGCCAGAGTCCATTCAGTGGAGAGATTCAAGGCCTGTCTAGCACCAATGCCATCAGCAGCCAGTACTCCCAATGTGACAGTGGTGTCTCCAGCACCTCCCAGGACATGCTGCCCCAGTCTGGCTCCTTCCCTCTTCCTCACGAGCACAGCCAGGAGTACCACTGCATCAAGAGAAAAGGTATAAGAGAACTATTTGTCTTAAGATAAAAAATCCCTCAGTACCAGTGAAGTTTGTTCTTTCTTAGAGACACTGTGTTTTCAAAACAGATTATTATCCGTAGTAGAGTGAAATCCATTTTGCAGTATAGTATAGTATATTGCCTAACTATGCAGATGTTGTGCACCCTGCGGTGGTCATCGCTTTACATATTGCGTAACAGAGATGTAAATGGACCAAAAACCTAGAACAGCCTTTTGCCTATTGAGCAATGAATTTAAAGCCATTTTATTATTTTCCTTCATTTAAACTTGATACTGTAGATCTACAACCATCTGCAAGATTATGTAATATAAAATACAAATTTCACGACTATACAACTGCTTTGCCAGTACGGAGCAAGACGCCATGCCTGAATCTCACACACCACGCTAAAATGCCCCCTTTACGTTCACCTGACCCTGTCTTTGTGGAGTTCGTGCGCATTTTCATAGCACTGGGGATAACACTTGCGGGTAGTATTAGTAATAAATGCATTCATAGCACCATGTTTGGCTGCAACATGATTAAAACTTCTGGAACTCCTGGAACCGCCACCTTAACGTGGTGGAGGGGTTTGAGCGTCCGAATGATCCTGGAGCTAAGTTGTCGGGGGCTTCGTGCCCCTGGTAGGGTCTCCCATGGCAAACAGGTCCTAGGTGACGGGTCAGACAAAGAGCGGTTCAGAAGCCCCTTATGAGAGACCAACAGGCCCGGTTAGAACCAAGAGGCCGTTCATCTGCAGACCCACCACCTGCAGGAGGAGCCATAGGGGCTGGTGCAATGTGATTTGGGCAGCTCCAACGGCTGCCCCCACAACCCCGCAATGGAAAAGTGGAAGAAAATGTATGGATGGATGGATGATTAAAACATGTCATGGTTCTCAAAGCATTCCCTACCCGTTAACGCCACATAATGTCCCATACAGCCGACTGGACGACGCCATACCTGGGGTCACAATATGGGGCCTATGGGACACAACCATGCCATGCTATATCAATCATCAGTCACTGAGAGATTGATAGGTGTTATATGACTTGTCCTCAATGTGGCGAATAAATGAAATATTTTATTCAAATTTCTCCAGTATCATCACAGTTTTCTCCACGGATTTAGAGTCAGCCCTACGGGTAGAGGTTAGGATTGGGGTGGGATGCTTGATGTCAGACCCATCAGTGGAGAAGGACACAGAAACGTCTGCTAGGTTACGCTTAGGTTTATAATCTATATATGAGATTGTAGCCGACAGTGAGCACAAGGGGAACGGAGGCACTTATCTGAGTCTGACAGGGCCACTGTTCCCCAAAATGTTGGTGGGCGGATCAAGCCCCACTGTTTACTCATTACCATCTATCTATCTATTGATACTAATTCTGCAATGTTGAAAATACACAAAGTATGCTTCTACACATACACAATAACATTTTTAAAAACAAAATATTGAATTGCTTTAGCACTTTGTTATTCGGCTACGTATTGTGACATGTGAGTTTGGCATAAAGGTGCATTATGCAGCTTTTTATGCGAAAAAAAAAAGTGTGCGTATTTGACCTTGTAGTGACCCAGCGGCTGTATGAGTGGGCAGCATGGCGCCTTTACTCTCCATCACGGTGGTTTCTACAACGCTCTAGGATCAATTGTTTTGTAGGTTTTCTGGTGAGAGGGTCTGTCAACAGTGAAAACCTTCCAAACAATTGATGCTGGAGCGTTGTAGAAACCACCGTGATGGAAAGTAAAGGCGCCATGCTGACCACTCATACAACCGCTGGGTCACTACAAGGTCAAATATGTAAGAACAACAACTCTTTTTTCCACATAAAAAGCTGCATAATGCACCTTTAAAAGAGATGCAGTTGATCCGATTAGCAGCAAATTAAAGTCTGTCCTCTGTCAAAATGATTTACACTGAAGCCTTTCCACATTGATATTACTGTGGTCATGTTATTTTCACTTTAATGTTAATCTGGCTAACCCAAAACAATAAAAACCTAACTAGGTCCCCTAGTAAAACAATATGGTTTGAAAAGGGGCTTCCTTTGAAAAGAGGAAAAATCAGGTACAGGGACTTTAAATTATTTTGCTTGTATGTCAACTTATTTCAGGTATATTATGACTTAATTACTTGTAGTTATGTTGCAAAATTTCTCTTTTTAGCGGAAGATGATTGTCACTCAAGTGAACACAGCTATAAGAAGTCATATCTAGAGAGCTCTTCAAGTGAAGATGATCATTACTACCGACCTGTGGGCTACACACAAAGCCTGAGCTTGGCTGGAGGACCATACCGCAGTGAATCCAGTCAGCGGCAGGCATGTATGTATGCTGGAGCTGCACAGGGGGCCGAGCCTGTTCCTAGTCTAGAGGACATCAGCTGTAACACTTGGGCGAGTGTGTCACCGTATGGGAGCTGCTCTGTTACTTCTATGCAGCCCATGGACCGGCTTCCTTACCAACACTTCTCAGCCCACTTCACCTCAGGGTCCCTGGTATCCCGGCTGGGAGTGGGAGGACATGGCTCCCCACAGCTGGGGGACGGCCACCATGCAGCCATGTATCAGAGTCCCCTTCCTCACCAGACTTTGGCCCGACAGTGCAGCCCAGGGACAGGACTGCAGTCACCAACCGCCAGTCTGCAGGGAAACGAGTACCTTTACCACCACGGCATTCCACGCACACTATCTCCTCATCAATACCACACTGTGCACAGTGTCAGCATCATGCCAGACTGGAATGAAAATAGCTAAAAAGGGTTTTATCCATGAACACATATCTCATTAAGGATTATTTTCATACGAATTTGACTTCCAATAACATCTGCAAGGATGGAAGAAAACAAGCTGAGCTGTAAACATTTTGGGCACCATGGATAGGAATCTTGACACACTGTTAACTGTAGTCTGAGGCTGTTGTAAATGAATCAATTGCCAGGAGAGTCAATTCATATGTGTGGGTATATCTTTTGTAGTTGTCTTCCTTTGTAGCTTAATTGCAGTCAGTTGAAAGTAATCAATCAGTAATTATAGGAACACTTTAGAAATACACTATTATATCATGTCAAATCTTTGCCTGATCCTCCAAAATATGTTCCAGATCTTTAAACATTTACCCACAGAAATTGAGAGAAAAGGGATTGTTTTTTGTTTTGTTTTTTGCAAACGGGGTGAAACTGAATCTTGCTTAAGCCATTTCTTGTCATAAACTGTTACTAAAGGCCTGTTTAAATATATTTCGATTAAGACAAATCTCCAGTGAGCATATACTGTAAGAAAATAAAGCATTATGGGTACTTGTGCTGGCCATACTGTTCACTTTGACATCACATAATGAGGTCAGTGAACACCAAGAAAATATGAACTCAAGTATAAAGAAAAGAGTTAAGGATTTAAGAGATACATATATATGGCAGTAGTAATGTGAACTTGAAAACAAGTATTTTCCTCTCTTACACACCTGTCGCCTTCCTAGGTGTGCAGAGCTTCCACTTTTTTAAGTATCAATGTGAAGGAATATTTTTTGCCCAAATCCCTGGGCAAGAATTCAGTGCGGTGAAATTCTGGTAGATTGGTTGTACCTCAAGCCAAAGACATTGTGTTCTTGCATTTTGTTCAAGCGAAATATTACACAAGCAATACATAGTTTAAGAAAGCTAAACATGAATATCTTAGAAAGTTACTGCTTGTGATTCATGTCATTGATCATTGAGAGATGACCACACCAAGGTTTAACTTTTATATTTAGTAAAACTATGTAAAATCAAGCCAGTTTTAGACAGTCGGGTGTTACTTTGTGAAAGCAATTAAACATTGTCTCTGTTAAATGTACATAGGTGTAATTCAAGTTTTTTTTTTGTCAATAGTATTTATTTTTCAAAGATGTAAAAAGATTTTCTTTTGCATGAACTGTTTATAGTCTTATGAGAATCATATCAAAATCAAAGAAGATCAGATTGCAATAGTACAATTCTGTAATTCAGAGATACCTTTGTAAATAAACCATTTTAAGGCTATACTTTGACCCTTAATATTCTTACATCAACATTTTTTCCACCAGCAGCCATTCCCAAAGGCCGGATGCCCCCTTATCGAAACGAAGATCTCATAATAATTCACTCTATTCAAAACGTTTTGTAATGTTTTACAGCTTATGATTAAAATTGGTCTTGTGAGTACTACGTCCAAATGCAACAAACAGGAGTAGATGGGCGCTGTGCCATGCGGCCGGTGACTGTGGAAAAGGACTATATGGGGCAACTTGACCCACATGTTTAGAAGGTAGAGGAAACCGATGGACACAGACATGGTGAATATGCAAACTTCACAATGAATAGTTGCATGTTCTCTCGGAACCAATCTCAGTACCTTCTTAGTGTAACACAAAATCGTCACCATTGTGTCACCGTTCTGTCCTGCTCTGTGTGAAAAGCAAAACATTTCTCTAAGACATTGGTGTACCAGACCAGAGTGTATACCACATAAGGGCATGAATGAGTCATCTATCTCTCAAGAACATAAAGAACAATATGCAATTGGCAATAGTTCATGGCTGTACAGAAGGCACACACTCTCCAGTTGGCCACCATGCTGGCAATGTGTTTCTTAAACGGTTTAAGAAACACATTGCAAGGTTTAAGTTAAACCTTGGCATGTGTTAGTGAGGGAACAAATCTACTGCGCATCAGCAGCTTTTGTACAACTTGTATTTATGGGTGTAAAAAGGAAGAGACAAATTTGGCTCAAAAATGACCCGCCGATTTATGTTTTAAAATTATAATTATTTATTTGTATTTATTTAAGGACGCATAAGGGAGTGATCTACATGTGGTACCTTGGAACAGTAGCCTAGCCGAGTCACTCCCAGCCTGGCAAGTCCAGAATGATTACCCTCTGTATCTTTTATACACAGGGATATCAGTCTCCTCAGCCCCCGTAAGAATATAAGAAAATATAAATATTTGACGAATATTCCACGTTTCTTGGAGTCTATGATGTAAACAAGGTGTCACTGACCAGTCAATCAGGCAGACCCGGCCCCATGCCTTCTTTGATGTGAGCAATGTGACCTCTGTGCTCTGGTTGCCCCCACACCACCAGTCCGATCCTCCGACTGGACCAGCCCACAGCGAGTGAGAGGGCCAGTCATTAACCCTTTCCAACCCCAGCCTCCCTCCGTCCACATGCTTAAACACATGATATATCACAACAGCCTTTCTCTCGTCCCCCACTCACCCAAACATGTCCGGGTGGGCGAAGGACGCTGATGCAACCGGCTCTTTAAACATTTAAAGAACGGGTCAGCATTTCAAAGGCACACGCTGGAACCTTTGGCCAGTGACGCAGTTATCATAGTCTGCAGATGAAAGTCGAGTGATATGTCTGAAGAAAATTAATGACTTTCTAATGACTAGAAAGTCCTAGTGAAAAATGGAACCGTATGCTGGTACACTGCTGATGTATCTGGATTTTGATGAAAACCGTGCACAAAGAAGAGTGATTCACTTTATTTATCTAATTAAACATTAAGTTATTACAAAACCTACTTCATGTTACATAAAAATAGACAAAATAACCGATGCAGCCTCAGCTATCATTTGGTGAGACTCCTGTATCATGGTGCCTTTAATGGATGGAAGGAAAATTAAAACAAGTCATCTCAGACTAATGAAGAGTCATGGCCTTAGTCAACCCTAAATCTGAAACCTAAACAAATCAAAGCGGTGCCCCACAGGACAAAGAGAAGAGTCTGAGAACAAGGGCATTCCTAGGCTCAGAAAAATGAGGGAGGGGATTACTTTATTAAGATGTACTGAAACACAGATCGCTATAGATGGATGAGCACCTCCAACAAAGAGGGTTTTCAAAGAATCAATCCATCTTGCCCTGGACATACAAACATCTGTTTCACAATTTTTTACTGGTTTATTAAAAAACTACGGAACAGTCAAAAAATGTATGTTATCAAACGATTTTTGTATTGGATTGTTGCTATTTTTGATAAACACATGCATCTGGTGCACTGATACTTATTGACATATTGCTATATCAGAGTAGCATAGCAGCAAAACTCCATCTGGAATAAGCAGAGCTCGTGATCAGATAAGAACTTTTCTGCTTCTTGTAAAGACAGTCAGCATATCAACAGACACATGCATCACAGTGACCAAAGGAAAACACTTGCATAGAGTCTTGTGGCTGTTCTGCTGCTCACAGGGGACAGGGGTGGGAGCATAGACCGTTCCAGGTCACACTGCTTTGTCTTTCAGCACTGCTTCTGGCCAGATCCCAAGAAGAGAGGAGCCTCCAGGAGAGAACCAGTGTCCAGAGGAAAAGACTTGATTAGTGCCAAATTATGAAGCATTCCATTGTTAAGGTTTAGTGCAGGAATGAGAATAAATGTAGGCTATGAATTGAAAAATTAAATAAAATAAATACTCCAATTATTGTTTGAAGACAACTTGAAATATAGGTATAGTTTTTCAGAGGTAAATTATTTTCCCAATACAATTATGTGACTGGGTGGTATCGACACGTGCGTTTTATATGATGTGTTATTGCAGCAACCTGGCAATGTCAAACAAAAAGCACATCTACTGTAAGTCTCAAACTGTAGTCTTGCCCCACACGTGAATTTCTCTGTTAAAAATTTGTTTTAAATAAGTAAGTAAGTCATTATACAATTGTTCAACGAAATTGCGCAGATCAGATGTTGGGTCAGTCCTGAGCCGCTGCGACTCCACAGCGACTGGATGAAACCCAGCTGGCTGCCTTCAGTGCTCCTCTGATCCTCTGAAACGGTGCAGCGCTTCCTGGGTTTGTCCATGGCTGTTTCCCAAAGCCCAGGTACCTTGCCTTGCCTTGGTGTTGAAGGCAGTGCCTCCAAACTCACTTCCTTCCAGTCCAAGGCAAGTGTCCTGCCTTGGTCCAAAAAGAGCTGATAATGGAACACACTTCAGAGCTAAAGGAAGTGACATCACAAAATAAAAAAGGAAGTTGTGTTTCATCTAGGGGAGGGTCTGCTGAAGAGGGGGGATTCTGAAGGCTGGTGGAGTGGAAGTAATTATATTTTTACCAACTACAAATTAATACATTAAAAGCACTCGAAAGGGTGACTAAAACTTTAGAAATAACAATTTCAAAGTGCCTGATATTAATTAAATTCTAATGAAGTCCTTTGCACCATGAAGCAGTGACATTTTCTTGTATGTTTGAATCAAAATACATTTCAAATTTACAAAACCAAACGTTTTTCTATTATTTAAAAAAAAGAGAAAAACCTGAAATTAAT
Source organism: Neogobius melanostomus (assembly GCA_007210695.1). Classification (NCBI taxonomy): domain Eukaryota; kingdom Metazoa; phylum Chordata; class Actinopteri; order Gobiiformes; family Gobiidae; genus Neogobius; species Neogobius melanostomus. Next base: position 1,917,662 of record VHKM01000221.1, on the reverse strand, counting down.
TATTTGACCAAATCTTGACATTAAACATGTCAAAGCTTGTTCTTTTCTTTTCTTAAAAAGTCAAATTTAAGTGCTTTAACAAGTCACATAAGCCAGCACCACCTTTTTTAGTTGTTTTTCCCCCAAGAGCCACCACGGCATTATGGGTGATTTTGGCTGGAGCAAGGCAGTGAAGGCTACACTGATGTATCCTTGGTATATTAGCCACATGCTAACCAAAGGAAGGACACATGCCTCTGGAGGACTTGAACATCGGAACAGCACTTGGGCGGAAGAGTGATGATGTGACTGCCTGACCACGCCCACTTCAGACCAAGGCAAGGCAAGGTACCTAGGCTTTGGGAAACAGCCCAGGTTTCAGAGGGTGGTGTCCCGCACTGGTCAGCTCCTCCACCTCCTCCTTCCTCTTCTTCCTGCGCAGCTCCCTCCACCCCGCTGCGCCGCCTGCTCTCACTCCTTCTCATCTTCATCTTTGTCCTTCTCCCTTACTCTGACCCATTCTTCACTGGAGGGTCACCTCCTCGTTTGTTTCCTGTAGTGCCTCTTATGCGCCTCCACTGGACATCGATAAACATAAATGATCAATATCGACAAAGACATTACTTGGACAACACTATAAATTAAAATATATAGGGGTACTTATATGGGGTACCCCTGAACAGGACAGAGCTAGAGGACACAGGACCAAATAAACAATACCAAAACGTGACTAAAATAACTGAAACAATGCCAGGTGACAATGAACATATACATCGGGTGAACGTGACATGGCGAGGAGGATGTCGAGTCCCAACCCACTCATTCAGGTAAAAGGACACAGAAGATCATCTGTGTGAAGTTGGGTTGGAGCAACACAACCTCCTACATCATAAAGACACAAGTCAAACGGAAACACTGTCTGAAAAGAGGAGGAAAAGCTTTATGACAATGCAGCCCGCGGTTATATGAAATAAGGTTAAGGTATACTTTATGTCCCCGTAGGGAAATTTGTCCTCTGCATTTGACCCATCCTTCGATGCCGCTAGGGCAACCCGTAAGAGCAGTGGGCGATGGCAGTGGGGATCCATCTCCAGATGTAGGGCCAGGCTGATGGTCAGAATCACCTGGCTGGAGGATTCACATGTTTTTTAGAAAACAGAAAGGGTGCGTCCAGGTGGGAATTGACCCGTACCTTCTTGCTGTGAAGCACAAGCGCCACCGTGCCGCCCAGTGGCAAAACCCAGGCATTAAGATCAGAGGAATTATACGCTTCAATAAACTTATGAAGACAAAAGACACAGAACAAAGAATGGACTGGATTACAAACATGTTTTAAACAGAATTTAATCATGACATGATCGCTGGACAGACAAGTACTGCACACTCAAGAACATTACTGGCCAAAGCTGAAATAATGTAAACTGCAAACTGTTTTATGTATAAAGCATTTTCTTTTTGGGTTGCAACTTGTCATCACAGGGCGATGGAGGGTCCCGATTGCAATACTAGTTGAGAACCACAGGTATGAACAAGATTCATACAAACACCAAAGACAAAGTGAGTGAAGTGTCTTGCTCGAGGATAAAATGACTGGGATCAAACTGTCAAGCTTTGGGTTGGTTGGAAAATGCTCTGTCACTGAGGAATTGAATGTCACGTAACAATCAAATGCTCAAAAGATAAATGGTAAATGGTCACAGTTATATAGCGTTTTTCTACCTTCATTAGGCACTCAAAACACTCATCTATTCACAAAGCCATAAGACATCATAAAATCAACAAAACTGCCAATATAGAGTATGACAAGACAAGTAAGAGTTATGGGCAGAGTTTAACAAGAATATATCTGACTACAAGAGTGAGAAGAAGCTTCTGAAGATAAAAATGAAATGTCCTCAACTCAACTAACCCATGCAGTTCAGTAAACATTATTTGAAAGTCTCTACTATGAGAGTATAGTGAGGCAAAAATTCCATTGGCCCTAAGCAGTGTAGCATGACATTATTGCTGTACAACTTCAGACACTACGAAGGCCACACCCCTTTAGGCCACAAACATACATTGTGCAAGGTATCAACAACACACTACACCATTTTTATGCCTATTTTGCTGTAATTTTTCTTCCCATGTTGAAGACAGTCTCAATCGTGTCTCATACTGTGCGGGGATTCACAACTGGACTCGCGTTCAAAACGTGTAATGTGGGCAGAAAGACGCGACTGGACCCCTGTCGCAGTAAATCAAACATGTTTGAATTTAACCACGATTTTGGACGCACAAGAGAAGCGTGGGCTATTTTACTGACCCAATTGTGAATACAAGGAGTGCAGCGGCCAATAATGGAATACAACCAGAAAATAGCGCAGCTCCTCTTTTACAACGGTCACATCGAGTCCCATGTGGACCATGGCATACAGCACAAAACTACTTTTTTTAGCCAGAACTTTACTACTCAGGGTTTCAGACTAAAGCTATACTTCTCTCAGATAAGAGACACATGTGTTTAGCTTTGTATTGAGGAGCCTAAACATTTTTTACCACAACAACCTAAAGCTAAACGCCCAAAAGACGGTGGAGATAGTCATTCATTTTAGGAACGTTTTCATGCTAATCAGCAACAGCAGCTTGTGCAAATCCACAGCAAGACGGTGGGAGATGAGACCTAGGCCATTAAAGTATAACTCTGCAAAGCATAAAATATGTGTGAGAAAATGGTCCAATTAAACAACACCAAGATATAGACCTATTCATCTCTGTCAGGAGATGACTGGGCTGAACAGAAGTGCTCCCATGGAGATTAGTCGAGCTGCTGTCTCAAACCTGATAAGGACGTTGTGTGTTTGATGGAATCTCAGGTACACATTCCACTTTAAGAAAACCATTCACCTATTGTCTCCATATGGAACTCATCGTACTTCTGTCAGTGTCAGCAATCTGGACTACTTCAGCTTAAAGGCCACTACTGACGTTCTCAGAAGCAGATTATTGTTCTGCCTGACCATCTTTCTATGCAGCTTAATTATTCAATTTTAATATTTTGAGATGAGATGTTTAAAAATGTGATCGCCATGTTTTTATATTAGATTAATCTAACACAAATATAACACAACACAAAATAGACCCAAACTATAGTCTTTTAAAGAATTGGAAAGGCGTCTAGTCTGGCTGGCCAAGCTAGCACCCCATGTTGCTGAGAACTCTGAAAAACAGCACTGTAAGGAAAGAATTTATTTGTCTAACGCCTTTCACAGACATGGTCAAGTGCTTTACATGAGACAATCTTACATTCACACAATACACGGTAGTGGAAAGCTATGTAGCCACTGCTTCCCTTTGGGACAGACCAACAGAACCTCCAACCACTATCATATTCACTCACACATCATACTGGCCTAATGTACATGTTTTTAGTGGAAGGGGAGACCGGAGCACCCGGAGGGAACACAGGGGAGAAAGGCCTCAGGAATCGAACTTTCACAATAAGGTGAATAAATGGTTCTGACTTTTACAATCTAGAATTGAGATAGAAATGTGCAAACTCAATGTAATTTCAGCCAGTCAAATAGCAGAAACGACGCAGCAAATCTAATATCTTAATTTTTGAAACCAAAGATTGAAAATGGTGCTCGCTATAAATTAGATCAGAACTATTTCTGATCTGATTCCTCTGATTCACTCTGCACCTATTGGTCACTTTGCCAACAGTGTTGAAGTCCATTGCAATGTAGCAACATTTTAAAGTTGCTTATCCCTTATTTATTACATTAAAATGGAATGCAATCAACCATCTATCATGAATCATAAATGATCCTAAACACTTTTCATCCAACATCAACTTACAGTGGGAACCAGATGTTTACATACACTTTATAAAAAGACACATTTGCATTTTTTTCTCAGTGTCTGATATGAAAAAAAGTGGTCTGAAATGTGAATATCAAATCAAGAACAAATGCAAAAGTCATTATCCAGAGTGAAACAAGTACTGTACCGACATGGGCTGAGAGGGTATTCTGCCAGGAAGAAGCTCTTATTCCAAATAGAAAAAAAGCCAGATTGGAATTAGCAAATAAAAAATGGATAAAGTCTTTATTTTTGGAGACATTTCCTGTGGTCTATGGGGGGGAAAGGGTGAATCTTTCAAGCCTGAGAACACCATCCCAATTTTGAAATACGTGGGTGGCAGCATCATGCTGTGGGGTTGTTTTGCAGTGGGAGGGACTGGTGCACTTCACAAAATAAATGACATAATGAAGAAAGAACACTATGTGGAAATACTGGAGCAACATCTCAAGACATCAGTCAGGAAGTTAAAGCTTGGGCGCAGATGAGTCTTCCAAATGGACAAAGACAAAGATAACAAAGTCCAGTTGAAAATGTGTGGGCAGAGCTGAAAAGGCATGTGAAGGTGGCCTAAAATCTGGTTCCCACTGTAAGTATGGGTCAGCACGTCCGCCCCCACCCCCGCACCACCCCCCTTCTCATGCCGCAGGAAAAAGGCAAAACTGCGGGACGACTCCCTTTATAAGTATAATCACATTTTGTATCCAATAGACGAAGCCCATAGCTTATATTTTTATTAGGGATAATAATGACATTAATAATAATAATAACATTAAAAAAAATCTTGAAGCCCGACCCGAACCCGACTGTAATGTGTGACATCTCGGCCCGACCAGGCCCGAATTTCGTTTGTTTGTTTTTTGAAGAGATGCACCATAGTGTGGCATTAGCATTAGCACCACCAACATGCACACACATGAACTCTCCAAATCCCAACACAGCAGCCATCATGAAGCCGGTGTTTGGCTTCAACACAGCTCGGCTGAGTTGACTCACTTTACTACTTTAGGCTCGAGAGTGGATGATCAGCATAACATTACAGCATTACTTTTTGTTTCCTGTTGATTGATCAAATATTCGTGGAGATCTTCACATTTTAAGATTAAAATTAAGCTACTGCTTATTTATGGAGCCTAATTATCCTACATGCACCGCATTTACATGTTTGACGGAAACATGCAATGTCGGTAGTTTAATTAGGTCAGATGTTTTACTCAAAAACAGAAAATAGTTATACTATTTAAAACTTTGTTTTATTGACAAATCCAGTGAGAGGACACAGCATGCATGGTCTCAGAGCGCAGCAGTGAGGGGTACAAGAAACTGACTTCTAGTTAGAAAAAATGTTATAAAATCATATTATCAGGACTAAACCAACACCTGAACGCAATTTCATTGTAAATAAAGCACTTACTTACTAATATGTTCAAGTAGGCAAAATAAATTTTAAAATGCTCTGTTTGAGAGGATGGTAGGATAGACCCAGCTTGTATTCATAGTAACGCCTCACGCTGCTCGGGTCACGTGACTCGTACAGTGTGAGAGGGTCATTCGTGTGTGTTATCGCTCTTAACTGTGTAAGCACCTAAAAGTGGACTCGGGTCAGCCACATTTGGCCATCGTTTAAATTTTACAGGGCTGATTGTTTTTTAGTCTCAATGCTATGTGAAACGAAAACTCACCCTGGAAACTGCTGGAAATCAATGGCTCAGAGCGACTTCCGGTATCTCACAGGAAGATGTAGCAATAATCGTTTCTACATCAGCGGCATCTGGAATAAGATGGACCCATTTGACCAAAATTTTCTCAAAATATATGCCTGTAAATAGTTCAGTATACAGATATCTTTATGTATTGATACACAATTGCAAATGACAGTTTAATATGGAGGACGTTTTGTCAAGAATCACCTAATAATAAAGAAAAAATAGGATATTACAGCAATATAACAACATTTGAATAGCCACCAGTGCAGAAGTGTTCTCTTTTTAAAAGCACAGTTCTTTGTCAATACATGCTGTCCTCTGGAGACGTAGAAAGCTGCTTGTGGTAGGTTATTGATTTCCCTAAATGCAGGTGTCTGCATTCTGCTGCATAGACAATATGTCATGTTTGTGTGCAAGGATACTCTTCTGCCGCGCCCCTGCTGACTTTTGTTGCCCTTTCCCTCCCCTTCCCATGTCTGCACACAGCCACCGAGCCAAGAGGAAGCCCATCATCTCCACAGAGGCCCAAGTGTGATTTGATGGCATCAATAAAAGCATCATGTGAGATGGACTTGCATCACACACACGGTAGTCAGTCCCTCTGCCATGAATCACCTTGATAGAGGAAGACCCACCAGGAGACAAACACTCAATATCTCCAGGTTTCCTTCTGTCTCTTCCACTTAATGCTTCAATGATTCTGCTATAGCACACTAGATTTGGGTTAGAAGTAGGAATACACATTAATATATTAAAGGTAGAGTTAAAAGTGGCGTGAATATTAGAATAACCCTTATTGTAGCTATTCCATTTAGACTGTAACTAATTGTCAAATAATGACGTTTTAATTTCCAGGACAATTAAAAGCTGTTTGAAAATGTCTGTTGCTATGGCACATCTGCCGTAAAATATCACATGATCCGCTGTTTCTACATCTGTCAAGGAGCCAATCCTCAGTCTCAAACAGAAGCTTGTTAAACTCTGTGAACATGAGGAGAGGGGGCTTACGTGGTGATGTCAAGATATGGCGGTGCTCCCAACAGTGATTTTTTTTAAATGGCTCACTGCAACTCTTTTCAGATATGCCTAAACAGGGTAGAAAAAAGTTGGACGTTTTTGAACATCGTGACTTGACTGCTACTAGCATGATGAGTAGTCGGACATGTTAACAAAGGGTGCCGGTTTTGGGTTGCGTACCTATGTTCCCCCACTTCTATTGACGGGGGAACTGCGGGCCCAAACAATTTCTGTTAATTTAGAGAAAAAATACCAACTAGCCTATTTACTTAAAATAGAAACCTATTTATCTGTGCTGTAGTCTCCTTTTTTAATCGCATTTGTAATCTTGAGCATAATCTTGTGCATAATGATGCGCCTCATATACCTTTTGCTAAGAAACAAGCAATTTAGCCTCTCGTTTGTAACCAACTCTCTGCTGAACAATTATGCAATACTGCATATGTCCTCTATTTTTGGCTTTGCTCTGTGTCATGTTTGATATGTTTATTCTTTCACTTTGACGGACCACCCGACCCGGGGACATAGGTACCGGGGAACATAGGGTTGACCGTCCGGTGTTGATGAAGAGAATGATAACTTGACCCTCATACTGAAAGAACTGAGAGAATTTAGGAAAGACAACAGTCGAAACTAAACAAAATCCACAAGGACGTCAACAATGCAAATAAAAGAATCAAGAAGGCAGAGGAAAGGATTCAAGAAGCTAAAACACGTATACAGTCGTCTGAGAACTGATGACGGAGCTGCTTAAACATCAGATTCAACTTAATACAATTCATTAATCGACCAGATCAAGACGAGAGAATATTTGTTTATACAGTGTGTAGAAGAAGGTTCCAACAAGAGGCACGATCAGTGGCTGCTTATGTGGAACAACTGCTCTGTGAAATTCTGGGAGTTTCCCTGAGATCCCTGAGCTGCCCCTGCCCCGGGGTGCAGCAGACACCACGGACAGAGCTGGAGAAACAGCATAGGGTTTGCTCCCTGTCCCGAGTTGCGCAGAGAAGTGGGGTACATCCGTAAGGAACCGCGTGACACCTGCAGCTCTCTATTGATAACATGACACAATACTCTGTATGACTGTAAAAATCTATAAATCATCTTATAAGCCGCAGGGTTCAAAGCGTGTGAAAAAAGTAGAGGCTTTTAGTCCGGAAATTACGGTAGCTATGAAACAATATATTAGCAATTTGAAAGAATGCTACAGTAGTTATAATAATGACTCCTAAATATAATAGCCTAAGTGAAAAACTACGCAGGCACAGGGAGAACATGCAAACTCCACACAGAAAGGTCCCACCCGGCCCAGGAATCAAACCCAAGACCTTCTCACTGTGAGATAAGAGCGCAAATCGCTGCGCCACCCCGCCGCATGTCTGTGTGTAACCCAGCAGGAATAATTTACGCATACTTTTTTCACCAAGATGCAGACTGTATAGGTACACTTCTGCAGTGTTTGGGCTCAGTGAGAGGTGACTGCTACTACCCTCGGCTTTGGTCCAGAACACGCCCGAGATGAATGATTATATGACAGCCCTCTCCCTTTACTCTCATGATGAGAGTGCTAGACTTGTCTGAGTGTGTGAACTGCTGTATAAACTCACCCAGAGGGACCCCAGGCCTGGTGGAGATAAAGACCTCTCCTTTAATGTAAACACCCTCTGAAGTGGTGAGCAAGCAGCTGTAGTTGGACATACACACATTTAGAGAAATGCAGTCTCAAGGTCAAGGTTAAGCACTACACTCTTTCAAGACTCACTTTCCCTTTTGACCTTCCATTTGGATGTTGGCTGCTCCCTGGTGGTTGAGTGCTGCAGACAGATAAAAAATAATAATATGTGCCGTAATGTTTGGACAACTGAGCGCACCTGAATATAAGCCTGACACACTACATTTAAAAAGAAAAAAGAAAAGCACACATATAGCCTGCACTTGTCTATAGGCTGCAGGTGTCCGCGCTGTTCTCTGTGTGCGTGGTCAACGGTGGACTACAGGTTTTACTTCTATGACAATGTGTTACGAATTTACTAGTTTATCAATTTGATTATACAGTACTATTCTTTAAACCTGCATGTGTCCGACTTTCAGGAGTGTGGCCGCTTTTCTAGCCGCCCTCCTCGGCCTGTCTGCACAAACGGTCCCGGCAGTTTCCCGTTATTCCATTGCCGCTCTGAGTGTGGCAGAGCTGGGTTCGTGGTGAATCGCTCAAGGCTGACTTTTGATTAATTCAACCCGCGCTTCGCTTTGTCCCTCCATAATATTTCAGCAGTGAGAGAATTTATCGCATTTACTTTGCATCTGAAGCCAAGTTACAGGCACAGGAGGGCATTCTGCTGCCCCCACCTCGATGTGCAGTAAACACCACGGACCTCGGGTTTGCTTCCTGTCCTGAGTTATTGTGCAGAGAGCAGTGGGTATGTTCGAAACAAACTATGTGATATCTGCAGCTCTCAATTGATAAGGTGACACAATATTCAGTATGACCGTGAAAACCTAAAAATCAGCCGCATCCTTTTATAGGGTTCAGTGTGAGTGAAAAAAGTTGCGGCTTTTAGTTCGGAAATTACGGTAGTCATAAAACAATACATTAGCAATTTGAAAGAATGTTACAGTATCTACAGTTTTAGTTCAAATGTGGTAATCGTCATTGTATGGCATTTATTGTATGCTGTGCATCAACTTGACTTCAAACTTTATAGTGAGCCAAACTTTGTTTTTATCCCATTTTCACTGTGAGATTACCACTGGTGTTTGAAGGTTGTGGGAATTATCCCTGCACCAGCCAGCAAGGTGCACATGTTCTTTCATAAAGTAATGAAAGAACATGAATATTGGGATTGACAAAGCAGCTCAAAAAGGCTTTTTAAAAGGCACCTCACTGGAAAGTGACAGCAGCATCTCTGGTCTCAATTATTTTTTGACTTTGATAAAAATAAACTGTTTTTAAAGTTTTCATGTGTATCTTACAGACCTTTTAGACCAGTGTCCGCACTCTGTGCATAGCCAAGAGGTTCACTTCTCAAGAGAGTACAGCTATAATGCAGTGGGTGGTTGCATTGGGGCTAATCTTTAGTTGAGTCCATCTTTATTATCTCAGTCAATAGACAGAAGTGGATCTTGAGGTAAAAATACCCACGTCCTCTTATCATCTGACGCTCTTATCTGACATTTAAAATACATTCAGCTGGATGAGTAAACAATGAGTCAAAGCTGCGTCTTCTATGTCATCTGACATTGTATTGTCAATTTAAAAAAAAGTAGTCCTACGATCAAAATATGTTGAATCCGGCAAACTGAGTGAAACAGAGGAGGGGACTTTTCAGAAGATACAAGGTGACAAATGGCGACTTACAGATCACAATAGTTCCACTCTGGTGAGCTATTGATCTGGCCCTAGTTTATTATGTTTTCAAACACTCTGCGGTCTGTGGTGGCACTCTCTCTTGCTCCTGTGGGATGCTGAATGAGAGGACATTGCTATCGAACAAGTAACTCAAACGTTGGTTAAATGGTTGAGGGACCATCTCTAGAGATGACAGTCCTTGTTTTTGAATTGAGACAATAGTTCTTTATGCTTGCAGCCCCATCTCTGTGCTGCTTGGAAATGCTAACACTTTCATAGTCAGCCAACTGGATGATAGGGTTAAAAAAAAACTACATTATAAGAAGTGGAGGACACCTATAACTACAGAGAAGATAAAAACAGTTACCTGCAAGTAAAGTTTGTTTTGTTAACAAACTTCACTTGCAACTTTAGTCTGGTCAAACTGTTATCAGTATCCCAAAGCAGGGCATGGCACTTGCAGAACATTAGCGGTGCTGAATGTATTAAGGCTGCAGACAGACGGGCAGGCGGCAGATATAGAGAGCTCTATTAGTTTCGGCTCATTGTGTCACTCTGCTTTCTTTCTCCTTCCTAATTGGCTGACTTCTGTGGAGCTTGGATGCCATATTCCAGTTTAAAGGAGAAAGGCTTCGAGGGTCACAAGAATAAAGAGGGCCATTTGATAGGTCAGCAGGCTGAAGTCTACAACATAGTCAAAGGTCAGTGGTCAAACTAACATCAAGATAGGACATGGCAGTGTCGGTCAGAACCTTCACTGGAGACCCAAGAGTCTTTAAAGTCTAATACCTATCACAAATATTGGTACTCTTTGAAAACATGAAAACTATAGAAAATGCCTTTGCTTGAAAATGTGAATCTTTGCTAAATTCTAAATGAAAACTAAGAAGAACAAGTACTTGTGCAAAAGTAGTAAATGTGTAGCAGCATTAATACACAACAATATCTTGGCCATAATTAGTTTCTTCATAAGCCATAACCCAGATATTGTTTGATCATGTAAAGAAAGACTAATCTTTTTTATCTGTCAAGGGACATTTTTTCACTCAGGACTTTATATCATCAGAGAAATGATTGAACCGGATGTGGCATCAGCAAAAAATTAGATTATTTTCTAGACACATGTGAGCACATAGATATCAGTGACAGTGACAGACATAGATATCAGTGTGCGTACTGTACACTGAACATGCAGGCTATCGTCATAACTGATTGGATATAGTTTCAAACAAATTCCGTTATGTACAAAATCTAATTATCATGAAAAACGTAGATGAATAAAACAGATACTCCTGCAGTTACTCAAAGAAAGATCAACATTCAAATTTAACCAACGTTAATGTAAGTACAACATTTAGTTGTGCTGGTCTACAATACAGTATGTGCCCATCCACAAAAATAGGACAGTCTGCCTGGCACCAGACAGGAGAGATGTGTGAGAGCCCCCTGCTGCCAGGAGGCTGACAGGAAGAAGAAACAAACCGTCTCTAATGGAGACATGACATGCTCGCCAGGGCGGAAACTCAAACAAACGATTAATGGGTCATAGAGCCTTCAGTACAGCAGAAAAATAACCTCCGGCACCCCCTACATGAGCAGGGTTCCCAGTCAACGAACAAGTTCAAGCATTTCACATTCAAATCCCTGAGTTTGCAAGCTTTTCTAAGATATATGAGCTTTGCATGTATCTCGATTCCCAAGATAACAGAAACAAAGATTTAAATCTCACCAAAATATGTTCAGGTTATTATAAATCCTAGAGGACTCAGTAGGATAACAATGAGCATTTTAGAGTAGGCCTATAAGCCGGTGAAGTGAGAGGGCTGAGCTTAACAGGCTAAAATAATGTCTGCGTACATTGGTGTATGAATGAGAGTGTGAATGGGTGAGTGGTTCCTTGATGATACAAGTTGAGATCATTTACCATTTTAATGGAAGGATGCTCCAATGTTACATGGCCAGGGAGGTCCACTTTGTCTTGCAGTTGGGTCTACCTCACACAGAAAAGGCAGAGAAGCATGTTGCATTCGTATGTTTTGATTAGCAGGTAATGATCTTTGATCTAATGCGCTGACTGGGAAACTGCGGCTTCCATTGAAATCCGGTGGATGCTTGGCCGACCTGGAGCCAGTGTCACTTCTCGTTAGGGCCTGCAGCTCCATGACCTCTGTTTGCCAGTGCCAGCCCCGTCCTCACAGCATGTGCACCCCGCGTAATGATATCAATAGCAGCAGGGGTGCAATGAATACAAATCCGCATACCTAATGTTTGGACAAGAATTCACTCACATCACTCTCTCCTCTAGCAGCACTAGATCCCGGGATTGCACAACAGTATTGACCAAAAAATAAATTATAATAATACATTTTGTTTTGACACTCAAAGCAAATATCTTGACAGTAGTGCTTTTAGACTATGTTTAAACATTAACAAATAAATGTTGCATATAGCCTACATTTGTGCAAAATTGTACGGATTCTATTTGAGAAATTTGCGTTAAGTAGGAAAATAGCCATTAAAACTTTGACCACACAATCTGAAAAAAGAAATCCATTCTTCTGCAATGAGTTTGACTTTGAGGCCACCTGATTTCCGTCTCTGGTGCAGCAGACATTAGCAAACGGACCAGGTCCAAACAAAGACATGTTCATGTGAACAGCCAGTGCAAGCCTCACAGTGATCTGGAAGGAAACAGTCTTTGCATACATACCAAATTATGAGTGGAAAGCAATAAAACCCTGCCCACAAGACCTGTTTATTATCAATTACTGCAGCCCAATTTAGACCTTGCTGTGAACTTACATCTTGCCATGTGCACCAGCAGTGAATGCATGTATCCACACAGTATCTACAACAGCTCTGGTCTGGTGCACGAAATGCAGTCAGCATATAGTGCACAGTTTGTAACAACATGCTACTTTTATAATGTAAAAATAATTCATTTATTATTAATGTTTACTTATTTTAAATTGTCAAAAAGAACTTCACTTCTTATGGACACCTACAGTTAAACTCATACAGTAGTTTATTTACAATACAGTAGGGATGTTTTTGATTAATAGCACTAAGATGTCATGGGTCATGTGAATGGTTGGTTAATTTTCATGGTTAGGCTGTTGTGTAACACACTGCTGTCTCTGGTCTTTTGGCTTGTGGTCTGTCATCATGGAGGATGACACCATTTAACATGTGTTAATTGCAAACATAAGACCAGACTCAGCGTCACTCTGTGTTAAGAAGAAACAAGACGGACCATCGAAACTAAATGTTGTTACCATCAGCACCAATCAATCTGTTATTACTATATACACTTCTCATGAATAAATATAGATTATATTATATATAAATCAAACATTTATGAATACTATATGAATATGTGATGATTGTATATACACTTAATATATATGAAGTGTAGATATAATTTGTAATTATAAATATAGAATGTATACTGGTTTAATGTAATGATTGTTGCATTTCACGTACATTATGTATCTAACTTTATTGTTATATTACTACAATAAGACACCAAGGACTCAACTAAGTGTTTGTAGCAACCACATAATTTAAAAGGATGATTGGGGGTGGGCGTAAATAAGTTCGTCTTCTTTCTTCTCCTTTTCGAGCAATTTTTTTTTTTTTTCCAATTATAGAGGGCAAAGAAAGTGTGAAACTTTAAAATTTCGGACAGATTCAGCCTGTACCTTTGTCTCTGTATTTGTTCTTGACCCTGTGTACGGGTACAGTGTTGCAGTATTGTTCAGCATATACTTGCGTTGTTATGGCTCGAAATAAAATATTCAGTTCAATTCAAGTTGTATGGGCATTAACACAAATGGACCAAGAGGAATTCCATTCATAAACAAATACAATTAATCATGTCTGATAATATGTTTTTGTAGGCTCTCAGTGATCCACGAGGTATGCAAGAGCCCCTTGTAAATGTGGTGAGGGCACAGCGAGTCAAATGTTAACTCTAGTCAATATTTAATGATTTAAAAAATATCACTGACATGCTTGACATTTACACTGGTGACTCATCTCCGCAATCTCACACTCTTTTCTAATGGAAAAGCTCTGCCCAAGAACATCTCAAATGCATTAAGTTCTGACTACAGAGTGACTATATAATAAGTGAAGCTATGTGACAACACTCAAAGGATACTAATCATTTCACTATGTACACAAATGTTATTAATTTAGTCTGACAATTACCTCAATAGATTTTGCTCTCTCTACTGAGTCTATTTTTAATAAAATAATGAAAAGCCAATCAGCCTTTCCCAAAATGTAGACTAAATTAAGACAAATAACTCCATATGGCTCTCACTGAAATTGTACAGGAAGTGAAGATAACCAAGGAGGGCCCGGTTATTCATCACTGGCTCGACATGCGTCCATACACTGGTATAATGACTGAATAAAGCAGATGCAGGCAGGCGGAAACCCACCAGCCGTGCACCACCTGACAGTTCTGTTGTTGTAATAAGCTTTCACAGACTTCTACTGTAGTCAAGGGGAGTCCTGGATTGACAGCTGCGGCGTAAGTGCACCTGGTTAATGTCACCCATCACACAAAAACTTGGTGCCCCACAAATCCCCATGCATCCTTTCTCCTTTCCCCTTCATGGTGGTTCTCCAGGGAGCTACTTTTCTTCTAGAATCTGAGCTTGCAGAGAACCCATGCAGAGACTCCCAGCCCGAGCAGATTATGCCACAAATGTTGGGGCGCTTGTCTTCTATCTGCTTCATCTATCTCACTCGTCCATGTTCCCACCTCCTTAACCAACGTAGTCTTTGTTCTCATCATGCCGTTCGATGCACCATAACTTAACAGACCTCTGGCGTTTGATGTCTGCGCTCTGGATATCATTCAACAGATTTTAGTGGAGCCATTGAAACACACTGACAATATCAGGTCTTACGGATAACAACAAAGGATCCCATACACACACACATTTACACACATCAATTTTATTTTGGAATCTGAACTTTAACAGTACTACAACACCGGTACCTAAATTAAACTTGGTATCTATGCAGAATTAATTAGTATCTAGAACAATAAAACCATACCATAAAAGACTATTTCCTGGTGCAAAACCATATACCTGCACATTATACATAACAGTATGCTTACCAGATGCTTTGTGGAAAGTGTTTCAAATTAATGACTTGAATATTTATTTATTTTGCCCTTGGACAATAATTTGAATTTTAATTGAATTTTTATCATAATATTTTTAAGTAAAACATAGGCCTGGCTATACTTTCCACATAGTATACTGCATTTTTAAAGTAGGTTTTAGAAATACAATCTTTTCTACAATCTCCTATAAATAGGCTATGGTTCATATCAATGTATTAACAATGCTTAAAACTGTGGTTTATACACACGAGTCGCATCATCGTAAAAGTTTACGCCAGCATTTTGGCAGGTGTCAACAACTTAATACAGACATACTGCATACACGCTGTGATCAAATGGTGAGAAACATTGTGGCTTTTTAAAAGGTAACCAGCAAGCATTGTGTTCTGGGCACAGGCTACATCCATTGACCAAAACGTCTTTTTAATTAGTCTAATTATTTGGTGCTATTATTGTTTGGTTCGCAGCGGTGTTTCGGTTCCTCTGCAGTGCGGGGAGGCAGCGCGCGCTTGTCATGTCTCCGAAGTGTAGCGGGACGTATTGCGGAGAGAAGCGGCAGGGGAACCGTGCAGGCACAGCACACACTCCCTGAACACTCACAGCCTCATGAAAGAAGGATTCTTGATTACCTGCACGAGATGAGTCACGTCGACCCTCCCAAGTCCCGCTGTCTCTGCACAGCGACACGACCGCGGCCACAGAGGAAGCGATGGACTAAAAGGTGAAGTCAATTTGAGCTTTTACAAACCTATTTCACGTATTCTGGTACCGTTATATTTTGCAGGCCAATCTTTTCCGGGCCAAGTAAAAGTGTGTGTCACGTGCTCACTCAGCCTCTGCTGCCTGGGCCTAGAGCACTGCGCCCTCGTCTGCATTTTTCCAGCAGTTACTCAACTTATCGGCGAGTTTGCTTCGCTTGGTTAGACCACCGACAGCTTTTTTGCAGGATAAAGTTTATTTTCTTGTTTTTGTTTTATACTAATCTGCATCTAATCTTTGACATAATAACAGATTTGTCAAAATTGATAAAACACTATTGTCATCATCACATAGGTTAACTCCAAAGAGACAAGTTACTGGTCTTGGAATCTTAGGCCACTTAACATGTGCAAATCTTAAACGCGGTAGCTTAAATATTGACAATAAACCAAATAAGCAATGGTTATTTTTTGTGTCTTTACAGGCTTGGGCAACAAGCATAATTATTTTTGTGTGTTTCGTGCTTGTAGATATTGGATTTAACATAAAATCAGGTGTAGGGGAGACCGGGGCTATTTGTCACGCGGAGTAATTTGTCATATTGCGTTTTATAGCCACACTAGAGGGCGCTGTACACTGGTACTGATAAATAATATGTGTATTGGCATTCCTCTTCTCTTCCAATAATAATGTTCTCATTTGGACTGAAGATATGAGGATTGGGCACATTTTAATAGTTTTTTATGCCTTTTCCCAAACTTTAATGTTTCAGTTATTTCTGTAATGAGAGCTTTCCTTTTGTTGGTGCCTTAAACAAAAGACACTGATCTGAAAGACCGAGATATTAGCTTCGATTTGAGCCGTTTAGAGCTAACATGCTAAAGCCGTTTATTTGTGGAAAGTGTACATTGTTGTTAAAGTGGACACTCTGGGTTATTTGTCACATGGGGTATAACATAGTGGGACTTTTTTTTCTTTTGTGTCTAATATGTTTTTATGATCACTTTATTTTAACATTAGCTTTTAAAGAGGCCGTATGTTTGGCAATTTGCAAAAAAATCAACAGTTGGTTCAAATTAGTGTTATGAACACATCTGGCATTGGGACGGTTTTAAAATGTATTTTGTCCTTTTATCTCAAAAAGCAAAAAAGTTACAAAGGTTTATCAAATTGCAAGTTAACATCAAAAATGCAATTAAAAACAATAGTGACAACCAACCCCACGCCTTCTGACAACTTGTCCCGCATATGGGGCACATTGTCACAGTCGATTTTGTTGAGTTTGACGGTTAATAACTATTTATTGCAATATGATAGAAAAAAGAGAGCGAGGTCTACTTCAAGTCAAGGGTTCGAGCTTTCATTTAATGCAGGTCTGATTGTGGAATTTTCTATTGATGAGCAGCAAACGCTAGAAAATAAAGTGTGACAAATAGCCCCGGTGTCCCCTAATACAGAACAATTTAATTTTCAAACCTATATCCATATCTTACATTACTGTATTGATGACTTACTACACCAACATTATAATGAGCTGAGCATGAGCATCCCAAAAAACAATCACGTTTGTAACACAGTGGCATGAGTCCAGGGTCAGCAGACTTACTTGGCCTCGACCCTGAGCGGAACTGAGGCCTGACCTCTCAGTCGTTTGTTCCAAAAGCGGGTGGACAACTGGACACGCTGAAGAGGAGGCCCTGCTTTGATCTGCTGCTACTTTGGATTAGAATTAATGAAGGTACTCCTCGTAAATTACAATTAAGTAAAAAAAAAAAAAAAGAATAAATAACTATGCAAAAATTGTCCTGAATAAAAAATTAAGATTGTATGAATAACTTATGTCTTTCATCATTAACCTCCGTGGGGTGAGTAATCTAAATAGTTTTATAAATTTGGAGCAGGAAGTGAAAATAAATACAGTAATTTTAATCCCCACAATAATTATAAATGTATAAATTGTGTGAGTGCTTATTGAAAATACTGTATCCATTATTGTTATTTGATATGATTGGACGCCAGTTTGGACTTTTATACTATCAAACTGAAGGTGCTGCCCTCTTGTCTAATTCTGTGCATTTGAAGTGGTGGGCTGCGGGTGGGACAAGGGTGTTGATGGATGTCTATTTGGCCCATAAGGCTGACTGAGCTTCCTCTCGAAGGTCACGTCCTGTCTGGCCCCTGTCCACTGCACACTTGGGCAACATATCCGGGGTCGGGAGCGGCCTCCAAAACGGCTGGATTGTGATCAGTACCCCCTTGGCGCCATTCTGCAGTGGTGGTCAGGGCCTTGCGTGCCATCCCAGGGCTAGAGCTGGGGGAGGAAGAAAGGAAACATTAGGGATGCTTGGTCTGTAGCCAATCGCAACCACTAATACCTCTTATGGAAAAGGTTACTATACTTCTTCCACATCGACAGTTACCAAACTACAACCATAAAGGTCATAGTGTTCACTCAAAACACCAGGTGAACAGCGCAAAGCCTGTTAGCTCTGCACTTGCCTTGCTTATCAGACTGATGGAACTGGGCCTCTATGGAATTAACATTAGACTTTTGTTTGTCAGACTTCGATTTTATTTTTTTTCTTTGTTGAAAAGCAGAAAACCTTATGAGAATAAGTGCCCGCACGCAAGAGGTGTTCCTCAAGCATTTTTACCTCCATGGCCTTTCCTTTATCCTCATGCCCCTCGTCTCAAAGGTGTCTCAGATTACTTGGAAAGTGGTCCAATAACATTTCTCTTATACGTAATGAAATACGTAAATTTGTCACCGATTTGAGTGACTCATTTTAAGAAATCTGCCAATGGGGCAAGTTTTTTACACTTAAAGGCACTGTACCTCATTGTTTACCGTCACGGTGTCCTTTGGGGTAAAAAATGTGGCGAAAAAGGTGAACCCCTTTTGGTCACATATTGACTATTCAGGTTGGCCATACACAACATCAACAAATCATAATACAATGTAAACTTCACGCATCAGGCTTATTTTTTTCCACAAATTACTACTTTTACAACACACTTTTATGGACCACATTGAACATTACCCTACACATTACCCTACAAAAACAAAAACAGGTACAGGTCATTTAAATCAAATTAAAAAAAAAACATATATAACAATCTTATTTCAAGTAAATTAAGATTTGTATTTATCTCATTTTAAGTGTAATGAGATGGGGTTTTTTAAGTGTAAAAAAAAGAGTTACTCATATAAAGGACAAATTTACTTTGTATGCATTTCGAGATCACTTTTTGCAGTGTATTCGGGAAAACTACAACATTGCTCAAAATAAAACTGCTTTAAAACTCTAAATTTGTACTTTTTACTGCTAAATCTTTTTAAAATGGCTTTACCTCGATAACAATGTTCAATGATGTTCATTGTTTCCCAGCCATGGGTCCTCATACCCCTGGCTGGGAAACACTGACAAATAGACTAATGTCATGATGTTGCTTTACCTTATCCATCAATAAAGTTACTATCTGAAACTACAGAATTTCCATCCTCAGGGCAATGACAACAGCTCCATCTTTTGGTGTCTTTCTCAAGTGCAAACCGTAACTTGAGAGCGAATGCATTTTCATGAGAAAAACCAAGGACTTTCTCTGTGTGGTCTCTACAGCTTTTCTTCACATTGCACTAAAACAATCTGTGCGACTTTCACTTAGCGCAACTTTTTCTTCCGATGCCTAAACAACAGAAAAATGTTAATGTTTTTCTTAATCATTTAAAAATACAGGTTAAAATACTGCAAAGATTTGTATTGTGACCGTTTTGAAGCTGTAAGCTGTCTCACATTTCTCTGTCGTCTTGTTATCCAGGTTTGCCGTTAGTGTTCTCCTGCTTCGATAGCCAACGATTATTTGGATTTTCTGTGCTCCTCTGATCCGGGGGAAGACAAATGAAGTGTGTGACCACAGTCGGACAAGCACTCGCACACAGAGAGGACAGAGTCTGGGAAAACATTCCTCACCAAAGGATTGAAGAAAAGGCACAAGGAAAGTATGGAAAAATATCTTCTGAGGGTTGTATTAAAAAATAATAATAATAATCAAGACCGGATACAAATGTCAATAGCGGGACTGCCCTGTCACCAGAGCTGCACATGATTTATTGAATATTATATCAACTAATTTCAACACAGTAGTCTACATTTCATGAATTTATAATAAAAAATCTTAATAAGCGATTATCTTTTTCAGCAAATTGTGTCAAAACAATACTTAACAAAAAAGGCTATAATGACACTACATTATAGGGAAAAAATACATAAACTTAACTTTTCACATTTTTAGCTGCCATGCGTCTTTGATTAAAGCCGTTTTAGCAAAAGAATCTGTAAAACTCTAACCAGATGGAAATATTAGATATAGATATTGTGACTTCTTGCGATATGGATTCACACCATATATTGCGATATATTGTGCAGTCTTAATTTGTAAAGCAAAGCCGACCTGATGCAGATTAGTCAACACCACTCGGGAATCACAAGCCGATTACCCACTTCCCAGACCCAAACTAGCGCCTCTTTATAAGGTCTTTGTGAAAGGGTCATAGCACCTAGCATGCCCCAAAATAACCACTTTCAAATCCCCGTCCTACGAGCTGGTGCCCAAGTGTTTCAGATCTCTACTGTACTGATTTGGACGTTCAAAACCAGCTGCCGTTTTCCAATACCATGTAAACGTGTTACTCAGGCTTAAAATCTTATACTGTCAGTATTTTTTAAGCAAGAGTATAAAATGGTGATAAGTTGTGCTTTTGCCATTGTACTTTGGGATGGGGTTGGATTTATTAAGGCATGAGCTGTTAGAAACCTTAGAAATATAGATCATCACAAATTATTAATTGTGTACCCATTGATAATTTATTAGGGGAAAAAAGAGAACATAAGGTTTAAACGGTAAAAAGGCTTATCCCAGCACAAGTGGACATTTGAGCAACATAATAATAATAATGCATTTTATTTCTTAGGCATCTTCCTAGACACTCAAGGTCGCCTCACATCCACAAGTAAATTAACGTAAACAATTAAAACAGCTAAAATACAATGTTAAAACAGCATGAATAAAAAGGACGCTGCAGTTGTGGTCACAGTGAGTAGGCTTGTCTAAACAGATGAGTTTTGAGGATGGATTTGAAGTGTGGGAGTGAGTCGGTGTTACGGAGGTCAACATATCCCACTTGTCTTATTTCTTTGATCACAAAAGCCACACTGAGAGGACATATTGTTTGTGCTTGTGTATATTTACAAGGTCACAGCGACTGGCCAGTACAAAAATGAACCGACCATAAAAGGGGACATTGTGGGAAAGAGAGAAAAATAAAAATAACGCGTTCACGTGCAAATGTCGGACAGAGCAGAGCAGTGGAAAGCCCATCTGAGAGCTCACTTTAGAAAGACCTTTTCCAACAGAAACAAGTCTGAATCTCTCTAAGAGGGTGAATCAAGATTTATGTTTCACAGTGATGGCACAAAATAGTTATAATTGAGAATGTCTCCTTTGAGTATACTAGGTGATCAATGAAATGCTATATCTAATTACCATATAGACTATTTTTGTCAGAGCCCAAATCCAGCCCATTAAAATGCCATAAAGTGAGCAAAATGAAACGTTTCTATTTCTAATTGAGACACTGTTGGCACTGAGAAAATCCAGGTCAGTCTATAGTCTTTCTTGTGATTTTTGCTTATTTAAGGTCTAAACAGCTGCATGACGGGCTTTTACATGAGCAGCCTGCTCCACAAACAACACTGCAACACTGTAATTACAAGATGACAATAAACCCATTTCACCAGCAGTTGACCCATCTCTTCTCCACCCAATCTGCACCCGCCGTTCACGTTACAGCCTTATCAAACCACAGCCGACTCCAATTAAAGCTGTTCTGTTCTGAAATGTCGGCAGATTTTTAAGTGAAGAGGGAATCTTTGGCCATCAAGGCAACTGTCAGTCATGTCAGCCCCGTCATTCCTCAAGTGGCCTTTGCCTTCGCAGTGATAGCCTGAGAAAGTAATCTTATCTTTAGGGCCAATGTAGTGAGAGCACACAGAGGAACCAGACAACAGGACCGACTGCTGAGCGGCCGAAGCAGCTCATACGTGCATGTGTTTAGTGCAAGAAAAGAACACTTGCAGGTACTGTCTCCATACAAACAGGATTATGATTAAGTTGGTAATCTATCTCAAATTAGTAGTGGTAGCAACATTATGAATAAACAGCCAAACTCTATTCCAATAAAGTTAAAGTTGTATTACAAATAACAGAGGCACTGACTGCTTTATATGTTTTCAAAGGGAACATACAGAAGGCATGGATTGTAAAAGCAGTTTAAGAGGCTCCACCACAACAATGCAGAAGTCAGAAGCTCAACCTCTTGCCAAATCTAGAGTGGGTATTTTGTCAGTCCTGGGAACTCTAAATAAAGATAAAGCTCCTGCAGCTGAGGACTGGAGGCCAGGGTGCACAAGGACAGGGAGAGAGTCAAGAGATAGCCGTATGGAATGAGCCACAGTCTCATAGAGGAAGAGATAGCAGTTAAACAACGGCTAAAATGACTGTTCATTTCCCTAAACTAAAGTGAAACATATCTTTGTTCACAGCGTATGGAGAAGCTGGTCAGGCTCATTTTATTCATGTACTTTGTAACCAGGAACATCTCACTGCGCTTCAAAATCAGTTTAATTCATGTTTTGTAGAGTTGCATGGTCAAGCAAAAATGTTTGATAAAGGTATCGGTTATATTTCGCTTTTCATATTTTGTGTTTCTGTTTTCTGAGTCTGAGACTGCCCAAAGTTTGCACAGCCTGCAAAAAAGGTACACAAAGATGTAGCTACTGTATATTATAACATTAATTTAAATTTTTGATTATTAACACAACTGAACTCCCCATTGGGCCTATTTTTTATGTTGGCTCATTTAAAATCAGCTGGAATCAGCCTCTCTTAATACAAAACACTGCAGTATGGGTGTTAGAGGTAGAGACAACAATACCGTGTGGTAAACCGCAGATTTAATGTATTTGTTTGCAATTCACTTACTGACTTGCAGTGGCTTTACATAAAGCCCTGAGATGATGGCTCTAAAAAAAATTACAAAAGAATGCGCTGTAAATACATTGCTATACGACTAGCTCGCCCTGTAACCACCTCCAGATGCAGCAGCCTCTCTGCACTGTGAGCAGTGCCGACTGTTGTCCATGTGCTCATGTTTTGCACCTTCCCAGATGCTGCAGATATATGGCCCCTTTCAGTTTCCTGTCTGTTCTGTTGGGAATTAATGAGGGGATGTAGTAACATGCATTAGACATTTGGGAAATTGACAGCTTCATATTTGTGAAGAGCCATAAAATATATATATAATTATTAACTCTGTTACATTTACTCAAGTACAAGTACTTTTTGAAGATATTGTACTTCCTAGAGTAGTCTTACCATATGGTACTTTTTACTTCTACTCGAGTAATATTATAATCTAGTATGACTACCCTAGAGTAAAAAAAGATGTACTCGTTCCACACTGAGTAAATCTTTAAATGGCAAAAGCTTCATGTGAAATAGAAAAAGGACATTTCCATTTCTATATTGTTCTTTGGAATTAGCACCCAGTCAGAGGGCATTTTTTGCAGTTTAAAAGCTTCATGTGACACATAAAATAGACGTCGTCTGCGTTTAATTTTCTTTAATCTTCAGGAAAAAATAATAATTCTGGCATTCCTTTTGGAAATACTAGGATTCCCACATTACTTCATGTTTTGTTTTTCAATTTATGTCACTACTGAATCGTAATCAGACTTTAACTGTTCACAGTACTCGAGTAGCATTTTCCCCAGGAAAAATAATTACTCAAGTGATTATTTTAGTCACTAGTTTTTAATTCTTCTTCAGTAAAATTATTTCAAAGTAAAGTTACTCTTAGTGGAGTAAATATTTTAGCAGCTCTACCCACCTCTGGTGCCTCTTATTAGATGGAATCCCAAAATGAAGACATGACTAACAATCATGTGCCTCTGAATTCATGGAGATTTAATATGCAGACCTTTCTCAGATACACAGGAATCAAAGATGATAAACATTTGTTGTATACCGTATGTATTCACTAGGGCTGGGACAATATATCATCTGGAAATATACACATTTGTCACAATACCAAGTTGGTATATAACTTCTGAAAACATCACTGTTTTCCTTTTCAAAAGTTTAACAATACAATGTATCATGATATGTAACGTATCGCAACGTTCCAGCCCTAGTATTTACGGTCATTACTTTTGGTGTGTGAATGAGTGAATTTGTGAGTGGTTCCTTGATGTAAAACGCTTTGGGTAAATGTGCTATACAAGTAGAGACCATTTACCATTCAAAGTTCACGTCAGGATATACACCTGCTTCTCATAGTTTTTTTCTCATTTTGCCCTTTTTTGTGCCTCCACGTCCAAACCCTGATTTCTTCATGTCTCTGGCAAACCCTTTGTTTTTCGAATGCAGCTTCTTCAACCCTCCGCTCTGCAGGAACTGATGCTTCTGCTTCTTCTTGCGTTGCTTTAGTATTTGTTGACTTGTTTTAAGCTCCGAGCGAACATTGCGGCCCCCAGTTGTCTCCTGTAGCCCTCCAGGACTTCTACTCGGAGGACCACGGTGGCCTCGGCCTCTACCTCGACCTTGGAGGGAGGGGTAAACACAGATCCAAATCAATGCATGGAAACAAGCAAATAACACAGCCACATGGGGCACATTTATATGTTAATTGCTTAGAAATGGATGCCAAGCGTCTAAAGCAGCACACACAGTATCATTAAAGTACCGGTATTTAAATAAAATTGAACGTTACCCAGCCCCTCGTTGTAACCAATTATATTATAGATGTACAGATTCTCACCTCCTGAACGCTTCACTCCTCCCGTTTCATCATCAGACCCAAATCCAATGGTGTCCACTTTGTATTTCTTCTTCCACTCTTCATAACTGAAAACTTATTAAGGTACATAACACATAACAATCCAAACTAGACAGAAGTAATGCTCATCCAGAGTGTGTGAGGGATACAAGTTCTTCTTTCTTCTCCCGCTGACCACCAGCCCACTCTCTGTTTTGATCTTCTTCTTGTCTTCTTTTCCAGTGTCTCTGACGAAGCGTTTCCTTTTACGGTCCCTTCAGAAACCCACAATACAATCAATTAATGCAAAAATACACTCTAAAGGCCATTAACAGTTAATTTGCTGATAACATTTTTAATCGATTTCTTTATGGAACCGTTCTCTACATGTAATAATGGCAAACTAAAAGTAATAATCAAAGTTAAGTAAAGTAATAATCTATTTCTTACCCTACCCAACATAAGGCAAAGGAAATCAAACCAGGCCCTAAAAATGGGTCTCAATTTGCCAAACCAACCCAACCACATAAAAAAAAAAAAAGACGCTGTGTGAGCCACTCTGCATGTGGCTGTCACTCAAACGGGGGCGCGCCATGTGAACGCCGAATTAACTGTGAAGAAACAGCGCTTTTGTTTACATTTATTGAGCTGCTGAGGACACCCTTGAAATTGCATATGGACTTATCAGGAAACGAGGAGCAGAAACTATCACGGTGCTTTACTTTTATCACATCATGGACAACTCTTTCTTTCAAACTGAACGGGAATCCGGAGCTCAAGTGACCAACCTAAAGCGGCTCTGTCTTCGGGTTACCAAGAAGCTTTCACCGTTTTTATCTGCAACAGTCCCAGGCGCATTTGGAGCGGTTTAAAGTCATACAAGAGCTATAATAGACTACATCTAAACTCAGCACGAGAAAACAAAACATGCTAATGATACGTTTACTCCATAAAACTGGATCGCCAACTGTGAATGACATTTATGGATAAGAATGCATCTTTTATGTTAAAAGCCTTGCAAAAAAAGGTGCGCCTTTTAACCCCACATTTTCTCCAGTTTGGCTTTACCCAAATCTAAAAGCTTAAATAAAAGCAGCAAAATGGCGACAAAAACGAGCATGAAAATGCAACAAAAAAGTGACAAAACCGGGACGAAAATGCAAAAAAAAAAAAAGGGCCGGTAAAGCAACAAAAGGACGACATAAAACGTGCCGGAAAAGCGACAAAAACGCAAAAATACAACACTTCAAAAAATGTGAGACAAAAACATTTAAGCTCACTTTTGTAGATCTTAGTTTTCAAATGAGGCATTATACTGTTGCTCTCCAGTAGGTAGAAAGATATATTGTTATCAAGATATTAATATCGAAAAAGATATAATTGATATAGATTTTCGTCAATAAAACGGCACTCTTTTGTATTATGATGTATTTTTTTGGAAAAATGCT
Source organism: Neogobius melanostomus (assembly GCA_007210695.1). NCBI lineage: Eukaryota > Metazoa > Chordata > Actinopteri > Gobiiformes > Gobiidae > Neogobius > Neogobius melanostomus. The sequence continues at coordinate 1,891,603 of VHKM01000221.1, read as the reverse complement.
TGTTTTCACCAAATCCGTAGTTGTATCGATAGAGATATCTGGCATAAATTTCTAGAAATGAAATTTTGGCCATATCGTTCAGCCCTACTCTGGAGTCGAGAAGCTTTTAGATTTGGCACTGGAGAAAATGCACTCGGATCAGGTGGGGGGTAAGAAGTTAACCTGACCTGCCCGCACCCAAAGTTTGCCATACATTTGAAATATGGGACCTGCTGGTTTCAGACCGACCCACGCCTCACCGTCTATCCTCGCTCGTCTTGTAGGGGCCAACATACGCTCTTTGGATATCAGGCCAACTATGCATTTCTCAGTGGACTGTGTGTTGTTGTTTTTTGCTCAATCTGGACATTTAAGTCACAATAAAAGTACAAGCCCCTGCTATTTTAATCAAGGGTTCTTCATTTTTAGCAAATTAATCTTTACCATTTCATCAAGCTCTTGTGCTGATTTAACCGGTCCCCCTCATCTCCCATAATGTCCAGGAGGGCTGTGGAGGCCTGCTGTTCAAATGACGTTCCTTCACCACCAAGACTCAATCTGAAATAACCAACACAACACCAATCAAAAGGAGCTTGTGATACAGCATTTTCATTTTGTATTTGTATTTCATTACTGTTTCATTACATTAGCTCAGTTTCCTTACCCTCTCTCGGAGTTAAAATCTTTGGGTCTGTATGGGATATAAAATTCCTCATCTTTGCCTAATAACCTAGTTTTTTTGTTCTCAAGTTTTTGCTGAGTTTCATCCTGGGAAGGTCTCTTCCTTCCGACAACATTTGTAAACACTCCCTGGAGGACAAATGTTTTAGGAAATAATAATAGAATATAATTTATGCAAAAAAATGCCTTCACATGTTCCTGACCTGCAAACTTTCCTCCTCCATTTCTTCAGACTTCATGGATTCATCTTCAGCTGTGGTTTTCGGGTTTGGATGTCGCAGGCCTTCTCTTTCAATCATCAATATCTCTTTCGCTTTGCTGAATTTGTTGACAAGGTTTTCGTCTTTAGAGCGCTTGGTCCGCATTACTTCACTGGCAGATGTCTTACAGTTTGAATTTATTTCAAATATAGTCTATGGACATAAAAATTAAGTCCATTTAGTCAATGAGGACATATCATCATTAAAACATTTGTGACTTACTGATTTGGATTTGAAGCCCTTAATTGCGTCAATTATATGAAGACGTTCAAGCTCCATTTTCTCCAGACCAGCACCTTAAATCAGGCAAATTCAAATGTTCAGAAGTTAATTTCTCTCAATGAGCCGCTCAGTAATTTAACTGACCAAGTAGAGGGTGAACTGCCATGCAAGACACATCAAGGCCTTTGACCCGTCTGACGGACTCTGCTGAAGGGTGGGGGCGTGACTTCAGGTACTGCTTGTAGGCGTTCTCCGACACTCTATGAAGGTTTTGCAGCTCCAGGGAATTTTCATGGGTTGTGATCAAATGAGCACTTTCATCATCCAGGATGTTCTGAGGAACGCGCCCGAACACACCATCTAGATCTATTCAAGAACGGATTTTCGATATTGTAAAATGTTTGATTACGAATTGATACATAAAGGAATATTAGATTAAAATTAAATATGCCTTTTTTGTGTTCGAGTGTGGCTAACTGCACAGGTCTTCCCAGAAACAGATGAAGGTCATACACATAAGCCAACTCATCAGGACAAATCAGACTATAAGTTGCACCACTGCGACCAGCACGACCAACACGACCTATTAAGCCAAAGAAAATCAAAAATAAAACCTCTCATTTTTAGAAATTTTCAGGGACAACAATTAAAAGTCACTGACCGACTCTGTGCAGAAAGAGCTTGGCTTTGGAGGGAAAGTTGTAGTTAATGACATTGTCCAGCAGGGGGATGTCTATACCACGAGCAGCCACGTCAGTGACGAGAAGAACCATTGCTTTCCGATGCACAAACTTCCCAATGTTGATCTTCCTGGCAGTCTGATCAAGAGCACTGTAGATGTAGGCACATTCTATACCCTCAGAAGTCAGCAACTAAAAAACAAAATCGATTCTTAATTTTAATAGTTAATTTTATCAATTCCATTTTTTTAATATTTTGAATGATTGAACTATTTAAAAAAAAAAAGTTTTACTTATAAAAACAAAAATACATAGACAGTGTTAGAAGGAACATGTGTGAGGGCTTTTTCATTCAAATTGCTCCAAACTATCCTTCGTTTGTACCTTAATGAGAAGATCAATATTAGACACTGTTTTTAATCACCTCTCTAAGGTACTCTACATGGTGTTTCGTGGCTGCAAAAACCACAGTCTGCTCTTGAGGCTTCACAGTATTTCTCAGGAGGTTAAGGAGAAGCGCAGGCTTGTCATCAATGCGACAATAAAAGAAAGACAGCTGGAAAAAGGGATATAGCACATTTTGAGACAATGACAACAAAATTAATACATGCATTGAATATATTATTATAAATTTGTTTTTTTACTTTTATCAGGTCACTAAGCTTGGAATCTACATCTAAACGAATCAGCGTTGGTTCAGTCAGTCCTATAAATAAAAGGTTTCATGCATCATTAAAATCATACAATTGAATATTATCTGGGAAATGGAAATTAAAGTGTTTTTCACACCTGCTCTGGCAAACTCCACCAACAGTTTTGGTAGCGTGGCAGAAAACAGTAGAGTCTGTCTGGTGTCTGGGAACCTTTGAATGATTTCCTGAAGCTGTTCGGCAAAACCCATTTCAAATAATCTGCAAAAGAAATATTCAAAAAAATATTCAAGAGAATCATTTCCAAGTAAAATAATAGACCAAGAAACTGTTTGCGTTGTACCTGTCCGCCTCATCAAAAACGACATATTCCACACTGTTCAACTTAAGATTCATGTCTTTGACAATATGCATGAGCCGACCAGGTGTACCAATAATTCTGATAAAAGAAACAAAACACATTTTTTTTTGTGATCTTAAACTATGTCATGTTTGAGTTACTGCCAACTCACATATCAGGGTTTTCATGCAGGGCAGCAAACTGATCATCCATACTGAAAATAAATTTAAACTGGTTAGAGCAGCAGGAGAATAATGCAGACTTTCAAAGTAGGTAGAGCCACACATACCTATCTCCACCAAGGATCAAAGCAGTTTTTAGTCCTGTGAATTTGCCCAACTGAAACAGCAAAAAATGAAGGTTTGCGTATTTGCCAACTCCAGAAAAAAGCATGTTGCTACTGCATACTGTACCTCTTTGGTGAACTTCATGGTCTGTAGTGCCAGCTCTCTGGTGGGGGACAGGATTAGAGCCCTTGCTCCGGTCTTAGCCTGAGGTGCTTTAAGTTTCTCAAACATAGGAATGAGAAAAGCAGCCGTTTTACCGCTACCTGTCCTAGCCATAGCTACCACGTCTTTGCCATCCAAAATAAGTGGGATAGTCTAAAGTAAAAGGGGTACAATTTTGAAAACAATTATCTGCAGGAAGTTGATTAATTTTAAATATTGTAAAGCATTGGCACTTACTTTTCTTTGAATTGGAGTAGGGACTTTATAACCCTTTTTCATAACACCTTTATATACAGGGTAACTGAGTCCTGAATGACATCAAACACACCGAAAACAATATTTTGTAAAAAGGTGTCTCTCTCTCTCTTACCAGTTAACATGAATTAAGTCTGAGCAATCGCCCTCACCCATGGACTGAAACCCGCCGGACTTTTTCTTCTTCTTGTTTTGAGCCCGAACCAACTCCCTGGTGTCCGGCTCCACATCTGACAGACAGTCTGATGTTGGGAACCTAGGAAGAAGTTTCCTCCCGGGCTGTGGAGACACAAACAGTTTCAGTTCCACGTAACAGAACTTATCCATCTAACCTAAGCAGAAAGCATCATAAACAAACATTCAAAGGGGACCACGAGTGTCATGTGCCTATCTAACTTCTACTGTCTGTATACCGCCATCTGACAAATTACCTGGTAAAGTAAAAAATAATAAAAAGCATGTGGATTTCACACATCTTTCAACAAAACGGGGGCATCTGGATTTGAGCCGGGCACCTCTAATCTGTAGACAAATGCTCTACCGCTGAACTATATACCCGACCAGAGGTAGGGATGGATACCGCAAACCTTTTTTAGATACCAGTACTTTAAAGATAGTTGGTTTTCGATACCAATAGGCAAATATTTGTCATATAGAACCAGAAAACAGAACAATGTGTAGAAGATCTGCAAATTTACAGTATATTTACAATAAAAATGGGGGGAAATTGTGGCAAAAATAAGAGAAAAATTTTGTGAAAATAAATGTGGAGGGAAATTGGGGGAAATAGGGAAAATATTAGTAAAAATTAGCAAAATTAGGGAAAAAGTTGGGGAAAAATGGGGCAAAAATAAGAAAATAATGTGTAAGAAAAGTTGGGCAAAATAAAGTTTAGGCAAAAAATGTTGGACCAACAGCATCAAAACTTAGATCTAAAGGGATAAGATTTTCGGTTCCCATACTTTCATTTTTTCAATACCAGTAGTACATAACCGTTTTTTTTTTCCGATACCAAACTGGTATCGTTTAACGGAACCAAGCACTAACCAGAGGTGGGTCAAAAGTAGTGGCTCAGTATGGGTAAAAGGTACTTGGAGATAGGGCTGAAACAACTAATCGATTAATCGACGACTAATCGATTGAAATAGTCGACAACTATTTTAGTAATCGATTAATCGTTTTCTGGTTCACACAGACTCAAATAGAGCAAAAATGACATGAAAATGTAGTATTTTTGATGAAAACCTACTTTGTTTTTATAGTTAGGGTCTGTAGTGTTTTGTACATTGTAAATTTCATGAATAGAGCCTCTAACAAACATTTACTTTAAGTTTACGCCATCAATACGTCCTCAAGTGGTGCCACTTTAGCTTTTTGTGATTAAAAAAATAATAATTTCTACACAATTCACAGCCAAGCGATTACTTGATTAATCGTAAAAATAATCAATAGATTAATCATTACAAAATAATCGTTAGTTGCAGCTCTACTTGGAGACCATTTTACTTGAGTACTTTGAATACCGATAACTAACGTAAAGGTTCATTCATGTTTCAGTAGTAACATAAATTATGAAAAACATGAAATGATGTGAACATTTTAATATCGTCAAAGAAAATAGAGTTCAAAATCATTTGTGGCTATCACAATCCCTCCTGCATATCCAAATTGTTCAAGGAAATTAATTAGATGCAAGTTTCACACCTATGTAAAGCTTCGAGCAGTGGAAAAGTGAAGCGGGTGTGACCACACCCAAAATAAATGGCACCAATTTAGATTCTTCTTTTATTTTCCATCGCTCCATAAACATTTAGGTGAAGACATAGAACCGAGGTCTGTTATTTGCTGTGTTTACAACATACTCTTAGGTGACAAAAATAAATTTACTCTACAATAAAAAGGCAGGTACTCCAGCTTTAAGAGTATACACATACTTATTTTAACAGGACTCAAGCAGAAGTAAAAAAAAAAAAAAAAATACAAAAAGTACTGTATCAAAAAACTATTTGCAAAAGTAGGCTTATCGTTACCTAAGTGCATGAGTAAATGTAACCGAGTACTATCCGCCTCTGCTCCCGACGTACATGCTCCTAATGATACTTGATTAACAACTAGCCTCATTATGACGTAAACATCTGAGTGGATGCTCAAACGGCACCATAAAGAGCAAGTTTGGTTATGGTAAAGGGAGTCCTTACTGTGTCATCGTCTTTAATTTCTGCGGCGAGCTCGAAGTCTCCGCTGTCCGAGTCTGCCTCCGTCTCCCTGTTGTTGTGTCTCTTCTTCTTTGTAAGTTTCTTCTTCCTCTGACCCATTTTATTCCTCTTTTGTTTGTCTCCTCTTATATTACTTTACTCTTCGGGCAACACTTTACACGTTTAAAAGTCGGATGCAATCAAGCAAACTTCAAAATCCGTCTAACACAAAACAACACAGCGAGCAGACATGTTGGAAACACGTGTAGACTTCTTCTCGGGTTTCTTCCTCTTCCGCTCATCATGTGCCACATATATCTCACACTGACCCCTTCTGGTGAGAAAGCGAGTAACCCTGCTTGACTCAAGAAAAAGTGAGGAGCCTTCAAAGCCATTGAACAGCAGTTGCAGTCAACATTTGTACAAGTGGGTAGAGTGAATTTCTCCATTGTGAGATCAAGAGTTCGGGAATGTGATGTCATATCGCCAAGCATTATGGGATTAGCAGCAATTGTAAAGTAATGGAGATTTTAAAAGTTAAAATACTGGAGTTATTGTTCACATTAAAACACTTGGAGACCACAGTGTGTTAGATGTATTTACCAGCAGTAACTCAGCTGCTAACGGAGTTTTTTCCTCCACTTTTTATACTGTTTTTAGCTAATGTTAGTCAATGGAAATGTATGCTAACAGCTGCAAAGATGGCGCATCTCCATGGTAACTGTGGAATTTCCCGAAGAAGGCTTATCTTAGAGTAGTCAAAATATAGGCTATAATATATATAATACATATATAATATATGTAAGAGTAACATTAGCCTACTTGGTGAAAAGTCAGTCACTATAGCCTATTGAAAGTTATTTCCAGCAAAATACACCCTGTAATTAAATAAAACAAATAATTCTTAAGACAATATACAGGAAACTTGTATTAAAGTTCAAATTGATTAAACTTTAATTCATGTCTGCAAACATGAAGCTTCTGTCACTAACAGATTTCCTCATGGTGGAGGTAGTAACTAAGTGAGTAAGTGACTCAAGTGAGAGTAGTCTACTGTTAGTTGGAAATGGAGTTGAAACGAAGTCCAAATATCAACCTGTTCAAATATAAATACAAACAAAAGACTTTTGAAATATACAGAGAACAAGAAATGTGTTGCCACTAGGAGGCGCAGTAGGATCAATTATCTATAATCAAGGAAGAGTGTTGCTGCTTGGAACGGTTGTCATTCTATTGCTCAAATTTACAAATTGAGAATTAGGGTAGGCAAGTTATGAATCTGTTGAGAGGGACCCTCCCAACGGGCTCAAAACCTTGTCTTTTAATGCACCACTCAGCATAGGAACATCATCTACAAAATCAGCTGTTAGGGCAGCTGGGTGGGGGTTTGTTGAGGGGGAGTTACTGCCCTCTTCAACTGGCCCGTTCTACACCCTGGCTTTTTAATGCACCTCATTATGCAGGGCTTACATCACACTTCACATATAACTCAATTAAACAAATATAATAATAATGATAAATAAACCCGAATTAAACTATATTAAGGATGGTATTGACAACTGGGAAGTAGCAAGATCTCAGAATATAATATGTATTAATGCACCTTTAATAATGATAATTAATGATAATTAAACCCAAATTAAATTATATTGAGGATAGTAATGACAACTGGGAAGTAGCAAGATCTCAGAGTATAATATGTATTAATGCACCTTTATAACATAAAAGTAGCACATTCTTTTGTTCTTTATTTTGCTGTTGTTTTGTCTTATTCTTCATCATTTATTGTTACTTTGCCCTATGTTCCTTTGTTTATGATTTGCTACCTTGTAAATATTAAATGTAATGTTACTATTTTTATTTTGGGGTGGGCGCTTATAAGCCTTTGGCTTCAGCCCACTCCCTTTGAGCAGGTTAACTGCTCAAACAAATAAATAAACTAAACTAAACTAAAATTAGTTAAATGACTTGAGTAGAAGGATAAAGTATGCTATAGGCCAGTGGTTCCCAATATCTTATGTCCCACGTACCCCTTGAGGCTTTAATGTATAGGCTCCGAGTACCCCCTAACTCAAGCCTACATTTCAACAAAGTGATCAAGTCAACATAGATTATTCAGTATTTAGTAGAGTGCTATGTCAAAAATGTAGCTAAAATACTCTCAAAGTCAAACCTTTTACTAAAAAATGTCTAAAAATACAACAGGTGGAAAATGAGGGTGCTTCGTGAGACTGCAGAAAGAGGTTTGTTCTTTGGGTTAAATGTGTAAAGTATACTTCATTGTGGCTGTTCCCAAAATGAACAAAAATCCAAGGCACACTGTTACAAGGCCTTTATTACATCGTGGCTGAAGAGAACAAAAATGCACCAATACGTTTCGACCTGGCAGTGGCCTTCGTCAGGATGCAAGAAAAAGTAACTTTCCTTTGAGAGTAATATTGAAATTCTACTCAGTTTCACCTTTTTTTTTAAATCTGAGGCAATTCTAAGTACCCCCGTACCCTTGATTGGAAACACTGCTCTTGGCTACTAAAACTACTCCCCTCTAGTAAGTTCAAAAGGTTACTGAAGTGTAAGCTACTTGAGAAACTGTAAGTAGACAAATAAAGGCCATATTGGATTTTGGATGGATTTTAATGTATTTTGGGTGGGGTTGGCCTAAATAATAGGTGGAGTTAGTAGCCAAGATTTCAACACATATACAATGAATTAAGTTTCCTCATTATGCTTAACTATATTTAATGATTTGCTTGCAGATTTTCAGAATAGGTGATGAATAGAATGAAAGGTGACTCTTCAAGCTTAGAAATGTAGCCTTTGGGGAAGTACTTGGAACAGTCTGGAGACTATGGTCGTTCCCGAGTAACTGTTTAAAGATCCCTGACTTAAAGGCATAATTTATTTTATTTTAGATTATGTGGACTGTGTTTTATAGGCTACAGTCACATTTAGATGGTGATTGTGGTCAAGTAGGATGAACCAATAACATACAATAAACTCAAAGAATCCTAACTATCGCCTTCAATATTTCCTTGAAACCTAAAATTGTCATTGTTCAGCATCATCAGTTCATGCTCATCAAGTTGGAGCCAACTGTTCCCCAAAAACAAAAGATTTAATTTGTTCTTTAACATTTTTTAAATATATAAACCGCTGCAGTCGAATGTTTAGATCATGTGAGGGAGTTGTGTCCTTTAAATGATATCTGTGACAGTATTATGGCAGCTCATTTGTGCACTGCTGTTTGAAGTATGAGGGTTGATATACAGTTGGTCTAAAGTAAATCAACATCATGGCAACAGCCCGCAGCCAACACCATTCAGACTCTGTACAACAGCCAAATCCTTCAGAGCGGTTCTGGCATACAGACAGGCAATAAGGAACAGCAAGTATGGATGGATCCTTTCAGTTCTAAAAGGTGATTTACATAAAGCAGAAAGACTGGATACAGACCATACCAGAGAGGAATATTAGTGGTTTTAGCCTGGCATTTAAATAAAAGAAGCTGCATGGAGATGGGTCAGTCCCCAAAGCCCCAGGCACTACCTCAATTCACAACCCCATAACAACCTCATCTAGAAGCATGTTCTGCTTTAATGTTTCAAGCCCAGCTTTATGCTTTAATAGCCTCTCTGTGTAAATCATTGTTAATGTAAGGGGTGAGAATGTTTACCATCATGGAAATTGTATATATATATATATATATGTATGTATATGTCTGCGTGTCTGCGTACACTGGTGTATGAATGAGAGTGTGAATGGGTGAGTGGATCCTTGCTGTAAAGCGCTTTGAGTGCCTAATGAAGGTGGAAAAGCGCTATATAAGTTGAGACCATTTACCATATATATATAGCAATCTATCTTTATCTGTATTTATTTATCTATCTATATCTATCTATCTTTATCTATATCTATCTATATTTATATATATATATATATCTCTATCTATCTATCTAGCTATCTATTTATCTATCATATAAAATCAAAATTATTTGCACACACAGATGAATGTAGTGAGATGCATGTGACCTCATGCACTCTTCTAATCGCTCAGTTTTACAGGTCTACATCTTGTAAAACTAATACTTATGCCTAAATGTATGGTAGTAATACGAAAAAGAACTGTATTCCTGTTTTTCAGTGGTTATTGAATAATGATGATTGGTGAGACAGATGTCACCAGGTGTTTATTTTAAGATGCTGAGTGGCGGAGTGTGTCTGTAGCAGATGCTGCTCTTGTTAAGCCCCAGATTGAGGGAGTATGTTTAAATTACAAGATTGGGCTGATGTTTTGTAGAGCAAAGCTTTAAAAGGGGATAGTGGTTAATATCTTTGCCCATGTCAATGTGATTATTAAGGGCTGAGCGTGACTTCAGCAGGCCATTTAAAAATAGTCCAAACATCCAATTAATAGTGCTTTCAGGCAGGCAAGGCTTGCAGCACAACTTCAAAAGCTGGTTTAATTTTCTACGTCAAACTCTGTACATCCGTGGGCGTATATATGCAATCTGATAACGGCTGGTTTAAAAACTTTTAAAAGAGCTGCCTCAGTGGAAATTATATCATTGGATGAATGCATTATACTCTGATTAACTTCAGTTGGGGGGGGGAAATGCATGTTTCAATAAATGCAATAAAATGCAATGTTTCAATATTCAAACAATTCTCTGTAAACATATTTATTATTATTTTGTTTATTTGACATGGACATAACAACTGCATTGGACAAACCAGATACATTGTTGTTAGTGTTATAGCAAAACTGCTAATTTGCAACACTTGTCCATAGGAGGCTACACATTTCACAAAACACAACACAATACAGTACACATGACAATATTAAAGAAGGTAAACAATACACATCATCAGTATACATTTCATACAGTGTTACCATGTGTGCAGCTTTGACTTGACTTCAGCCATTTACCGAAATCAAAACCTAAATCTTTAATTGGGATCCTAAAGCTGGTGTTTTCCTGTTCCTAATGTGTCTCCTCATACGCCTTCAATAGAATCCAGTGCATCCATAATGGAGTGTGAAAGTATATTGAAAATAAGTATGTTGTAATTTTGCTGCCAACAAATCATTATTGAATGCGATATCAGCAGCTCAGGAAGGAAGAAGAGTAAAAGGTCACAGCAGCACCGAAGATGGTCTGAACTGGCAGGACATGGTGAATGTTATGGTCCCACCTCAAGTCACAGTAACAGATGGCAAAAAGGGCATCACCTCACTGCCCCTGGACAGGACAGAGCAGCCATGCACATAATATGGAACGAGGGTGTTACTTCACATGCATGAAAAAAGTGAGAGAGATACACAAAGGTCCTTCACTTTATTATGTGCTGTGTGTAAGAGGACATTAGTCATCTGGCCACATCCAGTCAAGTTTTTCAATTTCAACTTGATATTGTACATGCTTATTGACCCTTATCAAGTTACCTCTGAATCTAAGACAGTAAATCACACAGCAGGGGCCAGCATTAAAGCAATAGCTAAGGCATCTTTTATAAAAAGAACAAACTGTCCCATAGTAGAAGTGAAAGCAAAAAGCAACCCCTGGGTATTTTAACCAGCCAAGCAAACTGCATGGTCATTAAAGACTCACTGGTTGTATGTGGTCATATGAAATGAGCTCCGTGATAATGGCCTGCAGAATGTGCCACACATTTTGGTCACACACTGTTGTTGCACATTAACAGTAGGACCCGCCAGCCTTTACTTATTATAATGAACTCCTATAGGCCATTTTAAGTTTTCTTCATCTAGCATTAAAGGATCTGTATCATGCTATTTTAGCCATTCCAAAGTAAAGTATAGGCATATATATGATATATTGTACCTCTATCACTATGGAGTACTCATTTTTGAGAGAAATATAAGTATTTTTGGGGGTATTTTCCCTACCCGGAAGATAAGACGCTTCGATTCAGTTAACTCCGCCCCTCTCTCTGCTCATTCCACATTTGCAGTATTATAAATATAAATATCGCTGCAAAAAGTGAAGTTACTTCACATAATGCAGTTATAAGGAGTTGACATGTGCAAAGCAGTTTCATAAATGGCTAACACACATGCTAACACACACGCTAACATGCGTTTTGATTGACTCACCGCTCAGTTTGGACTCCCATGAGATCGCGTTGGTTATAAAAGTTATAAAAGTTAATCCACTTTGATTCTGGCCAAGGTTCACCAAGCATCCATCAGGTTGGTTGATATAGTAGCTAGCTTAATCCCGGAAAGAAATTCCAACTTCTGGCGAGTGCACTCTTCTTTAGGAAGGTTGAATAGGCCTGTTCCTCTCGTAGCCAAACGCGCATCCGTGGCATTATCGGTAAGAAAAAAGAGCAGGCGGTGTCCAGAGTAGGTTAGAAAGAGCTCAGTCTTCAAAAACAACACTTATGCTCGGATCCATGGCTCCTCCAGCCGTGGGTGCGCTTGATTAGCGTCGTGGGACAGCACAGACGCTTCGGAGGGTTGCTGTTTTTTTTTTTTTTTTTTTTTTTTTTTCAAAAAAAAAAAAAAAAAAAAAGAAAAAAAAAAGCTGTTTTATAAATTAAAATCAGGCCGTAAGGCATTACATTACCGACGTAGAGCACTTCCGTTCCGCTGTGACGACACAACTGAACAGCTCAGTCGTTTACCAGGAGAGGGTGGAGCAGCTGCTCAGAGAGCAGGATTCAGGAGGATTACTTAGAACTGCGTGAATGAAGCCAAAAACCGCTCTGGGGGTGTTTTGATAAGGAAATAGCATAACAACATGGCTAAAAGCTCCAAAAAGTCGATTTTGCATGATATAGGACCTTTAAGAAGTTATTTTTATTTTCTGTACTTGCACAAAACAAGCATTTTAATCATTTGCCTAACAGTGGCTGAAAATGCCCAATGTGTTTTCCAATCCAACTTGATTTCTAAAGCCCATTTTATAAGTTAGATTTCCAAAAGGCTGCACAATAGAAATTCTAGAGGGGGGAAATGTAGATAAAACATTTAAACATTAAGGTGTTTAAATGAAGATTAAGATTTTATCACAATGCGCACAATGGGTGAAGCAAGCGCTTCTCTTTGGTCATCATGGCGGGGAGCTGCCATTGCTGCAATACCACCCCCTGGTGGCATGGGGCAACTTTTAAACCTTTTAAAACCAATTCCAATGGAGACTTTACACCTCCCAAAAACAGCTTAAAACCTGATTCCAAAGAGTTTTCTAAATATTGCTGTGACCCATGGGCGCTGGGCAGAGTCTCTGTTTTTTGTTATGTAGAATTAAAAGTTCCAGACTTTAATAAACCCACAACCTTTCAGAGTAGTCTCATCAATGCAGTCTGGGTATAAATTTGTAGCCTGGCCAGCCAGGCTACTCTCCTTTATTTATTCTAAACAGGGGATCAGAAAGAAGTAGGTTTCATCAGTATAGACCAAAAACACAAACTTACAGAGTGTAAAAACATCCCTTCTGAGGACCAAGTGTTCACTTGGTGCATATCATTATTATCCCCACCATAACCATGTGATAGAAGAGCTTATTTACTAAATGTTTTGTCTAATACGTATCATAATATAAAACAAGATTCTGTTTTAGCAACATGGCTCACAGTTTCTAATTCCTTCTTGTGTCTTTATTGCATTTTCATCAAGATTTAAAAAACCCTCTTTATTCTTGTCAGTCATTCCACACTAGCAGGCACAAACCACCGTAGGGGATTTCAGGAGAATTTAAGCCAGCTATTGTGTGTCTTGATAAGTCAGAATCAGCTTTTGAAAGACTTACTTTCATCGTTCGGCCACTTCGGCCTCTGCTGCATCTAAGCATTTCCTTTTTTGTGTAACGCAATTTTCAGCAGAATCTAAGCAGAGAGAGGAGGTCATTGGGTATGTTGAGCGTTTTACATGCAGAGCTCTTCCAATTCTGCCATGTGCCGATCGGTACTGTCAGCTATTGCTGCATGGATTGAAAAATTCACCCCTGGCAGTGACAAATGAAGGCGAGCTGTGTTTGAAAGAAAGCACAGCATCCACCAATGAAACATTTTAATACTGTAGCACAATAAATTATGAATGTGTTATTGTGCATTGCTCTATTAACAATCCGCAGCACCGTAAGAGACAGACATCAACATTAGGTTCAGAAATGCCTTTTGGGGCATCTAACAGTTACATAATTTGTAAAAATGTCTTTCACAGCAAATTCACCATTATTATGAATACAAACGTGTTTTGCGATGGACTTTCTTTGTTCTTGACTTTCTCAGGACTATTTTTTATTATCTGCAAACAACACTCCTAACATCCAGCATCCTGCCCCTTCCACCTCTAATGCACTCACCAAAACCTACCATTTTCTTTACACAGAGAGAACACACTCTTCAGGCATTCCTCTCGTGCACTCACATATGCACCAACAGTGAGTCATGTGTAAAGTGCACTGAGGAGAAGCCGGTTTCACACAGCTGCACACTCTTACAAATTCAAACAGGCATAAGCACGCACCCCTGCGAAACTACTCACATAGGACATGATTAGGCATTGTGCAGACTGCAGTGCCATTCCACAAGCATGGGTGAAACAATGTGGAATAAGCCTATGTTTTTTCTCACGTGAATGACAGCAATATTTGGCATCTATCAAACCCGAACCGTATGTTGCTTTGGGTGGGGAGGGAATGAGAGCTTACTGCTAACTATAAGCTCGCCTTATCCGCTGGCATTACAGTCTCTAAGAAAGGATTTAGTCTTTAATTCTTGATTAGATAGACTTTTCTCCCCAGCATGCGCCACGCTGATACACACCAGAGCTGCGATAACCTGCCCTGTTGGGGGAAGCGCACATGGATCTTTCCCTGTCATAAAAACACTCACAAACACAGCAGCTCCTATGCTGTCTAATTTAGAACAAGGGCTTTTAACATATTATGATAAAACTATTATTAGAAGCAATGGATTATCAATAAGGAATTAATCCTCCTAACTGATGTGTACGCCTCAACTGGAAACAGAGAATTACTGATGAGGTGATAAAGTACCATCTCCCCTTCTTCTGTGCTAGAAGTGATAAGAGATGCAAGGGATAGCTTTCTCCATGGCATGCTGGAGACGTGAGAGGACCACTGAGGAAGATGTTCATTTATTTTGCACTGTGACTGGTTGATCTTCCTCCCCCTCACCTCTTCGCCTCTGCCTGCCTGGATCACTCTGCCGCGCACTCTCTCTCCCTCTCTGGACGCGTGCACACACATGAGCGTCATAGTACACAGACGCTGAAGTGAGGAGAGACGAGCTGGGTGATTTCTGTGAAAAGGCAGTATTATTGTACTCTGTGGTATTTTTCACATCTATATTTTTGTTCGTGGATTGGATAACAGAGAGAGAGCACACTTATCAACTGTGCATCCATGACTTTTAATACCTGGCTGGTGTATGGACTTGGATTGATTTTGGCTCATTGCATGACACAAGGTAAGTTTTGTTCATTATATTTGCAATTTCAATACATTTGTTTTTTGTTTTCTAAGTGAATCTTATCATATTAGCATGTATCATGTAATAGTTTATTTTGTGTATAAAGTATTTAGTTCCAAATATTGTATAAAAAACATGTTTTAGTCTATTAAGAATCGACCGACAAGCTGTGCAGCTGCTGTTCATCTTGTCTTAGTCCTAAGCCTGGATAAATGGAGATGGTTGCAGAACAAATCACTGCAGATCAAAGCAGATGGTTAGCCATCACAAACTGGAAACGCTGAAAGAAAAGAAAGTATCTCAACAGTATTTTAATTTGATTTTGAATTTATTTAATGTATTTTGATACGCCACACGATTACCATATACTGAACTAGGAAATGCATAACTCACCTCAATAATATAAATGGCTCCCCTTTTAAGATGTAAACTCATGTCATAATCATGACATGTTTGTGAGAGACATTAACATTTATAAAACATATTCTTTAAATAGCATCCATATTTGGTTGTTAATAAAATTATCAACTATTCGGGATCATAATACACAATGTTACTTATTGCAAGTTTTCAATGGTATTATACAGAGCTACAGAAAAAAAAAGTATCCTGAAAATGAAGCTGCATACAGAGCACATGCACCAGACTAGACCAGTAAGTCACATTATTGGTAATGAGCTGCCGCACATGCAACTCATTCTGAAAGAAATGTTTTTGTTCTGCCTTTAATTGACCCCTCAGAGTAGAAATCCATGTCTCGTCACAATGGGAGACACCTACAGGGGGGCAAACTAAATTTCCCAATAGAGTCATAGCAATTGACCTGTTTCAGCTCAGGTCTCTAACCTTGTATTCTCCGGAGACCATATCATGAAAATACTGGGTTGTTATGAGGTTGTTTTCCATAATTCCTTTCCAAGGACTGTTGAATAACACAATAACACAAGTGCAGGGCAGTTGCAGGGAGGAAGCAGCTATAATGAGGTTTATCATTGAGCCAGGCCGATATATAGGTTAAATGAGAAAACAAATCAGGGAACTCCGCTTCTATTGATTAAGTCCTGAGTTATTAATCTTAAGCTTGTGATTGTGTTAATATAGACACCTACCACGACCGGTCAATACACAATGGACACATAAATTAAGTAGTAATCGTACTAAACTAAACCTTTTGAGAACCTTTGGTCATTTAAATAAGTATATTTAAATAAGTTGTATAATTAATTTCTACTGGATAAGGAATAAAAGGGACCAATGGCAAAAACAAATGATTAACCTACAGCTAAACCAGAAGTAAACAAGAAAAAATTAACTGACTCACACTCTCTTCCATATCATGCCAAAGGGCTTGATTTATTAAGCGTTTGCAAAATGCATAGTGTGTTCTAAAGTGGTAAAAAAAGAAAGAAAAAAAACGGGTGGAGGGGAGATTTTGTCTCATAAACGCTAAAAGGCCAAAGCACAAACTCATGCATGTATCCGATGAGAAAGCCACTATTCAAATAAGCAGTTTCTAATTAAATCAGGTACAATACGCTATGTAAATGGCAAGTGCTCATTTTAACAGTAGTACTTTCAATTTCAGTAAATCAGGCCTAAAGCAACTTATTTTTACTGCGGCATCAGTAATCATACACCTGATTGAGAACCATGTTTTGCACTGATTTGTATTTTCACACTTCGTTTGAGGAATTGTTCCTTTTCCAAATTATGCAAACATGTTAAACATTAGATTCCACAGCATTCTAATAGTGTATTATTTAACATATATTATGCACTCATGTAGCTATGATAAATTGCAGTGCACCAGAAGAGCTGCATGTCTTCCCAATACGTCCTCATTATGTTGACAAATGCTAACACTGGGCATCCTTTCAATGTTTCATGAGTGCTGTAATAACATCAACGTGAATTGTCAAATCGGGCTGTTTGCCAGATGTAAATGACCACTGCTTTGAGTCAATGTCCTACAATCACTATAGAGATCTGCAATGATATGCCTGAGTATTTATGAGAGCTTTGCAGTACTCTGTAACACCCAACAGCGTATACGGCACTGCCCAAAAGGCTGGCATGTGCTACCCGTCGCTGCAAGGCTTTACATTGATTCAAGCAGATTTCTAAAGAGATTTTTGTAAGAGCATTTGCAGCGGATTACTGTGCTCCTGAAAGCTTTTGGTCGGCTATTTAACCGAGCTGTGTTGGTGAGAGGCTGCAGTCCGTTCTCCGCCCCTTATGGGGGATGGTCCAGGCCTCTTGAATGAGGGGTTTTCAGAGGTCAAACCCAGGTGTGATAGGTCTGGAGTAATTTAATTGCCATTACTTTGCCCAAATATAGCAGGGGAAAAAAACATATTAAAAGTACCAAAGAAATGTCCACAGGACACCAAGATTAGATCCAGCACAAGTATATTTTTCACTGTTGGCTGGGCAGTGAAATGTTGGAATATAAATGAAGTCCTCTGGCTTTATACAGCACAAAGGCTGTGAAAAGGGCAAAATGAATCACTTGCTTTTATTTCACATCTCTTATTGACTCTGCTGTTTGATCTTATTCTGTATGACTGCTGTATACGTGTCATTATGGCTTTTTGTAAAATGTTCATTTGTTACAAATTAATGAATTTTTTTTACTCACATTGCCTTACAGATGAACTATTATTATTTTTTGCAGCATGACCTAAAATGTGATCTGTGATGTGTGTAGTTCTGCGCTGACAGATAAAATACAAATGAGAAACAATAGCAGAATATAGGGCTGAATGTTTAAAACTATGTAATCAAGATTACTCTGACAGATTGCAATTGCAATTACAGTACATTTGAAAGCACACCCAAGCAAAATAAATAGTAGAAATAATAACTCCAGAGTAGATAAGTTGCATTGAGACATATTTTATTTTGAAGAGGACTTCATATTACCCGATTTATTTTATTGGCTCTATTTCTTATTTCGTGTTGTTTTATTACTCTTTAGTACTCATGGTCCAATTGCCTATACTTAAGATAATTTGAAAATATATTTTGTTGGAATGTTGTGTAGTTACGGTCCTTCATCCTCACCGCTGTCAGACTGTACAACCCTACTGAAGAGAGTCCGTATACTAGCCATGAAGTAAAAGTTTTTTTTAAAGTAAACAAACAGCCAGCTTACGAGCTCAAGACATTTGAGACCTACACATTTCTTCTTCTGAAACACTGAAGAGGCACCAAGACCACACCTGCAGCACAGTGGAGGCGTCACAAGAGGCGCTACAGGAAACAAGGAAAGGACAAATGAGGAGTTATCTGGGCAAGACTCGCAGCTAAGCCACACATGCCTTCTATCTCTACTATTGTTCTTGCAAATGGACATTCACTAGAGAATAAAACAGAATAACTGCTACGCTCTTCTCAGAATATGGTGAAAGACCGTTGTGGAGCGGAGGGAGCTGCACAGGAGGAAGAGGAAGGAGGAGGTGGAGCTGACCAGCGTGGGACACGCAACCCAGGAGACGGTGCACTGTTTCAGAGGAGCACTGAAGGCTGCCAGGTTTCCTCCAGATACTCCAGTTTCTCCGACCGCCAAAAAGATGCTTGTCAGGTTGGCCCATAATGGTGACGCGCTCAGGCGCAGTGGCTCAGGACTATAACTTTACAATGACAAAAGCATTTAACATAAGTAACTCACGTGCAACAACCCCTGTATCGTAGCCACTTTATCAACCACCTGCACTGTAAAATTTGCATTGCCCATTGTGACACTTGTCCTGTCACGGATGCCCTACTGCGTCTGGAGGACAAAGTAGAGCTGAGGCGTTTTTACGGTGCAGACCCCAAGTACTGTTTATCAAAAATGTACAAAAACCAAAAGAGTTTAAACCCACGCCTGACCACATGCCACGCAGCACCCACCCTAAGCAGAGTGAGTAGGCCGCTTTTATAGCAGGTGGTCATAATTGGAATATACCATTCAGTACAAATACAGTATACATTACAGACATTCCAATTATCTTAATTACAGTGAGAATTACTACAGTACAACAATATAATCTTTATTAACTCAGTGAATACCTAATTTAAAAATATACTATGTTTAATAAAGCTAAAAAAATCCAGGACACCCCTCCCGTTCTGGTGGAGTGGATGCACCCGGAACCCTCCGTAGGTGCTCCGGCTCTCTGGGGACTCTTTTGGCTGGAACACCTACAGAGAGAACAAAGGGACATTACAATTAATCAATAAAAACACTCTAAAATGTATGTCTGCACCACAACCCCCCCCCCATGTAATGGACATCACTCCAATTTTAAGAAGCTTTTTTATTTGTCAAAATCCAGAAGAATGAGAGATAGAATTTTTGACACACTTTTTTTTATTACTTTTTTACAAAACCAAAAGTTTACATTCACTTGATTAATATTTGGTAGAATTACCTTTAAACTGACTTCCTTCCACAAGCTTTCACAATAGGTGGCAGGAATTTTGGTCCATTCCTCCAAACAGAACTGGTGTAACTGAGACACATTTGTAGGCCAGCTTGCATTCACATGCCTTTTCAGCTCTGCCCATACATTTTCAACTGGATTGAGATCAGGACTTTGATGACCACTTCAAAACATTGACTTTGTTATCCTTAAGCCACTTTGTAACCAGTATTGGCAGTTTGCTTTGGGTCATTGTCCATTTGGAAGACTCATCTGCGCCCAAGCTTTAACTTCCTGGCTGATGTCTTGAGATGTTGCTCCAATATTTGGGAAAACAACCCCACAGCATGATGCTGCCACCCTCATATTTCAAAGTTGGGATGGTGTTCTCAGCAACCCAGTCTCTTCAGAAAAACGTACCCCAGGTACGCTTTTACAATATGGAATTACGTACCAGTAATACGTATTTTTGCAAAATTACGTTGGTTATTTACGTTTTACAAATTCATTCAAATAACACATAGCGCGTTCACGCGGAAGCCTACGGAGCTTGCCGAGTGTTTTTCCGAAGTTCTCCGAAATCTCTCTGCAAAAACACTTTTACTAAAACCTTGTTTTTACCTTTCGCTGTCTTCGTGGGGCAAGTTCTCCATTACACGTCCACAAATGTGCACCATGCTCGTGTTTGAGTGCATGATCCGATAAACTGCTGCCGGGTCTTTGCGGAGCTTGTAGCGGGGGAAAGTGCCTCCTCTTTGGGCTAGCTTAGCCCCACAGCCCGCTGGAGTCCCATGGAGGCTCGGCCAGCATCTTCCCGCTTCCTCTGTAATAGTCCTTTGGGTGAAAGTGATGCCAAGCGTCCACGATGATATAAATGTCCTTAGGTTTGCCTCGCTCAGCCATTTAAGGTTAAAAACAAGCATTTATTGATCATAATTTGATTTTTTTTTCATGGACAGACTGTAAGGAAAGAAAACATAATACTAATAACTTAATAAAACATACTAGTAAATAAATAATTCACTAAATAAGACTAATATTAATATTTTACAATACAAAATAGATTGACACAGCCAATCAGGAGTACAGGTTTACGTGTTCTGACCGCCTTCTTAGTGATTTTCACAATTTTGAACGCGTGTCATTGGTTGACGCGGGTGTCAATCAAAACAGCTGGTCATTACGCGCCTATGTCAAAATTATGACTAAACTTGTGCTTCCAAGGATCGTCATCTGGGCTTTCCCAAATTGTTTAAAGGTATAGTATGTAAGTGTATGTAAACTTTTGGTTTTGTAAAAAGTAATACAAAATTGTGTAGAAAATTCTATCTCTAATTCTTCTGGAATTTGACAAATAAAAAATGAAAAGTGTATGTAAACATATATATATAATATATATATATATATATATATATATATATATATATATATATATATATATATATATATATATATAAATTAATCAGAAATATAATCTAGGCATTGTTAATGTTGTGAATGCCTATTCTAGCTGGAAACAGGTGATTTTAATGGAATACATAAGTGTGCAGAGGTGCATTTCTAGCAACCTTCGCTCCAGTGTTGTTTTAGCTAATTGTGTTAAGGGGTAATCAATGATTAGAAAACCCTCGTGCAATTATGCTAGCACTGCTGTACACTGTTGTACTGATTAGAGAAGCTATAGAACTGACCTGGGTGACCCCAAACTTTTGACCGGTAGTGTTATCTATTTATTTTGGCGTTTTAAAGTTTTTATATTAATTGTTACTATTACTTGATTGCACGTTTTTCAGTCTATTTGCACCCCCTGAATATTAATGTATTAAGAGCTGATGTCCATCCATCCATCCATCCATCCACCTATTTTCTTCCGCTTTATCCTGGGCCGGGTCGCGGGGCAGCAGTCTCAGCAGAGATGCCCAGATTTCCCGATCCACGCACACCTCCTCCAGCTGTTCTGGGGGGACCCCGAGGCAACACCAGGCCAGCTTAGAGACACCATAGGGAGGGAACTGGGAGGCATCCAGAAGAGATACCCGTCCACCGTCCAGATACCTGTCTGCAATCTTGTCTTTTCGGTCATTACCCAGATCTCATGACCATAGGTGAGGGTGGGAACGTAGATCGATCGGTAAATCGAGAGCTTTGCCCCCCGACTCAGCTCCCTCTTCACCACAACAGTCCGATACAGCGACCGCATCACTGCTGACGCTGCACTGATCTATCGATCTCACACTCCATCCGTCCCTCACTCATGAACATGACCCCGAGATACTTGAACTCCTCCACTTGAGGCAAGGACTCTCCACTGACCTGGAGAGGGGAAGCCACCTTTGTAATGCCTATTAATAACCAAGCTCGTGCTGCGGTCATACAGGGAACGGACAGCCCTCAGTAGAGGGCCCCTGACCCCGTACTTCCGGAGCAGCCCCGACAGAGCACCATGAGCGACACGGTCAAACACTTTCTCTAGATCCACAAAACACATATGAACTGGCTGGGCGACCTCCCATGAACCCTCAAGCACCCGTTGGAGGGTATAGAGCTGGTCCAGTGTGCCGATGGACGAAAACCACACTGTTCCTCCTGAATCTGAGGTTCGACTGTGAGAGCTGATGTAACAAGTGAATTTCTTCATTGTGATCGATAAAGTCTTATCTTATGTCTGAATACAGATCAAGCATTGTGAAAATCAGAGGAAAGGGAGCACTTCCCGTTATGTGAAGCATAAATATTGTGCTACGTGCTGTGTTGGAGTTTTATCTCATCAGAACATGTGTATTGTATTTTCCTGACCAAGTGAACTTGGAGTAACCATTTAAATTTTCCAGAGTGGACTGGATGAAAGAAACATAGTTTGGAACAGGCAAGGATGGTCAAGAAGAAAGTGTCTATTCACTTTCTTAAGAAAAGTGGCTCTTCAATACAACTTTTTCATAATCACAATAATAACATATTCACAAAATATCTGTATTTACCTATCCATTGAATTAACTGTTCCACATTTTATTTGAACTAAGTGAAGTAACTTTTTCTTTTAATAAGGAATGGCATTATTATCTTGACATGTACATCCATATTATACAACATTTTGGGTGTTAAACTGCAGTATATTTAGCTCTATTTTTTCCCCTCTTGTTTCTTGTTCGTGAAGTCCAAGGGTTGCAGTGCTATGGCTGCAACATCATCCAGGGCCAGAGGTACGTGGACGTGGGCTGCTCTAACCCAGAGGTCATCACCTGCACCCACTCACACAAGGGCTTCAAACATCGCTTCTGCATCAAGACGGAGAGCAGTGAGTAACTAACTATTCATTCTAATTTCAGTCTCCATCACTAGCTCAGAATTGACATTGCCTCACATTCCCTTAATTCACTGTGCCATGTCATGTTCTAAAGCAACCTATTTAATATCTTCCTGCAATCAAAGGCAACAAAATTCTTCATTAGCAGGCAGTTAAAAGCTTTTCACTAATCAGGGTGAACTAGGTTGTTTGGATTGCCAAGACAAAAGGTGCTGAGTATCTAGATAACCAAAGAAGCATGGACAAGCCAGCCGTTCTTTTACAAGATGTCTAATGCCGTAAAAGGGCTGATGAGGACCCTTTGATAAAAAGAGCAGACACAGAACTCACAAGAGTTGGATGGTCATGGTGTAGCAGACATGTCTAAACAGTGTGATTTATTAAACTTAAATGGTAGTCAAGTACCTTCTTATTAGCTGAAAGTTATTTTTGCATTTCACGTTTTTAACTAGAAACGGTTGCAATGGCTGCGCCATTGCGATTGACTGCGGAACAGATCTAATGCAGAAATCTTTGAAACTCCCGAAGTCCTTGAAACTGTTGAAACCTTGAAACTGTTGAAACCTTGAAACTGTTGAAATCTTGAAACTGTAGAAATCTTGAAACTGTTGAAATCTTGAAACTGTTGAAACCTTGAAACTCCTGAAATCCTTGAAACTGTTGAAACCTTGAAACTGTTGAAACCTTGAAACTGTTGAAACCTTGAAACTGTTGAAACCTTGAACTGGTGAAATCTTGAAACTGTTGAAACCTTGAAACTGTTGAAACCTTGAAACTGTTGAAACCTTGAAACTGTTGAAACCTTGAAACTCCTGAAATCCTTGAAACTGTCGAAATCCTTGAACCTGTTTAGACCTTGAAACTCCTGAAATCCTTAAAGCTGTTGAAGCCTTGAAATTCCTGAAATCCTTGAAACTGTTGAAACCTTGAAACTGTTGAAGTTGTGAAAATCCCTATTAATTGTATTATACTGCTTTATTGTGAAAATCCCTATTTAGTTGTATAATACTGCATTTATGTGAAAATCTCCTTTAGTTGCATAATAGTGCTTGTATTGTGAAAATCCCTATTAAGTTGCATTATACTGCTTTACATGTAAAAATCCCTATTAAGTTGCATTATACTGTTTTACATGTAAAAATCCCTATTAAGTTGCATTATACTGTTTACATGTAAAATCCATATAAGTGCATACTGTTTTACATGTAAAAATCCCTATTAAGTTGCATTATACTGCTTTACATGTAAAATCCCTATTAGTTGCATTATACTGTTTTACATGTAAACATCCCTATTAAGTTGCATAATACTGCTTTACATGTAAAATCCCTATTAAGTTGCATTATACTGCTTTACATGTAAAAATCCCTATTAAGTTGCATAATACTGTTTTACATGTAAAAATCCCTATTAAGTTCATAATATTGCTTTACATGTAAAAATCCCTATTAAGTTGCATTATACTGCTTTACATGTAAAAATCCCTATTAAGTTGCATTATACTGCTTTAATCCCTATTAAGTTGCATTATACTGTTTTACATGTAAAAATCCCTATGAAGTTGCATAATACTGTTTTACATGTAAAAATCCCTATTAAACTGCATTATACTGTTTTACATGTAAAAATCCCTATTAAGTTGCATAATACTGTTTTACATGTAAAAATCCCTATTAAGTTGCATTATACTGCTTTACATGTAAAAATCCCTATTAAGTTGGATTATACTGCTTTTATTGTGAAAATCCTCATTTAGTTGCATAATGATGCTTTTATTGTGAAAATCCCAATTTAGTTGCATTATAGTGCTTTTATTGTGAAAATCCCTATTAAGTTGTATTATACTGCTTTACATGCAAAAATCCCTATTAAGTTGCATTATACTGCTTTATATGTAAATATCCCAATTAAGTTGCATTATACTGCTTTACATGCAAAAATCTCTATTAAGTTGCATTATACTGCTTACATGTACAAATCCCTATTAAGTTGCATTATACTGCTTTACATGTAAAAATCCCTATTAAGTTGCATTATACTGCTTTATATGTAAAAATCCCTATTAAGTTGTATTATAGTGCCATTATTGTGAAAATCCCTATTAAGTTGTATTATATAGGTTTCATTGTGAACATCCCTGTTTAGTTGCATAATTGTGTTGTAATCGCAAAAAATCCCTATATTATTGCAGAAACTGTACAAACTGTTGAAATTGTGTAGTATTTGAAGCTCCTGAATCCTTGAAACTGTTGAAACCTTGAAACTGCTGAAATCCTTGAAATTCCTGAAATCCTTTAAACTATTGAAACCTTGAAACTGCTGAAGGTCAATCTCCATGGCTGACACCATGGAGATTGACTGTCCTTGAAACTGCTGAAGTCCTTGGTTTCAAACTGCTGAAGTCCTTGAAACTCCTGAAATCCTTGAAACTGTTGAAAGCTTGAAACTGCTGAAGTCCTTGAAACTGCTGAAATCCTTAAAACTGTTGAAACCTTGAAACTCCTGAACACTTGAAACTCCTGAAATCCTTGAAACTGTTGAAACCTTGAAACTCCTGAAATCCTTGAAACAGTTGAAACCTTGAAACTCCTGAAATCCTTGAAACTGTTGAAACCTTGAAACTCCTGAAATCCTTGAAACTCCTGAAATCCTTGAAACTGTTGAATCCTTAAAACTGTTAAAGTCTTTGAAACTGCTGAAATGGCTTTAGCTGTAGAAATGGCTGAAAGGCCTGAATGTGCCTGAAGTCCTATTAAAATGTATGGGCCTATTAAAATGAATGGCAGAATTCTCAATACAAATGAATGGCAGAATTCCCAAGCCCGTAGAAAAAAAATGGAAAACTGCAGAAGGCCGATTTTTTCTGAAAACTGACAAGTTGCGGAAGCTGAACATGTACAAACTGCAGAAATTGCTGAAACTGTGGAAAAAACTGCAGAATCTGTGAATTTGCGGAAGCCCCATTATAAGTCAATGGGAAAAATCGGCCGAAGATCGGCCAATTGTGGAAGAACCGGAAATCGCTGAATTCCCAAAAGTAATAGCAATAATCTCTGAAACATGCTGAACATTTTTATGTATAACTTGTGGAAATTGCTGAAACTGTGAAAGCTGTGAAAACTGCTGAAAATCAGGAAAAAAATACTATAATAATAATAATAAAGAACATGAAAACCAATTATTGACTGCGGAAAGTTCCGCAGTCAATCAATTAACACTCATACTGAGGTAGTTTTAAGCTTCTTTGAATCAGACCTGTGTCCTGGTCTTAAGTGACAGTTTTGACTGCTCACGTCCGTCTTCTTCAGAGTGGTCGTGTGATGTAGCTGTAACATGGGTCTTGTCAGTTTATTACACAGTTTATATAGATTTACACAGTATTTGTTTTTTATTTTTCCATTAGTACAGATAGAATAAAAATGCCATCTGCAATCTGACTTCTACAGTACAGCATCCCAGGTGTGTGAGAGCAAAAAAGGTTTACAGCAAGGGTGTGCCAATAAAACTAAAAAGCTGAACAAGAACAACTCAAATCCACTATCTCCGACCATTGCAGAAGGGAAATCCACATTATGGAGGGAAGGGGATGGTACTAAATTATACGGACAGAGAACAATAAATATTGTTGCTGGATAAAAGAGGCAATTGAAATTTGGTAATATACCACCTGAACAGTAAGAAGAAGAGCTTTATTGGTGGTCACAAAGCACTTTACATGAGACAATTTTACATTCACTCCATACTAAGCTAAGCTTTAATTTCCCCTGCGGGGAAACTGACAGAAGCGCCTTCACACATCTGACCGCCATTATTCATTCACGCACACACATCATTCATCCTGGCCTATTGTACATGTTTCTAGTGGGAGGGGAAACCCGGAGTACCCAGAGGAAATCTACGCAGACACAGGGAGAACATGCAAACTTCACACAGAAAGGCCCCATCCAGGTGGGAATCGAACCCAGTACCTTCTAGTTGTGAAGCACGAGTGTTAACCGCTGTACTACCGTGCCACTAAACCAGGATTTTTTGCTTTCGCTCACTTGGGATGCTGCACTGAAGATGTCGGGCTGCAGATGGCGTCATGATGGCGTCATGACCTACCTCCATTATGGGAAAACTGTGTAAATCACACATGCCATCATCAACATCATGTAACCAGCAGTCAAAATTGTATTAAAAACACATTGGTCTAATTCAAAGAATGTTGAAAATATTAATATCAGAAGACCAAATGAATCGTTATGGTTACTCATTGGGGTTTTGTAGTCAAATGAACAAATGTAGTCATCAAGGCTGTATTTTTTCAGCTGTGGCAGCACCCTGTTAAGTGTGGTCTACAAGATCACTCTAATGTCTTCCCATTACAGTCCAAGCATTTGTTGCTTACTAGTGCTTTTTTTCTTGCTGAGTCCAACAGCCACTTGTCACTCTTCTCTGTCTGATCCGCTCTTCCATGTCTTGTCCTCCCAGCGGCTCTGGGTATTGTCCTGACCAGTGGATGTGCCACTTCCAGACACTGCCAACAACAAGAGCTGCCAGGAGTGCGGATCCACTGCTGTGATACAGACCTGTGTAACAGCGCCTCTCCCTGGCGGCTAAGCACAATTCACCTCCTCTCTGCACTGGCCAGTCTGGTGCTTTTGGAAATCTGGTTGTGATGGACAAAGTCTGCAGCACAAGTGGAATTTATATCTAAAATGTTTAATTTCTATCATGACCCTGTACTTGTTGCAGGCTGAAAAGATGAATGCGGCTGCATTGGACTGTTACATGTTTATAAAATATATATATTTGGAATTTTGGTTTGTGAGCTCAAATTTTGTTAAGGTTTAATGAGTACTTTTTTTTCTCAGGAATTTATAATAAGCCCTGTGGCTATGAGGAACAAATGCATTACCTGTGTTTTTTAATTGTTTAAAAGAATATTTCTTGTTTTAGGTTGCATGGGCCAAATGTAGGTACAGTATGAAGCTTTATTTAAAATGCTGAATTGTTTTCTTCATGTCTATAGCTAAAAGGTTCTGCTTGTAGGCTACATTAGTATAAAATGTTGTACATAAATATAGACCCTAGTTTGTAGTTCTATAAGTTTTTATTTTAAAATAGGCTATTTTTTCAGAGAAAAAAACAAAACAAAACATTGGCAATGGCAGTTACCATCATAAATGATGCATGACATATACTTAATTAATTTCTGGTGAAATAATGCACGTCAGCTGTTTGCTTGTATTCTAAGTGTACCAGAAGAAATGTCAATAAACATGTTTCTCTTATAAGCATTTGTTTAGATTGCAAAGTAATGACTGGAGAATAATGATAACTAAGGTTAGCACTTCTAATGTTCACAAGCTACAACATCCCTACCTTCAGTAGGGATGTAAGCGCATGTATCATTGTATTAGGCCGCATCTAATTGGAACATCTTTACAGACGGCTTATGATGTAAATATGAGGTGGGTTTTCGTAATACAAGCAGCGTTTTGCAGCTTGTGATCCAGAGAACACTTATGGGTTATTCCGTGCCAAATCACCCAAATTCACAGAATCTTCTCAGGTGTCCTCTCAGATTTGGATGAAACGTTTTTGTTTTTTTTGAGTTCCTCCACATGTGTAATGAACACATGCAAAGTGATTTGCTCTAACTCCCAATAGTTGTTTTTTTTTTAGACAATTTACAAAAACTGGGTTTTGTAACCCCTTTTCTGGTCCTGGGTGCTTTTTGCACTTGTGTGCACTTTTAAAGAGCTGTAGCTCAGAAATGGAAACATGTATAGAGCTAAAATTCGGTATGTGCCATGTCTACTAAACATAGTTTCAGGAACAATCATCAACCTTCTGCTAGATAAACGTCTTGATTTATAGGCTGCTAAAAATGGCAATTTTTGAATTTTGGATGTTTTTTCCCAAATTGTCAGGGGCTTTACAAAAGAGGTGTATTGAGTGATCATCTTCACATTCTAGGTTTTAGTTTATTAGGATATAACCTTGCTGCAGTAGAAGTAGGATGTTGACCGGATAAAGGGTCTTTGAGTTATAGCTTCATAAAGATGGGTCCTACTCAGAAAAGCTCAAAAATGGCCCTCTAGTCTACGCAGGATTTGACCTTGTAGACAACTACTGAGGCACTTCACATTTTTTCGGTGGCTTCATGGTTCAAAAATACTTTGAATGTTACTCGTTTTTTGCAAAAAACAAGTGGATTTCTAACCATCTATTCATTGTTAAAATAAAAAAAAGGTTTATAACGACAAAATGCATATTTATGTACACAGACCAATATGAACATATAACATTTTAGTTTTACATGTATGAAGATACATTTGTTTACCTCAAAAACGTTTTGAATTCACACTAGCTTCATTATACTATCTAAAAGAATATTCATGCATACATATTTCTCAGGATTACACTCTTTTTTTTTTTTTTAGCATTTCTGTTATTTTTTTCAACTCCTCATTTTGCAGCCTGTACCGTCTGCCGTGAGAATCTGATTCTCAATATTTGCCTCCATTTTGGCAGACCATAAATACTCGGGGATAGCCTCTCCCGGGTAAAGCTTGTAATACAGCTTTTTGTGAATTATTTCTTCCTTGTCTAGTTTCTGAAGATGCTCCATAATTTTCTTCCTGTACCCGCTGGTGGGGTCTCTTCTCAGTCGCTCATATGTGTTTTCATCACAGAGCAGGTGCTTGACCTTGGTCTCGTAGTCAGCTGTGTTGAGGACCACTGTACATCTACAGTGCCTTGCAAAAGTACTAATACGCCTTGAACCTTTGCACATTTTGTCATGTTTACAACCCTAAACGTAAAGATTTTATTTTGAATTTTTTACTGAAAGTTCACACACAAGTAACAGACAACTGTGAAAGCAAAATGATACATGATTCTGTTATTTTACAAAAAATAGAAAAGTGAAAAGTGGGGTGTGCATAAGTATTCATACAGCATTTTTCTGAGTGCATTAAATTGCCTTTATAACATTCCTAATGACTGCAGAATGTTCACACCTTGCCCTAACCATTAAATAGAGGCCACCTGTGTGTAATCTACTCTCAGTATAATTCCAGCTGTTCTGTGAGGGCCTCAGAGCTATGGTCAGAGTGTATTGGTCACTAAACAACATCATGAAGGCCAAGGAGCACACCAGAGAGGTCAGGGATAAAGCTGTGGAGAAGTTTAAAGCAGCGTTAAGTTATACAAAGATTTCCCAAGATTTGAACATCTCACGGAGCACTGTTCAATCCATCATTCGGAAATGGAAAGAGTATAGCACCACTGCGAACTCACCAAGACACGGGCGTCCACCTAAACTAACAGACCGAACAAGAAAAGCACTGGTAAGAAATGCAACCAAGTGCCCCAAGATAACTCTGGAGGAGCTGTGACGTACTGCCGCTGAGCTGGGGGAATCTGTACATGGGACAACTAGAGTCGTACTCTACACAAATCTGGCCTTCATGGACGAGTGGCAAGAAGAAAGCCATTATTGAAAGGAGGCCATAAGAAATCTGGTTTTACGTTTGCTAGAAGTCATATGGAGGACACAGCTACCATGTGGAAGAAGGTGCTTTGGTCACATGAGACAAAAATTGAACTTTTTGGCCCAAATCCAAAAGTTATGTATGGAGCAAACCTAATACTGCTCATCGTCCTGAGTGCACCATCCACAGTGTCAAATATGGTGGGGGAGCATCATGCTATGGGGCTGCTTTTCCTCAGCGGGGACTGGGAAGATTGTAAGAATAGTTGGGAAGATGGATGGATGAATACAGAGATATTTTGGAGGAAAACCTGCTGGAGTCAGCAAGAGAATTGAGGCTGGGGCGGAGATTCACCTTCCAGCAGGACAATGACCCTAAACACAAAGCTAAATCTACAATGGAATGGTTTAAAAACAAACATATTAATGTGTTAGAATGGCCCAGTCAAAGTCCTGACCTAAATCCTATTGAAAATCTGTGGAAAGACCTGAAAACTGCTGTTCACAAACGCTCTCCTTCTAATTTGACAGAGCTTGTTTTGTAAAGAGGAATGGGCTAAAATGTCAGTCTCTAGATGTGCAAAACTTGTAGTCATACCCCAAAAGACTTGCTGCTGTTATTGCAGCAAAAGGGGGTTCCACAAAGTATTAAGTCATGCTGTATGAATACTTGTGCACGCCCCACTTTTCACTTTTCTATTTTTTGAAAAATAACAGAATCGTGTATCATTTTGCTTTCACTTCACAGTTGTCTGTTACTTGTGTGTGAACTTTCAGTAAAAAAATCAAAATAAAATCTTTACGTTTAGGGTTGTAAACATGACAAAATGTGCAAAAGTTCAAGGTGTATTAGTACTTTCGCAAGGCACTACCTTTATCCGCTTGAAGGATGGGATGCTCTCGTCCTCCTTCTTCAAGGCTGCCAAAGCTCTTCTTTCCTCTCCAGAGATGTTGGAGGGAGGAGGTCTGGAGCTCTTGAGGGCTGCTGAATTTTTAGTCGAAGACATCTTGTCCTTTTTTATTTCTAACATTGAATAGATGGTTAGAAATGTACTTGTTTTTGTGTGTGCAAAAACCGAGTAGTATTCAAAATATTTTTTAACCATGAAGCCATTTGAGATAGATACACATTTTCTGGCTACTGACTGATAGGCCTTCTATCTGTGTTTGAAGTGCCTCAGTAGTAGTACTCAAATCCTTCATAGAGGGCCTTTTTTTGAGCTTTTCTGAGTAGGACCCATCTTTGTGAAGTTATAACTCAAAGACCTTTATCCGATCCACATCCTGCTTCTACTGCAGCAAGGTTATATCCTAATAAACTAAAATCAAAATAATAGAATATGAAGATGATCACTCAATACACTTATTTTGTAGAGCCCCTGACATTTTGGGGGAAAACATCCGAAATTCAAAAATTGCCATTTTTAGCAGCCTATAATTCCAGAACTTTACCATCTAGAAAATGTTTGATGATTGTTCCTGTAACTATGTTTAGTAGACATGTCACAGACCAAAGTTTAGCCCTATACATGTTTCCATTTCTGAGCTACAGCTCTTTAAAAGTGCACACAAACGCAAAAAGCATCCGGGAGCAGAAACGGTGGTTAAACACCCTGTTTTGTGAAGTGCCAAAAAAAAACTATTGGGAGTTAGAGCAAATCACTTTTCATGTGTTTATTACACATGTGGAGGAACTCAAAAAAAAAAAAGGTTTCATCCAACTCTGAGAGCGTCACCTGGGAGGTTATGGGTGAAACCACACGGAATGACAGCTGAATAGGGAGAACGAGCGTAAGAGCGCCACGTTTATTTGAGAATGATTCAAACTATAAGGATGTTTTACTGACTTTGCTGCCTCTATCTTCTTGCGACAAGAAATGTTAGTAAATGAGTAGGCCAACCACGATGTTAAACAGCAGTTTTAGAAAAAATAAATAAAACATAAGCCTAGGCCAGGGGGTTTTCAAAATTAAATGAAAAGGGTCCAAAAATAAAATTCAAAGAAGTCAAAGGTCTGAAAAAAAGTTATTTAAACATTTAAAAAGTAAAAAATGTAAAATGCATTTGTAAACATAATCATTCGTTTAGAGTGCATTTTAACATGAGCAAAAAAATGCATAATATTGGATTTTTTAAAGACCAGTCCTATGATGGGGCACTCAAGAGTTCTAATGAGAGACATGGCACTGTCTGTCATCTGTATAAGGTGCTAAAACGTGGTACAAAAGGGACTGATCTTTGGGAGTTCTTTAGGTCGTTCAAGTTTTTTATTTATCTATTTTTATTTATTGGTTTATTTGGTCGGGACAGTGCATGTTAATGAACAAACAACAAACACTCATGCATGTAAACACGCCACACCAGATTGTAGCCATGGGCTAATTTCCATCCGTCGTCCCTCATGCGCTCTCTCAAACACACTCTCATGGTTGTGAAAGCACATTCACTATGATAAAGGTAAGATAAAGGTTATAACTTTTTCTTCATATTATTTATCTAGATTTAACCAGATCAGTGCCATAGGCTATTTCATACCAATTTTAAATATTAAAAGCATCCAATTTTTCTCAAACAAAACCTCTTGCTAAGCTTTATGCCAGTCAAGTTCAACACTAGAAAAAATGTATATTAACAGTTACAGCTCTATGAAATGTAATCAAGATCGCGATCTTTACTTTGGTAAATATCAATAATCGTCATGGGACTTTACAATCAGGCTTACAGCATTTCTTTGGCTGAAACTGGTTTTGGAGTTTCAATCAATCAATCAATCAATCAATCAATCAATCAATCAATCGAAATTTTGTTTGGAGCATTCAACAGTACATGGTATGTTGTGAAGTGCATACATACCGGTGCAGATCCCCTTAATAAATACCCCCTGCGTAAACATGACACATCAATAGTATGGTTGTTGGATGAGACAATGGAAGATTTTTGTGTTAAATGATACTGGAGGGAAGCATTTATTTTGTTAGAGATAATTTCATGAGCTACACGTGCTTATTTGTATTCAATTCAATTCAATTCAACTTTATTCCGGACTCGTAGTCCATAAAAATTAAAATAAAAGACAAGACATACAATTAAGATGGCATTTTAAAAAGACAATCATGCCAAATTATTATGTAAAAATAAAATAAAATAGAAATTCATCAATATGATTAATTTATTTGCAATATTGTCCAGCCCTAATCTATGTCACTGTCATTACTTTTACACTCAGTGCTCGCAGTTCTCAAGCAGAATTTTCTCAAAGTACTCTTCTACTCTTACTTTAGTAATTAAATGGGACACAACGTTTTACTTCTACTTGAGTGAAATTATACTCATGAGTAAATATTTTGGCTACTCTATCTACCACTGACTATTAGTGGTATTGTGGGGAAAAGAAATTAAAGGTAAAAGGAAAAAAAGAAAAGTAAAGAAAAGTAAAGGTAAAGCACACCTGTGCAGGCGCTCTCTGCAGCCGCAGCTGATGCAGAGCCGCACCTCGCCGTGTGTGATGGTCTTTGTCCCAGACGCCCATTGTACACATTGGGGGAAACGAGGAAACCCTGTGCCTTGAGCAGCCATCTTGGAAAGGCAGATCATACTTGAGCCAGAGGATAACCTGCATACCTTTTCTCCACATCTTAACATCACAAACATCTGAAGTCTTTACATTCTGGTGAGTACATACACCACCACGATGTGAACATGAAAGTACACGTGAGAAAAAGGTGTAACAAATAATGATGCTGTTGCGTCAATGGCATGTATTACTTTAGATATAGCCTGTATTTGCCAGTAGTAAGCTAACTAAGAGGCTAACAAAGCTAGCCTTATTTTAGATGGGTTATCCAAACTGTTAATCACTTCTAGAGCGATGCTTTGTAAATACTTTATTAATTTAGGACTAGCCCTAATCGCACACGTAAACACTAGCCAATCTTTACCGTATTCATACTAAACAGAGTAAGCGACGTAGCTGTAATCCAACCTTTGTCGCTAAAGCTAGCGGTAGCCAGCGTCAGATGATGATGTCAGGTGCGTCTTGTCAATACCCCCCGGGATCATCTTTCATAAAACTGTCACCATGCATCTGGACATTGAGTGTCAAGTAACATTTACGAGGATGGTTTTGTGACAGTTTTGTGTACTGATAGTATGGTGACATGGAATTATGGCTAGCATACAAGAGCGTTTCCCCCTTTGCTAACAGAGCAGCTAACATTTAAACTGCACGAATATTTGGTCTTTTATGTCAACAATTTCCATAATATATCTGACTGAAATGTAGATATTATTTCTACTTGAGTATCAAATCCAGTGTCCTGAGTGAAGTGATCTGCAGCACAGCAAAGTTACAGTATTTTTGCCAGTTGTCAAGCTAATCTTCGGGCAGCTCAGCTGTAGCTACATAACAATCTATAGGAAATAAACTTTGCTCGTTGTCCCTACTTCGTGTTCATGTGGCTAATGCACATGTCAGTATTATGTTAAGCTTCTGAAGCCAGTGAGCAGATAAAAGCCGCTGCCAAATTCTACAACTGCTACATTCTATTTCTAGGAATAATAATGTATAATAATAATAATAAAAAGGAAATGAGTATTGCATTTTACAAATGTTTGTCTTGTTTTTTTGTTTTAAATGTGCTGGATTATTATAGTATCTAATGCACAAATAGCCTTTATTGTTTTGCTTGTAATGTTTATACATCTTGCAGCCTGAAAGAGCTGCACACACAGTCAGGCTTTGGATAGAGTCACATGACAGTGGTCACTACAGCAAAGCCAACTCAGATACAGGTCACATGTACTATTTACCTCCTTCCCAGATGGCAAGACTTGTTTTGTGATAGCAGAATTAATTACAGCATTAAAGCAGAAGTAATTACTCTGGAGCTAGAAATGCCTCATGAGGGTCATGTGACAGACGGGAGTCAAACTGTAGGTTCTGATTTTAGGCAGCAGTGTTGTTCTGTGGCTAATGTTGCAGTCTACTTTGCTTTACTACATATTTCTTTTTGTATACGCTCTTTGTTTATGCTACATGAAGGAAATTGATTGGACTAGGGCTGTAACTAACGATTATTTTGGCAATTGATTAATCTACAGATTATTGTTACGATTAATCACTTGCCTGTGAAAGGTGTATGAAAATTGTATTTTTTTCCCCCGAAACATTTTCCCACATGAAGCTAAAGTGAAACCTCTTGATGGCGTAAACTTCAAGTTAATGTTTGTAGAAGGCTGCTATTGCTTATTCGGCTTTCTGATTGGATGATACACAGAGAGATCTTTATGAAATGTACAAAACACTACAACGCCTAACTTTAAAAACAAGTATTTAAGTTAATAACATTTTTACTCTATTTGAGTCTGTGTTTATCAGAAAACGATTAATCAATAATTGAAATGGTTGTCGATTAACGTATGTTTCAGCCCTAAATTGAACATGTATGGCACCAGATGATAAGATTGTAAATAAAAAATTTCGGAAAAGAGCAAAATAATGTCCATTACAATATTATACAGACTTCTACATTCCATATCAATATTATGGCAATGGAATAAATACACCTAGGAATAAACTCCACACATTAAATGTATTTCTGATTCTACCATATTTCTTGCATTCCCTCTATAACACACACATATAGACCTATACCTATAAGTCTTAATGACTGTGTGCAGTGCACGTTTTTGTACGTAGTGTAGCATGAATGTGGACAGTTTGCTGCTCAGCTGTTCAAGGAAAAGTCAAAGCATAACATCAGCATTAGGTTCTGATATGCAACACTGATTTGTCTCCAAAAATTAACACTGCTGCATCGCTATCAATGAAGTGCACATAAGTGAAATTAAGTTTTCACACTGGGCATCCACTTGACCGACTCTCCAAAAAGTCTGGCGGCTAATGTTATCTCACATTTTGATACAAAGGCTTGCTCATATTTTCATTTGATAGAAGATTATTTTTAAATAAAATTGTCACTTATTGGATTAGGCTAATCTACCATGTCTTGTTGAGTATTTACGGCCTTTGAAATTACTATCTTTTTCTGAACGGTCTCGAAATGTTTCACCTGGAGTCAAATAGGTGTGCGAAATATTTTTGACCTCAGGCGTGTGCTAGTGGTGTGCTCGTCATAGTTAATGCTAATGTTTACAGGCTACAGAGGTTGTCAGTACCAAAGGATCATGGGCATTGAAATTGTGGGCTGTTTGTTTATTTTTTATTTATTTATATTTATATATATTAAATACTGATTGGTATTTTATGTCTAATATATTACTTTGTGTCTGTCTTTTAGAGCCAAAATGGCCACTGCTCCATACAACTACTCCTACATTTTCAAATACATTATCATTGGTAAGTACCTTTCTGACTGTACCTTCTGACTTTGGAAAATTT
Source organism: Neogobius melanostomus (assembly GCA_007210695.1). Lineage (NCBI taxonomy): Eukaryota > Metazoa > Chordata > Actinopteri > Gobiiformes > Gobiidae > Neogobius > Neogobius melanostomus. Next base: position 1,854,837 of record VHKM01000221.1, on the reverse strand, counting down.
AGATGGTACCATGTTGTTTTAATAATATAAAGCATTTTCTTTAAATGATTTCTCAATCAGATTCAATTACACAGGATATAGTTCAACTACCATTGTTTTTGCATCTTGTTCTTCCATCATTGTCATTGTATGTAGAATAGCTGTAGGCAATTAGCCCCCCTCCAAAAAAATCTGATATAATTTGATCACAATTCATCTCTTAGTACCTTAATTTTGCCATTATTAAGGGGCGACTACAGGCATCTACTGCGTCTGAGCTGCTTCTACATGATGAGGCTGAGCCATAGAGGAGTGAGTGGTGGAAAGTGTGTATTTAGCAGAAGAACGCTTGAATCACGATATGACGGTCTCCCCAAATTTGCACATTGAGGCACCAATCAGATCACCCCATATCGCCCTGCCCTAATTTGCAATCTTGCCTTTGTTGAAAAATGATGTCAAGTTGTTCATCTTCAAGTCACCCCTCCACATGACCATATATTCTTACTCACTTTTCACAACTTTGGTTTCTTTGTTGATATGAGGTGTCTCTCTTTCTGCAGGGGACATGGGCGTCGGAAAGTCATGTTTGCTTCACCAGTTCACGGAAAAGAAATGTAAGTGGTGCCTTTACATTTGAACTAATTATAGCTGTGTTCTTATGAAATGCAGTGCCCATATCATCAGTGCAGCTTTTTGTGACCCACAAACAGAAGTCGGATTCAAGGACTTGACTTTTTGTCAGCTGCCGCTTTTACTTGGCATTCACATCTGTCCCGTTTCGTACCCCTATTAGGAAGCCAGATGTTATATTTCATGTTCAGTCAACACGGCACATCCTGCACAGTGAAAGAAACCTTTTATAGAAGGGTTTTAATAACTTATTTAATTACAAGGATGGTGCTTAATCTGCATATTAACTAACAGCTGTATGCCGGAGTTGATCAAAAGCCATTTTCAACACGTTTTACTGCCTATTGCCGCAGATATTGCAATAAAATTTACAAGGCAGTTGTTTCTGAGCGAGTTTGCATAACTTTTCACCAGACTCTAGGCAATTAGAAAGCCTAGAGTCTGACCTTTTCCACTCTTGTTCCCCACATCAAAAATGTTGAGCTTTCATAAAAACGAAATATTCCCTGCTCGCCCTTTGTGTCACCAGTCATGGCAGACTGCCCCCACACAATCGGAGTGGAGTTTGGTACAAGGATAATCGAGGTGAGCGGTCAGAAGATCAAGCTGCAGATCTGGGATACTGCAGGACAGGAGCGTTTTAGAGCAGTCACTCGCTCTTACTACCGCGGCGCAGCAGGAGCCCTCATGGTCTATGATATTACTAGGTATGTACCTCTTAGTTAAAATTAAGAATGTGTCATAATGATTGCCTGTTTTGTTGGATGATATAATGGTCTGCTAAAGACAATACTGCATATACAAACCCACATAAATGTGCTTTCTGTCAAATTGTGCTTCAGTGTTTGATCTGTCTATATTAACCTATTGTTCAATAACTAACAATCAAGTTTTACTCTCAGTGGCCCTCATTTATCAACATGGCGTAAAAAAATGGTGCATGCGTAGGTGTATTTGCGATATACGCCAGAGGGCGCGTGACATTTATGAACCTGTGCTTTCCGCTCAGATCTTATCGTACGCAAGAGCAGCTGATGGTAAATTCCACGGAGAAATCCTAGCGTCATTTGAATGAAACGCCCAAAAATATTCATGTATGAGGAGGCCTCACCCACGGGTTTTACGGCACACACGAAACACGGCAAAAAAGAACATTTCTCCAACCAGGAAATGATAAATAGTTGTTTTTAATATAACAAATATGATATTTTTGTGCATGAGGAAGATTAAAAAATCTGTCAGTAACCCACGTTAACCTTATAGCCAATCCAAGATCACATTTACTAAATAAAAGGGGGAATAAAAGAAATAGGCTAATAATAAAAAGTGATTAAATAAGCTGTATAGGCCTAAATAGCCTATAAAAAAGGGTATAAAATTAGACCACATGAAGAAAAAAAAAAGAAGCGTTGCAGTACAGACTCTGGGCCATGATCTGAAGCAGTGAAAAGCAGCTGTCAGCTCCGCGGACTCGAGTCCGCGCTGGACCCGGCAGGACTATGCGTCTTTCGGCCTGAGCAGAGCTTTCCTCCGGGAGGAAACAGGTGCGCGGAGGGCTGACAGCCTAACAAACCCGTCCGGACCGAAGACAGCCCTACGAGACGCGCTTCGATCATTCCCCTGCTGAGAGGAGAGCGCGCGGTCACCAGACCCTGTGCGCCGCTCATACCCGGACTTTACGAACCCGTCCGGACCGACGAAAGCTGTGGAGCTGTCGAAGGATTTGTTTGACGCCCGGGCTACTCGCGAGCACGGAATACGGTCCACAGACTCAACGCTCAAACCAACCAGAACACGGAGCATGGCCTCGCGCAGACCCAGGTGAGGCCCGGTGTCCCGGTACACGGCAGCGGCCGCGGGTGGGAGGCGGGGAATCCACACAAAGTTTGCGCAGCAGCGGTATTTTGTTAAAAACAAAAACCGAAACATAAATATAAAAAACTCCATAAGCGTCTCTGTGGCTGCAGTCCAGGTTCTAGAGTCTCTGGTCCGGGCTCATGAGCCTCTGCGCTCGGACCCGTGTCGATGCAGCGCAACATTGAATCAAGTCTGTCCATAAACATTAACGCTGTAGCCTGTTTCGTGTTTAAATCACTAATGAGGATAATATGCAATGTGGCAATGCAATTCATGCTGTTAAAAACTGTTTTCCAGCGCTGTTTAGTGTTTAGTTAAAATTGATGTATCATGTACACCACCTCCTGACTTGGAGTAGGATTTGAGCGCACCGTACGCCAGGTGTGCGGTGCGCTCAGATTGATAAATGCCAAAACAGGCGGTGATTTTTCGTACACTCCACATACGCTCTGATTTCACCGTACGCAAGTTTGATAAATGAGGGCCAGTGTATGTATTGAAACTACATTTAGTTGGATTTTTTATTACTTTTTTTAGTTCTATTTTTTTGTATTACCGTACTTGTGTTTATTGAATGAACGTGTTATTGAAGATATGTTAATCAAACAAGATATTAATGGGTTTTCCATTTTGTGTGTGTTAGTTTTGGTGGCAAGTAACGGTCTTCAATAATATTGTCTATCGCAATATATTCTTGCCTCAATATATCTGACTTGTTATCGTGACAGAGCTATTTAATGTTGTCGAAAAACAAATATATCAGTAGGAATAAGTTCTGAAATTCGGTATAATGATACTAAGGCCCAGTCATAATTGTCAATGGTCATGTGGTGAAATTTGTTTGGATAATCTCATAATCTCTTCATATTGACTTTATTAGCCATTTGCAATGTAAAAACCACATTGGAAAAATGTTCAAGGAGCTAAAGTGCAATGTCAACACATAAAAAGACACAACATAAAAACAGACAAATTTCACATGAAAAAGCTTTGGGTGCAAATGCTGTACAATAAAAGTCCATACAAAAATGGAAAGTGCCTAGTTTAAAGCCACACCGCATAAAATGTTATCCAATAAATGCAATTGAAACACAATTATTTATTTTATGAGATATTTTCTTTATTGAAAATACCTCCATAAATGCACAAACAAACAAGTGCCTTAGCCTGTGAGAGGCTCACCTCTCCAAAGACATGACTGTAGCTTTACCAGGAGTGGGTACATCTCTAGCTCGTCGCTATGGAGATGTCTACTAAAGGCAGCAGAATTTGAGATTTAAATAGGTCAGGTCCTCATCCAAATCTATTCTTTGATTACCCACTGCAAAAATAGCATTTTCTGTGTAGAGCTGGTCATTGGGAGCATGTTTTGTATGGATGACAACAGTATAGTCCAAAATGTTACGCGGTTTGGTTTTAAAGTGCTTTGTTTACAGTGATCACAGCTTGGGGAAAGAGTGAGAAGAAGCTTCTGACGAGGGAGACCACATTTTTTTCAGACACACTGGCTGGAAAACTATGACAAAGTTTATATCTATATGTAAACAAATGAAACTTTCCACTGTCTACTTGGAAATAAGTAATCAAAGCTGTCTTCCTCTCGGTTCTTTGGCCTGTGGAGACGTTTGTGTATAGAAAGGTTTTCTGATTCCTGTCATGGGTTTATGTTTATTTTCAAGGTTTTGAATGGAAACATGCCTCAATATCTGAGTTCTTTGCTGCACCGGGACTAGACTTTGTAGCTCCTCCGGGTTCCTAGGTCACGAACTGTGTATGGCAGGATGACAATTTAGTCTTTCGGCTGCAGCCTCCTGGAATATATTGCAGCATCAATTCAGACATTAAAAAAAATCTACTAGATTAACATTTAGTTATTGTAATGGTAATTAACTATGGTTACCATTAAAAGGTAGGTATTTCATTTGGTTTACGGCTAATATCTCTTTAATGATTGGGCCTATTCACATAAAACAAAACTGGCACAAAGTTCAATGTGTTATAATGAACCTTGGTCAAAGTATTTTCTCGTAATGGTGACAAGGTGCGCATAATCCTCAAAAACATGCGTGATGTTGGTCAGTTGAAAGGACAGATTTATCTGTCACCAATTATGATCAGGTGCAACATTTAGGCATTTCCTATGTGGAGATTTTCAAAAACTGTGAATCTCCCGTGGAGTCGTATGCGCTGTAGGTCCGAAACACCTCAGGTCAAAGATGTATCTAATGTAGCCATCTGAATGAACATTAACCCTTCAGAGTTATAGCGTTCAGGTTATAGTTACCATCATTTCTTTTATGTTTACAGGAGAAGCACTTACAACCACCTCAGCAGCTGGTTAACTGATGCCAGAAACCTCACCAATCCCAATACGGTAAGTTCAGACTCATTTCATCCAAACTATTGATGTGGTGGTACATAAAGTAATGGATTGAATTATTACTGATGCTGTGCTTAAAAAAAACAACTTAAAACACTATGATGCAGACTACTGCAGTACTGAGTGTTACGAAGCGAAGGATACCAAATTAGGGTCTAATTACATCTCTGCACCAGAATTTAAGAGCCATTTTTGGCTCGCAAGTGCCTCATTTAGGGGCCCCTCCACAACTACTGTAAGTCTAATATTTGTATAATATGATACATTAGCCTTAGAAGCTAATGTATTATAAGCAAATTTCGAGCATCAAGCTTTACAGGGGCCTGCAAGCTCAATCAATTATGGCCCTATTTTTATAATGCCATTTGGCAAGACACTTAACCTGCTTTGCCTTTGTGAATGTAGTTTGTAAAATTTGTAAGGCATTTATAATATTTCCTGTCAGCTGTACTGGCTCTGTTTTATTTTTTGCTCGGCCTAATGCAGTCTGTCATGTTTATTACAATTATATTTTTTTAAATCACATTAGTCCCCTCCCCTTTTTCTCACCACACGCGTGACCCCGCGCTCACACCAAGCAGAAATAAATACTTTTCCGTCGCTCAGCTTGCTCTACTTCCTTCGCCCGTCCACCTTGTGCAGCAGCACGTGGAGGCGGGGTTTGAGACGCAGCTGAAGTGCATGAGCCAATTACGCAGGCGTCTGTCAGATCTTGTTCTGTGGTTGGTGGTCGCCGCCGGAAATGGCTCTGTATTGCATAGCGTTGGATTGATTTCACGCTATGCAAATGCCGTCGCCACTCCGGCCGCCCGTATCTCGCCGCTCTCCTGTGTATTTCCGGAGGCTTCTTTTCGTTCGCCGGGCAGCATAGGGAATGAACGGAAGCTCGCCGCTCTAGGTGTGAGCGGTGTTAAGGGGTGTTAAGGGGCAGGAGGGGGACCAGGAGGCAAAATATGCACATGAAACAATGGCAAACACTGGGGCGTCTGGCTCACTGTGGCTGAGCTATCGGGGCTGTACATTTGTTTAATGATAAAACTGCTCCTGCACTTCTTTAGCTCGATCAGCCCGTGTTAATGCTTTTCCTATTTTATATAAAGTATAGTCGGAGTCCTGGCGGTCTGTATAAAAATCACATAGCTGACGGAGATACAGAATCTTTTGCTTAGGGTGATGCATTTAACTGTACAATTCAGAACAAACTTCATAACTTCTCATCTGTATTTTGGTGATGTTACAAAATTGCATTCAATTTGGTTTGATGATGATCCTTTTGGAGAAAGTTGCACCTGCTTTTGAACAAATAGTATTATGGCTGGCTGGCACTTTGGACATCTCTTGGTTTTCTTAGAGGGATTGTTACAGCAGCTTGTCTCAAGCTCGCTCTCCTTTCTTCTCAGGTGATTATTCTCATAGGAAACAAAGCAGACTTGGAGGCTCAGAGGGATGTCACATATGAAGAGGCTAAGCAGTTTGCTGAAGAGAATGGTGGGTCTTCGTATTTTGATCATCTAAACTAAATATCATAACTTGCTGTAGTTTATTGTTTACATTGTCCACTACAGTATTTATTGTTTTTAACTGTGTAACCATTATCTTACTTTTACAGGTCTTTTATTCCTGGAAGCCAGTGCAAAAACGTACGTCTCCATGTTACCTGAAAATAAAATGGTTCTGTATTCCTTCTCTTTTGTTTAATTTTGTTTTTCTCCTGTTCAGAGGTGAAAATGTTGAGGACGCTTTCCTGGAAGCTGCGAAGAAGATCTACCAGAATATTCAAGATGGAAGCCTGGACCTGAATGCGGCTGAATCGGGGGTCCAGCACAAGCCCTCGGCCCCACAGGGAGGCAGGCTAACCAGTGAACCTCAGCCTCAGAGGGAAGGCTGTGGCTGCTAATGACCAAGCAAAGCCCCTTCACTCTCCTTACCCTTTGTTCTTTCTGTCTCGACGCCTGCCCTCCCGTCGTCCACCCCACTCATCCATTCCTTTACCCGTTCATTCGCTCCCCTTCCCCGCTGCACCGGAAGCTCAAATGGCGCGCGGTTGAGGAGGGTCACTTCAAGAGGCAGATAGCGACTCGAGCTTGGCTGTGGACTTGCATCTCTCCCCTCGTCATCCTTTTCTTATCTGCCTTTTTCCTGTCTGTCAATGTTTTGTTTTGAGTGTGTTGACCCTCCTCAAATTCTTGGCTTCCTTTGCGCCACTCGGTATAATTTCTCCTATTACATCACTATATTACAAGCCCATACGCAGGTTACTGACACTTGGATATAACATTTGAAGTATAAACCAAGACTAGTTTTTGGGATGGGGGTCTTTTTTTCTTTTTTTTTCTTTTTTAACTCTGCGTTAAATGTATCTGCCATTGGCCAGTTTTATATAAATCACAACCCAAATCTGCTACTTTGTTAACCAGTTCATTTTGTTTTCCCAATCATGGTTTCCCAACCCAAGGCATTTTTCAGTAGGTGAACACCAATGGCTTTTAGTTCATTTTTAGACTGTTTGATGAGGCCAACTTAGAAACTGTGGGTTATTTGTACATAAGTACATTTGCCTCAGTGTATAAGTCACTTTAACTACACACAATTTTGAATTGATTCCCCTTGATTTGTCTAACCCCAGAGCTCTTCCCAAAGTCATCAATTATTTTCGGTGTTTGTTGCCTTATATTACTGTAATCTTATTTTTTTTCTCTCTCTCTCGCTCATTGTGACTTACATCAACTCAGTAAAAAGTGGTATTTATTTAAAAATATAAACCTGACAGTTAACGTAAGCGGCTCAGTTTCCTTCAAGTGATCAGCTGCATGGTCTTAACTCGGTCATGACTGATAGTTTGTTCTAAGCGTACGTTATTGCACTGTTTCCTTCCTGTTATGTGACATGATGCTGCACAGAAAACGAGCTGGTTTACTTTTGGACGGTAGTTTTTCTGCCTTGTATGATACACCAAGCGGCATGTCCAGCCTCCATAGAAGCAATGAAATTGTTAAAAATATAAATATGCTTATTAGCCCCGCCCTGAAGTAAACTTCTGTCTGTATCATATGCGACTCCTTAATAACACTGCTGTATATAAAGCTTATTAACTATTGGTGATGACCTTACTACTTGGAGCTTAGAAAAATATTTGCTGGCTCTGCCAAGATTTGTACAGTTAATGTGCTAGTGGGTTTCCTGTAATTCATGCTTGGGAAAATTCTGTAAGATACTTTCTATTATTGTATGTAAAAGGACAGACACCTCCAGACCCCAACCTGCCCGTCCTCTATTGTACACTATTGAATTTGTTTTTGAAGAGGATCAGTGAGATGTATTTTTCAAATGTTTCTCATGAATATATGGTGGAGACTGAGGCACTTTTGTTTTATGTATTTTTCTGCAATCTTGTCAAACCTCCTGCCATTAGGAGGTAACTGCATAACTGTCTTAATTTTGGAGTGGGAATTGGTTTATTATTGTGGGAACTTGGCAAGTTAGGGTTTTCCTTTTTCCAGTTTCCCATCTCTTTGGAGTCTGACCACTTTCAGCTTTGTCTGTCCACAAGTAAAAAAAAGTACATATGTATAAATTTTTAAGAAGCTGTGCTAACATTTATTGCGTGTATGATTTTAAAATGTTGACTTTTTGATTTTAATGACAAAGTACTCTAGACAGAAAAAAATAAATTATACATAACCGGTTGTGTGTGTGTTTTGTACTCAGGACGAGGACAAGTTAATTTGTCACATTTATACAGCACTTTTGTAGCTTCATCACTTTAAGCTGTTTACAACCATAAACCCATTCACACACAGACAAATCCCATCTATGTCATTGCTTCTTGAAAACCTCAGATGAACTAGAAACCTTTGGAACGTCTCAAACGATTGCCTGCAGAATATATAGCTGCAAAAAGACCTGAAATACAATCTAATGAATGAAGCAGAATGCGGCACTTGAATGAAAAAGTATCAGTTGAGTTGCCTTGTGTACGAAATGTGCGGTATAAACAAAATTGCCTTGCCTCAGTTGAACGTACATAAATTGTTGAAAATGTGGGGGGGGGAATTGTAGAAAAAACATCAATTTGTGGAAGCCCTGTTATAAGTGGAGTAGTTGGATAACAAATGGGATACACAAAAGTGTGTACAGACACTGAAGGCAGAATGGGAGCACAAGTCATTTTCAAGTAACATTTTTATTGCAACAGAAATGCACCAAATGTTGAGCAACAACATATTTACATTGTTACAAAAGTGATGCAGCACACAAACTCTTGAGTGGTATGGCTTGTAAAGGGAAGGAATAATATAGATGAACAAACACTGGCCAGTACCATGTGGAATCACCAGACAGAGCACAGAAGCACATGGAACATTAAATTCATTGTTCTGTAACTCTGGGCTTTCCATTGAAAGTGAACTTGTACATTAGAACAAACATCTTTGTCCAGTGTTTCACCCCTACATTATGCTGTAGGGGTGAAAAGACCTCCGCACACTCAGAAGTGCTTGTTCAATGGTTGAAGCAATACCAGTCATTATTCCACCTTAACCAAAGTTGGATGGGTTGAGGCTGAGCTGCTACTGGTATCTAATTATAAACCTACCTTAAAAATATAAAAATCTGCAGGGCTACAGAGCTTAACACTATCGTCAATCTGGAAACGTTTTTTGGTAATCAAACACTATTACCTACTAGGCACATTCCTGTGCATTAGAACGCATCATAAAATAGGTATTTAAGGCACATGTGTAAAGACATAATCACTCTGCTTTGTTATTGACCAGTTAAATGCTATGCACTGTTGGTAACATTACCAAGGCCATTCATACATCGAACACTGACATAAAACAGTTGTACAGTGCAAACATAGCAAAAGCTGAATGTATTGTGCTGCTTGGATAGACGTCATGCACCGAGTAGTACACACTTTAAATGGTCCCTGATTTCTAACAGGAAAAAGTACAGTTCGTAATGTGATGAAAAGTCAGAACATGACAAATAACAAAACGAGGCCATTTTAAAAAGATCACTGAAATATGGTGATCAGCATCACCTTCTATTTAAGGCACAGAATACTGGGATCCCTTCTAATCTATGCTTTCAGTATTACACAATATTGCATTAACCTTCCAGTAACCACAGGCTTGAGTTTCAGAGCGTATTGCATAATAAAACATATTTTTTGCTGATGTGCGCCCTGTGTTCTTCCTTATAGACCACTGTGTTTAGTTTTTGCGCTACCTCTGAACAATGTCACTAATCTCTTTTACAGAACAGAGGAGTTTGCTGAAGTCCTGTTGTACATTTGCTCCCCCTGATGATGATGGACAAATCTGCAGTTCACGAAGGCTGCTCTCCAGCTTGTTGATAGCCTCGCGAAACGCAAACTTGTTTCTCATCTGCTGAATAGAGTCTACATAACTCATACAGTATTTGGATAAGTTTTTGCCAGCCTCCAACACTGCATTGTGACTACCCGTCTGCTCCGAATTACGACTAATCGCAACCCGCAGTAGCTCTGTGCCCTCTAGAACCATCTCACGTGTCACAGCTGAATTGGGAGTGCGTTCCGTGGAAGAGCGGGGTGCTGTCTTGCGAAGCGAACGCCGGGTGTTCACTAAGGGGATAAAAGCAGGAGCAGTAGTCTGTTCACCCGGGGAAATAAGTGCGGAGGAGAAGCCTCCAAGGCTTTGGCTAGAAGGAAAAGTTGTCACAGAATTAGATGAGGAAGTCTTTAATGGTTGAGGTTTTGAGGTGGAGATCAAGGGCAGCTTTTTGGACCCATCACCACTGGGAGAGCGGGGCTGCTCACAGGCAGTGGTTATGTGTTGGGGCTCTGAGACAGAAGAAAGACATTTGGCTTTAATGTCTAACGGGGAGGGGAGATCTTGTGTGGGACTGCGGGGGATTTTTTTGGGGTTGGTGGGTGGTGGAGGTGGAGCAGGTTTGGGCTTTTGAAACTTGTTCCTGCGTGCTCTGCACTCATCCCCAGCTGCTCCAAGAGCAGGAAACACATTAGGCTTTTGCAGCTCCGCGTGGAGAGCACTGGTTTTAGAGTTCTCTGCTCCAGTCCCTGGTCTCCGGACCAACTTTGGCGTCAAAGCCTGAGGACTGGACCCTGGACTCGGTGTCTTTTCAGCATCTTTACAAGCCTCTTCAGATGCTTCCTCAGCCTTCTTAGGCAGACGCGGAGGTGGAGTCAGAGTTCCCAGGCGAGGGGTGGGGTCCCCTCTTTTAAGAGGTAAAGCTGGCCTCATTCCAGAATGAATGCTGCGATGACCATGGTCTCGTGGAAGAGTCATTGATCTCCATTCCTTGCAATCTGCTCCAACAGGAATGCTTGAGGACCAAAGAAAACGCTTAGAGTTGGTTAACTCTTCTTCACTAGGAGGGGTAGTAGCCATTTTGGACCCTGGCCCCAAAAGAGGTGGGACATACTTTTTTCTCGGAAATGCAGGTCCGGGATAGGTTGGGGCCCCATTGGTGATGCCCATTGCTCCATTGTTGGCAAGACTCTGGAACCTTGAGGAGTCAAGATTATGTGAATTGTCCATTGATGCACCATTACTGTCAGTGCCGTCTCGAAGATCTACAGTAAGCCCCTTGCGGTCAGAGTGAACATCATCTCTGAAAGACGAACTTCTTTTAGGTGGAGCTGGTGCATTCTTCTTCTTTTTCTTGATGCGGCTTAGAAATCCACTGCTTCGGGTCTTATCTTTGTCCTTAGGCAACAAGCGGTCATCCTCATTCAAATTACTGTCCAGGAAGGGGCGCTCTTTTCTGGGGAGCATAGGTGAGGATACATTTCCTTCTTGTTCCAGTGAATCTAAAAATCAAGAAAGAATGTTTACCCACATATCCCATAGTCACATTTTAGATATATCTATTAAGTTAATGTTTTACCAAGTGAGTAAAGACTGCACACTCACCAGGATTGTCATCCCGGGTGTCCATGTTTTTGCGCAGAGATCGTGTCTTTGTGGGCAGCTCTGGAGCCTGCTGGATGGAACCCAATGCGACCTTCTTACCCTTTTTCTCCAGCTCTTTTTCAACCTCTGAAAAACAACCATCAATTGGATATCTTTCTTTTACTCTTTAGAATTAATAATACAATTTGAATTTTTATATACACAATAAAAAATAAATAATTTGTTGGGGAATAAAATTAAATAGCTATTTATCATATGGATCATGCTGTACAGTCATACTATCTGTGTCTCTAGCCTTGAAGGTGGTGCTCAGGCGCCTACCCTCAGCCACTGAATGCTTTGCTTGCGTATTAGTATGACGCTCGACAGGATATTTATCCCTGTTCTGTGGAAGCATGGGCAGAAACCTAAAAAAAATCTGTGGTTATAGCATAAAATCTAATACAGTGTCGGTATCTGATAACAGTCTTTTTAACATGCATCTTAAAAAGACGAACCATCAGAGATGCTGGATTCCTGAAACATTGTTTCAAAAGCTTGGTGAGCTTCAGCAAAACTTGGTCGTTCCGATGGATTCCACCTCCAACCTGACAGAAAACAGCATTAACTTGTTGAATGAATGGTAATGTTTTCTAATGACCAAATGAGGTCCGACACTCACAGTCTCTCATAAGCTCGTAGACTTTTTCAGGGCAGCCCTCTGGTATGTCCATTCTGTAATCCTTCTCAAGAAGCTCATAGACTTGGGACAAGTCAATGCCGGGATACGGAGACATACCATAGGTTGCAATTTCCCATAACAGCACACCAAATGCTAAGAAAATACATACATAAATAATCCACATTACTCTTCTTTAGGTTTACAGAAATGAAGACTAGATCTCACCCCACACATCTGACTTAATAGAGAACTTGTTATAAGCGAGACTTTCAGGTGCCGTCCACTTGATTGGGAACTTGGCCCCAGCATGGGCTGTGTACGTATCTCCAGTCATCAACCTGCTCAGACCAAAATCTGCAACCTTTACCAGATGATTTTCACCAACAAGGCAGTTACGAGCAGCCAAGTCTCTGCAAGAATCAAACAAACAAAATGTCAGCATTCAAAGACCAAAATGTTACAGTGAAAGTGGTCGCAAATCCTTTAAAAAGCAAAAATAAAATTGATAAGACAATTATTCTTATGCTGTGGGGGCCCTCTCTAACCACTATAGTATTAAACATCAAATTAGGAGTCCCCCACCTGTGAATGAAGTTCTTTTTTTCCAAATACTCCATTGCTGATGATATCTGTGTCGCCATGTGAAGCAGCACTACAGCACTGACTTCCTCCCTGTTGCATTCTCTGAGATAGTCCAACAAATTTCCATGGGTCATGAACTCTGTTATTATGTAAAATGGTGGTTCTCTTGTGCACACACCTAAATAAAACACATCCATAGAAAACAAGGGTATTTAATACCATTAAGTCCACATTCTGTAAAATTTCCACATACCAAGAAGTTGCACTAAATTTGGATGCTTGATTTCTTTCATAACAGCAGCTTCTTTGAGGAATTCTTCAACCTCCATTGTGTCCTCCTGATTTGAACGACAGAAGAAGTGAATTGCACTTGTGCTCAATGTACTTTATTACTTTAGTAAAAGTTCAGATAATACTGGTCACATTACCCCAATACAAGGAACAGTTGCTCAGTCTAATTATTACTTAAAGTGCGGTACTAATGTATTTGTTGTAGAATATTTAAGTATTTAAAGTGAAAGTACAATTTATTTTCACTTAAAAGTGTAATGAATTCCAACTGTGGCCTCAAAAACAAAGATATACTTCTCAAGACAAGATTCACAATGTATTTTAGTCTGTGTTCAGTCTGTCCGTTTTCACCATCTGCACAGGAACACAAACAGTCTTCCTTGAGTGACTCAGTGGCTTTGACGTGTGCGTCTTAAGTCTTGGAAATGTGACAAAACACGTGACCAACTGTATATTTTTACTTTTAAAGAAATGTAGTAGAGTACAAGTATTAAAAGTTATAAGTACTCAACATGAATACCACTCAATAAAAGTGCAGAACAACTAAATCGACTTAAATATGTGAAACCCTGTTGTCTGTACTCTGTATACAGGTATAACATCAGATTGTATCATTTCTATTCAGTTTAGACATACTCTCAAGGTCTATATTCTTTTTGTCTACCTTTAGTGTCTTCACAGCCACAGTGAGATTGTACTTCTTCCAAACCCCCTCATACACCTCTCCGTATTGCCCCCGCCCAGTTTGTGCTTCATGGTGATGTCAGTGCGTTCAATCTCCCACTTGTCATAATTGGGGGAGACCCCATAAATGGTGGGCTTGTTGCGCTTTGGGGCAGGGTAATGCAGAGTTGTAATGAGTCCATCGGCAACTGTGGAGTGATGGTGAACCAGCTCGGCCAGTGTGTTGAATCGGCTTTCTGATGATACGTAAAGCTGGGAAGAAAACACAAAACACAATGGCATTTAAAGTTATGTGGTCTTATTACGTAATACTGTATATAACGTGATAAGACCAAACTGAGAATATCAGAGCTCAGTGGATTGAGTTCTGCGTCGTCCCAGTGTTATGTAAGAAATGACCTCATCTTCAATCTATGCTCTGCATTGCTTTTCTCTTTGGACAATAGAGAACCGGCTAAAGCATTAAGTCTGAAATCTTGGACTGTTTTGACCATGGATTTTAGGATTCTTCTTATAACAAGAAATAAACTAAACCCAAGGAGCAAGCCACGGTGTAAAAACAACAGTTCCATGTCCACAACTGAATCTTAATTGCAATCAGTAAATCAAAACAGCTGCAATTACATGGGGAATTCCTTCTCTGCATTTGACCCATCCTTCAATGCCGCTGGGGCGACCTGAGCAGTGGGCAGTCGTCCGGCCCGGGGATCCAACCCAAGACCTTCTAGCTGTGAAGCGTGAGCGCTAACTGCTGCGCTATCCCCTGAAAAAAGTTATGTTCCATTTGTGTTTTTTTTAATGTGTAGAATCTGCTAACCGTGTAGTTCAGGCCACTAAGAACATCTTCTGAAATGCATGTGATTCTTATATCAGTTTAGCAGTTCATACCTTGGTTCAATACGTTTTGAGACGACCCTTCTTTGTTTTTATTATGGTGGTGATATTTACTCTGATTAAGTTCTATAGCCTGACAGTGCTTTTGTAGTTATATTAATGTAAAAAATGTAGCAACTGTATACAGTTAAATTAGTGGTGGAAAGTTGTGTAACAGCTGTAATTCTCTTTTTTAAATAATCAGAGTGACATCTGTATCTGTAAGCGTTCAGATACAGATCTTTGACATCTTCTCACACCACAGACTTAACTTTAGTTATCCAAGTAAATAAACGTCTGGATTATACAGCTGCCAAGGATTAAAACTCCAATACAATAATGAAACTAGCTTGTGTGACTGTATGTAGCCAAAGGTGAGTTAAACACTGTCCTGAGACAAAGAATATTGAATGGTTCTGCACCGTTGCCACCTGGATGAGCTGCTCTCCAACGCGGTAGAAACATGATCAAAACACCAGCACGCGTTTCAAGCAGCCAATCCGGTCAAATGCAGAGGACTCACTTCCCTGGGACAATAAAGTACACCTTAACCTGACAACTACCACACCTGAAATGTCACTTTATTATTCACAATATTTCACACACACACAAAAAAAAGATTATGTTGTTAATGTTCTTGTAGTCAGTGTAGAATAATCACTGTTTCAGTATCGCTCTGAAAAGTTATTGAATCTCGCAATAGTTAATGCTTCTGAAGTTATTTATTTGAAACATTTTATTGCAATTGCAACACGAAAAATCGCAATTAGATGTTTATTTAAAATTCTGCCATCCTTGTCCCATGTGTTAAGTCTGGAGAAGGGAGGATTTGAGGTCATCTCACCAATTGCAGAAGCCTCTCATACCATACTCCTGACTTGTAGCTCTCAGTGGGAGGATGGAAAACAATACCAGGGAAGGAAGTCTAAGAGTGTGTGTGTTGCATGCCATGCTGTCAGACTACGCTCACTCCTTTGTCCATGCGTGTGCATACTTGGCTGCAACTGTTGGTGCTCATGCATGTCTTATCTTGGGTGTCTGAGTCTGGCAGCCTCAAATCTGCTGCTGCCATTACTCAAAGTCAGATAGTTGCACTCTTGTCATAGCTAGCATGCCTCAAAACCAGCAGCGCTTTGCGCTACCAGTAATAACTCAATACATGTATTTAGAATATGTATGTAGAACTCATTTAGAGTAACTGTATTCAGGTACAGTATTTACTGCGATTCGAAGCGTGTGTCAAGCTAAAGTAGGTGTGCCAAATGAACCGCCATGTTTCATGAACCAGGAAATCAGGAGAACTCGGTTTATGGAAATTATAAATTCTTGGGTTGTCGTGAGCCTAAAACTTTAAAAAGATGCTCTCATAACCTCCAAACACGTGCACATAATTTATTTCAACTTAGAAAGGAAAATAAACTTACTATATTCATTGTAATACATTCAAATCATCAGCAGATGGCAATATAGAGCGAAGCTTCAGTTTCAACTATTTGCCAACACAGGAGGTTGAAAAGCCTCATTGTTTTTTTTGTGGCTACAGACCAAAGTGTTACATCAAGTTGAATCAAAACCGGCTCAAGTTTTGATTTAGGTTAGGTTTATATCAATTACCACTATTATATGCTTCTATAATAGAAGCATATAATCTGGATAAAAAATCTGGATATTTGTCATTTAATTGTTGCTTCACACACAAACAACCAAACCTGTCTATTCTCTAAAAGAGCTACTGGCAGTTTTCATGTTTACTGGTGAAAACAGGCATGAATGGATGCATTTCTGTGCATAAGTTAGAAATTGAAAACAGTAATAGCCAATAATACCTTGTCACTTCTTCAATTCTGCTACTCATGAGAGGAGAACCAGTAATGTTTAAACTCCAAAAAGCCACAAAGCGGTGATTATCGCCCTCACCGACCGCCCTGCCCAAAGCAAGGGAGCGCTATCGCACCCTTTGTCTCCCTCAATCTTAGAGTATGGTATTATTGCTAAAATAAATATAGTTTTGCGGTGTAAATTAAACTCTCATTATATTTTTTTCAAACAAGATTTAGTTAACGATGCAGATAATAAAACATCAATGAGCAGTAACATTTGAGAGAAGACTGCAACATGAACTGATAAACGAGTACGGGAATCACAAGCATATCAGAACACATTTGAAGTGATCTAAAGTACAGGGTGAGCAGTTGGCCTGTCGCGATAATTACTATATCGACTTATCGCACGGTAAGTAAAGAACGATACCATTTTTTGTCTCGGTAAATCAGCGATAAATGTGCTTAAATACAGAAGAATGAACGCTATCACAGCGCTGAGTGAGCGGAGAATCCATCTGCCCCTGTGCGTAAAGGCAGCACTGAACACATCGACCGTATCCCGCATTTATCCAGATCAATTACAGATAAGCGTTGCTTTTGGAGAGAGGTGGGGTGTAAACAAAACGCTGTGCTACAGAGCTTTGTCGATGGCAACACTTTCTGTGAACTTAATGGTGGCGCAAGAGGGACTCGTGTGAGAACCAATGGGTGAGGAAAGCCCTTGTCCTCATGGCGGGGAGCTGACATTGCTGTAATACCAACCCCTGATGGCCAGGGGCAACTCCAAAAGACACTCTGGAAACAATATTCCTATGTAGCTTTGAACCTCGTTTGTACTGCTTTAAACCCTGGCTCCAAAGAGTTTTTATTTTTCGAAAAATTATTATGACCCATATAACAACGCTGGGCTATGTATTTTGAACCACGCTGGTTTCTGTATATTAGAAACAACGCAAGGAAAAAGATCAGTTTAGATCAGTTATGTAGATCTTAGGCTGTAACTCTTTAGATTTGGGTAAAGCCGAACTGGAAAAATGCACTCTGTTAAGGTGGGGGCTAAGAAGTTAATATACATTTACTTCTAACCATGTTTAATTTAACACAGACGTGAATTTTTGTCAGGTAAGATTTCACAAGAATAATGTAGATGAAATATTGCAATATTATCGTCTATCGGATATTTTCAGAGATGATTTATCGATCATGAAACAAAATGTATCAGCCTAGTGAGATTTTATATGGTTGTGTCAAATTATATTGCACTCCATGGAGACCTAAACACCCCATTTGTTTGGATGAGGTCAAAAAGCAGTCCTTACCTTGCCGTCAGAGGCAGTATTGATCCTGTAGTGGTAGACCCTCCCCTCATATCGCAAAGAAATAGAACGTTGTCCGGGACTGCTCTCACTCTCGCGCACCAGGAAGCTCCCGTTGATGCCAGAGCTGAGCAGGTACTCCGCAGCGTTTCGTGAGACTGGACCGTGGTACCAGCTGTGCTTCTCCAAGCTGTTGACCGGAGTGATGTAGTTGGATGGCACCCAACCCTGGCCATTCTTGGTACACGCCTCACACCACTCGCCATTGTGGTTATAACCCAGCACACGTAGCTTCTCACCTGGTGAAATATGCGTAGCGGATACTCGTTTAGTTCAGTTGTTTAATCTATTGTGTAATGTGAAACTGTTTGGGTAGAGTTTATGGTCTTTATGGGGTAGCATTCTTACTGGACTGTTAAATGTGTATTGTTTTGTATCTGGCAGGCAAATTAATTAGACTGATACTAAAATTGAAGTTTGCATTTGTTTTTAAACTGTTAACGGGACTGAATGTAAAGGGGAGGTTTAGAGCAGTGAAGTAAAAGAAGTAAAAGGAAGCCGCGTGGAAACCAAAACACAAAAGGCCCATATTATAGGTATTGCACAGTGTAACGATGACAGCGGAGGGATACACGTTGAGCTTACAGTGATGAGGCAACGAGATAGCACAATATGCTCTTCCTTCCTTTGTGGGATTAGTCTGTCATTTTACACTTGTTTCAGTGGAAAAAGCTCAAGGGTTTGGTAATGATCAAATGGATAACAGAACAGAAACGTAAGGGGATTAGACATGACAACTTTGCATTTTACATCAATTCAAACAAAATAAATAATAATGATAATAATGTAAATATGTCTAAAGGTCAGAGTAATGGCCTGGAATGGGACAACAGCAGGAAAAAAATATTTTTCCAAATTTTATATTTTGGGACAGTTTAATCTACCCGTACACAGATCTCAATCTTAACTTAAATCAAAACTTTCACCTGGAAGCAAAACAATTAAAATTAGGGTTGTTTTTTTCATGACGATATCACAGATTTTTTGAGGTACACTGTGCTGCACTGAAACCTCTAATAATTCCAGTGTATTTGTGTTGCCTTTATGTTTCCCTAATTTAATCTTTAGAGTGGAAGAATCGAGCAGCATAACTCACACAGACGTTTGTTTGACCCCATAACTAACCTCTTAACCCCCGCCTTAACCGAGTGCATTTTCTCCAGTTCGGCTTCAGCCAAATCTAAAAGCTTCCAGTAACGCTTCACTTGAAAGCTAAGACCTTCAAAACTCATCTAAACGTTTTTGTCGCGTTGTTGCCTCATTTTTTAAGCGTTTTTATCGTAGTTTTGCCGTTTCCTGCAGTTTTTTGTGGCTTCTTTGTTGTCTCCCTTTTTTTATTGCTTTGCCGGCACGTTTCCGTTTCTATTTCGACGCTTTTTTCAAGAAGCTTTTAGATTTGGGTAATGCCAAACTGGAGAAAATGTGCTTGGGTCCGGTGGGGGGGTATCCTATATTCCAATTTTGTCCCTCAAAAATGGTCAATTGTGGCAATTTTTACACATGAAAAATGCCTTATTTTATTTGGATAGTACAAAAATTAATAAAATATGAAATACCGGTAACTCAATTCTCAATACTTTTTTCTTACATTCATGACCACTTCATGACAGTTTCAAAGTAGGGATGTGTCGATCCAGATTTTTTATATTCCGATCTGATATTCTAAAATATTGTTTGTCCGATACCGATCCGATGCCTATATTTTTCAAAGCATTAAAAATGATGCAACCAGTATTACTTTACAATGTTTATCTGTTATTATAACAATTATAAGAAACCTACTGAGTTACGTCAAAAAAGAAAAGAACCAAATCAGTACAGAATATTTCACCTTTATCTTATGCATAACTTAACATAAAGCAATACATATTTAAGAGGAAAAATGTCTAAATTAGTTTCTGTCCCAGCCTTGATTAGTTTCCGTTAGCATTAGCATGCTAACACTAGCTTTAGCATACTGCGGGGGTTGAACTAACTCTACAATTGAATTCCCCAGGCTCTTGGCTAATGATATGCAGCATGCCAAAATTCACTTAGATTTCGGTGATAAAAGTTAGGATTTTAAGGCCTTGAGAGCCAAAACTGGTATCTGCTCAGTATTGGATATTTGTAGCCGATACCCGATATCATATTTTTTTCAGTATCGGCTCCGATATCAGATACTAGTATTGGAGCATCCCTATTTCAAAGAAAAAAAAGAAAAGATGATTAATTGAATTGTACCTTTAGTAATGCTGAGTGTGTTGTCACCGCTGGCCACGAAATCATACAGTGCGACAAACAGGTTGGGGTCATTCTCACTGGGTCCGGCCAAAAGGTTCTCTTTGGAGTTCCAGCGGGCCGTTTCTGTCAGACCCTGGCCCTCCGAGTCCGGTTTCTGGAGAGCTTCTGCAAAAGGCAAACAAGAAAGACACACATTTATCAAGAGTGGATGTGGTAAAAAGTAAAACAATACGCACGCAGATTGGCCAAGTGAGAGCATGAGAGTGTTGTAGGCGTTTGTTTGGAACGCACGCCGCTTGTGGGATGGTTTTCCCATTTGTCCGTTCCACATGTTGGATGATTCAGCAACGTGTCAACTCCAGCCTTTCCGTGTGTCACTTTTACACCCTTTCATTTCCCCTTCGATATGGCTGGCTCCCAAACGCAGACCGTGAGCTATTGGATTACGGCTGAAAACCCAACCATCTGACCCGAGTGCCACAGCTGCCTCTACATGTTCATTTCCTGGATTATCCATGCTTAGTTTTTTTTTTTTTTTTCTAGAAACTTTAATAGTCATAGGAATCTCTACTCTAACAAGAAATGTCCCAGGCACAGGTAAAGAGTGCAAGGTTAAAAATAGTCAGCCCAAATTTACAATGGCAGACCTTTCTCTAGATAGATTTAAACAAGACAATGAAAGATACTGACAACAAAATACAAAATTCTCCCGTTTTGTGCATTGCATCTCACAAAACAAATCAAGGTCCAAGTTTCAGACATTATGGGCAGAACTCAATTTGTAAATCTAAAAACATTCAAATGGTACTGTTCAAGTTTCTTTTGTCTACACTTAAAAACGAAATCTTTTCAGCTTGCTCCCTTTTTTCATCAGACAACAAAACAACAGAAGCTCAATACTCAAATATTGTAGACCCTCCATCACTTCCCTGAATGTTAAAAGGAATAGGCCACCGTTTCTCCATACTGAGACATGTTCTTACCTTAGACGAGTTGATGCGCAACTGTCTGGTCTTTGTGCGTGCGCTCATCCAAGCAAAAAGACCGAAGAAGTTGTTAGCATTTAGCCTCTCCTCCTCTCTTCTATGGGGCCAAACAGGGGGAAGTTAGAAGCGATCAAGCTCTACTATATTGTGTGGCGTAATAATAACACCTTAGGAGCATTTCGACTTTACTGCGCAGACGTCGAAGTGCTTCTAAGGTGTTATTACGCCTTACAATATAGTTCCCCTTTTTATCCGTTTAGAAAATCGACAGGTTTAATTTTGTGTAACTGTACTTGGATCGTGTAACTACTCACGTAACCGTATTTAATTAGGGAAAACATGGAAGAGCTTTGACGCTTCTAAATTCACCCCGGTTTGGCCCCATAGAGGAGGAGAGGCTAAATGCTAACAGCATCGTCGGTCTTTTTGCATGACTGAGCGCACACGTAAAGAACAGACAGGTACGCATCAACTCGTCTAAGCTCAGGTAAGAACATATAAGTATGCAAAAACGGTGGGTGACCTATTCCTTTAAGTCATGCCAGACACTTTTCCGAGCTGAAATACCACAAAAACAACAAACACCCTCAAAGGACAATAAAAGTGGGGTCATGGGGAAAGCCAACATAAAACAAGAGAGCACTGGTAGGAAATAGACCAGCTATCATGTAGTAGTTCTGTTCCCCTGGACCTCACATCTGCAAGCTTCTACAATTCTTTATAAAAAAAATGCACTGTCCGGTGATCAGCACTATCTATGAGTTCTGAAGCGCATGAACAACCAATCAGAGAAACCCATGGTCCATCCAACATGGCGGCTTACCGAATGCGAAATTAATTGAACACAAAATCTGAAAATTGCAATGCCATCGTCTGACAAATCAACAGATGAGCCACAAAACTATTTTATCACAAACTAGAGATGTTCTAAAGTTTGTTCTGTGTCACAATATAAAATTTGCACGTGTGATTGGAGCAATATAGCTTTAGTTGAAAAGGCTGTGATTGTTTTAATTAATTAGTTTTAATACATTTCTCTGTAACCTTTGTTATTTTTGTGCCCCTGTGAAGCACTTTGTGATTTTATCTGTGAAAGGTGCTATATAAATAAAGTTTCTTCTTCTTCTTCAATATAAAACATTGCGGGTAATGAATGGCTGAGAGGCGCTCCCCCTCTGAACAGAAATCAGATTTGATTTTGTTGCACAACACTCAATATGATTAAAAACAAACTGGGCTTGTAAAGGATTAGGACCTGCATGCAGCCAAATTATACCATGTACCTGCACGGTGGGTAAGGATGCAAATATATCCCAAAAAACATTGTATTGTGATATTAGATGATGCAATATCTGGATCACAAGAAGCCACAATATATCGCAACATCACTAAAGCCTTCATCTGACTGAGATCGACAAACAATGCATTGAACTTATAAATGTGTGGAAGTTCAGTTTTTGTTAAACATGTCCTAATTTGATTCAATTTTAGTCTTGTTTTGGTCCTGATTTAGTGCTTTTTTAATCTTGTTTTGACACAATTTGCTGAAAATTAGTTACTTACAATTTGTGTTTAATTAGAATGGAACATATTGGGCCCGATCTTGTGCTTCTTACGCAGACTATAGCCTAACATTTTACGCTTAGACGAATGGATTTCAATCTTGCATCCAACTTAGTTTTAATGTACGTTGAGAAACCGCCATGCATGCATGTACGACAGCCTTTTCCTCCAACCAGGCTCTGCGGCCGGGAAGGGGGGAGGGAGAGGGGTTGTGGGGGAGTGGGAGTGAACAGGTGCTTTTGTTTTGGTCACGTTAACGCAATTACGGCTGAGCGAGTGCCGACCCACACCACAGCGGGACCGGCTCACGATGGGGTTAATAAAGATTTTATTTTGACCTGTGTTCTCCCATAAGAATTATGGGAGAACACAAGGCAGCATGATGTATTCGAGGAAATGAATGTGAGGCTGCCATCAGCTTGTAATAAACCACGCCTCAGTCCTCTCTTTTCATAAGCGACGTCCTCTCGCAAGTGGCACATAGCATAGATAAACATAACGCTTGAAGCTTGTGTTGTCCTTGCGCCAGTCACAAGATCTGGCCCTTTGTGTGGAAATGGTTTTGTGAAATATTAAAATATCGTTATTTTAATATTGTACAGCCGTATCTCATATCGCAAGTTTCTTCAATATCGTTCAATCCCCGGGCCAGACAGGGAATGTCTGTGTGGAGTTTGCATGTTCTCCCCGTGTCTGTGTAGGTTTGCTCCGGGATCTCCTAAAACTAAAACATGTACAATAGGCCAGAAAGAATAAGGTGTGAATGAATGGTGGTGTTCTGAAGGTCAGTGGGTGCTGTTGTGTGCATCCGCGTTTCTGTCAGTCTACTCCAGGGAAAGCTACATATGCAGTTTGCCAACGCCGTATGTGGAGTGAATGAAGAACAAATCCGAAACGCTGTGTGAAGCCTTTGACAAAATAAGCTTCCATTTCATTACGCTACATAAAGGAAAATGCCACAGAATGTTTCAAGGTCCTGTATGAATACTTGGGGAAATGTGATGTACAAAATACACTTTACCTGTTACCGTGGCTTTGACTTTGATCAAGTAATTCCAATAACATTTGACATCAACTGAGGTAAGACAGACATAACAGATGATAGAGAGAGCACATGTCATTCAAGTGCTACAAAATGTACATTTATTATGTTAGTTTGTTTGTTAAGCTGCTCGAATAAATGACCATTCATTAAAAAGAACAGTGTAAAGAGAAATGATAATGATTAAAGTACACAGAAAGTTGGAGTTGTCTTGTCGCCTAAAGACTGCTTGTAATTAGCATTTTATTACTCATTGCAAGTAACAGACAGGAATGCCGCCTTGTCTAATGAAGTGAGACTTGAAAGGGTTTAATTTAGGTTGGAACGTTTCAACATGAGATCTGCTCCCCTTTGTACCATATGGTCTAAAAATTAGAGGCTCTACATCACTGTCATTACTTCAGTGGGGAGCATCCCAGAGACTATTAAATCATTTGCTTGCGCAAGAAATGTACATAGAAAAGCATCTTTCATTAAACAAATCAAGGCAAATTAGTATTCGCCACCAATACTTTCAAACCCGATACATTTGGCCAGAAAGCCACCAAGCTCTATCCTTACAAACAAGAGTTAAGTGGGACAGCGCCAGGATTCAGATTTCCTTGTATTCTCTGCAGTCTCTCTTTCCAGTTCTTTCCTCTGTAGCGAGCCAGTGTGTCTGGCCCCTCACCCTTCCCCTATCCATTTTCAACTTTCCACAGCACACAAGTCATTGTTTAGACTCAGGACAAACTGAAAGTTAACACTTAAAGACATCAATCCAAATCATTTTCACTACATGTTTGTTTATGCTAAAAGTTTCAAGAGGTACAAGGAGAGTTTTAGAAACTTCAAAGTTGTGATATTTTACCTTCCAAATAACAGCTGGAGGAAGACGACAGGCCCTTCTTAGATTTACAACCCACCAATTTCAGACATATCTCCAACATTTTCATTTGCTCTCTTACGTCTCCCGTTTGAATGTTTGTGTCTTTTCAGCAGAAAAAAAGTTGCTCTACTAGAATGTATTCAACGGAAAATACAAAAATAAAATAAAGTGGTCAAAAATTTGAAAAATGTCTGCTGGGGGAAAAAAAAAAGTTCTTGTGTCTTTTCTACATCCAGTTGTTGCAAATCCTCCTTTCAACTTCAAAACAAAAAACAGGCGCCGCAGTCAGAGAAGTGTCTACCAACTTTTTCTTCCGAGCGTCTCCATGTTCTCCATGTCTTTTGTCTTTGATAAATTCCACCTTTACAACACAGACCGATCCATGAGCTAAGTAACGGCTTCCTGGTGATCGGAGGCGGGCAGATGTGTCAGTTGAGTGGGCAGCTGGCTAGTTTGAACGGTGCCATTCCCCTCTCATGTCCCGGTAAGAGTTTAGCAGAGACTCGGGCTGACTCGTGCTGCCAACAAAGGGCCTCTTTCAGGATCAGCTTGCTGCACTCGGTGACATCAGTAGGTC
Organism: Neogobius melanostomus; assembly: GCA_007210695.1. Classification (NCBI taxonomy): domain Eukaryota; kingdom Metazoa; phylum Chordata; class Actinopteri; order Gobiiformes; family Gobiidae; genus Neogobius; species Neogobius melanostomus. The sequence continues at coordinate 1,829,519 of VHKM01000221.1, read as the reverse complement.
CCTCCCACCTTCAGCAGCACACAGTCAGGCCCAGAAGAATGCAAACAAACTGCAGCAGCGCCCAGACGCGAGGCCAACATGACGTCTCCACGGCCCCAGAGGAAAGGATTTCTTTTAACGAGAGTAAATTGTTGAGCTTTCAGCTTCTCCAAACCAAAACTATAATTATAAGTCATTACTTATCAGCTTTTATACGATTCAAACCTTTTAATCTGTTAACTTCAACTAACTTTCCGATCAAATTGAGCGACGTCATACCTGGGATCGCAACCTGTGCGACGCAATCATGCGCAATATGGGCTGCCACGCTGTACCAGTCTGTGTGTGTGTCGATAGGCGCCACATGACTTGCCCTCCAGCAGCAGACGCTTGTGTCTGCAAAAACTCAATAGCAGCGTGGTCTTGAGAAGCACTAGCAATATATATAGAGAGAGACAAAAATCCACTGGTGGTTCAGATGCGTAGACGGCACATTTTACATTTGCACATAACACAAAACACTAATAAACAACACAGCAAAAAACACAAGGATGCAGCTACCCACTAAATATGTATTAATAATAATAATAATACTAGGAGAATATAGCGGCAAAGTAGCGATTATCGGCCCTCATCGGCCCTTCACCAGCCCTAATGGCACTTGGGCCTAATAATGAATACTCTATTGTTCTTTTTTCTTTGTTGTATTGTATTGTACTTGGCTGTGATTGGCTAAAAGAAAGCAGGAAGTGCGCTTGATCCAATCAGCAACAAATTTCCAGGGAAAAGTCTGTCTTGATAAACAATGAACAATTTAAACCTGTATATTTCCCTATTGATATTACTGCACTAATGTTGTTTGCAATGCAAAACTACTCTGGCTTTAATTGCCAGAACAGACACTGGCCCATGCTTCTCAAAGGGCATTGCAGATTTATGGACATACTTTGGAATTTCTGTCAAATAAGAATGTGTTGTTAGTTATTGTCAGTAAATAGGGGGTGTCACGATAATTACTATATGAACTTATCGTTCAATGAATAAATAGCAGATAAACAATAGACTTTTGGGCTCAATATTTATTGTCAGTCAATTTTTTTTTCTAATGTAGTAATACTTTATTTTTTATCCAAAATGAGTTGTGTCTCATTGTGGGATATTTTAAGATTAAGTACTTTTTGAACAGAGCTTAACTGTGTTTTTTAAGCTTAAGAGTTTCTGTGGCATTATAAGATCTTCAATAATATCGGGATAGTTCTGCCTCAATATATCGAACTTTAGATTTTGTTATAGTGACAGGCCTATCTATGAACAACTTTAACTTTATAGCTTAATTTCTAAAGATATATATATATATATATATATATATAAATATATATATATATATATATGAGATGCGGGGCGTATTGTTTTAAATGTTGTAATCTGTCTGTAAAGCACTTTGTGATACCTTTCGGTATGAAAAGCGCTTTATAAATAAAATTTTATTGATTGATTGTATGCAAACATTTGTGGTTGGGCTGTACAAAAGCTTCTTCATGTTATCAGTTTTCGGAAGTTATGTCACCCCTTCACAGTGGGCAGTGCATCGACACCAGAGCGAAGGTTGTGTGGCATTTGTGGAACATTTGTGTTCCTCTGCTGCTCCACTCCAAACAGTATTTATGAAGAAACGTACACTTCCTGGGACATTAACTCACCGCAGACTCCCACGTACCGGAGATGACAGGATGAAAGAAAATAAGAACAGCTATAAAAATGCACACAGAAAAAGGGAAAAAAGCTGCAGATGGAGAAACATGAGACACATTGTTTGAGAGTGAGCTCACAGGAGAATCATTTCACATTTTATAATCCTGCCGAGTATGTTAACAGTTAGCTGACGTCTATCCACCCAATAGATGCTTCATGGGCCTGTTTGTTCATGTCTTTTGTTTTTCTGATTGTATTTTGTAAATTTAATGCAAAGAATGTTTAACTGTGTGCGCCCCAGGTGCTGACTGCGGCAGCTCTGGACTTTGGGTCAATCTGCCCAGTTTAGCAGCGCTTTCAGAGGTGAAACTATCAGTTTTTTGGTGTAGACAGATAGGGGCTCCTCCCCAGGGAATATTTTAGGAATTCAGATGTGATTTCCTGCATTCTGGTGCATTTTAAATGCAAAAAAATATTTTCAGCTGGTCCTTTTGCTGTACCCAAACAGGCAATATTAAGAAATTAAAATATACTTTTGATTCCTTGCCTGCATCATTTAAAAAAGGAACAATACTGAAGCGTGGACTTGTGACTTGCCTGTGAAAAAATACTGAATAACTACAACATAATGCTGTTTTATATGTTTGATAAACATATAAAACAATTGTCTAGAACCTTAAAGTATAATTTGGCCACTTTCAAAAGCATACGAAACTCCCTCTCCATTGAAGCAGCCAAAGGTTTTCTTAATACATTGATCTGTCCCATTTCTCTACTGCATTACTAGCTGTCCAAGCAACAAAAACATAAAGAAACTAGAATCTCTTTACAAACATGCTCTCAACATTTTAGATAAAAAAAAAAAAAATACCACCACTGTCACATTCTGAGCAAATATGAAATGCTTAACTTCAATAACTTTATTTCTCTTTCTCATGTCCAACTGCTGCTCTTCAAGATTGTCCATAACCTGGCCCCACCTCCACTCAAAGAATTTGTTCATCAGGCAGCAGAAACGGCAACAAGGGTAACTAGAAAACCTCCAAGGGGCAGTGAAGTATTCCTAGATGCAAATCCGCTTTCTCTTACATAGCCATAAAGACATGACACGAGCTCCCCACTGAAATATTGTGCTTAGATGATCGCAGAGCTTTCACTAAAGGAGTGAACGCATGGTACCATGAGTAACCAGAGATGTGAGCATTCATTTTATTAGATTCACTGTATAGCTTAAAATGTAATGTAAAGACTAATTACTTCTCAAAGTTCTTTTACCAGGACAGGATGTTTTAGCTTTTGGTCAGGTAAGGTTTGAGAGCATTGCCTTGCTGTGTAACTGTATACGTGATGACCGCGTGTGATAATTGTAGTCTAATTTATGAACATGAAAAGGAATGATGTGTCATAGCCTGTGTTATGGATGTGAGGTGATGTGATGGTGATGTTTTGGTGATGACTGAATGATTATTTGCACTGTATATATTCACATTGTAATTCTGCTTTTGTCCCCTAGGACTACAGATGGAAATTAGCTTGAAAAAGCTACAGTCTGGTACAAGCATCTTTGCTCACGAGCATAATGTAACTGTACATTGTCCTGATAAATAAATGAAATAATCTACCCATATGCAATCTCTGCTATATTTTAATGGAATTGACATGGTTGACAAGTTTTATGATAGAATTGCATTATGTGCGCACGTTTTCTAAAAAATTCCTGAAATTGACCCGTTTTTCGCTCTCTTTCAGTTTAGTCCATGGGGTGGCCAACTAGTCAGAGACCAAGAGTCGAAATTTTCAACCCTGATCCTGTGAAGAGCCACAAAGGCACCGACCATTCACGAGATCCAGGACGGTAGTTTAATGTGATTAAATTTAATGTGACCGTTATATTTAATCACAATAAACTATAACTTTATGCCTGGAGTTTTTCTTTTCTTTTCAATAATTGTATTAGATTTAATGGTTTTACTCCTCACCAAGATTGTATGTGGGGCCCTGCCCACTGAGCCCCCTGCTCTGGTTCGCCCCTGTTCGGACTGTGCAGAGAACGCACTCTAGGCTGCACAAAGTTCATAAACTTTAATCAGGAGCCTCTGGAGGATATCTGAGATTCTGGTTTATGTTGCATTTCTTAGTTACAGTACATGTGACAGAAAGGTCAATGACTTTGCGTATTTCCTCATTACGATGTCGCGCTTCGCATCATGCTTCATTAGAACTCGGCTTTTTCCCATTTACCTAATTTTGATCTTTTTCTGTGAATATGAGGCCAACTTTCATCAAATGAAGAGTAGGCTAATCAGAAACTTGAAAAGCACAGAAGCTGATCCCAGTGCCACAATCTGCCTGACTGTTTAACCTACATCCCGCTTTGAGTGAGGCTGCTGCACGGGCACCTTTTACACGCCGCCTCGAAAAGGAGAGATACGTATACAGACTCTCATTCATGTGTGTAGAGATGGGAAACAGGGTCTGTAGGACTATGGTTGGATTTTTGATCAAGATTCTAAAAGACTGTTACAGTTTATGGGAAAGATGTACCAATTCTTTTGCAAAGAGCCGCATTGTATTAAACATATCCAATCATGCAAAGAGCCGCACTCTGATTGGCCAAGAGCCGCATGCGCCTCGAGAGCCGCGTGTTCGCCACCCCTGGTTTAGTCAGTGGCGTAGCAAGGGTACCAAGAGGCCCCAAGCAAGAATGTCGGTAGGGGCCCTCTGGTGGCCGCTTGGTGTACTGCGCACTGGGAGAGAGGACGTCATTTGGGCAAGGTTGTCACCTGACAACTCCCATAATGCGGTTCTCTGCATTAGTTTCCCTCAGAACAGAAGGCTGAGGTTCTTTAGGTCATGAAGAGTGCTACAATAAACTGGTTTCACTATTAGAAATATAATCTGATGGAGCCGTGAGTAAAAGAGTCTGTCCACTGCTCATTATAAGTTAACATTAGGGAACGATGACTCACTAAAGCCTGCAGCAGGATGGAGATGAACAGCGCCACGGAGCATTGGTGAGAGATGATGTAACTGCATCACCAAAAACATTAGGAAGAGTGTGTATATCAAGCGTTTATTGCAGGATTCTGAATAACGGGTTGGTTCATGGGGGCCCTTGACTCTTGGGGGCCCCAGGCAGCTGCCTGCCTTGCCTTATGGCAAGCTACGCCTCTGAGTTTAGTCGCACTCAATGGTTGCACTACCGTGTTCACTGGAGGGGAAAAACCATCCTGGGCGGCCAACACTCAAAGACCCACTAACTGTTGAACCAGAAGTAGATAAACAATATTCTCACAAAAGACACAAGACTAAGCAGAGCCTTAGGTAATTTTAATTGGAAAGAATAGCACGGGGTGAAAGGGAGAGAAGAAAAGTAGGAAACATTTAGTAAGTTGTCGATGTTGGGATTGAGCCTATGACTCAGAGATAAGAACAGTGCTCCATGTAAATGGAAGCACAGAGAAAACACTAACCCACATCACCAGCTCTGCTCTGCACCTCGTGTTAGGCAAAAGAGAGCCAAAAGAGAGATGAACTATAGTTCAGTTTATCAGCAACAGCAGCATTAACAGGATGCAAGGCACAGATCTATCAAGGGCTATTATTTTCGTCCTGTCAGAGCTTATGCAAATTAGCCATGTGGTAGTTTGGTTTTTAAGTTGTTTCCAAATTGGCAAAACTGCAGCCCTAGGATACAACAACAGTCTGTACCTGTGGGAGCCGGGATTTGACCCGCCAACCTCTCATTGAACGATGCAGTCTATCATTTGAGCAATTGTTGCCCCAGGTAGAAGAAGATCTTTATTTATATAGCGGCTTTCACAGACATGGTCACAAAGTGCTTTACATGAGAGCATTGTACATTCACTCCATACTCAGTGGTGGTAAGCTACCTTAGTAGCTTCAATTTCCCCTGGGGGAGACTGACAGAAGCGCTGTCGCAACTGCACATATCTGCGCCAACGGTACCTCTGACCACCTCCATACATTCACACACATCATTCATCCTGGCCTATTGTACATGTTTTTAGTGGTAGGGGAAACCGGAGTACCCGGAGGAAACCTACGCAGACACGGGGAGGACATGCAAACTCCACACAGAAAGGCCCCGTCCAGGTGGGAATCGAACCCGGGACCTTCTAGCAGAAATCATAACTAACTGAGTTAGAGTACTTGTCAAGTGGTGCACGTACAGCACATAAACACACTGGTCCACAAAATATTAGCCCTTTGCATTGGAGCTTTTTCTAGACTGTAAAATGGATGCATTGAGTAGGGTTGGGACGATGGACGACGTGATGGATGACGATCACCACGATGGAGAGCAACCATCGTGATGCCACGCCCCCTCCTGTCAGAAACACGCGCTGATCTTCTGTGGGCCTTGTAAACCTCCAAGCTTTGCTGGGATTGCACTGTAAATTAAATCTTGAATATAGCTAATATACAGGCTAGTTTAAGTAGCCTACCAGAAGCCCGAAGACGATGATGTGTTAGCCGTAATTATTAAAATAAAGGCGCAGCGCTGCTCTATTTCAGACGCGCGGGGCTCTCTCTCTCTCTCTCTCTCTCTAAAAGTAGCTACTGTTTAACACCGCGTGGTTTTGCTTTGCTTTTCGTAAGGAAACTAAACAGTTTTAAAATGCCGCAATGGATATCACATCAGAGCCGAGAGCGCATGGGTTTGGATGTTTTCACGAAGGACGGAGAGACGAGAGAGAGGAGAGAAAGAGGCGTGGAGGAAGGCTACGAGCACACGGACCGAGCGGCGCGTGGAGCAGCTTCACCCACTGTTTCTTAAAGGATCTGTATCATGCTATTTTAGCCATTCCAAAGTAAAGTATAGGCATTTATATGATATATTCTACCTCTATCACTATGGAGTACTCATTTTTGAGAGAAATATAAGTATTTTTGGGGGGTATTTTCCCTACCTGGAAGACAAAACGCTTCGATTCAGTTAACTCCGCCCCTCTCTCCGCTCATTCCACATTTGCAGTATTATAAATATAAATATCGCTGCAAAAAGTTACTTCACATAATGCAGTTATAAGGAGTTGACATGTGCAACAGTTTCATAAATGGCTAACACACACGCTAACACGCGTTTTGATTGACTCACCGCTCAGTCTGGCTTCCCCATGAGATCGCATTGGTTATAAAAGTTAATCCACTTTAATTCTGGCCAAGGTTCACCAAGCATCCATCAGGTTGGTTGATATAGTAGCTGAATCCCGGAAAGAAATTCCAACGTCTGGCGAGTGCACTCTTCTTTAGGAAGGTCGAATAGTCCTGTTCATCTCGTAGCCAAACGCGCATCCGTGACTAGGGGTGTCACGATTTCAATTTTTTGAGTCATGATTATTGTGAGAGAAAATATTGCGATTTTACGATTATTCACGATTATCGACCGAATGAAAGGAAAGAACTGATATTTTTAGTTTTTGTCTTTGAAAAGCTTTTTAATACTTGAACTTGTAAACATTCACCGTTTCTAAAAATGAAAAATGCTTTAAGATTGTTTAAAATAAATAGGCCTACATTGAATAATAAAAACAATGTCAACTTTACTTCTTTATAATGACCATAATTATCATAATTATTTTACTATATATTATTATGCCACAGGCTAGGATAGGTTTCCTGTTCTCAAATGTTATGCTGCTGCTTAATTATTTGTCAGATGTTTTGATGAACAGAGAATGAAACGTGTTTACCAAATGACTAAGGAGACTCTTTTGAACAGCTGATTTCCACATGTGCGCGGTTTCACTTTCCTTTCTGTTACGCTGAAGCAGAGCGGAGCGCGTTAGCTTTTTGTTTACATCCTGAGCCAGTTGTGGCTATTTCCCAACATTTGGACAACTTTTTTGGGAATTATGCAGTTTGTTACCTTGACCTGGACATTTACAGCAAAGGATTATCTCCAAGATGTTGTTTATATTCGACGTAGCCGATATCAGCGCCTTTTGCTGCAACTTTCTGACGACAGGGTTTGCATAACGGATGTTCCATCGACAACAACAACGCTTTGGTCATGTTTTGGATCCTAAAGACGTCCCACTCTGCTGACTTCAAACGTTTTTGGGTGGATACAACACTGGAGAGCGTCCTTCTGCCGTGCTCAACAACCAGTGAGTTTTCGCTGTTTATGGCGAGCAGCGGCTCGTGCGTCAGCGTGAAAAATTTCTGCAGTAAACCGTGGCTTCTGAAATTCTTACGGAAAACCTACCGCGTCCTTTTATAATCGTGGTAATCGTAAAACCGGTTAATCTTGACATCCCTATCCGTGACATTATCGTTCGGTAAGAAAAAAGAACAGGCGGCGTCCAGAGTATGTTAGAAAGAGCTCAGTCTTCAAAAACAACACTTCTGCTGGGATCCATGGATCCTCCAGCCGTGGGTGCGCTTGATTAGCGTCGCGGGACAGCACAGAGCGTCGGAGAGTTGCTGCTTTTTTTTTTTTTTAATTAAAAAGCTTTTTTATAAATAAAATCAGGCCGTAAGGCATTACATTACAGACGTAGAGCACTTCCGTTCCTTTGTGACGACACAACAGAACAACTCAGTCGTTTACCAGGAGAGGGCGGAGCAGCTGCTCAGAGAGCAGGATTCAGGAGGATTACTTAGAACTGCGTGAATGAAGCCAAAAAACGCTCTGGGGGTGTTTTTGATAAGGAAATAGCATAACAACATGGCTAAAAACTCCAAAAAGTCGATTTTGCATGATATAGGACCTTTAAACATTACGTTAAAATTGAGCAAATGCAAATAATAAGCTCCGAATTACAGCTGTATTAGTGTGATAAGAGCCTTGTTATTGAGGAGCAGATGACGCTCTAAATAAGTCGAGTTTTAACGCATTTCTATTGCAAAATTCGTGTTCCATGACTCTGTTCAGATCATGTTTAGTTTAGATACATTTATCCTGCAATCTCACATTTTTCCTAACATAAATAATATGCAGCCTATATATATAGGCTATGTAAATGTCTTTAAAAAATGCTTATAATGAGAGATGAACGATATCATCGTCCATCACCATGGTTCACTGTAAACATCGTCAACTGCCAATTAAGGAGACATCGCCCAACCCTAGTATTGAGGAGCCAATAAAGCTTTCAAACGAGGTATAACACAACAAGTTTTTAAATCAGTGATGGTGACAAAGCTTTGGATGACCCAATATTTCTCTATATGAATATTCAGACGATATATCAGTCACACCTTGCATACAGGCTCTCAATTTTTTTGGTATCATCACTAATCAGCATTTAAGAAGATAAGAGATCCAAGGGTATACTTCAGTAACCTGGTAAAAGCCACATTGACATTACAATACGAATAATATTAGCACTAATATGATTGCTCATGTCTAAACTAATAGGTTGCGTTCACGATTTAGAATGTGATGATGTCATAATGTCAGGTGGAGGGCAGGGGCCAATACAACTCTATGGGAGAAATACAGCTTTTGTAAGAAATCTCAAAAAATGAAAATTAAATGATTTACCTCATCAGTATTTGACAATGATTGGATTCACAAACCCGCTGTGTTATTTTCATGGCTGAAAGTTCTGAAGGGTGGATGAACTTTTGGTGCAGTAAATGCTGCCGATTGGCTCAAGCAGGCCTGGTTTTGTTTTTAGTTGTATTCTTTTCTTTTCTTGCACTTTTTTTTTCTTTGACTTTTTTTCTTCTTATGAACAAGATCAAATCATTTGTCACTGAACAAATCTAATAAACTTCTCTCACCTGTAATTAAAATAGTTGAGTTATTTGCCTGAGTTATTTCAGGATGGACCTATTGGTTAATGTGCATGTCCTGGTTTGAGTGAGGCACTGTATGCTAATTTTACGGTTGTACCTTTGTTATTTGATTGTGTGGTATAAGGATAAGATTTAATCAATAAGTGCAGTGTGTGAAAACCCCGTTTAGACCAGTCAGGCAAGGACTAGACTAGACGACATCACTGTGCCACCTCATCCAATCAGATGATATCATTCGGCAGAACTTTTGAGGTTGTATTGTTTGGCTTGTTGCTACATGCGCACTGCGCAGTTTTAATTTTGATATTCTAAAATTTCCTAACACTACATCTCAGTGCGACTTTCACAAGTTAGTTTAATTTTTTTGCACTTTGGTTGATGTTTCTCCGATTGGTTAATCCAACCATCAATAACAGCCCTTACACCTCGCAGAGTAACACCAGGGCTGTGTTTCTAAGTATGCAGTCTCCGTTATGGCGTTAGATTTACGCCCTAAGTCCACACACCCAAGAAATAGACATACGAGCAGTTCATTTTAATTGACACTAGAGCCGGATAACGTTTTTTCCCCCGATACCACTACTTTAACGATACCTAGGGCTGCAACTATCGATTATTTTAGTAATCGATTCATCGGATAAGTATTTTATTTATATTGAAAAACTAAATTTCATGACTTTAGAGCAGAATATAAGAGGAGAAAAAACATAGTTTTAAACAAAGAATTTTTCTGCTAGAAATAACATAATTTATTCTTCATTTCTTATCAGTTTTTCCCAAAAGCAGCAACATTTCACTCTCATAAAGAGACACCTGTCCTTATGTCCATGATGAGGAGAGAGAGCAGCTTCATAGTGTCTTTTATATCAGTACTTTTACTCTTATTCAAGTGGTGTAGGTCCTGACTGGAGACAATCTTGATATGTTCTGCTGAAGCTCAGGTGATTCATTTCTTTCCCATGATCTCAACCAGAGGGGTTTCCTAAAAGAGGGAAAACATTATAATTATTTTTGTCATAGTATTGCCATAGAGCAGGGAATAATGTGTCAGTTTGCATGGTTCATAAATGTATTTGTTGTGAGCAATGAAAGGATGGATATGAGAAACTTTTAAGTACAGGTGAAAAAGTATGACTGTGTTGAGAGTTTATTCTGCTTTTGAAATAGTGTGACCACCTCAAATAGTTTAAACAGAGACCAGTGGGACAATTTGGCAGAACTTTGAAGTACAGATGAATTAGTTTTTTGTTTTTTTATAGATCAGGCAGGTTCATCCCACTAAAGAACGACACACACCTTTTCATCATTACAGCTTATATAACACTGGGCTAGCAACAGATCGCAATATATTAATAAATATAAAAATAATAATAAAAAAAAATCATGAGGTAGGCTTCAATGAAAAAGTGGGACATTTTAAGCACCAGGAGGGACAGAGAACGACATGGCTTTGCAGTGCAACCAAAAGAGGGACAGGTGGTCACTATTTAGATCTGTGGTTTATTTATCTTAATTAGCGCAAAAAACTGTGCAGCAAGGGAGAAGTAGATACAGTAAAATATGAAAGTCTGCGTTTGGTGAGGAGGGAAAGGAGATAAGTTCGCCATCATACTTTACCTTATGTCACACTTTGAACGGTGGGTGAATGTGTAGATCGTCCGTCCTGATGGTAAATCATCATTGAAGCAGCTTGTTGTTGTAGTGCGATAGCGGGGAGAGCCATGTCCTTTCGCCTCGTTAGCCTCCACAGAATGACCTTGGCTGGAGGATTCACCTATTATACATGTTCTTAGTGGTAGGGGGAAACCGGAGTACTAACCTACGCAGACACAGGGAGAACATGCAAACTCCACACAGAAAGGCTGCGTCATGGTTGGAATCGAACCTGGGACCTTCTAGCTGTGAAGCGGAAGCGCTAAGTGGCGCACTTTTATTTTGCACAGAATAACCTTCTCTGTCAAGTTGATCAACATTAGTCAAAGTAGAATACTTAAACTATTGTCTATCGTCACCTGCAGTTGTGTATAAGATTAAAGGATTCCAGGTGATCTAATGATCAGCGAAACGTTTTGATCAAACGTAACAACCTGTACATTAAATTATGCAAATATAACAATAACTCTAGACACGGATGGCTCACAGTCATAGTGAGGACAAGTCTCTTGGGGCCTAAAAGCTGGCCGATCTCAGGGACTGTTGCATGGCTATCTGCATGAACACACACAACACACACTAGCACGGAGGCCTCCTTCAGCCTTCATGACCCACAGGGATCACAGGAGAAGATTTGATGTTAAGATAATATAGATTCCAAAGGCTTCAGTCAAAAAGAAGTGACAAATCTTCAGGCAAAGATAAATTAATTGAATTTCAGCATAAACGCTAAATGCAGTTGCTACTGGAGGCTTTAAGTTAAGAGGTTAGGAGTAGAACAACAATATTTGTTGTAGGCAAAAAATAAATAAAAAAATACCCCAAAAAATACACTTAAGAATATTGTATTGTGAAACACTGACTGCAAGACACTGTTGTGCATTGTACAATAATACCATCAACAATAACAAACAAGTCTTATTTCAGCATTTTGGCAAAGTCAAATATCTGTCAGCAGGACGCAATTTAGCCAAAGGGATATTAATGCTGATTTCTTCTCACAAAATCAGGTGCAAATATAAACATATAGGTTGTCATTATTGGTTATTCGTAGGGATGTAATGATACGTTGTATTTTTTACCATGATACATATCAATGTAAGGCCAAACGATCGATGTAAAGCGATACATTGTTTGGGTTTTTATAGCGATACAGTAGATACGATATTCTGATACTGTATTATTGAAAGCACAACCTTTTGATAATTCTCCAATTGAAAATGGATGGAGGACACAAATGGGAATGTTTGTTTTTGATCATGTAATTCCAGGCATATATCTTGAAATGCCACAATGCCAGTGAAACTGCTGTCACAAAGAAAAATGCAGAAGCAAATGATTTGAATTGCACAGGTGGATATGGACGCCATGGGACTGGGAGTATTGGTCAAAACAGTTGATGATACTTGTGACTAGAATTAAGTTAAATCATGTATTGATTAAAAAAATAATCCTTTAATGTATTTTGTATTTTTACTTTTACTATTTCTGAGTGGCAAAGTTTCTATGCGCTGCGTTCTCTTTTTATTGTATTATTGGACACAAATTAAATTCTATATGTCATCTTTAATGTATAACGATGACAGTTTGTACACAGCATTAGGTTGATTAAAGGAAGTAGATGGAAGTTGCCATCTTTAGGTCTTACGGGTAACTGCAGTCTCTACGTTAAGCTCATGCATGACAGTGCAGGCTTTTAGTTGTGGTGAATAGGTCTGGGTTCTACACATTAGGACATTGCTGGAGCATGTACGGTGTGGAAAATAGATCATTTTTTAAACCTATAAGACCCAGGTTTCCTATGAGTTGCTAGTATCATGTCAAACCACACATTCAATGCCAATTTCATTAGAACATTTTATTGTATATTGAAGTTATTTCATTTTACTAGGGCTGAAACAACTAATCAACTAGTCGACAACTATTTTAGTAATCGATGAATCGTTTTCTAGTAAACACAGACTCAAATAGAGCAAAAATGAAATGAAAATTTAGTATTTTTTATGAAAACCTACTTTGTTTTTCAAGTTAGGGTCTGTAGTGTTTTGTACATTGAAAATGTCATAAATATTTGTGTGTGTCTCATCCAATCAGAAGCAGAATAAGCACCAAGAGCCTCAAACAAACATTCATTATAAGTTTACTCCATCAACACATCCTCAAACGATGCCACTTTAGCTTTATGTGATACATTTTCATACACCATTCACAGCCAAGTGATTAATCAATTAGCGAAAAAGAGAGGCTGAGGCACAAATTTGCAGATACAATTTTTAATAGCGTAACCGACGCGTTTCGACTTGATGAGTCTTCATCAGGGTAAGTACTATCACAGGTGTGTGAACCCCATTTAAAACAGGGGGGGTCTCACATGACCAATCACGTGACATACAATAACCAATTTCCAAACTGCGACCCAGGCAGTCAAAAAACGCAGAATATTATCTACAACTAATGTATAGCTGCGGTATTTACACATCATAGAAATGTTACAGATCAAATCAAATAAGCAGAGAAGTAGTATACCTGTACATTGTATAATGTATGTCAATGTATTGGAAATTGGTTATTCTATGTCACGTGATTGGTCATGTGAGACCCCCCCCCCACCCCTCCGTTTTAAATGGGGCTCACACACCTGTGACGGTACTTACCCTGATGAAGGAGTCGGTTACGCTATTAAGCTTATCTTTTTCGCTAATTGTTATGCCTGGCCCTACAAGCTTGAAGAGCACCTGTTTTGTAAGTGTATTTGCTATCTGCTATCTTCTAGCATTTACCATCCGACCATGGTGATCCAGCGAGCACCCTGCCTCTTTTTCCTCCTGATTAATCAATTAATCGATATAATAATCGGTAGATTCTTCGATTACCAAATAATCGTTAGTTGCAGCCCTACATTTTACATGACAGACTTTGACAAGCGTTCAGATGCTCCGTGTGAATGAATGAAAGATTGTCTTCTTGTGTGATTTATGTGTGCAGAGATAAACTGAATTTCCTTCGGGATTAATAAAGTATAGTGTATCGTATCATAGACAGTACAATAACATAGCTGAAAATGCAACTTGTGGTAAACATTCTTCAATAAAAAACAAAGCAATAGACTCAACATAATTAACATAAAAACATGGTTGCCAACACCTAACATCCCAGAAACACAAGAGTGATTTCTAAGCCCTTTTTCAGATTTTTTTTCACTAGACTATATATGAACTTTCCTCCTGCCTGTCATTTAAAGCCAAGAGAACAACTGGTTAATGCAACTTTGTCTTTGTCTGTCTTGGACTATGGTGACATATTGTATATGAACTCCACCTCTCAGTGTCTTCATGTCATATATAGAATATATCATGGTGCCCTGCAATTTATTACCACCCTGAAGTCTCTCACTCATCACTGTCTGCTTTATTCTCAGGTTGGCTGGTTTTCTCTTTCTTTGCGCAGTTGGATCCATTGGAATACTTTTGTCTATAAGTCTGTGTTGGGAATCCTTCCTTCATATATGTGCACTTATCTACAAAAACTTATCTACGGGTACATACAGTATCGCTTACGCTCACAGGACCCGTTTTTAATGTCCGTGCCGAGAGTCTGCACTGAGCAGGGCAGAAAGGCTTTTAACTTTGCTGCACCATCTGCATGGAATCTGCTTCAGGATGAACTGCAGCTTAAAAGAATATGTGTCTTGTGCTCAATTTAAATGTATCTTAATGGATATCGTAAAACAAAAATCATTTGTCAATGTTTTAATGGAAATGATCCTAAAATGTGTGTTGATATGTATATGTAATTGTTTATTTTTGTGTTGCTGCCTCTTGGCACAGGGCACTCTTGTAAAAGATTTTTGATCTCAATGAGTTTTTTTTCCTGGTTAAATAAAGGTTTGAGTGAAAGAAAAACTTTGTTTTCTTTCATTCAAACTTTATTTATGCCCTTTATTTATGCCCTTTCTGTTCTAGCAAGC
This sequence comes from Neogobius melanostomus, assembly GCA_007210695.1. Taxonomy (NCBI): domain Eukaryota; kingdom Metazoa; phylum Chordata; class Actinopteri; order Gobiiformes; family Gobiidae; genus Neogobius; species Neogobius melanostomus. The sequence goes on along the minus strand of VHKM01000221.1, from coordinate 1,814,458 downwards.
TTGAAATATCATAGCTCCACAGCACAGTGGGATGCCACTACTGAGACAGGTCTTTGCATGTCCTCAGTCAGACTATTCCAGGCAGCTGCATGTAAAGGTCTGAACCTGCCGGTTTAAAAAAAGAATAGTATTGGCAAACACTTGTTCTTAAAAAAGAACAAAACAAGACATGCACACTTAAGGTTGTGTATGTATAAGCGCTCAGTCGTACAAGAGTTGTTCATCTTCGATAAAGGTTCTTGAGTTAACTTCTACTCTGTAGTTGACATGTAGGACGTTTTTGCCTCTCATCCAAAAGGCTTCGTCAGCGACACTCAAGAACCTTAATTGAAGATAAAGGTGATGAAGTTACAACACTTCACCACATTTCCACACATCCTTTTTTATATAATGCACTCTGCTCATCAGAAGAATTCACAACCAAAAGGGAGGAACACTGAACATTTGATAAATGGCATACATCTAGGATTATTCTAAAAGCAAGAATAATACATAGTAATTGTTTTGTAAAACAAAGTTTTCATAAAAGCTCCATAAACTGTACAGCAGCCATTCCCAAAGTCCGGAACATCGCGGCCCCCTTGTCGATCCGAAATTCTCTCGGGGCCCCCCAATAGAAAATAATTTATCCTATTCATTGGAATTTTATTATTGTTTTAAAATTACATAAAAAGCAACATCTAGCAATGAGTGGGGTTTAAAACTGGTTTCAAGTAATACATTTTAGCGAATAAATGTATTTTTCCTTTTAAAATATATATTTTTTCAATGTACTTGTTTTCTAGACAAGCTTTTTGGGGCCCCCTATAGTGTCTCCAAGGCCCCCAGGGGGCCCCGGACCCCACTTTGGGAACCAATGCTGTAGAGAAATACTGAAATCAATTTTGTATTACACAAAATATCCAAGTCTAACTCTAATTTCTGATTCAATAATATACTTTATACGAGGGGTCTCCAACTAAAGTAAGAGAGTGCAGCTAAAAAATAAATAAATAAATAAAATCACAGTGCAGAAATGCACATGGTGATTTCTAATTGGGTGATGCCAGTCACATGATATTACCCACAATACATTTCCACAGTTTGAACAGTGTGAAAAGTTCAGCAGTCACTGCGGTCATATGACGAAGGAAAAGTCGAATCTCTCACCTATTCAGGTTAACAAGTGCACATGTTTTTAATCATATGCCACATTTACAATCATTATGCACAACTGCAAATCAGACTAATGGAATACGTTACAAAAAGAACATTTTAAGGCAAGAATTCAGTTTTCTGTAACTAAATACAATTCTATGTTCATGGTCAGCCACAGCCTATAGAACAAAAATAAGGGGGTTAGTGATTTAGTTCCCAAAGGTAAAAATGCAACATTTAACTCTACTCTAAAACCTACATAAGCGCTGTATTTCGTCAAAGACCTCGCAGCAGCGAACAGCCTCATCTTCCCAAGAATATATTTATTCAATTCAATTCCAGGGAGCATTTGTTGCGTACACCTGTCCATGCGCCTTTCATGACGGAGAACACTCGCTCCGAGTATGCATTGCTCACAGGGATAGCGCAGACAAGGACAATGGAACATGGACCGGGTCTTTACACTTGGGCCAAAGTTCACCAACAGAGCTGCTCTCCGTGTCCAAGTGCTTTAAACATTCTTCAGAGCGGAGTTTCCATTGTAGAGCTCGTCCAGATCAAGCTCCTCTTCCATTTTAAGAATGCACACAGCATCTTTGAGTGTACAGTAGCTGATCTCTTTAGATTTTTAATATGCAAACACTGTGCACTTGTACAGATATCCCGTTTGGAGAAACTGAACCACTTCTCCAGTAATTGAAGGTCCGGCATCCACGGGCCGAGCACTTTCGACATTCTGAATATTTTTTTGGACAATTTAGGTCGAATTTGGATTCGGACGGGAACTTGGATTTCGGGACTGTCCCAAATTTTTCGGGACGTATCGTCATCCTACCAACCGATCACATGAAAACATAAAATAAGCACCAATAAAGTCACTAAAACCACCAACTACATATAAAGCGACCTTTTAAGCTGTGCTTGTTGAATTTATATTTTATTACACAATTCTCTTCCACAAAGAACCGCAGCCTGTCGTAGCATAGTGTCATAACATTAGCCACCGACTGCCAATAGGCCTCTTTAGTAGTGTTAACGTTTAGGTGGATTTGAGCTTAATCACTGGGGGGAACCATAGACTGTAAAAAATAATAGACAACATCTGCTCACTCCTCCCCGTTTGCATTAATAAATACGTTCGACAGGGAATATTGTGGCTTCTTGCGATACAGATGTTGCATATTTCATACAATTAGATACATCTTTTATTCAAACCTCAGCTCAAACAAAAACAAATGCTTTCATCAAGTCTCATTTAACGCACAAAGTCATTTGGAGCCAAACTCCCAAATTAGGTAATGTTTGAGCCAAAGAAACGGCCGTGAACCTGTCGATTATAAAGTCCCATGACACCCTATCTTCTACAATAAAATATTGTATGTATTTATTATGGAAACAAAATGTAAAACATTGGAGCAATCATGTTCGCTTGTGCTTTTGTCTATGCACAGACATTAGACTTCAAAGTTTGTGTAGATATTTTTGTTGTTGTTGGGTATGACTGTAATTCAACTCAAAATTTGATTAATTGCACAGTCCTAAGTTGCATTCACATGATATCATAACAGCCTATTTAACTTATGCATATGATGTCACAGCATAGCAACAGCAGACAATTGTCACCGTATTACTTGCTTTTACATTGGTCAGAAAAAAAAAATCATGTGAGTGCAATAGTTTCATATTGAGTTAAAGGTCAGGTCAGAAGTGCATTAGATTTTTACAATTTAACCTTTTTTTTTACCTCATGTTTAATATATCGGTAATTACCGAGCCTTTATGTCACAAGATTCATATGACAGTTTTGTGAACATACTATAATCCAATTCAAGATTTGTGAATTTAGAAATATAGGCTCCACCTCTACATTTATTTATTTCTGTATTTGGTTGGGACAGGGCATTAACATACATGGGTCTAATGCATGTAAACACGCCATGCCGGATTGTGGCCTTAGGCTAATTTGCATCCGTTGTCCCCCAGTTACACTCTAAAACACACTTTCATTTGTACTGGCCAATTGTACATGTTTTTTTGTGGTAGGGGAAACCGAAGTACCCGGAGGAAACAACATAGTCAGCAAGTGCCTGAAGTTGATATTGTTCTTACCGTGTACAGCAAAAACGTTACAGGGCTGGGTCCCATGGCGTGTAGACTCCTTCTTCCCACCCTTGATAAAAGCTGGAAGACTGGGTCTCCTCTGGTCCCCTACAAATTTTCCCGGCTGCTGCCCCATAAGGGCAGGATGCCAGGCCGCAGCCCGGACTCTCCAAGATGGATGGTGTACTTCAATTCCCAAAAGTGTTTTGACAGAGGGGATGGGACAAAACAGGTTGAGTCCCTGTTCACAACCCAATTTGAGGGAAAGTCTCGCAGATCCGTAGCACCCAGGTGTGTTAAAGGTATTCATTCATTGAAACAACTTGAATGACGTGTGATCAAAAGACACATGAACTTCCAGAACATCTGTAGGAAAAAAGACCAAGTACACAGACAAGTTAATATCTATGTTTACACGTATTACATAGTTAATTTCGGTCAATAAAATAAGGTATTTGTTTGCTGTGTTTAATTCTAACGCATTAGAAGGGTATATTGAGTTTTGAACTAAGTTACCAACTCTAATATGGTTTATGTGCCCAAGATTATAGCAAAGCCATAAGCAAACATTACAGTGAAGTGCTAACTTATGTTAATCCCAACTTTCCTCCTACAAGTTTTTTTTTCAACTAAGCGGGCGGGCATTTGGACGTAATAGGGCGTGGGTATGTGAACCCATTGTAGTCGTTTAAAGACAACTATGGAAATACATACTATTATTTTTACCATTAAATCGTAGGGACCGATGGTTAGCCGCCGTCCTCCAGCTAATGCTTAAAGTAGCCATGAGAGCTAACTCTCGATGCACATCGAGTTGTCAACTATCGGCTTTGGTATAGCGTCCGAAATGATGATTCTCTTCGTCTAGACCAGTGACGACTTGTAAAACAAATTCCCTTCAGTTGTTGCATGGATGAATCAGTATTTTCCTAAATGAAAGGTTTCTCAAACTTCCGCGTCAACTCTTCGTCTTGCTGAGTTTCTTCCTTGGTGGTGGTGGTACCCGACTAAAGGCACTTCAATCAAGGAGGCGTAGAGATTTAAGAATTTTCGCTAACGAAACCTCAGAACCTGGAAATACTTTTCCCTGATCACATTCTTCGAGTTTTTCGTACCACTTCCTTTTTGTATGTAATCATTATTTGTTTCACATAGATATCGGTGCCATAAACTTTGCCCGAATAGAAAGTAGTTTCGCTGGGGCCGCCATACTTCCATACGCAAGGTGGTTTACAGAAATATGTGGGTGGGACAACGTGTGACGTTTAGTTCGTGCGTGGGCTAGCAGCCTTTCAAGCCCTAAAGATGAAGGATTTACTATCAGATATAGATATAGATAATATACATACATACATATGTAGATAATCTAATTATTTAAATTGCTGAGGGATAAATAAAAATAGACATTGCAACATATTTGCATTTTATTTAGTTAAACATTTTTCATCGATGACAAAAACAGCATTTCACCAGTAAAAAAAAAAAGAAAGAAAAAAAAAGTCCACTGTAAGTAAACTCTAGCTTTCATGTTCCAAAAGCTTCTGCTGTGTCAACAATACAATCTCCTCCATTACTTCAGGTTTAAGGATGTCTTTCACCTGTTGAGAAGTAAAAGATCCATTGAATACAATAAAAAAAAAACATCCATGACAAATGTGTACAGCTGCAAATCAACATCAACGTTATTCCCACCTGGTGCTGAAGTGAGGATTCATAGCAATAAAGGACACTAGTGTCATAAAGAAGAACTTTATGTGCAGCCATAGCGAGAAGACAGTTCCTCAATCTTGAAATCACCTCTCTATCTGGGAGGCTAACTGGCTATAATGACAAGAAATAAAAAATGTAAAATAATGTTATTTGTGATTATTGTCTTAAAAGTCAGTGCATTGGATTTCGATACTTCAATTTAGATAAATAAACATTACACACATTCTATACCTACAGTAGATAGGAAATAATAATGACAAGAACACCTCTAAACTGGTATAGAAACCTCCAGCTTCCTCTTCCTGTTGTGCCGGAGTGGGGTAGAGCCAGACAAAACCATTGTTTCCAAGTATAATGGATGCGCCACATGGCAGGTTGTGAAAATGTGTCTTCTGCCTTTTAATCAAAGAGGGCGAAAGCTGCACTAATACACCTTGACCAAGCTGATAAACGGAGAAGAAACATTTATTGAAAACATTTTTTTATTTTATATTCCTAATAATAATAATAATAATAATAATAAAATAATAAGACTATAACTTACTTTTCCATATTTTAAACTTCTTGTGTGAAGTGATAATGCTCCGTCAGAGAAAACTGACTGAACCTCTGCCTAGAGTGATAGTGACATGCAACAAACTGCTATTATTAACAATAAACTGAGACATAATTTGAGCCAATATTTGCATTTGTTAACAAATGAACAATAGTTCAAGCTCTTGCCATAAGAAATGCAGTGCTCTATAAGGGTAAAATGATTACATTTCTATTATTCTTTTCTGCATCTACTGGACAGACAGAGCTTTGCATCATTAAGGGGGTTAAAGGTCCCTGTGATCAACAGGATGCACTGGAGGAGCTAGTATGCTGCTGACCTCCTGATCAGGGGCAAACACTGTACAAACTACTGCCCCCAATTACGAAGACAGAAGAAGTCTAGTCAAGCTGACCATCTAACACTTGTTAGATATAGAGAAAACAAAATAAAGCAAGATGCAAAAGGAAGTTAAATTTTGCCAAAGAAATATAAAAAATTAGTTAAACATATTGGCTTCAAATATTGGCAATGCTTATTGGTTGGGCTTTAGATAAAAATAAATAGGCCTACTATAAAGACAAGTTGTACAACGATTTCTAAATCTTAAAAAAAAATAAAAAATAAACAATACACTGATAAGATCTCCTTCTTGAAGATATTCTCTCATGGTGAGTTCATCTTCTGCAGACCTTCGTCTCTAAAAATAACAACAAACATTTAAGAATTAAAAAGATAAAAAAGTAAAAAAGTACTTAAAAGCCTTAATTAAAATTATAGTCGCACCAACTCTCCACCAGGCAGATTTACTGATGACAGCAAGAGGACAGAGTCCAACCGGGAGTTTGTCTCCACTTTCCACCGCTTCTGTTGAACCTTATGAATACAGAGCAGAAGTATTACATGTAGATGGACATTGCAAATCACACAGGGACATAAAACAATCAATACCTCTGTGATTCTGCCAACAATCACATCTCCAACCTCCCCATTAAATCTGTAAAACACACAATAAGCATACGTACGTACTCGATCATAAAGGTTCTACTTGGTAACAATTGTGAACAACACGTCTCTAACTAATGAGGAGTATATGACTTATAAAAAGAAACCAACATTTAACAGCTCACCTGGTTTTTAGAGGGCTGACGCATATCAGCTTGTCTACTCGCTGCACCTTTCCAGCGACGGACGCAGTCAACTTCTCTTCGTCAACATAGGTACCATGGCCTCTAAAAGCGCAACAAACAAAAAAAAACATCGACGATCCACCATAAAGAATTGGTAATTTGACAGTAATGTAAAGTAGCAAAGAGGCAGCGCCGAGAGAGAGAACCGATTGCAAAGAACGAGCCTAGAAGACTAAAGAGGCTATAACCTATACAGTACGTAGTTTACATATCTCATCTACCTCATGAATCCCGTATCCAAAGTGATCACATCGCCTGGCACAACCAGATCTTTCCGATCAAAAGAAGGAACTGATAAAATCACTGGTTTTCGTGCAATTGGTAGTCTCATGTCAGCAGCCATGCTTGCTTATGGCGGTTCTCTTCTTCGTGTAGTTCTATGGCAGCTACAGAAGGTTCCACCGCCTACTACTGTGTTGGAGTGATAACCGGTCAAGGGAAATGTTTTATCTATGGGAAAAACACGCCCCTGCCTTACTTTGTCCATTTGAAATAGTTATTTTAATAAATCGTGTTGTACGATGAATAGAGTGATATGTGCGTGGTCACTGACGATTCCAAGGCCTATACTGTTAGAATTTATGTAGTAGGCCTATGTGGGAGATAAGACATAAGATGGTATAGCCTGCCCTACTTAGATTAGAAAATGAATGCGCAGGTTCTCAAACTTCCAAAACAATTCATAAAAATAACAAAACAAAACAACAAATACAACAACAACAACAATAACAATGAAGCGCTTTTTATCAAAGCCCGTGACCAGACTTCACCACTAGGTGTCAATGTTTAGCCAAGACAAATCTGCTCAGCGCTTTTATAAAAAGAATTGTGTTACAGACATGTCACGATACCATTGATATACTACATGTTATTTACAGAACTCAGTCATTTCATTATATTTCATGTGTCAAATCTGTTCAGTGCATTCAATAACCGAGCGATGACGTTCATGTCAACAGGAAGCGAGTCTTGTTTGGAGCCAATCAGCGCTGGGATTGACAGTCCTTGTAAAGATGGCGTCGGCGAGGGGCAGGGGAGCAAACGCTGGACGCTTCAACATTATTAAACGTCGCTGGCACATATTGTGCTGTATTTGACAGACGGAGTCTGTGTTTAATCTGTTTTTGTTGGTCTGGAGATCCAAATTGTTCCGTTTTTTCTTGTAACGGCTTATTTATTTTATTTTCGCTTGTATGGCCATTTTGGCTGCTCGTTAGCTTCAACCAACTTGGAAAAGCAAACGCTAGCCCGGCTTAGCAGCGGCTGTTTTGGAATCTCTCTTCATGGAGCGATATCTCTCGTAGAGTGGATTTAAGTTTTTGCAACACGAAAACAACAGCATATGTGTCTATTGTAATCGAGGTGTGCTAGTTCTCTGGCACTGCGACGCTGTTTTGGAGTGTCACGGTGGAGTGAGTCGTCATGTATTTCCTAACCGGCTGGCCCCGGAGGCTGCTCTGTCCGCTGAAGAGCGGGGAAGAACCCTTCTGCATCCAGCCCAGCTCCCAACGCTTGTACTTCGCTGTGCTCTCGGAGACTCAGCTGAGCGTCTGGTTTAGTCGGGTAGGTGGCTCCAGCTTCAACCATCAACTACATCAAACCTAACCCTAACCCACTGCTAAGAATCTGACTATTTTGACTTAAGCATGGTAGATTGGTGTAAAATTCTCATAGTCGACCCCTCAATAGCATAAATAGGCGTTTCTAGTTCAAAGGATGAAGGCTGCACATTTTCCTTAAGCCTACCTCGCAACAACAGCATCTCTACACAGTGCATATTTTCCCAGAACCCCCAGATGATTGTATCTCAGTTTGAGCCGAGCACACGGGCCGTTGTCTACTCTTTTGTTATGAGTCTCTCTCTATATATCATAGATAATATCTATCTTTTAGAGTTATTGCTTTTTTGTTATTGAAATGGCGCATTACGCTATGTTTTGAGTGCCAATCATTATCCCAGAAATTAACATTTCCAATTGTGAGTGTATTTTAGCCATAAGTGTAAGTTTTAATTTAATACTAGAAAGAAACTGGTTGCATTGATTTTATTGCTTTAGCACTGTTCTTTACCCTAAGCCACAGTTGTTTCAAAAATAGGAAGATGTTGGTCATATGTACTTGGCACAGTGTCCTTCTCTTGCGTAATTCTTTGACCTCACATTTTTGTTATGCTCACCATGAGCCCCACACCTTATGTGGAAAGAGATATGTTGGTGTAGCATGCACGCTACATGTGATGATATGATGCATCGGATTAAATATTTGCAATGTTTTCTGTGTTTTTTACAAACAACTTAATTTAGCATGAGCATGAGTTGAACAGGATCTACATTCTCTCCTAGTTTCTTTTGTCATATGGAGCCAAAACACACACTGCATCACTGATGGTGTTTTATTTCTTTTGATGAACATCTTTACTTTGTTGATCCAAGTCTTTACTATAAGAATCTCGACCTCAGGAAAGTGACACTACTTAAGTCACTTTATGAAGTAAATTTATGAAAATGGTTGTTACACTGATAAAAGCTACTTTGAAATGGCCATTGACACAGGTTGTTGCATATAGCCTGCAGTAAAATGTATGATACACATAGCACCGTTGAGTTGTCTACGCAGGTGTTCCTCTGAACACTTGGCTCCTTTCTCTCTGCATCATGTTCATTACTTGTGGCTCTGCCTCTACTCTCGACTCTACATATTATGTGTCCTATCATCATTCAAATAAGTGAAAATGTTATCATCCCTGGCTGTTTGACATACTGGAGGAATAATCTCTCCAACACATTAAAATGCAAAATTAGTGCAATTTGAAGGCGATGAGCCATTATTCCAGGCTATCATTGTAAATGAGAATTGGTTCTCATCGACTTACCTGGTAAATGAAGAATAGATAAATTTGACTTATATCTTTACCAGATCATATCGCTGTGGTCACTGGTTGCATGTGAATGAAATACACATTGTTTGAAAGCTTAATGATGATGATTAGTCTTATAACGCTTTTCCAGACGCTCAAAGTTGCCGTACAAGAATTCAAAGTGTTTGTTTCCAAGTTAAACGGCTCCACACTAAACTACTGAGTAAAAATGCTGTGTTTAAGTTTTTCCCGCATGCTTCCCCTCTGCAACACCACCCTGGCCAACCGCCCATGGCATTCACATCACTGTAGTCTCCTGTACAATCAGTGCAAGTGATTGGTCATGTTATATTCTTTACAAAAGTCTTAAATTGAACAGATTTATGTGTTCCATAAAATATATACAGTGCCTCTCGAAAGTACTAATACACCTTGAACTTTTGCACATTTTGTCATGTTTACAACCCTAAATGTAAAGATCTTATTTAGAATTTTTTACTGAAAGTTCACACACAAGTAACAGACAACTGTGAAGTGAAAGCAAAATGATACATGATTCTGTTATTTTCAAAAAATAGAAAAAGAAAAGCGTGCATAAGTATTCATACAGCATTTTCTGAGTGCATTAAATTGCCTTTATAACATTCCTAATGACTGCAGAAAGTTCACACCTTGTCCTAACCATTAAATACAGTCCACCTGTGTGTAATCTACTCTCAGTATAATTCCAGCTGTTCTGTGAGGGCCTCAGAGCTATGGTCAGAGTGTATTGGTCACTAAACAACATCATGAAGGTAAGGAGCACACCAGAGAGGTCAGGGATAAAGCTGTGGAGAAGTTTAAAGCAGCGTTAAGTTATACAAAGATTTCCCAAGATTTGAACATCTCACGGAGCACTGTTCAATCCATCATTGGAAATGGAAAGAGTTTAGCACCACTGAGAACTTACCAAGACACGGGCGTCCACCTAAACTAACAGACCGAACAAGGAGAGCACTGGTCAGAAATGCAACCAAGTGCCCCAAGATAACTCTGGAGGAGCTGCGACGTACTGCCTCTGAGCTGGGGGAATCTGTACATGGGACAACTAGAGTCGTACTCTACACAAATCTGGCCTTCATGAACGAGTGGCAAGAAAAAGCCATTATTGAAAGGAGGCCATAAGAAATCCTGTTTGAAGTTTGCTAGAAGTCCTATGGAGGACACAGCTACCATGTGGAAGAAGGTGCTTTGGTCAGATGAGACAAAATTGAACTTTTTGACCCAAATCCAAAAGTTATGTATGGCACAAACCTAACACTGCTCATCGTCCTGAGTGAACCATCCCCAGTGTCAAATATGGTGGGGGGAGCATCATGCTATGGGGCTGCTTTTCCTCATCGGGGACTGGGAAGATTGTAAGAATAGTTGGGAAGATGGATGGAGCCAAATACAGAGACATTTTGGAGGAAAACCTGCTGGAGTCAGCAAGAGAATTGAGGCTGGGGCGGAGATTCACCTTCCAGCAGGACAATGACCCTAAACACAAAGCTAAATCTACAATGGAATGGTTTAAAACATACATTAATGTGTTAGAATGGCCCAGTCAAAGTCCTGACCTAAATCCAATTGAAAATCTGTGGATAGACCTGAAAACTGCTGTTCACAAACGCTCTCCTTCTAATTTGACAGAGCTTGAGTTGTTTTGTAAAGAGGAATGGGCTAAAATGTCAGTCTCTAGATGTGCAAACCTTGTAGAGTCATACCCCAGAAGACTTGCTGCTGTTATTGCAGTGAAAGGGGGTCCACAAAGTATTAAGTCATGCTGTATGAATACTTGCGAACACCCGACTTTTTGGTTTTCTATTTTTTGAAAAATAACAGAATCATGTATCATTTTGCTTTCACTTCACAGTTGTCTGTTACTTGTGTGTGAACTTTCAGTTAAAAATTCAAAATAAAATCTTTATGTTTATGGTTGTAAACATGACAAAATGTACAAAAGTTCAAGGTGTATTAGTACTTTCGAGAGGCATTGTATAGGAGGAATATTTAGAAATGGATATTACGGTTTTTTTTCTTTTTCTTCACGTTTTTGTTTATCTCCACAGCCTAGCGTTTTGATCGTCAGCTACATTGAATCTGCAAAAGCAGCAGCCCAGTTTGGATCCTATGAAAAGGCCGAATGGAAACCAGATGACTCCATGATAGCTGTTACGGTGAGTGCTCTTCTCTATTTTTCTGCTTACGTTCTTGATTTGGAGTAGTTTGTGAAATGCAATGCGCTTTACAAATACACAGGACATGTGGAAACAAACTGGGGTATCCCTTTCCCAACAGCACCTACACAAACATTTTTGGAATACACTGGGACACCTAGAGCAAGCAGTTGTTTCTACAAACTGGTGTATAGTGTGAGTTTAATCAATGTTCGGATTTATTGATCCTATTTCCTATATTCTGTTGTATTTCAAAAACAAAGAAAACAAAAAACTAGTTAGCAGAGAGGAAACAATTTGGAGCATGGACAGACAGTAATGTAGACTGCAATATTTCATGTACTATCAAATAATATCTAAATTTTTTCGATTCATATTGAACATATGCGTATTGAATTGAAGGGCATTCGGTTCGATATTCAATAATATATTGTATTGTTGCGTCCCTAGTTTGTATATATGCTGTGGGGTTTCATTCAGGGCCTTTATTAGTTCACTCACTCAAACGCATAAACTGATAGACAATAGAAGGCTATTGTGGGAAAAATCTTCTATTTTACATGCCGTTTGTTCACCAAAAGATGTATCAACAACGCATATCAAAGCAGCAGTGCCTCCGCCCCCAAACGAAAACCTTGGGGAACACCTGTAATATACAGAAAAACACGACACATGACAGGCAGAGACGAGCGCATTATAACATGGAAACTTGCATCAGTTTTTGTGAGCTGTTTTGTTGACACAGCGAGGCCGACAACGGAGAAAAGAGACCATTCACGTTTTCACTCACAGCAAGCCAACTTTGACAAAGGCTCTTCGGTTAATGTCGGATATCGGCAGATACTCAAACCCCCAGTATCAGTATCAGAAGCAAAAATGGATGGATTTGCACATCTCTAAAAAGACCTGAACTGAAATAACTGGAGGTACCATTTTGCCTTCCAGGACTCAACAGAAAACTCGACCTTCTTTGCTAAAGTTAGTGATGGGCTAAATGAGCCGGGGTATCAACACAGAGAGCAACACCTCAGCCAGGCTGTGTCACTGTGTGTCATTATGAGAAAAGTCACGTGACCAGCACTTTCAGTGTCATTTTGTATCATATTGTGTCACACACAATGCCTGTAAGTTTGTTTTTGAACCGAGCTTGTTGTCAGTCACCTAAACCAGCTGTTTTCCAGATGTTTGGCCTTTCTCAGCCTGCAGTCCTTGAGACTCTAAGAATAATCCTCCACAAGCCATCACTGTGTTTTTCTTAAGCTCAATGTATTTCTTTACTGATTGTCAAAGTCGGACTAAGAAATGCAAAGAATTGATGGAGAAAGGGTGCTTTTCTTAAAAGGGGAAAAGCTTTTGAGAAGGGAAATACTTTTAACATTTTGGTAGTTTTCTGTGTGTGTTGGGATTCGTCCAAAGCACAAATGTTCCCTTCCTCCTTTAGGAGCCTCACCGAGCTATAATAAATGTTTATACTGAGGGTGCCTTCTACAGCTGTTCTCTGTATCCCTTTTTTTCCTCAATACAAAGTTTCTGAACCTTTTGATTTTACTTGACAGTTCAAGTATAGTGTTATTACCCCATATAACAATGAAGAAATGTTATTCAATCAAACAACAACTAGGTAGAGGAGCCCTTTGACTCACTCCACATCCTAGAATGTCACTCATAACAATTGTTCATTCATCAAACTGTTCACTAATATTTTTATAGTTATTTATGGTGACTGGATAAAGCACACCGAAACGCCTTGACGTGCGGCAGAAGAGCCGCTTCCTTTATTTTGTATGAGAGAATGCACACCAAGGTTGCAGTCACGCGCTGGACTCCACGCCACGATTCAGATCTGCTGAATCCAGATGCGACTTCGCGGAGGAAAACACAGGCTTTTAACCTCCTGCAGAGGCACAGAGGCGGGTCTGCCTGTGACAGACAGCGAGACCGCCATAAACTTTGTTTGGAGGGATGAGAGAAGCCGCGGAGACAGGGAAACCAGCGTCAGGGCGCATGCATCAGGGGAAGCATGTTAAACTCGTGTCTGTCGCCAACTCGCTATTAACCTGCAGAAAAGAGCCACGTTTTCTTGCAACACCGACATACGTGTGTTCTTTTATTTATGACACATGTATTAATGGCGCGCTCCAGTGTGTGTTGAGCTTAAGGAGATGTTTATGTGCAGGCTCAGTGAATGCACACTGCCTTCTGCTGGCCATCAGTTTTGCCTTGTAGAATGCCCCAGGCCTTTCTCAAAATAAGACCTTTTCTATATTTATGGGCAACTGCTGTTAGCTTGTTTGTATGTTAATGAAATAAATTAAAAATGCAATTTAACTTTGTTTTTAAGAGACATCAATAAATAAAGGATTTTTCCACTAGCTTTTGAAGAAGAAGAAGATCTTTATTTATATAGCGCCTTTCACAGACATGGTCACAAAGCGCTTTACATGAGACAATTATACATTCACTCTATACTCGGTGATGGTAAGCTACGTTAGTAGCTTCAGTTTCCCCTGGGGGAGACTGACCGAAGCGCTGTCGCGACTGCACACATCTGCGCCAACGGTTCCTCTGACCACCACCATACATTCACTAACACCATTTATATCTTGATTAATGAGAAAAAGTCTGTATTGATATAATTTCAAAGACAGAGTTTTTTTCTTGTTTCAGTCTACAGTATCTATTTCACTGGTATCCATTGGGACTAACATGTTTGTCACCATCAACATCTATATTGAAAGTAAAAAGCACTTTGTCAAACTGGTTTAGTTTTTTTATTTGTATCGGGGCACAGACAAAACTAAATTTTAGTTGAAGTACAAAATCTAAATGCAGTTTTATCAAGTATTGCAATTCTAATCAGATTTTTGATTTTTACAGTAATTCAGCTTACAGAGCACATTTTAAAATTGCACAGCTTTAACAGGACTGGTAAACTATCGACCGATACAGAAATCACATCATATTTGAACTAAACTACAGGATTTACGAGGGACAATATATTATCTCAAAGTTGTGACATTTGCATTTTACTAATTGCATAAATTAGACTAGCAATCTTGAGAAATCTTTGAAGTAAGATAAAATAAGATGACCAATCTTTTGTTGGACTTTCCACTGGTCTTTTATGGACTTGTCGCCTCTCGAGTGGCCGAATTGAGAGAAACTTGACTGCCCCATGAACAAAAGCAACTTTTAATTATTTTCCCAAATATAGCCAAAATCTTTTCTTTCTTTTCTATGTGTTCAGACAGCCAAAGGCTACATCTTCTGTTTGATGTGTTGGGTGGAAGCGATGACCGGTATCTCTACGAGCCTGTGTACCCAAGGTGAGTATTGAGCATTAATTGTGTCCAAATGATTCAATAACTGTCCATCAACATAACGGCATAGAAACCTATGCTTATACAGCTTATACCAGCTGTGTCGTATCAATTTTCTGAGGTGTGATCATCCAAGTCAACGTGTCTTCTCCTCTTTCACTTAAAACTACAGTATCAGCCAAGCTAATTATACTTGGCTGATACTGACTTAAGTTCAAACTATATATCTCTGAAGAACAGAAGTGTATTACTATTGAAAAAAGGGTTGATTAACCTTTTTTCTATGAATTCAGAGCTCCATCAACAACACTGTTACTAAGATATTTTCTAGAATTGCCCAGCGGCATCGAAGGATGGGTCAAATGCAGAAGACAAACTCCCCTACGGGAATCAATAATATCTTAACCTTAAAGTCCAGTCAGATTTATCATTAACAAAATAAGACAACTATGTCAGTGTTGCAAGAGAGATGGCAACAGGCTGGAGTTTACCTGCTCAGACTGTTGCAGGAGTTCTGATGATGCTTTCTCTCTTTCTGCTGCTCCGCTCGTCCTTCCAAACAAAGTTAACAGTGGACTCCTTGTCTTTCACAGGCCAGAGACCTGTCTGTGTCACGGCAAAACTTTAAGCGCTTGTGTTTTCTTCTGCAGCGCCGTGCCTGAATTCAGCAGATTCGAATTGTAGCACGGTGTTGAGCTGCCACCACAACCGTGGTGTGCGTTCTCTCATAGACAATAATAGGTAGCTATTTTGCAGCACACTTACTACCAATGTCTCGGTGTGCGTTGGCCTTAACAGTACACTACAACTACATTTTGGTTCGTTTCAACTATTAAAAAAAAATAGTAGACCTATTTAGTCGCTATATATAGTTGTCATGTAAATGACAACTATATATAGCGCCTTTCACAGACATGGTCCCAAAGCGCTTTACATGAGAGCATTTTACATTCACTCCATACTCAGTGGTGGTAAACTACGTTATTAGCTTCACTTTCCCCTGGGGAGACTGACAGAAGCGCTGTCGCGACTGCACACATCCGCTGTGCTACCGTGCCGCCCAATGTGTGCGGTCCTTGTCTGTGGCACATTCAGATCTGGTCATTCTTTGTAGTTCTCTGACAACTTTGAACCTTGATCGTTTTACTATCCTGATTTCACACAGAAAAATAGCATCTTCTTAATTTGCTTTTTGTGACAGGGGAAGTTCACGTGCAAAGCTCAACCCAGGTTATAAAGAGGAACATTGTGCACCGGCCCTTTCTTTAGAGATGAAGATGCCTGTAGATCTTGAAGCTCCCATCACCAGGTAAATGTGCCTTTCAAATCATGTCCCTTTTCTCACACTGTAGCATTCACCGTAGAAGAACAGTTAAATAATAATGTATTAGTCTTATAAAGCACTTTTCCAGATGCTCAAAATCATTCCTTACATTATTCATTAAGCTACATATGTAGTTACAGTTACCCATCGCATTCTCCTCTTGCAACTGAACCACTCACTCTAGACACTAGACTTTTACTGGCTATGTTTACGTAGTTTCATAAATTAGATAACCCAGTAATCAGATCTGATGCATTTACATTCACATCAGAAAGCTGATAATCCCAAACTTTAAATGTGTCATCAACTGAGCAACTGAACTATCAGCTCCTCCCTCCTTTCAATCATCCCCATCTGCACAACATCAATTTTCTCAAAATTTAATCAAGAGTTTTTTTCTCCTCATGTAGCCCTAATGAGTAACAAGAAGTTAAAGAAGTCACCATCTTGAGTCTCTGGAGGTGTTTTTATTCAGCTGGTGTCTAGCTACAGTATGTCTTGTGACGCTGTTACTTTGCAAACATGTCCAAGTCCACAGATCTTAGACATTTTCGTTCTGAGGTTTGGTGGCTCACATTGTCATTTGTATGTGCATAAGGGCTACTATTGTTTGCACCCGTCAACAATTGGATAACGTGAGCCCTGGCACAGGCAGTAATGTGGCATCATCCCCACAGCTGGCCTGTTGATGTTTGCAAAGCACAATTGGACTGTACAACTCTATAATATAATCACTTTTTGTCTCATTATTTACTGTGAATCGTATTAAACTATTTTTTCACCTCTTTTTTTTAATCTTTGCATTAGTTTGCAGACTCTTCAAGAGGATCTATTGGTGTGTACGGCTGATGGCTTCCTTCACATGCTGCACTGGGATGGGCTTGGAAGCAATGGGCGCAAAGCCATTTGCCTCACAACAATCCCTTTCTCGCTAGACCTCCAGTCCGGCCGAGGTTAGACAATAGTTTACACCAATAGTTCTCCACTGTTTTGTTTTTTTCATCATGGCCCCCATAACAAACACTGGGTATGTTTCTATTCAAACTACATGCAAAATGTGCCTACCATCTGATCGGGTGCAATTATCTCATGACCCCTTGGGGGTCCCGCTCTGCAGGTAGAAAACCACTGGGTTGCACACCAAATTCCACTGTTAATGCTGAAAAGCTGGGTAGTGTTCCCCACTACACTCCTCACACACTCCACTTTCTACTCACACTATGGTAGCACTGGAAAATATTTTCAAAGTTGGTTTGGCTGATTTGAAGATTTGATGGAAAATCTGCTGTAAATAATCAACACTACATGCTTTTATTAGGCGCAACATGTGATTTAGAACAGATAATACCTGGACACTCCTGGCACCCCTAACCCTTGAAAATCACATAACGCAGCACTACTCAGTACCCATAAGTACTACTGGATTAAATTGTCTACAGTGACTCTTTAGTTTACATATGGTGTGAGTTTGAGTTTGGCTAAAAGAAATAGGCACGCACATCCAAAGTAGTAAAACCTGCGTGCTGGATCCAAAATAAGAATACAGTCAGTTTCTTACACCATAGGTATATGTGACGTTTCGGGCCACATGCCCTTCATCAGACATGAGCGTGTTAGAGACACACCTGTATTTATAAGTGTTAAGTCATCTCTACACATGAGGGATGGTGCCACAAGAAGGGGAGTTGCGCGTCTT
Organism: Neogobius melanostomus; assembly: GCA_007210695.1. Classification (NCBI taxonomy): domain Eukaryota; kingdom Metazoa; phylum Chordata; class Actinopteri; order Gobiiformes; family Gobiidae; genus Neogobius; species Neogobius melanostomus. The sequence goes on along the minus strand of VHKM01000221.1, from coordinate 1,796,391 downwards.
CAAATCTAGTGATGGCTACAACATGAAGTAAATGAACGCTAACGCGTCTTAGCATAAGCCTTCCTCAGAGCGTTAGATATTGTTGTTGTTATATTGTCAAGAATGTTTTAGATCGGCGATCGTCAAGTTGGCTTGGCTTCAGGTTAATTGGCCTGTACTGTAGTAATACCTGACAGGATGTGAACATGCATGACTGACAAATAAACAAACTAAAAGGCTAATCCTCAGACAAAACCTTTGCTCCTTTATGTTTGATATTATTAGGTTTTTTGGGGAGAATCTTGGTCTGGATTGTTTTATTCCAAGTTTTCCCCTGAGTTTCCCCCAAAAATCCTCTAGTGGGAAAAAAAATTGGTAACTGGCCAAAATTGTCCTGCCATTGTTGACGACCACTGTATAAGGCTTTGATTAACAGGGATCCGGTGACATCACATTGGTGTAGATTTTCTCTTCTTTCATTTGGAAATGTTTAAAACCATCTCTGTTTGTAGGCGGCCCATCGTTGGATCTGGAAGGAGTTCACATTTGCTGTATGGAATACTGTGTAACACTTGATGGATTTGCTGTGGTGCTAAGTGATGGACGACTGGGATTTATCACACCACTTGGCAACACAATCACAACCGATGTAAGGATACTTTAAATACTTGAACAATTAAGTTTCAGTTTACCTATAATGCAGAGCGCTAGGTTATTTTTAAATTAATCACAGTTACCAAATTGCCAAACCTGCAATTATTTAAAGTGGACACATCATGCATATAGGGCGGAGAGAAAGAAAAAAAACATTAAACTTAAAAACATTATTTTGGGTGCTTCAGCATTGGTATTTTAGATTTTGTAATTTCAAATTGTGTCTCTGAAAGAATTTAATTGTAATAATGAAATACAGGCTAGAGTTGGTGAAGACTTTGACTGGGGCTCCTCCTGTAGCATGGCACTTTGAGACCAGAACAGCTCCGAACCGATATTTTTATTATGGGCTTTAATAATGTGGAGGACCGTTTTTGCGTTTTAACAATGATGCAATTTTATTTTGAAAGTACAGAACAAAGTGCTGTCACCGTGGAAGAAGAAAGGGTAAAATAATAATGCATTAGTCTTATAAAGCACTTTTCCAGATGCTCAAAATTGCTTTACAATTCCGTACGTTATTCATTCACACCATAGTCTGTGATGGTAAGCTACGTATGTAGCCACAGTTACCCACAGCCCTCGGCCCTTCCGACCACCACCATCCAAGTACCGACCAGGCTCTACCCTGCTCCGAGATCTGACAGGACCATAGCAATGGCGGTATTTAACTAGCCTGGGAACCAGACTCACCACTGTACCAGCGGGTCCCCCTCTGTATAAAAAAAATATAGAGGGGAATCATTCTGGTCTCACCAGGCTAGTGTTTAACTTGCCTGGCTAACGCCAGACTGCTGTGTGCGCTCGAATCTTTTCGAACTTCACAACAGCCTGGGGACCATGGCCGACATTTTTCCATGGATTTGGGACCAATCACAGAACGAGGAGGGACGGTAAGACGATGACGCGCTATTTGACATACGGAAGCTTGTAGTTTGTTTAGGGATAAAAAAAATAAAAAAATATTTATGGATCCAACATGACGGCAGCAGACGCGATGCCATCTTTCGATCAAGCTTAGAACGTGTTCTAAATAGTTTAGCTCAAAAGTTTACAGCGGTATGTCATACGTCATCTGATACCAAGATACGATGGTATGGTATCACTGGCTACGTATGGCTACGTGCAGACGCATGAGAGACATTTGTAGCGCCCAATAAACGACTATGGACAATCGTAAACCACACCTCTCCTACGAGAAAATGAATTGGTGGTCCCCAGACTAAATATCACTTGTGATTTTAGTCTGGCGTTAGCCAGGCTAGTGTTTAACAGCTTTGCAAGAGGATTACTCAAAACTGCGAAAAATTGAAATTGAATAAAACTCCAGGTATGTCTTTGAGGGAGAAAACAACGTTATTACATGGTTTAAAGCTAAAAAAAAAAAAGAAAATAAATCGTGATATTATGTCCACTAAGTAAGTCCTCTCAAACCAAAAACAAAATCTGTCTACATAAGGAATTATCATGTATAAAACCTGTTCACCTTAGTTATACCTTTACAAATAGTAAGGCTTTGAGTTGCCTTGTGTACGAAATGCGCGGTATAAATAAAGTTGCCTTGCCTAGTTCTGAATGCATGTTTTTTTATTACTTTAGCAGCTCATTGTTCAGTCTTCTTTCAAGTGTTAATGCTTCTGAAGTTAAAAGAAAAGATGCAGGTCATTGTCCACATTTTGAAAGCAGTAAACACAAAATGGGCTGCAATCCTTGTCAGAAAAATTCCAATTGGGTTCCCTTTCCAAAACCGTGCAGCCCTATCGAGAGTTTATAATATAAGGGAACAGAGAATAATGTTTTGATTGATTTAATGTGGTCGTCTCTCAGCAGCTGCAGGGTGTCTGGGCAGCTGATGTGACTGATGGCACATGTGTCGCTGTCAACAACAAGTACAGACTGATGGCTTTTGGCTGTGCCAGGTAACACCCCAATCCCCTGTCCATCCTGCACTTTACTGTCAGTTTGTGTGCAGATGTGTGTGGCAGAGGCTTTTTTCTCAGTATACACTTCTTTGTGACACACTAAGCATTACTTATCGATATTTAATTCTGTACTTCTTCTTGTTACAGTGGTTCTGTGCTGGTTTACATGTTTGACACCACAACAGGGTTCATGCAGCTGTCCCACAAACTGGAGCTCACCCCAAAACACTACCCAGGTTTGTTATTTCTTCTTATGTCATTACTTGCCAAACTCCTTCATCCACTTTTTGCCAAGCGCTCAACTATATTTGTTTTTGTTAGTAGACCTAACTTATTGCTGAAATCTTCAACTCCTCCTAACAGTGTATTTGCTCAAAGCTGAGTTTTTTTATGCATATGAAGAGTCGATTCTTGATTGTGATCCGACAGACTTTTGCTTTTCCAAATTCAAATACTGTTAGCGTGTGTGTTATCTAAGCACATATCTAAGCTCAGGTTCAGTTTCACATTCATTCTCTTATGCAGACATCTACAATAAGACGGGCCCAGTCAAACTCATTTCCTGGTCACCCGACTACAGCGTTGTCATGGTTACATGGGAATGTGGCGGCTTATCGCTGTGGAGCGTCTTTGGTGCTCACCTCTTTTGTACTCTGGGAGAAGACTTTGCGTAAGTACACACATTATATATTTGTAATGCAATAATGCATACATTCTTAGAGAGAACGTGGACGGTTGTTTTAACATCTGTTTTTGCACAGCCATCGTTCAGATGGAACCAAAAAGGATCCTATAAAAATCAGCTCTATGGTTAGTGCTGTTTGGTATCTGCTAAACACATATTGTGCATTATATGTGCTTGTGAATTATGCATAAACGTACCAAATGTCAGCTCAACTTTTCTTTTTGTAGAGCTGGGGAGCAGAGGGCTATCATCTGTGGGTTCTCCCATTCAAAAGTGAGAGAAAGCAGGATGAGGTGCAGCTCGTCCAGGATGAAGAGCTAAAACCTCACTCAGCTTTTCGGCAGACGGGCATCTTGCAGTTTTACTTCATAAAGAGTGCACTCACGGTCAACCCTTGCACGGTGTGTGGACAATTATAAAACATGTCTGTAGTTTAATTTGGTCAAGGTTGACTTTCTTTTATTGTTACTGCAGAGCAACCAAGAGCAAGTGCTTCTCCACGGTGAAGACAGATTATACCTGACCTGTGGTGATCCCACACAGGCGCACAGCTCCTTGGACACACACCAGCCCCCTAACCCCGACTCCTCCATCTCTCAGGGACTCAGCACTTTACTGGGACACAAGCACTGGCATGTGGTCCAGGTCAGACAGTCATTTGTCACATCTGTCTTTATTAAATTGCGCAGCTTCCCAGTGCTTTCGAACATCAGAGTATTCAACTATACTGTCTTTGCAAATTGTCTTTACTATTTTTATTTTTTTATTTTCAATAGATTCATAGCACATATCTAGAAAGCAACTGGCCCATACGGGTGAGTAAAGAAACTAGCAAATACCAGTAGGCCTGCTTTGTTTTTGAAGTCTTAGGTGATGGTGTAAATGTCTATAAATGTCTGTTTAAACAAAGCAATAAACAAACTAATATTTGTTGAGTTCTGGAAGTTCATGAATTTTCCTGAAGCAATTCAATGTTTACTTTTTGTAAAATGTCAGTTTCTCTTTAGGCTTGATATATTTGTCTTTGTTTTGTGTGTCAAGTTCGCAGCTATAGATGCTGCAGGCCAATGCATGGCTGTTGCAGGACGACGGGGTTTTGCACACTATTCCTTACACACAAGGAAATGGAAACTGTTTGGAAATGTAACTCAGGTATGCATGTTCTGACCGTAGAATCCAAATGTATAACGGATGACATGTGAAATCAGAAATCTCATTGATATGAATAGGAGCAGAGCATGACCGTTACTGGAGGTCTTGCCTGGTGGAATGAGTTTGTGGTGGTGGCCTGTTACAATTTTAATGACCAGCAAGAGCAGGTGAGTGACAGCGATAGCAATCAAATTTATGACGTTTTAAAAGAGTTAATTTTATTTTCCTTTTTATAGTTGAGGCTCTACCTGCGGACATCTAACCTGGACAATGTCTTTGCGTCTGTCACAAAGCTACACTCCGATACTCTGCTGCTCAATGTTTTTAGAGATATGGTCATCCTGTTTAGAGCTGACTGCTCCATCTGCATTTATAGTTTAGAGAGGAGGAGTGACAGGTGGGTTTGACCTGAAGTGAACGTTATGCCAGTAAAAAATATATATATGTTTCAGGATTTTTGACATAGGGCCTCATTTCCTAGTTATTATTCAGTGTTGTTGATTTCTGGAGATTATTATTTATTTTTTTAACTCATGCAGTCTTTTGAAGAGTTTGGTGGGGCTAGGCTAGCGCATATCTATGGTAACTAGTAGCCTGCATTAAAAACCTCTTCGAAATCATCGGGTCGTCCTCCAAACGTTGCCATATCTGACTTGTAGAAAGCCCCTTTGTGAATTCTGGTGTTCCTGTGTTGTTCCGTGAATAATGCCGGCCGCAGGTAAACAAACTACTGTAGATCCGGTAACCTAGCAGATCACTGGACCGGGCCAGGGAGTTTGCATGTTCTCCCCATGTTTGCGTAGGTTTCCACCGGGTACTCCGGGTTTCCCTACCACTAAAACATGTACAATAGGTTAATCCTCCAGCCAGGTGTTTCTGACAACCAGCCTGGCTCCACATCATAGAGATGGGTCCCTGAGCGCCGGCCCACGCTGGCAGCTCACTGCTCCTACAGGACGCCCCAGCGGCATTGAGGATGGGTCAAATGCAGAGAATGGTTATTTAAAAAATTATTCAGTCAACACAGACATTTTTATTGGTAGTCTGGTGTTATAAGTGATTTGCCTCAGGTGCACTGTGCTTGGGTCAGACTGTTTTTTTATGCAGGCTACTAGTTACCATAGACATGCACTAGCCTAGCACTAGCCTAGCACCACTAAACTCTTCAAACATAAGGACTGCATGAATAAACAAATCTCCAGAAATCAACAACACTAGGATAAGTAGGAAATGAGGCCCTATGTCAAAAATCCTGAAATATCGCTTTAAACTAAAACATTTGCATTCACTATTCAACGGGAATATGATGAGTTGATTTTGAGCCATAACCGCACCGTTACATGTTCTCCAATTGCCTTTATTACTGTAATGCTCTCATTTCGGATTGTTTTTTAGCCCAAACCAGTCCGTGTATGTGGAGTTGCTTCAAGAAGTGTCCATGTCTCGCTACATACCCCATCCAGGCCTGGTTGTCTCTGTCACTCTGACATCTGTTCGAACAGAGACCGGTATCACACTAAAGGCCCCGCAGCAGGTGTGACACAACTTCTATCAAAATACATAACAGTTGCACATGAACACACTGACTGAGCATGTGTTTTCACTCCAGGCCTGCATGGCTGAGAGCATCATGTTAAATCTGGCTGGCCAGTTGATCATGCTCCAGAGAGACCGCTCGGGGCCACAGGTACGAGAGAAAGAAACTACAGTCAACAACAAAAAGCCGGTAAGCTCATTTCATTTGTGGAAGTTACTTTGCTTTGTTATCTTTGCCCATTATTAGTGTCTTTTATTCCGCGTTCATAAGTTATTAGACTTTTTCTAGTGAAGGCCTAATAGTTAAGTATGTTACATTTTATACCTAAACATCTATAACAATTTAGGACATCACATCCAACCAAGTTGAGCCACCATTTTTCTAACAGCAGATCAACCAAACAAGTTACAGTTACAGTAGGCCTGAAAGGAGAATACGTCTTGTCTGATGAACATTGATAAGCATTAACAATGATTGTTGCCAATTGTGTTGGCTACAGTATTCTGCAGTGTTATCTCAACCAAATGTCCTTAGAGATATTTGTGACTGTACAATTACTTGTGAATGATGTGTCATAAGAGATATAGCATTCCATGTTTACAGGTATTAAGACATGTTATGATACAACTTGTTTTGGGAAAAGGCATTCGGCATAAAGAATATAGTGGGGTTTTTTTTTTCATTTTTGTGGGGAGGCATTACATGACATAATTTGAAGTTCTATTACAGTGCAGAAGTGTAATTCGCATAGTTTTTATGCTGTCTGTGTTATTTTATGTCAAATTATAATAGTTACTATGAAACTTAAATTGACCTTGATTTACTGGTGTTTTTGCTTACAGCTACCATTTTGTCCACCTGTTGTTCTGGCTCAATGCGTAGAGAATGTGTGGACCACCTGCCGCTCCAACAAGAAGAAGCGTCATCTGCTAGAGGCCTTGTGGTTGTCCTGTGGGGAGGCTGGCATGAAAGTATGGCTTCCACTGTTTCCAAGAGACCATCGCAAGCCCCACTCCTTCCTCTCACGACGCATTATGCTGCCGTTCCACATAAACATTTACCCTCTGACTGTGCTGTTTGAGGATGCCCTTGTGCTGGGGGCATCCAATGAGACTGTGCTTTATGACGGGCTGCAGGGGTCCCCCGAGTCCCTCGAGGCTCTCTTTCCTTACTGCACTGTGGAGAGAACATCTCAGATCTACCTTCACCACATCCTCAGGCAGCTGCTGGTCCGCAACCTCGGGGAGCAGGTCTTTCCTCTTTTTTTTTTTTGTCTTTTTCAACAGATACTATATTTCTGTCTTGAATAAGAAATCAAAAGTGTGCCTGTTCACCTAAAGAGGCACCTAAAATAAACTCTCAACTTCCATGTCATGTAGGATTGTTGGGAATATTGTAATTTTGTTGATTTTTGAGTTCCATCTGCAGTCCCTGAGTGGGTGAATTAATACAATATAAAATGTGCTAAAGAGAAAAATCCAGAAAATGAATGAACAAGAAGCCGATGAGAAATAATTCACATGTTAACAGTGGTTACTTTTGTTGGTTGTTGTAGGCATTAATGCTGGCTCAGTCCTGTGCCTCTCTGCCGTATTTCCCTCATGTCATGGAATTGATGGTCCATGTGGTGCTGGAAGAAGAAGCCACATCACGGGAGCCCATCCCTGACCCTCTGCTGCCCACTGTGGCCAAGTTCATCACAGAGTTCCCTCTCTTTCTCCAAACCATTGTTCACTGCGCCAGGAAGACGGAGTATGCCCTTTGGAACTACCTGTTCGCCGCTGTGGGAAACCCCCAAGGATCTGTTTGAGGAGTGTCTGATGGCTCAAGATCTAGACACAGCAGCCTCCTATCTTATTATTCTGCAGGTAATTATTCTTCTGCATTTCTATACTCTTCTGTGATTTGGTTTGTTAATGTTTTTTTGTCCCTCCTTAAGAACATGGAGGTACCAGCAGTGAGCCGGCAGCATGCCACTTTACTTTTTAACACAGCGCTTGAACAGGGTAAATGGGATCTCTGTCGACACATGATACGATTCCTCAAAGCGATTGGCTCAGGGGAAATGGACACGCCCCCTCCCACACCAACCAATCAGGTGAAGTTTGACAGATGTATGACCACATTATGTTATCATTTGTGTCAAACTACTCATTGAAACGGCTGCTTTTGTACAGGACCCTAGCTCTGGAGGGTTTGAGTTTTTCAGAAATCGAAGCATTAGTTTGTCCCAGTCTGCAGACTCCATTGCTACTGGCAAATTCAATCTTCAGAAGACATTCAGTATGCCCAGTGGACCATCAGTGAAAGGGTATTTCAACAAACTGTTTACTGTGTTTTAAGCAGCATAAGTTCTAATGATATGTTTCACTGACAGACGGGATGTCGAGTGTGCAGAGAATATGTACATTGACATGATGCTCTGGCGTCATGCACGCCACCTGTTGGAGCAGGTGCGGCTGCGAGACCTAGGCTGTTTCTCTGCTCAGCTCGGCTTTGAGCTCATCGGCTGGTTATGTAGGGAAAGAAACCGTGTGGCTCGGGTTGAAGATTTTGTTATGGCATTAAAAGTACTACACAAGGATTTCCTTTGGCCCTTTCCTGTTATCCCTGTTGGCTGCATTTCTTCGCCACTGAAGAATGGAAGGTGCCGCCCAGGTGATGTGTAGCTGTAAAATGTGCTGCTAATCATTTCTTTAGCGCTATGAATGTAGTTAAACTCCTATTTTTTCTATTTTGTTACTATGCTAGTGCTGAGTACCCGGCTGTTGAAGTCCAAGTCGGCTGATAGCCTGTTGAACAATGACATGGACACGGTGCCTCCTCAGGCTGCTCAAAGTAACAACATGTGGATTGATGGGATGGCTCAGAGGAGCAAAGACATGAACACAGCCTCCTCTACTCACTCACACCAGCACTTACTACAGACTGAAGATGCTTTTCTGTCTCTGGTCACAAATAAAGGTTCCAAGGCTTAGCTTCTCCTGTTTACTTGTACTTATGGACGTACATTTTTACAGAGCACAATGTTATATCTAATGTCTTACCCACCCTCTAGTGGAAGAATACAGTATTGGCTCAGCTACAGATCTGACAGAGACCAGTTCAGTGGTGGATGGCGACTGGACAATGGTGGATGAAAACGCCTCAACACTGTGTTTGAGCCAAGCTGAGCTGGAGCATATTTCCATGGAGCTGGCAAACAAGGGCCACACAAGTCTCAAGTTCAACTTCGGTGGGTCTTGTCAGAAAATGACCTAAACTCTAATTGGCCACGGTTATGAAAATGTCTCTTGTTTATCAGGTACCTGCTGCATGTGTTCATGGAGGCTGGCTGTCTAGAATGGTGTGTTGTCATTGGTTTGATCTTGAGAGATGCCAGTGTCATCAAGCAAGTGATCAGCTTCCTCGACCATCCGGAAATCCCCTCAGAAACTGTACAGAACATCAAAAATGGCTTATTAGCTGTTGAAACGTGGGCTTCCACTGACTGGTAAGTGTCACCCACCTGAGTAATATGCTGTACCCTACTGCATTTTTCTACAGATAAACTTGTTTAATAATCTATCTGTCATGGGTTTTGGCATTTCAGCTTGGGATACAAACCATTTTTAAATTTGATTCAACCCCAGCTGCAGCAGTTGCTGGAGTCCACAGCGGAACAGGTTCAGGTTGAGGCTTTTCAAGCCAGTGGTCAGTCCAAGGTAGGGGGCACTGAGGGCCTGACGAGCCCTGTAAACCCACGACCTGAGGACAACAGAGGAGGCACCACCCCACTAGGTCTGGCACTGCCTAGCCTGGAGCCGGCTGGAGGCTTTCCCCGAGCCTCCTCTGAAGATGGTCCAGACGAACAGATAAAAGAGCAGGGAGATGAGGAGGATCTTATGACTGCACCTTGTCCTGACGTCCGGGTCTCTGTTGACCTGTGGGTCACAGGAAGCTGTCTTCTATGCTTATTGGAAACGGATCCCTCTCATACAGGCCCTAACTTGAGTCAGTATTGGACACTCTTTTTAGTGTTGACTGCAAGAGTGTGAACAGGGCTTTGCACAATTCCAGCTTATTATAAACCTTTGTTTTTCATCCTCATTAGTCTATAGTCGAGTCTTTTAAATTAAGTACAAGGTGAGAAATGTATCCTTGGACAACTAAACAGTTTTCATTACAGTATTTTATTGTAAGTATCATCATTGAAAATTAGAGAAGTGCTCTAGACATCTATAGGATGTTCAGTCTAAAGTATGCTCCAGCCTTCAGAAATTGTGCACTTTGTGCATAACTATTTCATACCTCATGAAATTAAAATATTTTCGGATAACCTTTTTATAGAGTAACTGTATATTTTTCTATCTAACAAATACTGTCTTAATTCCTTGTAAAATATATATGAAATACAAAATATATAATGGTTTTGTATTTTTACAGAAATTACAGGATTCTGTATTTTTGTTTCTTACCACTCATCAGTACCTCCGCTCATGTATTTTTCACTAACCCAATGAGGCTGTAACAAAATCCTCTGCGCTCTGACCCGGCCGCAGTGTGTGATGGGAACTATAGCCAGTATGGGTTATTTACTTCCCTGGAACAAGCAAAGCAAACAGCAGTGTTGAGATGAGCTCTCAGTATGAGAGTGAGCTGAACTGGCTAGATTTAAAGCTGCAGTGCAGTCAGGGACCTTACCAGCTCATTATAAAGAAAGCAAATGTTTATACACAGAGAAAGTTGTTCATTTTGTGAATTTTGGAATTGAGTCCATCAGTTGACCCTATGCTCTTGCCTACGGTGCGTTTCTGTGCTTCTGCGTGGCTTTGATTTGTGTGTACTATTTGTTGTATTGCAAAGTGGTGGATATTTTCAACGATTGAAACTGATTTTATTGTATTACACATGTATTATTTATTGGCATTGTTTTGTTTATTGTGACGTGGCAAGCGCTGTGCTCAGTTTATCTTCAGACTGATGGACCTTTAGTAAATCAATCTTGCGTATTGGCTCAGCACAAGTTTTTCTCCCTCAAGTCAGTATTATTTTGCTCAAAGTTCTGAAATGTTTCTAGGCTTTACCTTTTCTTTGTATGGATCCATTTTAACTCTTGCTTGTATTCAGTTTGACCAAAATATTTCATAGGAACTTGAGCTTCATCATGTTTGTGTTAATATATTTTTCTTAATCATGAAAGGACAAAGTGGCAGTAACAGTGTGGCTAATGCTCACACTGCAGAGGGCCGAGATCACGCTTACAGCTACACTACGCTGCTTCGATGTAAGCTTTACTTGAATAATGAACACACCAAAGACTGACCAGTGGCCTTTGCTTTGATTCACTTTTTGGTTCATTATTTGTCATCAATTTCTTCATCAGATACTGCAATTCAACTTAAAAACTGGAGATGACTGCCTGACGATTTCCTAAGGAAATGTGTATTTCAGAGCTTTTGTTTTTCTTGTGGATGAGAGTGTTAGACACAGTGCTACCTTAATGTACATTTTCAAGGCAATGCGAGGCCTGCATGTTTGCTCAAAATAATTGAAGCTGACATTTTCATGGGTGTAAAATGTTAGCTGTACAATTGCCTTTTCTATGTCGTTTTGGTTTCTACTCTTTATTCCAGTGTACATAAAACCAATAAATTATTTTTTAAAATGAGAAGTGTTTGACTTGTGCATGTTCAAAACAACAAAATAGTATTGTAATTTTAATAGCCGTAAGAAGTGCTATAATGTAAGATTTTGCATAATCATTAGGCAATCAAGGGGTACCCTGTAACCAGCTCACAATTTCTAATCACAACAGTCCCAAATAAACACATGTAAATGATCAGCCACAGAATCATGAGGCACAAGTGAAAAGGCATTTCAACCAAACATGAGGAAATGTGTTTTTAACCATTACTTGTGAGTAGATTTACCATGTGCTGTAACACGTTGACATTTTAGCAGCATTGGCTTTTTAACAGATTAACAGCACATAAGTATCTGACTGCAGCAGTGCACTCCTTCAGACACATTTAGCTCCTGAAGTGAACCAAACAGGGAAATACGTCGGACATGAAAAAATCGTGATAACACATTAACCCATTCATTACATAATTTTGATATATTAGGTATTTCTCCCAAGACCTCATGACATACCGCTACAGTCCTCATTGTTCATGTCAACACAACACATTTCTACAGCAGTTATTTCATGCATTTACTTTTTTCTCTTTTAGTAAACATGCCTTTTTGTTGGACAAATCTCCATTACTCATCTAGAGCAGGGATGTCCAAACTATGGCCTGGGGGTCAAGATAATATGGGCATTTGTTTATTTTTATTTCTTTGTTATGAATTGGTAGCCTGGCTAACGCCAGACTGCTGTGTGCGCTCGAATCTTTTCGAACTTCACAACAGCCTGGGGACCATGGCCGAAATCTTTGCATGGATTTGGGCACCAATCACAGAACGAGGAGGGACGGTAAGACGATGACGCGCTATTTGACATACAGAAGCTTGTAGTTTGTTTAGGGATAAAAAAGATTTAAAAAATATTTACGGATCCAACATGACAGCAGCAGACGCGATGCCATCTTTCGATCAAGCTTTAGACCGTGTTCTAAATAGTTTAGCTCAAAAGTTTACAGCGGGTACGTCATACGTCATCTGATACAATGATACGATTGGCTATGGCTACATGCAGACGCATGAGACATTTGTAGCGCCCAATAAACGGCTATGGACAATCGTAAACCACACCTCTCCTACGAGAAAATGAATTGGTGGTCCCCAGACTAAATATCACTTGTGATTTTAGTCTGGCGTTAGCCAGGCTAATGAATTGGCACAAAATTTTACGCAGCTGCTGCTTTTTATTCATAATCTCAAAAGCATTATGATGTCAGACAGACCTGGTATTTCGGGTCCAACCTTGAACTAAGGTGTTTGGGCTTTTTGAAACATAATCTTAACGCATCCAACCCAATACTTCAATGTTTCACTGACCACCTGTCAAGCCCTCTCCTTTGTGTTTCAATATACGTGCCCCAGTTTAAACTGTTTAGACACTCTGTCCCAAACTTTTCAGGCCATGACCCCCAGAGTATTAATGCAAACTGGGGACCATCCACTCATAATTAGCGCTTGATCTCATTTCAAGGGTGAGAAACATTTCAAATTGAACATAATTTACGTATCTAAACTAAAGTGTCATTTGATGTACTTTACTTATATCGCTATTTTAAATTACAAACCACATTAACACCGTATCAATATTTTCTGCAATTATATCTTGAACCCCTGAACTAGAGTATGACTATCACATAAAATCTCAGTCAGATTATGAACAGCCAGATGACTGAATCAAACCAGAATCTGGATTGATTTCGTCATCATGAGATGTAGAACTTTCTGTTATCCCTAGTCTTAAACATTGTAAGAAATGTAAAATGACCGATCAGCATCATTTATATAACCTGGCACGACAGTAGAGAGACCACTCAAGCATTGAGTGTTGAACATTAATGTTGTGGATCTTTAGGCAAAGGTTAAGGCCATTATTTCAGCATGATGCAGGCAACATTTACAACATTGTTACTTGATGTAACACAGTGGCATCTCCGTTGATCTCTCAAGTGCAAACGATCTCTCATCGTCATCTGGAGAAACTACTTGGTGACCAGTTTGTTTTTGGGGAGTATTACGGGAGTGTATTTCACTTCCTAGCTACACAGAATCACCCGATGACAATCATTCCAAATTCAATTGTCATCATGTTATTAGATCAGTGCATATTTCAGGTCTTCAGGTATAATTAATACAAGGTTTGATGGGATAATGCTAATGGTAAATATTAAAAATAGCTTTAGGGAAAATTTTTATTAAAAAAATGTACTTAAAAAAGAAGAAAGAAATTAATTAGCGATAGAGAGATTTCCAAAGAAAGATTTGGGACTTGCTCATGGCCCAATGCAGCAGTATGGTTGCATGGCAACATGATTATTATTCCTCTTTGCACATGTCCAATAAAAAAAGTGAAATTAGCTGGACTAAAAAAAACACATGTTTTTTTATTTTCTTTTTTTAAATCAAACTTCTAAATATAATTGTGTCATCAAGTTAGATCAGTGAAACCTGCCATATGCACTGTGAGCATTAAGGAAAATATAGTTACGATGTTTCCCCTGTTGAAAAACTGCAGGTAACATGGTATGATGCATATCCGCACGTTTTACTGGATTTTTAACTCATTTAGTTTCGATGTTCACATTATTATAAATAAGCTTAATATAACAAATTGAAATTTTTGTATAGCAGTTGTACAATTTAATCAATGCAGTATGGGTCCATTATTATGGAAAATCCCCTGTCAAGTCATTTTGTAGCAGGAAAACTGGTCAAAGGCAAACTCAAGTTCACAAAAATATTCATATCCTTTTACAGTAACAAGTCAATGTAAATAGTCTTATGTTATTGTTTCACCGCAGCTCACAGCTTAGAAACCACTTAACACACCACTGTTCCATCAACCTTAAGAGAAAATCAACCGTTAACTTAAACTTAAGCGTGTTTACCAAGACTTCACCTCTTAACCCCCGCCTTAACCAAGTGCATTTTCTCTAGTTCAGCTTTTCGGTTACTCTTTTGTTGCTCTTTTGTTGCTTTTTTGTCACTTTTTTGTTGCGTTTTTGTCACTTTGTCGTCATGTTTTAGTTGCTCTTTTGTTGTGTTTTCATCCTCTTTCTTGGCTCATTTTTGTTGACACTTTTTTCAAGAAGCTTTCTGATTGGGTAAAGCCAAACTGGAGAAAACATGCTCGATTCAGGTGGGGGTTAAGAGGTTAAAATAAATACATTTCTCTATGACAAGATCTCTAATCATTGTTTTCACAGTGTTATGCTGATTATTAGCCATGAGAGGTATTGACATTGGCAGCAAATCAGCGGCAATGAGCAATAAGTAATAAGCGTTTCCATCCATCTAAGATGCTATTCTACAAAGTGTATATGATGAACAAGTGAAACAAGTTTCAAACAAATGACCTGAAAGCACACAGCCATTTTGAAAGAATGTTAACAGGAAGAATACAAGATAAAGTCAGTGGTAGAAAAAGTACAGGGAGTGCAATGAGGCGAATTAAACAAAGGCACAACAGATCAAGTAAAAAACTTAACTCCTTTCTCAACAGATCCAGGAGTGAGCACGTGGCCACAGTGGCCGTGCTTCAGTTTATCAGTGAGCTATACTACGTACGCAGCCACTGCGCTGAGGCATGTCTCTCCCTGTTAGTTAGCTACTACTAGCCACTGACACAGTGATGGTGGTCTCTCTCTCTCAGATTAGAGAGTGTGTGTTTTTAGTGACAAGGCCAGTAATTGATATGGAGTCAAAGCCCTTCTTGGTCCACAGTGGCCTCAGTATCGGTACATGTCATATGTACTGACCCAAGATGACGGGAAAGTCCATTCAGGAAATCTGTTGAGCATTTCCTGGAGCGGAGCAGTCCTCTGGTCTTTACCAAAGAAATAGTGAGCAGAAATAGCCACTGAGATCATTCCTTCGGGTCCCAAGGGGTCTGGATCCCTTGGAGGCTAAAGGAGTGCGATCAAAGAAAAAAGATGATAAAAAACATGTATCACTTATCAAAAGAACCATCTCTGTCAACACTTTTTGAAATTACCTGTATTTCAAACCAGAATGTCCAAGCAGGAGCATCCAGGCCATGAGAGTAGAATACAAAATACTCTCCACTGAGATCATATTGGGGAGTTCCATCTCCAAAAGACCAGGTTGACAGGCTGGCTCCATGATGAGGCATCAGATACAAAGACATGTGACTGGGACCTACATAAAAATAATTAGAGATATACGTTTTGAAATGTAGGGTTTATAATATTAGGCAAGGTGCCAATTGTGGTGGTCTGTGGCCTGCCAGTACCCATCGTCATTTACATTTTCTTTTGTCATTGAACATTTTTGCCCAAATAAATTGTGGTTATTGAAGATATGGTATGTTATTGTGTACGTTTAGAACACAGGAATACAGATAATTCCATTTAAGTTCAGTGGCATCAAGTCGTCCTCAATAAGTTCGTTCATTGCAATATTTTCCAGCCTCAATATATCAAACTTCAAATTCTGTTATGGTGAAAGGCCTTGGGAAACTAATAAATAAACTCATTTTGTGGAGGAGCAGCCGCGCTCTGATGTCCGAGTCGAGGGTGCTCTCCAAAATCAGGACTATCCTGGACTTTCCCTACCACCTGTTCCACCATGTGCTGGTGACCTGCAAGAGCTCCATCAGCAACAGACTGTTACTGATATACTGACTTACGTTGCTCTGCTGAGAAGCACAGGAAATCATTCCTGCCTCTCTCCATCAAACTACTGAACTCTGCGCTCTGGCAATAACTGCACTTTGCATATACAGTGAGGAAAATAAGTATTTGAACACCCTGCTATTTTGCAAGTTCTCCCACTTAGAAATCATGGAGGGGTCTGAAATTGTCATCGTAGGTGCATGTCCACTGTGAGAGACATAATCTAAAAAAAAAATC
This sequence comes from Neogobius melanostomus, assembly GCA_007210695.1. NCBI lineage: Eukaryota > Metazoa > Chordata > Actinopteri > Gobiiformes > Gobiidae > Neogobius > Neogobius melanostomus. Next base: position 1,779,927 of record VHKM01000221.1, on the reverse strand, counting down.
CAGAAATCACAATGTATGATTTTTTAACTATTTATTTGTATGATACAGCTGCAAATAAGTATTTGAACACCTGAGAAAATCAATGTTAATATTTGGTACAGTAGCCTTGTTTGCAATTACAGAGGTCAAACGTTTCCTGTAGTTTTTCACCAGGTTTGCACACACTGCAGGAGGGATTTTGGCCCACTCCTCCACACAGATCTTTTCTAGATCAGTCAGGTTTCTGGGCTGTCACTGAGAAACACGGAGTTTGAGCTCCCTCCAAAGATTCTCTATTGGGTTTAGGTCTGGAGACTGGCTAGGCCACGCCAGAACCTTGATATGCTTCTTACAGAGCCACTCCTTGGTTATCCTGGCTGTGTACTTCGGGTCATTGTCATGTTGGAAGACCCAGCCTCGACCCATCTTCAATGCTCTAACTGAGGGAAGGAGGTTGTTCCCCAAAATCTCGCAATACATGGCCCCGGTCATCCTCTCCTTAATACAGTGCAGTCGCCCTGTCCCATGTGCAGAAAAACACCCCCAAAGCATGATGCTACCACCCCCATGCTTCACAGTAGGGATGGTGTTCTTGGGATGGTACTCATCATTCTTCTTCCTCCAAACAAGTTTAGTGGAATTATGACCAAAACGTTCCATTTTGGTCTCATCTGACCACATGACTTTCTCCCATGACTCCTCTGGATCATCCAAATGGTCATTGGCAAACTTAAGACGGGCCTTGACATGTGCTGGTTTAAGCAGGGGAACCTTCCGTGCCATGCATGATTTCAAACCATGACGTCTTAGTGTATTACCAACAGTAACCTTGGAAACGGTGGTCCCAGCTCTTTTCAGGTCATTGACCAGCTCCCCCGTGTAGTTCTGGGCTGATTTCTCACCTTTCTTAGGATCATTGAGACCCCACGAGGTGAGATCTTGCATGGAGCCTGTTAATATTCCTGCAATTTTATTCCTGCCTGTTAAGATTTCTGCCTTTTAGATCCTGTTTTACTGTTTCCTATCGTAGCATTATCCTCCTTACTTAGGATGACTATCTCAGAAAAAACCTGTGCCCGGTCAGCCCCCAGCACGGGGCAATTCCACCTGTCAACCTGCATGCACCACCAAGTTTCTATTCAATTAAGTTAAGAAGAGTCATACTCACCAACCGATGTCTTTCGTGGGTCTTTTATTGATAGAATTATGGAAAGGAAAAGAACTCCCTATGGTCGATCTATATTGCCTGGGAAGTGAGGTTACCAAAAGGTCACGGTCGTACGGGCTCTCGGTCTACAGCTCTTGATTTCGGAAGCGAGTGTTGGGCTTCGCGGTCAGAGACTGTATGGAATGAGAATCCGTAGTTAATGCGACTGGCAGTTGGTTCTCGGTCGGCTCAAGATCTGAGAGCAGCCGCTACATGGAGATTTGCGACCGATAGTTAGAAAGAGGTTTCAGAATGCAACCGGGCGCACTGAGCCGTCTGAAAACCCAGGCAGTTGCACGCTGGCAGAATAAAAGCCCAGCCAGTCTTCACAACGCTTACATTATATACCCTTACATCAGCGGTTATCATGGTTTCTATACGTCACACACGTAAAACCCCTTGGGGCCATCTGCTGATACTTAGAAAAGGATCTAGTGTCCGTTTGACTAAACTTAGATCAGGAACTGTTTCAGTTCATCAGGAATTGAAACCAATGTCCGGCCGCAGACGGAGGTCGCGGTTGGCGGGCAAGTCCCGTTGTCATGGAGGCACACGTAGACACAGCCGGCCACTTCTCCAATAATGTATAGTCCCGTTTATAGCATGCCACACACAGGTGCGCAGTCTGTTACGCTTCCAGCGCTAGTTAGTTCCATATAAGGCATGAGCCAGACACTAAGATGCCTCTAATAATCAAACACAGGTTAATACAACTCACAAGGTTATAATACGTTCAGTATATAAGAATAAATGATTACATAATGAATACAAACTAGATAGCACATAGTTATGCCCCTTTTGGGTCTTACCAACTGCCCTTCAGGCTTCAGTAAAATGCAAAGCTCATAAAAGAAAATGGGTATAAGAAAAGGTGATTTCGTCACAAACAGAGAGAGAGGGTGGCGATTATAACATCCTCCTCCGAAATCACCTTATGGCGCCTTCCCGACCTCAGCCAGTTTTGCAGTTACCTTCTCACAGGTATGTTCCAACATCATACGTCCCATTCCATCATAAACTTTCTCGACTAGTTCCCCCCATGATCTCCCACAGACTCGGTGGTTGGTTGGAATTCTCCTTTTCTCTCGCTCCGGGTGGTTGGCTGAATCTGTCCTGTCCATTACAAAACTCATAAAAAGAATTATTTCACACAAAAACCTATCAACACAAAAGTTTTATTCAGCTATTTTATCCGTCTCCTCGTGGTTCTTATCTCCTGTCCTCCCTAGATTCCAATAACATATAGCAGAATATCTTTTCTTTTCTTTTCTTGGTGCTCAGTACTTTTAAGGCTTCTATGGTCTTCTCGCGAGGCCACAATCACTTCTCGGCCAGTATTTTTCCCAGTTACCAGAACAAATGTAAGTTCCTTATCCTTATCCTTAACCTCAATAAATTCTCTAACTAATGCTTGTTCTTCCGCCCCATCGCTGACATCGCGATATAGGGCCTTCTTGGAGTAATTGTGAGTACATCACTCCTCCCTAAACATAATCCATATCTTGGGGTTAAGGTGTCTAGCCCATATTTGGCTGTTTGATTGACTCATGTATCATTAAGGTTTTTCCAGACTGGCCTTTCGGCTAACTCAGTTTTATTCTCACAGCACCTGTTCGGCTGCTGTGAGATGTCTGTTTCTTTGTTTCATTGTAGCATTACATTTCATTGAGAGCCCCATTAGCTCCTGACTCATTGCAGGAGCTCCTACCTGGGGTCTCCTTCACTTGTTTACAATATTACATAACAAAACAAACAAAACAACAACACACACACATTACATATCAAGCGTTATCTGACCAGTCCACAGAAAGGTCTTGTTCCGTCTGCCAGGAAATTGTTATTAAGTTATTACAGCCATCATAAAGGCTAATCCTGTAGCTACTATCATTATCCCTGTTATTATCCCTACAAAATACATCAACAATACTCTGGTCCACAGTGAGGCATCCTCCTCTGATCCTTCAGTCCCTTTCGTGGGCTGCCAAGGGATGATCTTTGCTAGTTTGAATTTTTTTTTTTTTTTTTTTTTCACCATGTTGCTGGTAATACTGCAACATAGGGTACACAGTCGTTCTGGGGGGTCTTGGGGGCTTATATAGGTCTTGGGGGGCCTCTGGTGTGTTGGGTGTTTGCTCGTCTCTCTGCCAGCCAGTGACTTCTACTTCGAATCGTTCTACTCCTGTCATGACTTTAGCTAAGCTGACATTAACATTATGGGGCCTGTTACATCCGTCCCCCACCCAAATTAAGCCAAAAACCTCTTTCTCACGAAAGACACAGGTGCCAGGCAGATACTCTTCCCAGGAGAGGCGGGTGCCAATCGCAGCACATAGGGGAACATGCCCCACCCTCCATAGTTTTCCTTGAGTGGACAATACGAGGTAACATGTGGAAAGGGTCACAGGTTGGACTAACTTCGATACTGACTTCAAGGCCTCGCTGGCCGGTCTGGATCAGTGGCGGACTGGCACCAAAAAGAGGCCCTGGCAATTTTAGCAGAGAGGCCACATTTGTCTTCTCTGTCGGTTGCGGGCGGCCAATCCGCCAAAAGGCGGCCGCATCTCCGCTTTATTTATTTATTTAGCCTTTTTATATGGTTGTGCGCCACAAGTTGTGATGAGCGGCGAGCGAGCCGCTGGTGGTGCTGCCGCTTGCAGCCATTGCGCCAATAGGCTGCCGCTTCCTCGCTTTATTTAGCCTATTTATTTGTTTGTGATGCGGCCACAACAAGTGATGAGACCGGGCGGCCGCAGTGGCATTTGCCCACATTGCCCAATGGCCAGTCCGTCACCGATCTGGATCAGAGTCAAGCCCACCTTCCTCTGATGAACTTGAGTCCGACTCGGAGTTTTCAGCGTGCTCCTCTGGCGCTTACTGGGTCCGAGCGAGGATCCCGGGTTTGAACCGAGCCATCCTCTTTTTATTTTTATTTTTTTTTTTTTATTTTTTGTGTGTCGTGTGTGCTGGCGGCCCCGTGTTGGCTGACCCGTACTCCTGTCGGTCAGGCTCACCCACGCTTTCTCCTTTGATGCCCCTCCTGGGCATTGTAGAGCAATAGCCTTTAGGGTGCAACCGGCCAAGTTCTTAGTACTAAAGAACTTAATGTTAGTGTGTGCACTCTTGTCCTGTCCGTGTCGACCCGGAATCTCTTGTAGGACCCTCCGCCGATCAGACACGCTCTAGCTTTCTGTTCAATGCCTGTCCGTGTTGGCCTGGGGTCCCCTCAAGGACTCTCTCAGGTCAGACCCGTCCTGGCTTTCTGGTTTATGCCTGTCTTTGGCACTTTTGAGCAGTAGCTGTCTTGGGTGCAACAGGAGAAGTTCTCCGCCTATGTCTACAGATATCACGTTATCCTCCATTCGTCGTACGGTGCCTTCCCCTTCGACGTCCGTGGTGACGTATTTGCCCTTAGTCTTTCCTTTGCCTTTAACCCACACGAGGTCTCCTTACAACAACACAGGCGGGTCGCTTTTAGTTTTTCTCGTGTGGTTTAAAGAGGTGGGGTTGGGAGAGGTGTTGGTTCAACTTTAGCAGTGCTAACGGCTCATCCCAGGGCCCCTCCTGTACCGATATCCATTCTTTTACCGTCCTAACCGCGCGTTCCGCGACGCCATTGGTGTTGGACTGATAGGCCACGGAGAAGACGTATTGTATGCCTAATGACTCCAGAGTGTCTCGAAAGGCTTTCCCTGTGAACATGGTAGCATTGTCCGTTCTTACTGTAAGGGGGTCCACCACTGATGTCATAAAATCGCCTCCCTAGAGGTTTCTGACTTAATGGGATATACTTTTCAATGCGAACCTGCGGTGTCCATTATCACTATACATTTGTCGTGTCTATTTTTAGTTTTAGTGGCCAGGTGTCCCACTCTAAAAAGAAGTGATGTCCTGGTTTGGTTTGGTTTTATCCCCCACCTTTTAACAATGTCTAGTATCTCCTTTTCCTCCACAGGTTTGAGGAACAAGGACATAGGATTTTGTGTCTATCAATTTACAATTATAGTTCTCAACGTTTGTAATGTTTCCAGCAAGGTTTGGTCCAACATCTACAAAGAATTTGTTAAATTTATCGACTACTTCGTTATTCTTATTTCTATTTAACAGCTTATTATAATAGTCCTGTTTACATTTTCTAATGATGTCAGTTTATTTTATTTTTATTTATTTTTTCAAGCATTTAACAATCCCTTAGACATCCATAGGTTTTCTTTGCACTTTTTGTTTCTACTGCATTTCTTCATTGGGCAATTTTTATCATATACTTTTGAAATATGTGTACAGACTCATCATATGCCTTATTAGTGTCATTCTCTCGGTATACCATACTCCAACCTTGCGTTAATAGTTCCTTTTTTAAATGCATCAATGGTCTGCTTTGTTTTTACCCTTCTCTTTCATTGGAAAAATATTATCAATCAAAGTAGCACTATGGGTTATGATTCTACTCGGTTCTGTTTTTAGAGGAAACAAACCTATACTGAATAGAGTATTTATAAATTCGTCAGTCTTTCTGTGCTTATTTGGGTTTAGCAGATCGATGTAAGATCTCTCCCCAACAAACATGAGCTTCTGATTTGAGCCTGAAAAGTGCTCCTCCATTCAATTAGAAAAAACATCTATATTAGACCCAGGTGTTCTATTAATACAACTTACAATAATATTTTTCATTTTAGTCTTTGCAATTTCAATTTCACTCTCACTATTGCGTATTCTGTGTGTCTCACATGACGCCCGCCTCCTTTCTCTGCACATTGTTGATGTTAAATTATTATTAATAATATTATTATTATTAATTTTTTTTTTTTCCTTCTGTAAACAGCTCCCTATATTTTAGTATTCTGATACTGTGCCGGGACCAGTGTTGGGCAAGCCACTTAAAAATTTAGCACATTCTATATTAGTGATTACAGCTCTAAAAATACAATATGTTTGTATTGCATGTTACCGTTTCAAAAATGCAACAGAGTTACACTCTGTGTTACTTTCGATTTACTTTTGGCAAAATATAAAATGAATATAGCAATAATGTCACCTAGCGAAGGTACAGTCAGAGATTTCTTTCTACTCCGCTCTCCCCCACTCTCTTGTGTTTGTTTTGAGTACATAAACTACACACCACTGCAGATCTTATACACCAGTATTCACCTCGGATCTGGCATGCGATATTTCATTTGGAGGGAGTTTGGCATTCTTTCATTCATACATTTAAATGCTCTTGTAACTTGAGTTACTTGAAATGTAATGACTAATATTCCCGTATTTTGTGTACGTGATATGTCCCCAACACTAACCGGGACACCCAATTTTCTAATCTTTTAGATCCCACGTGGCCTAATGCCCGGTGTACTAAGGTTAGGGTATGGCTGGTTTCCTCCTCTGGTACCCGAATTACTTCAATTCCATTATTGATTTTTTGCTCTCGTTCTCACATATGTTTTTGGAATCATTTCTTCCTTTTGGGAATTATAAACGCCTTCTTGTTTTTGGAACAATCCCTGGATATGCACAGGTAACTTGTTATAGCTTATGTTATACATAAATTGTGCTGTTTTAAACTCAACCAAATCCTTCAATTTTAGTGCTTTTAGTTTAATGAAAAGCTCATTTGTATGTGCCCTGTAAGCCACTTTATTCGCAATGCGGATCGCTCTTCTTTGAATAATACTTATTGGATTAAAATTCGTTTTGTAAGCGTTTCCTCAACCTTTTTATTTTATTTTCTATTTTCTTATTTTTTTCCCATTTAAGAGGTCTCTAACTTTAGATATTGTTGCAAGAGATTTACATAGTTTTGCCTTAATGTAGTTTATATGGGCTTCCAGCTAAGCTTATTTTGTAAAAGTACTTCAAGAAATGTTATTTCATTCACTCGTTCTATCTCAACATCATTTATTCTTAAATTTTCTACGCACATTAATGGCACGATTTCCAAAAAGCTACAAATTTGGCTTTATTTAAATTAAGGGTTAACTTATTAGAATCAAACCACCTCTTTAACAATAATAACTATTTTTCTACTATCTGCTATATAAATAAAGTTCTTCTTCTTCTACTACTATATCTATCAATGCTTCTAGATTTTTACCACAACTAGGCATGTTGGTGTCATCAGCGAATAATATAAGGTTTAACGTTTTGAACTTAAACAAAGATCATAATATACATAATGTCAGCATTTTGAATTCCCTCTTTGTTTAGTTTGTTTAAAACACTCCAAATATTTTTATGTTACTTCTATTTTTCTCCAAAAGAGCACCATAATAGTTAATTTTACTTGATCTTATAATACTAGTTAATCTGTTCTTATATTGTTTGTAAGTACATTCTGCCTCTTTTGTCTTCTTTCACAAAAAGTCTTTGTACAGTTCATTCTTCCTCTTACATGCTTTTTGGATTCCCCTCGTAACCAGGGCTTTTCTGTAAATCTATGGTTCATAACTTCATTAACTAGAGGGCAATGTTTTTCATACAAGGTAATAAAGATTTTGATAAATGCATCATATGCAGTATTTACATCTAGCGTGACCAGATGTCACGCACCATTTCCAACTCAAATCCTGCATCACGCAAATTGGAGCGGTTCAACTTTCTTTCTCCGTGTTTACAAATATATTCGAGTTATTGGACTTATGGCTGATATACTAAACTGGAGTTCATTGATGCACAAAGAATAAGGTAAAGTGACTATTGCCATAGTCAAGTGTCCTGACCTCAGTATGTTTGTCCGTCTTTACAAATACAGTAGGAAGTATTTCTGCTTTTATTTTATATTGACATTTGCCATAAGCTACAGTTATTCTCCTGTTTAAGATTCAGGGCTCAGACTCAGCTAATCGGTCAGAATGTAAGTAGATTTGAGTCAGGTTTCAAACCTCATCCGTTACTAAAGTATTCACAAAAGTGCATGTTCTTAAATGTTGTCGTTGTTTTTTTTTTTTTTTTTTTTTTTTTTTTTTTTCTCCAGTAGACCTGAGCTGGGGATGAGGCGCACTTCTCCAAAGATTCTCAGCTTTTTTATTTTAATTTTATTATAAAGTGAGTAAATGTAACGCACTTGCTAAAGTTGTGTGTCATTTTCATTTTTACCATTTAAATAGTTATATTTAGTTATCTCTTGAGACACTTTTTCTCACCGTGGGACATCCTCTTTTTATGTGGTCGCATTTACATGGACTAAGTCGCACATTTATACACATTTATTGGACTATACATGATAAATCTAATCATTTCTGACAATTGATGTTTTGTTTTTTTGTTTTTCTATTATTGTTACAGACTTGTACAAGTCCCTTGGTATCCTATCGCAGAATGTTAAGAGCAGAAAGAGTCCGCTCTAGACGACCAGGAGTAAGTTTAAGCACAATTACATTAAATTGAACTTGGTTTCATTTCTTGTTTTCTACTGACAGACTTCCTCTATATTTTCAGATGTTGGAGCCAGGGAGCAATGTGACTCTGCTTAACATCAATAAGGACTAACACAAATATTATGTATCTTTAATACATTCTGAATTCTGTTGTGAATAACTCAGCCTACATGTTACAATATAAGGTATGTCAAATATTATTCTATGAAAGTACAAATCTACAATTTGGAATATTAGGTGGTTAAAACAAGCTGATTGGACTCGAAAGTTATAATCTGTTTCAATAAAGCTTTTAAGGTGCTGAACTGAAAACCTTAAAGTTGTATTTGGCTTAAAACTTCTATTCATTAATATCGTTTTAAAAAGGATTTGGTGGTCATTGGAGTGTATGTCGCTGATGTTATAGTCATTATTTAAATTTTGTATTGATATTGCTACAAATGGCCTGTTTATTTTGACCATTCAGTATCTTGTAAAATGATTTTTTACATTGCTTTGTGAATAAATAGAAAGACTTTGCCCATTATTTTTCAAATAATGTCCTATGTTGAACTAAAACGAGCGAATTATGTTTAAAACACAAGATATATACTATAAGGCATTTCTGTTTCCGTGTAGTATGAATTTTACAGAAAATAAACCTTTAATAACAAATCTACATATTTTTATATTTATTTCAGGCTTAAGGAATTTAGGGAAATTTACATAATACCAAAGTTTCTTTTTTTTTTTTTTTTCAACGGTACATTAGCTTTCAACCTCATTCCTTCCTGAAAAGCGGCCCTGTTTATTTCTTTTATTATATCTACATTGGGTCTGTCCATTCCGCTTTGTACTCGTCCACTTGTCTTATGTGTTCGTCCCTCTGTTCCCTCGTCATTGCTCTCCATTCTTCCGGACTTTTGTACCTGGGTGGTTGTGGGGCCCCTTGTTTCTTTTTTCTGCCCTGATATATGTCCATTCTTTGGTTCCCTCTTGTTTTTGGACCTATATTTCTCCTTTGGGGTCGGGGGTCCTGTTGCTGCGGTAATTGTCGCGACTCATTCCCTCCATTAGGTCCACTCCTTCGAGTGTCTGAGTGTTCCCTGTTCTGTTGTGGGGGTTCCTGTGTATATCGTCTGGGCTGCCTCCCATCTCTGTGGGCCTGATATAGGTTCTGTAATCTCTGGTTTGACTTCTCTGGCCCTCTTTTGGCGCGGTGGCGACCCTGATTCTAATTCTTCTGCTGGCAGCTAATGCATCTAATCTTCGAGTGAGCGTATCTACCATTGCGTCACAGACCCCTGGCTCCTTAAAGGCCATGTGAATCACCATGCCAGGAAACAGTGACCAGTCTATTTTGTTCTTGTACAGTTTTTGGGCTTTTTGTACCGTGAGACCGCCTACGGCGCCGCACGGGCCCATGACTATAGTATGGTCCATTCTACTCTCACTAAGTAGTATCAGCGCACCTTCAATCATTTCTTTAAATTGTATCTCCGTGGTGGGTCCTTTAACTTGTACCCACGCCACAGATTTTATCTGTTGGCCCAAATGGCCTCCTATATCAGCAATTCCGTATATGTTTTCCTGATCTCCCTCTATCGTTTTTCCAATTAAAGTCATCATGGTTTCCCACTTTTTCCCGAATAGGCCGCGCATTGGAGCCTGGTCCATTGGTTTACCCCTTAGGGACCCGGTTACCAGAAGGATAGCTTGTATTTCTGGGGTGCTTTGTAAATGTTTTCGGGTAGTGGTGGTCGCTATTACTAATTTTGCAGCTTCTTTCCCCTCATAAATTTCCCTTCTGCGGTATTGATTTGTTCGTGTGGGCGTTGTTGCTCCTGATTGTGCGCTTCTTCGTGAGAACTGTGGGTTCTACGTGGCTGCTGGCCTTTTGTCTGATTTCTGCCCGTCAATTTTAGTTTTGACATTTGTTGCTGGGGCGAATATTCTAAAGGTTGCTCCTCTCTCTGAGGAGGACCTTGAGTTAAGGACCCCGTATACGAGGTCCCACGCTTCTCATCTTTTCTACCGTGTTAGCCTGGTCTTGGCTCTGCTCCCTATATTTTTGGCTCCGGCTTTGTTCTACCTGCCGGTCTTTATTTTGCCTATTTGGAGGGTTTTCTGTGGCATTTCTCTGTCTGTCTTCCCTGTCCTCTTCGGACTCGTCCCCTCGAACCTCTTCCTCATCACTTGGTTCAGTTTCTACATTGCTTTCCTCGTTGTCCCCGGGTCATTATCACTAGCCTCCTCGTCTGTATCATACTCTGTCCCCGAGTCACCTGTGTCGTCGCTTTCTGCCTCATTGTCTTCATCCTCATCATTTGGCTGCCTCCACTGTCTCCTACTCTGATTGGCCAGAAGCACGTTTTGTGCGTTCAATGGGGAGTAGGACATTACCGCGGTATTGGCTCTTGTGCCCAGGTATTGGTTTAGTTCGAAACGGCGCAATGATGGGCTTGTTTTACTCATGGGTTGAAATACTTCCATGTCCCCAATTGTTCCTTTCCTACATCTGTCTATCTTGTCGTAACTCTCCTCGTCTAGTGGTTGGGGCAGGTCTGCTGCTTCTCTAATTCTCGCTGCAGCTTCTACTGTGGTGCTAACTATCATTTCCTGTGACTGCCATGGGCCGCTATCGTACAATCCCCAAAATCTCAGGAATTCAGTGTACAGTTTTTTATCCGGGATATGGACGACTACGCCCAATCCGCTTTTGAGGGTTCTTTTGCAGAACATAGCACACGTTTGAATCGCTGTCTCTGGGTCATATTTAAATGCACCCGTACCGTGTATAGTGTAAATAACCTGTCCCACCTCATCCGAGGTTTTGAGAAACGCTGCTTCATTATGCGGCCCTGCATATGACATGGCTAGATTCCACCCTTGTTGTTGGGGGTTTGATTTTGGTTTGGCTCCCAGGCATGATGTATTATGTACTTAATTCCTGGAATCGAGTTTGAGTGATCCTGAACCTCGTGTGACGTCGTCGTGTGCACAGGCAAGGGAAAAGTAACGTTTTCTTATGCCCCACTACTTCCCGTGGATGGGCGTCTTCGCAGCATTTGGCTATTCCACTACTGTGGTGATGTCGCCTATTTGCGCTGTTCACTAACACTCTTTCTCATACGGTGGCGGACCCCACTCCACTTCTTCCGCCCTTGCATTGACAACTACTGGCTGTTTATGAAGTGTGTCCCTTGTCTGCGGGTTAGTTGTGTCCCTTGTCTGCGGGTTAATGTACAGCGTCGATTGGACATAAGAGGGGTTAAATGCAGGGTCCGGCGCTGAGGGGGACACCCTATCCCCCAGAGAATCCTCCCCTGCGCCCTGTTGAGACTGCATCTCATCCTCACAGTCGCTAACTTCGACCTGTGGTTTAAACAGCGTATATTCTTCCATATCAGTTCCTCTGAACTCTGAAAATATCAACGCGTTTCCCGCAGAGGTTCCCAACGGTAGGGCTGCGCGGAGGTGAGAACCCAGTCGAGCCTCTGACGAGTGAGTCCCTTGCCTACGCGATATTTTCCACAATAAAACTTAGATTAAGTCCGTTATTGCGCGAACTAGTCAAACGATATTAGCCGCTGTAATACGCCCTCTGGTACTCCTGACGTGGAGTATTTAACTAGTTTGTTTCATTGCTATCGTCGCAATCTTAATCTAAGCGTCCCTTGGTATACTCGGGATTTGTTGAGGGTGGCCAGTCCTCCAATCCGTTGTATTCCATTGATTTCTAAAATAATCCAGAAGATAAATGCCACCTATTCTACCTGTATTGGTACCTAGTAAGAATCGTCAACTTCCTCAGGGTCCAGGGTAAAATAGTCACTGACGTGTTAACATAAATTCGGTATTTTTAGTTACTCACGTCCCTGTTCCGGGCGCCATGTTAATATTCCTGCAATTTTATTCCTGCCTGTTAAGATTTCTGCCTTTTAGATCCTGTTTTACTGTTTCCTATCGTAGCATTATCCTCCTTACTTAGGATGACTATCTCAGAAAAAACCTGTGCCCGGTCAGCCCCCCAGCACGGGGCAATTCCACCTGTCAACCTGCATGCACCACCAAGTTTCTATTCAATTAAGTTAAGAAGAGTCATACTCACCAACCGATGTCTTTCGTGGGTCTTTTATTGATAGAATTATGGAAAGGAAAAGAACTCCCTATGGTCGATCTATATTGCCTGGGAAGTGAGGTTACCAAAAGGTCACGGTCGTACGGGCTCTCGGTCTACAGCTCTTGATTTCGGAAGCGAGTGTTGGGCTTCGCGGTCAGAGACTGTATGGAATGAGAATCCGTAGTTAATGCGACTGGCAGTTGGTTCTCGGTCGGCTCAAGATCTGAGAGCAGCCGCTACATGGAGATTTGCGACCGATAGTTAGAAAGAGGTTTCAGAATGCAACCGGGCGCACTGAGCCGTCTGAAAACCCAGGCAGTTGCACGCTGGCAGAATAAAAGCCCAGCCAGTCTTCACAACGCTTACATTATATACCCTTACATCAGCGGTTATCATGGTTTCTATACGTCACACACGTAAAACCCCTTGGGGCCATCTGCTGATACTTAGAAAAGGATCTAGTGTCCGTTTGACTAAACTTAGATCAGGAACTGTTTCAGTTCATCAGGAATTGAAACCAATGTCCGGCCGCAGACGGAGGTCGCGGTTGGCGGGCAAGTCCCGTTGTCATGGAGGCACACGTAGACACAGCCGCCACTTCTCCAATAATGTATAGTCCGTTTATAGCATGCCACACACAGGTGCGCAGTCTGTTACGCTTCCAGCGCTAGTTAGTTCCATATAAGGCATGAGCCAGACACTAAGATGCCTCTAATAATCAAACACAGGTTAATACAACTCACAAGGTTATAATACGTTCAGTATATAAGAATAAATGATTACATAATGAATACAAACTAGATAGCACATAGTTATGCCCCTTTTGGGTCTTACCAACTGCCCTTCAGGCTTCAGTAAAATGCAAAGCTCATAAAAGAAAATGGGTATAAGAAAGGTGATTTCGTCACAAACAGAGAGAGAGGGTGGCGATTATAACAGAGCCCCAGTCCGAGGGAGATTGACAGTCATGTTTAGCTTCTTCCATTTTCTAATGATTGCTCCAACAGTGGACCTTTTTTCACCAAGCTGCTTGGCAATTTCCCCGTAGCCCTTTCCAACCTTGTGGAGCTGTACAATTTTGTCTCTAGTGTCTTTGGACAGCTCTTTGGTCTTGGCCATGTTAGTAGTTGGATTCTTACTGATTGTATGGGGTGGACAGGTGTCTTTATGCAGCTAAAGACCTCAAACAGGTGCATCTAAATTTAGGATAATAAATGGAGTGGAGGTGGACATTTTAAAGGCAGACTAACAGGTCTTTGAGGGTCAGAATTCTAGATGATAGACAGGTGTTCAAATACTTATTTGCAGCTGTATCATACAAATAAATAGTTAAAAAATCATACATAGCGATTTCTGGATTTTTTTTTTAGATTATGTCTCTCACAGTGGACATGCACCTACGATGACAATTTCAGACCCCTCCATGATTTCTAAGTGGGAGAACTTGCAAAATAGCAGGGTGTTCAAATACTTATTTCCTCACTGTACATACCCCCACAATTTAAACTTTTTTCCTTCATAAAATTGCCACTTCACGTTGATGGGTGATTGTAAGTCAGAATCTCAGGGATTGCATGTGGAGTTCCTCAAGGTTCTATATTGGGAGCTAAGCTATTTAATATCTATATAAACAATATATTTAAGTAAAGTAATGAAAATTATATTATTTGCGGACAATACTAACATATTTTATTCCAACGATAATTATACTGAACTTATAAAGACAGCCAACTATGAACTAACAAAATGAAAAACATAGATGGATATTAATAAGCTCTCTCTTAATTTAAACAAAACCAAAGTAATGATGTTTGGAAATTTCAAAAGTGATGCAATTGCTATAAACATGGATGGTGTCATAATAGAAATAGTGACCGAAAATACATTTCTGGGAATGACTTTAGATTGTTAAATTGAACTGGAAACTTCACATCAAGTACATACAAAATAAGATTTTGAAAAATATCTGCATAATTAATAAAACTAAACATATGGACTATAATGCGCTTTATCTCCTGTATTGTAGTGTGATACTACCGTACATGATTTATGGAATAGAAATTTGGGGCAACAATTATAAAAGTTCACTACTTTCCCTTTCTAGACTACAAAAGCGGCCAATTTGAGTAATCCACAAGACTGGATATTATGATCATACAAACAAGTCATTTGATCCAGCCAAACAACTAAAATGTTTTGATCTAGTTAATTTTACACTGCTCCATTATTATGTAAAGCTAGTAACACGTCGTTACCGGCCAATATACAGACGTTTTCAAATTAGGAGAAGGAGAGTACTTTTTAAGGGGCAGTTTGAACGTCATAGTTCATCCAGTCACGAGCACAAGGAAAAGCATGTGTGTGTCTGTGTGTGGAGTCCGGCTGTGGAATGGGCTTTCGACCCAACTTAAGCTGAGTACAACATTAAGCAAATTAAAAACCAAATACAAAGAATTGTTACTAAAATACAAGGATGTGATTTAAGGTCAATTTGGAGCTGTGAATGAGTGACCACAAATAAATATAGAACATATTGTATACTGTATATAAATATTTGTATATAGTATAAATAGAAAAGTACATTGTAAATTTACATATGTACATTACATTCAATCAGCAATATGTTTATCATATATTTATGTAAAATGTATAATAGCAGACTGACAATAGCATGATATAATAAAAAAGTTATTTTGTTGCAAGTATATGCAACCATATAATGCAATGGAAAATTGTTTGGGGGTAGGGTCAATACGTTTTTTTTTACTACTCCCTATGCCCTTTCGAGCAAAATCTATCTGTATCTATGCGAATAGTACATTTTGTGTTTGATGTATTACACATCTGTATGCTATTGCTCGAAATAAAACTATCAATCAATCAATTAATTCAATCTCATCAAACTGAGCATCAAAAATATGAAACCGGCGGCAGACCTTTCGCGCTAAATTTCATCTTGATTGTTCCCCAGCTGGTCTCTTCTTTGGACAATAGGCTGAACTCCAAGGGAGAGCTAGGCAACACTTCTGAAGCAGGAAGATACCAGTTTTTCCTACAATTTAAAAACTGGTTAATGCTTTTGCATTATAAAATAGTAAAGGTTATCTGCTGGAATAGAATCATGACCGACTTGCTGAGGAACCTCACGGGCAGGAACCATGGGTAGCCACAAAAAGGCCGGTCTTGTCGACATTCTGTCCGAACAGTGTCATTGATCTCTGGTATGTGAGGCGTTATGTGCTGGATGGCTGTGTAGTCGAAGCTGTTGATCCACAGACCGGAGTCCTGACTTTCCACTTGCCCTTGAAGATTGTGGAAGGTCCGTGTTGTGTGCTACATAAGGATTTAATGCAAGAGAAACACAAAAAGATGAGGAACATTGTATACAATTAACCAGATAAGCTAAAATGTGTGCGCTCTAACCTGAAGAAAAACTCTTTTAGGCCTTGGACTGTCTGGGTCGCCTGAGTAGGGAAAGAACAGGCCCGACGATACAAGCAAGAACATGACAAGAAAACTGAGCCCAACCCAGCCAGGATCCACTTTGTGCTTCGAACCAAGTAAACAAAATGTAGCTGAGGCAGAAAAAGAGTGTTTTAGTGAGACATATGCTAAAGAATTTAGTGAGACATATGCTAAGAAATCTGAAAGAAACAGATTAAAGATAATAGTTATGTTGGAACTTACAAAATAAGAGGAAAGGAAGATGGTTGCCAGTGTTACTAAAGTGGCAAGGACCACTTCTGGAGGTAGCTCAGTGCCACTGCGGCCCATTATAGGAGTGAAGATCTCAAACACAACCCAGATGAGAAACATAAAGTGGACATAAGGAAGAGCTAAACCCAGCAGATAGAGAACACAGTATTTCGCTGATGCCCCTAAAATGAAGAACAAGAGAAAATTGTAGGAATAATCGCTTGGATATGGCTTTCCATAATATAAAGTCCAATTTACCTCTATGTTTAAACTCCTTGGCCAGCAGCAGTTTCGTCACAAGGGGAAAAGCTACCATGAACATGGGCACGTAGGCTGAGCACAGACCCTGCTGTGTGAGCCACACCAGGCCACAGACCCACAGCAGTAAGCTCACATCAAAGTATAGATCCCCCAGCTCCACCAGGCGCACACCCTGCACAGAAAAACAACAGTGCATACTTACATTTCTATTGTACCAGGAACATTTCATCCCAAAAATAATATTTACAGTATCAACTCACCCCATAGTACAAGTTTTTGGCCAGTGTGTGAATAAAGACCATCTTTCCAGTGGTAGCGGCGCCGTAAAGACACACACATGCATAAAAGTGGTTGTACCAGAACATGGAGCGCCCCAACAGAGTAATAAGTAAAGCAACAATCAGCACCGACAGCAATGTGACAAACCAGCAAAGTATTGTTACTCCAGTGGCACAGGCCAAATCTCGAACATAGCGACCACCTGATGATAGAAAGTATTTTAGTCAGGTACTAAATCTGGTCAAACAAGTCATACAAAATGAATTAATGCCCCACCAGCATTGCCACGTAGTGAAGCTTTCTTGGCCAGGTATATGAAAGTGGCTGCAGCAACCATGTAGTTTAGAATGGCACCAACACGTGCAGGATAAGCTACTGCAACAACTCCCAAGAGGTCGAAAAACACCATGTTACCATGACGATACTCAGCGGTATCAGCCATTTTTTCTGACGTAACCAGGTACTTAAGAACTGACAAGATGTTGTCACCTAGGAACGGAGGCACACAAGGAGGTAAAAGCAGGTCATAAGGGACATCATGAAAACACAGATTCTGAAAAGAAAAGAAGAGCATGCATCCATAAATAAACATTTAAATAAAAGAAATTGATAAAACTATTCTAGTGGTGCACATTGTTGACCATTACATTGGTAAAAAGAACAATGTAGACTTTGAATAACATTCTGTGCAAGCTTCAAGGTGGCCAGATAAATGCCCAAACTAGTGGCCTGAGGCATTTCTTTCTATCTTGGCTGTTACACATTTAGTAGCGGCACACACAGGCACATGAGACAAAGCAGTATTGTTCTTCTGCCTGGTGGGTTATTACTGTGGTCAAAGTGCGTCTCTTTGGCACAACATTTTCCCAACACATGTCTTCTATAATATTATCTTGTGTTCGGTGCTTTTTTTTAAATAATGCACAATGAAATAAGTATCTACAGGCATACTTTCCCTCTCAAATGCCCTCTTTAGTCTAGATCCCATACACAAGTGCTTCCTGTTATTACCAAAAATACTTGCTACTTCCTATCAAAAACCTTTCCTTCTCTCCCTAATAATTCATGTCTAAGGTGAGGTACATTGCTCAGAAAGCAGGAGGGGAGAAGTCTAGAATTTGCAGAGAGAAAAAAGATGCCAACTGTCTTGAGTTTTAGTGCTGACAGACTAGATTCTTTGCTAAGTGAAGCAAAATCCTTCTGCATCACAGAGGAGGTAAATAAAATGTAAAGCACCGGTAAAGGCTGTTATCCATACGTTTGCATCTGCTGTTCTGTCCTCAAAGCAGTAATGTAGTCCACATTAAAAGTAACTAAGCACTCTGCATCACTGAATGGGGGAGGGGTATGTATACAAATACACTTGTGCAGTAACATAGATGACTGATGAACCTGGTGATATCAAATGAATCGGATGCACTAGTGCAGATGCATGCATGCCTCGACTTACCAGCTCTCTGGATTGAGTCAGTCAGAATCCTATCAGCAGTATCGTACTTTGTGTGATAGAGGAACCCATTCTCAATGAAAGCAAGGTCGATGCCTATGAACACGTATCGTACATTTTAAACAACAAATTGGTTATAATAATGCATTACATTATAATAAATCCAAATATTCTTTGCAATAAATGAGCTCATCTGTACCTGGGATGTTTCCAAAGTCTCTATAAATTCGGAAGTCAGTGTCAGAGGGAATAATGCCACTTTGGAATACCTCTTGTCCCACTACGGAAGCAAAGGGGTGTTTTGCTGCATGAACGTAGGCCTGGACCAGCCATGGGTTTTCAGGACCTTTAGAGGAGCAATTTCAAAATAGAAACTCAAGTTAAATTCTCAAAAACAAAAGTGCTTATCTGTTATTTATGGTCCATCCAGTGGCATGCTGGGTAATCGGGATGTTTCCCGGTGGGCCGCTCGGTGACAGAATAAATTAATGAATTAATAACAGACTCACAATTGTGCCATTCCAGGCCTAAAGGCTTTAACTGGGCTGCAGCAGGAGCCTGGGCTGCTGGTCCAGATATAAACTAAGTACTACAAGCGTAATTGTCAGGTAAATCTATCTAAATAATGACTGATGTAGGCTAATCAGAAGAAATGTTCGCATCAAACCTTTCATTCTGGTGGCAGAGAGATACCATTTGATGTTGAACTAACTCAGGGGGGTTTAAGTGGAACACCCCTCCGCAAAGAGGGAAAAGGCAGTGAAAGGTAGAAAAGTGGGCAAATAAATATTTTTATCTACATAACTTGGTGCTTATTGTGGAGTTGTATCAGGCTCAGAATATGTGTGCAGTGGTCTATGTGAAAAGAGAAAGCAGTAGAAAAATGTCAAGGCCGTAATTGAACTGGCGACCTCCTGTACCTGAGACCTGCCTAGTACCACTTAGCTATAATTCAGCATGATTATGGGCCGGTCTTCTCTAAATTCCCGGCCCGAAATTAGGTCCCAGCACGCCACTGGGTCCATCCCATATATTATTGGCCTAAGAAAGGGTATGAAATGGACAATAACAAGCATTTTGAATTTAAAATCATCTTCATCTCGCCCCACATTTTACTCTAAATTCAGATCGAGCAAATGAGTACCTATTGAAGACGGTTCTTTTAGTAAGACAGAAGGTTTGTTTACCTGCTCCACTAGTTTCGATCACTTCCTGTGATCTTCCTCAGGAGCGTCACCTGGTGATCTGAATGCTTCTGAGGAAGAGCACCGGAAGTAATCGAAACTCGGAAAGCAGGTAAACAAACCTTCTATCTTGCTAAAAGAACCGTCTTTAATAGTTTCTACTAAGAAGACAGTATGAACCTTTTTCAAAGATTTAAGAGTACCTGTCTGAAAAACAACTTCTTTGCCCCCAACCCCAGCAGCCTCCAGGTTAATGAAAGCTCGAACCTGTTTGGCCCACTGATGTTGAGTTATAAAACCATGACTGGCCTGAAAGAAAGATGTGGGCGGGGAGAGAATTGAGAAAAATAAATGTTGTGAGAAGATCCAGCTGTTCAACGTCACCTCATATTACCTGCAAAATATTTTCCTCTGCCCCATTAAATAAAAAAATAACTCCATGAGTAAGAGGGGTTGAGAGGTTGGCCAAGGAATGCAGGACTTCCAGCATGACAGCACAACTCACTGCATCATCACTGGCACCTGAGGAGGACATCAAAATAATTAAGCCTTACAATTTGGTCATATATTACAGTATATATTAATATATACTGTATATTATATTATATATATATACTATAATATTATAGAAGACATTTATTAAACATGTGCATTGCACTTATCCTTTGAAAAATTTTATTAAGCACATTTAAAAAAAAATTCTAACCATTGTGTAATGATGCAAACTTTTATTGAAGTGAGCCACTTAACTTGAAAAAAACCCTCCCGCACAGTCTCACTTTTTTTTTTTTTTTACTTTTATTGCTGCAACATTACGGTCACTCTGATCGTCATCAGGCTTCAGCAGCCTTCAGCTTTTTTCAAGTTACAGGTGCTCGTCATATAATTAGAATATCACGAAAAAGTTCATTGATTTCTGTTGTTCAACTTAAAATGTGAAACCAATATATGATATAGACTCATTACACGCACAGTGACATATGTCAAGCCTTTATTTGTTATAATTTTGATGATTATGACTTACAGCCCACTTTCAAAATATTTAAATTTTATTAGATTTTTAATACAAGCTGAGCCATAATAATCAAAATTATAACAAAGGCTATACATATCTCACTTTGCATGTAATGAGTCTTAGTTTCACAGTTAAAGTAGAATAATAGAAGTGAATGCACTTTTTCATGGTATTCTAATTACGTATCCTTCTCTCTTAATCTTAATAATAATAATAATAATAATAATAATGCATTAGTTTTATATAGCGCCTGTCGCCTTCTTAGGTGTGTAGAGTTTCCACTTATCATTAACGTGAGCCAGACACAGGCTGTGATAGCATCAGAGAGGACTTTTGAGGTAAAGAATTCTAGGAATGTTAAGACCTGGGTAAAGACCCAGCCATTCTCGAATACATCGTGACAATAATCAAGAGCATGTGATGGTAGAATGGCTCATACGATGCATCATGTGCAATGGCTTTCTACAATGTGTCCATGGGCTGGAACCAACTTCAATGTTGGGGTGACATTCCTTAAGGTGCGTTCAGACCAAACGTGCGTCCACGCTCCGTCAGCCTCTAGTTGGACGCCAAACATTGCCGCTTCACACTCGCGAGAAACGCCTGTTTGCTGCGCGTGAAGTTTTGCAAGCGTCATAATTAGGAGGCGTGTCATACAACTCAGGCCGAGCGCAAACCGCGATGATCAACTTCTCGTCCATGCTGCAGGTCAGGGGCGCAACTACCCCCCTCCCACACACACACGGCTCTTTGATGTTTGTTTGTTTTTTTTGTTTTTTTTTTAAGTAAATAAATACCCTCTGAATTGACTTTATTTTAACGAAAATGTCACTATTTCACACAATATAACATCGACATTTCCCTCTATGGAGTTTGTTATCACAAAAAACAATCACACGGCCCGATTAAAAGCAATTCTTTCATTCATGTAACTTTTCCTCCTCTCCCTCTCTCTCCCTCGCACAAGAGGGGAGAAAACAACGCAAGTGAAAGAGATGTTTTGCTTCAACGCGATATCCTCTGTAACCGTGTTTATTATTTCATTAGGACTTTTATTTCTCAAACTTGTTGCCTTATGCTCACTTTGAGCTCCTCGTGGGGGTGGAGATGACTGTCCCTCTGCGAATCCTCCACTCCTCTGCCCCACTCCAGCAGTGACTTTTGTTTCGCAAAATAAGCATGCACAACTAAAGTGACGCCCGTCCCCAAAGAGGAATTAAAAAAAAAAAACTCCGCGAACCCGTTCATATAGTTCACTGTAAAGACTCGTTCAAAAGAGCCAGATCGTTCGCGACCGACACATCACTTTCGGCGCCCCTATGAAAGGCATATATTGCGTATGCCCTTTATAGGTGACGCTTGTGCTCACTATTTGAGCCCAGTCCCTGATTGGTTAACAAGGCGTAAATGAACGCACGTGTAGATTGGATTACTTGAGTGCATGAAGCAGTGGGCGCGGCATCCCTGCTCTGTACCGCGCTGTTCTCACTGGTTTTGACGCGCGTTAATCCTCATCTGCTCGCATTTGCAACGCTTCATACGCGCGGACGGCTTTGCTTACATTTCGAAGCGCATCGAAGCACGTCTACATAGGGTTAACATGGAAGTTGGTGGCGTGTCAGCGTTTGGTCTGTACGCACCATTATACTTGCGTAAGCTACGAAACAAAGCTTATACCCAAAAGCTTTAGCACAAGTTAATAACCAAAATGTATATCTGGCAGCATATTTTCCACCTTCACAGTGGCTAATAGAAACACACCAGGTGTGATTTAAAATTACAAAATAAATGCCGAATAAAAAAAAAACTTTATTTTTTACTTTTTGCTCTAATTTTTCAGAGTGAACTCAAAGACATACAACTTTATCTATATGCACACAATAGACCCATTTCTCTCAAAATATTCAGAAATTTGTCAAAATGTGAAGTGAGTATAACATCCTAACGCTAGAGGCGCTGTCAGAATGTCATGATGTATTGTAATGACAAGTACCGTGAGACTCTGTATATACACACGAGATCCAATATGGCTGAGTAAACAGACCTAAAGCTGAAGTGTGCGACGCGGACGCGCAGCAGACGCGCCACGCACCAAACCAGGAATTCAAAGATTAATTCCCTTGGAATCATCCCATCGGAGTAACTTTGCGTGTGGTTCTTGGACCAAGTCATCATGCATGCTTGTGCAACCAAATCACTAAGCACTACAGAACAAAACTATGCCCAAATCGAAAAGGAACTGTACGCTGTGCTGTTTGCGTGCAAACGTTTCCATGAGTACATGTACGGCAGAAGAGTGACCTTAAAATCTGACCACAAACCACTGGAGGCAATTCTCAAAAAAACACTCACTGCCGTACCACCTCAACTTCAAAGGATGATACTCCAACTCCAAAAGTATAACATACACATCAGGTTTCGTCGCTTTGTATAGGTATGGGACTTTACTCATATTACCAGCAGCCCCAGATACCGTCAAAGTAACGGCCTCGCTGAAAAGACAGTACAAACAGCCAAACGCATTTTGGACAAAGCTAAGGCTGACGGCAAGGATCACTACATTGGACTTTTGGAATACAGAAACACACCTGTCGACAACCTAAAGTCCCCAGCCCAACTGCTAATGAGCCGCAGGTTACGCTCTATTCTCCCTGCAACAGCCAAACAGCTATGACCTGTTGTGACATATTTTAGTTAGTTAGATAAAATATGCATCATATCCTAAGCGGAGGATGCTGGCAGTGAAGCCAATTTGAAGTGGGCTTTCATCCTGACATTACAGCACAGGGCAGTTGGAGGTGGAGAAGACCAGAAAGGATGAGGCGAGCTAAAAAGAAACCATATTGTGTGAGTGGAGCGAGATGCGGAAGCACAGTCAAAAAAACAAAACAAAAAATAGTGTTTTTGTTTTGCCACTTCTTTGGGTTGATTGAAATAGAAAAACACTTCCACTGTTTGGCGTAAATTAAGGGGTACACGCGGTTTTAAATCTTGTGTTTTCGTGTCTTTTGACTCTTCACCAGGTTTGCATGGGAAAAAAATAAAAAATAAATAAAAAAGAGAAACCCTGACCAAAAAGTGGGAAGGGATACAATTTTATTCCAACAGAAATCTGTTTCATAATCTGATGGACAAATGCCAAAATGTATGCTGAGGATTTCCTCAATTCAACATGATTAAAGGATTAAAATAATTTACCATCTTTACAAGTTGGCAGTCCAGAGCTGATCTTCTAAACTAAATTAGACAAAGAATTGTTTTTTTTTGTTTTTTTATAATGCAAAAAACATGGGTTGCATGCACTACAAATAGGACCTGGTGAAATCAAAATGGGACTAATATTTTAAAGACAAAACAACATATTTTATAATTTGGTATCACACTTTCTTTGTGCAAAACTTACGTGACGTCGGTAATTCGGGCCCTTCTTTTTGTAAAGAAAACTTCTAATGCTTTTGAGTTTATTTGTTGTGTACCTTGTGGTTGTTTTCTTTTTTGATTTTTGCACAGTGGCGTAGCCTCTCTTATTTTTTTATTTTGAGTTCTTCGTGATTGAACTACATGAATGCATGCAAGAAAGATAATCAGGCTTTCAAAGTGAAAAGCCCAAAGAAATTTGAAATTTCCTAGAAGATTCCATGGGCTCATATGACATGATGAAGGCCTCAAAAACAATGGTGGTGATCACACAAAAAAATAACTTTTTGACCTGACCTGACGACTTACTGCGCAAGCGACTTTTGTGTTGCTGTTGATGTGTGTCTTTGTTGGTTGTCGTGTGTGTCTGTCTGCGTTTCTGGTCGTTGATTACAAGCGTATGACCAAAAACACGACCTGTAGCAGACACAGGATAACGAAATTCTTCTTTTCTAACAGGCTGAGGCTTGCATTTAATAACCACAAACAGACTTGAAACTAACAAACCGTTGCCGTTTCTTTTGTAGCAGGAATTCACAGGTACAGACCGGCTGCATACAGATGCTGGAACAAGTTTGACACAGACAAGTGTCAAAAGGGGGAATTGAGTGTTGGTTGAATAAGAAGATATACAAGATTTGCCTTACAGAAATATTTAAATGAAAGTCCAGCCAAAGCCCATCGGCAGCTCAACACAACGCAATGAGTGACCACAGAGAGCCTGGCAGGACGGAAGCACCGAGAGAACGACCTGGATCCACACCAACCACTGTTAGGTGGTGTTGCCACTGAGGCCCCCAGACGCTGACACCGAGGGTGGGGACGGAGCAGGCACAATCGCGGCTCCCTACGCTGAAGGGGCGGGCCGGTGTGCGACCCCCAGCGTTGGAACCGGGCAACAACAACCAGAGGAACCCAGCCGTGGTGTCAGCACAGCGAATACACACCCCCGGGAAGAACAGCCCCGATTCCCCTTGGCCCCGAAAACCAACACAGGTGCCTTTTACTGATGGCATTGAATGCACAGAGATACCGTGATGAGATCCTGAGGCCCATTGTTGTGCCATTCATCCCCAACCATCACTTCATGTTGCAGCAGGATAATGCAAGGCCCCATGTTGCAAGGATCTGTGCACAATTTCTGAAAGCTAAAAACATCCCAGTTCTTGTCTGGCCAGCATACTCACCCACATGTGAGTATGCATGAGCATGTTTGGGATGCTCTGGACTGGTGTATACGACAGCATGTTCCATGTTCATGTCAATATCTAGCAACTTGGCACAGCCATTGAAGAGGAGTGGATGAACATTCCACAGAACGCGATCAACAACCTGATCAACTGTATGTGAAGATGTGTTGGTGGGATGGATTCTCTTGACAAAGATGAAGTGCTCTCTAACAGATTTAGACAGATTTGAGACAATATAGGCGAGAAATGGGTCAATTGTGTATGTAGAAAATGTTACATGTCTTTAAGTTCAGTGCATGAAAATTAGAAAAAAAAACAAGAGCGCTTAGTTTAAAATTGTGTTTATGTGATTGCTGTGAAGAGCAATCATGTTTGGGAATTTTACTAAATGAGGGGGATCTGATGAATGTGGAGCACATTATGGCGACAATAGAAAACTAAACCACAACATCAGTTAGATACTTGTAATTTTCAAGAAGGTGGGAGTCGGACACACAGCGATGTCCAGCCAGAGCAGTAAAACCGTTACACATTATATACCAGATTTATAATATTTCATATATTATCAAGAAGAGGTTAAGAAGTAAAAAGTGAAAGAAGGTTTATACCTGGACTATTAGCCACTGTGTCAAAGTGACAATTGGCCAGAATTAGATGCTGCGCCCCACTCTTTGGTTCAAGTCTCACAGCGATGTTTGTGACACGATCATAGAAGCTGGTAAATCCCCCAAGAAAATCTATGGAGAAGGTGCCAGTGGGCCGCTGCACATCCACAGTTATCTGGTGTGGTCCCGCTGCGGTCTCTTCACGGATCTTCTCAATCTGCTCTATCAAGTATCCCACTGTCAGGACCTCATTCTCCGGGCTGCCCACTGGCCGTGGCCCCACACTGGTGATCTGCTCTAAGTGCCGTCTAGATTGTGAGGTGAGAAACAAATCACAAGACAGTGCTGTTAAGAGCTTCATAAAGAACAGCTTCATGAAGGTCCAAGTTTCACTGTAAAGCCTCTATTAATTAGAAACAAATATTTATTGAGCCACAGTAACATTTTCTGACATTTTTGCTAACAAGACGTGAGTTACACTAGTGGGTCTCGAGTGTGTTTTCAAGGCGTATCATAAACAACAGGTCTATTTGCTGCTTCCGAAAGTGTTATACAGCTGAGCTGTGGGAGAGTAACCATTAGAGGAGCTTGGCTCTCTGATCCGATCACATGTGAAAGCATTAATGGAGCAACTGGAGTAACTTGGGAAGAATCAGACTGATTACACTGTGAATAACATTTTTTTTTTTAATTTAAAATCTTTTAAAATAAAGAGTTTTGATCACTTGACCTTTAAGTCTAACTTGTGTCAAGTATTCAGACTGTTTTGTGACAGTTTCCTTTCCATCTAAATTTCTTCAAACTTGTAAAGTCTCGAGCTTATTAAGTGTGAAGTTGTTCATTTGCAACCAGTTCAGCACGGTTTGTCTGTTTTTTTTGTCTGTTTGTCTGTTTCGTTTCGGCATAATACTTTCTCATCAGCGGGTCCCATTCATAGTAATGATCCCGAGTGGTCTGTGAAATTAACATGGCTTTCTACATGTCGTTTGTTTGTGTGAGACAAACAAGCGACAGTCAGCTCAGCACATGTCGAGTATTTCGCGTGTTACCTTGGTAGAGGTTACGCTCGCTTTTGGTTTCTAGGCGGGTCTCTTACTAAAGTAGAGGAAACGTTAGGGCTCTATTACTTCCGTTATAGTTAATTTCCAGACAAATGTCCCAGTAAACTCAAAACTTACCTGGCTCTTATTGCGTTAAATTCGCCGCTCGGTCTCCCAATGACAAGCTGCTGTAATGACAAATGAACAAGTCCCCACAGCACCAAAATAAACACACAGACCAGGGAAGCTGCAAGCCCTTCCCGCAGCAAGTACAAGCTGACTTCGGGCTTTCTCTTTGGGTCTCCGCTGTAGCCATTATCCCCATATCGGTCTTGGAACGCGCTGTTATCTGGTGCTAAAAAATATTGCTTCCTAAAGGTTTTATTCTCCGGATAGTGGTGTCGCTCTCCATTTTAGACACAACGGCAACAGACCCAACAGACTGACGCCCAACCTCCCTTTCACGGACTTCGCGTTTTTCGCTGAACTGACGGGTAGCAGAGAGGAACAAACGTGAAAAGGGGCGCGAAGGGGGGGGCACGCTTGGATAAATAATTCAATGGATAAAACGGATAAAACCGATAAATTCTGCTAATCCTGATAGAAAGTACACAGTTTACTCTACTGACCAACAAGGACAAATAAGGACAAACATTCACAAATAAATTGCAATATTAATCGGTCACGTTCGACCGATTGATCTAGAAAAAACGATGGTCTAACAGTTTTTCTTTTCACACTAAACAGAAAAAATGTTCTGTGGCTTTTATTTTTAGGCTGTAAGATACGGAGCCCGCCAGGGGACATGAGGAGAATTTTTTTATTGCGTTATTTCGCAAATAACGCAATACTTTTGCGAAATAACGCAATCATATTTGGGTAGAGAACGAGGCCGCTTACAGCGTCCACGGCGTGTAGACTCTACGCTATCATCCTCCACACACAATGGAGCATGAATATGGGGAAATTAATTGACCTTTATTTCGAATTGTGTTTAAAATACAAAGAATCAAGATTAGTGCTGCCAACAGACATGGTATTAATGTAGCCTAAGTGAAAGACATCTTATTAGCCTACGTATTACGAGTAAGCTGTACGAGGTCTTGCAGGGTGTCCCAGAGTCATGAGAGGCGATTTCAGATTAGCACAGCTAGGCCCCGAGATCAGGAAGAGGGTCACTCCCCTACCGCTGTCTAGCTGACAAAACTGGCCTGAATTTACGATCATATCCGACAATATTCATCCCCGGGTTGGTGGATTAATCGTAAATTCAGGCCAGTTTTGTGCAGAGACTGACTGAAAGTTGCAGGTGCTGAATCTGTACTATGTAAGCTATGAGGTCCATGGGACGTGGGCTGCGCAACGCAGGAATCTGAGGCTGACACCTCCACAATCAGCTAGATATCGGCAGGGGAGTGACCCTCTCCCCTGATCTTGGGGCCTGGCTTTGCTAATCTGAAATCTGTCCCAAGATCGCCTCTCATGACTCTGGGACACCTTCCAAGACCTAAAGCTTCCACGTAAGATGTCTTTCACTTAGGCTACATTAATACCATATCTGTTGGCCAGCACTAATCTTAATTCTTTGTATTTTAAACACAATTCGAAATAAAGATCAATTAATTTCCCCCATTCATGCTCCATTGTGTGTGGAGGATGATTGAGTATGAGTCGTTCTCTACCCAAACATGATTGCGTTATTTCGCAATAATTATACTTCGCAAAGTATTGCGAAATAACGCAATAAAAAAAATTCCCGTCATGTCCCCTGGCGGGCTCCGTAGTAATACGATCTACCAGTCTTCTCTAATATTTAATTTTTATTAAACCAACTCCCACTAAGATTTAGGAATGGTAAGTGCAGTCACTTGACAGCCTCCAGCATGCATAGCGGTTCTATTTCATACAGGTCGAACTTGTTTTGGGTCGTGAGGCGAAATTCAGCGCCACGGCGCCCAGTGTTTAGTCTACGTGTTCTAACCATTGTTCTAACTGAACACAACCAGTCTGAAACACAATTGTTTCTATTAAGAATTGTACACAAACAGCAATGATGGATAATATCTCAGGGCCCTGACACCCCTTTAAAAATGTGCCAAATGGTTTAGCCCACACTCAGGCGTTCAGCACATAGACTGTTAAAAAGAACCGCGCGCTTCAACTCAAATGCATGTGTTTGAGGGAGGTCAGGTCTTTAATGCAATGACACAGAGTTAGGAAAGAGAAATAGTCTTGCGATCGCTCTTGGCTCTTATTTTACAGTATGTGGCAAGGCGAGGGTTAACTTCGATTTTACTTTTAGCTTTAAATGCCACAACGCCACCCCAGGAGTCTCACCCGGAGATTTAACTTATGCTGACTAACAAAGTACAAGGCACACAGGTTCGTTATGATGTAAAATCTTTATTTTATTATAAGTTAAGCATCTTAATGTAAGTTAAAGAGACATTAGTTCATGTTTATTTCTTTTCAGTTTCATTGGCACAATTAGTCCACGTGAGTTTAATTTCAGTTCCAGTTGTCGATAATTTCAGTCCCTTATCCAGTAAACATATTGATTTCACATTGGGCTTGGATAAGACAAGACAGCAGCCGTTTCGATGCCCACAGCAGCACAGATATGAAGGGCTGCTAATGAACGAGGGAATCCTACGTCGTCGGTGGGCGAAGCTATAGACGGACGCCGAGCTACCGCAGCTCCCACACAAGCATCGGAAGGTTGAACGATGTAACCTGCGCACCCGGTACCAGCAGCGCCGACATGCTGCACAGACATGACGGAGTGCTCGAACCGGATGGCCCAGAGACCAGGGGCGGAAGTGAGAGGTCAGAGGGCGCGTAACCTACACAACGCACTATTTATAGGGCAACGCGATAGCACATAGCCAATAATAAAAAACATTTACGTGGCAGAGCCTGCCAGCAGGCGATACTGCCACAAGTATAATAGCAGGCCTGGGATGTAACTCTCTGTGATTAATTACAGTTAAACATTAGCTGAGGCGAGTGCCTCCCTCTCTGCCTGCACTGCTGCTGCGGGTGCATAGTGAGGCAGAGCACGCTCTCCAGCCCTCTCCGCTCCTTCTCTCTTCATTTTAAACACTGAAGTTTCCCTTTCCTTTTATCTATTGACTGCCATCAGGCCAAAACAGTGACAAAAGCTACAGGTCGCTCACGCAGAGTATTTTCGCCGAATTAATTACGCAAATTAGCCGCGAGTATTTGCAGACTCGTTCATTATAAAGGCGCAGCTTTAGAGACTCATTTGACGTAGTGAAAATGTATGGGATGGCCCGTGCCAACAATATATTGTTATTATATAAACTGTTGCCTACACCTAAATGTAGTATTCAAATATGGTGAGACCAAAACAGGCTGAAGCTTTGGTCTTTGTGTTCATGAAGTGGCCACAACTCTGGAATACACAGCCATGAGGCAATTTGTATGAATTAATATAAACTAGCGTTCTTTTTCTAACTTCGTTCGGTGTTTCACTATGGGAATCGCCTCGGGCATGACCATCCACGAAAGCTCCAATGGCACCACGTCTGTCTATGACAGACAGGATGACCGTACCTTGGGCTACGCCCCTTCTCCTAGGTACAGCCAGCCTCCTCAGTCAGTAAACATTCTCGCTTTCTTCCCGCGTGGAAGCTGCATCTTTCTATCTCCCTCAGCGCTTTTCTTGCCAGCAAGCTAGCTTCTGTTTAACAGTTCACAGACGAGCCGTAAAGGACATCATTGACGAGCACAGTTGCTGGCTTCAGCTCGGATACGCTGAGTAAGTTCTCACGGACTTGATACTGCTATTACACGGTTATTTGTGCAGCGACCGCGTAGAGGCGTATAGCTTATAATAAGCCAAGTTAGTTAGCATTTATTTGTCGACTGACTAATTAGCCTTTTCATTCAGCTACCGTCAAGGCAGCTTTTTGTGGGTGACATTAACTTGTTGCCTGCTCTTTTGGTCGGTTGACATTAACTTGTTGACTGATTCAATAGTGCTGTGTTCTGCTAACGTGTTACGGCGAGCAGGCTTCCCGGACCCAGCTACGGTTTTTAACCCGTGTGTTGGCTTCTCCAGGCGTGTTTGCTTCGCAGCACGACTAGCACTGCGCTTATTCCTGGCCTTTTT
Source organism: Neogobius melanostomus (assembly GCA_007210695.1). NCBI lineage: Eukaryota > Metazoa > Chordata > Actinopteri > Gobiiformes > Gobiidae > Neogobius > Neogobius melanostomus. The sequence goes on along the minus strand of VHKM01000221.1, from coordinate 1,749,003 downwards.
TCACGGTTTTAGGCATTATGTCCTCGGCTCCTACCCCGCCAAAGGGTCGTAACCGGCGTCAAAGGAGGTTGAGGACCCTCACCCAATGTGCATCGCTTGTATGGGCGCTAAACACGCTCAGACAGCGCTGGCGGACCATGATACTTGCCATCACTGCACATCAATGCCGGAGAAAATACTGGAAAGGAGACTCACCCCCGGCTCACATTAACTACGGTCCGGGTTCGGTCCTGATCCGGTTCGGGTTTGCCCCAAACTACCACTCACAGTGAGTCCGGCTGACACTGTGGCCAGCTCCGGCGCCAGATGCTGCGCCAGGCACAGAAACGGCCCTTGCAAGTGAGTTTCGCTCTTGGTGCGAGTTCACGTCATAAGTAGCCCCATATATAGGTAGTTTTTGTAAACAAAAGCCGTATTTGCCAGTACAACGACTCTCCCCAGTGAAGTGGATGCTTTGAAACACACTAGTGCCCCTGTGTCACTGGTAATGGAGAAATGTTTACATTTCCGACGTTACACGCGTGTACAGGTGGTAAACGAGACCAAATAAGTAGTGAGCGGACAGATTTTATTTTGAAATACACCGGATCTTCTTTTCTCACGAGACCTGACTTCCTGTTTGGCTCGTGTTTTTCCGTCAGCTTGATCCGTTGGGGCTCCAGTCTCCGGCAAAAATAGACTTCTTGCGGATTCTTTCCGTTGCCGCCGGAAGGCCACCGGATGGCCTCGGTAGCCGGACCTGGACTTCGCGGAGCAGTGTGAGTGTGCAACATTGGTTTTAATGACTTTCTAAGTCTGCGGACGACGTACCGGACCTTAACCGGATTTAATGTGAGCCGGGGGTCAGAGTAGCGGTGGCTAATACTCAGAACCCGTGCCTGACACAGGCCACTGCTAAGCCCAAAGCCAATACCCATCAGTGAGCTGCCACTACCTGGGGCAGCGCGCTGGATGTATCAGACGATATGCCGCCACTGTTCGAGGACCTCCTCAATGTGGATCCAGGCAGTGAGGGCTGCCTCTGACCTCCTCGAGGCTGTGGATATGGAGGATGTGGAGGAGGACTCCACATTTCCACTGGTCCAGTCCAGACCCCCGAGTGCGTCAGGAACGACGTCCCCGTGGACAGCAATTTGTACGACGTGTGCAAACGCGCTGCCACTAGGCTCAACATACCCTGGCCCGCGGCTGTAAACGCAGAAGGAGGGGTAAGGGACCTCTATGATGGCAAGCGGCTCCAACCGGCCCAAGCACCTCCGAAGCAGCTCCTTCCTGCTGTACCTGCATGCATGAAGGAGATGAGCCGGTTCTGGTCCAGCCCACAGTCCAGGGCTACTCAAAGCTGGAATTACATGGGATGAAGGAGCTGGGGTTTGCCGAACCCCCAGCGGTGGAGCCTTCATTGGCATATCACCTACATCCTAATTGCCGTCTCAGCCTCAACTAACATCTCCCTGCCCAACAAGATGGAGAGGGTCACATTCTCCTCTTCCAGCGGATGTACAAATACGCCGCTCAGTCGGTGTGTGTACTGAATACAGTGTCTCTGCTCTCTGCTTACCAGGGGGAAATACTTGAGGAAATTGACCAGCAGTTGGACTCGGGGGCACCCAAACCGGTCCTCTGAGATGAAATCTGTGTGGTGAAGGACCTCATTTTTCGCTCAGCTCGAGGGGCAGTCCAGGGCTGCGGCCACATGATGGGACTGGCTGTGGCAGGTGAGCGAGGTCTGTGGCTAAACCACTCAGGACTGACCGACACACAGAAGGCTGACATCATGGACGCGACCTATGACCCCACCAAAGGTCTGTTTGGGCCAGCACTGGACAAAATGAAGGAGACCAGCACCCTCCGTAAGCAGGAGGGCGAAGCCTTCAACTTGTGCCTGCCCCGCAAGCAGCCTTCTCGTCCTGCACAAACTCAGCAACCAGGTGCCAAAGGCTACAGAGCGGCTGGACAGCAGAACAAACAGCAGCGGTGAGGAAATCTCAAACCATGGGGCAAGCACTCTTTCGCAGCGGCAGCGGCTATAAAACGCTCCTCACATCCCCGGGCAAGAAGAAGCGCACAACCTAACCTATGTCTTCTCTCAGCGCCCCTCCATGCAAAAGACGGAGAGTGTCCTTGGATCCCAGCCCCAGTTCAGAGGCCCTGTGCAGTTTGCCAGACGTCATCTCCTGTTCACTCACCCCGCATATGTTGCAGGAGGTGAGTCGGGGCAATGTCAAAGTCACAAAGCACATTTTTCAAAATAAAGCTTTCACACTCGCATCCAGGCCATGGTTTAAGGGCGAGTTTGGTTCAAAAAATAAATTTGAATACTCTCCAGCTTATGCCGCAAGAAGGAGCTCACGCTCCTTCTTATGCAGACGTCAAGACTCCTATCAGGGGAGTGACGTCACTGAGCATTTTCATGGGGCCGCTCACTGCCCAGCTGGAGCAGTTCATCCATGGATTCTTTCCACTATATCTCGAGGATATAGGCTTCAGTTTGCAATGAAACCGCCCACTTTCAAAGGTACTGCCTTCAGTGGCGAAAGGGGATGCAGCTCATGTCCTAGTGGACGAGATCACATCTCTATTGAGCAAACAAGCAATACGAGCTGTTCCACACAGCGAGTGTCAACAGGGGTTGTACTCCCGCTATTTCCTCGTCCCGAAGAAGGGGTCCTCAGCCTTACGTCCCATTCTTGATCTCCGTGTATTAAACATACACTTTATATACACTTTAGATTTACGTTCAGAATGCTCACTCACAAAGTGCTCTGCCGCTCGTTACGCAGAGAGGATTGGTTTACCACAATCGATCTGTCGGATGCGTATTTTCACATCCCAATACACCCGCGCACAGGAAATATCTGCGGTTTGCGCACGGAGGGGCAGCTTACGAATTACAAGTCATTCCGTTCAGGCTGTCATTGGCTCCGAGGGTGTTCAGCAAATGTGTGGAGTCCGCACTGGCTCCTCTTCGGAGCAGCGGGATCAGGATTTTTTCGTACATATAGACGATTACCTGGTGTGCTCCCACTTCCGCGAGCGCGCACTCACGGACACGTGCACTGTCGTCTGTCATCTCACTGCTCCTGGGTTCAGAATAAACCGGACGAAGAGTCGGTTAGAACCCGCGCAGAATACATCTGTGAGTATCTGGGTTTGAGCATAAACTCCCTCTCATTCAGAGTGACTCTTACGGGTCAGAGGCTCTGCTCTCTCACTGTTTCGCCAGGGCGCAAGGGTCATGTTCAGGACATGCCTCCGCCTAGCTGGTCTCATGGCATCAGTAATATCTGTCGTTCATTTGGGTCTGTTAATGATGAGAGACTTTCGGCGTTGGGTCGCAGTGTTACATCTGTGCCCCCGCCGACACCTTTACCGCATCGTGAAAGTGCACGAGCGCTGCGTCATGGCACTTCGCCCGTGGCAGGACACGCATGCTCTGGCTGCGGGAGTCCCGCTGGGCTCGGTGTCCGCAAGGGTTACCCTGACAACTGACGCCTCCTTGTCAGGGTGGGGAGCCAACCTGTCCGGCAGGACGGTGAACGGTACATGGGGCCCGCATATGGCTCTGTTACATATCAACATGTTGGAGCTTTGGGCTGTTTTCCTCGGTCCTCGGAAACACTTCCTACAGTATATTCAGGGCCAGCATGTCCTTGTAAAAAAGGACATTGCAACAGTCGTCGCGTACATCAACCGCCAGGACGGCACATGCTCTCTGCAGCTACACAGGCTGGCACAGAAATTGATTCTGTGGAGCAGCACCAGGCTGCTGTCTCTCCGGGCAACACACCTGCCAGGTGAACAGAGGGGCGGACTTGCTGTCGCGTGGCAATCCCCTGTACGGCAAGTGGGTTCTCCACCCTCAAGTGGTGGAGCAGCTCTGGCAGATGTACGGCCAGGCTGCCGTAGGTCTATTCGCCTCGCAGGAAAACGCAAAGTGTCCGCTGTACTTCTCCTTGATGGACGTGGACGCGCCCCTCGGGATGGACGCTCTAGCCCACACATGGCCGGACGTTTTGCTCTATGCTTTTCCACCGATCAGTTTAATCTCACCCACCCTGGCTCATCCTGATTGCCACACGGTGGAGGTCCAAACCCTGGATGGCACCAAGAACTTCATATCCATACAGGTCATCCATCTTAGCAAGGGTAAAGGCAGGAATATCTGGCTCGAAGGACCATATTGTTAGGGAGAAAACTCTGACTTTAGGTTTGCCTTGACTGTAAGGCACTAGTTGTGTTTATCCCCGCCTTCAACCTGGAGTGTTGGCCAGAACACCTCTTTAAAGCCAGGACAACTTGTATGGTGGTGTGATAAGCATGGAGCAGGAGACAGCGTAGCTTTGATTAGATTTATATTTTGTGAAAGTGTGGTTTTCTGTAACAAAGTCAAATAGAACAGCACATATTAGAAGAAGAAGAAGAAGAATACACAATCTGATACACAATATTACTTCGCTTAAATAACTCAGAGTAAAAGATAGCAGAACAGATAGTCAACAGTAACTAGAAAGGCCTGCATTGGCAGTTAGCTTAGGCTATGATATAGATCAACTCCGTAAGTAACCTAAGCCTTAGTGTACCCATAGGCCCCGGGGCTTAAACAGAATTCTAGGCCCCCCCCCTCAGCGCAAACCCTAACTCTAACCTATAACCCTAACCCTAAATCCTACAAAAACCCTAACTCGGCTACTACATGTATCAAAAATAAATGTTAAATGACATCTTGCATTGTGTATCAAAATCTCAATCTTTAATGCAAAAACAGTACAACTCAACTAAACAGACTCTCTTCCAAACAGCAATAGCAGAGCCACTCTCTATACATTCTCACCATTTATGAGTTTGCGCATGAAATAGCTTTTGGAAAAAAAAACGTTTACGGCTTTTGAATTGGCGTTCTGAAGCAGAGACATCAGCGTCCTTGTTTTGGCAGCGTTCCGGTCCCATTTTGGCCCAATATGCACGTACCTTTTCTGGCAGGCTCTCCCCATCGAGCAGGGTCTGTGTTAAAAGTGTTATGTATGAGCCTCAGTATGTTTACCGATAGATGGCGCAAGGCAACTAATGCTTGGAAGTTGTGAAGTTCCGGTGTTGAATAATAAAAATGAAGCTTGAAAGAAGTAAGCTAAACGTGTGTCTGCGTAGCTCTGTGTAATGTAAAAGTGTTTGCATATTGACACTAAAGGGAGCAACATAACATAAATTGGCGACGAGTGGTGTAGTCCTGAAAACTTCTCATCGGCTGTGCAAGTAATGCCGACATTGGTCGTTTTGGACGAAAACGGACAACCACGTTGTGACGGCTACTGAGCTAGCAAAGTATGTCCCACTCTTCAGACGATTCTGGTTCTACAGTGCATGAAACCGAAGACGGACGCATCATGGCTGGAGTTATCGGTCATATGGATCCTTTTGAGGAGGCTGGTGAACAATGGGCAACGTATATTGAGCGTTTTGAACACTACGTGATGGCTAATGACATACGGGCTGCTAAGCATGTGTCTGTGCTGTTCAGCGTGATGGGGCCTAAGACGTATGGACTACTCCGCAGTTTGGTGGCTCCCGCGAAGCCTGGTACGCTGAGTTATGACGAAGTTGTTGCTGTGCTGCAGGCCCACTTCGCTCCGAAACCTCTTGTTATAGCTGAACGATTCCGGTTTCACAAGCGAAATCAAGGGGAAGGAGAAACAGTGGCACAGTATGTCGCGGTGCTAAAAAGACTTTCTGAACATTGTGAGTTTGGCGGTTACTTGGAGGACGCACTACGAGACAGATTTGTTTGTGGATTGAAATGCGAAACTGTTCAAAAGCGCCTTTTGACCGAGAAGGACCTCACGTTTCAGAAAGCAGTGGATTATGCTGTGTCGGCAGAGACAGCAGCGCGCGATGTGCAGCAGTTAAGCAGCTCCCTCAAAGTGAACGCGGTGCTGGCGCAAAGAGGTGATAGATGTCGCCGTTGCGGGAAAACGAATCATACTGATGATGACTGCTGGTACAAAGACCGGGACTGCCACCAGTGTGGGAGGAAAGGCCACACGAAACGAATGTGCAGGAGTACAAACAAAAGCATCCAAGACAGAGAACATAAAAGAAAGTGGGAAAACCTGAACAGAAAGGTAATGCAATGAAACGCAGGGGCAAAGATAAAAAGAAGATTTATCATATGGAGGCAAACGAAAGTGAAAGTGAAGAAACTAAATCAGACACTGACAGTGATTTAGGACTATATTCTTTGTCTCAAAAAGGAAAATATTCTCGGATTTCTGTAATGCCTGTAGTCAATGGACAGAAAGTGGAGATGGAATTGGACACAGGGGCTGCTGTGTCGTTGTTTCCTTGGGAACAGTATAAAAGACATTTGAGCCAATTGCCTCTGCAACCCACCGATATCATGCTAAAGACATACACCGGAGAGCCACTGGCACCAGAAGGAGTCATTAAAGTGCAAGTAGAGTTAAACAAGCAATGCGCTGTTTTGCCCTTGTACGTGGTGAAAGTGGATGCTCCCCATTGTTTGGTAGGGAGTGGCTAAGAGTCATTAAACTGAACTGGAGAGATTTAAAGACTGTACATGCCACTGAGCAAAGACCAGACAATTTAGAGACTGTGTTAAAGAGACACTCGGCTGTTTTCTCTAAAAGGTTGGGCACAATGAAAGGGGTTAAAGCCAGATTGACCCTAAGACCGGACACTGTACCCAAATTCTGCCCACCACGTAACGTGCCTTACGCCCTTCGACCACGAGTGGAGGCCGAACTGCAACGCCTGACTGAGCTAGGGGTAATCTCACCAGTGGCGCATAGTGACTGGGCTACGCCGGTGGTGCCTGTCAACAAAAAGGATGACACCGTGAGACTTTGCGGGGATTTCAAGGTTACCCTCAACCCAGCTCTCTGCGTGGATAAGTACCCAATCCCACGCATTGAAGATCTGTTTGCTTCTCTAGCTGGAGGTCAACACTTCAGTAAGCTAGATTTATCAAATGCCTATCTACAGATGGAAGTAGAAGAGAGCTCCAAGAAGCTGCTGACAATATCAACACAAAAAGGTCTGTTCAGTTTCAATCGTTTACCTTTTGGCGTAGCGTCATCTCCCGCCTTATTCCAGAAGGCTATGGACCAAGTTCTTCTCGGGCTGCCACACACGCATTGTTACCTGGACGATATTCTAATCAGTGGTCCTGACAAACAGACACACCTCAAAACCCTGGATGCTGTCCTGGGCAGGCTCGAGGAATATGGCCTTCATCTCAAACAAGAAAAGTGCCTGTTTTTCCAAGAGTCTGTTGAATACTTGGGCCATATCATTGACGCTGCTGGGCTCCACAAATCACCTGAGAAGGTACGTGCCATCGTGGAAGCACCAGCACCACGTGATGTCAGTCAGCTACGTTCTTTTCTCGGGATGCTTAACTATTATGGACGCTTCATTCCCGACCTAGCCACTGTTCTAACGCCATTGAATGAACTACTCAATAAAGAAAAGAAATGGCAGTGGACGTCAGCCTGTGAGTCAGCATTTCAGAAAGCTAAAGCCCTCCTAATATCTCAGGAGGTACTCACCCACTACGATCCTAAGCTGCCTCTCCGCCTGGCTTGTGACGCTTCACCGTATGGAGTCGGAGCTGTGCTGTCGCACGTCATGCCTGGTGGTGAAGAAAAACCTATAGCCTATGCATCACAAACTCTTAGTAAAGCGGAAAGAAACTACGCTCAGATCGAGAGGGAGGCCTTAGCGATAGTCTTTGGCGTACGCAAGTTCCATCAGTACCTCTATGGTAACAAGTTCACTCTACTCACTGACCATCGCCCGCTAACAACCATCCTGAGTCCGGTGAAAAGCACGCCGTCCATGGCTGCAGCTAGAATGCAGCGTTGGGCGCTTCTCCTGGCAGCCCATAATTACACCATTCAGTACAGGAAAGGTGCATTACACGCTAATGCTGATGGACTGTCGAGGTTACCGCTCCCTCATGCTCCTATGGAGAAACCAGGTGCAGTAGAGGTATTTTACACATCTCAGTTGGACACATTACCAGTCAGTACCACCGAGATCAGACGGGGCACCATGTCTGACTCCACCTTGTCACGCGTGATGGATATGGTCACAACTGGTCGGTTTCCAGCTAAAAGGACGCCGGTGAAGATATGTCACCCTTTCTCCTGCGCCGCCATGATCTCACAATACAACAGGGATGCCTCATGTGGGGTGCGAGAGTGATTGTGCCACCGCAACTGAGACCTCATGTTCTAAAAGAGCTACACTCTGCACATCCAGGTGTTGTGAGGATGAAGAGTTTAGCACGCAGTTATGTTTGGTGGCCCGGCATCGACTCTGAAATCGAGCTTAGAGCAAAATCCTGCCACTCATGTCAGCGCGTACAAAAAGACCCTGGGCTAGCGCCGTTGCACCCTTGGATGTGGCCATCCAGTCCTTGGGAAAGGATACATGTGGACTTTGCAGGTCCATTGGACGGACATATGTATCTGGTTGCTGTGGATGCACATTCCAAATGGCCTGAGGTGCACATCATGGACAGCACTACAGCCAGCAAGACTATTCAAGTGCTAAGGGGACTTTTTAGTCGCTATGGCATTCCACACATACTGGTCAGCGACAATGGACCGCAGTTCTGTTCTGAGGAGTTCAGCACATTCCTGAAGTCCAATGGAGTCAGACACATCCGCTCAGCGCCATACCATCCTGCCACTAATGGCTTGGCAGAGCGTTTCGTGCAGACGTTCAAACACGCCTTAAAATCTTCCAGAGGAACAACATCAGTGCAACAGCGTCTTGATACGTTTCTCCTGACGTACCGCAACACCCCTCACGCCACAACAAAGGAAACGCCGGCTATGTTGTTCATTGGACGTAGGCTGCGTTCCCGGTTGGATTTGTTGAAACCTAGTGTTGCTGGAGCCGTGCACCGGTCGCAGGATGCTCAAAAGCAACGGCGTCAACAGCACTTTAAGGACCGGCGGTTTGATGTTGGAGAGCCAGTCCTTGTGCGTGACTATAGGAAGGGGGAGGATAAGTGGACACAAGGTGTGGTGAGAGAAAAGACTGGACCAGTGTCATACAAGGTAAATGTGGGAACTCAAGGGGTATGGAAACGCCATGTGGACCAGATGCTGACTCGTCCGGAGTCAGGGGCACAACAGACTGCACTGGACAGTCCTGTGGGTCCCCCGTTGTTTTCTCAGAGTGATAGTTGCAGCACTATTAGCCCTAGTACATCTCACCATACAGAGAATACTGGTCAGTTGTTTGAAACCACCACACAACCAGGAACACAACAACCCACTGAAACACCACTTAAAGAACATACCCAGGTAACAGAGACGGTAAGACGCTATCCTGTGAGGATTAGTAAACCACCAGTACGTTACCGTGATGAGTGAGAGCAGTTTGTAATAGTTGCTATTAAGCCATGTTGTGGGAGTTCTAAAAACTTAGGAGTGTTATATCAAAAGTAAACTAATTGTCCCATTTTTGTTTAATGTTATAAAAAAAAAAAAAAGAGGACAGATAGAAATGTACCTTTTATGTTAAAAAAAAAGAAGAAGAAAAGAATTAATCTTTTAAGTTGTTAAAGGAAATATGTTTTGGTTTTACTGACAACATATCTTAGCGGGAAGGAGATATGTTATGTATGAGCCTCAGTATGTTTACCGATAGATGGCGCAAGGCAACTAATGCTTGGAAGTTGTGAAGTTCCGGTGTTGAATAATAAAAATGAAGCTTGAAAGAAGTAAGCTAAACGTGTGTCTGCGTAGCTCTGTGTAATGTAAAAGTGTTTGCATATTGACACTAAAGGGAGCAACATAACAAAAAGGGTCCACGTTCGAGTCCTCTTCCCCTCCGCCTCCTGCAGCGGGAGGAGTGTCTGCTTCAGTGGCGCTTTTTTCCTTCTCTGCTCCCAACATCGGAGTGGAGGACGCTGTCATCTACCTGCTGCAGCGGGCGTTCACCCACCTGGAGCCCGGCGGGAGCACTGTGAGGGTCACGTTCTTTGACTTCTCCAGCGCCTTCAACACCATCAGACCGGCACTGGGGAAGCTGGAGGATGCGGGAATGAATGAACATCTCACTGCATGGATCATCGACTACCTCACGCGCCGACCATAGTACGTGCGGCTGCGCAGCTATGAGTCTGAGGTGGTCGTCTGCAGCACTGGGGCCCCTCAAGGAACCGTCCTCTCACCGTTTCTCTTCACCATCTACACATCAGACTTCACATACAACACGGACAGCTGTCATCTGCAGAAGTTCTCCGACGACTCCGCCATTGTGGGCTGTGTGTCAGAGGGGAACGACCTGGAGTACCGGTCGGTGATCATAGACTTTGTGGACTGGTGTGAGCGCAACCACCTGTGCTTGAACACCAGTAAGACGAAGGAGATGGTAATCGACTTCAGGAGGAAGTCACACACCGCTGAACATCCAGGGGGAGGACATTGAGGAGGTGGACAGCGTCAAGTACCTGGGTGTTCACCTCAACAATAAACTTGACTGGTCCCACAACACCAACGCCCTGTACAAGAAGGACCAAAGTCGCCTCCACCTTCTGAGGAGACTGAGGTCCTTCGGAGTGAGCAGGCCTCTGCTCAGAACTTTTTATGACTCTGTGGTAGCCTCTGCTATCCACTACGCTACCGTGTGCTGGGCCCCGGGCATCACAGAGCGGGACAAGAACAGACTGAACAAGCTGGACAGGAGGGCCAGCTCCGTCATGGGCTGCCCCGTAGACTCTGTGGAGATGGTGAGGGACAGGAGGGTATTAGCCAAGCTCACCCCCATCATGGACAACACTTCCCACCCACTACACGGGACTGTAGAGGAGCTCAGAAGCTCTTTCAGTGGTAGACTGAGACACCGTCGGTGCAAGACGGACCGCTGCCGCAGGGCCTTCATCCCCACTGCTGTCAGACTGTACAACAAGACTGTAAAGTAACATGTGCAATAACCCCCTTTGCAAAACTATGTGCAATAATCTCTGTATCAGCGCCACTTATTGACAACCTGCAATAGGACTGTAAACTTTGCACCTTGATTTTCTACTTTTTATAGTCTGTTCTCATTTTTATTCTATTTTTAATTATTCTTATTTCCTTAACATTATAATTCCGCCCCTTAAGATTTTTGCTTTATTATTGTACATAAGATACCTCTTTTTTTCTTTTTGTTTTACTATTTAACTGTTTGCACATTTCCTGTCTATTTTGCACACCCTGAGTGATCTTATTTGAATGCCGAATATAACAAGTGATTTTCTCCGTTGTGAGATCAATAAAGGATTATCTTATCTTTATATACAGTATATGTAGCAAGGCGCCTGTTGTGTTCCTCCCAGCCCGCTGGTGGCGCCATGACTATAAAAGAGGAGTTAGTTTAGTTTCTCGTCCCTCACCTCAAGCACTTCCTGGCTGTGTGCCGACCGCTTCTCCGTTCTCAGGTATATCATTTACCTCCGCTTTATTAATATAATTTAGGCATTCGATCTAATTAATTTCTTTTTAGTGCCTCTGTCGAGCGCGTCCAACGCTGTCAGGGAACGGTATGTTGCTCCCACCCATCCGCTTTTCAGGTGTAGCCAAGCCCAACAGCTGCAGCCTTTCCCTAACAACATCCACTTTCATTCATATGTTACCAGTGGTGTTCGGCTCTGCGTTGTGTATTCTATTAAATGCTCTCTAGGACTCAGGTTTTCTTTGGAGACGACCACACTCCATTTATTAGGCAATAAAACTGTTTAAGAGGCACAGTCCCTTCTCCTCGTGGTGGTAGCTGCTCTGGTCTCAGACGCGGCTGTCTCCTCCGACATCCCGAGCCCGTCTGCTTCGCGCCAGGAAACCGGTACAGACACACATGTGCCTCGCCGGCGAGGCCACAGCGACCCCTGGCGGCGCAGCGGTAGCACCACACACCCAATAGCAGGGATTTACCACCGGTCCAATTCAACCCTGTCACATACACCCCCCAAAATTCCTGCTCATTGGGGTACCACACATAAAAAAAAAATCTTTACAAAACAGAAAACAGAAAACAAAATGACCTGGCTGAGCGACACAGAGCACAAGTTTAAGTCGGTACATTCACCGTCCACAAGGGACCAAGCCATAGGAAGGGGTGATCAGGCCCTACAAACAGCACGGACTAAAAAAAATGCCGTTTACATTTTCCATATTCAAACCAGGGTCTCACTCAAAAAGTGGGTCATTCATATTTTCAAAAAAAACAAAATGGCACCTTATAAGAGAGAATGCATTTTCTACCAGGGAACTACACGTGGAACCAAGTTACCCACTGACCCATCGTGGTAAGAAAATGGCGCCCAAATCTCTCAGACAGACTACAAACTACAACTAGACAAACATACCCCCTCACACAACAGGCAGGAAAATAAAAAAACACAATCAAAACATGTCCAACTTGCCCCAGAACTATGGCATTCAAACTAAAAAGTCAAGGCAATTTCCTCGCAACCTGGAGGATCCCGCTCAAACGTCCATCTCCGCGGAACAGGCCCAAGTCGGCGGAACACAAATGGCGGGACCAGCGCAGCCATCTCTTCGCAGCACAGGCAGACTCCATCGGCGCACACCGAGATCCACCATCCCGCGACGTCAGAGTCCCAACGGCAGGAAGACGACTCCAGCCAGCGACACCATCCCAGACGTCCACCGCATGGAGAGTCGACGACCGGGGCTCCGTGGCGCCATGGCGGCGGGAAAACGATCCCCGTCGACGGGTCTCACTGCTCCACTGTGGCTGATGTTATCCGGACCAGGAAGATCCAGTCGTGGTCCAGTCCGGTCCTAACCGTATGTCACGGCACCAATGTTACCAGTGGTGTTCGGCTCTGCGTTGTGTATTCTATTAAATGCTCTCTAGGACTCAGGTTTTCTTTGGAGACGACCACACTCCATTTATTAGGCAATAAAACAGTTTAACCCTGTCACACATAGGTACGCCCCGGCTATTTGGAGCCCAGAGTCACTGAGAACCAACTGTTGTTCTGTTAACTGCTGCCTATCGTTTAACTCCAGTTTTGTAATGGAGAAACGTATTGTTTTGGAGACCCCCTGAAATGTCGCAAAGAGAAACTTATTGTTTTGGAGAACCCTGAAATGTCGCAACTGCAGTAAAAGCACTTTTAACCAAACAAATGTAAAATAAATGTATATATTTTCTCTATGGAACAAGTGTCTGTCATCAATTAACGAATCTGTGTGACCTTAGTGGTAGTTCTGTTTCATGGTCATTTTCCGGCCTGACCACCCGGTGGCGTTGTCGCAGTCACCTTGGTAATGCGAAGTTTTAGTTTTACATGGCTAAAGCTACCTAGCTCTACACCACCCTGCCACATTTAAGTGTGACAAGACGAGTGGTAGTGGTATTTTTATAAATAAAAGCCAGACAACGCCATCCAGTGTAAACTGGAAAATGGATGTGCTTTAAGGCACACAGGTTCGACCCATAAGGACAGAGGCAGCATGTTCCTTGTACATATCATTTTAGTTTATTTCTATGTTTTACCTTTCTGTTGGGATTTCATACTTTCTTTACACATCACAGTTTTCGTTACATTCAGTTGGGCTCACAAAATGCCCGGGAACAGGTCAAAATAACGGGAATAAAACAACGGGGAAGCAAGACGGCAGCGTGGTTAGCCACGAGGCAAGGCAAGCTTACCGTCGCACACCCACATCTAGCCCTACTTGGCCGGCGCGGTGCTTCGATAGCCCCGGTTACGCAACGGTCCTAGCAGACCCCGGGCCAGACCCGTCGAGAGAGCAATGGACGCCATGGAGTGGTGCGCGTTAGGCTCTCAACCACCCACGACGCTAAAATTAAACTTGCGTTAGCAGCTACACCAATATTTAAGAATGAAGAACGAATTTAACAACCCCTGGAACCGCATGCACAACCCTGGGCCCAGCCGAACCAGGGCGGAAGACGCCAGTGAGGAGCTGAGGAAGTGCGTGTGAACCAATGGCCGCTGGCTGCTCTGCTTTGCGACGACGACACTGTAGGCCGCCATTGCTGTAGGACCGCCATATAGCCGCTTGTCCCCATTGGAATCCATTGCACTTTAGACACGTGAAAAACAACTTTAATGACCGGTGCCTAATTTTTTGGAACTGTCTACAGCTAGATATTCCTCCTGTGATTACGCTGGGTTAGACACAATCAGAGGCACCGGGCTGGTTATCGTAGGATACATTTTAGAAATCTCATACTTTTGAGGGTCGGACAGTTGGCATTGGAGCTGCGCGAGCTACACGTCACGCAAGGGCCGAGTCTACAGTGAAGATCCCGCCCTTATGCCCTTTTTAGGAACATGCTTCGTCAGAGCTGGGGAGGAGGAGTCTGTAAATCCGCCATGATTTCCCCATAGATTTCCCCCTCGAACGTGGTCATTATGGTAAACGGGGAGGAGTGAGGAGGAGTTGTCTATTATTGAACCATGGTGGCTTTTATACTACCGGTATTAGAGCGCTGGCGTCCTCTGCTGTCTGTTTCGATATTTAAAATACATAAGTTTTATAATAAAATACATACATAAAACTAATGCCATACATATATATATATATATATATACAGTGAGGAAAATAAGTATTTGAACACCCTGCTATTTTGCAAGTTCTCCCACTTAGAAATCATGGAGGGGTCTGAAATTGTCATCGTAGGTGCATGTCCACTGTGAGAGACATAATCTAAAAAAAAAATCCAGAAATCGCAATGTATGATTTTTTAACTATTTATTTGTATGATACAGCTGCAAATAAGTATTTGAACACTTGTCTATCAGCTAGAATTCTGACCCTCAAAGACCTGTTAGTCTGCCTTTAAAATGTCCACCTCCACTCCATTTATTATCCTACATTTAGATGCACCTGTTTGAGGTTGTTAGCTGCATAAAGACACCTGTCCACCCCATACAATCAGTAAGAATCCAACTACTAACATGGCCAAGACCAAAGAGCTGTCCAAAGACACTAGAGACAAAATTGTACACCTCCACAAGGTTGGAAAGGGCTACGGGGAAATTGCCAAGCAGCTTGGTGAAAAAAGGTCCACTGTTGGAGCAATCATTAGAAAATGGAAGAAGCTAAACATGACTGTCAATCTCCCTCGGACTGGGGCTCCATGCAAGATCTCACCTCGTGGGGTCTCAATGATCATAAGAAAGGTGAGAAATCAGCCCAGAACTACACGGGGGAGCTGGTCAATGACCTGAAAAGAGCTGGGACCACCGTTTCCAAGGTTACTGTTGGTAATTGTTGGATAAATATTGCTATTCTCTATATTTTGCTTTTCTTACACGTCATAATCTGCTGACTGTTACTAATGCTTCTGCTTTGAGTTACAGATTTTGGTTTATAAACAGAAATATTGAGCAGCCGTGTGTGTGTCCAAAACCGGGACTGTCTCAAGGACGAGAAAAATGAATACTGTGTAAGATACTGTGTGCTTGCTAATTGTTATCTACTGCTCTGGTATGCAACCCCCCTTCCTTTAGACCAGAGCAGTACATTGTATACTAGGGATGTGAAAACTGAATAAAATGCAATGTGAGGCATCCAGAGAACTCAGAGCGGACAAGGGAGGTTTAGCCCCAGCTTCGTTTGTAGCTGAGTCTTAATCTCTGTCTGCCTCTCCTTGCAAGTAAAATGAGAATTTGTCTTGTCTCGCTTTCCTTTATTAATTATTGTGTTTTGTTGGTTACCAGCCCCAACATTTGGTCACTTCGAGCCGGATCCCAAGAGGTCCCAGGTCTCCTGGAGGCGATCTGAATCCAGTAAGACGGTGGCCACCGCAACTGAAACCCTTTCCGGGAGCTGCCTTTATCTCATCTCCAGGAGTCCGGGGACTGACGGGATACCGAAGGAGTGAGACAATACAAAGAAAATAGGACGTGAGTATGTCTTATTTTTAAAACGGGGTGTGAATGAGGAACACGCGTAAAGAAGGTCCTAAATAATACTAGTTAAACAGGACAGGGGATAGTAACCCAAACAAACTCGGGGAAGAGTTTCAAAATTACAAGAGGGGATTGTAACCCAAACAAATTCCTTAGGGAGTTTCAAAATTACTGAGGGGATTGTAACCCAAACAAATTCCTTAGGGAGTTTCAAAATTACTGAGGGGATTGTAACCCAAACAAACTCGAGGAAGAGTTTAAAATTACTATAGTGGATCCAACAAACTCGAGGAAGAGTTTAAAATTACAATAGTGTCACTAGTACATAATATTTACATTACCTATGGATTTATGAATTACTAGTGACACCATTTTAAAATTACAAGAGTCGACATAAAATAGATTGCGAATGAAAGTGTGAATGAATGAATCATTGGTGTAAACTTCCGATAATAAGTTTGCACATATTAAGTAAACGGGGAAATACAGTGACTGTGTTCAGATGTAATAGACAAGATTTCTCCACCCCCTCGGAGGTCGAAGTGAGAAATACTGAACACTGATTTTTACTGTCCGTGTATACGTTGAGAAAACCCAGTATTAGACGACCCTAGGTCAAAACACTGGGCCAAAATGGGGAACTGTAATAAAACACCGACACCTTTAACTAAAGACTACAAAATGGTTGAACAGGAATGCCCCGGGGCTAGCAAATATTTAAAATAATGTCAGTGATAGGCCTAAGAAAAATCATCAATAATAAATATAAAGCAAATACAATCTTAAGAATAACTTCTAACTTCTAGAGGATAATGATAATGATAATAGAATATATAATATAATAAACAATAACATGCATACTAATAGAATAGATAAATATAACAGGTTAAATAAAATAAAAGACATTGCTTTTGGTTATAGACTCATATGTCTGTACTTGAAGTACTAATGAGAGGTTTTATTTTTCTTTTGTAAGTGGAGAGATATGATTTGGAAAAGATGATGCATGTGTGACTAGGTGGTGTGTGTAAGTGTCTGGATTTGGAGAGTGGCTCCCCAGGGCGGGGCAGAGCGACTGAATGCTCTGTGCCCCATGGTGACAGAGAGGGAGAGAGTGGAGGAAGAGCAGAGAGTGTGTGAGTATGAGGTCAGAAACGTACAGAGGGGACAGGTCTGAAGTGCTGTGAATGCAAGAAGGAGTATTGTGAAGTTGATTCTTTGTTGTGTGTGAAGCCAGTGATGTTGTTGTAAAAGGGGAGTGATGTGGTGAGAGTTAAGGGGCCTGTGTGATGATGTGCGCTGTATAGTTTTGGAGGATCTGTAGTTTCTGTAGGGCTTTGGAATAGGGCTGCAACTAACAATTGTTTTGTAATCGATTAATCTATCGATTATTTTTACGATTAATCGAGTAATCGCTTACTGTAGCTGTGAATTGTGTAGAAAAAATATTTTTTTCATTTTTAATCACAAAAAGCTAGAGTGGCACCGCTTGAGGACATATTGATGACGTAAACTTAAAATTAAAGTTTGTTGGAGGCTCTTGGTGCTAATTCTGCATTCTGATTGGATGAGACACAGACAGATATTGATGAAATTTACAATGTACAAAACACTACAGACCCCAACTATAAAAACAAAGTAGGTTTTCATCAAAAATACTACATTTTCATGTCACTTTTGCTCTATTTGAGTCTGTGTGAACCAGAAAACGATTAATCGATTGCTGAAATAGTTGTCGACTGTTTCGGTAGTCGATTGGTTGTCGATTAATCGATTAGTTGTTTCAGCCTATACTTTGGAGGCCAAAGAGAAGTTTTCTCAGTAAATAAATATGATTGTTGAGTGTAGGCAGTGAACGTAGCTTTAAATGCTGATTTGATTCCTCTTGTTTTAAGCAAAACACAGGCCTATTAGATGTGTTCTACTAGATTATAATTTATGTAAAAGTCACTGTTAGTAATTGAAATGTATTATGCAGGAATTGCAAAAATAACTGTTGCAATATTATCTACAGCCTAGATACAGACCCGGCAGTGTACCTTTACTGTGCATATGCACATTTGGTCTGAACTTCGCAGTCAAACAAGTAAACCTGTAGAGCAGCCCTTCCCAAAGTCCGGGACATCGCGGCCCCCTTATCGATACGAAAATCTCTCTGGGCCCCCAAATAATAAAATGTACTCTATTCTAAGGAATTTTCTATTATTTTATAGCTAAAATTACATAAAGAGCAACATCTAGCAATGATGGTAAAGCTAAATACTGGTTCAAACTATTACGTTTCTCCAAATAAATGTATTTACCTTTTAAAATGAATTTTTTTTCAATGTAGTTGTTTTGTAGACAAGCTTTGGGTCCCCTGTAGTGTCTCTGAGGCCCACCAGGGGGCCCCGGACCCCACTTTGGGAATCACTGCTATAGAGGAAACACCAACATGGGCTGAGAGCTGTGTATAGTTATAGAGTTTTTATAAAGATTACTGTAATGTGAAAATAATACCATAGAAATTTATGTTGCTCCAAATGGGAAAGCCATCCTCGCAAAAAAAAAAAAAAACTGTACCGATATGTAGCACTTTTGAGCCATGGATCTTCTCATGTCTCAACAGGAGGGATGATATCACTGGTACATACTATTTACACTACTTATGGATTTATAAACTACAAAAAATTTTTGTAAGCAATGCTTGACATGTGCAAAATTTAACGCACAGGGGAACATTCGGCCTATACGAGGGAAGTTCCCTCAACCCACATACCCCTTTCAAGAATTACAGATGGATTTTATACAATTAAATAAAAGTGAAGGAATGACATATGTACTGGTGATAGTAGATGGCTTTACCGGATGGACAGAATTGTTTCCTACCAAAACTCCGGATGCGATGAAAGTGGCAAAAGCATTATGTAAAGACATTTTTCCAGTCCTACATATACAGGAAGGAACTTTACTAAATTCCTGATTATTTAACCCCATTATATGGACAAGGTTTGCCATTTCCAAAGGACAGTTTCCAGTGTGTTGCTAACAACAGAACCCTGGGACTAAATCCCATTGAAATGGGCAGCATTCCAGAAGCTAGATGTAAAAGGATTCTAACGCCATGTCCGGAAACTACAGCAATGGGACAACCACTGGTACGGGAAAACATAGAGCTGCAAATTGTACACCTTGGTTTACGCACCAGACGAAATGGGATGCATAGCCCAAATAGACATTTACTGGATGTGTAGCAATGCCTGTACATTACCCTGCCGGCCAACTGGAAAGGGATCTGTGCACCAGTTCGAGCAGGTGGTGAGACTTTCGTAATCTCCGAGGGGGCATTGCGACCCCGCCGACACCCAAGGGTCATAGACTCCGGCAAGTACGACCCACACGATCCAGTATGGGTTACAGATGTCCCTGATGACCATACATTTTGGAACACTGGCCAGAAAGTACTGTATTCCTTGTTCCCAAATATTGGGATGGGCAAGGCCCCCTCATGATCGAAACTCTGCATTTAGACTGTCTGCTTTATTAATTACACCATGGCAGCATTGACAGGACTCAAAGAGGAGGTGGCGGCACTCCGACAAATGGAGTTACAAGATCGTTTTGTCCTGGACCTACTCACCGCACCCCAAGGAGGAGTCTGTGCGATGGTGGGTCCCTGTATTAAGCTCTTGGTGGGCCGAGTGTTTGGAGTAACAGATGGATATGTCCTCATCAAGACACGTGACCAAGAGTATATAGCACTGAGCCAAGCAAAGGGAGCCAAAGAAGATTACATGGATGTGATAAAGCGAGGGGTAAGCCAAAGCCACAATGACTATGTATATGCAGCAGCGCTCAACAGACAGGTGCTCAGCCTGCCCCTACCGGAGGATATCCTTGGTGACGCCAGAAACTCTGGGGAAGAGAGCCGGAGTATTACGATGACATTGATAGCAATGATGACGGGGACTATGTCTCCGACATAACTGACCCCCTGGAGTAATCGGTAACTATGAAGCCTCAGCTGAAAATCCTCTGGAAGAGGTTGGTGGCGGAAAATCAAAATATCGATAAACAGGAGGGAAATGTTGGATAAATATTGCTATTCTCTATATTTTGCTTTTCTTACACGTCATAATCTGCTGACTGTTACTAATGCTTCTGCTTTGAGTTACAGATTTTGGTTTATAAACAGAAATATTGAGCAGCCGTGTGTGTGTCCAAAACCGGGACTGTCTCAAGGACGAGAAAAATGAATACTGTGTAAGATACTGTGTGCTTGCTAATTGTTATCTACTGCTCTGGTATGCAACCCCCCTTCCTTTAGACCAGAGCAGTACATTGTATACTAGGGATGTGAAAACTGAATAAAATGCAATGTGAGGCATCCAGAGAACTCAGAGCGGACAAGGGAGGTTTAGCCCCAGCTTCGTTTGTAGCTGAGTCTTAATCTCTGTCTGCCTCTCCTTGCAAGTAAAATGAGAATTTGTCTTGTCTCGCTTTCCTTTATTAATTATTGTGTTTTGTTGGTTACCAGCCCCAACAGTAATACACTAAGACGTCATGGTTTGAAATCATGCATGGCACGGAAGGTTCCCTGCTTAAACCAGCACATGTCAAGGCCGTCTTAAGTTTGCCAATGACCATTTGGATGATCCAGAGGAGTCATGGGAGAAAGTCATGTGGTCAGATGAGACCAAATGGAACGTTTTGGTCATAATTCCACTAAACGTGTTTGGAGAAAGAAGAATGATGAGTACCATCCCAAGAACACCATCCCTACTGTGAAGCATGGGGGTGGTAGCATCATGCTTTGGGGGTGTTTTTCTGCACATGGGACAGGGCGACTGCACTGTATTAAGGAGAGGATGACCGGGGCCATGTATTGCGAGATTTTGGGGAACAACCTCCTTCCCTCAGTTAGAGCATTGAAGATGGGTCGAGGCTGGGTCTTCCAACATGACAATGACCCGAAGCACACAGCCAGGATAACCAAGAAGTGGCTCTGTAAGAAGCATATCAAGGTTCTGGCGTGGCCTAGCCAGTCTCCAGACCTAAACCCAATAGAGAATCTTTGGAGGGAGCTCAAACTCCGTGTTTCTCAGCGACAGCCCAGAAACCTGACTGATCTAGAGAAGATCTGTGTGGAGGGGTGGGCCAAAATCCCTCCTGCAGTGTGTGCAAACCTGGTGAAAAACTACAGGAAAAGTTTGACCTCTGTAATTGCAAACAAAGGCTACTGTACCAAATATTAACATTGATTTTCTCAGGTGTTCAAATACTTATTTGCAGCTGTATCATACAAATAAATAGTTAAAAAATCATACATTGTGATTTCTGGATTTTTTTTTTTAGATTATGTCTCTCACAGTGGACATGCACCTACGATGACAATTTCAGACCCCTCCATGATTTCTAAGTGGGAGAACTTGCAAAATAGCAGGGTGTTCAAATACTTATTTTCCTCACTGTATATATATATATATATATATATATATATAGTTTCTAGCCAATTCCTGTGCGGAGTTATGGATTTTTATAGAAATAGCCAGAATGCTCACTCTAGCCACTAGGGGACAGCTTAAATTTAAAAAAAGAAAGAATTCCACACGCGCAATTTGTGTAAGCCGTTGTTATTTATTAGGCCACAATCATTTACAATATTGTAAAGGATTCTGGCCTAATAAATAACCCCACGTGGGAGCTGAATTTCGGCCCACGACCCAAACGAGTTCGACACCCCTGCCATAGATCATACACAGAATACACGATCACTGTAGCGAACTGACAAAGCCACGTTTCAGGCACAGCCAGCTGCCCCGTGACTTCTGCCCATATTAAATGTAGTTAATAAAATCGTGGGATGACTTTCTTAACATTACAACATATTACATTGAGCGAAAAAGCTACTTACATGGAACATTCTCCTAATATGTGAGAGTGTGCTAAACAATAAATAATTTTATTTTGAAATCAGACCACAGTGTGCATCGGAAGTCGCTGTTCTGAACGGCGTTTTGTCTATTTCCAGTCGAGTGTGTCGACTCGTCCTTCATTGCGCAGCTGAGCAAAACAGAGACAAGTCCGTTTCTGGTGTCTCTACCCGAGGCCGGATGGTAAAATCCAACCTCCAGCGAATCCTAAATAGTCATTGTTTTGCTCGTGAGAAAGAAGGAAAAAACTGCCCTTTACTACAATGGCCGATCTTAGAAGTAATATCTGTGACATGATTGGGAAGTAAGTAACAATTCACGTGCTAACTGCTAACCTGCTGGTATGGGGGAGGGGTAATAATACCTTTACTAGCAACCATAGGGGAGCGGAAGTTTACAGCAGAACTCTAAATAAACAAAAACTCGTAGTCCAAGATCTATTTAATGCACAAGTCCATCATAGTTACACGATGCTATGCTCCATATTATAGGTATTTGCTATATTATTTTGCTAACGTAATTAACTAGCATCAGCTAGTAAAGTAGCCACAATGGTTTTTGTAACTGCGTGTCTGTACAGTGCTACATAATATACTTGATTTCCCAATGATATTCTTCATCATTTTCTTTTAAAAAAACTGGACTAAAAACAGCCCAGACGATCATGTTTCAGTGCTTGTCCAGTGTTGGTGACAGCTTTGCGTTACGCAACAATGGTTGATGGCGAGCCAAAGGCCAAGGCCTCGAAGTCATTTTCAAATAATCAATCACTTGTTAGAATAATGTGCCAACCAAATTACTCTCTGTTGTAAACAATTTACTGTAGACTACATGTTTACTCTTCAACAACACGTTTTCTTAACCAAAACACTATGGCATGATGTTCGATGTTAGTTTCTCCTCCGTAGCCTCTCCCTACACTGTAGTAGTACCCGTGGCCCAGGGCCTCTGTGGTGCTCCTGATGCCCCTCTCCCACCTCTGAAGATCCCAGGTGGGCGAGGGAATGGCACACGGGATCACACTCCTTCAGTCCGGCCACTCTATTCAGTAAGTACATACTTTATAGGCCTACTTATTGCTTTATTTGCTCGAAAAATTAAATCTAGATGAGAAATTTATTGCAGAATATTTGCATTTTAAGTTGTCTTGCTTGGTTCCTAGGATCGAAAGTTGACTGTCACTGAGGAACCAGCAGGGAATGGTCGCCCTAGGATACTCCACTTCCAAAGCCGGCCTACTGTTACTAAGACAATTCAGTGGGATGCTGTCCTGAGCAACAGTGCACTCTATGTGGAGATTCCTCTTAACCCGCTTCCTGAAGGCAGTAAGGAGAGGTAAGGAGAGGCCACTTGTACTCAAACAGGGTTGCCAGATTGTCAAAACCAAATTATTGACAGACACCCATAATTATTGTACTTCGGCAAAATGTTTCTTACAATTGACCAAACGCAATGTCAAAAATAAATTTAAGTATATGGAATTTTGGCTTCACACTCCATAGGAGAATTTATGCCTGATAATGCTGCCGCTACCCTTGATGCACACATGGCCATACACATTTCAGGGTGGGTGAGGAAGTACTACGATACCTCTAGCTTGGTTGGACATGGATCCAAAAGACTGGTCGGATGCAGGTGTTTATAGCTGCAGAATATATTGTTGCTGCAAAAATACTTTGACAGGAAACTGGAACAGCAACAATGCTTGTTCCAAGTGGTTGAGGCAACAGTATGGCAAAATAAACCCACACCAAAAAATGAGAACAATTGCAAATTTCAAGTAGCAACCTTTTAAATGACACTGTTTAATGTTATACAAAATTAGCCACTTAAAGTCTTTCATTAAAATACTGTAAATGATTACAGTATAAAACGTCATTAAGTTCATGCATTTTGCCATATATAAACTAAGCATGCAGTGCGGCATGACAAATGGTACAGCTATAAAATTTCACATAACATGTTTTCTATTTTGAACATTTTTGGTGGGTGGTTCCTGAAAAATACATATAAAATATAAAACTTTAGTTTTTTGAGGCACACCCTACTGATCGTACACAGTACAGAGCTCAAAATCGTCACACATAATACTTATTGTACACCTGGCAATTGTGGACTACATTCCGCTCTTGGAAGTTGAAATTATATTGAAACTTGTAAAGTGTCTTTGTTAACTTTTTACATTTTGTTTTCAGTTTTGCGGCTCTTCTAGAGTATGCTGAAGTACAATTGAAAGTCATTAGTGTGTTTGTCTGCTTTTACAAGAACAGAGATGATCGCGGTATGTGCCATTGTTTGTCCCATTAATCTCAAAACACTGAAGGTAATAATAATAATAGAAACTGTAACATGTTATTTTCTTCCTATCCATGCAGCTAAACTTGTCCGTACATTCAGTTTTCTTGGCTTTGAGATTGTGAAACCGGGCCATGCCCTCGTCCCACCTCGACCTGATGTTTTCTTCATGGCCTACAACTTTGACAGGGACTCCTCGGATGAGGAGTAACTCATTGGATGTCCTGTTCACGCTTCTTTATCCCTCGTCTCAACTCATTCAGAGTAATAAATGTTTTTGTCACCTTTTGGCAGAATTTTTTGGTTTCTTGAGCTCATGCTCAAGAGGTAACTTGATCTGTTAAACCATTTATCCTTCTGTGTTATCATTAATGCCAGCCAATTCCTGATTTTCAAAATGTCCATCTGATTAAAGATGTAATTCAAATGGTTAACAAGGAGAAAGGCTTGTTAATTTCTTGACAATTTAAAGTGATAGTCTGCAAGTGAAATGTGAAAGTAAACCATGTTTAAGTTAATAAAGTTCCTTCTTTCCTGATTGGACCAGAAAGTCACTCCTCCTCTGCAAAAAGTGGAGAGCAAGAATAAACGTTCAAAAGTAAACCAAGCTTCCTCCCACTTCTCTCCTGATT
The DNA here is from genome assembly GCA_007210695.1 of Neogobius melanostomus. Classification (NCBI taxonomy): domain Eukaryota; kingdom Metazoa; phylum Chordata; class Actinopteri; order Gobiiformes; family Gobiidae; genus Neogobius; species Neogobius melanostomus. The sequence goes on along the minus strand of VHKM01000221.1, from coordinate 1,724,233 downwards.
GGAGCTGACAGGCTGATTCACAGAAACGCTTGTCTTATTGGTCAAAGTGATAGCCCGGGATTCCGATTAGTTGCTGAAATCAGTAAGAGGAACTTTAGGAAAAATATTTCATATTTAGTCATGTCAAATTTCATAAATTTGTTTAACATTTGACCTTGCAGACTATCACTAAATTGTACGTATTTTAACAAACCTTTTCAAAAGTTAGTCTTAATCATAATGGTGAGCAGATCATAGATACTTTGCTATTCCTACATATTTGAAATTTGAGTGAGGATTCCTTCCCAAGTTTACATTATTGTTCACCTGCATTGTGGCATTTGTGTTAAATAAAACTGCCGTGTTCCATCTCAGAGCATTTCCTTCTTAGTTTGGGCACAACAGCAGTATGGGAACCAAGTGACTAGCCTAACCCCCATGCAATGATTTTATACACCAAAGTACTCTAAAAATACAACTACTGTCGCTAGAATTATTTGGGTCTAGCAGATACAAGGTATGCATAATAACCTTTCAGAGTCCAAATATTTTATTGGATATAATATCAATACGGACATTTCAAAGATTATGACATCTAACTCAAAATGACAGTAGCTCTAATTGTGAGGGGAAAAGCCACAGAAAAAAATAAATTCTGGTTAAAAAAAGTATTAAAAGCAACTAAACATTGCATAAAGACCGATACAATTAAGAATTCTAAAATAGAGTTGTGCAAATAAAATACAGCACAGAAGCCAAGGTAATACAAGACGTCCACATGAAGCAAATAGACAGGTAGTAGCTTGTCAGTCAATACAGATGGAACAATTTGAGCAAGATTTACCAGCAAAAACGATGCACATCACATGGCATTTGAATGAACATTAAAAAGTATTAAACAGCTTATGACTATGAAAAATTTTGTCAAATAATTCACACGAGAATTGGGTGATTGTGTATGCACTTTGGGCAGTTTTTGTGCACGCCGTGTAATGTTCCAGCCACCCCAGCCATCTGCATTTAGTGTACCATAGTTTTGGTTACTTAAAAAAAATAGGGAGATGAGAGCTCACAGTATTCTTTGATTGTGAGGTGCAAAACATCAGTTGCCCATGAATTTACTTGTGTTTTTGTAAAACCTTCAGCATGAAAAGATACTAGAAAAGGACAACCAAAAACATGTACAATAGGCCAGGATGAAAGAGAGTGTGTTTGAGAGTGCGCATGGGGGACGACGGATGGAATTAGCCCAAGGCTACAATCCAGTGTGGCTTGTTCATTAACTTGCACTGTCCCTACCAAATAAACCAATAAACATAAACCTATATTATGTTCATGTCCTGGACAAATTACATTGTTTAATAATATAAGGCTTCAGCAATTCCTGGAAATGGCCATGGGCTGTATGCACAAGCATCATTCATGTTTTTTTCTTTCTTTTTAGTCAATAAAGTCATGGAGTTTATTTAACGCATGGCAGCACAACATTTTATATTGCAATACAGTACAAACTCTGGGAAACTAGTCCAGTCAAATGACTGAATTTGGTTTGAAGGCCAAATGGAACAGCACATTATGACCAAAACCAACCAACAGTTGGAAACGTGGTGTAGGACAGTGGTTCCCAAAGTGGGGGTCACCAGATGATTTCAAGATTTTATTTTATTTTTCGGTAAAATATAGTCAAACTATTTTTAGTTTGTCTAGCTTACAGTGCATTCGAAAAGGTTTCATGCCTGTTCACTTCTTCCACAAAAAAGTGAAAAAAAAAAAATCTACAATCTATCTACACACTATATCAAACAGATTGTCCTCAATCATCCAGGTAGATATATAAAAGATTGAAAGTTCAAAATATTTCAACTCGACATTTTTCATAGTTGCCCAACGTTTCAAGAGAGTTGGATGGCTCTTGAAACATCGGGCAACTATGTCAAGTTGAAATGTTTTGAATGTTCAATCTTTTATACACACTATATCCCACAATAAAGTAATTTTTTTTTTTTTTTTAAGTTTAGAATTTTTGCAAATTTATTAAAAAGAACACCCTGAAAGTATTCATATCGTAGTCACACGTATTTGCTATGACAGTGGTTCCCAACCTGGGGGGCGTGTGTAGATCGATGAGAAATGCACTGCAAGTCGACAACAATGTCAAGAGTCTTCTATAAATATACTGTATATCGTATCATCCAAACATATTCAATCATATTGCACTGCTTTATGGATCTGTCCATATGTAACGTTATGTACAAAGATTTATTCCTTGGGCATTGAACATGGGGCTCTTTCAGACACAGTCATTGCAAGTTAAATTTTTTTAGTCCATCCTTTACATTTTATTTATTTTTCAAGTCAAAAATATCTGTAGATAATTTCGACTATTTCGAGTCTGATATCTGATATCTCAGTTTTAGTCATTATCAAATTTCTGTTTAGCCTGCAAAATGATACTTTGAGTCTTTGGCAAACTATTACCAAATATTTTAGTCACATGTCACACATTTCCAAGATGGCGCCACATACGGTCGCCTTGGTGCAATCGTGCGCTTTAGTTTTTTACCTCAGACTCATCAATAACAAGACCCAATTACTCTGTATCAGAGTCATGAATGCAATAACCTGTTCCAGCCACTTGCACTATGTGGTACGTCCACACTCATCTTAATGCACCTGCGAATACACTCGCGCCGTTTTTCTATGTCAAATTGTTGTCTTTATCATATTTATTTTAATCTTTGTTCAGGCCCCATAGCCTTATAGTTTTAAAGTTTTGTATCGCTTATTTTTATCTAAATTATGTGTTTCATGTCAGTAATTTGATTGCTTGGCATGTGTGGATTTTATTGGGATTGTTATTGACATCGGCTACAAATTGTGAAAAATTTCAACAGCAAATTTAACAGAGAAAAATAGCAAGCTGTTCAGTACAAAATTATTTTACTTGCTGTAGAAGACAATTTCTAAAAACCTTCAGAAATATCCCGCTGCATAGTTGCCTAGAAACACCCCAGATCACGGTGAAGCTAGGAGGAGGAAATTCAACACAAAATATTCAATGCTGGCTTTACACTGAAATTGAAATTATAAACCCATTAGAGTAAATAGATTAAAAAACATTAATTTATGGTACATTAAATGCATCCAGGGTGGCTGGTAGTGAATCTATATTTAGCAGGTAAGGTGCAAAAATATCCCATTTTTAAATTTGATAATGAAATAAGTCAAACATTCACTTAAAGTGGTCAAATACTACGCGATAGGAGTTTTTTGTGCGTTTATCTGCATTTGATCAGCAAAAGTAGTCCCTATCAACATATTACTCCTTGGTGAGGTTGTTTGTGTGTAAATGATTGTTTACATAAATGAGGGGTTACGTAGGCTACGACGTATCTGTCAATCAAGTACTAAATATAAGTGCAATGTATTTTAAGTGAAGTTGTAGGTACATTATACATGGGCACTAAGGGATGCTTAGACAAGAGTTATGTACATCTACAATTCTGGTGGTTAAACCTCATCGACCTTTGCTGTAGCCAGGAAAGAATTGGTCAAGCAGAGTCTGAAGCGTCTGGTTTTGGGACATGGCATAGTCTTTTCCCAAATCATGACGGCAAGCGGGACAGGTGTAAACCTCTGCTCGAAACGACCGATGCAAGCAGGTCTAAGAAGCACAGAGACGTTCATGTTTAATAATGAAAGACTGTGCATGTGCCTGTGCACAGACTGCTTAATACTCACCTTACAAACATTGTGTGAACAGACTGTAGTGACGGGCTGGAAGGCCAGCTCTTGACAGCACACACACATGAAGGCCTGCTCCAATTTGCACAGAAAACTCTTTAAAAACAAAAACTCATTTACTTGATCATAAAAGATTATTATTATTATTATAAAGTGGGATTAGTAATTTAATGGTAGGTAAATCGGTCACATACTGGTCCCCGTTTGAGATGCTCCATGGCTTCATCCCATAGTTTTCTGTTAGCAGTATCCTCCTGAATCAATTGTTTCTGTTGTTCCGACAGCTGGAAAGCCTCTTCTATCTTTACTTGCTTTGAAGGAGGCTCTTCTGATGAAGACAACTCTAATGCAAAAAGGAATTACATTTATTAGAAAAATAAATAAAACCAGATGTATCGAAATAAGGTGTGAATTATCCAACCACCATCTTCTGCTTCCTGCTCATCTCCATTGCTTTCCAATTCATCGTCATCCAAACATGCAATTAGCTGTTCCTCATCCTCTCCATCCTCATCCTCCTGTTTTTTCTTAAAGGAGCGTCGTCTCCGTGGCCTGCCCCTTCCAGAATAGCCTTTATAGCGATTCCCACCCTGACCGGGTCTGGCAATAGCCTCTTTTCTGGTTTTGTTAGCCATAGCTGCCAAGTAACCGGGAGGATACTGTTCAGAATTAAGAAGTAAAACAAACATTTTTGTTATTGCACAATTCAAATGAATAGGTAAATCATTATAATCTATAAAAAGAAAAGAGAATGAAGAGCTAACCTGCACGGTAAGTCCAAGTTTCTTGGTTCTTTCGATACCTTCTGGAGTCCATGGGGCTGGCTCCTGATCATCACGTCTCAAGAGGTAACGCCACACAAGATAACCACATTTCCCAACTTCAGGCCAGTATTTTACCACCTGGTTCAAAAACACAATGAATCCATGAGCTTAATTCCAGGGCTGATTAATTTACTTTGACCGTTAAACAGAGATATAATACAAAAATGTTTACCTTATAAATACCATCATAGCGGTTGCCTTCCTCAGGAGCATATTGGCTGATGCGTCTACCCTTTGAGCTGCGTATAACTCTCACTGGCTTTCCAGCACGCCAGTTCCGGGACTCTGCTCCAACTTTGTCATCCAAAGGAGCATCGCAGTTTGAAGCCAGAGCCCTAAACACAAACACATTAAGACTGAGCGACATTTTAAATCAAATATTGTTATTAGATTTTACACAATTACCTGTTCATGTGGGTAAGGGTCTGGTCAAACAATGCTCGCCAATCCGCTTATTTCCAGACAGGTCCCGACCACCACTGCCTGTGTATGTAAACTCATCTCCACGGTCCTATGGCAAAAATTTTACGGAAACTATTTGTTCCCCATTTGTATCTCAACTAATTTACTCTCAAATGCGTGATTTCCAAATGTCAGTGGTACCTTAGGTTGATATTGCACTGTACTGCATAAACAACATAGTGTTTCTGATTTGTGTTGTTACATCAATTTGCCTCTAATTATTCCTGTTTGAGTAAACTTTATACATAAGTTGCAACATTGGCATTTGTAATTTATTACTACAGTGAGCTTAAACTAAATATAATCTTCCTTCACAGAATAAAAAAATAAATAAATAAAAATCAATCAGTAATAAAAACATGAAACTTTTTTGTAAATAAATGGTATTCAACCTTTAGGGGGTGTCAATCTGCCTCTAAAAACAACAAGGCCCAGATATATACTGTATGTATATCCGAGCGAGCCGTCTGTGCTGCCAACAGCTGCGCGCGGAGCAGCCCCACGTCACCGTTAAGTAAACACTGCTTGTATTCCGACTTGTAGCTCTCGATGGTACTACTGTTTGCACGGTCTCTCATGTGTGTCTAGCAGGTCGTTCTTTGTGTCAGTCAAAAGTGAGAGACTAGACAGACCTCCTTATTTGGGAAGGCAGGCCATTATTTGTAATATAAAAGTAACTCACCACTTCATCTTCAAAGCCTCCAGCCAGCACCAATGAGTAGGCGCCATCATGGCTGCGCCCATGGATGCCACCAACATGAGGTCTGTGAACACCTGCTTCGCTTACCTGAAACAAAAGACAAAACCAAACAATTGTTGTTAATCTTTTTCATTTCCTCATTTTCTAACTTTGAGAACACAATCAGCCGACCTGCACTCGGAATTTCCAGGTTGTACCAACAGGAACTCCAGGAACAGGTCCATAGTGAGTTGGAGGAACAATTGTACACTCCTTGGTCCGTCCCACACAAGCCATACCCTAAAATAAGAAATGGACGACAGAGCAAATCAAAATGAACACAAATTGGTGCGTTCAAGTCCAATCACTACCGGGAGAGGGGTTTCAAACGGTAGACGTCAAAACAATAAATTCATCCAAGTTAGCAATCCCGAAAAATGTTATTTATATGAGAGCAAAAAAGTTTCTTGAGCTTCTTGTACCATCCCAATGCCTAATGTCAAACCTGGAAAGCTCAGGAAATACTTTACTGTGTGGTAATCTTGGTAATTTCTTGCATGAAGATTTTGTGCTCCATGCTCTCCTTCTGAAAACTTGGTTTGGCCACTTCCAGATGAATATTATGGTTTACTAATACTAATCTTATAAGGTATTTAAAAAGAATACCACCATATGAATACCATACTTATGGTATTCCAAATACAACATCTCATATTTCTTTCTTCGTGACTGGTAACATTTTAGCATGGGACAAATGCATAAATGAAAAAAATATATATAAAATTTAACATATGATTATTTAGTAGACTTAATTGTATCCATAGACAAATATATCAACTGCATTTCAACCAGTGCCAAGGGCAACCTGTTAAGAACAGTGATCGCAGAGCAGCGCCCAGGAAGGGCCCATCTCCTGATATTGAGTAATAACAATAATAACAATAATAATAACAATAATGCATTTGTTTTTATATAGTGCTTTTTTGGACAAAGACGCTTTACATTGCACTATTCATTCACTCCATACTTGGTGGTGGTAAGCTACTATTGTAGCCACAGCTGCCCTGGCCCCTCCGACCACTACCACTCACTCACTCGCTTCCTGGTGTTACCAAACGGTCTCCCATCCAAGTACTGACCAGGCCCTTCACTGCTTAGCTTCCAAGGTCTGACGGGATCAGGCATAGCAAAGGCGGGATGGCCACATACATACATATTATACTTTTTTCTTCTGGATGTCCAAAACACTGCTGCTCGAGTTCTGGCTTCCTGTCGCTCAGAGAGTAAACTTACAACAGCTCTGCTTGTACACAAGTTTCTTCTTCATCAACCACCAAAGAACATCTCTGACATGTTAGAGCCGTACGAACCATCTCAGGCCCCGAGAACCTCAGGGAGGGGTCCTCCTGCTGGTCCCAGAATCAGGAATAAACGCAAGTAAGTGCTTTATTTGTCATTGTACAATAGTACAATGAAACTGTGTTCAAGTGTTAGTCCTGAGCCGCTGCGACTGAGCGCGCCACCACTGTGGGCCAACCTGATCAGCATGCTTTTGGAGGACAGGGAAACCGTAGAACCCAGAGGAAACCTGGCTGGCTGCCTTCAATGCTCCTCTGAAACGGTGCAGCGCCTCTTGGGTTTGTTCCCGTTTCAGCCTGGTGTCCCGCACTGGTCAGAGCTCCTCCACCTCATCCTCCTTCCTCCTGCACAGCTCCCTCCACTCCACAAGTCTTTCACCATCTTCTCCTCGTTTGTCCCTTTTTTGTTTCCTATAGCGCCTCCACTGTGCTACAGGTGTGGAGGGCTCTTGTGCTTCTTCAGTGTTTCAGTATTTCATTTGTGTTATTTGTAATTTTATGTAAATGTAAAGCACTTTGAATTTCCTTGTGTACAAATTGTGCTTTACAAATAAACTAGCCTTATCTCTTTGTGTTGCCCAATTTAAATTGTATGCGTGTATGTCACCTTTCCCCAGTCCCTCTGACTCTCTGTATTTGCTGATGGCATCTTGGCCCTCTTCTTGCTGGCTTTCAGCTTCTCTCCTGCTTTTACAACCTCATTCGTGTCATTTTACATGTAGGGCAGTACCTATCACACAAAGCAAAACATGGAGTCTCAAAACGTATAGTGTCACAGGCTATTTTGTTACAGATTGAAAAGACAAATCTCAAAGTTAATTTTCGCCCTTTTGTTCTCTCCAACTCTTCTCACCAGTCTTCATCATCAGGGATAGTGGACAGCGGTGGGTTTAAACAGTAGATATGAAATGCCATGTTGCACTCATCACACAGGAGCTGCATGTGAGCATCCTGCTTCCCACCACACACACAGCAGGAACAGAAGCGGCATTCTGCATCAGGGTCAGCCTTGCAGTGCTTACACTCAGGTCCACTCTTACCTTGTGCCAGAGGGAATGAACAACATTAGTACACAAATAACCATCATCACAAATAAAGGCATTCCACCTACGTTTAAACTGTCCATCAGCAGCAGAAAGAGCACGAGCGCCTGGCTTCTCCACTTTGTAGATTTCATCTAAGAATTGAATCTTGCAGTCCTCCACTACATCTCCAGGGCCACTGACACCCCTCAAAAATGACAAAGGTAAGAATCAGCTGTTAAGTGACACGTTACTGCAGATGATTTCTGATGCGATTTGAGGTTTGCATGTGTGCATCTTTAAATAGCGAATAAGCCCTGCTGATAATTTGGAACAGATATGTGGAGCCGATTTGAATAAATGTTACTAATGTACATAAATGTGTTTGGTTTTTCATTTACAATACCATGAGATATATATATTTATTTTAAATACACTGAAGTAAGTAGGTTTTCACCCAATGAGGATCTTGACTCTGAGCTCTTTGTTTGTTCGAGATGTTTGGTTCAACGTCTGAACTTCGGCATCAAACCAGAAGCCCCTCTCCTCTGGAGTCTCCATGTTGTAATTGACCATCACAATCATGCCCTCTTGAAGCTGATCCCACCGGAGTAACGTCCTGGCACGAGGTCGCACGTTGCATGGGAGCATTTCAACCACACCATTTTCTGGATAGCTGGAGAGATAGACATACAATTATAATTAGAAAATCCAATAATTATCATTTACAAAGAATACTGTATGATTTTAGTGAAAAATTATGTTACTAGGGAGCAGGCCAAGCCTGGTTTTACCATACCCTCGTACTCATTTCGTTTCGTACAAGGGTCTGGATCTTCACAATTGAGCTCCGTTAACAGGTGGGAGGGGTGAACTCCTTTGAAACGATTGGATCTGATTTTCACTAGCGTGTGGTCGTGACGTATGTAGTGCGCCCGTGTTGAGTGAAGCAGCTATCATAACTCTTGGGAGCATTCCTTGCGCATTCGAAGGCTTCAGTTATAATTTCTGGATATTTGGGAGCCGAGCCAGAACGGATTGAAGAGCTTCCTTTACGTTCGTATCCGCCGCCATTGCCGAACTACAACCAGCAAATATGGCGCAAATGCTTGATGTCACCTACAACACCCGCCTCCCACGCTCGTTGAATGGTAGGTTGAAATTAAACCGATGAAACGCAGCTACTGAGATCAATCCCAGATGTACATGTAGGGAAAAGATAATTGACCGGATTTACGGATGACAAAAGCCAGGCTAGAGCAGGCCATTCGCACAACTCAACCAATAGGTGCGTAAGAGACGCCTTGATCAATGCTCATGTATAACTTAGAGAAATCTCCCGTACGTCGAACTTGGAAAAGTCACTTTTTGACGGTGTGAGAAAGTTAAAGTTAAAAAATATAATATTTCAAATGAACTCTCTAAAATTGCTAACCATATACAGGATAAATGGATAAATTGATTAGCAAACTCTGTATGTTCACCAATTATTTAAATCTGATCCAAGCAGTGCACACGACATCAATCTCTATACTAGGGCAGGGCGATATGGCCTAAAATCTATATCACGATATAAAAAAGAAATATCACGATAACGATGTATTTGACGATATTATTGACAATGGACAAATTACTTCAAATCCCAGCCTTACGCCTATTGGGAAGATTAATTCAGTGATATTTCATTCTTTTTTTTTTTTTAACGGCATACTACTTTCCTCGCGAATATGATCTACTCAAGCGGTTTACCTTCATTTCATTTAACTTCATAAGCACCTGTCCCCATGTTCTAGAGTCAGTGTTTATGCTGCTGATGGAGCTGAGCGTAACATGAATTATATTGTATCCACGACGATATAAAAAATTACGATATCAAAAAATTATATCGCGATAACGATATGCGATACGATATGGCCCACCCCTACTCTATACACAATGCAGCTCAGTAAGAGAAAATATCATTCAAATATAGAGGTGTAACGCTTCAGCTAACTCAAGGTGCACAATACAAAACAAAACAGAACACATAATAATAGTGCTCTAAACAAAAACAAACAAAGCAGAGCAGTAAAGGCCATGTGCTCGTTAAGTGGAAAGTTTAAGATTTACCTTCCATACAAGGCAGCTAAAGCACTCACAAAGCAGCTTTTCATTTGTGTTTGGCCTGTTCTTGGACAACATTATGCTTGTACTTTTTGGAAAATAAGCTTTTGAGGCCGGATTATGACCAGGATTGGATCTTACGCATTTGTCTGCACCTCTGACAATGCACAGTGCATTGGATCTACAATTTACCGCATCCCAGTCATCAGCAGAACAACCCATTACAAAAGACACACTGATTTCATGTGTTTTTGGAAGATGTAACTGTACAGGTGTGGAGTGTCTACAGCCTTCAGTTGAGCAGCAAGTGATGACACACATGTGCCCTGTTTGGATGCGCACATACACGCATGGCACGCGCTACGGACCTTAAATATTAAGAAATACAGGCCAAAACTTGCACCATCACTTTCGTACGATGTATATAGTCAGATTTTTGCACCGCAGTGCACGGTTACATCCATAGACCGTTAAAAAGAATAGACATCTCCTACTCACTCCTCCCCGTTTACCACAATGACCACGTTCGAGGGGGAAATCATGGCGGATTTACAGACTCCTCCTCCCCAGCTCTGACGAAGCATGTTCCTAAAAAGGGCATAAGGGCGGGATCTTCACTGTAGACTCGGCCCTTGCGTGACGTGTAGCTCGTGCAGCTCCAATGCCAACAGTCCGACCCTCATTAGTACGAGATTTAAAAAATACTTTTTCGAAAACCAGCCTGGTTTCTTTTTTTGTGACTAACCCAGCGTTATCTCAGGAGGAATATGTAGCCATAGAAAGTGTTGAAAAATAAAAAACGTTAAAGTTGTTTTTAACGTGTCTAAAGTCCAATGCTTTTCAATGGGGGCCTAGCGGCAATATGGAGGTACTACAGCGGCCTCCAGTGTTGCGGTCATAAAGCAGACCAGCCAGCGGCCATTGGTTACACCCCATTCAAATGTACCTATGTATTTCTATTTTTATAACTTTCAAGTTTTGTGAAGCTCAGGCTGACACAAAGATTAGTCGTAAGAAGTAGAATTTATGAACCAATAGTAAACCTCCTACAGAATTACTAACATCAACTTCAGATGACAAAAACATGTACACTACACCGCAGTGTTGGCATGTTTGCAGCGATTACTGATAAAGCTGAGGCGAAGAGGAACGCTCCGGTTAACTTATGAGTTGCCATGGAAACATCAGTTTCAAATTTATACACGTATGGTGTGTTTAGGTTTAGGAGCCATAAATAGATTGTAGGTCCAAGAAGGTTGTCACTCAGTTGGTGCTGTCTGGTTGCTATGATGCTAGGTTGGGGCTAGAGCTGGGCGATCTGTGATTTTTGTAAATAAAAAAATTGTATTTAATTAAAGTGCATCAACATAAACAAAATTGCAAAGGCAAACCCTTTCTCTAACTGAATAGTCACTGAGCGGTAAGTAAAGCGGGTCATCTTGTGATTGGAAGGTCGCAGGTTTGAATCCCAGCTCCCGCAAATGCACATTATCGTGAAAGACACTTCACCCACCCTGCCTCCAGTGTCTGCGTGACTGGTTCCTTACTGTAAAGAGCTTTGGGCCTGATAAAGGTAGAAATGCGCTATATAACTTGAGTCAATTTACATCCAAATTATACTGTATTTGGATTGAGTTAAACAACAAAAATCCTGAGGTAACTCTTAGTTAAATTGAACATGTAAACAGTCACACCATTCGCCTTAAAAAAATGTACCTGCATTTTAAACATTCTTTGCAAGTAAAATTAGCCTATCAACAACAGCAGGCTTGAGGCAAGCTCGGTGACAGGTGACAATACCCTCACTAAAGACCCTCTCCGATGGGGCGCTAGTTGCTGGAATGGCCAGGTACTTTCTTGTCAGACGACTGAGTTTTGTGAAGTTGGGCTGATGCTGCTTCCACCACTCAAGTGGGTCAGTGTCAGGAGGAGCTCTGCTTCGATTTTGTCCTTTACTGACTGGTGGGGCTGTGATGCAGATGCTGCTTTCTTAAAAGGTGGGCTCTCTTCTTCTTGGCACATTTGTGCAGCAGGACCTTCTTCCTCTGAGCAGAGGGCAGAGAGCGTAATAAAAAAATAAAAAAAATCTAAAAAAAACAACACTTTTTGAAAATATGAATCGATGCCAACCAACTCGATTTTTAAATCAAATCAATTTTTTCCCCAGCCCTAGTTGGGGCCACGTGGTAGTATTATGGGGGATTTCGACAGGACCAGACCAGTTCGGGTCACTTGAGACCAGTCCATTAAGGGAGGGGCAGCCCCCGCAAGTTTGTGTTTCAAGTGACTTTAAGGTAAAGGGTCTGGGTTGTCATGGGAGTGGCCAAGGACTTTTATATGTACATGGCAACAACCACAGCCTGATATCACTGTGCTTTAGTTCTGCATCAAAACACCTTTGTATATGCAAAAATTGGCCATTAGGTTGGGCAGAGCGCTCATCTACAAAAAATACTTATGTAATTATTCTATATTATGCCTTTATATTGAACAGCGATAGGAAGAAAAAAAAAATGATACGTAAATGTTTTCCTAAACTAATAACTTATAAAAGACTTCAATATAGCCTGCCCATCTCTGAGATGTGAGCATGATGTGCTGTACCTAAGGGCGTAGGTTTGGTGTCAATATTGGTGGGGACACTTCAAACCGCTCCAGACCCCATGGCTGAAGTGGTCTGGGGCTGGAGCAGTTTGGACCCCCTTTGGGAGCACTTCACTGTGGAAGCACTGTGGAAAGACCCTCAAACCGCTCTGGTCCATTCTGGTCCGCTCCAATGGAAATGCACCTATAAGGGTGTGTGACAGGGTGGAAGCTCATGATGTCCGGGGGTGTGGGGGTTTGCTCTATTATTGAGCCTCTATGCCGCTTTGATGGTGCAGGCTCCACTCTTTCTGTCACTCTGCAAGAACCATTCGGTTTGTCTTAATATGAAACAGCTCTATAAAATCCTGCGAACAGGTTTGTTTTCGCCCGCGGAAACTCTTAAAAAAAAATAATAATAAGCCAATTTCGCGGAAATACCACAGACCCAGCAGATATCCCTCTCCCTGCCCTCGTGCTTGCCTTGTATCTCAGAGTATGGAAAACAAAAAGGAGAGCACAAGTCCTGAAATAAAATTCACTGAGGTCCAACTTGAAAAAACATGAAAAAAACTTGTCAAGCAATGTTCCAAATGATTATGCAAATTGTATTTCAGTGTCATAAAGGTAAAATAAATAAATAAATTAAATTAAACTCAGGGATGGTAGTGTGTCCCAGGGCTCTTTACTGTCATCAATCTCAGACACCTGGGATGATTGTCAGGTAAGCCTAGTTAAGGGAAAAACTACTGAAAAGGACATTCTACATTAAGCAGACCACCATTTTCAAGCAATATGGGAAAGAAAAAGGATCTCTCTGCTGATGAAAAGCGTGAAATAGTTGCATGCCTTGGACTAGGTATGAAAACCTTTGATATTTCATTAAAGATCAAGCATGATCATTGTACTGTTAAGAGATTTGTGGCCGATTCAGAGCACACACACGGGTTTGTGCAGATAAAGGCACGATGAGGACGGTTTCTGCCAGACAAATACATCAGATTAATAGAACAGCTGCAAACTGGTATTTGAAGCTGCTGGTTCCTCTGGAGTCTCCCGAACATCAAGGTGTGGGACCCTCCAGAGACTTCCAGTTGTGCATAAACCGCCTATCCGGCCTCCCCTAAACTGTTCATTGAGTGCTCATGAACAGAAACGGTTGCAGTGGGCCTATTCTGACATCCTGCAAACAAATCCAAGCAGAAACTCTCCAAAAACTCCCAAGTTTAATGGATGCAAGAATTTTGAAGCTGCTATCAAATAAGGGTCCTAATGTTAAAATGTAACTTGACCTGTCAAGATGTTTTTGATTTAAATTGCTTTTGATTTCAGTAAATATGACCTCCTAATGCTGCAAATTCAACAAATTACCATTTTCAGTTCTTTACAACCGTATTGAAACTCTGTTGTGCATAACAATTTGGAACAGTACATTTGAGTTATATTTATTTTTATATAAGTATAAGAATACTGTTATCATTAGGAGGTTTTTTCAATCACTTGAACATGATGCTGACTGTCATTTGAGTTGATAATTTAAATGGTAAATGGACTCAACTTATATAGCGCTTTTCTACCTTTATCAGGCCCAAAGCGCTTTACAGTAAGGAACCCATTCACACTCTCATTCATGCACCAATGTACACAGACACTGGAGGCAAGATGGGTGAAGTGTCTTGCCACAAGGACACAACGACAATGTGCATTTGCGGGATTCAAACCCACGATCTTCCGATCACGAGGACCCGCTCTACCACCTGCGCCACCGTCGCCCTTAATTTAGAAAATCTGAAACAAATATAATTTGCATAATCATTTGGAACACACTTTACAGGGTCAGTTTACAGTTATATGGGGACAATACTTTTTTTAGCATTTATTAAATCAAATAATCACTGTACTTTGAAATGAATGCAATTAATTAAAACCCGTTAAACGTTGTTTTTTATCTTAATAAAAATAAATTGTTGCTAGTAGAAATAGTGAAAGGATCAAATTAGGACGAGTATTTCGCATGGTAAGACAAATACGTGGAGGTAAGAATGACAAGCCCGTGTTTAATACCGACTTAAAAGGTAACAAATAAGTTCCAATGGAAAGTCTCCATAGGAGCTAGGAACTTCCGGAGCCAACAGCTATTTCCTTATGGTTGCAGGAAGAAGTCGGTCACAATAAGTCCATTCTTAATTTTACAGTCTACAGTGCCGCAGTGGACGGGGGACCATAATGATCTGGCTCTGTGCAAATGTTGCCGAGAGCATCCCTCACGACTCAGGGCCCTCGTCTGTGTGGTAATCACTGGGTTTTTCCAACAGTTCACAATGCCCGCAGGACAAACAACTTCTTCCAAGGGGAATAACATCACTCTTTTGGACCATCCAGCGTGTTCCCCTGATTTAAATTCAATGGAGAACTTTTGGAATAGATGGCAAGGGAAATTTACAAAAATGGACAACAGTTCCAGACAGTCTTCACCACTTGGAGAATGTTCCCACTCACCTCCTGGAAACTCTGTTTGCCTCAAGTGCCACAATTAATTTTTGAAGAAGTCATCAACAATAACGATGGACTTACTCATTACGGAGTTCATGTCAGAAACTTTTATTTCTGTTTTGAGGGAGTTTGTTTTTTTTGGTTGCCTATAAAGTGCATTGGGAAGAACGCAGTCAGAGCTTTAAAATGAGCCTTCCCACAAATTCCTATTTTATCCATTTTGTGTTGTAAACCAGGTGTAGGCAACGTCAGGCCCGGGGGCCAAATCCGGCCCTCCAGGACAGAACCTCTGGCCCCCCAAGATGATTTTGAAAATATCATTATGCAAATAAGAGATAAAATACCTGTAAAGTACTCTAAAAATGCAAGAAATAGTGTCAGTATTTTAAAAATGTCCTGACAGAACATCCCACTTGGTCATATGTAACATAAAACAATGATTCTAGACTGTCGGGACCCAAAAGCAACCATTTTCAGTGGGCCTATAGGGAACCTTTTCTTCCCCATATGTGACCCGCCGTGGGAACGAGGGACACAAGTCGGCAGCCCGTGTCTCGAGTAAAACGCAAAAGGAGTTTTTGTTTTTTTTAAATTGGTGATTTTCACTTTTTTGCAGAATCGTTCAGTTGAAGTCACGAAGAAGCCTCTCCATGTTTAAGCTCCCAGTATTGGTATAATTAAAAGCGTAAACTTTTAGGTTCAAACAGACTTGTTGATTTCAGAGCGTGCAGTAGGGGCGTGACTTTGTGGCTACTTATTATGCGCTCTGCCCGGCTCTATCACATATCAAAATTCAATGAAGATGGATGCCGCAAAGACTGTAGCAGACGAGCTGAACCGTGGACGTTACAACGAAATTGTTTGGAAATACTTCTTCGACAAGCCGGATGCTTATGAACAAGCGCTCACTGATTCTGAAGACAATGAAAGCGACGTGATAAGACAGGGACGCTTTGCTCCCGAGACAGGACACCACATTCCCACGCAGCTTCAGCGTTAAAAAAAGCTTCCCGCAAAAGCATCAAACTATAAGTAGTATTTTAAACTGCTGGATTTTGCTCAGGCCAGGGGCTCAGAGCGGAGGCTGCAGTTGCCTGTCCCCGCCCTGAGTGCACTGTGAGCGGGAATACCTCTACCCTTCCCAGCTAGGAGTGCGCTATATGAGCGGATCGGCTGGTCTCTTGCAGCTCTGGCTAACGGGCTGCAGCAGAAGTAGTTCACACGGACATGGGGAAGGAGAATGTAGCGCCGGATGAAGCAGAAATGAAATCTGTAGGGTTTGGGCTGAGACCGAGTCCTGTTGTTGAGGTGTTACAAAACAGCATCAGTCTGTTACAAGTTACAGACACTTGTTGAAAAGTACAAATGTTACCATTATATTTGAGGATGCCAGGCAGGAGCCACAGTATATTTGGAAACTTGCTTAATTTAATGAATATTTTTTCTTGGGAAAGCTAACAATGTGTCTTTTTTGATAGAGTTTATCGAAAGCACATTCATTCCTTGCTTTTCCCCAACACACAAGTCAGGTATCGATAAGAGAATCGAAAGGTAAAATTATTGATGGGAAGGATATCACTAAAGTACTTACAAAGTACTTATTAAATTGCTCTACAACTTCACTCATATCTTCTATTTTTTCATCATCATTATGTAATATATAGTAAGTTTATGGTTAGTCTTTTTTTAATTAGACTATTAAATACTTTCCATATTTCTGTAATCTTGTTTGTATTGCTTTCAAGCAGATTTGTATAATAATCTTTCTTGCTACCTCTTAATATAGTTACCAATTTGTTTTCGTATCTCTTATATTTCATTTCATTTTTAGATGATCTATTTCTTAAGAATTGTCTGTACAGTTGATTACACTATGTCCATTATTTACATCACTATGGCCCAACAGACACATAACAACATACACATAACATGACATGAGAGTAGGGAGCTTTACGGGGGGTATGGCTCATCTAAATGAGATGTAATTGTTATTCTCAACTAGCCTGGCTAACGCCAGACTAAAATCACAAGTGATATTTAGTCTGGGGACCACCAATTCATTTTCTCGTAGGAGAGGTGTGGTTTACGATTGTCCATAGCCGTTTATTGGGCGCTACGAATGTCTCTCATGTGTCTGCACGTAGCCAATCGTATCATGGTATCAGATGACGTATGACGTACCTGCTGTAAACTTTTGAGCTAAACTATTTAGAACATGTTCTAAAGCTTGATCGAAAGATGGCATCGCGTCTGCTGCTGTCATGTTGGATCCGTAAATATATATATATATTTTTATCCTTAAACAAACTACAAGCTTCCGTATGTCCAATAGTGCGTCATCGTCTTACCGTCCCTCCTCGTTCTGTGATTGGTCCCAAATCCATGGAAAAATGTCGGCCATGGTCCCCAGGCTGTTGTGAAGTTCGAAAAGATTCGAGCGCACACAGCAGTCTGGCGTTAGCCAGGCTAATTCTCAACAGCAGAGAGGTGAGAACTGCCCAAAACTTCAGAGGGGTTTTTCTGCCCTTTGGCCTTTTTGGAATGGTTAACTTCAAATCACAGCTACGTCTCCAAATATTATCAGATTTCCATGTGTTACACATTGTTGGAAAGCTTGGAGACTACACTTTAACAATGTGTGAAAATCTCAAAATGCCCCAGAACCGACTTGTGTCCCTGGTTCTAGTGACTGGTCACATATTTTCCATCTGAAACTGCACGGAAACACACCAGAGTCTGTTAAAATTAATATTATTGGGTTGTTTAGATCTCTTAAAAGCATATCTACTTCTTGTTCAATAAAAAATTGGTTGAAAATACAATATTTCATACGATCTATGACAAATTACAGTTGTATTTGGGTCGTGGCTTGTCATCCGAGGGTGATGGTGGGTCCACTTGAGAATCACTTGGCATTTGCCAAAAAAGTTCTTTACTTTAGGCTACAATGGTGAGGTTCAGCCCTTGGCGTTTTGGCCATGAAGAAAATCGGTAGCCTGGTTGGACCAGAATGATTCCCCTCTGTATTTTTGTATACAGCGGGGGATCAGTCTGGTCACCCCGCCCCCGCTGGCTGTATCCGCAAAATCAAACCGTTCCCGTGCAATCAGATTCGTTTATTTGCTGTGACGTGTTGTTAGCGAGCAACGTTACTCACGGGACGCGGAAGTCCCCTCAATAACAATCTACGAACGACGCACGAGAGAGAAAGCGTGTCTCCAATCGGCGGTAAATGACCAAAAACACATCGACAGTAGGTGAGTTTCGAGATTCATAATCCTGCGCAAATATTAACGCAAAACCGCTAACACCGCATCAACGGCAGACGCTCGCCCTTCGCTGATTTGTTTACTCCGCTTCCTGTTTGCTTGCGTATCTATCGCTGTGGGAAATGGATTTGACGCAGCCGTGACCAGACTCACTCGCTGGTACAGCGGTGAGTCTGGATTTTTCCTGGCTAGAAAATCGGCACTCCACTTTTGTTTATAATTTCGGAACCATACAAGATAGACCAACAACAAAGAACAATAGGCAGGTAATTAGCAGTGATCAGCCATGAATAGGACCGATAATTGGCAGTGATCATCTATGAATAGGACAGGACTGACCGATAGTGGGGTGAGCAGGTTGTTAGAGATGTTCTACTTCAAAAGGTGTTTACCCACAGGGGAGAGTAGCTGTGATTAGAGGGGAGGAGCCGGGCCAACCCCAACTCCTCTTCGTGGTCTTTATCCAAGCTGCGGGCTGAGCGGAACTTTAGTCCGCTGACGAAGCCTTTTGGATGAGAGGCGAAACGTTCGAGACTTCAACTACTGAGTACAGAGGATGACTCAAGTACCTTCATTGAAGACATACAAGATAGAGACTTACCGGTTCAAACAAGCTTCCTCTGAAGTACCTACTAATTCTAAACATAAATATACAGCACCCCCTGCTGTCAGAGTTCAACACCAACACATTTAGGAGCATCATACACAGGATTATAAACAAGACAGTTTCCAAAAATATCAGTGGTGCATATCAGTATCGGCCAATCAAAATCCCCAATAAGGCATCGGTCTGAGAAAAAATAATGATCGGCCAACGTCTATTAGATATATTTCAATGCAACCCCTTCATATCGGTATCGGACCCCAAAAATCCATATCGGTCGGGTCTTTGCAAAGACACCGACATCAAAACAGAATCATATGGCACAAATCAAAGTGTGTTGCTTGTGATTCTCGCTCACTCACTTACTCTTCATATTTGATGTGGTAAACGATCTCCTCCCTGCTCTCTGTAGCAGCTGTTGAATCAGTCTGAGAAGTCGTGGCTCCATTGCTGTCTGTGTTTAAACCGTTGTTATTCCTGTTAGTGCCAGTGGTTTGGCCTTGCTCAGCCTCCAGCTTTCCATTAGTCCGTTTCAGGGGCCGGCCAACCTTTGCTTTGGCCGGAGAAAGTGTCACATTTTCAATACAAGCCTCAAACCAAGAGCCGATGGATACATCTCTGCAGTCCACCAGTTCATTAATCTAGAAACAAATAAAACAATTATAAGTTAACATTCTCCAAATCGAACTGCGTAGCAGTGTATCAGAGGCACCATGATCATCCCCTACCAGAGTGGGCTTAAATGGCTCTGTATTTTTCATTTTCAATTTTTCTTTGTATTTATTTCAGTTACATTAAAATATATACACAACAAAACTGCAGTTCGAATAAAAAGGAGCAGTTAGCTTAGTTTATTCACTTAGGCCTATTTGGT
The DNA here is from genome assembly GCA_007210695.1 of Neogobius melanostomus. NCBI lineage: Eukaryota > Metazoa > Chordata > Actinopteri > Gobiiformes > Gobiidae > Neogobius > Neogobius melanostomus. The sequence goes on along the minus strand of VHKM01000221.1, from coordinate 1,704,239 downwards.
GCCTTCCACCATTAATAAAAAGGTACCCAGCGCACTTGGGCTTATATGATTCAAAATGAACAGTAGGCAGACATCCAAAAACATTATAGTCCTCTTAAATAGAAGATATTTGCTCTTTTGTTAACTTTACAAATCACTTTACATCAGTTTTGTCATTTTCTTAGAACAATACTTGCAATTACCATCAAGCGAGTTCCAACTACAGTGCCTCTCAAAAGCACTAATACACCTTGAACTTTTGCACATTTTGTCATGTTTACAACCATAAACAAAGATTTTATTTTGAATGTTTTACTGAAAGTCCACACACAAGTAACAGACAACTGTGAAGTGAAAGCAAAATGATACATGATTCTGTTATTTTTCAAAAAAATAGAAAAGTCGGGCTTGCACAAGTACTCATACAGCATTTATATGGCACGGTAGCGCAGTGGTTAGCGCCTCCACTTCACAGCTAGAAGGTACCGGGTTCGATTCCCACCAGGACGGGGTCTTTCTGTGTGGAGTTTGCATGTTCTCCCCGTGCCTGCGTAGGTTTCCTCCGGGTATTCCGGTTTCCCCTACCACTAAAAACATGTGCAATAGGTGAATCCTCCATCCAGGTGATTTTGACCATCAGCCTGGCTCCACATCATGGAGATGAGTCCCTGGGCGCGGCACTGCCGTCGACCACTGCTCCTTACGGGTTGCCTCAGTGGCATCGAAGGATGGGTTAAATGCAGAGGACAAAATTTCCCTACGGGGACAAAATAGTAAAACAAATAAATACTTTGTGGAACCCCCTTTTGCTGCAATAACAGCAGCAAGCCCAGGGCTCGAAATTAACTTTTTTCTTGGTAGCGCTTGTGCTCCTAATTCTGAATTTGGGAGCACAGTCAAAAAAAAAAAACAGGGAAGCTTTTAACAGGGAAGAAGGGGATTTAAACATATCACATGCCACTTCCAGCCTTCTGTTGCATTTTAGATGCATTATTTTAGCTGTTTGCAATGATTCAGCAATCTACAAAACTCATTAGGCTAAATTTTAACATTATAAATGGGACACCAGATTTTGTGCCTCCCAATCGCCCCCAACCCTCGACTTGCTCCGTCCCTGCTTCACCGCACTTCATCGTCTCCTCTCTCTGCACCTTCTGAGAATGAGCAGTTGTCGTCACGGCACAGAGCCCCCCGCCGATCCCCCCCTCGCCGCCATGATGGAAGCCGTCCGGCGGCAAAACACATAGTTTGTTGTGTGTTGTTAACGAGGTAGTAGCGGAGGTTCTTGCTATTCCGCACTGTTTACCATGCTTGGAAGTCACTGCTGCGTTAAAAACTGCTCCAATACCTCAGACGATAGACATGGAAAATGTAGGAACAATGGGATACAGTTTTTAGGTTACAGAAATGGACACAGCATCAAGGAGCGCAAGTCTCACTCTGACCTGTCAAAACATGTTGGAAACGTTTGTGTACATTGAACATCTCGTAACAATGAAGTGTTTACGAAACACGCACTTTATTACTTTGTCATTTTGCTAAATGCAATGTACCGACAACACAGTAAAACGCATGTGAAGAAAGTTACTTTTGCCAGTACAACGCTGTTTTCACCAGCGGGAGGCTTGTAAACAGCCAAGTCCTGCACCCAGCCACAGCAGAAAGTCTCGTATCTTTCCAAAGACTTGTGGCTTTTAAACTCCTGCATCGTGTAGTAACTTACACCAAATACAATGTAGTTTACTATGTCCATGTATGTGCACGGAGGTAAATGCTCCAGGTCTTCACTGCAGGGAGCTCGTGTGTTGATGTTTTGAATGTCCGCAAGCTTCTCCAAATCCCGCTGTTTTGCGCTTGGTATGAGCTTGTTCCTGTAAGGTCCCTTTTCTTTCGCCTTATCTCTTTGCATTGCTTTACTTTCTTCCTTTTCTTTGTCGTATTTGTAGATCCGTCGCTGTCTTGCCGAAAACGTAAATGCGCAAAATTTAAAGTGCTCTGGAATATGAGGAATGCGTGAAAATCTGGGGGTGTGCCCCTAATCGGCTTCCAACATGGGCGACAGGCTCAGAGCCCCCCCCCCAAATCACCCCAACTCAGCACGTGACTCCTCATTCTCACTACACTCTCCTCACTCTGTGCTGCGGGAGAAAGCTCCATAGGTTGCGCTACACACGGCAAACTCCCTTGCCAGAACCTTAGAAGACGCGTTAAACATTGCGTTTGTGACTTTACGTTTTGTATTTTGCGAGAGCGGCGATGATTCGCTTTCAGCGCTGCACGAGGTGGCGAGCGGGTTGGATTGAAGTTTGCGCTGCTTCTTCCGCCCAACATCGATTTGAGCGTCATTTGAGAGATCGTCCCCAGTCCCAATGAATTTATGAATGATATATATATATATATATATATATATATAATATATATATATATATATATATATTCCTCGTTTTCTCATAAAGAGACTACAGTTGCGTAAATACATTGGCTCATTCAATGAAAGCTGGCAGATAAATGAGAGCGGTGCACAGGCACACGCAGAGAACACGGACGGGGCTGGTGCAGGTTGGCCCAGCGCGTGTGGCGCTGGGCCACAACAGAGGACAGATCGTAGTTTATATGCTCTCGAACTATTTTAGAACAGAAAGTTTGCTGTTGCTGACAGGCAGCATTTGTGAAAACAATGACAGAAGCTTTTTTAAGGTAGCACGAGAAGGTTTTCTTTTAAGGTGGACCGGAGCATTTGTTTGCAGTCGCAAACATGCGAGTGATTCTATTTTTAGATCGCAAAGGTATAATTTTGGGAGCATGTGCGACCAAAATGGTCGAAATTTCGAGGCCTGAAGCCTTTTGGGGTATGACTCTACAAGATTAGCACATCTAGAGACTGACAGCCCATTCCTCTTTACAAAACAACTCAAGCTCTGTCAAATTAGAAGGAGAGCGTTTGTGAACAGCAGTTTTCAGGTCTTTCCACAGATTTTCAATAGGATTTAGGTCAGGACTTTAAACCATTTCATTGTAGATTTAGCTTTGTGTTTAGGGTCATTGTCCTGCTGTCTCCGCCACAGCCTCAATTCTCTTGCTGACTCCAGCAGGTTTTCCCCCAAAATGTCCCTGTATTTGGCTCCATCCATCCACTATTCTTACAATCTTCCCAGTCCCCGTTGAGGAAAACGTTTTGCATTTGGGCCAAAAAGTTACATTTTTGTCTCATCTGACCAAAGCACCTTCTTCCACATGGTAGCTGTGTCCTCCATATGACTTCTAGCAAACTTCAAACGGGATTTCTTATGGCCTCCTTTCAATAATGGCTTTCTTCTTGCCACTCGTCCATGAAGGCCAGATTTGTGTAGAGTACGACTCTAGTTGTCCCATGTACAGATTGCCCCAGCTCAGCGGCAGTACGTCGCAGCTCCTCCAGAGTTATCTTGGGGCACTTGGTTGCATTTCTGACCAGCGCTCTCCTTGTTCGGTCCGTTAGTTTAGGTGGACAGCCGTGTCTTGGTAAGTTGCAGTGGTGCTATACTCTTTCCATTACCGAATGATGGATTGAACAGTGCTCCGTGAGATGTTCAAATCTTGGGAAATCTTTGTATAACTTAACGCTGCTTTAAACTCTCCACAGCTTTATCCCTGACCTCTCTGGTGTGCTCCTTGGCCTTCATGATGTTGTTTAGTGACCAATACACTCTGACCATAGCTCTGAGGCCCTCACAGAACAGCTGGAATTATACTGAGTGTAGATTACACACAGGTGGCCTCTATTTAATGGTTAGGGCAAGGTGTGAACATTCAGCAGTCATTAGGAATGTTACAAAGGCAATTTAATGCACTCAGGAAAAATCCTGTATGAATACTTATGCACGCCCCACCTTTCACTTTTCTATTTTTGAAAAACAACAGAATCATGTATCATTTTGCTTTCACTCACAGTTGTCTGGTACTTGTGGGTGAACTTTCAGTCAAAAATTCAAAATAAAATCTTTATGTTTATGGTTGTAAACATGACAAAATGTGCAAAAGTTCAAGGTATATTAGTACTTTCGATAGGCACTGTATATTTTAGTGCATTTTGCAATGGGAGAACGTTATTGTTGGTACGGCCCTCTAACCCAATTCAGGTTACTTATGTGGCACCTTGTAAAAATGAACTGCCCACCCCTGGCTTAGTCTCAAATTGCCCTTGGCTTAAAAAATCTAATTTCAGTACACAAAAATACAATTAACAAACACATTGCGTCTTATTAAACCCTCATTCTAAATATGGCAGGTTGTGAAGCTCTGGTACCAACATAGTAAACATGACTTAGAGAAGCTAAAGGTTATAACGTTACTCATTCACTTTTTAATTGTCTACACAACAGCCACAAACAATGGACTAATCAAGCTCACCTTATAACATCCAATTCCTGCATTTATGAGCATACACCTACTGGAAGTAGGAGGCTGTAGGTCTGGTGAAGGGTTAGATTTCAATCCATTTTTGTTACTTGCTTCATCACTAGCGTTTGCTTTGACTTCACTGTTATTGTCTTTGTTGGTTTTCAGAGAAATGATGGAGGCAGAGGCTGCGAGGTCACCCAGTGAGTTCTTGAAATCATGGCTGTCTGTAGTGTCCAACTGTGCGCGAATCAGGAGCTGGACAATGTCATTTAGACCAACGTTGTAGTCGAACAGTGTTTGGCCATCTTCCATCTGTAAGAAAGAATAAAAACATTTACTGCATTGGTCGTTTTCAGTGTACATTGTGACAAACATTAAACCAAGCCAGGAAATTTGCTTAAAGGGGGGGTATTATGTAAAATCGACTTTTTCAAGCTTTATATCATGTTATTATGTCATTCCCTCATTAAACACATACCTCGAGTGTTGCCTTGGCTCATTCACATATTTTTGAGTAATCAGTAAAAAGTTAGACGGCAGCCATTTTAGGTGTAGCTATGCCTTAGTCCTCCTAGGAACGCCCCCACCTCCTGGAGACGCCTCTGGACCTTTCGTCACCAGCCAAGCCACCACTGCTCCTCAGCTCAGCAGAGCCCCTCCCCACACAGTAGTGTTGTTTAAATGCCACAGCAGTGTGCTGAAGGGGGCGTGTCGGAAAGCTTCTTAAAGAGACAGAGGCCTATATCAAGACGTTCAGTACAGCCATTTTGAGAGAGCAATTTTATTCAAGGCAGTTATTTTAATTTACTGCATATACAGACCAACAGAAGGTTACGTCATCATTGTAGTATGCTATAGACTGGTGCTATGTGATTGAAAAAAGCATAATACCCCCTCTTTAATGTTGTCTACTGAATTATGCAATCCCGATGAAAAGTTTAAGACCAGTTGAAAAATGGCAAATATTCACATTTTGCATGGCTGAAATAGGCTGTTTTGCAGCTGATCAAAAGTATAGGACCACATTCCTTTAAAAAGCAAAATGTGTGTGTGTATTCATGAGGCAAAAACGTGGTTGGATTGTTGAGCTGCATAAGCAGGGCCTCCCAAAGCACCATCACTGCTGAGGTGGGACAAGACAGACAATCATTTTGAATTTCTTAGGGTTATGGAACAAAAAAGCCAAGTGGAAGATAGGGCTGCACGATTAACCTTTATCGCATCGATATTGAGGTTTTAACTCCTGCGATAACATAACCTCAGGAGGCTGAGGTTTTTTTCCCCGCCCCTGACATTTGATTGACAAACCTATTAGCCAATCAAATGGTCGAATCTCGCGGTCCTGGCTTGGTGGCCAATCAAAATGGCAATGGAAACAAGCTTGTATGCAGTACACCGGCTTTCTCTGTCAGCAGCAAAGCAGCTAACACACACGACATGGATGCGCATGGAGGGCACTTCTCAGAACCGTGCGTAATCTTTCTTCATCCCGTTGTCAATATAGGCGTCGTTCCACATAGCGCGAACCGGCCGCGCACGCCTTGATCCACGTGCACGTATCGACACTAGCCCGCAGACCTTTCTGTTTCCACCACACACACACATGCATTTGTTGTGGGCGGAGCCGCATAGAGCCGCACGCTGTACAGATTGTCATTAAAAGTTTTTAGAGCCGCGATGAGAACAAATGTGGACAAATGCTGTCATCTGGTGGGAGTTATGGAATCATTCAGAGGAGCCAAGCTGTATTAAAACATAAAATAAACGGCTAAACTACGAACTATGAAGGTAAGCTACAGGTAAATGTTATGTTAAAGCTGCGCTAACAGCGGCTAAATGCTATTATCGGCAAAATCCCCTTTTAGCACAGCGGTATGATCTTGTGAAATATTAAATCCGTATGATCTGCGTGTCAATAGTGAGGGCGTCCACTCTCTCATTGCCAATCAGAGGCCAGCAGCCTGTTCACGTCACATCAGACACGGGGTAGCCCGCTTTGGCCACAGCCAGAGGTCGGGCCCAAAACCTATACCTGGTCAGACCGGTTTGGCACTGGCCTTCGTTATGGAAAAGCTCGACAAAGCGGGTGAAAGAGCCATTTGGCTGACACGCGCCTGCATGTGGAAAAGAGCCTTATGTAGCTATTGTAAAACGGCAGGATTTCACACATGGCTGGGGGCATTAGCGCACCTGATGCGCGGGTTGCGGGTTCCCCCGCGGTCTCCGCAGCCATGCTCGTGGATTGGGTCATAAATTCTCCTTTGATGTCGGGTCTGATTGTGGCGGGTCGAACAATCTCCCTGCTCTCCGCGCCCGCCATCTCCACTGTATTCAGCCACGACTCATTCTACCATCTTTACAGCAGGTGTTTGACGTCAATATGCGGCGGATTTTCATAGAATAAGCAGCGTTTTGTTGTTGTGATCCAGAGAACGCTTTTGTGAACCAAATGTCTCGTATTTTCCACGGCATGTGCGTCTAACATCCAAAGCTTACAGAGTCTGCCCTCAAAGTGCTCATGCCCTTCCCAATACCTGTTAAGTTAGGTTTTCCAGTGTGAGACTGAAATTCTCCTCTTTAGAGCCAGACATTCAGAAACCGATGTGTGATAAGCAGCACCACTCGTCTCAACATTCACGTTGAGTTTTTGATGGAAATCTCGAAATGTAAAATCCACAGATTAGTTTTGTAATGTATAGTTTTTGTTTCATGTGTAAAATCCCAGTAGTTTCAGTAATTTTGGACATTAAGGGGAATATTTTATTCATAATTTTAGTTTTAGCACTTAAAAGTATTGAACAGAAAAATCGAAAATCGCATCGCAATCGCAATATTTGTCAGAAAAAACGCAATTAGGTTTTTTCTCAAAATCGTGCAGCCCTAGTGGAAGACCCCAAAAAATGTCCCAGTACAGAGCTGAAGGATCAGATGGCTGTCTATCAAGACACTGGAAAATCCTCAATCCAAATGCTAATTACTGGAGCCGACTGCAGCCCAATAACCAGTGGTTCCCACAGACGAGGCCCTCAGTCATGAGGGATGCTCTCTGCAACATCTGCACACCTGCGGCCATTTGACTCCCCTGCATCACCTGAAGCTCCATTACCCACTGAAGGGAATAGCACCCCAGATCATTATGGCACCCCTCTCTATGGAGCATGTCTGCTTGTGATGCCAGTAACATTGGAAACCATCAGGACTATCAAGGTTAAATTTTTTCTCCTCTCTACAACCTTTCAATGTCCCGTGTGTGTCCAGTGTCTTGATGGACAGCCAATCTGTTCCGCACAGTAGTGAAGATATTACTGCGTGGACGTCAAAGTTCTCCTAAGGTGTTATTACGCCTTACAATATAGTACCCCTTTTATCCGCTTAGAAGATCGACGTAATTTCACTTGGATCATGTAACTGCTATGCAACCATATTTAAATAGGGAAAACGTAGAAAAACTTGGTCGCTTCTAACTCACCCCCGTTTGGCCCCATAGTGGACCAACATCTTTGGTCTTTTTGCATGACTGAGCGCACGGCACAAAGACCAGACAGGTACGCATCAACTCGTCTAAGCTCAGGTAAGACATCTAGAACAGTGGCCTGTTATTTTAAAATGGGACATGGGGGAAATACAGCACATTTATTTATCACTCATGATTTGCATCGCTATATGGACCAGAAAACATCTGTGGTTTAACTTTAGAGCCTCACCGCTAGGGTTGGTCCACATCATATCGTGCATGGTAATACCGGTATAGTTTTTGGACACCAGTGTAAACTTTCATACCGCGGTAGATGAGATCATTTGCATGCGCAGCTGATTTCAGAACCAGACAGAGATCGCAGCTAATGCTACGCTCAGAGTCACTCAAAGCAGCAGCATAAACATGACTGTGGAGCTTCAGGGGCAGGCGCTTAAAGAATCTGAAGTATGTTGCTTTTGTCGCTCATATTTGCAAGGAAAGGGCTCAAGATTTGCGTCTTGGATGAACTTCGGCAAGTTGTAGCATTGCCTAGCTCATTAGCTAGTCTGGCACTAGGGCTGGGCGATATGACGATATTAGACCGTCTTACAATCTCCAGAGCTGACCATCTGTTATTTTTGTGGGATCGTTTTATCACCCTTTTATACACAGTTTACTCTTTTCACCGTCAGTGAAAGAATCTCATGCCGCAAACTTTCTGCGCCGCTATGTCAGACGCTAATGCGAGCATTTAGCAGCGAGACGCTCTTCTCCAGGGCGTATACGACCAGGCTCCTCAATCTAGAGCTTTAAAATGTTTTAAACCCAGCGTTCTGTCAGTGTCTTTCCCCCCCAACGCTACTGCTCTGCATACGTAGATTGCAGCGTGTGTTTATTTACCTGGCGGCATATGTGCGAAGAAGCGAGTGTGTACTTCGTCCTTACAGTTCTGTCAGGCGCTGCATCCTTCTCATTTGTTTAATTTAAATCCTGGACCGCGTTTACAAATGCGCCGTTTATCCATGTCTTTGAAAATATTAGAGTTCATTATTGTCAAATCGCCTAACAGTGACAAACTTCTTCCAGTTTGAGTTTTACACAATAAAAGTCACTGCATGTTATTGGTTCACCAAGACTCTTATTGTGAAAGGGTGCAACAGCGACAGAGCGTTACATTTACAGCATCTCGATGTCATGAGAGGGACCTCTCAGAAAAGATGCCAAACAGCAACAAGCATTTACCAAACTTAAGGTGCGTTCAGACCGAATGTGCGTCCACGCTCCGTCAGCCTCTAGTTGGACGCCAAACATTGCCGCTTCACACTCGCGAGAAACGCCCGTTTGCTGGCGCGTGAAGTTTTGCAAGCGTCATAATTAGGAGGCGTGTCATACAACTCAGGCCGAGTGCAAACCGCGATGATCAACTTCTCCTCCATGCTGCAGGTCAGGGGCGCAACTACCCCCCCTCCCACACACAAACACACACATGGCTCTTTGATGGTTGTTTCTTTTTTTTAAAGAAAATAAATACCCTCTGAATTGACTTTATTTTAACGAAAATGTCACTATTTCACACAACATCGATATTTCCCTCTATGGAGTTTATCACTAAAAAACAATCACACGGCCCGATTAAAACTTCTGTTGCTTCATTCACGTAACTTCCTCCTCTTCCTCTCTCTCCCTCGCGCAAGAGGGGAGAAAACAACGCAAGCTTCAACGCGATCTCCTCTGTAACCGTGTTTATTATTTCATTAGGACTTTTATTTCTCAAACTTGTTGCCTTATGCTCACTTTGAGCTCCCCGTGGGGCTGCAGCAGCAGCGGTGGAGATGACAGTCCCTCTGCACTCCTCTCCCACTCCAGCAGTGACTTTTGTTTCACAAAATAAGCATGCACAACTAAAGTGACGCCCCTCCCCCAAAGAGGAATAATAAAAAAAAAACACTTCACCACCGCGAACCTGTTCATATCGTTCACTGTAAAGACTCGTTCAAAAGAGCCGGATCGTTCACGACCGACACACAGACTGTTAAAAAGAACACATCACTATTGGCGCCCCTATGAAAGGCATATATTGCGTATGCCCTTTTTGCGCCACTGCTGCAGGTAACAGGTGACGCTTGTGCTCACTATTTGAGCCCAGTCCCGGATTGGTTAACAAGGCGTAAATGAACGCACGTGTAGATTGTGATTACTTGAGTGCATGAAGCAGTGGGCGCGGCATCGCTGCTCTGTACCGCGCTGTTCTCACTGGTTTTGACGCGTGTTATTCATCGCTCGCATTTGAACGCTTCATACGCGCGGACATCTTTGCTTACATTTCGACGCGCGTCGAGCATGTCTACATAGAGTTAACATGGAAGTTGGTGGCGTGTCAGCGTTTGGTCTGTACGCACCATTACTCTTTTACTTCAACCTAATTTTATTATCTGGAATTTTTTGTGTGTTTTTCATTTATAAAGTAAGTTTGCTTTAGGTCCAAGTCTATAATTGCTGTGTGGATTATCACAAAGTTGAATAAATTAATATGGTATTTTTCTTCTTCAAAAACTTTAATTTTTGTCGTTATAAAAAAAAATTGTGATAAAATCGAAATCGTAAGTTTATAATTCAAAAATCGTGATATTCAATTTTGCCATATCGCCCACCCCTATCTGGCGCTAACATCACGGTGAAGCAAACCACGTTGCAAACCCGGTTAAAGGCTAATTAATTAATTAATTCTCTTTCTTTCTATGTGCATCTGCAGTAGGGATGGGCGGATCGATACCAATCGGTTACTTTTTAAGTATCGATATTGGGCAAAAAGTATCTATACTAATTTGCATATGTAAGGTGCAGCAGCAATTTTAAACACAAAAGAATGATTATAGTTTTGTTCTGAGTCAAAACAGTCCACAGCAGCAGAGGATTGAACTGAGCCAGCCATATCATTTGACTTAGGTTCTGTTTGTCATTAAAGTATTAATTTTAAACTTTGTTAATGTATTTGATTACACATTAACATTGTTTAATTAACCAGTTAAATATAATTTTAATTTACCTATTCATTATATAAAATAATCAGTTTTAGAAATCTATATTGATTGAAATACATTCACCCATATAAAATGACCAGTATCGGAATCGACAAAAATGACCCCAAAAGTATCGGTATCATATCGATTCCAAAAAATGTGGTATCGCCCATCCCTAATCTGCGGCTGTGCGGCATCGGGAGGGAGACGCGCGGACCGGGGGGAGATAGGGCAAATAGTGAAACCTTTGAAAGCTACCATTAATTTGGCTCATGTTGCTGTCAAACAGATGTCCCAAACGCGTTAATACTCACAGGTCTATCCCCAGTCTCCTGACAATAAAAACACAAGTAAACTGCCAAGAGGCTGGTGAACTTACAGGAGCATTTTACTGTGATGGAGATGAAGGTGCAAATAGCTAATTGTAGCAATATTATTTTATCTTCTGTGTTTTTCCAGATGGAAACAGAGATTTTGATGAATAAAGAGAATAAAATAGGTTTAAATTAATTTTCCCTATCGGCTAAAGGCTTTGATTTTTAAGTATTTTGCCAGGTGTAAATATATCGCCAAATATATCGTTATCGTGATATTTGTTTTCATACCGTGATATAATTTTTTGGCCATATCGCCCTGCCCTACTCACCGCTCAAGTCAGCACAAGGAAATGCTCTGAGCCTAGTGCTGGCGATATGGAAAAAACTTATATCACGATATGGATTATTTTATATCACGATAACGATACATATCACGATATACCACAATAAAGTCAGTTTTCAGTTATTCTTTGAAAAGTTTGACAAAAATATCATCGCTTACTTTTTTTCAACTTTATTTTGAAGCAGTGGTTTTGCTATGGATAATTTATATAGCATATATTGTCAATGTCAGGAAAAATGTGAGACTGCAGGATAAATGGGCTAAACATGATCTGACCAGAGTCAACACGAATTTAACAACAGAAATGTGTAAACTCGTGCGTAGAGAACGACTCATCTGCTCCTCAATATCAACGCTCATATTACACTAAAACAAATGTAAATTGGAGCTTATTATCGCCATTTTCTCAACTTTAATGTAATGTTTAAGAAACAGTGGGCGAGCAGTTTGTATTGTACGTCTTTAGCTGCTCTACGCGCTGCCCGATCCGTCTCTTACCTCCTGCACCACGCCTCTCCTCTCTTCTCTCTCGTGTGTTTAATCCAGATCCACGCGCTAAAGAGATCCATCACTAAAAAGCTGTTTAGTTGCCGTGCGTAAAGCAGAGTGAAACCACGCGGTGTTTAACAGGGAGAGAGAGCCCCGCGTGTACGTCCATTAGATGTCGCCGTTGCTACAGCAGGTGTGGCGGCGGACAGAGATATCGTAAAGCAGGGTGGTGTCGCAAAACCACAAGCAGAGTTTCTTTGCGAAAAGTTCTTTTTTGTTCTGTTTATAATCACTTAATATAAACTTAGAGGATGCATAGTGACAAGACAACACTAATACATTCTTGTGGCCTATTTAATTAAATATTTGCTTTAATAATTGATTAAATTAGGTTAGAAACGATAGAAGAGAAATGGCACGATAGGCACTTTTCTATCGTCCCCACGATATGTATCGTCATATCGCCCAGCACTATCTGAGCCTATGACCCGCTTTGAGACACTGAGGCGAAACTCAGAATTAAACAGTTTGAGACAGTCACGTGACCAGCTGTTACTGAAACAGGTTCCGACAGTGTTTCGAAGCAACCTGCTTCAGGAAGAGCGATACAAGCTCCGGAGCGCCGAGTTTTTGGCCATCACCACCATTTATGACGCTGTGTTGCATACGTTAACTCCTTATAACTGTATTGTGAATTAACTTCACTTATTGCTGCGATATTTATATTTCTACTACTGCTAATGCGTCTGTGTATGCTCTCAGTCGTACAGGCGTGTCCATCTTCAATGAAGGTTCTTGAGTCATCTTCTGCACTCTGTAGTTGAAGTGTCGAACGTTTCACCTCTCATCCAAAAGGCTTCGTCAGCGCAGTACGGTTCAGCTCAGATAAAGATCACAGGAAGGAGTTCAGCTTGGCTTAGTCCCTCCCCTCTACTAACAGCTGTCCCTCCCAAGCAGGAAGGCTGGTCGGTACTTGGATGGGAGACAGTTTGCTAACACCAGGAAGCATGGGTGAATGTAGCTGTTTATGAGGAGTTCTTTGTACATATGAAGTTGTTAGCTTTACTCCATGAAGTCTTGGCCTTTGGAGGCTCGCACACAAACATGCGCTCGTTGTCTGCTTCTGACCTTCTCAAACATTCCACTTGTTTGCGTCTCCTTTGCAGATTTTTGTGTATTGTTGTGAGGAGATGTTGTACTGTGAGGCTAGAAGTGTGGAGTTTGTTTTTGCTGCCGAGTTAGCTGGAGTTTTCAGTTTGGCCACTGAATCTGTTTACTTGCTAATCCAGGGAAGACCACATTTATTGTTTTTTTCTTTTAATAAAAAAAAAAGGAAAATAATCGTGATTATTTTGTTTCCAAAAATCGCCCAGGCCCAATTACCATCTTCATTTTAATTGTGTAGGACAACAGATGGAAATTATCATAATGGTAAATCTGGTGCAGCCATTTTTATAATGTAACTGCACACTGTCCTTTCAATAAACTAAACTAAAAAAATGTAATAAAAAAAAAAAGATCTTGGTGGATTACCGCGCCCCTGGTGTAGATACTGTGAGCCTTACTAGCCGCCGTCTCATCAGAGTGTGCTGAAGATGGCGCGCACTGCCGTGCAGTTGCACTTCGTAGCTTACAACCAAAACAAAACTTTCTCAAAGCTGGAATCATGTCCGAAGTAGGAAACGACAGCACTCAGGACATCTATCAGCCTTCAAAGAGGACCATGTCTGAAGTCTGTATAATTAGTTAATGTAATACGAAATGATCAACAACACCAGTTTGTGTAGGACAATCAATGCTTTCTGAACATATTCAGCATACTTTTGAAAAATACCACGATAATACCGAAAACCGTGATAATTTTGGTCACAATAACCGTGAGGTAAAATTTTCATACCGTGACAGCCTTACTAGAGACTTACTTTTTTTTTACAATTTTTAAAAAATGTATGCTCTCAGGTCAGGGGCCGGATTAAATCATCTTGCGGGTCGGATTTGGCCTGCCAACGCTGATTTTGGATTATGTTTGCTTAGATATACCTTGTTGTTCGTTTGCCTGAACTTTACATGGTCTTGTTTATTATTTTTGTTCCATTTTTTTTAATGTTTGTGCGGTCATGTGTAGCAACTCCGGTTTGTGATATAGGGCTATACAAAACGATTGACTGATTGATTGACTGATTGACTGATTGTAAAGCATGGGCCTGCAGATTCACTCTGTCAATGTATTAAACAGATTGGTGTGTGGATTCAAAACAACTTCCTCCAGCTAAACTTACACTGAAATTATCGCCCTTGGCCCGCATATTATCTGATTATTTGAAAAATGGTCATACTGGTAATATGTTGTAATGGATACGTGTATGAAACCGTCTTTTACACTAAAGCAAGGATACCGCTTTGTTTCTGTTCATTTTCATCGTGTAGGCACGTGGAGTTGGTCCCTAATCATCATGGGCAGGATACGCAACGGGAATCAAAGGCCAGTTATGAAATTGTCAAAGAATTTCAACATATTAAGATGTATATGAGAATTTCTTTCGACTAGAGACATTGCTGTACTGTAGGATGTAGCTATAATCACTCCGTCGGTGTAAACAAACATAGTCTACGAAGCACCAATGCGTTGTGTTCATCATCAGCAGTCCACGCAGTGTGTGGGTGCTCTTAATAAAGCATTTAAACTATCAATTCATAATATTGGCATTTTTAGGATGGGGCCCAATTTAGAGTAGAACTCCAGGCTCTTGCGCAAGGACTATAGGATTTGAAAACAGGAAGCTCTCACACATGGAGTGCACGAGACACTCGCACGCTCCCTTGGTCCAAAACCTGTCAAGGCAACAAGCTGCACAGTTTGCAAGATGAACAAAGCAAAACACAGCTTACCTGCTTCCCTCTGTAGAACAATCGTTGTTGTTGGGGGGTATCTTGAAGATATCATGTATTTTTACTCGTAAAGACTCAATTTTGGTCAATCGAGAAAGATCGTCTACGATTCGTGTCTCCTTCCCGTCTATTGTACGAACCTGAATCCACATAATTTCGCAACCTTCTCCAGCTCAAAAAGTAAAAATAAACTGTTAATTGCAAGTAGCTAATGGATTCCAGTGGTGCAGGAACATAGACAAATGTTCACGGGTCCATAGCGCTTTCTCTGCAGAGGTGGCGATTCTGGCGAACTGTTTCTCTTCTCACATGAAGTCGCGGCGCCAAGCAAATCTCGCGATAAAACAGATGGTTAAAGGCACAGGCTCCATGATGTACAGTATGTGCTCTGCTGCTCAGTCAGTAGCTATGTTTACATGGTCAGAAAAAACGGATAACTTGAGTAATCAGATAACCCAATAGTCAGATCTGATGTGTTTAATTTTACTTCACAAATCTGATAATCCCAAACCTTAAACTATGGTTGTGCCCGATTAAAAAACATAGGAAATGCCCTGAGCAGGGATTAGTTGGCTAAAAGGGGCGTGGCACAGGCAGACAAAAACTTTGAAAACCCAAACTGCACTCATGACATAAAATCAGGGGGCTTATAGTGTATTATTAGATGGCGCTTTTATGTGTAAAAAGACAAACTGAACAACAAATCAGGCCTGAGTCGGAGAATACGTTGAAATTATGTAGTTACAGAATAGCCAACTAATTGCCTAAAATATATATTTTGTAACATACACTCAAATAAGCTACTACCCATGCTCAGCTACAACTTAAACATAACAACTAGACAGAATGTATAATGTACTTGTAATTGACAGACTACGCATGTGTAACAGTGGTGTTCGGCTCTGCGTTGTGTTTGCATAAAAGAGGAAACTTGCAGGACACAGCTTAAATTTTGAGGAGACAACGGGCACTCACACCATTTATTAACAATAGGCAATATAAAAGCCACAGTCCCGCATCATGCTCAAATTTAGCCTGTATAAAAAAATATATATGTCAAATGTTTGCGCTGTTATCGTTTTAGAGATATTAATGATTGTTTTAATGGTCAGATCTTAGGTCACCCTGCCCATTATAAAGCTCCAAAACAGCTATAAATGGTGTGGTCATTCAGAGTGTCTTCTTAGTTGCTGCTTCTGTTCTTCTCTTTGTTGATTCTCAGTGTACTGCAGTACTGTAACGCTGTGTGGTACAGCTGTCTCTCTGTTGCTGCAACCTCTGGACTGAGACACTTGATTAAAATATGCTCAATGATAGTGGGACAGACCCTGGACATTAAGAGGCTGTGTACCATATAACAACACAGTGTAGCTAAGAACATTACCTCAGACCCCAGCCGTGTTCTGTACTCTGAATATGTGCTGTTACCATCAGGGCGGCGGTACAGTGTGCTACGCTTTAATAAGGTCAGATTGAGGAACTCCTTTGTTCATCTGCCCATCCTGAAACTAAATAAGGAGCTTAACTAAAATCAGTGTGTCATATCGAGTGGACAGTTGTTTTTCTTGTCTTTGTGAAAATGTCTTATAACTGTATGTCTTTGTAATCCAAAATGGCGCAGAGTAAGGTTGTCTTGGAACCTGAAGCGGGCAGTTACCCTGGTGCGTCTCCGCAAACGCGGGGTACGCACGCCCTTACCTGGCATTTTCTCTTGAACGTCGTTCGTTTTGCGCTTGTGCAGACATGGCTGAGCGCGATGATCCCAGACGGCACGTTACAACTGGAGAGCTTTCAGCTCCTCTGCAGAGATCGGGACCCGACGCTCTCCGGCAAGGCAAAAGTCGTTGTGGAGTCTGTTCCTACATCAACAGTAGCTTGTGTTCTGATGTGACTGTGATCTCCCAACACTGCTCTCCGGCTCACCGCGTGAGATCGTTTCATTCATTCTGGTGACCGCCACCACCCTGCTTATCACCTGTTCCACCTGCTGCCTTCAGGTAGAAAGTACAGGACTATACAGGCCCAGGAATCAAGACTGTCCAGCAGCCTGTATCCTCAGGCTATGAGACTGCTGAACACTGCCCTCCAGTCCTCTCTGCCTCCCTCCCATGAACAATATCCACATCCACCACAATAGCTCTGAACTGAACTTTGGATTGTTGGACTATTTCACTTCCTGCATGTATCTGACAGTATGTCCTTGCCCTGCACTTTACAGTGATGATTTACCTGATGCTGCTATAACTATATTAATATGTTGCACTGATGCCAAGATGAGCTAATGTTTACACTGCGTTGGGGTATTCTGGGGTTTTTGGATTGGTGGCACTTTACATCAAAATATGACAGTGTTGATGTTCTAAACATAATTTTGTTGTTCTCTGTGACAATGAAAATAAATCTTGAATCTCTGTTTACCTAACACCCTGAGATACTACACGGAACAGCTGGCCCCGTCTTCACAGACATTTTCAACACCTCCTGGAGTCATGCCACGTTCCCAGCCTGCTTCAAAACATCCACCATCGTCCCTGTTCCCAAAAAAACACGGATTACAAGCCTTAATGACTACAGGCCGGTGGTGCTGACATCTGTGGTCATGAAGTCTTGGTCCTGCCACACCTCAAAGACATCAAAGAGTCACTAACACACACTTCTCCCCATTATGACATATGTTAAACTCCACTTTTTGACTGAGGGGGGCCTTTGCGAAGGTTAATTAGGAACACAAAAACACACTAGCAGATTAGTTGTTTGAATTTTTCGAAAGTCAGTGTGAAAAAAAAGAAGCCATTTTTACTTCCGGAACCCTGCACGTGACCAGAAGTGTGTGGGACTGTTGAGCTTTATGGGGGTTGGATTTTTTTAATGTTAAGATGTATGTTGATATGACATGAACCATGTGATGTCTTTGTCTCTCTTGTGCTCCATTGTGGAATGCCTTTGCCCAAAATAATGGAGAAAATGAATAAATGAAATAATGAACCCACGTAGGTTGAGGAAGAGTTATATACAGTGGGAACCAGATGTTTACATACACTTTATAAAAATACACATTTGCATTATTTTCTCAGTGTCTCACATGAAACCAGAATTATTTTTTTTAAGTCAATTAGAATTGTAAAAATTATTTCTATTTGCTAAATGCCAGAAGAATGAGAGATAGAATTTTCTACACAGTTTTATATCACTTTTTACAAAACCAAAAGTTTACATACATTTAATTAATCTTTAGTAGCTTTGCCTTTAAGCCACTTTGTAACCAGTTTGGCAGTTTGTTTTGGATCATTGTCCATTTGGAAGACTCATCTGCGCCCCAGCTTTAACTTCCTGGCTGATGTCTTGAGATGTTGCTCCAATATTTCCACATAGTGTTCTTTCTTCATGATGTCATCTATTTTGTGAAGTGCACCAGTCCCTCCCGCAGCAAACAACCCCACAGCATGATGCTACCACCCCTTTATTTCACAGTTGGGATGGTGTTCTCTATGGAGGATTGAAAGTGCCACAATTAAATAAATAAATACACCATTAAATAATTAAATAAATGTGTCATTAAATAATTAAATGTGTCATTAATTAATTAAATATGGAATAAATAAATCAATGTATTATTAAATGTTTCATTAATTAAATAAATTACCAATGATGAGGCTGCAGCTGCCTGTCCCCGCCTTGAGCGCACTGTGAACGGGTATACCTCTGCCTGTCTCCGGCCCGAGCACACCAGCCCCCGCTCAGGCCTGGGCTCAGAGCGGAGGCTGCGGGTGTCTGTCCCGCCTAGCCTGGCTAACGCCAGACTGCTGTGTGCGCTTGAATCTTTTCAAACTTCACAACAGCCTGGGGACCATGGCCGACATTTTTCCATGGATTTGGGCACCAATCACAGAATGAGGAGGGACGGTAAGACGATGACGCACTATTTGACATACGGAAGCTTGTAGTTTGTTTAGGGATAAAAAAATAAAAGTTTATTTACGGATCCAACATGACAGCAGCAGACGCGATGCCATCTTTCGATCAAGCTTTAGAACGTGTTCTAAATAGTTTAGCTCAAAAGTTTACAGCAGGTACGTCATAGGTCATCTGATACCATGATACGATTGGCTATGGCTACGTGCAGACGCATGAGCGACATTCGTAGCGCCCAATAAACGGCTATGGACAATCGTAAACCACACCTCTCCTACGAGAAAATTAATTGGTGGTCCCCAGACTAAATATCACTTGTGATTTTAGTCTGGCGATAGCCAGGCTAGTCCCCGCCCTGAGAGGGAAGGAGAAGTAAATGAAAATCTGTAGAGTTTGGGCTGAGACCGAGGCCTTGTTACAAAACTGCATCAGTCTGTTACAAGTTACAGACACTTGATGAAAAGTACAAATGTTACCATTATATTTTAGGCTGAGTGCCAGCAGGAGCCACAGTATATTTGGAAACTTGCTTTATTTAATGAATATTTTTCTTGAGAAAACTAACAATGTGTCTTTTTTGATAGAGTTTATCGAAAGCACATTAATTCCCTGCTTTTCCCCAACACACAGAAAAGTCGGGCATCGATAAGAGAATCGATAAAGAATCGAATCGATAGGTAAAATTATTGATGGTATTGATATCAATAAAATCTTATCAATTCCCATCCCTCCTCATGAAGGTCCTCCATCAGCGTAGCCGCCATGTTTCCAAACACTTCAGGCCAAAGCAAGACAAGATTTGAGTTAATCAGGCTTTAGCCCGCCCACAACTTTTGATGGGCGAGTTTGACAGATAAAAATTAATTCATGAAACACTGCAACACAGGACCATGAAATAATTAATTAAATAGATAAATAATTATATATACATTTTTACACAGAATCATTGGTAATTTAATTAATTAATGACATTTTATTTAATTATTTAATGGTGCATTTATTTATTTAATTCCATATTTAATTAATTAATGACACATTTATATAATTATTTAATGGTGTGTTTATTTATTTAATTGTGGCACTTTCAATCCTCCATAGTATGGGACCCGCCGATCCCTATTATTTAGATCTATCGTCTGGTGCCTTGAATTGTTTACTGTACTGTCTTTTTAATTTGTTCAAATTTGTTTGTAAAAAGTATACATTCTGATTAACACAACAAGTTACTGTAAAACTTAAACGTTACGTGTATTAATTATATGTGGCTGGAAAAAAAAAAAAAACGAAAGACGGGAGGAAGTGACGTCACACTCCACCCCAGGAGTGCGCAGGCACCGACCGATCATGTTCCGCGAGCGAATACTGTACTACTGTAAGATTTTGGAATCCACGCAGCGTCACGAGAGTTTGTGAGCTAGGCAAAAAACAAAACAAATCCTGGCTAAATTAAAAGCAACAAATAATGCGATTGTTAAACTCGCTGTAACTCACAAAAATTGTTCGTGTAACGTAAATTGTTGGACGGACATTGTGCTTGCTCTTAGGTACCTTGCCGGTATGAGATGTCTGCATAACTTTCTGTCTATTGGATCTGGACCATTTGTTGCCACATTATCCGCCATGTGTAACCAAGTCAGTTGTTGGAGGCCCCAACCTGGACAGTTCTAAGGTGCTGTTTGCCGACAATGCTAAGTTCGCTGCGCGCTAGTATCTCGTGTGGTGCATGTAAAAGCTGCATTAGAATAAGGTAGGCTACAGTTGTTTTACCAGCTAAGACTTTCCTCTCGTCATCGCTTGTTTTATTTTAGATTTTATTTATACAAAACTTTGTTGCGTATTCCAACAGCTAAAGCTAAGTTGAAGCTAGTTGATCATTTAGATTCCATGGGGGCAAATGATGTTTACATGCTATATACCAATCTTACTTCATTGTCACATAAAAGCATTTTCTTTTTATCCTAATAAATACAGACATCGGACATGAATTATTACTATTAGGCTATAACTATGTAAAACCTTAGTGAGTACACCCTCTTTGTTGCTCTAGGTGCAAGATGGATCAAAATCCAATGACGGATGAAATATCGTCAGACTTCACACTCAATCAAGCTCAAGAGCCATTTTTAAGTAACACAATTCCCCACTGGATAACAAGTCTTTCCTTATTACCTGAAGAACACAATACTGGGAGCCATGGAGTTGACACTTTACACTGTCATGATGATAGTGATGGTGTTTTAACTGAGGATGACCACCATGGACTTGGTACCTATTGTCTGTCAGACTTCTCAAACAGTGACTTTTCATTGCCAGAGGTCTGTATAGCATCAAACACGAAAAACATCGAAGAAGAAATGAACTATGAGGTTCAGCAAGCCTATAGGATATTCAATGAATTCCTCACAGATAAACACAAAGTCATAACCAGCCTATTCTTGCAACCAATTAGAAATCAGGAAACGCAATATGGCATTGGAGGGGTTTGTAGCAAGAGTCAGGCTAATGTCAAGCAGTCCATATGCCTACGCAGAATGGAAGAAAGGTTTATTAATAAAGAGTATGAGACGATAACAGAGTTTGTTGCCGACTTCAGGCTTATGTTGGAGAACTGTTATCGCTACCACGGAGTGGACCACTGGCTGTCCAAACAGGCACAGAAATTGGAAATTATGTTAGAGCAGAAGCTAACACTACTATCCAGGTTAGTGACGGTTGACTGTATTACATCAATTTTCTAAATACAATTTGACTTCCAGTAATGGTACAGTGTTGAATTGAAATGAAAACAATCTTCTTGAATTTTAAAAAACCATGATCGGTTTGTTTGTTTGATTGATTATTGACTAATTGAAGCGTTAATTTCTTTTATGTTTCATGCATTTTTATAATGCTTAGGAAATTACGCGAAAAAACAACTCTTGCAGTGACATCCAAAGGACGATTTGCTGTTGGAGAGGAATGTATCTCTACATCTTCCACTAGGAGGAGACAGACTTCCCGTTGTTTAAAAACACTGACTGTTGGTGAATCAATAATGGTACAAACTTTGAGGGTGGAAGAGCAACACAAGGCCAAGGAAGAGAAAAGGTTTGTAATTCCTAAAAATATGTAATGGCGCACATTTGAAAATTAATTTTCTTTATAATTTTTGCAGACGACGTGAACTTGAAAAGAAAGAGGCAGAAGAAATGTCAGCCAAAGAGACTGATGAGTGGGAGAAGAATTTGTTGTCACAGGCATCCCCTCACAATGTGGAGACCCTTTGGGAACTGCCAGCTATAGGACACTTCCTCTGTTTGGCTCAGACTGCTCTTAACCTCCCAGAGATTGTTTATTTTGAGCTTGAGCGGTGTCTGCTAATGCCTCGCTGCAGCTTCCTCTTGTCTAAGATCATGTCATCTTTGCTATCTCCACCACAGAAGAGGTCTACTTTGCACCGACGCCCAGTGATGCCTTATAAACGCTGGGAGTCTGAGCTCAGACAGTGGGTTAAGTTCTGGTATCAATCTGTGGGTGCATCCATTGATCAGGCATCTCAGGCTGAGCAACTTGGTCTGTGCCACCAGTTTTTCAGTGTTCTAGGAGAGATCAGTCCTTTGGAGGCAAAAGCCTTTCATATGCTGCCTTTTTATCAACGCGTATGGCTTTTGAAGGGCCTGTGTGACCATGTGTACCAAACACAGAGGGATATACAAAATGCTCTGTTGGCCCAGCCTATTCATGAATGTAGGGAGTCAATTTTGGGTTATGACAGCAAAGAGAATGCATATATACACTTTCCACACTTCTGTGGAGCAGATCTCAGAATATACTGTCAAAGTCCTTGTACACCCCCTTCTATTACCCTTGCTTCTGTTTTGGTGAAAAAAGTTGAAAAATTCCACAAATTAGAAGATACTGTAAGTAAGACAAACAACGTTTCTGGGACCAGTTTTGATGACAAATCACAAAAAACAAAGAAGTACATTAAAAGTAAAGTAGAAACTATTGACGGAGAGGAGGTGTTTGGAAGATGCCATTCATGTAAATCAAGGAAGAAGATTCCCTTAAAATCAAATGATGAGGTCTACAGAGATGAGTCAAGAGTAGATTCAGGCACTAACTCTGCTCAGATTTCAGCGCCTTTTAGGAAACGTATTTTAGTTACTCCAATGGAGGGGAAACGACTGAACTGAAATCAAAAAGACTTAAAGAAGAGACAGACAATTTATTGCGTCTCAAAGATGAAAGCGAGATACAAGAGCACTGCCCAGTATTGGGGAGCATTGCTACACAGGAAGATCACCTGCAGGCTCAGTGACTGTTTCCACGTTACAAAAATTTGGAGCACAAATCCAAGTACCATACAAAAGGACCAAAAAGCTTCCTTTGGTCAAAACATAATCAGCAGTGTTGAGTTGAAGCAGTTTCAGCACTGCCTGGATCTTTGGAGCTTTCACAGTTGCCTTCCAAACTCTCACAGACGTCTGGTGAGGAGAGAGTAAAGGAGAAAACCCTGACTATGAAAATAGGGCAAGGGAAAAAGAAAGGAAAACAGCTTCTGTGGATAAAACATAAACACAAACGGCTGCGCAGGAGGCCCTCTCAACCTGAAGCCCCCAAGCCAGTGTCAAATAGATTCATTGCAATTAAGAGGAAAGATGAGAAGAAAAAACACATACAAGGTTGGTTAAGAATGTAAAATACCCACTGTGTTATTCTCATCAGTGATGATTCGCATTTTGACAGGCAACGCTCTTGACTATTTGAAGAATAAAGAAGACCAGTTGGAGCCATCTTTTAAGGTTAAAATGATGAAAGAAAATGATATGATAATCTACTTAAATAGTTATTACATATTTATTTCCTTATCTTGTTCTAGTTGGTCTGCACCAATCTTGATGATTTGCGCGAGTTAATTAACAAGACTGAGGATGAGCTTGACGACCTTGAGAGCGCAAAAAAGAAATTAGTAGGCAGCCGATTTTTCCCATTTATGTAAAATATTGCTTATTAATTACTTAAGAAATTTTCATCACTGTTTTCAATTCCTCAAACAGAATCAGCGGTATTACAGAAGAGAAGCAGTAAAAGATCTTCACAGCACCTTAATCAGACTATTGAATGAGCTTATGCCATGGGAACCTAAACTGATCAAAGCATATCAAAGAAACAGGTTTTTAAAAAATTAATACAATTATACTATAATGTTCCAGAAAGTAAGCAAATCCATGTGACTGTTTCATGATGTTTGTCACCTATTTAATGCAGGCTACGTTTAAAGAAGGAGTTTGATGTCTTCAGAAATCACCCAGAATATTGTAACTTTGTGCGTGAAGAGTCAATTTCATCATCAGATGATGGAGATTTGGGGTTGCTGTTGGAACAGTTCAGACAATCAGGACATGAGGATCCAGAACACATACATCCCCGTGGACTGGGAGGTAATCAATTAAGCCTAGTAAGTTGTTTACCACGCCTGTGAGACTGAATCTGTTTACTCTTGATATTTTCAGAAACTGTAAAAGAGTTATCGACTGAGCTGGCCACAGTGAGGCCTGTGACTCACATAAGTTATAATCAGCATGAACCACTGTCTGCCACAAATGACAATTTAGGTCACTCTGACACCTCAAAGATTACATGTGAATTTGAATGGAGTTGTCAATCAGTGAAAGCTGGGCATTCAAACTCTTCATTGACAGCAAATATTCAATTGCATACTGTTCCAATATCTGAACCTAGTTCACTTCATACTGCAAGTGGAAAACCGAAAAACTACACCCTATCCCAACCCTGCTGGTTAAGAATATTGGGAACAAAGTGACCTTAATGAAACAACCAGCTCATCCCTTGGAAATCGACAATTTAAATCTGGAAAGAAAAAGAACTGTGGTCTCCATTGAGAGCACCGATCGACTAAAAGTAAATGCCTCTTCATCTGGTCCACCAAAGAATTCACAGCAAAACCTAAAAAACAACTCTGAACAGTCACCAAAACAACCAGTCATGGACGGTGTAGCATTACCTCTTCCTGTGGTATCAATATCTAAAACTGCAGAGTCTTTGAAAGAATCCACCCAAGTGTTTTATACTGGTCATACATCACAAAATCCTTCTGTTAGCAGCTCAGAGAGATGTGAAGAAATAAGACCACAGCAAGTTATCATTCTTCCTTCTGACATTATTCTTCACAAAATTGATGGAAACTTTTTTTTACAACAGTCTAAAGATATTCTTAATTCAAAGATTGACACTATGTTAGGCATGTCTACCAATTTGTCTGGTTTTTCCATTCCTGAAAACAAGATTCATGTTCAACAAGTGCCTCCTTCAAAGAATATTGGCCTAACAGACACAAGTTTATCTTTAAGTGACATTCCTAGTTTTCCCAAGTCACAACAGAGTGCTATTAATGCTGCAAGATCCAATGGGACACAACATTGGGATGTTCAAACAGGAACATCACAGTGTACTCCAAATTATTCAGCTATCACTTCTACATCTTCAAGTCATCTTCTGTCCACAGACTCTAAACAAGAGCTTAAGACTGTGTGTATCAGAGAATCACAGTCAATTCTTGTAACAACTAGAGGAGGAAATACGGGGATTGTTAAAGTTCAAAAATCTTCTGATCATCCTTGTTTGTCCAAAAGTCCTGTCATTACAGTTTCTCCCCAATTTCAAGCACATGTAGTTCCCAAAACTTCCCCTCTTTTGTCTTCTGGTTCGACTTTAGCAGTGACAACTGGCCCAGTCCAAAGCTGTATTCAATCACTAAAATCCAATACCAAAGTTACAACTTGTGCAAAGACAACCAGCATCTCCTTCAGTCAGGATATGAGTCAGTCTTTAAGCCCGACCAAATGTCAATTTGGGTATTCATCAACAAATCCCACCAAGTCCTGTCCTCCAACTTTGGTCAAAAAATGTGCTCAATCATTCAGTAACATGTTTACATCTCCAAGCCTGACTGCTGTAGACATTGTCAGCAAGCCTTGTGCAGATAAGACAAATGAAGATAACAGATCACAAAGTGAGAAGTTGGTTTGGATTAGTCCCAGTTCCTATGATGTCAATCTGCGTTGTACCAAAACACTACCTACAGCAAAGGTGTTTTTGCCAATACAACTTTCCAGTGCCACTGGAAAGCAGGCTACAATCGCAGAGCCATTAAAGGAAGTGATGAAGAGCCTATCCACAGAGAGGATGGTTAGCGACACTTTGAGCACTGTCAACCCTGCGTCACTGCTTAAGAACAAGGCTGTTTTTGTTTCTTCAGGTATGTTTGTTTTCCTTTTTAATTATTAAAACATTAAGTTATATTTAAGCATACACAATTGTCTCAAAAAGACAGTTTTTATGGAATTTTTGATGTATATTTTTGATGTGTATTATTTGTATTGTTTTATTCTACAGGAACATCTTCAGAAACTTCTGTCCAGGTCCCATGTCTGACTGCCACCACAATCGCACAGAACACTGCTGTTGAAATACAATCTTCCAAATGCAGAGAGGTAGACCAAATGATGCCCATCACAGCACAACCTGCCTTCACAAATTCCAGAGTCATCTCAAGAGGATTTACTGTTCCTGCCTCATCTCTCAACAGTTTAAAGCATCTTAACATTTCTTCAGTATCTAAGATTTCCCAACCAGGGAAGCCTTGCACCCATCCTTTGTCAGCTGCAAGTTTTAAGAAAAAACATAGTTTGTCAACCATAATGATATCCAGCAAATCAAACGTTCATCCATCACAAAGCTTCTCAAAACCATTATCAACTCCAAGCACTCAAAGTGAGCCTCTAAATAGCTTATTTATATCAAATGCAAGTGCCGGTTTTGACAAAACTTCTTTACCACTGTCACTTGCTTTCACAAAATCTCAGGTTTCTAACACAGTACCCAAGTCTACTGAAATCACTGAGGGCCATAAGGGCTTATCAGCACAAACGCCTACCAATACATCTACTACAGGCACAGTCCAGGAGCAAATACTAATCAGTACGTCCATGCCTCTTCCAGGTGGGGCACATATTGTTCTTAATAACGCTCATTTTATGGTCCCACCCAATGAATTGGGTCCAGGCAGTCATGTTTTGACCATCGCAAGTAATGTACCAGAACAGTTGCCTGCTACAAGTGTTAGGGAAGTCACCGTACCATTTCTAGATGTGAACCAAGCCACTGTTCTCCAGTCTGTAACTAGACTGCCTTCTGTGCCAGCTGTCAGATCTTCTTTCGTAGCATGCGCACCAATTGTAGCTCCCTCATTACAAACTACTGCAGTACATGGCTCAAAGAGTACTTCACTAATTAATAAAACTGTAGAAGGGTGTCCCTCTTTGCAGAGTGCCAACATTGAAAGTACTACAGAAGGCCTCCATAACCTCCACCCTTCCAATAATAGGCAGTGTTGAACCTGAGGCTTCCACTGTGTTGACTAATGCATCTACGACTACCACATCATTTGCCTTCTCTTTGTCTAACGCGTCACCAACATTATCTGTTACACAGCCGATCTGCGTTCTTAAACCCACCTTTTAAGGCTGACTCTGCATGAATAACAGTATCTAAAACTTCCCACTCAAAGGATTTGCGGCCTCCCACAGTGCACATGAAACGGCATCTCAGCCACACCCTTACACCTTACGTCACCCACCGTCCAGTCATTGACTCCCCCAGCAAAGGAAAAACACTTACTGCAGAATTCATTCTTGAGCATGCATAGTCCTGTTGTATCTAAGCTACTTAGTAGCCCTGTGCTGTTTTGAGTTCTGCTCCGTGTGAGACTCCACTAAGGAACCACAACTGGACAAAGGATTTAATCCTATCACTTGAGACTTTGCAGAACCAACCTAAATCTGACAATTAACTGCTCTGTTGCACCTTATGCTTACTGTTTTGTCATCGGGTGCCATCTTTTGCATTGTGTGATCTACAGTTACCTGGAGTAGCAGGTATTTATGGAACAACAATTTTGTAAGATGTAAGTGAAGGACATACACAAAAAAACTGTTTTTTGTTGTTGTTTTTATGTATGGTGAAGCTTTTGGATAGAATGGTAGGACTCACCTTTGGTGTTTTATTACTGGAAATACCATATCTACAAGTAAGGATATAAACACCATACTTTACTTTGTAAACTTTAATAGTTGTCAGCGATATATCCATCAGAGAAAGTAGATAGTTTGACATTTCCATTTTAACACATTCAAATTATAGAAACCCTTTGAACAGAATGGCTTAGAATGATATTCATCACTTTGTACCAAATGGTAGTCCTAATAAAATGTTGTGTTATTTCTTTGCATCAAATTGATTTTCATGGTACAATTCTGAACATTATTTAAAATACAGATAAAACACTGCAACTTTCCCCAAGAAGTATATGCTTCAATACTATGACTTTTTTGGGAAATTAATAAACCAGTTTATGATGCATAGTTTGATCAATCTTTTGAAGTCATTTGTTTTCAATGTCTTTACATAACTATCCTTCAGCAGGAGGTCCTTTTAAGGAGAATATGGAGGAGGCAGTTGTCCAGAAGAGATCTTTTCATAAGCAGGAGGAGCATTCGGAACCTGAGAGAAAGTGAGAAACATGCTTATACTACTATAGCTATACATTCAAAGTCATTATTTGGAGGATGAGCTTGGCAGGGGGGGTGTTCCGGTTTCCCCATCACTAAAAACGTACATTAGGCTAATGGTGTGTGTGTGTTCTTGTAATTACGACATTATGAGGACCAGTTTGAGTTTTTAACCTACAGAGTGAGGACATTAGGAAAATAATGTCCTCCGGACATTTTTGGAAAGTGAGGACATTTTAGGTGGTCCTCACTAATTTGAAGGCCTGTTTGAGGGTCAAGATGTGGTTTTAGGGTTAGGGTTAGAATTGGGTTTATATTAGGGTTAGGATTAAGGTTAGGGTTAGGGGTTTAGGGTTCAGGGTTAGGGTCTGGGTAATACATTATGTCCTCACTAAGATAGAATTACAAGGATGTGTCTGTGTAATTGTGAGAGTGAGTGAATGGTTGGTGGTGGTCTGAGGGACTGATGGCGCAGATTTCAGCCTCACTTCTGTTAGTATACCCTTGGGCAGCTGTGGCTACTAAGGTAGCCTTTGCAGTATGGGGTCAATGTAAATTGTCCACCAAAGCGCTTTCTGACCATGTCTATAAAAGGCGTTCAACGAATAAAGTCCTATTCTTTTTTTTTCTTTTTTTGTGTTGAAAATTAGGTTATACTGTAAAATGTTTTAACAAGAGATAGTCAATTTTCAAATAACTACTGGACAAATCTCAGTACAAATGGTTTTACAAATAATTTAACTCCTTACCAGACAAAACTCATTGTAAGAAATTACAAATTGTTTTATTCATCCTTCCTCAAACTGCTTCTCCTCTTTCTTTCTTTTCTTTTCTTTTTTTTTACATCACATCACATTCACATGCCTAGCGTGCCTTATGCTGGAATGAAAAGCGGTCTCTATTACTGAAGCGTATATGGCGACAATTCTAAGTTGAATGTAATTTAAAACAAAAGACCCAGGGTTTGATTCCCAGGCTGTCAGGCCCTGTGGAGTTTCTGAGGTGATTTAGTTTTCCACCACTATAAACAAGAACAGTCGGTTAAAACCTTCAGCTACTGTAGGTATTCCAAATCAAGATCATGGCTCAAGATCTGGGGATGGATCCCTGGACTCTGGACTATAGCTGCTCACTGCTCCTGACAGGTTGCTCTAAGGGTCAAATTGAGAGAACACATTTTCCTACAGGGACAGTAAAATCAACAAATCTCACCACATTTCTGAAGCTGCCAAAATCTGTGAGGGCCATTTTGTTTTCTCCTGATGTTCCCGGTTCTGTGTACACTCTTGTAAAATCTGGAGATCCTGATCTTGTGCTCTGTTGGTAAAAGAACTTTAAATTAATATTTATAGATTAAAATGTTGAGCTTAAAGTATCGAAGAAATCAAATGCAATCTCACTCTAAGTATTTTGTACCCGCTCCTCTTTTTGAAGTACCAGCATCCCAGAACAAGAAGAGCAGCCAGAATTATCACCAGCAGAACAATGCCTATAGCCCTGATGGTCACAAATATTTACATATAAAAGACAAAATAAAATAAAATAAAAAACAAGTGGAAGAAGAGTAATTAATTCAGAAGCTTGACATACTCCTCTGCTCTAACATATCCTCCTCTGCCGCTGGCGAAATAGATGTTGAAGTCTCCGCGAGGCATCCCGTCTGTATGGTTACACCGCATTAAGTCTGGGGAAAAAACACAATTCAGATTATTATTGAACATACCTTTACATTTACAATTGTGATCTGATGAAATGGAATTTGCACCATTTCAAAGTTAAATTGAAGGAATTCAGTGAAATTAGTCGTTAATAACTTACAAAAATCAAATGTTGTGCCAATACATTTTCTTTTTGAGGTGTATAAACTAGTGAATCTTGGAAATGCCCCTTTATCTTATTTTGTAAAAATTGATGGGGACAAGATATGTAGGCTACATTTGACAGAGCCTACAACACACTGCAAGACAAGGCGAATTTGCAATGTTCCATAATCCAGAAGGGCTTTTAAGGTAGCCTACAAATTAGTCATTTTTGACTATACTTATGTTTTGAAGGTTTGAATCAGCAGCAGATCGTTTGTTCTGCCAATTTGCTGGCACCTGCTGTGATGCTTTTCTGAAAATGGTCTGAAACGTTATAGTAGCTAACCTAACTTCCCCACATAGTCTAGATAAGAAAATGTAAAAAGTATATCTTACCCAGTAGAAGCAGGCTTTTAAAATGTACAGGTCTTCAACGTCTTTGACGAACTTGTGAAAAAGATCCGTTTGGGGGAGCACTGTGCACTGTATCTTGTGCCTGTGAAGAATGGGCAAAACTCCTCATGACCGTCACGGGTTAGGGGCTCATGGTTAAACCCATTGAAGCAGCGTAATTAGCGTGAAACCCGGGGCCTTGGACCAATGTTGCGGCCCACTCGTGAGTCTCAGTCGATGTGAGTCAGCTTCTCCAATCTTTTAAATTTGCATGTTTTCAATAAATCTGCACATACAGTAAACTCTAATAGCCCCCACCTGTTGTCTACACCCCCCCCCCCCCCCCCCCCCCCCCCCAGGTGGAGGGGGTAGACAAGGGAGGGGGAGAGGGAGTTTGGAGCTGCACAAGACATCAACATAGGAACAGTGTAGACCAGGGGTCACCAACCTTTTTTCAGCCAAGGGCTACTTCAAGAGCATTGAGTTGTTCGAGAGCTACCAGTTAAAACAAATCCTAAAGACTTAAACGTACACTGTTTACTTATAGGATATTGACCCCATATTATATCAATAGCTTTATTTTAAAGTTGTACTGAGTCACAAGAACAGAAATATTTGTATTTTTAAGAATCAGATGCAAGAAAATGAAGTGTTTGACACCTTAGAAAAGTCTCAAGGGCTACTGGGCATGCCCAAAGGGCACCTGGGTTCCCGTGGGCACCACGTTGGTGACCCCTGGTGTAGACCATCACCCAAGAGTTGCTTCTCTGTTGGATAGTGAGAGAGAATGATGAATGCTGTGCGGCGAAAAGGGGAGAATGCGAGCATGTCCATCATGCGTAACTTTCAGATACTGAAAACGAGCGCATATCACTCTCTCCAGTCTCCAGACCCTTCATTGGCTCCCAATCTAGTTCCCTACAAAGCGGAAAATTTTCCACCATCCAATCCTGAGCTCTGCGATCTTAAGAACACTCTGATTGACCCCACACCGTAAGAAGTGGGGCATCGAGCCTCAGAGCTCTGGAACGCTCTTCCACCTGTGCTGCGATCGATCACTGAACTTTAAATAATGTCTAATATGGAGGACCGAAAATTACTAAAGTATTCATTTTGGACAATAAAATTAAATATTTACACTGATATGTTAAATGTTACTCTGAAATTAAATAAATATACTTTTATTTAGGTTATTTATCAATATCTACATTTCTTCATTTATTTATTTCTACATTTATTGCATGTATTTATTTATGTATTTCTACATTTATTCATTTTTGTATTTCTACATTTCTTCATTTATTTATTTATGTATTTCTACATTTCTTCATTTATGTATTTCTGTGTTCCTGTATGCTAATTAGGCGGGCGGTGCTGAACTCAATCTAAAGCAGGATTGGTTAGAATTGAGTGAACTCTGGTCTCGATCATTACTGCCTCACATTACGGTACTCTGTTAGCTAGCTAGAGATCCCCTGTGCACTTTTGTGTTGTATTCAGATGGCAGTTTCGAATGTAAGTTTTTTAGGAGCCATTGCTCATCAATTAAGAGCATTAGCAATGATGTTGAGCATAATACACCTGAGGACTATCTCCTCTTTCGTCTGGAAAGACTATTAGATGTTAGGATAGCTATAGATTGCTTCTGTCTGGTTCCCCTGGCTGACCAACAGCAGTTCAGCACCGCCCGCCTAATTAGCATACGGCAACACAGAAATACATAAATAAATAAATGAAGAAATGTAGCGACACAGAAATACATAAATAAATAAATGAAGAAATGTAGAAATACATAAATGAATAAATGTAGAAATACAAAATGAATAAATGAATAAATGTAGAAATACATAAATAAATACATGCAATAAATGGATAAATAAATAAATGAAGAAATGTAGATATTGATAAATAACCTAAATAAAAGTATATTTATTTGATTTCAGAGTAATATTTAACATATCAATGTAAATATTTAACTTTTATTGTCCAAATGAATGTATTTATTTAGTATATTCCTGTATTTATTTATTTATACTTTAGTCATTTTTGGTCCTCCATAGTCTAAAGGCACATTTATTGAAATGCATTTTGACACTTAACCTTTTACCAGTTTGTTTTTAATGGTTCAAATTAGGCGTGCGCTGTACACCGCCGGCTATACAAATAAGTAGGCTATTTATTTAGGCTATTTAATGATTTTAGTGGTGGGTGCAACAGTTAGAAAGCATAACCTGTGAATAGGTGCGTTTTATGTTTATGCTGTTGTGTTGTAAATTCTCTATAATAATTGACTAGGTGGGAGGAGTTTATGGTTGCTAAGTAACGGAGCACCATATATAATCATTGAGCAGTCAGTTAACAGTCAGTTGAGCAGTTGCAAATGTCTGCGTCTGTGACAGAGGTGGGTTAAAGTGATATTTACAGTTAATTCATAGTTTTAGTATAGTTTCAGATGATATTTAGTTAATTACTCGTTTTGGCTTTTGTTTTTGTTTTGTGTCTGAATTCGATGTGTTAAGTGGATGAAGAATTCCAAATAATACAGTCCTAACAATCCCCAATATTGGTCCTACCGAGCCGGATCTTCACCCATCTTGACATGGATACATCAAGAGCAGAAGTAATGGACAGTGGATTACCTAATGACCACGACAGCTTCCACAGCACCTTCAAGACTACCAAGTAAGCCTCCCGCAGTCTCTCACATCCTATAATGCCCCTCAAGATGACAGCCTTGGAGCCAGCGTACAGCAGCTGCAGTCCCTCATTGTACAGAGCGAGTCTGTTACTCCAGAGAATCAGCAATTCACAACGCTCGGGCTCTCTCGCTGTCAAATCTCTCCAGCAGACAATAATGTGAGTTAGTGGTCTATGTCATCACAGCTTGGCACTCAGTCAAGATCTCCAGAAGTGTGGGAAGGACCTGCATCTCATGCTCCCAGCTTTGGTGAGGTCTATTCTCTTACACCACGAAAGGCAGAGAATATTAATCCCCATGTCCAACAATACTTTTCACCCAATGGACTAGTTCAACAAGCTAGTGGCCTTCCTCATCAACCGCCATCTAGTACTCTAACAGCCACCTCACAGGTGTCACAGTACTAAGGATTGGCATCTTTTACTCTGGGCCAGATTCAAAGTCAGGGTTGCATCCTAACTCGATCTCTTCCAACAACACTGCGCTCCACATCAGGGCTTGGAATCACCTACAGGCAGCCACTACCCACTTTGACAAGTACCATCATACAACAACCATCATCTACGTTATACCAGCCTGCCTACCAAATGAGTCACCTGACCTCTGCCCCAGCAGCCTTTCAACTTAATGGCACAACTACACCTATGCTAGTCCACTGCCAGAGCTCACCAGTTTGCCCAGGCTTTTCAGCGCAACCGTCGACAACAGTTGGCATGCCACCAGCCTTTCAACCCCAAGCTCCAGTACAGCTACTTGCAGGTCTCCAATCAGCTGTGCCCAATGTTTCCCAACAATACCAGCAGCAGTACACCTCCTCCTGTACAGCCTATTTACCAGCCTGTTTACCAGCCGCCTGCTGCTCCGCTGCTCAGACTGTTAACCAGCCGTCTCCAGCTCCCGCTGCACCACCTACTTACCTGCCATCTCCAGCTCCCGCTGCACTGCCTGCTTACCCGCAGCAGACCTACCAACCACAGTCTCAGCCATCCACTACAGCTCAGCCCATGTATCAGTTAGTGACTTTGGCACCAAGTCCAGCAGCACCCCAGGTCTATAATGGCCACCAGCCCATGTACGCTCAGCAACCATCTCCATTTGGCTTCCAACAGCCTAAACAACCTGTTCCAGTACCTGAACTACCAAAGTTACTCCATGACAGTGAGAGAGAATTCACTGACCTCAAGATGGCGCTAGATCACCTTCTTAATCCTCACACTGAACTCTCCGAACACTATAAGTACCGTGTACTAATGGAGCTTCTAGTTTTGGATGAAGCCAAGCTGATTGCCCAGTCTTGTAGACACTATGCACAACCCTACACTGCTGCGATGGAGGCTCTACAGCGTCAATATGGACAACCCTATTGTGACATGACGAGTGGTATATAAAATAAATAAACAAAAGCCTGACAACGTCATCCAGTGTAAACTGGAAAAAATGTGCTTTAAGGCACACAGGTTCGACCCATAAGGACAGAGGCAGCATGTTCCTTTTACATAATCAATTTATTTTATTTCTATGTTTTACTTTTGTTGCATCTTTCTGTTCGGATTTCATACTTTCTTTACACAGGTTATCACAGTTTTCGTTATATTCAGTTGTATACTTAAGCTCTCAGTTGGTTCACAGATGTTGTTCACATATGTTAGTCCATTAGCTTTACAGTTTGTACAAAACAAAATAAAGACAAAACAAGGAGAAAGCAAGACAGCAGCGTGGTTAGGTCCACCTAAATGTAAATAAAAATGTAGTTAAGAAACCTGTTACGCAAAATAAAGGCTAACCACCAGGCAAGGCCGATCCTACCGTCGCACGCCCACATCTAGCCTTCTCGGCCGGCTCGGTGCTTCGATAGCCCCCGAGTTCCGTCACAGGAGGGCCCCAGCAGACCCCGAGCCACCATGCACTGAGAACAAGCAATGGACGCCATGGAGTGGTGCGCGTTGAGGCTCTCAACCACCCGTGACGCTAAAATTAGACCTGCGTTAGCAGCTACACCAATATTAAGAATGAACGAACGAACAAATAGCTACCTGGACCCATGGAACAGCACACACAACCCTGGGCTCAGCCCAACCAGGCCGGAAGACGCCAGTGAGGGAGACAGAGGAAGTGCGTGTGAACGAGGGTGGGCTTTTATACTTATTTTGAGTGGTGGCGCCATCTGCTGACCGTTTCAATATTTAAAATACACAAGTTTAATACAATTACTTAAAATACAGTTACTAAAAACTGGTATTACCACACTATCAGCTTGCACAAAGTGAGATTGCTGCACTCCTAAATGCCCCTGACCTTCGGCCTGGAGATTCAAAAGCTTTACAGAGTTTTGCCCTCAATGTTGAACTCCTAGTAGGAATGCTCACTTCATTAGAGGGGCCAAATGGGTTCGAGCTAATGTCAACTGGCCATGTGGATCGACTGCTAAGCAAACTCCCTAAACAAATGAGAGACAGTTTTGTAGAGCATCTTCAAACTCAAGGTCAACTCATACAAGTTGCCTGAATCCATATAACCTCAGAGATCTCGCTAACTGGCTCAAAGTAAAAGCGGAGGCCCAAAGACTCTCTGCTAAGATGGCACAGCGCCAAAGTAGTAAACGCTGCCGTAATTGTGGCCGTACTGGCCACCAACCTGAGGCCTGCACCCTCAAGAAATCATGCAGTGAATGCCAAGAAATTCATCTAACAGTTCTACATGACGTGGCCAAATCCGACTCCCATGTATATCTCATTACCCCAGGTGACCAGGCCACACTTTCCAACTGCAAGCAAGTGTACCTCAAAGTGGTTCCTGTCATTGTGAGTCATGGCAACAAGTCACTGGAAACCTACGCTATTCTGGTGGTTTCAGTTGGAACACAATCTTTGCACACAGATGTCCTCCTGGCACTCCTGATTGAAGTTGAAGGCATTCTTAATGCAAAACCTTTAGGTTACGTGTCATCGGATGTTGCCGACCCCGATCCTGTTACGCCTAACATGCTCTTGATGGGGTGGCAGGATTCATCCTAACCTCAAGTCAGTTATGCCCCTGACACTATCACAAGACGACGCTGGCGCCACAGTCAGATGATGGTCGATCACTTCTGGATGCAGTTCCTGAGGAATTATCTTCCGTCACTTCAAGTTCGTCAAAGGTGGAAGCGGCACACAGAAGATCTCCTCAACAGCACTGTGGTGATGATTGTTGATCCCCAGCTTCCAAGAGCTCAGTGGCCCATCGGGAAGGTCATCAGGGTGGTGCCGAGTGCCGATGGTCATATCCGGTCAGCTGAGGTCCAGGTTGGCGGCAAGACTTATCTGCGGCCGGTAGCACGTCTGGTGCAGCTGCCCGCCATTTGTGACGATGACAACGACTCTACTCCAGGAACTATAGTAATTACAGTTAATTCATAGTCTTAGTATGGTTTCAGATGATATCTAGTTAATTACTCGTTTTGGCTATATTTATCGTAATCTATACTAAGCTAACTTAAGTATTGTATCGAGGTGTGAATCTTAGTAATCAGTTATTTCATGTACTTTCAGATACCAGATATTTGTAACTTCATCAGATCTTTGAACTTCAGTAAAACTTTGAAACTGCCCTTTTGTGTCCGAATTGGTTGTGTTAAGTGGATGAAGAATTCCAAATAGTTATACAGCCCAATACGTTGTGTTTTTACAGTAATGTAAAAAGTGGCCTAACAATGAAGTCCCAGACCCGGTTCTATCCTTGGAATATGGTACTCTCCTACATCCAAATCCATTAGATTTAACTTAAATTTTCTACTTTTTCCAACTTTTTCTCTTTGAATTTGCTACTAAGCTATAATTAATTCCATATGCAATATCAAATAATAATTAAAAACATAACAATCTATCTTATGCTCTTAAAAACACAATGCCCTTTGCGAAAGTAGATTTCTGCAGTTGGCAGTTAATTGGTTTCATTTGGGAAACCGCAAAGCTGTAGCACAGCAGCAGAGCTGTGCGAGCGCCTCGGAGGGACGAAGAGGGAGCTCTTCTTCTCCAGCTGCCATCCTACTCCAGTCCTGCTCCTCCCCTCTCCTCCTCCAGAGCCACTTCTCTTTCTCATCACATCCCGAGGTAAATAACACACATTCAACAATAACAATCGCTTTTTGTTTGAATCATTTCTACCCAGACCTTTGCTGTTGTGTCCTGGACATTACTTTGTACTTGGAGACCATTCGGGGGTTAGCCAAAGCGATAGAAATCATTTGTGATGGGGTCTTTGCTTTGTACCCCTGCTTTCCTGGCGTCGGGTCGGGGTTACGCTTCCTTAGGCAAGACCGAGGTCTACTTTGTCAGATAAAACTGAGGTTATAGAAGCCGTAGCAGGAGTTAACATATAACGCAATAATGCATATTATATTTGTGTTCAGGAAAAGCAGTTCAATATAAACCATTGGGTTTGATACAATCCCAAAGATGCTAGCTATGCTAGGGCAACTAAAAACAGACACCTAGCCAGTTAGCATAGCTTTATCTCCAGTTGTTGCTAGCCGGCTAACAACGAACTGATTGTGGTTTCCTTCATACAGCCAATTTGGCGAACTGATTGCGTCTAATGTGTTTGCAAATTAGTAATACTTATGTATTAATATAAAAATGTTAGCGCTATAGTGTCGTAATACATACTCGAAAACCACTGAAAACGTTAATACAGTGTAATAGCTGAAACATGAACTGAGATACAATTGCTTTATTTGCGCTTGTTGTGGTTGGTTTCTTGTGTTTATCTACATCGTTCAGATAACTGATCAGGCAAACAGATCAAGTGTGAACGTGGGATTTTGTCAAACTGTGCTTCAGCCAAGTTTGAATTGTACTGTGGTGGTTAGAAGTCATTGTTGCTGTGTTTGTAGACCTTAGCTGATGTCTATATGAAACAAAATAATGCAGAAGAAGGGC
Organism: Neogobius melanostomus; assembly: GCA_007210695.1. Lineage (NCBI taxonomy): Eukaryota > Metazoa > Chordata > Actinopteri > Gobiiformes > Gobiidae > Neogobius > Neogobius melanostomus. The sequence continues at coordinate 1,666,069 of VHKM01000221.1, read as the reverse complement.
ACAATGCCAGGCAGAAAGAAAAAATCAATACATTTCAGAAACATGCCCAGACCACATTTTTGCGTTGTCTTTATTTCAGTTAAGTTGGCAAGTGTTTTTAGTTTAGTGGCGTCCCTTAAGTAGACATGACCTTAGCATTTAACTTTTTGAATGTGGCTCATACTTTTTTTAATTATTATTATTTTGTAGGATTTCGGAGATGTGAGGAATAGGAAGAGTGTTATTGAACAGCTTGGCAATTGACACGACCATTTGACCTCATCTTCAGCATGAATGGTGATATGCCTCATGTTCCCATCACTACTCTTGCTGGAATTGCTAGCTTGACAGACTGTAAGTTATTTTCATGTTTCCAGTTTTTTTTGTTTTCACATCTAAAGTACAGTGCTTTATTAATAAATCTCTTTCATGCAATTATTTATCTCTATAGTGTTGAACCAGCTACCCCTGCCTTCTCCACTGCCCGCCACCACTGCTAAAGGTCTGTTGTACAGCAGTAGAATCTCTGAGGAGGTGAACAATTTGCTGGTGTGTCGAGATGAGACTTTGGTGTCTCAGCTGATACACAGTCTTAACCAGGTCTCTACTGAACACATGTGAGTAAAAATATTCATTTATTTATAGCTGTTGATTTTGCTAAGGAAGATAGTGGTTTAAGACAAGACTCATGTGTTTACCAGTTTTGTGTTATATTTTCATGCAGTGAGCTGAAGGACAATTTGGGCAATGATGAGCCAGAAGGGGAAATGCCATTGCTGCTGCAGACCTTGTTGTCAAGGAACCCCAAAATCTTCAGGGATAAAAGTATGCCTTCTCAGAATAAGGTTTGGGTGGTAAGGGACTAAGGGCTCAAGTAGAAGAATTTAAGTTTTGGCTCTGTTGTATATTCTGTTATCTATAATTTACCGGCACTTGGGGAGGCTTTATTTACAACAGGTACTGGATTCTTTTGTTTCAGGTTTCTGAAAATAAATGTTTTTTTTTTGTTTGTTATTATCACAATATAGAGTAGGGCTGGGACAAAATATTAGATTGGATTTGGATCGCAATACTTTTTGCTGCAATAACAAGTATCGTGATACTTTATCAAGTATCGCAATACTTTCAATACTTGTGTTTGGAGGTATTTTTTATCATTCGCTCCTTTGTTTTCCAGTAACACTATTTTGTGGTAATACACTTTTCATTCTTAAACGTTCAGTCAATGTCAAATGGCTTTGGTTTATAAACTCTAGACACATGGCTTTCTTTTTACACATTTTAAGGTAAACACATTACTTATCATAATTATTTACTGTGTCGCAATACATGTTGGATTGGCCCCTGAGTATAATATAGAGTGTTTTCCTGGTATTATTTTGTATGATTGAACAAGTCATTTATTGTACAAAATGTGATTTAACGATCCTCAACCTTTTCACATGCAATCCATTTATTTTATTTTATTTCCACCACTAATAATTTTTATATTTTGAGTCTTACCACCAGTAACAGTCTGTCATATTTCGATGTGTACACTTGCATAAAAATATGTTTATATGTATTAGGTTGTCTCATGTCAGAATGCCACTAATTTAACCAACTACTTTATATTTTTCTCTGTCTATTTACTATTAGATGTTAGGCAGCCATCTTTGATTCAACAGTACAAAGTGAATCAAGTTCACGGTAGTCCTGCTTCCAACTATCAACAAACCTCTGTTCCTCAAAGTCCTTCTGGGTAGGGAACCTACATTATGGTTGTTAAGGAATAATGACATATTTTTGCCTCTGTATGAAGACAATTCTGTTTTTTTTTCTCCAGATGTTTTACTCCTCAGCAGTCCGGGTCGGGTACAAGATTCATACCCAAGCAAAGCAGTCCCATACCAAGCCCCTACACTCCTCAAAGTCCAGACGACTATTTGCAATACAATCCTCCTAGTTATTCTCAACACCAACAATCCCAACAAGGTAAGTTAAAACATCCATCCATTTTCTTCCACTTTTCCGTTGCCGGGTCGTGGAGCTGCCCAAATCACATTGCACCAGCCCCTATGGCTCCTCCTGCAGGTGGTGGGTCCACAGAAGGACGGCCTCATGGTTCTAACTGGGCCTGTTGGTCTCTCATAAGGGGCTTCTGAACCGTTCTTTGTCTGACCCGTCACCTAGGACCTGTTTGCCATGGAGACCCTACCAGGGGCACGAAGCCCCCGACAACAGAGCTCTAAGGATCATTATAAATCATATAACCTTTATAATAATAATGATAATAATGCCATACACTTACACACACACAAAGGTAATTTTTGTGTCTGCTTTATGTTTTCGCACACACACTCGTGCTCCTCATGCAGATATTCTATACAGCCTTTCCCCCGATCTCATTCACTTCATGTGAACTGCACAGGACCCGACAGAACCACGATGAGCCATGCTCTCCATTTGTAAAGGGAAGGCTTATCTTGTTTCTTGAACATCTCTTGAAGCCTGGTTGTTCATGTGTGGGGGATGTCGCTATCTCGTCACCTCATCACTGTGCGCTCAACATGTATCCCTCCGCTGTCATCCTTACACTGTGCAATAATTTTTACACGGGCCTGTTGTATTTTTGTTTCATCGTGGCTTTGTTTTACTTCTTTAAATGCCATGAAGATTAATACAGCGCTAAAATCGCTCTGTCTGTACCCGCTGGCCGTGGCGGTGGAAGGACAGGTGAGTGTGCACCGATGTGTGAGTAGCGTGGCCGTCGATGCCGACAGTCCGTGTCCACTGTTGGCTGATTAGAAGAGTAAAAGTGTCTCCAAACTTCATTTATTTTGTAAAAAGTTCAAAATAACGTTATGTTGAAGATCAGACAGAGACAGGTATCAGGTATTTTGTACTTGTTTTTGCACGTGAACCAAGCGAGAGAGTTGGCTGGTCAGCCCCTCCCCTCAGCGTTACCATGGAGACATGTTACTCACACCACACCATGTGACTAAATAATGTTAAAAAAAAGCTTATATGCCTGTGTAGACCTTACAATTATTAGATAATAATGTGCAAATTCTAATTTAGGCATAAAATATGATGTGTGCCTATCATGCAAACATATTTTTTATCTAATCTAAGATTGTTTTAAATTTAGCCTCTTTTCCAATTTCCATACATTTTTTTTACCCTTTTTTCTCACTTTCGAGTGTCCTACTTTTCAGTGTTATAGCTACTACTGGTACTCTTTTCAACAATTGAAATAGCTCATAGTTTTTGTCGTTGCATTTTTCTACTTGGCCTGTTGATATTGTCTTGTGTTTTTAGTCGGTGATCCAAAGATGAATTTGTACCTCAGTAGACAAGAAGGAAGGAAGGAAGGAGCATACAGCACATCTATTTATATGCCCACCAAGCCATTCAATCTTGTCCGCGCCTCATTCTCCATTAAAAATGTAAAAAATAATTTTTGCATTTATCCGCGCCACTTTCGCTGCGCTTCCACGCCGCTTTGGGTAGCAGTGTGTCTGACACTTTGTTCACAAACGCAAGCAACGCATTGCTTGCGTTTGTGAACAAAGTGTAGCCTGGCTAACGCCAGACTGCTGTGTGCGCTCGAATCCTTTCGAACTTCACAACAGCCTGGGGACCATGGCCGAAATCTTTGCATGGATTTGGGGACCAATCACAGAACGAGGAGGGACGGTAAGACGATGACGCACTATTCGACATACGGAAGCTTGTAGTTTGTTTACGGATTAAAAAAACTGATCCAACATGACAGCAGCAAACGCGACGCCATCTTTCGATCAAGCTTTAGAACGTGTTCTAAATAGTTTAGCTCGAAAGTTCACAGCTGGTACATCATACGTCATCTGATACAATGATACGATTGGCTATGGCTACGTGCAGACGCATGATAGACATTTGTAGCGCCCAATAAACGGATATGGACAATCGTAAACCACACCTCTCCTACGAGAAAATGAATTGGTGGTCCCCAGACTAAATATCATTTGTGATTTTAGTCTGGCGACAAATGGGGTGATGACGCAAGAGTGGCCACACCAGCAGCAGCAGTGCCGCACCACAAAGGAGAACAAGCTGCCTGTCAAATCAATGCACATTCATGAAAGATGGCGTGTCTAATTTATATAATATTGCAATGCTCGCTTTCTCCCTGAATTAAAATTGTTTGAGTAACTATTTAACAGTGATTTAGTAACTAAATGTAATTACAACACATGCCATGGAAATCTGCCTTTTTTACAGATGCAACATTGACCATATGCATACTATCATCATAGACTGTGTAAAAAGTCTCAAAAAGAGGTGGATCGATTCTAGAAGTCTTTCTTTCGGGACACTAGACCAAAGCTTGACGCACGCCCCCAAAAATAGGATTGATTCTATCTTCTAAACGTGTGGCGCCACTAGTGCGCTGTGCCTCGTGCATGGTACGCGCAGACAGTGTGGCCACGTCCAATCCGCTTCAATGAAAGCGGATTGCAGCTGACACCAGCAACGCAGCGCTTCGCACGCCGGCGGTGTGGCCCCAGCCTGACGCTTCGCGCCCGTAACCTGCCAGAGCGTGCTAAAATGAAAACACGGCTCTATCAAACAGACTTTTATCTAAGAAAACAGGAGGCTTATCATTGGAGGGACTGACACATTTTACCAAACCGAAGCACAAGGACCATGAGCATTGTGTTTTTGGAGTTTTGGTCGGATTATCACATGCAGAAGGAGGACTCCTCGCGGTCCGCGGCCGATGGACTGCATGTTTCCCTGTCTTCATCGGTCCAAAGAACCTGACCAGCAACTTCAAGATAAAGACCTTGGTTGTGGATGTGTTTGTCACACCCCAGACACACCGGCAACATATCGCACAATGCTTGACACACACATGGAAAAATAGGATTGGTTCTATTTTGAGGAATGCGCCCTGTGTGTTGCCCCTGATGCACGTTACGTACAGCTCAGTGTGGCCGCTTCAATCCATCGTCAATGATTCTATGTCAAAACGCGTCAAAAAGGCAATGCGCTTTCGCAGAAAGGGTCATAAACGCGAAGAAAACGCGGCCGGTGTGTCTGGAGTGTAAAACGAGTGATGAAGCCGATGGTGCGTGAGTTTTGGGAAACACCTGCTAGCACGCGTGTTAACTGGTCAGCAAGTTAAACCTCGCTATCTGGACCCGTACTTCGCCAAATAATATCAGAATAAATTATTTGACACTGACAGGTGCATTTTTTGCTTCCTTTCTCCCTTGGCTTCATTCGATCTGCGTTTGCGGCAAATGTACAAGTGCAGCAGGGATGCTTTCTTTGCGATGGTAGAATTCAACAGGTAAAAGTGACTGAAGCTGAATACATGAGGATGCAAACATGAGCGCGCCATCTCATAAGAGCGCCTAATTCGCCGAGTTTTATCATAAAGCGCCAGGTCTGGACAAGAACAGCAGCTCCACAGGCCTGGTTTAGATGTGGTTTAGCCCTGCTTTAGCCCTGATATTGCCAGTTTATGCCCTTGCTTATCCTAGTTCTGAGTAGTTCTAGTTTATTATTATTATTTATATTGTATTAATCTGCTGCTGCTTTGGTGGTTTTTAAAAATGACTTGAATGACTTGAAAAGAATGCTGGAATAAAATTTAAACTTTTAGGCCTATGTATAGGCCTCTTTCTATCTGAGCAATGATGATAATGAAATTCTCATTTATTTATCACAAAAATATTTATGTTTGGTGATGGTTGAAGGTTCGCCAAATGACCGGCCCAGTGGCCAATGACCTCTGAGAAATCTGGCCTAGTATAAAATGTAATTGAACAAACAGATAAGCTAAATGAACTAACAATATTAATAAGATTTCACATTTTTGCCAAATGGGTTATACAGTCTGGCGGACAGGATAAAGTATCTCTTGAACCTTTCCGTATTGCAGCACATGGAGAGGAATCTGTCATTGTGGCGGCTTTGCTGAGTGACCACATTTTTGTGCAAAAATCTTTTCTATTCTATTGGAACCTTTGATCTTTGGATCTATCTACAGAATGCAGGCGTTTCTTTAAATATATACAGGCCTTGACTACTTATTGAAATGTATATTATAAGTTTAATATGTGCTTATGTAATCTGATGTGGACTTTTGTAACATTTGTTTTCACAGCTGCTGGTATGAGAAATATCCATGACAACAAGGTATCTGGACAATTATCAAATAACTCCAATCACAATGCACGAGTTGGTTCCAATGACAACTACATGAGCATGACTCAGAGATTGGGAAATGAGGTAATAACATTTTCCACCCTAATCACACCTCAGGTGACTTTTAAACATTAAACATGTATTGTAATTTTCAGGAAAATGGATCCTCCTGAAAGAGGCTGCATTTTCTGTGAGATCTCCAAATTCTTCACGCTCTCCTGCTGGACATGAAGAGACCACAAAACGTATGTATAGATTAACTATTTGTGTAATACAGTATAAATGACAAGGTTTTGTTATTTGCCATTTTTATTTCTATAGGATCGAGGGTCATCATGCAGTCACCCAGTGATCTGCCTGACAAACAACTAACTTCAACAGAGTACAAGAAAAAACAGAAAGAGAGGAACAAAGAGGAATATGAAGAAATTGACAAAAATGCTTTGTATGACATAGTAAGCTCTCCAGTGAAGGACTCTTCAAGGCTGACTTTAAAATTGACTAGAGTAAGATCGTCTGACACCGATCACTCTGGAGAAACGCCCTCTGTAGAAAATGCTAATCACATTGAAACTAGTGTAATGAAGGATAATCGGTCATCAAGAACAACGCAAGATGCATCACAAAAGTCAGAAGCTGAGGAGCAGGCCAACTGCATCCGCCTCTTGCCCAAAACAATGCGAAGGATACAACGGTGTGTGATGATACTGAAGCAGATGCACTTTCAGAGTCTGAGAAAGTAGAACACGAGTCATCATTTGAGAAAGAACGCTGGAATAAAGATGTTCAGGATAAAGGTAAAGACATGCATTATTCTTACTTTGTGTTTAAATTTCTCATCCCATGTTTTTTTCTTCTTCTTTTAGACAAACCACTGAAGAAACGAAAGCAGGACTCTTATCCTCAGGAACCTGGAGTTGGGGGCACTTCTGAAGCAGGGGATGGCCCTTGCCTTCAGAAAGATAACCGTAACAGCAAGTTAGCGTCACGAAAGACATTGGCTACAAATAATGGTACTGGTCGGCCTGCTTTGATGGTCAGTATTGATCTTGAGCAAGCTGGACTAGGAAAAGCCCAGCCTGTAGTTGTCTTGGACCCTCTTGAGATTTGTGAAGATCACCTAAAGCGCCTCAAATCCAAGATAGATGAAAAGGGAAACAAAATTGTTGAAAACCAAGCTATCACCAAACAGCACACTGATACTCATAGAAAGTTAGAAGCTCGTAAACACTACCAGGAAAGCCAGAGGGAACCTAAACAGCAACAAGGTGTCACGAATGACTGCAACGAAAAACACAATGAGATGGGCACACTACATCCAAAACAGAAAGTAAACACAGAAACCAGCAAAGAGCAAGGTGGTCGTCATCTTAACGCCAGGATTTCTGATAGTTCAAAAACCATCAAAAGGACAGAAATAAATATCAGCCCTGAATATGACAAGGAAAAGGACAGGCACAAGGAAAAAGAGCGGAGTAAAAATGTAGAAAAACATAAAGAAAGTAATAAGGACAAAGTCAAAAATAGGGATCCAAACAAGGATAGAGGAGACCAGAATGCAAATGATGATATGGGAAAAACACGAGAAGATAAAGAGAGAAGTCTTTGTAAAGACAGAGACAGGGGTAAAATCCCAAAACAAGGCCAAGATGCCAATAAAGACCACAGTCAAAATAAGGGTAATAAAGAGGTGGACACAGAAAAACTCCAGAAAAAAGACCAAGACTTGGATAAAAACCGTCACAGGAAAAGGGTGAAAGAACCGGACAGGGACAAAAGCCAAGGGAAGCTCCAGGACTCCCGGGATAAAAACAGAAATCGGAACCAGGACCAAGAACAAGTGAAAGAGAAAATCCAAGAAAAAGCCCAGGACCTTGGTAAAGATGGAAGCCACAGTAAGAATAAGGAAAGGGCCAAAGGTATCATCCAAAAGGACCAAGAAAAAGACCAAAAGTACAATAAGGATAAAGAGGCCAAAACCCAAGAAAAGGACCCAGATATTAAAAAAGACAGACACCGTAACCGGGACCGGGAAACTGAAAAAAATCAAGAAAAGAAACCGGAGTCAGACAAAGACAGAAGGCACAGTAAGGATAAAGAGCGGGATCAAACAAAAAAACGCGAAAAAGACAGAGAGCGGCTTAAAGTCCGTGAAGAACATGGAAGGGATAGGGAAAAGAAGCAGATCAAACCAGAGGAAAACTATAAAAGACAGTCTGGTGAAAAGCAGGCTAAACCAGATTGCTATAAAACAAAGCATGATGGAAGTAAAAATCCACTGACCCCAGTAACCGACTAAAGACAGAAAGTGTCTCTTCTACAAACAAGGAAGACCGAAAGGGTGGGAATGGTAGTTCTAGTGGTCAGACTGGAAATAAACAGACTGTGGAGACCAAGACTAGTGAGCTTCCCTCATACCTGGGTGGCACTGGATCAAGCTTGAAAAACTTTGTCATTCCCAAGCTAAAGCGAGACGGACATAAACCGGTCGATGGGCTGGGTGAGCCTAGAGTCAGACTGGAGAGAGTGTCACTGATTAAGAATCTGGCAAAAGCATCTAAGCCTGTAGTTGTTTTAAAGAGACTCGGTATTGACGAAATAAAAGAAATAATTAAGAAGAGCAGAAATGCACGTTCATCCAGGGGCTCGTCGTCCAAATCAGGTAAAGTATGGTACATGCATGCAGCATATAAATATAGATATTTGATATTTAAAGATTCAAAGCGTTTATTAAGTTAAATTCTTACTCTGCTGTTATAAATAGCTGTTTAATTAGCTGTTCTTATAGCTGTTTTTTCTGTGTTCTCAGAAATGTTATCAAATAAGCGTAGACACAGTGCCGTTAGTAAGAAACCTAAGTATGTGTTGTCCAACTCTGAAGAGGACAGTGAAGATGACTCTGATAACGAGGGTATATTTTTATTGATTTATATAATATTCTTATGCCATCATTGGCTTAAGTTACAATAACTTAAAAGTTTGCATTTGTTTTTGCAGTCGTAAGAAAAAAATCTAAGAAAGTCAATGACAAGACCTGGAAATGTGAAGAAAAAAGGGGTCGGACTTCAAGTAGCCGCTATCGTGAAAGAAGTCCAGCGGATTCAGATGATAGTTCTCCACCTCCAAGCCTGAGCGCTGGTAAATCACTGTCAATGTGTTCAATTATTTGGTTCCTCAATTTTTGATCACTTTTTCCCACAACGTCATCTTTGTTTACTTAAGTTGCCAGAAAAATGTATAAAAAAGAGAAGCAGAAAAACAAAAAGTATGAGCCCAAGATGACAACTGAAGGTAAGAGTCATTCCTTTAGTAACAAATCATTTCTGAAATATTTTTTATTAGAATGTGCCCATTATCTGCTACAGAAATGATGGATTCATCCACATTCAAGAGATTTACAGCAAACTTGGACGCCATAATTGAGAACCTTGACGATGCAGATTTGACTGCCACAGGTATATGCCACGAACTTGGAAAGCATTTTGAGCTAAAATATCTAGATTACAAAATAAAAATAAAACATTTTATGTAGATGATGACGAAATACCTGAGGAACTCTTACTCGGACAGCACCAACTGAGTGAGCTTAGCAGTGACTCTGCTAAGATTAAGGCTATGGGTATTTTCAACAAGGTAAGACAAAAGTTAGCTGGTACTGGCCCAACACATTTTAACCTCACCTTCCGCAAGAAGAATCAAGGGTTTATCAATATTTATTTCATTGACTTACAGATTCCGTCTCAAAGATTAGTGAAGATTATGAATATCCTTGAGAAGAACATTCAGGACAGTGTTAAGCTTTCAACACTCATGAGTTATGTAAGTAACTGTTCCGATATTTGATTGTGTTGTTCCCTGTTGCCAGGATTGTCATGTTACGTCATATTTTAGGATAATGATTCTATGGATGAAGAAAAGCTGTGGCGTGACCTCATTATGGAACGAGTGACCAGATCTGCGGATGCCTGTCTGACTGCCCTAAACATTATGACATCTCCACACATGCCCAAAGCTGTTTACATTGAGGATGTGATTGAAAGGGTGCTGCAATTCAGCAAGTTTCATTTGCTGAATACTCTTTACCCTCAATATGACCCAGCCTACAGGGTAGATTCTCATGGAGGTTAGCACATTGTCTTTAAGACTTCAGACATCCTCCTCAAGTATTAAGTTCACCGAATGTTTCTTATGCCTTCTTTAGGTGGCAGCCACAGTTCAAAATCTAAGCGAGCCAAGAATTCCAACAATAAACAGAAGGTGTTTGTGAAGCTCTACAATAAAGTTTGTGATATTGTGAGCAATATGTCAGAGCTCCTTGAGATTCAGCTGCTCACTGACACCACTATTCTTCAGGTAGAACCCTAATTCCTCTGAAAACAAACATGTTTGAACCTTGTAACTTAATGTGTCATATTCTGACCAGGTGTCTACTTTGGGCATTACACCCTTCTTTGTGGAGAATGTCAGTGAGTTGCAGTTATGTGCCATCACACTTGTCACAGCGGTATGTTATGGACCGGACGTGTTGTCTTGCCATCTCTTTCGTCATACCATACATTTCTTTTTTTATGTTCTTTTTAGGTCTTTTCTCGCTATGACAAACATAGACAGCTAATTCTTGAAGAGATTTTTACCTCCCTGGCAAGACTGCCTACCAGTAAACGCAGCCTCAGGAATTTTAGGTGATTTTGAAGTGAAATGAATTGCTCTTATTTTCGTGCAAACAAATGTTTATGAGGCATATGTTATTCTTAGGTTAAGCTGCAGTGACTCGGATGAGGACTACGTTCACATCCAGATGGTTTCTGCCCTTGTCCTCCAGCTCATCCAGTGTGTGGTACAACTACCGTCTGAAAGAGATGGAGAGGAAGAACAGAAGAAGAAGGTATTTTTCAAAATCTTTACTGATGGTTTGTCATTTTATGTTCTCTTCCATAATTTAAAATGTGTTTATGCTTTTATAGGTTGATAAAGATGTCTTTATTACAAATTCTTATGAAACAGCCATGAGGACTGCTCAGAATTTCCTGTCAGTTTTCCTTAAAAAGTAAGTGGTTTTCTCTTGAAACCTTGTAAATAAAAGTAGCACATTTGAAGTGTTGCTGTAATTGTTTATTTCAGGTGTGGAAGTAAACAGGGCGAGGAGGACTACAGACCCCTGTTTGAGAACTTTGTCCATGACTTGCTCTCCACTGTTAACAGGCCTGAATGGCCGGCAGCTGAACTGCTGCTCAGCCTACTGGGAAGATTTGCTGGTCAGTACCACGTTTAATAAAAAAAGATTTAATTTATCAAAACTCAAAAACTAACCCTTTTGCATTCGTTGTCTCTAGGTTCATCAGTTTAGTAACAAGCAAACAGAAATGGCACTCAGAGTAGCATCACTGGATTACCTAGGCACCGTGGCCTCTCGCTTACGCAAAGATGCAGTCACTAGCAAAATGGATCAAAAAGTCATTGACCGCATTTTGAAGGTACAACTACAAAACATATACTCATTATGAGCATTTAGATTAGCTGGAAGGTTTAACTATGCATTAAATGCTCTACTGATTGAATGATTGTTCATAGACGCCAGGCAGTGATGAGGTTCAGCAGCTCCAGAAGGCCTTGCTCGATTATATTGACGACAATGTAGAGACGGACTCGTCTTTGCTGGTATGTTTATGGTACCATCAAACATTTGAGTTATTTATCTATAAACCTGTAGTATAGTATAGTTATACATAACTCTATTGTTTTGAGTTATACATAACTCTATTGTTTTGTTTTAATTGTTACAGTTTGCCAGGAACTTTTACCTTGCTCAGTGGTATAGAGACGTAACAAGTGAGGCAGAAAAAGCCATAAAATCTCAAAATGAGAGGGATGAGGACTCAAAATATTATTCCAAGGAGGTTGAATCAACAGAGGAAATAATGCACAAAGCAGAGACAAGAAAGAAATTTCTTCGAAAGGTTATAAGGACATCACCTTCTAATTTTAGTTCTTTAAAGTAAGTGACACATTATAAGAGTATTTTTACAGGGCCTTAATGTCATTCAGTGGATCATACATGTGTTCTCTTTTTCAGGTCAAATTCAGACGTAGTGGACTATGAAGACTGCTGTCTTGTTGTTAGATATTTGGCCTCTATGAGGCCTTTTGCACAGAGCTTTGATATTTATTTATCACAGGTAATTATTGTATAACAATTTAGAACTAAAGCTATCATGTTTTAGGTAATAAGCCTTTGCAAGTAGCACATACAATATTATACCAATGATGCAATATTATAATTTTACATTATTATTATTATCATAATTGTGGATAAATATCATCAGACTTAACAAGATTTTAACAAAATATTCAAATTTCTACAAGAGATTTTTTTTTTTACAAGTTTATATAATGTTATTTGAAGAAATCATGTTGCAAGAAACATGGAAATATCTTGCAAAATAAGATTTTGCCACATGAGCGGTAGATTCAGTCATAGTGTTTTTTTTGTTGTATACAATGTTAATTTCTTGTTAGAATATATTCATTAAAATAAATTCTTCTCTAAACTTATCTATTGGCCGCTTTACACTTCATATAATTATGAGTTAATTTGTGATTTAACTAATTCTCTTTCTCCCTTTTGATAGATTTTAAGAGTGTTGGGTGAGAGTGCGATTGCGGTCAGAACAAAAGCCATGAAGTGTCTCTCTGAAGTAGTGGCTGTCGATCCAAGCATTTTAGGCCGAGTAAGTTTACACACAGCAAAAAAATAATTTGAAGTCAAAATGATAGTGTTTCCAAAGCTGTAAACATGTTCCTGTCTTTATTGTAGACTGATATGCAGCGTGGGGTCCACTGCCGCCTTATGGACAACTCCACCAGTGTGCGAGAAGCCGCGGTGGAGTTACTTGGCCGCTTTGTGCTCAGTCGCCCAGAACTCATTGAGCAGTACTATGATATGCTGATTGAAAGAATACTGGTAAATTTCATTATTATTCCGTATAAAGGTCTTGGCAGTTTTTTTAGTGACCAAAATGTGTGGCCTGTCATGTCACTTGAACCTATTCACAATTATTAGTTTGACATTTTGTACTATGAGTGACAAAGTTCACTCATAGTACAAAGGTTCAGCTGAGGTTAAAATGCCCTGCTTTCCACACTGCCACCTACAGACCGGCCTATGTACTGCAGTTGTAACACCTGCTCATTTGATGCCAGAATGTAAATGTTTTGTGTTTTTACTTTTAAACAGGATACAGGCATAAGTGTCCGGAAGCGGGTTATAAAGATTCTGAGAGATATTTGCCTTGAACTGCCAGACTTCCACAAAATCACTGAGATGTGTGTGAAGATGATCCGCAGGGTTAATGATGAAGAGGGCATCAAGGTTTTTGTTTTTGGATAATTGTATTAATTTTTCTGCATTTGTCAGATTCTAACTGAGCACTTGAATGTTTGCTCTGAACAGAAACTAGTCAATGAAACGTTTCAGAAACTCTGGTTTACTCCAACGCCAAGTCATGATAAAGAAGCAATGACCCGCAAGATCCTCAACATTACTGATGTGGTAAATATTTCTATATCCTCATTCATTTTTTATTTATTTGCTCATCATGCCTGATGTACACAGCAAGGCTTTGGTCATATGAGACAAAAAAAAAACTCATGGGGAAAATCTATGTTGTAGCTTGGCTATAGCCAGGATTATCTTGCACCGTGTGGTTTACAATTTCACTTTCCTCACGTCTTGCAGTCCGACATCCAAGAATATTTTAAGTAAAGATTATTGCGCAGTGTTGACTTTATACTGAAAATAAAGTGTTGACTTTATAACTGAAGTAACCATAAACTGCAACGTTACAGGTGTCAGCATGTAAAGACTCTGGCTATGACTGGTTTGAGCAGCTTCTTCAGAATGTAAGTTTTAAGTGATAATAGTTTTCTGCTTTGTGCTATGTTTCGTCATAAAATTGTAATTTTTTGTGTAGCTTTTTAAGTCTGAAGAAAATGCATCCTACAAACCAGCCAAGAAGGCCTGTGTTCAGCTGGTGGACACCCTGGTTGAACACATTCTAAAATATGAAGAGTCTCTGGCTGGTTGGTATTTTGGAGATTTCAGACAAAGGTTTGAAGTGTCTTTGTTACAGTCTAACTTTTTTTTCCAGACTGTGAGGACAAAGGGGTCAGTTCGGGTCGCCTTGTGGCATGTATCACCACACTGTTCTTGTTCAGCAAGATCCGAGCCCAGTTACTGGTCAAGCATGCCATGACGATGCAGCCATACCTGTCACCTAAGTGCAATGTGAGTAATTACTAATAGGCTTTGTAAAATTTCAAACTATGGATTTGCTTCGGTGATGAAAGTATTTTTATTTGAATACTTGTGTTATGTACTACATTTACCTGTTTGAAACCACACATATGGGGTCATTTACCAAGCATTTGCTCTTGTGCAAAACGAGGAGTACGTCCAAAAGTGGACAAGCAGCAGAGTAATTTACGCGCTTTTAGTAATTAACAGACAGTAGCAGATTTAGGGCCCTAAAACCGTAATACAGGCAATTTCAAATGGTACATTGGTGCAACATGTCCACAAAGGTTGTTTTCCAGCTCTATTTAGCACCTGTCTTGATAAATGACATCCATAATGTTTTACTTTCAGACCCAGAATGATTTTATGGTCATTTGTAATGTGGCTAAAATCCTGGAGCTGGTGGTGCCTCTCATGGAGGAGCCCAGTGAGAGCTTCCTCTCTACTGTGGAGGAAGATTTGATGAAGCTCATCATCAAATATGGCATGACGGTGAGCTTGACTCATTGTAGGCTTTCTTCCAATAATGTTTTGTGTGCCTGATTATTCTTCACGGTCTCTACTCACTAGGTTGTCCAACACTGTGTAAGCTGTCTTGGTGCTATTGTGAATAAGGTCACACACAACTACAAGTTAATTTGGGCATGCTTTAATCGCTACTATGGTAAGGCATGAATGCAGCTGTGAACTCTATTACACAAACATTCTGCATTATTTTGTTTTGCTTTGATATATATATATATATATATATATATATGTTATATATATATATGTGTGTGTTTTTATTTTCTATAGGGGCTTTGGCTAAACTTAAAACCCAACATCAGGAGGATTCCAGTAGTCCTACTCTGGTAAACAACAAACCCACCCTCCTGCGCGGACTTTTTACTGTTGGGGCGCTTTGTCGACACTTTGACTTCGACCTGGAGGAGTTCAAGGGTACCACCAAGGTAAAATCCACTGCTCTCTTCATTCACTGCGATCTCTGTTAGGGATGTTCCGATCCGATCACGTGATCGGAAATTGGGCCCGATCATGTGGTTACAGACTCGACTGGAATCGGACATTACCTCCCGATCAGGACTCGGATATATACGCATATCCATTCTCATTACTTTTGATCAGATTTCGAGCTATCGTGAACAACTTTCTGTCCTCTCCCCCTGGCCCAGCGCCTCTGTCACTCACTCCACCTGGCTGCGTCAAACCGCTCACACCATCCGCTCAGTCCGTGTCCCCCTTCGTCTGAGAAATCCCCAAATCCACACAAGTGCCAGCACGGGAGAACAAAAACAACATCCCCGATAACCCGTGCCCCCTAGGTTAAGCGAGGAGAGAGGAGTGAGAATGGACGGGAAGACAGGAGGGGGAGAGAGCGGTAAGAAGTAACAAACAGCTGTTTTTATCGCTATTACACCGCCACATGTGATTGAACCGTGGCTACTCAGACCCGCACTGAGCGGAGAAACCCTCCTCGCATTTCTGCGGAGATGTTTAAAAGTCTGTGATGGACAGAGACGAGAGCCCGGCCCGCTGCGCTCATACGCTGAAAGACGAGGGGAAACTTCTGTCTCTATTAATAACCTAAACCACTGCCTCCTCTCTTCACTCACACATCCCCGCGCTACATTCAGTAGGTGAAGTGAGGAAGAAGCGCTTGTTTTCACTCCTCTGGTTGTGTTAAGCCTTTAGTAAAACACACTCGCTCTGTACACGCCCACAGTAGATGACGCGCGTTCACGCCACGGTGAACGGCGCACGTGCACAGCTCAGTGGACGGTGCACTGCGAGCGCGGACCTCCACCCCATCCCGGTTTTCAGGCTGGGTCCGGGAAATGTTGTCACCCTATCTTCATTTAAAGAGACTGTAATCAAGTTAACATAGCACATTTAGCTTTTGGCCAAATATATTGTGTTATTTAACTGTTTGGCCAAATTACTGCTGTGTTTTCTTTCTGTACTCCAAGACAGTTTTGTACATTGCAGTGTACAAAAATGTATTGCCCAAGTTTTGTTTTCATTGCCAATTAACAAACACATTTAGTAACGAATGGGATTTTAGATCACCCTCTGTGTAACATTATATTACACTGTAAAGACTAATAGTCTTGCTTACTTGAGAAAAAAAAACAGATTAAGTAGAGTTACTCTCTATATCCAAAACCATGAATGAAAACAAGTTGAACAATATATTTTTTCTTAATATAAAAAAATATTACGTATCGGATCGGGATTCAGTATCGGGCAATTCTCAGAATCAATGACTCGGACTCGGGGGCAAAAAAACCTGATCGGGACATCCCTAATCTCTGTATATCTACAGTATCTCAAACGCTCGAATTTCATGCAGATTGTCATCAAGGACAAGGTGCTGGAGCTACTGATGTATTTCACCACTCATCAAGATGAGGAAGTGCAGATCAAGGCACTCATAGGACTAGGTAGAGATTTAAATACAATTTCGATGTGGAAATATGGTTCAACAATGATTCATGTAATCTTTATTTATTTTAAGGCTTCCAAGTCATAATGCATCCAGAGCTGATGTTTGTGCAGGATGTTAAGGTCTTGTATAACAACAGTCTGTCCGATGAAATTGTGTCGGTCAGTTTGAAGATACAAGTGTTAAAGAATCTCAGACATACCTTCAGGAAGAGGACTCTCGGATGCAAGAGGCCGACCGCGAATGTGAGTTCTATTAGTTTAGACAAACTTTTAATAATTCTCTACATTTATCAATTTAATGTTTTGGGACATGTAGGGAAAAAGACGGCCAAAGAGGAGGATCTGAAGGAAATGGGTGATGTCTCCTCTGGCATGAGCAGCTCGATAATGCAGATCTACCTGAAGCAGGTGCTGGAGTCTTTCTTCCACACGCAGTCAACTGTGCGTCATTATGCCCTCAATGTGATCACACTGACTCTGGGCCAGGGGCTTATACATCCCGTACAGGTATTTAAAAATCAGATCCCAAATATAGTTAGTTGTGAACCACTCGCTACTTCTAGATGCTAATAGATGTTGTATCGTAGTGTGTGCCATACTTGATTGCTATGGGAACAGACCCTGAGCCAACCATGAAAAACAAGGCAGACAACCAGTTGGTGGAGATTGACAAGAAATATTCAGGTTTCATCCATGTAAGTGTTTATCAACGACATTTAATATAGCTCTACAACCTGTTCCGTATACCAAAAGTTTGATATGGTATTGTACCCCTCCAGATGAAAGCTGTTGCAGGTTTGAAGATGTCTTATCAAGTGCAGCAGGCCATTGTTGGATCCAAAACTGCCGTAGTTCGAGGTTTTCGCCCTGATGACAAAGACGCTGCTCTCTGCTCTCACCTCTACTCCATGGTCCGTGGAAACCGACAACACAGACGAGCTTTCCTCATATCGCTGCTCAACCTATTTGATGACAGCACTGTAAGTTGTCTATGTTGTATTTAAGTTGGGTGTTTTTTTGTTTTTTCTTCTTTCGACCAATGTGGTTACAATCATCCAATCTTTGTTTTCTACAGAAAACAGAAGTAAACATGTTGCTGTTTGTAGCAGACAACTTGGCCTGCTTTCCATACCAGACTCAAGATGAGCCACTGTTTATCATGCACCATGTTGACATTACTCTGTCTGTGTCTGGTAGCAACCTACTGCAGTCGTTCAAAGAGGTAAGAAAGAACAACATTATTTTTCTGTAGGGCCATAAATGTGTGTACTTAAGTAGGAATCATATGTGCAGTCCTTACGAAAAGAGCCAGTGCCACGGCAGAAGAATGCAAAGAAAAAGGAGAAGAAGAAAAAGAAACACAAAAAGAGAAAGCACAACTCTGAGGATGAAGACGACAGCAGTGACGACAGTAGCAGCAGCAGCAGCAGCTCCAGCAGTAGCAGTGAGGAGGAAGTGGTCCGCAAGAGAAAAAAGCCTACAGATTCAGACTCGGAGTTGGATGACGAGGATGCTGTTTTAGACCGGTTACCTGACAACCACGGTCCTCTGCTGGACTTTGCCAGCGCCTCGCAGGGTGTGCTGTTGCTGCTGATGCTAAAACAGCATTTGAAAAATCTGTACGGCTTCTCCGATAGGTAAATCACTACAGTAACCTTTTAATATATAGTTTTACACGTACATTACACTACGTTTTTGTTGTTGCAGCAAAATCCAGAAGTACTCGCCAACAGAGCCTGCCAAAGTCTATGACAAGGCAGTGAACAGAAAATCCAGTGTGCATTTTAACCCTCGACAAACACTTGATTTCCTGAAGACTAATGTAGCCTGCACAAATCTCAGCAATGAATCTAAAAAGAATATTGTGAAACAGTTCCTGGATGTAAGTACCACAAGTTATTTTCATGATACAATTTTTAAGTGATGCAGGCTGACCTAAGTAAAGATGCTACAAAGACTGACCAATTATCTTGTTTCTTTTAGTTCAAGTTACTTATGGAGCACTTGGACCGTGAAGAGGAGGATGAGGATGGTGAAGCTAATGCCAATGCCAAAAACAAAGTCATTACTTCCCTGCTGAAAGGTCCAAAGCTGCAAAGCAACAACCATCACGATGAAGCTGCTCCAATAGAGTCAAGTGATGAAGAAAGTGAGGATGAGAGTCCTCAAGTGGTAAGATTTATTTCATCTTTGTGTTTGTCTATTAGTTATAAAATATTTCTTATATATCTATTATATTTCACTTCACAGAGGAAGCCAAAAAAGGGTACTCGGGATTCGGCAGAAGACTCTGGTCAAAAGGGCGATCCTGTTGAGGCTATGGACATCGTTGCCACCCTCTGCCCCAAATACAAAGACAGACCGCAGATTGCCAGAGTTGTTGAGAAAAACCGAACTGGCTACAGTATACACTGGATGACAGGAACTTATTCTGGGCCTTGGTCTGTTGCAAAGAAAAGGGACGGTCGCAAAAAGGTGCCTTGGGTTGACACTATAAAAGAATCTGACATTATTTATAAGAAAATCAATCTGACGAGTGGACAGAAACTCTCAAATAAAGTTGTACAGACGCTCCGGGCGCTTTACGCCTCCAAGGATAAAACAAAGAAATAAATTACTTCTAATTACAACAATGTTAACTTTGCTATAGACAGTAATATAGGAAGCAGTGGATAGTATTGGTAACATTGACCTGTTGAAAAGGCAGATGTTAATGTCGAAGACAAGCGTACCATAAGCAGGTAATGTTTTGGAAAACATTGTATGGGAGTTCCTTCGCTGTTGTGCAGCAACTGTTTTTGATTTTTATTCCCACTGTATTATAGTTTAAACATGTTTATATCTGAACATAATTCTGTAAAATAAGTGAATGTTGTAAGTTAGTGTATTCATGCTGTTCTTAATAAAGTGTTTTTGAAGTTTAAACTAGCGACAGATCTTTTATTTACAATAATGTGAAATATTTCCATGTTTCCTTCTGGTTTTGTTTCTGGATTTTAAGTTGTCAAACAGCAACACTGCAAAATGTACAACATTTTAATATTTTATTTGTCACTGTTATAAACAAGCAGTATGTGCCTATACATAGGGGAATTTGCTGTTTTTAAATGTATATTTTGATGTTATATAGAAAATGAAGATACCCTGTATCTCTGAAGTCAATACTGCAATAAATCATTCATATGCCTTTTTATTTGTTTGTTGATGTTTAACGTTAAATATTCGTAATTTACCCTTTTTCCTCTGTGGCTATCACAACGCATCCGAAAGGTGGCGGTAGTGCGCTCCGTCAGTTTGCATACTCTGTTCTGTTGTTACAGAAGAAGATAATACCCGGAAATAACGTTTCAATTTTAGGTGCATGAGGTTGGCGGGCACTGAATGTAAGTGTTTCCAGCGTTTCTTCTTTCTGTTACGGCGAACAAACGTCTTAGGTATTGCTAATGTAATATAGTCATTAAACCTTAAAAGTCAGACACAAGATCTTGCTGTGGGCTATCGGCTTTATAGTTAGCTTGCGTTTTGAACTGGATAAATTCTTCTGCCAAAAGTGACCATGTAAACAATATACCTGCTAGCTACAGGCCCATCATTTCCATTTTTCATTTATTAATTTATATTAGGCAGCGGCACAAAGAATACAATCCACATGTGAACGTAATGATCAATTATGTTTAAAAGGGAGTGGGAAGAAGATCATGTAATTAACTTCTGATTAATATTCGATAGAGCTTGACTTCACATTGGAGAAATTCACTTGTTAAATCAGCTCTCAAGAACACTCAGGGGTGCAAATAGTCAGGAAAATGTGCAGTCAAAGCAGAACAGGATCATAAATAACAAAGAATAAAAAACTAAATAAGTGGTTCATTATCTGCTTCCTCATGCATCGTATGTGATCCATGTTTCCATATTTTTGTTTATGCTCAGTGTAAAGTAAACGGTAGCAGCCATGCCGTCTAATGTTGGCCCGAGTAGTCCCACCGCTGCCCTCGCTGAAGCGCTGGAAAACTCCGCACGGCTCATCGACCGACACTTGCAGGAAGACCGCTGCTTCCCCGATCTGTCGGAGCTGCTCGGCGTCCCCTCACACAGTATGTAAACACAGCTGCTCAAGAACATGCACCTGGGACTCTATACTTGCATGGCTGCCATATATCTTTATTGTAATGGTTTGTTTTCGATTATAACCCCGCACGAGCCAGATTGAGGTTACCATTAGCACTGATATCAAACTGGGATCGCTCCGGCTTGAGTGGTTCGGGGAGAGGACGCACATTGGTAGCAGTATTTGCTGCTGATTGGATCAAGCACAAATCCATTCAATATTGAGTTTTGAAAAATGATATGTGTTTGCGTTGGTTATTAATAGGCTGTCAATTTGTCCCAAACCACTTTGGGTTCGGTTCAAAATGGATTCTTGTTTGTTTGTGAACTCACAAATTTGTATTTTGTATTTATTTATTTAAAAGGGACAGTACATTTACAAAAAGTACAATATACTTAAAATGCCGGATTATAGCTAAAGCTAATTTCCATCCTCTGTCCCCAACCGGACCAGGCCGGCTACTCACCACACACACCATTCACTCAGTAAAGCATCAATCAGTCGTCAACTCTGCACATACACCCATGCACTCACTCACACAATCCTATACACCCTCTAAAACCCGCACCCATCACCCACTTCCAACCCGCTTCCCCATACCCACACACTTCACACCCGAACCCGCCCGCCTTCCCATACCCACACACTTTCCACCCACACCCAACCCTCCAACCAACCCAGTCTCCTAAAAGTGTAATAATTTTAATAATAAAAGGTCACTTCTAGCTAATCTACACTCTCATAATACTCATCAGATACTGTACAATGTTCATTATTAAAACACATAATGTAAACATTATATAATAAACACTGCTGAGAATTCTGTTTACCCGCAAGATAAAGTTGCTTAACAAAAATCCTGCAATATTTATTGTGTAGGGTTATTATGTAGTTGTCTGAAAGAATAGAGGCTGCCAAATCTCACTCACTGATGAGGTCAGTCATTCTAT
This sequence comes from Neogobius melanostomus, assembly GCA_007210695.1. Lineage (NCBI taxonomy): Eukaryota > Metazoa > Chordata > Actinopteri > Gobiiformes > Gobiidae > Neogobius > Neogobius melanostomus. The sequence goes on along the minus strand of VHKM01000221.1, from coordinate 1,644,114 downwards.
GGATGGTATGTAAGTGTAGTGTTTTGTTGCCTGTTTTAGATATGGCCTCGTTGTCTGGTGTGTCGGACATGGATTATCCACTACAAGGGCCAGGTTTGCTCAGTGTGCCAAACCTGCCAGAGCTCAGTCCCGTCCGCCGAATCCCTCTGCCTCCGGAACTGGTGGAGCAGTTCAGCCGTATCCTTTTTTCTTTTTGAATTCACCATGACAAAAGATTATTTTGTACAAGGTTGTGTGTTCTTAATCATTTTCAAGATATGCAATGTAACTGTATGATGGGAGTTTTCCCTGAAATCTCAAGAGCTTGGCTCACCATTGACAATGACATCTTTATGTGGAATTATGAAGACGGGTAAATGTGTTTTAATGTTTGCTAAACTATGTATTTCCAATTATTGGGGATGCTTCCCAATAGGATTTTTTGATTTTTTTTTTGTAAATTGTGTTTCTTATTGCAGAGGAGATGTTGCCTATTTTGACGGTCTCATTGAAACAATTTTAGCTGTGGGTCTTGTAAAACCAAAACCAGGTTTGACAATGATAGAAACTCTAAGAAAAAACAAGCAAAAAGAACAACAACTTGCTGACCATGCTAATTGCTTTCCTTTTTAGGGATTTTACAACCACACATTCAGTATCTTCTTGTGTTGGCTACATCGGTGGATGTAGTTATCCTCGGGCTCAGTTTTCCCAAGACCCAGGGGGGTAAGTAAATGATAACACTGCAGAAAGAGAAGAAAAGCGATGGCTCTTGTGCTTTACACGTTATCTATTGAAGAATTTTGTAATCATGGCAAATTCGCCTGGTGCTCAAAGATTTGGGCGGCCCAGGATGGGTTCTTGAGCCCAGTAGCACCCACAGGATCGGCGTCTGGTGCTTAAATCCCAAATGACAAAATGAGCCAAGTGTTGCGCTCGTTCAACTGGCGCGCCCTGCTGTTTGCTGTACAACACTGTATGATACAAAAAGATGCAGTGAAAGTGTTGGTCATTTGACTTTTCGAGGTGTTGCTTTCTGAGCTTGATACCTCAGCTCATTTAGCCTGATCTGCATCAGTAGTGAACACAACTCTATATAGTATTATTCTTAATTCTGTAAGTGTATGTTATTTTTGACTGAACCTCTCTAGTAAAAACTGGTTAATTTTGTTGCACAGCTAGACACAAATGGTATTGGGGTGTGCGATATTGACAAAAATGAATATCTGAATATTTTGGGGACTTTCTCAATAACGATGATGAAGCAATATTTTTGCACTAAAATAGGCAAAAATGTGTTGGCAAACATATACATTTAGATTGCCTTGTCGCTCAAAAAGATATTTGTCTTGAATAAACTCCAAAAGTGCAGAAAAAAACCCTTAGTGCTCTTTTTAGGAGCCTACACATTTTATTTTTTAGCTGCAGTTTTTGGAACTTCTTGTTGGTTTCTTGACATTGGAATGGATATGTTAATTGACTATATCGAGTATATGTCCAAACAGCAATTTCAATATTATCTTGTAGATGGTATATTGCCTACCTCTAAATGGTATTTCTTTAACCACCAAACTAATATCTCGTCTTTATGTACAGGTTTGAACGACAGCATGTCAGGAGGGATGCAGTTGCTTCCAGACCCACTATTTTCCATCCCTACAGATAACATCTATATCCTTTCTATCACATCCACTGACCTGGGACGCATCTTCATGGCAGGAAAAGATGGTTGCCTTTATGAGATAGCTTACCAAGCAGAAGCAGGATGGCTGACCCAGAGGTGTAGAAAAATAAACCATTCGAAGAGTGCACTGTCCTTTCTTGTTCCCTCAGTGCTCCAGTTCTCCTTCTCTGAAGATGGTACGACTAGAGCATAGCAGATTATTTCAATGTGTATTCATGGTTTTAAAATCTTCGTGTTTTATTTCCGACAGATCCCATTGTGCAGATTGCAGTTGATAACTCTCGAAATGTCCTTTTCACTCGTTCTGAGAAAGGAGTCCTGCAGGTAGGTTTTTTTTTTTTATCTGAAATGTTTCTGCTGTTAACCTCTTAACCCCCTCCTGAATCGAGCACATTTTCTCCAGTTTGGCTTTACCCAAATCTAAACGCTTCTTGAAAAAAGCGTCGAAATAGCCAGAAAAACGAGGCGTAAATGATGAATGAAAACGCATCGAAAAAAAGCATAAAAAGAGCGACAACAACGCATGCAACGAAAAAAAAAAAACAGAAAGAGCAACAAAATATATGATAAAGTGATGAAAAATTAACAAAACGGGTTGCCACAAAAAAGTGATGACAACGCAAGGAAAAATCTGTGGTTTTTTTGTAGGTTTTCACTTTCAAATCAGGTGTTACTCTGGCCTCTAGGCTCAAGTCGAGAAGCTTTTAGATTTGGGTAAAGCTGAACAGGATAAAATGTGCTCGGTTAAGTGTTACTTATTGACGGTGCTTCAGGTGTATGACCTCGGTGTTGACGGGCAAGGTATGAGCCGGGTAGCGACAATGTCCCAAAACGCAATTGTGGCAGCAGCTGGTATTATTGCCAGGTACGCTTCTTATCTTTCTTTCACATTTGAAACTGGAAAGCATTGTACAAAAATTACACGGTTTAACATAAATCAATATGTGCATGTAAATCATTCAAACTGTATTTACCTTCACTTAAATGTAATCCCTGCGTCCCTACTGTGTTTCTCTCACTTGCAGGACAATTGATCGTTCAGTCTTTAAGCCTATTGTTCAGATTTCTGTGATTGACAGATCTGAGTCATCAGACTGCCACCTGCTGGCTGTCACACATGCAGGTAAAGATAAGTGATGATGTAAAGACGTTCAGCCACACACACGCACACAAATTATATACAATGCTACTCGTTTTACATGATCTCGTTGTGCTTTTGTAGGTGTGCGTTTATATTTCACCACAGCACCATTTGCCCCTCTACTCCAAAAACACCTTCCCATTAGACCAAGTTTGCTGTCTCTGGTCCATGTTCGTCTTCCACCAGGATTCTCAGCTTCATCAACTCTTCCGAAACCCTCAAAGGTCCATAAGGCTCTCCACAGCAAAGGTAATGATACATGGCAGACACTTGTCACTCATGCTTTTATTTCAGTCACTGAGACTGTTTCATGTCTTATAGGAGTTTTGCTAATGGCTGCTTCTGAAACGGAGGACAGTGATGTTTTATGGTGCATCAATCATGACTCGTTCCCTTTTAAAAAGCCGCTAATGGAGACTCAGGTACTGATTATCTATTTGCTTTTATTGGTCTTGTATGTCCATGTCCCAAAACATTTTTAGAAACAAGTTTATACAGAGTGTCCGACCGTGGGGTCTTACAAAGTCTTAAATCATCTTATTAGAAAGATGGACAAAATAAGGCTCTTATTTAGTCTTGATGCTGATTTAGCAGGTCTTAGTTTTGAAGGACTTGTTTTTTTATTGTCTACTGATCGAATCGTATTTCACGATCAGCACATAAAAACGTCGCTGTCATCGGCTGTTTAATTAGGCTACGTTTTACTGAGCAGGCATATATAGGGCGGCACAGGGGGCCTATAGCATTAGCATTGTGTATCACAAACCCATCAAAAGCTAATCCTGCAGAAGCAAATGCCACAGAAACGACTGGGTAAAAACCTTTACGTGTGGCACCAGTTTCTCTTGTCGGAAAAAAACACAATGTTTGTCCACTTAATTAAATCAGATATTTTACTAAAAAACAATCAGAAAACAATTGTTTACTTTCCTTAACATGCACTCTAGTCAATGAGAACAGTGAGTGCCGAGTAGAAAGGTAAAGGGAATAAGAAATAATAAAACTGCATGTCATACAGTATGGCCAATGAGAGTGCGGCTCTTTGCTCGATTGGGTACATTGTATACAATGTGTATCAGATTTGGTAAGTTTTTCCCATTGACGTAATAAGTAATTAAGAACCTCGCGTAGTCTTACAGACCCTGTTCCCCTCCCTTTAACACTTATCTCTCCGCCGTGTGGGAAGGCGCTTTTGCAGAGCAGCATCGCCGTAAGGCATACTCAGAGGCAGGTTTAACGGTCACTGGCAGATCTTGGCACTGGGGACAGTTTCTAAACACTTGTTTTTTGATGATCATATTCAGAGAAAAAGAACAAAATTAGGAAATGGGGAAAAAAAGACAAGGCAATAACGAAGCATAATTTGAAGCGCCACATCGCAGTATGGAAATGTGTGCAGTCATTGCCTTTTCTTTCCTAGTTGTTGTAAATGTTGTAGAAGCAACATAAAACTGAAGCTCAGTCCTCGCGACTCTTCTGATTAAAGTTTGCAAACTTTGTGCAGCCAAATGCCTAGTGCTTTCGCCACACAGTCCAGTCAGGCCCAGGCTCTAAACACTGAACAGGACTGTAAGACAGAGGTGAATCAGAGACCAGACTTGGTCACAGACATCCTTCAGCACGATAAATAATAGTAGAAATAATGAATAAAATGCTGTCAGTTTGAGCAGCAAATGTTTATTTTTGAGATATAGATTGATATCTACGGTGGCCGACAAGGGTCACAACAAATACAAACGCCACAACAAAAACAACTTTGAGCCACAACACAACAACTTAACTAAAGCCACAACACAACATTAAAACTGCTAATTTGATCCGCTTTACAATGTATAAAGCCTGTAACAGTGTTTTTAGGTGCTAATAATTTCTGGCTGCGGTCACTTCCGTTTTGACCGTTACTTCTGTTGCGGCTTTCGTTAAGTTGTTGTGTTGTGGCTCAAAGTTGTTGTGTTGTGGCGTTTGCATTTGTTTTAGCATTTGTTTTTGTTGTGGCGTTTGTATTTGTTGTGACCCTTCTCGGCCACCGTAGATATCAGTCTTGGAGCAATTTCTCATGCTTTTAAACATTTTTTTTACACAGTCCTTGCCACTCAATTTGCTATTGCTGTTATAATTTCACATGCATAACATCTACAAGGCAAGGAGTCAAGTTATAGTTTGATTAAGTATAGTAATTATTATATATAATGTGATGCCGGTTGGTTGGTGCATTTTCAGGCACTTCACTGGATCAAGTGAAAAAGTCTCTGCCACTCCTAAGGACAAAGGCTTTCTTTCTTATCTGTTTGTGATGAGGCTGGCTCACTTCGCTCACACTCTGTACTACCCCTGTTTTCCACCACCGTGCCTGCAGTTTATTGGTTTATTTGGTTTATTTGGTAGGGACAGTGCATGTTAATAACGTAGCCACACCGGATTGTAGCCTTGCAGACACAGGGAGAACATGCAGACTCCACACAACACAGAAAGGCCCCGTCCCAGCTGGTAATCGAACCCGGACATTCTAGCTGTGAAGAACGAGCGCTAACCACTGCACTACCAAGCCCCACCATCCAGTCTAAACCTGGATGGTGGGGCTTGGTATCCCTTTATCGGTTACGTATTGTATCCCAACAAAAGTGTATTGTCCCTGCACTAGTACTTAGTGCCTAAATGAATACGGTAATAATGTAATGTAGTAATGTTTTTTTTTGTGTTCCTAAATTCTTGACTACTAAAGTTCGGAGCTCATGCATACCAAATGTAATTTTGAGGCATGAATGCTTTTCTTCTTTTTTATTAATGTCTTAAATTGTAACTTTCTCATGGATTGCAGATGCTGTCTAATGTTGATGGGCACTCATGGGCTCTCTGTGCTATCAACGAAGAACGACCTTGCAGGATTTCTACCCCTCTAAACAAGGAGCAAATTCCTATCACAGACTCCCCTGTGGTGGTTCAGCAGCACAATGTCCCTCCTCAAAAATTTGTCCTCCTTTCAGCCAAGGTTAAACTGCTTAAGCAAATGATCACATTCTCGCCTCTATTTTGCATTCAAATGAGTTGATTACCGACTTTTTTATGCTTTGTAGGGGAGTCACATTTTTCAGAAACTGCGTCCAGTGGATCAGCTGCGCCACCTGCTCGTTAGCTGCGCCGGAGGAGAAAGTGAGGAGATTGAGAGATTCTTCAAGCTGCACCGGGTATATCAAAATGAGTTCAATATAATTAACCTGTTGAAGGTGGTTCTAAGGACACATAAAACTGACAGAGAATTGTTTTAGGAAGAGCAAGCTTGTGCAACATCACTGATCCTTGCCTGCTCTGCTGCTTCATGTGATCGAGAAGTTTCACAATGGGCAACCAGAGCTTTCTTCAGGTTAGAGGAGTTCTAACATGTTTTTATGAAGCCTTTCTTTTTAATCATGTTCAGTTGCTCTATACAGATATGGCGGAGAGGCACAGATGAGGTTCCCTGCAGGCATGACTAATCCCAGCACCGTCGGCCCAGTCATGAGCTCTCCAGCACCAGGTTGGGATTAGTACACAAGCCACATGTCTAAAATCATTAAAAGGTCTGCTTTCAAATTTGAAGTGTGACACTTTCCTGTCAGGTATTGTGCCCCCGTCATTAGCCACTCCATTCACACACATGGCACCGGGCACTGTCTCCATGACACCAATTTCCGCTGGACCAGAGGTGATTTTCTCAGGGAAGCATAATGGCATCTGCATCTACTTTGCTCGTATTCTCGGGTCGGTGACTCTTTTTTAAAAGTTATTATTGATTCTTAACATTCTTACCTAATTATTATAATAATCCTTGTTTTGTGCTTATAACAGAAATATTTGGGATGGATGTCTTGCTGTTGAGAAAATAATAAACAATGGAAGCCAGAATGTCAGTATTGTAAGTGTTATAACACACACAAAGATTGTTGATGTTTTTAGACCTGGCAGTGTGAATGTTAATTTTTGCTCCTCTAGCTGGAAACCAGCGTCTATTCCTTTGACCTGGAGGCTGTGCTTTTGGAGCTCCATGGCCTGCGAGAATTCCTAGATAAAAATTCTCAGTTTAATCCATCCGCTCTTGATGCTGTTAGGTAAGAGGTGCACATTTATCACCTAGCAGATGCAAAACATTATAGACCATGCACAATGCTACTGAGCCACAGAAAAATTGTAAATAATTTATAAATGACCAAATTTATCTTTGGCCTGCCCTTCTTGACTCGCCAATAACCTCATCCATAGATATATAATGAAACTCCTGATAGAAAGTTGAGTTCATCTGTTTTTATAACGGACAGAATTAGCGCAGCCTCGTGCAGCTGAATGTGTCGCGTGCAGCTTCTACATCTTTCTGTCACCAGCACCACAGAGCGTCTGCTCTCTCCCTTTCGCCTGCCCCCTCAGCTCATGCTAATTTTTCCAAAACTTCAGTCTCACAACTTTATTTGCTTTTACCTTTCACGCTTTCACGGGACAGAGAGCTGTATTTATCCTGCTGTGAAATGAACCGTCCTGAGAGAAGAGAGAATATGCCACGGTCCCTCTGTAGCGCGCTGTGATCAAGGGGCTGCGCCCTATGCTTTAAAAACATGACCCATAGTCTAATTACGCACGTGTTCCAAAGCGTGCGCCCCCAATTTCACCCCACCCCCTGCGTACTGGGCCGTGGAAAATGTTGAGGTCCTGTACCGGTCCCTAGCAGGAAAAAGGTTGGGGACCCCTGTTATAGACGATGTGTTGACCTGTGTGAGTTTGTCTGAATCTTAAGCTGTGTGAATACTTTTGAATCTACTGGTCTTCATTGGGCTTCTGTTTTCCTTGTCAGTTTTAACTCCCCAGCTAATTTGCAGCAAAGGCTGCTAGGATTTATGCGACCTGATGGTGCAAACACGCAACAGGTTCAACAGGAGCTTCAGAGAAAATATCACAGTGAGCACCTTTAGCTTTTGTTTTGACAAACTCCTAATGGAGTTTTCTGCTTTTCCATGTCTGAAGACTGATTTGTTTCTCTTGTAGCTAAGGCTCAGCTATATGAGAAGGTGTCCCTGCAGGGCATCCAACAGTTGGTGCATCGCTCCTATCAAACGTTGGCTCTCTGGAAGCTTTTATGTGATCATCAGTTTAGCCTCATCATGTCTGGACTGCCCAAGGTGAGATAGACCTTTCAGCAAAAGGTCAGTGTTAATGTGAGGTTGACCCTGCTGTGTATGCCTTCTTAGGATATTCAGGAACAAATGAAGGGAGTGACTTTTAAAGATGTTGTGATCCGAGGGAAAGAACTGTCTGGAGCACTCATCACAGCTCTCATTAATGTCTACATCAAAGATAATGCCTCTGTGGATGCCATTAGTAATCACATGCGGGACCTCTGCCCACTGTTGTATAGCAGTGATGACAGCATATGCTCCAAGGTAAAACCAAATAGTCTTTAACCTCTTAATTGCTTACCTCTGCAATTGAGTTAATAATCTGTATAATTGTAGATGAATAACATACATGTTTTGTTTCTCAGGCAAACGAGTTACTGCAGTACTCAAAGCAGATCCAGAGTAAGACAGAAAAAGAGCGAACCCTCAGGGAGTCTTTGCGGCTCTATCAGCAGATCAGCCAGCACACAGATCTGTCACTCGTCTGCTCCCAGTACAGACAAGGTGGAAAAACAACCTCTGCTACTTGTATTTACGCTTTGCTTTTGTATTCTCTTTTAACATAGTTTGTTTATATGCTCAGTTCGTTTCTATGAGGGTGTTGTTGAGCTGTGCCTCACAGCGGCCGACAAGAAAGATCCGCAAAAACTCGGTCCTCATTTTTACAAAAATGGGGAGCCAGAGGATGACAAAGTGGGTCAACAAGCCTTCCAAGAAAGGTAAATCATACATACTGTATGAAGGGTATGCACACTTTAAATCTAAATAGAAATGATCAAAGAATAACATTGCAGTCTGTCCACTCAATTTGCTGCTGTTGCCGTGATGGAAATCTAACGCTGCCATGTTGTCACTATGTTATTCCTTTTTGCAGACTTTTATGTTACAAGTGCATTACAGACACAATGCAGGAGCTTGTAAACCAAAGCAAAGCAGCCCCACAGTCTCCCAGTGTCCCAAAGCAACCAGGACCCCCTGTCCTGACATCTGACCCCAACATGCTTAGCAATGAAGAAGCTACTGCACATGTAAGTAAAACATGATTTCTTCAGCCTGAAATAACACACATATCACTGACTTTACCTGTTCTGTTGTAGTTTGAGCAGATGCGGGGCTTGGCGCAGAGGTCTCAAGATGAGTTATTTCACATAGCTCTTTACAACTGGCTGATTCAGGCTGATCTGACCGACAAGCTGCTGGAGGTATTTTGACACAATATTTGAATATAATTTCAACAGGAAAATGTTCATTTATGTTGCATTGACTGGGTTTTTTTAATTCTGTAATGGCCTGTGATTTAGGTGAATTCTTCACACCTTGAAGAGCACCTCATGCATATGATCAAGCAGGACCAGAGTAAGGTTCACAATATGGACCTGCTTTGGCGCTATTACGAAAAGAACCGCAATTTTGGCAAAGCAGCACATGTCTTGGCTCGCCTTGCTGACATGCACAGGTGCAGTAAACCGTTAGATGCATAAGCAATGCAGCATCTTCTGTCCATACTTAGATGAATTTCTTCTGCAGCACTGAGATCTCGCTAAAACAACGTTTGGAGTATATTGCCCGTGCCATACTGTCTGCTAAGAGCGCCTCTTGCATCTCTGCTCAGGCAGCAGATGGAGAGTTTCTTCATGAATTGGAGGAGAAAATGGAGGTATGAGTGGGTAATGTAGCCAATGGTTTTAACTTTAAATTAAGCTTTTCTTCCTTCTTGTAGCTTGTGCGTATTCAAGTCCAGATTCAGGAAACCCTCATTAGACAGTACTCTCACCACCCCTCAGTGAAGGCTGTCATCTCACAGCTGGACTCCGAGCTTATGGATATTACCAAGGTAACAAAGAGAAACATTATTGATCTGGCATGACTCGGATGGAATAATTCAGTGTTTGATGTTGTTATATGTAGCTCTATGGAGAGTTTGCTGATCATTACAAGCTGTCTGAAAGCAAACTGGCCATCATTCACTGTGCTGGACATTCTGACCCTATTCTGGTTCATTCATTGTGGCAAGAAATCATGGAGAAAGGTTGGTGCCTACTGTTGTGTTTTTGTCACTGTCTTTTTACACAACATTAACTGTTGCTGTGGCTGATGCTCACATTTCAGAACTGGCTGACTCAGTGACCATGAGCCCTGTAGACAGAATGAGGTCTCTGAGTTTGAAGCTGGTCTCTCTGGGAAAGATGTACGCTGCAACACCCAGATATTTCCCTTTAGGTGAAATCCATCACTCTGACATTTCTTTGGTTTCTGTACAGTTTAATCAGTTACTTAAAAAAGTAACTTAATGTATTGAGGTCATGTAAAACCACATGTATTTCTGAATGATCATCTTTCCAGAGTTTCTCGTGAGGTTTTTGGAGCAGGAGGTGTGTCGGCTTAACTGGGATGTAGGGTTTGTCACATGCACAATGCAGGAAATTGGTGTACAGCTGCCTCGTCTTCTGGAGGTCTACGACCAACTCTTCAAAACACGGGCATGTGACTTCAGACTTGTGACTTGCTTTTGAATAGATGAGAGCTGAAGTTGATGTGTTTTACTAAAATTTGACTCTGTAGGATCCCTGTTGGCAACGGCTGAAGAAACCTCTTCACTTGGTGGAGTGTGTTCATGTTCTTTTGTCTGGATACGTGGATGACCCGAGTAAGGTACCAACCTACGACCGGTAAGAGCGCCACATGTTTGGTCAGACCACAGTTTCACGTGCTGCGCAGTTAATTCACAAATCAAAACCCTTTTTGCCTTTTTCAGACGGAGGTTCACTAACGTTTGTCTGACAACATCTGTGGCTACCTAGTCGAGTTGCAATCTCTCAGTCCCAACTCAGCCCTTCAACAGATCATCAGTAATTTCAAGGCACTGCAGGCCAAGCTGGAGAAACTGCATTGAGAGCTGACCCCCAGATCTGTCGCTTTTGGCCTAAAAGTGCATTAAACACACGCACACATTCTCCTCTGGTTCCTCTCTTGTGCAAACTACGAACAGTTTTATAGATTATTTAATACCTTTTGATAGTGGTCTAAAAGTAATAGTGAAACAACTACTATTTTCATTGTTTGAATAATGAAATTTGTTAATTTTGTTGTGATAAAATGTCAACATTTTCTACAATTCACTGAAAATTAAACCAGTTGTAATGGTGCGCTGCCTTCCTGTCTGTGTCCGTGAGGCCTGTCTTTGGTATTTTCCTCAAATGCGTGGTGCTGTTGAAATTATGTACAAAACTTAGAAAAGTGATTTATGCCAAAAACACAAACTTAACATTGTGTTATTTGTAACAAAGCTCTAGATGAGCTTTTGTATGTTTTAATTTAGGCAATTCTTTAAACAGTTTTAACACTCTCAACACTCAAACCTTTTATCTCACATAAAACCTTTTTTCTTTTTATGTTAAGAAATAAAGTGGTCGTTTCTTTTGTGCATTTATTTTGTGAAGAGACTTTGGTATAATACAGTCTTTAGCTTCATTTGCTGTGTGCTTTAAATGAGACGTTGCTACAAAGCCTGAATAGATTGTTTCCATAATTATCTTTAATTGCAATCAACACTTCTAGTTTCATAGTCATTATGGCTGTAATTGCTTAAGGTTGTTTTTCCCCCAATTGGTTGTGCACAGTAGTTAGCAATTATGTTTAATTTTTATTTGTGTTGTGTTTGGAAACTCGAACGCTGCTGATTTTAAGGACCTACACAACTGCCTCAGTAAAGGCAAAAGCAAAGAGGCCAAAACTGCACAAAATGTTCATTACAGCCTTTGATTATGCACGGTTTTCAGTAAATAAACTGCTAGATTATTATTTAACGATGTATGAAGGGGGGAAAACTTGCAAGTAGAAGGCAAGCATGAAAATATGACACCAGGAAACAATCTTTTATGTGAAATGCATTATATTAACATTAATGATCAAAATTCAGCAAAGAAATGACGTCACTTTTAAAATCACAAAATAAACGCTTGACACTTTTCATGCATATTGCTAAAAATGTTCCCAACTTTACGGTTACTGATGTAATATCTAAAAACAAGTGAGGCAGAACAGTCAGAAGAAGGGACTTGTGGTCAAAACATTGATATGACAGGTTTTTGGATCTAATCCCAGATAAATAGCCTAGTGGTCTGGTTTAACGTGTAGATTGTCCTAACCTTGCCCTCCATCTGAGATGACATCATCTAATCTAGAAGTTGAACACAGCCTCAGGAGCCGGATATTAATGAGATCTCTTAGAGGTGCATGGTGCAACTTTTTATACGAAAAATAAAGTTGACAGTTGTGTGTATTTGACCTTGTAGTGACCAAGCGGCTGTATGAATGGTTAGTATGGCGCCTTTACTTTCCATCACAGTGTTCTCTAGCAGGATTCTCCAGGATTGTTTTGTAGGTTTTCAGCAGAGAAAACCTTCCAAATAATTGCTCCTGGAGCGTGCTAGAGAACACTGTGATGGAAAGTAAAGGCTCCATACTAACCATTTGTTTCCTTGTTTTTTTAATGATAATTGAAAATAGCCAGCATATGATGTCTGAAATTTTATTACACTGAAAGTTTATAATTAAAATGATAAAAACTTGGCCTGTCTCAGTAATTTTGTTATTCAGTACATTGATAACGAGCGATGCTTATTGTTTGTACATTGATTTGCAATTTTTTTAGTTTACCAGCATTCTCCAAACTAAAAAAACCATGTGTGAGCTGTAAAAAGTTAAAGAAATATCTAATTTTAAATGCTTGTAGCGAATATACTGCTTAATAAACACTTGAACACAATGTAACTCCAAGTGTTCCCTTTATTTACAATAAAGGGAACACTTGGAGTTACATTGTGTTTTTCAAGTGTTCCCTTTTTTTAGTAGTGTCTATTACTTTAGGCCAGAAAACAGTGGTTTGTCCTTCAAATTTGCTCATGTGTTAAATTTCAGACATTTTTCATACCTCAAGGTTATAGTGACAGTTTTGTTTTAATATTTTTATTGACACTAATATATCAGGTCTAACAACATAAAACTTTGTCTGCCAAATCTTAATTTTTGATGCAAAAGGCTATACACTCTTGTTATGGCTCTTTTCTTCTTTTTTTTGTCCTCTAATTCTATCAAAACAGACAGAAAAGGAAAGGGCCCATTTCTCATGACATCCCCTAGAATAGTTATTTTTAATAGCAGCTCTGACAGTATGTCCCACTCCTCAGATGCTGTCTTCTTCATTTACTTCTGCACGTCAAAAACATAATAAACAAAGCACAACAAAAAGCTCTTTCCAAGTAGCACCCCAAATACTTTCAACATTCTACATCGAATGGCGTTTTTGTTCTGAACATGTTGAACACATGATGCAAACAATAAAGTATAAAGAAAAAACTAAAGTCATATACTTGAATTGTGAAACATCTTGCCCTAGTAGTAAACTCCTCCACCTTAGTCCAAAACAAAAGTAGGGGAGAGTGGGGCATCAGTTGAACCAACCAGCCCTTATATTTTGGAAATAAAACATTTTTAATTTTATGTTAGATTGAAGATTTGATCTTTACATGATTTGAACTTATAGTTCAACCTCGGATTAAGGAGGAACAATGCGGTTTTCGTCCTGGTCGCAGCACACTGGACCAGCTCTATACCCTCCATCAGGTGCTCGAGGGTGCGTGGGAGTTCACCCAACCAGTTCACATATGCTTTGTAAGTCTGGAGAAAGTGTTCGACCGTGTCCCTCATGGTGCGCTGTGGGGGGTCCGGGGCCCTCTGCTAAGGGCTGTCCGTTCCCTGTATGACCGCAGCAGGAGCTTGGTTCACATTGCTGGCAGTAAGTTGGCAGTAAGAACTGTTCCTGGTGCGTGTTGGTCTCCGCCAGGGCTGCCCTTTGTCACCGGTTCTGTTCATTACCTTTATGGACAGAATTTCTAGGCGCAGCCAGGGGCCGGAGGGTGTCCGGTTTGGGAACCTCAGGATCTCATCTCTGCTGTTTGCAGATGACGTTGTTCTGTTGGCTTCATCAAATCAGGACTTTCAGCACGAAGCGCACCAGAGCGACGTGAAGTGGCTGGAATGAGGAGCAGCACCTCCAAATCCGACGCCATGGTTCTCCACCGGAAAAAGGTGGCTTCCCCTCTCCAGGTTGGTGAGAGTCCTTGCCTCAAGTGGAGGAGTTTATAATGTCAGAAATGTAGTTCAGCCATCTGCTCTGATTTACCACACATTGTTTAACAGCTGAAGTGAATATGCAGTGCTACCTCAGTATCTGTGACAATAGTTGAACTCAGTTAGTGACCCAGCAGGCCCGGACACCAAGTTTTACGATGCCTTGTTGTCCTCAGGTCATCTCACAGATAATGTGAGCGAGGCCTTGGGTTCAGGGATAGCACGTATACGCAGAGATACAACAAATATGTTCGGCGCCGGGGTATCACTTCTTGTCCATCTGATGTGTACAACTGTTGTATAAATATGCCACTGATAGTGCTAAAGGGCAGAACACTCTGTGAGCCCGCGGTCATGCTTCTGTGTTCTCCCTGTGTTTAGACAATAAATGATCACTTGATTCAGACTTTAACGCTCTTCCTTGTTTTATTACATTACTTTTTAATATACAAAAATCCCATAACAAGTTCAAGTATCTCGGGCTCATGTTCACGAGTGAGGATGGAGCGTGAGATCGATAGACGGATCGGTGCAGCGTCAGCAGTGATGCGGTCGCTGTATCGGACTGTTGTGGTGAAGAGGGAGTTGAGTCGGGGGGCAAAGCTCTCGAGTTACCGATCGATCCACGTTCCCACCCTCACCTATGGTCATGAGATCTGGGTAATGACCGAAAGGACAAGATTGCGGACACAAGCGGCTAAAATAAGTTTCCTTCGCAGGGTGGCTGGGCGCACTCTTTGAGATCGAGTGAGGAGCTCAGTTACACGGGAGGAGGCCTCGTGGAAGACCCAGGACACGCTGGTGGGACTATGTCTCCGAGCTGGCCTGGTGACACCTCGGGGGCCCCTCAGAACAGCTGGAGGAGGTCTGCGTGGATCTGGAAGTCTGGGCATCTTTGCTGAGACTGCTGCCTCCGCGACCCGGCCCCGGATAAAGCGGAAGAAAATGGATGGATGATTTGAACTTGCCAGACAAAGAAATTGGCCATAAAATAAACCCACTTTGTATGATAATCTTTTTATTTTGATGTTTGTTGGTCATTTTGTTAGGTATCGAAGCAGATAAATAGTTTAGGCAGATTTCCTCTTACAGAGAGTGTTTTCCAGTAACTATTTTGGCCTATTCCCCAAATCCATCACATAAATCTAAAACTGTTCCTGAAACTATAATTTATAAATTAAATAAACAACAAAGAAAAGACAATGGGATAAATGGAGTTACCACTGGTCCATAAGAAACAACGAATAATAAACTACAGCAAACTGAAATGGACAATTCTATAGTCATTGCATTATTTTCTGTTGGTTCTGGGCTTGGTAGAGACAGATCAAATTAAAATTAAATATTACACAAAAATGATTAGCTTTGTTTTATTGTAGAGACAAGTTTGCATAATCTCCAGATAGCACATGTGAAAAGAAAAATTTCACCTTTAAATCTGGTGGTTCGATTTCTCTCGCTCTGGGGTTAAATTAAGCCACAACACCAACATCTTTAGAACCACATTCCAGACGATTTTTGAATATGCAAGCAAATAGTATGCCAAAATGTGTGTTAATAGTAACATTTTGTATGTATATTATACTGTTTTTGCACAATAACCACCAAAGCAAAAAGTGGCTCAACTTACCCCACTCTCTTGTATTGTCAAAGCATAAGTAGCCCTCTGCTTTTCTCTCTCTCTTTTTTTTTTTTTTTTTACGTAAAAGTGACTCATGGGATGAAACAAAAAAAAGGTTTCAGACCCATACCACATTAAGTAAGTAAGTAAGTAAGTAAGTAAGTAAGTAAGTAAGTAAGTAAGCTTTATTTGTACAGCACCTTTCACAGACAAAAAGCCACAAAGTGCTTCACAACACGGTTTAAAAACATAAGAATGTACACACAATATAAAAGGCCAAGACAACACCAAAAATCATAGCAGCCCAAACTGTAGCTAATTAAAAGCCTGAACAAATAGATAAGTCTTAAGTTTGCTCTTGAAGGTGTCAACAGAGTCAATTGAGCACAAAGAGGAGGCCTAATTTTATCCATACATCATACAGTAAAGAACATCAATCGCTTCCTATGTGTTGTTGATGCAAGAACATGAGAGTTTTTTCACCCCATACAAGAAAATGTAAGGAATAATGCACGTGTACGAGGCTGCGATGTAGCTGGCCACCTCCACCACTAAGGACGATGTGTGAATGTTATTGGTGATGCGCAGGAGCAGGTGGGTTAACCAGCAGACAAAAAACACAGTGGCCACAGCCACTACACTCTTGGCTGCCCTCACTTGGATGTTTGAGCTAGACTTGACAGTCACTGATACTTTCTGAGGAGGCCCTGAGAGAATTACTTGTTGTCCCGCTTGGTCCATTTGTACGCTAGAAACCTGTACTTCTGATGACGGCCTTGCTTGTGCATTTGCATCAGTATCATTTCTGTTCTCATCACTCCTCTTTCTCGTTTGTGTCTTTGAGGGTTCAGTGTTGCGACTCCTTATGCGCCTGTGGCTTCGGAGGAGGGTGACCAAAATCTGGACACTGGTGGTTACAATCCCAGCAAGTGGAAGAGCATTTGCCAAGGTGAGATAGATAATCTCATATGTTTGCCCCGCTACAGCGTCTGGAAAGTAATCAACACAGTCTGCCTCGCTCTCATTGGTACCTTCTACTTTGACAAAGAAGAAGTGTGGTACACTGAACACCAGAGCCACTGTCCAGCTTCCAGCCAGCAAGAACCCAACCAAGCGCAGGTTATCCATCAGCACCGGACTCCCACCCCTTTTCAGAGAGCGCACCAGCTTCTGATGCCAAAAGATGCTGATGAAGAAGGTGGTGAATATGCTGCTGGTCTCAGACAAGTCAGCACTGAAGCGGAACACACCACAGTAAGTCTCTCCCAAAAACCACGTCCCTGCAAAGTCAGCCATAGTGTCCGGCAAGTCCACCAAGTAGTTAGTGATGAGGTTAGAGAGAGCCAAATTTATAAACAGGATCTCATTGGTGCGTATAGCAGCTTTGTTGTGGGCATGGAGCGAATCGCCAGCCAGTTGTTCCCAAGGATTCCAGCAATGAACATGAGACCTCTGATGAGGGATTCGATCAACTCCTCAGCTTCCATTGTCAACACTAAAGAAGTAGCCAGAAATCACATCTGCACAGAGGATTTGAGACATTTATATGCAGGTGTAACAAGCCCCGCCGAGAGCTATTAGTGAAGAATTCCCCCTGGGACAATGACTTTAATTGTGCAATTTTCTCTATTTCACCTGTATGACGTGCATTTCTTTAGCCTCTTAATTTGGAAACTCATCTTTAGACGAGTGAGAGACCAGAACCATTTTCAAGGTAAAGAGGGTCTCTGCACAAAAACTTGGCAGTTGGGACGTAGGATGTCTGAGTGAATGAATGGTCATTGTCGCAGGGTCCGTTGGCGCAAATGTGTCCCAAAATGTGCCTACATACACAGCTTACTACCACAATATATGGAATGAATGTAAAGTGTCCCATGTAAAGCACTTTGTGACCATGTCTGTGAAAGGTGCTATACAAATAGAGTATTTCCTTCCAATTGCTTAACCCCAAATAGTGTCACTTCCTGGTTATGCAGCTGACTGGGTACCGCCATATTGGTAACGCAACCATTATTATTACCGCAGCAATGTCAGCACCCCGTAATTAGGACCAAAGAGCACTATTCTCGACCATTGCCAGTGGTGCCGATTGGGTGTCATTAAGCATCACATGACCTGGCATCAAAATGGCAACTTCCAATAATCACGTGTCTGGAAAAGACCAACAAAAGTAAATCTTGCTCAGTGAAATTTTTACTCAAGTGAAAGTACTGAAGTATTTGCTAGTCTATAAAATAGTATTCTAAGTAGAAAGAGCAAATCCGTTTAAATAAGTCGTATGCAGCGTCAAAAACATGGAAAGTATGCCCGTTTTCTCAACCTATATGGAAATCAGGGTTGAACCGTCTTCCTTGTTCTGAAATTGATTGACAGAACATGAACAAATTCCCTTTGTACTTTGTAAAATTAGTGGAGCTGAAAGCACTATAGGCATATTTTTATTTAAAATGTAGTGAAGTGAAAATAATAAGTCCTTAACAAACTCACTAGGGAAGACCGGGGCTATTTGTCACGCGAGTTGGTTGTCACATTGCTTTTTATAGCCACACAAGGGGGCGCTGTGGCTTGATAATGTTATTGAACATCACGTTTAACATCCTGATTCTCCTGCTGTAAAATGCTTCCATTCACACAATAAAGATTCAGATTCAGATTCAGATTCAGAAAACTTTACTGATCCCTCAAGGGCAATTAATTTGCTGCAACCTCCAACAGATATTGCACAAACAAACCCATCACAACATTCACTGTGTGTCACTTCCAACGGTACAGACAATAGCAGATAGTATAACAAAAAGGACACATTTCAAAAAGGTCAATGTCACTTAGTAAAGACACTCCCTTCAGAATTCAACAATTCAGTGACAGAGGGAACAAAAGAGTTAGCAAAACGATTTGTTTTCCGAAAGGGTACATAAAAACGACGTCCAGAAGGCATGAGCGAAAACTCAGAGGACAGAGCATGGAGAGGCTGACCCAAGATACATTTAGCCTTCTTTAGCGCTTGCTCCTCCCATAGAGACTGTAGGTCTCTTTGTTTAACTCCAATAATTTTAGAGCAAATTTTGACAATATTTTGCAGTTTGTTTTTATCTTTTCACAGACAAACCCTTGAATAAAACACTGAAATGAGGAGATGATTTGTCTTTTTTCTGGGTTCATCCAACGTTCCAACTGTTTTTGTGTTTTTTGAAATAACATCTTGGATGTGATTAGATTCTGAAAAATCTACAATCAAGTTAAAAGCTATAGATCAAAGCTTAGAATTGAAGGATAATTAAGCTTTCAAGCTAAGGCCATGTGAGAGCAAGCGCAGGCTTTTTGTCAGATGGTCAGTTGGGGCTGGTTGTCTTTGGTGGGTCAGGGGTTGGTTGTCATGTGTTTATGTGTCTCTATGTTTTTATTATCAGATTCATTATTTCATCATTAGCGTTTGATGAGCACAGAGTCTATTTTGTGATTTCCAGCATCTTTAAGTTAATTTTGAAATAAATAAAACTTAGACGAACACATCATGCATGTGGTTAGGCCTAGGTGAGTATTTAAAAATCTATGTTGTCCTTTTATCTTAAGAAACCATAAAGTTACACCTTTTTTCTTCTCTAATTTATGTTAATAACAATAGGGACAAGCAGCCCCACTCATTATGACAACCTGCCCAGCACATGGTGCACATTGTTACAGTCGATTTTCCTGTATTTACTTAACTATTTATTGCAATAATATATAAAAAAAATGGACGCAAGACTTACTTCAAGCCAATTGGGTTTAAGCTGGAATGTGGACTCTACAGACAAAAAAGTGTGACAACCAGCCCCGGTCTCCCCGGCTCAAATAAGTTGTATGTAAATGTACTTTATTACTGACCACCTCTGCAAAAATGTTAATCGGTTAAATTCAACAGTCGTCGCCAAACAGATGCTGCAGTGTCACCAATTCCGATTGTGAATCAACTGTCAATGCTCGGGATCAATATGACGAGCTCTAGCAGCCTGCTACCAAACACGTGTCTTTAAAAGACCGATTTGTCGTTGTCAGTGAATTAAAACAAACTAAATTGGCGTACAATAGAAATCGTATCATGTTGAAGGGAGAATATAGATTTGACGGATGATCTGTGGTCACAGCTCAAGTGTAGCGCTCTGCATCGCGTCATTGGTGAGGAAGCTCCACCTCGAGGTGAACCGCGAGCGGCATCTGCCCTGCTGTTAACGGGACACACGCACTGCACCGGGTACAGCTGGTGCTGGCGTCACCACCGGAGCGACCTTTTTTCGCAGAACTAGGCATGTCAGTCTCTTTCCCGCAGCTCGGAGAGAAGATATGGCTGTGTCAAGGGCACGCTTCACTGAGCGAGCGCTAGTTTTTATCTGGAGTCGCGGATGAGCGGCGGAGGACAATATGTCAACCAGTGGCGCAGACTCGCTCAAACCCAGCGCCTTCATCCCGGTGTGCACCGCCGCCTGTCTCCTCTTTGGATCCACGTCTCTCTTCTTTGTCTTTACGTAAGTACAGAGTGAAAGTTACTCGGATGAGTCTTACATCATGGCACCTTTCCCTACATTGAGTAAACATGGCTGCTTTAAGTTGATGTGATATGAAAGATTGTCTCACTCTTACTTTATACACTCAAAACGATAAAACATGATATGAGAGCAGACTTCGTTCATTGTGCCTTCTCGATCGGTGAGTGATGCCTAAATACAGGTAGACATTTATGAACTGGTTATAGGTTCAGAGTAGGCCCAGCTGATGCGGTTTGCTCTGAGGACTCACAGTAAGCACAGATAAGGGGATAAGCCCCTTGTAATTAAAACAGCCCGTAGACCCAGTCAGTTTTGTGATTTTTGCTTTTGCAGTAGCTGGAAGAAACATCACTTTTAGGCACTGTGCATTTATGCCTCTATAAATAGGTATGGGCTAAGTTTGGTCTAGGCTACTACACAAAAGATTAGTTCAGTCCAATGCACAATCATGCTGATAATAAGGAGTCCTAATGTCTGAATATGTTTTCTTGGTACCCACAACAATTGTCAATAAATTGCCCCTCATCATCAGATTAGTGTTAGTCTAATAAACTTTGACTCATGTAGCCATATCTGCCCTACTTTCCTCTGTAGTGTATAGCAGCGCCTGTTTCCACTGGAAAATGACACCAGATTGGGAGTATGGGATTAGGATCCTCTGAACAGTGTAATGTGTGATCCCTCTATCTGAGACGAGGAGGATGGGATCAAGAACACGATTGACTGTGTATGAAACGCTTTTTCCTCAAAGTGCACTTTTCGCTATTTTTGGGGAATGTTGTTTTGCAAGTAATGTGATGAAATAACTGCATACATTTAACAAATACAGAACTTGAGTTTTACAGCACTAAAATATTTTAGTTCAGAGGAACTTTACAATACCTCATTAGGTTAAAGTGAAAGTAAAATCAATGACTGCTAATGTGATGGGAAGAGGACATTACTCAATTGGGAGCTCAGTGCAAAACTAGCAGAACCAGCCCTGTGTCTGCGATAGACAGAACCATAACGGCATTAATTGCCCTCTTATGAGACCAGTGAGGAAGGGTCAGTAGAAATAAACACGCACATCCAAATGTAGGTAAAGCTGTGTGCTGGATCAAAAAATGAAGCAGCATTGACAATGTAGAAAGAGGATCCGCACAGCAGTAGGGCGAACCCAATTTTTTATTCACACCATATCAAAATTGTGACAGTGATAAAGGGGAAATCCAATGACCTTTTATCCTAAAACAGGATACAATTAGCCGGTCTTAACATGGACATGATAAATTAGCATGTTTATTTGGGGCTCATGAAAAGAAATCTTCACAAACATTGCCTGATTAGAATTGTGTCTACACGCGTTCATTCATTGTGATAAGAAACAAGATATCGAAGTCACTCTTTTATTTATTTATATTTAACCAGGAAAGTCCAACTGAGATTAAGAATCTCTTTTTCAGGGGAGTCCTGGCCCCAGAGGGGAACCTATTGTACATGTTTTAGTGGTAGGGGAAACCCACACAGACACGGGGAGAACATGCAAACTCTACACAGAAAGGCCCTGTCCAGGTGGGAATCGAACCCGAGACCTTCTACTGTAGCTGTGAAGCACGAGCGCTAACCGCTGTGCCACCATGCCCGCCTTTTATGGGTTTGGTGGAGAAAAAAATCTAAAATGATGGCCCACGCTAAACCCAACAGGAAATGTGTCATACTGGGCAGAACTCCACACTACCAAAATGTACTTGTATCTGGTCCAGGATGAGACGCATATTTGTTAAGTTTTTAATTGTTTATCTGTTACACGGTTAAAAAAGGAGTGGTACACTGTAACCACTCTTTTATTTAGGCTTCAAACCTAAAGGCAGCTGTTTGTTATGTTGTTATTATTGTTAGTTATTGCAGGTATAATTGTGTTAAATAGTCGAACTTGGAGTAAAAGTACCATTTCTGATGATGTGCCCCAACTTAAAGCCACACCGCGTAGAATTTACAAGCATTTATTTTATGACAGATATTTTCATCATTGAAAAATACCTCATAAATGTACAAACTTTAATGAGAATCACCTCTCCTAAGATATGACTGTAAACTTTCACAGGAGTGGGTACATCTCCAGCTCGTCTCCATGGAGATGTGACTAAAGTCAGTAGAATTTGAGATTTAAACAGGTTAGGGTCTCATCCAAATCCATTCTTTGATTACTCCCTGCAAAATCTAGTAGTATTTTCTGTGTTGAACTGGTCATTAGGAGCATGTTTTGTTTTGCCGGCAACAGTATAGTCCAAAATGTTACACAGTGTACCTTTAAAGATAAGCCTAAGGTAAACAACACCAATTTGATTGAGGGCCACATTTGGTCCCAAGCCATACTTTGGGTACCCTTTGCCAGCCATTCAAAAATAAACAAAAAACTTGCATTTCTCTCACATGAGAGAAATGCAAGCAACTTGTTAAAGTAAGAGAAGTGAAAATCTGTGCACATTTGAGCACATTTCATATGAAAAAAAAGAAAAAAAGAACTGAACTGAATGTCAAAATGTCAAAGATGGCTTATTGCATCTGTATGGTGATGCACTGACATGCATGCTCTCTGTCTGCTGTGCCACTGACCCACTACGGGCCGGAGGCTGGGGCAGGTTTCTGAGCAGCTTACTGTTGAGTGTGATTTAATGCCGTTCCACCCGGACCTTTCATTAGGAAGGGTTGTCCTGTGGTGCTGTGGCATAATCAGTACCCTGTACCCAGATGGTCTCACCCTGATGATGCAGGCAGCTGCTGGAACCTTCTCATCAGATCCCATTTTAGAGAGCTACACTTTCACCTTTATATCAAAGGACAATAAATGATATAGTTGACTTTTGATATTATCACTGCACATGGTTAATCGCTAACTGTTGGTTAAAGTGTTTTTAGACATCTAAAAATCTAAATCTAAATCTTTTATTATATAAAGTAACCCTGAAATAATGGTTGAAGAGTGTTGCTAAAATAAATGATGATATATGACACATACAAAGAAATCAATAAAAGAAAGGAATATTAAGTAACCAGCTGGTTAATTGGCTTTGGTTCGATGATGACCGTCTCTGACAAAGGAAATTACACAATTTTCACACACCAACTGCAAGGCACCTTAATGAGCCCTCGAACTCCTCTCAACTCAAATATGTTAAAGTTCTTCTTAAAATGACTTGGATAAGAAACTTTTAAATTACCCTGAAAAATACTAATTTACTCCTTTAGTCATCGCTCAAGAAACACTCGGGTGCATATAGTCAGGATAATGTACAATCAAAGAAGAACAGGATAATGTGCAAACAACTAATAGTAAAAAGAGATACAGTGAGGAAAATAAGTATTTGAACACCCTGCTATTTTGCAAGTTCTCCCACTTAGAAATCATGGAGGGGTCTGAAATTGTCATCGTAGGTGCATGTCCACTGTGAGAGACATAATCTAAAAAAAAAAAATCCAGAAATCGCAATGTATGATTTTTTAACTATTTATTTGTATGATACAGCTGCAAATAAGTATTTGAACACCTGTCTATCAGCTAGAATTCTGACCCTCAAAGACCTGTTAGTCTGCCTTTAAAATGTCCACCTCCACTCCATTTATTATCCTACATTTAGATGCACCTGTTTGAGGTCTTTAGCTGCATAAAGACACCTGTCCACCCCATACAATCAGTAAGAATCCAACTACTAACATGGCCAAGACCAAAGAGCTGTCCAAATACACTAGAGACAAAATTGTACACCTCCACAAGGTTGGAAAGGGCTACGGGGAAATTGCCAAGCAGCTTGGTGAAAAAAGGTCCACTGTTGGAGCAATCATTAGAAAATGGAAGAAGCTAAACATGACTGTCAATCTCCCTCGGACTGGGGCTCCATGCAAGATCTCACCTCGTGGGGTCTCAATGATCCTAAGAAAGGTGAGAAATCAGCCCAGAACTACACGGGGGGAGCTGGTCAATGACCTGAAAAGAGCTGGGACCACCGTTTCCAAGGTTACTGTTGGTAATACACTAAGACGTCATGGTTTGAAATCATGCATGGCACGGAAGGTTCCCCTGCTTAAACCAGCACATGTCAAGGCCCGTCTTAAGTTTGCCAATGACCATTTGGATGATCCAGAGGAGTCATGGGAGAAAGTCATGTGGTCAGATGAGACCAAAATGGAACGTTTTGGTCATAATTCCTCTAAACGTGTTTGGAGGAAGAAGAATGATGAGTACCATCCCAAGAACACCATCCCTACTGTGAAGCATGGGGGTGGTAGCATCATGCTTTGGGGGTGTTTTTCTGCACATGGGACAGGGCGACTGCACTGTATTAAGGAGAGGATGACCGGGGCCATGTATTGCGAGATTTTGGGGAACAACCTCCTTCCCTCAGTTAGAGCATTGAAGATGGGTCGAGGCTGGGTCTTCCAACATGACAATGACCCGAAGCACACAGCCAGGATAACCAAGGAGTGGCTCTGTAAGAAGCATATCAAGGTTCTGGCGTGGCCTAGCCAGTCTCCAGACCTAAACCCAATAGAGAATCTTTGGAGGGAGCTCAAACTCCGTGTTTCTCAGCGACAGCCCAGAAACCTGACTGATCTAGAGAAGATCTGTGTGGAGGAGTGGGCCAAAATCCCTCCTGCAGTGTGTGCAAACCTGGTGAAAAACTACAGGAAACGTTTGACCTCTGTAATTGCAAACAAAGGCTACTGTACCAAATATTAACATTGATTTTCTCAGGTGTTCAAATACTTATTTGCAGCTGTATCATACAAATAAATAGTTAAAAAATCATACATTGCGATTTCTGGATTTTTTTTTTAGATTATGTCTCTCACAGTGGACATGCACCTACGATGACAATTTCAGACCCCTCCATGATTTCTAAGTGGGAGAACTTGCAAAATAGCAGGTTGTTCAAATACTTATTTTCCTCACTGTATCTTATGTACAATTAATACAGAATCTAAACTATAATTAAGCATGTCAGACATTGACCATGCTCAGGAAGAATTACACACCAATCCAATCCTCAGGAGAGCATGTTTGCTGCTTAATCATTTGTCACAGCGTTTCAAAGGATCTCACTCAGTTATCCTGTTAAACCTTTTTATTTAACCAGGAAAGTCCCACTGAGATTAGGAATCTCATTTCCAGGGGAGTCCAAGCCTCAGAGGGGAACCTATTGTACATATTTTTAGTGGTAGAGGAAAACTCCACTTTCTGTGTGCAAACTCCACACAGAAAGACCCCCTTCAGCTGTGGATCGAACCCGGGACCTTCTAGCTGTGCATGAGCGCTAACCGCTGTGCCACCGTGTCGCCCATGTCCTGTTCATGGAAATTTGTTCACACACAGATCTGTTGAACAACATATCTCACAGAAATGTCATGGTGGACTTGGGTTAGTGTCTAATGTGAAGATTCATTGGCCGCTGGACTGGCAGAAATGGTCTGTAATCCAGAGTTCATAATCCAGGGATTACTGCGTTTGCATCTGGCATGGCAATGGGGTACCCCTCCCCCACTGCCTGAACTGCCTGGGAGGTTTGGGGATTGGCGATGCACACAGGAAATGAATGAGTTTTATGTTTCGTTTTGGAGGAAATTTACAATCACAGTGGCTTTTGGCAGTGTGCTTTGGAAAGTCACATTTTGTATTTGTAATGAACTGTTGCATTTTTTAAAATTATTATAACCGTCGCAACATGTTCAACCACATCCACTGAAACATTCATACAGTTACTGTAATGTAGGTTACACATGTGGCTCGATCAAACACTGTTAAAATAATCCAATAGGAAATCTTTTCCTTTGTGTCGGAACAACCTGATTAAAATGCTCACCTGCTCATGTGACACTGTACCTTCTTTATTAACTCTTCATATACAATCCACACTGCACACTATTTTAAAAATCCACTTTTGCAAAGGGAAAACACAAAATTATGATCATGACTTTTTTTTTCTTTATGGCGGCACAGTAGCACAGCGGTTAGTGCTCGTGCTTCACAGGTAGAAGGTCCGGGTTTGATTCCCACCAGGGACGGGGCCTTTCTGTGTGGAGTTTGCATGTTCTCCCCGTGTCTGCATAGGTTTCCTCCAGGTACTCCGGTTTCCCCTACCACTAAAAACATGTACATAAGGCCAGGATGTATGAGAGTGTTTGAGAGTGCACATGGGGGACGACGAATGGACATTAGCCCAAAGCTACAATCCGGTGTGGCTTGTTCATTAACTTGCACTGTCCCGACCAAATAAATAAATAAATAAATATAAATCAGTATATGAGCTTTTGCTACACAAATGGTATTCATAAGGCAAGGCAAGGCAAGGCAAGTTTATTTGTAGAGCACAATTCATACACGAGGCAATTCAAAGTGCTTCACAGTTGCAGAAAAAATTACAAGAAAACAGTTAAAATCAATCAATAAAACAACAACACAAAGTTAATCAATTACAGTAAAAGTCAAGAGTGCAGATAAAATACTTTCAGTTTTCATATGCACGGGTAAAAAGAGCTGTTTTCAGCCTGGATTTGAACATTGTCAGAGTTGAGGCCTGTCTCACATCCTCATGAAGACTGTTCCAGATTTTAGCTGCATGAAACTGAAACGCAGCCTCACCGTGTTTATTATTGACTCTGGGAACCACCAGGAGACCCCTCCCTGAAGTTCTCAGGGCCCGAGATGGTTCATACGACTCTAACATGTCAGAGATGTACTTTGGTGCTAAACCATGAAAAGACTTGTACACAAGCAGAGCTGTTTTAAATTCTATTCTCTGAGTGACAGGAAGCCAGTGCAGAGATCGGAGCACTGGACTAATGTGGTCGTATTTCCTGGTTTTTGTCAGGACTCGAGCAGCAGCGTTCTGGATGTACTGCAGCTGTCTAACAGCTCGTTTAGACAGGCCAGTGAGCAGGCCGTTACAGTAGTCTAACCTGCTAGAGACAAATGCATGGATGAGTCTCTCTAAGTCTGGTTTTGACACTATTCCTCTGATCTTAGCAATGTTCTTCAGATGGTAAAAAGCTGATGATGTTATTGCTTTGATGTGGCTGTTTAAGTTCAGGTCTGAGTCCATGATTACTCCTAGATTTCTAACCTGATTTTTTGGTTTTAGAGCGAGAGACTCAAGGTGACTGATAACACTTTGTCTTTGTGTCTGTGGGCCAAAGACAATGATCTCAGTTTTGTCTGAGTTTAGTTGGAGAAAGTTGTTTTGCATCCACAAACTGATCTGTTCGATGCAGTGACAGAGAGTATCTACAGGCCCATGTTCACCTGCCGTCAGTGACACGTAGATCTGAGTGTCATCTGCGTAGTTGTGGTACGACACATTGTTGCTGTTTATTAGCTGACCCAATGGAAGCATGTACAGGTTGAATAAGAGGGGTCCCAAGATTGACCCCTGGGGACTCCACAGGTCATGGAAATTTTGTCTGAGACACAGTTGCCAATTTCGACAAAGTACGTCCTATCCTCGAGATAGGACTTGAACCAGTTTAGAGCAGTACCAGAGATTCCCACCCAGTTTTCTAACCTGTGAAGTAAGATCCCAAGTTACTAATGTATATTTTTGTTATTATGTTAATGAACTGTCGATTAGGAAAACTATTTTTTGTGTGTGTGTAAATGACACATATAATGCCTTTACTTTGAGATGCTTGTATTTCGATTTTCAGTTGTGATGATAGGTAACTCATTTCTATAACTTCAATTATTGGAAAGAAACTAGGAGCTTTTTCAAATTACCCTTGATAAATGATTATTTATTACTTAGTGATAACAGTAAACTTATTGGTTTACAGAAGGCGCTAACAACTAAAACTGCACTTTGGTTGCCTTAAAGGGACTACACGGAGTTTAAAAATGTTAAAATTAAGTATTTTCCTCCCCCTACATGTTCCAGCAATGTCCTAATGTGAGCCCAGACCTATTCAGCACAACTGCATCTAAAATCCTGCACTGTCACAGGTGTTAATTCGGGTCCGAATTGCCGTCATGCACAAGCTTAATATAGAAACTGCAGTTACGCGTAAGACCTGAGGTGGCAGTAGTGAGTATAAAAAAATGACCAACTTGCATCTAGTCCCTTTAAGCTGTATAAGTTTCACTCTATTTGACCATACTATTTCTCATTTGAAATAGAGAACCTAGAGTGTCACTGAGCTTTAACTACTGGAGGCTGATACTAGCACTTATAAGGACTTTATTGTGCACAGGAAACTGGAGAGTCCCTTTATGTTCTTGGTTTTGTATTGTTATTTAATGTTCTGTTTTGTTTTGTATTGTTATTTAATGTTCTGTTTTGTTTTGTATTGTTATGTAATGTTCTGTAATGGGGTGGACCATATCATATCGCATATCGTTATCACAATATAATCTTTTAATATTGTTGTAATTTTTTATATCATTGTGGACACAATATAATTTATGATACGCTCAGCTCCATCAGAGCAGCATAAACTCTGACTGTAGAACAGTCAGAGTTTATATAAAAAAAAAAAATATATATATATATATATATATAAAATATCACTGAATTAATCTTCCCAATAGGCGTAAAGTTGGGATTTTGATGTAATTTCTCCATTGTCAATTATATCGTCAATTATATCGTTATCGTGATATTTATTTTTTATATACCGTGATATAGATTTTAGACCATATCGCCCCGGCCCTATTCTGTAATACTGGGCTGCACGGTCACACCACTGTTAGCTCTTGGCTCTCACAGCAAGAAGATCCCAGGTTTGACACCCAAGCCAGGAAGGCCCTTTCTGTGCAGTTTTCATGTTCTCCCCATGTCTCAGGATCATCTCATATACATGTAGAATCTCCTCTAGGGCCAGGACTTCCCTAAAAAAAAATCTTACATATCCTGCCCGGCTTAAACAAACTGACAAGTTTGTCCTGGTCTTGAAAAAAGTATGTTGATGCTCCTGGCAGGCTCCTGAGCACCCTGTGGCTAAATCCCTTGTTGTGGGCAGCAATGACACTAATCTTTTACAGCAAACAATTACTTTTGAGATTACTGCGGTAAATGGGATAAAGATCGTCCCTCTATATCTTTGCTCAGAAGGTTACTGGTGTTGACTGAATGTGTTTGGATGACACATTGTCCTTTTATGTGTATGTTAAGATGCCCGTGGCTTGCTGTGAGCATCTCCCCAGCTGTTCCACCATGCTGTGCTGTCATCTTCCTGTTTGTGCTGGCCAATTTCACCATGGCTACTTTCATGGACGCTGGAGTGCTTCCTATAGGTACGCACCCAAATTGCAAAGCCTAATATTAATGCTGCCTCCATGTGCTCTGGTAAAGATGATCCTTTCCAGTTGTGAAGTGGAAATTACGAGTGCGTTGCGTTCAAGTGCTTTTGTGTCGTGACAAAATGAAACAAAAGGATACACTGTAAACACAAAGGATACACTGTAAACACAAAAGGATACACTGTAAACACATATTCACGAGAGAAAGCCATCTACAAACCGCTGACGCCACGGCTACAGTATCTGCTTTGATCGGTTAAACATATCAAGTTCGGCATTTTTATTTTACATGATGCTAAATGGAAAAAGATTACATTAAATTTGCGTTGCTAAATAAGTGTAGGCCTCATGACAATCAGATAAAGGCAGATTATGTGGTGGCGTTCATGTGCAATTTTCTACTCGACAGGTGATATTGACCATTATTACTAGAGCACATGAAGGTAGCATAAGCCAAATTGCTAAGTAACTTTGCTTGCCATGTCTCAGCCAATGAGGATGAAGACAAAGAGGAGGACTTCCGTGCACCTCTTTACAAAAATGTGGATGTGAAGGGAGTCCAGGTTCGGATGAAGTGGTGTGGCTCGTGCCACTTTTACAGGCCTCCGCGGTGCTCCCACTGCAGTGTCTGTGATCACTGTGTAGAGGTGAGTGTCGACAATCAATCCATTTCAAATGTATTGGGTTGTGTGTAAGGTTAAAGTGCATATGAAACATTAGACACACTAAAACATAGTTAACACAATTATATTTAATATTTTGCTAAAAATGTTACCCAGCTTTCTTTAGTTTGACCATTTTTGTGATGTTCATAGTTTCACTTCCTTATTGGACACAGTCAGGAAGCGACATAGATAGAGGCAAACAATTTTAAACTGTTGATGTGCCAACCATGTTATGTCAATGAGAAATGAATAGGGATGTAACGATTCATCAAAAATCGATTTAAAATCGATTCAATATGCATAAAATGTGAATCGATGTAAAAATAAAAGAATCAAAGCCACCCTCAGCTACTCCATTTTGCCCGACCGGAATAGCTTTATTATCACATTGCATCATTAGAAACAGGAGCTAACCTTTTCTCAAGACATGCTCCACACCTCCCCCCGCCTCACCTCCAACACACGCCACACCATGTAAACACATACACGTGTAGGCATCGAAGCAGCAGACGCAGCTAAAGTTAGCGGCTACAAGATAGCGTTAGCGGCTAACGCAGAGTTTAGCATTATGACAGAAATTTACCAAAGATCGTAAACTGACAAACATCTGACCGACCTGCTCTGATTCTGCAGAAATCCTCATCAAATGTCCGTTTGTCAAATAATCCAATATCTACAGAGAGCTGTCATGTCTTTTTCCTCCTTATGTTCACAAAGGCTACACCGGGAGGCTGTGTGAGGCGTTCAAAGGTTGTGGGGGAAAAAACTGCACTGTAAAATTAGTTCTAAATGGTAGTATTATGTTTAAAGTGAGTGAGTCAAACTGCTATTGAACATTACCTCTATCTAAGTAAGTAAGTGCTTTATTTGTCATTGTACAAGCGTGCAACGAAATAGTGTTCAGGTGTTAGTCCTGAGGCGCTGCGACTTAGGGCGCCACCACTAAGGGTCAACCTGACCAGCATGTTTTTGGAGATAGGGGAAACCGTAGCACCTGGAGGAACCCAGCTGGCTGCCTTCAGTGCTCCTCTGACCTCTGAAACGGTGCACTGCTTCCTGGGTTTGTCCCTGTTTCAGAGCATGGTGTCCTGTACTGGTCAGCTCCACCTCCTTCTTCCTCTTCCTCCTGCGCAGCTCCCTCCGCACCACAACAGTCTTTCACCATCTTCTGGGAAGAGCTTAACAGTTAATCTGTTTTATTCTCCAGTGAACGTCCATTAGCCAGAACAATAGTAGGGACAGAAGGCATGTGTGGCTTTGCTGTGAGTCTCACCCGAATACCTCGTCGTTCGTCCCTTTTTGTTTCCTGTAGCGCCTCTTGTGACGCCTCCACTGTGCTGCAGGTGTGGGGGCTCTGGTGCCTCTTCAGCGTCTCAGAAGAAGAATTTTGTAGGTCTCAAATGGGTTTAGCTCATAAGCTAGCTGTTTGTTCACCTTTAAAAAGCTGCTTTCATCAGGACTCTCTGCAATAAAAATTAACAATTCCACAGATCCCCACAAAAACATGGCAAAGACGTACAAAAGTATCCAGTAAAACAATGTGGAATATAGAAACCATAAATGCAGCTCGCAGAAAAAGGCAAAAAAATGCAGCTATACTGAGAGACAGGGAGGTTGTTGCCTGTAACTCTATCTATGTCACTTCCTGTCAGTGGCTAAAAAATAACCTTTCTCCCCAACATTTCTTCAAAAGTGCTGCTTTAAAATTTTAAATTATTATTTACAACAGATGTTATCCATTTAAAAAAAAGTCAAAAGATGCAGTGACTAATATTCCATTCCATTAATTGTTTGACAACTAGGCTATTGGCTCTAATAAAATCCCAGTATGCTAGTGCAAAGGTTGCTCTACTGTTAGCATTATGCTTCACTGCTTTCATGACACTTGGACTTCTTCCTGACTCACTACTGTCTGTGACTCTAGTGCCTGTCATCAAGGATAAGGCTGGTATAAGCAAAACAAAATAACTTAATTTAATAATCAAAGACTGACTATTCTATGTATTTGCAGTGAAAATCAGACAGCACAGGAGCATCTGAAACAAAACGTCTCCGTGTTATTAGAGTTTATTGACGCTTCCATGGTTTATTGACTGTCATGGCGACGTGTAGACAAGTGCAAACCTCCCTCTCTCTCGATACAGCTGCTGTTTTTGCCTTTTTCTGTGAGCTGCATTTGTGGTTTCTGTGCTCCACATTGTTTTACTGGATGCTTTTGTATGTCTTTGCCTTGTTTTTGTGGGGATCTGTGGATTTTTGCTTTACTGCATAGACTCCATAATGGTCCTGAAGAAAGCAGCTTTTTAAAAGTAAACAAACAGCTAGCCTATGAGCTAAAGACATTTTAGACTTACAAATGTCTTCTGAAACACTGAAGGGGCACCAAGAGCCCCCCACACCTGCAGCACAGTGTGGAGGCGTCACAAGAGGAGCTGCAGGAAACAAGGAAGGGACAAACGAGGAGCAAGACTCAAAGCCACGCCACAAATGCCTGCTAGTGTTCTGGCAATGGATGTTCACTGGAGAATAAAACAGATAATAATAATAATAAATAATAATACATTTTATTTGTATTGCACTTTACATATGAAAACACATCTCAAAGTGCTACAGTCGCTACAGATAAAAACACAAAACATATCAGCACTAAAAACACAATACATATTAAGAGAATGCCGTACAAAATAAGTGGGTCTTTAGTTTACTTTTAAAAACCTCAATAGACTGTGGCGCCCTCAGATGGTTGGGGAGGGCATTCCACAGTCGAGGCGCAGCTGCCTGGAAGGCCCTATCTCCCATAGTGCGGAGTTTGTCTTCGGGACCAGGAGTTGGTGGCTGTCAGAGGAGCGGAGCTGTCGGGTTGGTTTGTGACTGTTGATGAGTTCTTTAAGGTACACTGGTGTGCCTCCGTAGACACACTGATAGGTCAGAAGGCAGATCTTATACTCAATCCTGAACAGGAAGCCAATGAAGTTTATGGAGGATGGGTGTGATGTGTTCAGATTTACGCACCCTCATCAGGACCCTGGCAGCGCAGTTCTGAATGTACTGCAGTCTCTGCAGGTTCCTGCCAGGGATCCCGATGAGGAGTGCATTACAGTAGTCGAGCCTGGAGGAGACAAAGGCATGGACCAGCCTCTCTGCATCGGAAAGGGAAAGGGAAGGGAAGGGCGGAGTGTGGAGATGTTCCGGAGGTGAAAGAATGCAGTCTTACAGATATTTTTGATGTGAGTGATGAACTGCTAAGCTTTCCCAGAAGATGGTGAAAGACTGTTGTGGAGCGGAGGGAGCTGCACAGGAGGAAGAGGAAGGAGGAGGTGGAGCTTACCAGCGCAGGACACCACGCTCTGAAACAGTGACAAACCCAGGAGGTGGTGCCCCGTTTCAGAGGATCAGAGGAAACTGAAGGCAGCCAGCCAGGTTTCCTCCAGGTGCTACGGTTTCCCCAACCTCCAAAAACAAGCAGTTCAGGTTGGCCCACAATGGTTCAGTCGCAGCGGCTCAGGACTAACACCTGAACACAATTTTGTTGTACAGTTGTACAATGACAAATAAAGCACTTATTTACTTACTTTGAGTGAACCAGTGTAAGCTTTTTGTGAAACTCAAACAATCCGGGTCTACTGGTACTTTAATCAGATAATACAGCCGGTTAAGTGGGGTAGCACTATCTCAGCCTCCCTTTGAGAGACTCCACAAGCCTATACTCAGTGCCACTGTGGTGCAAAATAAAGGAAGGCTGTACTGCAAAACCTCAAAGCTGCTGATAATGATAATGAGAATTTTGTTGAAAAAGCCCAGAGTCGTGCAGCACCAGCCTGCTCTTCTGTCTGGCTCACGTGAACTCATTCCATGCTCTGATGAGAAATCTAATGTACAGATTCATGTGCAGTCTAAATGACCGTAAGAACACTCTTGTCTGGACTCTTTACCCTAGTGTCAGCTCTCTGGATACACTGGTACAATTGTTATTTATTTTTTCTATTTGGGGTGTATTGTTATTTGTGTTGTATGTCTCTTATCTTGAGTTTGACGAATAAATATGATGAATGAAAATATATGACTGAATATTTTATCCTCATACCGTGCAGCCCTAACAGAGAACTAGAGATGTGTTCTTTTTTCCACAGGACTTTGATCATCACTGTCCGTGGGTGAACAACTGCATTGGAAGGAGGAACTATCGTTACTTTTTCATGTTCCTCCTGTCACTGACTGTTCATATCACTGCTGTGTTGACATTTGGCCTCCTATACATCCTCAACCACAGAGAAGAGTTATGGGAGCTGCATTGCACTGTCACGTATCCTTTGCTTGTTTCCGTGGCCTAAACATAGGAAGTTGGCAGATGGCAGATCCATTGTGTCTTTGGGGCGAGACGCTTCACCCATCGTGACTGTGTGAAAGTAGTGTTGTAAAGCGTAATACAAATAAAAGACATTGTTGTTCATTATCGTTGTTTTATTGGATTATTGTTGCTTTTCCTTAATGAATACAGTTTGGTGGTGGTTAGTATTTCAGGATTATTTCTAATTCCTGTTTTGGGACTCACTGGTTTCCACTTGTACCTCGTGTTCAGAGGGCGCACCACCAATGAACAGGTCAGATTTACTCATAAAAGTATTTATTCATTTGTTTGTTTTTTTTACTCTGAAAAAAAATATCCCTGACTATTATTATCCATGACATTTAGTTTGTCTTAGATTAGAATGAAATGTCTGTGCATGTTCGTAAAAATGTACTGTGCTGATCCATGATTATGGTTTATTTATATTCCCACAGGTAACAGGGAAGTTTCAAGGTGGAGTAAATCCTTTCTCCAGAGGCTGTTGTAAAAATCTGGAGTATTTGGTTTGCAGTCCCATCTCGCCTAAGTAATTATAACGATTATCAACATTTGTATATGCCTTTATATGTATGTTTGGTAACACAATATTTTTCTTAGATATACCGGAAGATCCTTTAAGAAAACCACTGTTCATGTTCAGCCGCCGTTTTTACGCCCAGAGATCGACAGGCAGATGCCTCTGAAACTCAAGGACAATGGGATACAGTCTAAAGATGTGTCGAAAAAAGTAGGATTTATTACTGTACATTTCCTGAACAAAATCGATTAGAACACCCTAACGTGATTTTTCTGACAAATTTTGTCCTCAGATGTGTGATTTATGTTAAATTTATGGGTAGGGCCCGGTCGACATGAGGTATTTTACAATATCGGCCGATAAAAACTCCGAAACCGAAAGTGATATAAACGTCCAATTTCCTAGGCCTCAGGGGAGCAGAGAAACATTGCAGTGAAAATTTGTATCTATTTTATACATAATGCTGTGTATACCTTTGTGTAGAATTTCGGAAAACAATAAGGGCCCCCTGCTGTCAGAGTTCAACACTGACACGTTTAAAAGCATCATACACGGGGTTATAGGCCAGACATGTTGTGCATGTCAGTATCGGCCAATAAAAAAATCCCAATAATCGGTATCAGCCTTAGACAAAAAACATTATCGGCCTCTGTTAGATATATCACTATATAATTCTATGATTGAAACCTTTACTAAATCAGTAAATGTTTAGCTATAGGCTATTTGAGAGAAATAACAAAACATCAAATTAAATTACTTAAAATATCGGCCTATATATCGGTATAGGCCAGGAAACCCCCTTCATATCGGTATTGGATTCAGACCCCGGTCAGACCCTATTGGGTAACACTTAAGATTACAGCCCGCGAGTTCCATGTGTAGGTACAGTAAACAAGGAAGTAATTCCACATGTGCAAGGTTAAATAAAGGTGTACAAAGAGTAATAAATGTAAACAAAGTGTAATAAAGGTGTACAAAGTTTACAAGGGGTACAAAGTGCAACAAATGTGTAGTCGCAGGTGTTTCGGCCGTCATATAGATGTGTCAGCTTTATAAAGAGCATGCTAGTTTTATAAAGTGTGTATTGATAGTAATGTTGTTTTAAAAAGATTAAAGACAAAACACCTGGCATTTTAAATTTAAATAATGTTTATTGATAATAAACAAAAACATACAAGTGAATACAGACTCATGAGGTCAACCATGGATTCAATACAACTTACTCAATCACAAATGAGAGGGGAACAAAAACTTCATACATTACCTTGCAGACTCCCAATATTCAAGATAGAGAAGAGGGAAGAAAAAAGAATAAATAGTAACAAGGAGGAACAAGGGAAAATGGCCGCGTAATGTGCAAATACACCGTACCTAATGTGTAACTAGACGTGAGCGCGGACTGTAATCTAAAGTGAGACGCTACGGCCTGAACATCTGAGAAACGAGGGAACAAAAAAGAATAAACAGTTACACTTATTTTACACTACTTGGTGCATTGTACCTATAAAATTTAGTACAATGTAATGTACAATTTAACAATGTGTAATAACTTGTATCTATGTAGTACTTACACAATAGAAATGTGTATTAGTACTTTGGAGGTACATAATAAGACTCTTAGGGTAAGGCCTTAACGTTAGAGTTTGGGTCTTATGTTTTATTACATTATGTACCTCCAAACTACAAATACATATTATTCCATTGTGAATCTAACCCTTAGGTACAAGTTATTACACATTGTTACAGCACATTAAATTGTACTAAATGTGGCAGATACAATGTATCATGGGTAATAAAGAGTAACAAGGTGGAACACTTTGTACGTGTACTTCAGTGTATGAATGAGAGTGTGAATGGTTGAGTGGTTCTTTGCTGTAAAGCGCTTTGGGCCTAATGAAGGTAAAAAAGCGCTAGATAAGTTGAGACTCTTTTCTATTTACTATTGTACACCTTTATTACACTTTGCACTTTAATGTGTTTTACATGTACTAACATACTTTTTCATTACTATCTTGTTATCTGTATCTACACATGGAACTCGCAGGCTTTAATCTAAAAGAAAATATCTAAATATGTACACTGTGCACGTGCATTTCAGAACATCTTTTAGAGGCCTTTAGTATACTGTACATGACAAACCCAAATAAATACAAATTATTTAGTTGTTATTTTTAGTTTAGTTTATTTATTTGTTTGAGCAGTTAACCTGCTCAAAGGGAGTGTGCTGAAGCCAAAGGCTTATAAGCGCCCACCCCAAAATAAAAATAATAACAGTACATTTAATATTTACAAGGTAGCAAATCATAAACAAAGGAACATAGGGCAAAGTAACAATAAATAATGAAGACGACTAAAACAAAAACAACAGCAAAATAAAGAAACAACAAAAGAATGTGCTACTTTTATGTTATAAAGGTGCATTAATACATATTATACTCTGAGATCTTGCTACTTCCCAGTTGTCATTACCATCCTCAATATGATTTAATTTGGGTTTAATTATCATTATTATTATATTTGTTTAATTGAGTTATATGTGAAGTATGATGTAAGCCCTGCATAGTGTGGTGCATTAAAAAGCCAGGGTGTAGAGCGGGCTAGTTGAAGAGGGCAGTAACTCCCCATCAACAAACCCCCACCCAGCTGCCCTAACAGCTGATTTTGTAGATGATGTTCCTATAGGGTTAGGGTCCCTGTTATCAGAGGACATTGTATTAGCCAAATAATTGCATCCATTGCAATTAGCAAATTATGGTTCTACCTGTTAGGTGATCTCATGCCTCTGTGGTCTTGTTGTCTTTTCCTTTCAGTGCTCGTCATCCAGAGCTGTTGAGCTGTCAGACACATCGCAAATAAAACCTCCTCCTCCTCTCCCCCCCAAACCGGATCACGGACTGCTCAAAAGCCACTTAGCAGCTTTAGACAGTATGTTGACTCTCGTATGACATAGTGGGCTCAGAAAGTGTTAAGACCACTTTTAATTACTTTATTTTTTTATTTTTTTTTATGAAGCAGTCTGATACTAAAATTTTAAAACCTCCACTGTCCTGGTAAAAATCATATACTGAATGCCATACCACAATAGCCTGGCTAATGCCAGACTGCTGTGTGCGCTCGAATCATTTCGAACTGCACAGCAGCCTGGGGACCATGGCCGAAATCTTTGCATGGATTTGGGGACCAATCACAGAACGAGGAGGGATGGCAAGACAATGACACGCTATTCAACATACGTAAGCTTTTAGGCAAGGCAAGGCAACTTTATTTATACTGCGCATTTCGTACACAAGGCAACTCAATGCGGCTTACAAAAGAAGATATGCGAAATTACAATCAGGTTAAGTTAAGGCAAAGCACATACTGTATATAGAAACATCAAGACATGGGAAATACATGATGACTGGCCATTGACCAGGGGGTGGGGCTGAAGAAACGTGTTGAGGCAGACGCAGAATGACGGGGGCGTGGTTAGTGAGGGGGTATGTATGTGCGGTTATTTACAGTCTGAAAGTCAGTGCAAAATATGACCCAGAGAGCTCAGTCCTTATCAGGTTTAGCTCCGTGGCTTGGCCTTGAAGGGAAGTGTTGACGGCGTATGAGAGATAAGAGGTCCAGCTGCTTCAAACCTCCTCTCTCAGGAGGAAGAGAATTATTCCAGCAATAGTTCATACATTTATAATGAATTAGCTTTTTTCTTGGTCTCAGCTTTAGTTCAGTTCTCCAGAGCAGGTAGTTCCCTTACCTGCTAAAGGTAAGGGAAACTAAACAAAACGTAACAAGCTTTTAGTTTGTTTAGGGATAACAAAAAATAAAAGTTTATTTACGGATCCAACATGACAGCAGCAGACGCGACGCCATCTTTCGATCAAGCTTTAGACCGAGTTCTAAATAGTTTAGCTTGAAAGTTTACAGCGGGTACGTCATACGTCATCTCATGATGATATGATTGGCTATGGCTACGTGTAGACGCATATGATAGACATTCGTAGTGCCCAATAAACGGCTATGGACAATAATTGCAAACCACACCTCTCCTACGAGAAAATGAGTTGGTGGTCTCCAGACTAAATATCACTTGTGATTTTAGTCTTGCAATAACCAGGCTAATACTGTAATATATTTTGTAATATATTTTTATATTTATTTACAAAGTGTGTATAGACTATAAAAAAATAAAATAAAGCCAAATAAGCCTATGTGTAATTTTGTTTTGAGAATAATAATAATAACATTTTAGTGTCAGACTTGAACTTACTAACATAGGAATAAAGAGATGTGCATGAATACTTCCTGAACCCACCTTGAAAATGTATCCAGTGTCAGTAGCCATGTAATAATTTAAGTTGTCTGTTTTCAGAGATGGGGCATCAGACCAAATCCATTATTCCTGTGTCCATCCCCACTGTCCCACAGCTGCGCCCTGTGCTGGAGGCCATTTCCAGAGGGTCATCTCCCATTCCCCCAGAGCAGGTGATAGTCAAACTTACGCTAGCTTTTCACTTTCACTTACATCTCGGAAAATATTTGACCTACCAAGCATCACAAGGCCTAGACCAAATCAGGACTTCCCGGTGTCTAAAATAGACATACATTGTACCAGGTTTAAACCAGAAAATAACTGTACCTGAATGCAGTACCAGCTGAGAAAGCCCAGGTACCACAGTTTGAGAGCCACAGCTCTAGTGTTAATACTATTTAATGTCCTTGTATACAGTTTTCACAATTGGTTTGACCTGTCGCCGGGTTCAGGTCTAATATACAGGTACATACTAGAATGTTTTTAGGCCTCATTTATCCATATGTCAACTTTAAAGACTGGTATTATCCAATCCTGTAACCAAAATGAACAAAGTAAAAATGAATTAAACATTCATAGTAGGTACAGTGCATTTTGATATGAATCGATGGAAACTATATTTCAATTTGCCTTTCTCTTGCAGTTGCTAAAGGCGTCAGAGCAGCAGACGAATAGCCGAAGTCAAGAGAGGTCCAGAGGCAGCCCCGTGGCAGGCATTCAGCCCGGCCATGACACCTCACAGTCCCAAGCCAGTCTGCACACTAACACCATAGCAGGTTCACTGCCCCTGAGCTCTCTGACGCTCAACTCTCGTTCTCTCACTCTAAAACACAACAGTCACCATGGCAATAAGGGCTCAAACCCACAACCAGGCATCATGTCTGCCACCAACCTGTTCCCCAACCACAACAGCCTCTCCTATGACAACCTCATGAGCTCCCCTGACCTGCACATGCTGTCCCAACGAGGGGGTGCCACTATGAGCTGTCACCCGCACTTTATGACCTTGGCCTCTGATGGTTCCCTGGTACAGCGTCCGCCGCCCCCACACGCTTACAGCCCTGTCTTCATGGGCGTAGCCCGACAGTCCCCTCAGCCACGAGACCCGTCGCCATCTCTGCAGGGGCTCAGCTCCCGGGACCCCTCGCCATCCTTCCCAGGTTTTGTCCAGAGAGACATCTCACCATCCTTTCAAGGCCTCATGCCAAGGGACCTAGCATCCCAAAGCATATCCTCACGAGATGTCCCGCCTCCTTCTGCGGCTGCCCGCTATGACAACTTTTCGAAAACAATCATGGCGTCCATTCACGAGAGGCGCGACATAGAGGAGCGAGACAGGATGCTTCGGCTACACGGAAGACCTCAGCCACTTTTCGGTGTGGAGATGGGAATTTATGACATTCCAAGTAGAAGAAGTCTCCCACCAGATAATATCAGACAAACAGGCTCCCGTGGGCCCACCCCTCCCGCATATGGCTCTAGGGAGTTCCTCATGAGCACAGGTATCTTGGGCTATGGCATTAGAAGCTCACCTCTGTCCAGTTCTTCCACATCTTCTTTGACCCGTGGTCCTAGAACGTCCACATCGCCCCTCCAGACCAGTAGTAGCAGCAGCCTGCAGACCAAAGGCAGGACATCCTCTCCACTGCTTGGTCCAGCCGATAGACAGCCCCAGCCTCTACCCACCTTCACAGCCACCCTTCCCCGAAAGCCCTCCCTCTCCTCTGCCCCATCCTATGCCACATACGCCACAACCAAGCGCTCCTCGCTCTCATACGGCTCTGAGAAGGACTCTCCCACTGCAGGAACCCTTAAATGAAACTACTCTCTGTTTCTGCTGCGAGTGAATCATCTATGCAGTGTTCATTTCAATCCTCACAGCTTCCTAATACGTTGTAAATAAGTGGCCCATTTGGGGTTTTGCGTACGTAGGAGTGTGACAAACATCATAAGTGAAAGAATAAACTTTGCAAAATTGGTGCACATATGGGTTCAGCTCAAACTTGATTCTCAGGATAGACATGCCTCCCCTTACAGAGGGCGCTGTATAAACTACAAACCGGAAGAGCTAGCTACAAACTCTTTATAATTGTTTTGTACTTTTGTGATATGATGTACCACTTTACAAAACTGCATTATGTATTTGTCTTGCTTCTAAAAAC
Organism: Neogobius melanostomus; assembly: GCA_007210695.1. NCBI lineage: Eukaryota > Metazoa > Chordata > Actinopteri > Gobiiformes > Gobiidae > Neogobius > Neogobius melanostomus. Next base: position 1,602,633 of record VHKM01000221.1, on the reverse strand, counting down.
CCTGTTAAAGAATTTTGTAGTTGTTTATATGATTAATAAAATAATTTTGTAATTTTATTTGGTGTTGTTCTATATATACACCGTACTGAACAAAGTCGTCAGAAATGATCAAAATTACATCATTTTAAAAACTATATACTGTAATAGCCAAGTGCAGTGGTTCCTAACCTTTTGTGTTAAAAAGCAAAACTGGCTTTATTGGCCAAAAAATAAATAAAATCATATTTTGTCTTCTACCTGTCCATTGCAAATTGTCAGTGGTGGAAGAAGTACTCAGTATTCTTACTTAAGTAGAAGTGCAGCTACAGGACCAAAAATGTACTTAAGTAAAAGTATCTGATAATAGTATACGTATTACTTAATGTGCAGGATTAAAAAAAAAAATCATTTAAAATCAAACCAGGTCTAAACAAGTAAACCACTAATTCAGGTCAAAAACAAGAACTAAACCAGGTCTAAACAAAGTCTAAAGGAGTAAACCACTCAACCAAGTCTATGGGACCAAACCAGTTCATTGTAGAGAAGTCACTTTGAAATAAAAATACTTTTACCTTTTGCCCAATTAAACAATGTAGTGGAGTAGAAAGTACAGATACAGGCTCTAAAATTTATTGAAGTAAAAGTGAAAAGTATTCATCATAAAATTTACTTAAGTAAATTAATTTCCACCGCTGCAAATTGTTGCAATGCCACTGACCTGTGGGCAGTAACAACACCCTACCCTTTGTAAACGACGCCCTCTAGTGAGTACATATGGTAAAAGTTAAAGTGATACATCTTGTTACACTGCCACTGCAGCGCTGAGAGAAGTCAATTTTTTGCCACACAGCAACAGCTGAATGTACACAGCACACTCGACTGCTTAAGTGTTACTCCCTGTCAGAAGCGTCTAACAACATCACAGATCACATTAGTTGCCTGCTGGCTTTGAAGACAGTAGCACTGAATACTCAAAATTGTGTCAGCAGCAAATAAACAAGAAGCAATTTATTAAGCCCGAGCGCCATCAGTGCTGGCCAAGGGGCTCTCATGTCATGATCGCTTTTGCTGCGCGCTCTGCCTCCCCCAAATATACACCCACGCACTCCTCTCGTCGTGCACGTACACATACAGTGGGTTGCATAAGTATAGGCCCCCCTTTAACTTTTCGACATTTTGCCATGCTATGGACCATAAACATAAATATATTTAATTGACATTTTATGTGAAAGACACACACTAAATGACACACAATCATAAAGTGAAATTATATTTTACATGATTTTGAACTTTTTATATGAATAAAAACTGAAAAGTGTGATGTGCATAAGTACCGACCCCCCTTTCCTTTTAGTGCAACAAATTCCCTTCAGAAGTTGAATGAAGATTTCTGAATGATCACATGTTGATCCAATGACTAAATAGAGTCTACCTGTGTGTAATCTAATGTCAGTTCAAATATAGCTGCTCTGTGATGGTCTCAGAGGTCTGTTAAGAGACTATTGGGGAGCAGACAGCACCATGAAGAACATACCAGACAGCTCCGGGATAAAGTTATTGAGAAGTATAAAGCTGGGTTAGGTTATAAAACGATTTCCAAAATTTTTAACATCTCTCAAAGTACAGTTAAATACAACATCCAGGAATGGAAAGACTGTGGCTTCACTGCAAACCTACCAAGACTCTGCCATCCTCCTAACTGACTTCCTTACTGACCGAACAAGTTCGGTGCCCACAATGCCTTGTGGCTAATTCTGACATATTTACAGAAATGTTCATTAATATGCGCTGTCCCTGAAATAAATAAATGGCTTAATAAAATGTTTACGTCACATATATTAAGAGACATTTGTTCCAAACTTTGTTTTGCTGCTTTTGGCAGCTTCTGGTTTTGTACATAAGGTAGAACTTATTAAATTACACCTAAAGTGGCTGTAAAAACGCATTAAAATGTCCTCAGGCTTTACACTATGTATCACTTTAAAAAAAAAATCTAAAACAATGAAAATGTTAAAATAATCAAAAATATTACTAATTTATATTTTACCGTCCTCGTTCTACCCATGTAAAACCAAGGTCCACCTCTGGTCCACCCCAGTGAAAATTGTCACATTTCCAGACGCTCAATTGTTAGATAAGGATTATATTTACTTAAGTATTACGTTTTTTTTTCCATGGCCAAAAACGACAAAGGTGGTGATGCTTGTGCTCCACGTGAAATTCACTGGTAGATGGTTTCCATTTGTATAGCTTCACTGTTTCCGCCTCCACTGGCACTTTACATTCACAGTCACATACATGTGCACATGCACTATAGTCAAGGCATGTCACTGTTGTGTATTTCCAAACTTCCTTATGCAAAACTATTGATTAAACAATAAAGATACAATATGGGTTTGTTTCAATATATCTTTTGGTCAATGGAACGTGATATAAATAAATAAATAATATAAATATATATATATATATATATATATATATATAAAACCTCTTCCTCACCCACCGTAGGCGGTCTCTCTCTTTGCCTCCAAGCTCAGGTCTTCTACCAGAGGCCTGGGAGCTGCCTTCACCCTCCAGGCCTTCTCCAGCTCTTCTCTGAGCCCCTGATATTTCTCTAGTTTCTCGTGCTCCTTTTTCCTGATGTTGAAGTCGCTTGGTATTGCTATGTCAACCACCACGGCTTTCCTCTGCTCTTTGTCCACCACCACAATGTCCGGTTGGTTCGCCATTACCATTCTGTCCGTCTGTATCTGGAAGTCCCACAGGATCTTGGCTCGGTCATTCTCTACCACCTTTGGAGGTGTTTCCCACTTTGACCTTGGGGTTTCCAGCCCATACTCTGCACAGATGTTCCTGTACACTATGCCAGCCACTTGGTTATGGCGCTCCATGTAAGCTTTCCCTGCCAGCATCTTACACCCTGCAGTTATGTGCTGGATTGTCTCATTGGCCTCTTTCCACAGTCTACACCTGGGGTCTTGTCTGGTGTGATAGATCTGGGCCTCTATTGCTCGGGTGCTCATGGCCTGCTCCTGTGCAGTCATGATGAGCCTCTGTGCTGACCTTCAGGCCAGCTCTGTCTAGCCATTGGTAGGATTTCTTGATATCCGCCACTTCAGTTATGTTTCGGTGGTACATCCCGTGTAGGGGCTTGTCCTCCCATGACGGGACCTCCAGCACCTCATCTTCTGTTCCCCATTGTCTGAGACATTCACTGAGCACGTCATCTGTTGGAGCCTTGTCCTTGATGTACTTGTGGATCTTGGATGTTTCATCCTGGATAGTGGCTCTCACGCTCACTAGTCCTCGGCCTCCTTCCTTACGGCTAGTGTACAGTCTCAGGGTGCTGGATTTGGGATGGAACCCTCCATGCATGGTTAGGAGTTTTCGTGTCTTAACATCTGTGGTCTGTATCTCATCCTTTGGCCAGCTTATTATATATACAATAAGAAATATCTCTATATCTAAACAGAAAACAAGAGAGAAATAAAACCCCACAATAATGTGGGAGTGCACAAGGTGGAGCTTCATAACACGAAGAAGCATAAAGTCATCAGTGCTTGATTTGTAAATCAGTAGTTACAGGAACCTTTATGTGGGGAAAAAAACCCAAAGTTACAGTTTCTGGTTCAAATCCTGGCAGGGACACTGTCGTTGTATTCTTAGGAAAGGCACTTCACCCAGCTTATGTCTGTGTACAATGGTGTATGAATGAGAGTGTGAATAAGTGAGTGGTTCCTTGATATTAAAGCGCTTAAAATGCCTAAAAGGTGGAAAAGCGCGAATTGAGACCATTTGCCAATTTTGTCATTTTACTCACACAAATAATAAATAATGGGGGAACATGGCCCTCCAAATTGTTCACCAAATTAAGCACGTTTCGACATCAGCAGGTTTTATAACGTTTTGAGCACTTGACAGGGAGACAAGCTGAATTTGCCAGATTATTCATAGACAGTGCGTGTACAACTTTTTTGGGAATATGTCATAAATATGACAAACACAATTGCAAAAAATAAGAAAAGAAAGGGTTTTGGGTACGTTAAAAATTCACGTTCACAATTTGTTTTTTATTCCATAACTGATAATCCGATCTTAAAGCAGAATGAGCCCTATATTTAGGGTTGCCAAATCCTTCGGCTGAATCCAGTTTGGTAATAATTCTAGATTTTCAGAGATTTTCACCTGTCCCAATCTAAACATGCATGAATGAAACAAGATATGATGATGGGATAATATAACAAAAAACAATTCCAGTCACATCGTCACCTTTGCTGCGCTGACCTATTTACCCCATCTGTCGCTTGAGCATTGGAGGGTGTCTCAGCTTCTTCCTCTGGCCTCATTGATATGCCTGATCATCTGAGGCATCGCTGAACTGGCTGATTGTCATTTTCAGCTGCTGCGCCACTGATGCGTCTCACTTCCTCCCGGGGCGCCAGCAGTGCGTGATTAAGCACTCGCTGCAGTCACACTTGACAAGAAGGCACTGGATTAATGATAGTTTGACTTGTTACGTCCCACCAAAGGGGACACTTGACAATATTTACTTTATGTATAAAATCACTTTGAAGGGATACCAGGAAATGTTGGATGATTTATGACTGGCTTTAGTGTTGGAGCCTGCAAGTGGAGGGGAAAGGTAGTTTTTAGAAGGCCATATATGCTTTACTAAGGAGACATTATAACAGATCTTTTATAAAACTCTATAGCACGTTGCCATGGTAATCTATTGGAACTAATGTCCGTCTCTTCAATGATGATAAAGAAAAGTCTATTAGGGTGATTTTCTTTAAATTGATTTTACTGCGCAGTATCAACGTCTATGTTCAACCATACTAATGTGGATATATCTTGAAAAACAAATAAAAGTCAATAGTATTTTTACTTGAGCTATCAATTAATTAATTTTATTTATTTATTGGTTTATTTGGTCGGGACAGTGCATGTTAATGAACATACATGGGTCTCATGCATGTAAACACGCCACACCGGATTGTAGCCTTAGGCTAATTTCCCTCCGTCGTTCCCCATTCACACTTAATGAGAGTGTGAATGGGGGACAAGGATGAATGACATCCTGGCCTATTGTACATGTTTTTAGTGGTAGGGGAAACCGGAGTACCTGGAGGAAACCTACGCAGTCACGGGGAGAACATGCAAACTCCACACAGAAAGGCCCCGTCCAGGTGGGAATCGAACCCAGGACCTTCTAGCTGTGAAGCACGAGCGCTAACCACTGTGCTACCGTGCCTATACCTGTAGTACAGGCCTACAATTTTCATGTTTCATTGAAATTATGTCCTGACAAAGACCGGTAGACTTATCTGTGTTATCAAGACACCATTATTACAACTGTATTTGAATTTGTAAACTGTAATATTATTATTTCTTGTTAGAATTTGGCTAATCAATTGCAAGATGGCGGCCACATTTGCCAGGGCAACGATTGCAGGTTTGTTTTATGAAACAAGTAATATTCCATACATTAGTCTGTCTCCTTTTGACGTCCTCAAAATGCCTGCCCCACTCCTGCTAATGCCATAAGGTGCTTTAGTGTGTTTTTAAAATTCAGACTCCAATTTGCAGTTTTTATATTTGCCTATTTAAATGCAGTGAGCTCATCCAAATATCGAGTTGTAGCAAGTCAATTATCAATTCTTAGGCCAAAAGCATTTTAAACCTTACCATAATGTACGAGATCATATGTGGGGTTGTCGTCATAAATATGCACACGAAGTCATCTTCACCTAACTTTGTTTATTAGTAATAAGTAAATAAAATGAAAATGAAAAGCTTGGCATTTCCATTGTGAAGTCCAAATGTTGACCTTTGCTGGTATTTCCATGATTATGCACAGCGTGCTATCTGAAATACCTATGAGCATGGACTCAGCGCTCTGCTACTGCTGGGAAGCCCATGATTTCTGAAGGATTTTGTCTTAAATAAATGACATGAACCTCTATTTCTGGAGTCACGCATTGAAGAGCAGAAATTATTGGGGGAAAAATGCACAGGCGTAGCAGCAGCAAACAACATCAGCAAAAACATGAGGAAGGTTCCACATAGAGGCAAAGTGTGACTGTATCTGAATGAGGTCTATGCCCTTTATAGATGATCAAACGTTTATTATGGATCATGGTAATGTGTAAATATAATGGGCAATGATAGTTACTGCATATTACTCAATATAATATGTTTATGTTTATGTTTATTGAAAGGATCCCCATTAGCGCAGCCAAACTGTCGCTATTCTTCCTGGGGTCCAACATTTAATTAAAACGACAATATACATATAACGTATAAAAACATAGTACCAAATCGACTGAAATGATTTCATATCAGATTGTACTTAATTTCCAGGTTCAGGATACAAAGATCTACACAGCATTAATCTCATCCTCATCCATTTACTATTTTGCCTTTTCATGCAGTTTGCACACATAGTTACAGTGCACTATAGACCACAGTCCACCACAATCATAAATCTATTTGGCTTTTTTAAACTGACTTTTTACTATTTTCATGATTTTAAATTTAGTGCTGTCCAGCTAATACATTTTTTTTAATTCTTAGTTTTAATGTATTTGTTTTACCTTCCAAGGTTATTGTTTCTGGTAATTTATTCCATGCACACATCGCTCTGTAACAGAATGTTCTTTTCATGCTGTTTGATTGCACTTTTGGAATAATAAATTTGTTAGCAGTGTCATGTCTGGTGTTATAATTATGTGTATCAGAACTGAATGACAGATTATTCAATAGTATTTGAGGGCCCGATTAGGTTCATTAGGTCTTCAAATTAATATTGTAGCTATTGTTCCTATAGACAGACCTTAATGTTAGTTTTTCGTACCTGACGGTTTCGGCTACAACTGTGGCCTTCCTCAGAGGTTGTCATGTGATGTCATCACATCACGTGATGTCATCACATCACGTGACAACCTCTGAGGAAGGCCACAGTTGTAGCCGAAACCGTCAGGTACGAAAAACTAACATTAAGGTCTGTCTATAGGAACAATAGCTACAGTATTTGAGGGCGTTTATTAGTTATAATGTTTTTTAGGAGTGATAATAGTGAATAGAGTATTCATTCCTGCACTGATAACCAGTTTAGTTTATTTAGCATTACTTTAGAGCTGGTTTCATACTCGCAGCCTAAAACTATACGAGCTGCTTGATTCTGTAGGATTTTCAGCCTCTTTAAAACTTCTTTTGTAGCGTTAGACCAAACTGTAGGGCAGTAGTCCACATATGAAAGGGCCAGCGCTTGTGTAATTTGTTTAATTGCTTTCAATGTCAAAGCGTATTTGTGCCTTTTTATCATTGAAATTGCTCGAGCTATTTTGGTACACATAATTTCTACATGGTTAGCCCATGTTAGTTTACAGTCAACTATAACACCCAACAGCTTTGTCTCATATACTTGTTTAATTTGCACTCTGTCTATAAATATTTGTAATTCTGCATTACATTTCATATTCTTATTTGATCACACTACCATTACCACAGTTTTAGCTGTATTGAATACCAATTGGTTGTTATTGATCCAATTTTTAACTTCACTGAGTTCCTCATCCAGGATCATTTTTAATTCTTGGATCGTATGTGCTGATGAGTAAAGTGTTGAATCATCTGTGTACAAAATGACTTTAGCTTTATTAAGAACCAATGGCATCTCATTAGTGTAAATATTATAGAGCAGGGGTCCAAGGCAGCTGCCCTGAGGGACTCCACATTTTACAGATTTTGCTGTTGAGTAACCGTAAAAAATACAGACTAGATTCTATTGTTTAAATAGCTTTTAAACCATGTTACAGATTACTTCTCAAAACCATAACTCTCCAGCTTTTCCAAGAGTAATTTATGGTTGAGTACATCACATGCCGCAGAGTAATCTAGCATTATTGTTCTCACAGTTTTCTTATTTTCCATTTCCTTTAACCAGTCGTCAGTAATTTGGGTTAGAGCTGTACCAGTGGAGTGCCCTTGTTTGTAGGCATGTTGATGATTGGTCAGCAAATTGTTTTTATGGACAATGAAGTCAATAAATGCAATACAAGGCACTCAGCTGGAGGTCCTTAGAAGATTTCAAGATTGTATTTAATATAATTTTTAATGGCGTTTCATGTGCCAACAGCCAGATGCAGGGTGCACGGACCGGACGGTCAAGGCACCTACCAGCAATGGCTTCCTCCGTGGCGTTCTTCCATGAACCCCATTCTTGTTCAATGTTTTACGTATTGTAGATGTGTGAACAGAGATGAGGACATGTGCCAGGGATTTCTGTAAGTCTTTAGCTGAGCTCTTGCCTGTATAATAACTGCTGTTTGGGGGCTAACTAGTCCCTCTTTGTTAACTTCCATGTTCTTGCCATGTCTTTATCAATACACCCATGATCCACGTCAGGGTCCTGTCCACTTCTGGTCATTTGCCGGGTGCCGGAAGTAAAAATCCCATTCATAATTTGCATTGACTTAGAAATGGTCAAATATTAAGAGTTTAAAAGTACAACACAAGCTAATCAGCCGTGTTCAAACATTTACTCAATACTTTAAATAGCAAGCCTATTAGAGAGAACCAAAAAGAAAATTCGTAGCAGGACTAATTCATACATTGACAAAAAAAAATGCCATTTTTGTTCTCAATAAATAATTTGTAGGGTAACCACATTTACTTTTCACATTGAGTCATGTATCCAATTGTTTGTGGGTCAGCCTTCGACTGCAGCTCTGTCAGTCCATTATTCGAATGTCAGCCTTTTCTTTAGAAATAAACTTGTTTAAAAAAAGTGCCTCAAATGCACCATCTAAAGCACACACAAACAATGTCCTTGGTGGCATCTGCAAATAATTCATGAAAAAAGCTGCTGTGTTATTCATTTTTTAATAGATTATTTTCTGCTCAGTATATTAGAAAAAAGAAAACTTGCAACGAAGTATGGAAGGTATGTGAGGGTGATAATGTTCAAAAGTTCCCTCTGGCACACAATGACAGTCACTTGAATGCAAAGTGCACATACACCTTGGAGCGGAAAAGCTTTGTAACTTGCTGACTTTACACAGAAAATGTGCTGTTAGATTAGATTACATGTCCATCTTAATAATGGATAGAACCTTCCATTCCTATTTTCCTATTTTCCTTTTTCAGCTTGCACCTGCTATTTGGTACCTGTCTTGATAAATGACCCAATAGTTTTTTTCTAGTTTTATTTTCATGATATATCTATATTTTTAAATATATCTATATTATACAAAACATAGATTCAATAATAATAATAATAATAATAATAATAATATAAAAATAACCAAATAAATAAATATAAAAATAATAAATAAGTAAATCTACTCTACATATTCACACTTTTGCTTGCTTAAATTTGTCGAAGTACTTCAGAAACGGATCCCATATCAAACGAAAATCGTTCCCTTTTAGTTAAAATTCAATTTTTTCCAATTGAACCTGCTTCATTTCATCATTGAACAAATTAATACACCACATTCCAAATGATTATGCAAATTGTATTCCGTGTCATAAAGGTTAAAAAAAAGTTTTTCAATGAAACTCATGGATGGTGTGTCTCAGGGCTCTTTGAATCACTGACGCAAATCTCAGACACTTGTGATGATTAGTTGTCAGGTAAACCCAGTTAAGGGAAAAGCTACTGAAAAAGGACGTTCCACATTATTAAGCAGACCACCATTTTCAAGCAATATGGGGAAGAAAAAGGATCCCTCTGCTGATGAAAAGCATGAAATAGTTGAAAGCCTTGGACAAGGTACGAAAACCTTCGATATTTCATGAAAGATCAAGCATGATCATTGTACTGTTAAGAGATTTGTGGCTGATTCAGAGCACACACGGGTTTGTACAGATAAAGGCACAATGAGGACGGTTTCTGCCAGACAAATACATCAGATTAATAGAACAGCTGTTCCAAAGCAGCAAATAGGTATTTTGCTCCCGAACATCAAGGTGTAGGACCCTCCAGAGGCTTGCAGTTGTGCATAAACCGTCTATCCGGCCTCCCCTAAACTGTTCATTGAATGCTCATGAGCAGAAACAGCTGCAGTGGGCCCAGAAATACATGAAGACTCATTTTCAAACAGTCTTGTTCACTGATGAGTGCCGTGTAACCCTGGATGGTCAGATGGATGGAGTAGTGGATGGTTGGTGAATGGCCCCCATGTCCCAACAAGGCTGTGACATTAGCAAGGAGGGGCGGAGTCATGATTTGGGCCGGAATCATGGGGAGAGAGCTGGTCGGCCCCTTTAGGCTCCCTGAAGGTGTGAAAATGAAGAACCATGCTTTGTGTGGCATTATCAGTTTTACTGAAATGGCATGGCAAGGCAAGTTTATTTGTATGGCACATTTCATGTACATGTACAACTCAATGTGCCTCACAGGAATACCAGACGCCCAAACACAATAAAAATGCAATAAAAAGCATTAAAAACACAATAAAATTACATTAATAAATTACATTAAAAATGACATTAAAAATATGTATATCTATATATTAAAATTCGTTAAAATACAATGAATTGCCATAGGCAGCAGTAAAAAGGTGTCCTTTCAGCCTCAGAGTTGAGGCCTGTTTCACATCTTCACAGAGACTGTTCCTGACTTTTGCTGTGTGGAACTGAAACGCAGCCTCACCGTGTTTGGTGGTGACACTGGGAACCACCAGGAGACCCCTCCCTGAAGTTCTCAAGACCCGAGGTGGTTCATACGGCTGTAATATGTCCGAGATGTACTTTGGTGCTAAACCATGAAGAGACTTATACACAAGCTGAGCTATTTTAAAGTCTATTCTCTGAGTGACAAGAAGCCAGTACAGAGACCGGAGCACTGGACTAATATGATCGTATTTCCTGGTTTTGGAATTGTATTTTATATAATGAAATTAAACGATTATGTTAAATATTGAAACGGACAGCAGATGGCGCTAGCATTTATATAGTATAAAAGTCACCCTGGTTCACACGCACTTCCTCTGTCTCCTCACTGGCGTCTTATGGCTGGTTGGGCTGTGCCCAGGCTATGCGAGTTGTTCTACGGGTCCAGGTAGCTATCGTTCATTCATTCCTTCTCTTAGATATTGGTGTAGCTACTAACATAGGTTTAATTTTAGCGTCGCGGGTGGTTAAGAGCCTCAACGCGCACCACTCCATGGCGTCCTTGGTGTGTTTGGTCCGGGGTCTGCTGGGGCCCTCGCGTAACCGGGGGCTATCGAAGCACCACGCCGGCCGAGTAGAGCTAGATGTGGGCGTGCGATGGTAAATTGCCTCGCCTCATGGTTAGCCTTTGTTTTACAAGAACTGCTCCTTAGCTAACCTTTGTATTTACTTTAAAGGTAGAGCCAATCACTGCTGTCTTGTTTCCCCTTTTTGTTTTTTGTTTCCGTTTTGTTGACCTGCTCCTGGGCATTTTGTGAGTCCAACTAAATGTGTATCAACTGTATTCAATCAAATGTTACTAACGCTGTGAAATGAAATGTCAACTAAAGTATGAAGTACAAACAGAAAGATAAAAGTAAAACATAGAAATAAATGATATTTCTATCATGCAGAAACTCTCCAAAGGCCTGCTCACTGGCCTTTCTAAACGAGCTGTTAGAGCTGCAGTACATCCAGAACGCTGCTGCTCGAGTCCTGACAAGAACCAGGAAATACGACCATATTAGTCCAGTGCTCCGGTCTCTGCACTGGCTTCCTGTCACTCAGAGAATAGAATTTAAAACAGCTCTGCTTGTGTACAAGTCTTTTCATGGTTTAGCACCAAAGTACATCGCTGACATGTTAGAGCCGTATGAACCATCTCGGGCCCTGAGAACTTCAGGGAGGGGTCTCCTGGTGGTTCCCAGAGTCAATAATAAACACGGTGAGGCTGCGTTTCAGTTTCATGCAGTTAAAATCTGGAACAGTCTTCATGAGGATGTGAGACAGGCCTCAACTCTGACAATGTTCAAATCGAGGCTGAAAACAGCTCTTTTTACCCGTGCATATGAAAACTGAAAGTATTTTATCTGCACTCTTGCCTTTTACTGTAACTGATTAACTTTATGTTGATGTTTTATTGATTGATTTGATCTGTTTTCTTGTAATTTTATGCAACTGTGAAGCACTTTGAATTGCCTTGTGTATGAATTGTGCTCTACAAATAAACTTGCCTTGCCTATATGTGAAAGGAACATGCTGCCTCTGTCCTTATGGGTCGAACCTGTGTGCCTTCAAGCACATCTATTCATTTTCCAGTTTACTGGATGGCGTTGTCATGGCTTTTTATTTTATTTAATGCAACACCACTCGTATTGTCACATTTGCCTAACAAAATCATCTTCATAAATGACAACGCACCATGTCATACTGTAAAGAATACCTCTGCATCATTGGCTGCTATGGGCATAACAGTAGAGAAACTCATTACGTGGACCCCATCCTACCCTGACCTCAACCCTATTGAGAACCTCTGGAGCCTCAAGCAACACATCTATTAGGGTGGGAGGCAGTTTTCATCCAAACAGCAGCTCTGGGAGGCTATTCTGACATCCTGCAAAGAAATCCAAGCAGAAACTCTCCAAAAACTCACAAGTTTAATGGATTTAACAATTTTGAAGCTGCTATCAAATAAGGGCTCCTATATAACTTGACCTGTTAAGATGTTTTTGATTTAAATAGCTTTTGATTTCAGTAAATATGGCCTCCCAATGCTACATATTCAACAAATTACCATTTTCAGTTAATTACAACCTTTATTGAAACTATGAGTTGCATAATAATTTTGAACAGTAGATTTTAAGTTGTTAACAGTATTTTTTTCAAAAATAAATATAGTAATCACTGGGAGGTTTTTTCAATCACATTCATATAATCCTCTAACAGTTAACGGCTTGAAAATTATGCTGACTGTCATTTGAGTTGATAATTTAGAAAATCAGAGAAAAATGTCATTTTTGCATAATAATTTGGAACGCAAATTTTGTACAATTTTTTAGATAGCCCCCCGGTGCTATCTAGAAGACTGATCCTACTAAATTGGAATTTAAAAACCTCCAACCTATACACACAATGTGGAACTTGTTCCACATTGTGTGTATAGCCAATAAGCTACTTGAATACTCAAATGTAAAGTATTTCCAAAATGCTTATTTAATTTTGAAGAATGGCTTGGAATCAAAAAGGTGACAGGTTTAGGTGTCCCCAGCCAAGCAGTTGTAGTTTGTGACAAAAGCAGAAGTGTAATGTGTTGCGCTGGAGGCTCCACTTAGTGGATGGACTGCATAATGAATGAAGAATGGAGGTCAGTGCTCCATGCTAATGTCCCACAGTTAAAGGCAGTTCAGTGAGAGTGACGGAGCCTGAAGTCCACAGACACTGACTGGAGTGAGGACGACAGGGGCATACAGAGCAGAACAGACAATCAGACACTTCTCTACACCGCTCACTCTTTGACTTACTCATGTATGCATACAACTATAAAAGCTTTCCATGGGACCTTTTCAATGGTTCTCAACATAAAATTGTAGAAAGTAAGAGTGTGAAAAACAAAGATACTGCCAATCATTGAGCCATCACTGGGTCAAAAAATGTATCTCCTAACAGTTATGTGAATCTTTTGTTGTTTTAATTACTGACCTTCAATGACAACTTGTTGTGTTTCGAAGAGCATCACATCATAAACACAACGGATGCACAAAAAGTTTTTTACTTTTTGTGCATCCGTTGTGTTTATGATGTGATAATTTTAAATAAATATATATATATATATATACAGTGCCTTGCGAAAGTATTCGGCCCCCTTGAACTTTTCAACCTTTTGCCACATTTCAGGCATCAAACATAAAGATATAAAACTGTAATTTTTTGTGAAGAATCAACAACAAGTGGGACACAATCATGAAGTGGAACGAAATTTATTGGACTTTTTTAACAAATAAAAAACTGAAAAATTGGGCGTGCAAAATTATTCAGCCCCTTTACTTTCAGTGCAGCAAACTCTCTCCAGAAGTTCAGTGAGGATCTCTGAATGATCCAATGTTGACCTAAATGACTAATGATGATAAATAGAATCCACCTGTGTGTAAGCAAGTCTCCGTATAAATGCACCTGCTCTGTGATAGTCTCAGAGGTCAGTTTAAAGCGCAGAGAGCATCATGAAGAACAAGGAACACACCAGGCAGGTCCGAGATACTGTTGTGGAGAAGTTTAAAGCCGGATTTGGATACAAAAAGATTTCCCAAGCTTTAAACATCCCAAGGAGCACTGTGCAAGCGATAATATTGAAATGGAAGGAGTATCAGACCACTGCAAATCTACAAAGACCCGGCCGTCCCTCTAAACTTTCAGCTCATACAAGGAGTAAACTGATCAGAGATGCTGCCAAGAGGCCCATGATCACTCTGGATGAACTGCAGAAATGTACAGCTGAGGTGGGAGACTCTGTCCATAGGACAACAATCAGTCGTATACTGCACAACTCTGGCCTTTATGGAAGAGTGGCAAGAAGAAAGCCATTTCTTAAAGATATCCATAAAAAGTGTCGTTTAAAGTTTGCCACAAGCCACCTGGGAGACACACCAAACATGTGGAAGAAGGTGCTCTGGTCAGATGAAACCAAAATCGAACTTTTTGGCAACAATGCAAAACGTTATGTTTGGCGTAAAAGCAACACAGCTCATCACCCTGAACACACCATCCCCACTGTCAAACATGGTGGTGGCAGCATCATGGTTTGGGCCTGCTTTTCTTCAGCAGGGACAGGGAAGATGGTTAAAATTGATGGGAAGATGGATGGAGCCAAATACAGGACCATTCTGGAAGAAAACCTGATGGAGTCTGCAAAAGACCTGAGACTGGGACGGAGATTTGTCTTCCAACAAGACAATGATCCAAAACATAAAGCAAAATCTACAATGGAGTGGTTCACAAATAAACATATCCAGGTGTTAGAATGGCCAAGTCAAAGTCCAGACCTGAATCCAATCGAGAATCTGTGGAAAGAACTGAAAACTGCTGTTCACAAACACTGTCCATCCAACTTCACTGAGCTCGAGCTGTTTGCAAGGAGGAATGGGCAAATATTTCAGTCTCTCAATGTGCAAAACTGATAGAGACATACCCCAAGCGACTTACAGCAGTAATCGCAGCAAAAGGTGGCGCTACAAAGTATTAACTTAAGGGGGCTGAATAATTTTGCACGCCCAATTTTTCAGTTTTTTATTTGTTAAAAATGTTTGAAATATCCAATAAATTTCGTTCCACTTCATGATTGTGTCCCACTTGTTGTTGATTCTTCACAAAAAATTACAGTTTTATATCTTTATGTTTGAAGCCTGAAATGTGGCAAAAGGTCGAAAAGTTCAAGGGGGCCGAATACTTTCGCAAGGCACTGTATATACATGCGTTGATAAGAAACTAACCAAGCGACTTAGATAGCCTACAGCAGGTGTGACAGTGCAGGTGGCAGTGGTGCATTGTGGGAGCATGGGATGTGGAGCAGGACACGAGAACAGCTGGGCCAGAGTGGGGCAGGCACAAACAGAGGATGAAGCGATGTCAACACAGTAGCCTTTTCTGGATCACTGTGTTGACACGAAGGCTGGGGAACACAGTGTAAATGTAATGAGCAGCAGTTCACATGGACGAGAGAGGTTTGCAACAAACTCCTGCTCCACAAAAAACCCTGTTGTTTACAAACAGATCATGAGACACCAACACCGCTAAACCATAAAGCAGGCTATAGATGTGTATTCTCATTAGATACAAATTGTACATAAACTTGAACTATAAACAGAAACTAAACTGAGTGGGTATGTAAGTGAAATCATGAAAAGTAATGTGAATTAACTTGAAAAAGTATTTATTGCTAACCCAGTGCTATAATTTTGTGACATTAACTTGATTTTTCTGTGATAATATATTCCGTGATTTAATTGTAGTTGTGAATGAAACTGAGAAGTTTAGACCCTGTTATACTCAAAAAATAAGAAAAGAATTGTAAATTGTGTCTCAAATCACTTAACTTAAAGAAATAGGCGTAGACGAGTTGATGCGTAACTGTCTGGTCTTTGTGCGTGCGCTCAGTCACGCAAATGTTCTTAGCGTTTAGCCTCTCCCAGCATAGGTATAGCGCCAAACTGGGGTAAAGTTAGAAGCTACCAAGCTGTAAATACAGTTATGTGAAAAGTTACACGATCCAAGTCTAGTTACACATAATCAAATATGTCAATTTTCTAAGCGGATAAAAAGGGGAACTATATTGTGAGGCGTAATGACATAGGAGCACTTCGACGTCCGTGCAGTAATATCTCACTTTACTGCGTGGACATCAAAGTGCTCGTAAGGTGTTATTACGCCTTACATATATAGCACCCCTTAGAAAATTGACATGTTTGATTTTGTGTAACTACACTTGGATCGTGTAACTTTTCACGTAACTGTATTTAAATAGGCAAAACGTGGAACAGCTTGGTAGCTTCTAACTTCACCCCAGTTTTGGAGCATCAACTCGTCTAATCTCAGGTAAGAACAAATCTCATATGTAAAAACGGTGGCCTATTCCTTTAATGGTTTATAATTGTATTGTGCTTTACAAGCCTGTATAACCAAGGGTCTCAAAGCGTTACACTGTAGTTATTATTCATTCACGCCATACTCGGTGGTAGTAAGCTACATTACTGTTGTAGCCACAGCTGCCCTGGGGTGGACTGATGGAAGCGAGACGACCGGCCCTCCGACCACCACCAACCACTCACTCCGGCCGGGGATCGAACCAGGGACGTTTTAGCTGTGAAGCACGAACGCTAACTGCTGTACCACCAAGTGCATTATCAGGTTCTTGCCCATACTTAATTTTGAGCCTTTTCTGAATGCACTTTCCAAATGCTCCACTGCAGATGGCTTCCAGTGACCCAGCACTATTAAAACACTTACTGTTGATATTTTAATGGAACCCACGTTTTTCAAGAGGAGAGATGAAACAGTGGGATTTCTGTGGACTCTCGTAATCATTTTGGTAAGTGGAGCCAGTTTTATAAGTCAGTGAATTTTGAAGTGAGCAGACTGCTTCCTGAATATATCTCTTTGATTCAACAAGAGAAGGATCAAAGATTTCTTAATTAAAACGGGGTTTTTTGAAATGGTATCTTCACTCTCCATTCTTTTCTTTTGAACTGAAGTCATATCGCACAGGTCCATACAAGAGTCGATTACCTGTGTTATATCCAAGTTGGAGCGCTGGACAGTTTTTACAACACTTGCCGGACTGATGATTGGACTTGGCCAAACGTATAGCCCAAAGAAATCCCGCAGTGTCCGGTTAGACTTTGTAAATGCTTTCAGCTCAATGATATCGAAGGCTATACTCTCAAACCAGCGAGACACTCAGAAGACAGCTGATAGAGGGGTGAGCTCACTGGATTACTGCACACCATTTTTCACAATGATTAACGCTTCTCACTAATGCTGCTCCTTTAAGAAGAGGAGATGCCTTTCCCCCCAGAGTACATTGTAAAAGCAGCAATTTGTAAAAAAGGTGAGGCTGCTGTGTTTGTCTACGACAGTCGACTTATAATCGATTACACACTGTTGCTGCACTGGGATTTGGTGTTGCTTTGAATGTGTAAAACATGCATAGAAATTCAAAACCTTCCCCCTAAAGAAACACTTATTACGTATGTGTATTACACGCAGCAGCATGCATATGGGGCACATTATACTCCCTGGTCCCCTGTTGCTCATCGAAGGAATATTAGTTCAGGTTATTGTGGGGTCGGGATGTGCATTGTCTGGATCGTAGTCAGAAACAAAGAGTCAGGTTTAAACTACTTCATTGTATGTCTCGTCTTTACCCACAGGACACAAAGAGCCAAAAGATAAAGCAAATCGTAGACAACAGCTGGAGATTCAGTTTCAGCGAATTAGACTAATTGGCAACCGTCTTGTCTATGAAGGGAGTATTTAAAAAGCCTGAGTCGGAAATGGGAAAGCGTTGAAACACAAAGAAAACTTGTCAAGATTAGGAGCTTCTCTGCGTCACAGTTTGAATAAGCTCAAGTCAAAATTGAAGCAATAAACAATGGGCCAAAACCACATACATGCAATATACAATTAAATAACACAATTAGTAAAAAGGCCTATATTATTCCATATCATGCTCACAAATGGATTGCACCGCAAATATTAGTAGTGGTCCAAACGTATTCCTAACTTTCCTAACATATTTACAGCATCCCACGTCTTCACAGGGACAAGTTTATAGACACATTTTACCACTTGCAGGGTCACTTTTCAGGGTCACTGTCACAGAAATGGTAGAAAACTAGCCTGCCGCTTCATAAAATTGGTACAAATGCTTTATAATTAGATGATAGTATTTGGACACAAATGTCTGAGTTTACAATACACTTTCGGATGACAGAACAAAAGTATAGTACAGTGCCTTTAAATAAGCCGAAAAAGCTGAAAATATGATAAAACCAACCCGATAACAATCATTTTAACAGACTCAAGTTACTTTACATTTCCTGTAGGCCTATATGAATATTAAAATAAATGTTTTGTGGGAAAGGATTGCGACCCACTGGTGGAGCTGACCAGTGCAGGACACCACACTCTGAGACAAGGACAAACCCAGGAGGCGCTGCAGGATCAGAGGAGACTGAAGGCAGCCAGCCAGGTTTCCGATGGGTGCTACGGGTTCCTCTACCTCCAAAAACATGCTGGTCAGTTTGACCCACAGTGGAGGCACGGCTCAGCAGGTCAGGACTAACACCTGAACACAATTTCATTGTACAGTTGTACAATGACAAATACAGCTCTTACTTACTTACTTATGCTTTTGTTCCTGACCCACCAGTTGAGAACCACTGATGTAAAGCATGTACATTGATTTGCTAGAAGTTATACAAGTTTCTTGTAGTGACAGTTTAAAGTGCATTGTATGCGTCTTAGAGTCTGAGAAGGAGGACAATATGGATGATGGTTTACACATGAAGAAAACTGGATTTATAGCTGTTATACTTGGATCTCCTACCAACAAGCTGCATCTATCCCTGCCTCTTGTCTCCTGGCACAAATGAGACCAAACTAGTGTACACCAGCTGCACCTTGCTTGTGCCTGCCCATAGTGTGTGTATGGGGCAGGCAAAGTGAGGGAGATTGCGGCTCTGCGCTTACCTAAGCCTGCTCCCCATTGCACGGCAGCACACATGTGTTGATTCAGCACCTTGCTAATAGCGTGCACATTAACTGCAGCGCAGATCACAGCAGCGGTGCAAGGGGAGCGTTGCTAATCAGAGCGAGCACCATTCACCCTCCTCCCTCCCTTTCCTGAAGCATGTTATATACTGTATGTGAAGTGGCAAATGCATAGCTTTTGCTGTTTGTATTGGAGGGAATTGCAAGGAAAATTGAGTAGCGAAAGAGAGAGAGAGGAGAGAGAAAGGGGGAGGTGGGAGAGAAAGAGTGAGAGAGGGGAGAGGAAAGGAACGAACGTGCTGGCATAGAGCACAGAGGAAGGATGGCTGCACATGTTTGAAGTGCCTGTGATGCTCTAAGGGAAAAAGGGAGAAGAAGGACAGGCAGAAGCTTGATCTCAGCAGGAGACGCATTTTGTTCCTCATTTGTTTGGAAGATAAGAAAATTTGGCAATGCCTGCCGAAGTGAAAGAGGTGAGTGTGCTGCTGTGGAATGGCTCTATTTGCTGTCAGTGTACCCTCCCTCTTTTTTTGTATCCTGCAGGGTTTTTTTTTCTTAATGCGGAGAAGCATATTGTCACAGTTTGTCATGCATTGTGGCTATGTCATGATGAATGAAATGGGAATCAGTCACCCCAACTCCTCTCCCCCTCTCTGCTGTTTCGGTGCAGTCTCCTTGTGTGTGTGCTCACAGGGGCATGGTGCTAACAGCTTCATCAAGTCAAAGCATGTTCTACAGAGTCTGTAAAAGGTAGTGGTGAGGATACATGGAAGAGTCAAGGGATAATCTGTGGTTGCTTTGTGCAAGAGGTTGTCCCTCTAGGGGAAAGCTGCACACACTGTTAGTGTATTGCCATGATGTATCATGGACAGACATTAAATCTGACCATGCAGCATTTAACTATTTGAGGAGCAGAGTGCAAAAAGGGAGGCTCCTCCAAAAAAGAAAGAAAAGAAAACAGTAACAAAACAAAACACTAAGCAATTGCATAATTTTTTTGGTAAACTATTGGAGTGGTAGGCTATTTTTCCTGGATTGTTTAGGGAAGCAATTGCATCATTTTAATCAATGTGCATTTCACTGCTGTCTGAACGCGTATCATCTTTTAGTATTATCAACTTACCATGTGCAAAGATGTAAGGTACAATTTAGGAGGTATCAACAAGGGCAACAGCTGGAGTGAAACTTATGCAAAGTCAATAGGCAATGTGCTGCATGCAGGTGATTAGCTTTGGAAATAAATTAACAACAACAAACAAACAAAGAGAGGGCTGTCAGGGAAGCCACCACAAAAACAAAAATTGCTGGTCTCGGCTTCAAATGTTTAGATCTGTTTATGCAAAGCTATCAATGCAAATTGTTTGGCTGTCTTGGACTATTCCTCGTGTGAATCTGCAATCATGGCTGGGAGCAAATTCTGGTTGAGTAGACAGAGCGGGGCAGATGAGCAGTGACAAAGTTGTGACTAATGTTTTCTGACATCACTGAACTGATGTCATGTTTTATTACACAGCGGATGCACAACTTGCCTAAACCCAGATTCTTGAGATAAGGACAAAATCACTGTTAAAGTCAATTTAACTTCAACTTTAAGGGCCCGGCAGAGATATTAATTTAATTACAACTGAATACTTCCATGCCTCCAGAATTCCCATCAACTGCTTTTTCTTTTCTTGATTATATCAAGTTTGAGTCATGACTGCATGTACTGTAAGATATAAGAATTAATTTTACTACAAGACATGATTTAGAAACTGAAAAGGGACTTCATGACACACTCCTGGTGGAATATAGAGGCAAGATCCACTACTTCTTACGACCTAAAGCTAAACGATACCGGGTCTTATCCATGACTCTTAAACAACAAAAGTCAAAATGCTGGTATCAATAGAAGATATGCAACATCACCTGGAATAAAGTTAACAATACAATTTTTGTCACTGTCACAGTTAAATGTGACTGAGTCTAGCAAACAGAGACAACCAAAACGCTAATATAACTGTGCAAATTAGAGAGCATGAATTCGAAACAAAGCAGCAAAAGATGAGAAAAACTGTGGAAAAACTATCAAGTCAGTCGATATCCTTGCGCTTGGAGACAGAGCCATATCTAATATAAACATGAACAGAATAGTTACAAGCAGCTTTCCAAGTGCCATAGTCTCTGACATCACAAACTACTACCTGAGGAACTGGCAAAACACCAATAGGTATATAATGTTGATCTTTATGATTTTAACTGTAACATGGCTTGACAAAAGCACTGGTAAAGCAGTTCTGATTGAGCGTAGTCCATCTCACTTCAACTTTGTGTCTGAAACACTCAACAAACAGAGGGGTAGGGGTTGTCCCATATTCAGAGGCAATAAACCAAAATGGAGATAAAACAATCTTCCATACTCTATAGTATGGTCTGTATAGAGTCTATACAGACCATCACATAATTGTTTTATTGAATGTTTTGCTTAATTACTTTTAGTTGTGGGCACTGAATTTGATTGTTTAGTGATTACAGGAGAGTGCTGTGCTCTAAATGAAATTGATACTGCTTTATCTGATAATTTTTGTGTCTTCTTTGTTCTGTTAGTTACACCTAAACCAGTAGTTGGGCCTGCAGCTATTGAAAGACAGATAGAGAAGGGGCACAGTTTGTGGAAACCAACAAACAACCTTCAGCTGCATTGTGTGATTTTAAGAATTACCTTGACTTGCACACATGAATGAATTAATGCTTAAAGCCTTAACTTGAAGTAAAGGCCTCTCTTCCCTTTTTAAATCTTATTGCAATAAATTACTTTTTCATATTGCTTTTTATTTAGGGATGCCATTAGGGTTACGGGTTAAGGTTAAAGTTTGGGTTAGGATTACATTTAAGGTAGGCCATGAATAAGCATAATATTCATGGGCTATTAGCATGGTAGTTGGTAATGAGCAGCTTATTAATATCTTTACAAGTATATTATTCATGGCCTATTAATTACTAATGCTTATTAATACCTTATTAATACTTAATGAGCACTCCTTCATATTTTTCGCAATACACTGTACAATGCAGGAATTTACTCCAAACATATGGTCTTTACAAAAGCATAGTCTGTTGTTATTGTG
Source organism: Neogobius melanostomus (assembly GCA_007210695.1). NCBI lineage: Eukaryota > Metazoa > Chordata > Actinopteri > Gobiiformes > Gobiidae > Neogobius > Neogobius melanostomus. The sequence continues at coordinate 1,580,347 of VHKM01000221.1, read as the reverse complement.
ACACCATACCCATCTGAAAACACTTCAAGCTGGAGCTCACATGGCTTTAGCTTCCAAGCTCAATAATAGCTCAATTCAAAACAATAATCTAGGACTTTCTGCTATATTAATAATCAATAATGCATTAGTCTTATAAAGCACTTTTCCAGACGCTCAAAGTCACATTACACACACACTACATTCACTCAGGCTTCCCATGGTGTTCCCCATCGGTCTCCCATCCAAATACCAACCCGGCTCCTACCCTGCTTAGCTCCGGGCGCAGCAAAGGCAGACACATTACATAACAAACAACATCCAATACTTTAAAATTGGTCAGAACCCCCCAAAAGACAAATTGTCTCTGTATTCCAATATGTTTAGGGTGAATGAATTAAAACATAATACATCAGGAGCACAATGTTAAACTTGATGTTCAGTAACAATATCAAGTCACATCGTTGCCCCTAATGTGGTTGTGAAGCGCAATGAGACAACAGGCTCCGGACTAAAACGTAAACTAAACTACAGTATACCATTCATTAAAACATACGGCGACGAATGCAATTAAAATGAGCTGTGGCAATGTATTAATTGCAACCTTAACATCAAACTTCCCTGGTGTTATGCATAAAAAAAAAACACATTTTACATCCGATTTTTACTTGTCATCTTGACCTACATGGCTGCATGTTCCCACTTAGTGATGGTGCAGTGAGTTATTTAAATCTGCCTTGACTCAGAACGGCTTGGCCTTCCCTGGAGCTCAGATGGGGTACAGTGCACAAGCCTCTTCAGTCCACTCAGCCCATTATCATCCTCCAAATCCTTAATCAAGCTGTGCCGAGAGGACAGCAGTAGTAACAGAGGCTGTTTCTGCATTCATGTTGTGAAGCCCACCCAACAATATCCAATCAACCTCCAGAAGATATACTTTGGCCAGGACTGTTCGCTCGCTGCCAGTCTGTCACTCATGGCCTCTTTATCTTACTTGACACCCTCAGTAAGATTATCTCAGTACAGATCATTGTGTGTGTGTGTGTGTGTGTGTGTGTGTGTGTGTGTGTGTGTGTGTGTGTGTGTGCATAAATATAGATATATACAATACATACTGTATATCAGTACTGAGAAAGTCCACTCTGTTTTTTCACTTCACTTTAGCTCGATAAAATACATGTCCGCATCTCTTTGTTCAGCACATTGCAGCAGAAACTGTGTACTTCAGCAACACACATAATGACCTCTTAAAATGAATATTGATTTATAACTTTGGATTTTCTATATTGTTGTGGTATGTATTTATTAAACAGACAGTACAGGAATGGCTGAATAAAAAGCAATAAACCTGAACTGTAAGGTTTAATAGAAAAAACCTGAGCTTGATAAAAAAAAGTGTAAACTACAAAGAACAGTTTTGTTTACTATAGAGCAAGTTGTGGCACCATTTGTATAACCATACACCGTGCCGTACCGCTGCGCTACCGACACGCTTGTGCTTCACAGCTAGAAGGTCCCAGGTTCGATTCCCACCTGGACGGGGCCTTTCTGTGTGGAGTTTACATGTTCTTCCCGTGTCTGCGTAGGTTTCCTCTGGGTACTCCGGTTTCTCCTACCACTAAAAACATGTGTTTGTAATAAGAGGAAGTGTGGCCAAAGCAGGTCCACCCACTGAATCAAGTGTGCAGAATTATTATGCAGCTATTTTCCCTCACAAAGAATGGGAAGGAAAAAACATCTGGAAAAATCTGAAACATCACATAAGGGATAATGCCCGACGAGTGTCCATTATCAGAAATAAGTGCGACGCGAAGCGGAGGACGGTTATTTCTGATAATGGACAGCTCAGTGTGCCTTATCCTGCTTATACCATGATCCCACAAACTTAAACTGTTTATTTGGACCTGTTATTTTTTAAGTCCTGGGCAGTATATTATATATGGCATACTGGTCACCAAGACACCCCTCCTGGAACCGCCACCTTAACGTGGTGGAGGGGTTTGAGCGTCCGAATGATCCTGGAGCTCTGTTGTCGGGGGCTTCGCGCCCCTGGTAGGGTCTCCCATGGCAAACAGGTCCTAGGTGACGGGTCAGACAAAGAGCGGTTCAGAAGCCCCTTGTGAGAGACCAACAGGCCCAGTTAGAACCATGAGGCCGTCCTTCTGTGGACCCACCACCTGCAGGAGGAGCCATAGGGGCTGGTGCAATGTGATTTGGGCAGCTCCAACAGCTGCCCCACGACCCGGGAACGGACAAGCAGAAGAAGATGGATGGATGGATGGATGGATGGATGGATGGATGGATGGATGGATGGATGGATGGATGGATGGATGGATGGATGGATGGATGGATGGTCACCAAGACCAGCAGCCTCAAATGTTCTTTGGTGTGGGCTTATATAGGCGTGGCAGCAGCAGGAGGTTGATTGGGGCCAGGTGTTCCGATACTGCACCAATCAGGACCAGGGACGAGCAGCCAACCAGAACCGAGCATGAACGAGTCCTCCAATCCCAGACCAGGGCTCACACAGCCAGGTTTCCATGGAGGGAAAGGGGGAAATTAGCGCCACACAAACAGAACCAACAATAAGGAGGGACACTGGAGGCCTGGGGCCGTAACATTCAAAAACTGCAGAAAAATCAAGCATAAAGCCATCAGGATCAGCCATCCATTATCTACCAGCAGTAACGAGTTAATTAGTAACAAGTTACTCTAGTCTGACAACTTTTTTCAGTAATAAGTAATCTAACGCATTACTTTTCCTAGACTAGTAATCAGATTAAAGTTACTTTTTTTCTAGCATCTTGTGGAGTGACGTAAGATATGACACATTTTCAACAATAGGGGAGAAAGATGGAAATACGTCACTCTTCTGAATCTAGAGCAGCATTGTTGATGTTGCTGTTATAATGCACTTCCAATAACGCCAGTATAGGTTGCGTTCACGTGACATCACAACATTCTAAAGAGATGCATAACATTTTAGCTTATGCGTCTTGATCAGTTAAATGGTAAATGGTCTCAACTTAGTGCTTTTCCACCTACATTAGGCACTCAAAGCACTTTACATTAAGGAACCACTCATCCATTCACACTCTCATTCATACATCAGTGTACGCAGACACTGGAGGCAAGGTGGGTGTCAAGTGTGACAGAACGACAGTGTGCACCTTCAGGAGGTGGGATTTGAACCCTCGATCACGAAACAACCTGTTCCACCATCTGTGCCACTGTCGCCCCGTTGTGTTTACACTTTTGTCACATTGGCAATGTCTGTCAACACTGAACACCTTGTACTTCGGGACACTTCAGGTCAGTTACAGCTGCTGAAAATGGCGGCAATAATGGATTCCTGGTGGCTCCACGCTTGATTTTTATTCAGTCTTTGCGTATTTTCTTGTCATCTCACTTCTTATGCATTGAGTTGCCTTGTGTATGAAAATGCGCGGTATAAATAAAGTTGCATTGCCTTGCCTCACGACCCTGTTGGCTATTGGTAACAAAACGTTGGATGATTCTGTGGTTCCGTCCCAATATTTTGTGAAATTTCAAGAGTGGTGCATCCCTCTGACCAGCTTTTAACAATTTGTGACTTTTCAAAGTTTTTCAGATGTCTTTTCCTTTCCATTTTGTGTGAGGCAAAATAATTGCATAATAATTCTGCACATTTGAATATTGTTATTTTGTAACAAAGAAAGATGCATTTTAATTTTTACAGCCTTCTCGTATACTTTGAAGAGTGACAGATATGTTCTTAGAGCCAAATGCATAAGTTTGGAATAATTTCTTTGCTGTAATCCCTGTTTTTACTGTTTGTCTCTACACTGTCAGAACCCAGGCCATTGTCCCTGCTGGTGATGGTTGCAACAGACGGCAAATTTAGATTTGAAATCAACTCATGGTGGCTGTGTTGATGTTTCAGAAAGTAGGCCTACTTTATGTTTACGTTTGAGAGTCATAGCTTCACCACTCAGTGAAAGCAGGCCCGGTCCCCCCTCAGCATGTCACTTAATAACATGCACACACACAAAGTCTGTGACTCTTCCACTTGGTAAGTGCTACTGGTTGGTTAGCTATTTGTCTAATGATAGAATCACTCATGTGCACAAGATAAAAGGTACTTTCGAATAGCAACAAGATCAACCAAAGCCACAACAATAAGCCTCTGATAAACACACAGTATTTCAGCTGCAGAGAGCCCAATGTCAAGTGCATCCATTTTCTCATCAGATTGAATGTGTGTGTGTGGTTTTTTTAACCATTTCTACAGGTACGTCATATAGCTGAAGTGTACTAATGTGGCACGTTCTATTTTGTAGGAGCAAGGTTCGGAGGGCCCCGCGGCGCTAAACTTATCCCAGGACGTCAAGGATGGGCCCCCGGACACCCTGGGTCCACCGGACAACAGTGAGGAACTGGACACACCCACTTCTATCGCCTCCGCCGTGACCTCCACTAACGAGAGCTCCACAGAGACCGACACCCCCCAGCAGACAGACACCGAGGTCAAGTGCTTTACACTATATTTCGGAGTGTGTTTTGCATTTCTTCTTTGTCTCATTACCTCTAACCCTTATCTGAATGAGCACAAATAGCGTGAAGATGACATTAGTAATACTAATAGTAGCACGAGCCTAAAAATATTGTCCAACTAAGCTATTGATTCAAAGTATACATTATAGTACATTCTTGTGGCATAATGTATTATTTTAGAAAGTGATTAGCACTTGCCTTGCTATGGTATATAATTTCTAAACATTTATAGCTTTCTGAACTTATCTACATGACAAATGTATGTGGCAGAGAATCAGAATCAGAATAATTTGTCAGTGAAGGTGCATTCACAAACAAGGGACATGAAACATTAAATAGTAATAAGACAAATAAGTCTTTAAGGCCATGCAAAATAAAATAAACAAGGATAGAGAATTTAAAGTGCATATGACAGATTTTAATGCTCTTGAAAATATGACTTATTTAGATGGATTACATCAGTTGCAAGTTCATCAGTTGCATAGTTATCATTTTTTTCAGTGAAGCAGCAATTTTAATGAAGAAATGTTGGGCAGAAAAGTTATTTTTATTTAAATTTTTAAGCTGTTGACAGGAAGTGACATAGAAGAGGGTAACATTCCATAGCAGTTTGACTCATTCATTTCCCATTGACTTAACATGGTTGCACGGCAACAGTTTAAAATTGTTTACCTTCTTCGATGTCACTTCCTGTCGGTGTCCAATAAGGAAGTGAAACTATAAACATCACAAAAATGGTCAAACTAAAGAAAACTGGGTATAATCTTTAGCAAAATCTTAAATATAATCGTGTTAACTGTGTTTTAGCAAAAATTGTCATATGTGTCATAATGCACTTAAAAGTGTACGACAAAATGATTGCATAGAGGTGTGTTACAAAACTATTACTATAGAATCCAGTTTTTCTGCTGTGAAAGGTTTTCAACTTTGTGTTTTCTTTGTAAAACAGCTATGGCCTAATCACTTGGTGTGAGTTGTAAAACTGGGACATTTTATGAGAAAGTTGATCCAAAATCAGTTTCCAAAAGTCAATTAGATTAGCTCACTAACAACCAACAGAGGGTGGACCTCAGTTTGTTTCATTAGAGAGCCAATGCAATTTATTTTCAACTTGTAGGATTCATTAATGTTTGGCAGCACAAATGAATTCATTATTTACCACAGGGGCGCAAAAAGCCACAGAAGTGCTGAGATTATGGTGATTGATCGTTGCTAAGAGAAATAGATTGTGGTGGGCTTAGTGTTAATGGGGGAGAAACACACAATAGGGATGACTAGGACATGGCTTGCTCTATTCCGCCCAAAGGCAGAACAAAGAGTCCTTGCTCCATCTGTAAATGTGCCAATACTGTATGATCCCATGTGCAGAATGCCATGTGACTCACAACCTTTAGACAAACACAAGACTTGCACAGGCAGGGATTGGACTCTGTATAAAGGTAATAGCTGCACCTTTTTCACTTTTACAGGAGTCAAAGCCAGTGGATCAAGAGGCTAAACTGGACCAAAGTGGCATCCAGGAGGGTCTGAATGAAGCTGTGGAGAACCTGTTGACATTGGGCCCACCTGAGCTGACATCTACCCCAGTGGCTCAAGATAACAACCCGGTGCAGACGCCGGCTTCTGAGGCAGACTCTACCTTGTCTGAGCCAATCACGCTGACCACTAACACCACCACTACTACCACAGCCCCGCAGCCTCCCCTGGTTCCACAGCCCGACACGCAGCCAGCGCCATGTGAGACACAAAGCAGGGTGTACGCTGTCCCAGATGGCTACAGAACCATCGGGGGAGACATATGTGCTGGCTATGGGAGTTTGTCGAGGGCCACGCTTCACGGATATTGGCCAGCAAAGAATTTCCAGCCCGGAGCGCACTACACCCTTCCATTTCTTAGGGACAGCTACACCCCGTCCATCCTGGGAAGTCAGGCAGAAGAGGATGGCCTACGTGAGCGAGCGGAAACACCGTGTGATTCAAAGCAAGAGCACCCAGCAGGCACTTACCAGACTCTGGGGGGAATCCACCAATTTAGGCCAATCACCACAATGGAGCTTCTCAGAGAACCCTCCAGAACCAGGTAATGATAATAAACATCTATAACCGGCAGCACGGTAGCACAGCAGTTAGCGTTCGTGCTTCACAGCTAGAAAGTCCGAGTTCGATCCCCGGCCGGACGGGGTCTTTCTGTGTGGAGTTTGCATGTTCTCCTCGTGTCTGTGTAGGTTTCCTCCAGATACTCAGGTTTCCCCTACTAGTAACAACATGTACAATAGGCCAGACTGAATGTAGTAAGTGAGTGGTTGGTGATGGTCGATGGCACAGACTGCTGGTTGCCTCGCTTCTGTCAGTTTACCCCAAGGCAGCTGTGGCTACATTAGTAGCTTACCACCACCAAGTATGGAATGAATGAATAATGACTACAGTGTGGCACTTTGAGAATCTTGGTAATGCAGGCTTGTAAGGCACAATACAAGTGTAAGCCATTATTATTATTATTATTATTATTATTATTATTTTAACCATAGGTGGGTCAAGTAATTGTACGTTTTTGAGGTGAGTCAAGAAGTTTCAAAAGCTTTAATGTCCACATTTGAAAAGAGAGTTTCTTACTCCTTCCATGAAGGTATTATTATTTTTTCTCATTTTCATAATCTATTAATGAGATCAAAAATTTCACTTTGTTTTCCTTTGATTACTACTGAAACTTTTAACACAAACACACAATTACTTCACACAAAAGACATATTTTCTTCTATCAGTTGATACTATTTACGTCTATTGGTGTATATTAAAACAACAATATATTAATTTTATTAATATTAATATTGGCTACTCGACCAACCTCTGATAGACGTTTTAAGTAATTTAAATGCAATTTTACCATATTAAACCTATTTTAGTTTTTTCATTTTTGCTGTGGTCCTTCAAAATCTATTTGTGTTTTGCCCGGACAGTACTATGGACTATGGACTTTGCCCCTTCAGTAGCTGGACTTCCAAACTCTTTCTCTCTAACTTAAAAAAAAGCTCATATAACATGTAACATACACCCATTTTAGAAACCTCAGTTTCTTTAGTCAGGTGGCCAAGGATTATTGTCTTTCTTTTGGCCCTGTGCCAACAAACTTCAGCTGGTTCATTTTAAAACTGTTGTCCAAACTAATTTCTATATTTCATAACATATTCCTAACATCCCAGTTCTTCTCAGGGATGATTACAAGTGCGATAAGCATGATTCTCAGCTTTCAGGGAGAGTTCAGAGTTACCCTTTAATGTTAACAATATTTGCCTCCGTCAGTTTAATGTGTTTTAGTTTCGGTGCTTTCAGTCTCGACATGCAAATACCTGCAAACAGAAGGGGCTAAATAGATTTCACTTCACTAAGCGTTTAGGAAATGGGTACAGCCCCTTTAATGTCTAGATAGCTTATATCTGAAATCCATGAACAGTGTATTTTCTAGTTACATATGTTCGGAGTGTCAGACCACATGCATAGTGAAAGCAGTGTGTGTGAAGAATAGCGCACTCAAAGCGTATTGCTGCAGCCGCCTCCATTGTCCGGACAGTCAGTGTGGACAAAACTGAGACAGATGGACAGCAGTTAAGGAGTCGCCAGTATCAATCAGGAATGACAGCCAGCGGCAAAGTCAATAAATAAGAGGGCTTCACCTGTTATTGGCTGCCAGAAGCTTTCCCTCAGCCCATATAAAGTGACAGAGCTGTTTGTACAAGATGAAGCCAAGTCACTAAAGCTGTTAAACTTACCTGTGCTTGCTCTGTTCTCAGAAATGTCAAAACACAGGCTCCTTTCAAAGCTTCATGCGTGGTGTCCAGAAAAGACAAAATCATCAAGAAGGCTATTTATTGGCCAATACTCTCTGTTTCTAAAGTCTTTTTTATATACATTCTCTAGCTAATTGAACTAAAGGTTCTTTTAACTTTTGTACAAAAAGTGTGCCTTGTTCTGTTTGTTTTTGTTTCTTTTGGCCTTTTCCTTTTATACATTGTGCCTTTGCCTTGGCAGGACTGGCTACGACGATGCATTCATGGCCCAGCTGGAGGGGAACTTGAACCCCTTCTTCCAGGCCATGTGCCGTGCTCAGACTCTGCAGTTCCCCCACAAACGCAACAGCATGGTGAGCCTCGACAGCATCCGCAGAGATCCGAGATGGAGAGACCCAAACTTACAGGAAGTCATTGCGATGCTCAATCATCCAATGGACCCCGTCAAATCCAACGCTGCAGCTTATTTGCAGCATCTCTGTTACGAGAACGACCACATCAAGCAGGAGGTGCGCCAGCTCAATGGTGTGCCCATTCTAGTAGAGCTGCTGGACCACCCCAAGCCTGAAGTCCACCGTAAAGCGTGTGGAGCCCTGCGCAACATATCTTTTGGCAAAGACCACAATAATAAAATGGCCATCAAGAATTGTGACGGTATCCAAGCTTTAGTCAGATTGTTAAGGAAGACCAGCAGCGTGGAGGTCAAAGAGTTAGTTACAGGTAAAGTACATCAAGCTGTGTCTGCAGTGTTGTCTGAACTTGCTGATTTGGACTTGAGCCACTTGATTTGATAAAATGGACTTGGGCAACAGCTCAAGTTCCGAGTCATTGTCGTTTACTCAAGTCCAGTGACTCAGGGTGTGGCATCAAGTCTACCTTGCTCCTTCAATAAAATTGTAGCATCATTAACACAGTTAAAATATTCTGTTGATGGGAAGAAATGGCCCCAATCTTGAGAGGACTTTAAATTCAAAGCATAGCACGTGGGACTTGACTCGTCTTTTATTTGGGACTTAACTCTCACTGTTGAGGCCAATGACTTTAGACTTACTTGTGACTTGCAAAATAAGCACTTGTTGTTCCCTCTGCTAAATATCAGTTTAATTGTTGAGAATGGCAACACATCTCAGTAAAAAGAAATTGCAAGACTCTACAAGCACTATAATTTGTACTCTTCATGAATATGTGTTCAGAGACACCGAGCCATGTATCGAGCAGGAGATGAAAATAAAAATATTGGGAATTACCTTCTATGCTTCACAAACAAACTAAGTGAAATGAATAACAATCTTTATTACAGGAACTCTGTGGAACCTCTCATCACATGAACCTCTAAAGTTGTCTGTCATCAATCATGGCCTTCAAACTTTGAATGATGAGATTATCATCCCTCACTCTGGCTGGAGGAGAGACACGACTGACCCCTCCAAACTGCAGAGTGCTGAGTGGACCACTGTGTTCAAGAACACCTCTGGATGTCTGAGGTAGGGCTTCCTGTGTGTGGCCATGGAATATAGAGCAGTACATGTACATGCTAACCCAATAAACTGTCTGGGCACAGGAACGTGAGCTCAGACGGAGCAGAGGCGCGGCAGAGGTTGAGGGATTGCGAGGGGTTGGTGGACGCACTGCTTCATGCCCTTCAGACCGCTGTTCTTACCAAGGACACGGACAATAAGGTTCACAACACCACTCATTAGCCGCTAATGTGGTTTTACGGTAACATTACTCTTAAAGAGGGGGTATTATGCTTTTTTCAATCACATACCACCAGTCTATAGCATACTACAATGATGACGTAACCTTCTGTTGGTCTGTATATGCAGTAAATTAAAATAACTGCCTTGAATAAAATTGCTCTCTCAAAATGGCTGTACTGAACGTCTTGAAATAGGCCTCTGTCTCTTTAAGAAGCTTTCCGACACGCCCCCTTCAGCACACTGCTGTGGCATTTAAACAACACTACTGTGCGGGGAGGGGGCTCTGCTGAGCTGAGGAGCAGTGGTTGGTGGCTTGGCTGGTGACAAAAGGTCCAGAGGCGTCTCCAGGAGGTGGGGGCGTTCCTAGGAGGACTGAGGCATAGCTACATCTAAAATGGCTGCCGTCTAAGTTTTTACTGATTACTCAAAAATATGTGAATGAGCCAAGGCAACACTCCAGGCATGTGTTTAATGAGGGAATGACATAATAACATGATATAAAGCTTGAAAAAGTCGATTTTACATAATACCCCCCCTTTAAAGACAAAACTAAGGTTTGAAATGTAACGTTCTTATAATTGATTTATATGGCCATAGCATTTTCTTTTCATTGTGTACTGAGATGGTTTTATCAAAGCTGGATTTTCCACATAATGGCATTCTTTATCTGATTAAAAGGACAAATATGATGAGTATGTTATTAAAAACAGTTTTCTTTGTTTCATTACCTTGAATGTGTTGAATGTCTGGAGGTGCCTGTGTGTACAGCTGTAATAAGGCATTTTCTTGTATCTGCAGTCAGTGGAGAACTGTGTGTGCATCCTGAGAAATCTCTCTTACCACGTCCACAAAGAAATCCCGGGAGCCGATCGTTTCCAGGAGCCCCACATGATGAGATCAGCAGGTCACCCAAAGAAGAAGAGTGAACACGACTGCTTCACAGGAAAAAGACCCAAAGGTGATGACACGAGCACAGTCCTAATGTATTCAGTTTGAACGCTTTCTCTTTGCACTTCATTAAAGTATGTTACATTGCCCCAAACCAACTATTTTGAGCAGTGAATAAAACAATGCGTTGGTTGATTTTTGTACTTGTAGCAGCTGTGGGTTTCATATTCCTTTTGTGCCGCTCAATGTGAATATTTCATAAAGGTGCACATTCAGAGGAAGAATATCGACTTACTTTGCTTTGTAGCAGGTGTAAATTCATGAAACAAAAGATGGGGTTTTCCCCAAATGACATGGAATGAGGTTTTGGCCCATAAGCATCTGGCCCATGGCTTTATTGGATAGGACAGTTCTGCGTCAAAAGGGGGTGAAGAGTGGGCAGTGACATCCAGCAAATTGTTGCAGTTGGGACTCAAACTCACAACGCTGAGACCAGAACTGTGATACGTGTTTGTATGGGGCAGCAGCTCTATCTACAGGGGTTCCCAAAGTCGGGCCCGCAAGATGAAGACAAACATCATTGCACTTACAGCAGAACTAAGTAACTTGTTTACCTTAATAAATCTGTTCAATAGTCCCTCTGGGGGTAATACAAGTGTTAATGGGATGATTGGGGGGTCTTTCATCTCCCCTGGTGTCTCTGGTGTTTTCCCTGCACCGAGCCGGAAACCCAATACACACTAATGGAATCACGAAGAAGAAGCTAACAGGCTAACGGGCAAAGCTAACTGTGGGCTAGCGCCACTTTAGCAGTATTTACAGGCAAGTTTGAGTGAAAAAAAAAAGTCTCCATTGTGTAATTGGGTTGTGGCACAATGTACAATATTCCTCTCTCCCTTTTTTTTTCTGTCAGCGTAGTATTTACTCTCACGGACAATAAAAAAAGTGTAACATGCTACGACACCTGCAGTGGCACTTATGGCCTCCAGGGGCACCAGTTACTTGGTTCTGCTTTAAATGTGAATTATATTTTATAGAAGGGGGTCCTGAGTTGTCGGTTGAGTGAGTTTGTGGGTCACGGCCTGAAAAGTTTGAGAACCCCTATACTAGACTACGGGCTGCGTCACCGAGGGCAGATTTGAATAGACTTCAGTTAATTAAACTAAACCAAGGCCCAAGCTAGTGCCAGTCTCTGTCGCCTCTGTATTTCTTTCCAATTCTAATCTTTGACACCACTCTTCTCTTTTCTGCCATGTTCATTAGAGGAGTGGTTCAATCCAGGTCAGTCTGCTCATTACTTCTGAATATTTTCTAAAAGGATAGTATTGTGCTTCCCCGCCACACTGAATTCATTGACATTAAACAACATGTGTGCCACCGGTAATAAAACTTGTGTCTGTGTGCATGTGTGTGTCTGTCTGTGACGTACAGGTTGGAAAAATGGATTTATGGACAGAAAATATGGTACATTGGATTTACCTAAGCGCCCTGAGCAAATGAAAGGTATATTCAAGATAACGCTCGGATTCCTCATGTAGTTTATACTAAACTCAAATCACGCCGCCGTCAAGATTATGCTGCTTTGTTTTGCATGGCATTATGTGGCATGTTTACAAAAGGGTCCATTTGATTGCTCTGCACTCTACACTAGATTATGTAAAAAAAAAAAAGTACACTCTTGCATCACAAACTCTGTAAACGAATATTGGAATCTTTTTTTTATTTTGTGCAAAACAATGCAAAATCTATTCTTGGAACAATGTAAATAGTATATCAACTATGTTCCCTTTTGTAAACTATTGTAGTTTCATTGAACGGATGAACTGCTGTATAATCTGCATAATATATAATATAAATAAATAAAATAAAAACTAGTTAGAAGTTTGAGAACACCTTCATTTTTCCTGCTTTCTTAAATATTATGCAGTTTTATGCTAACGTATAATTTATTGTAAAGCATAGAATCAGAATCAGAATTGGTTTTATTGCCATGGTTAGGAACAGGTTCACAACTAGGAACAAATAAACCGTAAGCATTAGTACATAAATCAATTTACAATCCAAAATATATTCTAAAACTTTGACCCATTAAAGCAGCCACTTCTGGCACAATTTAAGAAGTCACGGCTTTCTTTCAACAATGTTCTTCCCAAATCTGCCCATTGAGCTACATGGGACATTTTAATTCAAAATGCATTTTGTGGTGATGTGATGATGTATTCTCTACAAACATAACATTTTGTACTTAACTTCAGTATATTGAAATGTTTTCAATCTTCAAAAAGTCTTTGTATCTAGTTTCTGTAAACTAAATAATCTACAGGAAAAGTTTCCTTGTAACGTCTCTAAAAGTATTTCCTAGTTCCCATTCACCTGCAGCGTCTTGCCTGAAACAGTCATTCTGTCATAAGGGGCCCGTGCACTTGTCCCACTTTTAACACACCTCACCAAGGAACAGACTTCCTGAAGTAATTGCCACAATTTGAACAATCATAATTCCAGTTTAGTCTGAGCAAAATTGTGAAAGGTTAATGCTTCCCCTGGATTATATTGTAAAGCGCTTTGAGTGCCTAATGTAGGTGGAAAAGCGATAAGTTCAGACCATTTGCCATTTTAAGCATGAATATTACGGATTTAGAAATCAGTTTGGTCTCAGATCATACCTGTTGACTCTGAGGATCACATAAAGTGCGGCTGACAATCGCGTTTATAGCTGTGAACACTGTATATGCACACGCTGCCGCTGTCAGACGAGAAGCAATGTTGAGATTATGCCTCCCACACTCCTGCCAATGAATGCAAATCAGACTGACAGCCATTCCGGGTCAGCTTCATAGTACTCGTCAGCAATTCAAGCCACAAAATGCTATTCTGTGCAAGAGCCATATGCTTGTCTGATGACCTAAAAATTATGTTTTTAAATTCTCTGACGCTGATATGATCATGCTGCTGTGGTGGTGTGTTTGCAGGCCTGGAGCTGCTGTACCAGCCAGATGTCGTCCGGCTCTACCTCGCTCTCCTCACTTGCAGTCAGAACCACAACACTTTAGAGGCGGCTGCAGGAGCGCTTCAGAATCTCGCCGCGGGACAGTGGGCTGTAAGTACCACACACTAACCTTGTAGACACACAAGAGAGGTTTTCCACTGAGAACCCTCTGCAGCTGTGGAGGATGAGCTTTAAAGTCAGGCCAACTGCTGTCATAGCAACTTAGCCAAATGGTTTGAGTAACACAATGTTCTATGTTCATTTGTTTATTTGGTTGGGACAGTGCATAGTGCTTTTTATTTTATTTGTAGACTAGCAATGTACTGGCAGGCATTCTGTTTTGACCTGGTTTTGCTTTCTCTAAAGCAAAATCTTCCAGAGGCTTTTGCACTAAATTGCTGACACTGGTATATTTTTTAATTCCTGTGCTTGCAGTGGTCAAGCTATATCCGAGCCACAGTGAGAAAGGAGAAAGGACTTCCCATTCTGGTGGAGCTGCTGAGATCAGATGTGGACAAAGTGGTGCGGGCTGTGGCCATTGCTTTGCGTAACCTGGCCATGGACAGAAGAAACAAAGACCTGATAGGTTTGTAATATACTACAATTGTATCTCAGTACTTCATCCTCGATGAGTCAGGCAGTGCTTCTGTCAAGTTACTAATACAACAGACAGAAACAAATAAAGAAATCTATCAATAATTTCTGTGTAATAACTCTGTTGCTAACAACACCCAATCAGTAATTCAGGGATTAATGTTGCGATAAAACCTGTTTATGACTAGGCCAAGCATTGGACCTATTCATGTAATAAATAGGGACTTATTTAGTTTAATTCTGATTAATTACCGTATTACATCAGGTTTAATTCAATTAAAAATATTCACAATTAATCACACTTTAGCGGCACAGACACTTTTTCAGTTTCCTTTTTCCTGCAAGACGTTGCTTAGGAACAAACTCCGCGTGAAGCCCAAAACAATCAAATGTAAGCAAATACAAGAATACACCTCTAAAAAAAATAAACACAACCCCTAAATAAATTATACTTAAATGTGATTAATTGCGATAAATTAATTACAATGGTCATAATTAAGTCTAAAAATGTTTAATCAAGTCCCACCACTAGTAACAAACTAATGTCACAAGAAAATCTAACTATCAATATTTTTTATATTCCAGTGTGTTTATCTCCTAAGTATTTGCCTCTACACTGACTGACCCTGACAGAGTCATTCGTCCCTTCCTTATTGCAGGGAGCTATGCTTTAAGGGACCTTGTGGGCAATCTGCCGTGTGGACAGCAGCACCCGGCAAAGAACCTAGAGGGAGATACAGTTGTGTCCATCCTCAACACTATCCATGAGATCATCACGGACAGCCCTGAGAACGCCCGAGCGCTTATACAGGGCCACGCAGTGCAGAAACTGGTGGCCATCAACAAGTCGAGGTATGCACTTCAAATGGGTGCGTAAACATGACTCGAGCGTAAGTCAAGGCTCATCTGCTGCATTGCTGCTTCTGACGCCGGCTTTTATTTATGTCTCTCTGGGGTTATTTTCTTATCTGGGGTTATTTATGTCTATCTGTGGACATTCGGAGGCAGATTTTAATCAAGCGGACAGTACAGGCTCAGAGCTGTCTTCTGTTGTTCATCACTATGTCTAATGGTTTGTCTGCAGCCAAGCAGTGCGGGAGACCAAGGCTGCCTCTCAAGTCCTGCAGACAATATGGGCTTATAAGGATTTGCGACACACGCTGACCAAAGCGGGCTGGAACAAGAGTCACTTTAAGGTATTGCACACAATGCTTGTTTGAGTGATGTCGGCGTATTCCTTTATATATGGACAGAAGACGGAGACTCGGTCAATTAAAATCAATCATGGTTTTATTCCCTATATTACAATCTAAAACACAAGTTATCTGAGTGCTACATCTCGGTCGGTCCAGCGAGGAAGAAAGAGACCACACCTTCTGTGCGTGAGTAATTTATAGGAACAGGAAGTAGTAGGCGTCTCCTTGTCGTCATCACTTCCTCTGCACAATCTGATTCCGCCTTCTAACACACTGCCCCCAGTGGCTCCAACAGTAAAGACAATAACAATGGGGCAATATAAATGAAATGGCCGCCTAATTCAAATGAACCTTAAAGCACAGGTTACATCAACACAGTTTTATATATAATCCCTAAAGCCTAGAATGATAAAATGTATAGAAATATTTCCACATTGTATAATAATATTTCCACAGTGAACATGACAATGCCTTTGTGCTTAAGTGTATTAATTATGGAAAACAATCAAGCTGTCAGTGGTTGAGAGAAAAATGATTTTGTCACTTTTGTTTCCAAAGCATTTATTTTGATGCTATAATAAGATCCTTTCCTAAGGCAGCTGGGAAGCAATAAGCAACCATTTCTTCCAGATAATTTAACTCAAACAATCAAGGTTTTGGAAATTAGTTTGTTTTACATTCTCGATCTTGATTGTGTCAAAGTCTTTTTTTGGTGCCATGATATGAAAATGATTCTGCTTGATTTATTTGTGCGGGCAGAGAAGACGTTTGATCTTTGTTACTGATTTTGTGAGCCCATATTGTATTGTATTGTCTTTCATATTGTGAAAATGTATGAACAAATGGTAATGTGTTGGTATTTGTCTTACACACTGTACTCAAATTTTGGATTACTATCATTACTTATCATAAACATATATTTATGGCACATTGGTAAAGAAATAGGCACAAACATAATCTGTCAATTTTTGTTTCAAA
Source organism: Neogobius melanostomus (assembly GCA_007210695.1). Lineage (NCBI taxonomy): Eukaryota > Metazoa > Chordata > Actinopteri > Gobiiformes > Gobiidae > Neogobius > Neogobius melanostomus. The sequence continues at coordinate 1,563,711 of VHKM01000221.1, read as the reverse complement.
GCCACCATCGACTGGAGTGAAAAGTCCAAGAGTGGGAAACAAGGGGGCGACGACATCACTTTACCGCTCATGGACAAAAATCAAGGTCAGCATTACCGTCTCCTCCATCTGCCACAAAGCATAATCAAACCTGTGTTCAAATTAAAGACATGTCCTCCAGCTCTGGCAGCTTAAAGCACATTTTTAACATGGGACAAAGAGGACATTAGCGGTTTCCATTTACCCTTTCCTGTACATAGCACTGAAGCTGCGAGGTGCCGCCAAGGTTATCAACGCTGCAGACTTATTAGGCAGAGCGCTCTCTCCCGGAGGCACAGGAGTCTCATGCATCACCAGTCACATCTCGTTTGGATGTTATTTTGAAAGGGCAGCCACTTTCCTCCACTGCCACATTAAGCTTCCCTCAACATAATACTTAATAAATAATACACATAATAAGTGGATAAATGGGGCTAATAAACAAAGAAGAACATAATACTATATTATATCGATGTCTATTTCTTGGATTTTGTTGTGTCATGTCACAAAACATTCTTCTGGCACACCGGACATGTTCTGCACTCAAACTGCAGGCTTGTTCCCATTCTGGTATTGGATTTGATCCCAATATAACAAATCTCATTTCATGTTGACAAATGAAAATGAACTGAAATTAAATCAATCAAAGCAATCAAATCAATACATTTGTCGAGCCTTATCTTAAATGTATTATGTGAAATCGACTTTTTCAAGCTTTATATCATGTTATTATGTCATTCCCTCATTAAACACATGCCTGGAGTGTTGCCTTGGCTTGGCTCATTCACATATTTTTGAGTAATCAGTAAAAACTTAGACGTCAGCCATTTTAGGTGTAGCTATGCCTCAGTCCTCCTAGGAACGCCCCAAGCTCCTGGAGACACCTCTGTACCTTTCGTCACCAGCTAAGCCACCAACCACTGCTCCTCAGCTCAGCAGAGCCCCTCCCCACACAGTGTTGTTGTTTAGATGCCACAGCAGTGTGCTGAAGGGGGCGTGTCGGAAAGCTTCTTAAAGAGACAGAGGCCTATTTCAAGACGTTCAGTACAGCCATTTTGAGAGAGCAATTTTATTCAAGGCAGTTATTTTAATTTACTGCATATACAGACCAACAGAAGGTTACGTCATCATTGTAGTATGCTATAGACTGGTGCTATGTGATTGAAAAAAGCATAATACCCCCTCTTTAAGAAATATGTCTTTATGTCATTATGGTTTATTATTTATAATTAGGCTATCAGAGTTTTCATACTATTTACTATTACATTAACAATAAAACCTCAAAACAATCAGATTTGTATACTCAAACAGTTGCTCTGTTCTCAAAGTAATTTTTCTTCGATTACTTGAACTTACTTACTCAACAAAAAATTAAACAACACTTTTGTTTTTTGTCCCATTTTTTTCATACGCTGAACTCAAAGACACAATTGACCCATTTGTATTGTTCACAAATCTGTGTTAGTGAGCACTTCTGACAACGCTTGCTTTAACTAATCTAAACTAACCGTATACCTGACCCTAATCCTAGCCTTAAAGGCACTATACCTGATTTTATTTCTAGAAATGGAACAACATTTGTTTTGTCCTCTTTTAGTATATTGTAAACTCAAACTTTTGTCGGAAAACACTGTATAAAACATTTGATCAATTTCAGGCTATTTTTCTAGCGTTTTTTTGAACATGTCAATGAAAAGTGAACCTGCAAATTGTGAAAAGTGCTTATAAACTCGTCCCTGTGAATAATTTGGATGCTACAAATATGTTTGGAATATGTTAGGGTCATTCCCAACCCTAAAGTTGGGAATGACTTTGGACCATAATTAACATTTTAATTTAGTAGCTTCTTGTTTCCTTGTTTGCTATTAAAAAAGATCAGGTATAGGATAGTGAAGTTTAAAAACTAACCCTAACCTTACCATGGCCCGAACCCTAAGGATAATGGCGTTTGCAAAAGCTGTCTTTCAAGCGTGAGCACAAAACTGACCAATCAGGGAGTCGATATGCAAATGTGGCCTTTCCCATCCAGGGAAACAAATGTTTTTTCTCTGCCTGCCCAGCATACTCACTGGACATGTCACCCATTGAGCATGTTTGGGATGCTCTGGATCAGCCAATTGAAGAGGAATGGACCAATATTCCACAGGCCACAATCAACAACCTGATGAACTGCATGTGAAGTTGTGTTGGATTCTCTTGACAAAGAAGAAGTGCTCTCTAACAGATTTAGACTGATTTGAGAACAATGTTTGAGAGGAATGTGGATATTTTATGCCTTTGAGTTCACCCCATGCATTTAAATTTCTGTTGAGTGTATTTGCATCACTAATCATTCTGTCTGGTGGAATAATATTATTATGAAGTAAGGTTGAGAGACAACATTGTGGCAACTTTACCCACTATGATAGTGATAGTGTCAGTTTTGTGTGAATTTGAGTGGTGTGAGTTCTTGTAAGTGCTGGGAGTTCTCCCTAAAAGGCACCATGTTTGTCATTTCACGGCTTATGTATTCTGTTTGCACTATCTCTCTTCCTCTCACAGATGTGTATTCCACCTTGGAGCCAAATGACAGAGTTGGAGATGGGAAGGGGTCAGTGGTAGAGAGAGAGGCTCTTCAGGTAAAATCACTTTCACAGATGACAACACACCGGAATCACAATCTCTCACATCTCTCTGAGGCTGGAGACTTTATGCTCTGAGCCATATGGAAAGTTTAATGTATCCACTCTCCGGTAGAAAAACCCTTAGAGCAGGCAACTCCAACTAGTTGCTTGGGAGTCACCAGCTTTTAGGCCCTGTCCGATTAGCTATCCAACGGCATTTCTACAGACACTTGATGAGTCACATTTTAGATTTGTATGTTAGTAAATATATTGAAGTACAAAAGAGGATATTTCTTCGATGTTGAAATATGATCTTGGCTACCAACCATGTCGTATAAAAGTGACCTAAATCACTTACATTGTGTAGAATTTTAGAAACTTATCTCATTTCGATTTTTCTAAAAGCAAGTATTGCAATTACAATATATTTTTTGGTACCTATACTACATTTTTCATTATCTTGAACTATAAACTGAAAAGATAATGCTCATTAATCCATAAAAGACTATTTATTTGAGAAAACCAGAAATGATGTAGCATTTATTTGAATGGGGAAACCGAAGTAGCTTTCTCCACCCAGCATCAAAGCTTGTTGGTATCTAAGGAAAAGTACCAGTTTTCAGTACCAATTTTTTTTTCTGTTACCAGTAGTAACATGACATATAGCTCTACATTTAATCCTATAAAGGTTGTAACATTGGAAATATAAACCGCTAAAAATGAATCACATGCATTTCAGAACATGTTTATCGATGTCTAAAGTACAGCTACAGGGTTGTTACATAATAAATTGTCAGGAGTTAACATATTCATATCTTGTGTTTTCATTTGGTAAACATACTCAACACTTGAGGGTGAATGTCTGTGTTCTCACTGTATGTGCTTGATTTTAGACAATTAATGAGAGGAAGCACTTCATCCGAGCCGGACGTCCTGCAGTGGGTCTAATGGACAACAAGCCCCCTCCGTTAGACTCGTGGGTCTAGACTAGAGACAGCACCAGCCCCTGTAGAGGCACTTCATCTGTGAGATACAAACCTGTGCCATTTGATGATAGACAAAAGACTAAGTATTTCTTTGTTTACATAAAAGTATGTGCCAAACCTTAATTTATTAAGGAGATCATCTGAGAATAGACTTGAGGAATTTTGTCATTTAGGAAGACATACTTAAACATATTATGCAAAGTGTTGTGAATCAAGACTCCAAAGAATATACCGGACAAACCAATTTTACATCTTAAATTATACCGATTTGTCGACCTTTTCCATGAGGTTGAGGATCTGAGCCAGTATAAAATATAAACAAATAATCTGCTGTGTTTTAAAGGGTAGCATTAGCATTCCCAGAAATCAGATATGGAGGATTAGATATTTACTTTCCTTCTGCTGCCATCAGACGAGACTAGGAAAGGTCTTTAAAGATTTCTCAAAGGCAAAGTGAATGTAAATGTGTATTAAAGGACTGTTAATAATTTAAATGAAGGCATTTATATTGTAATATTTATTGTAATACCCATGTTATTAATCAGAGGCCAAAGGCCATACATGTGTCATAGCTAAAACAGTTAAGTAAGACTACATTCAAGAAAACTCTGCTTTGCAGTGGTCCCTTTTTGCATTGCTATGTTGAATGAAAAATAAATAAATTATTATTACTGTAATTTTGTTGGTTTATTTTTGAGAAGAAATGTTGTACTTTTTACATTGTAGTTTCTCGCCAGGATCTAGACATTAAAACTGTTGGACTCGAATCGACACCAAAACACCCCTATGTACTAGGGGTGTACTTAGCACACCCAGTGAAGACTCTGACCTGGAAACTTGACTGCACCAACTGAACATTAAAAATCATAGGGCAGATATTGCTCCAGGCTGGCCTCTTGTGGAGCTGTAAGGTATTTAAAAGAGGACTGATCTGGTGGAGCATGTAGAGCAGTGGTTCCCAAAGTGGGGTCTGGGGCCCCCTGGGGGGCCTCATAGGCACTACAGGGGGCCCCCAAAGCTTGTCTGCATAACAAGTACAATGAAAAAAGTTCATTTAGAAAGGGAAAGATACATTTATCTGGACAAATGCACCAGTTTAAACCAGTATTTAGCCTACTGTCATTGCTAGATGTTACTTTTAACAAATTCCTTTGAATGGAGTAAATTATTATGATTTGAGGGGCCCCGAGAGATTTTCTGATCAATAAGGGGGCCGCGATGTCCCGGACTTTGGGAATGGCTGATGCAGAGAAAAAAAAACGTTTTCATAAATGTAACAATCTGTTTTTTTATTGATTCATTCATAAATGTTTATAAATGAATGCCATGGGTTTGGCTTTGCATAAACTAAAAATGAAACCATTCAGGCACAAAATGTCCTTATTAAATGTATGTATAATGCCATCGCTGGTTCTATGCACCTCATGTGGAAAGGGAGGGAGGAGGGCTGAGCATGGCCTTAGTGACATCTCCAAACATGTCAGCACGTTGGACAACAGCCCTGCCCTCAGAACCAAACCACAAAATTACCAAGGGCAAAGCTGTCTTTGCTGCGGGCCTCAACTCCAACCTGTTACTCGTCATCTCAAGGTTCGGCTACGAGCAGGTGTCTCGATCTCATTTAACACAATTTGGATCTAACGCTTCCACTACTCATGGCCTCTTGGGTTTTCTTCACTTTTTGTTTTGTTAATTGTATCATCTTCTTATCATTGAAACATCTGAGTTGGAGCAGCTCCCTTCGGCCTCCAGGGAACCTCCGTAGAGTCTCCCTTAGGAAAGATTATGACAGAAGCCCAAAGTTACTCCCTCAGGACCTACTGAGCCAGTTTCTATCTACTCTGAACCTCACAGAGCAGACGGGAAAAAGAAGAGCACAGAACGAGCCACCAGAATACATGCTGGAGCTGTATGAGCGATTTACCAAGGACCGTACTGCAGTCCCCTCAGCCAATATAGTGCGCAGTTTCAAGAGTGAAGGTATGTGCTTGAATGCAAACAAACCTAGTTTTATTGTTGTTTGGCAAACAAGAAAGAAATTACAACCTGTATAGGAGATAACATAAATGTTTGGGTTTTGTAAAATAAAAATAAAATAAAAAGGGAAATTGGTGTTAAGTTGTGTTGTAGGCTTATCTTTTCTATTTTTTCCTTTTCTCAGAATTTTTGGTTTTCAAAATCAGTGAAGAAATTAAAGTTTCTTTGTGATTTCAGATTCTTCTCCATACAGAAAGACCACTGAGGGTGTGCGGATATATCCACTGTTGTTTAACATCTCTATACCTCTCCGTGAGGACGTAACATTAGCAGAGCTGCGTTTCTTCATCCAGATCCAGCAGGCTCAGGGAGCACACCAGGACCCAGACTTCATAGCGACTGTATACCATGTGCAAGAGGGTGTTGGATGGTCAAGAGAGGTGCAGAGGGATGTGCGAAGTAGTGCTAAAGAAGAGGTGCTGGAGATAAAAGATTTGGAGGAACTGGTGACAAAGCATATCAATACCAGTGATAACGGCTGGGTGTCATTTGACCTGACTCAAGCAGTAACCCACTGGCAGAAAAGTGGCTGTGCAAACCACAGACTGGAGGTTCATGTCACAAACTTGGGTTGGGAAAGAAAAGACACAACAGGAATGAGCACTGATCTTGACCAAAGTTCAGCCGGGAAACATAAAGCTGCCGTGATTGTTTTTTCAAAAAATCAGGACAAAGATCACTACAAGGACACACACAAACTGAACTTGATTGAACAGCAAGACTTTCTGAGAAACGAGAGAGGATCTTTGTCGAGGCAGCTGAATCACAATACTGATCATGAAAACCAGGGTGAGCAACTGCCTCTAGTGGAGCTGCACTCCAACTTTATCTATGACACGCCCTCCAGAATCCGCCGCAACGTAAAGAGTGAAGCATGTAAGAGGACCCCCCTATTTGTGGATTTCAAAGATATTAAGTGGGATACTTGGATCATCCAACCGCTGGGCTATGAAGCCTATGAGTGCAAGGGGAGTGCTACCCACCCCTGACCGCTGAGGTCACACCCACCAGACATGCCATGGTGCAGACTCTGCTGAGCGTCAAGAGTCCTGACAGAGTGTCCCGTGCATGCTGTGTACCCACTAAGTTGGAGCCCATCTCACTTCTTTACCATGAAAATGGAGTGATCACTTTTAACCACAAATATGAGGGCATGGTGGTGGCTGAATGTGGCTGCAGATAGTCCTGAGTGATAGACATTAAGACTCTAAATGGAGAGTTTCATTGTGGAATCTATTGCTTGATGTACTGTACAAATTCAATTATACAACAAGAGAAAATAGTGAAATAGCAGCAAACACACTGTGCTCTTGGTAATTATATATATTTTTGGTTTTATGTTGGTTATTATTTAATATATTTTCAGGCAATGCACACTTTCCTGCTGATCAATGGATTTGTTAATTTATTTGCACTACAATAAGTGGATGGTATTTGTATGTGAATGTAGTTCTGTCTTGTGAATGAGAGCCTGCTTCTACTTATTCACCTTCTTCTCAATACAATAGAAAAACAATATTCTGTCCCTGTGGTAGTTTGACAGGTAACAGATGTGGATCGCAAGGTAATTTTAGATCATATGGGAGAACAACACAATTTATCTTGGACTTGGTATCTGCTTCAAACAATTGAGACTGCACCGGTGATGCATTGTGCAGACGATACAGTAATTGGCAAAAATTAAAACATGTTTAGTTTCAAAGGTAAATGTAAATGGTAAACGTGCCCATCAAAAACACCAGCGATTATGGGGCTGATTCAGACACTGTAATATAACACAGTGACGTTGCCATGTGTTTGTACATAACTATTAAGGTTAGTAAAAAAAATGTCAGAGTTTTGAGTATCTTCCTTTAGCCACATTTACTTACCTTATTATTAAAATATTTGTACAATGAAACAATGCCAGAATGGTTCATCTTTGACTTTGACTCAAAAAGATTTGTAACTGCCAAGTAAAATATAAAATCCTGAGTTTTTCATTGGGAAGCTTTTATTGTTTCATTGTATTGTTGTTTGTCAGGTATCCCAGCACCCTGCAGGTCCCATTTCTGTCCTGCCACATGCCGGGCAGGCCACTCGCGGCCGCTCAGTGCCATACTGATAAGAAGGTGTCACAGCCTGGAATCTTGTAAACTGTCACTCAGAGACGCCACTCCAAGTGGCAGCATTTGTGAATAAGTGGTGTCAGATTCCACTCTCTCTAACACTACCTGAGTCTAATGACTAGCCTACCATCATGTTGCCTCATGCCTTTCGAAACTCCCACTTCCTTTTTCTAACACTGCATGACTCTCCTATCAAGACCCCACAACAGTACAAATGGAAAAACACATGTCACATCAACACATAGCGCTGGCTGTTAACAGTCCAGGATGCAGGAAATGGAGGCAGCAGGGTGTGTAGCCAATGGCAAGTGTTACCAATATCAGTGTGAGTTGTGAACAGGTAGAGGTACAGGGTCACCCTAATGTGCTGTACTCTTCTTACACTATTGGATATGGTTGTATACACCACACATAATCGCTTATAAAGGTTTTGTGATAGAGCTATTGATTGGCTTATTTTGCAGGTTTAAGAGAGACTTTAATCAGTGCCCTTAAGTAAAATCGATTAAGAAAAATGGTCTGTTTAGCCTTTTAAACCTTCATAAAATCACCGTCACACGCTCTGCTCGCTACAAAAATAAAGAAATACACAAAGATCAAATATTTTGATTTTTTTTGGGACCTTTTCTGTCATTGTGTGGCTTCTGTGGCTAAGATTGCAGCCCTCAGTCTTCTCCAGTGACTGCTGATGAATCTAGAGAAAACAGTAGGAAATTGAGCTCCAACGCAGTACCTCTTTAGATTTACATCACAAGGTTCACACCGATGAACTCATCACTTAGCTGCCCGCCCCTACAAGTTCAAGATATCAGTTAAACAATTCTATCCAAGCTGACTTCCACTGCAGCCTTTATTGTATTGTACTGCATTGCCATTGTTTGTACCAACACATCAACCACATTTCTCTCAAGGACAATGACTAAGTTGAGTGAGATGAGTTATGGATTCAGATCAGGGCTTTGTCTTGTGCTTTTGTCCCTACAATGGTTAGTTCAGTTTGTGTTTTAGTGAGAGTATGAACCAATCCAAATAATGAAGGTGATCAAGGTGACGTCTGATTGTACTTGAGATTTTCTGACTGCATAACCTGTGCTGCACAACTATCTTCTGGCAGTGTGCTGAGATAAGCAAGTAAGTCACCTAAGCCTTAATGTCTTAGCCCATGTGTAACCTCATGTTTACAACACACACATAACTAAATACACATACAATTAATCCTTTTTTTCTTGGCAGATATTTTTTTTGTAAATGTCTTTGAATTAATTAACAATTAAAAATGTAAATATTTTACAGCAGTACAGTTTTCTCATAAGCTATTAACGATGGGTGACAATATCTTGAGGGGACTGTATCTGTAATCTCTTTATCTTTATCCAAGGTTCCATATTAAGGCAAGGCAAGTTTATTTGTAGAGCACAATTCATACACAAGGCAATTCAAAGTGCTTCACAGTTGCAAAAAATTACAAGAAAACAGATAAAATCAATCAATAAAACATCAACATAAAGTTAATCAGTTACAGCAAGAGTGCAGATAAAATACTTTCAGTTTTCATATGCACGGGTAAAAAGAGCTGTTTTCAGCCTGGATTTGAACATTGTCAGAGTTGAGGCCTGTCTCACATCCTCATGAAGACTGTTCCAGATTTTAGCTGCATGAAACTGAAACGCAGCCTCACCGTGTTTATTATTGACTCTGGGAACCACCAGGAGACCCCTCCCTGAAGTTCTCAGGGCCCGAGATGGTTCATACGACTCTAACATGTCAGAGATGTACTTTGGTGCTAAACCATGAAAAGGCTTGTACACAAGCAGAGCTGTTTTAAATTCTATTCTCTGAGTGACAGGAAGCCAGTGCAGAGACCGGAGCAATGGACTAATGTGGTCGTATTAAGTGAATTTGACAAACTAATCACATTATTTTCTCATGAATAAACATTTCTAGAGTTGTGTTGTGTGAGGACTTATGTTTTATTCATGCATGTTTGAAAAATCCTGCATATTCAGAGTAAAAAAAAAACTCCACCTGCTTATGTGGACCAGAGGTGGGTAATACTCAGTGGGTAATACAACATTTTGAAGAAACTACTTATTAGCAGTGTTGGGGGTAGTAACATATTACAAAAGTAACGAGTTACAAAAATATATCGCTTTTTTTCAGTAATACAACATATTATTTAGACAACATACTGGAATATATTAGTCATTACAATTCAAGTAATTCGAGTTACACGTGCATTTAAAAGTATGAACTAATAAAAGTCAAACTCCCCCCAAATAACGGACACTGGTGTATAAAATGTGCAGTTGCGTGTAGTTAACATCGTAAAAACAAAACGGAGAGAATGGGGAAAGAGAAGGAAAAGAACATCTTTGACTGCAGTTTTGCTCAGTGGCATTAGTACTATTTTCGGTGTATATTTTACCAAAAGTAACTCAAAAGTAACTCAAAGTAGTGTAACTCAGCTACATTTTGAAATAGTCATATATAGCTGTAACTACTAAAACAGAATATATTACAGTTGCCCAACACTGCTTATTCAGCACTTTTTACTTCAACAGTAATATTATAATAAAGTATCTTTACTCTTACTTGACATAACTAAAAACAATAGTTACGTCCGTGCCACTGTGAGTACATTTTACAGAAAAGTTTCATAAAATATGTAGTTTGTGTTTCGTGCCCCTTTTCTTCAGAAATATATTCTAATACATTTTTATGGTATTTTCTTTGGGAATATTAGGATTTTGACGTTATTACAAATTGTGTTTCTCACAATTTGTGACAACTGAAACATAAATCAGACTTTTACACTCAAACACTCACTTAGTAATCACATTAAAATAAAATACAAATATTTAAAATTAACATGATTTCAAAGTAATGTTATTTTTACTTGAGTAAACATCTTGGGAACTCTGCCCACATCTGTAAAAAATATCTTCGGAATAGACTAAATAAATGCGTGAGAAGTGAGAAACTATAAACAACATAAAAATTAACTAGGTATACTTTGATGAATATTTTTATGTGCCAACTATTAATAAGACTGATGACTTTTATAATATTTCCCAGTTACTGTACTTCTAAAATAAATTGCATCCACTGTCAGACTTCAGCACGCATGCGCACTTGTAGCCCGGTGGGTGGAGACAGATTTTTTTTGTTTATTTTCGTGACCAGCTAACCAATAGCACCAGATTGCTTTCTGAGTAAAGCCATCTTACCATTATTCATTGGCATTAATCAGACAAGATAACGGAGTGCGCATTGTCCGGTATGCCTCTGTCAAATTTATAACTCATCAACTTGCTTCTAGTTTGGTTTCATTGATTAGAGCAAGAAGCTGATGCCAACTTTGATGAGCGTCTTGTAGCATTAGCTTTTTAGCCTGAGCACTAGATGGTTAGCCGAAAATCACACCACAGCCGTATAATGCGCTATGCTGCTGGCCGATTGTAATTATTATTTTTTTTAAATTACATTTATTATGTATTTGTAAATGCTTGCACTTGAAAACACCTATCAGGAAATTGAATCACCGCTGTTTTGGTATGTATGCGATGATCAAAGCCTCCCCAGCGTTAGCCACACATGCTAGCTTATTTACGGTAACATGGCAAAGGCATGTCTTACGCCCGAGAGATTGTAAGTTTATTTTATTGTAAATGCAACTGCGTGTACTCTCTAAAATATAATCGATTCGATTTGTGGCTATTCACGCACATAAATATCACAGCCACGCGATAATTGATAAACACACTAATGAAGAGCTTTGTGTACACTGGATTTATCATCCCCAGTTTGACCTGAGCCACATTGTTCCAGGATTGTGCACTTTATTCGACTGTACGAATCACAAGGATATGTCTTGAGTCTCGTCTACTCGCCAAATTATCGTTAATGCGGCTTTTGAAAGATTTTGAAAACCTAACAAATATTGTTTAGCACTTTTCCTGGAAATGTAAAGTGCAAAATAATAAGTGGTATTATTATTATTATTAACATTATTATTGTTAATTATTATTATTGTTATTGTTATTATTAGTATATATTTTAATTATGTAATCATTTTGTCATCAGGGACACCATCAAAGAATTTGCCTTCAGGGTGAAACCTAAGGAGCAAGATGTCAATCACAAACACTCCAACAAGCAATGACGCTTGCTTGAGCATCGTGCACAGCTTGATGTGCCATCGCCAGGGAGGAGAAAGTGAGAGCTTTGCTAAAAGAGCTATTGAAAGTCTTGTCAAGAAATTGAAGGAAAAGAAAGATGAGCTGGATTCCCTAATAACGGCTATCACGACAAATGGAGCTCATCCAAGCAAATGTGTTACAATACAACGGACCTTGGATGGACGTTTACAGGTATGTTCTGCTGCTGTGAAGTTCTACTCCTGTAGTTGTGTTTTGCAAAAAATATTGTGTTACATTCGTTTTGCTGATGTTCTAGGTTGCTGGGCGTAAGGGCTTTCCACATGTTGTTTATGCCCGGCTGTGGCGTTGGCCTGATCTTCACAAAAATGAATTAAAACATGTGAAGTATTGCCAGTATGCGTTTGATCTAAAATGTGACAATGTGTGTGTCAACCCGTACCATTACGAGAGAGTGGTCTCCCCTGGCATTGGTATGTAAAACTATTTGAAATGGCGAGGGTAATTTAAAGCCATTGTACTAACTTATTATGTTGTGTATGTGTAGATTTGTCAGGACTGACTTTGTCCAGTTCAGGTAAAAAAGACCCTTGAATTCTGCCCCAGTTTCCTGTAGACTTTGTTACTTTGTTTTTGACTGACAAAGTGCTTGTTGTGAACGTTTTTTTTAAGGTCCACTTCTGGTAAAAGATGAATATGACTATGATAACCAGCAATCCCACTCGAGCTCCGAAAGCCACCTGCAAACAATCCAGCATCCCCCTTCGAGGCCTGGCCCTCAGGAGACCTTCAGCACCCCTGCCCTTCTGCCTCCTTCAGAGGGTAGCAGCTCAGCCTCAACCTCTGCTTTCTCTACCATCACTGCTGGACCCTCAAGTGAGATGCACTAGCAGTGTTTTACAGTATTAGAGCAGCCTGTGTGGGTATTAATTAGACAATATACTATTTTGCCAATACAGATCCTCCTCCCAACTGGAGCAGAAGCAGCAGTTTCACACCAGCAGTTCCACAGCATCAAAATGGTCATCTCCAGCATCACCCGCCTATGCCTCACACAGGCCATTATTGTAAGGGCAACTTATTCTTTGTAAACTTATTACTTGAAATGGTCAGTAAAATATACAACTATGTACTTACAGGGTCTGTTACAAATGAAATCGCATTTCAGCCTCCCATTTCCAACCATCCTGGTAAGTATAAGAAATTAGTTTTGTTTTTCTACTATGACTACATAACTTTTTTTTTTACCTTGGGAACCAGATTGTATGAAACGAGGTTAAGGCAGCCGAGGTTGAGTTGTGATTGTAGTGCCTTTTTAAACCAGTAAGAGGGCATGTTCTTTCTTTTAATCTACTGACTAAATATTTGTTGTAAAAATGTTGTTTATTGCAGCTCCAGAGTACTGGTGCTCAATTGCCTACTTTGAGATGGATGTTCAGGTTGGTGAGACTTTCAAGGTTCCCTCCACTTGTCCCATCGTGACTGTGGACGGTTATGTTGATCCTTCTGGAGGTGATCGTTTCTGCCTGGGTCAGCTGAGCAATGTCCACAGGACTGAGAACATAGAGCGAGCCAGGTACTCGGTCTAATCTATCACCATGGCATATTAACAGCTAAGCGCCTTTTGTCAATGTCTCATTCTTCCTTGTGGCCAGGCTCCACATCGGCAAGGGCGTGCAGCTGGAGTGCAAGGGTGAAGGAGATGTGTGGGTGCGCTGTCTGAGTGATCATGCAGTGTTTGTGCAGAGCTATTACTTGGACCGTGAGGCTGGACGAGCCCCAGGAGATGCTGTTCACAAGATCTACCCAAGTGCTTATATCAAGGTAAAGCTGCAGTATCTTAATTTTACCAAGAATATGCAACAATGTTTGAGAAGTAAGATAATAACTATTCTCTAAACAAACATACATATATAGTAGCCTAAAGAAAATATCTGAATAGCTTTCTGTTTTCACCCATCACAAAGCCATTGAGGTGAGTTTTCTTGTCTTGTCAGGTGTTTGACCTGCGTCAGTGCCACAGGCAGATGCAGCAGCAGGCAGCCACAGCTCAGGCGGCTGCAGCAGCGCAAGCGGCAGCCGTGGCCGGGAACATTCCTGGTCCAGGCTCTGTGGGAGGCATCGCTCCAGCCATCAGTGAGTGTCACTGTCATTTAGCTTCTTACAGCACAGTATTCTGACTGCCTTCAGGCTTTAGGCTGGAGAGAAAAACAGACTTTTTAGAAAAAACAAAAAACAACAATGATTTCAAAATGTAAAAACAAGCTCAGATAAAATAAAATACTCGGACGTGCACTAAGAAAATCTTTATTTCAAAATCTTAAATTTTCAAATGTAGACTTGAATAGGGCATGTACTGTACTCCGTATTAAATCATAATGTTATGTCTGGTCCAGGCTTGTCAGCCGCTGCAGGCATTGGTGTGGATGACTTACGGCGCCTGTGCATTTTGCGGATGAGTTTTGTGAAGGGCTGGGGCCCTGACTATCCTCGCCAGAGCATTAAAGAGACACCCTGCTGGATAGAGATCCATCTACATCGAGCTCTGCAGCTACTGGACGAGGTTCTGCACACCATGCCCATAGCCGACCCCCAGCCTCTTGACTAAGCTGAGGACACTGTAAACTGTACATACTCAACATAAAGCAATTATGGACAAAAATCTGTTCTTAAATGAGCTCTCCACCGTAGGGTTGATCTGAACTGAGGAGGACTGCAACACAGCAATTCCCAGCTTGGCAAGTTGCGTTAGTATGGGCCTATACACTGCACTATCCCCCAAACGCACTAATATCCTTTGTGCTCAGTCCAAGACTTCAAAACAACAGCTGGAGGAATATATGAGTCACACTGGGAGAAATTGGTGCGCTCTGGACACCTGCTGTCAGGAAGATGTGCACTCAAAAGACAACCACTACTCTCCAAATGTTTTTATTTCAACGTTTGAATTGGCAAAGAACCACAGGCAGTGTTGGGGAGAATACTGTGAAATTGTATTTAGTTACTGAATACTTTGCCTAAAATGTATTTAGTAACATATTCCCTTACTATGTCTAATCAGAGTACTGTATTCTGAATACTTTGATTACTTCTAGAATACTTCACATTGTCATTATATTTATGTATACATTTGTATACATTTATTGTATAATAACAAAAATTAAGACTACGATTGTTGGAACACTTCTTACAAACTCACTTGCCATTAATTAGGAACTCAAAAACTGTCTTGGCAAATGGAGCAGCAGATCACATCATGTGACACATGTGTTTGTATGACCTATGGCATACGGCATTTTAAATCTTTATTTTATTTTAGGTTGAAAAACAGGTCAACATTAAAGCTCTTTCTTAATAATGTAATGATTGATACTGGGATGTATTCCCTTGATATTTGGAAACTGTAGTCTAAATATGCTCAAATGAAAGTGTAACTTTACCAGAATACAGTTACTCAAAATGAGTATTCTAAATACATGTATTTAGTTACTCCCCAACAGTGAACACAGGTATTGGAAAATATCTTTTTAAAGCCAAAGTGCTGTGTGTGATACAAGCGTGTCTCGGCAGTTCTGCTAATACAATATAAGGTGGAGTGTTGCTGTGTTTATAGCTGATGTTAGATGTAGTAAGTCATACAGATGGTCCAGTCCTCCTCTGGTCGCTCTCCCAGGCTGAGTTAGGGACATATTAAAAGGAGTGGCTCCCCATCCCCTTCTTTCACGATTCATAATAATTAAGTAGAATCATGTGATTCAACACCCGCTTTCTTGTTCAATGTAATCATTATTGTTTTGTGGTATTTCATCTTTTATCTTTGATTTTTACTCTGTTTTCAGTATTTTTTTAATGAACACTAAAAATGCATTTTAGCCTTTTAAAATGTTGAAACAATTCTAAGAAAACTATAATCTTTTCCAGGCCCTCAACTTTATACACTGTTTGTATTCAAGTAGCGAGAAGGTTATCCCACAGCAAAGAGGTGATGTGTATGGAACTTTTCTTTTTTAAATAGAAGCCCATGTTGTGTCCATTAGCACTTTATTAATTTACAAGTTTTGCCTTCATAGTTCCATGTGTGGTTACTAATTGTACCCATATAACCTTTTAGCTTAGTGCATCCTTTTTGTTTTATTGCTCACTGTTCAGATCTATCATCATGGGGTGTAAAGGGATTTATTTGTTCTTATGAATTCTCTTAATGTTGGTCACTTCATCTCTGAAGTTTTCCAGTTTTGTGATGGCAAAAATAACTTGTTTGGAGAATGAAAATGTGTTCCTTCCTATCACTGTCTCTGCAGTAACACACCTATTAGAGATTGGTCTTGGAGATGTAATAGTTTGAAAATTTGAAATTCTTGATCACCACTTTTATGTTGATTGAGCTAGAAAACAATGAGTGGACAAGCAAGGAAATAACTGTGAGGAAGTGTAAGCCATACTGAAGCCAAATATCTAAAAGGTGAATGGTCATCCAACTATGTTTATCAGTATTATGTTGCTTGCAAAGATTATTCTTCTCCATTGATTATTAAACTTTGTTCCTTTTTGCAGCTCTGTGTACCTGAAGCAGTTGCAGTATTTTATACTTTTGCTAATTTTACAGTGAAAAACCATGAAAAGGTGTACATTTCAGGAAATGCAAGTTTATGTCCATTTCAGGAAATGCAAGTTTATGTCCATAATATTTACAAATATGTCATGCATACTCAAGTTTGAATGATGTTGATGGTTATATGTAGGGATTGGTTGAATAAATTGTAATGGGCTAGCTGTGGTGCTGTATTATGTACATGATTTTCAGAGGTTCCTTTCAATGTCCATTAAATCATCCGCCATCCTCAAAGTCCCCTTCATGCCAACTAAGTTTTAATTCTCCATATTTATTGACTAACCCACTAAAAGTGCCCCCAAAAAAACTACATAACATGTTCCATGTTTTATGAAATTGCATAGTCCCCTTTCAAATAAACTAATCTTGCAAAAAATGAACAAAAGCTCCCGCACACACTGTCTCACGCTTTATTACTACTGCAACGTTTCGGTCAAAAGGACCTTCGTAAGGCTTTTGACCGAAACGTTGCAGCAGTAATAAATGTCTGAAAGAGTGAGACAGGGTGCGGGAGCTTTTGTTCATTTTTGCATCAATTTCCCCGTCTTCTACGCACCTGTCGCCTCCTGGGTGTGGGGAGTCATCCTTAGCTAAATAAACAAATCTTAAAATAAAGTCACACTTGAGAGTAACCGTCCAGCCTGTGGAAGCATCTTTTAACTGTGTCCCTTTCCCTAGAGAACCAGCAAATTTTACCTACAAGTCCACGAGCATTAAGAAAATCACTTAATCAGACCTTAGACCTTCTCCAAGCATCACTCTCAGCGATATAGTTGCACATGCATTGTTTAATCCAAAACTCTAATCATGCCAGAGTGGCAAAATCAAGTAACCTCTGTAATTCAATAGTGCCGGTCACATCTCAACTTGCCACCATTAATTCAGCTCTACTTCTCCCCTGTTTCAGCACCAGTCTTTTCCACATCACCAAGTACACAAAGCTCATGCTTTCTAAAAATAAAAATAAACTTGGCTTTGAACAAGAAAACATTTATTAATGCAAAGACAAGTCACAAATCTTAAGAAAACAACACTAAGAAGCTAGCCTGAGCTGAGATCTGAAATATTCAGAAAAACAAACTACTTGTGTCTGTAATAATTTCTATAGTTATCAATACAATACACAAAATGTCTTTTTCTATAAATATAAAAGTCCCCCAATCATTCTTGATTTTTTTGTGAAAACATACACACATCGGTTTGCTTGCCAGTTTTAGAAATTACATTATAGAAAGGAAACACAAAGTCACATAAAATGTATAATATATAATATCAGTTATACATAAACAACAAAAGGGGAAGAAATAAAAACACAAAGCACTTAAGTCAGGAAATATGTTCACAAATCATAATTAGGGCACAAATAAATATATTTAGCTATTTACATACTTAGTCTTGGGTACATAAAAACAAAAAAAAACTTCCCCAAATGCCACTGCCAAATGCTTGTGCTTGCATTAGTGCGTGCTACAGATGGCCACGACTCACTAGTCACTGTCAAATGGCACTTGAAAACACCCAAATAGAAATGTCAAACAGGTCACAGCATTAAGAAAAATCAATCTGACAAACGAAACAGTAAAGTATATCTAAAAGAGAGCATTTTACTGACAAGAACTATCATGTACAATAGAAGGCTGTCTGTGTGTAAACTCATTTGCATTTGTTGTTTTCAGTGAATAATAGTGATCCAGTGTTCACAGCCCTCGGTTCTTCAGTGACAAACCTAAGGCCCTCCATTACTCGACTGTCACCCAGGCCGTCTGCTCCAGCCAGGCTAAAGTCAAAGGCACCAGAGTCTGCTGCGGGTCAGTGAGACTGCCATGTCGTCCAGGGTGCAAGACCGTTACAAAGCTTTTCAGTGACAACTTTATGTAATATACTGTATACATACATTTTGTAGAACAGAACGGCCTTAACTTTAACATTCTTCAATCTTGAGTTACAACTCTGTTGGCAGCAACAGCATTAGTCCAGTGTAAGCAGGCAGAATCTAGTAAGCAGAAAGCACTATGTGGCACGTGCAGTCTTAAAACCAGGAAACAAAAAACATAACTAGCAGCCAAAAACATATGTGCAAGACCAAAAAGCACTTCTCTTCCAAAAATACGTATTGGCTTCAAAATAAAATGCAATGCAAACCACCTTAGGCACCTAATGATTAAAGGTAGCATAAACGCAGTAATTATAGCAAACATTTATAAGAAAAACAAAGTTTAACAATGCATCTGAAGCTTCTTGTGAGAAAGGTCCTGTTATAGTTCATACCTGCAGTTTTAAAACCAGTTATGTGAAAGTAGAATTGCCTCTATAAAGGTAGTGTTTCATTGTGGGAACAAAATTAGGCCAAAAAGCATCTTTTACAAGAAAACTTTGTCAAGCATACAATGTGTGCTCACTTGTTGGAGTGGCTAACCCAGGCATTTCAAGCAAGGATCAAAAGGCTACAGAATCATTATGTGTACCACTACACACTTGTAGAGAATGCAGCGTAGTTCTCGGGGACCACCCAAACTCTAGTTTGTCAATTCCCTTAATCTTTCAACATAAAATAAAAAATGCAAATTGAATACAAATAGTGACACAATATTTGCTTTTCTCCCTTTAAGTGATAAACAGACACAGTAACACAACCCAGGTCTAAAACCAAGTCATAGATTTGTCATTACAGCAAAACAGTACTAACCATAACCGTAAATACGTCACAAACCCATTCCAGTCCTATACAGTAGATCTATTTTCTCTGTGAATAATTCACCATTAAACACAATAAATATCAATAAATAAATATTCAGAGAAAGATAGAAATACGGGATGTTTTTAAGACAATAAAGGAAAATAGTTAGTAGAAAGTGTTCCTATTCAGAGGATTAATCTCAAATTTCTCCACCACACAGAAGGCTAGAAGAGTTCAAGTATAGATGAAGTCCAATGAATGAGCAGTTCCCCAGCCTTTTCTGATCACAGTCGATCGACCTAATTTCAGAAAAGCTACAGAAGAAGCAACAACATAAAAACCCTCATAAAAAGCAACAGCAATATGTAGTGGTCATTATTTCATATACTGTACATATATATGTATATATGCTTCTATATATCTTTGAACATCAGAAAATATCTATGTTTGATCCAGCTAACGAGGACGATCTAACCAAAATTTTTAAGCTTTGATGGGGCAAAAAAGTCAAATGAAAACATTGTAAGGTGTGAGAAAGCAAAGCACATTTTGGGTGACTGATCTGCACGCGTCAAAGGGCTGGCACCACTGGTTTGAGGTAGGGCGACTGACAGATGTGTTCAGACACACAAGTAAAGTCAACAAAGGCACAAACATTTACACATGCTCTTCACAAAAACTAATGCACAAACAGGGCGGAGCAAGGGCAGGAACAAGGCTAAAAGACATTTTGATATGTTTGAAGCTTTGTAGTGCTTGCCAAGAGAAGACCACATATCTCTTGGTCTCAACAATTATGAACCAGCCCAAATCCAGCCACAAGTCACCAGAAAGCCAAACGTGTGGCTAGAAAAAGACAGAAAGGCAGTGGACTCTACACCACAGTCAGCACTTGAGCACAGCTGCATTTTCCGATAAGGCACTATGATAAAGCCGAGGTACATATAATCCCTGACATTCATTTTGCTCTGCAACATGGCACAATGGGACAGGAAACTACTCTCCTTCCTGGATGGGTTGTTTTTGGTCCTTTGTAAACTTAAAAAACATCACATGTAACAGAAACACATCCAGTACACACTACAGAGCATCTAAATGGAAAAAGGCAAGCATTATGCACCAAGTGCATAGAAAAGCTAGCATAGAAAAAGTAGTTTTGCACAGCATACTTCAGCCTGACTGTTCAAAAACACTACTATCTACGCTTAAATAGCAGCAAATTTAAGCTTTATATCCCAAACGCTAAAATCTATACAGTGACTGATTTTTTTTTTTTTAGCAACACACAATACTTGGATTTTATTTTAGTCAAGTCAGTTGCATGACTGCATGCCAGTTTGGGCAGCTAGGTGGTGCTCCTGCCTCACAGCAAAATCATCCCAGGTTCAGTCTCGGGTCGGGTGGGTTCTCTCAGCGTGGAGTTTGCGTTTTTCTCTTGTGTCTGTGTAGGTTTACTCTGGTTTCCCCTACCAGTAAACATAGGGTCCCCCTCAGGAACCAACACTCCCCTGAAATAGAGATTTTGAATCTCTGTGTGGTTTTCCTTGAAAAAAATCAAATCAAATCAAATAATCTAAAATGAGGATTAAAAAAAAATACAATAGCACCATGATTTTGAGTAATACCAATTTCAAATATAAAAAGGTACATCAAAAAATATGTTTTCAAATGTGGACTGAGTGGACAACTTCACTTCCCTGGGACAAGTGACATGGATTTGAGCTAGAGTTTTAAAGAAATTTCCCTTGTGTGATAAACATATGGATCAAATGTATTCTTCCTAGAAGCTGGCACACTGTATGAGCACAGACTAATGGACGACACAACCACATCCAGAAAAAGAAAAGTAGTACATGGACAGCACATTGTGGCTTGAGAGTACCACAAGTGACAAGCCTGCGTAGAAAGAGAAGAGTGCCCCCCACAAGAGCAGACAGACGCAGCATGAAGAGACACAAACATCTGTATAAAAGAGTTATGTGAAGTGGCCGTGTAAAGGCTTGGCCCTAACATCTTCAAACCGAAGCATAGGTGTTGCCCGTGGCGCTGCAGTGGCGAATGATAGGTGTGGCAGATGAAGGGGTCAGGATGTGCTCGCTGTGGTCCTGTGGAGGCTGGGGCAGCGAGTGTAGGACACCGGGCTGAACCACCCCGACTACAGGGTGAGAGCCATCCTCCAGCGCTCCCACCTGGATCACCTGGATGACCTCATGCTCCGACCTCTCCCGCTTTGCTAGAGGTTCACCACATGCTTCCGTGTCCTCCTCCAAGTCACTGTCCATTCCACTCGTCTCATCTATCCAAGAGACACAAGAATAGCAGCAATAAGAAAAGGTTACGAGTTACAGAAGTCGATTATATCACCAGGGAAGCAAACCTTTGTCAATGTTGGTGAGTGTCAAACTGTTCAAACTGTCAAACTGAAAACCGAAAACAGATTACTGTACAATAATGTAGTTCTAATGATTTAAAACAATTGCCAGTTAACATACCTCGCCCATGACGCCAATTGGAGTCTCCCCTGTGGCCTGGGCAACACGGTGCTCCACCAGGTAGAACATATACTCGTCATAGAGCAGGCGGATCAGGTGGAATGACCCGAAGCTGGCAGCACTACGCAGAGTCAGGTCCCGGATTACCATAGAACTAAAGGGTGGAAAAAAGAAGAGCACGTTCATACAGTAGTTAAATACCTGTGTGACATTTATGAGGACAAACCTGTAGAAAGACCACTTCAGTAAAAATTGTCGCGCAGCTCTGGGGAAGCTGGGTCGATGCTCATAGGGCTTCAGCACTTGAGTGACCACGTTATCCAGCCAGGCTGCCCATTGCTCCAGTGAGCTCTGCTGCTGTAGCGTGGCTTTGAAGTCCTGCTCCAAGTGCTGCACCACTCCTTCCTCACACTGGCATACCCATGATGCCTGCTCCTATTAATGACAGAAGTAAGAGAGACGTAAGCCTATTACGATTTGAATCTTTCATCATGCCAGACGGTGGAATTTACGACGTGAAATCGTTGTGTAGGCAGATCACAAAAATTGTGAGCTGACCTGTACATTGGCAAAATCCACACGGTTAAGATCATTTAGCATCTGGTTGATTTGGGAGGTGTTTTGCAAAACAGCACGTGCTGCTTGAGCCAGGTGGTTCAGGGATGTGTATCTGCGCAAAGTTTGTGCAAAGGCACTAACAGCAGCAATCTAGTGGATAGAGACAAAATCTTAAATACAAAACAAAGAAGCTAAAAAAAAACCCTCCATTAATACAAAGAATAGTGTTGTTTTCTAAAATAAATTGTATAAGTAAATGACAGCTTACCTTGGTCTGTATCATTCTCTGTGGAATGGCATTCATGGCATTACTCAGCCAACCTTCCAGGCTTTTGGCAAAGTTTCGAATGGCTTGTGTCAAGGCACCTTAAATATCAGATTGTTAAATAAACCAACAAAACCTTTATTTAAAAAACAAAAACCAAAACAGAATCTTACTGGGAATTGGTCTCAAGACATCAGGGATGAGAATCTCAACAAGGGACTGGTACATTAAATGGTCGCAAGTGCTCATCCATTTCAGAACAGCTTCGTTCCGACACAGAACTATCAACCGTGAACGAGGAAGTCTAGCCTCAACCTCAATTATGCCGCTTTCCAAAATAAAAACAAACAATATTGATATGAACAATGTATCTACTGCTGCAATACCAGACACAAGCACAGGTCAAGAAATTGAAAAGGTACCTGTTTTCTGTTACTGTGGCACCCTCTACTGAATCAGGCGGGGTATAACGCCAGAATGTCTGCCACAGCTTCTCAATGAGGCCAAACTGGAGGTTAACAACCACATCCAAGATAGCCTTCAAATGCAATTTCATTACATTAAATACAATTAGTTTTAAGCAGAATTAAATTGAACAACAATGGCAAAATATTAAAATCTGTCATAAGACCGTTATAACTTAAGAAAACAAATATTCTAAAATGTCTAGATTCGGGATTTAGATCAATTACCAGAGTGCAAACATTTATAAACCTTGCCATTGCTTGATTTAAGAACTTGTTTTTCACTGATTTACTCTTTGACTGGGGGAAAAAAAAAGCACACTGTGGTATTCATAAATGCACTGCACAACTGTTACCTCGCAGTGCTCTCGGTAAAGTGTATGGAGTGCCTTCACATCCTCTTGAGTGATGTTATCAGGACAGCTCGGTCCAAGATCCAGCTCAATAAAGTCAGGTAAGGCTCGAGAAGCATCTGTAATAGCATTTAATATAAATTAGATTTTACAAATACTAAAGTTATATAATAATACACTGTGTTCATGGCAAAAAGTACAAAAAAGTATATATTGTAAATACAGATGAACCTAAAAACTGCAGGTGTTGCTGGCTCTGTGCAATGACCGTCTGCTCTACCACACCGGGATTCTGCTGGCCTCCTCCAGAATAATTGTCCCCAGAGCCAGTGTCAAACTTCTGTACAGGCTTGAATCTGAAGTCAAACATGTCCATTTAGTATCCAATAGAACCTTACAGTTTTTCTTAATAGATAAGACTCTAAATTGTGCACAGCTGCCAACTAACAGCACATACTTCTTAAAAACTGGACTGTAATAACACAATTTTCACAGGACTAGACACATTTTTGCTCATCTGAACACATTTTTCACTCACAGCACACATGATCCAAAAACATGTAACAGACTGAGCTAGTTCTCAAAAACTTAAACATGATCAAATAAACAAAGAGATGGGGATAATGGGAGCAAAACTAAATTAAAGCCGCAAGCGGTGATACAGGGACTCCTTCTCTCCGCGATCACTCTAGACCGTCTCTAGCCCTGGCCTTGCTCTCACTCTGGTCACGGCCAGGCTTGTATCCATCCCCAGCCTCACAAACCTTACTAGCCTTGCCGGCATTAATCCCTAGGATTTTTTCCGGTTTTGTTTCATGGGCAGAATGTGTGTGCAAAATTGCATGCAAATTTTTTGCTTGCAATTTTTAAGGAATAAGCAGGGGGGCGCTATTCTCATGAGTGGTGTATATTTACTTCTTTTTATTCATTTAGGATGTTGGTAAGTTTATGCAGATTTTATCAGATTTAAAGCAGTACTAAGTAACTTGTCCCTCTGGGGGTAAGTATTAATGGGATGATTGTGGGGGGTCTTTCATCTCCCCCGGTGTCTCTGGCCAGAAAACCACAATTGCAACTTTTGGAGGCCCAAATACACACTAATAGAATAACGAATAAGCTAACAAGTTAACGGGCAAAGCTAACTGCGGGCTAGCGCAGTTAGCTTTGCCCTTAAAAACTTAAACAGTTTTTACAGCCAAATTTGAGTAAAATTGAGCTTATTCTGCAATTTAAAAAAACTAAAACAGGGTCCAGTTCATTAAAACACCAGGTGAGCTAAATTGCTTCCACAATTTCAATCCAAAAAATGTCAGACTTCAGTTTGTCAGAGGGCAGAGCAACAATTATGTTTATGACTATCTCTATGTGCTCCATCACTCCATCACTGTGCTAAATGTTATTTGGCCTACTGCAAAAAATGCATGCTCCAAATACTAGGGGGCGCTGGCGAGCTATTTTCTTTGGGGCTTGTGCATATCGCCCACTCGCATGCAATCTGATTAATGTGCCAATTTGTGCGAGTTTTCGTGTACGGGAAGCCCCCCCAAAATGAAATTTCTAAAACTGTGGGAGAACAAAAGTCCCTTGCCAAACTCGGGCATAAAAAAGTACTAAAATAACAGTACTATTCTCACAGTATTTTCCTTACAACTCTCGCTCAGTGGGCACATACGATAAAGCCCCTTGAAAAGCCGGGTTAGGCCCGTTCACCCCACTTCAAGCATCCCTGTTAACTACCCCCTCCCTCATATCTTAATTAGAAATTTCCACAACAAATAAGTTTAAAAAAATCTGAAGCAACATGAACAAATTTGATGTGTATGCAATTTGTGTATGTACTGTAGAGAGCTCTTTTTTCATCCCAGAGGGGAAAGTCTTTCATATCAATGATAATCTGTATTTTTCATGTTTATCCTTGAACACTCTTTTTTTTTAGTATCTTCATTTTGCAGCCTCAAAACAAAACAACAATTGAACAATTAGTGTTTCGCTGTTCAGTGTCTTACTTTGCTCTGTGTATCCACCAGGTCTGGACAAGTTCACATTTTGTGAGTGTACAGTAGGGGTATAACAATGCACTGTGCAAAAATCTGACGCAAGTTTTAGTTTGTATTTCTTAATATTTAAGGTTCATGGCGCGTGCCATGCGTGTGTGCGCATCCAAACAGAGCGCATGTGTGCCATCATCACTTACCCCTAAACTTAAGGCTGTAGACACTCCACACCTGTACAGTTACATCCTCCAAAAACACATGAAATTGGTGTGTCTTTGTTATGGTTTCTCCTGCTGATGACCAGGCTTCGGCCAATAATAGATCCAGAGCACCGCGCGAGGGGTTAGTGCGCACACTAATGGTTAACAGAGTATTAACCACTAAGGGCCTCGGTTAAAGGTTAGTGAAAAACTTGAAAACGAGCAGCACTACTCTCCACCTAACGAGCGCATGGCCTACTTGTGCTGTTTTTTAGGTTTTTTGTTTTGTTTAGAGCACTACAATTTTGTTTTCTATTTTGTTTTGTATTGTGAGCCCAGAGGCGCATTTTATTATAAAGCAGCTTTAAGAGCATTGACAATTAATGAAAATTTAGGATATTTTATTTCAAAACCAACTTACAATTTTTTATATTATGCTGCACCGTGATGCACCAAACCATGGATCCTGCACCGTGAGATAGCTGGCAGTGTGTCAGGAACTGTGTCTTAACAAATGGGAAAACTGAAATAGGTACATTGGTTTGGAAACACTTAACCGTTGCTTCTGCTGAACAGGCTGCTGTCTCAGAGCCATATACTGCATATCTTCTTGAAGTCTGTTGAGTGGAGAATCTGGCTTCAAACGTATACCATAGTAATGGTATTTGGAGTTCCCTCTAAAGGAGAGCAGTGATGGTTATTTTTCCAAATCAAAGAAAAACTCATGACATGTCACTAAATTGCCAACCTCGTCCCAAGGCGCCTTGTACGTAGTCCCATGAAGATTGAGCGAATGAGTTTGCCAAAAGAGGCTGCATTGACAGGGTCAAGTTTTTGCTCCTGGCAGTGGCGCAGATAGTGATTGTAGAGTGTGGATCGTGGCAAACTGACCCCTTCAGCCGTCTCATAATTATCCAAAAGCCACTGAAGCTACAAAGGAATAAAAGCAATGTCACTCATAGAATTCACAGACAGGTAGATGTCTGATGGTGCATCGTCCCAGGCCTGCAATGCTGCCACAAACAGTAACTTTATAAGAACCAGCAATGCAAAGCAAGATAAAGTGTAAGAGACTGACAGAAAGCAGAGGACTAACACTTATACAGGGTGGGGCAAGGGAACCTTCTTATTTGAACTGGGGGTAGTGATGTTAATGAGGGTCACAGTGGGGTGGCAGAGAGCCCAATGGAAGGGGCTGGCTGGGAGGTTTAGCCGTCGTTCCACATAGCGCGACCCGGCCGCGATCTACGTGCACGTATCGACACTACCCCGCAGACCTTTCTGTTTCCACCACACACACACCCGCATTTGTTGTGGGCGCCGCCCATACACAGAGGAGCACGCTGTACAGATCGTCATTAAAAGTTTTGTAAGCCGTGATGAGAACAAATGTCGACAAAAGCTGTCATCTGGTGGGAGTTATGGAATCATTGAGGTGCCAAGCTGTA
This sequence comes from Neogobius melanostomus, assembly GCA_007210695.1. Lineage (NCBI taxonomy): Eukaryota > Metazoa > Chordata > Actinopteri > Gobiiformes > Gobiidae > Neogobius > Neogobius melanostomus. The sequence goes on along the minus strand of VHKM01000221.1, from coordinate 1,536,739 downwards.
TTAAAACAGAAAAGAAACTGCTAAACTACGAACTATGAAGGTAAGCTACATGCAAAAGCTAAAGCTGCGCTAACAGCGGCTAAATGCCATTATCGGCAAAATCCCCTTTTAGCACAGCCGTATGATGTTGTGAAATATTAAATCCGTATGACCTGTGTGTCAATAGTGAGGGCTGTCCACTCTCTCGTTGCCAATCAGAGGCCAGAGTCTGTTCACGTCACATCAGACATGGGCTAGCCCGCTTTGGCCACAGCCAGAGGTCAGTCCCAAAACCTATACCTGGTCAGACCGGTTTGGCACTGGCCTTTGTTATGGAAAAGCTCGACAAAGCGGGTGAAAGAGCCATTCGGCTGACATGCGCCTACATGTGGAAAAACACCTTTAGTGTCCACACCCGTTTCAGTTGCAAACATGCTGTGGTTGAGGAAGCAGAACGCTTTGGCCGTACAGGAGTATTTTTCTCACGGCCATTCTGTCATTGTGGTGCAATGCGCCTTTTGTTGTCACTTCAAGACTGTGTACCTGATCGCAAATCGATTTTTATTGTGGGTCTACGCCTTGAGAGAAATGGGGAATGTGTCCAAAAGAAACAAAGGATGTTCTGCACTTAAACCTGTTGTTGCCCTTGGCATGTGGGGACGTTCTCTTCGTCGAATTCTTTATATTCATCTTCACCCATACAAAATTATTCAATGTTTTTTTTGAGTGAAGCCTTCACCGTGCGGCTGATCTCCCTGAAAGTGGATGTAAGCTGGCCTGTGCGCTTGAAGATTTAGCCCCCTGTTAAAATTTCCTGTGGGTTGTCTCAAATCTCAAAAGCTTTATAAAAATCTGTGGACCTTGGAAGATCTACAAAGTAACATCCGAACTGAAATTGCCAATATACCGGTCAATATGCTTGAAAGAGTTGATCGAAACTTTAGAAATCGGCTGAATCAGTCTATTAAAAATGGAGGTTGACATTTAAAATAGTGGTTCCCAACCTGGGGGCACCTGGGATTGCCGGGGGGGCCCAGAGCTTTGCCTGGTCAGAGGGTCAGGTCATAAATGATATTATTTGAGCAAAATAAATGGTCTAAAATCATCAAATATGACTGAGTAAGTACTACAGGTGCATTAAACACTCAATTAAACACTCAATTAAACACAATTTTGTTTGAAATAAATACTTATTAGCAATTATTTTCATTTTTGATACATTTGTGGGGGCCATAGTTTTGGACTGGGGGGCGCGGCCCAACTATGGCACGCGCAGGGGGGCTTCAGAGAAAAAAGGTTGGGAACCACTGATTTAAAAGATATTCTTTTTAAAATTGTGTCAAATTGAATCTCCTATGTTGTGTGACAGGCAAAAAATTAGCATAAAGAGATTTGAAACTATATAGTATAGTTTTCCATTTCATATTCAAAAAGGAAGTTCCCACTCCCCACCCTGTACATATCAAGCAACTTACATGGCTGTTCAGCAGTGAACTTCTCTGACTGGATAAACCTTCAGATTTTTGGAGTGTCTCAATCGCCATTTCAATCTAATAAACCACGAAAAAGCACAAATAATATAATGTAAGAGAAAAAAAACATAACCAAAACAGAAGAGAATACCCAGAGCAAGCACCACAACATGCAAGCACTGCACCCATTTGTTAATGCTGTCATTTGTTGTTTAAAAGAATGACTGAATAAGAATGACTGAATAAACTACTACAAGTGTTAAAACAGTGGTGATAAATAATTGAGGACATAATTATTAATAACACATGTATCTGTACTGTATTGGATGAATATATTATTTATTTATTTATTAATGCTCTTTATTATTTGCTGTTACCTTGCCATATGTTCCCTTGTTTATGATTTGTTTAATGAAATGTTATTGTTTTTACTTTTGGGGTGGGCGCTTATAAGCCTTTGGCTTCGGACCACTCCTTTTGAGCAGATAAACTGCTCAAATAAATAAATAAATAAATAAAATAAATAAATAAAATAAATTTGATCAACAATCAGAATTGGTTTTATTGCCATGGTTATGAACTGGTTAAATGTTAAAACAAAATTAGCAAGCAGGAATGGACCTGTCACATACTTACAGTCGCAGGGGAAGCGCGGGCAGACGGGGTTGCAGTGTGGGCTCCAGCGTTGTCCATGAGGTAGCCCCCAGAACTATTGCTGATTACCTGAGCCCCTGTCAGGCCTATGTTTATTCCCCCATTGTCACTTTCTCCGTTGTTGGTCATGCCATGAGTTGTCACCACAGTGGACACTTGTGCTGAGCTTCCTTGGGTGTCAAAATAGCTCCCTCCGCTGTTCTGGCTATACAGCTGTGGCTCCGAGTATGTGTACGACCTTCTGTATTAAAGACAGATAGAAATGGTTAAAGGTGAAACTATGCACGAGTTTTCCAAAGTGTAAATATTCATTTTATAAGATTGTCTTATAGTTGACAACTATTTTAGCAATCAATTAATTGTTTTTAGATATACACAGACTCAAAAAAAGCAAAAATGACATAAAAATGTTGTAATTTTGATTAATTCGTTTTTAAAGTTAGGTTATATAGAGGGTTTTGTACATAGTAAATTTCATAAATATTATCTGTCTGTGTTTCAGGAGCATTATCCTATCAGAAAACAGAATTATCTCAACTTTGTTGCCAGATCCTAGTTTAAACCAGTTTGAAAATAAACATAAAAGGACTGTCTCTCTCACTTCTTCAATCCCAGCTCCTGGCCCAGATAAAGTCCCAGTCAGTGCCAGTGCAGCCTCCAGTCATTAAAGCACAGCAGTTGAACTCTGGAGGCTCTTAGCTTTCAAATGAAGAATGGCCTGTTCACAGAAACTTGTGTTTATGTGCAGCTTTGAGCAAATCAAGTTAATTTGTAGTTACTTTTTTAAAGCACTAAGAGCCTCCTAAAAACATTTACTTTAAGTTTACTCCATCAACATGTCCTCAAGCGGCTTCACTTTAGCTTTATGTAGGAACACAATAAATTTTGTATGATCCTTTCAGTTTCACAGTAAAGCAATTAATCAATTAACTGTAAAAAGTAATCTGCAGGATAACTGATTATCAGCATAATTGTTAGCTGTAGCCCTACATTGTTTTTAGTATCTTTTACCTATTTGCTTGCCAGTAGTTTCATTTTTTGCCACCCAAGAGTGTTACCTGCTGTGGTGGCTGCACTGGATAAATGCACATGCACAGTGATCTAAGTGTGTGCTCAGCTTAGCAAACACAGCTTGAGCTTGTTCTGTGTGCGTGTGTGTGTGTATCCCTTCTGTCCCCTTAATTTCGACTGACTTGGGGACCTCAGTGGTTTTTGTGTACTTCAGGTCATGTCCAGGTGACTGAGCTCTCATGCAAACACATAAGCAAACGACAGTCCCACAAACATATGCATGTGACACAAGTGATTGTGTGAAGATACTTGTGAGGACAGGAGAAGGCTTTGTAGACCCAGTGCTGGATGAGACACACTCACATGTTGCCATTGGTGTAAACTCCACTGTTTTCTTCCACGTACTGCACCTGTGCAGGGTAAACATGCTGAACCTGTTGAACAGTCTGGGCCTGCTAAGACAAATTGGAGAATATTAACACCTATTTTATTTGGTGCAAGTGTGCACTAGGGCTACACAATATATCTAATAAAAAATATTTATGATAAATACAGTGGGAGGAAAAAGTGAGTACACCATTTGGAATTTTACATTTCTGCCTAAATTGGTCATACAATAAAAATCACAAGAATGGGTAAACTAACTGCTTAAACTAATACCACCCAAACATTTATATTTTATCATATTTTATTGGCCATTATTGGGTTAATCAGTCCAGAGTATCAGTTTTTCAGTAGTGCTGTGGAGCATCCAAGTGCTCTTTCGCAAACCAAAGTTGAATAGTTTGGGAGGAACACACAATGTCATGTGTGGAGGACAAATGGAACAGCACACCAACATCAAAACCCTATCCCCACTGTGAAGTATGATGCAGGGAAAATGATGGTGTGGGACTGTTTTGTTGCCTCAAGCGCTGGACAATGTGGTCATCAATGGAAAAACTTATTCCACACTGAGACAGTGTGGAATAAGTAAGTGATCCCTTGTATTAAATAGCTGGCTGACCCTTCTTTTGCAACAGTAACAGCTTTTTTTGTCGTTTCAGATTAAACGCTCACAACGATCAGGATGAATCTTGGACCATTCCTCTTTACAAAACTGCTGCAGTTCAGTGAGATTCAGGCGGTGTACTTACTTATTCCACGCTCTCCTGTGAATGTTTACATGTAATGGCCAATAAAAATGATAAAATGTTAATGTTTGGGTGGTTTAAGCAGACACTGTTTACCCATTCTTGTGATTTTAATACAGATCAGACCACATTTTATGACTATATTAAAATATAGTATTGCAAAATTAGTATCGCAAGAAGCCACAATATATTGCAGAATCGCTGAAGTCTTCCAACTGACTGAAAGACACATTTTTTGCAAACTTAGCCAAAAAAACATATTGCATAATATTGAATAATTTTCCTAATGTAGTTTTAAAATTTGTGTTTGAATTGAATGAAACATACAGTGTTGAAACAGTTTAGTCAAATATTGCAACAATATTGTTATCACAATATTGCTCACCTGTATCACATATATGTTTTTTTTTAAATATCACGCAGCCCTAGAGTGCACCATGTTGCAGTGAATGCAGACTACAGACCTGTACCTGCTGCTGGGAGGAGCCCGTAGGCTGGACAGGGACACTGGTCTGAAGGGGGATAGTGGAGGTGGAGTCAGCACCCGCTTCAGGGGTCTGCATGACGTCTAAACAACACACACTAATTAGATAGGAGCAGAGACAGAGCATCTGAAGAAAAACAAAAGGCGGCATTATAATAGTAACACAGAATATGCATCAGTGGTGGCTCCTCATTGACTACAAGGGAAGCTGAACTTCTCCCAAAATTTCACTAAAGAAATTGTCAAATGAAATAAATTTTATTTTGCAAATTTAAGTATCAAATGTCATAACAAATTCATAAGAGTGTTCAATTGTCTGCTGTTAATCAGGAGTTTCAGTGTGGTCTTTCCCTGTCCCTCAGAGCTGCCTAGAGCTTGATGTGAATTTCCATTGATGCACTTTCATTGAATACAATAAATATATATATATTTAAAATATATTTACAGTTTGCCGTTATTTTGTTTTAAATGGGGGAGGAAAAAAATCAAATCGAATCGAAAATCAAGTTTATAAAAAAATCGCAGATTTTTTTTGGGGAAAAAAAAAATCGCCCAGCTCTACAATAAGGTGATAAAAGCTTCTCTTCCTAATGCTCCTCTGTGTCTGTGAGAGCAGCATTAGCATTAGCAGCTGTCATTGTGAAGCCACAAGAGGAAACTGAAAAGACTAACACCACAGAGATGGACTTTATCTCAGTCATGAACATCATGTTGTATGGACACTTTCAAAAAAATATATTTTTGTGTGATAAGATGACTTTTCTGGAGAGGAAAAAGTATTTCCTGGCATTAGCTCCTCCTGCTTTTGCGGCTATTAGGGGGGAAGAGGGAAGGTGAGGAGAGAACAGGTGTGAGAGAGGGAGGAGAGAGAAAGGGCAAGAAGCAGTGAGGTGGTCCCGGGGCCAAAACCAGTGGCCGTCACCCACTGCTCCGGGTTGCCCGTAAGGAGGGGGGTCAAATCAAATGCAGAGAACACATTTCCCTACGGCGGGGACAATAAAGTATACAAACAAACACACAAGACAGAATGTAACTGAAGAGAATGAAGACCATTGACAGTGGCTAGCAGACCAGGGCAGGCATACATTAGTCTGTGGCGGCCCGCCATAGTCTATTTTTATCCGCCACAGTCTCGATCTGCCCTCTCTTTCTCTGTCTCTCACCCAACACCAACATCTGCAGCAGAGGCGCAGGTTTAGCAGGACAAATAAGGAGCAGTCTCACTGCTTAAGTAGCCTATTATTATTACAAAAAATGAAGGCAGCTTCGTGTGGTTTTGTTTTCGCTTATAAACTAAAAGACCACATGGCTAATTTGCATAGTAAACCTCTTTACTGCGCTGCTAATGCAGTTGTCACTATAATGAATTTAACCAGAGGTCACGAAATGGCGAACCACAGTCTGGGTCCGGACCCACGCGCCAACCCGTCCGAACCCGAAACTTGGATCCAAACTTTAGACCCGACGTAACAGTTCTGCAGCTGCGTCTGCGCCGTCTCACCCTAGCTCCCTCTCTCTCCCCCTCACGCTACGCTAACCCAGCTGAACAGAAAGAGAAACTGCAGCCTCTGAGCTCGTTTTAAACTTTTAGAAACGGCTGCAGAATGATTGAAATACGGCTCGCTAAAGATTTAAAGAGGGGGTATTATGCTTTTTTCAATCACATAGCACCAGTCTATAGCATACTACAATGATGACGTAACCTTCTGTTGGTCTGTATATGCAGTAAATTAAAATAACTGCCTTGAATAAAATTGCTCTCTCAAAATGGCTGTACTGAACGTCTTGAAATAGGCCTCTGTCTCTTTAAGAAGCTTTCCGACACGCCCCTTCAGCACACTGCTGTGGCATTTAAACAACAACACTGTGCGGGGAGGGGGCTCTGCTGAGCTGAGGAGCAGTGGTTGGTGGCTTGGCTGGTGACGAAAGGTCCAGAGGCGTCTCCAGGAGGTGGGGGCGTTCCTAGGAGGACTGAGGCATAGCTACACCTAAAATGGCTGCCGTCTAAGTTTTTACTGATTACTCAAAAATATGTGAATGAGCCAAGGCAACACTCCAGGCATGTGTTTAATGAGGGAATGACATAATAACATGATATAAAGCTTGAAAAAGTTGATTTTACATAATACCCCCTCTTTAAAACCGAGAAGACGCTAGTCATCTAATTAAATATGCACGCGCGATAGTTATGCGCAAACAGCACGGATGTTTCTCGACCAAACCTGGACTAAACCAGGACTTGGACTAAACAGGGCTCATTGTTGAGCTGAGCAAAGAGGAGAAACACCACTGCATTGGCACATTGTGTATACAGTATATTCTGTTACTTAGAAACAAAGAGTAAAAACAAAACTATAATGAATTGTTGCATTGTTTTCAAAGCACACAAATTATTATTACGGTAAATTATGTTCCAGACCTTTGCTTGATAATTATTCTACTTTGTTTTTTTGGATCGCAGTGGAATTAAATTCAGGACCCGTTCTAAACTTTAGTTCTCTTCCCTCCCTCTCTCTTGCTCTTGCCCTACACGAGGTGAGAGCCACTCATGTTGGTCAGTGTTTTCTCTCTGCAGCATCAGGCTGAGGTTCAGAGTCTGTATCTGAGAGCTGCAGGAGTGGAGCTGAGAAAAGAATCAAGGGCCTGCGCCCTTGAAAGAAAAACTGATCCATTACATTATATATAAAAAAAACCTGAACCCTATGTATATTAACCAGAAATTATTCTTTTCACAGCAGCATAATAGCCAAAATAGTTATTATTTTTTGCTTCAAATGCACCAGACTGCAGAAAAAAGGCATTTAAATAAAAAAAATTACAATCACAATTTTCACTGGGAGAATGTGGTCAAAGTATGCTGAAATATTAGCCTGGTCTTACCATACCCTCGTACTCATTTCATACAGAGGGTCTGGATCTTCACAATTGAGCTCCGTTTTCAGGTACGAGGGGTGAACTCCATTTATAGTTTGAAACGATTGGATCTGATTTTACCCAATCGCTCATTTGGTCGTGACGTAGGCTATGTAATGTGGCCGAATGAGTGAAGCAAGCTATCAAATGCTTGACGTCACCTACAACATCTGCCTCCCCGCTGGCTGAATGGTAGGTTGAAATTCAACCGATGTAACACGGACACTGAGATCAGACCCAGACGTAACATGTAGGAAAATGATAACTGACCGGAGTTTACGGATGGCTAAGGCCAGGCTACTGAAATATACTGTATACAGGTGCTCGTCATATTATTAGAATATCATGAAAAAGTGCATTCACTTAATATTCAACTTAAACTGTGAAACTAATATATAATACTCATTACATGCACAGTGAGATATGTATAGCCTTTATTTGTTTTAATTTGGATTATGACTCAGCTTGTAAAAACCCCAAATCAGAAATCTCATAAATTAGAATATTTTGAAAATGGACTGTAAGCCATAATCATCCAAATTATAACAAACAAATGCTTGACATATGTCACTTTGCATGTAGTGGCCCTCATTCATCAAACTTGCGTACGGTGAAATCAGAGTGTATGTGGGGTGTAAAAAAAATTACCGCCTGTTTTGGCATTTATCAATCTGAGCGCACTGTACATCTGGCGTACGGTGCACTCAAATCCTACTCCAAGTCAGGAGGTGGTGTACATGATACACCAGTTTTAAGGAAACACTAAACAGCGCTGGAAAACAGTTTTTAACAGCATGAATTGCATTGCCACATTGCATATTATCCTCATTAGTGATTAAACATGAAACAGGCTACAGCGTTAATGTTTATGGGCAGACATTGATTCCATGTTGCGCTGCATCGACATGCTCATTCACGCCACGGGCCGAACGCAGAGGCTCAGGACTGGACTGCAAGCCACAGAGACGCTTATGGTGTTTTTTATATTTATGTTTTGTTTTTTGTTTTTAACAAAAGACCGCTGCATGCACAAACTTTGTGTGGATTCCCCGCCTCACACCCGAGGCCGCTGCCGTGTACCGGGACACCGGGCCTCACCTGGGTTCTGGTTGGTTTGAGCGCTGAGTCTGTGGACCGTATTCCGTGACGCGAGTAGCCCGGGCATCCTTTGACAGCTCCACAGCTTTCGTCGGTCCGGACGGGTTCGTAAGGTCCGGGTTTGAGCGGCGTGCACAGGGTCTGGTGACCGCTCGCTCTCCTCTGTATATCGAAGCACGTCTCGTAGGGCTGTCTTTGGTACGGACGGGTTCGTTAGGTTCCGGTCGGCTGTCAGCTCTCCGTGCACCTGTTTCCTCAAAAAAGCTTGGCTTTAGGCCGAAAGACGCGTAGTCCTGCCCGGCTCCAGCGCTGAGTCCGCGGAGCTGACAGCTGCTTTTGGCTGGTTCAGATCATGGTCCAGAATCTGTAGTGCAGCGTTATATCCACGCTTTTTTTAATGTCGTCTAATTTGATACCCTTTTTTAATATAGGCTATTTAGGCCTACTGCTTTTTTAATAAAGGTCACTTTTTATTATTAGCCCATTTCTTTTTTCCCCTCTTTTTTATTTAGTAAATGTGATCTTGGATTGGCTATAAGGTTAACGTGGGTTACTGACAGATTTTTTAATCTTCCTCATGCGCTAAAATATCATATTTGTTATGTTAAAAACAACTATTTATCATTTCCTGGTTTTGCCGTGTTTCGTGCGTGCGTACGTGCCGTAAAACCCGTGGGTGAGGCCTCCTCATACATGAATATTTTTGAGTGTTTCATTCAAATGACGCTAGGATTTCTCCGTGGAATTTACCATCAACTGCTCTTGCGTACGATAAGATCTGAGCGGAAAGCACAGGTTCATAAATATCACGCGCCCTCTGGCGTATATTGCAAATACACCTACACCATTTTTTTTACGAAATGTTGATAAATGAGGGCCAATGAGTCTATATCATATATTAGTTCCACATTTTAAGTTGAATTACAGAAATAAATGAAAGTTTTCATGATATTCTAATTATACGACGAGCACCTGTATACCCCTCCAAATTGCCGGGAAATCTCTATGACAAACGCACGGCGTTGGTACACACAACGTACAGATCCTGTGCAGTTCTTGCAACCTTCATATGAAGCCTGCATGAAACCCACGGTCTGTATGTTTATTGCAGGTTGGTCTTACAACCTGGTTGTAAGACCGCCTGGTGGTCGAGCCTTCGCCCACGGGGCCCGGCCGGGCACAGCCTGAAGGGACGACGTGGGCCCGCCCTCTTGTAGACCCACCACCCACAGAGGGATCCAGGGGTGCAGAGAGGACTAGGTGGCAGTCGAAGGCGGGTGCCTCGACGACCTGGTCCGCGTGCGCAGCTTCTGGCGTTCGGGACATGGAACGTCACCTCGCTGGGGGGGAAAGAGCCCGAGCTTGTGCGGGAGGTTGAGAGGTACCAGCTAGATATAGTCAGGCTCACCTCCACACACAGCCTGGGTTCCGGATCCCAACTCCTGGAGAGGGTCTCGACGCTCCATTTCTCTGGAGTTGCCTGCGGGGAGAGGCTTGTTCATAGCCCCCCAGCTCAGCCGCCATGTGTTGGAGTTCACCCCGGTGAACGAGAGGGTCGCGTACCTACGCCTTCGGGTTGGAGACAGGTATCTCACCGTTGTCTCGGCCTACGGGCCCAACATTGGTGCAGAGTACCCGGCCTTCTTGGAGTCGCTGGGAGGGGTACTAGATGGTGCTCCGACTGGGGACTCCATTGTTCTACTGGGAGACTTCAATGCCCACGTGGGTAATGACAGTGAGACCTAGTCAGGGGTGATTGGGAAGAATGGCCTCCCCGATCTGAACCCGAGTGGTGTTCTGTTATTGGACTTCTGTGCTAGTTACAGTTTGTTCATAATGAACACCATGTTCGAGCACAAGGGTGTCCGGGCGCCACCACCGGGTGGCCCGGAAGTAAGGGATGCCGTCAAGCTGAAGAAGGAATCCTACCTGGCCTTGTTGGCTTGTGGGACTCCGGAGGCAGCTGAGAGGTACCGGCAGGCCAAGCGTGCTGCAGCTCGTGCGGTCGCAGAGGCAAAAACTCGGAGAAGCCATGGAGGAGGACTATCGGTCGGCCTCGAAGAGATTCTGGCAAACCATCCGGCGCCTCAGGAGGGGGAAGCAGTGCTTCACCAACACTGTTTACAGTGCGGGTGGGGAGCTGTTGACCTCGACTGGGGATGTTGTCGGGCGGTAGAAGGAGTACTTCGAGGATCTCCTGAATCCCACCGTCACATCTTCCGATGAGGAAGCAGAGGCTGGGGACTCGCCCATCACCCAGGCTGAAGTCACTGAGGTGGTTAGAAAGCTCCTTGGTGGCAAGGCCCCGGGGGTGGATGAGATTCGCCCTGAGTACCTTAAGTCTCTGGATGTTGTAGGCCTGTCTTGGCTGACACGTCCCTGCAACATCGCGGGGTGATCGGGGACAGTGCCCCTGGATTGGCAGACCGGGGTGGTGGTCCCTATCTTTAAGAAGGGGGATCGGAGGGTGTGCTCCAATTACAGAGGGATCACACTCCTCAGCCTTCCAAGCAAGGTCTACTCCAGGGTGCTGGAGAGGAGGATCCGGCCGATAGTCGAACCTCGGATCCAGGAGGAACAATGCGGTTTTCGCCCCGGTTGTGGCACACTGGACCAGCTCTATACCCTTCATCGGGTGCTCGAGGGTTCGTGGGAGTTCGCCCAACCAGTCCACATGTGCTTTGTGGATTTGGAGAAAGCGTTCGACCGTGTCCCTCGTGGTGCCCTGTGGGGGGTGCTCCGGGAGTATGGGGTCCGGGGCCCTCTGCTAAGGGCTGTCCGTTCCCTGTATGACCATAGCAGGAGCTTGGTTTGCATTGCCGGAAGTAAGTCAGACCTGTTCCCGGTGCGTGTTGGTCTCCGCCAGTTCTGTTCATTACCTATATGGACAGAATTTCTAGGCGCAGCCAGGGGCCGGAGGATGTTCGGTTTGGGAACCTCAGGATCTCATCTCTGCTGTTTGCAGACGATGTTGTTCTGTTGGTTTCATCAAATCAGGACCTTCAGCGCGCACTGGGGCGGTTTGCAGCCGAGTGTGGAGCGGCCGGTTTGAGGATCAGCACCTCCAAATCCGAGGCCATGGTTCTCCACCGGAAAAAGGTGGCTTCCCCTCTTCAGGTGGGTGGAGAGTCCTTGCCCCAAGTGGAGGAGTTCAAGTATCTCGGGGTCTTGTTCACAAGTGAGGGACGGATGGAGCGCGAGAGCGATAGGCGGATCGGTGCAGCATCAGCAGTGATGCGGTCGCTGTATCGGACTGTTGTGGTGAAGAGGGAGCTGAGTCAGGGGGCAAAGCTCTCGATTTACCGATCGATCTACATTCCCACCCTTACCTATGGTCATGAGATTTGGGTAATGACCGAAAGGACAAGATCGCGGATACAAGGGGCTTCCTTCGCAGGGTGGCTGGGCGCACCCTTCGAGATCGGGTGAGGAGCTCAGTTACCCGGGAGGGGCTCAAAGTAGAGTCGCTGCTCCTTCACGTCGAAAGGAGCCAGCTGAGGGGCCGCCAGCTGAGGTTGTCGCCTCCCTCGGGAGGTACTCCAGGCATGTCCTATGGGGAGGAGGCCCAGGACACGCTGGTGGGACTATGTCTCCGAGCTGGCCTGATGTTGCCTCGGGGTCCCCCAGAACAGCTGGAGGAGGTGTCCGTCGATCGGGAGGTCTGGGCATCTCTGCTTAGACTGCTGCCTCCGCGACCCGGCCCCGGATAAAGCGGAAGAAAATGGATGGATGGATGGTCTTACAACTTCCGTGTGTTGGCTGTACGAAGGAAGCGACAACCGCACGTCCGAGCAGCCTACGTGTGAGGCAAGTTCGACTTAAAGGTTGTGTACGTTGGGTGCGCTGTGATCTTACTCACAACTACATTCTCCATGAACAAAAAAATAAACGCAGTGATTTGGGAAACGCCAAAAATTGCACGGCCAAAAAGTTGTACGTCTGGTTGTGACTTAGGCTTAATGTGGGCCTGGTTTGATTGTTTAGTCCTTGTTTGATCCTGGTTTAGTCACAGATTTTCTTTGTTTAGTCCAAGATTTGGACTTGGTTTAGTTGCTGGTGTAGGAATATTAGGCCTAATTCGATTGTTAAGTTTTAACATTTTGATTTTATCAACGAGTCAAAAGTCTAAATAAATCTGTGGGTGACCGAATTTAAATCAAACTGTTTATGGTTTAGAAGCTAAAAACACACTCTTGTACTAAATTAAGGCTTCTATGCACAGAGAATTTGGTTTCATTCTTTTGGTACTCTATCTACTGAGAGCCTTGGGCATCAGTGACACATGGTCCTGTCTCCACATTCACCACCATAAAAACAAGTTAATTTTTAACAAACTCCAAATAAATGCTGCTTCCGGTTGCTGCACTGTTCCTACATTTACTGATGTAAAATTAGGTTTGAATCGTCATCTTAATATTTTATTGATTACCATTTCACAAATAACCTCCAAATTATGCTAAAATTCCTTCTTTTTAAATGTTTTTTTTTACCATGTTGCTTTTCTCATAAATATAAAAAGTAATGACAACAATAAAACTATTATTTAAAATTTTATTGAGACGACTCATTCTGAACATTCCAATTCTTCATAGTAACAAGTTTATAAGAACGTTTTACAACTTTCAGGGAGCAATACTGTCAGTCATAAAAATAAAATGTAATGTAAACAAGAGTTAGCCTGCTAGTTCACGATCAATTCAATGCTATATAATTACATGCATAGATCAAAGGTCTTTTACCCCTACAAATGTCTACTTAATAAACTGAATGACATATTCCAACAATAGAAAACAAAAAACAAAAAACAGAACAACGCTGAGACGTCGTAGACAGAATGTTTAATATAGGATTCTCAACTCATGTCCTACTTAGTCCAACATGAACGATACAGCATCATGTTATGGTCGAGCAATGAACTAACAAACTCGTGGTGAGAGAGTTAATAGTAGCATGAATAATACCCTTTTTTACCAGGGGCAACATCCTCCTCCCTTCACAGTTTCCATGAACAAACCTCTCTTGGTTAATTAAAACTATTCTCCTAACTACTTCCAAGCTCCTCAGGGACTACCTGCCCCTTCCCTTCATACTTTTGTGCCATTAGAGTGGCTTTTCTTGATGTTATAGCTACATAAAGTTTTTACAAGTTTATATGTGGTTACATTAATGTGCATTCAACAGTGAGGTTTATTTCTAATTCACATTTTATTTAACTATTAAATTACCATAAAAGGTATAGTTCATTAATGTATTTCAAATTGCCTTTTATGAAAAGGGTTGAAGTTTAAAGCACACTACACCAAAATATTTGTATGTAAAAGTAAAAAAAATGCTTGAATCAAATCGACAAAATTTTAAGACATGGTACAAACTATGCAAACCCACCTATGTAAAAAAAACATAGGCTTTGCATCACCCCAACCCCCTCAACACACACCTCCTGTCTAACCATTCATGCACTCCCCTGTGGCCCACTTAAACGCTGTGCTCCACTGAGCAAGTGCAAGCCCTATAAAAACACAGGAACAAAAACCACGGAGGATAACGTTTTGGTGTGCTTTTTATTCTCTCATAGTTTGCATAACATAAATATAAAAAATAAACAACCTTTAAGATGATAAAACATAATTTGTCTTCATAATTGATAGCAGGGGAATCTGAGCCACTGGGTAAAAAAAATGAAAAGTGCACACCATATTATTCTCTAACATAATAAGATAACACATAATCTGAGGTATAATGCTTGCTCTGTAATTTAATTTATTCATTTAAAAATAAAAGAAATAAGCTGAATCAACACCACCATAAAGCCACCATAAATGCTTATTTATTACAAAAATAATTCTACACTTGTATGGAATCGCAAAAAAAAAAATACACACATTGCTATTCAAAATGACAGTGTAATCAGACAAGTCCAACTATGATAATATGAGGCAGTATGTTTACAAAATCTGACCAAGGAAAAAGAATTTGCTATTTTTCCAAGCCATGCAAATGTCTGGCTGAACAATTGAATTAATCAGCCCCTCTTTAAGTGATTGGAAATGTAACAGGATCCAGGCAGCAGGTGGCATGGCACTATTTCTGCTCTGGCGGACTACAGGTAAGTGGTAACATGAGAAGATAACTAGTGGTTCTCAACCTCCTGCATGTGCGTGTAAAAGTGTGTTTTGGAAGGGTGCCTGTGAATGACAATCTGGGGCTATATTGCGGTTGATATATATTAACAAAATAAAATAATATTAATAATGTTTTTATATATATTTATTAGGGCCGGGACTCGATTAAAAAAATTAATCTAATTAATTAGAGGCTTTGTAATTAATTAATCGAAATTAATCGCATATAAATATTTGACCTGAGAACAGTGAGAAGTAAGTTTTTTCATAAGGATTTTTAGTATACCATTGAATAATGACTGAATACATAAGCTTAAGCAACAAAATATTGTTTATTTTTGTTCAACAAAGTCCAACAGACCAGTGCAATATTGCCATTAATTGTGCGTCTGCAGGAAAAAAGGAAACTGAAGTGTGGAAAGCAAAGTGTGATTAGTTTCGATTAATATTTTTAATCGCACTAAACCTTATGTAATTAATTAATCACAATTAATCGAAAAAAGTCCTGGCCCCAATATATATATATATACATTTAAAAGAAAAAAAGTGTCATTGGTATGAGAATAAAATACAAATTTAGATCACTGCAAGCAACAACCAACCAACAATTTGTTCCTCTTCAATACAAAACTTCTCATCTCATCTTCCCGACTTTAGATGAACCTGATGCTCAATTATATTGACCAATCAGAAAAACACATGGCCCATCCATGTCAAAATAAACACAGCAACTTACAAATGTAAAAAATACACATAGGACAACTCCACCATCTGCTAATTAAACAAGCAAAGCTCTGTCTGCTCAACTTAACACTGTGAGAGTGAAAGAAATGAATATGTACAAATTAAGTATAAAGATGATGTCATAATCTTCCAAAGGGAGAGGCACTGTTGAGTTGAGAATTTCGTTATAGTTTGATTAAGCTTCTCAGCATTGTTAAAGTTGGATATTGCCACTCAGTGTGTAATGTTGAGAGATATGATTAGAATGAAAAGAATGCATGTGCATTTGTTGCTCAGATATTTGAGCGGGTTGTCTCATGACCAGAAGGTTTCCGGTTTAAATCCAGACTCTCGCAAGTGCAGAATGTTGTTGCGTCCTTGGGCAGAAAACTTCACCAACAGCCTGTGTGAGTGGCTGGTGGAAGAGCCAATGGCACAGATTGGCAGCCTCACTTCTGTCAGTCTACCCCAGGGCTTTGTGGCTACAATAGTGGCATACCACCACCACCAAATGAATGACTAATGACTACACATGATAGCAATTTGAGCATCTTTTAAACTTGTAGAGCGCAATTAAATGATGTACATAGTACACTCTACTCTGCACAGAATCTTCCTAAAATTGGACAGTGGACATTACTTATTATAAAGGGTTCACCTGCGCCTGCGTTCGAAAGAAAGACATTTTAAAAGTAGGCGTGGTAATATAATAAAATGTGATAAATTAGAAATAGACGGACATTCAGGAGAAAATATGTAAGTCTCCATTCTCAGTGGCAGAGCAAGACAAATCATCAAACCCCGCAGCTGTCAAACATGTATATGATGCAACGTTGAGGAAATGAAAAAAATATAAAATTAAAATACAGCTTGCAGTTACAAGGTCCTCTGCATTTCTAATGATTGTTATTGAGATGTTAAATTTGCTTTATAACTAGTTGGCATTGAGTTCCAGTAAAAATCCAAGCAGTTATTACAACTGTACAATATTTTATGGCACATAAACATATGCACAATGCCCGCAAAATGGCATTAGGTCGGACGATTAATGTAGCATTGTAATAACTGCTATGAAATGTGCATACTTCGCAGGAACCTTTTATCAAATCACTATTCTAAAATTTGCACATTCAATCTGATGCTTATCGGAAAACAATCCCCACAAAGGAGAGTAACTGTGAAGTGCCATCGAAGCTATCGTCTTTCTAAGACAAAAGGGAAAGTAATGGCTTAGCTTTGTCAGAAGCTGATATTGTACGGGTAGCTAGCACACGGTACTTTCTTATCTTTTCTCTATATGTATACAAAATGGACCACCAGTAGAACCACCTGACTAAATTATATCGATCTACCGCAGCAAAAAGAGAGTCTTGTATGCGCATTGTCGGAAAGCGAGGCTGGCGTTAGCAACCTAGCAACAACAGACACCTGCTCCTGCTGCTCCAGCTGACCAGCTAGCTCAGTCATTAGCACCGACTTGTGTTAACACCAAACTACTGCATCTAAAAAAATACACGAGCAAATACTACCTGACGAATTGTACAAATGTGCACCAATTTGTATGAATTTCAGTAATTTAATAGAAAAGTGACAGCACCCATCATCCAAGCTATGGTAATTCAAAGGAGCATTAGCTGAGAAGCTAACACGTTACAAAGAAACACCCTCGCTAGCAAAGTAACCCAGTCATTCCCGAAGGCTTCAGTCAGTCACGGGAGGAAAAAACTAGTGCACAAACGCGAACCGTAAAAAAGCGCTTTGAAAAGAATGTTTGACAAAAGTGCAATATATCTTCCAAACCTGAGTTGTGGGCAGGTAGATGAAGATGAGGATGGTGGAGGAGGTGGTAATGATGGAGAGAGGTTGTTGATGGTGGGTTACAGTCGTCAGGACTACGGTGACTATGGCGCTCCTCACAGGGCAACTGTTGCTACAAAACTCACCGGGCGGGCCAGAGGCGCAGCTTCTCTAGGCATGAGGGAGGAGATTCATGCCAAGAAAAAAGAAAAGGAAAACGAATCAGGTTGGAGAAGGCCCTTTCTTAAAATTCTAGATGTGTATTGGCTAAATCCCGACATGTTACGGATAATTGCAATTTCGATCAAACCTATGACTAGTTTATAATCCATGTGATGTGTGTGTGGACAACCTTTTTCCCAAAAGGTGAAAGGTGTAACAGCATAAAATTATCAACTGGTAGTGGGAACCACCCTATGTCTTATAGTCAATTTTCTTATAGCTGTAGCCTGGTTCTTTTGTTCTTGTGATATACAGTAAACACTAATGAGTTCGCGAAATTCCACAGTTACCATGGAGATCGGCCATCTTTGCAGCTGTTAGCATACATTTCCATTGACTAACATTAGCTAAAAACAGTATAAAAAGTGGAGAAAAAAGCCGTGGAACAGCGTTGTTAGCTGCTAAGTTATTGCTGGTAAATACATCTAACTCACTGTGGTGTCCAAGTTTTTTAATGTGAACAATAACTCCAGTATTTAACTTTTAAAATCTCCATTAGTTTACAATTGCTGCTGATCCCATAATTCTTAGCGATATCACATTCCCGAACTCTATTGCCTATCGCCTCATTTTTAATTGCATGTCTTATGTTACTTGTGCTTTTCTGTAAAGATTTTAAAAAAAGAATTAAATTGCTTTTGTTTGGTATTTGGCATCATCATCATCATCATCACTACTGTTATTATTATTATTATTATTATTTATTATTTTTATTTTTGACATGAGGATAGTTAATAGCATTAGGATTTTCAGGACTTTGTTAGAGAGCCCAAACATGGGACATTGAGATTTTTTCTTGCCTTTGCCATCAGGATGTCATGCATACCTGACAGAAAATGACACTGACACAGATTTGGCCATTAAAAGGCATGTGGTCCTAAACTTTTGATCAGCTACAAAACAGCCGATTTCAGTTTAATTGTTGTTTTCAATAAAAGCTTTACTCAAAACATATTTTTTTGTCTCACTCCCATTTCTTCTGGTTGCATACTGAAGTTGTACTCGGAACCTTATTAAGATTCAACTATGTAAATTGTGAATTTTAGCCATTTTTCAAGTGGTCTTAAACTTTTGATCGGGACAGAATTAACTTTTGAAAGTTTTCTAATCGCATACGAGGCAGTAACATTTTACATTTTGAGATAAAATCCCAAATGTCTGAAAACTTAAAGTCACACTGCGGAACATAATTATTATACTGTTGCCAGCAATACAAAATGTGCTCCTATGACCAGCTAGACAGAGAATGCAATTTTTTGCTTGGGTAATCAAATAATAGATTTGGATGGTAACCTAACCGTGTAGTTGCCTTTGTCAACCTCTCCATGGAGATGAGCTAAAGATAGTCAAATCTTAGTAGAGGTGAGCCACTCACAGCAAGCACATGTCTGTTTTGTTTTGTACCTACAAAAAAGAACAATTATAAAAATATCTGTGATAAATATATAGGCTACACTTTTATTAGTTGGGTGGAACGTTATGTGGTGTGGCATATCAATAATAATGCATCAGTTTTATATAGCGCTTTTCTGGAGACTCAAAGACGTTTTACAATGCATTATTCATTCACTCCATACTTGGTGGTGGTAAGCTACTATTTTAGCCACAGCTGCCCTGGGGTAGACTGACAGAACCGAGGCAATCAGTCTGCGCAATCGGCCCCTCCGACCACCACCAACCACTCACTCTCTCACTACATTCGCCAAGCTTCCTGGTGTTACCAAACGGTCTCCCATCCAAGTACCGACCAGGCCCTTTCCTGCTTAAAAACACCAAACCCAGGAATGCTATTAAATTATTATCTTAATCAACGCAGAACACTTTGGACCAAATCCTTTGATTGGAGCTGGTACAGCGCAGTGTGCTTGTGCATCACAGCTAGAAGGTGCCATGTTCAAACCCCGGGCTGGACAGGGTGTGTGGGGTTTGCATGTTCTCCCTATTTCTGCGTACTTGCGTAGATTTCCCCTACCACTAAAAATGTGCAATAGGCCAAGATGAATAAGAGTGTGTTTGTGAGTGGGGGACAACGAATGGAAATTAGCCCGTGGCTACAATCCGGTGTGGCATGAGTCCCATGTATATTCATTAACATGCACTGTCCCAACCAAATAAACAAACTAATAAAAATAAAGAACATGACCCTACCATCTGAACCGACAAACTGTTTGCTCCGGCACAACAGTACATTGACCAAATGTTTTTGTTGAAGGCAGAAGAGTAAATCTTTGCATACACTCTTTATCTTACTTCGAATTTGAGGGGTGGCCTTATTTAATCATAAAATTCATAATTTTATCCATGTTGAAAAATAAATTTCAACATGGACATTATTAACAAGGATTTTCTGTTTGGATATTCAAACAGGCTAAAATACAGTGCACCATCTAAAATACAGTGCATCCGGAAAGATTTCACACCTCTCCACTTTTTTCACATTTTGCCATGTTACAGCTTTAAGTAAGTAAGTAAGTGCTTTATTGTCATTGTACAAGTGTACAACGAAATAGTGTTCAGGTGTCAGTCCTGAGCTGCTGCGGCTGAGCCGCGCTGCCACTGTGTCAACCTGACCCGCATGACCTTGGAGGTCGGGGAAACTGTAGTACTCGGAAGAAACCTGGCTGGCTGCCCTCTGTCTCCTCTGATCCTCTGAAAACGGTGCAGCGCCTCCTCGGTTTGTCCCTGTTTCAGAGCGTAGTGTCCTGCACTTGTCAGCTCTACCTCCTCGTTTATTCCTAAATAGAAAAAAAAATACACAAATACCTCATCAATCTACACCTAATATCCGATAAAGATGAAGTGTATTTTATTTTTTTGCAAATGTGTTAAAAATTAAAACTGAAATATTGCATGTACAGAAGTATTCACACCGTTTATTCAATACTTTGTTGGTGCGTTCAGACCGAACGTGCGTCCACGCTCCGTCAGCCTCTAGTTGGACGCCAAACATTGCCGCTTCACACTCGCGAGAAACGCCCGTTTGCTGGCGCGTGAAGTTTTGCAAGCGTCATAATTAGGAGGCGTGTCATACAACTCAGGCCGAGCGCAAACCGCGATGATCAACTTCTCCTCCATGCTCCAGGTCAGGGGCGCAACTACCGCAACTACCCCCCCTCCCACACACATGGCTCTTTGATGGTTGTTTCTTTTTTTCTTTTTTTAAGAAAATAAATACCCTCTTAATTGACTTTATTTTAACGAAAATGTCACTATTTCACACAATATAACATCGATATTTCCCTCTATGGAGTTTGTTATCACACAAAAACAATCACACGCCCGATTAAGCTTCTGTTGCTTCATTCACGTAACTTTTCCTCCTCTCCCTCTCTCTCCCTCGCGCAAGAGGGGAGAAAACAACGCAAGCGTCAACGCGATCTCCTCTGTAACCGTGTTTATTATTTCATTAGGACTTTTATTTCTCAAACTTGTTGCCTTATGCTCACTTTGAGCTCCTCGTGGGGCTGCAGGCTGCAGCAGCAGCGGTGGAGATGACAGTCCCTCTGCACTCCTCTCTGCCCCCTTCCAGCAGTGACTTTTGTTTCGCAAAATAAGCACAACTAAAGTGACGCCCGTCCCCCAAAGAGGAATAAAAAAAAAAAACACTTCACCACCGCGAACCTGTTCATATCGTTCACTGTAAAGACTCGTTCAAAAGAGCCGGATCGTTCACGACCGACACACATAGACTGTTAAAAAGAACACATCACTATTGGCGCCCCTATGAAAGGCATATATTGCGTATGCCCTTTTTGCGCCACTGCTGCAGGTAACAGGTGACGCTTGTGCTCACTATTTGAGCCCAGTCCCTGATTGGTTAACAAGGCGTAAATGAACGCACGTGTAGATTGTGATTACTTGAGTGCAAGAAGCAGTGGGCGGGGGCATCGCTGCTCTGTACCGCGCTGTTCTCACTGGTTTTGACGCGCGTTAATCCTCATCTGCTCGCATTTGGAACGCTTCATACGCGCGGACATCTTTGCTTACATTTCGACGCGCGTCGATGCACGTCTACATAGGGTTAACATGGAAGTTGGTGGCGTGTCAGCGTTTGGTCTGTACGCACCATTAGGCAGCAATTACAGCTTCAAGTTTTCTTGGTATGATGCTGCAAGCTCGGCACACCTACATGTATGTCATTCTTTTTTGCAGAGCCTCTCAAACTTGGTTAGGTTTGATGAGGAGCGTCACTGCACATCTATTTCAGGTCTTTCCAGATGTTTAATTGAGTTCAAGTCTGGGCTGTGTCTGGGCTACTCAAGGACATTCACCAACTTGTCCTGAAACCACTCCTTCGTTATCTTGACTGTGTGCTTTGGAAGGTGACCCATTGCCCCCTTCTGGGACAGGTTTTCCTCCAGGATGTCTCTGTACATTGCTGCATTCATCTTTCTCCCTATCCTGACTAGTCTCCCAGTTTCTGCCACTGAAAAACATCCCCACATCATGATGCTGCTACCATCATACTTCATGGGATGGTATTTGCCAGGTGATGAAACTCTTATCAGGCTGTCATGGGCCTTTTACTGAGGAGAGGCTTCCGTCTGGCCACTCTCTATACCATAAAGGCCTTCTCCCATTTCCTCAGAGTAACGCTGGAGCTCTGTCAGAGTGACCAGCGGGTTCTTGGTCACCTCCCTGACCAAGTAAAGGTCCTTCTCCCCTGAATGCTCAGTTTGGACGGCGGCCAGCTCTAGGAAGAATCCTATGATGGAGGCCACTGTGCTCTTCGGTTCTACAACAATGTTTCTATACCGTTCCCCAGATCTGTGCCTCACTTCAATTCAATTCAATTCAATTCATGATTCAAATCTCATGACCATAGGTGAGGGTGGGAATGTAGATCGATCGGTAAATCGAGAGCTTTGCCCCCCGACTCAGCTCCTTCTTCACCACAACAGTCCGATACAGCGACTGCATCACTGCTGACGCCGCACCTATCGATCTCACGCTCCATCCGACACTCACTCGTGAACACGACCCCGAGATACTTGAACTCTTCCACTTGAGGCAAGGACTCTCCACCGACCTGAAGCGGGGAAGCCACCTTTTTCGGGTGGAGAACCATGGCCTCAGATTTGGAGGTGCTGATCCTCATCCCGGCCGCTCCACACTCGGCTGCAAACCGCCCCAGAATTCAATTCAATTCAGTTCAATTCAATTCTCCCTGGGAGGACATTTAAAGCGGCAGAAGTAGCTTCTGTCCTTTTAAATTGACTTCAGGGCTTAATATATTCTCTGACATGGACTGTCAGCTGTGGGACCTTATAGAGGTGTCAGTCTTTCCAATTGAAGTCCAATTAATTCAATTTACCACAAGTGGACTCCAGTCAAGTTGTAGAAACGTCCACAACTTAACAATCATTGGAAAAAGGATGCACCTGAGCTCAGTTTTGAGCAAATGGTGTGAATACTTATGTACATGCAATATTTCAGTGTATTATTTTTATAAATTTGCAAAACATTCTAAAGCAACTTTTTCCCTTTTTTAAAATGGTGTATTGCGTGTAGATTGATGAGAAAAACACATTTTTGAATGAGAATGTAACATAACAAAATGTGGGAAAAGTGTGGGGTGTCAATACTTCACTGTAACTGTATCGAGTTTTAGAATGTGTTTGCTGTGAAAACAACCATTTGATGATAATGAAAGAAAACATAAACCAGTGTCCACTGTGGCAATTTTTGTCTGCTTTTTTAAAAGCTGTTGTTGCTGCTTAGCAACAAGTGAAGACCCAACCTGAAGTGTAACATTCTTTTTAAAAGAAAAGAACATGGGTTATTGTTGGGACGTTAAAACAGCAACGATTTCTGGGATTTACTACAGAGGGTATGCACATTTTAAATCTAAACAGAAATAGAACCTTCAACATTGCCAATTGAGTGGCAAACCAATGAATAACATTACGGACGGTCCATTCAATGTGCTGCCTTTGCCGCGATGGAATGCTGAAAGTGTTCTTCTGGAAGAACAAATTATAAGAACAGGTGCCAGCTTTAGAATATTATCACAGTCAAAGTGAACCAAAAAAATAAATATTCCTTTCTCATGGTCAAAAACATATTTCATTTACACATAAAAGGATGTAAGAGAAGAGCATTAATCAGTTTATTTTATTATTATGAAAGACAAATAATTCTGATACTGTAAAAAACAGAAAATAAAAAAAGTGCTATATAAAAATCTAGATTGATTATTCATGTCACACACAAGTTTTCATACTTGCAGGTATTTTTCTAAACTAAGTGTATCATTATTTCAAAATGACCAAGTAGAAGTAAAGAGTACTGCGTAATAAATTACTAAAAAGTTACAATTACTTCAAAAAGTTACTCAAGCATAATATGCAATTGAGTAACTGAGCATGTCTGGCCTCTAATGCTTTTGTCATGCCCATATTTGGAAGTTTAGAGGGCGTGTCTTTGTATTTACATAGTGAATAATGATATCTTAATGCCAGCTCAGTGTCACAATAAAATGTTACTTTTAGAGGTTATAATGTGTGTAGAATAATAATGTCGTAAAAAGTGCCATCTCTGGCAAAGTGTGCTAATTCAACAAGAAGTATGGGTCCACCGAGGTACACTGGGCGCAAAGGCCTTAGGCCTTCGCCTCCATTTTGTGCATTCATGAGAGATCAAGGAGTGTTACTTGGAGGGCAGTGTGATGTGCTACGGGCACATGTTTTTGTACTTCTTTCTTGTATGTTTGTATGTTGGTAACTTTTGGTAGTTTGGTGGCGGAGCGCGCCTCGCTATAAAAAGGCGTGTTTGGAGGCACGCGTTCTCTCTCACTCCTCGCTCCCCTCCTACCTGTGACGCCCGGTGCGCGCTCCCGTCCAGGCGTTTTCCGGCTCCCGGCCACACCATGTTAGCCGGTTAGGTTTTTGTTGCTTCGTTGCAGTTTTTCCTTTGTTTTTTCCCAGGTGTGACCAACTGTCCCGTTTTCGGCTTTATTTTGGCTGTGGGTTTAGTTGTGGTATTTTTGGCTTAGTTTGGTAGTGGTTTCTGCGGCTGCATAGCAGTTGGGCCACGAATTTAATTAATTTTGGCTGGCGCGCCTGGGATTTTCCTTTGGTACTTTGTTTTGGGGATTTTTTGTTGTCTTCTCCTTTTTTTTGGGGCACGGGCAGTACGGGGTTTTGTTGCAGCAGTTTTCGATCCTGCGGCAACGACGAAGTAAATAACATCTATACAGCTTTTAATAAACACTTACATTTTTTGTATAACTTTTACCCGTGTGTCCAGTGTCGTCCTTAAATATGTTTTGATTCAGTTGGGTCATATTTTTGGGGGCTCGTCTTAACTTAAACTAGCACGTAGTCATTTGTTTGCCCTTTGGTTACCTTTGTTTGATGGAACCTGGGTTTTGGGTTTACTTTTGGGGGTAATTTTTGGTTTAGGGGCATTTTCCGTTTGGGCTTCGTTGTGGGTTGTTTTTGGGTAGGTTTGCGATGGAGTTTGGGCTCTAGTTGAGAGAGAGCGAGAGTTGAGCAAGAGACTCAAGTGCGCCTACGGGAGCTGGAGCTGGCCATTCAGCGGCAGCAGTGGCAACAGTCGTCGCAGGTGGGCGCGCACTTTGATGTGAGTAGGAACATTCGTTTGGTTCCCCAATTCAATGAAAGGGATGTGGATAAATATTTTATCCTTTTTGAAAGAGTGGCCGGGTCTCTTAAATGGCCTAAGGAGTCGTGGACTTTGTTGTTGCAGTGTTCTTTTGTCGGAAAGGCGCAGGAGGCCTTTGCGGCCTTGTCTGTTCTTGACAGCCTGGACTTTGATAAAGTTAAGGCTGCGGTCCTCCGGGCATATGAATTAGTCCCCGAGGCGTACCGTCAGAGGTTTCGTAAGCTAAGGAAGCCGTGTGATCATTCGTACGTGGAGTTTATGCGTGATAAGGAGGTGCTTTTTGACAGGTGGTGTGCCTCGACGAAAGTCACCGACTTTGAACAACTGAAGCAATTGGTGTTGATGGAGGATTTGAAAAACTGCCTTCCTGATAAGGTGACCACGTATTTAAACGAAAGTAAAGTGACTGATGTGTCTAACGCTGCGGTGCTTATGGACGAGTATGTGTTGACGCACAAGTCGGGGTTTGGGGAGCGTTCTTTTGGTTTCGGTAAAGTTGACCGAGCTGGGGCTAATGGCAGGGAAAGTAGAAATTGGTCTGCGCCCAGTGGACCTGTCACAACCTTTAGGTCTAGTGTGGACCAGGGCGTAGAGGTCAAACGAGACGCACCTGACGTGAAGGGTAGGGAGGACGTGGTGTTTTTATTGTAAGAAGAAGGGGCACATCAAGGCTAACTGTCAGGTGTTACAGAGGAAAATTTTTAAGTCTGTGGCGTTAGTCAGGACTGTGAGTCCCGTTGGGTCACTCCAATCTGACTCTTGTGGGTATGCGGAATTTAAACCTTTCGTTATGGATGGTTTTGTGTCTGTAGCTGGTGGGTGCAGGATCCCAGTTAAGATTTTGCGGGATACGGCCGCATCTCAGTCCTTTATCCTGGAGGGGGTGTTGACTCTGAGTAGTGACACCGCGGTTGGGTCGGATGTCCCGGTGCGTAGTTTTAATATGCAGGACGTTGGCGTTCCCTTACATAGAATTGTTATCCAGTCGGCCCTGTGGTCGGGGGACGCGGTGGTTGGGGTACGCCCTGGCTTCCCGATCGGTGGGGTTGATGTGATAATGGGGAATGATTTATCTGGCGGCAGGGTGTTGGTTACGCCCGAGGTCACGCCTGTTCCTGTGTTTTTGAGCGTCCGGATGAACTGGCACGGGAATATCCGAGGGTTTTCATGTCTTGTGCTGTTACACGCGCGGCTGCTAAGCGCGCACGGCAGGAAGACACAGACGACATTGACTTGAGTGACAGCTTCATGCGGGAGCCGGTCTGTGATGTCGTATTGGGAGGGGGTACTGAGAAATGTAAGACGCACGTACCGGATGTGAGCGGGTTATCTTTGTCCAGGCAACAGCTCATTGCTGACCAGGAAGCTGACAGAACCTTGGTACCGTTGTTTGGAGAGGCGGTCGCCGATGGCGGGGCTGGGGCTTTGTCCACGGGCTATTTTCTGGGGGACGGGGTGTTGATGCGTAAGTGGACCCCGTTAAGTGTTTCTCCTGCTGAGGAGTGGAGTGTGGTCAAGCAAATTGTGGTTCCCTCTCCATATCGTGCTGAAATTTTGAGGCTGGCTCACGATAACCCGCTGGCAGGGCATCTTGCTAAAAGGAAGACTTATGATCGCGTTCTGCGCAGTTTTATTTTGGCCGGGGTTGAAGGGCGATGTGGTGCGCCATTGTAACTCATGTCACTGGTGTCAAGTGTCTGGGAAGCCAAATCAGACTATTCCCCCCCGCTCCGCTGTATCCCATTCCGGCTGTTTGTGAACCTTTTGAACGTGTGCTGGTGGATTGTGTGGGGCCATTGCCTCGTACTAGGGCGGGGAATAATTATTTGGTTACGGTGATGTGCGTGGCTACCCGTTTTCCTGAGGTTTTCCCCGTGCGTAAAATTACTGCGCCAGTTGTGGTGAAGGCGCTGACCAAGTTTTTTTCGATGTTTGGTTTGCCTCGAGTGTTGCAGACTGACCAGGGGTCCAACTTTATGTCTAAACTGTTCGCGCAGGTTTTGAAGCAGCTCGATATAAAACATTGCCATTCTAGCGCGTATCATCCGGAGAGTCAGGGCGCGCTTGAGCGTTTTCACCAGACGTTGAAAACTATGCTTCGTACTTACTGCCTGGA
The DNA here is from genome assembly GCA_007210695.1 of Neogobius melanostomus. Lineage (NCBI taxonomy): Eukaryota > Metazoa > Chordata > Actinopteri > Gobiiformes > Gobiidae > Neogobius > Neogobius melanostomus. The sequence goes on along the minus strand of VHKM01000221.1, from coordinate 1,509,389 downwards.
GTTTGAAAAAGACTGGGATGAGGGCGTGCACTTTCAGATGTTTGCCATTCGTGAGGTGGTTCAGGAGTCTCTGGGATTTAGTCCTTCGGAATTGGTTTTTGCGCACACGGTTCGTGGGCCTTTGCGCGTATTAAGGGACAAGTGGTTGTGCGATAGCTCTGAGCAGAACCTTTTGGATTATGTCAGTCGTTTTCGTTTGCAGTTGCGTCGTGCGTGTGAGATAGCCAAGGCCAATCTCGAAGTTGCACAGGCAAGGATGAAATCTGTGTTTGACAAGCATGCGAAGTTGCGTGTGTTTGATCCCGGTATACGGGTGTTGGTTTTGTTGCCTATTCCCGGGTCAAGCTTGCAAGCGTGCTACAGTGGGCCTTACGTGATTGAGAAGAAGGTTGGTGACAGGGATTATTTGGTTGCCACGCCTGATAGGCGGCGGCGGTCCCGGTTGTGTCACGTGAATATGTTGAAGCCTTATGTTGAGCGCGCGTCGTCCGCGTCCGGTGCGTCTGCGGTGCTTGGTCATGTCGTGGGTGACCAGGTGGAGCCTCGCGTCAGTTTGGCTGCTGCGGCGCGGGAGGAGCTGTCCGGGGCTGAACCTGAGAGTGTGTGTCAGGGAAAGTTTTCTAATTCGGTGGCGTTGGAGAACCTGCCCCTCTTGCTGTCCCACCTTGAGTTGTCCCAGGTGGCTGATGTTACTACTTTGATTCAGTCGTATAGGTCACTGTTTGCAGATATTCCCACTCGGACGCGTGTGCTCAGCCATGATATCGATGTTGGTGATTCTAGACCAATTAAGCAACACCCTTACAGAGTGAATCCAGACAAACGGGGCCGTTTGAGGGCGCAGGTGGAGTACATGGTGAAGCATGGCATTGCTGTGAAGAGCAGTAGTGCGTGGAGTTCGCCGTGTCTCCTGTCCGTTAAAGCCAATGGGGAGGACCGTTTTTGTACCGACTTTAGGAAGGTCAATGGGGTGACGAGGCCGGATTGCTATCCACTGCCTCGTATGGAGGATTGTGTGGATCATGTGGGGGCTGCCCGGTTTGTGTCCAAGCTGGATTTGCTAAAGGGGTACTGGCAGGTGCCTCTGACTGCACGCGCCCGTGCGATCTCTGCCTTTGTCACACCCGACGACTTCCTTGAATACACGGTCATGGCTTTTGGGATGTGTAATGCCCCAGCGACATTTCAGCGGCTTATGAATGCCGTTTTGTCTGGTTTATCTTTCTGTGAGGCCTATCTTGACGATTTGGTGATTTGTTCTTCTGGGTGGGCCGAGCATGTTGACCACATGAGCACTGTTTTTGCGCGTCTGAGTGAGGCCGACCTCACTATCAATCTTTCCAAGTGTGAGTTTGGTCAAGCGACGGTGACCTATCTTGGGAAGAGGGTGGGCGGGGGTCAGGTGCGCCCCGTTCGGGCTAAAGTGGAAGCAATTCTGTCTGTTCCGGTTCCTGCCACTCTCACTGAGCTGCGTCGTTATCTGGCTATGGTGGGGTATTACCGGGGGTTTTGCAGGAACTTTTCGGCGGTGGCATCCCCTTTGACAGACCTACTTAGCCCTAAAGTTGAGTTCCGTTGGTCCGACCTGTGTCAGTTTGCCTTTGAGCAAACCAAGTCGCTGCTTGTCAGTGCTCCAGTCCAGTCCGCCCCTCGTTTTGGAGAGCTGTTTACATTGGCTGTGGATGCGTGTGATTCGGGGTGGGCGCTGTCCTTTTGCAAGAGGGTGCTGATGGGGTGGAGCATCCGGTCTCGTATTATTCTAAGAAGTTGGATAAGCATCAGAAGTGGTACTCCACCATTGAGAAGGAGGCGCTGGCGTTGGTCCTGGCCCTGGAGCACTTCGAAGTTTATGTTGGTGGCTCTGGTGGGCCTACGGTGGTTCTTACGGATCACAATCCGCTTGTTTTTTGGATCGTATGCGGACCAAGAACCGCCGCCTCATGAATTGGTCTCTGCGGCTGCAGTCATTTAACGTTGTCATTAAACATATTCGTGGCAAGGATAATGTTGTTGCCGACGCGCTTTCGTGGCTCTAGGCTGCTGGTGTTGTTTCCCTCACTGGATAGGATGTGGTTGCACGTTTTTTTTTTTGCGTTTACCTCATTCCTATTCAGTGTCTTTGGGTGGGGGTGTGACGTGCTACGGGCACATGTTTTTGTACTTCTTTCTTGTATGTTTTTATGTTGGTAACTTTTGGTAGTTTGGTGGCGGAGCGTGCCTCGCTATAAAAAGGCGTGTTTGGAGGCGCGCGTTCTCTCTCACTCCTCGCTCCCCTCCTACCTGTGACGCCCGGTGCGCGCTCCCGTCCAGGCGTTTTCCGGCTCCCGGCCACGCCATGTTAGCCGGTTAGGTTTTTGTTGCTTCGTTGCAGTTTTTCCTTTGTTTTTGCCCAGGTGTGACCAACTGTCCCGTTTTTGGCTTTATTTTGGCTGTGGGTTTAGTTGTGGTATTTTTGGCTTAGTTTGGCCGGGGTAGTGGTTTCTGCGGCTGCATAGCAAATCCGTCCTTTTATTAATTTTGGCTGGCGCGCCTGGGATTTTCCTTTGGTACTTTGTTTTGGGGATTTTTTGTTGTCTTCTCCTTTTTTTTGTAGGGCACGGGTAGTACGGGGTTTTGTTGCAGCAGTTTTCGATCCTGCGGCAACGACGAAGTAAATAACATCTATACAGCTTTTAATAAACACTTACATTTTTTGTATAACTTTTACCCGTGTGTCCAGTGTCGTCGTTTTGATTCAGTTGGGTCATAACAGGCAGCAATTCTGTTTTTTAGTGAGGCGTGGGGCTGAGGCAAGTACGGAGCTTTTTCAGATGCAAAGTCAAAACGGAGGAGTAGGCGGAGTTTGACTAAACACGGAAACAACCTTGTGAAATGAAATCACAAACATCATCAATAAGCACTTTTACAACATTTATAAGGTTATAGGACTCTTCTCTTGTGTTTTTTTTTGTGTGCCTCAATTAAAATAGTAAATTGTTGTAAACGTGTGAATTTTACATTTTCACTTTGCTGTTCCTTTTCAAACTTTGCCATATGGAGTTACTCAACTCAGAAAAATTAGAAATAGCAACAATATGGTACTCATGAAAATGTATCCATTTTACAGTTTATAGAAAACAAAGTTTGCAGCTGCACAAAAACTTTCTAAACACAGGCTGTAGACTAGACTTTGCCGCTAACTAGGGCCGCTCTGTGAAATCTTCCAGCTCCAGTGCATTAGGTGGGCTGTACGTGGGCTAGACACCCAATGGTGATGTTAACAGAACAACCTTTTTCCTCTTATCGGACTCTTTCCGCCGTCGGGAAGGGGACAGGAGTTGTTGTGGTGGTGGCTTGACCTTTACTTAATCTTTCTTTCGTTTTTAAAGTCCTCAGTTCCATTTTACGTTAAAATCAGGACATGGAACAGTTGTTGACTCGATATCCCAAACTTTGTTGTTGGAGAATGTTACGAAATGTCCCAGATAGGAACCAAAATGCTTATTGAAATACAGTAGAGACAATCATGATGGAACTGCCATCAATCAATCAGACATTTACAATAGGAAGATATATAATCTTAGATGGTCATAGATGTTTTCACATATCCATCCATCCATCCATCCATCCACTTTCTTCCACTAGGCCGTTGCCGGGTCCGTTGCCCCACGATGAATATATAGTTAATAAATCATTCAAAGGTGCATTTGGGAATATTGGTATAAGGTCTAGGCCACTGGTTTTCAACTGATGAGTCGGGACCTAAATGTTGGTTGTGGAACCATTTTCAGTGAGGGAACACATCTTTCAAATTGTAACTATTGAAAAAGTACAAAATCCCCTCCTGAGTCTATTGACAGATGACAGTGGCAGAATTGTTTTGATCATGATTTTAGTTTTAAATTACATGCCTATTTAATTAACAAAAAAGTACACTACATTATAACAAATTAAATTCTTATTTGGATCGCTATAGTCTTCCCTGACTTCCACCTCAAGTCACTTTTAAGTTTAATGATATTTCTGTTTATTGGGTACATACATACTGTAAGCTTCATATTTCAAAACATTACCCCTCACACAAAGTGTCCAAAAGACCCTAACTGAGCCATTCAAAAGAACACCCTTTCGCACAATTGCGTATGGTGCCAATATTCAACTTTTGGCTCTACAGATGAAAAGAACCCTCAATTCATGGTGGTTAGGTTATGATTAGCTAATGTACATCACTTGAAAAAAATATACCGGTAGCTCCACTAAAGAAAAAATTATTCTATACTTTAATTTTTTATTTTTTTTAACACTAATCAAAGAAAAACATTTGTAATTTTCCAATTTGGGAAAAAATTGCAAACACTAAAAATTTGATAGGCCTATGTCAATGTTTCAAGGTTCCTGTCAAGGTTCCTTGATGTAAAACGCTTTGAGTGCCTAAAGTAGGTAGAAAGGCGCTATATAAATGTAACAATTTGCCATTTTATTTTGTATTACCAACTTTTCTCACTGTTTTGCCGTGACAACTGCAGCCGCTCATATGACAGCTGCTTGTGGGGGCGTGGCATCACGATAGCGGCTCTCCATCTTGATGCTGGTTCATCCATAACGATGGACGATGTCCCTACCAGTTACCTTGACCTAACCGTTGTTGGCAGAAAGCTGGGCAGAGATATCTGTGAAGCCCTTCCAGGTTGCCATGCCTTCAGTGGCTGCAACTTGACCAGTGCCTTTGCTGGTAGGAAAGCATCTGGGTTCAAATGTGTGGAAGAAGATGCCAAGTTCAAGGGTGCCAAGCAGGGGCTGGGGCAGTCATTCCAGGTGTCTGATGACCAGCTTGCTGCAGGGGTGGCAGCCATATGCTCCCTGGAAACAAAGACATGGATTGCATCAATGACTTGCGCCATATACAGTAATGTTCAGGACACATACTGACCCATTTCAACTCCCACCTTACCAAAGCACCACAAGCATGCACCTGCACCGTGCGAACCAGGCTGCTATTTGAAAGCAATGCTTGCATGTAACTTCGGATGTACCATCTACTCATGATCATGGATGGGAGTGGATCAGTGATCAACATCAAGCGGTTAAATGTCTCACCTGCACCCCAGTCCATTCTGCAGTGCACCTCGTGTAAGTGCCAGGAGAAGTGTGCATGCCGCAAGTATTCCTGCCGGCGCAACAGCCTCAACCACAGGGGCATGCAAGTGCAAACTCAACATGTGTGAGAATTCAAAGGACAGATCAGAAAGCACAGACATTCTGCCATCAGATAAATCAGATGAATGAATGAACACTGTTCACCTGTTTAACATACCTGTCAGAGTTTCAAACCTGACCATAAGAATTCAACTGTCTGAAATGCCAAAATAAAGCAATGTTTGTTATGAATACTGTTATTAAAGCATGTGTGATGACTCTTGTTGACTCTTTTTTGCATTTTAGAAGTTCTAAGTGATCTAATTACAGACTAAACTATTTTGAGTATTTTGAAGAGTTTAGACAAGTTTACCATTAAAAAGTTAAATACTGACACTATGTGCAATGGCATGAAAGGTTGTTTTTTTAATGGCTCAGTTAGGGTCATTTGGACACTTTTTGTGAGGGGTAATGTTTTGAAATATAAAGCTTGTCAACCTAGTAAATATAAAATATCAAACTTAAGAATGATTCGAGGTGGAGTATAACTCACATTTTAAGAATCAGCCCCAGCACTATGGGTGATGGTTGGCTGAAAAATCCAGACTCACCACTGTACCAGTGATTGAGTCTGGTTAGTCGGCATCATGTACATTTCTAGAGCGGGAAAATACTCGAGCAAGCAGGAAGCAGAGTACACCAGTCAGCGAAGGGTGGACTTGTGTTGTTGTTGCGGGGTTATTAGCGCTTCTGCGTGAATATTCAAACAGGCTTATGCATCACAAAAGTCACCTACTGTTGGTGTATTTTTGGCCATTACCGCCAATTGGAAAAAAGCTCTGAGCTCTCCCATGCGCTGTCTGTAGATTGTTATTGAGGGTATTACTTGCACGTGACTACAAATAAACAAATCTGATTGCACGGATCCATTTGAGAACAAGGGCCCAGACTGATGTCTCTGTGTATAAAAAATACAGAGGGATATCAGCTGAGTCGAGAATCACTGGCCAAGACTATATGTTGAACATGTCAAATACTAATACAGTGCAAGAAACCAACAGCATAAAATGTTTAATCTAGAGTTGACTTCCATTATCAGTTATGTCCAAAAAACTCAAGACTTCGATCACACAGGGATTATTGACTGCAGGGGAGTTGTCATCACGGGCATCAACTTGCATCAGTTGACTCGATGTGTGCTGCCATCTTCCCATATGGTGAACAATAATAATGGGTTTATTTGTTTTGCAAGCTCTGGAAAAGAAAATACATTTGCTATTTACCAATTGTTAAGAAAACATAAACCCAATGTCTGAAATAAATATTTAGAAATGTTGAATACAAGAAAATCTGTTAAGTTTGTCAAAACACTCAAATCATTACAAATTCTCTCTTGAAACTCACAGTTTCAAATCCTTTCTTTGACCATTCTTCTCTTTATATTAATTGTGTGTTCATAGGGATTGCAACTGCTGTGAATACCTCGATTGTGTTTTGGACAGAGCGGATTCTGGGCTGTTTCAGATCTTGACTGTTGTGTAGGTTGGTGCGCAGCAGTTCGAGGGCTGCTTTGATCTCCTGGGAAGAGCTGATGAGAGGAGTGACCAACAAACCTAAAAGAGTTCATACAAATAGAATTATTTTGAATCAAAATGTATGCAATGTCAGGCTTACAGTAAAGGCAATATTTAAGCCTCTAGTTGGAAGGACTGTTAAAGTGTTGACGTAAATGTTGACGAAATGATGAAATTATTTACGTAGATGTCTGTGTGGGCCTTTCTCCTAATCTTTGAATTAGATGCAACTGAATTGATCGTCCCGGTCCAACTCACACTGAGAGTGCAAAGTGTTAAGGAGGACGACAGAAGTACAAAAGAACAAAAATACAAATTGACATCAGATTCATCTTCATTTTGACCGTTTTTGTTAAATAAACTTCATACCTAAATGTTTTGGTACATTTTTGCCTTTTCCTGGTGTTCATATTACATGGGCTAATACTCTATGCCAGTGGTTCCCAAAGTGGGGTCCGGGGCCCCTGGAGGGCCTTGGAGACACTACAGGGGGGCCCCCAAGCTTGTCTAGAAAACAAGTACATTTGAAAAAATATAAATTTTATAAGGAAAAATACATTTATTCACTAAAATGTATTACTTGAAACCAGTTTTAAACCCCAGTCATTGCTAGATGTTGCTTTTTATGTAATTTTAGCTGTAAAACAATAAGAAAATTCCAATGAATAGGATAAATTATTTTCTATTGGGGGGCCATGAGAGAATTTCGGATCGACAAGGGGGCCGCGATGTTCCAGACTTTGGGAATGGCTGCTCTATGCTAATTTAAGTCATTTAAAATAATTGAATAATTCAGGTTAGTATAATAATAGTTGAAATAAAAACAAATGGTAAATGGTCACATTTCTACCTGCTTTAGGCACTCAAAGCGCTTTACATCAAGGAACCACTCACTCAATTGTCTTGCCCAAGGACACAACGACACTGTGCAACTGCGGGATTCGAGCCGCCGACCCTCCGGTCACAAGACTCTACTCTCACTACTCTCACTGCCGCCCTCAAAAATATACCATGTCATGTAATATTTCACTCCCTATACAGTAGGCCTACTTAGCTGTGGTAAGTAACTCCTGTCATGGTGAGCAACTGCCACCCCTTCCTAGTAAAGATCCTATTTTGTTGTTGTTGAACCTTTTATTCAAAATTTTCAACATAAAAATAACAAAACACATACACATATAAAAAAAAATATGCAAAGGGTACAAATCAATAATCAGTTTAAAATATTATTTTCAACTAAAGACCATTTGTCCATAAATATGTTTTTTTGTTGTTGCAATTTTGCTGTTATTTGCTACATATGATACACTTCTTTCAGTTTATTTTTTCATTGGACAATGATGGAGGGCTGAGCTTGGAGCTAAGAGACTGTAATCATTTTCTTTGCAATTAATAGTATTATTTATAGTTGTATGGTTATAGTATATAGTAGTATGTTTGATCTGAGGTTGCTAGAGAATATTCCCAAAATGATGACTTCCAATGGAATTTCAACACCTAAACAATTTTTGATTTTACTTTGTATGTCTTTCCAATATTTAATTAGTTTTGGACAGTCCCAAAATACGTGAGTGTGGTCTCCCACCTGACCACAGCCCCTCCAGCATTGGTCTGAAGTTCTTCTAAACTTTGATGTGACAAAGGGAGTTCTAAAAAAATCTAATTTTAGTTTTCCACTCGAACTCTCAAAGGACTGGACTATTTGTTATTTTATGTCCCTCCCGCAGTGTCTTTTCCCAGTCCTCATCCTTAATTATGTTCATTTCCAATGCCCATTTCCCATATTGTCTAAGGCAGTGATTCCCAAAGTGGGGTCCGGGGCCCCCTGGTGGGCCTCAGAGACACTACAGGGGGGCCCCCAAAGCTTGTCTACTACATTGAAAAAAAATCATTTTAAAAGGTAAATACATTTATTTGGAGAAACGTAATAGTTTGAACCAGTATTTAGCTTTACCACCATTGCTAGATGTTGCTTTTTATGTCATTTTAGCTGTAAAATAATAGAAAATTCCTTAGAATAGAGTACATTTTTATGATTTGGGGGGCCCCGAGAGATTTTCGGATCGATAAGGGGGCCGCGATGTCCCGGACTTTGGGAATGGCTGGTCTAAGGTATTCGCTGTGTCTTCCTGTTCCTGTAATTTGTAAGTATAAGATACACATCTACTATTAATTGCTCAATTGCTTAATTACTGAAAAAAAAGTTATATATTGGAGGATGGGGCCTGTAAGGAGGTCAAATAGTTATTTTTCGGCAAGTAATCTTGCAATTGGGTTAGAAGATCATATTTTTGTTAGAGGAGCTGAAAACTCAACCATTTGACCCAGCATAATAAGGCCTTTTTCAGCCCAGTTTAATTAAAAAAAAAGGAGCAGGAGGAAACTCTGGATGATTGATGAATTCATATTAATCTGCAAATTGAACTAGTAGGGAGATTCAATACCCTTCTAATATTTGATCGTATAGGCATGGTAACCTTTTTTGATCATACATCTGGGTTTATGAAAGGAACTGTATCAAGAAATATTTCTCGACAATCTCCTTGTTCCATACTGCACCATATTGATTCTTTTTCTTGACAAGCCCATGCCAACATTGACCAAAGTTGAGCTAGAAAATAGTTTTTGGACACATTAAGGTTTTAAGTTTAATTCTTGGATGTTTATTCTGCCAATAATTTTTTAGAGAGCCATTAGTTAAGTGTTTTAAATGTAGACATTGCATTTTTTAATGTGATTGAAACAGGAAAAGCAATCTTGGTAATATGTTCAACCTAATTGTTTCTATTCTTCCAACAAGCGAGAGAGGTAAAATGTCCCATGACCTTTTAGCATAATTGCTTCTGATTTGGATTTATTTATTTGATAGCCAGAAAGCTTTCTGTGATCTTCAAAGGCTTATAGATGTGGATGAGTAGTTGATATAGATCTCATAAGCAAATAGAGAAATGTTATGTTCTTTCTTAGTCTCATCCTTGATGCCTTTGATATTTTCATTCATCCTGATTAATCCAATCCAATCCACTTTATTTGTATAGCACATTTAAACAACACAATTTTTTCAAAGTGCTGCACACGAGACCACAAAAAACAATAAAACCCAAACCATACACATTAGCTCCATCACTAAATGAGTATAAAATAAATAGAAATAAAAACACATTAAAAACAATAAATACAAATAAAACAGTTTAAAAGAATAAATAGAAAAAAACACATTCAAACTATGAATAAGAATAAAATAGTTTAAAAGAATAAACAGAAATAAACCGATCTAAAAAACAATAAAATAAATAAAAAGACACTGGGGACCACAAAACGTACGTGGTGCTAAAAGCTAGATAATAAAGTGAGTCTTAAGATGGGATTTAAAACACTCCATGGTGGGTGTCATACGGACATGGCGGGGCAGAGTGTTCCACAGCTTAGGGCCGATGGCAGAGAAGGCTCTGTCCCCTCTGGTTTTCCGGTTCGTCTTAGGAACCACGAGCGGGAGCTGGCCCTCAGACCTCAGATCTCAGAGCACGTGGGGGGCGGTACATTTTGATGAGGTCTGCGATGTACAGAGGGACCCGTCCATTCAAATATAAAGCTTTAAAAACAAACAACAACATTTTAAAATCAATTCTAAAATTGTATTGGGGTAATATGTTCACGTTTTTTGGTCCCTGTTAAAAGTCGTGCAGTGCAGTAGCATTCTGGACTAACTGCAAGCAGGAAAGTGCTTTATGGCTGATGCCCGAGTAAAGTACGTTGCAGTAACCCAGACGGGTTGAAATAAAAGCATGCACGACCTGCTCAAAAAGATTAAAAGATAAAAATGGCTTAACTTTGGATAAAAGACGAAGATGATAAAAAACTGATTTTAAAACGCCATTGATCTGTTTATCAAATTTAAAATCGCTGTCTATGTTGACGCAAAGGCTGGTGACTTAGGGACGCAAATAATTTGAGTGGTCCCAAGTCCGTGAGGGTTGATCCAAATGCCATTGTGGCAATACCAGTTTTATTAACTGTATTTGTAAATAATCGTATTAAATATAAGCTTTTTAAATATTGACACGGTCAGCAGATGGCGCCACCGCTCTAATAGAGTTTAGTATAAAAGCCCCCCTGGTCCACACGCACTTCCTCTGTCTTCTCACTGGCGTCTTCCGGCCTGGTTGGGCTGAGCCCAGGGTTGTGTGTGCTGTTCCATGGGTCCAGCGTAGCGGGTGATTGAGAGCCTCAACGCGCACCACTCCATGGCGTCCATTGCTCGCTCTCGGTGCATGGTGGCTCGGGGTCTGCTGGGGCCCTCCTGTGACGGAACTCGGGGGCTATCGAAGCACCGAGCCGGCCAAGAAGGGCTAGATGTGGGCGTGCGACGGTGGACCTAACCACGCTGCTGTCTTGTTTCTCCTTGTCTTGCTTCCTCCCTGTTTTGTATAAACTGAAAAGCTAATGGAAAAACAACGTGAACTGTGAACCAACTGAAAGCTATGTTAACGCTGTGAAATGAAACGAAACGTGTGTCAACTAAAGTACAAAGAGAAACCAACGTGAAACATAGAAATAAACTGAACTATATGTACAAGGAACATGCTGCCTCTGTCCTTATGGGTCGAACCTGTGTGCCTTAAAGCACATTCATTTCCAGTCATACTGGATGGCGTTGTCAGGCTTTTCTTTATTTATTTTTATATACCACTCGTCATGTCACACCATGATTTCTGTTTTTCTCTCATTCAGTTAAAAAAAAAAACAATTATAGGCTAACCTAGCCTTGACGTCACCTAGACAGTCGAGCAGGGTTGTCAGGGGGCTGTGGTCATTCTTGGCAATAGGCATGTCATGCCATGCCATGCTTCTTAAAAATCTCTCCAAGTGGTACAATGCAAAAAGAATGGGCCCCAGGATAGATCCCTGGGGGAGATTTATGCTTCAAGCAGCTCAATATTGAGTGTAAATAACAGGGGACTGAGGCAATTGCCTTGCCGGACACCTCTATCTAGATAGAAGAAACCAGCGCTACATCCATTCACCTCGGCGCGCGATTTAGGAATTGTGTATATTATCTTTATCCATTCCACATGGAAGTCCATAAACGAGTTTAATATAAAAACTGCCAATTGACAGTATCAAATGCTTTTTTCAAATCGAGTTTTGCTTATTGTTTTTGGCTTGTCTTCTGACATTTAAAGTTATGCAATTATGTCGACTTGGTATAAAACCCGTTTGTTCCGGGTGGATACGTTTTTAAAACATTTTTTAAATTCTTTTGGCTAAATTATTGGTCAACAGTTTTAGATCGTTGCATAATAGGCTAATGGATTGATACCTATCATAATGCACTGCATCTTTCCCTTCTTTATGAATGACTGAATCTATTGCCTCAAACCATGAATGTCACTATTCTTAAGCATGTATTTAAAAACCTTAGTCAGCAGTGGTAATAAAACATCGATAAAACGTTTGTAAAATTCTCCAGGAAGCACATCGGTTCCTGGAGATCGGTTGATCGGTTGATGTCACCTTTCATTATGTCTGGGACCATGCCTTATGCTCTAGAGTAGAGGAAGTTATAGGCTAGTAAGAAAAGTATCACACCTATCTTTCAATTGGTCATTCATTAGATTTGGTTCCTCATACAGCTTTTTATAATAATATGCAAATTAATTAATTAAATTAATCCACTGCAGCACCATTGATTGTTAGAGGAGCATGCTGGACCCGCGCTCTTCGAAAGTCCACAACAATCTCTTTTGTCTTCTCCACATTTAGACAGAGATTGTTCTGTGTGCACCACATGGCCAGACTGCTCACCTCACTCCTGTAGTCTGACTCGTCTCTGTTGATGATGAGACCCACCGCTGTTGTGTCGTCTGCAAACTTGATGAAGAGGTTTGAGTCATACTTTGGAGCGCAGTCATGGGTCAGCAGAGTGAACAGGAGGGGGCTCAGCACACAGCCTTGGGGAGCCCCCATGTTCAGTGTGATGGTTCTGGAGGACTTGCCGCTGACACATACAGCCTGTGGTCTCCCCGTCAGAAAGTCCAGTTGCACAGTGATGTGTTGATCCCGAGGTGGAGCAGTTTGTGTATTACCTGCTGTGGAATTACAGTGTTCAATGCTGAGCTAAAGTCTAAAAACAGCATTCTAACGTAGGAGTCCTTTGTTTCAAGGTGAGAGAGGGCTCTATGAAGTGCAGTGGAGATGGCATCTTCCGTTGGCTATGGGTCCAGGGTGGATGGGAGAACAGACTTAATGTGGTCCATGACGAGGCGCTTAAAGCATCTCCAAATCTCCAATATTTGAAAAAAAGTTCTTTACACAGGTCAAGGTGTAAAACCACTTAGTGTTTTAGATTCTATGTGGCAGTCGGTTTGTACATAATTGCTGTGAAATACAAAATAAGTTTATCCTTGAAAAACTATTATGGACATTAGAGAAAAAGTATAATCCTTCATGCTTGGGTTATTATCTCTCCATTGATCCCCTAGTCCCTGTTCTCTTATAATATTAAGTGTTTTTGGGCGCCATATTGTCTTCATCCTTGTCCACAACCTCAACTTCGGCAAGATCGCGTTTGTCCTCTTTTTTAGCGCCCTTAGCTTTGTTTTCAACCTGTCTTTGAGCTGCAGACATCATTAATGGGCTTTAAAGCGAGAAATGTGATCAATTTAGGCTACTTTTTGGGTCTTTCTCCGGAGCTAAGGACTCAAGCAGCCACTCCGGTCATGACATCACAGGAAGTCCTATTATCCTTTTTAAACTGCTTTTGGACACAAGGTGATTCGACATGGTGATACTGATGAATCTCAAAATAAATTCAGGACGTTATACAAAACGCCAAAGTTAAACTTAAAGGTCAAACATGTTAAACTAATCAGGGCAGAAAATTGGACCATAGGCCTGATCAACAAATGTGAGGGTGTCACACTGGCCATGGAATCATGGATGTGAACAATGTGACATAGAATGGACAAAAGCCGTTTGTTTTCAGAAAGGAAGAGGGAGTAGGATGACATTGATGTGCAGAGGACACATTTTTGTTGTACGGCTGCTGATGCGCCTAAAAGAAGAATTATAAGCCTATTTACTCATAATATATCCACTTTAGTAATTCTGAACACCTGTGAAGAATAATATATAGCCGATGACAAAATGCAATTGATCACAGTATTTGGCTTTTCCCCTTGGACTTGGCAATATTCTTAAATTTTACAATTCACTCAGTTCCCTAGTTGCTCTTGTTGGTGGCAGGTTTGTTGTAAATTGGCTTCATTCATCAACATTACACAGTATATAAAATTACCTCCAAAAGTCCATTTGAAATTTCTAATTATAAAGTTTGAGCCAAGGAGAATCAAGCAATCAACAGTTCGCGGTCCTAAGACTAATGAAATAGAAAGCTGTGCACCTTGAGCCATAGTCAGTTGGATTACAGTATATCATTTTATTTTAGTGACTAATTTTTTGTTCCAATTATACAATGCTCTTACGCCAAATGGTTCAAACACGATGAAACCTAGCATACCTATATTTATCTGGCAAGGATTGCAGCAGTGGCAGGCGGGAACTGCCAGGTGAGTTTTGTCCTTGTGGAGAACCTAAAAAAAGGTATAAGACTTAAAGGCTGTCCACTGCAAAAGCTAATGTTTAAGCGGTGTTGGGGAGTAACGGAATACATAAAGAATGCACATATAGCATACTAATTTTGAATAAATATATTCTGGTGTAACAGGCCAAAGTACAATATATCCCCTGTTTTGACTATACCCAGGGTTAAAGAGGTCTAGGTTAGATGTCATTCTCACTTGGACAGAAGGACAGAATTAAAGCCACACTGTTCTGTTGTTCAGTCCCTCTGACCACCATCATTCATTCACATGCACACATCATTTATCCTGGCCTGTTGTACATGTTTTTAGTGGTAGGGGAAACCGGAGTACCCGGAGGAAACCTAAGCAGACACGGGGAGAACGTGCAAACTCCACACAGAAAGGCCCTGTCTAGGTGGGAATCAAACCCGGGACCTTGTTGCTGTGAAGCACGACTGCTAACTGCTGCTCTACCGTGCTGCCCATTAATCTGAGCGGGGTTAATATGGCCTGTTATACCTTACAATTACTTTTTATTTAAAAGGTATTTAAAAGAGTTACTTTCCTAAAATCAAAGGAATACCTCAGACCACTCACTAATTAATTCAGCTTCATCCAATAATGCACATGAGCAGCACTGAGTCATGTGATGGTCTGTGATCTGCTGCACTTCCGCTGTGCAATTGCAAAGCACTTTTTTGCGTCCCTAATTAGTGGTACTGTACATAAGTTCACAACAGGCGTTGGAACCAGCATTGCCTACATGTTTTTAATCATACCCATGGACAAAGTACCGTAATACCTTACAAAAAGACATTTCAATGGAAGTATTCAATACTTAATATAATTTGAACGTTTTCTCCCCGACACTGCGCAGATGTTCATACAATGGGCAGAAACCAACCAGAGAATATGTTGTGAGAAGCACCAGAGAGTGGATGCAGCCTGTTGTCCATCTTCATTGGGGACAAGACGCTTGGCTGGAGTGGATGGATGGTTAAACAATCTGTCAGTGGATCCTGACCAGTGTCAGCTGCTGATTTCATCTAAAAAGATTATACAAGGACGGTTAAAAATATACCTGTGGTAATACTATTTACATTTACATCTAATTTGCATTTATCTGATTATATTTCCAGTTTCTACTATGACACAACAATGCAGATTGTCAGTCATCCAAGTAGTTAATTTAAACAAAACAACTGGACGTACATTTAAGAGCGTCACCAACATTTCACCCCCAATCCAGTTATTTTGTTTTAATCTTTGAAGTCTTTACTACTATAGTATGTTTAACAATGCCGCACAAAAAAAAGTCACTACCTGGATTAAACTTCATTTATGATCTGGGGTTGCTGCAGTTGGCCAGGTCTAGTTTCAGCAACACTATGTGCCCAAAGAATGAGATCAGATATCTGAACTTTCTGAATGACTATATGTTATTCCATTAATTTCTTCTTCCCTGATGGCATGGGCATATTCCAAGATGACAATGCCAGGATTAATAGGGCTCAAAAAGAAAGAGTGGCTTAGGGAGCATGAGACATCATTTTCACACATGGATTGTCACCAGAGTCCAGATCTAAACCCCACTGATAATCTTTGGGATGTGCTGGAGAAGGCTTTTCGCATTGGTCACATTCTCCCATCCTGCAACACTGGATCTTTTGACATTGCAGAAACGTATTGAAACAATGCCACAGTGAATGTGTTTTTTTGGTCAGGCAGTGTATTAATGTTTTGCTCACGGATGCAAAATAAGGTTAATTGTCTTAAAAACAAACAAAATAACAATATAATGCAAGTAAAAGTAAGTTACATTTCATTTCATTTCACCTGCTTTTCTGTTATCACTTGTGTGAGTATGAATGTATTCTCTGGGATATGCATTTTGTGTAAAAGCTTGCACAGATATTGACCATGACATAGCAGCTCTGCCAAGTCATTCATTGATTCTTAGTGATTTTTAACTCGACATTCTGTTGGTCTAGAATAGCCTTCGGAATTCTTTTGATGGCAGAATGATTTCAACTTAACAGAAATCTGTGTGGAATGAAGATAGTTTTAGCGTTTGTCAAGCTACACAGCACAATAAACTTTGCAGAGCTTGATAATTTCACTTCACAGATGTTTTTACTGTAATAAACAAAGCAGTTGATGTGGGAGACTGTGTAAAACGTCCCTTTTTAGTAACAACCTTCTTTGTATCTATGGCGACAAATCTGCCACAACTCTAAAATGGGACTTTTAATATGTTTGCTTTAAGTACCATACGAAGTAAGATAAACATGTGTGACAAAGGCACACACACACATGTTCTTCGATTAGTATTGCCTTTAGGCTAATTTAGAGACTTAAATTGCTTGATGGCTGTACATATTAAACTAGAACAAAGCGGTACACTGTGAAAAGCACTAAATTATACAAATAAGCTTCCATTCCAATGTACAATAATGTCTATCGATTTGTGAAGCCTCTCAGAGTGTTATGTTATGATTGTTTAGAATTTCAAATGTTGACAAGTAACAAGGTAATTTATTCTATATTTGACTGTATTTTACGCTTTAATAATATTGTGACAAAATAATGAAATGTCCAGAGAAGCAACACGTGTGAGTAATAGCAATAGCAAGACATTGAAATCTTAATAGAATTAGCAAAAGAGTAATAATACACACTAGCACCGAGAGTAGTCATTACTACTTATAGATTTTTAAAATCATATTTCCTTTGTTTCCTTTGACTGAATAAATATTTAAATGATCATAATGTTGTTGTCTTGTATCACTGTTTTCAGAGTTAGGTGCCTTACCTTCTTCCGTAGCTGCTGCTCCTTTATTGAGTGGGATTTGATGTGTTTTCTCAAAGAGCTGGGATCAGTATATCTCTTTGAACAGCCTGGCACTTGACATGCATACGGCTTCTTCACAACCACAAACACACATTTGCAAATGTTACTACATTAGAATCATCTATCTAAGAGTACTAAGAGTGCATCTCACTGTGTCCAGATGGGTGCGCTGGTGCTTGGCCCGGTCACTGGAGTTACTGAAGGCCTTATGGCATCCTGGGTGCTGACAGACGTAGGGCTTCTCTCCCGTGTGGCTCCTTTGGTGGATCTTCAAGTTCTCAAGTCTAGAAAATGCCTTCTTACAGCCTTCAAACTGCATGCACACACATTATAACTTGGTTAGTATGAGACCATCTTTCTTTGTGATCCTGCAATAGTCAAATTATGTTAACGGTCAATGTAGCTGGCTGAGATGACTATTAAAAATACAATGCTTTACAGTTCAAAACACTAATGTACTTCAGATCTTTTTCCAAAGTACAGTAGATGCTGTTGATTTGGAGGCACTAATGACAACAATGAAGTAACAACATGCAACATCTGAGAGAAAATAAGGAGTAATAAACTTCACTGATCTATTATATCACCAGAAGGCGTTAATCAAATACACTTGCAATATTGTACTGCATCCGACCATTGTAAAACCACTCCATACGTCATTTTAGAAGGGTTAAAAACAAACAACTATTAACCTTTGTTTGCAAAGAAATACAATATTTTCAAACTGACTGACCAGGCTAAACAAATCATCTATTTTCACATGTTAGGACTTCACTCAGGATTTTTCACAGGAATGTGTTGACACACCGACTGTGTCTGTTATTCTTCCTCCCAAAACAGATTCCTCTCATACTGATACTAACCCAATTATGTGTTTTTATTTCTCATTAATAATTCACTTGCCACATTCCCTTGCGATCCACATACCAAGAAAATCATGCAGTTTCAGTGACAGGGATTTTAGCATATGATTGACAATGGAGGTTATAGGGACATCGGGATTTATAAATAATATTAAGAGTTGACAGGCAAAAAGGAGGCTACCTAGCTATGTCTCTGTCAAGCCTGGGTGGGCCTGTTGACCTCCATGAAACAGACAAACTTCATAAACAAGGAAAGGGAACTCCATTTTCTCATTTTCTGTTGTCAGTTGTCAATCTTGAAATATTGTCAGAAAGTTTTTCTACGTTCAGTTTATTCATGTTGGATCCAGCAGGCCTATTTTTGATCCAAACATTAACCAAGCGCAATTGAACAATCAGACTTTGGCAATTTTGAGTGAGACAAAAGGCACTTTTGCAGACACTTCAATCATGGGTAAAGAGTGTGGACAGACAGGTACAAGTCTGGGCCTGCCTCATGGCTGTACTCTGTAACTAGAGTCGCCATTGTTCTCTAGATGGTTTACCGAGACGTCCTCAAATACAAATACTTTTTTTTAAGGAAATGTAACCACAGACTAGGGCAGGGCACCGTTAAAAGGTGCCAGTATAATTATTGACCAGCTCTAAAGAACGTTACAGCTCAAATAAATGGTAAAAACTACAGATTGTGCTCAAAGAAAAATGAAATCGCAGAGTCTCATATAAAAAATCGGAGCCCTTTAAGTCTATAGGATATAAATGTTCTTAAGAAAAATGAATAATGAAGCATAGGTATAAATAAAGCATTGTTCAGGTGCCTGTAACATAAACAAAGTACAATTAAATCACAATATGAAAAAAAATTGCGATACTTGATTACTGTCTTGACTATTGCGATGACAAAATGTTTGCGATATTTATGAAGACGTTTTTTAGTTATACCTGCCTCTGGCACAATCTTATACAACCTTTCAACTTTATAATGCCGCTTAATGAAATATTTGGCCTCCCAAGTAACACTAAGGCTAAATCAAGATTAAATCAGGACTAAAGTGGGTCAAAGTATATCTAAATTGGACTTAATTATGTATAAACTGGGTGTAAACTAGAGGCCAACCGATATGGGTTTTTCTAAGGCCGATGCCGATATTTTGGGATGTTAATTGGCCAATGCCGATACGCTCGGCCAATATTTTTGACCGATATTTTTGGTCCATTTTTCCAAATGTCTGGTCTATAATCCTGTAAAAAAAATACTTGGCCGCTCCAGCACTGGCTGATTTTATTTTATTACTTTAGGTGATCCAATCATAGTTTCCGTCCCTGCTTTGATTAGTTGTCGTTAGCATTAGCATATTGTTACTAGCCGCGGCATGTTGCGCGGGCGTCTTTCCGCTTTCCAACCCAGTTACGCCATGATCCCGCCCCCACATTGTTCTAACTCTAACCAAATCCTTTTTCCTAACCCTAACCCTAACCCTAACCTTAATTCCTAACCTTAAACATTTGTAAAACGACAATATTAACTTAATAAAGCCAACTGAAAAAGCTGCATTTGGAATGACATCCAATCAGAATTTGCGGGGGCGTGACTTATGGCTTAACTCAGTTGGAAATCGGAATGAGGCGTTGTGCAACGATCAAAAATACAATAGTGGAGGTTAAAACTAAATAAGCGGTTGAATTCTTCAGATTCTGCACTTCAAAATGACATGCAGCATGTCCATATTGACGAAGGTTTTTTAAAACTTTTGTTTAACAAACTTGTAGCTAACCAATTTACCACAGTCTCGAGCAGTGTTTCCCAACAGGGGTACCCCAGGGGGTACGCGAGCACTTAGCAAGGGGTAATCTAAGTTTAATGGATAATTTTCTAAATAATTGGACTGCACCTTAGAGTTTAGGGGGTACTTTGAGTAGAAATGAACACCTCAAGGGTACGCGAGACAAAAAAGGTTGGGAACCACAGACCTAGAGTACTACCTGAAGAAGCCAATGTACCACCTTTGGTACATGAACCACAGTTTGAGATGTCTAATGTATAACAAAGACACCATTTAAATACAGTGTGTTTGGTGACTGACCCAAAATCACTGGTGTTACAAAAAGGTAAATGTGTAATGAGCAGTTTCTTTGTCTAGTGACTCATAACACTACTATGCCACAAATTAATAAAGACAAATCCGACTGCAGTGCCACCTCTAGCGCATGACTGCAGATAAGTGCTATTTATTAGATATACATATCAGACACATCCAACTACTACTACAGCACCATGGCAACAACTGGCTGCTAAGTATTTTGGTACAAAGGTCGACAGCAGGTATGCCCACGTTAATAATTGACGAGCTGAAAGCGGCGACAAAAGATACTTACTCAGTCAACAATTTATATATTTTTTATAGATGACGTTACAGCTAATTTTAATGGAAAAACAAAATTTAGCAGCTGTTGCACTTAGTCACTCTATATTTAATCAAAGTTGATAAACAAGCCCTTGATGAGATGGCAAGCATAAGGACTGAAAATAGGCAGACAAAGAGCCAGACTTGGGGCCACCACCTTCCCAGAACCATGGCCAAGTCTGTCAGACCCCTGCTGCTGACGGCCAGAGCGGCTGCCACAGATACGCAGCGCCGTGCAATAATCTGAAGTACAAGGCTTTTTGTATTAACTGCAAAATGAGTTACATCTGAGCTCATCTAATTACTGAATCGTAAAAGTGTGAATAAAAGCGCAAGTATTCTTGGGTTCACCTTGAAGGTAAACATGAAGGCGTGAACAATTAATTAACAGACAACTAGTGCTATAAATATACTGGGTTTAGATTTATTGCAGAACTGAGCAATTCCACAATAATCTTCTTTAACGTCTTAAACCCCCGCCTTAACCAAGCACATTTCCCTCGAGTTCAGCTTTACTCAAATCTTAAAGTTTCTCGATGGAGCTTACAGCCTACAGACAGTCAGAGTAAGACCTACACATTTTTTCCCCCCAGATTTTTCCTAGCATTGTCACTGCGTTTATGTCACTCTTTTGTTGTATTTTAACATAGATTTGAATGGAAATTGTAACTTCACAGGATAAACATGCTAAACTATTCCCACTTGGATGAAATGCCAAACACGTAGGGAGACCCCTAATGAGACAGAATAGTATTTTGCGTTTAGTACCGTGCACTTGTTGGGTTTCTCTCCTGAATGGATCCTCATGTGAATGAGGAGCTTGTATCTTGCATTAAAGGGCTTCAGGTTCCGTGGGCATCCCTCCCAGTAGCAGGTGAAGACTTCAGCCTTACCCTGGTCCACATGGAGTTTCTCTATGTGCTTTACCAGCTCATCTTTTTGATCATAGACTGCACTGCAATCTACCCATCTGCACATGTGCTCCCCATGCTCTTCCACCTCTCCCTCCTCTTCCTCCAACATTGGGACCTGGGGGAAGAAGCTCACACCATGTCTTAAAGGACCCCCTGGATTCTGTATATAGGAGTCTGTGTACAATTTGTTGTGTCGCCTGTAATGGTATTGATGAGAATGATAAGATGGAGGCGGCCCAAATGGAGTTTCAGGTTCAGGGACGGTAGTGTGTGGTGCCCTATTGGAATCCCGAAATGCCATCAAGTTTGGATCAGTCCAACTGGTTCCTGTAGCGTCTACTTTGGGTTGGCACTGCTGTTCCACCACCATGTTGGCCATTTGGCTCTCAAGACCACTCCCCATTTCAAGTGTCTCCATGTGGTCACATTCGAAGTTAGTGCCGATAGCTTGTGAGGGGTCCTGTGTGTTGATGTGTGGCTGTGAGATTGAACAACCTCTTACACCAAGAAAATGACCGTAACTGTCAGAATGAGCAGGCGACAGAGCGGGGTATGACAATGGAGAGCTTCGGGTTCCATTAATATAGGCCACTAGGGAGGTAGGCGAAGTGCGAATGATTGAGTTGAAGTCAATACCCATGACATCTGACAAGGGTGAAATAGAGAGGGCACGTTTCTTTGAGCATGGCTGCTTAGGGCTTGCTACGTCAACAGCGAACAGATATGAGGGCAAGGAGGCGGAGGTACTTGTACCACCTGATATAGGGGTGCCAGAGAGGGCTGTTTCTGGGGCATGGCTGATCTGCTCGCTGCCCTCAGAGGCGACCTGGGTGGAGCTCGGTGGAGGACCCAGTGGAGGAAGGACACGGTAGCCATATGACCAGTCATGTCTGCTGCTGAACATAGACTGCGTCTCAAACTGGCTCAGGGTGGTGGATGCCAGTGACTCTCGGGAAAATAAAGATCTGCAACAAAAGGCAATGTTTGTAGGATGTGCTTAAAGTAGTTTTCAAAAAGGCACCACAACTACAATTGAACCAGGGTTGCCTTGAAGCTGCTAATGAGGACAAAGCTATTCCTAATTTGAGGGCTAGCAATCTCAGAACCTCAGTGATCTGCTTTCTGATTGGATAATTGTCTTGATAACCAAAGCAAAATAAAAAAAGATCATGTTCATGAAATATTTACAAACTATCTAACTTACCAAACCTTTATAGTAAGATCTACTTCAGAGGGAGATTTAAATTGATTTAAGGTGGTTAGTTGAGGTACAATTGCAGAGGCCCACCTGGCATCGCTGTGGGGTGCTGCAGCTCCGAGTGGATAAGGTGGTGGGTGAGGAGCAGTGCAGGCTTGACCTGAGATTAGAGGCAGGGGGTTGCAGGCTGCTGTTCGGTTAGCACCAGCTGGCTGTCCAAACACTTGCATCGAAGGTTTAGCGACAAAAAAACCTGCTAAGGCAAATTTTATATGATTAGTTTTAGAGAATATTAACGTTGGTTTGCGCTTTCAAGTTTTGATGCAGCCTGTGATCTCATTAATGAGTGGAATTGTTCCTGAGCTGAGTTTACACAAAGACTTTCTTTGCACTGTCCTGCCACTCTTATCGTAGCTTTTTTGCCTGTGTAGACAGACAAGAAATACAGCCGAAACTCAGAAAATTAGAATATCATGCCAAAGTTCATTTATTTCTGAATTCAAAACGATATAGACTCATGACATGCAAAGTGACATATGTCAAGCCATTATTATTATTATTTTTTTTTATCATTTTGATGATGGCTTAAAGTCCATCTTGAGATTTTTAAAGCTGGGGTACCTGATTTTTTGGTGTTGTAAAATACATTTATTTTTGCCACCAGAGTATGTTGTAAACACAGCAAACACAGACCTTGTTGTATTGTCTTCACCTAAAGTTTGATTGAGCAATGGATGATAGAAGTCTAATCTAAATTAGTGGAATTTATCTTGGGGGTGGCCGCCCCTGCTTCACTTTGTCACCACTCAATGCTGTATATGGGTGTGAAATGTGCATGTAATTACATTCTTTGAACAATTTAAATACACAGGAGGGACTATGAGAGCTAGAAACAAGTTTTGGCCAAAGCAAAAAATGTCACTGTTTGAACAGGAAAATCAGGTACCCCAGCTTTAATTTGGGTTTTTTACAAGCTGAACCATAATAATCAAAATTATAATCTCACTTTGCATGTAAACAAGTCTATCATATATTAGTTTCACAGTTTAAGTTGAATAACCGAAATGAATGCACTTTTTAACAATATTCTAATTTTCCGAGTTTCCCCTGTAAAGAGGTAAATGAATGACTGCTAACTCTGACAAACTCCTGTGGTGCTTATGAGCCTGAAGATCACAAAAAATCAAAAACTAACATCACAATACAGTATATTCCATTATTAGATTAAATGAAACTAATTTACTGGATTAACCTTTCAGACCAATTGGTTGCTATATGTTTTTGTTCTATTTTCCAGTTTTTAAATGTGTTGTGCACAAAAATGACAAAAGATTCTCTTTTGTAATTTTTTTCTAAAATGTTGCCTACAATATATTTTTCCTTTGTCAGTTATAAAGAGTAAAGCTTGTGTGAGTTAGATTTTTAACTGCGTTCATTTTCATTTACCTCACGCCTGAACGTTTTCATGATTGCTTTTACAGATTGCTTTACAAGAATCTAACTAGTTTTCCATAAGGCTCAATGGACTTTGCTTCAGCAAAATGCCACAGACACTTCATGCTCTGTTAACCACTAATGAGGTTTCACCTCCCTAGTTTTTTCTTTCGTAAAAACTTTAGAGCCAAGATTGTTGCTCTGTTAATTATTAATGTAAAAGAGTCAAGTACTAAAAAACAGCAATCCATAAAAATAGGAATAGCAATACTGCAGCTTGTATGAATCATGCCATCAGTGACGTATTCTTGTCATTTAATTGTATAAATGAATCATCATCATGTTAGATTTAGCCTACCTTTATCATTTCTAGTTCTTTCTTCTTGCACAGAGGTATTTGACACTGAAACATTTCTCGCATTGGTTAACACCTGTCGTCTCAGACTCAGAGAAGGCAGAAGAGTAAGGCTGCCACTTTGTTTTCCAGTAGCTACTGCATGTTCACTGGCTCGTTTGTGTATTCTGTCAAAACTTGAGTTTGGACTCAGGTTCCTTTGTGGCATAATAGGACATCTGATGGACTGAGTCTGAATCAGACTTAAGGATGGAGATACACTGCAGGGAGAGATGAGGAGCTGACAACCCTTTTCACTCATCATGGCAAAGGAGATTTTCAATGTGTGATCTACTAACACACACAAAAAATAGATTTATTAAGTAAAAGAGTAGCAAGTTACAAAAGACAGTAAACAATGTGATAGACAAAGTTAAACAGAGTTAAATAGATTTCCTTAACTAAGCAGTTCTACAGTAATATGTTATGAATACAAAATGAGACATTAATTTTAGAACAGAATTATTATGGAGAAAAACAGTTAGTAGTTATATAATAATAGACAGTGACATTTGCTTTTAAGTTGAAATGTAAAGGTATATGCTCTCTGTTGACTTACCCTTTGCAGTTTTCTTAAAACTCTCCAATGAGCTGCTGTTTTTTCATTCCCTCACATCGCGCCTCAGTCCCCCGCACACGGTGCTGCTACTTTTCAATCAGAACAGACACAAAGTTTCAAGAATGAAGCATCACACTTTTCCCCTGTTTTAAGGTAAGACTACTTTTTATTTCAAGTTTTAACCTCCGTCTGACGCTATGAAAAAGTTAGCCAAGAGATTTCAACAACAAAAGTATTGGTAATGCGTGACGTAGAGAACGTCAGGTGTGCGCAGCCAGTAAAGCTTGGACATGCCTATCTCTTGCGTAAAGATGGGCTACAGAAATTATGCTATTATGCTATTGGCTATTCTGTAGGCCTATTTATGTGCCATGTAATGTATTGCGTTGCCTAATCTGCGTTATTATTATTATTTTTACTAATTAATATTATTATAGCGTACATTTTAGAACGGGCATTTTGCTGTTCTATTTTGGAGCCCTCATTAATCACTATATTCAATTTCTTGTCGGCTACGTGACTACTGCATGTATCTATACTGACCTCTGGTGGTATTGGCCTCACATCATTTATGGTGTGTAATTTAGTAACATATTCTCGCATGTGTAAGTCAAACACGTGCTTCTACAGGCATCATTTGGAGTATATTTTGCTATTGACGCTCCCCAGATCCAAATATTCCCTATATTTATTATAGTACAACTTCCACTGGCCTTTGGATTTGTAACATTATTTATTGTTCCTTCTTTAGCCAGCAGGGGATAGTATTACTACAGCAATTGGAGGCTGTGACATTTTCTAATCCATTAAGACTACGACTTTGAAAGAGGAAAATATAAATGAAATTGCGCTGAGAGTGAAGGTCATGCAGCTTCATGTTTTGAAACATTCTTAAAAAATAAAAAAAGATAAATGAAACATGTTTATTGAAATTATAGTGTACTTGTGATTGGGGACGGCCAAATCACAAGTACACTATCATATTTTATTTATTATTTACTTGCACAGTATGATTTTTAATGTTGGCCTCATAGGCTCTTGACACAATGATTTACATTTAATTTATAATAAACATTAATGTGCCTTTTTAACATAAAACTAGTGACTATCGGTAATGTTTGGCATTAGTAACAATCTGAAAGAACTATATTAATGGTCACCTTTTGTTACTTGGTCTGTAGGGATCTTACATGAAACAAGACCGTTGTTGTAATTGTGCTTTGTTTCTGTTAATTATATGAACAGTTCAAACAGTGGTTGTGAGTTCGGTCTGTGTTAATAAGCTGCTATGAAATGTAGCAAGTTCTTGTTTTT
The DNA here is from genome assembly GCA_007210695.1 of Neogobius melanostomus. NCBI lineage: Eukaryota > Metazoa > Chordata > Actinopteri > Gobiiformes > Gobiidae > Neogobius > Neogobius melanostomus. The sequence continues at coordinate 1,483,185 of VHKM01000221.1, read as the reverse complement.
TTGTCAATGAGACTATTCACAATATGACGCTGCTAAATGTATGACTGATAATGTAAGTGCAATAGGATAAAGTTAATTCATAAACGGGTACACGTGCATTCACCATGTATGTTGTATTTGTATGTGCCTGGGTTTGAATAACTGAACATGTAAACTTCTTTTCTTATTATTGGTGTGGAAATTGAAGTATGCTGCAAGGGTCGTGCATGTGACTGATTATGAATTCATTACGTAGATTTATTATTGTTATTACTGTAACTAGTATTACTCCTTTGCAGGAATGTATGTAGTACATGAGCTTCAGGCATGTATTCTGCCTTAATGTAACTGCCATCTTGACAATTCTACTTAGACCAGATTGTGCACTTAATCCTGTTTTACTGTTGTTCCTTTGTTGTTTGTTTTGTTCCTGTTTACATTGATTGTACTACTGTGAAATGAAAAAGTTTTATTATATTGAGTTTAGGGGTAGGTGCTTACTGTATAAGCTTATTGCTTCAACCCACTCCTTTTGAGCTGAATGTATACTGCTCAAATAAACAAATAAACTAAACTAAACATAAAGTGGACCTATAACCATCATATTCTTCAAAGAGTCGAGGTTAGTGTGGTTATGGAGTCCACAGCTTTTGTTTCACTGATTCATGACCGCTAAACTTACGTTTGGCAGACAACAGAAATGTGACATTAAGTCTTTCTCATGAGTGAATAAAACAATATGTGTGACATCACCGTCCTTACAAGTCCAAGACCTTCTTTGCAAATGGGAAGTGATTTCCGAAAAAGAAAGGGGCTGAGTGCAGGAGAAAGAAGGTTTAAAAAATGAGGAGGTGACAACTAAGTGTTGACCGCTGGTGAAGAGCTCCATTTGGAGTAGAATTAATGCTGTAATAGAGCACTTACTGAAGGCATTTTGTACCTCTCTCCTCTCCCACAGTGACAGCATCAGCACTTCTGGAACCAGCAAAGCATTCATTCCCAACGTCAAAATGAAGAATCATCAGTGATTTCTCGTCAAGTTATATTACAATAGTCACTTAAGGTAATGCACTCAGCAGTGAACCTCTGATTAATTAATCTGCTTTTGATTTGCTAATGACAGTTCAAGTGAAATGCAAGGTTAGTGAAGGCAGTGTTGATCCTTTTAAGAGCACTATAGTGCCAAAGAGACAGGCAACACTTCATTAGTGCTATACCTCTTTATAATTGCCACTGTGCTCAAGTCACAGCATGCACTTTCTCTGCTGCTGCTAAATTTTAAATGCTTTGTTTAAGTTCTGAGAGATGATTTCAAGCCAATGAGTTAAAAAAGCTCCATGCTCAAACACAGATAACGCTGGCCAGAGGAAGTTCACATTGGTCTGTTGAAGCCAAAGTGAATGGACTTCCCAGCCTAAGTTGTGTTTCACAGCAAGAAAGTCTTTGGATTGAATCTCAAACTACATGTGCGCGGAGGCTACTGTGGTTTTCTCCATATAGGATCACTTTCCCACTGGTTCCCCTGTAGGGCCATTAGAGGATAGGTCAAATGAAGAATATACAGTACATCAAAATGTATATTAAGGTCATTAGTTCCCTAGCCTGGCACCAGTTTACAAGTTTGATTAATCAACACACAAGTCCAAATAGGGATGGGTATCGTTAAGGATTTATCGATGCTCTTTATTGATGATCCGGTACTTTTACTGTGCTCTTATTGGTACTTTAAAAGGCAAAAAAATAGTTGTTATCGGTCCGTTAACTATTTTTAACACAGGCACACGTGGCCCCGTTACCGTTAGGACAGCGGGTTTCGGTACCCATCCCTAAGTCCAAAAGAAAAGTATTTTTGCAAATCTATGTAATTCGCTCAAATTCAACATCATTGGAGTTTGACTCTCAAGTCAAAACAAAACTCCTCATGAATTCACAAATCCAAGGACTTCTCAAGACAAAATATGCTCAATTAATTATGTTGCAGGTCCATTAAGGTATAATTCTATGATGATTTCAGATGAGTCCAAGCCTCAAGTGCTACAGAAAAATGTAATTTTCAAAGTGCCCATTAAAAGTCAACTTACCCCTGAAAATACTACTAGTATAACCCAACCAGGTTCATAAGGTCTTCAAAGAATGATGCTACTTTTTTTCTTATAGCCAGCCGTCGGGTACGAAACTAACACAAAGGTCTGGCTATAAGAAAAAAAAGTAGCAGTACTACTAGTATAGTAGTACTACTAGTATACTACATAGCCTTCAACCATGTGCAATTGATAAGGTACAGGCAGGAGAAAAAACCCATCCATCTATCTCCTTGCTCTGTGCGCTGTCAAGAGCAGCAGCAGATGAAGATGAGTGTGGAAGAGATAGGCTTCTGAGCGCCTCATGGCTCCATACATCAATCTCATCCGACGCCTCTAATAACCTTTACAGGAGCTTGTGTGCGAGGCAAAGGAAACGGCATGGTAGTGGGAGCATGGATTCAACTTTCAATTTTGCCTGCTCCCTGCTGTTATAAAAAAGGAACAACTAATAGAAGAGAGCTGACACAACAGAGCCACATTGAAGTTTTAGGCTACGGGCTGTTTTTTAATTTAGGCACACTATGAGGGTAAAGCCTGTAGGTGCTGAATATGATAGTGTTGATAATCCACATGATATCATACAGTACAGAATAGATACAAACTATTATGGTTGAATGCAAATGTTTTTTTGCTCTTGTCCTTGGACAAAACACTCTAGGCACTACTGATTCACACAGCAAGTGTGGTAAAGGAGTATTTATTCTATTTAAACAAAAAAGAAGTCAAAGCTATGATTTATTATGATTTTTAAGCCAATTAGTTTGCAAGATATACCTTAATATACCACTTACTGTTGTAATTATCTCATCATTAGCTAATCCTTAGTTCATTTAAATTCATGATGATTGCGTCCCCTACACTAAAGTGATGTTCTTTTATGCTTTGGCCAATAATCAAGGTGTTTATTGGACAAAACAAACACGAACATCATAGACATTATGATTTATAACTGTCCACATGATAATGGGTTTAAATTATGTCTGTTTTGTGGTCTTTTTAATTTCCATTACATCAACATAAACACTGCCTATTGCTTACATTATAAATAGAGGTCAACCATATTGTTTTTTCTAAAGCCGATGCCGATATATATGCTGATATTTTGGCCAATTTTTAAGATATGTCTTGACTATAATCCTGAGTATTATTGTAGATGTGTGAAATTTGATGGACCACAAAACATACAACTTAATTTAAACCCATAATGTCTATGATGTTTGTGTTTGTTTTGTCCAATAAACATCTTGATTATTGTCCAAGGCATAAAAGTGCATTACTTTAGTATAGGGGACGCAATCATCATGCATTTATGAATGAACTAAGGATTAACTAATGATGAGTTAATTACAGCAGTAAATGTTGTATTAAGGTAAAACTTGCAAACACATTTGCTTAAAAATTATGATGAATCATGAATGCATAAACCTTATAATTATGATTAGTTAATGTTTTTTGGGGAAAAAAATAAACTTTTTAGTGAATTCATCATGATTCTAAGAGCATGATATATTAACAAGATTTTCTTCATTACAGTAGTTACTTAATTCATGCATGAAGTCACCTATGAAAGAACACAAAGTCATGTTAACTCATGATGAGTCATGATATTGTCATGCATGAATACATCATGAAATCATGTATAATTTCATGCATAATTTCATGTTATTCATGCATGACTTCATGTAACCTTATTATAAAGTGTTACCGAGAGGGCAGTAGCCCCAACCAACAAGCCCTCACCCACCCAGCTGCACTGGGTAAACGCACTGTACCTTTAGACTGAGTGATCCTCTTAAATTGTCTTCTCCATCTCTGTTGTCAAACATTTTTTGGATGTTACTAGTAAGTAAATTAGTTCTTGCTTTATATGCTATTAATAGCATTTTAAATTTGACTAAATCATCAAGTTTCAGAATGTTCGATCTTAGGCACAGTGCATTTGTATGGTCCCTGAAACCAGCATGGTTCACTATTCTAATGGCTCTTTTCTGAAGTCTATAAACGGTCATCAGCTGGATCTTATAGGTGTTTCCCCAGACCTCAGTGCAATAGTTCATGTAAGGAAGAACAAGTGCACAGTACAGGATGTATAGAGTTTTTTGATTTAGTAAGAATCTACATTTACCTGATAGGGCAATGGCTTTGGCCGTTTTTAATCTGATATTTGCTATTTGACATCTCCAACTCAAGTTGTGACTCTCAGAGTTACACACAGAAATTTGTATTGAGATACTCAATCAGTTTTAATATCATTAATTAATATTTGGACTTGTTCTTGTTTTTTTTTCCTTGTTTTTTTTACATACCATAGTTGCCCGACGTTAAAGGGCAAAAGCTGATGTCCCATCAGATGGTGGATTGGATGGTGACATACTCCAAGTGCACAGGTGTTGTAGATTGCATATCATCAGGCAAAACTTACCAAACTCTGGTTAAATTCCAACAAAGATTATATATCTTCAGATATAGTTCTTATCCCAATGTCAGGGATCATAATCCCTCAGGCTCATAAACAATTATTATTACTACTCTTGTTGATTTTAGAAAAGTCAGAATCTGGATCCTGGCCTCAGTTCAATAAGTGCTATTAATCTTCTGGCACACATGATGTCTCTCACTTGAAATTTAATCGCACTATAAATCTATAAGACACTAATTTCCCCATTTCTATGGTGGGTATTACCAGCAGGGCACAAAAGACATGTGAGAAGGTCCAGACTTTGGAGATAGTGTCATTAGACCCCTGCCTGTAGCCCCCTGGTCAGGCTCCTCTCACATCAGTCTTCATTAAAAAGGCTGCACTCTGAGCAGATGGTCATTAACAGCACCCCCCTTTACTCTGCACCCTCCATGCTCCAGGACACTGCCTAGAGGACACCCACTGTCCCATAGGAGTCCTACAACACTTTTGACAAGAAGCAGGAAGAATAAGTGATGCCAGAAAAGGCAACTGTGTAATGATCACTTTGGGCTTTTCATAAATCACTGGTGAAATCCTTTCAGAGTGGTACGGTGTGAGGTATGGAGATGGCCCAGGTGGAACATAATCATGTAAGGCCTATGGCACAGGGAGTCAGTGGTAACAAATAACTTTGAAATACCTTTCTTCATCTATGGAATTTTGTCAAGGTCACTATTGACAATGTAGTCTGATTCGTGTTGGTTTATATTTACTCCAAACAAAAAGCATCAGTAAAAAAGATGGATCAAATGGGAAATGCAGCATTGTTAGACATGGTACCACGGTCGGCTGAGATCACGAGAGAGAGAAATCAACAAAGCATACCTTAAAGGGGGGTATGTATGTACATGTATTTATGTAAAATCGACTTTTTCAAGCTTTATATCATGTTATTATGTCATTCCCTCATTAAACACATGCCTGGAGTGTTGCCTTGGCTCATTCACATATTTTTGAGTAATCAGTAAAAACTTAGACGGCAGCCATTTTAGGTGTAGCTATGCCTCAGTCCTCCTAGGAACGCCCCCACCTCCTGGAGACGCCTCTGGACCTTTTGTCACCAGCCAAGCCACCAACCACTGCTCCTCAGCTCAGCAGAGGCCCCTCCCCGCACAGTAGTGTTGTTTAGATGCCACAGCAGTGTGCTGAAGGGGGCGTGTCGGAAAGCTTCTTAAAGAGACAGAGGCCTATTTCAAGACGTTCAGTACAGCCATTTTGAGAGAGCAATTTTATTCAAGGCAGTTATTTTAATTTACTGCATATACAGACCAACAGAAGGTTACGTCATCATTGTAGTATGCTATAGACTGGTGCTATGTGATTGAAAAAAGCATAATACCCCCCTTTAAGTGTGATTTGACTGTTTCTATAGTTGGTATATAGACCCATAATTACTCTCACAAAGGGGGTTAAAATGACCTATATAGGGTACTGTATGCACAAATATCACTCTCATTCTAAACGTGCTTATTCAATACTCTGTGGCAAAATCAAATAACACATTTCATAACTCTGAGTGCCAGACAAACAATTTCGACACTCATTTCGGACCATTATATAATTTTCTATTGTCTCCAACCAAGTCAGAAAAATGCAGAATGACAGGTTAAACTGCAAAAATGATCAGAGATTTAATCATAAAGTTGTCAGGTCTACGCTCTACAGTTGTAACTCCAGTGTCAGTATGAATAGGCTGAATGTCATATCCTCAGTCCTGTTGAATTCTACTCTAGCAGCAGCTAACATGGCTCCCAATTATTCCCTAACTGAGCATGGCTTCAGACAAGCTCAGCTATTATCGATCTTCATCATGTTCATTATTGGGCGACAGACGCAGGTGTCCTGGCCTCACAATGCACCACACCATTAATGACAAAGAGGTGCCATTGTGTATTTCTTATGATACTAATGATGAAACTCAGCATAGCTTGAGCGGTGTCTATGACATACATACACGGTGTTTGCTGATTTGTGTACTGCACATGAGATGTCAAAGGTCCCTCAGTGAGAGGTAGAGCACTGACCATTTGTTATGTCCTGATTATCCTCTGCTGTCACTCTAACAAGCAGGATCAGATGACAAATAGTCCTGAACGTCTATTGTACGTGAAGGTGACATGCAGTTGGCTGTGATGGTATTTTTGTCTTCCGAGTGTTTGCAGAGGTCATCCTTGTCTATGTTGGTGGCTGTATGATACAAACAGCTCCACAAACGTGCGGTAACTTGGAAGAGCATGTTGGGATGCCCTCATTAGTCAATTCAATGATAGCCTGTTGTAGCACTATAGGCTGACACTCACTTTACAAAAAAAAAAAAGATCTCAAAACACTTCAAGCGCGTTGAGAACAGGGTGGTTTTCCTATCCTCTGGCACCTGGCCGGGGTCATTCTATTAGGTGGTTTGATTTACATATAAATTGAACACTCCGTACTATACACCTCCTTAAACTCATCAGTTTCAGTAATGTATCCCATTATCTGTCTTACATACTTCTCCAAGCATTTAATTTACCTCTTTGGCATTGTCTTATGTTTCATTATGTTGCAGCAATATTTATTAAAATTCATTTAGCTAACAACGCCCACTTGTACGGCCCACTTTTTACATTTCCCGGTGTGATCTGAGCGACTACTTGTCCTGAGGTGAAATAGAAAATGGTGGAAATTCACTGGGATATGAAAAGCAATCATATTTTCTGTATCAGTAAGCAGGTCTTTGTTAGCTGGGGGTCATTCCTGCGCTTCGTTGTTGCTTGGGGAGGCATTTTGTATGGGCCCCCAAGGCTCACCTAGTTAATTAACTTCCTTTTCTATTAGAACTATATAACTGGTGACTTTATTCTTACATAGAGCCAATTCTCAGCTCTCTCCAAGGGATTGACAGACTGCCAGTCTTTCAGGGAAGTCAGTAATTTCATTGTCTGCTGAAACATGTAACCACCATTGCATATATACTGTATGCAAGACGTGACGAGACTTTTCATCGATTCCAAAATTACAAACTTTAATGCGACTTGAAGATCGTCTACGAATTGTAAATGTCTCCTATGCTAGAAACAGATCTGTGAGTGAGAGCTAAATTTAAAATAGGAAAGGTGTCATGAAAGTTAGAGAAAGTTCGATAAAGTAAGCAGAGAGTTGTCGTGGTGATGGAGGAGAGGAAGGAACATACTCTAGATATAGCAGTCTGTGGGAGTGTGTGAGACTTGATCAACAGCAAAGTGATAAGAAATTGCATAAAACCTAGTGGAGGTGAGATCTTGCACATTAGAAAAAATAACCCTTTCGGCGCCAAGGTCGCAGACAAATCACATCACCCATTTACACTTTAACTTTCATCCACTTTGTTTCTGATATTCATTGCTGTTTTTCTAACACATAAAATGTATGTGTTTTACTAAAAAACCTCTGCTATGAACTGTCCCTGGCCGTAGTCAACACAGGCATACAAATTCGGCTTCCTTCTACATTTAACTTGGACTTATGGAAGCCCCATGAGGAACTTGCCTTAGATAAAATTACCATATTCAAGGGACAATCAAGTCTAAATATAGATATGATGCATATGAGGGAAAGCAGCACATGAGTATGTTAAATGGTAAAGGGTCTCAACTTATATAGCGCTTTTCTACCTTCATTAGGCCCAAAGCGCTTTACAGCAAGGAACCACTCACCCATTCACACTCTTATTCAAATGTACGCAGCCACTGAAGGCAAGGTTGGTGAAGTGCCTTGCTCAAGGACACAACAACAGTGGGTACCTGCAGGAGCTGGGATTCAGGAGCCTACAACAATAGGCGCCATTTTATGTTCTTCCCAGTGGGTGCCCAGTCCAAAAAAAGAAAGAAAAGAAGTCGAGGTCGGGATCGAACTGGGAGTCCGGCGCTCTACCTATGGAGCTAAACAAGCGGAGTGAAATGGCCCCCTTCACGTAAATTAACTTATAAACAGAGTAGCGGCTTTACAAGTTTGGCTATATTTATTGAATCATTTTGTAATTAGGGCAAATTTGATTTCAGTGGGTGCTCCAGCCCCGCAGCACCCACGGGATTGGCGCCTATGCCTACAACGTGTGTCAGTGCCACTGTGCTGCATTTACCTCCTGGTGAAGGAAGAGAGCAAAAGCGGTGATCGTCGTAATAAGCCCCGTGTTTCCTTTTGGCATCGCTGCTCCTCCAAGATTTGAGCGAATTTCACAAGGGGACAAAGCAAATTTACATTCATTCAGCCCCTCCAAGAATCCTGCAACTGTCACGTAACTGTTACAATTTAATTTAAGTTACAATTTCCTTGCAACTACTGCATAATTCTGCAACTTCTCCGCAGCTAAAGTGACAATTTCTGATCAATTAAATCCTTTTTATTTGTTAAATTTGCCCATTCAAGTAGTGTCAACGGTTCTGCTGGTTCAGTCTGTAGCAGGCCATCGGCGAGGGCTGCTGCCTCTCGTTGGCTATGGTTGTTCTAGACATTCCCAGGTGGCTTCAAAGCTCTTGTACCCAGGCTTGGAGGATCATTTTAGGGGTAACATTTCACATTATGCCAATTTTTGTCTATAGGTCTACTGGACACAGGTCGTCCGTTCCCCAACAGCCAGGGAGCTAAAAGTTATCTCCCCAGACAAAACACACCTTTTCAGGCTATAAGGCTCGTAGGGCTCCAGCCTGTTAGCTATACTGTTTCTCTGACCTTATTTTATAAATAGAAGTAAGATTTTTTTACTTTTTATTTTTTTATTATTAAGAAGAATGGCTTTCTTCTGCAACAATACTAGACTTCTGCAGACATATAAATTCAGTAAGATTAAAATGGTGGCCCATAACCTACATTTGTCAATAAAGATTTAGGATAAACATTGTGTGAATATAAAAAGTTCTATTGATTATTTATTTATATTTAGTTTTTAATGAACCATTACCATTAGTGTTATTCCATCATCTACTTAGCCCACTGAGCAAGGGATGAATGCTGTAGAGACTAACCTTTTTGTGTAGTTACCACAATCTAGGCCTTGTCAAACATGCCTAAATATTTATGTTTACTTCTGAAAAACATAACTCGCCAATCTTGAGGTAAAACATGTGCACTTGGCATTGTGTATTCCTCTTCTTGCTGACAAATCTTTGTGGTCTTAATATGGCTGACCACTCGACAGTTGTGTAAATATCAGAGTCTGCTCTGCCTGATTAGTATATCTAGACCAAACCACAAGCTTCTGTGTGACATTTTGATTTGAGCAGCTTGACGCAGTTATGGCTAGAGGCATTTGTTGGGCCTAATAGTGTGGCTGCAGCAGATGTAGGCATGTAATCAAAACATTATGTGACTTGCATGCTATAATTAACCAATAATACACAAGTGCGTGGAAATGAACAAGGCTTGAATATAAATGTCTGCGCTGTTTACTATGAGCAATCCGGGCAATCTGGGTTTATTTGCCCAGATATTACACAAATGTCCCAGTGACAATAACATCATCAATTGGCTTATGTTGACGAGGCAAAACACTGAGTTTATGTGTTGAAACCAGAAAAATGAAAAAAAGATAAAGGAAAAGATTTCAGTTGATTTGCATCTTTTATGGCTATTCCCATCAGTGATCAACATTTGGAGCATCACATTGTTTTTGTAGCTCAGCTGTTGCCTTACAGGGTTTCTCAAATATTGCTGACCTAACATTAAAAGAAAAGGCCACGACCCTCAACTCCTCACTTGACGTTCTGATTATGATGTTCGCTTTGCAATGTCATGCGGTTGTAATTTTCCAACATATGATTCATTAGCTGAACAAACAAAAGTTTTTCCCTCTCGCGTTCTGACAGTCTCCAAGTGTTTCAGACGCTCCTGCTCTCTCAGCCCGCTGGTCTTTAGTTCGATTCTAACTTTCTTTGTTGAAAAAAGTTTACAAGGCATCTGTAGAATCTGCCTTCCCTCAGTCTGCTGTTGTTTACTCTCCATCGCTACGCGACACCATTACCTCAAGGGAAATGTAGTTCTAACGTGTACAAGCAATTTATCAGCGGGCCACTTATAATATAAGTAAGAAATCATCTCACGGGCCAACAACAATTACTTTGAGGGCCACATTTGGCCCCCGGGCCGCGTGTTTGAGCACCTGGTCTAGAGTGAAGCAGCCTCTCAGGCGTCTCCAGTCCTTAGACCTTCCTTCACCACGGCAAGGAAAAAACTCAAAAACCCAGTGGGAGAAAAACAGAAACCTGGAGGAGAACCACATTGAAGGAGAGATCCTCTCACATATGGGATATGTTAAATAGGGGTGAGGGGGGTGTAACCTCATTGGGCACCAACAATAGCCAGGCACGTTGCTTGTGTGGGGTACCAATGTTAAGTTGACTATGGTAAATATTTTGCCGCTTCTTCTTTTTGGATTGATGGTGTTCTTAAAACAGTTCTGTGCAAATTCACTGTGCTAATTTGAAAAATATTTTGACACAGTGGATTCCAAATATCTGTCAAATGCACTGAGGTATATAGTGAGCCTTATATCCACAAATAGCAACAATAAACAAGTTCTCTCGCAAAAGTTCTTCATAGTTGATACACCGTGACTAATGCAGTGTCGGTGTGAACATTTTCCATACGTCTATTAACACCAGTCCAAACGAAGTATTTATATACGACCATCTATTAGCATGAAGCATGCAGAAATGTAAGCAGACTCCAGCCTAATGACTTCCTCATCTGGGAAATGTTCTGTTAGTAACACAAAGTGACTGAATGTTTACACTACACTTTTGACTTGTCCCATTTAGTTTGGATCATAAATTAATCATACCACTTGAAGGTAATGTACTGCAGTCGTGGGAAAATAACTACACTTTTTCATTATTCCAGCTGCATCTATTTTGTCTGAAAATGAAAGGTTAATTGTTTACTATTTCTGTTCTGTCACTTAATCTATAACTCATACAGCAAAATGATTACTACTACCTAAACTGACCATGGCGCACATTGTGTCATAGGGAAAAATTCAGAAACATATTTATGGTTGAAAAGAAAACGAATGACAGACAATGTATGTTTCACACACGCTCCTTTACTGTTACAGTAAGACCTGGTTAGAATAGAAACCCTCCAGTGCGCTATATTCTGTTAATGTGAATGTGTCAAAGGTGCTGACACACTCCTCCACATGACGGGCCTCTCATCATCCATCGCCTCACAGTTCAGAAGGCTCTGTCAGCAGATTAATGAGCTGTCGAACCCATGTACCTGTACACACCTGGTGATATTCATAACTATCATCAAGGGAGGCCAACAATCCCGCCCGCTCACGTTTTCATTGTGCCCAGAATGTGATGTGAAGTGCCTTCAGGAGTTGGCAAATGGCTGTGCCTCCATGTTCTTTAATTCAAAACTTTATGAAACTTTATGAGTTGAATCAAGGTCAAGGTCAACTTTATTTCTATAGCAAATTTAAAACAGCCACAGCTGCCCAAAGTGCTTCACATAAAATAGATGACAGCATCAACAGCGATCTATATACAAAAGCATCAAGACAAGGCATAATAAAACTATCAAGAACAAAAAATAGAGAATGCTACATGCAGAGGCAGCTCAGCTTGTACAAAAAGAAGGCAAGATTATTTGTAGAGCACAATTCATGATACATGATATGTACGATGATATGATACAAGACAGAACAAAGTTGCATAAAATTACAAGAAAGCAGATAAAACCAATCCATGATAAAAATGTATTAATTACAGTACAAAGCAAGAGTGCAGATAAAATACTTTCAGTTGTCATATGCACGTGTAAAAAGAACTGTTTTCATCCTGGATTTGAACATTGGCAGTGTTGAGGACTGACTCACATCCTCATGAAAACTGTTCCAGAAACTGAAACGCAGCCTCACCATGTTTATTATTGACTCTGGGAACCAGAACCGCAATGGTTCATGTGGCTCTAACATATCAGAGATGTACTTTGGTGCGCACATGTTTCACTGTATTGACCACTGATCTGTGGCCCTCCACGCCGCATACACTTCAATGTGTGGCCCACAAAAAAAGAAGATTTCAATCATATACAATGTTGCATATCTTGTTGTCGTAGCTCTTGGAGAAATACTATTGAGTTTAGAAGAACTTTGAAATATCAACTGAGATTGATAACTGTACAGTGGAAATACATAAAACTGTTGAAATCAAGCTTTAAAGAGCACCATTTATTTAGTGATTGATTTGTATTTTAAATATTTCTTTTGGCCTTTGTTCTTAAATGAACGGACCATGTTGTATGAAATGGTGTGTTAAAGAGTGGGGAGAGGCATCCAACAAAATGTTGGAGTTAAAACCATGTGCAGAACTTTATACTTTGAAAAAGCCCACTTTAGAGCAGAGGCTCATAGGTGCTGGTCTTCACAGCTGCGGTGTGAGAGCAGAGGCAGGTAGTGGTTGATCAGATGAGAGTAATAGATGTGCTTAGCGTTAATCAATGTCGCTCAGGGGCTCATTGAGCAGTGCACTCAGCATCCTGCTTTTGTGTCAGAGAGCCTTTTAATCTAATTGGACATTAAACTCTTGTCATTATTCCTCATGCTCGCAGACTTATTTATAGCTCTGCTGTGTGCTTGTCTTTACCTTTTCATTACAGAATGCCAGTCTAAATCAGTAAACTCATTAAACTGGATGAATCAAAGGAGGAGGGCTGAGTGTAGATGAGAAGTGTCATCTAATAAATGTGTGTTAGACTGCGGCGCTAAAGCACATAAGTCATGTTGTCTATGGCGGTGGTGTTTTCAGGTGAGGCCACTTCAATAATAACGGCCTTTCACAAAGGCAAACATCAATGCTGCATTTTAAGACTGGGCCCAGAGAGGCAGGATTAGCTCTCTGCAGTCAACAGAAATCTAACTTCTAAGGCCATAGCTCTAGGGGCACACAAATGTCATTGGCGCAGTGTGTCACAGTATGATGCAATTTCTAAACCAGCTTTATTCATTGTGGCTTTGAAATATGTGTCTGCGGCTTTATTAACCGCACAGTTAATTGTCCTACGTATATGACACAATGTTCAGGGGAGAAGAAAGAAACAAAAACACACATACAAACAAAGTTATTTCTTATTTTGTGTACGATTCTGATGTGGCAATATTTTATGATGTATATGACACAGAGGCCTCTGTGGCATCACTGTTTAATGGAAAAACTTAAATAATACAAAAGCATCCATTTAGTATGCTGTTTGACCTTCGCCTTTGTTAACAGCGCACTTGCACATGGGGGTATTATATCGAGACATTATTTGACATTAATTTCTTAATGTAATTAATCAGTGTAAGCTTTCTTAAAGTATTACCATGTTTATCTTTTACGAAAACTAGATATGGTTGCAGTATTCTCAAATACAGGTGTAGGACATTTCCCATTTCCCTGAGCAGAAAAGAGTACCTACTGTATTCATGGTCATTAAATGAGGTCTTAAAATGGAAATGTACTCGACTTGTTAAGAGATGTAATCACCGGCTGTTTGAGTTCAGCTCTCCCAAATGTCTCATCTTCCTCTGAGGTTGTTTAACCACTATCTTCAGTTCCACCACCTACTCATACTCTCTGCGCTCTCCTTTTGCAATTTTGCATTTTATCATTTTCTTTGTACTTGAGCTACGATCCATTTTTGCACAAGGCAAAGTGTGTGGGCGTCCTTGGATTTGGAGGTTTTGTTTTTGATTGTTTCTCTGTTGGGAATTTTGAAAGCTTTAAACTTTGGATGGTCAGATCCTTTTTTGTCAACTAAAAATTCCTGGAGACAGAGAAGAATGAGATTTAATTATGTTTCACTCTTAGCACTTGGGGCTGTCATAATCACTGATAAATTGTAGCAAGAAGTCGATTGAACTAAACAGAATAACAGTACAGTGACGTTTTTACAGTCCTGTTTTGGTTTGGCTCTGGCTTGTGCATCTTTCCCTGTTCGCAGTGTGTCGTCTCATTACAACAATTACAGCCTGTGAACATTTCATTAGCCTAAAGTAATGCGTCTTGGCTTGGACGTGCTTTTATTGTGCTGAGGCCAGGGTTTTCATCATCCCCCTCCCCGGTCTGGCCCCTCCTCTCCGGTCAGCCTCACCCCTCACTGTCAAAGCTAAATTAATTGTGTGTTTGTCCTATGCTTTTCACACAAATGAATTTGTAAGAGTCACCTCAGCCGTGAATGAAAAGTGCTGTGTGTGTGCTATGTCCAACTGCTTATTTGCAAAGTAAAAATATGTCTGCAACCCTGGCAAATAAAACCTTTGATGATGAGTCATATTGGTTGTTATTTTATGCATTGATGAACTGGACAAATGTTGGTCACTGACCTTACCCACACTTTTGGGTTAGTAGAATACTTCTTATCAATCTCTTGTTTTTCAGTAAATATTTCATAAACATATCAGACCCTAACTAGGTAAACATGCAGTACAGTAGCACAGCGGTTAGCGCTCTCGCCTCACAGCAAGAAGGTCCCGGGTTTGATTCCCACCTGGACGAGGCCTTTCTGTGTGGAGTTAACATATTCTCCCCGTGACTGCGTAGGTTTCCTCCGGTTACTCCGGTTTCCCCTACCACTAAAAACATGTACAGTAGGCCAGAATGAATGATGCTTGTGTGTATGTGTGTGTGTGAATGCATTGTTGGCGCAGTTGCAACAGCGCTTCTGTCAGTTTCCTCCAGGGGAAACTAAAGCTACATACGTAGTTTACCGTGGAGTGAATGTAAAATTGTTTGCGCTTTGTGATCATGTCTATGAAAGGTGCTATATAAATAAAGCTCTTCTTCTTTTTCTAAACAAGGTAAGGGTAAACAAAACTCATGTTCGAAAAGGACAAAAGGTGGGAAACTCCGCCCCCGTGAGGCGGGTTGAGCAGCAACAAGCCTCCACATTTCTCCAGGGCCTGAAAATCAAAGCCCAAAACTAAGACTTTAAAAATAAATTTAACAACACCAGCACGGTTAAAAATATTATTCTCTTCTCAGAGAAGTCACAGGAGTAAACTGTATTTTTTTTAAACAATAAACATCTTTGGGGATTTGGGTCTTTTTGAGCTGTTTTTGAGAGGTGTACAGTCTTCATTGGTTTTTGTTTTAAAAAGTTTATTTTGGAGTCGCCCCTGGCCACTAGAGAGTGGTATTGCAGCAATGTCAGCTCACCGCCATGAGGACCAAAGAGAAGGGCTTTCCTCGACCCAATGCTCCACACTTAGGGTTGCCAGATCATATGACTAAATCCAGCTTGCATACTCTTTCCTACTTCCATAATCCCAGCACATATCCCCAATCAAGTCCTTATTAGCGCAAGTGCAGTCTCAGTCTTGGTGGTGTCCCGGTAACTTTGTCAGTCCTGCCACATGTCCTTTGATTCTGGGGAATTGTGTCTGTCTCCCACCTCATTGTGCCTCCTTGTGTTCAGGGGTCCTCCTTGTCATTTCATCAGCTGGAGTTGGGTGCCCTGAGTCACGCTCATGTTTCTGGTCCTCTGGTTCTCTCGCCTGGCTCTCGCTCATCTCGTGGTTCCGGCTGCTGGCTCCTGGTGGTCTCTTCAGTTTGCCTCGTGAGCTCTGTCTCAACAATGCACTGACAATGTTGTTTTTGGGCCAACACGTTGTCTAGCTCCTCTGAGGTAAATTAGATCGGCTGACTGATATGCTTGGTTGAAGGAACTTTCCTTCTGTTCAGCTAGGATGCAAGTTTAGTTTAAGCTCTGTTTGCTTTGGGGGTCTATGATGCTACTGTTAGTCTGGGTTTGCTGAGGGCCGGTTACGGTTCCTCTTTTTGAAGGGGAGAGGTGTCACGACCTCATTGGGGTTTTGGGGGGTGGACCTGTCTGCTCTGGTGGCCGCTCCTCTCTCTGCCTTTGTGCTCAGGTGCTGCTGATTCGCCTCCTCCCCTCCGGACTCTGCTGCCCCGCCTGTCACCTGCACCATGGAGCGCTATATAAGGCTGTGTGCGGGTGCCCGCTCCGTCTCTCTCATCCTCTTCACTCCGGTAGGCGTGTGCCACTGTTGCTCCTCGTCGCCATGCCCTTTCTGTTTTGTTGTGTTTTGTTAGCGTTAAGTCTAGTTTACGTTCTTTTTCCTTCTTTTGTAAATAAATATTTCTTTGCACACTTTTACCCGATCTCTAGCTCCCTGTTATGACTAAGAGCCAGTCGTGACAGTAGACATGTGATTAGCTGTGGCTGCTAGAGTTCTCTATATGATGTCATCAAAGCCATGTGAAACCTATCTGTCACACAGTGATCAGTGACTGATATCGCGGCGCCAGTATGGCATCGCCCAGTTGGCCAAATATGACCAGGAAGTGACAATTGAATTTAACACATTGAGGAATAGCATGTTGACATACAGACAGGGCCAGCTAGCCTACAGGAACACTCTGCAGCTGTTTAGGCCCATGAACCCAAGAGTGCCTAAATTTGTACTACAGGTGTGTAGTGCCACAAGAATTTCTTTTTTACATTTCTAAGTGGCAATGCATTTCTGTTTGTGTTTTTGTTCGTGTTAGCAAAATGAAGACCTCATGTGATGTGTTTTCTTGTAATAAGGATGTTGCCTCACCACCTTGCAAGAACGATAGTTTGGCGATATATTGTCCAGCCATAGTTAGTTCCCCAATAAAATAAAATAAAATCGTTCATTCTATTTCTATTGGATACTTCTATTGCTCCATAATGTAGATTTCAGCCACATAAAGTTTTTAATTTGCCTTCATCCAAGTTTGTAAAAATATGTCACTTGAGCACAATAATTATGTATAGCATGTGTAGCATTACGAGTGGTAGTGGTATATTCTAAACTAAAAAGCCATGACAACGCCATCCAGTGTACACAGGTTCGATCCATAAGGACAGTAGCAGCATGTTCCTTTTACATATCATTTAGTTCTATGTTGCTTTTTTCATGTTTCTGATTCTTGCTTCATATTTGTGGTAACATTAGACATTTCCATTCACAGCTTTCGTTACATTCATTACATAGCTTTCACTTGGCTCACAGTTTGTACATATTAGTTATTTCACAGGGAATGAATGAGCAGTAGCTACCTGGACCCGTTACGGAACAGAATGCACGACCTGGGAAACGCTAGTGAGGAAGGCAGAGGAAGTGGCGCAAAAGAGGGTGGCTTTTATACTACTATGGGCGACAGCGCCATCTGCTGACCATTTAATTAATTAAAATAGACAAGTTTAATACAATTATTAAAATACATTTAGTAAAACTGATAATGCCACACATGTAGTGGCCTGGTGTACGACTTGCTGCACGCCGGTGAATATGGAACATGAGAGGCTCCTTTTGTTCTTCTCTCTGTGGTCTGTCGTTTGGTTCGGAGCTGGCAGGAACAGTCTGTTCTGTATTAACCACTCTGAGACAGAGACGCTTGATCATTAGCCTCACCAGTTCCTCTCCCCCTCCCCCGGCGTGGGGCTATTTATCAAATCAATAACCAGTCAGACTTAACTTTGAAAATGTTTTGCGTTTTTCTGCACAAATTGCCATTTTCTTAATCTTTCAAAAAGAATAACAATATACTAAATGCATCAATAACATTTGATACATTTACATACTGTATTGCTATTACTTTGACAGGTGTAACATGAAATGTTCCACAGTAACAGAGAAATTAGATGAAAACAGAGGCCAACTGACAGAGATAACTACTGTGCCACCTTTAAATCCCTTTAGGTCCAATAAACATATAAATCACTGTGTGTGATTTGCCATCTTGTAAGTTGTAGCTTCACTAACTGTTTCTCTAGTTTGTGAGTGAAAGTCATGTTTCCCCCTGCTGCTGCCGCTGTAGCATTAATGTAAAATAATCAATGTAATTAAAATGATAAATCATCTCAATAGTTGCCAGCATAAATATATGGATCCAGCAATATGGCTGAGTGCCTCTTATTTTCTCTGTGGAAATGCTCTCTGTGCTCCGTGTGCATGGCCAATCATACACACTTTGCATGGAAAATTAATTCCATTATTAAACAAGTTGCACTTCAAAAATTTCAATTACCCACTGCACGAGGAGAATATTTTCTCACTCTAATGCATGAATATTATATCAGGCCAAGAGAGTAATCACGATCAATCACTAAGTCAAGTGTACAGGGCATTTATTTATTTACATGACTGCTGCCCAGGTGGCAGATAACAGGTTCATTTGTCCAGTGTCCACTTATGTTCAACAATAAATTCAACTGTAGACAAAAAAAAACCAAAATTACCACTTTATTTAATTAGGGTTCAGAGGTGTAGGCAGCTCACCTCTAATGGCTTTCATGTTTTTTGCTTTTGTTTCCATTTTGTTTTCAGACATAAAGCAAATTCAATTTACTTGCAGGACGCAAAGTGTTGCAATAAACACTCAAGGTTTTTTAGAAGTCTTTCGGGAAATTGGCCATGCATAAACAGGAGCGAACAGACGGCTACGTTAGTGACCCCGTAGAGGACAAACACTTACCACTGTTAATTTCCCTGCCTGCCATTTTCACGTGCGTTTTTTGCGGACTGGAGCACTCTTTCCAGTCGGGTATAAAATGTCCCTCGTCGCCATCGAGCCATGAGTCTGAGAGGGAAAAAAGGTCAAAGCAATTTATATGTGACATGTAGAGTTTGATCGCTTTGTCATCGCCTGAGGGGCCGGACCTGCCTTACTTCAAGTAGCCGACCCACACACGCACACATGCACACACGCACACACACACGCGCACACGCACACACACACACACATAAAGTGCACACAGCATATACACATGTCCACACAGCCACATATCTGCATGAAAATGTAGTTCAGGTTGGCTGCGTGCCTTTTAAACCTTATGTTACACAGTATGAAGGAAATGAAAAGACAATGACGGAGCAGCAGAGGTTGAACAAATGGAGAACTGAAGGGAAGATTTTGTAACTACCTCAGTGTATTCTTAAATTCAACTTGATGTTTTGTTGCTAGGACTCGGGAGGTATGAAGTATGTGTTATTACAAACACAGTACGGCACTGCTTGGTGCTTCACTTAACCTGAAAAGGGGTGAAAAATCTATCAATCAAAATACAATGTGACTTTTTAAATTCAGAAGGATAAGCCAAAAACAACTGGACTCACATTTAAAAAGTGCCAACAGTTTCGCTGTCCATCCTGTGCAGCTTCCTCAGGGCAGTTGTCCCGTTGTCCCAAGCAGTTGTGGCCGTGGATGGTAAATTTCCAGTGGCATCAGATGCAGTGGCGGCTGGTGATGTGAAAACCAGGGGGCTGTTGCCTATACGTACTTTCAACTACAGTATATATTAAAAGATACTTATACACACTGTTTTTAACCTAAAAAATAAAGTGGGTTATCTTTGGGGCATTTTATTGTATTATTTTATGGAGAATATTATCAAAAGACACAACTAAAATATAAAGAAGCATGAGAGGAATTTGTGCTTTTGGAAAATCTTTTTCAATGAAATAAATACTTTATACTATACTATCCATATTTTTGTTTTATTATTTCAGGTTTCCTCTTTGATTGCATGTACAGTAATAGACCCAGACCTGATATGGTTCCACTATGTGCCTCAAAGCCACAGGTTTAAATTTGTGTAAACTGTCAGGTTTTACTCAATGAATGAATGACGTTCTCCTGCATCTTTTGTCGTACGCTCCTCACGGTCCTGAATCTTCTCTCCATCAAATGTCCACGTCCTGGGACATAACTGTCTGTCCAAATCAGCGAGGGTTGTCCCAAAGTTTTAAATAAACCAGCAGTAGTTAAAGCAGACGAGCTAGTCCAGAAAAGTCAATTTAGACATGACTTCTTACTGAAGAAAGTTGTCAAAAGTTCATTAGTTAGACAAAATCCTTTCACCTCCCCTGGGTACGTCTGTGTGCTCAGCACTGCCACTCGCGTTTGTTTACTGTATGACATCACTGGTGGAGGCCCCCAGACATGGCTTTCGAGTAGACCATGTCTGAGACATTCTTCGAGCAGCTCTGTCCCAGGTGCTCCACAGTTGAGAACTCAGGTCCCACTAAGTTGTTTCAGCCCTCATCAGGGCAACACGGATATATCAGAGCCACTTTTGTTTTTCTCTTTTTTTAATTCATCAATTTAAAAATTTTTCTTTCTATTATTTTTGCTGGGAATTGCTTGCCTGTAACAAAAAGAGTTAAAACAATTCTGAGTATGATATTAAACTGAGGTTAGATACAATTAAAAGCATTTATAGGGTGAATATTTCTCACAATATCTCTCTCAATATTTCTCTGTGTAACTATAAATATAACCCTAAGTACTATGCCATTACATACTTTTGAAAAAGGTTTTTTTTCTTTGTCTTGTCTGGTGGGTCATCTAAATTGTATGCCACAATAATAGGAATTCTGGAGGTGTCTGAATGAAAGATGAAATCCCACTTTACAGTATCCCTCTGACATGTGACATAGTCCTCGGTATAAAAGATGACACTGTCGAGATATGTCATTATTTACTGTGTATTTCAGCCAGAGCTTTGGGCAACAATCAAGGAAGACCTACAGGCAAACCTATCGTGCCAGTTTTGCTGTGATTTATACAGAGAGGTGCCAAAGCAGGCGACAAATGACCTTCACACATCATTATCACCGCAGATATCTGTGGACAGGGATTTGTGTAGCACACGCCTCTTCCTTCAGCTGTGTGAATGGTGACATTGAGCTGGTCCTGGGGGCTGCCTCTGTGTCTGTCATCGCCCTGACATTATTCACACGTTTATTTCCTGAAAATTGCAGATCATCATGTCTGCTGGTGACAGTGCTGTAATTTGAACCACCTTCTTATCACTGACCACAAATACCTAAAATGTGAAGCTATGATCTACATCGCAAATAATTAAAGATTGATTTTCCAAGTGCATTTGGTTTACTTTACCAAACTAGCTTAGTTTGAATGGCTGATGCTGCTTGGTAAGGAGTCATACTTTTACATCAGTGAAGTGGCGACTTTGTAGAAACGTCTTGATAGAAGGTTGTACGCATAGACTGTAAAAAATAATAGACAACTCCTCCTCCCTCCTCCCTGTTTGCCACAATGACCACGTTCGTGTAGTTCGGTCATAGCCGCACACCTCCAATGCTAACAGTCCGGCCCTCATTAAGTACGAGATTTCTAAAATGTTTCTTACGAAAACCAGCCTGGTGCCTTTAATTGTAACTAACCCAGCGTTATCACAGAAGCAATATCTAGCTGTAGAAAATTCCCCAAAATTAGGCACCAGGCTTTAAAGTTGTTTTTAACGTGTCTAAAGTCCATGCTTTTCAATGGGAGACTAGCGGCTTTATGGAGGTACTACATCAATGGCGGACTAATGGCGGCCTCTAGTGTCTTGGTCATAAAGCAAAGCAGCCAGCAGGCATTGGTTGTACGGAGTATTCACCTTATTCTGGAAGTTTGCATGGGTGCTCCCATGAATTGTGCCCGCCCATTCACACCAACAAGTGTTGTTGGTGCAAATGAACATTGGACATGTTATACAAATCAATCTACTAAACGTCAGATTTTAGTTGCAAACATTTACCCTCGTTTTACGCTTAATGAAGGGACTTTGCAGCTCTCTAGGAAGTGTCAATACAATGGAAGTGCCGCGGCAAAAAGAGGCAAAAGTGGGCGGGCTGGAATAAGGTGAAGAGCCAATTCTGTCCACAACGATATAATGTCACATCTTGCTGTCTATTTCCAATAAGTAAATAAAATACCGTATTTTCCGGACTTTAAGTAGCACTTTTTTCATAGTTTGGCAGACTTATATGTGATTTTTCCCCCTGTTTTTAAATTCAAATATATAATTTCACATGCCACTAAAGGGCACTTTAGGCTAATCGAGCAGCAGAAGGAAAGTTTGAAGTGAGCGAGAAGCGAAGGATACTCTTAGAGAAGAAAACTAAACAAAGCTAATCACAGGCTAAAGGCTAGATGGCCACAGATAGAGGAACGAGTTCGCAAATGAGAGCTTGAAAAACATGCTGCCGGAGGAGGCTTTTCAACGGTGCAGTTACGCCTCCGTGTCCAGGTAGTTGCCAAGGCGATTGCTCAGAAGTGACACCGAGGATGAAGATTTCAATGGATTTAGTGATTTGGAGTGTGATCGAGAGTTTGGTGTGTTCTTTATGCTATAGTTATCTGAACTGTTTATGTGACGTTAACATACTGTACCAGACACCTATTTAGTTTGTTGTTTATGCTTCATGTAGCTAATCATCAATGTGTTACGTTAGCATACCGTACCGCTTATTCAGCCTGTTGTTTTTTTCTTTGTTAGGCCTTTTTTGGCTAGTGCGTCTTATACTCACTAGCCGGAAAATACGGTAATCACAAAAAATGTCAAACTAGGGCAAACTAAGTAGAATTTTTAGCAATACCTTAAATGTAATTGTATATTCACAACATGTCTGTATCTGTATTGTTGCCTTTAGTTATGGAGTATAAAAGATTGTGGAAAGGTGTAATGTCACAAAATATTCTTTGTTCAATTCATGTCAGCTAAAATATTATTTGTGTAAGTAGCCTACATACACATTTAATTACACATTCAATAAAGGTACATGAACAAGTTTACAATATTTATATAACATGAATTTGGTTGAGTCTTATGAGCTTGATCAAAACAATAAATCAGAATGTTTTCTCACGTCAAGGACATCATCAGCAGTCATATTCAAAAGAATTGAATTCAATCCTTTTCATGCAGAATGTCTCTATTATAACACAGCCAGTACCTGCGCATCTGTTGCCTCTAAAACCTCAAGCTGAGATTGATTAGAAAATACAGTGACATACTGTATGTTCATCATGGCCGCTGTATAGTTCCTATTAGCCATCACAAGGCCAGACTCTTCATCACCTCAGCTGATACAGAGCCTGGCTCTGACACTGTCTATTCCCTCAGACGTGGCCAATATTTTCTCAATCTTTATAACATCATTAAAGTGCGCTGGAGATCTGTATGTTCCATTTGTCAGGGCCTTCCTTTTTTACTGGGGGCTCCCTGACACTCCAGACCGCAGATCATGAACCCAATTAAAGCAGGCAATTTGTGTTAAATTTATTATGTCTGAGCTGCAATGTGATTGGCTCAGAGCTCGTCAGCACTCACCTCTATCACCTTTAGTACTTCAGTCCAGTCCCCAAGCGATCTCAAGTCATTTTTGTGTTATTTTTTCATTGATTTATTTGCCTCATAGCAGAAGAAAGTGTCCGGAGAGACGGCTGCTCCATTGGCTACTGAGTAAGGCAATAAACGATCCATTATAGACTCTCATGACGGCATTAGAATGGGGCAGAGATGGAAGAAGTACGGTTTTGTCAAAAGATCCTGTTAATTTGATATAAAACCACAGGTTTAAATAAAACATAGAGTAAAATAATATTCAAGAAGCAGTCCCACATTATATGCTACAATACTAAATACATAAATAAGATTTATGTTGCTGTGACAGCTACTCTGACTAAAACAGCACGGTAGCACAGCAGTTAGCGCTCGTGCTTCACAGCCAGAAGGTCTGGGTTCGATTCCCAGTTTGCATGTTTTCCCCGTGTCTGCGTAGGTTTCCTCCGGGTACTCCGGTTTCCCCCACCACTATAAACATGTACAAAAGGCCAGGATGAATGAGAGTGTGTTTGAGAGTGCACATGGGGGACGACGGATGGAAATTAGCCCAAGGCTACAATCCGATGTGGCTTGTTCATTATCTTGCACTGTCCCGACCAAATAAACCAATAAATAAATAAAAAATAACCTGGTTTGTACCCACTTACCTGGTTAGATAAAATGCTTATTCATTCTTGGTTTGCGGCAAACCAGTAATTCAAACAGTATAAGAAAAAGTGTGCATTCATAAAGTGCACTGTCAAGTAATTTTTTCCCCTATGGAAACGATTTAACACCTCGGCATCAATAGCAAGCTTGTTTCCTCTTCACATTTAATTAATGTTCTATTCATTAAATTTTCATTCAATTAAAACTTTGCCATCAATTCTGAAAAAGCCTTCATAAATCAGTGAATTGCCACCTACTATTTCTGACTGAATACTCTGCCGTTTGAAGTGGATGGAGCACATTAGGAGTGATTTCCAGCAGATCTTTGATTGCCACAGGACACTCTGAGCAGCCGCCTCATGAATACTGGAGATATTTAACAAACAGACGAACAGTGTGCGGCGCAGGAGGGAGGAGACCATGCTATTGTTCCATTTCAGGCCTGTCACTCTGACTGATGACTTCTGGGCCACGCGTCATCCCTCTTCTTCTTTCTTTGCATTGTATTATGATTTGAACTGGAGGAATTACAGAGCACAATCTGCAGGGTTAATTCAAAATCAGTCTATGTCAACAACGAGCTCCCCGTGCAGCCGAACAAATCCAAAAAATGACTCTGGGTTTCATGCATTTGCATTTTACATGTAGTTCACTTTATGCTACTTTGCAATAACTTCCAAATGTTTTCAAAAGCACATCACAAAGTTGAAGTGTTTTCCCCTCTCAATCCTTCAGGCGACTGATGCTTTTATGCATTATTGTGAAGCTAAAAATCTTTACAAAAGGACTTTTAACCTTGTAGCCCAAGGCGTCACATTGAATTTTATAAGTTTTTGTTGATCTGCATATTTGCCTAAAAGCAAAAGCTATGAACAGTGGATTTAAAGTGAAATCTGTGGGTGCATATACATATACAAGGATGTGTGTGTATATATATATATATATATATATATATATATATAGCCACTCCTCCAGTTTGGGGGTCACTGCCCCGAGTGCCCCAACCGTGGTCGTTGGGGCACTCGGGGCAGTGACCCCCAAACTGGAGGAGTGGCTCCAGCAGATCCCAGGAAATACATCAGACATCTTGGTCCAGAAAAGTGCAGTTCTAGGAACAGCAAAGATACTGCGCAGAACCCTCAAGCTCCCAGGCCTCTGGTAGAGGACCCGAGCTTGGAGGAAAAAGAGACTGCCCGCGGAGGGTGAGGAAGAGTTTTTTTTTTTATACAGTGCCTTGCGAAAGTACTAATATACCTTGAACTTTTGCACATTTTGTCATGTTTACAACCATAAACGTAAAGATTTTATTTTGAATTTTTTTACTGAAAGTTCACACACAAGTAACAGACAACTGTGAAGTGAAAGCAAAATGAAACATGAATCTGTTTTTTTTTTTTTTCAAAAAATAGAAAAGTGAAAAGTGGGGCGTGCATAAGTATTCATACAGCATTTTTCCTGAGTGCATTAAACTGCCTTTACAACATTCCTAATGACTGCAGAATGTTCACACCTTGCCCTAACCATTAAATGGAGGCCACCTGTGTGTAATCTACTCTCAGTATAATTACAGCTGTTCTGTGAGGGCCTCAGAGCTATGGTCAGAGTGTATTGGTCACTAAACAACATCATGAAGGCCAAGGAGCACACCAGAGAGGTCAGGGATAAAGCTGTGGAGAAGTTTAAAGCAGCGTTAAGTTATACAAAGATTTCCCAAGATTTGAACATCTCACGGAGCACTGTTCAATCCATCATTCAGAAATGGAAAGAGTATAGCACCACTGCAAACTTACCAAGACACGGCCGTCCACCTAAACTAACAGACTGAACAGGGAGAGCACTGGTCAGAAATGCAACCAAGTGCCCCAAGATAACTCTGGAGGAGCTGCGACGTACTGTCGCTGAGCTGGGGGAATCTGTACATGGGACAACTATAAGAAATCCTGTTTGAAGTTTGCTAGAAGAGGACACAGCTACCATGTGGAAGAAGGTGCTTTGGTCAGATGAGACAAAAACTGAACTTTTTGGCCCAAATGCAAAAGTTATGTATGGAGCAAACCTAACACTGCTCATCGTCCTGAGTGCACCATCCCCAGTGTCAAATATGGTGGGGGAAGCATCATGCTATGGGGCTACTTTTCCTCAGCGGGGACTGGGAAGATTGTAAGAATAGTTGGGAAGATGGAGCCAAATACAGGGACATTTTGGAGGAAAACCTGGAGTCAGCAAGAGAATTGAGGCTGTGGTGGAGATTCACCTTCCAGCAGGACAATGACCCTAAACACAAAGCTAAATCTACAATGGAATGGTTTAAAAACAAACATATTAATGTGTTAGAATGGCCCAGTCAAAGTCCTGACCTAAATCCTATTGAAAATCTGTAGAAAGACCTGAAAACTGCTGTTCACAAACGCTCTCCTTCTAATTTGACAGAGTTTGAGTTGTTTTGTAAAGAGGAATGGGCTAAATATGTCAGTCTCTAGATGTGCAAATCTTGTAGAGTCATACCCAGAAGACTTGCTGCTGTTATTGCAGCAAAAGGGGGTTCCACAAAGTATTAAGTCATGATGTATGAATACTTATGCACAACCGACTTTTCAGTTTTCTATTTTTTGAAAAATAACAGAATCATTTTGCTTTCACTTTACAGTTGTTACTTGTGTGTGAACTTTCAGTAAAAAATTCAAAATAAAATCTTTACGTTTAGGGTTGTAAACATGACAAAATGTGCAAAAGTTCAAGGTGTATTAGTACTTTCGCAAGGCACTGTATATATATATATATATATATATGTATATATATGTATGCATATGTGTATGTATGTCTATATATATATATATATATATATATATATATATATATATATATATATGTATATATATGTATGCATATGTGTATGTATGTCTATATATATATATATATCTATATATATATATATATGGATGTATGATGCGGGACATATTGTTTTAAATGTTGTAATCTGTAAAGCACTTTGTGATACCTTTCGGTATGAAAAGCGCTTTATAAATAAAGTTTGATTGATTGATTGATTGATGTTTGATTGGTATTCATGTGGTCTATTACTGAATAATAAACTTTCAGAAGAACGAACTTGCATTTTATGCTACCTGCTGTACAATGCATATTTCCAATGGTTTTCGAATTGATATACAGTCAGGCCCATAAATATTGGGACATCGACTCATTTCTCAACTTATGTTTTTGGCCCTATAAACCACCACAATGGATTTGAAATAACCCCCCCCCCCAAAAAAAAAATAATAATAAAAAAACAAGGAAAAAAAATGTGTTAAACTGCAGACTTTCAGTTTTAATTTTAGGCAATTTATATCCAAATCGGATGAATGGTGAAGGAATTACACACATTTTTTTCGTGAGCCTCTCACTTTTAAAGGGACCAAAGGTAATGGGACAAAGCAACAATTATGAATCAAACTTTTTATTTTTAATATTTGGTTGCAAATCCTCTGCAGTGAATTACAGCCTGAAGGCATAGACATCACCAGACGCTGGGTTTCATCCCTGGTGAGGCTCTGGTGAGCCAAAAACACAAGAATTGAACCTGTGGTCCTTTTAATGATCAAATTTGTAATTTTGCTAAGGTTAAATATCCACCCAGTTATACAAGCAACTCAGCAAGCAATCAATCAACCAACCAACCCACCAAGCAACTAATCAACCAACCAAGCAACCAACCAATAATCTCTTGGATTTATATAGCGCTTTTCAAGACACCGAAAGCGCTTCACAACACGCACGTACGCACACACACACACATACACACACATACACACACACATACAGAACTAGCGGGTTGTTGGACTGATGCTAAGTAAGGTCAAAAGCCAAGCAACCAATCAACCAACCAACCCACCAACAAACCAACCAAGCAAGCAACCAATCAACCAACCCACCAACCCACCAAGCACCACCAAGCAACCAAGCAAGCAAGCAACCAACCAAGCAAGCAAGCAACCAACCAAGCAACCCACCAAGCAACCAACCAAGCAACCAAGCAAGCAAGCAACCAACCAAGCAAGCAAGCAACCAACTAACCAACCCACCAAGCAACCAACCAAGCAACCAAGCAAGCAAGCAACCAACCAACCAACCCACCAAGCAACCAACCAAGCAACCAAGCAAGCAAGCAACCAACCAAGCAAGCAAGCAACCAACTAACCAACCCACCAAGCAACCAACCAAGCAACCAAGCAAGCAAGCAACCAACCAACCAACCCACCAAGCAACCAACCAAGCAAAGCGTAATTGTGGCTAACAAACCTGCTTTAGTGACGTGTGTGTAAGTTTTGTTATTTATTTAAAAGGGACCATGTACAATAACATAAATGTTGCCATTTGATGCATTGTACCAGAGTTAGCCTGAGGCTAATTTAATTGTGCAAGGAAAAAACACTCAATAAGGGTTAAAAAATCTTTTTTTTCATGATATATTTCCTTTATATCCCAAATTTGAATACGTGTACGGTATTAAGCAAGGCTACTTTAACCTTTGAACTAGTTTAATCATCTGCTCTTACAGGCACTTACCATCAGTCACACCTTCTCTCCCCAATGTCATTGTGTGGCACGGTGCATTGATTTGCCTAATAATTTGTCCCCAGACAGCATTAATGGTATGTAATGGTCCAGCGCCTTCTTGTCTAATTGTCACATTTCGGAGCCCTCCTTTTTTAGCCAAACTGCTTGTCATTTATTCTCTAGGGACAGCACCCTTACAGCTTGTGATTAATAGCTCTTTGGTAAATCACTTTGTACACATGATTGATATGAGAGAAAAGCTATGAGATGAAACCGTCAAATACAAGTTCAAAAACTGCTGAAAGTATTGTGGTTTTTGTACATGTGAGAAGCAAAATCTTCAGCTTGCAGCAAAAAAATAGCAAGCAATAGCATAGCAATCCAAACATGAACACAAAACAATCTGTGAAGTCACGAGGGAGACGTGTAACTTATCCTGCACTGCCAAATAAATGATTACGCATGAGCACTCTCACGCTCCCGCATTGGTAAAATAAATGGAAGATGTAAGTCAATTTTACATGCGAGGACACATCAGGATGCATTTGCAGCAGCAGCATGTCAGTGCAGCCTGCCACACAGAGAGGCCCTGCATTAACACAGACCCATCTGGTGCATGTGCCACTGAAGCACTCGGAGGACCTGGTTTCATTATCTCAGCATGTTCTCCGTGACCCGCAGAAAAGTGACATCTGATTTACCTCAAGATCAATTTGTATGTAAATCAGTGAGAGACTGGAGGGCATGGGGCTGGCATAACAAAAGCTGTGTGAGTGTATGAGCAGGTCCGTGAGTTTGCCTGAGACGTCCCCAACGAGACTCTAATAGCGCTCATTTAAGTAATAGGACCCTTTGGTCCAAAGGCCATTGGGAACTGCAGAGAAAACTGTAGCTCCACTTGAGACTAAATTACATGCTGTTTTCGGTGGTGGTCGTATAGATCAGAATTTTTTTTAATATAAACACGCACACGATGCAGATTAGGTCATTTCAACATACTGTATTTGTTTATGTATTTAAGAGAAGAAGAAAAGGGATACTACATCATGTTTTTTGATAAAAAGGAATAACACAAAAACTTGTTTTAATGGCTTAAGGGATTTATACCATTTTCATGTAACCAAACCAAATACTGACTCTTCTCCAATAAATACATATTCGGCATAAAAGCGGCGTATAAAGCCTTGTTTGTTGCTCTGAATGTTATTCAGGAGAAGACATTCTCATCTTTAGGTGGTGCATTCCTTTGCCTCACAGATATTTTGGTCAATTTAGTTCCTCTTTGATTTGAAACCCAAAGAGCTCTCCCTGAACTTTAATAGATCACAGAAAGAGTGTCAGGAGTTGCCTGAGGCTTCACACTTCTCTACCTTATTTTCTCATGAGCTCAAACTGTTACTTTCACACACTGGTATTTTTAATCCCTGGCATCCGGTAAATCTTAAACAAGCTTTAGATTTGGCTCGGCATTTAGGCTGCAACAAGAGCTTTTTATCATTTTATTTACATACGCTAAAATTTATTTGTTGTAATTGTTTGTTTTGTATTCCCTTTCCTGTCCTGTTTAAGTGCCCCTTCAAATAATGATGCCGGTAGATTAATTTTAGAAATTGTTTAAAGGTTTGTAATGGTAATCTTAGTGTATATAAACTTCTGACTTTGTAGAAAGTAACACAAACATGTCTATCTCTCATTTTTCTGGCATTTAGCAAATAGAAATAATTTAGAAAATTCTGATAGACCTAAAGAAGTAAAAGTTAATTTTGGTTTCATGTTATATGGTGTATGTAAACATATGGTTCTCACTGTATGTGAGAGATCAGTAGGAGTCAGAAATGGCATTGGTGGAAGTTTGTCAGCATGTTTCCGTCAGTCTGCCCCAGGGCAACTGTGGCTATGCATTTTACCACCACTGCATGTGCACAGTGAATAAATAATGATTTACTGTATCACTTTGATATGGCTGTCAAGCTTGTAAATCACAAAGAAAATCCATTTCATTATTATGACTTTGAGTAACATGTTTTTAGTGTTTGCACTGCATAGCCATACAAGTCCTACATTATTGCATCATTTCAATGAATTTCTTTTACACTGTAATTGTAATATATAACCAAACTCTGAACACTGGTGGGGCTTGATTTAGTTGATACCATGTTGTAAAGTGGAGAGGCGTGGTCATAGTCCTCAGTTTGATCTGAATGCACTCCACTGAGAGAGTAAGCAGACCTTTGCAAGTCTCTTAGCGCATAGTAAAACAAATACTTTCCTTTCTCTCTGTGTTAGCGTGTTGGGAGCTTTACTGTCAGACATAGTGGGCCATGTCCTCCTTAGGCCATTTACCTCCCCCAGGCACCAGCAGCCATCACTGTGCTCCAGCCCGGAGGACACTGTAACACTTCATGTACTCTTGAGACCAGCACACACACTTACTCACACGCACACACTCTTAAGAAAAGGCCGCGAGCTGCCGATGACCTATTTCACTTTATACTAGCCATAAATTACTCCATTAACATGTCTATAAAGCACAGAATCTAACATCTGCTTCTGAGCACGGACACAAGCTCTAGGCCATGGCACCGGTGCGCACAGGCCTCCTCCATGCTTTATAATAGCCTCAGTGGTTCAGATAAGAGAGACTGTCTGATCAGGAAGCATGAAAAACAAGAGGTTATACTCATTAGCAAGTGGCTTTGTGTTTCACAGACTATAATTTTGAAAAAGCAGCTTCATGGAACAAGAGCAAACATGACGCAAAATACTGCATTGGCAAGAAGAAAAGAAATTACAAAATTGTGTTCCGACTGTTCTACGTTGATCAGACAGATTAGTCCATTGGTCTAGACCAGGGGTCACCAACGTGGTGCCCGCGGGCACCCAGGTGCCCTTTGGGGCATGCCCAGTAGCCCTTGAGACTTTTTTAAAAGTTTAAAACACCTAATTTTCTTGAATCTGATTCTTAAAAATACAGTTATTTCTGTTCTTGTGACTCAGTACGAGTTTAAAATAAAGCTATTTTGATATAATATGGGGTCAATAACCTATAAGTAAACAGTGTACGTTCAAGTCTTTAGGATTTGTTTTTAACTGGTAGCTCTCGAACAACTTAATGCTCTTGAAGTAGCCCTCGGCTGAAAAAGGTTGGTGACCCCTGGTCTAGACCATGTCCATGTCAACTCCTCATAACTGCATCATATGAAGTAACTTCACTTTTTGCAGCGATATTTGTATTTATAATACTGCAAATGTGGAATGAGCGGAGAGAGGGGTGTAGTTAACTGAATCGAAGCGTCTTGTCTTCCAGGTTTGGAAAATACCCCCAGAAAATACTTATATTTCTCTAAAAATGAGTACTCCATAGTGATAGAGGTACAATATATCATATAAATGCCTATACTTTACTTTGGAATGGCTAAAATAGCATGATACAGATCCTTTAATATAGTAGCATCTTCTCCCAATGCTAAGACAACTTTCTGATTAGCAGCTCCATTAGGCCCTGTGCGGCGTCTGTCTACTCTCGCGACCTGGATGCAGAGTGCTCTCTGCTGTTTTGCTGGGACCTGTTTTCCCACTGATTCCCTGGAGCCTGTGTTATGGATGCATTTGAAACATGTTAAATGTGTAGTGCTTTCCAGTGGCTTTGTGAGCTTTTCTTCCCATAATGGGACTGTAGTTCCTCCTTCTGGAGACACTGGGTCGCTGATGCGCCGTGGTGTCCGCTGTAGTTTACAGTGGATGGTGTAATTTGTGTTTGAACTACAGTATACGTTAGCCGGGACCCGTCTTAACAGTTGGACTGTTCTGTAACTAATGGACTGAGATTAAGTGAAATTTGTGTTGGAAAACTATCATTTGGGAATATTGTGTATATTTAAATGCACTACAGTAATAATTGTGCAGTTTTATTTAACTGTTCCTGTTTTACAGGTGCTGTTGGTGGTGTTCACTCTCTTGTTTGATTTCTGTTGTAGCTTAGGGTGTCCATTTTTCTTTCACTGGATATGCTATCCTAGCCTGGTGAGACCAGAATGATTCCCCTCTATATTTTTTATACAGTGTGGAATCAGTCTGGACTCCCCGCCCCTGATGGTGGTATCTGAAAAATCAAAACGATCCTATGCAATCAGATTTGTTTATTTGCGTCACGTGTTGTGCAAGAGAGAAAGAGCGTGTTTCCGGCAGTAAATGACCAACAACACATCGACAGTAGGTGAGTTTTGTGATTCATAATCCTGTGCAAATATTAACAGAAACCCGCTTATAACACTGCATCAATGGCAGACGCCAGCCCTTCGCTGATTGGTTTACTCCGCTGTAGGAAGTACCGCTGTAGGAAATGGAATTGACACAATTGTGACCCGACTCACCCGCTGGTACAGGCTAACGCTACCCCCTTGTCACTGCTCCACTGGTAAGCCTCAGCCCCTGACCCTGTACTTTATATCAAAATTAGTATTTATTTTTAATAATAAATATTTTGTATAAATGGAATTGTGTCATCATTTCACAGTAGAAATGAACCTGTGTGTCTTAACCTCCTGTTATTTGGCATTGTTGGTACATCATTCCTCCATTTTCAAAACCTGCCATTGCTAGACCTTTAAGTTACTCTTACGCTCACCCTCACTGCGGTTACAATCTCAACAACATCCATTTGCAAGAAAATGAAGAGAAACGTTCTTTTCTCATGTCTTTAGTGAACCCGGAGTGTTCATTATACTGTCAGTCAAAAGATACACAATGCACTGTATACTCAATGATTCATTTTAGTGCAAAACGGCAGAACAAAGAACAAAGGCGCCTGTACATTTTCTCCTGTAAAGAATTAATCTCTCAAACTGCTTTGACAAGTGACCCGGTGGGGGGCGGCTAATGTTATGGCGAGGGACCCTGTTTAAAGTAACCTACGTCTTGGCCTCCTTTCCCCCTTCTCTCTAAACTGACTGATCTAATTATTGCATGTTAAATGGGCATCTGGTAAATGGTGCATATAATGATGCGCTTCCACAGAATTAAGTGCTGCCTGTCCTGCTGCTGGGCCTAACACACAAATTGGCCTTCTCGTGTAAGCTCTCATTGGCGCTCCCATTCCTCATCGCCGCTGTGGGCTAAAGCTTGCACCGAGACGCGCCTCCGGTCGTGCTGCGATTAATGACAGCGCGTTGAGGTGATCTTTGTTCCATGGATCACACTGGTGTGAATAATGTACCAATGTGTCATTATGAAAAGGAAAATATGTAAGTTTGGTGCAATTTCAGAACATTTTCGCTTGGTGTGTAACCCATTTTGTCTGTGTGTGTGTGTGTGTGTGTGTGTGTGTGTGTGTGTGTGTGTGTGTGTGTGTGTTACTCAGTGGTTGCTGTTCATTTACAGTTACATAAACCTTTCCGTTCCCAAAGTTTGCGCATCCTTTGGCCAATTCTTATTTCAATTCTCTGCTTCTGGACAGGAATCGTTTACAGCAAGCTCTAAAACTCACTTCATTTGTGTCAATTACATCTTTCAAAGGCTCCATCTCTGCAATATCCCAAGATCAGTGCACATGTTTTTAATTGTAATTTCATTATGCAGTATGTGTGTTTTGTAAATGGTGTTTTCATTTCCTGACCTCTGCCAGGTCGTCACTGTAAATTATGTTCTCAATTGACTTACCCGGTAAAATAAAGAATAAATAAAACACAAAATGAATGAGCAAGTGACCTAAATGAGGAGGGACAATCATGTGATAATGTGATAACTGAAACTTGAACTACTCTATACATGCTTTTTGATGAGAAATCAACTGAGTTATAACACAAAAGGTCAGAAAGAAAGAGGTTTCCTGTAAAACCGGTTAGCAGGGAATGGGGACAATAGGGTAGGTGGGAATCTATTTCATAACTGTAATCAATCTGTTATCAATGCACCCAACCCCAGATATCAGTGAGAACACATCTTGCTGAATTACCACCATCTCAAACTGAATTCCACGTAATTATACATAAATACTGACAGCGTTCCTTAATTTGTACTAAGCCTGAATCGTGTATTCTCCTGATCTACTACACTCTGCTGTTCCCACCCTTTTCCAATCTGGCAAACTATTGTTTAAAGAAATTAAAGTCACTTTTATTTCCACTAATTTCAGTGGTTACAGACTCAACCTGATTTATTTGTTTTACTACCATGAATGAGGAAGGTTTCAACCGTTTGGAATGAGTTTGTACCACAACTCATTTTCCTCACTCATTTCACACACAAAAAGTCCAGTACAGGCCCTTTGATAAAGACATTATAGAACACTAATAATAATTGTGTAAGCTCATTTTTCACCCAGGTAACATAAATGCTTCAAAAATGTAATATTTCAACTGGACTTTTTGTTTTGATGTTGAATCAAATAAGACATTTCA
Organism: Neogobius melanostomus; assembly: GCA_007210695.1. Classification (NCBI taxonomy): domain Eukaryota; kingdom Metazoa; phylum Chordata; class Actinopteri; order Gobiiformes; family Gobiidae; genus Neogobius; species Neogobius melanostomus. The sequence continues at coordinate 1,447,927 of VHKM01000221.1, read as the reverse complement.
CCAGTCATCCAACTGCCATCATTAGTTCGGTCTTTGAGACTGAGCACTGGTCTTATATCCACAGCTGTAGGTGATGACCCATTAGGCCACACCTGTGTCAGTCAGTGTTGCCAGATAAGATGGTACCTCTCTTTGAGGCAATCCCCCTTTAGTCTGAGGGGGAAAAGATGTTAGCTCTCAAACTTCTGAGGTACAGTATTGTCTTTAGCACAGTAGACAAATTGTGCCTTAGCCCACCCCCCCCTGTTCAGAGAGGGCTTCTCCACTTTAACATAGATGGCCTCCTTTACGCCCCCTCAAACCACCTCTCCTCCCTGTCCAGTATATGGACATCCTGGTCTTGAAAGCTGTGCTGATGTTTCTGCTGATATAAAAACACTGCAGAGTCCTGTCCAGAGGATCTCGGGCGTCGATGTTGATACATGCGCTTGTGTAGAGGCTGCTTGGTCTCACCTATGTACAAGTCTCTACTCTCCTCACTGCACTGGACTGCATACACAACATTACTGCGGAGGGGTTTTGGAGTGCTGTCTTTAGGATGAACCAACCGCTGTCGGAGCGTGGACATAGGCTTAAAATATACAGGGATTCAATGCTTCGAGAGGACCCTTCTAAGAGGACCTCTTTGTTTCTGACACCCCGGAAACATATGGGATAACCACATGCTTCCTACTTATTTTATGTTCCAGTTTCTTTTTCCTAACCTTAGTTTTGAGTTGCTTACTTTTGGTTTTGGCGAAGGCCCACTGTGGGTAACCACAACGTTTCAGACAGTGCTCAATGTGCATATGTTCCTTTTGTCTCCCTTCGGCTTGTCTTAATTGATACAACATCAAATCAAAACAAAAAGTCCAGTTGAAATATTTAATTTTTGAAGCACTAATAATAATAATCAATATAAAATACATCAATTAAAAACACAGTTCTCTCTATAAGACGATCAGTCTAGATCCACAGTCCATTAACAGATAATAGAATAGCATTTCAGTCAGAATTAAAGCCGCAAGCGGCATCGAACGGCCCTCGTGGGCCGTGCCTCCATTGCCACGCCTCTGTAACCCTACCGAGGGCGCTAACGCGCCCACTACATTTTATTACCCTGATGTACCATTAATCTGTGTCAGTAAACACAGAAGTTACATTTTAGCCTCTCCTTGTGAATAATAGCTCCAACCTGAAGAGGGCGCTAGCGCGCCCATAATCTTTTTTATTTCACAAGCAGCATCGGACGGCCCTGACGGGCCGTACTTCCATGACCACTGTCCACATGCTCATTACAGAGGGCGCTAACGCGCTATGATTTCATATAATGTGAGATTTATGTGTCCGTCCCATTAGAATAACTTGGGGGGCCCCCGCTCGTCCCCATGGCAACACCATACAAAATACGGTATGGGTCCCATTGGCTTTTTTTATCCGTCTCCATTTCCGATTTTAATCGGAGTTTGTATGTGCCAATGTGAGCAATTTACAGGTTATGGTAAATAGAGTGACAGAGCATTTATCAAAATGGCGGACTTCCAGTTTGTCAGGGGGCGTGCCCCCATTACCACACCTGTGTAACCATAGCAAGGGCGCTAACGAGCCCGCTACATTTTATTGCCCTGATATGCCGTTAATCTGTGTAAGTAAACATCTAAACTACACTTTTACCTCTTCATGTGCATAATGGCTTCAACCTGCAGAGGGCGCTAACGTGCCCAAATATTTTTTATTTCACAAGCAGCATCGGACGGCCCTGACGGGCCGTACTTCCATGACTACTGTCCACAAGCTCCTTACAGAGGGCGCTAACGCGCTGTGATTGTGTATAATGTGAGATGTATGTGTCAGTCCCATTAGGATAACATGGGGGCCCCGGGCGTCACCATGGCAACACCGTACAAAATACGATATGGGTCCCATTGACTTTTTTGACCGGGATGCCATCAACTATTTTTGTGCCGAATTTTATCCGTTTCCGAGAAACACATTTTTCGACTCATAATGCATTTTTTGTTTTGCACCTAGAGGGGGCGCTATCGCGCCCAATGCAACTTTATCACATTTGTTGTGACCGGGGGTGAAAGGTCAATAAAATGTATATTTCCGATTTTTAATCGGAGTTTGTTTGTGCGAATGGGAGCAATTTATAGTTTACGATAAATCGCAAAATACTTCGTACAGATTGCGGCTTCGCCGCAAACAAACCATAAAACTTAGCAAAAAATGTTTTGATAACTTTTGATGCCCCACATCTCGAGATGAGCTGGAGCGATTTGGAGCTCATTTGGTGAAACGCCCTCGGAGGAGTACGTTAAAATGCGACATCAGCGAAAACGCTGACTCAGCATTTTCCAGACTTCCTATCAGGGGGCGTGGCCACAATACTATTTTTGTTTGTCGTCACATGACGAATGTCTGTACCGAATCCCGTCACTCTACGACAAAGGAAAGCTCTCAGCAACCCGCGCGCAGCCGTATGACAGTTGGCCATATACCCCCATTCATTTTGCTGCAATATTAAGTATAAAGGGCCCACACCAGAGGTGTAGGTAGTCACTGTTTTACACGGTGAGTTTACGTTTGACATGGGGACAGCGCTTCGCGCTGTTTTCGTGCGCTTTGCGCACTGCGTTGCGATTACAATAGGCAGGCCGCTCGGGCCTAATGAACTCACACAAAAGTACCATACTTACCCCTTCCAATCATTTCGAATCAGGTGTGAAACTCCTCTCCAAACAATGTGCCCTCTTTATTGAGCAGGTCCCGTCGCTTTCCTTCAGACTGTGCTGTGCAATGTAAATATCAGCTCTAAGCATCGTGTCTGCTCTATTTTAGTGACACTCCTCAGCCTTGATGACATTTCCCTCGATGTGCTGCTGGAGGATAACCTTTGTGAGTTATGAGAGGCAGTGCGGGCCTGTTTAAATGTCGTAACAAATAAGTTGATTATCAGCTCTCTGGGGAAGTGGCTTACAGGCCTCTTCTTTGGTCCATGTGTAAATACAAAGGTGCTTCCTGAAGTATAATTAAAAATACTAAGCCTGGCTCTTATGTTAGTGCCAAATCATTAATAACTCAGTCAATGAGCCAATGAGAACACATGTTGAACAGCTAATGTTATTTGCTGTTGCCTTAAGACACTAGTGTGCCACATTCAGAGGGATGACCTTTATCATCATTATATCTATCACACAAAGAGCACTAAGTTAGCTTGTGTGTCATACAGAATCAGGATTAGCCAAATGAACTTTACAGCTCCCGTCTTACAAAAATAAAGTCAGTATTTTGGGGAACTATTTCGATTTATCTACGCTTTAGTCCTGTAGGCTGATTGGACTTGTGGAACAAATGCTTGAAATCCCCTACACCATCATCATTTCAACAGTTAAATTGCCTTCATCACAAAGGATCTGTTTGTTATCAATTGGACCGCGTTGCAGCATTTTCCTATAGCAGCCATTTTCCATAGATGTTAGATACAGAGGTGATAAAATGTGGATGAGTACAGGTGTTGAATGGTATTTCAAAAGCCTGAAAACGGCATATAACTTTCATGGCTCAGACAATACTGTCGTCACTTCAAGTCTTGATTTAGAACAGAATAGAATAGAAACATTTGATTGTCTACCATGCACAATGATGTCAGAAATTTGCCTTTGGCTTGCTCACACATTCAATACATTTGCCCAGCAATGTAATAAAAATTCATAATACATACTATCAATTTACACTGTTTCTTTTTCATCTCCTCACGGCTGATCAGGGCACTAGTATATAAAATCTGTACAGATTAAGAGTGATAAACAAACATTTAGTTGTTGAAAGCTATATAAGAAAGTCACATGCATGAACTGAATGAGGACAGCACTGAACGTTTTTCACACAGACGCACCAGACATCCAGATTCATGAATAATCATTGTAGACAGTAAGTAAATAAAAAAAAAAACATTAAATTAGGGCCAGGACTTTTTTCGATTAATTGCGATTAATTAATTACATGAGGTTTAGTGCAATTAAAATATTAATCGAAATTAATCACACTTTGCTTTCCACACTTCAGTTTCCTTTTTTCCTGCAGACGCACAATTAATGGCAATATTGCACTGGTCTGTTGGACTTGGTTGAACAAAAATAAACAATATTTTGTTGCTTAAGCTTATGTATTCAGTCATTATTCAATGGTATACTAAAAATCCTTATGAAAAAAACTTACTTCTCACTGTTCTCAGGTCAAATATTTATATGCGATTAATTTCGATTAATTAATTACAAAGCCTCTAATTAATTAGATTAATTTTTTTAATCGAGTCCCGGCCCTACATTAAATATTAAATGATACATGTGTCTGAAGCCCACAGGTATTAAGCCTCACATAAAACTCTATGAATGTAATACGGTTGTAACATGCAGAAGATAAGACTGGACTTTTTCCTCATTTATATTAGAATGCAAATTTTTTATTTTTTTGCCAAAGCATAGATCTTCCTAGTTCTTGAACAAAAGGAAATCGCTGGTTGACCAATTGTATGGCGTGTGGCGAAGCTCGTCTGTCCTGTGCCGTGGAGGGCCCGGAAGGCAGGCGAGTGAGCCGCCCATGAACAAGTGAGGCAGACTGGGGCTGTACACTCCAATGACTCTGCCTGCTGAGGACAGCTGACACGTGCGCATTAAGACAGACAGAGAGGTGAGCGCGTTCCAGAAACCTGCCTGTCCCCACTAGATGTCTCACCTGTCTCCTGTGTCAGCCGCCAAGTCTCCTGCTGGCAGCCCAATGCAACACGCTCAAATGCACAAAGACAAAAGATGTACAGCCTTTAGTGCATAATTACACAATGACAGATGCTATAAACTTAGAAAAACTAAACATTCCACTTTCTTACTTTTAGTGGAGCGCAACAGTTTAAAGGCAAGGCCACTTTATTTATACCGCGCATTTCGTACACAAGGCAACTCAATGCAATGATTTAAAGGTTGCGTACTGATGGTACTAGGGCTTCTTCAAGCAGTACTCAGGTTCATCTGCAATTTTTTACTTAATTATTTCTATAACAAAGCAAAAAAAAGGACCATATGATAAACAAAAACACAGTCAAGTGATGTCAAAATGTCCAAAATAGTGACAGCGTGGAGAATCTTTTCAGACAACCTTGCATTTGTTCGTTGCTTGCCCGGGGCCTTTCGGTGGCCTCCTAATTCCTAGGAACACACTTTTGGCAGCAGTTGCTGTCAGGGAAACAAAATATTTCTTGCCGGGGGACACTTTCATTGGTGCGAGCACCAAGGCACAGGAGTTCTGATGGGTGGGAGAAGAAGTCATGTTGAAGTAGACACAAGGAGCAGGTCAGTCGGTTTAAACAACTTCACACAGGGAACAAATGCTCCACAGTGTATCTATGTTTTATCAAATAAACCAAATAAATAAATGATTTAAAGCACTGATATGTTAACATTTTATATAACCTACTGTATATGTGACCAAGTGAGGGCGATGGTGATATTTCGTATACACTTATGTTCGATCCATGACAACGCCACTGGTTAAACCAGAAAGAAACCAGAAAATTTTGTTTTATACACCAAAAGGCTACACAGGTTTGTTGACTGAAGTAGCAGAAACACATGATTACAGGACAGAAGTCGATTTTCTTATGTCAATTTATTTTAGCTATATAAAACAGCGTGTAAAATGAATGTCTTCGAACGTTTAAAAGTCCCCATTCACAACTGGGTATAACAAAAATAACATAATGTAGTCCCATTAGTGAGTCCAGTGGTCACCGCTGTGCGCCCGGATCCAAAGGCCGCACAGTGCACACAGAAAAAGGGGGAGACTCACGCCAGCAGAAGCCTGGGCAACATTGATGCATTCAGTTTACATACAGAACATAAATAAGCGACAATAAACATATAAACAAAAAGACATGGACACCAAGGACATACCGAGACGTACAGCGATGCCGCGCCACCCTCTGGCCGTACCGCAACAATCGCAACAATCCCCGAGCCGCCGAGGACTAGAAAGAATAGGGCCGTTAGCCACACGGCAGACAAGTTACTCAAAACACGAGTACGCTCCAACGCTTACCCACGAAGCCCACGCCACCATCTATAGCTACTGCGCTTGACGCCGTCAGAAGCTCCAGTGCGCCTTATCGTGCCCAATAGCAGCTTGGAGCCCCAGTCTCGCCGCCATGACAGCTGCGCCAGCGTGTGACGTCGCGGGGTGGGAGGTCAGGTGAGGGAAGGAACAGTTGAAGGTAGTGGCCTTTTATAGGCAGGGAGGGAAAGCGCACCCCGAACTACCACATACTGTATACTTAGTCACGGTTGTAGTGCACGTGTGTGAAAATCAGAAAGTTGTCGACTTGAGCCCATCCTGAGCGCATATCAGTGGGTTAGACACTGTTGGGCCAAAGTCAGTAATGTGGCTGGTTGTGTCAGGAAGGGCATCTGGCTTAAAAAAAGCTGTGCCTCAGCTGTGACAAGATGAATCTGAAAAAGACGGGATCATCTAGCAAAGAGCTAAACCCCGGAAAATGACATGGAGAAAGTGTCTCAACAAGCTGCATTAGTCATGGTCCAGCTGTACTGTCTCCTGTTGACCACATGTCCGGACCACATGTACTGACCGTTTGTGTTGACCCACGGCGCCGCTTGCATGGGGGGTTCAGAGCCCGCGCTGCCTCTCTGGACGGGATTAGCAGACAGCAGGTCGAACAGCTTGCTCCATGCTGTCCTGTGCTGCTGCCATCCCGCCTTGAGCGCTGCAGATGCCACCTCGCGGCTGGGTAGTGCGACAGTGCCGGGGAAAGGTGAGACTGCGCAATTCAGATATTACCACTCAGTGACCACATTTTTATCATGGTTCATATCTGTTTGTAATGCACTGGAAGTGTTAAACTGCGAAGACTTTGTGAAATGGTTTTGGGCATGTGCAAGGAACAAAACAGAGAAATCACACAGGTGTCATTCTATGCATTTTCAATAAAATGCACTGTTGTATTATTATTATTTCTTTAATATAGAAATTGTATTTATAATTAAAACAAAAGTGTCCTTGCAATAGTCTAGCATTTCTCAAACTGTGGTACATGCACCACTGTAGGTACGCAGGCTGCTTCAAGAGGTAGCTCACCCCTCTACAGGACTAGTCTTTGTATATTATAAATGTGTTGTTATTTACAAGACAATGATGATAAAAGTTATTGATTGACTATAGCAGGGGTGTCGAATTCGTTTGGGTCGAATTCGAAATTCAGCCCCCACAGCAGGTTGCGGGCTGTATATATTGTAAAGGACTGTGGCCTAATAAATAACAACGGCTTACACTTAGTGCGCTTTATCAGGCTGTGTCACATGTTTCTCAAAGTGCTACATATAGGTTATTATTAATTCACTCCACACTCGATGGGGGTAAGTTACTATTGTAGCCACAGCCGCCCTGGGGCAGACTGACTATTTACCGCATGGCTATAATATGCTGTTTATATCCTGATCTCTTATTATGTCAGTGCCCTCTGCTGGAAACGTGTGGAATTCTTTCTTTTTTTTTTAAATTTAAGCTGCCCCCTAGTGGCTAAAGTGAGCATTTTGGCTATTTCTTTAAAAATCCATGACTCGCACAGGAATGGGCTAGAGACTTTTTTTTTTGACATACTCAGAAATTCATGCTCTACAAAGGGCCACATTAAATCATCTCACGGGTCAAATGTGGCCCGCGGGCCTTGTGTTCAACACATGTGGACAAGTGACAATCTTATTTATGTTTTAGTCCTCTTTTGGGTTAGTCATTGTTCACTGATATACTTTATTCATGGTTTATTCATATTCTAAACCTGAAAAGTTCTTTACATTTGATGTAATAAGTTTGAGAACCTCTGCCATAGTCTATTGACCAATGTGGCATAATTAACTGTGAGACTTGATCTTAAATCGAATGTGTTGCTTTACCCTCTGTACACGACAAAGTCTTCAGTAAACTGTGGGTTATTGCACTCAGATACCGCGCTTTTTGAGGCAACATGGGAACTTCTTATGATGGTATTTTAAGCTCAAGGACATCCAGGTTTACAGCACAATCTACAATATCCAACAACAAACAAACAGGTCTGACACGGAGCCCTGCCTCTTTGCCTTCCATCTCACCTCGCTCTCACACCTCCTCGGGGGAGTCTGCATGTTTGCACGCACAGTCCTTGTAAAGATGCCTTGGCTGTGAAGGTCACCTTGAATGGCTTCCCCGGGTTTTTTACCTGCACTCCACTAGCACCAAATCCATCACCTGGCACCAGCGCGGTAATAGACTCATTTTTTCAGGAGGCTGCTTGTCGGAGAGAGATCCACCTGGGACACAGGTGTGCTTCCTGTGCAGTGAATAATTGACCCAGTGCCAGGAGGGGTCAGTGGGGTCAGCAGTGCCAATGACAAACAGGACGACTGGAGGAAAGCCCACCCATTCTGTTCGGGAGTGAAGAACCATTATAGGAATAAAAACTCATTGGAGCAAGAATGAATGTTGTCAGGGAGTAAAAACTGACACCTGTGCAGGCATCACCACCCAGTACCACAGTATGAGATTATTGTTTGCCATTAACAAGTTTGATTTTGTTTAATATAAAAAGCAACACTGATTTACATTTCAGTCACTCACCCGTCTATCAGAGCAGTACAAGACTGAATAAAACCAATGCTATGTCTAAATGGAAAAGCGGTTTGGAAATTACTATGTCCTGTTGTAATTGTATGGCATGACTTTCGAAGGAAAACTATTTCACAATTTATCTTTTAAATTGATGTCATGGGAAAATCCAGAGCTTAGTTACTTATTCCTTTATCACACTGTCTAATGAAGGAATCACACGTCTGGCATCTAATTTATTATAATAAAACACATTCTAAACTTTTTTTTATTGTAATATTATAAATAAGATTAAGCTGAGAGAACATTAAGCTGAGAAATCTGTGCAGTAAAAAAATAAAATAAATAACAATCCAAGACAAACATTAATTTACTGAACAACAGAACAGAGATTAGTCCAATCACTTGGTAAGATGAGACTCTTTGAATATGTGCTTATTTTGGGAAGTTAAATCCTTAATGGCAGCTTCATAAAAACAGACGGTGGAAGCAATTTCCATCAGCTTAAATGTCTATGACACATACAACTATCTTCATTGACATTTGTTTGACTAACTTTTTTAGTCACTTCATCAAAGCTGTTTCATATACAGATTTCAATTTAGTTTCTTAATTCTGTCATTCTAAATATACTACAGTTTCCAAGTTTTCCAAGTTGTTCTTTTCAATTAGTGTCTGCCCTGATATCACGATGTCTTGATATCTTGAACAAATCTCACACAGACTTCAGTTTTTCCACATTTTTGTATTAGTTGTGGAACTGAATGCTGGAAACATACACTATTGACTAAAACAATCACTTGAATTGAGCTAAGCAAACAGCTCATTTACAACCACAGTCTACACTTTTATATAGATGGTGTTAAAAAACTGCTGCTAACTGAATTCGCTATAAAGAAACTCATTATGTTTATGTTTATCACATATTTCCCACTCCTCTCTGTGTGCAAAGCTTTAGTTTCCACAGTAAAATAAAATCTGCACTCAACAAAAGCAGCAAAATGGGGTGAGGAATATTTTATATTGATTAAGAGCTACATTAGCCAGTATGATGCAATTCTTTAGCGTCAAGAGCTAAAGGGAAAAAAGTGTTTCCTGTTTTAGTAAGTCAGCATGGGTGTCTTTTCCTTTGCAGTGTAATATAAGTGATTGTGGTGTAAAACAGAAACATCTTGGGTTCATAATTGCATGTGATAAAGACCTGTAATAAAGGAGTCAGGTATTAGAGCTGATAATGAAGTGTTGCTGGGGGTTGAGTCTGGGAGGGACAGAGTGTGATCAGCACTTCAGAGGAGGCTAATATGGATGGTTTTCAGATAGGTATGAACATACAGGAATCCTTCCTGTCATACTCAAGTTAGAAAAGCCATCAGAGTATTATGAATAATCTGTTAAGATGAGATCTTGGTCGGGACTTCTTTAATCAATCAATCAATAAAATAATATAATCAAGACTTTATGTGAGTATAAAGCTTGCTTCTTTCTTTCTTTCTTTCTTTCTTTCTTTCTTTCTTTCTTTCTTTCTTTCTTTCTTTCTTTCTTTCTTTCTTTCTTTCTTTCTTTCTTTCTTTCTTTCTTTCTTTCTTTCTCGATTAAGCCCATGTCGGTTGATTGAGTAACTGAATTGAACACCTCTAGTTTGAAAACCAGTTTGAATCTTGAATTGAATTTGTATTAGTGTGAGGGGGCAACAACTATGTTTTAGTTAATTTGCCTTTGTGTTTTAGCCTTTGTGTGTTTTTGCATTTATTGGCACGATTTACTGTAGTAGAAACTAAAATGTATCCACTTTAAGGGGTACAAAGCTGGAGATCCTGGGAAGAGCACCACAACACGATTGATTGATTGATTGATTGATTGATTGATTGATTGATTGATTGATTGATTGATTGATTCATAGACCCTGCCTTCCCCGTAAGTATTCAGTTGATGGGCTAGTGGCGCTCGTAATTATTTGCATATGGTCATGGGGATCAGCGTGCGCAAGGGGGAGTGCTGGTCCAGTGAGTCATGTGCAGGTGTCTGGGAAGAGGTAAGATCCGCTCCCGGCATCGGTCCCATGCTGGTCACCTCGCCCTTAGAGAACCTGTGCCTGAGCATATTATATTAAGGGTGAATTCTTTATAAAAAATATATGACACAACATCCTTTACATGAGCTACCAGCTCAGTATGCCCGACTCCCTCTGCAGGTGGATCACTGACTTCCTGACGGACCGGAGACAGCACATGCGGCTGGGGAAGATCGTCTTGGACACTCGGACTACAAACACTGGAACTCCTCAGGTCTGTGTACTTTCCTCCTTGCTCTTCTCCCTGTACACAAACTGCTGCACCTCTAGTCACCAGTCCATAAACTTAAATGGGAGCCACTCATCAACTCCCTCATCAAGAAGGCCGAGCAAAGGATGTTCTTCCTGCGACAGCTGAGGAAACTTCAGCTTCTAACCAAGATGCAGGTCCAGCGTACATAAGTCAAAATAATTCTTCCCGCACACTGCCAACCTTGCATAATAGTTTATTAGGATTAGGTCAACGTTTTGGTCCTGAGACCTTCATCAGGCAAATTGCTGAAGAGCTCCAGGTGACCAGTCTTAAGTAGGGCTGTAGGCTCCCATCTCTCAGGACCTGTTCACTTCCAGGACCCGGAGGCGTGTGGGTCGGAACACAGCTGACCCTTCTCACCCTGGCACAGACTATTCACCCCTACGGGGGCTACGGTCCATTCAGACCTATACCTCCTGCCAATTGAACAGTTTTGTCCCCTCAGCCATCCGACTCATGAACAATAACAAGACCCAATAACTCAGTTACAGACTTGTGAATGTAATCTGCTCTATTGCACTATGTGGTATGGCCACACTCATATTTTTTGCTAACACTCAATGCACCTGTACATCTGTAAATACACTCACACTTTTGTTCTATGTCGAATTGTTGTTGTCTTTTTCATAATTTAAATTTCATCTCCTTATGCATGCCCTCATAGTCTTATAGCATTATAGTTTAAAGTTTTTATAGTTTATTATTTATCTAAAGTTATATGTTTTATGTTTCATGTTGAACGATCAACAGAAGAAAATTCCTAGTTGTGAACCTGTTCATAACCATGGCAATAAAACCAATTCTGATTCTTAATGGACACATACCTGTGTGTGTCTTGCCCCTGTCTTGCGTGTTCATAGATGCGAGTGTGTCACAGTTAGCTGAATCTGCTGAAGAGACCCCACACTGCGACTCCATCTCCTCACTTCCTCTGATCCGCTGCTCAGAAACTCTCCTCTCTACAAAGGAACTATTCTGCCACAGTGAGCCAATCCGCTCCTGATAGTCCTGAAATCTGTCTTTAGGAGGAGGGTGCTGATCCTCTGCACTGTGGATATGCAGCTCACACGGGATGGACCGGACTGGCGAGCTGTAAATTGGCCACAGCTTTATCACTTTGTGGCCACAAAAGCCGATTAGTGGATTTCATCCCCATCCTGGGTTGAGCGAACTGTGGCTGTCTTAGTCCCTCTCCCAATGGAAACTTTCTGGAGTCGCCCAAAGACTAACCAGTGAAGGAATGAGAGCAAGAATCAGCAAGAATAAGTGCAGCAGTTGAAGCCTATGAAAGTTATCTCAAGTTTTTAAAATGGCTCACATGATATCGCAATTTAAAAGTGATCTCACAAATCCAATAGTTTTGTCTATTTTTAGGATGAATGGCTGAATGGAAGATTTAACAAGAGGATAGTTAAACACTACATGCTAAAAGCTACATCCTCTTGGAGCTGCTGGAACATGAAGTTTACTGGTGTTTTAGGCTTTAATGACTTTCCACTGCCTCCAGGCAGACACATCTTATTTCTCTAGATCCAGAAGCAGCTGCTGCCTTGCCTGGGTGTCAGGAGTGGAGCACAGCCCACAGAAGTGAACTACATGGGCAAAAGTTGACTGAATAGGTTTGTCTTCACCCACTGGGTTTGCTGATTTATATAAATGCAAGCCTTTTACACATGTAATAACTAAAGCTTCCTTGAAATGAGCCAGTATTTCTTGTTTAAAAATGAACGAATGCATGTAGTGGCGATCTATTGGCTACTTCCAAGCGTGTCAATAAATTCATATTTTTTAGAATGTTCGCTGATATTCACTACGCAATCCACAGGTGAGAAAAATGTGTATGAATTCCATTTTTGGGTTGGGGGCTGTGCTCCCCTCGTGTGCTGTGTGTCTACACTGGCGCTGTCCCATCTGCTAAACAGGGAGCAAAATGAACCAAGTCTTGCGAATGCTCTTGAAGACAGCTTTGCTGATGGTTTTGTCTTGAAAATGTGTATATTTAAGGCCTTACATCGCACGTGTATTCCAGAGCCCAGCACCCTGAGCCGCAGTGCCATGAATACTCGCAGTCAGGGATTCGCTGGCGATTTTGTTTAGAAAAATACAGTGTATTACTTGTCAGATAAAGGCTCACAGCTTCTTTGCACCCTAATGCCAAATAAAAGGACATATTGATGTTGATCTGTAAAATGTATATACAAACTAAAAATACCATGAACACACAAAATTGTTCAATTCAGAATAAAAATATGATATTGAAAAATCACATGTGTGTGTACATGTGATTTTTCAATATCATACACCCACAGGCACGCAGATAATTTCGATAGTAAGGTTAAGGTGAACTTTATTATTACTGTAGGGAAATTAGTCCTCTGCATTTGACCCATCCTTTGATGCCGCTGGGGCAACCTGTGAGAAGCAGTGGCTGTTTTTAAGGTGTTTAATCTTTTAAAAAGATACTATTTTACATGTGCTGATAATATTGTACATTTTCGTTTCTCTAAATAAAATACATTTATTGGAATACTAAATTATATTCACCACAAAGTTGACTAGCCATGTGAGTGTCCAAATTTTATGCCGTGAAGCTTGTTTTTTTTCTGCCTTTTCCCTTCTTGGAATCTATCATAGTTTCAATCCAGTCTCCCCGGCCAATGGGAGCTAGTGAGCCACTCCATTATGTAAAACACTATAGTCCTTTAAGATCGCGGACCATTTCCTGCTCATTAGCATGGAGACTGCACACACTTATCCCCACTGGCGCCCAGGCTCTCGCTCCAAACCATAATGGAATAGGAAATTACATAATTCATTAGTAAACTTTATGGAATAGAGGCCATAAAGCTCTGTAATAAAATCACAATTGATCTCAAAGTCATGATTACAACTTTATTTTTAACTGCCTCCAAATACACCAGGCTTTTTAGCGTCAACCACATTTCAATCTGTAAAGTAATATGTATCCAGCTGTGGTTTCTGCGTGTGGATAGTATTTCAAGTCGATCATACAATAGTGTTTGTTTACAATTACGTGAAACTATGGTAGATTGGGTTTTAATAGTCGCGTCCCATGTACAGTATTTGTCACATATGCACAGCCAGAGCACATCCGTTTATTTCAATCCCAGTTACAGTATGGTTCACGTGGGCCTTGCATGTCAGTCAGACCCCATGTTTTCCCTGCATATTGTAATTGTAATGAAAGAGATTACTTGGTGACTTCACACAGCTGTCCTCCCAGCTGTTCAGCCTTCCCCAAAGACGGAAGGTAATTGATAAATAAAATCAGCACATTAGCTCCTCACACAGGACCGGCATGAGCATTTGCATAAGAAGACACTGAGGGAGGGTTAGCTGAGCAACTATGTCCAGGCAGACAATATCACAATCAAAAGGATCATTATCTGAACACAATCTTGATAAGGTTGGACAGACATTAAGATGATAATTGAGAATATCCACACTATGGGTCGCATACTGGCAGGAAAAATATATTTTGCATTAAAGTTTCAATGCACTGAAAAGTTGGTTTCACAAGTGTGATACAACATTAAATACATTAAAAATACATTAATGCGGAACTAAGTAACTCATGCCCCTAGATGCCATAAGCACCACTGCGGGTGTCGTAGCATGTTGCGTTGTTTTTTACTCATTAATTGTCCGTGAGAGTAAATACTAGACAAAAGGGAAAGAGGGATATTGTCCATCCAATTACACAATGGAGATAATTTTTTCACTCAAACGTGGCTGTAAATACTGTTTAGGTGGCGCTAGCCCACAGTTAGCTTTGCCTGTTAGCCTGTTAGCTTCTTCTTCGTGATTCCATTAGTGTGTATTGGCGTTTCTGGTCGGAGCAGAGAATGCGGCAAGTGTGGCCAGAGACACCAGGGGGAGATGAAAACCCCCCCAATCATCCCGTTAACACCAGAGGCGTGCTGGCCATAGGGAGAGTCGGGAGGTTTCCCGGTGGGCCGCGGCACTGTTAGAGCCGGGCCGCCCCACAAGGGGGAAATGTGTCAAACTCAGAAAAGATTTTCGCAACAAACTTTTCATCCTTGTGGTGGGGAGATATATTTGACGTTGAACTAACTCAGAGGGGTGTTTAAGGGTGTTTAAGTGGAACACCCCTCTGCTTTAGTTGAAGTTGGTGCAGTCCAATCCAGCGGAGACAAGTGTCAGCGCGCGTAAAGAGAGAAAAAGCCAGTGAAAGGTAGAAAAGTGGACAAATAAATATTTTTATCTTCATAACTTGGTGCTGATTGTGGAGTTGTATCAGGCTCAGACTGTGTGTGCAGCGGCCCATGTAAAAAGAGAAAGTGTTAGAAAAGTGTCAAAGCCATATTTGAACCTTGGACCTCCTGCACCAGAGACTAGCGCTCTATCACTGAGCTATAAACCCACAGAAAAGTGGGCCGGTCTTCTCTAAATTCCCGGGCCGAAAAGAGGTCCCAGCACGCCACTGGTTAACACTTGTATTGTCTGGGGCAAAAAGAGGTCAAAGTGGGCGAGGAGGAATAAGTTGAATGGGGTTGAGACTGTCATGGCACACCTTTGCTCCTCCGGCAGGGGTCTCATAGTTATTCCTAAAGTCAACAGAAAGACTCACGGCGAGGCGTCTTTCCAATATTATGGCCCTCGCCTCTGGAACACCCAAACCAGTGGTTGGGCCTGGAGTTATTCAAAGAAGACACATAAATGATTCAACAAGACCACAGTTTATGGAAATGATCAGATTTGAAAATCCTCCATGTTCTAATGCTGATAATCTGTTGGACTCTTATACATCAGTGTATCTGCACTCTTGCCTTTTACTGTAATTGATTATCTTTATGTTGATGTTTTATTGATTGATTTGATCTGTTTTCTTGTAATTTTATGCAACTGTGAAGCACTTTGAATTGCCTGGTGTATGAATTGTGCTCTACAAATAAACTTGCCTTGCCTTGCCTTGGAACGACCTGCCGGAGGAGCTCAGGACCGCAGAGAACGTTCATGTATTTAAAAGCAGGCTGAAGACACACCTTTTTAGCTTAGCTTTTAACTGACATCTATTTATTTAGTCCTAATTATATATTGTATATTATGTGTATGTATATCCATCCATCCATCCATCTTCTTCCACTTGTCCGTTGCCGGGTCGTGGGGCAGCCGTCTGAGCCGCACAAATCACATTGCACCAGCCCCTATGGCTCCTCCTGCAGGTGCTGGGTCCACAGAAGGACGGCCTCATGGTTCTAACCGGTCTCTAACCGGTCTCTCACAAGGGGCTTCTGAACCGCTCTTTGTTTGACCCGTCACCTAGGACCTGTTTGCCATGGGAGACCCTACCAGGAGCACAAAGCCCCCGACAACAGAGCTCCCAGGATCATTCGGGTGCTCAAACCCCTCCACCACGTTAAGGTGGCGGTTCCAGGAGGGGTATGTGTGTATGTATGTGTATATATACTGTATATGTGTGTGTGTGTGTGTGTATATATACAGTATATATATAAGCAAGTTAGCTTTTCATGCACATTGTAATCACTGAGACATGTCATAATTTTCAAGTCATAGTCTTGCAGGTTTAGCACCACTGCACAGTTGCCTTTGTCACCGGGTAGCACAACGATGTTCTCGTCCGTTCTTATCGATTTCAAGGCTACCATTTCTTCTTTGTACAGGCTGCATTGTAAAGGGTAGCAGAGACCTGAACCGGTATTTGTTCTGCCTCCTCCTCTGGGATGTTATTGCAGTGAATGATTGCGTTGGAGTTATTAGCTCCACCATTGAAATATGGGTGGGTGATACTGCAAAATTCAGCCCTCGCATCAAGACCCTTTCCTCTGCTTGAGTGAGGTTCCCCCCATCACCTACAGTTGTGTACATGAGCCCAGTTGATCTAAATTGATAATAGGTATATTGATGGATAAGATTCTATATACAGTAAATCCACATAATTATTGCCTTCTTTTTCGTCTTACTAGAGGCCTCTTTCTTGGAACGGTTTTGCATGATAATGAATCACACTTGGCCCAACTAACTGAATCAGGCTAAAACCACGGTAGCTTAAGTGTCTTTGTGTGGTCGCACTATTTGTATTTGTTAAGTATTGATTTCCTCCTCCTTTTTCATCCAATAAAGAGATTTACTGAGCAGTCAATGTTAAAGCGCTGCGGTGGGCCGCACATCACCGTAGATCATATGCCACTTAGTGCATTTTCATCAATAAGGGATAAATATCACAATTTTTCATGCCAATTCACTTGTATAGTATGAAATAAGTTTAAGTTTGGGTCTAAAGGTGTATTATTGGTTACTATAATTAAAAGTACATGGGTTTCAAATGTATTAGTCTTTTTTCAGTGTTATATTACAGTGTATAGTAGAGCATAGATAGAGAGTGTGAATGGGTGAGTAGTTACGTGATGTAAAGTGCTTTGAGTGACCGTTCAATCAAAAATGTATCAATGTGACCATTCTCTTACTTTTAGCACAATAATAATGACAGTGTTTTCAATTAAAGGGATTTGTAGGTGGGTTTGTCTCTCTCTTGTTTTGTATTATATTATACTGTTGTAAAACAATAAAAAACAGTTTAAGAGAATACTTTAAAGCATATAAAGGGGGTTTAACTACAATAAATTGTATGAATGATTAAGTGTAAATTAGGATTGTGTGAAACAGTGAATATTGATAATAAACACACAAATTGTCGCATTGTTTCAAGCTGGTGGCTACGTACAGGATAATAGAATTTTTAATGATTAAACTTGAAATAGAGTATGAATCTGTCTGATTGCCTTTATCTCTGCCTTTCTGACAATTTCCATAAAGTATTTCAATAGCTCTTGTGCTAATCTGCTCCATCGCTTACGTCACTCAAACTTATGTGCCACTAATTGATTCTCTCTTGGTGTGGGTTGCCATATCTGCCAACTGTCAGCCCAGGAGAGACCGCAGCCTCAGCAGATCTCATGGATAGTGTGCTTCCAGCTTGAGCACATGTGCTGCAATTGGCAGAGCGGGAACTTCTGCTATTGTGCGTGCTGTAGTGGACTACATCTACAAGGCAAGATCAGATTGTGCTGTTCAGCCAAGACGAAGATGCTTTGTTTTGTAAAAGAAAAACTTTGTGCCAATTTGTTATGCCAGAAATGCCAGCAAAGTAAAGTTTCAGACTGCCCATGTTCTTTGCTTTCAGCGTTTGCCCTTTGGGTTCACTGACAGGTTTACTTTACGCAAATTAAGTTTCAGTAATAGAAATTCAAACTTCTGTAATAGAACTTCAAATTCAGTGGGGCTCTTCTTTTTAAATAAAATAAAGGAAGAAATGCAAGTTCAGAAAATGTGCATGTAGTTTAGTTTAGTTTAGTTTAGTTTATTTTCTTATTTGGTGTCTTGCACCTAAAAGGTGCCCAGCCCACATGGGCTTATAAGACACAAAAATGCAGGCAGACAACAACAATAACAAAAAAACATTAAACAAAGAGTGTCCTCTTATACGTTGAAGCCAAGCGCTTAACAAAAACGTAGGCAAATAAAATGGCTTATACTTGAACAAATACTTAAGCCTTTCCTCATCTGATAGTTCAAACAAATGTACAGACAGTTTACAAAATAATAGCCTTCTCAGATCATGATATGAAGGACAATAAAACACAAAATGCAATTCGTTTTCAATATCATCTAACTGACACAAACAACATGTCCGCTCCTCCTTTGGGACCGAGAGGAATCGACCCGTCTCCAGAGCCAGGGGCAGAGTCCAAGACCTCAGCTGAGCACAGACAGACCTCTGACCTCTGGGCAGGTTCAGGACCACATAGGGCTCAGGACCAAAATGATCTTTTATCAAAGTATAAGTTCTCAGCTTTGGCTTACACAAGACATCATTTAACCACCTTTGATACTTTTCAAAGTAGACTTTTGTAATTTCTCAAACATTACATCTCAACTTGTTTCTAAAAATGAACTGGAGATCAGCATCAACAAAATGTTCTCCATCTGCACTCTCCAGCCATATTTATTAGACAGGTCCCATTTAAAGATGTGTTTAGACAGTCTTGTGTCAGACATATTGATAAACCTATTCCATAACCGTACCATGTCACAAACATGCCTCACTTCGCATGGTTCCCAACCCATGTCTCCGTACAGATCAAGCTTAGGGGTGTTTTTGTGGACCCCTAAGAAATACCTTAGAGCTCTGCATTGAACTTTGTTTACAATAACCCCAGACCCCAGCACCATAATCCAACACAGGACAAACACAAGATCTGTACAGCTCAGTGTAGGTTTTATAACCTAGATCATGACACGCCTTAACTCTATTTATAACGGCGCCTAGAGCTCTACCTGCGGATTCAGACAGTGATTTAATCCCCTCGTCAAATGTGAGATGTTCATCTACAATAAATGCAAGGTATTTGTACTTTTTAGTAAAAGAAAGAACTATTGTGCCAAAACAAAATGTAACGTCTGATAATGCCTGGGTACGTCTTCTAAAATGTATAACTTGAGTTTTATCACAATTTATCATCAGCCTCATTTTGTTGCACCAAGCATGAACAATATTCAACATTTTCTGAAGGTCTGATTCCAGCTAGTAGCACAATGTTGTCTGCATACAACAGAATACAAAGTTTCAAGTCTCACACATTAATGCCCACATCTGCCTCTTTTACTTCATTTACTAAATCATTAATGTATATGGCAAATAATGTGGGAGACAGAACACCACCCTGTTATACGCCATATGGTGTTGGGAACCAGTTACTGTAAGTGGTCATTTACTTGAACACAAGATGTAGGATTTTTATAAATAGCCTTAACTGAGTCATAAAACTTACCGTCAATACCCATTTTTAATAACACATAGCCAAGTAAATCTCGATTAACACAGTCAAAGGCTTTCTGAAAGTCTATGAAACAAGCAAAGGTAGACTTTCCCTCTTGTTTTCTAGCATTTGCTACGGTGATAAGAGAATAAATGTGATCTATACAGGCTCTTTTCTTCCTAAACCCGTTCTGTTCGTCGGCCAGTATGTTAAGGGATTCCAGGTAGCAAGTCAACCTCTCATTAAGAATACTGGTATACAATTTATATACACAACTAAGAAGACTTATTCCTCTGTAGTTCATTGGCACTCGAGGGTCTGAACTCTGTGACTTTGGAATAGGTTTGATTACAGATTTGTGCCAGTCTTTAGGGACCATCCCCTGCTCAAAGCAAGTAAACAGTAAATTATAAAGCACTGGGAACAAACCAGGCTGTTTCAGCAATTCATTAGACAAGTTGTCAAATCCAGTCGCTTTCTTAACTTTGAGTTTATCTATAGCCCTTTTCACTTCACTTTCTGTAATATCAAAATTTAAGTATGGATTGGATGAAAACTTTGCAGAGATTTCCATTTGGTCTTTTAACGCAGATATCATTTCAAAATAAAAATCATCCCACTATACCTGAACTTCCTGAGAATAACACTTTAAATTCAGATTCCCATTTCTTTAACACTATTTCAAAATCAAAACATAAGGATCCATCCTCCAAGATCACTTCTAGTGGTATCTTTTTAACTTTCCTTGGACCAAGTTTATTTACCAGACTCCAAAATGTTTGGGGGTTATGAATTTGATTACCGGTATGTTCAATTTTTATAGCTAGTCCTCTTTGATATCTTCTCTTGTTTGCTCTAAGCATTTTATCAAACTGGTGTTGTTTATTTTTAAAATCACATTTTAACTGTTGTTTATTTGTGCTATTGCACAGGAGATACTTTTTCTCAGCAAGTCTCACATCTTTCCACATTGTAGATAGTTCCTTGTTCCAGTAAGGTTGGTTTGTTGTTTTATTTTGTTTTCTGGTAGTGCACTTATTGATGCCATGAGATTTTCCAATATCATACACAAATTGACAAAAATCTTCATAAACCTCATTCATCAAATTTTTATGGTTAACAAGGGTCAATTTATTTACAAATACTGAGACTGCCGACTGAAACCAGTCATTTGAAAAGATATGATGGGGAGATTTCTTGTATTAATTTGTTTGTGTTGTTTAAGCTGTTCATTACTTGAGACCACAGGGTTTTGCCTTCCTTTGAAGGTTAAAACTAACATAGAGTGATCAGGCATTTTACAGCGATACAGGAATATTCTTATTTTACAGCAAAGTTACTAGAGCGATAAATGTTGTGATGATGGTTACACTAGCCGTAATTATGAAAATCTGCCTCATATCAGTGATCTAGTGCTCCCTATCCAATTCAATTCACTCCACTTTATTTATAAAGCAAATCTTATAAACAAACGTGTTTCCAGAGGACGGTACAATGAAACAGGTGTATCTTTTCTTAGCTCTCACTAAAATAATAAAGCAAGAACCATTAACAAGAATACGCTAAAACCTTCCCAACAAAAAGTAGTACCAAAGACCACAAATAGAACTAAATTATTTCTGATAAAACAATGATTAGATTAAAACAAGTGGACAGAACAATAAATCAAAAAGATTAGATAGATAACACAGAGGACTGAGTGGGACTGAAGGCGAGACTTAAAACGCTCCACTGTGGGAGCTGTTATTATTCATTCACTCAGCACTGGTGGTGGTAAGCGACTATTGTAGCCACAGCCGCCCAGGGGCAGACTGTCCATTAACACGTGATTATAATATGTTGTTTATATCCTGATCTCTTCTTATGTCAGTGCCCTCTGCTGGACACGTGTAGAATTCTTTCCTTTCTTTCTTTAAGCTACCCCCTAGTGGCTGGAGTGTGCATCCTGGTTATTTCTTTAAAAATTCATAACTCCGCACAGGAATGGGCTAGAGACTTACTCTTTCTTTTTGACATACTCAGGAATTTGTGCTCTACAAGCCAGGGGTCGGATTGAATCATCTTTGGACCGCGGGCCGCCTGTTGGAGACCCCTGCGTTACACGATCCAAGTCTAGTTACACAAAATGAAACATGTTGATTGTCAGCTTGGTAGCTTCTAACTTCACCCCAGTTTGGCACTATACCTGTACAGGGAGAGGCTAAACACTAAGAACATTTGCGTGACTGAGCGCACGCACAAAGACCAGACAGTTACGCATCAACTTATCTAAGCTCAGGCAAGAACATATCTCAGTATGTAAAAACTGAGATATATATTTAAAGATAAATATTTTTCGGTACCAGCTTTTATGTTTTCGACACGAGTAGTACCTAAACTTGTTTCGATACCTACTGATATAGCATTTTAAGTAGTCTTGCATTTCTCTATTTTTAACACTTTAGTGGAGACATAATGTTCTTACAGCTCACAAAGCAACAGATTTTCTTCTTTTCACCTGTGTGGTCATAATGATATGGCTGATCCACACATCTTCTTCTGTATTTCTGCTTGTTAAAGAGTGCTAAATAGGAAGAGGCTTAAACTGACACCATTCGCATTAAAACTACTCCAAATCATTGCTAGTTCTTATTCCAAACTTACTGCACTGCACCTCATATGGCGCTCTTTAAATCCTCCATAAGTAATTCATGACAACTTTAGCACTGCTCCTTGCTGTTAAGAGCACTCACTTTTCACAAGTTCAGATGATGCAATGCACTAAAATCTACTGATATAAAACAATGGGCAAAACAACTTTAGAGGCCCAAATGCATTGTGAGCTATGGAGCAATAAGTATCCTACTGTACTGGCAGTGTAGTGGCAGTACATAAATTAGGAAGAGAATGCAGTGATGTTATGCAGAGAAGGCTGCATCTACCGTCGCAACATTATCGAGATTAATGCCGTGTTTCACCCATCCCAAAGCAGAGAAGTCCTGAAAGTGCCTCTTGTCCTTCTGCTAATGCACTGTCCCGCTTGACCTAATTGTGGTTCCGTCCAAAAGCTAGAAAGACCATTAACCATCCCATTTGGTTATGGAGGAATTGCATCATAGAATTTTATGTTTAATACTTCTATAAATTCACCAGCATGTGTCCTTTCTAGTCATCGCTGATTCTCTGTCTCCAACTGTGACTCACAACAAGGCCATTTCCCGCCAGTGTGTGTGCGCCAGAAACAGAGGGGGGTGGGGGTGGGGGGGGGGGCGAGCTCAGTGTCCCGGGCCTGAGCAAAGTCATCGAGTTTGGGAAAAAGTTTGAAATGAACAAAGACTGACCTGCAATTTGTGATTCAATTCTGGCCATTAAAGTTGATGTCATTGGTTTGAGGACATCTGCTGCACTGCTAATGGGAGAAATCAGAGCAAGAGGAAAATATATTTTCTTCATTCATCTTTATTTTATTGATGGCAGCGTTTGTTCTGCAACTATTCAGAGCAGGAGGCTTCATTCTAGTCGACTTTACTTAAAGGTGCATTGTGGAACTTTTAACATGAAGAACAAAAAATTGACCACTTTGTGACCCAATGGCTGAGCTGGTTAGCGAGCGCCTTTACTTTTGATCAGAGTGGCCTCTACAAAGCTCCAGGATCAATGTTTGGTAGTTTTTTTTTGGTGAGAGGGTCCGTCAGCAGTGAAAACCTAAAAAACAATTGATCCTGAGGCGTCATAGAAGTCACTGCGATGAAAAGTGAAGGTGCCATGCTCACCACTCATGCAGCCTCTGAGCCATATAAAATGTTCCATAATGCACCTTTAATAAAAATCAAACCTTTTAGTTGTGCCATTTGAGGCTTTTAGTATAGGCTATACTTTACAAGAATAGTATTCTTATTAAAGTGCTATGCATTACCATGTTGAGCAATCTGATGTGAAACTCAAAGCATACACAAACTAGCCATAATACACAATGATCAGCTGCAGACACCAGTACTGCTATTTTTCAAAGGGTTGTCAAAGTAAAGCATTTGGAGAAGGACCTTATATCTGACGTTTCAAAAACACTACAAGACAAATTGCAATCCAGTTGTAACCATGAAGGTGGCAGTCCACAGTCTGCTATAACCCTTGATATTGGCTTTTATTGTATAGTATAGTTTAGGGGCATAGGGGGTAAAATGTATGGAAAGACATGCAGTGCAGCAGCCATATCCACTACTAGACCAAGGGTTTCGAAACTTTTCAGGCCAGGACCCCCAAACAACCGTTCAAACAATCTGGGACCCCCACTGGAAGAAAAATAAAATTAATAGTATAGATTATATGAAGCAAGAGACATTCGTAATGAGTTTAGTAATTTGTGATTGCTTAATTTACCTTGACAAAACCCTCCTCCCCCAACCTTTTTGAAAACAACTGTGTTCCTATAACTCCTAAAAGTACAGTTTAATCAGTTAAATAACAGATTAAAAAAAGAAAACTGTAATCTTCCCCCTGCACCTCAGCAATGCAGTGTGAATGAATTATTACTTAGAAGCCAGTAGCAAAAGTTTATAATGGTTCAACAAATGTACTCCTTAGAATCTCTCCTGGACTAAAGCTGTTCCCGGTCTGTTCCCTACAGGTCACGCTGCCCCTGTCTCGCTCGCTTAATGAAAAGGTCCAGAGCTCCTGATGAAAAGATGCTGAGGCCATTGTGAGAGAGCTTTCAAGTCGACATTCAGTCAGGAAAGCTCCGCTGTTCTCAGAGGAAATGACCTGCACCAATTCACAACACATCGAGATATATTTTTTATTTACTCCGAGGTGAGAGGAAATATCTGAATGTCTAATTACAAATTAGAAGGTACAGTTATTTACTTTGGTTATTAGGGCGGCAGGATATGGTACACACAATGTGATATAACTGCCCAGAATACTGCAATATTCTAGGACTGTCAAAGCATCATATGTTTTGACCCAACACACTCCTGCATCTCGAGCATTAGTCATTGTTCATGTAGGCCTTGTATTAATAATGATAATAATAAAAATAATTACATTCAAATTAACTGCAATTAATCGGGATTGATCAAATTTCAAAACTGTGATTAATCTGATGCAATTTCAAGACATTCAATTAAAGCAGAACTAAGTAACTCATGCCCCTAGAGGCCATAAGCGCCACTGCAGGTGTTGTAGCATGTTGCGTTGTTTTTTACTCATTAATTGTCCGTGAGAGTAAATACTACGCTGACAGAAAAGACAAAGGGAGAGAGGGATATTGTACATTGTGCCACAACCCAATAACACAATGGAGATACATTTTTTTCACTCAAACTTGGCTGTAAATACTGTTTAAGTGGCGCTAGCCCGCAGTTAGCTTTGCCAGTCAGCCTGTTAGCCTCTTCTTCGTGATTCCATAAGTGTGTATTGCGCTTCCGACCCGGTGGCAGGAAAGTTGCAAGTGTGGTTTTCCGGCCAGAAACACCAGGGGGAGATGAAAGACCCCCCAGTCATCCCGTTAACACTTGTATTACCCCAGAGGAACTACA
The DNA here is from genome assembly GCA_007210695.1 of Neogobius melanostomus. Classification (NCBI taxonomy): domain Eukaryota; kingdom Metazoa; phylum Chordata; class Actinopteri; order Gobiiformes; family Gobiidae; genus Neogobius; species Neogobius melanostomus. Next base: position 1,422,640 of record VHKM01000221.1, on the reverse strand, counting down.
AAAGGATTTATTAAGGTAAACAAGTTACTTAGTTCTTCTTTAAATACACACGAAATATGTCAACAATTAGTTTTGTCGTCAAATTTGGTGAAAACAAGACAAGATTCAAAGGAAATTAGGAAAATCACGACTGAAACATTTTTAAGCTTCCATGTGTTATTTTTTTATTTATTTTTTGTTGTGCTGCCAAAAATGTTAATCTCATTTAAATTGAAGACATCAGTGATTTGCGGTCAATTGTGGCTTTTTGCACAACCTACTATTGCGAGGTCGCGATGACAATATAATGAGATAACAATGCCATTTGTTCGGTGAGGCTTTACTTTAAAGGCAACCTATTTTATTTTAAAACAACATTGAAATTCCATTGTGTTACCATTTGAACACGCTAGCATATTTGGTTAAAGCGGAGGCTGTTATGGGCCACACACTCACCCATTCTTTTCCTTCCATCATAATGATGTTAGTGTTACTTCCCCTTTCATTATCAGCAACTAGAGTTTTATAACAACCGTCTCATTAGTCATTCAGCGTATATGCCGTACAAATACGGTAGGTGACAGAATTTTCACACATTTTCTTTGGAAAACCCAGGCTGGCATCTCATCTCAATATTCAGGAGGCTCCAACTGCCAAGAACCAAGTATACACACAATGTGCCATCTGCTAAATCATAGTCCCCTATCGACTCACTTCCAATCTGGAGTCTCTCAAACATGACATAAAGAGGAAGTGTTCACAAATAAATCTGGTTAAACACATTCTAAAGATGTCATCATTTACTTCAACAATAAACATAACTTTTCCTTTTTTCCTTTTTAAATGGCAGAGGTCTGGAGGAAGTCGGGCGTCATGCATAAGACATGTTGGTTGGCGTTGAGTGAAAAGCTGTGATCGCAGCTCCACTTGGCTTCACTCCAGAGCTCAGATTTCCAATCAGGGTGTTGGTGTCTGTGTGTCTGTGTGCGCATTAGCCAGCCTCCGTCCGTCCTCAAATCCCTGTGTTCTTATTTTCAGCTTGGAGGATTTAAACATGATCCATAATTGAATGCAAAGGGCACTTATTTCTGCAGCCAGTCTCCCCCCCGGTGACAGAGCAGGGGGTGTGTGTGGGTCCATGAGGTGGAAAGAAAACAGTCGAGATTTACATTTAGGACTTCTAATTGCCCGTTTGGAGTCCCGTTACTGGAGTTCTGTGCATGGTTACATTGTCAGCGTAGGAAATTCACGCTCTGTCCCAAATGTCCATCGAGATGACAGCTCTGCAGAGGGTCTCTCTGCTAGTGTGAGCAGTTTCTGTTTATTTTTTACCTGGAAATATTTCTAGAATTAAAGAATAAATGTCTAGTGATGGAAAAAATGACCAGTCAGTCAAATTAACAAGATGTAGCTATGACCTGATTTTTTAAAATTACAAACAATGAAAAAGGAATCCACTACATTGAAATGCTATGGTCCAAATTCATTAATGCCTTTCTAACATATCTGTAATATCCCGATTCCTCACAGTTTATAGACACATTTCACAACTTGCAGGGTCACTTTTCAAGGTCATTGTCACAGAAAACTAGCCTGAGAGTTCATGAAATTGAATGCTTTATAATTAGATGGTTATTGTTTTTTCCCCACAAATGTCGGCGTATAAAAGATGCTAAAGGAAAACAAAACTAAATTTGTTCCACGACAAGACAGAAAATCCAGTATAGTGCCTTTAACTTTTTAACAATCTTCATTAATCTTTCTAACTGCTCTTCTTTATTTTGGTGAATGATGAAGTGACTTCTTGAGAAAGGATCACTGTGGCAAATTACAATATGCTCATGCAAACCTCCAGGTCAGATTCGTGATTTACCAAGTTGATTACAGACTGTTTTCATGTGTATACATAATACATAATCACTATTACAGTAACGCTGAACTATAGTAACTTAACTGATGCAATAAGAAAAGATAGTGCTTTATTGAAACTTTATTGATTTCAGAATGGAGAAATTCACTCATTACATCATCTCTCAGGAAACACTCAGGGTGGCAAATAGACAGGAACATGTGCAATCAAGTCATAGTAACTAGAGGTATCTTTAATACAATGAATGTAAAGAAAAAGAATGAAAGAGTTATATTTATGGAAACTACTCCTCTGGTGAATAAAAGAAGCATCTTACAGCAGTTGTGCTAATCAACAACAAATGCCGAATTTGTAAAGAACAAACAAAATAAAAATCAATGTATACATAAATTACACATTTCTGGTAGTACGTGCTTAAAGGGACTAGATGCAAGTTGGTAATTTTTAGACTCACTATGCATGACAGCAGTTCGGATCCGAATTAACATCTTTTTGAGTGACAGTGCAGGATTTTAGAGGCAGTTGTGGTGAACAGGTCTGGGCTCATTCTGCACATTAGGACATTGCTGGAACATGTAGGGGGGGGGGGGAATACTTAATTTTAACATTTTTAAACTCCGTATAGTCTCTTTAAAGGGGGGTATTATGTAAAATCGACTTTTTCAAGCTTTATATCATGTTATTATGTCATTCCCTCATTAAACACATGCCTGGAGTGTTGCCTTGGCTCATTCACATATTTTTGAGTAATCTGTCAAAACTTAGACGGCAGCCATTTTAGGTGTAGCTACTGTATGCCTCAGTCCTCCTAGGAACGCCCCCACCTCCTGGAGACGCCTCTGGACCTTTTGTCACCAGCCAAGCCACCAACCACTGCTCCTCAGCTCAGCAGAGCCCCCTCCCCGCACAGTAGTGTTGTTTAGATGCCACAGCAGTGTGCTGAAGGGGGCGTGTCGGAAAGCTTCTTAAAGAGACAGAGGCCTATTTCAAGACGTTCAGTACAGCCATTTTGAGAGAGCAATTTTATTCAAGGCAGTTATTTTAATTTACTGCATATACAGACCAACAGAAGGTTACGTCATCATTGTAGTGTGCTATAGACTGGTGCTATGTGATTGAAAAAAGCATAATACCCCCCCTTTAAAGCACTGACGAAGAACTTGATGAGGGACATCACAGTATGATAATGGCACATTAGATGCTTTCCAAGATGCACGCTGTGGAAGCACTGTACCATGCCATCTACATATGTGCCGAATACCCGGGAAATTAAGTAGGGCGCATACTAATATTCAGCAAACTGGTGGAGGCTTAACAATGTCACTTTAGAGGCAGATAAACTGGTCACTTAAAGAACATACTCACAATGCACAGATTCAGTTTTGGCTGTGAGAGAAGTTCTACAAGGAGTTTATGAAATATGAAAAAGAAGGCTGAAATTTACATGAAGACTGGAATGGCAAGTCCTCACAGAACATTTGATGTCACATTTCCAATCAGAGCCGTGTTTTTTGTTGTTGTTGACACATAACTGCTGACCAGACGGCTTTGAGACCTGAGGTTTTATTACCTTTTTTTTACATTTTGATTATATTTCATTCATTTACATTTTTATTCAGTTAAAGCCACACCACGTAACTTGCATGTACACAAAAAAAGACCAAACAAGCATGTGTTTGCTGTGAGCGGTTCACAAGATGTGACTTGTAACTTTAGTGGGAGCGGGACATCTCCAGCTCGTCTCCTTTAGATGTTGACTAAAGGCAGCCAGAGATCCTCATCCAAAACTATTCTTTGATTAGCCACTGAACAATATCTCATTTTCTAGCTGGTCATTAGGAGCATATTGCTGGCAACAGTATAATCCAAAATGTTATGCTGCGTGCCTTCAGCATGGCTCTATGAAACCACAAGACACAAAGCTGTTAAAAGTGTAAAGTTGAAGGAAATGAAACAAGTTGGAGTCCTGTCGAATCAGGCTGCCTGTTGAATGGAGCCTCATGGCATTGCTGCACATGTGCAAAACTATAGGGTGATTTACATTCAGTCGTGAAGTTAAGCTACATTACCTTGCTTCACGAAATAAGATAATTTAATATTTACCTCATAGATATAACATACAAGAGATAAATGGAAGCCATTCAGGGGTCATGTGGTCGGTGAAATGAACAATGCGCACCTTGCTCCTCCTACAGACAGGGGCACGGTGGCGCAGCAGTTGGTGCTTGTGCTTCACACCGGGACATGCCGTTCTATGGAGTTTGCATGTTCTCCCCGTGTCTGCGTAGGTTTCCTTCGGGTACTCCGGTTTCCCTTACCACTAAAAACATGTACAATAGGCCAGAATATTTGAGAATGTGAGTGAGCGGTTGGTAGTGGTCAGAGGGGCTGATGATTGGCAGCCTCACTTCCGTCAGTGGGCGGCTGTGGCTATATTACCTGTAGTAGAGTATGGTGTGAATGAATAATGACTACAGTGTGGCGCTTTGTGGACCGGCCTCAAGCCTCCACATTGGTCCAGACTCTGAGCCTGTCAATCAAAGCATCAGGCTTAAACGTTTAATTCGACAGAGCAAAAACCAGCGTGGTTGAAAATATGATACCTTGCCCAGTGTTTTCACATGGATCACAGCAATTTTTAGAAAAAAGAAAACTCTTTAGAGCCAGGCTATTAAGCTGTGTAAAGTTGATGAAACACTTTATCTGTGGAGATACGGTCTGTTGAAAATAGGCCAAAAATGCAAGTTTTGTCATTAATTATGAAGCTGAAGTGTTAAACTTTAATACAAGTTTCTGACAAAACATGCTGTTGTTCTTTAGTGATGCTACATTATGCAAAACAAAGTTTAAACACAGTAAATATTTCATTTTTATGAGAAACAAGAGAAACAGATATGCAGAGGCGCTTTGAGCTCGAATGTTTTTAAAATAAGTGTTATTTCTACATATACAGCTTCTAATGCTTTTTGATCTTTTTTTAGAACCGCAATTCTTCTTTTATTTTTTTTATTATACTAGTATTATAAATTTTGATCGGTGGTAAAGAAGATTTGGTTTGCATTTCTCTTGAGCTAAACCATAACAGGATGTTCTGCAGGTTAGTCCCGTGCGGAGGCCACACTCGGGATAGCAGGTCAGTGGAGCAGACAGTAGAAAAGTGCAGGCTCGGGGCTATTTCAGGATACAGGTCAGCCACGATAACCATGGTTAAGCTCAATGTAAGAGAATAACTTGCAGGAACGCACAGAATAAACACAGAGTTTTCAATTAAAATGAAACAAATTCAATCAAAAAGCTAGATTAAGAGCAGCACAAACTTTCATTGATAGCAAGTTATGCACCATCTCGGTTTCCAGCAGGCATCTGTACAAAACAAGAGGTAATATCAAAAGGGGTTTATTTAAGACAAGCTTATTTTATCTTTTATTTTATTTTGGTTGAATATTGGTGAAGCAGCAGGAATATACAGAAACATATCACAAACTGCAAAATTTGTGGTCAATGATAATAGCACACAATTGTTCTTATACTGGTTCTTTGTACATCTATGTATCTTTGACAGTATAGCTTTACTGTAACTATCCCGTAAATTGTAGATACATGTATGACTATGGGAACAAACAAACTACATACTTTTGACATGGTTTTGAACTTGTGAACTCTTGAGTGTAAGCGGTTTAAAAGCTTTAGTGCGCTCATCAATAATGCAGTGGCATATGGGTTATATGTGCGGCCCGTGCAAGAATGGAGGACTTTGTAACGACACTGTTCTGTAGAAGTCATTCAGTAATAAGTCCTTTTTAAGAGTTTAACTTAAAGAGTTGTATAAAAGTGGTAGTGCAGTCTCAGCAGTCCTCTTCGTCTCAAGCGGACACCTATAAGTTCCCTTTACAAATAACTGAGAGGAAAGTTAAGGTCATACTTGATGGCCGCCCTTCTCTTGTGGGGCTGATGCATCTAAATGCGGTAATGAAGGGCCCTGTGACTTTGGAGGTGGTGCTGCACACTGTATGGCACACAAAAGATGAAGAGAAAATGTGAGTGAACAGAGTATCCCCCAGGACCAAACATCAAAGCCTCCCCAACAGGAAACAGTGTTAATCTGCCTCAGCGTCCTCCCACTGGGCCACTCGCAGCGCAAGCAACCAAAATAAGCCAAGTGCACACAGCCTATAGAAGGGTAAACACATAAGTACAAACAGAAGTGCAAAGTGCCATTTTTAAACTATCTGGGTATAAAACAAGCACAAATAACCAATTAGGAAGTGAGAGACATTTGGCAAATCGTCAGACTACAAACTTAAAGCCAAGGCCCAAGGACGATGTACATCAGGGTACACCTCAATACTATCAATGTACCGTGCTGTTTGTCTCTTTGGAAGGGATGACGATGAAAAGTTAATTTTATTAACTTTATTTTTATGGAATTTTATTCAAACATGCATTAAAGTTTTTTAGTCTAAATAAAATCAGTATAAAATAATACTTTGACTACAAATATTACAAAATATTATCCAATACACTTTATAAACAACACACATGTTTCCAATGTGCTGCACATGAGATCATAAAAAACAATAAAACAAATGTAATACAAATCAGCTTCACCACTAAATGAGTGAATAAAACATAAAACAATAAATAAGAATAAAACAGATTAAATGAATAAAGAGAAATAAAACAGATTTAAAAACAATAAGATAAATAAGAAGGTAACACTTTATGATAGGGGCACATTAATTAATGTATAATTCATGATTTACCTGCATGTATTCACATGAATTCATAAGTTTTCATGAATAAATTCTCATTAATGATCATGATAATTAATCATGATCATGATTAATTCTGTGTGCATTTAAAAAAAAAAGAAGCTTTGTTTTAAAAGAGCAATTATTAAAACAGAGAGCTAAAAATAATTTTCAAGCCTTTAAAAAAAATCAGTTATTCCTTTGTTGGCATTTTATATGACTACTATAAGTTTATAGAAAGCTTATGTACTCGTTATTTTCTTATGCGCAAACAAATTCATCATGATCATGATTCATTACTCATGCTCATTAATGAGTTAATTTCCTTAATTAACTTTGTTAATTCATGAGCATTTGTTCATGAAGCCAGATGAAATCATATTAATTTATGATGAATTCTAGCCTGAAGCCGTGATGAATTAATGCATGATTTATGCATTAATTTAATACATACTCTTATTATAAAGCGTTACCAATAAGGGTAATAATAAAATAAAATAAATAAAAAGACACAGTGGACCACACAACTCACGCGGTGTTAAAAGCCAGAGAATAGGGTCTTAAGACAAGACTTAAACACTCCACTGTAGTGCTGTTGGGATGTGGAGGGGCAGAGCGTTTCACAGTTTAGATTGGATATCATAGACAAAATTAATACGGATGTAAAAGCCTTTACATTTACTTTCCCTTTTTAAAAAATAATCTTCTTGACACTTCTGAGTGCTTTGGTATTGTGATCTCTGACTCTCACCCCTGAAGTGTTTCCTTGCCCACTGAACAAAAGATACGTCACTTGGCCATATATCTGAGCTGCAGCCATCCCTGACACAGAACTGTAGGCTGTGTGAAAAGTGGGAGCCCCACCCTGCCTAATGGCCTACCTCCTGAAAGGAAGCTATAATTAAAGTTAAGTGAGCACATGGTGAAAGAAACACATTTCTGCTGATAATAAATGTGGTTTTGAATTCAACACCTCAGGCTGGAGAAACCCTATCTGAATGACCCCGGGGCCTCTGACACTTCGACAGTGCGCCATAGTGCTGTAAAAAGTGTGTCCTCTACTGGCAACCCCACCCCCACCGCCCGCCAGCTAAGGTTGAAACCCTTCTGTTTCTGAGGAGATTAGGTTTCTGCACTTAAGTGTAGCAACAATGTCGATGAAATTAAGACGGCTCTGTTTGCATTGTAGCTACAAGAGAACCTGCCTCAACAGTCAGAGAGGTGTGGGAAGAAAAAAAAGGAGGCTAAAATAGCAATAGCTCATGATATTTGACAACCCATTATGTAAAATATAAATGAAAACAGTAGGTGACTTACCCATAAGGAAATGAATAACTATCTAACGGATGTTGATCTATGAAAGGGGGAGGCTCGTTCTTCTTCTGTTTTTAGCCCAAACTTTATTTAGCAATGAAACCACATAAATATGATTTATATGTTTGTATATTTCTGCTTTGTTCCACGTCTGACCAAATAACATAAAATTGACGGTAAGTTTTGTAAGCTGCGGCGGCAGCAGGACACTCGGCTTCTCTTGGGAGGAGCCTACTCCCAACCAAGTCAACAAAGTGGACTATAGAGGAAAGATGGCAATTGAGAAACGCCCTGTGTCCTCCCGATCCCCACCCTTTATTTGAATGAGGGGCAGCATCTCACTATTCAGTTAGACCAGGGGTTCCCAAACTTTTTTGGCTGGGACCCCAAAAATTGACACGTAAACAACTTGGGACCCCCTTGTATAACGTTATTGCCTCTTACGCTACTTTAGTGAAGAAAAACATTTTAAAATCAAGTTTATTTTGATTATATAAATGGATTCCACGAATGATATGCTGTTTTACACTCAAAAATATATCAAAAACAGTTGCCTTTTTCTTTTTTCTTTCATCCTGCAATTATCTGGGGAGCCCCACCCAAGGCCTCGCGACCCCCCGAGGGGTCCCGACCCCCACTTTGGGAACCAGTGAGTTAGACAACAGGCAACTAAATCGGTGCAATGTTCTTTATCAGTGCCAAAAATGTCAAATACCATCAGTTGGAGAGGGTTGTGACTGCAGTGCAACAGGTGTAAGGAGTTGCCCGATCACATGGCACACTTAATAATAATAATAATAATAAAAAATTCTCATCAAAGAAAGAAAATACACGAATTCCCTAATTGGACCTCTATTTTTGACTTGTGGGAGAAATATAAATTTACTGGGATCCGTTCGGTTTTCAAACAGAAGGCAGGAGAGGCTGGCTGGCTAAGCTAATATGCCTAAATGCTAAATGCATATTAGCTAAAGTAAACGTTTGATTTATATGGTGATGCAACAAAATGCTATCTTATGATGATAATGTTCATCAACAACTTAACCTCTGAATTTAGTATTACAGCCCAGTATATCCTGGCTCCCTCCTTGATGTGTTGGTGTGTTGCTGATTTCCTTGCCTGGATTGGAGGACTGGTTTCCAGCTCTGTTCTGGTGAGAAGGATCTGAATGCAGCCGATGGAGGCACATGATCAGGAAATGATGTCACCTCCATCGTACAACACTAGCCTAAACTAATCCAAACTAACCCTAAACCTAATTCTATCCTATAACCTTAAGGATAGTGAATAGATTCATTTAAATAAATGTTGCTGGGGAAAAAGTGGAGGTGATGTAATTTCCCGCGCCTCTCATGGTTCTGGTTGGCTGCTGCTTTCTGGTCTAGATTGGTGTGGCATCTGAACACCTTTACTTTGTTAAGTTTAAAGTTTACACCCTTTCTTACACCTTTGGCCCACTCAGTGTACCATGATTTGTGGGTGCTGCTTTTTTACAGTTCATACAGTTCTTTTAATGACAAAGTGACTCAATGCATTGCTCTGTATGATTTCGACCTTCTTTTAATTGTAGTTCAACCAGAGGGTAAGGATTGCCTGTGGCTGTGTTCGGCAGCGCTCCCCCACCGAAGCACCCCTGCCCTGCAGGAGAATCAGAGCAGGGGTCCCGGGACGCCATCCGTACCGCGCCTATATGAGACCCTGCTGTGTAACCCCGCATGTACCCTCGCCCCTTTTCCTTAGCCTAGAGAGTGAGGAGCTCAGCAGGGGTCCGGTGTAAAGCTCTGCATGCTCAATGTCTGCATCAACAATACCCAAAACCAGTGTAAAATCTGTCTTTTGTGTTTCCTCTGCTCCCCCTGAACGTCTGGGTTTGCGTCCCGTGGCACAATCATCCATGTTGTTGTGCACAGCAGCTGTTCACTTTTACTGTCTTTTGGCCCTTGTTTTGTTATGTCTTTAATTATTGCTGATGCACTGTATTACAGCACACAACCGTCTAACTGTATTTCTGGAATTGAATAAAGATCAGCAAAAAGGAATATCACTTATATACTTATATACGTAACGCTTATACTTATATGAATGTCAATATTTGGGAATTTGTTGCCTCTAAATCTAGAAACAAAAGAAATGACAAATGAAGCTACTACTTACTACTACTATTACGACTAGAGAATTTAGTGTAATCCAGGATTACTCTACATATTTTGTATGTTTATATGTCAGAATGCATATAAGGCATAGGGCTATTAATCCCACAATCAAATCACACTTGCAATTCGAACGGTCACATTTAACAAATCACAAAGGTTGTAATTATTTAGGAAGTACGACATCCTTTGAAAACAACAACAAATGAAACAACAACAAACAAAGTATCATGTCTCCATGGAATCTATATAACTTGCTGACCTTGTAGTTTCTCTACAAAAAAAATCACGTGAGTCTTGTATTAGTTTAGTCATCCATATTTTCCTCTTCTCTCCAATGGTACACTGTTGAAAATGTGCACCATGAACTCATCTTGATTTTAAAACATAAATTGCAAATTTGCACAAGGTGGCGCTGCCCGGTGGTGCATTACTGTGTGGGGTTTGCATGTCCCCTTTGTGTCTGTGTACGTTTCCCCCAAAAACATGTATGTTTGTGTTTGTGAGTGCAACTGCGGGACAACGGATGGAAGTCAGCCCATGGCTACACTCAAGCGTAGTGTGTGTTACAAGCATAAGTCCTGTGTGTTCATTAACATGCATGGTCCCAAATAAACAGAAATGTCAGAAATACATACAGAAAATATGCAGATCTAATGTTTTCAACCTTTAGTGTTAAACTCAGAACATGATCAAGCTGAAAAGAAAACAATATGTTCTTTCTGCTCCTTTTTCAGTGTTCAATCTTGCTCATAACATCGCCAAACATACACAATTTACAAATGCAATCTGCAAATGAGACCCTCACGTGTTGTTCATTTTACGAATCAAAACCAGGCGCGCTGATTAATTTGATGCACTGTGATTGCAAGTGTTTGAGTGTGCGCCTGCATATTTATACTGGGACGTTAGTGATGAGGGCATTTAAAACCATATTGTAAATCCTTCTATTTTTGCGGGTCGGCCTTACTGTTAGTGGGTGGTTGTGGTTACTGTAAGACTCTAGAAAATTGATGTCGATGCCGTGTCTGCTTAAACAGATGAGAGCATGCACTTTCGAGAGAGAGAGTATAAAGGAGGTAGAAAACATTTTTGATTTCCATTTTTTTTTTCTTTCTGCTTGCTTTGCATATTGCTCCCCTCCAGCAGCAACCTATTAATGAGACAAGCAGGTCATTCCCAGAAAAGGATGCTTACCACACGACTACTCACACACTCCACAAAAATTTTTACGTAGCAGGGGAGGGGTGTGTGTGTGCTTTTTTTTTTTTGTATCTCCATGGCATTATCCTTGCTCACTTGTGGCCTCCAGAGGATTCAAAGTAAATCAGGAGCATTTCCATTGATTTGACCTTGCTCTGACAGTTTGTGACTCCGGCTGTGCAGCGGTAATGGCCGACTGTTTATGCAACAAGGATCCAAAAAAGCAAGCCTGTGTTTGCATGTTTCCCCTTTTGGCAGATGTGCTCGGGATCAGATAGCTGGTGCATTAGTGGTGCTAGTGCTGAGTAATGGACCGGTCTGGGAGCTTGACCCCCCCTCCCGTCACTGCGTTCCCTTTCACCAGGAAGTCAACAGGATGCACACTGGGAAATGTCCGGGCAGCTTATTGGAATTTTCTTTGAAGAGTGCAGGTTTGAAATTACAGTCGAACGTGATATGTACACGCCGGCAGACTATTGTGGGTTGCAGTACCGGATGATGAGTGATGAGCTTGTTAGGGTTTCACAGAATTATCAATCTAATACCAAATCTGTTCCTTTTTTTTTTTTCATTTTTGTGTTTGCTTTTCTTTTGCAGTTTTTTTTTAATTGTAAAATGATATTTGAAAAACATAATCACTAACCATGACTATACTATATTGCAGATTTTTATTTTCATGCCAATATGAGATGAGTAAGGAGTTTACAACCCAATATTGGAGAATTTACATAATGGCACCCTATTCATTTCCAATAAATCAAAAGTTGCCCTACGGTAGTGGTCGCAGTGGGGTTAAACGCTTTGATCCCTGAATAGGACAGCTCAGTGGGCCATCAAAAGAGTGGAATGTGAATGCGTGTAACTTACTCTGCGGCAGACCTCCATTATGTGTCCTACACCGTGTTTACAGTAGCCACACTGCTAGCAGATGCATTACCATAGCCCCCTCCGGTGTTCATAAATCATGCTTAACAGACAGGGCTGACACACCGGCCTTTACTTAGTCCTAATTCAAACGCGGGTGAAGCAAACATCTCCGGCTGAGCCACGTCAAGTTCAAAACATCTCGTGAAACTCAAACTCCAACACCGAACAACAGGCCACTTCTGCGGCGTCAGATGAAAGAAGGAAAGAGGATAGCGCAGATGCCACACTAAATTATACACTTCTTTCTTCTCTCACTTTTTCTGCGAAACGGGACCAAAGTATATAATTCAAATGACTTTTCAAATTCAGACCATGCAATTACAGGGAGACTGACAAATATAAAGGTAACGGAGAATTAATTCTAGCACAGATTTCTAACGAACTTTTAAATGTACCATTTTCGTGAAATGATTGGTCTCAATCAGAAAAAGGCATGACCACAGTGCCGTCGTCTTCTGTTGGAAATTACAGTAATTAATATTGTAGGAACCAAGAAAGACGGCAGTGCAAAAAAACCAAAACAATCTTTTAAAGGCTATGAACAAAGAAAGGTTAAGGATGGGGCAAATCAAAGCAGCACTCACAATGATTAAAGAAAGATTTAAAACAAGAGGTAAGGGTAAAATAAAGTGCACCACTATGATGGGCCAATGTGACGAGCCTGTTTGAAGATAGCGGTCCTGGATTCAAACCACATAAACGATGAAAAAAGAGCCACCACAGACGTCACAATGTCATCTTCAACAACACTGGCATAATGAGTGAAAAAAAGAAACAAAGTGAAACCATAAATGAATGTACAGCCTAAATGAGTACAATATTGTGTGTTAAGAGTACTTACACCAAACCGTCTGACTTTGAAACTTTTTTTCATGGCTGCATCACCAAAAACTTTAGTATCTTCATTTAAACACATTAGTAGTACATTTGTGAAATACACTGGGCCTTTGTTCAGCCCTAGATCTGTGGTTATAATCATTCTTCTACAGTACAGCTGCTTTGCCAGGACTGATGTTGCCGTTGTCACTTTTATTTGCACTGACACTGACCTTTAGTTGGTCCTACCTGTGCTGTGAAGGAAAACACTGCGCATCCCCCACTTATTCATACTGTAAAACAACATTGACTCACCCAATCTGCCACTCTTGCAGGCTACTATTGTTCTTCTGCGCAAGCCAATGATCTCCTACGGGGCTTTTAAACCATCAATATCCCTGCAGCTCCCACTTAAGATGAGGAACATATGTCTCTGAGTGTCTCTGAGAGCGGCCAGGCTAACTAATGATGTGCTGACGCTAATTGCCTCAAGACATTTAAGACATTTAAAACTGCAGACAAAATGCAACAGAATTACCGAATGAAAACGAAAACAGTGGAGACATGCCATTTAAAATATTGAATACTTTAATAGAAAATCATTAAGTATTATTTTCACTGTATATAGAGATTGGGATCGAATGCTATAAATTTAATGTAATGGGCAAAATCTGGCATGTTGTTCTCAGGCAATAATTAGCATAGATTTACATTAGCCAAAACAACACACTCAAGAGCCATGTCATTACTGGTAAACAATAATATAACAGGGTTCCACAACTGGCCACCCTGGGCCCAGAAATGGCCCTCCAGTGGCACGAATGAAAATAGGACCCAAATGCAGACAGACAACAGATTAGCAAAAGTTATTTTTATTTTTATGACTTGTAGAGTTGGGCGGGGCAGGGGACCGGAAGACCAGGAGTAATAGAGATGTATACCTGGGCAGACGGGCAGGTAAGTATGGGCAGGCAGCCAGACAGACTGGAGGCAGGTAGTTCGCAGGCAGGTTTCTAGACCCCAAAAAAAGTAATTGAGGTAAGTACAAATTTCAGGCTCAAAAAATGGAAGCCACAATGTGAAGTCACAAACAAACTGGCAGTGTGTTGGAGGAAAACCAAGCATCTTGTACTTCTTGTAATTGCTCACAAGAGCTGCCCCGCCCAAGCAAGTGGAGACATACAAACACAAAAGGGAGGGGAGAGGTGGAGGAAAACAGGAGAGCAGTTGTACATTGTGACGTCCAGAGGCTTTGATTCATATTCCATTGGCATTTTCAACCTCTCAATATCTAGGTCTGATCCATTAACAGTAAAACTTAATTTACCACAAGTTAACCAGAGCGATGCGTCAGTGAGAACAAGACCTAAAACACTGACGCACTAGCTACAGTATGTGTGATTAATTGCACCCAAAGCTTTGAGTAATCAAAATAAAATGGCAAAATATTGATTGATTTTAAGAAAATCATGCTTTGTTGAATAAACTGACCGTGCGAATGTGTGTGGGTGCAATAATAAAAACATGGACTAACTGGACATTGTGGTGGTGGACACAAAGCAGAGGAAAGCTGTTGTGGTTGATGTTGTAATACCAAGTGATTGCAACATCAGGGAAAACAAGAGAAACTAGAGAAATACCAGGGGCTCAGAGAAGAGCTGGAGAAGTCCTGGAGAGTGAAGGCATCAGTGGTGCCCGTGGTCGTCGGGGCACTCGGGGCAGTGACCCCCACACTGGAGGAGTGGCTCCAGCAGATCCCAGGAAATACATCAGACATCTTGGTCCAGAAAAGTGCAGTTCTATGAACAGCAAAGATGCTGCGCAGAACCCTCAAGCTCCCAGGTATTTTTTTTATTATACAGTCCCAATCAAAAGTATAAGACCACTTATATTTCATGGTTGGATCTTATCAAGGTTCCAAGTAGAACTTCAATATGCAACAAGAAGATATAGGAGTGAGACAAGAAATAAATCCTGGTGGCAAAAAAAAAAAAAAAAACTTCTGAGTGTTTTGGAACAAAAAAAGTCAAGTGTAAAACCCAAAACAATGTCCTCAGCACTGAGCCAGAGGATCCGATTGGTTGTCTGTCAAGACACTGGACGATGCTCGATCCAAATGAAGGCCATTACTGGAGCCGACTGCAGCCCAATAACCATCAGAGGCATCTGCGACTGAAGGGCTTCAAACACAAAAAACGTCTTCAAAGGCCTGATGATTCTCTGATGAGAAAACATTTAACCTTGATGGTCCTGATGGTTTCCAATGTTTCTGGCATGAATTATTATTATTATTAATTTATTTTCTACAAAGTGTCAAGATCAAGATTTATTTGAAATTATAACCAAATAATGATGCAAAAAAAGCATAATACTGTACACCCTCTATAAAAACATCCACATGAAAAACTAATTTGCTCCATTGTCACATTTGTGTTTGGTAATTTTTCACCCATAACATTAGTTTTGTGGATTCAATGGAGAGAAGTAATGACGCAAATGATAATTATATTCCATGGTTCATAAACATTGCGATATCGGGATTTGGATTTTCCTAAAACAATTAAACACAAGATTAAAAAGAATGTCCTCATTGTCTTAATCGGAAATACATCTTCGGCCGCGACTTCCTTCAGTGATCTGCCAAAAGTAGATTTCCTGGAAAGATTTTGACACAATAATGTAGTTTTAGTGCAGAGTTGTTAAATAATTTGGACTCAGGTATATGTAAAAGCCAAGTAATAACTCAAGACAAAGACACAAAAAATACTATACTGTGTACTGCCTCTGCTTTTGATTCACTCTTTGGTCTTTATAGAGAAAACCAACCAATTCCATTATCCTATCCTATTGTGATGGCTGAAGCTCAAAACCCTGCTTTCCTCCCTGGCTGTCCTTGACACACTTACCCAAGGTGGACACACTGACCCCATCAGCTGGTGCAGGACAAGTCCCACAGGGGGCCCGACCACCCCACGCTCGGACTGCATCTATCTCCCGCTCCCCTGTGCCTCTGTGTGGCCCCCTCCAAACGCCTGGAGCTGTCCCGGGGACCATCTCCTCTCATACAGTGATTAATGCCTGTTTACTTCAGAAAGGCCAAACCATTCCCCGGGACGGGAGGTGGGGGACTGGGGTAGAGGAAGAAGAACGAGTTGGAGAGGATATAAATGTAGCCAGAGCAGATGTATGGAATGCTCTGGCCCCTCTGTGAGTGAATCAGTTAGAAGGAGCTGTTCCTCTGAGGGCCACAGTCACAGCAGGATTAGAGTGTTCTTCCTCGCGATCGTGTTTATGTTTATTAAACTATGAATCAGAGTCGACCTTGGCTTAAGTGTAGGCCATAAACTCAAGAGCTGCATTAATCGCTGGTTCACAGTAAAACTAACAGGATATGAAAAGGCAAACACTACTTTCTTCGTGCTTTTATACCATGTATTTGAGAAATGTGCATCAATTGGCTATTAAAGTGCATGCTCGGTTTAGGGCAATATCAGTACTTGGACCATAAAAGAGTGTTTTAAATTTTTTAATGCTCCGTCCTTTTTTAACCGTCTCTCCTCACTTCCTGAACACGCAGTATTGGGGAGAACACTTTGAAGTTGTATTTAGTTACTGAATACCGAATACTTACTATAATGTTTTTTGTAACGTATTCCGTTACTTTGTCTAATCAGAATACTATTCTGAATACTTTGAAT
Source organism: Neogobius melanostomus (assembly GCA_007210695.1). Taxonomy (NCBI): domain Eukaryota; kingdom Metazoa; phylum Chordata; class Actinopteri; order Gobiiformes; family Gobiidae; genus Neogobius; species Neogobius melanostomus. The sequence continues at coordinate 1,405,931 of VHKM01000221.1, read as the reverse complement.
ACTTTTAGAATACTTTCACATTGATTGTCATTATATTTATGTATGAACATAATGACAAACTAATCAAATATACAGCATCAATGACACGTGTGCAGTGTTTGTATGAACTGTTTTATTTTAGGAGGAAAAACAGGTCAACATTAATAGTTCTTTCTTAATAATGTTGTGCAATATGGAGCTATAATTTAATGATGGAGTACTGGTTGTATTTCCTTGATATTTGGAAAGTATACTAAATATTCTCAAATGAATATGTCAAATATGTCTCATAATTGTAACTTGGAGGAGTGGACCTGTGCTGCGGGTAAGAATTAAGTACTAAGAAACTTTTAGATGCCCCTACTTAAAAATTGCACCCTGATGTGTATTATGTTTATATTGGATTCAGGCTGTCAAGCAGATGACTTGCTCTTACCTCCTCTGCTGCCTTGCTCAAATACAGGCCTGAGTTTAAGTGGCTGCAGGTCAAGGTCTGCTCTATGTTTGCTCCCACTCTGGAGGACTGCAGTGATCTTTATTACACCAACCCCCATTATAACATGGGATATAGGTACAGTATGCTTAATGGCTTTGAACTGTTACTTCACTATAATTTAAGTATAATTCACCATGTTTTAATTCACTTTCTCTTAAACACATATTCAATTAAGACCTGTTTCCTTTGCCGATGAAGACATATATTTGTGGCTTCATTATTTGCTAGTCTGCGTGGTTGCCCAGCAACCCTGCGAGGAAGACAAACGTCCATGTAACGCACAGCATTTTACAGATCAATTTTCCAGTTCTGCACACCGTTGCTCACATCATGCAGTCCTTTGTGACTTCTTCCAATGAACTCTCAGCCTTAGTATCTTTATTTTCCTCAAACAGAGATTTATCTCACGTGTCTTTTAAGATCCACCACTTCAGTCCCACATTCCTCTCTGTTAACAGCCGTGGACAAACCTTCTTTTCAAACCTGATAGTAGCAATGGTCAAGGAGGTCAAGGACTTACCCAGTACATTTGGGAGCTGTTCCAACATAAATGCCTTACATTCTTGGCAGATGAAAAGTTATGGTGTGTCTTCATGGTCCCTAACCTTGTGGCTCTCAAACTGGGGTATGTGTAAGCCACCTTCTTCTGCAGGTACCAAATGCATATGCAGTTTTAGACTTTATCCACTCTAATTAGAGCTAGAGTTTAATTTCTGCTTTAGAAAAAAAAAATCTGGCATAATACAGTCCAATTTAGGTCTATTCATGATTCGTTTCTTTTCTTTTCAGCATGGGTTCAGTCCTGATTTGATCTTGATCAGGCCTACTTGAAAGGTCAACTATTTTCGGAGTCTGAATCTAGGCTCCGACAGTTTCCATTCACTTCACCCCCTCTCATCCTGCTGTCTGATACATTAAAACCTACGGGCCAAAAATCCCTAAAATTGATGTGGTGAACGGTTTGAGGACGAAGGACCGTGTTCTGACTCTTGCCGTTGATTGACAAGCAAATCAATAGACTTTTTTTTTGTGTCCTCTTTTTTTTTCTTTCCTTTTGCAGGTGGAGCGGTGGTAATGGAAGAAGACTGTAAATAAGTGGCAGGCTTCTTGACAAATGAATCCATTAACATTTGCCTGTGTCGCCTGGCGAGCAGATTTGCTGTTTTATGGAGCAGGGGAAAAGGAGCTAGTAAATCTGAGGGCGCTGCGAGGGTGAGGAGCCGGGAGAACACATTTCCCATGATGCACCACTTTATCTCCCCCCAAATGGCATCTTTATCTGCCTAAATTAAGTTTTGATTCCTTGCCACATACGGCACCGCAAATCACTTTTAATACTGATATCAAGAGCGGCTGTAAAGTGTGCCCAAAGCGACGCAGAGCAGCTTTATTGTGTGGCACATACTGTCGTCGCGGCCATTCACTGTCTCGGGGCGCACAGCTGTTATAAAAACTGCCCTAAACTACTGCTTTGTGTGCAAATCATCTATTTATGCATTGTCATCTTATACATTTTTCCCCCAATATCCTGCGACTCTGGCTATCCATTTGGACAAGGGGAAAATAGATCCCTAAAGGTGACTTAATTTATAGCTGTGATTAATTTCCAATTCCATTTTCGCCTGCTGATGTTTATCTTTAAAATGAGAAAAGAGGCCGGTTGATGTCCGCGCTATACAAGAGACTGCGGATGGCTCAAACTCACATATACAAACTACATTACACAGTATTATCATCAGTCTGCGAGGCCTGTTTGTTATAGGCTGCCTATCAATCCCCCTGACTAATCCCTCTGTCTAATTGATCAGCGGGCGGACGGGAAAGAGAGAGGGCTTATAGGCAGTGAAGGGAAAACAGGACATCTGACATGGACACTGCCGAGAAACCCTTAAGAAGAGATACTTTTATGGTAAGAAGTGGAAGGATGGGTGCATTTGTTTCTTATGGGAACCACAGAAAATCCTCCTTATTATTGTGAACGTCATGCCTTTAAAAGTTATAGAGCTTTGAATATGCAAGGCCAAATTTGCTTTGCATCTGCACACTTACTTTATATCAAAATTACAGCTTTGTTAACCCACACTATCTATATTGCTACGACATGTAACTTTTACTGAAGTCATTAACAAAATTATTATCAATGTTTAATGTTGTCTTTTCACCTCCGTCTGCAGTAGATGTGATGCCTGTATTGTTCAAGTGGTGATGTGTCTTTTAGTTACAGTATGTGGCCCCACTTAAGGCGTAGTTTCGCAGCTCAATGTTTATAGATGTCATTCACATATCATAGAATTGAAATTAATAAACATAATTGTCAACACTACACACAGACATGTTTATGAAATCACAAACTATTTTTTGGTTTGTGGGAGAATATTTAATGTAGTGTATTTACATTATTATGTATTCCATAATATGATTTTTACATACATTCATGCGTGTATAAATATATTTGTATGGTAAATTGTACAGTGCCTTGAAAAAGTACTAATACACCTTGAACTTTTGCACATTTTGTCATGTTTACAACCATAAACATAAAGATTTTATTTTGAATTTTTTACTGAAGGTTCACACACAAGTAACAGACAACTGTGAAGTGAAAGCAAAATGATACATGATTCTGTTATTTTTCAAAAAATAGAAAACCGAAAAGTGGGGCGTGCATAAGTATTCATACAGCATGAATGAATACTTTGTGGAACCCCCTTTTGCTGCAATAACAGCAGCAAACCTTTTGGGGTATGACTACAAGGTTTGCACATCTAGAGACTGACATTTTAGCCCATTCCTCTTTACAAAACAACTCAAGCTCTGTCAAATTAGAAGGAGAGCGTTTGTGAACAGCAGTTTTGAGGTCTTTCTACAGATTTTCAATAGGATTTAGGTCAGGACTTTGACTGGGCCATTCTAACACATTAATATGTTTGTTTTTAAACCATTCCATTGTAGATTTAGCTTTGTGTTTAGGGTCATTGTCCTGCTGGAAGGTGAATCTCCGCCCCAGCCTCAATTCTCTTGCTGACTCCAGCAGGTTTTCCTCCAAAATGTCCCTGTATTTGGCTCCATCCATCTTCCCAACTATTCTTACAATCTTCCCAGTCCCCGCTGAGGAAAAGCAGCCCCATAGCATGATGCTCCCCCCACCATATTTGACACTGGGGATGGTGCACTCAGGACGATGGGCAATGTTAGGTTTGTGCCATACATAACGTTTTGCATTTGGGCAAAAAAGTTCAATTTTTGTCTCCAGAGTTATCTTGGGGCACTTGGTTGCATTTCTTACCAGTGCTCCCCTTGTTCGGTCTGTTAGTTTAGGTGGACGCCCGTGTCTTGGTAAGTTCGCAGTGGTGCTATACTCTTTCCATTTCTGAATGATGGATTGAACAGTGCTCCATGAGATGTTCAAATCTTGGGAAATCTTTGTATAACTTAACGCTGCTTTAAACTTCTCCACAGCTTTATCCCTGACCTCTCTGGTGTGCTCCTTGGCCTTCATGATGTTGTTTAGTGACCAATACACTCTGACCATAGCTCTGAGGCCCTCACAGAACAGCTGGAATTATACTGAGAGTAGATTACGCATATGTGGCCTATATTTAATGGTTAGGGCAAGGTGTGAACTTTCTGCAGTCATTAGGAATGTTATAAAGGCAATTTAATGCACTCAGGAAAAATGCTGTATGAATACTTATGCACGCTCCACTTTTCACTTTTCTATTTTTTGAAAAATAACAGAATCATGTATCATTTTGCTTTCACTTCACAGTTGTCTGGTACTTGTGGGTGAACTTTCAGTAAAAAATTCAAAATAAATCTTTATGTTTAGGGTTGTAAACATGACAAAATGTGCAAAAGTTCAAGGTGTATTAGTACTTTCGCAAGGCACTGTAAATTGTCTCAACTTATATAGCGCTTTTCCACCTACATTAGGCACTCAAAGCGCTTTACAGCAAGAATCCACTAACACATTCACACTCTCATTCATACACCAGTGTACGCAGACACTGGTGGCAAGGAGGGTGAAGTGACATCGACAGTGTGCACCTTCAGGAGGCGGGATTCAAACCCCCGACCATCTGTGCCACTGTCGCCCCGTATATATTTGTATTGTTTTATTGTTGATTTATGACTTGGGTAACGATACTATGTAACTCACTTGCTTTAGCCATGTCATATAGTCTATAAATACAAGTAAAGCTTTTACATGCAGACAGTTCAGGAGTTGAGTTGCTCCTGTTGAAACGTAAAACATTCACAATGTTGTACTTTGAGGGACTTGAGTTGTTTACTTCCCTGTCTGCATTTCCACTTTTTCAGATCCGGGCCGCTCTCCTGGGGTTGTGGTGCACTTGAGTGTCGAGTTTCTAGGGAGACTTACATCTCGCTGCCGTCTGGAGCCTTTCATGGGAGCCTTTCAGAGGTGTGTGCGCGTGCAGAGAAATCAGAGGGGCATTTACACCTCTGTTTAACACACATGTTCAGGCTTCTTCCTCCAGCCACATTCAGCTCCCGAGAGCTTAAAAAGGCACTGACTGAACACCATCATTGTGTTTGCTCTTACACTCAAAAAACAACCACTGTGAAAATTATGGAATAAAAAGTTATATCATGTGATAGAGTGAGAAAAGATCCATACAAGGGGTTGTCACAATGGCAAACTTTAGTTATAATTCAGTGGAGTTACAGATTACAGGAAATTATAGATTTATGGGAATCTGTTGAATTTTGCAGCACTTTGGTCAAGTTAGTTGTTTAGTGCGTAATGAATAAAGTTGCAGTTTCACCTTATTCCAAGTTATTTAAGTTTTCAGTTAGGTGGCACTTTAGCAGCTGCTTAATCTTGTCAAAAGCTTAAAACTAGGCTTGCAAAATTTTGGGGATTTTCAAAGTCGTACATTTTCCATGGGAATAAACGGAAATATGTGGAAATAAACAGGGAATTAACACAACTGAAGGTTGCTTCTTTACATTCAAATATAAACTGCGGCACGAGAATCAGTATGTATTAAGCAGAATTTAGGTTTAGGGAAAATGAGGATTATGCAAAAATAAAACAGGAAAATTAAGTTAAGCTATTTCATTATTTAAGCGGTTTGACCTTTTTTTTTTAATACCCACATTTTAGAATCAAAGTTCCCATTAAAAAGTTTCCCTAAAATCTTTGGAAATTTGTCTAAAAATGTTCCACCCCTTTGCTGCCCTAGCGTAAAATATTCGGATTACGTTTATTCTACAGTGACTATACCTTCACACTTCACATTTTGAGTCTGTCTTTTTCAGGGACATTGAGTTGTGTAGGAAATGCACAGTATAAATAAACATGCCTTGCCTTTTCCCTTGAGTCTATTTTGAAATTTTGTTCCATAATATATATATATATATATATATGATATTATGATATATGATATATGATATAATATATTAAACTTCTGTGTTAGGAGATATCTAAATGTGAGGCTGAACTAGAGCTTTCCAGTCACATGGTGACTTTGGCACAGCACTGGATTCTTCATGCAGTTTTTTACCTGAGTGAGCAGCTACACAGAGAAGTCGCTGGAGAGTAACAAAACTTGTAGTTAACAGTCCACAAATAAATGTCTGCTCTGTACCGTGTCTGTGTGCAGGCTGACATCTCCAACCGCACACATTATTTAACCTTGAATTGGATGGGCCGCAGGAGCACTCTCCACTTCAAGCAGCAAAGAGCAGCAAAGGGCCAGTGCAAGCCATCCACAGATGAGTACTGGATCAATTGAAAATCAGGCAGTTATTTCACATATTTTGTCTTAGTTTACATTTTAAAACGATACTTTCTGTGAGACCCATGCCAATGTTGTATCGTGTGGCTGGTGGACGGACAAACCAACATATTGTGCTGATATTAAAGCCACACTCCTCTTGTAACTTCCAGGTTACATGCTACGTCATAAGAGCAACTAAAGTCAGTCATAAAACTCAAAACAATGCTATTTTGCGGTGTGTTTTTGAAATAAAGCATTCTGGATGAGGACGAGTGGAAAGATGACTGAAATGTGAACTGTTTAATTGTCTGTGACCTCTGTATACCCCTGGTGTTCTCGCCTTACCGTGGCCAAACAGAGCACCTTTGGGAGAGAGTGGACTGCATCACTATGGGCTCAGCCATGTTCTGGGAATATTTACAAGATCTGGTTGCACCAATGGTCTTCAAAGCCTTCATACACTACTATTCTCAAATATGTTAGAGCGTTTTTTTCTCTTTTTGTCATCGTGTTTAAGGTACGATTTTATTTGACTAAAACTATTCCTCTTGAATTGCATAGTATTAATGGAAAAATACAGGGTTCTAAGTAATGAGATGACGTAATGGCATTAAAGGGCAAACAAAATTACCTAAAATACTTTTGGGTCTCAGTAGGTTAACATACTGAATACTGGTTAGTTGCGTGGACAAGTGACTCAGCAGTGTCTCAAGGGGTGGAGTCTAATTGTCAATATTGTAACTGCTATCTTTCTTATCTTTAAAAAAAAGGTGATTTCCTGCATAGTACAGGATTGAAACACCAGTTGGATGATAACTGCTGACTGTGACATCACAGAGATAAAGTGAGGGAAAAAAAATCTGACTCTTAGATTTTGTTTTTGTCAAGCAGAGATCATATTTCACAAACAGACTGTCATGCATATAAGTACAGGCTTTTATCAGAATCAGCTAGATAAATTCCCCTCTGTGATGTAAAAGTCATGTGCATTAGAGAGTAAGTGGCTTCTTATTGATCTGGTTTAGAGACTTCCTTTAACTTCTCCTAAATAACAATCAGAGTGGCCTGAACAAGGGTGCTACAAGGACCCAGTCACAAAAATGATGGCTTCCTGCTCCAGCGCCTGCCTTAAAATTAATGACGATTTATGTCCACCAAAACACAGCCAGCAGAGGACGGAAGCACCTGTTTGAAATACTATAGCCCTGCAGTAAATATGCTCCCATAAGAGTATAGCTGGAAACAGAACAAAAGAAAGATTATCATTTCTTTGTCCTAAACTGGGTCAAAACTATTGGTTAATATGATTCCATTTATTATAAAGAATCAATGTATCCATTTATTGCAAAGCGAGTTTAAGCTAAGTTGCAGGATAGCTACATTGAATATAATTCTGTCAGTGACCATGGATGATTAAAGAAGTGACAACATTTGTGCCAGTCATAGTCACTGCTCACTAATGAAGGTGATATATTTTTTTTTTATGATGAAATAAAAAATAATGTAAGGCTGTTTAACTAGGGAGAGGCTACTCTAAAAGGGGTTGCCAAATGTTGTAACATGTTTTAAATAAGTTACAAGAAGCTTGGGATCCAAACAAGAAACACATTAGTTGTAGGCTATGCACATGTATATCATGCATGCATACTGGGTCCGCCCCTGCCTCTACAGCGGACATCCACCGACAATCCCGCTCTCTCTGAGGATACACACCTCGACTTTAAACGTGGCTAATCGGTGTCTTCATCTGACTTGTGTTACATTAACTGGATCTCGCTTCTGGGGCTGCTGTCCGCCAGGTTTCCGCGCAGCACTTCTTGCCGGCTGTGATTGGCTCGAGGATCGAGGTGGCCGTCTCCCTAGGATACGGGGCTCCTTCACGCGGTTTCAGTCCCGTCAGGAGCGCGCGTACTCACACTCACGCACACATACGGCAGCCGAGGTGCGAGCGACTTTACCGGAGGACTTTCTTTTACTCGCGCTCTGGAAACATACGGAGCATGAGCGCGCTGCTGCCTTCTGACCGGCGCGAGCGTTTGACGGGAGACCAACACGGAGTTCGCTTTTAAATGCACGTTCCGAGCTGACGAGAGGCGATGCTCGCGTTCCTTTTCCCTTAAAAAATCGCGACGTTTCAGGTGTTTGTTAAGCCACTTGATTGGAGATTGGCTATTTAACCAACCAAACAATTTCACCCTCATTTTTTTCCCCCCTCTTGACTTATATTTGGTATTTACATAGGACTTACATCCCAGAGGCGAGGCTACATTCAGTTCCTGCGTTATTCCTAAGTGAGCGGGACTTGCCTCAGACCCCGGAGTCAGACCGGAGTTTGGAGTCTTCTCTTCATCATGGGCTACGGCGCGCGGACAGACAGAGACGAAGGAGGACGGGTGTTCAGACGCGGCTCCCGAATGATGCGACCCCTGCCCTGGTTCTGTGTATTCTTGCTGTTGAAGACCACCGCTGCTCAAGGTAAAAAAAAAAAAAAAAAGAAGCAACATTTTCCGTGTCCAACTTGAAATTCAACTCATTAAAAGTTGTATGTGCGTGGAAGTGCGTTTGGACAAAAAAATAAAAGCATGAGCGGAGTAGTTTGGAAATGACAAAGGCTACAATAAAAAAAACAATGGACGCTTACTAAAATGACTGGCGACTACTCACGTTAATGAGGTTGTACCTAGGTGCGTAATTTGGTTGTAATTAGCTATCCAATTACTTAATGCGTAACTAATGATAAATGCCTTCCCCCAAAAACGCTGTCATGGTATTGAATTATTTATGTGGTAGTTCTCCAATTACGCTCAGGAACTTCCTTTTCAAGCGAAGTAAGGATTCTGCTTATGATTGTCTCAAAACATTTAAAATCGTACGGCTGTCCGTATGCGTATACGCGTGGCTATGAAGCGTGTAGTACAAAGAACAAGCATGACGATCCAAATCATCTAATAGAAATCAATCTCATAGTAATATAAAGAGAGCAGCCGTCATTTCTAAGTGACTCCATATAGTGCATAATGAAGAGCAAACTGAATTAAAAAGTTTTAATTCCTCTGTACTACTTCCTTGTTTTATTTCTACTCAAATGAGTGATTTACAGCCCCAGATAAGAAAACTGCTATTTGGTCAAACACTAACTAATGAAAAATGAGGCTAAAGTCCTCACCGCAATTTCATCTGTTTGCCCAAAATACATCCATGTAAGTCAATTATTTTCAGACTTGCGTTGTTTGCCAAAGGGTAATTGTAACTTCGCTGAGCGCGAGAGCCATTTCGATGCCACAGTTATTTGTTCCTCCAGTGCAGAGACGTGTGTGCTGCTGAATGATGCTTTGTGTAAACTGCAGGAACTGTCAGTACTGGAAAGCATTAAGATAATGCCACAACACCTGAAGCCATTTACTTAATCTGCTGCTCTCTTTGCTGAGTGGGATTCTCGGTCAAACAAAGGGCTGCTGGAAAAAACCCATCAGGGGGATGATTGTATGTTCAAGATGTGTTTGTACATGCGTGCTACATGCCAAGTGTGTTGTATATGTCTCCAGAAGGTATACAGTAGGTGGTCTGACTACTGAGCAGGGTAGATGAGTGTAAGAAGCAGGATTTGAAGAGTCACTGGCCCTCGAGTACACACACTGAAGTGGAAGTAAACGTGTCCTATATGGTGCTACAGAACAATCCCCCCATGAAGCACTTATACGAGTACGATCAAATTTCTAGATGCAAAATGAGATAGGCCAATAGATCGCAGAGTTATCGGAGTGCAATGTATACCTCATGAAACTAAAATGTATTGATAATGTTGTGCATATTGCCATGGTGACCTGGTGTAATCCAAGTTCAGTCCGGGTTTCGTCTTGGTTTAATCCCATAGGCATTTTTCTCTTGGTTTATGGTTTTATATTAGGCTCCAGTTTTGTAAGATAAAAACTTATTACTGTATCTGTAATCAATACTTTATTTATTGTACAGCCATAGTCACTCAACATGTGTTTGAGTGAATGTTGACAAAATGTTAATCTAAGTTAAATCATTCAACATTGCTCATCATATAAGGGCATAGACTTCATTTCTATGCAAAATATAGTGTTAATCACATGCGTCCTATTCAGTGGCCTGCTGGTATGTCCCTCCAAAGTTTAACACTGCTTGACCACATGTCTCAGTCAGCGCAGAGGGTCTCCGAGTGAGTAACCTTATCTAGCTCTTGCAGGCCTTCCATCTTCCTCGCTCCTACATAGTTAATGAGGAAGAGGTGGCAGAGGAGGCAGAGCAGAGGGGATCTGTAGAGAGAGAGAGGTCCGGTTTCTCAGGGGCCAGGGTGCCATGACATAATAGCCATCCCCGGACCCCCCAGGGAGCCCAGTGTCATTGACGGGATATAGGAACATGGGGAAAAAAGGTCCTTCTCTGTCCATTAAGAAGTCGATGCAGGAGCGGAACATTGTTGGGGGCTAATTAATGGGCTCTGTTTTGGTGGCACTAGAGAGTCACTAGTTGGGTGTGAAACTACTCATGATTCAAAGTGGATCGCATGGCTACACATCGCCAGTGCGTAAAGCCACACTGTTAAAAGTGTTGCTTAAATCTAAAGCATAAAAAATGACGTAAGTGGTTGCATTGCCCAAATTATGTTCTGACAACTTTTGTCGTTTTATGCTTACAGATAAAACAAAACAAATACTTCAAAAGAAACAAAGGACATTGCTTCAAGGTTATCATTTTTCCCAACAATTGTGTGTTATGATGAAGCAATGAAATTACTTTAAGATAATCATTTTTTTAAACATAATGATGTTAAGCTAAAGCAATGAAATTACTTTAAGATAATCATTTTTTTAAACATAATGATGTTAAGCTAAAGCAATGAAATTACTTTAAGATAATCATTTTTTAAACATAATGATGTTAAGCTAAAGCAATGAAATTACTTTAAGATAATCATTTTTTTTAAACATAATGATGTTAAGCTAAAGCAATGAAATTACTTTGAGCCAATCAATTATACCCAACATGTTAGTGTTCTAATGAAATTATAAAATTAGTTTAAGATAACATTTTTTCCCAGCATTTTTTTGCTATGATTAAACAATTACATTTCTTTGAGTTAATATTTTCTCCCAACATGTTTTCTAGTAGAATACAAAAAAACCTACTAAGATTATCATCTTTGCCAAGAATGTTAGCTCTGAAAAACATTACTTTAAAACATTTATACCAATATGCTTGTGTTCTGAAATAAAACCTTTTTAAGCTTTTCCATGTCAACATTTATTTTTCACAATATTAATAAAGTTGTGAACACAATTAAACGTAAATATATATAAAAAATATATTTGTCAATGTTACATTTTGAAACATTTTTCCATCTGATTTCTCTTCCAACAGAAGTACTCTGTACAATTTTTGTTTCTCACCACTCCAGTTTTAAGTAAAAAAAAAGAAAAGAATAAATATGAGCAAACATTTTTTAAAGGATTGTTTTTGTATTGATATTTTTACCATACATACCAATAGACCATTCAGCTGATTTTCCATTAGCACTATTTTTTAATGCACCATTACAAATACATGAATTATATGTCATTGAATAAGTAAATGTTCATTGAATTAAACCAAGACTTATTTTAAGGTGTCAATAAATATTTTAAGGAGTTATGCAAAATGTTCTTTTAGGACGTTTAGTTTTAATCATGTTCTAGACCTTCCTTCTCATTTATATTGTGAAGTTACTTAATACTGAGTATTGTCCCTTTTTACATCAATGACAGCCTGTAATGTTTTGTGGTAGTTGTGGATGAGGCTCTTGGGTTTTCTCAGATGGCAAATCTGCCTATTCTTCTAGGCAAAAATCCTCCAGTGTTAATGGGGAGATCTCAAATGTGCAGTTTATGCAAGACAGCTCAAGGTTTTACATGAACTGGAGGTTTTTTTGCCAAGAAGAATTGGCAGATTTACCATCTGAGAAAATCAAGAGCCTCATCCACAACTACCACAAAACATTACAGGTTGTCATTGATGTACAGGTACTCATTAAGTACAGGGTTATGTCAACTTTTGATCAGGGTCATTTGGGAAGTTTCTGTTGTCATGATTTAAAAAGAGTAAACAGTTTTTTTATATAATAGAATCACTAATCACGAGCAAAAGAAAGATTTGTATGTTATTATACATATTCTCTGAAAAGTATGTTGGGGATGTAAACTTATTAGCCCAGCTATCTGTCAAACTCATTCCTCAAACTCTTTTTTATTACTTGTAATGATTATTTAAATTATTTATTGACACATTCAATTATTTGATGAGTTCATTGATTATTATTCAATGAAAATTTAATTATTTTTCTACAAGAGTGTACAGTATTTTCTCCCTCTGGCACAATTAAACTAGAACAGCGGATAATGCAGAGGAAAATACAACTCAACAATCAAGGAACAGGATTGATAGACAAATATGGATTATTTATATTGCTACTGGTCTTTAGACACACTCATGAGTATCTTTGCAACAATCAGTAATCTGAAAAGTTTGAAATGTCTGCTGAAGTTTGGATGGATAGTTCAAGTCCAACGTGTATATATCGCCAACAAGAATGCAGGAGGCCTTGGCGACATTGCCCAAACCTGTGATGCATTGGAGGCCATCAATGTTGTTCTCATACGTGTCACCGACTTTGACGATCTTCAGTGGATAGGAGATATTCTGCTGAGTGTCCTCAATTTCCTCCAGATTCTATTTGAGAGGGAAAAATAAATTAAACATTGATATATTTTGATGGTCAATGCAAATCGTTTAGAATTCAGAGAAACTGAAGGCGGATAAGCTATGCTGATATTCTCGGACCAATATGTTGTTAATTTTGATAATTGTCTCTAAAGGACACCATTTATTTTACTTCAAACTCAACCACCCCAATCCATCAGTAACAATTGTTTAAATCGCGTCTCCCTTGTGTGATGTAATCAATTTAGTACTCTACCTGCACTTTTCTTCACAATCATTTTATTCACGTAAACTATTATTTAAATAACAGACGGTATCTCACATAATAAAGTAAACATTTAAAAAATGTCTAATCTTGTCATACCCACTTTAAAATCTACTTAGCCGATTATATGTATAGTATTTGTAACATGGTATTTATATAGCACTTTTCAAGACACTGAAAGCCCTATACAGTAAATCATTCTTTCACTCCACGCCCTGGGACAGGCCGACTGAAGTGAGGCTGCCAATTTGAAACAAAATCACAGCAATTAGAGACCAACTAAGATTACTCCCACTATTAGTACTTAGCAAATCCAACTGTATAAGACCACTAACATCTGCCTTGACCTGGTCAAAATGACCTGAGGAGAGCTGGGACCACTGTCACAAAGGTTACCATAGTTACACACTACACAGTCATCGATTCATATCATTTAGGTCCCGCTGCTTAAGCCAGCACATGTTAAGTTATGTCCAACTGAAGTTTTCCATTGACCATTCCTTCCAGAGGAGGACAGGGGGAATGTCATATGGTCATATGAGACCAAAATGTACGTTTTTGGGATAATCTGCACTTGCTGAGTTTTACAACTACTCCTAACGATACTCCTTATCGGTCCGGTATTTTATCAATACTCTCATCGATGGCTATTTTTTTTAAATAAAAAAAAGAGAAAAAAGACCATTTATTTGTTAAATATTTTTAACCTTTAGAACAGCAAAGAACACAAATTAAAGTTAAACTACAAAATAACTAATCACTTATTTTATATAACAAGCAGAAGATTACATTAAATAAGATTACCTTAAAATAAGTCGATTACAGGGCTCTAGACTAACTTTTATCCTACTCGCAATGGTGCAACCTTTATTTTAATTCATAAATGTGTGTTCTCAAAAACACACAAGAGCATTCATAAACGAACAAAAAATAAATAGTGTGTTTATTGTCAAAACGTGTCAAAGACAGATCAGCTTATAGTATGGTACTTTATTTTATACCCTGAAAAAGAGATTGGAAATTGTACCTGTTGATCTGAAATCAAGTCCTCTGGCTTCTCCCCGATGTACTCAATCAGGCCTCGGATTACGACTTCCCTCCTCTTTTCTACAGTAGAGGTTGGATCCTACAAAACAACATAGAAATAAACACCAATTAGGAAGTATTCGTCTCTCCTTATCTTGAACTTTTTCATATTTCTGCTTTTATATCTAAATGAAGACAAAGACAAATGATGTAAGAGACAAGCAATGACAAATGGTAAAACAATTAATGGAATAAATACATTGTAAAACCATAAGGCTTTGAATATATATATCTGCCTATACACACATCTGCCTATATGTTATGTTTGATTGACAACAGCAGAGAATTTAAAGCATTTTGAATCACGATTGTGATTTCTAAAGAGAACAGATGACCAAAATGATAAAAAAAGAGGAATGAAGGCAGACAAATTACTTCATCTTTCCCAGCTAGTATTCAAATACTATTTGAATCAAACAGTGCCAGTGCCAGCTTCAACATGCCACACAACATTTTTTTATATAATGAAGGAAAAAAAATATGTATAGGAGAAATGTGGCCTATGGACTAAAATTTAAACTTTGTGTAAACAATGCATACCTTAATTAATTCCATGATTATTGGCTTGAGCCTCTGACCAAGAGCTCCACCTTTCGTTTGCTCAAGACAAGTTCCACTGACCAATCTGTAAGCATAAGAAAAACATTTAAAAAAGGCATTTATCATGGAATTTATCAAAACTTTACGGTGCAGGTCATAACACTGACAACAATACAGTAGCTGTTAGCTTAACGTTAGCTTTCTACTATAACAAGCAACTTTCTGACCGCGAGGAAATCAGAGCGATCTCAGGTAGGAATAGGGAGGATCGCTGTTATTGTTTATTTCCGCGATTTTCACCGGATGTTTGGGTGACTGGTGGGCAAACAGCTTCAGATTTTTCCGAGCTTGAAGGGCTGTTAATTTAAATCACAGATCTTTTACAACACTGATCTTTTCACAGATGGAATGCTCCGTTTATGAACGATGTTTTGACCCACTATAGAACTTTAATACATTTGCGTTGCCCACCAGTGCCTCGGACGTGACGACAGGGCGATCCCCCTCATAAACATGCTGAACTGTTTTCTCTGTCTGCACCATCATGCTCTCCACCTGTCTCCTCCTCGCGAGTCGCTCTGCTGAGCTCTCCTCCTCGGTCCTCTCTCTGACCTGCGCTCGTAGCTGCTGCGCTAGCCGTATAGTAATGCAGCAAAAGGCGGACATAAAAGTGAAAAATAGGGACGTCTGCGGGGACATTAACTGTCACCAAGTACGTATTGGTAGAAAATAATAAAAGATTAATAAATGTCGGGGCACGTTGCCGTGCGTATTTTCCACTTGCCCCTCTGGCAACAAGAGAAGGCAGGACAGTGGGACTTTGGTCTAGTTATGCTAGCTGCGTACCTGCGTACCGTTAACAACAGCTAGCTAATAGTTAGCAGCTCCAAACTGCGAGAACTTCACCTGTTATTATGGTTCAGAAAATGTGAGGGGTTGTTGGTAATGTTACGAGTCCTAACACAAATCACTTTGCTAAACAACGACCGTGTAGGACGATCATTCTGGCACATTTTTTATTTTGTTGGGGACTAGAGTAGCGAGTTAGGCTAACATGAAGTCATTTTGGACACGAACTGCCAAGAAAATGAAACAACGATTTGACCACAGACTGTGTATATTTGATCAATACACAGCAAACGTTACAGAGAACGCACCATATATTAAACAAATCTTGAGGGAAACTTACTTTGAGCTGGATTTCACGGGAAACCACAAGATCATGTCCATGGCTTGCTCAGCGTCCTCAACAACAAGCTGGTGGTCTGAACCGGAAGCAAACTCCCGCCCAGTGGAATTTACTTTGTATCAACACTTATTAATAGCTTCAGATTTAAGAAGCACAGCACTGCCCCAAATATTTGTTCTAAATTGATTTCAGTAGACACAAAACATTATTTGTGGGTATACTGTTCTCATAATAGTAAATTGAAATAATTTCTCCAATATTAAAAGCACAAGATTAAATTTTAAGTCCAAAATTGCAGAAATAAGTACTTTGATTCAAAGTTGTGCTTGCAACACTTTTCTCAGTGCACATTGGTCTACGAGTGCCATCTTGCTTTGGAGTTTGCATGCTTGGTCAAATGATTACCTAATTTAAAGTATTTGCTTTAGAAATTTTAAAAAGTCATCTGTGCACTTCTGTGATGTGCGTCATAAGGTTTTACATAGGAGCCTTTTTTCTAATGCAGTGGAGTAAAAGTATAAGTTCCCAACAGAAAAAGACTGAAGTGCAGATCCTCTTTTGCTTTTGGTAATTATTTCATTTCCCCTCAACATATTTTATCATACAGCATTGCGTAAAAGGTTGTTAAATCACACTCTTCAGACATTTCCACTTTAGTAGCTACTTACTGTGTTCCACTAAACTATATTATAGGACGTTTACGTAGAAATTCACAGATAAATACTAATAAACAACACTTGATGTATTTAACCTTCTATCCCATGCAAATCCACGCACATATTGATAGACGTTACCTATTTTTGCATTAGGATCTTGCGCACACAATGCTTTTGTTCGCGCCGATTCCTGGGATCTGCCTGAGAAATGTCCCTGTTTTTGTTAGTTGCAAATGTCACCCTATCTTCGCCGTTAGTGTGTTGCCTGCTCGCCTCAAACGGAAAGATGCTGTAGACATCACAGTGCTCATTAACCCGCTGAACCCCTGACAAAGGCAGACAGGTTGAGGCAGATAGGAGCTTCGGAGCGGCAAGAAACGAAGCCGAGACTTCTGTGACAGTAGCCGGTTGGGATCCGCTCCTGGTATGTCTGCGGGGAGCGTCAGGCATGTGCATTGTCTGCCAGCGTTTTCTGTGGTTTTTTACAGAGCTCACAAGAGAGAGAGAGAGAGAGGGGGGGGGTATTCAAGGAGTCAACCTGAGAGCCGATGGATGTCCTGTAGGGCGGGAAATTATCTGTCTAAGCTTTCCAATGCTGAAGATACAAAGGAAGACTGGTGGCATGATTTATGGTCATGATAAGTGACGGAAAAGTCTGGAATTTGATCAAAATGTCAGCTAAGGAGGATACGTCGTGAATAGGATTATGAATGATGGAGCATCAATATCTCAAATAAGCGAGCAAAGTTTTCGGCAATATCAACACACAACATCTGATGACGTGACGTATGCACTGTGGAAATGAGTGTCCCACACGCTCTAGAGATGTATCTGGAATGAAAGAGACGACTTTCATGCTGTTGATGTTGATTTACTGTGTGTAGTTCAAACAAACGTTGTCTTTTCTGCACAAATCAGCTGACAGAAATGCTTGTACTGACGGGCAGATGTGAAGTGCCGTGATTTGCTGTCTGACCCGGGCTGAGCAGTGATTCTTGGAAGTAAGCTACAGTTTCGATATTGATTTCACATTTGAGTTGTGCTCCGGAGGGGGAGCTGCTAAAAAGGAAGGAGAGGCTTGAGGAAAATCTCAACCATTAAATCATCTTTAAGCTGCAGTATTCAAACGTGCTGTGTCTACAATTTACGGGCGCATAAAGAAAACATTTCAGCGTTTTGACTTTGAAGGCAGAGCTGTGATTTTTTATGATTTATAGGTCCATCGTTTTATTGCACGTACGTATATGTGTCACGCAGTTCACTTAAAAGCAATGTGGTGATTAAGAAGTTACAGTGAGTTTCTGAGCTCATAGGAGTAGGGCTGGGTACTGTTACTTTTATAATGATACCGATACCTTAATGATACTTGGTTTTCGATACCGATACCTGAACGATACTTTTTTCGATACCTATGCTAACATTTGTCATCTAGAACCAGTAAACAGAACAATAATGAGTGAAAGACCTGCAAATTTACAATATCGGGTTCTTCTCCAATTAATAAAAAAAAAAATGTGTGAAAAATTAGGAATAATTTTGGGGGAAATGGGGCCAAATAAGGAAAAAAAGAGGAATACATTGAGTTCAAAAAATTGGGAAAATATTAGTAATACATTTTTTTTTAATGCAAAAATTATGGGGGAGATGGGGCAAAAAAGAAGACAAAAATGTGTAACAAAAAAAGAAGAAGAGACAAATATAAAACATTGGGGAAAAAATATAAGGAAAAAAATGGCCAAAAATAGGTAAAAAAAATATTGATTTGAGCTGAAACAACCAAGTCACTTCCTTTAATGCTGTCCCTGGACCAACTGCATCAAAACTTGGATCTAAAGATACAGTAGAAGATTTTTCTCGGTACCTGCGTTCGATACTTTTATTTTTTCAGTACCTGTAGTACCTAAACGTTTTCTCCAATACCATACTGGTATTGTTTAACGGTACCCAGCCTTACAGAGTAATATTATATCTTGTTATTTATGCTATTATACCCGTATTTGGTTTGTATATCAGTGATTTTCAACTTGGGGGTCGGTACGTAATTGGGCATGGCATTTTATTATTGTTCACTTATGTCTAATTGCCTTTGAGATGAACATAATATACTTTATTTTTCATGTTGATATAGGATGTTGGGTCACTGATCAGGCATCCACCGGGAAAATAGAGGTCACAGAGAGTGTTTTAATGGAATAATCTGCCAGTTTATAAACTTACTTATTTATATTTGTATTCACTTGTATGTGTTTAAAAGATATGGGTTGAAAAAAACTGGAAATTGCACATTATGTTTTTATTTATGCATAACTTTTTAGCCGTCGGACTGAATCCACAATCTTGCTTTTTCTTGGGTCGTACTTTCAGTAAATACTCAATCAGAAAACATGAGTTAAGTTACATCCACTTTTATTACCCACCTCTGCTCACAAGCATTCTATCCTTTTTCGGATCAGTTCAATTTTTCCACAATGCTACCCTTATGTGTTCCACGTTTCTACCCTTTCAGTTGATGCGTCCTTCGAGAATTGTTTATGGAGGGAAACGTTACAGGATCTTGACTATAAATGGCTTTTAAAATATTGTGAGTCAGTGCACAGTACGAGTTCTTCCCCTTATTTTCTAACTGACGTGAGCCCCGGACCATTACGTACGTAGGTAAAAGTTAATGTTATTCCTATCATTATTATTCTAAAAGTCTTCCCTGTGGCCTGACAACTGGCTCCTGAGGGGACGCTAACGTTACAACCGCCGCGATCACTCCGTAAACAGCGCCTGTATGCACAATGAGCGTATTGTGCTCGAGAAGCCGAGTTTCTCCTGTAAATTACCTTCTTGTGAAAAAAAACAAGTCTTACCACGGCAATTTGGTGTCACTGGAGGAAGTAGAAACAGCCCGGGACATATTTATATCATCGGCAGGTAACGGAAGAGGCCATAGTGAACAGTGTGCATGGTGTGAAAGCCCCTGAGTGGGGTCAGGGGGGTGAGCTTTGGAAGTTGGCTCGTGATAATTACTGTGAAATGTGGCTGCTGAGTTGGCCTCGCCGCTTCACTTGATGTCATACAGTATTGTTATTACAGCACAAAATGTATAGAGAGTTATTTCAGGGCTCGCTGTCGTGGACTGGGTCAGGAACTCGTCTATTTCGCTGCCGCAAAGAAAATAACAGTTTTTGACAAAGCCTGCCAGTATTTTTGGTGCATGATGTCATGCTTTATATAAGGCACCACCAGCTTGCATTTTCTCATTAAATATGGATTCAGTGGATATTTATGTGAAACGTTCCCTTCAGCAGTCACCAAACCATCATAACCCCAACTATGCTCTTCACTTAATCTATATGTTCTCAGAAGCATCAAAACAAATGCATTTCTTTCAATAATATGCCTTTACAATGATTCTGGCTGGAGACTGGCACAAGTAAAAACAATGTCTCATTTTGAGCTGTTTACCTGCATTTCCAGTCTTCTGCTTTTCTCCTGTCTGCTTAATATAAAAGGCTCTTAACCATTGACTTTGCAAATGAGGTTTTCCTTGGCTGTGTTCAGCGAATCAGACCTGTTTTATTGGTCGCGTCTTGAGGACCGTGAAGTCATTTACAGCTGGCTCTTTGCAAATAAACTTGACTCGCGCAGTTTAATAATGATTTCAGATTCCCCTGTGCAATCATGTCCCCTTGTTTTGTTCCGGGGAGACGCGCAAAGAGGCGAGCGACGCGGCGGTGCCAAGGACATAAAGGAGGCCAGTGGGACAGGCGGGCTGGTGGAAAGGTGGGAGAACGGACAGGGGACGGACAGAGGAGCGCTATTAATCACAAACGCGTGACAGTCTCAACTACAGGGGGCTCCACTCCGCCATCGTCACTCCTATTAGCAGTCCATTAGCAGCTCAGCGCAAGCCTCCACCGTGACAGTCTCTACATGTCCTGTCCTGCGCCGGGACACGTCAGGGATCAGTGTTCCCCTCGTTTCTGCTCGTCTCCGCATGGGTCACCTCAATGTAATGACTTTTGTTTGCAAATTTCAATAAAACAAATTCATGACAAATGCTCCTCTGGATGCGTTTATCATGGCTTGAGGCTTGCGTGGCTTAATTACATTAGCGTTAAACTGATGGGACAAGGACAACGTTTGGAAATGGTATTTACTCAGAACTTTTATGTCCAAAGACAGGCCTTACAACAACAACAAACAAACTAAAAAAAAATGGCACTACTATATACAAGTCGGATGGCCTTCTCTCTCTTTTGACGTGACACCGTTGAAAAAGAGAGCATGATGGGTTAATTGATGTTTTGTGTCTTACCTGTAGGCCTGATGCCCCTCCTGATTGAAGCATCTCCATTTGTCCCAGAATAGGACCGGAATTAAACCCTCGCCGCTGGTTTAGGCGGGGTATGCTGAAACGACAAGATCTAAGTGCACTAGACCAGAGCAATGAAGCCTCTTTTAGGCTTTCTGTGGGGCAAATGATAATGGAGGGGTCAGTAATTGTTCTGAAGGGAACGGGGGCAGAGTAGTTGTGAGATGATGATGGTGATGGTGCCGTGACCTGATTTACCCACGATCCCCCCCCCCTTCTCCCATGACACAGAACGACTCTCCAAAGTTGAGGTGCATTAGAGCGGCAGTCGTTTCGGTGTGATTACAGGAGAACCAGAGCCTAGGGGAGAGGGAAGAGAGAGGGGAGTGTGGGGGGGGGGTTAGTGCCACTGTCCCGCTCTTGATCTCCGGTTCATTTTTGATGAGAGATCAGAGTCAACAGAGGGGGAAGCGGAGCGGCGAGAGCATGGCTGATATGCACGAGGACAGAGCCAAAGGGGAGAGTGGAGTGATTATGAGTTAAGTGGCCCTTCTCCAGCCATTAGCAGCAGAGGGCCAGTGTGGCACATAGTCAGAGAGAGAGGATAAGGACGCACTCTTAACTCCTGGGCCTCTCATTTGGCATTCTGGCACGGTGTCCCTCCTGTACCGCTAATATCCTGCTCCGATTTTTGTCTCACTGCTCCGGCCAGTGTCATGCCGTTTTGCTGTAAAGACTTTTGACTGCAGATAGATAGATTAGCCCCCGGACTGTCCTGCATGGGGTCGGACACGTAAGCAGTTTAAATCATGTTTTCCCCCCCGTTTGTTGACGACGTGCCTCAAAACGAGTGAAAACTGATTTTGAAGCATCAAACTCTGCTTTAATCACGTTATGTAATAGTGTGATTATCATTAGACTCGTAATTGAAGGCAAACATGGGCTATGAGTGTCCCGTGCTGGTGCCATGCTGCGGCAAAGAGGATTTACAGTCAAACTAGCAGAGTCAGAGGGATTTGAGCTGTCGCATGGTTGCTTTTACTTGTGAAGTCTATATGCACAGAGACACCATAAAAGGCCAAAGTGCTGATGACAAGAAGTTAAAGGCCGAGTCAGACGAAGCCTGTTATTTCCCCACAGGCCAGTATCAACGCTCCCTGCAGCTCTGTTCCCTTGGTGAAGTGCAGCGTTGAGTGGAGCGTGGGCTAGCCGTACTGCC
Source organism: Neogobius melanostomus (assembly GCA_007210695.1). Lineage (NCBI taxonomy): Eukaryota > Metazoa > Chordata > Actinopteri > Gobiiformes > Gobiidae > Neogobius > Neogobius melanostomus. The sequence goes on along the minus strand of VHKM01000221.1, from coordinate 1,383,731 downwards.
ACATGGCGAGAACTTATTCTGAGCCCAACATTTTTAGGCCGAACGTGCTGAGCAGCCAGTTTGAAGGTGTGTTTCCCGGTGAGATAATCCAAGCTTAGCTCCGTCGCTTGATGTCTGCGCGGCAGGGCCTGAATGCTTTCGCAAAGTCACAGGAATGCAGCTATATTGAAGCAAAACTAATTTACGTACATTCACAACACTATGTTATTTTGTGAGATTACTTTAAGACGCAAACATAAGGCAAACTGTCACTTTAAATTCAGAAGGTATTCAAGCTTAATAGGGACTAAAGCTTGCAATTATGCAAACCTCGCCATCAAAACAAAACCTCTACAAAGCAAATATTTTAAATTATTGACACAGCTCTTTTTTTGATTTTTGATTTGGCCCACTCGGGTAGAGAGATTCAGCTAAATGTCAAAGCCAGAACGCTCAGTCTAAAACAGTGCCAGTGTCATAATATGCTGCATAGTTATCCACAGACTACCATAGCACACAACAATTAGCCTAACTCATCTCTCATATACAAAACAAAGACCTACAAGGCAGTATCCTCCTGGCAGAGATGCACATACATAAGTCTCTGATCTGCAAGTCCAGTCTAAGTCCCATAGTTTCTGTATGTTTAATACTGTTTAAAATCACGGTACAATAAAACGATTTTAAAATTGATTAACACCTATAAATTAAAAACAGACAACTGTGTGCCCACACAACCAATAATCTATGTATTTTTGGAGAATTACACAATATCTCTATTAAGCCTATGGCCATTCAGAATCAATCTCAATGCAATGGAGACTTAGCAGCACTTTATCACAGCCGCGCTCACACACCTTCGCAGTGGCCTGTGTCATACAGTAAACATTGAAACTGTTACACCATCCACTGTGGTGATATCAAAATACTCTCACAGAAGAGAAGCAATGAATGACTAAATGCCAGCCTTACCTTGAAGACGCAGGTCCACAGACTGTTGATATGATGCTTATTCTTTAGCATCTTCGGTCTAAAACCCTGCCAGCGTCTGGTCTTTGCCTGACAAAATATTCAGTGTGATAGTTTTGTGACTATAGGACATGTCTTGGTAACAATTGGATTACTAATCACTTTAATTGAAATGCATATTTGAGTAGTAGCTTATCGCTGTGTGCTCTTAATTACAAAGAGGAGAAAATTATGTATTTCGGCATAATCACTTTGTCATCAAACACACGGGCACACAAACTGGGAAACAACCGAACAGAGAACGGGACATGCGGAAGAGGTGTGTGTGAGAGACGGCACCACAGGAGGAGGGACAAGGGAGCGGCTGACAGAAAAAAAGCCAGAGTCCAGTGATATCATAACGGTGTGTGTAATAAGTGCGTGAGGGACTCGTAATGTTCACGGAGCTCAGACCACAAGTCCGAGTCAAGTGTCTAAAAAAAGACTTACCGTTACTTTATTCCCACCCTTTGAACCTTATACAACAGCGCGCCTAATTTATTTTTATTTAGATTTTATGGTCATACTGTGTCATGTGTCAGCCCGTCGCTGTCGTCCTCCACTGGATGATCAGTGTGGTCTATGTATGCAAAAAAAACAATCTTTATAAATGTTGTTGGCACGGCAATCCAAATCAACATCCAAATAACTGACTAGATGGTTCGGTAACTCTTAAGGAAAAGCTTAAAGGAACCATTTGATTTCTAAAATACTCTAAACCCTTGTGCAACTGTACACAACATCAATCCTACCTCTAACGTACTCTTAACCTAAATACCCTTTCATATTTATCCATCCAAAGTATTTGGTGGCTCTTTTGAAAGAGACCTTCATTGCCGTCGTAATCCCGTGCTGTCGCTCTTGGCGTTCCTTTGAAGCTAAAGCCTGGCTATACGTGTGGAGCCAAGATGAGAAAGTCCCACATCAGTCCAGAGCGAGGAGGTAATGACTGCGGTGATATCGGCGGTGACTCACAGCACCTGAGTCAGATTGTTCACCTGTATGTCTACTGTGTCTCTATCCAGCTGCACCCGACGCTAAGTTAAACCTTTAATCCCGTCTGTGCCAATGTGGTACTTATAACAGAAGAGCCTTTTGATATAGCTTTGTCTTTTGTTTTAACTGTATATTTTTGTAACAATAAACAGTGACCTTTTGTTTTTTACTCTCTCATGAGAAGAGTTGAATTATGATGCAGATGTTTGTTCTTCTACACTGGACAGTGAATCTCTTTCTTTCTTTCTTTCTTTCTCTTTCTTTCTTTCTTTCTTTTGTTTGTTTGTTTGTTTTCTTTCTTTCTCTTTCTTTCTTTCTTTCTTTCTTTTTCTTTCTTTCTTCCTTCCTTTTGTTTGTTTGTTTGTTTGTTTGTTTGTTTTCTTTCTTTCTTTTAATGAGGCCAGCTGATTTAAATGTACAATATTAAAAACAAATAAATAATAACAACAACAATCTAATACAAGGGATTTAAAACATTAGCAAAATAAAAACAAACCTCAGCTTAACAACAAACAAATCCTTTCCACTCCAGTTCCCATTTTGTTCCCCCAAAGTCCAAACTCCACTCCAAACAATCTGGACTGACTGTTCCTTGTGCAGCACCACGCCGATAATTGCGATCGAACAAGAGACTTAACCACAATTCAGTTAAATGTAGATTATTGCACAGCCCTCTGATCGATGCGAACATGAATATCTCTCATCTCAAGCTAAACTTCTCGTAATAATAAATGCCTGTTTTTCTGTGGCGTCATCTCAGTTACTCGCAGCGGTTGTGGATAGAGTGTCACATCCCTTCACTGCGGAGAGTGATGGTGCTTTCCAGACGCTGCTCTCATGTCTACACCGGAGCAGGCTTGTGGTCTATGTATGTCAGCAGAACGGAGCGGGGGGTGGGAGAGGAGGAGGCAGCAGCATATTACTACGGTCTCGGACGGAAACTTGAGAGCCAAAGACCCACGCTCCCCATTTCCTGTCTCCACTTTATCAGCATCTCTCTTGGCCGCTCTTAAAGCCGTGCCACAGATAAATGTTTGTGTCTTGTTTTTTTTTATGGAGGTACTTGCCCCCCCTGTCCCTCCCCTTTTTCCTGTAGTTGTGCTTCTTTGCTTCATTCCTGTGTCTGCTTTGAGATGCCACAAGAAAAGTTATTGCCTCTGTTTTACATTAGGGGTCCTTTAGGATGGACTGGGGACGGCTGAGAGGACAATGCTGCCGCTTGTTCTTCTGGCGAATATATTTTTACAAGGCTTAAGGAAACCTTTATTCTCCTGCACCGCAACATCATTTTGTCCGACAGATCTTATACTTGGGAGATGAGAAGATGCGTTTTTCCCTTTTATGTGTTGTGTGACGAAAAAGCTTTTCTGTTCACTTACCCCAGTAAACTTTAATGCAAGAAAAGAAATGTGAAACTTGACTGTCGTCTGCAGTCAATGTTTTTGTAATTGATAAATATTTCATGCAATTGGAGCATAAAAAAACAAACTGCTACAGCCATGGGACAATTTATGCAAAAATGAACCAGAACAGACTGAGGGGAACTGTCTATCAAGCTTTTTGAGAGAGGGAGCTTTTGAACTTTCAATCTTTAATAATCACAATGTTATTGATGATACCAAATGTTGATAGATATTATTAAAAATCTTTATAACAAAGATTTCTGAAACTACTTAGATCCCATTGCGCCTAACCCCAGCCTGCTTCTGTTTTCCTAATGTCGTGCATGCGGACATTGTTTGCCTGCATATGGCGTCTGTGCATGTGTGTGTTTATTCAATAATGACAGCGTCCGTAAGAAAGTCTGCCTCAGATAAATCCGCTTGAATATCAGACTATTCATCCCCGCGAAATCAATCTTTCTCATAATTCTGCCCATTTTTCTCCCATCTGTTATCTACCGCACTGCCAAGCAGACTTTTAAACAGAGCAGACCATTACCAGAGGGCACAATTCACTCTGTGTCACCGTTGCCAGCCTTTAAACTTGTTGTTTTTACCGAGTGAAATGAGGTGCTAAATTAAAGCTTTCACAATTAGTATGCACTGTGTTGTTCTTTGGTGAACGGCTTAACATTTACACTGCTCTGACTTTTTGCCCCATATCCTACTCTATATACCATTCTGTCATCCTAAACACTGTCATTTGTATGTTTTGCATTTCATTTCTATTCTATTTTCTTTCTTTTTTAATATATTTTATGTATTCATTCTATCCTACTACTGTGTTATCTGCTATTTATACAGGTAGAACAACTCATTTCATTGTGCATTGTATATGATATATGACATGTGACACATAAACCTTATCTTAAAGAGGGGGTATTATGCTTTTTCAATCACATAGCACCAGTCTATAGCATACTACAATGATGACGTAACCTTCTGTTGGTCTGTATATGCAGTAAATTAAAATAACTGCCTTGAATAAAATTGCTCCCTCAAAATGGCTGTACTGAACGTCTTGAAATAGGCCTCTGTCTCTTTAAGAAGCTTTCCGACACGCCCCCTTCAGCACACTGCTGTGGCATCTAAACTACACTACTGTGCGGGGAGGGGCCTCTGCTGAGCTGAGGAGCAGTGGTTGGTGGCTTGGCTGGTGACGAAAGGTCCAGAGGCGTCTCCAGGAGGTGGGGGCGTTGCTAGGAGGACTGAGGCATAGCTACACCTAAAATGGCTGCCGTCTAAGTTTTTACTGATTACTCAAAATATGTGAATGAGCCAAGGCAACACTCCAGGCATGTGTTTAATGAGGGAATGACATAATAACATGATAAAGCTTGGAAAAGTCGATTTTACATAATACCCCCCTTTAATATCGCACTGTATCGTCCAAAATTTATATGAAATAGATAGCAAAATAAAAGATACAAATCCAGATATCAAGGACAGGACAGAGAGGAGTACTGGATCAGGTTATAAGTAATGTCCGAGCCAATGAGCCAATCTGCTGCTACAGTATAGCTCCTTTGTTTGAGTTCTCTTTCCATGACGAAATACAGATAAATACTATTGAAATAAAAATCAATATCCCCGTATGCTTGTAATTTTCTCTTAATGTGTAGCAGTGTTTTTGAAGACCGCATCTATTTTAGTTTTTTTTGGTGAAGACACGCACATCCACCGGTCCTGAGCCAGTGTGCTGGATCAAAAAGGCAATGAGAAAAAAGAAATTACGAAATATCCGCACAACTGTTTGCTCACCGGCTTTTTTAATAATAGCTGTGATAATAATATTTCGTAATTTCCTTATTATCATATCTATTTCAGTGCCAAAGAAATATGCGTGGTTTTGATTCCCGATCCAAACTGAGATGCGTTGGTTTTGCAAATCTTCTCTCCAGTTAGCTAGTCCTAAGCTACAATAAATGAAGTGAGTTCAGCTTCACCACAACAATCATAGCAAATGCCAAAAGGAAAAGCTGTGGTTAAATTGCTACATACAGCAGTAAGGACCCTCTTTATTTTGCAATTTTCTTAACTTTGCTGGGTGTCATTTTGTTAAAGACTTTTTCAAGCTTTATATCATGTTATTATGTCATTCCTCATTAACACATGCTGGAGTGTTGCCTTGGCTCATTCACATATTTTTGAGTATCAGTAAAACTTAGACGGCAGCCATTTTAGGTGTAGCTATGCCTCAGTCCTCCTAGGACGCCCCCACCTCCTGGAGACGCCTCTGGACCTTTGTCACCAGCCAAGCCACCAACCACTGCTCCTCAGCTCAGCAGAGCCCCTCCCCGCACACTGTTGTTTTTAGATGCCACAGCAGTGTGCTGAAGGGGCGTGTCGGAAAGCTTCTTAAAGAGACAGAGGCCTATTTCAAGACGTTCAGTACAGCCATTTTGAGAGAGCAATTTTATTCAAGGCAGTTATTTTAATTTACTGCATATACAGACCAACAGAAGGTTACGTCATCATGTAGTATGCTATAGACTGGTGCTATGTGATTGAAAAAGCATAAGTTCATGTTGTTGACTGCTCAAAGCCACCTATCTCTTTGTGCGTACAGGACAAATACAGATTGCCTTTATTTTTTTTGCAATTGTTATATCCTTACCACCCAGCTGCCTGACCTCCTTCCTTTCTTTGGGCTTTTGTTACTCGGAGAACTCTAATTGTTTGCAAATGGCATGTTTAGTGTCAGCACTTCGCCATGTTTGTACAGCGTGTGCCATATCTGCGCCATCAGTCCCCGGTGACCTTAGTGCCTTTAACTGGGGCAGGCGCAGCGGGTCTAATCTAAATGGGGCCCAGCCAGAAGCCCCACGGTGAAGGGTAACTTTACAACTCCTTACATGTAAAACACCCAGCTCCAATCCCTGCCTGTTTACCGACGGGCATTCTTTTCCCCCCTTTATAATCGTCACGAAGCTCAAATGCGTCTGCTAATGTTTCAAATCCGCCCAAATTAAAGGGAAGCGCATGAGGAATGAGTGGCTGTGTTGCCTTTGATTTGTATGCATTCTTCAACAGCTTAATGAATGCTATGGAGTTGTGGACGATAATGACAGAAAGCAGTGCATGCCCGGACCGAAGGCTCACTGAAGTAAATGTCACAATTACCCAGAGCTCAGAGGGCTGCAGAGGGGTACGGCATGCTGCTAGACCAATAAAAGATCGGAAAATCTAGTCCATGCTGTCAGTTTTTACGTGGATAGACGGAAGAAGTGCAGTTAAGAATTAGGACCAGTTAAACAATACCACTACGGTATCGAAGTAAACAACAAACAACAGCGCAAATAAATGATTTAAAGGAACAGGCCACCGTTTTCCATACTGAAATTATGTTCTTAACTGAGCTTAGACGAGTTGATGCGTCCTGTCTGTGGAGAGCTTGGTCGCTTCCAACTTCACCCCCGTTTGGAGCCATAGGAATATGCTGGGAGAGGCTCAATGCTAACAACATCTTTGGTCTTTTTTGGACTGAGCGCACCAGACCAGACAGGTACGCTTTAACTCGTCTAAGCTCAGGTAAGAACATATCTCAGTGTGGAAAAACGTGGCCTGTTCCTTTAAGTACAGGTTCTGCTCAAAGGGTAACTTTACAAATCTGTCTTGGTTGTAGATATTTACACAGAATAGGGAGGTACAAGAGCCTGGACTTTTTTTCCGATTAACTCTGATTAATTAATTACATAAGGTTTAAGGCGATTCAAAATACTAATCTAAATTACTTTAGCGGCTCAGACACTGTTTCAGTTTCAGTTTCCTTTTTCCTGCAGGATGTTCCTTAGGGACGAACACGGCGTAAAGCCAAAAACAATTTTACTGTCAAACTTGTTTATTCACACGGTTAAACCGACATAAACGTATTTAAAAAGATATATTTCCAGTGTTTGGGGCAGGGCAAAATACATCAAACTGCTATTGTCTTTGAAGTGTTTGAAATGATCACACAGGCCTCACATCTCCAAGTTAAAATGTAGGAAAATACAAAGAAGAAGAATCGAAAATACAGTATACCTCTAAAATCAAATATAACCCCTAGATAAATTATGCTTAAATGTGATTAATTGTGATTAATTAATTATAAAAGCCATAATTAACTCGAGTTCCCCACTAGTAGGTACAGAAGCAAAACAAGTTAGTAAACCCTACTAGGATTTAGGGATGGGACAATAAACAATAATATGTTAATCGCGATAAAAAATGTGTCAATTAATCGATCGCCTCTTTTTTTAATAATCGTGATTATCGCGCTAGATAATCGTTAATTCCACCATATAGTGCTGCATAATAAAACCAGCAACAATGACTTTCTCTCGATTATGGCTTTGAAAAGATCAGCTGGTTTTCGTTCTATATTTATAATTTATCGCATTTTTTTTTTTTTTTTAAATATACTTATTAGGTCTCAGTCAATATAACACTTATAGGAGACAGTGAAGAGGAATATTTTGTTACTCAATTCCCATCATTTATGTAATTTCTGCAGCTTCAGTAAAATGTTTAAACCATAGGCAAATATGGGATTATATCGTTAATCGCAATTATTTTGTTGAAGATAATCGTGACCCTAACTTTCATTATAGCCCCATCCCTACTAGGATTTATGTCTATGCAAGTTATATATACAGGTGCTCGTCATATAATTTAAGTCATGATTTTCTAATGAATATATGGAAGTACATTAAAGCTGTAGTAGATAGTATCAAGTGTCGTAGTTTAGTGCCTCTTGTAGAAGTTGTTGCAATATTTTCCCGGATATTTTTTACATCTAACATCTATGCAGAAACACATGGCAAAAAAGGATGCTCTGATTGGCTGCTGTATAATTACTGCTGAGGGACATTACCCAAAGCTTATGTTAACTAAAAGCAGACATAGGCAAGAACAAACCAATAGAAACAGAGCTGCAACTGATAGAACCGGGAAAGTACAGTGTAAAGAATCGCCAATGCAAATATAAATTCTGTGCTGTTATTATTGATTGTAGCCTTTGACATTTGCACAGTCATCTAAATCACAGGGAGATTTTCCTCAAAGCCTCAAACTCAGCTCTTGTGTTTATGGTCAAGTACTTTCCAGCTGAGTTTGGTAAACTGATCTGTTGTTTGCTGTTTCGACATCCACGAGTCTCGTCGCCGCTCAGTCACGGAAACCCCAAACATTCACACAAACACTTATGGCGATGCCAGTCTTCTTGGGTATAGAAACCATTTATGCAGCTGTGAGGAGTGACGCAGTGCAAAGTCTTTCCTTAAAACAACTCCAGAAACTAGAGTCTGGTTTTGGAAAGAATGAGTGGTCTTCGCGAGATGACAGGCTTGTTGCTCCAAGTCCAGACCAGTGTGAAAACAGTACAGCGGTGTTGTGCGCAGCTGCACCAGAGTCAGCGCACGTCTGTAAGGTGATCCTCCGTAATGGCCTGTTACAGATACGCTGGAGCATGTGGAGGGGAAGCCATAATTCAGTGGTGACATGGCGTGCCGAGGGGTTCCCATAGATTCGGTGTTTGATAGAACGGCAACCAGATACTTTCAGTTAAGTCATTCGGGCTTTTGCTGTGCATTTTCTTACACATGGCTTTGCATTCGATTGAGTATGTTCTGAAAGGCAAGATAGGTAGCAACTAGAGATGCACGATCCAGCTTTTTTGCTACCGATACCGATACTGGGGTTTGAGTATCTGCCGATCCTGATATTTACCGATACCAAGAGACTTTCTATAAGTGTCTTTCTCTGAGTGAAACATTTAATTGACTCTTCTTCATTGTAAGATCAATAAAGTCATATTTTATTGTCATGATATTACGGATCAATTGTCAATCATATCTATTGATACATTCTTGGATAAACATTTACCAAGGATGACTTTTCTACACTAAATATGACAGGCTTTATGTTAGATTAATATAAACAACTCACATTACGTGATCTGATCATTACAAATAATCATTATTTCCTAAATTAAAATACAAACACTTGGCTTCAGCAGTGGTTATTTTATTTTATTGGGCTAATTTAGGTATTTCTACCATAGTTTCTGACCCAGCCTTGATTATTTTTGTTAGGCAGCAAGGCAAGGCAACTTTATTTATACCACGCATTTCGTACACAAGGCAACTCAATGGTTACACCCCACCATTCTGACATCCCCCCACTCCGACATTGAGGTCTAATTGTCGGTCAAACGTCCCGGCACTCCGACATTTCCCCCCCCCCTTTGTCGGAGTGGTGACACTTATCTTTTGTGCAACGTCCCGCCATTCCGACACACGTCAGTTCGTTAGTTTACGAACCCTAACCTTACCTTAGCCCTAACCTTAAGGACCTATTGTCGGAATAGCGGTGTCAAAAAGTGTCGGATTGACGGTATGTCGCAATGGAGGGGTGTCGGAATGACGGGCCGACTCCCAACTCAATGCGCTAATGCTAGCTAACACTTTAGCATGCTTTTGCTAACGGCAGAATTATGCGTGACGATCAAAAATATGTTTACGGAGGTTAAAACTAGCGGTTGAATTCTCCTGGTTCTTAGCTTTACAGTGATATGCAGCATGTCCATATTCACTTAGATATAGGTGGTAAAAGTTCTGTTTTTAACACATTGAGAGCCAAAAGTGTTCAGTAGGTTCAGTGCACAAGCTATTTCAAAGTTCACATATGTATGTTATGATTTAACATACGTAAAAGTCTGTTAAATTATGTTATGTTATTAGGTTCCATTTTGTTCCTCAAAGTCCAAACATCGCTCCAGACAAAACTTTCAGGATTGGCTGTAGACCTGTTTATAATAATGAGTGACCATAGATTTAGTTATGTTTGGATTTAACTTGGTTTCCTATATGTAAGCACAAATTCCCAGTAATTCTCACTACAGTCCTGATGAAAGGTCAACAGTGTCCCAGGTAAAGGGTAACTATGTCCTTCCTAATCACCCTTCCTGATGAGCCTCCCTCACAGTGAGCTGTGTTTTATATCCTCCTCCTAACATTCCATAGCCTCACTTAATCACTGTATTTCTGTTTTTACAAGTCTACAAAGACTTACTAGCTGTCTGCAATCCACTTTTTTGTTAGCACAGTTTTTCATGCCAAATGTTTTATTTAGCAGCCTTCTTCAGCGCGAGACCCCTCCAACTAAAGCAAAGCAGTCCTGAGCAGGAGATGAGGAAGAAGACACAAAGAACTCAAGATAGTGTGGCTTTTTTTCTTTTCTTTTTTTTACCCACAGCAAAAACCAGGCTAAGAACATTAAGAATCCAGGCATGCGAACCCAAGGCTATTCTGAGCCGCTTTGTGTGGCTTTTGTTCATGAGAAAGAGACCAAATCTGGTACACAAATGCAACAATGTATTGTAAGAACTGGGCACTTTAACCGCCTATTATGTATATCTCCACATTGGCATATTTTGAAATTTGGTGTAATCTGAAACACATTGAGTAGTTTTCCAGTGGAATGCCAGATGCCACTGTGGGCTGAGTGTGGCAGCCATTCTTCTTGTTTTTGCATTCATTGAGTTAAGAGAGCATCAGGGGATAGAGGCAGGAGCAGATGACAGGTTTTTTAATAAAAACGCTTCGAACAAACAAACGTATCACACTATAAAATGTGCATAATAGTAAAATAATCAAAATGACTTGCTGTAAGTAAAGCTCGAGTTTCCAGGCTTCATCTTCTGTGGTCTGTGGTTCAGTTGGGCCACAACGTTTTACACAGTGTAACAATCATGTAGTGTCACACAATGATATAAGAATAAACAGAAACTAAAACAAAGGTCTGCGTGGGTCTGCGTGCTGTAAAACCTCAGATCTTAACTTCTAAGCCACTGAACACGACCAAGTGTGCTTACCAAATCTAAAGCTGTCATAATAGCGACAAAAACCGAGAAGAAAACCAGGATGAAAACGCAACAAATAACGGACAAAAAAGCCACTAAAGAGCAACAAATATGTGACAAAAACACAATAAAAAGGCGACACAGGAGCCACAAATTTGCGACAAAAAAAGTGCCATAAAAGCGATGAAAATGAACATGAAAGAAGTGACACACACATAGCAACAACACAGGGAAAAAAGATCAGTTTAGATCAGTTTTGTTTTCAAATAAGCTACAGGTGAGAAGCTTTTAGATTTGGGTAAATGAAATGAAGATGAAAGATATGTACATTACATTTTGTACATTACACCAAAACTGTTAACACTCTCGTCCATCCAGTTTGTTTTAATACACACCTGACAGAATGCTATATATACCTTCTCAGGAATTTGAGCAGAACATGTCAAATCCAAGTCCAGCGTGTCAGTGGAGACTCCCGTGTCTGTGTGAAGCCTGTGGTCAAACACATGGGTCACAACAGAAGACGTAAAGACGATGTAACAAGACGTGGACGAGGGGGGAGCGCTAACACGATCAGTTCTGTGATGGATGTGCCACTATGGAGGGATCTAGCTGTCGTACATCCATCTGTGCTTAAAGCTTTTGGTGCTCAGCCTGTCACTTCCAACTTTACTCCTCATTTTGAGTCCCATTTCGCCGTCTATGTCTTCAATATTTGAACGAGACATGCCAAGATGTGAGGGGGGGGGGACTGTAAAATAATTAAAGCTAATCCAGGTATTATATCGGAAAAATAAAATACTATATTTTCACTGAAACATAAGTAACATCAAAGTATCAAAGTTGTGCAACACAATAAATGTAACGCATCACTACTCTTCTTAAAGGGGGGTATTATGTAAAATCGACTTTTTCAAGCGTTATATCATGTTATTATGTCATTCCCTCATTAAACACATGCCTGGAGTGTTGCCTTGGCTCATTCACATATTTTTGAGTAATCAGTAAAAACTTAGACGGCAGCCATTTTAGGTGTAGCTATGCCTCAGTCCTCCTAGGAACGCCCCCACCTCCTGGAGACGCCTCTGGACCTTTTGTCACCAGCCAAGCCACCAACCACTGCTCCTCAGCTCAGCAGAGCCCCCTCCCCGCACAGTAGTGTTGTTTAGATGCCACAGCAGTGTGCTGAAGGGGGCGTGTCGGAAAGCTTCTTAAAGAGACAGAGGCCTATTTCAAGACGTTCAGTACAGCCATTTTGAGAGAGCAATTTTATTCAAGGCAGTTATTTTAATTTACTGCATATACAGACCAACAGAAGGTTACGTCATCATTGTAGTATGCTATAGACTGGTGCTATGTGATTGAAAAAAGCATAATACCCCCTCTTTAAAATACCAGCCACTGAAAATACTGTGCTGTCATGGCCTTTTGCGCCGCTCTCTAGCATCACTTTCAGCTCCACATGTCCCCTCCGTGTGCATGTCCTTTGTACCGGGGTATAATCTCTGGGGAGAAGAGCGGACATTTTAATTCAATCAACTGCAAACGGCAATAATGCCCTGGCCCCCTGCTACAGCTCACTCATCTCGCCGCTCTGATGCAATTACAGGGCCTGGCTGCAGTGGCCATCTTGTCCTGATTATGCGTGTTTACATGGAAGGGAGGTGTTTATTGTGGAAACTCGGGGGCCCCCCTCCGCTCGCTCAGCTACTGCAAGAACAGAACTGTTGGCGAGCTTGTTTATTTGCAATCTCTTGTGCTAAGTTTGGGTGTTAACGTTTAAGAAGAATCAACAAGCATTTTGTCTGTGAAACATGTCGACTTAATAGACGGGGCCCAAGCGATACATAACAAACTTAAATACTTATGAGATCAGAAAAATAAAAACATACATATTGCAATTATGTATTCCCTGTTTTGTAAGCTCATTTTTACTGGAGAAAATATGAACATATGTTTTGCTAATCCTGTTGTTTATACAATTTTTGAACAAAGTATTACTTAGGCTGGTCTTAATTCAGTCGTCTCTCATATGCTGTTGCTGCTGTAAATCAAATTAGATATTTTCCCCAAATCACTCAGCCATCTTTGGTTCAATCTCTCTCCATTGTTATTGTTATGTTCATACTTGTGTAAAATACTGCGTCTAGGTCTCACAATCTCACGAAGCGGAGGTCTCGCCCCAGGCCATTCTTTACAATGTCACTACACTTTATGAGTATTTTGATGAGTGCATTACAATAGCTCGTCTTGTAATGCGTTTGCTTACGGAAACACTATAAAAGTTATTATAATGTTTGTTGTTAACATTTTACTGCAATATGAATTTCTCGCAGAGAGTGTAATGAAATGTTGCGGGGGGGAGTGGGGGCTAAGTAGTGTTTAAGATATTGCATCCACAATCTGTCTCCCAAATTGCATCAGTCATTTGGAAAGAGCAAATCAAATCATTTCTTTCTCATTCATATTCTTAAGTAGCTCTCCTCTGCTGCCCGCCTTGCTTGTTCCCATTAGCGCAGCATTGTAGTGACAACATTGGCTCACTAATCTCACTGATGGTCACTTTGCCTTCAGACAGCAGCACTCTGTTTTATTGGAGATGCATTATGCGCCGTGTTTTGACCATTGTTTACCCCGCGACATGCCACTTGTTATCTCCCACGGCAAATGGTCGTGCCTTTGCCAATCTTGTCTGGCTTTTGTCTACTTTCCCCTTTTTCTCCGAGCCATTTAGCGCAAGGGTCAGGCTTGTAATTGACAGCCTCCACTAAACAAATCGGCTCCAGTGGTAGTGCGCAACCCCACCTCCCGTCCCCTCTCGCCGCTCTAATCTAACTAATGCACCCGTGTGTGCGCTGGAAAGTGAATTAAGCATAGAAAAATTCAATAAAACTCAATACCTGATCCATCTGACAGAGCTGCCTGCGTGCACATTAGCAGTTTCTCTGCAGCCTCGGTAATTGTATTACACAAGTTGGCCGCTCTAACGATCCGGCCTTACACACACTTACACACTTAGGCACACTTTTGCTGTTGTCGTTAATCGCTGCCTCCGCTCGACCTCAGAGGCACGCAGTGGCCAGGAGAAGAGGTGGACAAAGAGGCGATCCGCAATGCTCTCTCTCAAGGCTGATGTAAAATTAAATCTTGGTCTAAAGACATACGTTATACGGAGGAGGCCTTTTGTTTGGAAAGCTTTGCCCAGTGTTGCCTTCTAATCAGCGCTCCCCTGGTCTCTCCTGCTGTGTGGCCATGTTTCTGTTTCTGCCTTTCCCACATGATCCGCACTGCCCGCCTGCTATCTGTATACTGTCAGCAGTCCCGGCTCTTGCTGGAGACCACAGCATGATAAAAGTGAGAGCACACTCCCTACTAATCTCCCCTGACCTACACAGGGTATACAAGGGTAGAAATATATTGTCTTGTTGAAGTATTTTCACTTAATCATAATAAGAAGATAAGGGATGAGGGAGGTAAGTGTTGTGTACAGTATAACAGATCAACTTGAACATGTGATAGAGGAAATTGGGCTTTTAACCTTGCTTTGTACAGCAAGCTATGCACCGTGCTAGTCAACTGGTGTTTTTTTTTCATATTGATTGATGTCATCATAGTTATTATCGTCACCATTTTTTTTCCCCCAACAAACTTTACATTCATCAATTTCTTTAGGAAACCCCTGCAATATTTATAGTTTCTTTAAAACTCTTTGTGTGTTTTGCTTTGCCACAGCCCTTTTCCTGTTTCAGTGGTAAACGTTAATGTTGCGCAAGTAAGAAATGACTGTAAGAGGCCCAAGCGGCGTGTTGAACTGTTTTGTTGATTTGTCATGCATTTCCATGCGAGCAACCACTCACACTGGCCTCCCTAATGGAGACTTCAGTTCAAATTCTGCGCGAATTCTCTTTAGATTTTTATTCCATTTAACAGGATAATTCGTAATGATGAGCCCCAGTCTTTTTTTTTTTTGGTGCTGCAGCAGGGCATCACAAAGAATCCTGTGAATTATATTTAGCGCCCCGCTGTGCACAGTCGCTACAGGCAAAGGGAGCATCGAGCAAGATATATGGTGAAAGATGACCTCCAGGTATAGCCGCTCAAGGTCCACTGATGTATGGACGCACTGTGATGTCCGGGGGACCTCACAACCTCTGTGATCGCTGAGCCCGTTCCAACTCAATACACAAACCCCCCACCCAAATTCAAAGTGATACCTGCCAGATGACACCCGCGGTCCTGTGTTGGAGGAGCTGCGTGAGTGTGGCTGGGAGCGCAACGTCCCAGGGGAGAGCTTGTCGGACTGGGACATCCGATTTGCGTACCTTTTTTTTTGTCTCTCTCTGTCTTGGGAGTGTGTGTGTGTTAAAGGCCGCAGCAGTGGAGGGCACTTTTATCACGCTTATCTGAAAGGTCACTCCAAATGCGCCACTGAACTCCCCCCCCCCGGTCAGACTGATGCCGGAAAGACCCACATAGGACAGCAGGTTAAGGCAGATTAGATTAGCCAAATCAGCGGCCGGTGGAAAGGTTGCGCTTTAGAACAGCACTTTTGGGAATTCAAGCAATGTGTTTTATTTAAAAGTCACTCAATTTTTTCTTTCTGTTTAGTTGTGATTAACAAATGAACCCCAGATGGAGACACTAGATTATCAGGTATACCTGCAGACATAATGTTATACTTTAATAATACACTTTCAGGAACTTTTAAACCATGCAGCGCACATATCTGGATGTCATATATCCTCCTTTCTTTTGGGACACGAAAAAACCCCAAGTATGAAAGCAAACACACCACATTCATTCTATCAAGCTGAGACCGTGTCAGATGCAGGCGCAAATGTGGTCTCTACGTAGGGATTACGACACGCCTGTGAAGGGGTTAACAAACTTGGAAGCGGGGTTTGTTCACTGGGGTGTAGAGAGGCGTAGAGGTACGGACTTGCCCTCCTGTGTCTACTGAGCGCACGCCAAATCTGTGAGCGACACTAATCCCACTGGTTCTGCTGGTTATCCTTCCGCTCTCCTCCCTCTGCCCCAATCCCCTCCCTGCCAAATGTCTCTTATCATGCACTTTGTTCTCATTCATCCCGTACCAGTTTGCGGAGCCTCTTGTGTGACATTTGCTGAGATGCAGGCGTTTCCACAGGGGATGAGGTGGATTGATAATTAAGCTTGTTAAATCTTGTTATTAACGCCGGCTATGTATTATCCAGACATGCTTGCTTCTGAGTGTACTAAATCGGCTGTTATACCTTGATACACTCTCTCTCTCTCTCTCACACACACACACACACACACATACGTTGGCGTGGTGGATGTAATTTAAGCTATCGGTAAGCCCCACCTTTTTCCCCAAAAGTGACACATAAGAATCCTGTGAACATTATAATTTACATAGACAACACATTGCCTTCAAGCAGCTGCAGATTCAAAGTGACACAGAGTCCTAGTGAGAATTTTAACAAGGACGGATAGCTTCCTGACGTTAGCTAGCATAACATATCATCCGCGGGTGATATGTTTGAACCGGGGAGGTATTTCATTCAAATGGGAGCTTTTTGGGGAATAGCCATTCTTATTTTTCCCATTGAACCGTGTAACAACGTGCCCCCTGACCTGGCTCTAAGTTTGCACGTCAACTCCAAATATTGTTCTTTGACCGTGAGGAGGAACAGTAAACCGTGCTGTTATTCTGGGAGGGAGTCCACAGGGAGAGGGGCACGGTGAGTGAAAGAACTCCACTCACAACCTGAATCGTGGCTTTGATGCTGAGTGGCCTTGACATCAACAATGTGTCCTTTCACAGCTCCTACCTCACAGGAGCTTATCGAGGGCACACACGGATAGGCTTCCCTCCATCGCTCCCACTTTGGGTTGATTTTTTTGGTGTCCATTCATAAAAAACGGTCCCTCTGAGCTGTATATAAATGTAAAGACATGTAGCACAAAATAAGTATGGTTGTTGGACTACTCGGACTAAATGGCTTGTGCCGTATGTTCACATGGGTGAGAGAATCGACAGGTCTGGCCTATAGCTGCTCATATGTCTCCAAAACATCTTACATAGCTGAACATTATCGTCTATAGATTTTTATAATCAAACCGGTCTTCAGTCATTCGACACTTCATGCTGAAATGTCCCATTGGCAATCTTTAAAGGAACAGGCCACTGTTTTTCCATACTGAGATATGTTCTTACCTGAGCTTAGACGAGTTGATGCGTACCTGTCTTTACGCATGCCCTCAGTCACACAAAAAGACCAAAGAGGTTGTTAGCATTCAGCCGCTTCTCCTCTCCTCTATGGGGCCAAATGGGCGTGAAGTTAGAAGCGACCAAGCTCTTCCACATTTTCCCTATTTAAATACGGTTGAAGATAGTAAAGTAAAGATATGTGACCAGTCACTAGAACCAGGGACACAAGTCAGTTCTGGGGCATTTTGAGATTTTCACAGATTGTTAAAGTGTAGTCTCCAAGTTTTCCAACAATGTGTAACACATGGAAATCTGATAATATTTGGAGACGTAGCTGCGATTTGAAGTTAACCATTCCAAAAAGGCCAAAGGGCAGAAAAAGCTCTCCAAAGTTGTGGGCAGTTCTCACCTCTCTCTGCTGTTGAGAATAACAATAGGGCTAATTTACATCTCATTTAGATAAGCCATACCCCCGTAAAGCTCCCCACTGTCATGTCATGTTACTGTATGTGTATTTTGTTGCTATATGTGTATGTTGCGCCATAGTGATGTAGATAATGGACATAGTGTAATCAACTGTACAGACAATTCTTAAGAAATAGATCTAAACATGAAATGAAATATAAGAGATACAAAAACAAATTGGTAACTATTAAGAGCTAGCAAGAAAGATTATTATACAAATCTGCTTGAAAGCAATAAAAACAAGATTACAGAAATATGGAAAGTATTAAATAGTCTAATTAAAAAAAAAACTAACCATAAACTGCCCTATAGATTACATTATCCATAATGATGATGAAAATATAGAAGATATGAGTGAAATTGTCGAGCAATAAGTACTTTGTAAATATAGGACCCAATCTTGCAGAGAAAATCATCTCATCATCTTAGCAATGTGATTGTATGCATATGGACATTATTATTATTGTCAAATGGTGCTCTAGACTGCCCAGTTAAGGATTATTGCTAGTCCAGTTGTTTTTATGTTGTCGTTCAACTAAAAAGTATCATTGGATCAAAAATGAAATTCAAGGAACAAAAGTGTTTTATGTAAGTGATTTGATAAAGGACTCGGATCTCCTTTCTGTTTTGATCCATAGACAACATCAATTGGATCTCAAATCACCTGCTTCCCACTGAAACAATCATTTTCTTAGTTTCTAACCAGAAATTATTCTTGACTTTTAACTGCACCGAGACAATAAGAAGTGGGATATTTAGCCTTTCCAAGCCTCATCATTTTACATTTCACCAACAACCAATGGAGGCTTGGAGATCTTGTTAAGTCCCCACCAGAAATCACACTGTAAACACCAGAGGAATGAAAGGATATTGAGCTGTGCATGTGGAGACTTTAGAGGACTCGGACGCATGGCCATGAGGGACACCTAAGACAGCACATTTGTTATGTGGCCCTTACCCGCTTTTCCCATTTGTTCCCATAAAAAGCTGACTTCTCCTTTGCTAGCTCTGCCTCTCTTTTATCATTCCGGCTTCTCTGTGCCACAATGGCGGTGGTTAAAAGTTCATAAATGAAGTCCATTCCTGAAGGCTTCGGATGGTGGCCGTGGGGAAGGATAGGGAGCTCTGGACGCATACAGCCTTTGGTGGGACATCCATCATTGACATCATCGCTAATTCGGGTGACACACTCGGCAAAACATGTCCAGCTGTGTGCAAAATAACAAGAGAAGTCAGTGTTTCCGTACACTTTTCTTTTCATTACTCCATACTTTTCATCAGCTTACAAACCAGGCCTTATATCAAACATGTGCACTATGTGTCAAAAGAGCTGCGCTGACAAATTAAGTTTCCAGATGTGTTTGGGGGCCAGTGGGGCACACATGCTCTGAACTTAATCTCTGTTTACAGAGGGAAGCTTGTAATAGAGCTGTTAGCATTAATTAGCATTAGCTCCTTGATAATGTGGTTATATTATGTCTTCTCTTAGGAGTGGGACGTTTATAGGAACTGGCACCAGGCCTGTGTTCTTTAACGTAGCATTAACATCAAGAAATAATAATTTTAGAAAACAAATATGTGAATAACATTTTATGTAGTGTTCTTTCTTGTTTTATTAACAAGAAAGAACACTGTAATAATTTAGATTACTCAGAAAAACAAATATCCTAATAAATTCCAAACTAACTAACTAGTTATAGCTATACGTTTAAACTAATATTGTATAATTGTTATTATGGCCTAAACTTTGATAATCAGCTTTGGAAAAAAACAAGGCAATCTGTTTGTTCAGATTTTCTACAAAATCAAAAGTTTTCGTCAGCACTCAAGATTTACAATACATTTAGAGCTGAGGATAGATATTACTCCACCTTTTCTCTTTGTTTCACAGCAATGCCACATCACCTTCTTTCTTGTGTGTCTGTGCTTTTGAAAGTACAGTAGTTGTCTTAACTTGCATATAGAAATATAATATTTCAAAACTCCTCTTATCCACCAGTAGCCCCCATTTTACATCAATCTTACAGCTCACAATCATGGACGTAGCGAGAAACCTCATTGAGTAAGGTTTCACATCTCCAAAAGAAAACCTAAAAATAGTCATTTTTGTTTCCAGCGATTTTTCTTCATAACTACCATGAGGGCAGCGGTCATGACATTAACTCTGCTGGCTTTCAAGTTAAACACATCTCTTGCAGAATGCTATTTCCTGAAGATGAATAGTGCCCTGTGATGAGAGAGCTAAATGCATACAGTCACTTCCCCTGGAGGGCAAAGCGTCTGTTTGGGTGATGGGTAGATTTGGAGGATGTGGCTATAGTGGAAGTATGTCCGGTGCCTGGCTGCCCTGGCCCAAGAGCCACGTGGACACGAAGGCACCATTAAAGCCGCTGTTTGTTTTCCTCCTGAATGAATTGGCGCTGTGGTCAGGGGCAGCTAAAAGACTGGCCTGTATCAGTCAGAGACTATGAATGCTGCTGGCCCAGATAAGGCAATTATATTGAATGGGAGGAAGCTTTTTCAAGATCTGCCGATTATTTCCACTTAATTACTGTGATAGGTTTGCCTGCTGCCTGACAACACAATATTGTTGTGCGTGTTTTTTTTAGTTTTTTTTTTTAGCAGATAACAGAAAGCTATGTTGCACAAACTGTTATTAAAGGCACACTGCATAACATTTTGGAGTATACTGTTGCCTTCAGTACAAACATGCTCCTAATGACTAGGGATGTAACGATTCATTGAAAATTTCGATTTAAAATAGATTTAATATGCGTAAAATGTGAATCGATGTAAAAAATAAAATAATCAATTTTAAATCCACCCTCAGCTACACTTTGCGTGACTGAAATAGACCGGAACATAGCTCGTTGTTTCTAACGACGTTAACCTTTTCTCAAGACAAGCTCCACACCTCCCCCGCCTCACCCCCAACACACGCCACACCATGTAAACACATACACGTGTAGGCATTGAAGCAGCAGACGCAGCTAAAGTTAGCCTAACCTATTTCAATCTCAAATTCTACTGACTTTAGTCAACAGCTCCATGGAGACGAGCTGGAGACGTACCCACTCCTGGTAAAGTTACAGTCATGTCTTGGGAGAGGTGAGCTGCTCACAGCAAAGGCTCATGTTTCTTTGTACATTTACAAGGTATATTTCAATGATGAAAATATCTGTCATAAAAAATGCTTATATTTCAATTTTATTTATAGGGTAAAATTCTACGCGGTGTGGCTTTAAGTTTCAAAACAGCACCATTTTTGCTGTATGATCCTTGATGTTTGCTGTTGTTGTAATACTGCTTTCAAAACTATACAACGCTCATTATTCTGCTCCACCCATTTTTTTGCAAAGTGGCAAACGAGGGAAAACGCTTGTCGCTAAAATATGATGTATAGTAGATTGATTTGTGTAAAATGTCCAATGTTCATTTGCACCAACAAGTCAACCCTGCACTTTTTCTCTGGGCAGCCTGAAAACAGCTTTGTGTCCATGTAGTAACTGCTTCTCTCTTGTCTGCAGTCCTATGTAAACTAAAACAAATGAACAGAATAGAATAGATGACTGGTTTGAGCTTCCCTATGATACAAACTTTACAAATGTAGGGTTCCTGTGGCAATTGTATCTTGCATATTTCTAAAACAGATCTTGTTTTCCATATCAGTGTTTCCACTTTTGGAGAATCTTACTCTACCCATATGGACCAGGTCGTCTATCCACTGCTGTCAGGAAGCGTTCAGTCTCTGTCCATCTGCCTGCATCCGGAGCGTCAGTGATTCTTGCCTCATATTGCAGTCTCTCTGAGTGGAGCCATGCTTTGATAGCTCGACCTGTTTACAGCTCGTGTCCTGGGGGCTCACCGTACTCCCCTCACCCTAACATGAACTGAGGAGTGAGGGAAATATTCAACACAGCTGTGCTTACTCTGAGTGCTCTGGCCAAGAGAGATCCATACTGCATGCTGCTGAACCTTTAACAACATACAGGGGGCAGGTCTTGACTCTGAAGCTAGGGTTGTTTGCGTTTTTATAAGTGGTTGCTCAGGTACACCAAACTAAGGATTTCCCCAATGGCAAATGATGTGAGAGCAAGTGAGCTGGGTGAAGATAAGAGGCTTTTGAGCAGGTAGAATGAAAGTAAACCCATAGCTGCTGGGAATATAAAAGCGAATCAAAAGAAAACTCCAGTGATTAAACTTTCCTATGGCAAGTCTCCATCTCCACTTCCCACAAGCTGAAATCATAGAAAATGACATAATGAATGTCATTTATTGTGTTTCCGTCACTCCAGTTGTGTATCTCGCACAGGCTCCCTGTGTATTCCCAGTTGTATAGCGCCATCCTATTCTGAATGTATTTCTCTTAGATTTATGTGTGAAGGAAAGCAGAGTCTCCACTCGCTTCACTCTGTCAACATTTCTCAATGGTGAGCTTTGTTCATCACATCAATTTACCGTTTGTGTGTGTCGCCACAACAAGCTGGCAGCGCCAAGCTGCTCAAGGAGACTGCCTCGTGATGAAAAGGGGCCATGTTGGCTATTTGGCAAGAGGGCACTGCATTAGGTTCCACTTGTTCCACTGGAATAATATGACAAATGCGGTTTTGTTTTAGGAATAGATTAAGAAGATGAATTAATATTGAAGCAACAGCAATGGTATATAATGTCATTACATGCGAAGAGAAAATCTGCTTTAGTTGATTGAGGTGATTTCCCATGACATGTCATAACAAAAACATTCACAAAATGTTAATTCTCTTTAGTTAGCACCAAATGCATGTGCAGATGCAAATGTGCATAATTGTATTTTCTACCAAATGAAAAGCTGCTGAGATGAATATGGATGGAGTCTTCTGGGTAAGGCAATGGAAAGTCATGAGCCAGCAGTGACTGTAAACAAGCTGTGAGTATGTCCATGTTTCCCACTGTGTTCTGGCTCTTACACTGGCCCCTGTTTGTGTGCGCATCCTGTACCCCTCTGCTGCACCGGGCCCTCCCTTCAACTCTCCATATTTCCACTACCTCTTTTCATCCAAGCTTTTGCTCGGTATGAGTTGGCATACCAGCACTGACCGGCCCCTCTGGGCTAAGCTTCGTTTCCTCCCCCGGCTCGGTGTGGCCTGGCTCCCCAGTGGTGCAGCCTGCTCACCTCCGGGGCAGCTGGCATGCCCGATGTACCATTCATCAACCCACCGGGACCGGGGGAGGGGCCATTTTGAAAATGGCAGGGTCTGATGGTGAATTTAGTTGTTGACTTTTGGACAAAAGCTTAATGACTACAAGTTCAAGCTTCCTTTGATGATACTTGAAAAGTCTTGTCGGTCTGGTTGTTTTGTTCTCATTTTAGTTCACCTTCAGTTGAGAATTGATCAGTAAATACTGTTTAGATCTTGGAAATTCTTTTTCCCTCTGATGTAGTGTATACAGGGTTAGCTAAAAGGCTTCCTTACACATATTCTGATGAAACCATTGTTTTAAGCCGTAATATAGACCTGGTTTAGTCAAGTTTCAGCTTTATTTATTTAGACCAACTAAAATGTACTGGAAAAGCCAAGTGTTTTCTTGGCTGGTAATTATTTTGAAAACCAGAACTCTTAAGGAGTGGTAAAGGCACAGGGAAGCCAAACATCATCCTGGGAGCCCGAACACAGAAGGGGGGCACAAAAACAGGCAGGAAGATATATTCGTCCAGACAGTGACTTTGAGAAAATGAATTGTGGGACTGGGAAGAAAAATGTAGCGTAAGGGAAATAAGCAGACTTTTGCTGTTTTTGGAGGGCAAAAAGCAAAAAGTCCCAAGCTGCTGTCGGCTAAAGACAGATGAGTAGCCCTGGGCGAGGGAGGCTGGCGGGCGGGCTAGCTCGCTCTGTTCAGGCTGGTGGCTTGAATAGCTGATGACTGAATGACAGAACCCCCTCCTGAGATGGCCCATTAACACACACAACACACACATAGTCACACAGGGGCCTATTGAGTGTCCCAGCAGGAGAGGGGACACAGCCTCCGGGACAGGGGCGAGACCAGGGGAGGGGTCCAGAGGTGCTCCTACAATCTCCAATAATAGTGGCATGGGAAAAACAGCCTGCTGTGTGTGTGGGGGGGGCTTGTGTGTGTGAGAGAGATTCCCTTGACCCAAACCCTGGTCCACAGCTGTTGAACCAGGACCAGAAAAGGGGGACACCAAAATGGCGGCGCAGGAGATTTGAAAGGCTGAATGTAAGACCCCGCGGCTCGTGTGAATGAGTCACCGCCTCGGTGTTTGGCGAGCTCAGAAATTTCCAACAAAGAACAAGTGCCATCATGTTTATTGTGACATTCATCATTTTTGCGCTTTTCAGATTCTTCATGAATCTTCACTTTTTATGACCGGCTTTGAAAATTAAATGTTGATAACAGAATTCGGTCTGTCAACATCAGCAGCCTGTTATTTCCTTATCTACCTGACGAGACCAGTCATCCAATCACAAAGCTCACAACTGTCAGTCAGCATGCGGTAATTCATGGCAATTAGACTCAAAAAGTGACACTGTCTCTCCGGTGTGGAAATAAAATGAACTATTAATTGAACTTTGAAGACTTCATGATTACTGTATCCATGAATCCAGGGATGTTTTTTTGGGGGATGTACAATTAGTAGGAATCTACGAACTCTCTTTTGACAACATTCATTTAGTGTATTAGAAAAGCAAAAGTAGCGCAGCCGAACTTTCCCATGATGCAACTCACCCGTGTCCATGCAGCTGCAGCATAATGAATTGCACTTCAAAACATGTGTTCAACAATCGTTCCTCCTCCTCATCCAGGCATGTAGACTCACCTCTGCCTGCTGTTTTTTTTTTCTGCTCCTTCGACTTTTATAATTATCTTGTCAATTAACCTGGAGGTGGAAGGATAAAGGACACACTTACCTCTGTGCTGTTTGAATCGATGGCCTGTGTTTTCGGTGCTCAATGGGGAAGAGAACGCTCGGGTATGTTGTGCAATGTAGACAAAATCAATCTGGCAATATCTAGCATAATTCCTAGGTGGAAAATGATTATCCAAATATGTTTTTTTCAGTTTAATGACTTTGGATCAAAAGTCTGGTCCCTCCCAAACGTAACATAATGAGATCTGACTTCAAAGCGCTCAGTTATGTGAATGAGTTAAATGTGTGGTGACTTTTCCCCCCTCATTTACTGTACCCAGGTATGCTTCGTGTTAGCTGTGGCACATCCGCACAGGAGCAGGAGGCTGCACAAATGACTTCAGCCTGAGCCTCATTGCATTAGGGGGAATGGGGACATTATGCTTTCACGTCTCAGAAAGCTAACCACAGTGACGGCGAGACTACTCCCTGTGTAGTTCTACTCAAACCTCAACAACAATGACAAGGGTCCTGTTGAAAAACCTAACAAAATTGTGACAAGAAATCAGAAGCCATCTCACTCATTTTTGAACATGCACATGCTGTACTGAAAAGAGACCTGGGGAGTTTTGAATGATGAATGCCATGTTGCATCCAGCTGTGTCCAACTTGTCAAGTAAATACCAAGCCAGAACATTTCTCTCTAAGGACATACTTGGATTTGTCATGCTCACTCTACAATAGTTGTTTACAAAATATATTTTATAAATGGAGATTTCAACAATGCTATGTGTGCGGTCAGCAGAGGCACATCGTCAATAAGTGAAGATGGGCTTGGCACCGCTCGTCTTTGCACTGCTAACGCACTCATTATTCTGTATCAACTCATTGCTGTCAAAACATGTTTGTTTACCAACAGGCCACAGCTGACAGATGTGAGACACATTTAATAAGCGATTTAGCAGTCAAAGTGCGCTATCAGCCATACAGCGAGTGCATAAAGAGCGGTCAGATACATTCTGCCTATTGTGGTCAAAACACACTTGACTTCTGCGTCTTTGTATTTGGGTGTCAGTCTAGAAATACAAGGTCGTACACCAAAGACTGGCCACTTTGTTCCCTCAGAAGGACTGGATGCTTTTAGTTGTTGAAACATTGCCACCCTTCAGGCTTACACGTGCGTCACAGCAGTAAGCTTTACAAGCAGCAGAGAGTGCTTTGCTGACCTGTCTTTCACCCTCACGCTTTGAATGGTGTCCACTTTTGAGGCCATTTCCTAGCTGAGGAATGTGCATCAACCTCAAGCTTGAACCAAATGTTCTTATTGTCATCATACTCATCACTTCATTCATCTTCTTTACTGTGAAGTGGCTGGAGATGTGTGTATACTTTTTAGTAGAAAAACACAGTGGGAGAACCAAGAGATTATCTTTCACACTCCTTAATCGATTTTAACAATAACAGCGTGTATTGCTTAGGACACATCTGAGAATCAACCTATCAATTTTCCTCAGGGGCGCAGAGGCCATTGCTAATCCCTCAAAGAACAGTTTTGTTTTGCCACTTTTTTTTAAATCTCTCCCCTATTTCTCTGGTTCCTTGTAAGCAGAAAAGACAATACAACTAAACAAAAGTATGAGTTTAAGTTTGTTTATTGGTTGCTGTGAGTATTGCCTACTGATTCTTTCATGCCTTCAGTATCCTTGACCACATTTTGTCTTCTTTGCCTTTTGTCTGTGCATACCATCTCATATCCGAACGTGACGTGCACTGGGAGTCGGCGCTGGTAATTGGAATTCTAACACTTCTGAAATGAAGTTCCGACACCTTGCCCCCCCCTGACCCCGCATAACAACGCTCGTGGCTCACACTCGACTGAGCACAAGCGCCTCCTGGAAGACAAACAGAGAGTGGGAGATATAATCTGTCCATCAAGCGCCATGTCGACTCGTCTGTCCTGTCGCGGTGCATCTTCAGCGGCGCACTTCACTGAGCGCTCAATCACTGGGAATGGCCCCGCGCACATTTTTTTTTTTTCCTCCGAGCCGGTAATATGTGCGGGAGACTCATCCAGCTGGAGACTGATCAACAACGCCAGTGCATCAGCATCAGCAACTTGTTCTTATGTGTCAATCTATGCTACACTCTTCACTTCATGGTTTGCTTCCTGTGTGTTCAAATCTTTAATTTTTCAGCAGCCGTGTTAGCTTCACCTCTGTACGACCTCGCCGATGATGTCAGTTGCTCGGAATTGTTAAGCTCCGCCCCCCCGTCTTTCCTCCCTTTACTTCCGACCATCTCAGAAAACGTCCTCATGATGAATTCTGCGATAGGAATGGGACCTAATTATAGAAGCGGCATGAAAGGATTTAGTGCTCTATGAGTGTCGTCCCTACAGGGCAGATTGCGTTTTGGACCATACAACATTGTATTTCATGTTAGATTTGAGTCTCTAGGGAGGTCTTTTAACTTGGTAAACGGACTGTAAATGTTTTTTTATTTGGCTCAGGCCTCTGCTCTTACATCATCACAATCTCATTGAACGTAAATTAAAGGGTTTGGCAGCTCTACAAGCCTGAATTCAATTGGTTATGCAGAAGTATTTCAGAATAGACTAAACAGTTCTGATGCTGCAAAATAAAACGGTAATTGTAAAAAGATGAGTAGCGTAAACCCCAGCATTTTTGTTGGATTCAAAGCGGCTGAGTTTGATAAAGCAAGGCTCGAGAACTGCAAACGTGTCGAGGTTATGAACATGGATAATCAAATTCTTATTGACCGTATCGATATCAGTCAGTGGACTCATTATGCCCCTCCCAGTCGCTAAAAAAAAAACGTACAATAGCGGCAAAAAGGGCCCATTCACTCATAATTTAATCGAGATGAATATGAAAACCACTGCAAGGTTAAAGCAACACGCCGTGATGAAGTCGAAAGGAGAAAAAAAAAAAAACATAACAAAGAATATAACATTTTACTTCACAATGTGTTCCAAAAAAAAGGATGTATGTATTGACTTGTGCTTGCTGCTGTGGCTGTCTTTTAAAGAGGGCGTATTATGCTTTTTTCAATCACATAGCATCAGTCTATAGCATACTACAATGATGACGTAACCTTCTGTTGGTCTGTATATGCAGTAAATGAACGTCTTGAAATAGGCCTCTGTCTCTTTAAGAAGCTTTCCGACACGCCCCCTTCAGCACACTGCTGTGGCATCTAAACAACAACACTGTGCGGGGAGGGGCCTCTGCTGAGCTGAGGAGCAGTGGTTGGTGGCTTGGCTGGTGACGAAAGGTCCAGAGGCGTCTCCAGGAGGTGGGGGCGTTCCTAGGAGGACTGAGGCATAGCTACACCTAAAATGGCTGCCGTCTAAGTTTTTACTGATTACTCAAAAATATGTGAATGAGCCAAGGCGACACTCCAGGCATGTGTTTAATGAGGGAATGACATAATAACATGATATAAAGCTTGAAAAAGTCGATTTTACATAATACCCCCCTTTAAAACATCCTTTTATTGTCATAGTCACGTCATCCCAGATCAGTGCTGAAGAGGAGAGTGCAGAAAATACATCCTACATTCAGTTCCGCACCCCCCTCCTCCTCCTCCTCTCTCCCCAGCCATCCATTTAACCCCGCCACCGCGCCTAGTGCAATATTAATGGCCCTAAACGCAGATGAGGTGAAAATGTGTCTGAGGGAGCAGCTCCCTGTAGGCAGAGCATGCACGGGGTTACGAGCAATCGAGCATGCACCTCACTGTACATCAGAAATACTCAACCCTACTACACGTCGCTCTGATTGGGCTGGAGAGGGGATGTGCTAGATATATGGAAAAATCTGGTACACAGTTGTTCGTCTGTCCGGCCCACACTGCCTGAGTATTTGGTGCAGACTCTCTGTTTGAAACCCGAGCGTGCTTTAAAGAGATTTAGGGATCAAGGTGTGTTTATGTGAAACTCTAAAACCGGAGCAAACGTGGCCTATTGCACTACAGTCGCTCCCAGAATACTGGCTCGTGTGTCCAGGTCGTGCAAGGTCTGTGAGGAATGTTGATTTGAGAGAGACGGCAGGTGAGAGGTGAGCGCTCAGAGCAGGAAATCCATTTAGTTACGTGTTCTCTGAATAATGAATAAAGCACTGTGTTCATGTGTTGGTAGACAATGGCGGGGTTTCTGCAGTCGGAAAAAAAACAAAACATGGGTATGTGGGTAAATATTTAAAATGATTATCATATGAATAAGATCAATTCTCCACTTGTCATCATGTAAAATATGTTTCTTTCAAGTCAAACATAACGAAACTTTTAATCCATCCCATTAGTAACTTTACAGGAGAGTCAAAGCGTTTTCTTAAGCAATGCCTGGCTACGACTTGAAAGAAAGCCTCAGAGAATTTAGTTCAGTTACCTAATGTTTAAAACTGTAAAAATATATTGTTGAAAGTGGAAATAAATAAATGTGCACCACTGATTTATAGATCAATATATCACTTTGCAGGAAGCCTGGTTGAAACGTCCTCAAATTAAATGGGAAGAAAACCACAGTCTGACTCATGACCTTTCTGGAGCAGCACTACGGGGAGCAGCATAAAACAGTTGTGGCAGTACGGGCCAAAAACCAACCCCCATCCCCCCCAAACTTTTACCTCAGCCCGTCCTGAGCATATGAGTAACGGCCCCACACTGTTTGTAAAGCTGGACAAAGCCACCTCTAACAGACCACTAAAAAGCTTTCTCCGGCACTAATTCAACGGTTCCAGTAAAAGCTATAGCACTTCTGCAGATCTGAGATTCTGAGAGGAAAAAAGCTGGTTCGGGCTGTCTCACGGGGAGGGTCAGTAGTGGGAAGAGTCCTTTCATTTGAAGTCTATTGAATACTGTAGGTCTTAAGTCATAATTTCTACTACTAGGCCTTTTCTCCAGAGTGAGATCAATAAAGTCTTATCTTGCAAACGAGATGTTACATATCAATTATATCTATGAACAAACTGTAATGGAGAAACATTAAACAAGGATCACTGGACTTTTCTACACTGAATATCCTTGGGTATAGAACGCGGTTACAATAATGTAAACTACTCACATAAAGTGATCTGAGCATTATAACTTGTGTATTCCACATACATGTGTGTTAGAACAGTTATTACGTAACAGCATTTCATAAACCAAAATACAAACACTTGGCTACTGCAGCAATACTACAACTACAGTACTATTACAATTACAACGTTTCTGCCATCATTTTGGTTTATTTGATTTGGGACAGTTCACATTAATGAACAGACATGGTGAATCACATGGATATAAACATGCCGGATTGTAGCCAAAGGCGCAATTCCATCCGTATCACTGCAAATTCTTCCATTACCAATATTCTAAAGATGTTCTCCAGATGCATTTCTATTGAATGTGTTGACTTTATTTTCATCCGTAGAATTATTTATGGCGAGGCCGCTCAGACACAGGAAGGAATCCATGTTTTGCCCCCTTCATTGGTCGTTGTAGAGAGGCTTACACCCCAAAAAGTCCCTGCTGTGTTCCTGTGAGGCAGAGGGAGAACACGGCTGTCCTTGGCCGGCTTTTAGCAACTGCTCTCCTCTCATGTTTTATTGGCTCGCTGGCTCTAAAAAGTAGCACATGGGGTCTTGCAAGTGTAACACATTTGAACTCCTGACACTCTGAAGTGTTAAAGCGGGCCAACTCAGGAGAATAAGGGGGCGGGGGGGGGGGGGGGATTGCAATGGGTGTGGCCACATGTCTTAGCTGTGTCAATGTACAAGATGAGGTCAACTCCTTGGTTTGGCTACTTTACATACCGCTTTCCCCATCGTCGAAACCGCTGCAATCCTCAAATACAGCAAGCCTTTTCCTCTCATGAGATTGCATAGTGCTTCTTTTAGGCAGTGCCCCATGACTGACCCCTCTCAACTGTACACACAAGGTTCTGCCGCAATTACTTTCAGTTCAGAGCGCACTGGAATATGCATGCACACACGCTTCATTCTCCTGAGAACCTCCCTCTTCGTGTGGCACTGTGCGTGTGGCAATGGGTGACAAAGAAGGGGGGAAAAAAAGAGGCTAATATTGGCTCTTAATATTTGATGTGCACAAAGGTGTGTGTTTTTCATTTGGATGTTGAAGTGTCTGGCTTTCTCGCTGCTTCTTGAGGTGTGAGATGGTAACTGTGGCGCAAGGAACTCAATACTTTGAATCAAAATGATAACCAGGTGTGAGTAAAAGTAGTCATTCAAGCTGACGATTAGCCGTATAATCTTTGTGTGAGTCATAAACCTGGACAAAGAGATAGAGAGAGGCTCATCAGAAAGGTATTGGGCGATATTATTATTAGGCCAATATACAAATGACTTCACATTACAGGCAACTGGTTTACTTTGGAACATTAGTAAAGTAAAGCATGAACATAGATATACAATATTCTAATAGTGTAAAGAGTTATTCTATGTTAAACACCAAAAGAGTATTGATTAAAACTTCAGCCTTCAAATTTTAGATCAATACGCTATGTTTTAGACTTAGGGAATTCTCTAAGAATAATATATTCGTACAAAAACGTCAATTACTTAAGTTGCTGAACCCATATTTAGTTAACTCTGAAGTGAATTCACATGGATGGAACAAGTAGTCTGCCTAGTAATGCATTTATACCATTGATTCACTTTAACACATTTCTTCTGTAACCCTACTCCAGGGCATGTCTCTCTTTATGGAAACAAGTGTTCTCTTTACATTCAATTAACAGTCTGAAGGTGTTTCTGAGGCTGCGATTGCAAAGAATTACAATATCGCTCTCTCTGTTCAAATTCTTTTTCTACCAACCCCTTTTTGCTGTATTTTCTTTAAAAAAAAAAGTCGTCAAAGAAATCCAAAAGATTGTTGTTTGTTTTCGCTCAACACATCCCTACAGACTTGGTATTTGATGTCATTGTTTGTTGCAAGAAGGAAAAGGCGGGCGCGCGCTGTAGCCCAAATAATTGGCGGAGGATTCTCAGCAGGAGAAAGTAAACTGAAAGTGACACCAGGGTGGAACACTCAGCGTGATGCCTGCTTGCTTTTTAATACCTAAAAAACTAAAATAAAAACTATACCAGGCCCTATGTTCCTCAAGAGTCCTAACAGCGTAGTGCTGTAGAGTGCTCCGTGGCAGGCCAGGATCCCACCCTTTAGCCCATTAATCTTTTATATCAACAGCTAAACATGAGCTGAGCTGAAGTGACGGCGAGACGGTGTCGGGGGCTCGCTGAGTACGAAAGAGTCCTGTTGAGGTTAAGTGCTCTGGTGTCTGAGGCCCAGGGGAACGCGAGGAGAAAGGCAGTGGGAGGGGTTTGGACAAGGGTACACAAAGATCACTGATTATGTACTTTACATTTACAGTACGTGCAGTAAGACAACATCCATTGTTATTTAACTTGGTTTAATGTGAGCCAGCCTGTGTGTTCTTTATGCTGCTGCTTAGCTTCTACAGTATGAAAGGAAAGGTTTACGGTTTAAAGGTTTAACACAGGCTCTTGACTGTATGGTTAGATTGCTGAAATTTAGTCAGCGTGTGTTTTAGGCTGAAGTGGGTTTAGTGGCCATTTGTTGTTTAGTGTTGTTGATCTAACTTTCATCATTGGCTTGCCTCTCGCCTGCGCTCTGCAGGACATGTTTGAGGAGACCGTTGTGAAACATGGGCAGAAAATAGCAGTAGATCCCACTCACAGTCTGCATAAAGAGTTTAGAGTTAGATATAAGCACTTGTCGGTTCCTATGTCAATCTCTCTGTTAAGCGAAGGAAACTAACTTCACTTCTGTGGTAAGTAGTATGTGTAGTGTTTGGTTCCAGTGTGTGTAAACCTGTGCTTTGTTGTACATGTTTTCAATTTGTAATATGGGTCTGGGTTTTATTTTGTTAGGTACTTTAGACTAGGGCTGAACGATGTGGACAAAATTTCATGTCTCGATATTCATGCCAGATATCTCGATATCGATACAATACGATATTACTATGGGGTAGGTGAAAACCAAGCATTTTTCAGAAAAATAAAAACATAATAATAAAGAGTGCAGTTTAATTGATGAAAATCTATATCGTTTCTAACTTGCTTTTCGATTTTAATGTTTTGAATGTCCATATCTCGATATCAATACAATAACGATATATCGTTGCTTTTTTGATATTAATATCTTGAATGTTCATATCTCGATATCGATACGATAACGATATATCTTTCAGCCCTACTTTAGACTAACTATCATGAATTGAACTCTGGTCTAGTTTGTGTTTTGGTCATGTGATGTCTGAGGTTTTCATGAATTCTGCCACAGATGTGTTTGCATGTGTGGACTGCTGCATTTGATGTGAATGATCTCATTTTTGTGTGTACCTGCCCCGGCTTGTCCAAGACAAATTTCTACACAATGAGACAATATCAAAGCTAATATTTCAACGTATGATACACAATTTCACAATGAACTGTTGTTAGGGAAGAAATAAAGCAAATTTAAATACAATGGGAAGCAAAGACTAGCATAAGAAAGCAACTCATTCGTCGTCACATTGATTTGATAAAGTAACAATTATATAAAAGGATGGACAAAGAATGGAACAAAAGATGGCAGCTGATGGATCACTCCATAAGGGAAGCTCTTGATGATGGGCTGAGAGTTTATGCATTTGCCCTCGTGACCCCGTGCTATATACGTTCATTGACAGACAGACTATTACTCACAAAGGTGACACCCCTAAAAGAAACGTCCTAATCCAGACAGCTCAAGTGTCTGTCAAGATCATCTCAGAACGGGGTCCCTCCATATCACTGCGCTCTTTGTAATCCAAGAGAAGTGTACATATGCAAAATTCCCACTCTAGAGGTTTTTTGTGTGTGTGCGTTTCTGGGTTATTGCACAGACTTCATGGGGTGCCTCAACATTTCTTTCAAAGAGCCCAAAGATTTTAACATTTGACAGGAGGCATACAGTAACTCAGAGTCTTTCTTCTCTCCCAAAAATCCCCTGCTGTGATGGGAATTCGCATGTAACGTGTATGCAGATGTAAGCCTACTGTAAGCGTGTGCATCCCCCCGCCGATCACCGCATCAAACAATAACGAGAAGAAAAGTCAACATTGTTCTCCGCCATGCCCCATTAACAACAGTAAAATCCATAATCGCATTCATTTCCAAGCAGCTTTATTTAATAACGCGGAAGAGAGCGGCCTAGTACCTCTATTACCATAATGCTACTTAACATTAATCTTGGTCATTAAAAAGACTGATACACAATCCCCAGGCACTTGACTCGTAGGGATTAGACGCAAAAGCAAGGGAGAAAATATACTTATAATGGTAATAATGTTTTTGGCCCCATTACTCAAGTGCAGCTAAATTCCGGTAGATTCGCCTTAATGTTGGTTGGTGAGTATCGATGTTGCCAGCCGTGACTTGAGAGGTGAGGTTTTGATCTCACCCTTGCAGCATGTAAACAACTCATTAGGAGGAGAGCATGCGGGCCTCATGACTGCCAAGGACAGCGGGGGTCCCGAGGATGGCAGAAAGGATGCTCACACACTATCACGCACGCAAGGAACTGCTCAACATAAAGTGTGCATCATTTGACTTCCTTTTAAGGTGCAGCGGTGTGATTGTGTTGCATAGGGACTAGGGAGGGAACTTCATGTATACAGCAAGTTTCTCGGAATCGGCTTTGCATTTTCTGTTTAAGTGAGGAAACGAACAGCAAAGTCCCTTCACTTGGGCCGCCTGTGCAATTACATAAACTTGTATTTGAGCTTCTTCTTAACATCAGACTGACCCATTTTTACTGTTTATGAATCTTAAAATAGACTTTTGCCGTTTTGCTGTTGTTTTATTTTGTCTTTTTCATGTGCGTTTTGCCTAGAGAATGAGAGAGCGACACTTTGGTCGACTGCATTAGTTTTCAAAGTGCTCTATGAAAGTGTTTGGATTGGATTAATTGGGTTGGATTACAAGGAGGACTTAATCCTGGTTTAGACCTTGTTTGAGTTTGTCTGAGCCCTTTTGTTCCTTTCAATATAGAACTGATTTAGAGCGTGTTAAGTTTCAGTGTAGACCTATTTTAGCTCCAATATACTTTGGTTTAGTTGTTCTGAAAGTTTTATATAATGTTTTATGCCAAAAAAATGTATCACTGTTCACATTTAACTCCCAATATCCAACATTATTACCACACTTGGCACGTATTATCTTACAATCCTTGCTCAATCTTTTACCTGCTGATTGAACCTGGTCTCAACTCCCATTGTTCCCTTCTCTCTTAGCTTTTGAGTCTTCACTCTGCAGCCGGGCCTTTCTTCCTACTATTTCCTCCTTGCTGTGCTGTCTCCTCACTACACATTCCTGCTCCCTTAATCAATAACCTGCCTGGCTTTTTCTCAGCGCTCTGCATTTCCTCCTGCACTGGGCCGCTTTGAAGAGCTTGTCAGACGGTCTCCCCTCATGCCGAGCCATTTTCATTCGGCTCCATCACTCGTGAGACATGACCTCTCCGAGCATCTCTTTATTCTCTGTGCTATCTCTTCATCGCTCTTTACACATCCACAGTCGTCCTCCTTGAGTCACTGCTCCCCTCCCTGCAGCTTAATAACAAAGAAATTGCTTGGTCATATATGAGTTCCTTGGGTTGGTAGAGAACTTTAGTTGGAGGCACTAATTGCAGGCATACAGTGACTGAGTGAAGATGGGTAACGGCTTGATTAGGGTCAAATGCACCTCGTAGCATAAGTAGAACTAGTTTCACTAATGTTCTCTTGTATTGTGCATATGCTATTAGCGTGAAAATGTGATCCTGCTAGATTTGTTCATTTTGTTCAATAACAACCATGTTGATCTGTTTTTTCTTTCTGTTTGAACTAACCAAATAAATTGATTTCCTAAATGTTTACATCAATTTGATTTGTTTATGGGCCCTTGCTGTCAAATAACAAACCCTGAGCCAATATACTATATACAGTAATAGGGGTGTAACAATGCACTGTGCTACAGTGCACAGCAGTGCAAAAATCTGACATTATGCATCGTACTAAAATGACGGAGCAAGTTTTAGTCTATATTTGTATTAATATTTAAGCTCCTTGGCGCATGTCATGCGTGTGTGCGCTGCACCCAAACAGAGAGCATGTGTGTCATCAGCACTTACAGTACCGCTAATCTGAAGGCTGTAGACATTCCACACCTGCAGAGTTACAGCCTCCAAAATGTTGTAATGTTTCTCCTGCTGATGATCAGGCTGCAGTGAATGATAGATCCAGCGCACTGAGCTTGTCAGATGCGCAGACAAGATCCAATCTTGGTCACAATTCGTCCTCAAAAGCTTTGTTTCTGAATAACAAAATACAAACATAATGTTGTATGTCGACATACTACAATTTTGTTTTCTGTTTTGTTTTGTGAACTCAGGGGCACATTTTATTATAAAGCAGTTTTGGAAAATGAGTAACCATTGCCAATTTTACTCTGAGACTTTACATACATTTAGGCCATTTTATTTAAAAACCAACCTATCATTATTTATATCACGATATATCGCGATGCACCGGACTGTGGATCCTGCGCAGCGAATCGAACCGGACCATGAGATAGCTGAACC
Source organism: Neogobius melanostomus (assembly GCA_007210695.1). NCBI lineage: Eukaryota > Metazoa > Chordata > Actinopteri > Gobiiformes > Gobiidae > Neogobius > Neogobius melanostomus. The sequence continues at coordinate 1,347,330 of VHKM01000221.1, read as the reverse complement.
GTTACACCCTTAATATACACTCACCTAAAGGATTATTAGGAACGCCTGTTCAATTTCACATTAATGCAATTATCTAAACAACCAATCACATGGCAGTTGCTTCAATGCATTTAGGGGTGTGGTCCTGGTCAAGACAATCTCCTGAACTCCAAACTGAATGTCAGAATGGGAAAGAAAGGTGATTTAAGCAATTTTGAGCGTGGCATGGTTGTTGGTGCCAGACGGGCCGGTCTGAGTATTTCACAATCTGCTCAGTTACTGGGATTTTCACGCACAACCATTTCTAGGGTTTACAAAGAATGGTGTGAAAAGGGAAAACATCCAGTATGCAGCAGTCCTGTGGGCGAAAATGCCTTGTTGATGCTAGAGGTCAGAGGAGAATGGGCCGACTGATTCAAGCTGATAGAACAGCAACTTTGACTGAAATAACCACTCGTTACAACCGAGGTATGGAGCAAAGCATTTGTGAAGCCACAACACACACAACCTTGAGGCGGATGGGCTACAACAGCAGAAGACCCCACCGGGTACCACTCATCTCCACTACAAATAGGAAAAGAGGCTACAATTTGCACGAGCTCACCAAAATTGGACAGTTGAAGACTGGAAAAATGTTGCCTGGTCTGATAAGTCTCGATTTCTGTTGAGACATTCAGATGGTGGAGTCAGAATATGGCGTAAACAGAATGAGAACATGGATCCATCATGCCTTGTTAGCACTGTGCAGGCTGGTGGTGGTGGTGTAATGGTGTGGGGGATGTTTTCTTGGCACACTTTAGGCCCCTTAGTGCCAATTGGGCATCGTTTAAATGCCACGGACTACCTGAGCATTGTTTCTGACCATGTCCATCCCTTTATGACCACCATGTACCCATCCTCTGATGGCTACTTCCAGCAGGATAATGCACCATGTCACAAAGCTCGAATCATTTCAAATTGGTTTCTTGAACATGACAATGAGTTCACTGTACTACAATGGCCCCCACAGTCACCAGATCTCAACCCAATAGAGCATCTTTGGGATGTGGTGGAACGGGAGCTTCGTGCCCTGGATGTGCATCCACAAATCTCCATCAACTGCAAGATGCTATCCTATCAATATGGCCAACATTTCTAAAGAATGCTTTCAGCACCTTGTTGAATCAATGCCACGTAGAATTAAGGCAGTTCTGAAGGTGAAAGGGGGTCAAACACAGTAAAACCAATAGTAATGTTGCAAAAAGAGCTATCGAGTATTCATAAAGTTGGGTTTTTGGACCACACAAACTCATTATTTTAAAATCAAAGATCATGAAGTTTTGTGACATTGTTGAGTTCCAAACTGTACAGATGTTATACAAAGCAAGATACAAACTGTTACCGGGCCAAATACAAAGAAGGTTCCAAGAACGTACTGGTCGTTATGAATTACGTGATGAATTGAACTTTAGGACTCAGAAACATAGCTCAACTTTGAAAAGCTTTAGTCCGACAGTTAATGGTGTACAATTGTGGAACAAAATGGAGATGGACTTGAAACGATGTCCAAACTTCAACCTGTTCAAATATAAATACAAACAAAAGACTTTTGAAAAGTACAGAGAAGAAGATACACGTTGCCACAAGGGGGAGTAGTAGAATTAAATTGCATTTGCATTTTATTAACTAAGACAGTGTTGTTGCTCTGAACGGTTGTCATTCTATTGCTCTAAATTACAAAATTGAGAATTAGGATAAACGAGTTATGGATCTGTTGAGAGGGATCCTCCCAACGGGCTCATAAACCTCGTCTTTTAACGCACCACTAAGCATAGGAACATCATTTACAAATACAGCTAGTTAGGGCAGCTGGGTGGGGTTTGTTGATGGGAAGTTACTGCCCTCTTCAATGGACCCGCTCTACACCCTGGCTTCTTAATGCACTACAGTATGTAGGGCTTACATATTACATAATCCATTGAACAAAAAAAAAACAAAAAAAAATCTATGATGGAAATGACAACTGGGAAGTTGCAAGATCATGGATAATATAATATGTATATTAATGTGCCTTTTGAACACAGAACTAGTGCCTTTTGGAAGTTGTTAACTGTGAACCTTCTCTGTAAAAAAAAAAAAAAAAGAAAAAAGGAAAAAGAAAAAAGGGGGATGTATGTATGTATACAGTATATATATATGTATATGTGTGTATATATATGTATGTGTATATGTATGTATGTATGTAGGTGTGTACGTGTGCATATATGTGTATAAATAACTTAAGGATCGCCCTTTTCACTTGCTTTGTATTAGCCATAGCGTACATGAAATGAGACAGCTGTTGTAGTTGTGTTTCCTTTCAGTTGTGTTTCTTTTCCTTTCCGTTCCGTTAAACTCTGTTAATTTATATTTGTACAAACAATTCTAGAGATGCTTTGTGGGTGTGGTCCGTGTTGAAATGGCCGCTCTAGTGGGTTGTAGGTTCTCTTTGCCGGTGGGACAAATAAAAAAAAAAAAATCAAATATGATGTTGCTTAATGTAGGATTGATAATGTAACTATAACAGGTAAAGTTGGGTCACGGAGGGGTACGTTGTGTGTGTGTGTGTGCTGTGTTCCTGCTCTTGTGTCTTGTACTTTGTAACATGCTCCCTGTATTTGTGTGATTTGATCAATTGTTTTTATTTCAACCCCGTGAACTGCTACCTTAACGTGGTGGGGTTGTTTGAGTGCCCGAATGATCCGAGGAGCTATGTTGTCTGGGGCTTCATGCCCCTGGCAGGGTCTCCCATGGCAAACAGGTCTTAGGTGACGGGTCAGACGAAATGCAGTTCAAAGACTTCTATGGACAGTATTAAATCAAGGACCGTGACGTCGCCCGGTATGGCGCAGCCGGGGCCCCACCCTGGAGCCAGGCCTGGGGTTGGGGCTCGAATGCGAGCGTCTGGTGGTCGGGCCTCTGCCCACGGGGCCCGGCCGGGCACAGCCCGAAGGGACGACGTGGGCCCGCCCTCCTGTGGACCCACCACCCGCAGAGGGATCCGTAGGGGTCGGGTGCAGAGAGGACTAGGTGGCAGTCAAAGGCGGGTGCCTAGACGACCTGGTCCGCGTGCGCAGCTTCTGGCGTTCGGGACATGGAACGTCACTTCGCTGGGGGGGAAGGAGCCTGAGCTTGTGCGGGAGGTTGAGAGATACCGGCTAGATATAGTCGGGCTCACCTCCACACATAGCCTGGGTTCCGGATCCCAACTCCTGGAGAGAGGCTGGACTCTCCATTTTTCTGGAGTTGCCCGCGGGGAGAGACGGCGGGCTGGGGTGGGTTTGCTTATAGCCCCCCAGCTCAGCCGCCACGTGTTGGAGTTTACCCCGGTGAACGAGAGGGTCGTGTCCCTACGCCTTCGGGTTGGGGACAGGTCTCTCACCGTTGTCTCGGCCTACGGGCCCAACATCGGTGCAGAGTACCCGGCCTTCTTGGAGTCCCTGGGAGGGGTACTAGATAGTGCTCCGACTGGGGACTCCATTGTTCTACTGGGGGACTTCAACGCCCACGTGGGTAACGACAGTGAGACCTGGACGGGGGTGATGGGGAAGAACGGCCTCCCCGATCTGAACCCGAGTGGTGTTCTGTTATTGGACTTCTGTGCTAGTTACAGTTTGTCCATAACGAACACCATGTTCGAGCACAAGGGTGTCCATAAGTGCACGTGGCACCAGGACACCCTAGGCAGGAGGTCGATGATCGACTTTGTAGTTGTGTCATCTGATCTCCGGCCGCGTGTCTCGGACACTCGGGTGAAGAGAGGGGCTGAGCTGTCAACCGATCACCACCTGGTGGTGAGCTGGATCCGCTGGCAGGGTGGGAGGAAGCCGGTCAGACCTGGCAGGCCCAAACGTGTTGTGAGGGTCTGTTGGGAACGTTTGGTGGATCCCTCTGTCAGTAGGGTCTTCAACTCCCACCTCCGGAAGAGCTTCAACCAGATTCCGAGGGAGGTTGGAGACATGGAGTCCGAGTGGACCATGTTCTCCTCCTCCATTGTCGATGCGGCTGCTCGTAGTTGTGGCCGTAAGGTCTCTGGTGCCTGTCGCGGCGGCAATCCCCGAACCCGGTGGTGGCGCCCGGAAGTAAAGGATGCCGTCAAGCTGAAGAAGGAGTCCTACCTGGCCTTGTTGGCTTGTGGGACTCCGGAGGCAGCTGAGAGGTACCGGCAGGCCAAGCGTGCTGCAGCTCGAGCAGTCACAGAGGCAAAAACTCGGGTCTGGGAGGAGTTCGGAGAAGCCATGGAGGAGGACTATCGGTCGGCCTCGAAGAGATTCTGGCAAACCATCCGGCGCCTCAGGAGGGGAAGCAGTGCTTCACCAACACTGTTTACAGTGCGGGCGGGGAGCTGTTGACCTCGACTGGGGATGTGGTCGGGCGGTGGAAGGAGTACTTCGAGGATCTCCTCAATCCCACTGTCACGTCTTCCGATGAGGAGGCAGAGGCTGGGGACTCGGAGGGGGGTTCGTCCATCACCCAGGCTGAAGTCACTGAGGTGGTTAGAAAGCTCCTCGGTGGCAAGGCCCCGGGGGTGGATGAGATTCGTCCCGAGTACCTTAAGTCTCTGGATGTTGTAGGGCTGTCTTGGCTGACACGTCTCTGCAACATCGCGTGGCGGTTGGGGACAGTGCCTCTGGATTGGCAGACCGGGGTGGTGGTCCCTCTCTTTAAGAAGGGGGATCGGAGGGTGTGCTCCAATTACAGAGGGATCACACTTCTCAGCCTCCCGGGTAAGGTCTACTCCAGGGTGCTGGAGAGGAGGATCCGGCCGATAGTCGAACCTCGGATTCAGGAGGAACAATGCGGTTTTCGTCCCGGTCGTGGCACACTGGACCAGCTCTATACCCTTCATCGGGTGCTCGAGGGTTCGTGGGAGTTCGCCCAACCAGTCCACATGTGCTTTGTGGATTTGGAGAAAGCGTTCGACCGTGTCCCTCGTGGTGCCCTGTGGGGGGTGCTCCGGGAGTATGGGGTCCGGGGCCCTCTGCTAAGGGCTGTCCGTTCCCTGTATGACCGTAGCAGGAGCTTGGTTCGCATTGCCGGCAGTAAGTCAGACTTGTTTCCGGTGCGTGTTGGTCTCCGCCAGGGCTGCCCTATGTCACCGGTTCTGTTCATTTCCTTTATGGACAGAATTTCTAGGCGCAGCCAGGGGCCGGAGGGTGTCCGGTTTGGGAACCTCAGGATCTCATCTCTGCTGTTTGCAGATGATGTTGTTCTGTTGGCTTCATCAAATCAGGACCTCCAGCGCGCACTGGGACGGTTTGCAGCCGAGTGTGAAGCGGCCGGGATGAGGATCAGCACCTCCAAATCTGAGGCCATGGTTCTCCACCGGAAAAAGGTGGCTTCCCCGCTTCAGGTCGGTGGGGAGTCCTTACCTCAAGTGGAGGAGTTCAAGTATCTCGGGGTCTTGTTCACGAGTGAGGGACGGATGGAGCGTGAGATCGATAGACGGATCGGTGCAGCGTCAGCAGTGATGCGGTCGCTGTATCGGACTGTTGTGGTGAAGAGGGAGCTGAGTCAGGGGGCAAAGCTCTCGATTTACCGATCGATCTACGTTCCCACCCTCACCTATGGTCATGAGATTTGGGTAATGACCGAAAGGACAAGATCGCGAATACAAGCGGCCGAAATGAGTTTCCTTCGCAGGGTGGCTGGGCGCACCCTCCGAGATCGGGTGAGGAGCTCAGTTACCCGGGAGGAGCTCGGGGTAGAGTCGCTGCTCCTTCACGTCGAAAGGAGCCAGCTGAGGTGGCTAGGGCATCTGTTCCGGATGCCTCCTGGTCGCCTCCCTCGGGAGGTGTTCCAGGCATGTCCTATTGGGAGGAGGCCCCGTGGAAGGCCCAGGACACGCTGGTGGGACTATGTCTCCGAGCTGGCCTGGTGTCGCCTCGGGGTCCCCCAGAACAGCTGGAGGAGGTGTGCGTGGATCGGGAAGTCTGGGCATCTCTGCTGAGACTGCTGCCTCCGCGACCCGGCCCCGGATAAAGCGGAAGAAAATGGATGGATGGATGGATGGGTTTTTATTTCATTGATGTCGGGGGTGGGCGCTTATAAGCTTTGCTTCAGCCCACTCCTTTTGAGCAGAATTTTAACTGCTCAAATAAACTAATTAAACTTAAACTTAATTAGTATGGTGTTCCTAATAATCCTTTAGGTGAGTGTATAATGTTGTGATTTTTGTGCTGTTTGGTCTTTTCCTGGTGTGATACTCAATTCCATTTAGTCAAATTACATCATGACTTATATTATTGCTCTATTTACCTACAATGGACAAATGCAGACCTTGCAGAAAAGTTACACTGTTACACTCTATCCATTGTTCAGAACAGTATGTAACCTTTCAAACCAGCTCTGTTCAAACGACTGTCACCTTAAATGTCTTCTTTATGGGCTGCTATTTGATTTATGGCTGGGAGTTTTTAGCGTTTAGCCAACTAAAAGCACTCTTTGGAGTAACATGGTGCTTTAGCATTGAGGAGGAGGAGGAAATCCATTTTTATTTTTGCTCTGATCGATAATTAGTGCTCTCAGCCAGCAGAAAGAGTTGCCATTGGTGACGTATTGATCGGAAGTCATAGTTCATGCATGCTAATGAGTCCCCTGATTCATGGGAAGAGCTTTAAAATCTGTGTTTTACTGTGACGATGTCGATATGGCTAACTACGCGCGCCAACGAGGAGGCAGAATTACACCCAACCAGGGATGGATCATTTGGTGGGATTATGTTTCTCCATCAGACATTTTTATCTGTGCCAAGAAGGTCACGGAACTTCTTTGTTATTTTGGTCTACTAGTTACACACGTGTTCATAATCTAAATATATGTGTTACATTTAGGTCAATATTGGGGCAAGGCATTAATAACTTGTGATAAACTGGATCATTATGTGGCACTTGAACTAGACCTATGCTTCTTGTTGGATGAAACAAGCTTATGATGCAAGGATGGTGTGCTTTCTAATCATATTGCTTTTGCGTGCTATGGCCATTGCCTTAGTTGCTTTCAAAGCTCTGCATTCTCTTGCGTTCCACCCTGTGAAGATGGTGGGATTAGTGTCTCTTTGTCCTCCTGACTGCCGCACACAGTCTGACAGACCACCGTGCTGCCATCCGATCAACCACACTAATTAACTTCTTTAAACAAACTGGGAGCGAGTCAGGAGAAAAGCTTTTTAGACCTCTTCAAAAAGGGCCATTTAAGAGGACCAGGGCGGGGAACCTCAACAACACAAGACGGCCCGTGTGTGGCTCTGTTGATGGGGTGGAACTTGAGTGCTTTGTGTGGTGCAGTGCATGTGTTTATGTGAGCGGAGGGGCGTGTGTGCGAGGGGGGGTTACGGTGGTCTGTGTTTGTCAGGAGCCTTCTGAGGAATCCCAGACATCAGCTACTTGATCTTTGACCTTGGTGTACTGACCTAAATCACAGATGGCAAACATAGATTAGGACTTGAATAAGCAGCAGGAAAAGAAATGTAGCTTTTGAAATGAGTTTTTGAAACATTTTTTGGTGTAGCTTTTGTTTTATGGTCTGAGCTGACATGTTATTTACTAAACATGGACTTGGGGAACAAATTGGTCAGCAATGTTTACTTATCAAGGTCATATTAACATCTGTTACTTTTGCAACAGAGAATGTCACATTTGGATTTATTGCCTTATCAATCAGGAAACAAACTTAGCTTGTGATGTTAATATTGCATCTACCTGCTAGTGATAGTCGAGCAAATAGAGTCTAGAGTTTTGTCGTCATAACCATCATCCATATTGTTTCTTCCTGCTCAAATTAACTAACCAGGACCTACTTACACCAACAACAAAGTGGGCTTTACTAAAGTTATGCTTATAACAGAGGCTATATTCTTGTATGTGTGTGTGTGTGTGTATGATTATTCTGCATAATTAGATGCAAGGGTACTAGCTGGATTGTTTTTTATTATGTAACTTGCTAATCAGTTACATTATGAAAAGATATGTTTGAAGATATACATGCCGACACTGAAATATCTAATTTTAGGACATAACATACATTTTAGTTATATGATTAAAGGCTTAAAAGCATTACCAGAAAACTGACAATCCCAACCAGTTGTAATTGTAGATACTTGTACAGTATATTGCACAGACCCATGAGTGTGTGCTTACAGTGAACAATATTCAATACATTTCCTCCCTTTATTTTTGTACTTGCCATTCACTAAACACGTTCTCTGTCTCGCTCTTTTCCTGTGACTTCTTCCTAGTGCAATCTTGTATCATTTATACCTTTAAGTACCATATGGCATTTCTGCAGCACAGCAAACACACATAAACAGATGCACAGACACAGAGGCATGGCGGATTGTGCCGTGAGTGCTGTGGTGTGATGTATGGTGTTCATATCCCCCCCACGGGCCCCGCTCAGCTTTGAGCCAGCCATAGGAGCGACAGAGGAAATGAACACGGGGGAATCTATCTCCCATGCTGCCATTGTTTCTGCCTGCTGAGCTCAGAATTAACACATTTATTAAAGTGGCGGGTTGAGACCTGCACTTATTGCAGGGCACAAGTGCTGAGCGACGAAAAGTGTGGTCTGTTTGTGTAAAAAGCACAAATTGAAAGCCGTATATTAGCCAATTAAAAGGTAGGGAAATTGAAAGGGTGACGTGAATGCCAGGATGAATAGTTGAAATTACATTACAAGCATACATAAAACACCATAACCCAGTAGTGAGCATAGTGAATAGGAACATCTGTGCAGATTATGGACTAGAACCCTCAGGTCAGTTTGGAAAACACCTCAAAAGGTGGTAGAGAATGACCGAGCCAAGATCCTCTGACGGACAGAATGATAATGACGAACCAACCGGACATTGTTGTGGTGGACAAATAACAAGATACAGCGCCCAAGTGACGGCAATATCAGGAAAAGATCTAACAGAAGGTTGTCATGCTGTGCTAGTGCAACTAACTTCTCCACAATGAGCTAACAACGTGTGCGCGTGGTCTGGCCGTGGGTATGAATGAGCACAGAGAATGCCATCGCAAAAATATCAAAATTCACCATTCACATGTACACACAGCTGAACACACACTTTCATATTCTTTCTGCAATGCTGCAACCGTACAAAATAAACGTTTCTTCCCGTTGACCCACAAAATACTTTATTGATACTGTTGATCTCTTTGCTCCTTCTTGTCAAAAATGTTGGAACACATTATCTCACTGAGCATCCTTTACATTTGCATTATGCCTTTGATTTGTTTCTAGGATGTTGAAATGTTGATAATGTTCTTAACAATCCATGTTTAGCTTGAAGATTAAGTAACGCAGATGCCTCTCGGCTCAACCTGTATCTGTTTAACTTCAGCTAATTACAAGCCCATGAACAGTACACAGACAGCATTAAATCACACGGACCAGATTCAACCCCTGCGGCACTTTGACCAATCGCAATCAACCTCTCATAGGGCCCGCTAATTAAGGACCCCTGACGGAGTGCTAAGTGGGAACAGACAGCTTTACAAACCTTCACAGAACCCGAGATCAACATGGGAGAATCCGTCACCCAAAGACCAACATGCCGAAGTTTAGAACAGGGAGCAGTGCAGGAAATACCCTTGATTAATGCTTGGATCGTCTCATAAACTTTGTGTGCAGATTTTTGCTGGCAGTTTAAAGTTAGGCTGAATCCATGCTTGATCAGAGGCAGATGTGCAGACTGCAGAGTCGTGTAGCCCCGGTGGCATGACACGGCGTCTCAGTCTTTTTCTCATTTCCTGTAGCGTTTCCTGCTTCGTTCCAAATGACTGTATCGCCTTATGCCCGGTGGCTACAAGCGAGAACAGTAGCTTTGATTTGATGCCTCAGCAACACACTCTTTAAGTTTGGCCTCCAGCTTGTTCATCCTCTGTCTCTCTCCCCCCTTTCTCTTCCCACACCAACATCATGTCTCGGGGGCATCTTCCTCTTGTACACCAGGCCTCCTCCACTGTTCAAGACCTACGGGTGCAACAGACAGTTGGGCTAATGGAGCCACTTACTGCCCCTTTAAAGCTTAACGGTGCTGGTTAACCCTTTATTGATGTACCCAGACCTTTCAGCTGCCTGCTGGCCAGCCACACCATAAATCTGCTATACCTGGCCTTGATCAGCTGGGCAGCTGAGGAAAGGCAGGCATGGTCATTAGACTAGAAAAAGGGGGCCATAACCGTTTGTCAGACATGTTTTCTCTGCAGTTTTTTTTATACCATCTTTATTGCAGTTACCGTCTGGTGTCTGCTCTCAGATTTAGAAGACACTAAATTATTTGCAATGATATAAAACCAATTGCTTAGTAAATTACCAACATGTCTTTCCTCCACTTTTTATTTTTTGAGGTCACGGATTGAAACTATTTGAAACGGAATTACATACATTTCAGTACATGGGTAACATTTAGAGACATACACAACTCCACAGTCAGACAATTTAGACCAAAACAAATTGGGACTGAAACAACTTATAGATACTGGTGTGGCTAAGGTATTGGACCAACCACCTTTGTCCACTTACCAGGACTGTTTCTGTAGATGTTACGAGATGATACTACTTAAAACTGTACTCCATACCATTTCACCAGCCCCGTACATGAAAATATACTTTCACAGATTTTTTTTCTTGGTGGAAAAAGAAACCCTTATCTTTACTATGAGTGGATTTACTAGATCCTTTTCCTAGTGCTTGCACCTACTGCAAAATCAGCATTGTTGGTTTCAAGCGGATCATTAGCAGCATGTTTGGGTTTGCTGGCATTGTACTTGTTCTTGTGATATAACAACATACAGCCAGCAAAGAATCTCAGCATTTCCATTGGTCAAATGAATGCATCGACAGCTATGCTACTGTGCTAAACACTCCCATTTTATGCTACCGTGTATATGGAGGGGACCTGCCTAAAGAGGCATAGCTGTTACTATAATGAGCTTTCACACTATATAATAGTTTGAGTTTCTTTCACTAGTACATAAACTAAGTGGGAGTTAAGTAGAAAGTGATCAGGAAAGCACGTGTGCCAGACCTGTGGTTGCGACTGAATGGTGACAGACACCTCAATCATATGTCTCGGATCATTTGCCCTTCCATATTGGGTTTATGGTTTGTAGATTCTTCCGCAGTAAAGAACATCATTTCTGGAGCAGATGTTGGATGTTTTTGACTGATTTCTCCATGCTCAAAAAGCTCCTCTCACAGATGCGCACAGATGCTTGGCTTGTGTTCCCTGTGAGTGTTTGTAATGCAGAGACAGACCAAAGCCTCAAAATCATCAGCAGATCCCCTTGAGGCGCACAGAGATCCCTGCTTTTCTGTTCAAATATCTAATAACCCATCTGAGGTCTTTAGGGCACATCCCGCCTCTTCCTGCTCGTATCTCATTTTGCCTTTAGCCCTCAATTATAAGGAAAATGTTTACCCAAGGAAAATATGGTAGGTCACATGTAATATCTTGGCTAAACCTCGATAGCTGATATCTCCCCTGAAGTAGGACTGCACAACAGGTGGCCCCAACTGTGGTCCTGAAAAGTCCATAAAGCTCATTTTTTTCTACAAAGGCCAGCCATATCCTCTTACCCCAGGCCATGGTGCTCTGATGGTCTGGGACATGTTAGCCAGCTGCTAAATGAAAGGGGATAAATCACGCAAATGAAAACAAATAGAAGCAGGTCTGCTTAGGTCTAATTGAAGCCGGTCGCCTCGCTCTGTAAACTTTAGTGTGTCGGGACGTTCTTGATGGTGCTCCCGGAAACATGTGTTCCTCCTGGGTTCCCCTGACTCTGAAGCAGAGCCATGTGTGGCTTCACAGGGGGCACCGCTTTGACTTGTGCGCAAGGGAATGCTTATACACTTGACTTTCATGTTCTGGTGTTAATAAGCAGAGTTAAAGGTGGGGAGGATAGAACCCAAAACCACCTGCCATGGACAAAAGTCCTAATAGTAACTGAGTATAGTTTTTGTTTTGTTAGTTATGGGGTTGTTTGTTGAAAATTAAAAGCTTTTACATTGAGGAAACAGAGAAACAAAGGATTTACTCCACTTAACATCAGAATAACAAGTGATTTTTGAGTTTAAGCGTCATTTGTCTGGTAAAAACTAGTCAATAATTGTGCAATTGTTTTATCTATTGTGACATGAAAACTATATAAATATTCTTTTAACCAACTTATTTGATATTGGAAAGTACAGCCACACATTAATAGTAGAGGATCTAAAAATTGTTAAATGTAAAAAAAAAAAAAAAGCATAAACGTACATTATGTACTAACTTGTATTCTTACAAAATATAAATACACCAGCATGGGGTTTCTCTGTGATGATTAAAACAGTGCTTTTATGGCATTTTGCCCTTAAACCTATCAGTACTTTCTGTATTTTTTCAGTGCTCATTGAATAATGTTTTTTTTCTCTCTCTCTTCCATGTGCCGCTTGACTCTTGATTCTTCTTCTACTATTAGGTAAGTTTATTCCACATTTCTCGTCTGACTTTGCTGCGAGAGTCTAGCATGAATAAGTCATCCGTGTCTTTGGTGGCTGAGAAAACATAATTGGTGAGCCGGTGTACTGTGCAGTGGCTGGGTACAGCTTTAATGAGCTGTACAGACCAGACCTCAGATGACATGTGTCACTCTGCATCACTGGCACGTTCTCATTTATGTTATAGTGTGTGTCTGGGACTATTTCTGATAAAGGAGTCTATTCAGAGAATTGGGAATGTTGGCTCTGGATTATTTCAACGTGCATATTTCTGTGCATGAGCTTCAACACATTAGGCTGACTTTACTCTCAATACAAACCGCTATGTGGAGAAGTTGAGCTGGAGCAAACTCTCACAAGTGACTTGCATTTTAATTAAACATAATAGCTGACTCTATTGCAATACATTTACCTTTGTTGATTTCTTCTCTTTCTTTGTCAGCATCTGCAGGCTGATCTTAGCTAACCCGATAAACATTGTGCTACGGCATGGGTGTTTATTCCTCAAGAGATTTCTTTATTTTATTTTATTTTTTCATTGTATTTATTTATTTCATTCAGAAGTAACAATTAAAATATATACATGAATGATTCAGAAGTAACAATTAAAATATATACATGAATGATATCTGCCTCTTTGTTAAATTAACAATAGTTAATAATAATAATAATGCCTTACACTTGTATTGCGCTTTACAAGCCTGTATTACCAAGTTTCTCAAAGCGCTACACTGTCGTCATTATTCATTCACTCCATACTTGGTGGTGGTAAGCTACTGTTGTAGCCACAGCTGCCCTGAGGCAGACTGACAGAAGCGAGGCAACCAGTCTGCGCCATCGGCCCCTCCGACCACCACCAACCACTCACTCACTCATTACATTTGCTAGGCTTCCTGGTGTCACCAAACGGTCTCCCATCCAAGTACTAACCAGGCCCTTCCCTGCTTAGCTTCCAAGATCTGACGGGATTGGGCATAGCAAAGGCGGTATGACCACTTACTTAGTTAGAGATAGTGCAGCTTACTTTAACTGCACCTTAAATGTCCATATAGTGCTTTGGCAGATACATCTCGTGCACCAGGAGACCCGGAAGACTCAGTGACCCTTAGACTGCTTCAATTAGCATTCGCCAGCGACACCTGCTCTCTCCCTCGCTCGTCCCTGTGTTCTGCTGTAGGCGTCGGATTCTGGACGCGCTCGCTGGCTGGTATAACTGCACAGCCTGATGAAAAATGTATGTATAATGTTGGGAGCTAGACCTCTGCTTCCCCTGCTCTCATCAAAAATAAAAGAACACTGAGAAATGTTTGGAGAATGGAATAAAAGGGGATAGGATCCTGAAGGAGATGTTACCACAGCTTGTGGAAAAATAGGGAACTTTGGCACTAATAATTCAAAATCTGTTCATCGTCAGTCGATACATTTGATTTTCCCATCATCAGAAGAAGTTGCAATCTGCTGCCCTCGGGTCAGTTTGCAGTTGCTGAAAAGAAAAGACAGATGATGTGTAAAGGAATGAGGTCAGGAGGTCAGTAAGTGGAGCCACCCAGCTCGTAATAGCTTTAACCTTTGACTTTTGGCTGTGTACCATATCTTCCCCTAATGTAGAATGAGTGACAGACCGGCTCCACGTCTCAATCATATAAGTCATAAGACTTTGTTTATGGTGGAAGAAAGCACAACAGGAAAAGATTCAGCTTCATCATCTTTTTTGGTGAAGGCAGTGTGCCGACTGGTCATTAAGATATACAGTGCGTCTCGAAAGTACTAATACACCTTGAACCTTTGCACATTTTGTCATGTTTACAACCCTAAACATAAAGATTTTATTTTTTACTGAAAGTTCACACACAAGTAACAGACAACTGTGAAGTGAAAGTAAAATGATACATGATTCTGTTATTTTTCAAAAAATAGAAAAGTGAAAAGTGGGGCGTACATAAGTATTCATACAGCATTTTCTGAGTGCATTGAATTGCCTTTATAACATTCCTAATGACTGCAGAAAGTTCACACCTTGCCCTAACCATTAAATAGAGGCCACCTGTGTGTAAGCTACTCTCAGTATAATTACAGCTGTTCTGTGAGGGCCTCAGAGCTATGGTCGGAGTGTATTGTTCACTAAGCAACATCATGAAGGCCAAGGAGCACACCAGAGAGGTCAGGGATAAAGCTGTAGCTATTTTCCTATAGACAGACCTTAATGTTAGTATTTTTCGTACCTGACGGTTTCAGCTACAACTGTGGCCTTCCTCAGAGGTTGTCACGTGACATTAAGGTCTGTCTATAGGAAAAATGGCTACATAATTATTTGAAGACCTAATGAACCTAATCGGGCCAGAGATAAAGCTGTGGAGAAGTTTAAAGCAGTGTTAAGTTATATAAAGATTTCCCAAGATTTGAACATCTCACGGAGCACTGTTCAATCCATCATTCGGAAATGGAAAGAGTATAGCACCACTGCGAACTCACCAAGACACGGCCGTCCACCTAAACTAACAGACCGAACGGGGAGAGTGCTGGTAAGAAATGCAACCAAGTTCCCCAAGATAACTCTGGCGGAGATTCACCTTCCAGCAGGACATATTAATGTGTTAGAATGGCCCAGTCAAAGTCCTGACCTAAATCCTATTGAAAATCTGTGGAAAGACCTGAAAACTGCTGTTCACAAATGCTCTCCTTGTAATTTCACAGAGAGGAATGGGCTAAAATGTCAGTCTCTAGATGTGCAAATCTTGTAGAGTCACACCCCAAAAGACTTGCTGTTGTTATTGCAGCAAAAGGGGGTTCCACAAAGTATTAATTCATGCTGTATGAATACTTGTGCACGCCCCACTTTTCAGTTTTCTATTTTTTGAAAAATAACAGAATCATATATCATTTCACTTTCACTTCACAGTTTGTTACTTGTGTGTGAACTTTCAGTAAAAAATTCAAAATAAAATCTTTATGTTTATGGTTGTAAACATGACAAAATGTCCAAAAGTTCAAGGTGTACAGTACTTTTGAGACGCGCTGTACAATAAAAAAAAGACAGAGGAGTAAAAGTTTTCAGATTTCTGTTAAATTGTATAAATTAGATATTTGAGAGGGATAGAGTACACAGCGATAGGTCCATTCCTGGTTGTAACTGGTGACGGGCCTTTCTGTGTGGGATTTTCCTTTAGCCTCCCGATGTCTGGAAATGTTTTTTCCCGGGTGCTTTGCTTTCTTCCCATCAACATAAAACATGCCTAAAGGATTATCCTTGCTGGGCTCTCCTGAGCATTATCTAGGATTCCAATCTTGAGGCTCACTAGTACTGATTGATTATTACTGCGACATTGAAGGATGAGTACAATTTCTAAGGTATGGTGTGTGACATTTATTCACGTAATTATTTATTTATTTATTTTCATAATAAGCCATAGCGGCTTGTCTGGTACTTATAAAACAGAATTAAGAATTGAAAAACTTCCAAGCTTTGGTAACTTAATACGTATTGATGATGGATGATTAGTGTATATACTTTATGTGTTGCATTTGAGCCTGTTGTGAGGCAAAGCTTTCATGCTGTGCTGTGTGCTCATCCAGTCTCTCCTGGTGTCTAATGGAACAAAGGACTTGAGTCGTGACTAATTGTTATCTATTTGTTTGTTAATGCCGCTCTTGTTTTCTGGTGCTGCGAACAGATGTGCCCGATGAGTTTTGTGGAGTGGCTGATACAGCATATTTGGTGGGATGAGCCCAATCAGTGTCACAATTACAAGTCCTTGAGTGCATCATCTGTTTCACAAAGAGGGAATTTAAGCATTTATTAGAAATATGTTGAAAATAGCACCAAAGTTTATGTTTCATCAGAGTTGAGTGGTACGTATGCATTTTGTTTCTTCACTCATCATGAGGAACTTGTGGGCAATAGTTAATATACCCACTTCCTGACCTTTTATCTAACCCTGAGTGGTGATGATAAAGGTCATGACCTATGATCCTTATCAGAAATGCCTCAGGTCAACACATGACAGAGGACTTCCCATACATACTGCAAAAGTAAGATCACGATTATACACATTATTTGATTTTCTCCTCACCATATTTGCTAGGGATGGTCCGATATGAACATTTTCTGCCGATATCGATATCCGATATTTGCCGATATTTATTTCGACATTAAAAATCAATAGAAAGGCTCACTCAAATGTTGTAAACTTTGCAAATTGTCGTTCCATTATTGGAATGTCTTATGCTTATGTCTGGGACTCACTGTCTCACACACTATGATGAAATAAACAATCCTTTTTATTAGAAAAATATTAAAAAGCCCAAATGCAATGTTGGAGTGAAATGTCATTTTGTTTTTGGCTAAATATTGACCTACTTATTATTATACTTTCACCCATGTCCTCTATTAATGGGAAACAGTGACACTGGGAATATGCTAGGCTACTATTAATTGTATTTTTTTATTAAAACATGTAGCTTACCATGTTGTTTAAGCTACATGTTTTAACTTTAAACAAATCTGATAAACTTCTCTGAGGACAGTACACACAGCTCTGTATGAAGCTTTGGAATTACAAAAAATAGCATCATGTCACTTTAACAGCACCTTATACTGAACTTATGAGGCCATAAGGTCAGTGTACTTATGGGTATTTGGATTTTCTTCATTTAAATGAAAATAAAAACATCGAAAAACAAGTCATTTTTCAATCATGGTTTGCAAATCAAAAAACGAAAAATTAAAAAACAGCCATCTTTCTTATATCCAAGTGAATGAAATGTTGTTTAAAAAAAAAAAGCTGAATTTCATGTTTGCATTGTATATTTAATAAACAAAAACAAATTAAGACGAAAACGAAAAACAACCCAATTTTCGTTTTATGTAACCGGAAGTTGTCATATTTGTGCGCCAAGAGCACCAAATATAAATGCCTCTTAAATGTGCAGTATAATATGAAAGTGCAGTTTGCGCAAAAACAGCGTAACATCCGCCTCGTGATTGGCAGCCTGCGGCTCGAAATGTGCCGCTGTTTTGGCACCTTTAGGCCATTCCTTTGATTAGTGGCAGGCAGACACTATAGATACTAATAGGAATTATGACATTAAAAAAAATCTTTGGCCGGAATCTGGGGTCTCCTTTGTGCACAGTGATGCAATGGTGTGAACCGAAAAGCACATGATTTTCTTGCCTATTCGCCAGTAAAGGGGAGGAACAAATTCACTTTCATATCAATTTTGCAAAGGTCTAATGAAAGGTGCAGGAGAGACACGAAAAAATATGTTTTGGATAGCTATAGCATAGATCTAATAAGTTTTACGCACAACTACTGTCTCTCTACGATAATGTCCTTCAGTAGATCAGTCTCTTTACTAACCGTCGATGATCTAAACCAGTGATCAACATCTCGCTTTAGCTCGGCCCTCAATCAAAACCGCGAGGGCTCCGTGCGCTCTGCGGCGCACTTGGTAACTTTTATGCACAGCCTCTCTTTGAGTGGTTCTGGCCAGATGCGTACGGCACATTCTACGCACAAAGGCCGGGCTTGTGCACTGTCCTCATTTTAGACTTCGCCGAACAGATTGACATCTTGGCTGAATGTGGAGGTGCAGTGGTCCTTACTGGCTGAGCCTGGGATAGAAGTGGCAGACACAGACATAACGTAAAGGCGGCTCTTGTGAACGCTCCGACCTGCTTCATTCCAAGGCCAATACTGGTGATGTAAGCTGTAAATCTGGGCTGACTTCAGTCTCGCACTGACAGCCTGCAGCCTACCTGCTGCTGATGGGAAGTTGACACCCTGCTCCCCACTAATTGCATCTGTTTTACAAGTGGCTCTGGTGCATCAAGACGCCGCATTGCCTTACGTGGCAAAGCTGCACCCTGGACAGTAAACAGGCTACAGACGCGGTGGCAAGGGTTATGTCTGCAGATAATGCAGCGGTCTGGAACTGTACTGGCCCGGGAGTCGCTGTAAACTTTGAGGACAGAAACCAGGGCTGCAAGAAAGAACTCCAAATTGTGCCAGTTTTGGAACATCTTTCTCTCTTTAATAAAACAGAGGCACTGCCATATGTGAAGACGCGCGCCAACAATGCGCCTTGCCAGTCAGCTTAGTCCGCATCTCGGCTGTGCGTAAGACATATTTTTTTCGTGTCTCTCCTGCACCTTTCATTAGACCTTTGCTAATTTGAGATGAAAGTGAATTTGTTCCTCCCCTTGATTGATGGATGACAGAGAAAATCATGCGCTCTGCATGTTAATCCTGAGTCAAAATAATATCCTTGGAGGCAGTTTAGTCCAGTTTGTAACAGCAGCAACTTGTGGTTCTGTATCTCTGTGGTGTCCAAGTGTCCGCTCCACTTTGTTTAAACTTAGTAAAAACATTTGGAGACGTGTGAATTTATGCTGGAGTTTCTTTATTTTTAGGAGCCACTGTTTATTTCAGATAATTTGAATAAACTGTTGCCCCATTCAGGTCAGTGCAGCCCGTCTACACTGCTGCATGCATTCAAGTGCGCTACGACATTACGGTGCAGTAAATAATTCAAAGAAAAAAAAAAAATCGGACGATATTTTCCCATATCGGACCAATACCGATATGTGAAAAAATGACAAATATCGGCCATCCCTAATATTTGTGGTATAGACAGAGCACAAGCACATGTCACACTGACAGACAAAGTGTTATACAAAATAATATACTGTACACTTCACTGGTACATTGGGAGAACCCCCTTGGGGTTGGGGCATTACTTCTCCCTTGGGAAGTAAAGTTCTCTTGTTGACCCAAAGATAGCTTTACAACTACCTTCACCTGGATGCTGAAGAAAATCCCGAATACTAGACGATGCAGCTAATTTAGTCAACAATATGCTTCTTGTCGTGACTAGAGAAGGGAGCTTTGGGCCGTTCATTCTTGGTCATTTCCCTTGTGTGGCCTGTTATTATGGCAACAGTGGCATCTCTTTGTTCCCTCAGTGAATGAGTCTGGAGTGGCCGTCCTGCAGATGACTGTGATTTGGTGTGAGAGCTCTGCCCTGTGGCTCACCACTCTTGTCAGGTCAGGTCACACAAGTCACCTGAAATGAGCAGGGCTGCTGAGGTTATGGCAGTAACGGACACACCTTACTGCGGTGTACAGTCACTGACACTATCTGCCCGGGTTCCAAATGTCTTTATTGTTTTTCCACATAAAGGGGACATAAAGCCTTTTTTCATCTTAAACTAGAGTTGCACAATATATCAAACAATCTAGATGCCACAATATTTGCGAATATGCGAAAAAATCATATAAAAATCAATAAGGTCTTCCATCCAACTGAAATCTAATCATATACAGTATATATATTAAAAAAGCATGATATTATACAAAATGTGCTCAAGTTCTGTTTTAATCATTATCTCTTATTTTAGTTCCATTTTAGCCTTGCCTGTTTTTTTTTGTTTTTTACATAATCTTAAGGGGGAAAAATTGCTTACATTAACTTTAAAGGGACTGTACAGAGTTTAAACATTTAAAAATAAGTATTTCCCTCCCCCTACATGTCCTAATTTGTAGAATGAGCCCAGACCTGTTCACCAAACTGTTACTTCGGGTCCGAATTGCCGTCATGCACGAGCTTAATATAGAAGCTTCAGTTACGTGTAAGACCTGATGTGGCAGCAGTAAGTATAAAATGACCAACTTGCATCTGGTCCCTTTAATGGATTGTAAATGGTTCCATAAATGATCACAGGAATATTGTTATCACAATAGTTAAGATAGGTATTGCAAATGTTGCTATTTTTTATCATATCGTGCAATCAACTGTGTTCACATCTTTTGTCTACCTATAATGTTTTGACAACAGTAGCAACAGTACAATTTGAATTACATCCACATTTAGGGATTTCCCTTTGCCATAGTTTTCCTTATTTCCATACAAGCTGAAGAAATGGCAGATCTCTTTTTGACTATCAACTACAGAAACATGGTGTATGCTGAAATGTAACACGTTATAGCCAAGCGTACCTTCCGGGAAATACAATTTAAATGCAACTCTAGCTCCTTGCTTTATCACACTCCCTAGCGATACTGTTAGGCTCATGTTTTTTCTGGGTTATACAGCACAAAGGCCCCATGTTATCTCATCGCAAAGGAAAACCTCATTTGTTTTTTGATATTTTGCATACTGTACCACAGGATTTATGTGCTTTTGTCTGACGGTGCGTCTTTTAAGAGAATTCTTTCACTGCATTACGTTCCCATAAAACTTCAGTTTGCACACTCTAAAGGGAGATTTACATGCTAATGCGGACTGTACATGCGCCATAGGAGTCTGCAGCGTCTGCCTCTGTGTGATTACTCATCAGGGTAACACTTCCTGTATGGCCACAAACTTGTAATTGGCCTGCTCGGTCTTCATTATATTTTACTCACAATATAAACAAGTCACTGTGGTTTTTCTGCTCATGAATTCAAGGTAAAACAGCATTTCCCAGAGAAATTAATTTCCGGTGCAAACCTATTCACTTATTGTCTTGCTGAAGCGGCTGAGATTGTGGATGTTTGAGCACACATCGAAGGCTGCAATAGAACAGACTTGTACTTTTAGTAATTCGAGCGGGTTAGATACCTCAGTTAAGCCTTTTACAAAATCATTTTCATTAGGTCGGATTGGGCAGGGTCCCAATAATGTTTGAATCAGAGGTCAAACATTATCTTTCTGTTTATAGAACAAAAAGTGTGCCATTATGTTTGAACTATGCATGGACAAATTAAGCTTTACTTAACCTTAACTATTGAATCTCCCATTTCATTATTTCCTCCAAAGCTACTGCTATTAAAAAGCTAACTAAAACTGTGGCGCAGTACACTTTTCCTACTCTTTACAAAGACATGTTTAAACAGAAACAGAAAGCAATAGGTAATTTCCTATAACAGCTTAGTCCTGAAAACTAATATTTTTTACATATAAAAAAAAAAAAACAAGACTCAGTTTACATTTTAAACAAGCACCTGATAGAAGATAGAATCACATACACATTTTGTACATCATAAATACCAAAGACTTTTCTTTATTTCAGAGTAGGCCTACATTATACAAATCAGTGGTTCTCAAGTGGTAAGTTCGGGACCCACATTGGGGACAAGCCAGCAACCAGATAAAAAAATCAATACAAAAAATCAACGTATTTCGATGTGATCTAAAGTACAAAGGAAAAAGAAAAAGGTAACACTTTATTTTACCCTTGATACATTGTACCTGCTATATTAAGTACAATGTAATGTGTTATGTAACAAAGTAGATATACACTCCTTTTGCATAGCATCAGCTGCTACAACCTTGTTTTTATTTACCATGTTGAAGTCCCTGT
This sequence comes from Neogobius melanostomus, assembly GCA_007210695.1. Classification (NCBI taxonomy): domain Eukaryota; kingdom Metazoa; phylum Chordata; class Actinopteri; order Gobiiformes; family Gobiidae; genus Neogobius; species Neogobius melanostomus. The sequence continues at coordinate 1,325,510 of VHKM01000221.1, read as the reverse complement.
CAAATAAATAAACAAGCAAACAGACAATTTACTTTTGTCCTGTATATTTATTACCAAAATCCAGAGTTTCTTCAAAGAAACTGATCTGCATGGATTTTAGGCAAAGGGACGACCTAGAATGAACAATGCTCCCATGACCAGTTAAGAACCACTGCCCTTCATACTGTAATAGCAACATTTGCTTTTTGTCTATGCTGACCATAAACTAACTATTTTGATTTTATTGCATTAATTGCGCAGCCCTAATTAATGCAATAAAATCAAAATAGTTTGAGCCCTAGTGAATGGCTCAAACGGACAGTCCACACTATAAAAGAAGCTCCTACTTTTATTTAACAGTAACACCACATCTGGACTGAACACAGCCTTTGGTTCTCAATATCTACGGGTGCATGTTCCCATTTTCCTCATGTGATTGAAGCCATGGAAACTAAACCTTAGCAGAAACTACATCCAGACATGAATCTCTGCTAGTTGCCTCATAGGCCACACATCCAAATTGCATTTTCCTCACACAACATGGGTGAGCATAACAACTTACTCCACACTGCTTTCAGTGTAGTGAATAAAGAATGCGTTTTGAAATGTAACTCCAATGTTACGTTCAAATGTCTATAATATAAAATAAAATAAACATGTTTTGTTTGTATGTCTGGGCATTATAGAAGGCTTGCTTTGATGCTCTGTGTGTTTGCTCTGTAGTGTGTCAGAGATAATGGCAGTAGACACAGGCTAATGTACGGTGCCATAAACATTAATAGATCCAATGGGAATACAGAGCAGATATGAAGCTTATAGGCCACTCAGATGGTATATTGCCTTTAATATGGAGCTGTTGACACTGCGCGGCACATGATCAGCAAAATAGTTGAGAGTAACAGCAGGAATACGGCAGGACTTTATTAGCGGGCCATTTGGAAATATGGATTTAGCTGCAGTGAAGTCCCATTGCTTGGCTGGAGATCATCCAATAAAGCATATTTTTTGGGATATTAGGGTGAGATTGTTTCATTGTGTTGATCATAAAATGTTATGGGATGTTTCAGGGTCTTCCCTGAAGAACTGGGGGCTTAACCTTAAAGCAGAACACATGTTTGTTCTAGTATTAAAATAGATAGTATGTAAGATTGCAGAATAAGGAGAAATAGACAGATTGAGCAGCGTTTGATCTCAATGTATGCAAACTGTTAGCCTGGTCAATGTATTTTTCCTATAGCCGTTAGTATTAGCCATCAAACATCGCAAATTATGAACGATTGAGATGTTTTCAGCTGTTGTCAACCCATCGACCACATTTAGGTCAAAGCCTTATTAGAAATCATTAATCAATGTCACCTTTTGAGATTTTACTTCAGATACAAAATGGCATATAAATGTGCTCTCAAATTCAGTCAAGTTTCTGCTTTTTGTGGGGTCAGATAAACATCCAGTGGCCACTAAACATCATCTTACAAGATGTTAATGATAACAAAACCACAGAAATTATATAAATGCAATGAAACAGTCATAACGTACCTCGCCATACATAGTATTGAACCTGGCATCCCTATTCATTTGTACAGGGATAGAAGTTGAATGCTCTATTTTAACGGATTCTGGAACAGGCTCAGATAGCTAAAAGCATCTCTTTGGCATCGCCATGACTTCATTGATGACTACAGTAGGAGTCATTTTTCAAAGTCCTATTTTGCAAAATGAAGAGAGACACACATAATTGTAGTAAATGATCCCTACATACAGTATACAGTAGATGATGTGCAGTAGATGACATTGTTTGCAGTGCCGCTGTCATGTGCACGCCCTGAGTAGTGCGCTAGGGAGAAAGAGAGAAAGCAGCAGTACACGCGATAGTGTCAGACAGAGTCTAGTGCTGCACAGACCAAGCAGAACCAAAGCCGGTCCGGGGACGTAACAAGGCAGGCTGAGCTAGGCCCGAGAATCTAAACTCCACAGGGGAGTTCTATAAGGTTGTACAGTAGGTAAATACAGTGACTTTAAGTGACTCTGTAATAAAATGAATAAGATCGAGTCTTCCCCGCCACTATGGCTAGTCAGAAAGACAGCCACCTGGAGTCAAGTTTGGACATGAACCATATCAGTAGAAGCCATATTTCTTGGTATTTAATATTTGAAAAGAAAATCTGATAAAAAATGTAGCTAGATATGTGGAATAATAACGATCTTGATTTCATAAATTTGTGTTAATGTAAGATTATGGCATCAATTTGTAGCACTGCTAAATTATATTACAAACAACAACCAACAATGACTAATATATGCATTAGTCCCATATTGTGATGGTGTTGTGCTTGGCTGCTTCAAAAAGGACACCGTGTAGGTCATAATAAAAATAGTTATGATAATGTTTGATGTAGTCCGGATTATGGCACTTGCCTGGCCCCCATTAATCATCATGTCACAGAGAGTTCAGGGCGAGGGGGGGTGTTCGCACTGGGGTGTGCTGCAGAGGGCCCAATGACAGTTTGGTGAAGGTGATGCATGCAGAACTACCCACCCATGGAGGAGAGACCCCCTCATTTTCCCCCCAATATCACACTAGCTCTGGCTGCCTGGCGCACTGCCTGTCACCTCCTCTCTGGTACAAGCCACACTTTCAGCGTTGTGTTTACCCCCTGGAGTTTACCCCCTGAGTCTCCCTGCCACAACCACAGAAGTGTGAAAGCTCGTGTGCCTGGAAAAGATGAGCATTTTAGGCATAATGATATTGGCTAAAATCTTTCAGAAAGATTAGTGAAAGAACATTTTCCTAAACATTTATGAGGACAACTGCAATGCTGACACACAGGCTGCCCTTTTAATCGGCAGAAATACATTAAGCCCTGTTGTATTGAAAATTAAAAGCTGAACAAATATTATTCATATTTGTTATGATTTAGGAATTAGTAGATGAGAAATGGATATCACAATTGCTAGGGCAGCATAAAAAAAACAAGATCTGACATTCACCTAAAATCGATCAAAATAAACAAATTAGATTATATAAGATCTCCCATGGTGCATTATATGGAAAAATAGTCAGCTGGATTTAGTGGTAGAGAATGGCATCCAATTATTGTTAGATAGACATATTATTGCTGTGTTAGTGAAACACTGTGATGATAATAACTATATTTAATAGAATGTCGTTTGACCTCTCTGCACAGGTACCGCAAAATCATTATGTTTATCTTATTCATAACTGGCAATAAATACTGTAAAATGTGACTCATGATTGAATTTTGAATCAGAGATTGACCTTGAATTGGACATTCAGCCTCCAGCTCATGCACTTAAATGATATTTTCCCAAAAAAACATTTTGGAATAAATAAGATTCAGAAGGTTACATCTTCTGGCCTTGCGCGATTATTTGTGGTAAGTTGTTTACTCAGTCGTCTTTACCTTAATTGCTCTCATTTCTTCCCATCTCATCAGACCTGCCGCCTTTTCGAGATTAGCGACTAATGTGATCTGACAGTAAATGTCACTGTAGGGGCTCTGTGCTGTATCTCTACAGCAAAACTGCTTTCATGTTCTAAAGTCAGTCGCAGGGATTACATGCTCTGTAATGGGATGAGAAACACCCTGGAATGAGCATTTTCAAACTCATTACATACTAAAAATATATGGTCATCAAACTCTTCTAAAAGAAGTTGGAGCTCAGTGAATAATCTCATTAAACATGTCATTCACAACATTTCAGGTGCTGGAACTGAGATAACCATAGCTTTAAGAAATAATAGACACTCTTGGTTTGACTGCAGAAACACGTGTAAAAATTGGGGCCAGGAAAAATAAAGATTTGGGCTCTAATGATTGGGAACATGAACACAAGCAGTGCATTATAGGACATATTCTGAACTCGAAATCTGAACACATCCTGTGAAGTGTATCTCTATCATGCAATAAGAAAGCCATATCAGAAACTGGGTTGTAAAAGTGGCAAATCATGTCTAAAAGCAAAACGTGTGTGGAGCATGACTGTTTGCGATGTAATTACTTAGCCCTCCTGACAGGTGAGGACAAAGAAGTTTTTTTCTTTTCTTTGGTAAAGTAAATTAAATAGCCCAGTATGTAGTCTGCTTGGATAAGACTTTGTGATGTGTGGGCTCCTGATAAGAACTGAGAACAGCAGTGGTCATCCCGGTTCCATAGCCCGAGGATAATTGGTTTTAGGAAAACATCTTTTCAAACGCTCAAAGGTTGGATCCCGGTGTGTTCTCTCTTTGATCTGTCGCTGTGAAGTTTCCTGCTGTTATTATGTCTTCTTGAATAAGGCCTTCTGGTTGGACATACGTGTTGTGTGTTTGTGTGTTGTTGCATTGCTGAAGGGCACAAGAAGGAAGACGTAGTGCTCAAAATCAAAATGTACCAGGTCAGATATTACTACAGACAGAATGATCACTACTTTCATTATCATGCTACTGTTACAGACTATACAAATACTGCTAATAAGGGTTTTATTAAAAGGCATCTACCCCTAACGTTATTATTTTTGTCTAAATTATAATTCATACAGTTTATTTGTTCAAATGGCCTTTCTATTTTGTATTTCTATAGGCTCTATGCACGTGAAGGATTAGCGATGTCTTGCACAAATCAACGAATAGTTCAAGAAAACATCATAGACAGTGAGATACTAATGTGAGTCACTGGCTAGGTTTTAAAGACATTACGTTGGATGTGAATTCTTGACACTAGGAAACATGTTTTTTCAGAGCTAACGGCTAGTATCAAAAAACACCACCACAAAGTACTAAAAGTATTTATACTAAAGACTGAGGGGCTCGTTCAAAATCTTGTTGCTATTTAAATTTGTATTTAGTGTTAGCCGTTAGCTTCAAGACAAACCACTTCCTGTGATAAGCACGGATGTTTCCTCTTTGCTCCTGACGTGATGTTTTTAACATGATGCTAGAGACTGTCCACCACTTTCCACTTTCTCCACTTTTTCTACCTTTCATCTGCCTTTTTCCCTCTTTACTCGTGCGGACACTTGTCTCCGCTGGATATGACTGCATATCTCCCTGCCACAAGAATGAAAAGTTCAATGTGAAACTCTTTCAGATTTTGATATGATACATTAGTCATTATTTGATAGATTTACCTGACAATTACGCTTATGTTATTTAATTTATATCTGGAACAGCAGTCCATGGCTCCTGCTCCCCAGTTAAAGCCTTTAGGCCTGGATCAGCACAACTGTGAGTTTGTTATTAATTCATTATTTTATTCCAAAAGCACCGCGACCGGGCGGCTCACCGGGAAACGTCCCGACTTTCCCGATTACCCAGCATGCCTCTGGCCTATTGTCCCGTACAGAAACGTTTTTCTCTACATTTGACCCATCCTTCCACCAGTGTCTCAGGGTAGTGTAAGCGCCCAGGGTTGCATCTTCAGATCTTGAGTCATGACCTTGGTCAGGAGCCCCGAGCTGGATGTGTTCACCTATTGTGCATGTTTCGGATTGATGGGGGAAACCGGAGTGCGGAGGAAACCTACCCAAAGATGAAAAGCTCCACACATGACCCATAGTATTCAACTCAGTGGTACATTAATGTATACATCATGCGCGTATATTACCTGCCTTCCAGAATTGTACTTTGTAAATGCCTATATGATAAGTAAAGTAATATTTCGACTAACACTGCTCCAGATTGTGTGTGGGAGTGACATGAAGGGCTGGTACCCCAGGGAGTTGCCTCAGCGCGTTCCTCTGATGCGATTGTCAGCTCCAATTTAACCTCGGAGCCTCACCTTGTATCTATCAGAGCTTTGAATTCAATCCGTTATTTATATTACTATGATTAAAGTATTTCTGCAGCCTTTTGTCCTTCCTCCCTGTTGTCTCTTCCTGCTTTGCCAGTCATCTTTTAAACACCTGCTTTGAAGAGACAGAGCAGTGGTGTGGAAAAGCCCAGCAGAAGCCTTGAAGGGCCGTGGATCACACAGTCTAATATTTAGGCATTATTGCAGCGGAAGACATCTTTTCATAGATGGCAATTTCTGCTCCTGTCAGGAAGCATCTCAAGGTGCAGGGGAATCAGATTAGGCAGTCCGAGATATAGAAGCACAATCACCATATCACACTAACTGGCTACTTTTGTAACATTAAAGCAGAACTAGGTAACTCATGCCCCTAGAGGCCATAAGTGCCACTGCAGGTGTCGTAGTATGTTGCGTTGGTTTTTACTCACTAATTGTCCGTGAGAGTAAATACTACGCTGACAGAAAAGACAAAGGGAGAGAGGGATATTGTACTGTACATTGTGCCACAACTCAATGACACAATGGAGATGATTTTTTTTCACTCGAACTTGGCTGTAAATACTGCTAAAGTGGCGCTAGCCCGCAGTTAGCTTTGCCCCGTTTGCCTGTTAGCTTTTTCTTCATGATTCTATTAGTGTGTATCTATTAGTGTGTACCCTAATGTATATACACTACTGTAAGTAAATCAAAGGATAAGATGTTATGGCATCAGCACCCTCTCACCCAATCACGACAAGCTGACTCAAAATACATGTGTAATGAAAACATGTATACATAATGAAAACATTTGAAATATTAACATGAATTCAAGTGTCTTTATTTTGCCGCCCACATGAGAAACACTTTACAGCACAGTAATAATATGGTTATGGAATAGCAAGGTATAACAAGGGATAAGACATTTTGCAATCCTGTCACCGTATTATTACCAAGAAAAAGGCTACTAACAGTGTTTCCTGATGTCTGACTTCATTGAGGGCACTTATTAGGTCATATTACTGTGAAATAAATAGGTGTGTGTGCCTTGCTATTTACATCTTCTTACCATGCGTTGCCAAAGGAAAGATAAACACACATTTTACACTAGTTTACAAAGGAAATACCATCGTAAACATAGGTCACCAAGGAGTTAACTGTAACAAGTAAAAACAAACTCTCTTTAGGTGCTGCACACGTGACACAGTGCATCCAATAGTGACACTATCGGGAGCACATTTCTTTGGTAACATTGTCACACTGGCATTTTGGCTTCGGTGGTCCTACTTGATGTACACATTCTAGCGTAGATGTAAAATATGAGTGAGCAAAAAGCCTATCTGGCAGTGGAATATGCTCTGGGAGATAAGTGGTGAAACTTTGACAGTTTTTGCGGCTAATAAAATGTCTCGAGGGGGGAATTTGAGATTTAATCAGCCTTTACAGCAGCACTGAACACATGCAGATGAGGATGGCGACGTGGAGTACTTTCTCCAACATGACAAAACTGAAGTGGTGCCATAGAAACACTTTGTAAATCTGTTAGTAAACACTTAAGAGGGATGCTGGGAAGAGAGCAGTTAGCAGAAGGCTGGTTTGCGGCACCTTTGCTCTCATTATTATGTGCTAAATGCTGACAAATAGAAACCGTGAAAGAGAACATTATGCATAGAAAACTATTTTTGTGGTTCCAGTTTTTGAATCCTAGATAATTGGCTGGGTTTTTTCTTTTGGTGTATTGCGTGCTGTCATCTTGCTGCTTTTGTATTATAAATATCTGCCATGGAGAGCTGCAAAAAAAAAAAGACTTCTGTAAAGATGTGGAGGACATTCACATTGTGCTCCTATCGCCACGCAGAACGATTTATCTGCATTTCCCTGTGGGTGATGAGGAGCCGTGGATCCGTCCTTGGAAGTGTACTATAGGTGAGATTCAGCGGACAGGCAGAGAGTCAGACAGATGCCCTGAGCTCACCACAGATCATTAATGCATGAGGGAGATGGAGATGGGCAGTATCCTGTTCCACTGGAGAAAAGGTCACAGTCAGTGGAGAGCACTGGAGACTGCACAAGAAGGACTACATGCTTCACACTTCATGGAGATGCAAATAAATGAAAGGAACTCGAGCGAAAACAGAGGAGGTTGGAGAGAGTCCCGGCTGTGGCCACGCCAAAGCATTTTCATTCATTTTCATTCAACTCACTGGTAGCTGTACGTACATCTCCCCTGCTTTCAGTGTTTTACAACCTTTATGATTATTACAAAAAACCCATCACTGTGTTTCCACTGAAAATGGGTGAAGACAGCTCAGTTGTTCCCTTAGCCGTGACTGTATACACATTTTTAAGAGTTCTGACGGATTGTATTTTGTAATTAAATGTGTTTGCTGTCCTCTTGGAAAAGTGTGGTGCAAAAGTTGGGTACTAGATGTGCTCAACTACCTCCAGTGGGACTGAAACTGGGTGTGTGACTAACAACGATATGACAAAAATTCCCAGAGGTTTTGTCAACTGAAAAAAAACAAATAAATAAATAAAATTAAATAAAATGAAAGGAGAGACTAAAACATCTAAGCTCCCAAAGACAGAGTTTAAAAAGTCTGATATTTAAAACAAATGCCTACGGAACAAGTTTAGTCTTTTGTCCATATGGGAGAAGGGCCCACATTAAAATTAATGTAAAGTTGTCAAAATGAAAACTGTTCAAATATTTTTTTTCTGGTTGAATAAAGGATATGGCAATAGGATGGTTTGACAGAGTCCACCACACATCGTAGCATTTGCCTATGAATCAAAGCATTTACATATTAACACATTGTCTCTGCTAACCAGCTCTGCAGATCTCCATTGACATCCATATGGCATGCCTTCGTAAACGCCAGTGGCGTGCTGGGACCTCATTTGGCCAAGGAATTTAGAGCAGACCGGCCCACTTTTCTGTGGGTTTATAGCTCAGTGATAGCGCGCTAGTCTCTGGTGCAGGAGGTCCCCAGTTCAAGTATGGCTTCGACACTTTTCTAACGCTTTCTCTTTTTACATGGGCCGCTGCACACATGGTCTGAGCCTGATACAACTCCACAATCAGCACCAAGTTATGAAGATAAAAATATTTATTTGTCCACTTTTCTACCTTTCACTGGCTTTTTCTCTCTTTACTCGCGCGGACACTTGTCTCAGCTGGATTGGACTGCACCAACTTCAACTAAAGCGGAGGGGTGTTCCACTTAAACACCCCTCTGAGTTAGTTCAACGTCAAATGGTATCTCCCCGCCACATGGATGAAAAGTTAATTGCGAAAATCTTTTCTGATTTTGACACATTTCCCCCTCGTGGGGGCGGCCCAGCCCGGCCCGGCCCTAAACAGTGCCGCGGCTCACCGGGAAACCTCCCGACTCTCCCTATGGCCAGCATGCCTCTGGTAAACGCATATTCTCTTAGGATGTGATTGATTTCTTTCTTTAAGTAATTCTATACAGTCGCGTTTGCATGTCATATAAACGAGTCCAGTCGATACAGATGGTCCGTGCTCTGACGCAGCTGACCTCAAGAGCCAGTTCTCACACTTTATATTCACACTGTTCTACATACACGTGAATTGATCTGATGCAGTGATGCCTTCAGAAAAACTGGCACATCTTGGGAAAAAAGCATTTTGCTCACATTAAACTTGTGGTGTTGGTTTGCATTGTCAAGTTTAAGCCGCTCAAGGTATCGGAGTGACAGCTCGACAGGACTTGCTAACTATGGAGGTAACACAAATACATGTGATATGCTCCTTTGGCAAAATACATACGCGTATAACTTGCTTGAAAAATGAACCCTCCAACTGAATCCTCCCACAACGCAAGCTACAGTGACATCTGTGTTTAAGATAGCAGGTTGGAATCAATGCCCAAACGAGTATCAGGAGGTTACATTAGACGTTTTCCAACAATGTGAAAACAAGCAATAGTTGAATGTTTTTTCCTAATTTATTTGTTTAAGTTTATTGGATGCTCCTTCCTACAACAATATGTTATACTGCGATTATGGATGCACCGATCCGATACTGGTATGGGATATGGGAGCCGATACTTAAAAAATACGATATTGAGTATTAGCTACAAATATCCAATACTCAACCGATACCAGTTTTGGCTCTCACCACTTTAAAAACACAACTTTCACCGACGAAATCTAAGTGAATATGGGCGTATATCATTTTGAAGGGTACAACCTGGGAAATTCAATCGCTGAGCTAGTTTTAACCTCTGCAAAGTAAAAAAATGCCACGGTTAGCAACAGCATGCTAAAGCTAGCGGCCGTATGCTAATGCTAGCAGCAACTAATCAAGGCTGTTACAGAAAAACTAGAACAATACTAAAAAAGCTAAAAATAACCACTGCTGGATGCCAGTGTTTGTATTTAGTTTATGATGCTGTTAAAGATAACTGATATAATATTTGTAATGCACAGTGTATGATCAGATCATTTATGTGAGTTGTTTATTTATAAGCTGTCCAAGGGGTGTCAAAATCCACTATCCTTGTTAAATGTTTCATTAGTTATTAATACATATAATGATAATTGGATCTGTAACATGATAAGAAATTTACTGATCTCACATGAAATAGAGGACCATTCACTTTTCCTCAGAGAAGACACTTTAAGAAGTCTCTTGGTATCGGTTAATATCGATATCAGCAGATACTCAACCCAGCATCGTATCGGTATTGGAAGCAAAAAAGCTGGATCGGTGCATCTCCGACTGCGATGACGTGTTTCTTCCTGCTTCTGCTGCGGAAACATCTTCTCGCAAATGCACCCATTCTAAATTTTTCCCACTCAGGCTGGTTTAATTCAGGAAAGATTGACGTTTTAAGCTGTTTGTCTTGTTAGTGCGTGCATTCCATATGAGACGGAGGAATCTACTCTGCTCAAGCGTGACTGCCAAAATGATTGTTGTGGCTGGGAGGTCGCAGTGTTGTGGCTAGCCATGCCAGTCTCTCCGCAACCTGGGCCAGTGTGTCCCAACAGGGGCCATGGCTGCCTCTCGGATGAAGGATCGGCGAGGGAGGGGGCTTATAGACACTTGCTCCTCATTGCCCCTCCATTATATGTGCTTGACCTATTTCAGCAGCAGAGAATCAGGGAGGGGGCCCAAGCCAAATCACAGGCTGACAGAACTGAAGTCCCCCGGCGCGTGAAGCAGGGAGTGGGATTCCCTAATGCAGTAACCAAACACAAATAGAAAACCCAGGCTGAATCTGTTGAGTGTTTTTCTATTAACACGTCCGTGACTGGTACGGGTGGGTGTGGACTGATTCTGAATTCTTCTTTGTCTTGGGCTGAGACATTAGTATGCACTGGAAATAAGAGAAAATACGCAAACCTTCAGTATTTCACAGGTTAAATCTGGACAGTGACAACGTGTGATCAAAAAATTTGAATTTTCCAAAACACCTTGGGATGATTTGCCAAGCGTTTGCTCATGTGCAAAACGAGTAGCACGTGACAAAGTGGATCAGCAGCAGAGTCATTTGCGAATTTCTCTTAAGAACATTTTACATTTGGGTCCCTATTCTAATATAGCACGCAATTGTAAATGGTAAATCAGTTGCAACATGCTGTTTCCCTGCTGCTATTTAGCACCTGTCTTGATACATTGTTTGAATCATACAGTACCTCTTCCATGAATTGTATTGTTGAGTTATTAGATGCTACTCACACTTGAACATATTTCACATGCACAGAATAAGTATTATAGCCTTTCCTCGAATTAAAGGTAGGTACTTATGCTCAGTATAAGCTAATATTGTGGGTTGAGGGAAATTTGGGTCAACCTCACAATAGGGCATCCTGAAATAGGACAGTGAATGGGTGTGAAATGCGGGGAATCAGTCAAAATGCTGCTGATGAGGTTGTAGATCAAAGCCTGTCTCCGTGTAACCCCATTTGGCACTGTTTGAGCATCTATTTTCATTCGATAGTTTTTTGTTTTTTTTAATCAAGGATTTTTGGGAAGAAGTTTGCGTGTTTGAGTATAATTACTATACCTTAGGAACCTGGTAATAGGAAGAACTTGAAATTGCACAATAAAAACAAAACAATGGTGGAAGTTATAGCTTCAGCAACAGTTCAAATCTATCCCCTGCAGTATTTGTGTGTAGAGTGCACTTATTCTGGTTGCCTTGCTCTATTTAAAGGCTTGTGTTGACAATACATCGAACTAAGTTGGGAAAATGTTCATGTTCATAGTTGATGATTGCTTGTCTCTCCATGCAATACACATGTCTGAAGATTGTGAGATATTTTGTCTTCATAAATCTCTAAACATAATCCCAGATCCATCACAATTTACATACAGTACATGCCTCTATTGGTCTGGTTTATCTATTTTGCCTGATTGCCTGTTTGTTGAGGACATTACTTAGTTGCAGCCGTTGCGTGTTGTTTACTGTGACCACTGTAAAATATGGATTTTAATGCTATTAATGTTGCAGCCCTGTGTTGGTCCACTTACTGTTTTGTGCGCATTGGACACAGCTACACAACAGCCAGAGTGGCTGATAATAGTAATATTCTATGCTTCTATACGTGACAAAACCTGGAAGGATATAGGGGGAAATTATAGGATGCTAACATACTGCATCCAATAAGACTAAACATATGAGAATGTGCAGAAATAGCTTTGATGTCCACTTTCATCAGTTTTTATTATACAATAAAGGAGCAGAACTATTACTGCGTTTGTCAGTGGGGGTCAGCCTCAACGGCCTATTTTCCTTTTATGCTGCTATTGTGTATGTGAGCTCAGTTCGGGGAGTTGGATATAACTAAGCAATAGCTGCAGGGCCCAGAAAGATGCAATTGATCATTCTGTGCTAGATATGGTGTAGTGTACAATGTTGGAGCCAATGAGAATATGATCCCCTATCCAAAGTATAATAGCAGCCATGTTTTTATGCCCCTGTAAGCTGATAGTACAGGGGAAGGAAACACTGTAAAATGGGTCGCGACAACAGCTATTTGTACTGCGCCTTCGATACAACAAGCAAGATACTGTCTGTCCTTCCTGTACAGAATGTGCAGAACTTTAGTGCAGAATTTTAGAGCCGTATTTCCTTTCCTTTATTACTTTCAGTAGAAGATTGTAGATTTTGTAGTTTATTTTGTTGTTTGTTAACATACAAGTGAACGAGTAGCACCTTTTACATAGCATCTATACCCGGCCTCTCCTTTTTGACGTCGTTTTCCAAGTGAAATAACCACCATCTTGCATTTTTCTCCAGAAACGCTTCAAACCATTTCCATTTGCGGTGTAAGCCCGGTAAAGCCTGGCTACCCTTGAATAAACAGACAGGAAATTACAATGGAGCTATTGAAATACAAGAGAGAAAATTTCCAAGCTGCCACAACAGTGAGAGACAGTCAAACATGTTGCAGTTCCCACAAAACTGCTGTGCGGACGAGCTCATGGAGCTACCTCAGCAAATATCCTGTCTGTCTCTGTGTGTGGGTATATCCTGATAAAAGCTAATTTACCGCATACAGGGTAATTTAATCTGGGCTACAACTTGCTAAATATGTTGTTAGAGCCAATACGCTTTATGGCTTTATGGTTGACCACTGCTCCTGATAGGCCGTCAGGAGTACGGCTGGGTACTGTTACTTTTTTTCCGATACCTTGCTTTTTGATACCGATACCTGAACAATATTTCTTTCGATACTAAAGATCACTAAAGATATTTTTTTTTAATACTTTGATTTTTTTGATACCAGTGATACCTAAACTCTTTTTTCCCGATACCATACTGGTATTGTTTAACGGTGCCCAGCCCTAGTCGTGAGGCACTGGTTGAAGGCAGAGGATACATTTCCCTCCTCCCTAAAGTCCACAAATGGGTTGTTTTCAGGTTCTAGAATGTGATGATGTCACCGGACCCAGTGGGGGGCAGGAGCCAGTTTTTCCTATTAACTGCATTACACTTTCACAAGTCGTATCTGAAAAGAAAATGTATGAATTACAAAAATATCAGTCACTGTGTCCATGATCTCTCTGGACAAGACCAAAAAGTCCTCAAAACAAAATAATGTTACCTCTATATAATATTATAGGGCTTAAGAATGCTGTGATGTCACCTGAAACCCCGCAATATACAAATACAAATACGTTATTTCATATTTGTGCCCATTGCATTGTTGTTCCACCTTTACAATTGTTAAGAATTTGTTTTCATACCCGTCAATGTATTCATTTTTTACTATGTTGAAATCTAATACTGGAAGAGAAAATAATAATATGTAAGCAATATAGATGCTGTATCTTTCTTTATCATTGGCAATGAATGGAAATAAGTTAACGTAATATTTAGGTCATTCTCAAAATAGAAATAAACTTGAATGTACTATCAGACACCTGTAAATACATAAAGAGGCCTAAAAACTTTGTGAACCCAATTCATACTAACAAGCTTAATTTTAGGTTAGCACATTCAAAAGATCATCTGTTTCGAGGCAAGATCAACTGTCAGTGTTTGTGCGCAGTCTGCTGAGAAAGTTGGCACTCACTCCTCTGCCAGCCTTCAGCCGCTCTGATTGCTTATGGCAACTCAGTACTTACAAACTTAAATGGGCCAAGCGAGATTGATTTGTATGTGCACATTTTCTGCTTGCAACAAAATGTAACTCAACACCACGTCACGTTGTGAACCTCATTTAATGCTCTTTTCGCGGTGTGAGTGAAGAATTAGCATGTCGTACAGTACATTGGCAGCTTGTGTAACAGCATTACGATGTTAACAGCATTACAGCCATATTTAACACTTAGGCTGTTAGGCTCAAAAGCAGAATAAATAAGTGGAAAAGCGGATAGACTTGCCCTGTGTGTATTGGAATGACTCTATGTGTATGGAAGCATGTCAAAGCCTCAGGCCCAGCCATGTCTATTAGCTGCCTATTGCGGTTCTAGTCTTGTTTTTATTATGGGCAACACAACGTGGTGTGTTCATGTGTGCACTCTCTAATATATCACCTCCTGCCCTGCCTTTTCTGATCCAGAGGCTAAGATTTATGATTGTGCATTACGTGTGCCATGTCACATTAATTCAGCCATCACACACCGACACATGTACACAGCTGATACATACTTCACCCACACAGCTCCTGCCGTCTCACACCACATACTATTAAAGACTGACTTTGCTCCAATGCACTTAATCTCCATTCTGACATATCATGGCTCTTGTATGAATCTGTTTCGTATGGTCACACCCCACAGTGTCTTATAAATTCTACAATTAATTGGGTAGACACATTAATTTATCAAAATGTGCAGGGTCATGTATAGCTTATATAAGAGAGTATTGAAAGACTAGCATTTGACTTAATGTTCGACCTTTTTTTCTTTTTCTTTATTGAAGGTAGCAGTTGTGCAGTGGGCAGTCAGGGATTAATTATTTGGACAAGTACATGTCAAATTATATATTTGGCATATTGTAAATTACATGAAGGAGAAAATAGTAAATTCATCAAAGCCCAAAAATTAATATAATTTGTTGTGTGTACAATATTTGCACACCAACACCTGAACCTATAATTCTTACTGGGTACTTTCCAAGCATACATTAATTGGCCAATATTTTGTGTTACAAGTAACATTATACAGAGAGGATTACAAGGGTAAAATATATACAAAGTGCAAAGAAAGGCCTCGTTCGGCCGGGGATTGACCTGGTACCTTCTGTGTGCAGTGCCAATATCAGTGCAATGGTTTGGGAGGAACCATGCTAGTATCACAGACTTTGTCCCTCTCGAGAAAGTTATTAGTTATTATGTATTCTCTGTGAAAATGTGCTCATAAAAGTGTTCTACATAATGTTAATATCGGAAGCATGATGTGAAGAATCTTCTAATAATTATATAAGAAAAGATTGGAACATAAAGTGTCATAATCCCATAATCTGGTGTTATTACTGATTCATCCACATGATTGACAGCATAGAGGGGGCAAGATTTAGGAGAGGAGGTGTGTATGAGCGCCATGTTGTATCTCCGGAGGATACCAGGCAGCAAGGTTTGGTGACAGGTGCTGAGCTGTACCTCCAGGGAATACTGTCTACCACATCCTCAGACACTCCAGCCTGTAGTGTCCTTCAGATGGAGAGCTGAGAGAGAAGTGCTAGCGCTTCAGGGTATGTGTGTGTGTGTGTGTGTGTGTGTGTGGTGTGTGAGGGGGGGGGGGGACGCCTCTGCTTAATGCCAGGCTGACATGGAGGATGTCCCTGGATAATTACTCTTGATCGGGAGTGAGTTAGTCATTAGTATATACTTTATACTTGATTAGCATAGGTTATTTAAAGCCTGATGAAAATTAACCTCTGGTGATAATTTGTGTTTTTTCTTTTAGTGCACTGGAGCAGACATTTGTATATAGCTGTATGTATTTGGATTCATAAAGTTGCATCTCTTGGGTATTCAGTAATGTCAATAGTAAATGTGAAAAAGTCTCCCCTTTTTGTTATATAAGGCAACCGTTATGGTTAACTTTTCTTGTGTACACAAATGTAACATACATTTTATATACTAAAATGTAAGATACAGCATTCCTTTCTGAAGCTATTGCCTGTTATTGTCCTCAGTGTTTTTTATTTTGTCCTTTGGCCTGTAGCTGGTGGCACAATGGTGCCCACTGCTCTGAGCCAATTAGACAAAGGCGAGTTTGCATCAAGCTAGTGGGCACAGCAAGGGGTCAGAGTATACGCCCCATCTTCCCCTGACAAGATGAGCTTTTCCTCCACAGGCCAGCACCTAACATGAGGCAGTGTTGATGGCGCTGTCTGCATATGGGCACCCACGGGTGTGACATGTGACAGGAAAAAAGGCGTGCCAGAATGGAGCTGTCGTTAAGGCCAAAAATGAAGTCAAGCCAGGATTTTTGTAGTTAATGCATCAGTGGATTAGTGTTCATTGGTGTGTATTTGGACTTACCCAAGTGTGACATATTCATATTGACACCTGTCATTGGAGACATGAGGCATGAAGACAACACAGCATCAAGTTAATTGGACTTTTTGGACATCTATTTGTACCTATTCGGGCACTGATTGTCAAGACCCCCTACTTTTTTGCTAACATTTTCCAAAAAGGCTATGTCGGCCACACCTCTCTGTGCCGTAAATTAGTCCTGTGTGGAGACATGGTGCATGCTGGGTAATTTGGACAATGGGGCGTTTGACAGCTCACCCATCAGAGCTATAACGCCCCAGGGAGTCGCTACTCCTCCTGAGCTTTCCATCTCTCTCTCTTCCCTTGGCGCTGATGGAGTGGTTCTCTAAGTAGCAGCATCATTCTCCAATCAAGCACCAAACTAGCTTTTTATCAAGGAGACCGCGGACAAGCAAAGGACAGAGACGATGTAGAGGGAAGGAAGAACATGCTTTGCTGATGTTATTGTGGCGTTAAGGTTTCATAACAAAAAGAATGCGTCAAACTCCGGTAACAAGGCTATTAATGCAGTGCAAAAACTGAAAATGTCTTTCAGACAATTCAAACCTTTTTATGAATTCACAGAGGAGCAGTAATGAAGAAGTGTTCTCACCTCAGCAACACTTATTATCACTTGGGGTCATTACTCTCAGTTTAATTAAAAAATGCAAATTCTGATGCAGAGTGCCAAAAAGAAAGAGTCCCAAATTATACTTTTCATACTTTTTTTTTGTTTAACCTCATATATTTGTTGACAGTACAGATTTTTAATTGGTAGAACATTCCCAAGCTGTAATGTACTATGATACTTTTTACTAATAAACCAAAAGTAATGAATTGTTGACAAAGTAAACCAAAGACTTACTGTATTAATCGATGAGCAATTAACATATTTAAATTAAGAGGGTTACTCTACTTTTGTTGACACAAATAGTTCAAAATGTAAGAATTGGCCACAGTATTGTGACCTTGTCTTTCCTGGCACCATGATGTGCTGGACATGGAGTGGCCAGGGCTTAGCATGACCCTGGCAACCACCAGCTGCCTCCTGCGAGCGCCCAGTCTCAAAGCTGCCAATGAAGGTCAGCCTAGAAGTACCTTCAACTATGAAATACTGTTTATGTATGAGGCAGTTATAGAGCTTGTATTTGAGTAGTAAAGTCAAATCTCTGTTGATATAATATGTTTCCCTTCAGACTTATTTCAGTCACTGCTAAATATGTGTTTCATGTATGCCATTTTTGTGGTATACCTATGTGGGCATTTATTTATTTATTTATTTATTTCAGCTGCACTTCACTTTACTGCACAGTAGTAGCATGGTAAAATAGAAACAGTCTTCATCCATGGTTAGGATTAATCATTTTAAATACCAAGTAGTTACACTTTTAGCTATTGTGCTTCTTTCTTTCTTTCTTTCTTTCTTTCTTTCTTTCTTTCTTTCTCTTTCCCCCATTTGGTCTTGTGACTTTGTTTTGCAGGGTTATCCCATGGTACTTCTGGTAAAATCACTTAACTTAACCCTATCAGCCTAGAAGTCAGAGCTTCAAAGACTCCAGTAGTTTGTTTAGTCCCGCAGGGTTAGCTGTTTGTTTGTGTAGGATTCCCTTGAGATGAAACATGAGTGTGCAGATCAAATAGGACAGGGGTGAGGGAGGGGTCAGTGGGCTCAAACTGTGATCGATACATACCTGCTCCAGCCAAGCAGCAGAGCCCGCACACACACCCCAAAGTGTCAGCCACTCAGCTGTTGGAGAGCAGAGGAGTAAGAAGTTATTGATTCTTGTGTTCCAAAGGGGCTACATGAATTTGACTATCCAAACTAGCAGAGGTTACCTAGTCAAAATGCATCTGTGTATTATATACTTATGTGTCCACTTACAAATGTGGTTGTTGTTTACTGGATTCTCAAATCACTCCCACTCTCTTCACTAAATAGGCATTCAAATCCTGACTTGTAGAGCATAAATCCTAGTATGTCAAAAAAAAACAACAACGTATGTCTCTAGCCCATTCCTGTGCGGAGTTATGATTTTTATTTTTATTTTTTTTTAACTAAATAACCAGTATACTCATTCCAGTCACTAGGAGGCAACTTAAATACATAAAAAAGAATTCCTCACGTGTCCAGCAGGGCCACTGACATAAGAGATCATAAACAACATTACATTCAAATTAAAACAAAGTGTGACTTCATTACTATTTTTGCAAACAGCAAAACAAATATGTGCCTGGAACCAAGTGTTGATCTTGTGTATATAGTAGTGGGGATGACTGTGCCAATCGAGTAATCTCTACTTCAAAATGAGGTTGTGAAGTGATTTTGGTCTGGGTCATACAATTCTATGTTACAGCCAACTCGGCCTGGCCCCCATCACAGTCAGGAACAATAATGTGGCCCCCAGAGAAAAAATGTTTGAGGACTCCTGCTCTAGACAGAGACATTCACATGATTTAAATAATAGTAATAATAATAATAAGTGTCAAAACTAAAAAGTAGCATAAAAGCATAAAAACCCTCTTCAAAGTGAAAAGCCCTTGTTCAGGCACTATTCCACAGTGAATGAAATGTGTTTTTCTTTTTGTACTCATATGAATCTTCCAAAGAGCTTTGCTGTTAAAATAACACCTTTACATAATACATATTGATTGAAGCCAGTGGGATGTACGAGGCTTTTCTTAATCCAATACTAACAAGTATTGACTGGAGAATGTCGTTTGCATTGATTTATGGTCATTCAATATAATGGGTAGGTGTTCACCAAATGCATTTATGGACACATCTGATTGACAGTCTATTTATCCTGCTTCAATTGACACGACAGCTGACTGTTTTATTATTCTGTCTGACCACTCAGCCAAACGCCATCTCCTCTCAGTGTTACATGCAAAAAGGGTTAAAATTACAATAATATATTCACTACACATGCATTTTCTCAGGCCTCTTTGTCATAGTGAATAGTGAAACGATAGTGCCGTTTGGGGGAAGACACTAGGCCAGAGAAACAAAGACGACAAAATGGCGTGAAGATGTTGGAGATTTATGTCAGGATTTATGTGGCGAGTGTGTGATGTTTGGTGATGGGAGGAAACAGTGGGCCCATTGAAAGAGTGCTTGTGGAGGGACAATAAATCTACAGGCCGAGCAGGGATATAAGTGAGTTTATCACCTGGCCAGTGTCAAGGCCAGACTTCTTTATCGCAAGACATTTCACTTGAGAAATGCACATTCCATGACAACTGAAAACCATACACATAACACTAGAATAAATACTGTGGACAAGTACAGATTATTATTTCTTCATATTTCTATTCTTTATATTTTTATGGTCTGTGATAGCATGTCAGATCCAGCCACAAGGGGTCCACCTATTTCTGCATGTACAGTATGTATTTATTTTAATTTATATTATGTGTGCACTGATCTGTATTGGGTGTCAATATTATACGGCCTGTGCACCTTTTAGTTTGGACATGGTCATTTTTTTGCGTCATTGGCCACTCCTTTTTAAGATGGCTCCTCACCAAGCTATAGCCTTTTGCCTGAAGAAGGCCTAGCTGCCAAAATGTTGTAAATGAATCTCCCTTTTTTGTGTGTGCAAGATTTACAGTGTGCGAGAGATTAATTTTACACAAATTTATTGAGTGATGCCATTGCACCAATGTTTTTGTCTTTTGTATTTATCGTTTTCATATAATTCAATCAACTATAGTAATAGAATTTTCTAGCTGATTCATTATAAAATCAAATCAAATGATCACATCTGAGGCTTTAAGTGCATGTACAGTGGGGGGAAATGTAGTGCCCCGTGTGGAATTTCTTACATTTCTGCCTAAATTGGTCACTAAATATGGTCCGTTCTTTATTAAAATCTCAAGAATGAATAAACAGTGTCTGCTTGAACTAATACCACCCAAACATTTACATTTTATCATATTTTTAAAGGCCATAACATGTAAACATTCACAGGGCAGGGAGGAATAAGTAAGTACACCCCCCGAATCTCACTGAACTGCAGCAGTTTTGTAAAGAGCAATAGTCCAAGATTCATCCTGATCATTGTGAGCGTCTATCTGCAACAACAGAAAGCAGTTACTGCTGCAAAGAAGGGTCAGCCAGCTATTTAATACAGGCAGAGTATTCACTTATATTCACATGCTGTTGTGAATGCAAAATATCTTGATAAACTATTAAACATTTTTCTATTGATGATACAGTATCACGTTGTCCAGGCCCTGAGGCAACAAAACAGCCCCACACCATGATTTTCCCTGCACCATACTTCACAGTGGGCATAGGGTTTTGATGTTGGTGTGCTGTTCTATTTGTCCTCCACACATGCCGTTGCATGTTCCTCCCAAACTATTGGAGTTTGGGTCCATCAGTCCACTGAATATTTTTTCAGTAGTGCTGTGGAGCATCCAAGAGCTCTTTTGCAAACCAAAGTTTAATAGTTTGGGAGGAACACACAACGTCATGTGTGGAGGACAAATGGAACAGCACACCAACATCAAAACCCTATCCCCACTGTGAAGTATGGTGCAGGGAAAATGATGGTGTGGGGATGTTTTGTTGCCTCAGGGCCTAGACAATATCATCAATAGAAAAGTTAATCCATAAGTTTCAAGATATTTTGCAGAAAATCCTGAGACATTCACAACAGCATGTGAATAAGTAAGTGCTCCCCTATATTAAAGAACTGGCTGACCCTTCTTTTGCAGTGGTAACTCCTTCTCTGTCATTGCAGATTAGACGCTCACAATGTTCAGGATGAATCTTGGATCACTGCTCTTTACAAAACTGCTGCAGTTCAGTGAGTTTCAGGCGGTTTACTTACTTATTCCTCCCTGCCCTGTGAATGTTTACATGTTGTGGCCAATAAAGATATGATAAAATGTAAATGGGTGGTATTAGTTCAAGCAGACACTGTTAAATCATTCTTGTGAGTTCAATAAAGATTGGACCACATTTAGTGACCAATTTAGGCAGAAATGTAAGAAAGTCCACATGGAGTGCTCACTTTTTCTTCCCACTGTAGAAGTAAATGACAGAATTTAGAAGTCATCCTGTTACTGTATCACCTCTCTGCTCTTTTCTCATTAAAAGTTATACTCTGGTGTTGGAGGGTCGTTATGTCACTTTGTACTCAATCAGTTCGTCTGTAGCTGCATGATCTGCACGGTAGTGTACGTTCTAATTGTACTGGAAGAAATGTGTGGCTCATATTTTGACATAAATAGCCCAGAATAGAGGATGTGTGCAACATGAAAACCTCTATCCCGCCAATCGGGGGGTATTATGTATAGAGATGCACCGATACCGATACTGAGTTTTGAGTATCTGCCGATACCCAATATTTACCGATACCACAATCTTAAAAGTGGCTTTCTCTGGGTGAAAACATTTATTGAATCCTTTCTCCATTTTAAGATCAATAAAGTTATATTTTATTGTCATGATATTACGGATCAATTATCAATTATATCTATTGATAAACTCTTGGATAAACATTTAACAAGGATCACTGGACCTTTCTACACTAAATATCCTTTCTATATGACCGGCTTTAGATTACATTAATTTCAACAACTCACATAAAGTGATGTGATCATTACAAATATGTTATATCAGTTATTTCTTAAACTAAAATACAAACATTTGGCTTCAGCAGTGGTTATTTTATTTTATTTTGCTACTTTAGGTATTTCTGTCATAGTTTCTGACCCAGCCTTGATTAGTTTTCATTAGCATGCTAGCTTCAGCATACTAATACTAACCGCGGCATTTTGCGCAATGATCAAAATTACGTTTTTACTCAGCGATTGAATTCTGCATTCCTACCCTCACCTATGGTAATGAGATTTGGGTAATGACCGAAAGGACAAGATCGCGAATACAAGCGGCCGAAATGAGTTTCCTTCGCAGGGTGGCTGGGCGCACCCTCCGAGATCGGGTGAGGAGCTCAGTTACCCGGGAGGAGCTCGGTGTAGAGTTGCTGCTCTTTCACGTCAAAAGGAGCCAGCTGAGGTGGCTAGAGCATCTGTTCCGGATGCCCCCTGGTCGCCTCCCTCGGGAGGTGCTCCAGGCATGACCTATTGGGAGGAGGCCTTGTGAAAGGCCCAGGACACGCTGGTGGGACTATGTCTCCAAGCTGGCTTGGTGTCGCCTCGGGGTCCCCCAGAACAGCTGGAGGAGGTGTGCGTGGATCTGGAAGTCTGGGCATCTCTGCTGAGACTGCTGCCCCCACGACCCGGCCCCGGATAAAACGGAAGAAAATGGATTGATGGATGAATTCTGCAGCTTCTTAGCTTCCCAATGACATACAGCATGCCCATATTCACTTAGATTTAGGTGGTAAAAGTTGTGTTTTTAAGGCGTTGAGAGCCAAAACTGTTATCGGTTCAGTATCGGTTATTTGTAGCCGATATCCAATATCTTATTTTTTTCACTATCGGCTCCAAAATCCAATACCAGTATCGGATCGGTGCATTCCTAGTATTATGCAAAATCGACTTCTTAATTACAGTGTTACAATGTTGTTCTCTCATCAAAAACATACCTATAGTTTTGTTTTTTGAGCCATAACGCATCTTCAAGCAATTTTAGGATCTTCTCCAGTTCTATTTTTAGCATTGCGACGACAGCTCTCAAAAAGCTCCTCCTACGTATCATGCTTTCCTCACCTCTCCGTAACACTAGGGGCTGCCATTGGCCCGCCATTGCTGTAGTACCTCCATATAGCCACTAGTTTTCCATTAGAAAGCATTGCACTTTAGACACGTTATAAACAACTTTAAAGCCTGTTTTCTAATTTTCCTAAACCTTTTAGAGCTAGATATTCCTCCTGTAATAACGCTTGGTTAGTTACAATTAAAGAAACCAGGCTAGTTTTCGTAAGAAACATTTTTGCCGTATGCCCTTTTTAGGAACATGCTCCGTCACAGCAGGAGGAGGAGTCTGTAAATCCGCCATGATTTCCCCCTCGAACGTAGTTATTACTGTATGACAAACGGGGAGGAGTGAGAAGGAGCTGTCTATTATTTTTACGGTCTACGGTAATGACCCCTTAAGTGTAATGTAGTGATGAAGATGTCTTTGATATTATTACCAAATTCCTGCCAAAATACGTCCCTCTTTAATAGGTTGCAGTAATAGCATTCAATTACACATACTTCCCTATACTATTACTGCTAAAGTCAATGGTGTTACTATTCTGACTACAGTAACTGCAATCATATTTTTCTATGTAAACAAAGGAAAATAAATATTAAAGATCTGTGACATTTTCTGTTTTCAATAAGTAAGTGCATTTGGGACAGATCCTCTCATTACGGACACGCTCCAAACTCGAAATCATGCATCATTCGTAGTGGGTGTACATTGATATTTATGCAACAGTGGTATTCATTACTTGGCCCCAGAGGCGAGCGTTTTTTTTGCGTGCCCTTTAAAGCTGATTTCCCTTAGAACCCAGTATGGGCCGTCTTATCAGTGGAAGTGTGCAGCAGTGCCAGTGTTATGAGCCCGCTCTGGCTTTGATTTGCTCGTGTTCAAAACGTAATCATCTCTTAATATTTCTCTACTCCCACAGCTCCTGGTGTCTTCTCTCGCCAAAGAGAGAGCGATAGCGATGCCAACGCGTTCATACCTCTTCTCTCGGCCTGCTGCTTCTGCCATGAATTAATTGGTATCATTGGGCTCATTTGAACCGCTTGTCCTGAACTGCTTTGCCCAATACCAGAGAATTCCACAACAGAGTTTTTTTTAGCATCCACAAGGTTGACTTAAGGCAGGCATATAGGTCAGAATAGCAATCATTATTTGGCGTAAATATTACTAATGGCATTGTAACTGGTTTTTATGTTTGTATATAGTGAAATTGCCGGCAGTGTACATAATAGTACACACAAGCATTTCCCATGCTTACTCTCAGTTTCTTTTGCATATGAGCTTGTCCCAGATATGATAAAACTTACCACATTAATTAGAAAAACTCATCCCAATTACCGCACAAAATATAATTTGCGTTGTAATCCTCTAAGCAGATACCACACTTCATTAAACTTTTATCACTCAATATGAAGGCAGTTGTAAAAAAAAAATGGTAGGATTGAAATTAAGCGAGGCTGAATTGCAAAAATCAATATTTCATGTAAAACTGTGAATGTGTGCTGTATTAATGCCTCTATTAAATTGTAATGGCACCAAACAAGGCTCTGAAAATAAGTGTTCCAGGCAGTTTTAATTTGTGATGTTATGCTAATGCACTCCATAGCAGAATTAGATTTGTATTTGCTCTGACATCAGCATAAATAATGGCTTTCAGCACCTCTAACAACAATTAATATCTATGAGTACCACTTTTGTCCATTCTAATAAATATGCATTGTGCTTAATTTGATTTCTGGCTAACGCGATCGGGAACTGAGATGAGAGGGCTGTCGCTGTCCAACAGGGGTCCTTGCTCACATTATTTATTTATTTTCCTAGGCTTTGTTGCGGCAGTTCTCAGACACATTGGATTTTCATGTTGATTAATGTTAGGCTCTCCACAATTTAATTTAGAATTTAGAAATCCTAAGCTAACATCAGAGCTCCCGATTAGGGCATTTTATTCAGTTCACCAAAAATGTCACTGTAGGGAAAGTCCCAAGCACGCTTTCTTGTTTACACCTCGCCGGTCTCCGAATGCAGTGCATCAGTAATCTATAAATGATGTGGATACATACTAGGGATGGGACGATTAACAATAATATCATTCATTGCGATAAAAAATGCGACAATTAATCGATCGCCACATTTTTTGATTATCGTGCAAGAAGATAAATCTCTAAATCCATCAGACAACCAGTGCCGGTAACTTTACCGGGAGTGGGTACGTCTCCATGGATTTGTGACTAAAGTCAGCAGTATTTAAGATTTCAGTAGGTTAGTTCGTCATCCAAATCCATTCTTTGATTACCCACTGCAGAAATAGCATTTTCTGTGTCGAGCTGCTCATTGGCTGCATGTTTTGTATTGATGACCACAGTATAGTCCAAAATGTTACACAGTGTGCCTTTAAATACTTACTTTATGTCTCACTCAATATAACATTTACAGCAGACAATGAAGAGGAATATTTAATAATTGCCCAATCCCCATCACTTCTGCAGTTTCAGTGATTTTTTTTTAAACCATAGGCAAATATCGTGATAATATCATTAATCGCAATTATTTTGGCCAAGATAATCGTGACCCCAAATTTCATTATCGTCCCAGCGACAGGCTTCTATTTACTAACTTTACTGCTGTGACTTCAACCACTTAATTTTACTATTTCCATTTCACCTTATATGATACTCCCAAACCCCAGCAATAAACAAGGGGGTCAGCAGGATTCTGATACATTGCGCCACTAGCACTAGAAAAGCGGTACGAATCCGATGGGGACTTTACAAGTGTCAAAAACAACGTTAAAGGCTGTTCTGTGGAGGCACATTGCTGCCCTGCTCCCCTCGGGGGGTCAGACTTTACAGCAAAGATACCACCACTCTGCCCATTTTAGGGATATAAGAAGAGTCTGGTCTGCCAACATGAATTTTCTCTCAACTTCCTGTTTCTAATGTAAATTGGAGGAGAAACAAATACTGGTCTATCCTAATGAATATGTCTATGGCTACAGTTTGATGTTCTTTGGAGAACATCAGATATCTCCAACAGACATAGTAGTTTTGCAAAGAGAGGCAGGTGACGCTGGATGCCTAACACAGTACGGAGAGACATGAACTCTGGTATTGGTCATTCAAGTCG
Source organism: Neogobius melanostomus (assembly GCA_007210695.1). NCBI lineage: Eukaryota > Metazoa > Chordata > Actinopteri > Gobiiformes > Gobiidae > Neogobius > Neogobius melanostomus. The sequence goes on along the minus strand of VHKM01000221.1, from coordinate 1,299,008 downwards.
AACTATGCTTCCACAGAAGAGGGTTTAAACATCAGAAGAGAGCCAAAAATGGCCTGTAAGGCTTGCAAGAGACAACTTGGCCAAGGCACATTGATTAGTGCATAGCAGAAGGCTTCTGTAAGGCTATGTTAAGGAAAACAGACAAGTGTTTGTCGGGTCAAATAGTACACTAAGATGACATAGATGGAGTTATTATTAAAGAATGCCAGCAATGGGCAGCATGAGAGGTGTCCTTGGGTGGCTGTGCAGTGTGCAGGTGCTTCTCTAACAGCTACTGCCCACTTAATAACACTTAACAATAAGGGAACTGACAGCAACCAAGGCTTTGAAAGGTCATTTTGCAACGTTAAGCAAGGACATTGTGCAGTTGAAGCTCCATTAAATTAGTGTTTAATGTTCAATCAACTTTAAAAAAGAAAATAACCACAAAAATCCATACGATTTCTTATTCTTACACATTTCAAAGTACAGAGGCACAAAACAGTCATTCTTTTTAAATTTTCTGCTCCTCTGTCATCACCAGGGAGCAGACTTTGATTGGTAGAACTCAATGCTTTCTTTCTTTCTTTTTTTCTTTTTTCATATTCACTAGAGGGCTTCAGTCCCATTAACTCGTATTTATTATTTCCCCTCACTCGATGGCTTTGAATATCTGTAAGTGTGAGTCGGCATATATTAATACTTGCTGAATATGTGTGCTGTCTGTTCTTTCAAGCCTGTTTTGAGATCACAGTTCGACAGGGCTTGCAGCAGAAAGAAGGAGGGAGAGATGCAGTGATAATGGCAATGTGGGGTGAGGGAAGGCTAACTCTCTCTTTAATGAGTTTCCTTGGTGCTGGTTGTCTGTTTTCTGGGTCAGGGTCCCCGGCTGAGGATGTGGGTGGACTGAAGACTAGCAGGAAAGAAAGAAGAGCAGGCTGTACCAAGATCTGCCACTGTAGAGGTGGACATCGGACATCACATGCATACTGCAATGCTCAAAAATCTACAAAACTTTAAAATGCTACGCTTCTGTAGAAAGACACTACTATTTTATGCTTCGCTTCTCAGGAATTTAGAAAGACGTGTATTTGATGTTGTTTTATATTACAGCATGCACATGGCGCGCTTATCATTTGTTCACACCTGCCCGAAACTGTTAAACAGCGCTGTACAGAACGACGTCTGACAATGTTTTCAAATGTTATTTCCTTCTGTGACCCGTGAAAGATATCAAAACATCAAAGTGTTGATGTTGTTGAAGTTTAGACTGCTTCAAAAGTGCAATGCATTTGTTACTTTGAGAGGTTACGTGCGTGTTGGAGGCTTTAGAGGAACGTTACGAGCGTTTGTCTTTGATTAAAAACTCTACACACACAAAAAAGACTGCAAAGCATCCACGGTCCACAGTCAGACACTCACACATTCTCCAGAGTATACACACGTGAGCCCTTTGTTGCACTGGTGAAGTCACTTTTGCTCTCAGTCCTCATTGCCAAATCCAAGCTGTTTAGGACTAGTCCGGTTTGAGCCCAAATCGATGAATCCAAATTCAATGTGCAAGGAGTTTAAGTCATGTCTGAATCAGAGTCACGAGCACCGTGAAGTAAGGCAGTGGTCTCCAACCAATAGCCCAGAAGCTATGCCACTTGCCAACCTAAAACAATTGAAATGTAAAACCACATTTAACAAAGCACTTTTATTTCTTTTTGTACACCAAATGAACATGTTTTTCTTCTTTATACTTGTCAACTTTATTCAGTGGATCCTCTCAAATCTTCTTACAGCTTTAAAGAGTCGGAGATGTACAGTCTCAAGGACTTGAGCCACAGCCCCTAACAAACGTATATGACTGAATCATCTCGCATGCAATCACATTTGTCCTGGTTTTGTGTCATCTCAGATTCTAGCCCCATTTTAAACTTGGACGACCTTATCAATGGTGACCCTTTGAGTTGTTTTTTTTTAAATCTCAGATCGCCTGTCAGTGTGGAGGGAGAGAGCTAACAGTATTTAGAGATTGTGGAGTCTACCTGTGTCAGACAGCCAGGCTCCGGTTTGTGCCCACTGTCAAAGGCTCCAGATCAAGGGACATGGAAGAATGAGTGATGAACTGATAAATACTTGTTACATACAATCATTTTTGCGGGATACTTACCAAAATGGCACTGAGGCGTGAATATTGATTATGGAAGACCGTTTGGTAACACCAGGAAGCCTAGCGAATGTAATGGTGAGGAGTGGTTGGTGGTGGTCGGAAGGACCGATGGCGCAGACTGGCTGCCTCGCTTCCGTCAGTCTACCCCAGGGCAGCTGTGGCTACAACAGTAACTTACCACCACCAAGTATGGAGTGAATGAATAATGAGCTGTGAAGCGCTCTGGGTATCTTGAAAAGCGCTATACAAATCCAAGAGATTATTATTATTAAACAAAGCACGAATAATTGGTTGAATCTTTGTCATTTTTCTTTTTAGATACTGTGTGTACAGTGTTATAGTTGGTAAATGTGGGAAATAATGTTTGTTGGTTTCAAGTAGGTGTAAGTGCAGTGTAGGTGCAACTATCAGATCATTGTTCAGAATGCCTTCGACCTAAAGCTGGAGTTTGTTTAAAAAAAATCATAAACCTGCTTTAAATAGACGATAAAGATACTTCTTCAAAGAGACACCACCTCCCCAAAAAACGGGAGGGAAATCTTTAACGTTCTTACATTACTTGAAGAACTGGGAAACATAAATATCCTACATACAGTATATCCATTTCTAACAACGCTACATGGCTATATTTAATCTGTAAGATGAGGTAGACCAGACAACAGGGCTCCAGCATGTCCACACAGGTCGGAGACAGCAGATAAAAGGACATGGAGAGAATCACTGATTGTCTGATAAGTCTTTTGTTATCGGACAGTTCCTATGTCCGTCCTCCTGTTCTATGTCCCTGTCCATCTTCATCTGTGTCCGCGGATAACTTACTCCTTACATGCCCCGCTGTTCTCCTCCCATTACTTTGCTCTCCTCATCTGTCTCCATTACCTCTTTCTTTCACACTTGTGAATAATTGATGCCTACCGGTTCGATGGTAAGAATAGAACAGTTCTTGAGGTGACAAATGGGCTGGCCAATAGGCTTCTCCCTCTCTCTTCAAAGAGTTATAGAGTTTCACATGCTGTCTTTCGACTGTGTGTATGCCCCGTGTTTGGTGGTGCATCTTTGTGTGTGCATTTAAGACAGGAAGATGAAAGCGACTTGTAATTACAGGGAAGCGTATCTTTCGACTGCAGAAGTATCCGAGGAATGGCACAAACTGGGGCAAAAGCCTTAGGTCATTAGATGTGCTGTACCGTTTGAGTGTGTGTGCAAGTGCACTGGTGTGTGTTCAAAAGACAAAAGCAAACCGAAGAGAAATGTTGGAGAGGAGAGACGATTATAACTAGGGCTCCTAACAGAAAACCTCCAAACTACTTTCTGACCACAGCAGCTGTTCGATAATAGGAATTCCTGAATTTCCAGTGCTGCAAAAACGCTTAAACAGTCCTGTAATCAAAAATAGGTGGAATTAGGTTTGAAATGTCTCCAACTATTGCTACCCTGCTTTCTTGTCATTTGTTGAGGATGGACGACAAATCAACTTTACCATTATCCATAAATACATGTAAACGACAAACAAAACAACGATGTGATTTCTTGAAGGATTATCCCAATTTTAGCAGAATATTTGACATATTATACTATTTCTGGATTCTCAACTTGTTTTGGTGTTCTTTCCAGTTCCAGTGGATGATGACTTCATAGGCCTTGGGGACCTGCCTGAGACCTTTCCTTCAGACCCTCCGGAGCCTCTGCCTGTGTTCCTGATGGAGCCAGAGGAGGCCTACATCGTGAAGAACAAGCCGGTGAACCTGTACTGCAAGGCTACACCCGCCACACAGATATACTTCAAGTGCAACAGCGAGTGGGTGCACCAGAAGGAGCACACAGTGGAGGAGCGTGTTGACGAGAACTCTGGTCAGTATCATTTTATTTTTTAACCAGGAAAGTCCCACTAAGATTAAGAGCCCCATTATTCATTATCATTTCTACTGTAGACCCCCTCATATTCAAGCCACCCTGTAGCACTTGCCCACTTGTGATTAACATACTGCTGCACAATTTCCTTCAGGATCAATCTATTAAAATGGTCCTACACGTTTGCCTTATGACTTGCTTATTTGTGTTGTTACTTGTGTTGCAAACATTTGTAGGTTTTTTCGACTTACGTTTAAAATCCTTTATTTCTTAATCCTGTTAGTATGGCCCTTTATATGCGTAATTAGACATTTTAATTGCTTCAGAAAGACGGCTTGTAAATGCACAGGTACAGATGTTTTCCTAGGCTTTGACCTTGCATGTGTGTAATTTAATACATTACTATTATTGTTGGCTAATGTTTACAATGGATTTATTTATTTTCGATGAAGTGTGAGCAATCAATATGTACCACACTACAACTATTTTTATAGCCAGGGCTGATTTGCATTAAAACAATACGCCGGCACCCTCTCCCATCCCACACACACTCAAACTTTACCCACCGTCTATAATAGTAATCCTGTTCTCATGGACACATCAGGAGTCCACTTTTCCATTTTGGACAGATTCTTTGTAATTGTATAGCCTGGCTAACACCAGACTGCTGTGTGCGCTCGAATCTTTTCGAACTTCACAACAGCCTGGGACCATGGCCGACATTTTTCCATGGATTTGGCACCAATCACAGAACAGGAGGACAGTAAACAATGACGTGCTATTTGACATACAGAAGCTTGTAGTTTGTTTAGGGATAAAATATATATATATATATATTTGGATCCAACATGACAGCAGCAGACCGATGCCATCTTTCAACGTGTTCTAAATAGTTTAGCTCAAAGTTTACAGCAGGTACGTCATACGTCATCTGATACCATGATACGATGGCTATGGCACGTGCAGACGCATGAGAACATCGTAGCGCCAATAACGGCTATGGACAATCGTAAACCACACTCTCCTACGAGAAATGAATTGGTGTCCCCAGACTAAATATCACTTGCGATTTTAGTCTGGCGTTAGCCAGGCTAGTAATTGTAGTGCATGGAGTACACATTATTTGGGGTAATTAGGGCTCAAGAATCTCCTGCATACTGTAGATGCACTTGTGTAACTTTTTGTAATAATTATACTTACTTTTTACTTCTACTTAAGTAATGATATAAATGAGTATCTATTATGTCCTAGTATTTATGCTTGTACAGGTGGAACTCAGAAAATTAGAATATCATGAAAAAGTCATTCATTTCTGTAATTCAACTAATATATATTATGATAAACTCATTACATACAAAGTGAGATATGTATAGCCTTTATTTGTTGTAATTTTGACTATTAAGGCTCATCTTGTAAAAAAAAAAAAAAATTTGAAAAATCTCATAAAATTAGAATATTTAGATAATTAGAAATTGACTGTAAGCCATAATCATAAAAATTATAACAAATAAAGTAAGTAAGTAAGTAAGCTTTATTTGTATAGCGCTTTTCACAGACACAGAGTCACAAAGTGCTTCACATTAATAAAACATAATATAAAAGCTATACATATTTCACTCTGCATGTAATGAGTCTATATCATATATTAGTTTCACATTTTAAGTTCAATTAATGAAATAAATGAACTTTTGAATTCTAATTTTCCGAGTTTCACCTGTATGTTTTGTGTTTTGTCACTACTGAATCGTAAATCAGTCTTTTAAAAACAGTTACTCAGTACTCACAGCACTCTAGTAGCATTTCCTCAGGTACTTTTTTACTCTTACTCGAGTAATTATTTTGGTCACTACTTTTTACTTCTTCTTGAGTAAATTATTTCAAAGTAAAGTTACTCTTACTTGAGTATTTGTTTTAGCTCCTCTACCCACCTGGTTGCAGTACACTAGATATACCAGTAACTGTCCAGGCTTAATTCAGTAGCTGTTTTAGAAATAGGGTTCATTTTCCCACCATAGGTAGCAATCACACGGTTCTGCTATTGTTGTGCACGCCAACAGACAAATCCAAGAGTTGGCTTCATGTACATAGGCACCCATAGAATAAGTCTGCCACTTTGAGGATTTGTAAGCATTATCGTGTCAGGGATTACAGGAACAGTGATCCATATAAGAAATACAACATCAAAGGAACCTTGTATGAAATGTAATGTGCAAAAGAAATAGAAAAGGCTTTTGGTTGTTGCCAGCACAGAAGGAAACAGCAATGTGAAAATGACCCGAGTCCAACCTCAACTCCTTCCTTTTGACCCAATGTACTTCAGAGAGAATACACAATCAGAGATGTGTTTGGCTGTTATGATATTAACAAAAAGGAGACTGCCAGGGAGCAGTGACTCTTCGCTTTAGTGGCAAAGGTTTTGCGCTAAAAGCATCAACAGAAAATCAGCCCACACATCATAAACTCTCCCACTCCCTACTGCTTTATCGGCTTTATTTACCAAACACTATTCATTCATTTACACTCTTATACACATACACACAGAGGAGCCAGTATACAAGTTTGCAGCCCACTCAGCCCACTTTGTTGCTCTCTGATTTCCCCACATTGATAGAAAAAAGGAACACAGATAGAATGTGGCCAAACTGGTCAATAATACTCCTGATAGTGTAGCCTGGAGAAATAGAATCTTTCTCTTCCTGTGTTTGTGCTTACTGTCTCAGTACTTCACTTTTATGTAGGCAGAGGTTTATAGATATAAGCCAAACAACAAACAAACAAATGAACTAATAAACCGCTCTTTTGCTGAACAATGGTTTAGGCTTAGGCATACAAGTTTCTCGAATCTGATATATGAACGTCTGTATTCCCTGTCTAATAAAACATATGAACCAAGAAACAATAATAATATTGGTTCACAATAAATACGTAAGAAATCGGAGAAAGGCTCAAAGTGCAGTTACCTAAAGGCACACGGCGTGACATTTTGGGACATACATTTGCTAACAACAAAAACATGCTCCTAATGACCAGCAAGACATAGAAAAGGCTTGCTGTAGGCCATCAAAGAATGGGTTTGGTTGAGGACCTAACCTGTCTAAATCTCATATTTGGCTGCCTGTAATCCACATCTCCATGGAGACGAGCCGGAGACACAAGTTAATAACACATAGTTTTCTGGTCCACGTTTCCTGATAACTTTCCAAGGTGTCCTCAGCGGCGCAAGAGGAAAACAAAAGTGCTATTTCTTCACTGTATACAATTGAGACTAATTTTTTCAGGTCGAGTTGGGGCGGGCTAGAAAAAAAGGCTGACGGTCGCACCACTAGGCCACTGCTTATAAAAAAAATACAAGTTCACTAGGTCACAAAGAATGATAATTTCGCGTAAAAAAAATAACGCAGTTAAAATTGATTTGCGTTAACACGTTAATAATGCTTGTATACTAATCTGTTTATTGGGTGAAATGTTACTAATGTTAATAATGATGTTAAGAAATTGAAGTAGAAGTGCTGCTCTCACCAAGCGTTGCCATTTATAATAATAATTCCTCCATTCAAACTATAGAAAATTATGCCTCCTGTCTGATCTGCCGACCCCCTGAATTTATCTGGGACCCTCATTGGGTCACCACCCCCAGGTTGAGAACCATTGAAATAAACAGTCATATAATTTGAAGGTATTGTTGAGAATGAAATGTTACTACGTATCTTCTCTAGTTTAACTCCTCTTTCTTGACTGTTGTGTAAATGGTGAAGTGTGAGTGTCAATGTCAACTTTATTTGTATAGCACATTTACAACAACGCTAGGTGCCCAAAGTGCTTCACATACAAGGATAAGCGAAAAGACACAATATCAACAAGACACATAATATTGTCAAATACTACTCAACTTGAGTCAAACACCAACGCTATACACAGATGTGTTTTAAGGGCAGTTTTAATTTTTTCTAAAGTAGGAGCAGCTCTAATAAGTGTACTGAAACTATGAGTAAAAAAACTGAAAATGTTCAGACATTAGCAAACTGGAACATGCAGGAACGTTAAATTTAAGGTATAGGGAAATTCTGTCTCTGCATTCGGCCCATCCTTCAATGCCGCTGGGGCAACCTGAAGGAACAGTAGGCAGGCCCTCGGAGAGCTATTTTGAAACTAAACTAAAAAACTATTTCCGGACGTGGAGCCAGGCTAATGGTCAGAATCCCCTGGCTGAAGGATTCACCTATTGTACATGTTTTTAGTGGGAGGGAAACCAGAGTTTCCGGAGAAAACCTACGCAGACACAGGGTGAACATGCAAACTCCACACAGAACCAGGATCAAACTTGGTAGCCTATGAAGCACAAGTGCTAACCTAGGGCTGGGCGATATATCGATATTTAAGATCTATCTGTCTGTCTGTCTGTCTGTCTGTCTGTCTGTCTGTCTGTCTGTCTGTCTGTCTGTCTGTCTCTCTGTCTCTCTCTCTCTCTCTCTCTCTCTCTCTCTCTCTCTCTCTCTGATGAAAAAGCTGTTTTACAAATTTAAATCAGGCCGTAAGGCATTACATTACAGACGTCGAGCACTTACGTTCCGCTCTGACGACACAACAGAAGTCAGTTGTTTACCAGGAGAGGGTGGAGCAGCTGCTCAGAGAGCAGGATTCACGAGGATTACTGAGAACTGCGTGAATGAAGCCAGAAACCACTCTGGGGGTGTTTGTGACAAGGAAGTAGCATAACAACATGGCTAAAAGCTCAAAAAAGTCGATTTTACCTTTAAGATGTTTTTTTATTTTTATTTAAATGTGCATCTTGCGGAGCTTTGTTATACAGTGTTTATGTTTACATTTATAGTGACTTTTCAATAAACCTACAGTACTCGTATTTGGCTTTGACTTTGACTTAACAATCCATTTCACAGCTCACACTTTGCGGAAAAAATATCAGGATATATATCGTATATTCAACCTAAATATATCGGGATATGACTTTTGGTCCATATCGCCCAACCGCTGCACCGCTGGTGACACTCGAAAGTGACAGAATAGCACAATTTTCCATTCTAAACTTAATTTTAGAATAATGTAGTCTAAAGTGGGCCACACGGGGCTAGCATGACTGCAAGCACTGATTTTGGTGTGCTCCTGTGATGCCCAATTACTGTTTTAAGGCACACATTGTTGAACAAATGTTGATTGCATGTTGACTGTGTAATTTCTGGTTGAAATTAAACTGTAATGGGTTTGTTCTTGTTTGCTATCTGTGGTAGTTTGAATATTTAATTCTCATGTGATGCACAGAATTTGAAAACATGTACAGTGTGTCAAGTCATTGGGCAAACAGAACATCAGAACATCCTGAGATTTCAGAATTGTATTATTTACAATGACTTTATATGTTTTTAGTGATAAGGGAAACAGGAGGAAACCTGTGCAGACACATGCAAACCCCACACAGAAAGGACCCACCCTGCCTCGGATTGAGACCCATGACCTTCTTTCTGAGAGGCTAGAGAATTAAATGCTACCTCACCAAACTGCCCGCCCCTAACTCATAATTTAGTGTCACACACTATATAGTAGACTATGTAGTGCCCTCATTCTGTTGGCGATTTGGACACGCAGCTTACTAGTTTCTCCTTGCTGTGGCCATAGATATAATATTAGTAGACTGTCACTCGGTCTCGGTCTCCTCCTACAGAGCAAGCCGAGGCTCATTCATACTTCACAAGACGTAAGAACTTTTTTCTTGCACCCTGAGCCGCAAGAACAAAATGAAGTAATTTTTGCCTTTATGAATGTCCTTATTTCACTTGGCCCCCTCAACATGACTTGAGCTGCACATCACATTTAACAATCAACTATTATACTTATGCAGTCCATACTCAGCTATACAACTGTTGTAAAATGCATGTAATGCTGGACTATTCCAAGAGCTGGTGGGTCATCCTGCAAAAACTAAAGCATCTTTTTTCATATACTTTAACATTGATGTTATGAGAATGACTTGCTAAAAATCAGCCTCTATTCCAATTCTGACTGGAGAGAAGCATAAAACAGATGCTTCCAGGACAATGTGTTATAACTATGTCAAATAACACTCTACTCAGTCTACAGTACTGTTCAGTCTACTGTAATTTATGTTTGCTCGTCACTGTACCAGAGCAAAGTGTTGAATGTTTCCTCTGCAGGGTTATAGCCTCTTATGAACTTAGGGGCATTGACTTTCGTAAATGAGGTGCAAATTAATTAATTGGCCCATCTAATATTCACCAGAGACGGCTTGTCACTCTCCCGCAGATATAATCAAACACAAGCACTTATCTTCTTCCCCCATGATCACGCTACTTTCTGCCCTTATCCTCTCCATGGCTCCCTTTCCTCTCCTCTGACCACCTTGTCCTCTGCTGCTGTGATCAATATCTCCTGGACAGGCCTAGCATTGAAACGCTAGGCTAGCTCTCTTTAATGACTACATTAATAATGAATCATCTCCAACTAGGGGCCTGCGACTTCACTCCAGTCACTATTAATGGGACATATTGTAGAATCATTTCTGCTGCTAATGGCCACATCGACAGGCCTATAGTAGCTCCTCATCACCGCTCCTGACAGTTACTTTGGGACTTCCAGATTACAAATGAAGTGTCACTTCTATTTATTATTTGTTCATTGTTCGCGTTGTGCCCATGTGAGGTGATACAGTGTGTTCTGAAGTCAAGCAGAGACATACTTAGTCGTATAGTTGATGTAAGCATGCTCAGTATAGTTCATCCTTGAGATTGAGCTCTGTAGTGAAGAGAAATACATCAGGAAGAGTCTAATTCTGCTTCAAAAGTAGCTATATGAAGTCATCTATTCATCATTCACCATAATCTCTCAGTTGAGAGAACAAGAACTTTCCACAAGTGCATCAGATTAATTGCAGTTTACAAATTATATTAAGTGTTGACCTTAAAGATGGCCACCCTTGATCAACTTTAGAAAATGACCATTTCCAGAGCTGATATGTGAACTTTTTAAAATGATAAAAATATCGTTGTGTTCCACCCCAATGTGACTACTGATTCCATGTAAAAAAAAATTAAAAAAAAATTCGAGTTTCATTTTTTTGTCTGGTCATTTTAGTTACAATATTCAATCACAGCATGCTATTGAAAAAGGTTATTTTTTCTCCATGAGGTTGCCACAGCAACAGACTAAACTCTAAATAATCCATTTCTGCGGCATCCCACCATTTACCTTCTACAAAGTATTTATCATCCAGAAGCAAAGACTGATTATGTCATGTGCTTCCTGCCCTCAGAGCTTTTACTGTTTGTTCTGAGTATTGATTTGTAGCGTGTATGTGAAGTGCTCCCAGATCTGCTAGCAGCCCTGACATTCTCCAAACGCACAAAGCTCTTAGACACACTCCCCGACTTGTGCGGATGCAGCCGGCCGACATGGAGCACACGGCAGATGTGCTCTTCCTCTGCCTGTCGGCACACTGTGTAAATTTTACATGAGAGCTAAGCTGCTGAGTGGGATGTCACTGCACTCGCTGTATGCACAACTAGGAGGGTGTGAGGAGGAGGCAATGAACCTCACGTAAAGGCACCTCTTAACCTTCCACCACTGTGCATTCATTCTCAAATATGTACTTCAGCGCGGGTAATCAAAAACAAACCAAATGTTGTTGCCCCCCACAAACAAACTATTACTGATATCACTATTTGTACTACTGCCTGAAGTGGGCCACATGAGGCTTACATGACTGCAAGCTCTGATTTCTGTGTGCTTTTATAACGCCCATACTGTTTAAAGGCACACATTGTCATACAAGAATAGGCCTGTTGATTGCAGGCTGATTGTGTATTGTCTGGTTGAATTGAAACTGGGATGTGTTTGTTCTGTTTTGGCACCAGTGGTAGTTTGATTGCGTATGTGACGCACAGACTCAGAAAACATGTACATTTGGAATTTTTTATTTGATTTATTTGACCTTTATTTAAGTACATCCCACTGACATTTCAGAATCATCCGGCCCGGGATCGAAACCCAGAATGGCATTAATAACTGTGCCACCAAGCTGCCCAACTGGACTGACAGTGACTTCATTGGAGCTGGACATGTCCATGGAGTCATGCATTAGTGGGCTCAGACTCAGACTTGTTTCTTGTCACTGACTTCAGCTTTTGGTTTTTAATAGATGTGCTTTAAATCTAAAATGTACACAGCACATTTGAAATAACCTCAGTTGACCGCAGTTCAATAGACGCTGTATAATTACAAATATAATCGACAGTCCTTGTTTGTAGAGAACCCATTTGGACTAGTTTGTGAATCATGGAGTAATAAATTAGATTTGAACCTCTGATTAGATTTACTGATTGAGCGTAGATTGAGCGCAGAGTGAGTCAGTCATCTGTGAAGCTATTGCAAAGCAGCAAACATGACGTCAACATGACAACAGGGCCAGTTTGTCCTGTCCAAAGAGCTGTTCTATTGCGTGCTTGTGTAATAACAACCATTTCTGCATACTGTATATCCCACATTACTCTGTGTGTTTGATTTCTATGGGGAGCTTACACGGTGTATATAGAGATGCTCGTTTTTGTATTCACCTAAAACATGTACAATATGTCTCTTCAACTAAAGACACACGCAAACTAGTGCAAGAATTTGTTGACATTAACATGGACTGTGCCACAGCGAGATGCAGATGAGAAACATTTATTGATTATAATGCAATGATGATGATGCAAAATACGGGATGCTGAAAACAGGATGCGGAGGCACGGGAGAGCGATGAGATAATGAGCGAGTGACAGCTGGATGAGATGAAAGTTAGGGTAAGGGGCACTGTCTCTGCAGTTCACCTGACAGACAAAAGATCCCCCTTCCTTCAACAGTCTCAGAGACAAGCCGAGTACATTGGGAGGAAGACACTAGACTAGCAGTGCTGAATTGGTTTAAATAGGTGCACGGTAAGTGGTGGCCCTCCTCACAAATCTCCTTTAACTTATTAAAGGAACAGGCCACCGTTTCCCACACTGATATATGTTCTTACCTGAGCTTAGACGAGTTGATGCGTAACTGTCTGGTCTTTGTGCGTGCGCTCAGTCACGCAAATGTTGTTAGCGTTTAGCCTCTCCAGCAAGGTATGGCACCAAACTGGGGTGAAGTTATAAGCTACCAAGCTGTTCCACGTTTTCCCTATTTAAATACAGTTACCTGAAAAGTTACACGATCCAAGTCTAGTTACACAATATTAAACATGTCGATTTTCTAAGCCGATAAAGAGGGGTTCTATACTGTATATGCAAGGCGTAATAACATAAGAGCACTTTGACCTCCTTAATATATAGTGCCCCTTTTTATGGGCTTAGAAATCGACATGTTTAATTGTGTAACTAGACTTGGATTGTGTAACTTAACATAACTTAACATAACTTAACATAACACATAACTGTATTTAAATAGGGAAAACGTGGAACAGCTTGGTAGCTTCTAACTCACCCCAGGTTGGAGCTTTACCTATGCTGGAAGGGACAAAATGCTAACAACATTTGCGTGACTGAGCGCACGCACAAAGACCAGACAGTTACGCATCAGCTCGTCTAAACTCAGGTAAGAACATATCTCAGTATATAAAAACGGTGGCCTATTCCTTTAACATTTTGTTTATATGTTCATGGTGTAATAGTCTACAGCATTTATTTACCCCATCACTTTACCCCAGGGCAGTTGTGACTGTGAAAAGCATTAAATAAAATCCTTCTCCGTATTAATTATTATTTATTGTTATTCCACATTTGTCTCAGATTGAATTCAGCATGACCCGGCCCTTGCGCAGACTTGCTTTTCTTGTCTCACTAAATGTTGTGCTCTGGTAGTTGAAAATAATTCCCAAGTAACTAGGGCTAAATTAACTTCTGTAAATGCATAAGTGCAGGAATAGATTTGTGTTTTGTCGTACATCAGCACCACGTAATTTTGCTGTCATAACCACATGGAAAAGACCATCAACAACTGTAGCAGCTTGTCACTGTTATGGATAGCGTACGCACATAGCAGCTCATCAAAAGCTCATTGAGTTGTGTACGCAGTGACTGGGACTGCAACTGCGAGAGTTTCCAACCAAATGTGTCCAACAGGGGAGTGGAAAGTGCTGCTGGTCTGACAAACTGTGGTTTTTCTAATGCTGATGAAAAGGTCTGGCCCGGCTGTACAAGCATAAATCTATGGAAGCGTCTTGCAGTGTTAAGTGCACATTGGTCATGCTGGTGTAATGGGAGGGAGACTTCTCCTTCGGCACACAAAGGCTCCTTGTAGAAAGTAAAATGAAATGTCACAAACCAGTGGTGACTTGGTACTGTACACATCCTACATACATGGTATCCATTTTCCTCATAATTTTAATCAAGTAAGAAAACTCACTGTGGTGGCTGTAGAGCATTTCCCACTAGCAGAGGTGACCATAGCATGAAACCAACTGAAAAATAAAGAATATTATTAAATCAAATAATTACATTAAATTACACCAAAAACTGATTGTCACAGGGAGATTTGACTGAAACAAAATTTTAATTTCACTGTCTTTTGAAATAGAGCAATAAACACATAGGCCTACATGTATGAATAAAGCATATTCTTCTATTAATATGCGCATCTTACTCCATCAACTAATTTATCCAATACAGGGAAAATGAATACAGATGGTTAGTGTATTTGTCAGTGTATTTTTTTTAAATTCAAAGCAACATTAAAATGTCCACATCAAAGCTGCCTGGCAACACAGTTTGAATGAAAAGGAGCAAAGATCAATCTTATGATACTGTATCTACCCCTTTGTTGCTCTACAATCAATTACATCAGTTCTGTTCTTGTCTTTTTTTAAACAATAATTTACATCAAGCTACTACGAGACAATTTTCCTACAATTATGTCCAACTCTCTATATTTACAGTTTTCACTGATTGTTGTTTTTTTTATGTACAGTATTTACAAATATTAAAAAATACAATAGCTTTTACAGTAGCTTTTAACACATGCACATGATTAAGTAATTTAGCCATTTTTGAAGCATGTGGCACATGTTTATTACTGAGTTTTGGAAACAAACTTCAGTATCAAGTTTATCCTCAGTTTATAAACAAGACAACCTCCACAATCCATAATTCATCTACAGTATATATACGTCTCTGCACACACGGCAACTGAGGCGGTATCTGTTGCGTGGACAGCGAGAGGGGCATCTGTGGAGAGAGGCATTTGTTGAGGGATGAACTATTTGTTTGCTGCTGGCTGGCGCTCAGATGTAATCAGAGGAGTTAGCAAATAGGATTGTGTTGAGTGTGACTCACAATCCTGCCCCACAAGGCCCTGGCCCGAACAGCTCTACTCAGGGAAATTCAGGCTGACACATGCATGCAAATGAAATAATGGATTCTCAGTCATCCAGGTGATTCATTCAATCTTCTAACATTAAAACAAAACAACTAGACTTACATTTAAGATAGAAGTCAACATTTCCCTCTCCTTATAGAGATTCCCCATGGCTGGTTTTTGCAGCCACACTAACCAGATAAAGATGAGAGTAAACCTCCACACTACTTTTTAGCGCCATTTTTAACTCCACTTCATCTTTGGTTGTCAGGTTTATATCCTGTTGTAATGAGTTATCGATAATATTTCACTGGTGTTAGCAAGTTTGTCTCCGTCCCTCTGTGTCTGTGCGGGAACGAGGATTTACATCTGTCAGTCACTACATTAAATGTAGTGACTGACAGATGTAGCTTAGTGTTTTTGCTAAAACATATTTAACGATTATGTTTAGGATATTTCTAAAGATTGTACCCAGTTTTCTTCAGTTTGGACATTTTGTGATGTTTATAGTTTCACTTCCTTATTGGACACGGACAGGAAGTGACATAGACGAAGGTAAACAATTTTAAACTGTTGCCGTGCAACCATGTTAAGTTAATGGGAAATGATTCAAACTGCTATGGAATGTTACCATTCATCTATGTCACTTCCTGTCAGCAGCTTAAAAAATAAAATAACTTTTATGCCCAACATTTCTTCATTAAAACTACTCCTTCACTGAAATAAAATGATAATTATGCAACTGATGAACTTGCAACTGATGTTATCCATCTAAATAAGTCATATTATTAAAAAAATTAAAATCCGTCATATGCGTTTGTTTTTTTCGGTAAAAATTGGATCAGATGTATAAAACTACTATGATCACATGACTAACATTAGGCTACCAGTTTTTGACACAAATGTACTATACTATAAAATTACAAATACATTATCTTAACAAAATGATGCCAGTTCACCAGGATACACATACAGACATTTGATAAAGTACTTTTTAAAATACAGAATGCTTTGTCGACATCAGTAGGGTGTTTAATGGGTGTTTCATTTCTGGTTTGTGGTATTTAGAGACATTTTGAGTCTTTCATTGTGAGTCATTCCAGCTCCAAGGCCAGATTAATAGTAGGGAATACGCATACGTATTTCTTCTTTTATGGGCCATAAAAGTGAAATATATTCTTTACCTTTTTTGAGATACAGTCACCAATGACAGAACTCAATGGCAAGAAGAGCGTCACAAAATATAGTCAAGGGGACTCCTGCTCCTTGATATAATACAGACAGATGTTTCTAGCTTCAGGTGTCGACTTTATGATTTGACATGATGATATTCCTTTGTACCGCATTTCAGAGCACATTTCCCTTATTGACACACCAAAGACACATGTTAGGAGACGGTCTTTTTATGCAAAGTCTAGCCTTCGAGCAGAATATCCGTACCTTTTCTCAGAATGTCAATATCATTATATTTTGCTGAGGATTCTGATTTCTTTCTGCCTGGACTGCTGTATGTTTACTGTCCTTATGATTATATTCAACATGAACTGTAATCGTTCAGACTGAGCCCGAGTTTGAGCTTCCCTGACATAATCTCCTTTGTTTTATGCTTCAGGTTTGGTGGTGCGCGAGGCCAGTATCGAGATCACCCGTCAACAGGTGGAGGAGCTGTTTGGCCCGGAGGACTTCTGGTGTCAGTGTGTGGCCTGGAGCTCGGCCGGGACCACCAAGAGCCGCAAAGCTCACGTCCGCATCGCCTGTGAGTGAACCTTCCCCCCGTCAGCTCCCCGTCCTAACGCTCCTCCTGTATCTGGGCTCTCATCTCCCCAAACAGAATCTCCAGGCTGCCGAGGAGAAGCGTACATCACGACTGACAGATTTACAGATAGGGAAGATTGTTGGGAGTAAAGGAAAACAGTTTGACTAACATGGGATTCGCGCGTCCTTTTGAACTCGAATTGGTAAAAAGCCTAAATGGTTCCTTGTGTACAGTACAGAGTTGCTAGGATGAGCTGCTTGTTTATGCCAGTGTTCCCACTTTTAGCAGTAGGTGGTCCTCATTTGTTCGCCACTTGCGAGTTTGTCCTCCGCTGACAAGCGCACAGTCACTCACTTCCAAGTAAAAAACAAACAACAAAAAAAGATCTTCTGTTTCCTCTAAAGTTTTCGGTCTCATTTTGACATCTCCCCAAAGGACCTGCCAATCAAACTGTGCGTTGTAATGAACCCCCAGAGGAGCTGATGAAAGAGTGAGCGGAGGATGGTGGAGGTTTAGTTCTGACATCAAGGAAACACAATGCGTGTTACATAATACTCTGACTTATATGTTGTCAAAATATCACCCCAAGGAACTGCTTTGAGATCAATCGCCTTCTGCATCCTTTTTTTAATTTTTCATAAGCGTTGTGAATGATGAGATTAACCGAGTCTTTAAGAAAACAAAACAAGCAGTTGAATTTATTTTGTTGACAAAGTACAATATTTGCTCCATGCAAAACCTTAAGTGAAACACATGGGAAAGTATCTGCATAACGTTGCGCCGTATTCCACGATTATCCTAATTTAAACCCATCCCTCTGCCGTCTGCTTCTGCTGTAACCGTATCCGTATTCTGGATATTCCTCCAAAAGTAGCCCTTCCCATTACCTTTCCTGTTCTAGTATGAGCCCTGTGAATTCAAATGGTGTCTCTCAGCCTCCCACTGAGCCCTCTCCCGCTGCTCCACCTCCTCTAATCACCCATGATGAGCTGACTGCCAGCACTAACCTATCCCTCAAATCACTGCCGACCCTTCTCCCTCCTCCCATTAGCTGCTGCTGAATGGATTAGCTCCTCTGTGGGTTCTCCCTCTGCGGGCAGAATTCTTGTCAGACCAGGCCTGATCGCGTTAGACCAGCTTGTTTTCTTCTCCTCCCCATCATATAAAAATACAGAGTCCAATCAGGGGCTGAGTCAGAATCAGAGCTTGGAAGTTAAGAGTTGGTGAAAAAAGGCAATTTGAATCGGAGGCAAGAGGGCTGAAATTGTTACTTGATTTTGAGCTGTTTCCATTGAAGGTTTTCTGCAATAACGTGCCGCAGTAAAGTGGTGAAACTGTCCACCATTGATGTATTATCAGGCTATTTCGAATGCCTGTAGCTTGTTGCATAATACAAACTAAAACAAATGAAAGGTAGTGAGAAAGCACAAGAGGACAACTCTAAGACAGGCCTCCCAGTGTCAAGTTCCTGGTCAAATGAAGGTTTGACAGGAGTTACAGTTGTGCTCAGAGGTTTACTGGCAGAATTTTTACTGTTTTTCAATGAATATGAAAGATAACACAAAAAAGTTTTTTTTTTCACTCATAGTTAGTGGTTGTGTGAAGCCATTTATGGTCGAACAACTGAGTTTACTCTTTTTAAAACACAATGAAAAAGAAAGTACCAAAAGGACCCTGATCAGAAGTTTACATACCCCAGTTCTTAATACCATGTATTGCCCCCTTTAACATCAATGACAGCTTGGAGTGTTTTGTGGTAGTTGTGGAGAAGGTTCTGTATATAATCTGATGGTAAAGCGGCCCATTCTTCTTGGCAAAAAGCCTCCAGTTCCTATAAGTTTCTGTGCTGTTTTGCATGAACTGCACGTTTGAGCTCACCCCACAGTGATTCAATGATATTGAGGTCAGGAGACTGTGATGACTGTGATGGCCTTCACTTTATTCTGCTGGAGACACTGGCATCAGCCAAACACTTCCATATTTCACAGTAGGTATGGTGCACTTTTCATTATAGGCCTTGTTGACAACAAGGCACATTTTGGTACTTTATTTTTCATTATGATTTGAAAATAGCAAACTCAATTGTTTCACCATAAATGGCTTCGCACAACCACTAACTATGAGTGGAAAAAAAACATGTGTTATCTTTCATATTCTTTGAAAAATAGTCAAAAAGAAATAAAAACTTCTGCCAGGGTATGTAAACCTTTGGGCATAACTGTATGTATTCTGGAGTTTCTGTCTGATGATCTGGAAGGTCCTGGGTGTTTATATCAGCCAGTACTTCAAACCACTAACACTGGAAGAACAAGAGGGTATGCATTTACAGCATTTTAATTCTTACAAAAGTCTCACAAAGTGGGGCTAGACAAACAACAACACATTTCATAAATTCAAAAACAAAGTTGACCGTCATTTTTGTTGGCTTGCTGTGACATCCTCTGCAGACCGTCTATTGGTAAAAAGCAGTCCTGACTTTTTATTTAGTACTCGTTCAACATGGTATTTTTTGTTCCACAATCGTTTCCCAAACATTTTCTCTACAATACTGCAAAATAGTGAAATGCCATGTTCTATGTATTAACCCTTTCACTTACTAATTGCCTCTAAGAAATCTGAAACACAGTAGTCAGTGTTAAATAGCTTTCCTGCCACCCTCAATCTCGGGCCTGGATTAGTAGCCAGTGGTGAGACACAGGCGTTATTTGAAGTGTTAAACGATGTAATTTAGCATGACATGTACCCAAACAGATCCACTTAAGGTAATGGTTTTCAGATGTGTGTGTGTGTGTGTGTGTGTGTGTGTGTGTGTGTGTGTGTGTTTTATGGCGAGGTATAAGCCTGGGAGAAGCGAATGGTGTGTGTGTGTGTGTGTGTGTGTGTGTCTCCCGCAGGAATGTCGACTCAGCTGCTCCTGCACCCACAGCGTCTCTCCCTGCAACCGCTCAGGTTTACGAGGGGTGGCACCCAGAGACACCCCCAAAAACAGACAAATTACACCCACACCCACTGACTGTGAGCAAGGGAAATAATCAAATCACACCCGCTACTGGGCTTAGTCAAGGCTGAATAGTGTACAGTACATGGTGACTATTATTAAATTTGTAACATGATGTAGTATGAGCAGTACACATGGGGAGTTTATACAGTATGAGTCTAGCTTTATGAATGAACATGTAGAGCATAATCCTTATAGTGTAGAAAGAAGTGCAGAATTATTTGACACTATGACGGTTGCTTTGCGAATTTAGTGGGGTCAAATATGAGAGCGTCATGCAATGGTTTCTTGATAAATCTTAAGTAAGTTGTGGTTCTTTACTAGCCTGGCTAACGCCAGACTAAAATCACAAGTGATATTTAGTCTGGGGACCACCAATTCATTTTCTCGTAGGAGAGGTGTGGTTTACGATTGTCATAGCCGTTTATTGGGCGCTACGAATGTCTCTCATGCGTCTGCACGTAGCCATAGCCAATCGTATCATGGTATCAGATGACGTATGACGTACCTGCTGTAAACTTTTGAGCTAAACTATTTAGAACACGTTCTAAAGCTTGATCGAAAGATGGCATCGCGTCTGCTGCTGTCATGTTGGATCCGTAAATATATGTTTTATTTTTTTTATCCCTAAACAAACTACAAGCTTTATGTCAAATAGCGCGTCATCGTCTTACCGTCCCTCCTCGTTCTGTGATTGGTGCCCAAATCCATGGAAAAATGTCGGCCATGGTCCCCAGGCTGTTGTGAAGTTCGAAAAGATTCGAGCGCACACAGCAGTCTGGCGTTAGCCAGGCTAGTTCTTTACAGTGCCCAAACCTGTTATTTTTTCATCTTTATTGAAGAAAAACATTTAAGCCAGAAATGAGTTCTTCAAGATCTCAAAACATCATTTTTTTTTCACCAAAAAAAGATGAAAATACAAAACAAAGAAAATACAAATGGATAGTAAAAGGCTAATCAGCTATGTAAAAAATACTGACTACTGCACAAATATTTTAAAGTAGAACTAAGTAACTCATGCCCTAGCGCCACTGCAGGTGTCGTAGCATGTTGTGTTTTTTTTTTACTCATTAATTGTCCATGAGAGTAAATACTACACAGAAAAGACAAAGGGAGAGAGGGATATTGTACATTGTGCCACAACTCAATGACACAATGGAGATATTTTTTTTCACTCAAACTTGGTTGTAAATACTGCTAAAGTGGCGCTAGCCCACAGTTAGCTTTGCCCGTTAGCCTGTTAGCTTCTTCTTCGTGATTCTATTAGTGTGTATTGCGCCTCCGACCCGGAGCAGGGAAAGTTGCAATTGTGGTTTTCTGGCCAGAGACACCGGGGGAGATGAAAGACCCCCCAGTCATCCCATTAACACTTGTATTATCCCCAGAGGGACTACGAAAAGGATTTATAATTATTTATAGTATTTTTTAAATATGGTGTGTTTTATGTTCATCTTCTTTAACCATTTGCCATTTTACCCTGTAACTAAAATGTGATCCTATTTTTCAATTAAAAAAAATATATATATAAAATTCTTGACATTTCTGAAAACTTTAAACACAGAAAACAAACTGAATCAAGCATTAGTACAACCCCACTGCTGCATTAATGAACGAATTGAAAGCAAAGACTTTATGGTCTTTTCTAAACCACAGACACACACACAAAGGGGACCAGTGAGCAGCTTGGTCAGTGGTGTCTGCCCCTGAGTGCTGAATCCTCTCCAGCAGTGCAATATGGAGAAACAGAATTACATTTATTGGGTACGGCTATATTGCATAAATCACAAAAGCGTATCGTGTCAGCATTCGGTGGAAGGTGTGCCTGATCCTCTATCTCACCTGTCACACTCCGACTAGCGCTTCTTTTATCTTTCTCAGGCAATTTGAAGCCGGGCCCACCTCTACATTGTATCTCTCACGCAGCAACACCGAACGAAGCTTAATAAAAGGAATAGACCCTATTTTTCTATTTGATACTGTATTCCCATACCCATTCCTTTTCTATAGAAAATATGTTGTGCTTGTATCAAAATCCATAATAGTGCCCCCTCCAGCCATTTTCCCATTTAATTTTGTACCAGACTGTTATGGAAATTGCTTTCAATTCAACACTGTCCCTTACAGCTTTTATAATAATACATTAAAATTTGCAGAGCTGTGTATAGCCCAAAGACACTTTCTCAAGTTGGAGGCTGATAGCAAGTGTTATTTTAATTCTAATTTTTTAAGAGGGATGTGCAGCAGTTGACTGAATATTTGTGTTTTTATTCATTGTAAGCTACAATAGAAAACTGCTAGCTGTATGTCTTTACTTATACAATACATCTTTTACAAGTTTATATTATACTTTGAATAATGTAGTATTTCTAACAGGCATAACAATCTCAAGATGACTGACATTTGCATTGTCCTTTATAGCCACAGTTGACCAGCTTCTCAAAGCTCTTCATTGTTATTCTTATTTATCCTCCTTATGCTACATGGTGGCAAGCTATTATTGTAGACACAGTTGCCCAGGGGTAGACTGATGGAATCTAGGCTGCCAATCTGCACCATCTCCGACTTGCCCAAGAACACACAACGATTGCCAAATCACTGATCTTTTGATCCATGGACGAATGCTACCACAGGAGCCCCCCACAGCTGCCCATATTTATAAAATATAGGCAACATGTGGCTAGATTTCCTTACTATGACCTGACAAATATTTACTTAAATATTTCCTCAACAACAAAAATGGTGAGCATAGGTATTTATGATCTAAACAGCCAACTATAATCAGAAAAACAGGATAAACATTTTACTATAAATCTCAGAGAAATTAAGGTATATCAGACAGACCTATCATTTCATCAAATTGCATTCCTGAAGTTTGAGCTGGATTTCTATGGTGAAGGGAAAAAGACCATATAGTGTGATTGGGAAATGAATAGGCAGCAACCTGACACTCAGCACTTATCTCACTGTTGCAACCTCCATGCACTTCACTATGATTGATATCAAAATAATAGCGCTAACCTCATATAGCTTGGGGTATATACTATATGTCTGTGCTTTAAAATGTTTTGACGGCTCTGAGAGCAGCTGGGTTTTCATTGCTCTAACTACAAAGATCTTTTTACTCACTTTACTTTTTCCACTTTGACTTGTTTTTACCCTTCATGGAAGTGAAAGGTTGTTTTTTATTCTTGGTGACTGGGACATATCCCATTGGCCATGGGCCTTTGGTGGGTGACACATGTACAATGAAAAGTTGATTGGCTCAAGTGTCAAACCTTAATTGTCACTTGTGACACACAATGCTTACCTTTTATTATTTGCGTTATTTTGTTATTTACTTACACTACATTTATTCTCATTCCAACTGATTCTAATTCTCATTTTACGACCTACACTATCTTCACTTTGCCCCCTAGTGTTTACTTTGTTTCGTCAATCAACATTCTCCAGCTCTGTTCCTCTGTCTCTAATTTGAAGTAAAGTTCACTACTGTCTTTTCCATCCTTACAATCTTTTAGTCAATAGAAATCACAGACCATGCCTCACCATATAATATCTATCTGAATCTGTTCCTACAAATGTACACTTCTGTTTGCAAACAGCTTCCCGGACCTGTTTGAATCATAGACATATTATCAATAGACCGTCATTTCTCACTCCTTCCCGTTTACCGCGATGACCACGTTCGAGGGGAAATCATGGCGGATTTACAGACTCCTCCTCCCCAGCTCTGACGAAGCATGTTTCTAAAAGGGCATAAGTGCGGGATCTTCACTGTAGACCCGGCCCTTGCGTGACGTGTAGCTCGCGCAGCTCCAATGCTAAAAGTCCAGCCCTCATTAGTACGAGATTTCTAAAAATTTCTTACGAAACCCAGCCTGGTTTCTTTAATTGTAACTAACCCAGCGTTATCACAAGAGGAATATCTAGCTGTAGACAGTTCCAAAAAATACCGGTCATTAAAGTTGTTTTTAACGTGTCTAAAGTGCAATGCATTCCAATGGGGACTAGTAGCTATATGGAGGTACTACAGCAATGGTAGTGTCGTCGTCAAAAAGCAGAGCAGCCAGCGGCCATTGGTTTGAATATGTCGAGGTATGGCATGTCTGTTTCGTGCCATTTATATAACTTTTTTGTGGCTTCTCTATGATTACAACATTATAAGAGTAGGCTTATCAAAAAAACTGATAGAACAGATGAACAAACTCTGAAAAGGTTCCCGCAGTAGCCGGCTTGCTAACTATCCGCATTCATTAGAACAAACGCCATTTCTCCTTTTAAGTCAATGTGTGAAAGACAGTCAATGCCATCACAATTGGAAACAAAATATTTTGAATGATGAAAAGGCTTCAAAATGGTGTCTATAGCAGGCAAAGTCGTGTGCTGACACCCATAGTGTCTGTGTTTTGTTTAAGGGTTTACTATCCATATGTTGTTTTTTACTTATAGCATATACAATGCCGTGAAAAAGTATATACCCACTTCCTAATTTCTTACATTTGTTTATATTTACCAAATGCAACCCCAGACCGTCGCACTGCCACCTCTGTGTTTGACTGTTGGCATGGCGTTCTTTTTATCAAATTTTCCATTGTTTGTACGCCAGATGTAACGAGTTGCAAACATGACAAAAGTTCCAACTTCCGTCTCGTCAGTCCACAGGCCATTTCTCTAAAAGTCTTGGGAATTGTTCACATGTTTTTTGGCAAATGAGAGACGAGCTGTTGCGTTCTTATTAGTCAGCGGTGGTTCTCGTTCTCTCCGTGGATGCCATTTTTGCTCAGTGTTTAGCTTATAGTTTAGTCATGAACACTGACTTTGACTGAGCCCATAAAGCTGCAGATCTTCAGACATCGTTTTAGGTTTTTGGTGACCTCCTGGATAAGTCGTTGCACTCTTGGAGTCATTTTGGTGGATTATAGGTTTTCTTATGAGATTTTGTAGCCACCGTGAGACCTATTTGTCTGACAGGTCTCACGGTGATATTTCCTTGATTCAACAAACTTGGTGGTAATCAGGCTTGGGAGTGGCCAATGAAACTGAGCTCAGCTTTTCGAAAAATCTGGTTCTTCACAGCTAATAGGAGGTGTTTACTTTTTCAGCCAGAGGGGTTTGGATTTGTCTTTCCCTTAATAAATGTGATAATCATTTAGAAACTGTAGCAACATTTTGTATTCACTGGGAATGTCTTTGTGTGATATAAAAATTGGCTTAATGATCGGAAACATTTACTGTATGTGTGATAAATATAAACAAATGTAAGAAATCAGGAAGGGGACACATACATTTTCACGGCATGGTAGATTACTTACACTAATTAAAAGTAATTAATATGATTCAAGTATCAGGCTGCTACAAAATAAATTATTACAAGGGTTGGAAACTTTCTGATCCCACTGCAGCTTTAAGCTGCCTTGTTCTTTTTTCTCTGATTCTTTCATATAAGACATCACACAATAGTTCTCTCTATTGGATGCACAACTATAAAAGTTTACTGATCCTTTCCCGTCTGTGGCGACCTCTTCTATCTTAGTGTATGTGTGTTTAGTAACCCGGCCGGCCTAAGCATCAGGTGATGATATATTTTGGAAGGGCTTTGGTTGCAGTGTAGCATGACGCTCTGAGTAATCTTGCCTTGTCAGCGGCACTATTTGTGCCCAGCACCACTCCATCATTCTCACTCCACAAAAATATTGGTTTTTCATTGGACTCAGAGTGATCCCCTTCGTTCTATCTGCCTCCTATCTTCTCCTCACAATTTATCACTTTGCTGAATGTGAAGAGAGAGATGAGCCAACCTTAAATAGAAGTGAGATATTTTCCCTCACACATTTGAGCATCGGTTGTTCTTTAGAGATATATTGTGCTGATAATAAGTCATAACATTTTGTCATTATCGGTTTCATCCTCTGAGGTGGAGAACAAATACCTTTCCTCTAATGCCCTTACTGTAGTTGCTAGAATAGGTTTTAGCCATTCGTAATCGATTTTTATTGATATGTAATACTCTTTTAGTCAGACATTAGGATAGGAGATGTGAATCCAGTTGTGCGACTCAAAGAATTTTACACTTCACATTCGAGATAGAAGACAAAGTGAACATTACTGAGCTTTTTTCTTTCTCTTAGCGAAACTTTATATTTCTCACTTTGTAATTGTATTTTGAATAAGGCATTTACCTTTTAGTATACGACGCTGATGTCTTTTTTTTACTTCCTCGAGTCTATATTTGCAAATAAATCAGATTCTCTTATGTGGCTCCACTGACCTTGCATATGTGTTCTCCTTTCATTGCAGACTTGAGGAAAACATTTGATCAAGAGCCTCTCGGGAAAGAAGTGTCTCTTGAGCAGGAGGTCTTGCTGCAGTGTCGGCCTCCTGAAGGCATCCCAGCTGCTGAGGTGAGATCCTAAAAAAATACAATCACACAACGATTCATTTTATAACCCTGCACATTTAATTTAATTGTTCAAAACCCTTGAGAAACTGAGAAGTAATTTGCAACTTTCCTGCAATCCATTAAGTTGCTCTTCTCAAATGCGCACTATGAATTATGCTCAGCTGTCAGAATGTACAGTAACTCCCAGAGAACAAAATACATGGCGGAAAAACTCAACATAATTGCATTGTTGCATTCACTGAACATTATAATTTTGGTGATGCGAGGAATGGTTTTGCACTTAAAGTATACAGAATGTGCCTTCACGGATACAGCTCAATTGAATGAAAAAACATTGACTGGAGCCCGCGCGCAGATAAGGACATCCATCCACCAGTGTTGAGGCTATTTTAGCTGTCTGAGTGCCAGTCTACACAAATTGGTCAGAAAACTATAATTATATAGAGGCAGAAATAAGAATAAGCCAGTTGTGTGTCCTAGCATTACCTCATCTCTGTCAATGTCTGCTCCAATTTCCCCGCAATACGCAGAAGAAACGCTAGGGCCACGAAGGTTTCAGCAGAGATAGCAGTAACATAAATACAGGATATAAGGCCGGTTTCGTGCTGAAAGCTTTTTCTTTTTTTGAGTCAGAGGTAAAGAGAATGAATGTGTGTGATTGACCAGGAAAAGCTGGAGTTAAGTGTGTGGAACTGTGGCGTGTTTATCCCTGAGCTGAAAAGTGCTGACAGGCTAAATGGGCAAAGTTTGGGATAGCCACTCTTTGAGCATTTAGTACTCTGTGTCTGTGTGATTGTGGAGTAGTAGGACAGAGTGGTCGATTCAGTGTGAGAGCTCAGGACACAGTGTGAGTCCTCTCGGTATAGTTCAATATAATACTTCTGAAAGCACTACAGCCAACCATACTGTAATTCCTTCACCCCTCACTCTACCTAAGCACAACTGCTTTCCCAGGAAGCGTGGCTGCCAATCTGCGCATATGGTCTCTCCCACAGAAATAATTACTTCGAAACGTCATTCAAACAAAAACTGTACTGTTGTTAACTCCTCAGTCTGTGTTCCAGCGCTGTGTCCTAAAAACATAAAGAGGGGGTATTATGCTTTTTTCAATCACATAGCACCAGTCTATAGCATACTACAATGATGACGTAACCTTCTGTTGGTCTGTATATGCAGTAAATTAAAATAACTGCCTTGAATAAAATTGCTCTCTCAAAATGGCTGTACTGAACGTCTTGAAATAGGCCTCTGTCTCTTTAAGAAGCTTTCCGACACGCCCCTTCAGCACACTGCTGTGGCATTTAAACAACACTACTGTGCGGGGAGGGGGCTCTGCTGAGCTGAGGAGCAGTGGTTGGTGGCTTGGCTGTTGACAAAAGGTCCAGAGGCGTCTCCAGGAGGTGGGGGCGTTCCTAGGAGGACTGAGGCATAGCTACACCTAAAATGGCTGCCGTCTAAGTTTTTACTGATTACTCAAAAATATGTGAATGAGCCAAGGCGACACTCCAGGCATGTGTTTAATGAGGGAATGACATAATAACATGATATAAAGCTTGAAAAGTCAATTTTACATAATACCCCCCTTTAAGTCCTTTTGTTCTCAAAGCTGCATATTGTTTTTTGTGTGCATGTGCCCTTCAGCTCTGCGATCCCTGTTCAATGTGTGTATCAATGTATTTGAGTGATCTAGAGGTCAACCCATCGTCCACATTCAGGTGATGTCAAAGCCTGGTTAAATCTATTGTTGCATGTACAGACGTTTGGAGATTAGCATCTCAAAGTGGCATCTGAACTGAATGCTAAATCATACTGTATAAGGTTAGGTTTACCCCCCAAAAGCAGGATATTTATCTAATAGCCACTAAACATCCACATAATTTATACAAATTAGAGATGCACCGATCCAGCTTTTTTGCTACCGATACTGGGGTTTGAGTATTTGCCGATATCTGATATTTACCGATACCAAGAGATTTTCTTAAAAGTGTCATTCTTGATTAGTTTTCGTTAGCATTAGCATGCCCCGCTAGCTTTAGCAGGCTATTGCTAATCGCAGAATTTTGCACGGCGATCAAAAATACATTTGCGAAGGTTAAAACTAACTCAGCGGTTGAATTCCCCAGGTTCTTAGCCTTACAATGACATACAGCATTCCCATATACATTTAGAATTACATGGTAAAAGTTGTGTTTTTAAGGCGTTGAGAGCCAAAACTGGTATCGGTTCAGTATTGGATATTTGTAGCCGATACCCAATATCGTATTTTTTCCAGTATCGGCTCCGATATCTGATACCAGTATCGGATCGGTGCATCCCTAATAAAAATGTCCTGAAACCTTTCAATACCATACTTTAGTATACGCACTGGCTTTACCGTTTATTTGTCCTTTTATTTGAGAGAATCTGGATAGAATATTCAATGACACAGATACATTTAACAACTCTGAGAAGCAATTGGTCCACAAATGTTGTAATCAAGGTTTCATTATGTCATCTCCTATCATAACAAAAAACAAAAAACACTCACTCACACCATATTGACACATTGGTAAGGTGAGTGAACTTGCCTTGTCGATGTTGGGATTGAACCGTCAACCTTTCCATCTGTGGACAAACACTGAAACCACAGAGCCTATCTCATCCTAGTGATTCTGTCTGGCAAAGTTAGACCTGTATGAAATAGTTCAATATAACATTTGTCCACACTAAAACCAATATCTGAGTACATGTTTTAATGCACAATTTGAAATGTTTTTTCATGACACATAAACACTTTTTGCAGCGTACATGATCACATCGCAAAACAACTTTACACTGTACATAAGTCATCTCGTGTTTTGACTCGCACTTACCTCATGCTGCTTAATAAGGACAACTTTTTTCATTCACTGAGTCGTATATGTGTGTGTTTCCAGCAGCCGGTTGAGTGACAGAAAAGAAAGAGTTCTATGATATTCGAGTTTGTCGAGCCATTTCTGATGCAGACCTCAGACAGGAAACTATGGAAAAGGCAGCGGTTACGTATGATTCTGCAGAAAATGTGAAGGAGAAATCTGTCAAATACCAGCAGTTCGGGGACGGGTGCATGAGGGGTGCTGGTGATGTAGGTCAGTGCACTTGTGGCTTTGTAACTGATAGGAGGAAACTGCCGTGATGGAGGCCTATGGAAACATATTCGACTTTTCCTGTCTTTCAAGATCATTATCTTGCGGATAGTTTTTTTTTTTTTTTTGTAATTGTGCCATTTCTTGTCAGGGGTTACCACAGCAAATGAGTCATACTGTACATGGAACATCAATCATCATTAAAAGCATAGTGCAAGTATTAGTGCAAATCATAAAGTGTAAGTAAGTAAGTGCTTACATAAAGTGTAGATACATACATAGTAGATGCAACAGTCAAATTAATAAGTCTATAAATAAATAACAAATAACCGACTTAAACAAAAGTTATTGATTGAGGGAAATTATTTAGTGTTGGTAAATAAAAGTAATAACCTCTTGCCGGTGTTCCAATGAGCTATTAACTGCTTTTATACTTTGTTTTGCACAATATTACATAGCAAAAGAATTGGAGAATATTTATTTATATTGGTATGCACTGCAGTCTAGCAGAGCAGTTCGACCAGTATGCAACAGTCAGAAAAGCAGTGTCGTCTGTTTCCATAGTGTTGTATAAGAAAAGGACAAAACGCACATAAACACAGTGTGCTGAGTGTGCATATGCCCTTTCACAGCTTGGTTCTATCTCTCAGCCGGGACCTTTACATGACTGCATTCACCTTCGCATGTGAAACTATACGAACATCAATTTGACCAAAAGCCAGACCGGATAATAAGCGTGAGAAGAAGGACGTTTTTGTGAAAAGCTGGTGACTGGGCAGTAAATAGTTGTGTGACATGATTATAGTGAGACATGAGTCACAGGCAGCCTCACCCAGAGAGACAGACAGAGGTGGCGCAGCGGTTAGTGCTTTACAGCTAGAAGGGAAAAGGTACGATCCCCGGCTGAATGGGGCCTTTCTGTGTGGAGTTTGCATGTTCTCCCCGTGTCTGCGTAGTTTTCCTCAGGGTACTCTGGTTTCCCCTACCACTAAACATGTACAATAGCCCATGGCTGCACTGTCTGGCGTGGCGTGTTTATATGCATGTTTCGATTGTGTGTTCATTAAAATACACGGTCCCAAACAAATAAATAAATACAAAATACTGGAGAGTGCTCATTAAGATGTTACTGTCCATTTTTTAGGAATTGGCTTTTTCCCGCTTTAACAACTCTGTATTACAGAGTTGAATTTAATGTAACTTTTGTAAATATATTTTTTTAAGATTGTCAAATATTAAAGCAAAAATAACGTAGAATAAAGAACATAAAACTCTGAAGTCTGAGTTACAGATAAACAGATAAGTCCGTAGTATGTGTATAGAAACACACTGTAGTGCATGCATACTCAAACAGACAAACACAGGGCCCACCACTTCAGTAATCCTATGCCTCTCTGAAGAATAATGCTTAGATCACCAGGCAAGTTTACCGCTAGTATACTTGCAGGTATACAAAATAATCATTACCTTTTCATTTTGGACTGACTGAGTTATAATTCTAAACAATTTATAAACCTTTATTATACAACTGAGGGACATGGTTATTGTAAAACTTCACTGTATCCTTTTCTTTGCATCTGTAACGCTCACTTGGGTAAATTTACATACAATATGGTTGGTAAAGAGTTGTCTAATCAGATTTAGATTCATGTAACTGTATGCATTTACCCTGGGCTTGCACATTCATTACAAGTGGAACTTTGGCTGGGCAGGAAAACTGTGAGAAATACCTCACTCGTGTAGTCATCTGAGTATCCCATATGCCGTGAATATATTAGGCACTCAGCAGGCTCCTAAAAGTCATTGTTACATGTTCCCTCAGCCATGAATATTTGATATGTACTTAATCAGGAGCAGAAAGAAATGTAACCACAGAGACCAGTCAGAGGACTGAGAGAGTGAACAGGCCTGTGTACCTGCTGTCTAAAAGTGGGCTTGCAGATTGAATACTACACACAGGAAAATAGGAAAAATACATTTTATTCTGAGAGACATTTATTGCACTCAAAACTGATCTTTGAGTATGTAAATGAAGCCAATCTTTATCCAAACATACATGATCTTATTATACTGGAATGATGGACGTTTCAATGGAGAATTATCTCAAAATTGAAGACAATAAACTGAAATTATTTTAGGCAACTGGTATTATAGTGACTGGATGGGGTTGTTTTTTGTGTGTGTGAAGTAATCTGTGTTGTTTTAACACTAAACCTACTTGTAACACCATCACCATTAAATTTACTCAAAGTGTCTGGTACATTTTCAAGTGGTCTGCCAAATATCTCCTTGTGAAAGAATGCATTTAATTGAGTCTCTCCGGCCTTACCTCCTTGTTCGGCCTGAGAACACGGTTCAGAGGTGAACTAGTGCTTTGGGCACCAGAGCATGTTACCATGGCATTGGCCTTTTAGCTCAGGCATCTTTTGGCCCTACCGAGGTCCTGCCACGTGATCGTGGGCAACAGTCAATGACGCTCTGCGGGTAAGCAGTCCTGCTGCCATGACTGAAAGACACAATGATCCTCCATTCACACCAGTTAAAAACAAACTGCCGAGGGCCTCATCATTTCAGCTTTTAAAATGATTTAGTTTAATTTCTCGTTTTTTTCTTTACACTTGGACAGATCATCCTCAGGCCTATTTCTATCTTATATTGGATTTTATAGCCTTCACAAACATATTGTACAAAGTAGACAACAACTTACCTAGAGAAAATAATCTCTTTAGTTCAAGGGGCATGAAAATTGCACCACTTCAGGCCAAAGGAGGTGAGCCTTTGTCAAAACATATAGAGGTCAGAACAAGCAGCTTAAAAAGTACACTTAGACTCAAAGGCACAAACACAGACTTTTACACCTATCTAAACAAGAACAAGTGTTTGCAATAGACATATAAGTCAACTCTACAGAGGACTCCGTCATTAATGGAAAAACATGAAAACATAAAAACAAACAAATATTAGTGAGATATGAGTTATTCCTGTCTTGAGTCTCTCTGGTCCATGGACACCTACACCAGCATCTATAATAGTCCTCAGTTCTGTTTCCTAAGCCCACCTCCCTGCCTCCTCACAGTCGCCTCCTCTTCTTTCTCTCTCATATAAATGTGCACTTTTTATCTATTTCTAACACATCACACCTTTTGTATTTGTGGTTGTTAATATTTATAGTCTTCTTATTTCCATACTTGCTATGCAGCAGATGCAGAACATATGGCTTGTTGTCTAGCAGTGAATGATTGAATAATCAGTTTGTAACCTTCGGTGGCTCATGCGCCTAGTATGTCATTGAGCCTGTAGCGGATGTATGCTGCAACAAAGTAAATAAATAAATTACATTGGATAGATAGTTAGGCTTCATGTGGAGATGCAGCTTTCAGATAATGACTTCTCTGTTGAGGCATCACACACGTTTTCATTTTTTCCTGGCTGTTCCTCCTTTTCACACCCTGTTCCACCCCACACTGATGCCTGCTCTATTTCTGACACAACAGCGATGAGTAATAAATGTTTTTTGCCTTGCCTGGGTTCCCAGTAAGTGAGAGGAATGTATACAGTGTATTGAGTATATTGGACTAATTAGTGGTGAGCAGAAACACCCAGGCTGTACCACACTGCCCACACAGGTTACTCCTATGTTCCATCTGGAGGGCTGCGCCGCCAGATCGCTTTACCAACTCAACAAGAACAAGTGATGACAGGAAGGAAAGACATATACTGTACATCCTCAGGTGTACTGTTTCTCTATTTTAATTTAGATTACATTTGCATTTTTACCAGCAGCCCATACAGTGACCGAACCAC
Source organism: Neogobius melanostomus (assembly GCA_007210695.1). Classification (NCBI taxonomy): domain Eukaryota; kingdom Metazoa; phylum Chordata; class Actinopteri; order Gobiiformes; family Gobiidae; genus Neogobius; species Neogobius melanostomus. The sequence continues at coordinate 1,265,612 of VHKM01000221.1, read as the reverse complement.
ACAGCGGCAGTAATGGAGGACAACAATGCAGCTCTTAACACATGACACTCCAACCAAATTATGCTTGGTAATAATAATAATCATAATAATAATCATTATCATAATCATAATAATGGCTTATACTTGTATTACGCTTTACAACCCTGTGTTACCAAGTTTCTCAAAGCATTACACTGTAGTCATTATTCATTCACGCCATACTCTGTAATGGTAAGGTAATGGTTCGTACACAAGGCAACTCAATGTGCCTTACAATAGAACAGTGTTGGGAAAGTTACTGTACTTAAAATTGTAATATAATTGTATATTAGTGATTAAGCTCTAAAAATGTAATATGTTTGTATTACATAATTGTTTCAAAAATGTAGCTGAGTGACACTTCTTCTTCCTTCTTCCTCAATGGCACTGACAGTACATCTGCACTGCGCCACCTACTGTTCCGAAGTGTGCATTTTGAGGCTTTTAAAATAAACACAATATCAAAATAACTTTTTACTTTTGGTGCCTTTTAGAGGTTTTGTGGAGTGGAAAGTATTATATTTATCTTTCAAATATAGTGGAGTAAAAGTAATAAGTTCTCAATCATAATACTCCTTAGGTAAAGTAAAGATCCTCAAAAACTCAGTCCAGTACTTTGTTACAGATCACATCTGTTGCCAAGTGATTGATGTGTTGCACGTGTTGTCCCACATTCGCACAAGCACTCTCTTTTATACAGCGGTGTACATAAACACTGGACACAAAGCCAGTAAAGAATCTCGCCCAAGGGCACACCAGCAGGATGCAGTGGTCAGTGCGGGGATCGAGCCGCCAACCCTTGGATTCACTGGCAAAATGCTTTTCCACTAAACAAAGTTCTCTCTCACTTCTCCAACTTTAGTCATACTTAAAGACTCTGACCACATTTTTTCTGGGGCACACAGACAGAAGGTCACTATAACATTTTCACGTTCACGGTTTTTATGAAGGTCAATATTATTGATTTTCCGTTCCCTGCACAGTTCCTTGTTTGACATCCACAACTATAATCATTTGTGTTGGTCAATACAAGTTCTGGACCTCTTTGGAAGGAATGTATAGAGAACACCAGTTTGGCTGCAATGTAGTTACTTTAATTCTTTACCCTGGGAAGGCATAATTGCTTTGCCATCAGTTCCCTCCATGGCCTGGGATCGCCTGGTTCTGTGCTCTTCGAATGCTGTCCTCCCCTTGACTGCCTCTGACCAGAGCACTCCTTGTCTTTATGACGACTGACATGTGGCAATTTCCTCCGGCGTTTAATGACAAGCAGCATGCCACATTAGCAGCGCGGATGTGGCGTTGCCAATCAGCCGCTAACAAGGTGCGCACGTGGGGCCCTGTTTACTCCATTATGACTGCACACGCTCAGCTCCCTCTTCATCACGTCAATAATTCAACTTCAGAAGGTGTGTTCAGTGTCTGCGTGGGTCAGCTGAGGTGAAGCACTGATCAAAGTTCTGTCTCCGCTGCAGCAGATTGATGTCGGTGCACTTATCCGCACCTGTTTTTATTATGAGGCCTACTTATGTGTGATAAATTGAACCGGCGAACTGTTGCCCACTTTTGCACAGTGAGAGACAACGGATTTCTTCCATGCTCTCTCTCCCCTGTCGCAGTGCCTCGTTCCCTCCTTTCCATCTGCAAACTGCTGCCAACGCTCTTTTGTTCAATTTTTAATTACCTACTCATTGCGGAGTGGTCTTGACATCTGAGCACAGCACACTGAAAAAGGGAACCTGTGTGATTGTTGCAAATTTGAGTAACCTTCTTTTTGTTGTGGTTATCATCAGCTGTTTGTTGAGCCAATTCTTGCAGCAGTTTGTTTTCCTGTGGACAATGCGTATTTACCCTGCTGCTATTATTGTAGACAAAGATAATTAATGGCATTTTTGGCTCTTGGCAGTGTCCCAGCTCACTATATACAGTCAGCAATATTTGTGTGAGATTTCGTCAGTACACAATCTCACTAAAATCTCTAAAAAAAAAACTCTCTAAAATTGCTTGAAAATGTATCACTGGCCCATCTGCTCTTTTTTTTTTTGTAGCAGTTCTCTGTTGCTTTCACTTTCTTTTTTTACTCAATAACAAATGGTCCATGTATGCTTTATCTTTTCCATGTGTGCCTTTGTACAAGATAAATTAGAAATAAATTGGAAGGGAACCCTGTCGTCTGACTCAAAGTGACTAATTCATCAGAGACAGCGCAGTGGTTTACTGTAAAATCTGTGCTTAGCTCTGTTTACATCAGCCTGTTCAGTTTGTCAGGGAGGATGTCTTCTTATGTTAGACATGCTCTAACTTGAACAAAGCTGGGGGTTTACACCAAAGTCCCATGTTTCTCTGTAGTGTTGTGGATTACACATCTGAACGCTTGTAAAGGCATGACCGTGCCAGCATTTGTATTTATCTCATGCTATTGAAGTTATCTGTCTTGTTCCTCCATCATAATCAGCGCATCTGTTTATAAAGCACAATGCCGGTCGCTCAACAATGACCAATTCAGCTTCAACAATGACTTAGTGTGCCGTCTCTTCACTGCCACAAAGAGGTCCCACCTTATTTAGTCTCTTTGGGAGTCATATCAGGTTATTGGCCCACTTTTGGATTCTTATGAGAAAGTGGCTTTAAAAACAGTGCAGTTATCTCAGCATGTATGTGTCTTATCTTCCAAAGCTTATCTGCACTCCTTATGGAGTAACACAATGCACAGGAAGTTTGCCGTTTGCAGTGTCCCCTTGGCACTAGACAGCTTGTTTAAGAATGGTGGTGATAAGAATGATGGTACGTGCTACTATATACGTGCTACAAACTAAATGGTAAATATGTACCAAAATCAAAATACGTAAGGCCTACAGTATGAGTCGTGAGACAGTGGGCTACGATGCTGTCCCAATTTGACTGGGTGTTGCATTGAAAAAGGTCAGGGAGCCTCTCTGCCTAGGGATTTTTCTTTTTTCTTTTACTGCTTTCTTGTTGTTTACACAGTCGAAAACTGCATTATTGCTATTGACATTTTAACAACCTGGAGGCAAATAGGAACAAGTGGAACAATCTTACCCTATAACAGGATACCCAGAAGAATGCCACTCGTAGCCTATGGTAAACAAGTCTGTGGGTTGCAAACCTCAATTACTATATTCTGCTAATGTGACGTAAATACATCTTTTGTGTAAATGTGAAGTCTGGATTTTGTTATATTATAGGATAAGATTCTGACTCCGGCCACAAGAGGTCAGTAAAGGAGCAGAACGTTAAGCTGTTATTCTTCACCATCGCGTTAAACAGCATAAGATCACGATGGTTCGATTCACAGCGAGCCATCGTGATCTTGAAATTGCAGTGTTAAAAAGTAACTGTCACGACAAAGAAAACCTTTGGCAACTTCACAGTGTGTACTAAATTCCTCGTTTCCTCTGTTTGCAGGTGGAGTGGTTAAAGAATGAGGAGGTTATAGACCCCGCCGATGACAGAAACTTCTACATCACAATCGACCACAACCTGATCATCAAACAGGCCCGGCTCTCCGACACAGCCAACTACACCTGCGTGGCAAAGAACATTGTGGCCAAACGACGCAGCACCACCGCCACAGTTATTGTCTATGGTAATCCTTTTTGCTTTAAACTAGGAATGACCAGCTTTGGGACAAAACAAAGGTCTAATTTTGATGAGTTTTTAAATAAAGGTTATAATTGCGTATGACCCTGGGACACAACCGTAATTCACAAGGGGGAGCCAACTCTTACCCCCCCCCCCTTAATGTTATTGCATGGTGTAATGATGACAGCGGAGGGATACACGTTAAGCGCACAGCGATGAAGCGACGGAATCGAGAAACAAGACAAGTCCTGCCTTTACAACTAGAGAGCATGGCTCATCGAGGCTCTGTCGGGTCCTGTGCAGTTCACATGAAGTGAGTGAGATCTAGGTAAAGGCTTTATTTAGACGAGATATCAGGTGATCTGCCCTGAAACACGAGGAAGGCGAATGTGTGTGCAAAAACATAAAGCGAACGAAATAATTACCTGATGCGTCGTAGTCACGGTGATATAACGCTCATGTTAACACTTTCTGTCCTCAATCTAAAGTGTGCCTGAACTAACAAGAGGTTTTATCATCAGAAGATCCCATAAAGACACAGGGAGATAAAGTTACATTACAATGTAATACCTATATAACTACACCCTTTGCTATTTTTTTTTTCAAATCAAATCAAATTGATGTACCCATATAGCACATTTAAAAGCAAATGTTGTTGACCAACGTGCTTCAAAAAAGGTTTACAGTACAAAAATATAGTAAACAAAGCAATACACAGTATACAGTCAGGCAGCAAAGCACACAGCTCAGCTTAGATTTTTTTTTTTTTTTTTTATTGCAATTAATCCAGCAGCTCTTCCGTACCCCAAAATCTGTAATTACATTGATGTGCCTCTATACACTGCTGCCTCCATGCCATGTCAAACTCAGTCCACATATAGTTAATAGCCCTCTTCTGTGATGAGAAATGTTGACTCAGTTTGTTCTGTGACAGAAGATTTGAGATTTCTCTGCTATTGTAGGTCGCTGATGTGGCTGAGACAGACTTAAAGAAACACCTGCTGCGGTATCACGCAGGCTGGAAACACTGTCTCTGCAACACAACAGTACTGTAGCTCCGGAGTCTAAACTCTATCCCCACCGGAGGACACCGAGGACAAAGAGAATGAGTCACAATTTGTATCTTTTTAGAGACATTCCTTGTCTGAAGAATAGCTCAGCTTTGATAATTCAACCAGTGTTACCGTAGAATATCGTGCAAATCCATGCATTACTTATTTGTTGCTACAATAATGGCAGCAAAATCCTCAGTGGCGGTTTGGTGCCCTCGGCGAACAGCTTCTTTGCTTCATAATAGCCGTGGTTTAAAGAGACTTCGGAGTGGATAGATGCTGCTGCTGTTGCCCTGGTGTTTTATTATTTGTTTATCCATTGAGCATATAGCTCTTTCAGGTAAAGATTGTGTTTGGTGGACGTGAAATAGGAGCAGAAAATCCAAGGGTCATTGACTCCAAAAGGCGTTCTCTCATAAATGCCTTCTATTAGCTCTAAATGTCCAGTAAGCGCTTTGAAGTCATCTTATCCTTGAGATGGAAGACTGCGAGGCCTGCATCTGTTTATGCTGGCCTTGGTTTTGCTTTGTTTGGCTTCGTCAAAACATAATGTTCACACATTTTCTACACAATATGATGCATGCGAAAACAAATAGACCACAATACAAAGCTGTAAAGCTGCCCACCGGATAAGGGACTAAAATGGTGAACGTTATGAGACTATGTGGTTTGCTGTCCAATACTTAAGATACAAGAAAGAGGTGTGGAAAATAATCTTCTGAAGATAGAACGCCTGTAAAACATAACATTTACTCTCTTGGTCTTGGATAAAATATGTACAGCTTAAAATACACAGATCAATCCCGACCATAAACCGTTGGATTTACAACTAACAATAGATATTCTGGATGTCATTAGAAGTGGTTTGTGGCCTTGCACTGTGGATACTAAAACAGGTGGCATTGGGCAATAAGGAAAGAGGATCTACAGAAATAGTACCTTCACTGATGTCCAGATTTTTCGGCCTCGTTCATAATCTTGTCACATTCGAAAGTGCCGTGAGGCCCGAAGGAGTAGCCTAGATCCACCATCTTAAATGCCACGGCCTTGTTCAGAGCCACCAGCCCTGGGTGTCACTCGGCACTGGATTTACGTCTCTGACAGAGATGGATGAGAGAGGGAAGAGAGGCATTTGGAGGAATCAGCGAATGGAAAATGCAGCAATCTGACCAAAATGTACTGTGTGCAAGACTAACTGTTACGTTTATCACAGTTGCATAGGAATATGTACATGCTGTTTTCTATATAGACCTTTTGAAACCGTTTTTCACCCTTTCAATTTCTTCCAATCAGTTTTTATTCAGCCTATTTGTTACGCAGTACCCGTTTCATTGTATCATACACAATAAGCATGTGATTTTGCGGCCTTATTAATCAACAGTATTCAACAGTACACGTCGAAAGCATACTGGGAAAATGACCGTAATAAGTGTGTCTTGTTTGCAGTGAATGGAGGCTGGTCAACGTGGACGGAGTGGTCTGTCTGTAACAGCAGGTGTGGCCGCGGGTACCAGAAGCGCACGCGGAGCTGTACCAACCCTGCACCACTCAACGGAGGGGCGATCTGTGAAGGCCAAGGGATACAGAAACTAGCGTGTAATCCGCTGTGTCCAGGTAAAGCTTAACTACAAAGTAGAGCTTACTATTTTCACATTGGACGTACATCGCCATCAGGCATTGTAATTGGCTGTTCACTACTGTAAGTGAAAAAAGGCACGCCGCCTTCCTAATGGACAGCCCTAACAAGTTATGATGCATGTGTCGTATTTTGACGCCTTTCTGTGATGAAAAGAAAAAGATAAACGGTGTAGAATTTACCACTTGTCCACATACAGTACTTTGCTTGCATCCTCTTTCTAGTTCTCTACTGTTCCCTCCTTCCTAGGGCAACTTTTAATATGCACAGACCAGATGGGAAACAAATCACAATAGTTACAGATTTAGACAACCTATCACAAATTGGCATCATTATACTATCCTTGTAAAATGTATATTGTATATTGTAGTTTGTTTTTTTTCTTGCCTAATAACTTGGCGTTAGCTACAAAAAAGGATTATCCAGTCTGTGCCTCTCACTTCACCTGCCATTGGCCTAAGGTTACGCTTGATGATTTATCAATGCGATGCGACATTGTGTTTGCATATGCCACTGTGTCTGAACCATGCATCGCCCACCTCCCCACGCTTCTCTCCATGTTCACCTGTTCACTGTGTCCATCTATGCTGTCTGTTGTTGTGTGGTAGTGGATGGCCTGTGGACAGAGTGGAGTAAGTGGTCCACCTGTGGGACAGAGTGCACCCACTGGAGAAGGAGGGAGTGCAACGCCCCAGCGCCCAAAAACGGGGGGAAGGACTGTGAGGGTATGGTGCTCCAGTCCAAGAACTGCACCGATGGGCTGTGCATGCAGAGTGAGTACCTGACCCAAGCCCCTGTTCCCATCTCACACCTGGTCAATGGCCCATCTGATCTACCCGTGTTACTGACACTACAGGAAAGAGTGACTTCAGAACGTTTTCAGACTATTTTATTATGTTTCTGTCATATACTAAAACTGTGTGAATGTATTTCTCTTGGTAAACACTCTACACTGATTGTGCATACTACAGTGAAAATAGAAACATTCATAAAAGTTTAGGTCTGTTTTAAATTCCCTGCATTGCCCCTCTCATGATATTGAAAGTTACAAAAGGCACCGATCCCTTGGTTGCTACGGGGCTCGAGCCCACCCAAATCTTTGGGCACCCACGCAAATTTTCCCTATTTACAAAATGATTCAATAGATAAAACCTGTAAATCACAAAAGAGTCCGGTCAATAATTTGGGCATTTATTATTTTGTAGCACTTCAACCTAACAACATAGGCAGAGGGGCATGAATGCTGAGCCACAGTTTGTCAAGCGTGTGTCTGATGGTTAAAATGTAAAGGCACACTGCGTAACATTTTGGAGTATACTGTTGCCATCAGTATAAAACATGCTCTAATGACCAGCTCAACACAGAAAATGCCATTTCTGCAGTGGGTAATTAAAGAATGGATTTGGATGAGAACCTAACCTATCTCCATGGAGACGAGCTGAAGACGTACTCACTCCTGGTAAAGTTACAGTCATGTCTTGGGAGAGGTGAGACGCTCACAGCAAGGCTCATGTTTCTTTGTACATTTACAAGGTAATGAAAATATCTGTCATAAAAAAATGCTTATATTTCAATTTTATTTATAGGGTAAATTCTACGCGGTGTGGCTTTAATAAAACCAATTGTATCAACAATATTGTAGCAAATAACTTGTAGCTTGTACTCTCCTGTATTGTCAGAAACGCAAAGGAATCAGATTGTGCCAGTAAAATCTCCAGACTCCATGACCATCGGATTCACTGTGATCTCATCTCCGCACTTTGTTTCACTCCAGTTCATGAAACCATAGTCTTTCTGCTGCACCACATTCACCACATTAGGTGACAAGCCAGACTCTTTCCTGCTTATTTGTATTTATCCTTATCTATAATATGCTGCAGCAACCCACTTAATGTCTTGTCTTGTCAGATTGTCAATGTGAAGTGAACTTGGGCTCAAACAATATCCAGAGTGATAAGACTTGCCATTTATCTAACATTCGAGAGTTACACTTGAAATTGAAATTGTCGCTCATAATAGTTTATACCGCGTTCATACCAGACTTGGAGACAAACAAAGAGTCTTGTCAACTCAGGTAGACCAGGCGTGCACTTGAAATTAATAGTTAATCAGAAAGTCACATTGTGTAACTAAAAGGTTAAAAGACAGTTCCCTTAACTCTGTGCCATTTTGTGATTCTTTTTTTAATATGGGATTAGTGGAGTTATTACTACCGAGACCTGACCCAATCTGTCTGTACAACTGCAGAAAGGATAAGCACCAGTGTGTTAAACGGTCTCTTTTAATAAACATCTCTCAAATGCTTAATATGGTTGGAGGTGTCAGGGCTCCAGAAGATGTAGATAATTCTCTGCAGATGGTCATAGTGGCACCAATCATGTAACAGAGAGTGGATTTAGTGCAGTTGGTGCCATAACCTGGCGCCTATACTGTGTTACCTACTCTTATAGCACGATATACTCTTTCTAGATACTGCTGTCTGATTACTCTCACATTCATAGTGTGCTCTAGATCTGAGGATAGTCAGAGCTATTGAGAACATAATATGATGAACTAATATTTTGATGTTACTATATCATACTAAAATGTATATATTTTGGTATGATTTGGTTTGCGGCTTGTTTGTTTGGGTTGATCGTGGGTCCTGAAGTTACAGTAGCTGAAACCACTAGTCTAGATCCAACAGGGGAAAGCTTAGTGACATCTAAACAACAGTGGTTGATTTCATTCAGTCAGTGCCATAGGAATGCATTGGTGACTTTGTTAGAGCTGAGGGCACAGACAATGCTTAATGGAAGAATATGTTGTTTTTTTGCATATTCAAATTTTACCCTTTAGAGTTGCAAAATCACAGTATAAATTACCTTTTTTTGTGTTCATGTGCAGTCATATATCATCTGGTATCAAGAAGAACTGCGGTGTATCCAGGAACAGCAATTATACAGTTTGTATCTTTGGATCTACAAAGGCTATTAAGGCTTTAGATTGAAAGAAACTCAAGTATTAGTACACACAATTGTAATGTGTCTGTTAGCATTGTGTTTTAGGTTCTTCTAAGTTTATTCTTTTAATTCTCTGCAAAATTCTCTTGAGAAAATTGCTTTTCCACATACTATATCAATATGTAGATACTGTATGCATGAACATTCCCAGCAACAGTTAATGGTAACATAATGATATGGACGTGTGATCGTTCCAGGAATTGATTTTGGGGAAGCTAAGAGGTTGAAGCCACTTATGTCAACGCTAATGACCATTTCCACTCATGTTGGGAGAAGGGCCCATTATCTGAAAGCTCGCACTATACCAAATATGATTGGACGAAAGAGCTGTGTGCAATCTGAACTCACCTCAGAGCCCCGCCATGTCTGAGTGAGGAGTCCAGAGCACCCTGATCTTATTTTCAGTTGTTTGAATGTATTTAAATTGTTTCAGTTGCACTCCATATGTGGAGTTGGAAGCAGATTCGGTGTCAATTGCAGATCATTTCAAAAAGCTGAAAGGGGAAAAATGTATCATTGAATTGTAGGTTGTTTATCACATTTAACAAAGTTGCACTGGAAGAAGAGAATGCACTTTGTCTGAAAGAACTTCCTTGTCGGGGTATTGTTTTGTTGGTTCACTGATGGTGACCTCGGTAGAAGCTGTTTGCCGATGCCTCTGTGGTGCGTCTCTGATGTGTTGATGTTGTTGTTCTCAGGCCAGTGGTAACGGGTAACCCTGCACCCTGACATCACATGCTTTTTTGACATATCGATCTGAGGAAGGGGTGGGAACCGCTCCAGTGGTCCAATAAGGGCAAAGTCTTTCCTGGCAGAATATCACAAGCAGCCAGATACAAAGGTTGATAAAAAGAATGTAACACCAAAATAATGTCGAAGTAGCCATTGTCACCTTCAATTTTTTTACACTGTAGCTTATTTCTTAAATAAAATTAAAGACTCACTGCTGTGCCAGCGATTGTGTTGGGTCAGAGTCAGCATCAACTACATTTATAGCGCAGAATCATAGATATAACATACAAGAGAATGATGATTAGCCATTCAGCCCCATTCATAATGAACCCGTGTGCTCTGTGAAATTATTAAGGCTGCTCGGTCTAACTCTAACACTAACCTTAAGCCCTAACTCTAAGGGTCTTATGTCTTATTACAAAAGGTACCTCCAAAGTACTAATTCACATTATGCCATTGTGTATGTACTACATAGGTACAAGTTATTACAGATTGTTACCAAGCAGATTACATTGTACTAAATTAATCAGGTACAATGTATGAAGGTAGTGTAAAATAAAGTATAACTCTTTGGGGCCAGGCTTTTAAGCAGTGCAAACGAGGTCCAAAGCTACAGTACAGGAACCCTGTTTACGAAGTGACTTTTGGAGTCGCCCCTGGCCACCAGGGGGGGTATTACAGTAATGTCAGCTCCTCGCCATGAGGGTCAAAGAGAAGCGCTTTCCTCGCCCATTGAGTGGAACATCCACGAGCAAACAGGAAGTGGATTGAACCAATCAGCAAAGGGCGGATGTTGTTGAGGTTTTTTTGAGGTTCTGTGTTGATGTTCAAACATGCTTAGAAATCACAAAAGTTACCTACTGTCGATGTGTTTTTGGTCACTACCGCTCTCCCGTGTGGCAACCACAGATTGTTTTTGAGGGGACTTCTGTGTCTCTTGAGTGACAAGACGTGACTGCAGATTAACTAATCTGATTGCACGGATCCATTTGAGTTTTGCAGGAGCAGCAAACGAGGGCATCCAGATTGAGATCGCTGTATAAAAAATAAAGAGGGCCATCATTTTGGACTTGCCGGGCTAGTTGCATACCTACTTTCAATTATATATCAAAAATACATATAAACATTGTGTTTTTGTTTTTTGTTTATTCCCAGCAATGATCTGGAGTTGCTGAGGTGTCACTTTTGTTCCTCTCGCATTTATCTTCTGTCATACGGCTCTCCCACACTGCATCATCCCAGTGTTTGATTCTTCTGTCCATCAAATGTCCAAGTCCTGGGACATATTGTCTGTCCAAGGCAGCGAGGATTGTCCCAAAGTTTTTAATAATGAACCAGTAGCTAAACAGGCAAGCTAGTTTGCATTGTAATGCTACCTTATGATACCTCCATGTAAAGTCCATAGACATGACGGAAATTAATAAAAAGACAAATTCCTTTCACTTCCTTTCAGACAATGACAGGAAGCTTCTCACGTCTCTCATATACCTTGTTTTTCCTCTTCTGGGATCATGTGATCAGCATAGCTAAAAATCCAATTGGCGCATTAAATGTGGGCATATGTATGTATGCCGTTTATTGGTCAATTGAATAATACGCACTGACGTTATAATGTTTTATCAAGTTTTGATTGGGACGTTTTTTGATATTGCGCCTTTTCAAAGGGTAACACAATCCCTATGCAGGAAACTCTGGTTTTACACAATCAGACACAGTAGGCAATGTTCTCACATTTTATACATCTTACAGACAACATTTCAGATTCAGAAAACTTTATTTATCCCCAAGGAGCAATTCATTTGCAGTTTCCCAGCCACGCATTCATCATTTATAAAACTTAAAGTCAATTTTCATGCAATGACTAAACATTAATTTTACTGGATTAGCTCATAATTATAATTTCCTTTTCAAATTGGATAGATTGACAGGAGGGCAGTGTCCCACTCCCATAATGGACCAGCCGCCACTACTAAAATATACACAGTTATTACTTTAGGAACATGATTACAAAAACTGACACAAGAGCTTCACAGCCTGACAGGAATGGGTATCTGATGTTAACCCCCCAAAGCTCTACCATTAATTATAATAAACCCTTAGAAATAAAAATATAATAAAACTTTTACTGACACTCCCCCACAGTTACAAGCTTTTACTTTGGCTACATAGACAACTACATGGCGCCAGTAGAAGTTCCAGAGGATGGGTCGTATAGGCCATCAGTTAGCCTGACCCTGACAGTCACCTCCTGGCTGCAGCGGACTCCTCCTGGATGATTACATGCACACAGCTGCTCCATCCATCACGGCATCGATTTGCTGTCTGAAAGCTTGTCTTCCTGCGAGTCGCTTCTCTCCCAATAAGAACTCCATTGTTTGTATAGTTGTTTATGGATGTCCCACCGAGCCCCCATATTATGTGGCGCTGCACTGGGGATTCAAGCTACAGCTGCTTACATCACACTATTAAATAAACCTCACCTTAAGTATATATTTTATACTAAAGCTAGCACATACCACACCACTGTAATGTAATAGAATAATATAATCTGAGTAATTCATATATTTTACTCAAATCAATTTATTTCTCAGAAATTCCTAATTAATTTGTAATTATTAAAATATGATAAATGTGTTGTTTTTATGTTAAATTAATATCAATAAAGATTAACAACAATAAATATTTATTTCACTAATCTTTTTTTTCCTTTGGGATTTTTTATGTTCTTTGTGGTGTTTAAATAGTCACATAGTAATTGTAATGCATTATATTTCCAATTACTGTGACAGCCTACCTTAACACTGTGGTGCGCATATATTCACCAAGGTCAAAAATGACTGATCCATCCCATCCGTGTACTCTTCTTGTGACAGATACAGTACAAGGTTGTACCGACTTGTTTAGAGCCCACATTTCTAGTGTGTCCATGCCAGCTGCCGTCTCATCACAGCAGCCGCAGTAAGCCCAGTTGATGGATCACGCCACCCTCCCACTGAACCATCATGTCTCCTTCCTCTCTCATCTGTCTCCATACTCCTCAGATCTGAAACTAAGGGCTAAATCAAGAGATACAACTTCACTGTGTCATCACTCTACTCATGACTCTTCAACAGCCTCATTTGTTCAGTTTGTTTTTCTGTTGCCTTAAATTTGATTTTGATCATCTCTCTCCTGTCTCCCTCCGCTGCACCATCCCTCTCTCTCTTTAAGGTTCCTTATATCAGAAGTCCACAGAGCCAAAAGTCACCAGTGAATTGGGAGCTCCATGTGAGTGATTTTTTTTTTTTTATCATTTCATTTGCTTTATGTCCTAATCATTCTTTTGTCTTTGATTTAAGTAATATTTTCACTTTTTAAATATTCCCAATCTGAAATAATTAAATATATACCTGAGCATATCATGCATATTTGTGGCTTTAAAACATTCTTCCAGGTATACGTCAAAGTTGATATATTATTTATACAATTAAAATTGTACTGTAACGATTTAAGCCTCACTACGGTGACTACCTCCTCGACGAATGAGACCTTCACAAATCTATACAAGCTTTAATTTTTAGCTATAGTGTCATGTAAAAAATAAAAATAAATCGTTACCGCCGTAATGAACAAACTCAAATTGAGTGTAGAACTGTTCCATTGTTGGATTATGGGCTTTCCAGGTTATTTGTATTACACAGAGAAAAATATTTTTTGTCCCCTTTAATAATGAGAGTCTAACTTAAACAACCTGCCATGATAATGCAAACATTTGACAATCATGATACAGAATTGCAACTTTAAGAGTTGATTGTTATTTCACACCTATTTCCACAAATGATTTGTCCTATATAAAAACACATAAAATGTCATGAATTGGACAAATAAGAGAAAGTAAGGCAAATTCAGGTGGTTAAAGCTGGCTCTTTCAAATTAAACACATTAATGCTAATTTGACTAATTTTAAATATCAGTACTTGTAATGTACTACTGTCTTACCATTTATGCATGTCTGCTCACTTTTTAATCCTAATGAGACTGTGTGAACACACTTTTGCACAATTGCCTTCACAATTACATGTGCTGAACAACGGCAGTAGCCCATTAGAAGTAGCTAACACAATTTTTTGATGTTATCCTTTAAGCAGCCTGACAGGTAGTTTCCAGGGCAGGGACAGCATGCACTGTTGCTTTGGACCAATCCAATGTGCTTTGATTCGGCTAGCCTGTTACATGTTGCTGACTGCAATCAGCCCAGACATATGCGAGAGATCTGACTCTCTCTTCGTTCATGTAAGAGTGACTGTCTTCATCATCTATTTTCCACTCATTCCCCTCCCCTTAGCCTTAGGCTCCTCACTGCCCCCCACCCCGGAACTTCACCCAGCGTTTGTCTCTCTGAGCTCCTCTCTCCCTCTACTCCTTACTCCTCTGAAAGGAGTCTTCACTAATCCCTTTCATTTACATTTCTTGTACTTTTCTCTCTCCCTGACAATGGCTCCTGTTCAAAGGGATGTATTAATCTAAGTGATACATTTGAATGTGTTCACTTTGCTGGTTGCTGTCTTTATTATCAAAGGGCAAACAGAGCATTGTGTAAGCGAGGGGATGTGTGCTAAATAACTGCAGGGGGAACTTGATGGAGTGAAATTCAGACTATTCTTCAGGAGCTTCCTGTGCTGCCTTCTGCTCATGTCTTTGAGGGGAAAGATTAGAGGCTAAACACGCAGTGAATAAGACCATATCTCGACACACCACTGTGATGTCTCTGTTAACACTAGACCACACATTTATCCATCTACTATGTAAAGAAAAATGTATGTATTTATTACCTGCAGTACCCTGTATATTTGGAGAGCCTAAAATCCTGAGCATTGAGTGGGTTTGATGTGCGTGAAGAAGCAAAACGTCCTCAAGTCCTTGATAACAGAGCTCAAAATAAATGCATGTGATGTACAATCTATCTATCTACAGTTATTTTGCTGCCATTAGAGATTCCACTGGTTCTCCTTCTATTTCTTCTCCAAACATGACCATTTCAAATGAACTTGTCTATCTCAAGGCAAAAAAGTACTTGATTATCTACACAACACAACTAAAATGAATAGGACAGGACATGTTCATATCTAGAGAGTTGCTATTTTTCTACATAACTTGAGTGATGGGTGGTGAGTAGATTATGGCCCGGAGCTATATACTGTATATATTTTTCATTTATTTATTTTGTTTGCATTCACCCATCAAAAATCACCAGGGACCTAGGAGGACTGTAGTATCCAATATTGTGTATGCTGCAATATCACGGTTTCTATGCCTGCCTTTCGGTCATATGACCTTTGTTGTTATGGCGGCCATTTTGAATACCGAAGTAGAATTATGCAGTACTACAACATGTAACAATATCTCTACTCAGGATGAAAATGAAAGACAACTGATTGACAGTGGCATTTTTATGAACTCGTAATCATTGCTCAAGAAGATAACAGTAAAAACACGTCCCCAGAGACGCACGTGTATATAAAGAAACCAGTGAGTCAGTGTTTAAGCTGCTAAAACGTTAGCATGCTACCGGTCAGCATTTAGCTTCAACAGCTCAGCTCTGACCTCTCCAAGAGAAAGCCCTGAACCGCACTCCAAACATCTAGGTGGATACAACATGTGACAGAGGTCAGAGCTGTTACTGTAGTATGTCCACAGTGTTCGTTGATGTGAGCCACACATGTGTTTATCGTATTGTAGCCAGTTGATTGAATCTCAAGTTGCTAAACGGTAGCATGCTAACATCTTAAGCAGCTTAAACACTGACTCAGGCTGAGACTCTGTCGACATGACAAACTATAAAAATCACAGAGAAAGGTTTTCTGTTTGCTCTTTGATGGGTTAATTTAGTCTAGAAGCAGATCTTTTGTAAATCCTGCTGTAGCTCAACAGACAGCGCTGCTATGTCTGCCACATTTGCTGGTTATATCACATAAACGTGCACTCTCTGGGGCCATGTTTTTACTGTTATTTCATGAGCAATTATTACGTGTAAAAATGCCACTGTCAATCAGTCGTCTTTCTTTTTCATCCTGAGTAGAGATATTGTTACGTTTGGTCCAGACTCATTATTTTTGCTGACCTTTGTACCTTCCTCAAGCGTGCCAGAACAGAAGCTTTGCACAAAAAGGTAAAAGAAAAGGAGAGATCAATACAGAGAGCTCCCCACAGACTTAACCAACAGATATAACAAACTGTATCTTCTGATCACATGTCTTCTTATTGACTCCTTTATGTTTGCTTTGAGTGAGAGTAGACGGGACACAGACTGAGTGCCATCTGTGCCCTCAAACACATGAAGCCCAGCGCATAAGCCCGACAGTGACGTGTAGATCTGCATGTGTGTTGCTGCCATCTACTGGTCACTCCTTCATTTCATTTACATTCCCACTCTCAACTTTATGTTATGTCGCATGAAATCCCGTGTAATTCTAATTTCGTTATGTATTACGGTGTTGATGTGGTGACCCTGAGTGCACCCCAAAACATTGCATATGATCACACATAACCCTGTACACATTTTTACACTGCATTTTTCGCTCATTTCTCATCACGGTGGTGACAGTGAAGGACATTCTTCAGCAAACATGCAGAGTTCAAACTGTCAGTAGGCATCTATCTATTATGGGTCTGGTGTTATAATGAGAGGCTGTGGGGCTGCGGTCCATGCCAGGCCTTCTAATCACTGAGGCTCCTCCAGCTGGAAACTGGACACAAAGACTTCGAGGAGGGAGAGCCGCACATGAAAGACAGTTGGAAAAAAGCAAGCGATGTCTCGATCTTATCTGAGCTGTGTAAGAACAAAGACAACTCGACTCTGAACTCCAGCACAGAGCATGGTAATTTGAGAGATGAAAACGGCTATATCTCGGTCTTCAGTGCGTTTGATCCGGTCTCTGTGGCTGCTTGTTAGGACAGGGTGTCATTGGGTTCTACGTGAACAACCTTCCACATTAATTGCACTTAGATAATCAGTGTTATTGTCACTTCCAATGTGTTCTCTGCCATGAGAACGCAAGAAAAACTGCGATCAAGTACACGTTTAGTGATTTCAATTATACAAAGTGAAAAGGATGACTACTTCTTATATTTGTACTGCTTGCACTTCTGCCCCGGCTACTGCTATCACTATAGAGGGTATGCAATTGCATTATGTTAATTCTTAACAGAAACCCTCAATGCTCCAGACAGTTTGAACCATTTATAACAAATTTCATAACTCAACGTTAATGCTGACACTATTTTGGCTGATGTTGCCACACTGTGATGTTCTAATCTCTATAGCTATTCAAAAGACCAGTCCAGTGGGCGACTGTTTGCCCAAAGCAAAATGTTTGTCCCAGCTGCTCTAGTTGAGTCTTAAGGGGTCATTTACCGAGTGTTTACTCATGTGCAAAGCGAGTAGCACGTGACAAAGTGGATCAGCTGCAGACTCATTTATGCATTACTCACACAGCATTATTTTATTTACATATCAGATTTGGGGGCCTGATATTGTAATACAGGCAACATCAAATGAAAAATTAGGTGCAACATGTGACAAAATAGCAGATTTTATTTTCAGCTTGCACTTGCTTTATAGCACCTGCTTTGATAAATGACCCCCTTAGACTTATAAATGATGATGACGATTATTATGATGATGATGATTTTTTTTATTGATATTTGATTATTTATTAAAGTATTGTAGCTACTTCCCATGGGTTGATGACATAACCCATTATTAAATAAGTTATTAAAACCACACTAGCACTTGAAAGACTTGATGAATAGTAGTACTGTTTTCTTACTTTGATATCCCTATTAATGAAAGTCATCAATTATGATACTGAGGGTCTAGTCATAACCCTCAAATACAGGCTGAAGATACAGAGCGTGTGTTTATTTCCCCCAAGATGGACATTCATATCCGGCTAATTTTATAAAGCAGGATATTAATCTGCAGATAATGGCTGATCACTGTTTCTACATATCGCCAAAGCGGCTTATTATACCATTGGTGTGATGTATCAAACTGATTTAGGTTTTTCTGCTCTGCCTTCTCCTCAGTGGCCCCCAGCACAGACGATGTGGCCCTGTATGTTGGGATTGTCATCGCAGTTATCATGTGCCTGGTCATCTCCGTTGCCGTGGCGCTGTTCGTGTACAGGAAGAACCACCGTGACTTCGACTCTGACATTATCGATTCGTCTGCCCTGAACGGAGGCTTCCAGCCCGTCAGCATCAAGACAGCTCGCAAAGGTTTGGCTTTCTCTGCGTTCACTAACATCTATGGGAATGTCTATATCAGGGTTTCACAAGAAAATGTGCAATATCGCTACTTAACCTTGGTTAGTCATTATTCATTCATTTATTTATGAATGTATGTAGAAAGAGAGAGAGCGCTTAAGTGGGTAAAACATAAAAATAAACAGCTGGCAAGTCAACAGGTGAAGCAACTGTTAATCTGAGATAAGAGTAGTACTAGAGTAGGCTTTGATTGATTTGTTGTTATAAAGTGGATAATCTTCTTCTCCGTCCTCAAATCAGACGGTGAGAATTGTTGGCTGTTAGCTGGCTGTTTCTTTTCCCAGCAACAAGCGTCCTGTGCGTGTATAACCACAGACACATGCCGCTCATTAAAGTCAGACTCAATATATTCTATGAGGGATTTGTTTTGATGTATTTCATTCATGTTTATGGGCAGTGAGTGAAAGTTTGAGCATGAAAATATTACACTATATAAACTATATTAATAATTTTAGGTAAATACTTGAACTTTCATAAAAATTCTATTTACTCTTCATTACAATAGCACAAGTGCCCTCTACCAATTATAAGAATATGAACTGAAAATAAGGAGTGGAGGTGTAAGTTCCTTCCACATGAACTGCCAGCCCCGTGCCCCCTTCGCCCACTCAGAGCAGCTCACACATATCCATCCTTGTACCTGCTGGAGAGCTGCATGCTAGTGACACCATCTGTTCCTCATGAATCACAGCTGTGGCCTGAACTTCTCCCACTGAGTAATGTTTTTTGGTGGAGGAGTGGACTTTCCTAATGAGCGAAAAACAAATGACTGAAGCCAGAGACCAGTCGCACTGATTGCCGCCAACACTTCATTTTCACATGGGTATTTCAGCCAGGACAGAGTCATATAAACTGTTACGACGACTGCTGAGGCGGTGACAGGAGAGAGCGGTATGAGGTTATTCTTCCTACATGGTGCTGGGACCAACAGCTCAATGGGAAGAAGTAGCTCGAGATAGTTTTGCAGGCGAGGTGATGACGAGATACGGTGGAGAGAAGCGACTCCATTGATCTGGCTTAGGGAGGAGGGTAGATTTAAACAGGTTTTGGGGTTGAGGAAGTACAACCATATAGGCTGCGAGAAGGAGTTACCTGTCTTGGTGCTTAGACCATAGCAGGTTAAGATGGCAATGATGAAAGGGAAAAGGGAAAGCAAACATATTTCCATGACCTAGATTCTGGTGTTCATGAAGAGGCTGTGGCTGATGATTGTACTGCTGCTTGGGTGGTAGATGGTTGTGGCACATAGGAAAGTTATAGGGGGATGTAAGAGAGATCGTATTGATATGAAAAGGTTGAGACTGCTTTTCCATTGGAAATTTGAGTACATTTTTTTGATGTGCATCCTTTCACAGCTGATCTCCTGACAGCACCTCCCGACCTCACCTCTGCTGCCGCCATGTATCGCGGGCCCGTGTATGCTCTCCATGACGTGGCAGACAAAATTCCCATGACAAACTCCCCACTGCTGGACCCACTGCCCAACCTGAAGATCAAGGTGTACAACTCATCTGGACTGGTGACGCCACAGGACGACCTGGGAGGAGAGTTTTCCTCCAAGCTCTCACCCAAGATAGCCCACTGCCTCCTGGACAATAATGACACCATGGGCCGCGTACACAGACACAGACCCTGCTGCGGACCAGGGACCCATCCTGCACCGCCCTGGGCTCCTTCAGCTCTCAAGGGGGGCATCTTATTGTGCCCAACTCAGGTACTTTTCTTGGAGTCTCACGTTATCAATAATCTTGTCTTTCCGATCCACTGCATTCACTTTTTTTTTTTTATTCTTGCCATTACTCAAAACATGTCTCTCAAGCGCCCACTTCATCATGTACAAATTGGATTGACATTCACGTTTGCAGTCAACCATATTTCTTACTGCCTTTTCACTTGAGCAGAAAACAAAAACCTAAAATAAAGTGAAGTGCTTTAGAAATTGTTGGTTCTCAGTCTAATGCAAAACTCTTTGGGCCCGATCTTGTGTTTCTCAACGCAGACTGTAGAGTAGACGGGTACGCTCGGTGGAGATTGCCCCACACTCTTTGGTACTAGCGCTAGAGCAGGACCATCAATATATGCTCTCTCTCACGGGACATGGACAACTCACAGTGGGAGAAATCGTTTGTAGTTTGTCCAGCCGAGAGCTTAATAAGATTCAAGAGGCTTGTAGCGCACCTCGCCTCCGCCGACCCCTTTTTTCCCTAAGCGACACCCTCAGGCTACTGGGGAAAGCACTGGTGCACCATTGTTTGTATGCAAGATACCAACTTTGTCTTGAGCAACGCTGTTGTTGCGCCAGGCAGAAGATCGGGCCTCGTGTCAGAATTCATTTGGTATTCCCAAAAATGACGGCTTTCAAATTTGCAATTATCATTTTAGAACCATAGGACCATAGTTATTTAAGCAGCAATAAGACTGAGCTTTTTTGATCTCGGGGTGGAGAAACATACAGTACTACTTAATGACAGCTCTTAGTACACAGTAAAGTGCAGGAGAAGGGTTCAAGCAATCAAAAAACAAGGTTCCCACTGTATTGTTAATATTTTCTAATGATATATATAATATTTTGATGATAATCTTACATATATATGCACACAAGATTCTAATCAAGATATTATTTGAAAATATGAATAAGTAAAGAAGGTAATTCATTGCTCACATGTGTGTATCATGCTCAGTGTTGCCACAGATTACTTGAAAAAGTAATATATATTACTGATTACTCCTTTGAAAAGTAACTTAGTTACTTTACTGATTACTTAATTTTAAAAGTAACTAAGTTAGATTACAAGTTACTTTATTAGTTACATTCAGATGCTGCCGACAACATCTCCACCGCCTCAACACACTAATGACAAACCCTTTTATCAACACTCACTTTCTTGGAAGTGCATTTTAACAGTAACAAAGCTGACGCAGACTCAGAAAAGTGACGTATTTCCATCTCTCTGCCCAACTGTGTTAGTGTTTTTAGGCTGAAAACGTGACGTTATGTTACGTCACTCGTCGAGATGCAAAAATAAATGTCTTTTTTTCCAAAGGAAAATGACAAAATAGTAACTCACAGTGATTTGGAAAAGTAACTTAAATCTGATTACTTGTTTGGAAATAGTAACACATTAGATTACTAGTTACTGAAAAAAGTAATCAGATTACAGTAATCCGGTACTAAGTAATTAGTTACTGGCATCACTGATCATGCTGCACTTGAAACCCTCGGCTCTCACCGTTTCACCGCCCTAACTTTGAAATAAATTGTCCGTACCATATGTAAGTCATCATCATAATGACGCCACACAGTTCTGTGGCGTGTTTGATGGATAACCAGGCTACCTCTCCAAGTGAAGAAGAGGTGCACGGTTTCAGACAGCTTCCATTTACTCTGCTGTCCTCACTTCAATCACAGGGGCACCGCTTTTTACGGACTACAGATGCATGCGGACAACGTTAAAGACACACAGACCTCTCCAATTTCTTTCTTCTCTGTTTTGATTCCAATGAAAATGTTCTCCACTGTTTGGTTTGAGCTTAGCCACCTCATCATATTACTGTCAAAGGCAAATGAAAAGACCATTTGATATTTGATCTCTGCGTCTGAGTAATGAAATATTTTGCGGCTGTTTGCTATTTTTCCTCCTTAAAATGCATTTCCCCATCTCTTTGAAGCCTGGTTGTGAAGCGGAGTGGCAGTGCGGCTCAACGTCCCCCTGGCACACTTGTGATTGCCTCGCTCGCTAAAGCACGAGGCGCTGTCTGTCACCTTTTGAAAAGTTCAGCACAAGGACGGGGGAAATCAATGAGCTATCTGAGAAAACACCCAAGAGTAAAAGTACATTAGATGGCTGTGGGGGGAGGACCTAAAACCATGGGACAGGATAAGAAATCAATCTAAGATGGGAAAATGGAGTTGATGCGGTAATATGCTCTGGAGATTGATTTTTAAAATGAGTCACATGATTCTCTGATGTCAAACAGAAACATTTTTGGTCAAGCAACACATTTTTTGTACTTTAATCATATAAGAAATACCACAATATGACTGATTAGAAAAATATGAAATTACGTTAGATTAGAGTATTTAAAAGATCAAAATTATAACAAAGTCATTTCATTATTTACAACCTTTTAAATACACACTGTATGTTTCTCTCTCTCTCCAGGGGTGAGCTTGCTGGTTCCGGCGGGAGCTGTTCCTCAGGGCCGTGTCTGTGAGATGTATGTGACAGTTCAGAGGAAGGACAACATGAGGTGCGCTCACTGCCTGCCATATCCACACTACTATAGCCACAGTACCCACAGCTGTGTTTACTCCTATCAGCATTGGCTAGGCCTCACCCCACGTAGCTAACAGCCACACGTGTCCTCCGTGTTTTCTGCATGTTCCTGCAGGCCCTCCGTGGAAGATGGACAGACTGTGCTGAGTCCAGTGGTGAGCTGCGGGCCCCCAGGAGCCCTGCTGACCCGGCCCGTCATCATCACCATGCACCACTGCGCTGTGTGTGACGGACAGCAGGACTGGCTGATCCAGCTTAAGAGCCTGTCTCCACAAAACCAATGGGAGGTAAGAAAACGCTCTCCAGATGGCAGTGGCCTTGCATTTGCAAAATTATTACAATTAAACATTACGTAACAATTATAATCATAATAATAAATAACAACCTTGTGGTCATTATTCATTACTACATTTGGCCTCTATTGCAGCCATAGCTGAAGACTGAGAGAAGCATTCTGTCAAGCCGGCCCCTCTATTGGTTGTTTTCAGGTTCTAGAATGTGATGCACGAGTAATATCTAAATAGAAAACGTATGAATTACAAAAAAATATCATTCATATCACTGACTGGTCCATGATCTCCCTGTACAACACCACAAATCCCCTCAAAAACAAAACAATTTACATGTTCCCCATATTAAATATTATAGGCCTTTAGAATGCTGTGATGTCACCTGAAACCCAGCAATACCCCCACGACCAATCGCTCA
This sequence comes from Neogobius melanostomus, assembly GCA_007210695.1. NCBI lineage: Eukaryota > Metazoa > Chordata > Actinopteri > Gobiiformes > Gobiidae > Neogobius > Neogobius melanostomus. The sequence continues at coordinate 1,242,277 of VHKM01000221.1, read as the reverse complement.
AATCAAAAAAGGCACTCGAACTATAGCCACATTGCCGTCTCTTACCACCCTGGCATGTCACTGTGAAGTTCATTGTGGACCTAATGATGGTGCTTTATAAAAGAATGATTAAAATCCACAACTAGTCCCCATAAGAACTTGAAAATGGCTCAAAGAGATCGAACTCAGATAAAAGCAGATTGTAGCCAGGTGGAGAAAAACGAAACCTCGTATAGGGCATACAGCGACTGCATTTCTCCAGATACTGTGCGGCTCCTCGTAAATGGCTGTTTTTGTTTTGCTGTGAGCTGGCGCCTTTTCTGAAGCTGTATGCCTTTAGGCTCAATCATTTACTGTGCTGATGATGATAAGTGGTGCTGCCAAAGGGCACCGTGTGAAGATTTTCTACCTTACACCTGTTTTCTTGCGTCGTGTATTATTTCACTTTTGCAGCATGCTCACAAAAGCAGTACGTTATTACGGGGATAGGATCATACAGTATGATTCTAGTTCACATTCCCAAACCCAGTCACGTGTACCATCATCACAATCATCATCACTATGTTAGAAATAAATGAGGAACAAATTGAAGATCCACACTTAAGTGAATACAATTACAGTGACTAGGTGGTTTTGTTTTGTATTTAAATGATGAAAAGGAAAGATTTTTATGAGGCTTTTCATGTGCAAAATACCTTGGAACTTTGCAACATCCAATAAAAGTCTTGTTTCTACTTATTGCTGAATAATGTTTGAAATTATATTAAAGAAGTGAGCTCACGGTTTGTGCTGCTGATGTGCTGATAGGAGCTCTAGAGCAGAAAAAGTGCCAGACTGGGCCACATGCCTGTGTGACATTGATAAATGACTCGAGGGCGGCCAATAAAGCTCTGTGTAAACTGAGTATTTTAAGGGAAAATAACTATTGATTACATCTCTGGCCCGTCACAAATGCAGATGGTAATATCCAAGGTGACAGCAGCTTCCTCAATATGAGCTTTTTCTTTCCACCGAGGCCAGACACCACCGCTATGCTGATGGCAGAAATATTGCTTTAGATGACATGCTCTGTCAAAGTATGTATTCATCACACACGCCAAAGGGAAGCTCCTGAAAAAGTCATTCACTCATATATTATATATACCACCCAAAGAAGGTAATTTCCATTGGCATTAACTATGGGTGACTCTCTCTGTCGGGCTACAGCACACACAAAAAACTGAGGATCCGTGCAGTTGATTATGATTAAGACAGCAGGTCAAATAATGAGAGCATGTGGGGCTTTCTGCTTCAGTAAGCCTCCCACAAAGATGTATTGTGCCCGCCTTTAGCTTCTAATGAATGCATTCTCAAATCAGTGAATAAATGATGCTGAGGAATGGTGTTAGTTCACATTTGTTTGTTTGCTCTCGTACAGTTGGATATTTGAAACACGAGCCAATTTTTCCACTGTGCGTTCTAATTATTCCCCAATAAGGAGCGGCAATGACATCCCAAGGGAGGTGTTAAAGACTAATGATCAGCCATAATACTCGAGTTAAAAGGACCGCCTCACAATGGAACTCTGAAATGCTTCTTCTGTCTCTCATCAGGCTGAATTAATTCCATGCGTCTCACTGGAGTGGTTGGGATACTCTCGGGAAGACAGGAAAACAAAAGAACTGGTTTCAAATTCCACCAAACACTGAGCAGTCATTAGAAAAACACTGTCTGAAATGTTTGCCTATTATGGAAGTTAACTATCTTGGCTATATAATGACCAAAATCATGGTGTTATGCCAAAGAAATGTGATAGGCCTTATAAAACATGCAAAACAATTTGGCTGATGACTACTGTACATGATGAGAGTAAGCCTGGTGCTGTTAAATAATAATAAAAGCAAATAATTTGTCCCACTTAATAATTGATAATCTGGCAAGGCGGGGCAAGTTTATTTGTAGAGCTCACTTCGCATGCAGTTTAAAGTGTGCTACAGTGCAGGGATGTATTCAAAGTATCCTATATAAAAGCAAACACAATATACAAAACATAAAACAAAGGAGAGGGGTAAAATAAGTTCTGGATTTGAAAATTGTCAAAGTTGTCTTCAGGAAGACTTTCCCAGATATTAGCTGCATTAGTCTAGTGACAGTCCTAACACAGTATGGGCACCAGCAGGAGACATTTCTTCATGCTGAATTTGTTATTTTTTACCTTTATTTTTTTAAACGTCCAAAAAGAAAAATAATATGGTTGATTTTCTTCTCTGCTTTCCCCTGGTATTGTGAATAGATTTGTGTCCCCTCACTTCTCTTGTTATGTTGATAGGACGTGGTAGTGGTAGGAGAGGAGAACTTCACCACACCGTGCTATATCCAAATGGATGATGAGGCCTGCCATATTCTGACAGAGACACTGGGGACATACAGCCTGGTGGGACAGTCTCTCAGTGCATCCACCACCAAACGTCTCAAACTCGCTATTTTCGGGCCGGTCACCTGCCCTGCCATGGAGTACCACATCAGAGTCTACTGCCTTGATGACAACCAGGATGCATTTAAGGTAAAACATTATCGTACTTTTCCTTTACTTGAATGCTAATTTCTTTGTTCGAGCTGTTGGAAGAGTGAGTGTCTTTGCGAATGCGCTTCGGTGTTTGTGTTGTGATAGTCAACAGATGTTTTGTAGGAGGTGGAGCGAGAAATCTTTGTGACGGTGATAATTGGCAAAGATGCCGACATGCATACAAATAGACGTATTATATTCAAACTACCATACTTGTGCGTTTATGTCGCATTTTCACACAAAACGTAGATTCACTTTGCAATACAGTGATAGACATGGGAATACGGCATATACACAATTTATTTAAAGGTATAAGAGTGTACCTTTAACCAACCAAGCATTATTACAGTAAATTATTGGGAAATAACATCGTAGCATAGTATTTTCTTCATAATGGTATAAAAACGGCTGCAAAATTCTACAATTTGTCCAGTCATTGTTTGAGCTTTTTTTCCACACAAAAAAGTTGTTCACATCCTCAAAAAAAAAAATCACACTGATATTTCATTCATTCTTCTTTTTGTATTGTGTGGTAATATAGGAAGTTCTTCAAATGGAAAAACAAATGGGTGGAAAGTTGTTGGATGAACCAAAGACTCTTAACTTCAAAGACAGCACCCACAATCTGAGACTTTCCATTCACGATGTCGCCCACACGCTGTGGAAGAGCAAACTAGTGGCCAAATACCAGGTACATTGCTGTGACTGTCATTTAAAAGAAACACACTTTTAAGACAAGCGTCATTAATGAACTGGTCCTGTTCTGCGCACAGGAGCTGTCGTTTCAGCAGGTGTGGACGGGCTCTCAGAGGAACCTGCACTGTTGTTTCACACTGGAGCGCTTCTCTCTCAGCACTTTGGAGCTGAGCTGTAAAATTTGTGTACGGCAAGTGGAGGGAGAGGGTCAGATCTTCCAGCTGGACACCACACTGTCAGAGGTACAGTATGTCCCCCGTTATATTCTACATCAAGGCTATGCAAGTTTGCTTGGCAGAGGCCGATTTTCTCCATTGTTAAAAGACCAAGGACCGAACCTGCCAATGTTAGCCCAAAGTAACGCATCACTTCCTACAAATGCCAGAGTTGTAGATAATATTTGTTCTAATTGGATGTTCTGTTTGGAAACGTTGAAGTAATTGACAGTATTTCTCACATTTTTGGAGTACTTTAACTCTTAAAGGGGGGTATTATGTAAAATTGACTTTTTCAAGCTTTATATCATGTTATTATGTCATTCCCTCATTAAACACATGCCTGGAGTGTTGCCTTGGCTCATTCACGTATTTTTGAGTAATCAGTAAAAACTTAGACGGCAGCCATTTTAGGTGTAGCTATGCCTCAGTCCTCCTAGGAACGCCCCCACCTCCTGGAGACTCCTCTGGACCTTTTGTCACCAGCCAAGCCACCAACCACTGCTCCTCAGCTCAGCAGAGCCCCTCCCCCACAGTGTTGTTGTTTAAATGCCACAGCAGTGTGCTGAAGGGGGCGTGTCGGAAAGCTTCTTAAAGAGACAGAGGCCTATTTCAAGATGTTCAGTACAGCCATTTTGAGAGAGCAATTTTATTCAAGGCAGTTATTTTAATTTACTGCATATACAGACCAACAGAAGGTTACGTCATCATTGCAGTATGCTATAGACTGGTGCTATGTGATTGAAAAAAGCATAATACCCCCCTTTAAAATGTTACAGCCCTCTGGTACACCCTGGCTCAGGTAGTGCAAGACAAAGGAGAACAAGCCAACTCAAAGTTTAACCTCTTAACTCCCACCTGAACCGAGGACATTTCCTCCGATTGGATTTACCCAAATTTAAAAGCTTCTTGAAAACAAGCGTCAATAGAGCAACGAAAAACACAACAAAAATGTGACAAAAAAGTGACAAAAACGCAACAAAGAAGCAAGGCAACTTTATTTATACCGCGCATTTCGTACACAAGGCAACTCAATGCGGCTTGTTGCAAAGAATGTGGCGAGGGAGGGCGTGGCCAAGGCGGGGATTTGAAGGCTCCAGGTTCTGGGCAGGCTACAAGACCTGGAACTGGAGCAGAGTGTTTAATACACCTCCACATAACACACTCTCTGATGTGTGTAATAATATTTCTCATAATGAGGGCCAGAGGTTTTATGCTGGAGGGTCGGATGTGGCCACGGGGCTTGACGTTGCCTTCTCCTGTACTACATGAATAGGTTATATTCAGATCGATGTAAGTAAACCATTTGCAAAGGAGTAATTGCAACAGATCACAGTGACGTGGTTCTCGGAATTATGGAGATAATAGCTTTATTTTTTTTAAACATCAGACACCAGCAACATATTATTTCACCAAATTCATGTTTAAAATGTGTTTTCTTTGATTATATAGTATGGCCTGTTCAAGCCACAACAGAAGCATACGAGTATGGAGTGAATTATACAACGTAAAGCATGAGTGTCCAGAATAGCACTATATAAAACTGTGCATTAAGAGTTCATTTAATGCTCAACGTATTCTTGAAAATGTGTCTTTTCATAGATAGCAGTGTTTTTCATTACCAGCTTTGTTTCAGTGCCATAGTAATATAGTCACTTGTTCTTCAGTAAATTCACACGACTTTAGTTTCATAAGTGGCATTATTATTATTATTATTATTATTATTACTATCATCCAATGAGACTCAACTGAAGAACTCAAACATGGGATTTTTCCCAAGAAAAACATTGTCAGGGAGTGGCAATAGAATCGCCAAACATCAGGTTAAAGGTTAAACCACTGCTGGATGGTGATTTAGATGCAATGATTAATCCGATTTCATCTGATAGCCTAGAACATAAAGCTTGCCAATTCAGTGAAAACAGACTCGCTGTCTAGCCATGTTCTGTCCACAATAGCCATCTGGCCCGGAGGACAGGAGACAGGGTGGCACACAGTAATGAGATGAATTACGCTACACTGTGCCCTGGTCTGCTTCATCTGTCTTTATGCACCGCTCTTTCGGCCAACCCAAGCCAATTAATCTTCCCTATGCCAATACAGTTAAAAGTCCTTATTAAAGCATCAATACGCCAACGTGACTGATCACTTACGCAGTTGACGATGCCCATTAACTTAACATGCTCGTTGTTGCTCTTTCTGTCGGAAAACTTTAGGAGACTCAAAGTATTGACACATCTCTGTTGGACCCTGCGAGCAACATCACCACACTAGTCGGACCAAACGCGTTTCGAATCCCTGTCTCCATCCGACAGAAGTTGTGTGGAAGTCTCGACGCACCACAAACAAGAGGCAACGACTGGAGGATGCTGGCCCACAAACTCAATGTTGACAGGTTAGTATAGCAATGCGGTGTTGTAGCTTATAGGGTGAAAATGACTGGATTTATGGAGTCAACATTACATACAAGACTTAGCACATATTAACAATATACTTTTTTTCGACGCTGACTTTGGGAACCCTGATCTAAACTATGTGAAGCACTAAGATTACATAAGAAATCAGGTGAATAACTTACTTTTGCGATGTAAATGTGCTCACCGTGACATCCGATGCTGTAAAGTTAAACCGTGGCTTCTCATTGCTGCTGCTCAGGCACAAGAACTCGCACCAGGGCCACCAGGGCCAGACTGGGTGCAGGAAAATGCTGCGGTGAAGAGGGAGATAACCAAACTAACGCATTACTTTGTTGAAAGAGTAACTAGTACTATATTATTTGAGCATGCAAAACAATCCTGTGAGCTTTGAACTGGCAAAGGAGCACACTGAATGTGTTCCTCTTTGTGGCTTTGCTTTCCCATTTTTTTTCATATAACTGCTACATATTTACTCTTCTTTATAGTCATTTAATTCTTATCATACTAAGTTAGTGATTAAATAAAGCGAGCTTGTGTAGAAAAGCAATCATCTATTCTTTAACCCCTGTCCTTTGGAAATATGACTGTGATAAAAAATCTGCTCAGTTGAGATGAATTGAACTGGGAGTGAGACAGAGATAAAATGCAAGTGTCACTGGCGTGGTTTGGTCTCGCTCTCTGTGATTGAAGTACAGTGAGAGCGAGTTTAGAAGGTCCCAGCTCAGCAGGATGTCCTTATCACAGGCAGCAGCTGCAGATTGACAGACCACTAACAGAGTGGTGTGAGCCAAAGAGGGGCTCGGCTCCTCATGTGCTCCCTCTGCACATTTTAGATTTTTATTATCCCTTTTATTAAAAGAATTCAGAAATTGCTGTTTACTTGGAACACAAACCATGCTGTTTTAGACATTTGAAAAATGTGATTTGAAAGCCACAGCAAGCGGCACAAAGACTGCATGCAAATGCATTTTGGTTTGGGTTTTGCCGGCCCTAAAAGGTTGTGTTATCTTTGTTTTAATACTGGTAAAATGTTCACATTTTACAAATGTGCAGTCGATAGTCTTCAGCTTTTGTGTGGAAAATATATGGTACAAAGTCTGATAGTGACGGTACAGTATTAGTCAGCCATGGCAACAGCCTGTTACCAACTGCATAGTTGATACTCACTAGCTCCCATAAACAAAGAGAAAGCAAACAGTTAGATTCTTATTTGCCTTGACTTGACTATATTTTTGATGTATTCCATCTTTGTCTATTGTTCTTTTGCTTTGTCATTTATACCTCCTTTCAGTTTGCATTCTGTTCTTTACTCTTTACTGACACATTCTCCTCTCCATTACTCAGGTATCTCAACTACTTTGCCACTAAATCCAGTCCCACAGGGGTGATCCTGGATCTGTGGGAAGCCCAGCATTTCCCAGATGGAAACTTGAGTCGCTTGGCCCAGGTACTGGAGGAGATGGGACGCCATGACACTCTTGTTACCTCCAACACAGAGCACTGACGTCTGCCACCAGAGAGTGACACATCCCATGGAGAAAGAAGAAGACATGTACCTCGCGATGGGGCATATCCGAAACCTGAAAAGACATTTGGCATTGCAGTGACATAAAAAGAAACATATTCAGTCACTTTGAAGTGGAAGAAAGCTCAAGGTCTGCTCAGCCATGACCCAGTTAAACATTGGCAACAAAGGGTGTAAAAACTTGGAGGAGTAAACAAGATTCTCTGCCAGTCATTCCTCTCTCTCTTCAGTACAACAGCCTAATATTCTTGGCTGCAGTTTCCTTGGAAACAGCTGTCCATGTTTTGGATTGACTGTGTGGATATGTGGACATTGTCCTTGCCATGAACTAGGCTGCAGCCTCAAAGTGATTGTTGGAGGTCAAAGGATCAAATGCATCAGAAGATGAAGAAAAAGCTCCATCACTAAAACAGTCTTGATAGGAACCCCATGGATGAATATGTTTTCTGTGACGACATAGTATTTAATATGCCTATTTATACATATCCCTTTTGTACTTTAAGCTGCCTGTTATTATACTTTGCAGATTCCTCACGTTGCTCTTTGGTTTGACTGTATCATAGCCCCCCTGCTGGATTTCTGCAGTACGACAGCTGTCAGTAAGAAAATGTACAGACACAGATCACTGTTTCACACTTTTGATGTTTTATCACTAATATTATTTGTTGTACTTGTTTTCATGATTTATTATTATTATTATTATTATTACTTACTTATTTTTGATTGCATTTTTTACTGCCTACTTGGAAGGCAAGGGGCTGGATGATTTCAGGTGATATAAATTCACATTTGTGACGACCGAGTGTATTTAAAAGAACATCTATAGATCACAAAAAGAGAGGTAAAGAAGATCCTGTACAAAGGAGAGATGTTTGTGGTTTGTTACATAAATCTATTTTTATAGGACCAATGCAATGACTCAATTGCTTTTTACCAAATAGATGAAATATAATGTAAGATGGTAAATCTATTGTAAAGGGATCCTGATTTCCTTCCAGTGTTAATTTGTCCTGAATGATATTGTGTGATTTTGGTGGAGGGCAGCCTTTTATTGTTTGTACATTAGTAACAGAAGCCATTATAATGACTCTTACTCTTGTGAGAAAAGTAAATGCAACATTCCTTTTGTGAGTGTTCCCTGTTGGTCAGACTTCTCTTTTTTAATGGCAGTCAGTCCCAGTTTTTGAAAAGCCGTCTATGCAAACTTTGCATCTTTTGGAAACAATCTACATTCTCAATTCTGCCATCTCTTGATGTTTTCGCTTTTCGTGTACAGTGAGAATGTAACCTGTTCTGGCAGTGATCATTTAATCTGTTAATGCTTGCATTTCATCTGTTAAAGTATTGTAAAAAGTGTAAGAAAGAATTTTTAAGACTAATAATAAATTATATTTATATGCAACATTGAATAACGGGATCAGACAGTCCTTTCTTTTTAAAGCAACATGCCTTCAAGACGTTTTTATTAGGGAATGTCATCCAAATCCACCAACAATGAATGTACTGATTAAATAAGGCACATGCCATGGTGCAGTGGACAGGACATTACAGTTATATTAACATTTTTCAAAACAACAGTCATCAATTATGTACACATTTGCAACGAAAAGTCAGACTTTGCAGCCTGGTAAACTAAGCAGTCTTGAATAGATTTTCAATCCTATTTCTCAATAATAATAACAATAATAATAACAATAATATAATAAAATAACGAGGTCACAGATGATTAATTTGGACATTTTCTCACCTCTTTTTCAGCCTTCAGTTTGAATTTATTGAAGGAGCCACAAACTAAAACCCAAACAAAACCCAAGGCAGCAGTGACAGCGCAAAAGGCTGCTCATATAACATTGCTGTATGGCTTATAGAGAGACTTAGCAGCTTTCCTCTAAGTCTGTCTGCCTGTGCAGTCCACATTTGACAACCCCAGCTTTCACAGAAAGCACATTTAGAGTCACACGTCACTGACACAAAGGGAGAGAACCTCAGCATGTTCACAAGTCGTGTGTCATCGTGTTTATCGTCACTCATATTCTCTGCCGGTTTCTTTGTCCAATTTGTCACTCCGACTCCCTTTGATGTATTGGCCAGAGCAGGGTCTGGTGTCAGTGACTTCTCTAATGGGACAGTTTGTCACAGTTTGATGTCTTGAGATTCCAACATTTTGGCCAGAGTTTTCTTCACCCGCAGTGCTGTGAGGCGAGACGCCGGGTTATGAGCCCAACACTCTGACATCAGCTTCCCCATCTGACGCAGGCACTGAGGAAAACAACAGCCTTTAGTTAACACAAAATCTACAGATGCACAGAAAAATAGTACAAGAAAGTCTATTCAACATCAAGTACAAATAAACTATGAAATCGCTTCAGATTTTCCATCATACTGTTTTTTTATGCCCAGCAACAATACAAGTTTACTTATTCCAAAGTATCAAATGTGCCACATTTTTTTCATATTCTTTTAATGTGTTGTTTTATTTTTTTTATTTCGGGACATTGCATGTTAATGAACATAATATGGGTCTGATGCAGGTAAATACACCACACCGGATTGTAGCCGTGGCCTATTGTACATGTTTTTTGTGGTAGGGGAAACTGGAGTACATGGAGGAAACCTACGCAGGCACAAGGAGAAACTCCACACAGAAAGGCCCCGTCCAGGTGGAAGTCGAACCTGGAAACCCGGGATCTTGCTGACCTATAATCTTAGCCTTCTCATTTTCTTGCTCTCATTAATAATTTAAGCGCAGTGCATGGAGGACATACCTCATCACTTGTCCAGCGGTTGGCAAAGGAAGGCCTTTGCTTCTTGATGCAGACCACTTCACTCATGTCCTCATAGGAAGGATCAGTGGGCACTAGGTCATAATAGGGCAGCTGGTACTCCTCCACAATGCCTGCAAAACAATGTGTGGGCAGAGCCATTGAATAACATTGTTATTGTGAAGCACTTTGGTCAACTGAAGTTGTTTTTAAATGTGAAATACAAATAAACTTGAATTGAATTGAAACATTTTAATACAGAACAATAAAGGCCTGGAAATCCTTAACTGTACTTCTCAAAAGTTGTAAATCATCACCAAGTTCTAAAAGTGTATTAATTTTTGCATATAATTTATAGTTCAAGGCGGTCCTCCAGCCTCCAGCTCTTTCAGGACGCCCATAGTAGAAATGGGCTTCTACATTTCTGCACATGCTTGATGAGTCACATTTCAACTACTTTTGCTTTTATTTTATTTTTGAAAGACCCAACAAATCCGGGGGAATCAAGACTTGTTTGAAAGTGCAGTTTCGCTGCATTATGTACCTCCAGAAATGCTGCGCCGAGCCATCTCCCACAGAATGAGGCCAAAGCTGTACATGTCAGCCATCATGAAGGACTGAAAGTAGCTCCTGTTTAGAGTCTCGTCCAAGACTTCGGGAGGCATGTAGCGCTTAGTGCCAACTCGCAGATTCAAAGGGATATCCACTTCATTTGTATCACTGGAAAGGGAAAAGTACCAAAATCAGTCTTTTTTTTGTGTGTCTAAACATGCCGAATTGCAACCATCTACAAAGGGTCCTCATTTGCCCCGCGATCACAGACCCACACAGTCACTCATATACCAGTGTACCCAAACACTGGAAACAAGGCAGGGTAAATGGGCAAAATGGACAAGTTTTTCATTTAAAGTCATTTTATAATCTCATGCATTATCTATTCGCTCTCCATACTTCATACTGGTGGCAATGTGCTACTATGAGCTACAGATGCCCTAGTGTACACAGTGGCTGCCGATCTCTCCTGCGCCTGCTCAGATCGTCAGGATTCCAGTTACAGCATAACCACATAACAACCTGAAGCACCCATCCATCCATCCATCCATTTTCTTCCACTTATCCGTTGTCGGGTCGTGGGGGCAGCCGTTGGAGCTGCCCAAATCACATTGCACCAGCCCCTATGGCTCCTCCTGCAGGTGGTGGGTCCACAGAAGGACGGCCTCATGGTTCTAACCGAGCCTGTTGGTCTCTCATAAGGGGCTTTTGAACCGCTCTTTGTCTGACCCGTCACCTAGGACCTGTTTGCCATGGGAGACCCCGGGACAACAGAGCTCCCAGGATCATTCGGTGCTCAAACCCCTCCACCACGTTAAGGTGGCGGTTCCAGGAGGGGCCTGAAGCAACGTCTGTAGTAATTTAATAATGAAAAGCAGGAAACATTCACCATTTTCTGAACATAGACCTAACCGTGCCTATATTAGCACTAAAAGCTCTTCTAAAGAAACCGTTACCTGTTAAACTTCACTGCCAGCCCCAGGTCAGCGATACAACAGAATCCGTTCTTCTTCACCAGGATGTTCTTGCTCTTGATGTCTCGGTGGGCGATGGCCGGTTTGCCTTGCGTGCCGTAGATCTCGGTATGGAGGTGGCACAGGCCTGATATCGAGGAGTAGGCCAATTTGAGCAGTGCCTTCGTGTCTAACGTGTTGCACTTGAGGTAGTCGTATAAAGATCCATTTTCGTGATAGTCCGTGATGAGGTACAGCTGAGTCCACGAGCCTGTGCCTTTAATGTCGGCAGCAATAAACCCTGGTTTGAAAGAAAAATATATTGAAATCTAGGTTATTTTTTCTCTCTAAATCAGCCGATCAAATTTAGACGTAATCTATCCATGAAGGTAATTTGCTTTCCAGACTCTTTTCAGCTCTTAATACTTAATCAAAACTCTTACCCAGTATGTTATCGTGCCTCATCAGAAATGTCTGGTAGATTTCTGTCTCTCTGAACCAACTTTCTTCTTCCGTGGTGAAGAACACTTTGACAGCCACTCTCTCTCCTCTCCACTTCCCCATCCACACCTCCCCGTACCTCCCTTTACCAATCTGCTTCACCATCTGAATCTGTTTGGCGATGGTACGCTGCACCTATGATGATAATACAGAAAGATTGACAGTGGCTCGTCTCAGCTGTCATGTTCTTCAGATGGTGTGTGGAGTTATTGATGCCCCAGGGCGGCGTTGCTACAGTAATGGCTTAACACCACCAAAATGCGCAATGTAAAGCACCTTTGAGTAACTTGAATGTTAGTAGGTTGTTACAAAAACGGACAATTAATAAATACAAGTTGAATTACATGCATTTCTTTCAGACATGGTCACAAATGCACTGTTTTGGAAATCGAAAACCTTAAAACTAGTCTTGATTACAAGCAATGTTAAAAAAATAAAATAAACATTGTTGCATATAAGGGGCTTATTGCAGTGCTCTTATCTCACCAGTAGAGGGAGTCCTGAGCCAGACCCTGAGCCCACGCTGCGGGAGTGCTCGATAAGGTCCTTGAGTGATTCCCCTGGAGGAATGTAGGTCTCATCCTGCTCCAGATCTATGCTGTAGTGTGGCCGGGACTCCTGACGCTTGTATCTGCAACAAAGTAAAATATGTGTGGAGAACATGTGAAAGAAAAACCTCATTTCTGAGCTCTCAAAAATGGGAGGAACACCGGCCCATGACATCGTCCAGTGGAGCCATGAGTTTTGAGCTTGCAAGAAGGAGATGGACTGATTATGCAGGATTACCAAACAATTACCTGAAGTAGCAGAAGAGGAGAATGAGGCCCAGGATTATGCTGCAGACCGTCACTGAGATGCACAGGGCCATGTACTGGATACTGCTGTCCAGGTATTCTATATAGAAAAATAAAATAAAAAAAATATCAGCCTGTAGCCTTTTTACTTTCACAGCACAATGGTAACATGGTAATAGGGCACACGTCTAACACATTTCATATTAAACCTACCCTTACCCTAACCCTAGCCAAATGTAGAGACTATAAATTACCAGGAAACATTCTCTTGGTAATAATAATAGCCTTTCCATTCCATTACCATGTTATTACTGTAATGTAAAGTCACGAGCAAGACAAAACACAAACATTTTGGATGCATAATTACTCCTGTGTGCGAAAGACTGATGAGAGCTGATGAATAGCTCCTGACAGTTTCCTGTTATCAGTCTCCAGCATCAGCCTAATTCTCATTGGCAGGGACAAGTCCTTTGGAGCCCCTCTCTGCCCCCCCCCCCCCTCTCTCTCTCCTCTTGCCTCGTCCCGCTGCGTGTGATCGATCACATCTCCTTCCTGAACCTCACAGATCAGGTGTCACACGGACATCACTATGGAAACCCAAGAGAGGTGAGGTAGCTCTAGCCCTATAGTGTTCCTGCGGCCCGGCTGTCAATCAAATGCAAGGGGGAAAAAATAAAAGGAGACCGAAGAGAGCAAATATGGAAGACAACTCTACAAATAACGTATGTGTCTTTGTGAGATATAACAAAACAAGAACATTATCAAGATGGCAATGGTTTAATCCAGTAGTTATACAAGTTTAACGATACCCAGCGCTAAGTGATACGCAATACAAAGCTTTTATGCTGTCCAGTGGCGCCGTTTATAACTCAGTCCACAATGAGATGCAAATAGTGAATGCTAATGTCTGTAGGTGATAGCTTGCATCGCGAGATAATGCGGTGTCAGTGTCGATGTGTGTTGCTTAGTGACAGATGGACAGATAGCTCACATCCGTCTCAGGGCACGAAACTCAAGCAGGCCCCGGGGAGAGGCTGTCCTTTTCATTAGAGGGTGAGAGAACAAGCCAAGGCTGCAGGCTCCGTTTCACCTGCCCCTTTTCTCAGGCAATAAGGGCCACTCCACACCGCACCGAGCTGTGGTTTGTAACACTTTAAGTTGTCACTAGCCATCAAGTGCCAAACGGGCCTGAGCGAGCAACTTCCAAAAACCTACGCCGCTGTTCAAACGAGGCAGGTTTTTCATTCAGTGTGGGGGAAATAGTGTGAGAGGGAAATGCTTACCGGACGTACTGATGGGAGGTAAAGTAGGATGCAAATCTTTATTACAGTAGTCACGTTCTGTGCAGCACTCCAGGGCTTTTCTTAGGCGCCCGTTCCACATGTCCTATGCAAAAGAAGTGACATTAAAATAAAATAGCCCAGTAAGCACAGAAAACAGCAGTGATATGAGTGCAATCAGGAGCAATCCAAAAAATAGGAGGGAAAACAAGAAGAAGAAAGATTAGCAATTATTTAGAGGATAATCACTCAGTTGTATCATCTTATATACTATACTTAATAATCTTTATGTATTGTACATATTTTTTTTACTGGCCTACACAGACAGGCAGTAAAATCTAATTAAAAAGTATCCCAGGCATTATGCCATTAAACTAAATCACAATAGAAAAACATCAACACCTGCCATAAGCACATATCACTTCTAAAATAGTTTACTTCTTTGTTGTGTATGGCTTTTTAGCTGCTGTCATTTAAGGATACAGAAGTTTCCTCATTAGCGCATGGACTCCACTTAGTTCCTCTGTCTTTATAGGTACTTAACAAGTCTCATAAAGTAGTGCTTTAAGTCAATAAAACCCATTAGGACTTAACAGCAGCTGGCGATGGAGAGAGCAACATGAGCAAGTGAACGAAGAAACGTAGCAAGACAAAGGACTTACTCTGCACTGAAATTCAGACCCGACGAGGCCTAAACACCCCGATGTGACGCCCGCCGTCCCACCATCCTCCTCCTCCACCATGGTGAAGCAATATCCATCAGTTCTGCGTGTGCAAAACATTAGCATTAACATTTTATACCGGATATCTACCCACTAATGCAGAGTGAGGTAGAATATATCTGTCACATAATGATGAAAAATGGACAAGGATTTAACTTTTTTGACCAAATAATTTGTGGGATTGGTTTAAGCTGCAGTGTGAGATCGAGTACATGAGCCAAGGAGTAATGGAGGGAATGCAAATGCAGCCACAGAATAGATACAGCATGGGAACAGAAATGAAGGTCATATGCGCTTTGCTATTATTTGTTTTGACACTCAGTTTGGAATGTGCAGGGTTTTGTTTAGAAGTAAATTAATGCAAGCACAATCATTGAATTAAACCTCTGAGCCATGATTAGGAGCAACAATACATGCATATGGACACTATTATGAATGCAAAGCCTACATGCAAGAGTTGTTCAATGAATCCTCTGGACAGTGATGGTTGCAGTAGCACCGGCGCATGTTTCTGGATGATACAGTGGCTGCTGAACTGCTCTCCTCCACCCTTTTCTCCTTGCCTCCTTTCCAGCCGTTCCTCAGCAGCATGGCATCCAGCAGGTTTGCTAGTAAAAGACAGAGACCCCTTTAGATGTGTGTTTCGACTCGAAATCAAAGATCAGACAAACTAAGGTATCCAGGCAACTTTTTCAATAATGCAGTGGACTTTATAGAAACAGCATGAGTGTCTTTTAGCTGTTGCCATAGTGATGATGTGGTCCACAGAAAGTGAGTATTTTCTGTTAAAAGCCACCCTGCTGCTCTGGCTCAGACTTTATGTACCTGCATGAGACCAGGGCGCAGAATAACAGAGCTGTCCAGAAAGAGCACATTGTGCGGGGCTTGTGTGAGCGCACTGGGGCAAGTACTGTACCAATGATGTTTTTACTGAAAATACATCACTCACTAATATAAAACCATTAGGTTTCCTGTTGACACCATTTTCACGGCTTTTTACATTTTTGGGAGTTTTATTCATTCAGTAGATACAATTTATTTACATTTCCATTCATATTGGCTCTTTTGTCTTTTGGGGGAACATTAAATAGAGAAGCATATAGTTTACTATAGAAACAACCTAACATACTTTCACTGTTTGATTGTGATAGTCAGAACATACAAGTCACAGTCATTGTTTAGTCCAGGTAGAGCAGATTGTACAAAGTGATGGAATCTATTTAACTCTGCAGTAAAATAGTTTGTATTACAACACTTGGGATTAAATCGTGTAGGGCGCACGGAACAAGGAGCACACTGAGTGTTGTTATCAGAAGTGAGATGTGCGCTGTATGTGCAAGCAGATAAAGTGGCTCTGACAGCGGCCGGTCCCTGCAGACCTCTGTGGTCAGAGAGTTGAACAGTGTTGTGCCACGCTCGTCTGAATGGATGACTTCCTCCAACACCGTGTCTTAATCTTCCACATTTTTTCTCTCACGCAAATGCCAGTAAGAAATATACAAAGCAAGATAAGTACCTATTTTATTGTACCTGTTATGGTCTGGCACATCCCTCTGCACAACCGCTAATTATAACTCTCAGAAGTGGTGCTAACTTCTTGTGGTAAACACACAGAAACTCACATTTGCTTCGTCAGGTCCGGGGCACACTCAAGGTCACCCCGAAACCTGATATGCACCCCTCACATTCCACAAGCTGCTCCATGTTGACCGGTATACACCAATTTACATGGGCCCTGCTGTGGGAGATCTATGGAGTGAGGTGTCCAGCTGGTGTAGACTCTGATGCAGTTCACATTTTGCTGATGGCTCATTGTGGTTTTAAGGTTTAGTTGGAGAGTTTTGCTGTAACAAACTTGTTATTCACCATTATTATGTCCTGTAGCCGAGAATAAACTGAACTAAAGGAACTTGACTGATTTCCTGATTACTTGCATAAGTGCAATCTTTCATTTGGGTCACATATCTCACGTGCATTGTGTGGATTGACAGATTTGTTTATACTATAGTGCACTAACTATAGTGCACTTAGCAGAGAAAAAATACAGGTAGTCTCTTGAGACTCAGTGTAAGTAAGTAAGTAAGTAAGTAATGTTTATCTATATGGCACCTTTCACAGACTAGACAGAGAAGTTACAAAGTGCCTGTCACAAAACATGATGGTCATTTAACAACCATTAATCCACCGGAATTAAAATTCTTTCTGAAAAAAGTAGGTTTTCAGTTTGCTCTTAAAAACATCAACAGAATCAAGCAAGTGTAAGGAAGGTGGAAGATCGTTCCATAGCGTTGGCGCGACCACCTGGAAGGAGGGATCTCTTCTGGTCCTGAAACGAGTACGAGGGACCCTGAGAAGGTTCTGATCCAAAGACCTCAGCCTCCGAGAGCGGGAATAAGGACACAACAGTCTCTAATGTAGGTGGGAGCCTGACCATGCAAGGCTCTAAAGGTCAGCACCAGGATTTTAAAATGGAAAGGAAAAGTGACTGGGAGCAAATGCTTTTAGAATGGGAGTAATATGAGCCCTTCTATTTGTGTGAGTCAGTAACCTCACCGCAGAGTTTGTACCTGCTGAAGACGAGACAGCTCCGTTTTGTTCAGACAAGAAAATGTCTCATTTGAAAGAGAGATCTATTTGAATGACAGTGGCGCAGCGGTTAGTGCTCGGTAGCTTGCATGTTCTCCTCCCCGTACAATAGGCCAGGGAGAATGAGCGTGTGTTTGAGTGTGCGACTGGGACAATGAATTCAAATTAGCCAATGGCTAAATCCGGTGTAGTGTGTTCATTAACATGCACTGTCCCGACCAAATAAACAAAAACAAAAGCATTCACAAAAACAAACGCATTCCCCTTCACAAGGGATTTACAATGTTCAAGGGTCATAAGACTGTCTTCTGTGCCTCATTCCAAACACATAGTGCAAAGCAGCTTCTTATCCTATTCCATCTTAACACGGTGTGACTCTAGAGTCAAATGTCCTGAGACCTCAACTGGTAAGTATTTGACCTGACATTTATTACATTTAACAAATCATCAGGCAGGACACCAAGAAGAGCTGTGTATATAAACTGATGATGCTCCCACCTTGCTTCTGAAGATTGCAATCCCACTTCAGCATATAGATCACAGTGGTGGGTCCTATAACCATCTCCTGTGATGAATTTAAGTGCTGAATGGAAACTGCGTTCAAAGGCTTTAGCATGAGCTGGATAATTTAACCATTATGTACTGCCCTGAGATGAGCTCCAGTGGACAGACACAGACAATCAATACAAATACTATTATTGTGTTGGATATTTTCTCCATCATGAGACAAATGGAAATCGATGTGAGACAGAAATAGTGCCATTATCTGACCGTACTAATATTGTCTGGAAAGTATAAAACATTTAATGAGAATTCATCCCGTAAAAATTATGGTCTGTAAGAATAAATTCTGTAATCTGTTAAAATGCTCAGCAGCAGAGGATTTGCAAGGCCAACAAAAAAATCATTTCTGGAGTCAACAACCACAAAACGGGTGTTCCTTTTGAAAGAACCCTTTGTGGTTGTTGAAAAGGCGGGAAGGAAAGATATCTGCTTTGATTACGGCCAATGCAATTGTTATGCTTCCACTTTTTAACATTAGCAGTAGTTGAACACAAGGTAGCAAATACAAACAGTGCTCACAGAGAGAAGAGCAGAGACAAGCGCATATAAATGAGTCCAGGCGTCCATAATAAATAACCTCCTCTAAGAAGACATCCCAGCATGAACTCTGACCCAACAGACCCACACATCCTGTCCTGCATCCACGACTCCCACAGCTCTGAGCCTCCTGCTGCCTTCAAAGAACACATACTCCATCCCTGCCTGTGTACCACAACCTGTTATCGGTTAGCTACAACCTGTTCCTTATTTACTGACCGTGACTAGGACCAAGATGCTTTCACTATAGGCTCTGCTTTGGATTAGCCACGCCCCTAAGAGGTTCCTTCCAACAGCAGCAGGTTTCCGAGTTTGCAGGCTTAACTTTTGCATGCAGGTGTCAATGCAACACAGAGCTGCTATATCCACAGCAGAATACTCTAACACAGACAAACTGGCTACTGTGTAAAAACACAGCTTTAAGAGTAAAAATACATTTGTGGAAGAACATTGTAATTTTATCTTTATTTTAACATCTTCCTCACAGCGAATGTGGTTGTTTAAGGATCCCTTATCAATGCCTTTTTTAAATTGCTATACAGTGGGAGGAAATAGTAAGCACACCGTTGGGAATTTCTCACATTTCTGCCTAAATTGGTCATAAAATGTGGACTGATCTTCATCAAAATCATATATGATTAAACAGTGTCTGCTTAAACTAATACCACCACACATTTACATTTTATCTTTTATTGGCCATAACATAAACATTCACAGGACAGGAAGGAATAAGTAAGTGCACCCCTTGAATCTCGCTGAACTGCAGCAGTTTTGTTAAGAGGAATGGTCTAGTATTCATCCTGATTGTTGTGAACGTCTAATCTGTGCTGTGGATCATCCACATCCAAGTGCTCTTTCGTACACCAAAGTTGAATAGTTTGGGAACAGCACACTAATATCCAAAACCTATCCTCACTGAAAAGTCTGGCGCAGGGAGAATCATGGTGTGGGCTGTTTTGCTGCCTCAGGGCCTGTACAACCAGCTATCAGCAATAGAAAAATGAATTCACAAGTTTATCACGATATTATGCAGAAAAACCTGAGAGATTCACAACAGCAATAAGTAAGTGAACTGCTTTTCTGTTGTTGCAGATTAGACGCTCACAACGATCAGGATGAATCTTAGACCATTCCTCCTTATAAAACTGTTGGAGTTCAGCGAGATTAAGTTATCATTAAAATATGATAAAATGTAAATGTTTGGGTGGTGTTAGTTTAAGCAGACACTGTTTACATATTCTTGTGATTTAAGAATCAGACCACATTTTATGACCAATTTAGGCAGAAAGTTTAGGAATTCCAAATGGTGTACTGTACTTACATTTTCCTACCACTGTTGTTCTCTTTTACTCTCTTATATACAAGCATACCAGAGCAGACCTTTGTACACTGTAATTGGAAGGCCAACTATAATTTATTTTTATTTTTTTAAAGAGTGGTGAACGTAACCTGATGAGCTTTTTAATATTATGGTAGGATTGTTCAAATCTATACATTGTCAGTAGAAATGGGTATTCAAAAATTATCCGAGCAGTTGAACACACTGTCGAACTATGAAAGTCACTGCACTTCTTTACTTACTAACCTACTAAACCACTGCCTCTCCACAAATGTCCATTAAGTCAGCCCTCTGCTGGTTCATTTGTGGTTTGGATTTACTGGAAAAAGCCACAAGCCACTGTCTAATGCTGGGCTCCATTACAAATGCATTGAAAGGGCCCTAGCGTCACCACACCATGTCACTGTAGCCTGGAGAAGCCAAAAAGTGCCTTCTGTTTCTACTCAACGCTGTAAGAGGCTCTAAAGGACTAAAGCCACTGAAGCAAATTATTTAACCGTCCATAATCGATGTTGATATAAACTTGGATTACAAACAATTCTTCAATTCTCGGCTTGACCATACTGTAGCTATTCTTCTAAGGCTTGTGGTACATGTTGTAGCACTATCATGCTTTAACCGTATTCCTTATTCATCATTGCAAAAATAATTGAGCACCAAAAGTTGTTGTGTATTTCTACCCGCAGAGACAGTCCTTATTTTATCCATATTAGAAAAGACAGTTAATGGGGTGAGAGTATTGAGCAAACTATCGATGTCGGGCCCCAAACCACAACATTGAGGAAGATCTTTGTGCTGGATCGCTGTTAGGGCGACACCAGTGCTTAATTTGATCCACCGTTTGGGGGAGCGCATTCCCCCAATTTTCAGTTTTTCAGGGTAAATGGTCTCAACTTATATAGCGCTTTTCCACCTACGTTAGGCACTCAAAGCGCTTTACAGCAAGGATCCACTCACCCATTCACACACCAATGTACACATACACTGGAGGCAAGCTGGGTGAAGTGTCTTGCCCAAGGACACAACGACAGTGTGCATCTTCAGGAGGCAGGATTCGAACCCCCGACCATCCGATCATGAGACGACCCGCTCTAAGAGCAATTTGTTCTTGGTCCAATTTAAACTTAAAAAAGACTAAATCTTCACCCCTCTCCCCTCAGGCAGGAGGCTACGGTCTATCCAGACCCATAAATCCCGCCACTTGAACAGGTTTTTCCCCTCCGCCATCAGACTCATGAACAATAACGAGACCAATAACTTAATTACAGACTCATGGATGTATCTGCACTTGCACTGTGTGTCCACACTTAGACTCCCTGCTATCACTTATCACTTAATCACTTTATACGCCTACACATCTGTAAATTCAATCCCTCTGTTGTTCAATGTCAAATTGTTGTTGTCTTACCATTATGTCACTTTATTTTAATCTTATTTATTTAATATTTTTTATGCATGCCCCATAACCTTAAAGTTTTTTTAGCTTATTTTTATCTTAACTCTGTTACAGGTATATATGTATATGTTTATGTCGCACGTTTGCATCGAGAAAAATTCCTAGTTTGTGAACCTGTTCTCAAACCTATTCTGATTCTTATTCTGATTCTGATTCAAAACTAGGCAAAAATGAAAACCAAAGTGAAAGTACTCTAGTAAGACCGAATACACTCACTCCCCTTAAAAATCCTGGGTTATGACGTACAACACTGGTATTTTGTAGAAAGTCCTTTGGGCCAAGATGGGGAGGTTTGTTCCCTGGTCTTTTGACATGGGAAAAAAATCGTCCACCACAGAGAAAACGTAGCCCTGACCATCTTGATGGGATGCCAGGATATTAAAGATAATTCAATATATTGTACAGCTCTAAATGACATAATCTCTCGCTGTGCCCAGGCCGGATTTATTGGAACAGTGAATTAACCTCTAACTTCTCAATGTCTGAGAGCTTAATCGGAAAGTTTGTGAAAGCCATTTAGATCAGCTATTCTTTAAACAATCAATAATAGGCACTCACTGGGATAATCCGATTTTCGAATTCGAATGCTCCCCGATGTGTCAAGGCAATGACGAACCACGTTACATTGATACACTTCCACACACGGCCCTGCCTGTCCCATGGCTGACTGCAGGAGCCACACATCTGCATGGAGATCAGGTTCTGTTTGAGGGGGAACACTATCCACATCCTGACAGGAAGCAGCGCACACAAGGCTGGACGTCCCGATGCGCTCAGGGCCAACTGCTGCTGCTGCACTGGACCACTCACTGACCTCATCAACAACACCCAATGTCATCAAAACATGGACAGACGAGCTGACTTTGGAAACAAGTGATCAAGGCACATGTTTAGGAGTGAAATTGTCTTTCGGTCAACTTTTTCCAGTTCTTTTGTCAGCTGTTCAGAGAAAACCATGTGACTTGTGAACGGAAGAAATAACATCAATAATAATGTGCACTATTGTTTAATATCTATAGAATTAAACTAAAATCCAAAACATATAACATTTTGTTTAGCAGGTATTTTAGCAACAGAGAATCACCAACAAATGTGTACTAAATTGTATCCAAATCCCTATTCCTTGAATTTGATGATTTGCATCATGTTTTGCAAAAAAAAGGCATCTGCGACTTAGCACTTCTTTCTTACTTTTCCACTTGGGACAATGGTTACTGCTTTTACAACTTACTATTCCTGTAGTTTTACATGTATATAAAATTTGGGTTAGTTTCCCAACACTGCCCATAGCAGTGAGGTCTCTTTAATTTGACTACCCTTTCTTATCTGATCTAATCTTATTAAATTATACATGAATATATAACTAGCACACTAACTAACCCCTAAATCAGATCAAGTCCTTTAAGTGGATCAATCAGTTGCAGTAAAGACTCAGCAGAGACAGACTACATGAACACTAATTCAAGAATACACAACGCTGCTCTAGGCAGATCCCATTTGCCCCTTATTGCACAGTTGACCCCCACGTTAACCCCCAAGGCTGGAACAGGTGGCACAAAGACCATGTCACTGAGATTTATGGCTACCTCCCACATGTTTTACCCATTAAGGAGACTCTTCAAATATCAGAACACAATGAAAACAAAATCAAAGAGACATGGCACTGTCTAAAGGCTTGTATATTCATTGACAAATTTACTCACAATGTAAAAAGACACAATCGTGACCATTATTTTGTTTGGCGGAGGGAGAAGAGCCATCGCATACCCGACCCAAATTAGGGAACAAGTTAAAGAAGCATGATGATGATGATGATGATGATGGTGATGATGGTCCGTTATCTACACACCAGAAATATCTGAAGAGGATCCAGTCTGTCTGGTTCTGTAGACTGGTCATTTTGCAGAGTTGAAAGGCGGCCATTGGATGAGACAGACATTTTGAGACACTTAAGGTATTTGAAGACAAAGTGTGAAAGTCGCAGCAAACACAGAAAAAAAAGTCTATCAATCCCCCACACTCACTTTTTTTTTTTACAGAGTTGGGTTAGAAAAAGAAGTGTGTCTTAGGCAGGAGGCAGCACAAAACCTTCTCGGATTCATTATGAAATTACATGCAGTTAAGATTTCACAGTAAAATTCTCTGTTCTTCAATTTTGAACTTCCCAATGTGTGTATGTGCCCGAGTGTGTGTTTAAAGTATACTGAACAAGTTGTTCTGTTACTTTATGTTTTGTAAGTGTAAATATGAGAAAGGTTAACATAAAAAAGTAACTGCACTAGCGTAATTGTTGACAGTGGTCATGTACTGAAACTTATGTTTGTTAATTCCACTATTCATACAGGGGAGGGCAACATGTAGCCTGTTTCGCTTTTTAATCTATTCAAGCCAGCACTTCATTTCACTTCAAAGACAACCCGTCTAGTACTGTAGTAATGGACGGACTCAAACTCACAACCCTGAGAACAGAACTGCCTATATGCCGCAGCGTTAACTTTGATCCATCGATCTCTTGATCTCTTTCATTGAGCAATGCGGCGTTTTACTCATTTTAACACTGAGGTTAGATTTAAATAATGACTTGCACATTTACTAATCCACTCACATAAAAGTTCAAAATGTTCAAAAAAAGGAGAGTAAAAGTGTAGGTATGTTTCACTACTGGTAAAAAAAAAAAGATATTCCATGAGTTCTAAACAGGAAACGTGGAAAGCCTCAAATCCCACAGAACATTAAAAATAGCACATAATTCATCATCTCAGCGTACTGGCGTCTCAGACTCTGTCCTTGCCAACATTTATCATCCCCACTAGCACTGTTGTATGTTGTGTCCAGACGGTACAACGCAATCGATGCCACAAATCCACCAATCTATAACAATATTGACTTCTATCTGCCATGACACTTAGCAGAGCTCAAGTGGTCTCCTCCTGCCGCTACTTTTGCAGGGAAGATATTAATGGCATTCGTCGTAAAAAGGGGACAACTGGCGGTTAGTTCCAAAACAATTCAAAACATGAACTCTATGGGGGGGCCGGGGGTAGCGGTCCACTTTGGAGATTATAATTATAGACATGGCTCATCATAAAAAAACACACATAAGAGGGAAACCATCAAGCATTGTCTAAACCTCCTGTAGAACTGTATCAAATTAGCATCTATGGTTATTTTTCAATCTTCACTTACTATACTTACTATAGTGTACTCACAATACTATACATGAGTCAAAAGACAAATCACAACTACATGGGTCTATGTTTTGTTCTACTCTTTCTTTATTTGGTTGGGACGGTGAAGTTAATTTAGAGTACAACGCCAGTGTTACAAATGGTGAACAATTTGATAACCCTACATAGATTTTTTTTGTTTATTACCAACTTGAACAGAGTGGTTTTCAGCGACTATACGCCTGTCCTCGAGTTCACTGTTCAACAATGACGTTAGTGGTCACTTCAGGACCAAGATTTTAATTTGATTTGCTAAATGCATTTAGTGGTTAATCAATTTCATTAGCAAAGCAAACATGAGCTACTTTGCGTAAAAACAAACTTGAACGAGCATAAGGCACTTTTCTAATGACTAAATTGCATTGACTTTGAACTTTGTAACATGCACACAGAAAGTATTAAGAGGGAAGTTCACTCACCTTCCACTTCCCAGTTTAGAGATGCAAGTCCAATGAGGAGCAGCGCCGCACGCCAGGCCCGCTCCAGCGGCTTCCACCTGACAGGCATCATATCCCCTCTATCCACACCAGAACACTCTTACTCTTTCCTTCTTTAGATCTTCAAATCGACACACACAAAAAAAATCCTCCACTTCCACAGAGCCCACGAGTCCAGAATCAGGAGCCTTCCCACAGCGGTGCTCCTCTCGACTGACAGTCTCAGACACTGAAACACAAGGGAGGAAGGAAGGTGTTGAGAGCGGCTGCCTCCCAGAGATTTGTCCAGCCTCTTTGTGACCACTAGCACTACACGGGGCAACAGCTGAGGGGACGGGGCACACGCATTCTCACACATCAGTCATAGGCAGAAATGAAAGCGGCGCAGATCAGGGGCAACAGGGGTGAACGAGGCTTGAATGAGGCGAGAGAGGCTACGCTGAAAGACAATCGAAGGATCGCTACGGGCGCACAAACAGAGCCACAGAGCCAAGATGGACACACAAACGGGCGGCAATCGGAGCAAAGGGCTATAAACAGTGAGCCTAGGGTACATATACTGTGGTGACGCCTGATGAAATCAAATCCTGCAGAGGGATGCAGAACGCAGGGAAGAGTATTGTGATGGGCAAGCAGAGAGTGTGATTAGAGCAACACTGGGCTTTTACACAAGCAACGGTGTAGAAACAATAAATGTATGTACAATACATAGTAATAATTCTGAGTATCAAGTGCTGCTTGTGCATGTCCAAAGTCTGGCCCTGCGGCTAATCATAGCACAAGGTCAGTTTAAAATGGCCCACCAAAGTGATGGAATTAGTCAGGGTTTGCCGCAGGAGTTTTGCAGGCACTTATTTGTTATTTCAGAAAGGAGGGTTAACAAATAAGTCCCATCTAGATTTTGAATGGGTTTTCTCCCACTACCGGCTTTCAACCATGACTGAACCATGACTCAAGCGGCTTTAAATGAGGGAGACAAAAAGTGAATTAGTGCTGATTCTACATCTAAATCTTAAAACAAAACACTACCAACCACACTATGCAGCCTGTGAGCCACCAGTTGAACATGCACCACAGTATATTAACAACAAGCGTGATTAACAACACTTCGCTATGTAGTTTCAGTAATGGGACTGGACCATGTGTAAAGTCTGAGCACACTCTCAGTTGTGTGGCAAGCAGCAGATCAGGTGATCGGATGTGATTAGGGCTCACACCTCCAGGCACCACCACCGTGCTCAACACTTCAGCCCAATAATCCGGCACACACGCAAACAGCACAAGGAAAAAAGCACCCATACAACACAGACGCATTCCAGAGGTGAGAGATTTATTTCACGAACAGTTTAAGAGGATTAGGCGCACTATTAGATGGATTACATCAAGTCCACAGAAAACCCACAAAAATGGAGCCATATTTGTAAATGTTTGCTTTGACGCTAAAGGTGAAGGGGAGTTAATGGAGCAGAGTGTCAAATGTGTGACGAGGGCCTCAGCACCCTGCACCTGTCCACTGAGGAGGTCCAGCAGGTGGGACAAGCACTAACTAGATGCTAAAATTCAAGTTTTTAGTTTAATAATAATGCATGGGTTTTATAATTTAATAATCATTTGTGCAGTGATTAACTATTATGGATATTGAATGAGTCAATCTTTTAAAGGAAGCATGATATGAGATGAAGTGTAGTTCTCAGTGGCAAAGTATTATATTGGTAAAAGTTAAAATCTTAATAATAGGAAGTATAGCAGACAGAAGTAGATGTAATACATGTATTATTTAAAAGGAGAATAGTATAATAACAATAAAATGTAGTAGTTTATATAAAAAATAAAAAGGCATGTAGAAGTAATTGGATAGAAGAACTTTCAACTGAAGACAAATGTAATTATCTTTTTTAAGGAATACTCCATCCATAAAAATATGTATGCGTGCTCTTACTGCTATGTGCCAGTCATGGCAAATAAAAAGAGATGGCTCCATCAGGATGTGCATCCAGTCTAAATTAAGCCAAATCATAGTGCACTATAAGACAGTGGTTCTCAACTGATGGGTCAAAACCCAAACGTGGGTTGCGGTACCATTTCAAATGGGTCACGGGTCTATTCCAAGGAACATTTCTTTCAATATCTTTATGGAAAAAATCACAATTACCGTTATTTTGATCATGCTTTTGTCCAGGTTGGCCCACAATGGCACCACGCTCAGTCGCAGTGCCTCAGGACTAACCCAACACCTGAACACAATTCCATTGTACAATGACAAATAAAGCATAATTTGTGGAATAATCCTATATTTGACATTATAAATCACAAATGTAATTCTTTTTTGGGTCACAGCTTGGCCTACTATAGGGTGATGGTGGGTTCTGATGTCATACCAGTTGCGAACCACTGCTATAAGACACAAAGGTATAGCGACTGTTGAAGGCACTGGTCAAAAGAGTTAGGAGCAAAATAGTATGTAATCATTTTGTAGTTTGACAGTAAATGTAGCTGGCCCTTCATTTGTCTGGCTGTCTCTGCTGATCTGTTAAGTGCGAAGTCTGTTTGGGGCATGAAGAGCGATGTGTGAATGGGTCAGCGCACCCTCTGCGCTCCATCAAAAGCACAGCAGGAATATTCTCAGCCACAACACAAAGAAGAGGAGGAGCAGCAGCAGGAGGAGGAGGGGTTAGTCTAAGTGAGTCGCCTAGACTTAAATACTTTTCATGAAAATCACTCCTACATTTCTTTTTCTGTAATTCACACAATAGACACTGAAGCATCTGTCATGACAGAGAGATTATGAAGTCTGAGGAAGTGTTCAGTGTAGCTGTGTTTGCTGAGGCAGAAAAGTAGAATCATTTTAAATGATTTTCAAATTTCAAGATCAGTCAGGAGGCGGGAAAAAAAAGCAGATGATGTACAGATTGGTTTGAGTGAATTTTGATGCCTCAACCCAAGGTCAAATTCTTAGCCCTTCCTATAGACATCAGATTTGATAATCATGTACCCAAATATTGAGACAAACTGCTTGGAGAATTGTGTACCGAACTAACCGAGGCGACACAATACAGTAGGTCCGGTTGAGAGGATTGATGTTTGTTTGCATATTCTGAATACCATACCTTGGAGATTAGAGGGTGATTTGTTTGGTGGTTCATGTCCACATCGTGACCTCTCACAGTCAGAATTTTCTTTCGTTGTTTGCAATAACCCGTCTCTATTTCATAAGCAAAATTCCCCGCATGAAACAGAGACTTTGCGTTAATACCAGTAGTAATTTCACAAAGTGCCATGACAGTTTTTGATTTCATTTGATGGAGCCAACAAAGTTTTTTTCACTACCTAAAATTATAGAATGTCTCTGCTGAACTGCTACGTGAAGCGAAAATGGTAAATCAGCAGACAGGGAATGCTTGTCATGAGTGATCTTCCAGCTGGAGTCGATCTGACGCTCAGCTCTGTGAAATCAGGAGATTTTCAGCCGCTCACAGTCAAAAGTGCAGTCACAGAGCGCTCCGAGTGGTTTACTACTGTAGCAACACAGCTGTCCGCACCAAATGCACCGGCAGGATCATGCCTGACGTTATCTCCTTATTATTGCTAAAATAAGTGATGCCTGATTCTATAATAATGACATTTGGACAGAGGTACCTTTTTGAAACTTTATTGTCTAAAATTAATCTAGAGTCATTAAAGGTGCACTATGTAACTCTTTATGTGGAAAAAAAATTTAATATTTGTGCATATTTGACCTTTTCGTGACTCAGTGGCTTTACAAGTGCAGCCTGGCACCTTTGCTTTCCGTCACAGTGGCCTCTATGATGTTCCAGAAACAATTGTTTTAGGGTTTCTGGCCAGTCCCTCGTACAAAACTCTAAAAACAATTGATCTTGGAGCTTATAAAGGCCACTGTGAGGGAACGCAACGGTGCCAGGCTGGAGTCACAAAAAGGTCGAATATGAACAAATATTAGGATTATTTGATTTATTTGATTATTTGATCATACAGATTTGATCTGTATGATGCTAGAAATTCAACCTTGGGACAAATTGCTAATTAAGAGAGTAAGTAAGTGATGTATTGCTCATTATACAACTGTACAACGAAATAATGTTCATGTGTTAGTCCTGAGCCGCTGCGACTGAGCGCGCCACCACGGTGGGCCAACCTGACCAGCATGTTTTTGGAGGTCGGGGAAACCGTAGCACCTGGAGGAACTCTTCAGTGCTCCTCTGATCCTCTGAAACGGTGCCTGCCTCCTGGGTTTGTCTCTGTTTCAGAGCTGGTGTCCTGCATTGGTCAGCTCCACCTCGTCCTTCCTCCTCCTCCTGCGCAGCTCCCTCTGCTCCACAACAGTCTTTCACCATCTTCTGGGAAGAGCTTAACAGTTAATCTGTTTTATTCTCCAGTGAACGTCCATTAGCCAGAACAATAGTAGGGACAGAAGGCATGTGTGGCTTCGCTGTGAGTGCTCCTCTTGTGACGCACTGTGCTGCAGGTGTGGGGAGCTCTGGTGCCTCTTCAGTGTTTCAGAAGGAAAAAAAAAATTGGTCTCAAATGTCTTTAGCTCATACGCTGCTGTTTGTTTACTTTAAAGAAGCTGCTTTCCTCAGGACCATTATGGACTCTTTGCAGCAAAAAAAATCAGCCGAACCCCACAAAAACACGGCAAAGAGGTACAAAAGTATCCAGTGAAACAATGAGGACCACAGAAACCACAAAAGCAGCTCACATAAAAAGGCAAGAGAGAAGGAGGCGCAAGAGAACTTTATGATATATTATGATTCAGTGCATTTTCAGCACACATACCGCTTTCATCACCTCCATCTATGGGACACCCTCTGCCAAGCTCTGATAGGTGTATTTCAACCTGAAAAGACTCACAGAGACGTGTTGCGTTAGAAAGTTTTATCGAACTTAATTGAGATTGGGGCTCAGACCCCGGGCGGAAGATGGCCGAACGATACGACTGCCTGGGTTGATGATGATGGCCAGCATCTTCCCCCGGAGCCTGGACCTGGTGGTGGTATAACGGGACCCGATACGCGTAGATGTGACGGGCAAAGCCCGGGAGGAGGAGGGGCGGAGGAGGGTCGCTGCACGCTGTGAAACTCCGAGTGATTGACGCTGAAGGGATCCTGGACTGTGAATGGCTGAGCGGGACAGCGCTGCGCTGATTGCTGATGCGAAAGCGCGCTTGCGATGGGGCCGTGATTGGATGCTGGTGAAGCAGCCGTGAAAGATGAGTGAAGACTGCAGGTACGTCTCCAGGTTGAATTTGCGCTCAAGCTTCATTTAACCAATAAAAAATAATTTTCAGAAGAGCAGGTCGCTTTATTTAAAGAGACTAGATGCAAGTTGGTCATTTTTATACTCACTACTGCCACCTCAGGTCTCACGCGTAACTGCAATCCCTATATTATTTGTGCATGACGGCACTTCAGACCCGAATTAACACCTTTTTGAGTGACAGTGCAGGATTTTAGAGGCAGTTGTGGTGAACAGGTCTGGGTTCATTCTACACATTAGGACATTGCTGGAACATGCAGGGGGAGGGAAATATTTAATTTTAACATTTTTAAACTCTGTATAGTCCCTTTAACTCTTAAGATACTATAAAGCTATGGAGTGCACAGAAATCATAATAAAATCCAAATCATGACCTATAGCCTGAAAGAAAATCGAGATATTCATCTTTTGATATCTACACCACTGTTGACTGTTGACTTGTAAATCACTTTCTAAAATTCTAAAAGAGCTTGTCACAAGATTATGCCGTGTCTTATATCCCACAAATTTCCCAACCCGTTATCATTTTGTCAGCTGTCAGATCCCTGCCGAGTCCGAATGAAAGAGCCTGATTAATATTCACTATGGCACTATTCACACAATGGCAGACAAAATCTATGAACAGAAAGACTTGAGGCTTTGAAGTCTTGCAGAATGTCAAGAAGAAGACAAATGTCATGAGAGGAGGTGAAAAATCTCCTCTGCTTCCCTCTAAATCTGTCTGTTACACTCGCTGCTGGTGGGAATATAGACAGACGTGCTATATGGTTGTCTATTGTGCTGCATGTGCACATCTTCTATTCTATCAAAAAACAATAGATCATTCTGCCTTTCACCACCCCATTTATACACAATAATCCAGGTCTTTCTTAGACAGGACAGCATAGGGTGAAGGAGTTAAAGAGCAGGGCACTTTTCAGTGGTGCATTCTTAGTTTTGAGAGATTATTTATATTTAACAATATTTCATGATATTTCTTATCTGACATTATGTTGCATCGTTTTTCTATAGATTTTCAATTGAATAGTTATAATAGTTTTAACTATTAAACCAACTGAGAGAGTGTGCTACTGCCACCTAAGATGTGCAATAATGTTACATACAGTAAAGTGCAAAGATAATTTGATTTCAAACACTTTTGTTATGACTAGCCATCTCTGCACAAAACATGCTGCTTCACTCAGGACCAAAGCTGCTTGTGTGTCATAACTCAACACAATGTAAAAGAATGTAACTGCCTCAATATAGCATGTGGGTAATAATTAAACTTATGGGAGTAAATGTCAAAACTAATATAATTGTCATGGTTGGGTTTAAAGTTATGTTGCATGCCTGTGTTTGAAAGTCAAAGATGCATATATACTGTTTCAACAGCCTCAACTGCAATACATTGTATAGCACACGTTGCATGACAAAATTAGACCAACGGCAAAACAAAGCATGAGATGAACACTACAGAGATAATATATTGCTCAAATTCAAATCACATACATAAATCAACGCACATTGTTATATTGTGTTCTTGTGCAAATACCACAGATACATTATTTTGCCAAATTTTCCCATTTGGCTAGTAATTCAAAATGTTAAAAACCAACCTTTTAACAGATTACACTAGACATCAAAACCCAATGTTAGAAACACAGCTCTATTGAAGTTAGAAATGATGCCTATTCCAAAAATCCACTAAAGAATGATTGAATAAGATGGTTAACTGCAGAGTCATTGCTGGTAAATACTGATCTGTATGCAGTAGTATTATAAAATCTCTATTGGTTATTGAACAGAGTTTGGGATTGTGTCTTCAAAACTGCTGTGAACCATGGGAATTCTTTAATAATACATCAATACAGATTTGAAAATGTAAAATACAAGGGGTGTTGTTCACACAAAAGCACACAACAGATGTATTTAGTGATCCAGCAGTTGTTGTTCTGCAGCTCTTTTGTCTACTTTTTCATCATGTTTGTGGCTTCGTGTATTTCAATGGTAAAGTTCTATTTAAATCCTTCGATCTTGAACTCTATAAACTAACTTCCTATTTAGGTGGGAGGACAAACTTCGAGTTACTTTGTTCTACTGATATAACTCAGTATTCAATGAACTCGGTTCTGCACCTGAAAGCGCAGCTGTGACTCAAATGTCATGGCAAATCTGTGTAGTGCTTATTGGATACCTGGGCCGCACCTGGCTTAAAAGGGTAAAGATATTGGTTGCTTGCAGATTCTCAACGGTAATTAAGTCATACTCCAAGATGGGGGCCATAGTCAGTTATTAACTTCCATTTACAAAAGAAAAATCTAAAAATGTTGGACCTGATGTTAAGTGACATTGCCCTTGAATTTGCTACTATACAACAAAGAGCTCCTTGAACAGTGAGAATTTGTTGCAGTCACATGACTTTTTCCTATATGAGAGTCATTTTGAGGACTTTTCATCATTCTAAAGAGAGTAGTATAGGATGGAAAGCTACAGTTGTGCTCCAAAGTTTACATACCCTGGCAGAAGTTTTTGATTTTTTTGGACTATTTTTCAAAGAATATGAAAGATAACACATATTAAATAGTTAGTGGTTGTGTGAAGCCATTTGTGGTGAAAAAAACGACGTTTGCTCTTTTCAAATCATAATGAAAAAAGACAGTACCAAAATGACCCTGATCAAAAGTATTATGATGATTATGATCAAGAGGAATGGGCCGCTTTACCATTAGATTATATACAGAACCTTCTCCACAACTACCACAAAAGACTCCAAGCTGTCATTGATGCTAAAGGGGGCAATGCACAGAATGGGGGTATGTAAACTTTCTTTTTTTCATTATGATGAAAAAAAATAGAGCAAACTCAGTTTTTTCCCAACAAATGGCTTCACACAACCACTAACTATGAGTAAAAAAAAAACGTTTAGTGTTATCTGTCATATTCTTTGGAAAATGGTTAAAAAAATCGTCAAAAATTCTGCCAGGGTATGTAAACTTTTAAGCACAACTGTACCTGACTCAGCTATAAACAAAGTTGCCACAAAATAATAATTTAAAGCTAAATTGTTTGGTAAAAAAAAAAGTGTTTTGATGCTTGTTAATCAGAGTCAGGCCTGGTTAGTACCTGGATGGGAGCGGGAATATCAAGTAGCTTTGGTGAATGGTGTGTGAGTGGCTGGTGGTCAGAAGGGTCGATGCCGCAGATTGGCATCCTCGTTTTCGCCAGGGAAACTGTGGCAACATGATAGATTACCACCAGCAGGTATGGAGTTACTGAATAATGCACACATTTTTAAACCAAATTTGAGCACCTGGAAAAGTACTATATAAGATAAATGCATTATTTATATTTAAAAAGTCAATTCATCTCAACCAAACTCCAAACCAGGGGCTCTTCCAAACACAGGATTGTCTGGTACACATGACATGATTAAAGACCCCATGTCCATAATTGAGCTTGACCATAGCTGACACTGTGAAATTCAATTAATTGTACCTCCTTAAATGTATGATGATTATAACTACTGCACACTATGATGTAGCTGCTTCAGTTGTTTGTCCTTCCTGGAAGTGCAAACTAAAGGGTGATCTTGTCCACATGGCCTTTGTTCCGGTGGGATTGGGGAAAGCGCTGCTCTTCTTGCCAAGTCAACCAGGAGCATTTAATGAAGGGATTGTAGCCAAACGTCCGGGACAAAGCCAGTCAGGCCGCTGCTCTAATTAAGGGGTTCCTCTGACAGTTAGACAAAGCAGACAGCGGGGGTCACCATGCTGGCCGCCAACCTATCCGTGACCCTCACACCTGCCTAGTCGCATTACACCATAACATGTGAACCCCTGCGCGCCCCCTCCCCGGACACCTCACTCAGCCATATACCACACACACAGAACAGGGACCTATAGGCAGGCATGTGACGCTGTGGAGCTCCGCAGAACAACTTCTAAGACATTACAATCACCACTTTGCCGACTGAGGCCCCATATGCTGGAGTGTCAAAAGTTCATAGCTCCATTCCCGGGTTTACACTGGAAAAACAAAAGATCAACCTAGCGTGAGATTTAGCACTGCCACTAATGGGACAAATAGTTACCGAGTGTCTCCATCTGTCTCCAAGCCTAATTAGTCAAGCTAGCTTCAAATTGGCAAACAACAAACTGTTCAGGAAAGATGAAATTTACATTGAAAATATGCATATTTAACTGGTCTACATATTGCAGTAAACAGGCTTAGGACAGACTCAAAAACGTCTTCCACAAATATGCGCAATCTTTACTACTGCTAGTTATAACTACTTTACTACTAACCCTGAAAAACAGATTTGTCAAATGTGCTTAAATTACTTAAAATACTTTCTAAAATTAAGCAAATCATTTACAATATTCAACAAATTCAACTACAGAAAAGATTACAATACAATAAAACATCAAAACGGCGTTAAAAACCAAACACATTTTAGGACCAATTTCTCGACTATCTACAGTGACTGATACTGACATGCCGATATCTGTTTCTTGCGTGTTGGGTATGGCCTCGTGTATGTGTTTGAGTTTTTGCTTGTTTCTTTTTTGATTGTACATATATGTTTAAAAACTAAAACGAAAATATTGTTGAAGAAAACGTACCAAAAAGCAATTCTAGCTTAGGCTTATAGGATACTACAGGATTTTGGGGAACTGCTTCTGTACCAGCCAGTGTTAAGTGTGTGTGAGTGTGAGTGCGGGAGGGAGGGATTTGGAAGCGACAGGAAGTGTTTAATAAGAGCGCAGGTCAGACACAAGCATGAACAGTGTCAACTGTCAGAAAGCTAGAACCAGCGAGTTGGCCCACAGTAACTGAGAATGACAGAAAGAAGGGGAAATGAATGGTGAAACTGGCCTTGTTCATGACAAACATTATCTGAGAATATGTGCCCATACTCTGTTCTAAAAGGTTTTAAGGTTTTGAACCATCAAGTATTTAGAGTGAAGAGAGCAGGTTCACAAATAGGGAACGGTGGACATGTTTACAACATTTGTGTGAAAACGTTTGATGGATGATAACTATTTCGATGCAGTTTTCTACAGCTTGTGCTTTTATGTGGAAAAGCTCACCTCTAGACTCACTCCTTGTAACAGTCTGGGCATGACACGTGCGCGCTCCTCTGCACACCTGTTGGCACAGACAGGTGGGGCTGAGCTGCAGAACTCTCTAACCAAAGACGCCCCTTTACAAGCCGTGTGCTCATTAGCCTTTGTGATTAATGATGTTTGGATAAAAGCACTATTTTTTTCATCCTTATAATGGGGTGGAAATGAATAGCCAGGGTTGGTCTGGTGCATCTGGTCAGACTATATGCTCCGTGGCCAAAGCCTGATCTAGAGCAGCACTGCATACTTTCCATGCAGGACCCACACCCACACCCCCACGCCCCTCCCTCCCCGGCTCAAAGCTCTTTTGTGTGTTTACAAGTGCTGTGAAACCAGTGATACAGTTCACAAGTGGGCATGGGCTCAGGGTGTTTGCTTTACCAGAAATTGGTCAAAACATGTCCCTTTCAATATATTATTTGTTTTTGACATTTATCAGCAGTCCATGCAAGACAAAATAAACCATCGTAGTAGTACATTTGTCCACTCATCTATTAGAACCCCTCAACTATTAATCAGATCAGAAACAGTAGCAGCATCAACACCAAGCAGTCGAGCAGATAGAATTAGTCTTGGTTATTTAGCACATGGGTTTAGCACTGAAAGAAGTCAACTCCTAAATTAAAAGAAAATTAGATGAAGTGTACTTTTGTGGATGGTGTGGCTGACCACTGAATACAATGGTTGTAATGTTCTGATGTTGCAGGTCACTACATATTACATTCATACTGTATCTACAACATGGATACCCTAACTCCTAATTGTCAATCAACAAAACTAAATGACCCTTATTGGCACACTTCATTTTATATCTATATTAACTGTGGGGTAAATTTAGAGTATGCACTTGCTGTTCGAGGAGCAGCAAAAAAAGAGATAGAGTTAGAATTTACCACGATTCCTGCACACATTGTTGCATGTTGTTACGGACGGTATATTGCTTTAAAAGGTGTAATGTATTAAATCTGAGGTCATGTAATTTCTGATTCCTCTGATGGCTCACAGTCACCCAGCGCTGTGTTTAGTCAAGTCCTCCTGTCACTCGCTCAGAGCATGATACAGGCTGACGAATAGGAGGAGTGGGTGAGCAAGAGCATAATTGGCAAGTATTTGAGCAATGAGCATTATAGCTGCGATAAACAGAAAAGACCTGAACCACTACTCTTATCCAAATTACCATCGTTCAACATCTCTACGGAGGCAGTGGGCTGGTTTGCCTCATACCTTCAGGATAGGGAACAGTGCGTTAAAGTTGCCCAGTCCAAATCATTACTTATAAACATCAAAATGGGTATTCCACAGGGCTCCATACTGGGGCCCTTGCTCTTTAGTCTCTTCATAAATGACCTGCCATTAACCTGCTCCGGGGCCCTTTGCCAACTTTATGCGGATGATGCTGTTTTTTATGCACCAGCTAAGTCACCGGAGCAGGCAGCGGAGGTTCTGTCTGCATGTATGGCTGAGGTGAGTCAGTGGCTCAATCAAAATCAGTTGGTGCTAAATTTAACAAAAACAGTTTCCATGTGTTTCTCTATTAGAAAACAAAACATAGACCAAAGTTTCAAAATATATTTGCAAAATAAAAATATACAATCTGCGACTGAATTTAAATACCTTGGATTAATTAGACATTATATTCCAAACCAGGCCGCCCTTTTGTACATGCATGCTATGATATTTTCACATATATCACACTGTATGACCGCATGGGCACAGGCCGCTCCCTGCGGTGGCGCAGATGGTAGAGCGGGTCGTCTCATGATCGGAAGGTTGGTGGTTTGAATCCCACCTCCTGAAGGTGCACATTGTTGTTGTGTCCTTGGGCAAGACACTTCACCCACCTTGCCTCCAATGTCTGCGTACACTGGTGTATGAATGAGAGTGAATGGGTGAGTGGATCCTTGCTATAAAGCGCTTTGAGTGCCTAATGTACTGTAGGTGGAAAAGCGCTATATAAGTTGACCCATTTACCATATCTCTACATTGACATACAGTGTGCTTGTTAATCTCCAGATTGTCTAGAGGCTGAAGTAGATGAGTGTTTTCGGTTTTCCTGGAGGAAGCTGTGAGAGTATTAAACCATCTGCAGATGAGGCTGATGGGAAACCCAGGGGCCCTGCAGTGTTGGCAGGGAAGCCCCGTCTGTTGTTTGCTGGCTGACCTTAACCCCATTTGTCAATCAGACGCCCCAGCCTTTAATTAAGAGAAACAGTCCAAAGAGGGCAGGGGGGAAAGCCAGCAAGTTTACAATTGTGAGTCTGTGTGTCTCATTCTCTGGATAACACATGTGGGAAAATCTGACACCTGTTTCTTGGCTTTAGCCTCTGTCTGAGCAGCTTTGACACAAATGTTTGGAGAAAATTCTGTTGAGCTTTTAAAAGTTGTACTACAAATGTGCTGACAAAAGTTAATCATACACAACTTAAAATATAAGGCTCTCATGGGTGAACTGTTGAGTGCATCCATTAAGTTGACTAATATAACATCTTTTAAGAGGACTGTTTGTTCACAGACTGGAGACAACAAAGACACAATTGATGTTAATGAGTGTCTGTGAGAACACACAGCAAACAATAGTGTGTAATGGTTCGCATGTGCGTTAAATACTTTGGACAGAGCTCACTGCTCGATAGTAAAGTACTGACTACAGTCTGTTAATGGATTCTTCTCAGAGTGATGAGAGCCAACACCAAACAACAGCCTTTATTTAACTCAGAACTGATCCAAAGAACTGAAAGTGGGTACCAAATACAAAATAGTACTAAAAATCACAAACATAGCTCTTTAAATCAGAGTTGGTCTATTTACTGTACACAAAAAGTTAAAATTGAGCTTGAAGGTAGAAAAAGGAATAAAGGTCCCTATGCGTTGGCAAAATGACAATGACAATGTTGACAGACAGAGCATTGCTTCCCTTGCACTGTAACAGATCTGTGATTAAAACAAACAGCGCTACCCGCCTGGATGCATCAGCTGTTTGCCCAACATTCACCAAAACATCAGGGGAAAACTGCAACAATAATCACTCCTGGAGGAAACCTGTCCAGTTATATGGGATAACATTCAAAGCCTCCACTTACTGTAACCACTCCCTGTGCCACCAATACAACACTATATATATTTTTAACAATTATCACCAAACTTGTTCTTTCACCACTGTGAGATCAATAAAGTCATAGCTTACGTACTGTATCTGATATTTGATAAAGAAGTACTTTTTTTGTTCTTCAAAGAAGGTACTTGAGTCATCTTCTGTACTCGGTAGTTGAAACAGAAGATGACTCAAGTACCTTCTTTGAAGATTGACAACTCCTGTACGACTGAGAACTTACACAGATACTTTTTTTGTTAATTGTCATTGTCAAGTTACAATTGTACATGTTGAGTGTAATCTAAAGATTGTGTAAGTAATACATATGCCCAAACAGCTCTGATTGGCTTAAAGTGTAATACAATTGTAAAAGTGATTACTGAATGATCATTCAAAAATCATTTGCACTTTAAAGGCATAAAATCCACTGCGAGAAAACTTGCGCAGTAAGATTACTACTCTGCATTACAGCCTTTCGTGCTGGTGTCCATCCCTTCATTAGAACACGTCTGTCGCACCAGACCAAGTGCATTAGCCCCAGAGCTATCAGAAGCCTTTCCTCTTGACATTGCTTGTTTTCTCTGTTTCAGTGATAGCACAATGAAAACACAGGAAGCCAGCGGGTGGAGGGAGCAGTGTGCTCTCGATCGATGCCCTGCACGTGTCTGCCCTGCGAGGCTCTAGGTGATGTCTTAACTCCTGCATTCTCTGCTTGGGCTCTTTACCTCCGACAGGCCGTCAATTCTCCGTCCCACTAATGTATCTCAATGCAGCGTCACGATCCACGGCCGGTCGATAAATCCTCGGAAACGCTATCCATCTACTGAAACATCACTCCTTCACTTACTGTAAGAGCGTGCATCATAACGGCCCGCTCTGCTGACAAGGAGAGGAAGACAACACCAGACATGGCCCCAGATATGACCAAGCAACATCGCACATGCAACCACACGGCCCGCTCCACCGACTAAGATTGCACTCAACAGACCGCCTGTCCGAATTAGGGAAAACATGAGACGGATTTTTTTTTGAGGAACAAGCTGCAAAAAGCAGATCAAGATGAAATGCAGTAATGGTTTTTAGTTTTAAATGATCTGAAATTATATCTTCTTCACTGTGACATTTATGAGTCCGGATTATGATGAAAAATAAGTAGGGCCATTAGCCCGAGACCAAGATAGTTTGAGTCAGGAGCACTTCAGGAAGATTCTAAGCACAGAGCAGCGATTTATAAAGGTTAATCTATTAGGCTAATGTCCGCTGCCACTGCCGGTGTAAATTCTAGACTTTTGAGGACTTTGAATATATAGGTCTGAAAATCAGCTTTTCTGTGAGTGTATACTGTATGTATTCAGTGATTGATAATTGATCCACATAAAGACCCTAATTCATAAAAATCAAATTGAAAGATGCTATTTTTTGACATTTTAGTTATACATATTAGTTACTACCAATAGAAAACTTGGCAAAGTCTAACTCAAGTATCGATTTTCAGTGCAGGATAAATTAGAATATGAAAAAAAAGAAGTCATAAGAAGTGATAGAAGGAGTGATAACTTCAGGAAACATACAGTGGCAAGAAAAAGTAAGTACACCGAATTTCTCACATTTCTGCCTAAATTGGTCACTAAATGTGGTCTGCTTAAACTAATACCACCCAAACATTTACATTTATCATATTTAATTGGCCACAACATGTAAACATTCACAGAAGAGGGAGGAATAAGTAAGTACACCGCCTGAATCTCACTGAACTGCAGCAGTTTTGTAAAGAGGAATGGTCCAAGATTCATCCTGATTGTCGTGGAATAAGTAAGTGAACCCCTGTATTAAATACAGCTATTTAATCCTTCTTTTGCAGCAATAACAGCTTTTCTGTATTTGCAGATTAGACGCTCACAACGATCGGATGAATCTTGGAACATTGCTCTTTACAAAACTGCTGCATTCCTTCCTCTCCTGTGATTTTTTACATGCTATGGCCAATAAAATTATGATATAATGTAAATGTTTGGGTGATATTAGTTTAAGCATAGACTGTTTACTCATTCTTATGATTTTGATGAAGATCCGACCACATTTGGTGACCAATTTAGGCAGAAATGTGAGAAATTCCAAACGGTGTACTTACTTTTTCTTGCCACTGTACATAACGATTTCGTAGTACTTAAGAATATTCACCAGAATACAACAACGATGAGGACACAAATGTCTCACCAGAGAACACATCCACAGTGTCAGCTTGGAGCAGCTGCACTGAAACAGAAACATTTACACAGGCCAGATTCAAAAGTCTGCATCTTTACTGCAATACAGATTCATGGACAAAAACGACCATTGTCTAACAGTCTCCTACGACCCTTTTAAGCTGCTTTGGAACACACACATTTCTTTTCGCTAATCAACAAAACAGTACGAGTTTCCATGTGTGGAAATAGTGACAATGATCTTTACATACTGTACAAAAGAAAGATACTCACTGCTGCACAGATCTAAATTAATTGGCTCTTGTACCATTGAGTGCATGGCGAATGTCTGTAATTAATGGCGCCAGGGGTCCTGTGAGAGCAGGACAGCTGTGTGTTATGTCTTGTCCTGGGACCCCTCCGTGTCACACCTTCGGCTCGGGCCTCTTTTCCTGTGCCAGGAACACCAGAGGACCCCAGTGCCCACCCCGAGAGAACAAACACTATTCTGCCTCCAGGACGTGCCCCGTGCCCAACCCGCCACATAGGCCCTGCCAACGTTTGTAACCCGAGAGCCTGCCGCCAAACAGCTGCTGCCACTCCATCCCGCCGGTGCCACAACTGTCATCCCATAGAACAAAGTGAGAATGCACCCCCACCCCTCTCCTAACTCTGCCTGTGTTTTATGTTAGCCTGAGCGTTTCTTCTTCTAGTGTAGATGCTTATCTGACGTCCTCAATCCATCATCACACGTTGCTCTTTTATTTAATCTTGCTCCGCTGCCGGCGCGCTGCGAGACGTGTAATCCAGCGTGCTGCCCATTAAGCACTACAGAGAGCTCCATTTGGTGACCAAGGCCACGGCATACTCCTTCATACTGACTGATGGGGATTTTACAGGCCCTGTTGTCCCGCTAACAGGTGTCAAGCTGCTGTAGGTGCAGACTGTTTACTACTGCCATGTATAAACCGTATGCATTTGTGCCTCTAGGAGTAGCAGCACAATTCTAAAACAGATTTAAACAAAATCTGGCATTGAGACACCAGCACACACCGGTCAAATAACATCTGGTGCAACCTTTGTGGGTACTCGAGCACTTAGCAGGTGACACTTATTTCAGACAAAAAGCATTCAAGTATTTAAGTATGTTAAATACATATAAAGTTATAGTGATATATTGTTCAGAGGGTTTGAGGGTGACATACTTTTTAAATCTCTGAATGTCTTCATTGGGCTGAATGGTCAATAAAGCATAAATCCTTAATATTTATTTCATATTATGATTTGTTGTGAAGGGTATGAATTTTGAATGTATTTTGGTTTTATGTTGAACACAAGACATGGCCATTTATCAAGACAGGTGCAATAGCAGAAATAATAAAAAAAATATGCTATATTTTATCATTTGGTATTGCCTGTATCACAGTATAGGGCCCCAAATCTGATATGTAAATGACAGAATGCTGCGGAAGTAAATAAAAATGCACCAATGACTCGCATGCTGATCCACTTTTGCACGCGCTACTCATTTTGCACATGAGCAAACGCTTGGTAAATGACCCCCATTCACTTTTTACAAATAATTGTCCACAGTCAGTACAGTGTACCAGGGGTCTCCAACAGGCAGCCCACTGGCCGGAGATGATTCAATGATTTAATTCAGGCCCCTGATATGCAGAGCACAAATTCCTGAGTATGTCAAAAAAAAGTCTCTAGCCCATTCCTGTGCGGAGTTAAGCATTTTTAAAGAAATAACCAGAATACTCACTCCTGCCACTAAGGGGCAGCTTAAATAAAAAAGTAAAGAATTCCACACGTGTCCAGCAAAGGGCACTGACATATTTAGAGATCAGGATATAAACAACACATTATAGCCACGTGGTCTGCCACGTACAATTGTAGCTTACCACCACCGAGTGTGGAGTGAATGAATAATGACTCCAGTGTAGCAAAAACGTGTAAAGTGTGATACAAGTGTAATCCGTTTTTATGAGGCGACAGTCCTATCAGGCTCATTATTATTCATTTATTGAAAAAAGATTCCACAATAGTATTTTCCCTATTAAAACAAATGTTACTGGAACTTTTGTTTATGGACCCCGGCAATACAACCCCAATATATTTTGGTCCCCAGCCCCCCCCAGTAAATTTTACTTGGAGACCCCTGGTATACATAACTGTACAAACAATATGAATGTTCTATCTATATTATATATTATTATAGTATATATTTAATATTTCTTTAAAAAACTAAGTCTAAAAGAAAAGAACATTTTAGACCTTACAACTTCTCAGTTTTTGGTGGGTAGGCGTTGGAATTCAGCACTATGGATGAAGTGGCACACACAATAGCACCGTCTATGTTCACTTAGCTTTACTGGATATTGATGCCTCATCAGCACAAGGGTGTAAAGTAGGGCTGC
Source organism: Neogobius melanostomus (assembly GCA_007210695.1). Lineage (NCBI taxonomy): Eukaryota > Metazoa > Chordata > Actinopteri > Gobiiformes > Gobiidae > Neogobius > Neogobius melanostomus. The sequence goes on along the minus strand of VHKM01000221.1, from coordinate 1,199,108 downwards.
AAGGTTTATTTGATATTAGAGCTGAAACAACTAATTGATTAATGAAATAGTTGACAACTATTTTAAGTAATCGATTAATCATTTTCTGGTTCACACAGACTCAAATAAAGCAAAAATTACATGAAAATGTATTTTTGACAAACATTTTACAAACTTTGTTGTAAAGTTAGAGCATGTAGTGTTTTGTACATTGTAAATTTCATAAATATCTGTCTGTGTTTCAACCAATCAGAAAGCAGATTTAGCACCAAAAATGCTTTAGCCAAAGACGTTTTAACAACTGCAGACCACGAACACCAATCTAAATCCACGTGAGGAGGCCATTTATCACATAAGTTTGTTTAGTTTTGAGAAAGGGTGTCCTGAACTGATCTTATGTCTGCCATCAGACGGTGTGCCCATGAAGGGATTGGGAATGGAAAATCAAAAACAGTGCAGCAGAGGAAAGCTGGCGCAGGCTGCTCATTGGACGTCAGTGAAGGGGGCGTGTCTATAGACTAAGTGTTGAAAAAGATGAAAAATATGTGCAGTCAATCTAGTCTATAGACAATATCCAGTCTCTATTGGGTCTTATTATAAAACCTGTAGTTTAGACCTCTGGAATGATGCTCTGAAAGAGGATTTTTAAAATTATAAGTAAAGCCTCATGTAATTCTGTCTAATATTAAATGTTCGACATGATTAAAAAGTGCACTCTGAATTGATTCATAATTGTAAAGATTGTCTTGAAATCATAAATCACATTTGCAATAATTGCTTGTAAAGTAACTGCAATTATTCTTGATCATTCTCAATTATTCTCTTCTTGCAAACTAACCACAGGGAAGAACAATTGATTTTCTTGAATTCTTTTTGAATCATTTGCTTCTAATTTGAAAGGTACAAGAGCAATCATCAACAACAACAGCTCACTCATGTTATTATTATTAACAACACCAACACGATTGCAGATAAAAGGAAGAAAGCAGACAGAACAAATATATCGCTAGGAGAGAACACAATTTAAGACTCAGGGTTCAAGGAATGTCACCACTCTGTCATTTCCAAAACACCTGTGGAAATGTTTTTATCTTCAGCAAATAAGTAAGAAAATGTAAGTAAACTAAATCGAGCAAATGTTGCACAACTTGCTGTGGCACAATTATACATTGACAAGGAAAACAGATTTCTTGGGTAAATTTGCAGAATATTTATGTTACTTTTATACCTTTTGAGCAATAGCATGTACCTTCACTGTCACATCACACAAACCCACAACCATCCATCATTCGACTTTCAACGTACCTCTTTAAGGTCAAGGCAAAACTTTTGTCATCACTAAACGCCCCAGCTTCGAAAAATAAAAAACAAAATCTCTAGAAGGGGAACACAAATATGCCACATCAGTCGGCACGTCATAAGTGCGCCAATAACAGCGCGGGAGCTGAGACAAGATGTGGCACAGAGGTCACCCTGCTGTGTGTGTGTGTGTGTGTGTGTGTGTGTGTGGGGGGGGACCCATGGGAGTCAAACCCACAGTTCGAAACCTTAAACCAATGATGTCATAGTCGGAACACAGGGTACTGGCGCTTGCTGTCCGCAGCATCACACAATCAGTGCTATTAATTGTGTTTACAATGGAGCAGCTGTCTTCGATTAAGGGTTTCACTCTCGAGGTACAGGCAATGGCTACAATACACAGGTCAGAGACAGCATGTTTCATAACACACTGAATGATAATGAAACGTTTTTGTTTTTTAACAAAGTCATATTTGCTGACCTTTTGAACGAGGTAAGTATTTTCTACATACGTTCACATATTCTTTGTAGAAATTGTTAACACTCATGAAGGTATCACCTGAAACTGCCTCGTATCAATGCTTACAGGCCAAACCAACAGAGTCTTACAACAAACTAATGTGAACAACACACTGGAGTCCCTATAACCAATGGCATGATCTGTATTCTAACTTAACCCAATTTGTAAAAGCTCTGTCATCTAGGAATTTTTCATTGTTAAAGAGATTTTCAAATATAGTCAAATGGACCGCAGGAGCAGCAGGGCTTTGTTAATGCAGATGGATCTAACTCAAGTCTCAGATTCATCTTAGCCCTGAACAAAAAATATGTTAATCAGTCAGACTGTTTAAGTATAAATAGAAGTAAGTGGGCTTACTGTATGCCAGTCCTGACCACTCGTCTCAGGAGAGGGCAGAGTTCAAACAGGCCTCAAGCTTGTGTGTAAGTGCTTTATCTGTCATTGTACAGTTGAACAATGAAATTGAGTTCAGGTGTTGGGTTAGTCCTGAGCCACTGCAACTGAGCGCGCCGCCATTGTGGGCCAACCTGACCAGCATGTTTTCAGAGGTAGGGAAAACTGGAGAACTGCCTTCAGTGCTCCTCTGATCCTCTTAAACGGTGCAGCACCTCCTGGGTTGTGTGTGTGGCGTACTGTACTGCTCAGCTCCTCCACCTCCTCCTCCTTCCTCTTCCTCCAGCGCAGCTCCCTCCGCTCCACAAGAATCTTTCACCAGTCATATATTTGAATGTCCTCAACTCAATCAAACCAGTTCAAGATCTCTTCAATGATGTTTACCTCCTACAATTTCAACTATCTCAGTAGTCTCAGCCTGTCAGCAACATGTTAGAGCCATATGACCCATCTTGGCCTCCGAGAACCTCAGGGAGTGGTCTTCTGCTGGCCCCTGAGTCAGGGCTAAACACGGCGAGGCTGCATATAAGTTTTATATGCATCAAAATCTGGAACTGCCTTTCTGAAGATGAGAGAGAGGCCTCAACTCAGACAATGTTCAAATCCAAGCTGAAAACGGTTCTTTATAGCTTTGCATAATGACACTGAAAGTATTTTACCTGCCTCTAATGTAAGTAATTAATGATCAATTATTGATGAATTATTATTAATTAATGATGATTTTAAAAATTGATTTGAATTGACTTTGAATTTCTATTTACGAAATGTGCTCTCTTGAGTCTCAGGTTTTGACAAAATGCAATATGAAAATTCCAAAGGGCTGTACATTGAAAATTTCATGGGCAATATACATAATTTCCATTGTGTATTGCGGTTGCCATTAGGTATATACCATGTGCAAAGCATTAGTGCAGGGTTGCCTCGGGATGAACAGCGATGTAGCCGACTGGAGGATTTCTGTTTATACTTGTGAAGAATGCAGATGCTTCCTGCAGAGCAGGGCTTCATCAGGGACAAGGTAAAGTGTCGTTGAAATGTCAGACTGGTCTATTAAACATCATCTGCGGATTGAAGTCTGCAGTTTATAGTCAAATCGACTTGTGAAGCTTCTATCTGAAAACTCAAAATGTAAACAGGAAAATATAATAGCCTATGTTTTTAGGATATTTATCTGTAGTTTGGAGATATTTCTTTTTAAGTTTGTTTTCATATAGTATAATAGCAGTATCTATGTGCAGAGTATTGTTTAGCTTTGTTTAACATCCTCTTTTGAAAGTGTCCATAGTGCCCATTTAACAATTGCACTGAACTTTGTTTCAATAGAAGTTAATTTTGTCTTCTAGTTCAGTACTTACTATTTGAATGTGGTTCAGTGGTACATAAGATGCCTTCATCAAAAGTGTCCCTTGACAGCTGTGGTGGTGTGCCAGAAAGCTCAAAACTAATACTGAGCGTACAAAGCATATAAAATGTTGTTGTGACATTTGCAGCAATGGATAAGAAATGAAACGAAGGCGTAAACAAAGTAAGCTGATCACATTGTGGATCTGCCAGTGCTAACAATCACAACATAATTCATGATGAAAGGGGCAGTCATATCGAAGTTTATTTCTCATATTGTGCAGTCCTCGAGGTGAGAGAGAGTTTATGTCTTCAGATGGCCAGAGGTAGCCGGCGGAAAAAGCAGATGTGATGAGCAATGACAAAAGGTAGTAACCACAGTGCCCCTGATTGAACATGTGCCTCAGCTTCAGAAGTAAAAACACACTTTCTCTCTTTGATTGACAAGTGATCCGGCTGCACATTTGCACTTTTCAAACAAACGTGTAGCAAGGGCCAATTTGTGCCCATTTGTTTCTCCATTTCGCCTGACCACGCTTCCCTCCACACACCAAGCATTAACACTGGACCAGGTTTGACAGTGGTGTGATCAAAGCCTGCCACATTCCCAAGAGCTGCCGGTTCCCCCTCTTCAGGTCCGATGTCGGGATCAGACACTATAGCGAATACTCCATCAAACAGGCCACAGAGTGTTCATTTGCCATGCTGGATCGATTCCACACATCCATGACCGGGATGGTGCCTCCGAACAGCTGCCGTGGGCCTGTGTCTAATATGCACAGACAGTGGGTGAAGAAACGATTGGACGCAGTGGGACGTCCTGTCAGATCACTGGGGCTTTTGACAACATCAGGCCCGAGATGAACTTATCCTGCACCGGGGCCAAGATGAGACAAATGCAGCCAGATTGTGTTTCTGTGAAAATGGATCAAGATGGAGGACACCAAGAAGGCATCTATCAAAGGAGTCATATAGAAGTCAGGCAGTTTCCACACATGATGGTTGTGATTATGTGCTAACTGCTTACATGTGTTGATAATGAGTAAAATAAACAAAAGAAATTAGGTACTATTGCATAAAGTACACTTAAATTAATATAAAGGAAATCACTGCACTCAAAACTAGATTTAAAAAAAAAAACTTAATTGACTTTACATAACACTTAATCAAAGTGTGAATATCTTACCCCATGGACAGATTTATTGAAATTGGACTCTCAAATCAAGGACAAAATTGCTTATTTTCAAGATTACTTTTTCTTCCTCAAACCCCACTTATTTAGTCTGGCCTACTCTGTGTTTTTATATAAGGTTCAGTTTATGTTTCTGTTACTGTAAGTTGAGCTTGTTTATTTTGAAAGGCACTGATAAAGAAAATTGATAAATATTATTCTAATGAGTCCTTGCTGGGCTGTAAATTAAATTAAAGCTTGAAAGGTTGAAAGTGGTCTTCGATATTTCAACTGTTCTTACTGGTCTTTTATACAATTCCAGTATATGGAAGAGTTAAAGCAGTACTAAGTAAATTGTTTACCTTAATAAATCCTTTTCGAAGTCCCTCTGGGGGTAATACAAGTGTTGATGGGATGATTGGGGGGTCTTTCATCTCCCCCGGTGTCTCTGGCTCTGACCCGGAGCACCAATACACACTAATGGAACCACGAAGAAGAAGCTAACAGGCTAACGGGCAAAGCTAACTGCGGGCTAGCACCCCTTAAACAGTATTTACAGCCAAGTTTGGGTGAAAATAATTATTTCCATTGGGTAACTGGATGTGCAATATCCCTCTCTCCCTTTGTCTTTTCTGTCAGCGTAGTATTACTCTCACAGACAATTAATGAGTAAAAAAAACACAACATGCTATGCGACCTGCAGTGGCGCTTATGGCCTCTAGGGACATGAATTACTTAGTACTGCTTTAAACTTACCATTGTTTACCTCAATAATAGCTTTCACTTGATTAAATGGCCTTGTTCTGCCTGGGGTAATTTGGTTGTCAACTGGCTATTGTCTTGACCTGGGGCGTCTCAGTCTCAAATTAGGCCATGTTTATAAAATATGACTTTGTAACCATTTTAATTGTTGTTTCTATGCAAGGTTTTAATTCGAAGCGTGTACACTCAGAAGAGCTCTACATGTTTACATAGACATAGACACATGAGACCCCCCCGACCCCTCCCCTCTGAACCCTGACCAACGTTCAATTTTAGTGACTCAAACTTTAGCCTTGCCCCTCAGGACAGTCTGCTTCCCCTGTGCACTATGTTTTGCTTTCTTTATCCCCAATTCACTGCCTGCACTTACACACTTTGAGGCCACTATGAGAACATTCCCTGGGAACTAGAAGATGCTTGCTGTGATCTGCTCGGCTTAAAAACTCATAAAACAACTGGGACTCGGACAGCGCCAACAGGACAGACCTACAGCCTGAAACCTGTAAGCCCAAGAAAACAGAGCCAGGTGGAGCGTCTGAACAAACATATCAGTCAAAGTGCTCAACCTTTTGTAGTCCCGGTAGAGGCACTAGAACCAATACCCATCTAAGTGATAAATAAGACAGCTTGTGTGGTGGCATGTGGATTTAAATGATGCCATTTGCAAATGTTCAAAATAAAATAAAATAAAAACGATATGTGAAATTGTGTAAGGTACATAAAACAAGATCAAGTGGAAATCAAAAGCATAAAAAACACATTCACAACGTCCTTGAACAAAAGTGTTTAAGATGATTCTACTGGCAACACCCACTTCTCCCAATGAAAGATGGCGTGAGTAAAATTGCATATATTTAAATGAACAGCACAGCGAGATCTTTGTTCACAAAATCCTGCTTTTACAGTGTACTGAAGGACGACTAAACAAATTTCATTCTGCTACTTAAAGCAGAACTAAGTAACTCATGCCCCTAGAGGCCATAAGCGCCACTGCAGATGTCGTAGCATGTTGCGGTTTTTTTACTCATTAAGACAATGGGAGAGAGGGATATTGTACATTGTGCCACAACCCAATAACACATTGGGACTCCATCGGCCCTGGGTCTCTATAGCCTGTCCGTCCATGGGAGTGGATCTCTCCTTCTGTGGTTCTCCCCAAGGTTTTTCTTTTCTCCCACTGGGTTTTTGAGTTTTTCCTTGCCGTGCTGGAGAGTCTAAGGACAGGGGACACCCGCGCCGCTCGTCGCCACCTACTGCTGACGCTTATTTGGACATTATGTTTGCCTGGATACTTGATTCACCTGAACTTTACATTGTCTTATTTACTGCTCTGTTTTATTGCCTTAATGTTCGGTGCAGCCCTATGAGGCAACTCCTGTTGTGATATTGGGCCATACAAAACCATTGATTGATTGATTGATTGAACACAGTGGAGATAATTTTTTTTTCACTCAAACTTGGCTGTAAATACTGCTAAAGTGGCGCTAGCCCGGAGTTAGCTTTGCCCGTTAGCCTGTTAGCTTCCTCTTAGATTCTATTAGTGTGTATTGCACCGCCGACCCGGTGCAGGGATAGTTACAAGGGTGGTTTTCTGGCCCGAGACACAAGGGGGAGATGAAAGACCTCCCAGTCATCCCATTACCCCCAGATGGACTATGAACAGGATTTATATTACATTTACAGTGCCTTGCAAAAGTACTAATACACCTTGAACTTTTGCACATTTTGTCATGTTTACAACCATAAACATAAAGATTTTTTTACTGAAAGTTCACACACAAGTAACAGACAACTGTGAAGTGAAAGCAAAATGATACATGATTCTGTTATTTTTCCAAAATAGAAAAGTGAAAAGTGGGGCGTGCATAAGTATTCATACAGCATTTTCGGGGTGCATTATATTGCCTTTATAACATTGCTAATGACTGCAGAAAGTTCACACCTTGCCCTAACCATTAAATAGAGGCCACCTGTGTGTAATCTACTCCCAGTATAATTCCAGCTGTTCTGTGAGGGCCTCAGAGCTATGGTCAGAGTGTATTGGTCACTAAACAACATCATGAAGGCCAAGGAGCACACCAGAGAGGTCAGGGATAAAGCTGTGGAGAAGTTTAAAGCAGCGTTAAGTTATACAAAGATTTCCCAAGATTTGAACATCTCACGGTCACTGTTCAATCCATCATTCGGAAATGGAAAGAGTTTAGCACCACTGCGAACTTACTGTACCAAGACACGGCCGTCCACCTAAACTAACAGACCGAACAAGGAGAGCACTGGTAAGAAATGTAACCAAGAGCCCCGAGATAACTCTGGAGGAGCTGCGACGTACTGCCGCTGAGCTGGGGGAATCTGTACATGGGACAACTATAAGTCGTACTCTACACAAATCTGGCCTTCATGGACGAGTGGCAAGAAGAAAGCCATTGTTGAAAGGAGGCCATAAGAAATCCTGTTTGAAGTTTGCTAGAAGTCCTATGGAGGACACAGCTACCATGTGGAAGAAGGTGCTTTGGTCAGATGAAACAAAAATTGAACTTTTTGGCCCAAATGCAAAACGTTATGTATGGCACAAACCTAACACTGCTCATCGTCCTGAGTGCACCATCCCCAGTGTCAAATATGGTGGGGGAGCATCATGCTATGGGGCTGCTTTTCCTCAGCGGGGACTGGGAAGATTGTAAGAATAGTTGGGAACATGGATGGAGCCAAATACAGGGACATTTTGGAGGAAAACCTGCTGGAGACAGCAAGAGAATTGAGGCTGGGGTGGAGATTCACCTTCCAGCAGGACAATGACCCTAAACACAAAGCTAAATCTACAATGGAATGGTTTAAAAACAAACATATTAATGTGTTAGAATGGCCCAGTCAAAGTCCTGACCTAAATCCTATTGAAAATCTGTAGAAAGACCTGAAAACTGCTGTTCACAAACTAATTTGACAGAGCTTGAGTTGTTTTGTAAAGAGGAATGGGCTAAAATGTCAGTCTCTAGATGTGCAAATCTTGTAGTCATACCCCAGAAGACTTGCTGCTGTTATTGCAGCAAAAGGGGGTTCCACAAAGTATTATTTCATGCTGTATGAATACTTAAGCACGCCCCACTTTTCGGTTTTCTATTTTTTGAAAAATAACAGAATCATGTATCATTTTGATTTCACTTACTTGTGTGTGAACTTTCAGTAAAAAATTCAAAATAAAATCTTTATGTTTAGGGTTGTAAACATGACAAAATGTGCAAAAGTTCAAGGTGTACAGTATTAGTACTTTTGCAAGGCACTGTATGTGCTGCTGCCATCATATTAAAAATGCCCATGTTACTTGATTACAGTTTTATGTCTATGCCCCAACTTATGCTGAATAAGGATTTTAGTTATTATTTCTCCCTATGAGCAACATGTTGCCATAGCTGTTTCCTTGTCCATGTGTCTGTGTGGTGAGGGAGGGGTTTTTTCCATGCCCTCAGCTGTCCAGGTATGTGAAATGAAATCTTGAGTTGTGTTTTGAAAACCCTGGGAGTTCCAGTCATTTTCACATTTGAGGACTTCTCCCCCTGCGCTCGCCTCTCCACAACGTGTGCTCCCACCAAGGTTACTTACTGTGCAATTTTAAGTGCTTTGGAAAAAAAAAAGTTAAATAATTAGCACTTTTTAACTGCTGAAGGGGGAACACCCATAATCTTGACCATTTTCTGCCCAGATGCTGAAACAGAACTTAGTTGTCAGAAAGTTGAATGAAAGCCACCGATATGCAACATTGAAATGAAGTATTTTGGAGTTTAAGTATTTATCAGGAAACTGAAGAAGCCGCAAAATATTGGTAACAGTGACAAACGTTTCTTATGTTTTGGTTCTTGCACTAAAGTGTTGTTTACAACGACTACCAGGAAGCTACTGTTTACACGAGAGCTGCATGATTTTGGGAAAATAGCAAGTGTTGCAATTTAAATTAGATTAAAATTAATATCTTCACAGCACATTTCAAACACACGTACTGTAGAATCATTAACTTTTGAGATTGAACTGAACTGCTACACTAATGCAAATATCACATGCATTTCTAGAGCATGTCTGTAGACGTCTAACTACGCGGTTAGAAGTTTGTTTGTCTGTTGCTTGCAAGTAATATTGTTCTACCTAAATGCAGACTTCAAGATTCAATAAAATATTAAGTTTTATTAACCTAATGCTGCTCAGGGCGATGCACATTTGCGGCAGAAATGCATCTCAAGGTTCAAGACAAAATGCAGCCCGTCACTCGAAAACACAGCTACTCGTGCTTTTGTCTTTTGACTGACGGTAAATGGTAAAATGGACTCAACTTATAGCACTTTGCATATTTTTACGGTGCATATTTACAGCCCACTTATCCTTTAACTGCATGTTTGACAAGTGATGACAGAAGCAGGCACTACGGTGTAGTAAAGAGTTGGCACGGAAGACAGACACTAAAGATAAGAGACGCTATCAAAGTTTGACAAAGTATTCTTTAAGATGTGATTTGTAAATTGACTGAGGTAGATGTTTTAGACAGGAGTGATCAGGTATACACATTCACAACCATCACAGTATTAGCAAAGGTGGCTGAAGTTGTGTGTCAATAAAAAGTATGAATGCTGAATATTGTTAATATTTATGCAGTTTAAAGTTATATTCAATTCAATTCAAAGATTGTATCGTCAATTAATTGATATGAATCAAAATGTTCATTCTCTCAAGTCCTTGGTGTGGAGCGGGGGGTGTGGGGTGGAAGCACAGGGAAGGCAGGGAAGGGAGGGAGTTCAGCTTCCTGATAGCCTTGTGGATAAAACTGTTCTTTAGTCGACTGGACCTGGCCCGTGGATTTCGCAGTCTCCTCCCTGAAGAATATGAGATACTAGTGTATGTGTGTTGAGATGTGGGGCACAGTTTAGAGAAACGGAATAGGGCATTTTGAAAGGGTGTTGGCTTGTCAGTCCGATCTTTAGAGGCACACATGACATAATAGTCTATCTGGAAGTGCAAAATTCAGGTCAGCTCGAACCTGCTTCATATAATAAATAACCATTCCTCAGTGTTTAATTCGATTATACCTCTAAGGAAAATATCATAAAGCTTTAGTTTCCCCTGGGGTTGACTAACTAAGCGTAACTGCACACAACTGTGCCAACTCTGACCACCACCATTCAGCCAAGCACATACATCATTCATTCTATTGTACATGTTTTTTAATGGTAGGGGAAACTGGAGTACATGGAGGAAACCTACACAGACATGAGGAGATCATGCAAACTCCAAAACCTCCATCCGGGATCAAACCCGGGACACTATGAAGCACAAACTTCTGTGTCACTGTGCTGCTAATGGTTTGGTTGCAACCAAACTATTTGTGTAATTATTGCAACCAAACTATTTATTTTACAATTATTTATGTCATAAGACTCTCTTAAAACAGCAAAGTAACCTGTTTTGTCCAGTTTGTTCTGTGTGATTTATCATGGGTAAAAAGTACTAGCCCATAGTTTCTACAAAAATGTTCCGAAATGCATGTGATACTTGTATTAGTTTTGCATTAACATCTCCAATGTAAAAAAAAAAAAAAGAATCGCAATGCTTATCAGAAAAATCGCAATCAAGTATTTTTCCAAAATTGTGCAACCTACAGTATAGCCTACATACCACACCACACCGAAAAGCATTTCACTACTCAGCCCCATGGCCCTGGAAATGCTAAGCGTATAGACTACTATGTGGCTTGTATGTGGCCGCTCATGTGTGACAGCAGCGGGCCTTGTTCCGATTAACAGCTGTTCTCGCTCTGGACACCTGCAATAACACTGGAGCTTGCAGCAGGTTAGATAGCCTCCACTCTAGACTCCTTCTGTAACCTGATGCCAGCTCCGCTTCCACTGAGAGCAGCCAAAGAGGAGAAGGTCGGCCTGCTTGGACTGGACACAACCGTAACTAAAGGAGGGGCTTTTAAGTGCAGCAGGAGGATAGATGAATGATTGGTGTGGAATAATCGTTTTCCCAGTACATGTTGATGTGAGAAGCAGAACAGAGCTTAGCCTGAGCCCTTGATAAAAGCCTGCACGCATAGTTTTAAATATCAACGTATCAATAGCGGGTTAATGTGACGTAAATCAAGCTTAAAGCATTTTGCAGTGTAATGCTAGAAAATGTCTAAAATTCTAATATTATTTGATGTAATAGTGGCAGAACAATTGAAACATAAAGAAATATCCAGTTGATGTTCTTCTGAAAGTTTTCCCATGTGGACGATGATGGCTAGACATAATGCAATCTGTAATATTTCTTTCTGATTGTGGCTTTCTGCTAGTATAAAAATAAGAAACTACAATTGTAAACAACACAGTCGAGGTCACTGCCTCAGTGCCAGTAATGTCTATGTGAGTCCGTAATGGGCTTTTCTCATCTGAATTGTGATATGTTTTAAATGACGTGAAGCAGAGTGAACGGCTCCAAGGGGGACAGTGATCTTTTCCTCTTACTGCAATGGGAAATGGCCAAAAATAAACAAAAAGCATACAAGAGGGAGCCTGGAAAATCCTGACAACTTCAGCAATACAGCAGCAGCAACAGCAGACCAAGGCTCAGACTATATGAAGGATGTATCGAGCCAATAGTATCTGACAGCTATAGTGCGCTCACATGCAAAGCTACAGAAACATGACTCACTTTATGTTGGCTACAGTCATTTGTTGAATACAGTCACCAACGTTTTTCATCAAATGTAAACTCACATTTGTCAAACGCTACCTTTTGTGAATGGAAAGAACATTGGCTGGGATGCATGCTCCACTCCCATACAAGACGATCTAACAACACCATGTTATTGGGCACATTTTAAGTCCAGGAGCATTAACATTTGAGCGATCATTTGAAGTCTCTTAAACTCAGCTGAACACATTCTTCAATTCTAATCCATGCAGTTTTTATCACCAGAGCAATATTGAACACAATTAGTTACCTGAAAAGAAAAAAGTATCAAAACTGATCTCTGATCCAGATCAAAGTCTACACAATTCAAGAAGATGATAAGAGAAAAAGGTAAATAAACCTCTGGTTAGTAGTTATCCAGACCAATAAGTCCAGACTAGAGACCCCTTTTTTTCTGACTTCACTCTGAAATCTTTGCCCAGTATCAAATATTCTGTAAATAACTTGTTTAGAATGACAATGGGGTAAATTAATAAGAATGACAAAAGTACTGTCTCTAAGTACTGCTGAGGTTTTCTCACACTCATGGTGGTGCTTGCAGTACAACAAGTGAACAGTCGGAAACCTCAAAATAAAGGAGCCTGACTTTAAAACAGCTGAACATCAAAGTACAAATATTACTTTCTGACAATTTTTCCGGGATGTTTCTTTATAGAAAGAAAAGTGATCCACAAATACCACGGCAGACTCACCTGATAGTGATCTGTGCTAAGCCAGCTCCTGTCTCACTGCGGTGTCATCATCCTCAGCAGCACCATCATCATCATCCTGCCGCTTGTCTATCACACCACAAAGCTTCCCTGTCAGCGCGTTTCCACACAGACCGCCTCAAGGGTTGGCTCCCGGCGCCCTCTGACCTCTCCCAAGTCTACATGAAGAAGAAGGAAGAAAATCACATATGAGAACCATTTCACATCTGTCATCGCAAACACAGAGACCCAGTGAAAAGGCATAACATTAACAAGGCAGAAATTGGTATCATCTGTTGGTCTCGCTCCTCTGCGTGGCACTGGCTGTCAGAAGTTATTTAGCGGATGTGTGCGAGGTTCAGATTTAGAGCATACAGTAGAAAAGACAAGGACGTGCTGAAGAACAAAGCATTTGAACTTTTTCAACACAGTACATTTCTTTGAATTCAAACCAAATTGTGTCAAAACAGGACTTAAAAATGTTCAAACAGGAAAAGGACAAGGTTAAAATTGAACTGCATAATGGAATTCATGACTGAAACATTTTTTTACTATACTATTTTTCACACTTTTTTACATTTCTAAACATAAAAAAGAATCTGGTCTTAAGTCAATATTTTATCAGGCAGAAAATGCTGTGGTCTGAGAAGTGAGAGGGAATGGTCTGAAGCAGGTGAGTGTGTCTGGGTGGTCCTGACCTGTCGTTGCTTAATAAACCTCGAAGTGGGATATAATTATAGGCTGACATCTAACCTGCCACTGCACTGCCACACATGTGCAGAGGGAGTGGAATTACTGCGAGAAACTGTGATTGTTCCAAATGCATAGAGGTTGGAATCAAAATAAAGACATAAAGAAAATAAAGAAAAAGGACACAAATGCAAAGTTCAACAGTTGCTTAAAAATAAATCACGCTCATCATGTATGACATCACAGCCATCAGCACCTACCTAAAACACACACAAATGGCTTATTCTTCTTCTATGACACTATAGCTCAAGGTCTGCAGATGTCCAAGTGGCACTGAAGTCAAATGCAGATGACAAATTTCCCTACAGTGACAGTGAAGCATGCCTTAACCTTAACAAGCCCCAAATGCAACCACTGCACTGTGTATTCTGACACTTTCCCATCAAAAACAGTATTGCCTTCCACTGCAATTGGAGCAACAGTAGGTTGTCTGTTTAACCGGACCAAGCAGGCCACCCTGAGTGCATCCCGTGTAGCCAATTTACCACGGCTCCCTTTCTAAGGACCACCTTTGAATAGATACTGACCACCGCAGACCGGGAACAACCACAAGAGTGGCAGTTTTCGAGATAATAGTAGACGTCTCGCCATCACAATTATCTATCAGGTTGACTTATTGATTTATTTTTCATTTCATTCACAGTGCACACTTCCTTATGTCCAGGAGAATTAGCATTTCAGAGAATACTAAAATGAATGAACTGGTAAACTAATCCAACAATCATATGCATCTAAACAAAGGGTCAGCAGGAACTATCTCTGCAGAGACATAATAATAACTACATAATTGACCTTTCGCAAATCCTCACCCCAAAACGGTTATTGTCCAATCGTACCTCATAGCAACGGTTGCTACCAATCAATCAATCAATCAATGGTTTTGTATAGTCCGATATCGCAACAGAAGTTGCTTTTCCACGTTGAATGAGCTAAAACCAACACTAGCCAAATCTGTTAAAATGTCTTGTTATTTACCAAGAGTTTCATCAGCTGTCATTGTTGGACATTGTAAAAAAAAAAAGCTGTTCTTCCCACTGGAATATCTGGCACGTTTACTTTTTAAGTGCCACAGGAAGCGTTTTAGTTGCTCTTCGCAGAGCTGTGACATTTCAGCTGCGGGTGGATTTGTTATTGTCACTGCACTGGGTAACACACGGGACATCGCTTTATGTCATTTCGCTGATCCACAGCTAGCCGAGTGGGGGAGACAAAGCCGAGTGGGGGAGACAAAGCCACTGCAGCATATCTACAGGGTTTTGCTACAGGTCAATTGTAGCCTATGTAATTTGCAAGTTGCAGTAATACAAATTAAGATTTTTGTTTGAGAGTATTTCATCTTGCACCCCATTCACTAACTTTTCAAATAATAGGTGTGTAGACATGGTCAAAATGCTTTTCTTGATTGGATCTCATTTTCTATGCTGAACCCACCACATTTTCCGGATGCTCTACACCAGCCTTTGCGTTGTTTTTGCATATTCACTAAATCCTCTCTTTGTACATCTGTCCTCTCATTTCTCACACATTTGGCCCAGAGCAGCACACTCTCCTGACGCACACAGCTGTCTTTTATTTGGCCGGATCCAGCCGCACATGGCGATACAGTGTGAACTTTAACACACAGATTCCTCAAATTCTTTACTAGTGTGAGTTTCTCCTCTGTCCTAAACAGCACTTGTCCTAGACCCTCTTTTACTACCAGCTGAATGTCAGTGTCAATGCACTGTCACACAAAAAACAACTCAAATGTGTGTACATACTGTGCACATTATCTGCAACAAAAGAAATCAAAAATCAAAACCAAACATAAATGGTTAGATGGTTAAATGCTTAGATTTTGTTTTCCTTTATGATGCTCCTGTAGTGGCATGTACAATGCCTAAGGACAATGTAGGGCTTAATAATGTACACTGGAAGTTGCAAAGACGATGAAGAAGGCACTGTAGCGCAGCGGTTAGCGCTTCCGCTTCACAGCTAGAAGGCCCCGGGTTCGATAACCACCACAATGAACAATAAAAGGGTAAATCTCCAAAATGAACATGCCACTGTGATGGGCCACTAAATTCCAGTTCAACTGCCCTACATTTAAGCACAGGGATAACTGTAGCGAGTTATCATATGCTGCTTCAGTGTCCTGATTGTCCAATTCAGCAATATTCTTGTGAGGTGAAGCAATTGCTGATTGATGATCTCATTGTATGCCCACAAAGTATCCTCCTTAGGCCTGACCTGCACCTGCTGCTATAGACTTTCCACAATAATACAAGGGAGATTGACAAGTATTAATGATAGTGCTCCAGATTGAGGCGTCAAAAAAGTTAAGATTCTACTCAAACTTCATCCTAATCTTAAAAGGTTACATTGGTAAACGATTAACTTGTTTGTTGAGGCTTATTCGGACACTGTATGTGTTTAATGAGAATAAATGACTTAATATTCTGATGACTGTCAAAATGACTGAAAAACAGAAATTATCAATTGTCTATTATGTGCATTTACAGAAATGTACATTCTATAAACCAAAGTACAATATATTATGAACATTGTTTCTAATATTTGGTGGCAGTGATTCACCTCAATGTTGAGAGCCATTTGCCGAAAAACAACAAGAACGCGAAGGAGCTCAAGCAACACATTATGATTAGCTCCTTGGACAGTTATTTAAAAGCAAACTGAAGTATGGCAGATGAAATGTGATCCTCTGAGAGTTTCTGTAGTTTACTACAGTCTATCTGATATTGGACTCATTAATTTTCAACACTCCAGTCAGAGGAGCGCATCAGTCTTATAAAAAATGGATCCTGTCATCAGCCTGTAGAGGCTTATTTTACATAGCCGGCCATATGCTGAGCAGAAAGTCAATTAGCTAAGCACTTTGGAGACAAACTGCTGGCGAGACAGCGTCTCTAAACACATGTACACACACTGCAGCCTGCACTAATTCTGCTGCAGAAGAATTAGCACTTGATCTACACTGATCAATATGGCTTTTAGTCCACATGGGATCTCTTCCTTGGACTCAGAGCAGGGAAAAAATTAAAACGTTATTGCTACTGTATTATATTCCAGTGGTACCAAATTAGGGATCGGCATTGAGCTGGGCGTTCCAAGATGATTTAAAGATAAAATCAAGAAAAATATTGTATCGAATTATCCTGAATACAACATATTTATGAATTGAAGTCAAATAAAGTGAACAACATATTACTAAACCAGATTGTATTGTTTTTCTGGTTGACATCGCCTACTAATTAGTTAGTTTCCACTGAAAGGGTCCTGGTTTGTTTGGATGGTATATTTGGGGTCCCAGCCAGAAAGGTTTGGGAATCCCTGCTCTATTTAATAGTCATCTATACCATACTGAGGAGTAGGGATGCACAACTGTGGGGAAAACAGTTATTGCAATTGTCCTCCGTTGCACAGTGCTCTCAACAAATATTGGCATGATCAATATGACAAAAGATTGCAGTAGAACAATGATCTAAAAATGCATTGTTTGATGAATCATCAAATCTGTTATTTCATAAAAATATTCTACTAATGATGAAAACAATTTCAAACAAGAAACAATTATATTAAAAATAATATATAAAGTGGGAACCATATGTTTACATACACTTTATAAAAAGACACATTTACATTATTTTCTCACTGTCTGGCATGAAACCAGAATTAACTTGACTTTTTTAGGTCAATTAGAATTTTAAAAGTGATTTCTATTTGCTAAAGGCCAGAAGAATAAGAGATAGAATTATTCAGACTTTTTATTTTGTTACTTTTAACAAAGTCAGAAGTTTACATACACTAAAATGACTATACCTTTAAACAGTTTGGGAAAGCCCAGATGACGATGTCATAACCTTGGAAGCACAAGTCTGGTTCATCCTTGGGCAATTTCACCCGAAGGTGCCAGGTTCATTAGTTCAAACATTGATGTAAATAACCAGCTATCATACAGTTTAGAAAGAAGGCGGGTTCTGTGTCCCAGAGTTGAACGTGCTGTGGTCTGAAATGTGAATAATCAACCCAAGAACAAATGTAAAAGACCTGGTTAAGACGCTGGCTGAAACTGGCAAGAGTGTGGCCATAATGACCATCGTCACATTTGGAGGAAAAAGGGTGAATCTTGCAAGCCTGAGAACACCATCCCAATTTTGAAATAGATTGGTGGCAGCATCATGCTGTGGGGTTGTTTTGCTGCAGGAGGGACTGGTGCACTTCACAAAATAGATGACATCATGAAGAAAGAACACTATGTGGAAATATTAGAGCAACATCTCAAGACATCAGCCAGGAAGTTAAAGCTTGGGCGCAGATGAGTCTTCCAAATGGACAATGACCAAAGCAAACTGCAATACTGGTTACAAAGTGGCTTAAGGATAACAAAGTCAATGTTTGAAGTGTTCATCAAAAGTCCAGATCTCAATCCAGTTGAAAATGTATGGGCAGAGCTGAAAAGGCATGTGCAAGGTGGCCTACATGTGTCTCAGTTACACCAGTTCTGTTTGGAGGAATGGACCAATGGTCTATCTCAACAATCATCACAGGATTTTTAAATGTTCAGGTTTACAGCCATATCACATATTTAGTTTATTTTTGAGTACAATACTAAAAGGTTTTTTGTTGTTTTTTCCCCCACAGCGTTCTTTTCTCATATTTTCAAGGGGAGCCAACATTTATTAAGATAAGTTATGAATGGAGGCCAACTTTTTAAGTCTAAACAAAGATAAGACAGAAATTTTAATACTTGGAAATTCTGATTCAAATGTTCTCGACAATTGTGACAGCGCCATCAGCCCTCTAGCCTCTTTCTGTCACCCTTTTGCAAGGAATCTCGGTGTGTTTGTAGACAATGAATTTAAATTTGAGAAACATATAAATCATGTTGTTTTCCACCTTAAAACTCTAAGCAAGGTAAAAAATTATCTTGATCTTGATTATTGTAATTCTGTGTACATTGGTCTTGGTCAGCGTTCAATTCGTCACCTTCAGGGGGTACAAAACGCAGCTGCACGTCTCCTTACAAGGACCAAAAAGCGACAGCGTATCACCCCTGTGTTAGCTGCTCTACATTGGCTTCCTGTGTATTACAGGATAAGGTTTAGGCTTCTACTTGTTGTTTTCAAATGTCTCCATGGCACTGCTCCTCTGTATTTGTCTGAGTGTCTTGTATGCCACGCCCCCGCTAGGGCTCTGAGATCTGCTGATCAGCTGCTTTTGGAGGTTCCTCGCTCCAAGCGTCTGACCAAAGGGGACAGGGCTTTCTCTGTTGCAGCTCCCAAACTGTGGAATGACCTGCCTCTCCACATAAGAGCTGCACAGACACTTGACCATTTTAAAACGTTGCTTAAGACACATTTCTATGCAAAAGCTTTTAACACTGTCTAGCACATCATGGCCAAAATCTGAGCTGTTAGTCATTTGCTGCTTGTATATTGTGTTTATTATTATTTTACTGTTATTATTTTTTGTACTGTAGACCTTTTTGTGAAGCACTTTGGTCAACAACAGTTGTTTTAAATGTGCTATATAAATAACTTTGATTTGATTTATTGAGGGCTCTGTTTTATTATTATTATTATTTCAATTCGATATGAGATCATTTTGATAACTTGATACTGGTCACATTTTTAATATAACAAGTCCAGGAGCATTGACATTTGTGAGAAGACTGAAAAAATGAACAGCTAATACAAGAACCCCATGCATGTCAGGACATGTTTGTAAACTGTAGGGTCAGCAGCTGTTATACATAAGACCCCACAAAGACAGGTTGTTGTTATTGATGGACATTATTTCACCTAAATAGTAGCAGTCTTTGAGATCTGAGGAGAGAAGGAATAAAAGAAAAGCAACAAGCCATCATTAACAGATCTCTTCTCTTCAGTATGGAACATGTTTGTGAGTGGGATTTGTTGGACAACAAACTTGTGGCATGAGGTGAGAGAAGGAGGCGCGATCTATGGTTTAAATTTTAAATACTTGTATAGTTGGATGTGTGAAGTGGATTTACACTTACCATAAAAAAAACAGGACAGGAGAAACCGGAGAACCTGCTCCCGCCAGAACAATAGTAGAGGGATAGAAGGCTTGTCTGGTTTAGCTGTGAGTCTTGTCCAGATACCTCCTCGTTTGCCCCTTTTTTCCTGTAGCATGTCTTGTGACGCCTCCACTGTGGTGCAGGTGTGGGTGCTCTTCAGTGCCACTTCAGTGTTTCAGAAGAAGAAATCTGTAGGTCTCATATGCTGCTCAAAGACCTTTAGAGCCAGCTGTTTGTTTTAAGAACATCACAAGCTCAAGCCACATCACATTGACTCTAAAATTGCTTTGGACCATGAAGGTCTGTTTTCTCTTTACTCTCTTAATCACAGGAAATAGGCAGCTGACCTTCCAGACATCAGCAGAGCACCTCACAGCTTAAAGTAATTTTATTTTAGTGTCCAGCAACAAGGAGCTGGGCATCTCCGCTCATCACCGCTGTTACTGTGCAGTTCACTGATAAAGCAGCAGCTTCTGAATAGTTAGCAACAGCAGTTCGTAGATGAAATTGCACCAGAGTGGTAATAGTAAATAATAGTAAGCCATAGACCATAGACCTATGGATGGATCATAGAGCAGTTAGTACCTTAATGTGGCCTCACTTGACATGCCCTCTCTATGGTGAAAGTCCACGGACAGGGGCAGTCCTGCTGCCAGGGCCAGAGCTGCACTGCTTCTGGGTGTTTATTGATGACTTGACTCACTGTTGGTGGGCCACACAGCTGCTGTGCCGTCCGGGACAACAGATGTGTGAGTGTGAATGGGACAGAGATGCTGAGACAAGCAGGAGACGCATCTCCTGCAGTGATGTGAAGGAGCTCAGCTTGAGCACACTGGTTTTGTCATCAACAGTCATATATTGCTTTTGACCTCTTGCCACTACACACTGGAGCTCCTGCCAGATGTGGAAACACACCAACTATTCACGTAGGCTCCCACTTTTCAACTTTGAAAATTCACGTTAGACTATCTACCTTTTAGGAACAGCCAACTGGAAACAATAGTCACTAGGTTTATATTGCAGTGTAGTGGGTTAGTTAATAACGTCAGGGGGAAATGAAGAAAAAACACAACACAGATCATAACACACACAAAAAAAACACTAAAACGGCTTGAGAGCGTTTTGACATTTTCCGTGGTCGTATTAAACAATGGAGAACGGGATAGTTATGGATGAAGGCTGCCCTCGCAGATAAGCATCACCATCATCATACTCTGCCAAGAACATCCGAGGGGGTCCCACTGAGCTCCAAATATGTCTGCTACACAGCATCTAACTCAAGAGGCAACAACACAAGTCTATTCCACATACGCACGCAGAGCAAATGAGTTTGGTCTCCGTAAAACGTACCTCTTGATATGGTTATCATAAGACGAGCACTACTCGAACTCCGCTCAGCCACACACGATACGAGCCCGCATTCCGTAAAAACAAAGTCTCAAACTTACCCGTTTCTTCTTGCCGAGACTCGAAATGATCCAACTTTGTCTCGAAGCCTAAAGTGTCTTGAATCGCAAGAGATGCATTGTGTTATTCTTGTTTCCCAAAATGTAGTAGCTCTGGCAGTTAAGGCTGGACTAACGTGTGTCGCCTGTGCGCACAGCCCCACCTCTGACGTCTAGAAGTGCATGACCGCGCACGGTGGACACCTCATAACCAAGACTGCGAGACTTGTGCAAATTAGGATACCTCGGCTCGCACGTTACTTGCTTGTCATGTTTAACTATAATGCTGTAACTCGTTGCACGTAAAGAGGCGTGTACATGCCCAGTGGCTGCTGTTGTCTACCTATGTCTCTATGGAGATTACATTACTCCACAGGTAAATGCTACTTCTTGTCTGATTGGCGCGCATTAAAGTGACACAAGGACTGATTTATAGCCCACAGAAACGTTCAGGGTAGGACCGCACGAACTTTATATTGACTCATAAATCAAAGAAATAGATGCAGCTGCCTCAGCAATGGCAACTTTCATACCTTATATCAGGAAAGTCTTGCAAGCTAAATTGATAAACAAACACATTCAAGTATGTTTTGTTTTTTGGCATAATTTTATTGAAAAGCATGTGTACAGATCTCTGGAATTATCCTTTGTACACAAAAAAGGAAAAGTTAGGTTCCAGGAAATATTGTAATACAATGGCATTATAAACACATTAGACCAGCGATGCTTTAGCAGACAATAACTTTAACATAAATTGTTAAAACAGTCAAGAAATCATACTTTTAAGTGTAGCGTTGCACAATAAATTGAATTATTAAATCATTTTTTCATTGTGTACATGACATTGGTTATCAAACAGCTAAATCCTAAAATCAAGGACTCTTATTATGTAAAACAATTAATCATTTTTATGATACTTTAGAATATGCACAGATTAAAAATACAGATTATTTTCTAAAAATTGCCCCATATATTTTTATGCAACATAAAAATCCTGTCCAGGCGTTTGATATTTCCTCCAAACTTGTGTAACCTATACAACTCTAATGTAGCTTTGAATAGCTCAATTGTGACACCAAGTGCCAGTCAACAACATTAATATAAATTAAACATTCAACTAATATCCTTTCGCACACAAAAAACATTAGCTAATAACAGTACATGTTACATTGATGACAAAAATAAGCTGAGAAAGTGCATACTAATGTTTTGAAATGTATTACTGCATAATAACCTTTTTTCTTTTTAATGATGCACATAATAATCATTGCATTCTAAAACCGTGTCTCCATGATGAGGTCAACACTACATTGTGCTTGGCAGTACATCAGACGTTGACAGAGTGAGCGTGCTTCTTGCATAATGGTTTGTCTTTTTTGGAAAAGAATGGCTGGCCCTCCAGGGAAGCACAGCAGACCTAGTGGAAAATGACAAAAAACATGTTTTAATAAGCAATTAAGTTTGAAATTGTGTAGCTGGAAATGATTTTAAAGTAAATGTTTGGACTTACTGTGCACACAAAACAAGTGTCATGCCAGGTAAATCCCAAAGCCTCTAAAAACTTGTCCCCTGCCTCAATAGGGAAGTCACAGCCATGGCAGTTGGTCCCAAACAGTGAGTAGAAGTCTAAGGAGATCATGTATTTGTTAAAAAAAATAATAATCTACGACAATTAAGTATTGAGTCAAGATTATCCATTTCTGACCTTGTTCACAGTAGGCCTGGCCGTCTTCCATGTGAAAAGTGTTCCCTCCGATTGGCCGATGACAGGCAGTGCAGACAAAACAAGAC
Organism: Neogobius melanostomus; assembly: GCA_007210695.1. NCBI lineage: Eukaryota > Metazoa > Chordata > Actinopteri > Gobiiformes > Gobiidae > Neogobius > Neogobius melanostomus. The sequence continues at coordinate 1,176,211 of VHKM01000221.1, read as the reverse complement.
ATATGCCAAGTCTGTTTCAGTGCATTTACGGCTTTCTATAACACAGAAAGAAAGAAAATAATCAACTTTTATGGAGACATTTTGAAATACTAAAAAGCAGATGTGTTTCTCCCACTCACCCCAAGGATCTTCTGTTGGCAACTGAAGCAGGTGGGAGCAAACATGTCCTCATAGCAGCGAGTACAGTACAAGTTGCCCTTCTCCTCCACAAAGCCTTCTGCCAGGGAGGAGTGGCAATGATCGCAGTTGAATTCTTCAGGGTGCCATGACATTCCCAGTGCCACAAGGAATGGCCCTCTTGGAAAACAGAGACAGGGAAGATGGTAGGACATGTTGAATAGTGGGTCCAGGAAAAACGGGCCAGAATACTAGCTGGAGAGGTTTCATTGTGTAGTACCTGATGATATTGTTGCATTTCTTGCACACAGGAGTTCTGGTGCTGGCTGGCATGTGCTCAGCCCGCTGGACCAGAGAGTCCAAGTCCTGTGGGTGAGGCTGTGGGGCGGGGCGGTCTGGACCTCTGGGCGCTGGTCCACTCACTTTGCCCAAAGAAGGAGCGGGGCCACTCTTTGGGAAACCTAAGTCAACAAATCTACATGAATTCTTTCTCTACATTCAGGATAAGAATAATTGACACCTTTTTGCACGTATCAAGTGCACATGTTTTTAAAATAGAGTTAAGGTCAAACATTTTTTAAGTCATCCAACTGTCTTTAAAACTGAGGAAGACAGTTGGATGACTTTTGCAACTTTACTTTCTCATAAAATATGTAACAACTAAACCAGTGACACCAAACATGCTCCTAATACTCCACTAAACAAAGAAAGGCAGTTGGTCGAAACAAGGTAAATGGAAGAGGACCTAATTCAAGTTATATGTGGCTACCTGTATTTAAAAAGGAACAGGCCACAGTTTTTCTCATTGATTCCATTGATGCGTACCGGTCTGGTCTTTTTGCGTGCGCTCAGTCACGCAAAAAGACCAACGATGTTGTTAGCATTTAGCCTCTCCTCCGCTCCTCTATGGGGCCAAACAGGGGTGAAGTTAGAAGCGACCAAGCTCTTCCACGTTTTTCCTATTTAAATACGGTTACATGAGTAGTTTTACGATCCAAGTATAGTTACACAAAATTAAACATGTCGAGTTTTCTGAGCGGATAAAAAGGGGTACTATATTGTGCGGCGTAATAACACCTTAGGAGCACTTCGAAGTCCACGCAGTAACGTCGAATACTTGGATCGTGTAACTACTCACGTAATCTCATTTAAATAAGGAAAACGTGGAAGAGCTTGGTCGCTTCTAACTTCACCCCCGTTTGGCCCCATAGAGGAGAGGAGGAGAAGCTAAATGCCAACATCATCTTTGGTCTTTTTCCGTGACTGAGCGCACGCACAAAGACCAGACAGGTACGCATCAACTCGTCTAAGCTCAGGTAAGAACATATCTCAGTATGGAAAAACCAAACCCCAATAAAACACCCATAAAGAAATTAATGCTTGCATCTCATTTAATTTGTTGGGGGTGAAATGTTTGGCAGTATGGCATTAAACAAAAGATTACACCACAACACCTTTAGTCCTGTGGCTTTGGACTCAAGCCTCGAGCATTGAAAACATCTGGACAAGACGAAGCGCCCTGCCCATAGAGTAGAGATCAATTTTCTCCCCCATTCAGAAAAACAACACATTCCCAGAGTCAGAGGACACACCTGGAAAAATAGTCCCCCTCCTCCTATATCCTCACACAGTGGAAGATGAACAGTTTTCATTTCTTTTTCACAGACCATAGACGCGCGGTGGAGAGGGGTCAGTAGTGGCTGCCCCAGAGGAAATGCCTGAGGTGGTGGGGGTAAGATGGGGGTCCGGGACAGAGATGGTATTGAGGGAGAGCCCCATTATCAAAGACTCCCGGGGTCAAGGATAAGTGCTCCTTAAATGTACTTGTAGCTGTGTGCAAACCAGACTGAATACACAGAGGTGGCGCTAGGTAGGACATAAGATAAGCGATGCTTTGCTCTCTTAAAAGTGACACATTTCAAATTTCAGTATAAAACCTAATCATGCATACATTAATATGGCTGTGGCTTTAGGCATTATAATAGAAGTCTAACTTGTTTTGCCAACAGTAAGGGATAACCATTTCTCCTACAACGGCTAAGCACTGAGTCTCAAACTTTTTACACTAAGTTACTACCGAAGAAAATATTTCACCTAATTCAAGCACCATCAGGCCTAAATCAAGATCAAATCTGGATATAACTGGGTCTGAAAAGGTCATAAATTGGACAAATTATGTCTAAACTGCGTGTAAACCATGCATGCATCAGCCCAACTTAAATGCACTACAAAAGCCTAAGTTTAAGATCGCAGAGATCACCAACTCAGTGGAATGCCAACCTTTGCATTTGGCAATTTGCATGATGGACAATTTGCATGATCGAAATTACTTAAAAAAAAGGAACAGGCTTTGTGTTTGCCCCCCCCTCCCTGCTATGGGCTCTGGGTGTCAGCACTTCCCCAAGGTTATGATTCGTTCTGAAGGTAAACTAAAAACTCAGGATGATTCATTGCCTGTTTTTATTCTCCTGGGCTGTAAAATCATTTTAGCAGTGCTCATGTCTTTTCAATGTCAAATGTAACAATGATAAATGGAGGAAAATCAAATGTGGCTGTATCACACAGGGCAAAGTATTGAAACTGATTCATCAGATCACAGGAGGGAGCAGAGGAAATGCTGATGAAATGCTTTGATGGTGGTGGGAAAAGTACCTTCAATATTTGACACATATAGTGACAGTATGAAAATCAGCTGAATGGAAACCACTTTCTAAAAAAAAGTCCCTATTTCAAATATTTTGATTGGGCGTCACATGACTAATCTCTGTGAAAGCTGTCTCAGTGCGGTGAAAGATGACAGTCGGAGGGGCAAATTTCTCTAAACGGGTCTGTTGGCAGAAGGCGAGATTGCGAGCGCAGCCACATTAAGTAGGACAGCAGATGAAATGGACTTTTGTTACTCTGTCAGTGCTGTCGAGCTGCGTGAGGAAGATAAGGAGCAAAAAGTCACGCTGCAAAAGGCATTCAAACTCAATCACAGCAGGACGCCACATTTTCTGTCTGTCTGAATTTGGCAAACGGAATGAAAAAGAAAAGGCGTCCTATGATCAAATATTATCACAGTGAATAAAGGCCCCGTTTATCTTTTTCCTAGTGGCTGTCATTAATGTAGCTTTGGGATATAGACATATTTATTATAATCCAAATGAAGCTTCATATTTTCAATTAGATGTGAAATATGTGAAATATGTGATAAGTAATCATTTATTTTTATTGTTACACAACAGTGAGCTGGGTTGATGGAGCACTTATAATTACCCAATTAAGTTTTGGACCAATTCTTAAAACATTTTAAAGAAGAGGATAATTCCTGCATCTGGTTTCAGGACCGAAATGTTGATTTTGTCACCTGCCTACACCTGGCTGTATGTGCGAAGGTTTTCTTTTTCATTTTGGGGAGCGATATCTATGAAATTGCAAAATAGTGCTAATGCCTAATGTGGTAAGAGTGTTCATTTTTAGCAGTGGCGAAAGAAGAAGTACTGAAATTCTTTACTCAGGCAAAAGATACACGAGCAATAATAAAAATGTCTACTTCAGAAATAGAATACAAATATCAGAAAAAGAGGTAACTATAAAAATAAATGCTTTTATACAACAAATCAATAAATATGTTTTACTTTTAAAAATGTATTGGTGTAGAAAGCACAGATATAGGCTTCAAAATGTAGTGAAATAAAACAACAATAAAGAATTCCTTATAAATTGTATTCACTCTTACACATAAGAGTACCCAAAATGTATAATTTTACTTGCTTTCCATTTTTGCTTTTTAGTGTGTATTTTGTCCTAAGACACTTTTTTGGCCATAGTCTTTAACACTTGTGTAGATGCTTACACAAACTTTAGTATGTGATAATAATCTAAAAACAGGGGTTAACAGGGGTCTGCAGTGAACACTTCACAATCACCACACATTTTGAGAAATGTGTTTTGTAGATCTCTGATGGTCCACAAATACACACAAATATCTTGAACATACTGCTTCTATTCAAGAACAAACTGCACTCTTGTTATTAGTAATAATGACCACCTAACCAATAGCTTTTTTGTAAATATTTGCTCCAATTGGCCTGGGGTCCCATGGCAGGAACTGCCTTACTTACAGAGCACCTTTCACACATATAAAGCCCTAATTCTCAATTTCACAACCCATTAGAGTAAGGAGATCTTGGAAATACCCATAATCTAAGCTCTTTAACTAAACACCTTCAGTGTTTATAGCACTCATAATATTAAACGCTTAAGCGTTAGATAATTAACATGCTTTGTAAGTGAAAGGCTGCCCTCTGCTGGACACATAAAGTATTAAGTTAATACCTGACAGAGAGGCGGTGTGGGATCCTGGGCTCTTGAAAGTGGGAACAGAAGCAACATTTCCATTCCTGGGTGTATTTGTGTGGATTTAGAGAAGGGTTTTGCAGCAGGTAATGTGTGGACGGCAGAAGCAATTTTGTCAGATGATTCCCTAGTGGTACAAAAATTACATTTTAGCAGAAATTTAAATTAATCCCAAGAAAAAGAAATATATTTCTTTTCCTATTCTCATTTATAAAACATGTGCATTGTAGAACGTGAAGACAAATTATAACCAGCAAGATCAATTGTACCCAAGTGATGTATGTAAACAGCAAATGGACTTTCAAATAAGCTGAAACAAAAAAAACAAAAATCTCCTCTTGTATTGTACTTTAAACTCTCTGTTAGCTCCTTATCCGTTTTAGCAGCCTCGATAATGTAACTGCAGCTGATCAGTGTTTAGCAAAGACACTACTCTGACATTTAGCTCTTGGTACACAGTCAAACATTTTCACAGATGACATTGACATTTATTTGCTATTAAAAGTGACATAGAAAGCAAAAGAAACCTAATGTGGAAATGAAAAGGACAGAGTAAAGGTTAAGAATGAAAATAAAAGCTTTATTGTGCAGGCACCAGTGTTAATTCCGTCGAATATTTAGTCTTAATTTTAGTCAAAGTGATATTTTTGACGACTAAAATTGGACTAAAACTAAATTAAAAGTTGTTCATGAAACTAAAACTATGACTAAAATGTCCAGATATTTTAGTCGACTAAAATAAGACTAAATAAAAAGGAGAGACTAAAATCATCCAAACATCTATTGACAGTCTGAAAGAGCCTCATATCATGTAAATTCACTGCTAAAGGAACAGCTCTGAGCTTTGTTCATGTGGGAGCAGCTCCATGAAGCCGAGGACCTTGATTAAATATGATTATAATTAATATTATAAATGCAAAGTCGACTAAATTGACTTGCAATTTTAGTCGACTAAAACTAGACTAAAATTGAAGATATTTTTTTGACTAAATCTCGACTGAAATTGAATTACATTTTCGTCAAAAGACTAAGACTAAAACTAAATTAAAATATGTTGTCAAAATTAACACTGGCAGACACAAGAAAAATAAGAAAATAGGGTTAACAATAGCAAAGATTAAATAAAAGATAAAGGTATCAACACAAATATGTAGACTATTAGATAGATTTATTGTACATTGAGCACTCGAGACGCCATGATGCCAGTCTCTCAGCTTGTTGTATTTGTGGCCAACTATTTCTGGGTCCAGCTTGCTTGTTCTAATACAGAACAAGACAAAAGAGAAAGACAAAAGAGAATGAATAAGCAGAAAGTACAAGAAGTGAATGCAGAAAAGGTTTCAGAAGAGACCATCTAAGCACCATTATGGCCAAACAGGAGGGAAGCCGATGTTTAGTGCGTGTCTCCGTTTTCCCCTGACTGTGCGGTTGCTTCCAATTAAGTCCTAAATGAGGCATAACGTGACTGGACCATGGTTTAACTAATGTCGTGCACAGTAGAGGGCTTTGTGAGCAATACCGCAATAAACGTCAGATCTGTTGGAAATGCAGACAACATATAGAATCCTGAAATGCAAAAACTTACTTCTTTCCAACATTTTCAGCAGCTTGCTCTGAAGTGAGAGAAAAAAAACACACACAAAAAACATCAAATCATTTTAACAGTCACGTATAAAACCAAAATAAAATGAATAACTTCCAACCAAACTAATGATTAACACGTGCAGAAACACCAAACGCAACCATTATAAGTGAAATGGCAAAAGCTGTACAATTTCCACAGCCTTCTGGTCTAAGCATTCAACCAAAACCAAACAGAGGGAAGCCACATCCCCTCACACTTCATCCTAATAAGTCACTCACTATAAATGTCATAATTACTGGTGAAATAGACTGCGATCCCAAACCACAGGCTGCTCATATAATACATCCATCATACCACCCATCCTTTGCAAATAACAAAATGTCTAATTTCCTTGGGCTCTTTTTCAAGTTTTGTTTTTTTTTAATCTATTTTTCTTGGTTCAATCTTCAGTTAGATGTTACCAAATTATACACAAAACCGTGCAACTCTCCTTTTCTGTTACAGGAGCATTCAAATCTTTGTGGTCAGGAGGATACAAACCCTTCTCAGTGCCGGTCATCTGGGCCAGTATCTTGAAGGTGCGGGACTGGCTGGTGCCGGCGCGGGCGTTCCAGTCCTCAGTGTCCTCCATCACACGCATCTTACTGGCATCGCTGAGGGGAGAGGCATGGTTCGACTCGGGCGCCGCTGCCTTCCTGGATAAAAGGAACACATGCGTTGGGTAATTATAATGCGTCCGGGAACAGTAAATCCAAGTGTTGTTCTGCAGACAATAGAGTCAATAGAAAGACAGTTAGACTTAATTTTTAATCTGATCCGAGGTTATTAAACATTAAGTTAGTGTAGATTAAATGTAGTAAACAGCGATAAATAAAATGCATATAATTATGTATGGAGTGGAGTGATGAATATTCCTCTTAACCACCACCTGAACCAAACACATTTTCTCCAGTTTGGTTTTACCCAAATCTAAAAACTTGAACCTTGAAAAAAAGCGTCAAAATAGACACTAGAAGAAAACAAGGATGAAAACGTATGCCACAAAAAAATCAACAAAAGTGCAACAATAAAAGGAACACGAACAACAAAAATGTGACAAAAAAGAAAGTGTGGCAAAAATGGGCTGAAAAAGAATGTGAAAAAGGTGACGACAACGCGGCAACAACGTAAGGGAAAAGATCAGTTTAGATCAGTTTTGTAAGTCTGAGCTTTCCAATGAGGTGTTACACTGGTCTAATTAAGCTCTCCAGTTAACAAGCTTTTAGATTTGGGTAAAGCTGAACTGAGGAGGTGGGGGGTTAAGAGGTTAAAAGACGTGTGAATCAAGCGCTTATCAGTGACCACATTCTGCCACAAGATGGGGCTAGTGATTGTTAAACCAAGCACCTGTATTAATGTCAAATACTTCAAGAGAGAGACCGCAGGACTTGGCCTTACAGATCTTGAAGTGGCCTTACTTGTTGTCCAAACAACTACCACTACCTAGGCATACATAAAACATAAGCCAACATGAATATGACTGCTGGCATATGAATAAGCCTCTGAGATGGATGATATGCAATATTATGTTGTTGGTCGGTGCTTGAAACAAGGTATGTGTGAGGGGAGGACCATTGCTGAGACGGTCCAGGCATGCTCTTGGTAATCATAAACCAGCGAGAGATGGGAAAGCTATAATCACATTCCACGTGGTTAGAAAGCCACTGCACCACATACAGAATATTATCATTCTGAGCACTAACGTGGTTTGCATCTCTTCTTCCTCCTGTAGGCAAAAAAGCGTGAAGGGGGAAAGACAGAGGCCAAAATAAACATGAACAGTGACAGAGAAAGAGAAAGAGAAAAAAATTCTGGACAAACTTATTGCAATAAAACTCAACAGTTGGACAGCTCATGCTTAAAGTGCATATGACAGGTTTGAATGCTTTTGAAAATATGACTTATTTACATGGATAACATCAGTTGCATAATTTTCCTTTTATTTCAGTGAAGCAGCAAATTTAATGAAGAAATGTTGGGCAGAAAAGTTTTAAGCTGACAGGAAGTGACATAGAAGAGGGTAACATTCCATAGCAGTTTGACTCTCTCATTTCCCATTGCCTTAACATGGTTGCACGGCAACAGTTAAACATTGTTTACCATCTTCTATGTCACTTCCTGTCGGTGTCCAATGAGGAAGTGAAACTATAAACATCACAAAAAAGGCCAAACTAAAAAAAGCTGGGTACAATCTTTAGTAAAATCTTAAATATAATCGTGTTAACTGTGTTTTAGCAAAAATTGTGTCATACGCACTTTAAGAGAGAATTACGAAAACTATGTGTTACTAAAAAACGTAAACATTTATTATTAACAATTCTGGGCAGCGTTGATTAAGTTGACTAATATATCATAGTTTTTGTTTTTTTCTGTCAAAAGTTAGATTTTAAAAAAAGGTTAATAATGAAGACAAGAATATGAATGAATCACTGGGCATTTGTGAACTACGCTCCCAATGAAGAATTTGAGCTCTATAGACCCTTTAATTGTTTGTAAACATTCCGGGCTTAGCTGGAGGCGGGAAGCTAGATTCCTATCTATTTCCATTGTAGCTGTTGTCATAGTAACGATAAACAAATGTCTAACTGTTGTTGGAAATATCAGATAAATCTTATTTTATCGTCTCAAATGTCATTCCTCTTGTTCTTGCACCTTAAGCCACAACAGGATCACATATTTCAGTTGTAGTTTAACACTTAAAATCGCTAGTTTTAGTTTAATCTTATTTTTCTTGATCACTTCCTGACTCCAGCTGATGTCACTGATGATGTCAGCAGTTAAAGGGTCTATTGGTGCGTTCCACTTGATCTCGGAAGTCGGAATTTCCGAGCTCCGACTTGGAAATTTCAACTGGAACGCGCACCAACTCCGTAATTCCGACTGGGAAACTCGGGACAGAATCAGCTCACCCGAGAAGGAGCACTTAAAGATGGCTGCGCCCGACGTGACATGTAACGCATGTAAAGCTTCATTAAACCGCATTATTTGGCAGATGTTTCCCAAATAAACTTGTTAGATGTCAACGCGAAACTGATAAGCTTTACTGCTCTGTTGCTAGCGTCTTAATAACGGTAAAAGAAAAAGAAAAAAGAAACTACTAGTGCTAAATGATAACTGTATTTACAACAATTATAATAAATATTACAATGAAGTTTCTCTGTAAACTGTTTATGATGCTCAAACATGAGCAACAAAGTTGTAATTTTTACGGACGTGTCTACCTCCGATGTTTCCGACCTGGACAACTGGAACGCAACAACTCGGAGATAACGTTTTATCCTAGTTGGATTTTCCGACTTCCGACATAAGTGGAACACACCATATATGTATCGCATCAGCTGCAAACCTTTATTGTAACTAATAACTACGTTGATTGCATCGTCTCTGACTAGAGTTTGGCGATTTATTTTGTATGACTAAAACTACACCCTATTCAACATTTAAATTTGGTGTCAAAATTGTGAATGTAAAGTGGTAAAGAAATGAAAATACAGTAGCCTTCCTGTGTTTAAGCTGTCTGTCCTGAGTGCCAGCAAAGTATCAAAGGAGAACATGGCAGCTGCCGCATAATCAAACAGGCCACAGAGTCTTGTGGTCTAGACTTCTACAGATGCACAAGGGCTGAAGTGTCATATTATGTTGTCAAGTCTTTGTTCTCTTTCCAATGTCAACGCAGAGAGATAATACAATTTAGTGTGTTCTTTATGTCAGAGGCACGTCCTGTAATGATTTTTTTTTTTCATTTATCGAAGCTGCATCAAGGCAAAAAGTATGTGGATTGGAATTTCTCACATTTCTGCCTAAAATGGTCATACAGTGTGGTATGATCTTTATTAAAATCACAAGAATGAGTAAACAGTGTCTGCTTAAACTAATACCACCACCCAAACAATTACATGTTGTCATACTTTTATTGGCCATAACATGTAAACATTCACAGGACAGCAAGGAAAAAGTGAGTACACCCTTGGATTTAATAACTGGTTGACCCTCCTTTGGCAGCAATAATTTCATCCAGACATTCCCCGTAGTTCCAGATTAAACGTGCACAACGATCAGGGCGAATCTTGGGACTATTCTTCTTTACAAAACTGTTGATTGATACTGACGGATTACTTTTTTTTCTCCATGTGCCTATTCTAGTGATATTAATAAAGATCAGACCACATTTTATGACCAATTTATGCAGAAATGTGAGAAATTCCAAAGGGTTCACAGACTTTCTCATCCCACTCTACTTGTGACCAGAGACCACTTGACACAAATGAACTCTTAAAGCAGAACTAAGTAACTTGCTTACCTTAATAAATCCTTTTTGTAGTCCCTCTGGGGGTAATACAAGTGTGGATGGGATGATTGGGGGGTCTTTCATCTGCCCCTGTTGTCTCTGGCCACACTTGCAACTTTCCCTGCTCTGACCCGGAGGCGCAATACACACTAATAGAATCACAAAGAAGAAGCTAACACGCTGACAGGCAAAGCTAACTGCGGGCTAGCGCCACTTAAACAGTATTTATAGCCAAGTTTGAGTGACAAAAATTATCTCCATTGTGTAATTGGGTTGTGGCACAATGTACAATATCCCTCTCTCCCTTTGTCTTTTCTGTCAGCGTACACAACATGCTATGACACCTGCAGTGGCGCTTATGGCCTCTAGGGGGATGAGTTACTTAGTTCTGCTTTAATGCAAAGTTAAATAAAGCAGAATCTCTCAAACAAAATACATGATCACGATTAAAATCTAAATGATTTCATTTAGGCTAATACTGACATTACATACCCATTGTAGTGATCTGAAAGACCCTGGCTCTCCAGCAGGCCTCTCCTCTGCCCCACGACCGCCTCACAGGCATTGGTGTTGGAGTAGAGGTTTATAGGGGAGTTATACACAGAGGGCTGCGGGACATTTGAGTGGGTCGTAGTGGCCGGGGTGAACGCGGATGATTCGGACGGGATGGAGGCAACTTTGGGGGAGTGGTGGTGACCGCGCTGCTGTTGCCTCCGAAGGGCCGGGCCGTCTTGTTGCATGCAGGACTGGGCTGAGCCGGGGCCTTGGTGGCGATGGATGCGGTGGGGCTTGGAGCAGTGTGGGTGATGGGAACAGGCTTAAAGATTTCCTGAGGTTCGACCTGGGTGAAGGTGAGAACACGCCACATGCACACGCGGCAAATCCACCATCAAATCATGCACATTCAGAGGGTTCAGGAAGTTTTCAAACCTGTTTTGAGAATTTGTTTTGTTGGCTATTTCTATATGTGTTTTTGTTATAATAGGCTTTAATGACTATATGAAACTGTGTTGATTGTAATCTGTGCTTTTGTAGTGAATTGAATTGAATTGTTGTCCTTACTCTTGGAATCCACTGGGGGCAGTGTGTTATAATGTGGAGTCAGATCGCACAGAAGCATTCCAAGGACATTGATTGGTTCTTCAACAAGTAGCCGCCTACTTCCTGTTCCTATAAATTACTTGGACTACACCGGTTCGCTCTCTCTGCCTGCTGCCCTCTTCGCTGTCCACCCAAGAGCATCATGTAGCCTTCAGCATAGCTTCTGTTTTAGATTGTAAATTCAGGGAATAAAACAATGATTTTGATTGTAATAGAACGAGCACCTTTCTATTCTTTTTCATCCTTATTTTTGAACACTTCTTTAGTTTCAATGTGCAGTCAGACACTAAAATACTGTGTACAACGTCTGCAGATACATTTCATTGCTCATAGTTGTGCATCATGTGCTGTTTTAGAGCAATGACAAGCAATACAAGTTTAGGTATTTGTGGTAAAGTCCATTGATTTCTTAGTATACAGAAAGGCAAGGTATATGAGCCCGAGATACTTTTTTTTTTTCAGTGTCAGATATAAAAAATGACAACACTGAAACAAACAGAAAGATATGACTACTTCCTGAACTCTCTGTGAATGCAGGACACAGAAAACGTGCACATTTTTTAAAAGTTAGAGCTAGTCTTGTGCCATTATACATTGGTAGGTCAACCACTTAATCATGCCATGCTCATTTATGACATGGCATGATTAAGTGCCATGTCTAATGTCAGAAGGGTCACTATTTTGGAGAACTACATTTTAACTATAATCAAGGTTTAAATGTAAATCAACAGTTTTCGATTGTCTTACCTTAGGCAATCCATTATTAGTCGTGCCGGAGGATCTGTGGAGTCAAAAGAAACGCATATTACGACATAGCATTAGTGCTGTCAAATGGACTTGATTCCCAACTCTGATTCCAATTTGAGCCCCCCCAAAGCTTCACAGCAGGTTCCAGAGCTTCTGAAAAAAATGTTGTGTTCTGGTAAAATAGCGGGGACATAAAAGCCAGAGACCTTTTCTTTAAACAATGCTGCAGACATGCCTTGCCTCGCACTTCTTCTCACTCTGAAGCGTCAACAAGAACAATTGCATGTCATTTGTAATCATTGAACAAAGTATGTAGCTTTGGAGTGCCATACATGAGGAGGGTGCGTCTCGAAATGTTCACAGAAATATTGTGTGTGTGTGATCCATTTAAATATGAAGCACGATTATAGGTAGGTCGAATGTTGTCTGCTCTATTGAAATCTTCTGTTATACATCATTTATAAATTCAGTTGCCTCCTATTATGGTCAATGACATTTGATTGCGTAGTTTTAAAACAATTTTCCACCATTAAAGTATTTCAAGGACTGTCATTTCAGAGTTGTTGTTCCTTAAAATACTACTAATGAAACTTGAAGGGAGGCCGCAGCCCTTGTTAACAGTGGATATTTTGGGGTCCAGCGCTTTCAGACAATAAGTCCCATATTACTCATTAAAACAAATCACCAACCCTGCCCTCGTGAAAATGGCTGTTCCGGTCAGCAGCCTCCGGTATGTCCTTCCTCCCTTTGCCAAATTAGACTAACAGTCAACAAGCTCTCACACATTTCCTTTTGGACAACAGGCACCAGCTCAGAGGCCCGCCCTCATCAGCACCGGACCGGGCTAATCCCTAATGGAATAAACAGCAATACATTACCCTGACCACTGACAATATGCAGGATGCCTATTTCACGAAAAGAGCTGGATTTACTTGTGGAGAATCACGACGCAGAGATAGCACACATACTGGTCTAAAGAATATGTTACTTTCCATTTCAAGTAGTACAATATTCGCAGAACAAAGAGGGGAAGCAGTGTGAAAAACACACTCAAGCTCATTGTCAGGGTGGTCTTAAAAAACATCTGCTCATCGGGCCTGGATTCGGCAGCCCTGCTTCCTGCTTAGTAGTTTCTGTTGGATTTCAACAAGTACATAATATTCAATTTTGTAATGCAGATAAGATGAAAACAACATCCAAACAACAGCTAAAGTGGATGATACAATAAAGCAGAGACTTAAACAAGGAAACAACGACTAAACTATGAAGATTATAGCTAACTAAAAGCCAAAGTGTACATAAATACAATACAGGTCCATGATTCCTGACCATAACCTGCAGAAAACCCCATAAAGAAGTGAGAAAATTATCATTGTTTGATTAAGAGCCCAGAGATATTAGTTTGGAATAATAGTTTGGCATACGGTACAGATTTCTAATATTGACACCTTTTGAAATAAAATCAAAATTATATAAGCGTTTTACAAGCAATGACAAGTTGTTAAAAATAATTTATCTCTCCCGTGTCAGATGACGTTGATGAATTGTGCTTGAGTGATAAATGTTAAAACACAGTGGGAAGTCAGGCATCTGCGAGATTAACCGTAGCTAAATATGGGAGACAGCTTGGAATGAGAAAAACAAGGAAATGAAAACAAATGATAAAAAAGGCAGTAGGATGTGAGCCAGCAGTTTACAGTAGTTATAAGCAGTCCAACAGCGGTAAATCTCACAGTTTGTCAACGCTCCACATCTCCCTTCCAAAACACCCTTATTTGAACAGGAAAAATATCCCAGTATGTCTAAATGCTGCAGACAGAAATAAATTCTCAAGACAGTGACAGAATGAAGATTAAGCTGGCATTATGTCAGCTATTTTAGGAAGCTTAACAGCGTGTGAGTGCTGTCCGTTGCCTGGATACGAGCATTATTTGTGCTTGTGTGTTTGTCCACAGGAGCGGGGCCCAGAGCTTCTGTCCATATCACAGTCACATGGAGGTGCAATTTTCCCCACAGTGGCTCACAACTATAGTACATCGGGACGACAGTGGCGCAGTTGGTCTCATGATCAGGAAGGCTGGGGGTTTGACACTTCACCCACCTTGCCTCCAGTTTCTGCATACATTAGTGTATGAATGAGAGCGTGAATGGGTGACTGGTCCCTTGCTGTAAAGCGCTCTGGGCCTAATGAAGGTAGAAAAGCGCTATATATGTTGAGACCATATAGCATTTTATACACAAATAAACTTTGTAACGTTCATTGTGTCTACTTGTGTTACAGTATAACCTTCAGGGTTCATTTTGTCAGACACTAGGATTAGAGACGTTGAAATCTTTACACGTTTCAGCCGGCATCTGCAGGCCGTCATCAGGAGTATCACCGTGGTGCGGTGAGGTGTCATTTATCAGCTGCTCTTCTTTCCAAGGCGTGGCCAGCCTGACGGTCCTGACAGGTCAGTCAGACTGGCCATGCGACAGGGCGACAGGGAGCGTGATCACTGGAGAAGGGTGTCCCAGGTGTGGGACGGTTGATGGTGTCGGTGCGGTATTCTATCCTTCGGATAGGAAGCCTTCGGATAGAATACCGCACCAACGGTAATCGATCGCTAAGGATAGCGATAGCAATGGCGTGCTGGCCATAGGAAGAGTCTGGACGTTCCCGATGGGCCGCTCGGTTCCGGTGCTTCTGGGCCGGGCCATCAGAATAAGATAATGAAATAATAACAGACTCACAGTTGTGCTATTCCAGGCCTAAGGGCTTTAACTGGGCTGCAGCAGGAGCATGAGCTGCTGTTCCAGATATAAATGAAGTAACACAAGCGAAATTGTCATGGAAATCGATCAAAATAATGACTGATTAATGAAGTGATTAAAAAATATTCGCATCGAACTTTTCATTCTTGTGGCAGGGAGATACTGTTTGATATTGAACTAACTCAGAGGGGTGTTTAAGTGGAACACCGCTCCACTTTAGTTCAAGTTGGTGCAGTCCAATCCAGCGGCGACAAGTAAAAGAGAAAAAGGCAGTGAAAGGTAGAAAAGTGGATAAATAAATGTTTTTATCTACATAACTTGTGCTGATTGTGGGTTTGTATCAGGCTCAGACTATGTGTGCAGCGGCCCATGTGAAAAGAAAAATTGTTAGAAAATTGTCAATGTGGTATTTGATCCAGCGACCTCTTGAACTTGAGACCAGCGCACTATTACAGAGCTATAATTCTGGGCCGGTCTTCTCCAAATTCCCGGGCTGAAATTAGGTCCCAGCACGCCCCTGAGCGATAGAATACTACTGGAGAAAGAGGCAGCTGGTTAAACAAGGCCCTTGGAGAGCTGGACAGCGACGCTGCTGGTGAAACAAGGGCTCTGGAGGGCGGGATAAAGAGGCAGCTGGTATTCTAAGTTTACTTCAGTAAATGTCTGAAGTTTACTGAAGTAAACTTCAGAACTGATTAAGTTTACTTCAGTTCTGTCCTTCTATCCGAAGGACAGAATACCACAGGAGGAAAAATGCAACACAATTTACGAAATTCCATGCACATCATGTAATCAATCACACATAGATGAAACAGCTTTGCACATAAGAAAAAAGAGCATCAAACTGAGTGCGAAACAGAAACAAGGGGACGACTCACAACAGGAGACTTTAAAATCGGCTATTTTGGACCACTGTAAAATAAATAATCACATCATGGACTGGGATGAGGCATGGGGTCATTGAATCTGAAACCAACAAATTCAAGCGATGGATAAAAGAAGCCATAGAAATCAGGACACAGAGCACCGACACCATCAACTGTGACGAAGGAGCGTTTCTCCTGTCCCACGCCTGGACACCCTCCTCAAGTGATCACGCCTCCTCCCCGAGTCCACCAGGTGGCAGGGGGCGTAGCCAGTCTGACAGACCTGTCAGGACCGTCAGGCTGGCCACGCCTTGGAAAGAAGAGCAGCTGATAAGTGACACCTCACCGCACCATGGTGATACTTCTGATGACGGCCTGCAGATGCCGGCTGAAACATGTAAAGATTTCAACATCTCTGATCCTAGTGTCTGACTAAAATAATGAACCCTGAAAGTTACATTTTATACACGAGTTTCAATTTACATGAAACTCAATGAAACCCAGTTTAGTTCAGTAAAATTGTTCAAGTGTTACCACAAAAAGTGTAAAAAAAAAGTAAATAAATGTACCGACAAAAAATATTGAGCCCAAGATTATATTGTTTATGATCTGTCATTTATTGAGTCAATAGAGTAATTATTATGACAGGCCTAAGCAAAGTTTAGTCATTATCGGATATACAGGGTGTTGTTTTTTTGTTTAAGTGAATATCAACAGATCTATTAATTGCTCTCGGTCATAGTTGTGCTTTAACTCATGTGTAAACTGTGGGGTCAGAAAGTTTCACAACTTAGACGCCAATAAAATGAGTTGAGACGCTGCAGGTGAAATAACTGATTTTTCACACAGTGGTCAATGTTGTGATATTTGGCTGGTTTTCTCCTTGGCATCTTGGAAAGGTAGACCAAGCTCTCCCTTTCTGATGTTTATCTTAAGGTTTTGTCTCGACTAGCTTTTCAGGAAGTCAATTTATTTATGTTCTTGAACATTAATGAAAAAAGGTTTGTGGTCAATTCCATTCATTTTTCTGTGACACAGGAAGCCAGCCTCTATAGACACATTTCCATTATCAGACTTCAACATACTGGCATAAGTATATTGAGTACTTCCTGAACACACTGTGACTATAAGATCACACAATAAAATGTTAATCCTTTGAACTGGTCCATAGAGGTTAGCAGTGCTTTGGGAGGATGTCATTCTTACTAATAGTTACATGTTTCTTCACATTGCACTAACTTTCCAAAGTATACTGTAATCGTTCCACCATATAGTAAAGGCAGGTTAAAATTTGCATTTGGTAGCAGTCAGGATAATAAAAGAGCAGGTCAGTTGACGTATCTTGAGTAGGAAGAATTTTTCCCAGTGGTCTGATCCTGGTCTGTTCCAACCACAGATAAGCCACAACTTCATGGATCATTTGAATGAATGTCCAGACGAAAAGTTAGGGTCCCTTTCCGTCTCACTCTGACCACCACATCACATCTGGCCCGGGAGCACTTAGCATTCATCGGGGGTAAGCTTGTCCTTAACTTCACCCCTTTGTAACCATAGCTTTATAGGTGCACACTGGCTATCACTAGGAACGACCACACACGGGCTTGAACTGGCACTGGACCCTCCAAAGTGACCCTCTTATTTAAACATCTGTCAAACACCCTGAACTTTTAACAACAGAGCAGGGGTTTGTAATCAAGTCTAAAAGGGCAAACTGAGGCTATGAGTAAAACCGTCTCCTATAGATTTACATACTGCACGATGATAAAAGATAAAAGCTCTTGTCAAAGTATGGAGACACACTATAATCTGTGTCGATGTGCATTACAGCCCTTTGAGAGCTATGTGGAGACAGCCTCGACCTTAGCCAAGCAATATTCATTACTGTGACTGTAACAGCAGTTTCAATGACAATAAATAAACACCAATTACTGTAGCATTCTTTCCTTAGACCACTTCCCTCCGCTACTCGAGTAACCAGGCTGTTGGAAAATAGATTTACACGAGCAGAGAACATGGAGTACTTATCCAGAATTGTAACCTTCTGTCATAAGTACTTTGAGTAAAAATGGATACAACTAACTCCGAAGGTCAAGATACAGTGGGTCATGGAGCTTGAACTAATAGCTTAGTTTGGGGGTAAATGCTCTATCCATGGTTTAAACCAGTGTTTCACCTCACCCTTTTTAACCGTTCACGTACCGCCAGAGCTAGATGAAGCTTGATCCAGGACTGAATCCTGTGTAAAAAGGGTCTGATGTAGATATAAAATATAGATAATTGGACTAAATTATCTGTAAACTGGGTGCGAACCATGTGTGCACCTGGAGAAACATCACAAACTCTGTTCAAAGAAATCCATTACTGAATCACTTTAAAATTGTTCTTCAAATCTTGCAAATTATGGGGAATATTCCAGGGGTCTCCAAGTACTGTCCATTTACCAAGTGACTATAATGTGTCGTTTATAACCTGATCTCTTCTTATGTCAGTGCCCTCTGCTGGACACGTGAGGAATTCTTTCCTTTCTTTATTTTATGGTGCCCCCTAGTTGCTGGAGTGAGCATTCTGGTTATTTCTTTAAAAAATCCGCACAGGAATGAGATAGAGACTTACTCTTTTTTTGACATATCTTAGGAATGTGTGCTCTACAAGCCTGTAACAGTCTGTTGGAAGCCCGTTCTAGGCTTGTGAGTTTAAAAAACAAATTAAGTTGCTTTTATTTATTGTGAATGTTTATGGCCCTAAATAAATGCAAAAAAAGTTGTTTGCATTTGTAGGAGGTGGCCAATGTTGAGAACGCTTTAAAACAAGTTCCCTATTTTTTCATGTTACACCCCACTTGATGCGGCACAAAAGACAATTTAACCTGGTTCATTAATAATTACTTGAGTAGATTATATCTTTGTTGCGTGTCACTAAGATATATTGTTTTAAATTACTAAATACATGAACTTCATAATTTTTGAGAATGATACCTCCTAGTTAAGCGCCTCAAACCTCTGAAATTTCTATGTATACACAAGGGAAGATGTAGTCGCTTATGTGTGAGGCCGACTCCTTGCTCTGTTGGTGGTAATAAAGAAAGGTGTTAAGTAAATAAAACCTCAGATCTACCACAGAAACAATACAATTACCCTTATTATGCTGATTTTTACCCCCTTATAAACCCAGTGGGGCACGCACTTTAACAAGCACACAGGGAACACACAGCAGACCTGTTGCTAAAGTAGTTCATTCAGGCCTACATATTCTGAGTAATACAACACCGGCGGACCTACAAAACCCAATGTTCACTCATATAGTAGCAGCAGTATTTTCTTGTGTAAATGACCAAGAATAGTAAAGGGTTCGATCTACAGTAGCTGAAGCCAAACAGAAACTCTTATTGAAGATCAAGAGAATAAAAACATATGCACATATATTAAATATAGTAGAATTCATCTCTTTATCCCTCATCTCCCAAAAAACAAAACAAAACTAACCATGCAACAGGTAGCCTTTTGTTTATACCCTTTTCTTGTAATTGACAGTTTGTGTGCGAGTTGTGCATGTTTGGTGTTTCATTGCACACTCCCGATGATGTACAGCTGTGGGACGGGGTTTATTATGGGACCATTTTCCCACGATTAAAGCCCCGGAGGCCGCTTTACCCTTTGATGTGGTGATGGAATGACAGAGTGACTAGCAGCATTTCTGTCAACATGTTTCACAAGTACAACACAGCGCCTGCTTCAACCTCTGTTTGTTTCGACTGACACTCGTTTACCGCTTGTCATTTGAGCTTGTTTTGCGGAATATTACATTTCAAAACAAAGATGATCCCGACATGAAATTGAATAATCTAGTGCAGCTGATTCAGTGAAACAGCATGGTTATTGAATAATTGCAAGTCTGAATATCATGGCTTCAGCTTTCTCTATACCAGAACCTAATCGGAAAACTCACGTAACATTAGGCCTACTTCTGTGTAATTACAACATTACACAGAAGGCTCCATATTTTGTTCTGCAAGAAAATATAACTCAAGCAATAAGGTTGTCAAAAAAAATAGATTCCTCGATAAAGTATCAATACTAAAAGTGGTATCGAAGCTAGATATTCATTTGAGTAGGTATCGATACTTTCTGTGTTTCCTCAGGGCTGCGCACAGAGCAGCCCCTCCACCTCCTGTTTGCTCCCAGAGTGCCGGAAGGAACCTGCAGCGCTACAATCAAAACTTAAATTAGAGCTAAACCCTGAATACATTTCTAAAACTAAATGCATCCATTGTCGAAGTGTAGAATCTGATTACTGGTACTGTAGAATTTGCGATTGTGGTTAATGTTAGCTTAGCGGCGTCCATTGGTTTACATGTATCAGTTAGCATTGGATATTAAGATGTTTTTTCTCCTAAAAAATCTCAACAAAATGAAGTTTTACCAATGTCAACTGTACAGTTACATGTTACCTATCTGTACTTAACTCATGAATATATTTAGAGGAATTTTAAAGCCCAGTTTTAACATCGTGCTTTGAATTAATGCACTGATCTGCTCCTAAATGTGACAGCAGTGACTGTTCCTGTTTATGAAGGCAGAAACAGACCGTGTTTAACCTGATGGTCATGGGCCAAATCCAGTCTGTAAACACTCTATATTGCAGGTTAAATTGCCAAATACAGTATAAGCATTTCACTATGTGCAAAAACAGTTAATCAGAGAAAACAAAGTAGACTCTTTATCTTAATGCCTCGAGAACATGGTAAATCTGAATAAACTAATATAATGTTGAGTAGTGTGTAATGTGGTGCAGACGGAAAGAGACAAGAGTTTCCTACAGCAAATTTGATGTTTAAAAGGGGATTTTTTTTTTTTTTTACTGTGGTATCAAAATCGGTATGGAGAATAGAGTTTTATTTTCAGTATCAAAATCGAGTTTGAAATTTCAGTATCGCGACAACACTATCAAGCACACAGACAAAATAATACAATAACAATATTAACACAAGAAAAGAATAACATCTGATTATGTGGAGAGAGATATTGCTTTGAGAGGTGAGAGTGAACTTCTATGTGGTTTTAGCAGTTTCAAATCTGGAGGTTAAGACACACCCAGTTGTTGAAACAGATCTCGTATACTTCCCTTTTGCTTTTAGCTTGTGGAATCAAAGTTTGGTACACTGAGCTTTCCAAATAAATGATTAGCTGAAGTCAAGTGGCCATAATGATGCATTGGAAACTGTATTGCAAGTGTTACCTCTGCAGGGTGAAGCTGAGCTGGTCTATGCAGGTTTTAATCTTGTTCTGAGCCTCCAGGTGGGTCATGCCATCAGTGGAAATGCCATTTATTGACACAACGAGGTCTCCAACACACATCTTTGCTTTGGCTGCCTTTCCTCCATCTGTCACCTGCCCACAGAAGAAAAACAACTTCAGCAAACTTCTACAAACATTTATGATGCAGTTCGTCATGTGGTTTCACCTTTCACTGAAACGCCTAGGTCTGTGCTTTCCTTTCACTTCCTGACTTGCATAACTGAATTAAATCCGAGTGTCTAGGATTAATGTACCCGGTCATACTTGTTTGTTAGATCAAATCTGAGTGCAGTCCAAAGTTTCCTAATCCACCATAATTGTAAAAGTAAATGTAAATAAATGAGGAAAATGAGGCTTCCTTGATTAATGTATAATATTGTATTCTCAAAGCATCAGCAAACACAAAATAGCAAAATAGCAAAAAGTAAATAGGTAAAAATGTAAAATAATGTAACATCAACATGCTGAATTAGACCAGATATTAAAACATTCCAACTTTTATATTTAGTTAAAAGTGAATGAGTTGTTTTTACTTTCGTCTTTTTGTTTTAGTCTTAGTGGTTTAGTCCCATTTCAGCCCTGTACAAACTGAGGCAGCAGTTTTGCCCAGTAAGCCTAATAAAACTGAACTATAATTAAACTGCATATTATTGATTATCAGTAAGCCTTAAATCACCTAGTCACAAAAAGCAACCGCACACTGGTAAATAAACACTGCTCCATTGTGCGCCCAAAAAGAGAAAATTCCACAGAAACTGCAGCCGAAGAATGAGGAAGTGACTGCAGTGAAAACAGCGTCACATTATTTTGACTGGAGCCAGGCGTTCCTTGTGCCATTATCAAGTAAATCAGGAGTGGGAAGTTGCCATTATGCATAGCTCTGGCTGATGTGTGCATACCAATGTCTAGGAAACGTATGGAGGGGCGACAGGTCCAGTTCAGACAGGACAGAGTCCATACAGGCTGCACAAGTGTGTTCTCAGCACTAAGTGACTCGTACACACTCAGGTCTGATTCCCACTTTACACATTAATGAGGTGTCATTTACCTTGAACTGAGGCGGGGGATCAATAAAAAGTAGCGGAGCGGCAGTAAATTCCCTTTTGTGATTGTATAAACACATTTTACAGCACGATATAAACAATTGCTCAGCTTCAGTGATAAAAAATGTAACTTCTAAGATTGTTATGGAGAGAATACCAAGACTTTTCACATTTGTAAGACCCAAGCTGCCACAGTGCCCTGCAGTCAGACTGTCTTTCACACAGACTCAAACAAATAGATGTTACAGTAAGAATCCCAGGCATGCACCACTACAAACATAACTCTTCTTGAACAGTTGTGTCAAAGAGTAGACAGACACCAACAGAAACTTGTAAATGTCTCTACATGGATTCAACGACTCCTAAAGATGCAAAGAACTTGTCATTTTGTTTTTACCTTTTGCGGTGCATAAAATGTGGTGAATTTATCCATTGTGAGATCAATAAAGGCTCATCTTATCAAAAATGTTCAGTTGTTCAGTGTAAGGAACCACAGAACAACAAAATTGCATTTTCTAAAGTGATTTTGTAGACTGTGACTGATAATACCTTAACTATGGCACACGGGCCAGATCTGGACCGCCAAGCAATTCAATATGACCCTGGCCCGCGGCTCATTTTGTTTTGTTTTATTTATCTTTTATATAATTTTATTCAGAATTTTGCTTTTGCGGTACAATCGCGACTTAAGGGAGGAAGGCATAAAGATTAAGTTTTAAAAAGGTTTTCAGTGTTTGTGGCAGAGGCATGCTGGGTAATCGGGAGAGTCGGGACCTTTCCCGGTGGGCTGCTCGGTTGCGTAATTGTCATGTAAATCTATCGAAATAACGACTGATGTATGAAAATCAGAAAAAATGTTTGCATCAAACCTGTCATTCTTGTGGCAGGGAGATACCATTTGACGTTGAACTAACTAACGGGTGTTAAAGGGTGTTTAAGTGGAACACCCCTCCGCTTTAGTTACAAGTTGGTGCAGTCCAAGTGTCGCGAGTATGTAAAAAGAGAAAAAGGCAGTGAAAGTAGAAAAGTAGTCAAAACAATTTTTTTATCTTCATAACTTGGTGCTGATTATGGGGTTGTATCAGGCTCATGTGTGTGCAGCAGCCCATGTAAAAAGAGAAATTGTTAGAAAATTGTCAAAGGGGTATTTGGTCCATCGACCTCTTTTATTTGAGACCAGCGCACTATGACGGAGCTATAATTCCGGGCCGGTCATCTCCAAATTCCCGGGCTGAAATTAGGTCCTTGCACGCCACGAGATAGCTACACATCAAATTTACTGATGCCAGATTTGTTTATAACTGCCATATGAGTAGGCTATTTCTTATTTGACCGCTACACCACAATTTCCTATATAGAAATATTTACACATTATTATCATTCTACTGATTACCTTCATCATTACATACCATTACTATTAAAAATATATAGTTCATTTTCTACGAGGTAAAACACCTAAAGAAACATTGATGTCATTCTATTAGGCAGGATGTCACTAAGTCAGAGGAGCTCAGTGGGCACATTAAGGAAACTGCAGTGAGGAGTCTGGTCACTCACAGGAAGCCTCTCGTGGTAAGTATTGAACACACTGACATGTCACAGCCCAGACAGAAAGCCTTATATGGAAACACTTCAAAAGTTGCATTGTGCTGCTGAAAACGTATGGTCAAAGCCGGTTGACTCACAGTGTGCATCTCATTAAAAACCTCACCAAGGCAAAATAGTTTAAAAAGTCTATTAGAATCGGTGTGTTTTACGTTATCATGTGCCAGCTCCCCCCTTGTAATGTCTCAGAGCTTTTACTTTTTGAAACTAAAGAGGATGGGATGGGTTTTATTAGTTTAAGGCCCTATGACTGATTTTTTTTTTTTCTAATAGTGGAACACAATTTCTTTTGTACATTGCAAACTCTGATGATTGTAGTAGAAAAACACAGTGCATCAAATTATAAAGTATTTGTATCAATTGCATGAACTTACAGGCTAGTTTTCCAGCATTTCTGTGACAGTGATCCTGAAAAGTGACGCGGCAAGTTGTGAAACATGCCAACTAATAGGGCTGTGAAACTGATCAAAATTCATTCCGAAATTGACTGGTCTTACATTTGGTCTTAATTATCATCATGGAGCTTTTGAATCGTCAAATCCACTGGATGATACACGATTCACTTTGCTCGTTGGAAAATAAAAATTGGCTCCTAGTACAGTCATCACTTGTGGCAGGTTCCATAGAAATTCACCCTATCCTGTAGAATTGTTTACGCACTTGAGGTAATTTAGTAACACACACACACACTGCAGTTTATTCCGCCGAATCAAGCTCATAAAACGAGAAGAACAGGTGCTCACGGGGGGAATTCTCCTTCCCTGAGACCAAACGTCCTAAATTAGTGCACTTGAGCCGAGGTGGACTTGCGGTTGTCATGGTTTGACCCAGGCTCTTCATCATCACTCAGTCTGCTGGAAAACACGAGATGCCACGCCGTTTTACTCCGTATAGTGCTTTGACGAGTCGCCACGGCAACGCACACAAAAACAACACAAAGGGGAACCATCGTGCCAATGAGGAGAGAATGCGCTCCGGTAGGATCAGGGACAACGGCTGTACGCTTGAATGAAAGGGCATTCGGTGGCTGTGCCTGACCCACTAAATGGTTTATTCAAATAGGGGGTTATTTTACTGCATATGAAAGACTATGGCAGAGATACGAATTTACAGATTTACAGCAAAATATCAGAACGAGAGACAAACAGAGAGAAAGAGCATGAGAAATAAACTTGAAGTGAAAGTAAAAGGTATACTTTACGATCTGAAAAAGGCACTTATGTTCTAACATTGATATAAAACTTCACACTGCCACAATTACACAGCACACAGGCTATACATTGTAAGCAATTTTGAAGTATTACACAGCAGGCATTTTAGGTGCTGCCTGTGTCTCAACCTTCCAAGGCCTAGATCAAGATAATATCAAGACTAAACTGGGCCTAAAAGGGTCTTAAAGCAGAACTAAGCAACTCATGCCCCTAGAGGCCATAAGTGCCGCTGCAGGTGTCGTAGCATGTTGCATTTTTATTCATTAATTGTCCGTAAGAGTAAATACTACGCCGACAGAAAAGACAAAGGGAAAGAGGGATATTACACATCCAATTACACAATGGAGATAAATATTTTTTTTAACCAAATTTGGCTGTAAATACTGCTAAAGTGGCGCTAGCTCGCAATTAGCTTTGCCCGTTAGCCTGTTAGCTTCTTCTTCGTGGCTCCATTAGTGTGTATTGGTGACTCCTACCCAGTTGCAGGCAAGTTGCAATCGTGGTTTTATGGCCAGAGACACCAGGGGGAGATGAAAGACCCTCAATCATCCCATTATTACCCCCAGAGGGACTACGAAAGGATTTATTAAGGTGAGCAAGTTACTTAGTACTGCTTTAAATGTCTAAACCAGAAAAAAAACAAATTTAAATGCAATACTAAAACATACATTAAATCATCTTCAATAAAAAGGAATAGTGTCTAAAATTGAAAATGACCCCGAATATCACCTGAAGAAACGGTACACGTTACACAGTTTGAGTAACCACTTTATCGGACTTTGTGTCTACCTTCATTTGACCAGGAAAGAAGAATCTCTTACACAGCGAATCTTCTTGCTGAGAGGCATAAAATTTAACTTATATGGGTGAAGATATGCATTTTTGACACAGCGGGGAGCGACAGTAGTGGATTGGCGATAATCCTCTTATTGATCAATCTCAATTTTTCACTATCTTATTTTCTCATATTGAAGAAACAAATACTTTTATTGTTAGAATTAATGATTTCTACACGGGTATCATTATGACACACAGAACTAGACGCTGCTACTGCCACAGAATTGAGTAAAGCTCTGACAATTAAAAAGCCCCATGACAGAAATTGAGACTAAACCAAAGTTGAGATAACAATTTTGATCAAAAGCGATAAATTGCACAGCAATAAGTGACTGAATCAAACAGCAGTAACAATTGTTCTTTATAGATGTGCCATACAGCGCTATTGAGAGTGAAAACAGATGCTCTCAATATAAGTGAGACAGACAGCAGACGCATCGCAAAAGGATCAAAAGCATACTGGTAATAATATTTTTACACAAACCATATGGCACTTGAACACATCTTCTGCATGCTGAACAGAGACGGACAATTCAGGGTGTCACTGTGAGCGAACATCAACTGCAAAGTAATTGGCAGCGAAAGAATAAGGTTTTGTCAAATTGCAGTTAGCTTTGGGGTTTCAAGGTCACAATAAAATGTAAAACTGTTTGACAGCTGTGTTTTTATTTTTTCTTAAGAGGTTAAGGGTCCTATGAGGCTTCTCAAATCCTCAGAAAGGCTTTACAGTTCAGTCGTTTCTTTCAGTTCTCTTGTGTTTTGTTTTGACGACATTAAATACAGACTGCAGATCTTACTGTATACACCAACCTCCAACTTGATTTGGCCTGTTTCATTTTATTTGGGGGAGTTTGGCATTTTTTCGTTCATACATATAAATGACTTATAACAAGTTACTTGTAATGTAATGACTAATATCAGTATTCCCGTATTTTGTTTGAGTAATACGATATATTCCTTAATTACTGAAAAAACGAATATATTTTGTAACTCATTACTTTTGTAATACGTTACCCCCAACACTGACTGTGAGCGGCTCATCTCTCCCAAGACCTGACTGTAACTTTACTGGGGCGGGACGTCTCATGAAGATGTTGACTAAAGGCAGCCAAATATGAGATTTAAATAGGTTAGGTCCTTATTACCATTAAAACAGTCAACAATATCAGTATGGCATCGACTAAAAAAGTTTAGGTCCTACTGGTATCGAAAAAGTAAAAGTACTGAAAGCAAGGACCAAAAACAAAATGATAGACCAAGTTTTGATGCCTGTTTGGTTAGGGACAGCATCAAAGGAAGTTGCTTGGCTGTTTCAGCTCAAATAAATTATACTATTTACAAATACACATTTTTTACATTATTGGTCTGTTTTCTGGTTATAGATGACAAATATTTCAGTAAAGGTATCGAAAAACAGTATTGTTAAGGCATCTGTATTGCAAATCATGTATCGTTAAAGTACCGGTATTGGGAAAAAAATGCATTAGTACCCTAGCCTGGTGAGACCAGAATGATTCCACTCTGTATTTTTATACATCGGGGAATCAGTCTGGACACCCTGCCCCCGGGGGCGGTATCCGCAAAAGCAAATCATTCCTGTGCAATCAGATTTGTTTATTTGCGTCACGAGCAGCGTCGCTCACAGGACGCGGAAGCCCTCAATAACAATCTACAACAGCTCACGAGAGAGAAAGAGCATGTCTCCAATCGACGGTAAATGACCAAAAACACATCGACAGTATAGGTGAGTTTTGTGATTCATAATCCTGCGCGAATATTAACGCAAAACCTCTAATAACACCGCATCAACGGCAGACGCCAGGCCTTCGCTGATTGGTTTACTCCACTTCCTGTTTGCTTGCGTATGTACCGGCTTTAACACAAGTTACGCAGTGTGGCTTTAAGTTATATATATAGTCCATATTTTTGCAAATACCAATCAATTCACGTGGAAAAATGAAACAAAGTATTGTACAACTGAGACACTAATTAGCAGCACTTTATTGTTGCTTTTATTGTTGATAATTGTGTTTTTGTATTGTGTTTTAATGTTTATCGGAGCAGTAGCAACTGAGGAATTTCCCTTGTGAATTAATCAATTATTCTGATTCTGAAATGTATTTTTGCTTTGTGACAACGGGGTCAAAATGGTACAGAGGTACAGCAAGAAGGTCTTACAGTAGGTTCAATTCCTGGACCAGGTGAGGCTTTTCTGTGAAGAGTCTGCATGTTCTGCCCGTGGCTTTAACGGCTTCCTCAGGTTGCTCCAGTTGCCCCTACCATTAAAAAGACTAATAGGGTCCACTGCAGGGCGTATCTATATCCAAAACAAGATTTCGAATCTCACTGTGAATGGGTACAGTACATCAATTGTAAATCTAATTACAATACCAGAGAGAAAAATCTCAACTGGAAATTATTTGCTTCTTTCTGTTTATTTCATTTAGTGATATAGTTTTAATGTTTATTTGTACAAAAATTAGTCCGATTCGGTTTAGAATTTAACCCTGCCGGTTTTAGCCTTTTTAGCACCTATAGAGTACTTCACATATTGTGGCTGGAACACATCTGGAGCCACACTGTTGGCTGCAAACTCCAAGCTAAAATTAACTTGCAAAATGACCATGCCGAGTATCACATGCCACTGAAATAACAAACGAAAGGACAACACAGGAAGCGAAGGGTACAGGGAATAACAGTGGAAACATTCACTTGAGCTGACCTATAGCTAAATCCTGATTCACGTTCAATTTAAAGAAATATTTTTGGTTGTGTTCTGGTTAGTAAACAGGAAGTGCTGCCCTCATAATCAGTCAACCGTGCGCTGTATAAATATTCATGGGACAGAGGCATATGGGAGCAATTATAGGATCATCTCAAGCCTGATTAGAATGATTGTGTAGAGATATGGTTTTGGGGAAAAGAATACTCATGGGACAATGTATTTTTGTCATGTCAAATACACAATCTATTCACAAACTTCAAAACATTTATAAATAAATGTGGATTTTCCCTGGATAACAGTGTCCATATGGCTTTCTGATGTTTTTTTTGTTTTTTTTTTAAATAAATTCTGGATTTACAGCTGACCACTTCAACTCAGGACTGAGCTGCTTGGCTTAACCTCTGCTTAACCCGCATCACATTTTCTCCAGTTTGGCTTTACCCACATCTACGAGCTTCTCGGAAAAAGCGTCAAAACAGCAACATAAAATGAGAAGAAAACGAGGATGTAAACAAAAATCATCAAAAAGCGACAAAAAGTGACAAAAACGCAACAAAAAGGACAAAAATGCAACAAAAAAGCGACAAAAATGCAACAAAAAAGTGACAAAATGCAACAAAAAAGTGACAAAAATGCAACAAAAGTGACAAAAACGCAACAAAAAAGTGACAAAAACGCAACAAAAAAGTGACAAAATGCAACAAAAAGTGACAAAAACGCAACAAAAAGTGACAAAACGCAACAAAAAGTGACAAAAACGCAACAAAAAGTGACAAAACGTAACAAAAAAGTGACAAAAATGCAACAAAAAGTGACAAAAACACAACAAAAAGTGACAAAACGCAACAAAAAAGTGACAAAACACAACAAAAAGTGACAAAAACGCAACAAAAAGTGACAAAACGCAACAAAAAAGTGACAAAAATGCAACAAAAAAATGACAGAAAAACGCAACAAAAATCATCATAAAGTGACTAAACACAACAAAAATGACAACAAAACCGCAACATAAAATCACCAAAAAGCAAAAAAACTAACAAAAAAAGACAAAAAAGTGACAAAAACGCAACAAAAAGTGACGTAAACATGGCAACAACGTGAGGAGCTTTCAAATAAGGCGTTACTCTGGCCTATAGGCAAAGAGGAGAAAATGCATTCGGTTTAGGCGGGTGGTAAGAGGTTAAGGGGATTTTGCAAAGATATTCTTTAATGGGGCTAGATGCAAGTTGGACATTTTTATATTCACTACTGCCACCTCAGGTCATACGCGTAACTGCAGTTTCTATATTAAGCTCGTGCATCGGATCCGAATTGACACCTTTTTGAGTGACAGTGCAGGATTTTAGAGGCAGTTGTGCTGAATAGTTCTGGGCTCATGCTACACATTAGGACATTGCTGGAACATGTAGGGGAGGAAAATACTTAATTGTAACATTTTTAAACTCTGTCTAGTCCCTTTAAGATTTTCGTGAATAAGCCATTTCATACTGACGGTGATACAGTCAAAATATGCCACGGTGGTTAAAAATTAATAAAGTTGAAGGTAGAGAACAGAATTATGCATTATCTATGTTTTTAAGTACTATTTTTGACACTTGAGCATCAGTATTTTGTATGTAAATCAAAACCCTATTTTCTAATCAGAGAATAGCACAGAAGAGCACAAAATAATTCAGTAATGGCGGAAAGGGAAGAGACGCACAAAAACAGGCAAAAAGAAAAAAGTAGCTCTGAAATAGTACTGACAAGCAATATGTAAGGGAGGCATTTTGAAACAACCAGAAGAAGTCTATGTAAAATCTCTCGACCTAAAAACACAGTGCAGCACCACCTCATGACATCAGCAGGTGGAGAGCAAAACGATTGCAGGATGATTCAGATGTGTATGAAGGCAACAAAACACAAGTGAATAATGATGAAGGAGGATATTATCACACGGTTAAAAGGCTTAAAAAGTCAGATTAGCAAGACAGGTCCAGTATGAAAAAAGAATGAGGTATTTGCTAGATGAGCCAGACAGCAGCATGCCCAGACGACTTCACACAGAAGTGGCACGTAACAGAGGAGTTAGTCAACACTTTAACGGCCCGCAGAAACATCGCACAAACCCAGCCTGTAAAAGAACTGCACGTTTTATTTGTTGTGCTTTTAGATTTAATTTGCCTCTTGCTCTTGTATTGTGTTTGTTTTACAGAGAAACACGTGCAAGAACAGCCGCCCAGTTTAACATGACTGAGTCTAATAAGCAATTTAATAGGTAAACATTAGTAAGTTAGTATTCTGAAAGTTTACCAACGATTCAGAATACAGTTCAAGTTAAGCACAAAACAGACTTCAGAGAACCTGTTCTCAAACCATGGCAATAAAACCTATTCTGATTCTGAACATAAAACGAGAAGCAAACGAGGACGTAAACAAAAGAAAAATCAAAACGCGACACAATGCATGCTGAATATTTCTGTTACTGATCCTTCTGATAAATAAACAGCTTCTTGGTCTGACACAAAGGTTAGACTGTCATAAGAGAAGGAGCAGGAAATGAACGCTCTGCACACAAAGCTGTTCAGTCGCATGTTCCAGAAAAGACAAGTTAGGACTAGTGTTATTGAAATATAACAGCAAGCAAAACATTTCCATCTGACGGATTATTATTTTATTTTTTTTAAGTTAAAATTACTGCCGATATTCACAATATCACAGCCGGGTAGCGGAGTGCACACATATATTTTCGCATGGCTGTTTCTCTAATGCTCAAGGACCAAAATATATCACAAAATCACTGAGGGGGTGGACACATCAACGAAGCCTAAAAGAGAAAACATACTGTAATAAAGCCAAAGCTAAGTATTAAATATAACACATGTATTAATAGTTTAGTCAGTTGTTCCCAAAAAAGAATGAAAACAGAGAATATTCCCTCTTCTAGCGAGCTACATACAGTACATAATATAATTCTCTATCACCTAGACAGACAACATCTTTTCCAGGCACACTTCTCCCATCCCATTAGAAGTTAAACCCAGCCAGTGCTAACTCCTTTCATCCTCACATTATGTGTCCCAAAGGTCCCAAATAGTTATTACAGAACCGCACCAGACTCTCAGGTTGCAGCCACACAGCCTTTGAGGAACAAGTCCTCAGCGTCTGGCATCAGGACTAATACCAGGGAGACCAGCCAGGAAAGTCTGCGCCCGACACCGCTCTTATCGGGATCACTAAAATGACAGTGTCTCGACGCGGCTACAACCTTCAATCTTTAATAAATCCTTTTGGTTAAGAAAGTCAACACTGTAAAAGATCAAAACAATTCTTCTCTCCCAAACATGTTTTAGGTTTATACTCCAATATCATGTTGTCACCCAATATCTAATCATCAAACTCTAATAATGCTGTACCTGTTCATTAATTTGACCATATTTATTCAGGAAAGTCCCACTGCGACTTCGGATATGGTCACAGAAGGGAACCTATTGTACATGTTTTAGTGGTGCAGGAAACTAGAGCACCCAGAGGAGAACTATACGCACACGCGAGGAGACTATACTGTAGAAAGACTCGAACTGGGACCTTTCGTGCTGTGAGGCAAGAGCGCCATTTGCTGTGCAACCATATCGCTCTTCATTTATTCATTTTCAACCCATGTGTTGAGCAATCATAATAATCAAGTTTCAAAAGCATCGATATTTCTTTAGTGTTTCTATAGATGACAGAAAAGACCAACTGAGGTCTTTTCAATGCCCCACAGAAACCCTGTTTGTTATTTGCTGATAAACTAAGGTATATATTTCACAAAATATGCTGATCAATCAGGTGTAATTTACAATATTAACTACATATTTGGAGGCATCGTTTTTTACAGTCATCATTATGTTAACTTGTTATGATAATGGTAACAGTATTGAGAGGAGATGGGTCAGATATACAACAGTGAATGACAGGAGCCATGAGCCGTTGGGAGAGCGTCTAAAACCAGAAGCATAGATGAATGGCTCACTCTGTCACCAAGTGCATAGTGCTTGTGAGCAGCATTCCTGAGACGAGACAGTCATGAGTGGAAGCTGTGTGCGGCACTCACCCGGGATATAGTAAGGGGCTGGCAGAAGTCCTTGCCCCCCTGAAGCCGGAAGCCCCACGGAGCAGGCCCCACCAGGGTCACGCTGTAACTGCTGCTCATTGTTCACCTGGACACAGACAACACATCATAGTCAAAAAAGAAAAGTGCCTAACAAGTATTTTTTCTGGTCTGTAATTTCACATTTTCTTTGCTAGACAAACACGCATTTATCACCAAGGGCAGTTTAAATTTTAAAGTCTTGTCTGATGGTGGATATGTATGTTTCCCAACCAGAGGAAGGTGGACAGAAAAAAAAAAAAAAAATTAAATAAAAACAATAATATATATATATATATATATGTATATATATATATATATATATATACACACACATGAGGATTTATCTTTTTCCAAACACCCAGCTTTAATTTGAACACAACAGTAGTCTTTGTGCCAAATAAAAGGAGTTTTAGTTGTCAGCAACCTTGACATAGGCCCAAGCAATATGAAAGACAAAGAAAAAGGTCTGGAACCACTGGGATACATGGCCAAACTGTATCAGCCGATCACACAAGCATACTATATACTGCAGTGCATTTCAAAGTCACAAAATAACAAGAGATGAGACATGCAGACTAAATATGAAAGTCTTAAGTCATAGCCACAACATGTTATGTGGACAAGAAGATTACCATTATCATGTCAGAGACGTCACAAACATGTGAGGAATCTAAACACTCTTTGATATGCAAGATTAAAAGGTGACTTGATGCTCAATTTTTCCCACAGCAAAACTGCATTAGCATTCCTAACTTGGGAAATATAATACTGCTGTAACATCTTATTTGGTATGCAGACATGTGGCCCTTTAATAATAAATAATAATAATGCATTAGACTTGTTTAGCGCTTTTCCAGATGCTCAAAGTCGCTTTACAACAAGCGCATTATTTATTCACGCCATACTTGGTGGTGGTAACTAAGCTACTATTGTAGCCACAGCTGCCCTGGGGCAGACTGACAGAAGTGAGGCTGCCAAGCTGCGCCATCGGCCCCTTCGACCACCACCAACCACTCACACACTACATTCACCCAGGCCTCCTGGTGTTCCCCAATGGTCTTCAATCCAAGTACCAACTAGGCCCTGCTTAGCTTTCGAGATCTGACGGAATTGGGAAAGCAAAGGTGGCACTTTACATACATCAGCTAAATGAAAAAGGCAGAAACAGCTAATAATAGTTTTCATTTGGCTACTGGCAGTTGTTGACAGCTTTAAGGCGGCTTTTATGTGAAGGGCTTTGGTATTTACACAGGGATAAAGTTAGGCTGTCTGTGTGTCTTCTTGTAAACTGTGGTGATAATAGTAATAGTAACATTTTTAGTAGACTAATAGTAGTAGTAATCATAATAGTAGTAATAGTAAAAGTAGTAGCTGTAGTACTAGTAGTAGTTACGCCTTGACTCATACTCTTCAGCCACAGAGGAACTGAAGGTAGAAAAACAATAATGACTATCAGCTATTTGCAAAAGATGATTTGTTGTGGAAGCAATTTAAGCCCTGAAAGTATCACAACATGTATGGTGATGGATGGTGTCTGGACCTAATAGACACAACATCACCTTATGACATCAGCGGGTGGGAGACAAGCATTTTGAGCTCAGAGATAAGGAACAGGTTTACCGTAACATACACTTGCAAGAATAAAACAAAGTACATTGTCACAATCCTATGTTTTTTACAAGAACAGTAATGTGGCGAAATATTGTTCAGCCCCTATTTTTATTTTCAGCTACCCCTGCAAAATAACAGACTAAAAGGTGTTGTGCACTGCTCAATGTGTGTACTACACACAGGAGCTCTGTTGTGTCAGCTCACCTTTGCCCTAAACAGGAAGTCTGCGTGTTGACATAAAACGTGGCAACCATGGCTCACTTGCAAACACTATTATGCATTACTTACACGCTGAAATGATTGTACAGTAAATGGTCACCGGGAGCGTCACAAAGCAGAAACTAACATAAGGCATAAGGCAGTTAGTTTAAGACAAATGCAAACTTGCCTGCTGGGTAGAGCATGGGCCAAATATCCTTTTAAAGACTCTTCATGCCTCGGGGGAAGCGAGCTGAAGTGCATTACTGTTCATTTCTTACTCAAACACAATGAGATGGAGTCTACAACCAGAACCATGCCTGAAGGCAGCACACTTATAAAAGGGAGCAGACAAACCTAGAGCTATGTTGTGTAAAGGCGTCAAATAAATTGTGAGTGAGAAAGTCTAATCTTTATATGTAGTATACACTTACTGTCTCTATATTATGACTTGCCATTTGCTGAGAGAAGAGGTTTTACTGCCAACACTGGCAAAATTACAAAAATAATGCACAAGTGCCTTCATTGAAAATAAATAATGCAGTTAATCTTAATTAAAAAAGCAACTGATTTTGTTGGCTGCTGTTAGCTCTATGCAGTGGTACAATAGGGAGCTCCAACAATTGTTAAATACTGATTTCTACTTGGAAAATTCACCCTTGGGGAAAACAGAGTCCTTTGTTCTATCCATGTCAACTATTTACAGCAGCTTCCAGCAGATTAAGTTTCGTGGTAAACTGGGACACCTCCGCCACCAAAGTCACCAGCCTCGACACCAGAAACTGATATTTACAGTGATAGCACTGCCAAACTCTATTCCACACGCAGGAATGGTCCTGCACTTTTCCAAATATGGACAAACAAGCATTCATTTCGTCATCTCGTGTCTCTACTTGTTTTGCAATCCGTTATGATATCATGCTTTGAGCAGACACACCTTCACTGTTCCCAAATAGCGGAAAGCATGAACAAGTCACTATGAACAACTCAGAGCCAACATAAACTTGACTCTGAGCAACTTGAAGCATGATCGGTCTTGCCTTATCATTCCCGGTTGTTAGGATATTTCAGCACTTTCACACTGATTAAGAAGTCCTACTTTTCTGGCCACTGTAAACTATACATGGCCAGCTTTAGATTATTTTAGACTCAACTTTGTATGTCTTTCAACCAGGCGGGAATTACTCTGTTAAATAACTTTTTGAAGTAACTGTAAATTTGTAACAAAAGCTTCATACAGTTGCTGATACGGTAAAAAGTTAAGTTTGTATTTCATATATGTCAATCTTAAAGGCACACTGTGTGACATTTTGGACTATACTACAAAACATGCTCCTAATGACCAGCTCAACACAGAAAAGGCTATTACAGTGGGTAATCAAAGAATGGATTTGGATGAGAGCCTAACCTATTTAAATCTAAACTTCTCTTCCCACAGAGACGAGCTGGAGACGTACCCACTAAAGTTAAAGTCATGTTTGCTTGTACATTTATTAAGTATTTTTCAATTAAAAAAATACTATTAAAAATATCTGTCATAAAATAAATGCTTGTATGTCAGTTGAATTTATTGGGTAAAATTCTATGCGGTGTGATTTTAATAAAGTTAATGACTATCTTATTTTCTATGTGGATTTCCACATTATTTTATGTTATATTATAAGTCAGAATTCAAAAATTAAAAATGACATTTGATGAACTGTAATGTGTTATTAACAACATTAACAATAGGCAAGGCAACTTTATTTATACCGCGCATTTCGTACACAAGGCAACTGAATGCGCCCAATACCCTAACAAACTATAACAAAACTCACACCATCACATTATTGCACCAATAGCAGTTAGGTGAAAGTTTTGTTTCCCGGCCTGAGCTGTTGCGTTGATGCTAAAATACCTGTGCTGGCTTGTCTATGAAAACAATAGTCTTTAGATTTAAAGATAAGGATGCAGATGTTTTTTCCCCCTTACACAACCACAGATTTAAGTGACACATATGCCATGTCTGACATGTTAGTGGCAGGAAGTAAGAAGATTCAACTACAATATCAGTTAATCAGTTAATCGATAAATCATCATCGTGAGTCAAAATAGCCAAATAATAAAGCAAATACTAACATGTTTAATGCTGTAAAGAAGAGAAGAGTATCTGAAGAACAGATGTCAGAGCACTTTTATTTATTTATTTATTTATTTATTTATTTATTCATTCATTCATAAATATTGCTGTGGGGATTATCTTATAGAATGTGGAATATGCAGATACATTAAGCCGGTGGTTAAGTTAATCGTTAATCGTTTCATAAACCAACCAAATAATCGATTTAAGAAATTAAACAGAAAGCGCATCCTTAGTTTTTGGAAACGTATTTAGTTATTTTGGAAGTAGTCAACAGAAAATGTCATCAGACATGAGACAATGTAACAAAGCAAAGTCTTCAAAAAGTTGCCCGGACTGGTGAAACATTTTTTGTGTCTCCGCAACGTTACAACTGAAAGAAACTGAATTTGTCACGTACCTAGCCGGTGTGGAGTGCTCAGAACAGTGTGCGTCCTCGTCCGTCGGTTTCTTACTGGTGAAGTGTCCTGTAGCGGAACTAACTTCCGCGTGTAGCCCAGCCCCATGCCCGGCGGAGGAGGGCTGAGCTTCCCGGTGCGGCAGCACCAGCCCAAAGCAAGCAGCAGCAGCAGCATGGCATGTCTCTGCAGGTGAGTTGGTAAATGATGCTCCAACAAAGACCTAAAGCCATTCAAACTTCAAAGCTTCAGCCTTTGTGTGCAGCTTAGGCTAGGCTTTAATTTTCGCAGCGCAGCCAACAGAAGTAAAAATGTGTTTGAAATTGTCGCAAGTGCCACAGTAATCCAAAATCGCCGTGTTTGTATGAAACGTGTCTGGTAATTTGGATAACTTTTGCAAGAGTACCATACTCGGCCTGAACCTGCTATGTCACTTTTTCCTCATACTGTAGGTTACTATTGGAAAGACAAGACATTGATGTGTTAGATAAATAAAATAAATAAAAACATGTTACACTTGTCTTAACATGAATAAGCTGTGCGGTTTATGTGCAACAGTGTTTGTCTGCCCTCTAGTGGTGTTAGAGGTATTAATAATACAAAAATAATAATGCATCAGTTTTATATAGCGCTTTTCTGGACACCCAAAGACGCTTTACATTGCATTATTCATTCACTCCATATTTGGTGGTGGTAAGCTACTATTGTAGCCACAGCTGCCCTGGGGTAGACTGACGGAAGCGAGGCAACCAGTCTGCGCCATCGGCCCCTCCGACCACCACCAACCACTCACTGCATTCGCTAGGCTTCCTGGTGTTACTAAACGGTCTCCCATCCAAGTACCAACCAGGCCCTTCCCTGCTTCCTAGGTCTGACGGGTTTGGGCAGAGCAAAGGCAGTATGGCCACAAAATGGCCATACTGACTGCTTAAAATAACAGAGGTGTGTTCCCATCATTTCACTACATGTTATGTTTATTAACATTGTATGTGACAAATAAACTATCTATCTATCTATCTATCTATCTATCTATCTATCTATCTATATTATTATTGAAAGTGTATGATGAACACTGGGATTATTTAACTCTTCTCATTTCACTTATAGAAAAAAGTGGTTTCCCTTTGTCCCTCCATGTTTTCCTTTTATTATTAATATTATGTGTTATTATGATTCTGTTTTGTTTTTTTCTGGGGCGGGGGGTGGAAACATTTTGATGTTTCAGTGTGTGTTCTTATAAATTGTACATACAGTCACATTTTCTTCCAAATCTACCGAAGCAAAGGAACAAATCTTTTTCAAGTTTTATTAGTGTGTCTCTACAATGCAGTGCACTGAGCTCCATATTGTGCCACACCAGCCATTTGTGCTTCCCACTGAGATAAAGCTTGTGCACTGCAGACAGGCCATATTTATCTACATATGTGTCATGTAAATATATGGTTAATGGTAAATGTCAATATATGGCTACAGAAAGCCCCAGCAGCTAAATCCTGTTGTGCACACCTATTGAACCAGTGAACTGGAGCAGCCTTAGGATGCCTTTTAATACTTTTACATAACTGGATAAGTCAACTTGTATGGAAATTTAGGAATTAGAGCGTACAAGATCAAAGACAGTGGAAGCATTTTATCGAGGCTGAGCTGTCCAAACAGTTTAACTCTCTGGTGTGATGGATGAGCACAGATTGATTGAATACACAGTTCTATTATATATATATATATATATATATATATATAAGAAATACATGAATCTGTAGCACCACGAGTTATATAAAAGGGAAAGGTGGAAAGGTGATGCAATTGAGCAGTATTTGCTTTGATATCTGATTGTAAGAGCAGTGACCAACAGCGTGTTTCTTAAAAGCAGTTGAAGTAAAAATCAAAAAACAAAAACAGACCAACGTGTTGTACAGCAGATCATTGTTTTCCATTACAAAAACCTTGTT
The DNA here is from genome assembly GCA_007210695.1 of Neogobius melanostomus. Classification (NCBI taxonomy): domain Eukaryota; kingdom Metazoa; phylum Chordata; class Actinopteri; order Gobiiformes; family Gobiidae; genus Neogobius; species Neogobius melanostomus. Next base: position 1,137,269 of record VHKM01000221.1, on the reverse strand, counting down.
ATCTGTGAGGTAACTGAACCCTCTAATAGTTTATATAAAAATATATATAAGCAGTGGAACAGAAAAGTTTACAATACATTATATATCAGCAGCTGCATAAAAATATGACTCTTGAAAAAATATAAAACAATTGCACATACTTTAGCCTAGTGTACAAGCAATATAGTCAACAAATATTGATGCCTGAACACATACCAGAAGCTTTGCAGTATTATTTTGAACTTAAGGAAACCAATTCGAACAGAACAAATGTATTTGGTTGAGTAGTGAATTAGTGTATACAGTAATATGTATATACTCTTGAATGGCAAAAAGTGTAAACACAGTACTAGCAGCATTTTAAAACACAGACACAAAAGCTTTTCTGTTCCTGCATTTCCTCGGAGGCAGCTTCAAGTATAAAAGCTATACAATATCCACTTTACTGATCAAAGAAGAAGAATGTCTGCAATCATGTTTTTGCTTTTGTTCTTTTGCTTTTGTTTTTTTTTACACTGTGTTGGCCTCTTTGTATGTAACACCAGCTACTAGGATATCCCATTTACAGTTTTTCCCCTGAGTTAGTTTATTCTCTATATTTCCTGCTTTCTCTTCTCTTCTCTTTTCGTCTCTTCTCTTCTCTTTTCGTCTCTTCTCTTCTTCTGTTCTTGCTTCATTCCTCACCCCCGACTCCTGAGGCAGTGCACTTTTGCGAGATTTCCACAAGCTGTTGTTTACAGGACTTGCTCACCGCTTTGTGATGGTAATCTACAAATATAACCACGTATTAATTGTTGTGACGTACAAATAATTTAATGTTTATATCTACCTTAGGTTCATCTGCATGCTTCCATTTTCTCCTATATCTGATTTTCCTTTTGTATTATTTCCTTTTTCTGTCAGAGAGCAAAGAGAGAAGGATTTACCCTTCTCAAGGGGGTCCAGCTCAACATCGCTCCAAACTTGCTACAGGTGGATGAGAAACAAGGTAAGTGTTAGGGCTGTATAATTTTGGAACATAGAGATATCAGACAATAAAGACAATAATTACACTCCATGTAATTTGCTAAATGTAACTAATCAAGTGTTATTCCTTTGCTATTCATTGTGCAGTCCGTAAGTGTGTTACTTATAGGCTCCTCTCCATCTGACTTTACAAATAATGTAACTTTCTTGGTCTCTGAAGTAAGAGAAGTGACAGGATTTGTACTTGTATGACATACAATCGTAATTATAAATTACCAATGCACTAGGCATATTTTCCAGGAAAAAAGGTGGAATAGTGTCACATTACATTGTTAAGCTTTTGGTAATAAATACATTTTAAACAAAAAATACTTACTGTGTCAGTTGTAGACATAGAGGACACTTTGTGGAACTTTGTTTTGGAGGACTGTCTGCTCATCACAGAATCTCTAAAAGAGGACTCACTGTGTGAATTAGACATGCCATCTCTCCTCTGGGTTTGGGCCAGGAAGTGGAGACAGTGTATCTTCTCTGCCAGGGTGTCCCTGTAAAAATGTTGTCCAGTGATACAACACTGATTTGTAGCCCCTTTTTTGCACATAATAATACTGCTAACCTGTATTTAGAGTGAATTATGGCATATATGAAGGGGTTGTAGATAGTTGAACCTTTGGCTATCACAGCAGGAACAGCTTTGGAATAGGGGTTGAGGATCCCTCCGTATCTGAAAAAGAATTTCATAATGAAATTTTTTTTTGATATAACATGTTACAACGTAACAAGTTATGCATATAGGAATTACATATTAATAGAAATGTGCATTTACTCCTGTCACACCAGATGAGTCATGCTTTTGTCTGAATTCCGTTTCAATCAAGCAAGAATCCTATAATTTTCTCAACGACATTTACATCAGCAATCAGACAGATGAAAGATGCCATTAGATGAAGCACATATTTACCCTGCCCAGGCGATTAGAGTGACACAAGCGTAAGGCGACCAGGAAAGCACAAACACAATGATGACAACAAAGGCAATCTTGGCCAGTTTCCACTCCGTCTTAATGGACTGCTGCTGGATCAGAGTCGACTTCCTCACCTGAGAGCCCAGCTTCTCCATGTCTCTGTTAAAGAGAGAGTTCATAGTAGACGTCAAAAGTCTCTCTATTGTATGCTCGACAATCATAAAAAAGATAAGTACTGTACCTGCTAGCATGGCGGATTGCCAGGAACATGCACATATAACAATACGAAATAATTCCCAGAGGAATGAAAAACACAAAACAACATAACATTAAAGTGTAACTTTTATTTGCTGGAGTTGACGTCACATAGTCCCATGTGCATGAGGTCATCAGGCCTTCAGGAATGTAAGAGCCTTAAAGTGAGAGAAAAACATACCATTACGTAACTTGCTGCATAATTTAATGGCAATGACAAAATTTAGACTTACTCCACCCTAAAAGTGGCGCAAGACTCCATGCAAAAGAATAGATCCAAACAAGGCCAATGATGAAGCAGGTTCGTTTCTTGGATGACCACTGTATGGCTTGCAGTGGTTTGGTAATAACAATGTAGCGGTCTACAGAGATGGCGAGAAGGTTGATCATAGATGTGATTCCAAAGAGAGCCCCACAGAAGGCGTATATTTTACACCCTGCACACACAAATGAGGAGAACATTTGAATGATGACTGTGCTGGACTATGAATTCCTTTAATATTAGGACATTTGCATACTGTTCAATACACAGATGACTATAAATCGATTGTTTCCAGATTGAGATTATCCTCTCTTAAAACCTACCTGTTTGCACGTTCTTTTTACACAAGTCGAACTGCTTCTGCGTGTATTCTCTATTTCCTTATTCTTGATGTTAGTTTTATTATGCCTTGTTTTTGTGCTTTAGTATCTCTAGAATTGTGTTGTTGTTGTTGTCATCTAGTTTATGTGAAGCACTTTGGGCAGCTGTGGTTGTTGTAAATGTGCTTTAGAAATAAAGTTGCCCTTGATGGCGTTCAGTTGAAGCCTTAAAATTCACACACTAAATAGTAGTTAACTGCAGGCAGTAGGGTAAAAGCAAATACCTGTTTCTCCAAAGATCCATCCTTTGTTGAGGGAGTTGACAAAGAAGATGGGAGACTGTGTGAAGGCCATGAGGAAGTCACTGATAGCCTGATTCAAGATGAAGTAATTTGGACGAGTCCTTAACTTCTTGTTACTGAAAGGCACAATGTTGTGATTTAGTAATACTACTTTTAGTTTTGCAGAAACAACTCTGCATTCACTATACTCCACAATAATAATAATAATAATACATTTTATTTATCAGTGCCTTTTAAAGCACTGATACACAATAACAAAAAAAAACACAAATAGAACATTTATAAAAGCACAAGTGAGAAGCCTGTTTAAATAAGTTGGTTTTGAGCTGATATTTAAATAGGGGTAGAGAGGTAATTTGACGGAGTTCAGCGGGGAGGGAATTCCAGCGATTTGGGGCTGAACGGCTAAAAACTTGTGCGCCCCCAGTGGCTAAGTGGGCAGTGGGTCCAGACAGCTGAGGGGCAGAGGAAGACCGGAGGGTGTTTGAAGAGTAAGGAGAAGGATCTTATATTGAATGCAATGTTTGATGGGGAGCCAGTGGCGCTGCAGGAGAACTGGAGTGATGTGATTGTGGTAGAACGAAAAGGAGTGAATTACAGTAATCTAACCGGGATGTAACAAAACTGTGGACCGGCATGGCAGTTGTAGTGGGGGTGAGGGAGGGGTGGAAGCGGGTGATGTTGCGGAGATGGAAATATGCAGATCGGATGATATTACTGATATGGGCATAGAAAGAGAGTGAGCGATCAGGATGACACCAGTGGCTCGGGAGATACTGTCATACAACCGCATTCACTACAGATTTTACAGACCACTACATTAGATACTTTTATTATTCATCCCGAGGGGAATTCATTTTTCAACAGAAGCACTCAGTCACTTAACTTCAAATAATAAAATAATTCTTTATTAAAATATAAAAAGCATTTACAATAACAGCTAAATGAGTGCATTTTGTGGCAAGTGGCACAAAATGCACTCATTTAGCTGAATTATACAGAGGAATGGTCTGTGGAAAAATGACTTGCACTGTAATGTTTATCCTAGAGATGAAGTTTCTTGAGCCATCGTCTGTACTATAGAGTACAGATGATGAAGAGGGATAAATCTCTGTCGAGCGTCATACTAATACACAAGCAAAACATTCAGTGGCTGAGGGTAGGTGCCTGAGCACCACAGTCAAGGCTACGACAGAGATAGTACACAGCATGACCCAGTATGATAAAAAGCTATTTCATTTTATTTTTAACAACCACGAGTCAGAGCGCAAGAGGGAGGAAGAGACACGCTAAACCCATTTGTTTGAGAATGAATAAAACTAAGAATGTTTTTCGGACAACTTCTTAAAATGCTGTGGACGAGCTGCGCATGTAGTTTAGAGATAACAAACTGGGAGGTGTTCAGGGCTGTAAACTTCTGTAAAGAGCGCATCATACCAACACGCACCAGAGTGAGTTATTACAAAGACAAGCCCAGGTTCACGTCTAAGCTCAGACAGATTGAGCAAGAAAAAGGCAGCATTCAATAGTGGAGTGGAGACATGCTGCTTGTTCAGCTTCCTTGTAGCAGCATGTCTCCACTCCACTATTGAATGCTGCTACAAGGAAGCTGAACAATGCTAAATCTGTGTATCCGGACAAACTTCACTGTCAATGACTCTGCCTCGGTGTGGCGGGGCTTAAGCAGCTCACCAACTAAACTGGTTTTATGCTCGCTTTGACTCAAGACACCACCGCTCCCCAAACCCCTTCTTACTGCAGAGGCCACTTCATCCAAGGCTATTACATGTTTGTTGATATTTGATAATAAACTATTGCACCTAATTTGTTAAACATTTCACTGCCAATAGCAATAGAACATATTCTGATTTTGATTCTGGCAGCACTTTACAGCACAGTAATAGCATGGTAAGAAGTTTTTCTTTTGTGTGTTAAAAGATTTCCACTTTAGAATCATTTAAGTCTTTGTCTTAGTCTTTAGTCTTGTCTTGGTAATAATTTGGAACCAGAGCTGCAAAATGCATTATCCCTGTCATCCTTAATTATCATTCTTTTCCATCCTGCAATTACCATGTTGTTTATCAGAATCAGAATTGCCATTTATTGCCATTTGGTTCAATCGTGCAACATGAAACATATAACTATAAGGGCATGAATAAAGTAGATTAAAATGAAATATGATTAAAAAACAGTGCTGTCCAGTAAAGTGTTAATTGAGACTTTAGTGATGTGTAGTGCTGAATGGACATGTATTTAAGAAGAGCTTTATTTATATAGCGCCTTTCACAGTCATAGTCTTACCCGTGGTGAAGAGTGGACGCTTGTTAAACTCATAATTGTAAATAGAACATACAGTCACGGTGTCTTCACTGTCTCATGAATACACAGTTAGTACATACAGTTCTGTGCACTATTCAGCAGCGTGTAAAATGCTTATTGAAGATCACTTTGATTTTGAGTGATTTCAGTGGCATTTTGACATACAAAATTAGTTCAGGCTAAAGCTAACAAACTAAAGTTATCCTTACCACTGTAAAATAGGACATGCAGTTGACCAGTGCTTGATAGAGTGCATTTGCTCAAGTGTGAGTTGAGTGGACATTGAGTGATTTGTGTGTCACTAGAGGTTGGCCCTTAATGCAGAAAACATGTCAGACGCTAAACTGCCTCTTGCCTCTCGGTTCTGCACTGTAGCTGTACCCAAGAGGAGTGCATATTGTTTGTAAATCAACAACACATTCAATTTCGGGAACACCCAGAGCTTTTGACTGTTTGCTTTATAAAGATAAAGCTGATAAGTAAAGGGTACAAACTAATTTTTCTGTCCAAAACAATTAATAAGACAAAGACTCTGAGACACTGAAAGATCATAGTGGCCAGCTGTGTTATTAAAGTCAATATCAAATGTATTTGATCGAATCCTACTATCAACTCAAAATTGCTAGGCAAGGATTTTTATAATTAGCCTGATAAACCACACCCACTTCTTTTCTGCGTGAAAGAAGGTGGGTCTGGACACACACGGTAAACAAGGGGCTGATTGGCGGCTAAGGCCTAGCCGCACCAATCATGACTGTCACAAGAATTCACAAGGTTACGTCAATCGCTGCACCACTATGTTGTTAGTTCAATTAACATTAACATTAGCCAAAACTAATCATGGATGAAGTAGTTCTCGGGAGTTAGTATTCAGTTCATATTTTGTGAGTTGGACTATAGCTGTCGTCACGTCCGCTAATTGCTAATTGGTTTATTTCACTGACGATCTGTGCGTGTTAGGCCCGCCTTTAAAACTGCTCCAATTGCTCCGTGACCAGACTAACTTCCCTGCGTGGAATGGACAGAGAATAGTATGGCAGAGCCAGGCAATTGTATAATATTATTTTCAGTACAAGCATAATTGCCACTGAAAAACTAGATTGAGATCAACATATATAACGTAAATTTCGGCCAATAAAGCGCACCTTACTAAAAGGTAAACTAGCTAAATGTGCGGCCTTGTACACATACTCGAATACAAAACGCTGGTTTTCATAGTGCTGTGCATCTGCTCAGAGCGGCCCATGGCGCAGATGAGGAGGAAGAGACACTTTATCTCGGAGAAAGGTGCAGTTGTGGGCAGAGGGAGGGCAGCAGGGACGGCAGTGATAAACGTGTAAAAAAGGCAGAAATGTCCAGTGTAGCCGACCTCAATGTGGAAGTGTAGAGGCCAACACACACCAGAACGCAGAGCGCCACGTCACGGCACTTCAGAGGCTTTTCTCAAACCGTGCAGGGCTTTACACATGTGATTTATACATTTATCATTAAAAAAAGAAGACACGTATGTCCGTGTTGTAAGAGAGAGAGCAAACTGGCTCTTTTTTGTAGGTTAATAGCGAGTTGGCAACAGACACAAGTTTAACATGCTTCCCCTGATGCATGCGCCCTGACGATGGTTTCTCTGTCTCCGCAGCTTCTCTCGTCTCTCCAAACAAAGTTCCCGGCGGTCTCCCTGTCTGTCACTGATGGTTAAAAGCCGGGGTTTTCCTCCGCGGCGCCGCGTCTGGATTCAGCAGAACCGTGGCGCGGGATCAAGCGTCGCCGCGCATCACTGCAACCTCGGTGTGCGTTCTCTCATAGAAAATAAAGGAGGCGGCTCTTTTGCCGCACGTCAAGGTGTTTCGGTGAGAAAAGCCCTTCGACATTTAGGCTAAAGTGAGCCTTCATCATTTTAAAAGTTACTCATCTACCGTTCCCCCCTGGAACCGCTACCTTAACGTGGTGGAGGGGTTTGAGCGCCCAAATGATCCTGGAGCTCTGTTGTCGGGGGCTTGGTGCCCCGGTAGGGTCTCCCTTGGCAAACAGGTCCTAGGTGACGGGTCAGACAAAGAGCGGTTCAGAAGCCCCTTATGAGAGACCAACAGGCCCGGTTATAATCGTGAGGCCGTCCTCCTCCCGTGGACCCACCACCTGCAGGAGGAGGCATAGGGGCTGGTGCAATGTGATTTGGGCAGCTCCAACTGCCCCCACGACCCGGCAACCAACAAGTGGAAGAAGATGGATGGATAGATGGATCATCTACCGTTCCTCAGCCAAGAGCAGCGTTGATTAGAAGTCCCGTCTCACTTTTGCATTACTGCTAGAGAGTGCCTCTAGTGCCTTTAGGCGGCTATATATTGGCTGCAGGGTTCAAAGCATGGGAAAAAAAATAGCGGCATATAGGCCGGAAATTACGGTAACTGTGTAATTAAAAGGAGCTGACAAAACCATTGAATGTATGCATGATTTATCCAGAGCAGTTAGAAAATCAATTCCTGGTATTGAATGCCTGTAGGCCTCTGCCCCTGCCCTGGCAGATCTACTCTCCACTAGTCCATCCAGTTGTAGCGGAGATGCGTGGATATATAGGCATAAATTGATACCTAAGTGGTGTGTCAGTTGAAGTATGTGGTAGGCTTTCAGACAATGTAAATGTGAAGTCACGTTATGGCCTCCACTTATTGTCATATCTCTCCGTCTTTTGCTAATTTGCCTCTTCCATTCAGTCCTCCATTAGCACTGTGATTTCCATCATGACATGAGGAATGCTTTTATAAGTGTGACCCCACCCAGGACACCACAGCAGTTGTCCAGGTCTGTCTATCCCTGTCCTCTAGCCCTGAGGCCCGAAGAGTCACTTTTGGCTCTATTTTCTTGCTCTCTTTCCCTCTTTGACCTAAAAAGCATTTGTTCCTGCTGGTCTTGTCTTGAAACAATTTTAAATGTTGTGTGTGAGTCAATAGGTAGTGGTCAGGGGCTGATGGCACAGATCGGCAGCCTTGCGTCCATCAGTATACGTACCTGGGGTTAGGATTAGGGTAGGTGTGGCTATAAACACATCTTAACACCATCAGGAGAATGGATGAATAATGCATGACTTTGATTGGAAAAACGCTATGTAAGACTTTTTGGTCATCATAGTACTAATATTTTATTTCTTCTAAAATATTTACGTGGATAGGCCATGTAGGTCACTGTCTAATGTAGCAAAACTTATGTTTTGTTCAGCACAGAGGTAGGGCAAACCGTTTACCAAGATTTGCTTCAGTTTTGCAAAATGGTTATGTGCTGGACTGACTGGACACAGTCAGTAAACTATCAGAGGTGATTTTGTCCTTTTGTGGAATTTCAATATTGAGCCAAATGTGTTATCTGTCATTTTGTGTTTTGTGCTTAACAATCGAGCCATTGCCCTTTTTTATAGGTAACTAATATGGCCCAGACAATAATTTCTCCACTTTTAGAATAGATTCATTGTTGCTTATCTTTTTAGGACCTACTGTATGAGGTGAATCTAATCTACATTATCACATTTTTTCTGTCCCCTTGGTTTTTTTTAAGCTTTCCATTTTCATGATTGGGGTTGTGACTTTGGTCTGGGGATTACATGCCGAGCATATTTACACTTTCTGCTATTTGAAAATGTACCATACAATCATGAAAGTTTAACAAATGCATGGACTACTTGATTTTCATAGTAAGGACAATCCAAATCATTTTGTCAAAATCCTGTATATATATATATATACGTATATATACTGTACTTCAGTTCAGTGATCTCCCCACATATTAATATTTTCTTTGGCGAACACTCTCCTCTGTTGGGTATGGCTGAATATGCTACCATACCATATCAACACAAGCACTTTAAAAACTGTACAGTTAGCCAAAGTGCCGTATACAAAGCATCCATAAAATTTGCAGTAAAAGTGTCACAACAACAGGCAACACAACGGTGAAAATTCACATCATTCTGCGTCTAATATTTAAATGCTAGACAATTTACGCCCATGGTCCCTATTTTATATCAGCATGTCTTCAGTGTTGTGACTTTTGTGATAGTGAGTGCGTGCGTGTGTTTATTTTTTCTTGCAGCGGCTGATTCTTACCAGTAAAATGCGTACATAACCAAAGCATTCCCAGTGACGCCAAATGTTCCGATCACCAGGATGAAAAAGGCGACAATGTAGTGGGCGTGGGCGTCAACATCCACGTGCCGATAAAACCCGCGCTCCTTTTCCATTCTGCACAGAACAAAAACATATATAAGACTGACATGAAAGTGAGGTCTTAGAGAAAACTTCCTGAATCCAATCAAAACCATTTCTGTTGTCCCTGACCTACTAACCCAGGGCCTTGTGTAAGTGCTCTTCTGGGGAAAGGAAGGCGAGTGTATTGTCTGGGGGCTGAGATACACATTGACAGATTATAGCTTTTCACAGCAACCACATGATTTCAGTCATTCTTGTTGTTGTGTATATTCTGCAAAATGTTATGCTACAGACATTCTTTTCAGGAATGATGAACAAAAGGCATTTACTGTGTAGCATGTATTGAATAACTCAAATTTGCATTTAGCAAATTGCAAAGACTGTTCTTACTGTACAATATTTGTGAACAACTAAATACTGTATCTCAATTTCATAGGGTTTGATGTACAGACGGGGCCTTTCTCTGTGGAGTTTGCATGTCTGCATAGGCTTCCTCTGAGTAGTCCAGGTACAATAGGGATGTAAGTGTGTGATGGCCAGAGGGACCAATGGCGCGGATGTGTTGCACTTCTGTCAGTCTACTCCAGGCGAAACTGTAGCTACATACAGTACAGGTATGTAGCTTACCACCACCGTGACGTGTGTGGAGTGAATGACGTACAAGTCCCCAAAATACTGAAGCGCTTTGGATGTACTGTGTGAACGTGAACCGAATCTTGATTTTTATTTTTGTTTTAAGTATAATTGCAACTCAATATCATTGTTAAATTTGAAAATTGCCCCGAGGAAGACATGTAGAAGCTCACTTTTGTTTCTTTTGTTCACTAATTGCATTTACTTTAAACCCGAATGCCCAGGTTAAATTAAAACTTATTTGAGTGCCCAACTAAATTAAACTATCTAGTTATTGGTTTGCTTTTTCTGCCTCAGGACAACATGATAAATCTATGTGGAGGAGCACTAAGGCTGTGCAATTAGTCAAATTTAAATTGAATTTAGCAGCCGTTACTGCCACAGTAAATCTTTTGGCAGTAATTGCTCAGAGTCAGGATTTTGAGAAAGAGAATTGAAACAGCTGTTGCTACAATAGTAGCTTAAGTATGGAGTGAATAAATAAAGCAATAAAGCACTATAAAACGCATTATGCATTATTATTATTATAATTATTATGATTATGATCATTATGCTTATGATCATTATGATTATGGTCATTATAATTATTATGATTATGATTTTTATGATTATGATTATGATCATTATTATTATTATTATTATTATTATTTGCAGGGATGGTTAATGACCCTTTGTGGTTGCAACATGGTATTTGCATTAGGTTATTCTTTAGGTTGATTAAATAAAAAATGTATAAAAAATAAAATAAAAAAACTTGGAACTTGCGCTTGGAACACATGTTCTACTTCAGGTTTGAGAATATGAGATTTCCTACATATTTCTATCCAACTCATACTAGATATTCCCAAATACAGAAGTGATCGGTTTAGGTTTAGTCTCCAGGCCAAGCTGTGGCCATAGCTTGAGCTTAAGTGTCCATTGAAGATGGCATATGCATAGTTTGTATAACTACTTTGTTGTAACATAATTGGATAATAGACTTGGCGGGTTAGCAGAAACTGATAACATTGCCATTTATAAGGAAGGAAGGCTGAACCACTGTGTAAACAGTAATGTCAAAGTACAGGTGTTTTCATAATGGATGTTCTGGAAACTGTGTTTTGCCCAGTCATTTTCTTTTTGTGCACCCCTCCAACCATTAAAATGGTCAATTTTGAGTACACAAGACATGTATATCTTCTATGAATGTCTAGTATCTGTGGACAAATGAGCATTTAAGAATATCTCATCTGACTCCTATTGTGTTAGTCTTTTTAGTTAGTTGATATTTTGTTTCGTTTGTTTTGTTTGTTTGTCTCATTGGTCCGAGCGAAGGGAGAGACTTTAGAAAAATTGTAATTGTTTCATGTTATTCGACATCAGAATGCAATTATGCATTCTGTTCAATTTGTAAAACTTTTAGACCTTGTCACTTTAAAGTTATCTTTATGAGGCGAGGTGTTTCCCCCCCCCCCCCCTTTTTTTCCTTGAACAGACACAATACAAATAAATAGTTCACCCGACTGAGCTAATTACCTTAAAATATAGATGACCTTGCTTATTAAAACCAGCCAGCAGCAGACATATAGCACAAGACTAAATTATTTGCTGTTTATTTGTTTTATTTAGTAGTAGCTGACTGCCATAATCAATTCTCAGCCATGTGATGCATTCAGGAGCCACTGTCTAAAATCATTGAATGAATTAGAGTGGTCTCTGATTGTCTCGTTATCTTTAACAATGATATGTTTGATGGCATAATGGTCTAGTTGCATTGTCATTATATTGAACGTAGCTACAATAACAATAGTTAAAATGGTGAGTTTTTTTTAAATACTAAACAAGAACAACTGTGCTTATACTTTAAGGCCTATATGAAGCCACCGAGGGCAATTGTCAGTAATTCATTAAACAATTAACCATTTCTTTATTTGTAATAGTTGTCAAATCAAGGCACAATATTATTCAAACAACTTACTTTATCTTGCCTTGAGAATGCAGTCCTCCCTCTTCTCTTAACTTTTGGGATCAAAATCAAAAGATAAAAAGATTTTAGACAATCCACATTACAGATGTTTGCAATGGAGGATATTGTTGACTGCTTCACTTAAGCCTAAAGATGTTGATTCGATCCTTGCCCGCGCGGTGCAAGTATAAGCTGCTGCTATCAGCTCTTATGAGAATGTGAGGATTCACAGAAAGAGCAAGCAGGCGGCAGAGCACTGACCCTTCCCCCTGCTGGCTATCCATCACACACAGCTCTCACACAGCAGCGTGCATCGATCAAGCCCCGTGTGGTGTGTGTGTATGTGTTTGTGTGCGCATGTATAGAGGATGCACATGTGTTGCTGCAAGCTGTGCTGTTAATATTCCTGGGAACAACTCAAAACTCTAAAAGACAGATTGGGCTTGGTACAACAGGTCTTGTGGCATTCATATCCATGTAGTTGACCATCAAAATTACGATGTGCAGAAAACTTTACATTACTTTGGTATTGCTTCTTCTCCTTTTCAGATGAGTGTGGATTTCACGTCATCTCATATTGGGCTGCCTTTAGTCAATATCTCCAGAGGATTGAGCATCTAACCATTTTTGTTTTGCATAGTCCAGTATGTGTTTACTTATTAAGTCAATAATAGTTTTGATTGCCTGATTACATATGATTAACACGAGTGACTGCCGGTGGATGATGTGCGAATTAAAGAAAGGATAACGGATGCCATTTACATTGTATCATCAGACATGTTCGCTGCTCACTCTGCTGTTAAAGGATCCATAGAGGCCTCCGATAAAAGCTTCTCAGTGTTAGCATCTCATGCACAATTGAGCAGGAAGCGATGCTTCACATCCTCCCAGTCTGCACGCTTAATCCTTCACAGACTGTTTTTGTACAGCTAAATAAATACCACTCACATTGTTTTGGTAAGAATTATTAGTTGCTCATCAAAATTTAAAGGCAAGGTGGCGTCACGATTGGCCCCATGCATCACAGCAACACGGTCCCAGGTTCGATTTCCGGGCCGGACGTTTCTTTCTGAGTGTTTTCCTGTTCTCCCTGTGTCTAAGGTTTCCCCCACCACTAAAGGTATGTACAATAACTGAGAGACAGTTATTGGCTCTCAGTACAATAACTGGCTTTAGGGAGCCAGGATGATTTTAATGTCAGTGGGACTTTAATAAAGGCAAAAAAAAGCTCAAGTTTACAGTCAACATTGTATGTGCCTTATGTGCATGCTTGTTGATCAGTTTTTATAACTGGAGCAATGTGACGACCAGCTGATTCACTCAAGGCCTGTTTGCGTCCTGCATACAGGGCTGCTCAGTGTTGCTGAACAACGAAAGCTTTCAGATACTGTCCTATTGAGGCTGAACGAACATTGGTTATCACACCCCACTGTAAAGAAATGTCATTGATATGGATTGTTGAGCGTTCTAAATTATTTATCATTTTAAAAAGACATTGTCTGAAGCTATTATTCAGAATAAGAATATTTACTGAATTACAATCTTTATTTTTGACCACACAATGAATACAAAACATTGCTTGAAAAAGGTATTAGTTGTACAACTGAACATGGTTGTTCAACTGTGACAAATGAAGCACTTTATCTTTCACTTTACCTAAAATACTTGCACTGTGGATGCTATGCATATGGGATTTTAACTCATGTGTCACATCCCATTATTATGTTTGCACTTTTGTTTATTCAATAACTTGAATAAATATACATTTATTTAGTGCTTTTGCAAAAAAGGAATCAAAGTATCAGTCCGTACATTGACGGTTGGTCCTTCATTTACACTTTACTCTCCACCTAATCTTCATTCCCACAGCAGTTTGAGGAGATCCTGTTTATAGGAATATGTTTTACATTGATTACGGTTTGACCCTAAACTGCAAATAAAATGAAAGCATTGGAGTTTGCATGTTCAACATCATGATATATGTTTGTATCACTTAAAGGATGCACTATTGTTTATTTAATTTGTTATTATTTTGTTTTCTGTTTTAATACCTTGTCATAATGAGCTATGTGCACATACGAATGCACTATTATTATTATTATTATTATTATTATTATTATTATTATTAATAATAATAATAATAATAATAATAACTAGAAATGCTGCAATGGCTACGCCATTGCGATTGACTGCGGAACTGCGGGAATCGAATGCAGAAATTGCATAAATTTGCATAAATTGGTTAATTTGCATAAACTAATGTTCATAAACTGGTGAAATAGCATAAACTGGTAAAATTGCAGAAAAACTGTCAAATGCATAAATTGGTTAATTTGCATAATCTAATTTGCATAAACCGGTAAAATGCATGAACAGTTTAAATTGCACAAACTGTTATGTTGCATAAACTGGTTAAATTGCAAAAAAAATGGTAAAATGCATTAATTGGTTAATTTGCATAAATTATATAAACTGCTTTAACTGTTTAAATTTCATAAATCCTAAATGGCATAAATTGTTATGTTGCATAAACTGGTTAAAATGCGTAAACTGGTTAAAATGCGTAAACTGGTTAAATTCCATAAAGTGGTTAATTTGCATAAATTGTTTATATTGCATAAACTTTTTAAATTCCATAAACTGGTCAAACTGTTGAAATCGTCTAAATGCTGAAATTGCAGAAGCTGCACAAATGGCTGAAACACATGGAGAGCCAGAAATCCTATTAAAATACATTGGCTGGATTCGCCATACACACTAATGGAGCAGAGACCACATACACACCAATGCAAAAATTTCAAATTCCTGTAGAAAAAAACTGGAAAACTGCAGAAGGCCAATTTTTTCTCAAATCCCACAAGTTGCGGAAGCTGAACATGCACAAGTTGCAGAAATTGCAGAAATTGCGGAAAAAAATGCGGAAAAGCATGAATTTGCGGGAGCCCCATTATGCGTCAATGGGAAAAATGTGCGGTATTTCGTCCGATTGCGGAAAAACCGTAAATCGCAGAAGTCCCAAAAGTAATAGCAGGATTCTCCTCAACATGCGGAACGTTTTGATGCATAACTTGCAGAAATTGCACAAAGCATGAAAGTGCTGAAAGCTGCAGAAAATCAGGAAAAAGATGGAATAATATTAAAGAACATGAAAACCAACTAGAAATGCAGCAATGGCTGCGCCATTGCGATTGACTGCGGAACTGCGGGAATCGAATGCAGAAATTGCATAAATCTGCATAAATTGGTTAATTTGCATAATCTAATGTTCATACACTGGTGAAATTGCATAAACTGGTAAAATTGCAGAAAACTGTAAAATGCATAAATTGGTTAATTTGCATAATCTAATTTGCATAAACCGGTAAAATGCATGAACAGTTTAATTGCACAAACTGTTATGTTGCATAAACTGGTTAAATTGCAAAAAAACGGTAAAATGCATTAATTGGTTAATTTGCATAAATTATATAAACTGCATTGACTGTTTAAATTTCATAAATCCTAAATGGCATAAATTGTTATGTTGCATAAACTGGTTAAAAAGCGTAAACTGGTTAAATTCCATAAAGTGGTTAATTTGCATAAATTGTTTATATTGCATAAACTTTTTAAATTCCATAAACTGGTCAAACTGTTGAAATCGCCTAAATGCTGAAATTGCAGAAGCTGCACAAATGGCTGAAACACATGGAGAGCCAGAAATCCTATTACAATGCATTGGCTGGATTCGCCATACACACTAATGGAGCAGAGACCACATACACACCAATGCAAAAATTTCAAATTCCCGTAGAAAAACACTGGAAAACTGCAGAAGGCCAATTTTTTCTCAAAACCCACAAGTTGCGGAAGCTGAACATGCACAAATTGCAGAAATTGCAGAAATTGCGGAAAAAAATGCGGAAAAGCATGAATTTGCGGTAGCCCCATTATGCGTCAATGGGAAAAATGTTCGGTATTTCGTCCGATTGCGGAAAAAACCGTAAATCGCAGAAGTCCGAAAAGTAATAGCAGGATTCTCCTCAACATGCGGAACGTTTTGATGCATAACTTGCAGAAATTGCACAAAGCATGAAAGTGCTGAAAGGTGCAGAAAATCAGGAAAAATGTGCGGGAATAATAACTAGAAATGCTGCAATGGCTGAAGCCATTGCGATTGACTGCGGAACTGCGGGAATCGAATGCAGAAATTGCAGAAATTGCATAAATTGGTTAATTTGCATAATCTAATGTTCATAAACTGGTGAAATTGCATAAAATGGTAAAATGCATAAACTGGATAAATTGCATAAACTGGTTAAATTGCAGAAAAACTGTAAAATGCATAAATTGGTTAATTTGCATAATCTAATTTGCATAAATCGGTAAAATGCATAAACTTTCATGTTGCATGAACTTAAGATTGCATAAACTGGTTAAATTGCAAAAAACTGTAAAATTCATAAATTGGTTAATTTGCATAATCTAATTTGCATAAACCGGTAAAATGCATGAACAGTTTAAATGGCACAAACTGTTATGTTGCATAAACTGGTTAAATTGCAAAAAAAACTGTAAAATGCATTAATTGGTTAATTTGCATAAATTATATAAACTGCCTTAACTGTTTAAATTTCATAAATCCTAAATGGCATAAATTGTTATGTTGCATAAACTGGTTAAAATGCGTAAACTGGTTAAATTCCATAAAGTGGTTAATTTGCATAAATTGTTTATATTGCATAAACTTTTTAAATTCCATAAACTGGTCAAACTGTAGAAATCGCCTAAATGCTGAAATAGCAGAAGCTGCACAAATGGCTGAAACACATGGAGAGCCAGAAATCCTATTAAAATGCATTGGCTGGATTCGCCATACACACTAATGGGGCAGAGACCACATACACACCAATGCAAAAATTTCAAATTCCCGTAGAAAAAAAGTGGAAAACTGCAGAAGGCCAATTTTTCTCAAAACCCACAAGTTGCGGAAGCTGAACATGCACAAATTGCAGAAATTGCAGAAATTGCGGAAAAAAATGCGGAAAAGCATGAATTTGCGGTAGCCCCATTATGCGTCAATGGGAAAAATGTTCGGTATTTCGTCCGATTGCGGAAAAACCGTAAATCGCAGAAGTCCGAAAAGTAATAGCAGGATTCTCCTCAACATGCGGAACGTTTTGATGCATAACTTGCAGAAATTGCACAAAGCATGAAAGTGCTGAAAGGTGCAGAAAATCAGGAAAAATGTGCGGGAATAATAATAATAATAATAATAATAAGAAACGAAAACCAATAATTGACTGCGGAAAATTCCGCAGTCAATCAATAACTAGAAATGCAGCAATGGCTGCGCCATTGCGATTGACTGCGGAACTGCGGGAATCGAATGCAGAAATTGCATAAATTTGCATAAATTGGTTAATTTGCATAATCTAATGTTCATAAACTGGTGAAATTGCATAAACTGGTAAAATTGCAGAAAAACTGTAAAATGCATAAATTGGTTAATTTGCATAATCTAATTTGCATAAACCGGTAAAATGCATGAACAGTTTAAATTGCACAAACTGTTATGTTGCATAAACTGGTTAAATTGCAAAAAAACGGTCAAATGCATTAATTGGTTAATTTGCATAAATTATATAAACTGCATTAACTGTTTAAATTTCATAAATCCTAAATGGCATAAATTGTTATGTTGCATAAACTGGTTAAAATGCGTAAACTGGTTAAAATGCGTAAACTGGTTAAATTCCATAAAGTGGTTAATTTGCATAAATTGTTTATATTGCATAAACTTTTTAAATTCCATAAACTGGTCAAACTGTTGAAATCGCCTAAATGCTGAAGATGCAGAAGCTGCACAAATGGCTGAAACACATGGAGAGCCAGAAATCCTATTAAAATACATTGGCTGGATTCGCCATACACACTAATGGAGCAGAGACCACATACACACCAATGCAAAAAGTTCAAATTCCTGTAGAAAAAAACTGGAAAACTGCAGAAGGCCAATTTTTTCTCAAATCCCACAAGTTGCGGAAGCTGAACATGCACAAGTTGCAGAAATTGCAGAAATTGCGGAAAAAAATGCGGAAAAGCATGAATTTGCGGGAGCCCCATTATGCGTCAATGGGAAAAATGTGCGGTATTTCGTCCGATTGCGGAAAAACCGTAAATCGCAGAAGTCCCAAAAGTAATAGCAGGATTCTCCTCAACATGCGGAACGTTTTGATGCATAACTTGCAGAAATTGCACAAAGCATGAAAGTGCTGAAAGGTGCAGAAATCAGGAAAAATGTGCCGGAATAATAACTAGAAATGCAGCAATGGCTGCGCCATTGCGATTGACTGCGGAACTGCGGGAATCGAATGCAGAAATTGCATAAATTTGCATAAATTGGTTAATTTGCATAATCTAATGTTCATAAACTGGTGAAATAGCATAAACTGGTAAAATTGCAGAAAAACTGTAAAATGCATAAATTGGTTAATTTGCATAATCTAATTTGCATAAACCGGTAAAATGCATGAACAGTTTAAATTGCACAAACTGTTATGTTGCATAAACTGGTTAAATTGCAAAAAAAACGGTAAAATGCATTAATTGGTTAATTTGCATAAATTATATAAACTGCATTAACTGTTTAAATTTCATAAATCCTAAATGGCATGAATTGTTATGTTGCATAAACTGGTTAAAATGCGTAAACTGGTTAAATTCCATAAAGTGGTTAATTTGCATAAATTGTTTATATTGCATAAACTTTTAAATTCCATAAACTGGTCAAACTGTTGAAATCGCCTAAATGCTGAAATTGCAGAAGCTGCACAAATGGCTGAAACACTTGGAGTGCCAGAAATCCTATTAAATGCATTGGCTGGATTCGCCATACACACTAATGGGGCAGAGACCACATACACACCAATGCAAAAATTTCAAATTCCCGTAGAAAAACACTGGAAAACTGCAGAAGGCCAATTTTTTCTCAAACCCACAAGTTGCGGAAGCTGAACATGCACAAATTGCAGAAATTGCAGAAATTGCGGAAAAAAATGCGGAAAAGCATGAATTTGCGGTAGCCCCATTATGCGTCAATGGGAAAAATGTTCGGTATTTCGTCCGATTGCGGAAAAACCGTAAATCGCAGAAGTCCGAAAAGTAATAGCAGGATTCTCCTCAACATGCGGAACGTTTTGATGCATAACTTGCAGAAATTGCACAAAGCATGAAAGTGCTGAAAGGTGCAGAAAATCAGGAAAAATGTGCGGGAATAATAATAATAATAATAAAGAAACGAAAACCAATAATTGACTGCGGAAAATTCCGCAGTCAATCAACTAGAAATGCAGCAATGGCTGCGCCATTGCGATTGACTGCGGAACTGCGGGAATCGAATGCAGAAATTGCATAAATTGCATAAATTGGTTAATTGCATAATCTAATGTTCATAAACTGGTGAAATTGCATAAACTGGTTAAATTGCAGAAAAACTGTAAAGTGCATAAATTGGTTAATTTGCATAATCTAATTTGCATAAACCGGTAAAATGCATGAACAGTTTAAATTGCACAAACTGTTATGTTGCATAAACTGGTTAAATTGCAAAAAAAACGGTAAAATGCATTAATTGGTTAATTTGCATAAATTATATAAACTGCATTAACTGTTTAAATTTCATAAATCCTAAGTGGCATAAATTGTTATGTTGCATAAACTGGTTAAAATGCGTAAACTGGTTAAAATGCGTAAACTGGTTAAATTCCATAAAGTGGTTAATTTGCATAAATTGTTTATATTGCATAAACTTCTTAAATTCCATAAACTGGTCAAACTGTTGAAATCGTCTAAATGCTGAAATTGCAGAAGCTGCACAAATGGCTGAAACACTTGGAGAGCCAGAAATCCCATTGGCTGGATTCGCCATACACACTAATGGAGCAGAGACCACATACACACCAATGCAAAAATTTCAAATTCCTGTAGAAAAAAACTGGAAAACTGCAGAAGGCCAATTTTTTCTCAAAACCCACAAGTTGCGGAAGCTGAACATGTACAAAGTTCAGAAATTGCAGAAATTGCGGAAAAAAATGCGGAAAAGCATGAATTTGTGGGAGCCCCATTATGCGTCAATGGGAAAAATGTGCGGTATTTCGTCCGATTGCGGAAAAACCGTAAATTGCAGAAGTCCGAAAAGTAATAGCAGGATTCTCCTCAACATGCGGAACATTTTGATGCATAATTTGCAGAAATTGCACAAAGCATGAAAGTGCTGAAAGGTGCAGAAAATCAGGAAAAATGTGCGGGAATAATAATAATAATAATAATAATAAAGAAACGGAAACCAATAATTGACTGCGGAAAATTCCGCAGTCAATCAATAATAATAAAGAAACGCAAACCAATAATTGACTGCGGAAAATTCCGCAGTCAATCAATAATAAAGAAACGAAAACCAATAATTGACTGCGGAAGATTCCGCAGTCAATCAATGATTGACTGCGGAAGATTCCGCAGTCAATCAATAATAATAATAATGCATCAGTTTTATATAGCGCTTTTCTGGAAACTCAAAGACGCTTTACATTGCATTATTCATTCACTCCATACTTGGTGGTGGTAAGCTACTATTGTAACCACAGCTGCCCTGGGGTAGACTGACGGAAGTGGGGCAACAAGTCTGCACCATTGGCCCCTCCGACCACCACCAACCATACACTCACTACATTCACACCTATTACAACCTATTTCAATTCATGATCTTTTAATTTTATACTTAAGAAACAGACGTTGGAGTGGGGGCTCTGTTAACACATTAGACGAATGTACCACTTGATTTGTCAGTAACAAAAATAAGAGCAGCTCTACGGCATACAGGGCATTTACTGATTGTTTCTGTTAAATGAAAAAGCTCAGTGTCTAAAAGAATGGCTAACAACCAACTTGCTTGAGGTCAGGCCTCTCAACAGCAACAATCAAGCAACCAAGCAACTGTCAGACAGTCTGTCACCTCTGTCACCTCAACTGAGGTGTGAAAAGGACAAAAAGATGGTGCAAAATAGGCTTCAGTAAAAGCAAGCTGCAGCTTGCTACTTGAGAATTTGTTTATGTTTATGTTTATGTTTAGCTTTTTGGGCGATGCACAATAGATAGGCAACTAGAATCTGATCTCATCTGAAATTAATAACTGTGTTTTAGATAATGGATTTAGGAAAGCAGGTGCTTCGCACATCTATTTCAAAACGGGTGCGTTGGAGAGGTCGTGCGTAATGCTCATATCATGTGAAATTTCTTTTGCAAGATTTACAGTGTGCAGGAGATCATGGATTTATGAAATGTGATCTACATAGATTCACTGTCTTGATTTTGTCACATTAAAATCCATTGATTGGATTGCTGCAAGAACTTTGTGTCAGTGATGACAGTATTTCGAGTCAATTGATATTTGTTTTCCTTTTGATAAATATTGTAGTGTAAGATGCTTGGTTGGTAAGTTTGATTATACCTCGTATATGCCCCAAATACGTTTTCTACAACGTCATTATGGGAAAGGTATTATCTAATAGCTGCAGGAAGGATCAACAACTCTCATTTATTGAGAGTCTGTGCTGACCTGTCTGTATGGATTATATCAATTTAGTTATGGCCTGAAGATAAATGAAGAGCCACTAATGCCGACCTCATGAGACAAGGTTCACTGTGTCACGGGCCAAGAGCTGCAACATGTTCTGGCCAAAAACATAAGCTCCAGTTTGACCCTGGGGACCCCAAAGACTTACATTTAGTATCAGTTACGTTTATCGCCATGCAGCATGAATTAGAATCACATTTTTTAATTTGGGGATGTTTAATTGACAAGACAGTCAATGCTGTGGCAGTAAGAGCATGCGGGCTGGGAGTTTGGGCAATGGGAAAATTAAAATGGAATATCTATTATCAGATTATTTGTTATCTTGTACTATTTATTAATAGATGACAAATAACCCTATCTGCCCGTAACCCTATTATACAGCATTATACACAACCCTATTTTTTTTTTTTTTTTTTTTTTTTTTTTTAATTGGCAATCAAACTGTATAAAAATGTTTGGTGTACCTTGCAAAGTATACCCTTAAATGATTAACATTTTATAGCCTATTTATTTGTTCAAAGTTTAAGAAATTAGATATTTTTAGATGTCGTTGTTACTTGACTGTACTTGGGTGTTTTTCAAATGACACTTGTAACTTTACTTGTGCTGTGCCTTTTGTGTTTTGGTGGTGAATAGGCCTGTGAAGCATTTGTTTTAGTGTTAGTTTTTTTTTCTTGGTTTGTTTTTGTTTGTTTGTTTTAGAGTAGAACAATACATTTCTGTTCCATTACAAATTGCAGACAGTCATTTTCATCCTCACCACCTCACAGTTTGCCTTGGTAACAACCTAAAAGACTTTCTCCTCCCTTCTGCAGGCCATACAGTATTTGTTCATAGTGTCTTGGCATTAAAATAAAAACAGTTGTGGACTCGATCTTCAGGTTCAGCTCAGTAAATTGTGCTATTATGTCTGACCATGGATACAAGCTTAAGTAAGACGGGAGCCACTTGTAGCATTTAGACTCTAGCTTTATTGCAGTACATCAGGGAGTGTCCCCTCTTAATGTGTCCCACCAGGTATATAACATCACACAGTGGTTCCTATATACACACCCACAGTACATCTCCCCCTTTTAGCTTAGTGTCCATATTTGCTTTTTTTCTTTCTTCACAGAGCATCTTACTTTTAAACTGTTTCAGCTTCTGGATTACTTAATAATAAACATATTGAACAGTTGTACTGTAATCAACTTTTTAAGTGCATTTACAATAGCATTCCTCTTCCTTCTCTTTTTTTTTTTTTTTTTTTTTGATGAACCTACTTTGTTAATAATACAGTGTAACCCTCTGTATTCAACCTTTTAACAAACATGACACTGAAACAGTCTAGGGGTCAGGATCGTCAACCTGGGTCCCCGAAGCTGTGCAGGAATTATTCTGCCCTGTAGGTCACAGCTTCCTACTCTAGGAGTGGTGATCATATGTTAAGTCTCTGCGGGGTGCGAACCACCGTCCCGATCTGGTGACTGTGGCGCCCTCAGGAATCACTCTGATGTGAGATCTGTTTCTCCTGAGACGTCCCCGTCGGCAGGTCGATGTTGTAGGACCGTGGGGTGATGGCTGGGCCGCTGATAATCCCCGCGTTGTTGGAGTTCTTCACCCAGACCCTCTGTCCTGGTCTGAGCTCTTGTTTCGTCTGAGTTTTGTGCCTCTTGTTGAACCAGGCAGCTTGTTTTTGTTTCAGGTCCTGGTCTTTTTGTCGGAACAATACAAGGTTCGGCCATCTTGGTTGAAATCATAGTCCCTTGCGAAGGCTGCAAACTCAGCTGCTGAAAACTGGGGGCCATTATCTGTGACGAGGATTTCCGGGACCCCATACCTTGCAAAAATGGCCTTCAACTTGTTGATCACTGGGACGGCAGTAGTAGAGGTAAGGTTTGAAACTTCAATATACCGGGAAAAGTAATCCACCACCACCAGGTACATGGCACGATTCCACTGGAAGAGATCTGCTGCAACACGCTGCCATGGCCTAGTAGGGAGTTGTGTCGTCATAAGAGGCTCCGGTGCATTGTGAACCTCCTTTGCGCACGTTGAGCAGTTTTCAACTTTGAGTTTGATTTGTTTGGTCAAACCAGGCCACCATATGGACTGTTGTGCTCTGGCAATGCATTTTGTCATGCCCTGGTGACCTTCATGTACCATATTGAGCATTTCCTCCTGCATGTGGGCTGGGATGACAAGTCTCTCACTTTTCATTAATAGTCCGTCTACCACAAGCAGGTCTTGGTGGTACTGCCAATATACTTGAAGTTCCGGTGGGAGAGCTTTCCTGCTGGTAGGCCACCCTGTTTGTACCAAATCTTTCAGTTTTATACACGTACTGTCCATTTCCTGTGCCTGTCTGATTTGTCCAAGTTTGCTTTCAGATGCTGGTAGCTGGTGCAAAATCTGGTTAATGGACACGGACACATCATCTTCCAGCTGCTTGTCCTGCATTGTGAGAGCCGCTTGGATTGGCGCTCTGGACAGTGCATCCGCAGTGATTAAGTTCTTTCCTGGGACATGTTCTATTTTGTACGTGAAGCGAAGCAGTCGTAATCTAAACCTTAGAATACGAGGTGGCAAATCATCGAGAGCTCTGCTGCCTAGTAGAGAAATGAGAGGCTTATGATCTGTTTGGATCAAAAAGTCCATTCCTACAAGGTACGTCTGAAACCGTTCACATGCCCAGGTCAGAGCGAGTGCCTCTTTTTCGATTTGGGCATATCTGCGCTCTGCGTTTGTCATGCTGCGTGAAATGAAAGCCACCGGACGCCATTCGCCTGTTGGTTGCTTTTGCGACAGGACCCCTCCCAATCCAAAGGAGGAAGCGTCCGCTGCAACTTTTGTCTCTCTGTTCAGACAGTACTGGGCGAGGACTGTGGGTGAGCTCAGTTCCTTTCGTAGCTCATCAAAGGCACGCTGCTGTGCTGTCCCCCATTCCCAGGTAGTGTCCGCTTTGAGGAGCTCTCTTAGTGGCTGTGTGAGTTCAGCTATTCGTGGGGAAACTTTCCAACATAGTTCACCATGCCCACAAACCTTTTCACGTCTGCAGCATCTTTAGGTGTAGGCATCTCCGTGATCGCTTTGATTTTGCCTGGGTCTGCTTCAATGCCCTGTGACGTGACAATGTGACCCAGAAACATGACCTTTTCCACAGCAAACTGACACTTGTCGTTGTTGAGAGTCAGCCCCTCCTGCTGGAGCCGCTCCAACACCCTGTGCAGTCTTTGGTCATGCTGTTCTCGAGTGGACCCAAAACCAGAATGTCGTCTGCGTGGCACACAGTTCCCTCAAGTCCTGACAGCATTTGGGTTAGTCTCTTTTGGAAGTGTTCAGGTGCGGACGAGATTCCGAACGGCAACCTTTTGTAGCAGTATCTTCCAAACGGGGTGATAAATGTGGTCAGAGGACTGACTCTGGATGTAGAGGTACCTGCCAAAATCCAGCTGTAGCATCCAGTTTTGTGAAGACTGTTGCATCTGCAAATTTAGCCAAAGTTTCATCCACAGCAGGCAGTATGTGGCGCTCTCTACAAACATACTCATTTAGGTGAGTCATGTCAGAGCAGATTCTGACCTTTTCATTGGGCTTAGGGCCACCACCATTCCAGCACACCACTCTGTTGGTTCCTCAATAGCCTCAATTACCCCCATCTTCTCCATCCTTTCGAGCTCTACCTTCACTTTGTCATACAAAGGCAGTGGGACTCGTCTTGGCAGTGACAATGCATAGGGTTTGGCACCTTCTTTCAGTTTCACTTTGTACGCCCCCTTTAAAAGGCCCAGCCCTGTGAAGACTTTGGGGTACAGCTTTTTGATGTCAGCCTCAAACTCTGTAACACTGTCGACGGGGTGCAGCAGGCCTAAAGCTGAAATAGCCGGGAAGCCTAGCAAAGGAGTAGCCAGTCTCTGTATGACATACACTGGCTGCGTTGTCGTTTTGTCCTTAATAATAATAATAATAATGCATCGGTTTTATATAGCGCTTTTCTGGACACTCAAAGACGCTTTACATTGCACTATTCATTCATTCCATACTTGATGGTGGTAAGCTACTATTGTAGCCACAGCTGCCCTGGGGTAGACTGACAGAAGCGAGGCTACCAGTTTGCGCCATCGGCCCCTCCGACCACCACCAACCACTCACTCACTCACTACATTCGCTAGGCTTCCTGGTGTTACCAAACGGTCTCCCATCCAAGTACTAACCAGGCCCTTCCCTGCTTAGCTTCCAAGATCTGACGGAATTGGGCATAGCAAAGGCGGTATGTCCTTGTATTTCATGACAGCATTAAACTGACCTCTTACTTTCAGGGCTTCACCACTGGGACCACACAGGGGTTTCTCTGCTCTGGTGAGTGGGCCGTGCAGGTCTTTTGAGTAGGTGGCAGCCGGTATCACGGTCACGTCAGCTCCAGTATCCAGTTTAAAAGTCATATTTTTGCCATTTACATCCAGTGTTTTTTTCCAGTTGTTGGGCTGTGCCCCTGCCGACACTGCTCCTAAAAACAGTGTGTTGTCCTCATCCTCCAGGACCACTCCAACTCTGCCTGATCTGCACACAGCTGCAAATGTCCCTTTTTTCGACATTTTCTGCACTCTGCGTCTCGTGCAGCACAGATGTTTTTGGAATGTGCAGGTGATTTACCACAGCGCCCACAGTATTTGTATCCTTTTTGATTTTCATTTTGACTCTTTGTTTCAAGTAGTTTTCGTGCTTGGTTTTCTTTGAAAGTCTTTTCTTAAACTTCAATAAATCCACGTTCGCTTCTTTCATGTCCCTGACATTTGTCTCTCTCACAACTGGTTGTTGTTTCTTTATCTCTTCATGCTGTCTTATTTGTTGCACTGCCTTTTCCAGTGTTAATCCACTATCCATCTGCAGCTTCTCTGACAGGCCCTGGTGTTGTATGCCCACCACTAGCCTATCTCTTATCATTTCGTCCTGCAGTGGTCCATACTGGCAGTTTTCTGCTAACTTATAGACTGCCGTGATGAAGGATTCAGCTGATTCCCCGGGTTCTTGGCATCGCTTGTTAAAACGTGCTCTCTCGTATATTACATTGTGTTTGCCAATAAAGTGCTTGTCGAAGGCTCCTTTTACACTCTCGTACTTCTTAAGCTCATCCTGACTCAACCCCAGCGTACTCAAAATATCATCTGCTTTATCGCCCATGGTGTACACGAGAGAGTTTACTTGATAGCTTTCATCCTTGCCATCCAGTCCCGCTGCCACACGAAACCTTTCGAAACGGCGAATCCAGTTGGGCCATGCAGAGTAGTCGCTGAAGTCATAGTTTTCAGGTGGGTTGATTGAAAATAGGGAATCCATCATTCTTGCGCTGTCCTCTGGACGTCTTTTTTTTTTTTTTCGCGCCGTTAGCTTATTTCCCCGAAGGTAGCTTCACTCGCGGCAAAACTGCTACTTTACACTGACGTAGTCTTCCGATCTCTGCCTGAGACGGGCTTCTTCACTTCTGACACCATGTGCTATTATGTCTGACCATGGATACAAGCTTAAGTAAGACGGGAGCCACTTGTAGCATTTAGACTCTAGCTTTATTGCAGTACATCAGGGAGTGTCCCCTCTTAATGTGTCCCACCAGGTATATAACATCACACAGTGGTTCCTATATACACACCCACAGTACATAAATGTTGGCTGAGAGGTTAGTGTTTGGTCTTTAAAGGGACAGTAAGTTATATGGTTGACTGGGCAAGCAATTTGATGATAGGAACTGGGGAGGGAGCTTGATCGTTTACTTTTTACATTTTTTTCTCTGTCTTCTTATTTTCGGAGTGGCTTATAGGAGGGGGTAGAGGGTGTTGTTGTTACTTTGGAAATTTCTCCTCTCCTCAATTGCAGTCTTAGCTGCAGACTACATTTGTTTTTATTTGGTCGGGACCAGTGTTAATTTTGACAACATATTTTAATTTAGTTTTAGTCTAGATTTGGTTGAATAGTTCTCTTCAATCTGAGTCTAGTTTTAGTCGACTAAATTCGCATGTAAATTTAGTCGACTAAATTTAAGACTAATTTAGTCGACTTCGCATTAATAATATTTATTATAATCTTATTTAATCTTTTTCCTCTGCTTCATGGAGCTTCTCCCACATGAAAGCTCAGAGCTGTTCCTTTGGCAGTGAATTTACATGATCTGAGGCTCTTAATTTTAGTCTCTTCTTTTCATTTTATTTAGTCATGTTTTAGTCGACGAAAATATCTGGACATTTCAATAGTTTTAATTTAGTTTTAGTCCAATTTTAGGCAGACTTTTTTTTTTACTTTGACTAAATTATGACGATTGATGATGATGATGATTTTAGTTGACGAAATTGGCACTGGTCGGGACAGTGAAATTCATGAACTCACCACACCAGATTGGGTTTATTAATTTCCATCATTTCCATCCCACATTCACATGCAAGTTTGGGCGTCATAACAGTCTACAAATGGCCACCAGAGGGCAATATTGTATGGGCTGTGTGTCATGGACACACTTTAAAATCATGATTTATGTGGTCTTGTTCGGCTTATTTGTGGCTTCAAAAAATGTACTTTTACGCCGATGATATTTAGTTGTGTCGCTCCTTCAAAAAGATTCCTCTGATCAAAAAACACCTTGTGCTCGGGGCTCGTTTGTCCAGAGACCGGGAATGTATTTGGAGGGTCACTCTCGGCAGCTGACCAAAAATACTACTTTTTGTTGTTTTTTTTAATCACCTGAGAAATATCTCTAAAGTAAGGAGGATATTGTCATCTGATCTTAAAACGATTACACGCTTCAATCTCGACTCGCTTTAATTATTATGTTTTCTCTTGTTTAACCCTTGTGTCATCCCCAGGGCTACTTTGTCGCTTCGCATGTCAAAGTTTTATCAAATGGTCTGAATTTTCGGATTACATTAACATCCATGACTTTTATCAGGAAGAATTGTGATTAAGTGATTACAATGTTATGAGAAAGAGTTACACTCGTGGTCCCTTGGGGTCATTTATGACCCCAATTTGTTTCTCTAATATTTCAGCCATAAAATAGACTTTTTCAATAAATTTGGGTTCTATCTTTAGTGTAACTTCAGACTAATGACCTGATACTAAATGTCTGTGTTTTAAAAAAAAATCTGTTTGCAAATTGCCTGATGAAGGTCTCAGGACCGTTGACCATATCCTAATAAGCTACTTTTTGCAAGGTTGGCAGTGTGCGGGAAGTAATATTTTTTATCAATGTACGCTGGGATTTTCCCTCATCTCCAACGCACCTGCCTCAAGTAATTGATGTGCAAAGTTTTTCTTTTATTTTGTGTAAAAAAAAACAAACACAAAATCCTGAACAAACAACTGTCATAAAATATCAAAAAACGAATCCTGAGGATAACTTGGACTATCTATTTCCAAGTGGAAATAGTCCAAATTTAATATTGAAACCAATATTATGTATCCATCCCAGAGGACCACCTTGGCATGTACATTCACCAGATTTTGAATTCACATATTTTTTTTACAATAGTTATAGAGCCAAAAGCCTGAAAACAGCAGCAGCTCTCCATTCATTTCAATGGCAGTGTCCTCCATGTCTGTGAATGCAGCTATATTTTGTCTTCAGCCTGTCATACCAACTTCATTTTAACTCCATAACTTTTTTAGATATACAGTACACTCCACAGGGCCTCCTCTACATGCACATTAAATTTTGAATTCACTAATTTTTTCATAGTTTTAGGACCCAAAAAACCGTGCTATCACCCTGTTTGAAATATAGCCAAACTGTGATTCTCATTCACCAATTTCATCTTATTTCAGAAAAGTCCTGTTTTCATTCTTAAATCATGAACTTTTATCAAATTATTGAATGTTCAGTTCAGTTTTGTGAGGATTGTAACGAAATCTGAACAAGCTCCTGACTCATGCTTTGCTTACACGCTACAGAACAAGAAGACCATGTCAGTGAGAATAGCTGATAAAAAACGGTCAACACCATAATCATTCTGAACATAACGCGAAGTACAGATAAAGTACAAACACAATAGACACAAACAACTGACTCACAGGTAGGCAGTCACCCTCTCTGCGTAGAGAAGTGCAAGACTAGGATAAAAGGGAACTATCGACGGAGGTCTGGACTTCACTTCTTCTCTTTCTCTGAAGTCACCAGCTGGTTATACTGCTTTGTAACTAGGAACAACGGCAATAAAAGCCTTTTCTTTGAGACAACTTCCATCTCCAGTGTATGCTTTGGCCATATCCAAATAACTGTTCTCGCGTGATACAAAAGAACCAAGTCCTAACAGTTTGACAGTGAAATTAAACTACAAAAGAGCAGAACTTGTTTGGAAAATCAAAACTGTAAAAGTTACACAAACAACTGACATTCTATAAACACAATCTTTTTTGATCATAATCTCTTCCAAAACGACTCAAAGCACTGATATGCATCCCATTTTATGATCTGTGATCAAAGTTTTGAGTGTTCACAGCCTTTTGCCTCTGCACGTGAACAGTAGAGCAGCTCATGTTTTGTTCATGTGACATCTATAAACACTCAAACTAAACTGTACTAAATACAGCGTCAGCACCAACACAGGAACAAAATATCACAGTGAACATGTTCCTGGACCTTCAGAACAAATAAAACACAATTCAAACACAGCTACATCATCAAAAACAGACGTTCCTCCGTCACAGCTCAGTTTGAAAAACAAAGGTCCAAATGAAGAATCTCTCAGGTCAGTCTCGGCCGACAGTCCACATCTGCATCAGCCGCTCTTATAAACATTTATTTATATTACGTTTTATATTTTCTGTTATTTTTGTGAATATTCATAATGATTTCATGATGTTTTTTGTTGAATTTGACAATATTTCCACATTCTGAAGCTGTATTGGACACAGTAAGTCCGAGTCTGTACAGGTTTAGATGAACATAACACATGCGGTTCACCTGCAGAGACAAAAGGCTGTGAAAACTCAAAACATGGATCACAGATCAAAAACTCTGGTGCTTTGAGTAGTTTTGGAAGTGATTATGATACAATCTGGTGAATGTGCATGTCAAGGAGGTCCTCTGGGATGGATACATAATAATGGTTTCATATCTGAAGCACAAATGAAGTCGGTACAAAAGTCAAAGACAGAAAAACATGCAGGATCGGCTCATGTCCATTGAAATGAATCATAAATGACCCCAAAGACCACGAGTGTAACTATTTGCTCTCATTCAAAAATAAAACATTTTCAAAAACAGCACCTGCTCTACCTTTGAGCCTCTACCAGTGCCCAATTCACCAAATACTTTGAATAATATCCACTTCAGGAATTTCAGTGTTATAGGGCAATTTTTGGTTCACCGACCCAAAAAATAATAAAAACTGGTCAATTTAGTATCAGTGCATTTTTATGAAGTCAGACTAAAGATAGAACCCACATTTATATCAAAATGTTATATTATGAGTGAAATATTAAAGAAACAAAATTGGGTCATAAATGACCCCAAGTGTAACTATTTGTTCTCATTCAAACGTATGAGAAAAATTGAAAAGTTGAACTAACACAAAATGTTCCACTTGGAAACTGACCAGATAGTCCAAGTTATCCTCAGAACTCGTTTTTTGATATTTTATGACAGTTGTTTGTTCAGGATTTGTTTTTGTTTTTTTACATGAATAAGGCTTAACAGAAGGAAAAAAAACACAAACATTTAGTATCAGGCCATTAGTCTGAAGTTACACTAAAGATAGAACCCACATTTATTGAAAAATTCTATTTTATGATTGAAATATTAGAGAAACAAATTGGGACCAGTGTAACTCTGCAGAATGGGGCACACAAGGGTTAAATAAGACGACTCTAAACAGACTTTAGTTTGTAAAATTCTTCCGCCAGACTTTTGACATGTTTCACCCGCTTTTCTGGGTGAAACATGTGAAAAGTCTCCACTCTATTCAAATTTCGTGTGTAATTTATTTTATTTCATATTTTTTTACTCTACCTGTTGTTTTGTACAGCACTTTGTGATTTGTATCTGTGAAAAGCACTTTAAACACACACAAACACGGTTCATTTGTAGAGGTGCAAGTGCAAAACTCATAGTAATACTTACTCATACGCACAAAACAGACCTACAGACCGAGACAGCTGTTATTGTTTATTTGTTGTACTTATAGAAACATTTAAATAAAAACAAAGACCGCAATTACCATCATTTGTCATATACACAGAGACAATACAGGTGCTACAGGTGTTGTAGCGCCATCTGGTGGAGCCTGTCTCTCTGTGCGGTTGTGTTGTACAGTAGGTGGTCTGCGGGCCCTCCTGTTGACTACAAGAGGGGCCCACTTGTCTGTGTCTCCACTTGGGTGTGAGTGACCTCTTTCACCCGTGAGGTTCACACCGGGGGCTGCACTGCTTTTCATCTCACAGCACTTTCAGCCGAGTGTCACCCTCAGGTCCGCTTCCCAACACACGCACGGTTTCTGTCAGCTGGACAATGATTATGAGTCATAACATGTGTAAAATGTAAAAAGGGAAGCTTTTAATTAAGCTATTAATTCATAAACATTTGACTGTTCATTACCATTTAGTGTTGACTATTTTTGGGTCTTAGGCAGGTTCTGCACACCCTGAAAAGTGTCCAGTCCAGCTGTTCAGAGACTTTCTGGGTCTGAACGACAAACTCTGAGTCAGAGGGGTGCACGTCGGTGACACCACTTGTGTTTAAAGCAAACATTTACTTTGGCACTTTGTTATGTTTCCTGTATGCTTAAATAGTGCAGATGCACCAATCACCCATGCTACAAGAAAGGGCTTGTCTTTTCATCAATGTAAATAATCCCACGACAGTGAACTGGGCTTCAGCTAATGCTTATTTTGGGTTTAGGCACATCTGGATTGTGTTATGTTTAAAGCACTTAAATCATCACACAAACACACATACACACACACACGTTCTTCCACTTTTTTCTGTCTCAAACAAAAGCTGCCCCTAGAGCAACTTAAAATCCTATGGAAGGGTCGTTGTATGGGCCAGATGGTGACAGACATCGCATGAGTTAGGGCATATAAAACATTGTGCAGGTGCGATTCGTAGAAAACTCTAGTCAGGTGTGCCCATTCACATTTTTTCTAAATGTGCCAAATATGTTCTGAGGGCTTTCCCCAGCGTCATATTTTTTGCCTGCTTGTGGCACGTAGGACCCCTGAAAGTCTATTCACTGTCGCTGGGTAATTCTTCAACACCCACCTGAGTAATCATTTTCAACCCTTTGATCAGCATTATCCCTGACTTTAGTCCAATTAAAGAAGAAGATACAGCACTCACAAAAGACGATAACGCCACCTACTCTCACTGGCTTAGCCACCCCTCTTCTTCACTATCTGTCCTCTTTTATTTCCTTGTCAACACGCAGGGGACGAACAATGCAGCGCGGGTGGACAGGGTGGAGGCTCTTGACAGGACGGGTAACACGATGACACTCCAAAGACTTAGGTGAGTAAAAGATCCCCCCACCCCCCTTACACAAACGGGACATGTGTCACAGTCCAGCCGTGTGGCTCCAGTCCTTTTTTGTGGTACACTCTTGCGCCCCACGGCCATCAGTGATAAAGCTCCCCCTTCCCATCTGCTATTTTCTTCTTCTTTTCTGAGCCGGCCGCCCTCTTTGTCAGATATGCCGATCACATTTCAAGTTCTGAGTTTGACACCTCTCTGTTTTAGAGGTAGTGAAGTGCCACTGTTCTAAAAATGAAAGAAAAAAAGCTTGGAGAAATATGATAGTTGTGTCTTTGTCAGCTTTGCCCCCTGTGCCCTCAGTCTGACTACCTTTTAAGAACTTCCAAAGAATCCAAGATGCATGCTAAGAGCTAGATAACTGATCTATTGACTGACTCGTTACACGACACAAAGGCATCAACTTAAGGGAATGTTCTATTTGTACACAGTATTGAAACGAATTCAAAAGAACAAGAAAAAGAAATCATAATTAAAGCTCAGAGTTCAGATAAAGTGCTTTCAGTTGTCATTTTCAAAACTAAATAGAACCGTGGAAACGAATGAGAGCTGAGGCAATGAGAGACATTGAGCCCTCCCCTGACATTCCCAGGCAATTTTTTTATCAAACAAATACAATCTACTACTACTACTATCTTCTTTTATTTAAGTGATGTTACTCTTTTGCATTTGATCTTTTGCTGATCTACGGCGATGATCAGGCCTAACGCTTTGTGGGTCAAATAAAAACAAGCCGTTTGTGTTTGGTGGCCTCTCTCTGCAGAAAACAAACTCATCAATACTGGAGGTGATCATTTACGTACAGAATTGAATTGTGAATATTTGAAAGACTGGATTTTGAGTCACACATTTCATGCTGTTGTAAACATTCAAATTGTTCACACCACAGGACCACTGGCTCATGTATCAGCCAGGCTGTCTCCTTTGAGCCATATATCTCGATCTGTCATATCTTCTCCAAAGTGTTCTCAGCTGTTTCGGTGTGTCAGTGCCATTGCCTGTGATTCCCCAAACAACCTCGCTCCTGTCATTTGTGAGCATCATGGGCCGACACAGCATCCAAACCTGCAAAAGGATTTCCTGTCCGAAGGTCAAACAGGATTTTAGATTCCCTGTTTGGGCAACGCATTCTTCCACCTCTCTGTTTTTGGGTTAAAGGATCTGGGAGCTACTTTGAAGGATGTTGGATGATCTTTTACTGGTGTTTAATGGGTGTGGTGTGTTTAATCAAAAGTGTAAATATGGATTTACAAATAAAGTGTCTCAGAGCATATCTCTTTTCTTACACAGTATAGTTCTTGAGAGTAATAACATAATTATCAATCACTCAATAATTATTAATCATTGGTTATCTTACGCAGCCTCATTGTTTCCAAATATTGAGGAGGTGTTTCTATGGACTACAATAACAAAAATGTTGTTGTTTCACTTAAAGTGCATAAGACAGGTTCTAATGATTTTGAAAATATGACTTATTTAGATAACATCTTTTGTAAGTCATAATTCTAATTTTATTTCAGTTAAGCAGCAAATGAATGAAGAAATACGTGTGGTAAGTGTGACATCACACACACAATAATAAGCTACTGTACTTCCAGGTCCAAACTGTGGAGAGTTCCAAAGAAAAACACAGCAAAAACCGCAACTTTATCTCAATCACCTGCTGAAATAACAGCAGATAAAAGGCCAGAAACTAGTTTACACCTAATTAGAGTAATATATTTTTCATTCATTTTTCATTTATTTATTCATTCCGGGCAGACAATGGCAACAACAAAAAACAAAACATACAGCATACAAATAAAACGATCCATTTCCACCCGAAAGGGAGTGGGAAGAAGATAACTTATTAAATCCCACCCCCAATTCCCCATTCAGGGCTCACCACATTCAACTTCACACCATTTCTCCAGACAAACTGAAGTTTTTTATATTTAAAATAAGCCTTCATTGTGTATGTAAAAAATAATTTGATAATGTCAGAAAAGACTTACTAAAGAAAATCCAGAGTAAATGTGATATTTTTTTGCGATCAGATGTTTAAAAAGAGCATTATAGTTGGCTCTACAGCAGGTTAAAATCAGCAAAATTCCAGTGAATAGGGCTAAAGGGCTAAACTAAAGTTATGTTGGACCCTGAAGTAGAGTGATGACATCATCATTATCAAACAAGGAAGAAAAGTTATTCTTGATTTCAATTTCTAAGCCACTGACAGGAAGATCATAGATAGATTGACTGAAGTTCCATAGCAGTTTGACTCACTCATTTCCCATAGATACAGACAGCCCCTCTGGAGTCGCCCATACTGTATATGGTCATGTTTTAAAGCAGTTGAGGGGGAAAACAAACAGGAGAAAAACATAAACTTTTTCCAATTATTCAAACAAATGCAGAATTATGAATATAGTTTTCTACTTAATAAAAATACAGTGCCTTGCAAAAGTACTAATACACCTTGAACTTTTGCACGTTTTGTCATGTTTACAACCATAAACGTAAAGATTTTATTTTGAATTTTTTACTGAAAGTTCACACACAAGTAACAGACAACTGTGAAGTGAAAGCAAAATGATACATGATTCTGTTATTTTTTTAAATAGAAAAGTGAAAAGTGGGCTTGCATAAGTATTCATACAGCATTTTCTGAGTGCATTAAATTGCCTTTATAACATTCCTAATGACGGCATAATGTTCACACCTTGCCCTAACCATTAAATAGAGGCCACCTGTGTGTAATCTACTCTCAGTATAATTCCAGCTGTTCTGTGAGGGCCTCAGAGCTATGGTCAGAGTGTATTGGTCACTAAACAACATCATGAAGGCCAAGGAGCACACCAGAGAGGTCAGGGATAAAGCTGTGGAGAAGTTTAAAGCAGCGTTAAGTTATACAAAGATTTCTCAAGATTTGAACATTTCACGGAGCACTGTTCAATCCATCATTCAGAAATGGAAAGAGTATAGCACCATCCAAATTTGGATGGTGCATCCCTTTTATCTACAAATATGGCCGATAGTCTTAGTCGCGGCCCAAATTGACGGTCCAGATATGAGCCCCAGGCGCAGAGCAGTCGTGTAGAACACTCCTCTGTAACCACCGACCCTGCTCCCGGATTGTCACAAATCAAGTGTGTAGATTCTCCAGAACAAATAAAGACTGTGTCTGTCCCCCGTAAACCAAAAACTAAAATATCAAAGCTTACATAATAAACGCTGGTGTGCGACCAAATAACTTAACACAAATACCAGAACAAATAAAGACCGTGTCAGTCCCCCGTATACCAAGCACTAAAACATTAAAAGCTCACATAACAAACGCTGGCGTGCGACCAAATAACTTAATACAAATACCCAAGAGTAAACTTAACATTAAACAAAACAATAAACAAAGTGCTAAGCACATAACGTGTGGGTTGTTGAATATTAGATCAATCTCATCAAAATCCTTTTTAGTAAATGACTTAATTTGCGATAACAACTTTGACCTTCTCGCCCTGACTGAAACATGGCTTCAGCAGGATGACTATGTTAGGCTTAATGAATCTACCCCTCCCAGTTATGTTAATTTTCAGGCTGCTAGAACCACAGGCCGAGGTGGTGGGGTTGCAGTGATATCACACTCTAATCTTGTTCTAAATCCCAAAAATAACCTAAAGTTTAATTCGTTTGAAAGTCTAACACTGTCTCTTACCTGTCCCAAATGGAAAAATCAAAAAGCTTTACTACTTGCTATTATTTATCGACCTCCTGGACCCTATTCAAACTTCTTAGCAGAGTTCTCTGAGTTTTTAGCTAGTATAGTGTTGGATTGGAATAAAATTATAATAGTAGGTGATTTTAACATTCATGTTGATAATAATAGTGATTGTCTGAGCAAGGCATTTAGTGCCCTACTAGATGGGGTTGGCTTTACACAAAATGTGAATCAACCTACTCACTCTCATAAACACACTCTTGATCTGGTTTTAACTTATGGGATTGAAATTAGCGACCTAAACATTCTCCCTCAGAATCCCGCGCTTTCTGACCATTTTCTAATTACATTCAAGTTCCTAATCGAAGATTATACTAATCCACAGGATAAAATTCAATTAAAACGTACACTATCTGAAAAAGCTGTGTTAAAATTTAAAGAAATGATCCAGCCAGTCTTTAATATCATGTCTATAGAGAATAGCTCGCTTATTGATTTAAATGAAAGTGATCAGTTTGTCGACAGCGTTATGCGCACACTAAAAACAGCCCTTGATGTTGCGGCCCCACTGAAACAGAAAGTTGTTCGGCCTAGGTGCGTCACTCCCTGGTATAATGCAGAAACACGCGCGCTTAAGCAAAAGACTCGCAAATTAGAACGGTTATGGCGCAAGTCTAGCACTGAGCAATCTCTTAGATCTTGGAGAAATAGCCTACTCGCCTATAAGCAAGCCATGAGGAAAGCAAAAACTAATTACTACTCTTCATTAATTGAAGTAAATAAAAATAACCCTAGGTTTCTTTTTAACACGGTAGCCCGGCTAACAAACAGTCACAGTGCAGTAGTGCCTTCCATTCCTGATACCCTTAGCTGCGATGACTTCCTTAAATTCTTTAATGATAAAATCACAACCATTAGAAATAAAATAAATAATAAGCTTCCCTTATCTTATTCTAATCTAAATCCAGCTGTAGAATCGTTGTCTCCTTCAGAAGTCTTAGACAGGTTCATAACTGTAGATGAGGCTGAGGTATTATCAATCATTATGTCTTCAAAACCGTCAACTTGTCTTCTAGATCCAATCCCAATTAAACTCCTCAAAGAAATTACTCCTGAAATCTCAGATACCATATTGAAAATAATTAACTCGTCTTTAGAAAATGGGTATGTGCCAAAGTCCTTTAAATATGCTGTTATCAAACCACTTTTGAAAAAACCCAATCTCAATCCTGATATTTTAGCAAACTATAGGCCCATATCTAATTTGCCTTTCATTTCTAAAGTCCTTGAAAAAGTCGTGGCTAAGCAGCTTTGCAGCCACCTACAGGACAATAGTTTATTTGAAAAATTTCAGTCAGGATACAGAACTTATCATAGCACAGAGACCGCCTTAGTCAAAGTTACCAACGACCTGTTATTAGCAGCTGACGCCGGATTAGCTTCAATCCTAGTTCTGTTAGACCTTAGTGCCGCCTTTGACACAATCGACCACAATATTCTCCTGCAGAGGTTAGAAACTGACGTAGGCATTAGGGGAACAGCCCTCTCTTGGTTTAAATCTTACTTATCTGATAGGCACCAATTTGTTAATGTAAACCAACAGTCCTCACCGTGTTCCAAAGTGTGCTGTGGGGTGCCACAGGGCTCAGTTCTCGGGCCAATTTTATTTATATTATACATGCTTCCATTAGGTAACATAATCCGAAATCACAATATAAATTTCCACTGCTACGCGGACGACACACAGCTGTACTTATCAATGAAACCAGGTCAGACAGATAAATTAGATACGCTTAGTTCCTGCGTAAAAGCCATTAACACCTGGATGACTGTAAATTACCTCCTCCTTAACCCTGATAAAACCGAGGTTATTATATTAGGTCCTCAAAAACTGAGAGAGTCTCTATCTCAGCAGATCATCTCCCTGGATAATGTTAGCGTATCAACGAGCTCTACAGTAAAAAACCTTGGAGTTCTGTTTGACCAAGACCTCTCTTTTAAAACACATATAAACCAGGCTTGTAAAATTGCGTTCTTTCACCTGCGCAACATTGCTAAAATACGAAATATCCTACCTAAGAGTGATGCAGAAAAACTTATCCATGCCTTTGTTTCATCAAGGCTGGACTACTGTAACTCCCTGCTAGCAGCGTGTCCTAAAAGTTCCCTAAAAAGTTTTCAATTAGTTCAAAATGCAGCTGCAAGATTGTTAACGCGTACAAAAAGAAGAGAACACATTACACCTGTGCTAAAGTCTCTCCATTGGCTTCCTGTAGAATTTAGAATCAAATTTAAAATCCTGCTCCTCACATTTAAAGCCATAAAAGGTATGGCTCCGCTTTATCTCCAAGACGCTATCGTTCCATATCAGCCAACCAGAGCACTCCGCTCTCAAAACTCAGGGCTACTAGTGATTCCTCGGGTCTCCAAAATCACTGTAGGAGGAAGAGCCTTTAGCTACCAAGCTCCGGTTTTATGGAATAAACTTCCAGCTCACGTTAAAGAAGCAGACACAGTCCCTACATTTAAGACTAGGCTCAAAACGTACCTCTTTGAATTAGCTTATGATCAGGTCAGTTAGGTAAAGCACTAACCCTCACCCTGAAGTAAAGCTGCCCTAGGAGAAACACTGCTGTGGGAAGTACGGTACACTGAGCGCTATCCTCTTCTTCTTCTTACTGCAAACTTGTCTTATTATGATACAATACTTATCTTATCTGTAGTCTGTTCATTACTATTCACATGGTGTCTCCTGTCCCACTCCCCCTTGGGAGTGTCTGTCTAGATCGAATGGAGGAACCCGGCTGAACGGAGGAACCCGGCTGAACGGAGGGACCCTGCCCACTGGATTGACAACGGGGACTGGATGGTCTCGATCCTGGCCCTTCTGCTGAGGGGATCCCATCGGCCTGGGTCTCTATAGCCTGTCCGTCCATGGGAGTGGATCTTTCCAGCCTGTGGTTCTCCCCGAGGTTTCTCGTTTCTCCCACCGGGTTTTTGAGTTTTTCCTTGCCGTGCTGGAGAGTCTAAGGACAGGGGACACCCGCGCCGCTCGTCGCCAGTGCTGACGCTCATTTGGACATTATGTTTGCCTGGATACTTGATTTAAATGTTGTAATCTGTAAAGCACTTTGTGATGCCTTCGGTATGAAAAGCGCTTTATAAATAAAGTTTGATTGATTGATTGACCACTGCAAACTTACCAAGACATGGGCGTCCACCTAAACTAACAGACCGAACAAGGAGAGCACTGGTCAGAAATACAACCAAGTGCCCTAAGATAACTCTGGAGGAGCTGTGACGTACTGCCGCTGAGCTGGGGGAATCTGTACATGGGACAACTAGAGTCGTACTCTACACAAATCTGGCCTTCATGGACGAGTGGCAAGAAAGCCATTATTGAAAGGAGGCCATAAGAAATCCTGTTTGAGGTTTGCTAGAAGTCATATGGAGGACACAGCTACCATGTGGAAGAAGGTGCTTTGGTCAGATGAGACAAAAATTGAACTTTTTGGCCCAAATGCAAAACGTTATCTATGGCACAAACCTAACACTGCTCATCGTCCTGAGTGCACCATCCCCAGTGTCAAATATGGTGGGGGGAGCATCATGCTATGGGGCTGCTTTTCCTCAGTGGGGACTGGGAAGATTGTAAGAATAGTTGGGAAGATGGATGGAACCAAATACAGAGATATTTTGGAGGAAAACCTGCTGGAGTCAGCAAGAGAATTGAGGCTGGGGCGGTGATTCACCTTCCAGCAGGACAATGACCCTAAACACAAAGCTAAATCTACAATGAAATGGTTTAAAAACAAACATATTAATGTGTTAGAATGGCCCAGTCAAAGTCCTGACCTAAATCCTATTGAAAATCTGTGGAAAGACCTGAAAACTACTGTTCACAAACGCTCTCCTTCTAATTTGACAGAGCCTGAGTTGTTTTGTAAAGAGGAATGGGCTATCAGTCTCTAGATGTGCAAATCTTGTAGAGTCATACCCCAGAAGACTTGCTGCTGTTATTGCAGCAAAAGGGGGTTCCACAAAGTATTAAGTCATGATGTATGAATACTTATGCACGACCGACTTTTCACTTTTCTATTTTAAAAAAAATAACACAATCATGTATCATTTTGCTTTCACTTCACAGTTGTCTGGTACTTGTGTGTGAACTTTCAAGAAAAAAATCAAAATAAAATCTTTACGCTTAGGGTTGTAAACATGACAAAATGTTAAAAGTTGAAATTGTATTAGTACTTTCCAAGGCACTGTACAAAGACATGGGGAAAGTGATAAGCTCATAATTACATAAATATGCTACGTTAGCATGTAGAAAATGGCTAAAAAGAGTGAAAAATGGTGTTTCCCAAGAACTACTTCCTTCCCCCTTGACAAGGCCACGCCCCCTTCTATTATTTGACATTTATTTTATTATACCGTGGCGGCACGGTAGCGCAGTGGTTAGCGCTTGTGCTTCACAGCTAGAAGGTCCCGAGTTCGATTCCCACCTGGACGGGGCCTTTCTGTGTGGAGTTTGGATGTTCTCCCTACGCAGGCCGTAGGTTTCCTCCGGGTACTCCAGTTTCCCCTACCACTAAAAATATGTAGGGGAGAGTGGGGTAAAATTAACCACGCTTATATTTTGAAAATAAAACATTTTTTCTTGAAATGTGAGATTATAGATTTAATCTTTACATGAGTTGAATTTGACAAAAATTTATTTATTTGGCCTGATCCCAAAAACGATTGTCACAAACAAACAAAAACATGCAGGTAAAAAATTGTTCCTGATGTTGGTTGGTCATTAAGTTAAGTATAAAAGCAGATTAATAATTTAGAAAGATTTCTTCTTAAAAAAAACACAACTCTCTTGGTATTCTCAAAGAAGAAATAATGGGGTAAATTGGCCCAAACATGTTGTGGTAAATTGAGCCACCCCTGCTCCATAAGAAACAATGAATAACAAATTACAGAAATGTGTTCTGTACAATTCTATAGTTTTTGCATTGTTTATTTGTGGTTCTGGGTCTAGTAGAGACAAGCATATTCAAATTAGATATTACATTAAATAATTTGGGATTATTTTAGAGACAAAATGTCATCTGCAGAAGGAGCATATGGAAAGAAAAAAGATTTGTTATAATATGTTTTTGGAATACAATTGCTAATGGGAAACACTGAATTGTAAAAAATGAAACTTCATGATGTTTAGTATTAATTGCACCTTTAAATCTGGTGGTTCAATTTACCCCAAGATCTGTTTCAACTTACCCCACTCTGGGGGTAAAATGTTTTTTTTGAAGACCAAATCTTAAAAACCATATACTTCAGATAATTTTTGAAGATGCAAAAGAATAGAAAACATCCCAAAATGTGTATAAATAGTACAATTTTGCATTTATTGTATACTGTTTTTACACAACAACCACCAAAGCAAAAAGTGGCTCATCTTACCCCACTCTCCCCTACAATATGCCAGGATGAATGAGAGTGTGTTTGAGCATGGGGGACGATGGATGGAAATTAGCCCAAGGCTACAATCCGGTGTGGCGTGTTTACATGCATGAGACCCATGTATGTTCATTAACATGCACTTTCCCGACCAAATAAACCAATAAATAAATAATAAATAAAAATGTGAAGAGGAAAAACCTCGTGTTACAGGGGGTCCTCGTTTCCTAGTACAGAAATTGACCTTACAGCAGCAGTCAAATAAAACAGAAAACACATACAGAAAAACAAAACATAAAACAACAATGACGTGATGCTGTCTGTATCTATCGACATAACATGGTTGGCACGGCAACAGTTTAAAATTATTTGCCTCTATCTATGTCACTTCCTGACAGTGTAAGGTAGTGATACTATAAACATCACAAAAATGGTCAAACTAAAGATAACTGATAAATGTTTAGCAAAATCTTAAATATAATTGTGTATAATATGTTTTAGGAAGAATTGTGTCTAATGTGTCATATACACTTTAACTTTAATAATTAAATGATTAGATTTCAAGAGTTATTTCCACACAACTCTTTTTAGCATAGCAGTCTGTGAGATTCAAAAGCACAAGCATGTGACTTTTGTGCCTGTGCCCTGTCACAACATAACAACTTACTCATACTTCCATTTGACACTGTTACTATGCGTGCACTCACCTAAGCTTAACCAAACTATGCCCAGAGTAACTAAACAGCTGACACCTGCGCCTTGACCTGTGAACCCAAGCTATGACTCCAGATACCTCAGCTATCAGGTAGACTCCCAAGCAACTAATGAATGGAGTTTGGAACAGTGGCTGAGCAAAGTATGACTCACTGTCCTTATTTGGCACAAACATTTTCTGCCCTTGGATAAGCACCTTAGTGACTGAAAATACACCTGACTTCTACATTCTGATAACAGCAATAAAAATGCAATTATACTTACATCTTTTCCTTTATTAATTGTTTTATCAGTTACATATGCTAATTAGTAATTGTGAGGTATGAGAACTACTCATAAAATGCTTCCCATGAATCAGCATAGACAAAAACAAAGGTGGGAATTCTGTACTCAAGGAAGACAGCTGATTTAAAGTGAAAGTAATAAACAGATTAAAAAAGTAAAGTTGTAAATGTCCATCGCATTGCAATCCTCATACTGTCCAAACCCAGATGATTTTCCAAATGCCTTTTCGCTCTCTGTCCAATACTTAATGAACACTATAATATGAAAAGAGAAGAGGAGGTCCGAGACACTACTGCATTGTTAAAAGTCCTTTGTTCTTTAAGAGGACAACGTGTTTCAACCTCTCTCAGGTCTTCATCAGGGCGGACAGACTCTGTCCTGTTAAAGATAAAGGACTTTTAACGAGTCTTTACATCTTTACATGTCAAGCACCTTTGATTAGATCCTCGAAGAGCACCGGACTTTTTGATACCAATTGAAGCTCACTCGCCCTCTGCAATATGTTACATTACAAATATTAGATGTTGAATTTGTATAGTTAATACTGTCTGAATTCAAGCCCAGTGTAGAAAATTTCACATTACAAATGGTCTCTTTACTAATGAAAT
Organism: Neogobius melanostomus; assembly: GCA_007210695.1. NCBI lineage: Eukaryota > Metazoa > Chordata > Actinopteri > Gobiiformes > Gobiidae > Neogobius > Neogobius melanostomus. The sequence continues at coordinate 1,093,281 of VHKM01000221.1, read as the reverse complement.
ATATTCCACCTAATAATAATTGAATTACACATTGTTTTCTGCTACTTTGCATTGATAGTTCATGTTTGATATTAAAAAAGTGACCCACCCTCTGAAACCGTGGATTGAGTTGACCTTGTAGACAAACAAGCCTATTTTCCCATAACCTCAGCTGAGCTGATTAGATTAGCATGACATTACTTACAATTGTCTCTTCATAAGCGCCTGTTTATTTGTTGTTGTATGTTGCTATTCATAAAACAAAGTTCAAGGTTGGCCCTGTGTTTAGCTCAGCCGTCATTACACCAAGAAGGCTGCAATAGGTGCTAATACTCAGTGCACAAGTGTTAAACTGGAATTATAATGTAATAAAGTGTAACGTGAAGCGCTATATCCTGTTTTGTATAATCAGTAGAGGCACTGTATTTCTCACGGTTGAATAGTTGACCTCCCCCTGTCCGCATCTGTCCTTAATGGACAGAAAGGACCTGTAAAGTTGTGGAGTTTATACATTTTTAACATGGGTGGCCCCCATTAAAATGTGAACTGTTTTGAACTTGTGGATTATGGGACATGGGCTGTTTTTTCTTCTTCTATTCTTTATATTCAACATGTATCTGTAAAGAGGAAAGAATTTGACGTCCATTTAGACTGAGGGTACTCTCCAGACACCCAAACCTACAAAAGGAGAGCAGGGTAGAGAATAATGTACAGGGGAAAAAAAGACTGTTTGCTATGATGGATATGCTTTCCTTTGAGAATGTGCCTATATATATCACATCTTTGTAGCAAGTTATTAGTCATTGCACAAAGATAAGCCTGTTTAGGGTGTACAGATTAAGTTCGGCAGTGTTTTATTAACCCAGACAGATTTCTTGAAAAAAAGTATATAAACTTGCATGCACCAAACATAACTAAAACATTAGATTGAGATCAAATCTATTAGCATTATAATTTTCGTTTGTTTTGTTTGTGAATACTCGGCACAATTGTTTACATTATATTTTTCTCAAACTCCGGTTGCTCAATGGGTGGCGGTTCTTAACTCCCCGTCTCCCCTTTTGTGTTAAATGTTGAATGTGATGAAACAATTTTCCAATAATAGGGACAATAAAGAATCTAATAATGAGATCTGTGAATAAACAAAATACAACTTCGGCGCACTGCGGGAGTCACAAGCCACAGTGTCCAGCCTCAAATTAGACCGCATTTACTTTACATGCCTGTTTTCCACCAGGGGCATCAGCTTCATGCCGTTCAGAGCCGGAAACTTGCTATGAAAGATTTTGATCATAGCCCGCGATTCAATCTTTGCGCCATCGCACAGTGGACATAAGTGCTGGCTCTCGATTTTACATTTCCTATGTCTTGCAATATGACATCTAAAAATGGTATAAGACAAAATGAATTGTGCGGTGTACAACTCCAGGCTTAAGAGTGTTACGATCATATCATCAGCGAGTATTGCATGAGGTGACTGACTATAAAAAAATGAGAATGTCCCTTTTGCAGGGGCTTTTAGTGTTGGCAGTTCCATATTATTGTCACTAGTGTGGCAGTTGTTACAGCTCATGGAACGTCTTCTCGGTCAGTGTGACCAAGGACTGTGGAATATTTTAACAGAATGGAAATAATTCCTTAGATTAATCATGTTTCTAAAAGGCTAGTCTTACAGATTTATACATGTTTTAGAGGAGAAACATGGGGAATCCTGAGAAATGTTCTAGGATTCAAACCCAGGAATATCTTGTGGGGAGGTAGGTGGGCCAACATTATGTTTAAATTCTGTAGTTGTTCTGTTTTGTTTATCTGTTTAATTAAACCCGGATGCTGCCATCTATAAAAGAGTATATGACAGCATACATACGTACGTGCATGTGTGAAGGTGACTTCTCCGCTGAGGCTCACATCAAAGTGGCTGTGGTCAGGCTCTGATCTACTGTTGGTCCGAACATGGAGACATTATATCCTCGGGGTATTACCCACAGTGCATACGATATGTGTACGTGCACACTCAGGCTGGCCACGTGAACGAGCATGAGTGTGTATGTGCACAGTGTATTTTTGTATGCGGCTAACATAAATACATCAAGAAGAACATACAGCTGTCTATGCCAAGTTTGTCAGGGTTAGGACCTCAAGTGTTATGGTTCTATGAAGTTTATTCAGTCAGCATCAGTTTACAGGTATGAGCGTTGTTAGTGTTTTCCACAATGATAGCACAGAAGGAGATCATTATAAACCAGACCTATAGCCCTGGCTCTGCGTCTGCACGAACCAGGGTAGACCAGGAGCAGAAATAGGATCTGCACCAACCTACTGTAACCCTCATTACCAAAGACTTCCTGAATAGTTCCTTCTCAATTAGTGTAACCTTCTCATGTTGAGAGAAGGTTACACTGGACCACAAGCTTAGTCATGCATCAAATGAATGCTAAAACAATGCTCAAAGTAAATAAAAATACACTGCGTTTCAAATTATTATGCAAATTGTATTTCAGTGTCATAAAGGTAAAAAACAAAAAAATTGACAATGAAACTCATGGATGGTATTGTGTCTCAGGGCTCTTTGAATCACTGATTAGTTGTCAGGTAAGCCCAGTTAAGGGAAAAGCTACTGAAAAAGGACGTTCCACATTATTAAGCAGACCACCATTTTCAAGCAATATGGGAAAGAAAAAGGATCTCTCTGCTGATAGTTGAAAGCCTTGGACAAGGTATGAAAACCTTCGATATTTCATGAAAGATCAAGCATGATCATTGTACTGTTAAGAGATTTGTGGCTGATTCAGAGCACACCACGGGTTTGTGCAGATAAAGGCACAATCAGGACGGTTTCTGCCAGACAAACACATCAGATTAATAGAACAGCTGTTACAAAGCAGCAAACAGGTATTTGAAGCTGCTGGTGCTCTGGAGTCTCCCAACATCAAGGTGTAGGACCCTCCAGAGGCTTGCAGGTGTATAACATCTATCCGGCCTCCCCTAAACTGTTCATTGAATGCTCATGAGCAGAAACAGCTGCAGAGGGCCCAGAAATGCATGAAGACTCATTTTCAAACAGTCTTGTTCACTGATGAGTGCTGTGTAGTTTTTAGTTTTTAGTTTAGTTTATTTTGAGCAATTTCACATTCATTTTGTCTTTCAAAATTCATACATTTGTGGATGCTCAAATGGAGTAGGCTGAAGCAATAAGCTTATAAGTGCCTACCCCGTATTCAACTCAATATACATTTACATAGCATAATAAAATGTAAGTTCTAAATTACATCGACTTTAGGTACAACAGATACAGATTTATAACGATACAATCATCAGCTTCAGACATAGCAAAATTTGCCATGAAGAGCATTTAAATGCATAACACAGCAGCTTGGTACATTTGTTACAGATGTTTGCAGAAGTTACCAAAGGATAAAGAACAATTGATAGGACAAAGTATATCTAAAAAAGAATTACTACGTCCTTAATCTGACTTTTAAAGATGTAATGAGATTAATCCCAGGTTTACACTGTAGTTCTTTCTGGTATATGTTCCAATGTCAGTCTAATGTTGTTTCTAATTATTACATTAAAAATTATTGACATTTTTTGTCACGCGTTTGACTTGTGTAGGGACAGGCATATTATATTCCATGTGTTATAATTCTCTTTCGGTCCTTTAACCCTGGATGGTCAGATGGATGGAGTAGTGGATGGTTGGTGAATGGCCCCCATGTCCCAACAAGGCTGCGACGTCAGCAAGGAGGTGGCAGTCATGTTTTGGGCCGGAATCATGGGGAGAGAGCTGGTCGGCCCCTTTAGGCTCCCTGTAGGTGTGAAAATAACCTCTGAAAAATATGTGGAGTTTCTGACTGACCACTTTCTTCCATGGTACAAAAAGAAGAGCCGTGCTTTCCCTTACAAAATCATCTTCATGCATGACAACGCACCATATCATGCTGTAAAGAATACCTCTGCATCACTGGCTGCTATGGGCATAAAAGCAGAGAAACTCATGATGTGGACCCCATCCTACCATGACCTCAACCCAGCTGCTTCTGCTGAACGCCTGCTCCCACCACCTCTTATTCAACTACAGGTTAAACTCGGAAAATTCGAATATCATGAAAAAGTTCATTTATTTCTGTAATACAACTTAAAATTTGAAACTAATATATGATATAGAGTAGACTCACTGCATGTAAAGTGACATTTGGAAAGCCTTTGTTGTGGCGTGGCATGGATGCTATCAGCCTGTGGCACTGCTGAGGTGTTATGGAAGACCAGAATGCTATAATAGCGGCCTTCAGCTCTTCTGCATTGTTCGGTCTCATGTCTCTCATCTTTCTTTAAGCAACGCGAGGCGAGTTTGCTGGCCAATCAAGCATAGTAATCCGATGGTCATTGAACCAGGTTTTGGTACTTTAGGCAGTGTGTGCAGGTGTCAAGTCTTGTTAGAAAAGCAAAAAAAAAAAAGTCAGCATCTCTATAAAGCGTGTCTGTTGAAGGAAGCATGAAGTACTCTAAAATCTCCTGGTAGACGGTTACGCTGACTCTGGACTTAATAAAACATAGTGGACCAGCACAAGCAGAAGATATGGCTCCCCAAATCATCACAGACTGTGGAAACTTCATAGCCTGGCTAAAGCCAGGCTAAAATTACAAGTGATATTTAGTCTGGGACCACCAATTCATTTTCTCGTAGGAGAGGTGTGGTTTACGATTGTTCATAGCCGTTTATTGGGCGCTACGAATGTCTCTCATGCCTCTGCACGTAGCCATAGCCAATCGTATCATCGTATCAGATGACGTATGACGTACCTGCTGTAAACTTTTGAGCTAAACTATTTAGAACACGTTCTAAAGCTTGATCGAAAGATGGCATCGCGTCTGCTGCTGTCATGTTGGATCCGTAAATTTTTTTTTTTTTTTTTTTATCCCTAAACAAACTACAAGCTTCCGTATGTCAAATAGGGCGTCATCGTCTTACCGTCCCTCCTCGTTCTGTGACTGGTGCCCAAATCCATGGAAAAATGTCGGCCATGGTCCCCAGGCTGTTGTGAAGTTCGAAAAGATTCGAGCGCACACAGCAGTCTGGCGTTAGCCAGGCTAGAAACTTCATACTGGACTTCAAGCATCTTGGATTGTGTGCTTCTCTATCCTTCCTACAGACTCTGGCACCTTGGTTTCCAAATGAGATGCAAAATTTGCTCTTATCATGTTTGTAGTTCAGGAGCGACTTAACAAGAGGTATACAACATCTGAAGCCCATGTCCGGGATCCGTCTGTGTGTGGTGGCTCTTGAAGCACTGACTCCAGTCTCAGTCCACTTTTTGAGAAGGTCCCCCACACTTTTGAATGGCCTTTTCCTGACAATACGCTCCAGACTGTGGTCATTCCTGCGGCTTGAGCACCTTCCACACATTTTCCTTCCACTTAATTTTCTATGAATGTGCTTTGATACAGCACTTTGAGAACATCCAACTTCTTTTGCCAATGTCAATGATGGTTTTCTGCACAATTGTCAGGTCAGCAGTCTCTCCCCATGATGGTGAATTCTACCGCTGAGAGACCATTAAAGTCTCAGGGACCCTTTGCAGGTGTTTTGGATTCATTAGCTGATGAAAGGGTGACTTCTTTGAGCTTACAATATAGTCCTTTTTCACAATATTGTAATCTTCTGAGATTATGAATTTGGGTTTTTTACAAGCTGTGAGCCAAAGTCATCAAAATTATAACAAACAAAAGCTTGACATATCTCACTTTGCATGTAATGAGTCTATCATATTACTTTCACATTGTAAGTATTTTCCAGAAAATGTATTACAGAAATAAATGAACTTTTTCACGATATTCTAATTGTCCGTGTTTCACCTGTATGTCACTTGCACCAAATTTCATGTCAAATTTTCAATGACTTGAAAACTTTGTATTTACAATGGCCAAAAAAATATGTAATAAATTAATCTATTTCTGCTTCTACAAAACGTTGCTTTGGGGCTTAAAGCAAAGTTTAGGCCCTTTATGTTATAAGTATGATATAAGTAATATGTTATATGTTTTGCAAAACTTTACTCAAGTTCGATACAAAATGACATTGGTTTAACATTTCCTTCATGAATTTACTTTTGCAGTAAAAGTAAGAAGTCAATTTCATGAGACAAGACTAAGCTCTGGAGCCAGCAGCTCAGAGGCTATAATCTAAATAGCTGCACTCAGATGTGTAAACTGACACAAGCGTATAAAACCAGCACACAACCAGTTATAGTACTGGACTTACTCCCAGGGGCGCATTATGGTGATATGATCGGCTTGTGTTTGTTTAGTAACACAGAAGCTGCTTGCCTTGACAGACGACACTCTTTGAAATTTAAAAGAGACTGACAGTGTGTCACCTCAGGGAGCCATGTGGGTCCCATGGGTGCACTCCACTTCAGTGCAGGGCACCTCCAACAGCTGTTCAAGGTTAAAGCTCAATACCAAGGATAGTTGGATGCATATTTGTGTTTAGCTGCCTCGGTTCTCAATTAAGTAGATAACAGGTGTCATGGTATGAAACTCGTCAAACTGCAGTCTTTTTTTGGGGGAAATGCTCATCTTTGGCCTATTTTTGTCATTGAGTGTCTTCAACACTCAATGACTTTAACTCTATCAAGAAACTGTATCTTGTAGCAGATGAATGCAGAAGAATATGAAAGTGTTCAAGGTTTGTGATATTATTCAGTGAATCTGTGATCCCTTGTATTCCGCATTTCGAATGTTTCACACAGAAAGAAAGATATTCCCAGAATCCGATTTAACATTCATCATTGAGATATAAAAAAATAAGTTTTACTGCACTCAATAACTTCTACTGCACTCCTCTGCTCCGTCAGAGTGAAATGATGAGTTCAGAGTAGAGCAGTGGACCGTGGGAGAGAGATTACTTGCTTCCCATTTCTTCACTGGGTGATAATTCACTGCGGCCAATAATAGGCTCCTTAGACAATGAGCAGCTACAGCACTAAGTGAAGATTCCATAAATCCAGGTGAAGAGACTGAACGTAGTCTGTCTGATCTCTTGGTGAAAGCACATAGTGAAATGATTGCTTCATTGTAGAAGATGTCCGTGTAAATCTTTTTTCTTAAATCTAAAAGATTTAAGTGCTGGAGTGACTCCTCTACACTCTGAGTTTGAGCACTCTAACCTTCCTCACTTCCTCACTTCTATTTATATCAGTGTCATAGTCACACTGCTCTTTGATAGTACCAAGTGATCTCATTTACACACTTCAGTGAGTGCACATATGCCTGTGCATACCTCTGCATACCCACAATCTGCCAGTGATGCCTATAAATGCTCGGCAAATGTCTGAGCAGTGATTGAAACAGATCAAAATACTGCAGCTACACAACAATAACTGGGTATGTTGGCTTTGAGCCACAGGTGAATAGTAGCATGTCCTAATGGATCAGTGAAAGCTGTGTGGATCTGCAGCCTCATTCGCCGCTGTCTCTGCTACTGCTGCCAACACTGAGGCCCAGGCCGCTGACAGCTGAGCTGATCATGATCAGCTAGAGAGCATTTCACTATGGCAAAAGTCATAGTACTAGTAATACTACCAGTCTATTATAATTTGATAGTAGTAGTCATTTTTAACCCACTTTTAAATGAATATAGTATTTAATCATGAAAGATAATCCCAGTGTTCACTTAAGTCTGAAATCTCAACAATTCGACCTGTACTTAAGTAGTTTTCTTAGAATAGATAAGATCCGAATGAAGGCAAAAATAATATTTGTGAAGCATTCCTGGATTACGCCTGTGACATTCCCAACATAATTGTAAAATACCTTAGGTAATAACATGTAGTAGAGTCACTTGCTGAAGAAATACTGGTAAATGTGAACTGTCATTTGAAGTGAGAAAAACTGTGTGATATCAGCTCTAAAATCCTTCATGAGAAACTATTGACTGACATTAAAGCACAGCTGATTCACCACTCCTCACAATCCATGTCAATATTTAATCCGTTTGATTGACTATTATTTGTAGTATTAATGTTGTGTAAAATGCTTCACAAACTTTCAATATAAGAACAAAATATGATTAATATGATCTTAAACATTAAAGTCGAAATTCTTGGTTTGCTTCATATCTGACATATTTACAGCATCACCAGCCACTGGAGACCAGCCCATGTAATCATTTCTGATTCAATGTGAGTGTATTGTAAATTAAAATGAACCATGGAAAACAAGATGTTTTATAAACAACAGATTAACGAGCAACAGGCCAACTTCGAACACACTCTTTGGAAAACGACAATTAAAGAATACAAGATTTTTAATAGGCCATATGTGACATTTGGTTTGTGTTATCTTTATTACGCTCACACACAAAGAATCCTAAGGAGGGTAATATGAAAAGTTTGTTTTTTGCTTTGTACCATTTTGCTTTTTTGGGGGTTCAAATTGTGATTGTTTCATTCTATTCTACAAACACTGCTGCATCTTGAGTATCTTTGCATAAACCTCCATCTTTTCCCAAAATATTAAAAAAAATGACTAGCAGACGGCATGTTCATTTTGTGAGTTGAAAAACCTTTGTGCCACCTTTCAATGACTCCTCCTCCTTCAGGAATCACGGTCCAATCAAGACTCCCAATAAATGCACTGTCTGTCTCTTCTGTAATTTTGTTTTCTTGTAATCCCCCCAAAAAAGCATCTTCTAGTCCCATCAGTGGTACAAATAATGAAAGAGAGTGACGCGCCTGTCTCCCAGCTCATACACGACTTACTCATGTGTCTCCTCCAGACAAATGAATATTTATCATATTCAGCTGACACTGGCTGACTGTGCTGCTATTTTCAGTCACCATTATTTTCAGTGAGAGTGAGACATTGTGGTGACTGCAGATTCCTTTAATGTGAATATCAATAAACAATGCATTCTCTGTCTCCCATTTTGTGAGTAGACTGTGGGTCACTTTTATGTGGTATGACATAGGTTGCAACGCATTAGGAAACTGGATTGAAAAAAAAAATGTAAAAAAAAAACTTTTCTGTCCATGAATCTCATATTAGCTCAGTGTATCAGGCTGCATGTTCCACTGTTCCAGGCTAAGCATCATGAAATCAAGTCGTCCTCTTGATCTACTCTTTACCTCCTTTCAAACTTTTTAAATCTAATAAGGCACCATCTCACTTGTCAATTTTTAAAGAGATTATATTTGCAAAATACTGCAAACTTTGTGCAGAAATTAATTAAATGAGCGATTATGAGTATTGGCATAAATCATAAATACACATCGGGATTTGTAATAGACCCGATAAGCACATTCAGATTGTGTTGTATTGCAGATCAGTCTCAATCTACCTATTTGTTTTTCATTGTTAAAACTAATAAATCAGATTATTGCTGATCTTAAAGGGATATTTCAGGATTTTTGACATAGGGCCTCATTTCCTAGTTATCCAGAGTGCTGTTGATTGTTTTATTATTATTATTGTATTTTATTTTTTTAATTTATGCAGTCCTTATATTTGAAGAGTTTAGTTAAAAACAAGCACCTGAGGCAAATCACTTATAACACCAGACTACCAATATAAATGTCTGTGTTGACTGAATATTTTTTTTAAATATACTGTAACCATTTTGCATCTGGTTGTAAGCTACGCAGCGGCGGAGTGATCTGCTAAGTTACCGGATCTACAGTCGTTTGTTTACCTGTGGCCGGTATTACTACACGGCCCTATGTCAAAAATCCTGAAATATCCCTTTAATGAACTTGACTTAACCTCAGCCACCAAGAGTCAACTGTAGCAGCATGTATAAATCAATGAACTCTTGAAACATCTTGTTCACATTATATCCATGGATTAGAATTTGTTTATGTAAAGCACTCATTTCCTTTCTTTATTCTCTTCACTTGCAGGTTCCTGTCTGGGGCAACAAACAGCTCTGTCCCTGCGATGTCTGAGCGGGAACACCCTTCTTTTTCACCTGTTGTTGACATTGTAAGTTGGATAGCCTCTCTCAGGCTGCAAATAAAAAGCAGTCCTGGGATTGGCTCTCATATAGAAGCCCCGGTGAAGGCGCTGCGTGCGGCGTTTAAGTGCACTGGGAGAGTTATGGCTGCTGATGTGAAGGATCGCCACTTCGCCTAAATCACAGCAGTGGCTCACATTCACCTCTGACAGTCCAGACATGTTCGTTTGGACAGCGTGGACAGTGTGCAAAACCATCCCCATTCAGTCATGTAGCACCCAGTGATGGGAGAAGTAAATATTTAAATGGAAGGTTGAGAAACGGATTTTTCAAAGGAAGGTGTTGGAGCCATGTAATGCAGTCGAACATAACTGATTATGCGGGGTATTTTAGTATGCACAAGCTTTAATATAATGGGCATATACTAAACATTTTTATAGCCTTTTATTTAAGGGACTAGTTCATTTTTTTATTTTTATTTTAAACATTGGGTGCTGGTTATTATCCCATGCCTAGCAGCCAACAAAACAGCCTTAATCAGGAAGTGCGGAGCCAGAACACTTCCTAGATCACTTGTAAAATGAGCATGTGACATTACTGGAACTCCCAAATATCAAACATAAACAAACACACCCGAGATACCTAACACGCTCTTAATGATCAGCTAGGCACTGACGGTGTTATTTACGTATTATTGGGCTATAAAAAAAAAAAAAAAAAAAAAAAAAACATCTGGAAAATTACCTCACATGAACCTATGTTTGGCCACCTGTCATCAAAGCAAAACCCCATAATGGAAAGCTGGTGATGTCTCGCTTCAAAGCAAAGTTATGTCTAAGGTGAAGGGAGGCCACTCTATATACTTACTTTTTTTTTTAACCAATAAAAACACCAATAATTAATCATGCCGGTGGCCAATTGAGTTGGAATGCAGCGTGGCTTTTATCTAAGATATAGCTACTGGAATGAGACTGAATGTGGAACACTGTTAAATGTTCCTTACCGTAAAAGCCGCACAATAACAGTATTGCACAAAACCGCCAGTGATCCGTGTCAATGTGAGAAAATAGAGGAGCCCCAGATCGAGGAGGATCAGAGTTGGCACAAAAACAGCAACAAATGATGTGGATTTAAAAGCTGCAGCATGAAAGAGAAACATTAGTGGCTGTCAATCAGCACAATGCAACCCTGTGAGAACATGACCGAAAGGAATCCACACAATGAAGACTTGGCTCAGGACCACGGCAAGGCTCTGAAAAACTCCAATGAAAACATGTAAAAACTAGAGCAGCAGCTGAAAAAAATGCCTGAAAAGTGTTTTTTGAAGAATCTGTCCTCCGTAATACTGAAAACTGCTTTGAGAGACTCAGCGGCATTCCACTGAGTGGTGGACATGAAAGGCTGGTAAGGCGTGTAAATCATCAGGGCTGATTGAAAGCTTGGTTTGGCTTTTTTTGTGGTGAGAGTTCAGTGTTTTGCCCCAGGCCTATACACCTGACAACTACAGGAGGATTCAGTGACAAGAATGAGGACGTTTTAAACACGTGGCACGAAAAACTGGAGCTGGTTGTCACACTTTTTTTTAATAATAAAAAGTTACATTTTTGTTTCTTGAGATAAAAAGACAAAAATGGAAGGGAAAAACAAGGAATTTACCCAACTCACTCGATTATAATCAACAAAAGGTAATGATAAAATTAAAATGATAATAAATCATTATGGTCACAACAACACATTTTCTCCATCATGACAACCCTCAAGAGAGGCTTTAGCTTGAAAGCTCAATAATCGCTCAATTCAGCACTTTTATCTATCGCTCTTTGCTAGATATTTGTGGTTTGGTTTCAAAGACAAGACCAAAAAATATCACTGAAAATCATCAAACACACACATTATATCATCTTTTTTTTTTTTTTCATATCCCATATACCTTTACAGTAAACCTGAGCTAAACTGAGAATAATTATAGACTAAACAAAGACTGCAGCATCAATAAAACAGCACTCTATTTTTTCCAGTACAATAAGATAAAAAGGCCTACTATATTGTTAAACCTCTGGGAGTTTACAAGGTTTAGAGACACAACTCAACCTCAGCTGTTGATTTGGAGCACTTGTGTGGTCATAAATTACAGTTTATGTTCATAAAACTGTTGACAGATAAAATGCAGCTTCCAGGAGTTGCCCGACAATGGCCGAGAGCCCTGTCCCTGCGTTCGCAAACCAGTAGTAGTAAATAGTAAATAGCAGCAGAAGAGGAGCTTAAACATGAGAAGCGTGCAGCCCACCAGACCGAACCTGACACCAGCGCACGGAGATCGGGTTCGAAACATGCATCGCTACAGAACATCTCTAAATCGCATTCCGCATTCTGAAATCTAATCCGAGGACATCAGGATGTGTGACATAATCCCCAAGACATCTGAAAAGCGCGCTGCTCCAAACGGGGTTACAGGGCTTTGCCTCGGACTCGTTTGCGGACGGGTCTCGCTGTTTGTTCTCGTGGAGAAGCGCAGGGGCGGTCACAAACTAGTCAGAACGTCAGAGCGCACACATCTATAAATCTCTCCAAAGTGCCCGGCGCGCCTGGTGCCGTGCTATGCGCAGACATCTGTCCCGCTTCAGTCCAGTATGAGGACACCGCATTGACACCATCTGCGTAGACGCTCTTTGACCAGGGAAATATGGAGAAAAACATTTTGTGTTCTTTATCTTGTTTTGACTTCTTAAGGAATTTCTGGATTTAACCTCATTTGGACATTTGTTGTGCGTCTCGGTTGTTTTTTTTTTTGACGCTGATGTCTTCATCGACTTGCTCTGACTCGAGATGGTGGACGTCTCTCGGATTTCAAACGTGGAAACGTAGCGTCCAATTAATCAGGGACTGCAACTGAAGCCCGGGGCGCAGTGGCACTCGGTCCGCACTGAGTTCTTCACTGCCTACCTTTGGACTCGCTTGGAAGAGTGCGCGAAAAGACGCACGGTTTGGAGAATGAAAAACACACCTGGCGCGCCATTTCAGATGGTTGTTTTTGGACAGCTGCTTAGTTTTAACTTTTATTCAGAGATTTCTGTGGCTTTTAAACCCAATGCGTAAATTTGGACACTAAATGAGTGCAGATTTCACTCTGGATTATAAACCCAACGGTCAGACAAGGAAAGGGTCTGCATGGGCCATATTTAAGGTAAGCATATAAGTAGCCGGCTTACAAGTGAAATAAATCGTGACACTGTCCTATAAAGCCCGTATTTACGCATGCATACACTTAGATGTTTAGGTTAGTGCAGACTCAACATGCCATTAGACAGAGTCACGTAAGCTTTGGGCATTGCCATCTGGCCACTCTTACCATTATTTAGGCTATCGTTGCCAGCACGCTTTTGCGTGCTCTGACCAAAGCATTGCGAGACTTTGCCGCCATGCCTCACTTTGCAGAACTCATCTGATCTGTAATCTTTATATACAAAGTAAAAAGTTTTGATGGATTGATTATAATCTATAATTTCTCAATGGCCTTCTGCCAATGCCTGAAGGCAAAAACCTAGAATATGCTTCATTTTACGCATGCATTTACGCACGACCATTTTGGCATTTGGCGTGATGATGACTGTTAATATGCGATCTATATAATAAACTATTCAAAAGTATTTATTTGTTGTGAATAGTTTCAAGTCTTCTTTGAGCCAAAGACAAGTGGGCAATCAAAGCCCCTTGACATGATGACACGCAGTTATTAATATAAGATGAGTCACAGCATAGTTGGTCACAGCACATTTTGGAACGCATTACTGACTTTATTGAAAGCACTGGGAGCTGGCTCATTGCCAAATCAACACATATCAGGAGTGACATACTAATGCCATCACTTTGTCTGCAGGTTTCTTCATAGGAACTGAGTCTAAGATGAAGTTATGGGATGTTTTGGCCACATGTTTGTTGCTCTTGAGCTCTGTAGCTTCACGGCCTCTTTTCCCAAACACCCGCCCAGCCAAGAGGACTTATTTCTCCAGCAGCAGTGATTCTGTGTCCTTATCAGAGGAGGACAGTGAGGAGTTAGAGCCACAACACCACAGTCTGCACAAGATCTCAATGGAGGATCAATGTAAGTAATGTATAGCTCTGTCTTATTCTGATGTGGACTTGCAGATTTATGCGCCGACTCTAAACTCCCGTTTCATTCATTTTTCTTTACTTTCTTAACTCGCCGTTCATTCACCGATTCTTTACTTACAATTCTTGCTTCTCTACTATTGCTGCTGTTTGCAGACTTGAGTCCTACATTGATAAGGCTCTCAGACAGAGGGGTTATCACGGGCTAGGATCTTAATTTGTCTTTTATTGCAGTTGTTAGTTACATCACAGCGAGGTCAAAACAAGCCCCCAGTCCCTGAGGCCAATCTGCTGCGCACATTTCCAACTGTTTGCATTTGTGTTTACGTTCACCTCTGCCTCTCTAAATTAGCCACATATGACCTTTTACCCATCTGCCCTAGAGTGAGGAAACATGGCATGTTTAAGAGGGAGAGCTGCAGGAATTTAAAAGAGAGAAGGGGTATGGGACTGGCGCGGCAAGTCTGAAGTATCAGGCCGAGATCTGTTTATGCTTCATCTTAACAGCCACAGTGGGCAGGAATTTATTTTGTTTAGACGAATGTGACACTTTGTTGCATCTACAAAAAGTTCATGCCAACAATCTGGATAAGGAATGGAACTTTTGTCTGCACGTTTGTCCCGCCACCTCATGTTCTGTTTCGAGGAGGGTGACGCGGCGTGAGGTGAAGCTCCTACTAAGTGGTTGTGTGAACAGCTTTTACAGAGCAAAGTTGAACTCTGTTGACAGTTGTTAGTACTTCCTTTCTTATATGCACTTAATCTTTCTCCTTCCACCGTGCTTATGTATTACTGGGAGTGAAACCTGTGACAAATCAATAGAAAGTATGTATTATTGAAATAGTTAGTGGTTAGTGCCCTTCTGTGGGGAGTTTGCATGTTCTCCCTGTGTCTGTTTCCATGGGGCACGCCGGTTTCCCCTACCACTAAACACATGTACAGTAGGCTGAAACCTCAAGCTTGGTAATCCGGATCAATCACAGCAGTCGCCCCCTGCTCCTGACCAGCACAAAGAATAAAATATCAGCCAAATGTATCATTATTATTAGCTGCAGCCCCGCTATTGTACTGTATTTGAAATGAAAAATGTAGGTATCCAGTCTGTGGTGGCTGTCGGCAGGTGCACACTGTAGCGCCTTCGTCCGTCAGCTGACAACAATAGGTGCTGTCTAAATCAAAGGGCAGGTGTGTCTAAACAGATTGGCGTTGGCTTACCTGATACAGAGGCGGCAGACCAATCAGCTGTGCAGCACCGCCGGATCCGGTGTCAGCTTCACTATTAGAAAAGGTAGATGAGAGCAGATAGGTGACACCACAACAGAGACACTCGGGTGTAAACCACAAGCCCAGCTGCCAGACCTGGCACCCAGCCGCTCTAATGACACACTGACACACAGGTAATGGGAGTTAGACTAATTGATGAATTGGAGAACAATATGGCTCGGTGATTTAGCAGTTTATCTGTTGCCAGACCTTGAGGCAGCGTAATGGAATCAACATGTAGATGCGGGAGGACTGGAGCTCTCCCTCTGGCCCCTCTTAAGCAGATGGTGGGGCACTGTATGTTTTCAGTTTGCGCTGACGAGGATCTGCTCTGTCTAAATGATTCAGAGGATATAATTCCCTTTTAAGTCTAGGTGCTTTAAAAAAATATGAAGTCATGCTCACTGGTGTAGCCACATTATGGCCTACTGTAAACATAGAAAACAGTTTGTGCGTGAACGTGTTGCTGTTCAATATTTACTTTGTGTTTAGTTTATGGCCTTACTGTATGTATTATATATACAAAAACATGTACAATAGTTTCCCCTCTGGGGCCAGGACTCCCTGTAAAAGAGATTCTTAATCTCAGTGGGACTTTCCTGGTTAAATAAAGGTCAAATAAAATAAAACTGCAAGTCCATATGCTCAATGCTGGACCAAGCTTGCATTCTTTTACCTTATGCTAACAGTAAATCAGCACGTGTGCTTTATATTTGCAGAGATATACTACATTTGTTCTGCAGTGTTGTCAGTGTAAGGTCAGAAATTAGTCTTGCAGCCACACAAACCTCGTTTTCTACTTGACTTTGTCTGATGAGATAATGCCTGTGTGTTACATGTCAATAATAGGGTTATTATTAAGGTTTAAAAACATATGAAGAGGGAAGGTTTTATAGAAAACTTGCTGACTGCCCAGTGGTATAATGTTGTTGCATAAGAAATATCAACCAGAGAAAACAAAAGCAAAATATATACTATAGTAAAGCGTTTATAATTAGAATTGTATATTCAAAATAGGGCTGGGACGATACACATTTGTCACAATCCGATACGTGTCACGATACTCAGGGGCCCCTTCGATACATACTGCGATACAATAAGTACAGGTGAAACTCGGAAAATTAGAATATCGTTAAAAAGTGTATTAATTTCTGTAATTCAACTTGAACTGTGAAACTAATATACAGTATGATACGTGCAAAGTGAGATATGTATAGCCTTTATTTGTTATCATTTTGATTATTATGGCTCAGCTTGTAAAAACCCTAAATTAAAAATCTCAGAAAATTAGTACATTTTAAAACTGTAAGCAAATACTCATCAAAATTATAACAAATAAAGGCTTGACATATGTCACTTTGTATGTATTGAGTCTATATCATATATTAGTTTCACATTTTAAGTTGAATTACGGAAATAAATTAACTTTTGAATGATATTCTAATTTTTTGAGTTTCACATGTAACTATTGTACTGTAAGTAATATGTTTACCTTAAAATATGTAAAAAGAAAAGGTAATGTGTCCAAAGTTTATAAACCAAATGACATTTAACATTTAATGACGTGTTAAGATTGAAAAGTGCATTAACACAAAATGTAACAAAGTGCTGTGTAACTGTTTCTGGAAAAATAAATGAGTGCATACTTGTCCAAACACAAGTATTGAAATATTGCAATATTTGATAAAGTATCAATAGTTAGTATTGCAGAAAAAAGTATTGCGATCCGATATTTTGTCCCAGCCCTAATTCAAAATATTATATTTGTGTCATCTATGCTCAGGTGAAATTGGTAGACGAATCCAGTGGTTCTTAACCTTTATAGTCCCACGTACCCCTTGAGGCATTGATTTATACTCTGAGTATCCCCCCGACTCAAGGATCGTGCTAACATTTTAACAAAGTGAGCAACTTAACATAGATATTCAGTATTTAGTGTTATGTTCAAAATTTAGCTGAAATACTCTAAGCCAAAATGAACAAACTTTTCTTTGAAAGTAATATTGAAATGCTACTCAGTTTCACATTTTTTCACCCCCGTTACCCCTGGTTGTGAAACACTGGTCTAAACTGTGACATGCGCATAAAGAGTTACATTGTTTACAACTGCTGTAACTGTGAATGTCAAAGTAACTTGTTTGTTTCATAGATGACACGAGTGGGCCATACCCCAACCAGCTCGAGGACGTGATGGATTTTATCGAGGCAACAATTGGACGTCTGCGGAGGTCGTCCGAGCCTGGAGGAGGCAGCAGAGGTCAAAGGGACCAGAGGCACAGAGACAGAGGAGAGGGCAGAAGCCACAGCGACCGGCGCAGAGGGCGCGCCCGGGGCAGAGGGGGCAAAGGAGGGCGCGGAGACAAGAACAGGGCCAGGACCATAGCAGTGCAGGGCCGGGGCTGCCTGCTGAAGGAAGTTCACCTCAATGTAACAGACTTAGGCCTGGGATACCAGACCAAAGAGGAGCTGATTTTCCGCTACTGCAGTGGGCCCTGTGTGGACGCAGAGACAAACTATGACAAAATCCTCAACAACCTGACACACAACAAGAAGCTGGACAAGGACACACCCTCTCGCACCTGCTGTCGGCCAATCGCTTTTGACGACGACTTGTCCTTTTTGGATGATAATGTAGTATATCACACTCTGAAAAAGCATTCTGCCAGGAAGTGTGCCTGCGTATGAGAAGTCTCAGGGTCCAGAAAAGGACAAGCATCCAGGAACATTGTGAGGATCTAAGGTTGCTTTCACACATTTGCAGCTTCAGTCCGTTGGATCACATGGCCAGCAAGACTGTCTCATATTTAAAGGAGGACTTGAGAGGACTTGGTTCTATATGGAGTATACATTTTTTCTTAGGAATATCAGTTTTTCCAAGGCTGATAGTGATGAAAACAGATTGAGGAGTATACTCAGCTGCATGCTAAATCACTACATTCATAGTGTCTGGACGTTTACATTAAGAGTCGGGAGATAAGACCTACTACACAGGACTTTCTGCATAAATAAACTCAAATATATGAATATAAATACATGCTTATATATAGATATACACATGTGTGTAAGAGGTATATTTATTAAGATAGAATTAACTTATTGTTATTTATTTCAGTCCATTTTTATCAGAGAAGTTGTTGTTTATTTATTTAAAAGCTCTGTTTGTTTCTGAACAGTGCCATAGTGGAGCAATTTTATCACACTCACAAAGCTATTCTCACGATCCTTATATGACTTCTTTGCTTCATATCGATTCCAGGTATTCAAATGCGTAGCTATAATTAATACAAGTTAGCAATAGAAAGTACTGTATATTTAGAGAGGAGAGATTCACATCAAAGAGGGGACCAATGGATGTTTGCTGTTTAATCGGTCACAGATTTTTGGTTTGGAGAATGTTTTTACAGTTTTTTTGTAGCTAAACCACTAAAAACTTTAGTGGTTGTCAACAATCATAATTACGTCAAAACCAAAGGTTTGAGTTATTGACAAGCATTGGTGTGAAGAAAAATCATATTAACATTAATTCCCAATCCTGTAATGTAGAGTTTGCTGTTTCTTCATGGAACACCAGCCAGTTCAAAAATGAGAACAAAATGGTACACTTCATTCTTTGAAGACATGAATGTGTCTTTGAGAAGCCCTCCTTTAGTTCACGGCACAGAACACAGAAGCTGCTGGAAAGGCATATGTTACCCGAAACCACAGATTGGCCTTGAACCAAGTCTGTGCGAAAAGCTTTGCAGCGGTTAGCATCCCAATAGGCTTTAAAGTTCATGGGGGCTCTGTCTCTGCTCTGATAGACAGGTCCAACTCCCTCAAAGCAGATTTGTAAGTGATCCTTCTAACAGTCTTAACCAAATAGCCCTGCTGGCTACGATGTTTTGGTAGAGGCATTTTGAGTTCTATTTGGCTACTGTGAAAGCTGTCATCACCTGACGGATGTAAAAATCACTGGACTAAACATTTTCCCCCGGGCAGCAGATTATTAGGAGAAAAATGTGATGTGTGGCACACATGTTCGATAGCAACATAACACACACATTATGATTTTAAAAGTAAAAATAAATAAGGATTTTGCTTAGATTAATGAAGATACTATATATAATATATGATATATATATATACACTTTTAAACTCTTTTCATTTTTCGAAAAGTCAATGTGAAATATGATGGGGATGTTTACTTCCAGACCCTGGCAAAGGACCGTAAATAGATGGGACTGTTGAGCTCTAGATGCATAATACAAGTGCAGCCTTAACTTAAATCACCCAAAAAACATGAGTTTTGAAGAGGTTGAGCCAGCCAGGTTTCAGAAAGGAAAAGCTGTTTGTATTTATCCGTTTGGAAACATTCATGTGTCTGCAGTGCACATGCCACCCGGAAAACATTTGTACTCTCAAGACAAATGCGCCGATAGTGCTCTCATTGCGTCTTTATAGTAGCAAGGATTAGAGACCAAGGTATCTGTGCCCACCCAGCTTTAGTGAGTAATCCCCCACACGCAGAACAAATCCACGGTATCAAGCTGAAATTAGGCCATACTCATTGAAAAAGAAGAGAAAAAAATAACTCGTAAGACGTTATCACGGCATACTTCATCAATTGGATCATCTTTAACTACCGATGGTGCATAAGCCTTTCCAGATGAATGTTCTGTAAGGAGAGTTTCCCATAAGCGCCTCACCAGACTTCAATACCACACAGTAAATAAGGTGTACACTACTTACTCCGCCATCTTTGTTTTATCTGGTATTCTTTATGCTTCAAACTAAAATCCACATCTTCAGTGTTTTTTTCACTCCTGTTGTCGTCGTCTTCGTTGTTTTGTGTTACAGAACCAAAGCTCTTGGCAAACTTTATTTTTGTACAATATTCATTTTATAACTTTTTACAGAATTAAACTTGTTTCTATTTAAAGATTGTGTGTGCTGGTATCGTGCTGTGTGCAAAAAAGTACAGCCCTGGCCAGATGGGGCTAATTTTGGAGGCTGATATTTACACAAGCATCGTGTAAAATTGGGGATGAAAATTAAATGGAGAATGGAGGCAGGCGGATGGGGTGGACTGGATTGTGTTCTGCATTCCTGAACAGCAGCCCAGGGTCGTACAGTAAACAAAAGCGCGCCGTAAAGGGCCACTCCGCTGTAAATCAGGAGCGGTCCACAGTCTTTCCAATGAGCGGGACACTTGACGTTTGAAACACAGGCCCAGATTGTGTATGTTACAGAGGCTACTGTCCTCAACACACTTCCAACTTTAGTACTGCAAGTAATACATGATTACCACTGGCCTACTATTAAAGCACTACATCATACAGTAAGGTACACTTGATGTCTCTGAACAGAACTAACAGTTAATAAAAAGTGTTTGTGCAGTTGGAGCCTTCCCTCCCCCAGGTCAGAGCTAAATTACAAAACTTTACAGTCGGTAAGAACCTACAACTAAACTACAGCACTTGCAAAACGGAGTAATGATACTGGGATTGTGCAGTGATCATTTCGTCGACTAAATTATTTCGTCATATATTATCAGTTTTCGGACTAAAATTAGACTCAAGCTAAATTAAAAGTTGTTTATGAGACAAAACTATGAGTAAAATCTAGATATTTTTGTCGCCTAAAATATGACTATATACAACTTCCAGTGAGTTTGAAAGAGCCTCATATCATTTCAGTTCACTGCTTTGTTCATGTGGGAGAACGAACATGAAGCAGAGGACCTTGATTAAATATGATTCTACAAATTATTATTAATGTAAAGTCTGCTAAATTAACTTTGCACTGGTATAGTGTTTATGGTGTAGTATGGTGTGAAAAGAGAGAGCCACTGTAATGAAGTAATGCCACTGTAAAGGACTTCCTATGAAGGCATAAAAGCCACATCTACACATGAAATACTGTCCAATCGATCTGCACGATCAACTTTGTTCCTTCTCTAAGGCCAGTAGAATCTGCCACACGGGGGTCAAACCTTTTGTTGGCCCTGACGTCAGGCCTCCTCCCTGTGCAGCGCATTCTTTGTCCTGCTCAGTCACTCTTAAAAACGACACCCATTGTTGTGCTTCTTCCATATTGTTCTTCTCTCCCTGTGACTTTGTTTCATATGAATTTTATGGTCACAGGACGCCTGCCAGAACAGAGACATTGAACGGTCTGCTTGTGTTTAACGTTGGCTTGAAGTTTTCAGTTCGCTTTGCACTTTGGCCAAATGTGAGTCAACAAAAAGATATACAGGCAGACAAATAATTGAAAGTAAAAACAATGCAGAGAGCCACTTATGAGTGTAAGAGAAACTGCCTCTTGGAAAATGATATTTAACATTTCAAGATGTGTTTGTATGTTTTAATGTATCTAAATCTGAATGTGGTTTTGAAGTCACGTCGCTGAACATTCCAGTTTTAATGTTGATACGTCACGAAAAACTAGAAACTGGCCTCTGTTATGATAAAGCAGATCCGGCAGAGGACCTAACAAATTAAAAACTCTGAAGCAGTTGGCAGTATACTCACAGAATATATACATTTTTGCCAATGAAAAAATCATGATGAAACCAATGCTTGTACTTTACTGTATTGAGTGAAATATCACGCAGTATGTCATGTATGTTTCAGGTTCTCCATCTGCTACGAACTTAAAATATTCACAGGCAGTTCAGCCAAAATACATAGCTCTGCAAGTAAGCAATACCGCTGTTACTCCCACATTTTTAAAGCACAAAATGCACAACAAACATGAAAAAGCCTTTAAAGCAGTACTAAGTAACGTGTTTACCTTAATAAATCCTTTCCGTAGTCCCTGTGGGGGTAATTCAAGTGTTAATGTGATGATTGGGGGTCTTTCATCTCCCCCTGGTGTCTCTGGCCAGAAAACCATGCTTGCAACTTGACTGCCACCGGGGCGGAGCAAGCAATACACACTAAAGAATCCCGGAGAAGAAAAGGCTAACAGGCTAACGGGCAAAGCTAACTGCGGGCTAGCGCCACTTTAAACAGTATTTACAGCCACGTTTGAGTGAAAAAAAATATTCGCATTGTATAATTGGATGTACAACACTCCTCTCTCCCTTCACCTTTTCTGTCAGCGTAGTATTTACTCTCCAAGACATTTAATATGTTAAAAAAATCGTAACTTGCTAAGACACCTGCAGTTGCGCTTATGGCCTCTAGGGGCAAGAGTTACTTAGTACTGCTTTAAGCAAACGACTAAGTAAGTTTGGCGAGGATCATGGTTATTGTTTTTTGTTTTTTTTACCAAAAACACCAACACATTTTTGTCATTCCTGCATCGTCTCTACACTCTTTAAATGTTTTGTGGCAGAGAACATGTTAACCCTATAACTGTGCTTGGTGGAACAACGGCCTTTCTGTGTGTAGTCTGTGTGAATGTTCTTCCCCGTCTGCATACATGTAGGTTTCCCTTAGCACTAAAAACGTAAAATGTAAAATAGAGTTCTCTCTGGGTCCAGGATGAATGAGAGTGTTACAGTCCCTCCCATGGTTACCGTCCAGCGTGGCGCACTGTTTACATGCTTGTTCATTAACATGCAACAATAAACAAATGACTGATTTTGCTTGGGTATTCAATATTTTTACCCTTTGTGTGGTAGGACCGGTGGCTCGGCCGGAAATTGTACTCAGTTCAACACATTAAGCCAAATGGACAGCAAAGATTCAAATTGATATATTCAAAGCATCCAATTCATATATCTTTATTGTGTTGTCCTTTTTTTGGTGCCAAACAGCAGAAGGCAATTGACAAAGGCTTTTAATCTTAAAAGGTAAAATGACAAAAAAATAAAATGGAACGGCAGTAAAAGGATAATATCCGACTGTTCTACATAGTTGGTAGCAAAAGACAGCGATATCTGGAGCTGATTTATGAGGCATTAGCAAACTCTGGAAATGTGGTAAGAAAAGGACAAAAGAATACTATGAAAAGCCCCATTATTTATTGGTTGATGAATGGCAATAGGAAATCTACTTTGCCAATAAAGACATCTCTATAGCTCCTTACCATTGAAGCACAACATACATATAAAACAACAAGGGGAGGTATAGCCATTAATTTGTCTTCAGAAGAGCATTTTTGCATTTGTATCCATTTGTATGCACGGGCCATTTTATCAGCCATGAAAACCCACAGAGTTTGTGTTGAGAAGACTCAGATCTTGCGTTTCTTCCACTCCGGCTCCTTGTCGGCTTCCTCATCCTCGTCTGATGCTTCTGCAAACAAGGGCTCAGGCTGCGTCCTAAAGGGATTCACACACGTTTACTTTGGACACGGTTTAAACTTCACAGCAAATCATTGGCTGCAAAATCAAAACTAAACCAATGCCACAACCGCAATTACCCAAGGCTGTTGTAAAAGTCTAAATCATTTCGACACCAGTGGGTGTTGGAAGTTTCCGTTTGTTAATCTGATACTTTCAGGGCTTTTAGGATAATGATCTTAAGAGGTCGTCTTCTGCCATTTGAACACTCATCTGTAAAATGTATAGCTTTTTAAAAATGTATACATAACACTGCAGAAGGCAAGCAATAATGACCCTACTCAGTTTACAGACACTTGGTCACTCACTAAATTGCCCCGTCCGCATAAATAAGTAATGTCACATTAGGTTTCCTTACTGTGTGTACGCTGGTGCGACCCAGTAAGGGTCTTCTGCTGCAGCCTGGGCGTGTCGTAGGATGGCCTCTCGTGGATTACTGTCATCCGTTTTGTCTAATGCAATGTTCTTCACAATGAAAGAAGACAGTGTGCCACCATGAGCTGCCACTCTGCCCCCACGACCTGGCATAAAACAAGACATTTTAGTATTTTTGGTTTTGTATGCAGACAAAACATCATTGTCACCAGCAGAGGGCACATGGACTGAAGAGAACCTGTTTAAATAATGTTTAAACTAGCTATTAGCAAAAGACCATTTTAAACAATCAGCTCATGGATTTTAAAAACAAGGAGATTCTGGAGAAAGATCAACCAAGCATGGATGGAATGAATCACAGCTCCTGGTACGTTTTAATGAGGCACAATAGTATAACATGCTCTGGAAAGGCAATAACCAAAAAAATATTGGACGTTTAACTATTATGTTTGGCCCCTAAACCTGATTGCCCAAGTACAAGAAAGATTACCCACAGCTGATATCATTTCTGGCGTTGTATAAAAAGTCCTGCTGCTGTGCATTAACTGTAGGAACCCATATCTGTGTTGTATTAAAAGTTACAAATAAATATTCAAAAGTGTATTATTATTGTTATGATGCAGTTAAATATTATGAGGCAACATGCAGCAGAGGAGGCCAAGTGGGAGCTGCTCAGCTGGATTGCATCAACAGTTTGGATTCAGACATTTTTACTTGCATAGAGTAAGAACATGCTTTGAAAACAATAAGCGTGTTACGGTTTCATAAGGTTTTGATTATACTGTGGCCATACCGCCTTTGCTATGCCCAATCCCATCAGCCCCAGCTAAGCAGGGAAGGGCCTGGTCGGTCCTTGGATGGGAGACCGTTTGGTAACACCAGGAAGCCTAGCAAATGCAGTGAGTGAGTGAGTGGTTGGAGGTGGTCGGAGGGGCCGATGGCGCAGACTGGTTGCCTCGCTTCTGTCAGTCTACCCCAGGGCAGCTGTGGCTACAATAGTAGCTTACCACCGCGCCAAGTAGGGAGTGAATGAATAGTGCAATGTAAAGCGTCTCCGGTTTCCCCTACCACTAAAAACATGTACAATAGGCCAGGATGATGTGTGTGAGTGAATGTATGGTGGTGGTCAGACTGTTGGCGCAGATGTGTGCAGTCGCGACAGTGCTTCGGTCAGTCTCCCCCGGGGAAACTGAAGCTACTAACGTAGCACCACCGAGTGTGGAGTGAATGTAAAATGCTCTCATGTAAAGCGCTTTGTGACCATGTCTGTGAAAGGCGCTATATAAATAAGGTTCTTCTTCTTCTGCATTAACCAAGAACCAATAAAGTCTCACTCCAACATTACCTGGTCCAGACACAGGCGGCTCTGGCTTGTGCGACTTCTTCGGATCCAGCCTGTCCTTCTCCAGTTGTTTCTTGGTGCTGCGCTGCCGGGCCTCTCTGAACATAGGCAGGGCATGCGCTGTCAACAGAACAAACAAACATAATCAAGTTGCTTGTGTAATTCAAACATTGAACGATCACGTTATACACAAGGGGAGGCACAAAGGGGGCATTTGCGGATTCGACACAGTCACAGTTTAATAGTTGAAGGACAGGTCCACATTTTTTAGTACAATTGGCCTTTGAAAGTAATATACAATTGAAAGTAATATATCACAGCTCACTTACTTTCTCCTATCTAACAATGTGTTTGATACTTTCCAGTCAGATTTAGGCCCACCACAGCACTGAGACAGCTCTGATCAAGGTGACAAATGATATTCGTATGAACACAAACGCAGGTAAGGTCTCAGTTTTAGTTCTGCTGGACCTGAGCGCTGCTTTGACACAGTGGACCACAGGATCTTACTTCACAGGTTAGAAACTGGGTGGGAATCTCTGTACTGCTCTAAACTGGTTCAAGTCCTATCTCGAGGATAGGACTACTTTGTCGAATGGCAACTGTGTCTCAGACAAAATTCCATGACCTGTGGAGTCCCCAGGGTCAATCTTGGGACCCCTCTATCAACTTGTACATGCTTCCATTGGGTCAGCTAATAAACAGCAACAATGTGTCGTACCACAACTACGCAGATGACACTCAGATCTACGTGTCACTGACAGCAGGTGAACATGGGCCTGTAGATACTCTCTGTCACTGCATCGAACAGATCAGTTTGTGGATGCAAAACAACTTTCTCCAACTAAACTCAGACAAAACTGAGATCATTGTCTTTGGCCCACAGACACAAAGACAAAGTGTTATCAGTCACCTTGAGTCTCTCGCTCTGAAACCAAAAAATCAGGTTAGGAATCTAGGAGTAATCATGGACTCAGACCTGAACTTAAACAGCCACATCAAAGCAATAACGTCATCAGCTTTTTACCATCTGAAAAACATTGCTAAGATCAGAGGAATAGTGTCAAAACCAGACTTAGAGAGACTCATCCATGCATTTGTCTCCAGCAGGTTAGACTACTGTAACGGCCTGCTCACTGGCCTTTCTAAACGAGCTGTTAGACAGCTGCAGAACATCCAGAACGCTGCTGCTCGAGTCCTGACAAGAACAAGGAAATACGACCACATTAGTCCAGTGCTCCGGTCTCTGCACTGGCTTCCTGTCACTCAGAGAATAGAATTTAAAACAGCTCTGCTTGTGTACAAGTCTTTTCATGGTTTAGCACCAAAGTACATCTCTGACATGTTAGAGCCGTATGAACCATCTCGGGCCCTGAGAACTTCAGGGAGGGGTCTCCTGGTGGTTCCCAGAGTCAATAATAAACACGGTGAGGCTGCGTTTCAGTTTCATGCAGCTAAAATCTGGAACAGTCTTCATGAGGATGTGAGACAGGCCTCAACTCTGACAATGTTCAAATCCAGGCTGAAAACAGCTCTTTTTACCCGTGCATATGAAAACTGAAAGTATTTTATCTGCACTCTTGCCTTTTACTGTCATTGATTAACTTTATGTTGATGTTTTATTGATTGATTTTATCTGTTTTCTTGTAATTTTCTGCAACTGTGAAGCACTTTGAATTGCCTTGTGTATGAATTGTGCTCTACAAATAAACTTGCCTGCTTGCCTGCCTTTTAATTGTCAAAATGAGAGGGTCTGTCAGCAGTGAAAACCTTCCAAATAATTGATCCTGGAGTGTCCTAGAGACCACCGTGATGGAAAGTACAAGGTCAAATACGCACAAATATCAACCTTTTTTCCCCCATAACAAAAGTTGCATGATGCACCTTTAATGTAAGAGCGAAGGGAAAGCAACAAACACTCGTTGTAGTCAGCGCTGCCTGTAGCCTCAACGACCCCTTTTTTGTCTCTAAGCATCGCCCTAAGGCTACTGGCGAAAGCACTGGCGCACCATTGTTTGTACCAAGATACCAAATTCACTTTCAGCAACGCTTTTGCAGCGCCAGGCAGAAGATCGGGCCCAAAGACTTAAACCACAAGATAAATATGGCATAATGTTTCCTGACAAAAAAAAAGGCTCCTAATATGGATTTTCTGTTTGTGAATTGCCCAAACAGCAATACCAACACCTTTCGTCCATTTGACATTACATCAATTTCTAGAACGTCATGAACACAACCTATTGATATCTTAATACTTCAGTGGACAGCTTTTAACAGACACCTGCTGAACTCTGGGGCATGGCTTGTGTACATTTTCTACCATAGTGCGCATAATATTGATTAGGCAGTCACTGGGCTTCTCTTCACACGTTTGTGCACACTATTCACAATAAAAGCACTCAAAGCCACAAGTGCGTGACTGATTTATTGTCCTTCAAAATTGTGTGTGTTCATTAGAGTGGGTGCTCTGCTTGCATCTCGGGTAGTAACGCTTTAGTATTGAGGTTAGATAAAGTGATTTTCCATCCACGGGTCCACGCTGCGGTCTGCTGTTAATTCTCCCTCCTCCACGCTACATTAAGCAAAAAGGTTACTGTTAAAAGATTCCCTCGCTTTTCTCAATGGGCCGCCGCTAGTTTCCTGTCCTCTTTAATTTTCCAAAGCCGGGGCATCAAGTGCGTCACTCAGCAGTTGTGGTAGGAGCCAATGCCAGGCCTGCCTGAATTAAATCACATGACAAATCAGAGACAGCGTTGGCCTAAACACTGAGGCAATTGTCAAACGCATGTGATTAAAGGTTTTGGGAGTGAGGAGCACGCGCTAAAGAGGTGATGGGGCCGTGTGTGATGAGCTGACAGGTGTGGACCAATGAGTTTGGGGTGAGGGAGGGTATCACGCCGGGCACCACTGAACAGAGGCGTGATCGGGACCTCTCGCTCATCTCGTGGCACAGCGCCTAGCAACTGCGGTGACCTCTAACAGACTCATCCAATTTAGATTCCTTTTGAGAGTGAGATTGTGTTTACTGTATTGTAGTGAAATATGAACGGAAAACTGGCAAATTAAATAAACTATAGTCACTACGCTTTTGAAACATGCCCCGTACACATCCCAGAGCTAAAGCACTGAAATGGTTTCAGCTGTTTTCCTAGCAAAACGACATGGAAATGGAGAATGTTTGAAAAGCTCTTTTGGATTATTATTATGAATTTTCTAAGTGAAATTAAATGGCCCTTGAGTGATTCCTGTTTGTTATTTATGTCATGTCATGAATGAAACAGGCTCTGGTTCTGAAACAAGCAGAGTGGACTTACGTGTGATGATGTAATCTTGAGCTAGCATCTCTGTGTGCTTCTCTTTCCGCTTGGTCTTTGCTAAACACAGCTTAGCGCCTCTGCAAAGAGATAATGTGGAGTAATCACACAATAATAGTCACATGACAAATGCATTGCTTGCTTATAAATATTCAGTATTTGCAGAGGCCATTTTGATACCTGTAACTCTTGAGCGGGTCGTAGTAGACCTTGACAAGCCCATTTCCAGTCCCCACCATAATTTGATTCAGCTTAGGATGCCATAAGCAGCGGACTACACTCTGTAAAGATAACATGTTAATCGATTTATCAAAAAAGAAAATTAATACAATTCACACAATTCATGAAGGAACCACACAGTAAAGTTGGGAAAGGACTTTCCTATTGTGGCACAAGAGGAATATGTGGAGGCTTTGCATATGCACAAACAAAGGACTGAATTTTTTCTAACGATTGTGAGTGCATGACCCATTCTGGTTGTGATTCAGCGGGATCAGTGGTAGTGTGTGCTCTGTTGCACCAGTTGACTATATTTGGTGGTTGGGATAAGGGCTGGATCTCAGTCTGTGTGTGACAGATGGCCCGGTGCCAATAGGCAAATGTGACCACATTTATTCAGTGACTGTCAGAAAGAAACACAGAGAGAATAAGGGCCAAAGGAGAGAAGACCAAGCACAGTCGTCGATATGATGAAGAGCTGCTGTTCCTTCAATAATACAAGCTACAAGACGTCCCACAGTCATGTCTTGGAGCTATTTGACAATCGTAACTTGAGAGCTTACTCACACCTGCTTTCATTAGACTTTTTTCCCCCACTGTTCTCTTTGGCGCAAGTATTTCACATCTGCACAATACATTTCAAAATAATCAGCTAATGCACTGAAATTACAAGCTCAACCCTGTGACATTTATTGTTCCACGCACACTAAAATCTAAATATGCAAATAATAGATCGCTTTAGTCTTCATTCTTCACTTTGTCTTATGTCCTGGTATTTTAAGTTATGTAGTGCAGATTACTGATAAATAAACGTATTGCATCAAAATTACACACGAAATATCTTCTTTCCCTTCTTGCATGATAGAGACCTAGATTGTAAGTTTTACGCGAGTCCAGTTGTAGTATGGTGGTGATGGTGGAGGACGGGGGCAGGGGGTTAGATGGGGGTGGGTGGGATGATGACTGGGATGTCATCTATGACAGTGAAAGCTGCTTAACGCCCAGCTGTTCATCTTCCCACCAGGACACCAGTACAGAGAATCCCAATCTACCCAGCAGGGGCACACACAAGCACAACATGGTGGGACACAAGCAGAAAACTGGCAGCTGTTGTTGGTATTGTTCTTTAAATTGTGGCCGACATATACAGTATAATAAAGTTATGTAATAATAATGTATAGGACTGAATGATTTTGGAAAAAAACATCCAATTGTCTGACAATAAAAGCGATTGCAATTAGATTCGCAGTTTATTTAAAAAATTCAAAATTGTACTTCCAAAAATGAGATGCTTTTCAGAATATGTAGAGGCCAAAACAACCAGGTTTTATAGCAAGACGATTTCGACAAAGGATGTTTTTATGCAAACGACACATTAATTAAACAATTGCAGCCACTGTGATTTGGTAGTTACGAGTTCATTCAATTTTGATTTGATTGACTGAGCCCCAGTTCTGTCCATTTCAAAGCTGTTATTGAGAGAATTACACCCATCACAACCAGTCTAGAAGCTCAGTTAATCTGCTCAAGCTGGTCATGAGCCCACTGCAATTGATTGGACAAGCATTAAAAAGGCCTTGTTTGCAACAGTGCAGTTGTTCTGTGTCAGTGCACAGACCAATACATAGCAGGATGGGATGTACTTTTTGGGCACTACTTTTGTTTGATAAATGTGAAACCGTGCGACATGAACCAGATCGAAAGAATCCGAATTGAGCACATATGGATTTTCTTTGCTGTGAATACATAATTAGCCACGAGTCCCAACGCTCTCGTTAAGAAAGGCAGGGATGACAGGTGGAATTCTGCAACAGTCCACAGGTACAATACACTCAGGCCAAAACCTCCGGCTGTTGAATTAAGTGACAACTGGACCCAACGGTGACTCCCGGGGCCAGTCAAGCTCCAGAAAACTCCCTCCTCGGACCCAAAGAAATCATACTGTCAACACTGGGATAAGTCAAACAGCGGAAAAGAGCAGAGGGGGCCACCCCAGCTGGATCTATCAGACAGAGGGAGCCGCAGACAGACGGCCAGCTCAAGTCCAGAATAAGATCCAAAGGGCTGTGTATACACTTTTAGATGCAGTGTTTATTCTCCGTGTCCACAAAATTACATCACATCATGAAAGAGGAAACTTGAGTTCTCAGTAGCTGCCATATGGTCCCGTCGGGATTAAAATACCGCAGGCTGATTGAGGATAACAAAAAACTATAGCCACTTGCCCAATATGTAACACCAATTATGCACCCCTAATGGGACACATCACTCAAAAGCCAAACACCCCATGTAGTCATTGGTGAGCCTGTCCAAAAGTACCTCACCTCTGAGTGAGTGAACAACGTAAGCCAACTTTGGGAAAGACGGGGCAGCAGAAGTCACTGGAAGTAGGTAATTAGTGCGACCTGACTCACAGGAACAACCGGCAGGATTTTCTTGGTGAAATGCACATGAAAAGAAAAGCCCCTGTGTCACCCCTCACCCTTGGCTGGTCTTAGTGTGTGGGTGAAAGACTCAATGCTCAAATCTCAGCAGAACTGGAAGCAGCTCAGGGCTTCAGAGCGGTCAAGCATGACGTAGAAGGGTTTAGCATTGGTAAAAAGCTACTGGCTGCAAATGAAATACTGGGCAAAGGGCAGTCTCGCAATAAAGTTAAATCTGTGCAACAGTTTAGTTATGTTTTACGTCCAATATGTAGCCTCAACATTTTGCACTTGATGCTACATTAAACTTTTGAAATAGCTTTACCGCTGATGCCATTTGAGTCATTGTACCGCTTGGTGTACGGTTTCCTTCTTGGTTCACTTTTTATACCACTATAAACCCCTGCACATTGAAACACACTAAAAGAGCTGTAGCTTTGAACATGAGTTGATGTAGTCTTCAAGTGAAATTAGCAACTGCCAGACGGGCTCAAAAGTATAGACTTGCCCAATAATTGTTTAAAAGAAATTAATGCAGCCAAGCCCACTTTGAAACACCCAGTCTTGTCAAATCTTGGAAGCTAAGCAAGTTCATGCCTGGTTAGTGCAAGGACATGACGCCACATGGGAATACTAGGGCTGTACATTCACACTTATAAATAGTGAGTTACAACAATTGTGTATTCAAAATATCAGATTGCAAGAACAAGAACAGTTTTTAGTCCAGATTAAGTCAAGGGCTTCTGAGGAAAAATGCCAAAGGGAAGCCCGCAGACTATTCATCCACAGATGCAAAAGTTGACATTGAGGTTTCAATCCAGTTCAACAGGTGCATGTTGTGTCCTTGGATAAAACATTTTACTGACTAGCCTATGCATGATTGTGGGTATATGAGTGATTGTAATAGTGATCTGATGGTGCCAATTGCAGCCTTGCCTCTGTTACTATACCCCAAGGCAGCTGTGGCTACCTAGCCTGGCATCCAAAATGATACCCCTTCTGTATATTTTATACACGGGGATATCAGTCTTGGCAGGTGCGCTCGTTTGCCGCTGCTGCCAAACTAAAACGGATCCATGCGATAATTGTTTATGTGCAGTCACGTGATGTTTACGAGCAGCGTCACTCTTAGACACGAAGTCCCCTCAATAACAATCTATGGACGGCACACGGGAGAACAGAGAGCTTTTTTTCCAGTCAGTGGTAAATGACCAAAAACACATTGGATTTGTATTTTGCCGTTTTTCCACGTAGTACGCTTCAACTGTTTGGCCACAGTACACCACGGTACAACACGTTTACCAGTTGTTGTGGGTGGAGCTCCCACGGACATGCTGGAATACACGTTCTAGACGGAACAACAGAACGGCGATGAAACGTTTTGTGAGTCGCGATGAGAATAATGGACAAATACCACCTTTTGGTCGGGTTTATGAAATTATTCAGAGGTGCCAAGACAAATACTAGTGGAAAGAAAGAAACTATCAAGGTAAACCAAGCGTGTACCCCAGCCTGGGGTTATGTAGGCTGTTTAGATGGGGATGATTGGTGGCCCTTCCTTTCACTCGTCTGCTTGGTACACCACTTAAAAAGACTGCACTTAAAATTCTCAGGTCGTCCACACAGCAGAAGGCTGATGTAAACATAGTAAATATCTCATCCATCAGGTTCAGCGAGTGCAGATCACACACTCTTTTAACTGGCAACAACTGATTCTTACACATTTAAAAGGCACTATACCGGATTTCTTTTTTCTAGTAATGGAACAAAATTGTCATGTTCTCCTTTAGTGTATTGTAAACTCAGACATTTGTGAGAAAAACACCATCTGATTATTTGCATTTGTATCAATTTAAGGCAAGTATAATAGCATTTCTGTCAAAGTGACCCTGAAAAGTGACCCTACAAGTGGTGAAATGTACCTATAAACTCATCCCTGTGAAGAATTGGGATGCTACAAATTTTGAGACCACAACTAACGTTTCAATTTAGTGACTTCCTCTTTGTTAGTCAATAAAATCAGGTGTACGGCTTTTAAGGCATTGCAGATGAAAAGGGTAAAATTACTTTTCAGAAAATGTAGGAATTACAAAAATTATCATTAATATCAGTCACTAGGTCCATGATCTCTTGTACAAGACCAAAAATGTCCTCAAAAACTAAATAATTTTACCGCTATACAATATTATAGGCCTGTGATGTCACCTGAAACCCAGCAATACATACATTGTAATAAAGAATACCTTTTGGCCACAAACGTAATAGAAGAAATAAGGACATGGACCTGCATTATTATTTTAAGCGTCTACTCCCCATAACAACTAGACTTAATCCCTTCCATACTATATGATGAGGACCTCACAACGTTTTTAGTTGTACCAAATACATTTTAGGTGGGCACCAACATCAGTCTAACTCTGGTGGGAGTACGTATGGTCATGAATATGCAACTAAAATCAAAATGTGTAGGAATAATTAATAAATAAAAAGAAGGGTGAGAGAGAGTGCAGGAGAATAAAAGAAGAATGGGAAGAAAACAAGTACGTACACTGTTTGGAATTTCTCACATTTCTGCCTAAATTGGTCATAAAATGTGATCTGATCATCAAAATCATAAGAATGAGTAAACTGCGTCTGCTTAAACAATACCACCCAAACATTTACATTTGAGCATATTTTTATTGGCCGTAACATGTAAACATTCACAGGAGAGCGTAGAAGTAAGTAAGTACACCGCCTAAATCTCACTGAACTACAGTAGTTTTGTGAAGAGGAATGGTCCAAGATTCATCCTGATTGTTGTGAGCGTCTAATCTGCAAATACAGAAAAGCAGTTATTGCTGCAAAAGAAGTTCAGCCAGCTATTTAATACAGGGGTTCACTTACTTATTCCACACTGTTGTGAATGTCTCAGGTCTTTCTACAAAATATCTTGATAAACCTGTGACGTTGTGTGTTCCTCCCAAACTATTCAACTTTGGGTTGACTTAGGCAGATTAGACGCTCACAATGATCAGGATGAATCTTGGACCATTCCTCTTTACAAAACTGCTGCAGTTCAGTGAGATTCAGGCGTTGTACTCACTTATTCTACGCTCTACTGTGAATGTTTACGTGGTATGGCCAATAAAATATAACATGTAAATGTTTGTTAACAACATGTTTATATGTTAACCACATTTTATGACCAATAGGTGGCGTTCACGATTAGAATGTGATGATGTCATAATGTCAGGTGGAGGGCAGGGGCCAATATAACTATATGGGAGAAATACAGTTTTTGTAAGAAATCTCCTAAACTAAAATTGAACAATGTTTTTGCTCATCAGTATTTGACAGTGATTGGATTCAGAAACCTGTGATATATTTTTATGTCTGAAAGTCCTTTCTGCTGGACAACATCACGCTCATGTTTTTGAATATTGTCACTACTTTTTGACACCTTTCAGGGAAAATAATTAGACATTTGTTCATATGTGCTTGAAGAGGAGACAGTTGTTGTGACGGTTTTTGTTTCATGAGGATTCTTCCAGTAATGACTGAGATATGAGCCAAAAACAAATACATTAAAATCTGCATTTTGTCAGTTACCGCAGTTACCATAGTTACCACCATGGAATTTTCAGTTGCCCTCCACCTCAATTTAAAACTATGGCTTTTTAGAATGTTGTGATGTCACGTGAACGCTACCTATTCAGGCAGAAATGTAAGAAATTCCAAACGGTGAACTTACTTTTTTTTCCCCACTGTATTTTAAGAGCTCATTTAGCTCACCATGCTTAATAAACTGACAGACTGCCAAAAACACTGGCAGACTGTAGCAATGAGTAGGGTATATTAGGTGTGATATTTGGCCCGCTCAGAAGGAAATCAGCAGGATTTGCACATATAACAAAGGTCAAGAAAGGAGAGGATTTTGCTATTGTTGCAGTCAAAGCTAAGGCTTTCTGGAGTTTTCACGATGGCAGATGGTTGAGCCAGTGAAAGGCCGATGGAAAAAAATCACTTCCAAATGTTTAACTCTGCAGTAGAGAGAGTGAAATCAATGTTTCTAACTGGAAGTGAGGAGAAGGAGAGGGTTATCCTGCTCCAAACAGACTCTGAGCCAATGTTGGAGGCCTTACTTTGATGTACCCTACTGCCATTTTGTCACCGCAGGACACTCGGGAGCAATGTCACAGCTCATAAGTGCTAACGTGCCAAGAAAGCAGAGCCGCGGCGTGACAATCATATTAGACAAGACGCATTTAAGTCATTACAACTTGCATTAGATAAAAGCACCAATGCCTCCAAAAGTTCACCCCAGTTCAGAGTGACCAACGTACAACCTGCAAACGACAGGTAGTCTAGTAGTGATGGAAAGATAATGTTTATTAGCAGCAACGCATCCAGACTCGTGCTTGTTTTCATTTGCGCTATTCTAACTTTAAGGCTCCTGAAATTAGCAATTCTTGAAGCATCGGGAAAAATCTACAACATAATCTCAGTCAACCAGTGAGCTACAATTGTACAGGGATTACATAGCACCAATCACTATAAAACTATGGTTGTTAATTGCAAATGAGTGATAGAAGACAGCAAGACGACCAATAGCAGGCTGCATACGAATTCCTAGAATAATAGCTCTTATGTCCAGATTCTAAAATAAAAATAAAAAGTACATTACCCAGAAAGTATTGGATTACAAAAACGCTCCTACTGCTGGCCTCTGACTTTAATTACATTTCTAACACGCATAACCATAATCTGTGACATCATTTAAGTCAAACTGCAGCTGTGTTCAATAAACAGCACTTAATAAACTCCACAGACTGTAGCTACATCTGCACTGGCTCAGAAAGTTTCAATCATGATGAACCACCGAAACGAGCCACAGAAAACAGACGATGATGAACATATTTTTCAGACTTACCCTCAACAGCTACAGCTTCATCACAGAAATAAAAATGCTCTGGTCAAATATTCCACTAAATCTTGTCCATTGGTTCACAGCGAGGTTTGCTCCTCCGCTGCGCAATGTATGCAAATGAGCCATGTGGCTTTTACGTTTCGATGTTGGCGGCGCTGGTGAGGAACCTCCAGAGGTCCCTTTGCTAAAGGAGATATGAGAGGAAGCACACAGGCTCCTTTCCCTACCTCCTTCCTCAGTGACGGCACTACTTGGACCTCATGTGGGACCATGCACATCGTTAGCCATACCAATTTGCACTTTTCGGATGCACCCTAATAGCTAGATGAACTTGTGTACACAAATAGACAACTTTGTACAGTGAAAATGCATCATCCTAATTGTAAGTCTGAAGCTAAGACACAGGAGGGAGTGGAAGGAAGCAGGGTGGGACATGGACTAAAGGAGTCTGAGAAAGTGTGTGGTATAGGTCATCCAAGTCTGCCCATGCGTTTCAGATACACAGCATGTCTGCCATACTTGTAATTCTGATTTAGAGTGACTCTAAATGTCACACTAGTATGGATACTTTTTCCTAGTCGGCCAGACCAAGACAAAAAACTCCTCATGGAAAAAGGGAAGAGCAAGTGCTAATTAGTGCTAAAGCCGCGCATGTGAACATTTTTAAAATACCACATTTTGGGAAGGTTTTTCAAAAAACTGAGACAAGAATAATACAGAAAGCTCCTTCAAATAAGTACAAGGCTGTTGCACAACAAAGCTTTGTCTGTAGTCCATAATGCTGAATTGTACATACCGCATTTGTGACATCGATCTGGTAGACCTTCTGAAATGTAGTTCGGTCAAAGAAAACCAATTTGCCATTTCCTTCGTCTTTCTTCACAGATGTTCCAGTAAAAAGAAGCTTGTCGTCAGGGCTAAAACAGCAATCGGTCCTGAGTGGGAAACAAAAGGGCATTTAGCCAACTGACAATTCATTATTGAGGATAAAAATACATTTACATTTCCCTTACATTTCAGAGTAGTTGGTAAGCCCGTTGGCCACATTTACTGGTTTCTTAAAGTTGCGTATATCCCATAATTTCAGAGTGTCATCACCTGAAAAACACAAATCAACAAGGACAAACCTTTATGGACAAAGCAAAATTAGGGAATTTCACAAATTTTGAAACTGTCCCACCTCCGCGTGATGCAAGGGTCATGCCATCATAGGAGAAGGCTAGACAGGAGGTGGCAGAGCCAGGAACATGGGCTTGTCGACAATGGTACTTTGTGTGAACCTAAGAATACAAATATTAAAAAACAATTATGCCTTTTGACACACGAGCCGACTCATGAGCACATTTAATTCTGGTGGTCTAAAACTCCCCATGGTTTCTAACAACTGCACTTACACGATACTCAACTGTATCCAGTTTATCTTTAGAAAGAGCAGGCTGCAGACATTTTCTTTGGCAGGCAGTGTTTGTATTGGTAATGGTGAAATAATACGCTTTGCTCATATTTTGACACATCCAGTACAACACAGACAGGCTTTCATTGTCGTCGTGTGGAAACTTAAGCTTCTAATGCTGTAGTAACATTAGGCGCGAATATTTACTGCCATGTCGTGTTAAAGTTTTCTCAGTCCAGCAGAATAATATCAGTTGCAGATTGCACCTTTTATGTAATGGAGACACAGGAGAAGCTGAGTGGATGATTCAAGTTTCAATTTCAACACTTGTGCCACAACATTAACACTTGTTTGGTGACTATAAATTGCCCTTAATAGAATGTACAGGGGGAACCAGATGTTTACATACACTTTATGAAAAGACAGATTATTGTGAGAAGCTTGAGGAAGAATATTCACAACGTTTGACCCAAGTCATACAGTTTAATGGCAATGCTACTAAATAATAATGAAATGCATGTAAAAAACCTTGTGGAAAATTCTATCTCTCATTCTTCTGGCATTTGACAAATAGAAATATTTTTTAAATTCTAATTGACCTAAAAAGTTAATTCTTCTCCTGACGCAGCCACATTACTGAGACTGGAGTGGAACACAATGACTGTATGAGCGTCTAGTGAGTGAGTATCAACTTTAATGAGGATTTATTTCATCATGTTAAAGTTTTCATCGGGCCAGTCAGGCTCTTTATTCTGCCCTTGTAACTAATGGCACTACACATATACAAAGTGACAAACCAGAAAGACATCTCTGTATCTATTAAATGTTCAGTGCAAATCCTTGAGCCATGCTTTGCTGCACTGTGCCACTAACGGGACGGATTATGCTTTTGATAACAACTATAGACCGATGATGCAACACTCTGGAAGGTGGGATAAATAACACTCAAACATAACCCCGGTTTCAAGATTTTATATTTGTCAAACCATGTGAATGATTTGAAATGATACAGCTTCACTTTTATTAATCTCAAATGGAATGTAAATAAATGAGTGAAAGAAGGATTGCGGAAAGCCCGGCTTTGGTAAAGAAATTTGAAGTGTGTGCAATCTGTGAGAGATAAGATGCAGCCAAAAGAGAGGATAAGCATGAAGCATGCCGTGAATGAGCAATGTGTTCTCACAACACACTACAGGCAGCATTTCATTGCACTAAGTGGAGGGAAGTTATTAACTTGGCAGAGACAGATAAAGTTGTTACCTTGAACTGAAGATAACATGTGTTCTTCTTTTAAGACCTAGGACACTAAGGTCCCCCCGGGAGCACCTCCTCCACATTATCATTGCACTCAAATTACTTTAGGCGTAAATCCATTTTCACTGCTGTAATCTCAGATTATCAGCAGTTTCTTTTATCCACTGCATTAAATTGAGCTGCTTTAGTTCAATTTATCTCAAACTTTTGCAATTACAGCCTTTGGAGACTTTTGAATGTCTTGTACACTGCTCGCTTTAGCAAGGGCACTATGGCTGCAACAACAATTTGACCAATTTGACCAATTTGCATATAATTGATTGAGACACACAAACCTCCTGCAAT
This sequence comes from Neogobius melanostomus, assembly GCA_007210695.1. Lineage (NCBI taxonomy): Eukaryota > Metazoa > Chordata > Actinopteri > Gobiiformes > Gobiidae > Neogobius > Neogobius melanostomus. The sequence goes on along the minus strand of VHKM01000221.1, from coordinate 1,054,134 downwards.
GACTCACCGGTCGAAGCCGTGTTGCAGGCCAACAATAATGGGAACAGTCTGGGTGGAGTCGGTGGACTCTGAACAGGAGGGTGTGCTGAATAGTCTTTACTATAGTGTGGAAAGGTATGAAAATCTGCACAAAGCTCGCAGAACAGGAAACTACTCTGAAGAACAGTAATGTACCTTAAATGATGTCCTTACAAAAAAAGGAAACCGCTCTCAGCCAATCTCATGTTTATGACGTTTAATACAGCCTCATTCTGTAACCCTGCTTACAAATTAACTTTTCATATTTGACTAATCTCTCACTCCCTTGGCTTTTCTCCCTACTCTACTGTACATATTTCATTTTTCCCAAGTTAACTCATGACATAAAACATGCCACAAAACCCGTTCCAGAAGAGGACATTTTATCGACAATGATTAACGATTGACTTTTTGAAGTAACATCCATTTGTTGTAACTGTCTGTTGCAAACATACACCCACTCCAGCTATTTCTAGATGGCCTATGCTGTTGCTTAAGCCTAAGTGTTTATTTACTATGATGATGTTGGCTGCCGCTGGTGGATGCCATGGAGTTTGCTTCCTGTGTAAATCTACAGAGGTCTGTGAAACTGGAATCACATGCTTGATTTGAAACTGCAGCAGAGATGGATTATTTAGGAAGAAAGACAATATAACTGTCTGGTGATGAACTAAAGTGAAAAAGGACTGATTGAAATTATAAGCAGCATCAAAAAAGTATTTAAAATGGAAAGAAATCGAAACAAAAGATCTGTTAAATCTGTTTGCCCAATAAGCATCAGCTTATGCCTAAACCTGATCAGATACGAATATTTCATATGAGGTGATTTAATGTTATGGTAATGCGTTTACAACAGCAGATGAGAAATGAAACGAATAGTCCACCACAAGTCAGTCACTGTGACCACAACATCCTTGCACAATCCTACATCTTCTTAGAGGGACAGGCACGCACCTGTGACAGCGTCCACTGGGCATACGACTGTACTATCCCCACTCTGACCTCTGCTACTTTCAGAGGATCGAGTGGCCAAAGCACATCCACAACAGCTGCTCTGATCTTTCACAGAAATCAACAAGTGGCGACGCTGGGCCTGTGCGACAGAGTGGGATTTAACTGAACGATCCCGTTACTTTCATTCTGGTTCTTCTCACTGACAGGAAGGCCAAATTAAGAGTTCAGTTGTAATTGGATGTTATGGATTCGACAACAAAATGCAATAGCTCAATGTTTACCGAATAACTACATGTTATTGATTTTTAAGTATTGTTTTGTTTTGCTGATGTTGATGAGAGACACACAGTTTGAGTGGACTTGACACATGTTGAATAGGTTTGAAATGCTCGGAGGGGTGTTTCAAATTATTTGCCCTTTTGGGAATAAAAAACGTGTTCTGGATCACATAACAAAAAGCATTTGTCATACACAGATACTGTCTAGAAAACTGATAAATGGTCAACCTTTAATTCAGTGTCAAGTTGCTTATTGACGAACCCCTTTGATAAGGACCGAAATACTTTGGAGCAGTGCCTCTGGCTCATTTTCAAACTCAGTGCTAAATCAACCCTATTTATTGTCTCAGATTCTTATGCACTTATTCTAAAAGCCTCATCTAAACTCCACAGCTCATTGTAAAGTACGAGCTTCTGCTTTGATCCATCCTGGTGCAATGTTGAGGAGGATACTTGCCTTCAATATATTTTGTGACATATTCCATTATTTTGCCCAACACATGTATGTGCATTTGTATATCAAATGTGTGTATTTGTAATACTAAGAATATGTGTGTGTAAATGTGGCGTATGAATAAAACATGCTACACTTGTTATGAACATATTAACAACTAATTAGGAAATCAAAAAAGCACTTTGCAGAGCACAGATCCCAGCACATGACGCTCCGGTGCATTGTTTGTTTTTTTTTACTTGGGGAAAGAATCAGATTATTGGGAACTGTACCATGATACAGAACAATTACTAAATTTGTATTGTAAATCATGTATAAATACATCCATGTTCCTCCCCAACACAGCCCAGTGTAAAGTCATTACTGTCTTTTACTTTAACTGAGTCCCAGAACGAGGTAGCCTGGCTAACGCCAGACTGCTGTGTGCGCTCGAATCTTTTCGAACTTCACAACAGCCTGGGACCATGGCCGACATTTTTCCATGGATTTGGGCACCAATCACAGAACGAGGAGGGACGGTAAGACGATGACGCGCTATTTGACATACAGAAGCTTGTAGTTTGTTTAGGGATAAAAAAATAAAAAAATATTTACGGATCCAACATGACAGCAGCAGACGCGATGCCATCTTTCGATCAAGCTTTAGACCGTGTTCTAAATAGTTTAGCTCAAAAGTTTACAGCAGGTACGTCATACGTCATCTGATACCATGATACGATTGCTATGGCTACATGCAGACGCATGAGAGACATTCGTAGCGCCAATAAACGGCTATGGACAATCATAAACCACACCTCTCCTACGAGAAAATGAATTGGTGGTCCCCAGACTAAATATCACTTGTGATTTTAGTCTGGCGTTAGCCAGGCTAAGAACGAGGGACAGTTAATCACAAGGCTGACAAAGAAAGACTGATCATTTTCTGCACCAAGCACATATGGAAGGAAGAAGCACTGCATAGAAAAGAGACAATATTCAAAGAGGGAGTTTCCACTGTACCATTGTACCTTGTATATTGTTATACTTTTATCTGCATACAAACAGTTCCTCAGTCGTAGCACTTCAAAGTCTGAATCCACTTGTGTTCAGTGACATCAGAGCATTCCTCGGGCCTCTGAGGTGATGCTTTGGAAGATGCCCATTACCTGGCAAACATTCCAATGAATGTAATTTTGGGTTAACCCGTTTGGTCTGTGAGTAGGCAATCAGTCAGTCTCTCGCAATCTGCTAAAACAGACCTCCTTGACTCCTGCCGTTGGCTCAGTGCCCTCATGTGGTGTTGAAGAGTGTGGTGTGTCATCCCCAATAGATTCTCCGGGGCTGAGATTTAAACCCGGGTCATGTCCATGTTTGATGGTGATTGATCGGCTGCATATTCAGCCCATGAGTAATAGTGGTCATACAACAGAAGAGAGGGGCAGTCAGCAGCTGTACCAGCATCAAGAGGTCAGCTCCTTTTAAAGCTAATAGCACAACCCACGTCAGCAGTGCACATTGACGACTGTGGCAGAGGGCAGTGAAAAAACTCTAGTCATTCAGACAGGACAGGCTCCAGTGGTCAGGGAGCAGACATGACTATTGTAAGCTGCTATGGTACACAGGGTAAATATTTAGCTAAGGAAAGGAGGGGTAATGAAATAGAAGCGCTTAGCCCAATCACCATATAGCTCCTGTAAAAAGAATACAGTAACAAAGTTGATATAGTGAAAACACTGTATTTGTGCAGTGGGCATATTAATGGGTTTGTTTGCTACCATCATTTTACTGTATGAAAGAAGCGTTAATACTTTCTATCCAATCAAGTTATTCAAGCAAACATTCACAGGGGGCCCTGTGTCATATTGCACTGAGGCTGCTAGATGGAGTACATTATAGACTAGAAACCAATTCCATCATAAATCAGTGCTTTACTGTCAATACCGTGTCGCTCCACAATCAGCTCAGTATCAATGATTCAGTCGAGATGTGAAGCAACTATTCAAAATCAGAGTGAAAACATCACAATGTCATATTTGCATTAGAAATAGAGTCCATAAGAAAAACAATATTAGGTCCTTGTATACAAACACTACAAGCACAAACACAGGACGAGAGCCGCATTCTGTCAATTTCAAGTTCACACCTCAGCACTCACTGCATTTAATCTTTTAGTCATTTTACAAATGTTCCAACAAATTGTAACAACTTTAAAATGCGGTCTCTGTTTAAGAGGGGAACAAAATCACAAAACCACAAAGTATCACACTGTAGATTTGGTTTATAAAATGGCAAACTAACAACTAAGTTACAGAGCTGTAGAATGAGAACAGTTAAGTCACAAATACATGTGGAATCAGAAATCCATCCAAAAAAGCGCATCCATTTATGCACGCAGAGAGGGAGTGACGAAGGAGATTGTCACCTCACCTCTCCTATGATGCACTTCTCTGCATAAGTTTCTCTCAGAACAGAAGGCTGAGGTTCTCTGGGTCATTATTGGTGTTACAATAGATTGATTTCACTTATATTGGCAATTGCAATGTAGTGGAGCCATGAGTAAAAAGTATGTCCACTGCTCATTCCAAGTTAATATCAGGGAGCCGTGACTCACTAAAGCATGCGACACGAGGGCTACCAATAGGTACTAGAGGTAATGGTGTAACTGTAGCATCAGTCTTTAAGCACACTACATCATATGAAAATCAATGACAAGACTACACAAAGTGTGTACTCAAGGGCCAAAATAATTGGTGAGCCCCAAGCATTTTCCTGCTTTGCCTAATGCCTCTGGTGGAACCATCAGTTCCCATGTAAATGGAGTCATGCAGCCTTGTCTGTGCAGGCAGTAGATCAGACAGAACAAATACATGATGTCATTCAATCTGTTGCCTTCTACAAACGTTAAATTACTATATCTCATGAATCTCCCAAAGAAATGAAATCTCGCAGAAAAGCTGATTCCACGAGAAACAACAGAGTAATCTCCCATTCTGTCCAGACACTAAACACAGATGTGTCAGTTTAAACCCAGCTCGGACACAGGGTAAAGAAAACACTACCATTGATGAAAAAATGCACATCTTAACAATCCATGCCCCAATTTCTGCTGTTGTTTTACTCTGAAATATTTTGTCAGATTTTCCTGTGAAAAGTGTAAAATTAAGTTAACAAGCGGTTAACAAAACGCTTTCAAGCCAAGATCAATTGTAGCATCAATAAGGTGAATCTTTGAGAAAGAAATGTGCTTTGGTCTTTTAACTTATATAATTTAATAATTTAGTTCTGCACATCATACCGGCCTCAGGTAATCTACTGTGTTATTTTATTTTTTAATGGGGTTCAAAAAGACTGCAATGAACCGTAATGCACATTCAAAAAAAATATATTTTGTGCAGCCCAACTGTGTGGCTCAGACTGCGCTGTCAGAGTCCTGACTCTAATAACAGACAGGCCTCTATGTTCACTTATATATGTGACTCACGCTCAGGTTTCGGTCCCAGATCTGGATGCTGCCGTCCTGGCATCCAGCTGCCACAAGCTTTCCATCTCGGCTGTAGGTGCAGCATATCGGTATGACCTTCTTTCCCTGAAAGGAGCGAGGTTTGAAAACGGCTTTGTGCTGCTTCTCTTGGTCACATCCCAAGTACGGACAGTTCTGTCAACAGATTAAAAAAAAAGCAACAATTAATATTTGGCTCACATGAAACGGAACATACATTTTGAAACAGGGTATGCATTTCAATTTACTCTATTTCTAAATCTATACAATACCGTCTGTAGTTTTGTGTAACAATAAAATGTTTCTAGATGGTATTTTGGTCCAAGTGAAATATTTTCAACAGTTAACCAAACCCAAACTAATTTCAAAAGACAGCAGACAATGATCTGAAAAAGTATAAAGGGCCATTTCCCCTATGACCCTTTGGCATCAATTTGTTCAGAAGGATGTTCGAGAAACAAGTTGTGTCACACAAACAAGACATAGGAGACAGTTCTTTCATTTACAGTATTTATCACACAATGTGGCAAATCGACTTAGTAGTAGTTGTTTATGCAAACATCTCCGAGAGCAAGAGCTTTAGTGAGCATCCTGACCTCCATGTCACGAGGTTCGGTCACAGCTGAACCAAACTGTATGCAAAAGACGTACAACTTAAAGTCTACTGTACTGCGCAGTCAAATGACTGTGCATTTGAGCAAAAGTGTGGCGATGATAAACTACTTCACCTGCTGCCACCAACTCAGTCTCCCATGAGTAGAGAATATTGCACCATTTTTATAATTGTAATCACAGAGTAGCAGCAAAATCTGCAATGCAATAATTGCATTCTTTTAAAAGCAGAGCACTGGCAAAACCCAGATCTGAATGCACTGGCACGGATTTGTTAGCAACATGAGAGTGCGTGCCAGGTGAGAAGGGAACCTTCGAATGCATACATGAACAAGAGTAACTACATTTAAAAACAATTCTACCATGCACCGTACCCCAGTACTCCACACTTAGACTATGCGGACAGAGATTTTTTTTATGTTAAGAAAAACGGGTTTGGTTTTGCAAAACAAAGTGGTGTCGTGTCCCCCCCCCCCTCTCCCCCAACTTTGTTTTCTGTTCAATCAGCAGCCCTCTTTTCTGGCACAAATGCCTCAGAGACAGCGAGGTGAATGTCATTAAATTAGACCTATACATAGTCACTCATGCATGTGTTCTTTACGAGGCAGCGCGTGGTTCAAACATTGACCGAAGAGTGACAGTTCCCGGGCCCCAGATCCTATCTAAAAGCCAAGTTACAGGCCCAGTCAAACCACTACATCGCTTTCCCAGATTGGCTCATGGCTGGATGACTAACTGGGTTTTGTTATGAGAAAGGGGATTAGACAAATGTTTTCTAGTGTAGCTGACAAAAAAAAAAAGAAGATAAAGGCATGATTTTTAAGGGCGGTCACAGGCGAAGGAATTACTCATAAGTATGTGTATGATCTAGGACATACATAACAAAACATACATTATCACTAGTGTGACTCAAATGAGGTCAAATTAAAAAATGAGAGTGCACACATTGTGCTTGTCAAAACTGTACATCTAATCAGTAGATCACTTTTAATTTTAATTTGAGCATAAAGGGCATATAGAAGGCAAATGGATAAAGTAAAAAAAAAAAAAAAAAAGAGTCACTTTTGTGTGTATTATGGTAAGCTACCAGTGCATAGAAAGAAAATGACATACTGGACTGAGACGGTCTCACACCTGACACTAAGGCAATATATGCTTAACTAAAAGTGTAATTATGGAAATTGTATGGTAACTATTCAAGTCATTCTATTTTAATCATTACCCTAATGATTAAAACTTTGTAATGTTAATTTCAATTAGTTTTGTTGTTAATAAGGAATCAGGAATGCAAACTTCCTTTTTTCTCCTGTGAGCCCAGTAACGATGCTATATCCATCAATTCAATTCAATTCAATTCAAATAACTTTATTTTACCCTTAAGGTAACTGCATCTGTGGTCTGGTACACTCCCACATCCATACCAACTAGACAAGTTAAAAAACAAATAAATGAATAAATTCAAATGTAAAAATTGTTTAGTCAAGTTAAAAAAATCGGAAGCCTGTGCCATGCTGTTCTGTAATGTCCATTTCAGAGACTCATAGATGCAGGCACAGAAGAGGACATGGCCTGTTTGGTTTTCAGAAGCAGGAAAGAAAATCTCCTGCCAGATGGAAGCAGCTGATTCTGGTCATGGAGGTTCGAGTGGAGTCCGATGAGATGAGCTGGCAATTTTTTAATGTCATAACTCTGATATATTGTTTTAAGAGGTACCTGTGGGATTCCAACGAGTTTCTCACTCATCCTTATGATCTTATTGAGAGGGTTTTTGCTCACTTCACTCAGGGAGCCAAACCATCCCAGGAGGCCAAAGGTGAGGGTGGACCGGATAAAACGTTATAAAACAGCTGAGCAATTGACTTGTCGACCTGCAGCCGTCTAAGTTTGCGAAGGAAGTGCAAATGTTGACACTTCTTGAAGATGCGGTCAGTGTTGCTTTTGAAGTTCAGTTTACGGTCAATGGAGAAAGTAGATGACCATCTCTTTGGTCTGGGAGAGGTTCAGATTCATGTGTTTTTTTCTTGAACCAGTAAGAAAGGGTCTGTAATTCTGAACGGAGATGTCTGTCAGAGTTGCCTGTGACGATGATGACTCTATCGTCTGCATACTGCATCCTTTTAATATACTGTAAAGTAAAGAGCCACCGTGAGAAGTCAAGGTTCAAGTGTGGTGTGATAATTCTAACCCTTCAAACAGCTCAGATGGTGGGTACGCAATAGAGATTTGCCATATATCATATTAAATTCTCCATAAGACATACACTCCTCTTTTTGATGTGTTTACTAAACTCATGATGGAGACCAGTTTGGGAGCAGGTAAGGGAACTCTGGAATCACAAATATTTTAAAAACATTCCACAAACTGCGTATTTCAGTTTGCTGCATGCACAAGAGCATCTCCGGATATGACAGACGCGACATATGATTCTTAACAAAGGCGCCCTGTCCTCCAGTTACAAGAAAAGCATAACATGGAGCTTAAATAGTTACTTTTGGGCCGTGTTACACTATATCCAATAAAACTAAAAGATCTGTGCTGTCATATTAATGAAGCCTGCATCTCGTCTTATGATATAAATTCACAATAGTTAGACTTTTCTTTCTGCTTTCTTTACACCCGATAAACAAAATAAAAGCATATATTTTATTAGATTATTTTTTATTGTTGAAAAATATCTAAAAAAAAGAGAGAGAGGGGACGTCTCCAGCTTGTCTCCATGGAGATAGGTACAGGCAGCAAGATATGAGATTTAAATAGGTTAAGTTCTCATCCAAACACTTTCTTTCATTACCCACTGTAAAAACAGCATTAGCTGGTCAATAGGAGCATCTTTTGTATTGGTGGCAACAGAATCCAAAATGTTACGCAGTGTTAGTTTTATATACACGTATATACAAATACATATTTATTTTTTCAGTTTTTGTGTCATTGTTAATAAAACAAATTAAATTAATCAGATTGAAGTTTTTTTTTTTTGTACAACTGCCTGTACATTAATGCTTTCAACCCATGAACTCTATTGAAGCTTCAGAACAGTTGTCTCCTCCCTGCTGCTGCATTCAGAAACCACCACATCAGTGCTTCCTTCTCATGCACTTCCTCTTAGAGAAAGACTGGGTTATTGAAATGATTCAAGCTTCCTCTGAAAGGAATCCTTTCAGCTGGGGGATCCTTAATTAGGGCGCTGGTTGGTCCACTGATCATTCTTCACAGGCCATTCAAATAAAATCCATAACCAGCAAACACTCACAGCTACTATAGGCCCAAAGCGCATGATGGACTATACCTACAGCAGGCTAGAATGCATGATTGACCCCAGAAAAGTGTTAAAATAAAAAAATAAAACCACATCTCTACGGATGTTATTAATTATCAGAAAAGAGGTGAAAGGTTATTGCCATACAGTGTTTTTCTTGAAAAAGTAAAGCGTTTTTAATTCACCTTAAACATAATGCAATAAAGTTGAGCATTTTTATTCCATACAGTAACCTCCTTTAGGCTGTGATATACTTTTCTTTTTAAAATGACTTGGCCCGTAGGTTTTATTTGATAGGATTGTGACGGGTGAAAACCTGTGAAGAGCAGGGACATTCAACATAGTTGTAGCTTAAACTTGCACCTACAACACTGACGACAGAACAGCGTTCTACCAAACGTGCAGCATTAGTTGTTTTTCATTTTAATCAATATTTCTTTTAGTGATTAGATTTTTGGTCAATAATAAGGTAAAGGCTATGAACGTCTTCTTGCATCACTTTTCTTTGACGAGTCCATGATGTAAAAAGATTGTTAAAAGCAGGGCATGTGGAAACGTAATGCTCCTGATCAAGAGTCAAATGGTGCTGGAGCAAAATAAATCACACTATCACCCACTCTGACAAACTGGAGCATCGGTAATCTGTGTGGACATAAAGCCCAGTGATATGCTCAGGTTGTCCAGAAGGTTAAGTACGATATATGACTATAATCCCAAAAGGTCCAGGAGGGAGATGGCAACAGGGCCCTGCTCCAGTCCCTTTTGTTTTTATACCAGCACAGCAGATGTACTACAATCCACCCTGACAAGGCAGAGGCATTTTATTTTTTTTAATTGAAGTGGTTCATTTCTATTTTTACTGCAGCCCTTTTGTTTTATTTGGAGGATACAACTGGTATACCTCACTTAAAGCAGATGTGAAACGTTTTGTTATTGTCGTTTTAACTGCAAGCCTAAAAGAAATTGTTACTTTTACTAAGAAGGCAAACAAAGTATAACATTGCTTTTCTTTATTAGCTTTCTGTGTTGGTGTTTTAAGTCTCTTTCAGGCATTAAGCAAGCACTCCTAATTCAGTCTGCACTTGCTTATTTTATGTTTTGTTGTGTAACTGCACCAAGGCACAAGGGTAGGTTCAAAGTTGCATCACTCTGTTTAAATTGGAAATATCGACACATTCTGCTGCCCTCTGTTGGGATATTAAGCAGTCAATGATAAGAACAATTGATGCCATTATTGAACACACAAAAATAAAGTTAAGATTTCAAAGGTTGTTAGAAATACCAGACTGTTGGTGAGTGTCTTTAGCATAAAAAGCATGATATAGTTAAAACAAAAAAAACAAAAAACATGGCTAATGTCAACATAGAAAGTAACTAAGGGACAGAGGAAACCACTGCCTTCTCTCATCTTAGCCACTTTTCTTGAACGGACTCTGCTGCTGTGAAATTTCTCGGCTTCAATTGCTTTTCAATTGCTCCCTGTGCGCCGCTAGAAGAGTTGTCTGGGGGCAACACCCGGGGCTAACGTGCCAGGGGAGGATTTCCAGAGACTTTGCAACAGGCAAAATAAACCAGCGATAAAAAACCGCCACATTTGGGAGAGCAGTGAGACTAGTACTGGACAGCTCGCAAACAGGCGCTCATTTTCACTTAATGCTGACCGGAGTGGGGTCTCTACACTGCTATCACACCCAATTAGAGTCACAGTGTTCTCACTATGGACCAACAGGCTGCCCTAGACTACCAAACACCCACGGACAATGGCCTCTACTTCAACAATGCATGTAAGAGAGTAGTAGTAAGTAAGTGCTTTATTTGTCAATATACAAGATCAGATGTAGGGTTATTTTTATTTTATTTTTTTATTTATTTGGTTGGGACACTGCATGTTAACGAACATACATGGGTCTCATGCATGTAAACAAGCCACACCGGATTGTAGCCTTTGGCTAATTTCCATCCGCCATCCCCCATGCGCACACTCAAACACACTCGCATTCATCTTGGCCTATGGTACATGTTTGTAGTTATAGCGATAGTGTAACATAGTAGAGTAAAGCACTTTGTGTGAATTTTAGTATCTAATTGGATAAGGATACAAAAACAAAGCCAGACACATTATTATGTTTTTCAAGTTAGGTGCCATATATTATTGAAATAGCAAAACACAAGCTAAGCATCTTTCTTTACTTGTCTAAGTGTTGAAAACTCACCCATCATTGGAGCAGGTCATAAACTCCTCTTTAATTTTGGGATGCCAGCAGCCACAATTTAGCATCGCAGTGTGGCCCTAAAAAGAGCAAGAAGGAAGTTGAAGAAAGAGAATTAACTTAGAAAACACGTAACGGGTCAGACTAAAAGCAGCTCATGTCCCGTATGGCGTTTGGGACATGGAATGTCACCTCGCTGGGGGAGAAGGAGCCTCAGCTTGTGCGGGAAGTTGAGAGGTACCGGCTAGATGTAGTCGGGCTCACCTCCACGCACAGCCTGGGTTCCGGATCCCAACTCCAGGAGAGAGGCTGGACGCTCCATTTCTCTGGAGTTGCCCACGGGGAGAGACGACGGGCCGGGGTGGGTTTGCTCATAGCCCCCCAGCTCAGCCGCCACGTGTTGGAGTTCACCCCGGTGAACGAGAAGGTCGCGTACCTACGCCTTAGGGTTGGGGACAGGTCTCTCACCGTTGTCTTGGCCTACGGGCCCAACATCGGTGCAGAGTACCCGGCCTTCTTGGAGTCCCTGGGAGGGGTACTAGATGGTGCTCCGACTGGGGACTCCGTTGTTCTACTGGGGGACTTCAACGCCCACGTGGGTAATGACAGTGAGACCTGGTCAGGGGTGATTGGGAACAACGGCCTCCCCGATCTGAACCCAAGTGGTGTCCTGTTATTGGACTTCTGTGCTAGTTACAGTTTGTCCATAACGAACACCATGTTCGAGCACAAGGGTGTCCATAAGTGCACGTGGCACGTGGCACCAGGACACCCTAGGCCGGAGGTCGATGATCGACTTTGTAGTTGTGTCATCTGATCTCCGGCCGCGTGTCTCGGACACTCGGGTGAAGAGAGGGGCTGAGCGGTCAACCGATCACCACCTGGTGGTGAGCTGGATCCGCCGACAGGGGAGGAAGCCGGTCAGACCTGGCAGGCCCAAACGTGTTGTGAGGGTCTGTTGGGAACATCTGGTGGATCCCTTTGTCAGTAGGGTCTTCAACTCCCACCTCCGGAAGAGTGTCACCCAGATTCCGAGGGAGGTTGGAGACACGGAGTCTGAGTGGACCATGTTCACGATGCGGCCGCTCGCAGCTGTGGCCGTAAGGTCTCTGGTGCCTGTCGCGGCGGAAATCCCTGAAGCCGGTGATGGCGCCCAGAAGTAAGGGATGCCGTCAAGCTGAAGAAGGAGTCCTACCTGGCCTTGTTGGCTTGTGGGACTCCGGAGGCAGCTAAGAGGTACCGGCAGGCCAAGCGTGCTGCAGCTCGTACGGTAGCAGAGGCAAAAACTCGGGTCTGGGAGGAGTTCGGAGAGGCCATGGAGGAGGACTATCGGCCGTCCTCGAAGAGATTCTGGCAAACCATCCGGCGCCTCAGGAGGGGGAAGCAGTGCTTCACCAACACCGTTTACAGTGCGGGTGGGGAGCTGCTGACCTCGACTGGGGATGTTGTCGGGCGGTGGAAGGAGTACTTCGAGGATCTCCTGAATCCCACCGTCACGTCTGAGGAAGCAGAGGCTGGGGACTCGCCCATCACCCAGGCTGAAGTCACCGAGGTGGTTAGAAAGCTCCTCGATGGCAAGGCCCCAGGAGTGGATGAGATTCGCCCTGAGTACCTTAAGTCTCTGGATGTTGTAGGCCTGTCTTGGCTGACATGTCTCTGCAACATTGCGTGGCGGTCGGGGACAGTGCCCCTGGATTGGCAGACCGGGGTGGTGGTCCCTCTCTTCAAGAAGGGGGATCGGAAGGTGTGCTCCAATTACAGAGGGATCACACTCCTCAGCCTTCGCGGCAAGGTCTATTCCAGGGTGCTGGAGAGGAGGATCCGGCCGATAGTCGAATCACGGATCCTGGAGGAACAATGCGGTTTTCGTCCCGGTCGTGGCACACTGGACCAGCTCTATACCATTCATCGGGTGCTCGAGGGTTCGTGGGAGTTCACCCAACCAGTCCACATGTGCTTTGTGGATCTGGAGAAAGCGTTCGACCGTGTTCCTCGTGGTGCCCTGTGGGGGTGCTCCGGGAGTATGGGGTCCGGGGCCCTCTACTAAGGGCTGTCCGTTCCCTGTATGACCGTAGCAGGAGCTTGGTTTGCATTGCCGGAAGCAAGTCAGACCTGTTCCCGGTGCGTGTTGGTCTCCGCCAGGGCTGCCTTTGTCACTAGTTCTGTTAATTACCTATATGGACAGAATTTCTAGGCGCAGCCAGGGGCCGGAGGGTGTCCGGTTTGGGAACCTCAGGATCTCATCTCTGCTGTTTGCAGACGATATTGTTCTGTTGGCTTCATCAAATCAGGACCTTCAGCGCGCACTGGGGCGGTTTGCAGCCGAGTGTGAAGCGGCCGGGATGAGGATCAGCACCTCCAAATCCGAGGCCATGGTTCTCCACCGGAAAAAGGTGGCTACCCCTCTTCAGGTCGGGGGAGAGTTCTTGCCTCAAGTGGAGGAGTTCAAGTATCGGGGTCTTGTTCATGAGTGAGGGACGGATGGAGCGTGAGATCGGTAGACGGATCGGTGCAGCATCAGCAGTGATGCGGTCGCTGTATCGGACTGTTGTGGTGAAGAGGGAGCTGAGTCAGGGGGCAAAGCTCTCGATTTACCGATCGATCTACGTTCCCACCCTCACCTATAGTCATGAGATTTGGGTAATGGCCGAAAGATCGCAGATACAAGCGGCTGAAATGAGTTTCCTTCGCAGGGTGGCTGGGCGCACCTTTCGAGATCGGGTGAGGAGCTCAGTTACCCAGGAGGACCTCGGAGTAGAGTCGCTGCTCCTTCACGTCGAAAGGAGCCAGCTGAGGTGGCTAGGGCATCTGTTTCGGATGCCTCCTGGCCGCCTCCCTCGGGAGGTGCTCCAGGCATGTCCTATTGGGAGGAGGCCTTGTGGAAGACCCAGGACACGCTGGTGGGACTATGTCTCCGAGCTGGCCTAGTGTTGCCTCGGGGTCCCCCCAGAACAGCTGGAGGAGGTGTGCGTGGATCGGGAAGTCTGGGCATCTCTGCTGAGACTGCTGCCTCCGCGACCCGGCCCCGGATAAAGCGGAAGAAAATGGATGGATGGATGGAACACGTAACTAGTGCCGTCTGTTAATGTGCAGGCCCCGTGTTCAAGGTGAACTTGAGGCTCTCATGGTCAGAATTTGGTTTCAATGGGAACCAGCTGAAAAACATGTGCAACGTCTGCACACTCTCCAATTGTCAAGTTGTTTGGTATTGAGCATATGTAACTAATAAAAAAAAATCAACTGTGAAAGAGGTTGAGACTAGGTCTTCATATTACTGCAATGACCGGCACTACGCATGTTTTCTGTAGTTATGGGTCAATGCTCAAAACAGTGAGCTCCCTGTTGCGTCAACTTAAGCCAGCGCTGCCGCTAAAATAGTCCTGTAGAGAAGGACTAAAAACAAATAACTATAAAGTGTGCTGGCCCAGCAAGAGGCCCAGAGCGCTGCCAGGTCACAGAGGGGGCATTTTAGTACACTGCAAGACGCAACAAACATGATATACCACTATCTGACAGGATGCTCCAGAGTTTCACAGCAGCACATGGCTTCATGTAATTGGTTTGTGAAAGACAAGGCTGTCTGTTAAATCTTTTGCAAATAAAACCACTCAATCAATAATAAAAGGTCATGACAAAGCTCAACATAGATATTAGTATGACTAAAACTAAAGTGACAAATGAGGTAAAAACCCTATTCGCTACATAATGTGCTTAATATTACCAATACATATTGTAGATTACTTTATCTGTTTAAGGCATGGGTCTCCAATTGTGGTAAATTGGAGACCCATGTTTGGCAAGTTACATAAAAAGGGCTGGAGAGATGGTTAGAGATCCCTGGTTTAAGACAACTAATGCACATTCTCAAGTTGGTATGGCCTATTCTATCTTTCAAGACTTGAAATGCTATACTAATGATAATAGAGTTGCTGTGAGTGAAATAAAATACATTTCACTGAACCAAAAAACAATCAACTCCAGATGGAAGCAAGCAAGGGAAGAATGTGGAATATCCAAGAAAACACTACTGGCAATTAATGGACCTTCACTTCAACTAATCTATATGGGTGGGATAAACTGTGTCTAAAAACAGCACATCTGCAACAAATAGTGGCCACCAATAAAGCGCCCACTTAAATGTTAACATGAACACTTCATTATGATGGCCCTTTGTAGTCAAAGGTAGAAGCAAGACACAAACTGACAGCATGTGGTGCTCGTCTTCCCAGGAGACCCTCTCGGCCCACTGCAAGAGCCATTATCCTACATCCAAACATCCAGCCGCTCACAGCACCACACTGGTACAATTATCCATTGGAATAGTTTATGAAAGGCACAGAAGTATAAAGGACACTTCCAGTGTTAACGGTTTCTATTGTACTCACAGCTGTTGCCACTAAGATGACAACAAATACATGTTAATTTGGACTTAAAGGGGTTTAATGTAGCATACCTTTGTGTTGGCCATATCCACGATGTACTGGTCTCCTTTCATACACTCCATGACATTGAAGCCATCCCGGTCTAGCACTTTTGCTTGGGCATTGCCAGAAATCACCAGGATCACGTCTCCAGTAACACTGTACTGTAGTGACTTTATTTGATGGCTGGGATAAAAAAAGAAAAGTAGAATTACAATAACACCGACATGAATGTGCTCCAAAATAATACACCTTTCTCTGTATCTGCAAGCCATCTATGATTGTATGAGCCCTCTGCTCAAAACATGCAGCATAAGATATATTAATGTAATTCTTTAAGCAGCAAATTAGCATACTCAGGCATAAAACATGTGAACTTACATGGGAAAGATCCAGACAGTACAGGTATCAAATCTGGGACTGTACTGCCACATTAATCATTGTCCAACAACAACAACAACAATATATGAAACAAATCGAGCATTTCCAAGAATTCCCTTGGAATTTCCGTATATATAAAGTCCAGCGACTGGATCCAATTGTAATTACTATAAATGTAGCATGGACTTAAGTAAGGGAAAGCCTCTAGCACACCCAACTGGTTTTCAACAGCAAAGAAGAAAGAGCATGATAAACAGAAGCATGCACTAATGTTCACAGATCTGAACCATCTGCTCGTGATGGCCTCATTTGAATGAATAGACAGGATGTCGTGGAGTCAACATGAAGCCTGATTGAGCACAGTAATATGTGTGCAAGCACTTGCACTATGTTACATGTGTGCATGAGGCTAGTTCCCACATGTTGGACAAATGTGTTGATGTTATACAAGTATACAAAGAAGACGAGTCGACTCACCACTCACAGGGCTGCAGAGTCCTGAAGGCCTGTAGTGTCTGATCCATACCAGCAAAGTCCCAGAAACGTACATCAAAGTCATATCCCCCAGACACCAGGCGGGCTCCAGACGGGTCTAAGCCAAGGGCCGACACCTGACAGGTGAAGTAGTTACATTTTTAGAGTGAGAAGACAATATTGATGACACAAACACGACAACTCCATCACTTGTTGTAATTTACCTACAATCTACACCAAAATCACAACTTATTCTACATAGACAAGAAAACAATGTGTACGTGCAGAAGACTGTTTGGTCATTTTTATTGCTTACCATTTTGGTGCCATGTTGCAGTGTGATCTCATGAGTGTCTGGAATCTTTTTGACTGGATCCTAAAAAAGACAAATGACCGCACATAAATATAAATATATATATTTGTGAAACCTATTCTTATAAAACAGGTTGAAGAATTTGTGAAAGAGGTTCAGTATTATGATCCGTTTGCATCATCCCATTATAATTTTAAACACCTAATACCATACACATAAAGTAACTATATTTTGACTTTCCCCACTTCACCAGTATTGTGCTGCCATCTTGTGGCAGAAAACAACTCAATACAAATAAACCTTCATACAACTAAGACGGACGGAAGTTGCATGATTGGCATAGTTGCATTTGTTACATACGTCACTGTCTTCATCTTGAGCTTCACCCTCATCCTCATCCTCATCACTGTGCGCCGTGTAACCTGGAGGAAGAGGTGGCCCCACAAGCTCCTCATCGTCTTCTTCAGGCTTGTGTTGAGGGGGCAAAGGAGGACCAATTTCAGAGTCACTGTCACTACTGCTTTCACTCCGTTTTCTAAAATGAGAACAACACCAGCAGGTAGGTTGACAGACATGTGTTCATGAAAGAGTAAATGAACTACCTTGAAGACGCAGGTGTGCTTTTCCGTGATTTTTGGACAGGGTGAGAGCTTCCCCCTTCGTCTTTCATTTGATCAGCATTCTCTCTTTCCTCTAAAACACAATCAACACGGGATATATCGGTATAATTCGATCAGACAGAAGAACAATTTAAAGACGTACCTAAAACACGTTGGCTTCTCTCGATAGCTGTGCGTCGAGTTTGCTCAAAGATGGCAGTTAAATCAAAGGTGCGTGCCTTTTTACCTTAAAGAATGTGCGAGTTTAAGCATCAGATTGATTCAATTATTCAGGAGGGACACTACAAAAAGAGCTGACAAAAAAGCGGCACACATACCGAAACCGGAGAACCCCATTACAGATGCAATGTCTCCATCACTTTGACCTGAAGGTGTAAAAGATTACTGTAAGTGCACTGAACAACCTTAATAAGCTCAGTCGTTAGCAAGCACTGCAACCCTAGTCTGAAAACGATAAGTTCACTTGTAAACACAAAAAATACATATGAAAACAAAACGACGATTATGCACTTCTAAATAAGCAGTATAGGCGTAATGCATGTTTTCGCAACTACTTAAGTAAACTGGGTTGTCCTTGACACAACTAGAAGCCTAATTAACCCAAAGCTGAGTAAAGGGTGAAGCCTTAACAAACGTTTAGAGATGTAAACAGAAAATCCACCTTCTTCAGCATCCATGTTTTCGAATCGAATCTCGGAGATTGCCTTTGACCTCCGGAAGTACTTCTTCTTCTTCTACTTCCTGATTGTAAGGTACCGTTTATTTACTTTATTTTTATTTATTTATTTTTTTTACTTCTTTTGGATGTTTTCATTTTATAAAATGTTTAAAAAATCTTTAATAAAATAATAAAAAGTTACAGTCTATGTTTTTGTTTTGTTTTTTTCTATTTAATACTTAAAACAATAACATATAACATTTGGTACTAAATTATTCAGGTCAAGAGAATGTTACAGTCTATGGTTACGCCCAAAGACTGTTACGCCCGTTACGCCGCGCTGTGGTGGTCATGTGGTTCTTTTGTTGTTGTTTTTATTACCAAAATACAAAATCTCCTTGAGGTACAAAACATTAGTAAAAGGTAAACGATGATCACAGAGATCACAAAATTAAACATTGGAACATTAGTGTCAACTTTAAAATAAACTGTTTCAAGATGGAAAAATACAATTCAAATTCATTCATAAAGTGATCCAAACAGGGTGATTGAGTGTCTCAAGTTACATCAACGCATGTGGTGTTTTGCAAGAAGAATAAACAATATTAAAGCCACACCACGTAAAATTTTAACCAATAAAAAATATTGAAATACAAGCATTTGTTTTATGACAGATATTTTCATCAATGAAAAGTAAAATATACAAACAAACATGTGCTTTTGCTGTGTCGGCTCTCCTCTCCTCAGACAAGACTGTAACTTTACACGGAGTGGGTACGTCTCCATGGAGATGTTGACTAAAGGCAGCAGAATTTGAGATTTAAACAGGTTAGGTCCTATTCCAAATCCATTCTTTGATTACCCACTGTCTTTTCTGCGCCATGCTGTCATTGGGAGCATGTTTTGTGCTGATGGCAACAAAAGGTTACGCAGTGTGCCTTTAACAATATCAGAAACATAATTTTCGAAATCTTCAAAAAATAAGTTAAATATCTTTGCATTTAAAACTGGGGATATTCAAGATTTTAAATCTCTAATATCACTCCAGAAATAACCTGTTACTGGACACAAGAACAGATGCTCTAAGGTTTCTTGCAGAAGGCACAACTGGCTAAGTCAAATTTGAATCTTTTATGAAGAAACACTGAGACTGGATAGATCTTATGGGAGATTTGAAAATGGGTTTCTTTCTTTGGGTGGGATCGGCCATTTGACATGTTAAGAGATGGCTAAAATCCTAGACCTATCTATTGATGTATTTCTGTTAAAATCATGAAATAGTTTGAATTTAAAAGCATCTGTGATAACCCTATTACAGCATTTCTTGGCTTCCAGTTTGTTACCATCAATTATAATGCACTTGGTAGAGCTGGAATAACTTTAGAGTGGGCCAAAGTGTTCTGGATCAGATGTATCAACACTGCAGGCACAGCTTTACAATGTTTTTGATCATTTCTAAAAGTACAATTGACATTAAACCGGTTCATAAGACTGTTGTAATCCAATAAAACACCATTGCTATCCTTTATATCTGATACAAATAAGATCCCCTCAATAAACTATTCTAAATTAAATATGGATTTGATTGATTGATTTTTGGTTAGTAAGTATTGACCTGTTTTTCCACAGTAAAGAACTGTGAGTAGTAAAGTTATGCGGGAACACCATTTTCCAAAAAATTACATTTGCTTATTAAATTTAGATAGGTCAAAACAGATTTTTTTTGTCAGTTCAAAGTCACATCAAAAATCTAAATCACCAACTTTTTTAAAGATTGACCAAGGAATGTGAAGTGAACCAAATATCTACCATCATAAAATATTCGCTTGTCGCTTTATTTATTTATTTTTTACTGAATGATAACAAGTACAAATATAAAAATGTACAAAATCAAGTTGGAAAAGGTGAATGGCATTCAAATTATAAAAAATATAACTATGACTTTATTACACACTGCAAACGTTATCAGATTTCTGAAGAACTTAACAATGCTTACAACTTGATTTTATTAAAGGCACACGGTGTAACATTTTGGACTATACAGTTGCCAGCAATACAAAACATCCTCCTGATGACCAGCTCAACACATAAAAAGCTACTTTACTCGAAACATGCTACTTTTTTGGGTAATAAAAGAACGTATTTGAATGAGGATTTAAATCTCATTCCCAGTAATGTTACAAGTCTAGTTTCAGGATGACGCTGTTCGAACAGCAGCTGGTCGCATCTTTTTTTTAAATGTATTGTATACAAGACAGGTCTGGCTATTTACTATTTAGTTGTTTGCACATTATTCTGTTCTTTGATTGCACATTTTCCTGACTATTTGTACTCCCCACGAGAATGTCTCCATTGTGAGATCAATAAAGGCTTTTATGTTATGGTCAGGTCTTAGGAGAGATGAGCCACTTACAGGAAAGACACATTATTTATAGATTATATTTACAGATATTTTTCGATGATAAAAAAAATGTTATGTAATAAAATAAATGCTTGTATTTCATTCTATTTATTGCGTTACGCAGTGTGGTTTTAAGACATTTGTGTTTCTTCAGACACAATTCTTTCAACTGCAGCCCAGTCTATTTTACTGCTGCTGCTGCCAGTCTCTGAAAGATCATCCAGCCAGTCCCACTGTGTTCCACCATTGTCCAGCTCTGTTACATCCTAACAAAGACACACAAAAGCATCAGTATTTAAGAACACAAATTCATTGCAAGTCAGTGAGTAGATACATAGTTTTGTTTAACTGCATGTATTTCTTAAAAAATTTAAAAAAATTGGTTTCTTACAAGATGAGATTCGTCTCTTTCCAAGATCCTGTATGTTTCTGATGCCCTGTTAATATTATCCATCTTAGTTGGGCATTCTCTTCTAACAGCAGTTGACCTGGAAGGACTTCCCTTTGACATTTTCTTATCTTGTGTACTTGACTTGGGAGATCTCGTGTTTGTCACCATTCCACGTCGGGTCACCTGGGAGAGGCGGTCCTTCGGCAGAGATGTCACTAACAGAATACAAAACGCAGTTGGTGAAACTGGTACTCATTTAATTTCGTTTTCAGGACATTTAGTGGTAGTATTAATAGTAATAGTTTTACCTGGTCTATCTATACCCAGTTTCTTGCGATATTCATCTGAAGGAACTTCTTTTGATCCAACTGAGTGCGGGCGACCAGAACGACATATATCCCTGACAGATGAATTGTGGACCCTCAGAAGAAAAATAAACAAACATGTATTTCTTATTCATTCATTACTCATAGTAGTCCTATTAAAGTTGGTAGTGTAAAGGAATTTACCTGTAGGTGCCATCAAAGGGTATAGCTGATGAATAGTGAGTGGTGAATGTCCCTGTTGCGTCAGAAAAGCCTTGTATTACCAAAGGACTAGCCGGAAGATCACTGACCAAGTTACAAGCCTCCACGTCCTCTGATTAAAGTTGTCCAGTACACTATTTAGCAAAATGTGATTAGCCCTTCAGCTAATGAACATTTTATGAAATGATGTTTGTGCGGAGTACATACTGAGTGGGTGCAACTGTAGCTTTCACACTTGGATTTTTCTTAATCAATTTCTATAAAAGAAAAATGTATTTTAAGGAAACACTGAAGGATAGTTTCTTTTTGCAAGTAGAAAGTAAATTACTTACAACTGTAATGGGAGACGAAAATGGCCTGTGTTCCATCTCTCGCAAGTTTTTCCGATGCGTCTGATAAACAGCAAGCTTCTCCCGCTGTTTCTTTCTCATCCAAATCCTAAGCTCCCTGCTTTCATCCTCATGAAGAGCATGGTTTTGTGACATGCTGCTTTTTGACTTATGATCAAGCCTGTAAATATTTACCAAATACTGAATTTGTTGCTGAAAATTATACAATAAATAACACAAAACAGTATATTACCTGCTCTGGTCTCTTGCGCTTGATGACAAATCCAGGTCAGTCGGTGATAGCAACCCTTCTCTAACCAACTGGTTTAAGATTTCCCCCGTATCAGATAGCCCCGTCTCCTCTTGATTTACATCTCCCACAGAACTAACCAGATTAACAAAAAGAGAAAGAAAACTTACACCAAGGCGATGGAGGGGTCAAATGTGCACAACAAATAAAATCCTCTTACTTGTTAGATATTTCATATAGTTCAGCCAAGTTATAAGTTCTCCCTGTGAAAACAACATGTACTAATAAAACCGTGAACTACACAGTAAAGTATTGTTTTGTAAGAGACATTATTACTTGGTGGAGAGTAGCTATCAGTAAGTCCAGCTGTTGAAGTATGAACGTGCTCATTGGCACTCACTTCATTTGAAAGAGTATGTTTTGGTGTCCACCCTTTTGAGGAGGAAGAATACAACATGAACACTTTTAAAGCTTAACACAAATAATATAAAAATGTAATTTCTATCATGATGTTAACCATTATTTTCACAGGGAACATGTAGCCGAACAGTTTTCTTTACTGCTATGCTTGTCCTCTTGTCAGAGGTGGGGGTGGATTTTTCAGTTATCTTCATCAACTAGGCAAAATGAGCAAAGGACAACAAACAACCTTTTAGCCACTAGTGCATAAAAATCAAAAACAGTAGTTATCAGGTAGAATTCAGAAATACAGAATTCAGTTACCATTCTAGACTTTGAAAAGTCTGTCTCAAGAGAATCTGCAATGTGCTGCAGAGCAGCGAGTTGTGAATCCAGTTGGGACATTTGAGAGGAGAACCAGGCTGTGGGCTGTTGGGACAAGCAGCTGTGGGACAGTGCCTGAGTTTTTATGGCTCCACAGATTTCTGCTTCAGATTCCCCAATATCAAAAGCTAAATCATCCAAAACACGATGACTGTGTACAACAGACTCTGCGTTGTGGATTTCCAGGAAACAATAAATCAGTTAAATAGTTATATTTGGCACTGGAAATAACCAGTGTTTAATGTAACACATTCCGATACCTGCTGTTTGGTCATTAAGCGTGTTATTCGTTTCTTCAAGGGAAGTTTCTACATAATTCCTAAGGACTCTGGTCGCCATAACGTGAAGCTCAGCTGCTGTGGATTCAGCACAGACAGACGGCTGGCTGTTCGGACATGGTGGCAAATCCTGATGCTGAAACTTGTCTTCAAGATCTACAACACTAATGAACTCATGGCCATCTAGAATCTAAAGCAGAGCAAAATATATTAGTACATTTATGTATGAATTCTTAATATGTAAAAAAAAACTATATCTAATAAAAATGTGTGCACTGGTTTCTGTATCTTACAAGATTAATATCTTCTGTAAGCTGTAGTTCTTGTTGATCTTGAGCAGCATTATTTCTGAATGTCTGCGCTTTTGGTGCTTAAATGAAAACAAAGTATCAAATTGTCAACCACTTAAACAGGCTTTAAACAGATGTTCCCTAAGCCTACTCTAGTACTTAGTATATCTACTTACGTTTTGTATTGTCGTCGGTTGAAACACCTTCATCAACTTGAACACATTGTCTAAAAGTAAATTAAACAGATGAGGAAAGACACATAGGACAGATCTAAAATACCGATTAAGCGGGTTTACCTGGGTCTGTGTTTGTAAATGCATCATGCCGTTCTGGAGGTCTCTTCGATGTAGACGCAAATGCATGCAGCTCAGCTGCAGTGGCAAAGACTTTCTCCACTAAACTTTCTCCTTGTGTGTCAAAAGGTCCTGGAACAAACATCACATTTTGCCATCGTACTATAGGCTAATGTTAAATGTAAATTTGTACATAAACTTTGGGACTACCGAATGCCAAAGCAGGGTCATGTTCAAGGATGACATCCTCAGAAAGGTTAACTGCTTCACTCTCATTTTTTGTCTAAAATGTAAAAAAGTGGACTGGTTAATGGTTATACTGTATATTGATAGTAAGTTTCCATAAGAAAGTTGTATGACTAGTAACTGCATACCTCTTGTGGATTTATAGAGTCACTTGGACCAAATGTAACTTCTGCTTTGACTGCCTTTCCTACTTTAGTTCTTCTCTTCTGCCTGTAAATAAAAACCATGTGAAATGAAAAATAAAAACAACAATGATTTAAAAATATACAATTACCTCTTATTAGAGTTTTGAAAAGCGTGGGTTTGTTAGAGTTATCCGCAGGCTTCTCTACTGCAAGCAGCTGAACTTGAGTATTGTCATCATTTTGTTTCTTACTCAATGCACTCCTCAACTTCTCTGGAATTAGGCGAGCTATTTGAGACAGAGAAGCTTGCAGTGGCAGCATCTTGCATTGCAGAGACAAAGACCCACATGAGACAGAAGCTTATGTGAAAGAAACCATTCTAAAAAGATTTAAACAATAACAAACATTACCATTTTGGGCTGTGACTCCATGTGAAGAAGCTTAATTGTTGGTGTTTCTCCTATCGGTACAGACATGGGCCTGGAGGGCCTTGACAATGTTTTTGTGGGTAGTTTAGGGAGTGCTGTGTTGCTGCTGGAAACAGGCTGAACATGCAAAAGCCTAAGTCCTTGTGGAGTTGAAGCTGCACGAAAAGGTAACATTTGAGGAAGTGTTGCCTCTTGTCCTTTGAATCTTCCAAACATTTGCTGGTCCAAATAAGAACTCACGGGAACTGGCTGATGTTCGGTGTCAGCGGCCAAATTTATCTGATTTCTTGCATACTCTGTTTGGTCATTGTATTTGAATCTAGATGGACTAGATTCATGGGAAGGATAATTTTGTGGAGATTGAAGTCCTTGCTTTGGGACATAGGTTGGCAACTGAGGCGGACGGAGCTGGAGTAACTTTAGGCCTGAGAGACAGGGAGCAGGGTCGTTTTGTATGCTGGATTGTGGTAATACAGGGTTTCTATGGTCTGCTCTCTTGACTTCAGTGGTAGTCAAAAGTCCCTCAGAAATAGGGATTAAATTGACTCGAATATTTCTAACAGGTGACCCTGCTTGAACGGACAAAGGAGCCATTTCTAGACCACCAGACACTGCGGGACGGCTAGAGACCGCACCACAAGCCATAGTTTGGAGATTCATGTTCACGCTGTGCTGCATAGTTGTGGAGGTCTGGTTAGCACACACAGGGCTATGAGGAATTTCAGGTGGTGGGTTTGGCTGACAACTATGGGTCGCTAAAGGAGAGGGGACCGGTGGTACATCTGGTGAAGGCATGGCGTTACGCACATTTAATGATGGCACATTCGCATGAGAGTTTAAGTTGGATTGGGCCAAAGAGGCATTCTGTTGGGCAAGTTGTAAACTGGAGAATGATGCTCCCAAGACTTCCATCAGGCTCATGTAGTTGATATTCTGAGATAAAAAGAAGATTGAAGTACACCTTGCTTACACATTTTGATTTTGTTATTTTTGCTAAATGATCATAGTATTAGTGTCCTTCTGTATCTGTTCTTACCTGAACTAATCTATACAAGTCTTCACCCAGGCGTTGTCTCATCTGTGGGGACTGATCCCCAGAAGCTTGATCAGGGGCAAAGGACACAGTGGGGGGGGCAGCAGCAGAGGCGGGTTGTGTGCGTGGCAGTTCAGCACCTTGGCTCAATGATTGAACATTTAAATGAACATCATGAACTACATTGTCTGGTTTGTCTGTTGAAGATGTTTGAGGCTCCGTATGGGGAGATGTCTTTGAAATTCTGAAACGGAGAACAAAAAACAAAACAAACAAACAAAAATCATAATTCTGTTGTTTAAGAATGTAGAAAATTCTGAAAGGGAATCAATTTTATTTTACTTACAGAGTGGCAGAACTTTCTAGATCTGCAAGCTTCAAACTCTGAAAAAGTCATTTTTTGTTACAATGATTAATATAAGAGTTACACAGTTACAGAGATGAGAAAAAATGTTCATACTGTTCCTGGGCAGATTTCACTAGAGATGGAAGAGGAATACGCCGAGCCATTGCTGTCAGTATGTTTGTCTGTAACAGTAAACAGTGCAGTATTTGACATTTATTGCGGACATTTATTGCCATAAGTTGCAATAGCATACCTTCTTCCAATGTAGCATTTGCAACTTCAAAAGACAGTGAAGATACTGCTCTCATGGGAGAATCTGAATGAGGTAGATTTTGTGCTCTACAAAAACTTTGTTCTTCTTGTTCCCCCGCACAGGAAACACTGCACACACAAAAAGGTTTACGTTTTGTTTTTTGAAACGTAGTTTACGCTAAACATACAGGGATCTCCAGTCCTTTTACGGTAGCTCGCCAAGGCTTTCTACATTTCTGCATACACTTTATGAATCACATTGTGGATGCATTTTCTTGTCCTGAACTTGTTGAACACAAACGTATCCATCGAAGCATAAGTTGCTCTCTGGCATTGTTGTATAAAAGTAGCTCACCGGGTAAAACCCCTGATATACAATAACACAGGACAAAGGAAAACTTACACAGAAGCTGCTTCTTGATGTACATTGGAATTGACAAGTGTGGTTGGAGTATTGACTGACGCAGGGTATCTTGTATCCACACTGCTCTCATCTTCCACCTTTCGGTTAGTAGGAGGCTCGATCACTGGGGCCGCAATCCATTGTGTTTCAGGAACTTGTACATGGGTCATGTAGAGGCCATTCCCAAGCAGAGCAGAGTATCTCTGCTCCATCAGGCTGAGGGAGGTAAGAACTGCAGGCATAGAGGCTTTGACACGAATGACCACTCCTCCATCAACTGTTTTACCAGCCTCAAGTCCCTTAGCTCTCTTCTTACCATGCTGTCCCCAGAGCAGCCTCCTGTCTGCCCAGCGCATCATCCACTCCAGCAGCCTGCCCAGCTCAGGAAACCTGGCTTCTAGCTTAGTGTCTATGCCCTGCTTTAGCTCCACCACTGGAGTTACAGAGCAATAACCCAAGCACCGAGATGACTGCTGTGTTGGAGGATCATTCCTTAAAGGGCTGATCTTTGAATGAGGGTGGCCAGACTTTATACTTCTCTGTGAAAACTTCTTCTGTTGGTTTCGATGACCAAACAAGCCTTTATGAACTCCTGGCATAATTGAGGAGAAGAGGAAAAAGGGGTTTCATTTTGGGTCAGGGGCAATGAATGTGATACAGCAGAGGTCTGCGCTGTATCAAGAGTCACTGGCTTGAAGCAAGATCCAGCTCTATAAACTGGAGGCTCAGAGTTCTTTTTTTCTAGGTAATGGCCATCTCTTTGACGGCGATGCATAGCTGTTAATACATCAAAGGTGAGAGAATGCAGCTCCTTTTCTCTCAGTTTGTGGGAGAAACCTTTCAGCAATGGAAGCTCACGAGGACAGTCAGCCGTGTCCTTTTCCAAAAGATAGCCAAGGAAGAGCTCTAGGAAGTTAAGATACTCATCGTCTTCAAGCTCAAACTCCCATGATCCCACAGAAGGAAGAGCAGGCTGTTTCATGTTTGTCTTTTGTTGACTGTCTTTTTCTTTGGCATCACCTGATGGGCCCCCCTCTGTAATGACATTCTCGGTCCTCTGGACAGTCTTCATTTCATCTCCCCTGTCTCGTATTTTACATTTATCAGTCCTAAATGAAGAGTAGAGAGGACTGACAGATTATAGTATAATAGAAGTACTTTCGTTGGCAGTTTAACGGTAACGGCTTACCTGGTCAAAGATGTGTTTTGATGGTCAGAGGAGACAGGTGCCTCAGAAGCATTTTCCGTTGTGTCTGCATCACTGTATAGAGGGACTAGTCCACAGTCGGTTAAAGTGCTCGTGCTCAGACTTGTCCCCAAAGACAACTGTTTTAACATGGCCATTCCATGTTTGCTTCGATAGTCTTCATCCTCTATTTCCTTTTCCCACAGATGCAACTCCAGCACGGCCAGGTGCCGCCTCAAACGACCAAAATGTTTCTTCCTCAACCTGAGCTTGTCTTGAATTAGAACCATCATAATCTCTCCTGTTTCCTTTCCAGCACCTACAAATCAGAATGTAACACCATATATCACATTGTCACCATAAAATATTCATGATATACACTGCATTTTTTGGTTCCATAAAAGAGTCTAATTAAAAAGTTGTAATTACCAGTAACATCACATTGCCTTAACGTCTGAATTAAAGTGTTGTACTTTTCTCTCAAAGACACTCGAATGGATTCTTGTTCCTCTGGAAAAGAAAGCACTAGGGTTTCTGCCACCTATAAGTTAGAATGGGAAAGCCAGTAAGAACACTAATATTAAACACATTTATTGTAAAAAAGAGTCACCGTACCAACATCACTGGTGGCAGTTCAGACAGAAGACTGAGCAGCGTGTCCTGAATGATGTCCTCACAGTTAAGAAACCGAGCAAAAGGTAGAAATCGCTGGGCCCATTGAAGTGCATCAACACAAGTAGATCTTACTGCAGAGTCCTCTGGGACCTATGCAACAGAAGACATGATTACAGTAATCATCCACATGCAATTCTTGAGCGCTTGCTGTTAGAACTAGACTTTTAAAATCTGTCATGTCTTACTTGTTGCCGATCAGCCTGATACTTTCTGCAAGTTATGGAGAACTGATCTCTGACATGAAGCATCCAACATAGGCCACACAACTCCCTGAAACATACTACAGAACCAATATACAGTAGTAAACACACAACAATTCATGAATAACACAATCTCATTCTTACTCATAGAACTAAATGCACAATAAATGTGCACCTATGACAACAGAATACTAAAGTTAAACTATATTGATCTATGACGAGCTCTTACTTATAATCTGAATTGTGGCAGGGTCCATGTCCTTCTTAGATCTAAAGTGTCCACTTCTGTTGATAAACTTCCCCAGACCGTCTGGAAATGACTTTTCTTCTAAGTCAGCACTGGGATAGGAATATTTCTTCTTCATCTGAAAGAGGTTTGTAATGGATTAATTAACCTAAAATGTTAAAACTATGCAGGCAATTAGTTATTAACATGCCTTGTGCAAGATGTGTCTGGCACGGCGCAGCTGGCTGAGGTACCACTGAGCAGCAGAATAGAAACAATGTGCAGATCTCAGTAGTAAAAGTAATTGTTGGATAATGTGCGATATTCTGTGGCGAGAGGTCACTTCTGTATATGTCCCTGCTGCATCCTAAAATCATGAGTAATCAAAGTTACAAATCAAAGGACTTCTGTTGGAAGCATTTACTTTTCATCACCCTGTACCTGCGTGTTTGGGGAAGGCTGAGGACAATAGAGAGGTGGAGACGGAAGATACACAACTGTGGGAACCATGGCAGTCAAAGAGGAACACAAGTCCTTGGCTTTGTCCAGAAGGGAAGATAAATGGGAAGACAGAATATCCACTCCAGCCATGACAGAGGCCTTCAGAATGTCCTGTATAGAAACTTGCAACAATCTCCAATCCTCTTCATCGACAGGGTCTAAACAGAAATACAACAATCTTGCTTGCATGATGGACAATATAAAGCAAATTCCAACCACAAAACAAAAAGCAGATCTTCAAGTTCAAACCTGAGACGCTTTGGTCTGCATCTATCTCTCCATGTTCGCTCAAGTTTCTGTTGCTGCTTAAAAGACTTTTGAGCTCAGCCTGAAGAATGCTAGCTGCTTCTAAATCTTTCGGCAGATGGAGCTCTCTTTTGTGAACACTGTCATAAAGATAACACTGAAGTTATTGGGGGAAAATAAATACTCTACATCGCCACCATAATTACACTGTGCAGTCTACACTCACCCAGTAAAGTCAAAGTGTTGAATGCAGTAAGATGAATAGGCCAGGCTTAGACAGACTGCTGCTTTCCAGTCTCTGAGATGGTAAGCTAACCAAACAGATTCTGGTAGTAGACCCCCAGCAACAGCAGGTCCTGTGCATACTCCACTGTCCATATTTCTGACAGCTGTTGCTGTCGAACAGCCTTTGCCACCTCTTCTTGGCATAATGGCACCAAACGCTCAACACTGGATGCTGAAAAATGTTCCACTGTTATATACATGAAAGATTACAAAATAATATATTTAACGCACCCTCAGATAAGTGTATTGGTGGAAGGACATCCACACTGTGTGGCGGTAAAATGTAAAGGGTCTGGTTGCTGAAATAGGAAGCCATGAATCTCCCCAGAGTTTGAATCACTGCATAAGCTGTGTCTGTGTCAAGATTCTTTGAAAGCCACAAGCACTGAATAGATTCTGCAAGTGAAGTTAATATTAGTTAAAACACAGATTCTTTCTTTTTGAACCAACTGATCTGAAGTGACTAGAGATCGAACCTCCTTTGGTCAAGATCCCATTTTCACTGCCATCATTCTGGTGGCTTTTATTTTTCAGTATTAGACAGGCCATATGGTCTCCAAACTCCTGGGCTTCCTTCAGACGGTATTGAGAGAGTAGACTGTACAAAAGGGCCAGACAAAGACGTTTGTCCTTAAACGCACTAGATTTCTCACCTACAAAAGAGAACATTGTATGAATATAGAGCACGGGCTCATGTACAGTAGCTTTATAAAGACTATGCTTACTTTTTGTGCTCGTCTCAAAAAGTTGTGAATACAAAACCTCAGAACTTTCTGTGTAAAAGCCAGAAAGAAAAAGATGTTCCCCTAAAACAAAAATATTTGATTTGTCTTTGTAATTTGGAACAGTCGATATAATTAACATGCAATAATCAACAAATAATAACTGTGTATAAAGATTTCAACTTAAGCTCCAACACACCTGTATAAGTTTGGAGTGTGCTGCCGTCCTCCAGCGCTTCACCACAAGACTGTAGGGCCATCTGAATCTTGCACATTATCACCGCCAACTGTTGCTTTTCCCTTTCCAAACCTTCAAGCTTGTGCACTTCCTCCAGGTACTTTTTGCTGATGCCGTATATCAACCTCCAGACACTATGCAATCTACTCCAAAAAAGAGCATGCAATTTAAACCCACTTTATTATAAATATTAGATCATATAAAATACAGATTGTGGTTACCTTCTGGATGGCTGTGACCCATGTATAAAGTTTTTCTCCTCTTTTATCTCATCTTTCAGCAGAGGCACACCGTGTAAATCCAAGGGGCAGGGCTGAAGTGGCTGAGAGGAGTCTTCTCTTGATGACCACATACTTCTCTGTTGTAGTGAGTATGTATGATCAAGAGACTGTGAAACCATCTCAATGACTTGGAGTGCTGTAGATAGATTGCAGGAGGAAATTTCACAGATACCACTCTGGTATGATTCTGTGTAGGGGGTCAGCACTAGCTTAACCAGGTTTCTACAGAGCTCTACCATTAGCCCAAGAAAGTGTGGTCCTTGTGAGTTTGCTCTTTCCCAGAGAATAAAATTAAGAAGCTTCTTGAGAAAATCCAGCTTAAACAGTGTTGCATTTTCACATAGCACCATTGAGGTGGGCATGAACTGTGACAAAGCTATGAAGCGAACAGCACACTTCACGGCGAGTTTCCATAACAGAGATTTGGATTCAACACAGTTTCCCATAGACATACCAAATGCCCATGCAGTCAGCAGCTTGCTTTGTATCCTTTCCATTTCACTGGTTATTTTCTTTCCCCTAGTTGACCCCTCTTCAGAATCTGTATCTAGAAATAGTTCATAATGTGCATCCAAAGCATGAAGGGTGTCAAACATTGAGGCAAACGCCAAATGACCACCATGCTCAACATGACACCCAGCTGGAACACCATCTAAATCAGAGTCATCTTCAAAGTAAGTCTGAGAAAACAATTAGATTATCTTTTTATTATTTTTGTTTTATTTGATGTTATATTCTCAAATATTGTACTAACCTGTACTGTTTCTAGGAGACCCCTGGGGTTCCCTGTAGTTCCCTGATCTTGCAAGAAGAAGGGCATTGTGGATCCTTCCCTCAAGGTTAAGTCAGTGGTATTGGGCTTGTAGGTAGAGCCCAAATCAGGGAGGCTTTTTTCCAAATTCAGAGGAGACACTGAATCTAACCAAACTTTTGCATGCTTCTGGGGATAAAGAACGGCAGTAATTATATAAAAGAAATAATGTTATGTAAATATTGTAGGAATAAAGTCAAATTTAGAGGACCTAAGAATAATAGTTCGTATTTATGTAAGAAAATGCACAAAACACCTGTGAATTTTCCAATAACTGTGAGGCCTTGTCAAGATCCACTATAGTGTCCTTCAGTAGAGTTTTAAACAGCAAAGCAGGAGAAATCTTGTCAAGTACTCTGACGACTGTTGCCATGTAGCCATCAGATACAATAAAGTAAAATAGCTGTGGGTGCCAGGTCACTGAATATCGTTGCCTCATCACATCTCGCACAGACAAGCTTGAGCTGGACAATGATGCCTCTTTAGTCCCTGCTGTTGATGGAGGCCTGTGAAGAAATGATGCCATTAGAAAAACTGAACATACTGTTTTAAATGAAATAACATAATTGGTATATCTGAAAGGTATTTCCAAATAATACCTGTAAGTGACTAATGGGTGCAGTGGTAGGAAATGAGCAGGTCCGAAGTCAATATTGCATCCAGATGTTGACAAAGTCAAAAGCCCTCCAAGACGTGCCAACATTAGAAGAGAACCTCTTTTCAAAACACATGCAAGAAATAGACCACCAGCAGACCAGCTCACACACCCAACCCAATATGACCTAAGCGCATAAAGTTTTTAAAAGTAAAGGTTAATTTCTTCAAATCATGATACTGTGTACATATTTATTTATTTTTTTACCTTGAATATTTTGATGGAATTTCCATTTTCTTACATCCACAACCCCCCAGGTTTCTTGACATGGACACAAAATTAACAGTACTGACAAAGAGAACTTGAGTAGCCTAAATAGAAAAACAAGAACACATTAATTATATTATTCATACTATAATCTGCAGGTGCAATAAAAATTTACCTGTGGCTGCTTCTGGTTTATAACAATAGCAAGAATTTGACCATCAGGTGAAAAGGCTGGCACAAGGGCACCTCTAGACTTTACAGGTTGGCAGGGTGGGTTAAAACCTGACATTGGAAGACTCTTGGTGACCCACTTGACACCGTAACTGACATGACTAAAAGAAAATGCATTTCTAAAAGATAAATACACAAAAAATAAAAAATATATAAATCCTTTATACTTACCCCACTTTCTCTTGATTCTCCCCCCAATTAATTTGAAGACAGGAGATGATTAGCTTGTTTCCGGATGTAAACACAAATGTGGAAAAACAGGCATCACCTAAAGCCTATAAGCAGTTATAATATGTTTCAGTGGTAATGGAAATTATGAATTAAAAGGCAGTCTAATATTCATATTATATTTATTCCAAACCTCTGTCTGAACAAATAGTGTGCGCACACAGGCTTCTTTGTCTTGTAAAGTTGGCAGCATAGTGTCATTAGTGGGCTGTATCTGTGTCCAGTTTCCTTTTACTGTGCAATCGCGTACCCCAATTAAATCACGGACATCCACACACTGCCAGAGGAACACTTGTCCTGTGACAGCAACCAGAAGCACATGCATGCCATCTTCAGAAACCTGGAGATACAGTCGTGTGGGATTTCCTAAGACAGACAAAAGTTAATAAATATATACATTTTTAAAAGTCACACTTTAACCTCGACAGCAATTAGAGGAACATTTGCAGCTTTTGGAATTCAGATTATGGCTTTAAAGCAAACCTTGTACAAATGATATGAAATCAGCGACTTCAGGGACAGTTGTTGTTGTTTTTAGGAGATCTTTGTCTCTGTTCCACATAAACAGCTCTCCCGTTTTCAGGAGCCCACATAACCACATACCTATAAGCCATGCACACTTATTAAATCCAGAAGATTTGACTTATTATATTGTTTTAAATTAGTGGTGTTCACAAACCATTAGTTGATGAACACATTGTCACAACATTGTTGAGCAGTGGATGGAGTTTAGGAGTCCTTTTCTTGGTGCGTCCAGAAACCATGTTTATCTCGCTGATGCGTTTGTCATCCAATAGGAAGACTGACTCCTTCTCCTGAACCAAAACACGAGACTGAATACAGTACTTTCAAGTAAACAGTACTTGGTGTTAGTTTGATGCTTTTTACCTGGCCGAGCCAACAGAACCGCGGCCACGGTTTCTTGCGCTTGATGCTCGAAGATAAAACGACCTCCAGGTTTAGCTCCATTTTTCCTCAATGGCATCAAGTTTTTCCACTTTATTATGTGGTAAAGCGGTAACGCAGAAATGCATGCACTCATCTATAGGAAATATGACAATTTTAAGCCTACACAAGGTTGGGGAAACATCGCGAAGACATGTGTATTTATATACATTGTATATATGATTTTGCTGCTATTATTACAAACAAACATTTATCCAAACACTAATAAATGTACCTTGTTAGTTGTTAGCCATAGGTTAGCATGAGCTAACAACCTAGCCAGTCTTGGGAAAGGAAAAACACATACGCCACGGTTTCAGAAGTGCCAATTGAGGATGGAAGTATCTATGGTTGATGAAAAAAATATAATAATTGCAAACAATGCCGCAAAATACTGGTTTAACACATTTTTCCTCCACTATTTCAAAAATCCCTCCGCGTCACTCAGTAGCACATTTTCCCATAATCCTTCAGGAGGAAGCCTCTCTCTGTTGCCTTAGGAACAGAGGAGGAGACGACTCGAGTCAAATGTATTTGTGAGTTTTCTTCAAAGGAGAAGTTGTTTGACCATTGAGCAAAAATGTTGGGCAAGATTATGTTGGCATATTAGAAAATGTAAATATGATATGTGATTTATTTATTTACCTCCAGGTAAATAAATAAATAAACCACTAGATACTAGATACCACTAGATACACCACTAGATACTATTATACTATGATATAGGCTGGTTTAATGAATTATCAGATTTATTTTTGGCCCAAAAAGTAACAACAAGAATAGCCGACATAAAATTACCTCTTGAAGATTCTAGCAGAGTGTTGGAATAACCAGCAGAGGGCAGCAGTTGTATTCTTCAACACAAGGGCATCTCAAATCCAAAGCAGTTGTGGTGGGTGATGATGATAGATCCATAGGCAGTCTTCTTCTTTGTCTTTCTCAGCAATTCATACATTTTTTTGCTCAAGGTCATTTATAAGTCGGGTCAGTCTGGAGAGTGCTTGATATTTCTGGGTTCCTGTGTGTGCAATATGCAACCTGAAGCATTTCTCTCTTATGGCCTTGTTACAGAAAGTTATTAAGTTTGCCCTCTGGCTCCTGCTGGTTTAATTACCCATATACTCTTTTCTTTTCATCATGATGGAGATGACGGCCGCCATTGCCAATAGGTGAAAGAGGAGACTTGAGCAGACCTTAATTGGTTAATTTGCCTCTGCCTGCCAGGCGCAGATGGAGGAGTTCTTTATTACTGTCACAACCAGGATCACTTTGGTCTGAGTAGGTCTTAAAAGGAGGCACGTGACATATGAGGGTTTGTGGTTTAATGCACATACACTCAAAAGAGGAGTGTAGCTGATACTGTCTTGATACTGATAAATCAAGACAGGAGAGACCTATGGGGTCATTTGATGAGTGATATGAATACCCAAACGTACTACCTCACACATATCGCTGCACGTTAATATTGTCACAGACTTTAAAGAACTGAAAATTAAATTATATCAATTAAAAAAGGCTACACCCATAACAACTAGATGACCACTAGATACTAGACAATGCCCCTGCACAATCAAGTGTAAAATGAAAGAGTGCAAAATTAAACAGGCCTTTTCTGAATATCAAAAAGTGTAAAATAATAAAATAAAATGCAAAGTCAATCTAGGCCATCCGATTATTGTAACGTGAACAATTCTGCTGCATACGTATAGTCCTCTGTGAGACATCAGTTGGCATGGTAACCTCATTTGCCATCTGCAGGGCCATTCATTCTGAAAATGACACTCAGAAAGCTGTCAAGAAACAATTTGATATTCTTCTTGTCTCAATGACAGTGAGCTTTCAGGGCAGCAGATTGGCGTCGTTTCGCTGAGAGCAGTAAGCTGAGAGAGCAACACAAAGACCTATCTGTTCATTACAGTTCTGTACAGAACAATCAGCCGACAAGAAGAACCCTTTCATTCAGGACAGCATGTTAGTAAACTGGGTGCAAAGCAGTCAGGCTACGATGCTTGAACATTTCATCATCATGGATATAACACAAGTGTGTATTGGCCCCATGCAGTGATGCCATTATAGGCCTGCACATGTTCATTTTAGCAACGGGAAACTAGATGTAGGCTGGAAAGGCTGCTGTCATCTCACCTCATCGCACACCTCTTGACCCCAAGCTTACAAAACTATTATATTCACCTTAATAATGTGATATGTAGTAGCTATTAAAAACCATGTTAGGTGGCCGTAAAAAATAACACTATTATTAATAAATAAAAAAATCTTCTTGCGGTAATGATTAATAGGCTACTAAAGGCTATTCATTAATTTGGCTTTCATTTTGTTTATTTTCCTTCAACGTTTTTGATTGACCAGAATGTTCAACGTGAGAATTCTAAAACCATGGGTAATAGATCAATCTTTCACGGGGCCTATATAAATATATATTATTTATTTATTTATGTATTTATTTTATTTATTTTTTTCCCCGAGAGCAACGTGCTTACTCCGGCTGCCTGGGCGTCATAATAGCATCCGCCTCCTCTGCGTCACCATTGGTTGAGCCGTGGGAATATTCAAATACGGCTTTGATTGATTGGGCCGGAGCCGGTTTCAACAGTACAGAGGACTCATTTCCATTCCGACATCACTCTCCTGTGGCACCACAAGCCACTCGCCAGCTGAGAGGGTACAGAAAGACAGAAAAAGCTACCCAGTAGCCTACTCGGGACACATCGTCGACTCCTATCGTGATTTGAACATGTAGAGGAAGTACGCTTCAGTCAAAAGAATACCGTCCCATCCATGGATATTTCTTCGGAGCCAAACTGTACGCACTGGAAAAACAGCACAGGAAATACGCCTTCCGAACCGGGGAGCGACCAATCAGCCGTGGCGAACCAAAGATAAACAAGCCTTATGATAAGCTATAACAACGTAAGAAATCCTTTTAGAGTCTATTTTTAGTATCTTTATTTTTTTAACTTTTATTATTAGTGTGCACAGTGTATGTGTATATATAAATGTATATATACATACACACATACACTGTGTACATATACATATACATACACATACACACACACACACACACACACACACACACACACATATTTATATATATATATATATATATATATATATATATATATACACTGTATTTATAGTAATAGGATTTATAACATGGTCCCTGTCCAGACAGGCTCTAATGTCATCCCTAGTTTATTTTTACCAAAGATAGAAAGATAGAACACTGTGTTGGGCATTTGGTTTGCAAAGTTTGTCTTTGCTCTGTGATATGTGACCATTCTCATTATAAAACCCTCTTTTCCATGTCTGAATGTCTGTGAATCCAGGAAGCGCTTTGAAGTATATTATTGGTCATTGAGAGCTGTCTCTGAAGGTTTTTCCACCGCTATTGTCTGGAAGCCGGAGGAGGGATCATCGCACCTCACTGCACCGGTGGCAGCTGAGGTTGAAGGTTATAGCCGCAGCAGTAGGCCCTATAGATTATTGGCCAGATGTGAAATTCTACCCTGCAAGCCTTTTTTCCTGCTTGTGCCAGATCCTTTATTATCCAGAGAGATGGGATGTCACAGCTTTCCACCAGAGGCACACCAGAAAAGCCTGCAATTTGGTGTTTATTATCCTCTTCCCTTCTATGCCGTTTTTGTGGAAAATAAGTCGAACCCCCCGGGATTAGCTTTATTTTGAAGCACAAGAGAAAATGCCTCCGGTTTAGAAATGGGCACATTCAAAAACAGGACATTGTGCCATTTGTGATTTATATTGCAATGACTTAGCTGTTGTTAAAATAGATGTGGTGTTGACATTCCAAAATTAACTCCAATCAATCAGCTAAAGGGCAAGCGAAAGCACCCCAAAGCATCCATGGAGCATGGGCCCATTACTCAAAAAGCATATGATAGAAAGCCTTTAATTTTATATGTCTGTGTTATGGATCTGGTTCTTCCATTTGCCTCTGTTTTATGGCCATTTTGGTGATTAAAATGAATGAGAAGGTTGGTGAACTTGAACAAAACTACTGATGTGGCGCTCGCTATAGTTTATTTATTTATTTATTTGAACAGGGACAGTGTACAATATACATTAACCTCAGAAAGGAGAGATGCATTGTACCAGGTTGTAGCACATGTGCTAATTTTCACCTATAGGGTCCTGATTGGTGTTCTGGGGGTATCTTTTAACAGAAAACACTGTGAGGGAACATTTGATAACCCTGACCACCACACGCAAACAATATGATTTAATATATATATATATATATATATATATATATATATATTATAATCACAAATATCACAATCACAAATAATTGTATTTTGTTTTTCTACTTACTATTAATGATCTCCAGCAATATTAATTTGCCAAAATGCTAATTCTAAAACATCCATCTTTTTGGACAAAACAAATATTACTGTTATATTGTGAATGGTTGGTGGTGGTCGGAGGGGCTGATGCCGCGGACTGATTGCCTCGCTTCCGTCAGTCTACCCCAGGGCAGCTGTGGCTACAATAGTAGCTTACCACCACCAAGTATGGAGTGAATGAATAATGTAATGTAAAGCGTCTTTGAGTGTCCAGAAAAGCGCTATATAAAACCGATGCATTATTATTGCTATTGCTATGAATTTTAATGCATATGTTTTTATAGCCTGCAGCTATATCGGAAACCTATTCTATTCAACGTAATACAATTTCTATGTTTGGGTAGTCACTGCAGAGCTTGTAAATTGAGTCATGTTATGAGCAGTCGATGCGCAGGTATCCCGTGGGCTTTTCCTCTGATCTCACATCACACCCCAGCAGTAATTCCACGTCTGTGAAGAGCGGGAATTTGTCATTTGCCTGCCCGCTTCTCTTAGCTTTCTCTCTAAAGTAACCCAGCTCTGATTTATTGTGAAGTCTGCCCGGCCTTGCTCAATCTCGGGGCCAATACTAAATTACCCAATGAGAGATCGAGCTCACCATGAGAATGACCTTTCCTCCAATCATTATTACTCAGGCCAGTGCAAGGACTGATTGAGGTCATGTTTTTTTTTTTTTTGCCGTGTCATCTATGTGGGCGCACTTTCTTGGCCAACGTTATAGTCGACGTTGAGTTTTATGCACGAGGACAATAGGATAAGACGAAGTGAAATTACTTGGAAGGATTATACAGTATGAATCATGTCGGTGGCCTGGTTGCTTCTTTTATGCACCTATCGACTACAAGGGGGATGTCATGTGTAATTAGGGGTAGCTTGGCATCTTTTGAAATCTGTCTAATTGGTCTATTCATAGTAATGGGATGAAAACGGGAGGTGAAGGGTGAAAGGTTAAGGACTGGGCCTCTGGGGGGTCAGTGGGGAGGGGACCCAGCCGGCTCTCAGCGGGATTTGGAACTCCTGTAGTGTTTATTTTGTCTACATGATTGCATCTTGTCATTATTTCAAATTAATGGCATGATAAAAATCCTCAGTAGAACACATCAAAGCTCCCTGGAATGTTTTGATGTTCTTGAAGTCGATGCTGCAGAAAAACTTATCATTAGGGTATCCTCCTAACAAGTAAATCGAGAATGGTTCCCGCTTTGGTTTGTGTTTTTTTAAGGGTTGATTGGCACAAAAAAATGGCTGAAAACCAAACAAATTACCATATAAAAGTGGCGGTGTATTTAGTTTTTTGTTTTATCAAGTTGATGTTTATTTGGAAAATATGGCTTTTGGTGATAAAAGCGCTGGCTGAAGTTTTGCTGCTCGATTTAACAATGGGCAGACTGGATCAGAAAGACATCTATGGTAGTCATTTATGCTAATTTAGTCATGAGATTAGTCACTGCTGCCAGTTAGTTGAATAAGTAGCTTAGTTGTTGAATCTGTTGCAACAACACAGTTCGGCACATCGTTAAATCCAAATGTTTTTTATTTACCAATCTGACTATGTTACAGGTGAAGTTTGGGGAAGTTGTGGATTTTAAAACTAAATGCAAAGTGACCAGTGTACACATTTTGGATATGTGCACTAGGGATAAGATTAAAGAGGGGGTATTATGCTTTTTTCAATCACATAGCACCAGTCTATAGCATACTACAATGATGACGTAACCTTCTGTTGGTCTGTATATGCAGTAAATTAAAATAACTGCCTTGAATAAAATTGCTCTCTCAAAATGGCTGTACTGAACGTCTTGAAATAGGCCTCTGTCTCTTTAAGAAGCTTTCCGACACGCCCCCTTCAGCACACTGATGTGGCATCTAAACAACAACACTGTGCGGGGAGGGGGCTCTGCTGAGCTGAGGAGCAGTGGTTGGTGGCTTGGCTGGTGACAAAAGGTCCAGAGGCGTCTCCAGGAGGTGGGGGCGTTCCTAGGAGGACTGAGGCATAGCTACACCTAAAATGGCTGCCGTCTAAGTTTTTACTGATTTCTCAAAAATATGTGAATGAGCCAAGGCAACACTCCAGGTATGTGTTTAATGAGGGAATGACATAATAACATGATATAAAGCTTGAAAA
Source organism: Neogobius melanostomus (assembly GCA_007210695.1). Classification (NCBI taxonomy): domain Eukaryota; kingdom Metazoa; phylum Chordata; class Actinopteri; order Gobiiformes; family Gobiidae; genus Neogobius; species Neogobius melanostomus. Next base: position 1,013,488 of record VHKM01000221.1, on the reverse strand, counting down.
AGTCGATTTTACATAATACCCCCCCCTTTAAAGGAACTGGTTTTTCCATACTGAGATATGTTCTTACCTGAGCTTAGACGAGTTGATGCGTACCTGTCTGGTCTTTGTGCGAGCGCTCAGTCACGCAAAAAGACCAAAGATGTTGTTAGCATTTAAGGTGAAGTTAGAAGCAACCAAGCTCCTCCACGTTTCCCCTATTCAAACCGTAGTATTGTAAGGTATAATAACACCTTAGGAGCACTTCGACATCCGCGCAGTAAAGTGAAGATATTACTGCGTGGACGAAGTGCTCCTAAGGTGTTATTACGCCTTACAATATAGTACCCCTTTAATTTGTTTAATTTTGTGTGACTATACTTGGATCGTGTAACTACTCACATAACCGTATTTAAATAGGGAAAATGTGGAAGAGCTTGGACGCTTCTAACTTCACCCCCGTTTGGCCCCATAGGGGAGAGGAGAAGAGGCTAAATGCTAGCAACATCTTTGGTCTTTTTGCATGACAGAGCGCACACGCGTAAAGACCAGACAGGTACATTTCAATAAGAACATATCTCAGTATGGAAAAACGGTTGCCTGTTCCTTTAATCTCCGTTAACTCTCTAAATCCACCTTTGCATTTACCCCACAACCATCTTTTTGGCATCAGCTCATCTATGGAAGCACATCTGGGTCAGGCGTCAAAGCTTCTGACTTCACTGATAGACAGTACAAGGCCCTTGTCAAGCACACACACTGCCCGGCCAAAAAGTCGCCACCCAAAGAGGTACAATCAAATACTGAACCACCTTTTGCTTTGATTACGACACACGTTCGCTGTTGAATTGTTTCGATAGACTTCTCCAATGGAACAAGATTTATCTCTGTACAGTGTTGAACCCCAGATTCAGGTTGTTGTTTCTTGTTTTTGTTTTTTTATTAAATTATTATTATTGCTCCTACATAGCCTGCAAACAAGTTTTAAAAGTCATCAAACAAGGCCCCTAGTGTCCTGAGGTGATACATTTATAAATCTGCTACACTCACCTTCATTATCACCTATTCACCACGTCATTGCATTCACTTCTTTTTTTTTGCTGGAGGAGCACAAAATATTTTCTCAGATACCCCAGCCATTAACTCTGCATGATTCACATCCATCTGAATGCTATGGACATCTGTCAGAATATTGCCTGGCTATAATTGTATTTCCATGAATCTCCAGCTTGCATAAATTGTATAAGAAAACCCTTTAACCGCGTTGTAATACCTTTTTACATGGGCTAATCTCAATGGAAATGAGGCTCATTGTTATCAGCCCCCAGGCATTAAGTGCTGGACAGGAGTGGCTATGGGTTGTTTGTTTTGTGAACCTTTGTATCCCTTTTTTTAATTCTTTCTATGCACAGAAGGGAAAAGGGGAATCTGGGTTTCTCTTATACAGCTCTGATACCAATTATGCAAACTATTACAGAATTTAACCAGGCCGGCTCTTATCGGCTAATCCAGAAGTAATAGATTCTATTAAAAATGTATGAGGGGGGCTGGGGGGATCATTGTGAATGTGTATAGAGATGAAACTGGCAGCTGCGGCACAACTGCTGTCTGTACGTCAGACTTTTTCTTGTCTCGTCTCCATTACTATAAGACAGCTTCCTGCAGTGCCACCTCCAACTCCATTGTCACAATCATACATAATATACAGTTAATTATAGCCAAATGCATTGTTATTCACAGTACACGTCGTTTTCATTCAAGGAGAACCAGTGCATTACCACTTGCATAATGACCCCGTGCTCTGTGTTAATCATTAATTTCTCCCCAAATTAACCTTTCTGAATCATTTCTTTCCTTTTTTTTCCCACTCTCTGCCCGTTGCACACATGAATTTTGAGTGCAGTTGGAGGAAAAGAAGAGGGCATTTGCATAGCCCTCATGCTAATCCCCCGTAGAGTGAAAAGGGTGCACTTCCTAAACCTTTTTCATTATCATCTAATTATTAACAGAGGAATCTAAAGAGAAGTGCAGTGGGAGGGTGGAGAGAGAGGAAGAGCGAGCCAGAGTGGCTTGTTGAGAGCACTGTATGTCTGGAAGTGTGGAATTTTGGATTGTGAGACAGTTTTTTGTGAAACTTCTTCGGAAGGTCAGAACAATACCATCCATCTATTTTAATGTCTCCTGATGGATGGCCACAGTCTGCATAGTCCTATAAATGGAAAGCGGGATGCATAATATTTTCTAATGGAAAAAATAAACATTTGAGGAAATGTTGTATCCGTATAGGAAGCAATCTCATTACAAAGCACAATGCCAAGTGACCTGGATTTAGTGATAATTGTCATTAGGGCTGCATATTAATATCGCCAAATTACTTTTATTGCAATATAAAGTCACTGAGGTCTATCATTTGACTGAGATGTAATCCTGGTTTGATCCTGATTTAGTCAATCTTGTCAAGTAAAGTCTTTTTTTCATACAATTTGATGGGAAAAAAGTTGCTGTACCTTATTTAACACATAAGATGAGAGGCAAAATTAAGTTATTCAAGATAAGATGCTTCGCAGTTGTTAATCAAATGCCTTGCTGAAAAAAACAATGCAAAACCAAGCATGGACCTGTAATACATAAAGATATATAAGGTTATAAGTGTTAATAATATTAACTATAGTACTTGGATTATTTTAATATAAGTCTATGTTTATGTATGCAGACATACATGTACAGTGAAATATTACATTAATGGGTTGTTTCTTAACCTCTGTTACATGTAAGAGGTTATGAAACAGGGATTCTAAAATGTTAATAAATTGGGGAAATTGTAACAACACTATAATTTATGAGATCTATGCATTTTTTGTTGTAGGTTTAAGTTGCCATTTTCAGTTGGATCAAAGCCTACTTCTGTTATCTTAGTGTTTTCTCAACATATTAAATCTTGATGTATTTTTTGTAACATATGAACATATTATGCAGCTATATGGGTATGTGTGTGTAAATATATTGTGTATAACCTTTGCATTTACCCCTTAATCTGTATAGGTTTTGTTGTTTTCAGTTCACTCGATGCAAGGAAAAAAGTACATTCTCATTTCTCTGACATGTTAATTGTGTGATACATGATATTGTGACACAGTAAAGTAGAAAATAAGAGAAAAATGAAATGTACAATGTTGAAATTGTTAGTTCAACATTGTACATTCAAGTCAGTTATCAAATATTGCGACTTCTTCTCATCGTGCTGCCATTGTCATTTGAAAACTGTTGTGAAGATCTTATCACAAAGCTAGAGTTTGCTTTTTATTAGGTCTCTTTGCCTGTTTGCCCTGGGCTCCTCTCTGTTGTGTGTTTTATCATTAACTTAACCGACCGCCTTATCTTCTTCAAACACTCCTATGGCGATCATAGGACTGTGGATGCATTAGAAAATTTATTTTTAAACCTCTTGTGTCAACGCTGAAGGAAAGACGTTGAAACAGTATATTTGCCTCTGCCAAAAACAGCCTTATCAGGAAACCATAGGGGACAGTAGATGGGCTGAAAGCACAAGCTGACTTATCTTTTTGGAAAGCCCACAGCGGACTTCATAATGCTGATTATCTGCTACATGGAAGTGGCCCAAAGTGAACAGGATTAGACGCACTTACAGCCTGGACTTTGTAACCTTGTCTGTTGAGGTCGTCCTTGAGATGGCTAGATGGGGGTCAAGAGCATGCTCGCTGTGATGGACTTTTTTATAAAAACCTTTGGCACATGATAAACATCCTTCGAAAAGTAAGTTACCAAAGATTGACTAAGGAGGAGGAGGCTCAAGCTGCTCTCCTTGTTTTTGTTTGAGTTTTTAAAAGTGTTTCATGCAGCCTGTTGAGATTTATTTAGTATTGATTTAATATTTAAGGTACGTAAAAAGACTCAAAATCTCGAGCTGAAATACAATATTTGAAATCACACATACATCATCATGGTTTCTCCTAACATATTTGAGACTCAGGTTTAGTGTACGCTTTTGCACTTATTGCAACTATTGCCGTGTGACTGTCTGCTTTCTGTAAAAAAAAAATGCCTTCAAGTTCCAGGCCACTCGTTGAATAATTATGCCTTTCTTGACATACTTCCTCTATCTACATACTATCTCTGTTTCATTTTTTGTTAGTCAAAGGGATTTCCCTGGAGATACCGTTCCCTCCTCCTGTGGTCTTTGTGCATTTCCGCTGTGTCCCTCCTGACCAAATGTGTGGTAATGGCTTGTTCTGAAATTGCCATTATTTTCTAAATGGAATGTAGCCAAACTGAGGCTCTTAGTTTCTCACATGTGTGTGCTCTGATGAGACAGCTTGCACTGAGCAGTTTGAAGTGGGCTTGTCATCAAGGGACAGATGTTGAGTGGAGGAGGGGAGAGACACCTGAGGAAAATGAACACTCTCTGCCTGCCTTTGGCATGAGGCTAATCATCTTCCTGCAGCGTTTGTGAACACGCCTCTGTTTGACTCGATTAACTGTCCTCTGGTCTAATGAGAGGCACACACAAATGTAAAAGACCTCCTATATATAACACTAGCTTTGCTCTTTATTTGCAAATAAGAGCATTTCTCATACCGCTGTGTTTCAATCTGATACACATGAGCTGTGCGCTGGCATTCCCATCTGCTGATGACTTCACATATCAAAAAGAAAGTCAAATGTGATTGCTAATGAAATATTCCCTTCATGTGAGATGAGGAAATTGATGCACAGCTGTATGCACTGTGTTAAGTACCATTACTCTCATCACACTTGTCATGGCCCAAAATATTCATATAAAGTGATTTTCTATTTTGATCAATAGGATCATAATACACATTGAATGACTGGGCTCAAGATGACTTTCTAAATGAGTATGTGATCACAGCCAAAGAACAGGCTTAAACCAGGAAAGAGCTACCAGAACAAGAAGACTATGGGAGGATACAAATGAGTAATATTACAAATAACTCGTAGGAGCGCTCTCCTGGTCCAATTGGAGTGTCTGCGATCTGGTGCTCTCCAGGAAACCCGAGTGGGCAGAGAATAATCTAATGGAAAATGAAATCCGAGGCATTTAATTTAATTTAAATTTCATTTAATATTACATGTACATGTTCCCTTTGTGCGGTTCCACACAAAGAGAATGTATAAAGCTGTAATATTACTAATTTGATATTGCTCTGTCTTTTGCATGTGAACTCCAAAGGGGTGTTGATTGGGTGTCTGCGGCATTTACAAGACCAACAGAAGTTTGATGCACTATTATTGCTTAATTTTAACTTCAGATATGGCTTAATCATCACCATGCATTAAGCTTTGTGTCAGTTTACAATAGTAGAACAATAGCTTCCATGCCGTATGTATCATTTATTTGTTGATTTCCTAAATACAATAGAACTTGCTTGATTGACATATTATTTTTCACTGCCTTTTTTCCAGCAGGAATGTGGAGGCTGTGTGCATCCATAGACAACCACCATGTTGGCATGTATCCAAAGAAGACAAAACTTCTCCTCACAGCATCTGGACTGCTCGGCCAAAAGCGTCATGCCCTCGGCTCCACCAATGCTCCTGTCAGTGCCGCCTCCGCAGCGAGGCAACTCGAAAGGTGAGCTCTTTTTGTGTTGGTCAGTTCCTCCCACTTTTCTAAAAGCCCGTGAAGGTTTTCCAGGTTTGTTGAAATTGTGTACACTGTGGGGAGTGACCCTCAGTTACAGTAAAGTCACTCACGACTAACATTGTGACGATGATGCCTTTTAATTGAGTGAGCCCTTGCAATTCCAAAGGGTCAGGTCAGCGACGACTGTGAAACGACAGAGGCAATCAACTTCCATACACGCTCACTAATGAGGCAATTTCAGACTTTGGCATATTAGGGTTAGTTCCCTTTTGTTTAATTATAGAAAAGATAAAAATAGTGGGAGGAAAGGAGTGGTTTAAATTCTATAGAAATGCAGATGTAATTTTGCCCTTTATTCAAACGTTGTTGTTTTTTGCTGTGCTTACCACCACTGAATATTTTCCGATAATTGGGGTTGCAGACTGTCTTGCCAATACCATATGATACAATATTTGAGAAGGCTTACATGTCCTCTGGGTAAAAGTGCCTGCCGTTTTCACACTTTTAGAGGCACAACATGAACATATGTAATGGCCTCTAATTGTCAGCTTTAGGGACAGCTGTGTTCGGATTAACCTGACGCCAGATAATGCTCACAGGTGTTTTCACTAACTGCGCTGGTTAGGCTTCCTGTCAGAAGGATTGTGGCTAAATCTGGACATGAGATTTCATTCAGAATCATGAATGCATCTAGGCAGGGCGATATGGCCTATAATCTCTATCACGATATAAAAAAGAAATATCACGATAACGATATATTTGACGATATAACAGACAATGGACAAATTACTTCAAAATTCCAGCCTTACGCCTATTTGGAAGATTAATGCAAAGATATTTCATTCTTTTTTTAGTGGCATACTAATTTCCTCACAAATATGATCTACTCAAGCAGTTTACATCCTTCATTTCATTTCACTTTTTAAGCACCTGCCCCTGTGTCCTACACAGTCAGTGTTTATGCTGCTTTGATGGAGCTGAGTGTAACATAAATTATATCGTGTCCACAACGATATAAAAAATGACAACGATATCAAAATTATATCGCGATAACGATATGCGATACGATATGGCCCAACCTTAAATGCATCAGTGCACTATAATGATTACTCTGCACAAAATGCACGGAATGAAGGTATTTTTATTGGGAAGTTTTCCTCAGGGTCATCCTAACCATAGGGTCACTCACTGTGCTCATTGTTGTGACTGCTCATGTGCACTTTTTGGTTTGTTTAGCAGAATAGTTTTTCTCCTGATCTATTTTTATTCAGATTTGGAAAAAGTGGATGCTTCTTCAGCCCAAACCTCTTTGGCTCCATTTTGCTCAAGGAGTGAAATGGTTCTTTGTCTCTGCGTTATTAAATATTAATTGGGAATCAGTGGAGCGATTGTCTGCTAAACGCTGGAACAGAAGGACCCATTTTGCCCGAGGTGCACTGTAACCAGGGGTGCTCTTCACATCCTGTTTACCTGCAGGGCCCGCTCCCCTTGGGTTTAGCTGAGCATCTGTGGTTGGTGTAGCACCCTGCAGCTCCTGCCTCACAGTTCACTCAAACCACTGGGAATAGACTGATGAGCTCTGTGTGTGTGGCCCAGGCCCCTTCATTAAACTCCTCGCCGTTGGGCTGAGTTAAATTGGGACAGTCTTTAGTTTCCGCTGCGCTTTTGAAAGCATTTCCATTTTTAGCTATCAACAAATGGAGTGCAATGGACATGAAAGCTCTTAGCCACACAAAGCCATGTGAACGATTTGTGTGAAACAAGTGTGAGAAATTATGTGATGAGAGTGGAAGAGCCGAGCACTGTGCTTTGCCTTTGCCTTCTTAGCTTGAAAGCCCAGACTGGAAATTATATTTTTCCCACGCTACTGGCCCGTGCTTGAGTCGGCTCTGAGGGAAGAAACTTTGCCCAAGCAAGAGCGAGCATCACAAATGAAAAGTGACATTGGTGCAAAGGAGTGCAGCGCGCGCCTCTTCCAGCACACGCAGTTAAGTGTTCCACCCGGAGGTTACTCTGTTGCTCTCAACACCTCTCGGGAGGCACTATAGTGACTGGAGAAAAAGGAATAGTAAAGAGCATTGGTTTATTTCTGTTTCAGTGTTCAGAGATGTCTCTTTCTGCAAGTAGAACACAACAGTGGTAAAGCAAAATTGTAGCAGGGATCCGAGCAGCTCTCAAAACCCTAAATGAACAGAACTTTTAATAATAATAATAATAACAACCACAGTGACTCAATTATTGCTGCCCAGAATGCATTCGTCAATTAATTTTTTATGCGTCTTAATTGTTTGGTACAACTATATGAATATTTTGCTTATAGAATAGAAGTGAAACGCGTTTGGTCGACTGAGTTTCTTGCTTCTAGGCAGCGGACAGCCAAGTACAGAGACTTGTCTCCCACAGATGAATGGAGGCAGGGCCAATTAATTACATGGTTCTAATGACTGGGCTTATTGGGCCAACAGGGTACTTAGAGGAGGTTGTCATGGTAACCACAGACATAGATTGTTTTAATTCTTTTTAAGTGCGTTAAAAGCGCTGCGCCTCGTCGTCCCTAAAAGTCTTAAGGTGGGCCAGAGCAGTTTAAATATGGGTGATTATTGGTGTGGTAAACAAGTATTAAGGCAGGGACAGAGGCGCTGGCCTGTAATTAGCTGCCAGCTCGGAACTCCATGCTGCTGCTGAGGATCTGACATGTAAATCTGTTATCTCCAACTGTGCCCCATAAGTTTCTGCGCTACATCAAAGACACGCAGGGTTTCGGGCTGGCCGTGCCGCACACATGCATAAAAATGAGTGGGTATAATTTATGAAAAGTTTATCTCCAGAGAATCTTATCGAGCGGTCACCGTAACACATTCCTTATGTAGGCCCTGTGGCCATTGAAAGCTGGGGGGAAAGCAACTTATCTTTTCAACCCTGCCCCTGGGGTTGTTTTGCACATAAATTAGTGATTAGCTCCAAACTGCTAAAAAAAACAATGCTCTAATCTGGGAAGAAATGGCTTGGAGTATGGCCATGGGGAAAAGATTAGGCAGTTAAAGTGGCAGAAAACACCCAGTATGGGGGTGGGACCCGTGTTAGGAAAGGCCATAAATTTCAGGCAACATGGTAAATAAGCTGCGTATTATTGCGCAATTATCTCAGAGCCAGTGTATAAGCCTTTCTTTTTAAGCCACAATGCATGCACACAAACCAAACAGCCCTACTCGTAACTATACGGGTTTATGATGGACCGGAGCCACCCGCTGTTTCTTTTGCAAGCGTGTCTCCTGGCTGGAAGCAGGAAATGAGGATTAGGTGTTTCCTGTGAAAGCGTGCCAGTTTCTCTCAGCGGGGGTGCCACAGCGCCTCAGCAGCATGTTTAATGTGGACCGCCCCTTCCAACTGGGGGCACATTTTGAGCCAGACTGTAGGGACCATTAAAGCTATCGATCAGGGCCCTCTCCTAATCACTCTCCTCTCTTAAGCAAAATATGGGCAATTTGTGTAACCCCTAATACAGGGAGGATGCAATAAGGAGCAGAGGTAACCATTTACACTAGAGTAGAGTAGAAATTTGGCCACACATTTCACCATTAAATAAAATAACATACATTTTGTTCTACAGTGTGGCTTTTAAGCAAACAGTATTTAGATAGTAACTGAAATATATAATTGTTTGGCTGTAATATAACCTTCCACTCATTCTTGCTAAAGGCACTAGACCAGTCAAGGTTGCTGTAAACACGGCTAATGGTGTATTTAGTGCCATTTGGCCATGGCTCTCAGGCAACAGAGTGAAGCAGTTTGCTATGTGCAGGTTCAGGGTGATTAAGTGCTTAAGGTCAGACTGCTAATTATCTCTGCTCCTCTCAGCACCTGACAGGGCTGGGTTGCCATTTCCTGGTTGTCATGTCAACAGTTCCATGTTTGTTTTTGCTACTACATTTTATGCCTCCGGTTCATGATAATGGGTCTATACTACTCTTTGGGGAAAAGATTGTGGCATACTGTCAAGTCTCAGTATGACGCTAAAATATGTGCGATAGGTTCCCCTCTGGGCATTGGACTTCCCTGAAAAAGACATTGTAAAATCTCAGTGTGACTTTTCTGAATAAAAATTGGTCTAAATATCATATAAGGAACAGGTCACCGTTTTTCCATACTGAGATATGTTCTTACCTGAGCTTAGACAAGTTGATGCGTAACTGTCTGGTCTTTACGCGTGCGCTCAGTCACGCAAAAAGACCAAAGATGCATTTAGCCTCTCCACCTCTCCTCTATGGGGCCAAATTGGGGTGAAGTTGGAAGCGACCAAGCTCTTCCATGTTTTCCCTTTTTTTAAAACGGTTACGTGAGTAGTTACACGAAGTATAGTTACACAAAATTAAAAATGTTCTAAGCGGATAAAAGGGGTACTATATTGTAAGGCGTAACACCTTTGGAGCACGTCGACGTCTGAGCAGTGAAATGAAGATTCCTGATTACTGTGCTGACATCGAAGTCAAAGGTGTTTTTACGTTAAAACGGTTTAAATACGGTTACGTGGATCGTATACCTATCGCGTAACCGTATTTAAATAGGGAAAACGTGGAAGAGCTTGGACGCTTCTGACTTCACCCCTGTTTGGCCACATAGAGGAGAGGAGAAGAGGCTAAATGCTAACAACATTGGTCTTTTTGCGTGACTGAGCGCACGCACAAAGACCAGACAGGTAAAGATCAACTCGTCTAAGCTCAGTCAGGTAAGAACATATCTCAGCATGGAAAAACGGTGGCTTGTTCCTTTAATTAACTATTGACCAAAATGTAAAGACATGACGACGAAGAATCTTGTTTAGATGGTAAAATATGAGTGAAGTAGCTAGTGAAATTTGGGGAAAGTCATATAATTGTTCATTGAAATACAGTGCCTTGCGAAAGTACTAATACACCTTGAACTTTTTGCACATGTTGTCATGTTTACAACCATAAACATAAAGATTTTATTTTGATTTTTTTACTGAAAGTTCACACACAAGTAACAGACAACTGTGAAGTGAAAGCAAAATGATACATGATTCTGTTATTTAAAAAAAAAAAAAGAAACTGAAAAGTCGGTCGTGCATAAGTATTCATACAGCATGACTTAATACTTTGTGGAACCCCCTTTTGCTGCAATAACAGCAGCAAGTCTTCTGGGGTATGACTCTACAAGATTTGCACATCTAGAGACTGACATTTTAGCCCATTCCTCTTTACAAAACAACTCAGGCTCTGTCAAATTAGAAGGAGAGCGTTTGTGAACAGCAGTTTTCAGGTCTTTCTACAGATTTTCAATAGGATTTAGGTCAGGACTTTGACTGGGCCATTCTAACACATTAATATGTTTGTTTTTAAACCATTCCATTGTAGATTTAGCTTTGTGTTTAGGGTCATTGTCCTGCTGGAAGGTGAATCTCCACCCCAGCCTCAATTCTCTTGCTGACTCCAGCAGGTTTTCCTCCAAAATGTCCCTGTATTTGGCTCCATCCATCTTCCCAACTATTCTTACAATCTTCCCAGTCCCCGCTGAGGAAAAGTAGCACCTTAGCATGATGCTCCCCCCACCATATTTGACACTGGGGATGGTGCACTCAGGACGATGAGCAGTGTTAGGTTTGTGCCATACATAACGTTTTGCATTTGGGCCAAAAAGTTACATTTTTGTCTCATCTGATCATAGCACCTTCTTCCACATGGTAGCTGTGTCCTCCATATGACTTCTAGCAAACTTCAAACGGGATTTCTTATGGCCTCCTTTCAATAATGGCTTTCTTCTTGCCACTCGTCCATGAAGGCCAGATTTGTGTAGAGTACGACTCTAGTTGTCCCATGTACAGATTCCTCCAGCTCAGCGGCAGTACGTCACAGCTCCTCCAGAGTTATCTTGGGGCACTGGATGGCATTTCTGACCAGTGCTCTCCTTGTTCGGTCTGTTAGTTTAGGTGGACGGCCGTGTCTTGGTAAGTTCGCAGTGGTGCTATACTCTTTCCATTTCCGAATGATGGATTGAACAGTGCTCCGTGAGATGTTCAAATCTTGGGAAATCTTTGTATAACTTAACGCTGCTTTAAACTTCTCCACAGCTTTATCTCTGACCTCTCTGGTGTGCTCCTTGGCCTTCATGATGTTGTTTAGTGACCAATACACTCCGACCATAGCTCTGAGGCCCTCACAGAACAGCTGGAATTATACTGAGAGTAGATTACACACAGGTGGCCTCTATTTAATGGTTAGGGCAAGGTGTGAACATTCTGCAGTCATTAGGAATGTTATAAAGGCAATATAATGCACTCAGAAAATGCTGTATGAATACTTATGCACACCCCACTTTTCTATTTTTTGAAAATAACAGAATCATGTATCATTTTGCTTTCACTTCACAGTTGTCTGTTACTTGTGTGTGAACTTTCAGTAAAAAATTAAAAATAAAATCTTTATGTTTATGGTTGTAAACATGACAAAATGTGCAAAAAGTTCAAGGTGTATTAGTACTTTCGCAAGGCACTGTATATCCTGCAGTTTACGGTTTTCCGCCTTGGGAACAACATTCCCATGTTGATAAGCTTTGATAAGATTTAGAGCCACTGTGAGTTTATGTACTCTGTGTGCTGCACATTTTGTCTCTGTGTCTAATGTGTAATGAAAATTACCCCCACATTAATGCAAAGTACTTCAGGAGCTGCATGAATCTAATTTGCTCAAGGTGCAGTAGGCTGATTAAAGATTTCTAACATTCTCACCTCGCAATAGTTTGAGAAAAAGCCTCATTTACAAGTGATTTGGCACACTTTGAATCAAAGGTACTGTGGATGATTACGGAAAAGTAACTCATTTCTTTCTTTCGTTGTTTTGTCTTCTCTGGCAAGGGCCAGGGTTTTAAGGATACCAGAGAAATGTGTTGCTTGGAGAAATATTTGATTTATGATGCATTTATTTTATTTTTTTGACACATTTGTGATTACATTAAAAAAAAAAAAAAAAAATCAGGATTCAGGTCACTGTCTGCGCACATTTGAAAAACATGTAGGAGCTTTAACATTTGAAAGAAGACTGAATCCCATGCATTGTAGAGGTCTAAATACAGGGTGTGCAGCTTTTACGAATGATACTAAAGATCTAGTTCACAACAGAGGAATGCTATCTCTGGTATCAAACCAGAGATCGCATTCCTCTGTTGTGAACTAGATCTTTGAGGTTTGAAACTATTACCCCTGTTTGTCTGTTCATTTAAAGCAGGTTTAATGCATGCTGGGCCATTTCAGATTTCTTAGTCTTTTCATCTTTGTTTTTGCATTTATAATCATTACCACGGTTTCTGTCTAGAATGAGGGGGGGGAGAACAAAATAAGAAAGCTATGCATGTGTCACACAGTAATGACAAATATACAAATGCAAAGCGTGGAAAGGCCTATTTGCTAATGAGGTTACCATAGTACCACATTAAGGCAGCCCGAGTGGGTTGTGCAGCTGTGTTGTGTCTCTGTGGCTTTGACAGGGCTCTAATCTCTAGCCTAACAATATCAGACGCCCTGTGAAGACGTGTTAGCATTCAAAGTGTTTGTGGAACCGCAAGTCAATCGCGCGGCGCTACCACGACGTTTGAAAGAAAATGTCTAAAATGACAGATGCATTGCAAATAACACATACAATTATCCCTTTGGTATTTAAAGGCACACCGCGTAGAATTTTGCCCAATAAATAAAATTGAAATATGAGCATTTATTTTATGACGGATATTTTCCTAATTGATAAATGCCTCCATAAACGTACAAACAAACATGAGCCTTTCTGTGAGCGGCTCAACTCTCCTAAGACATTACTGTAACTACCTGCAGTGGGTACGTCTCCAGCTCGTCGCCATGGAGATGATGACTAAAGGCAGCAGAATTTGAGATTTTAATAGGTTGGGTCCAAATCCAAATCTTTGATTACCCACAATAGAATTTTCTGTGTCGAGCTGGTTATTCGGAGCATGTTTTGTACTGATGGCAACAGAGTCCAAACTTTTACGAAGTCTGCCATTAAGCAACATGATCTCAGGACCAAAATAAAAAATAAACAAAATCAATGCGTCACATTTTGTCCGAAAATGTAATTGTTCTCAAACTGGGGTACAGGTTCAACTGTTGCTCAATAATCTTTTGCAGTCCTGATATGTGTCCTAGTTTAGTGCCTCCTGTTAATGATAACGATAATAATAATAATAATTGACTAGTCGTTACACCACTGCATTGTCTAAACCAGGGGTAGGCAAGTTTGCTTTGAGGCGGCTGATTCTATTCCTCATAGAATGACCAGGGGCCGAACCACTAAATTGTGGCCCAAGTGAAACTGGAGAACAATCAGCTGCAAATATGAATTTGTAACTCTGTTGATTGCATCGTCCCTGATAAATAACTGAATAAATAAGTAAATGAAATTGCAGATGACCTTGAGTTTGAGAACCAGTGTGTTAAGGCCACAAACAAAAGCCAGAGATAGTTTGTGCAGCTGGTTCTTCCTGTTACTTCTCTCCACACTGAGATTATGAGAAAGCACAGAGGATTGGGCTCACATCTTGATGTTGTATACAGTATAAACAACTCCTTTGGCAACCCAGATGTCATTGTTTTCCAAAGCAGCTCTCCTCAGCGCTACATAATAAGCCATGTTTTTGCTTTGTTGTATTTCCCTGTAGAATTCATTCATGCTCCTGGCACCACATTCAGTCCTTTGGGAAATTGTCGCATGGGTTGAACAGTTCTACCTTATCCCCCTATTTTCCCCATTTTTGAACACGCAATTTATTTTCTTTTATGAGGTGGATCTTGCGGATTGAGTCATTTTCACAGTCTGAGGCTCACTGTTGGCCCGAAATGAAATGAACTCCCAAATCAATTTGCGATGGGTACGACAAGTGAGCCCTCCCAGCATAGCAGGAATTGGTTTTGTCATTGAAATTGAAATGAAGTGTTTTTGATTTTGCTGCCCTTTCTATTGCAGATTAGTGTTTCTCTGTTCTTTTGCCAGTGATTAGTTTACCTGTAATTTATTTATTCAAAAGGGACCGTGTACAATTATAACATGAATGTTGCCCTTTGATGCATTGTACCAGAGTTAACCTGAGGCTAAACAAAATTCACAAGAAGGGTTGACCACAGAAAGACACCAATACGTACAACATCACAGATTCAGTAAAAAAAAACAACTACTCTCTCCCCTACATACAACCAAACAAGATAGATCAACAACACCAGTACAAACACTAGGACAAAGTCAGTACCATGGGAGTGTGAACCAAAGAGTCAGCACATCGTGGTTAGTGTGTGCAACGCTGGCTACCCCGCCTTAAGCACATTTTCTCCAGTTCGGCTTTACTCAAATCTAAAAGCTTCTTGACCTGAGAGTTTCAGCTCATTTGAAAGCTAAGACCTGCAAAACTCATCTAAGCTTCTTTGTTTTTGTTGTCAAGTTTTGCGTTTTTAATCACGTTTTCCTTTCGTTTTTTGCCACATTTTTGCCATGTTTTTCTTGTTTTGTCCCATTTGTTTTTTGTGTAATGCAACTGTGATGAAGCCTCAAAAATCAGACCATAACATGTCAAAAAAGTAACAAAAACGACAAACGAAAGAGCTTAGATGAGTTTTGCAGGCCTCAGCTTTCAAATGAGGCGTTACACTGGCCAGTCCAGTAAAGAAGCTGTTAAATTCGGGTAATTCTGAACTGGAGGAAATGTGCTCGGTTACGGTGGGGTTAAAAAGTTAGGTTCAATTGTAAAGCCCTTCATGGTAGCACATGTCTTTTATAGCGTCAGGCAGTTTGCTCCACAGTGTAGTGGACATCACTGCAAAAGCAACAGACATCACTGTCCAAAAAGGTATAGAGCAGTTATGTATAGAAACTACTCCAGTGGATCTTATAGAGCTCACAAAGTGCTGGTTGCAGTTTAGTTTAGTTTATTAGTTTATTTGAGCAGTTAAAATTCTGCTCAAAAGCAGTTTCTTCAGCCTGTCCTCGGGTGATACAGTAGGACAAGAGGGAGAAAATAAGACTGTGCATAAATATCCTTGCTGCCTTCAAAGAAAGACTAGATCTAATATCCCAAAGTTATACCGGACTTTATTAGTTGTTCAGCTGCCATATTAGTGTTTTAGAATGAGTATACAAAGTTCTATCATCAATGTAGTTGTAATTGTAACAGAAATCCTTGAGGCACACCCATTGTGTATTTCAAATAGTTCGAGCAGATGTCCTGCATCCTACTGGACAGATATAAGGTCACCCATGCCAGTGTTTACCAGAAAAATCTAAATGTGAAGAATATAATAATCAAGTCAAAAGCCTTACGTAAGTCTAGGAAGACGGCACCAACGCCTCCTCTGTCGAGCATGCATTTAATTTGCTCAACTAGATGTAGAGTGACCCTTTCAGTGGAGTAGGCTTTCCTGTAGATGATGCAAGCTATTGCTAATTCAATTTAGATGGGTTGTCATCTGCTCAAATACAATTTTCTCAGCAATTTGGAATTAATATTGATGTAATACTTGGGCCTGTAGTTGAAAATGTCATGGTGACTTTAACCATCTAATTTAAATATTGCGGAAATCTTTAATGATGTACTCTAATTAAATGGGCCATTTTTGGAACACTTAAATAATTTACATTAAGTTCACAAGTTGTCAACTGAAGGAAAGGATAAGGTTCAAGTGTGAAATGAAACATGGTTTCAGTGGACTCTGTTACTAAATTCAGGGACACCATTATACTTGCTTAAATACTGAAAACATGTTTCTTGTACCTTTGCAGGTGAGCGTGTATCCACAGCGTCTCGATATCCCTCTCCTGCAGAGCTGGATGCTTTTGCTCAAAAGACTGCCAGCAGCCCACTGACCATTAAAATTTTTCAAAGTGAAGTGCGAGTGCCACAGCATAAACAATTAAACAAGACCGTGAACGGCTTGGACACCACAGGACAGCGTTACAGCTCCTATCCGTACTCTGGAGGATATCATGGTTTGTTGGCCGTTGTTAAAGCCTCTGTGACTATCAAGGGTGTGGTGAAAAACTCAGATGGCAGAAGGACTAAGCATATACAGACATCAGTGGCACCTTACAATAATCCCATAAATAACTCCTACAGACATGGACATAAAGCTTATCGTAATAGCTCATGTAAGTCCTCAGATGTGCCCAATGACACACTGTGCTCTAGCACCAGGGTGGCCTCAGGGGATCACAGTCTGCCCCCCCAGTCTGACTTGGCACAAGTTCAAAGTCTGATGAGGCAGATGAGCAGAAACCCACACAGCCAGGCACCGCAGCTGGGAGGGGAGGCCCGAGCTAGCCCTTCAGTGCACGCCGTGGCTGCTGTGGCGCCCCAGAGTGGAGTGATGTTTGCAGGGGCAGTCTTATCCACGCAGACGGCAGACATGGCCAAAGCTTTGTATTTGGACAAGGAGAACTATAGGTCGTGGCAGCACAAGCAACAACAAACACAGCAGTATCAACAGAGAGCAGTGAGTATGTACAGTGTGAGGAATGGGGCTCAAGTCGGACAGTCTCCTGAAAGTGGCATGTCTTTGGGTTACCCCTCTCAACTGCCGTACAGGCTGCACCCCCCCAGTGTGCAGGAGAGTGTGTGCAGCTCCTCCTTGAACTGCATACAGGGAGATTTCTCTACTGGCCCATACTACGATCCACTTTGGGACAATAATATAACAGCCACTCCAAATAGTAACAGTAGTTATCACTCTCAGGTGGGTATTTGTGCTGGCAGACCAAGAGACGTGTCACTTTCAAATCACCCTCCTAAATGCTATCAACTCCACTCCTATCAAGTGCACCACCCAGCGCTCCACACACATCCTCACAGCCAGCAGGCCTACAGTGCAGACCAAAACCTGACCGGAGGGCTGCCCACATCCAGCCTGTGCCAGGCGGCCGCGCTCAGCAGCAGCCTGCAGTCTTTGGAGTGCCTCATCAGTGAGATTCACCCTCCCTGCATCAAAGAGAGCATGCTGGGCCGCGGGTACCAAGCCATGGGGATGCCTCTACTGCTGGAGCACCACCACCAGCAAAGCCACATCCAGCTCCCTGTCTATAGATAAGACACAGCGCTGCCACAAAAAGGACATGCAAACTTTTCTAGACATCTGTAAGAATGAGACAAACCTTTGTTTTTGTGCGCGGATGTGTTTGTCTTTGTTTTGAGCTGACAAGTATGTGACAAGCATTTGTTCTTTTAAATAGTTGACAAAATAGCCTGCTGCTTCTCTTTTATTGCCAGAAATTGCCACATAATCTGTTATAAACCTGCCTCAGTTAAATTAGGTATGCAATTTCTTTAGAAAAGCATCAACTTGAATAATTCCTTGTAACATTTTTTGTTGTTGTAAATGTACTGTATATTTTTACAGAAAAACGTGAGAAGCATTCTTTTAACCAACTCAGCTTTTATGGTTATCGCCTTTGTGTTCTACTGTGACTTCTAAAAATCAGAGATGATATTCCTTTATAATCCAGGCCAGCATTTGCAGAATGTGGTGCAAATATAATAAGCTGATTCTAGGGGAAAACACTTTGATCTTTAAAAAAAAAGAAAATATTTATTTATTTAATTTTTCTCATCCAGTCATTTATTCAGTACAAAATGTAAATCGTTATCATGTAGTTATGCAGCGCCGCATGTGCAGACTGCTGCGTATCCAGGGTATCAAGGGCAGGCAATGGGTGCATTTTTGTGAACTCTAAAATCCCGAGGGGTCCGTGGACTTGACAGTAATGACTGGTTTGTCTATGTTATACTTCCCAGGTAAAGCAGTGCCACATTAAAGCGAAGGCAGTTTGAATCATTTACTGTATCTTATGTTATCTTATTTTAGGGCTATAGTGTGTCTTAGGCTGGTGGGATATGTATAACTGACTGTTCATGGGTCCGCACTGGTTTTTAATATTCTATTTATTTCAGCTGGCTTGTTGGGGTTTACAGCCTCCCAACTGTTCTAAAGTGCAATTCTTATTATTATACAAAACAGTATGTGAACACTATTGTGAAATCATTTGAAATGTATGACCCTAATCTCAACCTTTTTGCCTCTTCTTAAAAAGGATTGTCAAGTAAAGGACTTTTTCTAAACCATGCTGTCGTTTCCTTACATTTGATGTAGCTTGCGAAGACTAATAATGGCTTTTTATTATCCACGCCCATTCAAAACTAAACAAAAACAGAGGAGACTTTATCTCGCTTTATGGCTAATAGATCTCGACCATAGTACTGCTCTTAATGGATTTGATGTCTCATTTATCAAGATCTATCCCTTCATCCATAATTTCTGGTTAATATTTCTGTGAGGGTAATTTCTCAGAAGCAGTAGATTGCTCCATAAATAATGAATGTGCGTTAGAGGGAATAATTTGGTTTTCATAGTCATTTATATCATTAATGCTCGAGGCACAATACAAGAGGCTCAATACATGAAAGCCATGTAATTTGAGTCTACATTCACAAAGCCTACCCTTTCTGTCCCTTGTATTGTTGATCGGTTATATTTAGGTAGCCTGCTACTATATAGTCAGTGCACATTTCACAACATAGATTTATAATACTGAAGACCACAAAACCTATATGGAGGCAGTAGTGGAAAGGTAGAAATTTAAATATTGTACCAATGTATATGTATTTTCTTTAATAAGCTATAGTACTGAAGAAAACTGTATGAGATGCACAACATTTAAGTCACTGCTTGGTTTAATGGTGACTTCACTTCAGATAACCAATCTTCCAGAGTTTGGGGTCAGTGGGTAGTTTGTCACTGCTGTACTGGGGTAAATTATTTCCTGTCTTTTAGTCCATTGTGTCCTGGCTTCACTCTAAGCCCTTCGGTCCTATCTCCCAGTCAGACAGGCCAGGCGTGGTGCTGATAAACCTCCAGGATTACAGATATGCTCCTCTAGCTTTCACTCACACACGATTAACTCGGCTCGGGCTCCGCTGGGAGGGCAACCAGAGCCACTGCGGCCCCTAGGACACACTTCAGATAAGTAGGACTGGGCAGACCAAAAGGCTTCTTGATCTGAAGGATTAGGAGAGGAGGAAAGAGGGCTTTTTTTCCCTTTTAGAATCATTAAATATCTATAAACTTGGGTGTGGTTGGTGGTTGTTCTTACATCAGCATTTAGGTTATATTTAAGATAAAAATTTGATTCAGAAAATAACAGGTCCTGTTGGCCTTCAGCATGTATAATTTTTATTATTCAGTGTTAATAGTGTCAATTCATGAAGGAACATAGAAGATCCAGTGTGGTAGAATGCTGCCACCTAAAGTTAAATCTGGTGACTACTGCAGATACTACATACTGTAGTTCTGTCTAACCCAATATTAAAGGGAAAACATTGAACTTAAAATAAAGTGTTCTTTACTTTGAAAATGTAATCTAATCTAATTTTCTTCTGAAAAAACATTTGAGACGGTTGAATCTTTCCAAAATAATTTATTTTAATGTTGAATGCCAGTGCTTAATCTAAAATAAAAACACAAATGTCTTCAGGTCTGACCATTGCATACTGTTATTCTGTCTTTGGGTAAAACAGTTCACCCATATTGCCCACATACTTATAATGTGGCGTGTGAGTAACTGCATATAGACGGTGGGGCTGTAGCCACAGATTGGCAGCCACATTGGTGCAACAGCATCAATCTGCCCAGAGCAGCTGCTTACACCCATCCACATATGGAAATTGGAAAATTAATAAATAATATATGGTATTGAAGAGACAATTTGAGTCATAATTGTAATAATTGTCTAAGCCAGTTAGCCATCCATCCATCCATCCATCCATCCATTTTCTTCCACTTGTCCGTTGCCGGGTCATGGGGGCAGCCGTTGGAGCCGCCCAAATCACATTGCACCAACCCCCTTATGGCTCCTCCTACAGGTGGTGGGTCCACAGAAGGACGACCTCATGGTTCTAACCGGGCCTGTTGGTCTCTCATAAGGGGCTTCTGAACCGCTCTTTGTCTGACCCGTCACCTAGGACCTGTTTGTCATGGGAGACCCTACCAGGGGCACGAAGCCCCCGACAACAGAGCTCCCAGGATCATTCGGGCGCTCAAACCTCTCCACCACGTTAAGGTGGCGGTTCCAGTTAGCCATTGTTAAAATCGTGCCCTGCTAAAAACATTAACTGAACATACAAAAAAAAATAGAATATTTCCTTCATAAACAGAGGTCTTTACACTCACTGCATTGTAGCCTAAAAAACCTCCCAAAAAACACAGGGAAGAGAAAAGAAGACAGATCCACAATCCTGCACAGGCTAAAGGAATGTATATTAAAGATTGAAAGAGTGAACAATTAAAAAACGATTAGCCATAATAAAGCTTGTGGTTTCATAAGGCACACTTAATTTAATAAATACCACGCAAATAAATGCCCATATTATGTTAAAAAGTGAATGTCCACTTTATGAAATGTCAAACACTGTAGTCCAGCTCTGCGTTTAGATTAGTGTACATGTCATAGATGGCATCTACAGTGGCTGTGAAGTTTACCAGGAAGTGACGCACATTTGCCAAACATTCCTCCTCTTTCACTTCCTCTCCTTTGGACAGAGCCTTAAAAAAGTCGGACCTATACGGAGCAGCAAGTAGTGCCCCCTGCAAAGACAGACAAGAAAGGCGGATTTAATGATCAAAAATTTTACAAGTGATCATTGTCTTAGTGTGTTAGTGATTCATAGTAAAACAAATTCAAAACTGAGTGTCAAGCAAGGCTATAGTCTGTTGAATTGTTATTATCACCGTAAAGATCTTTTGCACTAGCCAGCCGTGATATCTCTTCAATGCCCCTTCATAAGCCTTGGTAATATTGACTTTAATCAAGTTAGGGTTATTCTCATCTTTTTCACCATCTGCTATACTCTGTAGCAAGATTTGGATGAACCGGAGCCCCCTGCAGGAGAAACACAAGCGTCACATGAGCACTGATCATCATTATCTCCTATGACGACATGGTAATACTAACCTCTTCAGCCACATCAAAGCAAGTGTGGCCCCAACTTTAGGCCATTCTTTTGCATGGTCGTCTCTTTCTGCCTCCAGGATGTGCTGCAAAGTGGCATACCTCTGTGGATCCTTTACATAGACGCCTTGTATTTTCTTGAAATACATAAACAAATGAATGAATGAATGAGTGGGTTAATAACCGCAGGAAAATAAACATGCACACATTCTCACCGTGATATTGCCAGTAATGTCAGACTTGATGAGTGAGAAAACTTTTGAACCCAGACAGTCTGTAAGAGATATTTGAGAACAGGTCAATAAAATATGAATGAAGATCCACGCGTGTGCCTGTAAGAGTGGTGTCTGTCTCTTTAGTTAAAAAGAAAGAGAAAAAGGAGAGAAATTACACATAAGAACTCTGCATAGTTTCAATAAAGTTACAATGGTGTCAATGTGTGTCGTCCGTTCCTTGTGCAAACAACGAGTTTCACTATGGTGTGGATGGCACTGCAGCTCAACAACGCGTACAGTGTGCGTAAAAGCAGCCACGTCCTCCTGTCCCAACATACTCCCAAGTGACAAGGCATTAGAATAATCATGTCATGAGAAACAGGTCAGTGTCCTAACCGGCTCCGTACCATGCCTTTTCCAGATAGACTGTGGTTTTGCTTTTGTGTCTCGACACTCACCGATAAAAGCAGGTAGATGGGAGACAGCGTCTAAAAACAACTTTGTGTCCACTGAATTGTCGTGCGGTAACTCTTTAAATTGGTTGTCCAGCAAAAGAGACATCTTCCAGTTCTGTGTCGGTGAGTAATAACGCAGTAATACCGAACAGCCCTCGGTCTGGCAAGAACCCGGAACTCTTTCCTTGTGAGAGGGGAGGAGACGCACCGACAAAACCTTTCGCTCTGGGTTCTCTCATACAAGTGGGGAATTACACAGGGGCTGGCTGAAACCGCTGCATTTCAACAATAACAACAAAAGACGCACAGACAGCACAATGGGATGGCTGTAGGTGTAGCACTTTATTCAGGGACTGTTGTTCACCACAGAGGCAGGGGTGTGCTGAAGTTACAAATGCCAGGTTCAACCAGGTGCGGAAACAGGTTCAGGACAAATGCTGCTTCCATTATTTTAAAGCTTGTTGAAGTTCGCGTCACATGGACAAAAGTATTAATCATGGGCTTTACATTTTATTATCAAGACTTACATACTAACTTTAACTTCCAATGATAAACCGAGAAGCATGGGGCAGAGTGAAATAATTACTATTTTTTATACTTATAATATTATCGAGGTCAGCCCCATCTACAGCGCGTCATATAATTAGAATGTCATGAAAAAGTGCATTTACTTCTGTTATTCAACTTAAAATGTGAAACTAATATATGATATAGACTCATTACATGCAAAGTAACATATGTCAAGCCTTTGTTATAATTTTGATGATTATGACTTTTAAAATACTGTATACTAATTTTCTGAGATTTTTAATTTAGTTTTTTTTTTACAAGATAACAAATAAATACTATACATATCTCACTTTGCATGTAATGAGTCAATCATATATTAGTTTCACAGTTTAAGATGAATAACAGAAGTAAATGCACTTTTTCACGATATTCTAATTATATGACGAGCACCTGTATGTGTTCCATTTCTTTAATCACAAGTCGTTTCATCTTTGTAGCATCAATAAAGTTAATATGGAAAATATTTGCCACATATTTGGGACAGCGGAAAACGTGTCATTTGAGTGTCTTTCTGGATTTGGGAGACACATACAATGAAGCAATAGCCACGAGGTCTTGGTTCCACTCCTGGTTGAAACACACCTGTCACATTACAATAACAGTCACAGGTCTACAGTTGTCATGATCACTGATTGTAAACCACAGTGGTGCAAATTGGCTCACAGGCATCTCTAACACTGCATTTACAGCACTACGCCACAAACACAAAGCCCATAATAAACTGCTTGCTAAGACGCACATGCCTCAGTGTGAGGAGCATTAAGTTAAAGAAAGCTTATGAAAATAAACACTGGTATTTTGTTTGGAGGTATGACGAACATTTATATAAATAGAATAGCATTTGTAGTATTTGACTTACAATACATCATACATATCCTGCATAATACAATTCAACAGATAACACCAATCCAAAATATGGCTGTTAAATCTCAATAAAACTGCAAAGACTATTAATTATTAGCTATTAATGGACAAACTAAAACCTGAATGTTAGGCTGATGAGGGTGGGGATACAAATAGTAATAATTATGCTCTAGAAAAAGACAGGTTACAAAAATTAATGATCTAAAATGTGTTGCGGAGTCTGCAGACAAAGAAAGCCATATTATTAGGTTTGTCGATATTACAATGTTGTGCAGGTTCACAGGAACTAGTTCTATCTTTGTTGCACTGAGTGTAACATTCTGTCATTTTGTTCCCACTTATTTAACTGTCTCAACACATTACTACATCAAGTGATGAGTAGAACTTCAATGAGTTGTTTTGCAGAACGACATTCAACATTGCACCATTAAACACTGTGTATAGATGAGGTAAAGAGAAATATAAGGGAGGAATTATGACAATGTGCCCTAAAAATATAGTATGTTAGAGGAGAATGTTCACAGATACTTAAGTATGTGGTTCCCAACCTGTTTTCCCTGAAGCCATCCCTGCGCATGCTGTAGTCAGGCCACACCGCCCCAGTCCTAAACCATGGTCCAAAAATGTATAAAAACAAAATCTACAAAAACATTTATTTCAAACTGTTATCTGCACCTGCACCTGCACCTGTATTCCTGATCAAATTAAATGGTTAAAAATCATAATTTTTAACCATTTAATTTGATCAAGTACTATCACTTATGACTTGACCCTGTGACCAGACAAAACTCTGAGCCTCCCCTACAATCCCAGGCGCCCCCCAGGTTGGGAACCACTGGTATATTGGATGTATTAGTCACAAAGGGATGTATGAAATATCATCTTTGGGTTTTACTCAGTTGCTGTTCTCTTTGGTTGTCACAGTGACAAGTTGCTTGGCAGCTTTGGCAATGTCATAGGCACACTGTATGACCTGCTGAGTGACCAGCTGAATGTCTGATGGACAGGGGCAGTGCTCCGCTGCCTTCTGGCACTCTCCATGGAGACGACTGGCACTGGAAGTGAGCAGACATAGCGACCCACGGACCGTCTCTGAGGAAGGTCTCTGTGAGCACAATAGGCAAGATGGAGACTTGATAAGAAACATGAGACAACTGCCATAAATACAGCTGTGTCTTCAAGCCATAGTATAAACATAAAACAGTGTAATCAGACTGGTAAACATCAAACAAATTCCCAGACCGGCCGGACATGAGAAATCTTGTCAAGTTGCTTTTATTTGTTTGGTAAACAGGCGGCAAACCCCAGATCACACTGGGAGGGGCGTGGTTTAGAGGAGTCATCTTACCTTGGGAAAGAGGGCCGCCATCTCTGTCACAGCCACACAGATCTTTTCCGAACAGAGCAGAAAGCTGTGTGAAAAGGTAGGTTAAGATTGTTTATTTTTTCAAACAACAAAAGTATAATACTGCAATAAAGATAGATACACAATGCATCACCAAGATAATGAGATGTTGCACTATAGGCAAGAAAAAGGCAAGAACAGCATCTCAACTGTTACATTTATCTCTCTCTTCTTTTGTATGATGTTCTACAAAACGTATGACTAAACACCTATAAAACGAGATGGCACATCTCAAGGGTATTCCATCAATAAACTAAACTAAACTATAAAGCCAATCTTTTGCAGATCACATAGTTTGTAATAATGAGCTACCTCTTAAGTACACTGGGTCAACATCACTATAAGGCTCAAAAACACAGGAGTTATACTGGTGTATGTTGCAAGAGAGAGAAGACACATCTCAATCACAGCTCCAGAATCTATTATGTCTATATCTATCAGGTACCACCAAATGCAATGTGAGTGCTGACACTGTGTTACATTTATTACAGTAAGCTGTAGAGGAAGGCGTCAACTAGAGGCCGACTGGTATGCGCTTTTCTACGGCCGATGCCGATATGCACCGCAGATTACTTTAAAATTGATCCAGAAACACACGGGGAGCCAATGCAGCGGCTCTAAAACCGGTGTAATGTGGTCCCACCTCCTGGTCTTCGTCAGGACACGAGCTGCTGAATTTTGTAAAAGTTGCAAATCTGAGATACTCTTTTTGGGAAGACCAGAAAGCAGGGCATTACAGTGTACAAACTTGTGACCGACTTTCAGCACAGCTCATCGTGTGTCTGTGGTACAGTGGTTAGCACTCTTATCTCACAGCAATGTTTGACTCCTGGTTCCACCTACCTCTAAAAACATTTGCAATGGGGATGAGTGAGTGCGAGTGTGGGGCAACAGGTGGAAATTAGCCCATGGCTACAATCCGGTGTGGTATGTTTACATGCATGTTTCTCATGTGTGTTCAATAACACTGTCCCAACCAAACAAACAAATACATAAATAAACACAAATAAATCTCACTGCCATCAGACTGAAGACTGGGGTCTGCGCCAAATCCAAACTGATTGAATGACAGCTTTCATTCACCAGTCAGGAAGCTGAAATCTTCCCTCCCTCTGCTGCCCCCTATTGTGTTCATATATTTTTGACATACTTATGCACGAGAGGGACACATGACTTCCGAGTGAATTCTGGCCACTGTTCCTCTCTCGCTATTTCAAAATTCAGGAACAGCGATGCCTCGCACAAATCAATAAATAGTTCAAGAATACATGACAGGCAGTGATATCACGGTGAATGTAATTATTTGACTGAAGGACACGTCTCTGTTCATTACTATAGGAATTCTTATGCTAGCAGCAGATATAAAAATTAAACAACTAAAAAGTATTTATGCAAAAAACAGGCAAATTATGTTTTGAGCAGGCTCGTTCAAAATCTTGGTGCCTTTTAGAGTTTTATCTAGTGTTAGCCATTAGCGTCAAGACAAAAGTCTTTGCTCTCAATGTTCTGTTTTTAACATGTGACTGTCCATCAGTTACTCACTGACTGCCACGTAATCTTGAGCTATATATTTATTTGGACAAGACACAATAACTTATAGGTAAATTATGAGAGAGAAGGAGCAGGAGCCTCCTGAGAATTAACAAGAAAATCATGTGTCACTCGCATGCATACCCCATTATTAGCAGTGCATAAAGTGCTAAAATTAAGGGGCCTTATCACACATTCCAAAAATTATTATTATTACTAATATTATTCCTCCTAATCATATGTCCCTGTGTACTACATCGTGTCCAAGAAGCAATTTTTTAAGTTGTCTCTTAAATGACACAAAGGTGGCACTTTCTCTATCAATCATTGTAAGAGTGTTCCAGCAACCCTCAATGGAAAGCACATTTTGTGCAAACATGGAGTTTGAAACTACACTTCACAGACCCCCCTCCTCAGTGCTCGTCATACTATTCCTTTTTTTAAGAATTTATAATGTTCTTAGTAGTTAAGAAACACCTCAAACTCCAGGAAAACATTAACCGAGTGGCTGCCGTTAATGAACACATGATGTTGATTTACCTGTCATGTTTGTCTCTTGGGCTGCCCGAAGAAGTTCCTGTATGTTCTTAGTGATTTGCTCTGTCTTACAGATGACCTCCTCAGTGCATGGCAAGGTGGCATCTTCCTCGACTCCTGCATCTGCTGTGTCTGTGTCTTGTAGAGGGCTATTTTTGAGAGAAAAAAGTAAAACACGAGACAGTGCAATAGGGCTGCACATTTTGGAAAAACATATTGAATTGCAATTGTTCTGGCAAGTATTGAGATTGCGATAAGTTCTTGAATTTATGTATACAATCAAGATTCAATTCTTAACAAGGGCAATAACATTTGAGAGAAGCCTGAAACATCTTTGTAGAGATCTAAACCACAGGGTCAACAAGTTTTATACTGAATAAAATCCAATTGAGATAGGATTTTGTTGTTTGCAAACAATATTGCACTGCATTCCTCCTTCAGAGTTGCTAATTGCAGCCATAAAAACAGTAGTTTGTATGAATAATAAATACAGAAAAGAAGCCATATTTACCCAGCGTTTTCTAACTCAGAGTGATTTGGTGTAGAGTCGTAGTCATTCTCCAACACTGTACTCCTTCCTTCCAAACTGCAGCCCTACAGTCATATGTGAGTACTGTTAGTAATAACTACAGTGATCAGCAACATTAACATTCAAAGTAAAGTTAGGCACAACAATTCCCAGAACCATGCATTTCTGAGAAAAGGAGAAGGATAAGACTGCATTTCACAACCACATAGAATAAAAAAACTCGACAATTCAATCCAGTCCGAGGAGTCTGAATAGCAAATTTGATTAGTAAAGCCAAAAGTGTATTGTAAAGCAGTGTGTTCCCAGGGCAGCCATATAGAGCATAACGTCAAACCCTTAACCTGAACTGACACTGTAACTTCACTTAGAAGGAAGTTCGACAGGCAGACAGTGCTGTGTGAAGGTTGATCCATGCACGCAGCGGCACACAGCAGAGAGAAGGCTGCACAGTCCAGCAAAGGGGACTGTTTGAGCTGTCACGAGGACTGCTTGTGGACCCGGTGGAATGTCAGTACTTAACCCTTTGAGATCTCTCATCCCACGACCAGGTCAGGGAAGAAGGGAAGGTAGGAAGGGAGGAAGCAGCTGTTCCCAAAGGACCCCTACCAATCTAGAAAGGGTCAAACCAAGATAAGCAAACTGGATGCATTAAAAAGGTGCGATATGGAACTTTATATGCAAAATGTTTTCTTGTTTTTATATTATACTATTTGATTTTTTTAGGGACCCAGCATCTGTATGGGTGGTTGGTTTGATGCCTTACTTTCGAAAACTGTAGCCTCTGTATCGTTCCAGGATCAATTGTTTTAGGGTCCATCAAGGGTGAATCTTGCAAATCCTGGTTTCAAAACGTTTCAGCTTGAACATTTTCCAAAGGTTTGTATCAACACACTTTCATTTCAGGATTTCTTAGTAAGGTCTGAAGTTTACGTGAACATAAATGAAAACTAAATACCAACAATCTTTTCAAAAAACAAATCCATAAAAAATCTCTTTACCGCAACAGACTTAAAATGTAAAGAAAGAGGCTTGTTCTTAGGATAAATAGTAAAGTGCACCATTGTGGCTATTCCCACTACACTTTACATATTTAACCCAAAGAACAAGCCTCTGTCTTCAGTCTTAAGAAGCACCCCTTTCTCCAAACTGTATATTCCATGACTTTTTATCGCAACTGAAATTGCGATAAAAATATAAAGGCAACTCTTATTAACCACAGTTTGTAGTTTCTTCTGATGCATTATAAAATCTGGTTACTACATTTGTTATTAATAAATTGACCATAATATATTACTGTTGTGGTAATTTAGGTAATTACAGGTTTGAGGTTTGTGGGAGATGAGCTTATTAATCATACCAATGTGCAAATATATTCAGCATATATCATTTATTTAATAAAACGTTCAAATATAATTCTAATGTATTCATTTAAAATATAATGTACAATGACACTTTTGTGTCAATATCACCACATTGCTTCGGTGCTAGTGTGATTCTAATACATTGCAATGTAACAAATACTGAGATTCAATTATTTCCTAATCAAACACTGTAAATTTTACCTAACATAAAGGTACATTATCATAATTTTATTACTAAAAATCTTATAATAAAGCTATAGGTGTAGATTTAGAGCTGTAGAAACTATTATCCTAGCAGCAGCAGCAGCAGCAGCAGCAGCAGCAGGACAGCAGTTTTCACAGTTGTTGGTCACTGCATTTATCCAAATATAGACTCAAAAGTAGAGGTAAAAAAAAACACTCGATATTACCGCCTTTCTGTTCGCAATTATAACAGTATGCATAGTGCTAGTTCTCAACTCTGTCCCTGGTCGGGGCACCCTAAAACTGGACTAGATACGTACGTTTTAAAAATAAAGGTGCATTATCATACTTGTATCCTGTAGAAAGCTTATAATAAGGCTATAGGTGCAGACTCAGATTCAAGATTCAAAGATTAAAAAAAATACAAAATGTACAAAATGTTGTCAATTCATCAAAGTTTTTGTTTCTCTCAAGTCCTTGGTGTGGGGCAGGGAGTGGTCTGCTCCCTGAAGGCATTACCTTGAAGAGACTGTGTGATGGATGCGTGGGGTCCCTGGTGATTCTGAAGGCTTTGCGGGTGAGACGGGTGGAGAACATGTTCTTAATGGAGGGGAGAGAGGCCCCGCAGATCTTCTCCTCTACTCTTACGATGCGCTGGAGGCTCCTGTGGTAGGATGCAGTGCTAGGCCACAGTGATGGAGCTGGTCAGGATGCTCTCTATAGTCCCTCTGTAGAAGTTGCACATAACGGAGGCTGGGACTCTGGCTGAGATGCTGATTACTTTTCTTGACCAATGCTGTTCATGGTCCAGGAGAGGTTCTCTGTGATGTGCGCACCTGGGAACTTAGTGCTGGTCACCCTCTCCACTGCAGCACCATTGATTGTCAGACGAGCATGCTGGACCCGCACTCTCTGAAAGTCCACAACAATCTCTTTTGTTTTCTTCTGAGAGCTCTACTAGAAACTAATTTCCAAGCAGCAGCAGCAGGACTGCAGGTTTCGCAGTTGTTGGCCACTGCATTTATCCAGTTAAAGACTCAAAAGTACAGATAAAAGAACAACTCAGCATTCTGTTTGCAATTATAACAGCATGCATCTCGTTAGCTGGAAAAGTTAACCTTTAGAATATAATATGAACACGAAACATACTTGTGTCCATTGTAGTGAGGAACCACAGTGTTAGACTTGACATCTTCTCAGGGGTTCCTGTTCTGCTGCTGTTCTCTGACTAAAATGTATTGGCCAGTCTCCAACAATAATGATGGACGTTACAACATGCACAGCAGAAAAGGGTAAAATGTTATTGCAATACCATCTTTACTTTACTTTACTTTACTGATCAAGTTTCATACAGAACCTCATGTTTAGCCAGAGAAAGCTCTGAGCTCTTCCAAGATCTTTAGCTCTCAGTCTTTGTCTATTAACCTATATTACAGCAATATTTACACCCAGAGGACAGGACAGGGCCCACATACGTTTCCAAATTGTTGTGTTAACCACTGAAATATACTGTATGCCTCTTGTATGAAGAGTCTCCTTCATACATATGCATACTGTAACTTCTAATCAGTTAATTAAGCAGACAATATCAAGCGTGACTCAAGGTAACACTAAAGAAGAATAAAACGCGGCATAAGGAAATATCAAAACATTCAAAACTCATAGAGATTGATATAAAAGGGTGCATCCATCCATCCATCCATTTTCTTCAATTTTATCCGGGGCCGCGTCGCGGAGGCAGCAGTCTCAGCAAAGATGCCCAGACTTCCCGATCCACACACACCTCCTCCAGCTGTTCTGGGGGGACCTCGAGGCGACACCAGGCCAGCTCGGAGACATAGTCGGATTTGGATGTGCTGATCCTCATCCCGGCCGCTTCACACTCGGCTGCAAACCGCCCCAGAGCGCGCTGAAGGTCCTGATTTGATGAAGCCAACAGAACAACATTGTCTGCAAACAGCAGAGATGAGATCCTGAGGTTCCCAAACCGGACACTCTCCGGCCCCTTCTGTCCATAAAGGTAATGAACAGAACCGGTGACAAAGGCCAGCCCTGGCGGAGACCAACACGCACCGGGAACAGGTCTGACTTACTGCCGGCAATGCGAACCAAGCTCCTGCTGCGGTCATACAAGGAACGGACAGCCCTTAGCAGAGGACCCCATACTCCCGGAGCACCGCCCACAGAGCACCATGAGGGACACGGTGCATCCGAAAAGTGCAAATTGGTAAGAGATCTAAGCCAAAACCATCAGCGTCCGCCATGATAAGATGCGTCCAAATAGTTCTGTCAGTTAGGAAGGAGGTAGGCAAAGGACCCTGTGTGCTTCCTCTCATATCTCCTTTAGCATAGAGACCTCTGGTGGTTCCTCACCAGCAATTAGGGGCTCTGTGGCATCCCATTGTATTTTGTGATGAGGGCAGCAGCTGCAGAGTGTAAGTCTGAAACAGTTATTTATCATCCCGTTTTCTGTGTGGCTTCATATCGTTATTGTGGTTCATGTTTGAGTAATTAAAGTCAGCGGCTGCAGTAGAAGCGTTTTTTGGAGTCCAATAGGCTTCTATATGGAGTATATAGGTTTTATGAAACAGCTGTTGGTGATGTCACTTCCCCTGTTGTTTTCGCCGCTGGGTAAGGAGGGTCGGATTGGGCAAACGCAGCTGAAGCTCTAGTTCCTCACTGCAAAGGGACCTAACGGAGTTAGGATCAGGACATAGAAGTTATTATTGTAGGAATTCAGATGTAGCCCTTGGCCGGATCTAAAAAGTCGCAAGATAGCTCCTTTCTCCTTAGTCCTTTTCCTTAACCTTCGAGGCGACGTCATGAGGTCGACCTTGAGGAACCTTTTGCAGTTAGGATCACGTTGCGCGGCCTGCTTTATACTTTCATATATTTAGTACATACTGTAGCTAATGTCTTTATTTCATGAAATGTCACACAGCAAAACTTTCAATCATTTCACACTCGTGCAGAGATCGGCTGGGTTCTGAATCCTCCGGGTGGAAGCGCAGTGGCTTGTGGGGTTGTTCTTAGCTCTTTATGGGCTGATAAGGAACATCATGAGGTTCCTATGACCATTCTCAGTCAATGTCATTTTGGTTGGCAAATCAATCGTTTGGAACTCCGCCCACCACTACAGAGTTGTTATTATTTGATTTGTCCATTCATTTGAATTTATATTTAAGCAGCCACAGTTCCAAACAGCTGTTTGCCAACCAAAAGTCACATGACTGGGGTCGCTAATATAGAAATGAGGATGGGAGTAATTTCCGGTGCTATGCTAGTGGTTTCCAGGGTGAGTGTTAGTTTCACATAGCAGTTTACTTTTATCGAAACAATTGGCCTCTGTAACAGTTGAAAAGATGCCCTCGCGCAGCTCAGCGTTGCCCGAAAATGTGTAAATAAAACAAAAAAATATAACCGCAATTTCAATTTCAAGACATGTCCCAGATCAAGTCCATGAGTGGGTTTATAAAAATGTATTGTTACTCTGATAGCACATGCTTTATAGTTTGAAAATTGTTGAAACAACTCAATGTCATGATTTCATGACAATCACTCATCAGCAGAGAAAACCTACCTGTAAAAAACATTGATCCTGGGTGGTCATTGAGGCCAATGTGAATGTGATCAAAATTAAAGGTACCATAACACCCATACAGCCACTGGGTCAGTAAAAGATCAAATAGAGCTCAACAGTCCCGCCCACTTTCGGGTCCTTTGTCAGATCCCGGAAGTAAAAATCCCATTCGCATTCTGCATTAACTTTTTGAGTTTAAAAGCAAGATGCAGGCTAATCACATATGTGCTACCACCATGTGAATATTTTACAAGAAAGAAAACACAAAATACTTAAAAATACGGCAAAATGTTTTATAACTTTTCAGTTTATAAAGTTTTAGATACATCTTAGATTAAAATGTGTTGCTTTATTTGCATGAGACTGTGTTGCTTTAAAACTCTTAATACTCCATTTAAATTTTTCGAACAGTCAATGCGATATATGACTGTGATTTCTATTTCCAGCAATGACCGGAATTGTCTGTTGAGCTCTATATGAGGAAGAACAATTTTATTTATATAGCGCCTTTCACAGACATAGTCACAAAGCGCTTTACAGGAGACGATTACATTCACTCCATACTCCATGGTGTTCAGTTTCCCCTGGGGGAGACTGACAGAAACGTTGTCGTGACTGCACACATCTGCGCCAACGATCCCTCTGACAACCACAATGCATTCAGGCACACACATCATTCATCCTGGCTTATTATAAATGCACTGATTGCTCATTTTTGTTTCACATAAAAAGTTCCATAATGCCCCTTTAATGATGGAATAAATAAAATGAAAAACCCAGCACCATTTCCAAGTCAGGCCTCAGTTTTTTCCTCTTAAAATTATGAACAATCAGTCATAAAAGGCTCATCTTACATTAGTTTGGAACGGCTGTAAAACGACTCCGTCCTCATTTCGGGCAGGTTCAGCTCGGTGGGGGTACGGCTGCAGATTAGATCCTGTCTCATACATGGACAGGGCACGACCTCCACGAAGAGGCTGTCTACCAAAGGGACCTTGGGGTTGTGGATGTCCACTGGGGCCCTGCCATTTGAGCGTTGTGTTTTCAGTCTGCAGGGAGTTCAGCTGGACAGAGCATAAGCGGAGATACATTGTTAATATTACAAATATTTTTCAACGTTTGTTTCCCACAAGGATTTGTTTATCTAAGTCCCAGACTCATATGCTGGCAAATTTTGACTTTTTACAGATTTTCTCAATGGTAATTATTAGTTTGCTTGAACATTAAATATGACATCCAAACAAAAGTCTTTCATTAATGCACAAGATTATTATTGTTTGAACTATATAACTTGAATTATATATATTGTCTTTTATCCCCAGCCATGACTTTGACCCACCTTGCTTTGCATCAGCCTTAGTTCTTCACTTAAATGACAATTGACTTTGAGGAGCTGTTGTATTTTTGCTTCTGAGGCGGTGAGAGCACTTTTGACTTCCAAAAACTCTTGAACTGTGATTGGTCCATCCGACAAGTCCGAAGACTCTGAACTCTGCCACACAAAATTAAAGTAAATAAAAGTAGTTTGTCTTCTAGCATAATTGCCTAAGTCATATTAGGGTTTAGAGAAAATATATATACAAGAAACACTCAGGAATACCGGTACACTCTTGTTATATTTGTCAGTATTACCTAAAGATGCAGAAGTGTTTGGAGAGTAGATTGAAATAAACAAAAAACCTAAATTTGGCCCTTCATGAGTTGGGTAATTATGCTCAGAGGCTGATGATCTAGAGTACAAATAAAACATAGGAATAAGTACCTTGGTCCTCCCCTCAGTACAGCTGTCACCACAAGTGGCCTCTTGTAGTGGGTCCTCATCTGATGCCACACTGTCGTAATCTGGCTGGTCATTATCTTGGCTCTCACTGTTGTGGTGACTGTCTATTCCCTGGAGAATCAGTTCTACATTCTCTGAAACCAACAAAGAAAAAAAACAGAAATATATCGGTAGGTTGGAATTCCTTTTCTTCATCTTAAAAAAAAAGATTTCCTGGGGGTCATATCATACCTTTTGGACTTTCGCAGGAATTGCCCCATTGTCGATTTTGGCATCAGTTAAAATATCGATGACAAGCGTAGCAAACTCATGAGCACTAAATCTTGCTAATTTCTGACGACCCTGCAATATGTAAAGACAAATAGGTGAAATTAAAAGTAGGGTAAGATTATTTGGAAACATTTCAGAAACGTAACGCTTTTGTGACCCCTGATCTGAGGTAAACAATTGTAACAATTATTATTATTATTAACTGTAATGTTGATGTATTCACAGTTACAGCGGTTTATGCTGTGGTCTATATTTTTCTCAAGACGATTATCTACTCAGAAAGCAGAATTACCCCCCTCCCCCCCCCCCCACCTATGGTTGCCAGGGCCAAAGGCTAAAACCAGTTTGGAAGGGACTCTTTCTTTCAACCACAAGCCCAGCCTCGCTCCAGTAGTTCAAGCACAGTGACTGAATTCTGGAAGTTTATAGCTTTAAAATGAGGAATGGTATCTTCTTCATATATAGAGAAATTGGTGCTCGTGTCCTGTCATAGGGCTTAAAGGTGCATTATGGAACTTTGCATGTGCCTATTTTACCTTTCACTGCTGAAAGGTTTCTTACCAGAAAACGTACAAAACAATTGATCCTGGAGCGTTGTAGACACCACTGTGATGGAAAGTAAAGGTGCCATTTTTGTCAACACAAAAAGTTGCATAATGCACCTTCAGGCATCACATAAAATCAGATGTAGTTGGGAGTGTTGTTTTTTTTTAAACCACTAAGGGGCTCATTATGACAGGTGCTAAATAGTGAGTGCAAGTTGGAAAACGACATGTTCTATTTGTGGGCGTGTTGCACCGAGCTGATCATTTGTACTTGCGTTAATTTTTTATGGATGAGCATCTACATATTTTCAGTCTCTGCAAAAGGTTCTTTCCAATGTGCTACATTTCTTTGCAGTTTTACCAGTGGTACTTGTGATAAATAAGACTAATCAAGTCATTTACATTTTTTTTAACTGTCTCAATTTTTGTGCATTGTAGCAAAAACGCCCTGTTTTACATTTTCATTTAGCTCCATGCACAGAATTCTCGTTGCGTCCTAATTGCTCCCACGGTTTGTTCTCCTATTGCGCAAACCCCACGTTTTACCCCCAAGAGCCTCGGGACCCACAATCACCCTGGGATGACAAGCCACGACCCAAGTACGACTTACACCTGTAAAATGTAATGTAAAATATTGTATTTTCCTGAAAATTTTTTGTTAAATAAGCCCGAAAAAAGATGAAATGATGATGAAAACAAGTTGATAACAGTCATTCTAACAGACTCAAGTACTGATTCTATACTTTACTGTACAAACATGATCAAATAAACTGCTGTAAACCTTTTCATTGAAGGAGCCAAAACATAATAAAGTGGATAAGTGGTGAAGAAATATGGCTTAACTTGCCTGATTTCTGGTCGATGAATACTCTGGGTTAACTGGCAGGAACGGTACAACTGTTGTGTCAGTGACAAGTGTGCTGTGGTTCTGTGTTGCCAACCACACTGTACAACCAGAAAACTAATTTAGGATAACAAGATAACATCAAAACATTTGGTTAGAAGAGATGTGGAAAAACTTGCCTGCATCTGTTTCTCTTCTGTCCACTTCATCATAGACATCCATAGCAAGTTCCTCAAACTGATGATTACTAAGCTATGATACACAAGACCATTCAGACAAACTGGGAGACAAAACCTTTTTTGTTCAAACAACAGTCAAAATCTTACCGATTGGAGTTTTTTCTTTGCTGCTTTTGCGAATTCTGACAAATCCAGGCTGCTTAACAAAAGAAAGGGGACTATGTGGACATTTTTTAATCAATGAACAAAAAAGAAAGAGCCACTTGTCTACAAATACTCACTTATTTCTTATCCAGACATTGCAGCACAAAACAAATTAAAATGATTTTTAAGTCGCTGTTTGCTCACTATAGGCGTTGCATAAGGTCTATAAATATTACTTCATAAGATGGAAGATGTTTGTTCTTGTTCTTGACGCAATAATAACAAGAACAAAGTTCGTTTGGGCTCTAACATTTCATTCTTCAAAAGACGTCTTGTCCATGGCCACCAACAACTGTTGCTATGAATGAGACTGATCTTTTCAGCCAGTGGGGATGTTGGGGTGTGGTGCTCACAGGTGTCTTTGCAATGAACCAAGGATCAGTATCACCAGAGTTGTTCTGGACCGGACCCCGCTGTTTCACTAAGTGTTTACAAAGTGTTGATGGAATAAACAGCATCAGTGACTCGTACCGAAAGGCACAGTTCTGCTAATGCAAAGGTAAGCATTCACAGTATGTGTTATAAAAGTTACGGGTTACAACATTTTTTGGGAGAGTCACTGCATTTTAGCATGTTCGGTTTCAGCTGCGTTGCTTATTTTGATATTATTATTTGCTTATTAATTTTAGTGGCTAGCAATAGGCTATATTGACTTCTTGGCTTGAATGTTTTCAGAAATAAAGATATACAGTAACTGGGGCGCTGGGTAATTGTGAGTGGGCTGGAGAGGGATTGTACACTACGTAGTGTACAGTATTTTATGTAGGCTGTAGGCCAATGGCATGTGTGGACCAATCATAAAGTAGCTCTCAAAGATGTTCTCGCAGACATGGCGAACAAGTCCTGCTCTACTGAGGTGC
The DNA here is from genome assembly GCA_007210695.1 of Neogobius melanostomus. NCBI lineage: Eukaryota > Metazoa > Chordata > Actinopteri > Gobiiformes > Gobiidae > Neogobius > Neogobius melanostomus. The sequence continues at coordinate 975,974 of VHKM01000221.1, read as the reverse complement.
TCAGAACAAGCTGCAAGAACTGCTGAACGAACAAAATGTTCTTACAGCTCTGGTTGCGAGAACAAAGTTCTTGCATCTTATGAAGTACGAATTGGTCTTAAGTCACTGGTATTACCTGTCTGCCATATGTGGAATGATAAAGTGTTGTCCACTCCTGTGATCTGCAAATTGTTATAACTCATATTACAGTCATCCGAATGTGCGCAGTCATGTTTATGCATTTTGAATAATCTTACCTGGTCTTCTACCACAAAGATAAAATGTGAGGCGATCTGTGAGTTCATACTGTATCTCCACAAGTCTCTCTGCAAGTTCATGATGACCAGCTTGTCTAAGTAAAAACACATCACTCATAGTATGTTTGTCAAATGGTGACCACTGAAAAAACCAAATCAACCCCACCCCACACCACATAGGTGGTATTTTAAAATAGTGTCATTTCCTTCCTCTGCAGCATGTTTCGTTGCATATGAGCTGCATGCATTGTTTTCTATTCTAAATAACAAGCTATGTTTTATTTCCTTCTTGATTTTTTCAACATCAGAAAATGACGATCATTGTAAGAGAAAAATACCTTGCATTGTCAATTGGGGTCTTCCCACTAGAATCCAAAGCACCTGGATCTGCTCCATAAACAGCCAAAAGTTCTGCTTGAAAAATCTGACCAGCTTTTGCAGCGATGTGCAGTGGAGTGTTCCCTTTCTCCTGCGGGTCACAGCACGTGTTGTATTGTTTTCAATGGTTCTAACATTTCATTTTTTACTTTTGAAACTTACTGGATGAAAGAAATTGGCCTGCGCTCCTAAAGACAAGAGTCGGAGGCATGTCTCCAAATTTCCTGTGCGAACACTTGAATGGAGTTGCTGCAAAAAACAGAAACATTTTTTCCAACATCTGTGTGAGCAGTAATAGTAGTAAATGTAAAATATGTTTCCATGTAAATTAGTATTATACTGTGTAGAGGAGAATAACAATATTATAAAAGTACCTTGCTAAGATCTTTGGCAGTCACACTGTCATCATCCCGACACGGCATTCGATGAACATAAGCCAGCATCTGATATTTCGCCTTGATAAACTCTGTCTTGTTTGGGCTAAAACAACAAAGGAGTCTTAGGTCACTTTCACACTGGCTCTGAAAGGGGCCTTCGACCTGGTCAGTGTGTATCCAACAGCAGCACTTTAGGCCAAAGTAATCAGTCGCACTTTGTTGTGGAGCAGGTGTGGTGTGAAGGCGGACGAGCTCGAGCCAAACTAGTAAATTAATCAATACGCGCTACAGACCGTTTGGATTACTATTCTGAATCAGAATCAGAATAGTTTTATTGCCATTGTTTGGGAACAGGTTTCACAAACTAGGAAATGTTCTCGGTACAATCGTGCAACATAAAACATACAACACAGAATTTAGATAAAAATAAGCAATAAAAGCTTTAAAACTATAAGGCTATAAGGGCATACATTAAGAATATTAATATAAATAAATAGAAGATAAAAGTAAGATGTGATAAAACGACAACAATTTGACATAGAAAAACAGCGATATTGTATGACGAGGCAAATTGGATAAACGTTTATTTATATCAAGGTACGTTTCTCTTCCTCCCTCTCGATTATAGTGCATTTATCCTATGTTTGTTTGTTGTTTGTATACTTTATTGTCCCCGTAGGGAAATTTGTCCTCTGCATTTGACCCATTTTGCCACTGGGGCAACCCGTAAGGAGCAGTCAACAGCCTCATTGTTTTTAACCACGAGAGAGAAATTACCCCCCACCTGTTGTCATGGGAATACATTTGCTACTTAGATGTGATTATCAACTGGTGCTATACATCTATGTATCCTACTGTAAGTATACTGAGGTGTATTCGGTTTCACTTAGGACTCATCAGCACTGCATGGCATGTATGGAAACTAGGATGCATCTTAAAAGGACAATAGGAAAGGTGCGTGCTGCTACGGGTCTCAAAGCTGCCATTCCACATGTACAGGTGTTCCAGGAAACAGGGAATACAGATTAGACAGTAGAAAGGTTACTTCTGATGGGAAATAGGGGTTGTGTCAAAACGTGTTGCCGTTATTTTAGACATATTGTTCATACATTTAATATTTTTCCAGTGCCTCGGAATTTTTGACAGCATTTTTACTACTTGGCATCACTTGCAAGTCACCTTTCTGCAGTCTAGAAAGCATCTTACTTTAGTGACGCGTAAGCTAGACTGTGTACTTACTGAACTTTGTCTTGAGGGTTTGCTTTGCGCTTTCCACTGACGGAGGAGGAAGGGTCCAGAAGAGTGTGTTCCCAGATAGAATTAGCACCATTACCATACAGTGTCTGCACCATCTGAAATATAAAGAATGAAAAGGTTTTATGTTGTTTTGCAATATAGTGCAAATAAAGCTTTGCAGTGACACAAGACTCACTCTGTATTACCTCATGCTCATGAGGATGCTGTTCTCAACAGGAAGTTTGCCAAGACAGTAGAGTGCAACACTGTACATTTATGCATTTGTCTTGGTGTGCTAATCACTATGACACTTTTTTTTTTAAATCCAAACTGGCTTTTCATGCTATTTTATGTCACAGGTCTATCCTGTGTTTGGTGCATCACCAAAACCTGGGGACAGCCAAAAAAACGAAATACTTTGTTGTCTGTATCACTGTTGTTAATACCACCCAGCTTTGATGCTCATTGCCCAAAGTGCGGCCCAGGGGCCAAATGCGCCCTCAGACCAATTTTTTTCCTGGTGAATTGGCAGACATCATGAGAGATTAGGAGATATATCAATATATATTTTTAATGAGATATGGAATTAGACCATATCGCATATATCGATATAGTTCAAATTTGCGCTGTAATACTTATTTTATAGGCTGTTTTTATTTAAGATATTTTTTAATTTAAATGTGCACCTTACGGAGCTTTGTTATACAGTGTTTATGTTTACACTATTACTGTTTTGTTCTTTTAGTAAGACAGAAGGTTTGTTTACCTGCTTTACTAGTTTCGATCACTTCCTGTGATCTTCCTCAGAAGCATCACTGGAAAATCCATATAAGCTGCCTACTACACGTCACCTCCACCACCAGGTGACGCTTCTGAGGAAGGTCACAGGAAGTGATCGAAACTAGTAAAGCAGGTAAACAAACCTTCTGTCTTACTAAAAGAACAAAACAGTAATAGTCTAACCAAGAAGACAGTATGAACCTTTTACAAAGTTTATGTTTACATTTTATAGTGAGTTTTCAATAAAACTACTCGTATTTGGCTTTGACTTTGACTTGAATTTCATTTCACAGCTCTCACTGTGAAATCCTCATGGAAGTCCTAAGTCCTCATTGAATGCTTACAGTATCCAATTGAATATGAATCATATGTATATGTATCACAAAATCTATTGAATCGACAGAAGAGCATGGTTAGTGCAGATAGGAGACCCTGTCTGAACACAAGTTGATGCAAGCTTGTATGGATGATAAAGTGTTTGTGAGAGTGAATGCGGGACAAAGGAAAGAATGGCTGTTAGCCGGCCACAATCCGGCGTGGTGTGTTACATGCATGGGACCCTTGTGAGTTCAAATAACAGGCACTGCCACAACCAAATAAGAAAATGATCAAATGAATAGTGGTTATTTGGGATGTCATAGCATAGTAATAGAGTGGCAGATTGCATGAAACATTGCAAAATGAGTGGCAAGTTTGCATTGCTATTCCTTGATTTGCCACTAAAGTTGAAAGTTTATTAGAATAAAAAGTATGAATGTGCATACCTTCAATAATTATGACTATTAAATGAAATTGTTTTAATAATCAGTGTATTACAAACATATTGACAGTATGGAGTAAGCGTGTACTTTGCATAATTTTGAGTATTTGTGATGGGCCCACACCTGTAACTGAGAAGGAGGCCATGAAGAGTGAGTCAGATGCCGCACTTGGGAGCTGTGTCTTCCCAGACCTCGGTGTATGCTGCAGCACTCATCACAGATGAGCACACCTCTGTTGATGGAGGCCCAGCGAGGTTCTGCAATGCAAATTAATTGATAAATAAAAACAAGGGAACGTTAAGGCTATGATAGAAATGCAGAAAATAAAATGTCCCTATTTTGCGACTTCTCATATTGTTGTTATTATCGAATCATTACATTGGAGAGCAGGCGGCTATGTTTAGCCAAAGTATTGACAGAAAAGTAATAGACTGATCTCAGTGTGGCCCCCGACGGTAAACAAATCAAACACATTCATGATCTTAAAAGCCCACGCAGTGACACTCTACTGTTGCAGAAAGACTCAATGGTGTTTGACATGATACAGATTTGTAAATTGTAGTCTTCAGTTGTGATCATAGTTGTTAGCTCAACTGCTAATGTTAGCTTGTTTGACATCCTACCCGGATTGCTGCAGTCAGCGCAGACGTCTCTGCTTCGCAGTCGCTTTGACATCCCTTAGTCGAAATGTCCGCGCCACAGGCAAGACAATGTTAGGATATTTGGTGAAAGCGTAATATAAGGAATATAGCAACAGTGATTCAGGTAAACAGAATGTTCTAAACAACTGAGTGGAGAGCCCTGCCTACTGTTGAACAAAGCAATATCCCGCTACTGATACAGGCTCCTCGATGGCTCATAGCTGCTGCTTCCTTCCTTATGACTACGTAATCTTGCTAAACAGTAGATTAGTCCTGTACTATAAACCCATTAAGTTGAATAATATTTGATTATAAGCCACATTTTGTTTCACAATCTGGAAATGCCATAATTGATGATTAGTTACTAATTAAGGGGCTTAAACTACATCTGTAACTTTTAAGGGTGTGCGCCCTCTATCGTTTGAGTTTAATTACAGCGCAGCAATGGGATTTATTTCATTTCTGTCCTGTCAGAAATAACGTAAACATACCATCTAATACCATAATAATGAATTGATTTTTTTTTATTGAACTTTCTTGTGTGTGTTTGTATGTGTGTGTAGCATGTATTATCATTATTGATATTATTTTGATGCAGCCCTATGAGGCCACTTCTTTATACTGTATATCTTTGATATTGAGCTATACAAAACAACACTTTATTATTATTATTATTATTATTATTATTATTATTATTATTATTATTATTATCATTATTATTATTATTATTATTATATTTTTTTATTTATTTTTCCCCATTTATTTTATAGGTCAGAAAGCCCATGGCCATAAAAGCATGCAGTTTTGTTTGTTGTTTGTTTGTGTTTAAAACAGTACACTGTGCATCCTACCCTACCTTTAAAGTAATTACAGGAATAAATTGAAAAAATAGGCACCTCGGGTAAATGTCAAAAGAAGGCAACACTATCTTTATGGTTCTACCTGTTCAATCTTCTTAGCCGAAACGTTTCAAGCCACATGCACTTCATCACGTCAGGTATGTGTCTGATGAAGAACAAAAAAGAAACACTTAAAAACACACACAAAGATGTTTTTCCTCAAGTAGATGGGGTGTGTACTGTGTAGCCTTTCCTCCCCAAAAATGTATACACTCAAGCTATTGATATGATTGACAATTAACAGTTCTTCATGGGACATTGCAAATTTGCAAACTCATTAATGAGTTTAAATGCGATTTCGAGTGTGAGGGTTATAGATTATTAAGGCAAACAAGAACTTCCTGTGCCATTATACCTATCCATAATTTGCACCATATCTGCTACGTTTCAATGCCACTGTCCTTCAAGGGGCAGGGGCTTGTTTTTGTTCTGTGGAACATCTCCAGATGTAGCTTTGTCACGTGTGCCAGCGATATAAAGAACATGTGGCGTTGCAAGGCTCCGTAGCTTACGTTACTGTTACTTTAAATGAAAGGGGAGTTGGTTCCAGCGGTGACAGCAGACAGACTTCATTTGGCCACCAAGTGCAAGGCTCAGCCTTATTTTGTGCTGCTTTCTCCTTTACTGTTTTATGTGCTTTAGGATATTTTTTGCGCAAAATTTTGTATTTTAGCGCCTGTAGCCATGGGAGGTAAGACCACCATTTGCGTGTCGTGAGATTACCATCAGTAGGGTGTCTAAAGCATTATGTGATCATCTTATCCATAATGTTTTCTCATATTACAGAAGCTGAGACGCGTCAGAAGTTACTGCGCAACGTAAAGAAAGAGGTGCTTTTTAAGTGTGCTTTATTTGTCAGTGCTGTCATTTGTGTTTATGAAGGCTAGCTGTGGCAGTGTATGTGAACGCAAACCAGTTTTGAGCATCAATGCACAGCACAATCTTGATTCGCAAGCGTTTATTGCGGTGGAACAAACGGTTGTTTTGATATGACAGACGCCGGTGTTTTGACAGAAGTGTTCTGTTCGCGTAATATGATGACGTTTACATGAATGGTGACGTTATGATGGTGATAATGGTGCTGATGATGTTAGTGGTGATAATAGAGACATTTTCGAATGATCAAATCACTATAATGTCTCACGAAGGGTTTTACAGCATGCAATCATTTTAAGTCCCGGACCAATTTATAGCCTATTCGTCCATGGTTTCTTCGTTCTCTATTGATCAAACTTCACGTGACCTTGAAACCACATTAGCCTAGATTGCATAAAGTCTCTGCTTTACGTTGGGATTTAACGACCGATAAAACTGTACAGTGGCGTTGGGAGCCTTTTTGATTGTTTGGTCATTCTGTCTGCGTCTTTGGGCTCAGCTCCCCCACACCTGTGACTCACTGCGTATGCTCACTGCCCAAGAAACATCCTGCAAGACCAAGGAGCGCCTTACACTTCCATTCACATCCTTGCACAAATAATTTAGGATTAGTAGTGTTCAGTCAATGTAGTATTGCTTAAAAATAAAGAACCTGTTTACAGGTATTAATGATTGGTATGATTGGAGTGATGTTTTTGTGTATTTATAAAGTCATCCATTCTCCTTACCAGTTATCATGACCACATAATTTAAATCCAAAAAGTATAACTAGGCTATAATAAAATAGAATATTAATAAATAAATAAATGAGAAAGAATTTATTGTCCAGATTTAACTGTCTAGACCTGCACACTACCATAAAAAGCATGTAAGTGCAACCCCTAGGCTACTACAGTTGAGAACCACTGACCAAATGTCAAGTATAGCACATGTATTGAGGGCCCACGGAAATGTACCCAGAGCACCCAGAATTTGGTGCCAAACCCCTGATCTCCATTCTCTGGGCCTCAGGTTACATATTAGCTACTTCCAAACCTGGTGAACAGCAAGTGTGATTGTAAATACCAAAATCTAGCCGTCTGTTTCTGTTACAGGTGAAGCAAATTATGGAAGAAGCAGTTACAAGAAAATTTGTGCATGCTGACAGCAGCCACATCATATCATTCTGTGGTAAGTATATCGAACATTAGTGATTACTAGCCATTAAGTTATGGTTTAACTGTTATTGTGTTATGTCACAAAGAGACCATGCTATTTGTTGTTAGTGTCTGGTTAGAAATACTTATGAGCAATTTTAGAAGGTGGCAAGTGATATTTGCCACTGGGCAGTTGCTTACTTCCTCTTTCCACAGACTGCAGTGTGCAATTGAACTTCTCCTTTGAATTTACTGGCATAAGGTCATATGTTGCACAGTAAATATTTTGCCTCAGTCTTGTATATATTTATGTATTTCTGTCCAATAAGACTCATCACTGTACAATGAAGATCTTGTGCACGATCTGCATTGTACAGTCCCTGGAAAATGCATTATGCACTTATTTCTGCTTTTGAATTAAATTCATACAGTTTTTCAATCTGTAAAAAATACTGGCTGAATCCGAAGTCGTTACATGCTCATAGGAATTAAACTTGTGATATCCAAGCAACAAGTGACACCATTCAAAAGGTGTTTTTCTGCTTGTGCAACCTGTGCATATCACACACATTTTACAGACTAACACAGTATAACAGGAGTAGTGTGTATTATAAGATTACATGTATCCAATAACATACTTATGCCGTTTCAGCTGTAGTGGAAGCGTGTCTGCTACACGGACTGAAGCGCAGAATTGCTGGTTTGTTGTGCAGCAATAAAGTGGCAGCCGTATTCATGAAGGTGGCCAAGAACTTTTCACCAGCTGAACAACTTTGTCAGAAAGTCCAGGAGTTAGAACAACTCATCGAAAACAAGTTAAGACCACTACAATAATGATTACTTTACGATGCATATCATGCATTGTGTGTCTTTCAGACAAAACGTCAGCGTCTCTAACTTGAAGTTAATTTGGTTCCTTAGCAAACAGAACAGCAGTTCTTCACAAAATAATGAACGGAGCCGCCAGGCCAAACTGGGCAACCTCCCTCCACAGGCCCTGAAACATCTCTGGATTCGAACAGCATTGATGGAAAAGCTCTTAGACAAAATTGTTCTGTACTTGGTCGAGAACTGCAGGTATTAAAATGTCTTTTTTATACTATAATCAGATTTTATTTGTACATTTGTAAATGATATATTTTTCTTGCAGCACTTACTATGAGAAGGATGCAATGATGATGGATCCTGTAGATGGACCGATTCTTGCATCACTTCTGGGTCTGAATACAATATAGTTTGGGACCATGAAAGATTTCTGTTTATACTGTTGCTAACTGAGTTCACTGCATTACTCACAGTTGGACCATGTGCTCTGGAGTACACCAAAGTAAAGACTGCAGACCACTTCTGGACCGACCCCTCTGCAGATGAGCTAGTGCAGCGACACCGCATTCACAGTGGACACTCCAGGCAGGACTCCCCCTCCAGACGGCCAGCTCTGGTGCAACAATCTGCCATGTTGTCAAAACAAACACATACTATGGCACATACATTATACTGTGACTGGATCAATTCACTGTTTGCATTGTTGATAATTATTTTATTTAGATCCAGAAAAGGCAGTCCAGTGGAAGTATGGACGACCGACCGCTCACGTGGGTGAGAGAATATGTGGAATCACTCCATCAGAACTCCAGAACGACTCTTCTTTTTGGCAAGAACAATGTTCTTGTACAGCCGGTGTGTCCTGAGCTCTAATTATTATAATGTTTTTTTTGTTGTTGTTTTTTTTTACATCCATAATAACTAAACCCATTGTTCAATTGCAGAGGGATGATATGGAGGTTATTCCTGGATACCTTTCACTTCATCAAACGGCTGACGTAATGACTCTAAAGTGGACACCCAATCAACTGATGAATGGAAACATGGGTGAAATGGACTCCGACACAAGGTCTGTTGAGTTTAATCTCGTTGACAATATTGTCTTTTCTGTGCATAGCTTAGTTGGTCTTAAAATTAAAAAAACTTTAAGAAAACACAAACTATTATCAAAAAATTTAAATCAGTATGGCTTGAGGTCAAACAGATCAGCATCATTTGCATTAATTGATGCTGTTGAGGATTTTACAAATGCTACTGATAGGAATGAATATGCAGTAGGGCTATTTCTAGACCGTAAAAAAGTTTTTGACACCATTCAAATCAAAAAATTGAAGCGTATGGTATTATGAGTTACCTCACTGGAAGAATGGAGTTTGTTAAGTTGGGAGAAGTTTCATCAGAATGTCTGGACATTACCTGCAGTGTCCCCCAGGGGTCAGTATTGGGACCCGATATGTACATTATCAAATTCTTTGAAACTGGTTTTGTTTGCTGAAGATACAAATGTTTTCACACCAGGAATAAAGTTGACTGAACATGTTTGAGAAAAAACATGTAACAGAAGAAATGACCAAACTCAAAACATGGTTTGATTGAATAATTGATACTTTAAATTAAGTACAATTTCTGGGTATAAAAACTGATGAGAGACACAGATGAGAACTGGAAATCACATTAATCATGTCCAAAATAAATGATCAAGAAGTATTGCTATTGTATTATTCGTTAGTTCATCTGTATATACTGTATATTATTGAAACTTGGGGTAGCAATTACAAGACTGCATTACATTCAGTATTTATTATTATTATTATTCATATTATTGATATTAATAATTATTATATTATTAATTATTATCATTATTATTATTATTATTATTATTATTGATATTAATAATAATTATATGATTTATTATTATTATTATTATTATTATTATTTACATCTTCAAACTGCCCAAATCATGTATAAAGCAAATTCATTTTTGCTACCATTTAATCTTAAAAAAAGAATGAGAAGAAGGCTACAATATTGAATCTTGTATCTGTGTATCAGTATGTGGACTTAAAATGTAGCTTAAAAGGAGACCTCAAGGAATGTACAGACATTCATCACTTAAAAATGTAAAAAAAAAAAAAAAGAAAGTTTGGATACATAGCTCAAGAAGTACTTACTACTATATAGGATGTTTCTTTTTTTTGGAAGACTATTTATTGTTTGTACTGTGGCATGTAAATATTAGTTACAATGGTGATATTGCTAGAGAGAAATAATAATAGACATGATTATAATGACTCTCAATTGACTTGGTTAAATGTTATCTTTCGAGACTATACAGGAAGCTATTGTGTTCTAGTAAGTAATAATTAGTGAAAGGGGTGGGAAAGGTTACATTTCATCCTACTCCTTTTCGAGCATGTGCTCTTAATCAACATTTGCTCAAGTAATTTTGCTCTGATGCTTTGTCTGTTGCCATTGTATTGCAAATGATTCCTTGTTTTTGTGTTTTGTTTTGTCAAGGCATATGTTTGAAAAAACTCTCTCTCTCTCAAAATGTTTCTTCCAGTGTATACTGGGACTATGCCATGACTATACGTTTGGAGGAGATTGTGTATCTCCACTGTCATCAGCAAGGTATGTGAGTCTGCCTTGTTGTCCAGTTGTCTTATGTAACTGATGCCCACTGTGATCTCTTCAGTTAACAGCGGGGGAACTGTTGTTTTGGTGAGCCAAGATGGGATTCAAAAGCCTCCTCTGCACTTTCCCAAAGGAGGTCATTTACTCCAGTTCCTCACATGTTTAGAGACGGGATTACTACCTCACGGACAGCTGGACCCTCCCCTGTGGAACCAGAGAGGAAAGGTCAGTGTGCACAGAGGCTGCTCTAACATAAGGGTATAACCAGTGGGGTACCCTTGCTACCCCACTGTAAGAATGTCAGTAGGGGGCCCTGCTGCGCCCGCTTTGTGCTCTGCGAGGGGGCATTTATGTTACCCTAGAACGCTAGCTTGTTGGTAATATTTGCATGGAAAATAATCAATGCAGGTAAAAGAAGGCTCTTTAGAGACAGCCACATGGACATACAACTACTGTAACTTATTACACTCACTGCTGTCTCGCTCTCCTTCCTCCTCTTTCTCCTTCTTTTCTTTCGTTTTTGCTGCCAGAAGTATAACTTCTTCACATTTTGTCAGAGCTGCGGTTGTTTACTTGTATCACGTGATTTTGCGCGGTTTCTCTCTCTCTCTCTCTTACTATAACACCGCGCTCACACCAAGCGGAAAAAAAACGGTATCTGTCGCTCAGCTTGTTCTACTTTTCCCCCTTGTGCAGCAGCATTTGGAGGTGGGGTTTGAGACGCAGATGAAGTGTGTGAGCCAATTACGCACAGGTGTCTGTCAGATCTTGTTCTGTGGTTGGTGGTCGCCGCCGGACATGGCTCTGTATTTACATAGAGTTGGATTGATTTCAACGCTATGCAAAGGCTGGTGAGGGCAGGTGAGGGAGGGGCGAGTTTGGCTCATTGGGCGCTTTCAGGGAATATGCAATGGCCAATTGTCGTTGCACCTTGTCACTGCTGCTGTGTAGTGACTTTATTTGGCTGTTTCTGTCAAATCTGTTGGCCCTCTGGGAGCCCCTGCTGGCTTGGGGGCCCCAAGCAGCTGCCTGCCTTGCCTAATGGCAAGCTACGTCTCTGGGTGTAACTCAGTAATGGCACGAAATCATGTCATGCAAATTGGCCCAAGTGCTACATGTTTTTGTTTTTTTCCAGGGAAAGATTTTCCCCAAACTGCGAAAAAGGAGTCCGCATGGCTCGTGTGACTCTGTATCAGATAAAGAGGATGATGAGGCAACAGATTATGTATTTCGGATCCTCTTCCCAGGTTCTCAAATGGAATTCAGTAAGTTTATCTGATATTCTGCCGCCTCCAGAAACTAGAGATTATTAGTCATTTGTTTTCATTGTTAATGAAGCCCATTCAGCCCTCCTTCCTCTGTGCTTCATTTCATATTATGTTCACGTCATTACAGTGGGGTCTCTGCATGGACAAACATTTCGTCTTCATCAAGTGTTTTGAGTTTTCTTTTTTTCCTTTGAATTGTGATTTTTAATTATATTATTTACAGTAAAGACAAGTACATGTTATTTAACTTATGCCGTTATTGTATCAGAAGTTGTGTTTTTGCTTTAGTGGCACTTGAACTGATGGACGAAGGTGTCAACATGTGGCAGCCAACCCAAAGAGAGTCCTCCTGCTCCTCCTGCTCACAGAATGGCTCCTCCGACAGCTCATTCCCCAATGGCTGCAGTCAAGAGAGGTACGAATGACAAAAATGATTGTGCATATGATTTTTTTAAAGGTTTTTTTATGTACATTCATAAACATCATTACAATATCAAAGTCTTTGGTGTAATCTTTGATATTTTTCACCATTAGAGCTCCCATAAAGCTTCTGTGTGATACCATGAAGTACCAGATTATATCTCGTGCTTTTTATGGATGTGAGTATAAAATTGTTGTTCATCAATTCTTAAAAAAATATTCGGTGTTGGTCTGTAACCACATTATATTATGCTTAATCCAGGGCTTGCGTATTGCCGGCACCTGTCCACAGTACGGACACACCTCTCTGCTTTGATTAAACCCACTATAGTGGACCCAGATGTTCCCACTAACGCACGCACAGGCCTGTCTCGTGAAGTCTGGGGAACATTCCTCCAAACAGCTCAGTAAGAGTGAATATACCTGCTTTATAATGTTCATGCCTACTGTTGAGAATGTTGCCAAATGATGATATGATGATTCGATTTGCCTGGTTTGTTATTTATGGGTAGGTGTGTGATATAGCATAATTTTATGGCAATCTTCTTTTGATGTTGATTGTGACCAATTGCCAGTGTTTCTCCTGAAGGTTTGCACTTCTCTGAGAATGGTTCAATCTGCCTTTCACTCACTCCGACTATAAGGACTGACCAATAAGTGGAGTGGGTGGTGAAATGCACTGCAGTGTCTGTTGTTGTTACTCTGCGTCCACTGTTTCTTGCATATTGGATAGTATTTTCAAAGAGTTTGAAACATATGTTTGTGGTCAGGCCTACGAGGAGAAAGAGATCCACCGTCTGGTGTACTATGGTGGGGTGACTCCATCTCTGCGCAAAGAAGTGTGGCCTTTTCTGTTGGGACACTATCATTTCACAATGACAGAAACAAACAGAATTGAGGTATGCTATGCTTACGTGACAATTACAAATGAAATACAATGACAAAAGCCATACCGCCTTTGCTCTGCCCAATCCCGTCAGACCTTGGAAGCTAAGCAGGGAAGGGCCTGGTCGGTACTTGGATGGGAGACCGTTTGGTAACACCAGGAAGCCTAGCGAATGTAGTTTGTGAGTGAGTGGTTGGTGGTGGTCGGAGGGGCCGATGGCGCAGACTGGTTGCCTCGCTTCCGTCAGTCTACCCCAGGGCAGCTGTGGCTACAATAATAGCTTACTACCACCAAGTATGGAGTGAATGAATAGTGCAATGTAAAGCGTCTTTGAGTGTCCAAAAAAGCGCAATATAAAACCAATGCATTATTATTATTATTATTATTATTATTAAAAATAATAAAATACTATAACAAAAAATGATCAGTCAATCTTTCAACTCTTTCAGATTGACAGTCAGATGAAGACCATGTACAAACAGAATATGAAGGAGTGGCAGGGATGTGAAGCCATAGTGCGCCAGCGAGAGCGGGAGAAACACGCTGAGGCTCTGGCCGGTGTTTATCTGGAGCCAGCGTGAGAGAGGCCCAGTGCAGCGGGATTCTACCATCAGCACAGAAGTATGTTACAACACAAGCCAATCCAGTACATTTACAAGTAAACAGATAGTAAATTAATGACTCATGTAAGAGTAATTGGACTAAAAAACAAACATAAAATAATGTAAATTGCCAAAGAATACAGCATAAAAGTTATATTTAATAAATAGTTTAGTCTAGTCTAAAATAATTTGAATCAACATGAAGCTTTTGTCACTTGAAGATTACCTCATGATGGACACATTCTACTCAAGTAACAGTACTTCAATATACACATATTACTGTAGAGATTACTGTCGGATGAAAAAATACTCTAAGAAGTACAGCTACTTCAAAAAGTTCAAAAGGGTTTTATTTGCTTGTGCTATCTGCTCCTGCAAATAAAACGTCCAATCTCTGCCTAATTCTTCATACATTAATCTTTCTATTTCAGTCTTCTCTCAGCAGCAGCGCCGATCACCAGAACACTCATCCTCTGAGTGATTCCAGCAGCAGCGCACAGGTACCTGACTCGTACGATAACATACACTGAACGTCTTCACTGCGAGTCTCCAGATATGCTTTGTGTTTGAAGTTTTTTGTTTGTTTGTTTGTTTATTTATTTGAACAGGGACCGTGTACAATATACATTAACCTCAGAAAGGAGAGATGCATTGTACCAGGTTATAGCACTTGTGCTAATTTCCACCTGCAGTCCCTGGACAGACTGATGTCAACAGACAAAGTCTTAGAAAAATGCACATGTTAAAAATACATTTCCCCCCAAACAGCATTAAAATGAAACGCACACTTCATTCATTCATTCATACAACACTTTTCCTTGAACACTGGACACAATATTCTTTATTAAGACCTAGTTCAAAAGGTCATAGGCTCTACCATCACTGAATGGGCAGAGTAAAGATCTACACTGTGCATCATTGATATTATTAGCAGTTTCATTGATAAAAGCTGAGGGTGGTACAATATGTTAGAGTCAGCTTCTAAGCTACTATGTTTGCTTTCGATAGGTATTTGAATCTATTGAGACATCAGAGCAAGCTGAGCCACCAGCACCTACAAGCGAGGAACAGGATGGCTACTGCAATGGTCTTATTAAAGACGTTTCAAAAGTTCCCCGGCTTTCACAAGAAGTTGAAGAACCTCAAAGTCCTGCTCCACATGAAAGTTCACTTGAGACCCAGCTTGTGAATGAATCTACCATCTCTCAGCCGCCGTCCTCCACAGGGGAAGCCATAGTCGAGCTGCTTCCCACAAATGAAGCAGTGAGCAAGGGTTTAACCAAGGCTGAAATTTTACTGACAGAAAAAGCAGAAAAAACGAATGAAAGCCCAATTATTGAGGATACAGATGATGTTTCGGAAACTAGTAAATCCAAAGAACAATCTGAAATTCAAGATGACGGAGGCATTGGAGATGGAAAAACGATTGAGAACAGCCCCTCAACAGACGTAAAAGCCATAGATACAAATACGAATTTAAGGCCCACTGCAGAAACCACTAATGTACTCAAGTTAGAAACAGAGGTTCACAATGAGTACTTTCAGGCGCCTCCACTTGGCCAAACCTTGACATTACAAGTCAAAAAATATATAAGGCTTGCTACAGAACCTTCACCTGACAGAGAAAATGGTACGTCCAGTGTCAGAATTTCACCAAAAATGACACCAATAAAAACATGCCTTAGCGATTCAGAAAATAAGGAGAATGAATCCTTAGAGTTAGATTCTGAAGTCATCAATGATAAAGCCGCTGAAATAGCAAGTGAGAAACCTGGTTCAAATTCACCTGTTCGACAAGTCCTCAATGCACTGCAGTCAGCATCCAGAGGGAGCCTGTCACTGTCAAGGCACTCACCAGACACAGTAGACTCGGATGACTCTCCCTCAGCCTTAGAAATGGAGGACATCCCTGCTGGAATAACATGCGTGACTTCAGAAGATACCTGGAGTAGGCCGTTGGCAGGTCTGGCAGCCCCACCGCTTAAACTGGCTCAGAGGGGAAGGCGGCATCAGAAGAACTGGCTCACCATCTGGACACCCCCTGTAACACTAGTACTGAGGGCACAGATTTGGGCCTGTCTGAGGAAGAGCTGGAGATAGAGAACGTACCCTCTGAAAAGGCTACGAACGAGCAGGGAGACATAAAGTGCAATGGAAGTTCTGAAGAACAAGCGTATTCGGTAAGTAGCGGTGGGATGAGTGCCAATATATTTACTCAAGAAACAGTAACTTCAAAATAATTTTAAAACGTAAGTAATTACTTAGGTGAGAATAGAAAAGTGTTGGATGAGAATACTTCTTAGTTACTGAAACTCTTTGAGCGTGAATGGCTATTTTATACAGCATGGGTTTGTGTTGTAACGATTTCTAGGATTCGTGGCACTGGGCATAGTAATAAACCACTTACATTAAATCTAATCGAAATCGCAGTCTCTACTTTGGTCAATCACATTAATCGTCGTGGGACTTTATAATCGACAGGTTTACATTTCTTTGGCACAAACAGTACCTAGTTTGGGAGTTTGGACGAGGCAATGGAAGACTTTTGCGTGTTAAATGGAGGAAAACATTTGTTTTTGTTTGAGCTGAGGTTTGAATAAAAGATGTATCTAATTTTATGAATCAGTCGAATAAGAAAATCGAGATCGATCAATATGGGGAAAATAACCGTGATTATTTTTTCCCAAAATTGTTATTACCCTCTATAAATTGTAGTAAAAATAAAATTATGTTCAAAAATAAGATATTTTTAGCTATATAAAATAAAATAAAAGTACTATTTGATGGTAAAGTAAAGAAATACAGGTAATGCTCTATATTAAGGGGTGCTCGTTCAATCAGTCATTCAACGCTTATTGCTTTTGTCATTGTCAGTAATTAATAGCCCATGAATAATTATGCTTATTCATGGTCTACCCTAATCCTAACCTTACCCCTAATCAATAACCCTATAAAGATTACGAATGCTTATTAATACCCTATTAATACTTGACAAGCACCCCTTAAAATAAAGCGATGTACACAAAAAAGAAGAAATACAAACTTGTAAACGTGTCTGTACAATGTGTCAGTTATAAGATTAGTCACATGGGAAGAGTAACCAAATGTTTTTAGTATTGATATTTTAAAGTAAAAAGTGTCATAAAACTACTCTTAGAAGTAGGCTACAATTTCTTCTAAAAGTTACTTGAGCAACTGTAATTAATTGTGTGTGGTAAATTTGCAAAATCATAATTTTATTTTTTTTATTATCTTTCCTCTGCAAAACCTCTTGATAAAATGATTGTGTCTGCAGCAGGAACAACTGGACATGTATTTAATAAACTTGCATCGCATTGACAAAGATGTGCGACGTTGTGACAGAACTTACTGGTATTTTAGCCCGGAAAACCTTGAGAAGCTACGTAACATTATGTGCAGGTAAATACAGTACAGTATAAAGGGTCTTGAACTTCTATTATTTGACATTTCTTTGTGATTTTATTTTTCTTGTAGCTATGTTTGGCTGAATCTGGATATAGGTTATGTCCAGGGAATGTGTGATCTGCTGGCTCCTCTTCTTGTTATTCTAGATGATGGTCAGTTTGCTTTATTCCAAAAATAATGTGTAAACAAATTAGTTGTTGTGCAGCCTCCGATTTAATTAGGATTTTTTTCAGAGGTCATAGCCTTCAGCTGCTTTACTGAATTGATGAAAAGGATGAATCAGAACTTTCCTCATGGTGGTGCCATGGATACCCACTTTGCCAATATGCGTTCTCTTATTCAGGTATGTATGAGAACAATGTTAAAGGTCCTATTCAGGCGTCCAAAAGGATCTATTGAAATCATTTTGGACATTATTGGTATTGTGAATAGTTTTTTTGTCATGTTTTAATTAACATGGCCTATTTGTGTTCTCAGAAAAGAAGTGAACATATTCAAATCATTCATCAGATTGTTGTTTTATGATTTTTGGTTTTGGTTCTTGAGTCAATATGCAATAAGAGAGCAGCAGCGTATGCCCTACACTTTGGTTGCCACTTGCCAGATCATATGGCAGTAAATCTTTAATGGACCATCTCACAACCAAAAACCCAGGCACTATCCCCAATCTAGTCCTAAATAGTGCTTGTGTATGCACCTTTAAGTTATATATAAGTATAGGGACTGAATTCTGGAGATTCTGAGCTTGATGTAGGATATTTGACCACAAACTTGTATTTGTGTCCAATTATGGTATCATTTATAAACCATTGAAAGAGCATACTGCAAACTGTCTTTAGCATCACTGGTATTTAACCATAGACGAGGGTTCCAGAGCCTCCATGAACTACTGAGTACAGATGACGGCTTAAGAACCTTTGTCGGCAAAAATTATATGAATGAGGGCTTATACAAATGTAATGGTGTTTCATGTTTTATAACTTAAAATAATGTTTTTTTGAAAAGAATTTCAAGTAATTCAGCCTTAATTTCTGAGTGTACAAAACGCCCAGACTCATTCCCAGCTGGCAGTGTAGTAAAGCAGTCTAAATCAATAAATAAAGCACCTCCGGTGAAGGCGTCTTGATTTTTTAAGAGGAGCCAATCTTCATGACATCATCAACAGGTGGGGACCAGGTGTCTGAGCCATGTGATGTCATGGCATAGCAACCGCATGGCAATAAAATCCAAATGAGTGGCAAGTCTCCAATGTTATTGTTTTATTTTGACAGTCAGGAAGAAGCATTGAAGGTTTCGTTCTGAGTGCAGAATTCGTATGGCAGTATTACTGTAGTACATGTGTGAGTAAAACACGGCTGGTGTTTTTATAATGGAACAACCTTTCCTTCCATTGAAGATGTGTCCCGACCGAGGCTATACTCATTTAGAACAACTTAACTGCTTTGAATGCTTTGGAGTTTAATTATGTGTTCTGTCCAGATCCTAGACTCTGAGTTGTTTGAACTGATGCAACAGAATGGAGACTACACACACTTCTACTTCTGCTATCGCTGGTTTCTGCTTGACTTTAAAAGAGGTGAAGAAAAAAGTCTGGCAAAGAAGGTATTTTAAGTAAATAAAACAATTGTTGTAATTAACCATGTTTTTTGAACAGAAATGGTGTACGACGATGTATTCTCGGTGTGGGAAACAATCTGGGCAGCCATGCACACGTCCTCGGAGCATTTTGTGCTCTTCATTGCTCTGGCCCTTGTAGAGATGTACAGAGATATCATCCTAGAGAATAACATGGACTTCACAGACATCATCAAGTTCTTTAATGGTAAGATTATAACCAAACATGACTGGTACAATAATGCAAATGGAAATACAATGAATTCAGAAAGTATTCATAGTTCTAACTTATAGACCCTAACCCTTTCTTTTTTCTTTTATCGATTTTTGTTTTAAATGTTATTTTTGAATGTATTGTTGTTGGATAAATAGGGTAGAACTTTCAAATATAAACTATTACATTTATATAATTTCAGTAATAGCAACTAATATTAATCTTGCAAATATGTGTTTTATAATAAATATACGTTATACATTTTACAGAAATGGCTGAGCGGCATGATGTCCCCAGAGTCTTGAATATGGCTCGTGATTTGGTCCACAAGGTGCAAACACTAATAGAAAACAAGTAATCCACTAAAGGTGATCAAATCTGTAAAAGATTCACTTCAATGTGAAACTCCCAGTTCACAACACTTCTTTACAGTCGCACCTTTCTGTAATTGAGATTACAGTGATTGTCAATGCATTTTATAAGTTGTAGCAGGTATTTTGTGAATGTGTTGTAGTTAAATCTGCTTCAGGTTGTGATTTGTTTTGCCTTAAATCAGGGATAGTGCAATCCAATTTACCGATGTATCACAACACACTAACATGTTTATGAAGTTGTAGCTAGGTTGGCTCTCACAAAACAGTATTATTCAGTTTTCTACTGATGACATTGTGTAAATGGTTGAACATTTTGCCAAACAATACCCCTGAATACTGTAACACTGATAAGTAATTGAACGTGTTGTCAACAGCACCACCAATTTCCCTGTGTTTGGATGTGCCCTGGTTGGGTGTGTGCCCGTTAGTTTGCTTCACTAAGCTGACTTTGAGTGTTAAAGGTTTCTTATGTAATAAGCTTGAAGTTAAAACGTCTAGTTACTTCAGAAAGTATTCATACTTAAAATGAGTCCTCATTGAACATATTTATTTCTATCCTGTGATATAGTCTTTATGCACTGACACTGTTCACATACTGTAATCTAATTTAAAAAACAAATGTTTTTAATCCCATCCTTTAATACAGTAGTTCTCAACCTGGGTTTGATCCCCATGGGGATGACATTATTTCAGGGGGGCACCAGATTATATGTGATACATATTTTCTATGTACCGTAGTTTAAATGGAAAACGTGCATTGTGGCATTGACTGCAAACATCAACGGTTGCTGGGGTTCGTGACCAAAAGGTTGAGTACTACCTCTTGTTTTAATGTGACCAATCCATGAACTTTACCATGAAGTTTTTTTAAGGTTCAAAGACAGCACAGCAGTGAATGAGAAATGGTGAGGTGATAATGGGGTATTTCAGCATGTTTGGGCCTTTTTTTTTATAGCTTGGTGCAGGGCAAGCACAACATTTTCATTTCATTCACTTCTAAAAGCACACTTCAGTAACACTTGACGATGCCTTTAGAATATATTTTGTCAAACAAGCCAGTAACAGATGTCACCTTATAAATGTACCATTGTTCTGACAGGTATACATACCACAAGTGCAATGTGCTCTTTATGGCGTGTTCGGTAAAGTAAAAAAGAAAAAAAGCAGTGTTACTGTAAAAAAAAAAAAAAGCTTGTCTGTGCATATAAAATGCCATATCCCATTTGACTTCACCAGATTATCTCACACAAGTGTCATTGAAATTAAATGTTTTATTTTTTTTGCTGTGTTGTCTGAATCAAACAATATAATTTGTGTATTAAACAAATTTATTTTGCATTTCATGTGTCCTTTCGCATTTGTGTCAGTCAAATACAATTTGAAAACTAAGAAAGTGAAATAATCCACTAACAGATAATGCTAGATAAAAAAAGTCTCAAAGGTGTCACAGGCCAAATGGCTTTTGGTGGCATGTTCGAGGCAAGTTATTCACACAAATAAGAGTGTTTGGTTTCTAAACTTTAATTACCAAATGTTTTCAGTAAAACATTATTATATTGTGTGCAACAATACAGATGGAATGTACAGTACAAATAAAAAAAAAAAAAGCATTGTTGACATGTATGGGGTTAAATTAGATAAAACATTATAAAAAACCCAAATTTGTCTCAAGAATATTCAGCATTTTTATCGATAATGGCGTGAAGGAGGGCTGTACTGTGGCTGGTATCTCCTCGGAGGCGGATCACGGCGAGGCACATCATATGGAGGTGGAGAGTGGTAGCGAGGAGGGGGGGAACCTCGCCTATAATGAGGGGAATAGCGCTCCCTCTCTCTGGATCTGGAGCGAGACCTTGATCTGCTCCAGCTGGGCGTCATTCTGTCCTCATAAACACGAATAAAAGAAGTCTCACCCTGAAAATTTGGAAAGTTTGAAACATTTAAAAAAAATTAAAATTTCAAACAAGGGAATGCTGCTGATCATACTTGATGTGAGCGGAATTCAGTGCGATCAAGTCTGCGCACAGCAAACTCCATGTCCTCTCTGCGGACAAACTCCACTACACCGTCTCCATTGCCCTCCACGTCTGTGTAGCAAATATCTCCGGCCTCGCGCATGTGGTCCTTCAGGTCCTGCCAGCTCCCGCTTGGTGGTAAACCTGAAAACAATAACAGCAATCTTATTACTTTAACTGGAAGTCTATAGAAAAAGTTATTCCATTCAATATCTTAAGCTATAAAAACAGAGTAGCCCAGTATGATGTTATTGGTTGGGAATTAAGAGTAAAAATACTTGTGATTGTTTAGCTAATATGGCCACATTGACTTATATTTACTTTTTTAAAAGACTGCAGTCATCTAGTATTTTGTTCACAGTTTGTTTTACTTCTACTCAAGTAATAATGTTTTGAAGTAAAAGTACTCTTACTAGAATTAAATATTTAGTTACTCTATCCACCGTGAGCAAATCTATAAAGCTTCATGTTGAAAAATTAGTCTAAGTAAAACATTTTATTTTCTTGTATTATTTGTTTTCTCTAATTTCTGAGTGTGTACTTTGGAAATATCATATTTCCAGGACCTTAAAGTTTGTCAGATTCCAAATACATCATAAAATGATGCAACGTTAATATAATTAGTTGTAGTAGTATTCAAACAGTCACAGTACTAAAAGTAGCATCTTCACAAAGCACTTTTGTAATTATTCGTCAGTAACTTTTACGTCGACTTTGGAAATAACTTATCTTTTACTCGAGTAAAAATTTTGGCCATTCTAACCACCACTGAGTGGAACTGCCAATTTGGATCTAAGGTGAGTCCAAAATGAGTGTTTTAAATGATTGAAGCTGTGTCACTACTTTGGGTTGTCATTTTACAATAGAAAGCCACATAAACAAATCTTGGAAGCTAAGCAGGGAAGGGCCTGGTCGTTACTTCGATGGGAGACCGTTTGGGAAACACCAGGAAGCCTAGCAAATGTAGCGAGTGAGTTAGTGGTCGGAGGGGCCGATGGCGCAGACTGGTTGCCTCGCTTCCGTCAGTCTACCCCAGGGCAGCTGTGGCTACAATAGTAGCTTACTACCACCAAGTATGGAGTGAATGAATAGTGCAATGTAAAGCGTCTTTGAGTGTCCAAAAAAGCGCTATATAAAACCAATGCATTATTATTATTATTAAATATTGAATGTGACACAGTACAGCAGCCATTCCCAAAGTCTTGAGCGTCACAGCCTCCTTATCATTCCGAAGATCCCATGGGGGCCCCCAAAAAGTAGTAACTGTGAGCTAAATTAGAGTCGGAAAACCCTAAATCCTTGAACCCCACTTTAGGAACCACAGAACTACAGCAATTACTATACATCTGGGAAAAGAACAAGATAAGACAGAACACACAAAAAACTTACAAAGCCCATTACTAGGGCTTGAGCACTCCATCCTTCACAAGTGTGAGAAAAGTAAAGCTATCCACAACTAATTTGTCCTCTGGTGTAGACATATGCCTGACTCTTGGAGTCATTTTCTAGCATCCAGGTCATAGCGTTGGGCTAAACAAGTCAAGGCATCAACATGTGTATCAAGCTTAGAAAGCACTGCATGCGTCATTTTCACACTGTCATTTTGTATCACATTGTATCAGCCACAGCGAGTAGCAGCAAGGCATCAGTTCAACGGGAGTAACATCAGGCATCAGACGCTTTCTGCTGTTTTATGCTTCCATCTAATCGGCACCATAACACTGTTCAGGTATGAATTTTGTTAATAGGTCTTCAATTTTGTATTATGGATTATTTACATTTGCCAGTAAGCCTTGATGTTTGCCAAACAGGCTATTATAATTGCGTATACTGTTATGAATGCAAGTTGCTCCCCACATTAATGTCATTGTGCATTTACAGGTTTGCTAGAGACCTGGAGAGTATGCCGTCTATTTCTCCTCCAAATTTTCCTGACATCCAGATCTTGAGAAGAAAAATGGTCTGGCTCATTATGTCAACCTACCAGTGACCATCACCCGGAAGTCAGATCTTCGTGTTTTGGGTCCACCTCTTCCTCTTGTGGCGAATCCTCTTCCTCTAGAGGAGAATCCTCCTCCTCTTGACGTGTATCCTCCTCTACTTGAGGGGTATCCTCCTCCTCCTCTTGAGGGGTATCCTCCTCCTCCTCCTCCTCCTCCTCTTGAGGGGTGTCCTCCTTCTCTTGAGGGGTAGCCAGCCCCTCGTGCTCCTCCTCGTGGGTATTCAACACGTAGTTGGACATCTCCAAATCCAAATCCATTCCTTCCACATACTGCATCATGTGCATCCCTATAACAGAAACAATCCCTTACCACAGTAGATATCCCTTTTTGTTCCGTCCCTGATGAGACTTTAGGCATCCAAAAATTGGAGAATGTTTTGTTTTTTCCCCACTTGCTATTCCAAAGCATCATCCCTGAAACTCACCGTGGGTCTTCATATTGAATGAAAGCAAAAGGGGAAGAACCTTCATAATTCTTCAATTCAATGACACTGATTTTCCCATATTTAATGAAGAGATCCTCCAGATCCCTCCTCTGGACGTCCATGGGAAGATTCCCAACATAAATCCGCCCGTCAGACATGGCTGGTAAAGTATTGGCACTGCTGACACAGAGACGGTGAAGGCAGAGTTAAGTTACTTCAGGTCGCTCAACTACAAGTATTTCAAAAACAAAACAAAAACTATAACAAATGGTTTGCCTCGTCTTCAACCCTTCAAACATAACGTTATCTGTGAGGATTATTTTATATTTCCTTTGGCATAAATATCTTTGAGCATCGCAACGCTAACATTCTATATTGAAATTAATTTAACAAAAACTACATTAGTTAGCATGCTAGGATATATATTCTTTAGTGCGCGTACATTATCTGAGGCAATGTTAAAAGGCGTTGTAGTTTCTAAAGGACCGTACCTTCTAGTTTACGATATTGTTCAGTGTAAGGCTAGCGCGTAAAGTTAGCATCTATGGTTAGCAGCTTAGCATCCTTTGACACTTGACTTCTTCATATCCTTTGAAGCGGTAAAGGTATCACTTTGTCGCCTCCAGCTGGCAGGATATTACATTGCAACAACAGTCACGGACACTAAAAATCATTATGTATGTATGTATGTATGTATTATTATTATTATTATTATTATTATTATTATTAACGTATTATTCTCGAGTAGAGTATTAAATTATATTCCAATATATACACAATGTTGTAAAATATCTTAGAATCCATTTCACTGGTTCAAGTGATGGTCAATGGAGGTGAGAGAATTCGTTAATACCATGGATGTATTATAATAACGGTTAATACACGACTACATAGGGCAACGCATCTCGTCTGCACTTCTGGCGCAGCAGGTTCCAGTGTTAAAATAGACAGCGAAGCATGGGTCTCTTACGCTTTTAGGCAAAAAAAATCCAAGCATTGTCGCGGTTCATGTTGTTGTTCACATTATAGACAGAAGGATCACGATAAGCAGAAGGATAATGTGGAACAGATTTTTATATATTGTGCCTATTTAACTAATTTCCATAAACCCATTGTAAGCAACAAAACAATCTTATTAAAGGCTTATTAAAGGCTTTTCATTACAATAATTATTGCAAACAATGGAAACTAGTAACAAAATCCATGTAAGAGTACATTTGTTTGAATGTCTTTATTATTATTATTTTTTTTTTTTACAAATATGTTATAATTTGTTTGCCTATTACAGGGGTGGCCAACTAGTCAGAGACCAAGAGCCGAACATTTCGACCTTGATCCTGTGAAGAGCCACAAAGGCACCGACCATTCGCAATATCCAGGGGCGGTAGTTTATTGTGATTAAATATAATGTGGCTGTTATATTTAATTACAATAAACTATAACTTTATGCCTGGCCTTTTTCTTTTCAATAATTGTATTAGATTTAATGGTTTTACTCCTCACCAAGATTGAAATAAATGTATATTAAATAAACTGACATTTTGTGCTGTTGTGCTCTGACTGGGACAGAATTAGATTTTTTGATTTTTAATGCTGGAGTGTATGTGGGGCCCTGCCCACCGAGCCCCTGCTCTGGTTCGCCCCTGGCCTGTGCGCTCAGTGCCTGCAGCTTGGTCCTGACTGAACTGTGCAGAGAACGCACTCTAGGCTGCACAAAGTTCATAAACCTTATCAGGAGCCTCTGGAAGACGTCTGAAATTCTGTTTTATGTTGCATTTGTTACAGTTGCAGCACATGTGAAAGAAAAGTCAATGACTTTGTAGACCCTAAACTATCACGTCCAAGGTTTCCAGCCTGAGCTCCATCTCCATCTCACCAACACCTGTAACAGAATCAAGGAGAACAACCGGGGAAGTTACCCTACTCTCCCTCACCCCCATGTCTAACTTTGTTATTTCCAATTCGCTCACCTGGTAATTTTGGGGTTTGTCTCCTATTTTTTCATTAATTTCTGCGTCTATGGCCTTTTTAAATTCATTTAAATTCAAAACATTTATTGTCAATTCTCATAAGAATCGAAAAATGCTGGCATTGACTGGAACTGAAAGGGTGGGAGAGCTGATTTGGAGGTGGTATCACGTTAAAGCCACGCCTGGCTATGGAGGTGAAGGTGGAATGTCACTACACGTAGGATCACCCACCACACAAGCTGAAAGTTAGTTAGTTTAGATTTAAGGGCTAATATAGACGGCTTAGTTTTAGAACTTATTATTATACTTACTCTTAGCGAGTAACAGGGGGACTGTAAGGATTGTAACGCAATCTGAACAAGCTCCTGACTCATGCTTTGATTACACGCTACAGAACAAGAAGACCATGTCGGTGAGATTAGCTGATAAACAACGTTCAACACCATATCATTCTGAACATAATGTTCAGTACAGATAAAGTACAAACACATAGGCACAACTGACTCACAGGTAGGCAGTCACCCTCTCTGCGTAGAGAAGATAAAAGACAACTGTCGACGGAGGTCTGGACTTCACTTCTTCTCTTTCTCTGAAGTCACCAGCTGGTTCTTTGTAACTAGGAACAACGGCAATAAAAGCCTTTTCATTGAGACAACTTCTATCTCCAGTGTATGCTTTGGCCATATCCAAATAACTGTTCTCGCGTGATACAAAAGAACCAAGTCCTTACAGTAGGCTAATCAGAAACTTGAAAAGCACAGTTGATCCCAGTGCCACAATCTGCCTGACTGTTGTTTAACCTACATCTCGCTTTGAGTGAGGCTGCTGCACCTTTTACACGCCGCCTCGAAAAGGAGGGAGATACGGACTCTATAGAGATACAGATTCATGTGTGTAGAGATGGGAAACAGGGTCTGTAGGACTATGGTTGGATTTTGGTCAAGATTCTTAAAGACGGTTACAGTTTATGGGAAATATGCGCTAATTATTTTTGCAAAGAGCTGCATTGTATTAAACATATCCAATCATGCAAAGAGCCGCACTCTGATTGGCCGCATGCTGCTCGAGAGCCGCGTGTTCGCCACCCCTGGCCTGTTTCTTTGCCATCATTAGAGGATGTAACCTGAAAATGAAAATGACTCGCAAATTGTTGTTTGCAGTGTTTACATCAGTTAATATTCATCAATAGATACAACATATTGGACTAGTTTCCATCCAGTATGATTGTCACAACATTTATTAACCGCACGGACTTTTCCTTTTCTTACACAGAAACCTTGTAATTTTATGGACCGTCCTCTCTAGCGTTGTTTAAGCTTCTTTTCATTGACAGGCCAGAACCGGCACCTGCTTTTGCCGCAAAGCATTACGGGGATTCAAAAGTGCCCTATGAGAGAAATGGGGAAATGCCATAGCCATATCATTATCGTTTTCACAGCAGACACGTCCCTCCCTCCCGAGCCGACGATCTAGCAACTCTGGTGACGTAAGATGGCCCCCTCCCTCCCGCGGGTTAAAATGACTTCCACCATTGCGCACTTTATGTCAAACACTTCAGGGACGTAAGGCAGCGCACATACACCGTGGTGGCACCATCATGTCATATACAAAGTTCTTAGCAGCTTTACTTAAGGGAAATGTCAAGAAAGTACGCATTGCTCCTGGTAAGTATAGGTCAACGGTGGCATCCACCAAGCCAAAGGAGGAGAAGGAGCAGCGGATAGATGGATGCCCCGTGATCGAGGCTGAGCCAGTGGAGCTTATTTCTCAAACTAAAACTTTACGTAAACTAGAAACTCGTAAGGTTCAGATAGACTTTGACAACACAGAGGAAGCCTACAAAAGCAAAAGCAATTTGGAGCTGCTCCGGAGTTTGTTGGTCTTCAAGCTCTGTACTTTTGACTTTCTTGTTGAGAGGAATAAAGAGGTGAGTCCATTTTAATAGCGGTTCTCAAACTTTTTTTGGTTGGTTTATTTAGACATGATTTAGTCAGACTGAGATCGTCTTCAGACCCGGTTTTGTCCTGATATGATCTTGATTTAGACCTGGTTGTACTGAAAGTCCTGCTTGATGTCAAAAGTTTGAGAACCACTGATTTTGAATTACCCCAGATGGATGTCCTGATTGCTTCCATAAATTGAAGTTTATGGTTTTATTTCCTTGTTTTTCCAGTTGATAGACCTGAGTAGGAAGCTACTTGGCCAGAGGCTGTTTGGGACGATGATGAAAATGACTTTTTATGGGCAATTTGTGGCTGGAGAAGATTCCAACTCCATCAAGCCATTGGTTCATAAAAATGAAGCGTTTGGTGTGGGATCTGTTTTGGACTACAGTGTGGAAGAGGATCTGACTCAAGAAGAGGCAGAGAAGAAGGAAATGGAGTAAGTAAAATGATCACTAAAATTATTGCCGTTGTCTGCGATATTGTAAGGCACTTCCAAAACCTCGAGGTTGTTTATAGTATCAAGATGTTACGACTGTGGTGTATCAGTCGAATTTTAAACAAACCCCCACTGACTAAAATATGTAAACAAAAATTATGCTCGTTTTTTTGTAAATAATCCATAAACTCTGTGTCACAGATATGAGGTCAACATGTTCAAATCAAATATTGTTTTTACTGATAACAATTGTAATGTTGATTAATTCACAATTACAAAAACTATTTTCATGATGTAACAGTGGTTTATGCTTACATTTATTGTTTTGAAAGAAGCCCCACACTTAAGCACTTCTGCTAGTGCAGCCTCCAGTAGTTCAAGCTCAGACACTGAATTATGGATATTCTTAGCTTTCAAATGAGTGGCATGTTCACATACAGTCAAACTTGTGCTAGTGTCCTCATACATGTGTAGCCTGGCTAACGCCAGACTAAAATCACAAGTGATATTTAGTCTGGGGACCACCAATTCATTTTCTCGTAGGAGAGGTGTGGTTCACGATTGTTCAGTCGTTTATTGGGCGCTACGAATGTCTCTCATGCGTCTGCACGTAGCCATAGCCAATCGTATCATGGTATCAGATGACGTATGACGTACCTGCTGTAAACTTTTGAGCTAAACTATTTAGAACACGTTCTGTCATGTTGGATCCGTAAATATTTTTTTATTTTTTGTATCCCTAAACAAACTACAAGCTTCCATATGTCAAATAGCGCGTCATCGTCTTACCGTCCCTCCTCGTTCTGTGATTGGTGCCCAAATCCATGGAAAATGTCGGCCATGGTCCCCAGGCTGTTGTGAAGTTCGAAAAGATTCGAGCGCACACGGCAGTCTGGCGTTAGCCAGGCTAATACATGTGGAAACATCTTCAGTTTATACTCCATCAAGATGCTCTCAAGCGCCATCACTTTAGCCTTATGTGTTTACAGTTGTGAAAAAACACAGTTTTCATATGTTTTTCACAGCCAAACGATTAATCGATTAATTGTATAAATGACTGCTAAATGAATAGATTACAAAATCTACTGTATCATTACACAAATGCACAAGAACATTTTATCCAGTTATGTCACAGCTATGCAATACTACTCCATGGGCTGTTTCCCAAAGCCTAGAACGTTGCCTTAGAAAGTGGTCTCTATAAGCAGAAACTGCAATCCAAACCACATGTGTTTTCCACACCAAGAGGTTTCAAGAGCCTGCCTATTGGAGCATGAGGACAGACCCCTCTTGTCTGATTGGCCGAAGGTTGGGGGAAGTACAACACTGCGTCACAGAAAGTCATTTCCTATTTTCAGCATTATGTAATGCTGAAAATAGGAACATTTATAAACAAGCTTCCCACTGATTCACATAATATTGTCATTAGTCTTCTTTTGCTTCTTTTTTGCTCAAATTAAGATCTTGATGTACAAAGTTAGACAATATTATAAGTTTCACTTCTGCCAAAATCCTTGTTTGCAAATTATAAGATGATGTCATGTTGACGTTAGTTTGTCCACCTGAACTGTGTGGAGTTTGCATGTTCTCCCCGTGTCTGCGGGGGTTTCAGCCGGGTACACCAAAAACATGTACAATAGGCCTGGATGAATTTGAGTGTGGGACAACGGATGACAATTGGCCCATGGCTACAATCCGGTGTGCTGTAGCCATGCACTGCCCCCATCAAATAAACCAATACAAATAATATGATTATTTGGTGCTGTCATTGATTGATTATGACATTTACAGCACAGCCCACTAAAAGGTACATTATGCAACTTTTTATGCGATAACAAAAAATGCCGAAATTTGTGTGTATTTGACCTTATACCCAGCGGCTGCATGGGTGGTTTTCATGGTGCCTTTACTTTAGGGATGTCACGGTATGAAAATTTTACCTCACGGTTATTGTGACCAAAGTTATCACGGATTTCGGTATTATCGTGGTATTTTTATTAATGTGTGTTAATATGTTCAGAAAGCATTGATAGTCCTACACAAACTGAAATAGTTAAAAAAAAGTGTAGCAGTGTTATTATATTTAAAAAATACAGACAAAGCCATATCAGAAATACAACTTTTCACATCAAAGTAAAGGAACTATAACTATGAATTGTTGATCGTTTCGAGGTTATTACATGTACTATTTATAGCGCCAGAAACGTGTTAGAATATTTTTAACTAGATAAACCCTCTATATCAGGAATATTGTTCTCAGTTTGTGTCCTTCCAGTTTGCTTTCGCTCTGCAGATTTGGGAAAATGCCATCAGACAGTAATCATTGTTTAATTCATAATAATGCGGCGAGAGTGAATCTATTGCATTGGCGACCAACTTTAATCTGCCCTCCAGGAGCCCTGTAACGCATTGTGCCATTTCAATACAGAGGTATCCACGACGCAGCTTATATGCTGGCGGTGGCACTATATGGGGCGACTCGTTACATTCGTTTAGTTTAGTTTAGTTTAGTTTATTTATTTGTTTGAGCAGTTAACCTGCTCAAAGGGAGTGGGCTGAAGCCAAAGGCTTATAAGCGCCCACCCAAAATAAAAATAATAACATTACATTTAACATTTACAAGGTAACAAATCATAAACAAAGGAACATAGGGCAAAGTAACAATAAATGATTACATTCTCCCTCAACCTAAAGTCCCCACATTATGCATGTCAGCTAAAACGCTAACGTTAACTTACTTGCATTGGCTATAGAGTTGTGGTGACGGTCACACAGGTGAGTCATGAGGTTCGAAGTATCGCTGCCTTTAGAGACACTTTTTTCCTGCACGTTCCACAAACAGGATAACTGTTTCTATCAACTGTCCTTGGGCTTTCTTAAAATACCCAAAATGGTCCTGTTTGAAGGCTGATAGACGTCCTGAGCGCTGTCGTCTCAGACATGATTCCAGCTTCGAGAAAGTTTTGTTTTGGTTGTAAGCTACGGAGTGCGCCTGCGCAGCAACTTTAGCAGATGAGGCGGCGGCCGGTAAGGCTTACTTTGCCTACACCGCGGGCGCGGAAATCCACAGAGATAATATTTTTTTCAAAACAACACGGTAATTATTACCGTCAACATTTTTACCGGGGTTTACCGCTACACCTGTAACCGTGACATCCCTACTTTACTCTCGATCACGGTGGTTTCTACAACGCTCCAGGATCAATTGTTTGGAAGGTTTTCACTGCTGACAGAGCCTCTCATCAGAAAACCTACAAAACATTTGTCCTGGAGCGTCCTACAGACCACTGTGATGGAAAGTAAAGGCGCCATGCTGACCACTCATACAGCTGCTGGGTCACTACAAGGTCAAATACGGACAACATTTTTTTCTCCACACAAAAAGTTGCATAATGCACCTTTAAATGGATATTGAAGTTTTTATCTTTTTATTTGATTGTTCTGTTTTTGTTTCTGTGGTGTTTTATTGTTAAAACTATTCTCTTTTTATCTTTATTTTATAGCTCATGTGTTTCTGAAGCAGAAAAAGAAAGTCCAGGTTTGTAATCCACAATTTACCTGCATTACCTTAGCTGTGGTATTGCTTAGAATAGTTGTCAACCTTATGTCTTTAGCAAGCATTTTTATTTGCTGATAGTTAGTGAATATATGTAGTTTAGGTACGCGGAGCTGCTGTGTGAAGAAATGAGGACTGAGGCCATGTGCTTATGTATCGGCTGGTACTGGTTGTATCAGGATTAGGTGAGGCTGAAAATGTCCAGTACACGAAGTCTGTGGACTTTGTGTACTTGACGAAGTCAACTTGAGTGATCTGTAGGCCACGTTATGTCTAATACTAAATGATGGAGTTCATGTATGTCAAAGTGGAATTTCACATTCTTTTTAAAAATCATTAATGTAGCTTCAGATTACCACAACAAGCCCTTACACCTTATGAGCGGGGGGTCGATTACATGATAACCATAGTTCCTCAACGTTGTCTTTCTCCATTCCTCCATTCAAAAAACATGTGGGGTAGATATTAATATTGACTAATCATGAAGATGTCTGGGATGTGCGGAGTACAGTTGTTCCATTATGTATACTATGATTGTATGCCATTCATGTGATGTGTTCGTCTTAGATTATGGACTTCGGGAGAAAAAATACAAAGCCCATCGACAGTTTGGGGACAGACGTGGAGGAGTGATTAGCGCTCGCACTTACTTCTATGCAGACGAGGCCAAGTGTGACAAACAAATGGAGACATTCATAACTGCATCAGGGCATCAGGTAAGCTTTTCAACAGTAATGTATGTGTCCACTATAACAATAAAACAACAGGGCTTAAAGCATGCCATTTGGTTTAATTTAGGAGGAGCTTCTGCTGATGGGTTTTCAGCTATCAAAATGACAGCACTTGGACGGCCACATTTCCTTGTTGGTTAAAGATTTGTAATTTCTTTACAGTTCTTTAAAATTAAACATTAGCTCATGGTTCAGTGTTGTAACTGAATCTCTTTCTTGGAACAGCTCCAGTTTTCTGAAGTCCTGGTTAAATGGAGACGTTTTTTTAACGTCCTCGCTGCACAACAGGGTAAATCTGAGATGATGGTTTTGGATCAAAAACTAGAACTGGAACAGCTCAAGGTATTTGTATTTTAATTATTTGAATTGGATAAAATAATAGCGTAATAGTGTATGAAACAAGTACGTTTTTCTTTTGTTTTTGTTTTTACAGGAGAGCTTAGCTGAGATGGGTGTTGGAGACAAAAATCAGATTGAGAATTGGTTTACTGGAGAAAGACTTGGCTTGTCAGGGTAAAACCATGATGACTCAGTAATGCAACAAAAATCATAACAAAAATGATTTTTTTTATGATGCTCTGCATTTTTGTAGAACAATTGATCTTCTGGATTGGAACAGTTTGATTAACGACACAACAAAAATCTCCAACCTTCTTATGGTGCCAAACCTTAAGGTTAGTCACCCTTACTATTCTTTTTAATATCAAAATCAGAATAAGAGTAGTGAAAGAGTTAAAAAATAATTAAGAACATAAAATTACTTCAAATAGTACACAACCAAGTGCACCAAGTACTCCTAATGAAATGAGTATAAGTTAACTAAAGTGATCTGTTGTAAATTGGCAGGTGTTCTTATTTATTTGTGAGTCCAACGGCAGAGGGAAAAAAGTTGTTCTGTGGTTCTGATCTGTTTGTTGCCTCCTTCCTGAGGGGAATGAAAAAAACTGTTCATGTTCAGAGGGTCAGCTGCAATCTGACCTGCGCACCATGATCACTAGAGAAGTTGAGGGCCTGGAGAGATGAAAGGCTGCAACTGATTTCTTTTTCAGCAGGGCGCATAATGTGCAGCAATCTGTTTTCATTCTATTTGTAATAACGTTAATATGGAATAGTTAAAAATTATTATTGTCTGATTTACAATTTGTAATCTCAAAAAGTCATTCTTTCAACGTAAACGGGTAGAGGCTACATAATCATTATCTATGATTTATGTAACAAATCTCTTTGTGTGCACAGACAGGTCATCTTGAGCCTTTATTGAAAAGGTTTACTGCTGAAGAGGAGCAGCAGATGAAAAGGATGCTGCAGAGAGTGGATGTTTTGGCCAAGGTGACTGTCTTTAAGATATCATGGTTCATTTGTGGGGAGTAAAGCAACAATCTAACTAGGGATGTCCCGATCCGATCACGTGTTCGGAAATCGGGCCCGATCACGTGGTTACAGACTCAATTGGAATTGGACATTACCTCCCGATCAGGACTCGGATATATACACTGAAAGACGAGGGGAAACTTCTGTCTCTATTAATAACCTAAACCACTGCCTCCTCTCTTCACTCACACATCCCCGCGCTACATTCAGTAGGTGAAGTGAGGAAGAAGCGCTTGTTTTCACTCCTCTGGTTGTGTTAAGCCTTTAGTAAAACACACTCACTCTGTACACGCCCACAGTAGATGACGTGCGCTCATGCCACAGTGAACGGCGCACGTGCACAGCTCAGTGGACGGTGCACTGCGAGCGCGGACCTCAACCCCATCCCGGTTTTCAGGCTGGCTCCGGGAAATGTTGTCACCCTATCTTCATATAAAGAGACTGTAATCAAGTTAAAATGGCATTTAACTTTTGGCCAAATACTGTATATTGTGTTATTTAACTGTTTGGCCAAATTACTGCTGTGATTTTTTCTGTACTCCAAGACAGTTTTGTACATTGCAGTGTACAAAAATGTATTGCCCAAGTTTTGTTTTCATTGCCAATTAACAAACACATTTAGTAACGAATGGATTTTAGATCACCCTCTGTGTAACATTATATTACACTGTAAAGACTAATAGTCTTGCTTACTTGAGAAAAACAGACTAAGTAGAGTTACTCTCTATATCCATGAATGAAAACAAGTTGAATATAATATAGTTTTTCTTAATTTAAAAAAATATATACTGGGTATCGGATCAGGACTCGGTATCGGGCAATTCTCAAAATCAAATGACTCGGACTCGGGGGCAAAAAAAGCTGATCGGGACATCCCTAAATCTAACCCAAACTGCACCAGAATCTAATGTAACAAAATGTGCATGTCTTGAAGCATGCTGTGGAAAACGGTGTTCGGCTTATGGTGGATGCAGAGCAGACATATTTTCAGCCAGCGATCAGTCGCCTGACTCTGGAGATGCAGAGGAAGTTCAATAGAGAGAAGCCAATCATATTCAACACTTACCAGTGTTACCTAAAGGTTAAATTACAAATATGAATAAGTATAACATACCCACAACTGTAACCTAATCACCTGTCTTTTTTATTTATATAAAAAGGAAGCCTATGAAAACGTCACCATGGATGTTGAACTGTCACGCAGAGAAGGTTGGTACTTTGGGGCCAAGCTTGTTCGTGGAGCTTATATGTATCAAGAGAGAGCCAGAGCCCAGGAGATTGGATATGAAGACCCTATAAACCCAGACTATGAGGCTACAAACAGAATGTACCACAGGTAGGTTTTAATTTTGCATCAATATTTCATGGAATTAAGCTGATCTTGGGAGCCATTTTTCAATTCAGATCTGTCTTTTATTTTTGAAGGTGTTTGGAATATTTGCTTGAGGAAATAGAGCACAGCAGAACAGCTAATGTCATGGTTGCAACGCACAATGAGGACACTGTTAAATTCACTTTAGAAAAGTAAGTCTTCGTAGTATACATAAGATTTACACAAGATACTGTAGTTGTTAGTGCAGTTTTTGTTGCGAGTTTAGATTTAAGTGCAACAACATACGTGCACCATTCGTACCATTTTGTAAGCATTCCTGCTCATCTTTTTAGCTGTTGGGGCCTTGACAGAATCCCAAGTGTTCTTTATGTAATACCTAACATTCTGTCTGTTTCACAGAATGAACGACATGGGGCTTTCACCCAATGAGAATAAAGTTTACTTTGGACAGCTGCTTGGCATGTGTGATCAGATCAGCTTCCCACTAGGTATGTGGTACTCAGCGTGGTTACTAAAAGTAAGCATGGGGTTATGGACTCGAAGTGTCTTGCATCATAATCATGTGACATTTTAGCCTCAATGAGGCCAACTGACGTTGGATCACAAATGCGTCAGCTTTTAAGTACGGGGAGTGCATGGACCTTGGCACTTGAACAAACCTTTTATGTTGTTAGAAACAAGTCAAAGTTATTGGATGGCTTGTGACAGTATGATGTCAGCAGACCATGTGCATTGAAACCATTCATCCTGGGGGAGTGTGTCCCTTCCACTTTTGAAAAAGAGCAGTGGACACACACTTAAGCCAAATTCACACATGTGCCTTAGCTGGATAATGTGATGGTTTTTACTCATAATCCTGACATCAGGAGAATGTGTACATTTGGCTTTATTGTCCACTCTATACGTTCTTGTTTATTTTATCTATTTACACAATTAGAAAAGCATAATTAAACAAAAACTCCCTCTATTTAATTCAGCTGACAAGTTAGCTCCTCCTCTGAATGCAGGCTGTGCTGTAGACAGCATACAGAGGAAGAAGCAGAGAGGCAGAACCAACTATTAACAAATGTATTGATTTTAATTTAGTGGTTATATTACCACTAGTCTAGTCAATTTTCAGCAGCCCACTGTATTTTCTGATTGTTTTACTCATGTTATGTGGCCAAAATAGACTTTAAATTTTTGTTGGTAAAAAGGAGAACGGACCAGGGGGAAAAGCACAGCAAAGAGTGAGTGACTCACATGAGGCGAGAGAAAAAGAGAGACCTGAATTCACTTTGTAATTAAAGAATACAAAAGAAATCTAAACACTGCTGAATATGAATGTGTTATAGGGAATATACAGTAAGCCTAAATATAGCTTTATAGGAAATTATGTAAAAATGAAATGTAAAATAACGTCAAACATTAATTCTTTGTGCAAAGAATGTTTTATTTTACTGCTAAAAT
Source organism: Neogobius melanostomus (assembly GCA_007210695.1). Taxonomy (NCBI): domain Eukaryota; kingdom Metazoa; phylum Chordata; class Actinopteri; order Gobiiformes; family Gobiidae; genus Neogobius; species Neogobius melanostomus. The sequence goes on along the minus strand of VHKM01000221.1, from coordinate 939,157 downwards.
TGCATTAAAATGCAACATCTAGTAATGACTGCAGGCAATACTGGTTTAAAATATTACTACTGGTTTAAAATATTACTACTGGTTTAAAATATTACTACTTTAAACTAGTATTGGAAATAAATGTATTTTTCCTTTTTGTTTGCATGTTTTGTAGACAAGCTTTAGGGGCCTCCTCGTAGGGCCTCTTAGGCACCCCAGTGGGCCCCGGACCCCACTTTGCGAACCAGATTAAACTTTTTGTCAGTTTTTGTCTTGGATAAACCAGTAATACAGATATATTACACAGTAAACCAGGTCAACACAACAGCATTTTGAAAGTTATTATAGTTCCCACTATAGATAACTTACTGTAGCTGCCCACCCCCTCTATATTTAACTACAGTCTCTTTTGAATGTTGTGATGTCACATGAACAACCCATTGCTGGCCACGGCATTTGTTTACAAAATTAAACATAAACTGATCATAGTTTAACTTTAATTGTTCAAAGAAAATATCACTTTGACTACTTTTACTAAAGACTTGGGCACCCTATTTTATTTTGTAGGGTCCCCAATTTATCCTCTGTCTATTACAGAGTTGCCAAAATGTGTCAGTGCTATTTTCAGATGTATGAAATTATGTGAATGTAATAAATCCATAGAGAAATAACCCCATGTACACATTTGGCTTTTTATGTGAGTGATACAGGAAATCATGCACATGACATCCTTCTATAACAGCAAAATAAATAAAACGTCCCTACTTACCCTAAAAAAAAATCTTATGTCAAAGGAAATGTCGAACGCTAAAGGCTTATTGTTGATCTGAATACAGGTCAGGCTGGTTTTCCTGTGTACAAGTACGTCCCCTACGGCCCAGTCGATGAAGTAATCCCATATCTGTCTCGCCGTGCTCAAGAGAACCGTGGCTTCATGAAGGGATCCCAGAGAGAGCGCAGCCTGCTGTGGAAGGAGCTCAAGCGCAGGTTTCTCAAAGGACAAATTGTCTACACGCCTGTGTACTGAGTAATACAGGCACTGTCCTGTGGGTATTGTTGTAGTTTCCATCATTTTATTTCTGTGTTCATGACACTTTCAAATGTATATAAATGTTGTCATGATATTCTATTTATAAAGTTATTTATAAAGTGCTTTTCATACTGAAAGGTATCACAAAGTGCTTTACAGACAGATTATAACATTTAAAACGATACTGCATCATTCATATATATATATACAGTATATAATATATATATATATATATATATATATATATATATAATATATATATATATATATATATATATATATATATATATATATATATATATATATATATATATATATATATATATATATATATATATATATATAAATAAATAAAATTAGGACTAGATAAATAGATGTCAGTTAAAAGCTAAGCTAAAAAGGTGGGTCTTGAGCCTGCTCTTAAATACATGAACGGTCTCGGAGCTCCTCCGGCAGGCCGTTCCAGAGGCGAGGGCCACAATATTGGAAAGACGCCTCACCGTGAGTCTTTCTGTTGACTTTAGGAATAACTAGGAGACCCCTGCCGGAGGAGCGAAGGGTTAGCGAAGGCTCATATGGTAAAAGCAGTTCTGAATGATGAGAAGGACCAAGACCCTTAAGACACTTAAAAACCATTAAAAGAACTTTAAATTCGATCCTGAAACACACAGGGAGCCAATGCAGCGACTCTAAAACTGGTGTAATGTGGTCCCGCCTCCTGGACTTTGTCAGGACACGAGCGGCTGAATTTTGTAAAAGTTGTAAACCTGAGATACTCTTTTTGGGAAGACCAGAAAGCAGGGCATTACAGTAGTCGATACGACTGGTGATAAAAGCATGCATTAGCGTCTCCGTGTCTCAGACAAACCTGCTGTGAATATGTGCCTACCAGGTGGCACATCATAAAAATGTACTTGATGAGTATTTACTTTCTAATATTTAAGTGAGTACTTAATTGCATTAAGTTGTATTATCTATGTACTTTTGATGCACTACTTGTGGAGCTTTTTGAAATATTCAATATTCGATGTGTGATTTTGTTATTTCTGGTGTTTTATTAATTGTAGTAAAAAATAAATATATAATTTTTACAACCTGCGTGTTGTGTTTTGCATTCAGTTGTGTTCACTTGTTTCCTTGTCACCTACAGACGAGATATTCAGTGCAGAGGGGACCCTTTGTATTTAGGCCTATACTGTAATGCTGCAGACCAAGGGCGTAAGTTTGGTGTCAATGTTGGTGGGGACACAAATAAGAGGAAATCTTATTTGTATAGCGCTTTTCATATGACACAAGTCACACCCAAAGGGAGGGGGTTTCATTCCATGCTGATGGTGGTAAGCTACATTTGTAGCCACAGTTTCCCCTGGAGTAGACTGACAGAAGCGAGGGTGCTCACATCTGCGCCAACGGTCCCTCCGACCACCACCAACCACTCACACATAGGCATTGGGTGAAGTGTCTTGCCCAAGGACACGACGACAGTCTGCACCTGCAGGAGCCGGGATTCGGACCACTGACCGCATTGTATTAAACATATCCAATCATGCAAAGAGCCGCGTGTTCGCCACCCCTGGTGTAAAGCTTTTGTGAAAGATCGCCAATTGAGAAGACCTGCCCCCTACGCCCCTCACATCACAGTGGGAGCAGCAGGGCTTAAAAACATTAGCGCATCGTCGCATTTACAGTAGACGCTCTGAACTCTGCCTAGCCGCTGCCCTCAAGCTACTGTCCACAAATGTAAATGCTCAGAAGGGAAACGTGAAATATTGGTGGGGACTGTCCCTGCCAGGCCAAAGTCGGTGGGGACATGTCCACCAAGTTACGCCCATGCTGCAGACACATCTTTTTACTGTTGTGCATGTAAGAAAGCCACGTAAGCTACTTTGGAACGTTTACATAAGCATCGGAACAAGTAAATACAAACACTGTCCTGTCTTTGATGTTAAGTCTTTGAGTCGTCATGAAACCTTAAACAAGCAAACAAAATACAGGCTGTTATGTGTTTTTATTCTATTGTTATTTTTTCTTTTCTTTTTAAGGTAGGTATTCTTGTTTATTTGGGGCATGTGTTGAGCATGGCTGTGGTATCACTGCTCTGTGAGTATCTGTTAAATGTTGCTGGGGACAGCCTGATCCTAATCACGCCCATCCAGCATGCAGCCTCCACACTCACAGAGCCAGTCACTCGCAGTCACTTTAAACCACGCTTTAAACCGCAGCTTTAACCCTGCGCCTCTGAATGACCTGCGCAAATGCTGGAGGCTGATCATTTCTTGTCTGGTATATTATCTGGACACTTCAGGTGAGATTTAATTTTGTTACAACAAAATTAAGAACAATTTTAAGTAAAATTAATTGATGTTCAGATAGTGTTTGATGAGCTGGTGGTCAAGTCATTAAGACTTTAACAAATGAATACCCTTGTCATAGCGGGTTAACAGTGAAGGCCGCTGAAAATAAATGTCTACATAATTTCTAACTCAAATGATGTAGCCTTTTTTTTGTTAGGTCATTTCTTGCGTTTAGTTGTTATAGGCTAATTGAGGCTACTGTCCATGTACAAACTGTTTTTATAAACCCAGATCTTACTTGATTGCTAATGGGTGTTACAAAGTGCTGTGTACTTTAAATGTGTTACAAAGTGCTGTGTATTTTAAAGGTCAGATCTAATTAATAATGAAGTATATTGTGGTCGTTACTATTATACTATTGCAGTTGTTATTGCCATTGTTATTGCTATTGCTGTTGTGTTGTTATCATCACTATTTTAACTTTAAATGTAACAGTCTAGGATTAATACTTAACAATCTGTGGATTATTCTTAGAATCAAACTCAATCAATTCAGACAGCAGTATTGCTATTGATGCTGATGGTAATATAAAGGAATTAAATTCTTAGAAGTAAAACATGCACATATCTATGTACTCCGCATTCAACATAACCCATAGTATAGGGCAGACATGTGGGGGACGGCAGCTCGAGGAAAGCCTCTTCTGGCAGCAGACTCCTAAAATGTGTCTCTTTTAATGCATAGTATAGGACACTTAACAAATGATGGTCCGGTTGCTCGGTGACTGCTCCCCTCTGGCAGCAGGTCCAGTCACAGAAAAAAAAAAAGAAAAGCCCCGAATCCCTTTTAACACACATCATTCTATTCTTGTTATCATGAGCATCAATCAGTCTGCGATTACTGTACCTTTCATGAATACATGTGGAGTATTTTATGTATCATTCAAACACTTTGATACAGAGTAATGCTATATGGGTTGTAATGGTGATGATGAATAACGGTAATGCCAACATGGTAATGAATTCCGTATGGGAGACAGAAATAATACACTGGTTGTAGCGTGTGAGATACTGTGAATGTTGACCTGGTATAATGCAGTGTTGCATTTGTTAATATGTAACCAACTCGGTTGATAGTTGTTTTGTAAGATGGTAAGAAATATGCAGTGTTGTTATTTATTGTTATTTAAGTTTATGAACAGGGGTGGGATTCAATAAGCTTGTCTTCTTCCCACTCCTTTTTGAGCTAGAATGTAATTTTTTTTTCCTTTTTTTCTTTTATTATGTATATATATTTTCTGTTTTTCTTTTCTTGGCTTCGTTTCGTGCCTTGTTGTAGCTCGAAATAAAAAACTCAAAAAAAAAAAAAAAAAGATCTTGCCCCCAAATTGTGTTGTTTAGCCCGCATAATTTCACCAAGTCAATTATTGTTTTCTGTGTGATGTCTTATTTATGAAACGCACATTTTGATCATATTGTGAACTGTTTGGCAAAACTCCAATCCTAATTAATCTAGTTTCTCCTCCTTTTATTGACCAGATTATTTTCTAAACAGTCTAATGTTTGTTTGTGAGGATTTTTTTTTCTGTTTCTTTCTGTTTTCTGTGCCATTTTGTTGTTGTGAGCCTTGTATTATCTGTACAGTATAATTCTGATCAGAGAAAAGCTACTGAGAAATTAATATTAGCTGTGTCTGAATCTCTGTCTGTAACAGACAGCAAATCAGATTTGTTAAACGTAACCTATTGTCTATTCCAGTAAATTGAGAAGGCAGACTGAGAGCCATGTTTACATGTTTAGTGTCAACATGTGTGCAGCAACTATGTCTGCCAGGAGGCTCCTGAAACAGGTCCTGTCAGTATTATCAGCCATGGTAATGTTTTTATGTTTAAGTTTGAAATAGGATTTGCTGATAACCTGCTGCTCCACAGAAACCACAAGCTGCCTATAAACATGTCACTGTTTACGAGGTGGATCTTTCACTTGAACTTCAATGATTCTTCTGTACTTTCCTAGGGAGCCTTAAGAATGTTTGGCATCAAAGGAAGAAAGTGGACTCTTGTACAAGGCTTCATATTGTGGATTTTGTTGACAAACTTCATGCTTTGGCTCTACTATTACTCAGACCTAGCTCAAGTACCAACTATGTGAGTAAAATAATTAATTTTCACATCTAAAAGGGCTCTGAAGTAAAATGAATACATATGCTAATGTATGCCTTCACTTATTTTCCTAATGATAGAGATTCTCAGGAACGGACCTGTCCTAACAGCATATCCAGGCTACGGGTTCACAATGTGACCTTACCTTTTCAAAACATTACATCAAATAAGGTCAATTGCTTGCCTAAAGTTAACCTAATGTTCATGAAGACTCACAAAACTGCCAGCAGTACCATCCTCAACATTCTCTTCCGATTTGGGCAGAAACACAAACTTAAGTTTGCTTTTCCTGATGGACGCAATGACTTCTTCTACCCATCCCCTTTCGTGTGTTCTCAGGTAAAGGACTACAAACCTGGAAATTGTTTCAATATTGTGTGTAACCACATGCGCTTTAACCACCGTGAAGTAGCGAAGCTCCTACCTCCAGATGCAGTTTACATCACTATTCTCCGTGACCCAGTGGACTTGTTTGAATCCTCCTTCCACTACTACCACAGAGCAGTGCCACTAACATGGAAGATAAAGAGTGACAATAAACTTGGTGCATTTTTAAACAATCCTGACGCCTTCTACAGCAAAGAGGCATTTAACTCATTCTATCTTAAAAATCTGCTGTTTTTTGATTTTGGTTTTAATAACAACCTTGCTGAAGATGACCCCTCGGTACATACAGCCATTGAGAGCTTGTCAAAGCGTTTTGATCTGGTCCTCCTGGCTGAATACTTTGAGGAGTCCCTCATTCTGCTGAAAGAGCTGCTTTGCTGGACAATGGAAGATGTGCTGTATTTCAAACTCAATGCCCGTAGGAGCTCATCTGTTTCTCGACTGACACCAGAACTGAGAGCTAAAGCTCAAAAGTGGAATTCTATTGATTGGAAACTGTATCAGCATTTTAATGTCACATTCTGGAAGAAGGTTGACGCATATGGCATTGATCGAATGAAAGAGGATGTGAAGGAGATGAAGAGAAGAAATGCTGAAATGCATGGCTTCTGCATTGAGGGGGGTCATGCAGTGGAAGCTCACAACATTAAGAACAGCCATTTTCTGCCATGGCAGCCAGTTGGAGAATCCTCCATCCTCGGGTACAACATAAATCGAGAAATTGACCCAAAATTCAAAACACTCTGTGAGAAAATGCTTACTCCTGAGATCCAGTACCTAGCAGACCTGGGAGTAAACCTGTGGCTTACCAGACTTTGGGGTTGGCTAAAAGATGCCTTTATGTCTACACGTTCACCTCAATGACAGAACCAGAGGTTTTATATTATGTATTAGTGGTAGACTGAAGGCTACATACAGTGGGAGGAAAAAGTAAGTACACCATGTGGAATTTCTTACATTTCTGCCTAAATTGGTCACTAAATGTGATCCGATCTTTAATAAAATCACAAGAATGAATAAACACCCAAACATTTACATTTTATCATATCTTTATTGGCCACAACATGTAAACATTCACAGGGGAGGGAGGAATAAGTAAGTACACCGCCTGAATCTCTGAACTGCAGCAGTTTTGTAAAGAGCAATGGTCCAAGATTCATCCTGATCGTTGTGAGCGTCTAATCTGCAATGACAGGAAAGCAGTTACTGCTGCAAAAGAAGGGTCAGCCAGCTATTCAATACAAGGGTGTACTCACTTGTATTTACATGCTGTTGTGAATGTCTCAGGTTTTTCTGAAATATATCTTGATAAACTATTATTAATTTTTCTATTGATGATATCACTTTGTCCAGGCCCTGAGGCAACAAAACAGCCCCACCCCATGATGCTCCCAGCACCATACTTCACAGTGGGCATAGGGTTTTGATGTTGGTGTGCTGTTCCATTTGTCCTCCACACATGACGTTGCATGTTCCTCCCAAACTATTCGACTTTGGGACCATCAGTCCACTGAATATTTTTTCAGTAGTGCTGTGGAGCATCCAAGTGCTCTTTCGCAAACCAAAGTTTAATAGTTTGGGAGGAACACACAATGTCGTGTGGTGGACAAATAGAACAGCACATCAACATCAAAACCCTATGCCCACTGTGAAGTATGGTGCAGGGAAAATGATGGTGTGGGGCTGTTTTGTTGCCTCAGGGCCTGGACAACGTGATGTCATCAATAGAAAAATTAATAATAGTTTATCAAGATATATTTCAGAAAAACCTGAGACATTCACAACAGCATGTAAATACAAGTGAGTACACCCATGTATTAAATAGCTGGCTGACCCTTCTTTTGCAGCAGTAACTGCTTTCCTGTCGTTGAAGATTAGACGCTCACAACGATCATGATGAATCTTGGACCATTGCTCTTTACAAAACTGCTGCAGTTCAGTGAGATTCAGGCGGTGTACTTACTTATTCCTCCCTCTCCTGTGAATGTTTCCATGTTGTGGCCAATAAAGATATGATAAAATGTAAATGGTTGGTATTAGTTCAAGCAGACACTGTTTATTCATTCTTGTGATTTTAATAAAGATCCGACCACATTTAGTGACCAATTTAAGCAGATATGTAAGAAATTCCACACGGTGTACTTACTTTTTCCTCTCACTGTACATGTTTCCGTACTAAAGATTACATTTTGTTTACTAGCCCACCAACTGTATGTGTTCATATATGGGTATGTCAATTGTATAGTTTATTTATTGCAACATTTCAATATCTCTTTAGTCAAGTCTTGTAGAGGCGATGCTTCAAGGAGTGTTGCAGCCTCATCATGCACTGAGAAAATACACAACAGGCTGTTTACTTGTCATGGAGTTCTTGCTTCTAAGGTGCTAAAAAATGATTTAATATAAAAACCTTTTGTATCTAATAAATGCATCGAGTAAAAACAAAGTCTGCTGAAATTTATTTTTGACCTCACTGAGATTATGAATCTTTTCCAGGGGAGCCCTGACCCCAACAGGAACCTATTGTACATATTTTTAGTGGTAGGGGAAACCATGCAAACTTCACACAGAAAGGCCCTGTCCAGGACAGGTGGTAAACTAACTCGGGACCATCTGTGAGGCATAAGCGCTAACCGCTACACCACCTATGGCAAAGAAGATATAAAATGATCTCAGTAAAAACACTAATGGTCGTAAGACATAAACATTTAATTTAACAATTTACAAATCAAAAGACAGAGATGACACCACAACACTAGTGACAGAGGTTTGCAGTCGCTGTGATGATGATGTTGTTCCTTGCATTCTTCATCTTCTGTTGAATCTCTGGAAACAGGCGGCAGTCTGGCCATAAAACACAACAGTCTATTTTCTCTGTGATCCAGGTGCGTTCCAGTGAGAATGGGCTTGTGATGACATTTTGCTTGGCCCCAGATAACCCCGGAGCAGGATATCCTACTCTTCTTTTTCCTCGTAATTGTGTTTGATGTGTTTCCAAAGTTTCTAAGAAATAAGACACATAGGTATTACAATAGTACAACATATTCGACAATAATACATAAGTACATAATAGTGGCTACATAACAAGCTAAAGGCACATCATACTATTAGCATAAGCCGCTATAGTCCCTTGACAAGGTCAGAAGAACATAGGTATAAATATGCAAAATAAGTATATTACCCCACGATTCATCTGCTCAAACACGAAATCCCCTCCATGGTCAAACAATCGCTCAAAGAAGACTGCCCCAACCATGATGGTTATGGCAAAAGTTGAGGTTCTCCTGAAGAGCAAATTGTACACGGACTTTGTCAGCGACATGTTGGTACAGAAGTGCGTGCGCAGAAGCGGAAGCGGAAGCACAAAAAGCATTTCCCCCTTCCACGCGCCCACGTATGGACTTATTTACACGTTTTAGGATTTTAGATTTTCCTTCATCAGCGATACCAAGAATGTCTTCAAAAGATGTTGATTCATAGCTTTAATGGATTGAAAAAATATTTTTAAACACACCAAATATAATTTCAAGCAAGAATAACTGCTCTCATCGGTTGTGGTTGTAAGTAAAACGGCTTGCTATTATGCTCTGATGTCATTCAAGGTGTGATTTAAACTCACACTAGTAGTATATAAAATGTTAGCACTACAGAATGCTTCTTTGTTTACATAATGTAAGCCTCTTTCATCGTAACCACTGGTCTTTGCAGTTTCTCAATTCCTCAAGAGGTGGCACTGTGGAATGTTTTATAAATCTACAGATTTGCCATAATATATATGTTTTACTTGGAAACATATCTACATTATTTTCCTGTCTTGAAATTATTGTTTTTCCTGAGGTAAAAATAAAACCTGTGTGTTTGTATGAAGTTAAATTAGCCAAAAATGCGGTTTTATTTTACAGGTAGCAAGTGAAAGCTATGGGAAAGAGGTACTACTGTGACTACTGTGACCGGTCCTTTCAGGACAATATGCACAACAGAAAGAAACATTTGAACGGAGTCCAACATCATAGAGCGAAAAAGGCCTGGTTTGATAACTTTAAAGGCAAGGCCATTTTTTTAAACAATCAAATGTATAATTGCAATATTTCAAACATATTTTTCACCCAGATTCATTTGTAATTGTTTGTTTGTAGATCCTAAAGCCATTCTCATTGACGAACAAGCAAAAAAAATGTGTAGAAAGTTTCTTCAAAAAGGTATTTATAACTCATTTGGTTGTACAATACAGTTTGTTTTAAAAACAGTGTTACTTAAAAAATAAATCTGTTTTAGGAATATGTGATTTTGGACCAAACTGTAGATTTTCTCACATGTCAGAGGAGGACTTTTTAAGTCTGAAACGGCAAGTGGAAGGTAGGTGTTTTCTGCAAAGTAGTAATGAAAGTCTGCACTGAGACTCTTAAAAAAAAAAGTGTTTTTTTTTATCTTCAGACGACATTTTACATTTGATCATGAAATAACATTTATATTTTTTTCTTCAGTTGAAAACTCTCAAAGGCACTTTGAGGACAAAATTCTGTCCGACAGAAGAATAGACGACTGGCTCTCCAAAAGAGAGAGGAGGCTAAATGCCCCTGTAGTAAAGGGTATGCTTGGTCATGTTTATTTACTTGAGGCCTTTTTGCATTACCTATTTTCTTTGTTGTCAATTTGTAAATTCGCATCTAACAATAAATCAATCAATTATTTTATAAACCCCACAGAGACCTTAAGACTGAGGTGGAAGAATACCCTGAAGAAAGTGACATACCTCCTCAGCTCCTCACCATTCCTGACCTTCCGCCGTCACTCCTGCCTTCTCCTGTGAATGGATGGAAAGTCAGTGTACACACTGAATGGGGTTGAAGGATGCCTTCCATTAATAACAACTAAATAAGGAAGTTTAACACCGTTTTAAATTCAAGAGTTCTAATTGTTTCCACTCTGACGTTCCTTTTGCCTGGTGATCGAATTTTGAGTGACATTTTCTGTGGAAATACAACCCAATATGCCAATATACAGGTGGAAGAGTTTCATGTTTTTACTAAATACATGAGTGAGTAAAAGAATCTTGATTCTTGTGCATGAATCTAGTTACATCAAAGGGCTCGAGGTGAATTTTTACTGAAGCCTTCATGCTTTTAGCATACCAGATTAAAAGAAATGTGGTAGATGCAAAGTGTTTAATACAAGAACTGCACACAAAATTGGAACAAGAACATTAGCATGGCTTGACTATGTGTATTTGTCTGATTCATATACTGATTCATACTATAACGTTGTTGGGAAGCAAATCAGAAAATTGCCATTTGAAAGTTTTATGGAAAATAGACGTTACTTTAAATAGATGTTACTTTATCTCCCTTTGATCAAAATAAATTTTGATAATGTAGATATTTATGTACATATTACGTGATACAAAATGCACTGTACAATCGCAAACCCAGTTAAGTCGCTCGAAATAAAATGAATCAATAGTTTAATGTTTCCTCTAGAAATAACCACATGCTTTGAGGAACTGTACTATGTTTATACTTTTTATTACTGATACTATATTTTATTCCAAATGCTGTATGCTCCAATCATGTCATCTATTGTCAGAAAGTTAAAAGTTTATTACCCTTTTGCAGATTTGCTTTGTTTTTGTCTATACCAGAATATACAGCGAAAACCAGATGATTATATACACCTTATAAAAAGACACATTCGCATTTCTTTCTCACTGTCTGACATTAAACCAGTACTAACATTTAATTTTTTAGGTCAATTAGAATTTTAAATAATTTCTATTTTTCAAATTCCAAAAGAATGAGAGATGGAATTTTCTACAACATCTTTAATTACTTTTTACAAAACCAAAAGTTTACATACATTTCATTATAATTTGGTAGACTTGCCTTTAAACTGTATAACTTGGGTCAAATGTTTTGGATATCCTTCACCAAGCTTTCACAATAGGTGGCTGGAATTTTGGTCCATTCCTCCAAACAGAACTGGTGTAACTGAGCCAAATGTGTAGGCCACCTTGCGTGCACATGCCTTTTCACCTCTGCCGATACATTTTCAACTGGATTGAGATCTGGACTTTTGATGAACACTTCAAAACATTGACTTTGTTATCCTTAAGCCACTTTGTAACCAGTGTGGCCATATGCTTTGGGAATTAATTGTCCATTTGGAAGACTCATCTGCGCCCAAGTTTTAACTTCCTGGCTGATGTTTTGAGATGTTGCTCCAATATTTCCATATAGTGTTCTTTCTTCATGATGTCATCTATTTTGTGAAGTGCACCAGTCCCTCCCGCAGCAAAACAACCATACAGCATGATGCTGCCACCCCCTATTTCACAGTTGGCATGGTGTTCTCAGGCTTGCAAGATTCCCCCTTTGGCCATTATGGCCAATTATTATTATAATTATTTTTTTAAGGGTTGTAAGGGCTTCTTCCTGGCAGAGTACCCTCTCAGCCCATGTCGGTACAGTAGCCTGCTTGTTTCACTCTGGATGATGACAATTTATTACCAGGTTCAGCCAGCATCTTTACCAGGTCTTTTGCATTTGTTGTTGAGTTGATATTCACATTTCAGACCACAGCACGTTCACCTCTGGGACACAGAACCCGCCTTCTTTCTGATCTGTATGATGACTGGACATGTCCATCATTGTTTTAACCAATGAACGTGGCATCTTCAAGTGTCTTGAAATTGCACCAAAGTATGAACTAGACTTGTGCTTCCAAGGACATGACATCGTGATCTGGGCTTTCCCAAACTGTTTAAAGGTATAGTTGTAGTGGGTTTACATAATTCACCCACGGAACCTAAGTTGCGTTACGGAGTTCCCGGGGGGACAGTTAAGACCGTGGGGAATTTCCTGTTATTCGTTGTTGTGTTAGGACAACATACTGCTCCGTTGTTGTTGACATTTGCTTGTTGACAAGCAAATGTCATTAAAACTAACATTACCACCGTCATTTGACACTCCGCCTCCGACTCCCGTCCTTGCACACTACATTGGTGACCCTGACGTCAGTTTTATTTATTTATTTTAAACCCCCCTCACCGCAGTCAAATTGACCGCTGCGGCGGTTCCATACGATGCGTCTTTTAAATAGCGTTTAAATTATTATTTTTTAAACGAAACGGGAAAAAAAACAGAAAACGACCGCAATATGTGGCGGGTGGTGTTGATTCTGTGGCGGTGCGCCACAGAATAGTTTCAGTGGGAAACACTGCAGTCTCTTAAAGGGGGGGTATTATGTAAAATCGACTTTTTCAAGTTTTACATCATGTTATTATGTCATTCCCTCATTAAACACATGCCTGGAGTGTTGCCTTTTCTCATTCATGTATGTTTGAGTTATCTTTAAAAACTTAGACGGCAGCCATTTTAGGTATAGCTATGCCTCAGTCCTCCTAGGAACGCCCCTACCTCCTGGAGACGCCTCTGGACCTTTGTCACCAGCAGAGTTACCAACCACTGCTCCTCAGCTCAGCAGAGCCCCCTCCCGGCATGTCGAGCTCAGATGTAAACAGTCAGTCATCGTGGACGATTAGCTTCACGTGTTGTAAACCGGAGCTACAGCAGCTCTGAGACTTTTACAAAGACACACATCAGTGTTTCTGTTACCTCAACACCCAGGATTAAAACCAGTGACAAGAAAATGTATTTCCATGACGGGATCTGCGCTGGGAATGCTTTTGGGCCTTGACGATGCCCTGATAGCATTCCCTCCGGAGAAAGCTAATATTACAAGCTAAAGCTCCGGTCATCACGCGAAAACGAGAAATATGCACAAATAAAGTCAATAAAACATCTACACAATGAACCCTTTAACAATGATCACACACTGAGACGAGATTGTTGATTTTGAAGTTTATTGCTCACATTTAATCTACAGTGGGTCGTAGCCGAGTGGTTTTCTCCCGGAGCTAACAAGCTCTTACCACTTAAAAAAAGCGGTCTTGCTTCAGGATTATGAACATGGTGGCCTAAAAGCTATTGATTATGAGTGTATGAATGGCACAATCAAAAATAATTGGTTAAAATCGTTTTTGAAAAATCCAGCAAACTTTTGGCATATATTCCCCAATAATATTTTTTCATCTTGTGGAGGATTACAGTTTCTATTAAAATGTGATTTCGAGGTTAAAAAACTTAATATCAAGCTGTCTAGTTTTCACCAGCAAGTTCTCTTTTACTGGAAGATGTTGTACAAACATAACTTCACTCCTCATACTTCGCTTTGGAACAACAGATACATTCTTCACAGGAAAAAGTCTATATATTACAAAGACTGGATGGACAAAAATATTTGGTGCATTATGGATTTGTTGGACTTAAATGGAAACCTGCTCTCATATAATGACTTCAGCATGAAGTGGAACTTTTTTGTCACACAAAACAGTTTTTCTGTCTTGTTAATGCAATTCCAAAACCATTCTTGCTGTTAGCTAGAGAGGTAGTAATTCATTCCAACTCAATATCTAGACTACCCAATTTTTCTATAGGTGAAATTCAATTTTTTGACAAAAAGTGTAATAACAGGTTAATTAGACAAGTACTAACTAGTGAGCTTTATTCAGAACAATATAGCCGAATTCAAGATCTCAAAGAATATGAGCCAATTAAGGGTAAGAAATTAAGAACAGAATATTTGAAATACCCTATTCTTCCAAAATACAAGGAAATTCATTTTAAACTTCTCAACAACATATATCCGTCAAGCGAATTTTTAAGACTAAGATTTAACTTTGATAGCAATGAATGTTCCTTCTGTAAAACTGAAGTGGAAACCACTTGCCACATTTTTTATGATTGTAAATTTGTTAAAGTTTTTTGGTCTCAGATCCAAGAGTGGTTGGAGAGAAAGAATGTATCGGTTAAATTGACATCGCATGCAGATATTTTATATGGAATGGTTTTGGAAAGCAAATTGGATAACTTGCTGGTAAACGTAATCCTCATATTGGCAAAATACTATATACATAGATCAACATTTTTCAAATCCCCACCTGCATTCATTAATGAATTTAATCTGTACTGCAAATCTTTAAAAGTTATGAAATTTAAAAAAGCAATAGAGCTTCTAAGTCAAATACAGCATTATAAATTAACTGACCCTTAAACCTGAAGATGTATATATTTATTTTATTATTATTTCTTTGAGTTGATGTTGCCAATTAATATTATTTATTTATTATATATAATATATATATGATATCATATATATGATATATATGAGGGCGACAGTGGCGCAGATGGTAGAGCGGGTCGTTCATGATCGGAAGTTGTGGGTTTGATCCGCTCCTGACGGTGCACATTGTCGTTGTGTCTTGGGCAGGCACTTCCCCACATGCCTCCAGTGTCTGCCACACTGGTGCCCCTAGGAGAGACACAGGCCCGGTTTGAACCGTGAGGCCGTCCCGTGGACCACACCTGCAGAAGGAGCATGGGGGGCTGGTGCAATGTGATTTGGGCAGCTCCGGCGGCTGCCCCACGACCGGCAACGGACAAGTGGAAGAAATGGATGGATGGATATTTATTATATTTTTACACTTAATATTGCACTGTTTTATGCAATTTTCTTCTACTCAACCGAATGTGCCTTGAAAGGCTGTGAACTGTTAAGTGCCTTACAGTTTGTAAATGTTGAATAAAAAAAAACAGCCGCTAACAGCTCCTCCCGTACCTTATAAAAGGTGCTCCCTCTCTCTTGCTCGGCCCTCCTGACCAGGGTTGCCAGGCAGTGGTGTGCCGTCAGGGCCAGCAGGGCCTTCTCTGCTAGCCCTGGCCAAATGAAGAAAAAAAGTGTAAAATGTCTTAATAGTATATTTAATTTCTGATTTATTTATATAATGTACAGTTGAGTCGCTTATATTGGTTTTATTGAGGTGTAACTTTAATTTCCTACTCAAAAAGTGCCTTAAACACCTCTGGCGAGCTGCTCCTCCTCAGGGCCTTCAGAACAGATTCTGCTGGCCCTGTGTTGTCAGGCCGAACCATAGACATATTATTAATAGACCGTCATTCCTCACTCCTCCCCGTTGACCACAATGACCACGTTCGAGGGGGAAATCATGGCGGATTTACAGGCTCTTCCTCCCCAGCTCTGACGAAGCATGTTCCTAATAAGGGCATAAGGGCGGGAGCTTCACTGTAGACTCGGCCCTTGCGTGACGTGTAGCTCACGCAGCTCCAATGCTAACAGTCAAACCCCCGTTAAGTAGGAGATTTCTAAAATGTATGCTACCATAACCAGCCAGGTGCCTCTAGTTGTGTCTAACCCAGCGTAATCACAGGAGGAATATCTAGCTCTAGACAGTTCTAAACAATTAGGCACCGGGCATTAAAGCTGTTTTTAACGTGTCTAAAGTCCAATGCATTCCAATGGGGGCCTAGCGGGTATATGGCGGTACTACAGCAATTGCGGAGCAATGGCGGCCTCCAGTGTCGTCGTCGCAAAGCAGAGCAGCCAGCACCCATTGGGCCGTACACATGATTGATAGCCAGCGTGACTGACAGAATTATCAGCCAATCAGAATTCGATGTACATTGACCACCACTTTGTCTCTGTCAACAACTGCAACTCCCACACTTCCCCTGTCACCCACGGCGTCCCCCAAGGTTCCGTGCTCGGCCCCTCCTATTTACCATCTACATGCTTCCCCTCGGTCGGATCATCCGCCACCATGGACTCAACTTTCACTGCTATGCCGACGATACCCAACTCTACATCGCCACCAAATCCATCACCCCGGTTATCCTCTCCACCATCACTGACTGCATCTCCGACATCAAAACCTGGATGGACAATAACTTTCTCAAACTCAACAGCAATAAAACTGAACTCCTCATCACCGGCCCCAAATCTCTCCTCTCCTCTGTCCAGAACTTTACCCTCCTCATCGACGGTCACAATGTCACCCCCTCCCCCTCTGTACGCAACCTCGGCATCATAATGGACTCCACCCTCTCATACCAAACACACATTAACCACATCACTAAAACATCCTTCTTCCACCTCCGCAACATTGCCCGCCTCCGCCCCTCCCTTACCCAGTCTAGAAATCCTCATCCATGCATTCATCACTTCCAGACTCGACTACTGCAATAGCCTCCTCTATGGACTTCCCACCACTCATCTCCAAAAACTGCAATACATCCAGAACTCTGCTGCCCGCCTCCTCACCCACACCCGGTCCAGAGAACACATCACCCCGGTCCTCCAACAGCTCCACTGGCTCCCCGTTCAATATCGGATTCAATACAAGCTCCTCCTCCTCACCTACAAATCCCTCCATAACCTGGCCCCGCCTTACCTCTCTGAGCTCCTGCAACAACACCAGCCCACAACACCAGCCCACCGCCACCTCCGCTCAGCCGGCACCAACCGCCTCACCCCTATCATCCGCACTAACCGCCGGACCCTGGGGGACCGAGCCTTTGCCATCGCCGCCCCACCCTTTGGAACTCACTCCCACAGCCCATTAGAAACTCTGACTCACTACCTACCTTCAAATCAGTACTCAAAACCCACCTGTTCAAACAAGCTTTTCCGTAAACCCCTTTTTTGTTTTGTTTTGTTATTCCCCATGTAAAAGCGTCTTTGAGTGTCCAAAAAAGCGCTATACAAGTTCGATGTATTATTATTATTATTATTATTATTATTGACAGTACGCCCCCCAGGGCCTGCAGTAGCTCAGTAGCTTCCCCTACGTTTTGTTCGCCTGGGAAAACCGCTAATGTAACCGCGCATGGGCAAAACGTTCCAGCCACCCCGAAGAGAACCGGATAAACAGATATTCCTCTTGGAAACGTCCGACCGAGGCAAAATGAAGTGGATTTACTGATCACGGATATTTTGCGCCCCTTCATTATGAAGAGTGTTTGCTTTTGTTTGGAGTTGGAGGCACAGCTGTAAACGCGTTATCATCGTTCAGTAACAAAGAGTGACTAGATAGCCTCCAAACAGCAGATATTTTTCAGGCAAGAGCTCCTTCGGCATGGACACAGAGCCTATGAACTCTCAAAGGTTCGTCTCCAAAGTCACTTTCCGAGTCAGACGCAGAATCAAATCATATCCTGGGTGGCCATTGTTCACAAAGTGATAAAGCGTAGCTCCTTTCCAACAGTAAATTTAAAACGCAGCGAAAATCAATCGTAGTTTCAACATGTGAAGGAGAGAATGTATGTAGCAGTGTTTAGTTGTGATGATAGCACAATACAGTGTGCTGAAGGGGGGCGTGTCGGAAAGGGTCAGGGCTTCTTATAGAGACAGAGGCCTATTTCAAGACGTTCGCTACAGCCATTTTGCGAGAGCAAATTTATTCAAGGCAGTTATTTTAATTTACTGCATTTACAGACAAACATAAGTTTGGATCATCATTGTAGTGTGCTATCGACTGGTACTATGTGACTGAAAAAGCATAATACCCCCTCTTTAACGGGTTTGCACACACGTCCAGATTTAGTACGGACAGTCACTGGCGAGGCAGCAGGTGTGTGTGGGTTGGTGATAACTTGAGTAGGAACAGAGGGTGATGTCTCTGAAGGGGAAGAGCCTGTAGATGGAAGAGGCTCCACCGCGGTACTCTCAGTAGGTGGAGGTTGGTCAGCAGAAGCAGGTTGAGGAAGATTATCCATGCGCAGATGACGGCGGTTGTGGCAAAGGATTGTTCCCTGTGGCATCTGCAGAAGGTAGGACCTTGGGGAACACTCTCCTTGGAAACAACTGCAGGTGTCACCAAGGTCTTTTTCTGATCCAGCTTGGCGATGACGGTATCCCATGGACATAGAGGAGGAAGGGATCTGGCTCCATGACGACAGTTAAGTAGAAAGTTTGCTTAGCCTTCTCTGTGGCGTCCTTTTGCATAACAGTTTTTTTGTTGGGCCACTTCAGCTGAAGATTTTTCTCCAGAGTGGGAAGAGTTGTGCGGATCTTTCTCCCCATGAGGAGTGTTATGTGTTTTTATTCTATTATTATTTTTTCTTTTCTTTTTAAGGTAGGTATTCTTGTTTATTTGGGGCATGTGTTGAGCATGGCTGTGGTATGACTGCTCTGTGAGTAACTATCTGTTAAATGTTGCTGGGGACAGTCTGATCCTAAGAGTAGTAGAAGAAGATGAAGATCTTTATTTATAAGTAAGTATTAAGTAAAAATATATTTAAATCGAAATGAATAAAAACAATATATTTTCTATTTTCTACTCCAACGAATCTGTGTGGCCTTAGAGTGGGTTGAAGTCAATACTGGGTTCTCTGACCCGTAATTCAGAGTGGCGTTGTGATTATTGCACAAAATTAAGTTAAATGTAGTGGGTTAACTAACTAGCCACTGCCTGCTACATGAGGAAAGCTTATACTGGTCAAATTGCTAAGTAAGTAATATTTATTTATATAGCACCTTTCACAGACAGAAGTCAAAGTCCATCCATCCATCCATTTTCTTCCACTTGTCTGTTGCCAGGACGTGGGGGCAGCCATTGGAGCTGCCAAATCACATTACACCAGCCCCTCCTACAGGTGGTGGGTCCACAGAAGGACAGCCTCATGGTTCTAACCAGGCCTGTTGGTCTCTCATAAGGGGCTTGGCACAAAGTGCTTCACAAAAATACATACATACAAATCACAGTCATAAAACAACCCTTTATATCACTGGAATTCAAAATGCTGTCTGAAACAAGTAAGTTTTAAGTTGGGTATTAAAAGCATCAACAGAAATAAACCAAACGTAAGGAAAGCAGAAGATCGTTCCAGAGCGTTGGCGTGTCCACCTGGAAGGAGTGATCTCCTCTGGTCCTGAAACAAGTACGAGGGACCATGAGCAGGTTCTGATCCTGAGACCTCAGCCTCCAAGAGGGGGTATAAGGACACAACAGGTCTCTAATGTAGGAGGACCCTGACCATGCAAGGCTCTGAAGGTCAGCACCAGAAATTTAAAATTGAAACGAAAAGTGACTGGGAGCCAATGAAGGGCTTTTAGAACAGGAGTAATATGAGCCCTTCTGTTTGTGCGAGTCAGTAACCTCGCCGCAGAGTTTTGTACCTGCTGAAGACGAGACAGCTCCTTTTTGTTTAGACAAGAGAATAAGCTGTTACAATAGTCTAAACAGGAAGACACCAAGGCGTGGATAATCATTTCAAGATCATCTCTGGACACAATTGATCTAAGATGATCAGTTGGAAAAAACAATTCCTTGTGAGCAGTTTAGAGTGATGCTGTAATGACATTGCTTTGTCATTTTGTTTATATAAATGTTTTATAAACGTTTAAATACTTTTTATTTGGCACGCGGCGTGACAGACTGAAGATAGGTCTTGAAGCTATACACACCAGTTGAGAATCACTGTTGTAAAGTGTTTTTATGGAGATAAAGTATTTATCTGAGGTTCGGGAGCAGGACCACACCTCTCGTACGCCCTATAAATACCCCCCGGTTCCTCTCCTCAGCCTCTCCTCGTTCCCATTTACGTGCCCCTCCCTCCGACCTTTCTTTCCTTTTTCATCCCTTATATCTTTCAGGTCAGTGGGGTCCTTGTGAGTGAAATACACTTAAAAATGGTTCTTTTGTTGCTCGCGGATGTGTACTCATGGGTGCTGCAAATGCCAAATGCTGTAGGGGACCATGTTCTCACACCTCCAGCACCTCTCTTCTGTCTGAGAAAGCTTACACCGCATTTTCCAAGACGACAAACAATAAGGTTGACTTTGACTTTAAATACTTTTATTGCAGTACATGCATCAACAGACAGCTTACATCAGTGTATAGATGGTAGATAGATGTTAAAAACAATCACAGAGTTTATAAGTACTACTAAACTGAATGTGACACAGACTGAGGCAACACAAAGAACTGAATGAGAGAAATTGAAACATCATTGTCAAAGCATGTTTCTGTAAGAGTTGATAGTTGTTATAACTTGTTCACTATAAAACACAGGCACAGCACACTATCTGCTTATAGCTCAGTTTGGTTACAATATTTGACATTCACACATAATTCTTACATATTCAGAGCTACAATACGCAACATAGTATTAGTTTATTGCCAGAATGAGTTGTAACCTTCCTTCCAGAGTGATATCCATTTGGTAAAAAAGTGCAAGAAAATATATATCTTCACATTTGTTTTCAAATAAAATGTTCAACAAGTGAGTACAAGTGCATGATCTTAATGGACATTTGAGTGCCCAGACTGGAAATTATAAATATATTTACTTGTATACTGTTTGTTTGCATTTTTTAATATTTCTGTATAAAATTATGCTTACATTCATCATAAAATCACATAAATGAAAAACATTTTTAAGTAAAAATATATTTGCTAATATTGTTGGGTGGTTCATGTAAAAATGAGAGCAACATTTCCTATGAAATGTTGAATAGTCAACGTATAGCTCAAATCATGTTGTTAATGCTATAGAGTGGGGTTCAGATGCAGGGCCATGCCTCAACTATATGTCCAAGCCACTCCTCACAACTCCACGGCACCGCCCTCTTTTCCCAGTAGTATGTCACGCTAGAAAATTAATTCATCTCCCACGTTCTCTCGATCCTAACTTTAATCCCTCCTTCCTGTTCACATGTATCTCTATTACTTTAGAAGGAAGTTCCTCAGTTTGCCTGGTGTTCCCAACCTTTTTCGTCTCGGGTACCCCTTGAGTCCTTCATTTCTACTCAACTACCCACTAGATTCCAATTTATTGGTATTTAGTTGTGTATTGAGTTAAAACACAAAGCAAAAACACGCTGAAAATCAAACCTTTTACTGCAAATCATCTTTAAAAAGTTGTTAAAATTACATTTAAATACTGTTCAGTTTCTCCTTTTTAGATCTGAATTTGAAGTACCCCCTGCTAAGTGCACCCAGCCATTCTATTGTACAGGTGCTCATCATATAATTAGAATATAATGTAAAAGTGAAACTTTTAAAATGTATACATTGATTCCACACGGACTGATATATTTCAAGTGTTTATTGTTTTTAATTTTGATGTGTATAACTGAAAACTAATGAAAACCCTTGTCAGTATCTCAGAAAATCAGAATATTGTGAAAAGGTTCAATATTGAACCTTTTCACAATATATATCTCTGTTCTGATAGGTATCCCTGTTCTTGATTGGCCAGCAACTTGCCTGACCTAACCATTGTGAAGAGGAAGATGCAATACGCCAGACCCAAAAATGCCGAAGAGCTGAAGGCCACTATCAGAGCAACCTGGGCTCTCATAACACCTGAGCAGCAGTGCCACAGACTGATCGACTCCATGCCCCGGCCACATTGCTGCAGTCATTCAGGCAAAAGGAGCCCCAACTAAGTATTGAGTGCTGTACATGCTCATACTTTCCATGTTCATACTTTTCAGTTGGCCAACATTTCTAAAAAAAACCTTTGTTAATGGTCTCAAGTAATATTTTAACACTGAATTTGGGATTTTCATTAGTTTTCAGCTAAATCAAAATAAAATAAATAAACACTTGAAATATATCAGTCTGTGTGTAATGAATGGATATAAAATACAAGTTTCTCTTTTTGAATGGAACTGAATTTAAATCAACTTTTTCATGATATTCTTATTATATGACGAGCTTCTCGGGATTCTCCGGAGCCACCAGCACTCTGCATCATGCACTCAGTTGCTTTGTCCCTTCATCAATCTCACCTAATAAATAATTCTGTTGTAGCGTGGTCCTTGGTAGTGAAATGACAACTCTATATCAAATTCACGAAGACGGGCAGAGGCAAATTGCATATTTTTTTTAAACACACATTTATATCCATAAAGTTTTAACGTACATTTACATGTTAACATGCACCTATGTATTAGAATTGGACATCGTTCACATTGTAAGATACAAACACTACGATTAGGTAGTGGTCCTGATGTCATTTATTCACAGCTGTCAGTGAGGCTCAAACAGACACACGGCTACTCAATGCATGTCACTAGTTAGTGGTTTATCTTGACGCTGCCGCAGATATGTGCACACAGGGGCAGCCGGTCAAGTTTGCGATGACTGAGAGATTCATGTAAATATGTCAGAAACATTTGCATACACGCTGCTGGTCTCTGCTGATGGATTATGTCTCTTTGGAGGCTGATGCTTTACTTCAGTTCACCTGCAGCAATTCACTTTTGGATCTACAAATCTGTTTTCTGAGACAAACAGGCAGTATATGGGCGAGAGTCACAGTGTCTGCATGCCACCTAAGTAAAAATACTTCACTTTTATTCACTTCTGTCCTGTGTAAAGCTTTATAGTGATGACATTGGTCACATAGAGCCTGAGCACACACAACATTAAAAATAAATCAATAAATCAAAGCAGTTAAAATCAATTTGGGATATGAACCTTAATTTGGAAATAATGTAAGTAGGGGAGACCAGGGCTATTTGTCACACCTTTTTTCTAGAGTTCACTGCTCATCAACAGAAAATACCGCAGGAGTCAGACCTGCATCAAATGAAAGCTTGAACCCTTGACTTGAAGTAGACCTTGCTCTCTTTTTTTCTATCATATTGGGATCAATAGTCACTATTGTTATTGGAGTTTTTGATGTTATCTTGAAATTTGATAAACCTTTGTAGCTGTTTTGCTTTTCAAGATAAATGGACAAAATATGTTTTAAAACAGTCGCAATGCCAGATGTGTTCATAACACTAATTTGAACTAACTTTTTACAAATTGCTCTATGACCCAAACATACGGCCTCTGTAAATGCTCTTGTTAAGATAAAGTGATCATAAAAACATATTAGACACAAAAGAAAAAAATGTCCCCCATTTATACTACATGTGACAAATAACCCTGAGTGTCCACTTTATGAACAATGTAAGCTAGCTAACAAACATCTTTAGCATGTTAGCTCTAAAACGGCTCAAATCAAACATCTGTGTCTTTCACATCAGTGTCTTTTGTTCATGGCGCCAAAAAAAGGAAAGCTCTCATTACAAAAATAACCCAGACATTAAAGTTTGGAGAAAGGCATAACAACTATCAAATGTGCCCTGTCCTCATGTCTTCAGTCCAAATGAGAAAATTATTATTGGAAGAGATGAAGAATACCAGTACACATAAAATATATCAGTACCAGTGTACAGCGCCCTCTAGTGTCGCTATAAAAAGCAACGTGACGAATTACCCTGTATGACAAATAGCCTCGGTCTCCCCTACCTGTCAAGGATGTTATATTTTATCAGCATTTGTTTGTCTGTGAGCAACGATAAATAAGTAACCTACATAATGAACAGTGACCAAAAATCTGTTTTGCAAGTGCTAATTAACATTAAAGGTGCTCTATCTAAGCACTTCAGGAAAGCTATAAAGTGGCCGCCGATTATTATTATTATTATTATTATTATTATTATTATTATTTTAGATGAAACAATACTCTATTACTATTACATCACCGTTATGTTGATGCTTCGCCATCACTCATGCCTGGATGTGATCATTGGGTGCTTGCTCTCCAGCCCTTGAACATTCCAGTTAGGTTTTACAACACAGACATTTATAGATTTAAATACATGACATCTTGGGTTTGTTTGAGGAAAGAGTAAATTATAATGCGACTTCCAGCTGCTTCTGCTTCCCGAGAAATCCTTAAAAGCGTCTCGTCTCACTTCATCCCTCGGCGCAGCATCTGATTTGCCGCGATGAGCATGACACTGATGATGAATGCAATAGCAAAGGCACAAATCAAACTTTTGCGCACACATGTGTGTTTCTCCTGCTGCGTGGGGCTGGCTGTGGACACATTTACAACACTGTTAGCAAAAAGGCAAATTATTGATAGTATGGGAGGTAATTTATTTAGATTAAAGGGATATTTTGGGATTTTTGACATAGGGCCTCATTTCCTAGTTATCCAGAGTGTTGTTGATGTCTGGAGATATTTTTTTCTTAAATTCATGCAGTTCTTATATTTGAAGAGTCTAGTTGCGCTATAGGCTAGAGCAAGGCTAAAGTATTTCTATGGTAACAGCTAGTCTGCACTAAAAACAGTCTGACCCAGTCCACAGTGCACCTGAGGTAAATCACTTATAACACCAGACTAACCATATAAATGTCTGTGTCGATAGAATAATTTTTGAAATATAACTGACCTTGTATCACATGAATTACCGCATTTGAGGGACTATTTTCTCGCAGATCAGTCCGCCGCTGCGTTAGCTTACAGCCACGAAGCTGATGCTGCTCAAATATAAGTTATTTTAAATGCAAAATGGTTAAAATTATTCTATCGACACAGACATTTATATCGTTAGTCTGGTGTTATAAGTGATTTACCTCAGGTGCACTGTGGAGTGGGTCAGACTGTTTTTAATGCAGGCTAACTGTTACCATAGAAATGCTTTAGCCTTGCCCTAGTATAGCGCAACTAGACTCTTCAAATATAAGAACTGCATGAATGTAAGAAAAAAATATCTCCAGACATCAACAACACTCTGGATAACTAGGAAATGAGGCCCTATGTCAAAAATCCCGAAATATCCCTTTAAGAACATTAATACTTCTAAACTGGTTTTATTTTACAGTAGTAGTAGTAGTAGTAGAAGTAGTAGTAGAAGTAGTACAACAGAGTATCAATAAATTCAGGGAAAGTCTTACTGTCAATGTCCACGTGACTCTCAGGACTGTTGAGGTGGTTCTCCTCTGTCATGATGATGTGCTCAATGTCTTTCATGGTGAGGTGGTCTCGAAACGTGTCATACAGCAGCCTCTTCAGCTCATCCACTGTCAGTTTCTGCATGTCACACTGGAGATTCAAGGCACAATTACTTCAGTTTATTTATGTGACAGAGACATTAAATCTAAAAGCTTCTCGACTGTAGACCAACAGTGTAATGCTCATTAAAAGAAAAACGTTTTTTTTTTTAATGCGTTGTTGGCGTGGGTTTGTTTACATTTCTAAACCGTTTTTGACGTGTTTTCGTCTCTTTTTATGTCGCTCTTTCGTCACTTTTTTGTTGTGTTATTATTGCTTTTCGGGAATGTTTTGTTGCTCATTTGTTGCTGCTCTGTTGGGTTTTTGTCACTTTTTTCAGGCTTTTTTCATTGCTTTTTTGTCATGTTTTTTTGTTGTGTTTTTGTCACTTTTTGTTGCCTTTTCATCCTCGCTTGTGTCGCTATTTTGATGCTTTTTTCAAGAGGCTTTTTTAGATTTGGGTAAAGCCAAACTGAGGAAAGTGTGCTCAGTTCGGGCGGGGGTTAAGAGGTTAAGCTAATAGACACAAAAATAAATAGCTAGTTTTCATCCGTAATCCACTGTCCCTATATACATTATATATACATTTACATACATTTGGTTCCATATGTGACCAAATAAAAAAATTAAATTTGAAACAAATTGATTACTATTAGAGGTGGCACAAGGCAACAAAAAGGCATACTGGAATCATTTGTGGTTTTGTTCTGCAAAAAACCCAGCACTGTTTCTGATTGACTTGACACAATTTTAGGAGCCTTCAGAAAGTCTGTATCATCAGCCTAGTCTTGATGTTTGTGGCAGATCCAGAGTTACAAAGAAGCGCTGGTGGTGACAATATCCTTGATCTGCTTTCCTTTATAATCTGCTTGATTAAGGGCCTCACAACACTTTGGTGGAACCTCTAAACCTTCCTTTTTCATAAGGTTGTGAATCGGGGCTGAGCTGGCGGGAGGGCCTGGGGTGGCACGTACCCCTCCTGGAATTGTACTGGCCACCAAAAGAGGCACCCGGAGCTGTTACATCACAAACTGAACTGTGTCTTCTTTAAACGCTGAAATCTCACTTATACCAGCAGAAAAGCATTTGAATAGGGCAATATCTGGCCCTGATAATACTTGGGTTACTTCAAGTGCAGTAAAAACGTTCCCCAATATACATAAATTCTCCATGTTCTTAATACAACCATGGGAAGCAGACATTATACGACTGAGGGAAATGGTGTGACAAACAATTACTCACCCAAATTAAATTACTCCACAGAGGTTATCTTGGATTCACTAACACAATGCAGGTTTATGTAACGATGGCTGGAGTAAAGAACAGAGCAGCTACAACATGTTACTCTGGCATTGCTCATTCAAGAAGTGCCAATTTATGCTTTGGAATTTTCTTTTTCTTAATAATTGTTCATAGAGTAAAACAAATTACCAAAAGTCTGTTTTCCGATCCCCAAATCTCATCATAGATGTACAGTCTGTTATTCCTATGTCTTACTTATTCTTATAGTTTATATGATTAAAAAAAGTTTCTCTAATTGCAACCCTACAATAATACGTGACACGGCTTTGGGGTATTGAATTGTTTTTGTAAATTTAATTAAAACAGGTGGCTCAGTGCAAGAATGTCCAAAGAAATTTCTTTGAGTGTGGATGTGAATTTAAATAGATGTGAACCCAATTTGTATTGGAGGTTACCTTCCAGAAGACTGAATCAAAATCTGCTCCGTGAAACTTATCAGGCATCCAGCAGCAGACAGTTTAGGACCGAGCAACGTGACGAATTCTTCAAAGCCGACCTGACCATCACCTGGAGATTACAGGAAGTTGTTATTTTAGGAAGCTAAGTGCAGTGGTTCCTATCATTGGGGGCGGCGCCTGGAAATGAAGGGTTGGGGGTAGAAAACGTTCCAAACTCTGTTTATTTGTTATCTATAAACAATAATTGCCCTTTATTTGTATGTTTTAATTAGGGCAGGCAAAGATAATCAAATAATATTTACTAATTAATCATTGATTCATTGCAAATTAATCGGATCATTTGTTTTGACCTCACACACTCCTGTTACCTGACAGGCTGAGCACTTGCATTACACATTACAAATGGTGAACAACAATTTAGCGAATACTTTTAGAGTACATGTACCATCCGTGTCGAGTCGCTGTATGATGACCTCCAGCTCCACTTCATTAGGCATGTAACCCAGGGATCGCATGGCCATCCCCAGCTCCTGCTTAGAGATAAAGCCGTTCCCATCTCGGTCAAATACCTTGAAAGCCTCACGGATTTCTGTTCAGAGAAATAAAAGAAAAATGAAATGTACTGACTGTGTTTGAAGAATATCAGAAAACAAGGTGAGGACAAGGCACCACCATATCAAAGCTCAAAAGAAGGATAAAAGAAAGAGTAAACATTCACAATGGGACATGTAATAATTACATGTCCCATTGTGAATGTTTACTCTTTCTTTTATCCTGTTTACAGCACATGTCATTTTGCATTATTTGATTATGTTTCAAGTTAAAACTATACACTTGTATGCTTAGTCTTCTATCTGAAAATTCATATCTCAAACAAACGAGCAGCTGTTTAAAATCCATTTTCACATTTTTTTTATAAATAACTTCTGGAACCACCAAAGACTAAAGAGGACACTGAACAAAGTTTTGGATTTCATGTGTAATGTCGTAAGGCAGGTTTACATGTTTACAATTAACTGCTAGTCGAGGTGAATAATACATAAACTGAGCCATTTGGCACCTTTCCACTGTGCTACATCGTATTCTGTTTGAAGTGGTGAAATGAGCAGTTGCTCATCAAAGCTCAAAGAATGTACAAATATAAACATTTATGAGAAAGATATGATTTTGAATGTAGAAAAATTATTTTGGTTAGCTTGAAATGATGACATATTGTTTAATATACAAACTTTAAAGAGCTTGTTTTCTGTAAGGAAGTGGATATAAACAAAGGAAGTAAGCTCATGTATTAATACTTTGAGATAGAGGGGTGGAAATTAGTGTTAAACTTCATCCCACTCCTTTCTGAGCAGCGGTGATTTGTCAGTGGTTGATGAAAATTGTTCTATGTGATGATTGTATTATTCTGTACATATTGTGCATTATTTCATTGTGTGTTCAGATAATAACTACAAACTAAACTAAAGCCGCTCAAACCTCAGCTGTTCATATATGCACAAAACGTCAGTGATTGTTCAGCGTCAGGTGCTACCAGGTGAGACAAATAAACAACACAGATTAAAAGATCAATATTGTGGAAACGTGGAATAACTGTGGAACACATGAGATTTTAATTCATGTCCTCCTCCCCTGCAAATGCATAATGTCAACTTCATCTCAACTTGAATCTTATTACGTGACCAGCCCAATGGCACATCCACGAGCACGTCTAATTAGCATGCCTGTAGCAATGGGCACGACACCACCTGCTATTTACATGCAGAGCCACAACTGGGGAGCAGCTATCATCCATCATGTTATAGTTCAACGAGGAACCTAAGGAGTGATAGTCCACACTGGCAGTCACAGCAGCACCTGTACACCTTGACCTTTGTGACATAGTATTATTTGTCCAAATGACATTGTGGCTTGACTTTGGTCACTTCCCTTCAGACCAACTGTAGAGTCAATGTTGTGCCCTTTGACGTCATAAATGTAATAAAGCTGCTGACTTCTGATGACCTTGTAACATATGCCTCCATGACAGAAATAATTATCATTAAATTATCGTTGTACATGAAGTCCAGCTGATTTTCATGCACTGCAGACAAAGATAACTAATACAGAAAGCTACACTCCTTAGAGAACAAACTCAATCTAAAACACACCTTGTGGCTCGACAGGCTGGTGAGGAAGGCAGGCTCTGTAGTGGACGCAGAACTGGATTCATCACTTCTGTGCCACTTTCTCCACAAAGAGGTGCAGCTTCAGTGATGCCTGTTGTGTCTGTCTGTCTGTCTGTTGTCTATCAATTTACCAGTACTTAATCATAATCATTTAAGTCTTTATTAGTGAAGTAAATATTCCTAAAAAGACACAAAGGCTTACTATATATTTTTAATGCTTGGTAATATGATTTCTTTTTCATAATCTATAGGTCCATCCAAAAAAATAAAAGAAGTAAAATTGTTGTAGGAGTCAATTTGTATCCACTGTGTGTGACATTATGACACTGTTGTCTGCCGACAGGATCGAACAGTTCACCGTAAGTCCATGAAGGGCGCTGCTGCAAGAGTCTCAATGTCTGATCTCAAGGTCTAAAGCCTGAACAATTAATAGCCTTTATGTAAACAGGACAAGGCTTTATAATGAATTCTCCATTGTCCCTGGAGCCTGGCGAGCAATGTCAGCAAGGTTCTGACACCTCGTGTTTTAGCCGCGCTCAAGGATGGACAATGTGTTTGAGTATGTGACAGTTTTCCTATTTGAAACATTTAGTTTTCGTGTCCAAAAAAGTAGCATGAGTAATCAGTGTCTGCTTAAACTAATACCACCCACACATTTACATTTATCATGTTTTTATTGGCCATAACATGTAAACATCACAATGTTACATGTTATGGGACAGGGAGGAATAAGTGAGTAAACCCCCTGGCTAAGTTTATGCCGACATTTAGAGTCAGGTGTGAGCAATCACTGAGGTGTGGCTTAAAGCTGCCCTTGCCAGTGAAAACATGCACTAGTTAAGAATGTCTCTTGTTGAAAGCATTGTCTGATGTGCACCAAGCTGCTCAAGAGAGCTCTCTATTTATTTATTTTATTTATTGTTTATTTGTCGGGACAGTGCATGTTAATGAACATACATGGGTCTCATGCATGTAAACAGCCACTGTAGACCCACGATCAAGAATTATTCATTTGTATAAAGCTGGAAAAGGTTACAGAACAGTCACTAAAAGTCTTGATGTTCATAAATCTGCGGTTAGAAATGTGTTCTATAAATAGAGACAGTTTGGCGCTGTTGCTTCACTTCAACGAGTAACCGCCCTGTAAAGATGACTCCAAGAGCTCAGCACAGAATATTTAATGAGGTAAAAAACAACCTAGAGTGTCAGCTGAAGACATGCAGAAATCACTGGCACATGTCAACATCGCTGTTCACACATCTACAATACGTAAAACATTCAACAAGAATGGGGTTCATGGAAGAACGACACGGAGGAAGCCATTGCTGTCAAAAAAACAAAACCATTTCTGCACGTTTGAAGTTTGCGAAAGAGCTCTTGGATGCTCCACAGCACTACTGGCAAAATATTCTGTCGACTGATTAACCCAGTTCATAGTAAATAGTTTGGGAGGAACACACAACGTCATGTGTGGAGGAAAAATGGATCAGCACTAGGGGTGGGCCATATCGTATCGTATATTGTTATGTGGACATGATTTTATGTTACGCTCAGCTCCATCAGAGCAGCACAAACACTGGCTGTAGAACATTGTCAATTATATCGTCAAATCGTTATTGTGATATTTTCTTATTATATCGTCATATAGATTTTAGGCCCTAATCAGCACATCAACATCAATGTCTGGATAAAGTTATTGCTGCCAAAGGAGGGTCAACAAGCCATTGAACCGTGTACTCACTTACTCCACGTCGTCCTGTGAATGTTTGAGTGTTATTGCCTATAACAAATATGATAAAATGTAAATGTTTAGGTGGTATTTGTTCGAGCAGACACGGTTTACTCATTCTTGTGATTTTAATAAAGATCAGACCACAATGTATGACCAATTTAGGCAGAAATGAGAGAAAATCCAGACGGTGTACTCACTTTTTCCTCCCACTGTATATTACAGATCAATGTACAAGTCTAAAGGTGCAAATGCAAACAGCAAGAGCAAAGAGGGTGAGTTTGGTTTATATCCTGAATTACACTTGACTTTACAGCAGAGGCAAGTTTGCTCGGTGAAGGGCTGATTTTCTTCATCGTCAAAAGACCGAGGGCTGAACCCAGTTGTCGCCTGAAGTAAAGCATCACTTTCAACAAATGCAACTTGTACGTCATATATGACTTAAGTGGGTGTTTTGCTCAGAAATGTAAAGGAACTGACTAACCTCTTAACCCCTGCATTAGCCAAGTGCATTTTCTCCAGTCCGGCTTTACCCAAATTTAAAAGCTTCTTCACTGGAGTTTACAGCCTAGGCCAGAGTAATGCCTCATTTGAAAGCTAAGACCTACAAATCTGATGCCGTCGCGGTTTTTCACATTGATGTTGTGTTTTCGTAGTTTTGTGTGTGTTTTTTTTGCTTTTCATTGTTTTTTTCCCATTGGTTTTTTGTCTGGGTTTCGCCACATTTTCGTCACGTTTTTGTTGCTTCTTTGTCGCTTTTTTGTCACTTACTTGTTGCGTTTTGTCACTTTTTTTGTTGCCGTTTTGTTGCCCTTTTCACATTTTTGTCTTGTTTTCATTCTCGTTTTCGTTGCGATATCAACACTTTTTTCAAGCTTTTAGATTTGCTTAAAGCCAAACAGGACAAAATGTGCTCGGTTCAGGTGGGGCTTAAGAGGTTAACAGGCCTTCGATCTCTGATTTGTGTAAAGTTATTTCTAAACATCATCTTGAGGGCCAGAGCTTCTGTGCTGGAGGGCCGAATTTGGCCCCTGGGCCTGACGTTGCCTACCCCTGCTTTACAGATTCACAAAGTTGTCCTTTCCGGTCTTTAACTTACGGGTCTTTAACTTTATAATACGTACGACTGCAGCTGTAAAGTGCAGCTGCAGAGTAAAGTGAAAGTGCAAAAACAATAATTGTAGCGATCTTTATATGTTCATAAATTATGTCAACACTGTAGTGGCAGTGCAGAGTGGACTTAAGTATAGATCAGCCTCATTGTGACATTATACTTAATATATTCAGAATTGTCCACTATGATTCAGCCGCCTATTTCAACTATTTAAACAGAAGCCCCTTATGAGAGACCAACAGGCCCGGTTAGAATCGTGAGGCCGTCCTTCTGTGGAACCACCACCTGCAGGAGGAGCCATAGGGGCTGGTGCAATGTGTTTTGGGCAGC
Organism: Neogobius melanostomus; assembly: GCA_007210695.1. Lineage (NCBI taxonomy): Eukaryota > Metazoa > Chordata > Actinopteri > Gobiiformes > Gobiidae > Neogobius > Neogobius melanostomus. The sequence continues at coordinate 906,574 of VHKM01000221.1, read as the reverse complement.
TCCAACAGCTGCCCCCACGACCCGGCAACGGACAAGTGGAAGAAAATGGATGGATGGATAAACATTTAATATTGAGGCTCCTTGGTTGTTCACTGCCACTGCTGAGAGGTCCAAATGCATCTGTCTCACTTAGTCATAGTCTACCATGGCCATTTTCCCCTTCAGATTACAGCATTCACATGAAATGTATATATGTACAAACTGTGTTTTTCTTTTCTTTTAAATGAAATTCTTAAAAAAAAAAAAAATCTCTTTAAAAGATCTATTAAAAATAAAATGTATTTATTTTTCTTATCAAGTTAAAAATTCTAATTTGATCGTTGAGACTGAGAGCTCAATGAGACATTGAGGGATCATTTCATGGCAGCTTAGAGCAACAGCAAGCCTCAAAGCCACACACGGTTTTCTTTAAAGTAAACAGACCTATTTATTTTGTTTGGCTGTTTGTTCAAGATAATTGGGCATCCTGTTGGCAGTGTTGGGTACCTCAGTCTTTTACATATTATGTTGCATCTGTCTTTGCTCCATCCCAATGTTTGTTAGTTTGTTTTTTAGACTGACTAAATTTGTGTTTGCTTTGTGTATCTACCACAAAAGACTTAAAGTAGTACTAAGTAACTTGTTTACCTTAATAATCCTTTTCGTAGTCCCTGTGGGGGTAATACAAGTGTTAATGGGATGATTGGGGGGTCTTTCATCTCCCCCTGGTGTTTCTGGCCAGATAACCACAATTGCAACTTTGCTGCCACCGGGTCGGAGCACCAATACACACTAATGGAATCACAAAGAAGAAGCTAACAGGCTAACAGGCAAAGCTAACTGCAGGCTAGCGCCACTTAAACAGTATTTACAGCCAAGTTTGAGAGAAAACAATATCTCCATTGTGTAATTGGATATACAATATCCCTCTCTCCCTTTGTCTTTTCTGTCAGCGTAGTATTTACTCTCACAGACAATTAATAAGTACAAAAGCGGAACATGCTACGACACCTGCAGTGGCGCTTATGGCCTCTAGGGGCACGAGTTACTTAGTACTGCTTTAAAAGTATTGTGAACTCATGTGGGTTAAATTTGAACTGAATACATTGACCTTTCGGTTTGTCTCACCCCGCTCCCTACAGCACCTTCAAACCTCCATGAAAACAGAGCATGGCATGTTGTGAAGCCAAGCTGAGACGCCTGCAGCACCAGAGAGGTAGCACAAACGAAGCGCGAAGGGACAAATGCCACTGAGTTTTCACCTCCAGTAAATGAGGGAAATCCCAGGACTTCAGGCCAAAGTGAGAGTGTGAGGAGCTTCAGCATGTTTACGCACCAAAGGTTTAGGACAATCTTCAGGGGTTTTAGATGGAAAGGGGTAAAATAAGAGCAAGAAATATCCACCTTTAAATGTGTAAAAATGTAACATTTAGCTTTTGAGTTGGTGTTAGTACATGAATAGTTCATAAACAGGCACAGAGTCTATCAGTCAGACTTGCCCTAAGGTTGCAAGGGCAGGTTTTCTTGATATTTAAATTTGTCTTATGGTGCTTTTTCTGATGCTCAAATACAATGAAATGCATTTTAAATTTCCCTATGCAGCTACCTCAGCCACAGCTGCCCTGATGGAGACTGACAGAAGCAGGGCTACTAATCTACATGTTAATGTGGGTGAAGTGTCTTCCCCAAGGATGATGATAATATGCTAGAATGGGATTAAAAAGGTGATTTTTAGATCTACATCACTGCCGATAAAAAGATATGACTAGTTGATATGGATCATATGGTTTGGAAATAATCCAATAAAATGAGCCTGCTTGGCCAGACTAGTGCTTCACCTGTGAGATATTAAGACACTTTACCGATAATACTGTATTATTTGCATTCCAACACCAACAATAAGCAAAATGTCTTGTTCAGCATATTGACTGAGAGATGTGGACTGCAAACATTTTGATTATAATGTGGTCTATCTTCCTTTTCCCTCCTAATTGTAATGTATGAGTGGCTTTGATGAGAGTTTGTCCTTCATGTCTCTGTCCAATTTGTCCTGTCTCCCCGGCTCTTTGTAAATGTCGTGATCAAAGAGCGTCTCAGAGAGGTGTCACTGAATGTCAGCTTTCTCCTGGTCTCAGCAAACCAAGATTGACTTGTGTTTGAAGATAATGTCCTTGTGGATAAGCATTGCCCCGGCAGGTGTATTGCCTTGACAATCTAGAGGTGATGTCTCACCAAGTGCCCATTGTCTCACTGGGAGGACGGCTATTCTCACTAACCATTTGAGCTGGTGCACAGAAGAAAACTTTGTTTTTTTGCAACAAAACATTTGTCTTTGGAATGCACATTTTTGGAAAAACTATTGTGTGTGGGATTTGAAACCGTCATATTTACTTATTGAGTGTTGGATGTTTCGTCTCATCCAAGAATAATCATCAGCTTCTGGGGGAGAATTATAATGTCCAACACTTAATGCAGAACACTGCAGGTTAATAGGAATTATTATTATTTGTTTTATTATTTGTTAGTCCTTCAGGTTTAAACCTGGGAGTTTTAGGTGTTGGATGGATCCACATTGAGCTAGTCAGCACAACAATTAATAATAATAAATTCAGCAGTAGGTTTAGCTCACCTGGAGTTAGTCTTTGCACCAGTTCATGGGAACATTTTACTCTCACATTATGGGGCTGCAAGACATAATCAAGGGCTGACACTTCACCACAATCAACAGACCGGTATACTAACGCCTTTCTTTTTCGTAACCTGCCATTTTCTGTCCCGCCATTTTCTATAGTTTTTGTCCACTTGCACTCCAGTGGGAGAGCAAGACTCAACACACTTGAACTAGAGCAGAGGGACGTTCAACGCCAAATGGCTTCTTCCAATTACAGAAATGTGAAGCCAAAATAATAGGCCTGCATTTTTCAAATTGATTTCAATGCCTCAGTCATTATGTGGTATCAACTATGGTAAACAGCAGCCTGTTTAAATGTCTACTGGCCCAAAGGAGAGTCCGTTATTAATCAATACTTTTTACTACTGCAGGGGTGTCCACACCTTTTTAATTCTATCTTTGGCTCACAATAAAATGTGAGTTTTGATATTAATGTGGAATGATCAAACCTGCAGTAAAAACCTGCGATCTGTACTAATTCAACAAGAAGCCACCAAAAATGTGTCTGAGGCCGCATTTGCCCTGAGACGCACTTTGGGCACCCCTTTCCTACCTTTATAAAAGGCGAATAAGCACTTTTACAACACAATAGTAGCAAGCAGCACTGGCTCCAGAACAATCTGACTTAGGGTGCATTAGAGTTTGAAAGAAGGATGCAAACATTATAAAAACACCCCTAATGAACACACCTAATTTATTTCATGGCTATAGCTCTATAGGAAATGTGGCTTATACAATATTTTCTTGGCAATAATATAGAAACACAGCTGCTAAATACATTATTATCTATTATCTGATATCCTTTATTACTACAGTTCATCAATCACTGTGATGCTATTATAAAACTAAAGTGCTTCATACAGTGGGTTGCATAAGTATCCCCCCCCCCTTTCGACATTTTGCCACGCTATGGACCACAAACATAAATATGTTTAATTGAAATGTTATGTGAAAGACACACACTAAGTGACACACAATCGTAAAGTGAAATGAAATTTCATACCTGATTTTGAATTTTTTTATAAATAGAAAGCTGGAAAGTAGAGTTTGCAAAAGTGAAGTAATACCGCCTTTTGCTGCAATTACAGCAGCAAGTCTGTTGGGTTATGTCTCTACCAGTCCTGCACATCTTGAGACTGAATTTTTTGCCCATTCTTCTTTGCAAAACAGCTCAAGCTCAGTTCGATTAGATGGAGAGCACTTATGAACTGCAGTTTTCAGGTCTTTCCACAGATTCTCAATTGGATTTAGGTCTGGACTTTGACTTGGCCTTTCTAACACATGGATATTTTTTGTCTTCAACCATTCCATTGTTGCCCTGGCTTTATGTTTAGGGTCGTTGTCTTGCTGGAAGGTGAACCTCCGCGCCAGTTTCAAGTGTCTTGCAGACTCCAACAGGTTTTCGTCCAAAATTGCCCTGTATTTGGCCCCATCCATTTTCCCATCAACTCAAATCATCTTCCCTGTCCCTGCTGAAGAAAAGCACCCCAGAACATGATGCTACCACCACCACGTTTGACATTGGGGATGGTGTTTTCAGGGTGCAGTGTTACTTTTACGCTAAACATAGCGTTTTGCATTCAGGCCAATTTTGGTCTCATCTGACCAAAGCACCTTCTTCCACAAATTTGCTGTATCCCCCATGTGGCTTCTGGCAAACAGCAAACAGAACTTCTTATGGTTTTCTTTCAAAAATGGCTACTTCTAGTTGTCCTGTGTACAGGTTCCACCATCTGAGCTGTAGCTCTCTGCGGTTCATCCAGGGTCATCATAGGCTTCTTGGTAACAGCTCTGGTCAGTGCGGTCCTTGTTCAGTCAGTAGGTTTAGGAGGACGGCCGGGTCTCGGTAAGAAATAACCGTAAAAATATGGTAATTTTTTACAGTAATAAACCGTTTTCTTAAGAAACAGCTGATTACCGTAAATTCCCACAGGAAATGACACAAATATATGTTCAGGAAGTCCAAGTTTAAATTTTACGGTATAGTACAATATTTATCCAACTCAGACACATGCTCAGGCCTCCTGTCGTCTGAAGATCTCAATTAATTTCAGGACAATCATAAGGCATCTGGAGCTGTAGCTTACTTTACCTGACATTTTTTAAAATATTTTTAGAGTAGGAAGACAGAGAAGGAGTTTCACATGGATCATTGCTTTCCTTTTGAGAAATAAGCGCCGCCCAATTCAGATACGAATTTTTGGATTTCTGTTTGACAGCAGTTGAACATCAGCTAAATACTGGATGGGTGGTGGTTGGCTTGAATTCCATTAATAGACAGGAGCATTGTCTATCGGTTGAATGAAATTTGTACTGATTCATTCTTTTATATTATCCATTTTATTTCAGTTCCTGGCGAATGGATGTTAAGTCTTGAGGGCCAAGTGATTTGCCAAGGCAAAGCTGGCCTCAAGTGTGGTCTTTCTGCCTATGTCCTTAAAAATTCATTCAGAGGTATGCAAAATATATCAAAATCTAAATGCATAGTGCTACTGTGATAAAACAAAATTAAACTAAATTAATATGTGCTCATTAATTTGTGTTTATTTGTCTCCAGACGTTTCATTGGTATCAACACCAAAAAGGGCTCCAAGGCAGGTCAAGGGAATGTCATTTTGAAGACAACTGGGAAACTGGTAAAAAAAAAAGCAAAAAAGAAAAGTAAAACAGTGACCGTCAATCCTAATGTGGCAACCCTGATTAAAAACCTTATTGTTTATAGAAGGGGATTTATCTAACTGGTCTCTAAACATGTTTTACTCACTTTTTTTAAATTAACAGACACATTTGTTGGAATGTTGGAACATATTTTTCAAAATGTTTAAAATTGCAGATTTGTAGTTCAAATGTTTTGGATAACATGTTTTGATATACTACATTTGATTTTCAGAGATCTGTGTTCATTTGAAAATGTTCAATAAAGCACTGATCCTAGGAATTGCATTTGAAGTCTTATTTTGAAAAGCCCAGTTACTTCTAACAGTATGATGCCGTAGGTAATTAATATTGTAGTTTACCGTTGAATATGATTACAGTAGTTCACCGTCAAATTATCCCAGAACATCTTACGGTAATCCCCGTTAAAATAGAAATATTTACGGTTCAATACTGTAACATTTATACGGTTCCAAGCTGTTATTTTAAGAACTTTAGCAATATCGTAAATTTACGGTAAAGAGCTGGCAAATTTTGTTGCCGGTAATTTGTGTAGGTGTTTGTGTACAGTGTAGGTTTGCAGTGATGCCATACTCTACATTCCTGGATGGTGTATTTAACTGTACTTTGAGAGATGTTCAAAGTTTTGGAAATCTTTTTATAACCTAACCCAGCTTTATACTTGTCAATAACTTTATCCCGGACCTGTCTGGTGTGTTTTTGGACTTCATGATGCTGTCTGCTCCCCAATAGTCTCTTAACAGACCTCTGAGACCATCAAAGATCAGCTGTATTTGAACTGACATGATTACACACAGGTAGACTCTATTTACTCATTGGGTCAACATGTGATCATCCAGTAATCATCAGGCAACTTCTCAAGGCAATTGGTTGTACTAAAAGAAAAGGAGAGCCGGTACTTATGCACATCCCACTTTTCAGTTTTTTAATTATAAAAAAGTTCAAAATCATGTATAAATTTAATTTCCCTTCACAATTGTGTGTCACTTAGTGTGTGTCTTTCACGTCAAATTAAAGTTAAAGGTCTCATCTCAAAAGGTCTGTACATTCATTAATAATTTCTAACCAAAAAAATGTGGTTGAAGGATTAACAACAGCTAAAAACATTTGGATCTTTCATCATTTGAGATGTTTGATGGCTGCATTGAACAGGCCAAATAACTCTGGGATACATTGGCTCGAACGCCGCTTCTCCTTTTTATTTCTATGCCTCCTCGCTGACTGCTAATGACAAGACCATCGCACACACAAAAGAATCCCGGGTGGACTGTGCTCAGCCTTTGCCTGTGATTACAGTAAACCAGTTAGTGGGAGTAACATTGAGCAAACAGGTGCTCTATTCCACACATAACAATGGCTCCCCTTGAGTAAAGGCACAGACGCTTGGTGATTGTCTAGTCTACCCGACAGAAGCCCCCGTTCACCTTGACAACCACCACAGACGGGACATTGTACGGCTCCGGTAATAGAGTTTATACAGCGGGAGGCAAATGAAGACGTCTCAGTGCTCTGCAGGGACTAAAGCCAAGTGAAAACAACGCAAAGTTCGCACCAAAGCCATAGAAAATGAATATACTGAAAGACAGCTGTAAACAGTATAGATTCTGCTCTTTTTTCTAAATGGACGTACACACCTAACTGGACGAAGCGCGCTACCGCTTCTCTTTGGTCGCTTGGAACGCTTGCAATCAGACGCATGTGATCACTTCAGGAGAACACAATTCTTCTTCTGTGCTATTGCTGAGCATTAAGATGTGAATGAACATTGTTTCCCATTTCTTTGTTTATGTTTTGGTGACAGTGGAATAGTTTCACTACCTTTATCTGACAGTTGACACTTAACGCAAACCTCGCCACTTTCCTCCCTCCTGCCTCTCCAGGATATTTTTCTATATAGGTGAGTTTGAGTGTGCAGTACCTGTCTGTCCAGCGTCATGTCATGATAACATCCCATTCAAAACACGTTTGTAATCCAGTGCGTTCTTTGTCCGCATCCGTGTTTAAGTTTATTGAAGCCCTATAATTCCTCTAATCCGAATGCCTGGGCTCTGGAAAGGCATTTCAAACCACAGCTGCAGCTTGTCATCCTCTTTTCAGGCAGTGTTTCCGTTTCACTTGTGTCTTTATGATGTAGTGGAGGTGGTTATGTTGCTCCATATTGTTAGCCTGGCAAACGCCAGACTAAAATCACAAGTGATATTTAGTCTGGGGATCACCAATTCATTTTCTCGTAGGAGAGGTGTGGTTTACGATTGTCCATAGCCGTTCATTGGGCGCTACGAATGTCTCTCATGCGTCTGCACGTAGCCATAGCCAATCGTATCATGGTATCAGATGACGTATGACGTACCTGCTGTAAACTTTCGAGCTAAACTATTTAGAACACGGTCTAAAGCTTGATCGAAAAATGGCGTTGCGTCTGCTGCTGTCATGTTGGATCCGTATATAAACCTTTATTTTATTTTTATCCCTAAACAAACTACAAGCTTCCGTATCGAATAGCGTGTCATTGTCTTGCCGCCCCTCCTCGTTTTGTGATTGATCCCCAAATCCATGCGAAAATTTTGGCCATGGTCCCCAGACTCGAAATGATTCGAGCGCACACAGCAGTCTGGTGTTAGCCAGGCTACCAAATTATAGCAAGTAGCTTAAAGCAGTAGTAAGTAACTCGTGCCCCTAGAGGCCATAAGCGCCACTGCAGGTGTCGTAGCATGTTGCATTTTTTTACTCATTAATTGTCCGTGAGAGTAAATACTACGCTGACAGAAAAGACAAAGAGCCAGAGGGATATTGTACATCCAATTACACAATGGAGATAATTTTTTTCACTCAAACTTGGCTGTAAATACTGTTTAAGTGGCGCTAGTCCGCAGTTAGCTTTGTTAACCTGTTAGCTTCTTTTGTGTGGGTTTTTTGTGATTCCATTAGTGTGTATTGGTGCTTCTACCCGGTGGCAGCGAAGTTGCAATTGTGGTTTTCTGGGCAGAGACACCAGAGGAAGATGAAAGACCCCCCAATCATCCCATTAACACTGGTATTACCCCCAGAGGGACTACGCAAAGGATTTATTAAGGCAAAAAAAGTTACTTAGTTCTGCTTTAACATTCAAAGTAGCTTGAATGCGCTTAACAACAAAGGCGGGCACAATTCACAGCGGCCGGCACCCACGGGCACATCCGAGATAAGGTAAACCGTGGTTTTAAGATAGAGATGCCGACTGAAGGACGCTAGGCTAGAGCTTTCTCTGCGGTGCTGGCCTGTTCTATAGCTGTTGTTCAGTTTCTCCAATCTCTTCGCATTTCTTTTCTTTGCTCTATAAATCACATTGCTCTGTTTGTGGCTTGGCATTTTGTCTTAAGGATTCACACATTTTGCCTATGAGCGGGAAACCTCAGTGTCGCTGACGAAGCCAAATCGATGAGAGGCGAAACGTCCTATTCTTCAACTGCAGAGCACAGATGATGACTCATCTAGGATGGACAACTCCTGTGCGACTGAGAGCTTACACAGGCATGTTACAAATGAAAGTAACCTCAGAGCAAATGACCAACTATGGCCTTTTCCCCCCTGCAGGATTCATTCTGATGTAGTTAGTGAGTACATTTTACATAATAAGGCTCAGCTCATACTTGTTGCCATGTCACTGCAAAATGTGTGTGTTATGTGTGCTTCTTAATTATAATGCAAAATTTGCTGCACATCCCGCAAGTTAATCCTGGTATATTTACTTTATGCAAGCTGCATACCTCTGCTCGGTCTGCCTGTTTATTTCTTGACAGATTTTGTTTTCCTACACACCGGCTTTATAATCTCGAGGTGAACTTGTAGCAGCCAATATCTGGGAAGCCAAGAGTGTCATTTGTCTATGTCTGCACACCGCCCCCACTTTACAATTTGTGCATAAAAATCAAACTAGGGTCCAGGAATTGTTTACAAAAAGAAACAACAGATAGAAATTGAAACTGTGCCCATAAGAAGCGTATACGGTTGTTATCACAGCGGTTTAAGATGGCACAGGACATGTAATGTGGTAATAAAATGTCAAATTAGGAGGTTGTGTGAACTGGTTAGGGGAAACTGTACATGTATTAAATCAATCTGTGACTTCATTAAGATATCTGTTCCCGTGTGGTTACATCAGCAGCGGCATGATGACACACGCTCCTCTGATAGTGAAACAGAAAAACAAAAGGCTTGTTGTAACCACAGGCTATGAGCTGATAAAGGTTTCAGAGCTTATTAGGTCTATGACGGATCAAATTCAGATAATGAACATTTAACACCTCAAGCAATAAAATGGAATTTCATTAAGCGTCTTACGTCTTTACACACATAAGCTTCTGAAAAGCCATTCAGTTCAATGGCTGATAACTATGACACTGGCTCAAAGGGGAACGATGTGTTGTTAATCAAGACACACTTCCTATTTGTCTAGCCACTATATAATAAGAAATGTTTTCTGATTTCATTACGCTCCATTTCCACAAATGAGATAATTGGAGAGTAATAACACAATAACACATACAAGAATTAATTTGTCCAAAATGCAATCACCACCATGAATAGTCACAAATAAGCGTCCTGTTGTTTCATTTTTGTTATGTTGATTTTAAATGCGCCTTGGACTTTTATCCATCCATCCACCCATCCATCCATCCACAATAAATGGATTGGCATATCCAACCGGATTTCTGAAATATTCTGGACTGGTATTTTTTCTTCACATAAAGCACATATTCATCCAACTTTTAACAACACATGGCTTTTAATTTTAGTTCATACCATTGTGTGGGTGAATACTCAATTCTAATTGGCAGGAGGGTGTAGGTTAAAAAGTGATATTCTTGGGTTTCAGGTGACATCACAGCGTTCTAAAGACCTGTAATATTACATAGAGGAAAAAATTATTTTGTTTTTGAGGAAATTGTTGATCTTGCACAGAGAGATCATGGACCCAGTGACTGATATTAATGATCACTTTTGTAATTCAGTTAATAGGAAAAAGTGGCTCCTGCCCCCCACTGGGTACTGTGACATAATCGCATTTTAGAACCTGAAAACAACCAATACTACACCTATAGTCCGGCAACAGTTAAAACACATTCTGTATCACTACCACTGCAGCTGTTTCCATAGTGATGATAAACAATTGAGATGGATCTAGCTTCAGGTAAAAACAGATTAAAAAGTGAAATAACTCCAGTGTCCAGTGCTTTAAAAAAAAAAAGCCAACAGTCCCCAATGACCAGTTTGAGTTTGGGAACCATGGTATAAGCGGGATAATGCGCCTCCACGTCGTCCATTTATTTCTGATAATTGACACCTCGTCGTATGTATTTAGATGTTTGATCTCAATTCACAAATGTATCATGCTTTCAATTGGGAATTACATTAAATACACAGCCAATATTTGTCTTTTTTAATGTTTCATATCATTAGCCAGACTGTCAATAAATATTTCATTAGCTTTGTGTTTTGGATGTGTGTTTGAGGACAGGACACCCTCGCTTTCCCAATTCCACTCTTTAGTGTCCACGGCAGAGGGTGATGCAGTCGGAATATGACTTCAGACGACAGACAAGGAGATGTGGAGGACACTGAGGCGTAATTACCGTCTGCTGAGAGACGGTTCTAGGGGGGATCTCTGATTATAACACAATATCTAGTCTTTGACAACAAGGGAGCCACATTTCTCTTTTTTTTAATTTCACATTTGCGCAATTACACAGTCTGTCTGATTTATATATTTACAACACTGAATTGTTCATCCACTGTAACGCTGTCATACACATTGCCAACCTGTCTATTCTCAACACAGCTTTAAATTCCATTGTGTGCGTCAGTGCAAAATAGGCGGCTTTGCATACAGAGCGGAAGGCCGTGTATTCTACTACAATGGCTGACATCTTGGGGATTCTCTGCTGGCTGTGATCTATAAATACTGCTGTGTGGTGTGTCTGCGCTGCACTGAAGGGGCGGGAATGAGCTGAAGAGACCTCCAAGAGTCCAACTGCCAGTGTATTGTGAGGCCTTATCAGTGTCAGCACATGTTCACTCAAATGACTCGGACTACAGGCTTTATACTTTCTTAATGTCATGTGGAAGAGTTGGGACTTCCAGACATGTTGACATTGAGGATGTAGGGCAAAAGATCTTCTAAGATGTTTTAAAGAAGAAATATCAAGCAAAATCTACTCATTTTCTTAGCTCTCAAGCATATCATGATGTTGAAGCAGCCGTCCTTTCTTTTTCATGAGCAACATCTTAGAAACCTGCTTTATAAGAGCCTATTTTGCAAGCGTATAGCAAGACGTTTATACTATAGGGCCGCAACTTTTTTCCAATTCATTCTGATTAATTCATTACATAAGGTTTAACATGATTAAATATTAACCAAATTAATCACACTTTACTTTAGCGGCACAGTGACTTTTTTTAAGTTTCCTTTTCCTGCAAGACGTTTCTTAAAGGACGAACGACGAACAATTTTACTGTCAAACCTGTTCATCCGCACAGTGAAGCGGAAATAAACTTATTTAAAAAGATCATTCTCTAATGTCTTGGGGCAGGAAATGATCACACAGATCTCACATCTCCACTTCAAATAAGTTTAAATGTATACAATACAAAGAAACTAACTCTAAAAAAATAAATCCAACCCTAAATAAATTATGCTTTGGGCTCGATCAAAATTGTAATCGAGTCCCACCACTTGTTTACATTTTCATGGTTTAGGAGTGTCTGCCCTTAAGCGTTAGTCTCTCCATCAGTCTCTTCAAGGTGCCACCCAAACCAAACAAAGCACAAACTAGTGCCTTGTCCAGTTTAGTCCTAAGCCTTAAAGAAAAGGAGAGTGATTCTTCAGGAAAATACATCAAGAAACACTGGAAAAAAACAATATGGAATCAGCAACTAAATAAATTCACAACACACGCATAATGGTGAAAGCCACTGAACCCTAGAGTATACAGCGAGAACCATATGTTTACATACACTTTATTAAAAGACACATTTGCATTTTTTTTTCTAATTAACTCTTCTTCTTTTTCTTTTTTTTAAGTCAATTAGAATTTTTAAAATTATTTCTATTTGCTAAATGCCAGAAGGATGTGTCTTTTTATAAAGTGTATGTAAACATTATGGTTCCCGCTGTAGGTCTAAATAGCGACGTTCCCAGCGGTTTGCACATAATGGTCCAAATTTGGCTCTGAACAGGAGTCTAATACTGTGGTCATTAAACATGGAGGCACTTGCACAGTGTCCACAGACATTTATTAAACAATCTTACGCACCAGACAATTGCACATAAAACTTTAATGCAACCAAAGTGTTGAAGTTGTGCTGCAAAGTGCATAATTACTCAAAACTCTATATCCCCCTAAATGTTAAAATGGACTCCCATAACAAAGCTCATTAATCTGTTGTTTTAAAAAAATGCGTTGAGTTTATGGACCGGAGTCATGATTTAGAGGCACCGCAGGCGTAGGGAGTGCTGTAGTGATTTGAATACTTATCAGGCTTTATGACAGGGAGGAGACACGAGGACGAACTGAGGGCAGCACCACTGACCCTTCTTACCCAGACTACCATCTGCTCAAAGATCATTCCCTGGAAACCACTGCAGAGCTATACATAAAGAGCTACAAGCACTTAGTCCGCCTGAAGTCCTACGAGAAATATGAAAACTTGTATTTGATATTTAATCATAGCTCTGCAAACATTTATTGATATTTCACCGTAGTTCATAGTGTTGGGAGAGAGGTGGGTAGAGAAGCCAATGATGATTAAGTAAAAGTAAAAAAGTCATTTATATTTTAGAGTTGCAATTGATCTAACGTTGAAATTAGTGCTGTCCAAAATATTGCGTTAATGCAAATCGATTTTAACGGCGTCATTTTTTTCATCGCACAATTAACGTTGTTTGTGAGCAGCAGCTGTTTGCTGTCCCTGTCAGCGATCTATTGTCAGCGCTGTTGGCCCTTTTTTTTCCTGCTAATGTTGAAATACAGGCGACATCAAATGGTAAATTAAGTGCAGGCCAACAAACAGCAACCTTTTTTTATTTTTCAGCTTGCATCCACTATTTGGCACCGTCTTGATAAATGACCCCCTAATTGTAGAATGAATGATGCAAAATAGTGCTGAGACTACGAAAACACCAGGCCAATAAAGAGTAAATATGTCTTACCTGAGATACCGCAAATTACCAGCAATACAACAAATCCAAAATGGTGACTCAAATTCGGACGTTTTATCAACAAAACCCATGTTCCCATTTTTTTTTTGACTTGCCACTAGCATTAGCCTCACCGGCCAATCACAAGATGGCTGCCATGTTTGCCACGTCAACATTATGTCCTATGATAATTATGTTTCTAAAAGCAGACTAACATTTTGCGCTGAGTAGGAGCGCACTTTGAGATCTTGCAGCTCCTACACTGAGCGTATTTAAGTGGGAAGTACGTGGGGTGGAGGAACACTCATGGCCAATGTTGTTATGTATTACAACAGCCTTTTTGCTCCAACCAGACTCTGCGGGAAAGGGCGAGGGAGAGGGGTTTGTGGGGGGGTGAACATGTGCTTTTGTTTTGGTTGCGATTACGGCCGAGTGATAGGCTACATCTGTTTCTCCCAAGACACGCACATTGTGTAGCTCACGATGAGGTTAATAAAGTTTTTAGTTTGACCTGTGAGAGCCTATAATGCTAAAGGAAGAACACAAGGCAGCGCGATGTAAACGAGGAAATGAATGTGAGGCTGACATCAGAGCACTGCTGTAATAAACCACGCCTCAGTGGACCTAACCACCTCATTCATACGCACCGTGAGCCTTTGCGTCAAGGATGGGAGGGATTTCCGCTATGACCTGGGACCGCTGTCTGTTTGCACGTAGACCGTTCGCTCAAATCCACTTTTCATGAGCTTTTAGTGTCATTATTTGACAAGAGAAAGAAGAAAGAATAAGTTGTATTTTTCAATCGTTATATATAATCATTGTAGTTTTATACATCTGATCACAATTTTTACGACGCGATGGTCCTCAATGCTACAGGTGAGTCCATAAACACCACAGTTCACATCTGTGCGGGTTCAGCGCTGTTGTTAACTTCAGCAGGACATGAACGACTGGCTCTTTCCATAACCAAGACATGTATGCACTGTATTCAGACCCAGCTCAGCTCACGGGCCTCGGTTCATGTCACTCGTACAGTGTGAGCAGATCAGTCGTGTCTTAAAGGGGGGTATTATGTAAATCATGTTATTATGTCATTCCCTCATTAAACACATGCCTGGAGTGTTGCCTTGGCTCATTCACATATTTTTGAGTAATCAGTAAAAACTTAGACGGCAGCCATTTTAGGTGTAGCTATGCCTCAGTCCTCCTAGGAACGCCCCCACCTCCTGGAGACGCCTCTGGACCTTTCGTCACCAGCCAAGCCACCAACCACTGCTCCTCAGCTCAGCAGAGCCCCCTCCCCGCACAGTGTTGTTGTTTAGATGCCACAGCAGTGTGCTGAAGGGGGCGTGTCGGAAAGCTTCTTAAAGAGACAGAGGCCTATTTCAAGACGTTCAGTACAGCCATTTTGAGAGAGCAATTTTATTCAAGGCAGTTATTTTAATTTACTGCATATACAGACCAACAGAAGGTTACGTCATCATTGTAGTATGTATAGACTGGTGCTATGTGATTGAAAAAGCATAATACCCCCTCTTTAACAGTGTTTGTTTACCTCCGTGGGCTCGGGCTTCCTTCGTGTGAGAGTCAGTCGCATTTGGCATGTTCAAAATCGCCCCAAACATGGCACAGTTCAAGCCCGGCTTTAGTCCCAGAGCATGTTCCAAACACTGCATGTCCCAGAGCCACAAATGTCACTTTCTCTTATTTTTAATTCAACCGCGAACAGTGAAACATGTTCCTCAGCTGCACGAGGAAATGTTTTCAAATGTTACGAAGGCCGATCGTTTAGAAAATCATCTTGAAACGCTGAAATAAACCTCTATGTGAAACGAAAACCTCGCCCTGGAAACTACTGGAAATCAATGGCTCAGAGCGACTTCCGGAAATTCTCCCATCCTCGTTTCTACATGAGCCGCCCAGGAATAAGGTGGAGAAGCGACGCCCTCACTTATGGTGCATCCACACCAAGCGCCTCTTGGGCGTCAAAGACGCGCCTCAAGTCCGTAGTTGGACGCTTGTGCTTACTGAAGTCAGACGCTTGTCACAAATGTCACAGAGCGTCAAGACGCCCTGGCCGCGCGTCAACTCAGAGTCTGTTCGTAGCCATCTTGGAAACAGCTCGTGCCTGAAAACTACAGTTGTTCGGAGGCTAACTACTGTAGTCTCCCTCTTTGCTCCTGCCATGTCCTATGGATCTTTAACTATTCCCCCATGGTCTACGCAGGATCTCCCCAGTATTTTAGCTCATATCCAGCCCATACGGTTGAAGGGACATTGGTGGCAAGTGGCTATAAGCTAGGTTAGCCGGTTAGCTTTTTGCGATCGCGTACAGCTCATTGTTGATAAAAAAAAAAAAAGTGTGTGCAATAAACCACAAATGCGTCAAGCCCATCTCAGTGTGTGACCATCATAAAGGCTGTTCTGTGTAGTTTAGGGCTATATTGACGTAATTAGTGTATAATACTTGTTTTCAAGGGGTCAGTGCGAGCTATCTGTTTGGGCTAGCATAGAAATAATTATAAACAGATCGACTACGGCCCGTTGTAGATAAAATGTGAGCAATAAACTTAAAATCAACAAGCCTGGCTCAATGTGTGATCATTGTTACACGGTTGCTTTATGTAGATGGGGCTTAATATACTTTATTCGTGCATATTTCTCGTTTTCACATCGATTGGAGATTTAGCTTGTACTGTAGCATTAGCCTTGGGAATCCTGTGTGCATCATCAAGACCCAAACACATTCCCAGCGCAGATCCAGCCACTCAAATACGTTTTCTTGTCGCCGCTTTTAATCCTGGGTGTTTAGGTAAAAGAAACACTGATGTGTGTCTTTGTAAAAGTCCCAGAGCTGCTGTAGCCCCGGTTCACAACACGATAATCCTCCGTGACTTGTTTACATCTGCGCTGCGGGCAGGCAGAGGATCTGCCCTGGACCGACGGTGGCCAGCTACAGCTTACGTCACTGTTGGAGAAAGCTCCTGATTGGTCGACGCTCGCGAATTTCTCCAAAAAGTTCAACATTTCCCAACTCTAGCGTCGGCCGCCCCGGAGGCGCGTCACGCGCCTCGGACGCGGGGCGGCCGCGCTGGAGGCGCGAAAATCTTGAAAACTCGCCGCTCAGGAGGCGCGTCACGCGCCGCAGGGCCTCTTGAGGCGCGTCCTCAATGTATTTTAAATGTAAACTGACGCTTTGGAGGCGCCGGAGGCGCTTGGTGTGGACGCACCATTATGGTGCGTCCAAAGCCTCAAAAGCTAACCGGCTAACCTAGCTTATAGCCACTTGCCACCAATGTCCCTTCAACCGTATGGGCTGGATATGAGCTAAAATACTGGGGAGATCCTGCGTAGACCATGGGGGAATAGTTAAAGATCCATAGGACATGGCAGGAGCAAGAGGGAGACTACAGTAGTTAGCCTCCGAACAACTGTAGTTTTCAGGCACGAGCTGTTTCCAAGATGGCTACGAACAGACTCTGAGTTGACGCGCGGCCAGGGCGTCTTGACGCTCGGTGACATTTGTGACAAGCGTCTGACTTCAGTAAGCACAAGCGTCCAACTACGGACTTGAGGCGCGTCTTTGACGCCCAAGAGGCGCTTGGTGTGGATGCACCATTAGAGTTTTATTAAAGATCTTTGCCGATGACCCTCTTGCTTTGAGGTTAGAGCGCCACCGAACGTGAAGAAACAACATTCATCCTCTCTGTAATCTAACCTAAATGCTGAAACGGAGGTCAAAATGGGAACAATAGCAATGACTGACTTGATGCACATTCAAATGGTTAAAGAGGGGGTATTATGCTTTTTTCAATCACATAGCACCAGTCTATAGCATACTACAATGATGACATAACCTTCTGTTGGTCTGTATATGCAGTAAATTAAAATAACTGCCTTGAATAAAATTGCTCTCTCAAAATGGCTGTACTGAACGTCTTGAAATAGGCCTCTGTCTCTTTAAGAAGCTTTCCGACACGCCCCTTCAGCACACTGCTGTGGCATCTAAACAACAACACTGTGCGGGGAGGGGCCTCTGCTGAGCTGAGGAGCAGTGGTTGGTGGCTTGGCTGGTGACGAAAGGTCCAGAGGCGTCTCCAGGAGGTGGGGGCGTTCCTAGGAGGACTGAGGCATAGCTACACCTAAAATGGCTGCCGTCTAAGTTTTTACTGATTACTCAAAAATATGTGAATGAGCCAAGGCAACACTCCAGGCATGTGTTTAATGAAGGAATGACATAATAACATGATATAAAGCTTGAAAAAGTCGATTTTACATAATACCCCCCCCTTTAATAATTAAAACAGGCATTTAAAAGGTCATTTGCACAGACTCTCTCTTCATAAATCATTCAGTCGTGACAAATATCTAAATGTCTCACATCATGCAGGGCCGTTATTTCACATGAAAACTGTGTCAACTTTAAGACAAACAGCCTCATAATCTGTCCACTTAATTTACTATACAACAGTATTTTATCTGCACTCTTCATTTTTAATTCATTAATGATTATATTGATCTTTTATGGATTGATTATATCTGTAATTCCATGTAACTGCAAAACACTTTGCCTTGTCTATGAATTGTGCTCTAGAAATAAACTTGTCTGGCCTTACATTAGGTCTATAGACGGAGACGCATACTCAGAAACCAGGTGCTTCCATTATCACATCCAATATCTCATACAGTATCAGTTATTCATATTAGTGTGGCATTACCAATTTTATTGTTAAATATAGGCTAGTAGATCTTATTAATTATTATTCATTATTAGTACATAGCATCGGAACATCAGCAGATGGCGCTCGACCCCTTAAAATCATATAAAAGCCCCTCCGTTTCTTCACTCATCCTCTGCAATTCTCCGTACTTCCGCCTTGGGTCCGCTGGGCTGGGAGCGCCCAGGGTGTGTTTACGTCTTCTGTCAGGTAGATATTGCAGCTATTTGCTGTTCATTTATCTTCGTACTTTGTATGGCCGCTAATACGAGCTCTTCTGTAGTGTCGCAGATGGTTGAGGGCTTCATGGCGCACCATCACATGGTGTCCAAAGCTCTGCTCGGTTGGCATTCCGGGGTCTGCTGCACTATCGAAGCACCGGGATGGCTGAGTAGCTCATGCGGGCGTGCGACGGTATGAGCCAGCTAGCGTTACAGTCATTTTCCTACTTTTCTGTTACAGTCTAACATTATTTTTAATTTATAGGTCGAGGGCTTTGGTCATATCCCTGCTGCTTTATGTTCTCCTGCTGCCTTGTTTTTCCCCTGGGTTTTCTTGTTATTTTCCTTTAGTGTCCGGTTTGTATGGACTTATTCTTTTAACTAAAACCCAACTGTTAAACTATGGACTGAATGATTTCCGAGATTGTAAAATAATGGAAATGTGAACAAAGATTTTAAAGGAAACAAATGTGATAAATAAATATCATGTATACTTTTGGAACATTTTCTGTCCTCTCTCAATGAACGAACCTACGAGCCTTTCTAGAGGTCCGGAGCCTTCTCTCCGGTGGCGTTGTCTTTAGTTTTATTTAAATTGAATCCTGCTAAAATATACCATCACCACTCGTCTTGCTATATTAGATATCAGTTGTTTAGGTTACGCTTGAATTATGAATTATTACCTCTGTTAAAGATAGACGCTAAATAGAAGCTTGTCACCTGAGGACGCGGCGCTTAAACATGTAGGTCTACAATTATACAGGCCAGTGTTAGCTATGTAAATGTACTTCTTACATATTGCAATAAACGTTAGTTTGGAGGGGTGCAGAGACATGTAGGACCTGCAACACTAGTTTACTAATCTAAAGGCTAATGCAGCCATGTGCCATAACACACACTGGAGTGTGTCACGGCAATTCAAAGGCTTTTCTCAAACTGTGCGGCACTTAAAACATGTGATTTATCCATTATCATAAATTGAATATGATCATTGTTGCAAGAGAGAGGGAAAATGTGGCTTGTTTTTTGCGTGTTAAAGTAGTGAGTTTCCCTGCTAAGACTGAAGCAGGATCCTGATGACAGTTTCTCTTTATCAGCGGCTCCTCTCGCCCCTCCCAACAAAGTTTACTGCGGTCTCTTTGTGCGTCAGGTGTCAGAGACCCGATTGTGTCACTGCAGAAGTGCAAAAAACATGCATTTTCTTCACCACACCTGGATTCAGCTGATCCCAATCGTGGTGCCGGGTGCATTCTTGATCTCAACTTCGGACCATTTGTCTCTGGTTTGATGCACACAACCATAAGCCTTGTCTATTCTCCTGAAAGGGTGCGCACCTGCCTGTATGTTATAAAATGTAAGTCCTGGATTGTTGGTACTTCTATTTGTGCAATCAACAACGCGATACGATGGCATTGTGTTTTTATACAAAAACAAAGCATGTCAATCGCGTGGCGGTGCTACTACAATATAGTTTTGCACCGAGCCTGCGCACACATACATCTAATTTAGTATGCAGACGTCACATGAAATGGGTCTATTTGGTGCGAGTTGAACCCGTGTCTGGTTTGGAGAGTTTCTGCAGCATACGACCCTCACTGCGTCATTCGCCTCAGGGTTTAAATACAGCCGCCTCTGATGTCTTCAAGACTGCGATAAAAGTTTCATAAATGTCAGAGATTTCAGCCTTAATTATAAATGTCCACCACAGTGACCAGATCCGTGGTTGTTACATCAATGGCATTTTGCATTTTTAATGTGTGCAGTTTCTCAGATTTCTATGTTTTCAATGTTGTGCTGATGACCAGCAAAACAACATTTAACACAGGGATGTGCAATGAATCCAAATGTTATCACAATTATGAGTATCACACTAACCAATTACTAAAATTATGAGAACAAGAAACAATAATTAATAACGCCGCTTTGCCTTTCTCAAAACGTGCACTCAAAAGTGTTATAGTCACATACTGTAGTCTCTCGAAAACCGAAAAATCAGGTTGGAAATCTACTAGTAATCATGCAATAGAATGGAGTGTTATTTGTATACTGTAGCTTTTCACATGACACAAGTCACAAAGCTTCACACAGTGTCAGAGATTTGTTCTTCATTCAGTGCACACACAGTAAGGTAGCTACAGTTTCCCCTTGGGTAGACTGACAGAAGCACGAGTGCACACAACTACGTCAATGGTCCCTCTGACGATCATTTATTCAAGCACACACATCATTCATGCCTATTGTACATGTTCTTTTAGTTTTAGTGGTAGTTGGAAACCGGAGTGCCAGACACGGGGAGAACATGCACAACTCACACACACAGGCCCCGTCCATCCGGGGTTTGAACCTGGGACCTTCTTGCTGTGTTTGTACTATTATGGCTTATGAACATAGAAAAGATGAGCATTTTAGATAAACCTCTAACACATAAATGACGGCCCTTCACTCCAGAATCATTTAACACACAGTAATCTTCCATTGTCTCCTCCAAACCAGATCCTGTTACTGCCACAGAACTGACTGTAGACCTGACAATTAAAAAGCTTAATGATGATAACTGAGACTGACTGAGAAAGGGATTGTTTTGTTTTTTTTAATCAAATTTGTTGTTACCTGTGCAGCAGTAGTTTGTAATAACAGGATATTTTTGGAAGTAGGGCTGGGTACGGTCCATTCCAGTACTTTAACAATACTTGGTTTTTGATACCGATTCCTGAACGAATACTACTTTTTTTGATACGGACACTAAAATATTTCTCGTATAAAACCAGAACAATAGAACAATGTTTGGAAGATCTGAAAATGTACAATATCGGGTTAATGTCCAATGCCAAGGAGTGTGTGAAAAATGAGGAATAATTTGGGGAAAATGGGGAGAAATTGTGGCAAAAGAAGAAAAATGTGGGGGAAAAATGGGGAGAAAACAGGGAAAATATTAGTAATGAGAAATGAGCAAAAATGAGGGAAAACGTGGGAAAACAAGAAAAAATGTGGGCTATCTTATCTATCTAATTTTTTTTTCAATATGCAAAATGCTGTCCCTAGACCAACAGCATCAAAACTTGCAGACTGGTCTCATTTAACGGTACTCAGCCCTAGTTGGAATCTGTCAGAAAATATGTTGCACTGTCAGTATGAGACTGAATGGTTGTCTGTGCGTAGAGGACATACACCAGTAACACTTCATTAAAAGAACATCCCATAGAAGATGAAAACATAAATCAAATACAGCAATCTAATTATATGCCTATGCTGTATCAAGAATGAACACTGTCAAGACTCTTCTTAACAATAAACACAAAGTTACTAAAATGATTTCAAATTGACCTGACCTGAATACATCTTATGTTTAGTGACACACCACAAAGCTTGCACCGTTGTAATTCATATGCAGGTTCTGAAATGAAGTTTAAGCGTAAATTCAACCTGGAAGACCTACTGTACCTGCAGCACTCCATTCATCGCCTCATCTCCAGCTGCACCGCACTAATCATCCATGCGCTTTTCCTATTCTTTATAAAGACGTGTAGTCTGGGATCAGGGGTGATTTCTTCAAATTCCCGATGGGCATGATTGACAAGCATATTAACCAATCAGAAAAGCCAGATATGACGCAGGCGCAATTCGCCGTTACTAACAACGAAGTTCATAGTTTTATAATGGCATCGACAATAAGCTCTTAAGCAAAGTTCCAAACGGTCCTGCTTTAGAACAGATACAAAAGCAGGAAAGGACGGCTGGCCAGGCTTATCCCTGCAGCAGCATGTTCCTTCTGCAACCAATCATCGCCCAGGATGCCCCTCTTATGCCCTCATTCACTGCCTCGGCCATTTCCCAGTGTGCTGTGACCCTCGTCTGCCGCTCACCTGGTCTCATCTCTACACTAATCAAGGCTCTTCATCCACTGGCCGCCTCAGATCTCATCCTCCAACACCACTAGTGTCCAGACTCTTCATTCATTCATCGAGCCCATGTATTTCATATTGTTCAATCACTATCTTCTGCCTGGGTCTCAGCGCCGTGATTCATGTCCAATCAGTCACACAAAAATGTTTATTTTACTCACTAAGGGGAAGTCTTTGGGAAGAAAATGCAACTGATTGGCTAGGCCTGTCCACTGATTGCAGTTGAGGGTGGAAAAAAATATACTTTAACCTCAGCTGGCCCTAGAACACCACTGGGTGGTTTTCACCCAAGCAAATATATTTATGTGATTTTCATTATGCCGCGTTTATCTGAGTGTCATGGGTCTCTGGGTAGCTTCAGCATTGTCTTTGACATCTTTGATGGCATGAGTGTTTTCCTAATCCAAACACGCCTTTTCCTGCAGGCACATGTTGCAATAGTGATAGAAGGTAGGTTAGGGTTAGTGTATAAAATCAGGCAATCTTGCCCCTTTCAAGGTTGACAACACTCAGGACTGACACATTTACTTTGCCTACTTCAACTGCAGCTTTGCTCCTGTCGCAGAGTTGGTGTCTCTGGCATCCCAGCAAGTGAGTAACACATAGTTATTTTAGTCAGCTGGTCATTTTTACCTATTCAAAAAATGACATTTTGTTTCTCTCCTGCGGCTATTTGTGTGGCAAGGACACTGAGCCTTCACCAGGGAAGTCTCACATGTCCCAGGAATGGGTGGACCAAAAACCAAGTTTCCATCTTTTTTAAGGAATTTTTTGTTCCCAAATTCCTAATTTTCCAATAATTTTGGAGCATTTTTATATGGTCCCCTCATGAGGCGTTTCTTTCATTTTGTTAGACATGACACAGTTTAATATAAAAGAACACTACTCAAATGTGTCATGTATTGTCATGTTTTTATAGATTTTAATGAGAAGTACTTTTTATTGGGTGTATTATCTCGGGTAAAAATCACCTGTCATTAGTGATGGTGTTTTGAATTTGAGCAAGTGTTTTAAGGGAACTTCTATGTCCAGAAAAAAATGTCTGCCTCATTTGTTGGAAAGATTGTCTATGGTTTTACTGAACGCAAGAGTCAGTCAAATATTTGACCTGCCAAGTACCACCATCAAGATCAAATCAAGATTCAACCGCGACAAAATTGCATCTAAAATGGACCTAAAATGGTCTAAATCCCAAATTAAAATATAAAAGAAAGTCTAACACAAAGGATGACCTTGAGTAGCACCTGAAGAAACCCTGGTACCACAAGTGCTACAGCACAGATTGAGAACCACTGCATGACATTGATCAGTTACTATTTGCTTATACTGATGAATCCACTCCGTATAATCCCTGTGCTTGTGTGTGTGCCTTGTGTAAAGAGAGGGCAATTATCATAAATTTGATTAGAGAGAAAATGAGTTGAGTTGAGCAATCGGGGAACGTGTGCCCTGCAGTAAAACATTTATGGGATGGAATTTAGACTTGACAACATTCACCTGAAAATTCTTCTCAAGATTATTTCCTGGATGACAGTGATTCCGCACTAAATTAGTCAGTCAAACAGTGATCATGAAGTGGCCATTAGGCTTTAAATGAACCTTTGTGTAAGTCTTTTGGTATCGAGAAGGTTGCATTTGGTGAAGTTCAGGTTTTGTTCTGGCTGTGATTTAAGTCTAATTTGTTTAGATCAGTCCTGATTTAGTACAGGCTTAGCCCTATAGCTTTCACTGGCCTCAGCTGCGAGCTTAAACAAGGCTCAATTCAAAGCCTTGATCTCTGACATTTTGCTAGAAATTTGATTTTTTCAGAAACCAATGAAAAAAAATGGTGGGAAGTGAAGACATGTCACAGCAGAAGAAGCAGGGCGATAAAGTTGATGTTGTTGTATAAATATTAAGTCACAGCGCCCCTTAGAGTGTGGCTTCAAAACAAAATAAAAACAAAACAAACACAATGAAACAGGTAACCCGTGAGACAACCCGCCCTGGTCTCCCCTATATTTTCCCTTTGAACTAACATGAGCCCTGTTTACCTGCACCGTGAGGCCGTGTGAACGCGAGGTAAATACATTTTCCGCCTGAATGCCATTTCTCTACAGGTGCTCAACCTATTGAAGACAACGACACAAAGCACGTTTGTGATGTTTACGACTGCTGTTGTCATTCTTGCCTTTGCGCTAATTAAATTTATGCAGTCTTCGGAGATGGCAGATTTTCAATGTCAAACGGTGCAAGGGCAGGCAGCCACTTGTGGGTCTTGATTCACCTGAGACTGACACAAGCAATCTGCTCCGTCAGAATAAAAATCAAAAATCCACTTAATATTGCAATTTGCCAGGTGATAGAAGCGAACAATTTCAGTAGACCAGCTAATCTCTCCAATCACCTTACAGTACTGGGTTAATGATAACGCTCATATACAAGAAAACACAATTTATCAAAGACTCTGTGAAAACACGCAATTTAAAAGCAATACATCTTCTGTTAGAAATGTTTTTTAATGTGCTCGATTAAAGAGGCATTTATTTATCAGCCCAGCTTTTTCATTGTCAAACACGTCACACTCCACTCTCCGCACCCCAAGCACTTGACTCCCATCGTCTCCAACTGTCTTAAGGACAAATGAAGGAAACCCAGGACAATTAGTTCTCACAGGTGTCACCCAAGGGGCTTAAAAGCTCTTCCATGGTGGACAATTCTATGACATGAACAGGTGCAAGGGGCATCGATGTTTAAAAATGAACAAAAGTGACAAATATAATGAATTAAAAATAGAACATTTGAAAAAGTCTAGAATGCAGAAGGGTCAAAGTCACAGCCAATGATTAATGATCAATAATCAATTAGACTAATATATAGACTAATATATGATGATCTAAGTCATGAATCGTTTTGAAGTTAGTTCAGAAAATTCTTTGTATACACTAGCACATTTTCTTATGCATCTAAATATATCCGTGATGAGCTGAAACATATAGGCTACACAAAGAATGGAGTGAGACTCAGACAGGAGCTGTCCATGGTCCTGAGACAATTGTTAAGAGGGGACTGTTGCCCCCTCAAACCACATTCTTATGCATTAAACTTCCTCAGACGTGGACATGGAAATAAACGCATACAGACCTTCCACCTCATCCTCAGGCAGGTTAACAGGGTCCGGTAGGAGAGGACATCTGGAATAGTGCAAAGTCCCTTGTACATGAACCTGGTGGTCACAGCACGCACTGGCATTTCTGCGAGGGGAAACCAACACCTGTGTGGCGATCTTCATAGAGCCTTGCTCTCCGGAGTTTGGAGACAGACACCCTTTGCTGCTGTCTGCAATGTGTTGTCTTGAAAGGAGCAGCGTCCTTTAGTGAAGTTCAAGGTTTGTTTAAAAACGTTAATCACGTCGATACCCGTGCGTAAACAGACTTTGATCCAGACGCATATTGACTTCGATTTACAGGAAGTGTGCCTGCGCTAATTAATATGGCGAAAAATGAAGCCTTAATCATCATGTTGTGTTGATAAATAGCTACTGAGTTTGGTTAATAAAAAAAGTCCCATGCGCACAGAGTAATTGCCAGGGTAATTGGCTACTTTAACGTCTAACTTCAGTATTAGAGTTGAAATAACCGAGTGGATAATGTGATACAATAATTCGATCGCTTCTCTAGTGATTTGTAGATTTCCGCAGCGCGTCTCCTTCTTTTAAACAGTATATTCCCCATATAGTCTGTCTCAGTTTCCTTCCGCGTGCTGCATCTTCTTAAAAAGCAATCGATGGCACAACACACACACACAAAAAGAGCAAACAGAAAAGCAGCAGTGGCGAGCGCGGAGGCAATCCTGTCCAGTTAACGAGGCGCAGGGATAGCCCGGACCATTTTGGCTGTTGTCGAGTTGACGCAGCTTAAGGGAGTCCCGGTGGCCCGCTTCTCATCGGAAACACCATGCGCTATGAGCCTCTGGTCCGCTCTCTCTCTCCCGTAGACTCACACACGAGCGCGCCAACACGCCCCCATATAGTGGCCTACACTGTCGAACAGCTCCACGGTGTTGTCAATCGCCGGTCACGTGGCTGGCCGTATCATCGCATAGTGCGTGTCAAACGTATGATCTGCAAAAAGCGACCAAGTGAAGAAGAGATATTTTCCCACATCTGGTCACATCTGCCCAAAGCTTCCCAGTGGTCCTCCAAGCAAGAAGAAGAAAAAGTTCAAAATATGTTGATAGGTCTTTATAAAAGTAGCCTATAATTAACCTCTTAACCCCCACTTGAGCCGCCCACATTATCGCCAGTTCGGTTTTACTGGAGACTTTACAGCATATAGGCCAGAGTAACGCCTCATTCGAAAGCTAAAAATCGATCTTAATAGATCTTTTTTGTCACGTTGTTGCTGTGTTGCTGTCACTTTATTTACTTATTTAAATCATCACTTTTATTATTGGTCTTTTGGTGCTTTTTTGTCACTTATTTTTGTCACATTTTTGCGGCTCTTTTGTCACCTTTTCATCGCGTTCATTGCGTTTTCATCCTCATTTTCACCTTGTTTATGTCGCTATTTTGACGCTTTTTTCAAGAAGCTTTTAGATTTGGGTAAAGCTGAACCAGAGAAAAAGTGCTTGGTTAAGGCTGGGGTTAAAATGCTGCAGCCTGGTTACCAATGACTTTCACATATGAATTGCAAAACCATGCTGTGAATTTATTAATAACACTTGAGGATCCCCTCCTGGAACCGTCACCTTAACGTGGTGGAGGGGTTTGAGCGCCCGAATGATCCTGGGAGTTCTGTTGTCGGAGGCTTTGTGCCCCTGGTAGGGTCTCCCGTGGCAAACAGGTCCTAGGTGACGGGGCAGACTGCAGTGTGATTGGGCCGCTCCCCCACGACCCGGCAACGGAAAAGTGGAAGAAATGGATGGATGGATGTATTGAGGATTACAAGCTTGACAAGTTTCACAAGTGCTACCATTGTTCATACACTCTACTCTCATCGGCCCCTTCGATACCACCACAGCCACTCACTCACTCATACGACACATTCATTCACACAGCCAATGAGGGTGAAGTGTTTTGCACAAGGACACAACAACTAACTGCACGTGTGGGAGCTGGGATTCAACTTGTCAACAGGTGGTTTGAAACAGATAAGCAATTACAAATGGAGGGATTGACAGGCATATGAAGCTATGTTACTGTTACTGCACGTGACAAACTTCTGCAGCCAGAGATAACAAGCCTTCTAAACCAGGGACAGTGCAGCTCCCATCAAAGAAGTCTATGCTTTCAATACACGGTCCCCTTGCCAGGCCAAGCCACAGACCTGCATGCTATTCAAAATAAAACTAAGCACACAATAGAATCAATATAATAATAATCATCACCAATCCCACAGGTATAAAATACATTGAGTAATTGGAAAGAATGATTAAATAAATTGTTTCATGCCACAGTATATGTAACTATGGTTACATTGCCAGATTTAATTAGAAATCTATTCCAAACTTTCAAACAAGACACAAAGTATTTCAAACTCACTGGGAAGAATCACTGAAACAATGAATGTTCAAAAAGATGCCTCCAAATCCACAAACTGTCAAAAGCTTTCAGGCATACAAGCTCACGTCACCCATTGAGAGCTGCATCTCGCGTAACGATGGCTCAGGCAATAGTATCTCCGCAGCCAGGGCAGATAAATGTCTGGAGCTGCTGGTGGTTCCACTGGCTGCTTCTTGAAGGTTTTACAAGACTGACAGGTCTATTCCCCTCTGAATATGAAGCGATTGTCTCTGCATGCTGCACCTGAGCCTCCCGCTAGCTCCAGGCTCGGGCAGAGGAAAACACTTCCTCCAACCCAATAACAGCACATTTCCCCCAGATTTGACTGGTGTTGATACATTGGGAGCCTTTAATACTTGTTCACCAGCTGCAAACAGAAAACAAACAAATGTAATTTTGGTGTTTACATGTTCACCAGTAAAGGCTTGTAACACAGTCTCTAGCCACAGGCTAATTTTTTTATTTGAAACCGCAATTTACAAATCACGTTTATGCCCTATAACATTTGCTGTTGGCTATTTAAAGTCACAATGCAGAACATTCTAGCTTGTTATTACGTTACAAGAGTAACTGAACAGAAGACCATTTTGCAAAAGTCAAAATATTCACCAAACATGCTCCTAATGATAACACAGCACAATGGTATTTCTGCTGTGGGCTACTAAAATAAAGCATTTGGTAGAAGAGACCCTTTTGAAACTTAATGTTTGGGTTGCTGAGACTAAGGGTCTTAGGTCCACCTAAGGTGCCAAGCTGCACGAGAGCAGCGGTTTTGAGTCAGTGTGAATCCACCCACAGCAATTTAACATGTGGTCTTGGTCTTGATACTTGTTGAAATCTTATTATTGATCTAACTCAGAGGGCACTTGCATCACTTTCATTCTAAAAGGACCATCAGCAACTGAGTGTCAAAACAACTAAAACCATATTACATACAAGTGCCTCTCGAAAGTAATAATACACCTTGAACATTTTGTCATGTTTACAACCATACATTTTTTACTGAAAATGCACACACAAGTAACAGACAACTGTGAAGTGAAAGCAAAATGATACATGATTCTGTTTTTCAAAAAATAGAAAACCGAAAAGTGGGGCGTGCACAAGTATTCATACAGCATGAATTAATACTTTGTGGAACCCCCTTTTGCTGCAATAACAGCAGCAAGTCTTCTGGGGTATGACTCTACAAGTTTTGCACATCTAGAGACTGACATTTTAGCCCATTCCTCTTTACAAAACAACTCAAGCTCTGTCAAATGAGAAGGAGAGTGTTTGTGAACAGCAGTTTTCAGGTCCCTCCCTTCTGGAACCACCACCTTAACGTGGTGGAGGGGTTTGAGCACCCGAATGATCCTAGGAGCTAAGTTGTCAGGGGCTTCGTGCCCCTGGTAGGGTCTTCCATGGCAAACAGGTCCTAGGTGACGGGTCAGACAAAGAGCGGTTCAGAAGCCCCTTATATGAGAGACTAACAGGCCCTGTTAGAATCGTGAGGCCGTCCTCCCGTGGACCCCCCACCTGCAGGAAGAGCCATAGGGGCTGGTGCAATGTGTTTTGGGCAGCTCCAACAGCTGCCCCCACGACCCGGCAATGGACAAGTAGAAGAAGATGGATGGAGTTTTCAGGTCTTTCCACAGATTTTCAATAGGATTTAGGTCAGGACTTTGACTGGGCCATTCTAACACATTAATATGTTTGTTTTTAAACCATTCCATTGTAGATTTAGCTTTGTGTTTAGGGTCATTGTGCTGCTGGAAGGTGAATCTCCACCCCAGCCTCAATTCTCTTGCTGACTCCAGCAGGTTTTCCTCCAAAATGTCCCTGTATTTGGCTCCATCCATCTTCCCAACTATTCTTACAATCTTCCCAGTCCCCACTGAGGAAAAGCAGCCCCATAGCATGATGCTCCCCCCACCATATTTGACACTGGGGATGGTGCACTCAGGACGATGAGCAGTGTTAGGTTTGTGCCATACATAACGTTTGCATTTGGGCCAAAAAGTTAAATTTTTGTCTCATCTGACCAAAGCACCTTCTTCCACATGGTAGCTGTGTCCTCCATATGACTTCTAGCAAACTTCAAACGGGATTTCTTATGGCCTCCTTTCAATAATGGCTTTTTTCTTGCCACTCGTCCATGAAGGCCAGATTTGTGTAGAGTACGACTCTAGTTGTCCCATGTACAGATTCCCCCAGATCAGCGGCAGTACGTCGCAGCTCCTCCAGAGTTATCTTGGGGCACTTGGTTGCATTTCTTACCAGTGCTCTCCTTGTTCGGTCTGTTAGTTTAGGTGGACGGCCGTGTCTCGGTGAGTTCGCAGTGGTGCTATACTCTTTCCATTTCCGAATGATGGATTGAACATCTTGGGAAATCTTTGTATAACTTAACGCTGCTTTAAACTTCTCCACAGCTTTATCCCTGACCTCTCTGGTGTGCTCCTTGGCCTTCATGATGTTGCTTAGTGACCAATACACTCTGACCATAGCTCTGAGGCCCTCACAGAACAGCTGGAATTATACTGAGAGTAGATTACACACAGGTGGCCTCTATTTAATGGTTAGGGCAAGGTGTGAACATTCTGCAGTCATTAGGAATGTTATAAAGGCAATTTAATGCACTCAGAAAAATGCTGTATGAATACTTATGCACGCCCCACTTTCATGTATCATTTTGCTTTCACTGCACAGTTGTCTGTTACTTGTGTGTGAACTTTCAGAAGAAAATTCAAAATAAATCTTTATGTTTATGGTTGTAAACATGACAAAATGTGCAAAAGTTCAAGGTGTATTAGTAAGTTCGAGAGGCACTGTAAGGCCTGTTTCACACCGCACACGGATTCGTGAACGAATTTGTGACGAATTCGTCTTCGAATCCCTCTCCGCGTGCATTCGCAAGCCGCGCTTCAAGTCGCGTCTTGTTGTGCAGATGAGAAAGCTCTTGTGTGTACAGACCGGCGCCGAGGCGGCGCGCAGGGAGTCAGCGCGCCGCTGCGCCTCCGCTCCTGAACCAAAAATGGAACTCGAGCGCATTTTTTCCGCGTGTAGGCTGCGTAGCGAAGCGACTTTCAGCACCAACTGTGCAAAAATCACTTTTTATGAAGCAATTTCACGTCTATCCAATCGTGTACTTGGAATACACGAGGACATATAACTTTAGGCGTATTAATAACATCATTTTCCAGGTACTACTAAATTTAGATTTTTTTTCCCATATGCATAAAACACATGTTGCACTTTAAGGAGACATATCAGTTGTATTCCTATCTTATATTTAATAGTGCTGCTTTAGAATGAGCCACGAGGAGTTGTTTGAGTCCAATACTACTCCAGGCTCTTCGCCCGGCTCCGTGGCAGTCTGAATACATGCGCTCACCGCGAGGTAGTTCGGCTGGAAAGGGCGCTCGGCTCTGGGGTCCGCGTGCAGTCTGAAACAGGCCTAAGTCACTCTTTGACACTTATTTGACTTCTGTTGCTATGCTGTTGCCATGCGGTGACATCATCTGCATTCCCTCTTTAAAAGCTAAATTTTATTCTGTTATTTGAAGCAGCTCTTTGGAAAATACATAATCACTAATTTACAGAGAATTAAAACTACATGTCTTAAATTCTGGTGGTGAGTATTTCATTAATTCTCAGTCTGTCTCATTAAGCAATTAGAGCTTTCTTAAAATGACACACTGGAAATTACCTGTTCAGTTACATTTTTTGAAGCTATTCATCATTATTAAAGCACATCATTTCTTAGTTACAGTACATGCATATCTGCAAAGAGAAGAACATTTGTATGTGTGCACAAGTTATATTTCCCCATGACAACAAAAGCAATAGTTTTAAGACCTCATACCGCCAGCACAAAACTGTCAATTTGGAGAATGTTATAAAATTGGAAGCCTAAGTCCTGGTTGGTGTGGCAGAGCTCATTGAGAAGAAAGAGTGGACTGGGTGCTTCCTGTGGCGAAGCAATCTTCAAGCACCAATCAGTGTCAGATGAAGTGTATCGGGAGAGTGTCTGTCAAGGCAGCAGAGCTGGAACTGAACGGTCAGACGAGCTGCAACATCCCGGACAGACAGAAGTCGGACAGGTAGGAAATTCAATGATACATGAAACATTAGGAAGTAAATAAAGACTGGAAGAAGACGAGATGAAACCAGTCTCTGCCTTTGGAAAGTTACAAATGTCATGGACTTCACACTTTGACCTTGAAGGTGTATTTTATAGAGAAATGTGTCCTCTGCATCTAACCAAGTGTTGATGCTGCAGGAGCAACAGTCCCGGGGATGAATCTACAGATCTTGAGCTTAGTTTATGGTCAGGATCACCTGGCTGGAGGCGCTATTGAGGCTATGAGGCCCCCATGGGCCATGCCGCCAAATTGTAACAATATGGTCATAGTTTATATTGTTGAAAGCGGTTATGACTGTATAAAAGTGGTCACAAACTTAGCAACACTAGATTATTCCTGCTAGCAGAGATGAAGGGCCCTCAAACGCTGCGGGTCACTCTGACTTTAAAGTGCCTATAGCATGCAAAATTAGGGTGACCAGATGTCCTTATTTTTCCTCATTCATTCCCAATCAGGTCTTTGTAAAACCCTACTCCATGCTTGAGCTACCACATAGTCCACTTTCCAGTTGGGTTGACGCCACCCACAAAGCTTTATTACATGAAGAAGGAAAAAGGCAGACGGCGATGACTCTTGTTGCAGAAGCGTCTATACATTTTAAAATGTCTGTCACTACCCAGAGAATTTGCATGGCTTTGACAGCGAGGTCCCGACGGGACAGGATAATGCAGTTTTGTGCACCAATAAGGGGTTTCTTATTTGCGTAACGCTTTTATGCACATGACGCAAGTTACCCAAAGCTGCACACACGGTAGGAGACTTTAGTTCATGCACACACACGGTGGTGGTACAGTAAGCGACTGTCAGGTATGTAGCTACGGCTGTCTCTTTGTGCTAGACCGGCTGCACACATTTGTGTCAACAACACACAGACATCATTCATCCTGGCCTATGGTACATGTTTTTCTTATTTTTAATTTACTTCATTCCAATCAGCAAGATCTACCTAGAATTAAAATGTCCTGATGTAGTTATGCAGATGATATGCAGCTCATGTGTATCTCTGCTAAGCCCAACTCCAATCTGCTTTCGGACCACCTCAATCGCTGCCTGCATCTTATTACCTTAAAGCTTCCTTCAGCTATTCACTTGGAATATTATAGTATGTGTCAGTGGTGAGCTCAGCAGCCTGTTGAGCTTAAACCCCCTCACCTCAGGTGAGAAGCCTTGGTGTTATTTTTAACGGCTTTCTCCCTTTCGAAGCCCACATGCTATGTTCCTCCGCGTAATAGAGCCAGTCTCCGGCCCTCTCTCACTTCTCACAGCTCTGCCATACCTTTTCACTCACTTCACACATGGACCACTTGTCCAACTCAAACTATAAATGGTTCAGAAATCAGCAGTATGAATGATAGCCTGGATCCCATCACGCTGGTTCTCCACCAACTTCACTGGCTCCCTGTCCACATGAGAATCCACTTTAAAGTCCTCCTGCTCACATACAAAGTGGCGCTGGATTAGACTGTAATACTCCGTCTGATCGTCTAACCACCATAGGCCACAGGGCCTTGAGTTACTTCACAAACCCCCTTAATCCCTTCTTAAAACTAATGTATTCATCAGACAGACCTGTGGGCCTTCCTGACTCCGAACCACCAAACTAGTTAGATTTATTCTTTACATATTCTCTTTTGCTCTGCTGTTTTTATTGCCATCTATTTATTGTATTTTATTGAGAGCCGTGAAAGGCAGCTCAGAAAAAATATTATCATTGCAGGACTGTGCATTATCAGCAAAATGTACTTCTATCATGTTTTTTGTTTACATAATAAGATGACTGCTACAAGGGGTCATCAAACCTAAACCTAACCTAACCTAATTTTTTTCATTGACGCTATAAAGCTAAAACAACTGTTGTTGTATCATATCGATAAAGAATTCACTGGGCAAACACTTCTGTTTATCTGTGTAAGACAAGTTTACTTGTTAAGCACAATTCGTACCCAAGGCAATTCAAAGTGCTTCAAAGCCACAAAACTACAGAAAGTGTAGCTTAAATATGTTTGAGCCATTGCAAACTACTACAGAATACTAGCAATCGACATTGATAAAGCACATCCACTTTCTGTGAGAAAATCCATCCTCTGTTTGACGGAGCTAGTGGGGCCCGCAGTCTGTTCAGATCTTGAGCCAGGACATCAGCCAGCTGGAGAATGAACCTTCTTGCCACTAATAACAGAAGCATTTGTTATTCTCTCACCACCACTTATTGATATTCCCAAATGCTCCCATGTCTATTCTTGAGTGGCAGCAGCATGTGTAGGTCTCAGAAACATGTAGCATCTTGTTTACCTGACGGAAACACAGGTCATTTTTAAAATAAACAAGCTGGAACGGCATTACAACTGCATGGCAAAAAGGAAGCTGTAAAACTAACAGTGCGGAAACAAGTTGGCACATAGATCGAAACAGCTCACAGAGTCATTACTGATAATTGATAGCTTTTATAATTGCCGGATGTGCTTCTGCAGGTGTGATCAGATTAAGAGCAGTGACTATACCTTTGGAATATACAGCAACAACACGTACACAATTTCACTTTAAGGAGCAACTGGATGCGCTCAAAATTCCTTTTGTCATTTTTGTTAAACAATTAAAATCTTGTTACATTTTTTGCACAAATCAAATGCAAAGATGCATCAATTCAAATGGTTTTGTGCAATGTTGTGGTGTTTTGTTCCACTGTCACTTCCTCCATTGTATTGAGCCGTCGCAAGACAAAATTATACATCACTTATTGAGTCCAACACATGTACTGTACTGTACTGGTTATTGTAAATGCATCACGAATAAACTCCTGGACTGGAATTTTCCTTTGCATGGAGGTGGAAGGAGTACGTCACATAATGCTTTCCTCAATGTTGTGATGTAGAGGCGAATTTTTGACCCAACAGAAATGAATTTCAGAATTTGTAAAAAGCACAATGATTTACTGGGGTATTTTGTTTGCATACTTGCGGGTATGAAAAGCCATTTTTGCTTTACATACTATTTTCTGTTACGCAACAATAAATGGCGTCTAAATAGCTATTCAAACAATTGATGTCATCTTGTACATTTTTCTTGTACAGACCAAAAGTGTCATGTGGACTTTCAATCCTACTATTTCTAACTTCAGCCTTAAGCCTTTATTAAAAGAGTAATTTATTCTTCACAAAAATGCTTTCCCCTTTTAGGAATCCACTGCCTCAAAATATCCCCTTCAAATATTACAGGCCAAATAATGATCTCAGAATGTGAATGTTTTGCATGCAGTCTTCTCAATGCATGTTTTATTTCATTTAATGTTCCATGGTTTTAGAATACTCATGCTTCTAACAGAAGAAGAAATGTTGTAACTGTTAATTACACAGTTCTTTTTTACTTCTACTTGAATAATATTATTTCCATTTTACAGTACACTTATTTGAATAAAATGTATGGTTACTCTTTTAATCGTAAAATGACCCAAGTTTCATGTTGACGCATGAAAATGACTCAAAGTCATCAAAATTGAATACAAAGATCACTTATATTGTTTTACTATTCCCCATATTTACACAGAAGGTATATCTGCTGCTGATGGCTAATCGTCTGTATGTAATGTGACACACATGGTCAAACCTATGGATCGTGTTTGCGAGATGCTTCAAAGAGTCACTGAGCTGAGGAGGAAACACATAAAAGCACCATGGAGACAGCGGTGGAGACGTGTTTTTCTCATTTCAGTGCCATAAAGCACCTCTTCACGTGACACACACATCTCTATTAGAACCAGCTCAAGGTCATCTTCACATTAACACCTCTCCTTTCAGCGTTCTTCAAGGAAATGTACTGTTTATGCATTTTTTTAAAGTTGATATTTGAACTAGATTATAATTATTGCTATTATTCTTTTATTAAATGATCGTGTCTCGATATCCCATTCACCGTCTCACTCCTTGAACTGTTGGGGTAATTGTCAATTAGACATTGGTAGGGCGTAGGTGATTCATGAATATTTATAGTAAAACGCCTTTTCAAATTCTAATTGGACACGTGCACCCGCTTTTCCCGGCTACTAATGCGTCCTTGGTGAGGTCGGGCGTGGCCACTGTCCACTTTATCACAGCTGAGGCCAAAGAACTGTAAAACTGCACTCAAACACTACGCAAAAAACGACTAAAATATCATGACAAAAACAAGGAAGAAGCTTAGATGAGTTTTGCACATGTCTTAGCTTTCAAATGGGATGTTACCCTGGCGTAATAGTCTGGAAGCTCCGGTCAAGAGATTTGGGTAAAACTAAAGCGAATGTGCTTGATTAAGGTGGGGGTTAAGGGATTAAAAGTAAAGTGTGTTTATTTGTGCAAATTACATTTATAAATGCAAAATAAATTCCAATTTATATTAAGTTGGGATTAAACAACAAAGAGACGTGCGTTATACAGTTTTAATGCACAACGCAGAGTCAAGACCACCACGACGCGCAGCACTTTTTAACGTGAAATGCTTTAAAACTGTGTAACACACGGCTCCGAGTTGTTTAAACCGCTTATACCGTGTTCCCACAAACTGAAACTGTTAATTTGGGCCTGTTTTAAGTCCTGAGGAGTTATTTCACTTTTTAAACAGTTTTACCTGAAACTAGTCCCAGCTCAATTGTACCATGGAAACAGCTACAGTGGAGTGATATGGAATGTGATTTAACTTGAACCGGACTAACTGTGCGTTATACGAAAATAATGCATGCTAGTTAGCCTTAGAATTCACACTGACCCTGGTAAGAAGAAGATCTTTATTTATATATGTATAATATACAGCGCGAACCACATTTTTTTATTTTTTTTATTTATTGGTTTATTTGGTAGGGACAGTGCAAGTTAATGAACAAGCCACACCGGATTGTAGCCTTGGGCTAATTTCCATCCGTCGTATGTATGTTTACATACACTTATTAAAACGACACATTTGCATTTTTTTTCTCACTTTAGGTCAAGTAGAATTTTTAAAATTATTTCTATGCTAAATGTCAGAAGAATGAGAGAATTTTTTAGAAATGTTTTCATTACTTTTATGAAGTCAGAACTTTACATACAGTGGGGAAAATAGTTACTGTAAAAGTGAAAGCCAAAAATTGTGCAAGTTCTCCCACTTAAAAAGATGAGAGAGGCCTGTAATTTTCATCATAGGTAAACCTCAACTATGAGAGACAAAAGGAGAAAAAAAAATCCAGAAAATCACATTGTCGGATTTTTAATGAATTTATTTGCAAATTATGGTAGAAAAAAAGTATTTCAATAACAAAAGTTCATCTCAATACTTTGTTATATACCCTTTGTTGGCAATGACAGAGGTCAAACGTGGGGCAGGCGCTGGGCAACACGGACTTTCAACTCCCTCCAAAGATTTTCTATGGGGTTGAATTTGGAGACTGGCTAGGCCACTCCAGGACCTTGAAATGCTTCTTACGAAGCCACTCCTTCGTTGCCCGGGCGATGTGTTTGGGATCATTGTCATGCTGAAAGACCCAGCCACGTTTAATTTTCAATGTCCTTGCTGATGGAAGGAGGTTTTCACTCAAAATCTCACGATACATGGCCCCATTCATTCTTTCCTTTACATGGATCAGTCGTCCTGGTCCCTTTGCAGAAAAACAGCCCCAAAGCATGATGTTTCACCCCGATGCGTCCTTTGGATGTGTGACAAGACGAGTGGTAGTGGTATTTTTATAAATAAAAGCCAGACAACACCATCCAGTGTAAACTGGAAAATAGATGTGCTTTTAAGGCACACGGGTTCGACCCATAAGGACAGAGGCAGCATGTTCCTTTCTGCTACACTGGACTCCTCTGCTGTTGCCTTGTCTTTAAAAAGACATCTATTTTCCAGTTTACACTGGATGGTGTTGTCTGGCTTTTATTTATAAAAATACCACTACGTCTTGTCACAATTGACGTTGATTTTGGCAGGATCATTCAGTTTAGAGACTAATGCTCCTTTCAGTAAAGACCAGTGTTAACAAGATGACAGCTAAAGGACAGCGTTTTGTAGATTATTTTTGTGTTCTCAGCAACAAACATGTAAATTCCAGCTCTGTTTATTGTGTACTTTTGCATGTTTTATTGACATTTTGTGTGCTTTTGAGTTGCTGTACAGTTATTTCATTGTATTGACAACAAGTGGTATCGTTTCTATATAGTTGCACTGGAAAATTTGCTAAAGCTACTTCAATGCTGTTCATTTTGTGAGAACCCTGTGAATTTCGTACATGATTTTGTTGCAATAACGTGATTTATTTTGTGCTCAGAACCAAGACAGCAGCTGTAGCAGTAGGACGCTAATGTGGACAGACACAGCACCTCTGTGGCCTCGTGTTAAAGCTGTACCTGGCGTCTCTGGGGCTCATACCCCTTGTAGCGGTGGGTGAGATGTGTGTGCCTCTACTACCGATAGCCCAAGGGCAGCCGTTACAGATAACGTGGGAAGCCGTGTACAGCCCGTGTTAGAGGCCACGTTTTTAAAGTTCATGTCCCCAACTCGCAACCGTCAAGGTCCCCCATAACGTCGACCGGTGGGTCAGGTGGGGTAGAGTGGGTTGTTTTATTGTTGTGACGTCCGGTGACATGTTGCCGTGGCCCGCGTCATTCCAGACACCGGTCCCATGGTGTCTTGGTTTTAAACTCGGGAAGCGTAAGCCTCATAGCCCCCTTTCCGTTACAAGTGTTTGGTAACTCCTCTCTCGCTGTGTGAATGAGTTTGGTTAGTCATGGGGTATGGCGTAAATATGTTGGTTTATCGTCGGGGCGACGATACAGTTGGCTGGGTGGAATGTGGCATGGCGCCTGTTGCATCTCCTCCTGCCAGCTGGTGGCGCCAGGGGTGCCGCCAGAAATTCTGGGCCCTATGGAAACAAAATTTCTGGGCCCCCTACATTTTTTACAGATAAAATGTAACCCAATAAACATGCCCTGTATACTTTAAAAAAGATACTTAGCACATTGCATAGTTAAAATGTCTGATGAGTAAAAGCCTACAAAAACAAGAAAAAACTATGGAAATATGTACTTGTTTACATAAAAGGAGAATATTTATTATCTCAATTGCAATTGCAAACACAACAGATCATAATGTACACATATTGACTTATGTGAACAAGCTTTAACTGGGTCCAACTGCTCAATCAGGAAACATCAGCTAGAACTAACCCATAACTAAATCAGTCCAAGACTAAAACTAGGCCAAAAGGGCTCAAAATCAAGACACACCAGGAGTAATGCCAGGCCTAACCAGTCCAGGACTAAACAAGTACTGAACCAGACATAAACTGTTTGTTATCCAGGTCAGGGTTTCCGTTAGCCGGTGTGAAAAGCAAATGGCCGGTAAAATTATTTCCATCGGCCAAATTGGCCGACGGTAAAAAAATAAAAATAAAACAAATATGGAGAGAATATAGAAAAATATATTAACATTTGACCTAAGCCAGTGACTAACATGACAAAGTGTTTTCGAGACAGGCCTAAATATTAAAAAATGTTCAATATTTCTATCCAAAAAAGTTTTGACTTACGCCCTCAGCCCATTTTACGAAGCGCAGTTGAAGCGCCTTCATCGCTCTCTGGAGATGTTACGCTTTTTCTTCGTGGTTCTTCACATTTTCCACGAAAACGGCGAACTACAGGTACATTTACTTTTATAAAAGTGTGTTAAGAACTCAACAGCTAATACTTTTGATTAGGATATTCTGTAAACTCCGTGTGTTCAGTCAGACTGACGCGCAGTCCCACAGCGGCTCTTCCTGGGAGAGTGGCCGGGTTTAGAGGCGCTTCCCTCGGTCAGTCTGCGCAGACGCCTCGGTTTAGTCACCGGTGTTGGAGCCGCTCTTGAGTGTGTCAGAGCTGGGTCCGGGGTGCCTCGCTTGAAAGTGACTTTGGTGACTTTAGCATTGTCGATTTGTCCCGCCAGAATATTTCAGCGGTTAGAGACGTTGCTAATGTTACACCTGAAGCCACGTTAAAGCACGGAATGGCATCCTACAGCCCAGCCTCGCTGTGCAGCTGATGCGCGGTCAGATCTGGACAGCGTTCGGGTCATAGATTCCTTCTGTCAAGTGGGTACATCCGCGTGGCACCTGCTGCCTCTATCGTCTCCACGCGCACAACTTTATGTTTGGATTTGAGTTGTTGTTACATTTTTCTCCCGTCATTCTTTAATTAGAAATAGCCTTGTTTTGGACTCACTAAAGCACTCGTGTAGCGCTCGGTCTAAATGTAGATTGTTATTGATAATAAGCCACATTCATTATAGGCTACTGTATATATTTTAATGGCCGGTAATTCTTGTGAATGGCCGACATTTTACAACCCAGCCGGCCAAAGTGGCCGACAAAAAAAAGTCTAACGGAACCTCTGATCCAGGTATAACAAAGTTATGTTCAACATCACTTTATAATGGTCCAGCGGCGTGCCTTTCTGCTGGCAAAATCATGTATCAAATCATCAAAGTTCAGCTTTCTTGCCAGTTTGCTTTCAATGGATAGTATGGCAAGGTGACAAAGTCTGTCCTGCAACATAGCAGACCTAAGATAATTTTTAATCAGTTTCAGCTTACTGAATGCTCTCTCGCCACCAGCAACGGTCACAGGCAATGTGCAAAATATTCGCAAAACTATGCAGACCTGCCCAAAAATACTCTGCAGCTGCATCTTGTAATTTTTGAAGCGTGTAGATTACTTTTTGTTTAGTAAAGTTATCATCATGTGGAGAACACAGTAGATAAGACGTGCTTAGAGCCTTCAATCTTCGTGAAGTTTTGCGCTCAGGCTCACCTTGTTTGGCTGAGACGGGGACGGGGGCCGCGGAGGAAGGAGGACGTGGGTGTGCAGCGGCCGCTGAATCTGTGTCTCCGAGACATAACCTGGAGACAGCAGAGATGTTATTATTGTTGGATGTAAATCATAATTCAGTAATTATTTTACTAAGCTAGCTAGATAAAAGCAGGTCATGTAGCAACAAAAATAAGTAAGTCTGAAAGTTTTGGAATACAGGAATAGGGCAAGCTACCTTTCTTTTTAAAAAACTGTGTGACATACTGTCGACTTCGGCGTTCTCGGTCTTCTCTTTCCTTCTTTTCTTTCCGTTTTTGATGCCCTGACTTTTGATGTGACATGCCTGCGTGTGTCACTATCTGCACTGCATCATAACAAATGCAATAAGCAAGAGACTAGCGAGCGTAGCTCGGACAGCGCAGGTGGAATGAACCATTGTGAGGGGGAGGGGTGTGACTTAAACAGTAAATACATTATTTGTTTGTTAAATATTAAATCTATGATCAAAACGGACAAAATACACATTAAGTGTATGAGGGGCCCTAGCACATTTAACGTATGTATAAGAAATAAGAAAGAAAAAGAGGGTCTGCTCTTCTGGGCCCTTCATCAGCCTGGGCCCTTAGAATCGTCCTAACCTTCCACCCCTTTACCGCGCCCTTGGGTGGCGCCGCGGGTATATAAGCGCAATGCATTCACTCCTTCGTTCTCTGACGTCACTCTGGTCCAGCTGGTGTGTCAGTGCGTTTCTCGCTTCTCCAAAGGACAGCTCCGCGTCATGGTAACAGTTCCACGATGTAGCCCCCAGATGCTCCAGGTGCAGGGATGGTGTGTGTCTCACTGTCATGGCCCCACACCCGTGTGTTATGCCCTGCGTTTGATGGTGATCTGGCCCGCGATGATGGCGCTGTCCTGTACGTTGTTTCCTTGTCTTTTGACCTTGTTTTAATGTGGTTCTGTTATAGTTCACACATGGACCCGTCTTTATTTCTTTGGTTTTAACAAACTACTGCCAAATGAAATAGTTAACTCTATGAATTGTCTGTGAATATGTGAACCTGTGAACCTAAAAATCAAACAAATGAAAAACAGAAAATAATTTATTGAAACGAAATATAGCCTATAGTAAATAAAACTTGATATCTTTGCTAAGTATG
Organism: Neogobius melanostomus; assembly: GCA_007210695.1. Classification (NCBI taxonomy): domain Eukaryota; kingdom Metazoa; phylum Chordata; class Actinopteri; order Gobiiformes; family Gobiidae; genus Neogobius; species Neogobius melanostomus. The sequence goes on along the minus strand of VHKM01000221.1, from coordinate 864,623 downwards.
GACTCTGCCTGTGTCAATCATAAATGAACCTGCGTGCCTTAAGGTCCGGAGCCTTCTCTCCGGTGGCGTTGTCAATATTATTTTGGCTGTAATATTATTTTACAAATGCTAAACCGCACGTCTTGCTACAGATGCAACTCAGCTTCTTTCTCCTCCAAACATGACGAGTTGAGTTTTACCAAAAAGTTCCATTTTGGTTTGATCTGACCATATGACATTCTCCCAGTCCTCTTCTGGATCATCCAGATGCTCTCTAGCAAACTTCAGACGGGCCGGGACATGTCCTGGCTTAAGCAGGGGGACACGTCTGGCACTGCAGGAATTGAGTCCCTGGCGGCGTAGTGTGTTACTGACGGTAGCCTTTGTTACTTTGGTCCCAGCTCTCTGCAGGTCATTCACTAGGTCCCCCCGTGTGGTTCTGGGATGTTTGCTCACCGTTCTTGTGATCATTTTGACCCCACGGGGTGAGATCTTGCGTGGAGCCCCAGATCGAGGGAGATTATCAGTGGTCTTGTATGTCTTCCATTTTCTAATAATTGCTTCCACAGTTGATTTCTTCACACCAAGCTGCTTACCAATTGCAGATTCAGTCCTCCCAGCCTGGTGCAGGTCTACAATTTTGTTTCTGGTGTCTTTCGACAGCTCTTTGGTCTTGACCATAGTGGAGTTTGGAGTGTGACTGTTTGAGGTTGTGGACAGGTGTCTTTTATACTGATAACAAGTTCAAACAGGGGCCATTAATACAGGTAACGAGTGGAGGACAGAGGAGCCTCTTAAAGAAGAAGTTACAGGTCTGTGAGAGACACAAATCTTGCTTGTTTGTTATTGACCAAATACTTATTTTCCACCATCATTTGCAAATGAATTCATTAAAATCAGACAATGTGATTTTCTGGATTTTTTTTTCTCATTTTGTCTCCCATAGTTGAGGTTTACCTATGTGGGAGAACTTGCACAATTGTTGGCTGACTAAATACTTTTTTCCCCCACTGTACACTAAGATTACTATACCTTTAAACAGTTTGGGAAAGCCCAGATGACAATGTCATGTCCTTGGAAGCACAAGTCTGGTTCATCCTTGGGTACAATTTCAGGACACTTGAAGGTGCCACATTCATTGGTTAAAACTATGACGGAAATGACCAGCCATCATACAGATCAGAAAGAAGGCATTCATCTCTGTGTACCAGCGACTGAACGTGCTGTGGTCTGAAATGTGAATATCACATAGAACTAAATTTATGCAAAAGACCTGGTGAATATGCTGGAACTGGTAAAAGTTTGTCATCATCCAGAGTGAAACAAGTACTGTACCGACATGGGCTGAGAGGGTGCTCTGCTAGGAAGAAAATTGAAGTTTGAAGTGGCCATCACAAAGCACTGATCTCAATCCAGTTGAAAATGTATGGGCAGAGCTGAAAAGGCATGTGCACGCAAGGTGGCCGACAAATGTGTCTGTTACACCAGTTCTGTTTGGAGGAATGGACCAACATTCCTGCCAACTATTGTGAGGAGCTTGTGGAAGGAAATCCAAAACGTTTGACCCATATACAGTGTTAAGGCAATTCTACCAAATTATAATGAAATAATATGTAAACCTTTGGTTTTGTAAAACTAACATAAAACCGTGTAGAAAATTCAATCTCTCATTCTTCTGGCATTTAGCAAATGAAAAAATTCTACTTGGCCTAAAAAACAAAAACAAAACCAAAAAATCATTCTGGTTTCATTTAAAAAAAAAATGCAAATGTGTCTTTTTATAAAGTGTACGTAAACATATGGTTCCCGCTGTACTTTGCCTTTGTTTGTCGCTTTGTTTCAAAGCGTGGGACAAACTGTAAATCACTGTATTGTCATTTCCCCAAAAAAGCTTATTCATTTATCCACATAAAGTGGCCTCTATAATTTAGCAACTTTCCAACATTACAACATTTTTAAAGTTTATTCTTTGAAGACAATTTCAACATCTTATTTCTAGCCTGTTTAATTTAGCTGTGTGTGTGTGTCTGTGTGTGTGCGCGCGTGTGTGTAATTACAAGATATCCAAAATCTCTGATATCTTTGTTTCAAATAGGCATAATGTCATAAATTCATTAATTTAATCCTGCAACAATTCATAATTTAGTTGCCACAAATATAGTCTATTTTGGCCAATTTTAAGTTTTTTTTTGTAAATGAAGATAATGTGTAATTTGCTATGTTTGGTATGATGAAAGAGTGATAAGAATGTCTGGATGGCTTGCAGGTGCAGGAGCCAATCATAGAAATAGCCATGTGCCTGAGGCTGGGTGCTTGCTGGGCAATATTAATCACAGATTTGACACTACACAGACGGATAACATTTCTTTAGTATAGAAATGATTAACTGAAGCATGCCTCGATTTATTGTTACTCTTCTTTTCATATGCATGAACAAATAGTGGGGAAAGAGAGATCACTTTTAGTATTTTGTATTGTGGAAGATGTTATGTAGCCATACGTAATCCTTCAAAAGCACCGACCAATAAGACAGCAGCTGCAGTCTCTTCTGCAGATAAACTAAAGGGCCACTTAGTCGGGAATGCAAGCAATTTACACTCTTATTATATTCTAATACATCACTTGAACACGTGATGACGTTGAAATTCAGTAAGTCGTCCTGGATACTACCGTGTGGCCCTCCCCTTTGGCTCACACACGGCACAAGGAAAATAAATCGCATTAGCATTGGTCATGAAGATTCATGATGAATATTTTACAGGGACACCAGCGAGTTCTCACGGTCGCTGTTAAAGGTCCTATATCATGCAAAATCGACTTTTTGGAGCTTTTAGCCATGTTGTTATGCTATTTCCTTATCAAAAACACCCCCAGAGCGGTTTTTGGCTTCATTCACGCAGTTCTAAGTAATCCTCCTGAATCCTGCTCTCTGAGCAGCTGCTCCACCCTCTCCTGGTAAACGACTGACTTGTTCAGTTGTGTCGTCACAGCGGAACGGAAGTGCTCTACGTCTATAATGTAATGCCTTACGGCCTGATTTTTATTTATAAAACAGCTTTTTTTTTTTTTTTTTTTTTTTTTTTTTTGAAAAAAAAAAAAAAAAAAAAAAAAAAAAACAGCAACCCTCCGAAGCGTCTGTGCTGTCCCACGACGCTAATCAAGCGCACCCACGGCTGGAGGAGCCATGGATCCGAGCATAAGTGTTGTTTTTGAAGACTGAGCTCTTTCTAACCTACTCTGGACACGCCTGCTCTTTTTCTTACCGATAATGCCACGGATGCGCGTTTGGCTACGAGAGCAACAGGACTATTCAACCTTCCTAAAGAAGAGTGCACTCGCCAGAAGTTGGAATTTCTTTCCGGGATTAAGCTACTATATCAACCAACCTGATGGATGCTTGGTGAACCTTGGCCAGAATCAAAGTGGATTAACTTTTATAACTTTTATAACCAACGCGATCTCATGGGGATGCCAGACTGAGCGGTGAGTCAATCAAAACGCATGTTAGCGTGTGTGTTAGCATGTGTGTTAGCCATTTATGAAACTGCTTTGCACATGTCAACTCCTTATAACTGCATTATGTGAAGTAACTTCACTTTTTGCAGCTATATTTATATTTATAATACTGCAAATGTGGAATGAGCAGAGAGAGGGGCGGAGTTAACTGAATCGAAGCGTCTTATCTTCCGGGTAGGGAAAATACCCCCCAAAAATACTTATATTTCTCTCAAAAATGAGTACTCCATAGTGATAGAGGTACAATATATCATATATATGCCTATACTTTACTTTGGAATGGCTAAAATAGCATGATACAGATCCTTTAATGACAAAGGGAGCCATCTGCCACAACAACAGGTAATTTAAGGAATCCATCATCATCTGTTAGGAGCAATCTAAACCAGGAGCTGAACAGAGACATGTCAAATGAGTTTAGACAAAATCCCAGAAGTCTGTGTCTTAAGGACGGGAGTCAGACCAAGGTCACGGGAACCGGAACTCCCTAAACACTCGGTATTTCGCCCGAGCGTAACTTTCCAGTTCACCCGCTTTGTTTTTTGCCATGTTTATTGATTCTTCTTTTTCATTAAACAAAATAAAACTACAAATAAAGAACATCCAAAATATGTTTTACATTTTGTCAGTCCCCAAAGACCAGCGGCATGCTGGGAACTCTTTTCGGTCAGAGAGTTTTATGATTTAGTCCGGCCCTCGTGCCTCTGGAGATTTAGCTCACCTGGTAGGGTGTTAGCTTACTTAGTCTGAGGCTGTATCCTGCCCCTTCAAGCGGACATTTCTCTGTTTTCTTCATGTCTTTGCCATAATCCATCCCTTACATTGTTTTGACTTTACCAAATCCTATTTCCTAACCCTCATCTTAACCATGACCCTGACCCTAACCTTAACCGCTAACCTTATGGTACGGGGCTGTGGTGGTGGGTCTGAGAGAGCCCTGATGTCTAACAGCAAGGGCAGAAAACGCATCACATGAATAATCAAACATTTAGTACTAAGATATACAAAGTTTTTAAAAGTAAAAAGATGTCTTTGAATGTTATCACAATGATGCGGTCACATCACTTCATCATTTATTTTATTCATCCTTTATTTAACCAGGAAAGTCCCACTGAGATTAGGAATCTCATTTTCAGGGGAGTCCTGGCACCAGAGGGTTTTTAGTGATAGGGGTAACCGGAGTACCAGGAGAAAACTTACGCCGACACAAGGGAACATGCAAACTCCACACAGAAACGCCCCGTCCAGAAGGGAGTCGAACCCGGGACCTTCTTGCTGTGGTCTGGAATCTGTCAATAATAATTAAGGCATTTAGACTATTTAACTTTAGCTTATGTTTGCGTGTGGAAGGGGAGGTTTGTGGAGGTTTGTGACCAAGACGTGATGTAATAATACAGTGCATAAACACAGGGCGGCCTGACAGCGGATTCACACCAAGTGAAAAGAATTTGCTTTCTGTCGCTCAGTTTGCTCTACTTCCTTCACCAGCAGCACGTGGAGGCGGGGTTTGAGACGCAGCTGAAGTGTGTGAGCCAATTACGCACAGGTGTCTGTCAGATCTTGTTCTGTGGTTGGTGGTCGCCGCCGTGGCGCTGTATTTGCACAGAGTCGGATTGATTTCAACGCTATGAAATGCCGTCGCCGCTCCGCCGCTTCCAGTCGCTAGGCAGTGTAGGGAATGAATGGAAGCTCGCCGCTCTATGAATCATAACAATTTGTCATTGCCACCAGTGCAGACAAAGTAATTAGATAGGAAGGAGAAAGCATGTGGTGTGCAGGGGTTTTCAAATCCTCACAATTGAAAGTATTTTATACTTTCAATTGTGAGTATAAATACTTTATACTCACAATGAAAGTGAGTATAATTTTGTTTATACTCACTTTATATATATAGTTTATACTCACAATTCTGTTTATAATTTTACATTTTAATCTTGTTAATTTAATTTCCATTTTAAGTAATCACTTTGAATACTTGACTGTTTGTCTGTAAGCACTTTTAAAGTTGCCTTCCTGACTGTCTCCAAGGAAAAAATGAGCCCAGAAATAATAAAATATGTATCTTGTACAGCACACACAGTAAGTTTAAATTGCTGTCAACTGCTGTCCTCAAGTGTTTATTATCAGCGCTAATGTATTATATAATACAATGCAATGGGTGAGGAAAGCACTTCTCTTTGGTCCTCATGGCTTGACTACATTTCCAGAGCAAACAATACGCAAGCAAAAAAAGGGAAATCAGCGGCGTTATAGTTGGTTTTGGTTTAATATTCTAACAGTATTGTTAATCACACAAATCACCAATTGTCGTTGTGTTTTTGGTCATTTATCGCCAATTGGACAAAAATCTCTCGGCTCTCCCGTGCGCCGCTTGTAGACTGAAGAGACCCTCAATAACATGTTATTGAAGGGTCTTCCGCGCCCCAAGAGTGACGCTGCTCGCGAGCAACACGTGACCGCAAATAAACGATTCTGATTGCACAGATCCTTTTGAGTTTGACAGCAGCGGCAAAAGCGCGTTTATACCCGTGTATAAAATATACAGAGGGGTATCATTCTGGATTTTTCAAATCCATATGGCAGCAACCTCCCGCTCTTTCGGTACAGCTGCATTTAAAAAAACAAAAAGCCTTTTTCTGCGGCTTTCATATGGGCTCATTACTATGAATGGGGCTGACCATCTTGTAATATATCTATGGTCCAGCGTCTCTGTCCTCTCTTCTGCTTGATTAGGCGACAGGAAGAAGCAGAACGTATTCCTGGATGATTTAATAAGAAAAGGTGATGGACGAACACCAGCCCCGTGATGGAGAGAAGTCCGAACACACGCGTTTGCAGTTGAAATGTAGCTGGAAAAAGTTGTTCTTGTGAATTTTTGGTGATATAATGTTGAGCTATTTGGTGTGGTCTTTGTGGGACTTTAAACAGTTGTTTGTGCCGCTGTTATGATAGACATTTGGGACAGTAAAATCACCCACGCTTTTCCTGTAAGTCCTAAATCGGCCCGAGCACCATCAGGGCTGGCAAAGGGGCGCATTTTCTCCAGTTCGGCTTTACTCAAATCTACTAAAACTTCTGCATTGGAGCCTACAGTCAATAGACCAGAGTGACACCACACTTCCTAAAAGAAAAACTCAATCACTGCCATCGCTATAAATATTGCAATCCAAAAACTAATACTCCTAAAAAAAAAAAAACAGTAGCAATAATATCATAACCAAAGATTGAGGGAGAGAAACGGAAAGAAACACCCGTTGCTTTGGGCAGCACGGTCGGCGAGGGCAGGTATTTTACAATGGTTTATTTTATTATTGTGATTGAGTTTTCTAAGTAAATTAAAAAGTAAGACCATTTGTAGTGCCCATGACACGGCATGCATTAGTCAACTATTTCACCAGCATTAACATTACTACTTTTACTGTAGTATAAACTGGGGAGATGTCCCACAGTCAGGGGCAGTACACAAACATGTGTTGCCAGGGGCCGTGTATTTGCTCGCTGCTCGGATCCGGGAGGGGTCTAGCAGTAGCATGAGTCTTGCAGTTTGTTAGTTCGAACTTCAATCTGGTTGTGACTATGACATGTGGTAAACTTTAGTGGATGGATCTGTGAAGCCTGAGAGAACTGAGCAGCAGGAGGGGAACAGTGTGTGGCAGGCTGTCCTCTGATCCTCCTGGGGCTGACCATCAATCAGTGTGAGAGGCACTGCACTCGTATGGAGGCTTGATGGGCGATGACACTAAATATGCTGTCATTCGGGCCACAGACAGGAGCCAGACTGTGGAGCTGACAGCATTTCCTTGAGCTATAATCAGAAATGAGAGACACATATGGATTTTTGTTACTTTGATGTTAAGTTAAATGACATTAAAGTCACTCACAGTTTAAATGTTTTCATTATTTCTCTCATTTTAAAATGCAGAAGAAATGTGAATTTAAAATACATTGAATGGTTTTAGGATCCAACCAAGCACCAAACTAATCATAAGTTGTTATAGAAAGGCTGCACGTAAATCAGGGCAGGTGCCATAGCATTCACACCAAAATAGAGAGTACGCACATTTTAATCGTAGACCCTTCAACACAAAATTGAGGGGACTATCCACTCAATTTGCTGCTGCCATGATACCATCAGGATCAAATGCTAACTACCATCCCCTTTGCCTGGCCAGCCATCCACTCCTGCTTCTGGAACCTGCTCAAAACAGAAATAGGAAAAGTGTGTATTCTGGATAGCCTGGCTAGCATACCCTATTACCCTGTATGTTCTAGCTTTTATAAGGGAAAAGTCCATCCATAAAGCCAGACAGTTTATCATAATAGAATTGATCAAAACATGTAAATATGTTGCATATGTTAGGATGCAATTACAGCTCATGCTTACACATAATGCATCAATTGCACTAAACAGAACAATGAATGGGAAATAGGATGTGTCAACATTTGACATGGCCCATCTTCTGTTGAGACGTGTTTATATGCATGCGTTGGATGTGCGCTCAGTTACATACACCATCCTGGTTAAAAATAACAAAACCACACTCTAACCCTTTGCTATATTAATTGTTAATCTTTATTTATAAAGAACTTTAAACTAACACCTTCTGACAACACTTGAGATGATTCTTATAATTATTAGTCAGTGTGTGAGTTCTTTCAAAGCTAGAGACTTGCCAAAAGCAGGTGTGGAAAAAAAAAAGCCCTTTGTGTCCCTGGTTTAAAATGTCAGTCTATAAAAACAGCATACAGTATTGTCCTGGTGAGTCATGGCTCCACTAAAAGGCATGGTTCTCCTGCGGAGCTGTTTACACGTTTTTCATACTCCAAAGGTGTGCACAAGATCAACGCTAATCGATCTCTTTGGGTTTTTATTTTCTGTTGGACATACAGGCTACATCAGACATTTCACCATAAAAGCTGTCCCACTGCTGCCCTTCCAACCCCCCCAACTTGTGACCTTGACAGGGTTAAACTGTAAGCCCTTGAGTATCTGATCCGTGCTCTAAAGTCAATTATGTTGCGGTAATGCATTATGTTAGGTAACATTCCCTGGACGATCAGTCATTGTCTGTGGGGTGCTGGTTGTACGGGATCATTCTCCTCATCTCCCTTTCCATTAAACTGCAGCCCAGGTGGGGATCTGTGAAGATGCGTCGTGGACAAGGTCACCTTTTGCAGGAATTGTCCGCTCCTATGTTCATCCAGAATGCACACAAATCAGGATGAAAGCTTTTATCTATGAGGAGGGCTTTGAATATAGGCAAGAGGCAGTGGGGCTTTGACACTACATATAAAAACACAATTATTGTGAAAGCAATAACACTGAAAAGAAAAGGAAAAATAGGAACAAAACGCAACTTTTCTGCATCAATCATCCATCCATCCATCTGCTTCCACTTTTCCATTGCCGGGTCGTGGGGGCAGCTGTTGGAGCTGCTCAAAACACATTGCACCAACCCCCTTATGGCTCCTCCTGCAGGTGGTGGGTCCACGGAAGGACGGCCTCATGGTTCTAACCGGGCCTGTTGGTCTCTCATAAGGGGCTTCTGAACCGCTCTTTGTCTGACCCGTCACCTAGGACCTGTTTGCCATGGGAGACCCTACCAGGGGCACGAAGCCCCCAACAACAGAGCTCCAGGATCATTTGGGCGTTCAAACCCCTCCACCGCGTTAAGGTGGCGGTTTCAGGAGGGGATGCATCAGTCAACTTATTTCAATTGGCTTTTTGTCTCAGCAAGCCCCCAAAGCATGTGTGTATTGTGTACAGCACCTGTACACAATACACATGTCGGCTTTTCTTTATTTTCAACACTATTTACATTGTGTGGTTCTCATTGAAGACATTAAACTATGAAAGAACACATGGGAATCTTTCATGCCTGAATAAAAACTCCACGAGGAGCAGAGGAGAGGATGAGGAGAGAGAGTCGAGGACAGGAGGTCGAGGGAGGGAGGAGAGTACACTGTGCTCTGTGACTGTTTGGAAATGAAATATTTTTTTACTATAAATAATAAATAAAGTATTTTCAGTGAAGGACATGAAGCGTGACATTTTATCTGGATGAAAACACATTTGTGCAGTCTTTAGTGACATTTACACATTTTCGTCAACTCCGTCAGATTACGTCACCTCCGCAGGGGAGGATCTGGGAAAAAAATCACGGGGTGGTAAGCAGGGTCAGGGATAAATTCTGGGGTGGCAACACATTGTACAATGTCGAATGTTTATGGCGCGGGTACGCAAGTTTTGCTTGATCACAGGGCAATTTTTCCTTTCAGATTCAGCCTCAAAATTATATACAAATAGTAGCATTGTCCGTAATATAAGCAGGGGGGTTCTAACTCAGGTAAAATGTGAACTTTTGTAAAAAATAAAAATAAAAAAAATGAATAAAGAAAAATCATCATCATCTTCAGAGCCCTTATTTAGCTATAAAGTTGTTATAATTCTTTATGCTGTACTAACTGAGAGTAAGCACCAGGTAGTTTGTAGAGCAGATGGGAGACATCACATGACATCAATGGAGTGGCAGCTGGGGTGGCAAGACCTTACCCCGTACCACCCCATTAGATCCACCCCTGCACCTCCGTCAGTTTCATACAGTTTGTGGAGCTTATTTTTAATTCTTAAAGAGGGGGTATTATGCTTTTTTCAATCACATAGCACCAGTCTATAGCATACTACAATGATGACGTAACCTTCTGTTGGTCTGTATATGCAGTAAATTAAAATAACTGCCTTGAATAAAATTGCTCTCTCAAAATGGCTGTACTGAACGTCTTGAAATAGGCCTCTGTCTCTTTAAGAAGCTTTCCGACACGCCCCCTTCAGCACACTGCTGTGGCATCTAAACAACAACACTGTGCGGGGAGGGGGCTCTGCTGAGCTGAGGAGCAGTGGTTGGTGGCTTGGCTGGTGACAAAAGGTCCAGAGGCGTCTCCAGGAGGTGGGGGCGTTCCTAGGAGGACTGAGGCATAGCTACACCTAAAATGGCTGCCGTCTAAGTTTTTACTGATTACTCAAAAATATGTGAATGAGCCAAGGCAACACTCCAGGCATGTGTTTAATGAGGGAATGACATAATAACATGATATAAAGCTTGAAAAAGTCGATTTTACATAATACCCCCCTTTAAAAGAAATAACATTTTTGTCTTTCTGTTTACATTGTTCATTTAGTAAATGGCAATAGGATCTACAACCTGTTCTGTCTAAAATATTTACAATAGTGATGTCATTCAAACAAACAAAAAATCTGTTTTCAGAATAGGTTAAAATCACAACTTCAGCGTCCAGATAACCTTTAATTATTCAAGATTAGATAAAGTTTTTAAAATCATATATAATATAGGAAAAAGGAAAGAAGCTGAGGCACTCTGGATAAGAGAAAAAAAGCTATTTTATTGAAGTGTCACACTTTTCGACTCGTGGTCTTCATCAAGGTAAGTGCCCCGATGAAGACCACGAGCTTTTTTCGCTTATCCAGAGTGCCTTGGGTCCTTTTATTTTTCCTTTTCAAGTTACCCGGCCCACGAGCCTGAAGAGCACCTGGTTTGTAGTTAACTTGCTATCTCACCATCATTTACTTTGCTACTATGGGTATCCAGTGAGCACTCTGCCTTTTCTCCTTCACACATATATAATATAGTCCTTGTGCCCAGCATGTAATAGTATCACATGTAGGACCAGAAAAAAAGCATTGATATAAAGAGCATTATGAGTCCAGTCACAACAGCAGCTGGGAAAGCTGGATCAATACCATTTCAGTGACCAATTTTACAGTTCTATGGGTCGGCCGCCTGTGGAGTAATAAAGCTGTTTTCTCCCCTCTCATCCAACAGTCTCAGCCAACAGTCACGTGTGACAATACTGAAGAAATACGACCAGATAATCCACACCGTGTCAACATGTTCTGGTCTGGAGCGCGATTCTTAAGTAAATTAAACCCTTGTTCCCAAAATAAATCCTCGCTCCAGTCACTTCTACACAGACGCCAGAAAAAGTGATTCCATGGTTATTTCAATGTCCCGGGAAAGTGGACAAACTGGTGTGAAAATTGAAACGCAATAATCCAGAAGAAGCTGGACGATGTGTGGGAGGTTCATTGTGATTTCATTAAGCTTTGAGGGGCAGATGGTGGGTTGGCAGCAGAGTTCTGTGCATTCTGTTACGTCGCAGCTTGACCAGCTCACGTAGAGCCAGCATTAGTTTGTCTTTGAGTCAAGGTGAATTTGACAGCAAAAATGAATTAAAAAAAATGTTTTAAATCAGAATCAGAATAGCGTTTATTGCCATTGTTTGGAACAGGTTCACAAACTAGGAATTTTTCTCGGTACAATCGTGCAACATAAAACACTTGTGACCCGCTGTGGTTTCCAGGGACACAAGTCGGCAGACTCACTTTCTTGCAAATGGAGAAACAAACCAATTTTTTGAAAATTGGTGATTTTCGCTTTTTTGCAGAATTGTTCAGTTGAAGCCACGAAGAAGCCTCTCCATGTTTAAGCTAGCAGTATTGATATATTTAAAAGCGTAAAGTTTTAGGTTCAAACCGGCTTGATTTGGGAGATTTCGGAGCGTGCAGTAGGGGCGTGACTTTGTCTGTGTGTATTTACATACTGGGCAAAGTATGAGGAGGAGGCACAGCTGCTTTGGTTTGCGTTGTTGACATAAGCTTTAGCAAACAAATGCCACGTAAAAAAAAGGCAGTTTTATACATACGCCTATTGTCGATCCGTTTTTCAGGTTGAAAAAGTCTTGTTTTGTCAGAGAAATAGCGCACACCGTGGGGGCGTGTCATGTGCATGTGTGGCTTCATGACTATGCAACGCTTCCCCGCGTGTTGCTGTTGGAGGTCGCTGCTGCTAACGCTGGAATACGACTGCAGAGGTTCGTTTATCTGCGTGAAACCAGTGAACTTTTCCAGGCTGACTTTCCCAGTGCGACTGATGATGCCCTGGTTGTAAGCATGCACAGCGCCCTGCTGACCATTACGTTTCCCGAGCCAACTCCTTGCCTTCAGAGCGTGATTTTAGACAGAAGGATGTAGCAGGGATTTGCCAAACTCTACATTGAAAAGAACTGAGCAAGGAAAATGGATTTACCACGTGTTTGCTGAGCAGAAGGCACGCAGAGGTTACTTCAGACGGGTGAGTGAAAGTTTGTTTATTTTCGACAGTCATGTAGTCCAGATGAACCTGCTATTTACACAAAATCAAGATCTCTACAAACTTAAACTACTCCATAAAAGTAGTCAGCGCATCCCTAGCTTTCAGCCACTTCTTATTTGAGAGAAATCCGCTTCATATTTTCGGTTTTATGGTTGGATAAAGTTAGGCTGGGTTTGTGGCATGAAACGTAAACAATGCGATCACGCGCGGCGATTCGTCGCAATGACGGCCTTTTCCTCTCATGTGTATGAGAATGTATGTGCATTACTACAGTAGTACAGGAGTCTTTTCTACAGTTATAACTTCAGTTACGTCTGGAGTCTGTAACTCTCTCAGCGTGAGGCTCCAGCAGCTCATGGAGGTGGAGCTGACACAGGGAGGGACTGGGCAGAAGCTATGGGAGAAGCACGCAGGATTTTGACTGTAAATAAAAGAGTAGATTATTTGGTTTATTTGGGCTGCAAGGTTGTTAGTAACAACGATGTTCCCAAAGAGAGTAGGCAGAAGATAACTTGTAATAAATGCCTACCACCTCATACATTAACAAACATAGCTGTTGACATTCACTTCATTTCAATGATACAATTCCTTAGTTGATAATGACCACAATAATGTCCATATGCATACGATCACATTGCTAAGATGATGAGATGATTTTCTCTTATTAAATTGCTCGACAACTTCACTCATATCTTCTATTTTTTTTTCATCATCATTATGGATAATGTAATCTATAGGGCAGTTTATGGTTAGTCTTTTTTTAATTAGACTATTTAATACTTTCCATATTTCTGTAATCTTGTTTTTGTTGCTTTCAAGCAGATTTGTATAATAATCTTTCTTGCTTCCTCTTAATATAGTTACCAATTTGTTTTTGTATCTCTTATATTTCATTTCATTTTTAGATGATCTATTTCTTAAGATGGTCTGTACAGTTGATTACACTATGTCCATTATCTACATCACTATGGCCCAACATACATATAACACAGAATTTAGATAAAAAATAAAAGTAAAATATGATAAATACGACAACAATTGACATATAACAACAACGGGATTGTGTTCACAGATGTGCAAGTGTATTAGGTAATAGCAGCGGATCTAAGTGTGGACATACCACATAGTGCAATAGAGCAGTGCAAATGACTGGAACAGGTTATTATGTAACCTGTTCCAGTCATAAATGTCCAAATACAAACAAAACACTTGAAAAAAAACTACTATTTTATGCCATAGCACCTAAAAAACACAACAGCGCATGTTATATGTGCAATACATCACTATATAATAATAATAATAATAATAATAATAATTGTAACAATTGTATAATAATCTTGGCCTCATACCCAGGAAACAAACTTAGCCACTAGCTCAGATATGTGGATCAAAATTAAAGAGAAGGAAGTGGCACCTTTTACAGATCACATCACTGCTGTGGACCCCAGCATTAAATTTACTCGGGAGGACGCTAAGGAGAAACAACTTGCCTTTTTAGATTGTAAAGTTATCATAGGGGAAAACGGACAACTTCAGACAGAGGTTTACAGGAAGGCAACTCATACTGACCAGTATTTGATGTTTGACTCAAACCATCCGCTCCAGCACAAACTAGGGGTCATTAGGACACTCAGACATAGAGCTAAAGAGGTGCCAGCAGTGCAGAAGGAAAGACCAAAGAGGAGCAACACGTCCAGAGAGCCCTCTCAGACTGCGGCTATCCTAACTGGTCTTTCACTAAAGCACAAAGGGCCAAAAGACCCAAAGAACAAGACAGACAGACTACAGAGCCCAGAAGAAAGGGAGTTGCAGTGCTGTATGTAGCCGGGGTCTCAGAGAAACTTCAGAGAATCTTTAGGCAGCACAGGATTCCAGTGTACCACAAACCTGTGAACACACTGAGACAAAAATTAGTTCATCCCAAAGACAAAACTCCGAGCCACAAACCAAGCAATGTGATTTATTCTATTCGATGCAAAGAAGAAGAATGCAAAGAACATTATATTGGAGAAATGAAACAAGTTCTATAGAAGAGACTTTATCAACACCGAAGAGAAAGCACAAGCGGCCCCCAGTCGGCGGTGCACCTCCACCTCAAAGCCTCCAACCACTCCTTTGAGGATGGGGAGGTCAACATTTGAGCTAAAGAAGAACGTTGGTTTGAAAGAGGAGTAAAAGAAGCTATTTTTGTCAAGAAAGAAAATCCCTCCATGAACCGGAATGGTGGGCTCAGATTTAATCTTCCGTCACTTTACTCCAATCTCCTTTGGGGACAGCTGACAGGGCACGGCCAGTCCAAGGAGACGGCACCTCAGCTAACAAAAGAACAATAGGCAGGTAATTAGCAGTGATCAGCCATGAATAGGACAGGACTGACCGATACTGGGGGGAGCAGGTCGTTAGAGACGCTCTACTTCAAAGGTTGTGTTTGAAGTGTTTACCCACAGGTGAGAGTAGCTGTGATTAGAGGGGAGGAGCCGGGCCAACCCCAACTCCTCCTCATGGTCTGTATCTAAGCTGCGGGATGAGCGGGACTTTAGTCCACTGACGAAGCCTTTTGGATGAGAGGCGAAACATTCGAGAACTCAACTACTGAGTACAGAAGATGACTCAAGTACCTTCATTGAAGAATTGTAACAATATTCACAGTGTTATATCCATCCGCATCCATTTTCTCCCACTTAGTCTAGGCTGCCTAGCTCACACTGCACCAACAATATGACAATCTTTAAGAGACATTTCCCAAATGTTTTGCACTGTTAGGCATGGACATCTTCCAAAGGGGAAAGACAGATTATATTGGGCAGATAACAACCAAAGCAACCTTATCTCTATACATCCATTTATACCATGCCAGCTTGAAGAAATAGACCTGAATGCTAAATACCAGCACACATGGGGCTATCAATTATACACGAGTGCCTTATATAAATGAATGGAAATACAGCTGCTCAAATTGCTTCAGTGGTTATGTGTTTTTGATGACACTGCTTGTGGAAGAGCCTTTCTGATCAGGTCAATGTGATTGTTACAGTAATCTCAAAGCTGATGTTATCTGACTGATTTTGCAGAGTACAACAAAACCATTTTAGCAGGATTTTATCTGTCAACGTTCCGTCGTTTGTGTGACACTTGTGACAAATGTCTGAAGCCACTAACAGCTGGAGTGAGACAGTTGGAGTTTAATCTCCACAAAAAGGAACAAACTAGCAAACACTATCAGTGCCAAAGCCCTAAAAGCTTCCCAAAGTGTTTTATGAGATGTCTTAAATATATTTGTCAGGCCTTGAGGATACAAACAATGTGTTTGCATCAAATAAACAAAGTATCTGCGGGAAAAAAAAGTCTGCAAGGAAGAATAAACACATCAGCGATTTTATTCTTATCCAAACACCCTCTGTCTGGATTTCCTAATGAAGCAGCAGATGCTCTCATCCAATTTAAGATGTCAGCTTAAATTCGGGACGCCATCATCATCGTCATCATCGTCTATACAGCCTTTCAGTGTCTTTTTCGGTTAGAGCTTGTGAAAATGTCTCAGACACATGCTCGGGTTTAGCTCTCTTTGGTTAAATTTCAATGAAAGATTCCACTTATGGCATTTTCAGATCTACAGTATGCATCGTTTAATAGTGACTTTTATGGAGGAATTAAAAAATATCAAATTATGAATACGTTTTTATGGGGGAAACTGACGAGATGCTTTTTATGGCGAGTATTATTGAGATAGAGTTTAGCATCAGGAAATGTTTTGTCATTGTTTTATCATGTTGAAAGTGATTCAGAGGCATTCAGAACAGATGGCCAGGACACCCCAAAACTGAATTTAAGGCCTTATCCGAGTGAAAATGTTCTACAGTGTTTGTTTTTCTTACATTTTAATAATAATAATCATAATAATAATAAAAAAACATTAGAAAATTATGAAATAAAAGCGTATGTGATGATGTCATGATGTCAGGTGGAGGGCAGGGGCCAATACAACTCTATGGGAGAAATACAGTTTTTGTAAGAAATCTCCAAAACGAAAACTGACAAACGTTTTTCGTCATCAGTATTTGACAGTGATTGTATTCACAAACCTTCTGTATTATTTTTATGGCTGAAAGTCCTTTCTTTTGGCCAACATCACACTCTTGTTTTCGAATATTGCCACCATTTTCAAATGCCTTTTAGAGAAAATATGTGGACATTAGTTTTTACATGTGCGGACAGAGAAGACAATCAACTTTGAGACAGTTTTTGTTTCATGTTGATTCTTCAATTAATGACTGAGATATTAAAAAGACGAAGACAAAAAAATCTGCAGTTCGCCAGTTAACATATAGTAGTTATCAGTAAGTTCAAGTTATTGTGACCCTTTCACACAATGTAGGTTTCTCATGAGGCCCTTGTATTAATTGGCCACTCCTGCTCTATACCTAACCTCCTTTTGGGGCCCCGTCTGAAGAGGGATCTGTCCTATGCTCCTCTGGCCTCGACTATGCTCTACCCCCAAGTGCATAATTAGAGGAGGAACATCTCCCTTTGTTCTGTGCTGAAGCTGGCATACAAGAGGAGTGAGTGAGCCTGATTCAACCATTATTCGTTTAATATTATTCAATGCTAAATGTGATTTCATTATGCATTTATATTGATGATCACTGTCATTTATCTCTGATTTATCCTTCCTCTGCTGTCTCGCACTACCTCTAATAATGCCTTTTCTGGTTCTTACTTGGGATCAGGAATCTCTCTATTGTACAAACGACTTCCAAACAGACAAAGCTATAGACGGCCCTAAAGAGCTGTGTTTTCACTATCATGCTGTGCACTTTTACATGTAGTATATGAATATCACAGACAGGACTGCAGTGGAGTGAGATGAGTCGCCTGTGACTGCTGTTTTCGGCTGTGTCCGAATGTCCACCCTAGTCCCTAACCCATCGTTCACTATATACTGTAGGTCCGCACTTATATAGTATAATAGAATAAAGAGCACTGATTCTGCTGGAAATGCAGACATGTTGCCTACTACTTTCTCCTCGCCGTGTGTCGTCACATGTGGCGTGCAGAAAGTAGTGAGCCCGGTATCGCCGCCGCCAGCAGAATGAGTGCACTACAGCTAAGTTCACTACACTCGGGAATAATGTATCTCTGAGATAAAGATCAATCAAATTCAAGAGACAGTGGAATAATCATGGCAAAGTATTAGTCAGAAACTTTTTATTTCACATGGATTGTTCATGAATGAAGAAAACGGCTCGCATTATTGCCTTTTTGCCTGAGAGAGGAAGCTATCGATTATTTAACGGATTAAGCTAAAGGTAAGCAGCTAATGTTAGCAACTTTTCACCGTAATGATTTATATTCAAGTAGTCTGAAAAATACACAACATGTGAATATAACACATGTTTTCACTCGTGTTGTGTTTAGTTCAAAGACCGTTCTCCTCTGACTCTCACTCTGTATTGACCCGTCTCGCGGCCATCGCTGCACGCTACTTTTCAGAATGCATTGTGGGAAATTTTGAGTGCACTCTAGGGGGATTAGTGTGGACATTCGGACACAGTGCTGGACACTGTGGAGTGGATGAGAGATTATATCCATAATGACCTCGAGTCGGTTTCCTGATCACAGAGACGTTAATTCTTGTATTGTAGTGAACTTGTTTCTGTGTCTTTAAACCAGACAAAATGATCAATTTGACCTGACCTGGCCATCTCATCCCCTCAGCCTGGGACCCTCACCAGAGCACACCCAGGTGTAAACTGTGGGCCCTAGAACACTCGGTCTCAGGAGAGTATGTGATGGAGGAACTAGGAATCGATTCTGTGTTCAGGACGAAGCCACAGTGAGAGATTAGCAGGAGTTACATGATTACTTTCAGAGGAGCTCTGTGTAAGTGGCAAAAGTGTAATGTGTAATATCTGGGGGGTTACAAGCTGAAATTGAATATTATGTTTATTGTGTTTTGTTTTCATCATTTCTCAACATATTTGGCACCTGTAAGAAAGAGGAAAGGTGAAAATGTAAGCCCTGTGATAGTTGGAGGGTTTAGAGACACCGGAGGCTTGCTAATCCTTCTTTACAACTATCGACAACTGATAAAACATTTGGAGGGTTTTAACCACGAAACTGATTAAAATCACAGAATATTCCTATCATCATGATCTCTCCTGACCGCATGTTACTGGAGCCAACACACTATGAAGAAGAGCAAAGATGGTCCCTTCTGAAGATGTGTGCGTTCACTTTAAAGTGTGTTTGATCATTTAGATGATTTTTTTCATGAGATAAATCATATATTAAAATTCCTATGTTTTTTCCCCTGATTTTACTTTGTGGTCATGTTTAGTATTTAAGTTTGTTACCAGACATAGGGAGAAAATGTGGAATAAAATATTCATAATTGTTGCTGTACAACCATGCTGTAGCAATGGGCCGTGAGCAGGACAGAGTTCTTTTCCCACACTTATTTTCAAGTTTAGAACATAAAAAATATACATTATTTTCCTACATTTCCACTTCATCGCAAACTATAATAAATAGGGCCCGGCCGATATGAGGTATTTTACAATATCAGCTATCAGTCGATACCGGCCGACAAAAGCGCCGATATCTCTGGAACCAAAAGTGAAAAAAACTTCACTAAAGAGCTTGGCCCTAATAGGCCCAGGACCCTAATGATAAATACTTATCACATACATTCTCCCGTCAGACACTCAGTTATAAAAAATGAAATAAGGTAAAGTAGAAAAATAAATCAAAAACATGAAAACATGTCATATGCATTGCATTCTTGAATGGACATGATTTTTTTTTGCCAAAATAACTGAATAAAAAACTAAAAGAAGCCAAAATAATTTCACAAGGTAAAATAATCTTATGAAATTCCTGCACTGGTATTTTAATGCTGCAGTTCTGGAAATAAATTATTCATACATTTTCCACTTTGAAGATCGAAAGTAAAGACAAAAGCAGCTTCCAACTCGATTATCACCTGTCAGTCATGGTCCCAGCTGTGACAGGCAGCATTTTTCATATCCAGTTCTGGTCATTTTATTTCACTATTAGCAATTTCACACCATTTCACTGTATTGGAAAGTAATCAATTGTAGATTGGAGGAAGTCGGAGTATATGAAAACAGGGTTTCGAGGTGATGGTTTGGAGTTTGAGTGCTACACTAAGGGGCGCACCAGGGGGATGAGCTCGTGGAGCTATTAGAATACACATGGCTTTAGTAATTGATTTACACCCATTTTCGTAATAAATTAAATAAAGGTCTATTTTAGGTGGTACTTGGAAGGTCAAATATTTTTGAGGCGGTACTTAGTGTGAAAAGTGAAAAAGATCACTTTAAGTTTTAATATTTATTTTTGATTGTTATGCTCAGACCCTGTGCTAATTTTAGAAACGTATTCTTAACTCCCCGATTCTTCACGAGGTGAGCTCATATGCATGTTTCACAGCTTTCAGGAAGCAGATAACCAGGTAAATATTTACAATAATAATTGCTGTTTTTTGTTGTAAAGATTTTTTTTATTAATTTATTTTTGCACATTTGCACAGGCTTTATTAGATATAAGGCAAGTCAAGGTGAGGAGCGGAGAGACATTACGCAAATTGTCAGAGCCAGAGCTTGAATCTACGAGGCTGAGGACAGAGCATTGTTCCTCTACATGTGCTCGAGCATTAAACTATACGATACAGTATACAGTAGAATTGTGCAGGATTTGTATTTGTTTTGCTCCTTTTGCTCTGGTCACCCCAGCATCTGAGCAAAAATCAAACTTTGGAAATGATTCACTGATCAGGACCAGAGCAGGTTTGGTGATGTGCCTGGACATACAGTAGATGTCTCCATGTGACATACCCCAACGTGCGGGCTGGCGTTTTGAGTACAGAAGACGGACCAAATATACAAGATAAAATTTAGATCAACACCATTCCAGATTTTTTTTTAATTTTTTTTATAAGAATGTACAATTATAACATAGTTTAAACTTTTCTGTCTCTAGGCGGGAGTCAGTCACTTGCAGCTGCAGGACTTTTAAATGTTCTTCTTTGACTTATTGCTTTTAAATGATCTGGTAAATGATTGTCTCCAAAGCCATAAAATCCGATAGCTTTTCTGATTGTATCTTCCAGCTACACAGGATTGTTGTGTCCATGTTTTCGTCTTGACAAGGGCACTCTCTATTTAATTTAGCCCCTTATCATGGTCACATTCTTTCAAAGCAGATCTGTTCAAAGACAAAGGAAAGCAAAACTCTTTTGAAGGGCACTTTTTTCACAGTGAGAGAGACAGGTGTGAGATACCAGTGAGGAACACACTGAACCCTCAATATAAAGGGGCTATAATCACAACAACTGCATCAACAAGCTTCTGGATGCTGTCTCATACTAATTCATTTTGTTTTCTGATGGATCGCATATGCCTCTCTTGTCTTGCAACTGACTTTGACAACTACAGAGGCCCCTTTTCTATGGCTCTTTTCAAAATACAACACAGGACAAAAGACAACTACACAAACCGGTCACAGCAAAATGATCTGCTGTCCTGGTTTAATCTTTCTTTGGCGCTTAAGTCAGCTTATGGTGAGTTGACAGTTTTGTGATTAACCAAATCATGGATACCAGGTTGGTAGCCGAGTTCCCACAAGAATGCACAGTGGGCATAACAGTGAAGCATAACAGTGCTGAAGAGTGCGAAAGTCCCCAGGAAAACTCTGGTTCAAATAAAAAGGAATTTTTGCACATCCAGGTAGCTACTGAGATGTTGCTTATGCAACTTTTCATGTGGAAAAGAAAGTTGACATTTGTGCCTTGTCGTGTCTCAGCAGCTGTCTGAGTGGTCAGCATGGCGCCTTTAGTTTCCATCAGGTGGTCTCTACAACGCTCCAAGATCAATTGTTTGGAAGGTTTTCACTGCCGACGGACACTCTCACTAGAAAACCTTCAAAACAATTGATCCTGGAGCTTTGTAGAGACCACCTGATGGAAAGTAAAGGCACCACGCTGACCACTCATCCAGCTGCTGAGTCACTACAAGGTCAAATGTGCACAAATATCAACTTTCTTTTCAGCATAAAAAGTTGCATAATGCACCTTTAAGTCTTGTAATGTGAACAGATTATACCGTTCATTCACCATACATTAACTCCATTATACAGTCAGAATAGGAGAAAAACATGCAGTTTCCATTGCAACTTAATGTGGTAAGACGCGCTTTGGAGGTCTGTGTCGGGTGCGCTCTTACCTGCCACCCCGTTGCGCTGGCTTGGTGGACTATATAAGCGCTCCCATTCTCGTTCACTCCTCTTTGCCCCATACGCTCTTCCGGGTCTTCTGTGTTGGCCGCCTTGTCCTCCAGCTCCAGGTAGATTACATTTTATGCCCAAATTCCTAAAATACTGTAACGCTTTAACATAAACCGTCCACTAAGCAGCCACTTTGTACTGCTTTTAGTGCCGCTGTTGTCCGTGAGCTCCGCACTGCTGCACGCTATCGCTCGCCACCTTCTCTGTGCGCGCAGCGTGACGCCTTCGTAAAGGTAACTATCACCTCGGCCCATTCACTCTTCTATGCCGGTTTCAAACGTCCTAAAAGTCACTACTAACCAGCGGTTTGGTTACAGCCACGCTGCAGGCCTTCTGTGCACTCTGCTCCTCCACTTCAACCAGTCTTGGTCCGTGCGCAGTCAAGCACTTTCAGCGGTATGTTTTTCCTTAGTTATTTTTGTAGCTCCTCTGTTTTTAATCCAGGTTTAGTTAGTAATCCAAATTCATTTTTTGTAGGTGTCCTCAGTGGTCTGCAGTGGCACTGGCACGTTGCCTCTGCTGTTTTGTTTTGTTCTGTTTCGTTTTGTTCTGTTTCGCCTTGTTCTGTTTTGTTTCGTGCGCGTTTGCGCTCTGCGCCCGTGTACCTCCGAGTCGGACGTTTTCTCCTGCAGTCTCACTGGGCCTGAGTGCCTGGAGGCTGGCGCTGCGGTCCAGGTCGCTTGTACGCCCGCCACGTGCCCTGGGTCTTGTTTGCCAGGCAGGCAGTTGGTTTTAAACAGAGCTTTATTTTAATGACTGTTCATAGCGCTTTTTAAATCAAGAAGGATTTTAAGAATCAACCATGGTGAACGAAATCAACCATGAAATGTGTTGAATTAAATTAATTGTTTTCTACATGTGCAAAATAAAGGTTTTGTAACTAAATGGAACCGGAGTCTTAAACTGTCAATATACTTACTTGCGTGCCTCTAAGCGGTAATACTTTATTTCCCCAGGAAGTCTGGGGTGGCGTTGTTGGAGAGTTTACAATTAAACAAATTCTAATTTATAGTCTGTTAACCCCTCGGTTGCCACATTCTGGCGCTGTTCTGGCAGGATTATTGAAGTGAAAAGAGGCCCGGTTTCCATTTGAGTTTTGTGAAAATGCAATGAATGTCTAGCTATGGAAGCTACGTAGTGCTAAAAAGGTTTTCTCACTACCTAAGCTAAACCTACTGGTCTTGTGTTGTGCCAATTCAATGCATGTTTATTTGTATATGTTGTTTATTTCTGCATGCAGTGTTTTTGTGTGTGTGTGATTTAACAATTTGTTTTTCTATTGCTGTGTACATATTTTTGTGGAATTTGGTACTCTGCTAACTGGTTTTGTATTGCTGTGGAGGTGTAAAACTTAAACTAAACTACTGCTTCTCTACAGCTGGATCCATTGTATTGTATCTTGACACCTATTTTACAAGGTGAAATTTGCAATTGTTCACTCGCACAGTTTTCAGACAAAGCAGCAGCAGTCGGCAACGTGTAGGGTTTTTTTCTATTGCGTTTTTTTCTTTTTTTCTTTTTTTCCCCCACGTGTTTTCCAATGGCAGAGCTTCAGAGCCTTAAAGATCAGGTGGCCCAGTTAACCGCTGAGAATGAGAGGCTGCGTTCAGACCAGGCTACTCCTGGTGGCTCCAGTGCAGGGTCCTCTGAGGTGCCTGCAGCGTCAACTGCCTCTGTAACAGAGAGGCTTATGTACATACCCCGGGACAGGAAATGTCCTATGTTCAGGGGTCATACAGGCATTAGTTTGAGTGAATGGGTTGAGGAGGTCGAGGCCTGCATGAGAGCGCGTCACCTGTCCCGAGCAGATCAGGCTTACTTCATGTACGATCATTTGGAGGGAGAAGCCCGAAATGAAATTAGGTATCGCTCCAGTGAAGAGCGAAGGGACCCAGACAAATTGATCTCCATCTTGCAAGATTTGTACGGATGCTCCGACTCCTATGTAGCTTTGCAGGAGTCTTTCTTCTCTCGCAAGCAACAGGAGGGGGAGACCCTGCAAGAGTTCTCCCTTTCTTTGTTGAGCTTAATGCATAGAGTGAAAGCGCGTGCCCCGAACAACATGCCCAATTCTGAGGCATTGTTGCGCGATCAATTTATCGAGCATGTGCTCGATGGTGCCTTGCGTCGCATGCTAAAACAATACGTTCGTCAAAATCCAACAGCGACCTTGCTTGCGGCCAGAGAGGAAGCAATGAGATGGGAGCGTGAGGGTCTTCCAGCCAGCGCACGGGGTCGGAGTAATTCGGTGCCTTCAGCATATGGCCTCCAATACGCTGTGCACAGTGGCACACCGAAAGCCACCTACCCCTCCCAGTCAGAGGTAAGCGAAATGAAGGAGCTCCTAAAACGGCAGCAAGAACAGCTTGATCGGCTCACACAGAGCATTGCCCTCCTGCAGACAGAGTCATCGCGTAGTCATTCCCCTCATCGCCCAGCGCCTGTCATCTGTCACCGGTGCCACCGACCTGGACATATTGCCAGGAACTGCCGAGGATCACGTGGTCCTGCTCACCAACCGCCCTTGCTGCCGGATCACACCCGTTTGGAACAGCAGTCGGGAAACTAGCGCCCACTGAGCTGCAGAGCCACAGCTCGGGTGGGGTTCCTACTGGCTCGGGAAATGTCTCTAGTCGTTCCGTTGCAGTTCCAAAACTAATCGCTTCTTGCCCACACATTGATGTAGACATGGCTGGCGTAAAGGTACCGTGTTTGCTCGACACAGGGTCCATGGTGTCCACCATCACAGAGGGTTTCTTTCGAGAGCATTTTGAGTCTTGGGGTAAAGAGCGTCTTCAGGCATGTCACTGGCTACAGCTCAGAGCTGCCAATGGCTTGGCCATTCCCTATCTTGGCTATTTAGAACTAGACGTTGAGCTTTGTGGGAAGGTAATGCCTCGGTGTGGTGTACTGGTCGTACGAGATCCACCCAGTATGCCTGTGCAGGTTCCTGGCGTGCTTGGTATGAATGTCATCCAGAAGTGCTACAGAGAGCTTTTCGGTCAATACGGACCCTCCTTGTTTGACACAGCTCCCGTAGTTGCGTCCCCTAACTCTTTGGTCGCTGCCCTTCAGCAGTGTCATTCGGCTTATCAGAAGCCACTTCCAACACGACCAGGTAGAGTCAGGGTGCGGAGAAAACAAGTTTGCCGCATTCCAGCGGGTGCGATGAAGATAGTGCCTACTACATGTTCGGAGCAGTATAGTGGTACATCTGCGCTTTTCGAACCTTCGGAGTCTGGCTTACCGGCTGGACTACTGGCTTCTCCATCGTTGGTTCGGGTAGATCGTGGGACCGCTTATGTCCCAGTAGTTAACGTAGGGACCACCGAGGTCCTGCTGCATCCTCGCACTGTTGTAGGTACGCTGGACCTAGTAAACGTGGTGAGCTTGCCTGCGGGTGTGACGGAGGTGTCAGCTGCAGCCGCGTCCGTCTCATCGCAGACTGCCACCACCTGTGTGTCGGACGTTTTTGAGGGATTAGATCTGTCTCTTTTGTCCAGTGAGGAGCAGGACCAGGTGCGATCTCTCTTAAGGAGGTATACGTCCGTGTTCGCTGCCCATGACCAGGACTTGGGCTGTACCAACTTGGTCACCCATGACATCCATCTCACGGATGATGTGCCAGTCCGGCAGCGGTATCGTCGGATACCTCCCTCCGAGTATGAGCTCGTTAAAGAGCACATCCATCGGCTCTTGGAGGCGCAGGTGATTACCGAAAGTTCCAGTCCCTACGCCTCCCCCATCGTTCTCGTCCGGAAAAAGGATGGAAGCCTCAGACTGTGCGTTGACTACCGCCAACTGAACAGCAAAACCCGAAAGGATGCGTTTCCACTACCCCGCATAGAGGAATCCCTCGATGCTCTGACAGGTGCCCGCTGGTTTTCCACTATGGATCTAGCCAGCGGATACAACCAGGTACCTGTCACCAAGAGCGATCGGCACAAAACTGCGTTTTGTACGCCGTTTGGGCTATTTGAGTGGAATCGCATGCCTTTCGGGCTATGCAATGCCCCCAGCACCTTCCAACGTCTGATGCAACGCATCTTTGGGGACCAACAGTGCCAGTCTCTCCTCTTGTACCTGGATGACATTGTGGTGTATTCATCCACGGTCCAGCAACATTTGGAGAGGCTGGCCGTGGTGCTGGGTCGGCTGCAAAAGGAAGGTCTGAAGGCAAAGCTGAGTAAGTGCAGCTTTTTCCGGACAGAGGTGAACTACCTTGGGCATGTCATCTCTGATCAGGGAGTAGCCACTGACCCAAGCAAAATCGAGGTAGTAGCTGATTGGCCCACGCCCACCACAGCCACGGAGCTGCGATCATTTTTAGGATTCGCTAGCTACTACCGTCGATTTGTGGAGGGGTTTGCAAAGTTGGCTGCTCCTCTGCATCGCAGGGTAGCAGAGCTCACAGGTAAGCTCTCCAAAGGAAAGAAGACAGCCCCAATCACTGCTGGAGATTGGACCGAGGAGTGCCAACAAAGCTTTGAAGCCCTTAAGGCCAAGCTCACCTCCACTCCAGTCTTGGCATACGCCGATTTCTCCCATCCTTTCATCCTGGAGATCGACGCCAGCCACAGCGGATTGGGTGCTGTGCTTTCACAGGAGCATGAGGGCAGAATAAGACCAATAGCTTACGCCAGTCGTGGGTTAAGACCGACTGAGCGGAACATGTCGAATTACAGTTCGATGAAGTTGGAGCTGTTGGGTCTCAAGTGGGCTCTCACGGAGAAATTCAGGGAGTACCTGTTGGGGCAGAAGTGTGTTGTCTACACCGACAACAACCCATTGAGCCACCTGTTGTCTGCGAAGCTAGGGCTGTAGAACAGCGCTGGGCTGCTCAGCTTGCCTCCTTTGACTTTGAGCTTAAGTATCGGTCGGGGAAGAGCAATAAGAACGCTGATGCCCTCTCTCGGCAACCCTGGTCCTCGCAGGCCCTAGCACCCTTGGCGCCAGGTACTTCCCTACCTTCTCCACTTCAACAAGCCCTGCAAGGTCAGCAGGCACAGGCGTCACAGTCCGTGGTATCGGTCTTTCCGCACTGTGTTCCTGCCGACCTCCATGTTCTCCAACAGGGAGACCCGGTCATCCAGGAAGTCATGGCATTTTGGCAGCAGAAACGACGGCCCACTCCTGACGAGCGGAAAGGCTTTTCCCAACCTGCCCTTACCCTACTTGGACAGTGGGACCGTCTGGTGGTACTGGACGGGCTTCTGTACCGACGGGTGTTCCGTTCGGATGGCAGTGGGCCCGTCTATCAAGTTCTATTGCCAAGGGCCTTGATCCAGGATGTCCTAAGACAAGTGCACCAAGAACATGGGCATCAAGGAGTGGACAGAACCCTGGCCTTGTTGCACGCTCGCTGCTACTGGCCCGGGATGTCACGAGAGGTAGCTCGTTGGTGCCATGCCTGTGAGCGTTGCCAGTTCGCCAAGAACAACCAACCTGCTCCTCACAGTTACTTGGGTCACTTGTTGGCCTCTCGGCCGAATGAAATCGTTGCCATCGATTTCACCCTGCTTGAGCCTACTCCAACTGGCTTGGAAAACGTCCTGGTGATGACCGATGTTTTTAGTAAGTATACCTTGGCCATTCCCACCAGAGACCAACGTGCTTCTACCGTAGCTCAGGTTCTGGTATCCGAGTGGTTTACAAAGCTTGGTGTCCCCGCTCGTATCCACTCGGACCAGGGCCGCAACTTCGAAAGTGCCTTGATTCAACAGTTGTGCAGTCTGTATGGGTCATGAAGTCTCGCACTACGCCCTATCACCCAGGTGGTAACGGGCAGTGCGAGCGCTTCAACAGGACGCTTCACAATCTATTGCGTGCTTTGCCCACTTCGCGAAAACGAGATTGGAGCTCCTGCTTACCGGAGGTTCTGTTCGCTTACAACACAACCCCTCACCAGTCAACGGGGGAATCGCCTTATTTCTTGATGTTCGGGCAAGAACCTCGGCTCCCCGTTGATTTCTTTCTGGGGCAGGTGCGGGAACCGGTGGCAGGGAGTGTCAACGAGTGGGTTCAAGAACATCAAGCACGGCTAGAAGTCGCTTTCGAAGGGGCTCGTGAGCGCTTGAGGGCTTCGGCCCACCGTCGCAAGACCAACTACGACAAACATGTGCGGGACGCACCCCTTCAGGAGGGTCAGCTTGTACTTTTGCGCAACTGTGCTTTCAGAGGTCGCCAGAAGACTCAGGACTTGTGGAGTTCGGTGACCTACCGGGTCATGCAGGCCCCGAAGGAACAAGGTTCTGTGTATACTGTGGCCCCTGTCGAGGACCACAGTAAGGTTAAGCGGGTACATCGCTCTTTGCTTAAGGCCTTGGTCAGCTTTGATGCACCTTGCGTTGCGGTTGAGACTTCATCTGGTGATTCTGGTGAACAGCCACCAGCAGGTGACAAATCTTCTCTCGAGTCCTTGGATGGTGACCTGTTTCTAAGGCCACAGCCTACTCGGGAACCTCCCTCCGTTCTTCCAAATCAACACGTTGCTGTGACTCAGACCACTCCACAGCCTTTGCAGCTCTCACACCCAGTTCCGGCAGCTCAGGGACCTTCTCTGGCTTCTCCTTCTGGAGCGACAAATGGGCAACCTGCACCAGTGGCATGGACCGCCGCTCCTGGCCTTAGTGAGGTGACCCCGCGTAGATCCGCTCGCTCAACGGCTGGACAGCATGCTAACGTTCATCATCTCCCAAGGTCATCACACCGTTCGGCCACGGCCAGGGGAGGACATTTTGCTTCCTCTTCGTCCAGTGCCGCAGGTGTAGTCTTTAGGCCATGGTGTTAGGCGAGTATGTCCATCGTCGGGGCGACGATGCAAACTGGGGGGGTAGAATGTGGTAAGACGCGCTTTGGAGGTCTGTGTCGGGTGCGCTCTTACCTGCCACCCCGTTGCGCTGGCTTGGTGGACTATATAAGCGCTCCCATTCTCGTTCACTCCTCTTTGCCCCATACGCTCTTCCGGGTCTTCTGTGTTGGCCGCCTTGTCCTCCAGCTCCAGGTAGATTACATTTTATGCCCAAATTCCTAAAATACTGTAACGCTTTAACATAAACCGTCCACTAAGCAGCCACTTTGTACTGCTTTTAGTGCCGCTGTTGTCCGTGAGCTCCGCACTGCTGCACGCTATCGCTCGCCACCTTCTCTGTGCGCGCAGCGTGACGCCTTCGTAAAGGTAACTATCACCTCGGCCCATTCACTCTTCTATGCCGGTTTCAAACGTCCTAAAAGTCACTACTAACCAGCGGTTTGGTTACAGCCACGCTGCAGGCCTTCTGTGCACTCTGCTCCTCCACTTCAACCAGTCTTGGTCCGTGCGCAGTCAAGCACTTTCAGCGGTATGTTTTTCCTTAGTTATTTTTGTAGCTCCTCTGTTTTTAATCCAGGTTTAGTTAGTAATCCAAATTCATTTTTGTAGGTGTCCTCAGTGGTCTGCAGTGGCACTGGCACGTTGCCTCTGCTGTTTTGTTTTGTTCTGTTTCGTTTTGTTCTGTTTCGCCTTGTTCTGTTTTGTTTCGTGCGCGTTTGCGCTCTGCGCCCGTGTACCTCCGAGTCGGACGTTTTCTCCTGCAGTCTCACTGGGCCTGAGTGCCTGGAGGCTGGCGCTGCGGTCCAGGTCGCTTGTACGCCCGCCACGTGCCCTGGGTCTTGTTTGCCAGGCAGGCAGTTGGTTTTAAACAGAGCTTTATTTTAATGACTGTTCATAGCGCTTTTTAAATCAAGAAGGATTTTAAGAATCAACCATGGTGAACGAAATCAACCATGAAATGTGTTGAATTAAATTAATTGTTTTCTACATGTGCAAAATAAAGGTTTTGTAACTAAATGGAACCGGAGTCTTAAACTGTCAATATACTTACTTGCGTGCCTCTAAGCGGTAATACTTTATTTCCCCAGGAAGTCTGGGGTGGCGTTGTTGGAGAGTTTACAATTAAACAAATTCTAATTTATAGTCTGTTAACCCCTCGGTTGCCACATTAACAAAGCTTTCCATTAGAATCCATAGAGAGAAGTGTCATCAAATAGTGCAACAATTTACAGTGTATAACCTTTTTAGAGTTGAGAGCTACCAGTTTAAAGGGGGGGTATTATGTAAAATCGACCTTTTCAAGCTTTATATCATGTTATTATGTCATTCCCTCATTAAACACATACCTGGAGTGTTGCCTTGGCTCATTCACATATTTTTGAGTAATCAGTAAAACTTAGACGGCAGCCATTTTAGGTGTAGCTATGCCTCAGTCCTCCTAGGAACACCCCCACCTCCTGGAGACGCCTCTGGACCTTTTGTCACCAGCCAAGCCACCAACCACTGCTCCTCAGCTCAGCAGAGCCCCCTCACCACACAGTAGTGTTGTTTAAATGCCACAGCAGTGTGCTGAAGGGGGCGTGTCGGAAAGCTTCTTAAAGAGACAGAGGCCTATTTCAAGACGTTCAGTACAGCCATTTTGAGAGAGCAATTTTATTCAAGGCAGTTATTTTTAATTTACTGCATATACAGACCAACAGAAGGTTACGTCATCATTGTAGTATGCTATAGACTGGTGCTATGTGATTGAAAAAAGCATAATACCCCCCCTTTAAAACAACAACAAAGACTTAGAGTCGCATTGTTCAGTTATATTAACCACATCATGTCACAAATTCATACTTTCACTCTTTTTTTAAAGAGTTCACGGCACACCAATTTTTAAAAAGATGGTCATATGTTTTATCTCATTTTAACCGAAGCTTGCAGTCATAAGCAGATTTTATCATGAGAGCATTTTTGTCCCTTAGCAAAGCTGATTCAGAAACTTTAGGCGTCTTTTATCGCATGCCCTTGTTTCCTTTGTGTTATAGTTTAAAGGTTTGATTAAAAATGAATCATTGTTTAGCATCCTCACAAAGACGTTATTGTGTTTCCGTTTGATGAACCTCTCTTTTCCACTGTAGCGGCACTTTCTCGACTGTAGCGGCTTTTTCCAATCTCCTCTCACCATCTCCTGGATCCAAACAAGGCCCATTCAGGAGTGAGTCCGCTGGAATCCTGCCTCCCTCCTGACATCATTAGCTCTGCCCACAAACCTCACCAAGGCCCTTTGTTCACCGCGGGCTCTGTATCTTGAGGCTAAATGGAAAAGAGAGGGGCAGCTGCAAATTCAGCCTTTGTTTTGAGTAAACACTGTCCAACAAAGAGTGATATTATTTATAGCTATATGTTTGTTAGTAAATTGAAAAAAAAAAAATCAATAACCTGACAAAAGTTTTGAAAACCACTGTTATTAATTAATAACGTTCAAGAACTGCTGACCTTTTTACTTTCATTCTTTTTTATTGAATTACAAATTAAAGACGGTAAACTTCGCACATCTCTTGTTTGAAACAGGTGCGTAAGAGAGGGCATAAAAGCCAAACGTAAAACAGGAAAGAACTCTCGCACACTGTATACTTGCAACACCCGTGTTCCTTTATTTGAACGTTTCGGCCAGTGGCCTTTGTCAAGCAAAATGTTTTTTATGAATGAAAAGCCATCCTTAAATAGGGTGTGACCTGCTGCATCACAGGATGCTGTCATAATGGCCCATGGCAAAACGTAGGCAGCATATATACAACATACATCCAAAACACAAAAAACAAAGCCAGGATATAGAAAGTTAAATATACATATGTACATACATTATATACAATAAAAACATTTAGTGGCACATGCAATACCTATGAGAAATAGAGAAGGTCTGCCTAAATATTTGTTTATCTAAATATTTGCAAAACAATATGTACACCAAGGAGGTTAACACAGCCTATCAACATTACATGGCATAGGAACCTCTATAGAAAGACATTCAAAACAAGCTCATCATTTAATCCCTTGGGTGTAAGGGTCTGTAAAGTTTCAATCCAGTAGGCTTCTCTTTTTTTCAAAAGTTTATCATCTCCTCCTCTATAAGGAGGAGGGACTTGTTCAATGCCACAAAAACGTAGAGCACTGACATCATGATGTGCATCGTTGAAATGGGCAGCTACTGGATATTCTCTGTCATTTCTGCGTATTGAGCTCTTATGCTTGCTTATTCTTTGTTTTAAGTTTCTTATGGTTTTTCCCACATATGCTAAACCAGAAGGGCAACGCAATAAGTAGACCACATGCGTGGATGCACAAGTAATTACATTGCGAATAGGTATTTTTTTTACCACTGTGGGGATGTTGGAAGAAAGAAGTTTTATAAGTGTTACATTGTGCACAACTCCCACATCTGTAATTCCCATTAGGGATAGGTGTCAATAGTGTCTGGGTAGATGTGACTTTGGGGCTGACATTGGCACGGACCAAATAGTCTTTTACATTTTTCCCCCTCCTATTAACAAAAAGAGGGGGTTCCTTGAAGGTAATAGAGAGTTCAGGGTCGGATGTTAAGATGTGCCAGTATTTTTTGAAAATGTCCTTTATGGTAGCAGAGTGAGCCGAATACTGAGTTATGCAGGTGACAGAGAACTGCTTTTTCTTCTTTTCAGTCTTTTTCAACAGTTCCGAACGTGTTTTTTTCAGAGCCAGATCATATGCCTTCTCAATCCATGTAGATAGGTAACCCCTTTCTAGAAATCTTTTTTTCATATCCTCAGCCTTTTGCATGAAGTCATCGTCAGAGTGGCAGATGCGTCTTAGCCTATAACACTGGCTAACAGGTAAGCCCTTTTTGAGTGGTGTGGGATGAAAACTTGAAGCTAATAGCAGAGTATTTCTATCCGTTTCTTTTCGGTATAATGAAGTAATTATAGAACCATTAGATTTCATCACCAGCATGTCTAGAAAACTGACTTGTTCAGTGCTGTATTGTGGTGTGAACACCAAACCTGGTTCAAAACCATTAAGTAAACTTACAAACTCACTCATTTCTTGTGGACTGCCTTTAAAGATACAAAAGATGGCGTCAATGTATCTGAACCATTAAAATTTTTTATCAATCACTGGATTTTTAGCAGAGTTGAACACACATGTCTGTTCAAAGTAACCAACAAACAAATTAGCATAATTAGGTGCACAAATAGTGCCCATGCTTGTACCACATGTCTGTAAATAGAACACATTTTCAAAACAGAAATAATTGTATTTCATGATGAATTCAGTGAGGTCCAAAATAAGTTGATTGGGCGGGCTTGATAAATTACCCTGCTGAAGGTAGTGGTTTAATGCCTCTAAACCCCTTTCATGGGGAATGTTGGTATAGAGGCTTGTAATGTCCAATGTTAACAGCAGGGCATTTTCCGGTAAGTCCTTTAAGTCAGAGATCTTCTCTATGAAATCCGTAGAGTCTCTTATTTAAGACGGCAGGTTATAAACAAATGGCTTAATGTGGTGGTCCACATATGAGGACAGAGGGGACCATAGAGAGTCATTTTGTGCAACAATAGGACGCCCTGGAGGGTTGCTCAGTGATTTGTGTATTTTAGGAAGAGTATATATTATAGGACATATAGGATATTTACAGTGCAGGAATTCAAATTCATGGTCAGAAATCCACTTTTGAGACTTGGCATCCTGAAGGTATGTCAACAGTTGTCTTTGGAAAGGCACTGTGGGGTCATGATCGAGTTTTTTATAAAAGCGAGTGTCTGATATTTGGGAGAGAATTTTCTGCCTGTATTTTCATAGTCTTGAATACAAATGGCGCCCCCCTAGGCCACACCCTATTTAAGGATGGCTTTTCATTCATAAAAAACATTTTGCTTGACGAAGGCCACTGGCCGAAACGTTCAAATAAAGGAACACGGGTGTTGCAAGTATACATTGAATTACAAATTAACACAATAGTTATCAAGTATACACAAACGCCACTGCACACACTATATTAAAACAAAATTAAAACTATAAAACTAAAACCACTCCAAAACTCCAAAGGAAATACATTGATAAGGAAGTTAAGACTCTTCACATTCCAATAACTCATGTGAGAGATCCATCCTGTCCAAGTATACGACAAAAGGTCTTCAGATCAAATCACTCTCCTTTACTCTTCAGAATGTTGGTTATTTTTCTCCATTGCCAGAGAAGACAACATCTCTCGTGTCTAGTGGCCCAATGTTGAACACATTAATACCAATAACCGTTTAGCATGAATTAGGTAGAAAGTGATGAGTGCCTTAGGATTACTGTGCATAAAAAGACCAGTTTGATATATTCCCACTATAAACTATTTTGGATTTCTTTGTATTGTTACATGGTGTGTATTGTTCAATCTGCTCTGGCATTTTTGTACCTCCTCACATTCCCACATACGGTATAAGGTCATGAGCCATTCACTTAGAAACATAATATATCTAAAATAGGTAAAAAAATATGCACATTGATGTCGTTGGGTGTTGCTATGTAAAGGCCTATCAGAAATGAATGCGTTGTATAGTTTTACTATATGTCCGCTGTTGTAAGACAGAACATTTTTGCGACAGCTCATGTTAACGCGATGCTCCAAACAAAGTCCAGCCTTGCGGCCCTGTAGGGTGCCACACTGACCTACATTTGCAGATGTGTCACGACGTAAGCCCCGCAATATTAGAACTGGGTCAAGAAGAAACCCAGATCAAACAGTATTGATAGAAGATGATACATAAGTCGGTGCATATATTTCACTTTGATCAATCACATAGATGCCGAGACTCATAACAAGACCCTCAGCTATGTAGTGACGCACTTTTTATTGATGAAAAACAAGGTACTCAGTCTTATCTAGCCCTAACTTCAAAAGATAGACCGAATAAAAGTACATTGGTGTATGACTGAGTGTGAGTGGTTCCTTGATGTAAAGCTCTTAAGGTAAAAGTGCTATATAAGTTGAGAGCGCTTACCATTATTATCATATTGCATACACAGATAATAAGGTCTCCGCACCAGAGCCTCCTCCAAATGAGACGTGGAGATCCCAAACAGAAGAACAACATTTGGACAAACTGTGCTGTCCGTCAGAGGAGGTCAGTGTTGGAACAGCCTTCCTACAGACATAAGAGGATGGCCGGCTTACAGCTCTTTTAAAAAACAACTTAAACATCATCTTAAAGTAATTCAGTCATGCGCTCATTTTAACTAAAATGTAATTTGTATAGTTTTTATATTGTGTTTTGTATTCACACATTGTTTTACTTGTGTGACCTGCCTCGGGACTACAGATGTAAATTAGCAGTTTTGCCATAATCTGGCACATTTACAACTTGTATATGATTGTTCATTAATGTGTGTTGTTCCGATAAATAGAAATAAAAAGTATGTTTTTGATTATCATTGCAAGTACATAAGCATTTGTTAGTATGCCAATATTTTTCATTGGCATTAGGGTTGTGCCGATGGACGGTATCATCGTCAACATTACAAACATTACGTTAAAACTGAGCAAATGCAAATAATAAGCTCCGATTTACATTTGTATTAGTGTGATAAGAGCCTTGTTATTGAGGAGCAGATGACGCTCTAAATAAGTCGTTCTCCTCTGAGACTTTTACGCACGAGTTTTAATGTATTTCTATTGCAAAATTCGTGTTCCATGACTCTGTTCAGATCATGTTTAGTTTAGATACATTTATCCTGCAATCTCACATTTTTCCTAACATAAATAAAATGCAGCCCATATATAGGCTATGTAAATGTCTTTAAAAAATGCTTATAATGAGAGTTGGACGATATTATTGTCATCACCATGGTTCACTGTAAACATCGTCAACTGCCAATTAAGGGACATCGCCCAACCCTAATTGGCATACTATATTTTCACATCTTCAAAACAAACTGTTGACCAAAGTGCTAAAAATCTACGGTACAAAAAATATATTAAACAACTTAGTAGATAATATACAAAAACACATTAAGACGAAATGTTTGAGGCCCTTTTACTCAAGTAAGCCTTTTGTAGAAAACTTTTACGTGGATTAAAGCAACACTTCCTCCGCTTTGTAACATTTCACAGCCCCGCTTGTCCCTGTGGTCCATGTATCTAAGTCACCCTCTGAAAGCCACCCAATTTCATGGAAATTAAAGGGTTTGGTCCCTTTTGAATTTTAAATTGGCCATGCAGATTTGTGATGGATCAAAATGTGCCTCCCAAGATGACACTGCTTTTCCCATCCAATTACTCAGCACTCATTATAGAGCGGACACATCACTTGTGTCAGAAGAAAAGAGACAATATTGTCAAAACCAAAACAAGTGAAAAGCCGATGGGCTCTGCCTGTGGTCAGGATGACAGTTTGTATCTGAAAGGGGTTTTCCTGTTGTACACTAACAAGACAGAGCAACTTTGAGAGAAGATTCTATTGGGATAATTAAACTCAGTATGAAATGTTCTGTCACATAGACAGCTTTATACTGTCACAAATACTGTGAGTTTTATCCTTGAACCAAATAATAATGTGGTGAATAACACATCTCTGAAGGTAGACTGTCTGTCCATGCCTATAATGAGTCATACACATTCATCATGCCTGCAAATTAAAGTCTAATACTCGATACTAGATAAAGGGAGGTAAATCAAATTCCAACTCATTGCGCTTACTTGGAATAGATTGTAAACCCGATGCATTGTTCTTGAAACCAATGTTAAGCAATGGTTACTAACGGTAGTATGATTAAGAGGGCTTTCACAGTATTCATTACTTATGATACATGTTCTGATTACTAGACATGTTAGTACAGGCAACTGGGAATAGTACTCACTTTTGTTACTTAATTATATGGTCTTCACTTGTACTATTATTCTTAGTAATGGTTACTGAAATATTCCTGTTCCCTTTATGGTTTAGTTGTTATTCCCATTAACTAAGTTTTACAAATTTAATACAAGATATATATGTTGTAAAAAAGCCAAACAAAATATAGTTATAAAGTTAATTTATTTAACATTGAACAGTGTGTAACACATTTTAAGGCGCAATTAATGATGGAATATCTCATTTCTCCAGTTATAGTTTACATTAGACTGTGCTGCTGCTCCACTTTTACACGTGCCACTCTTACACAAGTTAGTAAGTAAGTAAGTAAGTAAGTGCTTTATTTGTCATTGTACAGTTGTACAACGAAATTGACTTCAGGTGTCGGGTTAGCGACTAAGTGAGCCGCCATAGTGGCCCAACCTGAGCAGCATGTTTTTGGAGGTTGGGGAAAACCAGAGAACTGCTTTCAGTGCTCCTCCGAAAAGGTGCACCGCCTCCTGGGTTTGTCCCGCACTGGTCAGCTCCTCCTTCCTCTTCCTACTGCACACCCCCTCTGCTCCACAAGTCTTTCACCACCTTTTCCTCATTTGCAAAGGCTTAATAAATGACCCTATAAGTATTTATTTTCTGACAGGTCTAGAGCTTCACTAGCCTATATACATTTATTTATTGATATACAGTGCATCCGGAAAGTATTCACAGCGCTTCACTTTTTTCACATTTTGTTATATTTACAACCCTAAACGTAAATATTTTATTTTGAATGTTTTACTGAAAGTTCACACACAAGTAACAGACAATTGTGAAGTGAAAGCAAAATGATACATGATTCTGTTATTTTTCAAAAATAGAAAAGTGAAAAGTGGGGCGTGCATAAGTATTCATAACGCATTTTCGGAGTGCATTAAATTGCCTTTATAACATTCCTAATGACTGCAGAATGTTCACACCTTGCCCTAACCATTAAATAGAGGCCACCTGTGCATAATCTACTCCCAGTATAATTAAGCTGTTCTGTGAGGGCCTCAGAGCTATGGTCAGAGTGTATTGGTCACTAAACAACATCATGAAGTCCAATAACACACCAGACGGGTCCGAGATAAAGTTATTGAGAAGTATAAAGCTGGGTTAGGTTATAAAAACATTTCCAAAGCTTTGAACATCTCTCAAAGTACAGTTAAATACATCATCCAGGAATAGAAAGAGTGTGGCATCAGCAAGTTTAGGAGGATGGCCGAGTCTTGGTAGGTTTGCAGTGATGCCACACTCTTTCTATTCCTGGATGATGTATTTAACTGTACTTTGAGAGGTGTTCAAAGCTATGCACGCTCCACTTTTCACTTTTCTATTTTTTGAAAAATAACAGAATCATGTATCATTTTGCTTTCACTTCACAGTTGTCTGTTACTTGTGTGTGAACTTTCAGTAAAAAATTCAAAATAAAATCTTTACGTTTAGGGTTGTAAATATAACAAAATGTGAAAAAAGTGAAGCGCTGTGAATACTTTTCGGATGCACTGTATATATATATACAGTGGGGGAAAAAAGTATTTAGTCAACCAACAATTGTGCAGGTTCTCCCACTTAAAAAGATGAGAGAGGCCTGTAATTTTCATCATAGGTAAACCTCAACTACTGTATGAGAGACAAAATAAGAAAAAAAATCCAGAAAATCACATTGTCTGATTTTTCATGAATTTATTTGCAAATTATGGTGGAAAATAAGTATTTGGTCAATAACAAACAAGCAAGATTTCTGGCTCTCACAGACCTGTAACTTCTTCTTTAAGAGGCTCCTCTGTCCTCCACTCGTTACCTGTATTAATGGCCCCTGTTTGAACTTGTTATCAGTATAAAAGACACCTGTCCACAACCTCAAACAGTCACACTCCAAACTCCACTATGGTCAAGACCAAAGAGCTGTCCAAAGACACCAGAAACAAAATTGTAGACCTGCACCAGGCCGGGAGGACTGAATCTGCAATTGGTAAGCAGCTTGGTGTGAAGAAATCAACTGTGGAAGCAATTATTAGAAAATGGAAGACATACAAGACCACTGATAATCTCCCTCGATCTGGGGCTCCACACAAGATCTCACCCCGTGGGGTCAAAATGATCACAAGAACGGAGAGCAAAAATCCCAGAACCACACGGGCAGTCCCGGCGTCAAGAGGGGGCGTAAGGGGGCGTCGCCCCCTCACGCGGACAGTCACGCCCCCTCAGTCAAAATGTAGTGTTTTCATTTTTTTTATATATATATTGTTTTCAGTCTATGATGTGTTCAAAACAACCCAAAACTCTCTACCACTTCATTTCTCCTTCGGTTTCAAAAACTGACCCCAAATCCGCAAAGATAGGCCTGTGTTTGTGAGCGTGGGAAAACATGTGCGTGTCCCGATTGGTCAGCGGTGTCAACAGTGTCACAACATCACAGTGCAAGACTACTACTGCTACGAAGCCTTCAACTTGGCTATAGTTCTTTCAAATGGAGATAAAAGTCGGCGACACGAAGAAGCGGGACATATTTCAGTGGATTTAATAAGAAAAGGAGAAGGGCCTCAGCCCCGAGATGGAGGAGACAGCGGAGAAAGCGGAGAGAGGCGAATCGCTAGCTGCAAGGTGAAGCTGAACAGTTCGTCTCCAAACTCAGTAAGTGCCACTAAAGTCTGTTCACGGTTGAAATGTAGCTTGAAAAGGTGGTTATCGTGAACTTTTGGTGATATAAAGTTGTGCTGTTTCGTGTGGGAATCGCTGTGGCCATGAAATTACTTGTTTGTGCCGCTGTTTTGACAAAGAAATGACGAGGGAGACGCCGCGGTGTTTTTCTGTCTTTATTTCACTCTGTCATTGGCCGCTGCAGTCTGTGTGTTCGCTTTGGGGACGGTAAAATCACCCACGTTTCTCCCTTGCCTCCAAATCGGACTTAAAAATCAAACATGTTTGATTTCCTGCGACTGTAGTCCAGTTGCGTCTGACTGCTGCTCACACTACACGATTCGAACGCGAGTCCAGTCGTGACCCCCCCACACTACGTGACACAACTCTGTGTGACTGCCTTCGACTAAACACGACTCGGGAATACTCGGCGCGACTGAGAATTGTATAAAAATCGGGCATAAAAATCGTGTAGTGTGTGCGGACCTTAACGTCATTGCCCCCCTTGGTTTTCAGCCGCCCCCCCTTCTGTACTGAGCTGGCGCCGGGACTGCACACGGGGGGACCTAGTGAATGACCTGCAGAGAGCTGGGACCAAAGTAACATAGGCTACCGTCAGTAACACACTACGCTGCCAGGGACGCAATTCCTGCAGTGCCAGACGTGTCCCCTGCTTAAGGCGAGACACTGCAGGTGAATAGGGGAAAAAATAAATGTAGAGATATCAATTTGAAACTTTTGCTGAACATCACTGATATAAATATGAGAAAGAATGTATTGCATTTTTTCTGTCATTTTATGTTTTCATATAAAATAAGACATTTTGTACATCAAAATGGCCAAAATTGCCTATATTTTGGGCAACGAAATAAAATAATGGATTGAGCCAGATTAAAATTTATGGTTTCATTTTATTGACATATTAGTCACTAAGATTTTTTCAGAGGGGATTTTGTATATATTGTTTAGTTTTTCAATTAACTAATCATAAGTGAAAAAATCTGTAAAACCCAAATTCCGCCTGTTTTTTTGGGTTCAAAGCTGAATAAATCAGGCTAGGAATTAGATATTAAAAAATCCCTCTGAAAAAACCTTCATAATATTGTTAAGTCCAAGACTGGAAAGTTTGGAGTCTGTAGGAGCGACTATAAGGGCTCACCCGCTGCCCGAGTGGGGCCTTCTCTCATTCTGAGAAAACGAGCTCTGAAGTTTTGTAGCGAGTGCGCATGCGCGGAACTTTCTTTTGGCTCTTCCGCACCAGGCGTCTCCCAGAAGGAAAAATACCATATTTGGGCGATAGCGTCATCACGGAGGATCCCTTCGCAGCACATGTGGATGTAAAGTCTGTCAATATTTGTGAATGAATACCCGCATTAGAGCGGTCTTTCGACGCGCCGCAGCAGCTACTTCCGGGTTACCGCCGCCTCGCAAGCGGACAAATCATCATAAAATAAGCATCATGCGGGGTGAGTTTTGTCATTGTTATTCTCTGACATGAAAACTAAGATGTAAAGGAGGAAATAGATAAAAATCTCCACTTCGACCACTGCGTGAAAATCAATACTTTCACCTGCCGTGTCTCGCCTTAAGCCAGGACATGTCCGGGCCCGTCTGAAGTTTGCTAGAGAGCATCTGGATGATCCAGAAGAGGACTGGGAGAATGTCATATGGTCAGATCAAACCAAAATGGAACTTTTTGGTAAAAACTCAACTTGTCGTGTTTGGAGGAGAAAGAATGCTGAGTTGCATCCAAAGAACACCATACCTACTGTGAAGCATGGGGGTGGAAACATCATGCTTTGGGGCTGTTTTTCTGCAAAGGGACCAGGACGACTGAAACGTGTAAAGAAAAGAATGAATGGGGCCATGTATCGTGAGATTTTGAGTGAAAACCTCCTTCCATCAGCAGGGCATTGAAATTAAACGTGGCTGGGTCTTTCAGCATGACAATGATCCCAAACACACCGCCCGGGCAACGAAGGAGTGGCTTCGTAAGAAGCATTTCAAGGTCCTGGAGTGGCCTAGCCAGTCTCCAGATCTCAACCCCATAGAAAATCTTTGGAGGGAGTTGAAAGTCCGTGTTGCCCAGCGCCTGCCCCAAAACATCACTGCTCTAGAGGAGATCTGCATGGAGGAATGGGCCAAAATACCTGCAACAGTGTGTGAAAACCTTGTGAAGACTTACAGAAAACGTTTGACCTCTGTCATTGCCAACAAAGGGTATATAACAAAGTATTGAGATTAATTTTTGTTATTGACCAAATACTTATTTTCCACCATAATTTGCAAATAAATTCAT
This sequence comes from Neogobius melanostomus, assembly GCA_007210695.1. Taxonomy (NCBI): domain Eukaryota; kingdom Metazoa; phylum Chordata; class Actinopteri; order Gobiiformes; family Gobiidae; genus Neogobius; species Neogobius melanostomus. Next base: position 823,025 of record VHKM01000221.1, on the reverse strand, counting down.
TAAAAATCAGACAATGTGATTTTCTGGATTTTTTTTTCTCATTTTGTCTCTCATAGTTGAGGTTTACCTATGATGACAATGAAAGGTCTCTCTCATCTTTTTAAGTGGGAGAACTTGCACAACTGTTGGTTGACTAAATACTTTTTTTCCCCACTGTATATATATATATATATATATTGAAATTGATATACCCCTGTGCGGTCACCAAATTAAAACATTCATAATGTTATAAAGTTTCCAAATAGTAACAATACATCAAACTCAAAAGCAATCACACATATATCTAAAGACACACTCACCTTATGTTGACTGCTGAGAAATAAAGCAGGAAAGGTCCTGTTTTCTTCTTGTTTTCTGCTCGATGATACACTGAGGGCTGTTGAACACTTCTCTCCTGAATTTGCAACAGCTCATTGCAATCTGATGCACACACACACACAGACGCACGCGCGCGCACGGACACACACATACACACGCATGTTTGTAATTCTATCTTAGTGAGGACACTCATACCCTAACCCTGAACCCTAAGCCCCCAACTTTAATCCTAACACTAACCCTAATATAAACCTCTAAACTAAACTCAAACTGGTCCTCGCAATGTCGTAATAACAAGAACACACACACACAAACATACATATTATATATATATATATATATATATATATATATATATATTTGGACGGACTTCAATATTTTAATTCAAATATTCATAAAAAAAATATTTTTCTGATGAGACCAAGTTAAAAGCTTCTTTCTGGGAAATATGAAGAAGGATGTTTTTTCATCACGAAGAAAAATAAAATAAAATGTAACTTTATCTCCAGAAAGTGTGAGAAAATTTCTGAGCTGGATCAACGTACGCAAAGCACCATGTCCAGACAACATACCAGGTCATGTACTGAAAGGTTGCGCTGTTGAACTCACTCAGCATTCAACACTATTATACCACAGCAGCTAATACACAAACTGCTCCACCTGGGGATCAACACATCACTGTGCAACTGGCTGCTGGACTTTCTGACAGGGAGACCACAGGCTGTACATGTCGGCGGAAAGTCCTCCAGAATCATCACACTGAACACGGGGGCTCCCCAAGGCTGTGTGCTGAGCCCCCTCCTGTTCACTCTGTTGACCCATGACTGCGCTCCAAAGTACGACTCAAACCTTTTAGAGAAATAACAATGATGTTCGAGAGGATTGATGAAGAATAGGCAGCAGTCAGGATGTCTTACACAGGAGAAGTGTATTTACCATCGTTATGGGACCCGGAGACGTGAACTCGAGACATTGCGCTAGTCCTACCATTCAAGTCTGTCTATGCTTCCACAGAAGAGGGATAAATACCATCTAAGAGCGTCATACTGATACGCAAGCAAAACATTCAGTGCCTGAGAGCGGGCGCCTGAGCACCACAGTCAAGGCTATGACAGAGGTACGACTTACAGCTTGACCCATTATGATAAATAACTATTTAATGTTATCCTTTAACAAAACCTCTTCATCAAGTTTGCAGACGACACAACAGTGGTGGGTCTCATCAGCAACAGAGACGAGTCAGACTACAGGAGTGAGGTGAGCAGTCTGGCCACGTGGTGCACACAGAACAATCTCTCTCTAAATGTGGAGAAGACAAAAGAGATTGTTGTGGACTTTCAAAGAGTGCGGGTCCAGCATGCTCCTCTAACAATCAACAGTGCTGCAGTGGAGAGGGTGACCAGCACTAAGTTCCTGGGTGTGCACATCACAGAGAACCTCTCCTGGACCATGCACACTACATCACTGGTCAAGAAAAGTATCAGCGTCTCTACTTTCTCCGCAACCTGAGAAGAGCCAGAGTCAAGTCAAGTCATTTTATTTTATTTGTATTGCACATTTCAACAACCATGACAGTCGTGTGTTTTACAGCGCAAACAGTTAAAAAAAATCACACAGTACAACAACATTTCCAAAACACTGTCGCACATCCCAAACAAGGTTAAAAACAAGAAAAACAAACAAACCAACATATTACTAAAATGTATAATTTCAGGGGGAGTCAAAGGCCCGTTTCAATAAATATGCTTTTAAAAGTGTCTTTCACTTGCTATCACGTATCACTTTACTCACTTTATATTACTTACTTTATACACATACACATCTGTAAATATAATCCCACTGTTGTTCTACGTCAATTGTTGTCGTCTTACCATATTTTACTTTTTATTTTGTATCTTATTTATTTAATATTCCTTATGCATGCCCCCTAAAGCCTTACAGTTTAAAATTTATAGCTTATTTTTATCTAAATTCTGTGTTATATGTTTTATGTTGCACATCTGCATTCCTAGTTTGTGAATCTGTTCTCAACCAATGGCAATAAAGCCTATTCTGATTCTGATTCTAAACAATCTTAAATGAAGTAGTAGGTCATTCCAGAGCTAGGTGCCGCCAAAGAAAAGGTTCGATCGCCCCTGGTTTTCTGTTGAGTCGTAGGGACAGACAGTAAGTGGAGAGATGGAGAGAATTTGGTCTGAGTGACCGGGGGCAGAATGAGGGGTTAAGAGGTCAGTGATGTATTCTGGTGCAAGCGTGTGAAGTGATTTAAAACAACAATACAATTTTAAAATGGATCCGTAATTTGACAGGTAACCATGGAGATGGGCGAGAATGGGTGTGTCTCTCTTTTTTGATCCAGAAAGAAGTCTTGCTGGGAACGTTGTGGAAGGCCAGGGTACAATGAGTCGCAGTAGTCCAGACTATTAGTGATAAATCCATGTGTTAATGTTTCAAGGTTCTTTTGTGTTAGGATTGGTTTTAGTTTAGCTATCTGTCTGAGCTGGAAGAAGCTATTTTTAACAGCATAAGATATCTGCTTCTCAAAGTTTTAAAAAAGAGTCCATAATAAGACCAAGGTTTCTAACATGTACTCCACCCGTCTCACCCGCAAAGCCGTCAGAATCACCAGGGACCCTACGCACCCGTCACAGTCTCTTCCAGGTAATGCCTTCAGGGAGGAGACTGCGAAATCCACGGGCCAGGTCCAGTCGACTGAAGAACAGTTTTATCTACCAGGCTATCAGGAAGCTGAACTCCCTCCCTAAATCGAACCCGACCCACCCAACCCGAAAAAATTTGTCTCAGTCTGCCGACCCAAACCCGCACACATTAAAAAGCTGCTCTGCACCTGCTGTCACACAAAGGGAGCGCGTCACGTGACCATGCGTTTACAGTGGAGAATTAGCGCTTGATGTTTTGTTTTGCTACTGCGCCGCCGAGGAATGTTTGAAATCGCTTATGGACTTATCACAGGAAAGGAGGAGCAGAAACTATCATGAGGCTTTACTTCTACCACGTCATGGACAACTCTTTCTGTCAAACTAAACGGAGTTTGGACTAAAGTGGAGCAGCCTACCGACCTGACGTTACAAAAAGGTTGCTCTCCTCAGATTTGCAGAAGCTGTCACCTTGTTATTTAAATGTGACCTTGCTTCTTGCTGCAGCATCATTTTCATCATGTGTGCCTGTCGCGCATGTGCGGAGCGGAGTCATACAAAAGCGATCGGGTAGTCGACATCAAACCAAAACATGCTAGTGATAATTATTTCATTACAACAAACTGTATACCAACAGTGTAAAGAAAATTAACAATACCAACCATGGTAATGGACAACATACCAACAATGGTAAAAGACAAATTATACCAACGATGGCAAGGAAACATTGAGCACTTATTAACACTATGAGACAACAGCAATTTAAATTAAAGACCCTCATCTCTATATTTTGACCAGACCCGTTGTTTATATAACAGTTTGAATCGATGGACAGTTTGGCATTGCTTGTGTTGTAAGTCCAGTTTGTTCCAGAGTTTCACTCCGCATACAGACACACAGAAATGTTTACGAGTGTTTTGAGCTCTCGGCAATGAAAAATATCCAAAACCTCTCAAGTCATAAGCTCGCACTGGAGTTATAAAAAAACGTTGTAGATTAGACGGTAATAATTTGTTGAATGCTTTGTATAAGACTATTGCTGTACTATATTTTACAAGATCATCAAATGTTAACAACTTTGACTGCATAAACAGATTATGAGTACGGTCTAGGAAACCAACCTTGTGAATGATCCGCACTGCTCTTTTCTGTAATATGATCAGAGGATTAATTGTATTCTTGTAAGTATTCCCCCATACTTCAACATTAAAACATTTGTAACACTACTGTAGATGTTTTAAATGCTTATGTAATTTATTTCATGATAGACTGAAGGTTGAAGGTGTCAGTATGAACAAATAATTAAAGATAAATGCCAGAGCCTCAAACAATAAACTGTAATAAATTAAAGTTCCTGTTCCTGTTTCCCATATCTCTGAACTAGTACACCTATGAGATATGGGCAGGAAAGAAGAAGTATGCTATGAGGGAACAATTTGAGAATGTCTGACACGATGACAGGGAAATCCGTCTTGGTTGTAGAATTGAGACGTAAACATTACTCAAATATCCCAACACCTGTGCAAACATACTGATGATAAATGCATTCTTAATAAACCAGCTGCTGAAATGGCAATTCTATTTTTACATAATCAACTTGTCTGGATGCATCACCAGTGATTAATTTCATGAGGTGTCCAGGCTGCCATATTTAGTAACTGTGACTGCCATCTGGGTGACACTTGATATTCAGCTCATCCTCTCATGGTACAGCGGTTCCCAAAACACAATCCCGTGCTCTCGTCTTCTTTCTTCTGTCAGCGGGGAGGTCTTTACCATTGCTCTGTCTGTCCATCAGGCTGCCTCAGACCGCCACTGCTCCCTGCAATTTCCTTTGAGTATTTGAATGCTTTACAAACATACTCGATACAACACAGATTGGTGGCTGCTCTCCCTAAACTCTATCCTTGTCAACCTCAGGAAATGACCAAAAGACATTCTCAGTGGATCTGCATGGAGCTGTGCTAAATTAATCATTGTATTTTATGTCAAAGCTTGAGACACGGTTGCTCTCGGGGTATTTGGAAAATGGGTCAGGTAAATCTCTTCGTTTTAACTAATGAAGTCTCTCCGCTCTGCGCCTCACACCTGCATGTTTCAATTATAGCTGAGAAAGGCGATGGGAAAATCCCTTTTGCTGATGTAGTAGAGTGGAGTCGTCAGCAGGTGGCGCCACCCTTGTATTATAAAAGCCAAAGGTTTCTCTTGATTCTTTCCTTGATTTGCACACTTCCGTTTCTGTTCCTGGGGGCGTTCGGGTCGTCATCTGGCTGCCAGGTAGAAATTATTACTACTCTTATTCAGATAATTCACCTCAATAGCTAATTTAAACTGTCTTAGTGTCGCTGCGGTGTGGCTGAGCCTCGATTGCGACACACAAAGTGTCCCTGGTGTGCGGTGGCTTTGGTTTGGCTGGGAGTCTGCTGTCCTGCATTGGGTTGCTATGTGTCGTCTGGGCCCGACGGTGCACGGTGGCTTGCTAGAACTGCGTGATCTCCTATCTCCTAAAGTGGTAGGTCACGTTAGCTCCGTGCTTCCGAATGGTTACATATAAATTACTAACACAAATGTTGTTCTAGCCTCACGGATGCAGCGACCTGGCAGTATGCAGCCGCCTTGCTTCTATGCCTTGCTTCTATGCCTTGCTTCTATGCCTTGCTTGTGGGCTGTCTGTTGCCTACACCATGTCAACCTACAAATGGATTGTTTCAAATGGACTGTTTTCTGTGTTCATAACATGGACATTTGCCCTTTTAAAAAGTATTTATGTTTATAAAACAAAAGAGTTGAAGAACCTAAAGCAAAGAAATATTGAATAAATTATTAACTGATCATGCCTCTCCTCAATGAGTCGAACCTGTGTCCTTTTATATTAAAGGTTATTTTCTGGATTTTAATAGTCCAGTGGCGTTGTGGCAACAACTACATTTTAAGGTGGTAACATTTAAATTTCCATCTCCTACCATAGCACTCGGTTACACTGACATACTGGTAAGGAATCCACTGTCGGCTAAGGCTACACAATTAAACATATCCACTTCCAAAGAGGTTTCCCACTTATTTATAAAAAGGATTACGTCTGTTGGTATAGATTTAATTTATGAGGCAATGCTGTTTGTATGCATTTATGCATGACTTGATTTACCCTCCCATCTCTGCGAGGGATTTTGCATAAAGTCTTGTCAATTTAGATTCAGATTACAGTTCAGCACTTTCATTGTTTCAAACATTTTAGATACAGTATTTGCAATCATTGTGTTTATCCTCTATTTGTTTCTACGAAATGATTTGCCTTTTGTGCTTTATGTTTGCGATGTGTGTTTTAATGTTGTGTTTCTTCCAGGGGACTCCATGGTACTCCTGTTTTAGAGGACACAGCACACAGTGACTGAGGACTTTCAAATGATTGGAGGAGCGCAGAATGAATGGACGCCCAGTTTATATAGCTGACATACATATAAATGCCTTTAACATGAACACTGTGAGAGTTACAGTGTTGACCATGATTGTGTTACCTCTTCTTCTGCCTTTGAGACAGTTATCTGCAGAACAAGTTTCAAATGCCCGCTGAGCTGATAGATCTGCGCACTCGCGGCTGCAGGAGAGGATCAGCTGCTCAGCCACAGCTCATGGTCAGTCAAGATAATCTGCCCAAGACTGGGATTTCCACTCTCAACTTTCTGACGAACTCTCTACAAACGAACGCTCCAAAAGACAATCAATTCACCAGATATTGTTTTGCTTTGTTCAAGGTGAAAACTTTTAGAAAAGTGACCATAAAGGGTCACTTATTGCACAGTTTTTGGTCATGATGAGGATGCACCATAGTCACCATTGCCAGGTTAGAAAAGGGACGGGTGTTGGGGTTGCATGTGCCCAATGGGCTCACTGATAAACTTTTGAGACTATACAATGGGTCTGAGCTGGCCTAGTGTTGCCTCGGGGTCCCCCCAGAACAGCTGGAGGAGGTGTGCGCGGATCGGGAAGTCTGGGCATCTCTGCTGAGACTGCTGCCTCCGCGACCCGGCCCCGGATAAAGCGGAAGAAAATGGATGGATGGATGGACAATGGGTCTGTGGTTCAATAAATAAAGCATTTTCTCCTTTCCCGGGGTAAAGCAATGGCCACTGGCTGCTCTGCTTTATGACTGCAACACCGGAGGCCGCCATTGCTCCGCCATTGCTGTAGTACCTCCATATAGCCGCTAGGCCCCCATTGAAAAGCATTGGACTTTAGACACGTTAAAAACAACGTTAACGCCTGATTTCTATTTTTTAAACACTTTCTATGGCTACATATTCCACCTGAGATAACGCCCTTATGCCCTTATTAGGAACAGGCTTCGTCAGAGCAGGGGAGGAGGAGTCTGTAAATCCGCCATGATTTCCCCCTCGAACGTGGTCATTATGGTAAACGGGGAGGAGTGAGGAGGAGGTGTCTATTCTTTTAACGGTCTATGGGGTAAAGTCCAGTTCTCCACCCCGATCTGCCTGTGCTGTAATGCTGACCCATCTAGACCCAAAAGCTATGAAGCAACATGGCTCCAGGTGTTTACAAAACAAAACCTTGGTTTCTCAGGTGCAGAACGGTGGACTTGAGCTTTGCAGAGCAGATATCCTGAACCTCATTGACAGTATTTATTTTGAAAATTAAAAAAAAAATCCAGGAATGACTGATTTACAGCTCACTAAAGTTTTTAGAACCGTCAGAACAGTAAATATGTGAAACATGCTGTTAACAAATGTTCTGTTCCATCAATCCATCAAGACATAGGAGCACTTAACATCTGTGATTGAGCACAGTGAGCAGGCTTAAACCAGTACTATACTAAGACCAAACCAGGAGTAAACCAGACCTAAACAAAGACTTGACAGGGCCAAACTGGCTCAGTGTATTGTAGTGATCCAGAGAAAAATCAGATAACAAAAGACTGCACCGAGTAGATAATAATACAAATAATAATGAAATAATAAAAATAATTTAAAAAACAGGATATGTTTTTAAAATTGCAATCTTTCAAATTATTGTTTGATTTTCATATTTATATTAAATATAATATATTTATTATGGAGGACCGTGGCTGCCAAAACAATAAATATATATATAAATAAATAAATAAATAAATACATTTAAAAAGATTACATTTGCAAAGAAATGCATGCATTTATTAGAATAAGTGCATTTATTTATGTATTTATTTATATATTTATTTATTTATGTATTTATTTATGTATTTATTTATTTATATATGTATTTATTTATTTTTGTATTTATTTATTTATTTATTTCTGTATTTCCGTATTTCTCTATTTCTGTATTTATTTCTGCATTTATTTAATTATTTCTGTATTTATTTATTTATTTCTGTATTTATTTATTTATATATGTATTTATTTATTTCTGTATTTATTTATTTATTTCTGTATTTATTTATTTATTTCTGTATTTATTTATGTATTTCTGTATTTATTTATTTATTTCTGTATTTATTTATTTATTTCTGTATTTATTTATTTATTTCTGTATTTCTGTATTTATTTATTTCTGTATTTCTGTATGTCTATATGCAAATCATGGGGTGGGTCGGGATGCCACTGCTGTAAGATCATTGGTTACATTTTTCCTTGTTCCCAGTTAGCTTGTCCAGCATAGGCATGGCCATGAGCTCTGCTTCAGTCGCTGAACAGCCTCCATTTTGGAGTGGTAAACGTTTGCATTTTGGACAAGCATATCTAGCTGGGGACTGCTGTGCTATGTTTGCTACGTTTAGTAACAACTAGTAGCTAGCCAAACAAGTCGGAGACTCGTCAATATGGATTGGAGTGTCATTTCCAATGAGCTGAGAAGACTGGCGGACAGGCATATGAGAAACTGTAGTGTGGACTATATTATTTTCCGTTTAGATCAGTTACGTAATGGTGTAATTGAACTTCACGAAACTGTGGGTATGGCGGGGATGGACCCTGATGTTACTTTAAACCTGTTGGATGAGGCGCAGCAAGAACTATCCTTGGAACTTGTGCAAAGTGGTCCTGATGGAGTAACCGGGCGCCCTGCAATAGAAATACCCCTGGAAGTGTTGGAGTCATATATTTCTGCAGGTCTTTCGGTTCGGCACACTGCGGAATTGCTCAACGTGAGTGAAAGAACTGTCTTTCGTCGCATTGCAGAGCACGGCTTACGGTAAGTGTTTCTGCATTAGTTTGACAAAACCGGATTATTCAGTACTTTTCCTTGCACTCGAGTATTAGTTAATAATAGTACGTTTTAATCCTTAGCCCAGTCATTAGAAGATGTACTGTTAGAGGCAGGTCTGAACTGTCGGTGGGTAGAAAATTAGCCCAAGGGATTTTGAATCAAATCTTATTTGTTTTGTATGAAAAGTGCTTTAGTTAAAGTTTGAATTGATCAGAGTGGTTAAGCAATGAACAAAAATGAATTATCGAGGTTATGTGTGTGATGTCATAACAGTACAAAATAGTGGCTATCCGAATGTGAAATATTCTTAGATTTTCAGATTTCATTTGAGTAACTTTGGACAAAAGTTGTGTCTTTGATTGTTCTAAAATGTAAAGAATGTTTATGGTGTCAGGTAGAGACGATCAGAAATCTATATTAGGAGGACATGCACCAATACACAACAAAAGCATAGTTATAAAGGTTGAAACTTGAGTGCAAGTAGCAGTGCTGTGTAAATGACCACACTAAAGCATTTAATTGCAATTATCTCTTTTTATTTTGAGGTTGTCAGACTGGGACCAGTCCATAAGCAATGACCATCTAGATGCCACAGTTTGAGATATCCTTCAACACCATCCTAATACTGGATACAAGATGATGACAGGGCACCTGAGAGCACGAGGGATACATTTACAAAGTTAGTGAAGTCCAGTTCAGTTCATCTTGGAGATGCTGGCTGATTTCATAGAGCTTATTCTTAGTTAGCGGGACTGTTTGGTGTTTGTGGGGAAAGCAACAATCACTGTGGTTAGTGTGTTGTAACAATGTTTGGACACTAGATGTCATCCTTAAACAATTTCTGTTACTCACCTGTAGGTTACCACACCCTTCACTGACCTGTCCTGTGCTCACATAACTTTTTTTGCTTAAACATTTGTGACATTTTGATTTCAGTTGGCCAGTTCTCAAGCTATGTACACACTGACGGGACGAATCGCGCTACTGCTTTTATTTGGTTGCTTGAAAAGCTTGCAATCAGACCTCGCATGTGTTCACTTCACTTATTATATAATATTAAACGATATTCTTTACAACTACACTTTTCACGCGTGTAACCCACATAATTATTGTTGTTCTATTTTCTGTAGGATGTCGAATCCGAGACTCTATGCATCGAGTTGACCCACAGGGAATACAGGTGCGCAGTCTGCAACTGCGAACTGTAAGGCGCCGAAGATACTCTGTGCCTGCTCCCAACAGTTTGTGGCATATAGATGGTAATCACAAACTTATAAGGTTTGTGAATTTCACATACAGTTATTGATAAGGCAACTTTCCATGCTCAATTAAATAGATAAGATAGATGGATGGATGCAGCTACCTCCGGTGGTAACAGAATTTGGTAGGTTTAACTGTGTTGCACAGAGGAGTTTGCCCTTTTTTCTAATTAGCTGTGTGTAACACCTAAAACACTTAGCTGCTTTCTTAGTTTATACATCTCACTAATATACAGTGCAATGACATTGTTCACTAAACAGTAACGTGTGTTGGCCAGAGTATTAGTATTACCAGTCTTGGATAGTAACTGAACAGTGTTCTGGTAAAGTTACTCTTTAATTTGAAGTATTTAAAATAGTTACAGGTTCTTTCAAAGCGTAGTTGCATGATTTTAATCACACGCCGCTTTTATGCATGAATATAACGTAAATCAGCGTGAATGTATTCTAAGTATTCAGAATACAGTACTCTGATTAGACAAAGTAACGGAATACGTTACAAATGATATTTTAAGGCAAGTATTCTGTAACTAAATACAATTGCAGTAAGTATTGGGAGTATTCTCCCCAAGACTGAGTATTACTTGAGTAAAAAACTATTTTCCTTTTGTCTGCATGTTTTCACATAACAGGTGGCGCATTGTGGTTCACGGAGGTATTGATGGTTTCAGCCGTCTCATTGTCTACCTCACAGCAGCGACTAACAACCGGGCTTCAACTGTTATGAGGTCCTTCTTGGAAGCTGTTACTTCATTTGGCGTACCATCCCGTGTGAGGTCAGACAAGGGAATGGAAAACATTGAAGTGGCACGCTACATGGTCACCCAGAGAGGAATAAATCGAAACTCCTTCATTACAGGGAGAAGCACTCATAATCAAAGGTATTCCACCTTGATTGTACAATGCCTTCAAATGGTATTGGCACACTAAGTATAACAGAGAATATGCTAAAAAGGCAAACAAGGATAAAAAAAATGTGTCTCACATTCCATTACTGGTTATCCAATTAATGTACTGTATACATACAGTATCTCACAGATGTGATTACATAGCTCAAATGTACTCCATGAAAAATATAATTACGTACTTATACTCTCTTCCACCTCTCAAATCCACCTTTGTGGCTACAAATGCTAAATTTTCAATTTTCATGCAAACAGAATGTTTGTTTTAAGTGTATAGAGATTTAATGTAGGGACTTGCATAAAAATCTTTAAATGACAAGGATCTCACCGTTTTCATTTCAAACACATTTTAAAGCTAAAGTTATATATTACGATCTCAGTCATTTTCTTCGTTACATGTTGATAGATGTTTAACTTTGAAACCTTCATACTTCACAAAGTACTCATTTCCCCCCCCCGCAGAATAGAGAGGTTGTGGAGAGATGTGTTTGGGGGTGTTCTCGACCTCTTTTATACTTGTTTCTCCAATCTTGAGGCTGAAGGTATGCTCAACCCAGATGATGAACTTCTCATGTTTGCACTGCACTGGACCTTTCTACCGCACGTTTCAAGACACCTGCAGTTTTTCCAAGATGGATGGAACCATCACAGACTAAGAACTGAATCCAATCAATCACCCTATCAGTTATGGCTTCTTAACCCGCGAGAAGGCAATGACCCGTTGCAGGTTAGTTGTTTAGGTTACTTTTATAAAAATGTACAAATAAAATATTGTTTAAATAACATGTTATTTAAATCATCTTTAATTTAGGCTGACAGAGAATATGGCATTGACTGGGATGGTCCCTATGGCTACCACCCTGAAGGAATTCAAATACCTGAGATTCAGCTTCAAAGGACCTGACTGCTGATGAACTCCAACAATTACCAGATCCAAATGGGCGCTCATTTTCTGACTGCCTAAATGTCTATAGACACACTGTAGCTTTATTAAGAGAAATGTTGGACAATTGAATTTCACGTTCTACTATGTGATGTCATAATCTCAGCTGGAGGGCAGGGACCAATACAACTCTATGGTAGAGAAACCGTTTTTGTTTATTTCAACAATGCAATTATAATAAAGATAAAGCAAGAGAACTTGCAAACAAAGTGTTCAAATAAAATAAAGGTATATCAACCTAAGTCACCAAGCCTTGGCAACATAAATCTGGGAAATACACAAAAGTATGATTTCTTTTTTTTTTTTTTTTTAAAGGTTACTCTAGGACTCAAAACATGGAGTCCATTATAAATGTAAATTTACAGGCTCAACCTGCAATAACAAAACATGCCTGTTTACTATAAGCACATACACATGCTTCATGCTAAAAATGACCAAAACCCGCATAGGAGGATGAAATGCTTGCCATGAGATGGCTTTGGAACATGTCAAAGTTGGTAATGCCTTTGGCAGTTTCAGCATGAAAAAACATGTGGATGAGTGTGGAAGGTCCTTGTCAAATACTTCCACTTCGAGTTCCAGAGGAACCAGATCCCATCCGGTCCAGAAGATGAGCAGCTTTTTTAAGATGTCTGACGAATCTATGAATTAAAAATATTGGTAAAATTATGGCTGGGCAAAAATGTCAAAATAATCAAAATCACAAATTTTGTCATGTGGTTTTGAGTTTGGAGGAATATAATGAAGGATTAATGTGGATTAAATTGTCATGTTTATGCAGTTTTAATGTGTCCAAAGAAATGCAAATATTAATTTGCCATATCGCCCAGGCCTAGGTAAAATTATAAGCTCAAAAACATAAAAGATTCCATATGTAATCTTACTGTTCTCAATAAATTGACGCAAGAACGACATTGCAGTCTGCTGCTGTTCCAGGGTGCACACGTTTTCATCTACATCTTCATCCTTTAGCCATTTAATTTTCTCGAGCAGCATCTATAAAAGACATTTTATTCGAAATGACAAATTATTAGCCATATTGATAGGAAATAGAAAATAAGATTAGCACTGTTATTGTCTAAATATTACCTGTGATGTAACAATACTCTCACATGTTCGTGGAAACAACATCGCCACTGCATCAGGCCTGGATTTGAAAAATTCCCAAATGCCGGTGTCTTTGAGGCCTCTTCTGAACTGGTTAACTTGTTTGGTGGTTCGTCCAATGACCTAGAGGGAAATTAATATAAATTAATATAAATTATGTTCATGTTTTCTTTAAAGTATTTTCTATTTATAGTAACTCACAGCATGATACAGGATTTTTTCTTTGAGCCAAAGCTGGTTCCTTGCTGTAACTCTTGGTAGATCCCAGGGCGAGGCAACGGCACACACCTTTGCTTTTTGTTCATCATTCAACTCCTCTTGTTCGAGCTACAAACACATAATCATGGATAACACTAAACCGTTCACATTTTTGAATATAGTAAATTGTTGAATACAGTAGACATTTTATGATTTCTGTTTAAATCTTCAATAAGGAGGCTGTGCGAATGATTGGGAAAATGTCAGAAGCTGACAGAGAGGATAGAAGTGAGGGTTCAAAGTTTTGGATTGAATTATTTGCACGCACCAAAGTGATAACCTCCCGGACATCAATATCCACACAGTCCTCTATGGTGACTGTAGTTGTTTCCGGGTCGGCACCGAAAAGGATGTCTATGATGGCGGTGCTTAAGCCATAAAATCTTGGACCTTCATGGATGAAGCAGTGCCCCACCATTCTTCCAGCTACGACAAAGAAATCACTCTCTGACAGGTCTAGTGAGCTGGCTGGGACCAGATGATCTTGTTCTCCCTCGAATAAAAGCGTTTTCGATCCTTCAAAAACACATGTATGAACAGTGGTTGTTGAGAACAAGAGGTTATAGTATTGAGCCAACCATAAACATTACACAGTTCACATGTAGCCCTCTGACCTAAAATATTAATATTTTTTTAACAAATATTGTATGTAAAAATCTGCTGTTGAATGTACTTTGAAACCTTGATTAGTAAAATTTTAAATGGTCTCAATTTATATTACACTTTTCTACCTTCATCAGGCCCAAAGCGCTTTACACTATGGAACCAGTCACCCAATAATACACCAGTGTACGCACTGGAGACAAGTGCAAAGTGTCTTGCCCAAGGGCACGACAGTGTGCACCTTCAGGAGCTGGGATTCGAAGCCCCAACTTTTCAATCATGAGACAACCCGCTCTATCATCTGCGCCAACATCTCCTCAGATTATTCTTATTTTTAATGTAAATAAAGTCAAAAGTGTCATAATTGTCGAAGAAATTTACATTTAAAACCCTTTTAAAGTAAAAAAAAAAATGTTGTGACATATAAGGCCTTTACTTTGGAACAATTCATTTACTGTCCTGTAGAGAAATGTGGTAATGCGAATTACAATTCAACTGAAAGAACCCACCTGTTTCATGGAGCTGAAGTCCATGTTGAACACAGTCCATTATTGTGGCCAACACAAATCTGGCAACTCCTTCGCCTACAGCCTTGTCTCCTTATGATGGAAAGATAAGACGATGTTTAGAAATGTCAAGGCAGTTTACATATACAGTATATTGTTGATGGGTGTGGCCAGGTGTGGCAAAAAAAAAAAGCCTACGGACCCATCAAAAACAGTTACATTTTTAAGAAAATCTGTTAAATTAATGGACATCACCTGGATTAATTTGTATGAGGGTATTTTAAACATCATGTTTAGTCATAGAATACAAATTTCTAAAAATCAGGCTAAGGATTAGGTAAAGAAAAAAATAACAATTCTATGTATAAAGTTTATTCAGTGCAATAGGACTTAATCGTGTGATGTCATAACAAAACTGAGTGGCTATCTCAACTGATGTTATCATTTTATTTATCCATTCATTTGATGTTCTATTTCTATTTAAATCTAAATAGAAGTGGAACCTAAAATGAGTGAACAAATCAAATAACATAACAGGTAGTGATGGGCGGAGTTCCTCCTTTGCCAACCAAAATGACAGAGAATAATAATGGTCTGTAAAAGCGAGTAACCAAAACATGGCAACTCTGATGGTGATACAGTATGACATACCGATTAATTTGCATTTCAGCGGGCTAGCCCACTCAACATTTGGCCTTTTGTAGAAAGTAACTATGGTCCTGCTTCTTTCGTCCAATGACTCGTGTAGATTTAAGGTTATGTTGAGGGTGTTGTCATTTTCATGGGCCCTACGAATGGACTCGCAGAATAGTTTTGTTGCTTCTTTAGGATCTGCTTCGGTAACCCAGGCTTATAGTGGTACAGAAAATAAGGAAATATCAACATAAGAACTTAGTCACACATGGAAAAATGTTGTTTAATCATATTTGGAAGACCAACTAACCATCAAATTGGCCAACTTCCAACACATGAGGTTTTGGGATCCTAAAAAAAAAAAAAAACATTCACATATATATATATTTTTCATTTTGTAAAAATACAAAATAAAAAGTTATATCACTTTGTTAATTTACATTTATAGAAAAAAAAAAGAATGTTGGTGATTTTGATGACTTTTGGCTACTCTGATGGCATCTACAACCAGAAAATGGCGGTCCATGGTTTGGGAAATTAAAACCACAACACAATTGTTTTGGAGTTTTACTGATGAAATTAAACTACTGCTTGAGTTTTTCCTTTTGAGAAGTTGCAATTACTAAATGTGTCCACTAGATGTCAGTGTTACAAGCTAGACTAAGCTATCTTAGCAGCCTCAACACATCAGAAACAATCTGGCAAAGAAAGCGTAAATGCTTTACGGGTCTTCACTAGTGAAAGATATTGCATGCCGTCATTGACTCACTATTCATCACTCTAGGAAGTGTTGACGGTGTAGCCACTGTGGCCAATGTAGTGGCTGCTGCTGATGTAGTGGCTCTCGCCGAAGATGGGTCTGTAACCGATGATATGGTTGTCGCCGATGTACTCGCTGTGTCTGCAGTTGAACCATTAAGGTTTTGTTGTGTAAAGAGACAAATATTAAGACCTTACAAAAATATCTGGATGAATGAGAATAGTAGTACAATGTAAGTACAAACCAATAAACTCCTGCAAGGAATGTGTTTCAGCATGTCCATGTCTAGATATAGAATAACAGTGAGATAAATATTTGACTTAAACAAGAGAAGGGGAAAAAATGACATAATGTAGTTAAAAAGAAATAGTACCCAGAACAGCTCTCGCTATGATTTTTAATTCAGTGAAGACAAAACCTTCACCACAGTGAATGCAAGCCAAGATAGGCCCTCCGCCAATTGTAACTTGACTTTCCTAAGAATAAGCACAAAAAAGGTTCATTACCATTTCTTATCACTTTGAGTATTATGATTTGTGTTCATGTTCTAGAATTCTTTTCAGTTGGAGGGCAGGTGCAACTACAACTCTACTGGAGAGAAATAGTTTTTGAAAAAAAAATTCTACAAAGAAAATGTACAAATACTTTCCCTAATCATTATTTTATAGTGATTGGATTCACAAACCTGCCACATTATACTTATAAAGTCCTTTCTACTGACCAACATCACGCTCATGATTTTGTCTCCAATTTCGAACGTCTTTATGAGGAAATATATATATATATATATATATATATATATATATATATATATATATATATATATATATATATATATATATATATATATACTATAAAATATATAGTATTGGCTCTTTAGAAGGTTGTGATGTCACGTGAACACAATCTATAAAGACATACTGGTACATCCGCCGTTAGATTTTTCTGTAGAGGTCTGATGTAGATTGTAGAATGATTTATGGAGTTGACTGGATCCCTCAAGTATCGAACAGTGTATCCTTCATTTGGGCATGGAATGAGCGTCAGCTGACGGCTACGGGTGGTTCCGCATATTCTCAGAAATTCAAAGCCGCCTGCATCTCTCAATTTTGGGAAAGCTCCAAACAAAAGCTCTGACAGATCACCAGGGCTATCTCGGTTGCCTATGTCACAAATAAAGTTATAAAACAGCATCATAATAGCTTTAAGTTGTAAATGAAAGAATTTGTACCTCGAAAGGTCAGTCGCTTTTCACCTAATCCTCGGGTGTGCAAATTTTCTTTTTCAAGCCTTTGTGGGACTGTCGAGGCCTTTTTATTCATGAGACAAAAAAACGTATGGGTGTAGCTTGATTGCCATGTGGTGTTATTTGTCCGACGGGGTCCAGCAGCAGCATTCGTTCGTGGATATGGGGCAAAAAGTCTTGAAACTTCGGCTGAACACACACATTTTTTAAATTGTTTTACCTCTGTATAAACATACATTCAATAAAGAAAGACCTTTATTTCTTTTACGTTTTACTTACCATCAACAGGATGCACCAAGTGTGCAGAAGCACGTTCTAGTACAAACACACATGTAATTTTTATGAAATTCAGATATGTGATAGAACAATTCCATTAATGTTAAGCAACAAATTAACTAAATTGTACCAAGTACAAATCAGTGTATGGAAATGTGATTTGTGTGCGCATGGGGACCTCTGAAATCTGAATGCATTTTGTGGACAGCGAGTTAGCATTTTTTTAAGGCCACATCTGATAGCTTCAAGAAAAAATGGTTCCTAAGCAATGCAGCGTGATAACAATATGTTGCACTATTCATAGAAAAGAGAAAAGCCACCTGGACCATGGCTGCTTCTATCTGGGGGGCCACGTTCTTCTGATGATGTTGCTAAAAGTGCATAATAAACACAAATATTCACTTTAAGTTTTATCAAGCACTGACATGCATTTAGGAACTTACATTGCACAACTTGATCGATGCAATTCGCCGCCTCTCGAAGCAGCTCGGATACCGACCGTCGTGTCGCCATCCTTGGCTGTGGCAGGCTGAGTCAGGTCTCCGCGCCAAATTACACAGTCGTTACACTTCCCTTTGTGCTGCCCCTGCAGGCCATGTTGAAGAATTGCACCCCAAAGATTGTAACCACAAAACCAAAGGAGCTCTCTCGACAAACATTCCTCGGACATCACAAACTATTAACATAAAAAGGAGTGAGTAGGACAGTTTTAATTCCAACTAAAGGACAGGGCAATGTCTGAGGCCCAGTGTGATGTTAATGCGGCCGTGCGTCAGAGCGCACGCTCAGCGACGGCAAGAGTCGGGCTGGGCCTGACTACAGGGTCATTATTACAGTCGTTCACTATAAGTAAAATTTGATCAATGAGCTGAAGTTAGACTTACTGTATGTTATACTGAAATCAGAGTTTATTATTGTGCACTTTTGATACAGCGACGTGAGCGCGGCTGAACCTAAAGCAAGAACAGTCCGAGTCCTCCAGCAGCGAGACAAATTACGCAAAACCGCGGAAAAAAGTTCACCTAAGTCATGAGCGTGTTGCCCTTCTCTCAAGTCGTGGTCATTCGTCTGATAATCAGCTCAACTTTACCATTAACTGCGTTTGAGATAGAGGCGGCTCTAGGATGCAGAGCGTGAGGGGAGATTACGACGTGAGAGCAGAGCCATACATTCACGAGGACCTGCTCCTCTGGCCACACGTCCTCTCGGTGTCGACATAAAACAGTCTCACGAAGGCTCCTCGGTGCCGCTTGAGTTAAAGGCAGGTCCAAAGCGTCCTCCTCCACACAGCACCTTTACCACTCACGAGGCCTTTGCAGCCCAAACACTGCTATTCCGTTCGCTCGGACGCAGTTGTGAACAGAAAATTGCGCATTTGCTGATGCACGCGTGTTTGTTATGTGTGTTATGTCTAAACGCCCCCAAAATTTATTTTTTGTGAGCACTCCCTAAGCACCCCCTGGGACAATGTCTGGCGCAGCCGCTGCAACTCAGCGGTGTAGTCTTCTACGTGATACGCAGGTATACGCCGTATAACCACTAAAGCCTGTAGGATTACCGTTAACCACAACAAACTGGGCCAAGATACGTATCACTCATTTGCGCAGTGTTAATTTTGCGCTTTAGAGAAACGTCACAATAGGTCTAGCTATTTCCTCCCCTGAAAACGAGAAAGGGGACATCTCATCCCTCTCTTTCTTTCCCTGTGTCTACCGACAGACAGACTGTACCGCTTGCGCACGGCTCCGGTGTTGTCCACGCACAGAACATAGCTGATAATTATAAAGGTTTAACAGTCAACACGCTGGAGGAGTCGAGTAATTTCACGGTCAGCTCGGCGTCTCCCGGCCGGCGTGCGAAGTGCTGGGTTGCTGGCGTCAGCTGAGTTTTTACTTAGGCTTTCATTGAAGCAGACTGGAAGTGGCCACACTGTCCGCGCGTACCCAGCGCGAGGCACAACGCACTAGTGGGCGCCACGTGTTTAGAAGATAGAATCAGTCCTATTTTGGGGGGCTGCGTCAAGCAACGCGTTGCTTCGCTCGCAGGCGGTGTGGCCCCCTTGTCATAGACACTTTCCCTGTTCATCCCCCGCTCCGAGAGTCCACGTCGGCTCCTTGTTGCGCATTTCTCAGTCCCTCTGCAGCAGAGCGGCTTTGGGAAAAGGCAGTTACAGGTGTGGGCTTAGTCTGGTAACAATCTGTAGGCTATTTTATTACAAAGCGCTGAAGTCTGCAGGAAAGACGTGTTCGAAGTGTGCGTTTTACCTGTCACTCGAAGGCTTGAAAGAGACTAAAAGTGAATGCGCCCACAGCTCTGACCACGGTACAAGCTCTGTTCATTCAGACATTTTCCAAAAACGAGTCCTTCTCCACGAAGCAGCATGTACGGTGGTGTGTATGCAGGGGTGTCCAGGCGCTTGCTCTAGCTCTACAGACAGGGACATCAGCTGATTTGATCAAAGTGTGTGAGGAGTTGATGAGAGCAGACTGGGCTTCATTCATTTAACAGCGTTTTCATTTAGCTTTTCTGTCCCACAGCCTCATTTTGCATACGAATTACAACAATCCTATCATTTAGGCCTATTGCTGTTATTTAGGTAACAGTTTGGTTTATCATCTATTGAATTATGTGATACATTTTAATATCATTTCTGTGATGGCCCGGGTAAATTGAAGGGTCTTTATCATTTTTCAATGCATATAGCGTAATTGGCCACCCCGCAGCTCATGCTAAAATACAGTATACCCACTAGAAAATTGAAGACTATGTATACCACTGAGTGGAAGTATTTGACAAGGACCTTCCACACTCATCCACATGTGTGTTCAAGCTGAAACTGCCAAAAGGGTATTACCAACTTTGACA
Source organism: Neogobius melanostomus (assembly GCA_007210695.1). Classification (NCBI taxonomy): domain Eukaryota; kingdom Metazoa; phylum Chordata; class Actinopteri; order Gobiiformes; family Gobiidae; genus Neogobius; species Neogobius melanostomus. The sequence continues at coordinate 802,491 of VHKM01000221.1, read as the reverse complement.
CGTTCCAAAACCAGCTCATGGCAAGCATTTCATCCTCCTTGGTTATTTTTAAGGAGCATGTGTGTGTGCTTATAGTTAACAGGCACATTTTGTTATTGCATGTTGAGCCTGTAAATTTACATTTATGATGGACTCCACGTTTTAAGTCCTAGAGTGACCTTTTATATGTTGCCTTGGATTAGGTTGAGATACTGTACCTTTATTTTATTTTATTACTTTGTTTGCAAGTTCTCATGCTTTATCTTTATTATAAACAACGGGGCAACATCAGGGTCCATCCCCAAACCCACGGTTTCGTGAAGTTCAATTACACCATTACGTAACTGATCTAAACGGAAAATAATATAGTCAACACTACAGTTTCTCGTATGCCTGTCCGCCAGTCTTCTCAGCTCATTGGAAATGACACTCCAATCCATAGAGTCTCCGACTTGTTTGGCTAGCTACTAGTTGTTACTAAACGTAGCAAACATAGCACAGCAGTCCCCAGCTAGATATGCTTGTCCAAAATGCAAACGTTTACCACTCCAAAATGGAGGCTGTTCAGCGACTGAAGCAGAGCTCATGGCCATGCCTATGCTGGACAAGCTAACTGGGAACAAGGAAAAATGTAACCAATGATCTTACAGCAGTGGCATCCCGACCCACCCCATGATTTGCATATAGACATACAGAAATACAGAAATAAATAAATACAGAAATACAGAAATAAATAAATAAATACAGAAATAAATAAATAAATACAGAAATAAATAAATAAATACAGAAATACATAAATAAATACAGAAATAAATAAATAAATACAGAAATAAATAAATAAATACAGAAATAAATAAATACATATATAAATAAATAAATACAGAAATAAATAAATAAATACAGAAATAATTAAATAAATGCAGAAATAAATACAGAAATAGAGAAATACGGAAATACAGAAATAAATAAATAAATAAATACAAAAATAAATAAATACATATATAAATAAATAAATACATAAATAAATACATAAATAAATAAATATATAAATAAATACATAAATAAATGCACTTATTCTAATAAATGCATGCATTTCTTTGCAAATGTAATCTTTTTAAATGTATTTATTTATTTATTTATTTATATATATATTTATTGTTTTGGCAGCCACGGTCCTCCATAATTTATATTCAAGTAAATGGTCTAGACGTAAACTTTGTTCTCATTGATTTATTTATGTAATTTTTATTACAGCAAAATTGTGTAATTTTGTGTGACGTTTGGGAAGCCAAATGCATATCTTTCTTAACCAGCTGCTGTTGTGGTAACTCTGGAGATACACTGTCTTAGTTTTAACAAGACAGTGGCTGTTTTAAAAGCTTGGCTCACAGTCACAGGTTCATGGTTTTATTGGAAGAGGAACAGTAAAGTGGGAGATTACTGTGGCCTGCTGTCTTTGTGGGCCACAGTGAAAACCACACAATCGTGACGAGGGTCTGAATCCTGGTCCCAAGGCTCTGGCTCCACATTTACTTCTAAGTGAACGGTACAAAAACACAATTTATAAAAGAAAGCAGTGCCTCTGTATTTGTGCAGCTATAAACGTCTCTGCGTCATATGCCAGCCCGACAGTGCCAACGCATTTGTAATCATGCTCATCTCATTGTTCTGAAAAATATTGGATTAAGGGGCTATTTTAAGATAAAGTAAGAAAATTATAAGGGAAAACATCTGCAGATACAAAACAATGAAGTAGTAAATGGTGGTAGAAAAGTAGGCCTACAATAACTCACTTCACAGTCAAACAATTTATTATTTGTGCTGCCCAATATCACAATTGTGAACCCACAAGGCCTTACAAGAGAAACTTTAGGAGCACATAGATAGGAGGGATCCACACAGGTGGACAGGTTATGAGCCCATGGGCTGGTGGGAGTAGCAGAGAAACTTTATTCTACTACTTATTATTTGGGGTGACAGTGGTGCAGACAATCGTAACAACCGGAGGGTTGGTTGTTTGAATCTTGCAGGTGCATACTGTCATTGTGTGATTGGGCAAGACACTTCACCCACCTAGTTTCAGGCATCTGTGCACTGCTGCATGAATAAGACTGTGAACAGGTGAGTGGCTCCTTGATAGTAAAGTAAAGTGCTTTATTTGTCAGATGATGAGTTAGTCCTGAGCCACTGCGACTCTGTGCGCCGGCACTGCCCAACCTGACCAGTATTTTAGCATGTTTCGTAGTAGGGGTAGGGGAAACCGGAGTACCCGGAGGAAACCTACACAGACAAGTGCAAACTCCACACAGAAAAGCCCCTTTCAGCCCTAATGAAAGGTGCTATTTAAAATAAACCAAGTAAATCTGAGGAAAGTGAAACAAAGTTGAAAAACTGAACACATGACACTGTTTTGGAAAAATAAAGTGGAGGGCACTCACTGCTGCATGTTACTGTGACAGGAGATCAGTAATAATGTCATGAAAAAAGAACACAAAAAAATGAATATGCTGTTAATTAAACTTGTTTTGATGAGCACACAGCTTTCTCATTCCACTTTTCCAATCAAAAGGCAGTACAAAAACATGAATCATTGTCATGCACTTTTATGTTTTAGGTTTTCAAAATGTGGCCCAGAGGTAGAGACTTAAATTTATAGAGTACAAAAACTTGCCATGAACAGGTAGCTGCCTCATGATTACCAATATTGCTTTGAAACTATTTTCTATTGAATAGCATCGTCTTTAATATATATACATATATATATGTGTGTGTGTGTGTGTGTGTGTGTGTGTGTGTGTGTGTGTGTGTGTGTGTGTGTGTGTGTGTGTGTGTGTGTGTGTGTGTGTGTGTGTGTGTGTGTGTGTGTGTGTGTGTGTGTGTGTGTTTGTGTATTTTATTACAAATCATTACAAATATGTTTTAACAATCATATCTTAAATATTTGTTTGTGGATGGGAACAACTAGAAGAAAATCACTAAAAATAGGTAACCCTCACTTACATCTTTTTTGTGGAAGTACATGCTAATTGGGAACCCCAGACCAAGCGGCGCAGTGGCTTCATAGCAAGAAGGTCCCGATTCCCACCTGGCCGGGACCGTGGTGCTGGTCAGAGCGCGTAGATATGAGCAGTCACGCTTCTGTAGGTCTACCCCACATGAGTCCCATGTTCATTAACATGCACTGTCCCGATCAAATAAAGCAGTGAATACATAAGAGTAACAAAAATGATTTAGTCTCCTGATAGTTTATATGTTTAATATGTCTTCCATCTTCATTCATCCTTTTAGTGCATCTGCACGCTCCTGTCAGCTTCCTGTATGTCTTTGTCCTCATCATTCACAATGAAATGTGAACGGCATCAATATTTACTTAAAAAATTTAAATGCAAACAATGTGTGATGCGGTTCGAGTGTGCAGCAGGTGATTACTTTCCCCCATACGGATCCACCCATTAAAACATGCCATTGTTGTATTGAAGTGAGAAGATTTATGTGCACACGGCTGCTGCCTTGTTCTTATATATCAGGCCTATTAAAACACTTGTCATGAACGGAGTGTCTCCAGTGCGTCTTATCAATCCGCTCCTCTCTGGTGGGGAGTGGCCACACATGTCATCTGTACATTGTAACCATGTAAATAGCATGTGTGGTGTGTGCAGGGATATATCCAATGCACAGTTTTAAATTTCACACAACACACTAAGATGGACATGAATTGCACTGATATTAAATATTATAATCCCAAATCACACAGCCTCTTTAGTCAAGGTGATATTTTACCCTGAATTAATCAAACATAATTCTATTCGTTTGACAATGAAGGAAAAAGGCTGAAACTCGGCAGAAAAATAGCTTGTGTGTCTTGATCTGAGTCTGGTGGTGGAGCAGGGGCAGTTGTGAGTCTGGTGATGGGGTGGTTGTTTCGACCTCATTTAAATTCTGTCATGTTTCACATGACAAGGTTTCATACGTCCCCAACCCCACCTTTTCTGTTTTATTTAATAGAAAATGGGCTCATTTGTGGTGGCACAATTTATCCAGTTGCCTCGCAGTGTCATGGCTCTGTATTTTCATAATAGAGATTATGTGCTGTCATAACATAGAAAGAGCCTTGCAGTGTGCATTCCATCACAGTAACCGGAGCAAACTGAGTGGCAAGTCTGCAATGTTATTCATTCATTCGAACCTTTATTTAATCAGGTCTCATTGAGATTTAAAAAAAAAAAAATCTTTTACAAGAGTGCCCTATCACTCAATTTGCAAGTTTCTGTTTATTTAAAATGTGCATACCCTCTATAGCAAAATCCACAAGTAATTTACAGTGGGTTGCATAAGTATCGGCCCCCCTTTAACTTTTTGACATTTTGCCATACTATGGAACATAAACATAAATATATTAAATTGAAATTTTATGTGAAAGACCCACACTAAGTGACACACAATCGTGAAGAGAAATGACATTTTTACATGATTTTGAATTTTTTTTTATAAATAAAAAACTGAAAAGTGTGATGTGCATAAGTACCGGCCCCCTTTCCTTTTAGTGCAACCAATTGCCTTCAGAACTTGAATGAAGATTTCTGAATGATCACATGTTGATCCAATGAGTAAATAGAGTCTACCTGTGTGTAATCTAATGTCAGTTCAAATACAGCTGCTCTGTGATGGTCTCAGAGGTCTGTTAAGAGACTATTGGGAGCAGACAGCATCATGAAGTCAAAAACCACACCAGACAGGTCCGAGATAAAGTTATTGAGAAGTATAAAGCTGGGTTAGGTTATAAAAAGATTTCCAAAACTTTGAACATCTCTCAAAGTACAGTTAAATACATCATCCAGGAATGGAAAGAGTGTGGCTTCACTGCAAACCTACCAAGACCCGGCCGTCCTCCTAAACTTACTGACTGAACAAGGAGAGCACTGACCAGAGCTGTTACCAAGAAGCTTATAATGACCCTGGATGAACTGCAGAGAGCTACAGCTCAGGTGGGGGAAACTGTACACAGAACAACTATTAGTCGTACACTGCCATTTTTGAAAGAAAACCATAAGAAGTTCTGTTTTCTGTTTGCCATGTGGTCTCCATGTCGCTTCTAGCAAACAGCAAATGGTATTTCATATGGTTTTCTTTTAAAAATGCCACTCTGTCATAAAGGCCAGATTTGTGCAACCCACTGTATATCTATATTGAAAGGCCTGTGTCAACAGGCTGTCAACAGGCACAACAGTTTTCATCTGAGTTTCATATACAGTGGGCATCTCATTTGTATTCTATTGTGTGTTTTAAAAGCTTAAAATAGAATTTCAGGATAAGAATGTGTATTGTCCATATTCACTGATTTTGTCCCATGTTATTTGATATCAAAACCAATGACAAGATAGCTTTGAACTATGAACATATACCATACAATGTTCAGTAAAATAACCGATTATACAAATGTTGGAAAAAATAGTATTGCCGGTAAACCCTGCCGTATGGAAGAGTTGAATGTCCCCATACAATGCTAAATGTTGCTTTCAAGTGTCATAGAAACAGTCCAGATGATAGATTTAAAAAATGGCACACAGCAAACTATGAAATTGCTGATGCTCTTGTGGGTCATTCATCTCAGGTGCAATCTAAACCCTCAACAGGATTTCACAATACTTTAGAGCAATCCCTTGGTGCCTAATGAAAACCATATTGGTCCGCTGAGCATTACTAATTCTCATGACATTCTGTGAACTGGCCGGTCTCTGCGACTGGATTGTTCTAAAAAAGAAAAAAAACTGCTCACCGTGAAAAATGACAAATTATTCATGAGTCACATTAAACACGGCACAGTGTGGTCTTATTCGGCGGGGGCACCAAAACAAACCAGTGTTTATGCTCATAGAGGATTCAAGCAGCACACACTTCTCTTAAAAGTAAAAACAGAAGCAGTTTAGGGAATGCGGCTGCCAACAACAACAAAAACACAGCACAGCAGCACGTCTCCTCAATGAGCCACCTGTCCTGAGATGCCTTTCTTTTTGAGCTCTTTGAAGTGCTCGGGATCACACTTCGAGCTGCTGCTCTCTGATGACAGACAGGAGGCTGTTACTGCACTGCGCTTTGTCATACACAGCATTTAAATCATGACTCTGGGAGGAATATAGCTTAAGTGGGATTTACATTGAGTTTATGACAAAATGCAAAATAACATTGTATTTGAGATGATTACCCCCTAAGCAATAAAGATAATCTGTTTATATTCACTGTACATACCGGTACTCTTTTAAAATTTGAGTTAAGAGTGCTGGCACAACAATTCAGTACAGTTCTATATCTTTTGAATGGTCATCAATCTTCAAAACGGCACTGAGAGCAGGGAGTTTACTATATAGGTGGAATATAATCTGGGCTATCACAGGGTGAATTCATTGACAGAGGCAGCAGTAATCGGCCCAGAGCCAGATTTATTGGGAGAATAGCACACACGTTCACAGGCAGTCAGCGAGGCATTGTAATGTACATTCATCATCTCCCATGTCCTCATAATCTGACAAAGTCCACAGATCGCCCAAACGCCACCCATATTTACATTCAAGAGAAGAAAGCTACAATAAAACATGAGTAAAACAAATGTGTAAAACAAATGAAAGTAAGTCCCCAATTCCCACACACATACGTTTGTCATAATTCCAAGCTGCTTCGCCCCACATTTCACAATAACCTTGTCCTTTGTTATACAGTAATATACTACAGTACTAATTAATGTTTTTAATGAGATGATTAGGTGATATTTTGTGAGCTGTGTGGCTGTTTTGATTGAACATGTTAAGTGTCAAGTGTCGGTGCCCGCCGCTCTGTGATTGATTACCCTCCTGCTGCCCTATTATGAATCCACTCTTGCCACTCACTGTGACCGAATTAGAATGACCTTGGTAAACAGTTAGATGTATTGTTCCGAAGCAAGCTACATAAAACTCTTAAAATCATACAAACCCTAACCTTGCAGCCAAAGTGTGTACTGTACAGTATTACATGTCTTTGTGTTTTTCTCACTATTTCTTAAATTGATGGAATATATCACCCGTGGTTGGCATAGTTTTCCAGTGAAGGAAAAAAATGAGTTCCTTAAAACATAAGTGACACAGGAAGGAGAGCTCCGTCGGGATCGAGCGAGGGTTCACTCATTGCCTTCACAGTATGTTTGCACAGTAACACAGTAAATGTAATGTTATAGCAAACTATAAAAATTAAACCAAAACCTTAAATGGATATAATGCAGACATGGTCATACCGCCAGTCTACCCAAGGGCAGCTTACCACCACCAAGTATGGAGCTAATGAATTATGCAATGTAAAGCGTGTTTGAGTGTCCAGAAAAGCACAAACCCATGCATTATAAAAATGTCAAAAATCTCATTTCCTGTCCTTCCTTCATGATCTCCTTGGGGAAAAATTGCAGCCTGGTGTTTTCATCTCAACTGGTAAAAGAGTTCAAGGGTTTCACGCCAAAGTGTGATCATAACAAAAGTGCGACAAGGCTTTATTTTTCTCCAATGCTTTGGTTGTAAAAAGTTTGACACTTTAGTTTAGTTTGGTTTGGGCAGCTTACATTTTCCTAATTTCAAAATACACATTGAACTGTCATAGATGCTCAAAAGGAGTAGGCTGAAGCAAGAAGCTTATGAGCGCCTACCCCCACATTCAACATAATAAACATTTACATTTCACAGTAATACGTGAGGACTGTATCCACAACAAAGAAGAAATTAGCACAAAAAAAGTATATTGCTTAAGTAGACAAGTGTCCTCAAAAAGGCATTTACGTCAGAAGAAAATAAGATTACATGACTGAAACGCATGTACTCAGTTGCTTACATTTCCCATAGGGAGGATTTACATTAGTAACATCACAGTAAAGATGATGTTATTAATTCTATTTAATTAATAACATCATTTGCTTATGGTTGTTTTGTTTGGCAGGTACAAAACGGCTTTACAGTAATGTCATTGTGAGCTAGGTTTACATTGCTCTGATGTGAGATGAATGATAATTAAGCGAATGTTATCTTGTTACAGTATTAAATATAGAGAAGTCTATAAATAGAATTGTAAAAATGGAATCTTACATATATGAGTATATACCGTCCTGGATATACTCTCCCCTTTGTCATAACAGGCGCAGACAATAGTGACTTGAGCAAGATCAAATGATATTAATACAAAACATTGCAGTGGTGTTTTCTTTCATACACTTGTATATAAAAGCTTTATTAGTGAAAAATAATTCTACATTTACAAAAACAATTAAAAAAAAATTAACTATGGAGACAAAAGTGCAATGAAGGTGCAGTTAACTTCCATCACTCTCTCGGATGCTTCATTTTCACCCCAAAGTTCGAAAACACCTCTTCCTCTCTGTCCATCTCCTTTAACAAAGTTTGACAAGGCTTTTCCTGTGAAATCTAATGATGACAGTCTGCTGCCAGAAGACTCCTGGGAGCTGATCGTATCTGTACATCAGTGAGTGAGGGACAGCCATGGGCTGTCAGCTCTCACTGAGCTGCACACTTCAGGAAAATTACCCACATTTAACAAAACCCACACTCTCCCGCTGCTCACAGAGGGAGGTTAAAATAGCAGATACAAACGCACTCTCACCTGATGGCTGTAACTGGGCTGTAGCCATCTCCGTGTGACCTTGAGTGTGGCAGCAGCAGCAGCAGGTAAACATTAGGGTAGATGGGCGCAACATGACAAGGCACTGTATCGCCACAAACAGGGCAGTTCCTGGACTCTCACCTGACCTGGGAGACATTCCGGCCTGGAGATAATGCACAGCCACAGTTTCAGAGCACACTGTTTTCTAGTGTCAAGCCTCGCACACTGCGCACAAACAAATAAACAGAAGATGGACAGCTTTGGGAAACACTCACAGAACAATAAAGTGCAAGTTGTGTTTACCAAGAAAAACAAGAAAAACGTGTGGGGGAAGGATAAAACGTGTTCTGTTTTTTTCAAGTCCAAAAGCGAAGAATGTGTGTGGCAGAGGTTTGTGATGCTGGCACTCAGGCGGTTATAGTTCAGTCATGCATGTCCTCATTGTGTTCCCCTTTTAATTTATTTATTATGCTTTCAAATTTAATCAGTTTCCTCTAAAACTGTAAGCCACCTCCTTTGCCCTATGGTCTCCTGGTCCCAGAGCAAAAGAACAAACGGAGCAGGAGGAAGTTGTGCATAAAACCCACTGTAAAGACAAACTCTCTGGATGTTTAGCGTTTTCTGAACATCCATTAGCTATAACTCCAGGGGGTCTCCAGAGTTGGACAGTTCAGGATGTGAATAATGAATATCTGAGGGAGATGATTCATTGTCACATTAAAGGGGTCATTAATATAGACATTATCAGGGGACTCGTTCATTGTTTTGAATATATTAGACATAGAACATCAGAAATGCCTCCTAAATCACTGTTCAATGAGGCATGAAGACATTTGCTGCCGGCAAACTTGCTCTTTAGCCCTGAGTCATCTGGGAGAATTTTGCGTGTACACTTTAATCTGATGTTGGGCAAAAGATAGGCCAAAGCAAAGGAATTTGAAATTCAATAATACATGCCCTTGAGATTTATGAAGTTGCAAATTCTGTTGAATACAATTATGAGGATGTGGTGTTGTAGGGTCATAGATTTGACAACGTCTAAGAGTGGTTTTAAAAACACAAACGCTTTCAGAAAGTAATAATCTGGACAGGGTTTTTATAGAAATTAAGATGTTTTGCCTCTCATCCAAGAAGTTTCCTCAGTTCTAAGCATCCCCTGGTCCCGAAAATAGATTTCTGCACTTCTCCTGAGGGGAAAGTTGGACACGCCCTCAGCAGTTCAGGGCTGAATAGGAGTGCTGTAAGTTACATGCACAGGTCTGTGTCCTTTCCCAATCATTATTCATAATCATTGCCAACACTGTCAGAAAGATGAAATAAATCAAAATAAAGAGCAGCAACTTATTGTATATTAGGTTGCTGAAGAAAATATTATAATATGGAGACTTTGGATGCTTGTATGTCTGAATTCCATGTACCTGTGTGCCAACTTTTAAACACATATTCTCCAAATGTGGTGCAACACTGACAAACCGTGCAGCAGGAACACCCATAGTATAAAGTTAGGAAAGCAGTTGCCTGGTTTTACCATACACTCGTACTCATTTCGTTTCGTACAGAGGGTCTGGAATTTCACAATTGAGCTCCGTTAACAGGTGGGAGGTGTGAACTCCTTTGAAACGATTGGATCTGATTTTTGTTAGCGTTTGGTCGTGACGTATGTAGTGTTGAGTGAAGCAGCTATCATAACTCTTGGGAGCATTCCTTGCGCATTCTAAGGCTTCAGTTAGAATTTCTGGATATTTGGGAGCTGAGCCAGAACGGATTGAAGAGCTGCCTTTACGTTCGTATACGCTGCCATTGCCGAACTACAACCATTGAATTATATAGATGGAAGAGGCATGCTGTCCCAGCTCCTATCTCTTTACATAGTGGTGCTCAGTGGCGCATGAAACCAGTTTCGTCCGCCATAACGGCCCATAGTACCCGTATGACGCGTCACCTGTATCTATGCTCCGTACGGCCCAAGTGGGTAAAAGCAGCGGGAGCGCGCACAGCTGCCGACGAAGCCTCAGAGCGGAGCGGACGCCATTACGCTGTAAGTTAAATCTCTTGATATAATCGTACTTTAAATACAAAATGAATTTTTAAGGCCATTTGAGGCGATTAAGTTACTATGTTAAGATGATCTGTGGGGTCAGTTTGTCAGTGCAGGGCTTAATAAGCTAGATAGCCCCGCTCTTTTACAACAACCGTTACTTACAGCGGCCCTTCGAACGTACGTCGCCGCGCTAATGTACTCTCGCTCGGCCACTTTTCTGAGAAGTTTCGTAAGTGCTGGCCGTCTTCATATTGCAATAGAAATGATAAAAATCGACTTTTTACTTCACTGTATTTGCTAGTATAACCTCACCACTAGAATTGTTTGGCTGAAATACAAAGGAGCACTACAAAAGTGTTCTATATTGCATTATCATTAGTATAATTTGAAGTAAATGCTGAACCAGTACAGCATTTATCTGTACTGGATCCAGGGCAGATGCAGAAATCATGTTTTGTTGTTTCAATATAGGTTTTATTGGTACTGTACCTACGTTATCTGAAAAGAAAGGTATAAACATCACCACTGAAGTAACTTAAATGATTTACCATTTTTTTTATTATCGAACCAAAAAGCTATTTTCAAAGCCGTGCAGCCTAATCAGAAAAACGATCACGTCTTCATTAGTTAGGCCCGAGCGGCCTGCCGTCGCAAGGGCCTATTGTAATCGCAACGCAGTGCGCGGAGCGCACTGTAACTAGGTGCGCGGAGCGCACGAAAACAGCGCGAAGCGCTGTCCCCCCAGTCAACCGTAAACTGACCATGTAAAACAGTGACTGCCCACACCTCTGGTGTGGGCCCTGTATACTTATTATTGCATGAAAATGAATGGGGGTATATGGCCAACTGGCATACAGAAGTGGATGACGAGCGCTTTGCGCTCGTCATCCACCTCGGACCCCCACGGCTGCATGGGGGTCGTTGAGAGCTTTCCAAAAATGTATAATATGTTGTCGTCGCGAAAGCGACTATATTGTTTTTGCAAGAAATATTATTAGGCCCGAGCGGCCTGCCGTCGCAAGGGCCTATTGTAATCGCAACGCAGTGCGCGGAGCGCACTGTACCTAAGTGCGCGGAGCGCACGAAAACAGCGCGAAGCGCTGTCCCCATGTCAACCGTAACCTCACCGTCTCAAACAGTGACTGCCCACACCTCTGGTGTGGGCTCTTTATACTTGTTATTGCAGGAAAATTAATGGGTAAACGCAACGCAGTGCGCGAAGCGCACTGTACCTAGGTGCGCGGAGCGCACGAAAACAGCGCGAAGCGCTGTCCCCATGTCAACCGTAAACTCACCGTGTAAAACAGTGACTGCCCACACCTCTGGTGTGGGCCCTTTATACTTGTTATTGCATGAAAGTGAATGGGGGTATATGGCCAACTGACATACGGAAGTGGATGACGAGCGCGAAGCGCTCGTCATCCACCTCGGACCCCCACGGCTGTGTGGGGGTCGTTAAGAGCTTTCCAAATATGTATAATATGTTGTCGTCGCGAAAGCGACGATATTGTTTTTGCAAAAAATATTATTATTTTTCTTTATTCTTCTTCTTTCTTTCTTCTTCTTCTGCTCTTTGAGCAGCGATTTGACCCCCTGAACATAGTTGAAAACTCACCAAACTTTGCCCAAAATTCAGGTCCGGTGAAAAATTAATTTAAATGTGTGTTTCGTATTGGGGAAATAAAAAATGGCGCGACAGCGCCACCTACAAAAGTGAAAATACATTGCGCCTATGGAGGAGGGGCCAACGTCAACTTTGTCGTAGAACGACGAGATTTGGTACAGACATTCGTCATGTGACGACAAACAAAAAATATTATTGTGACCACGCCCCCTGACAAACCGGAAGTCAGCCATTTTGACAGGAAGGTGGGAAAATGCTGAGTCAGCATTTTCGCTGACGTCGCATTTGAACGAACTCCTCCTAGGACGTTTCACCAAATGAGCTCCAAATCGCTCCAGCTCATCTCGAGATGTGGGGCATCAAAAGTTATCCAAATTTTTTGGCTAAGTTTTACGGTTTGTGTGCGGCGAAGCCGCAATATTTACGAAGAATTTTGCGACTTATCGTAAACAACAAAATGCTCCCATTCGCACAAACAAACTCCGATTAAAAATCGGAAATATACATTTTATTGACCTTTCGCCCCCGGACACAACAAATGTGAAAAAGTGACATTGGGCGCGACAGCGCCCCCTCTAGGCTGAGAAGAAAAATGCATTATGGGGAAAAAATTAGTTTCTCGGAAATTGATAAAATTCGGCACAAAAATAGTTGATGGCATCCCGGTCAAAAAAGCCAATGAGACCCATACCGTATTTTGTACGGTGTTGCCATGGAGACGACCGAGGCACCCCATGTTATCCTAATGGGACTGACACATAAATCTCACATTATACACAATTACAGCGCGTTAGCGCCCTCTGTGAGGAGCTTGTGGACAGTGGTCACGGAAGTACGGCCCGTCAGGGCCGTCCGATGTTGCTGGTGAAATAAAAAAGATTTGGGGCGCGCTAGCGCCCTCTGCAGGTTGGAGCCATTATTCACATGCAGAGGCTAAACATTTTGTTTTGATGTTTACTGTCAAAGATTAATGGCACATCAGGGCAATAAAATGTAGTGTGGCCACGTTAGCGCCCTCGGTACTGTTACAAAGGCACTAAAGGAGGCACGGCCCGCGAGGGCCGTTCGATGCCGCTTGCGGCTTTAATTATTCTTCTTTCTTTCTTTCTTTCTTTCTTTCTTTCTTTCTTCTTCTGCTCTTTGAGCAGGAATTTCACCCCCTGAACATAGTCGAAAACTCACCAAACTTTGCCCAAAATTCAGGTCTGGTGAAAAATTAATTTAAATGTGTGTTTCGTATTGGGGAAATAAAAAATGGCGCGACAGCGCCACCTACAAAAGTGAAAATACATTGCGCCTATGGAGGAGGGGCCAACGTCAACTTTGTCGTAGGGCGACGGGATTCGGTACAGACATTTGTCATGTGACGACAAACAAAAATATTATTGTGGCCACGCCCCCAGACAAACCGGAAGTCCGCCATTTTGACAGGAAGGTGGGAAAATGCTGAGTCAGCGTTTTCGCTGACGTCGCATTTTAACGAACTCCTCCTAGGGCGTTTCACCAAATGAGCTCCAAATCGCTCCAGCTCATCTCGAGATGTGGGGCATCAAAATTTATCCAAATTTTTTGGCTAAGTTTTACGGTTTGTTTGCGGCGAAGCCGCAATCTTTACGACGAATTTTGCGATTCATCAGAAACTACAAATTGATCCAATTTGTACAAACAAACTCCGATTAAAAATCGGAAATATACATTTTATTGACCTTTCACCCCCGGACACAACAAATGTGAAAAAGTGAAATTGGGCGCGAGAGCGCCCCCTCTAGGCTGAGAACAAAAAATGCATTATCGGAAAAAAATTAGTTTCTCGGAAATGGATAAAATTCGGCACAAAAATACTTGATGGCATCCCGATCAAAAAAGCCAATGGGACCCATACCGTATTTTGTACGGTGTTGCCATGGTGACGCCCGGGGCCCCCCATGTTATCCTAATGGGACTAACACATAAATCTCACATTATACACAATTACAGTGCGTTAGCGCCCTCTGTAAGGAGCTTGTGGACAGTAGTCATAGAAGTACGGCCCGTCAGGGCCGTCCGATGCTGCTTGTGAAATAAAAAAAGATTTTGGGCGCGCTAGCGCCCTCTGCAGGTTGGAGCCATTATTCACATGGAGAGGCTAAAAATGTAGTTTTGATGTTTACTGACATAGATTTATGGCACATCAGGGCAATAAAATGTAGTAGGCATGTTAGCGCCCTCGGTACTGTTACAAAGGCGCTAAAGGAGGCACGGCCCGCGAGGGCCGTTCGATGCCGCTTGCGGCTTTAATTTAAATTGTTGTTGTTCATGTTAGCTAATAGGCCTACTTTTTAACATTTAAACACGCTTGCCATGTGTAGGTTTGCAATACATTTTAGTACTGAGTAAAGAAAAAACTTACTTTAGGTGCCTGTTAGCGTTTATCCTAGTCCAGTCCCGTTCATTACCGTATTGTTTGTTTGGCTCTCAGACCGCTTAACGGGGAAGACCTCTGCTCGTTCATGAGTCTTCACGCACACGCTCGCGCACGTCCACAGCACTGGTGACGTCACGTCATTGGAATACTTTTTAAAAATTGTTTTTGATGCTTTACAATTTTTTTACGAAGAAAAAAAGTCCATGTCCTAAAAATAGTAATTTTAAAGAAATATATTTGCCTTAGTCTGAAACTCCAGATGCCCCGTAGACCATTTTACAGGCTGCTCCTTTTACATTGTTGTCTATGGCGAAAAAGGCTGTTGAGCCGTAGGGTGCAATATCACGGCCTGCCACTATCACAACTCATTTCAGAGCAAAGGGGGCGGACCCCCCCACTGACTACAACTAGCAAATGCGGCGCAAATGTTTGACGTCACCTACAACACCCGCCTCCCCCGCTCGCTGAATGGTAGGTTGAAATTCAACCGATAAAACGCACCCACTGAGATCAAGCCCAGACGTACAAGTAGGGCTTGTAAAAGATAATTGACCGGAGTTTACGGATGGCTAAGGCCAGGCTGGGAAAGCAGGAGTTGTGTATGCTATGTACCATTTAAGGAGCAAAAGATGGAAGAGGATCTAGCAGAGATGAGGCAGAAGGTCCATGCTTTAGTATGCAGCTTGACACATGGACATACTGTATGTCTGCACCCCTATGCAGACATACAGGGATGCAGAGGAGTGTCCCAAAACCAGGAGTGCACTTTGACTCCAAGGGCCAAATGAAATATGAGTTTTGTTGTCGTATCAAGCTCTTGGACCTCTTTGAGGAAAAGACAAAAGACACTGACCCCAAACAACCAAATGATAGGGATCGTTAGTTTTTAATCTTTAAATTGTAATGGTCTGACGTACAGCAGTTTTGTGAAGTAAAGCTGGGATTTTCTTGTAGAAGTGTATATTTATTTTACTACCTTATCGTGCATGAAAAAGGAGGAAATGGGAAGCGTTAATACACTTTGCTCTATCTCAAAAGGTTAAGATCAACACCTGATAAGGAAATCATACTTTGTTTGACATATTGTAATTGCCAGTGTAGTAGGGCTGAAACAACTAATCGATTAATCGACGACTAATCGATTATTGAAATAGTCGACAACTATTTTAGTAATCGATTAATCGTTTTCTGGTTCACACAGACTCAAATGGAGCAAAAAATGACATGAAAATGTAGTATTTTGGATGAAAACCTACTTTGTTTTTATAGTTAGGGTCTGTAGTGTTTTGTACATTGTAAATTTCATCAATATCTGTCTGTGTCTCATCCAATCAGAAAGCAGAATTAGCACCAAGAGCCTCCAACAAACATTTACTTTAAGTTTACGCCATCAATATGTCAAGTGGTGTCACTTTTGCTTTTTGTGATAAAAAAAATGAAAAAATAAAAAATTTCTACACAATTCACAGCCAAGCGATTACTCGATTAATCGTAAAAATAATCGATAGATTAATCGATTACAAAATAATCGTTAGTTGCAGCCCTACAGTGTAGCTTGAACATTTCCCTCACAAAGCCATAATTATGTTGGCATTCAATATCGGGAACTTAAACGTTCTTCTATACTGGATGTTTAAGGATAATTGCAAAGGTGAGCATCATATCTTTTTGCACAAATATAGCTATTGTAACATGCATTCATCTTTTGACCTTTAAAGTGTTGTGGTTGACCTATTTTTGCAAAATGCGTGTAACAATACTCAATCATGTTTTAAATGGATACAACTTCTGAGATAACGTCCACAGTGTGATTTATCTTTAGGCCAAGGTTTAAGTACTTCACCCTGGGCCATGAGCTGCAATTTCTCTCTTTTATTTTTGTTGACACAATCAAGACAACCGAGTCTTGCCCTGGTTGTCTCAGGGCAAGATGGAACAAACAAAATACTCACATGTAAAATTGTTATGTATGGTGTTGTTAAAGGAATGTTAAGGTGTTATCTTTCAGTGGCATTTCAGGTGTAAAAGAAAAAAATGCTTAAAAATGTAGAAAATGCTTTCACCACCATTGTTTTGTGTTTCAACATTCAAGACAATATATTGCTTTATTTTGTTTATAGTAGCATAGCTGAATATTTTGCAAGCATTATCAGATATTTCTAACCTCACACAACAGAGAGTGGCAGATATGTCCAATCTCTTTGTAAAAGATGAGGGCATCCTTCAAAGCAAGTGAAGCAAATGACTGAGAAGAATTATTGTGCACCGTGCCAAGAACTCAGACTGATAAAAAAAAAAAAGCTTTCAAATGGATGGATAGATCAGGGACTTCTGATATCAAAGTTCAGTGATAAACTTTTCACCCTTTGACGGCCTGACACTGTAAGCTATCTCGTCCCTGCCTGCTGTACCACGCTTGTACTCTCAAATTGATTTCTTTCTGTCTGGAGATCAGAGCATGGTCCGTTCAGCCTCTGCAGTGCCTCCTATTTTATCTATTGACAAACCAAGGGCAGAAGCAAAACGCCAGTCCCTTCTTTCCTTTATGTGCGGCAGTTTAAAGAGAAATACTTTGAAATGACTTTCTCAAATCCACCACTGAAAAATCATAGGATCAATATAATCATAGGATTAGAGTAAAGTCAGACAAAAACTGTGAGATTCAAAACCACATTACATCATAAGCCATAACAGCAAGAAGTACCACAGACTGATGTCCTTTTCATCTGAGGGAACTATTATTCCTATTCAATAGCTGTCCTTGTGCCCTCTACGGATCTTTACAAAAGTGACCTCTAAAGTCACAAAAGTAGTTTGGTATCATGTCATCTTGACCAAGGTAATCAAATATGCTTTGTGTGTAAATATATTATATTACATACACACAAAGCAAATAATAAATAATGAGTGATTACAGTGTGCCATAATGTATTGCTTTCTTACATAATATGCATTTGAAAAAGCTGTTGTTTAGGCTGGAGAAAGAGTAATTTGAAATCTTCTAGTATTTCTCAGGTGCATAGTTTGCCATCTACAATTTGATGAAGACATGCCTTCCTTGTATGTTTGTCCCACAAAAGAGTGTGATATGTTACTGTAGCCACAACAAAATCCCCATTTAGAAGAAGAAAATCTTTATTTATATTGCGGCTTTCACAGACATGGTCACAAAGAACTTTACATGAGAGCATTTTACATTCACTCCATACTCGGTGGTGGTAAACTACGTTTGTAGCTTCAGTTTCCCCTGAGGAAGACTGACAGAAGCGCTGTTGCGACTGTTGGAAATCGAACCCAGGACCTTCTTGCTGTGAAGTGAGAGTGCTAACCGCTGCGCTACCGTGCCGACATGATTTACATTCTGTTTAACAAATTCTATAACAATTTACACATATCCTGCCAATATTAATCACATAAGATGAGATAAGATCAGATCAGATCAGATCAGATTGAACTTTATTGATGTCCCAATGGAGAAATTCACTTGCTCCATTCACAGCTCTTAAGAACGCTCAGGGGGTACAAACAGACAGGAAAATGTGCAATCAAAGAGGAACAGGATAATGTGCAAACAAGTAATGGTAAATGGTATCTTATGTACTTAATTGTTGGGTTTCAGGTGACTTCACAGCGTTCTAAAGGCCTATAATGTTATAAAGAGGTAAAATTATTTTGTTTTTGAAGAAATTGTTGGTTTGTACAGAGAGATCAAGGACCCAGTGACGGATATTAATATTCATTTTTGTAATTGATAATTCTTCTTTTTAGATACGACTTGTGAAAGTGTAATGCAGTTAAAAGGAAAAAACTGTCTCCTGCCCCCACTGGGTACTGTGACATGATCACATTCTAGAACCTGAAAACAACCAATAAGATACCATTTACCCCCCGACCGGTACTCCAGGTCGTTCCCCTCAGACACACGGCTCACAATGGCTGCGTCAGAGAACTTCTGTAGATGACAGCTTGTATGTTGTATGGCAAGATTAATCACATGTCAATACTGTATTAATAACATATCATGTCGATATTAGTCACTGCAGCACCTCACTATTAATAGAGTAATTAAGACTAGTTCGAAACATTAACAGTTCAGCACCTTATAGTAGTATAAACTTCATAAATGGCTCCAATATCTTCTTGTATCGTAAACATGCATTAGACAATTAGAATATCTTTGTGTTTCTAGCGATGACAAATGTGTGATGAATGCTTTCCATCACATTGCAAATCATCTGCCAAACTGTAAAAAGGCAACATTGCAATCTGTTTCGCAGTTTTGAGTACAATTATTGCGTACAAATTCCATCACACTGTCTCTATGGATAACTGGATCAGATTTGGCCAAAGCTAAATGATGAAATAAATCAAAATGTGGTTGTGAGGTAAAGGATGAGAACTCTCATTACACGCAAACAGTGGAGAGAGCACATTCCATTAGAGCTGAATGAGTCTGAGAAGCCTGTGAGCCTGAACAAACAACATCTGATCTGAAAAAAACTGAACACAGACTCTTATTACAATCAACAGGTAAGTGCTTACACATTTAGTAAGACACCATATTAAATTACATACCACTTTTACTTATATCAATTTTTGTATATAATTCCTTTGGTGATGTGATGATATAAAATCGCATTGTGATCTGAGCCTGACCGCCATTGGAGTGATTGTTATATTGTGATACAGGTTAGAAATCTAGGAGTAATCATGGACTCAGACCTGAACTTAAACAGCCACATCAAAGCAATAACAGCAGCAGCTTTTTATCATCTTAAAAACATTGCTAAGATTAGAGGAATAGTGTCTAAACCAGACTTGGAGATGTACTTTGGTGCTAAACCATGAAAAGCCTTGTACACAAGCAGAGCTGTTTTAAATTCTCTGAGCGACAGGAAGCCAGTGCAGAGACCGGAGCACTGGACTAATATTGTCGTATTTCCTGGTTCTTGTCAGGACTCGAGCAGCAGCGTTCTGGATGCACTGCAGCTGTCTAACAGTGAGCAGGCCATCACAGTAGTCTAACCTGCTGGAGACAAATGCATGGATAAGTTTCTCTCTGACATGTTAGAGCCGTATGAACCGTCTCAGGCCCTGAGAACTTCAGGGAGGGGTCTCCTGGTGGTTCCCAGAGTCAATAATAAACACAGTGAGGCTGCATTTCAGTTTCATGCTGCTGGAACAGTCTTCATAAGGATGTGAGACAGACCTCAACCCTGACAATGTTCAAATCCAGGCTGAAGGACAGAGTTTAGGGAAAAAACACAATGAAAGAAAAAAAATGCTCACCAATTTAATAGCACCGTAATCTGTCTTTTATTTTCACAAATCCAGGATGAAAACAGTTCTTTTTACCCATGCATATGACAACTGAAAGTATTTTATCTTGCTTTTTACTGTAATTCATTAATTTTATGTTGATGTTTTATGGATTTATTTGATCTGCTTTCAACTGTGAAGTTGGGATCTATTGCAGTCTGAATAAACCAGATAAGGCAATACCGTAAAACATTAAACTTTTAAATGATTTAATGGACAGTGTCTGTTTGCTTCATCACCAGCAGCTCTTGTATGTGTGCTGGCAGAAGGTGAGGAGGCAGACAGGTGAAGACAGGTGAAGTCAGTAGTGGAGTGTCCCTCACCTCTGGACGTCTCCTCTGCCTGAGCAGCTGTTGTCTCACACTCTCTCTACTCTTTCACCACACCAGCCCCAGTGCATGCAAAACAACTTTGTCAGTATTGTCCTCTCTCCTCTGCCACACTTGGTCTGTCTCTCCATAACAACTTCTCCAATTATTCTTTCCCCACTGAATAATTGGAGATTTATCCAAATCCAAATCACTTTCAAACCATCACAGATTCATGTCATAACAACAGACGCAAGCATCACCCAACCAGACCATTTTACAAAATGGAGCACTTCAAGGGCACAGTCTGAAGAAGAAATAAAAGGTAACCTATTTTCTTGGCTGATTATGTTGCTTAATACAGGGTGTTGTGCATATATTCATTTTATGATCCGATTCATACATTTATAGAAACAACTTTCGGAGCACCTAATAGCCCTACAGGAAATGTAATAGGCTAATGTCCTTTTTCAGTGCATCTAAAATAAATAGTGGTCCAAAATGTCCTTCTATTGGCCTATCAATGCATACATAATAGCTCTCACTTTTATCACTTAGTCATTTGTCTTTGGTGAGAAAAAATGTCTGCTATGGTTAACTTTGTCAAGACAATGCTGCCGTCATGTGGTCATTGCTGTTACTACACAGAAGTGCATCCAAGAAATAGCATTGGGCTTTGATAGCGCATATAAGAGTGTTTTATGACAAGCACTCGTGATTTTAAACAAAGGACTAATAATAGCCTATGTGAGGGAAGAACCAGGTCGTTCTACTGTTGACTCAAAATGACTCAATGACCTTCAGAAAAATCAATATGTTGCATGCGACAGCCTATGCTTGATGTATAAGGGGGCCTATAGTTGCTGCCTTCTACATAGGGGCTTTAAATTTCCTGTGGGTGCCAGGCTCACCTATTTTAACTAATTTTTGTGTGTTGTTTTACAAAGGTAATTTCCTGACATTGTAACCTAAATATTTATTTTCAAATAATAGGCTAAATGTGTTTTTTTACGGCTATGCAAGCCTTGTCCCAATCACAATTGCTCTACTTCAGTTAGGAATATAATGTTGCCAAATTAATTAATTAATTTAATTAATTAAAACAAATAGCCAGTTGTATTTCTGATCAATAGGCCCACTGGAAATCAGGAAAGGCAAGGCAAGTTTATTTGTAGAGCATAATTCATACACAAGGCAATTCAAAGTGCTTCACAGGTGCATAAAATTACAAGAAAACAGATAAAATCAATCAATAAAACAGCATAAAAATTAATCAATTACAGTAAAAGGCAAGAGTGCAGATAAATACTTTCAGTTTTCATATTCACAAGTAAAAAGAACTGTTTTCAGCCTGGATTTG
Source organism: Neogobius melanostomus (assembly GCA_007210695.1). NCBI lineage: Eukaryota > Metazoa > Chordata > Actinopteri > Gobiiformes > Gobiidae > Neogobius > Neogobius melanostomus. The sequence goes on along the minus strand of VHKM01000221.1, from coordinate 780,825 downwards.
AACATTGTCAGAGTTGAGGCCTGTCTCACATCCTCATGAAGACTGTTCCAGATTTTAGCTGTATGAAACTGAAACGCAGCCTCACCGTGTTTATTATTGACTCTGGGAACCACCAGGAGACCCCTCCCTGAAGTTCTCAGGACCCGAGATGGTTCATACGACTCTAACATGTCAGAGATGTACTTTGGTGCTAAACCATGAAAAGACTTGTACACAAGCAGAGCTGTTTTAAATTCTATTCTCTGAGTGACAGGAAGCCAGTGCAGAGACCGGAGCACTGGACTAATATGGTCGTATTTCCTGGTTCTTGTCAGGACAGCAGCAGCGTTCTGGATGTACTGCAGCTCTAACAGCTCGTTTAGAAAGGCCAGTGAGCAGGCCGTTACAGTAGTCTAACCTGCTGGAGACAAATGCATGGATGAGTCTCTCTAAGTCATCTGCGTAGTTGTGGTACGACACATTATTGCTGTTTATTAGCTGACCCAATGGAAGCATGTACAGGTTGAATAAGAGGGGTCCCAAGATTGACCCCTGGGGGACTCCAATTTCGACAAAGTACGTCCTGTCCTCGAGATAGGACTTAAACCATAGAGCAGTACCAGAGATTCCCACCCAGTTTTCTAACCTGTGAAGTAAGATCCCGTGGTCCACTGTGTCAAAGGCAGCGCTCAGGTCCAGCAGAACTAAAACTGAGACCTTACCTGAGTTGGTGTTCATACGGATATCATTTGTCACCTTGATCAGAGCTGTCTCAGTGCTGTGGTGGGGCCTAAATCCTGACTGGAAAGTATCAAACACATTGTTAGATAGGAGAAAGTAAGTGAGCTGTTGATATATTACTTTCTCTAGGACTTTTCCTAAGAATGGTAGGTTTGATATGGGCCGGTAGTTGTTCAGTACCTTGGGATCAAGGCTACTCTTCTTTAGAAGAGGCTTAATGACCGCGGTTTTCAAGGCCTTTGGAAATGCTCCAGTCTCAAGTGAGATGTTAACTAACTGAACAAGTTGTGGTAACAAGCTGGTCAGCACAGACTTCAGAAATCTAGTGGGTAATTCATCAAGGCAGCATGTACATGAACTCAGACCGGAGATAACCTCTTCAATTGTTTTGTCTGTAACAGGTGTGAAATGTGTCAGCTCAAGGTGTTTATCTGGTGTTAGTTAATCTGTTTACTGTGGAAAACTGAAAATTGTTTCTGCAGTTTGCGATGATTTTAGAGAAGTACTTCTCCCTTTCTCCACGCAAAATCTGAAAGCGTGTCAGTTCACACCCAATGCGGTTTTGTTGTTGTTTAACATTAAATATTAAAAAGTGAATGAATGGGAATGTCCACCCTGTTACTCTGGTGGAAATAATCATTTTAATAAATGCTATGTTTAGCATGTTAAAAATCTTTCTTTGGGGAAGTGACTCCTCTGTTTCTGTCTTTCCTATAGGTTGGGTAGGAATTTGAGCTCCAGCTACAGAGAGAAAAAAAGTATTATCCTGAATGTAACTACTACCATTTAACATAAACAGATGTTTTTAGGCCTACAGTTTTGTTTTTTGCTAATGTTCAGCCTAAAATGTGTCCTTTTAACAGGAATGAATGATGACCTGTATTCTTTCTACAGTAAAATGCATAGGAGAGTCATTTCATTGTAAATAGACAGAGGTGGGAGGAGTAGCCAAAATATTTACTCAGGTAAGAGTGACATTACTTGAAATCATTTTGTGTACTTTGAGCATGATTTATGGTCCAGTAGTGACATAAATTATAAGAAACAAACAAAACAAATGTCACAAACAAAAACATGCAGGTAATTTTTTTTCCTGATGCTGGTTGCTCATTAAGTTAGGTATAACAGCAGATTAAGCAGATCCCTGTGTGTTTCAGGATTGATTTTAAAGTTCTTTTAATGGTTTTTAAATGTCTTAATTGTCTTGGTCCTTCTTATCTTTCAGAACTGCTTTTACCATATGAGCCTTCGCGGTCCCTGCGCTCCTCCAGTAGGTGTCTCTTAGTTATTCCTAAAGTCAACAGAAAAACTCACGGCGAGGCGTCTTCCAATATTACGGCCCTCGTCTCTGGAACGGCCTGAGGAGGAGCTCAGGGCCGCAGAGAACGTTCATGTTTTTAAAAGTAGGCTCAAGACCCACCTTTTTAGCTTAGCTTTTAACTAATATTTATTTATATTAACTTTATTTATCTGTTTTAGTTCTATAAAATTATTTATTCACACTTTTATCCGAGTTTTAGCTGTTTTTAATTTATCTTTTTATGTTCTCCCAGTGTTTCCTCTGAGGAAGCCCTCTGCCCCGGGAGTGCTGGTTGGCTGTGGCCGTGCGGGCGCTCTCCTGTGGGTGCCTGGATGGAGGTTGGACGTCTATCCTACACCTCCTCCGGGCGCCCTGTGTTGGCGCTCTGTGGCTGTGGCCGATGGGCTGCTTTCGGTGCTGACGGCTTCTTGGATGGTGTTTCCTCTTTCGGTCCATCTGTTCTCAGCCTTATGTCCCCCACTTTATGTCCATTTTTATTTAAGACTTTTAACTGCTGGGCTGTCTGTATGTATATGTGTATATGTGTGTGGGTGGGGTGGGGGAGGTAGGGGGTTGTTGTTATTTATGTATACTTGCTGGTGGGGACGACTTTAATGATTTTTAAGCACTGTAAAGCACTTTGTTACATTTTGTATGAAAAGCGCTTTATAAATAAAGTTTGATTTGAATAATAATTTAGGAAGATTTCTTCTTAAATAAACACAACTCTCTTGGTATTCTCAAAGACGATATAATGGGGTATGTATTTATTCATTCATTCATTCATTCATTCATTCATTCATTCATAGGGGCGACAATGGCGCAGATGGTAGAGCGGGTTGTCTCATGATCGGAAGGTCGGGGGTTCGAATCCCGCCTCCTGAAGGTGCACATTGTCGTTGTGTCCTTGGGCAAGGCACTTCACCCACATTGCCTCCAGTGTCTGCGTACACTGGTAGCCCCTAGGAGAGACCAACAGGCCCGGTTTGAACCGTGAGGCCGTCCTTCCGTGGACCCACCACCTGCAGAAGGAGCCATGGGGGCTGGTGCTATGTGATTTGGGCAGCTCCAACGGCTGCCCCCACGACCCGGCAACAGACAAGTGGAAGAAAATGAATGAATGAATGAACTTTGTTTGGTCCGTCTCCGGCTCTGCTTCGGGGTTCCTATCTTACAAACCTTAACAGAACCACCAATAAACAATGCAAAAACTATAGAATTGTACATTAAAATTTTCTGTAATTTGTCATTCATTGTTTCCTCAATTTGTTCAAAAAATGTCCTTTCCTTGACAGAAGGCAGGCAGGCTAGGCAGTGGAGACAGGGGCTGGCTGGCAGAGTGGTAGACTCCAGGAGTGGCACCAGGAGATCTGCGCAAAGGAAAATATTAGGATCCAAAAACAAGGAGTTTTCAATGCCACTACAAACTGAACACTACTGAGTAGACGTAATAATCTGGCAAGGATGTGGAGGGAGAACCAGGGTTTTGAAGACTGCAAATGAGTGAGTAACTTCAGGTGTGCCTCATTTCCCTGGAGAAGCCAGCCACGCCACCTGTTACACACGCCCTGCACAGAAACAGAAAAGGAGGGGGAGCAGAAAGACAAAAACAAATACCTAACAGGTTCTGGGTCTACAGGGTAGTAGAGACAAGCAAATTAAAATTAGATCTTACATTAAATTTTTTTTTTTATTTTTTTTTTAGAGAGACACAATGTCATAATCTGCAGAAGTAGCATATGAAAAGAAAAAGATTTGTTATAATATGTTTTTGGAATAAAATTGCTAATGGGAAACAGTGAATCGTAAAAAATGAGCCTTCATCATGTTTAGTATTAATTTCACCTTTAAATCGGGTGGTTCAATTTACCCCAAGATCTGGTTCAACTTACCCCACTCTGGGGTAAAATGAGCCACAAGACAATTTTTTTTTGAAGACCAACATCTTAAAACCATATCCTTCAGATGATTTTTGAAGATGCAAAAGAATAGAAAACATCCCAAAATGTGTATAAATAATACAATTTTGCATCTATTGTATACTGTTTTTACACAACAACCACCAAAGCAAAAAGTGGCTCATCTTACCCCACTCTCCCCTACTGAGTAAAAGTAACCGAGCTACCCACCTCTGTAAATAGATTATGTTGTGTACGAAATCGGACATTTACTTACAGCTCTCAACAATCACAAGAAAATGTCTCGGTGATCCTGGATCCGTGCAATGGCGGTTACAGGCGGTTAATAGAAAGGCCTGTGTTCAATTATTCAACACGGCAGGAGGAGGAGGACACAGCCTGTTGGATGTCGCTGCATGTCGCCTATAGCGGAAGTAGTGGCGCTGTTCGCGCGAGGAGAGCTGCCTGCTGACCGTTGTGAGGAAAACGACAGCTCCCTGCATTCCCTCAGGTAAATACGAACGAAGTCAACTGGGGAAAAAGTCGAGCCTCTCCTTAAATGCATGACCACACTTTTTTTCTTCCTCCCCCCAGAGTTCCCACTGCGTCTTGATCCATAATCCAGAGTGAAGTATGGGAGCCCTGCTGTCCTTACCTGGACGGTCGGTGTACGCAGATCTGGCCGAGAAGACTGGATGTGAGTAGCCTACGATGTTACACAAGCTTATGTCATCGTGATGGGGCCGCGAGTGCAGCTTATTATTATTATATTATTATTATTATATCTTCATTTAGTAATAACAAATTCTCACAAGGTTTAAAAAAAATCTTGGTGCAATCTGCAATGGGTTAAAATGTCATATACAGTGTACAACCCGTGGTAACTGGGTAACATACTAACGTTAGCTAACGCTGACTTACTGTAACGGTTATGGTGATCACGTAACTAACAGACGGTTTAATGGTTTATAATTTATATCACATAAACTAATGTAAGTTAGTTGGGGTTGGATGGAGTGTGGTGCGGTGTGCTTATGTGTGGACTAAAAGCAACAGGTGACAGAGTAACCTCTGCGTTTTACATAAATGTGAATATCCAAATTTGCGCCTGAGCTGTCTTATAGGTAACGTTCACGTGACATCACAACATTCTAAAGAGCCCATAGTTTAAAATTGAGGTGGAGGGCAACTGAAAATGTCATGGCCGTAACCATAGTAACGCTCAAAATGCAGATTTATGGTCTTAAATCATTGCTAATTTCTCTGTAATTACTGGGCCAATTCACATGAAACAAAAGCTGTCACAAAGTTCAAAGTCATATCTTGCAGCACATATGAACATATGTCTAATTATTTCCTCCCAAAGGCGTCCAAAAGTGGAGACAATATTCAAAAACATGTGCTTGATGTTGGCCAGTAGAAAGGACTTTTAGCCATAAAATTCACATGTCAGGTTTGTGAATCCAATCACTATCACATGATGATCAGAGAAAACATTTGGACATTTTCTTTTTGGAAATTTCTTTCAAAAACTGTTTCTCTCCCATAGAGTTGTATTGGCACCTGCCCTCCAACTGAAATAGAATTCTATAACGTGAACGCAACCTATTGGCAAACAATATCAGGCTGTGTAACATTTTTATCAAATAGACTGCTGGTTATTGTCCTGGTGCTTTTCAATCATACATATTTTATAAATTATAGTGATTTCAGAGGCAAACAGCTCATTGTGTTTGGAGAAAAATTTAGATTTTGGAGAAATAAAATGGAAACTATTTTGTGTTAAGTTGTGCTGGGTTCTTGTCATGAACCATATCGGCAAAAGCCATATTTAATCTTAACACCAAGATTAATCAACATATAATAATAATAATAATAATAATAATAATGGATGCTTTCCACTTTGTGATTCCAGCACCATTTAACACATTTATTTTTTTCCTCCAAAGTATATTTACTACCACAAGCCACTGTAGACGTATCGATCGAAAAGCACCTTGCTGGTAATTGAGATCAACAATGAATGTAATGACAATTCAAATACACTTTTAATAATTGCACTGGTATTGTTTTCTATGAAGAATCAACACCTCCAATATCTACACTTCCTATGTTATGTTTCCTCTGTTGATAGTTTCGTGTCATCAGATCAATGTCCTACACAAAAGATTCAAGCAGCTGAGCCAAAGTAAAGACACTCTGCGGTACGTTTCCTAAAATGGCAATGGCAGTAACTCAGGTTTTATGTCGTTGCGCTTGTTGCAACATGTTTACATGTTTAGGAAGGGAGTGTAATTTTCTTCAACTGTAAAGCTACCAAACAGGCTTGCAACCATGTTAAGTACATTAATAATCGCCACTTACAGCCCCTCTAAAGCACCCCTTATAAAATATGATATACCATGTATTCATCATTATTACAGGAAAGAGGACTTCGAGGCCATTAATGATCTGGCTTTGAACCCTATTCGTTCAGAGATTATAACGGCCTTCTTTGACAGGAGGTAAAGTCAATGAGATGCATGTGTGTGCCTGTAAGCTTTAGCAACTGAAACATTTTGATGTCACTTAAACATGTTGATTATTGCGCTATTGTGTCAGAAACTTCCGGCAGAGTGCAGTTGGAATGGCGGATGAAATCACCTTTGAGGAGTTTCTGTTGGTGATGTCCCATTTTAGGCCCCCACGCCTGAGCTTGACAAAGGAGCAGTGTGAGAGCGTGAAGAGGGAGAAACTCCGATGTGAGCAGCGCAACACAATAGGATCAAGTTACACTTTGAAACATTCAACTGATTGTGTTTTCATGTGGCTTTCTCCCAAGTTTTATTCAATATGCATGACACTGACAACAATGGAACCATTACAACTCAGGAGTACAGATGCGTAAGATGTATACACCACGCACAATTCACTGTAATAGTATTATGTGATCATAGTGTCACAGCAATGTATATATTGTTCTAATTGCTAATTTACCTGTAATTTGTTCACATATTCCTATAAACAATCACCAAACAATGCAAAGTATAATTTTGCCTATTTTAACTTGGTTAGGTGGTGGAGGAGCTGTTGTCACACAGTGGGCCGCTGGAAAAAACTGTATACATTGCGGACGCAGCCATGCAGGAAGTGGCCAATACAGCAGACGTGGTTGGATTTAGTCTTAGTTTATTTTGTGTATTGTACTGTATGTTGAAAATATTAATGGTCTTTTTTTCACAGGAACCAGGGGGATTTTTTGCAGGAATTACATTTGAACATTTCTACAAGGTATGTTGAGTAATTACAAGTCTGCAGTAAAGGCCAACATCTCTGATCCTACTTGAATTGTTCTTGCAGCTGCTGAGTGGCTTTGACATCGAACATAAAATGAGCCTCCGGTTTTAGAACAACCGCGCTACAACACTGAACAAGTGAGAGCAATACATGTGATGCTGTGAACTGTTTACTTGAGTTTATGAAAACCCCATTACATATGCCTTAATTTAGTTTAGACTTCTATGCAATCTTACCAAGACAAATACAATGGCTGTAGAGTAGTTTATACATTTTCCTTTAATGTAAGCAAACACTTCACTAAAAACTGTTGAAAATGTATGCATGTTAAGTAGAACTGCCTTAAAGGCCTTATACCTGATTTTTTTTTTGTATAACAAACGATGAAAGAGGAAGCCACAAAATTAAAATGTGGCTTTTTTTTATGTTTGTGGTCCAAACTCATTCCTAACTTTCCTAACATATTTATAGCATCCTAATTCTTCACAGGGACGAGTTTATCGGCACATTTCACATTTCAACTTGCAGGGTCACTTTTCAGGATCACTTTCACAAATGCTTTATAAATTAGATACAGTGTTTTTTCCCCACAAATGTTGGGGTTTGCAATAAACTACGTAAAGGAGGATACAAAAAATGTTGTTCCATTACTAGAAAAAAAAAATCAGGTATAGTCCCTCTTAAAGAAACAAATAAAAGAATAACGCCATATTACAACTAATATAATCAGGGACCATGCTGAAATACACTATATTCTTTTGTAAGGCGCATTGAGTTGCCCTGTGTACGAAATGCGCGGTATAAATAAACATGCCTTGCCTATCTATCTATCTATCTATATATATATATATATATATATATATATATATATATATATATGGTCAAGGTGGGAAACACCTCCAAAAGTGGTAGAGAATGACCGAGCCAAGATCTTGTGGGACTTCCAGATACAGACGGACAGAATGGTAATGAACCAACCGGACATTGTAGTGGTGGACAAAGCGCAGAGGAAAGCCGTGGTGGTTGACATAGCAATACCAAGCGACTTCAACATCAGGAAAAAGGAACAGGAGAAACTAGAGAAATACCAGGGGCTCAGAGAAGAGCTAGAGAAGGCCTGGAGAGTGAAGGCATCAGTGGTGCCCGTGGTCGTTGGGGCACTCGGGGCAGTGACCCCCAAACTGGAGGAGTGGCTCCAGCAGATCCCAGGAAATACATCAGACATCTCGGTCCAGAAAAGTGCAGTTCTAGGAACAGCAAAGATACTGCGCAGAACCCTCAAGCTCCCAGGCCTCTGGTAGAGGACCCGAGCTTGGAGGAAAAAGAGACCGCCCGCGGAGGGTGAGGAAGAGTTTTTTTTTTATATATATATATATCCAAAGGTATATCAAAGTTATAAACACACTATGATTAGTCATAAAACAATAAACTACGTAAAGGAGGATACAAAAAATGTTGTTCCATTACTAGAAAAAAAAATCAGGTATAGTCCCTTTTAAAGAAACAAATAAAAGAATAACGCCATATTACAACTAATATAATCAGGGACCATGCTGAAATACACACTATGATTAGTCATAAAACAAACTATATAGAAATTGCATGATGTAGTTCATTTTCCAGTAAAAAGATTGTTTAAGATCATCGTTACAGCAGACTACAACATTAGATCAATTTGCAAATGTAAATTTTGGGATTGTTTTCCCCAGAAGTTCAATTGTTTGTTTGAACAGTAATTTGTGAGAATAATGTAAATTTAACAGAAAGGTCATTGTTCAGTCTGACTCCCCAATCTCTCCTCGACAGTGTCTTAGCAATTCTTAAAAGCCATAAGAAAATGTTAAAGTTATTATAATATTTACATACGTACGAGACAAGTGAATGTGATGACAGTTTAATTCCAGCAAGCTTTAAAATGATGTGACATATTGACCAATTTCTTTTAATTATAATGGCCTATATTGTTTCACAATTGTTATTTTTCATTATTGGTTGTTTTTGCTTGTTTTTTCCTTTATATAGCAATAAGATTACTAATCACTTGACAATTATTATTTTAGACTAAGGTAAAATAGGACTGTTAACATGCAACTACCGAAAAACACCAGCATGCAATTTTCACTAGACTTGTATCTGAAACATATAGTATTCTTTACAATGCCTTACCAAAGCAATAATTGTGAAGACAGCTACATCACGCACTTTATCCACACTTTACCATCCATTTCTAGACAGTGTTTCTAACACTGCCCTCTGCTGTAAGAAAAATATTGTGCATGTTTCTAGTACATGTGCAATGTTTTAAAATACAGAATACATGTATTTTGTATGGAGCCCAGGGCCTGAGATAGTTTAGTTGGGGGAATGAGATACAGTAGTAACTCGGGCCTGAGATAGTTAAGTTGGGGGGATGAGACAATGATCTTGCGTAAGCACAACCTGTTGTACCAGGTACCTTCATCAGAAGCGATCCAGCTCCATCCACGACACCATGACGATTGATGACCAAATGAAGCTGTATTTCAACCTTGGACTCCATAACAAGGACTTAACCGTGAAGTCCAAATCCCTGCAGCTCATCTTGTAAAAAATGAACCACCTGCTCCAAACCGTTGTATCCGAGCTTCTGATGCTGGCCAGGGTACAACAGGTTGTGCCTACAGGATCACGATCTCAGGCCCCGAGTTACTATCTCATTCCCTCCAATGTATTTGCTCTGCTGTTTTCAAATGTTTACTCACTGAAGAAATTACAATGTTATAATTTACAATAAATACTATGTAGTAAATTACATTTGAATTCTGGTGTTATTTTAATGGTGGCAAAGCATTTTCAGATAGTGGGCTTGCTCGTCTTACACCGTTATGTTGTCCTGTACTTTTTAGGACCGAGCCAGGACAAGGTCCTGGTAATAATAAGGGGCTTTTATCTCCCGGTTTCTTGTTATTATTCTTATTATTGTTTCCCTCTAAGAGCGCATTTTTCAGTACCTTCCCGTGCATGAAAACTCACAAAAATTGGCACAGGGATCAGGGTCGGTGAAAAATGTGTGCCAGTGGGCAACATCCACACGCCCCACACAGAAAGTCTTGTCAGCGCCCCCTGGTATTTGACCCCTATGCATTTTGAGACATGCATTTTTTGGCATAGGCCAATTCCGTTTCGCACAGTTATAGGGCAGTCATAAAACATCATTATAGCTCCGCCCTCTGACCAACACAAGTCGGCCATGTTTTAATGTACTAGTCCTTGGTTTTTCAGCAGAATAAGCTCACACCTGGCTCAATAGAATCTAGACATGGGGCTACAAAAACAAGCCAGCTTTTTTTGAGACAACCAACGGTTTTCACATAGCGCCCCCCCTAAAAAAATAATTATTTCCCATACATTTGACAACACCTCACAGGCATGCGCTCTATCCAATCTGGATCATATTTTCATGACATAAGGCCACGTTCTGAAAAGATAAAGCTCAATAACTGCACAGTGCCCCCATTTATACCTTGAAAATTGCAGTTTGAATGATTTATCTAAAACTTTGCAGGTATATTCTACACAATAAACCAAACAAACAAAAAATATATTACAGACATATCATATTGTGTATGATGTGGGCGTGGCCTGTGTAAATGTGTTCCTGAGAGCATATTAACCTGAACTCGCACATTCTTTGTCTGATTTAGTTTTAAAGGTAATCACCTACACCAGATGGCCCTGAATCTTCTTACATGATCACAATGATGATCTATGGTATAGCGCCCCCTGCTGCAAAGCATCAACTTTTATATGGGACTAAAAATTTACTTTTGCAGAAATAGTTGATGCTTTTCAAATAATTCCAGTAAATGCCTCTGATTAAAAAAGACGAACACATCGATGCCTTATTTTCAACGCTTTGGCCAGAAGGAGTTTCAACATCTCTGATTGTAATCCTATGACATTCTAAGACCACTTCACTATGTCGAGCCAAACACATTATTTTGTCAAAAATGAATGACATTTGGCCCTAGAGATGGGCCAAGATCACTGTGTAAAGTAGTGGATTTGATTAATTCACTTTTTAGAAGGAAATTACAGACTAGACTACTGCTTATGCAGACTGTTCATGGAGCTTAAAAGAATACTTGGTTGATAGTTATCGAACAATTTACAGTGGGATGAAAATGTATGTGAACGCTTTGGAATTTCTCGCATTTCTGCCTACATTGGTCATAAAATGTGGTCTGATCTTCATCAAAATCATAAGAATAAATAAACAGTGTCTGCTTAAACTAATACCACCCAAACATTTACATTTCATCATATTTTTATTGGCTGTAACATGTAAACATTCACAGGACAGGGAGGAAAAAGTAAGTGAACCGAGGAATCTCGCTGAACTCCAGCAGTTTTGTAAAAAAGGGTCAGCCACCTATTTAATACAGGGGTGCATGTTGTGAATGTCTTATGTCTTCATAAACTTGTGCTTTATTGTCATTGTACAAGCTTACAACGAAATAGTGTTCAGGTGTTAGTCCTGAGCTGCTGCGGCTGAGCCGCGCAGCCACTGTGTGTCAACCTTACCCGCATGACCCTGGAGGTCGGGGGAACTGTAGCACTCGGAAGAAACCTATATTGAAAATCCACCCCTTTCTCTTAATAAGGAAAATCAGAGAATAATAAAAAGCGTGAAGTTTGTTTGTTTTTTGTTCGTCCATTGTCTTAATTTTGAGTTCAATGCTCTATGCACTGTCTCTATCAAATAAATAAATAAATACAAAATCAGGAGGTGTTATATTTGTAGAGAGCTGTTGCCCTGAGGTAGCCTCTGGCCTGGTGCTCAAAATAAATGTGGATTATAGGAAGGAACTTGTAACATGACCCAGAATGATTCCCCTCAACTTCTAGTTTCCCTAAAGCTTGTGATTTTAGGGTTGGTTATGTTTAGCATTACTTAATTTCCTCTGCAACATTACAACATTAATCAGCAGTAACACGTTTCAAGACATTTTCTTCCTCTTTGTTTTCTTGTCGCAGTCGTTGCTAGAATTCTAGATGAAGGTGCTACATATCTACACATACAGTAGTGTGACTTAGCAGCCGCACCTTGTGACCACCCAGACGTCCCGCCAGTTTCATGAAATCTTTCCAAACTGATAGACACATGCGTCACCAGGGCTTGTATCACACTGTCAGCGTCTCAGTAGCTTCCTAATTTTCCTTTAACCTATGCTCATGCTTCATTAACTGATTTGGGATTTAAAAATAATAATAATAATAATAAACCAGTAAATAAACATGTCTGAAAATAATCTTTTAATAAGGTTTTAAGGTTTATTTTATGAAACCTTCACACCAAAATTTAAACAAAATACATTAATACAGACATACTTTAAATATATTGACTTTTTGCCTTGCTTATGTTCATCACTCAAAAAGGGTCCAAATAAATAATAAATAACATAAATATCCTCCATTACAGATTCTGATGAACCAGCCACCTTTTCATGTCATGCATAAGTCCTTGTCACACCCGAGCATACAACTCCAAGGCCAGCCTTAGAAAAATATGTTTCTACGTCGTGCATTTATTCCACACTTTTGGATTTTCAGTGTCCGTAAGTATTTGCTGACGTTTGACAGCAACTCCTTGTATGTTTTGAGCACCACACAGCCATAGACCTTCTGCTGAAATACATTCTGGGGCGGAGGTAGTGACGTTGCACCTCCGGTGGGATCTGGCAGCAGAGGAGGTGAGTTTGGAAAGAGGTTCTGATAAACACTGTTGATTTGAGTGTCCAGGTACTGGCTGCGCGTCCTTATTAGTTTCAGCTGCTCCAGCAGCAGGCTGTCTGGGAGCTGCAGGTCTGTCTGCTGGTCATAAACTCTTTTGAAATGTGGGCTGAACTCCTGCAGACGAGAGTGGATGCTACTGAGCTGCTCAGAGGGCTCCAGGCCAGAAATGTTTGGATCTGGGATGCCGTTTAGAGAAACTTTACAGATGAGCTCTGACATGTCCCCCTGAGAGGCTTTCTGCAACACAACAAAATGATCCACAATCAGGTGAGTATGATTAAGAGGAAAGAGAACAGAAACAGACAGCAATAGCATCAAAGCATCCTATACCAGAATAATAAGAAAACCATGGCTCATTTCGACAATTAAATTGGAGATAGCAAATATTTTTTTAAATATGATATGCTCTTATACACACTTAGGTCAATTTTAGAACACCAATCCTATTAAAGTAATGTTTAACATAAAGTGCTTCCATATAAGAATGTGTCCTCTTACTGCAACAGAGGGATGAGAACAGTCATGTAAAGAATATAACGGCAGGATGCTGTACTCACATATGTTTTGATCACGTCAGCAGATTCCCTCTGAACTAGTCTGGCCAGCTTCAGGGTCTGCAGAAGAGGGTTCCCACACTCCTGAGTCCTGCTGGCTGCCACTGTTTTTGTTGAATCAACAACCATCATGAGCAGAAGAGAGAGTAATGCTGTGGGGAGAAAAAGAGGACATGAGGTAAGGCTACACCCCACTTCAGCCACTGACCAAAGCCACAGGTTCACAAAGTAACAAACCCCTTTCAAGAATGTCACAGAATCAGTTCATTCTTTTAGACCTGGCATGAAATTAAAAAGATACTGTACATGTCCAAGTGGTATATCAAGCTCCTCTACATTTGTATTCTGTTTTATCAAATTATTAAAGAAACAAATATAGTATCCAGACTGTCAATCAATAATGTAAAATAACATTGACAGAAATAATCAAATGTATCAAGGTGACTCAACTGAAAAGTAGGATCACTTACTTGCTGCTGTTTTTGTGCACAGCTGAAAATGCATGCTCTTTACGTGACCATTCATTCTCTCTTGAACGCCACAGGCCATATGCCCTGACTTTGTCATAATCACACTCTTTTCAAAACTTTTTTTTATATAGACAGAAACCACACATTTGTCATAGGAGGAAGTGACGTGCTCTTAGTGAGGCAACACAATTTCCCAGAATTTCCTCCTTCTCATGAGTCTTTTTTCTCTCTCTCTCACTCTTTGCTTGCTACATTTAGTTAATTTAGCAAGTGGACATCGCCTCTACATGCCTGTCATGTGAACAGACATGTATGGGCATGGTCCCAATATTATTACAAGTCTGACCACTAAGGGGAGGCAAAACTAACTTTTTTAGATGAGTGAAAATATTTATCATCTGAAGCTGCTGACTTTAAACTCATATACAGTCGATTTAATGAACTGAGGGCTGCTTCTGTCTTTTAGATACTGTTCCCGTGAGATTAAGACCATGCACCCAAACAAATGGACTGTATCATATCAATCATATTATGGTTATTCTTTTAGTTTTATTTAATTATCAAAAAACACAGAGACATTGTTATCTGCTGTTACCTTTTTTAGGAATTACCACAATTATACGTAGGTTCATCTGCCATCTAAATGAAAGAGAGATTATAAATTGGGGCTTGTCTCTAGATAGACTTTTAATATCATGTGCCTAAACATAGGAAGTTGGCAGGATCACCGGAAAGCGATTTCTCAATCTCCAATTTTTTGAGTGCGTAAATCGTAGGCTTCAGATTCTGTGACCAACAAACTGTTGGTGTCAGCACAGTGAGATGTAGGTCCCCCCTGTGACTGAGTGTTGACGTTAGCAAAGAGGAACATCTGTGTCAAACTTGATGTAATCTCAGAATGTAGAAGTTTACAAAATAAAACACATTTCTGAGGATTACAGTGTATGCTCTCTGAATAAACGTCACTAGCTGTTCTTAGTATTGTGCGTGTCTGCTGCTTATTACAGTAACTATGAGCCCAGTGTGATACTTCATTTGAAAGCCAAGACCTTCTAGTTTCTAAAAATCTGTGTGAGCGAAACACGATTTGCATCACACTTGCCATCACAAATTCTAACCATAACCCTTACCCTAACCACCTGATCGGGGGGACGGCAAGTAACAGGTTATTGGGACTGACTGGCCAGCCAAGACATCAACTCATTATGGATATTGTGTGGTTGCAGGGAGTATGACTGTTAATGTAGGAGCCATTTATGATTTGTTGTTATTTCACCCCCTGCCTCTATATGGCGCTATGTCACTCATTTACCTCCCTGGGCCTATATAAGGCGTGGTCATCTGTAACCAGGTGCTGTTTAATGGGGACAATTCTTCTTGACCGTGTCATGTCAAGTTGTGTTGTATCGCATGACATGTGGATGTGGATATTGGTTTGTGGAGCCAAATAAATCAGTTTATATAAGTGGAACACGCCTCTGAGAACCTTTCATTTAAGCAGCCACAGTGTCAGTATGCTTGGTGTATACTGCCATTACAGTTAATGCAAATCTGTCACATGGTGATGACTATAGCTCCATGGGGAGCTATAGTCATCACCATGTGACTGTGAACCCATTATTTCACTTAATACTCTCTATTTATTTGTTTCATTGTGGGGGGTTTGGACTATCGGAGCAACAAACTTCTCTCCCTTTTGAAATATTCTACCTGCCTGTCACCTTTCACTTTCACCCCTGAGTGTCTGAGAAAGATCCTCACGCTATGACAGACAGCTGTAGTGAGGGTACAGTCTAAACCACTCGCTGCCATCCTCCCTCTTTGCGGGGCTTTCCACTGGGCCCAGGGGATCACAGGAGGCTGTGGTGAAGAGGGCATACGCTGTAAGGAAACTACACCCTGATTTACGACCAATGAACATAGTAGAGGAAAAGCCCCTTATCAACATTTGATACAAGTCTGAGAACCACTGGTTAAAAAAAAAGTTGTATGGTATTTGCAGAAGAAACAAAGTAATATGTGTGCATACACTGGGGTACTTGATTTTTACTGTTCAAACTGTTTCTAGTTGCCACAATCCCTCCTGTACATCATAATTGTTCAAGATAATTAATTAAATGCACGTTTCACGCCCAAAATAAATGTCACTAATTTAGATTCTACTTCTATCGTCCAGCGCTCAATACATATTAATTTGAAGACAATGCAATAAGGTGGTGGCAAAAGTTAAAGTACTCTACAACAACAAAAAGTCGGGTTTAAGTCCAAGTCTGACTCATTTTCGACTCACTTTTGCAGCTGCTACTCCTGATACTACCACTGCAATGACTATTTTCCACTACTTGTACTGAGTACCATGAGGCATGTACTCATGTCTCACTGCAAGAGGGTCCTGTGTTAGATCCCTGGGCCCTTCCACATATTCTAAACATTCACACGAACAATAGGCTGAACGCTAAAGGCTATGGCTCAGTGCTCCTACAGATTGTCCCAGAGGCAACAGTTTAAAATGATTTGCCTTTATCTATGTCACTTCCTGTCAGTGTCCAATAAGGAAGTGAAACTATAAACACCACAAAAAAATGGTGAAAGCTGGGTAACATTTTTAGCAAAATCTTAAATATGACTGTGGTAACTATGTTTTAGCCAAAATAGTGTCTAATGTGTCATGTGCACTTTAAGCATAAGTAGCACTCTGCCACTTTTGCGATGTAAAAGCAGCTCACAGGGTTAACTTCTGGATTAACTTTTGCTATACTATAAACTCTGCTGTCCTATTATGTCGCTCAAACTGAAACTTAAAAGCCTTAAAAGTGTGTTATTTACATGCCTAGGTTAGACTAATCCTCCTTCTTCATAATTTTCTGTCAATGACACAAAATAGGCCGCCACTGTCACGTGAATGCAGCTACAGTGAAGTGAGGCCACATCAGAAAGTATTACAGAGAAACTCGACCACAAACAAGCAGAAGCGCACTGTCATCAAACGCAGGATGTTGCTTGCGGCTTTGTTTTTTATTTCGTTTGAATTTCTTTTATTGTGACTTTGAACTCCACAAGAAACGGTGGTAAATGTGGTCGCGTAGGAAAGTCCCCTTGAGATGAACATACAAAGCTTTCTAGTAACTTTTTTCTTTTTTTCTCTCTCTCTTCACAAACAAGGTGATTTCAAACCCTTCAACCAAGTAATCAAGAACTGTAAAAGTAGTTATTGGTCACAGAAGTTCTGATCTGCTGATGCAAAGGTACACTCATAAAGCACGAAGTATTGAATGCACCTTGCCTCTTGATTTAGATGACTTTGGAGAGCAGTAGCAAGACAAAATACTACTACTTAAAAATTTTTGGCAGGCACCCAAACAAAGGTTAACTCGAGTACATACAAAAATAAATGACTTGAGGAAAAAGTACAGTATAGTGTTACTTTAGGGTAGTTAATTTATAATCACAGGACACACAACCAAAGAAATATTTGTAGCACAATAGAGTCATTCAGCACCATCGTGTTTTAAAAAGTGACCCATGATTTAAAATAGCCTTTATTTATTTATTTTTATACATAACTTTTTAGAGTGTTCCATTTCATTTGGGGAAATATGTCATGACAAACCTATGGCAGAGTTTTAACTCAGAAAGGTTTTTCAAAATCTTCACACTTGAATGGTCTCTCTCCAGGACAAAACCCTACGAGGCTAAAGGTGATTTTTTTTTAAATAAATTAAGCACCAAACATTTCTCTTTCCATTCATTTTAAAATGGAAACATTGTGCAACCTGTTCATTTACTATAATGGCAAAAATATCTGATCTTTAGACACAAGTGACTCGATTTAGACGAATGCATTGTCTTTGATCAGAAGTATTGGAAGCATGTGGTTCCATTCACCAGCATTTATACAATCTGACAGTCTAGTGATTTGACCTATAGCAATATAATGATCTATTGTATCTCTACATTACAAAAGAAAACTGAGTCTTTATTGTAAGCTCCGATATTGGTAATAGACCAGTGACTGTATCATCTAGCTATATTCTCATGTACAAATATTCATATCAAAAGTTATACAGCACAATTCTCACCATTTTTCCTTTACAAGAACTTTGATTAGTGAACATTAAATGATCCACGCATTTAGCTCAGAAAAAAAGAAAAGAAAGAAAACTTGGCCAACCTGAATAACATAAATAAATAAATAAATAAAACACAGAAATAAAATCTGCTTCAGGCACAACTTAAATAAAGGCATTTGTGAGATGAACTATGTTAAACTATGGCGTTTGAGTGTCCAGTATCGATGAACTCAAAAGATATAGGCTATGACCACTTTTATTTACAACAGCTAAAATCTCTGACAGATTCATGCTTCACTTCACAACCTGGATTTGTCCTTAAAGTGCATGCAATATTAAAAAGCAGATTTACCAAGTGCGATCTGGAGTTGCCAATTAACCTTATGTCAAATAAACATAATTTACAGACTGTTGTTTCGTATACTGTGTGCATGAGCATGTGATGAATGGCCAGAAGGGAAATCTTCATCATCTCACTGTATTTGGTGGACCCTATACAATAATATTCACATTCTAAGCATATAGAAAATCAAAGATAATGAAGTGCCGTCGTCAAACGATAAACAGACCAAAAGCAGCTTAACACCACGGGAGTCCGCAGCTCACATTCCACATTGTCCTTCCATAAAACACACACATACAGTAGTTCATCATATGAACATGAAGTTTCTACTTAAAATATAACAAAGTGCCCATTTTACTAAAATTTTCCTGATTTGTACAATTCATACCAAAAAGTGGAAATGGCATTGAGGAAAGAGTCTGTTTTTCTTTTATGACACGTATCGGCTTGAGTTACACTGACTAGGTTTTGAATTATTGTATTGTGAGTTTGTGTTGTTGTAGCATCTGTTTGCACTTCCCTATTTTTCAAGTTTCACAAAAGAAGTAGTTCATTGCACATAACACCTCAATTTAAAGATCCGATATCAATTGAAGAAAAAGAAAAGAAAGGTATGCGGCTTGGTCAGTGTTTGAAGTTAGAAGAAGTGGAGGTCCTTGATCAAGTGTGAGCAGAGCACAGACATGTAGTCCACTATTAAGTAAATCCACTTTCATCTGTTGTCCTCTTTGGGGAAGTCCAGAGATCCCAGGCTCCCAAAGCCCAGGCTTCCACTCTCTGTGTCAAAAGTGTGTAATTCCCTGTCTTGCCGTTCAAACAGTTGCTTTATCCTCTCTGTACGTTCCTTTTGAAGTGCTGCTAGTTCCTCTTCAATCTGTTGGCACACATCATCATAATTTATTACACAAACATAGTGATGAACAAGTATTTAAATAATTGAACAACAGCAAGATTAATCTGGAAAGACCAGCTATCAGGTCCTTAGCCTGACTTCTATGTGAAGAAAACACATTTCATGAAACCGGAGGGTAGTAATGATAGGCAGATTAACGAAGTATCTCAATGGGAAAGAAATAGAATACAATGCATTCAATATTATCAATGCATTACAGCACATGGCCTTGTGTCAAACACAAGACCTGTAGACCAGATCCAGCCCACGAGATGATTAAATCTGGTCGACTTGTACAGCATACAATCCTGAGTAAGTCTCTAGCCCATTCCTGTGTGAAGTTATGAATTTTGAAAGAAATAACCAGAATGTTCACTCCAGCCACTAGGGCAGTCTAACTTTTTTTTTTTTTTTAAAGGAAAGGAATGTCCAGCAGAGGGCACTGACATAATAAGAGATCAGGAAATAAACAGCACATTATAGGGACATGGTAAATGGTCAGTCTGCCCCAGTAGCTTACCACCACAGAGTAAAGAGTGAATGGATAATGACTGCAATGTAGCACTTTGAGAAACTTGTAACACAGGGTTTTATAAAGCACAATGCAAGTGTAAGCCGTTATTACGATATATTAGGCTGCAGTTCCATCGGGCTTTTGACCAAAGCAGCTCTATTTTAAATCACAGCTATTATTAATAATTTATTGTCTTCTCAATAGTATTTTCCTGTTTACATTATATGTGGCCCATGACCCACCATGGGAGCTGAAATTTGGGCCATGACCTAAATGAGTTCGACACTCCTGCGTTACAGTTTAGAGCAGTATAGGTCTGTGTATTGTGTTCTCAAACTGTTATATTTCAGCCTCTTTTGGTGCTACTGAGGGCCATCTGCACTTTTCTTTTATTAGGTAAAATTTGATTTTGCTAAAGCACTTCATTAAAGTTTGTTCTTTCCTTATTTCGATCTGGTTCACATTCAGTTTCGCAAGAATTTAGTCTCTATTAACCCAAATTTACACCTATTTACTTGGGTGGTACCTGGAAATCAAAATATGTCATGTAATACTTTGAAAGGTGTTTTTTTTTTTTGGTCACATGCCTTTTGTTCCAGGTGTGCTCTGCGGATGGAGATCTTCTGCTGAAGCTTGTGCTGCTCTCGCTCATGCTGGCTCTCCATCTGGGCCTGTGTTTTTCTCTGATACGCATCCAACAGCTCCATCTCCTGCTTCAGCTGCTGCTCTAGAGCACAGCACTCAGATTCCTGCTCTGACTCCAGACGCATCTGCATGGGACAGAGCGCCAGGTCAGCACGCACTAAGACAGCAGGTTATCAAGGTATCGCATGTAATGGGGGGCCTGGAAACCTGTTTTAAGGGGAGGTAAAAGGGGAGGCTAAAAGGCTCCGTTTTTATCCAGAAATAAGACTCTAAATTGACATAGTTGGTCAACCTCAGTTAAGCAATTCAGAGCTGGAATAATTTGATGCAAATAAAACAAAATACCGCTTGTGAGGCCATCATCTCATTGATGCTGTGTTCGTACTGCTCTGCCAGTACAGCCAGTTTGCGCGTCTGCTCCTCTTTGAGACTCCTCAGGAGGGTTTTGTGGTCCCCTTTTGGAGACACTTCCAGCTGGTGATTCTTCAGAGCTTTATATTGTTTATTCTGCACTTTACACGTGTCCTGGAACTGCTTCTTGATCTGCATCTCCATCATCTGCATAGAGACATAAGGAGAGGTTGGTTATTGTTAATGACAGCAGCACTGTAATTTTACCATAGAATCATAAGCACTGAGAAAGAGTAGTTCTGTTATTAATAATGGTCCAAACGGTCTTTGTTACTGACAGTGTACAGTGTATGTTACTATTATTGTGTTGTTCAGTTTGTTTCTATGCACAAAACATTTAAATGTCAGTTGTGGACACTAGAGAAGAGCTGATCAATGGCAAAAATTCACATTTTGCATGGTTGGATCTAAACAAGGTTCCAAGTAGAACTTTAATATGCAACAAGAAGAAATGGGAGTGAGACAAAAAATATTTTGAGTAAAGCTTTTATTGAAAATAACAATTAAATGGAAATAGGCTGTTTTTGCAGCTGATCAAAAGACCACATGCCCTTAAAAGGCCAAATCTGTGCAAAAATGTGGATTCGATGGCGCGCTGTGAGAGGCCCTGCTTAAGCAGCTCAACAACCCAAACATGTTCAAAATTAGAATTGTTTTGCCTCTGCCGTCAGGACGTCATGACAGTGTGAATACGTGACAGAAAATGACACTGAATCCACATTTTTGCACAGATTTGGCTTTTTAAAGGCATGTGGTCTTAAACTTTTGATCAGCTGCAAAAGAGACTATTTCAGTTTATTTGTTGTTTTCAATTAAAGCTTGACTTGTTTTTTGTGTGTGTCTCACTTCTATTTCTTCTTGTTGCATATTCAAGTTCTACTTGGAACCTTGTTAAGATTCAACCATGTAAAATGCAATTTTTTTGCCATTTTTCAAGTGGTCTTAAACTTTTGATCGGGAGTGAATTATGGATCACATGGCAGTATTTAACTGCTGTATAAAATAGTACCTTAAGGTCCCTTGGCTGCTGCCTCTTCTCCAGAGAGTGTTTCCTGTGCAGCTCCCTCTGCCGCCTGTTGTTGTACTCCTCTTGGTTCTCCAGCTCTGTCTGGTGCTGAAGGCGTACAAGTTCTGCTCTCAGTTTCTGAAGCATCTGCAGCTGCCGGCGCTCCAGGTCCTGTGTAGACTCATCTTGCCGGATTTGTAACGAATGCTCCATCTCCTTCTGTGTCCGCTTTTTGTTTAGTTCCTGGGAAATATAGCTATTTAATAACTGGACAATTTAAAGTTGAAAGCATTCCAGAAATATATTTCTAGTTACGGAGTGTCCACCCAATGAACCAAACACATTAATAATAGAGTTTCGTAAAAGAGGACTCAGACTGATTAAACATGTCTCTACTTTTTCACTCCATGAATGCTAACAGCATGGTGTAGGCAGCTTGTGCCACCAATGCTTGTAGATACATAAGTTTTTAGATTTGTAATTGATATACCTCTCTGATTTGCTCCTGTTCGAACTCGTGCCTCCGGATGAGTGAACGGCGTTTGAGGGACCGGCAGCTCCGGTCATACACCAGCCTCTGTTGGGCCAGTAGGTGAGACTCCTCCTCGGCCTGAGAGCGCTGCACTGTTTCTTTGTGCCGCGACAGACGCTCCTGCTTCTCCTCTTTGGGCGTGCAAAGGTCCTCACTCATCTCCTAGCATAAAAACAAGTTGGACTGATGTTTCACTACATATAAAGCAATTTCACGCAGTTGTTTTCAGAGGATTTGCCTGGTTATAGTTAAAGTTATATTAAGTGAATTGAAATCTTTATAACTTAAAACGTTGTCAGTGGATTAAACTGGTTAATGAAATGGCATGTATATCTTTGCTTGAGTGTTCACCTCTTTAATCTTGTCCTTGCAAAGTCTGTACTCCTTTTTCTGGTTCTCCAGGAAAGCCCCCAGCTCCCTCTTCTGCTGAGCAATAATCTGTTGCTGGATCCTCCTCTCCTCAGAAGAAACTGTCTTCATCTGTATGGAGACATGATATTGTTGTGCCAAGTTCTCTTCAGTAGAGTATTGTACACCTGCTGAAGGCTCTGTACCTCTTTGTCTGTCTGAGCTGCGTGCCGTTTGGCCAGCCTTTCCAGTTCCATGTAGGTGTTGTTGGCATGTGTCTCGATCTCCTTCTGTAGCCGCAGCCGGTGCTCATCCATCTCGGCCTTCAGCCTGTTCTCCAGGACGATCAGCTGCTTTTGGTGCTGCCGCCGCATGCGCTTGTACCCAGACATCTGCACCCGCAGCTCAAAGTCCTGCTCATGCTCCTGGATCTAACTGTTGACCTAGAGACAGGAACACAGGAGGCAGGAGGTGAAAGAGGCCAATGGGCACAGCCACCCGGACTGAGAGGAGAGGAGGGAGGGACACAGTGAACAGTCAGCAAAACCTTTACAAAGGACTCAATCTTCTTAAACAAACAAAAAGTACATAAACAAATAATAAAAGCAATAAAATCATAACAAAATATGAAGGTTACTAACCTACAGTAGGTATGCAATATGAATATACATTTTACCATAAAGGCACATTGCGTAACATTTTGGCCTATAGTTTAGTTTAGTTTAGTTTAGTTTTTTTGAGCAACATCAAAAGATGCATACAGGTATAGTATACATATAATTTACAAAAATTATTCACAACATATGAGGCATTAGTGCAGTGCTGCCCAAAGGGAGTAGGAAGAAGTTAATAATAACTTAGGCCCTACCCCTCCTTTCAGTAGACTTAAACTACTGCTCACGGCAAAATCATGATCTACTGTATATTAAGGTTTTCCCATGAGATCTACGAGGTAATTCCAATCTGTGGAATTCCCTTGGTAGCAAATAAAATCAATAAACAGCTCCTCCTAGCAATCCCAAAATAGTAAAGTAACTTAATTCATAACATTCTTGTGTGTGCACTTGCATAAGGTTGAAGGTGCACATACATCACATAATCAGTCCAAATTCATTACATACTTCTCATAATCAGATCAACATAACAAAAACTCACAAAACAACATAGTTCAGGAACAGATGATTTTTTTCAAGAGTTCTGCATACTTTGCGTTTGCCTTCTGTACATTATTTTAAACTGTACTATAGTTGAACACATTTTTAAATCCTCTTTTAAAGTGTTGCAGAGGTCAACTCCACTTCATGTACTTTTTAGTGTTGTGCTGGAAAAATGTTTCTTAAAATTCATTTTCCTTCTTAAGTTGTAACCCCCATCACGGTCTGAAAACATTATTTGAATGTTTGCAGGAAGTAAACCGTTTCTGGCTTTGAAAACAACTAGAGCAGTTTTTAAATGCACCAATTTTGTGAATTTGAGAATCTGTGACTGTACAAATAATGGGTTGGTGTGCTCCCTATATCCAACTTTGTGGATAATTCTTAAGGCCTTCTTTTGTAATTTAATAAAACATCTGTATTGCTTTTATACGTCTTCCCCCAGATTTCCACGCAGTAGGTCAGGTAAAGCAGAATGAGATAACTGTACATGATATGCAATGAATGCTTATCAAAGAAATGTCTCGCTCTGCCCATTAAAGACACATTTTTTGCCATTTTAGCGCTAATCTTAGTGATATGGGTTTTCCAGCCTCATCAAGAGTTACTCCCAGAAAGATTATGTTCATAGACTCTTTCTATGATATTATTATCGATTTTTAGTACTGTGACCAGCTCTACAAAGAAAATGCTGTTATTGCAGTGGGTAATTAAACAATGGATTTGGATGAAGACTAAACCTATTTAAATGTCAAATTCTGCTGACTTTAATCAACATCCCCATGGAGACGAGCTGGACGTACCCACTCCTGGTGAAGTTACAGTCACGTCTCAGGAGAGTTGAGCCGCTCACAGCAAAGGCACATGTGTGTTTGTATGTTAATTTTTCAATGCTGAATCTGTCATAAAATACATGCTTTTATTTCAATTTTATTTTTTGGGTTAAAATTCTACACGATGTGTCTTTAAGGTGACTGGGTAGTACTCAGTTACATTCACTCAACTACATGTACTGTACTTAAATATCTTTTTAAAGTAACCGCACTTTTGTACTTTTTCATTAAGTACTTTTTACTTCTACTTGAGTAATATTAAAATGAAGTATCTGTACTCTTACTTGGGCAAAAATAATAGTAGCTTATACCACTGTGAGGAAATCTTTAAGTGACAAATATTGACGTGTAAAAAATATGTATTCCTTGTTTTGTTTACTTAATTCTTCATGATTTCTTTTCATGTTTTTTATTGAATTCTCTTTGAAAATATTTACATTTTCACTTCATTTCATGTTTTATTTCTCATAATTTATGTCACTATGAATCAAACTTTTACAGTTACTCAGTCAGTACACACTACTCAAGTAGTACTATGTCCAACACTTGGAGTAATTATTTGGGCCACTACTTTTTAAATCTACTTGAGTAAAATTATTTTAAAGTAACGTTACTCTTACTTGAGGGGTAAGTATTGTGCTGCTTATAGTATAATCCTTATATCAATTGTATGATACTGACACACAGAACATAACCCAGATTTAAGATTTTCACTCGCGCAAGAGTTTGGCAGAATACTAAAAGCAGGTTTACATGGGGCTACATGAACGATGAGGGGAATATGAGGTAGACATTACATCCATTAACAGGCTGTGGTTGCCATGACTACAGATGTAGGCTACAGCTGAGAATCAAGACACCGCTTCTCTGCCGCCTGTGCACACGCACACTGTCATACACATACACACTGACGCATGCACGCACAAACGCACGCGTATCTCATTTCCTCTTTTCGAAACACAAGTGTGTGCACGTGTGTGTGTGTGCGTGTGTGTGTGTGTGGGTGTGTGTGTGTGTGTGTGTGTGTGTGTGTGTGTGCGCGTGTGCGTAAGAGTGCGTACCAAATGTGCTGATTTGACGGTGGCGTTGTATTTGGAGGTGTTGCAGTCGGGAGACCGGCTCTTGTGAGGAGGAGGAGAAGTAGGCCGCAGCTTTGGCCTGGTGTCCCTGTGCACAGCCTCATCCCTCACGCAAGCATGGTCCTGCTGGGGCGAGGAAAAGAAGGAGATAGTGGGGCTGGGTGCTTCCCAGGCCCGTCGATAAACGCTGCCTCTGCTCTGGCCTCAGTGACTTGCGTATCTCCCTGAATGCAGCACACATCCAGCTTCAAACGCATCCTTTCCCCTGCTAAGTCCTTCCTAACAGAGAAAAGGGCATCGCTTAACAAGTGCAAGCACCAATGCAGAAGAGGAAGGAGGAGGCAGGCAGCTAGAGTGGATGGAGCCCCTTTTTTTCTCCTGCGGCTTGGATTATGCAATGCCTACCATTGATACTCCACACACATGCAAATCACTTCTTGTCTCCTCTTCCGTTTTAGAAGATTTGGGAGAAAAAACGCGCTCCGTCCCGCGTTCCCATGAAGACCGCATATGTTGACTGGTTTAGAAAGATCACGGTCGGCACATCCACGCATGGTTTTGCTCCAAACGTGCCGCGTAATGAGTCGTTTGTATTCCACACCAATTTGTGTCCTACATTGGCAGCGCACTTGGTCATGGTAGGTGGTTCTGGTGCCTTCTATTCATCGCTTGCTCTATCCCTCTTCTACACTCCCCCTTCCTTTAAAGAGACACAACATTACTACATGAAAAACGCACGGATTTTAGCCCAATACTACGGCAACCAGACCCATAATCTATAACGAAAATGGCCAATAGGTGGTCAGGAAAACAGCGGGAGTGCGTTTAGTGAGTTGCCGTCTTCAAATCCAAAGTGAGATACAAACAAATACATTACATCATTGTTGTAGTAATAGTCATTTCCTATTTGACCACAAGTACCAGCCCCCTTCTTAGTTTGCCGTTTTGTCATCATCAAAACGCACTTGAAAATAAAGGCAATTGGTAGGCCAGGCTTTCTGTTAAAACATTTTATTGCACATCATTCTACTTTAGGACGGAGACAGAGATTTGATTTATTTTCATCACGCAGTTATTGCACCAAGCAAGTTTTGTTATTTTATTTGTGCTTCCATTTCCAGCGTTCTGTGACATGTAAAGTAATGTTGTTTTATTTTGCAGCTTAAAAGGTAATGTAGGTGTAGTAATGCAGACGTTGACCTATAGTGAAATTCTGATATTGTATGAAATGAATCGTTATGGAAGGCCTTTATTTTGTGTGAATTTGCACCGTGGCTAGCTGCACAGGTTTTGTTCTACTTTTGTTACGTCATTGTTGGAGTGGTTAAAGCCTAAAAGTCCATGGAAAAAAATATGAACACTTGTATTAGTAGAATATAATATCTGAACTACAGAAATACAAAAGTTAAACACTCACGGATCCCAGTATAATTAGTTAAATCAAATGTCAAATCGAGACAATTGTCAACAATGCATGAATCTCTAAACTACACGAAACAATAGCTCTTATGTTACAATAAAGATTGGCGTTGGTGCAGTGTCTTGGAGGCTAACACTTGTCAGTGATCTCTCCTATTTGAACAGGGATGACCAGCTCTGTGGGCCCCTCTGCGGTGCTGCCAGACTTTGCTACAGGAGCCTCCACTCGCAGATGTCCATCAGGAGAGAGCAAGGAGCAGATGTGCTGAAGATCCAGCCCCTGTGGCACCCTAAAAGGAAACACAGCTCTTATTATTTCCAACTAAGGTAAAACATCTCCACAACACATTGGTTCAAGCAAGTATAATCTTTTTTTTTTTCCTCTTCTGCCCACATTTTAATAACGAAATTCAAAGGAGGGCACGGGCCAATAGAGAGTACGCACTGCATCATTTTTATTCCAAACACAACCGTCAACTTTCCGAAGTGTCAAAACAAATGAAAATATATTTCATAACTCACCCTCATTTGGCAATGCTGTGACATCATCTGCTTTCCCTCAGTATGCAATATTCATTGTTTTTGAAATAACCCAACAGTAAATCCAGAGGTGCTGAACCTTATCCATATATTTTTCAATATTGATCTTATCTGACTATTTTGCCTGTAAGATTGAATAATGCTGCCTCTTTTTAAAGCGACAGGGGAAAACTATTCGACCTTTGTTCATTTGTGCTGAGAGACATTGAACCTAATGTCAGTTCTGTTTCATGTGGATAGACTCATTAATATTGGGATTAATGAATTAGTTACAACGACACAATGATCATTTTGATTGTCTTGCTGTTTTGTTCATGAAGAGTAATTTTGAAATGTACTTGTATTTCCGTGTGAAGCATCTTGAAACAGACCCCTGCTCATCTTGTCGTTCCTCATGTTTTCCTAGAACAAGAAAATATCACCACACTGACAACACTTCATTTAGAACGACTAAACTAAACAAAATGGCATGTCCCAAACCTGATATCTGCAGGTAGCCCTCCTTCATCGTGACCGTGATCTCCTCAGGTGAGAAAGGCTTGACATCCAGCTGAATCTTCCACTTGTCCTCCCCTGTCGTGACCTCAGACGCTCCTCCCGTCAGCTGTTTCAGGTCTCTCTGGTTCAATGCAAGGTGTTTCCCGCTGAAGGGAGAGAGCAGGGGTCCCTTTGTGGAGAATGACTCTAGCCTTCTACGGGCCCACTCCAACCAGTCCGTGTCGCTCTGCTCCAGGAAGGGGGGAAGCCCAAAGTCCTTAGAGAAGATCCGACATGGCTGTGTCCAGTTTGGAAAAGGATCCCAGTTGGCATCCCGTCGAAAAATAGGACGCGGTGTGAGTTTGGTCTGATCTTCCATTATTGAGTTAGTAAATCTTTCGGGAGTCTACAATATTGTAAACAATATTTCAGCTTCTGCAACCCCTTCTTTTATATATCCGTTTCTTTTAGCACCGACTGCCTAGAAGTGTGATCCAAGGGACAAGTCTGTCTTATTAGGTAATG
This sequence comes from Neogobius melanostomus, assembly GCA_007210695.1. Taxonomy (NCBI): domain Eukaryota; kingdom Metazoa; phylum Chordata; class Actinopteri; order Gobiiformes; family Gobiidae; genus Neogobius; species Neogobius melanostomus. Next base: position 752,044 of record VHKM01000221.1, on the reverse strand, counting down.
GGGTTGGGGCGTTCCTCGTCTGTTGTCCTGAGATCCACAGTGGTCAGTGCCAAATATTTGTATTTATACCACTAGAGCGCAGATGGCAAGTTGCTGGAGAATGACTGGGAAAGCTGTAAGAAGAAAGTTTACTGAAAATACCCTCTGTAGTCCTCTCACATACTGGTGCTTTTTGTTTTCACAAGTTACAACCTGGTAAAAGGGAAAGCGCTGGGTCACAAACTCGCAAACAACACGACTGACCATTTAGAGGTAATGGAAAGTAGGGATTTGTTTGTCCCGGGGTAGGTTTGCATGCTGATGGCAGCAGTGAAGAGGGCATGGGGAATTTTACATCCACAGCTATGACCCAGTGAATGATTGAGTAAATCATACTAAAGGCATTTTAATAGTATGTGACAGATACTAGGGCGTGTTAGGTACAAATACATTAAACAAAAACTAAATAAAAACGCGTTTGTTCATAGAATAAGTGTAATATGTAAATAATGTGAAAGTTATTTTTGTTTTGAAGTTGCTTTATTTTATTTTATTTGAGCAAATTATTTGTTTTTATATTGAACTCAGAGCGATTGAACTATTCTAATGCAGCCACAAGGGGTCAGTACACTGTCATGTCTGTTCTGTCATTTTGTTATGTAGCCAATCAGTTTTTACCATTGCAGATACAGTTAGATACTGAACAGTATTCTGTTTTTTTGCATGACAGAAACATTTTTTTATATATATATTATTGTTTCTCAAACTCTTCATGTGTTACTCAGGTGGTGCTCAGGGTCATCTGCAATTTTATTACAATTTTAGTTAATTTTCAGTATAGCGTACTTGGGCAATGCTTTTAAGATAGATGTTTGATATTCTGGTTTAGATATTTTTCACCCGGTTTACACGTGATTTCATCTTGATCTAGGTCTTAGAAGGTCAAATATTTTATCAATATTTCATGATGTTTATGTGAAAAATACTGTTCATACCAATGGTTCTCAGCTGGTGGTTTGCGAGCTTTACCCAGAAAACATTTCTCTTGATATTTATGTACAGAGAAAGTATAGAATCACTGCTTGAGTCTGTTATAATGACTGTTATCGCGATGTTTTCATGATAAGTTCAGCTTTTTTGGCTTGTTCAGCATATTCAACAATGATTTTCGAGGAAAAGACATTATTTCACTTAAGTTCAGTGGTGTTTGGGTCAAAGCTTGTCAGCCCAGGGTGATTGTGGGTCCCGACGCCATACCCATGTCCCACAATTCAAAAACTTAAGCATTTGTTTTTTGGTAAATTGGTTTATTGAAAAGTCGTAAACTTATTTGCCAAAATGCTACTTGATTAATCCACACAGAGCAAATACATTCAACAGTATAGAGGACTTCCTGTTGTATCAGTACATTTCTTTGAAATAAATTAATTTTACGCAGTTTGGTCAGACTTTATTTTACACTAACCTTGATACATTGTACCTGCCAGATGTAATGCAATGGGCTTTTGTAACAATGTATAATAACTTAGGGTTAGATACACCATGTATTTGTAGTTTGGAGGTACATAATGTAAGAAGACATAAGATTCAAACTCTAACCCTTAAGCCCTACCCCTAAAGAGCATTATGTACCTGCAAAGTATTAATACACATTATTCCATTGTGTATGTGTACAGTACAAGTCATAACAGATTGTTATAAAGCAGATTACATTGTACTGTAAACAAGAACACTTCCTTGTGCTGAAATGCTTTGCTGAAAGTATTTGGAAATCCAACAAAAATGTCTCAAGTTACTCTTTATGTAAAGAAGGAAGACACGCACATCCCAAAAAAACTTAAAAAGTGTGCGTCTTCAAGACGCCCGAAACGTCACCTAGGTGTAAGCATAAATTACATTTCTACTTGGGAGCTAAGCAAGCTGTGCAGATCTTTCTTGTTTCAAGTTACTCTTTAACCATGTCAAGACCATTGTTCCTCGTTATAAACTTATACATGCCATTAGACAAGGCATTTTTATTTATACTGCGCATTTCATACACAAAGCAACTCAATGCACCTTAATATGCATTATCATTATCATGAGGAGATAAACCAGAGATGACGATTGTAATGAATGTGTCCAAATGGAGTGCTCTTAATTCATTTTGCAGTTCACAGGTTGCTGAAGGAGTGATTGTTTAGTCTGTTTAGACAGTTTAGACTTCGGCTGATTTTCTGAAATAAAAAAGTTCATATTAAAAATAATATTTATCACATTTTTAAATGAAAAACAAAGCATCTCAAATCAGTTATAATGGCAATAGACACCTTTTCTGTTTTCTGCTGTAGAGCACAATCGTTGTTATGATAGTGATCAGAGCTATTCCTCCAATCACAGAGCCAGCGACAATTCCAGCTACATTAGCTGAAAGACAATAAAGCAGGGAAATCAGTTTTTATCAATCAATCAATGGTTTTGTATAGCCCAATATCAATCAATCAATCAATCAATCAAACTTTATTTATAAAGCGCTTTTCATACCGAAAGGTATCACAAAGTGCTTTACAGATTACAACATTTAAAACAATACGCCCCACATCATATATATATATATCTCACAACAGGAGTTGCCTCACAGGGCTGCACTAAAATCAAGATCAAATAAGTTTACTTTATACGGCCACTGGTTGTTAATTTCTATTTGAAGTTTTGAGCATTTTTATTTGTGACTAGAATTTACATTATACTTACCTTACAAACTATAGACTACTGTCCTCTAAAAACAGCGAGCAGAAAGGTGCCCACGACAGGAGAGGTTTGAGTGATTATTCTTCAGGAACACTGCTTCTTTTTGGTAACAATTTCAACCAATACAGTGGGAGGAAAATATATGTCAACGCTTTGGAATTTCTCACATTTCTGCCTAAATTTGTCATAAAACGTCAACTGATCTTCATCAAAATCATAAGAATGAATACAATGAAAACAGTGTCTGCTTAAACTAATACCACCCAAACAATTACACGTTATCATATTTTTAACACACCAACATCAAAACCCTATCCCCACTGTGAAGAATGGTGCAGGAGAATCCTGGTGCGGGGCTGTTTTGTTGCCTCAGGGCCTGGACAACGTGCTATCATCAATGAAAAAATGAATTCACTTCAAGTTTATCAAGATACTTTGCAACAAAACCTGAGACATTCACAACAGCGTGTGAATAAGTGAGTGAACCCCTGTATTAAATAGCTGCTGACCCTTCTTTTCCAGCAATAACTGCTTTCCTGTAGTTGCAGATTAGACGCTCACAACGATCAGGATGAATCTTGGACCATTCCTCTTTACAAAACAGTTGCAGTTCAGCAAGATTGCAGGGTTCACTTACTTTTTCCTCCCTGTCCTGTGAATGTTTACATGTTATAACCAATAAAAATATGATAACATGTAATTTTTTGAGTGGTATTAGTTTCAGCAGACACTGTTTACTCATTCTTATGATTTTGCCGAAGATCAGGCCACATCGTTTGACCAATTGCAGAAATGTAAGAAATTCCAAAACGTTCACATACATTTCCTCCCACTGTAAGTAAACATAGCTTACCTTCTTCCCAGTGATAATAGAGTTCACCTCACTTTACCTACAATTGACCTTAGCCCCGTGGTCCTCAACCAGCTGTGACCCAATATATATATATATTTTTACAGAAAAAACATTTGGCATTTTGGTCCTTTCTTAGTACAATAGAAGAGAAAATAAAGGGTGCTGTTGATACGAGAATAGACCATAAGGCTAACTAATAAAAAACTATTAAACAATCAAACAATTTATCAGTATTTTTGGCAAAGGCCCATAACCCACAGAAACGCTCCCATTATCCACTTTTGGGTATCGACTCAGCACTTGAGAAACACTCCATTTGCCTACAGTAAGGTTGTAGTGCTTCATAATTACATTTAAGCCACACTGCTTAACATTTCACGCATTAATTAAAGGCACTATACCTGATTTTCTTTTCTTGTGGTGGAACAAAATTAGTTTTGTCCTCCTTTAGTATATTGTAAACTCAGACATTTGTGGGAAAAGCATGATGCATCTAATTATAAAGCATTTGCATCAGTTTAATGAATTTGCATGAATGAGTTTGGACCAGTCGAACCCCGGATCCAGGAGGAACAACGCGGTTTTCGTCCCGGTTGCGGCACACTGGACCAGCTCTATACCCTTCATCGGGTGCTCGAGGGTTCATGGGAGTTCGCCCAACCAGTCCACATGTGCTTTGTGGATCTGGAGAAAGCGTTCGACCGTGTCCCTCGTGGTGCTCTGTGGGGGGTGCTCCGGGAGTATGGGGTCCGGGGCCCTCTGCTAAGGGCTGTCCGTTCCCTGTATGACCATAGCAGGAGCTTGGTTCGCATTGCCGGCAGTAAGTCAGACTTGTTTCCGGTGCGTGTTGGTCTCCGCCAGGGCTGCCTTTTGTCACCGGTTCTGTTCATTACCTTTATGGACAGAATTTCTAGGCGCAGCCAGGGGCCGGAGGGTGTCCGGTTTGGGAACCTCAGGATCTCATCTCTGCTGTTTGCAGATGATGTTGTTCTGTTGGCTTCATCAAATCAGGACCTTCAGCGCGCACTGGGGCGGTTTGCAGCCGAGTGTGAAGCGATCGGGATGAGGATCAGCACCTCCAAATCCGAGGCCATGGTTCTCCACCAGAAAAAGGTGGCTTCCCCGCTTCAGGTCGGTGGGGAGTCCTTGCCCCAAGTGGAGGAGTTCAAGTATCTCGGGGTCTTGTTCACGAGTGAGGGACGGATGGAGCGTGAGATCGATAGACGGATCGGTGCAGCGTCAGCAGTGATGCGGTCGCTGTATCGGACTGTTGTGGTGAAGAGGGAGCGGAGTCGGGGGGCAAAGCTCTCGATTTACCGATCGATCTACGTTCCCACCCTCACCTATGGTCATGAGATCTGGGTAATGACCGAAAGGACAAGATCGCGGATACAAGCGGCCGAAATTAGTTTCCTTCGCAGGGTGGCTGGGCGCACCTTTCGAGATCGGGTGAGGAGCTCAGTTACCCGGGAGGACCTTGGGGTAGAGTCGCTGCTCCTTCACGTCGAAAGGAGCCAGCTGAGGTGGCTAGGCCATCTGTCTCGGCTGCCTCCTGGCCGCCTCCCTCGGGAGGTGCTCCAGGCATGTCCTATTTGGAGGAGGCCTCGTGGAAGGCCCAGGACACGCTGGTGGGACTATGTCTCCGAGCTGGCCTTGTGTTACCTTGGGGTCCCCCAGAACTGCTGGAGGAGGTGTGCGTGGATCGGGAAGTTTGGGCCTCTTTGCTGAGACTGCTGCCTCCGCGACCCGGCCCCGGATAAAGCGGAAGAAAATGGATGGATGGATGGCGTTTGGACGACCACTAACATTTTAATTTAGCTTCTTCTTTCATTTTTTGTAAAAACAAATCAGGTATAGAGCCTTTAAAGTAAAATGCACACTTTTATTTGATTACGGGTGTTAGTAATGAAATGCATCTTTGTTAGTCGTACTGGATTTTGTGCAGGCTGCGTCCTGTCCAGACCACTGTCCATCCGGCTGACATACTCTCTCTGAAGACCCCTTGAGAGAGTAGTCCTCCTCGCAAGAAAACACAACTCTGGAGCCTTGTAAATACGCAGTGCCATTTTTCATCCCGTTAGATGGAGGGGCAAGGTAACCGCAAGACACCACTGAAATACAGTCAGTACAGTCAGAGACACACAGCGACACCCAGGCACTGGATGTGATTCGGTCTAACCTGACTTCAGGTCATCCACCAGTGCGATGTGACTCTGATAAAGCATTTTGGTGGCGTTTCCCAGCACGAGACTCCGGCCAACAAGGACATCATACCTGAAGAATGAGCAAATGTGGAGAAGTTGTATTGAACCAAGTAAAAGTATTGCATATTGCGTTTTGTTTATGGTTAATATCTCTGTATTTTTACAAGACCAATCCACATGAAACAAAAACTTATGTTTTCACCACTAATAAAAAGTGTCATTACAAATCCCACAGGTGCAGCGATTGTTGAAAAACGGACTGTTAGAATATAAGATCTGTGGACTAACAAACAATTATAGTTAATGGTCAGAGAGATACATAAACCACTGCCCTCCGTCTGAAATCATGACATCAAAATAAAGAATGTCATGAATGCAGCAAACTAGATATGGATAAAAAATTTACTTCCCGCACACTGCCAACCTTGCAAATGTAGTTTATTAGGATATGGTCAACGTTTCGGTCCTGAGACCTTCATCAGGCAAATTGCTGAAGAGCTCCAGGTGACCAGTCTTAAGTAGGGTGTGACTGGCACCCAAGGGTGCCCCTCTTAAAGGGACACTATGCCAAAAAAGAGATCAACCCCTTAATACATAACAGGCATTAAAAAATGTAGATACAATATATACATTATACACAGCAGTGCATCTGATTACATAAATCAATGGATGTGGACCACAGGTGGAACAAAACAACCTGGTGGAGCTGCATCCATCCTAACATGTAAACAACATGGTCACAGTACACAATACAAGACCAGTATAGTCAGGTTACAAAAAAATGCTCAAGTTAAATTCATCGTTGAGGCCTTTAGGAGCCAATGTTTGTAAAGTGTGGATCCAATAAGACTCTCTTTGCTTGAGGAGTTTATCATGATCTCCCCCTCTCAGTGGAGGGGGGACATGTTCAATGCCATAGAATCTCAGGGAACAGACATCATGATTGTTGTCATTAAAATGTATAGCAACTGGGTAATCCCGATCATTCCTCCTGATGGAGCTCTTGTGCTCGCTAATGCGTTGTTTAAGTTTTCTTGTGGTTTTGCCTACATAAGCTAAACCACAAGGGCACCATAGCATGTAAATGACATGGGTTGATGAACATGTGATCACACTTTTAATTGGATATTTTTTTCCAGTGTGAGGATGTGCAAAATGATTTATTTTGACTGTATTGTTACATTGGGCACAGTTACCACAACGATAGTTGCCATTGGGCAAGGGGCGTAACAATGTTTGTGAGGCTAATTTAGGTTTAGACTGGAAGTTGGCACGGACCAAAACATCTCTAAGATTTTTACCTCTTTTATTAACAAAAGTGGAGGATGTTTAAAAATGGAGGAGATTTCAGGGTCTGATTTGAGAATGTGCCAGTGTTGCAAAAAAACTTTTTTAATGGCAGGTGTGTGAGCAGAATATTGAGTGATACATGTTACAGAAAAGTGTTTTTGCCTCTTTATACTCTTTTCTTGCATAGTGTCCCTTGACACTATGCCAAGGGACACTTGGCATAGTGTCCCTTTAAGAGGGGCACCCTTGGGTGCCAGTCACACCCTACTTAAGACTGGTCACCTGGAGCTCTTCAGCAATTTGCCTGATGAAGGTCTCAGGACCGAAACGTTGACCATATCCTAATAAACTACATTTGCAAGGTTGGCAGTGTGCGGGAAGTAAATTTTTTATCCATGTATACTGGGATTTTCCCTCATCTCCAACGCACCTGCCTCAAGTAATTGATGTGCGAAGTTTCTCTTCTAAGCAAACTAGATATAAAATGTACTTGAATAAATGCTTCTACTAAGTGACTTGAATATATTTAGGCCCGTCTCTCGTTCTTACCTGCAGAACTGAGCGCCTTCCCCTGAACAAATCTGAATTGCTTGATTGAGGAGTGGATCACTTGCGTTCTCAGTAATGTAAAAGTCAGGGAAAAAGGTAACGTCGTGTTTAGGGGCATTTTTATACTCATTCTCAAGGTATGTCGTATCATACGTGAACAGTGAGGAATTCGGTGAAATGGACCCTGCAAGACAAAAGAGAACAACATTTAGTGGACAATATATCACATTGTGTCCTTAAAAAATAACTTAATCCCTGACAAAGGTTAAATGACAAATTATTAATTTAACCATCATGAGTTCCTCACCTTCACCACACTAATATTATGAAAGCTTTGTAAATGTCTTCCAAGTGATGAATTACAAATGGTTAATAGTGTGTTGTTATTATCAAGTGTAACCAAAGTATGAAATGCTCTCACAGCTCGCTCCAAAACTGAAAACCTCCTCGGGTTACTGATATTTTGCACAGTCTGGCCGTTGTTGAGAGTGAGGTCGTCCGGGGCATGGCCGTTCATCCTTCCCATCAGTCCCAGGGTTATGCCAGTGAACTGCGCCGGCAGAAGCACCGTGGTGGCCATGTTGTCCCCTCTGAGACGCACCTCCACACCCGCCCCGCTCGGGAACATCACCGTCACGTTGGTGGAGACAGGTGAAAACACAAACACGCCTAAAGAGAGGTGAGTCCAGACACTATTTTCACTCAAAAAAAAAAAAAAAAAGAACAATTGCAATTTTTCTCATGTTATGGCAACTAAACAATGGTTCAGAATCCCAGTACACATTTTACCGAGTATTAACATTTGAGAGTGGACTGAAATATCAACTTCTAAAACGAAAAATATGTTCCTAGAGATCCAAACCCTGTGGCTCCCAGCTGCTGGGTTTAATTGTTGTGAAAGAATTTAATCTAATCATTGGGTTATGCTGTAGTCATCCAGTTGTACTATCTCTGTAAAGCCATAACTTCAGGCACTGTATGTTTTATTTCAGTATGACACACAACAGAGGTTATTTATCCCTCTTCATGTCACGTGGAAGCCTAGCCAGACTTGAATGGTCAGACTAGCACAATGCCTTGAGTTCATGTCTCCAGATCCAGCACCAGATCTCAATTGTGAAAAGAGACGGATATTTTTTTCAGTTGATTTTACCCAGAACTCCCCCGAACGAACACAAGAATCAGCCCAACAATGGAGCGGGCGACACAAGTGAACGCTTTTTGCTCTTACGTCAAAGCTAAATGCACTAGAAATGATTTGTCAAACAGTTGCATTAGTCATGGCTCAAGATTTTTATTCACAAACACGTTTTTCAGAGCGTAAATATCTGTCCCATTGTAAATTCAAAAAGTGCCTTTTATCGATCGTATCTCAGATATTGTGACTCAACTGGCTGGCGTAAAAAAAAAAGAGCCAGTCTTTTGAATGGCTCTTTGAAATGAACAAATTCCAAAGACTTGGCTCCCAGTAAAAAGCCGTAAATCCCATCACTATGGCCTACACCTTAAAAACTGTTGACAGTTTTTGATAGTAATGATTGACCATTGACCATGATCATCGCTTGAATCTACTAAACTGTGTGAAGAAATACTGTCCAATATTTTTGGAGTAAATACACTAAAGCCAGACTAAACATTTTTATTTGGCCCATGACTTATGATACTACATTAAAGGTGGGTCACACTGATCTAAACTACAGGGTGTGCAGATTTATAGTTGACATCATACATCAGCGCACAATTTAGAAGATATACTATTATCACAGATACGAAAAAACAACCACGCTTTTTCCAAAAGATATCATCTTACATGGATATCATTTAGTTTGTGTTAAATATGTAAAGAGCAGTTAGTCTTACCATGCAGGTCCATCCAGCTCTGCTCGGTGAATGAGAGCGTTTCTTGATTTTGCAGGACCTCGAGGCGGTTGGGTCCGCTGACCATCCGCACCTCAATCACATCAGAAGACTCCTCCTTCATAGCTACTGCTGTCATCTTTGTTGCTTTAATTGTGTCTGGATAAAATATAAGTAAATTAACCACATGTTTTAAAGATTATCATATAGTGCCTAGTTTACCGTTACAATACACACTGACCAGTAACGGGTTCGGTTCTGCCTTGAATAGTCAGATTTCTTGCCGTTGAGGACACTAAGGTGTATTCTCCTTTTCCATTGAAGGAGTAGCTAATACCATCAAATGTAAGAAAGTGTGGATCTCCAAACACCACCGCTGAAGTATTAACAAACAAATGTTTAGACCACTTTTGGGACAAAGTGTAAACATTAGCTTTCAACCTGATCTGGGAGTCTGGTACTTCTGACAGCCACTAGAGGGACGGTGCTTGAAGTAGTAGCTGCAATTGTCCGACCACAAGCAGCAGTAGTAGAAGCTCAGGACATCATACAGCCAGTGGGACTGTCCCGGGATACGGGGTGGTCGTTCGTAAGGAGGTGAGCCCCAGTCATGCGCTCTGTCCGGAGTACTGCCCCCAATAGAGTCTCCTGTTAGGACCTGGTCACCATTGCTGTCATAGCAACACTGCTGTCCTGCGGCGTACATGGGACTGGGGGAGAAAAGATATTGAGTTAAAGAGATGGAAGCAAAAATCAAAGACTGGAAGAAATCAGTTACGTTCACTTAATATGTACTTTTTTAAGTAACTTTACTGTAGTTATATCACAGCACTTTTTAAGTCTACTTGAGTGTCATGATTTGTATTATATTATTATATTATTTATTATATTATAAGTAATATTGTTACTGTTTTTGTATTGAAGTAAAAGTAGGCCTACACTTGTGTAAAACATTCTTTATTTTATGAGGCCATATTGCCTTTGTAATGCCTGTCAGATCTCCGAAGCTAAGCAGATTAGGGCCTGGTCGGTATGAGTGGTTATTTATCCATCCATCCATCCATCCATTTTCTTCCGCTTTATCCGGGGCCGGGTCGCGGAGGCAGCAGTCTCAGCAGAGATGCCCAGACTTCCCGATCCACGCACACCTCCTCCAGCTGTTCTGGGGGGACCCCGAGGCGACACCAGGCCAGCTCGGAGACATAGTCCCACCAGCGTGTCCTGGGCCTTCCACGAGGCCTCCTCCCAATAGGACATGCTGGAACACCTCCCGAGGGAGGCGACCAGGAGGCATCCGGAACAGATGCCCTAGCCACCTCAGCTGGCTCCTTTCGACGTGAAGGAGTAGCGACTCTACCCCGAGCTCCTCCCGGGTAACTGAGCTCCTCACCCGATCTCGGAGGGTGCGCCCAGCCACCCTGCGAAGGAAACTCATTTCGGCCGCTTGTATTCGCGATCTTGTCCTTTCGGTCATTACCCAGATCTCATGACCATAGGTGAGGGTGGGAACGTAGATCGATCGGTAAATCGAGAGCTTTGCCCCCTGACTCAGCTCTCTCTTCACCACAACAGTCCGATACAGCGACCGCATCACTGCTGACGCTGCACCGATCCGTCTATCGATCTCACGCTCCATCCGTCCCTCACTCGTGAACAAGACCCCGAGATACTTGAACTCCTCCACTTGAGGTAAGGACTCCCACCGACCTGAAGCGGGGAAGCCACCTTTTTCCGGTGGAGAACCATGGCCTCAGATTTGGAGGTGCTGATCCTCATCCCGGCCGCTTCACACTCGGCTGCAAACCGCCCCAGTGCGCGCTGGAGGTCCTGATTTGATGAAGCCAACAGAACAACATCATCTGCAAACAGCAGATATGAGATCCTGAGGTTCCCAAACCGGACACCCTCCGGCCCCTGGCTGCGCCTAGAAATTCTGTCCATAAAGATAATGAACAGAACCGGTGACATAGGGCAGCCCTGGCGGAGACCAACACGCACCGGAAACAAGTCTGACTTACTGCCGGCAATGCGAACCAAGCTCCTGCTGCGGTCATACAGGGAACGGACAGCCCTTAGCAGAGGGCCCCGCACCCCATACTCCCGGAGCACCCCCCACAGGGCACCACGAGGGACACGGTCGAACGCTTTCTCCAAATCCACAAAGCACATGTGGACTGGTTGGGCGAACTCCCACGAACCCTCGAACACCCGATGTAGGGTATAGAGCTGGTCCAGTGTGCCACGACCGGGACGAAAACCGCATTGTTCCTCCTGAATCCGAGGTTCGACTATCGGGCGGATCCTCCTCTCCAGCACCCTGGAGTAGACCTTACCGGGGAGGCTGAGAAGTGTGATCCCTCTGTAATTGGAGCACACCCTCCGATCCCCCTTCTTAAAGAGAGGGACCACCACCCCGGTCTGCCAATCCAGAGGCACTGTCCCCAACCGCCACGCGACGCCGCAGAGACGTGTCAGCCAAGACAGCCCTACAACATCCAGAGACTTAAGGTACTCGGGACGAATCTCATCCACCCCCGGGGCCTTGCCACCGAGGAGCTTTCTAACCACCTCAGTGACTTCAGCCTGGGTGATGGACGAACCCCCCTCCGAGTCCCCAGCCTCTGCCTCCTCATCGGAAGACGTGACAGTGGGATTGAGGAGATCCTCGAAGTACTCCTTCCACCGCCCGACCACATCCCCAGTCGAGGTCAACAGCTCCCCGCCCGCACTGTAAACAGTGTTGGTGAAGCACTGCTTCCCCCTCCTGAGGCGCCGGATGGTTTGCCAGAATCTCTTCGAGGCCGACCGATAGTCCTCCTCCATGGCTTCTCCGAACTCCTCCCAGACCCGAGTTTTTGCCTCTGTGACAGCACGAGCTGCAGCACGCTTGGCCTGCCGGTACCTCTCAGCTGCCTCCGGAGTCCCACAAGCCAACAAGGCCAGGTAGGACTCTTTCTTCAGCTTGACGGCATCTCTTACTTCCGGGCGCCACCACCGGGTTCGGGGATTGCCGCCGCGACAGGCACCAGAGACCTTACGGCCACAACTGCGAGCAGCCGCATCGACAATGGAGGAGGAGAACATGGTCCACTCGGACTCCATGTCTCCAACCTCCCTCGGAATCTGGGTGAAGCTCTTCCGGAGGTGGGAGTTGAAGACCCTACTGACAGAAGGATCCACCAAACGTTCCCAACAGACCCTCACAACACGTTTGGGCCTGCCAGGTCTGACCGGCTTCCTCCCCCCTGCCAGCGGATCCAGCTCACCACCAGGTGGTGATTGGTTGACAGCTCAGCCCCTCTCTTCACCCGAGTGTCCGAGACACGCGGCCGGAGATCAGATGACACAACTACAAAGTCGATCATCGACCTCCTGCCTAGGGTATCCTGGTGCCACGTGCACTTATGGACACCCTTGTGCTCGAACATGGTGTTCGTTATGGACAAACTGTAACTAGCACAGAAGTCCAATAACAGAACACCACTCGGGTTCAGATCGGGGAGGCCGTTCTTCCCCATCACCCCCGTCCAGGTCTCACTGTCGTTACCCACGTGGGCGTTGAAGTCCCCCAGTAGAACAATGGAGTCCCCAGTCGGAGCACTATCTAGTACCCCTCCCAGGGACTCCAAGAAGGCCGGGTACTCTGCACCGATGTTGGGCCCGTAGGCCGAGACAACGGTGAGAGACCTGTCCCCAACCCGAAGGCGTAGGGACGCGACCCTCTCGTTCACCGGGGTAAACTCCAACACGTGGCGGCTGAGCTGGGGGGCTATGAGCAAACCCACCCCAGCCCGCCGTCTCTCCCCGCGGGCAACTCCAGAAAAATGGAGAGTCCAGCCTCTCTCCAGGAGTTGGGATCCGGAACCCAGGCTGTGCGTGGAGGTGAGCCCGACTATATCTAGCCGGTATCTCTCAACCTCCCGCACAAGCTCAGGCTCCTTCCCCCCCAGCGAAGTGACGTTCCATGTCCCGAACGCCAGAAGCTGCGCACGCGGACCAGGTCGTCGAGGCACCCGCCTTTGACTGCCACCTAGTCCTCTCTGCACCCGACCCCTACGGATCCCTCTGCGGGTGGTGAGTCCACAGGAGGGCGGGCCCACGTCATCCCTTCGGGCTGTGCCCGGCCGGGCCCCGTGGGCAAAGGCCCGACCACCAGGCGCTCGCATTCGAGCCCCAACCCAGGCCTGGCTCCAGGGTGGGGCCCCGGCTGCGCCATACCGGGCGACGTCACGGTCCTTGAATGTTGTACGTCCATATGAGTCTTCTGAACTGCTCTTAGTCTGACCCGTCACCTAAGACCTGTTTGCCATGGGAGACCCTACCAGGGGCATGAAGCCCCAGACAACATAGCTCCAAGGATCATTCGGGCACTCAAACAACCCCACCACGTTAAGGTAGCAGTTCACGGGGTTGTTATTGGTTATTTATGATCCTGATATTAATCAGTATGACAGTAATGTATAACATATCTTCAGTTCAGTCTTAATTGTGTGATAACACTACTATTCAATATCTCCATAACTCAGAAAGACTAGAGGTTAGAGAGTTTGGGTGGGCTCTTAAATGTCAAGGCTAAAGATAAACCAAATAGTTTAGAGCATAAGTTTGAGAGGACTCACCTGGCTTGTATGGCTCTGACACAGTGGACACTCCCTGGGTGATAAGTGCATACACTCCCTTTCTCTATGTCGCAGCCATAGTCCGTCTAAGGGATGACAGGTCAGTCTCTTTATTCAATTCAATTCATCTTTTTATTCATCTTTTTATTTTTTTATTTGCATCTGAGTTAATAATAATAATGCATATTATTTCTTAGGCGCCTTTCACAAAGTTCCACAAAGTTCTACATATATATAGAGTTAAGCACAGTAATCAAAGCCAAAGAAATACAGTCGTAGGAAAATAAGTAAATAATTAAATAAATAGCATGGATATGATGCTCAAAAGGAGTAGGCAGAAGCTTAAGCACCTAGAATGGATACATTCATTTACTAAGCATAATCAAGAAGATATGACACAGTTATTATTGTCCTATTCCAGTGACTATACAAACAGCAATAATAACATCACAATATTCTACTAATCCAAGGCAAGGAAAGAAAACTCTAACCTTTTCTTCAATAATTACAAATACCCATCCAGTCTCTTTATTTAGCATAATGTAGCAGTGCATTGACCTAAATCAACCTTTAGATCTCAGGATGTGCGTCAAAACTGCTGGATTTTCTGGGATTTCTGGCACATTCCTTAATAAGAAGACCATGGCTATTTCCCCTTGTAGTTGAGTAGAATTCGTTTAGAGTTACTCTTACTTGGGAAATATTTTTGGTAACTCTACCCACCTCTGGTTACTCACAACAAGTGACTGAGCCATGAACTTTGTCATGTTATGTCGCTCAGTCCAGAACGTTGAGGTTGAACGTTGAACATTCTGTTTAAAAGTAAAGTACTTTGTCATTTTTATCTGCAAAATGTGCTATATACTCTTAATTAAGCTCTTACTAACTTTATTAGAATTAGCATAATCTGCATTGCCTCTATAGGAATAATCAAAGGGGGAAAAATATAAATATATATTATGTTTTTGACGGATTCATTAATTACATCTTTTTGTGTAAAACATTGTAAATCATCTGTCAACATAACATTGTCCCACTTTACCTTCTCTTCACTATTCATTCATTTGATTAATGTGATTAATCTTGTTTGCCACTGTCCTGGCTATAAAAATTCTGTTCTTTTGTAGTAGTAGCCTGACCATTGGAAAAGAGTTAGGGTAGGAATGTGGCAGTAAAAGTATTTACTTATTACTGTTTCTGTCAGTAATACTTACATGATAGCGGCCGGTATCTGCCCTGGCCTGAGCTAAAGTGCATGGGCAGTCAATGATCTCCTGGAGAAAGTTTGGCAGCTGAGTTTCATACTTGTCCCAGGCGAGACACTTCTCCTTGGCCCAGGCTGCAGAGTCTTTCCTGAATTTCTCATCCAGGTGCCAAGCTAGAGCATGATCCTCTGTCCATGTAGCTTCAACATTCCTGGCATGCACATAGTTAATAGATTTGGTTAAAAAAAGCAGCACAGCATGGAATCTGAAGTTTGTGAGGACACTTATAAAAAGTGTAAAAATAACATATCAAGTATACATACCACATCCCATCTGGATAAACACTCGAGCTGATACGCAGCATCCCCAGCTCCCAGGCAGAAAAGCCATTCTGCGCAGGTTGAGGCACAAAGCTGAAGGAGCCGGTGTTGGAATGGTCTTTTGCCAGTGTGTAGAGATACTTCCATTCAGCCTCCCAATCGTTACTGTAAGCTGTCCCTGTTCACACAAACAGAAGCATACACATAAACGCAGCTGTAATAGTAAAACCAGAAGCGGATAGTAATGCAGCACTTACCCGTCTCTCTGTAACCCCAAAGCTCAATGTTAACCTTGTCAGCATTGACCATAGAGGTACTCCATGTCATCTCAAGACTACCCGTGACGCCAGGCGTGCCATAATATTGCCATTTTGTGGCATTGACCAGAACTGCCTTCAGTCGGGAGTCTAACTTTCCAGTGTGGACTGTGGGAATGCATATTCTTTGTTATTGTTGTAGATGCTTTTAGTAAAAGTTATCACAATAGTAATAATAATGTTTTAGCTGAAATTATCACAATATTAGGTGAAAGCACAATATATGCCTTTCAGTCATGTGACCTTTGTTGTTTTGTTTCGCTGCTACATCTGTGCCACATGTGCTGGTTTTATCACATAAACGTCTCTGGGGTCGTGTTTTTACTGTTATCTTCATGAGCAATGATTATGAGTACATAAAAAAGCCACTGTCGATCAGTTTTCTTTCATTTTCATCCTGAGTAGAGATACTGTTACATGTTGTAGTACTGCATAATTCTACTTCGGTATTCAAAATGGCGGCTGGAACTGTTCGTGATGTCATTGGAAAAGCATGTATATAATTCAAAACACTGAGGTCTTTCATCTGAGATTGACACCTTTTTTGCAAACAGCCTTTAGTTTAAATTTAGTTTAAATTAATGGAACGTACTCCGCTGAAATGGCTTTATACTTGCATTATCACTTCTACTCTATTCTACTTTATTACAGACTCAGGGTCTAAAACGACAGAGACACAATAAAACCAACAACAATAATAAAATAAAAAAAACATTTACAATGACTTTAAAAAGACTGATAGCGAATGGCACTACAGGTGACATCCACCAGTGAGCGAACTACTGCAGTCACATCTTATTCGATCAACAAATAAAACTGTTCATCAGCGTCCGCAGTGTGGCTTGGTCCATCAAATATCACATTTTTTCCCCTCATATTCTGCAGCCCTTTCCTGTTCAATATAAAACAATACCTGATAGCCATCTGCCAGCCCTGGTGAAGGTTGTACCATTGTTGGTGGAGATCGTGAAGGGAACCCAGCCGGATTCATACAGCAGTGGCGATATACAGTGTCCACGGTTGCTTCCATCCACATACCCCACAGTATTAGTGTCGCTGTTAAACCTGCAACAGCAGAAAAGCTTTAGTGGTGTTGTGTATGACGTCTTATGGTTTCCCTCACAGTCACTGAAGCTGTCACCACATACTGTATAGGTGCTTCAAAGTACATAGAAATTGGCCTTTAACCGAGCGCATTCAGCCTTACCCAAATCTAAAAGCTTCTGAAAACTGATTGTAACTTTTTTGATACATGGTTTTGTCATTTCGGAACCGTTTTGACATGTTTTTGTCACTTTTTCATCGCTCTTTTGTGTCGTTTTTATTTTGTTAATGTTGCTTTCCCGGCCCTCTTCTATCACTTTTTTGTCATGTTTTTGTTGCACTTTTGCCACTTTTTTTTGTTTTTTGTCACATTTTTGTTGCGCTTAAATGAGTTTTTGAATGTCAAAATATAAGGCGGAAATTCAATTTTTACTGATTTTCCCACTAAAAAACAGCTTATTTTAAAACTAAACAAGATAGCCAAAATCCCCTCTGAAAAGTCTTGGTAACTCATTTATCAATAAAATAAAACCATACATTTGAATGTAGCTCAATACGTTATTTAGATTTTGTCGCTGAAAGATGAGAGATTTTGGGCATTTTTAGTTTTCTAGCAGCACACCGACACGTGTTGTGAGGACAGCAGTGGTTCTACACCTTGAAGCCCCTCCTGTGCATGCTGTAGTCAGGCCACACACCCAAACCAGAAAACCGTGGCTACCACAAATATTTAAAGATAGAAATTGTAATAATATTGCCATTAAGTATTTGTTTCAAACGTATGTTCAGAAATTGGTGTTCTCTGCAGTATACTTCAGTCTCGAGTTCATGTCTCCGGGTCCCGTAACGATGGTAAATAAACTTCTCCTGCATAAGACATCCTGACTGCTGCCTATTCTTCATCAATCTTCTCGAGCACCATTGTTATTTCTCTAACACCAGGCAGTACACACTGCTTAACTGTTCTTCTTGATATTGTTATAAACATGGAGTTGGATCTGTAACTCATGAAATGCTTGATTATGATTATTACTTTAATGACCAACATTTCGATGTAATTTGGGTTGTTTGTAAATTAATTTTGAGTTTGGACATTTTGAGCACTTCCTGGATCCTATATTCCAAACAAGTGTCAAATATGAGCTGCGTACAACTTCAGACAATGGACACACAAAACAAAACTGATATTAGGAGAGTTCCTATGTCAACAAACAATTGTGTAAGGAAATATTAATTGCAGGCTTTGTGACATTGTAATTGTTAAATTGTTAAACTTTAATTCTGTTGAGATAATTGTTGCTGCCTTAAACACCTGAAGCTTTTAATCGACGACTGAACTGTTTGTTGAATTGATGAATTTTCGTTGTATTCGCAGAAGCTTCTTAGCTCTTGTGGTCAGAAAATGTAACAAGTAAAGCCAAACTAGACATGGCTCCAATAACACTCAGGCCCGTCCTTAAATAGAAGCAAAACATCTTCAAATCAACCAACTCAGGCCAGTCAACGTTTTAGAGCTTCACTAAATGAATACTTCCTGGGCGACTGAGAGCCTCTGCAAACATACTGCCATTGTTACATTTTTGCATTGTGTAATCATAAATGAATAATAAAGTCTTGAATGTTGATTTAAGCTTTCTTCTGTGTGTAATTGCTCTCCTAAAACAGGTGCTGTATCTATTAAGTTATTAAAGCTGCAACGCTTAATTTTAAGGGGCACATTCATAGTGAAATCATGATGAACTAACCATGAGATCATTTTTAGTTGTAAGTTTATACAAAGTTTGGTCCTTGTTAGGTTGGTTTCTTCGCAAACAAAAAATCATCATGATCATGATGAATTAATCATTATCATTAGTGAGTTCATTGTCTGAATTAACGGTGTGAATTCATGAGTATTTCATCATGAATCATCATGACCTCACATGAATTCAAAATGAATTAATTCATGAAGTCATGATGAATTCATGCATGAATTCATGTACCCTTATTATAAAGCGTTACCGTTTATGTGTATGTCCTTTTTGTTGTTGTAGAGGTACATGTGGGGCAAAGGCTATAGTCGGGGCTGATATTTTCCCTTTTATGTTGCCAGAGTAAATCGAGTGGAGAGCGTTGCCTCCTCCAAATTACATGCCGAGTCCCGCAAGCCTTTTTTTTCCCACAACACACCAGCCACATTAGCACTAAATTACACTTGATTGAGGGACAGATGCAGGATTTTGGTAGCGCCCAATTAGATCAGAGAGAGAGCCCCTCATGTTTACTAACCCTCACTGGTTTTAGCCATAGGATCTGGCAACCCAAAGGTCTGAGCCGTTCTGGTTTCTGATTGGATTGTCGGCTCAAGAACAGTTTGTAATGTGAACATCACGTTAACCTCAGCGCACACAGCTTTACCTGCAGATTATGTCGTCAGACTTGCTGAATGTCGTGTGAAGAACAACAAAGTCAGTGCCACCGAACATAGTCCCAGAGTAAGGTTGAATCTCCAGACAGTGATCTCTGTAGTCAGCGCAGCAGTCCTTCAGGCTCTCACATGTGGGCAGACAAGAGCACAGACCTGCACTTCCCCCGCAGTTCCCCTCACATGACTGGCCTGTCAAAAGATAAATATTCTCAGTGTGAACTAAGGCTACATTTACATGGAAGAATAAAGATTTTGTTGGTTTTGTTGGTGTCAAAATTGATTTGGGAAAAATAATTGTTGGCTTATCAACTTCTAAACTAATTGTTAGTTGCATCCCTAATGTAAGAGAGCATTATATTTTGTGAATTTGAAGTATACTCACCTAATGCACTGTAAAAACTTGACAGTAGGAGTAACAGCACCAATCTAGTGGTCGTGTATGTGTCCATTACGAAGCTCTTGACTGGCTCCTCTGTTCCTCTGCTTGTCTGTGCTGTTGTCAATCCAATACTCAAACCTTGGCCTTAGATGTCAGGCTTTTACAAACAGCTAGTAATCATTAACTGGCTTTTTACAGCAAGTGTGCAATAATCAGCCAGGAATAGCATGAGATATGTTATCGTCGGGGTGGAAGATAATTGTTGCCCTTAACGGTGGACGTAAATCAGGGTTCGTACATAAAAAGTTCAATCCTGCGTATGGGCCCAAATTGGGGTCAAACTGGGACCAAATCACCTCGAGGCCCACAGGTCTCTTGAATTTAGGTTGCGTTCACGTGACATCACAACATTCTAAAGAGCCTATAGCCTAAATATGTATATAATAAAATATAATCATAAAATTGAGGCGGAGCAGCTGAAAATTCCATTGCGGTAACTGTGGTAACTGGCACTTTGGTTAATATCTCAGTCATTATTGGGAGAATCCACATGAAACTAAAACTGTCTCAAAGTTCATTGTCTTCCCTGTCAGGATATGAACTATGTCCAATTATTTTCCCTGAAAGGCGTCCAAAAGTGGTGGCAAATTCGTTAACATGAGTGTGATGTTGGCCAATATAGGACTTTCAGACATAAAAATAATAGGGCAGGTTTGTGAATACAATCACTTTCAAATACTGATGAGGAAAAACATTTTGCTAATTTTTGTTTTGGAGATTTCTTACAAAACTGTATTCCTCCCCTACCAGAGTGGGCTCAAATGGCTCATATTTTTCACTTATTTTTCATTCAAAAGTGACATTAAAATAAACACACCAAAACTCCTAAGTCAAAGCAGTTTGCAGGAAAAGGAACAGACTGCATTTTGTCATGGGAGAAAGTTGAGCAGAATTAAGTTCAAGTTACTGTATCATTGATGCGGCCCTCTTCAGGTTACCCATGTGGCCCTGTGTAAAAATATAATTGCCGCAGGTACACGGTGTTCAACATCTGAAGGCTCAAAGCACCACGATGTTGACAGAAATGCCTGCCACAATAATCACAATCAAAAGAGACAACACTGTGTAAAGCACGGAGCAGCAGGTCCAAACACAGACCCAAGGAAATTTGATTTTAGATTTCCAGGACGTTTTCAGGTTTTCCAGAACTGTACGAACTCCGATAAGAGAAGACGAAGAAACAACACATGTAGCATACACTACTCGTGCTCCCAAATGTTGTATACCTTAGTGAAAGGAAAACATAAGCTGTAATAATGAAAACTTTATTGTGTTAATGTATGACAAAGTAGTGACATTTGACAGTTTTTCTCTCTTTTGAAAACTATATACAGTATCAATAAAATACAACGTAAATATTGTATATAAACATATACATTAAACGTTAATAAACAATATAAAGTCTTAATTATAGGTAATAATATCATGTTTAAGACTATTCTATCTGAATTTTGATCAACACTGAGGTATTCGATGTGCTCAGTTTTTATGCCTATCACATATTTGTAATACTATTTGGTTGCCATTGAGTAAATGATTACGTATTTATCTAATATCTTTTGTTCATTATTTCTGAGTGTGTGATGTCATAACATCCATCCATCCATCTTCTTCCACTTGTCTGTTGTCGGGTCGTGGCTGTTGGAGCTGCCCAAATCACATTGCACCAGCCCCTATGGTTCCTCCTGCAGGTGGTGGGAAGGACGGCCTCACGGTTCTAACCGGGCCTGTTGGTCTCTCACAAGGGGCTTCTGAACCGCTCTTTGTCTGACCCGTCACCTAGGACCTGTTTGCCATGGGAGACCCTACCAGGGGCACGAAGCCTCCGACAACAGAGCTCCCAGGATCATTCGGGTTCTCAAACCCCTCCACCACGTTAAGGTGGCGGTGCTATGTCATAACATAGCAAGAGAAAATTGAGTGGCTGTGTCTGAAATGTTATTCTTATGTTATTGTTTGATTTGTCCATTCATTTGAGGTTTAATTTCCCTCTATTGGCTACACACTCAGAGCAAGACCATAAAGAGAGAAGAGTGGGTGCAAAAAAACAAAAAACAGGCTTTATATTCTGGATTTGGTCCTTGACTCCTGAAACGAAAGTATGGATTGAATTTTGGTTTCGTTGATATGATATTATAACTGAATGACATGTGCTCCACTTACAACCATTAAATGTCCATTCTTTGCTCTGTAGACCATGGGCTCCTGCCCACTCTTGAAGTCCACAAACCCCTCCCTGCCAGGATGGATGTCAAACCGTACACTGAACAAAACATTAGTTATACAAAAATGTTATTCAAAAGGTTTTCTGTTTTTTGTTTTGTTTTTTCTTCCTATAGGTTGCGTTCACGTGACATCACAACATTGTAAAACTGTAGGATATTCCATGCTGGTAACTATGGTAACCGTGACAAAGCTGATGTTTTTAACTTGGTTTATGGTGAACATCTCTGTAATCCCTGGGCATATTCATCTGAAACAAAAACTCATTAAAGTTGGATTATGTTCTCACATACTGTACTAGGTGTCCAAAATTGGTGTAAAAACATTGGTAATTTTAGTATTTACAGATTTTTTTTTTTTGATTGATTGATTATAGTGTGTCTAAAGAATCCTTTTCTTTCCTCGTTATTTATATATATATATATATATATATATATATATATATAAACTCTTCCTCACCCTCCGCGGGCGGTCTCTTTTTCCTCCAAGCTCGGGTCCTCTACCAGAGGCCTGGGAGCTTGATGGTTCTGCGCAGTATCTTTGCTGTTCCTAGAACTGCACTTTTCTGGACCGAGATGTCTGATGTATTTCCTGGGATCTGCTGGAGCCACTCCTCCAGTTTGGGGGTCACTGCCCCGAGTGCCCCAACGACCACGGGCGCCACTGATGCCTTCACTCTCCAGGCCTTCTCTAGCTCTTCTCTGAGCCCCTGGTATTTCTCTAGTTTCTCGTGTTCCTTTTTCCTGATGTTGAAGTCGCTTGGTATTGCTATGTCAACCACCACGGCTTTCCTCTGCACTTTGTCCACCACTACAATGTCCGGTTGGTTCGCCATTACCATTCTGTCCGTCTGTATATGGAAGTCCCACAGGATCTTGGCTCGGTCATTCTCTACCACCTTTGGAGGTGTTTCCCACTTTGACCTTGGGGTTTCCAGCTCATACTCTGCACAGATGTTCCTGTACACTATGCCAGCCACTTGGTTATGGCGCTCCATGTAAGCTTTCCCTGCCAGCATCTTACACCCTGCAGTTATGTGCTGGATTGTCTCATTGGCCTCTTTGCACAGTCTACACCTGGGGTCTATATATATATATATATATATATATATATATATATATACAGTATACATATACATATATATATATATATAATTTATTTATTGTGACATGCTGGAAGACCCTTGAATAAATATATATTTAAAAAAAAGATTGGATTGGAGGCCTAATTCCTCACAAATAATGATTAAGTTGACCATTTGTTTAATTTCTGTTTGGAGATTTCTTTCTCCCATAGAGTTGCATTGGCACCTGCCATCCACCTGACATTATGACATCATTATTATTATGACATTCAGAGAACGTGAATGCAACCTAGTTGGCCATTACGGTTTACCTGCCCTGGACCACCTTGATGCAGTCCTGCTTGTTGGCAATGACACACAACTTGGTCAGTGCCTCAAACAGGTAGTCGCACTGCAGGACAAGGTCCCCCTGAAAGTTGGTGCACAGATTTATTGTCAAAAATAATAGGTTTAGTGTTGACTGTATGTTCACTGGCCTAATACTATAACATCATGCAACACCTGCTATTATGTAAGTTAGTTTAAAGGGACTTGATGCAAGTTGGTCATTTTCACTCACTACTGCCACCTCAGGTCTTACGCGTAACTGCAGTATCTATATTAAGCTCGTGCATGACGGCAATTCAGACCCGAATTAACACCTTTTTGAGTGACAGTGCAGGATTTTAGAGGCAGTTGTGGTGAACAGGTCTGGGATCATTCTACACATTAGGACATGGCTGGAACATGTAGGGGGAGGAACATACTTCATTTTAACATTTTTAAACTCCGTATAGTCCCTTTAAAGCACCATTACATATTACACAAAAAATGTTACGGCTCCAAAACTCATGTTTGACAGTATAAAAAGTATGAAACAACGCTGTGGAAACACACCTTTTGCTTGTTGTCATTTTGCTTCTTGTCTGCATATATTACATGTAATATCAAGAAGTTGTCACTTAGATTGCTAACAGAGACACCTACAGGAATAAAATCAATGAATAAATATACTCAGTATTTTGACCCAAGTGTTTTGTCCTTACCTTTGAGAAAGTTGAATTCTATTCGCTGCTTGATCTTGACCTCCTCCACGAGGTATGCTGCCTCCCGTGTGAAGATGAGCTGCCTGAGACGAGGCCTGAACCCATTTCTGTCATACTTCACCACTGGCACACTGTACTGTCAGGGAGGGACAATAGATCGATGAAGTTCAGGTCTAAATCGGGAAAGGGGTGTTTGTCACAGGAAGTTACCTGGATACGTTCGGGCCGAATCATTTGAAGCACTTTGAGACTAATGTCCTCTTCAGCTGTAAGACCAGTGCATACGGTAAGATGAAAGCTGCGTATTTCTGTCCTCATAAGATGCAAGAAATGTGTTACCAATTCGTGTATCCAAAAATGGCATGCAAACACTGAAGGGGTAGTTTTCTTTTTTTCCTTTGAATATTGAACTGGCCTGAACCTTCAGCACCATCTGTGGAAGACGAACTATCATTTGGACGAATCATTTGGCTTTAACTCTGAATTTTACATATTGCATTAATTGCTAACCTAACTGAATTTGACATTGAAACGTGTGTCATACAAAAATAAACTTTATTGTATTGGATACCTGAGTTTTGTGCTGTGGAGTGATCCCTCGCAGGTACTTCCGCACCATGTGTTGAGTGTAGAGTTTTTTCAGTAGTTGTGATGCCTTTAAAAAAAAACACACACAAGAGCTTGATGCTGACACTGTGCAAATTAACACTTTAATAATATGCCCCTCACCTGCTGCATTATGGGAGGAGGGGTTAGCCACAAATCTTTTTCCAGCACTGTTTTAGGGAGATTTTCCTTGAGTCGCGTGAGGTAGTTATGCCGCACATAGGCCAGATACTCACTGTTGTCAACGGAGGCTGGCTCATGTCGGGTCATGAAGCCCTTGATAAATCTACCACAAACCAGACATTTGACACTTTGTCTTGAATCTGACTTCACTCAGCTTTTCTCCTGTACATCATGGTTGCTTACTTCTTGATGACTTTAACAGCCCACTGTCTTTTCTCCTTCTCCTTTCTTGCCATTAAACCTCTCCAGCAGTTCTCGATTTTAGTAGCTAAATGAGTAAAAGAAAAACAAAAATGGACCAAACATTTAGAAATGGTGCAGGTTTTTTTTACACCAGCTTGGCGGCCACTTTAAAGCGCATGTGACACATTAGACACAATTTTTGCTAAAACACAGTTAACACGGTTATATTTAAGATTTTGCTAAAGATTGTACCCAGTTTTCTTTAGTTTGACCATTTTTGTGACGTTTATGTTTTCACTTCCTT
Organism: Neogobius melanostomus; assembly: GCA_007210695.1. Classification (NCBI taxonomy): domain Eukaryota; kingdom Metazoa; phylum Chordata; class Actinopteri; order Gobiiformes; family Gobiidae; genus Neogobius; species Neogobius melanostomus. The sequence continues at coordinate 726,623 of VHKM01000221.1, read as the reverse complement.
ATTGGACACCGACAAGAAGTGACATCGAAGAAGGTAAACAATTTTAAACTGTTGCCGTGCAACCATGTTAAGTCAATGGGAGATGAATGAGTCAAACTGCTATGGAATGTTACCTTCTTTTATGTCACTTCCTGTCAGCAGCTTAAAAATTCAAATAAAAATAACTTTTCTGCCCAACATTTCTTCATTAAAATTGCTGCTTCACTGAATAAAATGATAACTATGCAACTGATGTAATCCATCTAAATAAGTCATATTTTCAAGAGCATTAAAATCTGTCATATGCACTTTAAAGGCCTTATACCTGAATACTGTTTCCTTTTTGTTTCTTCAGTGTGTTGTAAAAGCAACTGTGTATTAAATTCTAAAGGATATATACGTATACTGATATATATACCATTATACCATGACAGCATTGCTCCTTGAAAGTGGTCAACTCGTAAAGTTAGGAGTGAGTTTTGATTCACAACTATTCAAATTCACGTACTACATCTTTCATTGTTTGTAGATAACCATGAACAAAAACTAGCATGAAAGCCTAGGTGCTTAAACAATAATGCCATAATAATAATAATGCATAATGCATTCATAAAAATTATAGAATAGCAAAACACTGATTTAATATTTCTCTATAAATTTACAAATATGTAATTTCAAAATTGTAAGTACAAGGGCCATTACATCAAAATGCTTTTTTAATAATAATAATAATAATAATCTCTTGGATTTGTATAGCGCTTTTCAAGATACCCAGAGCACTTCACAGCTCATTATTCATTCACTCCATACTTGGTGGTGGTAAGCTACTGTTGTAGCCACAGCTGCCCTGGGGTAGACTGACGGAAGCGAGGCAGCCAGTCTGCGCCATCGGCCCCTCCGACCACCACCTACCACTCACTCACTCATTACATTCGCTAGGCTTCCTGGTGTTACCAAACGGTCTCCCATCCAAGTACTAACCAGGCCCTTCCCTGCTTAGCTTCCAAGATCTGATGGGATTGGGCATAGCAAAGGCGGTATGACCACATACACGCCAATTTTTCCCAAATTGTGGCGACATTGTCCCTACGGACAAAATTGCAGGTCTTGATTAGTGTTTTATTATTGTATTTTAAGTCATTATATGTAATAAATAAATACATTTAAACTTGCCTCTTCTATTTTTGGACAGCTCTATCTATGACCTGCTTAATCAGTGTTAAAGCTGTTTCTCATTAACATTTATCAGTTATTGTCACACACTGACCTTACACTATGCACATATCCATTTGCCTTTGACGGTTTGACTCATACTCATACTTGTGATTACCGTTTTGACACCACAAACAGTACACACACTGAAACAGGGAGCACTTAAACTGTTAGTTGTGGTCCAAACTTATTTCTAACTTTCCAAACACCCCAAACCTTCCCCTGTTGAAAAAAAAGCAGCAAACCCAGGCACTCTAAAACAAATATGCACAGCACGAGGAAGTACTTGTTCCTACCCTGTTGAGTTCATAAGTACATTTCACAACTTTTAGGTAGCAATGGAGTCACGGTCATGTAAACAACAGCACCGTATTCGGTCCTCAGCCTCTCCTTTCATTTCTTTACAACCCTGGGATTATTGCATCACATTGAACTAAATCTTGAGTTTAAAACAATTTGAAAATGTCATTACAATTCTCAGAAAAAAAAAGTCTTATTACTCCAGCCCTCATTAATACGGCAAAATGAACGAACCCAATCCCTGATAATAGAAAAAAACAATAAGACACAACTTTGTGGATTTTCTGTTTAGCTCTTTTTCTCAAAAACCATAAATGGATCATGGAGTCATCTAGGTCTGAAATTAACACCATTAATATAATTTACAATGTACAAAAAGCAAACTATTAAGGTAATTAATAGTTACCGGCTTCTCGCTGCTTGATGTATTTTCCTTTCACTCGGTGTCCTTTATACTTGGCTTGTATTCTCGTAGCTGGAGAGAAGACACACATTTATTTCACTGGTCGTAGCCCTTTGTGTCAATATTCACAGCAGTGTCTCACCGAGCTTGTGTTTGCAGACTTGAAAGGCATCTTCTGTTGCAAACAGTGTTCTTGGATGGCGGATGAAGATTTTTGTTCTTAAACAGAAAATGTAAAAGTATATATTTACAAGGTTAAAATAAGGTAGAACTGTGTTGCTGATGTTTACCTGCCCATCTTGTATTCGTCAGGTGTGTAGCCCAAGTGCTTGATGAGGCACAACACTCCCTCTGCAGCTGTGCCTTTCCAGTGCGGCCACGTCTCTGGACACAGAGCCTTATATCTAGTACAAACAAAAGTGTTACTATTATTCCACACAGCAGGAAATAAAAACATTTATATCTAGGGCCGCCATGGATGCAACTTCTTTATATTTCAGCACAAAATACTTAAATCAAGTCCCATATTATACCTCTGAAGGAAAAACTCATATTTGCGGCGATAGGCAAATCCAGCACGCCTCACCCGGAGGTGCTCCATCAGACCCAAGTACTTGACCTGATGTCTGACCAGCACATCATCAAAGCGCCCTGCAGAGGGCAGTATAGGTCATTTATAGTAATCACAGGAGTCACTGCGGGGTGTAGCTAAACACTTGTTTATTTACCTGGTTGTTTTGATTCATTTGGTTTGATGCAGCGAACATACCAAGGCTCTTTAGACATCAGGATCTCAGTCAAACCCACCAGACTGACTTTGAACTGTGTCACAACCTAAAAGAGTTATAGAGTCATTATGTTTAATGTAACGCATTTGAGGATACTTTTGTAACAGAACAATGACATAAATAAATACACCAGAAAGATAGTCACTCACAGTTTCTGGCCTCCTCTTACTGTCTGGTTCAGTGGCAGGAAAACAGTGCTGGATAATAGCATTTGTGGACTGGCGCATGACCTTGATTAGAAAAAAATAGTGTTAATCAATCCTAAATGAACAACTTTCAAAAGAAAAATTACCTCTTTGCCATTGCGATACAAGAGATCATTGTTTTTGTCTAAGAATCCTCCAAAACAAAATAATAATAATGTTAATACAGTTATGTACATCAATGTTAATGGCATTTTTCACTCCTTACCGACAACACAGTATGTAACTTCCCCAGCATAGTGCAAGAGGCGAAAATCTCCCCTTTCAAGAGTTTTTCTGGTCTTCTGATTAGCAAGTTTATGTCTGTAACAGTCAGAAACTATTAGCTAAAATGATCTGGTCATTTGTTTCTTTGTAGTCTGACTCACGTGACAAAATGTGGGTGATTTCCAATTTCTTCCTCCATTTTTTCCAAGAAGGTGAGATCAGTAGCTTCACCTGGACGTAAACACTCTTCATCCTAGGATATGGCAGTCTCTGAGTTACGATTTCTCTAAGAAATATCTATCTGCGCTTGATAAATTGGAAAAGTCTTTTGGTAGGTTTTACCAACAACGAGACGATCCCTTTGTGTTTTGCCTCGACAAGATCACATATGATTTTGTTGTTAAAGAATGGCACCGGTTCCCACTGCACAGAAGCAAAACATTATTACAAGATGAAGGGGAAATAGATAATAAACTGATTACTCCATATATAGGTACATAGGCTACAGAAGTATCACCAAGAGTAACACCAGAAATCAGGTCTTTAAAAGGTGCTATACCATTATAACTTACTGAAGATCTAAACTGGGACTAAAGCATTCTCGAGAAGTTTTTAGATTTGGAGAAACTGGAACTGGAGAAAATGTGCTCGGTTCAGGTTGAGGTTAAGAAGTTAAGTGGATCTAAACTAGGACTGTCACTAAAAAGAATAAAATTGAATAAAACGGTCTCCAGATGAAACAAAATCTATACTGCAGAGGCCAAGTATCACCTGTAAGAGCCCACATACAGTACCTGAGAAATGAGTCTCTTTTTGGTCTCGCACGTTGGGGTTTCATGTTTGTGTGGTTTTATGTGTAAATAAATACACACACAAAATATGTTCTTACATGTGTGTCTCTACGGTCTAAGAAATGTTAAAGCCATATGAACCGTCTCGGGCCCTTAGCACTGCAGGGAAGGGTTTACTGCCGGCTCCCAGGGTATGGCAGTATGGCCTCCTGTCTTGATAAATTACCCTTTAGTGTGTTTTTTGGACTCTTTGCTTTTAATGTAATTAATTCATTATTATATTGATGTTTGATGGATTTATTATATCTGCCTTGTTGTAATTTTATGTAACTGTGAAGCACTTTGAATTGCCCTGTGTATGAATTGTGCATGAATAAACCTTACCTATTGAACATGAAGGAGACCCCAGGAAGTAGTTCCTGAACGGGATACTCTTAATTAAACTACTTAACAACTAAACTAAACAAACAGGTTGGCATCACACGTCCCACGTAGAAAAGTGTTTCTCATCTGTGGGATCATTTCCAGTGGGTTTTTGAGCCTTCGCCAAAAATTATTGTTGATAAATAGTTTTTCATGTTTTTTTTAAGGTCAGTTGAATCAACAATTACTGAGCTCAACTCTGTGAGGAAATACTGTATTTTTGTCATAGATTTTAACTGGGTCTATCTGGAAAAAGTTGAAATTCGTATTTTTATGTGAGGCCATTTTAGGTTGAAAGCGGGCCCCGAAGCTGCTCCACTTGAGAACCACAGACTTAGAAAATAAGGAATGTAGATGCCATTACTTCAATCCCTTCAGTCTCATACTCTTCTTGTTCTGATTTGAGGGTCAGCTGGATGAAGAGCTGCTGCAACTTTTCATTGCAGTAGTTGATGCAAAACTGTTCAAAGCTGAAAAGAAAATTCAGAAATGTCAGTGTGCTTAATCTAAGGCCTGGGTGATCCTGAAATATTTAGGAGGGGGAAGAAACACACTCAAGGTAAAACCAGAACTAAACCAGGTCAAAACGTGGACTGAAACAGGTCTAAATTAGGACTAAAGTAACTCTCAACCAAGACAAAACAAAAAATGGAGGGAAACAAATAGAATTGTCTCAACATTAAACAAAGGATTCACACATAAAAAGCACTGACTATGCTGATAAATGAGATTAAATTCACTTAATTCTTCACTTTTTGTGTTGTCTCTTTGATACAGTAACTTTATAGACATACCTGTTGACACTGAATACTTCAAATCCATAGATGTCCAATAAGCCAATGACTGTTTTTCTAGAGGAGTCCTGTTTGGATATAAATGTGACATTAATGTGATGGGATTCTTAGCAACTAAAAACAGTCGAGTAAAGGAAAGGTTTCTATTAACATACTTTGTTTGCTAAGGATTCATTGACCTTGTTGACCAGCCAGTTAAACGTCCGGCCATAGATGGCTTTGGCAAGTGCATCTCTGGCATACACGGCATGTTCCACGGAGAAGGGACTGTGCACCTTAAACAGAAATGGAGACTGAGTAGGCCACTAACACAGCAATTGAAATGTAAAGGTGTCAAACGAGTAATATAAATAACCTCCTCCATTTTGGCTTCAATCTTCTTGTGGGTTAAGCCGTGTTGTAGCACAGGGGCAGGAACACCAAGTAACTGCATTGCAACAGAGTGTCCGGGTTATTTCTTATTGAAGGTAAGCATATACATGCTTTTCAGTCATGTGACTTTTGTTGTTATGGCGGCCATTATGAATACCGAAGTAGAATTATCCAGTACTACAACATGTAACAATATCTGTACTCAGGATATAAAAGAAAGACAACTGATTGACAGTGGCATTTTTATGTCCTTGTAATCATTGCTCATGAAGATAACAGTTAAAACACGGCCCCAGAGACGCACGTTTATGTGAAGAAACCAGTGAGTCAGTGTTTAAGCTGCTCAAGACGTTAGCATGTTACCGGTTAGCATTTAGCTTCAACAGCTCAGCTCTGACCTCTCCAAGGGAAAGCCCTGAACCACAAACATCTAGCCTTGGATACAACATGTGACAGAGGTCAGAGCTGAGCTGTTACTGTAGTATTTCCTCAGTGTTCATAGATGTGAGACACACATGTGTTTATCGTGTTGAAGCCATTGACAGTTGGTTGACAGTCGCTAACCGGTAGCATGCTAACATCTTAAGCAGCTTAAACACAGACTCAGACTGAGACTCTGTTGACATGACAAACTGTAAAAATCCCAGAGAAAGGTTTTCTGTTTCCTCTTTGATGTGTTAATTTAGTCTTCAGAGTGAAGCAGATCTTTAGTAAATCCTGCTGTAGCTCGACAGACAGAGCTGCTACGTCTGTGCCACATGTGCTGGTTTTATCACATAAACGTGCGTCTCTGGGGTCGTGTTTTAACTGTTATCTTCATGAGCAAGGATTACGAGGACATGAAATACCACTGTCAATGAGTTGTCTTTCGTTTTCATCCTGAGTTGAGATATTGTTACATGTTGTAGTACTGCATAATTCTACTTTGGTGCTCAAAATGGTCTCCGGAACTATGCGTGATGTCATTGGAAACACATGTATACAGACGTCACATGCACGTTAACGTCATCACTCATTAGTCCAGACCTTTGACACCCAGTGGATCTCCTGACTGTTGTTGAGCAAGGCATATCCTTGAGCACTGGCTTCAAAGTTGATGTTCCCCAGATGAAGAACACTGGCAATGATTGCAAACAGGTTCTGTATTGCACAAGATAAAAGCAGAGTGGGTTTACAGGCCACGCATCGCAACAGTGTGCGGGTCTGGTGACGTAGCAACATTTAACCTAAAGATGTTCCGCAGTGAGACTTTTAATGTGATTGAGCTCACGTCCTCACCTCAATATCAGCCTCACTGAACTCTATTACAGAGAGAGCATTTCGCACGGTTTTCCACTCGCTTTTATCGTTGATGGAGCTGACTTTGGGACAGTTCCCCTGTTGGACACAGAGGCATGATTAGTTCCTTGTTATATCCATCCAGTAAAGTACAAATGTGTTTTCTAATCCCGACCTGCATCAGATAAGTGTAACGCTGGCAGTTCCTCTCTAGGCCAAGCCACCGGAGTAGCTCCTCCTCCCCTCCCTCCACCAGCTGGTAGAAAATGTGGAAGTTTCTCTCGCCGTGGTTCTGGTGAACGACACGCGACTTTTCCAGGAGGTAACTGAGAATGTGACCTCCTACAGCACCGCCCTGAAGCAGTCATACAGGCAACGGACATGAGAAAAGTCAACCTACTGCGGAGAATGGTATCTGCGTGTTTGTTTTATAGGAACACTAAGTAAAATATATGAATGTTAAAGGTTGAGGTCTCCCCTCCAGTATGTCCAAAGTCAGTGTTTCCCAGTCAGGGGTATGGCGGTACTTGAGCACTTCGCAGGAGGTATAATTTCAGATTTACAAAAAGGTGAAATTGAGTACTGGTAGTTTTCTACATTTTAGTTATATAAATCATGGTGACGCGTAAACAAGCAGCAACTTCCCTCGCGTTTTTTGACTTTTTCTCTCCTGTGTTGTTTTACTGGATGCTTTTGCTTTGCCGTGTTTTTGTGAGGTTCAGTGGATTTTTTTACTGCAGAGAGTTCGTACTCGCTATGAAGTAATAGTGTTTTTAAAAGTAAACAAACAGCTAGCAAAAGAGCTAGCTCCCCCCCCCCCCCCCCAAGGAAAGGACAAATGAGGGAATTATATCCGTCTGCTACGTTCTTCCCAGAAGATGGTGAAAGACTGGAGTGGAGTGGAGGAAGCTGTGCAGGAGGAAGAGGAAGAAGGAGCTGACCAGTGCAGGACACCACGCTCTGAAACAGAGACAAACCCAGGAGGCGCTGTTTCAGAGCACTAAAGGCAGCCAGCCAGGTTTCCTCCGGGTGCTACGGTTTCCCCTATACCTCCAAAAACATGCTGGTCATGTTGGCTCACAATGGCGGCGCGGCTCAGTCGCAGCGGCTCAGGACTAACGCAACACCTGAACGTAATTTCATTGTGCAATTGTACAATGACAAATAAAGCTCTTAGCCTACTTACTTGCTAACTTGCGTATTTGAATTATGCTTTTTCAGTAAAAGGTTTGAATTTTAGACTATTTGAGCTGGTATTAGCTTTATTTTGAACACATCACAATCAGAGTTTAGTAGCTCACTTTGTAACTTTGTGTCTGGGGTGAGCAGGGGGTGAGGGAGTCCCGACTGCTGCCCCCCGTGACAAGTGGAGGAACATAGATGAAAGGGTGAAAGGTTGAGAGAAAAAATGATCATGTATATTTTTTGCATATTGACTGATCTTAATCGCAAATGACACTTCATCCACCTGAATTATGTGTGAATGTAAAGAGTGAGTAGCTGGTGGTGGCACAAAGGGCCATTGAGTGGGCAAGTGATCAAATGCCCAGTCCTTACGTACACATTGTTTGCAAAGGCCTAATTCTACAGTATTTATATGGCCTGGCTGATTGAGACTTTGAATAAAAGTGCAGCAAATTCCACCGGTGTCATTCAGCGTACCTGGTAATTAAACTGTATATCCATGTACTTTCCAAAGCGGCTTGAGTTGTCATTCTTCAAAGTTTTGGCATTTCCAAAAGCCTGTAAGGGGCAAAATACGTTGAGAGCTGTCACACATGTTAAGGATGAATTTACACACTGACCTCCAGCACTGGATTTGAGAGAAGCAGTCTGTCTCGAATGTTGTTCAAGAGTTTAGTACTGGGACAGCTGACAGCGTAAAACTGCAGGATTTTCTTGGAGGCCTCTGTTTTTCCCGCTCCGCTCTCTCCTGAGATGAGGATGAAGTGGTTGTTGAACTCTGATAGCATGGTACGAAAAGCGTTGTCTGCAAGAGCATAACTGAAAGTGCAGGCAATTTTAAACATTTTACACGGATGCTATTGAAAGGTCATTGTGTTTTGCTACTCAAAAGAGGGAGGGCACGAGGGAATCATTTCAACACGATGCAGTTTCTACATTTTTGGCTCTTTCCAAGTTGTATTACTAATGTCATTAATAACTTAACTTTCTTACATGTGAGGAGGAAGCTCAAAGAAGTTGACACCCATGTAGATATCCATTTGCTTCTTGCTGAATATGTCTAATTCTTTGTAGGGGTTCACAGACACCAGGAGCGTGCCAATGTAGGTCTGGAAATAACAATGCATTTCAATTCAAAGCACACCAGTGAAATATTTCAGTCTGTCTTAATGCCATTCAGTTTCAAGATGCTTAAGATCCAGAGAGGAGCAGGCAAGGCTTTAAAGGAACAGGCCTCTGTTTTTTCATACTGAGATATGTTCTTACCTGAGCTTAGACGAGTTGACGCGTACCTGTCTGGTCTTTACGCATGAGCTCAGTCACGCAAAAAGACCAAAGGTGTTGTTAGAATTTAGCCTCTCCTACTCTCCTCTGTGGGGTCAAACACACACACAGGGGCACTTCGACGTCCGCGTAGTAATGTCGAAGAGCCCCTATGGTGTTATTACGCATCACAATATAGTTCCCCTTTTTATCCGCTTAGAAAATCAACATGTTTAATTTTGTGTAACTATACTTCATGTAACTACTCACGTAACCGTATTTAAATAGGGGAAACGTGAAAGAGCGTGGTCGCTTCTTACTTCACCCCCGTTTGGCCCCATAGAGGAGAGGAGAGGCTAAATGCTAACAACATCTTTGATCTTTTTGCATGACTGAGTGCACGCATCAATTCATCTAAGCTCAGGTAAGAATATATCTCAGTATGGAAAAATGGTGGCCTGTTCCTTTAAGACTGATACACACACACACACACACACACACACACACACACACACACACACACACACACACACACACACCTTAAAGAAACGAAGAAGATAGAACTAGTGTTGTGGGAGTCTGAGGTGGGTAATAATCCCTTATACTACCTCAAGTAAATGTACAAGAGAAACTTTTTGAAGTAACTTATTTCAGTAGTTTTACCACTTAGTACTTTCTAACTTTAATTGTCTTAAATCTTATCTCAAGGGTGTTTTCTAATTTCAGCGAGTATTCTTTCGATATATTAGTATTTTTACATTATGGTTTATGTTTTGTATGTTGGACTACATCAAGGCTGAAACATTTAGACTTATTAGTTACCCAGTACTCAAGTAGTATTTTCACTACTGTAAGTACGTTTGACTTTTACATGAGTAATTATTTGGGTCTGTACTGTTTACCTCTACTTTATTTTAAAGTAATGTTAGTCTTACTTGAGTAATTATTTAGGAAACTCTACCCAGTTTGGTTGGCGCTGGCCATTTTCCATAATCCTGCAACCTCTAAGAAAAAGCTTTGAGAGTTAAAATGACCAAACAGAGAATAAAAGAGTCATACATAAATGAGGTTTTCATGGAAGCGCTTCCTCAGGTTGTCTAGGAAGGCTGTCTCACTGGTATAGGAATCCAGCAGAACAAAGTCCTGGATCCCAACTCGATCCCGGGCCATGAGCGAGGCCTCCATGTTCCTCAGCATTCGGGTACAGCGCTGCTCCAGGCTCTGCAATCGAGTGAGAAGAAAAGTCTTCAGTGGTTGTTGTTGTTTCTTTTGACTATTATCTGTTATCTGAATGTGATTACTTTAGCACCTATACACACACACTTGGACAAAAAGTGCACATTGTTTCCAGTGGACCCTCACATCCTGGTGGTTAGGTGCCATATCTGCAGACTTCCAGATTAAGCTGGTGTCAGTGTCCTTGACAGCATCCTCTTAACAATGGCAAATCTAAATCCAGCCACTATTATCTCACCTGCTTCCTAAAAAGTTATTTATCCACAAGGCCACAAATAGGCAGTGCTACAGGATACATCACAACTTGGTCTCCGTCAACCAGCTCCAGAGCCGCTCCAAAGCCTTACAAACAGGCTCTCAAAACATGAGACAAAAACCTGTTTCAAGCCATTATTGTGGAGAAATATAAATCACATTACATTTGAAAATGTTATCGTCTTTTCTAATGTCAGTTTAGTGTATACATTTCTTCATAATTTGGCACCACCCTGACAGTGTTAGTGAAATCATATGAAGCAGGATAAACTTGCGCCTCCTCCAGAGGAGATTGCTATTTGAGCTTTAGGTGCTCCACATTGGACGGAAGCTTTTCTGTCAAAGCTGCAGGATGTGAAACTGTTTGCCATTAATTGTTCTGTGAAACAGTTTAAATTCAACTTGAAATGGTTGAAAGACGGTCGGATTTGTGATCACTAACACAAACCTGTATTTTTCAAACTGTAATATTATGTAAATAACTGATCAAGTTACTGTAAGTGTAAATGTATTTGGGCTTTTGTTGAGGTGATGTTTCTACCAGTGCTTCTTATTGATGCCTGTGGGGTGTTTTATCTGAATTTTACATCTTGTATGGACTTGAGTATGAATGCTCACTGTATAAATCTTTTGTCACTCTGCCTCTACCCAGGAACTACAGAAAACGATTTATGTGTTTGTTTATTTGTTCGGGACAGTGCAAACACTGAATGATGGAAATGACAACTGGGAAGTTGCAAGATCACGGATAATACGTATATTAATGTGCCTTTTGAACACAGAACTAGTGCCTTTTGGAAGTTGTTAACTGTGTTTGGCAGTGGTAACCATCTGTAACCATCTGTAACCATCTGTAACCATCTGTAACCATCTGTAACCATCTGTAACCATCTGTAACCTTCTGTAACCATCTGTAACCATCTGTAACCTTCTGTAACCATCTGTAACCATCTGTAACCATCTGTAACCATCTGTAACCTTCTGTAACCATCTGTAACCATCTGTAACCTTCTGTAACCATCTGTAACCTTCTGTAACCATCTGTAACCATCTGTAACCATCTGTAAAGAAAAAAAAAAAAAAAAGGATGTGTGTATGTATGCATATATGTGTATAAATAACTTAATGATCGCCTTTTTCACTTGCTTTGTATTAGTCATCGCGTACATGAAATGAGACAGTTGTTGTGGTTGTGTTTCCTTTCAGTTCCGTTAAATTCTGTTAATTTATATTTATACGAACATTTCTAGAGGTGCTTTGTGGGTGTGGTCCGTGTTGAAACGACCGCTCTGGTGGGTTGTAGGTTCTCTTTGCCGGTGCGGCAAATCACAAATCAAAGTATGATGTTGCTTAATGTAGGAGTGATAATGTAATTATAACAGGTAAAGTTGGGTCACGGAGGGGTACGTTGTGTGTGTGTGTGCTGTGTTCCTGCTCTTGTGTCTTGTGCCTTGTAACATGCTCCCTGTACTATTGTGATTTGATCAATTGTTTTTATTTCAATGATGTCGGGGGTGGGCGCTTATAAGCTTTTGCTTTGGCCCACTCCTTTTGAGCAGAATTTGAACTGCTCAAATAAACTAATAAACTAAACACGCTAGTGAACATGAACACGCCGCGCAGGACTGTAGCCACCCGGAGGACACCGACACAGACACGGGGAGAACTCCACACAGAAAGGCCCCGTCCAGGTGGGAACAGAACCCGGGACCTTCTGGTTTCTAGCGCTAACTGTGCCGTCTTGTAGCTACAGTATCTCTTGTTATCTGTTGTGCAACGTCATATCAAATAAATAAATAAAATGGTCACAAATAGCAAATCACAAGGATAACAATTATTGTTGATTATCATTTGTAGAGTATATTCCTTTATGCTCTACAATTTAACAAATGTAACTGTCCTAATTAATTTAAAATCACTCTTTTTAATTGCATTAATTTAAATATTACTTCAACCACATGTTCGTTGTCCACGTTCTTCAAACCAGGCATTTTCTACCACTTTATCTGGATCGCAGAAGAGATGTTCAGACTTGTCAATCCACACCTCCTCCAGCTCTTTGGGAGAGATCGCGAGTTTTCCCTGGCCAGCTTAGAGACAGACTGTTCCCCAAAGTCTATGTACCTTGCCTTGCCACCGAACTAACTTCCTTCCAAGGCAAGTGTCCTGCCTTGCTCCAAATAGAGCTGCTAATGGAACACAATTCAGAGGGAATGGAAGTGACGTCACATAATAGAAAAGGAAGAAGGGCTGAGGAGGGGACAATCTGAGGGGTTAGGGGTTCAAATAGCTACATTTCTTTACTGACTAAAATATGACTCACACTAAATCAGATAAAGATGATTTATTCTATGACTGAAATCTCCAGATGTCATTATTGGCTAAAACATCTAAATAAAAATCTAAACGGGGACGAATAACATTAATAATACAACATTGAAATCGCCTCAAATCAATTAAATTCAATGCCTAACAAACAAATCTAGTTCTTTGTTGGGCCATGGAGCATAAATGAATATAAATTTAAAGTTGACAAAAAAGGATAGATTCAGTTTTCTTTTGTTGAGTAAAAATCTTGTCAAAAGACTTGAACTAAAAGTAATTATAATGTTATCAAAATGACCACTGGCTGACAGGCCCATTAAACAAGGCAAAGTATTTTTCATTTTCATTTTTTCTTTAGGAGCCGTTGTGCATTATGGGTGATTTTGGCTGGTTAGGACAGCACAGGAAACCAAAGACCAAAGAGAGGACACTAAGCCCTGGAGGAAATGAACATTGGAGCAGCACTTGTGATGATGTGGAGGCCTGACCACGCCCACTTCAGACCAAGGCGAGGCACCTGGCCTTTGGGAAACAGCCAAGTCCCTCCAGCGTGTCCTAAGTCTTTCCTGGGGTCTCGACCCCATGGTACATGCCAGGAACACCGTCCAGGAGTCATCCGAAACAAATGCCTGAGCCACCTTTATTCAAACCTTTGCTATTTCATTATGTATTATGAAAAGCCTAACCAGGGACGGTGGCTGCAAATTAGCCTATGGCTAGACACCTTATACATACTGTAGCATTGGCCACCTTTGGCAATGTTTTCTTGTGCTGTCCCTGTCAAATAAACAAATAAATAAAACTTACATTTCAATATTTTCATCATGGTGTAAAAGAGCTGTCTCTCAATTTGTTTCCTTGTATAAATAAAGGTTTATAATGTTTAATGTCATGTTCCAAAAATATTGAAAAAATATATGTCAAACTGACAGTGACAGTGATTCTTGTTAATACAATTATTTCAGGATTTTATTCTGCTCTTAATATTCAAGGACTTAAAATAAAACTGAATCTTTTTTTTAAACATTTGCAATCAAGATCCAAAAAAGTTAAAAATGCATTTGTATGGAATGTGCTGAGTCGTATCTACCACCGTATGTATGAAGCCTCAGGAGAAAGTCAACACCGATAGACCATTCAATACTCTCTCGTCTCTAGTTTAAAGATGATAACATGCCAGGGAGAGCACATGCACTGCACTTTAATTACGGCGCTATCAAAGAGCCTCTGTGGATATGCTTCAGCGCTTTGGCTCTCATCACAGTAACACACACTCACCACTTCACTGGCCCTCTGCTTACCAAGAAAATATCAAATGCCACTACGCCAGATAATGGGAAACACCCGATGAAAATAATTTAAAATACTCTATGTAATAAAATTACATCGAACGTCGAATTGAATTTTTTTCTGGACAAGACAAGCACTTTTGAAACACGTCCAGGAGCAACATTTACTGTGCATACTGAGGAAACTCAGTATGCACAGCTTAGTTTAGTTTAGTTTATTTATTTGTTTGAGCAGTTAACCTGCTCAAAGGGAGTGGGCTGAAGCCAAAGGCTTATAAGCGCCCACCCCACAGCTAAACTAATACAAGAATCATATGAAAATTCTGACACAAGAGATCTGAACTATTTGGTTTGCAGGATTCATACATTATAAGACTCCAGGGAGACTGTAATTTCTCTCTTTGCAAAATTGTACAGTAAATAAAAACAGTCTTTGAAATTTGCTAATTTCAGCTTTCCAAATTGCGATTTCTATTACACTGCCATTATATTTTTTACTGAAAGTTCACACTCAAGTAACAGACAACTGTGAAGTGAAAGTGGGGCAAAGTGCAACTGCTGTAACAAAGCAAAATGCAGAAGCAAATCATGTGAGATGCACAGGTGGATATGGACGCCATGGGAGTATTCATCAAAACGCCCTAAAAGCTGATGATACTTGTGACTTGTGACTTCATGTATTAATTAAGAATAATCCGTTATTGCATTCTGTATTTTATATTTGTACTTATTGTACATTGTTCAGATCAAATTCTTACACTGTGTTTATGAATAAACCTGCAGTGTGTGATGTGTGATCATTTGACTCTATATTTTGTCACAGCTACAACTGGTCAGAGGCAGATTATTGGTGATAATGTGCCAATGGCTGATCGACCACCTTCAGAAACAGCCTCAAACTAACACATTCAAACATCAGTCGCACCGAAACAATGTTGGAGAGGAATGTTGGTCACAGAGTGTGAATATATCTGAGGGGCAAAGCTTCTATGTGCTGAATTCTGTTTTTATAGTATAATTAGACTCAAATTCCATTTAATGTAATTTCTTTACACATTAAGTATGAAGATTACATTTTGTACACAACTTTAGGTTGATTAACTCTATATACTGTGAGATTTTTTTCAGAAAATCTGGTATAATTTTGAAGATATTACAATTTTACTGGATATCAGTCAGTTCCGTTACGGTGAACATCTTGTTTCTTCAATTAATGAAACTCACACGTTTTGTTTATTTTCAAACCTGTAAGGCCAACATTCCCTGAAAGTTGATAGTATCATATCAAACCACACATACTATGCCAATTTCATGAGAAAATCTTACTTTATATTGAAGATATTTCATTGTATGTCACAACAGTACATGATGGAAATGAGCCATTTTGGTTAACATTCACCGATTAAATTTCATGTAATTTATTTATGCATTAACCGATGAAGATGAAATGTTGCACACTGCATGAGGTTGATATAGTCTATATACAGTGTTAATTATTTCAGAAAATCTGGCATAATTATGAAGATAAAACAATCGAACTGAGTATGAGCCAGTTCAGTTACAGCGACCATCTTGTTTCCACTATGAAAAAACTGATATATTTTGTTTATTTTTAAACCCATACAGCAAAGATTTCCTGTGAGGTGACACAATGTCAAGCTACACATACAGTACAGTGCAAATTTCATGAGAAAAGCCTGTTAAATATTGTAGATATTTCATTTTATCTGACAGAAAATGCATGACTGACGGTGTGACTTTTTGGTAAACATTCTCTTCTTATTTCTCCAATAAAAATCAAACGAAGGCGATACGCGAGTGGCATATTCATGAAATACAGTATGTTCCCAACATCTTATATTAACATAAAAACAAGGTTGCCAACCCCTAACATTCCGGAACCACAAAAGTTACAATTTCAGATTTTCGTACTAGACTAAGCAAGGTGCATGCAAAATATTCATACCTGCTGGCTCCCAGATGCAAGTAGGGAAGTATCTTTCTCAAAACAAAACATCGCTGCCTTTATATTGAGGGAATAGGTGTGACAGGAAACAATGACAAACTGCAGCTTTGGCTTCCTTCACTCGGAAAGCATCAATTATGAAGATGGAGCAAAAAAAAAAAAGGAAGCAACTCCGTTTCAATAAATAACAATGAGTGATTGCCATACAGCGGGGACGCCCAAAGTGCGGCCCGGGGGCCAAGTGCTGTTGCCACACATCGCCAGAAATGGCCCTTTTGACCGTTTAAAACTGACATTTTATTGTGAGACAGAGCTGGCATTGAGGTTCCAAGCCTAAATAGTTTGAATCTGTCTTAAATGCCCCCAGTTTAATGTTGCACTGCACTTAGTGCCAATCTGTAGCCCTCCACGCTGTATACACTTCAATATGCGGAGTCACTGAGTCGGTTTAGTTTAAGTTTTTCAGTTTTGCAAAATGTTCTGAATGGCCTAAATGAATGTCACGCTACGTCGACTTGATTGTTATTTTGTCAGAGTCAATATTCTTTGAAATTAACCATGTTACTTGATTAGAGAATATTATAAATATAAAAGCCACATACCATAACAAAATACTATAAAAATATATGTCATTGTTCTTAAAATTGCAGCGTGAGGCCCATTGGAACATTTTCACTATGAGCACCCCGCTCTAGGACATCAGACATTATCTCGAATTCTGTATCTATTTATAGCAACAAAACAAAATGGACAGTCCATTCCACCTATTTCATAGAGATTTTTGCACTGATACAATATAGTCCTGGTACTAGTTTTGTCTTTGTGTCCAAGTAGCAAATTGAAGGAGGTGGGCAGATGTAGATTCTGCTACATTAGCTAACTCAGCTGACAACAGGCTAATGCAGATCATAATCATATGAACACAATAAATCCACATAACGTGAGCTCAACATGACTTTGATACAAATGTTCAACAGAACAGGTAAGACTATCTGGCCCGAGAGGGCGCTCTATTGTCCTTCTGTTTCCAGTATGGCACAGGATCCTGTTACCAGTCACAAAGTGGCAGTTATGCTTCTGAAAGAGATAGCACTCCTCGTGGGCCACTGACAGACACCTCACATCGTCCCCGGCAACACACATATGGGGGCACTGTGCCGAAACCTGACCGGACCCCCACAGACTGTGCAGTTAGATGTTGTTTCAACACCATCAACAGTAAGGTGAATTAGGTGTATATAACAGGTATTTACTGATTTAATGGTTTTCCATTTGGGGCACAGAGGCAGAATAGTGCCTCTCAAAACAGAAAGGCTGGCTACCACATCCGCTCTGAGGGAAGGTGACATGAACAATACTTCCTTTGTTTCAGAGACTGATCATCCGACTGATATTGAACGGCAGCCTAAACTTTATTAACTCTGGAGTAGTGGCACCCAATCCTTTGGTCTTGCCTACTCCTTGGGCCTTCCTTTTATACTTTACGTACCCATATCAACTAAAACCTTGTCACTATGGTTGAGGTGCTATTTTTATCACTATACAATGGTTTGTCCTCTGATCCATCCCTCTCTGCCATTAGGACAACAGGTACAGAGCAGTGGACAGTGAGCCATGATAATGGTTTAAAAGGTTTGCCAAATCATCAGTTAATGAGGCGGCACTGTGGCTGAATGTTTAGTGCTCTTGCCAAAAGGTCCCGGATTCATTCTCGGACCGTAGGATTCCTGCGGGTGCCCCTCCATCAACCAAAAACATGCACAATAGGTAAATCATCCAATTTAGAGATGGGTCCCCAGCTGCCCACTGCTCCTGGCACGTTTCCCCAGCGGCATCGAAGTATGGGTCAAATGCAGAGGACAATTTCCCTGCTGGGATCAATAAAGTGCAGCTCGAGCTAAATGAGTTTTGTTCTTGACAAAAAACTAAAATCTAAGACTAAGGTCTTACCCTGATGAAGACTCATTGAGTCGAAACGCGTTGGTCACGCCAATAAACCGTTTTATCTGCAAATTCAGAGTGCCTCAGCCTATCTCTTGCGAAAAAACTAAAATACTCTAAAACTAGTACAGTTTAAGCCTTGCTTTTTAAAACAATATAAGTACTAAAATACTTCATCGGTTTGATCTGAAAGTATTCCAAACAACTCTCCCCAGAGGTCGTCCTCATAACATAAGGCCTGAAGCCTGACCGCATGAAAAGGGCTAAAGTATCATAAGTTGGACATGCACCCACAGTTTGAGAACCACCACTCTAGAGGATGAATGTGAGTACATGGTTTGTGTATGTCTGTGTTTCAGCTCTGCAACACCTGTTCATTGTCTTTGTTTTTTCTCACTTAAACCACAACTCATGGGATAAGAATTCAGTCAAAGTACATATCAGGCTTTGGAATTCTTATTGTAACCTAATTATGCAGGAAGTGAAATATTGCTGACATGCTTAAGCATACTTTACGAGCGTTCTGTGTCCCTAATAGAATTTTAAATGAACTGAATTGAAGCAAGGCAAGTGTGTTTACCTCTCTCCCTTCCA
The DNA here is from genome assembly GCA_007210695.1 of Neogobius melanostomus. Lineage (NCBI taxonomy): Eukaryota > Metazoa > Chordata > Actinopteri > Gobiiformes > Gobiidae > Neogobius > Neogobius melanostomus. The sequence continues at coordinate 707,819 of VHKM01000221.1, read as the reverse complement.
GCGTGTGGTGTGTCATGGTTGAACGATTGTGGAAAAATGTGCAGAAGACTTCTGTCCAACAGCAAATCTCTGTGAAATTTGGAGTTTGTGTCCTCTTCAGTGAAGTTGTCCTACAGCATTTTGTATGACTCCTTACAAATAATTCACCACAAGAAGAGACTCAAAATCCCGGCTAGGGACAGTGCTGGTCCGTTTTGGGCGTAGAGAGGCTGTAGTAGTTCTCTGGTGCCATCCCGGTGTCTCTGCATGGTCTGTAATGAGGGTGTAATGGACGATCTGGCCCTGGAAGCAGCGAGGTGGTTAAACATTCATGGAGCTCAGGCAGCAAACATTCAGTCAGTGCCTCACGAAAGGATGTGGCAACTAGATCCCCTCTGAGACGCGTCCTCACCTTCCTCCTCACACAATTACAGTGAGGTATTCCATTACTGATCTTTGATTAGGCAGATGCATTTCAAGCTAATTACTAGCTGTACATTAAAGTCAATGAGGATTAGTCTCTTGAAGATACAGTTACAGCAACTGACATTTATGAATCATTGTGAATAATCAAAAGTTTAATTTCAAGATTATAAAAAACAGTGATAATAAATATTGTGAAAACACAGAAATGCATTGTCATAATTCAAGTTTCTCATAGGACAGTCTTATGGCCAGCATAACACTGCCTTCTTTTCCGGCTCTTTAAAATTTAAAATTCAAGCTTCCTGTAAGCATCAACAGAGGCATCTTGTGTTGCTGCCTCAACTTTAACAAATGTTGACATTAGGGAATATAGTGGAAAACCTGTCATTAATATATAAAGTCATCCATGATGCAAATACTGATGAGTTATAGTTTCCACAGTAATATGTTTATCTGCTAAATCTGTGTGTTTTCCAAACTGATGATGGTTCTTTGTCACTGTGTGTAAAGGCATAGCAGTGATCTCTATAGGGTACCACATTTTCAGTCATGACAACAATCAAGACAATCAGAACATTTGAATTTCAAGATATCTTTACCAAAACAGACTTATTAATCTTTTTGCTATATTCCCTTTTTATTGTTTGGTTAATGCAGCCATATACTGTACATAGCCTACCTTACAGGTTTGTGAGTCGATCTCAAGTTAGGTTACAGGAGAACTAAACAAACATTCAGTCCCATTAGTGCCAAACTAAACTTTCCAATAATTTATTCATGTGAGCAAAGAGATTCTTGTCTCTTTGTCAGCCCTAAAGGTCAAGTTAGAGGTTTAGAAAGACAGAAACACAAGACAACCAGTGACCATGTAAGCAGGATTAGTACAAATTAAAAGTTTCATGATGTGATCACAACCTTCTTCATTTCACAGCCGCATAAGCCCCAATTTACGAGCAGTTGGTCCAATGTTTGAAACTTTCATTATGCATGGAAGTGCTGCTAGCCAAAAGGACAATTTTGCTTAATTAGCCTATGTAAATTCAAACTTTTTCTGCCTACTTTAAGTCTATGGAAAGCTGTCTGTTATCCGCCAAAGATATACTGATCAAAAAGCTTTTTTAATTATCAATATTTATAGAATGTTAAAATGTTCCCAGGCCTGGTCTAAGGAAGAGTTCCCCACTAAACTAAAATGGCGATTACGTGGTCCGAAGCCACAGTCCCGCCCCGCTCAACTTTTCGACAAATGGTCACTTAAAGGTCAAATATGCACCAGTATCAACTTTTTTATGGTTGCATAGTTGAAAAGCACGATGCGGGTTAAACAGCTATGTTCTAACTACCAACCATCACACAAATATTTTACAAGAAACTTCCGAAAGTAAAAATCCCAAATTGCATTGACTTTTCAAATAACTCAAATATTAAGAGTTTAAAAGCACGATGCAGGCTAAACATCTATGTGCAAACTCATGGATGTCTCTAAACTGTATTAAACTGTATTATGCTTTTTTCAATCACATAGCACCAGTCTATAGCATACTACAATGATGACGTAACCTTCTGTTGGTCTGTATATGCAGTAAATTAAAATAACTGCCTTGAATAAAATTGCTCTCTCAAAATGGCTGTACTGAACGTCTTGAAATAGGCCTCTGTCTCTTTAAGAAGCTTTCCGACACGCCCCCTTCAGCACACTGCTGTGGCATCTAAACAACAACACTGTGCGGGGAGGGGGCTCTGCTGAGCTGAGGAGCAGTGGTTGGCGGCTTGGCTGGTGACGAAAGGTCCAGAGGCGTCTCCAGGAGGTGGGGGCGTTCCTAGGAGGACTGAGGCATAGCTACACCTAAAATGGCTGCCGTCTAAGTTTTTACTGATTACTCAAAAATATGTGAATGAGCCAAGGCAACACTCCAGGCATGTGTTTAATGAGGGAATGACATAATAACATGATATAAAGCTTGAAAAAGTCGATTTTACATAATACCCCCTCTTTAACGGAAAAGCTATAAAAGCATTTTGCCGTATTTTCAAGTATTGAGTGTTTTCTTTCTTGTAAAATATCTACGCGACGGTCTGTAATCAGCACATAGCTGATTAGCTGAGGTCAAACTTTTAAACTCTTAATATTTTAATTTGTTCGAAGCGTCAAAGCGAAATATGAATGAGATTTTTACTTCCGGCACCGAGCAAAGGACTGGAAGTGGGCGGGGCTCACACAATTCAGCTGCTGCTCCATCCGAAACCAGTAAATTGGTAAGAGGTCTTACGCCAAACCGGATGTGCGTCAGAGTCCGCCATGATAAGAAGCGTCCGAATTAGGCTGTCAGTTAGGAAGGAGTTAGGGAAAGTGGCCTGTATGCTAACTATCATAGCCACTTTAGCATAGGGACCTCTGATGCTAACTCACTGGCGATTAGGAGCTATGTGCCATCCCATAAGCCACTGCGCCAATCTCCCCACCCCCTCGCCCCACCCTCGAGTGATTCATGCGCAACCACTGTTGATTGACAGGTGCACATTTAATAATAAAAATAATTTAAAATAACCACCACAACACAGTCACATGGTTTTAAAGAGCTGCCTCAGTAAATGGCCTAAATGAGGGCAGTTGTGCTTTTGCTTTCATTTAGTAGAAACTTAAGCCACATGGCTAATTTGCATACTGTAGCTTTATGAAACCACTGTTGAGATAAAATAAAGGGAAATGTGAAGGATCATTATGTTTTTGTTTTGTTTTTTGCCTTAAATGTCTTTATTTGGACACTATGTTGTTGTTGGACAATATACAGTAGGTGGCGGTATGCGCTTTTGTTTGGCCTGCACTGAACTTTAAAGAAGAAGAAGAACAGCTGTTGGTGATGTCACTTCCAATTCCCCTGGGTAAGGACGGTCGAATTGGGCAAATGCTGCTGAAGCTCTAGTTCAGTAACTGCATAGAGACCCAACAGTTGACCCCATGAAAGGTTTAGGATTAGTTGCTAGTGTTAGGACTTAGAGGCTACAATTTAATGATTTCGGATGCAGCCTGCGTCTCAATCCCACCTTCACGTCCTCCTGCACGAGGGAGGAAGTAGAGCAAGCTGAGAGAGAAAAAAGCGATTGTTTTTACACGATCTGATTGCACTGTGTCACGCACTCTCTCACACACTTGGGTTACCCTACATCCATCCAAAAACAGCGCGTAGGTTCTTTCAGCGGCTTCTGTAGTGCACTTGATGACTTTAGGCCCCATGCAATAATCTCATATCTCTGTAAAACTTGCTCCAATCCCATCACAAATTTACATCATGTGTCACTCAATAGAGTGTGGAGATATAGTGACTCTACACAGGTTTCTCTCAGAACAGAAGGCAAAGGTTGTCTAGGTCAATGGGTGTTACAATACAGTGTTTTCACTTGGTAAATGTAATGTAAAGCATACTTACAGGAGGGGTATAAAAGAAAGTCAATAGCAGGGTGAATATTAGTGGTGAGCCAGCTCGCGGGGGGGCTCTTGTTAATTAGGCCCCAAGCAGAATTCTCTCTCTCTGATGATATGATGATAACAGTTGTATTCACATGATATCACTCTTAAAAGCATTGAATTGAGGCGGAGAGCAACTGAAAATTCCATGCTGTCGAACTGTCAAAAAGCAGATTTTTCTACTCTGTCAAACTAAGGTCAATTTTTTTTTCATAAAGTGTTCCAAAAGTGGTGACAATATTCAAAAACAGCATGATGTTGGCCAGTAGAAAAAATGCAGGTTTGTGAAACTGATCACGACCAAACTGATGAGGTATATACAACACATGTCAATTTTCTGTTGGAGATTTCTTAGGAAACCAGTATCTGTCCGACAGAGTTGTACTGGCCCCTGCCCTCCACCTGAGATTATGACATCATCAAATTATAGAACGTGAATGCAACTTGTGTGAACGGACGCGCATGTGTTTCACAGCAAGAAGGTCCTGGGTTCAATCCCCGGCCGGATGGAGCCTTGTGGACTTTGCATTTTCTCCCCGTGTCTGAGTTTCCTCCAGTTTCCCCTACCACTAAACATGTACAATAGGCCAGGTTGAGTGACAGTGATTGAGGGTTTGAGTGGGGGATAATGGATGGAAATTAGCCCATGGCTACAATCCGGCGTGGCGTGTTTACATGCATGTTCCATTTGTGTTAGGGTGGCTCACAATTTATTACTGGTTTGGTTTATTTGGTAGGGACAGTGCATGCTAATGAACAAGCCGCACCGGATTGTAGCCTTGGGCTAATTTCCATCCGTCTTTCCCCACACATACTCTCAAACACACTCATTCATCCTGGCCTATTGTACATGTTTTTAGTGGTAGGGGAAACCGGAGTACCCGAAGGAAACCTACGCAGACAAGGGGAGAACATGCAAACTCCACACAGAAAGGTCCTGCCCAGGTGGGAATCAAACTTGGACCTTCTAGCTGTGAAGCACGAGCACTAACCGTCCGTTTTTTTCCATTGGAGCAAAATTTGCTTTGACCTCCTTTATCAGAATCAGAATCAGAATTGGTTTTATTGCCATGGTTATGAACAGGTTCACAACTATTAAGTTTTTCAGTCGATTGTGCAACATGAAACATAAAACATATGTATAACTTAAGATAAATAATAAACTATAAAGACTTTAAACTATAAGGCTGTAAGAGTGTGAGGACATGCGTAAGAAGATTACATTTAAACTATGATAAAGACAACAACAATTTGACATAGAACATCAGCGTGAGTGCATTTCCAGATGTACAGGTGCGTTGAGTGTTAGCAGATATGAGTGTGGACATACCACATAGTGCAATAGAGCATTTTACATTCACGGGACATTAACTGAGTTATTGGGGCTTTTTTTCGTTCATGAGTCTGATGGCGGAGTATATTGTAAACTCAGACGTTTGTGGAAATACACTGTCCATCTAATTCTAGCATTTGGAAACATTTTCTGAACTTGCAGCTCGTTTTCTAGCATTTCTGTAAAAGTGAACTTGTGAAATGTGCCTAAACTCGTCTCTGTGAATAATCAGGATGCCACAATGTTAGGAAAGTTAGGAATGAGTTTGGACTACACTAACATGTTAATTTTGTGATTTCCTCTTTCATTGTTTTAAACATTAAAAAAAAAATCAAGTATAGGGCCTTTAACATGCACTATTCCGGCCAAATAAACAAATAAACCTATTGCATCGACATGAATTGACATTACATGACAATCGAAAAACATTTAATAAAGATGCCTGCAGTCTTTCATACATGACCTGTCCTCTGACTGACTGTAAATCAAAACAAAACAAAAACGCGACCTGCTGTTTGCCTGAGGCTACTACAGGCTCACATTGCCTTTACTCTCGACTGTGGAGATGATCTGTTGTATTTGTTGTATATAAACTATAAAATAGTCAGTTAAAAAGCGGAATTTCAGTAACTGTACTTTTACTTGAGTACACATTTTCTGTCCTCTTTCCACCACTGGATATTAATGCAAAAATGAACAAAAGCTCCCGCACACTGTGCTAGCCCTGTCCAAATGAAGAAAAAAAGTGTAAAATGTCTTAATAGTATATTTAATTTCTGATTTATTTAAATAATGTACAGTTGAGTCGCTTATATTGGTTTTATTGAGGTGTAACTTTAATTTCCTACTCAAAAAGTGCCTTAAACACCTCTGGCGAGCTGCTCCTCCTCAGGGCCTTCAGAACAGATTCTGCTGGCCCTGTGTTTGTTGTCAGGCCGCACACATGATTGACAGCCAGCGTGACAGACAGAATTATCAGCCAATCAGAATTCGATGTACATTGACAGTACGCCCCCAGGGCCTTCAGTATCTCAGATATTTACTTCAATTATCTCAGAAGCTTCCCTTACATTTTGTTCGCCTGGGAAAAGGGAAAACCGCTAATGTAACCGCGCATGGGCAAGACGTTCCAGCCACTCCGAAGAGAACCGGATAAACAGATATTCCTCTTGGAAACGTCCGACCGAGGCAAAATGAAGTGGATTTACTGATCACGGATATTTTGCGCCCCTTCATTATGAAGAGCTTCGAGAGCAAAGCAGCGGGAACGACAGCGGGACGTAGACGCTCGGCTCCCCAGACAGGAGAAGAGTTGCCCGGGGTCAGCTGCGCTGGGACTCGGGCAGGCAACAGGTACGAGACTACGTGCGCTATAAAAAATAAAAAAAAGGGATCTAAAATAGCACCAAACTTTAAGTTTAGTATCTTTTTTTATTTTACTCGCTCTGTCAACAAAACATCTCCTAAACACAGCCGCCTGTGTCCACATTAACGCGCTCGTCCCGCCTGTCATGTGTCGTGTATTTCCGTATTCTAGCACGAGTGTTCCCGAAGGTGTTTGCTTTTGTGGAGTCGGCACCGCTGCTTTAACAAATGCCACGCAAAAAGTCGATACGTTTATATGCGTTTGACTGCGTGAACCCAGGTTGCTACTGAAGGCCCTGACTGAAAACCCACGGCCCGCCACTGCGCACTACTACTACTTGCGGAGTGATATGAAAGACCTTTCAGAGGTCTTCTATCAAAAAATAATGACCGGTAGAACGTTGGGAAATCACATTCAAATCAATGGAGCGTTCTACTTGCATTGTGAAGGGCCGTATAATCAGTGGCGTAGCAAGGGTACCAAGGGGCCCCAAGCAAGAATGTCAGTAGGGGTCCCTCTGGTGGCCGCTCGGTGTACTGCGCACTGGGAGAGCGGATGTCATTTGGGTAGGAGTGGGTCACCTGACAACTCCCATAATGCAGTTCTCTGCATAGGTTTTCCTCAGAACAGAAGGATGAGGTTCTTTAGGTCATGAAGAGTGTTACAATAAACTAGTTTCACTATTAGAAATATAATCTGGTGGAGCCATGAGTAAAAAAGTCTGTCCACTGCTCATTATAAGTTAACATTGGGGAACCATGACTCATTAAAGCATGCAGCAGGATGGGGATCAACAGCGCCACAGAGCATTGGTGGAGACTTGATGTAACTGCGTCACAAAAATCATTAGGAAGACAGTTGCTCCATCCGAAACCGTGGCCGTTTCTCAATCTGTGTACTTGTGTGGACTTGTGCGCTCGTGGACTCGTGAAACGTCATCACGCGCGGCCCAAGTCCTGTTCCAATTCAAAGTTCGCTTCTCAGCAAGTCCGCTGGAAATCCCCGGATGAGAACTTGCTCCGCCCGTTTTACCGAGGATGCATCAGAGGAGACTTGTGCGTTCTCCGCCAGCTATATTTCCCACAATCCGTTTCGCTTTGAGCACGTGGATCACCGCGAGCCTCCGCCTGCGGTGGCCCCTCCTCCTCACGCACCGAGCCGCGCTCCAGCTGAACAACAGCTGATCGTGCGCATGTAAATAAATGCGGAGATGTGACCGGTTTAAGAGTCTTTAGAAGCGTCTCCAGCTCAAGATGGTTTTCTGAGCAGAAGTGTTAAAACAACTTTGGTCATGCTTTCATTTTCTCATAATGATCAGCAATATTAAATCGTATCGTCATGAACAGGTTATTGAGGACAAATGCATTTTATGTTTACATTGTATTATTAAGGGGGCACTGCAGACAAATCTTTATGTGGGAACTTCCAAAACAGTTTCATATTTTAAAGTTTAAATTGTTTGTTCGGTTTATTTCAGAATAATTTGCAACCCCCAAACAAATTAATAAATAATATTTGACCTATTTTTATTAATTATTGTAAGTAATGTGAAATTGACTAAAATGTAAAATTTTTTTTTTTTTACAGCAAAAGTTTGTAATTGATGTATTTAAAAACATCTTTCCACTTCCTGCAGTGTCTCACCCTTTTAATTTCATATGAGGTTGTTTAATGTTATAAAAGCTCACAGCCCCATGTTCATGAGCTACTTCCTGTGATGTCATCGAGTTCACTCGTTCCAAACGCTGAAATAGCCGAGTCCACACTTGTGAACTCCTCAAGTCCGTTCTCCGAGTCTGCACCCGCAAGTCCGTACCCCGGAGTTCACAAGTACAGAGTCTGCATACTGGGGATTGAGAAACGGCCCGTGAAATTGGTAAGAGGTCTTACGCCAAACCGGATGTGCGTCAGCGTCCGCCATGATAAGATGCGTCCGAATTGGGCTTTCAGTTAGGAAGGAGTTAGGGAAAGTGGCCTGTATGCTAACTATCATAGCCACTTTAGCATAGGGACCTCTGATGCTAACTTACTGGCGATTAGGAGCTATGTGCCATCCCATAAGCCACTGCGCCAATCTCCCCACCCCCCTCGCCCCCACCCTCGAGTGATTCATGCGCAACCACTGTTGATTGACAGGTGCACATTTAATAATAAAAATAATTAAAAAAAAAAAAGATTCTGCACAAGCCAAACTTTATAAAACTGACAAAATACATGTTGTCGTCCCCACAGCTCAGTCACATGGTTTTAAAGAGTCTCCTCAGTAAATGGCCTAAATGAAGCAGTTTGTGCTTTTGCTTCATTTAGTAGAAACTCAAGCCACATGGCTAATTTGCATACTGTAGCTTTATGAAACCGCTGTTGAGATAAAATAAAGGGAAATGTGAAGGATCATTTGGATGATTCTCTTTTTTTCACCTTAAATGTCTTTATTTGCACACTATTTTGTTGTTGGACAATATACAGTAGGGGGCGGTATGCGCTTTTGTTTGGCTTGCACTCAAGAAAAACAGCTGTTGGTGATGTCACTTCCCCTTCCCCTTGGTAAGGACGGTCGAATTGGGCAAATGCTGCTGAAGCTCTAGTTCACTAACTGCATAGAGATCTAACAGTTGACCCCATGAAAGGTTAAGGATTAGTTGCTAGTGTTAGTACTTAGAGGCTACAATTTAATGGTTTCGGATGCAGCCAGTGTATATCAAGCGTTTATTGCAGGTGCCTGAAAAACGGGTTGGTGCATTGGGGCCCTTTACAGTTGGGGGGCACCAGGCAGCTGCCTGCCTTGCCTTATGGCAAGCTACGCCTCTGCGTATAATAAGTAAGGCATAATGTATGGAACGCCGGTCATTATCGGGAAAATAAGTACCAACAGGGCGAACTGGACCCCGACGCGCAGCGGAGGGGTCTGGTTTCGCCCTGAAGGTAGCCTACTTATTATGGTGGTGACTGTACGAACAGGTTTGGCTAAAAGAGAGAAACTCAACACAGATACAGTAGCCTTTGTTCATTTGCCATTCACACAGACTTGTTGGACTGAACAACAATGGAGATTTTTTACAAGAAACGGAAAGATTTGTTCAAAAGGCAAACCTTTACTTTGAGTACGAGGTTCGTGAGCGCTTTAAAGAGGCAACTTCACTACCATGCCCTATATATGGATTTACCTACCTGTCCCATCTTCCTCCTTTGTTTAGGACTGAGGAACTCGGCCAAGCAGATGAGGATTTGTGCAATGACAGTGAGATTTACACCAGAGCCGTAAGGCCCTCGAGCCCAGCGACCATCTGTGGTGCCACTGAAGGTTTTTGTCAAGTTTATAATTTTAGGCTTTTTATTTATTTATAAATGTTTTGTTTATGTGTTAGGATCCCCAATCGCTGTACTTGAGCAAGCTCTTTTTTCAGTAGGTTAGGATATAAAAATGTCCATCCTTAATTCATTTTTGTTAAATTACTTTCAATGCATTTTTTTCTGATACTAATTATATTCAGTTCATGTTCTTACCTGAGATTAGACGAGCTGATGCGTACCTGTCTGATTTTTACACGTGGAAGAGCTTGATCACTTCTAAGGCCTGTTTCACACTGCACACGGATTCGTGAACGAATTCGTCTTCGAGTCCCTCTCCGCGTGCATTCGCAAGCTGCGCTTCAAGTCGCGTCCTGTTGTGCAGATGAGAAAGCTCTTGTGTGTACAGACCGGCGCCGAGACGGCGCACAGGGAGTCGGCGCGTGCCGCTGCCGCCTCCGCTCCTGAAACCAAAAATGGAACTCGAGCGCATTTTTTCCGCGTGTAGGCTGCGTAGCGAAGCGACTTTCAGCACCAACTGTGCAAAAATCACTTTTATGAAGCAATTTCACGTCTTTTTCCGGTGGAGAACCAGGTGGCTTCCCCGCTTCAGGTCGGTGGGGAGTCCTTACCTCAAGTGGAGGAGTTCAAGTATCTCGGGGTCTTGTTCACGAGTGAGGGACGGCTGGAGCGTGAGATCGATAGACGGATCGGTGCGGCGTCAGCAGTGATGCGGTCGCTGTATCGGACTGTTGTGGTGAAGAGGGAGCTGAGTCAGGGGGCAAAGCTCTCGATTTACCGATCGATCTACGTTCCCACCCTCACCTATGGTCATGAGATCTGGGTAATGACCGAAAGGACAAGATCGCGGATACAAGCGGCCGAAATGAGTTTCCTTCGCAGGGTGGCTGGGCGCACCCTCCGAGAACGGGTGAGGAGCTCAGTTACCCGGGAGGAGCTTGGGGTAGAGTCGCTGCTCCTTCACGTCGAAAGGAGCCAGCTGAGGTGGCTAGGGCATCTGTTCCGGATGCCTCCTGGTCGCCTCCCTCGGGAGGTGTTCCAGGCATGTCCTATTGGGAGGAGGCCTCGTGGAAGGCCCAGGACACGCTGGTGGGACTATGTCTCCGAGCTGGCCTGGTGTCGCCTCGGGGTCCCCCCAGAAGAGCTGGAGGAGGTGTGCGGGATCGGGAAGTCTGGGCATCTCTGCTGAGACTGCTGCCTCCGCGACCCGGCCCCGGATAAAGCGGAAGAAAATGGATGGATGGATGGATGGAATTTCACGTCTATCCAATCGTGTACTTGGAATACATAAAGAAATATAACTGTAGGTGTATTAATAACATCATTTTCCAGGTACTACTAAATTTAAATTATTTTTTTTCATACGCATAAAACACATGTTGCACTTTAAGGAGACATATCAGTTGTATTCCTATCTTATATTTAATAGTGCTGCTTTAGAATGAACTACGAGGAGTTGTTTTGAGTCCAATACTACTCCAGGCTCTTCGCCCGCTGAATACATGCGCTCGCCGCGAAGTAGTTCGGCTGGAAAGGGCGCTGAAACAGGCCTAACGCCTCTATGGACCCCGTTTGGGTCCATAGAGGAGAGGATGAGAGGCTAAATGCTAACAACATCTGCAGTCTTTTTGTGTGACTGAGCGCACGCGTAAAAATCAGACAGGGACGCATTAACTCGTCTGCGCTAAGAACATATCTCAGTATTTGAAAACGGTGGCCAGTTGCTTTAACACCACTAAAATTAGAAAAACCTTAAAACAGGGGACTCCAATGCATAACCTGCGGGCCTGTTCCAGCCCGCCAAACTATTTGAGTATTACAGTTCGCAGCTCATTTTCTATAATAATATGCATTTTTGCGCATTCTCAGCACTGCTTTGAGTAGACGTGTATCAGAAGCGCCGTTTGTCAAACTTTCACCCACCTATAAAACGTTTGTGCCACCAAAATAAATTAGCTGTACATAAAAATAAACAAAGACCATAATTTACCTGAATCAGCTCATGTACAACAGATGAGAAACACTGAATTGAACAATTATATTGTGTTTAGTTTAGTTTTAGTTTATTAGTTTATTTGAGCAGTTAAAATTCTGCTCAAAAGGAGTGGGCTGAAGCAAAGCTTATAAGCGCCACCCCCGACATCATTGAACTAAAAACAATTGATCAAATCACACTAGTACAGGGAGCATGTTACAAAGTACAAGACACGAGAGCAGGAACACAGCACACACACACACACACAACGTACCCCTCCCTGACCCAACTTTACCTGTTATAGTTACATTATCAATCCTACATTAAGCAACAGCATATTTTTATTTTTATTTTTTATTTTTTATTTTTATTTATTTTTTTTATTTTATTTTTTTTTTATTTTTATTTTTTTTTATTGTGCTATACAAATACGTTGTGTTAATGATATGCTGACTGAGTTCTACAGTTTCCCTATACTTACTTACTTACTTACTTAATTACATACTTACTGTACTTACTTACTAATGATAAGTTCTAACTGGATTGTATGTGATGCGTTTTAGATACTTTTACTGTTGATGATGCCCTAGAAGCTGTTGGCTTTGGAAAGTACCAATGGAAAATCAGCTTGTATGCAGGACTATCGTGGGTACGTCTCCCACTTACACATGTGGTTCACTCTAATCTCTCTTCATCTAAAATGTATCATCCATGCGTCAATCTGAGCAGATTGCTGACGCCATGGAAATGATGATCCTCAGCATTTTAGGACCCCAGTTACGTTGTGACTGGGCACTACTCAGCTACGAGGTGGCCTTCATAACATCAGTAAGTCTGTCATCGTCTTCAGATGTCATATGCTGTCAATATTGAAAAGCTGTCAAAGGATAAAGAACGTGAACATATTTCAGGTGGTGTTTATCGGGATGGGAGTTAGTTCCCCGTTATGGGGCAATTTATCAGATAAACATGGCAGAAGAACAGTAAGTGTGTTTTTAATGTTTATATACATGTGCATTTCTTTTAAAACACAATCATCTGTGTGCAACTGTTTGATAGGGGCTAATTAGTACTATGGTGTGGACAATATACTATGGCTTGCTGAGTTCTTTTGCTCCTCGGTATGGCTGGATGATAACCCTTCGAGCACTTGTGGGTTTTGGTGTTGGTGGATCACCGCAGGCGTAAGTACAAATATTTATCTCCAGGTTCAGTCTCTGATGCTGTGTTTGCCATGGGAGACCCTACCAGGGCACGAAGCCCCCGACAACAGAGCTCCCAGGATCATTCGGGTGCGCAAACCCCTCCACCACGTTAAGGTGGCAGTTCCAGGAGGGGACAAGCAAATAAAAATGACAATTTAATGGCTCAATGAGCAATTTGATAAAAAAAATTAGAAAAACAGCAATAATAATGTGTTAATGATTCTAAACTTTTTAAAATATCCACAAACAACTGAATGTTATTAAAACATAAATTGCAAATCTAATAGCAAATACAAAATCAGAAAAATCAATATTATTATTGTTTTAATTTCTTTCCCACAAATGTGCAGTCCTATTGTAAAGCTTCCATTTAACATCTCTCTTGTCTTCAGTGTGACGCTGTACTCTGAATTCCTCCCTGTGAAGGCAAGAGGAAAATCCGTCATGCTCATCGGGGTACTCCAGTGGTGTTGTATTAGTTGTTAAGTTAATCTGGCACTTCTTACATCTGACAAACTGTGTATATGAATCAGGCATTTTGGGCTCTTGGTGCCGTTTGTGAGGTTGCCCTCGCTCTGTTGGTCATGCCTACACTCGGCTGGCGATGGCTTCTTGGTCTATCAGTTTTACCAATGGCTATCTTTCTACTTTTCTGTCATGTAAGTATGATTGATATATTGTTTCATGAATTAAAACACTGCACTTTTGTTTCAGCAGCATTCTATTAAAAACCTGTTGTTTTTATTGTCCAGTGGCTGCCGGAAAGCCCTCACTTTGACGTCTTGAGCGGAAGACTTGACAAAGCCTTGAAAACATTAAAGCAAATGGCTAAAGATAACAATAAGCCTTTACCTAAAGGAAGACTTATCTGTAGAAATGTGGTAAGACTATAATTATGAATTACATATTTTTTTTGGGGGGGGGGGGTATTTTAGGTGATCAACTGTATTGTTGCATAGTTTGTTTGTTCTTTCATTTTAGCAAATCAATCGTGGAAGAATCAAAGATCTCTTCATGCCTCAGTATCTACGAACCACACTTCTTTATGGTTTATTTGGTTAGTTGAAATATTGATTTACAGACACTAGACTATAGACGCTAGGGGTGAGACAATATATGAATTTTGCGATATATTGTGATATTTTGCAGGACGATACTTTTTATTCAGATATAGATACTTTTGATGACATTATGCAGATTAATGAGGTAGCAGTCCTCCACAGTTTTCACAGTCAATAGAAACCAATAATGATAAAGAATACTTTTAATGTTTTTATAATTATTAATAAGATACATTTGGGGTTGATTTATTCCTTTTGAATAGGACTGTGGTTTGTTGTTAATTTAAATGTAAATGAAGTGAAAATCACTGATCAATCGACCCATTTTCCAAGTCAGGGATAATTTATTCACTTATTTATTTAAGAAAAGTGGGTACAAAGCACATGAAAACAAATGAATAAAGATGAATAATATGTAGTATGTAAAAAAAAAAAATCACATGTTTCTCAAAAAATCATGTTGCATCACAGGTTATTTTTGTGCAGTATCGCAGTATCGGCGTATCGTAAGGTTATCGTTATCATGAGCCATGTATCGTGAGGCACCCAGAGGTTCCCACCCCTACTAGACACTAGACTTAAGATGCCATGATTTTGTGTTATGACTCAAAGAAAATACAAGAATTAATCTATACAGGATAAGGAGACTACATACAGTAGGACTTGATTGCATGCAAAAACATTACATTTTAATTGACTAAATCATTGTTATTGTACATATCCAGGTTCGTCAATGCTTTCTGCTATTATGGTATTGTCTTGCTGACAACCGAAATGTTCCAAGATGGAGATGCATGTGGAAGTGAGTGTTTTTCTCATTTGTGTCTTTTTGTCTTTTATTTGTTGTACACAGAACATTTGCACAATTTACATGGAACCTAAATGAATATACGTATGTCCCCTTTAGCAACTCAAGTAATGAAGAGTGAACCCACATGTCGACTGGGGTGCAAAGATTTAACAACAAAGGACTATGTCGATCTCTTATGGACAACACTGGCTGAATTCCCAGGTACATTTGAATAAACCCTAATGAGAAGCGCTTAACCCAAATAAATCCACTTTACAATTTCAATACATAGATTCTAGATCTATTAATTGAAAAAATAAAATAAATAAATGAAATGTTTGTGTGATGCAGCAAAGAAAAGTCCATTTCACAGTTATGGCCAGTGTGGGAGAAGAGCACGATGTTTTATGTGAGTGGAGGGATAACAGGGAGCAGTAAGGAGTCTGTCTGCCTCAGGCTGAAATGGAACTGAGACAAAAATCACGTGCATTTCAGAATATGTTTGGGAGATCTTATATATCTTATATCTTATATATTATTGCCTGAATAATTGCAACCTTTGAGATCTGCAACCAACAATCAAATATAAAACATTGATTTTATTGTGAGTAATTGCGGAGCCCCTTTAGAGGACAGGTTCTATTTTTACTAAATCTAAAGGTACATTATTAAACTTTGTATGCAAAAAAGTGATATTAATGCATATTTTTCCTTTTAGTGACCCAACTGCTGCATGAGTAGTTAGCACCCTTACTTTCCATCACAGTGGCCTCTACAACGCTGATGTTGTTTACTTCTGCGATTGTCGCCGGATGTTTTGGTGAATTGTAGGAAACAGCTAATGCATCCAGGCCTCTGTTTTATAAAATTACCAATTTGTTGCAGCACAAGGGAGGCTGCAAAGTGTGTAAACTTTGCTTTGCTCATCAACTATTTTTATTTATTTAAAACATTAAATCGCCTTCTGCAGCCCTCGAACGTGATCACGATCAATCGTATTGTTTTTTTAGGGTTTCTGGTAGATTTTCACTGCTGATGTAACCATCTCCATGGTTACGAATTCATTCCAACCAGAAAACCTAAAAACAATTGATCCTGTACGACTGAGAACCTACACAAATTGATTGGAGTGTCATAGAGGCCACTGTGATGGAAAACAAAGGCACCCTGCTGACCAGCCATTCAGCCGCTGGGTCACAAAACGGTCAAATACAAGTCTATATCAAAGTTTTTTTTCCCCCACATAAAAAGTTTAACCTTTAACACTTTTTTTTTTAGGTGTTTTGCTAATCCTTCTTGGCATTGATCAAATTGGTAGGAAGAACAGCATGGCACTGGGTTTCGTATTGTTTACACTGTGCATGCTGCCGATGTATGTGTGCATTGGGAGGTAAGTCTGACTCTTACCTTTTCTTTGATATGTCATGGCAGTGACATCAGCAGTAACATGTATTTTTATTGTGTAGATTATCTCTTACAATCCTGATTTTTGTCGCGAGAGCTGTTATCTCTGGAGGATTCCAAGTAGTTTTCGTTTACACACCAGAGGTAAACTTTGATTTGACCTACTTTGTGAGTAAAAGACGAATTCCACATTTTTCTGTTTTTTAGGTGTATCCTACAGAAGTAAGGGCCGTAGCCTTGGGGATCTGCAGTAGCTTTGCCAAGTTGGGAGCCCTCCTCACTCCTTTTGTTGCACAGGTATGTGATTTTAACATGAAATACTGATTATTTTTGTACAAAATGTATTTGAAATTGTGGACTATCAAACACACAATACTGTGTGTAATGATAGTAAAGGAGTAGGTGATCCTTGATTGAATCATTTGACCTAATATTTATTTTGGAGTAAAATATCTCTATGTGCTCCTGTTTTATCAAAGGTTCTAGTAGTTCTGGTTTTGGTAGTGCAAGTGTGGAAAACTCTGTACAACCGAGAGGTTACACAAACCTTTATTCTATTATTTTTAAGAAGTTTCCTTTTTGTTTTAAACAATATAGTTCATGCAAGCCTATTATTATGAGACGACAAGCAAAATTACTGCTTGAAACTGGAAATTTGAAGGTGAAGGATCACTTATATGCTCGCTATTGATGGGAAGCAATGATTACAACTTGATATGTCTATATTGGATCAGCAATCCGGGTTCACTTTATGGATCATTCTCAAAGTGAGTTTTTTTTTATTTGGGGAGGCACAAAGTGTGTTATGGCGAGCGGACAATTGTTTATAATGTCTTTGTGAATTGTTTTATATCTGTATGTCTTGTTTGTATTTTTATGGAGCTGCTGAACTGTAAAACAAATTTCGGATCATTGTATCTGACAATAAAGCATTTATCTATCTATCTATCATCGGGGTCATTTCTGTTCAGTATATCATTGTACTAGGCAGCCTGGCTAACGCCAGGCTGCTGTGTGCGCTCGAATCCTTTCGAACTGCACAGCAGCCTGGGGACCATGGCCGAAATCTTTGCATGGATTTGGGACCAATCACAGAACGAGGAGGGACGGCAAGCATAGACCGTTAAAAAGAATAGACATCTCCTCCTCACTCCTCCCCGTTTACCATTATGACCACGTTCGAGGGGGAATTCATGGCAGATTTACAGGCTCCTCCCCAGCTCTGACGAAGCATGTTCCTAATAAGGGCATAAAGGCGGGATTTTCACTGTAGACTCGTCCCTTGCGTGACGTGTAGCTCGCGCAGCTCCAATGCTAACAGTCCGACCCTCATTAGTACGAGATTTTTAAAAAAAAATAATTCGAAAACCAGCCTGGCTTCTTTTTTGTGACTAACCCAGCGTTATGTCAGGAGGAATATGTAGCCGTAGAAAGTGCTCAAAAAATAGAAACCAGGCGTTAAAGTTGTTTTTAACGTGTCTAAAGTCCAATGCTTTTCAATGGGGGCCTAGCGGGTATATGGAGGTACTACAGCAATGGCGGAGCAATGGCGGCCTCCAGTGTTGCGGTCATAAAGCAGAGCAGCTAGCGGCCATTGAAGGCAAGACGATGACGCGCTATTCGACATACGGAAGCTTGTAGTTTGTTTACGGATTTTAAAAAAAAGTTTATTTACGGATCCAACATGACAGCAGCAGACGCGACGCCATCTTTCGATCAAGCTTTAGACCATGTTCTAAATAGTTTAGCTCAAAAGTTTACAGCAGGTACGTCATACGTCATCTGATACGATGATACGATTGGCTATGGCTACGTGCAGACGCATGAGAGACATTCGTAGCGCCCAATAAACGGATATGGACAATCGTAAACCACACCTCCCCTACGAGAAAATGAATTGGTGGTCCCCAGACTAAATATCACTTGTGATTTTAGTCTGGCGTTAGCCAGGCTATCATTGTCCAGGATTCCAACAAATGTGTAAACCCCCTATGTTACCAAAGACCTGTACATTAGTTTATTTTTGTTGCTTTGTGTACTTCTCAACAACCTTTTCTTGCTGTAGGTGTTGTTGAGATCTTCAGTCAGCCTCACGTTGTCTGTGTACTGGCTGTGTTCTTTGCTGGCTGGTATAGCAACACTGTTCCTGCCCACTGAGACTGTAGGCAGGAGTATGCAGGAGCGGAGCTGAAGAGGAGGCTGGAATAGAGAGCACACCTTCCACTGAGCAGGTGGCGTCTGACACCTGCTCACACATTGACCTGAATGTATGGAACAACATTTGACAAACTGTTCACTGTCCATGTTCCCATCAGGCAATTAAGTGTATATGACAGTTTTCCCCACAACCCAGTTAACACAATTTTGCCCAAAAAACATTTACTTTTTTTTTTCCTGGTTTGGCTTAAAGATTTGTTTATTTGATAAGGGACAGTGCACATTAATGAAGATCTTGCATTGAAACAACAAAAACAGACGTAATCATGCCTCATTATAGCCACAAGGCTATAACATTCAAAAAATGTGAGACATTCCCACTTACAGGCCTTTCACAGTCCAAAGGCCTTCCTCTTTGCACCTCACAGTAATGGCAGAAGGCTCTTGAATACTTTTTACTTGTGTAGATGTATGCATCAGCACACATTTGAAATTCAACATCAACACAAGTGTTACGTACATCATTTAAATGGCATTTGATGAGAAGTTGAACTATGTCTCAGATAATATATAATATTGTCATAATAATGAGTGTCAAATGTGTGACAAACTGTTGGCAAAGTTTTAGAGTGATTGGTGTGGAACCCAATAGGATGCAAGGGGAATGGCCTTTCTTTTAGATGTTCTTTTATAACTGTCACAACCCACCACTCAGGGACTGTAGAAACCACTGGGAGGATACTAATCGGTCAATGGCTACATTTAATATATCTATAGATTTAAAGATTGGGGTGACTAAAGCCATTTTCCATGAAGATGGAAGAATTCTCTGCTTAAATGATAAGTTGATCATATGTTATTGGAGCAATCTTTACATAATTTAGAGCTGGGGTTCCCAAACTTTCAGGCCGCGACCTCTAAAATCACTCAACAAAAACACCTCGGGACCCCCTTCTGTAAGTTTAATGATGTAAGTTTGGACGGCACGGTAGTACAGTGGTTAGCGCTCGTGCTTCACAGCTAGAAGGTCCGAGTTCGATTCCCACCAGGGACTAGGCCTTTCTGTGTGGAGTTTGCATGTTCTCCCCGTGTCTGTGTAGGTTTCCTCCGGGTACTCCGGTTTCCCCTACCACTAAAACATGTACAATAGGTCAGGATGTATGAGAGTATGTTTGAGAGTGCGCATGGGGGACGACGGATGAAAATTAGCCCAAGGCTACATTCCGGTGTGGCTTGTTCATTAACTTGCACTGTCCCTACCAAATAAACCAATAAATAAATTTAAAAAAAATACTGTATTCTGATACTTTGACTTAATTTCACTAAATTATGCTGTTTTCAATGTTGCTGTTTTTTTGTTGTTGTTTTTTAGCGAATTTATTCTTTATTTTGTTTACCAACTAATTTATTTATTGGTGGTAAATTTTGACAGATCTTGATAATACGCATGGAGAATGGTGCTCTTGCCCGACGCAGATAGTTTGTGAGTTTATTTCATAAGGATGTGAATTTTTGTCTCTTCCTTCTGAGATCTGATTTTAATGTTTTTTAAGTTGCAATTCTATGGTTGCACGTGACGTCCCTCCAAGGGCGCCGTAAAGGGGTGGAAGGTTAGGACGATTCTAAGGGCCCAGGCTGATGAAGGGCCCAGAAGAGCAGACCCTCTTTTTCTTTTCTTATTTCTTATACATACGTTAAATGTGCTAGGGCCCCTCATACACTTAATGTGTATTTTGTCCGTTTTGACCATAGATTTAATATTTAACAAACAAATAATGTATTTACTGTTTAAGTCACACCCCTCCCCCTCACAATGGTTCGTTCCACCTGCGCTGTCCGAGCTACGCTCGCTAGCGTAGCGTCTCTTGCTTATTGCATTTGTTATGATGCAGTGCAGATAGTGACACACGCAGGCATGTCACATCAAATGTCAGGGCATCAAAAACGGAAAGAAAAGAAGGAAAGAGAAGACCGAGAACGCTGAAGTCGACAGTATGTCACACAGTTTTTCAAAAAGAAAGGTGGCTTGCCCTATTCCTGTATTCCAAAACTTTCAGACTTACGTATTTTTGTTGCTACATGACCTGCTTTTATCTAGCTAGCTTAGTAAAATAATTACTGAATTATGATTTACATCCAACAATAATAACATCTCTGCTGTCTCCGGGTTATCATGTCTCGTAGACACAGATTCAGCGGCTGCTGCACACCCACGTCCTCCTTCCCCCGCGGCCCCCGTCCCCGTCTCAGCCAAACAAGGTGAGCCTGAGCGCAAAACTTCACGAAGATTGAAGGCTCTAAGCACGTCTTATCTACTGTGTTCTCCACATGATGATAACTTTACTAAACAAAAAGTAATCTACACGCTTCAAAAATTACAAGATGCAGCTGCAGAGTATTTTTGGGCAGGTCTGCATAGTTTGCGAATATTTTGCACATTGCCTGTGACCGTTG
Source organism: Neogobius melanostomus (assembly GCA_007210695.1). Classification (NCBI taxonomy): domain Eukaryota; kingdom Metazoa; phylum Chordata; class Actinopteri; order Gobiiformes; family Gobiidae; genus Neogobius; species Neogobius melanostomus. The sequence goes on along the minus strand of VHKM01000221.1, from coordinate 686,894 downwards.
CTGGTGGCGAGAGAGCATTCAGTAAGCTGAAACTGATTAAAAATTATCTTAGGTCTGCTATGTTGCAGGACAGACTTTGTCACCTTGCCATACTATCCATTGAAAGCAAACTGGCAAGAAAGCTGAACTTTGATGATTTGATACATGATTTTGCCAGCAGAAAGGCACGCCGTTGGGCCATTATAAAGTGATGTTGAACATAACTTTGTTATACCTGGATCAGAGGTTCCGTTAGACTTTTTTTTTGTCGGCCACTTTGGCTGGCTGGGTTGTAAAATGTCGGCCATTCACAAGAATTACCGGCCATTAAAATATATACAGTAGCCTATAATGAATGTGGCTTATTTAGACCGAGCGCTACACGAGTGCTTTAGTGAGTCCAAAACACGGCTATTTCTAATGAAAGAATGACGGGAGAAAAATGTAACAACAACTCAAATCCAAACATAAAGTTGTGCGCGTGGAGACGATAGAGGCAGCAGGTGCCACGCGGATGTACCCGCTTTACAGAAGGAATCTATGACCCGAACGCTGTCCAGATCTGACCGCGCATCAGCTGCACACACGAGGGCTGGGCTGTAGATGCTATTCCGTGCTTTAACGTGGCTTCAGGTGTAACATTAGCAACGTTTCTAACCGCTGAAATATTCTGGCGGGACAAATCGATAATGCTAAAGTCACCAAAAGTCACTTTCAAGCGATGCACCCGGACCCAGCTCTGACACACTCAAGAGCGGCTCCAACACCGGTGACTAAACCGAGGCGTCTGCGCAGACTGACCGAGGGAAGCGCCTCTAAACCCGGCCACTCTCCCAGGAAGAGCCGCTGTGGGACTGCGCGTCAGTCTGACTGAACACACACGAGTTTAAAGTATATCCTAATCAAAAGTATTAGCTGTTGAGTTCTTAACACACTTTTATAAAAGTAAATGTACCTGTAGTTCGCCGTTTTCTTGGAAAATGTGAAGAACCACGAAGAAAAAGCGTAACATATCCAGAGAGCGATGAAGGCGCTTCAACTGCGCTTCGTAAAATGGGCTAAGGCCGTAAGTCGAAACTTTTTTGGATAGAAATATTGAACATTTTTTAATATTTAGGCCTGTCTCGAAAACACTTTGTCATGTTAGTCACTGGCTTAGGTCAAATGTTAATATATTTTTCTATATTCTCTCCATATTTTTTTTATTTTTTTACCATCGGCCAATTTGGCCGATGGAAATCATTTTTACCGGCCATTTGCTTTTCACACCGGCTCACGGAAACCCTTACCTGGATAACAAACAGTTTATGTCTGGTTCAGTACTTGTTTAGTCCTGGACTGGTTTAGGCCTGGCATTACTCCTGGTGTGTCTTGATTTTGAGTCTTGGACTGATTTAGTTATGGGTTAGTTCTAGCTGATGTTTCCTGATTGAGCAGTTGGACCCAGTTAAAGCTTGTTCACATAAAGTATATGTCAATATGTATATATGTATACATTATGATCTGTTGTGTTTGCAATTGCAATTGAGATAATAAATATTCTCCTTTTATGTAAACAAGTACATATTTCCATAGTTTTTTCTTGTTTTTGTAGGCTTTTACTCATCAGATATTTTAACTATGCAATGCGCTAAGTATCTTTTTTAAAGTATACAGGGCATGTTTATTGGGTTACATTTTATCTGTAAAAATGTAGGGGCCCAGAAATTGTTGTTTCCATAGGGCCCAGAATTTCTGGCGGCACCCTGCGTCCCTCCATTAATTCCCTGCATTCATCAAGTAACAACTTCCCCTAGCTCTTGCTATGGCTCCCTCTCTTGGTATAATTTGACATTACTTCTTCATTTAAACAGATACAGATACATTTTCCCCCCTCACTATTGCAGTGGTTCTCAACAGGTGTAGCCTCGGGTCCCAATATCACTCCAGGACTACAAGCAAATTGTATTTTTGCACAGTTTATGTTGATTTGATCTTTAAAATGCATGTAAAGCTGAAATTACGATCAAAACAACTCTGCAAGTCATAAGAGACTCGGTTAATATTCTGTAAGAAAGGCTCACATAAATGAACACGTGGGATTATGTAGGAAACAAAAAAGGGGGAAATAACTCATGTTTAATATTTTAAATTCTTTCATTAAGGCCATCACCTGTAGTTTAACAGTCTGTGAAGTGAAAACCATCTCTGGTGACATCGTGAAGCTCATTGAGATAAAGTCAAAAATGCAAATCATTAATCAAAGCAAAAGGCAGCTATTTTGAAGACTCTATTTCAACTTTTTTTTGGTTATAAATGAATGCATTCCTTTGGTGAGAATCTACAGTATAAATGGTCTTGAAATAAAACAATTCCTAAAAAAGCGTCTCCAAACCTTTGATCGGTAATGTGTATATGGAACCACGAAGAAGTAGCTAACAGGCTAACTGTTAAAGCTAACTGTGTGTGTGTGTGTGTGTGTGTGTGTGTGTGTGTGTGTGTGTGTGTGTGTGTGTATATTATATATACAGTATATATATATATATATATATATATATATATATACTCTTCCTCACCCTCCGCGGGCGGTCTCTTTTTCCTCCAAGCTCGGGTCCTCTACCAGAGGCCTGGGAGCTTGAGGGTTCTGCGCAGTATCTTTGCAGTTCCTAGAACTGCACTTTTCTGGACCGAGATGTCTGATGTATTTCCTGGGATCTGCTGGAGCCACTCCTCCAGTTTGGGGGTCACTGCCCCGAGTGCCCCAACGACCACGGGCACCACTGATGCCTTCACTCTCCAGGCCTTCTCTAGCTCTTCTCTGAGCCCCTGGTATTTCTCTAGTTTCTCCTGTTCCTTTTTCCTGATGTTGAAGTCGCTTGGAATTGCACAGTCTACACGCCTTGAGCACCAGAGTAATAGAGGCCCAGATCTATCACACCAGACAAGACCCCAGGTGTAGACTGTGCAAAGAGGCCAATGAGACAATCCAGCACATAACTGCAGGGTGTAAGATGCTGGCAGGGAAAGCTTACATGGAGCACCATAACCAAGTGGCTGGCATAGTGTACAGGAACATCTGTGCAGAGTATGGGCTGGAAACCCCAAGGTCAAAGTGGGAAACACCTCCAAAGGTGGTAGAGAATGACCGAGCCAAGATCCTGTGGGACTTCCAGATACAGACGGACAGAATAGTAATGAACCAACCGGACATTGTGGTGGTGGACAAAGACCAGAGGAAAGCCGTGGTGTTTGACATAGCAATACCAAGCGACTTCAGGAAAAAGGAACAGGAGAAACTAGAGAAATACCAGGGGCTCAGAGAAGAGCTAGAGAAGGCTTGGAGAGTGAAGGCATCAGTGGTGCCCGTGGTCGTTGGGGCACTCGGGGCAGTGACCCCCAAACTGGAGGAGTGGCTCCAGCAGATCCCAGGAAATACATCAGACATCTCGGTCCAGAAAAGTGAACCCTCAAGCTCCCAGGCCTCTGGTAGAGGACCCGAGCTTGGAGGAAAAGAGACCGCCCGCGGAGGGTGAGGAAGAGTTAGTTTATATACTCTCTCTCTCTCTCTCTCTCTCTCTCTCTCTCTCTCTCTCTCTCTCTCTCTCTCTCTCTCTCTCTCTCTCTCTCTCTCTCTCTCTCTCTCTCTCTCCTCTCTCTCTCTCTCTCTCTCTCTCCATATATACATATTGTGGTGTACATGTTGGGGAGTGGTCTTCAAAGAAATAAAGTGGACTCACTTGCAGCTCGCTTGTGTCCTCATCTTTCTCGCCACTATATATATATATTCATTTATTTAATCATGTGGTTGTTTATTTGTTTATCCATAAATAAATGTATCCAATTAAATTAAGTTGAAAAACCTGTCACATTTGAGCAAATGATCCTGGAGTTCTGTTATCGGGGGCTTCGTGCCCCTGGTAGGGTCTCCCATGGCAAACAGGTCCTAGGTGACGGGTCAGACAAAGAGCGGTTCAGAAGCCCCTTATGAGAGACCAACAGGCCCGGTTAGAACCATGAGGCCGTCCTTCTGTGGACTCACCACCTGCAGGAGGAGCCATAGGGGCTGGTGCAATGTGACATGGGCTCCAACTGCCCCCACGACCCGGCAACGGACAAGTGGAATAAAATAAATGGATGGATGGAACCTGTCACATGCACTTTGACTCACAGGCCCATGTGTACAACTGATCTCTGATTGTCGTGTGTGAAATCGAGTGTTTCTGCAGAATTCATTAAACGGTATCTTCTACTGTTAACCTCTTAACCAGTGTTAATTTTGTCGACTGTCATTTTAGTCAAAGTGATATTTTTGACGACTAAAATTGGACTAAAACTAAATTAAAAGTTTTTCATGAGACTAAAATTAAGACTAAATAAAAATGAAAAGGAGAGACTAAAATCATCCAAACTTCCAATGACAGTTTGAAAGAGCCTTATAACATTTCAATTCTCTGCCAAAGGATCAGCTCTGAGCTTTATGTGGGAGAAACTCCACCTTGATTAAAAATAATAATAAGGATGAAAATACAACCAAAAAAGTGATGAAAAAGCAACAAAAGAGCCACCAAAACGTGCCAATAAAAAAAGTGACAAAAAAGCAAAGAAAAACTATGAAGAAAGCAACAAAATGGTAAGATTTTGGGTAAAGCCTAACTGGAGAAAATGCACTTGGTAAGAGGTAAAAGAAAGTATTTACACATTGTCACAGTTTTATTTTTCCTATTGTTGAATGTTACAAAATGCAATCTTTACTATGTATTTGTATTAAAATGATGTATTGTCGTAATCTCAGTGTCATCTGGCCGCCGTTCATTCTGATAAATGTCTTTATAACTTTATTATTGAGACGTGCATAGTAGTCTGGCCAGGCACCTTGACAACATTGGACCAATCATAGCGTACACGCGAACTAGGCCAGCCAATCAGAGGCATCCGGCCAAGCTGCATGTCATTTCTGCCCTGTTTGCAACCTGCGCGCTACTTGTTTGTCTACGCTCTGACGATGTAACCTCCTCGGACGGACTTCACAGACTCGGCACGGTCCACCGGTGCTTTTTTATTTTTTCTGCGTGGGCTGCCATTGCGGAGGGGCGTATTAAATATAGGGCATCCGAACGTGCGCCTTCCTAGGAGTCAGGTGCCGCCTGGATGAGACTCTGACTAGGCATTTTCTCCCCGGTGACAGACACTCACTACCGCCGCGCATCTTCCCAAGATAAGCGCTCCTCCTCTTCCCCCCTCTCCTCTCCAGCGGAGCACCACAGACCATGGCCCTGGTGACTCTGCAGCGCTCTCCCACCCCCAGTGCGGCATCCACGGCGAGCACGACCAACAGCAGCGCGGGGGAGGTGAGAGGAAAAGCCTGGCTTGCTATTTGTATTTTGTGTTTTCGTATCGCACTGTGGAGGGAAAAGACGCAATAAGCCTCTACGGGGGGATAGATCAATAGTCAATGGGGTGGTGCTGGTTTAACACCGCTAACTTGATTTATTGGCTGAAATACGTGGTTGACTCTTTATTCTTGTTTTGTGACATTAGATAGGCTAGGGCTCTTTGTGAGAGGTTACAGCAGAGGATTTGTAAACAAAATCCGGCCAGGGGAGGAGGGGTAAGTGCAGGGCTTCTGGTTTAGCAGCGTTTAAGAACAAAGTGCTCTTTTCCCTTTAAACCTCGCACAAATGTGCTCACTGGTATCATTTACAATTAACAAATCATTGTTTATTCAAGTAATCAATCTGCATATACGCCTTCAGAATCTCATATTTAGTTATACAGAGAGTACATTTGCATCTTAAACAAAAAGCACTGATTGGAAGAAGCAAGAGGCGCTAAAAGTGATTTTATTTTGTAATGTCTGAACTTGTTTTTTAAGGGGCGTCTAGAGATTTTTGCAGAAGCATAGACGGACATGGCCAGTAGATGGTGCTATTTTAATTTTTTTGCTTTTGTCTTCAGGATTTCGGGAGTGATGATGACAGGAAAAACAATCAATGGTAAGTATCATATTGTACAAAAAACGCGAGATTTGTTTTCACTAGTGCATGTGTAACAAATGCTGCAAACGGAAGTTATAAATGCTGTGTGTCTGTGCTTTCTGACAACAAAACATGACTTCATTAGTTTTCTTCATCACGTTGCAGTTTTCAGTTTTACTTTTTTTAAATTTGAACAAGGACATGTATGCTTATCAGGAGCTCATGTCACATACTACAACATTTTAGCCAAAGCATTTATCAAGGCAAGGCAACTTGTTTTATACCGCGCATTTCGTACACAAGGCAAGTCAATGTGTTGTGTCCTTGGGCAAGACACTTCACCCTCCTTGCCTCCAGTGTCTGCGTACATTGGCGTATGAATGAGAGGGTGAATGGGTGAGTGGTTCCTTGCCGTAAAGCGTTTTGAGGGCCTAATGTAGGTGGAAAAGTTGAGACCATTTACCATTTCTAGGTAGCTCGCCCAAGGCTTTCACATTTCTACAAAAGCGCAATGAATGATTCACATTTTAGAGGCACTCGTTTATGTTTATGTTGAACACAGTCTATATGCTTCAATAGAGTGAAGTATAAGGACAAAACTCAAGAGATTTGTATTGGGCGAGTAGGTGGCGCAGCTAGAAGGTTCTGGGTTCGATCCCCGAGCCGGATGGGCCCTTTCTTTGAGGAGTTTGCATGTTCTCCCCGCGCCTGGTTTCTTGTGGGTGCTCCAGTTTCCTCCTCTACCACTAAAAACATGTACGATAGGCCAGGATGAATGTGTGATGTGAGCAGTCGAACTCATATCGATCTGTCCCAAAGGGCCGCCGTGTGTGAATGTAAATTGTCCCATGTAAAGCTCTTTGTCTGTGAAAGGCGCTATACAAATAAATGCCTTCCTTAATTGTGTTGAAATATCTTCTCGGCTCTTTCTCTCCAAGGTAAACTCTGCTTAAGGCACATTAAGTTACACAAGTGTCTTCGAAACATAATTAGCTTTCTGACATTTTTGTTACGTAAAATTAGCTCTGGCGTAAGCTAAACATGTCTGAGTCTGGCCTCTGATTTAAAAGACTTTGAGTTCATGTTTGAAAAGGACCCAGTCTGACTCTGTCTTCAAGTCTGTGGGTACAGAGTTGTGGTGGTCTTATGGTAGGAAGTTTAGCAGTTTGAATCCCGGCTTCCACAAGCACAGACTGTCCCCTTGAGAAAGACACTTCACCCGACTTGCCTGTGTAAATGTAGTGTGTGTGTTCAGAGGGGCCGATGACACAGATTGCAGGTTAGAAAACATGCTGCAACATGAGGTGATGGTCTTAGATGAATGGCACAACAATGGGCATCAGGATCTCGTCACATTATCTCTGTGCATTTAAAATGCTATCAATAAAATGCACCTGTGTTCATTGTCCATAACAACAGTGCCGGTCAAAAGTTTGGAAACATTTTTTGTGTATCGGCTTTTACATTTACATTGTGTGTTTCTCATTGAATACTTTAAACTATGAATGAACACATGGGCTTATGTAGGAAACAAAAAACAGTGAAATAACTCAATATGGTTTATATTATAAATTATTCAGAATTGCCACAATTTATCCTTGGCATTTTCTCATTGTCAACAGTCCTGTGAGGTGAAAACCATCTCTGGTCACTACATCAAGAAGCTCATTGAGAAAATGTCAAAAGTTTGCAAAGTAGAAATCAAAGCGAAAGGCGGCGATTTTGATGAATCTATTTCAACTTTTTTTTGTTTAAAACATAATTTCATATGTGTTCATTCATAAATGAGAATGAAGGCATTCATTGTATAATGTAAATAGTCTTGAAATAAAAGAAAACCCAATACATAAAGAGCGTACTTTTGACCAGTACTGTACGGCGGCCCATGCCATGCCTCTGCCATTGACCACTGACGTCAGCAAACTGCTCCCCCACACGATGCCACACACGCTGTCTGCCATCTGACCTGAAAAGGGAAAACTGGGATTTATCCGTGAAGAGAGCACCTCTCCATCATGCCGGACACCCTCGAATGTGAGCATCTGCCCAGTCAAGTCGGTCACGATGCCAAGCTGCGGTCAGGTCGAGACCCCGATGAGGACGACAAGCTGGAGTTAAGCTTAGATGGTTCCCTAAGACAATCTGTGCAGAAATTCTTTGGTTATGCAAACCGATTGTTGCAGCAGCTGTCAGGGCTGGTCTCAGACACTATTTAAAGCCACACTGCAGAGTATTCCAGGTTAGATTTTGCAAAGTTGCAAAAGAAACTAAAATGTAGAAAAAAATGTAAAAAAAATACCTGACACACCAAACATGCTCCTTAAGATTAAATACAGACTCTGTCAATGCTATTTTTGCAGTGGTTTATAAGAAAAAAACTCCGGCCTGAGGAGAGGCGAGCCAGCTCATTATAAAGATGCTTGTTTTTGCCGACATTGTTGACAAATAAAAACCCCTGTTAAAAAGATAAATACATGTATTTTACTTTGTAATAATTGAATGAGACGTCACACAGTGTGTGCAGTGTGATTATCAAGTATAACAGCTTTAACAGTCCAGAGCCCAACCAACAGTGTAGTCTTGTTTTCAGAATGTTCTAGTTTTCATTTTTTCTTTGTTTCTTATTTCAGCCTCAGTGAGAGTTTCTTTATGGTCAAAGGAGCTGCCCTCTTCCTTCAGCAGGGCAGCGCTGCACAGGAGCCAAAAACCCCGACCCATCATAAGCATGCAGGTAAAAACTCAACTTCTCCCCCAAAAACTGAGCTCAAGACAAAAGAAGAGCATTACCATGTGACCCTGCCTGTTTAGAAATGTTGCATCACAGTTTGAGAGCATTTGTATAGTATGTATATACATACATACATACTGTATGTATGTACATACAGTATGTATGTATGTATGTATATACATACAGTTTTGTTGATAGTGACATCTCGTCCTTACTTCTTAGTAAGGACGAGATGAGAGCTACATTATGTCCAGGGATAAACCACAGCTGAATTCAGAGCTAGATCATTAAAACCTTAAAAATAAAAACATCTGTGTGTATAATCAGATTAAATGTGTGTACAATTATGAAAGATGATCAACACTAAAATAACGTGTACCACTGGTGGTACTTTGGCTCCTTGAGGTGATACTCAGGGTCATCTGCAACTTTTTAAATCTTTTAATGTAGTTTAGAAATGCATTTAACCTCTTACCCTCCACTTTAACTGAGCGCATTTTCTCCAGTTCGGCTTTACCCAAATCTAAAAGCTTCTCGACTGGAGCTTACAGTCAGAGTAACGCCTCGTTTGAAAGCTAAGACCTACAAAAGTGATCGTATCTTTTTTGTCGCGTTGTCGCTGTTCACTTTTTTCTCGCTTTTTTGTTTTTTCGTAGTTTTGTGTGTGTGTTGCTTTTCATCTTTTTTGTGGCTTTTTTGTCACGTTTCTCATCCTTGTTTTTGTTGCTATTTTGCCGCTTTAAAAAAAAACAAAAACTTTCATATTAGCCTGGAGAAAATGCACTCGGTACAAGTGGGGGTTAAGAGGTTAACAGAATGTTCCAGACGAAGTGCAAAAACAAAATACATTTCAAAACTCAATTTTCTCACTCATTTGGCCTCTGGTTTGCTGTGATGTCATCTGCATACCCTCTATACTGGTAATTACTCTATTTGATGGTTGCTAGGCGCCACTCCAGAGACACACAGGTTGAGGAGGTCACCACTGTGAAAGCAAAGCACTGTTCATATTCATGAGTGTCACAGTCATTTATATATTTATTGTTATCTAGGGGATCTACCTCAACACCTTCAGGTCATGTTTAAGATTCTTCGCTCTGAAGATCGCGTTAAATTGGTAAGTGTAAAATTGTCCCACAAACATTTAACCAACATTTAACAAAGGATTACACAGTATCGGTCCACTCTGTTGCAGGCTGTACGATTAGAGAGTGGATGGTCGGAGAGAGTGCGTTATATGGTTGTCATTTACACCAGTGGTCACCAAGACACTGAAGAAAATATTGTCCTGGGAATGGACTTTTCAGAGAAAGACAGGTATGATCTGCCCTCTACTTTCATATAGGGCTGCTCAATTAATCGCAAATGCATCCAAATCGCAGAGTTAATGGTCGCAATTAGCAAATCGCAAATGCTGGTATATTATATAATCAATGTGATTCTTGTATTAGGCAGTTCATATTTCTGTGTTATTTTGTTTTTTAATTGTGCTACGCTACTTTCATGGCATGTTTTCACCAATAACGTGTACATTTTGTCGTCTTGCCGTCTGCAGTAAAACGTGTTCGATTGGAATGGTGTTACCACTGTGGAGTGACACAAATATCCACTTGGATGGAGATGGGTAAGTCTGTCACTCCTCTGCTTTTAGAGCTTTGAATGTGAAATAGAAAACGGTAATTAGGTCTGGTTTTATTTGGTTTTGGTTTTATTTTGTCATCATTTTAGTCACAGTGTAATTCTGTTGACTAAAACTTGACTGAAACTAATTTCAAATTACTACTACTACTTGTACTAAACTGATAAAACCAAATAAATCATGAAAATCGGGGACTAAAAACATCACAATTCCGAGTTTGATATCATTTAAATTCACTGCCAAAGGAACAGGTCTGTGTTTTGTTCATGCGGGAGACGCTACACAAAGCAGAGAATGATTAAATATGGCAGAATAAAATAATATGAAAGGAATAAAATAAAAATATCAGTCTATGTCTTGACAAAATCAAAATTACATTCTCATCAGAGGACTAAAACTACATTTGAAAATGTTGAAAATCATTCAACTAGTTTTGTCATTTTCACAATTAAAATTCAACACAATTTAAAGTTAGATTAAGTGCCAAAAGGAGCTGTAGAAACAGCAGTACAGAGCTCCACAGTCGAGGCTCCGCCTGGTGCTGAACTCAACAATCCCATTCACATAATCTCCATGGACTAAAAAAATCACATATTAAAGGTTTAAATGCACTTTCTTGTAAAATACACGGATAATGAAAATACAGTGAAATGCTTTTATATTCAAAAGTCTCAGCAGCTTCAGGTACACATTTCCCTGAGCTCCTTTAAATCTGATCCAGACACATGTTACACGATACATGTTATTTTTGAGCTGATTGTAAACTGTTTTTATTAAGGTGAGCTATTTGATATGTAATTGTTTTACATTGTATGCTCCCGGTGCCACTTGGCCATGTTTCCCTCAAAAATGAGATTTAGCTCAAGGGACTTCTTGGTATAAATAAAGAAAAGTAAAGAAAACAGTAACTTTCCGTTGTAATCGTCTTTTGCCTTCAAAAACACTGTTGGCTGTACCCTAGTGGCAGAAAACTGTACGACATTCATTTCTGTTCTTGCTGAGCTGTGAACATTGTGTGGGGCTTTGCGTCAGAGGAATGTTCCACTGGATTGTGCTGTTGAATAGTCCCGTGAACAAACAGCATGTTTACATCCATGAACACGTGTCTCACGCTCAAACTGACTTCTGTTTTCATCTCTATTTCCTCAGAGGCTTCAGCGTTAACACAGCAGGGAGGTCACATGTCTTCAAGCCAGTGTCTGTGCAGGCCATGTGGTGAGTAAATCTTTGATCTGTGGGATTAGTCTAAGAAAGATAAGCAAAAGTCTCTATCCGGACCAAAGGATTCTTTCTAGTCTGCAATTTTGGGTATTTGTTTTATATGCAGTATATTTTTTCATTTTTTTTTTTTTTCATCTCATTCAGAAGAGACAATTAAAATATATACATGCATGAAATATATACAATATATACAGTGAATGAAAAGGAGCAGAGACGAGCAATCTTATGATCTGCCCCTTTTAACGTTACAATCACTCACTTCATTTTTGTTATTTTTGTCTATATAAAATCACCATTATCATGTTTGTTGAAAACCACTTCCATGTTTGTTCAAATCAAACATCTCGCATTATCCAAGTCTAATTTTCATACTTTTTTAACATTGTAGGTTTGTTCCATTGCACACACAGAAATTACTTTTTATTTTTTCACTCAAGCCTCTACGCATTCGTACTCAAAAATATACTTTAAAAAGGAGCAAACAATGACGGCTTTCACTACATTGTCATCTGAGTAAAATACAGTATTTGTTACCGTTGCTGTTACTACCAATAATAACTGTGCCATCTGCTGGTCACTCACTAGAATTGCCTTTCACGTTTGCCACATTTGCCTTGTGTCCCGCAGGTCTGCCCTTCAGGTCCTTCACAAGGCGTGTGAGGTGTCCCGTAGGTTCAAGTACTTCCCAGGAGGCATCGCTCTCACGTGGATGGCCTTTTATGAGAGCAGCATCGCCTCAGAACAAAGTTGTGTCAATGAGTGGAACGCTATGACGGACCTGGAGACCACGCGGCCTGACTCTCCTGCCATGTTTGTGGAACGGTAAATGAAAGTACAACATTACTACATATACAATACTGTCTGGACTCTATAGAAACATATTCACACAAACTACTCCCATGTTTGTTTTTGCAGGCCAACAGAGAGGGAGAGAACAGAGTGCCTGATCAAAGCCAAACTGCGTAGTATTATGATGTTTCAGGACCTGGAGAACATCACGTCGAAGGAGGTATCTCAAAAGTGTTGGGCTCTACAATGTGTCCGTGAAAGGCAAAATACAACGGTTGATTCTGTTTGCAGATTCGAAATGAGCTTGAGCAACACATGAGCTGCAACCTCACAGAGTACAAGGAGTTCATAGACAATGAAATGCTCTTGATTTTGGGACAGATGGACAGAGCCACACTCATCTTTGACCACGTCTATTTGGTAAACACCTTTTTAATGTGCATGAGATGCTATGTTAAACTGTTAACCCCCGCCCTAATGGAATTGGCCACAGTTTTTAAATACTGAGATATGTTCTTACCTGAGCTTAGACGAGTTGATGCGTAGCTGTCTGGTTTTTACACGTGCCCTCAGCCACGTAAATAGAGCATATAGCCTCTCCTCTCTTCTATGGGTCCAAAGAGAGGTGAAGTTAGACGCGACCAAGCTCTCCCACGTTTCCCTTATTTAAAAACGGTTACGTGAAGAATTACACGATCCAAGTCTAGTTACACAAAATTAAACATGTCGATTTTCTAAGCAGATAAAAAGGGGAACTATATTGCAATAACACCACCACAGTAGTGCTATTACATAGTAATATCTTAGGAGCACTTCGACGTCTGTGGTATCTTAGTGCTCCTAAGATATTACTATGTAATAGCACTACTGTGCACTATTTACGTGACTGAGGGCACGCGTAAAGACCGCACAGCTATGCATCAACTCGTCTAAGCTAGGTTGCATTTTCTCCAGTTCAGCTTTAACCAAATCTAAAAGCTTCTCGACTGGAGCTCACACCTCTCTACAAAACTGATCACGTTTTTGCAGTTTTTTTCTGTTTTTTTTTTTTTTTTCATTTTTTGTTGCTTTCTTCATCGCTTTTTTTCCTTGCTTTTTGTCTGTTTGTGTTTGTGTTTTTGTCGCCTTTTTATTGTGTTATTGCTGCTTCTCCTGCATGTTTTGTTGTTCTTCTGTTGCTTATTTGTTGCACTTTTGTCACTCTTTTTGTGGCTCTTTTTTGCGTTGCTTTTTGTTATCACTTTTTAGTCGTGTTTTTGTCTCCTTTTGTTGCTTTTTTTGTTGTATTTTCAACCTCGTTTTTGTCTTTTTTTAATCGTGTTTTGTCGATTTTTTTATTGTGTTTTTGTTGCTTTTCCGGCACATTGTTGTTGCTTTTTTCAAGAAGCTTTTAGATTTGGGTAAAGCCAAACTGGAGAAAACATGCTCGGTTAAGGTGGGGGTTAAGAGGTTAAAGGCCCTATAACTGATTTTTTGTATTGTAATCAATATAAAGGGGAATTACATACATTTTGAATTGTTGGTTGTCTTCCAAACTGATTTCAAACATTCCCGTTCCTCACAGGGATTAAACTACAACTGGCTTGCTAGGACACGATTGATAAAAATGCGTTATAACCAGATTCACTAATGTCTAAATACAATAGACTGAAAGACAAATTTAATTCAACTACAAGTAAAAATAAAACGTGTTATTTGTCTCTACGTGTTTCAGGGCTCTGAATGGAATGCTTCAAATTTGGAGGAGCTGAGGAACTGCGGGTGAGCTTTTTATTTACCGTTGGTTAAATGTGTTGTCTGTGCTTTTATGCAGTTCAGTTATAGACGTTCAGCTTTCTGTTGTTAATATAAATAATACGTCTGACTAACTGTTAAAAAAATAGTACATTCTGCACATTTATTTGTGAAATGCAGATGTGCAGCAAAAATAAGTAACTGTGCTTTGTCCTTGTGCAGAGTGGGATTCATTCTGAATGTTACAAGGGAGATAGACAACTTTTTTCCAGGGCAGTTCTCCTATCACAACGTGCGAGTATATGATGAGGAGGCCACAGACCTTCTGGCCCACTGGAATGACACCTACAACTACATTGTCAAAGCCAAGTAAGACGCTGAAACAACACTGTACTGCCCACAGTCACTAATGTACCAATATTTAAATATTTAGAAAACTGCTGTTTTTACATGTAGTTAGTACAATTCAGTGTAGATGAACCTGGTGTGATCACATTGAGAACAAGTTCATCGTGCAAATGCAAGACACAACTGTTAAGGCCAATGCACACCGAGTCGCTTTGACAAGCAGCGAAAAAGCCGCCTCTATTATTTTCTATGAGAGAACGTTCTGAGGTAGCGTTGACCCGGCGACACGATTCAGATCTGCTGAATTCAGACGCGGCGCAGCAGTGGAAAACACAGGCTTTTGCACTGCTGCACAGGCACAGACAGGTCTCTGTGTGACAGACAAAGAGTCCACAGTAAACTTTATTTGGAGGGACAAGAGGAGCAGCGGAAAAAGAGAAACCACCATCAGAACTCCTGCAACAGTCTGAGCAGGTGAACTCGTGTCTGTCACCAACTCGCTGTTAACCTGCAAAAAGGGGCCACGTTTGCTCTCTCTCTTGCAACAGTGACTTATGTGTCTTATTTTATTCATGATGAATCATGTGTTCAAAGTGCCGCACAGTTTGAGAAAAGTTATGAAGTGTCGTGACACGCTCCAATGTGTGTTTATGTAACCCCTTGTAGTTTGACCCAGGCTGCAATGACGAGACCACTCGAGAAGGTTTCGTGGCTTTTATATGAAGCTCTGGAATCACAAATAGACAGGACAGGTGAACAGGTGGTCTGACAGTGTCTTCTGCACCGTTGTCAAATCACACAGCAGTCAAAGGGGCATGATCGTATTCACCTTCGCGTGGGCGCCGCCATGAATTGTGCCCGCCCCTTTTCTCCTATCAGTTAACATGGGGCTGGAGAAGTGCAGATAAAATCAGTTACTACATGAAAACAAAGCCAATTATGTATAGAGTTCGGGAATGTGATGTCATATCACTAAGCATATGGGATTAGCAGCAATTGTAAACTAACGGAGATTTTAAAAGTTAAAATACTGGAGTTATTGTTCACATTAAAACACTTGGACACCACAGTGAGTTAGATGTATTTACCAGCCGTAACTCAGCAGCTAACAGAGTTGTTCCATGGCTTTTTTCTCCACTTTTAGTCTGTTTTTAGCTAATGTTAGTCAATGGAAATGTATGCTAACAGGTGCAAAGATGGCGGCTCTCCATGGTAACTCTGGAATTTCCCGAACTCTATAGCCAAGGCAAATTTGCAATGTCCGTCCCTAGAAGGGCTTATCAAATGTACACAGAAAATACATTTACTGTAACATTAATTGATGAGTTTAATGATGTGCCGTGACGTGCTGCGTTCTGGTGTGCGTTGGCCTTAAGAGGTGAAAGAGTGCTGTTTAATGTGGTTGCAGTGCAGCTGTCTGAAAACCTTACATGGTGTAAAACTCTCACAATTCTTTTTTATAGCAAAATCATCATAAATTCAAATTCATTGAGTGACTGTGTCCAACAGGAAAACAATTCCAAATGCCTGGTGCACTGTAAGATGGGGGTGAGCCGGTCTGCCTCGACTGTTATTGCCTATGCCATGAAGGAGTACGGCTGGTCATTGGATAAAGCCCACAACTATGTGAAGCAAAAACGGAGCATCGCCCAGCCAAATTCTGCTTTCATGAAGCAGCTTGCTGAATATGAAGGAATCTTGGATGCAAGGTAAAAGTAGATAAGCCTATTTTTCTAGTTAACTATTGTTTATGCTGATAATGCTTGGTTCAAGTCTACAGTTGAAGGTGTGCTGCTGGACTTTTTTGTTTTTAAATGTTTCTACTGGAGCATGTGAATGGAAACTAATCAGTCACGTGGTCTGCTTTTCTAAGTCTGATGTAATGCGCCTGTTTTACAGTAAACAGCGCCACAACAAACTGTGGCGACCTGAAACTGATGAGGAGAGTTCTGATGATCTGCAGGCCTCTGGACACACCACTGGAGGAGAAGAAACGCCTGGGCTCAGAGATGAAGAGGCTTGGGGGGCTGTGGGGCGTCCCCTTGCAGAATGGGTTTAGAAATGGAGCCCTTGGACTCTCTGAACTATAACTATTACTTCAGACGTTTGTCAGATTCTGCCCTAGACAGTGAGCCATCCACACCAGTGCGAGGTCCTCCTCTGCTTGGGATGGAGAGGGTTTTCATAGAGATTGAAGACGTGGAGAGGGATGCTCTGCTGGAGGATGATGGCTTTCCTATGGCTCATTTAGTGCCACCTGGTGAAGGCACAGCCGCTCAGACGTGTGGCCGCCTGGACCCTTTGGAGGACATGAGATTGAGACTGGAGTTCAGCACTTTGGAAGAAGAAGATGAAGAAGAGGCCAAGAAGGAGGAAGCCGAAATGGCTGCTCTGGCTCAGACCCCTGGAAACTCTGATAGACAGGAACAGGGTCGTTTAGGCTTTGCAAACCTGAACACGAACAACAGCAACCGACTGGCAGCTAAACGCAGCTGTCCTGCAGCCTTTGATGTAAGTTTTTCTGCTTCAATGCTTATGTCTACTGGGCTGCTTTGAAAATAATTTCTGCCACCACCTGATCTTTTTCTGTTTTATCCACATTTAGGATAGTGGAAGCTCTAACAACCCCCTGAAGGTAAAGCCCTTCTATCAGCCGTGTAAGGACTGTCTGCGGCTGCCCCAGGGACGACGCTGTGATCGTCCAGCAGGGGGCAGGTCCCATCGCCTTAACTCCTCCCGCCACTATAATGTCCCCTCCATCTACATCCATCCACCTAGCACCACTTTCACTTCCAGTCCAGCTTTATCATCCATGGCAACCGGAGTCATCACACCAAACCTGGTCCAGCCCTGCACTCATTTCTGTCCCACCTGCACTACAGGAGTTCCATTGGCTCATCGGCCCAAACTGGCTTCCCCCATGAGCTGTGAAGAGGCCGACAACATGTCTGAAGAGGTGCAAGGACACATTCATGCGTCAACAGATGCCATAAATCCTTCGCCAGTCTTAAACCCTCATTGTGAGAGTGCACTGCCTCTCCAGATGCAGATACCGACTCTGGGGATCGGATTTGGACTTGAACTAATGCAGCAGAGGGCAGAGCAGCTTGAGAAGCTGCCCAGTTTGGAGGTGGAGAGCCAGCTTCCAGTCAGGCCTCTGCCTTAATAAATCTGACCTGGAGAAGATGCAGCATTGGGGGGCTTAGCTGTGCCTCTACAGTGCACTTTATCCACAGGCCTTGACTGATCAGAACTCAAAGCTTTGGCCTGACCAGTGTTGGCATATGCTGCCATCCAGTTCCACTGTATTTATAGGAAGGCTCCTAATGTCGTGTGTCACTGTTATACATTTAGATCTGAAGGTTCAGTGCTGGCTGGTTTATCTGCTTCTCTAAACCATTGACTATAGACATGTGTACGCTCTCAATCGTCCAGGAATTTTTTCCATCATAGTAGAGGTTTTCATAGTCAACTAGACGGGCTTCTAATAGGCTTCTTCTTGCACAAAACATCCTTAACTCAGACCCCCCAGTCCAGTTGAAAACCTTGAAAAACTCTACTACAATTTGTCTAAAGACCTTTCCCAACACGGCTCACTGCAATTACAATATCTGATTTGTGTACTATGGGGTTAGGTGGCATATTCATGGCCTAATGGTGGTAGGTCATACTGACCATCGACATATTTGATCAAAAGCAAAGATTAGATTATTACCTGACCAATAGCTAACGCACTTTGATGCTGAAATTTAAAATATGCTGATGTCAGTACATTTTCTGTTTTGGATTCATCTATAGCGTACAGTGAAGCATGTTCAAACAATGTTTCAATCTGGGATCACTGCATAACCACTGAATCATCACAGATTCACAGCTGTTTTTGTTCTTGTAGATTAGACATTTTAACATTAGATGTGGCATTATGTAAATGCATGTCATTGTTTGTATGCCTTGTATGTCTGATCACCGTCCTCATTGTGTATGTGATGCTCCATTGAGTCTATTTTATTATGGATATGATCATGTACTTAGAGCAGTTTACTGAGCATGGCAGTGTCACACACGAGTTTGCAGGACACACTCCACACATGCAAGCTATCTTAGAAATCCATTTATTGGCACAAAAAAACTATCCTCCTCATACCAAGAGAAGACACACTTATCTGTTAAAGTGATTGCCTGTAAGTCTTTTTGTTTTCCCTCCCATATTTAATAGGTTGCGTTTAATTCACCGCCAGACATTTGGCCTAACGCAAGTGATATTGAATAGTTATATATTTTTTCTAAAGTCCCTCCCTTTACTGATCTCAGCAACTGATGAGAATCCAACAAGATGAGCTTTCCTGTGAACCTGGCGGTTCAAACACAGGGGGGAGGGGGGCTTGATTGTTTACTTTTGATCTCTTTGTTCTCATTTTATAATCTTACAGACTATTATTTTGAGTTGTGTTCGCAGCTTGTAGAACTACCTTAAAATGAAAGGCACAAACAAATGCACACACGTGACTGAAATGCATTAGCACATCTCTTGATACTTAAACAACATGCTGGCCAATGTAAATAACTGTGCATATGTTTAAAACCAAAAAGTAATATCTGGTTTAGGTTAAGTACTTGAAAATTATTTTTGCACTTCATTGTTCACACTTTTCACAGAGCCTACAACTGCGGTGCCACAGGGAGTTACTGTGTAAATGTGACCTTTGCTTGAATTTGTGTTGTTCTGTTGAAGCATGCTGAGTGTGCTGGAACCAAAGGAGGATTATTGTTGCTTTTTATTTAAGTTATTTTTTATTATCTAATTATTGTTTGTATTTATTTTTATACCTCTTGGTAGCTTGGAGCTGCGGGTTTGCTCCACTGTAACCATTTATTGTTATTTTGCGATCAACTTCACATTGTAGCATGGTGTAACCTAAGCACATTCAGCTGATTTTTAACATGATACAGTAGGATTTATTCACTGCAAAAAAAAGTATATTTTTCCCAACATTATGCATGAATACCACTCATTTATCTAGCAGTTTGTTTTGCATTTAAGTGCCTTAAATCCAGCCTTAGCTCATCATCATTTCAAAGGATTAGGATTTTTGTGAGTTAATGGTTTGGCCTTCTGTATACAAAACACATGTACTCTCAGTAATCATCAATAACCATAACCATGTTGTGGCATGTATGCCAGCAAACAGAACAGATGGACTTCCATTATCATACATTACTATTATCAGTATTGTTTAGCCTCTGTGGTTTCCTTTTTATAACTGACTGAGAAACCTGAAATGTGCTAGAATTGCTTTTTGGTATGACAGCTGAAGGTCCATACAGTTTTCTCCAAATGCTTGCAAATGTTATTAGCAAGATTATGCTATGAGCGCTTCTTTGTGTAAAAAGATGCTTGTATCGTTTTGGTGCATAACACTCAACTTGCTTTGCCTACTGTGGAAGCACAAAGGCTTCTTCCAGTCCAAACATCAGGCATCACCGACAATCCACAGGAAAACTAACAAGGACATTTGCCCGTTTCTGGTGGAAACTCCTAATATCCTCATTGTCTTCTGTATGGTACAATGCCAATGTTTATGTGCAATGCACTTTTTATATTTGTTAAAATAATATCCATGCTAATATTTATCATGGAAATAAACCATTACTTCTGCATAGTATTTATTTATATTTCTTATGTATTCAGTTATAAAAGGGTGTTTCAGTTCAAACAACAAATGCAGTATTCTGACTCACTCTTTAACTGGGCAGAGAGAGGGAGCGCTTTTATTGAATTATCCAAATGAAGTGGCTCTGACATCATGTGAAAGGTGACAGCTTACAGACGGACTTTCAGAAAGTCTTATGTTATTCAACAACTGCGGCTGGACCAGCATCACCCTAACTTACTTTGTAAGTATAAAACTACTTGTAATAGTTTTGCTTTAGAATAAGACATTTTGATTAGAAAGCACAGCAGAAAGTCTCCTATTATAAACATTATGTTGGTAGAAACATAGTCTTATTTTGGAACGGCAATATTGAATATAGAAGAAACATGCACTGTAAATATAAATGAACACTGTCATGGTCTATGTAAGATTAACCGAGTTGTATTTGCATACAACTAGTGCATTGTTATTAGAGGAAGGATAAGAAAGCATATCCTACAGTGGGGAAATGTATCTTTACCTCTCAATGTAACACGTTTACAAAGTAATATCTAGCCAAAATGTTCAGCAAACATTGTGCAGTGGTAAGAGGAAAAAACAGGCTACTTTGCGATAGGGTTAACAAACAGCCTGTACCCAAGTCACACGTCTCTCATAAACTGTCTGGGTGGTTAGTATTGGAAGCATGAAGGTCAGTAGAGAGGGCCATGGAAACATTACCGCAATGGAGGGGCTTTCACACAGGGTTATATTAATGCGACCGTCCCAAAAATAACACTGTGCTGGAGCGGCAAACTCTCGCATCTGTCAAGAGACTACAATGTCAGACAATTAGACGACTGAAGCTCAATTGTCCCGATATAAAAATAACATTGAATCGCCATCTAAATGAAGATGATAGATAGAACTATTTATTTGAGTGATTATTTACATTATTTACATTAATATTGTAGCAGTGCAGAAAATAAATAAAGTAACAAAAAAAGTAACAAGAACTCAAAAGAAGTAGGCCGAAGCAAGAAAGCTTGTAAGTGCCTACCCCCATATTCAAAATGAATTTACATTCCGTGATACAACATAACACTTTACATTACAGATTCCTGGATTACACAATTACAATTGTCCACGTTAACTTTACGTACAGCAGCTTTGCTAAAGAAGAACATTCATGTTTAACAAAAGAAAATCACCTAATGATTACAAGACTAAGTAAGAAGACAACACGAAGATAGAAATGTATGCAGTTTACCAATATATATAAGCATTTTTTTTATTTACAATTTGTACTTTTTTCTTTTCATCTTTCCCATTCGCTTAATAACCATAACCAATCTTTACTTATAAACACCAGTCACCATTCTATAAATTGAACAGACTTCAAGTTATTATTAAGTATTACATAATCAACATGACCCATTATTATTAACATTCCAATTTCCACCGTAAAATTATTAGTTGTGATTGTTTTATTGTTAGTTTTGTTAGTTTTGTTTTGTTGTTTGCCTTGTTTAGTGAGGTGCCTTTAAAAGCCAGGGTGTAATGTGGCCAGTTGGTAGAGGGCAGTAGCCCCCATCAGCAAGCCCTCAACCTGCTGCCCTAACTAGTTATTGTTGTGAGACAGTTCTGAGCCCTATACTGGGTGGTGCATTTAAAAAGACAAGATTTATGAACCTGTTGACAGGGGAGGCCCTCCACCAGGTCCATCTCTCGCCTGCCCTCGTTCAATATTATTTAATAGTGACTAGTGGAAACAGGCTGTCATAGCATTAATGTTATAAGATGAAACTGATATTGTCTTTAGTGGGCCCAATGTCTCTAAAAGTGCCATTGGCCAACTTAGAGCCGACTCTCTTGTGCAAAAACTCTTGGTGTTTTTATCAGAGGTGGGTAGAGGTTCAGGAGCCGATGTGATTATGGAACCACTTGGCACAGGCTACCTGGAATTATTGCAATATTCATTTAAAGTGGTTTGAATTATGTTTTGTTGTAAATTGTGTGCCATAGGAAATATCTGTGTATGGTAATCTTACGCATAAAATATGTTGTGAATTTAGGAACTATAGTTGTCAGTGTAGGTTTTATTAGAGGTCTATTTCCGAGATGAATTAGGTAAAAGGGTAAGATATATTTTGGGAACCACTGCCCTGATAGCTAAATTCAATATTACAGCAACATTAAAGCCACTACGGGACATTACACACGATAAATAGAATATAATACAAGTATTAATTATATTGTAGCTGTGGTTGGTTCTCTTCAGACCTGCCTTGTAACTGTGCAGGGAACGGAACTTCATAGCTTGCCGCTGTGGATATGTCTATTTCCATCCATCCATCCATTTTCTTCTACTTGTCCGTTGCCGGGTCATGGGGGCAGCTGTTGGAGCTGCCCAAAACACATTGCACCGGCCCCTATGGCTCCTCCTGCAGGTGGTGGGTCCACACAAGGACGGCATCACGATTCTAACCGGGCCTGTTGGTCTCTCATAAGGAGCTTCTGAACCGCTCTTTGTCTGACCCGTCACCTAGAACCCGTTTGCCATGGGAGACTCTACCAGGGGCACGAAGCCCCCGACAACAGAGCTCCCAGGATCATTCGAATGCTCAAACCCCTCCACCACGTTAAGGTGGCAATTCCAGGAGGGGATATATCTATTTAGCTTTTCTTTTTTCTCATATATATATATATATATATATATATATATATTTTTTTTTTTTTTTTTTTTTTTAAACGCTAAATATGTCTATTAGCATTAGTAGCATTAGTAGCATGTTCGTTAGGTTTGGATTCTCGTTAGGTTTGGATTCTCTTTTGTGACGTAGCAACAAGATATAACCTGGAAAGTGTGCTTTAATGTGCATTATGATGCCTGTCATGTACTATGCTGGTGGTGAACCTGGACAGCCTGAGAGAAATGAATTGTCACTCAGCACTTCTCAAGCTTAAAATACCTCCAGCGCATGATTGCAGATGCAGAAGGAGTGTGAAGGGTCCAGTCACCTCTCGACAGTCACCCACTTTCAACCAAAGATGAAAGAAGCAAAGTCTCTCCCCATATAAAATAGTAGATAGAGCCTCGTGACTCAAATCTGGTGCCTAAAGTAATCTTTGGAGGGAAATCTGTAAACAACAATAATAAAGTTTAGACAGGTTAAATGGAAGAGCATACAGAACAGACAGTACCCTGTCTTCAAAAGCTAATTAAGAATGCCTGATGTCTCATGCTGACTCTGAAAGGACAAATTAGAGTCTTAAATAATGCAAGATCTAACTCTTGATGTTGTGCAAGAGTTTGGAAATAACACAAACTTAGTTTTGGTGTTAAATTTGTGGCTATTTGGTTTATGTGACATTAAAAAAAATCACCCTTTACATATTTTGGCTGTTTTTCTTTTTTGTTTCCTCAACATACTGGCAGCAGCTTTTATGGATAGCCAATGCAGAATTTCATTAGTAGGAAACAGATAGATGGACAGAAATGTCTAGTGAAAGAATAGATGTTATGCAGGGTATGTCACAGCATGGTAACCGATGGCAAAGAGTCAATTCTACATAGTTATTATTTGATTTGACACCAGCTTCGTAACATCCACAGTTCTGTTCTGCTATGTTGTGACATCACAGCACTAGAATCATTGTCATTCTAAACATAACCCTCAACGCTCCTGACTGAGTGTCCAAACAAAATATAACAGATTTACACTCATTTGTTGTTCCCATGTTATGACATCATCTGCATATCCTCCATACTAAAACAATTAAAGCCATACTGCGTACCATTTCACCCATGGAATAAAAAACGAAACAAGATTTAACTTTATTACGGTTGTAAAAAAAAATGTTACTGTGTCTTTACTGTGAGCGTGGTGATGTTTGCTGCTCTGCTTTGACAACCACAGGTAGCCAAACATTCCTCTTCCAAATACTTTATTTTAATAACCCAGTGCAAAATTAACATTGTCTCTGTCTAGCTGATCATTGAGAACACATTTGGTGTTGCCTGCATGTCTTGTTTGTGTCTTGAAGTTTTGCTTACAATAGTTTAGTTGCTTTTGTGACGTAACAAGAGATATGGAATGTTCCGCAGCGTGGCTTTATCCTGTTACTTGCCGTTCCCCCGAACAAGGAGTTAGGGTTATGATAAGGGTCAGGAACGGCAAATGTCATGTATGTTGTGTTTCAGTCACGTACAGATCTGACACATATAGAAACTAGATGGTCTTGGCTTTCAAATGAGTTATCGCACTGACATATAGGCTGTACAGTAAGAAGTGCTCCTGTCAATACGCTTTGGGATTTATATGCAGAATTAGAGAAAATAACCTTAACCCTAAGATGGCAGATAACAGGTTAGGAATGGATATAGCTAAATACACTGATTTGTATATTTGTTTCTATCAGGGAGAGAAAAGCAGAATGGGCCAAAAGCTTGACAAGTCGTCTGAAAAGGATGAGGACTTGCCGGACCATTCTGATTGGTTGGGACGAATGGGAGAGACGCCAGGGCCCGGGCTGGACACCAAAGACCAGCAACATGACAGTTTTGTGACCCCTAAGAATGACCCTGGAATCTGTGTCACTGGGCATGTTCAGGAGTCTACTGTCACAGTTGCACGTACATATCCCCAAACTGGGCAGCCAATCACGGGTCTAGGTCCGAACGAGTGCCCTCTTAACACGAACGAACAACAGGTGGGCGGAGTCGACAACAGGCCGGGCACCACTCGGGCAGCAGAGGGGTCAAAATCTGTTCTGAGCGTGGAAGAGAGCAGACACCAGTCAAAGCGGCCTAATAATAAACATAGTGCGAAAGAGGCTGTGGTCTGTTTTGGGACCACAGCAATGGAGGAGCAGAGGAAGGACTTAGAAGGAAGAGCTAAGGCCACCAGAGACGAAAATGAAGAGGACTTTGTGGTACTTGAGAGAGATGAGTCTTGGGTTTCAACAAATGGGGAAAAAATAGAGGTTCAAAGTAGCAGAATACGATTGTCGTCGCAAGAAGCAGCCAGCAGCGAGAAGACAAGCTTGAAGAAGTCTACAGACACAGTGGAAGACACTGCTGCAGAGAGTGAATTAGGCTCACACTCAGTTGACATGACAGACAGCAGGTGTCAGCTAAAAGCAGTCAGTCCAGTTGGAACCACCAATGCAGAGACAACTGGTGGAGGAACGGGAGAGTTGGGCGACCAGAGCACCAGGGAAGTCCGAAATGTGCCGATTCCTAAAAGCAGAGGTCTATTGAAAAGGATTGTTAGACGGAAAACCAACGACGAGTGTGAAATCATTCCGTGTGAACCTGCCGTGAAGAGAGGGTCACAAGAAGAGGAAGATCCAGACAGAGCGAACTATAAACAGTGCATTTCTGGCAGTAAAACACAAGAAATGAGCAGGTTTGCGGACGCTGTGTCAAGAAGGGCCAACGCAGGCTGTGTTGTTTCCAGGAAGGACAGTCAGTCTGTTGCCAACTCAGCTAAGCCCTCTAGCTCCAGCATGCTCCAACAGAAAGGCGATCCGACTGTATTACTGGAACAATGCGACGCCATCCCGGATCTCCAATACTGCAATGGAGCAAAAGAGGTTGCAAGTTTCAAAAAGGAAAGTGAGTTTGTTAGCTTCTCTGCTGTCATCACCCCTCCGCCGCAGACGCATATAATGGCAGAGAAGGACTCTCAGAAAAGAAACGAGCAAGATTCAAAGACAGCACTTGGGTCAAAGGAGCATGCGGAACAATCCCCATCAAAAGAAAGTCCAAAAGCTAAAGGTCCACCTCCACCAGTTCCTAAAAAGCCCAAAAATCCATTCATAAAAGTCAAGAGAGCACAGTTAATGTCAGTAGATGTAACTAAACGGGGGAAAAATCACCTCCGTTCGGAAGAAAGAGTGAAGAGGAGACACACTTTTCATTTTAACAAAGATCTATTCGGACAGACACCTCTCAACCAAGATATGTGCCAACTTTGGGATGAACGGGGAACATACTTCTTACCAACCAATTTAAACCGTCTTTCAGTTGACCTCAGTCCATGGGAAGAACTCTCGCGTGTGGATAATTATGGAGGCACAATTGATTTTGACTATTGTGCACGTATTGCAGATCTATCACCAGACGAGGAACTGAGGGACCTGGACATGCTGCAGAGGAGAGTGTTTTTAGAAAGAAGATCGAGAAATAAAAGCTCCCCTCAAATAGTGGCCAAGAAACCTTCTAATCTTCATGCCTCAGTGGAGTCCTTCCATGTCCCAGAGACGTCATCAGAACATGAGATAGTACACACTGAAGTGGATGCCGGCAGGAGACGAGAATTAAAAAATTATCTAAAAGTAATCAGCTCACAAGTTTCACAGGAGTGCAGTAAAGTTGTCACAGTTCACAATGATGACAGAGGTGATTTGGCCTCATTCAAACCTGTGGCTGAAATTGTCAAGGAAACAAATAAAATCCAAAGACATTCATCCTTTCGAACTACAACAGAAGGACCGAAATCTCCAATTCGGGTTGTAGACCAGAGTGTCAATGTGTCCCAAATGAAGAACACTTTTGACGTTCCAAAGAAAAGCAAGGAGCGACCACAGGAGGTTCTGGCACCTACGAAGAAAGGTAAGCAGAATTTTCATTGTGGAAGAAGGTGTAAAATATTGTAAAAAATAAATAAATAAAATCATAACAAGAATTAGCACATTCCGTCCATCTCTCTAATTTGCTTGGCTCCTCCATATATGAAAAAGAGGAAATAGGTGGAAACTTACTTTTTTAGTCTTTTTGCATGTTTTAGCATGTAGTTATAGTTGAGTGTAATAACACTGATAGTGTTAGTGAGTAGGCTACGGAGTTTAAAACATTCATTGGGATTACAATATGTAGGCTACACTAGGTACTTACAATGCAACGCTGAATAGCCTTGTATGGTATTTGTGTACAAATTGAGCTGGTACATTCATGTATGAGCTAGTATATTGTAAATATTCTAATATTTATAACTATAGGCTACTGCCAATTTAATATCCAAACTCTGAATGAAAAACCTAAGCCACCAAAGGTTAAAGCAACCCTTTAAATGAACAAAACCTCATTATTCAAGGTGGTCCTTTGGGACAAACGTAGCTCCTATTTCGAAAAAGGGATTCTTCCTTACTGGCCAATGAATCCTCTTACTGGGCAGCCCAAAAGGGAATGTTGAATGCATAAACCCCACAAACCCCCACCCCTGCAGCCGCCCGGTCCCCATTCACAGTCTTGGGAAACGCTTGCGCATGTGCTGTAGCCGGTCGTCAGCGTACCCCATTGAATTTAATAACGATGAGAATAAGCGATTTCTAGTCTTCGGCAGGTGATGACAGATCAGGGGATGCTCTTCTGGACATCTGACTTCTTGAAAGAAACTACTATTTGATCCAATATATTATATCAGTCTGTGTAGCCGATAACGCTTGGAGAACAGAAAAACCGCTGGGCGTTTGGTGAAGACAAGGGATACTAAAGGAAACGTCCTGCAGGATAAGGGCGCGCCTAAACTACCACATTCATGTGTTGTGATTGATTACATCCGTGAGAAATTCTTGCGTAGTTCTAGAAGGTAAGAAATTATTACTAGTCTTAGTTACACTGTACATGCACTGAATGGGCAGGGTGGCGGGACACCTATTTGATGAGTTACAGGATGCGAGCAGCCAAAAGCTTGGGTGGAAATGTCTGCACTTGCGTCAGCTAGCGGCGGTCCGCGGCAGTTAGCGGCCAGGCTAATGGTTAGCTTTACATCAGATGGTTTCCAATGCTAACGTGGACCGTTAAAAGGATATTTATCCTTGTCCGGTGGAGAAAAGGTAGTTCAAGCTGCCCAAGCGTCCACAACGTATCTACTGTCTCATAAAAAATACCTAATTCAAATCAAGCCACTACATTTTGTTATAACAATCTATTAACAAAATGTAGCTGTTACTGATTTTCAAAGCACCCGCTCAGTGCTAGCTAGCTAGAATCCCTTTCTGCTGCTGTTGTCGGACAGCCGCACAGCTGTCGAGAGTGCTCGCTGATCTGGAATTACAATTAACACTTAATTACATCATTATTAATAACAATATGGAGTTATTATGCCCTAGAAAATCATACCCTAGAAAATCTGTTGCTGAGATGAAACATCCTTAAAACATTAAGGTTTATGCTCAGGTTTAAACCCATGTTTTCTGTGGAATAAAAAGAAAAGTGCTATGGCGGGCTTCCCATGAATGTTGCTGCAGTGATTCACATCATAATTTAAGTAATAATAAGTTATATGAACGCAACTTAATATATGGATGTATAAATGCATTTTAATCCATGGATTATTTAAAAAACATCACGACTTTTTATGATCTATTTTTTGTAAGTATGTTCAATAATATATGAATAACTCTTTACAAACATTATGACTGAAACAATACAAATTGTGCATTTACAATATATAGTGATTAGCATGGCAAGTGTATGATAAAATATAAACTACCTTACTCAGTAATATTATGTTGCTTATAAATCATTACTATTTATTTTTGCACTTCATTATGGTGAGTATGCAAGACTTAAGTCACACAAAAAAGGCAACTCACATTTATACACAGCACTGACTGCTGCTTGCTGACAGTGTAGCAGCGCACTGAGAATAGTGTAGTAAGTGTAATGTATATTAGCCAAAGCCTGCAGGCGATGAAGCCAGCTCATATTGTCAGATGTCAAATGCAGAAAAGTCAAGGTTCTTTTGAATAATGTTCTCAAAGGCCGAAAAGAACACAGTGTTCTGGTCAGACATAACTGCTGATTGTGCTCTGAAAAGACTTTCTAAAGCCAGGCCTCGGTTAAAAGGTGTGTTTTAAATCTGTAAACTCTGAATGCATTAAATATCTTGTTCCCTTATCATCTCAACTAAACCGTACTACAGAGGTCGTGTGATGTTTAGGATTCAAGTGTATAAAAACATAACACTCATGCAGTGGTCCCCAACTAAATCTCCACAAAATGTTCCTTTTGCTCCATTCGGGGCCCTGACATATGTATTATGCGATATAGACACTTAGACACGTGACACCTTAGCATGGCTTATTTAATTAACAAGCATGTCTGGACAATTAATCTATTATTTGGCTATTTTTCATTTGATTTCTTTAATATATATTTTTTAATTTAAATGTAAGTTCAGCAATAGATATTTAGTGTATTGAGAGATTGGAAATCCAGACTACAGCCTCTGGAGGTCTGGATCTGGACCCATGTCTGCCAGTTGTGGACCCCTGCACTAATGACTAATCCTGCCATGACAAAAAGTGACAGCAGTGAATGAAAGGTGCAGTTCTTTTAAACATGTCATTCAGTATAAGAACCGTGTACACCCACACAGACCATTGTCTTTCAGGCTATTTTATGAAAACACCTGAGTAGGTCTGTTATTGACAAACTTAACCTTTATTGCAAATCTTTTTGTGTCCTAAGTAAATTATCTACACATTGAGAACAAATGTGCTTCCAGGCCATGTGCAACAAAAATGTTGTAGGTATTATTTAAATAATGTTGTTTTGATTCATCTTTTCCATTCACAGAATCTGTGAGAATCAAGAAGCAGGTGTGTTGGTGTGACGCCAGGCCTGTAGATCTCACATCTCAGTTTATAGAGCTCAGAGCAACAATGTAATTACAACTATGAAAAGCTTATTGTTTCAATCATTGCATCAGAGAAAACATTCTTGGAAACAAGAATCTTCTCTTTCAAATATTTAGTTTGGAATTATAAATAAACAAAATTATGTTGGAATGTGGTAAATGTTTCAATACTAGAGCAGAGAAAATACCCAAATCCGACTCATTTGAGTGATTTATCTCATATTATATAAGATTGGATTGAAATTCATATTAAAGATTAAATGGAGAGAAAAAAAACCTCAAACTGTTGCATTAATTCACATGATGTTTTTCTTTTTAGACATGTTGAGAAGAGTTGTGCGCCAGAGCAAGTTCCGCCACGTCTTTGGGCAGGCGGTGAGAAACGACCAGTGTTACGATGACATCCGCGTGTCCCGAGTCACATGGGACAGCTCCTTCTGTGCTGTCAATCCCAAGTTTGTTGCCATCATCATTGATGCAAGTGGCGGAGGAGCCTTTCTTGTGCTGCCCTTAAACAAAGTGGGTACTGCCTACTGTTTGATCATCAAGGACCTATTGTTTGTTTAGGAGGCATTAAGTGTGTATTAGTTCAAGTTAATAAGAGCCACATGTAACATCTTCTAAATCAGTGCTTCTCAAACCTTCCACATCAAGGA
This sequence comes from Neogobius melanostomus, assembly GCA_007210695.1. Classification (NCBI taxonomy): domain Eukaryota; kingdom Metazoa; phylum Chordata; class Actinopteri; order Gobiiformes; family Gobiidae; genus Neogobius; species Neogobius melanostomus. Next base: position 656,563 of record VHKM01000221.1, on the reverse strand, counting down.
CCGCCAGGATTTAAGTAGGTCTATAACGACTATAGCTACGACTAAACTATGGGTGAAGTAGGGCTGGGAAAAAAATAGATTTGATTTAAAAATCGAGTTGGTAGGTCTAATCGATTCATATTTTTAAAAATATATTTTTTTTAGAATAATTATTTTAATTTTTTTATTTTGTAGAATTTTTTTGTTTTATTATTATTATTTCTTCTTTTTTATTTTTATTTTTTTTAGTTCTCTGCCCTCTGCTCAGAGAAAGAAGGTCCTGCTGTACAAATGTGCCAAGAAGAACAGAGCCCACCTCAGGATTTTTGTTGTTTTATTGCTCAATCCAAATACAGTATAAATAATGTGGATGTTTAACAATCTTTGTTGCACACTGCACAGTGACTTTTCAGTTAGAGAAAGGGTTTGCCTTTGCAATTTTGTTTATGTTGATGCACTTTAATTAAATACAATAAATATATAGTGTTAAAATATATTTACAGGTCGCAGTATTTTGGTCTAAATAGGGGGGGAATCGAATCGTAAATCGAGTTTTTTATTTAATTTTTTTTTTTTAAATCACGAAGAAAATCGCCCAGCTCTAGAGTGAAGTAGTTGTAAGAAAGGGCTCACACTCAAGAGGATGAAAAATGTGACCCAAAAAAATTACTCTAATTTATGAATGAACTTGAACTACAACTGTTTGAAACTGTCTTTTTCTGTACAATTAAATCTACCCAAGTATAATTTACGGATCAAGTATACAGTAATATATCACACAATATTTTAGTAATTAAGAAATTCAGGCCAAATCCAATATTATTCCATTTTGTCTGGTCCCAGTGGTTTGTTTTTGTCAAGGAGCGTTTATGCACACTTATAAGTATAGATAATCAATTCCTAAATGCACATCTGATATGTATCATGTTGAACACTTGATACTTGCAGGGGGATGGGCCTTAGAATTAGGTCATTGTGTTGTTTTCCAAGTCAATGGACAGAACTTAATTTATAGTGACTTAAAGCTCAGTTTAGAGGCAGGTGTCTCGCTGCAGGAAAGGGAGATAAAACTAAATTATTCTACATAATGTAAGCAGCCAAATTTTTATTGCCTTTATCTCACTGCTGCCTAACACTCTTTATGCTTGTTCCACAGACTGGTCGTATAGACAAGGTTTACCCAACAGTTTGTGGTCACACAGGCCCAGTACTGGACATTGAGTGGTGTCCTCACAATGACCAGGTCATTGCCAGTGGCTCCGAGGACTGTACGGTCATGGTAAGAGCAACACATAATCTCACAGCTCTTAAAATGTACGTGCATCAAGTCACTGTTATATTTAGGAAAGGGAATTCATAGGTGCTTTTCACTGACATGGTTCACAAGAGACCATTATCCATTGTCCATACTCACTCACCACATTTAAACATAGACAAGGACAGTGGCGTGTCTTGCCCAAGGACACATGAACAGGTGGCATTGATCGATTTTATGACGGTACATAATAAGACTTTATAGCTTGCATTGTGGCATGAGTCAAATAAATAGCAACAGTCACAGATACTATATGTACTACTATACTTTTGAATAGTGTGAAGTATGTATTTTTTCATGAGCACATTTTACAAGTATAGTATCTGCTGTGTGTTAATTTTTAGTTGTGATTTGTCTTTAGGTTTGGCAGATTCCTGAGAATGGCCTGGAGTCACCGCTTTCAGAGCCAGTTGTGGTTCTAGGAGGACACTCGAAAAGGGTCGGCATTGTGTCCTGGCATCCCACTGCCCGCAACGTTCTTCTCAGTGCTGGTAATGTTTGACAGAGGGCTCAGGGCACATCTGAACTCCAAATCTGACCATTATCTCACAGAGGGGCTGATCCAAAGGGCTGAAAATAGACCGTGAGTGGTGTTTATGCATGTGTCCATTTTAGGGTGCGACAACCAGATCATCATTTGGAATGTGGGCAGCGGCGAGGCCATGATCCACCTGGAGGACATGCATCCGGATGTTATCTTCAGTGTCAGCTGGAGTCGCAGCGGCAGCCTGCTCTGCACCGCCTGTAAGGACAAGAAGGTCCGCGTCATTGACCCGCGCAAAAATAAGATTGTAGCGGTAAGTGGAAGCACCAGAGGAACAAGTGCCATAACTGTGGTTGTTTCCAATGTTAACACTTCTGCTTGTTTTCAGGAGAAGGACAAAGCTCACGAGGGAGCTCGGCCGATGAGAGCAATCTTCTTAGCAGATGGAAATATTTTCACCACAGGCTTCAGCCGCATGAGCGAACGTCAGCTAGCCTTGTGGAAAAGTGTATGTCGGAGTGAATCCTGAAACAGCACACACAGCTTTACTTTTATTTCTCGAATAAAAGTTTCAGTCAATGTACAATGAATGAATAGTTATGTCATGTAGCCATTATTAATGTAATATCATGTAACCGGGTCTTCAATATCAAGGTCAGAAAACCTGAAATCTGACATTATTTGTTGATACTTGATGTACTTTGACTCTAACCCAATATTAACTTCACATGTCTTTCACTACACAATGACAGTTTTCAATCTTAACAAAAAGCAAAAGTAAAGTAAAAAATCCCTCCAAATTAAACAATATATTGGAGGATTATGGTTTATTTATCTTATACAAAAGTCTGTATATTTTCAAAGCACAATACAGCAAAAACATATATAATTGTAATTAATTTTATTTGCACGTTTTGTTTTCTAGGACAACATGGATGAACCAATATGTGTTCAAGAGATGGACTCTAGCAACGGGGTCCTCCTACCCTTCTACGATCCGGACACCAACATTGTGTACCTATGTGGGAAGGTAAGCGTGCCCTTAGCTGTTTCCAGGTTTGTCTAAGTCAAAACTTGTCTAATAAGTGACTCTGTGTCCTCAGGGTGATAGCAGCATTCGGTACTTTGAGATCACAGATGAAGCACCCTATGTTCACTACCTCAACACCTTCTCTACAAAGGAGCCGCAGAGAGGAATGGGGTACATGCCGAAACGGGGCCTGGATGTTAACAAATGTGAAATATCAAGGTACTTATCATTGCTGCCCATGTCTCCACTTAATGCTTAGCATAGTATAAACATGTCATGAGGCACAACATTTGATGAAACGGTCTTATTTTTGTAATATTAAGTGTTAAATCTCTCATCTTCAGATTTTATAAACTGCATGAGAGAAAGTGTGAGCCAATCATTATGACTGTTCCCCGCAAGGTAAGTATGTGTCTTAGAGTTTACTCTTTGCACTGTACTTATATTTTTTTTGTTGTTGCAAATTTCTAAGTTTACAGTAGGGCTGAACGATATGGACAAAATTTCATATCTCGATATTCATGCCAGATATCTCGATATCGATACGATATAACTATGGGGTCATTGAAAACCGAGCGTTTTTCAGAAAAATAAAAACAAAAGAGTGCAGTATTATTAATGAGAATCTATATCCTTTATATCTTTTTTGATATTAATATCTCGATACAATAACGATATATATCTTTCAGCCCTAGTTTATAGTACACCAAAGGGGGACAACACAAATGTGTTATCTAGTATATGCCCTAAATGCTAAATATGGAGCAAAACAAGGTTCAAATTCAACAAAATCAGAAAAATAATGATTGACTAAAAGTGGCACTTTTCGTATTTGCTTGTGTTAGCAAAAATAGTGGGTTAAAATCACTAAGAGGGAAGAGCTCAGCGATTTTGAAATAAATTGAAGCTTCCTGCGATATGGACATTGGGTCAGATAATATTGCATTAGCGATAATATTGTGCCGCCCTAGTCCCCTGTTTATCACATTTGTGTCTCTGTCCAGTCTGACCTTTTCCAAGACGACCTGTATCCGGACACAGCGGGCCCCGATCCCACTCTGGAGGCTGAGGAGTGGTTTGCTGGCAAGAATGGAAGCCCTATCCTAATCTCGCTAAAACACGGATATGTGTCAACAAAGAGCCGGGACCTGAAAGTGATCAAAACAAACGTCCTGGAATCCAAGCCAGCTCCCAAAGCAGAGAGCATCACGCCTGTCCGGAAGCCGGCCCTTCCACAGCCTGCAGCGGTGAGTGTTTTCACATTGAGGCTTGTTTTTATGCTCTTATAGTTCATTGTAATTAGGACTGCACGATTTGGGGGGGGGGGATAGATATAAAAAATTATTGCAATATTTATGGTAAGATTAGATTTGTGTGAAAATTAAGATTCAGTCAACAGTGCCCCGGCTTTATGTTCTATAATTGCAGACTTTACCACTTTGCAGCTAATAAAACTTAATGTTCGATTGCAATTACAGCTCTAAGTTATAGTTTTGTTCTGCGCTTTTTCACTTAATCACTGCTTTAGCTGTCTACCCATGTTGATTATAAATATTCTCAGAACGCTGCTCCTCAACTTCCTGGTTTTGTTTGAGTTGATATTGAACAATTGACATTACTGTTTTTGTTTGAAGCAGAAAATGGAAGACAAACTGGAAGAGGTGCTGCGAGAGTTCAAGTCACTCAGGGACCGCGTCATCCTACAGGACCGTCGGATCGCCAGACTGGAAGAGCAGGTCGCCAAGGTCGCCTTGTAAGACACCGCGGTGTCCCAGGATCAAGTCCAATGGATGTGGTCAGCTAAGGCCCCAATCCCAAGATTCGGCTTCATTGAACTTGGCGTCTATGTAATGGCTCCAAGTCGACATTCCAAGACGGAATTTTCTATTTTCCAGTTTCACACTCCAGTCCTGTCTCAAGAAGAAAAAACTCTTGCAGCTCATGTTTGTTTGAAGAGACATTTTTGTTGAAGGATAAGTCTTAATTTTGTTTTAAAATGTGGCAAAACATTCTCATGTGAAGTTTGTACTTCTCTGAAATTGTATGTAGCATCAGTATTTCCATTTTATGGTTTTGTGTTGCCAAATATTTTTTTTGCGTTTTTATGCACTGCTTTTACATTTTCTCTCCCGATGTACATTCCTGTCACACACTGATAGAATCATTTAGCCGAGCTGGACTTTTGTAAACAATAGCTGTTTTTCCTCATCAGATATATGAATGTGGCAGAAGTCCTTATTAGACATTATTGTTCCTTTTTGGGCTCAACATAAAACATTGGGTGTAGAGAGGGTGGGGGGGGATTCTCTGGTTTAAATGTCGTGCAAAATGTGGTGGTGCCTCTTGTCACTGTAAAGGGTCAAAGTACCGCTGCTCTCCTCAGTGCATACGTGGTGTTGGGAAGGGACCACTCACCCAGCTTGTGTTTCACTGAACCCCAACCAACAGGTCTGTGGTCTGTGCACATAATAAAGATTTTACACATCAGAAACTGCTTTTATTGCATTTTGTTCCATATTATCTATAGAGCTTTGAGCTCTGAGCAGGCTTCTGTCAGCAGGTGGTGCCAAAGGGTAGGGTTTTGCTGTGGTTGGGACCTGCAGCAATGCAAGTTGATGAGTGAGGAAGTTCTGTACTTTCTGCAAATGACAGCGAATAAACTAAACACGCAAACACATTTCCACAGCGTCAGTGTTTTGATATTTTGTCTTTTCTCTCTCATAGATGGACATTGGCAGCATCTAAATGAAATATCCCACAGGATACTAATTGTATAACTTAAACATTTAAAATCTTGTGATTAATGCAAGTTTTATCAGTAAAACTTCCACATGTATTTACATATTTACAATTTGTGTTTGTTTTTTTCATTTATATGTACTGTAGTATTAATCTACCAGTGATTCCTTTTATGAAAGTTTACACCGCACCATCGGAAATCTTTTGAGCGCACTTCCTGCTGGTTTGATGTTAGTCATCACCAGAGCATCAGGACTCATCACAGCTGCCATAAACCTGTCACACAACGAGGTAAAAACTTTCAAAACTTTATACATTTTATACATTTCACTTAAGAGTCGTCATAAAATGTATTTCTCAATCACTCGTTACAATCATGTTTGTGCTCTGAGTTTGAACATTTCCTTCTCTTTTCACAGTTGACATGTCATTTTCCATGGCACACTCAGTAGAGCTCAAGGGTTTTTCTGATTGAGTCCGTGTATCCATCGCTGGGCCTGCACAACTGCAAGGTAAGACAATTAAAATGTGCAATAAAGCCCATGTAGTTAATAGTATTACCTTCAATTTGACAAATTATATTAAAAATGTTTCAAGTGGAAATGTTACTCTTCACCCTTTTGATGCTAGAAATGTATTGGTAATTCAGAGTCAATACTGTTAAAATAAGTTGTCTATTTTAAATACCCACTAAATAGTAGATGAGACTGGGCTTGTAAAATGTACGACATGTGGCAAAAACCCTGCCGTTTCGTAACATGTCCTTTACCACATGAAGTTGTCACTTTCCGTCAATGTGTTGCATTGCACAAAACATAAGCTAGGAAGAATAGTATTGTACCCTTCAAACTCTTCTGAAGGTACAATGGAGAGTTTGCAAAGTATTTTAAACATGCTATAGTCAAAATATAAATAAAATACATCTAATATTGCAATAGCTTCACACCCAAACATGGCGTTTCATCGAGCCAAACTAATTTGTCTTTTCTCACCAAATGGACTGAAGTCACAGTAAATGCAAAAAGTATATTGGACACAAAATAGTTGTATTATAATCTTTCTTTGTTGTCCTGCAGCTTGTGACCATGAAGTCTTTGAGCATGAAGATGTTTCCTGCATTATTTTGTGGAATATTTGCATTGCTCTTCCTGGAAATAAGAAGTGAAATCATCCCCAACAACACCCTCACCCCTGTGCACTCTGTCCCACCACCAGCAGAAGTGACATCTCCCAGTACTGCATCCTCTGTTGCAGCAGCTGCTGCTGTGAGCACATCTATAAGCTCCACTTATACAGTGTTGCCTCTGAACTCAACGGACAAAACCAGAACTGCAACTGAAAAGCCGTTTGCCCACAGTGTCAGTGTCTCAGGAACTGAAAGGCCCGCCACACATAAAGACGTAATCTCCACTGCAACAACTGCAAGTGAGCATGAAGTTATTAGTACAGACGAAACTACATCAACTGCGTTCCCAAAATCAGAATCAAGCTCATCACTAACCAGTGCAACAGTGACAACGGCGACAAAAGCACCAGATTTGACGTCTGGACAACAACCAACAACCAATAATTCAACAGATGCATCATCAGTTCCTTCGAGGAATCTGACTATTTTTCCAAAAACAGACCCTCAAACACCAGAAAATACAACGGCCTTCACAGTAACACCAAAGCCCCCGGCGTTAACATCAAGCTTCCCGCCAATTTCAAACAAGTCCTCAAGTGAAAATACTACGCCGGCCATGACAATAACTACTGCGTCAACGATGTTACCAAAAAACAGCAGCAAAGGAATGGCAACCACCACATCAATACAGGAAACCACTTTAACAGCAACCACCATGAAGTATAACCAAAACATAACCAATAAAGAATCCAACCAGTCCACAACAGCCACCACTGAACCGCCTGCTTTCAATGTGAATGCTACAAATGGATCTGCGCTTGTCGACCACACAAAAACTACTGCAACAACTCTGGTGAAAAATCAATCAACGACAGGGACAACTTCATTTCCCAACATATCAACCACGATTGCTGAGATACCCCCAACCAACGCGTCCAGTTTAGTGACCACAAATGCCACACAGGGAGGATGGATCCCTGTTATTACCAAAGTAGTACCTACAAATACCCCAAATTCTACTACTACAGTGACTGAAGCCCCGCCCTGCTCGTCTATAGACGTGGCAAAGAAATGTTTACTTGTCATCGCGTTCCTGGCAGTTGTGGCGACTATTTTCATAATTTCTACCATTGCCCTGTGCATCAAACTGTCATCGAGAAGGTACAAACTACAGAGGCAGCAGCGAGGCACAGAGATGACGTGCATATCTTCACTGTTGCGTGAGAGATCGAACCCATCCCCGGTTCGTTACACAAGGCAGCGCAGTCCGGTGCCCAATGGAGTCCTGGTTATTCATAACTGTGATGACAGCGACGATGACGCAGGAGATAATCTCACACTGAGCAGCTTTCTGCCAGAAAACGACCGCTATGTCTAGAGGCACAAGACCACGGGTGGGCAATTCATTTTGTACACGGGGCCCCATGAGTCACCTGAATTGAGAGGGCCGCATCAACGATACCTTTAACTTAATTCTGCTCAACTTCCTCCCATTGTAAACTGCAGTCAATTCTATCTCGCTTGATTGTAATTGTAAATAGTGTACAAAATATTGTGAAGTTAACAAAGGGGGCAGATGTCATAAGATTGCTTTTCTCTCTGCTCCTTTTCATTCAGACTGTATTGATTTAGCAGTGTTGTTGTATATATTTTAATGTCACTTTTGACTGAAACAAATAGATGAAATAAAAAATAAAAAAATTAATTATGTAAAGAAAGTCGAGGGCCGGTGTTGAACAGGTGTTCTGTCTAAATCACCCCCCCTGTCGAGAAGTGCCTCCACCAGCGAATTCGACAACTCTACCTACATTGAAATGACGTAGTAGATATCAAACAGCATAAAGCGCATCTAAACCCAATTTTTATGATATTTTCACATCCGTAAAATGTAAACATGCCCTTGCTTTTGTCTGTATAAGATCAAGTTATTTGTTTTTAAGAACAACATGTAGACATCCATGGTGATCTATCTCGATAAATGATATGCACATTTTCGGCATCTTCACGTAAATATTATTAACTCATTCTTTATCAATTAAATCAGTAATGCTGTGGAGAAGTGCAAATCATAACAAAATAAATGAATGTACCCACGATTAGCGTAAATAAACTACTCAATTTGACGGCTTGAAGGGATGAGCGGGAGTCCTCGTCATACGCATGCGCAATAGCAATAAATCATACATTTCGACAAGGGAAGCGATTTCGACAGAACACCGGACAAAATTGCTTAGGAGGCCAGCACCTCTGACTGAACTAGACAAACAACAAGCAAAAGAGTTCCTATCGATGTTTTGCACAGAAACATGTACGTACGTTAAAGGCCCTATACCATATACATAAAATGTGGTTTGTACTTCAATATATTTTGAAAACAGGCATTGGTGAAATAAGACCTTTGCACAATTAGAAAGTCTTCTTATTGAGAGGCTCGTTGGGATGTTAGGAACGCAAATTTTAGGAATTAATTTGGGCCACAACCAACAATTTAAAATATACACACTAGACATTTGTGTAAAAATGTTGGTATCTGCACCAAGGCATCACTGTCATATCCTGTTTGTTGCATGTTTGGTTACTACTGAACGTATTATTATTATCAGTCAACTATGTCAGATAGTGTATCAGATGTGAGGGGGATGTGGAAAGAGACACTGCTTCCCCTTTGAAGCGGGTGGTTTGGCCTCGCAGCACGTTCTTCACTGAGGAGGAGGAAGCAGCACAGGAACCGCAAACACGAGCAACATTTATATATATTCAAACACTTTGAACCATAGCTGGCATTGAACGCTGTGTGGAAAAGACTCTTGCAACATGTGAGTGCGGACCTGAGCAGATCAAAGATGTTGTCCCCCAAATATCCCCAGCAGATGGCCTGATGGTTTTTCACTTAGCAGCAGGAGACAGGAAGACCCTCACTGTCGGGGGCTCACTGACTGTCTTTTTAGTGTCATTTAGAATTCACGATAATATCAAAATGATTTCTGACTTATGGCGCACTTCATTGTTATTTGCAATTCAAGTGTTTTATTTCTGCGGCTTGTTTCATAAAGATTAATTTTGAAGTTCATGAGTTTATACGTTTATTTGAAGTTTTACTATTATGCTGAGCAGATCAATTGAGTATTGTTTTAAAACCAGAATCAACTTTACTTGAGTTCTCCCGAGTTAAATTATGGCCAGGTCTCACCTGATTCAGAAGACTAATTTCAGGATACCATTGAACCATACCATTGAAATATGAGTATGTTACCAAATGTAGGCATTTAATTATCAGAGCTACTACTTACATTTACTCGAGTGAGTGTACATTTTTACTAATACCTGACTACGTACTAAATGTTTAGTACATTTTTTTACATTTTACTTTACTTCCAAACATTTTGAAGTAATGTTAAAGCCACAATTTTACCCAATAAATAATATTGAAATACAAGCATTTATTTTCTGACACTTATTTTCATAATTGAAAAATACCTCACAAATGTCCATGGAGATTAAAGTCAGCATGATATGAGATTTAAACAGGTTAGGTTCTCATCCAAATCCATTCTTTGATTACCCACTGCAAAAATAGCATTTTTCTATGTTGAGCTGGTATTGGGATCATGTTTTGTGTTGATGGAACAGGAGAGTCCAAAATGTTACGCAGTGTGCCTTTAATATTAGTTGAGTATACAGTATTTTGGCTACTCTAGCCACTGCTGTAAAGCTGGTTTTCCTACACCGTTATTATGTTTTCTAAGGAATAGTGCATAAGGAATGTTTCCTTATGCAGTAGATCAGGGGTTGGAAAAAGTTTTTTGTTTATTCTTACATGCCACTGAGTGTACCATCATTAAATAACACACATTCATTATACATTTATTACAATTCAAAATATTCTGAAAAATCTAAACTCAAAGTGCTTTTTTTAAATTAATTGTTCTGTGGTGAATATGCTCTTTTTGGAACAGAAACCTATAAAGGGAGAGAAAACCCACAGCTCTCTTCTTAGCCCTCAACTGGTTCTCAACTGGTGGATCGGGACCCAAAAGTGGGTCACAGAACCATTTTCAGTGGGTCACAAGCCTTTCCCTGAGAACATGTCTTTACATTTTTTCCGAGTTGTAGCTTTACTGTCTTATTTAATGGCTTGTTAACATACACAAATGGTGGGAAATCCCAGTATTATACATTTTATACCACAAATTCAAGTCTTATTTGGGTTGTGGCTTGTCACCCTTTGGTAATGGGTTCTGATGCCATACCAGCTGAGAACCCTTGATCTAAAGCCTTGAAGGGGTTATTTTAAAATATTTGAACCTTGCATGATGGTCTAGGTGTAAATCTATTGATTTATTATTCAATCAAACTTTATTTATAAAGCGCTTTTCATACCGAAGGCATCACAAAGTGCTTTACAGATTACAACATTTAAATCAAGTATCCAGGCAAACATAATGTCCAAATGAGCGTCAGCAGTGGCGACGAGCGGCGCGGGTGTCCCCTGTCCTTAGACTCTCCAGCACGGCAAGGAAAAACTCAAAAACCCGGTGGGAGAAACGAGAAACCTCGGGGAGAACCACAGGCTGGAAAGATCCACTCCCATGGACGGACAGGCTATAGAGACCCAGGCCGATGGGATCCCCTCAGCAGAAGGGCCAGGATCGAGACCATCCAGTCCCTGTTGTCAATCCAGTGGGCAGGGTCCCTCCGTTCAGCCGGGTTCCTCCGTTCAGCCGGGTTCCTCCATTCGATCTAGACAGACACTCCCAAGGGGGAGTGGGACAGGAGACACCATGTGAATAGTAATGAACAGACTACAGATAAGATAAGTATTGTATCATAATAAGACAAGTTTGCAGTAAGAAGAAGAAGAGGATAGCGCTCAGTGTACCGTACTTCCCACAGCAGTGTTTCTCCTAGGGCAGCTTTACTTCAGGCTGAGGGTTAGTGCTTTACCTAACTGACCTGATCATAAGCTAATTCAAAGAGGTACGTTTTGAGCCTAGTCTTAAATGTAGGGACTGTGTCTGCTTCTTTAACGTGAGCTGGAAGTTTATTCCATAAAACCGGAGCTTGGTAGCTAAAGGCTCTTCCACCTACAGTGATTTTGGAGACCCGAGGAATCACTAGTAGCCCTGAGTTTTGAGAGCGGAGTGCTCTGGTTGGCTGATATGGAACGATAGCGTCTTGGAGATAAAGCGGAGCCATACCTTTTATGGCTTTAAATGTGAGGAGCAGGATTTTAAATTTGATTCTAAATTCTACAGGAAGCCAATGGAGAGACTTTAGCACAGGTGTAATGTGTTCTCTTCTTTTTGTACGCATTAACAATCTTGCAGCTGCATTTTGAACTAATTGAAAACTTTTTAGGGAACTTTTAGGACACGCTGCTAGCAGGGAGTTACAGTAGTCCAGCCTTGATGAAACAAAGGCATGGATAAGTTTTTCTGCATCACTCTTAGGTAGGATATTTCGTATTTTAGCAATGTTGCGCAGGTGAAAGAACGCAATTTTACAAGCCTGGTTTATATGTGTTTTAAAAGAGAGGTCTTGGTCAAACAGAACTCCAAGGTTTTTTACTGTAGAGCTCGTTGATACGCTAACATTATCCAGGGAGATGATCTGCTGAGATAGAGACTCTCTCAGTTTTTGAGGACCTAATATAATAACCTCGGTTTTATCAGGGTTAAGGAGGAGGTAATTTACAGTCATCCAGGTGTTAATGGCTTTTACGCAGGAACTAAGCGTATCTAATTTATCTGTCTGACCTGGTTTCATTGATAAGTACAGCTGTGTGTCGTCCGCGTAGCAGTGGAAATTTATATTGTGATTTCGGATTATGTTACCTAATGGAAGCATGTATAATATAAATAAAATTGGCCCGAGAACTGAACCCTGTGGCACCCCACAGCACACTTTGGAACACGGTGAGGACTGTTGGTTTACATTAACAAATTGGTGCCTATCAGATAAGTAAGATTTAAACCAAGAGAGGGCTGTTCCCCTAATGCCTACGTCAGTTTCTAACCTCTGCAGGAGAATATTGTGGTCGATTGTGTCAAAGGCGGCACTAAGGTCTAACAGAACTAGGATTGAAGCTAATCCGGCGTCAGCTGCTAATAACAGGTCGTTGGTAACTTTGACTAAGGCGGTCTCTGTGCTATGATAAGTTCTGTATCCTGACTGAAATTTTTCAAATAAACTATTGTCCTGTAGGTGGCTGCAAAGCTGCTTAGCCACGACTTTTTCAAGGACTTTAGAAATGAAAGGCAAATTAGATATGGGCCTATAGTTTGCTAAAATATCAGGATCGAGATTGGGTTTTTTCAAAAGTGGTTTGATAACAGCATATTTAAAGGACTTTGGCACATACCCATTTTCTAAAGACGAGTTAATTATTTTCAATATGGTATCTGAGATTTCAGGAGTAATTTCTTTGAGGAGTTTAATTGGGATTGGATCTAGAAGACAAGTTGACGGTTTTGAAGACATAATGATTGATAATACCTCAGCCTCATCTACAGTTATGAACCTGTCTAAGACTTCAAAAGGAGACATTATTAAAGATATTCTACTCTTTATAGTCTGTTTTAATTTTATTATATTTTAATTTTATTATTTATTTCCTTATTGTTCATATTTCTGTCCCTTAAGATTTTTGCTTTTACTCATTGTACATATGATACCTCTCTAGTGCGTATTAGGTCTATAATTATCCCAATTAATCTATATTTAAAGGGGGGGTATTATGTAAAATCGACTTTTTCAAGCTTTATATCATGTTATTATGTCATTCCCTCATTAAACACATGCCTGGAGTGTTGCCTTGGCTCATTCACATATTTTTGAGTAATCAGTAAAAACTTAGACGGCAGCCATTTTAGGTGTAGCTATGCCTCAGTCCTCCTAGGAACGCCCCCACCTCCTGGAGACGCCTCTGGATCTTTCGTCACTAGCCAAGCCACCAACCACTGCTCCTCAGCTCAGCAGAGCCCCCTCCCCGCACAGTAGTGTTGTTTAGATGCCACAGCAGTGTGCTGAAGGGGGCGTGTCGGAAAGCTTCTTAAAGAGACAGAGGCCTATTTCAAGACGTTCAGTACAGCCATTTTGAGAGAGCAATTTTATTCAAGGCAGTTATTTTAATTTACTGCATATACAGACCAACAGAAGGTTACGTCATCATTGTAGTATGCTATAGACTGGTGCTATGTGATTGAAAAAAGCATAATACCCCCTCTTTAAATTTAGTTTTGTGTTTTAAATGCGTATCTGCTTGTCAGTATAATCTACGGTATAATATGCACATTATCTCTTGAATTGTGAGTTTGTGAATATTAATTAAAACATGTTGTCACCATCTTGTTTTTCAAATGAAACGGTGGAAACATTCCCGTTTGAGGATCAACAGAGCGAGGTCCACTGTAAACTGTGTGGATGCAGGAGCCGCTCAGATGCGCCTAATGACCATATAAAGCTCGACTCGTCTGACGGATTGCCTTGGCTTCTTGGACCTCTCAAAAGGCAGTCACATTCTATCCTAAAGTGGTCACACGCGCCGTTGTAATTGCTCAGTGCTGCTGCTGGAGAAAATACACAGCATTGTTTCAAAGAGCAGTCTATGCTCCATCCCCCGGCTCCTGCCATAGGTCCACACACAGGAAACATTAACCTCTTCCTGCGTGAGCCAGGAGCTGCCCCCCGGGACACATTTTCACCTTTACACACTTCACTTCAGGCACAAACACCCAGCCAGGGCTAAACGTCTGCCGAATCTCAAAACTTTCACTATTAAACATCCATTTAACCTTCACTGAAGTCCTATTGAGGTAGATTCAGCATCTTATTCAGTTCTTGTTTTTTCATAGCAGAATTGTGTTTGAAGAAAACAGTTTTAAAAGAATTGGTATTGAGGGTTACATATACAGTATATATATTTAAATTAAATTATTTCATGCAGGCTATGTGTTAGTTATGCGTTAGCAATTAATTTCTGGTTTAGACACGGTTTAAACCAGGAATAGGCAGGTTTGCTTGGTCACGGGTCAAACTCAGTCACCTTATGTGCTGTACGTGTCAGCTGCAAGTCCTCCAGAACCATCACACTGAACACGGGTGCTCCCCAAGGCTGTGTGCTGAGCCCCCTCCTGTTCACTCTGCTGACCCATGCACTCCGAAGTACGACTCAAACCTCTTTGTCAAGTTTGCAGACGGCACAACAGTGGTGGGTCTCATCAGCAACAGAGACGAGTCAAACAGTGAGGTGAGCAGTCTGACCATGTGGAGCAGACAGAACAATTCCCCCCCTTCCACAATCAAGGATGAGAGTAATATAATTTTAAATCATTCAGATGGTTTGACAAAAAAAAAAAATCATTGAATCTCTTATTAGACAAATAAAGTGTGGCACATCTAATATGGTTTCAGAGATCTCCCGTAGGGAACTTTGAAAATAACTAACTATATTTACAGTACTTTAACAGGTATCTGAATTAATATACCTCAAAATCATCTGGGGACCAAAGGATACTGTGGGACCAGATTTGGCCCACATGCCTGACATTCCCTAGGCCTTGTTTACACCCTGTTCAGACATTAAGTAAAGTAAAATATAGGTTTCTTTTGACCCTATTTACGTTTTAGAAACAAAACAACTGGTTCATTATGATGGAAAAAGATCATTAAAGGTTGTTGGCAATGGTATTGATGAATCTGTTCTGAGATGCTTCTAAACTATTAAAAGAATTATGATCATTGGGAAATATGACGGTCCTTAAAGCCTACCTTGTGTTTAATTTTCAAGGCAAGACACTGCAGATAAACAGCTCAATTCAGATATGTAAACTAAAAGCTTTTGCAGTATATTGCTTTTTAATTACTTTAAATAATTTAATTACTTTTATCTAATTATGTTTGAAAAAATATACAGCAGGTTTTCTATAATCTAATATTTTCCAAAAAGAAATAACATACATTTTGTAGCTTGGCTCTGCAAGACTACACTTTGTTTCACGGGGGTTAAAAGCTCAAGTGGTTAGATATTAACAAACCCCTCTTAAACAAAACATTTGTGTAGGTGGGTGCAACGTTAAGAGGAGATGTTGTCCGTATAGAGTGAATACAAGCATTTTCAGGAAACAGCCTTTAAGTTTCTGTACAAATCTAGGGAAGAAAGTCAATTTAGTCTATTTCTCTATTTCCAGATACATGTTTTGATTGACCCACAATGAACATAGAAAAGTCTGCTCCAAGCTTCAGCGGCTAGAGACACTTGCACCGTGTCCTTGACTGTTCTGTTGAGAAAAGCCTTGCCTCACACCAGTACATAATAAACTGCTAACAAGAACAATCTGTGAGTGGACCAGGCTGCTCAGACACTGCTGGAGAAAAGGAGGAGGAGGGTTAAGGAGGAGGGATTTGTCCATGGACTGCACAATCCAGACAAAACTCCAGGCTGAAATCTGAAACAGCCAGAAGGAGACCACCCCAGACTTTACACACTGCAGTCACTTCTGATGGTAAGTGCAAGACATTATCTGAGGTAGAAGCTTGGATTGTGCATAATGCAGAGTGTTAGTTTAATGTGCTGAGATTAGTTCTGGGAGGAAAAAGGCCCATTATCCCTCTTTTCCAGACGAGAGCAGATGTTTCAGTCACCAAGCTTGTGCGCACATGAAGTAGTGGAAAGACAAAAGTCTGATGTCTGGCCACAGAGCCTGAGTAGACCAGCAGAGCATATTGCCTATACTTTGTATCTGCGTATAATCTTGTGAGGAAAAGTTATTCATAGTTTGGATATTCAATAATTTTGACTCTGCATTCAAAATCTTAAGGTTAAGGTGTTTTATTTGTCATTATACAACAACAAATCAAATTCTGTTGTACAAAATTTGTCCTCTGGATTTGACCCATCCTTTGGGATGGGTCAAGCCGCTGCGTGTGGCACCCAGGGACGCATCTCCAGATGTTGAGCCAGGTTAATGGGGGAGGATTTGTGCAGGTTTTGGGGTTGATGGGGAACCCGGGGGAACCTATCCAGAAACGGGGAGAACATGCAAACGCCAAACAGAAACACTCACGGTGTCCCGGGATTGAACCTGGGACCCTTTTGCTGTGAGGCAAGTGTGCTAACCAGTTGAGCAAACTGAAGTTGATATTTTATTCTATAAGCAACAATAGTCACCTTCTTCTGCTTCTAGTGACGCCAAGTTAAAGCTAAAACAAGTCATTTAATTATACTGTAATGCAAGACTCTAACAAGGACTCCCATATCTCTTTAACCAGTAAGCAATTAGACCTCAATTTTGTCCCTACTGAACGTATAGTATAGTTGTTTCCTCCAAGTTACTTCATCTGACATTTTTAAAGTGGAGCAACAGTGGCCCATGAGGTCCACAAGGTTGTCTAGTAATCATACAATGTGCAGGATGTATTGATTGTAGTTTCAAAGTGAAATTATGAGTAAAATTTGATAAGCCTCTGCTAATCTGTGCCATTTGCAGAGACAAAATGAAGACGATTGGTCTCATTGGCAGTTTCCTCAGCAGTGCCTTGGCTGCAGCTCTGCCATTGATCAGCACTTTTGAAGGCAGCACAGATGAGGAGGAACTTTTCAGCATTACAGCTTCTTTCCCAACCACGTCCCTGATCTCTGAGCTTCCTACCACACCGGCCGGTCCCCAGGTGAACGCTGACGCCCTGAAGCGAGTCGAGGACTTCCTTCGTAAGAACACACTGTTGATCCTCGTCACAATAACTTTGGTTTTTTTGATATTTCTGATTATATGCGGGGCCTTCTTTATGAGCCGCAAACAGAAAGTGAATGCATACTACCCATCCTCTTTTCCCTCCAAAATGTATGTGGATCACCGGGATAAAACTGGAGGTGCTAAACCCTTTCATGAAGTGCCAGAAAAAGAAAATCTGGAGCAGATAAATGAGCCAATGGACAGCCACAAACAGCTTCAAGCAGACATTGTGAGAGCTGCCCGAAGTCTGCGGACTCCCAGTAAAACAGTAATAGGTGGTCAGAAGGACCACAACTCTGAAGAGATGCTGAAGCCACAAGAAAGCAGCATTCTGGTTGCACTGTTGCCCAGCCTCCCAGAGGAGGAACCGTGTCAACTTTCTGTCAGTGAAACAGCAGTTTCTTCAGAGAACATGTCAGAGAAAAGTGAATCACAGGAGATTTCACTCTGCGGGAATGCAAGACCGTCCTCCCTGCACATCCACGAATCTGCCACCCTGCAGCTGATCGCAGGGGAAAAAACTGCATTCTGAAAGGTCCCATGGGGTAAAATGACTGGGACTGGGATTAAAACATAACCACCATAGTACTTTAAAGTGATCTAAGAGTTCAAATAAATGTACTGTTGCAGAACATTTCTATGTTCTACGTTACGAAATAAACTACATTTTGACTGGACTGGGATTGTAGCAAGGCTCTGTGTAACATTCATTTTTTTAATACATAAAATGTGAGTAAATTATATGCGTCAACTACAGTTCACAAACACTGGCATGTTTCAGAGTTCAGTTTCAACACATCAGATCACACCTTTTCTATTTAAAATTTCAGTTTCATTATTTCTGAGTCATTTCTATTTGAAAATATGTAAAAACAAACCCTAGACTTCAGTTTACCTTAACTGTGTTTTAGACATGGAGGTTTACATGCGTGTTACTATGGGGATTTGCTTCTGTCATAACCTCCAAGAATGTCAAAAGAAAGCTTTGAGTGCAGTGAAGTGGTGAATAGTATGGTTTTCTTGCTTTCCACTTTTTAAAAAGGAAATGGGAGGTGAACTTCATTCTTCATGTCACTGTCACAGCTGCACACAAAATATATATTTAAAAATAACATTTAACATTTATAAATATTGATGTCACACAAGAGCCAAATAAAATGTGTATTTATCATTTATCATGCATGTGTTTATTATCGGATTGTCCAAACACCTTGAGCATATTAATTAAATATGTTTTTATAGTTTCACAATACAGCAGCAAACATTAGTAAAATCATTGTCTTTTTACAAAAGAAAACATTTGACAACCTGCAGTCTTTTGTTGTATTCATTTTATTACTACACAAGGCAATGTGTCTAAAGGATTATTATTTACAATTAACCAAATGGACCCTTCTGAGGCCGCAATTGGCTTTTTGCATAACAAATTAGGTGATTAAAATATGCCTGAGAAGGTCTTAGTCTTCCCCACATCTCCATAATAGCTTTGAAAAAACAAAGTCTAGACGAAAACAAAAGTACTTTCTGACTGAACAGTACTTAAATTGTGCGTTACTGTGACTGGCTGTGAGTCAAGTGTACAGGGAGCGAAGACTTATGTACCTCAACACTGCAGTAAAATGCTAAGTTGCTCCTAGAGTTTTGCGAGGCAGTGCAAAACTTGAAAAGAGGTGATTCAGTTCTGGCCTCTCAATGCCTCCTGCTGGTCACCCTGCTGCTTCAGGCGGTAGTCAGCAAGGGCTGCTTTGATAGCATCTTCAGCAAGCACTGAGGGTGACATTAATGAGTTAGACTTAAAAGTCAGAATCCTGAGAGGAAGAGTCATAGATACAGACTTACTTGAACAGTGAAGTTTAACAGGTGGAAGGCAGAGCTCTTTGGCAATGTCCGTGTTCTTTATCGTTAGTGCTTCCTCAACCTATCAAACAAAAAATATTGAAACTCAAAGTTGATCAGGTATTTTCTTGGGAAAATAGAAAGCATGCAAGCATTTATTGTTACTCACTGACTTGCCCTTCACCCACTCAGTTGCTAGAGAGCTGGAAGCAATGGCAGAACCACATCCAAAGGTTTTGAACCTGGCATCTACGATCTTGCCTTGATCATCCACTTGAATCTGTGAAATAAAAGGTAATGCAAACATTCAATAAGAACTTTACAGCAGAAAAAGACTACACTCAGCAGTGCTCACAACTTTTGCTTTCTCCCTTAGGAGGAGAATCACATTTATCTCAGTTTATTCCGTGTTGCGTTCACGTGACATCACAACATTGCTAAAGAGTCCCCAGTTTAAAATCGAGTCGAGCGGCCGCTGAGAATCATATGGTGGTAACTATGGTAATCAAAATGCAGAATTTTCTATTTAGTTTATGGTCACTATCTGTGTCATTTCTGGAACCAATGAGTAACATGAAGTATTAATGATAGTACAAGTAACTCATTGCAAAACAAAACCACTGCTATAACATAGTCCGAATGTTCTCAAACAAGAAAAACAGCATCTTTTTATTCTTTATTTTTGGTCATAATTGTTTTTAAAGTAAATAACCTGAAGCTTCATCACATCTCCACAGGCAGGGGCACCAACCAGACCGGTCCCTACATTTTTGGCATTTTTATCCAGAGAGCCAACATTTCTTGGGTTTTCATAATGATCCACAACCTACAAAGAAAAAAAAGAAGTTTATCAGGTAAAGTTTGTGAGGAACGCAGCATGTTTCCAAACAGGTAACACATTTGGTAGCTTTGTTGGGATTGGTTAATATTTGTTGAGTCACAGTGACACAAAAACATGGTGCGTCATGTTTTTTGTGTTTGTTTTTCTCCTGATATTACTATGTGTATTAACAACTGACCAGGCTCTTCCTATGTTTTGATGTGTATTTAATCTACATAAGTTAAGTGGTCTGCTCCATTGGAGTGCAGATTACAAAACCAAAATAAACAATTAGGGGTCTAGTTTACAAATATCCTTTTTTTCCCCCGATAATAAAATAAAAGTACAGTCAAACACATCGCATGAGCACTCGATAAACATACGGAATTACAAAACCAGCTAACTGCTGATATGTCTATGGCTGTGACCCGTCAATGACAAACACATAACTATAATGCTTGTTGTGAACACAAACGTGGCAAGCCTAAATAAAACGCGTTACCTTCACGTGGTAGCAGCACTGGCTGATAAATTCTGGAACAGACAGTCTTCTGGTGAGGAAAGCCAAAGGATAAAAGCACTTGTTCGCCACAGGACCCGCCATGTTTACAGACTGGATCAAAATGCTGAAATGACGCACTTGGCAAAAGGGGGCAAACGTATAGGCTAACGTTACTTGTTTGCTAACCCAACGCCTCGGAAGTCACGTGTCTACACCGTACACTGGGCGGAGCATTGACGTCCACTGTCAATGGGGCGGAGTGAAGTGTTGTTTATTGCGCAATATTTCAATCAAAAAGGCAATACAATACAAATGACTACTGGGTTAGGATTTAACCCTTGTGTCATCCTTACATTTTCTTTCATTCGCCACCCTGGTGTACAAAAATGTACACGCCTAAAAACAGCTATATAATCGCCATTTTTTCTTCTTTTTGTTTAAATCTCTTGAACTCTTGACGCGTTTCCAAAAATGCCAAGCATTCAATAATTCTTAAGATTTTAACCTCTTAAATGCCAGTTTGATTATGTAAACTTTAAAAAATGCCCAACCAAAAACCTAAAAAAAAAACATTAATATTTTCTAAATAATTAATATTAGGGGGCTGGTGTTTAAAGGTACACTGCATAACATGTTGGACTATACTGTTGGCAAAACAAAACATGCTCCTCATGACCAGCTCAACACAGAAAATACTATTACTGCAGTGTGTAATAAAAGAATGGATTTGGATGAGACAGTAACCTGTTTAAATCTCAAATTCTACTGCCTTTAGTCACATCTCCATGGAGACGAGCTGGAGACGTACCCACTCCTCCATCCATCCATTTTCTTCCGCTTTATCCGGGGCCGGGTCGCGGAGGCAGCAGTCTCAGCAGAGATGCCCAGACTTCCCGATCCACGCACACCACCTCCAGCTGTTCTGGGGGACCCCGAGGTGATACCAGGCCAGCTCGGAGACATATCCCACCAGTGTGTCCTGGGCATTCCACGAGGCCTCCTCCCAATAGGACATGCCTGGAGCACCTCCCGAGGGAGGCGGCCAGGAGGCATCCGGAACAGATGCCCTAGCCACCTCAGCTGGCTCCTTTCGACGTGAAGGAGCAGCGATTCTACACCGAGCTCCTCCCGGGTAACTGAGCTCCTCACCCGATCTCGGAGGGTGCGCCCAGCCACCCTGCGAAGGAAACTAATTTCGGCCGCTTGTATTCGCGTACCCAATCCTGTTTAAGTTTACAGTCATATCTCCGGAAACTCACTGCTGCCAGAGTGACTGAAACATTTTTGACTGCGCTTTCTTGTTCGAACGTAATATCAAGTCGTTAGAACGTGTTGCCAAAGTCGTTTGAACGACTTCTTAAGCCCAACGCAGACGCTTGACGGTGCGGCAAAAGAACCGCCCCCTGTGATCCAGCCGTGACATAGGCCTACGCTTTTAACCATCCTGCAGAGGCACAGACGGGTCTCGGCTGTGACAGACAGGGAGACCGCCGTACACTTTGTTTAAGGGGACGATAGAAGCAGCAGCGCCAGCGACAGAGCCATTATCAGGGCTCAGGTGGAGCATGTTAAACGAGTCTGTGACCAACTCGCTATTAACCTGCCAAAAAAGAGCCACGTTTTCTCTCTCTCTCGCAACACAGACATACGTGTCTTATTTTATTCATGATAAATGTATAAATCACGTGTTTAAAGCACTACATGTTTTGAGAAAAGCCTCTGAAGTGCTGTGATGCGCTGCGCTCCCATGAGTGTTAAAATCCCACATGGACGTGCGTCAGATGATGTGCCGGGGCGCGCTGCGCTCTGGTGTGCGTTCGGCTTTTGGCAACTCGTTAAAACGACATTGGCAACACGTTAAAATGAGTTGATATTACGTATGAACGAGAGTTCAGTATACCATTGAATAATGACTGAATACATAAGCTTAAGCAACAAAATATTGTTTATTTTTTGTTCAACCAAGTCCAACAGACCAGTGCAATATTGCCATTAATTGTGCGTCTGCAGGAAAAAAGGAAACTGAAGTGTGGAAAGCAAAGTGTGATTAATTTCGATTAATATTTTTAATCCCACTAAACCTCATGTAATTAATTAATCGCAATTAATCGGAAAAAGTCCCAGCCCTAATATATACACTCAACAAAAATATAAACGCAACACCTTTGTTTCTGCTCCCATTTTTCATGAGATGGACTTAAAGATCTAAAATTCATTCCAGATACACAATATTACCATTTCTCTCAAACATTGTTCACAAATCAGTCCAAATGTGTGATAGTGAGCACTTCTGCTTTGCTGAGATAATCCATCCCACCTCACAGGTGTGCCACATCAAGATGCTGATCTGACATCATGATTAGTGCACAGGTGTACCTTATACTGCCCACAATAAAAGGCCACCCTGAAATGTGCAGTTTTTTGCTTTATTGGGGGTCTGGGGACTCAGAACCAGTCAGTATCTGGTGTGACCACCATTTGCCTCATGCAGTGCAACACATCTTCTTCGCATAGAGTTTATCAGATTGTCAATTGTGGCCTGTGGAATGTTGGTCCACTCCTCTTCAATGGCTGTGCGAAGTTGCTGGATATTAGTGGGAACTGGTACACGCTGTCGTATTCGCCGGTCAAGCACATCCCAAACATGCTCAATGGGTGACATGTCCGGTGAGTATGCTGGCCATGCAAGAACTGGGACATTTTCAGCTTCCAAGAATTGTGTACAGATCCTTGCAACATGGGGCTGTGCATTATCTTGCTGAAACATGAGGTGATGTTCATGGATGTATGGCACAACAATGGGCCTCAGGATCTCATCACGGTAACTCTGTGCATTCAAAATGCCATCAATAAAATGCACCTGTGTTCTTCGTCCATAACAGATGCCTGCCCATACCATAACCCCACCACCACCATTGGCCACTCGATCCACAACATTGACATCAGCAAAGCGCTCACCCACACGACGCCACACACGCTGTCTGCCATCTGCCCTGAACAATGTAAACCGAGATTCATCCGTGAAGAGAACACCTCTCCAACGTGCCAGACGCCATCGAATGTGAGCATTTGCCCACTCAAGTCTGTTACGGCGACGAGCTGGAGTCAGGTCAAGACCCCGATGAGGACGACGAGCATGCAGTTGAGCTTCCCTGAGACGGTTTCTGACAGTTTGTGCAGAAATTGTTTGGTTATGCAAACCAATTGTTTCAGCAGCTGTCTGAGTGGCTGGTCTCAGACGATCTTGGAGGTGAACCTGCTGGATGTGGAGGTCCTGGGCTGGTGTGGTTACACGTGGTCTGCGGTTGTGAGGCCGGTTGGATGTACTGCCATATTCTCTGAAACGCCTTTGGAGACGGCTTATGGTGGAGAAATGAACATTCAATGCACGAGCAACAGATCTGGTTGACATTCCTGCTGTCAGCATGCCAAGTGCATGCTCCCTCAATGCTTGTGGCATCTGTGGCATTTTGCTGTGAGACAAAACTGCACATTTCAGGGTGGCCTTTTATTGTGGGCAGTATAGGGTACACCTGTGCACTAATCATGATGTCAGATCAGCATCTTGATGTGGCACACCTGTGAGGTGGGATGGATTATCTCAGCAAAGCAGAAGTGCTCACTATCACACATTTAGACTGATTTGTGAACAATGTTTGAGAGAAATGATAATATTGTGTATCTGGAATGAATTTTAGATCTTTAAGTCCATCTCATGAAAAATGGGAGCAGAAACAAAGGTGTTGCGTTTATATTTTTGTTGAATATATATACATATATATATATATATATATATATATTTATTTATTTATTTACTGTATTTTTTTCTGTTTGGACCTTGTTGAATAAAATAAAGGTATTTTCCCATTAGAATATAATGGGCCATGTTCTGGCCCATTATATTCCTGTTCTGGTTGGTGTGACCAGGAGTTAAAATGTGTTTATGTAGTGGCAAGTTTTGTAAAAAAAATAAAATAAAAGAGAACAAAACACAAAAATGTGCTTGTAAGCTATTAAAAAAATGGATGTGTGACCATGTTGGAGCCATGTGTCACCACTAGGAGGTGCTGCGGTGGTGCTCTATACATCGGGAGCCACTCCTGAGTCCCACAGGTGTTGGCAATCCAGAAGAGCACACAGTTTGTTAAGATTTTAACCTCTTAAATGCCAGTTTGATTATGTAAACTTTAAAAAATGCCCAACCAAAAACCTAAAAAAACATTAATATTTTCTAAATAATTAATATTTAGAAAATATTAATTATTAATTATTAATATTAGGGGGCTCGTGTGTGATCACTGTGTGTGATTTTAGGCTTTTGTACAGAATTAATAAACTGGATTTTATGACATGAATTGATGGACATTTGTATGAATTTGAACTGAATAAAGCAGCTGTAATTTTGTAGAATTTGACTCTTTGGATTTGTATTGAAATACACAGTCAGAGCCTCACTGGGGATTTGCTGCCCTCATAGGTCTAAACGGGATTTAGTCTGAACCAAACAATATTTTTAAAAATGGTTTTCTTTATTTTGAAGGTCTAACTCTCATCTTGTCATACATATAAAAAATAATATAACATTTTAAATATTTGAACACTTTAATTGTCAACTTTCTGTTGCAAAGTTACTTAAATGTATTGCAGTTGTGGGCGGGACTGTTGAGCTCTAAAATTTATTTTAATACATTCAAAATTATAACCCTTTTTGTTTCATTTTGCCCCAAAATTACGACACAGCAGCTTCTTGTCCTTAAAATGCCTATACTACGCTAAACATTTTTGGCCATCTTATAATGCAATCTGAAGTTATGTTTTGTTTTCACTGTTTTGTTCTGTTTCTTCACCACATCACTCAGCCCAGGAAATCAGAATGAGAAGTGAATCCAGACTAAGGGCGTAAAGAGGTATAGCACTTTGGAGAGAGGCAGACACTGTTCTCAACACTCCAGACGTAAGTACTTACTTTTGAATGTTATTTGCGTGTGTGTGTATATATATATATATAATTATTTAGTCGGCCCATGTAATATTTGCGTTTGATAAAATAGGCTACAGATGTTGATTTTGGTTGTGGGCTATAAACTATAATAATAAAGTTTATTATTATTATTATTATGATTATTATGATTATTATTATTATTATTATTATTATTATTATTATGTGAAGTTCATTGCTGTGTTTATATATTTTTACTGAATATATTTACATGTTTTTTTTGTGATATTTCAGAATTTAAAATATTAAACATAATGGATGTTGATTATGAATTATACGATGACTACAGTCAACCCAACGACACCGAGTATAATACAAACAACGAAACTGTCACAACTAATCGTGGACTGTTTCTATTTGCTGAAACCCAGACATCTTTGACTCCAGTGTTGGTCACAGCAAATATAATTGTTATTGTGCTTGGCTTGGGAGGAAACTCTTTGGTCATCTGGATCTGTGGATGGAAAATGAAAAGAACAGTGGCTACAACCTGGTATATCAGTTTGGCCGTTTCCAACTGGATGTTCTGTGCCTTCCTGCCCATGAACGTGTACTACATGATAACAATGGACTGGCCTTTCGGACTACTTCTGTGCAAGCTGACTTCCTCCATCTTATTTCTCAATATGTTCAGCAGTGTGTTCCTCTTAGTCCTGATTAGTGTTGATAGATGTGCAATGGTTACATTTCCTGTTTGGTCACACAACCATCGGTCACCTTGGAAAGCATCAGTAATTGTTGGTATGACGTGGGCGCTATCTGCCCTCTTTACTGCCCCTTCAATTGTGTATAGGCACACCAAAGTGCATGGCTCCATGACCGTGTGTTATACACATTACAATACGGCGTCCGAGCACAAGGCGGTGGCACAAACAAGGTTCATTTGTGGCTTCATTATTCCCTTCTTAATCATTGTTGTTTGTGGTGTTTGGCTTGTTGTGCAGCTAAAAAACAAGACTTTCAAATCGGCAAAACCATACAAAATTATGTCAGCGCTCATATGTTCATTTTTCGTCTGCTGGGTCCCATATCACACCTTTATCCTCTTGGAGTTAGGACTGGAAAATCACAGCCTGCATGTACATCGCACTGGACAAAAAGTTGGGGCAACCCTGGCTGCTGCAAACAGCTTTATCTCACCAATTCTATATGTCTTCCTTGGCAATGACTTTAAGACCACATTAAAAAGGTCACTGACATCAAGAATAGAAGCAGCACTGTCAGAAGATTTACGCTCTGGTCGCGCTTCTACAAGATCAATGTCTATGGGCAATTTATAATTCTAGTGAATAAATCAATATTTTTAAATTACAGCAGGCTTCATTAGGATAATCACTTGGAGGACATTAAAAAACTGTTTATAGAACGAGAAAGCTTCACCAAACAGCACGTCAGTGTCTTCATTTTTATTTTATTTTCCCACAACTGTTTTGTCTTCAAACCATAGGCAAACTTATGACTATGGGCTAGTGCGCATGCTCATATACTGCTCCAGGGGAAGTTACACAACCATTAAAAGGGCGTATTCTGACTGAAATGAGAGGGCGTTTTTTCTTTACCTTTTCAAATGTACCATGTCTCTCGTGTTGCAAACTGTAAACCACTGGTTTCATAACTCTGGAGACGGTGAGAGCAGGCAGCCATTATGCCGGACTGCCACCACTATGGTGACACTAATGTAAAGTCCATTATCTTTCCTTGTACCTGCAATAAACTGGATCTTTATTTCATAAAATTGAGTGTTTATTCCCCCACTACATCTGCTTATGCTGTAAATAAGAAGTCAGAAATAAGTCAGAAATATGTAATGAATTTACAGTTCAAAACTGTGGAGGGGTAGAGGAAAGAAGGAATGATACATGGCCATAGATCAGTGTACAATTTCAATCATTTGTGTTAAAGCCACACCGCGTAGAATTTTACCCTAAAAATTTGTTTTTTTTAATACAAGCATTTATTTAATGACAGATGTTTTCATCATTGAAAAATTCCTCATAATTGTACAATCAAACATGTGCTTTTATTGTGAGCGGCTCAGCTCTCCTAAGACATGACTGTAACTTTACCGGGAGTGGGTACGTCTCAAGCGTGCCTCCATGGAGATGTCAGTAGAATTTGAGATTTAAACAGGTTAGGTTCTCTTCCAGATCCATTCTTTGATTACCCACTGCAGTAATAGCATTTTCTGTGTTGAGATGGTCATTGGGAGCATATTTTGTTCTGATGGCAACAGTATAGTCCAAAATGTTACGCAGTGTGCCTTTAATGTAATTGATTGTTTGGTTGACTGTTAACCACTGGCTGTATCTCAATGTACAATAGCCGTAATTTTATATAAATAAGATCATTTATCCAGACATAATAATGAGGCATAATAAAAAAGTGGAATGATTAACTCACGGTGGCGCAGTGGTTAGCGCTTCTGCTTCCCGTGCAAGAGGGTCCTGGGTTTGATCCCTGGCTGGCCGGGACCTTTCTGTGTAGGTTTCCTCTGGTTTCCCCTACCATTAAAAACATGTAAATTAGACCAGAATGAATAAGAGTGTGCTTGTGTGAGTGGTTGGTGATGGTGGGAGGGGCTGATGGCGCAGATTTGAAGCCTCGCTTCTGTCAGTCTACCCCACGGGCGGCTCACCACCACTAAAGCCTATGGTGAATAAGAAAAATATGAGCGAATAATGACAACAGTGTGGCGTTCTGAGAAACTTGGTAACACTGGTTTGTAAAGCACAATACAAGTGTATTATTAACTCAAGAAGACAAAGTAGTCTATATTTTATGTTTGTTTGCCCTTAATTCTGTTAGATCTGAGATGCTTTATATTTTCTTTTACACAGCATAACCAGTAATTGTCAGTAATTATTTTAAATCGATTAAATAACAAATCATGACCATAATTTAGTTCATATCTATGCTCATGACTAGGGAACACTTTTAATTTAAGTAAAGGAGCTGGCATGGCGATGATCAGTCACTGTCATGAACTGTTTGATGGCTACTTGGATAAAAATAGGTTAAAATCACGATTTTGGACGCCGCAAGGAGATAGTATGAAGGATGTCACTGGAGAGAAGAAAAGAGAGGAAGGGAGAGGTTAGCAGAGTGAAAAAGCACACAGAGCAGCAGGTGGCGGTAAAGCTTAATCTTTGTTTGCAAGCATTACAGAAGAACCAACCCTCAGCAAAGCAGACACTCACGTCTAATGTTCCTTTTAGGGATTCCTAAGAAGCAAAGTCGTTGGTTAAAAGAAATATCATGGCAGAATGGCAGGTGGCTTGGGATACACCAAATATTGGGAGACATTTATATGCGTTACAGAGTACAGTGGGTGAGGGGCGGTGCGCTCCAGGAACTAACAAGGAGTAGACTAGAGGGTCATTACGCGGCTGAGAATAGGCCACACACGGCTTAATAAATCCTTACATCTTATCAACAGGCACGAAACAGGATTATGTGAACACTGTAATGATAAAATTATAGGAAGAATTTAGTGGGTTTCGTTTTTCTGTGTTTATTTTTTATTACCGGTATTATTATTATTATTATTATTAAAGGGTCAAGCTCTGCTTCACACTCCGATACAGTAGGTGGCGGAAATGCACGTTTAAGCCGAGTGCCATTTAAAAGCTCAAGAAGAAGAAGAAGAAGAAGAGCCAAGCCACGCCCCCGGGCTGTCAGACCCCGATTTACATTTCCGTGGACTGTTGCAATAATGAGATGGTCTAAAACGGCCTTTAAAGTTGATTTAACAACCAGAACGTCACACCGTCTTATGTTTGTAAATCGCTAACGTGCTATTTAGCTTACCATTTACTTGGTATGGGTCATAGCGACTACTTATTGGGTGAAACTAAAATCCGCGCTAACTAGCAGCAGCTATTTACTTTTTCCACTGGTGGCCTGAATGTTACAACTTCTTCTTGTCGTGGGCTTCACTGTTTCACTGCGCTATCAAAGCCACTCCAGCTCACCCGCGCTGTCGACAATAAAGGGTTTCATGTTAAATGGCCACTTCATCAGCTGAAAACACTGGGACCACGTCCAGCAACTCGACCACTGCGGCCGACAGTAGCAGCCAGGACAGCACGTTTGAGTGTAACATATGTCTAGACACGGCTAAAGATGCAGTCATCAGCCTGTGTGGCCACCTCTTCTGGTGAGTACGTATTGCTGAAATCTCAGTCATATAGGGTGACCACCTGTCTCTCTTTTGGTTGCACTCCACAGCCATTTAGACCTTTGTCCCCTGTCCCACCAATGGGTCAAAAAAAAACAACACGTCGCCATTGTGGAGAGAGCCGATATTAGCCTATCAACACACACCGTTGATACCAAGCTATATCAATGGTGTGTGTTGATAGGCTAATGTCGGCTCCCTCCACAATGGCGACGTGTTGTTGTTGTTGTTTTTTTTACCGAATTATCAATAAAGTTAAATTTACAGAGAATGAAAAAATATCCACCAGTGTTTCCAAGTTTAAGAGGAAAAAAGGAAACTGTGCTAAAAATTAAGACCTTAAATGCTTAATTTCTTGATCCTGTATGCCACGAATTCATAAAAAAAAAAATACAAAAAGTATGGTCCAAAAGCACATTCAACTAAATGTTTTGTTGTCATCGTTAATACTTTTTGAATTTTTAAATGTTACTCCATCCCTAATTTTTACACATTTTTTAGAAATGATAAATAAATAGATTTGTGGCATTTAAGGCATTCAACAAAAAATACTTATATTCTATTTCTGGATTAGAATATTTTGTGACCCATTGCTATCTGTATATTTGATTTTTTTTAATTCCTCATGACTTGTACCACCTTCACTACTATTTTAATTAGTAACTGGAAACAACTTGTACTCTTATTAATATTTCCTTTTTCACTTACAGCTGGCCTTGTTTGCATCAGGTAGGTGTTCATATGTTTGGTGTTTTGCATTGGAAATATTCTTAGCGCTCAGGCTCTCCTTTATAATACTAACACTCACATGCATTTTTAGCACTGGGTTCTGTTTCAAAAATAATAAACATGTAGAACTAAGCTTTTGTTGTTCTGAGATCACTCCTGCTCTCATCATATTTTCATAGCATAACCTTCCAAATACCAAAATGTCACATACTGTATTATCAAAAAGAAAAAAAAGTTATTTCTAGTTAATAGAGAATTAACAATGGTGTTGGAGAGGATTGATGAAGAATAGGCAGCAGTCAGGAGAAGTTTATTTACCATCGTGCGGGACCTGTAGACATGTACTTTAGACGCTGCGCTAGTCCTACCATTCAAGTCTGTCTATGCTTCCACAGAAGAGACATAAATACCCTCTCAGAGCGTCATACTGATACGCAAGCAAAACATTCAGTGGCTGAGAGTAGGCGGCTGAGCACCACAGTCAAGGCTATTACAGAGATAGTACGACTTTACAGCTTGACCCAATATGATAAATTGCGATTTAATGTTATCTAAAATAGTTAAAGGATGTAAAGTAAATTATGTTTGGGCAGGTAATGTGAACCCTAGACTTTGATGAGAATGGAATTTGACATTTAAAACATTTTAGCTTTGTGTGTGAGTAAGATGGGGAAGAGGGGCTTATTTCAAATTCTTCTGCTTAATAAAAAAATTAAAAAGTGCATGCATATACCATCCTGACACATGCATACACAAATAAACTCTTTTTTTTATGCATATAATTCTCATTTTGTGGGGGGGTATCTCTGTAACTCTAAAATTAAGGGATAAGAACATGTTCAAGTTTAGAAGCAACATTTTGAAATCAGTTGATCATAATGACAAAGATACTAGATTCTATGTCAATATCGCAGATACATTCTAAAAATAATGACCTTTTTTTCTTTCTTTTTTTCATGCCACAGCTATGACTTTCATATGACTATACTGTATGAGGCAATGTTCATTCATTGCTGCTCTGGTTAAACAACAAAGATAACAAGTGAAGTTTTCATCTACAGTGCCTTGCGAAAGTACTAATACGCAATGAACTTTTGCACATTTTGTCATGTTTACAACCATAAACATAAAGATTTTATTGTGAATTTTTTACTGAAAGTTCACACACAAGTAACAGACAACTGTGAAGTGAAAGCAAAATGATACATGATTCTGTTATTTTTCCAAAAATAGAAAATTGAAAAGTGGGGCCTGCATAAGTATTCATACAGCATTTTTCTGAGTGCATTAAATTGTCTTTATAACATTCCTAATGACTGCAGAATGTTCACACCTTGCCCTAACGGTTAAATAGAGACCACGTGTGTGTAATCTACTCTCAGTATAATTCCAGCTGTTCTGTGAGGGTCTCAGAGCTATGGTCAGAGTGTATTGGTCACTAAACAACATCATGAAGGCCAAGGAGCACACCAGAGAGGTCAGGGATAAAGCTGTGGAGAAGTTTAAAGCAGCGTTAAGTTATATAAAGATTTCCCAAGATTTGAACATCTCACGGAGCACTGTTCAATCCATCATTCTGAAATGGAAAGAGTATAGCACCACTGTGAACTTACCAAGACACGGCCGTCCACCTAAACTAACAGACCGAACAAGGAGAGCACTGGTCAGATAACTCTGGAGGAGCTGCGACGTACTGCCGCTGAGCTGGGGGAATCTGTACATGGGACAACTATAAGTCGTACTCTACACAAATCTGGCCTTCATGGACGAGTGGCAAGAAGAAAGCCATTATTGGCCATTATTGGCTTCTTCCCAGTGTAAGAATAGTTGGGAAGATGGATGGAGCCAAATACAGGGACATTTTGGAGGAAAACCTGCTGGAGTCAGCAAGAGAATTGAGGCTGGGGCGGAGATTCACCTTCCAGCAGGACAATGACCCTAAACACAAAGCTAAATCTACAATGGAATGGTTTAAAAACAAACATATTAATGTGTTAGAATGGCCCAGTCAAAGTCCTGGCCTAAATCATATTGAAAATCTGTAGAAAGACCTGAAAACTGCTGTTCACAAACGCTCTCCTTCTAATTTGACAGAGCTTGAGTTGTTTTGTAAAGAGGAATGGGCTAAAATGTCAGTCTCTAGATGTGCAAATCTTGTAGAGTCATACCCCCAAAAGACTTGCTGCTGTTATTGCAGAAAAAGGGGGTTCCACAAAGTATTATTTCATGCTGTATGAATACTTATGCACGTCCGACTTTTCTGTTTTCTGTTTTTTGAAAAATAACAGAATCGTGTATCATTTTGCTTTCACTTCACAGTTGTCTGTTACTTGTGTGTGAACTTTCAGTAAAACATTCAAAATAAAATCTTTATGTTTAGGGTTGTAAACATGGCAAAAGTTCAAGGTGTATTAGTACTTTTGCAAGGCACTATATATATACAATAGGCCAGTATGAATGAGAGTGTGTTTGAGAGTGCACATGGGGGACGACAGATGGAAATTAGCCCAAGGTTACAATCCGGTGTGGCTTGTTCATTAACATGCACTGTCCTTACCAAATAAATAAACCAATAGACACATTGCAAGCTGCAGTTTTCTGAATTTCTGACAAATGCGAAATTAATTTACCAATAAATATCTTTACCAATTAGAAATGACCAAATAAGAGCAAAAAAATACAAACCAAGAGCCCTAAAGGGGTGTCAGGAAGGCACCCCAAGTAAGATCAAATTGTAACTGTTTGTGTTTTTATGCAGTGGTTGGAGACACGACCAACCAGACAAGTTTGTCCTGTGTGCAAAGCTGGAATTAGTCGAGATAAAGTGATCCCATTGTATGGGAGAGGAAGTACTGGGCAGCAGGATCCCCGGTCAGAACATTAAAACGTATTTTTAACTTTTCATGTCTCAGATCGTATATGAATATTGTAATTGTCTATTACAGAGAAAGAACTCCCCTCGGCCACAAGGACAAAGACCTGAACCCGAGAATCGTGGCGTAAGTGTCAGTAAGACATTTTTTTATTTTTGTTTTTATCTAATAATGAATGTTTTGTATCCCTAGGGATTTCAAGGTTTTGGGTTTGGAGATGGAGGTTTCCAGATGTCATTTGGAATAGGTGCCTTTCCATTTGGTATTTTTGCAACAGCATTTAATATAAATGATGGCAGACCGCCACCAGGTACGTTGTATTCGTTTCACTCAGGACTTTGTTCTCAATATCAAATATTTTCTGAATATTTATATTTTCTGTACAGCGGCTCCGGGGACACCACAGCACATGGATGAGCAGTTTTTGTCTCGACTTTTTCTCTTTGTGGCTTTGGTAATTATGTTTTGGCTTTTGATTGCCTGAACACTAAAACAAAATTGTACGTATTCAGGGCTTAAGGACGGTCTCTTAAAATGTTACTCCACTGTACTTTTTTAGTTATCTTCCCTACGTTTAACTGAATACCTGCCAAGCTTGATTTGTTTAACATGCAGTAATTTTAGAATCCTCTTTGTGGACGTCTTGGACAGACTTGTTTGTACAGACTACACTCCCCACTATGCAGCAGTGATAATCAACAGGCAGGTTGAACGTCGAGACCTAAAGTGGGTAAAAAAGTAATATTTAATAGATTTTAATTGTTTACATGAAATATCAAGCAGGTTAATTGATGTGCCATAATCACATTGGTTGAAATTTAAATACATTTAAGGTGCATCAACTGGAACTGTTACAAACCACTGCAGGTTCTGTTCAGATATTTAGACAGACTTTGTTATGTTTTTAAATTAATATTAAGTTCACAAAAAAGGAAGAGTCAATTCATACAAAGAGTTGAATTGTTTTATTTAATAAATTTTCTTATTTACAAATCTACGTACACGATCCAAAATATTAGACCCTTACTATTAAGACCATTTTAGGTCTGTTGTATGTAAAATGTGTTTTACAAAGCCACAAAACCAGTGTGTTTACTGTATGCAACTAACATGCAAAATGCTGTAAAAAAAAGAAGAAGATTATTGTTAGCAATATTCTCTAAATGTAAAATTAACCAACAAATCAATACATTGCATTGTAAATAAAGATGACATTCATATCATTCATTGTTGATATTCAAGTTTGGAAAAAGAACAAAATAATTTCAGTCTTGCAGATCACTGATGTGCTTGTCCGATTCGAGCACATTGAACTCTGCTTCATACATTATCTGCTGGATTTTTATTTTCGTTTCACATCTTTTCTGAGGAGCAAGTCTCTTAAGAGCAGGAACAAAACTCAGCAAAAAAGTTCGTCCTCATCACGTGGTCTGGCAGAAACATTTGCGCTGGTGTCTTTGACCATCCACTTTGGAGAAAATTCAGTGTTTGTGTTGGTTGGATCATTCGTAGGAAGAGAGTCGCGTGTTGACCGTCGTTTTCGTCCAGGTTTGTTAATAATTGGGGAGATGCTGGAGGAGATTTTGGCCAGAGCTGCCAGCTGCGCAATTTGAGCATCTTGAGCGACAGATGCAATCTGTGGTTTGATGTCATTTTGATTGACCTGGTTGGCTTTAATGCATGACTGTGGAGTCTTGATCACTTCTGATGTGGTTTCGCCCTCTGCACTCCCAGATTCAGCGTCATGGTTATCTTGCTCATCCTCAGGAGCCAGATCAGTCAGGCCAATTCTTGAACCAGTAAAAGGAGCAATAAATTCATCAGTTGTCTGTATTTCCATCTGCTTTGAACAGGTTCTCCAAAAAGTGATTTGCTTTTGATCTCCAGACGAACTTCTTTTAAATAGCGGTCTCTCATATTCTTCCATTTTCGTTTGCACTCGTCAGCTGAAATAAAAGACACACAGATGAGGCTAATGTGTTTCAGGGGAAACCTTTTTAACATATTTTCAGAAGCAGCAATATTTACATTCAGCCAATCGTTTTTTATCTCCCCGTCTTAACCGCACACACATTCTCCAGGTTGGCTTTACCCAAATCTAAAAGCTCCTTGAAAAAAGCGTAAAAACGAGGATGAAAATACAATAAAAAGAACAATAAAAAATAAAAGAGACAAACACGATTGAAAAGGGATGAAAAAGCAAAGAAGACAAAAAAAAGACAAAAACGTACCGGAAAGGCAACAAAAACGATAAAAAAAATAAACTATGAAAACAAGACAAAGACGCGGCGACAACGCAACAAAAAAAGTCAGTTTTGTAGGTCTTAGCTTTCAAATGAGGCGTTACTCTGTTGCTCTGCAGGCGAGAAGCTTTTAGATTTGGGTAAAGCCAAACTAGAGAAAATGCGTTTGGTTAAAGCAAATACCCCAAACATTTTTCTTCATCGGTGCGCAACCGCCTGGTGGACAGGACAACGCGTTGGTGCGTTAAAGATTTGGTCTGATCATCAGGGCTGGATTTAAGTAAAATGGGCTCTGGGGCTTAAGTTTTTTCAGGGCCCCCATATATACTGTATGTCTGTCTGTGTCGGATTTCTCTCGCTCTCTACAATGAAAGGATAAATGAATGAATTTTTTTATTTGAACATGCAGAAGTAACTTCTTAAACATAGTACTAGTTTAAGAAACAACACATTTGTGAACAGTTTAACAATGACCATAGGCCACGGACCTCCATAATGAATTTGAGGACCGTGGCCTTCATGGAAGAACCTTTACTACTGCCAGACTGGTGGGGGACACATTTAAAAGGTTTTTTTTATTTGTATTTTAATAGTGCAATTTGGTGCATTCTCATGCATTTTAACAGCTATTTACTTTGATTCAAAGTACAGTGTTGGCCACCAAGACCTCACTTCTAGTCTTATCAAATATCAAAGGAATGTGTGAGTGGAAATTTAGTTTAATTTTGTTCGAGGACCAAATGGCCTAACACACGCCGTTGCCTCTTACATCTCTTTGTTTTTGCAATCGCCTTTTTTGATGAGATTTTCAACTCCCGGCGCCATTGCGGTAACAAGCGAAACGACACACGCCGCTCTCATTCCTTGCCGCTCCCGTTAACGCTCCATAGACCGCTTCACCGTCTTGCCGTGCCGTATACGCGGCTAGCGGCGCCAGTAAAAAGCCACACCGTGCCGTTTACCGTGTGCGCAGCGCGGCCTGCTGCTGCTTTGCTACCGCTAGCACGGCACCGCGGCACCTGAAGCAGCGACGACTGCACACGCGGCCGGTCAGCAAACATCTAAAACAACAGTGCTGGTTCAATATACAGTTTAAGAGGACAGTGCTTTGGGCACCTACTGCATTTAACTGTACTTTACTCGTCATCGCGTTTAATTCTACGTGGACAAACCGAGAGTGAGTAAAGTTAAAGTTAGGATAACCGTTTCAACTTTATAAAATACTCACTGGGGAGACCTAGTGTCAAGCTGATGTTTTTCCATGCATTGGCTCGAGTTTGTGTGCAGCGGTAATTTGGTAAAGTCACGTTGTAGAGCTCAGGGTAATTAAATACCGCCAAAATTAACTTATCGTCCATGTCGCTTGCTCCCGTGCCGTGCTTTTGCCGTGTGTGCTTTTGCTGCGCGGAAGGACGGACGCGGAAGCGGCAGTCTTCTCCCGCCTTTTCCGCTCAGCAGCAGCGGCGAGTAGCGGACCGCCTGCCGCCCTCTTTGGACAGATAGGACTCCCCACACTGCCTAAATTACAATTACTTACATGCCATACGGGCTAACAGCAGCTATTACAAGTCTAATACTAATAATGCCAATAAAAGGCTCACACTAATAGAACTAATCTCCTTGGTAAACCTTGGGTTCCCTATCCCTTGGTGAATGGAAAAAGGCTTACCCAAAAGGACAGGCATGTTTTAGTTTCATGAAAGATGGACAAAAACGTTTTTGCTCGCAGGACACAATAGCTAGTTTATTTCAAATGTTAATGCATTATCATGTGATGAATTTCTTGCTTATTTTTAA
This sequence comes from Neogobius melanostomus, assembly GCA_007210695.1. Classification (NCBI taxonomy): domain Eukaryota; kingdom Metazoa; phylum Chordata; class Actinopteri; order Gobiiformes; family Gobiidae; genus Neogobius; species Neogobius melanostomus. The sequence continues at coordinate 619,181 of VHKM01000221.1, read as the reverse complement.
TTGCCTAATAAAGGCCCATTGCTGGTTTAATGTAGACTATAAAATGATACCGTGGTGCACCATATTTCAATTCAGGGAACCAATTAACAAAATAGCTTCTGATGTTAACTTTGTATAAGTAGGTCTACTTAAATAACCTAATTATAGTTTTGAGGTAAGCGCGGGCAAATATACCACACTCACCTGATTTTATACAGTATGTTTGAGAGAAACTCCATACAGAAAAGCGCACAAGAGGTCTAACCACTCAGCCAATGTGCCGCCAAAGTGGCCATGAGAGAGTAAAAAAGTTACTTGCCAATATAGAGATTTGTGTTAGGCAAGTTGGCAAATGTTAATGTCAAGCCCTCATTAGGATGCAGCAAAATGTACTTCTTTGGGCTATTTCCACCATCTCTATCAGCGTCCAGATCAGCCATTGGCTATGAAAATCAAAATCTCAAATGCTGTTCAAAATATCAACATTAAGGTGCTCGTCTTTAGCAAGTATAATGGACTGAACTGTTTATTGTCTATTTTCAAAAGTCTTTTCAAAAGAAGCTTAAGATGGATTAATTCTTTTTGAAAAGGGTGTGTTGCGTTGTATGGAAGATTTGTACAAGGATGAATTTAACCTGTAATTGCTTTAGCTCTGCTGTGAACAGTCACATTGTCACACAAGTCAAAGTGAAAAGACTGCACAGTACAGATAAGGCGCACATACAAGCCACACATACAAATCTATTACTGCATTTCATGTGTTAAGAGGTTTTCTTTTTAGGATTGAAGCTCAACATCTGTTTCATCAGTGCACACTAAATGCATACTTTTTATAGATTATCTGCACCCTGAGCCAAGACTGTGACATTATGAAATGTGTTTAAGGGCTAATCCTGAAGTCAGCTACATAAGTCGGTGACCACACCAAAATGTTCCACAAATCCACGGTTATCCCCTTTTCTCTAAAACCTTAACAATAAGGATCTTAGCTGCTCCCCTCTTCTCATTTTATGCAGTGAAATCTGATTTCTTTTGGAGAAAGGAATAAGGCCAGATTAACTGAATCTGCTGTCCTCCCCCTAACCTCTTCACAAAACTGCCCAGATTAGCCAGGAATTAAGTTTCAGACGTTTTATGTGGCTCGTCCATGGGGGATTACAGTTTTACTCTTTTTTTTTTTTGCCTTTAAAAGTCACTACAAGGAGCTGATACTTGGTTAAGGAGAAGGAAGAAGGATGTTACACTGGAAGCTACAGAAATTGGCTGCATAGATGGAGAGACAAAAGTTCCCATTTACCATTAAAGACATTCTGAACAAATATCCAAATAATAATACAGACAGCCCTTCATGTGGAATAATGCTCTCCGGAGTTGAGGATAAACCACGACTTTCTGTGAACCATCAGACCTGCTTCTGCTGCTGCTATTGCTCTCACTGCTCACATTGTGGAGAGCTGCTTCAGACGGACTACGTTCATGACGGTAGGTTTAAACTGAATGCATGCTTGTCTTTTTTTTATTTTCTAAGACATTTTTTTTCATTCTATTGGTTCATTTTCTCTCCATTAGCCTGCACCTATGGGTGGTCTGCAGCAGTGCTCTCAGATCAGTGCAGACAGGGGGATGATGATCAGCGAGAGGAGCGGTTGCATGGCCAAGCACAGAGGAGAACCAGACGTCACCGCACAATTTTCACTGAGGAGCAGCTGGACGCACTGGAGGAACTGTTTCTGCTAAACCAATATCCAGATGTCAACACCAGGGAAAAATTGGCTGACCGCACACAATTACGAGAAGAGAGGGTAGAGGTAAGATTCATGCACGATTTGGGTTAGAGGTTGTGTTCATGTTCATTCTAAAGAGCCCATACATTAATGAGGGAATGGGCAGCTAAGCACTACTTACTTGCCTGTTAATTGCCAATTGTTGAACTTGTTTGGTTGGGATAATTCTGTAATTAAAGAGCTTATTATCTTTGCCCATACAAATAAAAAAGATGAAAAATATTTCCAACAATATTGTGTTTTAAAAAGTGGAAGCCATTCAACATGAATCCTTTTTCTCATTAAAGGAATAATTGATGGAATAATAATGCCTGGGGAAAACCATTAATCATAGTTTTATACAAGTTCCATACAATTCTGACTCACTGATTTCTCATAGAGTTTGGGAATGTTATAAATTCACTGGATATCTGCCATGTTTCTAAAAGAACGAGAAGAAGATAGAAGCGCCATGCCCTCAACTCATTCAACCTAGTCCAGTCTCTACTATGATGAAGTATTCCTGGATGACTGAGAGCCACACACATCTTCAATGAAAATATAAATATGGAAAAATCCTAAATAATACAGTCCCGATCAAAGTTTAAGACCAGCTGAAAACGGCACGGTAGCACAGCGGTTAGAACTCGTGCTAGAAGGTCCGGGGTTCGATTCCCACCTGGGGCCTTTCTGTGTGGAGTTTGCATGTTCTCCCCGTGTCTGCGTAGGTTTCCTCCGGGTACTCTGGTTTCCCCTACCACTAAAAACATGTACAATAGGCCAGAATGAATGAGTGTGTTTGAGAGTGCGCATGGGGGACAATGGACGCAAATTAGCCCAAGGCTACAATCCGGTGTGGCTTGTTTACATGCATGAGACCCATGTATGTTCATTAACATGCACTGTCCCGACCAAATAAACCAATAAATAAAAATGCCCCCTAAAAAAAAATCTTTTTTGCATGGTTGGATCTGAACAAAGTTGCAAGTTATGGAACAAGAAATATCAAGTTGAAGACCCATAAAAATGTCACCAGCACTGAGCCGGAGGAAAAAGCACTCCAGATCATTATGGCGCCCCCTCTCTATAGGGCAAAGAAAACATCTCTGGTGAATCTGCTTGTGATGCCAGTAACGTTGGAAACCATCAGGACCATCAAGGTTACATTTGATGTCCAGACGGACAGTTCTTCTGTGGCGTTCAAGGAGACAAGGCCTTTGAAGACTTTTCTTTGTTTTTGAAGCCCTTCAGGTGCAGATGCCTCTGATGGTTATTGGGCTGCAGTCGTCAACGTCCTTAATTTGGGTCGAGCATCGTCCAGTTTGATGGACAGCCAATCGGATCCTCCGGCTCAATGCTGGTGACATTTTTTTTGGGTCGTCCACTTGACTTTTTTGTTCCATAACCCTCAGGATCTTTTAAGAACTTCAAAATGACTGCGAGAGGCCCTGCTTAAGCAGCTCGTCAACCCAACCACGTTCAAAATGAGAACTTTTTTTTGCTTTTGCATCCGGACGTCATGACAATGTGAATACCTGACAGAAAATGACACTGAATGCACATTTTTGCACCGATTGTGCACATTTTGTCCTAAACTCTTGATCAGCTGCAGAACAGCCCATTTCAGTTTAATTGTTGTTTTTAATCAAAGGGTTACTCAAAACATTTTTGTCTCAGTCCCATTTCTCATTGTTGCATAAGTTCTACTTGGAACTTTGATCCAAACATGCAAAATGTGAATTTTTGCCATTTTTCAACTGGTCTTAAACTTTTGATCGGGACTGAATCAACAGAACATTAATATTAGTCACATCTCAGTATACACCAAACACCAAAACTGTAATTGAACAGTATTTTCTGTCCACCACCTTAACATGATTAGCTACCGTAATAATAATAATAATAATAAACTTTATTTGTATAGCAGTTTTCTAAACAGTGGCAAAGTGCTTCACAGAAAAACATCAAAAATAATGAATACAATTACACCAAGCTGTATTAATAACAATAATAATGGAATGTCACATAAAAATGTATCAGCCCTCCGTCATTCTACATATACGTTTCCAATGACATCACGCATAGTTCTGGCCACCATTTTGAATACCGAAGTAGAATTATGCAGTACTAAAACATGTAAAAATATCTCTACTCAGGATGAAAATGAAAGACAACTGATGGACAGTGGCATTTTTATGTACTCGTAATCATTGCTCAAGAAGATAACAGTAAAAACACGGCCCCAGAGACGCACGATTATGTGAAGAAACCAGCACAGATGTAGCAACGCTGTTGTCTTTCATTTTCATCCTGAGTAGAGATATTGTTACATGTTGTAGTACTGCATAATTCTTCGGTATTCAAAATGGCCGCCATAACAACAAAGGTCACATGACTGAAAGGCATGTATACATCGAAGACAAGTTATCAATGTACACCATTGTGAATGCTATTGAAAGATGTTCTCTTTCCAACAGGTTTGGTTCAAGAACCGAAGAGCAAAGTGGAGACGACAGAAGAGACTCACTTTCAGTGTGGGGCATTTTGAAAACTGATTCAGTTCTCATTTAAGTAATTCATTTAAGAAAAAATCTTTGTTGTTTTGCTGTGATTTTGGGCTGTTGTATTATAATAAATGAACCTGAAAAACCTCTAAATGTGACTTCCATGCCAATAAAATAAACTGTTCTGGTCTTGAAAGCATATAGCCTATGTTTTAACTCACATTTTGGTGGTTTTGGCAAGGTTTTTAATATCTGTCCTGAGATGTTAAGAATTTCAGAAGTTCATCTCTCATCCAAGATATTTTCTTTGCTCAGTATTTTTATGATTGAAGGCTTGATCTCGTGCATAAATTATTGCTCATTCATTTAACTTATTGGTTTTTAACATCAACAACTTTTCAAGTAGGGGAGACCGGGTATGGTTGTAACATGGGGAGAGTTGTAACACCACCAATTCCACCATTCAGGGATAAGATGGGAGTCAAATAAACATCAGTGTTTACCCACTTCCTCCCTGATCCCACATGGTGATTGTCAAGGTTGTAAACTGAGTCATGCAGATTCTATAGAGAAAAAATTGATTTTGAGGTAAGAAAGTAAATTTATTGACCTAGACTATATTTTGTTTAGTTCCTATACTATTGCACATAAAACCATATGACTTACATTAGATTAAATTGTAGTTTCTCAGGCAAAATGTGATGTACTTATCAAGTACATGTACTTAAGTAACTTCTTGAAGTGACTGTATTTTTGCAATTTTTTTTTTCAGTACCTTTTACTTCTAATTGAGTAATATTAAAATTAAGTATCTGTACTCTTACTGGAGTAAAAAACATAGTAACTCGTGCCACTGTGATTAAATCTTTAAGTGACAAATCTTCATTTTGGTGCGTAAAATAGATGTGTTTTTTTACAGTCCCAATCAAAAGTTGAAAAATCTAATTTTGCATGGTTGGATCTTAACAAGGTTCCAAACAGAATATCAATATGCAAATATGCAACAAGAAGAAATGGGAGAGAGACTAAACATTTTCTGATCAAAAGTTTAAGACCACATGCCTTTAAAAGGCCAAATCTGTGCAAAAATGTGTATTCAGTGTCATTTTCTGTCAGGTACTATTCACACCGTTATGACGTCAGGGCCTCTCACAGCACACCATCGCTGAGGTGGGATGCAGTAAGACAGTAATTTAGAATGTCTTAAATGATCCTGAGGTTTATGGAACAAAAAAGTCATGTGGAAGAGCCCCAAAAACTGTCACCAGCACGGAGCCAGGATACGAATGGCACTCAAGGAGACAAGGCTTTTGTTTTTGAAGCCCTTCAGTCGCAGATGCCCCTGATGGTTATTGGGCTGCAGTCGGCTCCAGTAACTCGTGGGTCGAGGGTTGTCTTGATGGACAGCCAATAGGATCCTCCAGCTCAGTGCTGGGGACAATTTTTTTGGGTCTTCCACTTGACTTTTTTGTTCCATAACCCTCAGGATCTTTTAAGAAATTGACTGTTTTGCAGCTCAACAATCCAACCACGATCAAAACCAGAATCTTTGTTTTGCTTTGCCATCAGGACGCCATGTGTGAATACCTGAATACATGAATACCTGACAGAAAATGACATTGAATCCACATTTTTGCATAGATTTGGCCTTTTAAATAGCCTGGCTAATGCCAGACTGCTTGTGATTTTAGTCTGAAAAAAAACCAGACTATTTCAGTTTATTTCTTGTTTTCAATAGAAACTTTATTAATTTTTTTTGTTTTGTCTCACTCCCATTTCTTCTTGTCGCATATTGAAGGTGTACTTTGAACCTTGTTAAGATCCAACCATGTAAAATGTGAATTTTTGCCATAACTGGTCTTAAACTTTTGATCGGGACTGTAATTTTATGGCATTTCCTTGGAAAATATTATAATTTTCACATTATTCCACATTTTGTTTCTCATAATTTGTGTCACTACTGAAACATCAAACTAAATTACACTCAGTTACACTCAGTTACACAGTACTCACAGTACTCAAGCAAAACTGCAAGTACCTTTTTACTCTTACTTTTACTATGGTACTTGAGTAGAATTATTTCAAAGTAACTTTACTCTTACTTGAGTAATTTGGCTACTTCACCCAAAATACGGGCCCCTTTCAAACCATTAATCTTTTATTATTATTATTATTATTATTATTATTATTGTTATTATTATTATTATTATTATTATTATTATTATTATTATTATTATTAAATCTTATGTATCGTTGAATTATTTTCTCTGAATAAACAAAAAATATGCATTTAGAGTGAAAACGATGGCAGTTATCGTAAGTACGCATTTCCGGTGACGTAGACTGCATGATCACATACGTAACACACGACGCGTAACAATCGACATGGTAAAGCTAATTGGCGCCGTGGATGTCATTTTGCTTTTGTAACAAAGTATGTACAATGTATTTATTTGTGTGATTTAGCGCGGGCGTTTGGGGGACAATTTTAACGCGATCAAGTCTGTTTAGGGTTCACTTGAGTTGAAGGCCTGTGTGATAATGGAGGGCAGCGCTAGCGTGCGAAAAGCCCTGTCCGGGACTCTGGTTCCAACTACGGTCACAACAGTGGCCGTACGAACCCAGACTGAAGACGAGAACCAAGAGAAGCCAAAGAGGAAGGTTCTTGACGAAGAAGAGTACATAGAGGTGAATAAAATGACTGACTTTGTGCTGCAATCAAGTTCATAACAAGTCGTCTGCTAAAGCTACATGCTACGCTAAACGATTTGGCATATTGGCTAAATACAACATGCCTAATCAATCCAAGAAAAAGAAGCTACATCAAAACACTACTAATGTTTAGAGTGTATATGTTACTGATTTAAAGTTTTTTTTTTCTTTTCTGTTTGTTCTCAGAATTTAGAGACAATCATTCAACGAGACTTCTTCCCCGATGTGACCAAATTACAAGCACAAAAAGAGTATTTGGAGGCAGAGGAAAATGGAGATCTTCAGAGGATGAGAGAAATATCCATAAAGTATGGATCTTCCTTGGCAAAATCTACACCACAATCAGCGGCACCTTGTGAGTTCTGTATTTTGCAGGTCTAGTACGTAGATATTTTCTGTTATACGTGGATGGTAACTCACAAATTCTCTCTCAATTGCTGTGTGTTTTTCAAAAGATGTTACACCAGCCAGTTTTGAGACACCGGTGGGTCAGCCCGGGTCTCCTGCCTCCAGCCATGGCAGGAATTTAGTAAATAAAGGTAGGAGCAGAAAACATTCAGTTCGACAAATAATCTGTGCAATAATGTAATTAGTATATCTTTGTGTTTGCAGAAATGAAGGAAGGTGATGAGGAGGAAAAGGACTTGCCAACTCTTGATCGTTTTCTTGCTATAAATACCAGTGAGGATAATGCCTCTTTTGAACAGATAATGGATATGGCAAAAGACAAAGAGAAACTGAAGCACGCCTGGTTATACGAAGCTGAGAATGAGTTTAAACTGGTATGATTACAACATTTCAGTGGTCTTCAAAATGCAGAAATGTTTTTACCTTTTGTGCGATGATGATTTGTATTTTACAGCGACATCAAGAAAATCTGGCTTTACTAGCGCCGGAGAAGGCTGCACTGGAGTGTGTGAAAGCTGGACTGGAGACCTGGGAGTATAAAGCAAAAAACGCATTGATGTATTATCCAGAGGGTAAGGGCAACCTTTAGCCACTCCATAAAATGTATATAACGTTTTTTCTCATATTTGGTTATAATGATCCTGCATTTCATTTGTTTGAAAAAGATGTTGATCCCAAACAGCTTTTTCAAAGCTTCCCATTCCCGATTTAGTATGTGACACATTGCCAAGATCCTCTTTCCCTTTTAAAGAGAGGGTACTATGCTTTGTGCCGATATTAGGTAATAATCTCAAGCACATCTTAATCACCATCTTACACTTTGTTTAGTAGAAAATATAATATTGACTTAAAACAGCTGAAACAGAATCTCCTCTCCTTTGCTGCGTAGCTGTTTCAATAAAGAGGGGAAAAGAAAAAGTCTGTGCTGCTTGTGTGGCTGTAGTGAGTGTTTTTACTTGGGGATAAAAGGATTAAGGTTAGCAAGAATTTGAGCGGTGAGCAAAGCATTTACTGCATACGTAGGACCTCAGGAGGAGCTGTTTGGGAGCTGTGGCTGCGATGCTAGGGAAACATAAGGACACGATGGGAGCTGCCATAGACAAACTCTGTGGCTATGAACTAAAAAAAAAACAAAGCAGGCGAAACGTTACATGGAATAGTTGGCCCAAGAGATTAAAAGATTACTCAAGCGTGTGCAAATGCTGCGAAACATAACCCTAGATATGTTTAATAAGGGGAAATTATGACCTGGTAGACAAGGACGGTCTTACACATTACTGTAATTTAAATGCACCACCTGATTTATTTTGTTTTTTACAAAGGAGTAAAAGATGACACTACCTTTAAGAAACCCAGAGAAGTTCTTCACAAGAATACTCGATTTTCTGGAGACCCTTTCAGCAAGGCTCTCAACAAAAGCCAGATTCAACAGGCAGCAGCTCTAAATGCACAAGTAACATTTCACAAATTTGTATATTTTATGAGTTCCACGTGTCATGTAATGTGATGTCATGTAATGTGTTTGATGTGTCTTCTCTGTTCAGTTTAAACAGGGTAAAGTGGGTCCAGATGGAAAGGAGCTCATACCTCACGAATCTCCTGGTGTAAATGGTTATGGCTATGTAGCTACCCCATCACCTGCACCTGGTAAGTGCGGCTGACACTATCTGTACCAAATAACAATATTTACTGATATCTAAAAGCTCTTTATGTTTATAGGTGTAGCTGAGTCTCCTCTGATGACCTGGGGAGAGATTGAGAGCACCCCATTTCGACTAGATGGCTCTGACACACCGTATGGCGAGAGAAATCATGGTCCCTCCTTTAAGGTAAATATTATGATAATGACTCGTACTTCTGATGCACCTTTCAAGCTTGGGGTGGCAATGCAGCTTAATTGCTTCGCCTCTGAACCTCATAAAGCACTGTGTGTCAGCCATCAAATATAAGTTCAGATGCCCCAACAGAAAGTTAGCCGCCTGTAATGTTCTCTGGAGCTGGTGCACACACGGCGCTGTGGGGATGACCAGTCTCGGGTTGGGAAGAAGCCAAACACTGTGAACAGAGACAGTCAGATGTCAGTCAGGTCCTGCAGACAAGATAGCTGTCTCTGTCCTGGTAGAGGCAGATGAAAAGTGGTCCCCCCGTGGCGCCACCTATGCTTTAAACGTGCTGATTTAAGCAGCTATACGTGAAGACATTCTCTACTTTGCTGGAGTTCAACATCCAGTGTGCCTTTTACGCATGAGTCTGCATCGTGTATAAACCCTTCGGTGGTTTTACTCAGAAGCACAAATTCCCCATTGTCTGGTACTACAGGGACCAGGAAGGAGCATTAATAAGAGACATAAAAGGTGATTGGATCTCGACCTACTATGTCAGGGGCACGAGAAAGTTGAGGCCTAAGAGAAAATGCACATGACGCGTCGCGCACTCAGCATCTTTGCTGCATCTGAGAGCGATTTGAGTGATTTTGTTTCATTACAGGAGGTGAAAAATGTTTTGTTTTGGTCAGTTTCTTATTGCAGTATTTCTTGTCTGTAAGATCCCAGAACCAGGGCGAAGAGAGCGACTGGGTTTGAAGATGGCCAATGAAGCTGCTGCTAAGAATCGCGCTAAAAAGCAGGAGGCTTTGCGAAAGGCCACACAGAACCTTGCCAGGTAAATACCAATTTCAATTTGATTGAGAAAGAGAGAGACGGCGCCACACACAGGTAGGGCTACAGACCAACATACAGTAGAACAGATAGACGTGACATCCGTGCACAGCTTAAAGGGCTAGAAGTCAGTTATAAAAAGCTAAAGCATTTTAAGCACATCCACTAAAGACAATATGCAAAATACAATAGAAGAACAATCATCAAGTGATACATCAGATACGGACAATTTACAGTGTGCGTTATGACATGCAAATAGATTACTGATATGTGTGTTTTGTTTTTTGCAGTCTTACACCAAAAGGCATGAGCCCAGCCCTTAGCCCCGCTTTGCAGAGACTTGTCAATCGGACATCTAGTAAATACACTGACAAAGCCCTAAGGGCGAGTTATACCCCTTCACCTTCACATAGAAACATTGCCTTGAAGTCTCCTTTTAATGGCCCTGAAACCCCGTCAGGAACACCAACACCCAACAAAGCCAAGACCCCGAGTTCTCAGGATGTGACTTCCCTTACAGACAATCTTCTACAGCTTCCCAAACGAAGGAAAGCGGCAGACTTTTTCTAGTGGACAAATTTGAGTCATATTCGATTTGTAAAAAGGATGTATATATCACATTTTGCTACATGTTCAGTGGAAATGTTACTTTTTTATTAATATTAATGTGTGCGCTAATTGGCTTTTTCTTTCTGTTCTAAGAAAATAAAAGTTTTATAATGCTATTTCTGTTAAAGAAATATATATTGACCATGACCAACCAACATTAAAAGCATTGTGGACTAGTTTATTGAAATCACTGTCCATATAGAAACTCTGCTGTGAAACCTCGTAAATAAATACAGCAATGTTGCGATTATATTTGAGAAATATTGTTTGAAGTAACTACTCTTGAGTGGGGGAAAAATGTTACTAGTTCCATGTTGAGTAAATGTGTGTCAAATCTTCACTTTGATGCATTAAATAGATTTATTTTGTGTCTGAACTATATTCTGTGTAAATGTTATGATTTTCACTAGGGCTGGGACGTCACGATCCGATACGTATCACGATACTCAGGGGTTGATCCAATACATGATACAGTATGATATGTAATATGTTTACTTTGAAATGTGTAAAAAGAAAACAGTCATGTGTCCAAAGTTTATAAACCTTAATGCCATTTGACATTTAAGTGTTGAGATTGAAAAGTGCATTAACACAAATTTAACAAAACACTGTTACTGGAAAACAAAGGAGTGCATGATCAAACAAAATGCCTCCAAACACAAGTGTTGATGCTGCTATTGCGGTATGTTTTGTTTCTCATAATTGATGTCGTTACTGAAACAAACTTTTGTCGTTACTGAAACAAACTTTTACGCTCACTCAAGTGGCATATTTTTGGCATTGTTATAAAAGCCAATTATAACTAACTTGAGTAATTGAATCTTTTTACTTATACTTGAGTATTATTTCAAAGTAAATATTTTGGCCCCTCGACACTCACTCCCCCCTCTGAATATGATAGAAAAGCCTGCACAAACATACTAATGACGTTAAAATGATTTGAACGGTATTAGTGAGTGAATCGCAGACTCCGCCCGCTCCACAGCTGATGCTGCTCTGCGCGTGGCTCTGCCTGAGCTCCTGCTGCTCCTGCGTGTTTGGGATTGTTGTGATGGGAGGCCGCAGCCATCTTGGATCAGCACTGCTCCACTGCAAGCTGCAGGACACAGATCGACTTCAGTCCGTAAATGTTCGCTGCTCGCCCCGATTCTCCACACCAGGGAGCTCCGTGGCACGACTGTGAGCTCCACATTACGTTTCTGCAGCAAGCCGCTCGTGTGGGCGCAGAAATGGACGGAGTCCGCGTTGATGATTGAAGTGCGAGGAGAAGGGCGACGGCGGCGCACAGCCTCAGTGTATATTTTTTTTTATCTTTTTAGAGGAGTTACTATGAATGGAGGATAAATGTTGCCAAAAGCGGAGAGCTGCAGTTTCGTCCTCTTGTCGTTCTTCGTCCTCACTTTGACGGACTCTCCTCGGACAGGTAAAAGCCCAGATCACTGTTGTTAGCACTATATGCTCTCTTCATTCAGGAGGCTTTAGGCGGCGGGTCAGGCGAGCAGGCCCGCTGTAGTCCACACTGCAGCACGGGGCTCCCCCTGCACACAGCGGCCGCAATCTACTGATAATATCGTGCTCTGCAATTCAATCAACAATTAGTATTCAATTAGCACAACGACCTCGATTACGCACATCGCCTAATGTACACAATTGGATTTCTAATTCCTCAATCAATGCATTTTGGCCGCACCACTACAGCAACCGAAATGATTATTTAGCTGAAGATTTAATATAAAATGCAGGTTTTTAAGTTTTCACATTGAAAGGTTTTATTATCTTCGCGTGTATCCAATCAAAATCCAGCCTTATATCAGTCATTGTGTTCAACATGGTAAACAGTCCTGAAAGGTCTGCTCTGCACTTTGGCATAGTCTGGTTCAGTGTTTACAAAAGACCGGGGAATATCCATGAAACACACCGCCTTTGATTTAATAAATGGAAACTTCAGTTTGACGACTCCATAACTAATTCTCTGCCTGCCAGCAGCCATACATAATAAAGTCACTTCAATAAAGCACGATTTGTTTATTCCAAGGTCTTGAAACATTATCCTCCGTGCCCCTAATTTGATGACAATTCAGAAAAGAAAAGAAAACTCTGGGAGGTGCCATTCTAGTCTTCATTGTTAATTGCATTTGGTAAATAGATTTATGAAACAAAACCTTGTCTAATTGTCTTGTGGTTTCTTCAGGCGGTGTCTTGTGATGCTCACAATTGTGTGGAATGAATACAAGCTTCTGAACTTGTAGCTTTAGAAGTCACTTGTTTCAAAGCTAAAAGTTTGGCTTTATAAGAAAACATCTTTACCTAACGTGTGGCTGCACAGAAAGAATAACTGAACTAGTTTTATCAAATGTATTTTTGTCAAATTGTATATGTTTGGTAAATAATGTCTGGGACTTTATAATTGATTTCTGAAGTGAGTCTGTCTGCTTTTTCAAATGTTTTATTTTTTCTTTCCATTAGCTTTTCTGTCATTGGCCCAGTGATCTACTTTCTACACGGTGTTATTTCTCTATGACCAATGAAAATCTTGGGGCAATAAATAAAATGTCAAAACTCCAAAGGTAAACCATTGCTAATGAGGCCAATAGAGAGAAGTTTTTTTTATTTCACAAAGCAGAAAAATGCTACACTTTCATGGCAAAACTTTAGATGATTATGAAAACAAAAGTAAAAAATGAAATGGCACATCTGACTTTATTACACTCCATAATTACTGTTACTTTCCAGACCCCAAAAAATCATATGAACGAATAAATAAAGAGTCACTTGAGAACGTAGCTCAGTGAAGGAGACACTGGCACAAATCCACAGCACAAAATTTGTCGCACTTGTTGAAGCCTCAAAGTACCAGATTAAAAATGTGATGATATGAATCGGACGTAGGCGTAGAGTTCTATTCTTGAAAACGTGCATATTTTTGTCCATTGCAAGCCTGTAAGTGTTTCCCCATTTGTATAGCTTTATCCTTATGTCACGTTAAGTGTACACCACACCTCCATAGTCCCACACTGAAGTCATGCTTACAGTGATAGTGATCAAACATGGCTGAAAGATGAGCTTATAGCAGTGGTTATCTACTGCTTAAATTCAGATTCTCCTGGAAGCAGAGCTTATACCGAGAAAAGGCCACTTAAGCAAAAAAGCTCCACACGACAGATGTTATCGTCTCGAGAGAGCTTCCTCTCTGTACAGCGAGGAAACTATAGCATTCTCATACGCTGTATTAGGTCGACTTACTGGTGTCAATGATATTGTCACCAAAATCCTGAAAACATTAGCACACTTATTTTTATGAAATGGTAAATGACCACTGGTTAGTACTTTATTGCATACATTTATGAATTGTTCTGTTTGCAAAGTATAATTATCCTTTCTTTGCTTTTTTTATTGGAATGGATTTATTGCTTACAACAACAACAACAACAACAACTTAACTCTCATTTTCAGTTGCAGCTTTATTGTACAGTCTTGAAACACTTTTTTCCCCCATAACACTGAAAGTGTGGTGTCATCTGATTTGAGTAATGGATCACCGTATGACTTTGTGTACTGTTGACTTCATAAACATATCACACAACAAATAAGAGGAACAAATAAGACTGTTTTATGGGTTTGTTCAAAGTGCACCATACATTGCCTTCCACTAATAGAAAGAAAAGAATATGACCAGATTTGTAAGCTTTTAGTTATTGACCATGGGACTAAATGTCTCCATAATGAATCGCTATAGTCTAATCTGGAACTCCGTTTTGTTTTGGTTTCCCTCAAACTCGAAGAAATCTAATTAATTGCTATCTTTAGGGCAGCTGTTGCGCTTGATCTCATTGACAATTGCAAGGCTTTTCTGTAGCTTTTATTTTTACACAAACTCCTGAACACAGCAGAACACTCTGACAAAGGAAAGCCGTTCTCAAACCTTTCTAAAGTACCCCATAACATATTTCACTTTTCAAGAACCACCAGGCCTAGTGAAAGATCAAATCAGGACTAAACTGGGTGTAATAAACACATGTATGTCTAAACTGGATGTTAACCAATTAAAACATAATGCATGACTAAAACATTAAAAACATTCAATTATTATATCTACCGTGTTTTCCAGACTACAAGTCGCACCAGTCTTGGTAACTGCGCCGTTGACAAGCCTCTCCCGGCAGCACGTTGTTCAAGCTCCCATTTGCAAACCCGTTCCTGCTGTTGTGGCCGTCTAGCTTTCCGCTCGCGATTAGCTTTTTGTTTTGTTCATTGCAGTAAGAGTAACCTTTGCGTTTCGCCAGGCCCTCACAAGTTTATTATCACTCACTCTAGACTTTCTTTCTGCTGCTCGATAACCGTTTCTTAAAGAGGGGGTATTATGCTTTTTTCAATCACATAGCACCAGTCTATAGCATACTACAATGATGACGTAACCTTCTGTTGGTCTGTATATGCAGTAAATTAAAATAACTGCCTTGAATAAAATTGCTCTCTCAAAATGAAATAGGCCTCTGTCTCTTTAAGAAGCTTTCCGACACGCCCCCTTCAGCACACTGCTGTGGCATCTAAACAACACTACTGTGCGGGGAGGGGGCTCTGCTGAGCTGAGGAGCAGTGGTTGGTGGCTTGGCTGGTGACGAAAGGTCCAGAGGCGTCTCCAGGAGGTGGGGGCGTTCCTAGGAGGACTGAGGCATAGCTACACCTAAAATGGCTGCCGTCTAAGTTTTTACTGATTACTCAAAAATATGTGAATGAGCCAAGGCAACACTCCAGGCATGTGTTTAATGAGGGAATGACATAATAACATGATATAAAGCTTGAAAAAGTCGATTTTACATAATACCCCCCCTTTAAATCTTCAGTTGTGCAGAAGTAGCAGATACTGGTACACAAGCCTAGAGCGCCCTCTAGCGGCTGTCGGTGTGAAGATAACAAACATGTCAAATTATATATTTTGAAATGTAAGTCGCGCCTGAGTACAAGTCGCACCCAAAGCCAAACTATGAAAAAAGTGTGACTTATAGTTCAGAAAATATGGTACTTAAATTCAATAAAGTACAAAATTGCAGATTACCGTGAGAACTCATGACAGAGACTAAGTTGGTGCGTTTTATTTTGTGTGCTTATTATACCAGTAGTTACCTGTCGAAACAATACTTTTTTTTTTCCTCAGCACTTATCATTATGTAGAACAATAAAATAGAATGATACAGCAAAAAATGTATGCAGGAAAACTAGTTGTCTTTTTTTTATATTTTAGATTTGTTGGCACAGCAAAAAACTTCCTGACCCAACAATCATCAAAATGTTCTATATTTCCTCTTGTTCAGATGGAAGGAAAGCAGAGATGTTAAACAAATGTATAGGGGAAACTAAGAGTGGCACATGATATTAAGAGTAAATGGGCAGTTTTTTGCTAGCTAATGATGTTTAATGATACTATAGTTTTGTGTTTGAGCTGTGGTTGATAAAATCTTGTCTTATGTTCATAAATCAGTTATGCATTTGTTTTTAAAGGAACAGGCCACCGTTTTCCCACTGAGATATGTTCTTACCTGAGCTCAGACGAGTTGATACGCACCTGTCTGGTCTTTGTGCGTGCCTGTGGAAGAGCGTGGTAGCTTCCAACTTCACCCTCGTTTGGAGCTATAGGAATACATTGGGAGAGGCCAAACGCTAACAACATCTATGGTCACACGCACAAAGACCAGACGGGTACGTATCAACTCGTCTAAGCTCAGGTAAGAACATATTTCAGTATGGAAAAACAGTGGCCTGTTCCTTTTTAATATGAAAAAAAGATATATAATCTAGATTGCTTGATATTATTTGTCTGCCATGTCATCCAGCCCTACTGTATTATTAATTGACAGTAGCAAACTTTGTTATATTTAGTGAGTGCTACGCCAGCACTGAGCACTTTACTCACTGAAGGTTTACTGTAAGACGTGAACAAATAACACACAGGATAGTTACTGTACTGTTTCTATTTGTTACAGGTCCACGTCTAGTTCTGGCCAGATTATTGTCAGGTAAGCAAGCAGCCCATTGTCTGGTACTGCAAGATTTGAACACAGGTTAGATCGAAAGACACTCAGGTTGAAACCCTGAATTGGTTGGCTGTGTTTATTGTGATCAAGTCTCGCTATCGTCTGTGTGACCTGGGGGAGCTGAACACAGGCAGCTTTGATGTTCAGGTGCAGATGAGAAGACAAACAGTCAATAGACAGCATTTACATTTACGTTTATCTTATTGTGCAAGATCATTTTATTATAAGAAACGGCACCTTTATCATGAGGTTTTGATATAAATTCAGAAGTGTTTTGAAATGGTTTCTTTGTATAGGTTTTATCTAACACATTTTTGTAATAAGGCTTTCATGTGTCATGTGTGATTGTTTTAGTCAAATGGATTACGTCGTCCTCCTTTTCAGCTCTCTGATTATGTGATGTTTGAGTTGGGACAATGCTATATTTGTTGTATTTCCTAATTATCAATTGTCCCAGACATCTGTCCCCAAAAACACATAAATACCTATTTATTGTCTCTCAAAAAAGCTCACAATTGTGGGCCATATACACAGCCAAGACGGATGCAACAGAGGTTTCCAGGGCGCCACATATGGCCATGACGCAAAACACAAAAATGGCTCCAAAAGTTTGTGTTAAAGTCTGATGACTATCCAAATTCTGTCTTTGTGTTTCAGAACAACGCTGTCCCGGGCAGTTCGCCTGCCGCAGTGGAAAACTGCAGTGTATCCCTTTGTCCTGGCAGTGTGACGGCTGGACAGCATGCGAGGACAAGAGCGACGAGATGGACTGTCCTCGTGAGTAAACCACAAACACTCCTGTGGCGCCCCACGATGGCCCACGGCTGCAATAGCTCATGACTGTGGCCTTGACCAAAGGGCTGACTTTAGGTTAACCTCTTTAAGTGCCACTGTAGTCAGTTGTACTTGTGATATTTGTACATTTGACTCCTGAGGGTTGGCTGCACATGTGGCTGTGTTTACGTGGGTTCATTTCTTCAGTGCTGCTGAGGTATTGTGGTGTTAAGCCTTGACTGAAATCCTTTTGTTTTCCCCTGTTTAAGTCGAGAGCGACTTTATCCCCAGATCTGTGACCGTATAATGGGAATTATTGAAGGGATTGAGTACAGCATGTGACCTGCATACTGCAGCAGCTGAACACGGCTTTCCAATTCCAACAACAGCAGAGGCTGGTTCACTTATTAAGGCCTTGGGAATGTTTTCATTCACAAAACTAAAGCACATGTCGGCCTGCTTAGTGAGGTGACTGCTTTGGACCATTTCTTTAAATAAATATGACACAACTTCACTAAATGTCAAAATGCTGAAATCTATCACACAACCAATTAGGATAAGAATATATTGTAATATTTAAAAGATAAGCTTGTGTTGGTAGATGTTCTCTGTTAAACATCCCAACAACACTTTCATGCACAAAAACAATATGCAACGCCTCGACTCAACAACATTATGCCCTGAGGTTTACTCTGAATGTTTGTATAGTATTGCTGCATAAACACATCTCATTTAATCTGATTTGTAATTATCTTAAGAAAACGCTAATATTTTCTCAATGCCTGAGCAAAGTCAAACCCAGCCAAGTGTTTTAGACGTATCCCAAATGTGGTTAAAACACCCTTTAATCAATTTGGCCTATTTTTCTCATTTGTGGATCTCTGCAGTTGCAATAGGTTGAGTTGATAGTTGATAGTTAAATCTATGAGAGATTCACTATTTTTGAAAGAAATCTCAGAAGAGAAAACCTACAAGTGTTGGACCTACTGTAATCATTATTTGTTCCTTATTGGATCCCCAAACCTGCCATGTGGATCTTTTGGCCGAAAGTCAAATATACTGACCAACATCACACGTTTTTCAGTTTGTCACCGCTTTTGGGGATTGTTTTTTTTTTTTAGAAATTTCAATCTGTACTTTGGTCAATCTCAATAATCGTCATGGGTCTTTTGTAATCGTCAGGTTTACAGAGATTTATTTGGCCCTAGTTTTGGAGTTTGACTGAGACCATGGAGGGTTTTTGTGTGTTAAATGAAACGGGAGGAAAGCATTTGTTTTTGTTTAAGCTCATGGTCGAAATCAATCAATATGAGGAAAAAAAGTGATTTAACTTTTTTACCATATTGTCCAGCTCTATAATAGACTCTTTACAATGATGTCACGTGAACGCAACCTATCACACAGATTTATAACTCGAAATAAGTGATCATACTGTGATTGTCCACTCTATAAAATACTCTAATCTCCAATAATGTATGTTTTATGCCAGAAGTTTCTCATTAAGTCTAACTTTTTTACACATTTTACTTAGTGACGTTGATAAAGTAGGACATTTTCTAAATTAGTGGGACAAGGTGTGTGTGTGTTTCTTGTTCTATGGACCGTGTTTTTTGTGTCCTTGATAAAGTCTTGAATGAATGAATGACAATGACCGCGTGTTTGTTGCAGCTGTGAAGGACGGACGGTATCGCTATGGCAACGGTTTTGACCAAGTGGAAGATGTCGTCGGTGTGGCCCAGCCCGTGCGCTTCAACAGTAAGCGTCGTCCTCCGTGAAGTAAAGGAGCGCTTGTGGACGGGGACTTAATGTCTTCCTGTCGCCAACAGAGAAATGTCCGACCGGGTGGCACCACTACGAGAAAACCGCCAGCTGTTACAAAGTCTACCTGAGGAATGAGAACTACTGGCAGGCCGTGGACACGTGTCAGAAAGTCAACGGCTCCCTGGCGACCTTTGTGACCAACGAAGAGCTGCAGTTCATCCTAAAGATGGAGGTGGACTTCGACGACCAAGTGTGTGAGCGCAGAGACCAGTGCAAGTGAGTCCAACCAAAATAAATGAATAAATACATGGGACTAATTACAACTGTGAATGTTCTAAGGTTTGGGTTGGCTACCAGTATGTGATCACCAACCAGACCCACTCGTTGCAGGGCCGCTGGGAGGTGGCGTATAAAGGTATTGAAATAAAGTCGTCACGTTATTTTTACTGTATGTATTTATCACAACTTTAAGTTCCACATTTGTCTTATTGTACAGGTGCTATGCAGGTGTTTCTGCCTCCTGAGGATCTGGCCCCCACTGGTGATGCATCTCCCTCCCAGGACAATATGTTCTGTGCCCAGCTCCAGCGCTTTCAGATTAAAAGCATGAATGACCGGGGTCTGCACAGCTGGCACGCTGAGAAGTGCTACAAGAAGTTCCCCTTTCTTTGCAAAAGGAGTGAGTTTTAACGTCACTTTACAGCACAGTTATTAGCTGGTCATTGGTTTCTCATCTCAAATGTAAAATGTTTTGCAGGGCAAACTTGTGTTGATATAAAAGACAACGTTGTGAACGAGGGATACTACTTCACCCCTAAAGGAGACGACCCGTGTCTGAGCTGCACGTGTCATGACGGCGAGCCTGAGATGTGTGTGGCAGCGCTGTGCGAGCGACCTCAGGGCTGCCAGCATTTCCGCAAGGACCCAAAAGAATGCTGCAAGTTCACTTGCCTCGACCCTGGTACAACCCAAGGACTTACTAATTACTTACTTGCACCACATGATGGAGCTCTAGCTTTTATGTGCTGTGGTTCTGTCCTGGTCTGTACAAGTATACTAAACCTTTATTCTCTTGTCTTTTCTCTTAGATGGTAACAGCCTGTTTGACTCAATGGCCAGTGGAATGAGACTGATAGTCAGCTGCATCTCGTCCTTCCTCATCCTGTCCCTGTTGCTGTTCATGGTACACAGACTGCGCCAGAGGCGGCGTGAGCGCATTGAAACGCTCATTGGAGGGAACTGTAAGCATCAAGATGATTGTTTTATTTTGTAAATCTCAAATTAAACTAAACTCTTTGGCAGTCTGGTCCCGATCACGGACATTTACAGTTTCTTCTCATTCCAATATGACATTTTCCCCGTTCCCCTTTGTCTCAGTGCATCACTTTAACCTTGGCCGGCGGGTGCCTGGGTTTGACTATGGCCCGGATATGTTTGGGACTGGCCTTACTCCCTTACACCTGTCAGATGATGGAGAAGGAGGTGCTTTTCACTTCCAGGAGCCACCCCCACCGTACGCTGCCTACAAATATCCCGACATTCAACACCCAGATGACCCCCCTCCTCCATATGAGGCCTCCATCAACCCAGACAGTCTGCTGTATGTGGACCTTGGTAAGAACCACGGGGACTGCTCTTTTACAGTGTGATCATCCAACCTGGAAAAATGTGTCTCAGTAAAAACAACTTATGCCTTTTTGCTACCAATGTCTCTATAAGATTTAATTCAAAGAATCACTTGGCTAGTTATTAATGAATATGAATAACTGGTGATCATTATTTTTCTCCTCAGGCCACACTGGGGTTCCCATGGTACCGGGTCAAATGACTGGCCTTAGAGATGGATTACAATCTGATATCCCTAATACCCGTGGTCTCGGGTCAGTGGTGCCCCCGCCTCAGGCGAGGGAGGACTCCATAGACAGCAGCACCTTCCTGGTAGGACCGGACACCCCCACGGATGGCCCTGCCCCAGGCCCGGTGTCTCCAGACTCCTCGCTCAGCACCGCAGTATAGGACTGACCCAGCAGCCGGACACTGGCGCGAGGTTATGAGATCCTAAAAAGGGCACAGTGCTGAGTCCCCATGTAGAAACCTGATTCAAGACGCCAGACATTTAAAGTTTGTACAGAAATATAAAAGGGTTTGGGTGAACAACTTCATGTTTTATAAAGAGACTGACATCTGAGTGAGCAGAACTGGACACAAGACCAAAACGCTACATTTTTACTATTTTTTTGCCACATCTGAGCGACGCATTTGAACTGCCCCGGCCTCGGATCCAGACGCTCCTCTGTAAATACAGGTCTCAGGTCTGCGAAGGTTTGGCTCATGTGATGCTCCAGGAAACAGACCCCCCGCGCTCGGTCCCTGCACATTTTGTTTTGGAACCAGATGAATTTGTATTGGTCTATAGTTTCTGTAGCTTCGCTTGTCGCAACGTCCCCCACTTTTCAGCGTTTACAGGCTAAAGCTCCTTCACTTTCTCGTTCGTGTGATGATAAGCGTTTTCCGGGTTTAAGAAGCTGAATCGCAGTGAAGGGTATTTTGTAATTGTGAAGTTAAGCTAAAATGTAAACCGTTCTGGTTAGATTTTTACTAGATTGCGTTGTATCAAAGATTGTGACGGTACTGCAATTTCTCATAACACATCTAGGATAACATCTACGTAATAACTTCTAGGAGCAAAGGGTTTCTGTTGAGTTTTCAGAAATACTCAGGTTCTCTTATTGTTGCATCATTACGAGCTGATTGCAGGGTAGTATGAAATTATATTCATTTGCTTTATGTTTTGCACGATCATCCCTAAAATTCATAAAGGGTAATTTAACAAAGAGTCCTCAATCATTCAAAATCAAACAGAGTGGCTTGAGTCGAACAATGCCAAACACTGGTTAATTTGAACGAAATCTAAAATGTTCGATCTAATTTTGTATGTATTGCAGAGGCAGTCTTTCTTAAATGGGGTGGTATTATGGAAAATCTACTTTCTAGAGCTAGTTTGAAAAGTTACAATGTTCTTTCATCAAAAAACAGACCTGGAGTCATGTTTCGAGCCGCTAGCGCATGTTTGAGTAATCTTTCGATCTTCTCCAGTGGCTATTCTTAGCATCGCGGCGACAACTCCCAAAAAAAGGTTTACCAAATACTAGGAAAAAGCAGAATATCCCCTCCTTTTAAGTGGGACTTGATCAATGTGATGCAGAACAGTTGTTTCTAACCATTTTCCTTGGCGCCCCCCTCGACCACACGCCACTAACAGGCCAGATACAAAATCGTAGCCGACACAGAATAAAAAACAAAAACAGTTGGGAGCAAAAACAAATGTTACTGTTTTCCTATCACTTGTGTGTTAGATTTTTATTATTCTTTGAGCTCAAGTCATATTTTTTAAGACCTGACCCTCTGACTAGACAAACCATCTTCCTGAACGAAAAAGCAGCAATTTGGATCACAGAACACATTTTAGCCGTCGTTCCACATAGCGCGACCCGGCCGCGCATGCACGATCTACATGCACATATCGACACTTCCCCGCAGACCTTTCTGTTTCCACCAAACACACACACCCGCATTTGTTGTGGGCAGAACCCATACAGAGGAGAACGCTGTACAGATCGTCATTAAGTTTTGTAACCCGTGATGAGAAATGAGAAATGTTGACAAATGATGTCATCTGGTGAGAGTTATTTCCATAGCTCACACCAGATGACATCATTTGTCATCTGACAGTCTGGTCACAGTCTTGGCATCTCATTCAGAGGTGCCAAGCTGTATTAAAACAGAAAAGAAATCGATAAATACAACTATGAAGGTAAGCTACATGCAAATGTTATGCTAACACTAGCTAAAGCTGCGCTAACAGCGGCTAAATGCTAATATCAGCAAAATCCCCTTTTAGCACAGCGGTATGATGTTGTGAAATATTAAATCGGTATGACCTGCGTGTCAATCAGGGTTACCAGGTCCGCAGTTAAACTGCAGAATTGGGCGTTTTTTTAAGCCATTCCGTGGGTGAAAAAACTGTCCGCGGTTTTTTGCCTTGCTGTTTTTCAATGTAAAATTGGCTATGTCTATCTTTTTGATCAAAATCACTATTTCGAATGACAAAATCTCAAATCCAGGGCTCTTTTGAGCTGCTTTTTCATTAAGAGAGGGAGAAAGGGGCGGTTTCTCATCATCACGGGAGCACATGGGCTCTGTTTACCAGTAAACAATATTGAAAATTCCAGCCGCGCCGTATGTCCGGAGGTTTTCCGCGGTTTTCAGATATTTTTGGGCGGGTTTGGCTGCCCAGACCTGACAACCCTGGTGTCAATAGTAAGGGCTGTCCACTCTCTCGTTGCCAATCAGAGGCCAGCAGTCTGTTCACGTCACATCAGACATGGGTTAGCGCGCTTTGGCCACAGCCAGAGGTCGGTCCCAAAACCTATACATGTGTTTCCAATGACATCACACATAGTTCCGACGGCCATTTTGAAAACCAAAGTAGAATTACAACATGTAACAATATCTCTACTCAGGATGAAAATGAAAGACAACTTATTGACAGTGGCATTTTAATGTACTCGTAATCATTGCTCAAGAAGAGAACAGTTAAAACACGGCCCCAGAGATGCACGTTTATGTGATAAAACCAGCACATGTGGCACAGACGTAGCAGCTCTGTCTGTCGAGCTACAGCAGGATTTACTAAAGATCTGCTTCACTCCTCAGACTAAATTAACACATCAAAGAGGAAACAGAAACCTTTCACTGGGATTTTTTACAGTTTGTCATGTCAACAGAGTCTCAGTCTGAGTCAGTGTTTAAGCTGCTTAAGATGTTAGTATGCTACCAGTTAGCTACTGTCAATCAACCATCAATGGCTTCAACACGATAAACACATGTGTGGCTCACATCTATGAACACTGAGGAAATACTACAGTAACAGCTCAGCTCTGACCTCACATTTTGTATCCAAGGCTAGATGTTTGGAGTGCAGTTCAGGGCTTTCTCTTGGAGAGGTCAGAGCTGAGCTGTTGAAGCTAAATGCTAACCGGTAGCATACTAACATCTTAAACACTGACTCACTGGTTTCTTCACGTAAACGTGCGCCTCTGGGGCCGTGTTTTTACTGTTATCTTTTTGAGCAATGATTACGATTACATAAAAATGCCACTGTCAATCTTTCTATTATATCCTGAGAAGAGAGCTTGTTACATGTTATAAGTTTAAGTGTGACGTCACGACTTCCACTTCCGGGTCCTAGCAGACCAGCTAATATGCGAGAAAAAAACTCTTAAAAACAACAATCAATATTTCTGAAACTCAGAGTTACTGAAGATACTTATCAGGCACATTAACCCAAAATGCTGTACCTACTGCTAAAAATGTAATATTTACTTCGGTATTCAAAATGGCCGCCATGACAACAAAAGTCACATGACTGAAAGGCATGTATACCTGGTCATACCGGTTTGGCCAGAGCCGGTACTGGCCCTTCTGAGGCCCTAAGCAAAAATCCACTCGGGATCCCAAGTCTCTAACTACTACACCTGCTACTGACGATTATGTCTGTCCACTGAGAATGAAAGTAATTAGTTTTACACCAAGCACATTCAGAGAACTTGAGTTACTAAAAGTAACTGCGCTCATGAGAACCGTGCGGATTCAACTCTAATTTGAGACAAATACAGACAGTACGTACAACGTTTTTTTCTCTCTTCAACTCACCAAACAACTGTCCTGATACTCTGCTAGAGACAACAAGAAGATAGTTTAAATGAGTGTGTGGCTGATGCAGCCCTGAGACCGAGCAGATAAAAGATGAGACGAGCAGGAGACAGGGGACCATGCGGGAGAAAGCGGAGTGCGAGGCGAGCGGGGACAGACCTAGCCAGGACGCGAGCGGAGAGGCACTCGCGCCTTGGGAGTGACGGGGGGAAGGCGGTAGGTCTCTCCTGCTCATCCACTTCAGGCAGAACACTGCTCCATTTTGATGTTTTATGTGGCGAAGTAGGCAGAGAGTGAGTGAGCGCTGCAGAGCCTGTTGCCGTGTCAACGCGTTTATTAATCAGCGAAACACCGTTATGACTGAGATGTGAGGCCCTTGCGGCTGCGGGGGCCCTACGCAACTTGCGTTGTCTGCGTATAGGAAAAACTGGCTCTGGGTTTGGCACTGGCCTTTGTTATGGAAAAGCTCAACAAAGCGGGTGAATGAGCCATTCGGCTGACCCGCACCTGCATGTGGAAAAACACCTTTTTTTCCGCGTATGTGCCAATGACATCAAACTTAAGAAATATACACAAATATGTGGGTCATAGTTAAATTGTTTTTGTTTTTTTGTTGATAATTTAATGATAATCTGCCATAGATGTATATCATATAAGTGCATTTGTTGGTTTATCTACCATACAGCACTGTCCATTAAGTCAGAACTTGCTTGCAATGAGAGTGCTATCGGTTCATCCCTAATACTCATTTGTGTGAAGCGGTGTGTTTTGAGGCGTTTGGTCCCCAGACAAACTCTAGCGGGGTGTTTTTGAGCTCTTTGTTTTTATTTTCTTTCACAATCGCTCAAGTTAATGATGAGAGACGCACTTCCACCCGCATCACCTGCTTCTTTACCTGCTGTAGCTGAAGGGCCGTTAACCTGCTCCATATCATAAGTCTGAATGTAATGAAAATGTTCGCTTTAACACAAATTCTGTTATTTTTATCTGGCTTTGACAATCCCTTATGGATTTTCCAGCAGCATTTTCAGAAGTCCGCTTGTGTGTTGTTTTAAAAAAAAGTATTTCTTTGACTACATTATCCATGCTGCTTTTTGGACCTGTGGTGCATGATTTTTTTTCCCCTCCCCCTTTGGCATGCGAGTAATTGCTTTTCTTCATGGCAACATTTTTAGCTGGTACTCGAGCAACTTAACCAGCTTTGTTCCCCTATGTGTTATAAACCCATTGTGAGAAAATTAATTTTGTCCCATCTTATCCCTGTAAATGGAGTATGTTTTGCCATTGATTACAAAACCTTGAATTAAAAAAGTGATCTGTTTTTGCCAGGGGCTTGTGTTTCTCAAAGGTTGATGTACATCTGATCAAATGCCAAATAAACTGCACCATGAAGGTCGTCCCCGTGCGTCATTGGACATTGCACTTTGAGGCAACATTTCGCCTCTCTGTGACGACGAAGGGAAATCCTGCCGCCAAATGTCAGGGCTATTAAGGTGTGATGCGGGGAAGTCCCGCAGGTCACAGGCTGTTGGGTAAATCTACTTAAACCTAAAGACTCCAATTATTTAAAGTAAGGAGATAGTGCCCCTCGCAGTGACTGGAGGCAGTGATAGCCGAGTGCAGAAAGAGTCCTTTGTTCAAACGGAGTGAACCAACCAGAGAATAGATGAGAGCGGAGTGATGCGGTACAGCTTAAACACAGGGCACTTTTATGTTAGTTTTAATAATAGTTAATTAAGATTACTTTATTGCAGTGGAAATGTCTGCTTTTTATTCATATTTTTAGCCATTATATGGAAAAATATATTCAAAAGTAGAACTTGCACACATGGTAAAACAGTAACTAGGGGCATTCTTCCGAGTGCTACAGTTTCCCCGACCTCCAAGGTCATGCGGGTCAGGTTGACACACAGTGGCAGCAGCTCAGGACTAACACCTGAACACTATTTCGTTGTACGCTTGTACAATGACAGTAAAGCACTTAATTACTTTTACTGCACAGTTTCTGTGTTATTACAGAGAACATATTTTCGGTCAGATTAGTTTTTCATACTCATCGACATGGAAAAAAATTGTAGTCCTGTTTCCATGTAATTATCGTATAACTGCTGTAAACACAAGTTTTTTACTTTTTAACCTTTTAGACCAACTGTTTTCAGCAAAGGACCCGTTCACATATTGACAATAATGTTCTACAAGTAATTTTGCGGGACTTGAGGGAACTGTAAAATGCTAGTAAATAAAGTGTTTTGCTGATTTAAAAAAACAAATATACAAGGAACAAAACAAAGAAAAGAATTCCATAAACATCATGATACAAATTACTTAAAGAACTTAAAACAGATCAAGAGTAAATAATACAATGGCCCTCAACATATTGCTTAATATTAGCAATATAACTTCATCAAAACTCATTTTAACTAACATTTTTCAATTTTATCACTAGTTGCCGTAAACATTGCAATTTTACATTTATTTTGCTTTATTACTGTTTTTACTTTTAATGAGAAAAGTAGAAATAATGAATAATTCAGGTTATAGATGTAACATTGCTGCTGTAATAAATAAACACCCCTTTGTCACAGCTTCACTTTAGTCAAATTAAAGCAGCAAAATCTCCATGGAGATGAGGTGACAGACTGACCGCAAATATAGTGAAAGTGGGACAAGTCGCGTGATGAGATGATTCTAATCTGGAAAGCTGGCACACAATATTGTACATTTTATTTTATTTTTACCTGGGATAAAACTAGGACTAAGCCTGGGCTAAACCTGAACTAAACTAGGACTAAAACTGAACAGAACTAAAAGTAAACCTGAACTAAACCTGGATTAAACAAGGATTTAATCTGGACTAAACAAGTACTAAACCTGGACTTAACCTGGACTAAACCTGATATTGAAAGTGTATATATACACAGTAGGTGGGGCAGTGTATATAGACACAGGAGGTCTAAATGGCTGTGCAGTGCAACCAAAGAGGGACAGGTCGTCCCCCTAGTTGAGTGTTACGAGGCAGGTCTGAGGAGAGACGAGCCCGTTCAAAATACAGACGCATGTTTTCGTTCTGATAATTAGTCATTAGTAATAAGCAGGTAAATGGTTACACACAGTAAAGGATATTACAGTTTTTGCCCATTGCTTGAACACTATAGACCGATGCTTAGACTAAAGTAACACAACTTGAAGCTTCTGTTACCATACCTCAAACACATGTACCCATACCTTAAACAAAAGCGCTGCTTTGCACTTTAGTTACAATTCTGCAACACACTTACTCCTTTATGCAACACACTTGGTCCTGCGTACTACACTCTATTTCATACATAAGACACTTTGTTCAAAAATGAAATCTCAGGGTGCCATTTGGAAAACACCAAAATACAAAACACATCGGGTAATTGCAACTACTCAAATACACACCTGAAGGCACTGACTTGCAAAATTGAACAGCAATCAGCCAGCTACAAAAAGCCTTTAGCTATTTCAAGAACTTTGTGTAGCACTTATGGTGCTATCTGTGCCCTTATGTAGTGAAGGATGGACTGAAGGGACAATTGGGCTAGATCAGATAGATTGGAGATTCGGAGGAGCCTAGGGTGTACAACATCAAAGGACACACACATACACAAGGAGTTGCAGAAAATATAAATTTTACTCTGCAATTAGTGTTAGAAGAATTATGTACAATGAAAACAATTGGCGCGTTTTGAAAAAAAAATACCCCCCAAAATAGTTGTAAAGTCCTTTCAATGTCCGTCAAGTTTTTCAATGTTCGTTTGTAATAGTAACCAGTGGGGTTACAAATACCAGTCACTGTGGTTCGGGCTATGGCTCGCCATCCAGATCTGGAGCATCTTCTTGAATTGGATCCACACAAAAACCTGACCTGGAAACAGGTCAGACAATAGCTTACATTATGTTCTATAAAGACTATAGTTACTAATAAAAGTGTTTAAAATTATTCAAAATATTTTCAGTTGTACAACATTATAATTCCAGTATTACTAAATAAAAAATAAACCAAATTTACATTAGTTTACATTTAGTAACAAAAAGTTTCTCTCGAGTGTATAGCAAGTACACTTTAAACTCAAAAATTACACTCACAGGCTTCAAGTGCATAAAATAAACATTTCTCACTTTTTAAAACAGAAAAACCTTCAAAAAACAGGCAAAGTGCAGGTACCAGCACTTGACATTAACCCTAATAATTTTCACAGTGGCTAACCCACATTAGCACCACCAGGGTAAAAATTAGCATGTGCTAAATGAACTATTTTGCACCAAAAAACGGCATTTTACACCTCTACACAATTGACTTTGCATAAATCTTGAAATAGTATTTCGTATCAAATGAATTGGGGCCTTGGATTATCCTATTTACCTCAAAAAAGTGCATTTTCGTAGTGAAAAAACTAGCGGAGATACCACTCGGAGATTAGCATCCGGAGATTAGCATGCTAACTAGCCCCCATACACAATGAATGGCACTCACCATGCTACATCCACGTGAGACACAGGGTTTCCCAGCTAGCGTGGGTTCACAGCCTTTGGGACTCAGTATCTTAAATTTAATAAAACGAATTGTCATTAATCTGTATATTGCAATGTGTTGCTTAGTTTGGGTTGTTTTTTTCTTACCTATCACCGTGTATTTTCACCAAAAAGGCTGCTACTAACTCTCTGTCTGCGTCTCTGGCATGTCTGACGTGACGAGCATGTACAGAGGAGGTAGAGGTTAGGAGAGGAGACTTGACCTTATTGGCTAATGGCTGCTCGGGGTGTCAACCAAAAATATTTATTACGTCTTTTCAAATGATTTTTTAACGATATTTATCAATTTATATTTATACACTTTTGTCAATATTTATTCTTATTGTGAAATTAGGGGATTTTAATCAGTAATATATAATTATATTTTTAATCACGTTTTTAACACTGGGTTACACTATCCCCCCTTAGAATCATGCAAGTCCCTTTGCATGGGATGGCTGAATAGTAATAACCTTAGAATTGGTATTCATGGGGATCATTTTAGGCTCTGGCTCTGTTAAGGCACTAGTAAAAGCTAGGCTTAGTCCTTGAAACAGGGACTGGGCAATGGAAATGAGAGGATTTCCCAACTGACTATATTGCAGTCGTTCTGGTTGGGTTGTTGTTCTCTCAGTGCGCCTCACAGTCTTTGTAGTTTCACTGTCAGTTTTTGACTGACTCGATTCTGTTTGATTGTCATTTGATCCTTTTTCCTCCACAGGTCCATCACAGGTAGGTTCATCCGGTAAGTTGATTCCATTTTCCATTTCATTGTCATTGTTTGCCTCAATTGTTTCGTTTTCCTCCAGATTTCCATTATCCAATAAGTTGTCACATCCAGGTAAGTAGTCATTTCCAGGTAAGTTGTCATTTCCAGGTAAGTTGTCATTTCCAGGTAAGTTGTCATTTCCAGGTAAGTTGTCATTTCCAGGTAAATTGACATTTCCAGGTAAGTGAGTTTCAGCAGGATTTTGATCTTCAAAGCATGTCTTTGCTTTGGGAATTTCATAAACTCGAGTGACCGTTATGGGCTCTTGGATAGATTCCTCTCTGAACCAATACACAGACTCATTTTCGGTTTCTGAATTTTCACATTCTTCATCTTGTTCAGGCGATTGTCTCGTTTTTGGTTTGTGGACACGAGTTGGCTGGACAGGCTTCTCTTCGACAGGGGAAAGGAAACCACAGGGGAGTAAGAGATCGCGGTGGACAACATTAACTCGTACGGGGCAAAACTGTTCGTACGTGTCATTTTTCGTACAATTGTACGCATGAACGAGTGGTTTGACATAGTTGTGCCACTGAGTTTTGTCTTTCTCCTCCAGAGTACCGAGCATGCTCAATAACGTTCTGTTGAAGCGTTCTACTGGGCTCCCTCTGGGGTGATACGGTGTCGTTCGAATTTTGCGAATGCCCATGATTTTGCAAAGTTCTTGAATGATGTGGGACTCAAAATCGGGACCCTGATCGCTATGTAACCGCTCGGGTATCCCGTAATGAACAATGAAGTTGTCCCAAAGTGCTTTTGCGACGGTCTGAGCTTTCTGATTGCTTGTAGGGATGGCTATCGCATATTTCGTGAAATGATCGGTTAATACGAGCACATCCTTTGTATTACTTCGGTCGGGCTCAATGGACAGGAAGTCCATACAGACTAATTCAAGTGGTCGGGTGGACTTAATATTGACCAGCGGGGCCGCTTTTTCGGGAGGAGTCTTACGTCTTACACAGCGATTGCATGCTTTGATCTTATTTTCAATGTACTGTATGTCGCCATGCGAGGCCAATAAAATCTTGTTCTGGCGAGATCTAAAGTACGCTCAGTGCCTAAATGGCCCATGTCACAATGGAGACTTTGGAAGACAGAATCGCGGAGCTGTTCAGGTAAGACAAGTTGGTAAGTAACATTTCCTCCGTCTTGGCGTGTTCGGTACAGGATGTTATTGTGCATTTCAAGTCGATTGAGCTCTCGAAGTAACAGATTGATGTCAGGAAGTTCCGTTCGTACAGTAGATGGGACTTTTTCACCAGTTTCGATTTGAGCGATGACTTCTCTTATACAGGGATCAGTTCTTTGGTTGTTTTTGATCTGTTCAGGGGACATATGGGGTACGACAGGAAGACCACCACAGTCGTTTTCATTGACAAAGTCATCCGGAATGGCGGCTACAGTAAGGGCTAACGAGTGAACCAAAGGGATGTTTTGAGAGCTACAGACAAGATGTTTCTCGCAAATAGCAGACACTACTTCAGGACTTAAGCTACTCTCAGGTAGGGACAGGTGAGTATGTGTGAACTGCCGTATGCGGTCGAGCTCTTTTTGGGACACTGCGTCATTCAGTAACTCGCCATGTGGCCGTCTGGAAAGGCCATCTGCGTCCGAGTTAAGTTTGCCTGCTCTGTATTGGAGCTTAAAAGTAAACGTAGACAGAGCAGCTAGCCACCTATAACTCATGGCGTCCATCTTAGCAGTAGTTAATATGTACGTCAGAGGGTTACTATCGGTCCTGACAGTAAACTGATTTCCATATAAGTAGTCTGCAAACTTTTCCGTTACTGCCCACTTTAGGGCTAAAAATTCTAATTTATGGGCGGGGTAACGGGACTCGCTTTTAGACAACCCCCGGCTTGCATAAGCTATAACCCTAGTCTGACCATTCTGCTCATGATAGAGGGCGGTGCCATGCCCTGTGGTGCTGGCGTCGGTATGGAGTGTATATGGCGACTTAGGGTCAGCAAAACCCAGGACAGGCGCAGTACTGAGCTTTTCAATGATGGTTTTAAAAGCAAGGTCGCAGGAGGAAGTCCATCTTTCGCCGAAAGGTGTCTTTGGATCGTGATACTGGACAAGCTTTGTTTTGAGCTTTGTGCTTTTGCGCAAAGGAGGGTAGCCTGAGGTTAAGTCAGTGAGGGGCTTAACGATGCTGGAATAGTTCTTAATAAACCGCCTATAGTAACCTGAAAAGCCTAAGAATGAGCGGAGCTGTTTGAGATCACGGGGCACAGGCCAAGTACTTAGGGCTTTCACTTTTTCAGGGTCGGTCTCTACCCCGTTCCTGGAAACGATATGACCGAGATATCTGGCCGAAGTTTGAAAACACTTGCATTTCTCGGGGGAGAGTTTTAATCCGTAGTCTTTTAGGCGTTTGAGAACTTTCATTAAGCGGACCTCATGTTCTTCGGGCGTTTTGGAGAATACAATGATATCATCGAGAAACACAATCACTTCATGCAGATTCATGTCGCCCATACATTTCTCCATGAGGCGTTGGAATGTGCTGGGGGCGTTTGTAATGCCTTGGGGCATTCTATTGAATTCCCAAAAGCCGATGGGACACACGAACGCCGTCTTTGGTTTGTCCAGCTCCTCTACCTCAATTTGGTAGTACCCCGACTTGAAATCAAGGACGGAGAACCACTGAGAACCGTTCAAAGTGGAAAACGTTTCCTCCAAGTTGGGGAGGGCGTAAGCATCTTTTACAGTTTGCATGTTAAGTTTTCTGTAATCAATACAAAGGCGGACGTCGCCATTTTTCTTTCGCACGACTACAATGGGCGAAGAAAAAGGGGAGGTGGACTCTCTGATCACGCCTGCTTGTTGGAGTTCTTTGAGATGCTTACGGACCGCTTCCAGGTCATTTGGATGTATGGGACGCGCTCTGTGTTTGAATGGGGTTTCATCTGATAATTTGATTGTGTGTTTCACTTGAGCCGTTTTTCCAAAATCTATGTCATTTTGGGCAAATACTTCTGGCATTTGACTTAGCCTTTCTGTTATGGTCACATTTTTATATAGCGCCTTTCTACCTGCTTTAGGCACTCAAAGCGCTTTACATCAAGGAACCAGTCACCCATTCACACTCTCATTCATACACCAGTGTACGCAGACACTGGAGGCAAGGTGGGTGAAGTGTCTTGCCCAAGGACACAACGACAGTGGGCACCTGCAGGATTCGAACCGCCGACCCTTTGGTCACAAGACGACCCGCTCTACTCTCTGCACCACCGTCGCCCCAAATGCGCTCCTTCCATTCAGCACTAATGGGGGAGGAGTCAAAGTTGAATGTCAGATTGGACTTTTGATCAGTTTTAGATTTTGGGTGTTCTAACACGTTAGCTTCCCCGGAGCGTCTCTGGCATGTCTGACGAGCATGTACAGAGGACGTAGAGGTTAGAGGAGAGGAGACTTGACCTTATTGGCTAATGGCTGCTCGGGGTGTCAACCAAAAATATTTATTACGTCTTTTCAAATGATTTTTTTAACGATATTTATCAATTTATATTTATATACTTTTTGTCAATATTTATTCTTATTATGAAATTAGGGGATTTTAATCAGTAATATATAATTATATTTTTAATCACGTTTTTAACACTGGGTTACATTTGCAAGCGTGGATGGAGGGAGAGCGAGAGGCAGAGGAGGAGGACAAGGTCAAGGTCGAAGAGGCCATGCACGGACCCCTATTTCTGTTGATATAAGAGCAACTTTGGTCGACCATGAAAACATACAGTTTTGCCCATTGCTTGAGCACATTATGCCAAAAAAAAAAAAGAAAAAAAAAAAAAATATTGGACGAAATATAACAAAATACTTTTTGTTTAGTAATTTTTTTATTTTATATATTTTTTTTTACCACATATTATCTCCGGGATGAGATCATTTGTGGTGTAAAAAAAAAGACACAATCTTTTTAAATGTTTATATTTCTTCCCCCGACATAATATCTCGTTCCCCCGAGATAATATTTGGTAAAAAAAAAGTATATTTCATCCAAACTATTTTTTTTTTTTTCACCCCCCAAAATGTTTTTGTCTGTCACTTCCAGGGCTCCGTAGCCTCTCGCTCTCCCTCCATCCACGCTCGCAAAGTTCTTGAAATAGCTAAAGGCTTTTTGTAGCTGGCTGTTTGGTGTTCAATTTTGCAACACACTTGGTCCTGCGTACTACACTCTATTTCATACATAAGACACTTTGTTCAAAAATGAAATCTCAGGGTGCCATTTGAGAAACACATCTATCCAAAATACAAAACACATCGGGTAATTGCAACTATTCAAATACACACCTGAAGGCACTGACTTGCAGAATTTAACACCAATCAGCCAGCTACAAAAAGCCCTCAGTTTAGCCATTTCAACAACTTTGCAAGCATGGATGGTTTCGACATGCAAGGGGATATTTTCCCCGGTGCCTAGCGGGAGAAGACATTGCTTGCGATGTCGATGAGATCCTGTGGCCAGACCCCAACAGACGGATCCATGGATCCATGAGCCCACATATGCACAATTGCCATGATTTTCTGTGTTTACAGTATAGTGTTTTTTCTTTTACAGTATTTTTCTTTTTCTTTCTTTTTTTGTTGTTGTTGTTGCTTTATCTGAATTCATGTTACTGCATTGTACAGTGCTGCAATGTACAATATTGATTAGGCCTATTTGCTTCTTTGATTGTTTGAAAATGTAATAAATTGTAGTTTCTGATGTGTGTTGTATTGTTATGTCTTTCTTTTTCTTTTCTTAATGTCTTATGCTCCCTCTGCACCTTTGTAAATATGCACTTCTTGCAATAAATGAATAATAAAAAAATATTGTAGTGCACATTTCCCCTGCTAATTTCAAACTATTATGCTGATAGAGCTCGCTGAACAATGGCTGACAGGGGTGGGGATGGTTGTAACACAATCATCCCCTATATACAGTTGATAACACTTACTTGATTTTAATACTTTTACAGAATGCCTAGACAGTGGAAAAGAAAGACTGACAGATTTGTGCCAGCTAATGTTTAAAAAAAATAAGCATCTGATGTGGTCACAAAGGAGGGCAAGTCAGATCAGTTGCAAAGGCACATGGGATCTGTCATGTAACACTCAGATACTGCAAAACACAGCAGAAGCTGAGAGACCAGGGTCCAGTGATCATCCCAGTGTAGGTTATTGAAGCATCAACAAAGTTTTCTCTGATGTGCAGGAGGAAGTGTTGGTTGACTGACAGCAGAACTGTATTGTGGACCGACTCCACGTGAGGTAAGCATGTGACAGGGTAGAGAGAGAGAGACATTGTTCTAGATTGTTCTTTTATTTAAATAAACCTCTATTTGAAGCATATCACATGACGTGGCCTCTGTTTTTATTTCTTTTGTCTAATTGTTACAACTTACCCCAGCATGTGTTACAACCTACCCACTACCGGGGTACACATGCTGGGGTAAGGACCACCATGTGTTTGACATCAACTCACGAGGACTGTGATATTCTTGCAGAGGTTTGAATTTGTGCCATTTGTAGTTAACAAATGTAGGTACTTTGAATAAAAGTTTGAGAACACTAGCTCAAAAATTCAGTGAGTTACAGGTGCGGAAGCAAAAAGTGTTACAACCATACCCGGTCTAGTGTTTTTTCTATTACAGTATTTTATTTTTTGCTTTATCTGAATTCATGTTACTGCATTGTACAGTGCTGAAATGTACAATGTTGAGTAAGCCTATTGGCTTTTTTGGTTGTTTGAAAATGTGCCTCCTGAAAATATGCCTTTTGAATAAACAGTGAAAATCAAAGACTGTGTTTTATATAAAGTAGACTAGTGTGTTCCCCCTGATCTGAAAGTGTATGCATATGATGCAAGTATGTGTCATTTTGTCATCAGAGTTAGATTTTGACAAAGGAATGTTAGGTTTTAGTTTAGTTTATTTATTTTTTGAGCAGTTTACATTTTAACAACATTCATATTCACATTATTCTATTACAGGAGCTCAAAAAAGGAGTAGGCTGAAGCCAGAAGCTTATGTACACGCCTACCCCGTAATCAATATAATAAACATTTACATTTCCCGGTGATACTGCACAATCCGTTTGTATCCAAAATAATAATTCAGCAAAGTTTAGATTTTGATAGTAAAGTGAATTCATTTGACACTGATATGAATGGTATATTTCCCAGTGTTGTGTCATGTTTACTTGTGTGTAGAGTTTTGGCACAATGAGTGACGTTTAGCAAAATGTGCTTAAGCAACGGGCAAAAACTGTAATGTTAAAACAACTGATTTACTTTGGGATGGTAACATTTTCTGGTTTTCTTCGAGCCAGATTTTCCCATGGGTTGAATGGTGCTTTTTACTAGTCACTGGGCATCGTGCTGCAGCAGGACGGGTGGCGGGGTGGTGGGGCACTGAAGCTGTCCTTGCATCAATGAGCCTGTTGATCAGTAAAGACCACTGGACTGGTAATGACAGGGTTCAGCGATCAGGCCCGCACCAAATAAAAGCTCGATTTTACCCGCACTCCTACTTAAGTTCATCCACCCACTGATCCACCACTCTACCTCAAGCCTCTGCACCTGTCGGATACGCAAGAGATCATGATTTGGACTGCTGTTTTTCTCAAGGCTGTTCTTTCTTACGTTGCTGCAGGTGAGATGTTGTTTTTCTTTATTGTAAGGTTTTTAAAAGATGGTACATAAAAATGTTTCCTATGGTCAATGTACATTTATCTCTTCCAGATGACTATTGCTACAGTGAGCCGCACTGTGGTAAGTAGTATCTTGATTCATTATAGAGGGTATGCAGTTGATGTCACTGTAGGAGAACAAAAGAACACTGGGTTAGGACATAAGCGTATTGACAGGAGGGCTTACAGTTTATATGCCAGTGTGATACCATATTTGAAAGCCAAGACCCTCTAGTTTCTAAAACTATTATGTAAGATCGGTGTGAGTGAAACACAACTCACGTCACATTTGCCGTTCCATCATAAACCTAACCCTAACTTCCTCATCGGAGGGACGACAGGTGATTAGACACTTAGGGTTTAGGTACTGTTTAGAAATGGCATATACACTATCTGAAAGTTGTACAGACTAGAGTGCGGATCGGGCCGTTTTTTTTTCTGTCCGAGACCCGCCCTCGTCAGACAGAGCAGTAATCGAATCCGAGCCGAGCCCGATAGGCATTAAAATATTTGTGCCCGAGTCCAACACAATTATAATGTGAGGGGAAGGGGGCTCGTAAACCCGCGGTTACCTCGTAGCGCAGGTGAATTCAATACTTGTCTAAACTTCACTCAGTCCGTGCGCTTTGGATACGCCGTTAAAGGGAACGCACAACGAGCCGCTATAACCCACTAGAACCTATTAACCTGCTAAAAAGGAGCCAAGTTTGCCCTCTCTCTCACAACACGGACTTGCGTGTTATATTTTATTTTTGATCAATGGATAAATCATGTGTTTAAAGCGCTGCACGGTTTGAGAAAAGCCTTTGGAGTGAGGTTACGCAGCGCGTAATGTTGCCATGGCACATGGCGCGCTGCGTTCTGCACCGCCACAGAGTTAACCATTTCAGACAGTACTGGACTGTCATGTTCACTTCGTGTCTGAGCGCTCCTTCCCTTAAGTCAGACAGAAGTTGGTCACTTCTCTGGAGCAGGGCCCGAGCTCCTGGTCTTGCTGAGCTTGGTGCGTAAAAGCAGTGATGCGCTAATGCCCCCATGCGTGGGGCGGCCAATATCGTGCACCGCGGGCCCAGTTTAATTATTTTTTCCCCCGCCAAAAACGAACTCTAAGTTGTGTCAAGTAAACAGGCCCATTTTCATTTTACACCAGTTTCATTTGTTTTAAGCGCTGATGTGTCAGAGTCAGACCCGAGCCCGTCGGACTTCGGTCGGGTTGCAGCACTCTAGTACAGACCCGTGGCTCTCAACTGATTGAATTTAAGTTCCCCTTGTGATAATATAAACAACCTCGAGTAAATATTTTAAATTAAAATGACAGCAATTTGTATTATGCAATTTTAGAAAAAATGTAAAGGGTAGCACATCGATGTAGGGGAGACCGGGTATGGTTGTAACATGGGGAGAGTTGTAACACCACCAATTCCACCATTCAGGGATAAGATAGGAGTCAAATAGACATATCAGTGTTTACTCACTTCCTCCCTGATCCCACATGGTGATTGTCAAGGTTGTAAACAGGTTCATGCCGATTCTATAGAGAAAAAATTGATTTTGAGGTATGAAAGTACATTTTTTGACCAAGACTATATTTTGTTTAGTGCTTATACTATTGCACATAAAACCATATGACTTACATTAGATTAAATTGTAGTTTCTCAGGCAAAATGTGATGCACATTTCCCCTGCTGATTTCAAACCATTATGCTAATAGAGCTAGCTGAACAATGGCTGATAGGGGTGGGGATGGTTGTAACACAATCATCCCCTATATACAGTTAATACCACTTACTTGATTTGAATACTTTTACAGAATGCCTAGACAGTGGAAAAGAAAGACTGTGCCAGCTAATGTAAAAAAAACAAAGAAACAAAACATCTGGTGTGGTCAGAAAGAAGGGCAGGTCAGCTCAGTTGCAAAGGCACATGTGATCTGCCATGTAAAACTGAGCAGATACTGTAAAACACTGCAGAAGCTGAGAGACCAGGGTCCAGTGATCATCCCGGTGTTACTGAAGCATCAACAGAGTTTCCTCTGAGGTGCAGGAGGAAGTGTTGGCTGATTATTTGACTCAGACAGCAGACCTGTATTATGGACTGACTCCACCTGAGGTTAAGCATATGACAGGTTAGAGACAGAGAGACATTGTTCTGGATTGTTCTTTTATTTAAATAATCCTCTATTTGAACATATCACATGACGTGGCCTCTGTTTTTGCTTCTTTTGTTTAAATGTTACAATTTACCCCAGCATGTGTTACAACCTACCCCGGTAGTGGGGTAGGTTGTAACAAAGGACCACCATGTATTTGACATCAACTCACGAGGCCTGTGATATTCATGCAGAGGTTTGAATTGGTGCCATTTGTAGTTAACAAATGTGGGTACTTTGTATAAATGTTTGAGAACTGTAGCTCAAAAATTCAGTGAGTTACAGGTGCTGAAGCAAAAAGTGTTACAACCATACCCGGTCTCCCCTAATTCATATATCCAGACAGAGGTACTCACATAGTTCTTTATTTGGTTACAGCATAAAATAAACACTAACGCGTTTTGGCATTCGCCTTCATCAGAGCGTTTACAATCAGGTTGGTTGCTTATGTGACCCAATTACAGGTGAACCAATCCACTCACAATGTCCTCCTTGTATTATGCAATATTGTGTTGTTTTAGGCATTGGTCAATACTTGCATTCCGCAAGTGATGTCATAGCATAGCAACGGTAATGTAACGGACGTCTGATGAGTGTCAAGTGTGCGTTGCTATTTGTTTGACAATCAGCCTGAGTGTTATGTTTAAAATAAAAATGTAAAGTGCACATGTATCAGTGTTTCACAATTTTAAACTTTATACATTTTAATCAGACAATGTCATTTATGCTTTAGTAATGAATCAAGCAGTTTAGACACACGTTAGCCCAATTTCGATCTGTTTTAGACCCAGTTTAGTCCTGATTTGATCTTGATCTAGGCCTGGAGGTACTTGTAAGGTCAGATATTTCATGAGGAGGCGCTTGGTGTGAAACGTTTGAGAACCACTGCTCTATGGGTCTGATCCAAGGCTACATCTATACAATATGCTGCCCGCTTTTGTATCCTTACCCACCCGTTAAGAAACACTGCCATCGACCACATGTTTTAATGTGCATAGCAGTTAAAATTATTTGTTAAAGGTTCCTTAATTGCCAAGATGTGATACAACAATTAACGTACAAGAGCGTATGAAAGGACTCTGACACAGCAGTGGAAGCAAGTCAGTTCCAATTAAAAACCATAATGTCCCTCATTCAGGTTGGTAAATCAGCACCTGTTTTATTGAAGACTTCTCTTCCTTTGTGTAGCGGCCAACTGATAATGTCGCATCAGGTTTTACAACAAAAGCAATGTTGTGTGTATTTCCACAGATCCTTACGCGTGGGGGGACTATTTCCACT
Source organism: Neogobius melanostomus (assembly GCA_007210695.1). Taxonomy (NCBI): domain Eukaryota; kingdom Metazoa; phylum Chordata; class Actinopteri; order Gobiiformes; family Gobiidae; genus Neogobius; species Neogobius melanostomus. The sequence continues at coordinate 578,854 of VHKM01000221.1, read as the reverse complement.
CCTGTCACCCGTTACTTGAAGAACACCACTCGCCAATTGACCTGGACCTCCACGCGAGCCGGGACACCTCTCTGGATGCCCTGCACTTGGAAGGGTTTGAGGAGGTGCAAGCAGGACACTGGACGCTGGAGAACGATGGACACTCAGGTGAGCCTGTGCGATTACCTTCACCACTACCATGACTGCAGTACTGATGCATCACCTGCTACTTCTACTTTTATCCGGGGCTTGGCAGTAGATTTTTAAAAGAGTGCAGAATAAAAGCAGGCCTATTTCTATAAGTACCATTGTATAGGTTTAGGTAATGTTAAAGTAATGTGTTGTTTCTGAAAAATGAATGAAAATATGAGCAGTGAAGTGCTTCTCCAACAGATGAGAGTAGCTGAGGCGGCTGATGGTTCTGCTGCTGCAGTAGAAATAGGGCAGAGGAGGGTTACAACATGTCACTGTGAAGACCAGATCAAGGACGGGGGACAGTTCAGTTCAGTTTCAGTTGGCTTTACTGTCAATTCTTAGCACATACAGAGAATCCAAATTGTGTTACTCTCAAATCCTAGTTAACACCGCTACACACAGAGCAATAACAAATACGGTGGCAAGAAAAAGTAAGTACACAGAATTTCTCGCATTTCTCACTGCCTAAATTGGTCATAAAATGTGGTCTCATCAAAATCACAGGAATGATTAAACAATGTCTGTTTAAACTAACACCACCCAAACATTTACATTTGATCATATTTTTATTGACCATAACATGTAAACATTCACAGGAGAGCATGGAATAAGTGACTACATCCCCTGAATCTCACTGAACTACAGCAGTTTTGTAAAGAGGAATGGTCTAAGATTCATCCTGATCGTTGTGAGCGTCTTATCTGCAACTACAGAAAAGCAGTTATTGCTGCAAAAGAAGAGTCAGCCAGCTATTTAATACAGGGGTTCACTTACTACTTATTCCACACTGTTGTGAATTTCTCAGGGCTTTCTGCAAAATGTCTTGATAAACCTGTGAATAAATTTTTCTATTAATGAGATGATAGTACGTTGTCCAGGCCCTGAGGCAACAAAACAGCCCCACACCATGATGCTCCCTGCACCATACTTCACAGTGAGGATAGGGTTTTGATGTTGGTATTCTGTTCCATTTTTTCTCTACACATGAAGTTGCATGTTCCTCCCAAACTATTCAACTTTGGGTTAATCAGTCCGCTGAATATTTTGCCAGCAGTGCAATGGAGCATCCAAGAGCTCTTTCGCAAACCAAAGTTGAATTCTTGATGAATAATTATCAGATTCAACATTTTAGGATTTTCCTTTTTGAGATTTTTGTTGTATTGAGCCCTTCCTCCATCTGAGATCATCTTCAAATGATGGGGAACTCATGATGGACAAGTCATTTCATAACTATTGTTCCTGTGTGCTGCAGTGGTGCTGTCTGTGGGCAGTGGGATGTCGGTGAGTGGGGGCGGTCTCCCGGGTCTGTATCACACCTTGCAGCTGCCACTTCCACTGGGGCGGCCCGGCCTCCAACGGCTCTGAGCACACCCTGGACTCCCGCAGATACCCCATGGAGGTACAGTGGGGTCAGTAGAGAGAGCTGCCCCTCCACACACACACACACACACACACACACACACATACACACACGCACAAGGCCGGAGTCATTGTATATAAGATACCTCTATTTTTACAATTTAATTGTTGCACATTTCCTGTCTATCCTGCACACCCTGAGTGTTTCTGAGAGCTGAAGTGAATTTCTCCATTGTGAGATTAATAAAGGCTTATCTTATCTTACCACTGTGGGCAAACTCACACTCTGCTCTCATACACAGATGCACATCGTCAGCATGAAGTCCGTCCATCCAAACATGTCCGAGGCTCTGGGCGATCCTACAGGGCTGGCCGTTCTGGGATACTTTGTTGACGTCAGTGCATGTTATGATTACGGTATTTCGTCATGCAAATGGGACTTAATGGCTCAATGTTAAAGGAACAGGCCACCTTTTTTCCATACTGAGATATGTTCTTACCTGAGCTTAGACAAGTTGATGCGTAACTGTCTGGTCATTGTGCATGCGCTTAGTCACGCAAAAAGACAGAAGCCATTGTTAACATTTAGCCTCTCCTCCTCTCCTCTATGGGGCCAAACGGGGGTGAAGTTAGAAGCGACCAAGCTCTTCCACATTTCCCCTATTTAAATACAGTTACGTGAGCTCAGTTACACAATCCAAGTATAGTTACAGAAAATTAAACATGGCGATTTTCTAAGTGGATAAAAAGGGGTATTCTGCCTTTACTAAGTGTGTAGAAACCAGCTTTGCAGATAGCTAACAGTCTCCAGTAAAGGACCAGGAAGCGTCTTGCTGTTTTGGTGTGTTTTACTGAAGGACTGTAAAACTGCAACATACAGAAACACAAAGAATGCATATTACAATCTTATTAGAGCAAAAAAACAATGTGAATATAAAATAAGTAGCTCAGAGTAAACTAAACCTAAAAAAAAACGATGCTAATTTAGATGGGAAAAGCCATAGGGATGCTAACGGTATTAGCGCCTAATGTATTCTTACAAATTACGAATTGGAAACATACTAAAATGACTGAATTTGGTATCTAATGGAAGCTAAGATCACTATTATTCGGATACTTACAGACAGATATTTTTGTAGGGCCAAAATAAAATGTACAGGCTGAAACACTGAGGAGTCAAGACCAGACAGGTAGCATCAACTCGTCTAATCTCAGGTACGAACATATCTCAGTATGGAAAATCGGTGGCCTGTTCCTTTAAATAGATGTGGTTATGGCCGTCTTGACTAGGGCTGGGTACCGTTAAACGATACCAGAATGGTATCTAAAAAATAATTTAAAAACGGTTTAGGTAGTACTGGTATCAAAAGCAGGTTCTGAAATAGAATCTTCTATCTTTAGATCCAAGTTTTGATGTTGGTCCAGGGACAGCATTAAATTAAGTGACTTGGTTATTTTAGGTCAAATACAATAAATACTTTTTTTTTAACCCCCATTTTTGCCCAATTTCTTTTTTCCCATTTTTTTCTTATTTTTGATCTAATTTCCCCCCCCCCCCCCCCCCCAATGTTTTTTTCTATTTTTCCCAATTCCCCTCATTTTTATTACTACTATTTTCCCTATTTCCCCCAATTTTTTTTCCAATTTTCCCCCAAATGTATTCCTCAGTTGTTTCCCTATGTTTTCCTCCCATTTTCTTCTTCTTTTTTCTTTTCTTTTTTTACACAATTCTTTACATTTGCCACAATTTCTCCCATTTCCTCCCCTAATTATTCCCCGTTTTTAACACATTTCTCGACATTGGGGATGAACCCGATATTGTAATTTTGCAGGTGTGCAGGTCTTCCACACATTATTGTTCTGTTTTCTGGTTCTAGACGACAAATATTTTAGTATAGGTATAGGATTTTTATTTAATTCAGGTATCGGTATCGAAAACCAAGTATCGTTAAAGTACTGGTATCGGGGGGGAAATTAACGGTACCCACCCCTAGTCCTGACCCTTCCCCTCAGGAGTAAAGGTTTATTTCAGTGGAAAGATTCACCAAATGTGACTTTATTCAGGTAAAATGAGGGTGTGAGAAAGTTACTCAAGTGCATGTACTTGAGGAAATGTAACAGCGTATGACCTGGTCTTTCTAATTTGAAGCATTAGCTCACAAAAAACACAATCAACTGTGTAATGAATGGATTGTTTCAGGTTGCGTATGCAGACAATGTGCCCTTCAGCCACATATCACAAAAGCTGTCCGCTGTGGCATACAAAGGTAAGCGAACCTCCAAACCTCCACCGGTCAGCTGGAGCGTTGGCCGTCTTGTTTATTTCTTTTGTGGTTTTCCTTGAAGGACAAACGGTTAGAATCAAGCCATTTCCGCTGATGAGCCTCCTGCCCAAGCACAACATGAGTCAGTATTACCGGTACCACGGCAGCCTGACCACTCCTCCGTGCTCTCAGGCCGTAGTTTGGACCGTCTACGAGGTCCCCATCTACATCTCATGGACTCAGGTCAGTGGTAGTAGTAGTAGCAGTGAACGTTTGGGGTTTGGAAGGGATTATGCAAGTCAAATTTAAAGGTTTGCCCAAATACTTTGTTTTCAAGGCCACAAACGGATAAAAAAATCAGTGCATATTCTATTTCTTAATTTGCAAACATACCATCAAACAGAGGAATGGAGGAAAATTTCGATATCCAAAGACAAGTTGGATACAGCAACTTTTGAGCAAAAAATTATGGACAATTTTTGTTGCGAAAACTGCAGCTGAAAGTGTTTTGTATTTGTGACATCATAACATGACATTGGGAACATCTTGACTAAAACCAAACTTATGAACATTTCTAGGTTGTGTTTTTGTTTTTTGGCTGTCTTGGCAAAAAATGTGTAAAACTCAGATCAAGTTGTGCGACCTATACGATGAGTGATATATTGTGGATACTGCGTCACCTAACATTGCAATAACAATATTTAGTTGACATATTGTGCAGCCCTTGCGAAAATTTATGAAATCGATAAATAATGTAATGCTCAACGGTGTTAATGTTAATGGAGAGTAAATTTAAAGGACTTCAATTACAGGCTCTGGCTCTGGAGAGTTTCAATTGTTCTTCTCTTCTGCTACAATCTGATACTTCTATAAACTTAGCTTTTAATTACACTGCAAAAATACGTTATGACAAATCTGAACAAAAATGAAAGAGTTCAGAGTCTATACCAGGGGCAGGTTTGCTTGGTGGAGGGACGATTTTCTTCATTGTTAAAAGACCAAGAGCCAAATTTTAGCCCAAAGTAAAGCACCACTTTCTATAAATGCCAGTGCTGTACATAATATATGACATAATTGGGTGTTTCGTTTGAAAATGTTGAAGTAATTGACAGTAATTTCTAATTTTTAGTATAGTTGAACTCTTAAAATGTTAAAGTACTCTCTGATTTGTGTTTGTGAAGGCTCTCATTCATTCAGGAACTATTCATCGTAGTGAAGTTTACATTGTCGATCACTAGAAGGTTCTCTGAATTGTGTAATCGTATTTCTCAAAACCGTCTTGAGGTCCAGTGGTTCTATGCTGGACCTCCCGCTCTATACAGTAACTACAGACTGCTGTCTATAAGTTTTGCAACAGAATATGAAAATTACATCAATTTTGTGCTAAGTGGATTTTCCAATCGCCGTATTCCATGAAGTAGCCTACATGAATTTTACTTCATGAAGTTTTCTTTAAACCAACCCTGATGTTACAACCAGCCCCAACCAAAGGGCTGCATTCAACAAAACTTGTCTGTCATATTTCTTTGGCATTTCTAGGAAGTGAACTTACAAATCAAATAATAAAATAGAAATGTGATTTTTGGATTCAGTACTTCAAAATGTCCTCAAAATCAGCTCACTAAACTTAGACACACATTTTGTTGTAAACCAGTGTTATTAATGTTTGAGGTAACATTTTCATTCTCTTGATACAGTAATAATCCTCAGTGCATTTATTTTTACAAAATAAATACATAAATAAAAATCTACTTTTCCAGTATAAGACTTCAACGTAGTACAATAGGAGGAAATATTAGAGTGAACACTTCCTGAAGCCACTGCAGCCCACTTTCTACCATGTTTAAATTTGTTTCTGTTTCAAAACATCAAAAATGATCTGACTATTTTGAGCCTCTTTATTCATGAACAAGACTGACCTTTGTTCACAGCTTGCCCAGTTCACATCCCAGATTTTCTCCACAAAAGAAGACGCTGAGCAAGTCACGCCTCTACAGAACAACTTCCGACACATCCACCCCACCTTCGGTCGCGTGGTCTCGGCGTCCAGGGATGCCCGTCTCCTCAGGGGGGCCGCGGGACGTCCTGCCTGTCCCCCTCTGGCAATGGGCCTCTTTCAGACCTGCTTACTGGGGGTTGTCCTTTTTGCACTTTAGCACCACAAGGAAACACTGCAGCAGCAACTTGAAGAGCTCAAGAGCAAGGACGTTTGTTTAAGTGTACTATGGAACTTTTTAGATATCAAAAAAGTTTACCTTTCAGTGACCCAGTGGCTGTATGGGTGGTTAGTTAAGTGCCTTCATTTTCAATCCAGGTGGCTCCTGTGATGCCTCAGGATCCATTTTATTTCAGGTTATGTACGATTTCTGGTAGGTTTTTGGAATGGAATGTATAAGTAACCATCCTTGATCCTGGAGCGTCCTACAGGCCATCAGGATAGTGAGTAAAGGCGCTATGCTAACCACCCAATGGTCAAATAGGTATTAATATCAACCTTAATTGATAATAAAAAGTTGCATAGTGTACCTTTAAGGAGAGGTTCCAGCCTCTGAACTTGGAATGAGTTGCATTCCCAACACATCATTATTTTACGAGTCTATAATTTAACACTGAAGTCAGCGACACAAGGTGATTAGCAGAGGTGGGTAGAGTAGCCAAAATATTTACTCAAGTAAGAGTAACGTTGCTTTAAAAATACTTCTACTCAAGTAGAAGTAAAAAGTAAGAGTAAAATAAATACTTGAAGATTTTACTTGAGTACTGTGAGCACAGAGTAGCCTAACTGAGTGTTAAAGTCTGATTTATGTTTAAGTTGTGACATAAATTATTAGAAACAAAACATGAAATAATGTGAAATATTTTCAAAGAAAATACCTTAAAAACATACAGACAAAGTACATGTACTTGAATAAATGTAACTGAGCACTACCCGCCCCTGGTCATTAGGGGGAAAAACAAACAATAATTTAGCATTTTTAAACTTTTGCTGTAGATCATTGGTTTCTTTTGGTAATTCTTTAGTAAAAAAATAAATAAATACAAAAATGTGGTTAATTACAGAAGATACTTGTGCGTCCCAAGACTGTGAGGGGGTAAAAAGCATTCACAAAAAATGTCCTTTGAAGTTTATATTCCCTATATAAAACAATGAATAAAAGTTTATTAAAGAATAAAAAAAGATTACTGTGTAAATTGGATTATTCATTTGCTTCTGGTTGAAATCTGGCCCCAAAGAAGAGCTCTGCCTGATGTGTCTCCTCTTATACTTTTGACCAGGTTTGAATGTCTCTGTAATTACTGAAACATGACACACAAAGTGAGGATGTCCTCTGCCAGAAACATTTACATTTTTGTGTTTCTACCATATAGTATTAAAAAGGTCACTGTTGTATCACACATAAGTGATTTTTGAACTGTCGCCAGCCATTGATTCACAATTTAGTGCAAACAATTGATATAGAATGTAAAAATGGTTGTAATTCTTTAGAACAGTGGATATTGTGCCACCATTGTAAGATTTTTGGCACCATCAAGAATGGACCAATCAGAACTCTGAAAGTTATGCCTAAACTGGAGGTGAAATCTAAGCCTGCAATATTTTAAATGTATTACAAAAGTATAAATAAAATTGCTTCCCAATAAATCGAATTAAAATTGAAGAGGACCACAAGTTCCACCGGAAAGGGGTAAAATACCAGGAGTAGAAGAAGAAGATCTTTATTTATATAGCGCCTTTCACAGACAGTCACAAAGCACTTTACATGTGACAATTGTACATTCAGTAAACAAGTAAACAATAAAATGTCCCATCTCCATCCATGGGGTCTTATTACCCTCTACAAACATGGTTGTATTATTGCATTTGTTTAGCAGGAGTATTTCAATCTCCTCTCAAATGTTAAAGGCACACTGCATCACATTTTGGATTATCCTGTTGCGTCCAATGCAAAGCAGCTAGACACCGAAAATGCTATTGCAGTGGGTAATCAGAGATCACATATTTGGCAGTATTTAGTCAACATCTCCATGGAGACGAGCTGGAGATGTCCCGTTCCTAGTAAAGTTACAAGTCACAGCAAAGACACATTTGTTTGTTCAAGGGTGTTTTTCAACAATTAAAGTATTTGTAATAAAATAAAGGCTTGTGTTCTATTTCATCTTTGGGTGAAATTTTATGTGGTGTTGCTTGAATATGGCATGCCTGAATCTTGATTTTAAAACTAGCCGTCGGAAACAGAAAAGATATTTGTCCTCACGAACAGAGTGAAGTTAGGCTCATGCTGTCCCGGTCTGTAGTCCCGTCCCCTCAGCTGTGACCACACCATCCTCCGCCTGTCACCGCCTCATGCTTACACTCTCAGAGACACACAGAGCTTTTATGTGCAGACCAGTGCAGCCTGATGTGTCACTGTTTTCAAGAGCAGAGCTGTGAGTCTCAGTAACCAAAAGAACTGTCGCTGATTCAGTTTAGTGCAGTGATATAGGATGTAATAAACTAGCACTCAAAGAAGCTGCAGTTTTTTGTTTTGTTTTTATAAGCTACACTCAAAGACAGTTCAGGTTACATCTAGTTGTGTTACAACAATAAAACTCTTGTAAAACTCAACATAAACATGTCAGTGATACCAAAGGGTCCCAATGATCATTAATAAACTTTCCGGTGGTTTATGAAGATAAAATATTTGAAAAAATGCAATGTATCCAAGCAGTCCCACCCCCAGCAAAGTTACAGTGCCTTGAGAAAGTACTAATACACCTTGAACTTTTGCACATTTTGTCATGTTTACAACCATAAACGTAAAGATTTAATGTTGAATTTTTTTGCTGAAAGTTCACACACAAGTAACAGACAACTGTGAAGTGAAAGCAAAATGATACATGATTCTGTTATTTTACAAAAAATAGAAAACCAAAAAGTGAGTCGTGCACAAGTATTCATACAGCATGAATTAATACTTTGTGGAACCCCCTTTTGCTGCAATAACAGCAGCAAGTCTTTCTGGGGTATGACTCTACAAGGTTTGCACATCTAGAGACTGACATTTTAGCCCATTCCTCTTTACAAAACAACTCAAGCTCTGTCAAATTAGAAGGAGAGCGTTAGGTCAGGACTTTGACTGGGCCATTCTAACACATTAATATGTTTGTTTTTAAACCATTCCATTGTAGTCTGCGTAAGTTCTCAGTCGTACAGGAGTTGTCCATCTTCAATGGACAACTCAATGGACAACTCCTTCAACTTCATTGAAGATGGACAACTCCTGTACGACTGAGAACTTACACAGACATCTCGCTGCCAACTTTGGGAGAGACACCTTTCTCTTGGCACGCAGACTCGAGAAGACCACCAGAAAGTTAGCGGACGAGAGGAACCACCTCAGGTTCAACCTTAGATGTAGGCAGAACAGATGGATCCCCAGCTGCCTGAAGCAGAAGGCTCTGGAAGCAGGATATACAGCAGAGAAATCCCTTCATTGAACATTCCATTGTAGATTTAGCTTTGTGTTTAGGGTCATTGTCCTGCTGGAAGGTGAATCTCCGCCCCAGCCTCAATTCTCTTGCTGACTCCAGCAGGTTTTCCTCCAAAATGTCCCTGTATTTTGCTCCATCCATCTTCCCAACTATTCTTACAATCTTCCCAGTCCCCGCTGAGGAAAAGCAGCCCCATAGCATGATGCTCCCCCCACTATATTTGACACTGGGGATGGTGCACTCAGGACGATGAGCAGTGTTAGGTTTGCTCCATACATAACGTTTTGCATTTGGGTCAAAAAGTTCAATTTTTGTCTCATCTGATCAAAGCACCTTCTTCCACATGGTAGCTGTGTCCTCCATATGACTTCTAGCAAACTTTCTTATGGCCTCCTTTCAATAATGGCTTTCTTCTTACCACTGGTCCATGAAGGCCAGATTTGTGTAGAGTACGACTTATAGTTGTCCCATGTACAGATTCCCCCAGCTCAGCGGCAGTACGTCGCAGCTCCTCCAGAGTTACCTTGGGGCACTTGGTTACATTTCTGACCAGTGCTCTCCTTGTTCGGTCTGTTAGTTTAGGTCAGGGGTCACGAATTAAATTTCATCAAGGTCCGAAATGAAAAAAAATGGTCAAGCAAAGGTCCGGAACATACGGGGTTAATTCACGGTTATATCAGGATTTTTAAGCCTTTTTAAAATCTATTTCTGTGATTTGAAAATAATGCAATCAATTGAATCCTGTTATTGTTTTTTTGCTCTAAAAATACGTTTTGGCTCCTAAATAGCAGAGTGCATATCGCCTATATTATACAAAATGTGCACATAATATCTGACAGTGATGTGTTTCTTTGCTCAGTTCAACACACTGAGCCCTATTTAGTCCAGGTTTAGTCCAGGTTTAGTCCTGGTTCAGACTGCTCGGGAAACAGCCGCGCTATTTGCGCATTACGAGCGCGCGTGCATATTTAATTAGGGCGTCCTCCGCTTTTGTTTTTAGCGAGCCATATTTCAGTCATTCCAAAACCGTTTCTAAAAATTTTAAAAGTATCATGAAGCTAAGATGTAGGACTTTCTCTTTCTGTTCATCTGGGCTGTAGTTTATCGCTCTGGTGCAGTTAGAGAGGGAGAGGGAGGGAGGGGGGGAGAGAGAGAGAGAGAGCGCACGTAGCCGCTCGTCTGAGGGGATTCACGGTCGGGTCCAAAGTTCGGATCCAAGGTTCGGGTCCGGAATGGCTGGCGCATGGGTCCGGATCCGGACCGAGGTCCGCCGTTTAGTGACCTCTGGTTTAGGTGAACGCCCGTGTCTTGGTAAGGTCGCAGTGTTGCTATACTCTTTCCATTTCCGAATGATGGATTGAACAGTGCTCCGTGAGATGTTCAAATCTTGTGAAATCTTTGTATAACTTAACGCTGCTTTAAACTTCTCCACAGCTTTATCCCTGGCCTGTCTGGTGTGCTCCTTGGCCTTCATGATGTTGTTTAGTGACCAATACACTCTGACCATAGCTCTGAGGCCCTCACAGAACAGCTGTAATTATACTGAGAGTAGATTACACACAGGTGGCCTCTATTTAATGGTTAGGGCAAGGTGTGAACATTCTGCAGTCATTAGGAATGTTATAAAGGCAATTTAATGCACTCAGAAAATGCTGTATGAATACTTATGCACGCACCACTTTTCACTTTTCTATTTTTTGAAAAATAACAGAATCATGTATCATTTTGCTTTCACTTCACAGTTGTCTGTTACTACTGTGTGAACGTTCAGTAAAAAATTCAAAATAAAATCTTTATGTTTAGGGTTGTAAACATGACAAAATGTGCAAAAGTTCAAGATGTATTAGTACTTTCGAGAGGCACTGTATGTGTAGGGCTTGGTACCGTTACATTTCTTTCGATACCAGTACTTTAAGGATACTGAACAATACTTTTGTCAATATACAAAAATATTTGTCATCTAGAACCGGAAAACATTAATTTATTCCTTTTCCTTCCATTGAATTTATTTTATGTTTGCATCATTTATTTGAGGTGAAATAACCAAGAAACTTCCTTTAACTACAAAAGGGCAGGAAAATACACTTTCCACATCTTTCCTAATCGTTTCCCATTGTTAACAAATCCACACCCTCATTTTTAGTCTTTTATTCCCCCCCCCCCAATTTTTTTTTCCTCATTCATTTTTGTCTACTTTTCCAACCCCCCCCCCCCAACTTAGTAAAAATATTTCAATTTTGTTTTTCAAAATGTTCCCACTTATTTCCCCCCCACCCCCCAATTTTTCGCCACCTTGTATTTAATTTTCTTCCCCCATTTCTTCTTAGGTTTTGATGACCAACAGCATCAAAACTTGGATCACTTGGATCTAAAGATTAAAACGGATATGGTTTAACGGTACCCAGCCCTAGTTACAGGTCGCACTTGCTCACAGTAAAAACGCATGTCTTGTTCTTTTGGTAAGACCGGTTTGTTAACCTGCTTTCAGATCACAGGAAGTGATCGAAACTAGTAAAGCAGGTCAACAAACCATCTGCCTTACTAAAAGAACAACACAGTAATAGTCTAAGACAGTATGAACCTTTTACAAAGTGTGTTCAAGTCATTTATCAAAATGAAATCACTTAAAGGGAATGTTGATGGATGTATTCAAAATTTATTTTTCCTTTTCTTACATTGTTAATTGTAATAAATAGACATGAGAACAGGCGATACGTCTCCTCTTCCCATGTCAATTCTGCACCTTTTGCTTGTTTAACTTCACACCGCAAACAAATTCTCATAGAATTTACAACTGAAATAATAAAAAAAGCTTGACACAAGCTGAATTTCCTACCAGCTCTTTATGTTACAAAGACTGGAGCTGTTACTTGTAGCATATTTCAGAAACAAAAATATATATATATATTTATATCATATTCACAGTTACAGTATTTACATGTTATAATTATGAAGCAAATGGGCAGAAAAATGAAGACGTTTCTACAAGAAACAATCTTTCAAAGGGAAGAGGCCTGTGCACCTTCAGAAACCCTCACGATTCTATTCACAGATCCCTGAAATATTTTAAATACTCAGTCTTGTTTAAAAGGAGGAGGATACATCTTAACAAGTATGAATCCGTGAAGATAAAAAAAGATTTGTATCTACTGTACAAGTCATATACACAATATAAACAAGGGGGAAAGGCAACGCCAATGTTGAGCAGTGACTGACTTGGTCTAAACAGGGCTGCGTCAATGCAAAGCACAAAAAGCAAAAGTGCATTCACAAGGTCTAAGTTAAAGACGTAGATGAACAGACTGTGAATTTAGCAACACATGACGTTAACACTCACTAATGTTCGATATGGCACTTACATAATAATCTATCTTTTTTGCATTTTGTGCCCGTTTTATTTTAGATCGCTGCTTTCTAGACTTCAAAAGAGAAAGCTTGATTTTCATTGTCTACATGATTGGTTGGCCTTTTGCACTGTGGCCTAAGGGGGCAGTGCACGCACATTCAGGTCATAAATACTCATTCACTCATCACTCAAAGTCACACAAGCGTGATAATGCCAAAACTTGAACAGAAAACACTGGGTTAGCCATAATACAAACTGTTACGTGTTACTTTTGCATAAACTGTTCGGAAGCAGCATGATTCACTTTTAGCTGGTGAACTAAAATATTCCAGATTACATGGCAGGACAGGCCAGGGCGATTTACGTTGCTTGATTTTTAAAAGAGGTAGAAGAGGCAAAATTCAATCGCTCAACTTCAGCGTCCAAGGATGTGCTGTTGTGATAGACTTCTTATTCTGAGAAAGAAGCTAAACACGGGTTTTAAACCACATGGTGTTGATAAAGCTCATGAGGCTAAATGGAATAAGTCAAATACTCCCGCTCTACAAGGAATCATGCTTAAACACTGGATATACTGATGCTGTGAGAAGGGCCGCTGCATGTTTAGTCAATTTGGGCAATATATCATAAACGTTGCATTTCAAAAGCACCATAAATTGTAAACAATCTGGAGTTTAATGGGTGAAGAATGCTGGAGGCAGACAAACCGCATCCAGTCAAGTTCTCCTTGGTTCCAAAAACTCCTTTGTAGAAGGTTAGGACAGCGCCTGATGTCAATACGGGGTGTGTGTGGGTCAGCCGGACTTATTAATTCAGCGTTCCCCGACAATTCTCTGCACCACACAAACAGGGAATCTTCTCATCCTCAATAGGAAACTTGTAGTCGTAGGTGATTTCCTCATTGACATTAATAGGCTGTCTGGAGTAGATCACAATCTTCTTTTGAGACTCCACTGTGATGACTTTCGCGTAACAGTTTGGCTAAAAGAAAAGATCAAAATAATTCACAGATTAAGATTTCGGTAACAACTCTCTGAGAAAGTAAAACATGCAGGTTTCTTACATTACAGCTGTGGTTGATGAAGCGGGCAAAGTTGCCACACTTTGTTGCATCTATAATTGTATCATGATCAACACGGAACATGTAGCTGCTACCAATTCCCTCTTCCTCATAGCGCTTCTCCCGCATATCAGCAATCACCTAATCAAGACACATTGTAATTAATGTAAAACATTCACAGCCGCATTCCCAACACATTTCCCTTTTCTCACCTGTCTGATATTTTGTCCCACGTATTCGATCACCATTTCATCAGCAGCAATAGGCTCCAAAGCAAACAGTCCCCAGTCGTGAATGTGTGACTTACAGAATCTGATCTTTTTCTTACGGAACTGAAAAGGCACAAAGTTTAGTTTAAGGATCAATTCTATGATTAAAAATGAGCCAAACAGGTCAAACTCAGACACCTTTAATTGATTGAACTTGAGTAAGTCACTGTCACAGGCGAAAGAGGACAGCAACCGCCGCTGCTCAGACCTTCGCTCCGAACCAGCTCTCGACGAGGCGTGAACCTGAGCAGGGATACTCATTCCCTATGAAACAATTTAAAACTTATTCTTAAACACATTAATTGAAACGGATACACATTTTAGACCATTAGAAATATTTTACCTGTGTATCAACTGGGGGCTCCTCTGATTGTAGCCGTGTACTTTGAAGGTATTTAATCTTATCCTTCTTGTCAATTTTATAGTATCCTTCACTTCGTGCGCAGCCCGTCATGTGATCCCTCATACCATCATCTCTCCGCTTTTTCTTCACTCCAGGGACGTTAGTAGGTGCAAAGGAATCAAGGATAAACTCACAGGTAGGACACAACTGCAAATATGTAAACTACATGGTCTAGGGCCACTGGTGGTGTAAGAGTGGCCTGGATTCTAGGTCGCACTTCTACCACCAGAGGGAGCTACTACTTATCACAAAGAACAGCTACAAACCAACTGTAGAATCTAGAAGATTTAAGACAAACTAAATGCCACTGATTTTATGAACAAGCATTAATCACAGCTTTTCTTCATTACTACTCAGTAGCAGCATTAAAGGATATTTGGATGGTTGACCCACAGTGTGTCGTTGAGCCAGTCGTTGCCATTGTCCTGCTGTAGCATCTTCTCGTACGTGATCCTTAACAGTCGCACATCCTCCTCATCGATGCCTTCGTTCCAGATGTCATAAAGGATGGTCATCTCCTCAAAGTCTGAGCGAGGTTTGAAGTACGAGCGCGGGGGTGTGGTGACAGGAGAGAGACTGTCCAGCAGCAGCTCCTCCCAGCTCCTGCGTGACCTCCGAGCTGGCTTCGCCACCACTGGCTCCTCATCATCATAGGACAAGAAGCCATCGTCTGGAGGAACAACAGTGCGAGGCTTGACCTCGTCTTCCCTTAAGTCCAGAGTGGTGGGGTCAGGGGACTTACCGGACAGATGAGTCTCCAGTGGGATAGACTTTAGAGACTCCTCTTCTTCCGACACAGCGGGGATCTTCTTTTTAACTCGTGCAGCCTTCTTCTTGGATGACAAGGAGTCAGATGGAACAGGAACATCCAGAGACAGAGATGCAGAGAGGTCTTCAAAGGCTGAGGTCTGATTTGGCAAAACACTGACAGGCGGCTCTTTGAATACAGGTCCATCATCAAGGCTGGTCGAGGAGGTTTTTCTGTTCAGGCTTAGTGCTGTGGGGTCAGGGAACACAGGTGTGAACGTTAAATCTCTTCCTGGTGTACGTGGGACACCAGCACTAAGAACAGGAGACTGAGCGGGGTAGGAGAAAGGACTACCAGGAATGTGAGGGGAGCTAAGCAGCAGACCGCTGCCGGTCAGCGGAGCATCACCTCCAGGCGTGACGGGGACCGTGTCAGTGCTCTGGGACTTGCCCAGACTGCGAGCTCGCTCCAACAGGTCCCTGCCTGGCGTGCGCGGGATATCCTCGTCTGTGGGGAGCCGAGGCTGCTGGGAAAGGTCCGGCAGTGAAGCAGGGGGCGGGTGGAGGAGGGAGCGTCCCTCCAAAGAGGGGTGCGGTGGAAGAGGGAGGTGCATTAAAGATGCAGGGGGTTTGGGAGCAGAGGAGTTTGACTCTATAGATGTTAGTTGGGCATCAGTGCCGGTCACTTCCTCCTTTTCACCTTTACCTTTGGCTTTTATCTCCAGGTCACTGTCCACAATGATGCCAGTTGGAGTCGGAGGCCGAAGGTTTGCTACAAGCTCTCGAGACTCTGGCTTGAAGTCACCACTGTTTTGATCTTTCACTGAAGAGAAAGTTTACATTTTGGAATTAACGTAATTTAAAATTAATTTGAGTTATGATTTATACAGGGGCGCACAGTGTAAAACGATAAACTAGTATTACATCTCACCTGGGACACTTCTCGGTGAAGGAGGCCTGGGTTTCTCCTCTGGCTCTTCCTGTGGACTGGGAGGTCTGTGCCTATACCCTTTAGACTCTTTCTTGTTGTCTTGCCGGTCTTCTGTGAGAAATACCACTGGGGAACTTGGAGCTTCTTTAGTCTCAGCCTCGCTCTCATCATCAGAAGATGAAGACGATGATGACGATGATGAGGTCCTTTTACTGCCGTCCTCCACCTCAGTCCCTCTCTCTTCTTCCTCACTTTCCTCTTCCTCTGAGCTCACGTCATATTCAGAAGAACCTGAGCTCTCTGACCCAGAGTCCGAGCTGGCTTTAGACATGACTGAGCGCCCCTCTTCTGTGGGAGGTACAGATAGAATCAGTTATCTTCTCCACAGGGAGTTACAGTAAAACTAGACTTCTTTACAGATTTATGGAGATTCTGCATAAATGTTTGAAATTTAAAAAAGACAACAATGAGACATTTCGCTTCCATGGAAACCACTTTAAAATGGAAACACATACTGTACAACAATATCCAGAGTCCTAATGCTGCATTCCAGGCAACTGGGATTTTATCCACTTGAAAATTACGCCCTCAGACCTTTCCAGCTGAATAACCTCATATGTAAACAAAACGATTCATGCTACAACAGTTTGCTAATAAGACGCTAACATTATATGAACGTTCCTCCACAGTAGATTTTATTCAAAACATACTAAGTAACGTTATATTGAAGTCTGTGGTTTTCTCATTAGCTGCATGTCTCCACTGGGAGCCGCCATTGCCGTCTTTATCTGCATCATCTCTGAGCACTCAGGTCATCTCCGAGTTTACAGTAATTACCACTTTGAGTGGTGTGTTCCAAGGCATTTTTCCAAGTGGGAGGTCGGAGATTTACCAATTGCTTGGAACGCACCATTACAAACAAAAGTGTCATAGACAAACACAGCAACTTTATTACCTACTGATGAATTAAAAGATTAAAATTAAATATTAATGAACAAGTAAAAGATCCAGTTAATATTAAATCAATGAGATGATTAAAAAAGCATTTCACCAAAACCTGGGGCAGCTAAAATCAGCCAAACACCATTATGGGGAATGAGACAGTTCATGTCCATGAGTTTGATATATAATAGAAAATAATTTGCATTATTGTATTTCTAAGCCTACTTAAAAATAGAAATAACAAAACTAATTACCTTCATCTGAGGAATCAGAGTCCTCACTTAATGAGTCCCGCTCCTGCTCTTCGTCACTCTCATCTTCACTCTCCTGACAATGAGAAAATCCATCACATCAGCGACTCAACAGCACAGTGGGTGAACGACATGAAGATGCTAAAGTGGTCCTACTTTGTTTGATGAGGCTTGCTCTTTGGGCCCAGTCTCTTCCGGCTCCTCCTCATGATCGGACAGAGACTCCTCTTTCTCGGAGGTGTCTGCCTCTTCTCCTTCACTGTCCAGTTCAAGAGGTCGAGAATGCCGTCGCTTTGCCGCCGCGCTGTCCCCATCCAGCTTGGACTCATCCACTGGTTTACCTTCCTCCTCCAGCTCGTCGTCTGCTGGAGTCGAGGGCCGCGGTCGTTTGTTTTCACTTGTAGCTGCCGTATCAGGTGGACCTTTTCTTTTAACCTGAAAACATCACAAACATGAAGACACTTGGCGTTCTACAGGGAGCATTTTGAATACGCATTTGCTCATAGGGAAGATTACCTTGAAGGAAGGCAAACGGATAGCTCCTCGTAAACCAATGCCCAGGCCCATTCCCTCATAGCCGAGACCCTCACCCTTGTTCCAGTTTTCCAGCAAACTGGAGCCCATTGTCTCTTTGGGTTTGGGTTTTTCTTCTTCTTTACCTTCTCCCCCTTTTATTGGCGTCAAGGATTCCTGAGAAAGAGCAATATTTCTGTTTGAATAGTGCTGTCAAATCGATTCATTTATAAAGTCTGATTATTCACAATTCTTTTTAATGTAATAATGATATTGATTATTAATACTAGGCATGAAACACTAGATTTAAAGCATTTGCTAACATATCTTTTACAAACTAATAACTATTGCGTAAATATGTGAAAGGCCCAACTGTTTTTTTGTTTTTGCAACACCATCCTACTGTTAAATTAGTTGCTACTATGTAAATTCACAATCATTACAGCAAACACATTTACAGTTATTTTCCTTACCTTAGCCGAGCGCTCCTTCTTATCCCACCATTCATCGAAGGCCCTGAAGGCAACCACCTCGACCATTTTGCGATTGAGGTCCCTCTTCATGATGGCCTTCAGCTCTTTGACTATGACCAGCAACACTCCATCCACAGTGGCCTTATGAGGGTCCTCCTTTTTAGAGTCATAACCGGGAGGAGGAACTGTTGGATTAAACATTGGTACTCCAGCATGCTGCCACTCTTGCCCATGTATATCTGATGCACTCGCGTGGGAAGCACTCACTGACAAAGGTGGATAGGGACCTCCATAAGTGCTGTCTATGTAGTGAGGGTAGGGATAGGACCCTCTAGTTTGAGCCATTCGACTCAGTACCTGCTGTTGCATCTGGAAAGACATCGGGACAGTGCTCCATTGTTCCCATCTCAAACAGTTCATGAGCTCCATTTGCATCAGGGGCATCATGCCATGTTGGTAAGGGCCCATGTGGGGCAGCATGTGGTGGGAAAGTCCATGAGGATCAGTCAGGTGTGGATGTCCAGGGACACCAGAATGAGGGCCAAAGTGGTGGTGTGGGATGGAGTAGCTGGCCTGGTGTAGAGCAGCAAAGCCAGGAGGATGAAGGGCCAATGTCTGCATTGGTGATAATGCAGAATTAACAACAATGCCTTTGCCACAGTCTCCGCTGGTGATGGGAGTATTGGGCATCTCCTCATCAGAGATGTCCATGTCTTCTCCTGATGACTGATGGACCTTAGGAAAACAGTCAGAAGTCAAAATGAATCTAAAAGGTATTTAGGCATTTTATAAATATGAAACAAGTCTCAACTTTGCATAATGTAAAATACTCCTCTGACTCAAATATCAAGTGTGGAGCAACAAGTGTCCTTAAACTACAGTATGAAACTGTACCATCATTATCCACATGTCCACTTTTAGTTAGGAATAGTTTACTTGATTTGTTTATTTGAGCAGTATACATTTCTTGCTTTTTGAAATTTTCTTTACAGGTCACCTTATGCAATTACAGGTGCTCAAAAAGGAGCTGGCTGAAGCAAGAAAGCTTAATAGGTTTTGAAAGCTAAATCTAAAATAAGAAATCTAAACATTAGCAATAATTATAATCTACTTTTGTGTTTAACTCCATATCATTTCAGAAAGAATTAAAGAGACCCCAATAACTGAAGCAGAAAAATGAAAGTACAAAGGGAAAAACAATGGGAGTGGTGTTATCCAAATGACCTGCTTGCACTGTTTGCTTTGTGGTAACTTGTAATGTGAGACAAGGTGCTTCCACCAATCGAGGCATTTCAGCTTGTAAAACCAGGAAGTTTGGGTCAACAGCCAAACTGCTTTTCTTTCTCTGAACAAGAATACAAAATGTTAACTCTTCAAAAGTAAAAATGGTTAAGAGGATCTGTGTAAAGCAAGTAATCTTTAGCTCATGTGTTCAGAGGCAGAAATAAGCAGGTTTCTATCTCAAGGGGCAAAAACACCTTTTGCTACAAAAAGGGAAAGTGTTCAACCATCAACTGAAACTAGACCCCACTTCCCGTCTCTCTGTGTAACTGCGACTCCTTCACAACAAAAACAGTTTAGTGCCATTTTGACGAGTGATCCCACGAAGTACAGTAATAATGAAAATTTCCTACCGTGTCCATTTTATCTGTAGGTGTGTGGCTTCGATAAGGTCCATCTTTGTAGTCACTTTTGCTCCTCTTGTCCCGCACAGGTGAGCTTATTCTCTTGAGGAGAGAGGCAGTCGAAGGGATGGGCTCATCATCATCATCGGAGTCCGGCAGTGGAGTTGGACTTATGTCCTCCAAGCCGGTGCTACAAGGACGGGAGTTTTGCTGGCCGCTCTGAGAGCCCCCTGTGTAGGGGGAATAGGGGATAACTGAGAGGAGGAGGAGGAAATGGGACTTCCTTCCATTCGCACCTCAGTATCAGAGTCTCGCTCGGCTAGGAAAGGCAGTTTTGTCCTTTTTTCCTTTAGAAGCATTTCAATTCGTGAATCCAGACTATTGCGTTCTGCATCCATGTTTGGGGAGCCAGGAGAGGGGCAGCGTTCTGGTGTTTCGGGGGTGGGGTAGTTGGTTGAGGAACAGGTTCAGGTGGAGGCTCAGGGATAGGAGGAGTTTTTGGCTGATCTTTGACCGGTTCAAACTCTGTAGGAGCTGCCACAGGAGGCTGGGGTGGTCTCAGATACTCTGCCTCTCTCTGAGTCGAGTGGAAAGCAGGCTCTGAAGGGGAAAGGTAGGGGGAAGAGGAGTCTGGTAGGGAGAGAAAGCTGACTTGAAGCTCGGGGTAGTCGGGGTAGTCGTTGTGTAGGTGTATGAAGGCGTTGGCGGTGGCGGTTCAGGTGGAGTGCCCTGCTTGAAAGCTTGCTCAGATGATGAACTTCTGTACATGTTACTTCGATACTGAGGTCTCTCCGGGCGACGATTGTAAGCGTCCTGAAACTTACTCTCATGCCTACGGGGTTTATAGCTTCCTGAGCTCTCAGCCCGGGTGGACTGATATGCAGGAGTCGACTGTCGAGAAGAGTAATTGGAGTCTTGAGAGAAGGGGGTACTGGTCTGTCGCGGGGTATGAGGTGTTCCCTGGGACTGTGGTGTGTCCTGCCTGAGGCTGGAGTAGCCCGTCTCCAAGGACATGGGAGTCGTGGAGTTGCTGGGTGCCACAGCTCCTCCAGTAGCACTACTTTCAGACAATCTCCGGATGGGCTCACAGGCCTTAGAGATAAACATAAGAAGAGTGAGGCAGGCGAATTGTGGAGTTACTGTAAAATGTGTCAACAGCAACCACACTTCCTTGACTGCAAAGTTACAAAACATAAATAAAATGAAATAAAAGATGATAACAGCAAAGTTAGACAGTAACAGAGTATTCAAATCTTAACTATACATCATTCAGGGCATAAGAAAGGACTAAAGCCTGAACTGCATCACAATCCCCTATGGTAAGGTGGTCAATTCTGTGAAATTGTCTTCCTAATGCCAATCTGTCCAACTACTGCATGGACATGGAGGACTACAGGTATGCGGCGGCTGAAAATGTTAACTAGTATTAGTGGGGGGCACGGTGGTAGGCAGTTAGCACTCGTGCTTCACATCTAGAAGGTTCCGGGTTTGATCTGCGGCCGAACTGGGCCTTTCTGCGTGAAGTATGCATGTTCTCCCCGTGTCTGCGTAGGTTTCCTCTGGGTACTCCGGTTTTCCTTACCACTAAACAAGTACAATAGCTAGAATGAATGAGAGTGTGTTTGCCAGTGTGGTCGGAGGGGCAGATGGCACAGATTGGCAGCCTCGCTTCCATCAGTCAACCCCAGGAGCAGCTGTGGCTACAACAGTAGCTTACCACCACCAAGAATAGAGTGTATGAATAATGACAACTACACTTTGAGAAACTTGGGACCGCAAGCTTATAAAGAACAATACAAGTGTAAGCTATTATTATAATAATAATCATTATTAGAAGAACTAAAGAAATGGATCTAGTAAAATAAAAACATTGCTCCAAAATATTATAATAAATACAGTACATATCACAGTGTAGAAGTAATTACCAATAAGGCTTCTGCCAGACTTCGAGGGGAGACTTCTCTAGCCTCCTCACCACCAACAGGTAAGGTTCGCGGCGTGTAGGTGCCATTCATCAGAAGCTGAAAATAACGGAGGCGACTCTCACCTAAAGCACAAATGGTGCATGCTGCATGACATACAGTGGTAAAATACTTCACAATAACCTGAATACATTTATACAAAATAATATACACTCATATATGTATGTGTGATTTTTTAAATCTATCATATATATATATATATATATATATATATATATATATATATATATATTATATATATATATATATATATATATATATACACATACATACACACACACACACACACACACACACACACACACACACACACACACACACACACACGATTGGAAAACGACATTATTATGAAGAATATTAAGTTATTTGACAAAGGTAAAAAAAAGTTTCACAGTAAATATAAGTAAAAATATAGTACATCTGATTTCTCTTATTAGAGTTACGCAACAAACTGTGAAATACAAGTATGAAATTAGGCACAGTGGGACCACACAGCACCCTCTGCTCTGGTCTTATGGGAGCAGCTGTAGTTTGAATGAAATTCAATTATCTGATTTCCAGGAATTATAGTATGAAAGAGGTACCCTTTATAAATAGGGCACACAATGTGGTCTTTTGAATATTCACACAGAATTACAGCTACAACTCAAGAAAATACCTAACATGACACACAGACATCTAACATGAAAAGGTCAATTGAATAACAGAAACGTTGTTTACCTTTGGGATCCAGCTCCACGTGGATGATGTTTCCCATCACAGAGGTGTTGTGAAGTGACTGAACTGCTACTTTGGCTGATTTAACAGATTCAAAAACAACTTTGGCAATTCCCAAGTGCTTCTTGTTTTTAGGATTATATAGAATCTCAACCTCTTCAATTTCCCCAAACTTTTTGCACATGTCGGTTAGAAATCCTTCTCTTATGTTATCATTCAGTCGAGCAAAAGTTATCTCCTTTGGAGGAACCGGCCCAATGTAGCTGTCATCAATCTGGAAACAAAGTTGAAAATATAGTCATGTGTGGTCTTGATGACTGTTAAAGAGCACGTGACTCAACTGAAATGTTACCATCACTGGAAGATAGACCTTTTGATAAAAAATATAAGCGTTTGCTTGGATTTATTCAGCAATTCAGCAACCTTAAGATGAGTAAGGGGGCGTGTCTGCAACTTTTGACAGCATCGTTCCCACATGGAACGGCTGGTATTAACTTTGCACATCTTGTGAAAGCCTTACCTTAAATTTGGGCACCGGTAAGTCGGTCTCTTTGTACTTTGTCCAAAGACGACCGATCCTTGGGTCTCGAACAGTATCCACAGGCGGTAATCCCGAGTTCTGCGTCAAAAGAAAGCATGACACTGGTGTTATCCGTCCCAATAACAACTCCCAACTTGAAAAGTAGATTGACGGTGTTCGGACAAAGTTCTCTATCACAACAAACTCTATCGACACTCCGCGGGGCCATGGTGATAGCCCCACTGAACCCATCATGGAGGTCGGCTACTTTGTTACTATTGTAGCCACGGTAAAGGCGGAGGTCCACTTACGGGCATGCTAAAAGTCTGCCCATCGTAGCGATACAGTTTGTGTGAGCCTTTCTTCAGAGCTGGGTCGATAATCAACTTGTAACTTCTCCAGTGGTGACTCCGCTTCTCTGTCGAGCCAGGATGACTGTCCATGCCGTTCGCCAAACCTGAAAAGACAGAGCGACAATATCCAGGGTAAAGCAGCGGCGCTTGAGACGGTGCAGTTAGCAACACCGATTCTCCAAATAGCCAAATGCAACAAATGCATGTTTTACAATCAAATTAATACAACAAGACTGACAAAATGTAGCGCGTATCCCAGTTACGGAAACAGGCGGAGAAGGGTTGGAGAAAGAGGGGAAAAAGAACCAGCTTACTTGAACTCTGTTTTCTGCCATGGTCTTCGTTCAATCTGTTTCTCTCCCCTTGCTTGGACATGATTCGTCCAGAAGATAAGTATTTCTTTAATTGTCGAAAAGACGAATATGCTTTCCTCTCCCCGCTTACATTACATGGTTTAGCTTGAAGAATACTGCCTCCTTTTAGGCGAGAGCCAACACATATTGTGCCTCTGGTCTGTAGCTTCTGTCTCTTCCACAATACTCCACTAGGCTTATCCTCCTATGATATGCTGCTGGTCGCACATTCGTTACAGCCAGTTTCGTTGCTCCTGGATCTTATATACTCAGACTAAAATGTGAAAATGTTTTGGATCACACAAAACGCAATCTATATTTGTTTTGTATAATTTTTTTTATTAAACTTCCTGCTAATTTCTTCCGTGTTTGTGTAGAGAATGTGCTTTCTGAATGTACCCACACAGACAAAGTGATCATTTTACATATAACGCAACAAAAAAAACAAAAACAAAAAATGTTTTGCCATGTTTTATCAATGGGTTCTACCCTTTTTATAAACAGACAAACTAATGATAAGCACCAAAGATACCAGTGACATTTAATGACCATTTCACGCAAATGTCCACTTTATAAAATTTGCACCTTGTGGCGTAAATGTAGTTTTTGATTAGATTTGTTGTGAAATAATAGTGCTTTTTGTTTGACATTGCCTTACATTCAGTGCTAGGGCAATTGGCTGGTTAACAGAGGCAGAGAGGCGGGCCAATCAGAAGGCAGTAGCAGAGGAGCTGACTGCTATTAGAGGCACAACTCAGGAGTCCTTCACAGAGAGCAGAGACAGGGGGCAGAACGCTCTCGGCAGCCATTTTCCTGAAACAGGACTCATGGCCTATGGGGTTGCTTTGTTCCTACAGGGATCTTACACTGACCTTCTTTGGACTATGATAAAACTATGATTGCTCCCTTTAAAGGATTGAGAAGAAGGAAGATAGCCTAATGTTATGGACATTTTGAACCTTTTTTTTCCCTCTTCATGGAATCCATCTTTGTCTTAACTAGGTCAAGGCACACCCATAAAAAGTATTTCTACCTTTTAAGTGAAAATATGAAAATGTTTAATAAAGAACTTAATTGTGTTAGTAAAAAAACAATTCTTCGAGAACACAGTCTCAAAATATACAAAATGTTTAATGGCAGATTGTTGGCACTGTACATGGTGGCCTTGTAGAATAGCTGATGACCTATGCAAGTCATTTAAAAAATATATAATTTTATGTCATTTGAGGCATGCTTTGGTACAATTAAGAACATTTCTTTGTTTTGTCAAGCATGAATGAGTTTTTTTTTTTTTCCAGTTCTACGGTAGAATAGTCTTTGCAGATCTTGGGTTGCCTACATATGTTGAAAATTGAAGGCCTTTAACACAATGTAGTGTTTGTTTGATTCATTGCAAGTAACTTTTACATTTTTCTCTCAACAGCAGGGCTTTGGCAGTCGTTCCCTTGAATGAGAAGACAGCCTTATATTCTACACAGTCCTCTGTGTATGCTGGCTGTTTTTGACCACTTGGTTTTTCCAAATCCAAGCCTTCAAAAAGGTATTTAGTATCTTTAGCCTCATAGCTGTCCCAGAACAGCTGCTCCAACGTTTAGAGGGATTTTGCCCTCACTCGACTCCCACTTTGTCTAATCTTGGACGAGATCCTCTTTAAAAGACATATTTACCTTTGCTTTTTGAAGCAACATAGACAGCAGGCCTGAACGCAGGCACAGGAACAGCTTCATTTTCGGATCTTCAATTAGAGTGTTTTATTGCGGGCTGAATGGGATCGCCTGGAAATAAAACAAGACAAGAGGTCAATTAGCACCAGAGATAAGCTACTAGGAAAGAAAACGCAGATTCGGTCCTGTATCTTCAAGTGTCATCTGACTGGGCAAAAATGCAAATCACTTCTCTTCTTGAAGACAGGATTGCAGTCAAGTAGGCTCTAACTTCTTCCACTTAGCTATACCCTATACACATGGAAAGGTAGGCAAATTTCCTTGTCTTTAAGCAGTTTCAAGCGCAGGCTGTCTTAAACAGGTTAGGGACAATGTGCACGTCTGTAAATTCATACAACTATATATGCTTGCTATTAAGTTATGTTCAAAACTTACAGTTAGTATTCAAATATGTTCCCAAAGACTTAAAACGTCAAATTGGTTTTAAAGGGGATTTCTTGTCTCTCTCCCTTCTGCTCCTAAAGACCACTGGAGGCGTGAACAACCAGTATGATCATTGCTTTCCTTGCTATTCTCAATCTCAAATGGCTACTTCAGAGACAAAGAACAGCAGTGTTGAGTGAAATGTTGCTGCGCCATTACTGGGTGAGGCTTTTTCAGGCTAATCGACGAATATGTGGATCTCGTGCCACTGGGGGAGCCGGGGAGGTGATCGCTTCTTGTGGATTTTTGCAAAATATGTAATACGTTTTACAAACCGCCAAATACAAGCGATAAAGAGTAGTCTGTCTTTACTGCGCTCTTTTCGGTCTGGCTGCCACGACAGTAATCTGAGAGCTTTGGCCGGTTGCCATGACAGCCTTGCTGCCATATAAGGTCATCGGGAATGTTCGACGACAGCGGCGGAAGCGCCCTCAGTATCAGAGCGAAAACAACATTGGCGCCTGTTCTATTTCTCCAAGTGAATGCCATACCAAATACAGCCTTATTGTTTCTATAATGGGCTTCTGTTTTGGTTAGAAACGGAACCATTTGAATTAGCTGTTGGAAGCGTCTTGCAAAAATGAGCGTAATGATGTGTGTGTGTGGTTCAAGGTGCGTGTAATGGCATTTGAGGATTTACTTGGGATTGCATAGTTAGACGATTAACGACACCGCGTTGACGAAGTGGCAGATGCAAGGCCCGTTTTTCCAGTTTGGACTGCCCCTGAGCTCCGGCAGAGTGAGGGCGCCGATTATCAAGAGCGCGCATTCCTGTTTGCTGGTCACGAGGCTGTGTAGTTCAGATCACCCAACCCCACTAATGTGGCGAGGTAGGGGCCGTAATGCCAACGGCTACATACACTTCATTGAAAAAGTTATGCTCTTACTGAATATGTATTATTCATTTGATCTCTAAGGAAAGGATTATTCGTCTAATTGCTCCTTTTTCAAAGGGAAATACGCCCTCCAGCTTCATTCCCTGTGTTGTTGCTATTGCCATTACGCATAACTGGACTGCCGGGTATTTCCACAAAGAGGATTGGCCTTTTACAGGTCAGCCGTCTTTATACTTTGGGGAAAACATCGTTTTAGCAACCCTCTTCATTGTTCTTTCTCTCCGTGTCTTTTATTGAGAATGCATGGATTGGCAGGATTAGTTGTCCTTATTGCCATTCACCCTTGAAATCTGTCAGAGACTCGATATTTTAGATGGAACATGATTGCTTATAAGTGACTCTTTCTCTGATCCATCAAACTACTGGCTACTGGATTGTATTTATAACAAGTCACATTCTTGGATTATGTTGTCTTGATAAATGTGGGTATTGTATTCCTTTTCTTCAGTGTAAAAACTGTTCATACTGCATGCCTTGTACAGAGTTTTTATGTATTTGTCTTTTTACTTTAAATAAATAGTCTGCTTTGTTTGGAAAGTAGGTGTTTTCTTTTTAAATACTGCTTTAAACTTTAAAATAACATATGTCACACTGCACTTTTCATGAAAACACTAGTGTGGCTGTAAGCCTGAAGGAAACCTCAAACTCCATGTATATTATATTGAACAGTTTCTGAAAATGGCCACTGTTAATACAGTCATCTCCTTAAACATATAAAGTTAACTTTCTTTTACATCGATGACTCCACTTTATGGCTAAAATAGATAATGCATATTAGATTACCAAATAATGATTTGGTCATTTGCCACTGAGCAGGTAAAGATGAGCACACTATCTTTTGTCACAACAGCTGTATCACAACTAAATTACTAAAAAACAGAATAAACAGAAAATTGCTTGATTTGCTTAAAGGCACGTGGGAAAGCCATTCTACAATTGAAGCATTGGAAACATTTTAATTTAGTAGTGTTAAAGCAAAAATAGGCAAAATAATGCATGTTTTTTAGATTCTGCTCTATATACTATTTGCACTGTACGTTTAAAAGTAACGTTATTTAAATTCTCTGTATGTAGGCCCACTACTTGTGGTGAAATTGACACTTTCCACTTTGATAAATCTTAATTCTGTCAGTTTTTACTATAGATTACAACCGAAATTTAAAGAAAGTGTAAGGGATAAAGCAGAGCACCAATTATAACAGACCCTCAAATACAGTTTGCTCTGGGTGTGGCCATTTACTCAGTATTACAATATAACTACAATATAATTATGACTTGATCTTCTTGCCTCATACCACTTCTTGCAAATGCTAAAGGTTTGGTGCACTCCCAGTATTGACTCATGCTGTATGAGGAAGCAGCTACTCTTTGCACTGCCTGCAGTGATGATTTTTAGAGAGCCTATAGGCCAGGGGGAAAAGTGTAGGGGGTCAACTAAACATTTCCAGTCGAACAGGAACAGGAAGTGGTGAACCAACTCAGATACCTGCTCAAACATGAGGCTTGTCTCTTCTTTTCATTTGACACCGCCTGTAAATCAGCTAAGCGTTTTACAAATATACAGACTTTGCCATGTATTTGACTTAAGCCAGTGAGTGTTAGTGTATTTGTGACTGTGGGATCATCACTAAAATGACCAACAATGGTAATACTAAAACAAGCGATGAACTCAAAATTGTGATCGTGGGAGATGGAGGCTGTGGGAAAACATCTTTACTGATGGTCTATGCCAAAGGTGACTTTCCAGAGGTAAGAGAAAATAATATATCGGCTAATTATTTCCTGTTTCCTTAATATATCCTGGTAAAATAATGTAAAACGATATATTTTATAGACTTATGCTCCATCTGTCTTTGAAAAATATGCCACCACTATATCTCTGGGAGGAAAGGAGATAAGGCTCAACCTGTATGACACAGCAGGTGAGGCTTACATTAAGGATGCTCAACTCTCATCTCGTAATTTAGGAAGCCCAATTCATGAAATTCCAGTCTGACCCATGATGAGTAAAGATGTTTCCCCTTGGTACAGCTTACAACTATTGCTAATATTTTCTTGAAATATGTTTGCTGAACCTATTATAGAAGGAAGTCCTGTTGAGCAACAAAGCCAGTTTATCTCTCACATAACTGCAGCAATGATGAGTGTGGAAGGAAACTGAAGACAGGATGTGGTTTGCTCGCATGCAGCTTAACTGTGTATCTTTTATACAGTGGCTTCAGGAAATTTTCAGACTATATTTATTTATTTATTTATAGGTGCTCCTCATATAATTAGAATATCATGTTAAAGTTCATTTATTTCTGTAATTCAACTTAAAATGTGAAACTAATATATGAGACTCATTACATGCAAAGTGACGTATGTCAAGCCTTTGTTTGTTATAATTTTGATGATTATGGCTTACAGTCCATTTTCAAAATATTCTAATTTTATGAGATTTTTAATTTGGGGTTTTTACAAGCTGAGCCATAATCATCCAAATGATAACAAATAAAGGCTATACATATCTCACTTTGCATGTAATGAGTCTATCATATATTAGTTTCAGTTTAAGTTGAATAACAGAAGTGAATGCACTTTTTCATGATATTCTAATTATATGACGAGCACCTGTATATAAACTCAAATCGGTCAGACTTTAAACAACTGCATACCCTTTCTACTGCTTTTGATCATAACTGCTCTATTACTCGAGAGCAGACTTTCGACGAATGAAAGCAAAAACAGACATATAGCAAAACCTTGAACTTTTTCAGTGTCAGATTTCAAAATAATGTATTTATTAATTAATATTTTTGGAATAAATGATTGTTTTCGAATGAAGGGCATGAGTACTTCCTGAAGTCACTGACGAGTTTATTAACTTGCCTCTTTTATAGGTCAGGATGACTATGACAGATTACGGCCACTTGCATATCAAGAAGCCAATGTGGTTCTAGTTTGCTTCGATGTGACTAACCCCACCAGTTTTGAGAATGTCCTGATAAAGGTATGGATGATGCATAAAGAATTATATGGTTCACCTGGACTATCGGGTTTGCTTGTACCCCTCTGTAAATGATTGCAGGAAGTTGGTTTGTTTTCTGCATTACAATAATTAACTCCATTGTGGACATTGATCCCTATGCACTCACACAAGACCCCAGTGAAAGCAAGATGTCAGTATAACAAGTCCCATTTAACGCATGCAAAACTCCTTTTCCCAAACAGTGGTGTCCAGAAGTGAAGCATTTTTGTCGTGACACTCCTCTTATTCTTATTGGCTGTAAGACAGACCTCAGAAAGGATAAAGAGTGTGCGAGAAAGCTAAGGGCATTGAACCTGGCACCCATCACATATATACAAGTAAGAAGTATGCAAGTATAAGTGCAATTTAAAATGTTATATGTATGTGTGTGTGTGTGTGTGTGTGTGTGTGTGTGCGTGTGTGGGAGGGGCGTGTGTGTATATTTATATTGTTTGCGTTTTCAGGGTGAGGAGGCCTGCAAGCAGATTAATGCTGAACTTTACCTCGAGTGTTCTGCCAAATTTCAAGACAATGTGAAAGACATTTTCAAAGAAGCCTCCAAAAGGGCGCTGGTGTTTAGACGAAAGCAAAGAAACTACAAGAGAAAGAGGAAATGCATCATTTTGTGAAGTTGAAGTGATGAAATTGCATTCGCGGGATATACGTGACCAGAGGTGGTCTTAACTGGTTATATATGTGTGATCATTTTGCAAGGAAGAGTTCGGAGCACCGTTGTAGCTTACTGCAAGTCTACAAAAAAAGATACAATAATAATAGGCCTTTAAAAGTATTATTTTTTTGAATAATTTTTTAAACATTTTAATAAATATTTTAAACAAATCTATTGGGTGTGTCTTTCCTCCCCTTTACAATTGTACAATAATTATAAAATCGCCAACACTTAAAAGTAATTGGATTGTAAAGGGAGCAGAAACAAGTCAGATATTTTATCTTTTACAATGGCGCCCACTAGTGTTGAACAAGTTGCTGGGCCATAGCAATGTTTCAAAAAACAGACGCTTGAAATGAAATGTTGTGAAATGAAATGTGTAAATAAATTTACTGCAAATGGACAGTGTGTGTTGCTGGTGACCTTCAGGAAGTGCTCAGTCTTAAAACATTTCGGACATTTGCTACATCTCTGAGTGTTCACAGTAACATACTGCAATTTCTCAAAGGTTTGTTTGTAAAGGCTCTCAGCCATCCAGGATGTGTCCTTCGTAAAAGAAATGTAACACGTGCTTGATAATGCGAATGGGACCTTACTCCCAGCTCCATCCCAGCCCAGACTGAGGACTATTCTGAAACTAAATGAAAAGAGCAACGCCATGTGTCCAGAGTTTAAATCGGCCTCTGGCTTGTCTTACGTGTTGATTACGAGAGCGAGACTAATTGACTGTCAACCATAGACAATTACTGTCAACGCATACAACCCAGTCCAGTCACAAGTGTGTGTTGCTCTAGTGAAAGAATGATCCAGTTTTAATGTATTTCTATATCTTACAGTACATTAGCCAAAGCATTGTACACATCCCCATAAGGTAGAACTAAAATGTACACTTTTCTTTCAATACAGGAACAAATGTTACAAATCAAAAAAGGTATGAATTCAAGTTTAAACAGGAGCCAGATTTTATACAACAGCGCAGATAACAATGCATTTGTAACAATAATCCATTGCATTTAACTGCATTTCACAAATATTGTATTGTACCCACATATAAGCTTCAGCATTCACAAATGCTGGTAGAATAACAAGGTTTCCTTTCTTTTAATTCAAATCTATGCGTTCGGATCAAGTTTTGTTTAGCAGAAACATTGAAATGAAAAATGCATTATCCAGATAGTGTCAAACAGAGCTTCAGTTTTAGCACTTCACAGAAGTATGTACACAACAGACTCGGGTTATCAAAGGCAATGATATAAACTCACACCATTTGCTCTTTTATAGTTGCATTGTTTTTCTTTATAAAAGCTCTCAGACTTTTTCCATGCACTGACCCAAATTCCACAAATGATTTCCACTTTACATCTGTATAAAGATGAAGCAAAGTTTAGCTGGATGCCATTTTCTTTGATGATTGACATTGCAGCAACACCAATAGTTTTAATAAAGCAAAAGCTACTAGACAATCGCAGCTTTGGGCTTGATGCTGTTGCCATCATCAAACCTGAGACAGTGGTTTTTAGTTCTTCTCCCGACCAAAACATGCAGACATGAGACTGCATTGTTGATTCAGAAATCAAGTGGTACAGTTACTGGCCTTACAAAGAGGATGCCCATCAGTCATTTTTCTGCATGTTTTCTGGAGATTTCTGAATTTTTTGGTGAACAACCTTCAGGGTGGTGAGGAAGTTTCCCAGGAAAAGGACTAGAAATGTTAACCCCAGCATAAAAACCTGAAAGAACAAAAATAATAATGAGAGGTCTGTCCAAACAATGCAGAACACTTTCGTAAAGCTCGTGCAAGAGACTTCACCTGCCACTCTTTACAGTCCTCATGTTGTGCCAAGCGAAACAAGGTCACCGAGTTGTAGAGCTGCCAAAACTGAAGAGAAGAGTAGGCATTATCTTTCACAGTATTATAGTACACTGCCCTCAGATGTGCATTTACACTTGATATTACTCCAGCAGATAAAGTGCAGCAGTTGGTCACCATAACCGTAACTGTTGGGTATACCCAATAAGTGACATTGCAAACTCACATGGCCAAAGAAGAGGAACGGTAAGAGAAAAGTAAGGCCTCTCCACATCCAGGACTGGAAACCCTCTGGAGAGAAAAGGAGTGAATATGAGACCCTCCACCACAATGGGCTATTTATATATATCCACTATTAACTATCTGACCTCTGAAATTGTTAGAGATAACATTAGGAGTAATGCAAGTTGAGTTAACGGTCTGTACCGTCGCCCTTTAGCCTATATTTCTCACATGGTGTTGCAGATGGCTTGAGAGTTCAACCAAAAATAGAAAAACATCGTACCCACTGTGAGATCCAACTGATTTCTCTCCCCCAGAGCCCGGAGCCTGTATAAGCAGCCACTCTGGTAATAATACTGAAGGAACTGTAAAAAACCTATACAGGAAGAAATGCATATGATAATGGCTTAAATATTATACTCAAAGTTTGATGTTAATACATATGATATGCAGGACATGTAGAGTGTGGCTTTACATCTGCGAATCCATGTGATTTTATTTTATTGACTGATTTGCATAAAGCCCTCGTCACATTGACTGTTGTAAAGGGCTTTAATCTGATTTACATCTGTTGATCTGCTCATGTACAATTGGATTTTGGACTGGACTGGCATTCCTTTTTATTGAACTTTTAATATGAAAATGAGGACTCCAGATGAATGTAAATCTATATACTTTATGCACAATCAGAGAAGTAACATTTCACTGGAGCTTCTTGAAAAATTCTGAAAAGGAGCTTGTTGTGAGCATCAGCTTAAGAAGCATGTACCTGAGGGGATTTCAGAAACTCGTTAGCTTTTCATTTTAATCCAGTCACAAATTCATCACAGATGAGGTGTGGTTCAGTCCTAATTGAATGCCGACATAATTAAGATCCACAGGAACGGAGCTCTGTAAGTCTTTTATTTTATATCCGATAGTTCCATTTTAAATTGTGGTGGCTGTAGGTCAGGGGTCACAAATTAAATTTCACCAAGGTCCGAATTGAAAAAAAAATTGTCAAGCAAAGGTCCGGAACATACGGGGTTAATTCAACGTTATATGGGGATTTTTTAAGCCTTTATTAAATCTATTACTGTGATTAGAAAATAATGCCATTAATTGAATCCTGTTATTGTTTTTTTGCTCTAAAGATAAGTATTGGCTCCTAAATAGCAGAATGCATAGGCAACTGTAGCCTGTTATACACAATGTGCACATAATATATGACTGTGATGTGTTTCTGCTCAGTTCAACACACTGAGCGCTGCTTAGTCCAAGTCAGACCTGCTCGTCGCCGAGCGGAAACAGCCGCGCTATTTGCGCATTACAACCGCACGTGCATATTTAAATTAGGGCGTCCTCCGCTCTTTTTATGTAGCTAGCCATATTTCAGTCATTCCGAAACCGTTTCTAAAAATTTGACAAGTGTCATGGAGCTAAGATGTAGGACTTTCTCTTCATCTGGGCTTCATTCACTCTGCAGTCAGAGAGGGAGAGAGAGCACAAGCAACCGCTCGTCTGAGGGGATTCACGGTCGGGTCCAAAGTTCGGATCCAAGGTTCGGGTCCGGACAGGCTGGCGCATGGGTCCGGATCCGGACCGAGGTCCGTCGTTTAGTGACCTCTGCTGTAGGTCATACTGACCCCGAGTTTGTACAAGCATTTTAAAAAGAATAACTTACTTTGATAAATGGAGAATGCTAGGAACTGGCTTCTGAACATTTGATACATTGGTCCCTCTGGCCTGCACAAAACATGAAGTGATTTCAGCAGATTGCATTTAGACTCACACATGTAAGGCACAACTACTCACCATGTGAGCATGACACCTGAGAGGAAGGTAGACACATAATGATGAGAGACCCACCACCCTTTTATCCTGATGAATCGAAATAGATAATTTACACAAAATAAACATTTGATCACCAGGTTTTGAACGCTACTTTTACAAACCTAGAGCCATTACTCATGAGAATGCTTTCCCTTATGGTCAAGGTGCAGTAGTACCATACAAGTAAAAAGTTGAAGATTTCATCAGTAACACTGAGAAAGAGAGAGACAAAAAAAAAGGTTTATGATATCAATAGTTTATCATTTAAAAGTGTGTGCATACGTCACTTACCGATAGTTTAAAAAGAACAAACATGTTATGGCTCCGAACATTAGAATTATTGTCATATAAAGTTTAAATTTCTCGTACTCATCTTTATACGCAAATCTGTAAAAACAGAAAAAGGTTTTTACACTTCAGATGATAAAACTTCATTGATATTGAAAGACAGATGTGTTGTTCATACTTTGCCTGATTACTGAGAAGCGTGACATTCACATTCCCTAAAACCAAATTTAGATACAGTCTAAAGGGAAAAAAACAACAACAAAATCAATCTTTCCAGAATTAAAAGCCTGGCACAAAAACCTGGCAAATAAAAAAGGTTTAGAAGTGCCAACCCATTTCTCTTTGGCAGGTATGCTTCCATATCAAAAAACACATTTTCTCGGTCTTGGATTTGAGTCTGAATGTCATCTAGGATCTTAAGTTCCTTCTCTTCAGATGCTTGAGCAATTCTGGGACAAGAACAATGAGAGAAAGATTTATCAGAGAGTACGACATCGAACGCGATAACACTAACAATGTCCACAAAGGAACATTGGCCAAAACAATACGTAAAGGGAATTGTAACAACTCCGTTAATTGCTGGGTTACTACTGGTAAATATGTCACAGAAAACCTAAATGTAACACTAAATAGAGTACTTTACATTATATTATTGTATAACCTACATTGGTGCAACACTGAAGAATTAAACAATCTCCTGACCTCTTCCCAAACTCCAGAGTGTCGTGGCCCCTTATCGAACCGAAAATCCCTTGGGGCTAGTTAATAATTATATTTTACTATATTCAAAAGGAATTTGTCATGCTTTACAGCTTAAAATGATATAAAATAACCAATAGCATTGTCTGTGTGGGCTAAACACTTAATTAATATACTTTCAAAATATATATATATACACACACACACATACATACACACACTTTCAATATATATATATATATATATTTTTTTTTTAAATCATACGGGAGGCATATTTACCCTATTTGGGTTAGCGACTAAAAAAGTTTGAGAACCACTGCATAGAGGTGCTTTGAGTGCCTGTACATTAGGCCCTAATGTACAGGTGAAACTCAGAAAATTAAAATGTGAAACTAATATATGACAGACTCACGGCATGCAAAATGACATGTCAAGCCTTTGTTTGTTTTAATTTAGAAAATTTTGGCTTACAGCTTGGAAAAACCCCAAAATGAACATTTCAGAAAATTAGATTATTACATGAAATCAATGAAAAAATGATGTTAAACAAAGAAATGTGGGCCCTCTAAAAAGTAACTACATAATCATGCAAGTACTACGTACATAATCATGCATATGTACTTAATACTTGGTTTGGGCCTTTTACTTGAATGACTGCCTTAATGCGGTTGCGTGGCATGGATGCTAACAGCCTGTGGCACTGCTGAGGTGTTATGGAAGACCAGGATGCTTCAACCAGAGAAATATGACATCTGAAGCCCATGTCCCTGTGTGTGGAGGCTCTTGATGCACTGACTCCAGCCTCAGTCCACTCCTTGTGAAGGTCCCACACTTTTGAACGGTCTTTTTCTGACAATCCTCTCCAGACTGCGGTCATCCTGAGATGTTGCTGAGATGTTTTATTTGGGGTTTATACAAGCTGTGAGCCATAATTATCAACATTATAACAAATAAAGGCTTGATATATCTCACTTTGCAAGTTTATTTTGGCTCACAGCTTGTTAAAAACACAAATTGAAAATCTCAGAAAATTAGAACATTGTGAAAAGGGACTATTATTGTAGCTCAAAGTGTCACCCCGTCGTTAGCTAATGAATCCAAAACACCTGCAAAGGCTTCCTGAGACTTTAAATGGTCTCTCAGTGGTTCAGTAGAATTCATCATCATGGGGAAGACTGCTGACCTGACAGTTGTGCAGAAAACCATCATTGACACCCTCCATAAGGAGGGAAAGGCTCAAAAGGTAATAGCAAAAGAAGTTGGATGTTCTCAAAGTGCTGTATAAAAGCAGAAAGTTAAATGGAAGGGAAAAGTGTAGAAGAAAAAGGTGCACAAGCCGCAGGAATGACCGCAGTCTGGAGAGGATTGTCAGGAAAAGGTCATTCAAAAGTGTGGGGAACCTTCACAAGGAGTGGACTGAGGCTGGAGTCAGTGCATTAAGAGCCACCACACACACACAGATCCTGGACATGGGCTTCAGATGTCGGATTCCTCTGGTTGAAGCATCCTGGTCTTCCATAACACCTCAGCAGTGCCACAGGCTGATAGCATCCATGCCACGCAACCACATTAAGGCAGTAATTCAAGTAAAAGGCCCAGACCAAGTACTAAGTACATATGCATGATTATAGTTTTCAGAGGGCCCACATTTCTTTGTTTAAAATAATTTTTTCATTGATTTCATGTAATATTCTAATTTTCTGAAATTTTCATTTTGGGGTTTTTACAAGCTGCAAGCCAAAATTTTCAAAATTAAAACAAAGGCTTGACATATGTCACTTCGCATGCCATGAGTCTATATCATATATTTAATTTTCTGAGTTTCACCTGTAGGTGGAAAAGCGCTATACAAGAAGTTGAGACCATTTACCATGATGCCTAGGAGGTCAAATACAGAGATGGTCAAAACTGCTCACTAAATCTGTTTAAACAGATGATCAAGTATGAGTAGACACATGGATGAACACTAAACCTACCTTTTTAAATTGTATTTTAAATCCTTCAGACTCTTTCTCTGTTTTCTAATAGCATTACTGCAGGATGTCTGAAGACTGGTGAGCTCCTCAAGTTTCTGTCTGTATATTTTGTGTGTTTCCTAGAAGGAAATAAAGTAAATACAAAAATAATCGTGCATTGTGACGCAGCTAAAGGGAACATAAGCACAAATGTTAGTTCAGACAACATTACATTGTCCAGCTAGCCAGTATGCTAACAAGAGACTGCAGATTTTAGGCTAGATATGCGTATGAATTATTCCCACTGAGAAGATTATCCTCTTAAAATAGCGTAAAATAAAGAGCGTAAGAACTGGTTAAAATAATTTGTGGAAAGATCAAAATAAAAACAAGGCTTTTACTTTAACAGCTCATTAGAAGTATTCATGTTTTTGGCAAAATCTCACTTTCAAAATACACTGAAATAAATGAATAATCGTCTACTTGCTGAAGGTGCGTTCGAGCCGACCTGGGGCTACATTATTGGAGCAAGAGAAGTCAACCACACTCACAGAGGCTAACCTCCTACAAACATTTGCAGTGAGGTTCGCGAATATTTGGAGTCCAAATTCTAATAATGGTCCGTACATTACAAAAGCCAGTTACCTGTAATTGTTGGTATTCCTCGTCAATTTCCTCCCATTCAGTTTGAAACTTTGATTTTGACATTGTGGTACCGGAGCAGACCATTGAAGCAGCGCAGAGTATATAGCAGAGCAGAGTATCTAGCAACAACCGGGACCCGAGAATTGAGTCACACGAGATTTTACCGGGTCACCGTACGCATGCGCACAGATCCCTGAACTCAACTGTAGTTGGTAAATCATGGGATGAGTGGACATCATGGACATTATGGCACTGAAAAATACGTAATTAAAAGAGTTTTGTGAAATACATGCGCTCTCAAGGAACAGGCCAATACGTACACTTAAGCAGACCAAACGCTTGCTGAAACCATAACTTTTGGAGGCAGGAAAGCAATCTGCTATAACTGAATCAAACTTTGCCGAGCGTCTTTGAATTACACATAGGCCTTAACCGTTGCTAAGAGACGACGTACACTTCCCAGTGAGGGTCGTCTCTCCAAACTGCGAACAGTAACAACATGTTCGCATAGAAATATCTTAGTTTCTACCAATTGAAGTATATAATTTGTACCCTGTAGAGTAGACTCTTGGGCACCGGGACAAACTTTTTAAGGTATTGTGCAATTTAGTGTAATTCGTCCTTAAACTTCATTAGCATTTACCAGTCAGTGCGGCATCAACCTGCGACTTATCTACCCAGTCAATGGTATAATATCAATATGATTATTTTCATGGCCTGGGTCTTTTTTTCAGACGGAGTGCTCAATATCTAGAAAAAGTACACACGTGAGAAAAACTGCATCGGCATAGCTATGAGACTAAAATTCTACTTAAGTTGAAAAGTAAGTAGCCTATCTATTTTCTAATGTTCCCAAAGTAAAATAAATAAATACAAATTACACAGATTTGGAAAACGATTTAATTAAATGTACATTATTTTTCAATCAAGACAGGTTTAGACCTGGAACTAACCAGGTCTAGTAACCAGGTCAAACTTAAGTTGAGCCACTGATGTTTTCTGACTACTGTTCAAATCTACTTTGCTATAACTTTTATTCACATAATTCATTGTGTTTACAATGAGAACAAAGCAAAAGTTAATGTGTTGGAACCAACATTCAAAGTACTTTCACTTTTAATCCAGTTCATAGTGTGGACTGACTTTAAAATGTAGTGAAGTAAAAAAAAAAGAAATAAAGAAAAGTAAAAACAATTGATTTAAGTACGCCACTTTTCTTTTTACTTTTGTACTTTGTTACTTCACCACCTAGCTTTGCAGTTGAACATAAATAATTATGATTCTGGTCACAGCTCTAAAAGCTTCTTTCACAGGGGTCCACCGACTTCTCTCACTATGCAAAATCTGCGACCGACTCACAAAAAACAGCCACTATCCACACTGTGGGCCCAAAAGGCCCAAAAATGTGGACTGAGGCATACTGTTTATTCTGCCGTTGGAAATGAATATACTGGAGAATGGCAAGACAACAAGAAGCATGGTGAGAATGATAAAGTCATTTATTTGATCTTATCAACAATCTTCATATAGAACGTTAGGGTTACAATAATTTGTGTGTTCTTTCTCAAGGTAAGGGGATCCAAGTTTGGAAAAAAGGCGGTGCGATGTATGATGGAGAATGGAAATCTGGAAAGCGTGATGGATATGGAACCTATAGCATTCTTGATCTACAATCCAATGCATATCTAAGGAAGTATTTTGGGGAGTGGAAAAATGGAAAGAAACATGTACGCAGGAGTAGACTATACTGATGGCACAGAACACAGAAATATTAAGCAGATAATACTGTATAATGTGCCTCAACAGGGTTTTGGGACATTCTTTTACAATTGTTCATCGGTTTATGAGGGAGAGTGGAGTGAGGATACCCGCTGTGGTTTGGGAACAATGCAGTACGCCAATGGAGATATCTATGAGGGAGAGTGGTGGAAGGACAAGAATCATGGAAAGGGCAAGTTCCAATGTGGTAAGTTAAAATAAAAATATCACAAAATGAAATATATCTGCCTTCAATTATGATTTTTTTTACTGGTACCTAATTTTGTGTGCAAGCAAACGGAAACTGGTACGAAGGCACATGGAGAGATGGAAAGAAGAATGGCTTTGGGAAGTTCTACTACTCTGGCCAAGGGCAGCTTTATGAGGGCTTTTGGTTGGATGGGATTCCAAAATGTGGTACCCTGTCTAATTTTAAGATAAATGAAGTATCCAGACCTCCGAAATATCAGCTTCCACAGGTAAATAATTTCAAATAGTTGATATTTTACAGAAAATATCAAAGAGTTTCCTAAATTGCAATTCAAATGTTGATAAAATCTGTTTACTTTTCTTTTTAGTTGCAACTGGCAGATATGCAAACAGTATTAAATGAAGCCCAGTTGGCCTACACTAATCTCTTTTGATGACAATGCTCAAGAATAAAATCCCAGGCAAAAAGATGCAAGGTCTACACTCTATATATTTCTGTGAGAATATGGTGTGTTTAATGGTGCAAAAACAAGTCCTTCACTCCTCTCTACTATTGCTCTCTTTAATGATAAATATTTTAATGATTAATAGTTCAAAATCAAAACATTTAAGTCAATTTTGTCCACACAACGTTTTTGTTGAAGTGTTTAAAAAGTTGCACACATATTGTAATTCTTTGCAAACACCATGCAGTAAAATAGCAAACGGTTAGAATCACATATACAGTATAACACCGACAAGGAAAATAAGTTATGTGGTTCGTAAAACGCAAATAATCAGTAGTTATTGTGAAAGAGCAAAAGCAGGCAGGAGACATATTCCAAATCTTCTCTGTTACAGAAAGTTAGTATATAAAAAACTAAGTTAAGACTTTATACACTAGTTAAATGTTATGGCAACTTAATAAGTTCAGTCTTTCAGCTAATATTTAAAAATCCAGAATCCAACTTTCACAACAAATGTGTGATTTGCTGCAATAAAAAAAAAAATCAACCTTTCAAATATGTAAAAAGTGGCTTCAAGCAACCCAAAGAGATGCTTTGTTTCTTTCTTCTAAGGGAAATGTGAGGATGCAGATTGTAGAATAGAAGAATCTCCTCTATTATCCAGCTCATTCTGCAATCTGGTAAGGTTTGATAGTTCTTCGAGCTCTTGAAACTGTCTGTCAGTCTTGTGGCTGACTAAGGAGCGATAAAAGTGTACAGCAAAAACAATGAACACCAACCCAAATGGAACCATAATAGAAGTGGAAGTAATTGCAGCAGCGACACCAGATGAAACCGTACTGTTGTTAGATTTACTGGGTTTGATGGGCAGAAATTTGACCCAACAAAGTAACACCACTTCAGCCAGAAACAGCAAGGTCCCAATAACCGTTGAAAAAGCCCATGCAAGTTCAATGTGTTTGTGCATCCGCTCATGTGGAGATTCCTTGACAGAGTTCAGGTTATGGACATTGCTCACGGCCTCTATGTTGGGTAGGATACAGGTGCTCACCATAAGAGCAAATAGATGAACAGCTACAAGCACAGTGGTGCAGGCACTAAAGGCAATAAGCAGAGCAGGAGGGTAAGGGTAACTGTTGTCCAGCTGTACTTCCACCATGGCCACCTAAAATCATGGGCACATGCAACATTAATATACATGTGTGCAACACACAATGATATACAATTAAACGAAATGTGAAGTTTTCAAAAATATTACCATAGCAAATCCGGAAAGCAGCGCCGATGTTCGACTTGAAGCCTTCAGTTTAGCGCGGCTGAGGTAGAGCTTTCTCCAGGAGAGTGCTTGTAATGAATGCTCGCTAAGACTCATGTTCTGCCTCTCATTAATTAGCCAACTGATCGATTAAGCGTATTTACCTTGTTGGGCTTAGTAAAAACAGCGAAAACAGACTTGCGGCATGCTAACAGACTACACTGACAAGACACTTAACCTTGCCAGCCGACAGAGAAAGCTATTTTTTCCACTACCAGCAGCAGCAGCAGCAGCAGCAGCAGTAGTTCACAGCAGTAGTTCACAGCGTGCTGCACCGACAGTGTTTTCTGCACCTTACATTTCCCATGATCCTCTGCGCCCAAAGGAACATCCGCTAAAACAAGCTAGCTACATAGTAATAACCAGAACCACGGGTAATAACAAAGTGGTTGAATCTTCTTCTTTTAATCTTTAATCAGTGAATATCCTGTTACGTGTTTGTTATCTTAAAGATGCCATAGATGTTACTTTTACCGACGAAACACTTTACACATGTACAGCCACACTTGTCACAATGAATGAAAACAATCCTAACTTTTCATTACCCACTATATTTTGTGAGAAAATACAAAATAGCATAATACAGTCTACGCAAACTGTGACTGACCAACGAGACGAGGATCTATCAGGGATGATAAACGTCCACATTAAAGCAGTCAAGAGGAGCCCGTGTCTTGTGACGCTGTCCAACAATGTTTTGGTTCCAGGTGGTGACGTAATAGACAAAAACATGGTTCCGTTGTTTTGAACCTGGAAAGCGTGCTAAGTGTGGCTTTAACTTTTCTGCAAACCAACATGGT
This sequence comes from Neogobius melanostomus, assembly GCA_007210695.1. NCBI lineage: Eukaryota > Metazoa > Chordata > Actinopteri > Gobiiformes > Gobiidae > Neogobius > Neogobius melanostomus. Next base: position 536,417 of record VHKM01000221.1, on the reverse strand, counting down.
TTTCCAAAACTGAGACCCTGGGCGCCGTTCACAAAGGAAGATGACCCAGTCTACGGAAACGTGTGCTGAGTCTGGACGCAGGCTGGTGTGTACTATCCTCCCTGAAGTCATACGTGAAGCCTATCGTTAGCTTCAGAAACGACACTGGCTGCTAATTAGTAGCTATGCTAACCTTTACATCAGTATTGCGCTCTCATTACCACAGAGTTTAACTTAAAGGCAGAAGCGAGCAGAGCCATGCAGAATATCAGATCAGATTACTCTGCAAGGTTCCAATGAACATAATATGCCTTTGACTAAGAATGAACTTAGAATATGAGAATCAGCTCATTAAACTTTGTAAATAACAGTATGGCATTGGACAGTTTAAAATCCCTATGAACAAGCAAAGTCAAGAATGAGGTCTGTAAAGTAAACATTTCAACCATAACAGGTGTTCAGATTCAAACACCTTTTTACTAATTTACTAATACATGTTCAGCTTTAGACCTTCTCAAACTGTGGTTTGCTTACCACTTGTATTGGCTGACTCAGGTTTGAAACGCTTTCTGTTATTCTATGCAATTAAGTTTATGGCCTTTTGGGATTACTTCTTCTGTTAATCATGGGTTTCACTAATTATAGACCTACATTTTTGAATAGACCTAATGTTTTGACTTCCTTTTCTGTTGTTTATCTGGTTTGGATCTAGGAGTAAACCAAAACCAAATTGTTTCTTATGTGGTAGCCTATAGTGCACCAGTTTGAGAATCACAAAGCAGTGCTATGACCACGCTTAAAGGTAATTCATTTTGTTTTTAATGTCAGCGTTCCATCTGCCGGAGGATGTATGATGAAAATGATGACCCATCTGATGTAGAAGAAATTGCCAATATTAGAGGTTTCAATGTGGAGGAGAAACTTGTCTGTGACATCTACACTTCACACTTTGTACACTACATGGACGGCAGAGGTACGCAACATACTTTTACATACTTTTACCTGCCAGATCCACACATTGACGTGTTTACAGTGATCTTCCTTTCTTTTTCAGATTTTACCTATGAGTATGTGCAAAAGGAAGGTCTTAGAAAACCTCTGATCTTCAAAGAGAAAGATGGGTTAGGGATCAGGTAAGGGACTCTTAAAAATGTCCAAAAGGAAAATGCATCTTTGTAACCAACATTTTTGTTAATACAGAATGCCTGAACCACAGTTCACAGTCAGTGAAATTAAAGGTCTGGTTGGTAAGTAAATTAAAAACAAGCTTTTGTGAGTGGTGAAGTGTTAAAGAAACTAAATAACAATAATCTTCTCTCAGACCATAATTGATGGTGAGAGTTGAATGCATTCCTGTTCCAATTGTCAAAGTACATTTCTTTAAATGCTCTAATTTGTCTAATTACTATATTGTTGGGTCAAAGAAGAGTGAATTTGCAAAAGCAGATGTCTCCGCTTTGAATATTTTTCAGAATTGTTTTGTATATTTGTTCCTGTATTGTACAGATGATTAAAAACAAGTTACTTTAGATTGTTATGGCACTGAAACAGATCTGGTGATGACAGGAACAAGGAGGCGGGAGCATTGGCTCCATGTCAACCACAGGATTGACTTTAAGATGCTTGTTTTCAAATGTCTTAATGGACTTGCCCCTGAGTATTTTGCTGAACTCTTGTCCGTTTATGTCCCAGTCATATCAGGGAGGTCTACAAATCAGCTGCGCTTGAATGTGCGCAGATCCTAAGGCACAAGGAGATAGGATTTTTAGTGTGGCTGCTCCCAAACTCTGGAACAGTCTCCCCTAAAACATTAGAGCTGCTCTAACCTTAGAAACCTTTAAAACAGCCCTTAAAACACATCTGTTTGCATTGGCGTTCGATTCAAGAGCTACATTGTAACTCTTATTATGTGTCTTGTTTACTCTCTATTTTTATATTGTGTCTTTTTGCCTTGTATGTGAAGTACTTTGGGCAACTAACGTTGTTGTAAATGTGCCATACAAATTAAGCTGACATTGACATTGATGAAAAACACTGCTATGTAAGAGGACATTTACAAGCATACATCAATGGCAGTTATCTGTTTTTGCAAATTAACTCTTCTAATGTCTAACCAAGTTTTGTACTATTTCAAAACACTTTACTGAAACTGTGGCAAAATGTTTGCACCATCTAGTGGAGAAGGCTGAACTGCATACAGTACATCATAGTTATAAATACATGCAAAAAACATGTACAAATGGTTACAAATTGATTAAATGAGAAATATCCATCTTTGCTTTTGACTCACAGGGAGCCGTCGATCTGTGGATGTAATGGATGTGAGCACCCAGAAAGGCTCTGAGATGAGCATGGCTCAATTTGTCCGCTATTATGAGACACCAGAGGAAGAGAGAGATAAGCTCTTTAATGTTATTAGTTTAGAGTTCAGCCACACCAAGCTGGAACACCTCATCAAAAGGCCAACAGTGGTAAGAGTATGATCATTTGCCAAGATTAATTAGATTTAAAAAAATATATATATATATGAATCATTTGCCTGATTTTATAGATTGACCAAGTTGATTGGGTGGACAATATGTGGCCTCCAGATCTTAAACAGAGGCAAACTGACGGAACCAATGTTATCTCAGAAATGAAATACCCCAAAGTGCAGAGGTACGAATGTTTATTGGTCGGGTCATACATTTTAATTTATACTGTATGTATTTATATCCATGTACATTTTCAGTGGCAAATACTCCATTTAGTTTTATTTATTCACTGCCTCGACTTGGTGCTCTTGATGGTTGCTAGGCAGCGGTCTTCCACAGTGGACGGTTGCTTTGTAACAGCTGTAGTCTCACTGCACAGAGCCTCTCATCCAATCAGCTGCTTACTATCAAACATTTATTACACTCAGAATCCACTTGTGGTTTTTTAGTCGTCAAATTGCTATTGCAGGCTGTTTATATTGCTGAAAAGCGCAAAATGAAATGTATAGTATGCTGTAATAACCATATAGCTCCCTCTTTGGTAATTCAACCACACAGATTAATCAGTATCTTGTCAGATTTAACGTGATCATAAACTTTACTTACTTTAATCTTTATGTAAGGAATTATGTACAGAGACATTAAAGGCCCTGTACCTATTTTTTAGGGATTTTTATTTGTCCTGCAGTATAATGTAAAAACAGATATTTCTGGAAAAAGACCTTTGTGTCCTCTGCATCTAATTACCATCCTTTTATTGATAGTGAACTGGCATTGTAGCTGTCTAAATACAGTATCTGACAATTTTTTGCTATTGTCTACATTTGGTCTTTTATTTATCATCCACTTTCTTTATAGATACTGTTTGATGAGTGTCAAGGGCTGCTACACAGATTTTCACATTGATTTCGGTGGGACTTCGGTTTGGTATCATGTCTTCAAGGGCAAAAAGGTGATTCATACAGTATGCAATTTGTGCATTACCATCTCTTCCTTTCATCAAAACATCAACTGCAAAATATATCATTTGCCAGGACTGTTTTTGTTGCCGTTTTGAGTATATGAGTTGGTAACTGTTGACAGGTGTTCTGGCTGGTCCCTCCAACCTCTTATAATCTTAGCCTTTATGAGGACTGGGTTCTGTCTGGGAAGCAGAGTGACATCTTTCTGGGAGACCGAGCTGATGGATGCCAGAGAGTAGAGCTTAAGCAAGGATACACTTTCTTTATCCCATCTGGTGAGTCTGCAGTGCCATCTCGGGTGTTTCAAAGCCCACAGAAACTCCACCCAGTGATGAGTACATGTCGATGACTGCATCCGAATAAATCGACCAAGCTGTAAGCATGTAAATCTTATGATCTCTAATCATCAATGTCATGCGATTTAGGCTGGATCCACGCCGTCTACACACCTGAGGACACACTGGTGTTTGGAGGAAACATTTTGCATAGCTTTAACATTCCTATGCAGATCACCATTCATGAGATAGAGAGCAGAACCAAGGTAGCTTTACGACTGCGGCTTCTTCATAAATGTATGCGACACTGTAAACTTTTGGCATTGTTTTTAATGTAGATACACCACATATGACCTGCTGTGATCTCACATTCCCAAACTTTTTATACTTTTAGTTAGCTACTTTTGGGTTGCTATGATTTTGTCTTGTCTTGTCTTGGCCTTTTATATTGTGTGTAATTTCTGATTTTTGAACTGTGTTATGAAGCACTTGTCTGTGAAAGGTGCTATATAAATAAAGGTTACTTACTTACTTACTTACTTACTTACTTTGATACTGGCCATATTTTAAAGCCGTTTGTTTTTCCATAAAAAGTGCCGGTCGATATTAACCGATATTTGCCTATTTTTAGGTCAATTCCAAGTTTCGCTTTCCTTTTTACTACGAGATGTGCTGGTATGTTCTGGAGAGATACATGTACTGCCTTACCAAACGATCCTACCTTATTCACGAGTCACAAAAAGCACCAGCACTATTGGGTTAGTAGAGAATTGTTTGTTTATGCTCACACAGTTACTGCAGTTCTACAAATTCTCAAATTAGAGTACATTGATCTATGTGCACATTTTTATATTTTTTAGATCCCGACTCCAGGGCAAATATAGACAGCCCCTGTCTGATTCGAGAAGCCAGGATATGATCGAGGACTCTTATGACAGAGTGAATGTGGATAGTTCACCTGGGAACATCAAGGCTCAACATATAAGATCAGCTCTTTATCTGGAATTTGAGGACAGTTGCAATCCTGGTTCTAACTCTGTTGATTTTCCCAAATCCCCATTGAACTCTTCACTCCCAAAGCTTAAATTGACTTATTTAACTGAGTTTGAACTAATTGGCCTCAAAACACTGGTAGAAAAACTTGAATCACTTCCTGAAAATAAGAAGTGTGTTCCAGAGGGAATTGTGGATCCACAAGGACTGCTTGAAACCATGAAGGTGTGAAACAGCAAGTCAACAAAATGTTAAGTGTTTTATATTTTTAATTTGTTGTATTTGATTGCTCAGGTCGTCTTAGAAGAACATGCTGACGATGACTCAGAGTTGGCCATAACTGGAGTTCCTGTTGTGTATTGGCCTAAAAACAATAACACGGTAGGCATAGCTCATATGTCGTAAAGAAACATGGGTCATCTTCATTTATCTTCTCTATAACCCTTGTTTCCTTCTTTTTTTCAACATTCACGTCATAACAACAACTATGTAATAGGGATGTGCAGTTTGTCAAATTTAATCTAAATCACAGTTTGGTGAATTTAAATAATCTTCATGAAGCTTTGTAATCGTTATGTCACAGCCTCCTGGTGCAGTGACAGCACGTGAGTTTGGACACAAACACATATTTTTTAATGTCTTGCCTTTTATATAAAAAAAAAATAAAAAAAAATAAATAAATATATATATATTTGTGTTCTATAAAAAAGCATTTAATTCAATCAAAAATCAATATAAAGAAACAAATTGTTGTTTTTTGTGCCACACTATAGCCCTGCCATATAGACTGGTACTTAATAATGACTTGTTCATAATAATTACTTTACTTTATTGAGATAAACATGTGACCCATTTTCTTCACAACATTTAATCTCACACGTCTCATCTTCTGTTTTTCTCCCACTCTGTTTTTCTCCCACTCTGTTTTTCTCCCACTCTTCAAAACCCATTCTATTCATTCCTCGGAGCATCTGATTTTCTTGCATAATTTGGATTTTGCAGCATCGCCAAACACATAATCATTGGTCATGATGCACTGCACTGTAACGACCAACCCGTAAGTGTTCAGTCAAACTGCCCGATTCTTATTTTCATGACAAAAATACACATGGAGACATGTCACCAAAATATCTATTTTTAGACTGTAGCCACATTTCATCTTGTTTTATGGTTAGAATGTGGTCTTGTCTCCTAAATAAATAGAGCTTTAAATAATAAAGCGTAACTAAACTTAAAAAGTGAATGAAGAAATGACATTTGAAGACTTATTTGATTTCTACTATGATGATATAAATAGCATCTAATAGAATCACAGCACTTATTTTTAGAGTCCCATTTGTGGCTCATAGTTACACTTTATTAAACACACATTCAGTTGATAGACTCAAAAAAAGGGTGAATCAAAACAACTGGACTGTCAGCTCTTTTTTTTTAAATAAGACCAGTTGCTTTTTTTGAGTCTAATTAACTACCTGGATGACTGAGAAACTACATTGTTTTATTCAATAAATAGCTTTCTTATCCTATTTATCTTTCATTATTTTTATTTTATTTGCTTTTTTTTATCTTTTAATTTCTTGTTGTAATTATTATTTATTTATTTATTTTACATAAAACCTTCCACTTTTAATGACATCTCCAGTGAAAGCAGCATTTAAAGGTGTCTGTCCGTCGGTGATTTCTCTGTATTTTAGGACGTCCTGCATCTTCCCCATTCATCCCTTGTGGCCAACTGCTGGTGCTGGGCCTCTTTTGTGTTTGCCTTTTGTAATGATATGCCATCTGGCTCTATTGGCTGAGCCCATCCGTGTATCCTCTCCCTGTGATACTCATGAATATGACCATGTTGCATTTTCTTTCTGCTCTCGGATTGGCTCCCACTCACAAATATTTAGACGCCCTGTGCTGCCCGATTGGCTGAGCTCTTCCCAGCAGCACTCCCTTTTTCCTGGGAGTCAGTCCATGTTAATGAGGCAGGCTTGTCTGTGTTTTGTACATCTGCTTGTGGTATTGTGGGGCTGTGGAGCGGGAGGGAGGGCGGTAGGGAGGCCAGACAGCAGGAGTAAAGGAGGAGGAGAGCGCAGCCATGTCAGTTTGCTGTGCGCTGGACGCTGTGTGAAAAACCAGCCATGGCTATGTCGCTGAGCGCTGATGATGAGGACTACGATTCAGACTCTGAGCAGGTTAGCACCAAAGCCCTTCAGGCAGAGGCCAGTAAAGGAATGCTCTGAAAGGATAGAGCTTCGTAATGCACTCCAGGGCTGAGAGGAATAGGTAAAGATAGTGGCACAGATTTAGAGCATCTCTGCTGCTGTTTGCTTTCATAATGCTCTGTGTGAATTAGGTATCAGGTATGTGTATGCTTGTTTTAACAGAATTCGTGAGTATGCTCATCTATTCAAAAATATATGACTAAATCTGAAGGGTTTACATTATACAAATTTAGAATTGATTAGTGACTGGAATTAAGGCTCTCGAGTGACGCATGTGGGACATTTTATTTTAAAATTTTTATTTGTTCTTTATTTTCCCAGATAATTCAAATGAGAACCACTTCTACAATCTACAATGACGACTTGGCCACATTAAAAATGTGCACTGTATGCCATTGCATGAGGTGCATGCATTACAAACCACATAATGTGTTGACAATGTGTGTATTCGCTTACACATTATAAACACAGTGGTTTGCTCATGTAAATAGCCACACCCCCTTACATCATTTCAGGATGCCAATATAGTTCTTTCAAGTTTACAACTACAAAAATGTCCTCATACAGATTACACTGAACATTTTTAAACATTTATAATCATTCATATTTTTTTATTTGTATGCATTACTGTTTTAATTGCAGTAGAGTTCAATAGGAGCTTGTTGTTTACCCAGTTTTTGTCCGGACTCTTCGCAACTACAGTGTTTTTGACAGGAAAATCAATTAAGTAACACGTGCTTCATTAATGATGACACCTGTGAGCTACAAACGTTACAGCAGCTACGCATTAAGTAATCACATCCTGTAACTCTTGATTTTCAACTCATTGTTTATGTGACTCCCCATTCACTCCCGCTCTGTATGATTACAGTCTAAATGTAAGTAATTACTCGCACCTTGACAACCTCTGCTGCTGTGTCATTCTGTGTCAGTGGGATAGTATTTGCTTCAGCGATCAGATCACTCACCGAGCAGTTGGTACAGTTGAATGAGAAGTAGGGCAACAATAAGAACCATTATATTTAGTTTTGCTCTTGATGTGTTTTTTGCTGTAGCCCAACAGATAGTTTTGATCAACACTTGTTTTTCTAATAACCTTATATTCAATCTTACATTAGATAGGTGCACCCGTGTGACCCTTTGGAAATCTGGCACACGTTCTTGCAGTAGTAAATAATACAAAAAAAGTATTGTGTTTCCTACATTGCTTTGTTTTCATCACAGCTGTTGATTATTATTGTAACTTTTTCCTCCCCCGGTTGTCTACTTGTGCCGGCATGGTTCCCATAATCTCCTGAATATCTGCAGAATAGTCCAGATTGCCTATTTATCCCCTCCACCCCAGTACCCCCTATAATCCTGTCTGGCGGCCGCTTATTTGGTTGCATGTGTCGGTCGACCTTTGGAATATTGTTGAAAAAATGTTTTAATGTGAGCCTTTCAGTGCGAGTCCCTCAATACAGATCTTATTGGTTACAAGTGTGCGTGTGTCATAGAGTGTTCTGTTAGGGAATGGGACGTAGCTGTTGCTATGCTGACGCTAGGAATATCTGCACTGCCGATGTAACTAAAGAAATCACATCTTCATTTCCGCTTGCTGCAGCCTTTTGCCGTGTCTGTCTTCCTCATTTAAGACCTATCTTTTTGAACAAGTATTGAGTATTTTGAGTATGAGTATATTTTGAGTATCGCATAATTGTGTAAATCAGATAAACCGTAGATTTGAGGGTAAAAATATATTGTAAACTGCAAAAAGGATCATCAATGAAGGAACTTTTTCATGGAGCTCTATTCAACATCAGCACGGGCCCCCTCCACGTTGGAGAGTGGCTCCTACAGATTTATGTGTGAAATGTTGCCATAAGTGCAGTTTCGCTTTGAAGTCAAAGCATGTGCTAAATTTGGATGGTGCCTTCAGGGACAGTCTTAATGTGTTTGTTTCCCCTGTATCCTGTGCCTCTGCAGCAGCCAGCATAATGTGTCTCCATATACACATTACTACTCTGTTATTCTGAAACTAAAATAACCAAATGAGCATTCACATTGTTTTCCGATGCCGTCTCATGAAGGCTCTGACAGTAGCTTTGCCCTAAGAGCAAAGGCGGTCACTCTTTAACCGCTCCCTTTAAATTAGTTCTAAAAATATGCTAGTGTTTTGATCTACCATCCTCTATTAACTACCAAATCTTATTCAAATCAAAACTATAGGACTAGTAATTTGCACAACATTACTCTACTGTATACAAACAATGCATGTCTTGTGCTTTGCAAAACCTTTATTACCTTGTAATTGATTTTTATTCCATCATAAAAAAGGTCCATACAGTAAACAAATATGTATTATTAATGCTATTCCTCCCTCATTAAACACTAATTTAACTAGCATTTATGTGCATATCGATGCATCCTGCACTAAAGCTCTGTAATCTTTCAGCCACGGCCTCCGAACCGGCCAAAACCTAAGATGGCAGCTTCTCCAGCATCAGCAGTCAAACTGTCTGCCAGTCGAGGAACCTCTGGAGCACGCAGAAGAAGAACAAGGTGTCGAAGGTGCGAGGCGTGTCTCCGCACTGAGTGTGGGGAATGCCACTTTTGCAAAGACATGAAGAAGTTTGGTGGACCCGGTCGGATGAAGCAGTCCTGCATCATGAGACAGTGCATTGCAGTAGGTTTCAAGAGTGTATGAAAATGTTATTGCCAAGAAAAAACTAATAGACCAACGGATTGACTTTCACTAAAGATTTCTACATTACAACCTCAGCGTCCATGTTAATGCTCATATTAACAAAACCTGTCTTTTCTCAGCCGGTCCTTCCTCACACTGCAGTGTGTGTGGTCTGTGGAGAAGCAGGAAAAGAGGACACAGTAGAAGATGAAGAGGAAAAGTTTAATCTGATGCTCATGGAGTGTTCTATATGTAATGAGATTGTGCATCCAAACTGTTTGAAGGTGGGGTTTTCCCATCACACATGTTTTAGTCAATTTTAGACCAATGCTTTATCAACAATTAGACCAATTCTTTTTCTGTCTTTGGTATTTAAGGTTAAGGACTCAAATGGAGTTGTTAATGATGAGCTACCAAATTGTTGGGAGTGCCCTAAGTGCAACCATGCCGGGAAAACAGGGAAAGTAAGCCTCTTTACTGATTTTGTTGTTGTGTTCAGTATAAATGTCAGATCTGCAAGTGTCTATTCTTCAAAATGTATCAAGTCTTTGCTAGGTGAATTATGTCTTGCTTCTTTTTCTATGTTTTTGGCTTCAAAGCAAAAACGTGGTCCGGGTTTTAAATATGCATCAAACCTCCCTGGGTCTTTACTGAAAGAGCCGCGACTAAACCGGGACCAAAAAGAAGAGTCTGACTCTCCAGTGATGGCGACTGCGACTGTTACCACTATGATCGCAGCACCTCTTTTGAAAAGGAAGGCAGAGCGGGACGACGTCCCAAAGAGAAGAGATGAGGAGCCTCCAAAGAAGAGGCCTCCTCTGCTCTCTTTGGATAGCACGACCCGACCAAGACTTGACGACAATCCTCTGAGGAAGAAGAGGAAGCTCTTTGACACCAATGATGAACCTGTCATTATGAAAAAAAAGGTATGAATGTGTAACAATATAACATTTATCATATATTTTATTCTATTTTCATTTGTTACTGGAAGTTATCTCATCAGCATTGTAAAATGTTTCCCCAAGTTTATTTTCTAACAAATATGTAATGATGTTTCCTGTTTCTTTGTCAGAAGAAGCCTTTGAAACATGATGGTTCAATGTCTCCAAAACTCCTTCGTCAAAGCAAGACTGAGAATGATCTGGAGGATGACCACGAAGATAATGAGGAAGATGATTTCTTTTCTAATAGGATTTATTTTAAAGACCGAAAGTACAAGAATGAAGAGGAGGACGAAGAGGAGGGAGAGGAGACAATAACACGACACAAAGATCAGGGTGCAGATGACAAATCAAAAGTATACCTAAATCCTCTGCTGAGAACGCCAGGAGGGCGGAACAGTGACCGCCTGGCTGTACACACCACCAGAGCTGGGCCCAGTGCTGACCAGGCAGACTTAAAAGACAAGAGCTCCACACAGCTGAAGGCTCGGCATCAACGCAAACGTCCTATGAAAGAAAAGGAGTTTAACCGGGACATTGCAAAGATTGAAGACAATTTGTTGAAGAGAGAAGACAGCCCAGCCAATCAGAACAAAACTAATAATAAATTTGAGGATTCTGTGACCAGTCAGAATCGAAAACCTCTAAAAACCGATGACTTGTCCACGAGTCAGAACCGAAAGAGCCTTAAGACTGAGGATGGTCAGCCCAATCAAAACAGGCGTCCACTGAAAACAGAAGACAGTTTGATCAATCAAAATCATCGACCAATCAAAACAGACCATGAAAATGAAGTGAATGACCAAAAGTCAAAATGGCCTCTAAACAATGGCAGTGGTGACCTTGGCGACTGGTTGCGCCATAGAGGACGGGACATCAATGGGAACCAAAAAGGTTACTCACCTTTAGGATGGAATAGGAACTCACCAATCTCACCCATCTGCCCCCGACCTCCACCCTCTTACTCTCCACCCAAATGTATCCAAATGGAGCGCCATGTGATACGTCCTCCTCCTATTAGCCCCCCGCCCGACAGACTGCCCCTGAATGATGGTGAGTCTCACGTTATGCGGCGTGAGGCGTGGATGTCTGTTTTCAGTCACCTGGCTCACAAAGACCTGTGCGTGTGCATGCGCGTGTGCCGTACCTGGAACAGATGGTTAGTACCAAACACAGAGCCTTGCCAATGTTAGACAACAGTGCACATTTTTAAACATGCCTGTCTATTTCTACATTTGAGCAGGTGTTGTGACAAGAGGCTGTGGAAGCACATCAATCTTAGTAGGTGCAAGTCCATCACTCCTCTTATGCTCAGTGGTATCATTCGCCGACAACCAGCTGCTCTGGACCTTAGCTGGACCAACATCTCCAAGAAACAGCTCAGCTGGCTCATCAACAGACTGCCAGGTAAATCTTATTACAAAATAAATTCACAAGAATTTTCTATTTCCTCAATGACTGCAAAAGAATCAATATATAATGAAAGCATAATGCACAGACAGCGTATTCCATGTTTATTTGTTTTGTGGTTTCCACTAGGTCTTCGTGTGCTGCTGCTGTCTGGATGTTCCTGGGTTGCTGTCTCTGCTCTTTGCACATCAAGCTGTCCATTGCTGTTGACTCTGGATGTTCAGTGGGTGGAGGGACTAAGGGACGCTCAGATGAAAGACTTGCTGTCGCCCCCGACTGACAACAGGCCAGGTACCTGTCCTCTAATCATTTAATGTTAAAACACTCTGTATTAAAGCCGGTTTCATTGGAAGGATTCATTTGTACAGTAGTTAATGTCCTTCATCTACAGTAAGACAGAGTCAGATTTTATTAGCTCCATCTCATCTTGTGGTTGTCACTTTGCTGTTGCACAGGTCAGCTGGACAATAGGAGTAAACTGCGTAATGTGGTGGACCTGCGTCTGGCAGGACTGGACATCACAGACACTTCACTGCGGCTCCTCATCCACTACCTGCCTCTCTTATCAAAACTGGACCTCAGCTACTGTAACCACGTGACCGACCAGTCTGTCAACATCCTGACGGCAGCCGGGACCACCACCCGGGACTCTCTCACAGACATTAAGCTGTCCGGTAAGGCTTTGGACGGACCCTACATGAAAATAAGTTTTTATTTTAATAAAACCTAACACTTCCTTTTCACAACCAATGAAAAGTGGTATATTATTGGATCAATGTAAAAACTTAAAAATGTTTTTTAATTTAATTTATCTCAAGCAGTCTTCCCGATATCTTTAAAAATAGTCACAATATCAATATCAAATAAATGTGTGTTTTCTATATTTTAAAATTTGTGTAAATTGAGAGAATGTTGGCATCATTTATCTTTCTAATCCAACCTATTTTTGATTGCAGTGTGCAACAGAGTGACAGACCAGTCGCTGACGTTTTTCAAACGCTGTGGAAGCATCTGCCACATAGACCTGCGCTACTGCAAACAGGTGACTAAGGAGGGCTGTGATCAGTTCATAGCAGAAATGTCCGTGAGTGTTCAATTTGAACTGATAGAGGAAAAACTACTGCGAAAGCTCAGCTAGACAATATCTTCCACAAGGGGGCAGCAGACTACTGCGTTTTAGAAGGACTGAACTGGAACATGACCAGTTCCTAACATGAATGTTTTTGTACAACCATGTTGTTATGTGAGCACAAGATGATTTAAAATTGTGTTATTGTGTACAATCTTTGCACCTTTACCTTAACTTATTTATTTGTAATGTAATGTACTGAATCATGGTTTTCCACTGGTGGTCATAGACTGTTATTTTGTTCTAATGCAGCGTAGACTGCGTCATAGAGTCATATTTTTATATCAGAAGGTGTTTTTACACCAGTGTATACTGTACAGTGAACTTTAAATAAAATTATAATCTACATAAATATTAAACTATTCTGGTGCAGCAGCAAAGGTTTTTGCCAAATAATCGGCCAGTAACTTGTGGTTTGGTATTTTTACTATATTGCATTTCTTCCAGTACCAGGCAAAGCGTGCATATTGTTCTCAATAGGCTACACTGAATGTTTTTCATGAGACTAAATATCTCTGAGAGGTATTCAAACATTTATTTGCACTGATACGACAGATGTGAATACTGTACATGAATGTATTCACATGTGCACTGTAATGTGTACATTGTACATAAATCATATTTTTGCAAAGCTAGCTCTTATAACAGTCAGTATTTACTGTAGTAAACAGAGTTGTTTATGCAGTCGGTCTGTCCTGATTACAGCTGCTTAGTAAAAGGAACAGTCACAGCTCTGCATGCAGCTATGAGATGTCTCCATACAGTCACTGTATACTTGTCTTTAGTGTTTACTTTCAACTTACTGTAACACTTTTAATGATCTTTACATTGGCACAAATCATTCAGAATGAAATTAAATGTCTTTTCCAAGGAGCTCAGGTGTTTCCATAATCAACTACAGAATATTAATCGTTTACATGCACTACAAAAAGGGCTGCTCTTGAATAAATGTCGTGGATAGCTGTAGGTTTAAGGTCAGGTTCAAACATCATAACAGTTGTGTGCTTCCAGAAAGGCGACACCTGAACGATTTGTGCAAATGTCATTGTGACAATAAAGGAATGTTTACTGTTAACATATTGGTTTATGTCAGCTTTAAATGAATTGATCAACACTGGTTGTGTATATTTTTATTTTATTTTTTCACTTTTGAGTTAGATACTACTTTGCTTCCTTTGGCCTTGTTTATTGTTTGTTGCTATTTAAACTGTGCAGAAATGCTGCTGATTTCTTTTATTGTTGTTTTTGCATTGTTCTGAATACTTGTACGTTTACATTTTGGTTACGGGATCATATTTTAATACACATGTTTTTGTACTTTTAAAGTCTATAGGGAAAAGATATGTCATACTTTGAAATATTAAATCTATTGAAATTAAAAGTTTTGAGTCCCTTTTAGTATTGCTTTGTGTCAGGCCGATTTTCTCCATCATACAAAAGTGGCCTGTCAATCGTGGCCAAACGTAACATAAAGCATTTGTTTTCCCACGCTCTATAGCTTTAAAGTGCATATGACACATTACGACACATTTTTTGCTCAGACATAGTTAATGTAATTATATGTCAGATTTTGCTAAAGATTGTATCCAGTTTTCTCTAGTTTGTTCATTTTTGTGACGTTTATAGTTTCACTTCCTTATTGGACACGGACTGGAAGTGACATAGATGAAGAAAAACAATTTTAAACAGTTGCCGTGCCAACCATGTTAAGTCAAGGGTAAATGAGTCAAACTGATATGGAACTTTATCTTTATGTCACTTCCTGTCAGCAGCTTAAAAATTTAAATTAAAATAACTTTTCCACCCAACATTTCTTCATTAAAATTGCTACTGAAATAACATGATAATTGACTCTGTGCATAACTTCAAATCATAACGCTGCCCAGGAAGTGACTTCCTGTTTCAATCCAGCACGCCAAACTAAAAGCACCATCTTATTCATTCGTTCATCTGTTCAACTTTCTTTCTGCCTAACTATTAACAGACAAAACATGTAAAATGTGTGTATTTAATCATACTCTTGTAATGTTGCAAGTGCCTATACTGAACTAATCAATTAAACGAGCTATGTGCTTTTATTTTGGCGTGCTGGATCAAAACAGGAAGTCACTTCTTGGGCGGTGTTGTTATGATTTGCACAATTATGCAACTGATGAACTTGCAACTGATGTAATCCTTCTAAAAAAGTCATATTTTCAAAAGCATTGCCTGATGCATTTTAAGAAGGCACAATGAAAGATCAGGACCATGTTGATTCTAGTACTGCATTTTATTGAGTAGAATAAATCAATCTTTAGATCAAAATAAAAAGGTATAACATTCTTGAAAATAAAGCTCTAAAGAAATGAGTGACCTTGATGATAATGCTGTAGCTGCCTTAAATGACATCTCGGAGAAACAGCAGCACAGATGGACCGGTTACAGTTCGTGGTGGGTTTGTAATGTGTGACACGACGGATAAAAAGACAAAGCAACAAAGGTCATCAAATACCGAGTGGCTTCGCTCACGCTACAATGAGATCTAATCAGAGGTGGGTAGCACATCCCAAATATTTACTCAAGTAAGAGTAACATAGCTTGAAAATATTATTGTTCAAGTAGGAGGAGTAAATTGTTCCCAAACAATTAGGCTATAGAGTTAGGCCAGAGTAGAAAATCATCTAAAAAGTCTCGAAAAAGTAGTAGTGTAATCTGACAGACACAACAAATATAGAATTATGAAGAATTTAACAATTTCTAACTAATACACTGCGAAATGTACATAAAAGTAAAGTACATGAATTGCAAACTTTATTTTTTATTATCACATCAACATGAAGCTTTTGTCACAGTGAAAGGACAAAACAAATAGTTCACACTGGTACAAAATAAAGGTGTTGCCTTAAAACTTGTCCAATTCCTCGGAAAAGTTACTGAAGTAAAATGACTTGAGTAAATGTAACTGATTCCTACCCACCTCTTTTTATCCATATTATTTTACCTCATAATCTAAAATTGCCAATAGATGCGTTGTTAAAATATCAATAAAAAAAGACGTACAAAATGTGTGAATGTGACCAAAGCGATGAGAGAGAAGCAGAACCAGTGGGAGTACATTCTGAAAAGATGCATTTTATTTCATAACCTCTAAGCTATTTCAAACTACCAACTTTCAAGTGTAAAAATAGACATTTAGTAACCATATATGCAGTTTACTTTAAACCTTTTTTTTAAAAACAGACCACAAGCAAAGTGTACACAGATCCTTGTTAGAAGATGACAACAAAACAATTTTTATTTGCATATGTTAAAATAAACCAGGCATTGTCAGTCTCTGTATCTTCTTCTTCGCTCGACACGACAGCAAAGTGATGTTAAAATAACACCTACAGTACTTTCGAGCTGGACACACAGTAGACAAACAAAATTCAAAAATCTCACAAATGTCTCGAGGTTAGACATTAAAAGCCACACTGCGTTCCACCCAATAAACAGAATAAAATACAAGCGTCAAGTGTCATCATGTGTGAAGGGATACTGGTGAAAAATATCTCCCAAAACACATTTATAAAGAGTGAGCCTGCCTCTCCTCAGACCTGACCCGACATTAGGCTTAAAGGGATATTTCAGGATTTTTGACATAGGGCCTCATTTCCTTGTTATCCAGAGTGTTGTAGATTTCTGGAGATTTTTTTTAATTTTTATTATTATTCATGCAGTCCTTATATTGGAAGTTTATAGTAACCAGTAGTACATTAAAAACAGTCTGACTCAAGTGCACCTGAGGCAAATCACGTAAAACACCAGACTACAGATATAAATGTCTGTGTTGACTGAATAATTAAAAATTAACAATTTTGCATTTATAATAACTTATATTTGAGCAGCTGGTTGTAAGCTACGCAGCGGCGGAGTGATCTGCTAGGTTACCGGATCTACAGTGGTTTGTTTACCTGCGGCCGGCATTACTACACGTGAAATTCACAAAGGAGCTTTCTACAAATCAGATATGGCAACTTTTGGAGGACTACCCTATGATTTTGAAAAGGTTTTTAATGCAGGATACTAGTTACTATAGACATGCGCTAGCGTAGCACTAGCCTAGCACCACTAAACTCTTCAAATATAAGGACTGCATGAATAAAAATAATCTCCAGAAATCACTCTGGGATAACTAGGAAATGAGGCCCTATGTCAAGAATCCTGAAATATCCCTTTAAAATATCTAAGGTCCTTCTCGAAATGCTTTTTTTTTGTTTTTTGTTTTTTTATGATAACCCACAGTTGGTGCCTGTACTGATCATTAGGAGCATGTTTGGTATAAAGGGAATGTCTGTGTAAGTTCTCACTCGTACAGTAGTTTTCTATTGTAGAGAAGTGTTGTTCAAGTCGTCATCTGTACTGGCTGTTTCACCACAAAGGCTTTTGTCAAACACTGAAATTACAAGTAGCAGGCACTCATTTATACAGCTTTGCAATCCTATTTCAATATTTACTCTGCAACTGCATGGAAACACTACCGGAGTCTGTTAAAATGAATGCCACTGGTTTGTTTTGATCATAACTTCACTTCAAGTGCATGTGACGTGCATGTGGTTTTAATGCTTTTGAAAATATGACTTATTTAGATGGATAACATCAGTTGCAAGTTCATGTTGGGCAGAAAGGTTATTTTTATTAGAATTTTTAAGCTGCTGACAGGAAGTGACCTAGATAAAGGTAAGTTCCAGAGCAGTTTGACTGGGGCTGATTCCGAAACCATTAAATTGTAGCCTCTAAGTACTAACACTAGCAACAAATCCTTAACCTTTCATGGGGTCAACTGTTAGATCTCTATGCAGTTAGTGAACTAGAGCTTCAGCAGCATTTGCCCAATTCGACCGTCCTTATCCAGGGGAAGGGGAAGTGACATCACCAACAGCTGTTTTTCTTCTTCTTTAAGGATATTGGCAAGCAAAGAAAAGCGCATGCCGCCACCTACTGTAGTGCATATGCAACAACATAGTGTCCAAATAAAGACATTTAAAGAGAAACAATTCCAAATGAGTCATCATATTTTCCTTTAGCCTTATTTTATCTCAACAGCTGTTTCATAAAGCTACAGTATGCAAATTAGCCATGTGGCTTAAGTTTCTACTAAATGAAAGCAAAAGCACAAACTGCTTCATTTAGGCCATTTACTGAGGAGGCTCTTTAAAACCATGTGACTGTGCTGTGGTGACTCTAACATGTATTTCGTCACTTTTATAAAGTTTGGCTTGTATCTCTTGTAATCTCTTATATATTTTTTTAATTAATTGTGCACCTGTCAATCAACAGTGGTTGCGCATGAAGAATCACTCGAGGGTGGGGGAGAGGGGGGCGGGCATGCGGCGCGGTGGCTTATTGGATGGCACATGGCTCCTAATCGTCAGTGAGGTATCATCAGAGATCCCTATGCTAAAGTGGCTATGATAGTTAGCATTGAGGCTCCTTTTCCTAACTCCTTCCTAACCGACAGCCCAATTCGGAGGCTTCTTGTCATGGCGGACTCTGACGCACATCCGGCTTGGTGTAAGACCTCTTACCAATTTACTGGTTTCGGAATCAGCCTAATTTCCCATTGACTTAAAATGGTTGCATGGCAACAGTTTAAAATGGTTTACCTTCTTTTATGTCACTTCCTGTTGGTGTCCAATAAGGAAGTGAAACTATAAACATCACAAAAATCAAACAATCTTTAGTAAAATCTTAGATATAATCGTGTTAACTATGTTTTAGCAAAAAATGGGCATATCTACTGCTTGTTCAAATATAACTTGTGTAGAAAATAAAATATTTAATACGATGTGACACATTTTTATTTGGGCCTCGGCTTGTCATTGTAGGATAATGATAAAGCCGCACCACTTGAGAACCACTGCTTCTAAACAACTAGTACAGATGACTACTTGAACAACTCCTCTAGAATATAACCTGAAATGTTTCGCAGTGCAGCTTTAAGTTGGTCGGACCTTTTAGTTAAAACCCATCCTTTGCTATTTTCAGACGCCATCATTCAAGCTGTATATCAAGTATATCTACATTTGTATTGAAGTTAGGGTTAGCTTTTATTGGCCTTGTTCTTTGGAGTGGAGGGTCTGTTGCATTTACTGTGCACTTTGCTCTGTGAATCTCAGTGTCTGAACAGTACATATGACTATACCACTATGTGAAGCAGTAACGAGATAATTGATCCAAATGTTCATGTTTCCATTCTTTTTTGTTTTTGTTGTTTACCGCCAATCCGGAGTCGGTGGTTAATGTATTCACGTACTGTAATTGTGAAATAAAACAGTACATCCGAGTAAATTACATCAAATAACTATATAAACAACATACATGAAAATCATTAAGTCAGATTTGTAAAGCTTTCACCCTTGAATTAAGTACAAGCACTGAATTACATTTTACTGTGGGGGTCACCAGCTGTTCGCATTGATATTTTGGGTGTCGCGACCTGAAAAGTTTCTGAACTGGGCCTTGTCATAGGGAGAGGAAACAGAGGGGGAAATAATATCATAAAACTTGCTGGTTATGATGCATATACCGTGAACCAAATATATATTTAAAGGCATGACATTTGGCACCCTTAATTAGTGTGTCCTGCAACAATTAGGTGCATACATTAGATTTGTAATATACTAAAAACACATATAAGTCTTTGTTTTCTCATATTGCACATCCTAGAGAACACCGAGGGAGAAACAGCATGGTTTCACCTTGCCGTGTAAACAGTAATCTCTGCAACATTACTTTAAGTACTTCAAGCCTCTGCCCAGGGTGCTGTCGGTCTGATCATTTGAGTCCGCAGTGTTTGTAACAGACTAAAGTGTCCCAGTGTGGCGACCCGGTAAATAAAAGGAAAAAAAAAGAAAGACAAAATAAATTAAAAGGCCAGTCTGCTTTGGGACAGTGAGCAAGTCTCTTCTCACACTCATGCATCGCAGGTTCAGCCTCAGAGACTGTCCAGATGCTGCTGTCCTAAGACTTGAAGACATGCACGGCCCTCACGACGTACTGCCGGCAGATGGGGCACTCGCTCATCCTCTTGCCACACTTGGTGCAGGTGACCATGTGCCCACACTCCAGCAGCACGCAGTCGATGATGGCGTCCATGCAGATGCGGCAGAGGTTCTCATCCAGGGACAGCTGCGACTTCACGCCATCTGCTCAAAACAAATGACAGACCATTTTGACCAGAGGTTCAGACAAAGGTTTCACAGTTTTACTTTACAGCACGGTAGCGCCATGGTAATAAAATGGCAATGGCATGACAGCAGCCGTCTTTCTTTGATGTTATACCCACAAAATACTAGCCATATTTCACTGTAATTCATCATCTTCATGTAAGGTTTACAATACCATGAAATAAATTAGGTCTGTGTAATATTTTTCCCATCCTATACCGTGCTGTAAAGTATGCTAGTGCTATCTCAGAAATACACGTCTCACTGGGATTTAACTGTACTCTGTTGGCACAACATATCTTTTCAAGAGTGATGTATGATTTTTACAAACATGCATTTTTTTGCTACTGGAAAAAGCCCATGCATGAGGTGAAGAACATGAGATAAAGAACATCAAATCAGAGCACTCCCCCCTCCCCCGCCTGAAACGAGCGCATTTTGTCCAGTTCGGCTTTACCCAAATCTAAAAGCTTCTTGACTGGAGAGCAACAGTGTAATGCCTCATTTGAAAGCTAAGACCTACAAAAATGATCGGAACTTAATTGCTGCGTTTTTGTCGCTTTTGTGTCGCTTTTTCATTGCTTTTTTGGTCACTTTTTGTTGCTTTGCCGGCAAGTTATTAGTTGCGTTTCATCCTCGTTTGTGTCTTTATTTTGACACTTTTTTCCAAGAAGCTCCAATGTGCTCGGTTCAGATGGGGGTTAAGAGGTTAAGTCATCAGAAAGGAGCCGTAGGTCTTAGGAAATGAGCTCTGGAACCGACTAGTAATGAGTAAACAAACCATGCTGTCATGAACTGCATAGTTGAATGGTTGGACCAATTTTGTTTAGTTTTCTCTCTGGCCATTCCTGTCAAAGTCTGATTGAAAAGTCTTCAAAATGGCATCAATGATAATAATATTAATGCCTTACACTTGAATTGCGCTTTACAAGCCTGTATTACCAAGTTTCTCAAAGTGCTACACTGTTGTCATTATGCATTTACTCCATACTCGGTGGTGGTAAGCTATTGTTGTAGCCACAGCTGCCCTGGGGTAGACTGACGGTGCCATCGGCCCCTCTGACCTCAACCAATCACTCACTCACACACTTCCAGGCTTCCTGGTGTTCCTACACAGTCTCCCATCCAAGTACCGACCAGGCCCTTCCCTGCTTAGCTTCTGAGGTCTGACGGGATTGGGCATAGCAAAGGCGATACGGCCATCAATAACAGTAAAGTAAAGTGACTAAAAGTGTGTCACAACCTTTGGGCCAAACTCCAACTATGCCCAGCTGGAATTAATTTTTCAACAGTAAGCAACAATAAACCACTTTAAATTGGAGACACCGACGTAAAAGTCACACACATTACAAGTTTTTTTTTAAATGTGTCAAATACTCAAAAGTACATCTGAGAATGTGTACGCTTATACTGTTAATTAAGTAGAAATTCATCCGATACTTTTAATTTCATTTGTAATTTTTAAAGGCACACTGTGTAACATTATGGACTATTATAGCCACCAGTACAAGACATGATCCTAATGACACAGAAAATGATATTACTGCAGTGGGTAATCAAAGAATGGATTCGGATGAGAACCTAACCTAAATCTCCAATTCTACTGACTTTAGTCAACATCTCCATGGAAACGAGCTGGAGACGTACCCACTCCCGGTAAAGTTACAGTCATGTCTTAGGAGAGGTGAGCCGCTCACAGCAAAGGCTCATGTTTGTTTGTACATTTATGAGGTATTCTTCAATGAAGAAAATATCTGTCATAAAATTAATGCTTGTATTTGAATTTTATTTATTTGGTAAAATTCTACGCAGTGTGACTTTAAGTACTTCGTCCTGCACTCTGAAAATTATTTCATTTAATCTTTTTTTTGTAAAATCTAAGTGCCCCCAGTGACATGCTTGAATGTGTGCCACATATCACCGATAAACACCACTGTAAATGTAACCAGACCAGAGACACAGTAAATATATGATGACATAGACAGGATTAGGGCTGCACAATATAGAGATGATTGATATCACTATATACGTATGACAAGAACTCCGAAAAATATCACTGAGGTTTTTCATCTGACCAATATTTACACTTTTTTTTCTTGACTTTTTTAACCTGGAAGAAAACTTAGTTCTGATTTTCCAAATGTGTTAGTGCTCATCTTTGTTCCGGATTTGGTCTTTGTGTTTGATTTTGGCACAGTTTGATGAGGAAGAAAAATGATCTAATAGAACGTACCGAGCCAAAAATGTTCAAGAAAAAACATTGCGATGATGTCATTATCGCAATAGTCAAGACAGTTATTGCCGTATGTATTTCTCGTATTGTGCAGCCCTGGAAAGGATGAAGCATGCCTTTAGTGTTGATAGTCACGTGCTAAAACTGATGATGTGGCTTTGTATGAAAACACCTTACCTCTAACCTCTCTGTTGCACTCAGGCGGAGGAAATGCAACCACTTGATATTTTTGAGGCAGATCAGTAATAATAATAAAAAATAATGTATTAGTTTTTTGATACGCAATATTGCACCCCGAGATGTGATCGCCAAACTGAGATGGATAAAAGGAAATGAACAGAAATAATTTGCATCAAAATTGAATCCAGGACAATGTTAATCTGGGTAACTTGCCCCGACACACCTGATACCACAGCATAGGCAACGGATACTGACGGGCTTTTCTCGCAGTCTACAGTCCATTTTTCATTTGTTAGTGAACATTTTACAGTCTAAACCTGGTCATGGAACTATTCATATTTATTTAATTCATTCATGTTGTCAACCAAACCCCTGTGACGACATTGCGACCGCTCATATGGACAGACCTGGCCCAAAAAGGAAAAAAGAGCTGCAACCTAGACTTATCCAAGCAAATAAGTCTTTGGGCCCGAGAATTAAGTACAAGTGATCGTTGGTGCGGCTCAATCAGGTGAGTCAGGTAAAAATAATTGTCCACTCCTGTAATGTGTCTGAGTGCAACCTAGCTCCTAACATGATAAACACACGTGTGTCTCACATCTATGAACACTGAGGAAATACTACAGTAACAGCTCAGCTCTGACCTCTGTCACATGTTGTAGCCAAGGCTAGATGTTTGGAGTTGGTTCAGGGCTTTCTCTTGGAGAGGTCAGAGCTGAGCTGTTGAAGCTAAATGCTAACCGGTAACATGCTAACGTCTTGAGTAGCTTAAACACTGACTCACTGGTTTGTTCTTCTTGAGCAATGATTACAATTACATAAAAATGCCACTGTCAGTCAGTTGTCTTTCATTTTCATCCTGAGTAGAGATATTGTTACATGTTGTAGTACTGCATAATTCTACTTCGATATTCAAAATTATTATCATATCAGGTAGCAACAATTTTATTTAACCCCAAACAATGCAAAAAGTAGTTTCCCATTTCCTAAACATAAGAAAAGACACATCCCGTGGTTGTGGAAAAGGTGTTAGTCGTTTGAGAAGAATCATACAGAGAAAACATCTAAAGAGATTATAGAAGCGACTAATAGTGGTTTAAGAACTATCCAACGCATGATTGAAAACTTGTTAAACATGTCATCGCGTCATCTCTTATTGGTGGCGACTATTCAGTTCGACTTGCTTTCTATATGAGTAATCCTAGTACAAACAGGGAAACAACACACAGTCAGTAGAATAGGGATGAGGTCTTACCTGCTGTGATGCTCACGTTCTCCACTAAAAAGAAAGAAAGATTGCATTAGAAAAAAAAAGACGAGAATGACGACATGTGGTTGGTCCATAAAGAGGAAGCACTCACTGGACCTCCTGTTCTGCTCGTTTTCTCTGTACAGCCGGTGCACTCTCTCCAGCAGCTCCCACTTCTCACAGCAGCCCGAGTAATTGACAAAGTTCCTGGCCAAAATCTCCTTAAGCTGCCGCACGGACAGGTTCTCTATGGCCGCCTCAGTGTCCAGATCAGAGAGAGAGGCTCTGATCCTCCTCTGAGTGGCTGGACTGACCTGCAGCCCACACAAAGCGCAGTAGGTCAGTGTCGAGAGTAGCTCAGCCATAGATTTACCTTAGGTCTGTACCAGCACTACATTAAGGCAAGACTGTAAGCTGCTACATCCTAATCTTGGTATCATGAATTTTCTATTAGTGACATTTTATTAAGTCTTTAAATATTACTGGATCTGCCAAGTGATGAATTACATTTCTGTGAAGCAACTCAATGGCTAAAACTACGGTGCTGTGTCACACTTGGAGAAATCAGGTAAATTCGCAGAAAGGTTGAAAAGCACAGTCACTAGTGTCTCACCTCCATGAGATTTTCAGTGGGTTCCAAATTTAAAAGTGACGTTGTTGACGTGTCCTCCTGCTCCTGCAAAAACAACACAAATATGGATCAATATATAACATGTATAAACCGTATAAGCCCTGCAAATGAGATGTCTGAGTTTACCGACAGTTCTTCATTTGAACTGTAGATTCCCCTTGTTCTTTTCTAGGCTTTTGGCCAAAAATAGAATCGTCCTAGTCAAAGAAAATAAATATATTCTTGCTTGTGTCTCTGCTCGAGCGAACAGTACAGAGCTGTCAGTCACTGGCGCCTCCTCCAGAGCAGACATGTTAATAATATAAAGCTCTTGTGGTCTCTCTGGCCCCGACCTTTACCGCAGCCGCCTCAGAGACCAGCAGCCCATGCTCACGAAACGGGACTTTTATAACAGGGTATATGTTTACGATCTCATTCACTGGGAGAGATGAAGTGCAAACAATCTCCAGTCCTCTCAGAGTTCAAGCATCCTCTATATAATATACAGACAGACAGATGTACTTAATTTACAAATGACATTACAATACTTCTCAAACATTTTAAATAAGTAGATCCATAGATCCTTAGTTAGATTGGTCCATGTTTTTGGGTTGAGCCATAAATCCTATTCTGGATTCTTTGCAGTAATAATGTGTCCACCCACAACTATGAAGATGACACTCAGATCTATGTGTCAATCACAGCAGGTGAACATGGACCTGTAGAAACGCACTGTCACTGCATCCAACAGATCAGTTTGTGGATGCAAAACAACTTTCTCCAACTAAACTTAGACAAAACTGAGATCATTGTTTTTGGCCCACAGACACAAAGACAAAGTCACCTTGAGTCTCTCTCTCTAAAACCAAAAAATCAGGTTCGAAATCTAGGAGTAATCATGGACTCAGACCTGAACTTAAACAGCCACATCAAAGCAATAACATCATCAGCTTTTTACCATCTGAAGAACATTGCTAAGATCAGAGGAATAGTGTCAAAACCAGACTTAGAGAGACTTGTTTCCAGCACTGTGACGGCCTGCTCCCTGTTAGAGCTGCAGTACATCCAGAACGCTGCTGCTCGAGTCCTGACAAGAACCAGGAAATACGACCACATTAGTCCAGTGCTCCGGTCTCTGCACTGGCTTCCTGTCACTCAGAGAATAGAATTTAAAACAGCTCTGCTTGTGTACAAGTCTTTTCATGGTTTAGCACCAAAGTACATCTCTGACATGTTAGAGCCGTATGAACCATCTCGGGCCCTGAGAACTCTCCTGGTGGTTCCCAGAGTCAATAATAAACACGGTGAGGCTGCGTTTCAGTTTCATGCAGCTAAAATCTGGAACAGTCTTCATGAGGATGTGAGACAGGCCTCAACTCTGACAATGTTCAAACCCAGGCTGAAAACAGTTCTTTTTATTCGTGAATATGAAAACTAATTGGTTTATTTGGTCAGGACAGTGCAAGTTAATGAACAAGCCACACTGGATTGTAGCCTTGGGCTAATTTCCATCCGTCATCCCCCATGCGCACTCTCAAACACACTCTCATTCATCCTGGGCTATTGTACATGTTTTTAGTGGTAGGGGAAACCGGAGTGCCCGGAGGAAACCTACGCAAACACAAGGAGAACATGCAAACTCCACACAGAAAGGCCCCGTCCATGTGGGAAACGAACCCGGGACCTTCTAGCTGTACAACTCCGCTGTAACAACAACTTTAGTATTTTATCTGCACTCTTGCCTTTTACTGTAATTAACACATTTTTATGTTGATGTTTTATGGATTGATTTTATCTCCTTTCTTGTAATTTTATGCTACTGTGTGAAGCACTCCGTTCTGCCTTGTGTATGAATTGTGCTCTACAAATAAACTTGCCTTGCCGTAGCTAAAGTAACAATGTGCTAAGTAACCGACTGTACTTGTTATATAAGTATATATTATTTGACCTCTATTGTCATTTCTACTCTGTTTGATTTAATCTCCCTCCAATGTCTGTAATCCTCCGAGATCACACATAACTCCAACGTAATGTAATGAAACGCCTGCATACACTTATTCCTGAACATACGTTTTTACTAGTTCTTTGTTTTCAAGGCTTTAGGGACGACATTAGCGGTAACATGACCCACTTACAGCATGCAGAACATTAACAAAATAAATGGAATCATCTGTCTCTGTGTTTTAACCAATCTCAGTTTCCTTCACTTTTACGGTTCTTCAGTCATCTTTTCTTTACATTATATACTGAGCATGTCCAGATGACAATGGAGCAATATGATATATTAATTATAATCTCTTAAATGTATGTAAACTCATCAAATACCAAAACACTAAAAATCTGCACAAATGCAATGAGCAGTGACGCGGTGGAGCTGGAAGCAGCTTTCCTGACGTGGCCCTGTGATGCTGTGGGCAGACCCTAACCTGCGAGGACATTGCATAACACTCTGCCTATGTAACCGGCCTAAAAAAGCCAAAGGGCTTAAGCTGTGTTGGCTCATCTAAAGACTAAGCACAGAGCAGTCATGTTGTAGATGTCACACAAACACCACAAGAATACGTCTGTGAACAAAACTGAAGCTGTTGTGGCTGCGTGATTGGTGGCGGTCAGAGGCGGTAGATCCAGACACGGTCCTCAGAGTATTAAAACTGAATGTAAGTAACATCACTAGAGCGAAACAAAATTATGAACTCGGGAAAATAAAAACCACATGTAACACACAAATGACTAAATTCTAAAACGTGTGTTATCTTTTGATTAAAACCAACACAGGCCCAAGTGAATATGTTGACTTATTTATTTTTCTCTATTACAGCAATCATCACTGAAAGAATGAGGACGGATGCTAAACAAGCTGCACTTTACTGTCGTCTGTTTGTGTTTGTGTGAGGAATAAGCAGTCGGCCCATGAGGATTGTTTTTGAGGTATGCAGCTTTAGTCACGTGGAAGCTTATTCATTCATTCATTCAAGCTTTATCTATAGTAATTTTACTAATAGAACAATAAGTTGCACATGAATGTGGGTCAAATGGTGCTCACAAATCATGATACAGTGCTTAGTTGGTCTACACAGTGTCAGTGCCCTTTGCTTTTTTTTTTTTTAACCATGCTGCTGCCACTACTAAACATTGCAGCCCCACATCACAGTACAGACCTGGCTGGTGCCGGAGCTGTCGCTGGGGCTGAGAGCGTCTCCCTGAGAGGCAGACAGGATGGACAGTTGTGAGGCGGAGCGTGTGGCAGAGGCAGGGGAGGCCTGGAGGGGTGAGTGCAGACTGTCCGTATCGTCCTCATCCTCTGCGTTTTCCTCTTCATCAGGCCCCTCCTCCTCCTCTTCCTCCTCCTCGTCCTCCTCTTCCTCCTGCTCCAGTACTGCACTGGAGCTTTCACTGGGGCCTTGATGACACAGCACCAGCTCCACAAGGTCCTCCTTCTCGCGGCAGGTGTCTGTGGGAATGTTGCGCAGCAGCAGGTACTGGCGCAAGTCCTTGACACGCAGCTGCATGAGGCGCGCTCTCTGGAAGGCGGTGCCGCGCAGCAGGTGGCAGGTGGTGCAACAGCGCAGGTTCTCCATCAGCACTGAGCACAGCGCACAGAAACTCTTCTTGCAGTCGCAGCAGATGTGCTGTGGAACAGGAAGTAAACAGGTTCGGTATTGCTTCACAAACACTGGCACATTCAATCTCATTACTAACCATCTGCTAAAAGAAAATTACTTGTGAGGGCAAGTTATGACATTTAGGCGCATGTTTAATGATCTTGACAGACAAAAGTATAAACGCATGATGAATATGGCAAAGTTAGACATAATAAAAGGGGTGATTCTTGTTGTGTTCTCCGAGAAGCAACACTAATGACTTATTCATTCACTGCGTATAGGCCATTATTCAAATGACTGTTTACTCCAAGTAGACTAAACACTCAAGAATAAATCACACATCATAATGGATGAAAAGAAATGTCTAGAGAAATTATGTGCTGTCCCAGGCTTGGGTCGACACTTGATGGAAAGCTCTATATAACAAACAAAAATCTAGTGTATCAGAACTTTAAAAGGGAATCCCTAAAAGATGCCAATAAAGTTAATTTAATATACTCAAATACATGTAACACAATGTTTAGTATTTTATGTTTTACATTACATTGTTGGTTTATTTATAAAGGTCAGGGGCATAAGCTACAACACAGAGTACAGATGACAGCTTAAGAACCTTGTGCCAAACATCCAACATTTAATATCTAGAATTAATAATATGTGACACAATATACTCATTTTCTCACTTATAGTATAACGGCATTAGTAAACTAGCCTTTGAATTAAATATATTATATATACTTTGAATGACACATAGTGGCCCTGATCTCTGAATGTGGACATTGAAATGTAGAGCAGAACTTCATATCTGTGCCTCTGGTGATGCTTGACATTTTCTTAAGTCGGGCTCCTCATCGCAGACTGGCACTTCAAACGTGCTCGCGTTACTCGCATTTTCTTATCATGCGTTCACACAATGAGGACACTTTGACCAAAAACACTTTTCCTCAATAATTAGTTGTTAATCCCATGGCACACAGTTCTCCGATCTCAACAGGGAGTGTGTGGGGAGCGGCTCTGTGGATGAAGACGATAGAGTCATCTGCAGCAGGTCTAGTGTCTGAGTTTCTCTAAATGTCACAATGCCATTAAACTGTGGCACTGAACTATAGTGACAAAATGCCACAGGGAGGCTTTGAATCATAATATAGACACTCGACTTCAATGCTGCTGATGTTCTTTCAAAAGTCAAGGGTTGAGTGAGGGAAACGAGAGCGAAAGATAGAGACAGAGGTATTCCAAAATGATATACAGTATGTCTAAATGACACACTTGAAAGTAAAAAGTATTTGTAGATTACTGAAAAACAACAGTCCCTCCTTTTGAATGTTGTGGGTATTTCTTTTCGTCCATGGAGGAAGTTTATGAATTGGTTATTTTTACTTAAAATATAGATGTGATCTTTCCTGAGAGTCGCTGCTCACAGTGACACACCACTGTTACATAAGCAACAAAATGCAGTCTCAGTGTTGGATTATCCTGCCAGTTGTTGGTCTGGACAGCCATGTTCACATCCACTGAAACTGTATTCCTGTGTACAAAAGCCCTGTTGTGTCTGTAATAATACTGTACCTTGCGTCTGAAAACAGAGAAAGCCAGCCCGCAGGCCTTGCACAGCTGCCCGGCACTCCCTGAGCTGGTGGGGGGGTATGTGGAGTATCCTGCACTGGGGGCGAAGCGGAAGGGCCCAGCTCCCGCCCCGAATGCTGGCTGAGGGGTCCGCACTGCGCCTGTGCCCATCACCTCATTCAGCAGCCCGCAGCAAGACGCCCACATGGACGACGCCCCCGCCTGCAACACAGGCCAAAAAGAGGCAGCGGAAGACAAAGATGTAATGAAAAACAAATCCACCAAAGTCTTTCTGGACTGAAAGTAACTAATGAATGCACTTGTTGTTAACAATATGCAGAGTACAGTTCACTAATAAAGTACATCAATCTTCATACCCTTAGTTGCATTGACTCTTTAGTAACACCACCTTCTGGTTGATACTTGGCATCTGCACCTTCTCCAATTTTTTATTGAGACAAGATCACAACAATAAGTTACATTTGAGCCCTTGTAGAGACACCTTAACGATAGCGAACAGCTGATAGGATTTCTTAGCCCATTAAAAAGATGTCTTAGTTAATCACAAGGCACTGATAAAATGCAAACACAATTGCAACTTTAACAGATCAGTTAGGATAGGTTCATATAGTCATATCAAACCCACCTTTTACTTTGTTTACGTTTTGATAAAGATTTTTCTTGATCCCCAAGCCAAGTACTAGAAATTATGAACCGATCAAATAAAGAGCTGAGAAGAAAATGAAGTTGTGCAGCTCTTCAGCCTGTTGTTTACAAAAGCTGCAGTCACATTCTGGAAATGTTTATACACTCAATTTCAAATGTGTGTAGTGGGAGCAACAGCACAGCTACTTATCACAGATGAAAAAAATGCTTTAAAAAACTACACTCAGATACACATCATGCAGTTTGCTTTGTTAACACTGCGCTGTAAACCTACATGAATTTACAAGTAATATTATGTTTTTCAAGCCATCTGTAAAACAGGGCTCTCCAACCTTTATCCCTCCGAGCTACTTCTACATAAGAAAACAGAAAGCCATCACACTTTGAGAACACATCAATTACTACGGGACTGGGGCAGAGTACATCCTGGACACGTTACCAATATTTCAACACAAAGTAAGAAAATGAATTTAGTTTCCTATTCTACCTTCCTAAATTGACCTAGACGTGTATGCAGATTGTATCCAATATGTCAAAGAGAACATTTGCCTCATCAAGTTTACAGTGGGAGAAAGAAGTATGTGAACCCTTTGGAATTTCTTACATTTCTGCCTCAATTGGTCATAAAATGTGGTCTGATCTTTATTACTGTAAAATCACAAGAATGTAAACAGTGTCTGCTTAAACTAATACTGCCCAAACGATTATATGTTGTTATATTTTTATTGGCAATAACATTCACAGGGCAGCGAGGAATAAGTAAGAGAACCCTTGGACTTAATAACTGGTTGACCCTCCTTTGGCAGCAAAAACTTCAGGCGTTTCCTGTAAGTGCAGATTGGACTTGCACAACGATCAGGATGAATCTTGGACTGTTTCTCTTTTGAAAACTGTTAAGAGTTCAGTAAGATTCCTGGGATGTCTGGTGTGAATGGCTTTCTCGAAGTCATGTCACCGCATCTCAATGGGGTTTAGGTAAGGACTTTGACTGGACCATTCTAGTACATGTATTTTATTCTTCTGAAACCATTCTGATGTTGATTGGCTTTAGTGCTTTGTGTCATTGTCTCGATGCAGCGCCCATCCTCTTTTGAGCTTCAGCTGTTGGACAGATGGCCTCAAGCTTTTCTGCAAATATCTTGACAAACTTGTGAATTCATTTTTGATGATAGTACATTGTCCAGGCTCTGCACGTTGTCCAAGTGACTTGGACACATTAGCACGTTACAGTAAAACAACTGAAACTGGTGTAAAATTAAAATGGGCCTGTTTAAAAAAAATAATAAAAATAAACTGGGTGGTGCACGATGTTGGCCGCCCCACACAACGCTGGGGGCATTAGTGCACCAGTCCTTTTACGCACCAAGCTCAGCAAGACCCTGAGCTCAGGCCCTGCTCCGGGGAAGTGACCAGCCTCTGTCTGACTTAAGGGAGGGAGCTGTGGAGCTCGCTGAACTCTCAGACACGAAGTGAACGTGACAGTCCGGTACTGTCTGAAATGGTTAACTCTGTGGCGGTGCAGAACGCAGCGCGCCATGTGCCATGGCAACATTACGCGCTGCGTAACCTCACTTCAGAGGCTTTTCTCAAACCGCACAGCACTTTAAACACATGATTTATCCATTGATCAAAAATAAAATAAAACACGTAAGTCTGTGTTGTGGGAAAGAGGGCAAACGTGGCTCTTTTTAGCAGGTTAATGGGTTCTGTGAATCGCGCGCATCACAGCAATGTGGTGAAACTGTGTTTCAAAGCGTCTCGGTGTGCGTTCACTTTAACGGCTTATCCAAAGCGCACGGACTGAGTGAAGTTTAGACAAGCATTGAATACACCTGTGTGTAGTTTTGGCAAAATGTGCTCAAGCAACGGGCAAAAACTGTATGTTTTCATGGTCCACCAAAGTTGCTCTGATAACAGAAATAGAAACAGAAATAGAAACAGAAATAATACCATGACCACCACCTCTCGCAAAGTTCTTGAAATAGCTAAACTAAGGGCTTTTTGGAGCTGGCTGTTTGGTGTTCAATTTCGCAAGTCAGTGCCTTCAGGTGTGTATTTGAGTGGTTGCAATTACCCGATGTGTTTTGTATTTTGGATACATGTGTTTTCCAAATGGCACCCTGAGATTTAATTTTTGAACAAAGTGTCTTATGTATGAAATAGAGTGCAGTGCAGGACCAAGTGTACAAGGAGTAAGTGTGTTGCAGAATTGCAACTAGAGTGCAAAGCAGCACTTTTGTTTAAGGCAGGGGTTCCCAATCTTTTTTGGCTGGAACCCCAAAAATTGACACATATACATCTCGGGACCACCATTGCATAAAGTTATTGCCTCTTATGCTACTTTAGGCCAGAAAAACATCAAGTTAATATGTATTTAAACTGTTTATTTTGAATAATAATGGATTTCACTAATTATAGGCTGTTTTACACTCAAAAATATGCTAAAAACAGTAGCATTTTTCTTTTTGTTTCATCTTGAAATCATCTGGGGACCCCCACCCTAGGCCTCGCGACCCCCTGAGGGGTCCCGACCCCCACTTTGGGAACCACTGGTTTAAGGAATGGGTACATGTGTTTGAGGTATACTGTAGTAACAAAAGCTTCAAGTTGTGTTACTTTAGTCTAAGCATCGATCTATAATGTTCAAGCAACGGGCAAAAACTGTAAGTAGTTCCTCCTATGGGGCTTGAGGGCGAGACGGAGGGACGGGTGAGGTGCAGCCTGAGAGTCTCTGAGGTTGGACATAATTGGACAGAAGTGGCTTCTAAGAGCTCTATTAATGTAAGCCTCACGGTCAGCCCTGCTCCAATACCCCGTTTAAACAAGTGCCAAGCAAGCATGGCAGTAGATCTGCAATGAAGTCCTGAAAATGTGCCTTTGTTGATTTGCAAACATTTAAATTACATCTTAGAAACACCATTTGAATTTAGGACAGGGGGGGCTGTGGATATAAGTTACAATAAATCATTTTAGAAAAATTCAGCTCATTTCATAATTTAGTTGGCGACTCCACTGAATGATGCAGAGCAAGTGCAAAGCTTTTGTGTGAAGGGAATCTGAAATTATCCAGATTATCACTAATCTGATATCAGGGTCCGGGACAAACAGTGCTGCAGTTCTTTCTGGAACACTGAGTATTGCATTTTTTTACAGAGATTCTCAGTTCTTTGCTGCATTGAGGTGTGCTGATCTATCAGACATCACGTAGAGCAGTGAAGCTTCGGGACCAACCGTCTACATGTTGTGGCGCCGTGACCCAAATACAATATATTAATTCCATCTTATAACGTTGGCACAATAATATTTGTATAGCGCTTTTTTTGACACTCAAAGACGCTTTACATGGGGAATAAAATGTTAATATTGTAATATCAATAACTCTGTAACTATAATATAAAAATATTAGAAATACTAGTCCTGCCTCAAAGATTTATATTGTTTCAATCACTGATCTGACTAAAACAACATCAAAGCATCTGTGGGGAAGCTGGCCACGAGTGATCAAAATGAGCAGCCGTATAACATATAACTCTTACCAGGCAATATTTATTCTTCACACAAAAGAAACTTCTCCATGACCCATGTCACTTGCATGAACAAAAATGGCTTCTCCCGTGACTACAAACAGTCAGCTTTTATACCTCTCCTAATGGGAAAGACCTCCCACTGGTACTGTAAGTACCATTAGCTTTATGGGTAAGTTCAAACAATATTTTAGCTGGCAAGTTTTAACATTTTACATAAAAGTTGGTGTTTAGTCCAAAATGATAACTGTTCAAATTAAACTAAGACAACAGACATTTAGCAAATTACCAAAGCTGGGATTTGAACCCATGACACTGAAACCCATTGAAGGATTTTTCCATGTAGCCTCAACCACTCAACCACTGGCTGCGCCCAGTTAATGCAACTTTAATCAAATCGTGATGAAATCTAAGGATGATCTCACTAATCAGCATGGTGCTTTTTAATCGGCAGGTCTGCAGCCTCAGCTCATTCTTTGGACCATACAGGCTGTGAAGGATTAAAAAATGTTATTTATTTATTTAAAAGGGACAATGCATTTACAAAAAGGTACAATATACTTAAAAAAGAAATGCAGGATTATAAAGCTAATTTCCATCCTCTGTCCCCAACCGGACCAGGTCCGGCTACACATCGCACACCATTCACTCAGCAAAGCAACAATCAGTCGTCTACATCTATTCTGCACATACACCCATGCACTCACTCACACAGTCCTATACACCCTCTCACACCCACACCCACCACCCACTTCCCACCAACCTACCCATTCACCCGCTTTCCCATACCCTTACACTTACACTCGCACACAACCCTCCACACCCAGCGCCTAGAGTCCACATAACTTATTGATAAGGTTGTTTCCCCAGCTCAATATCTCATAACTTTTCAGAATTTTGCAATAATGACATGCACCATCAACAGTGGCCTTGTCAAATGCTGTGCCTCTCAGCAGATCTCAGATAACACATGCAACCTATCTGACTGCCGTCTGAAAGAGAAAAAATCTATATATAAGTACCTTCTTTGAACACCTCTTGAAATTTGTGTCCCAAAATGTTCGGCTACAATCCATAAACATAAACCTAATCACTTGAACCTGATGACCATAAGATAATTATGTGAAACAATGATGGCAAGGCTTGGCCTCTGGGAGCATTTGGTACTGATGAGCACAGAGGGGGTGGGTGGGGTCAGAGAGTCCAGAGAGAATGCCTTCAGTGTGCTCCCCTCCGGCTGCACAATCAATAGCGCCACAACAGTCTCCAGCATTTTCCTCGGACAATGCAATTCTCAAGACAATGTTACGAGTTTTCTTAAGACGGCGCTACATGTTTCCTTAAAGCGGCACTGGGTGATCTGACCTGTCCCATCTGCTCAGGGATCTGTTACGTAATGTACCACGAGGGCTCTATATGTGGAGTTGGTGTGCGAAAGTGGAAAAGCCCTAGTCGCCGCATTTACAACAGAGACAGGGGCAGCTAGCCAATGTCACTGCTCATGCAACGAGTAACTACCACGTGTGTTGCTATTAATGCTATAATGAAGGAGACTAATCATGGCCGATATAACTCAAGTTTGTTGGTATATTTGTCAGGTTAATTTCCTGTCAGGTACTTACAGGTTAACTCGCGTAATTTCAACATTACCCTCCCCACTGATAGGAGGGTCAATAGGAGCAATGACACAAATCTGTTCTATCTATCGTCAAATGATTTGCAATTGCAATACTTGGTGATGCAATATCGCAAGAAGCCACTGCATACCGCAAAAATCACTTACATTTACACATGTTTTTGTATAATCGAGTTAGTATTGTTTAAGTCCTGTTTTTTGGCACAATTTTATGAAAAAACAAAAATCAATGTAAGTTTAGCAGAATATAAATTGTTATTCCAATATTCCAGATGGTCATGGAATATTGCGATCTGTCAAAGCAAGGCAGATAGATTTGGGGCCTTCTGCACAATGTCACATCAGTAAGATTACTTTAAACCATTTACATTGTTGGTAGGGCTAGAGTAGAAATATCTTTTATACAACCTCAGCTCAAACAAAAACAAAAGCTTTCCTCCAGTTAACAGAGCTGGAGCTTTTGTAAACCTGTCAATAATAAAGTCCCATGACGATTATTGAGATTGTAGTAGAATTGGTGATTTCGATTAAATTTCGATACATTACCCAGCACTATTTGAGTGTCTCACAACTATAAAAATGTTTCAGACTTATATAATATATTTAACTAAAGTCATATGTGTCATCATAATTTAATGCTGTGGTAATAGAATTAGTTTCTTATTCTTCTATACTGTAAACACGACATTTGTGAAAGTTTAGTTTATTTGTTTATTTGAGCAGCTAGTCTGCTCGAAAGGAGTGGGCCGAAGCAAAAGGCTTATAAGCGCCCACCCCCCCAAAAAACAATAACATTTTTATTTAAGTAAGGAACGTAGTGCAAGGTAACAAATCATAAACAAATCATAGACAAAGTTAACATAGAACATTGGAACAAGAAACATTTGCGCTGTAGTGTGTCTAAATATAGCACATTTTCCTACATGGCAAACCAGGAAGTAAGAGGCTAAATTAGCACAGTGTTAGCATTAGCGGTCCGCCGGGTTCACATCTTAACTCTGTCTTGCTATGAACTCCGGCTGAGACGAGCTTCTAATAAATAAACAATTGTGATGTGTGGGAGGGTCTGTGAGAGCTAGAAACGAGTAATTCAGGTGGTGCAGCTTTAAATTCAAACAGCTATCCAGTGAATGTATAATGTCATTTTAGCACACAAGAAAAGGTGTATCTCAGACTTGGCCCAAAATGTTATGACTGTGACATCTTTGAGTTCATAGTAGTTCACAGCAGGATAGTGCAATCTTTAAAAGTAAACTCTTGCACAGTGAAAGTTATAAAACTTGACAATAGCCTAATCTTAACCTATTGTTCAGTCATAATATCTCCAAGGTTGGAGAGATCCTCCTCGTCATGCAGCTACAGTAGCACAGCGGCTAGCGCTCGTGCTTCACAGCTAGAGGGTCCTGGGTTCGATTCCCACCAGGACGGGGCCTTTCTGTGTGGAGTCTGTGTAGGTTTCCTCCAGGTACTCCGGTTTCAACTACCGCAAAAACATATACAATAGGCCAGGATGAATGATGAGTGTGTGAATGTATGATGGGAGAGTCAGAGGGACTGTTGGTGAAGATGTGTGCAGTCGCGACTGTTAGTCTCCCCCAGGGGAAACTGAAGACCATCGAGTATGGCGTGAATGTATCATTGTCTCATGTAAAGCGCTTTGCGACTATGTCTGTGAAAGGCGCTATATAAATAAAGTTCTTCTTCTTCTTCAGTGGAACATGTGGCTCTGAATCAGAAACACAAGGTCCCGCTGTCCCTTCTATTAGTGCACTGTAGAAAGGCCTCCCAAAAACACAAACCACCAGAATCAGCTCATGTGTAAAGCATTGAATTGTCTTATTTTCTGGCTATTGTTACAGAGTATGAGAAACACTGCAGCACAACTACTGTAGAAAGGAACACTTTTGACCAGTGACGAGAGAGGTAGGTTTCATCCCTGTGTTAAGTCTTCATTATGTTAAGATGTTAAAATTGTAACCATCCCTCTAATGATATTGTGATATGACTTATTCATTTTACCATATAGCCCATTCTCATTCTCCATTGTAAAATGCTACAACCAAAGGAAACTTGGGAACCAGTAATAGGTGATGCACATCTGGTAAATCCATCCACTGAGTGTGTTGTTCTTAAATGTACGTTTCTCATATTGTGTAGTCCTCGTTGTGGGGTTATGTGAGAGAAAAAGCCACCACCAGAGGATAGGATTGTGTCAGAAATCTGATATGTCGTATATTGGCCCTGCACAATATAAACATGCTGAGTACTTAAAAACTCAATATATCTCTACCTCTCTCCTATGATTCATAATAAAGCCATCTCATACAAGCCTAATACATTCAAGTCATCGGGATGAAGCATTATGACGTCTCAAGCGTAAACACCACCAAATATATTGAGCTCACTATCTCACTGTCTCACATTTCATTTCCTCCTTGGCCCAGTTCGTCTCCTCTCTCCTCCATACACGCATCACTCATGTGTTTAGCCCAGAGAGTAACAAAACTGTCAAGGCAAATGTACTTAATCATTTAGCATCTCTTGTGTAAAACTGACATGAGAAAGAAAAAAAACAAACACATTCAGAGCACTTCTTTGGAGTCTACAGAGAAATCCCCCGCTGCTTTGACCTAGACTGTGAAATAACAGATTTACGAAAGCGATGTGTGGATTTGGCTCTGAAAATATGTTTGGTACCGTAACGCAAACAGATACTGAAGGATGGAGAGATGAGACAGAAAAAAATAAACAGACTTGGACAGTTCCCTCCTCTACCCCAATGCCCCCACCCCCCTCCCGACCTGGACTCCGGCTTTAGACTTCCTGATCCACTTTAAAAGTCCTCTGGGAGTTTAGCCTTATTTCCAAGCACCAGGGTGATGTTACATCCACTGACACAGGCAGGCGATCATTGCACACTGGAAACAAGACAGTGAGGGAGATTGCGAACGTTTTAAGCTAATTGTCAAATATATGGAAATCCAACCTGTCAAGAAAAGTTAAAAGTGGGATTTTTCCACAGCCAGTGGTTCTGGGAGCTCAACATACATGGCTGCAATAACAGAACATGCTCCCAATGCTGAATTATAAATATAGTTTTCTACCCAATAAATAGCTATACAAAGACATGGAGAGAAGCAAAGTGGTTCAACAACCCATAAATAGGCTACATAAATAACAGGGAATGCTAACATCATGCTACATGCTAACACTAGCTACGACTGCCGGGGGGTCGACCCGTCATTCCGACACTCCTCCATTGCGACATCCCGCTAATCCGACACTTTCTGATACCGCTATTCCTACAAGTTTTGAGCGTAGCCTGTTCAGTTTGTAAACTCCACTATCCTTAAGGTTAGGACTAAGGTAAGGTTAGGGTTAGTTCTAGTAGGCCCACGTATTTGTATATGTATTAATTATCTTGTGTGTCGGAATGGCGGTACATTGCACAAAAAATAAAAGTGTCACCACTCCGACAAAGGGGGAGGGGGGGGGGAAATGTCGGACAATTAGACCTCAATGTCGGGGGGGTGTCGGAATGGCGGGGTGTAACCGACTGCCGGTACATACATATGGACCTGATTTAGACTTGACTTTATTTGTATGTGATAAATATGTTTATAGTCAGCCAGAAAACAGTTAAACAGAAAAAAAGGTGTTTTCCAAATCTCACTTCCCTACCCTCAGCGAGGCCAGGCCCCTTGTATGACACGATGTCATCTGTCTATGCTTAGCAATAAATGCAGACAATACTTTTTTTTGGAGTGTTATTAAAATAAAGCATTTAGGAGATGACCTAATGCAATTAAGTCTGGCTGCAATATCTCCATGGAGACAAGTTGGTGAAGTCCCGCCCCCCACAAAGTTACAATTCAGGTCTGAGAAGAAATGTGCCTGCTCACAGTGAAGGCATGTTTTTTGGAATAGGTTTATATTTCCACCAAAAGAAAAACAAAGCCTTCATGAAATTAAAAGGCGCATTAAAAAAGAAGAAGAAAAAAATAAAACACAACAAAGGGAGCTTCATAGAGGCCACTGTGATGGAAAGTAAGGCGCCATAACCACTCATGCAGCTGCTGGGTCACTAAATGGTCAAATATGCAGCAATACAAAGTTTTAAGTTCCATAATGCACCGTTAATGCTTGTATTTTATTATTTTAATTGGGTGAAAGGTTACACAGTGTGACTTTAAGAGCAGTGTTAAATATCACATGGCAGAAGCACATTCCAAACACAGAACAGTGTAAGGAATTCCACATGCGAATCAAAATTACAGCTAGATGAACAGAAGATATTCCAGTAAACAGGGTTATGATGGACATAAATAAAGGGGAAGTCAATAAAGATCTGCAATGACCTGCTGAAAACAGACGTCACCTCTAAAAAAATCTATGGGCGATAATCTCCAGTTGCACGCCCCAGACTACCACCACATGGCGTTTGAACGGGGACAGGCATTCGCTGCAAACATTTCACAGAGAGCCATAACATCATGCACACTGTGCGGCTATCGGGCTTGGTCTGGGGTTCATGTCGCTTCAGTGACATGAGAAGATGAGACCAGGCAGACGAGAGGAAACCTGAGCAGATAAATAGTCACCCCGCACTGCCCAAATAGCAACAGGGCGTTGGGTTGGTCTGAATCCACCTTAAGTAGGCCTACTGTATTGATGAGATTGAGTGAGAGTGTGTTTGAGAGTGCGCATGGGGGATGACGGATGGAATATAGCCCAAGGCTACAATCCGGTGTGGCTTGTTCATTAACTTGCACTGTCCGTACCAAATAAACAAAAATATATAAATATAATATCATTTCAGTCTTAAAGGCAAATCTACTGCTGTTAAATAAAAACGTGTGTGTAAAATACATCAAAATATGATTTTTATTTGGGTCGCGGCTTGTAATTCTAGGGTAATGGTGGGTCCCGAAGCCACTTGAGAACCACTGCTTTATAACACACAAGTAGGGCTGCAACTAACGATTATTGTGTAATCGATTAATCTATCGAATATTTTGGCTTGGCTGTGAACGGTGTAGGAAAATTGTATTTTTTCAATTTTTTTTATCACATAAAGCTAAAGTGGCATCTCTTGAAGACATGTTGATGGAGTAAACTTAAAGTAAATGTTTGTTGGAGGCTCTTAGCGCTAATTCTGCTTCTGATTGGATGAGACACAGACAGATATTCATGAAATTTACAAAACACTACATACTGTAACTATAAAAACAAAGTAGGTTTTCATAAAAAAATACTACATTTTCATGTCATTTTTGCTCCATTTGAGTCTGTGTGTAGCAGAAAACCATTAATCGATTACTAAAATAGTTGTCGACTAATTCAGTAATCGATTAGTCGTCGATTCATCGATTTGTTGTTTTAGCCCTACACACACGTTTCAGTTAACATGAAACTCAACTCAGTAAAGTAACCTATTACAAAAGTAAAAAAAATAAGGACAATTTTAAATAAATGTACTGATGATAATTATTGAGCCTAAAAATATATTGTTTTACTGTAATTTATTGGACGATAAATCGATATAGTCTGAAGTCATTATAACAGGCCTACACACATGGGACTCGTCATTAGCTAATTTCAATCTGTTGTTCCCCACTCGAAGTATCAAAAACACTCATCTTGGCCTATTGTAGGCTATGTGTTTAGTGGCAGGGGAAACTGGAGAACACGGAGGAAACCTACACAGACACGGTGGGAACGCAAACACCACACAGAAAGGCCCCGTCCGGGATCGAACCCAGGACCATTCAGCTGCGAAGCACGAGCAACAGCACCGCAAAACATTAAATAGTGAAAGGTTTCCAGGTAAATATAAATAAATAGAAAGCAACTGCACTGTAAGCATCAAGCATTTTTGTTATCAATCTACCATGGCCACATCTTTTGTATTGGCTCAGCATATTGTGAAGGTGAGCGGCCAGTTGGTGCAGGGGAAGCCCTTCTGTTTTTGGAATACAAATGACAGTGGACCCTTTGAAAAGAGGAGGCTTTTATGACAGGTCTGTACCACTGGAGGGTTCAGCCACTGCTCTGTTGTGTTATGACAATACAGAGCCAGAAGCAGCACAATCGCCGCAAAACGCTACATCACGTCAAAGATTATGTGTCCTCTCGACATCACTATTCATTACAACCTTCGCATCAATGACATCATCTCCATCATCTCCCATGAGCTCGTGCTGCAGGGAGGGCATATCCAGCGGTGAGAGAGGGGGTACTCCGGTGCACCTTCATATCCTGACACAGCAGACCCGATGCACACACGCACGCGCAGAGAGGAGACCCAAGCTTTCCCGAAACAGCCCGGCGCACACACCGTCTTTATCCCATTACACTGGATTAAAGGCTGACCATGAATGGACGTCGCTGCGGAGGCTTTAGTCCACTGAACTGTCAGAACGCGTTACCCCACACACACACACACATACACACACACACAATGACTGCCCATGCTGTTGATTTACGTTTACATTTTGCACAAAAGCGGGGAAATACTGCTTCGGAAAGGATTTAACCCAGTTAGACCCATAGTGGCATCAACCGTGTTCCTTTCCCAGCAACGTAAACCCAGGTAACAGATTAAGCAGCGGTTTCAAGTGACATACCTTCATTGCAGCTCCTGTTCAAGGAATCTGCTGTGTAATTTCAGGACGACGACCATCGCGAGTATTGTGCACAGCGGACTCAAACCATTACGTCTTCCCTCTCTCTCCAGCTGCTCTGCGCGCGTGTCTGCGTGTTGTAGAGCAAATGGCCACAGAGCGCCGCAGCCAACCACAGCGCGCACGCAGACGGCACTGGTTTGTACAGCAGCCAATCAGAGCCAACACACGAGGAGTGGGCGGCCGGAGAGAACCGTGCGTAAAGACGACAGACGCATCATCTCGTTTTCACTAATCTACGATATTTCGCGGTATTAAAACAGTTGTGCATAATGTGTTCCGTGCTCTGTGACGTTAACACGAGTAAAAGCTTCGTATTGATTTTGAATTGTGAACTGTAAACAAGTAGCTAAATGATTGATTGACACTCGTAAAAGAACATGGTAGGGAGGAATAATTTAACCTATTAAAGGGATATTTCAGGATTTTTGACATAGGGCCTTATTTGCTAGTTATCCAGATTGTTGTTGATTCCTGGATATATATATATATATATATATATATATATATATATATATATATATATATATATATATATATATATATATAAAAACTCTTCCTCACCCTCCGCGGGCGGTCTCTTTTTCCTCCAAGCTCGGGTCCTCTACCAGAGGCCTGGGAGCTTGAGGGTTCTGCGCAGTATCTTTGCTGTTCCTAGAACTGCACTTTTCTGGACCGAGATGTCTGATGTATTTCCTGGGATCTGCTGGAGCCACTCCTCCAGTTTGGGGGTCACTGCCCCGAGTGCCCCAACGACCACGGGCACCACTGATGCCTTCACTCTCCAAGCCTTCTCTAGCTCTTCTCTGAGCCCCTGGTATTTCTCTAGTTTCTCGTGTTCCTTTTTCCTGATGTTGAAGTCGCATGGTATTGCTATGTCAACCACCACGGCTTTCCTCTGGTCTTTGTCCACCACTACAATGTCCGGTTGGTTCGCCATTACCATTCTGTCCGTCTGTATCTGGAAGTCCCACAGGATCTTGGCTCGGTCATTCTCTACCACCATATATATATATATATATATATATATATATATATATATATATATATATATATATATTAGGGCCGGGACTTTTTCGATTAATTGCGATTAATTAATTACATGAGGTTTAGTGCGATTAAAAATATTAATCGAAATTAATCACACTTTGCTTTCCACACTTCAGTTTCCTTTTTTCCTGCAGACGGACAATTTATGGCAATATTGCACTGGCCTGTTGGACTTGGTTGAACAAAAATAAACTATATTTTGTTGCTTAAGCTTATGTCATTATTCAATGGTATACTAAAAATCCTTATGAAAAAACGTACTTCTCACTGTTCTCAGGTCAAATATTTATATGCGACTAATTTTGATTAATTAATTACAAAGCCTCTAATTAATTAGATTAATTTTTCTTAATAGAGTCCCGGCCCTAATATATATATATATATATATATATATATATATATATATATATATATATATATATATATATATATAAATTCATGCAGTCCTTATATTTGAAGAGTTTAGTGGTGCTAGACAGGTGCATGTCTATGGTAACTATAGTAGCCTGCATTAAAAACCTCTTCAAAATCATCAGGTAGTCCTCCATATGTTGCCATATCTGATTTGTAGAAAGCTCATTTGTGAATTCCACATGTAATGCCGGCCGCAGGTAAAAAAAAACAACTGTAGATCCGGTAACCTGGCAGATCACTCCGCCGCTGCGTAGCTTACAACCAGAAAGCTGATGCTGCTCAGATATAAGTTATTTTAAATTGTTATATTAAAACAATTATTCAGTAAACACAGACATTTATAGTGGTGTTATAAGTGATTTTCCTCAGGAGCACTGTGCTTGGGTCAGACTGTTTTCAATGCAGGCTACTAGTTACTATAGACATGCACTAGCCTAGCACCACTAAACCCTTTAAATAAGGACAGCATGAATTATTATTATTATTTTTTTTAAATCTCCAGAAATCAAACAACACTCTGGATAACTAGGAAATGAAGCCTATGTAAAAAAAAATCCTGAAATATCCCTTTAATCTTAATGTAGCACTAAAATAGCAATCGTCATCAGTTTAATCTTGATTTGACTTGGTTTAAGCTAACAGATCTTAATCATTAAGTCTGAAGGTATGAGAAAAAGCAACGATTGGTTCAGAAACCTAAAATACATTTTAATTCTCAGTGGGCGACATGTTTAGCACAAGCGTGTGCGTAACAGAGCGCGCGGCAGGTCGCTGTCTGCACAGTGCTGATAGAGAGACTTGTGAAACACTTGGTCAGTGCGGGCTGTGAGCCGCAGGGGGCAGCACTGAGACATATCACTATGATCGTTTCAGTTCGAGCTGCGTGAGAGAAGGTGGGACAAGCTCTCTCCCCAGCGCTGTCGAGGTGCACTCTGCTGCACACTGCCCAATCTAACAGCAACAGTGACACATTTGTCTGCAGATTTGGCCCCTTTTTACCCCTGAAAGCTTTTCTGGAGTGTGAAAAATGTTTGAACTATG
The DNA here is from genome assembly GCA_007210695.1 of Neogobius melanostomus. Classification (NCBI taxonomy): domain Eukaryota; kingdom Metazoa; phylum Chordata; class Actinopteri; order Gobiiformes; family Gobiidae; genus Neogobius; species Neogobius melanostomus. Next base: position 491,735 of record VHKM01000221.1, on the reverse strand, counting down.
TTGATGTGCATAACTTTGATAAGTACATTTTCATACATTAATCTATAAACATGCCATTCGGAAGATAGTAATTGAAGTAATGGGTCCCCAAAAGGCTGGGGAAATTCTGTTGCTATAATCATGTGACAAAGATTTCAAAATTGTTCAAATAAGTTGAACAATAATCTATTCACATATGCCATCTTTATAAAGTTGGAAAGTTCAAGGTTAAATGGAAAACAATAGCACATTGTAGGCCTACCATCATCATCAAAGGAATGGAACAGACTGAGAGACATTAGGGGTTACCACTTATTCAGCTCCCTGATGGCACAGGGCCCAAAATAACTCCTGTACACATTTTTCTTGGCACAGCACAAGTCTGTATCTCTGGCCTGATGGAAGGAGCTCAAAGTGGTGGGACAGTGGATGCATTCCTTTACTGTGATGCTGAGACAAATTAGTTGGTTGGCCTGTGATTTTTTTACTCTGCCAAGTTAAGCTTTGTTTTTGATAGTTAAATGGCCCAATCAAGAGACTATGTTAAATATCAGTACACTGTCGATCAAGGACTGATGACCGCTTGTTAAGATGTGGTCACCGACTTCAGAACCACAGGAAAAGCCTTTGCTGTGCTTTCTTGTAAAACATGCTTATTAAATGTGAAAGAATTGTCCAAAATTGTTCCTAAATACTAGAAATCGTCAAAAAAAAATCCACCATTCAAACACTTTAAAATCTGTTCTCTCAGCCCGTCTTCTGAGGGACTCCCATCGGCCCTGGGTCTATCGATAGTCTGTCCGTCCATGGGAGTGGTTCTCCCCGAGATTTATTTTTTCTCCCACTGGATTTTTGAGTTTTTCCTTGCCACGTAAGAGAGTCTAAGGATGGGGGACACCCACGCGGCTCATCTCCACCTGCTGCCGACGTTTATTTGGACATTATGTTAACCTGAACTTTACATTGTCTTGTTTATTGTTTTGTTTCATTGCTTTAATGTTTGTCCGGTCCTGTGAGGCAACTCCCGTTCAGATTCAAATCGATATTGACAATGCTCGAATTGAACAAGTAAAGGAATATACATTTCTGGGTGTGATCTTCAGTCATAAGGTTAGCTGGAGACCACAAATAGAGAAAACCGCGAAAAACGTGGCCATAATGGGCAAGTGTAGATTTTTTCTGGACTACAAGGCTCTCTTCACCCTGTACTGTTCCTTAACCGTACATAAATTATTGCTCTGAGGTCTGGGGAAATACCTTCCATAGTCATTTACAGGTTCTATATAGGCTACAAAAGAAGGCTATTAGAATTGTTCACAATGTCGGATATAGAGACCATACAAATATATTGTTCTTAAAATCTAACACCATGAAACTTGATGACCTCATAAAATATAATACTTTATTACAGATATAAAGCTGTAAACAACCAGCTCCCTAGTAATATATAACAAATGTTTGGTAAAAGAGTGGGAAGTTACAATTTCAGGGGTACTCATAATCTGAAAGTACAATGTATTCATTCTACCCTAAAAAGTCACTGTATCACCCGGAGAGGTGTTAATCTGTGGAATAATTTAGAGGAACCCTTAAAAGGCAATGATGTCTACAACAATTCAAAAAACAGTATAAGAGAAGTGTGTTTGAGAAATATGCTAAAGACATGTGACCTTGTACTTATTATCTATAAGTAATTTTGTATTACTGTGAACCTGTTTGACCACATCATTGCTGATAGAACCACTGTCACCAACCCCTAAGTTTAAGTTGTTATGAATTATAGGAACCACAATGCTGTAATAGCCTGTTTCCACTGGTCAAAAACTGCCTCACAACAACTAGTTAGGGCAGCAGGGTGAGGGCTTGCTGGTGGGGGGCTACTGCCCTCTACCAACTGGCCATATTACACCCTGGCTTTATAAGGCACCTCACTAAACAAGGCAAACGACAAAAATAATAAAACAATCACAACCAATATTTTACAGTGGAAATGGGAATTACAATAATAATGGGTCGTGTTGGCTATGTAATACTTATTATAACTAAATTAATAGTCAATTAATAGAATGGTGACTGGTGTTTATAAGTAATGATTGGATATGGTTATTATGTGAACGGGAATGAGGAATAAGAAAAAGGAAGTACAAATTGTAAATAAAAATACAAAAATAAAAATGTTATATATATATATATTGGTATTACATATATATTGGTAAACTGCATACATTTCTATCTTCGTGTTATGTCTTTTTACTTTAGAAGTCTTGTAAACATCTGTGATTTTCTTCTTGTAAAACATGAAATGCATTTCTCGAAAAATGCTGCTATATGTAAGGTCAATGCGGACATTTGTAATTGTGTAATTCAGGAATTTGTAATGTAAAGTGTTATACTGTACGTAAACATGAGATGTTGTATTACTGTATCCGGAATGTAAATTAATTTTGAATATGGGGATAGACACTTATAAGCTTTCTTGCTTCGGCCTACTCATTTTGAGTTTTTTTGTTGCTTTGTTTGTTTTTCTGTAAATAATCACTCAAATAAATCCAATCAATCAATCAATGATATTTTTCAAAGTCTGAATAAATGGATTCATTCAAATTCATTATGTGTCATATCTTTTTTAATTTGTGTAGATTGAAAACAACAGAGGTGATAAGACCTTGTGGCAGACCTGTGTTTACTTTGACTCTTTGGGTTATGCAGTAAAGAAACTCCTTCAGCCAATGAATAATGCGGAAGTTTACCCTTAGAGAAGTCAAGCGTTTATATTCACTGTGATAAATGCGGACGAGAAGACCATGAACAGAATGCGCACCCATGGCTTGTCCAGATCTTCAGTCACTGTCTGGATGAGAGTCAAGAGATCAACAATTCTATTATTTGTCAACATTAACATTTTTTACTCTCACATTTTGCTTGACAGATCATATGAACCACAGACAGTACACTTTCGCAAGAAGCAAACCTTTATGTGAGAGTGTTTTGATCCATGTGGTTCAATGTTGGTGAAAGTAATCTCCGGGACAGTATCCAGCAGCTTTCAGTCCGTTTTCTTATTGTGAAACAGCTCAGTAAAATAAACTTCACCTCTTAACACTGGCGTCTCGCGTGTCCAGTTTCCCGTAAAGCGTCTGTTTTGATTTTGCAGTCATGGCGTGTAGGATTTCACAGTGAGCTCATCATGTGGCTCCTGAGAAGATAAACTCTCTCCGACTTGTCCCGCTTTCTGTAAGTCCAACTTCAACCACAAGATGGAGTATGTGCTCTGCATATGTAGAGCGGTTTCCAACCTCTCCTGGTCCACTTCTATTTTAGTCCTCCTCTATCTCCTATGTATTAGTTGTATTTGGAAAACATTGCAAATTACAACCATGAGTGTTCCCCATGGCCTTAATGTTCGAAAACCTCCAACAAATGATTCTAAAAGTCGTGACATTAGAAAATGATTAAATCCTCAATCCCTCTTTTTAATCTGAAATATTTCCAAACCCCTATGTAACCACGCGTTCCCCATGTTCCCTTATTACCACCTGTTTCAGAACCGCCATTAAATAACTTTGTGAGGATCTGACCATGAAATAACAAGATCTTAACAAAGACAAGGCAAGAAAGTCTATTCACAGCAAAAGCCTATACTCTACATATCGCGGTTTGGGAAACGCCATTAAAATTTGTGGTTGTGATGAAGACATTAGAACTTAATAATTAATACATTTATGGGATATATCATCAGCAACTGTAGTCTGCTATCAATCACTGCTGTATAATGCATAGACTCCTTGTAAAGTACAGTGTAATACCTTTAAAGCACTTCTTTATATAGTATCAGGTCAAAAAAGGACTTCAAGAAAAACAAGGGCTCAGAATGTAAATATTTGACAAACACAGGAATGAAATGAAATAAGAGAATCTGTTATAAGCCTGTTAAAATGATACCGTTGTCTCAAACTAACAATACACTGTAATTCCCACTTAGTTTATAGCCTATGAAGTCCCCCAAAAAGTGTTTCTTTTTTTTTCTTTTTCTTCCCTTCATATTGTCTGATCGCTGAGAGAAGCACATTAGCCAAGTAAACATACATTTCTCCAGTTCAGTTGTCATTGAGCTAAAACAATGTGTTTCATCCAAGCCTGACATTTGGGACTTAGTGCTCCTTCTGCTGCTGTATAAAAATATCTCCAAAATTACCCATCAGCAATACTGTATCTGCTGCCGTGTTGTTTATAGACAGAAACGTGCTGTTTTTGGCTGTAGCCCATGTTATTTGACACTATGCTGGTTTCCTCTCAGCCATGGACGCACGGACTGAAGATGAATGCCCTGAAGCGGATCCTCCTGAATGGCCGGATGGCTGCAGTCAGCAGGATGGGGGTATTAGTCTGTTCCTCTGACAGCTCCAAACGGGGGCAACCTTCTCATCCTCTGTCCCACTAAATGCTGACACTACACCAGCCACATCACACTCCCCCTGGGGCTTCTCCAATATCAGAGGAGTTTCGCTGCAACACGGCTCATGTGTTTGCTGTAAACACAGAAGATTGTGATGTCAAGTAAAACAGTTACAGGCCCCAGAATATGATACACGGACGCATTTTTTAACTGATGTAATGCAAATAATCTTCACTCGAACAAAGCTAACAATGCTCTACTGTGTAGCCGTATAGTCAGAAGTACACACATCGAAAGAACCAGTGACCAGAAGATAAATAGTGTTCTCTGACCATGTAAAACGTTTTTTATCCGAAGGGCAGGTAGGCACCAAAACACCACTGAAAGGGCCCCATACAACATTTACATTTTATTTATTTTTGTCTTCAAAGGTGAAACGTAGGTGTGATGCAGCCAAATGCAGGTTGCAATCGGTTGAAGAAACATACAGAAAGATAATAAGTTAATATATTTTATTGAAGAAAAGAGCAGGCGTTAATGACTGACAATAACTAGGGCTGGGACGATACACTTTAGTTGTGATCCAATACGTATCACGATATTCCAATGCACGAAGTATAAAATGTATGACTACTAATTTGAACATAATGCGATATTTTACCCCGAATAAATTGAATAAGAAAACACAAGTTGAGTTTCCAAAATGTATAAATTAAATATAAATCAGTCCGATGTGAATTCAAATCTGTTGAAAAAAAAGCACAAATGAGCATTTTAGAAGTCTGTCTGGCTCACAATCAGCGGCAAATCTGTATTTAACAAAACTATCTTTAAGTCAAAAACATTTGTATCAAAAATCTTGAGATACATAGTTTCCGATATGATACACGTATCACAACAAAGACACAATATTTTGTCCCAGCCCTAGTAATAACATTGTAAAGGGATGAAAATAGCATGGTAACTAATGGATAACATAATGTGCTATGCAGCTCTGTTTCCATATTATTACAAAGACAATCCTATGCATGTTCTCTTTAATTGGCATTCTTTGTGATCGGCTCTTAACCATGATATAAATTGTGCGCCCTGTTACCATTATTACCATGTTATTACACTTTTAGGTACCATGCTATTTACAGACTATTGCCATGCCATTACTGTGTTACAAAGTAAAGTACGGCCAGTGAACCAGTGAACTCTAAAAACTAAACAATTTACCAACGACTGAAGCGAAATCAAAAGGAGGTTGGAAAAATGTTAAACAGACCATGCTTATATTGTGTGTGACTCACAATGTTATACTTCTGACGCTTGTTTCATATAAAGAAAGGAGTGCGCTTCCAATGACAACAGAGACATCCTTTATGTGCAAATGTGTAAACAGTTCCTTTCTGCTGCCAAACGTAGCCTTTACCTAAACCACAGCTAGCTACAGTACACACTCATTATATTTCATAATCAAAATGTCCTTGCTTCTCCCTGTTAAACACAACACAAATATAAAGAGCATTACAATGTTTTTCCCTTTGTGTGTTCCCAAAGCCATCGTCGTGTATTTGAATGCGGTAACTTCACGGGACAACACCTAATTGGTAACATTAAAATAGCACAACAACATGAGGTGAATGGTTTGCGAATGGAGCTGCACAATTACTTGCAATCGATTAGAAAATGAATTATGAGTATTCGCAAAATCACAATGGCTGGTATTATTTGGGTGGGACGATATTCTTTGCAAACATCCTGTGTCCATGGGTCTTCTCACTAAAAGCACGTTCTGGAATGCATCTGATTCCTGTGTTAGTTTAGTAGCTCATACAGTATGCTCCTGCACATGTAGCAAATGCACGCTGAGAAAGGAATCTTCTAAATTGAAAACATAATTGCATTCACATCGCTCGTCACAAAAGTTACAATTAGATATTTCTTTAAATTTGCGCAGCTCAAGTTGCACAGGATACAAGATATGCGAAAAAAAAGAAAAAAAAAGGGTGATGTTCCTTCCTTTCAACAGCGGCGTGTCCTTCCTGTTGCTTCAAGTGGGATCTATAAATAGCCTGAAGCATACAAGATTATCTGGGGCTAGTCCTATTTGCTGGGTAAAATAGATTCTGTGTTCACCATCTGGGTCTTCCAGAGTCTGCTGTGATTGCTTCATCAGTGTTTCTCACCAACACAGTGTGTCCTGAAGCAGCTGCTTTCAGTTTCAAAATGAAAGTTACAAGAAAAGAAAATTGTTAAAATCGAAAGTTGATTACATCTGGTCTGGGCTGTTGTTATTTTTGGTGTCGGTGAGGCTATCTAATTAGTAACTTTTTTTTTAAAGAATGGGGTAGGAGTTTATAAGATTCTTTCTTCATCCTACTCCTGTTCTTCTTCTCATGGAATGTATTATTGTTTTGTTTGCTGGATTGTTGTTGTACCAATTTTATGTGGCATTACCATGAAAAAAGAATAAATAAAATAAAATGAAATAAAGTTACCTTATTATACCTTAATTTCTGCAACTATAACCACTATAAATGGACATAAAGAATGAGGTGAGTCAGCCTCGGTCAGCCGTAGCCCCAGGGCAGGAGAATCACTCAAACTCATCAGTTCACAAATAGACATTTCCACATATCATTTCCACAGCAGAGGATGAACTAACAACTAGATACCACGATTTACTATTTAATTGTTTTTCACATTTCCTGCCTTTTTTTTTTTGCACACCCTGAGGGTTTCTGAGAGCTGAATGTAACAGATGAATTTCTCCATTGTGAGATCAATAAAGGCCATCTTATCTTATCTTATCTTAACTGAAGCGCTGAGTCTCCAGGATGGTGAATATCTGCAGGAAAGCTTTCATTTATCGTTTTCTGAAGTTTAGTAAAAATATCTGTTTTGTTTCTGTACAGGTGCCATATTAAGACAACTACATCTTTGTTTTTAATTGTTAAAAAAATCGAATAAAACTGAAAATAATAGTACAAGCCCCAGATTGCCTACTGGTCGAGGCTGCTGCTGTCGATGTATGCAGAACGCTGAGGTCTCTCCCTGATACCCGTCCCACCCCCCCTCTTTCTCACAAAAAAATAAAATAAAATATATATAACAGATTAGTCCACCTTTGCTCCAATCATAGCAATAAAAAAATAATGAGTAACCCGGAGTGCATGGCATTTTTAACTAGTGCAGACTCACACACTTCACAGAAGTTAGACAAAAGTAACCGGGTAACTCTGGCTCAAATGGGGTAACGGCATGAGATTAACAGATCCAATTTAATTTATAATCCATAATGACATTGGGCAGTTTACAGTTCTCTTTCCAGACAGCTATGTCCCTTACACAAAGGCACTTCACCCCAAGTGGATTGGCTCAGTATCAGAGACCTTGCTTAACAATCAAAATCCATAATAAAATGGTCACGCTGTCCAGAGTGGCACAGTCAGGAGGGTTTGACGTTGGAGCAAAGTTATTCTTAGCAGGAGCATTGACTCCAGCTCACAGACACAGAGAAGTGAACGGCAGGCGGTCAGTTCACACTCAGCTCTCTCTAGCCATCACCTCCCACAGAAATGCACCGATACAGTCCTGGACGCTGGATGGTGCTGAAGCCCCCAACCCTGGAGCTCCAGCCGGTCCTCGTCCTCCTCCGTCTCCTCCTCTTCCGCCTCCTCGTACAGACTGGGCTCCTCCACCGATGTCTCCATGGTGGGACTAAACCCGGCAAACATGTGCATCTCGCTGTATTCATAGATAGTGGGTAGGCTGCTGCGTAAGCCAAATCTCCGTCGTAATGCTACAAGTAAAGGTTGTGGTACAGTGTATATGTCCACGTTGTTGCCCAGATCGATCCAGGCCAGACAGGGGAACTGCCGCGGGTCTTTCACAGCATCGGTAAGCTCTTTGAGAATAGCCACAGTGAGACGGTTGCCATTTACTGCCAGGATGGTGAGCTTGGGCATGCCGCTGAGGAACGGCAGCAAAAGGTGGAAATTGTCATCCTGAAGCTCAGTGAAGCTGAGATCCACCGCAGACACAGAGTCGCTGCTGCTCTGGAGGTACAGCGCTACTTTCTGGATGTCCCGCCCAGAGAGGGGGATGCCCGACAGGTTCACCACATCCCCAGAAAGTTTCTTCTTCAGGGTCGTCTTCAAACTGAAACACAGAGCACATTTACGTTTAAAATTAATATAATTAAAGGAGACGTGCCATGGAAAGTTTTCTATCTATTCTATTTGTCCCCTCAACAAAAAACAACAACAACTGAAGTAGTATTCCACTTCTTTTAAACAAATTTAAGTAATCCTGTTTACTTAGGTCAACTCCTCTTCGGCAGCAGAAAGTAAAACATAATCCATCCTTTGACCTGAGTAAAAGCCACAGCATGATTATGTCATTACTTTAAAGCCACACTGCGTAACATTTCACCCAATAAATTTATTAAAATACTTTTTTTTTAAATTACTGATATTTTTATCATTGAAAGATGACACACAAAAAAAGGAAATGAACAAACAAACGTGTGTGTGCGAGACCTGATTGTAACTTTACTGTAGGAGCAGGACGTCTCCAGGCCTTCTCCATGGAGACGTGACTAAAGGCAGCAAAATATGAAATTTAAATAGGTTTGGTCCCCATACAAATCATTCTTTGATTATCCACTGCAAAAATAACAATTTATGAATCTAGCTGGTCATTAGGGGCATGATTTGTATTGTAGTCAAAAATGCTTTGCAGTGTGTCTTTAAAGCAGAACTAAGTAACTCATGCCCCTAGAGGCCATAAGCGCCACTGCAGGTGTTGTAGCACGTTGCGTTTTTTTACTCATTAATTGTCCGTGAGAGTAAATACTACGCGAGGGATATCGTACATTGTGCCACAACTCAATTACACAATGGAGATCATTTTTGTCACTTAAAACTTGGCTGTAAATACTGTTTAACCTCTTAACCCCCACCCTAACCTCCAGTTCAGCTTCAACCAAATCCATAAGGTCCATAAGCCTATAGGCCAGTGAAACACCTCATTTGAAAGCTAAGACCTACAAAACTCATCTAAATGGATCTTTTTCCTCGCTTTGTCGTCACTCTTTTGTTGCATTTTCATCTTTGTTTTTGTTTCATTTTTGTCGCTATTTTGACCCTTTTTCAAGAAGCTTTTAGTTTTGGGTAAAGCCAAACTGGAGAAAATGCACTCTGTTCAGGTGGGAGTTAAGTGGCACTAGCCTGCAGTTATAAGTTACAAGTTGCAATTGTGGTTTTCTGGCCAGAGACACCAGGGGGAGATGAAAGACCCCCAATAATCCCATTAACACTTGTATTACCCCCAGAGGGACTACGAAAAGGATTTATTAAGGTAAACAAGTTACTTAGTACTGCTTTAAAGAGTACCTAAACGGGCGTGCCAAGGCCTTTCCCCACCCACAAACAAAAGTCAAACATTGCCGCGAAAGAGGCGGTCTCTGAAGTTTGGGGGTGACATGCGGGGGGTGAGTGTGTGGGCCTTGATTGACCTCGACATTTGCATTGGCACAATCACAGCAGACAGATTACGAGGGAGGGACTTGGTTATATACCAGGTACAGGGGCAGGACAATGGGCAGCACCTGATGACGATGTGTGGAGCTGGTGCGGCTTATGACGTTCTGTGGAGGCCGTGGACACGTCTCCAGCCAATCAGGAAAATCTAATTTAGTAGCAGAGTTTTCCCTGAAGGGGGCGCAACCCATTAGTTTTCAGGCCAAAGTTAGGATTTGACACATGTTTGCGCTATAATGTCAGAATAATGTCAGGGACCAGTAGACAACACTGGGACTAAGAGACACCCATTGAGACAGTTTATCAGTAAAAAAACTTGATTTGGTGTTTACAGTAGTTGCTCTTTAAAGGGGGGTATTATGTAAAATCGACTTTTTCAAGCTTTATATCATGTTATTATGTCATTCCCTCATTAAACACATGCCTGGAGTGTTGCCTTGGCTCATTCACATATTTTTGAGTAATCAGTAAAAAGTTAGACGGCAGCCATTTTAGGTGTAGCTATGCCTCAGTCCTCCTAGGAACGCCCCCACCTCCTGGAGACGCCTCTGGACCTTTTGTCACCAGCCAAGCCACCAACCACTGCTCCTCAGCTCAGCAGAGCCCCTCCCCGCACAGTAGTGTTGTTTAGATGCCACAGCAGTGTGCTGAAGGGGGCGTGTCGGAAAGCTTCTTAAAGAGACAGAGGCCTATTTCAAGACGTTCAGTACAGCCATTTTGAGAGAGCAATTTTATTCAAGGCAGTTATTTTAATTTACTGCATATACAGACCAACAGAAGGTTACGTCATCATTGTAGTATGCTATAGACTGGTGCTATGTGATTGAAAAAAGCATAATATCCCCCCTTTAAGGTAAGCTTCAAGGTAAGTTAATTTCAAGCAAATTTGTCCTCTGCATTTGTCTCATCCCCAATGCCCAGAGCAGCTACTGGCCCATCTCCATGTCTTGAACTAGGCTTGGTCTAGAGGTCTGGAAGTTTCAGCCGATTGCACGTGTTTTTGGCTTCTGTCTGATTAGAAGAAAGACATTTCTTAATTTTTGTGCATCACTAAAACTAAATGATCTTTCCTGATAGATCTAACAGCCATTGTAATAGGCTGCCACACAGTCCCAATAGATAGATAGATAGATAGATAGATAGATAGATAGATAGATAGATAGATAGATAAATACTTTATTGATCCCGAGGGAAACAATAGTACACATACACTAACTGCAATATATGCAGGGATAAACTAGCAGCAGATTAGCCATCAATAATGTAAAGACGAACATTTGCATTTAGATGTGACGCGTTGCAAGTCCCTCAAGCAACAAACTCTGTCTCTGAATGTTATGCACTCACATGCACCAGCTGTTTTCACACACTCTTCAGATCTACTGCAGTGCAGCCAAGAAGAAGACAATCATCAGACAAAGATCGATACAAGGAGAAGACACAATATATAGTTCTCAGCTAATTAGTTAATACTCTGTTTTCTGATGGCAGCTCTGTCTCATGGCGAGGCAGAAATATGTGAAGTGAATTTTTGAGAGAGACTTTATTTATGTAATCGGCAAAACAAAACTGAAGGTGATTAGAAAACACCATAGTGACTTCTGCCAAGGGAATGAACCTATCTTGCAATGTTAAGGCGCATTCAGACCTAACGCGGCTCTCGCAGCAGGTGGGGGTGATTACTGTGTATTGTCAGTGTACTGTCTGAATTTGGAGCAGCATAACATCACTTTTGATGATGTTATTATTGAAGCCGCAACAACCTGGAGCTGAACGCCCAGAAGACAGTGGAGATGATCGTGGACTTCAGGAAAGACACAGCCCCACCGTCCCCCTCGCCCTGACAGACTCTCCCACCCCCATTTCCATCGTTCCATCGTGGACTCCTTCCGTTTCCTGGGCACCACCATCACCCAGGACCTCAAACAAGATAAGTTAAGATAAGATAGCCTTTATTGATCTCACAATGGAGAAATGTACTTGTTACATTCAGGTCTTAGAAACACTCAGGGTGTGCAAATAGACAGTGACTAACAAGGACTTTGTGGGGACAAAAAGTGTAAACAGTAAATAATAATAAAGTAAACAGACCTTAACAATAAATGTTATTGTCAGTATTAGCAGTGCAGGTTTACATCATAGTGCAAGTGGTTGATAAAGTGACGCAGATAAAACAAATACAAAAATGGGAGCCAACCATCTGCTCCCTCATCAAGAAGTCCCAGCTGAGGATGTTCTTCGTGCGGCTGGTGCAGTTCTACACTAGCCTGGTGGGACCAGAATGATTCACCTCTGTATTTTGTATACAGTGGGGGATCAGTCTGGTCACCCCGCCCCCGCTGGATGTATCCGCAAAATCAAACTGATCCCATGCAATCAGATTCGTTTATTTGCCGTGACGTGTTGTTAGAGAGCAACGTCACTCACGGGACGCGGAAGTCCCTCAATAACAATCTACGAAAGATGCACGAAAGAGAGACAGTGTGTCTCCACTTGGTGGTAAATGACCAAAAACACATCGACAGTAGGTGCTGCGCAAATATTAACGCAAAACCACTAATAACACAGCAATGTCAGACGCCCGCCCTTCGCTGATTGGTTTACTCCACTTCCTGTTTGCTTGCGTATCTACCGCTGTGGGAAATGGATTTGACACAGCAGTGACCAGACTCAATCGCTGGTACAGCGGTGAGTCTGGATTTTTCCAGGTTAGTTCTACACGGCCATTATCGAGTCCATCCTCACCTCCTCCATCACTGTGTGGTACCCCGGCGCTACAGAACGGAACAAACATCGACTGCAGCGCATTGTGCGTGCTGCAGAGAAGGTGATTGGCTGTGAGCTCCCATTTCTCCAGGACCCGGAGGCGTGTGGGTCGAATCACACCTGACCCTTCTCACCCTGGACACGGACTATTCACCCCTCTCCCCTCGGGCAGGAGGCTATGGTCTATCCAGACCCAAACCTCCCGCCACTTGAACAGTTTTTTTCCCCTCCGCCATCAGACTCAAGAACAATAATAAGACCCAATAACTTAGTTACAGACTCATGGATGTAATCTGCTCTGTTGCACTGTGTGGTGTGTCCACACTTAGATCTGCTGCTATCACTTTATCACTTTATACACATACACATCTGTAAATATAATCCCGCTGCTGTTCTATGTCAATTGTTGTCGTCTTACCATATTTTACTTTTTATTTTGTATCATGTTTATTTAATATTCTTTATTCATGCCCCCTAAAGCCTTATAGTTTAAAGTTGTATAGCTTATTTTTATCTAAATTCTGTGTTTTATGTTTTATGTTGCACGTCTGCACCAAGAAAAAAAATCCTAGTTTGTGAATCTGTTCTCAAACAATGGCAATAAAAACTATTCTGATTCTGATCTGATATGGAATAGGCGTAAAGAATATGAAATTATGTTTGTAGGCTGAGAGGGGAAACCAATGAGATTTCTCCACAGTCTTAGGGCTTAAGGTTAGGGTTAGAGTTAGGGCCTTATGTCTTATCACATTATGTACCTCCAAACAACAATATTATTCCATCGTGTATGCAACCCAATAGCTACAAGTTATTACACACTGTTACACAGCATTACACTGTACTAAATTTGGCAGGTACAATGTATCAAGGATAGTGTAAAATAAAGTGTTACTGTTTGAGCGTTTGTATAATTGTTTGATTGTAAACTGGAAAGGTATCCCAAGAGATCAAACCTTCAGACGCTGCTCCAAAGCGGAGTAGGTTTGATTGCAAGAGCTAACCCAGTGCTTTGAGTTTGAAGTTTACTCATCTTAATTATGAATGAAATCGACCAAAGATCAGGGTTAGTGTTAACTTCAGAAAGGGCAATAGGGCTACACGATTTTAAGGAAAACTCATTGTCTAATTAAAACTAATTGTTTCAGTGAAGGATTGCGATTGCTTTTAGATTTGCACATTGAACATAAAATATGAACAGCTACACTAATACAACAATCAAATACAATTCAGTTTGAGCGGAAAACTAAGCTAAAGCATATTTTGTACATTATTAATACTACATATATATTTTTATTGTTCTTAGAGAGCAGTATATACTAAATAATTTCAGTCTTTGTGATCCGGTTAATGCAGCCATTAAAATTACAATGGCCCTTTAATTGCACAGCTCTAATACAATCCATATCCTCGTGTAAAGCTTTCCCCAGATTGTTATTATCTGCTTTGTGTTCACTGAAGCCTTTCTTTCCTCCGGCAGAGCTGCTGATATTGTTTCTCTGAACCTCATAAATCGCCAAGTCGCATTTGTTACATCCGCCACCCTTTGCGCTCGCTTAAGGGAACGCCGAGATTTGTAGAGATGTGGCCGTCTCTTTATACGCAGCGTTATTGATTCCCTGACCTCGGTCTACATCTCTCTCCGTAATCTCTTCGTGGCAAATTTCTCATTCGTATTTCTTGATTTTGTTTGTTTGTTGACAACGCATTAAAATTCACATCGGGCCGCAGGAGCAAGAATTTGTGAATATCAGGTCATTTCTCATCGGGGGTTGTTTTCTGTGTTTACCGATTTCCTTTTAGCCAGAGGGCACCACGCCACAGATACATATTTATAAAAGTCTGTTTACAACACATTACACATTTCTTTATAAAATCTGTTTTTGGAGCACGAATCCTCACAAAGCACTTCATGTTTTGTTGTTTACTGTATTCAACGGATTTCTTGTCACTTATTTATTTCTCTACAAATTAAACGTTTACATTTAATGACATTTACTTTTAATTATGCTGCATTTGTGCATTTGTAGTTTCAACCGTTTCAGAGGAGCACTGAAGGCAGTTTACTCCGGGTGCTACGGTTTCCCCGACCTCCAAAAACATGCAGGTCAGGTTGGCCCACAGTGGCAGCGTGGCTCAGTTGCAGCGGCTCAGGATTAACACCTGAACCCAATTTCGTTGTACAATTGTAACAAATAAATCACTTACTTACTTATTTAGTCAGCTTTACATATCTATGATTATATTCAAACGTATGAAATTAAATTCACTGTTTCATGGAGCGTCTCCCCATGAATGAAGCACAGACCCGTTCATTTGGCAGTTGATTTACACTAAAGGCGAGACAGTGATGAATAGGGAAACTTTTTAAATATAGAGATATCAAGAGGAAACTTTGGCTGTAGATTACATAAATATGATGAAACTATAACTTTATAACTAAAAATAAGGCTTTTTATCCCTAAAATCTCCCATTACCAATATTTTGAAGACAAAATCTGAATAATGGATTGATTGTAACTAATATATGAAACCAAATAAACAGACACTTTTTCACTGTCTTGTTTAGTCTTAAATAAGCTAGTGGAACAAAAACGTATTTTGTTTTTAATTTATAACTTAAAGGGACTAGATGCAAGTTGGTCATTTTCATACTCACTACTGCCACCTCAGGTCTTATGCGTAACTACAGTCTCTATATTAAGCTCGTGCATGACGGAGCTTTGGACCTGAATGAACACCTCTTTGAGTGACAGTGCAGGATTTTAGAGGCAGTTGTGGTAAACAGGTCTGGGCTCATTCTACACATTAGGACATGGCTGGAACATGTAGAGGGAGGAAAATACTAAAGTTTAACATTTTTAAACTCCGTATAGTCCCTTTAAATTAATCAGGCTAGGAATTAGATATAAAAAATCCCTCTGAAAATCCCTTCAAAATATTGTTAAGTCCATGTTATGTGACGATATTGTCACCACAATGTGACAAAAATTCATTTTGAGAAAATGGCCCAAGAAATAACAGTTTCTTTAATAAATCTATGGAGAAATATTGAATGAGTTCAATAATTAAACATGGTATAGTGAAGGTTATTGTTATTCTTCACAAGTTTATATGTGAAGAGACCAAACTGGCCCAAAACCTGAAAATGGAAAAACAAAGTTCTGTTTCCCTTTAAATTCAGATGTTTTAGTTCCTTCTTTTCACTTTAATTTAGATTTTATCAGTCGTCCACAAAAAATCAGTAGACGTTGGCCATAGTTTTAGTCTCATTAACTGCCTTTAATGTAGTTTTAACATAATTTTATTCAGCAAAAATACTATTCTGACTATAATTCTAATGGAAAACTGTAGTTGACAAAATTAACACTGTTACAGCAACATGTCTGTTTTGTGAAGTGAATGTTTGGGCCACTAAGCAACAAACCAACCATATCCTCCACACTTCTGGCAAGGGGAGCTCTCATCTCTCACCTGTGCATCATTAGCGTCAGAGCAATGGGGTTTTGGTATTCCTCCATCAAACGGCAGTACATAGAGAAGGAGGCTGAGCTGAGGGAGGGTCTGATGCGTGTTTAATGAGATTCACACTGCCTTTGACTCTACACATCCACCCACTGGTTTAGGCATCCTGTAAACACATGGATTGCATCTTCTGATGTAGCTGTGGCGCTCGGAGGAACCATCGTTAAGCCTATATAATGGCGACAATCTTCAAAGCACAGAGTCACAGTATGCATGTGTTCCCTGGTTTTCTTAAAGGAGCTACATCATGCAAAATTGACTTTTTGGACCTTTTAGCCATGTTGTTATGCTATTTCCTTATCAAAAACACCCCCAGAGTGTTTTTTGGCTTCATTCACGCAGTTCTAAGTAATCCTCCTGAATCCTGCTCTCTGAGCAGCTGTTCTGCCCTCTCCTGGTAAACGACTGAGTTGTTCTGTTGTGTCGTCACAAAGGAACGGAAGTGCTCTACGTCTGTAATGTAATGCCTTAAGGCCTGATTTTAATTTATAAAACAGCTTTCTCATTATTTTTATTGTAAGAGAGAAAAAAAAAGAAAAAAAAGCAACTCTCCGACGGGTCTGTGCTGTCCCAGGAGGGTAAACAAACGCTCCCCCGGCCGGAGGATCCATGGATCCGAGCAGAAGTGTTGTTTTTGAAGACTGAGCTCTTTCTAACCTACTCTGGACACCACCTGTTCATTTGTGAAAAGGGAAAAACATCCAGTATGCGGCAGTCCTGTGGGCGAAAATGCCTTGTTGATGCTAGAGGTCAGAGGAGAATGGGCCGACTGATTCAAGCTGATAGAAGAGCAACTTTGACTGAAATAACCACTCGTTACAACCGAGGTATGGAGCAAAGCATTTGTGAAGCCACAACACGCACAACCTTGAGGCGGATGGGCTACAACAGCAGAAGACCCCACCGGGTACCACTCATCTCCACTACAAATAGGACAAAGAGGCTACAATTTGCACGAGCTCACCAAAACTGGAGAGTTGAAGACTGGAAAAATGTTGCCTGGTCTGATGAGTCTCGATTTCTGTTGAGACATTCAGATGGTGGAGTCAGAATTTGGCGTAAACAGAATGAGAACATGGATCCATCATGCCTTGTTACCACTGTGCAGGCTGGTGGTGGTGGTGTAATGGTGTGGGGGATGTTTTCTTGGCACACTTTAGGCCCCTTAGTGCCAATTGGGCATAGTTTAAATGCCACGGACTACCTGAGCATTGTTTCTGACCATGTCCATCCCTTTATGACCACCATGTACCCATCCTCTGATGGCTACTTCCAGCAGGATAATGCACCATGTCACAAAGCTCCAATCATTTCAAATTGGTTTCTTGAACATGACAATGAGTTCACTGTACTACAATGGCCCCCACAGTCACCAGATCTCAACCCAATAGAGCATCTTTGGGATGTGGTGGAACGGGAGCTTCGTGCCCTGGATGTGCATCCCACAAATCTCCATCAACTGCAAGATGCTATCCTATCAATATGGGCCAACATTTCTAAAGAATGCTTTCAACACCTTGTTGAATCATGCACGTAGAATTAAGGCAGTTCTGAAGGCGAAAGGGGGTCAAACACAGTATTAGTATGGTGTTCCTAATAATCCTTTAGGTGAGTGTAAATGCCTATACTTTACTTTGGAATGGCTAAAACAGCATGATACAGCTCCTTTAACAGCAACACATGCCTGCACTGACTTCCTCCTGAAACAACTACAGTAGATCAAAGAGCTATTGAGTGGCTAAATGTGTAGTATATTGAGGAGCGCTGAGTCAAAGAGCTGTTGAAAGATCAACAAGAGGTCAGTAGAAAGTAGACAACACACCTCCTAATGAGTGTCTGTTGCAACCAGGGGTTAAAGTGGGATTTGGGAGGTGGGGGAACTCTAACCTTTAACAAGCAGTAGGAATCGTGCTACATTTTATATTTTTTTATGTACTTAGGTACTGACATGTAGTCATTCTGAACAGATACTGCACAATATAAGGTATTTGATACTGTAATTATTTTATTTTCCAATATTTTTAATACCTTGAATTATTTTTAGATATCCTTTAGTAGGTTTTAACAATCATAAATGATTGGAGGTCTATGTGATTTACTAAATGAACAAATTCTGCTTTTGCCAGATCCACATTTTGGGTTCTTCTTAGATGTAGGACTGCAGAGCACCATGCCTGCCCAGAGAGGAGCTTAATAGATTATAGAAACAAATAAAATGTCAGGATCCACTTATTCAAAGAAAGGCCCAACCAAAGAAATGAACATGTGTGCTGAAACATTACTTATTAACAATTTTGGCTTGTTATTATGTTCTTTATTTAAGAAAATCCTCTTTCACAGTCAGTGGTGCTTACAGCAGGGCTCTTGCAGGCTGGTCAGGGGTGAGCCTCCCACCACCAAACGTATTCATATTTTTGGGATAAATAAATGAAAATGTAATTATCATCACTGCTTGAACAGAAGAGAATTGGGCCTAAACATAAAAGTTATATTATATTCCAGTATTTTAAGGCTTTAGAGGAAAAAACGACAGCAATAGAATAATACAGAATAATAAAGAGCCTAATAATAAACTAGGACTACTCAGAACTAAACCAGGATTAAGCCAGGGCAAAAACATGCAATATCAGCACTAAGGCAGGACTAAATCACATCTAAACCAGGCCAAAGGCCTAATACAGAATGAGACCAGCACATCTCAAACAACATGACTAACTCCTGCTCAGCCACTGCTCCTCAGCGCTGAGCAGACAGACCATGGAAAATAATAAATAAGGGCGGACCAAACGCTGTTCTGTCCAGACCTCGCGCTTTACGAAAAAACTCAGTAAATGAAGCGCTCCTTGGAGATGGCGCGCTCATCCACATATTCAGCTTCAGCCTCGTTTACCATGTTAACTTTGCAAAGAGCATCTCTGCGCTTGTACATTTCCCACAAACACGTATTGAATGAAGTCAGAGCAGAAAGGAAGAAAAATGCACCTGTCAGATGAATGATTCAGATGTTATTTAGTAAAGTTAGAGCCCAGGGAGCGAGGTTTAGCGTGTTGACCGGTTAAACACGAGTGCTGGTGGTGCAGTTTTCCAAAACTCACGTTCCATCAGCTTTATCGTCCGCTTTACAAACATCCACAGCTGAACTGGTGTTCCTTACCTTAAAGTCGCTGGTTAAGCCCTTTGCACCGGCAGGAACACACGCTGCACCTGACGCGGACCGCGAGGAGTCCTGCTTCTGCATGGGATAATCCGAGCAAACACGATTCATACTGTCCTTGTGCTGCGGTTTGATAAAATCTGTCAGTCCGTCCAACGATAAGCCTCCTGTTTTCTCAGTTTAGCGTTACACCGTTTAACAGAGTTTTCATTTGAGCCCGCGCTAGGAGATGATGGTCCGGAGCCGGAGGCACACTGCTACGCAAAGTGCCGCGAACTTGCTGTTGAGCTACGCGAATGCGGCGCGGATAATGCCGGAAACAATATAATTTTTATGGAAAATGAGGTCAGATTTTATTTTTTGGCCCCCGGGACGCATATTGAGTAGGCCCAACCTAGTACTTTTATTGCATTGATTTATCTCACAGGCAGAATTTCGTATGTGCGTGAAAATGACAAAGTTGCAATCATGAACTTTTTTTTCTTTTCTTTTTTGCCTTGCGAAGGTGGGGGAACGCCGTTCCCGACCGTTCCCGCCCACTTTAACCCCTGGTTGCAACATGACTGACAGGAAGATCTTTGCAGAGTGTCTGCATTAAAAGTATGGGTGAATAATGTTGACAAACAACAGGTGTTGTTTCTTTAGTAGAGCTGCAATATCAATCAAATCAAAGTACATTTCAATGATTATGGTAAGGAAGGGGTTTACTCTGAATCTACTTTTATTCTTAAAAGTGGATTAGGCAAATAAATAAATAAACTACTGATCACATAAAATAATGTAAATACAATTTTCATTTACATTTTTATCACTGACCACAAAAGCTTCAGGTGCACATGAACGGTCACAGTAACCATTTCACCAGACAAACCTAAAACCCCCATCCAGATTGGTAAGATAATTAAGTGGTGTTTATCATTTAACTTTCTTATTAGAAATGGGCACAGAATGCAGCTCTTCTCTCCCTCTTTCTTATTTCTATTTTTTATTTGTGACCCAGCGGATGCTTGGGTGGTTAGCTTAGGTTTTCTCTGCTGACTGAACCGTATCCATGGCATCCATGGCCGGACATTCAATTCTGGCAAAAACCCGAGAGAAATCCCCAAGAACCTGACATAAAATTGATCCTGAAGCGTCAGAAAAGCCACCGGGATGGAAAGCGAAAGTTAGTTTAAGTTCAGTGCTTCATTTGTCATTGAACTGAACTTAGGTTCAGGTGTTGGGTTAGTCCTGAGCCGCTGCGACTGAGCGCGTCACCAACTGTGAGCCAACCTGACCAGCATGTTTTAGGAGGTATAGTCCCGGAGCACCCGGAGGAAACCTGGCTGGCTGCCTTCTGTGCTCCTATGATCCTCTAAAACGGCAAGTTTGTCCCTGTTTCAGAGCGTGGTGTCCCGCACTGGTCAGCTCCTCCTTCATCTTCTTCCTGCGCAGCTCCCTCCGCTCCAAAACAGTCTTTCACCATCTTCTGAGAAGAGCTTAGCAGTTAATCTGTTTTATTCTCCAGTGAACGTCCATTATAGTAGGGATAGAACGCATCTGTGGCTGTCTTGCCCGGATACCTCCTCGTTTGTTCCTTCCTGGTTTCCTGTAGTGCCTCTTGTGACGCCTCCATTGTGCTGCTCTGGGGGCTCTCGGTGCCTCTTCAGTGTCTCAAGGCCAACGCACACCGAGACGCTTTGACGATGGCAAAAGAGCTGCCTTCTTTATTTTCTATGAGAACGCGATGCTGGACCCCGCGCCACGATTCAGTTCTGCTGAATCCAGACGCGGCGCGGAGGAAAAACAGGCGTTTAACCATCCTGCACAGGCACAGAGGCGGGTCTGGTCAGTGACAGACAAAGACACCACCGTAAACTTTGTTTGGAGGGACGAGAGAAGCCGCGGAGACAGAGAAACCATCGTCAGGGCTCATGCATCAGCATGTTAAACTCATATCTGTTGCCAACTCGCTATTAACCTGCAGAAAAGAGCCAGGTTTGCTCTCTCTCTTACAATCTGGACATACATGTCTTCTTTTATGTATAACAAATGTATAAATCACGTGTTTAAAGCTCCGTACGGTTTGAGAAAAGCCTCTGAAGTGACATTTGAAGGTCTCAAATGTCTTTAGCTCGTGACCAAGCTGTTTACTGTTAAAAAACGTTAACTTCATATATGGACTCTCTACAGTAAAAATCCACCCATGCAGCTGCTGGTTCACTGAAAGAACTTTTTTTTTTTTTTTTTTACAATAAAAGTTGCGTAGTGCACCTTTAAAAACACACGTGTAACTCATACATATACACACGCCATGCCGGTCATGGGTTAATTTATATCCACAGTCACTTACAAAGTTTTATTCACCCTGGCCACAGAGAGGAAGCTATTGTACATGTTTTTAGTGGCAGGGGAAACAGAGTGGCCAATGGATTTTTTATAAATTGCCACTGATGTAAAATGAAGCTCCAGCACCAGCATCATCACGTGTTCTGATCTCCCCAGCTTTTCAATACAGAGCTTGTTCCCCTTCATTTACTCTCATGAATGAGTAATGCAGCCGGATTCTGCAGGAGGTGAGACTCTGCGCTCACTGTGAGACTCACTTCACAAATGAGCCATGAGCCAAAAAGAGCAATAGTTTTCCTTTATGATCGGAATAATACATCATGGTAAAACATTTTTTATTATTATTTTTGTCCACATGGCTTTATTTGACAGGATTCAAAAGCGCTGATACAAGAAGAGTGTCCACAGCATACGCACGGTACTCAAGATTTAGTTGATGAAATCTAAAACACAAATATTATATTATAGCATGACTTTACTGTACCTCTTCATTCATTGCATATGGTGGTGGTAAACTACTACTGAAAGCACAGCTGCCCAGGGGTGAACTGATGGAAGCCAGTCTGCAAAATTGGCCCTTCTTACCCCCATCCGCTCACACAGGCAAGGTTTTCATGAATGATCTAAAATATGTTATTCATACAAAAAATATGACAACTATTTTTTTTATGAATCATTTTAATCACCGATGGAAAAGCTGAAAAATATTTCTTTGCAGATTATTTTCCATATCACACAAGAGGCATAATTTCCTATGTAGTTTGAATGTGAGGACAGCTTTAAAACACCAGCGCGTTATACTGGGGGTCAAGACTAAAGAACCGTTATAATATTGTCTCCACCAATTTTTAAATAGAAAGTACATTAACGAGATGAACTGTGTGGGTTCTGCTGAGCATGCAGAGAGATGCTGACGCTAAAACATGAAGTTCCTCAGACCTTCAGGATCAATGCTCTGCTCTTGACTTGTTTATTCCCGATATCGATCGGAAGTGTTGCCCCTGTGGACATGGGAGACACCGCAGGACTGGCAGATGCGTAAAAAGGCCACTGTATATAAATTAAATAAGATAAGATAGGACTTTATTGATCTCACAATGGAGAAATGAACTTGTCACATCAGTATAATAAAATAATAAAAAAGTCAGGACAGAAACCCCCCCCCCCCCCGAAATATCAAGAGTCAACATTGGCAGTGTAGGTTAACAGTCATTGTGCAGGTGATTGATAAAGTGACACTGATACAGAGATGATTGCGATAACCTAGAGATGAATATTTTAAATCCCTATATTATGCACAATTGACTTTTTTGACCTTTTAGCCATTTTATTATCTTCCTCAAAAGCTTATTTTTTTTATTTACATAAGTCTGTTTCCTTCTCTTATAAATCATACACCAGAAATAAAATCTGAATTATACCCTCATAATATCAACAAGGATATTAGGCAGTTTTCTCACATGTTGGAGCACCTTGTGCGTCGAGCCGAGACCGCCCTACTTCCAACTGCATTTACTTCAAAGTTAGTTCAGTCCGTGTTCACACACGCTCGTACCAGACGTCGCACCATCAGCCACGTAACGATTAGCTGTTCACTGAACTTATTCCCATGACAACGGGCATCAACCTGTGTGAAGCTGGCACCCCTTTAATCTATCTTTGACAATTTTCGAACAATTTCTTTTTTCAACTGGTGACCCCTGCTGTAAAGAAGTCCCCCTGCACTGCCACAAGACCATGTTTCTGAAATTCAACGAATACTGAATATTTTCTGTAAATGTTTTATTACGTGACTGAACCACATAACATTTTAGACTGTGTTCCATTTTCTTAACTTGAGCATCAGTTTGACTTTAATGAGAAGCCGCCGGCTTTAAGTAGCGCACTAATTCGGTGCTTTTGTGAGAAAGATGAAAGTGGTTCACGCATTTACCATCCAATGCCTATTTCTTTGGAGATACAGTGGGAACATTTTCTGGGAAGCAAAAAATAGCCCCACAGCTCATTTGGATTAAATTTCAGTGAAACATTTAGCGGTTTCTCTGATTAAAGCTGGCTCCATTGTGTGTATCTATGGGGGTATGGCTCAGAGCTTAAGGAAGCTTTTTAGCGTCACTGATCAGTCTGGCTTCCTGGAAACTTTAAATGCATGTATGAAGAATGGCACGGTGCTGATTCCAGAAAGATAGTGTTTTAGGCTATAATATTAACAAAATATTCTAAAGTAGCACTTCAGTAGCACGAGCTATGACACATTTGCAGTATGTTAATTAGTGCAGAGAAGTTGTATACAGTCAACACATATACGCCACTGTTACTGCATCCCCCAACTCTCCAGGGCCACCGTGTTATGAATCTGCCACACTTTTTCGAGAGTTCCAACCAAGATCCTCACTTATGAGAAATCGTACATGCACTGAATCTAAACCTGACCACTGTTGTGCTATTGCCTAAAAACATTTTTTAAAGAAGAAAAGGAAAACCACAAAATATTGCAAATGACCAACGTGAAAAAAGAGAAAGATTGGAAAAGTGTGTATTAAAGCCGGGATATTTTTCATTCAGTTAGTGTCTGTAAGTCCCACAACTCATGGACAGGAGCTAACTAAGCGGAAGAAGATGGTTCAATAGCATCTGTGCACAGATTGTGGTGGCAAACCTTTCTGGTTTTAATGTAAACTAAAAGAAAAATAAGATTTAAATAAATGTCAAACTATTATGGTTTATGCATCAAATTAATATGAGCCTTTTGTGTTCCAGGTGTCCTCAGAACTTGGATTTTTGACAGATTTTCCGTGCCCGATCTTCTGCTGAGATGAAGTTGGTATCTTGCGTACAAAGTGCCAGTGCTTTCGCCAGTAGCCTGAGGAAAACCAAGGGTCGTGGCTGAGGCGTGCATGTGCAACAAGCAGCGCTGACTACAACGAGCTGCTTCCTCTTTGCTCTCCTCTTACATTCTGTAGTAGAGTGGAGTCGTCAGCAGGTGGCGCCACCCTTGTATTATAAAAGCCAAAGGTTTCTCTTGATTCTTTCCTTGATTTGCACACTTCCGTTTCTGTTCCTGGGGGCGTTCGGGTCGTCATCTGGCTGCCAGGTAGAAATTATTACTACTCTTATTCAGATAATTCACCTCAATAGCTAATTTAAACTGTGTCTTAGTGTCGCTGCGGTGTGGCTGAGCCTCGATTGCGACACACAAAGTGTCCCTGTTGCGCCTTGGTGTGCGGTGGCTTTGGTTTGGCTGGGAGTCTGCTGTCCTGCATTGGGTTGCTATGTGTCGTCTGGGCCCGACGGTGCACGGTGGCTTGCTAGAACTGCGTGATCTCCTATCTCCTAAAGTGGTAGGTCACGTTAGCTCCGTGCTTCCGAATGGTTAAAATAAATTACTAACACAAATGTTATTCTAGCCTCACGGATGCAGCGACCTGGCAGTATGCAGCCGCCTTGCTTCTACGCCTTGCTTCTATGCCTTGCTTGTGGGCTATGTCTGTTGCCTACACCATGTCAACCTACAAATGGATTGTTTCAAATGGACTGTTTTCTGTGTTCATAACATGGACATTTGCCCTTTTTAAAAAGTATTTATGTTTATAAAACAAAAGAGTTGAAGAACCTAAAGCAAAGAAATATTGAATAAATTATTAACTGATCATGCCTCTCCTCAATGAGTCGAACCTGTGTCCTTTTTATATTAAAGGTTATTTTCTGGATTTTAATAGTCCAGTGGCGTTGTGGCAACAACTACATTTTAAGGTGGTAACATTTAAATTTCCATCTCCTACCATAGCACTCGGTTACAAATTGGCGTTGTCGGCAGGATCATTGACTACAGAGGCTTGATTCACTTGGAATATGTATATTTGATATGATAAGGCTATGTTAAGTAGTACAAAAAGTAATTCTCCAGTGTGTGTTGGGCATATGGACTATTGATTAGCATGCTATGTTCATTTTTGTTTATTTCAGAGTGTAAATTTGTTTACTTTGTTTTTTTGTGCATGTGTGATCTTTATTTTATTCTTTGTGATATTGCTTTAATGAACATAATGGTCAATTGGTTTGTTTTTGTTTATATTCACCTGAGGATGTGCTTGTGCTACTGGAGTGGCTTGATCATCATTGTCAATCTATAAACGTGTAACTCTGTTTTTTGTTTTGAAATAAGCAAGGCGGCTGCTGGTTTGAGGATAGACGGTGGTGTGCAAGTTTACGGCAGCTTGGTACCCGC
Organism: Neogobius melanostomus; assembly: GCA_007210695.1. Lineage (NCBI taxonomy): Eukaryota > Metazoa > Chordata > Actinopteri > Gobiiformes > Gobiidae > Neogobius > Neogobius melanostomus. Next base: position 465,831 of record VHKM01000221.1, on the reverse strand, counting down.
TTAAGGAGCTGTACCCGACGTCTTTTGGGGGCTCAAACCCCGTATAGCAGTAGGTAAGGTTGGGAGGCAGGATTCCCCAACTACCGATTGCGGACTGACGCAACTGTTGTAACTAGATGGGAAGTTGGGTACAGTTGAGATTGGGGTCCAAGTTTTGTGTGAATGTGTTTTAACTGTGGATTATGGATCTGGTGAAAATTATAGTGGCCTTCAGTGGGTGGCTCAACCCACCCAGACAGCAGTAGATAGGATGGGAGGTAGGGGATACTGGATCAGGTGCACCCGCATTTTCCTCATCTATCAATGGTGCTCACACGCAGCTGCTGTTACTGTATGCAGTCATGTAAGGAGCTATTATAGTCCACTAAGTAATTAATTTTAAGCGTTCACTTCCGTGTAATATACTGTCAAGGTCCCTCATTCATGTTGCCATGTGCCGTGGAGGAGGTTGCATGAGCGGCTGGAGTAGCTGTCTCGTTATATTTTAGAGTTGTGCCGTCACACAGTCCTGTAAACCCCTGTTTGCAGCTGCTGTGGCACGGTGCGAGGGTCTGTTCATGCTTGTGTGAATGTAGTTGTGCGAACGAAGTGTAATCGTCGGGACGCCGATTAAATTTTGGGGGGACGAATGTAGTAGAGTGGAGTCGTCAGCAGGTGGCGCCACCCTTGTATTATAAAAGCCAAAGGTTTCTCTTGATTCTTTCCTTGATTTGCACACTTCCGTTTCTGTTCCTGGGGGCGTTCGGGTCGTCATCTGGCTGCCAGGTAGAAATTATTACTACTCTTATTCAGATAATTCACCTCAATAGCTAATTTAAACTGTGTCTTAGTGTCGCTGCGGTGTGGCTGAGCCTCGATTGCGACACACAAAGTGTCCCTGTTGCGCCTTGGTGTGCGGTGGCTTTGGTTTGGCTGGGAGTCTGCTGTCCTGCATTGGGTTGCTATGTGTCGTCTGGGCCCGACGGTGCACGGTGGCTTGCTAGAACTGCGTGATCTCCTATCTCCTAAAGTGGTAGGTCACGTTAGCTCCGTGCTTCCGAATGGTTAAAAATAAATTACTAACACAAATGTTATTCTAGCCTCACGGATGCAGCGACCTGGCAGTATGCAGCCGCCTTGCTTCTACGCCTTGCTTCTATGCCTTGCTTGTGGGCTATGTCTGTTGCCTACACCATGTCAACCTACAAATGGATTGTTTCAAATGGACTGTTTTCTGTGTTCATAACATGGACATTTGCCCTTTTTAAAAAGTATTTATGTTTATAAAACAAAAGAGTTGAAGAACCTAAAGCAAAGAAATATTGAATAAATTATTAACTGATCATGCCTCTCCTCAATGAGTCGAACCTGTGTCCTTTTATATTAAAGGTTATTTTCTGGATTTTAATAGTCCAGTGGCGTTGTGGCAACAACTACATTTTAAGGTGGTAACATTTAAATTTCCATCTCCTACCATAGCACTCGGTTACAATTCCATGGTATTAAGTTCTCGCTGGACAAACTGCAAACTATTTCTTCCACTATGGGTGAAACCCTGTCCATGTCCCGAGAGAGAGAGAGGATGTACCGACGGGTCCCGCTCTAGCGCTAGTATTAAAGAGCGCGGCAAACTCCGCCGCAGAAACGTGATCAAAACACCAGCATGTGCGCCCCACACACCCACTGCCACCCACAGTAGCAGAACATATTCCAGTCTGGTACGGTCTGTAGAAAAGCTTGGGGAGGGACCAAATCTGTGCAAAACATTGCCACAGGTGTCTGTCCAGTCCACTTACTGCGCCAGGTATGAAGCTGCACTTAGAGCCCCCGTCATCGTGCAAATGTCTAGTCTCCCGTCCTCACTTACTCAACTATATTGTTTTCATTGCTTGTGTTTTTGTCCTTATTCAGAGCCTAAATAAGATATTGAAAAGCCCCTCAAATAATACATTTAAACCTGGCTCGATCCATCGATAATTGCTGGGTTTCAGGTGACATCGCACCATTCCAAAGGCCTATAATAATATGTACACTACAGGTAAAATTATTTTGTTTTTTGAGGACATTTTTGGTCTTGTACAGAGAGATCATGGACCCAGTTATTGATATTAATGATCATTTTTGTAATTCATTTTTGATTTTCAATTTTCACCAGAAATACACACATGGAACTGACTTGTAGAACTTTAATGTGACTCAAACGAAAAACAAAATATATATTTACTCTGCGTCAAAGCAAATGACGGGCAAAATGACGCTCTTCATAGGCACAGAAGAATTATAAATTCACTGCTGATTTAATTCAACTTGACACACTGGAGATGAGGGAAACTAAATGCAGAAACAGTTACATTACATAACTATACATGACGGGGGAGTGTGCCTGAGTCTGCTCCCGCTACACTATGTCAAACTGTGGTTATGAAACCAGCATTAAAATGCAGGGCTGGATAGTGGGGAACTGATCTGTATCAAGCCCCACTTCACACCGTACATTACTCAGGTGAGGTAAGTCATGTTATACACGTTATACACGCGTATACTGACTGAATTAATCTTGGAGCTGCTCAGTCTAAACCATTGTAGGTATTTGGACAGTTTACCTGGGACCAAGATTGAGTGTGTATTGAAAATATGAGCATAAGAGCGAATGGTGTGGGATGGGGGTATAAGATTACAATGAATGAGTGCAGAGACTTCTCGTATTGCAAGCTTCCACAGTGATTAGCCATGGCACAAGTCAAACACATTTGATCTCTATCCGCTACAGCTTTTAGAAAGTGTCCAAACCAAAATATTGCTGTGTCATTGGCCGCGGCAAGGACAGGACTTCACCAGTTTAGAGCTTCTCAGGGTTTATAAAGGGACAGGAATGAGGGGTCACCAGTCAAAGTTGATGTAGGACCGCTGCACCTCATGTTGTTTTGTTAATTAATATCTATTTGGCCCAAACCACTTCTGGATTCTCTGAACTCACAAATACCGCGTGAATTCAGCCACCAGGCAAGGTAAACATTTTGTCATTGTCAAGTTATACTTATATTTAGTTCAATGAGTTATACGAGTTGTTTATTATTGAGGTAGAAAGGCGCTGTATAAATGTGACCATTTGACCATTTCCTCTGTGTGAAGTTAGGAGGCCAGTAGACCAAGCATGGCCTTATAAATAAAAGGATATATATATTTTTTGCTGTTGTTTCCTTGTTGTATTTTCCTTTGACACTATGTTCCTTTGACACTATGTTCCTTTGACACTATGTTCCTTTGACACTATGTTCCTTTGACACTATTTTCCTTTGACACTATGTTCCTTTGACACTATGTTCCTATGACACTATGTTTCTATGACACTATGTTCCTTTGACACTATGTTCCTTTTGCACTATGTTCCTTTGTATGTTTTTATTAAATGGATTTGGGGGTGGGCGCTTTTGGTTTGGCCCACTCCTTTTGAGCAGATTGTTAACTGGTCAAATAAATAAACTAAACTAAACTAATACCAATGACCCGGACGGGGAAGGCCATCCCACTCGAGATCACAATGATGGGTCAAGGCCCTGCAGTCAGTAATGAACCTCAGAGAAGCATGATGATATACAGGGTCAATCTCATAGAGACATTGCGCAGAGGCATTTGTGTACAACAGGTCTCAATGGTGAACCCTTGCTGGTTTATGCACTATGACAGCAACCATTTATCTATTAACCATGACTAATCAACAATTAAAAACGGCCATCAACTAACTTAGTAATCAATCATCGCTATCTGTATCTGTACACAGGCCTTCACAAACACAGCATCACTGTTACATTAAAATGACACAAGACGAATTGGTTGGAGCACGCCGAGATCCAAAAACTCCCCTCTGAAGCCAGTGGAAGTTGCAGAGGACACCTTTATAAACAACATCTCTCCTCTTAACGCTCCTCAGACGCCTCACAGCGAACTCACTGGTGACTAAAGCAGGTTCACTTGTGCCGCATTAGACATTCTCAATGTTTTCATAAGCTGCACGACTGACGGCACAAACAACCGAAGCGCCGTAGTGTCTTCACCGAAGGCGGCTGTGGCAGTTTCCCCGAAGAGCTTTGCACCAATTATTGCCGCGCAGTAAAGATGAGTAATCAAATCGCATCTGCAAACCGAGTCCAATCTCTTTGAAATGTGCTGCGAGGGCAATTTTAGCATCAGGAGGAGGAAAGATATGAGCCTGATTAATCTGGAATTCAATAGCAGTTACAATAACATTAAAAAAAAAAACTCCCCCGTACTTTTGGTAAGACTGTACATTCGGGAAAGCTGCAGGCGTAAACAGAGATGATGAACCTACCCCTGATTATTTATGAAATGTGACACAATTAAAGCAAGGTAGAAATAGCAAGTAAAGCACAAGAAATGACATTTGAATCATGGCGCATGCACTTTATATTGGAAACGTAATACATTTTCCCTTTATAGCGCCGCACGAAAGGATTACAGAAATGCACAATCACTCATTTCTCAACATGATGTGCACAAATCGATTCACAGCGCAGAGATACTGTATGTGGTTTCTAATAGTGCAGCTTTGCAGTGATTCAGCCCCCCCCCCTTTTTTTTTCCCTCTGTCTGACAGTGTTTCCCCAGAGCCTCAGCTCAAACTGCAGAACCGCGGTGTGTGTGGCAACTGTTGAGCAAAATGGACGCTCACAAGAAGGAGAGAAGTAGAAGAGGAAGAAGGAAGGAACAAAACAAGCCCACAGGAATAGACAAGAAGAAATGCGCTTTCAAAGAGGGGGGGAGTGTAAGACCCATAGCTCCTTTTGCAGAAATGAACAGGAATGATAAACTCAGGCAATTAGACTCTGATGAGAGAGATGATGAGCAGTGTGTTAATGTATTGACAAAAAACGTGTCCTTCAATGGGAGCCGAACCAGTCCCATAGAACAACAACCCTTTACTGTGGTGCTGGGCGACTTCTGTGGCCAAAAGCCCCTGGGGTGCACTGACTGAAGTGTGGCTCCCCCGTGGATCCACCAGCTGACACAATCACTCACTCAAACGTCACATGCAAGCAAAAAGGGTGAAGTGTCTTGCCCAAGGACCCAACAACAGTCCGCAGTGTTAGAGCCTTAGGGCTGCACTACGAAGCTGGACGAACATGTCGTGGATTAGTTCCTCTGACCCGGGTTTACCATTTACCATAAGTGCCACTGCAAAGCGCATTATCAGTCGGTTAAGTTAACCCTCTGTGGATTTGAATCTATCACTAAACTCATACAAATATAATCTACAGCGCCATGAACCAAGCAGCACATAAGGAGAACAATCACATTTGTTAACAACCTTTATTACAACTGAAATGCAACACTCGCACTATTATGTGATTGTGAACGAGAAAGAAGCCTTTTTCATTAGGGTTAGGCGATATGGACCTGAACATGTATCACGATATATGTTGGTATGTAACACGATATGACAATATGATATGATATAATTAAATCCACTCATTTACTAAAGTTCCCCAAGTTATGTCTGAGTGGTCAATCCCCTGTTATCGGCCTAAACCTGCTGCTCCTGTTGTAGTGAAATTCTGACTCTTTCACAATAAAACTCTCCCAGCTGATGGAACATTTTATGGGACAACAAGAAGCGGTGCACTTTGCTATTAGCGGAACTCTGACATCAATGTTAATTTTTTTCTTGTGTAAAAGGTGAGCTTAGATGGAGCTTTTGTGTTTATGATCGACAATAAAACAGACCCAAGAGAAGACGAGAGGCTCGCGCCGTTCGGATGACTTTTTTTGTTTGAGCCGTAGGACTTACGTGCACACGGACAGCGCAGCTTTGAGAAAAGCGAAGGTAACTTTATTAAAATCCTGGAGGGTAACACAACATTTGTTGCTTGCCCTGTTTCCAAACGTAGTCACAAAAGGTTGAAAAGTGGCTAAATCTGTGTCAAAATTCACAATGCTCGGACCAGCTCCACTCTCGTTCCCTCTCGGCCTGCACTCCAGTTGTTTACATCTTGCACGTGAGTTATCATTTATAGCGGTTGGCGGTTGGCAATTCCTATTCCTGGGGAAGATTTCTACTGGTATACCGGTAGAGAAAAAATATCGCCCAACCATATTTTTCATTATCTAAAATCTGCATCAGCCACGTAAAAGTTACAACACAATGTTGGTAGTTTATCAAATCCATGTGCGCTCAAATAAAGGACTTCTCTCCCCACGTTGCTCAAGGTGTCTTCTCCTCTTCCCTCTCTGCTCCTCACTCCCTCAGTACACCGCAGAGTTTGGGTGACAAAGCGGAGGATTGGTCAAAGAGCCGTCTTCTTATCTAAGCTGGGAACTAAACCTGCTCCAGAGCAGGTTTTGCGCTAAGGGCATGTTTCCATGGAGATCTACCCTGCTAGAAAGTTGTCCAGCTTTGTAGTACGGCAAAACCAGCTAACTCTGAACTTACTGAGCTAGCGGTCTAATCCAGCTTCATAGTATTTCGGACTGTTGACTTCAGGATGCGCAAACGCTCATTTGCAACTATTGCTTTACTAATAATGATTTCTTGTGCAACTCTGCTTTGAAGTCTGGGTCTATATAGCTAAAGCTGTGCTGTTGTCTCGGCGGCTGCAGAGAAAGTGGTGAGAGACAGAGCGTGCTAATGAGCACATTGGGAGAGTCTGCGTGTTGTGTAGAGTGTTACATCCAAACCCAAGTGGAGAGGGAACTCGTGCTGTCAGAAATCTTTCAGTCTGGGCTAATCATAGGGCCTGGATGTCTTGCAGCCGTTACTTCATCAATTTATTTGTTTAAGTGGTGTTTTATGTGTATTGCTTCTACACCACTGTGGAAAGAGAAACATTGAGGCTGCTTGTGACTGTGCACACATTTGAAATTGGTTTTGGACACTACAGTACATTTATACACACGGAATAATAGCTTCAAGTTAGAGATAAAACGTATTTCAAGCTTGTTCGTTCATTCAAAAGTTAACATAGATATTGCAACTCTGTGCATGCAACGCACCACAAGACGCAGGCCTGCGCGGGTGTTTAAGCAGAGGATGGATATGGAGAGCACTGTCAGTGATTACACTCACCAGGCCTGAGACTTCCTCCTGGGCACGCTCTGTCTCGTCCACTTGGAGTGAGGCGTCAGGTGGTAAATCAGCTGCCGGCAGATCTTATTGGTCGACTTAAAGGAATCCGTCTCCTGCAACACAAAGGCTATATCATATTATACTCAGGAAAATAGACAATCTCAGTGTCGTCAGTTCGGGTCCTTCTCTGACGGTAGAGTATGCTGATTGTCTCCATTTCTAGCACTCCAGTCAAATAAATTAATCAAACAAATCAAGCTTTTAGCCCAGTCCACACAATAATCTGTTTTGTTATTTCACTGAATTCCTCTCCCAGAGGCCAGAGGTTAGAATATCTGTTAAACCACTCGAAAAAGGTAGAAGATACTGTCAATTCCTTTAAAAAACGTCAAATGTTATATCGTTATAATGTGATGTATAATATGTTATATATAATGCGAAAAACTGGGATTTAACAAGATAACAAATCGGCCCATATCTAGACACATCTAGTAGATGTGTAACTCTGTGCAACTCTGCATCTACGTCACTTTATCCGCGTCACTTATCAACCACTTGCACTATGACTGTAAACCTGCACTGCAAATACTGACATTTTTATTATAGTCTGTTTATTTAACTTTTTACTGTTTAGACTTTTTGCCCCCTTAAAGTTCTTTGGTAGTCATTGTATATACCTCTATATAACTGTTTGCACATTTCCTGTCTATTCTGTAACAAGTGAATTTCTCCATTGTGACATCAATAAAGGTTATCTTATCTTGTCTTATAAAATGAGCAAACTTTACCCATGAACTATAATGACTGGTCACTTAAAGTTGCAGAAATTGTCAAATTTTCAAGTACAAAAAAAAAGATAATATTTGAATTTTTATTTCGCATGAGAATTTGGTGAGTTTAATTTATTTACATTTCAACCCTTACAACAAGGCATTTCCCCCCAACAATAATTAGTTTATTCAAAGAATAAAATATCCAAAACACTTATTTTTTTCTTCTTATATGTTGTTTAATGTCAATAAAAACCCATAAAGAGACCAAAACCTTTACATTTAATGCTGGCTCTATAGATGAATCTGCTTTGATCCTTATTTCCATGAACATGTGGACATCATCAAGTAAACACATTTATCTTAACAATGAGGGAAGCATCCAGATGTTGGACAATCCAAACCAATCCAATCCAGCTTTATTTATAATGCACTTTAAAAACAACAGGGTTGACCAAAGTGCAGTACACACATCATATAAAAACACAATTAGGTGATACAAATAGATTGAAATAAAATCAGTACAATAAATAAATGGAACCATATACAGCGCAAAAACAACAGAAGACAATGAATCAATGCAAAGTTAATCAAAAGTTAAAAGCTGAAGTAAAGAGGTAGGTTTTCAGCTGGGACTTAAAAATTGTGAGTGACTCGGCCTGCCTAAGGTACAAGGGCAGTGCATTCCACAATTTGGGTCCAGCGACAGAGAAAGAGCGGTCACCCCGCAGCTTCCTGTTTGTTTTGGGCACCACAAGCAAAAAATGATCTGCCGACCTGAGAGCACGAGCGGGAGTGTAGGACTGCAGCAAGTCTGACAGATACCGCGGTGCGAGGCCATGGAGGCATTTATAAACAAATAAAAGAATCTTAAAATCAACACGAAAGCGAACCGGGAGCCAATGCAGAGATTCCAGAATTGGCGAGATGTGCTCGGATTTTTTGGTTCCAGTTAGAAGCCGAGCGGCTGCATTTTGAACGAGCTGTAGCCGAGTTAGCAATTTGTGGCTGATCCCGAAGTAAAGCGCGTTGCAATAATCAATCCGATTTGTAATAAAAGCATGAATTAAAATCTCAAAATCGTGTTTGGAGAGGGCAGGTTTTACTTTCGCAAGTTGGCGCAACTGAAAAAAGCTCGACTTGACAACAGAACTAATTTGTATGTCAAGTTTGAAGTCCCTGTCCAACCCTCACCCCCAAGTTAGTAACTGAGTCTTTAGAGTGTTGTGTCAGAACCCCAAGGTCGCAAGTGACTGCTCTGGACTCACTGGGACCAAACACAACGACTTCAGTTTTTTTGTCATTAAAATGCAAGACATTTTGAGACAACCAGGTCTTAATTTCGTCGACACATTCAAGGAGTTGCGTTGCACAAGTCAAAATGAATGTGTCCCGCTGATATATAGCAGACTATACAAACTAATATTACTTCAATATTGCTGGTCGTATTTTAAAGGCAGTATTTAAAAAAACTAATAACCGTTTTTACATCAAGCAAAGCCAAATAACAGCCACAAATGGGTTGTTATCTGTAGACGCCACAGATGGACAGTGACAGACACAACATATTTCATCATCCTGAGCTGCAGCTGCTTCAACCTTTCCTACTTGTATTTCCTCGTTCCTTCACTCCTACCTTTTCTCTCCTACACTGCTGCCTCGTCAGTTAGACACTTTGATTTACTCTGTGCTGAGGAAATCTAATTAATGGTACGACACAACAACATGGAGGCAGCAATGTGGCGAGAGACTGCAGCAATTTGCCTAAAGGCGATTAACCATTTGCAAGAGTGCTTTCGTGGGCGACAGACATGTCACGTCACACAGCCCTTTAGTTTAGAGATTATATTAGTCTATATACTATGTAGTCACAACTGAGACATTATGCCTATTTTAGTCAAATGCAGCATTTATTGTTCGGAACATGCTGAGGTAAGCTAGCCTGGCTAACACCAGACAAAATATCACAAGTGATATTTAGTCTGGGGACCACCAATTCATTTTCTCATAGGAGAGGTGTGGTTTACGATTGTCCATAGCCGTTCATTGGGCGCTACAAATGTCTCTCATGCGTCTGCACGTAGCCATAGCCAATCGTATCATCGTATCTGATGACGTATGGCGTACCCGCTGTAAACTTTCGAGCTAATCTATTTAGAACACGGTCTAAAGCTTGATCAAAAGATGGCATTGCGTCTACTGCTGTCATGTTGGCTCCGTAAATAAACTTTTATTTATTTTTTATCCCTAAACAAACTACAAGCTTCCGTATGTCGAATCATTCTGTGATTGGTCCCCAAATCCATGCGAAGATTTCGACCATGGTCCCCAGACTGCTGTGCAGTTAGAAATGATTTGAGCGCACACAGCAGTCTGGCGTTAGCCAGGCTAGAGGTAAGCTTCAATCTACTGGACATTCTATCCCAGTCAAAGTGGCTTTTAAAACTAACATGGTTTAGTTTAGTTTATGTTGTGTCTGTAACGCACTTTTATCCAAAGCGCTTCACAGCTAGGAAGATCTGGACTCTTTGCATATTTCTTTCATAATTCCTGTGCGGTCATATCCTTTTGGAGTTTGAAACCGGACTACCTGCCCTGCTGAAGAGGGCGGCCTGTCTTGTCATAGTAGATCTTTTGTGTGAGTCTTTTATTGAGAAGTTGAGCACTCACTTCCTCAGGCCTGCACATGTTGGGTTCAGTCACTCTTTTAGAGAGGGGACGAGTACGCGTCTGTCTTGACATTAGTCTTTGTGCTGGAGATCCAAGTTTGATGTCACGTATTCCTTAAGTTGAGTCGGCTGAGAAAAATGTCACTTTTGGAGAGATTTCTCCATGAGACTTTTAGCACTACGGACAGGTCTCTCTGCCATCTGTTAGATTGGGGATACTCAGGGCTGCTTGTTATGAGGGCCCGACCTAAATTATGTATCGTCCGAACAATATTTGGGTATTTTCAATATCGGCTACCAGCCAATATCGCCTGATAAAAAGGATTTCTCAGAAAATCGGTCACAAGTTTGTTTGTACACCTATTATATGTATTTTATGACTGCAGACTGCAGTCTTGTATAGACCACACAGAGCACTGAGCACTTTCTCTACAATGTCACACAATACCTCTCACTCTCCGTTTCATGGCCTCTGCACCTGCATGTCTCCTGTAAGTATGCTTGTGTCATTCCATCGTTACGTTTGTTTGAGAGTTGCACATTTCCCTAAACTTTCTCTTGAGACATTGCAGGTCCTCCTTGGACTCCGCAGGAACGAGGACATGTCCATCCTTGCCTGGTTGGCGCAACTCGGCCGCATAAACCAAAGACCTGTCGCGCTCGATAGCATCGAGTCCAGCCAGGTTCAAGAGAATGTAGGAGTCCGAGTGTGCTGCAGCAATAAAAATGTCATACTCCTGTTGAAATATACGGCAGTTTCCCTGTTATGTTGCTATCAAACACCAGTGGGTCGGGTTTTCTGACACCATGTTGTGTGTTGTGGTAATGATGACAATCAGAACTTGGGGTTAACTAAGACAGGGCAGCAGGAGAAACAGCAGGTACATGCTGGTAGGTATCGGCGCTTGGAACACACAGAGCGCATGTGCAGAACTACAGTGCCTCTCAAAAGTACTAATACACCTTGAACTTTTGCACATTTTGTCATGTTTACAACCATAAACATATTTTATTTTGAATGTTTTACTGAAAGTTCACACACAAGTAACAGACAACTGTGAAGTGAAAGCAAAATGATACATGATTTTGTTATTTTTCAAAAATAGATACTTGCATAAGTATTCATACAGCATTTTCTGAGTGCATTAAATTGCCTTTATAACATTCCTAATGTCTGCAGAATGTTCACACCTTGCCCTAACCATTAAATAGAGGCCACCTGTGTGTAATCTACTCTCAGTATAATTCCAGCTGTTCTGTGAGGGCCTCAGAGCTATGGTCAGAGTGTATTGGTCACTAAACAACATCATGAAGGCCAAGGAGCACACCAGAGAGGTCAGGGATAAAGCTGTGGATAATTTTAAAGCAGCGTTAAGTTATACAAAGATTTCCCAAGATTTGAACATCTCATGGAGCACTGTTCAATCTATCATTCAGAAATGGAAAGAGTATAGCACCACTGTGAACTTACCAAGACACGGGCGTCCACCTAAACTAACAGACTGAACAAGGAGAGCACTGGTCAGAAATGCAACCAAGTGCCCCAAGATAACTCTGGAGGAGCTGCGACGTACTGCCGCTGAGCTGGGGGAATCTGTACATGGGACAACTATAAGTCGTACTCTACACAAATCTGGCCTTCATGGACGAGTGGCAAGAAGAAAGCCATTATTGAAAGGATGTCTGTGTAAGTTCTCAGTCGTACAGGAGTTGTCCATCTTCAAAGAAGGTACTTGAGTCATCTTCTGTACTTGGTAGTTGAGGTCAACTACCAAGTACAGAAGATGACTCAAGTACCTTCTTTGAAGATTATTGAAAGGAGGCCATAAGAAATCCCGTTTGAAGTTTGCTAGAAGTCATATGGAGGACACAGCTACCATGTGGAAGAAGGTGCTATGATGAGACAAAAATTGAACTTTTTGACCCAAATGCAAAACGTCATGTACAGTATGGCGCAAACCTAACACTGCTCATCGTCCTGAGTGCACCATCCCCAGTGTCAAATATGGTGGGGGGAGCATCATGCTATGGGGCTGCTTTTCCTCAGTGGGGACTGGGAAGATTGTAAGAATAGTTGGGAAGATGGATGGAGCCAAATACAGGGACACTTTGGAGGAACACCTGCTGGAGTCAGCAAGAGAATTCAGGCTGGGGCAGAGATTCACCTTCCAGCAGGACAATGACCCTAAACACAAAGCTAAATCTACAATGGAATGGTTTAAAAACAAACATATTAATGTGTTAGAATGGACCAGTCAAAGTCCTGACCTAAATCCTATTGAAAATCTGTGGAAAGACCTGAAAACTCCATCCATCTTCTTCTACTTGTCCATTGCCGGGTCGTGGGGGCAGCTGTTGGAGCTGCCCAAAACACATTGCACCAGCCCCTATGGCTCTTCCTGCAGGTGGTGGGTCCACGGGAGAACGGCCTCACGATTCTAACAGGGCCTGTTAGTCTCTCATGAGGGGCTTCTGAACCGCTCTTTGTCTGACCCATCACCTAGGACCTGTTTGCCATGGGAGACCCTACCAGGGGCATGAAACCCCGACAACTTAGCTCCTAGGATCATTCGGGTGCTCAAACCCCTCCACCACGTTAAGGTGGTGGTTCCAGAAGGGAGGGACCTGAAAACTGCTGTTCACAAACGCTCTCCTTCTAATTTGACAGAGCTTGAGTTGTTTTGTAAAGAGGAATGGGCTAAAATGTCAGTCTCTAGATGTGCAAATCTTGTAGAGTCATACCCCAGAAGACTTGCTGCTGTTATTGCAGAAAAAGGGGGTTCCACAAAGTATCAATTAATGCTGTATGAATACTACTCACTTTTCGGTTTTCTATTTTTTGAAAAATAACAGAATCACGTATCATTTTGCTTTCACTTCACAGTTGTCTGTTACTTGTGTGTGAACTTTCAGTAAAAAATTCAAAATAAAATCTCTATGTACAAAATGTGCAAAAGTTCAAGGTGTATTAGTACTTTCGAGAGGCACTGTATATGGCAGCTTAATAAGGTCAATCCAAATATTACTGTATACAGTCAATATTCTACACCAAGTATCCACTGCTAAGTGCTCAAGTAGCCCCAGGGGTCCCCATACCCCTGTTTGGGAGACACTGCTCTAAGCTTTAAAGGCATTTTGGTCATTTTAAAGGTATTTTTCAATGATATCTGTAAAGAGATAAAAGCTTGTATTTTATTCTACTCATTGGGTTGAAATGCTGCGGAGCGTGGTTGTAAGTGATTGACAGTCATTTTAACACATTCCTTACAATTGTGAGATACGATACATAGCTTTGGTGGTGGAAACAGTCGCTGCATGAGTGGCTGAATCCAGAGCACTCTCTAAACCCGCGTCACGTCCCAGTGCAACCTGCCAGTCGCCTGCTACAGTCTGGACCCGGACCTCTCCTCTTACACCTTCCGGGCTTATCTACACCAAAGCAACTCAGATTAGATAACACAATCGTACTCTTGACAATCATCTGGATAAGACTGCAGTCACCTTACCTGACCGCCCGCCCCCCTTAAAACTGATAGCAGTAACTATCACGGATCCCGCTCACTGTTTTACTGCTTCTCGGACTTTAATCTTGACAGCAGAATGAAAATGTATGAATTTCCGTCTGGTGAAGCTGCTTGAAGAGGAGCATAACTTAATGACACCGTGAGTTCTTGAGAAAGAGATTGTGCAGAATAGAACAGTTTATACAGAGCATCCACAGATCACTCAAACATGCGCGAATAACCCATGATAAACCTTTAAAACAGAATGGCGCTCATACCTTTTTCGGACATTGCAGATCCTTGGCCAGACTGAGCAGTAGTTCGTGGGAGATGGGGTCCACCAGGTTGAGGAAAGCTGCGTTCTTGTACAAAATGTCATTGAGTGATGTCCCCTGGAGTCCCAAGTCCTGTAAGCAAAAGAGTTGGGGGGAAAAAAAGCAAGTTGAAGGAGGCTGTTTAAAACGTGATGAAACGAGCTGAATATCAAAGAATCGCGTGTTAGATGCCGAGTGATTACACGCTTTGTTCGCCGCCACGTTTCATCTCACCCTCACAATGCGATGAGCTGATAAGTTTCATCAGAGAGCTGTTAGAGAGCAGGCGACGAGTGGCGGGGATCGGAAACGCGAGGCGGGTACATGGACTCCAACGTTTTAAGTCAATAGTCCTTTTAAACTGACACATTAACATTCTGAAGACGTCGTTTTCCATGAGGACCTGGGTTATTTTCAGAGCTAAAGCACTCTCACGTCTATGAAAGATCGCAACTCTTGATGCCAGATAAAAGATGTGATCATATGTAGAGCTGTTTAAGAAGAGTAGAATTGAGGACATATCCACAAGGACTGGGGATTTCTCTTCCTTCTCACGGTGTGGGTTTACTACAGAGATACTGTAAAAGGAGCGCCACTCCATCTCTTTGTGGATTAAAGATCAAAAATACATTTCCAGACAAAGATGAATTCAAATTAAACACAATAGTTGCACAATAAAGAAGTACAATTTAAAGTGGAACAAAAAACAGGACCAGGCAGTCAGTGTCACAACTCATTTAACAATTACAAACAAAGGTATATTATTTTTCATTTTCTTAAGTAGCCAATTGAGATTTTTTAGATTCTGCACAGCTGGTCTGTCTAGAGGCGGCTGTTGTGGAAGTAGGTAATGATTTTAACATCATTTAAACAGATGAGGTTGATGGGGGCGTGGTTTGAGCATAGGCCTGTTCTTTACATGTTGTCAATGTTTGGATTAATACATCAAATGGAAAGTCTTTGCAATGATAGATTCCACAATAATGTGCTGCCATGCTGTTATTTATAGAAAAACAGTGTGTTAGAAGTGGGAGACGCACTGTCAGCCCTTCATGTAAAACTGTAAGTCTTTACAAACAGCCTGAGGTCGAGTCAGTGTAAAATATGCTCTGTAAACTCTGACAGATGTACACTTAGGGGCACCGCGAAGCAGAGGGGAAAACTCCCATCAGCGCTTTCTCCTCCTCCAGTTTCTGAACTTGATTTATTGCAGCAGCGCTCGCTGGGATTCCCTGACGATGGGATCCTCAGGCCAAAACTGCCTTATATCTAACTCATTTAGTGCACACACTTGGTCCCGCAAGTGTCCGAGAATAAAAGCTCGGGCAAAATTGCAGCGTGCAAACTCTTGAGCTTGAGTGTACTTCTCCTTTAAAAAATAAAAAACAACTTTATGTATAACAATACGGTCACATTCCAAGTTCCAAAGAAATAAGAAATGTTACTTTTAGGAAATACTACATAGAAAAATCAATCAAAGTTATGTTTCACAGCCTGTTGACCTCAGTGTACATAGACCTGGGTCAGTCTGTTCTTTGACCATATGCAACACAAGCTTGTAATTTGTATGATACACCGACGTTGTCTGTCTCAGCAGCAGAACAAAGACTTGCTAATTGAATTATACTGAGTCAACTTGAATAGGTGGGCGTTGGCAGTTTTGGTTCCCTCCTCCTGAGTCTTTTATAAGACCACTCTAGCTTGGGGACAGTGTCACATTCTGACCTCAAGAGCTAAGCGAATAGAAGTGTAATGTCCACTCAACCAAACCTAGTCCAGTCGACAACTCAAGCGTCACTGCGATAAATACTTCCTGGATGAATAAGAGCCTTCACAAACTCCATTTGTATAATTACCAAACCCTTGATGTTACCAGAGGTGGTTAGACTAGCCAAGTAGTGACCCAAATAAATACACAAGTAAAAGTAAAAAAGGACTTTGAGAAAATGTTACAGTTGTGACATACAGTAAATTATGATAAACAAAGTGTGTAATAATGTGAAAATACTATTGTTTCCAAAGAAAATAACATAAAAATGGATTAAAGGGATATTTCAGGACTGCATTAAAAGCCTCTGCATTAAAAGCCTCTTTAAAATCATCAGGTAGTCCTCCAAACGTTACCATGTCTGATTTGTAGAAAGCTGGCCGCAGGTAAACGAACTACTGTAGATCCGGTAACCTAGCAGATCACTCCGCCGCTGCGTAGCTTACAACCAGGAAGCTGATGCTGCTCAAATATAAGTTATTTTAAATGCAAAATGGTTATATTTTAAAAAAAAATTCAATCAACACAGACATTTATATCGGTAATCTGGTGTTAAGTGATTTGCCTCAGGTGGCCAGTGCTTGGGTCAGACTGTTTTTAATGCAGGCTACTAGTTACCATAGACATGCACTAGCCTAGCACTATCCTAGCACCACTAAACTCTTCAAATATAAGGACTGCATGAATTAAAAGAAAAGAAAATCTCCAGAAATCAACAATACTCTGGATAACTAGGAAATGAGGCCCTATTGTCAAATATGCTGAAATGTCCCTTTAAAAATATATAGTTATATATAGAGAAAAATATTTTGGGTCAACGTGAAGCTTTATTTGTAACTTTTAAAATGTACTCGCAGTAGCACAAGTAACTCAAATAAAACAACAATTTAACTCAAATAAAAGTAAAAATACTTCTGTACAATAAAACTCAAGTAGAAGTAAAAAGTACCTAATGATATAACTACTCTAATAAGTACATTCTTTAAATGTAACTGAATGTAACGAGTGAGTACGACACGCCTTTGGATG
Source organism: Neogobius melanostomus (assembly GCA_007210695.1). Classification (NCBI taxonomy): domain Eukaryota; kingdom Metazoa; phylum Chordata; class Actinopteri; order Gobiiformes; family Gobiidae; genus Neogobius; species Neogobius melanostomus. Next base: position 448,718 of record VHKM01000221.1, on the reverse strand, counting down.
TTATGGTCCTAAAATCAATATTTCACAATGAATATGATTCATTATTATCACAAAACCCAATTTCCAATAACTTATTCTCTGCACCCCGCTATATACCTCACATAAACAGCACCCTGCTCATTTGATCTGAGCTGTTCTCCATCACAAAAGCTCAGAATAAGCAACAAGCTGCTGACGGCACAACCCACACACTCGCTTCATTAGAAACAGTTAAATGTATTGCCTTCGTGTACTGCAACGTCAGCCAAATGCCACAGCTGTCAGGTGGCTCAACTTTTATTTATCACATGTACACAATCTTCAAAGCGCGATGTACACTAACCTTTGCTTGGACAGTTTAAAGCCATATAACGTATCGTGTGGAAAATTAAAGTTGGCACTTTCCTGACGCAGTGGCAGCCCTAAACCAGCTTTTCCTCCAGCAGGAGGACAAACAGTGAGGTTAATCTGGAACCAGGGGAAGTCACACTCTCAAATATATGTCATCATTTTCTCAACAAAATACATGTCCACAACTGATGGAGAATAAACATGACCACACTCAAGAATAGAACACTAGAACGAAATACATTAGGGCAATTTGGCTTTTTTTTTTAGATTCAGTTATAATTTTTTGACATTAAAGCCAAGTAAATATGGCTATACTTATTGTTCATGAGGTGGCCATTTCAAAATAAGCCTCAGCTTAATCAACAAGTAAATAATATGCTCCACACTCCAGAACATAGTTTCCATTGTATTCTTCAAAGTCCAAAATGAGCTGCTACTGCGACTGGCTGTAGACATGTTGTGCACCATGACAATAATCAAGCTGATTAAGATTTGTAGTCCTAAATGTTAAAGTTAAAAGCTGCAATCCTAAAACACATGATACATTGGAAAAAACACAGTCACAGTGGTAAATATTCAATGACTGCTCATGTCATAACTTTGCTGATATACAAGAATGTTAAAGTGCATATGACAGGTTGTCAAGTTTTCATAATTCTTCTTGATTTGGTGGGATAATACCTGTGTTAAGGAAAATATCACAGTTTTACACCCATAAAATATCAGCTTGTAGAGAAAGTATGATTAAAACGTCAAAACTTTGATAAAAATGACAGGAATATGTCAGGGAGAGGAGGAGATGCACCTTTTCTCGCTGGAAATAATGGTCACTATCATGAGTTTATGTCGGCATTGTTGATGTTATTGTTAAAATGTACCTCCAATAAACGGTTGTTGCATGTTGAGGAGATGGAGGTGTTGTCGGCAGCTGCTGAATGTAACTAATAAAGTAACGTGTAATCTAACGTACTGTACCTTTAAAATCAAGTAATCAATCATAACCAAAAGACTATTGTTCAGCAAACGAAAATATATTTTAATATTGATTATTTCAAATTTAGTTTGGTTGCTGGTGCTGTTTTCTCTCCACCGGTGGAACAATTTAACTGACCACGGGAAAAGAGGTGATGAAGATCTTAAACTGGCTCCATTCATACACGACCAGGCATGTGGGACTGACGGTCAGAGTTTTGAAAGACCTTTTTATTAACATTCCAACACTGTTATTCTCTCTACGTTTCTTATACAAAATTTGAAGATTATCTGGGCAACTATTATGCAACGACTGATGGCTGCGTACCTTATTGAAGATAAGGTAACTTAAAGGGATATTTCAGGATTTTTGACATATTGCCTCATTTTCTAGTTATCCAGAGTGTTGTTGATTTCTGGAAAAAAAGTTTGTATACATGCAGTCCTTATATTTGAAGAGTTTAGTGGCGCTAGGCTAGGGCATTTCTACGGTAACAGCTAACCTGCAATAAAAACAGCACAGTGCCCCTGAGGCAAATCACTTATAACGCCAGACTACCGATACAATGTCTGTGTCGATAGAATCATTTTACATTTAAAATAACTTATATTTGAGCAGTATCAGCTTCATGGCTTTAAGCTACACAGCAGCGGAGTGATCTGCTAGAAAATAGTCCCTCAAAATGCGATAATTCATGTGATGTAAGGTCAGTTATATTTCAAAAATATTCTATCGACACAGACATTTATATGGTTAGTCTGGCATTATAAGTGATTTTCCTCAGGTGCACTGTTGAGTGGGTCAGACTGTTTTTAATGCAGGCTAGCTGTTACCGTAGAAATGCGCTAGCCTAAGACTAGCCTAGCGCCACTCGACTCTTCAAATATAAGGACTGCATGAATAAACTTTTCAAACTTTGAGTAGTGAAGATTCTCATTAAATTAATATAATTTCTGTGGATTGCGGATGAAACTAAGGTCAGTTTAAAATGCCTCTACATTGTTAAATCTAATCCAGTACCGTAAGTTTAACAGGTGCGATACAGATGGGCACTGCTCTGATCAATGCACAGCAGTGAGCAGCACAGTGATACGAGAGCATGTGTGACATAACAGCTCATGTCCTAGCAGTGTGTACATTACACATTGAGAAATCTGTGTCTATGTCTCATTAGCTGGCAGCATTAAAGGCCCTGAAAAGAAAACCCCTTTGCTGAAACCTGTTCTTCTGACGACACAGACAAGTGCATTTTCCTCTGGGCCTCTGGCTGCATGTCCTCCATCACAAAGAGTGCACACACAAACTACACAGAGTGGATTTGCCTTAATATTCAGGACAGGAGCTACCCAGAGTCCATCTCTTTCAGACCAGGCAGGTGTCCAGACCTGATGCTCTGCCATTGAGGAGACACATCAGCTTAACAACAAAACCACTTCAGAGTGCTTATGCTGATGATATTCATACATGGAGGTAAACACCAACAAGTGTGAGGTCAGCACCGCTTTTGTAAATAATATAATACTGTGAGGTTCATGCACACAATTTGAGGTTTGCATGTGGGAGGAGGGAGGGAATGTTTTTAAACCTGTAAAGCGCTTTGTGTTACAGATAATGTATGAAAGCACTGTATAAACACAGTTTGATTGATTGATCGATTGATTGATTAGCAATGGTCACTGCTTTATGATTAAAAAGCACGTAAGAAGGATGTTGTGCTATATTACTGTATTTTTTATAACCTGACAAGAGATTGATATTACAGTGCCTATAAACAGTAGCACTGATATCAATCTTGGATCGCTGTAGCTTGAATCGTTCGGGAAAAGGACACATTTGGAGCAGCGGTTTTCAGCTGATTGGATCAACAACACCGCAAACCCATTCGATATTTAGTTTTGAATAAAGTTATGTGTTATGTGGTATGTGTAGCAGCCTACCGCGTGTTTTTTGTCACTGTTGCGTTGTTAATCTGTATCTATTTGGCCCAAACAATTTTGGTTTGGTACCGGACGGTGAAGGCAGGATACCGCAAGAATTCAGTTTGCTGGCAAGGTAAGTATTTTTAGTGTAGCCAACCAGTTGAGTTGGAAATTAGCACAAGCTATACTCTTTTTTTTTTTTAGAGACCCTTAGGGCTTCAGGGTTAGAGTTAGGGTTTTATGTCTTATTACATTATGTACCTCCAAACTACAAATACATATCGTGTGGCATGTAGCCCATAATACAATTTTAATATTACCCATTGTTGCATAGCACATTTATTTACATTATAGCCTACTAAATTTGGCATGTACAATGTATCAAGGGTAGATAAAGTGTTACCTCAACTTGTTTTGATTAGCCAAGTTTCTTTCAGTAATATTTTAAATCTTTAATAGTACAGCCTTATTATAGCCTATATTTTTGTTTGTTTCATATAACGTAGGTGTATGGGTTGATGCGAAATTAAAGCATGTTTTAGACTGACTTTAAGCCTGTTTTGAACTAAGTAAATGAAAAGGGGAAGCACTGTAATTATTCACCTTTCTAAGCAGCTTGAGCACTTCAGCGGCTTGCTCCAGTTTCTGCTCCCGGAGATGCCGCTGTATCTCGCGGATCCACGCCACCCTCTTCACGTACGGACTGTGCTTGCTTTTGCGCAGCATCCCTGGAAGCTTGTCAGACTTCAGCATCAACGAGGTAAACAAGAAGTCCCTTCCACTTCGGGTCGCGCTCCGCTCGGTGTCCAGGGACGTGTCATTGCGCTGGCGTCTCCTTCTGGACAATTTCGCGTCAAAATCGAGACTTCTCTGTCTGGTCAACTTGGAGCCCATCACTCTGGGGCGGGGGGACAAGAGCCGACGGCGAGGAAGAGGGTTTCTGTCATGCACGACCAAAACATTACAGTTAACTTGTAGTGGGATGAGCACGAGCGAATACGGCCGCAGGACAAAGCGGCTGAAAAGTTAGGAAGCAGCGAACAAGTGCAAAGCAACTACACAACAGTTGGCTATGTGCGTGTGCTGTGACTATGCCCTCTTCATGCAATGCTTGAGCTTTGTGCCATCCTCAGCTATACTCGGAGCTCGTGCGCTCACCAGCCAATCACAGGCGACTTCTGTTAATCCCGAAGAGTCGTGCTGGAAACTGCTCCACTCGAGCTTTGGATTGAACAAGAAAATAACTAGAAATAACTAGAACTAGAAAATGCATTACACTAAGCAACCTGCTAATAGCCCGATGTTTCGATAAAGAGAATTGTCATTTTCCAGGTGGGGGGAAAAGGCCCATTGGGGACCCAGTTCACAGGGGGTGGTCATTAAAATGTTTATTTTACTCAGTTAAACTGACTGATTTCATGTTTGCTGCTGGCCCTGGGAGTTAAAGGGAACACCAAGGCTGGTTGTCACATTTTTTGTAGAGTCCACTGATCAGATCATTACAAACGAGTCACACAAATGAACGATTAAAACCTTGACTTGAAGTCGGCCCCTCTTCCTAACAGAGAAACAGAAGAAACAGACAACTTTATTGTCCCAGAGGGAAATTTGTTTTGATGTGGTACAAGCAGTAAGCAGGCAATACAATAGGTGGAATAAATAAGGTTACTGTGGAACAAAAAAGAAGATCAACATTGTTCCATTTGATTGAAAGAGAAGAGCTCACTGGATCGCCACAGTAGCAGAGTGATTGTTGGTGAGGTAACAAGTAAACTTATAGACCAGGTGCTCAGACTCGTGGGCCAGATAACTTTTAGAAGAGGAAGAGAGGCTCTCTTCCTCTTCTAAATCGTTGCATTTGATGTCTTGATGTTCATTAACAATATCAAGTCCCAGGAGTCCCTAGTGTGGCAGTAAAACGCAATGAGATAATCAACCTGTGAGACAACATGCCTCGGTCTTCCCTAATCAGTTTATTGGGTGCAGATTTTTCAAATGTGCCAGAATGGCTAATACATGACATTCAGTAGGCCTATGATGGATCTAGCCCAGATCTTATCACAAGTACCACCTCATACACCTCATACAATATTTGGCCTTCAAAGTACTGTAAGGCAGAGACAGGACTAAACCGGGTCTCAGAAGGATCTGAAGTATGTCAGAAATAGGAATTTCTTACATTTCTGCCTAAATTGGTAATAAAATGTTGTCTGATCTTTATTATGTCGTTGTGTCCTTTGGCAAGACACTTCACCCTCCTTGCCTCCAGTGTCTGTGTACATTGGTGTATGACTGAGAGAGTAAATGGGTGACTGGTTCCTTACTGTAAAGCGCTTTAGGCCTGATAAATGTAGAAAAGCGCTATATAAGTCCATTTACCGTTACCATTTAAAATCACAAGAATGAGTAAACAGTGTCTGCTTAAACTAATACCACCCAAACAATTACATGTTATCATATTTTTATTGGGAGGAATAAGTGAGTAAGGATACTGGCTAAGGATCCTCCAAGAGCTAATTAGACACATTATGCAGACATAGAGACAGTTCAGCACTGTTGCTTCACTTCCAAGGAGTGGCTGTCCTGTAAAGATGACTCCAACGGCACAGCGTAGAATACTCAAGGAGGTAAAAAAAAAAGAACCCTGGAGTGTCAGCTCAAGACAAAATTCAAAATATTGAATGGGGTTCATGGGAAAACGCCACAGAGGAAACCATTGCTGTCTAAAAAAAAAACATTGCTGCACATTTGAAGTTTGCGAAAGAAGATGCTCCATAGCACTACTGGCAAAATATTCTGTGGACTGATGAACTCAAAGTTGACTTGTTTGGGAGGAACACACAATGTCATGTGTGGAGGTAAAATGGAACAACACACCAACATCAAAACCTTATCCCCACTGTGAAGTATGGTGCAGGGAGAATCATGGTGTGGGGCTACTTTGCTGCCTCAGGGCCTGGACAACATGCTATCAATAGAAAAATTAATTCAAAGGGTTATCAAGATATTTGCAGAAAAGCTTGAGGCCATCTGTCCAACATTTGACGCTCAAAGAAGATGGGTGCTGCGACAAGACAATGAGCCAAAGCACAAAAGCAAATCCACTTCAGAATGGTTTCAGAAGAATAAAAACATGTTCTGGAATGGCCCAGTCAAAGTCCTGACCTAAACCCAATTAAGATGCTGTGGCATGACCTCACAAAACAAACAAAAAAACATTCACACACATTCATTTCAGGAATCTCGCTGAACTGCAACAGTTTTGTAAAGAGGAATGAATGGTCCAGGATTCATCCTGATTGTTGTGCATGTCTAATCTGCATCTACAGGAAACGTCTGGATGACGTTATTGGTGCCAAACGAGGGTCAACCAATCAAAGGGTTCTCTTGCTTATTCCTTTCTGTCCTGTGAATGTTTACATGTTATAGCCAATAAACATAAATGTAAATGTTTGGGTGGTATTAGTTTAAGCAGACACTGTTTACTGGGTAAGTAGACCACATGACCAATTTAGGCAGAAATGTAAGAAATTCCAAAGGGTTCACATACTTTTTCCTCCCACTGTACATTGGAATAAATCAAAGTTATCACGGTTTATCAAAGGCATCTAACTGCAAGCACAACACAAAAGGTAGGTGTAAATCTTTAAGATTGAAGGTAAGTAGTGTTAGGCAGGTAAGTAGGTAGGCAGGTAGGCAAGTAGGCTCCTGGACAAATAAGGTAAGTGTAAGTATCAACGAACAATACACAAAACTAGTGTGGAGCCAAAGTCACTAACCAGGATTTGGTAACTGAACGAGGATTTGGTAACTGAACTGGCGACGAGCGGCGACATTGCTCTGAACATGTCTTGATCATGTCTTATCTTTTATATATACCCGAAAGAGCTGCATGCAGAGATGGTGCAGCTAATGGGCCTCGGCATTAAAACATAAACATGTTCTGTTTTCACAGCTGTTGGGATGTCAGATCCAAGACAGGCTTCACATTAACGAAAGGACTCTTGGAAAATGCATTGGATCTGGAGGCTGTAGGACTGTTTGACGCTTTGTTAATTTGCGAATCTATATTTTCTCCTGCAGAACAAGTGTCTGATTGAACACCCATAAGGCATTTCCAACAAACTTATCGTAATTCTTTTCTCTATGAACCCCTACGTTTTTTTCACAAAGTGAGGCCACGGAGGAGGTCGTCTTCCCTGACCGGATATTCACAGCTCGGTTTGCGATGGATGTTGTTTGTCTAGTGGTCGGAGAGACCTCAAAGATATTTACTTATTTGGACTCTTGATAACGGGGCACCTGCTTATTGGATGGACTGCCCTGGATTATCGGAAATTTGGAATGACAGCAGTTTGCAATCGGACCACGCACACACATACCCCTCCCTAACCACGCCCCCGTCGTTCTGCATCTGCCTCAACACGTTTCTTCAGCCCCACCCCTCGGTCAATGGCCAGTCATCATGTATTTCCCATGTCTTGATGTTTCTATATATGTGCTTTGCCTTAACTTAACCTGATTGTAATTTCTTTTGTAAGGCGCATTGAGTTGCCTTGTGTACGAAATGCGCGGTATAAATAAAGTTGCCTTGTCTTGCCTTGGACAACAGGCAAAACTTTAAGGATGAGGTCCAGCATGGGTAAGTAGTCCTATAAGTGGGTCAATGACGTATAAGGGGTCTAAAAACATATTTTTGAGTCGATAATTTTGTGTTTAAACAAGTTATGTTTGTTAAATTCAAAAGTATTTAAATGTATTTTTTGATGTATTTGTAGTTTCTCTGTATAAAAAAGTGTCAGGTGGCGCAACCAAGTTTTTTATAAAATTTAAATAGTTTCCAAAAATGTGTACAAAGTAGACATCTTTGCCAAGTATATCTTAGACAGTCTTTCTCCTCTGAACATTTCATCTGTAACTTGTAACTGACTGATGCTGTAATCAGCAATAAAACAGGAGGAAAAAAGTACCTTTAAAACAAATGAAGACTTTTATAATAAAATAATATTTTCCAATATTTACATCGGTTGTACCACTTGACACCAAAGGTGTGACATTTTACCTATGAGTTGGAAAAAAGCTATTTTTTCTCAATTCTTGATAGAGATTTTCAAACCTTTTCACTCAGCTATAAAGACAACTTGTTCTTCTGGCTGATGTCATATCCTGTTTGCTGTTACTATTCTTTATTTCAAAATACCAGCCCTGTTCTCACGGTTGTGCCACCCTGATAGTTTAAGATTACAAAGTGTCGGACAAAAGTTTTTTTTTTTTTCTTTAAAACTATTAATATTCACAAATGATGTCTTATTGGAAAAATATTTAACATACAATTATGACATGATGTTTTATTTTTTAATTGTTAACCTGAAAATACAATTTTCAGAAGCTTTATTAGTCTAATCATATGCTCGGACGGTTGCACCACCTGACATTTTAGGGGTTTGAGGTGTGAAAACATAAAAAAAAAAAAATTATTGGAATGTGTTGAAAATGTGTTTAAACTAAATAGGTTTTGTAGAATAAATTGATGCTGTACATGTAATGAAAAGATCAAATTATTTTTAAAAGAAATATAACAGTCGGACACAAAAATATGCACGTCATGTCAATCACCCAAGTACCTAACAGTATTTGCCCATCTAGATTTTAGACGCAATAGATGAAAGAATGTGTCTTATCACAATGCCAATTTTGACAACCGCACAGGCCAATTGCTTTCCATTTGAGCTAAAAACTTGCCACTTTGTTCGACTGTGTTTAATGCAGATCTTCCTTAACATTTGAAGTCGTTTCGAATTTCTGCTTATGCTGAAGTGTGCATCTTATACAGTGAGAAAATACATTAATAAAGATGCGGTTTTGAAACCCATACAGTCAGGTTAAGATTTTATTTAAATTTGAAAAACTTATCAATAAACTTATCATAATTTTTCTTGTGATTTAGGCTTGAGTCGACAGATCACTGTGAGGAAACATGTGACATTTTTTATAAAGTAAAATACGGCCAAACAGTAAAATGTTTCTTGATAGAGAATTTAGCATTTAACATATGCTATATTTTGTAATTAGATATATATTTTTGACAAATTGATTCTTTATATGTTTATTGTGTCATCTTAGCATAATAAAACCTACTGTATGTCCTGTGTTGCGTCTCATTGCTTACCTCAGTGCTTTGACCCCACAGCTATCGCATTTGTCACGCTGGAGTTGCCCACACTCTTGGCAGATGTGATCGCCTCCTTGCAGCGAAAAGCGTTATAGTTTAAGAAGTGCTGCCAATATTACCCTTGATTTTAACCCCCACCCAAATCTGAAAGCTTCTTGACCTGAGAGATCACAGCCTATAAGCCAGTGTGACGCCTCATTTCAAAGCTAAGACCTACAAAACTGATCGTAAATTTTGTTGCCGCGGTTTTGTCACACTTTTGCAGCTGTTTGTTGTGATTTTGTCTCTTTGTGGCGCTTTTTTGACGTTTCCTCAAATTTTTTGTCACTCTTATGTTATGTTTTTGTCACTTTTTTTATTGTGTTATTGTTAATTTTCTTGCACGATTTGTCGCTCTTCTGTTGCTTCTTTGTAGCGTCTTTGTCACTATTTCGTTGATCTTCTGTGGCTTTTTCATCACTTTTTAGTCGTGTTTTTCTCGCTTTTTTATTGTGTTATTGTTGGTTTTCCACCATGTTTTTGTCGCTCTTTTGTCACTTTTTTGTCATTTAATTGTTGCATTTTCATCCTAATTTTCAACACTGTTTTGACACTATTTTCAAGAAGCTTTTAGATTTGGGTAATGCTAACCTGGAGAAAATGTGCTGGGTTAAGGCGGGGGTTAAGAAATTAAGAAATGTAGGACTGAACTTGTGTGTATGTTTGCCAAAACAATAAATAAATATATAAATAAATAAATAAAATAAAAATGCATGCATTTATTGTTATAAGTACATTTATTTATTTATATATTTATTTATGTATTTATTTATATATTTACTTATTTATAGTTATTTATATATTTCTTAATGTATGCAAATCATGGGGTGGGTCTGGATGTCGCTGCTGTAAGGTGATTGGTTAATCTTTCTCTCTATGCTGGTAATCTTTGTCCAGTCAAAGACACTGCCAAACACGAGCTCTGCTTCAGTCTAGTCTATTGACAGTGGCACAGATAGTAGAGCGGGTCATCTTATGACCGGAAGATCGGCAGTTCGAATCCTGCAGGGGCACACTGTCGTTGTGTCCTTGGCAAGACACTTCACCTGCCTTGCCCCCAGTGTCTGCGTACACTGGTGTATGAATGAGCATGTGGATCCTTGCTGGAAAGCACTTTGAGTGTAGAAAGGCGTCAGTGGTGCAGTGGGTAGTGCGGGTTGTCTCATGATCGGAAGGTCAGGGGTTTGAATCTCGCTTCCAGCATAGACATAGCCAAACATGAACTCTGCTTTAGTCTAGCACTTTTCCACCTACATTAGGCACTTAAAGCGTTTTCCAGCAAGTATCCACTCACCCATTCACACGCTAATTCATACACCAGTGTACGCAGACAGGCGTACGCATGGTTGGACAAGCCATGTGTGCATGGAGAAAGATTAACCAATCACCTTACAGCAGCGGCATCCAGACCCACCCCATGATTTGCATACATTAAGAGAAATACAGAAATAAATAAATAAATACAGAAATAAATAAATAAAAACAAAAATAAATAAATAAATAAATACAAAATAAATACAGAACTAAATACATTTATTTATTTATATATTTATGTATTGTTTTGGCAGCCACGGTCCTCCATATGTGTGCTACCAAATGTGAACTATGTAAAACAGGCAAGGCTACAGCAGGTTAATCTTTTGTGACAACAATGAATAAATATAGCCACAAAGCGGCGATTATCGGCCCTCGCGCCCTTTTGTCTCCCTCAATCAAAAATTACGGTATTGCTACTGCCTTTATGTTTGTTTTTAACTTTTTTCCCAAGGGTCTTAGTTTTAGGATTTTTGGAATGCGCTAACGCGCACTCCGCGCTCAATGAATTTGCAAACTGAAGCATATTTTTACATCTTACTTAGGGCTGCGGCTGTGCCGCAAAAAATCCACAAAGGTTATCCAAATGTGGGCGTGCGACGGTGGACCTAACCACGCTGCTGTCTTGTTTCTCCTTGTTTTGTTTCCTTTTTGTTGACCAGCTCCCGGGCATTTTGTGAGCCCAACTGAATGTAACGAAAACCGTGATATGTGTAACGAAAGTCTGGAATCTGAACAGAAAGATAAGACATAAAGTAAAACATAGAAACGAAAATGATATGTACAAGGAACATGCTGCCTCTGTCCTTATGGGTCGAACCTGTGTGCCTTAAAGCACATTTTTTCCAGTTTACACTGGATGGCGTTGTCAGGTTTTTTATTTTATTTACCAATACCACTCGTCATGTCACACAAAGTACTTTGGATAACCTTTGGTTCCTCACTTCTCGCTGAATTATGGAGTTTAACATTTTTCCATCAGAATAAAATGGGACCTTCTGGTAATCGCTATGGCAACACCGTGAAAAATATGGCATAGGTGTAATTGACTTTTCTGATCGGAACGACCAAATAGAATTTTGTGCCAAATTATTTTAATTTTCGTAAAACTAAAATTTGTACTCTCCATATAATTCATATAGGGGGCGCTATTGCGCCCAATTTGAATTTTGCCAAATTAAAGTGTTTAGGACTGAGACTTTTACAACTGATAACAAAATGAGCGAAATCGGGCTCCATATGTGCGAATGGGAGTCATTTTTTGTTTGCGAAAAATGGCTAAATATTTCGTACAGTTTGCAGCTTCGCCGCATAAAAACCGTAAAACTTTTCAAGATTATTTTCCACCCAAAATTAGCTTGTTCCGATAAACGCTCTAGAAGGAGATAGATTTTGTACGAAGTGAAAAATAAAGGTGGATTCCTGCTTCGCAGCCTGTCATCCAAAATGGCCGACACCCAATATGGCGGACGGCATTGCCGCAATAGACCCTTTAACTGCTGACATCATCAGTGACATCAGCTGGAGGCAGGAAGTGATCAAGAGAAATAAGATTAAACTAAAACTAGCGATTTTAAGTGTAAAACTACAACTGAATAATGTGGTCCTGTTGTGGCTTAAGGTGCCAGAACAAGCTGAATGACATTTGAGACGATAAAATAAGCTTTATCTGATATTTCCAACAACAGTTAGACATTTGTTTATCGTTACTATGACAACAGCTACAATGGAAATAGATAGGAATCGAGCTTCCTGCCTCCAGCTAAGCCCGGAATGTTTACAAACAATTAAAGGGTCTATAATATTTTTTGCTCAACTTGTCATGATGCACCTCTGTACCGATTTTTATGATTCTACGACAAACTTCATTTTTGGCCAAGTCCTATCTCGCAATGTTAAATAAAAACTGAGGTGGCGCTATCGCGCCACTATTTTGAAATTCAAAATTTGGAAATAGTCAAAAGTTGTGTCGGATGGAGTTTGAATTTTGGGCCAAAATCTGACTTTTCTTAAATGTTCACTGGGTGAAAATTGCGACGTGCGGAAGAAAGAAAGAAAGAAAGAAAGCTCCATTGCCGTGCCATAACCCTACCCAGGGCGCTAGCGCGGCCACACTGCATTTTATTGCCCTGATGTGCCATAATCTTTGTCAGTAAACATCAAAACTACATTTTTAGCCTCTCCATGTGAATAATGGCTCCGCGCACTCTATACGATTACAAGAGCCCCTTCGCCAGCCCTGATGGTGCTCGGGCCTAATGAATAAATGAATAAAAGGCCACACACTTTTACTCACTTTTCACCAAATTGCTTCTGAAATGAGCCAGTAAGCCAAGTGCTTAGTTGCAGATAACAAGAGTAATTTTGAAATAGGCTAGTCGTATTGCTGTGTCTGTCTGTGCTTGTTCACGAGAGTGAGTGGTGGTTAATGTTCAATGACTTTTCTGACTGCTGTGTATTGTAAATTATCCAGGTCGGCCATCACTTGTGTCAGAAGAACGTGCCACACACAGGGAGCACAGCATTTGTGTGACCGGACTCCGACCAGGGTAAGACACAACTTTACATAATGGTTTTAGTGGAGATTTTTAATCTACTTCATGTGTCAGATAGGGAACATGGTTTTCGATTTATATTATGTAACAGGTTCGTAATTACCGTAGTTTGTACAGCCTAACAGGAAATGCAATCTTAAAGAAACCATATTGATGGAAGAGAAAAAACAAAGCTTGGCAAATAGTTTTCCTCTGAAATGTGCAGACTTGTGTTGGCAAAACAGCTCTAATACAAAGGTGAGTAGAGCAACTAAAATATTAACTCAAAAAGGAGTTAAGTTACTTCATATAGATATACTTTGTACAAATAGAAGGCTGTGAACCAATTACTTTTTAAGTAAAAGTAAGGAACTTCTGATTTATATAGTGTGACCAGATTTTCAGACTAAAAAACTGGGACATTATTTCGGATTTAGTTACGGTATTTAGTACGGTAAACCAGGGAGCCATTTATTGACTGTTTTTCCTCAGCTAAATGGTAAATCTGCTTGTTACTATCTTACACCATGCACCAATCAGCATTAACATGATAGACTTGATATTTTTTTATTGGTTTCTACTTGGTAATGGACATTTGCATGGCCCAAAGACATGAATTTTCAAGCAAAGTTTGTTACTTTGTCGATCATATTGGCCAAAAACTGGGACACTTGGGACAGATCCTGTGTAAAACTGGGACAAATTAATGGTTTTGGAGGAATGTGTGGGGACATGGGACAGAGGACTCAAAACTGGGACTGTCCCGGGTAAACTGGGACGTCTGGTCACCCTAGATTTATGTGAAAGTAAGATAATGTTTTACCCAGCATTGAAAATCAAATTAAATTTACAAAAAAGAAACCAATGCAAACGAAAGGTGAAAGAAAAACAACTCTTCCAAGCTTGGTAATATGTCAACATGAAGCTTTCATTACCTATAAGCTAACAGTGACAGGAATAAGTACAGTATACTCAAGGATCGTTGATTAAAATGATCATAAATTATATTACTCGAATAGAAGTAAAAAGTACTGCGCTGTGTGTACACCTTCAAAAAGCTAACTTGTATTGTGCATGTAAGCCTATTTGAGTAAATATAGCCACGTACTACCCACCTCTGAATACACATGTGTTTACAGTATAGATAAATAAATAACGTCAAACTGTTCACTTTTAAAACAGGGAGGTTTTTATAATACTGCTTTTGTTACAGCGTCAACCTTAGCTTAGATTGAAGATTAGCTGAGACTTTAGATACTATTTAACACCTACAGGATATTGGTTTATGTTTTACATGTAAGGCATTTATAAGTAGCAGATTCAGCATCAGAAGGCACTGTGACAGAGTTCAACGCTCGAAATGGTACAGTATGAAGGCTATAGAGATTGCTCATGGGTTGTAGCAGGAACAAACCTGATAAGTTTAGTGGCCAGCATGTAGCAGATCATAGGAGGGTACAGACAAAAACAAGATAGGCATATCAAAGTTACTATCAAGAGCAAAAAGGCCTAGGTCTTGCAGCAGGTGATAGCAGTGAGGTTATCACCTGCTGAAGCAGCTTCTGCCAGAACACAGGAGGTAGGGCAAGAACAACTACAGATTGACATGTTTGTCTGTTTTCCCAGACAATTGAACTGGATATACAGTGGGAGGAAAAAGTGAGTACACCGTGTGGAATTTCTTAAATTTCTGCCTAAATTGCTCATAAATGTGGTCTGATCTTTATTAAAATCACACAAATGAGTAAACAGTGTCTGCTTAAACTAATACAGCGTGACAGCGTGACGCCTGACATTTAGAGTCAGGTGTGAGCCAACCTGAAGTCCAATCACTGAGGTGTGGCTTAAAGCTGCCCTTGCAATTGAAAAACACACACTAGTTAAGAATTGTCTCTTGTTGAGAAGCATTGCCTGATATGCACCAAGCCTCGCTCAAAAGAGCTCTCTGAAAAAAGACTATCTCTAAAAGTCTTGATGTTCATAAATTCATGGTTAGAAAAATTGTCTATAGATGGAGATAATTCGACACTGTTGCTTCACTTCCAACGAGTGGCCGCCTTGTAAAGATGGGTCCAAGGACACAGCGAATACTCAAGGAGGTAAATAAAACAAACCTTGAGTCTCACGTATTGAAATCACTGGCACATGCAAACATCTCTCTCTACAATACGTAAAACATTGAACAAGAATGGGGTTCATGGAAGAACGACACGGAAGAAGCCACTGACAACAGTGGAAAACTAGCTTTGCATAAACTAATAAATAAAATAAATTGTTGTAAAAAAACAAAACATTTCTGCATGTTTGAAGTTTGCGAAAGAGCTCTTGAATGCTCCACAGCACTACTGGCAAAATATTTTTCATACTGGGTCAGGCTGTAAGTCGTACTATCTCTGTCATAGCCTTGACTTTGGTGCTCAGGCGCCCACTCTCAGCCACTGAATGTTTTGCTTGCGCATCAGTATGACGCTCTTAGATGGTATTTATCCCTCTTCTGTGGAAGCATAGACAGACTTGAATGGTAGGACTAGCGCAATGTCTCGAGTTCATGTCTCCGGGTCCCATAACGATGGTAAATAAACTTCTCCTGTATAAGACATCCTGACTGCTGCCTATTCTTCATCAATTCTCTCGAGCACCATTGTTATTTCTCTAACAGCCTGGACACCCTGCTATCATCAATGGAGAAATTAATTCACAAGTTTATCAAGATATTTTGCAGAAAACCCTGAGGCCATTTGTCCAACAGTTGAAGCTCAAAAGAGGATGGGTGCTGCAACAAGACAATGACCCAAAGCACAGATGCAAATCAACTTCAGAAGAACAATGGAATGGCCCAGTCAAAGTCCTGACCTAAACCTGATTGAGACATCCCAGGAATTTCGCTAAACTGCAACAGTTTTGTAAAGAGGAAAAGGACAAGATTCCTCCTGATCTTGTGCACGTCTAATCTGCGACTACAGGAAACTTATTGCTGCCAAAGGAGGGTCAACCAGCTAGAATAAGGGTTCTCTTACTTATTCCACACTGTCCTGTGAATGTTTACATGTTATGGGCAATACAAATATGATAAATGTAAATGTTTGGGTGGTATTAGTTTAAGGAGACACTGTTTTACTCATTCTTGTGATTTTAATAAAGATCAGACCACATTTTATGACCAGTTTAGGCAGAAATGTGAGAAATTCCCAATGGTGTACTCACTTTTTCCTCCCACTGTGTAAAGATGGGTAAGAAGGTGATTGGCCTGGCTCTCCTGTTGCTGCTGGTGGCTGCAGCAGCTACCTTCCTGGGGTGTTCTTCGGCATGGGCAAAAGGACTCCTCCGGGTGACACTGTCTTCTTAAAGGCGGCCGTGGCAGCAGACGCCGGCAGGTGTTCAGAGATCGGCAGGTCAGATCGACATTTACATCATTTTAAAATTAGCTGGGAAAATGGAAAAATGTAAATTACAGTGCGTGGGTGATTTTTTTGATCATTCTTTCTTATTTGCATTTAGGGATATTTTGAAGAAAGGAGGGTCTGCAGTTGATGGAACAATAGCTGCTTTGCTGTGTGTTGGACTGATGAATGCTCACAGTATGGGCATTGGGGGAGGGCTATTCTTCACAATCTACAACGCAACGACTGGTATGTACAGTATTTATCTTATTGTCATAGTTCTTCCTCTCATTATTATTGAGATTGTTATTGACAAAAATACTTCCATAAAGTATAAAATATATGCACTTAGCTCCCCTACTTTACCCTTGATATTAATAATAACAATGAAATTGTATGTTGTTGTTGTAGATCATTTAGAGTTAAGATTCTTGCACATTTCTCTCTGCCATTTTGTGTGTTTCTGGTTTTGTTTAGTTTTTACACAGAAGAGATCAAACATTTGACACAACTCATACAAACAAAATGTCCTGTTGATCTACAGGTAAAACTGAAACTATTGATGCTCGGGAAATGGCGCCACATAATGCAACAGAGAACATGTTCGGCAACAGCACGGAATTATCACAGAAAGGTCATATTTAATCTATTTTGTGAGACAAGCAAGTGTTGTTAGTATTTTATTATTACACGTGGATTTTCAGGAGTGGTATAAAAAATAAATACATTCCTTTTGTGTGTTTTTGGTGTGATTGGCAGGTGGACTGTCAATAGCAGTCCCAGGTGAGATCAGGGGTTACCAAATGGCACACGAGAGACATGGAAAACTGCCCTGGAAGGAGCTTTTTCTGCCAAGTATTGAACTGGCAGAGGAGGGATTTCCTTTAGGCCGGGCACTGGCCTCTGCTCTGTCCAGCAAAAGGAAAATCATAGTGGAAGATCCTGCTCTGTGGTGAGTCCTACAACGATTGGTAAACCAGTGTCTACAAATCGTTTAGTTCTGACCTGATTTTTTTGTTTATTTGTTTGTCTAGTGAAGTGTTTTGCGGAGCAGATGGTGATGTTCTTAAGGAAAATGAAACTATTACATTTCCGCAGCTCGCAAAAACCTACCGGAAAATCGCAGAGGAAGGAGCTGATGTGTTTTATAAAGGACAGCTTGCACAGGACCTCGTCGCAGACATTCAGAGGGAAGGTAGGTGTTTGTGGAAGTGACTAAAAGAAGTTCAAAGGTGCAGTGTTCAGAGCTTGGACAGTATTAGCACAAAATATGTTTAAAAAAAAAATAGTTGTGGAGTTTCGGTCTATAAGTGTGCAGCAGCAGGTCAATGGCAGGCGTCTTGAGGGCCCTGTCACACACTGTCAGTACTGAGGAGAGAGATTAGTACACGGCTTCAACAATAACATCAGGAAAACATTCTTGCCCCACTCTGGAATGATTTTGCTAAGGCATCAAACATCACTCATTTGAACACACTTCATTTCCATTGCAAATAAGATTTGCTTTTCCAGTTGTTCCCAAGTGTGTATCTCTAGTGTTTTGTGTTTGTGGATGTGTTCAGGCGGCATCATCACAATGGAGGATCTGCAGGATTATGTGCCTGTCTTGGACGAGAAGCCTTTAAGGCTAAGTGTGGGGGAGTACACCATGGTTGTTCCCAATGCTCCTGCCAGCGGCCCTGTGCTCTCGCTGATATTAAACATCTTGAATGGTAAGCCTTGATGCTTTGTTGACCAAAAAAAGAGCGGGAGCGAGTCAGTTTGCTAGTAACAAGAAGGATTCCTATGCGAGCAGCATGTTGATCAACTGTGTTTAAAATAAATACGGCCTGCTACCACCCTGATAAACAGACATCAGGGGCACATCAGGTGGCTTCACCTTTAAAAACGTGACTCATTAAAAACAATAGTTTAACATCAGGAAACATTCTAGCCCCACTCTGGAAAGATTTGCTAAGGCATCAAACATCACTCGTTTGAACACACTTCATTCCGTTGCAAATAAGATTTGCTTTTCCAGTTGTTCCCAAGTTTGTATTTCTAGTGTTTTGTGTCTCTGAAATCTCCTCAAACTTTCTGACAGCAATGTTTTGATCCCTTCAGTATTCTGTTCTGCACGGGTCACTACAATTCAAACTTGATTGATGACAAGTATTTATTACAACACCAATAATTATAAGGCAAGGCAAGGCACGTTTATTTGTAGAGCACAATTCATACACAAGGCAATTCAAAGTGCTTCACAGTTGTAGAAAATTACAAGAAAACAGATAAAATCAATCAATAAAACATCAACATAAAATTAATCAATTACAGTAAAGGCAAGAGTGCAGATAAAATACTTTCAGTTTTCATATGCACGGGTAAAAAGACTGTTTTCAGCCTGGATTTGAACATTGTCAGAGTTGAGGCCTGTCTCACATCCTCATGAAGACTGTTCCAGATTTTAGCTGTATGAAACTGAAACGCAGCCTCACCGTGTTTATTATTGACTCTGGGAACCACCAGGAGACCCCTCCCTGAAGTTCTAAGGACCCGAGATGGTTCATACGACTCTAACATGTCAGAGATGGACTTTGGTGCTAAACCATGAAAAGACTTGTACACAAGCAGAGCTGTTTTAAATTCTATTCTCTGAGTGACAGGAAGCCAGTGCAGAGACCGGAGCACTGGACTAATATGGTCGTATTTCCTGGTTCTTGTCAGGACTCGAGCAGCAACGTTCTGGATGTACTGCAGTTCTAACAGCTCGTTTAGAAAGGCCAGTGAGCAAGCCGTTACAGTAGTCTAACCTGCTGGAGACAAATGCATGGATGAGTCTCTCTAAGTCTGGTTTTGACACTATTCCTCTGATCTTAGCAATGTTTTTCAGATGGTAAAAGCTGATGATGTTATTGCTTTGATGTGGCTGTTTAAGTTCAGGTCTGAGTCCATGATTACTCCAAGATTTCTAACCTGATTTTTTGGTTTCAGAGAGAGAGACTCAAGGTGACTGATAACACTTTGTCTTTGTGTCTGTGGGCCAAAGCCAATGATCTCAGTTTTGTCTGAGTTTAGTTGGAGAAAGTTGTTTTGCATCCACAAACTGATCTGTTTGATGCAGTGACAGAGTGTATCTACAGGCCCATGTTCACCTGCCGTCAGTGACAAGTAGATCTGAGTGTCATCTGCGTAGTTGTGGTATGACACATTGTTGCTGTATATTAGCTGACCCAATGGAAGCATGTACAAGTTGAATAAGAGGGGTCCCAAGATTGACCCCTGGGGGACTCCACAGGTCATGGCAATTTTGTCTGAGACACAGTTGCCAATTTCGACAAAGTACGTCCTGTCGTCGAGATAGGACTTGAACCAGTTTAGAGCAGTACCAGAGATTCCCACCCAGTTTTCTAACCTGTGAAGTAAGATCCCGTGGTCCACTGTGTCAAAGGCAGTGCTCAGATCCAGCAGAACTTAAACTGAGACCTTACCTGAGTTGGTGTTCATACGGATATCATTTGTCACCTTGATCAGAGCTGTCTCAGTGCTGTGGTGGGGCCTAAATCCTGACTGGAAAGTATCAAACACATTGTTAGATAGGAGAAAGTAAGTGAGCTGTTGATATATTACTTTCTCTAGGACTTTTCCTAAGAATGGTAGGTTTGATATGGGCCGGTAGTTGTTCAGTACCTTGGGATCAAGGTTGCTCTTCTTTAGAAGAGGCTTAATGACCGTGGTTTTCAAAGCCTTTGGAAATGCTCAACTGAACAAGTTGTGGTAACAAGCTGGTCAGCACAGACTTCAGAAATCTAGTGGGTAATTCATCAAGGCAGCATGTACATGAACTCAGACCGGAGATGACCTCTTCAATTGTTTTGTCTGTAACAGGTGTGAAATGTGTCAGCTCAAGGTGTTTATCTGGTGGCAAGGTTGCCATTTGTGTTGTGGAAATTATGGCATTTTTAATGCCTTGGACTTTGTCATAAAAAAATATTGCAAACTCATTGCACTTAGATGTAGAGATTAGTTCTAAGGGCAGTGAAACTGGAGGGTTAGTTAATCTGTTTACTGTGGAAAACAGAACACGAGAATTGTTTCTGCAGTTTGCGATGATTTTAGAGAAGTACTTCTCCCTTTCTCCACGCAAAATCTGGTTGAACTCACAAAGTACTTCTTTGTATATCTCAAAATGAACCTGGAGCTTTGACTTGCGCCATTTCCGTTCGGCTTTTCGGCACTCCCTTTTCTGTGCCCTGACCGAATCTTCACTTCTCCAAGGTGCCTTTTGTCTATTGTTAACCATTTTAACCTTGACAGGAGCAATAGTATCCAAAACATTTAAGACGCTTGATGTATAAGAGTCCAACAGATTATCAACATTAGAACATGGGGGATTTTCAAATCTGATCATTTCCATAAACTGTGTCCCTGTTGTATCATTTATGTGTCTTCTTTGAATAACTCCAGGCCCAACCACTGGTTTGGGTGTAACAGACAAGTCAAAGAAGACACAAAAATGATCAGACAAAGCAACATCAACAGCATTCACATTTGATATATTAACACCTTTTGTAATAACTAGATCTAGAGTGTGACCTTTGTTGTGGGTTGCCTCACTCACGTGCTGAGTTAAACCAAACATTTCAAGGACAGCACTAAGTTCTTTTGCATCCCTGTCATTGGTCACATCCACATTAAAATCACCTGAAATTACTAAACAATCAAAATCAGTGCATATAAATGAAAGTAATTCAGTAAAGTCTTCGATAAAACTATTCTGTGGTGGTTTGTAAATAGTCATATAAAGATGGAAGATTGTTTTATCTCCATTTTGAAAGACACATACTCAAATGATACAAAAACCCCAAATGACAATTTGTGGATGACTATATTGTCCCTGAATATTGCACAGACACCCCCGCCCCTCTGATTTTGGCGTGTTTCAGACACAAAATTGAAATTTGATGGACTACACTCAATCAAAACTGCGTTACCAGTGTTTTTGTCAAGCCATATTTCAGTTAAAAATATAAAATCTAGATTATAAGACGAAATAAAACTATTTATTAAAAAGGACTTGTTTTTTAACGATCTGACATTGAGTACAGCGTGTTTGAGATTTATCTGTGTTTGAGTGGATGGAATCTTTTTGCAAGGGATATGGATTAGAGTTCTTTGATTGGACGGTCTGACTGTTGCCCTCTTATCTAATCTATGTTGTTTGATAGTACTAATAGTTTCAGAAGAACACACTCCCTCTGTGGTTGGTTTTGAGTTTGCTATGCATGGTAGCAACGCAGAGGCCCCTAATGTCCTAGACAGCAGCAGTGAAGCTGCTGGAGATCGGAGGTGGGAGAGGGGCATGATACTTCTTTGGGGATGAAAGCCTTGGTCTTGACATGACTGGAGTCATTTGAATCCCTTGTTTTATCAAGGCTTCAAAATGGTTGGAAAATCCCATAGGTGACTTTGGGGATGGGAATGATTCAGAAAAATCTCTGGAGGGTGTAGATGTAGCAGTCGTGTTCAAGGCCTGGTGGAGTTGATGAAAGTGCTCCTTCGGCTGAATCATTTACTATAGATGCAGGTGGTGCTGAAGCTGAGCTTCTCCCCGGAGATGCAGCTGCAGGTGGCACCGCTGCTACAGTATGGTTGAGATGTTTTCCGGCGCAGCTGATAACATATTATCAGTATGTAACCACCTTATCACATGACAAAACCGTCATTCCCATTAGTGCAATATTGTGTCCGTCTGAAGTTTAAATGAGAAACTTCCTTCTGATGTAATTAATCTCTCTGACTGGCCGCCCACTCACAGCCGCCCCGTGCCTCTCTGAATAACACCACATTTACCTCTAATTGGACACAGTCGAGTGGTAGAAGCTACACATTCATTTCTGTGACAGCCCCAAACTTTCATTTGCACTGTAATAAGCATCTCTGCTTCTGCTGTCAGCTCAGGCACCCTTGGTTCTGTGTCAGTGCTGAGCATATACTGTACTCGTACTAAAACACTCAATCTCTAAAAACACTCACTCTATCAGATATAGTAAATTGACGATGGCAGAAACCACTAACTTATCAATATGTGTGGACTCTGCAGGGTATAACCTAACAGCACAGAGTATGTCCAGTCAAGAGAAGACTCTTACCTACCATCGCATTGTGGAGGCATTCAAGTTTGCTTACGCCAAGCGGACATTGCTGGGAGATCCTGCATTTTTAAACATTTCAGAGGTAAGAATTCGATATATCAATTGTTCAACAAATTCTCAACAGCCTACAGTGATAACATACAACTATGATAAGCTTAACTAATAGAACAATAGGGGTTGAGAAATGCATAACATATAAGTCACACAGAGAAAACAATGTATTCAGTTGATCCAACTGTGTATCTCTTCATCCATCTTCGTCGGGTCTTGGGGCTGCATTTTAAGCAGGGACTCCCATGCTTCCCCTTCACCTCCTCTCTGGGGACCCTGAGGTGTTTCAAGGCCAAGATGAGAGGCATAGTTCCAGTGTGGTGAGGGTGCCTCTTGGGAGGTGTCCCAGCATCTAAACCACCTCAGTTGGCTTCTGTAAAGCAGAACGAAATAACTTGTTTACCTTAATACATCCTTTTCGTAGTTCCTCTGGGGGTAATACAAGTGTTGATGGGAGCCGGAGGCGCAATACACACTATTCACCTTATTCCGGAGGTTCATGTGGGCGCCGCCATGAATTGTGTCCGCCCCTTTTCTCCTATCAGTTAACATGGGGCTGGAGAAGTCCAGTCTAGGAGAAATCAGTTCTACACGAAACAAAGCCGACTTTCGGCCGCGCAGAGAAATGGTGCAGTGTTGACTTGTTGATGCAAATGAACATTGGACATTTTACACAAATCAATCTACTAAACATCAGATTTGAGCGGAGAACGTCTTCCCTTGTTTTCAGTTTAAATGAACGGGCTTCACGCTCGACCAGAATTGTCAGGACAACGGAAGTGCCGAGACAAAGTAAAAAGAGGCAAAAGTGGGCGGGGCGGAATAAGGTGAATAGAAATCACGAAGAAGAAGCTAACAGGCTAAAGGGCAAAAATAACTGGAGGCTATCTCCACTTTAACAGTATTTATAGCCAAGTGTGAGTGACAACAAATATCTACGTTGTGTAATTGGGTTGTGGCACAAGGTACAATGTCCCTCTTTCCCTTTGTCTTTTCTGTCTGTGTAGTATTTACTCTCAAGGACAATTAATGAGTAAAAAAAAAACACCTGCAGTGGTGCATATGGCCTCTTGGGGCATGTGTTACTTACTGTAGTTCTGCTTTAAAGCAGTACTAAGTAACTCGTGCACCCTTTGACTCGTCAGTTTATTGTATTCATTGTTTTGTAAATTATCAAAGGTTTTGGTGTAAGAGCACTCTATAATACATTTGTGCTAACGTAAATGTCCCACATTCTCATGCACAGGTCATTGAGAACATGACGTCTGTCTGGTTTGCTGACAAGCTCCGTGACAAGATCAGTGATAACACCACGCATGACATGAAGTACTATGAGCCTGAGTTCTTCCTGCCTGACAACTATGGCACGTCTCATGTCTCTGTTGTGGCTGAGGACGGCAGTGCTGTAGCTGCCACCAGCACCATCAACGTTTAGTATGTCCATTGTGTGATGCACAGCTCATTTCATTCGGGAAAATGCTCATAATGCAAATATTTCACCACAGCCTGGGATCAAAGGTCCTGTCTAACTCCACAGGGATTCTGCTTAATAACGAGATGGACGACTTCAGTTCCCCATTCATAACAAACAATTTTGGAGTTCCCCTTCACCAAACAACTTCATCAGGCCAGGTCAGGCTAAACAAAACAAATACGTTTTACCAACTTCAGTTCACTAGCAAGGACCACGCCACAACAAAGTGCAATTAAGATTTTATTCACAAGGTTATGTGGAGTGAAACTAGCCTGGCTAACACCAGACTAAAATCACAAGTGATATTTAGTCTGGGGACCACCAATTCATTTTCTCGTAGGAGAGGTGTGGTTCACGATTGTCCATAACTGTTTATTGGGCGCTACGAATGTCTCTCATGCGTCTGCACGTAGCCATAGCCAATCGTATCATGGTATCAGATGACGTATGACGTACCCGCTGTAAACTTTTAGCTAAACTATTTAGAACACGGTCTAAAGCTTGATCGAAAGATGGCGTTGCGTCTGCTGCTGTCATGTTGGCTCTGTAATTTTTTATTTTTTATCCGTAAACAAACTACAAGCTTCCGTATGTCGAATAGCGCGTCATCGTCTTACCGTCCCTCCTCGTTCTGTGATTGGTCCCCAAATCCATGCGAAAATTTCGGCCATGGTCCCCAGGCTGTTGTGAAGTTCGAAAAGATTCGAGCGCACACAGCAGTCTGCCGTTAGCCAGGCTAGAGTGAAACTGGCGATGTGGTGGGGGCTCCGTCTCGGATGGACCCAGCTCTTCGGGACGCCCCTTTCTAAGCAGTAGAATCATTGCTGAAATGGAACAGACATGAAGGGAAGGAGGGTGGGGTCGACAGTTTCAAACAAACTGAGATGACGAGGCTTGGCTTGGTATAATGGCTCGTGAGTAATTAGAGGCGTGGTTAGGTGAAAACAAGAGTGGTTGGTGTGCAAAGTGTGATATGTTGAGGCGTGGTCCTGCTCCCATAACCTCGTCAATAAATATTGACTCCATTTATTGTCAACTTTTCAAGATTTTCAAATAAATAGGAACAAATTCTGTGTTGTACATAATTTGAATTGAATGTAAATGTTTAATGTTGTTAATCACTATTAGGCAAAAGGCCAATGTCTTCAATGTGCCCAACGATACTTTTTGATAAAAACAACAAAGTCAAGATGGTGGTGGGAGGTTCTGGAGGTACCAAAATTACAACCTCGATCGTTCAGGTACAGTATTGTTTATAACAGGAGGGATTATACTTTGATCATGTTAATCATCAACGCTCACTGTGCACCATAGGTGGTTCTGAATGCTTTATTTTTTGGCTTCGATCTACATAAGTCAGTTGTGGATCCAAGGCTCCACAACCAACTCATCCCCAACACCACAGTGGCAGAGCCGGGCTTTGACCAGGTAAGTTGCAGTTAGACCTTGATTGTCTGAGCTTTGGCCTGTTCCTCATGGTCATTGACCCTGTTTATTACATCTACAGCTCTCTGTAGTGACTTTATTTATTTGACAGGGACAGTGCAATTCAACATACAGTAGTACAAAATTAATTTTCACTCCAGTCCCTGGTTGAGCCTTTCTACACTACATTAAAATGACATCAGTAGTACATTTTCAATTTCATTCTAAAAACTTACCTATACACACCATACACATCATTAATTCACACAAACTCAGTGCTATTTACAAATGGGTACATTTCAGTTTCGATTTCAGCCAAGACTTAACCCGAAAATTTTAAACTCATTCATAGTTTTAAGTTCAGTGGGTAATGAGTTCCACAACTTTGCAGTTTTATATGTAAAGGCAGACTGACCAAATGAAGTCTTACAGTGTACAGTTGTTATTGATGGAGCCTCTGGTGACTCTGTTGCTGTTTTGCCTCTGTATAAATGAACTGAGCGGCTCAGGTGCAGATTATTGAGACATCTGAAAGTTAGTTTGAGAAAGCTTAAATTGCTAAAGCTTTCAAAGCTTAACAATTTATACTTATGAAGAATATTGCAGTGATAGTAGCGGATTGGCTTCTTGTCCATAATCTTTATAGTTTGATTGTATAATGACCTGATGGGTTTTGTGGCTGAGGGCGTGGCCTGGGCCCATGCTGTCATGCAGTATGATATATGTGAGAATATCGTGCATGTACAGAAGGGCGGCCTGGTTTGGGATGTAGTGTCTAATAAGTTTGAAACAATTTAGGTTGCTTTGTATAGTTTTTTAGATTAAATGTTTGTCAATTTTTGATTAGGGGTCGAGGACCAATCCAAGGTATTTAAAACCTGTTAGTAATTTTAAGTTTTGTTTTATTTATTGTATTATTTATTTTTACTGATTGACAGCTCTAATATTAATAACAATTTATTTGTGTATTTATCCTGTACAAAACCAGTACAATTGTGACTTGATAAAATGTCCCTATAGATGTTTGCTCTAATGTTATGCTAGTGGTATTGACATGTCTGTAGTCTCTCATAGGCTCGTGCTGCTCTGTCACATCTGGCCAGTGACAAAACTTAACTCTTTAAACTTGCTCCAAACCATGTCATGCTTGGATATCTATAAATACTCCATCTGCCCCACCTGATTAAGCTTGTCTATTTGCAGAAAATCCTAGATGGCTTGAGTTTAAAAAACCACCCGACAGAGTTGCTGAGGTCAACGGGGGCTGTGGTGCAGGCGGTGGTTCGATACGAGGACGGTCTCCGAGCTCAGTCTGACCCCAGGAAGTGGGGATACGCTGCAGGCTACTGAGGCCACGCCTTCTTTGATTACACACATGGAAACACGGTGACTGTGAAAACACTGATTAGGGACCGATAAAGAAATAAATGATCTCCTGTAATAACTGGAGTCTGGTAACAGAACGTCTTGTTCCACGCCTGACCTGTTAAATTAACAAAGGGTTTTATTATATGTCGTAACTTCTCTTGAGACTGCACATGGCGCTGGAGCTTAACTTGAGAAGAAAATATCTCTTGAGGTTCCCACTGTAATAAATTGTAATTATCTTTTTTTATTTATAAAACCTTTTGTAAATCATTTTGGTGATTCTCATTCTTCTACTGAACTTTCCATTCACTATAAAAGCTTACAGTTCACTGTCCCTAACAGTGCAGCCAGGACTTATGGTTTTACAGCCTGATAACAGCTCTTGTTTTAAGTTCATATATATTTATGATGTACTGGCCTTCAGTGAGAGAACAATACTACAGCTGTTACTGCACTTTTGCCTCAGGGAATAGGCTTCCGCTCTAGTGGAAACATATTGCATAACATTCATAATAACAATAGACCCTGTGCACGAGAAAATGCTAACTTCCTGGTTTGAGACCGGATGTACTGCTGCTCGTTTCCGCTAGCTTTATTTTGCGGGTCAATCGCAGCTGTGAAGATGGTCTCCAAAACACGAAAATTGAAAGATCGCTATACTTTTCAAAGACCAAAAGGTGGGAACAATCAATGTGGCCTGCTGTGTACTGCCGGGGGGAGATTCAACAAGATGCAAAGTTTCCACTGCTTTCCCAAAGATCCTGAGCTGCTCTCAATGGCTGATAAAAATAAGAAGGGACGGCTTCACACTCCTTCCTGGTTAAATAAAGGTCAATAACAATTCACTTGATGTTTTAAAATACTACATACTGTTTCAAAAGTGATTTGCTGTTACTCTGCAAATAAAACCGCTTTACTTAAACAGCATTGTCTATAGCTCTGTTCTGTGTGCTTCTTATTGACTGAAATACATTTTGTAAAGATGCTAAAGCTGTTTCCATATACTAATTCTGAAAGCAAAAACACACATAGAATTCAAATTACTAACTAAATTTGACATACTATGATCTAATTATTTAGGCAATGCAACTAATCAAATGTGTAGAAAATACAAGCAGCTGCAGGTATGGTTAAAATACTGGTATACAGTTTTATAATTTCCTTGTACAAATCAATCACATTTTTCCACAAAAAACAAAACATGGTTTGAACACAAACACTGCAGACATTAAAACTAACACAAAACTAATCAGTGTGAACTATATAGGGTATAAGCAGACGTTTTCATTAAAAACAAAATCAATTTTGATGTTTGAAGAGTGTAGATCGATTGATTGTTTAGCCTTGTTAATAGTTAATCACCCAAAAATTTGCACGTCCTGTTTAACGCCTCGCAGTGTGACACTACTTTGGTACCAGCTGTGGATAAAGTTCATATCAAGGCTCGTTTGAAGGTAAATGCGCTTTGTGTGTGTTGGATATGTCAAACATTTAGGAGAAAAATCCATCAATAGTCCACTCGATAAAACGGCTTTAAGTGTTTTTGCTATTATACCTGCTGTGTAAGCCTTGTGTAACCCCCGTTACAAATAAACACTGGTGTAACTGGACAAAACCTGACAATAAATAACCTTATAAATATTCATAAATAACCTAATTAAATATTCGCTTAAAACAGTTAAAAAACTACGTGACATTAAATATATAATTAGTGGGATTTACAATGTTATTATAAAAAGTTACATTGTAAACCGTTATCAATATAACTGATTCAAGACGCTCTCAGCGTATGCCCCTCCCCCACCTGGCCGAGGCTCAGTCAGTGGCAGGAGTCTGAAAAGAGCGCACGGGCGAGTAGAGCAGTGCAGCCGTTACGAACAAAACTGACCCAAACTACACCGAAAAGTGATCTTACACACCGTTTGCCTTGCCGGGTTGAGGGAAGAGTGTGTCTACGAGACGTGAAACCTTTGAGAGTAGTCTTGTGTTTGTCGCCTGCGGTTAAACGAGGCCGATGCTTTTGCTTGAGACGGCAGAGAGCAAAGAAACGCGTTTGTCGCTGCGGTTAAACGAGGCAGTTGCGCTTTTGCCCGAGACGGCAGGGACCAGATAACGGTTTTATCCCCACCCGAGAACACCTCAGTTCTTGGGCTTGGATCGAGTTCTTGGACCCAGGATCGAGTCGAGACCAAGGCGAGCCACCCAACGGAACATTCTCAGGATCAACGGCAGCGTCTCGCGAGGCGCGCGTGGTCCGCATTCCACCAAAGAACCTCACTGACTCCCAGACCAAGGTTTGAGGAGCGTTTGTGGAGTTTTTCCAACGGATTTGAGCACACGTTAAAGGGCGCCTACATTGAACTCAGAACATATCCACAATTTAAGTTTTGCTAAGTTTTTGGACAATTAGAAGCCATTTTCTTTTTGTTATTGCTTTGCAAGCCAAATTGTTTACTGGATCCTTTTGATAACTGTTTTATTTATGTATTTAAAGGGTACCTATGGTGTCATTTTTAAAGTGACAAAACGTGTTTAAAAATTGAAAAGAGTGAGTAATATAAACCTGAAACCAAGATTAAACTTAAATTAAAGTAAAATTAAATAAAACACTCAAAGTAACTAAATGACCGGTCATAAAACAAAACTTGTTGAAATGAGGAAATAAGTGAAACATAATTTTTTTATTGAACTCATCTCAAAGTTTAAACAATACAAAGGTTTAACAGGTAACTAACAGAAGTGCCCGTATTAATGTTTGATGTTTGTCTGTCCTTTTATTATCTATGTTAAGTAAATTGCCGGCTTTTCCATTTAAACTTATTGACTTTGGCTCTCATTTTGAATTACACACCACTCCTTTCGAATCTAGAACTGGTCCATACCCTACAGTCCTTTGCCTAACAGCGTAGGTGTTACATATTCTTGGCGAGCCAGCCAGGAGTGGTCCGTACACTCTTGTGAGCCTAGGTATTGTTTTCAAAACAGCCAATATGGAAGCCGTGCGACAGAGTAATGTTAAGATACCAAACTCACTCATTATTACTGGCATAACTGGCACTGTAGTTGATGAGGAGCTCTTTGACTTTCTTAAACAGTACGGGTCTTTTCAGATTGTGCCCATAGCCCCTACAAGCCCACAGGTAGGCAAGCAGAACATTGTTGAGTACACTTCAGGTGCATCAGTACAGGCACTTTCACCCTTGCTACCTTACAAATTCTTACCTAAAGATGAACCTGACATACTTTACCTTGTCGAGACTTTAAGCACCGTCTACTCTCCTGTAGTTAGCAAGACTGCTACACAGACTTACTTAGCTGAACTGAGAGACATTGCAAAACAGACAGGTAAAGATTTCACAGACGTACTGAGAGAGGAGCTTAGCTCTATTACTAGGGCTGTTGACACGGACGAACATGACAGTCCAAGTGACCATGGTGACTCTGTTCAAGTCCCTGACTCAGACAATCCAGTGCACAGAGCCCTTCAATCTGGTGACTTCCACCAACCGATCCCAGTCTCTGTGGGGAATCGCTCACAAACCCCAATCAGTACAAAGACTCCTACTCTAAGTACCTCTGATGTTAATCCACCAGAGCTTCAAAAAGTAATAGTGGAGCACATTCTCCGAACTGAAGATATTCATTCACAAATGAACACTCCCTTCAGGTTGAGACTCTTTTCTGGGCGTTGTCCCCGTCCAAACAATGAAGTTGACTTTGAAAGCTGGCGCTCAAGTGTTGAGCTTCTTCTTAAAGATGCCAAGCAACCAGACTCAAGTAAGTCCAGAAGGCTTTTGGAAAGTCTCTCTTCACCTGCAGTTGATCTTGTAAAACACTTACCTGCCGATTCGCCTCCAGTCACATACTTGCAAATCCTTGATTCTGCTTTTGGTACAGTCGAAGATGGTGATGACCTTTTCGCCAAATACTTGAACACCATGCAAAATCATGGTGAAGAACCTTCATCTTACCTTCAGAGACTCCAAGTCATGCTTAACACAACGTTCATAAGGGGAGGTATCTCTGCTGGTGAACTTGATAAACAGCTCTTGAAACAGTTCATAAGAGGCTGTTGGGACAATGACTTGATTGCGGAGCTTCAGCTTGAGCAAAAGAAACAAACTCCACCTACTTTTGCTGATCTCCTACTCATGCTCCGTACTGCAGAGAAAAGACGCACATCGAAAATGTCACGCATGAAACAGCATCTAAATACAACAAAGCCAAAGGTCTACTCACACTATCAGGGTGCCCAGTCTCAAAGTCCAGAACGCCCCAGACCAAAAGCAGTCGATTCTGAAATTCAAAATCTCAAAAAGCAAATTGCTGATCTGCAATCGCATCTTGCGTCTCTCAAAACTAAAAAAGATGCTGAAACACCCAACGCCAAACCACGAGTCTTCAGCTCTGCAAAACATAAAGTCCCTTTTGATAACTCCAGAGCTCAAAAGTCACAGTCCTCTGATCAAAGACCGGACATCCACTCAAGCAACCGACCAAAGCCCTGGTATTGCTTTAAGTGCGGAGAGGATGGGCATATCAAACCCCAATGCAAGAATGAGCTAAACTCTCATTTTGTTGCTCTTAAAAAGAGGCAGCTAAGAGAAAAGCAAATGACATGGGACAAAGTGAATGATCCAGAATATTCTTCTTTAAACTAGACCCAGCTCCATTTGTGGGACAAAGTGGAGCTAAACAAAACACAAGGTGTCCCAAGAAAAAGAAACGTGCTTTGAACTTTCATGCTCAAACTGAAAAGTCTCTCTCTCTTCCAAAAGGCTTAGTTGGAGCAAAGTGTACAGCTCAAATAGCTATCAATGACCATCTGTGCAGTTGCTTATTAGATACGGGCTCACAGGTAACAACAGTCTCCCAGTCTTTCTACGAAGAAAACCTGTCTCACTTACCTGTCCACAGCTTGAACGACCTGTTAGAGGTAGAAGGTGCAAATGGCCAAAATGTCCCTTACCTTGGCTTTATCGAGATAGCCATAACTTTTCCCAAGAGTTCTTTGGGTGCTGACATTGAAGTGCCAACTCTCGCTTTGATTGTTCCCAATCTGAGTTCTAACTCACCTTCACTGCTGATAGGTACAAATACTTTGGACATTCTGTATGAGCAGTATGGACTAGTTGTAGAGCCCAAAGAGAAACACACACTTCCATATGGGTACAAAGTCGTTCTCAAAACCCTTGCAGCGAGGAAAAAACGCACAGCTGATTCAAACTTGGGCGAAGTCAGACTAAACAGTATGGATTGTGAAACTATTGGAGCTGGAGAAACAAAAGTTCTGGAAGGATCAGTAACATGCAGAGTACCAGAAACTGGAAAATGGGTGACAGTCGAAGCACCAACAACAACCTACTTAACTGGTGGCCTTCTTGTTAAAGATGGGTTAGCAACCCTCCCATCCAAACTCCCACGCAGTGTACCTGTCATCTTGAAAAACGAATCCAATCACACCATCACACTCACTCCAAAGACAGTCATTGCACAAATTCACGCCATTCAAAGTGTTCGATCAGCCAATGACCCAACGCTTAAACCAAAGTTTGAAAACTCAGATCTCCAATTCGATTTTGGTGACTCTTCAATCCCCAGTGAGTGGAAAGAAAGAATACGTTCAAAGTTGAATTCTATGCCTGAGGTATTTGCCCAAAACGAGCTCGACTTTGGTCGCACCAGTAAGATCAAGCATCACATCACACTCAGTGACCCTACTCCTTTCAAACAGAGGGCAAGGCCAATACATCCACAAGATCTAGAGGCAGTACGTAATCACCTGCAGCAACTCCTTGATGCCGAAGTCATCCGTGACTCTGAATCTCCTTTTTCATCCCCAATTGTAGTCGTACGAAAAAAGAATGGAGATGTCAGATTATGTATTGACTACAGAAAGTTAAACCTCCAGACTGTGAAAGATTCTTACGCTTTACCCAACCTCGAAGAGTCTTTTTCAGCTTTGAATGGATCGAAATTGTTCTCAGTCTTAGACCTTAAGTCAGGGTTTTATCAGATTGAGATGGAGGAGGCTGATAAACAAAAGACTGCATTTGTCTGCCCTCTAGGTTTCTTCGAGTTTAATAGAATGCCTCAAGGAATCACAAACGCCCCTAGCACATTCCAGAGACTCATGGAGCGCTGCATGGGGGAGCTCAATCTAAAACAGGCCCTTGTGTTCCTTGATGACCTCATTGTGTTCTCTTCAACTCTGGAGGAGCACGAAGAACGCCTCTTGCGAGTCCTCAGTCGTTTGAAGGAGTTTGGCCTTAAATTTTCATCAGAAAAATGCAGTTTTTTTCAGAGCTCTGTAAAATACCTTGGCCACATCATTTCGGAAAAAGGCATTGAAACAGACCCCGATAAGATCTCGTCACTCAAAAACTGGCCGAAACCAAACAACTTGAAAGAACTCAGGACCTTTCTTGGATTTTCCGGTTATTACCGTAGATTCATAAAGGACTATTCAAAGATCATGCGTCCTCTCAACCAACTCACTGGTGGATACCCACCTCACTGGAAAAAAACAAACAAAGTTGATAAAACCCAGTACCACAACCGAAAGACCCCTTCGGAGCTCGATGGACAGAGGATTGTCAAACAGCATTTGACACAATCATTCAGAAACTGACCACAGCACCAGTGCTCGGGTTCGCGGACCCTAAACTTTCTTACACCTTGCATACAGATGCAAGCACTCGTGGATTGGGGGCCGCTCTGTACCAAAATCAACAAGGTCAAAACCGTGTCATCTCCTACGCAAGTCGCGGGTTGTCAAAGTGTGAAACAAAGTACCCTGCACATAAGTTAGAGTTCCTTGCTCTTAAATGGGCAGTCACAGAAAAATTTCAAGATTACCTTTACGGCCGCTCATTTCTTGTCATCACGGACAGCCACCCGTTAACATACATACTTACCACTGCAAAACTTGATGCCGCGAGTTACAGATGGTTGGCGGCGCTGTCCACGTTCGATTTCCAGCTGCAATACAGGGCAGGAAAACAAAATCAGGATGCAGATGGTCTGTCCAGACGTCCACACAGTGCAGAGCCTGACGACATGCTGTCCAAAAAGGAGTTGGAAAGGATATAACAGTTCACACAAAGACACCTACCTGACCATCCAGACCTTGACCTTGTTGACCAGAGCACAATCCGAGCCATCTGCGAAAAACACTTTGTCCATCAGCTTTCAGAGAACAATCCAGTTGAGTCTACAGTCAATAGCTCTCTGGTTCTGTCTCTCGCTCATCATCCCCAAGCTATCCCCCAAAGTTTTGAAGAGGAGGAGGAGCTTGGTGGCTTACCTGTAATGTCCCATTACACAACATCAGACCTGAAAGAAATACAAAACAATGACACAAGCATTCGAGAAATAATCAACCAAATGGAATTGGGAGAAAAGCCCCCACCAACTGCAAAGAGTGAACTCCCCGAACTTGGCTTGTTGCTAAGGGAGTGGAACAAGTTCATTCTCAAAGATGGAGTCCTCTATCGTACAAGACAAGAGGGAGCACAAACACAATACCAACTCGTGCTACCCCAAGAATTAAGACCCCTTGTCCTAAAAAGCTTACACGACGACATGGGGCACATGGGTGTCGAAAGAACACTGGATCTTGTGAGGAAGCGATTCTATTGGCCCAAAATGGCCTCAGACATAGAACTTAAAGTCAAACCTGCAACCGTTGCACCCGCCGTAAAGTCCATCCAGAGAAAGCCGCGCCGCTTGTGAATATCGTTGTCACACGACCGCTTGAACTAGTGTGCATCGACTTTCTAACATTAGAGCCAGATTCAAGCAATACTAAAGATGTATTAGTGATAACAGACCATTTCACTAAATACGCGCTTGCTTTGCCCACTCCAAACCAAAAGGCGCGCACAGTTGCCAAATTCCTCTGGGAAAACTTTATCTCACACTACGGTTTCCCTGAGAGACTACATAGTGATCAGGGCCCGGACTTCGAGTCCCGCACGATAAAAGAGCTCTGTTTACTAGCTGGCATTCAAAAGGTTCGAACTACACCTTACCACCCGAGGGGAAACCCTGTTGAACGCTTCAACAGAACGCTTCTCAACATGCTTGGTACTTTGGAGAACCACAAAAAGACCCACTGGCGTGATTATGTCCGACCCTTAGTACACGCTTATAACTGTACTAAAAACGAGGTGACAGGGTTTACCCCATATGAGCTTATGTTTGGCCGACAGCCAAGGCTCCCTGTCGACCTCGCCTTCGGTCTGCCAGTCCATCATCAGTCAGGTTCCCACTCTGAGTATGTTCGCAACCTTAAGTCACACCTAGAATCCAGCTACAAAATCGCAACTGAAATGGCAAAGAAATCAGCAGGTCGCAACAAAGCAAGATTTGACAAACACATTGTTGACTCTACCTTAAAAGAAGGAGATAGAGTTCTTGTTAGAAATGTTCGCATAAGAGGCAAACATAAGCTAGCCGACAAGTGGGAATCCGAAGTCCATGTTGTAGTGAAACAGTCGAACAACCTCCCTGTTTATGTTGTAAAGCCTGAGGCAAAAGAAGGTCCTCAAAGAACCCTCCATCGTGACTTATTACTGCCATGTGGTTTCCTTTCCACCAACACAAATGAAACAGGACAACCAATAAAAGACAAACTCAAGCGACCCAAAACACGTCAACAAACAGAAAGTCATGAACAAGAATCAGACTGTGAAGAATCCGATTCTGGCTACTTTTATGACTACCAAGACCTAATAGTGGAAACCAAAAGTTCATACTCACCTGATACGGACAAACATGCAAATGATGTCAAACAAAGTTCTTCAGAAATGCCCAACACTTTCTCTGAATACAGAATATGTCAAAAGACACCGGATGAGACAAACTTACCTGATGAGTCAAACTTACCTGTTGAGACAAATCCACCGAATGAGATCTTACCTGAAAAGAATCCTGAAGAAAATGACAAAGAGACAGAGACAGTCGGTACTTACCCTGAAAAAGAAAACCTACCTGAAGAACCAGTGTCAACCAATGACTTCCCTGAAATGGACAGCCAATCTAAAGACATTCCTGACTTTCCTAACGAGACCACAGCTGACACAGACCAGTGCCCAGATGTCACTGACCATTGTGACAGTAACTCTGACTTCCTAAGACGCTCAACCAGACGTAGGGAACCAGCTCAGAGACTGACTTATCCTGAACTAGGCAACCCACTAGTTTCTGTGGTCCAGTCACTCTTCCAGGGCCTAGCCATAGCATTTACTGAATCCTTGAATGGCCCTAGAGTGTTTAAAGTTGAAACTGTATGAAACATGTACGAGGACGTACATAGGAAAAGGAGGGGAGGATGTAACCCCCGTTACAAATAAACACTGGTGTAACTGGACAAAACCTGACAATAAATAACCTTATAAATATTCATAAATAACCTAATTAAATATTCGCTTAAAACAGTTAAAAAACTATGTGACATTAAATATATAATTAGTGGGATTTACAATGTTATTATAAAAAGTTACATTGTAAACCGTTATCAATATAACTGATTCAAGACGCTCTCAGCGTATGCCCCTCCCCCACCTGGCCGAGGCTCAGTCAGCGGCAGGAGTCTGAAAAGAGCGCACGGGCGAGTAGAGCAGTGCAGCCGTTACGAACAAAACTGACCCAAACTACACCGAAAAGTGATCTTACACACCGTTTGCCTTGCCGGGTTGAGGGAAGAGTGTGTCTACGAGACGTGAAACCTTTGAGAGTAGTCTTGTGTTTGTCGCCTGCGGTTAAACGAGGCCGATGCTTTTGCTTGAGACGGCAGAGAGCAAAGAAACGCGTTTGTCGCTGCGGTTAAACGAGGCAGTTGCGCTTTTGCCCGAGACGGCAGGGACCAGATAACGGTTTTATCCCCACCCCGAGAACACCTCAGTTCTTGGGCTTGGATCGAGTTCTTGGACCCAGGATCGAGTCGAGACCAAGGCGAGCCACCCAACGGAACATTCTCAGGATCAACGGCAGCGTCTCGCGAGGCGCGCGTGGTCCGCATTCCACCAAAGAACCTCACTGACTCCCAGACCAAGGTTTGAGGAGCGTTTGTGGAGTTTTTCCAACGGATTTGAGCGCACGTTAAAGGGCGCCTACATTGAACTCAGAACATATCCACAATTTAAGTTTTGCTAAGTTTTTGGACAATTAGAAGCCATTTTCTTTTTGTTATTGCTTTGCAAGCCAAATTGTTTACTGGATCCTTTTGATAACTGTTTTATTTATGTATTTAAAGGGTACCTATGGTGTCATTTTTAAAGTGACAAAACGTGTTTGAAAATTGAAAAGAGTGAGTAATATAAACCTGAAACCAAGATTAAACTAAATTAAAGTAATTTAAGAATAGGTTTAAATTAAAAACACTCAAAGTAACTAAATGACCGGTCATAAAACAAAACTTGTTGAAATGAGGAAATAAGTGAAACATACCTTTTTTTATTGAACTCATCTCAAAGTTTAAACAATACAAAGGTTTAACAGGTAACTAACAGAAGTGCCCGTATTAATGTTTGATGTTTGTCTGTCCTTTTATTATCTATGTTAAGTAAATTGCCGGCTTTTCCATTTAAACTTATTGACTTTGGCTCTCATTTTGAATTACACACCACTCCTTTCGAATCTAGAACTGGTCCATACCCTACAGTCCTTTGCCTAACAGCGTAGGTGTTACACTTGTGTCTCATTGTTACTTATTTGATTCTTTATCATTATTTACTAGTGAGGCAATTAGTAATTATAACTGCCTTCAACCTCCATAAAATACAGAAATTGTGTTTACAGTAAATTAATGCAGCATACTGCACAGACATGGCAACTTTCACTTTATTCCATATTGATGGCCAGAATGCAAAACTTCCTATCTGAAAAAAATCTATTATTTCAGGAAACAAAGAAAACGTTTATTTCTATTATAGTATGGTCTTTTTAAAAGATATTCAAGCATATTCTACTGCTATTAGACCCTATTTCTGCAATATGTGTCAATAATACAAGGTATTTTTGCCTCCCAAAGTGTAGATAAGTGTTTTCCCCCCCTACGTTTCTTGCAGCATTGTGCACATAGGAGGTTTTGCATTCTGGCCATCACTTTATTAAATTCATTTCATTGTACATCACTCAACACAAAAGCAGAACTACAGCAAAATGAGATTGTTTACATTCAGAAGCACATCTCTGTATGGTTTAGCATTCAAAGCTACAGGTGAACATTAGTCAAAGCCAGATGTTTTCTCCACTACACTCAGATTAGCGAGCACAAACAGTCAAGTACACACACAGCATGTCAACAAACCGTGTTTTTACTAAGCGACAAAAAGCCACAGGAGATAAATCCCTGCTTATTTCATCCATTTGGTTGACTTGTTTGGAAAACCCGACCGTGAACACGAGACTCTTATCACACAGGAAACGAAGCGCTGAACAGGAGTTCTTCCCCCGGAAGTAGCATATGCTAACGTGCACGTAGTCTATTGTGTAATTGAAAAACTATAACTACACTTTGGTAGGTTCTTTTTGTCTGTTTATTTCCTCATAATACAATCTAAAACACAAGTTAGCTGAGTGCTACAACTCCCTAGCAGCATCTTGGTAGGCCAGCGGGGAAGAGAACGCCTCCCGCTGAGCAACCCAAAAGAACATGGAGGAGTAGGCCTGTCTTTGTCGAAGAACCAATCAGAGCTCTTGAAATGTCGTCGTCACTTCCTCTGCACAATCTGACTCCACCTATTCAGACGTCTTCTCAAAACCTCCCTTCTAACACACTGCCCCCAGTGGCTCCAACAGTAAAGGAAATAACAATGGGGTAATAAACCCCAGTTTCAAATGAACCTTAAAGCACAGATTACATCAACACAGTTTTATATATAATCATTAAAGCCTAGTATGATAAAAATATGTATAGAAATATTTCCACATTGTATAATAATATTTCCACAAGACCTACCATAGGTGCGTACATACATACACACACGTGGTGCATTCATGTGGGAGCTCGTTTTCCCGAGATGTGACGCCATTGTCACCAGTTGGTTTGTGTTCATGTGGTTTTTATGTGGGAAAGTGGGGATTTTGATGTCATCAAATAAAAATGGTCTTTTATCGTTGATTAGCGCTTAGCTGAGCTAATCATTTAAATGGGTTAGCGTCTCAAAAGCTAAACGTTAATTTGTTAGTTTTTTAAAAATATCACGTAAATGTACTTTTTGCTAACGTTGATGTCAGGCATTTCACTCGCAATTTTGTTACTACGAGGATGACGACAGCTAACGCTAAACTAAAAAAAACTAGCAGTGTTTAACTTAAAAGCTCCATATTAGACGATAAAAGAACAAGTCAACTGATTTCCGCAGTCAGGTGCGGAAGTCGGGAAGCTCGTTTGATCCGAGTTCCCCAGTCATTTTCCTCAGTTGAGTGAGCATTCACGTGAATTCCCCAACTGGGGAAGTCGTTCACCCGAGTTCCCGAGGACCACATAAACACACCAACGCACGCACGCACAGTACATTCATATAAAACATGCATCATCAAGGGATTTTTTTAATATATATTACAAAATACATAACAAATAACTCTTGGCATGCATAATAGTCAGTTGTGTCACAGTAAAATGATAAGTGGGTTGGATGGATCGATACCAAAATATCAATATTTCGATCCAGGTGGCTCAAATTTAAGTAGCAATTATCAAGCCGAAATATATATGTTTCAATTAAATCATGTTTCCTTTTTCTGTAATAATGCTATATTTTCTGCATGTACAAATAGCTAGCAGTAAGGCCGGACTCATACCAAACGGAAAAAAAACGCTCAACATCGGTAGTAACAGATTAGAAAGTATTACATTTATGTTACACAACTCTGATCTAAAATACAGAATAGTATGTCATGTAGGAGTATTTTGTCGTCACGTTATTTAATCTGATCATCAGGATAACTGCACTGAAGAGTGTGAGAATATAAGTTAACATGAGCATACAATAAAGTATAGTTTAATAATTAAAACAAAATACGTGCCACCACGTTTGGTTTAGTATAAGTATTCTCCCTTTACTAGTGTGTGAGAACCAGCTTTGCAGGGGGTCAGCCCTATATTCCCCGGTACCTATGTTCCCCAGTACCTATGTTCCCCCACTTCTATTGATTAAGATTATGCACCAGCCCACTATCCTTAAGGTTAGTGGCTAGGGCAGGGTCAGGGTTAAGCTGCTTGATATATGTATGACGTTTCACTCTCATGACTTGTGATTGGTTGAAGTACCAACTCACCTATGGAAAAAAAATGTGCACCCGGGGAACATAGGACCCGGGGAACATAGGTATGCACCCGCTTTGCAGATAGCTAACAGTGGAGGT
Source organism: Neogobius melanostomus (assembly GCA_007210695.1). Lineage (NCBI taxonomy): Eukaryota > Metazoa > Chordata > Actinopteri > Gobiiformes > Gobiidae > Neogobius > Neogobius melanostomus. Next base: position 408,231 of record VHKM01000221.1, on the reverse strand, counting down.
CAGCCCTATGTTCCCCGGAACCTATGTTCCCCAGTACCTATGTTCCCCCACTTCTATTGATTAAGATTAGGCACCAGCCCACTATCCTTAAGGTTAGTAGTATAGGGCAGGGTCAGGGTTAAGCTGCTTGATATATGTATGACATTTCACTCTCATGACTTGTGATTGGTTGAAGTATCAACTCGCCTACGGAAAAAAAAAAAATCGCACCCGGGGAACATAGGACCGGGGAACATAGGTATGCACCCCTAACAGTCCCAATGAAAACCAAGAAGTGTCTTGCTGTATTTGTGTGAAGTACTTTAAAACTGTAACATACAGTTACACAAAGAATGCATATTACAATCTCAACTGGGTAAATATACAATGCAAATAGAAAATAAGTAGCTTAGAGTTAACCAAAACCTTCAAAACGATCGTATTGCGAGCGATTAGCACAATGCTAATTTGCATGGGAAAAGCCATAGGGGTGCTAACGGTATTAGCGACGAATATTTTCTTCCTAATTACGAATAGGAAACATGCTAAAATTACTAAAGTTGGTATCTAATGGAAGCTAAGATCACTATCATCTGAATACTTAGACAGATATTTTTGTGGCCAAAATAAAATGTAAGAAGCTGAAACACTGTGGAGTTTGACTTTCTGTGGGACTGCTGAGCATGACTGAACTAGGTAGCACTAAGTGGACAAAACACAAGAAACACAAAACACAAATAACTATTCCCACAAGGGGCCAGTACAGGCCAACAGCTACTAGCTACTTGCACCAGGGCTGCCAACTTTTCACCAAACCTTGGCGTGAGACATTGGTCGGTCCTGAGCTTGGTGGCCTTTTTCATGGCGATAGTGTCTCGTAATCGTACTAAATTATAAGCCAAAAACAAGTGTATGATTTACATGGCTGAGCACATCAGGAGCTGCATAATGGCTCTGTCAGTGGGGGTTTGGCACTCCCAATTTTTTAATAATTCAGATATGATTTCCTGCAATCTGGTGCATTTTAGATCATAAATAATAATTTTAGCTGGTCTATTTACTGGTGTTAAAGAATTATATTTCTGGGCCCAGTTAGCCCCCTTCATCGTTACGGCCCTGCCAAATGGTACAATGACACAAAGCATTGTGCATAGTTGAGGGTAGTCAGTCACATGCAGCTCAGAAACACGTTTAAAATATCCCCCGCACTTAAGTCAGTGATAAAGTTTGATTCGTGTTTCCTGTTATCATAATTTATTCGTTTTATATTAGTCCACAGAAAATATATATTTAAACTTACCCCGACATCACTTTTCAAAACATTTATGTTAGGCATTGTTTGGCTTCTATTTGAGTGTTTTTAGTCATGTCCCTCCTGTTTCTCTGTGTCAGTCATACAATTATTACCAACAAAAAGCAAGTAGCATAAACTTTAGAAAATCTGGAACATTTTATTACCTATGGAAGACTATTGGCACCTTAATTCAATTGTCTATTCATTTGTCAAATGGCTATGCATTATGTTATTTTTGTATTTATTTTGGCGTTGTGTTTGGCAAAGTGTAATTTAATATCCAATTTTGACATTTAATGTTCTATTCCAAAAGTTCTAATGGAAATTCAATATGTAAAGTGTCGATACAATGTCTTTATATATTTCAAATTACAAGATTTTGAAATGAATAGCATATTGACATGGAAATTTGGCCTCTTTATTCATTGTTTTATTCATTCTTAAAATGGCATTTAGTTTAGAGTTGTATTTGACAAAGTTGCATGTTATATCCTATTTTGACTTGTAATGTTCTATTCCAAAAGTTCTAATGGCAATTCAATATGTAAAGTGTCGAGTCAATCTCTTTATATATTTCAAATTACACGATTTTGAAATGAATAGCATATTGACATGGAAATTTGGCCTCTTTATTCATTGTTCTATTCATTCTTAAAATGGCATTTAGTTTGGAGTTGTTTTTGGCAAAGTTGAATGTCATATCTTATTTTGACTTGGAATATTCTATTAAGTTTCATTTAATGTGTTGTGAAACAGCACCTCCCTCTGGATTGCATTACATATTGCATATTGCATTGCCACATGGTTTGAGTGCAACTTAATTCAATATGCTATGCAGTTCTTGACCCCTGGGAAGGCGGGCCCTGGTCCGCTCTCGGCCAATCAGAGACGAGTCTATATCCTCCTAGCTAGATGCGCTGTGTTGTTGATTTTTGCTGGAAGTAAATGCCGTTATGACAGACTGGAAGTAACATATCACCCTTCATGAAGATTCCAAGTTACTCTAAGGAGGTTCTATGTAAGTATAGAAGCGTGTTTGTTAAAATACCAGTACTGTTTAGTGTGTTTTTTTCCCCTTCTTTTTTTAGAAAACACTTGCTACCTAGTTCAGTCATGCTCAGCAGTCCCACAGAAAGTCAAACTCCAGTGTTTCAGCTTCTTACATTTTATTTTGACCCACAAAAATATCTGTCTGTAAGTATTCAAATGATAGTGATCTTAGCTTCCATTAGATACCAAATGCAGTAATTTTAGCATGTTTCCTATTCGTAATCGTAATCAAGATATTTGCAGAAAAGCTTGAGGCCATCTGTCCAACATTTGACGCTCAAAAGAAGATGGGTGCTGCGACAAGACAATGAGCCAAAGCACAAAAGCAAATCCACTTCAGAATGGTTTCAGAAGAATAAAAACATGTTCTGGAATGGCCCAGTCAAAGTCCTGACCTAAACCCAATTAAGATGCTGTGGCATGACCTCACAAAACAAACAAAAACACATTCACACACATTCATCCCAGGAATCTCGCTGAACTGCAACAGTTTTGTAAAGAGGAATGAATGGTCCAGGATTCATCCTGATTGTTGTGCATGTCTAATCTGCATGTTGGAGCCATTTTAGCCCCATGTTTCTGTTTGTTCCTCCTGCCACTGCATAGCGCTCTGTGAGGGTGCTTATGTAATTACCTGCCCTATATAAGGGGGGGGGAGGGGGCACTTGGGTGTGGCAGTGTGGAGGCAAACATCTTTTGATCGTGTCTAGTAACTTGTTGGAATCTGTGTATTGTGGATGGCAGGCTGAAGGTAATGCCAATAACCTTGGAACACAGTATTTTTTCTTGTGCTTTGTGGAGGAAGACACGCGTCCGAGACGCCTAAACACTGCAGCCAGAGCGGACATTTGCACAGGGCAAACGCTGGCCGCTACATTAGTCAAAACTCGCCAAGAAAGTTGGAACGCCTGGCTTTAAGTGGAAAGCTTGGCGTATCGTTGGACATCTTGACCGGGTACGCTATTGGGGTGTAACCCGCGAAGGAGGAGACCTAACCGCGGCTGCGGGGAAGGCGTGGGGACTGCGAGGCCTCCATGCGCATGGTGGATGGCCGCGCAGCATCAAGAGCGGTGGAGATACGCGGCAACGCAAGGCCCAGAGTTGAACCGGACAGGGGCCGCCGGGATTCACAAGGAGGAAGCGCGATAGTAGCGCGGCAAGAGGAGACGCGGTGCGGTGGTGGAACCGTGCAGCCGAGGAGCAGACGTGGTAACAGCGCGAAGGAGGAGGGCAACACCGCGAGGATCAAAGGCGGGGTTGTGCACCTCGAGGAGCAAACGCGGTATCAGCGCGGCAGTGGGGAGCACCGCGTTCAGATCCAGGATCATCACTGGAGCAGGAAAATCAGCATGGGTATATTCTTGCAGATCTGAGTCCGAAATCTTGTCAACCCAATGCTTTTGTACTGAAAGATGCATCTCACAAGATTTTGTTTTATGCACAATGAACTACACTGAACAAATGTTCGCAAAAACGCTAAAGAAACACATGGTGACTGGTCACATAGGAGCTCAATAAGTGTTAGCTCAGCTCGCCTTGAAGCACAGGCTGACATAGCAGCACTTTTGGTGCGAGCTTCCCATCTTGAGATGATGCATGAACTGGATGAGCAACTAGAGGCTCTCAGGAGAAAGGAGGAGATGTTACAGCTAAAAACACAAATTGTAGCAGCTGAAGAGAAACTTGCTATATTGAAATCCAACAAGCGCACGTCCTCACATAAAGCTGCTTGTGAAAAGGAACGTGAACTGAATGAAACCTCTCCCAAGAAACAGCATTTAGCATCTCAGACTTTGGACATTTTTGACATTGACTCTTTATCAGACCCACCAATGATCCAACTGTCATTACATTGTGAACATACGGTGGTTGGTGATTAAACGGGGGCCGGGGATACATTGGAAGAGGTGGACTGGGAGGGTCCAGCGATCTATGTCCCAGTGGTGGCGCCGTGTACTGAAACAGGGGCCGGTATGTGTCACACTGAGTCAGACATTACCTCAAATGTGACAGAGGAAGCCTCTCCGACAGACTGTATCTCAGACCTATTGGTTGACACTCCACAGGACATGTTTCCTCAAACTGAGACCAAGGAGGACATGTTAGACCTCAGTAAAACGAATGAGCCGGTGATTGTGAATTTTGACTCTGAAATGATGCACCAAGTATAAATGTCATCTCTGTATCTGTTCATTGTGGTTTGGTCAAGTTAAGAGCAAAATGCTTTGAAGTTCATTTTGATATGAAAATGACAAATTGTTTTGCCTTTTCTTTACAAATGGAGAGTGATTCATTGACAGCTAAAGTTCATGACAAAGCAACATGTCTGTTCTACATGAAACCAAGGAAAATGTTCAAACATAGGAGGTGGAAATGTAATTTAGGTTTGTGTAAAAATGTGTACTGAGTTATGGCATTTGTTGAATTTTGTACCTGTGGATTATGTTTGTGATAATGGACATCTGTAATTTTGGGAAGAAAATGTAACTTCAAATCTAAAGGCTCTTGTATCAAAGGAGTTGTAATTGTGTTCCACTCCGTGCCACACAATTAAGGGGCCGGTGTGTTGGAGCCATTTTAGCCCCATGTTTCTGTTTGTTCCTCCTGCCACTGCATGGCGCTCTGTGAGGGTGCTTATGGAATTACCTGCCCTATATAAGGGGGGGGGGAGGGGGCACTTGGGTGTGGCAGTGTGGAGGCAAACATCTTTTGATCGTGTCTAGTAACTTGTTGGAATCTGTGTATTGTGGATGGCAGGCTGAAGGTAATGCCAATAAACCTTGGAACACAGTATTTTTTCTTGTGCTTTGTGGAGGAAGACACGCGTCCGAGACGCCTAAACACTGCAGCCAGAGCGGACATTTGCACAGGGCAAACGCTGGCCGCTACACTGCATCTACAGGAAACGTCTGGATGACGTTATTGGTGCCAAACGAGGGTCAACCAATCAAAGGGTTCTCTTGCTTATTCCTTTCTGTCCTGTGAATGTTTACATGTTATAGCCAATAAAAATAAATGTAAATGTTTGGGTGGTATTAGTTTAAGCAGACACTGTTTACTGGGTAAGTAGACCACATGACCAATTTAGGCAGAAATGTAAGAAATTCCAAAGGGTTCACATACTTTTTCCTCCCACTGCACATTGAAATAAATCAAAGTTATCACGGTTTATCAAAGGCATCTAACTGCAAGCAGAGCACAATAATTATGTTGTAGTCTGAAACAGTGTCTTTTTCATTGTCTTATTCGGTGGGGGGAAAAAATCTAAATCGGGTTTAATAAAACACAGCATAACAGGCCTTAACAATTGTTCTGAAACATGCCTTGATCATGCTTTTATAAATATACCCGAAAAGAGCTGCATGCAGAGATGTGGTGCAGCTAATGGGCCTCAGCATTAAAACATAAACATGTTCTGTTTTCACAGCTGTTGGGATGTCAGATCCAGACAGGCTTCACATTAACGAAAGGACACTTGGAAACTGCATTGGATCTGGAGGCTGTAGGACATTTGGTTTGACGCTTTGCTTGTTAATTTGCGAATCTATATTTTCCACTGCAGAACAGGTGTCTGATTGAACACCCATAAGGCATTTCCAACAAATTTATCGTGATTAAAGAGACATGTAAGCAGAGAGCGCTCTTTGTTGAGGTGCTCTTCAAGGATCTGGGTACAAAAATTAAGCTAGAGAGGAAGAAAGCGATCCGAGGCACTCTGACTAGATAACAATCCTTTATTATAATTGGGACATTACTTTAGCCTTAGCCGACGCGTTTCGACCACATGTGTGGTCTTCGTCAGGGCACAGATTAAAATTCAAAGAGTGTTACCAGGTGGCCACGCAGAGAGCTACAGAGGGGCAGGGGCTCAAAATCAAAAGGAAAAGGGAAACCCCTCTCCCCCGCACGACTCACCCCTCCTCCCCTCCCCCCGCACGACCCCTGACAAACCGTTCCCGCTCCTCTTAACCTCCACTAGAACCGAGCTGCCTGGCTTTACCCAAATCTAAAAGCTTCTTTAAAAAAAAAGTGTCTACAAGAAGTGTCAAAATCCGTGGTCCGGTCAGCTGAGGTGGAGGTCCGGGCCGTGGTCCAGTCAGCTGAAGGGGAGGTCCAGTCCGTGGTCCGGTCAGCTGAGGTGGAGGTCCGGTCCTTGGTCCGGTCAGCTGAGGTGGAGGTCCGGGCCGTGGTCCAGTCAGCTGAAGGGGAGGTCCAGTCCGTGGTCCGGTCAGCTGAGGTGGAGGTCCGGTCCTTGGTCCGGTCAGCTGAGGTGGAGGTCCGGTCCGTGGTCCAGTCAGCTGAAGGGGAGGTCTTCAATATCACCAGCCAGGAATAGTATGATCACAAGGTTCAAAACTCCCCGGAGGGGTTTATCTGTATCGGATTGTGCATGTTTACCTTGAGGTGGCCTTGCATGACCATCATCCAGTAGTCCTGTGAACAGGAGCTGTTGACTTCTCCTGGCTGGGTAGAAGATAGTATTGTCCTTTTTCCTTGGGCACGTGAGGCTCAGTTTTACAAGACTTTTGGGGCAAACTCACAGGACCTGCCAACCTGTGTGTCTGCACCTCGGCAGCCATCTTGTTTTTCTGTTAAAGAGGGGCTATTATGCTTTTTTCAATCACATAGCACCAGTCTATAGCATACTACAATGATGACGTAACCTTCTGTTGGTCTGTATATGCAGTAAATTAAAATAACTGCCTTGAATAAAATTGCTCTCTCAAAATGGCTGTACTGAACATCTTGAAATTTTAAGGTGGACCGGAGCATTTGTTTGCAGTCGCAAACATGCGAGTGATTCTATTTTTAGATCGCAAAGGCATAATTTTGGGAGCATTTCGAGCCCTGGGCCGACTGATAAAATATAAAGAGCGATCTGAAGCACAAGGTGTGGAGATTGTTGTTCTGTACAGGAGAGGCCTCTGCTCTCACTTCCTCGTCTCTCTGAGCCGCTCTCTGCTGCGCTGCAGGGCCGGTGGGCGGAGCATTGAAAACACACGATGAACTAACGAGGAGCATGTTCATTTCTGATTTGATTTATTAATATAATAAGGCTTATTGGGGCAAAAGCAATGATAAGGACCGTGGAAAAGCTTTACATTATCCATCCATCCATCCATTTTCTTCCGCTTTATCCGGGGCCGGGTCGCGGAGGCAGCAGTCTCAGCAGAGATGCCCAGACTTCCCGATCCACGCACACCTCCTCCAGCTGTTCTGAGGGGACCCCGAGGCGACACCAGGCCAGCTCGGAGACATAGTCCCACCAGCGTGCGCACGCGGACCAGGTCGTCGAGCTTTACATTAACAAAATATAATACAAATGAATAAAAGGTATGGAGGGAAAACGGCACTTCAGGGGCATGGAGAAAAAGGGGCAAAAGGGACATTCTGAAGGAATACTGAAAAATCAACGTCCCCGTTCAAGCCAGGATGAGTGGTAGCGTTTAGTGTTTCAATCCAATACGTTTCTCTTTGTGAAAGAGTTCTGAGTCTGTCACCTCCCCTGTGAGTGTTTTTAATCACGTCAATCACCATAACTTTGAGTAGGCTGATGCTGCATTGACTGGAAAGCTTAAAATGTTGGGCAATTGGATAATTGGGATTTTGAGCATATTTGTGTTCTGAAAAACGGTCTCTGAGTCTTCTTTTAGTCCAAACGATACACAACATGGGTTGTATTACAGTTTGCGAAATGCCAGCAGTAAAGGTTTTTGTGCCTCGAGAGTCTTTGAAAGTAGTGCTTTGGTTAATGTGAGAACAATAGTTACACAACGGAAGGTGCCAATAGGTTGAGAGAAAAATGTAGTTTTTTTCACTCGGGAAGATGTTTTTGACCAGCTGATCCTTTAAAGTCGGAGCTCTTCTCAAAGCAAAGAGGGGTGGTTCATTGAAAACATCAGAGAGCGTTGGGTCGCTACGTAGAATACCCCAGTTTCTGTTGATGATACGCCTTATGTGATTGGTCATGTTACTACTGTATATTGCAGTGAGAAGAATACTCTGTTGGACTATTTTTTCTTTGCCTTAATTTTGAAAAGCTCTGGCCTTTGAATGGATTTCACTTTTGACAGGGCTTGGTTTAGGTTACTTTTTTTATAACCTCTTTGTTCGAATCTTTGAAACATAATACTTGCTTGATGCTCAAATTCAATTTCACACAGCCTTTAGAGTCTCTGGAATTGCCCAAATGGAATGTTGGAGACGAGACTGTTTGGCTGGAAGCTGTCAGCACGAAGAATAGCGTTCCGATCCGTAGACTTCCTGTAGATAGAGGTATGGAGATGTCCATCTGCATTAAATGAAATGGTGAGGTCAAGGAAGTTGATAGAGTTTTTGCTGTTTTCGAGGCTCACTTTGATGTTGGGGTTGGTGTTGTTTAAGTGAAAATCCTTAAGAAGTTGGTCAGAGCCTGAGAAAACAAACAGCAAGTCATCAATATACCTCCCATAGAACTGGATGTGCTTTCTGAAAGGATTGGATTGGCTTAGGACGTACCATTCTTCCCAAAGTCCAAGATATAAGCCAGCATAGTTGGGGGCATCGCCATACCGTGAACTTGCTGAAACAATAATTCCTGGAACAAGAAAATATTATTATGTCACTAATTGTTCCAGGACAAATTGTTTCAGCAAGTTAAAGGTACGGCGATGGAACAAGATTGTATAATTCTATTTAATTCATTCTTAGAATCTCAAAAAGGTAAATTTTGATGGTTGGAGCAGCAAGTAAAGCAACCAACTTCTTGCAATACGTTATCATTATCCGAATGTGAACTATGTAAAACAGGCAAGGCTACAGCAGGTTCATCTTTTGTGACAGCAATGTCACAAGATAAAAGGCCACACACTTTCACTCACTTTTCACCAAACTGCTTCTGAAATGAGCCAGTAAGCCAAGTGCTTAGTTGCAGATAACAAGAGTAATTTTGAAATAGGCTAGTCGTGTTGCTGTGTTTGTCTGTGCTTGTTCACGAGAGTGAGTGGTGGTTAATGTTCAATGACTTTTCTGACTGCTGTGTATTGGAAATTAGGTTGGCCATCACTTGTGTCAGAAGAACGTGCCACACACAGGGAGCACAGCATTTGTTTTTTTTTTTTTTTTTTATTGGTTTATTTGGTAGGGACAGTGCAAGTTAATGAACAAGCCACACCGGATTGTAGCCTTGGGTAATTTCCATCCGTCGTCCCCCATTCGCACTCTCAAACACACTCTTTGTGTGACCGGACTCCGACCAGGGTAAGACGCAACTTTACATAATGGTTTTAGTGGAGATTTTTAATCTACTTCATGTGTCAGATAGGGAACATGGTTTTCGATTTATATTATGTAACAGGTTCGTAATTACCGTAGTTTGTACAGCCTAACAGGAAATGCAATCTTAAAGAAACCATATTGATGGAAGAGAAAAAACAAAGCTTGGCAAATAGTTTTCCTCTGAAATGTGCAGACTTGTGTTGGCAAAACAGCTCTAATACAAAGGTGAGTAGAGCAACTAAAATATTAACTCAAAAAGGAGTAAAGTTACTTCATATAGATATACTTTGTACAAATACAAGGCTGTGAACCAATTACTTTTTAAGTAAAAGTAAGGAACTTCTGATTTATGTGAAAGTCATGACATAACCTGAAAAACAAACTAATATATATAGCCACGTACTACCCACCTCTGAATACACATGTGTTTACAGTATAGATAAATAAATAACGTCAGACTGTTCTGTAACACTTTTAAACAGGGAGGTTTTTATAATACTGCTTTTGTTACAGCGTCAACCTTAGCTGAGACTTTAGATACTATTTAACACTTACAGGATATTGGTTTATGTTTTACATGTAAGGCATTTATAAGTAGCAGATAAGTAGCAGAAAGCACTGTGACAGAGTTGAACGCTCGAAATGGTACAGTATGAAGGCTATAGAGATTGCTCATGGGTTGTAGCAGGAACAAACCTGATAAGTTTAGTGGCCAGCATGTAGCAGATCATAGGAGGGTACAGACAAAAACAAGATAGGCATATCAAAGTTACTATCAAGAGCAAAAAGGCCTAGGTCTTGAAGCAGGTGATAGCAGTGAGGTTATCACCTGCTGATAGGGTTGCCAACTTTCTCTCAACCAAATACGGGACATTTTTTTGTTATTTTTAAAATTGCCAATACAAAACCATAACAACAAACTAATCTCAGATTATTTTTATTTTTTTTGCATCTTGCATGGACACACTGATACAGTAAACTCTAGGTGGGGCTGTTACACAAGGTGTTCGTGCTTTTTTTATTTTTACTATCAGATCTAAACGCATTTGCCACCACTTGTCAGACTAAAAAGAAGCATGTAACCACATATCAGCGAATACCCATGGAACAAGCATTACAAACAACGCTTATTCCCAGAGCATCAGACCATCATTAAGGCAAAAGTTTACTCTATAGACGGCTGTCAAACAGCTCCAAAACATCATTTAAACAGCAGACTATGAAACAGCAGATTACCTAATGCATTCACCCAAATGATATGAGCGCATAAAGGAGTCGTTTATGTCCTGCCAAAGTTAACAACAGCGCTGAATCCGGACAGATGTGAACCGTGTGTAAACATGGATTCACCCACGTTGAGGAACATCGCGTCCTCCTTACGTACATAAACGCACGGCGAGGAGTCATCCAAAAACCGAAGAATATCCGAGTATTCCACCGGTATTAGCTAGTTCTTCATAGTGTTTACAGAGACCGCGTGTGAAACTTTCAACACTCAATATAAGGGACAAAAGACATCCCGTACGGGACAATCCTATTTAGATAAATATACGGGATGGCAACCCTACCTGCTGAAGCAGCTTCTGCCAGAACACAGGAGGTAGGGCAAGAACAACTACAGATCAAATTACAAATTACAGATTAAAATCACACGAATGAGTAAACAGTGTCTGCTTAAACTAATACAGCGTGACGCCTGACATTTAGAGTCAGGTGTGAGCCAACCTGAAGTCCAATCACTGAGGTGTAGCTTAAAGCTGCCCTTGCAATTGAAAAACACACACTAGTTAAGAATTGTCTCTTGTTGAGAAGCATTGCCTGATGTGCACCAAGCCTCGCTCAAAAGAGCTCTCTGAAAAAAGACTATCTCTAAAAGTCTTGATGTTCATAAATCCTTGGTTAGAAAAATTGTCTATAGATGGAGATAATTCGACACTGTTGCTTCACTTCCAACGAGTGGCCGCCTTGTAAAGATGGTCCAAGGACACAGCGCAGAATACTCAAGGAGGTAAATAAAACAAACCTTGAGTCTCACGTATTGAAATCACTGGCACATGCAAACATCTCTCTCTACAATACGTAAAACATTGAACAAGAATGGGGTCCATGGAAGAACGACACGGAAGAAGCCACTGACAACAGTGGAAAACTAGCTTTGCAGCTAATACTGACATTTACAGAAATGTTTATTAGTATGTACTGTCCCTGTCAAATAAACTAATAAATAAAATAAATTGCTGTAAAAAACAAAACATTTCTGCATGTTTGAAGTTTGCAACGAGCACTTGGATGCTCCACAGCACTACTGGCAAAATATTCTGTTGACTGATTAACCCAAAGGTGATTTGTTTGGGAGGAACACACAGCGTCACGTGTGGAGGAAAAACACCAACATCAAAACCCTATCCTCACTGTGAAGTATGGTGCAGGGAGAATCATGGTGTGGGGCTGCTTTGTTGCCTCAGGGCCTGTGTTAAAGGATAACATTTGCTATTTATCATACTGGGTCAAGCTGTAAGTCGTACTATCTCTGTCATAGCCTTGACTTTGGTGCTCAGGGCGCCCACTCTCAGCCACTGAATGTTTTGCTTGCGTATCAGTATGACGCTCTTAGATGGTATTTATCCCTCTTCTGTGGAAGCATAGACAGACTTGAATGGTAGGACTAGCGCAATGTCTCGAGTTCATGTCTCCGGGTCCCATAACGATGGTAAATAAACTTCTCCTGTATAAGACATCCTGACTGCTGCCTATTCTTCATCAATAGGTTGCGTTCACATTATAGAATTTTATTTCAGTTGGAGGGCAGGTGTCAATACAACTCTATGGGAGAGAAACAGTTTTTGAAAGAAATTTCCAAAAAAAAAAAAAATGTCCAAATGTTTTCTCTGATCATCATGTGATAGTGATTGGATTCACAAACCTGACATGTGAATTTTATGGCTGAAAGTCCTTTCTACTGGCCAACATCAAGCACATGTTTTTGAATATTGTCTCCACTTTTGGACGCCTTTGGAGGAAATAATTAGACATATGTTCATATGTGCTGGAAGATATGACTTTGAACTTTGTGACAGCTTTTGTTTTATGTGAATTGGCCCAGTAATTACAGAGAAATTAGCAATGATTTAAGACTAGAAATCTGCATTTTGAGCGTTACTATGGTTATGGCCATGACATTTTCAGTTGCCCTCCACCTCAATTTTAAACTATGGGCTCTTTAGAATGTTGTGATGTCACGTGAACGCTACCTATTCTCTCGAGCACCATTGTTATTTCTCTAACAGCCTGGACACCCTGCTATCATCAATGGAGAAATTAATTCACAAGTTTATCAAGATATTTTGCAGAAAACCCTGAGGCCATTTGTCCAACAGTTGAAGCTCAAAAGAGGATGGGTGCTGCAACAAGACAATGACCCAAAGCACAAACGCAAATCAACTTCAGAAGAACAAAGTATGTTTTCTGGAATGGCCCAGTCAAAGTCCTGACCTAAACCTGATTGAGACATCCCAGGAATCTCGCTAAACTGCAACAGTTTTGTAAAGAGGAAAAGGACAAGATTCCTCCTGATCTTGTGCACGTCTAATCTGCGACTACAGGAAACTTATTGCTGCCAAAGGAGGGTCAACCAGCTAGAATAAGGGTTCTCTTACTTATTCCACACTGTCCTGTGAATGTTTACATGTTATGGCCAATACAAATATGATAAATGTAAATGTTTGGGTGGTATTAGTTTGTCCACACTATTCCCTATATAGTCACGCCATTTTGTAGGGGCGTCCGAATGTCCAGAGAGAAAAAAGTAGTGCACTCAAAATGTCCCACAATGCATTCTGAAAAGTAGTGAGCAGCGGTGTTCACTACACGGGTCAATATAGCCCACAATGCATTGCGTGAGTCGGAAAAAATGCCTGACAGCAACAGGTCTTTGAACTAAACAACATGACTGAAAGAAATCAGCTGTTTCAATCGTGTGTTGCGTATTTATCATGAATAAATGACTTAAATATAAACGGTTACGGTGAAAAATGCTAGCGTTAGCTGCTTACCTTTAGCTTGAGCTGTTAAATGACCAATAGCTTCCTCTCGAATAATCCAAGCCATTCATGTAAAATCCGTTAAATGTAACGTATCTGACTCGTATTTATCCATAATTAGTCTCCTGTCTCATGAGTTTGGTAGGTCTTTATCGCAGAAATACATTTTCCCCGGAGTTTAGCGAACTTTTAGCAGATGTAGTGCACTCATTCTGCTGGCGCTCCGGACACCGGCCTCTGACCTACTTTCTGCACGTCTTCTGGAGTGATTTTTTTTCCTTTTTTATTTTTTTATGATTGTTTTAATTTTAATGTAAATAAAACGCCTGTAAACGTGCCAAAACTGTCGTTCTGTTTAATAAAATAAACATTTGTAACAATAAATAAATTCAGACAGGAAAAAAAGGAAAAAAATCTGCACGCCGCAGCGCGCATGACGTCACGCAGCTCGGAGAAAGTAGTGGGCTTCTGTCCGAATCGCCAACAGAATCAGTGGACTATATAGTCTACTATATAGTGCGGGCCTATGTAGTGAATGAGGGGTTAGGGACTAGGGTGGACATTCGGACACAGTGACCGTTTTACTCATTCTTGTGATTTTAATAAAGATCAGACCACATTTTATGACCAGTTTAGGCAGAAATGTGAGAAATTGCCAATGGTGTACTCACTTTTTCCTCCCACTGTGTAAAGATGGGTAAGAAGGGGATTGGCCTGGCTCTCCTGTTGCTGCTGGTGGCTGTAGAAGCTACCTTCCTGGGGGTGTTCTTCGGCGTGGGCAAAAGGACTCCTCCGGGTGACACTGTCTTCTTAAAGGCGGCCGTGGCAGCAGACGCCGGCAGGTGTTCAGAGATCGGCAGGTCAGATCGACATTTACATCATTTTAAAATTAGCTGGGAAAATGGAAAAATGTAAATTACAGTGTGTGGGTGATTTTTTTGATCATTCTTTCTTATTTGCATTTAGGGATATTTTGAAGAAAGGAGGGTCTGCAGTTGATGGAACAATAGCTGCTTTGCTGTGTGTTGGACTGATGAATGCTCACAATATGGGCATTGGGGGAGGGCTATTCTTCACAATCTACAACGCAACGACTGGTATGTACAGTATTTATCTTATTGTCATAGTTCTTCCTCTCATTATTATTGAGATTGTTATTGACAAAAATACTTCCATAAAGTATAAAATATATGCACTTAGCTCCCCTACTTTACCCTTGATATTAATAATAACAATGAAATTGTATGTTGTTGTTGTAGATCATTTAGAGTTAAGATTCTTGCACATTTCTCTCTGCCATTTTGTGTGTTTCTGGTTTTGTTTAGTTTTTACACAGAAGAGATCAAACATTTGACACAACTCATACAAACAAAATGTCCTGTTGATCTACAGGTAAAACTGAAACTATTGATGCTCGGGAAATGGCGCCACATAATGCAACAGAGAACATGTTCGGCAACAGCACGGAATTATCACAGAAAGGTCATATTTAATCTATTTTGTGAGACAAGCAAGTGTTGTTAGTATTTTATTATTACACGTGGATTTTCAGGAGTGGTATAAAAAATAAATACATTCCTTTTGTGTGTTTTTGGTGTGATTGGCAGGTGGACTGTCAATAGCAGTCCCAGGTGAGATCAGGGGTTACCAAATGGCACACGAGAGACATGGAAAACTGCCCTGGAAGGAGCTTTTTCTGCCAAGTATTGAACTGGCAGAGGAGGGATTTCCTTTAGGCCGGGCACTGGCCTCTGCTCTGTCCAGCAAAAGGAAAATCATAGTGGAAGATCCTGCTCTGTGGTGAGTCCTACAACGATTGGTAAACCAGTGTCTACAAATCGTTTAGTTCTGACCTGATTTTTTTGTTTATTTGTTTGTCTAGTGAAGTGTTTTGCGGAGCAGATGGTGATGTTCTTAAGGAAAATGAAACTATTACATTTCCGCAGCTCGCAAAAACCTACCGGAAAATCGCAGAGGAAGGAGCTGATGTGTTTTATAAAGGACAGCTTGCACAGGACCTCGTCGCAGACATTCAGAGGGAAGGTAGGTGTTTGTGGAAGTGACTAAAAGAAGTTCAAAGGTGCAGTGTTCAGAGCTTGGACAGTATTAGCACAAAATATGTTAAAAAAAAAAATAGTTGTGGAGTTTCGGTCTATAAGTGTGCAGCAGCAGGTCAATGGCAGGCGTCTTGAGGGCCCTGTCACACACTGTCAGTACTGAGGAGAGAGATTAGTACACGGCTTCAACAATAACATCAGGAAAACATTCTTGCCCCACTCTGGAATGATTTTGCTAAGGCATCAAACATCACTCATTTGAACACACTTCAGTTCCATTGCAAATAAGATTTGCTTTTCCAGTTGTTCCCAAGTGTGTATCTCTAGTGTTTTGTGTTTGTGGATGTGTTCAGGCGGCATCATCACAATGGAGGACCTGCAGGATTATGTGCCTGTCTTGGACGAGAAGCCTTTAAGGCTAAGTGTGGGGGAGTACACCATGGTTGTTCCCAATGCTCCTGCCAGTGGCCCTGTGCTCTCGCTGATATTAAACATCTTGAATGGTAAGCCTTGATGCTTTGTTGACAAAAAAAAAGAGCGGGAGCGAGTCAGTTTGCTAGTAACAAGAAGGATTCCTATGCGAGCAGCATGTTGATCAACTGTGTTTAAAATAAATACGGCCTGCTACCACCCTGATAAACAGACATCAGGGGCACATCAGGTGGCTTCACCTTTAAAAACGTGACTCATTAAAAAACAATAGTTTAACATCAGGAAAACATTCTAGCCCCACTCTGGAAAGATTTGCTAAGGCATCAAACATCACTCGTTTGAACACACTTCATTTCCGTTGCAAATAAGATTTGCTTTTCCAGTTGTTCCCAAGTTTGTATTTCTAGTGTTTTGTGTCTCTGAAATCTCCTCAAACTTTCTGACAGCGATGTTTTGATCCCTTCAGTATTCTGTTCTGCACGGGTCACTACAATTCAAACTTGATTGATGACAAGTATTTACTACAACACCAATATCTATAACATATTATCAGTATGTAACCACCTTATCAAATGACAAAACCGTCATTCCCATTAGTGCAATACTGTGTCCGTCTGAAGATTAAATGAAACTTCCTTCTGATGTAATTAATCTCTCTGACTGGCCGCCCACTCACAGCCGCCCCGTGCCTCTCTGAATAACACCACATTTACCTCTAAATGGACACAGTCGAGTGGTAGAAGCTACACATTCATTTCTGTGACAGCCCCAAACTTTCATTTGCACTGATAATAAGCATCTCTGCTTCTGCTGTCAGCTCAGGCACCGTTGGTTCTGTGTCAGTGCTGAGCATATACTGTACTCGTACTAAAACACTCAACTGGTTGACTCTATCAGATATAGTACATTGACGATGGCAGAAACCACTAACTTATCAATATGTGTGGACTCTGCAGGGTATAACCTAACAGCACAGAGTATGTCCAGTCAAGAGAAGACTCTTACCTACCATCGCATTGTGGAGGCATTCAAGTTTGCTTACGCCAAGCGGACATTGCTGGGAGATCCTGCATTTTTAAACATTTCAGAGGTAAGAATTCGATATATCAATTGTTCAACAAATTCTCAACAGCCTACAGTGATAACATACAACTATGATAAGCTTAACTAATAGAACAATAGGGGTTGAGAAATGCATAACATATAAGTCACACAGAGAAAACAATGTATTCAGTTGATCCAACTGTGTATCTCTTCATCCATCTTCGTCGGGTCTTGGGGCTGCATTTTAAGCAGGGACTCCCATGCTTCCCCTTCACCTCCTCTCTGGGGACCCTGAGGTGTTTCAAGGCCAAGATGAGAGGCATAGTTCCAGTGTGGTGAGGGTGCCTCTTGGGAGGTGTCCCAGCATCTAAACCACCTCAGTTGGCTTCTGTAAAGCAGAACGAAATAACTTGTTTACCTTAATAAATCCTTTTCGTAGTTCCTCTGGGGTAATACAAGTGTTGATGGGAGCCGGAGGCGCAATACACACTATTCACCTTATTCCGGAGGTTCATGTGGGTGCCGCCATGAATTGTGTCCGCCCCTTTTCTCCTATCAGTTAACATGGGGCTGGAGAAGTCCAGTCTAGGAGAAATCAGTTCCTACACGAAAACAAAGCCGACTTTCGGCCGCGCAGAGAAATGGTGCCGTGTTGACTTGTTGATGCAAATGAACATTGGACATTTTACACAAATCAATCTACTAAACATCAGATTTGAGCGGAGAACTTTTTCCCTTGTTTTCAGTTTAAATGAACGGGCTTCACGCTCGACCGGAAGTGTCAGGACAACGGAAGTGCCGAGACAAAGTAAAAAGAGGCAAAAGTGGGCGGGGCGGAATAAGGTGAATAGAAATCATGAAGAAGAAGCTAACAGGCTAAAGGGCAAAAATAACTGGAGGCTATCTCCACTTTAACAGTATTTATAGCCAAGTGTGAGTGACAACAAATATCTACGTTGTGTAATTGGGTTGTGGCACAAGGTACAATGTCCCTCTTTCCCTTTGTCTTTTCTGTCTTTGTAGTATTTACTTTCAAGGACAATTTGTAAAGTAATTAGAGTAAAAAAATTAGTAGAGTAAAAAAAAAACACCTGCAGTGGTGCATATGGCCTCTTGGGGCATGTGTTACTTAGTTCTGCTTTAAAGCAGTACTAAGTAACTCGTGCACCCTTTGACTCGTCAGTTTATTGTATTCATTGTTTTGTAAATTATCAAAGGTTTTGGTGTAAGAGCACTCTATAATACATTTGTGCTAACGTAAATGTCCCACATTCTCATGCACAGGTCATTGACAACATGACGTCTGTCTGGTTTGCTGACAAGCTCCGTGACAAGATCAGTGATAACACCACGCATGACATGAAGTACTATGAGCCTGAGTTCTTCCTGCCTGACAACTATGGCACGTCTCATGTCTCTGTTGTGGCTGAGGACGGCAGTGCTGTAGCTGCCACCAGCACCATCAACCTTTAGTATGTCCATTGTGTGATGCACAGCTCATTTCATTCGGGAAAATGCTCATAATGCAAATATTTCACCACAGCCTGGGATCAAAGGTCCTGTCTAACTCCACAGGGATTCTGCTTAATAACGAGATGAATGACTTCAGTTCCCCATTCATAACAAACAATTTTGGAGTTCCCCCTTCACCAAACAACTTCATCAGGCCAGGTCAGGCTAAACAAAACAAATACGTTTTACCAACTTCAGTTCACTAGCAAGGACCACGCCACAACAAAGTGCAATTAAGATTTATTCACAAGGTTATAGTGTGGAGTGAAACTGGGCGAGACTGTGGGTGGGGGCTCCGTCTCGGATGGACCCAGCTCTTCGGGACGCCCCTTTCTAAGCAGTAGAATCATTGCTGAAATGGAACAGACATGAAGGGAAGGAGGGTGGGGTCGACAGTTTCAAACAAACTGAGATGACGAGGCTTGGCTTGGTATAATGGCTCGTGAGTAATTAGAGGCGTGGTTAGGTGAAAACAAGAGTGGTTGGTGTGCAAAGTGTGATATGTTGAGGCGTGGTCCTGCTCCCATAACCTCGTCAATAAATATTGACTCCATTTATTGTCAACTTTTCAAGATTTTCAAACAAATAGGAACACATTCTGTGTTGTACATAATTTGAATTTAATGTAAATGTTTAATGTTGTTAATCACTATTAGGCAAAAGGCCAATGTCTTCAATATGCCCAACGATACTTTTTGATAAAAACAACAAAGTCAAGATGGTGGTGGGAGGTTCTGGAGGTACCAAAGTTACAACCTCGATCGCTCAGGTACAGTATTGTTTATAACAGGAGGGATTATACTTTGATCATGTTAATCATCAACGCTCACTGTGCACCATAGGTGGTTCTGAATGCTTTATTTTTTGGCTTCGATCTACATAAGTCAGTTGTGGATCCAAGGCTCCACAACCAACTCATCCCCAACACCACAGTGGCAGAGCCGGGCTTTGACCAGGTAAGTTGCAGTTAGACCTTGATTGTCTGAGCTTTGGCCTGGTCCTCATGGTCATTGACCCTGTTTATTACATCTACAGCTCTCTGTAGTGACTTTATTTATTTGACAGGGACAGTGCAATTCAACATACAGTAGTACAAAATTAATTTTCAACTCCAGTCCCTGGTTGAGCCTTTCTACACTACATTAAAATGACATCAGTAGTACATTTTCAATTTCATTCTAAAAACTTACCTATACACACCATACACATCATTAATTCACACAAACTCAGTGCTATTTACAAATGGGTACATTTCAGTTTCGATTTCAGCCAAGACTTAACCCGAAAATTTTAAACTCATTCATAGTTTTAAGTTCAGTGGGTAATGAGTTCCACAACTTTGCAGTTTTATATGTAAAGGCAGACTGACCAAATGAAGTCTTACAGTGTACAGTTGTTATTGATGGAGCCTCTGGTGACTCTGTTGCTGTTTTGCCTCTGTATAAATGAACTGAGCGGCTCAGGTGCAGATTATTGAGACATCTGAAAGTTAGTTTGAGAAAGCTTAAATTGCTAAAGCTTTCAAAGCTTAACCATTTATACTTATGAAGAATATTGCAGTGATAGTAGCGGATTGGCTTCTTGTCCATAATCTTTATAGTTTGATTGTATAATGACCTGATGGGTTTTGTGGCTGAGAGCGTGGCCTGGGCCCATGCTGTCATGCAGTATGATATATGTGAGAATATCGTGCATGTACAGAAGGGCGGCCTGGTTTGGGATGTAGTGTCTAATAAGTTTGAAACAATTTAGGTTGCTTTGTATAGTTTTTTAGATTAAATGTTTGTCAATTTTAATTGGGGGTCGAGGACCAATCCAAGGTATTTAAAACCTGTTACTAATTTTATAGTTTTGTTTTATTTATTGTATTATTTATTTTTACTGATTGACAGCTCTAATATTAATAACAATTTATTTGTGTATTTATCTATTTGCATAATCCTGTACAAAACCAGTACAATTGTGACTTGATAAAATGTCCCTATAGATGTTTGCTCTAATGTTATGATAGTGGTATTGACATGTCTGTAGTCTCTCATAGGCTCGTGCTGCTCTGTCACATCTGGCCAGTGACAAAACTTAACTCTTTAAACTTGCTCCAAACCATGTCATGCTTGGATATCTATAAATACTCCATCTGCCCCACCTGTTTAAGCTTGTCTATTTGCAGAAAATCCTAGATGGCTTGAGTTTAAAAAACCACCCGACAGAGTTGCTGAGGTCAACGGGGGCTGTGGTGCAGGCGGTGGTTCGATACGAGGACGGTCTCCGAGCTCAGTCTGACCCCAGGAAGTGGGGATACGCTGCAGGCTACTGAGGCCACGCCTTCTTTGATTACACACATGGAAACACGGTGACTGTGAAAACACTGATTAGGGACCGATAAAGAAATAAATGATCTCCTGTAATAACTGGAGTCTGGTAACAGAACGTCTTGTTCCACGCCTGACCTGTTAAATTAACAAAGGGTTTTATTATATGTCGTAACTTTCTCTTGAGACTGCACATGGCGCTGGAGCTTAACTTGAGAAGAAATATATCTTGAGGTTCCCACTGTAATAAATTGTAATTATCTTTTTTTATTTGCAGCTTTCCCTGCACCGAGCCGGAAACCCAATACACACAAATGGAATCACGAAGAAGAAGCTAATAGGCCACTTAAACAGTATTTACAGTATGAAAAGCGCTTTATAAATAAAGTTTGATTGATTGATTAATGATAAAGAGCTATATAATACAAAATAGAGGAAGAACTTTTTTTGAAATGTTTTTTGAAAATACAGAACTGTTGTTCTCTATAAATGTAATTTCAAGTTGGGCCTGTCCTGGGCAGAAGGTCAGCTGTTCCAACCTCAGAATGGCCGATATAGGCTTATTTCTATTGAAGAGGCTCATATGAGGTGGACATTTTTCTACTTTGTGGCTCACAAAGAGGCCTTAAGCTGAGAAAGTGTTGACATGTTATACATTTCCTGAATCCTCAGAGTCTAGAGAGTTACCCAGTATCAAACATTTGTGTCTGTGATGTTCCTGGAAGAAACAGCGTTAAACGTAGTAAAACTGTTTTGGCGAAAATGGTGAAAAAACGTCCTCAGGTTTGAGTTAGAGGAGCGATGGTTACCACAGTAATTGTCACAGAGTAGTACATTTGGGCTCAAATGAAACATGACAATGTCTTCTTTAAAATGATACCAAATACATGGTATATTTAATGGTGTAAATAATTTTCTAATGGGCTGTAAATGGCCTAAACCAACCTTTGGACCAGTGTCAAAAGCGACTTTTTCGACATGGGGGTGCATACACTACAATGGCCACCATTTTTTTCCGCGATATTTCCAGCAGAGCAGACCCTCCAAATATTGGTCCTTAGGGTTAAAGTTAACAGAAAAAACACAAATAAAAAGTATGGCAGACCATGTCAGGTTCCATCCATTTTTGAGACTTTGGCCCCCTGACTAATAATGTATCATCTTGATTTTAAGAAAGTAACTGTATTCTAAATACTGTCCAATGAAAGAGTAAGTGTACCTGAATACAGTTACCCAAAATGAGTATTTAAAATACATATTCTAAATACATGTATTCCATTTCTACCCAACACTGTATATTAAGGGGTTTCTATAATAAACTACTATATAAAATCATTGAACAAGGATCACTTCACTAAATATAATAGCTATATGACACAGGCTATTAAGTTACATTAATAAAAACAAATTGTGCATTACAAATATCATATGGTATATGAGTTATTCTTTAACACCATTTCATAACCTATTACAAACACTGAGACCTTCTACAGTGGGCAATATAATTTTGTTACTTTTGATGACTTTATGGTATCTGAAAATAACTGATATCATATTTTTATCCAAAATTCAATACCAGTATTGGTGCATCCCTAGTGGATTTAGACAACAGGGCGCCACCATGCCCGGGGTCACAATACACCGCCTTTGCTATGCCGGATCTTGTCAGACCTCGGAAGCTAAGCAGGGTGGGGTCTGGTCGGTACTTGGATGGAAAACCGTTTGGGAACATCAGGAAGCCTGGTGAATGTAGTGAGTGAGTGAGTGAGTGGTTGTGGTCGGAGGGGCCAATGGAACAGACTGGTAGCCTCGCTTCTGTCAGTCTACCCCATGGCAGCTGTGGCTACAATAGTAGCTTACCACCACCGGGTATGGAGTGAATGAATAATGCATTGTAAATGGGTATTTATAGAGTAAATTGATTATAGAAGGTTCACAAAAAAAGTCTTATCAAGAAACGTTGCAGTTCAATATGGAATAACTCTGGAGCCTCTAACATTTCTAAGCTTCACTGAAGAAATTGCTGATGAAGACATCTTTTGCCGTTTCCACATTACCACCATTTTAAAGGTTATTTTAAGTGGAACATTACAGCAGTAAAGATCTCAACTTATGCTGATTTACCCTTTTATCATGCAACCAATGACAGTTGTGTTTTACACTGGGGCCATTTGCATGTTCTCATAACTCACATTTATCGCCTCGAAGGCAGACAAAGCAGAATCCACTTGAAAAATCATTACTAATTCATGAGTCTCTCCGCTCAAAATGCATGTTATTAGCACTGCCATTGTCCTAGTGCTAAAGTGGTGCTGAGACAAGGCAACATCAAGACACCACACAACATATTGCTGATCATTGTGAACCAACAACACAGCATAAATATTAAAATTGCATGTGGTGTGCCCCTTGGTTCGAATTTTGGTCTAGTACTTTTTAACCATCTGTGACCAGTCACTAGAATCAGGGACACAAGTCGGTTCTGGGGCATTATGAGATTTTCACAGATTATTAAAGTGTGGTCTCTAAGCTTTCCAACGATGCAACACATGGAAATCTGATCATATTTGGAGGCGTAGCGGTGATTTTAAGTTAACAACTCAGAAAAGCTCAAAGGTGATTAAACGGCCTCTGAAGTTTTGGGCCATTCTTACCTCTCTGCTGTTGGGAGTGAGAATAGGGCTCATTTACATCTAATTTGGATAAGCCACACCCCCTGTCAAACTCCCCCCAAAGCAGGGAGGGAGCAAAAAGGTTATTGCTTCCACAACAAACCATTGTTTACCAGTTTCATTATGTGTATCTGTTTTATTTTTGGTTTCATTTATTGTTCTCACCTCACAGCAGAAAGTTGTTATTGTTCTTTTTAATTTCTAATATCAATTGATAAACTGTCACTATGTGAATGTGTTAACATCTGTAATCTTTTATGTTAAAAATAATTTTAATGTTCAAATCAAAAACAGTGATATATTATACTGTATACAGTATGAGCATGAATCCAAGTATGAGTCAGAATCATAATAGATTTTATTGCCATTGTCGTTTTTTGCTAATGATAAATAAGCAATAAACTATGGAAAATAAAAATAATATATCAATCAATAAAGCAAATCACTCAAACATTGCTTAGAGAGCGCTTTTCATACCACAATGATAAGATAAGGCAAGGTTACAATATATTTACAAAATCAAGAGAAGAGATCTGGTGTTTGGGTATTTTAATGTTATTGCAGTGCTCTTATTCATGACACCTCACACAGTAGACTGTTTCTACACATCATCCCTCCAAAAAAGTCACAATTTACACATAATATGATTTTTTTGTGTGTGTGCATCATCTATGAGTTACGTGCCGTTTCAGACTTGCCCCTGTTCAAAGCAAAACTAAAGACTCACCTGTTTAAAAAGGCATTTGACATATAGTTCTGTGGCAACTGTTGTGGATGTGATAATGGTCTGTTTTTAATGAAATTGTACTCCTTTTTAAATTGTATTTTTATTGTGTGCAGCGCTTTGGTCAACTTTGATTGTTGTAGAAATCGAACTTGATTGATTGATTGATGGTTTTGCGTAACACCACATGTGGTGTTTAGGCCAGTGCTCCTCAACACTATGGGAGTGAATGTTGACAACTTTAAGTGAGTTACAACTTCACTTTAAGCCATAGAAAAATGCCAATTGAGTGAATATGAATCAATACTTCAGTAATAAAGGCTCAATACCTAATATTTACCCCATTTACTACATCACATTTGCTGCATGAGGTTTGTACTGTCGCCTGAATGGAGGTTGTTTTTTATTCCTTTAAGTTTTTATTAGTCAATGCTTTAACCTTACTGTTTTGTGTAAATAGCAGTTTAATTCCTCGTGACTACATGACTGTCTCCCATGCTAACGCACCACGTTAGCTTACAACAGCACGCCTCCATGAGCTGCTAGAGCCTCACACCGAGAGAGATTCACAGACTCCGGACATAACATAAGTTATAACTTTAGAAAAGACTCCTGTACTACTTTTGTAATGCACATACACTCTCATACACGAGAGGAAAAGACCGAAATTGCTGTTATCGCCGCGCGTGATCCTATTGTGTTTACGTTTCACTGCACAAACCCAGTAACTAGGGGTGTAACAATGCACCGTGCTACGGTGCACCGCGGTGCAGAAATCTGACGATATGAACCGTACTAAAGTGACAGTGCAAATTTGAGTCCAAATTTCTTAATATTTGTGGCGCGTGTCAGACGTGTGTACGTGCACCTAAACAGGCAGGCAAAGTTACATCTTCCAAAAACAAATGAAATCCGCTGCCTTTGCAAAACCTTCTCCTGCTGATGGCCAGACTGTGTAAAGTATAGATCCAGTGCATGGTGGCGCAGACAAATGCGCAAGATCCAATCTTGGTCATAATCTACATCATAAGCTTTGTTTCCAAGCAGAATATCGTCCAGGAACAGCCCAAACACAAGCCTCAAATCAAATGCCTGTTTTAGCTGCCATGTGGAAAGCGAAACTGAAACTTATCACTTAACGAGCACATGGCCCACTACACTGCTTTTTTCTTTTCTTTTTTTCTTTAAGAGCACTGTGTTTTTTTTGTTTTGTTTTGTGAACCCATGGCCACATTTTATTGTAAAGCAGCTTTGAAAAATTAGAAAGCATTTTCAGTGTATTTTTGAAATGACAAAAACTGCCTAATGATGCACATTTAGGCTATTTTATTTCAAAACTGACTTATTAGCCATTTATATCGCACTTGCACCGTGATGCACCGAACCGTGAGATAGCTGAACCGTTATACCCCTACCAGTAACTGTATCTGACCATAAAACCGAAAATATGAAGCGGATCTCTCTCAAATAAGAAGTGGCTGTAAGCTAGGGATGCGCTGACTACATTTATGGAGTAGTTTAAGTTTGTAGAGATCTTGGAGTAGTTTAAGTTTGTAGAAATAGCGCACGCCCTATTTCTCTGACAAAACCAGACTTTTTCAACCTGAAAAACTGATCGACAATAGGCGTATGTATCAAACTGCCTTTTTTGCGTGGCATTTGTTTGCTAAAGCATGTGTCAACAACACAAACCAAAGCAGCGGTGCCTCCTCCGCGGTGCTTACCCAGTATGTAAATACACACAGACAAAGTCACGCCCCTACTGGAAGCTCTGAAATCAACCCCAAACCAGTCGGTTTGAACCTAAAAGCTTACGCTTTTAAATATACTAATACTGGGAGCTTAAACATGGAGAGGCTTCTTCGTGACTTCAACTGAACGATTCTGTAAAAAAGTGAAAATCACCAATTTAAAAAACCACATCCTTTGTTTACGTTTTTCTCGAGACATGGACTGCCGACTTGTGTCCCTGGAAACCACAGCGGTTCATATATGCTCCTTCTTGGCGATGTCATCAGGACACAGTTATGCTGATGATACACAGTTGTACATCTTCATGTCTCCTGATGACACCAGACAAGGCTTAACCAGGACAGACCTACCTTAATACCTACCTACATAGGTGCGTACACACACACGCACGCACGCACGCACAGTACATTCATATAAAACATGAATCATCAAGGGATTTAAAAAAAATATAGAATTACAAAATACATAACAAAATAACTCTTGGCATGCATAGTAATCAGTTGTCTCACAGTAAAATGATAAGTGGGTTGGATGGATCAATACCAAAATATCAATATTTCAATCTAGGTGGCTCAAATTTAAATGAGCTATATCATGCAAAATCGACTTTTTAGAGTTTTTAACCATGTTGTTTTGCTATTTCCTTATCAAAAACACCCCAGAGCGGTTTTTGGCTTCATTCACGCAGTTCTAAGCAATCCTCCTGAATCCTGCTCTCTGAGCAGCTGCTCCGCCCTCTCCTGGTAAAACGACTGAGTTGTTCTGTTGTGTCGTCAGAAAGGAACGGAAGTGCTCGGAACGCACCCCCGGAGGAGCCGAACAGAAGTCTTGTTTGTGAAGACGGAGCTCTTTCTAACCTACTCTGCACCGCCTGTTCTTTTTCTTACCCAACGCTAATGTCACGGATGCGCGTTTGGTGATATTATATTAGATCCATGGTTTGGCTACGAGAGGACTAGTCAACCTTCCTAAAGAAGAGTGCACTCGCTAGAAGTTGGAATTTCTTTCTGGGATTCAGCGACTATATCAACCAACCTGATGGATGCTTGGTGAACCTTGGCCAGAATCAAAGTGTATTAACTTTTATAACCAACGCGTGTCCCATAACCTGATGGGGAGGCCAGTTTGTTCTTACTTTTCCTGCACTTTAGTATGGGTGATGTTACTGACTGGATCAGTGAGTTTTATCTTTTTTTTAATATCTATATAATATATATTTTATTTATAGACTGTACTGTTAAGTTCAGACAGTTTTTAAGAAGTGCAGTCCACATGTTCACAAATTTTGAATAGGTCAGGCAACCAATTTAGTTTGCTTTACTGTTGCAATTTTCACTTCAAATTAATCTAATATTGTTTATTATGAAACAGACTGATTTATTGCTTGTGTTAGGTGAAAAAAACATGAGAAGAGGACCTTGCAACAATAATTGCATATTTAATCGCAATCGCAATATTGCAGAAAAAAATCGCAATTAAATTATTTTCCAAAATCGTTCAGCCCTACTGCGCAGGTAACATCATCCGCAAATTAATGCGTTTTAATGCTAAATTAAGTCCTAATGCTTTTCCACCACTACTTTACCATCTCGGTGCCGCTTGTACCTGGTGCGCTGGTTACTCCTTCGAGCCTCCAATGCATTTGTGGGAGGTAAGAGTGGCAGCTAGCCGTTAGCGTTAGCTTAACTTTCAAAACAAACAGACTCACGCCATATTCTTGTCACAGCTGCGGTAGCCTGGCCTTAGCCATCCGTAAACTCCGGTCAATTATATTTTCCCTGCATGTACGTCTGGGTTAGATCTCAGTGGCTGCGTTTCATCGGTTGAATTTCAACCTACCACTCGGCGAGCGGGGGAGGCGGGTGTTGTAGGTGACGTCAAGCATTTGCGCCGCATTTGCTGGTTGTAGTTCGGCAATGGCGGCGTATACGAACGTAAAGGAAGCTCTTCAATCCGTTCTGGCTCAGCTCCCAAATATCCAGAAATTATAACTGAAGCCTTGGAATACGCAAGGAATGCTCCCAAGAGTTATGATAGCTCGCTTCACTCAACACGGGCGCACTACATACGTCACGACCACACGCTAGCGAAAATGAGATCCAATCGTTTCAAAGGAGTTCACCCCTCCCACCTGTTAACGGAGCTCAATTGAGAAAGTCCAGACCCTCTGTACGAAACGAAATGAGTACGAGGGGATGGTAAAACCAGGCTACAGCTGCGGTAGCTCAGCGTGGCGTCCGTCTATTGAGAATGAGGAGTTGTCGTCACGGCACAGAGCCCCCAGCCCCCCTCCCCCTTTCTTTCGCCTTATCTCTTTGCATTGCTTTTCTTTCTTCCTTTTCTTTGTCGTTTTCGTGGATTCGTCTCATGTCTCGCCGAAAATGTAAATGCGCAAAATTTAAAGTGCTCTGGAATATAAGGAATGCGAGAAATTCTGGGGGCGTGCCCCTAATCAGCGTCCAACATGGCCGACAGGCTCAGAGACCCCCCCCCCCGCACGTGACTCCTCATTCTCACTAGCTTTGCCCACTGTTGACAGCGTAGGATTCCCTCGTTCATTAGCAGGTAACTTTTCATTTAAGTAAGACCGATATGTAACTTTATTTAAATAGTGCTTAAAATATCAATTTTTGTGCAGCCCTTCATATCTGTGCTGCTGCATCGAAACATCTGCTGTCTTGTCCTATCATGGATTGTCACGTTGCAGTGGAACAAACACAACATAGTCTGTTTGATAATGGACTGAAGATATGGACAACTGGGACTGAATTTAAACTAATGTGGACTAATTGTGCCGATGAAACTGGAAAGCAATAAATATAAACTAATGTCTCCTTAACTTACTGTATGTAACATGCTTAACTTATGATAAAATATAAACCTTTGGTAATATGAACATTGCCTGCCTGTCATTTCATATCATAACGAACCAGTGTGCCTTGTACTTTCTTTGTTTGTTTGTTTAAATCTCCAGGTGAAACTCCTGGGGTGGCATTTAAAGCTAAAGTAAAATCAAAGTTAACCCTTGCCCTGCCACAATTACAAAAAATGAAGACCTTCTTAGAAATACAGTACACATGCACATTGAGCTAAACTGTACAAAGAATTAAAGGAAAAACTGATTTTAGGACCAGAAAGTGTTGAGCTGCCATCTGTCTCCCTCGCCCACAAAATCTGAACCTTGTTTTTTCTTCAGTATGTATCTTTCAGACGAACAGGCTTTAAGGTTTTAAGATATAAAAAAAAAGGTAAGCCATTGAAACACAACAAAGTCTTTGATAAAATGGTTGACACATTTTTGTTTTCTGTGTTCTTGCAGGGGTCTCCAACCTGTTACAAGAGCTACAAGTAGCACGCCACGGTTTTCAAGTATAGCTCCCCAGTGGTTGGTATTGCTCTAAAAACTATACTGTAAGTATCAAGTCACATTCATGAAAGCACTTTCTAGATACATCAAGTTATTATGTAATGAAAACATCTTGTCTAAATCCAATGGTTACTAACGTATCCTTAAAGCATGAGTAGCACTCTATTATTATGTATAGCTCATGAAGAAAAAAGGTTGGAGATCCCTGCTACGAGGCAAAGTAATCCACCTGTGGGGTCAGTATCCAGCTGCCTCGCCCATTTTCCGACTGTCTGAGAAGGCAGATATGCAGCCACGCTCGAACTCCACAGCATTGACCACATTCAGGAAGTATTTCCAGTTCCCCACTTTGTGTCCCAGCGCTCTGAGGCCTTCAATAACTGACTAAACATAAAAAGAACAATTTTGTAGTTAAAAAGATTTAGTTGCTGGAACACACATTCTTTGCACTTATGAAAAAGACTTTGATTTTGGTCAGTCACAGAACATGAACAATGACAATCACCTCATCAAACCCATCCTCGAAGTTCACGTTGCCCCTTGAATCCACAAACACGATGGGGGCCGCGATGGCATCCTTCAGGCTCATCTTCAACCACACGCGGTTCATTATAGACTACAAAACAATACATCACGTTTAACTGACGCAGGACACGAATAAATACAGGAACAAGAATTTCAGGGTCAGAGAAGTTACCAGTGCCACTGCGGTGGTGATCATACTTCCTCCGGATCCACCAATCACAAGCAAGCCACCCGGCGCGGTTTCAAGAACAACCGGAGTCATTGAAGAGGGGGCTGTTCACCTTCACCAGCAATAATACACATGAGAAGGTTATATCATTGATGACCAAGTGTATTTTAAAAGTGTCCCTAATCCTGCTATGAATGATTTCCAATAGAATCTGATTTTAGTTTGGTGCCATTCGAGGCGAAGATCAAACTTTTTATTTGGATTTGTACCAACAGTAAGTTTACATTTACTGTTTCAGGTTTATGGCTTTCAAAGTTGTAGCGTAGATTAGTAACAAATTCATTGCATACAGATAAATTGTGAGCAAATGCTTTGAATAGAGCATTTTATGTCAGCCTAGTATTAATAATTAACATATTAATTACATCAGAATGAACTGTGATTTATTTGATCCAAATGTTTTACTGATTGACAGCACTAAAATGTCAACTGGAAGCTTTAATGACAGATTTACTCACAGTGGAAGAATAAATCTAGAAGAGTAACCAAATGTTCCACTCAAAAGAACTTTACAATATCACTCAAGTGGAAGTAAAACGTGCTGTGTGTAAAGTGTAAATGTAACTCTGGCCCCGGCTAAGTTCACCTGGCTTCACTGAGTCGGCTCTGCCACAGAAATCTGCCAGTTCATTGTTGAGGATGATGCCAGTTCTTGGAGAATAAATGGCTCCCCCAAACCTTGGAGCAGACCGGAGAGAGGGATTAGTGCGATCTCTGGAGACGTGTCAGAAATAGCAGCGCAAGTCCTACAGTTGGTTGATGGTGCTGGTGGCGGACACTGCCAGGCCGTTCTCATCCAGGACAGAGACATGTGTGGTCCCGAAGTGATCGGACGGGGGTGTGACGCTGGAGTAGAAGGTGCTGTCATGAGTTTGGTTAAGGATGAGTGCCCGGATTTGGTTGATGAAGACTGACTCAGTCAGATGATCAGCACTCTGCAACACAAGCGTCAGAGTAGTGAACATGGTCAAACTGCCAAAACGGAAAAGAATGAAGTAAATAGTTAACTGACCCCTTTTGTGATTATAATATCAGATGGTTCTTACATTTAAGAATCAATTTAGACAAAATCAGTGATTCTCCGGCTGTGGTACGGATATTTGTGCTGGATAAAATGCTTTGGTGGATCGGGGCGTAAATGCCTGACTAAAACATGTACACTTGTTACACCCCCTGTTATGGACTTATTTAGCACTAATTAGAAAATGAAAAAAATAAGCACTTTGCTGAGCACCATAGCCTTAAAGAGCACACGCACTCAGGAAAGAGAGGCAGACTATTGATTATTGGGAAGCAAAGCAGTATTGAATGTGCCATAACATCAGGCTGAGAAGGGATGGCAGCCCCAGAAGGACCCCCCCCCCCCCCCCCCCCCCAATTCTTTTGACCTTTACGTTATGTTTGCGCAATAATTGAGTGCTGTGATGTATTCCTATAATTTTATGAAAGTAACTGTATTAAATACTCTAAATACTAATGAAAGAGAAACTGTTCTGGGATACAGTTATTTGAAATGTATTTCTTTACTCCCCAACGCTGCAAGGAGAGTAACACTGCATGCACGTAAACAGGCAGATTTCCATTCGCTGTTTCACTCTCTCATTTACCCTGAGCTATTGTACATGTTTTTAGTGTTAGTCAGGGAAATCCGGGGCAACCGGAGGAAGCCAAACAGACCCCTCTTTGTCTTAATATAGAGACCATTCAGTCTTCCTTTTAGTCACTGTTTAGTCCCAGTTTAAACCTGAGCTCAATATTTGACCTGGTTTAGATCTGGTGGTACTCAGGGAGCCAAATCATCTCTCAGGTTTGACAGGTGAGAAAACGTAGAAATAGTGTATTTTTTTTATTATTATTTTCATCTAAACCACTTATATGTTAAAAGAAACACTTAACATAAATGTGCAGTTGATACATTTCACCAAATAGGACATCACTGATGCAGGGGTTTTATCAAGCATTTACCTTCTCATTATTGAACTGTGGATCACAGACGTTCCTCTTCTGCCCATTAGCAAATTTAGCTGCCTCTACGTAACGATGGTACAGCTGAATCTTCTGGTCTGCATCCAAGGATCTAGGACTCACAAATCCTGAATAAAATGTGAAGTGGAGGATTTCAGTTGATTATTTTTTATTTTTTTGTACTTATTAATTATTGATGAGATGCTGTGGACTCAAGAAAATAAGTCTAACCTCTCATGAGCTGGAGAATAAAGGCAAGCAGAGGGCCCCCTGCTGGTGGTGGAGGATGTGCATCAAAGTGTCCCCCAGAGAAACTTGGAGAGCATCTTCCACTCTGACTTTGTATCCTTTCAAGTCATCCAGCATCAATGTACCACCTGACATAGACATCTACAGTAAATAGTTCTCATCCAGAATACTCAAAGTAAGAATTCACAAACAAACATACCAGTGTATCATTATGGTATTACTTCGCTTAATAACACTAATACTATTTCTATTATTATCATTACATCATTGGCTTACACTTAAATTGAGCTTTACAAGCCTGTGTTGACAAGATTCTTAACTGAGAGCACTCACGTCATCTTTTGTTCATTCCATACTTTGTGGTAGTTACTGTTGTAGTACAGCAGCCCTGGCGTACACTGACTGAAGCCCTCGGCCCCTCCAACCACCACTAACCACTCACTCAGACTGCATTCATGCACTGGCAAAGTGAGTGAAGTGTCTTGCCCAAAGACATAATGAAAGTTTGCTCTTGTAGGAGCCGGGATTCGAATGACCAACATCTCAGTTATAAAACTATATGTTCTACTACCTGAGTATATCGCCTCTTAACCAACCTATTTCCTTTATGTCTTCAATCAAGTCTCTTCCGATCTTGCCGCTATAGAATTCCTCTGCCCCCAACCTTCCAACAGCCTCCATGGTTTCAGCCAGCTTAGGATACTTGAGGATGTCGCCTTTTTTCAAATGGTTCTGTTTTTGTTGCACAACAAATCACTATGGAATAAAACAGCTGGATTAATCAGCTATTACACAGCTGTAATATTATCAGTGCAGAGACATTGTTACCTCCAATGTTATAGGACATATGTTTATTATATTTACATGACTCAACTGTAAACAAACTATACAACTAAAAATTACTGATATAAATTTTAGTTTTAGATGTTTTGGAGATATAGTTTTGCAAATAAAACGATTAACTCAAAGTGAAAGATTAGTGACTACTTTACCACAGAGATGTACTCTCCACTCTGTGTCTAACCAGCGCTGAACCCAAGAATTGTTCCAGGTAACTGGGCAAGGGGATCCCCTCCCGGGCCAGTTTCACAGTGGGCTCAAACAGCTTGTTCCAGGGAAGCCTCCCGAACTCCTTGTGGAGCACTTCATACCCCCTCAGCTCTCCTGGAACACCAATCCACTGGCTGCCTGCAGAGACAGTACTGCACTTAACAACAGCTTATTACAATCACAAAGCCACACTGAGTGCTTTACCTGAAGACATGCTGAATGTTTTAGGACAGTCCTCCAACAGGTTTGTCTTGTATGATCGTGGGACAGTCTCTCGGAAGTTGTACACTCTGACTTTGCCTGACAAGAAGATAAGATGTAGGACAGATGAAGAGTTCCAGTCTATTAGTAAGTATTTTGCAAATAACTTTACTATTGACATATTATATTAATTGTATTGTGTGTTATTTGGTGCCTCTCTGTCTAGTTAGGGCATTTGGGAGGGCAACTGGTGTAAATCCCCGGCGTTAACTGAACATTTTGATCGTATACCTGATTTGATGATGGAACAGGGAGAGACAACATTCTTAATTGTTATTTGTAGTCCAATGTCATCCCTGACATTCCCAACACATTTCTAATGTCCAATTTCTTCTTTAAAACTTTCCAAAAGTATTACTGTGTCAGTATGTTTTTTACAACATACTGACGAACAAAATGTATTCAGCAGGGCTTAAAGTGAAAAAAATATCCTGGGCCTGAACTTTCTGTGGCTCAACCAGGACTTTTATCGATACTCCTTATCAATCCGGTACTTAAACGATACTATTATTATCAGTGCTTTAAAAGGAAAATAAAAATGTTAGATAGAGGCTACTGTATATAGGCAATGTAGCCTAGGCCTATATTTTTTAATACATTTTTAATTACACATTTACTCTACGTTTGGACCTAATTGATTTTCAATTTGTGCGCAACACTTAATATATGGGAGGTAAAATACAAGTATAAACCAAAATGTAAGTAAATATTTTTAAAATTATGTAGTAAATAAAGGATTAAGTCTCATACATGTTTTGTTAATCAGACTGTTGGTTAGATTTGGCTGTAGCTCTGGGACTGAGCCCAAATGAAAACTGTTTTCTGCCACTCTCAGCTTGTGTCCAGTGGGTCAGTCTATGGTCAACACCGGCTCGCACTGATGTGCACGTGAGAGCGCGCACATGTGTGCGTTCCAGTGGTGGAAGAAGTACTCAATATTCTTACTTAAATAAAAGTGCAGATACAGGACCAAAAATGTACTTAAGTAAAAGTAAAAGTATCTGATAAAATTTTTGCTTGAGTAAAAGTACAAAAGTATGCATTGTAAAATGTACTTTATAAGTAAAAAGTAAAAGTATTTAAGAGTTTAATGTGCAGGATTTTTGAAAATCATTTGAATGAAACCAGGTCTAAACGAGTAAACCACTAAACCAGGTCAAAAACAGGAAGTAAACCAGGTCTAAACCCGGACTAAACTAGGTCAGGTCTAAACCAGATCTAAACAAGCTCTAAAGGAGGAAACCACTAAACCAAGTCTAAACTGGGACTAAACAAGTTCATCGTAAAGAGGCCACTTTGAAAATAAAATACTTTTACTTTTAACCCAATTTTAAAATGTAGTGGAGTAGAAAGTACAGATACAGGCTCTAAAATGTAGTGAAGTAAAAGTTAAAAGTATTCATCATATAATGTACTTAAGTAAAGTAAAAGTACTTATAATCTGCACTTTTTACACCAGAAAGGGCTTGATATTTGTTTATTACTATTGATACATAATATTTGTTGTCACATTAAGGTGAATTCAGGTCATTTGGGACAGTTTTTGTTATTTTTCACTTGTGACTTCGCTCTTGTCCATAGTGAAGACAATGTGATACATCTCTGAAATTCTCTGGGAGTTTTCTTTCTTTATGTCAAATTTGAAGTTTGTGAGATGTTTTACAAAATGTGACATTTTTGTTGGGGTTGAAAGAGAACAGGTTTTTGGGTTTGTGTTTGGTAATTTGGGACACCGTTGTTTCCTATGGGATTTGATAGGCAAAACAATGTGTTAGTTTTTCATGCAGTCCAGTTCCACTAAATTGTTTTAGAGTCTCCAAAAAGTAACCAGAACTGAACTGGATATAAACCTTGTCTATAACGGTACAATTAACCAAATAAAGCCTATTAATTATAACGAAAATTAGTCTGAATAAGAATTTTCATTGGGACAAAACACAAAAATGTGAGGGCACCATTTAGTCCAAGGCCCAGTAAAGTTCCAGTAAATATTTTCAAATGTTTTGTGAAACATAATCAACCAACTGTAGCTCCATAGCACAATGCATGATTGTATATAAGTTAGATATAGGTGTTTTCATCAGTGAAATATTATACCCTTATGATTAAATCAGGCATAGGCAGATGTCATTTCTCAGACCACATGTTGGCCACACCTCACACTTCATGTCACAGGGTTAAACTTTATTTATCCTTATAATAGACCCCAGAGCAAGAATTCAAGGCTATTGACTTAAGGTTACACTTTTTAGAACTGAAGTAATTGGCCATTTGCTTATGATGTCCCAAATGACCTGAATTCACCCTATTGGACACGCTGCGATGAGCCCCAAACAAAAGACTGACCGGTTCTGTCTCTGATGGTGACGATAGAGCCTCCTCCGATGCCCATACTCTGGGGGTTGACCACAGAAGTGCAGAGCAAAGCTGCAATGACGCCATCTACAGCTGATCCACCCTGCTGCAGCATGTTCCTAGAAAAGACACATTTTCACAGAAACATACATTCATACTTTATTTATTAGTAGTGTCACACAGTTTCCTGCTCGGAGGAATTTATTTGTTATTTCGGGGAACATGAACATTACGCCTTTTGAGAGACACATTGTAACCACTAAAAGTGCAATGAACATTATTGTGTGAATTTCATTGAGTGACTAAACAACAGACTGTACAGTGGGGAATGTGTGTGAGGAGCCCCCCCCCCCCCAACTCTGAAGGAGTGGGGTGGTCTGTCAAAGTGGACAGCCGCACTATTGTGAGTCCCAGGCCAAAATCTCTTCATTGTAGTAGAGGCCTTGTTCAACCTGTTGTTACCATAGAAAACAACCTGATCTGTGAGAGTGATATGTTTCCATGTAAGTTAATGTTATTTGCTAAAAATAGAAAACCATTTAAGTCACGTTATTCTTTTAAGAGAGCAGTGTTTAGGCTGTCCAGTCTGAATAGATGCTCCCTGAGGATTTTCATTCTAAATGTCATCTATATATGTAATAATGTCTTTATGTGTATCTATTTAACACAACAATTACAATTTCAGGTTGTTGGACCAGTTTGGTCTCTTCTAATCTACAAAATAAGTCAGTATTCCACAGAATAAACTTCTCTTCATGTAGGCCTACAGTATTTACTCACTTTCCCTATACAGACAACATCTTAAGTCACAGCCCAAGGATTTGTTTATGTCTAAATCCTACCCTGATTTATTGACCTTTTTAACCTCAAATAAGATCAAAATGTATTTGTTTCTTTTACATATCGATACAACATAAATCCAAATATTTCAAAGGCATTGTAAACACTCTCCACTACACGGAGTCTGGAGGGAGTTTGTTCTTGTTATAAAAATTTCTGTCAATTAATTGACCATAAAATTACCCCCAGCAGTCTTGGCACGTGAAGACAAAGCTATTTCCTCAGAGCCTAACACAAAAGACGGATAAGGCACCAGTGGCTGCCATCTAAAAAACTACACGCACACCAGAAGATGAGTTTTACACATTTGATTTGATTTGAGACGCACAAGTGCATGTGTTTCAAAGAAAGATATGCAAAGCTCTTAAACGTCTTACGGGCACGCACCCTGCAGGGCAATAAAGCCGTCTGTAAGCTATTGTTATAGAAGGCTATACTGACTAAATACTATTGCATAGTACCAGCAGGCGTTTTAGGCCAGCACTTGTTGAACACAAGAGTTAGCCAAGCACGTACTTGCCGATCTCCGAGCAGATCCGCGAGTCCGCTGACACAGCCGCGCGCCGGTAGCCGGTACATCCTTTACCCAGGAGCGAGAGGACGCACAAGCAAACCACCGCCACCAGACAAAACAACCCCGTGAAAGTACAGCAGAGCACCACCCAGGGCCTGAAGCGCGCCATGGTGGAGGAAAAGTGCGTGAGGTGGATGCCAAACAGCCCGCACTCCACACAGCGCGTTAATCCTGCGCGCACTGAACCATCTGATAACCGGACACTCCACAAGCTCTCACCAGTAGCCCACACTCCTCCTCCTTCCAGCCGTGAAGCAGACCACTGTTTCAAGTAGACTTAGCCAGTTGTTAAATATTGGGCCTCTCACTTTGAAACATGTTTGTAGCTGGGAATGGATTCTAAAAACCTTGCCACTAAATTAAAATGCTCATGTAGCCTGTGTTTAAAAGGTTTGTTCTGTGTTCTTTGGTTAGACATAGGTCAACATTCATCTTAATCATGTAATAAATAAACTGTTTTACTGGAGGTGACATCCGCCAGCAACCCATTGAGAATCAAATCCAATAACTATACATTTGCTGTAAAAAAAAAAAAAAAAAGAAGAAGAAGAAAAAAAAGAATTAAAAAAATAGTAGTGCACACTTTAAATTCCAATAGCAAATGATGATAAGTAGGCCTTAATAACCACGGAATACAAAGGCATCGGACTTCAATCAGATCATGAGATAAATATTACAAATCTGATAATCCGTCTGATAACTGTGTGTTGCCTGTGCGCTCTGTTTCCTTGTGGCTACACTGTAACAGATTGTTGTCCAGCTGAAGAATGTCCGCTGTGCTTAGACTGTAAACAGTCCCACCATGAGCGAAAGCCCTCTGCGTCAGCAGCTCCTCGGTCAACAACCTGTAAGTCGTGCTGCTGGGTGCGCAATAAAACTGTCCCAGTCTGGATCGGTTTCCAGTTGGTGAGGGAATTCTCATCATTCTGCACACGAGAGGGAGTTAGTGTTCAATTTATTTCAGCGCCAAGACCTACAGGTGCCCAAAGAAGAAAAAGGCAACTAGGCCTTGCCAACTTTTCCTATAATCAAATTGATTTTAAGAACAAGAAAAAGAAAAGAAAAGAAAAACGGAAAAAATACGTCTTTGTGTGCCATAATTATTACGCCTTTTAACCTCCTAACCTTCACCTGAACTTTGCACATTTTCTAAAGTTTGGCTTTACCCAAATCTAAAAGTTTCTTGAGATAAATCGTTAAAATAGCGACAAAAACAAGGATGAAAATGCAACAAAAAAGTGACAAAAATGTGACGAACACTCGGGGGGAAAAGCCACAAAATAGCGACAAAAAAGTTTCAGAGAAGCAACCATAACACAACAAAAAAGTGATAAAAAAAAAATCAACAAGAAAGGGACATAAAAAGAGTCAAAAACGCTTCAAAAATGCCAAAAAAACCGACAAAAAAAGTTACAACCAGCTTTCTTCAATAAAGGTGTTACACTGGCCTATAGGCTGTACATTTCAGTCGAAAAGCTTTTAGATTTGGGTAAAGCCGAACTGGAGAAAGTTTCGTAAACTTCGACGGCGTATTAGGGTAATCTAGTGACGGGAGAAAAAACATGTAAATCTATGAGGAAAACAACGTGCACATTTTTAACGTACACATTTGTGAGTAAAAAAAATGGCAAGAAAATGGTTGTGAATTCGCAATTGTTTTTTGAGTACATTTATAAGAACAAAAGTTGCAAATTTCCCCCAAAAAGAAAGAAAAGATCATATATGTCTATAGGCTATTGGAAATAAGCAATGTAATCTGTGATGTTGGCTGTACTCAGCGTTTGACAGAAAGATTCAAAGGTGCATCAGCGTCTTTGTTGAAAAACACAACACTGTCGTGGCAAAAGCCTTGCGAAGCTCTTGAAGGCCTTTCAATTTTGATTTTGTATGGGCAATTCAGATCCTCCCAGTCTCCCTAAAATCCTGTGTTGTCTTTGAACTGTGGGAGTAAGAAGACGGCTCTAGAAGACCAGAGGCTGAACCTGTGATGATGAGAAATAAAAAATATAGAACGACAAAGAGCGAAACAGCCGACTTCCTTACAAATGACCCGCAAATAGAACCATTAGCCTGGAAACACACATATGCTCACGTTAAGTAATGCCACAGCTGCATGACCTCCATCCTTGTACAGAAACTACCACGATAAGAGATCTGGACCACTCTGCCTAAAGTCCCCGCGGCGTCAGAGGGTACTGTGCATTTTCCAAGGATACTTTCTGTAGGTCGCAGTGCACCTATAAATAGTACAGGTTTATTATTCTGCCACCAGTGCGTCATCCCAATCCCCCCCCCTCTCACCTTCTCATGCAAACTCTGTTCACTCAAATACACCTGCTCCTATAATGCAGAGGATATGAACTCCTCACGTTCTGAAATGTAACTAGTACCACAGGCAATTTGTAACAGGGACAGTAATGATAGAATCTTGATTGTTCAGGCAGTGATATTAATGTCTTCAAAATGATGCAAACTAAACATTTGCAGAGGAGCTCACACCAGCCAGTGTTAATTTTGACAACACATTTTAATTTAGTTTTAGTCGAGATTTAGTCCAAAAAGGGTCTTACATTTGAGTCTAATTTTAGTCGCCAAATTTAGTCGACTTTACATTTATAATATTTATTATAATCATATTTAATCAAGGTCCTCTGCTTTATGGAGCGTCTCCCACATGCACAAAGCACAGAGTGTTTCCTTTGGCAGAGGATTTAAATGATATGAGGAGTCAGTTTGAATGATTTTAGTCTTTTCTTTTTTATTTAGTCTTATTTTAGTCGACAAAAATATCTGGACATTTTAGTCATAGTTTTAGTCTCACAAGCAACTTTTAATTTAGTTTTAGTCCAATTTTAGTCGGCAAAAATATTACTTTGACAAAATATTTTAGTCGACGAAATTAACACTGACACCGGCCTGGCACTTGCTCTGGAAGAAATCGTCAATTCAATTCAAAAGATTTATTGTCAATTCTCATCAGAATCAAAATATAAATTTCTCTCAAGTCCTTGATGTGGGGGCTGGTGAGTGAGGGGTGGAAGTGCAGGGAAGGGAGGGTGTTCAGCTTCCTGATGCCTGGTGGCATCTGGCCCATGGATTTCGCAGTCTCCCCCTGGAGGCATTACCTTGAAGAGACTGTGTGATGGGTGCGTAGGGTCCCTGGTGATTCTGACGGCTTTGCGGGTGGAGTACACGTCCCTAATGGAGGGGAAAGAAGCTCCGTAGATCTTCTCTGCTGCTCTCACGATGCGCTGGAGGCTCCTGGGCAGGACGCAGTGCTGCTAACTTCTGTGTGCCATATTCACACACTTTAAAAAAACAGAAAGGGTTTCTTATAAATGGGCTCATTTTATGGAACTCTTTGGATATTGTTCAAAATAATGTAACACTATCGTCCAATTTAATCAAATGTAAAAACAAAAACAAAAAACAGGTACTTGACAAATACGAAGGCAGTGAAACATAAGAACCAAAGTTGACAAAATTGTAACTGACAATTATTTAAATGTGAAGTAATATTGTACCTCGATGTAGGAAAAAACATACAAAAAAACAAAAACAAACGTGAGCATCTGAATAAAGAACTTAAAGAACTTGAAACTTGATGACCCTGTGACATTCGGTGCGATTCTCCTAACATTGTTGAACAGACATGCCGGTTCAGTTCTCCATAATGTCAAAACTAAATAAACAAATTAGCAAACTAATAGTATCAGTGTAATAAATGACACAGCAGTGCATATTATCCATCATGTTCAAACCCTACTGTATGAGCTGCAGACAGCGCCCACCATTTATCACTGAAGTGGGTGGAACTTAAACTGTTTAAGCTCTAAAGGACTTAACAGCTCTCACTGCAATGACAGATTAAAATTAAGAACAAAGTCACATCCCAAATACACCCATTTAAAAGAACAAGTTTGAGTTTCTTCACAAAGTATAATTTGCCAGCCAATAACTATTGCCAATTATTGTTGTATTTTAGTCAAATTGACATTTTTGCTTAATTTACTCTTCAAACTCTGCACATTTCTTGTGTTATTGTTATTTTCCTATTTATTTGTGTAAGATGTCAGTTGTACAGCACTTTCCATTGTAGACAAAGGTTATTTTGCCGTCCTCTGTACTTGGTAGTTTAAGTGTTGCAGACGTTTTGCTGAAAGCAGGACAATCAATGAAGAGAGGTTTATAAGGATACCACCTTTTTCTTTATGATAAAAAGGTGTTGTAATTAAAAGTTAAACCACAACAACAAAATTAATTTTCTGTGAAATTAATCTCAATGAGGATCCGAAGTGTGTTTGTTTTTGTTACTTAAGATATGACTGAGGCTGTTGCTATAAGGCTGATGAAATGTATCCACGTGTCAGCTCTGAAATACTTACAGAAGTCTCTGTGACATCCTTCAAAACAACAGCTCTCACCCATTGCATCAGACTGTTCTTCGAATGCATATTTTACTATGTGCACCTCACTG
Organism: Neogobius melanostomus; assembly: GCA_007210695.1. NCBI lineage: Eukaryota > Metazoa > Chordata > Actinopteri > Gobiiformes > Gobiidae > Neogobius > Neogobius melanostomus. The sequence goes on along the minus strand of VHKM01000221.1, from coordinate 366,214 downwards.
TGACTTAAGAGTTGCTGTAAGAACTGCTTCATTATCCCCCTTTTACTGACATTTTTATAGATTCAAAACTTACTTTGTGCCCCTGACCCCAGATCCACCAGTCTCCGGTGAGTCTTTAAACACGGGAAGAGGAAAGCAGTTACAGCATGTTAACAGGAAACTGAAGACAAGAGCTGCACAAACAAGTTATAACAAGGGACAGCGAAGAGCTATTGTCCTCTGAACTCAAGTCCTTGATGTATATATATATATATATATATATATATATATATATATATATATATATATATATATATATATATATATATACCCCAAATATATATATATATTAAAAAAAAACTCTTCCTCACCCTCCGCGGGCGGTCTCTTTTTCCTCCAAGCTCGGGTCCTCTACCCTGCCTGGGAGCTTGAGGGTTCTGCGCAGTATCTTTGCAGTTCCTAGAACTGCACTTTTCTGGACCGAGATGTCTGATGTATTTCCTGGGATCTGCTGGAGCCACTCCTCCAGTTTGGGGGTCACTGCCCCGAGTGCCCCAACAACCACGGGCACCACTGATGCCTTCACTCTCCAGGCCTTCTCTAGCTCTTCTCTGAGCCCCTGGTATTTGTTTCTCGTGTATATATATATATATATATATATATATATATATACAGTATATATATTGCCTTGCTTTGTTCATTGAGAAAGTCTTCATTTTGCAACAGAGCTCGAGTCTAATGGACAGTATCAGTCCAAATGAATTGTTAAGATGATTAAGGGTCTGAGATTACACCCTAGTGTTGTAAATTTACCCTTACCCCTCATGGACTCGTGAAGTTATGAGGCGCATAAATCCATGTGGACGCTCAGGGGCTGTGTCAGCTTTTGTTGCCACCTCCAATGTTTTTCATCCCAACCCCAGACTAACTTCAGGCATTCTTAGCCTAATTGATCCACTATATTATACGTCCTGGTAGATATCTATATCTTAGCATGAATGAAGCATAATAATGAAAAAGCTGCAAAGACACACACAGACCCCAGAGACAAAAATACATGTGGTTTGTTGTTGACTTAACAGTTCAACTTAGAGAAATGGCAACTGAAACGCATACGCTCATTTTATTTACAGCCCCACAAATATTTATGCTGTGAGTGCAGGACATCAGCTGCTTTTAACTAAATATGTCACATCTTGGACAGTTTTTGCAACACGTGCAGCAGCTACTTGGCAGCATTTGACGTCAGGAGTTAGCCGGTCCACATACGAATCAGAGCTGGACTGCAATGCCCAGCTCTGAGTCCACAGACAGGGACAACTTGAAAAGGGGCATCTCTGTAATAATAACGAAACATGACATTTGGAGAAGTGTTTGACTTTTTAACGGCATCTAACATTTGCAGGGGCTTTTTGCTAATTTACTTTGTCAGACTAAGCCATATTTGCATGTTCATTTTTTTTTTTTCTTCCGAATGTGCATGGTACTGAAGTAGGCCACTGTGCACCCTGAGGCCTCTGTCCCCTGATGTAGCTCTGTCTTTACAGATAGCAACTCACACAGACAGAGGGTACAAAACTATAAAGTCAAGAACTCTTCCACACGGAATGACTCTGCCATGGAAAATGCGAACAGTTTTCTACTGGCATAAAGTCAGGTCCACACATATTGGGACATTGACTTAATTGTTATGTTTTTGGCTCTATAAACCGCCACAATCGATTTCAAATGACACAACTAAGATGTACTTAAACGGCAGACTTTCAGCTTTAATTTGAGGCTTTTTACATCCAAATCGGATGAACGGTGTAGGAATTACAACTGTTTGTATGTGTGCCTCCCACTTTTTAAGGGACAAAAGTAATGAGACAAGTGGCTGCTCAGCTTTTCCATGGCCCAGTGTTTGCTTTTCCCTCATTATCCCATTTAGAAGGAACAGGTGAGACGTCCAGAGTTCATTTCAAGTGTGATATTTGCATTTTGGATACTGTTACGGTTAACTCTCAATATGAGATCCAGAGAGCTAGCACTATCAGTGAAGCAAGCCATTATTGGGCTGATAAATCAAAACAAGCCCATCAGAGAGATAGCACACATATCAACAGTTTGGAACATTATTAAAAAGAAAGAACACACCGGTGAGCTGAACAACACCAAAAGACCCAGAAGACCACGGATGACAAATGTGGTGGATGACCGAAGAATTCTTTCCCTGGTGAAGAAAAACCCCTTCACAACAATAGGTCGGCTCAAAAACACTCTCCAGGAGGTGGGTGTATGTGTGTCACAGTCAACAATCAAGAGAAGACTTCACCAGAGAGAATACAGACGATTTCCCACAAGATGTAAACCACTAGTGAGCCTCAACAACTGGAGGCTAATTAGAGTTTGCCAAAAAACATCTACAAAAGCCTTAAAGGTTCTGAAACAACATCCTAGGACAGATGAGACTAAGATCAACTTGTACCAGAGTGATTTGAATAGAAAAATATGGAGAAATAAGGGATCTGCTCATGATTCAAAACTTACCACCTCATCAGTGAAACATGGTGGTGCAGCATCATGGCATGGGCTTGTATGGCTGCCAATGGAACTGGTTCCCTTGTATTTATTGATGAAGTGACTGTTGACAAAAGCAGCGGGATGAATTCTGAAGTGTTTCGGGCAATATTATGAGCTCATATGCAGATGGACAATGACCCAAAGCTACTGCCAAAGCCACTAAGTTCTGTATCAAGTCAATCGTCTCACATGAATCCAATTGAGCAGCATTTCACTTGCTGAAGACAAAACTGAAGGGAAAATGCCCCAAGAACAAGCAGGAACTGAAGACATTTACAGTAGAGGCCTGGCAGAGCATCACCAGGGATGAAACCCAGTGTCTGGTGATGTCTATGCCTTCTGGACTTCAGGCTGTAATTGACTGCAAAGGATTTGCAAACAAATATTAAAAAGGAAAAAGTTTGATTTATAATTGTTACTTTGTCCCATTACTTTTGGTCCTTAAAAAGTGGGAGACTCACACACAAACACTTGTAATTCCTACATGGTTCATCTGATTTGGATGTAAATAGCCTCAAATTAAAGCTGAAAGTCTGTTGTTTCATTTCATTGTTCATTGTGCACCTGACTGTATGTCAGTCAAAAAACTGTACTAAAAAAGGCAAAACTTAGAGGCAACATGTTTCTTCTCAGTTCCGGCTTTTTAATATTTATTTTGCCTTTAATGATGCCAGTGAGTTTAAGGGGATGAAAACAAATGTATGTAGATAAAACAACTGACCAGTTGTTAGCTGATGGCAACCTTGATCAACCATGATGCAACGCTTTGAGAATAGAAGAAGTGGGAAGGTGCAGTTGGCCTGTGTAGACCACATGGGAGTTGTCTGTGGAGCAGTGGAGGCAGAGACACAGATGTCACTGCACTAAAAATCCCCAGAGACACAAGAAAAACCCTTCATTTTCCTGTATTTTTCTGTATTTCTGTAGTGCCTATGAGAAGCCATAATAATGACATCACTAAGTCTCCCTGCATCCCAGGACATCTGCTCTGAGAGTTGTGACAACTGCCTGGCCCACTGAGACGGTCAGGTAAAGATGGGCTCTTTCTCACCGTCTGTCCATGAGTGTTTAAGTTCCACATGTTTTAACATGGCCTTCACTAAAAACAAGTTTGAGTTAGTTTGTTGAAAATTATATTACCAAATTGTTAAAATTCATGTACAATGTTTTGACCGACATGCCCGACTCTAGGTTAAACTACATGCATTTTTCCCATTCGTACGCTTATTGTCCCAGGGCAGTTGAACATGTGGTCCTGCTGAGTGAATTTCAAAGGTTATGTTACTATTTTTGGTTATTAAAAAAAAACATGGTCTTTGTGTGACATCTTTCTTGGCTATGTTGTATACAGTGCCGAGCAAAAGTAAGTACACCGTTTGGAATTTCTCACATTTCTGCCTAAATTGGTCACTAAATGTGGTCTGATCTTCATCAAAATCACAGTAATGATGAAACCCAGTGTCTGCCTGAACTAATACCACCCAAACATTTACATTTTATCATATTTTTATTGGCCACACCATGTAAACATTCACAGGAGAGCATGGAATAAGTAAGTACACCGCCTGAATATCACTGAACTACAGCAGTTTTATAAAGAGGAATGGTCCAAGATTCATCCTGATCGTTGTGAGCGTCTAATCTGTTCTACAGAAAAGCAGTTATTGCTGCAAAAGAAAGATCAGCCAGCTATTTAATACAGGGGTGTACTCACTTATTCCATGCATGTTGTAAATGTCTCAGGTTTTTCTGAAAAATATCGTGATAAACTTGTGAATTAATTTGTCTATTGATGATAGCACATTGTCCAGGCCCTGAGGCAACAAAACAGCCCCACACCATGATGAATGTCTTCAGTGAGAATCTGCAATGTAAATAGTCTTGAAATAACAGAAAGACCACCACATACTTTGTTTAACTCATGTGCTGCATTGAACACAACTGTAAAAGAGGCCAGAAGCATTGATGTGCAAAGTACAATGGCAAAATATGTGCAAAATAAAATCTCCTGGGTGATGTTGCATGAAAGTGCACAGCATGCATGATGGGAAATGGGTTAGTGGAAAATAATTTTGGAGCTTTTGGAAGCACTGCTGCTAGTTGGCATGTCCTCATTTCTGACCACTTCACTGGCCTTCATATGGGAGTCTGGGGCTATTTGTCACATTGCTTTTTATAGCCAAACTAGAGGGCGCTGTATGCTGGTACTGATATAAAATGGTACTGATGGAATTGGTATTCTTCTTCTCTTCTAATAATTAGTTCCTTTTGTTAGTGCCATCAACAAAATACACTGGCAACATTTACATGGAGACCAAAAATCTGATCATAATCTGATTTCTTCCTGACCTTTCACACGTGTGCCTAAACTACCCAGGAAAATACAGCAAAAAGGCCAAAATAATGTCAAAAAGACAAAGATTGAAAGATGTAATAAAAATAGTAAAATCATTTTTATGTATATAAAAAATGATCAAATCAAATCAGTGTGTATACGTGTGTTGCTGACAGTCGAGTGGTTTAGGCTGCTGCACATATGCACAACATTACAACCTCCTTGGTGTTGTGAGTTTGCTCTGATTATTTACAGAATTGTCTCTCCATTCTCCTCACCCTTACTTTTTTTTTTTTTTTAAAGAAGTTAAAGCACAGTTTGTGCTATTTGTGTTTTAATTTCTTGAATTACTTCAGAAAACAATAAACCGTGAACTGGATTAGAACCCTAGACATTTGAGTTACTAAACCTGTGCTGTTTCCACTCAGCACCAAACACAAGACACTAATGCCACATGGAGAGCAATTTGACTCCAATTCCAAATATGGAGGCACAATCATTCTCCACCAGGTTCTCCAGGTTCTCCTCGGAGACAATTCAGTTGCTCTAAAAATCCAAATCTGCTCTGGCTCATGTAGAACCCAGAGTTTTGGATTCTCTGATTTCTGAAGAGAATCTAAATGCATCAGATCTGATTACTGGGTTATGTGATTTCTCCAGTTATCTGATTTATCGGACCATGTAAATGTAGCCACTGATCTGAAAGACAAATGTTCACTTTAGCCATTTAGCTAAAGCCATTTGTTTGCTACAGTAGCTTACATTGTTCGTAAAGTGGACACTCGAGGTTAGTTGTCCCACGGACTGAGGGATTGGTTGTCACATTGGGTATAAATGATGGGAAATGTTTTCTTTTGTGTCTAATATGTTTTTATGATCACTTTATTAACATTAGCTTGTATAGAGGCCATATGTTTGGCTCATTTGTACATTTTACATCTCAGCATTTTGCAGAAAATCAACAGTTTGTTTAAATGAGTGTTATGAACACATGGCATTGCATTGCAACTGTTATTAAACTTATTTTATCCTTTTATCTCAAAAAGCTAAAAAGTTGGTAAGCAAAGGTTTTGAAGTGTCTACAATGCCGTCAGACGGTTCCCGCAACTCCCCGGCTATTTTGCCGTCACATATGATTGATATGGATGTATCTAACTCGCTAAGATTAGGGCCAGGAGTTGGAAAACGCTTACGTTTAGAAACAGGAAAAAATTAAGGTTAGGATTAGGAAAATGGTTTGGATTAAAGTAGGAAAAGGTGGGGTCGACCCGTCATTCTGACACTCCTCCATTGCGATGTCCTGCTATTCTGACACTATTTGATACCCGTGATTACAAACTCCACTATCCCTAACCTTAGGGCTAAGGTAAGGTAGGGTTAGTTTGTAAACTCCGTGTCGGAATGGCGGGGTGTCATAAGGAGACGGCAAAATAGCAAAAGAGTTTGTAGCCGTCGGACGGTTCTATAGACACCGCCCAAAGGTTTGTAAATTTTTATGTTAACAAAACTCCATTGAAAAACAACAGTGACAACCACTGACTGTAAAAATATAAAGCCTCTGCTCACTCTTCCCCGTTAACGTTAATGACCATGTACAACAGGGAATCCATGCTAGATTTACCGACTCCTCCTACCCTGCTCCGATCGACCATGTTCCTAAAAAGGGCATAGGGGTGCAAACTTCACTGTAGAATCAGCCCTCGCGGGGCGCGTGTGCCGTTAGCTCTGATGCTAACAGCCTGTCAATCAAAGTCAGCCCTCATTAATATACAAGAATTCTAAAATGTACCTTACAAGAACCCGCCTGGTTTCTTTAATTGCACCTAACCCAGCTTTATCACAGGAGCAATATCTAGCTATAGAAAGTTTAACAACATTAGAAACCAGGCTTTACAGTTGTTTAAAACATGTGTAAAGAGCAATGCTTTCTATTGTAAACTAGCTTGTTCTGCTTCCACTATAGAGGTATTGCAGCAATGGCGGCTAATGGCGGCCCCTGCGGTGGTCACGAAACTGTGCTACCAACCATTGCGATAACCTGCCCAGCCTGGGGAACATGGTCACAGTCTATTTTCTTGTGTTTGACGGTTAATAACTATTTATCTCAATATGATAGACAAAGGGAAGCGAGGTCTCCTTCATGTCAAGGGTTCAAGTTTCATTTAATGCAGGTCTGACTCTTGTGTGATTTTCTATTGATGAGCAGTGGACTGTAGAAGAAGAAAAATTGTGACAAATTGCCCCGGTCCCCCCTACGTCTGAGCTGTACTGAACTCATTCATTTTTATTACTGCAATATATTTTACAATACATTTTGGACATGTAGGCAACATTTCTTTGGAGGTATAAGAATAATTGTGTTTGACACTCACATTGCCAAAGAGGCTGCACCAAAGGGATACCCATGCTTTGTCTCACATGTGTTGCCTCTATTGTAAAATTCACAGTGATTGTAGATGAGTGGTCTTTTGTGTGCGAGTGTGACGAGCAGTGACGTGGGCGAAACCTGCACATTCGTATTTCGTGGCAGGGCCATGCACGAGGCGCTGACAGTAAAACTCATAGCACCGCGTGGAGCGCCACACTCAGGCACTCAGTTCAAGAGCTAAAGCTTTGGCAGCATCCGCGCACTCAACTTTGGGATGCCCGAGCGCGTGGAGTAGGCACTCCGCTTGCACGTGCACCAATCTGCCTCTCCCTAAGAGAAAACAAGGATGAGTTCCTCTTTCTCAAAAAGCGAATCTACCACGTCTCTTCTGCGCTCTCAGAGCCAACGCGCCGCGGCTGCAGGTAGAAGAGAGTCCTCGGGACGGACGGAGGAGAGCGACACCAGCGCGAGGAGACCACTGTGTCAGCCCCGGCACGGAGCGCAAAGGATGGAGGACACTTCAGCACAAAGTCGAAGTCAGAAAGACCAAAGTAAAACTTCAAGATCGAAGCATCATCAGAATCCCTCAAACCATCACCAGGCAAAGGTCTGATCATGTGTTATAATAATATAATAGGTGCAACGAGTTTAAACAATTAGGAGAGTTTTAATTTAGCCTAAAACTTAAAAAAAAAAAAGATATTATCAATCGTAGCTTGTTGAGAAATTAGTGTGCTCAGAACAGACCCTAAAAGATGCAATAATATGTCCTGCAATAATATGCATTTTTGGTTTCCAGGGAAGGAAGTCCTCTCCGTCCGCCAAGCCCAAGCACGAGGACGAGGCTTCCCTCCTGTTTGAGCCCAGCACCCGGGAACAGAGGCTCAGCCGCGGCTCTTCATCCAGCCTCAGCTCCACAGATCGCCCCACGGCCAGTGCACCTGTCCGTCATCATGCGCACGGTCGGACGGGCAAAAGGATGAGCGCAACGCTCTCTGAATACGACTCAACGCTACATCCCATCGTTAAGTCGGTGTTTGGACAGGTAAGGCATCATTAAAACGCCGAGAAGTGCAGCGCTAAGAAGTTGTGTAAATACATTTGCCACGTAAATGTGTATAGATCAGTGTGCCAGTAGCTTAATCTTTGCAGGACTGTCTGAGCTCAATGGACATAATTATTATAATGCAATATATCAGTCACTTCATCTTGATCAAATCTGCTCCACTTAAGTTTCACCTTAACAGTTGTGGGCTATAGGCCACTGTAAAAAACAAAGGACAAAATGGAGATATCTTTCTTTTGCAATTGACCTGCTTAATGGGTGTAAAATTGGATATTATAACAAAAGTGCATCTACAGAGCGCATGAGGCATAAAAAATCTGCTATTTATCAATAAGTTTGGTTACAGCATACACATTCGCTTATGGTGATGAGTGCTTTTTCAGCAGCTTTTGCCATGATGAGAACAACAGCATTTCCTTTTTAGAAATCTATTACATAAAAGGCAAGTAAATAATAATAATAATAATAATAATAATAATAATAATAATAATAATAATGATGATGATGATGATGATGATGATGATAATAATAGATAGTAATTAGGGCAATTATATTGTAGTGCAAACTCTGAGAATGATCATGTCTCCTTTGTTGAGAGCCACAGGGTGCGAATTGAAGGTAAAGGTCAGAGGCAGGTGAACCTTGAGCTACTGTCTGAGTGCAATGACTGCAGCAAAGTGCATTAAAAATACATGTAGTTTTTGTGACTAAGGAATTCCCAATGGGCCATATATTTGATACGATAGTTAGTTCAAAAAAGAGGGGAGTGATGTGCTCTGTCATGCATTTAGCTATGAATGCACAAGCTTTCATCACCACTGTCACCTGAGTATCAAAGAGGGGATCAACTTCCCCATCACATGAACCTTATAATGCCAAGAGCTTGTCTAAGCCGCTGTTGTTGCACAAGTAAGAAACTTGACAGAAAATTCTACTCTGCATGTCAGGGCTTCACATAGCTACTGCAATCTGAAGGCGTAGGACAGTATATTTGTTAACAATCTGTGCATTGTATACCTCCTTTAGAGAGTTTTCAAGCAATTAATGAATATAAATTGTCAATAGTTAATGGTAATATATTGCCCATGCCTCCCTTATGTTGTGGGTTCTGCATACATGTCACTGTCGCCTGTTCAAAAAGCACATGTGTGAGGTCACTTTAGATCCACCCTATTGGGTGAATGTAGTGAGTAAGTGGTTGGTGGCGGATGGAGAGGCCGATGGCGCAGACTGTCGGCCTCGTTTCTGTCAATCTACTCAGGGAAGCTGCGGCAGCATTGCTTGTCACCACCGAGTATGAAGTGAGTTGATAGAGCAGATCGTCTCATGATCGTAAGGTCGGGGGTTTGAATCCCACCTCCTGAAGGTGCACGCTGCATACTGTCGTTGTGTCCTTGGGCAGGACACTTTAAGCACCTTGCCTCCAGTGTCTGCGTACATTGGTGTATGAATGAGTGTGAATGGGTGAGTGGTTCCTTGCTGTAAAGCGCTTTGAGTGACTAATATAGGTGGAAAAGCGCTATATAAGTTGAGACCATTCACCAAGTGATGATGCACAATATTATAAAGCGACTGGAAAAAGACTAAAATATTATTATTATTTTCTTGTATCTCGGTTTCCTCCAGCGGCTTTTAGATTGACCTTGTCACTACCGGGGACAAAGGGCTTCCAGCCAATATTTTTGCAGGATGTGAGCAGTTCCCAGGAGGGCGATCTCCTGTACCTCTTTGGCATTGGCCACGGAGATCTTTATTCTCGAGTTCCTTTTTGATGGTGCCAAGAGCTCCAACTGGCACAATTTTGGCTTTAGTGCTCTGCGTTCTGCACATTTTGATCTCAACGTCTTTGTACTTCCTGGTCTTCTTTGTACTTCCTGGTATTCTTACTTACTGCAACATCAATGAGCGTTTGTTCTTCTTGTCCTGTAGAATTGTATCGGGACGATTTGCAGAGATGGTATGCAGTCAGTTTGCAAAAGCATGTCTCACATGATGATAAAGTCACTGATGTTAATAACGGTTATAATAATAATAATAATAATAATAATAATAATAATAATAATAATAATAATAATGCATTAAACCAATTTTTTAATTATTTGACACTTTCAATGAAAACAAGCACGAATTGAGGATCGTGACATAAACAGTTTGGGAATTTCCAAACTAATAAAACATAGAGACAGTTGAAAATAGCAAGCATTCAAATTTCCAACTGCATCTCCTGCCCCGTACAATGCCATTCTTCATTAATTCATGGCCCTCTAATGCGTCATTCCTCATTTTCAAAATCCATCCTTCCGATTTGATGATAAAAGGCTCAAGAGGAGACAATTACCTCCATGTGTGCTAATGTGATCCCAAAATAACTGCTCTCAATTCAGGCCAGAGCTTCAATCACTGCAAGGGTTTCTAGTCAGACAAAATCCCGCATCGCAGGGTCGTATTAAAAAAATGGAGCTGGAAGCCTGAAAAAGTGAAATCATGTACAAAGTAGAGAAAGGGATAATGAAAAAATAAGTTGACAAATTGTGTAATTACTCAACTTTTACTTTGTAATGCAGCACTGTTAATTGCTATCGATCGAGTCTAAATCGCAAGTTAAATGGCCGCAATTAGTCAATCGCAAAAGCTGTAATTGTTAATAAGATGTTCCCAGTAACAAAACAATAAAATATCCTGTTTCTTGAGGGTCTTAATATGTATGTATCCAGCAAACCCCGTCGTCCGTAAACATCTCTGCAAACACCTCTGAAATGCAGGTGATGCTTGTGTTTGTAATTTTGCTTTAGCACCTCCTGCGTAGATGCAACATAGACAACACAAACTGCAACATTTTCTCTTTTCTTACGTAACATCAAGATCTGCATACTATCCCAGCAGAACTGCACGCTTCCACTAGATGCTAAAAATAGTCCAACAAGACCTGATTATATGACAGTGGAGGAGGGATGAGCTTTGTCTTAGTTATAAAAAAAAAAAGCAATGGCAAACGCCTACAGTACCTGACAGACACAGAGAATTGGGGAACGAACATTTATGAATTTTCTGCTATTTTTCCTCAAGCAGCTACTTTCCAAACTAAACTTGATTCTTAGCGAAATATATATTTGTTAATTGTTATTACAGATGGCAAGAGGAGTTTGGTGCTAAATGAAGGGAGAAGTAGCTATACTAACATGGTTTCTGCTTGATGAATATAAAGAAAACTGTTTAGCAAATGAAGTCGCCAGAATGTACATTATTTAGAAGAGAATGTTATTGGTAAAATCTGAATAGTGCTTAGTCAAAAATCACACTGAATTTTATAATAATTTTACAAATAATAATGAGCTAAATTAATAAATCTGCTTATTTCTGTTCTCTAGGAGAGGACTTGAGAACACCCACAGAATTTTCATAAATATATTTAGCAGTGATTGGCTGCATTTGTTAGCTTTGAGTCGACACACATCATCAGAGATCACACTTTTAACTAAAAATGTAATAATTCTACACAATTATAACGTCAATAACTAACATTTTAGCATAATACAGAGCTGGCATTTATGTTCCAAGCCCAATAAACCTCTACTAAACTAATCCACATGAATGATTAATTGCGCATCGTTTGTAGCCTGTCACTCAGTATACACTTCAAAATGCAGACTCGTATGATTAAGTTTGGACTGCCCTGATTGGACACACACACACTTACCAGTTTAGTCCTGATTTGGTCTTGGCCTGGTGGTACTGGAAAGTCAAATATTTTACGAGGTGCTACTTAAACTTGAACGTTTTGAGAACCCCTGCTCTCTACAGTATGACTGTCCTCAAACTAACAACCATGGTGATATGTTTGCTCACCAGCAGAGGGAGCAAGCACCATTTGTTCTAATGACTCTGTATTCTCAAACCGGGAGAGCAGGTTGAGTGTCACATCAGCCGAGACGGACGAGTGAAAAGCCAGAAAAATGCAAGTGAAGGGCGCTGCCTATCTATGTGAAGGAAGAGGAGAGAGAGTTAAAGAAATGGATCAAGTAAGACAGACCTGATGACGTTTATATAATGTAGGCACTCATCAAGTCTAATTGGTCTGCTCCTACTTGACAGCATGAGACAATGTGAGGAAAGGTCTATAGCTCTGCACTTCCTCCTATGGTTTCATCCATTGGAGTACTGACATTTCCTGCCTCCATATCATGCTCGCTTGTTCCCTTGTCTCCTTTCTTGCCTCCTAATTGGATGGGCAGTGACTTCAATAAGAGTAAAATAACGGGCAAACATTAGATGTCCTATGACAGTGTAGTACATTTTGGCCATGTCGACTGTACGAGTGTAGGCTATTTATAGACACACGTGTGTAGAAGGAAGATGAGGTAGAGAAGTCATTCTGCAGCTGTAAAACCCTTTTCGAAATGAGGATTAGGAGGATGAGAAAGCCAGTGTGCTCTATGCGTGCACCCAAAATGGTTGATATCGAGACCGGGGCAAAAGATGAATGCAGTCTGAAATAAAGCAGAAATACAAGAATAGAGCAGTGCCCTGATGAGCTGCCAGATCCGCTGTGACGTCTCAAGAACATGACGCAAGTGAGCATTGAATATAACCCAGTGACGAAATGTAATGCAAGAGAATGTGTTTTTTGGAGCGGTGCAGGAAATACTTGACCATGAAATTTAGAGATAACCCACGTAAGCTCAGATCAATACAATAGCTGCACATAAACACAACAAGAGTTCATGGACAAGTGCTCCATACTCACAGTGAGTATGGAGGCCATTCTCGTCTGTCCAAAACCTCACAGTGTCCTCGAGTTCAGCCACAGAATGACCGGAGTTCAAAATGTTCATGACTAAAATAAACTGCATCTAAAATATGATTGGTCACGTGTATGTTAAAATGTGGAAAGTCTTTGGGGTGCGACTTGAAAAGGTCTGGCTGAAGCAATTGTGAGTGGCTGCATAAAGGACGATCACTCTAAGCACAAAAAAGACTTGGTCGGGACTTTGATTCCTGGTTTTGGACTTTGTCTGGTATTGGTCTGGGCTTTAGTCTGCACTTGGCTTGGATGTTATTCTCTGGACTCTGGTCTGGACTTGGACTCGATCTTGACTTTGGACCCAGTCTCAGTTTGCGCACTTGGTTTTGTGCTGAAGTTTAGTCAGTCATTAGCGGTGTCCCCTTGAGACAGAGTTGTGTTGTGATGAGCCATTACATAAAATGCACACAGAGAATTGTTTGGTGTGAGACAGTGGAAGGAAAAAAAGCTAAGGATATGTATCCAGTGCTCACCGCGACAACGTGACGATATGAGAGCTGACGGCCCTGTGTCTGACGGCTGATGTGTTCTGAAGTTCACAATGAGCCTCTGGTGAGAGACCATGATTCACCAACAGAGGATACACACACAAACCTAACACAACCGAAAACTATAAGGACTTTGGTGCAATTGGAAGCAGTGGAGCTGGGCAAATGGGAGTTTGTTTGTTAACAATATTATTTGTTTGTAGTGCCCTGTACAAAGCTTCAAGGACAAGTGTGTTCTTCATCTTGTGTGGCTTCTAGGAATCTCTATTTTTATGAGGTGAATGGGGAGAGCTTTTGTAATTGTGCGTGCAGCAGCAGCAGCAGCAGCAAATCCATGTGTCATCTCCTGCACGTTTTTGCCTTTGATCTGCGTCCCGGCCCTCCCAGCTCCCTGCGCTACTGTGGAGCGCATGAAACGGAGGGATGCTGGGGCTAGAAGCCGGCGTATAGTGGGGGGATGAGAGTGTTTTATTTTTAGCTCTACTTCCCCATCTCTGTGTGTAGTATACGGTGTCCTAACATCTAAATGTGTGTTCAAATTCAACGTCTTGCTGAGGGGAAGGTTGTCCGAACTCGCTTCTCCTCATGCTTCCACATGGGGAGAGAGATTTTAAAAAGGGAAGGGGGAAAAAAAGAAAGAAAAACAGGCATGTGGAGCTGAGAGAGGGAGTAAACGGAAAAGCGAAGGCAGACGGACTGAGAGAGGGAGGGGTTGAGGTGGTGGGGGGTGAGGGACATGTCAGAGAGAGAGAGAGAGAGGGGGGGGGGATGCGATGAATAAGCAATCTTGGCTTCCTATACTCCTGGCGTTTGCTTCTCCTGCCACATGCATGCGGTTTCTTTCACCCGCTTATCTCTGCCATGTTTGGATCTGTTGTGTTGTTGTCCTGCGTGGTCTCAGTCTCAGTGTCCCTCCCCTGTGGCGTTCACCCCTGTGGTGTCTCCTTGTCTCCCGTCGTCTCCTTCCTCCCTGATCCCTGAATGTCCGCTTGTATTAGCCACTGACCCACTGAACCCTGTTTTCCCTTGCTAATCACCCCTATTCCTGTGCATGCCCCCAAAACACATGCAAACACAGATGCCCGCACGTGTGACCACATGCAGCCGCAACCAAACAGGCACAAATAGAAAGAAAACGTAAGAGGACTTAGTTTGAATTTTTTATTTTTTTTTTGACAATGGGCAACTCTGTAAAGTCGCTTAAAGCTTACAACAAGAAGGTAAGATTTTGCTTTTAGTTTCTTTCCTCGGTGCATGCTTGTGTCATTGCCTGCCGCCAGATTTGACCTAAGGCTTTCTGACTTGACCTACGTTGACATTCCCCTCTGTAAGTACGTTACTTCCATGTTTGTTTTCCCAATCATCAACGGCATATCTATGTAATGCTATGTAGGGCTGCACGACTTGAATAGTTGCTATTTGTACATTAAGACTTTTTTGGGGGGGAATTTTAAAAAAAACTCACCAAAAACAAAAAAAACGTCTTACCATAAAACCTGCAAAAACTGTAGTTCAGGCCTTCTTGTCAATGCATTGGACAAGTTTAAATTGGGAACTGAATGTTTTCTCAAACCTGGCCCTAATAGCATTTGTAAAAAAAAAAAAAAAAAACAAAGTAGATATTTTCCTTTCCAAAATCGTTCAGCCCGAATAACCTCTGTGACATTCTGAAGCTTGGACCAAAAGGAGCTTAAGATTATTATCATTCCCAGCAAGGCAGATGTGATGTTAAAAATATACTCTCAAATTAGTGTCAACAATGTACCAGTTGAGGACAGAAGAGGTGGATCTTGACCTGCTCGAGTGGACAGGTGAATTAGCTTCATGTCAGCGCCCGCGTACTACTGCAGCCTTAACACTAGACTGGCAGCATCAACAGCAGAGCTGAGGACACAGATGTTAAAAACAGGTGTGCAGCTGTTGCTGGGGGCGCAGAAAAAATAATAATTTGTAAGGTGACGTTAAATGGCTATCCTTATACAATACAAATACAAACTGCAATACAAGACTCTATATATATGGTGACTTTTACACATGCTGCAGTGGGACTTGTCCTCCAGGCTCAGTTTTGGGGAACAGAAGAGTCTGATGGACGCCTCACATCCGAGATCCAAACCCTCACCTGAACCCAGCCGACTTTCCCCCAATCCGACCCCGACTCCAATTATAATTCTAAGTTTAACCTCTTACACTAAATCCATGGTGAAAAACAACTGAAAGAAGACTGAAAATGAATCTCTTACCCCCGCTTAAATCGAGCGCATTTTATCTAGTTTGGCTTTACCCAAATCTAAAAGCTTCTCGACTGGGGAGCAACAGTGCAATGCCTCACCTACAGTACAAAGGTGATAGCAACCTTTTTTATCACATTGTCGTCACTTTTTTGTCACTTTTTGTGTCACACTTTTGTCGTGTTTTCACCCTCGTTTTCGTTGCTGTTTTTATGCTTTATTTTTAAGCGTTCAGATTTGGGTAAAGCCAAACTGGAGAAAATTTGCTCGGTTCAGGTGGGGTTAAGAGGTTAATTAATACAGTCACATATAGAGACCTGCTTTGTTGCTGTTGTTGTTGCTATCGAATACTATATTACTGGATTTGATAATTGCCACCAAGAAAATTATGATTTGAATGCAATTACAATTAACCGTGCAGCCCGAATATGACACATATCAAATGCCCTAAAAACTTCTAATATACTATACATTTTGGGTAGTTAATAAACATGTGCACCACTGACTACCAACATGTTGTATATACCAATTTTCATTTATTGTCCTCATTCTGACCGTGCACGCCTGAATGGTCTACTCTACAACACGATCACACCTGACGGAAACATGACAAGCAACTGTTGATGCCATCTGTGTGCTAAAGTGCTTTAAAATCTTCACATTATCTCTGCTTTTCTCTTTGGTTATGTAACAGCTGGCAAGAGGCTTCGTGGTACTTTTCTGACATGATTCGCAACCCCTTCTCCATGCATGACTTGGTCAGATTACCCAGTAGGCATTCGTTCCTGTATTGGTTAACGTAGCATTGCATAAGTCCAAATGAGCAGATGGAGAGTGAGGGTCATTGGTAGAAACGGATGTAGTAACTAAGCAGTATTCATTTTTCAGTTCCTATACACACATGGATCAAACGCACATCGCCCACATTCAAAAATCCCTGAGACTGTTGCTATAGGAAATAGCGTAACGTCAAGTAACGTGTTTACCTTAATAAATCCTTTCCGTAGTCCCTGTGGGAGTAATACAAGCGTTAATGGGATGATTGGGGGGTCTTTCATCTCCCCCTGGTGTCTCTGGCCAGAAAACCATGCTTGCAACTTGACTGCCACCGGGGCGGAGCAAGCAATACACACTAAAAGAATCACGGCGAAGAAGCTAACAGGCTAACGGGCAAAGCTAACTGCGGGCTAGCGCCACTTTAAACAGTATTTACAGCCAAGTTTGAGTGAAAAAAAATATTCCCATTGTATAACTGGATGTACAACACCCCTCTCTCCCTTCACCTTTTCTGTCAGCATAGTATTTACTCTCCAAGACATTTAATAAGTTAAAAAATCGTAACTTGCTAAGACACCTGCAGTTGCGCTTATGGCCTCTAGGGGCAAGAGTTACTTAGTACTGCTTTAATATTCAATAACTGTCTTGGATATTGCAATAACATTATTATTTTTATTCAAATTGCCAAGAATTAAAAAGTAAAGCAAAGCCAAAATGGAACTAAATATACTGTGCACCTCAGTTAAAATGTATTACCATCGAATGTGAAGGTTTCCCAAATGTAGACAACATAATTCTGGAGCAAAGGTTTTTTGTCAGACTTAAAGGATTTCGTGTTGATTATCATGTAGTGTCCTGTGTGATTTGGCGTTTTACCCTCTGGTCAGTGGCTAATTGGTGATCGTAATGAAATGGTTGAATGAGCTCAGGGAAACAGAGGTCACACTGCTACACACGTTCTTCTTGTGATACAGTATGTAAAGAATTCACCCTCCTTTCCACATTTTGTTTTGTTGCAGTGTTTTTCCAAAATGGATACGATTATGTTTTCCGTCGTCAATCTACACACAATACCCCATAATGACAAAGTGAAAAACCAGAGATGTTCAGTCTGGGCCACTCAAGGACATTCACAGACTAGTCCTGAAGCCACTTGTTTGTTATCGCGGCGGTGTGCTTCGGAGTCATTGTCCTGTTGGAAGGTGAACGGTTGCCCCAGTCTGTGTTCCTGAGCGCTCTGGGGCGCTTCAGCGTGTGTCTACATTGCTGTACCATTTCTGCTCTGACATGCACTGTCACCTGTGGGACTTTATATGAACAGGTGTGTGCCTTTACAAATCAGTCCTGAAAATGTGATTTACCACAGGTGGACTCCAGTCATGTTGTAGAAACGTCTCAACTATGATCGGTGTGAACAGGATGCATCTGAGCTCAGTTTTGGGTGTCAAAGCGAAGAGTGTGATTATTTCAGCTTTTTATTTTTAATAAAGGTGCGATTTTTTAATTTTCACTTTGCCATTATGGAGTATTCTGTGTATTTGTTTTTTCTTCATTGGAATAAAGCTGTAACTTGAGGAAAAGTGTGAACTTTCCGAATGCGCTGTACACATTAGACTAAAACCCATGGAGACATGGGTCTATCAAGTGGACTTTATGTCAGTAAAGATCAGGTTCATCTAATTGTTCACAATGTACCAAGAATTTCCTTCATAAATTTGCAATCATTCCAATATTCAAACTGCAGAGGCGATGTACTATAGCAGTTTTATTATACACATTTTCTTCATATTTGTTGAATCATATCTAACTCAAATAATTGTATTGTCTTATGTAAGGTTTGTTGTGCAATGTGAAAAGACATTTTTGCAAAGCTCCGCAGTTGGCCCATTGGGATACTGTTTGTTTGTTGTACCCTACAGTGACTTGGAACAGATGGCATCAGTTGCTTGTGTGTCTGACTACATTGCTTGCCGTACTATGACTAACCTGATGCCACGCCTCGCAGAGACGTACATGTGCCTGTCTCACCTCCACATCTCACCTTTGTCTGGTGGCTCTGTCTTTTAAATTGACTAAAACTCCTGACCCTTGTGTTTGCCCTCATCCTGACGCCCTGGCTGTGACTCCAGGACCAAAAGAAGTACAAGGCAGTGCAGTCTGAGGAAGGGGGCTCTGGCGGGGCCCATCTAGAGCCACTTGTGGCCTTGGCCCAGAACGGAGTCAACATGCACAACATTTTGGGGCCCGCATGCATCTTCCTGCGCAAAGGCTTCGCTGAGAGCCGGCAGGCTGTACGTAAGTCCGGAAGATAGTGCAGCATGAAAGGAGGAGATTAGCACTAGCAAACAAAAACATCCAGACAACCATCCATTAGTTGCTATGGCTACAGCAAGGTGCTTGGTTAAAACAAGAAGGTGTTTTTTTCTGGGGGGAAAAATAGTATTTTTGTATTGTGTTGCTGAATGTACTGAGATGTGTGAGCGAGTGCATCCATAAGTTTGAAAGTGACCCTCACGTGGATATGTACTGTAGCTCTTGGGATCGATTATTACATCACAACTATGGCAAATAATAACATCATAATAATGATTCATTTTATTTAAAAAGTGCCTTTCAAAACAGCCAATGACACTGTACAATGGAAACATGAAAAATATTAAAAACAGGAACAACACTGAGATGCTGGGAGCGTGATTAGATGGCATAATACTGTACATCCGTGGAAATAATGCTCTTCAATGTGAGTTTGATTTACTTGGATAACACTACAATGCAAAGCTTTGAATGCTGTTTAATGTGATGTATGTCTTGGCTCGGTGCTTAATAACTGGGGTGTAACAATAAACATTGGATGTATTTATTTATATTATTTTGGGGCGGGGGTGTTTTTAATGCTCTATAAATCTTTCCTCTCCAAAATAACCATCCATCCATCCATCCATTTTCTTCCACTTCCATTGCCGGGTCGTGGGGGCAGCTGTTGGAGCTGCCCAAATCACATTGCACCAGCCCCCTATGGCTGGTGCAATGTGGTGGGTCCTTCTGTGTGGGTCCACAGAAGGACGGCCTCATGGTTCCACCACGGTAAGGTGGCGGTTCCAGGAGGGGCCAAAATAACCTAGATAAGTAATCCTGGTTCATAGTAAATAAATACAAACCTTCCCAATTTTCTATTTGGCATGTTTTACATGAACTACAACAGCAGGAGATATGAGTAATTAGTTTCTCTTTCGGGAGGAGAGTATAAGGCAGTGTTAATTTCGTCGACTAAAATACTTCATCATAATTGTAGTCAGTCATATTTTTGTGACTAAAATTGGACTAAACTAAATTAAAAGTTGTTCATGAGACTAAATCTGGACTAAAATATCCAGATATTTTTGAAAATGAAAATGAAAAGAGACTAAAATCATGATGATTTTACTCTCTTTTCATTTTCTATTTAGTCAGAGTATAGTCGACAAAAATATCTGTATATTTTAGTCCAGTTTTAAACTCATGAACAACTTTTAATTTAGTTTTAGTTCAATTTTAGTCACAAAAATATGACTGACTAAAATTATGATGAAATATTTTAGTCGACGAAATTAACACTGGTATAAGGAGTGGGGACTGCTGGCACTCTGAACCTACAGTACCTATAGTTTTCTATTTTCAACCACATCATGTGGTGAAAGGAAGGCTGTTCACTGGCTGCTTTTCAAATCAGCTGAGTTCTAACCTTTCTTTGTGTTATTTTGATAGGACAGAGAGTTAAGACCAGAAGAAATGGATGGTAGGCTGATCTGTGGCAATGAATAAATTGAAATATCTGTTTCTGGCCATATATCAAAAATGAATTGGGTTCTGTATGTTTGCAGAGTTGCGTGAGGCGTTTAAGGAGTTTGATAAAGACAAAGATGGGTTCATTGGATGCAAAGATCTTGGGAACTGCATGCGCACCATGGGCTACATGCCGACAGAGATGGAGCTCATCGAGCTGAGTCAGCAGATCAACATGAACTGTAAGCACTGTGGAATTATTAAAGCACTTACATCTCTATGATTTCATGTTGGTTTCATGTTGCACAATTAATTTTATTCTCCTTCCAACAGTGGGAGGTCATGTGGACTTTGAAGACTTTGTTGAACTAATGGGGCCGAAGCTTCTGGCTGAAACAGCAGACATGATTGGTGTGAAAGAGTTGAGAGATGCGTTCAAAGAGGTTTGTGTAGAGTTTATCTAGTTTTAGGGTGACCAGAAATAGTACTAGCTCTTCTAAATAAAGGGGATGCCATTATTTATTTATTTTTATGGTTCTATGTGTTTGTTTTTCATGTTTAGTTCGACACAAATGGGATGGTATGATCAGCACAGCCGAGCTCCGTGAGGCAATGAAAAAGCTTTTGGGACAACAGGTACAGATCGTCTATTTGTGACCTATACACATTAAATGTAACTTATTTCATGCATATATTTTTCATTAGGTTGGTCACAGAGACCTAGAGGACATCCTCAGAGACATTGATCTCAATGGAGATGGCCATGTAGACTTCGAAGGTAAATTTAAAAAGAAAAGGCAGACACTGCACTTCAAAGAAAGTAAGACACATTTTGTATAGAGCTTAAAAGGTGAGGCATACTTACATCAAATCCTCCTCTGTTGGGAGAGATAAATAACTGGCTGCTATTAAAGTATGTTTTGAAGCTGAAGTAAAAAAAATAAGGAGGTCGACTGCCTTATTTGTCAGTTCAAACCATAAGTCACCCCACAGATTTCCACAGAGAAACTGAGCAGTTTGTCAAAGTTTTTTTTTTTAAGCAATATTTTACACTAATTCGTATTGATTCATAAAGATTGTGTCAAAGATGAACCATTGGTTTCCTTCTGTTTTGCAGAATTTGTGCGCATGATGTCACGATGAGTCTCAGAACGGAGATACATGACAAAATCTTTTAATTAACCTCCACAAATGGGAGAAGTACAGACCACTGCTCTGTTACTAAACATATCAGCCCTGCCTGGAGACGGCCACGCTAAAGCCATGAGCAACTCTGGCCTCCAACAGCTGCATTTATGGCTTTACAGATTATATTTATACGTTACATTGCCTCAAGCATTTTTCGTACTGTGCAAAGGAAAAATTACTGTGGGCCTACTTTATCATATGGTGCAATGCAACTGTAGCAATCGTATTTTGAGAACAGAATGCCAGCAGAAGCCTTTGAACAACAAGACAAGACCTTTATGAAATCAATGAGATAATAAGCACAAAAATATAAGCAATATAAACATAACCAATTATATGTTGTATTGTGACATCTGTGTGTTGTGCATACTGTTGTTACATTTAGATTTTTACTGTAGATTTAATGTGTGACTGTTAAAACAGGACTATTTGTAAAGTAATTATTTGTAACAATTTTGGACTCAGACTGTCTTACTGTGGTAAATACATGTGGAAAAATATGTTCTTTAAGATTCAGAAAATGTGTAGAATGGTTAAGGTTTTTGAGGCGTAGCCTACTATCATTGTAACTAGCCTATACATATATGTGTGTGTATATATGTATATATACAGTATACACTCACCTAAAGGATTATTAGGAACACCATACTAATACTGTGTTTGACCCCCTTTCGCCTTCAGAACTGCCTTAATTCTACGTGGCATTGATTCAACAAGGTGCTGAAAGCATTCTTTAGAAATGTTGGCCCATATTGATAGGATAGCATCTTGCAGTTGATGGAGATTTGTGGGATGCACATCCAGGGCACGAAGCTCCCGTTCCACCACATCCCAAAGATGCTCCATTGGGTTGAGATCTGGTGAATGTGGGGGCCATTGTAGTACAGTGAACTCATTGTCATGTTCAAGAAACCTATTTGAAATGATTCGAGCTTTGTGACATGGTGCATTATCCTGCTGGAAGTAGCCATCAGAGGATGGGTACATGGTGGTCATAAAGGGATGGACATGGTCAGAAACAATGCTCAGGTAGTCTGTGGCATTTAAACGATGCCCAATTGGCACTAAGGGGCCTAAAGTGTGCCAAGAAAACATCCCCCACACCATTACACCACCACCAGCCTGCACAGTGGTAACAAGGCATGATGGTTCCATGTTCTCAATCTGTTTATGCCAAATTCTGACTCTACCATCTGAATGTCTCAACAGAAATCGAGACTCATCAGACCAGGCAACATTTTTCCAGTCTTCAACTGTCCAATTTGGTGAGCTCGTGCTAATTGTAGCCTATTTTTCCTATTTGTAGTGGAGATGAGTGGTACCCGTGGGGTCTTCTGCTGTTGTAGCCCATCCGCCTCAAGGTTGTGCGTGTTGTGGCTTCACAAATGCTTTGCTCCATACCTCGGTTGTAACGAGTGGTTATTTCAGTCAAAGTTGCTCTTCTATCAGCTTGAATCAGTCGGCCCATTCTCCTCTGACCTCTAGCATCAACAAGGCATTTTCGCCCACAGGACTGCCACATACTGGATGTTTTTCTCTTTTCACACCATTCTTTGTAAACCCTAGAAATGGTTGTGCGTGAAAATCCCAGTAACTGAGCAGATTGTGAAATACGCAGACCGGCCCGTCTGGCACCAACAACCATGCCACGCTCAAAATTGCTTAAATCACCTTTCTTTCCCATTCTGACCTTCAGTTTGGAGTTCAGGAGATTGTCTTGACCAGGACCACACCCCTAAATGCATTGAAGCAACTGCCATGTGAGTGGTTGTTTAGATCATTGCATTAATGTGAAATTGAACAGGTGTTCCTAATAATCCTTTAGGTGAGTGTATATACACCGTATATAAGTATAAAGTTTACTGAGCTGACCCAGGGGATACAAGAGCTCTTACCTCAGAAAAAGCATCCTATCCTATGCCCTGTACCTTCAGTAAAGAGTCAATATGCTATAAAACAGCTCCTTTTACGCTAAAAGCCAAAGAGAGTTTACTAATTTATCTGTACATATCAGTGTGTTTAATAACATGTTATTTCATGGATACGTTTTAATGTTTGGGTCAACAAGGGCAAAATACACTGTATCTGCATGCAACCTAAGTTTTAAAAGCCTAAAGGGAAGTCTTATAATTTATATGTCATATCTGTGAAACTATGCATGCAAGGCTAGGAAACAAGCTGTTTGTAGCAAAACACTAACAAATAAACACATTTTTTAAGTGAGCATGTGCCTTTTATATGGAACAAACTGTAAATCTATGGAGGACTAATCGTCTGAAGGCAAAAGCCTTAGTACGTACCGCATGTATGTTTTATTGGACCTTTATTTATCCAGGATCAAACTCATTGAGATTAAAAATCTCTTTTTCAAGAGTATGTATGTACGTACATGTATTTACGTATGTGTGTGTGTGTGTGTGTGTGTGTGTGTGTGTGTGTGTGTGTGTGTGTGTGCGTATATATGTATGTATATATGTCATTGTCATGTATGTCATTTTAGTCCACCATAAAAAAATGTCATAAAAAGTTGTTGAATCAGGGTATAATCTTTTAAGCACAGTGTTACAGCCAATATGAAGTAAAACATGCTGTCGTAGTTCGCCTTTCCAGTGACATCTGTGTGGACGCTAATCAGCTTTAGGAGTCCTCAGTTCAGACACAGCTCTGCTCTTGGCCACCTGTTGTCACACTTTCCTGAACACAATAGGCCTACATCACCGCGGGTCTGACACAGTTCAGGCTGAAAGACCTTTGTGAATGACTGGACTGTCGGCTACAGGAATGGAAGATGATATGAGAGCTCTGTATGGATGCATTTATCTTGGCTGGGTGAGTAAAATAACATAATAGTATAGTTTAACGCCTATAACCCTCAACGTGCATCTCTCCAATTTGTGTTTGTATTATTCTCTTCACAGAACTGACTTATCAACGGCGACTTTTCCTTAATATTTGTAAAAAGAGTCAAACCTCCACTTTTTTATTTTCACATGACTTGGTTTGTATTTTCTTTTGACAACCTCCTGTGCAGGTGTGTCGGCATTGCAGTCACATTATGGTGGACTCTTCTGTTGATTTTAATAATCGTGCCTACTGTCCTTGGAGTCTCTATTGGGATTCGCTCATTTTACATGAGAACACTTCTGAAGATATTTAAGGTACGATTTAGTACAGCAGAGCAAATGGAGAAGAAAGGCCAGACCAGAAATTACCATTTGATTACCAGTCAGAGCATTATGCAGAAGCTTAAAGCCACACTGCATAACATCCCAGGTTACATGATGTAGCATCTTCAATCCTTAAACTCAGAATATAAACAAACATGACAACAATACCAAACTCTTTTGCAATGCTGTTTCTGCAATGGGTTATCAAATAATGCATTTGCATTGACTGCCTCATGAAGATTGAAGAGATGTTTAGTATTCTGTGTTTAAGGACCTTTTTTGCACAATGTCATATTCTGTGAAGACCTGACCTTGTTAGTGGACTTAGTCGAGAGACCCCTGAGATTACATAGCTCTGTGGGAGTGTAAAATTAATGAGTGTAACATAGATTTGCCTGAGGCTTTAGAGAGAGCCCTCGGGGCAGCTGAACTACAGTTAGAGGATGTAGTTTATCTGAAGTGTCACAAAGGATTATGTCACAGATAATTCAAGACCGTTTGTATTGTCATACAGTATTTTGTAGCAGAGAGAATATTTGACTTTCCACAGTTGCTACAAATGCAAATAACTCTCTCTATTTTTTATTATTAGTGGGCAACTTTACGGATCAAAATTGAAGCAAAGGAAAAAATGATAAAATATACAAGCCATATAGCAATGGTAATCACAATTTTGCTGTATTTTGTATGAATTAAACGTTTTCTTTAAAATGTTGACTCGTTGTTATAGGTATAATAGCAAAAGAGGCCCCGGTTTCCCTGCAGCAGGAGATGCGAGAGCTCAGAAGCTCGGCTAGCTCAGAGTTTGAGATGGCAGACATCCTGTACTTTTGCCGCAGTGGAGTCGAGACCATTGTGGATGATGAGGTGATCAAGTGTTTTTCAGCTCAGGAACTTGAAAGCTGGAACCTCCTGACGAGAACAAACTACAATTTCCGGCACATCAGTCTGAGGTTGACTGTGCTGTGGGCGCTGGGGGTCCTGCTCAGATATGCAGTGATGCTGCCTCTCAGGTCATACCGCATTTGACTCTTTGTTTGTATCTTTAAAGGCACACTGCGTAACATTTTGGCCTATACTGTTGCCATCAGTACAAAACATGCTCCTAATGAGCAGCTCAACTCAGAAAATGTTCTTACTGCAGTGGGTAATCAAAGAATGGATGATAAACTAACCGGTTTCAATCTCAAATTCTGCTGACATTAGTCACATCTCCATGGCAACGAGCTGGAGACGTACCCACTCCCAGTAAAGTTACAGTCATGTCTTAGGAACAATGAGCCACTCACAGCAAAAGCACATGTTTGTACATTTATGAAGTATTTTTCAATTATGAAATAACAGTTATAAATAAACACCTGTATTTCAATTTTATTTGTTGGGTAAAATTCTACGCAGTGTGGCTTTAAACAGGGCTTGACATCAACACTACCCAATTAAGCAAACACTGAAAGATTTCCCCAGGGGCTACTAACCCTTTACTCTCACCACATTGACCCGTTGAGTTTAAAATATGAAGATATGATATTGTTACAATAAGAGAATTAAACATGTTCAACCTATTCTAAGTGTAAGGTATATCATGTTTTCTATAGATTAATCTCCAATATAATAATCCAGTGGTTCCCAACCTTTTTTCGTCACGTACCTCTTGGATGTTTCTATTGTATTTCAAGTACCCCTAATGTCGAGATCGCTGGACAATTATTTAGAAACTGATCAGATATTTAGTAAAAAAGACAATGTGTCCTGTTCAAAACAAGGCTGAGGGACTGTTAATTCCACACATGTTATTGCAAAATATGATTTAAACTGTTTCCCTTAGAAAATAATATATTAAATCTGTGATCAGTTTGAACTTCTTTGTAAATGGGAAATAATTCCAAGTGCCCCCTGCTCAGTGCTTACGTACCCCTGGTTGGGAAACACTGGACTAATCAACAATATCAATAGGCTTTTATCACATCAAAAAAGAGTAAAAAGAAATAACTTCTAAAAACTGTAGCTAGTAACATTAGAAAAAGACGACCCACAGTGATTTGAGGCAAAAGGCTTCATGTGCTGACGTTATGTGTACCATATATCCACAGGGTAGCTCTGGCCATCACTGGCGTCATTCTGCTCATAGTTTTGACTCCACTTGTGACATTTTTACCAGAAGAGTGAGTGCCAGTTTTAAAGCCATTACTTATGACTACAAAAAAGCCTGATATAGTTTTGAATCATTTTATAAATATCGTTTTTTTGTAGACTTTGTTCAAGGCTTAACGAGAAGGTCCATTTCATGTGTTACCGTATCTTTGTACGAGCTTTGACGGCAATTATCACCTATCATAACAAGTAAGCTACATTACCTTCCATTGTTTATCTATACATTTTCTACATATATTGTTACCAAGCTATCTTCAGCTGCAACTTCTGACTGTTGTTACAGGGAGAATAAACCCAAGAATGGAGGGATCTGTGTTGCCAATCACACAACCCCCATTGATATCATCATCCTGGCCAATGATGGCTGCTACTCATTGGTAGACTTTTTTTTTTTTTCAATCTGAATAGCTATTAATAGGGGAGAACATAATGTATCTCACTCAGGTTGGACAGGTGCATGGAGGTTTGATGGGGATACTGCAGAGAGCCATAGTTAGAGCCTCCCCACACATCTGGTTTGAGAGATCAGAGGCTAAAGACAGACATCTAGTGGCCAAAAGGTACAACTGCAAGAAGACCTCAGTTAAAAGTGAATTGTTGTCGCGTGAATAACTAAATGTTCTTTACTTTTAGACTTGGTGACCATGTTGCAGACAAAAGCAAACTGCCCATTCTCATATTTCCTGAAGGTTTGTTCCGCTGCATTATTGAGGTTATTGTGTGCATTATCTTGTTTTTTTCTGTGACTGAGTGCTGTACACAGGGACTTGCATAAACAACACCTCAGTGATGATGTTCAAAAAGGGCAGCTTTGAGGTCGGCTGCACCGTCTATCCAGTGGCCATTAAGGTTTAAGACGAGCTTCTGTGTTTCTGTTATGCTTGTTGTCGTTTACATTTAACCTGAAGTGCATGCGCTGCTGTGTTTAAGTATGACCCTCGTTTTGGAGACGCTTTCTGGAACAGCAGTAAATATGGCATTGTGAATTACTTGCTTAGGATGATGAGCAGCTGGGCTATTGTCTGCAGTGTTTGGTACCTGCCACCTATGAACAGAGAGGTAGTTTCTTCTTATATATATATATATAGGCTATATTGCACAACACGTACATTGCCTTTGATGCCTTTGTGTCTGTTAGAAAGAGGAAAATGCGGTGCAGTTTGCCAATAGGGTGAAGTCAGCCATTGCATCGCAGGGAGGACTTGTGGACCTTGTTTGGTGAGTTACCTGTTAAGTTCAGTACATTTGAATGAGTGTCGTTTTGCCAAAATACTGATATGGAATTATTGACACAAGGCTTATTGATTCAGCATTTTGTAAAACAACCAATGTAAATAGTGAAAAGAAAAAATCTAGGTTGAAAACTTTCTAATCCCGTTTAAAGGTGTGTTATGCAACTTTTATGTGGGGGGAAAAAAAGTAGTAGAAATTTGTAGGTATTTGACCTTGCAGTGACTCAGTGGCTGTATGAGTGATCAACATGACACCTTTACTTTCCATCACAGTGGTCTCTAGGACGCTCCAGGATCAATTGTTTGCAATGTTTTCACTGCTGACGGACCCTCACCAGAAAACCTACAAAACAATTGATCCTGGAGCGTTGTAGAGATCACCGTGATGGAAAGTAAAGGCGCCATGCTGACCACTCATACAGCCGTTCGATCACTACAAGGTCAAATATGCACAAATATCAACTTTTTATGTGCATAAAAAGTTGCATAATGCACCTTTAAGTCTATTTACTATAACGTGATAAAATATACTGGATTATAACCAGAAGTGGGTAGTACATTTAGTCAAATATATTGAGTAACTTTTTAAGTAATTGTACTTTTTCATATAGGTACTTTTTACTTCACTTGAGTAATATTGAAGATGAAAAATAAAGTATCTGTACTCTTACTTGAGTAAAAAAAGTTGATGTAAAATATATGTATTTCTTTTTTGTTTACTTAATTCTTCATAATTATTTATTTTCATATGTTTTATAGTATTTTTTTTTAAACAATTCACAATTCAAACATCACATTATTTCATGTTATTTATGTAATTACTGAAACATAAATCAGTCTTTTACGCTCAAACAGTTACTCAGTACTTACAGTACTCAAGTTACATTTCCTCCAAGTACTTTTTTATTCTCATATTTGAGTAATTATTTGGGCCACTAATTTTACTTCTACTTGAGTAGAACTATTTAACGTTTACTTGAGTAAATATTTTGGCTACTCCACCCACCTCTGATTGTAACTTTTCTTGATCCGTTTTTTAGAGAAAAACAGCCAGTGCAGTTTTCAAACGCGACAACATAGTTCTTGAACATTACTTTTGCTACTGATACAGCTTTCTATGATGTTACCAAATTAACAGCTGCCTGTTATATTGTTCCAGGGACGGAGGATTAAAACGAGCCAAAGTAAAGGAGGACTTCAAAAAAGAGCAACAAAAGCTTTACAGCAAAGTTCTTGTGGGCGACAAACAGGCCCACGAAGGCAGAGAAAAGCTTTTAGATGACAAACTGTCTGAAAAGGAAACAAGTAAAGGAAATGAATGAAAGGAAACAGAGAATATTAGTGTTTGAGACATAGGCCTGTGATATTTCTCATTTCGCTCAGGACCAAATAAACACCTACACTACCAGTCAAACGTTTGGAAATACCATTCCTGTTTTTTTGTTTTTTTTTTCATGACTATTTACATTGTGGATTCTCATTGAAAGCATCAAACTCTTGAATGAAAACCTGTAATGGTCGTGCAAAGAGTAATTTGTGTCATGTCCTGCCTTTTCAATAGGGTTGGGAGTGGGACCATCAATTGTTTTGTGAAGTCAGGTTGGTACACAGCTGACAGCCCTTTTCAACAAATGTTCAAATTCATATTAGGACCAGAACCTATTGGATAAAGAGAAACAGCAATCCATCATTACTTTAAGAAATGTAGGAAGGTCACTCTGGAAAACTGCTACATTTTTTAATGTACTGTATCTTCAAGAGCAGTCGCTAAAACCATCAAGCCCTACGGAAAAACTGGTTCCCCTGAAAGAAGACCAAGTCCCCTCTGCTGCTGAGGATAAGTTCCTCCGAGTCACTTTCCTCAGAATTCGTGAGGTAACTGCACCTGAATGCCACACAGATGCAAACCGGTTTGGGTTTAGTTTGACCATCTTTTATTTTTCAACAGGAAAATGACCTCAAATACACCCCCTGTGTGAGGGCTATTTGACCAAGAGGGACCTGGCCTCCACAGTCCCCTGACTTAAACCCAATCGAGCTGGTTTGGGATGAGAAGGACTGCAGAGTGAAGGCAAAACGGCCAAGTGCTCAGCATCCTTGGCAATTCCTTCAAGACTGTTGGTAATCTGCAAAGCAGTAATCAAAGCAAAGAGTGGCAATTTTGGAGAATCTAAAATATATTATTAAAACCATAACCATTAACTATATAATTCCATATGTGTTCATATAGTTGTTATGCCTTCAGTGAGAATCTACAATGTAAATAGTCTTGGAAATGAAATTTAATAAAAAAACTATGAAATGAGATGATGTGTCCAAACTTGACTGTATAGTGTACGTATTTGTGCTATGTGTTATGTTAGGTTTACTGAATTCTGATTTAATAATAAACAATTATAATAATACATATAAACAACCATTTAGCCTATGTAAAATGTTTTTGTAATTGTGATGCAAATTAAATCGGTATAGATCTGGACTGGTTTACCTCATATCTGGTGACACGAATAGATCATCCTCGTGAAGTGGGTCTACAGTATTTAAAAACAAAACAAAAAAAACGTTTTATTATGTTGCAGTCTAACCAGTAGAGGGCAATGTTTGACGTAGCATGCATGCGTAGCATTGTAAGACCACTATAAGACAATTTGATTAAACAAACAAACAAACAACCAAAAAACAGATACCTTAGTTGTGAGTTACTTGCGGAGCTATGTTTTTCTTCTCACGTCATAAACTGTCCCACAAAGGAATCAGCTTCCACCACATACTGTACTCTGACCTCTCTTTTACGGTCGTTTAGCAGGCAACCTCAGGATTTCCTGATCTGTTCTCAAACAAAAGTATGATTGAGTGTTTTGTTGTGACGTGCTGATTTATGTGGGCCAGTGGGTAGGCTATATGACTTTATTCAGTAAACGAGGACCACATTGAGTGGAGCACATAGTAGTGCATAATAACCTGCTAATCCGAGGGCGTGTCTTCTCCCAGGCCGCCCCCAATCAGCTGTTTCCTTAAAGGGGTTCACTGACTGCGCGTGTTTTACAAACGTTTGCCTCCTGTCGCGTGTAGACCAGTCGAACATGAGCAACGGAGGAAAGACTACATTTGGAAACTTTTAAAGCAGGCTCCATTATGTCATTGTCGGATCAGTGGAGTCCGACTAGTGTGCAGGTAACTGTGCTCCAAGCCCGTGGCCTGCGGATAAAGGGCAAAAACGGCACTAACGATGCTTACGCCATCATGCAAATGGGTAAAGAGAAGTACCAGACTTCGGTGGCAGAGAAGAGCGTGGCACCGATCTGGAAGGAGGAGGCCTCTTTTGACATGCTTTCAGCCCACCAGGGAGGCACAGAGCGAGGCACACTGCGCGTCCAAGTTCTGCACAGGGCACTTGTTGGTCCAGACAAACTCCTGGGGCAAGCAGTCATCAACAACCTGCTGCAACTCAGCGAGGACAAGAGCCGTGACAAGACTCAGTGAGTATAGTTATCCTATGGCCTAGAAGCCATTCAAAATTGGCTTTGCCTTTGGTCTTTGAGGTTGAAGTTCTATGAAACTATGTCATGTGAACTAATGTGAAGCTTTAATTGAATAAGCTTCTAATATATACACATGCTCTCTCTTGAATGTTTCATGTCATGTCACTGCTAACATAACCACACAGGGGTGATTCTTGTGGAATCCAGTCAGTGCCTCTTTCATCGTATGAATAAAACAATGGGTGCAGTATAGGCATATTCTGTTACTTATGAAGCAAATGAGTTCCTCGGTGGTTTCAAAGGTGGAGTGTTTCTTGATTTTCATCTCCACTGAAGCCCTTTTATGTCTCTTCTGCACAAAAGTTCTCTGTATAGAATGTATAAGAAGTTTCTTATCAAAGCCTTTGATTCATATCAGCTTAGCTAGAACCCTCTACAGCTGTAAGAGTGAAAGATCAACAAATGAATACAAAGGGGCTGAAGGATAAAGCTCACACGTCTGTAATAATGAATAAGAATAACTTCCGTACAACACAATACAAAGAAAGGACAACTTAAATCACAAAGTATACAAAAAGATTAAAAGCAGAATTCGGTTTGGAGTCATGAGGGGCCATAGGTCTGTCTGAAATAGGGATGGGACGATATTGAAATTTGGGGTCACGATTATCTTGGTCAAAATAATTGTGATTAATGATATTATCACGATATTTGCTTATGTTTTAAAAAATCACTGAAACTGCAGAAATGATGGGGATTGGGCAATTATTAAAGGAGCTGTATCATGCTATTTTAGCCATTCCAAAGTAAAGTATAGGCATTTGTATACCTCTATCACTATGGAGTATTCATTTTTGAGAGAAATATAAGTATTTTCTGGGGGTATTTCCAAACCCGGAAGACAAGACGCTTCGATTCAGTTAACTCCGCCCCTCCTCCGCTCATTCCACATTTGCAGTACAATGCAACAGTTTCATAAATGGCTAACACACACACTAACACGCGTTTTGATTGACTCCCCGCTCAGCCTGGCTCCCCATCGGGTTATGGGACTCGTGCTGGTTATAAAAGTTAATCCACTTTGATTCTG
Organism: Neogobius melanostomus; assembly: GCA_007210695.1. NCBI lineage: Eukaryota > Metazoa > Chordata > Actinopteri > Gobiiformes > Gobiidae > Neogobius > Neogobius melanostomus. The sequence goes on along the minus strand of VHKM01000221.1, from coordinate 333,535 downwards.
GCCAAGGTTCACCAAGCATCCATCAGGTTGGTTGATATAGTCGCTGTATCCCAGAAAGAAATTCTAACTTCTGGCAAGTGCACTCTTCTTTAGGAAGGTTGAATAGTCCTGTTCCTCTCGTAGCCAAACCATGGATCTAATCGAGCCAAATGCGCATCCGTGACATTATCATTGGGTAAGAAAAAAAGAACAGGCGGTGTCCAGAGTAGGTTAGAAAGAGCTCCTTCTTCAAAAACATGACTTCTGATCGGATCCTCCGGGGTGCGTTTGTTTACTCTCCCGGGACAACACAGACGCTTCGGGGACTTTCTTTTATTTATTTATTTTCTCTTTATTTCTCTCTTACAACAAAAATAATGAAAAAGCTGTTTTATAAATTAAAATCAGGCCGTTAGGCATTACATTACAGAGGTCTGGCCCTTCCTGTTTGACACTATGACGTAAAATACGTCGGAGTGTCACAACTCAGTCGTTTTCCAGGAGAGGGCGGAGCAGCTGCTAGAGAGCAGGATTCAGGAGGATTACTTAGAACTGCGTGAATGAAGCCAAAAAATGCTTGGGGGTGTTTTTGATAAGGAAATGGCATAACAACATGGCTAAAAGCTCCAAAAAGTCGATTTTAAATGATATAGGATCTTTAAATATTCCTCTTGTCTGCTGTAAATGTATGTATTGAGTGAGACATAAAGTATGTATTTAAAGGCACACTGTGTAACATTTATGACTATACTGTTGTCATTAATACAAAGCATGCAGCTAATGAGCAGCTCGAGATAGAAAATGCTATTTCTGCAGTGGATAATCAAAGAATGGATTTGGATGAGGAACTAACCTACTGAAATACTGCTGACTTTAGTCACATCTCCATGGAGATGTACCCACTCCTGGTAAAGTTGCCGGCACTGGTTGTCTGATGGATTCAGCGATTTTATCTTCTAGCACAATAACCAGATAATCAAAAAATGTGGCGCTCGATTAATTGCCACATTTTTTATCGCAATTAATGATATTGTTTATGGTCCCATCCCTGGTCTGAAAAGGTGCAGGTCCTGGGAGGGGGAGTGGAGTGTCGGAGGTCACCGAGATGTGATGGATCAAGGTTATTGAAGGCTTTGTAAGTGAGCACAAGGACTTTAAAGTGGATTAGTGAAGAAGTGGGGTGATCGGTGCTGAAGATGGACCCGGGATATTATTTGTGCTGCAGAGTTCTGTACAATTTGTACCAGTTTATGTAGGAGTTTGAGAGGTTGTCCGTGAAGTAGTGAATTACAGTAGTCTATGTGGTAGTTGTAGACTTGTCCATGTTGGGAAATTTGCCCTGTAATTCAACCAGAGGGTGCGGAGTTCCTGGCTGGATCTGCCTCTGGAACACTTTTCCCAAAAGAGAGAAGAGAACAAAGCTCGCACAGAAAAAAAAAATCACATTGAACTCAGAACTTGATACATCTGTGATATTGAAAGTTTGGTACTGAATCAGACTTTACATTAATGTGTTTCACTGAGGGCTGGTTATAATATCTTGTATGTCTTAAACAGTTTTGAGTAAGGCGTCATTCTACCACATTTATTATAAAATATTGTGTTTGTTAATTTGTATCTTTGAGTTAAACTCTGTAGCGACTTGGCAAGCGCGCTACAGATTCAACTCATGTTCGTCAACACTTGGCTTGTTTTGCCTAATCAGTATTCCTGTGGATTTTCCCTCTAGTCTGGTTTTAGTTTAGCCTCTCATTCCAGCAGCTTTTATCAGTGAAAAACAAATAGACATGGCAACAGGCACAAGGTCAGTCACCGAGGGCACCAGTTGTGTTAGCACGGACTCCCACAACATGTCGTGAGTCAGTGTGATGGTGGTTTTAATTCATAAAGGTATGCGGAGAATGCCATAAGACTGTATTGTAAAGGGAAAAGCTCACAATGCACTTTTCAACATTCTAAGGGCAGGTGTGAGGGGCTGTGTGTTGTCATAACACTAGTGACGACATATCTATATCGCTGGAAGACACAAATGTTTTCAATCCAACTGAGATTTACACATTTATCTCGCTAAACGCAATATTTAGTCATGATTTTCCTTATTTTGTTAAATGTTGTTCTCGGCCAGATTCAGTATAGCTCAGGCCTTTGGTACAGTAGGTGACCCTTTTCTGGTCTTGGCTGGTTGAACTACTGGTATTCATCACCTTTGAGAACTGGATGAGGTGTAGGGTTTTCTTTCAGCTCATTTGACCCGAAGCTGTCCCGACACAAAGCCCATAAACAGTGACTTCAGAACGTTTTTATTTTTTACTTTATTGTCTTGTGGTCTACGTAGGCTGGGCGATGATGAGCATGAAATCGTGAGTGATGGTGTGATTTTAGTGCTTCTCTGATTTCTATCAATCACGGACAGACCTTTCCTCACTCACTCCGCCTTGGCGAGTCTCATCATGCTCTAAGTGAGAGACGGGCCGATTTTAAGCTTTGCATTCACAGTGGAGTGCGAGTTTCCAGAAGCAGCAGATGACTTTAGTTGCCTCCTTATGTGCATGAATCAAAATAGTTTTTATATATATTTTTGCTACTGTATCTTGCCTGTCCCTTAATCATACACATTTTCTAGTGATACGAGTTTACACTGATTACAATAGCATGGTACTTCATACATTTAAATTTAGATGAAGGTTTTTTAGAAAATCTGACATAAGTATTCATAATAACAGAAGTATTCAGACCTTACTCTCAATAATAGCTGCTTTTGAACATTAATAAAAGTATAGTGAATTATTAAGAATTAATTTTCATTCTTTGTATTGAAAACATATCTTTTTATAGTATACTGTCAAAGGTGTACACAAGTCTTATAGTTACTGGTGTGTCCTCAAAGCATAAAGTAAGTTTATTTTGGAATGAGGGGAGAAAAAAAGCTTGATATAAGGCTGCTCGGTTACAGAAAACAATATATTAGATTGATAATTAAAATCATGATTATTCTAACAATTGTTTGTCAAGACAATGTAAAGTATATTCTCTTATTGAATTATATCGAGTATGTTTACTTTTGTAATCAAATTCAGGGCCCTCTAATTGAACTGCTACAAACACGTACAGTTGTGCTCAAAAGTTTACATACCCTGGCCCAAGTTTTTATTTTTTGACAATTTTTCAAAGACTATGAAAGATAACACTCATAGTTAGGGGTTGTGTGAAGCCATTTGTGGTGAAAAAACAGAGTTTGCTCTTTTTTAAATCACAATGAAAAAGAAAGTACCAAAAATGACCCTGATCAAGAGGAATGGGCCGCTTTACCATTAGATTATACACAGAACCTTCTCCACAACTACCACAAAAGACTCCAAGCCGTCATTGATGCTAAATGGGGCAATACACAGAACGGGGGTATGTAAACTTTGGATCAGGGTCATTTTGTTTCTTTTTTTCATTATGATTAAAAAGGGCAAACTCAGTTTTTCACCCCACATGGCTTCACACAACCACTAACTATGAGTGAAAAATAAATGTATTCATATTTCTTTGAAAAATTGTCAAATTCTACCAGGGTATGTAAACTTATGAGCACAAGTGTATGAGCTGCCGCACAGAGTGGCTTTGAACACATTGCAAAGTTAATGCAAGTGTAGTTTCTTCTTTCCCCCACATCATTCTGCTTAATTCGGGATTAAGTCGAGGGGTATGAATACTTCTTAACCCCATGGTAAAGGCCCAGGAAAGTGTTAGTCTGTGCACATTTTCATTGTTTCATTGCTGCTGCGCTCTGTGATAAGACGCACTCTGGCCTTTGTCTTATCTGTGACAGGGCTCAGGAAGAAGGATGAGCGCTCGCAAAAAGAACACTACATTTACAACGCCTCATGACTCATGCTCTGTGTCAGCACATCCTCATCACACTGTTCATTGTAGAGGGAAAGACACTTTTAATTCCTCATTTTACACACTGCACTTCAGCCGTGACACCCAGGCTCTTGTGAAACTTCCATTCGTAAAATGAAAGTTCTGCTTTTGAGTAGGGCATTTGTTTAATGGTCTCTGTGGTTTTGGTGGTAACAGTTATATAGTTTGCCATATAACTGTCTTTTAAAGCGGCGATGCATGAAACCAACACTCACTCGGGTTCCAGCAGTGAAATTTCTAGTCATTATCCTCATACAGTAGACTTCTAGAAAATCTTAGAAGGCTAGTCAGCTATCTATGTTTACAAATACAGCTGAATTGATTGTTGTTTTTATAAAGACATAGATAAATCTCCCATAAGTTAGTGGCGGTCTAACAAAGCCTTAGAGGTGAAGGTCTACCAGTGGGTTTCTAGGTGGGCGGGACTTTTGAGGTTCATTGCGTTTTCTAGATAAAGACGTGTATTTAAAATGTGTTTATCGACAGTTTGCAGAGGGACAACATTAGAGACAACAGGAAATGTGGATTACAGTTCAGTTTACATAAATGCGTTGTCCAAAGTTCTAGAAGTGCACCCTCTGGTGGCATATAATATTATTGCATTTTATAAATATTACTAAACATATAGAGATTTTCGAAACATACCACATTTGAAGCTACAAAATATAAATGCAAAGAGGCACAAAGAAGTTTTAAAAGCCTGAGTAAAGCATAATATACTGTAGGTAATGGGGCAGGGCGATGTGGCCTAAAATCTATATCACGATATAAAAAACAAATATCACGATAACGATATATTTAACGATATAATTGACAATGGACAAATTACTTACAAAATCCCAGCCTTACGCCTATTGGGAAGATTAATTCATTGATGGAAGGCGTATTGAGTTGCCTTATGTACAAAATGCGCGGTATAAATAAAGTTGCCTTGCCTTGATATTTTTTTTTTTTTACGCTAATACTAATTTCCTAGCAAATATGATCTACTCAAGCAGTTTACATCCTTCATGTCATTTTACTTTGTAAGCGCCTGTCCCTGTGTTCTACAGTCAGGGTTTCTGCTGCTCTGATGGAGCTGAGCGAAACATAAATTATATCGTGTCCAGAACGATATAAAAAATTACAACGATATCCAAAAACTATATTGCGATAGCGATATGCGATACGATATGGCCCACCCCTAGTAGGTAATTTTTTATTTATTTTTATCACAATTAATGTGTACTTGGTGCATTTTCTCCTGAAGGTCCACGCTTCACTGTGATCACTTAAATCTCACTGTTGCTCACTCGGAGCGCGACGAGACTGACCAGCAAAAGCAGAGAGTAATCACAATAAGACAGTTTCTCCAAAATAGCATCATCGTCATCAAGATCTGATCGCAATTTGTTTTTATCATCATATCGCTCTTGTTCAGTCAAATGGATTAAGATGGTCCTGTTTCTTAATCATACCATTCATATTTTTGTATTTTATAAGATCACTGTAAATGGCACTAAGATTTCAGTGTGATACAATACATGGAAGTAATGCCTGGGAGCCTGAAGAATGCTGATGGCCACTTTCAGGAAAAAGGCATTTCCTCCTTCTATTACTTCATACCAGACTTCTGAGGGCCGGGTTGAGCCTCTGGCTGGATTCCTTAACCTCCTACAATGTATAATGGTGTAACGGCAAATGTTGCAGTAGACTTCACAATAGATTCAGATCAGTCATGCCTGACCCCTTCTCATTTCCTCTGGAATTCACTTTTCTGTCACGTTTGTTTGTTCAGTGAAGCGCTGACTTCGGATTTTGCCCAATAGGCACTTTTTCTGCTGACATTACATTTTTAATTTCATTTGAAAGGGTGTTTTTTTTCTTCTTCTGTGGGTTGGGCAAATACTGAGAGAATTGCTACTGAAGTAGGTTTAGAAAAGGGTGTTTACCAAAGTACCATACCATTATATTACAAAAGCTTCTATTGGTATAAAAAACACATACACTATACTGCCCATTCTCTGAAAGGGATATGCTCATTAAGTACCATTACTGCATTTATTAGCTCAAGGGAATATTTATTTTATTCCAAATGCAAAAGAATTATTTTTGACATTTCCCAACGAGCGAACAATCTTGTGCATCTGTGTGTAGAGGAATGTTAATAGCACGGTGACTGTGTTCAGACCACACACTAATCTTGTTAGGTAACAAGCTAATTCTGCACACAGTCATGTTGAGCGTCTTAGAAACAGCAGTCATGAGCTGTGCACTTTACAACAATATAAAGTGGGAATTGGACTGTTAAATGTTAACTTGGTCGATCTTTGTAATTGCCCTATGATTCCAGAAGATATAGCAGAAGAATGAGGTTTTAAGATCCACTGACCATGACTATTTAAAATTAAAGAAAATACTTCAAAATACAGGACAATACTTTAACAACTTCTTTGTTTATAACATTTTGGATAAATGTTTCCATTAAAATGACGGGCTACATATCTGATCATGTTTCCATAAATGAGGTTTGGCTCACAGGTTAGGCAGCTGACTCAGACTGACCACATTTCCATAACAATAAAGACACAACATGTACTGGGCCATCGAGTTCTCAATTTGTTATTTTTAATGTAATGTAATTTCTCCTCCGCTTCGGCTTCACATTATTTTTCTTTGCAGGCCATTACCTGTGTTGTCATTTCAGCACAAGGCGCAGTTGTTGTTGTAGCATTTGCCAACCCATTACAGTTGTATGTTGAAATTTCTATACTATCTTCCATTTAAAGTTGTATAATTCATACTGAATTCAAGGACTTGTATGACATGTAACATATAAACAAACAACATAAAAACAAACACCAATGACTTGTGTCATGTCTGATTCTGTGAGGCCTAAGCTATTATCTCCCAATTCCTCCTTACATTACAAATTAGACGGTGCTAGATCCATTTCCATTTAGTTTATTTCACACATTTATGCTGTTTCTTCTATTTAAAAACACACACAATTATCATTAGCCATCCAATGATAAAAAACAAATATCTTTCGCTTAGACTATAGGCTAAGCATATTACGCTGAATGACTGTCTTGCTTCAGTTCACTCAGAGTCTTATAATAATATTGAATCAGTTTTCACTCGCGTAGTCCCAGGCTCATCTCTGCATATTCCATCAGTTTGTGGATATCTTCACCAGTGTGTTTTGATTTAATGATATCCAGGGACTGTCCACTGGCGCTCATGATCTCCTGTTGGGCCGATGCCTGATGTTGCTCCTCTGTAGCACCAAACTGCTCCACTGCGGTCCCAATCAGACCACGCTTCCGTAGGCCCTGGGTAGCGGCTTGTAGGTGATCAAAGACTCGTGTCGTTCCATCTTTGTAGAAAACCTTTAGCTTCGCGGGGGTCAAAATATGGGACTTGATATTTTTGTCCTTCAGCTGCTTCCTGATGAGTCTGTATGATGCCCTTTTTTGATGTACTTTAGGAGTAAATTCATGTTCAAAAAAAGACTTTTTTTCTTGCGTTGTTGCCGCGTTATAGTCACTCTTTTGACATTTTTTTTGATTGCTCTTTTGTGGCATTTTTGTTTTTTTTGTCACATTTTTGTTACCCTTTCGTGGCTTTTTTTGTCACCTTACTGGTATTCGTTGGTCGCTTTTTTGTCACTATTTTCATGCTTTCTTTTTCTAGGAGCTTTTAGATTTGGGTAAGGCCAAACTGGAGAAAATGTGAATAAAAAACATACATTTGTGTTTTTTTTTTGTTTTTTTTCCCCCTTCAGATACTACATACACAGGGCCATTTTCTAAGGACAGTAAATATTGATGTCTAAAAATGTACATTTATTACAGTTTAAAACCACCACGACGAGAGAGACTGTTTTTACTGAGTCTGATGAAGTAGGCTTGTTTAGAGTAGACCTGCTCTACACGGGTCACTTGGAATAACTTGTAATATGAAAACATAAGGCCTGCCCACTTACTTTCTTAAGCTGCTTTTATTGGGAAAATAAAACGAGTATGCCACACCCATAAATGTCTTCCACCTGCTGAATGCCTAATGCTTATAGAGCACTTAACTCGAGTAGAGGAGCACAGGAGCAGAAATGGTGATTTTCAGACCCCCATATTTCCGCTCACGTCTCTTCCTCTGCTCAAAAATACTGAGAAGAAGTGAAGCCGTGAAACATGGTTATGAACTCATCCCTGTGACAACTCTGGAAATGTGTTCGGAACGTTGGGAATAAGTTTGAACTAGAGCTGCAACGATCCAACTTGTTTGCCTCCGATACCGATACTGGGGGTTTGAGTATCTACCGCTATCCGATATTAACCGATACTAAGACGTTCTTAAAAGTGGCTTTCTCTCAGTGAAAAACTGAATGGTCCTTATTTTCATTTCAATAAAATATTTTCTTGTCATGATGTTACAGATCAATTATATCTATTAATAAACAAATGGAGAAAAAACATTTTAACAAGGATCACGTGATTTTGGACACTATCCTTGGAACAGGCCATCTTGCATTAAAGGAATATAGGCCACCGTTTTTACATACTGAGATATGTTCTTACCTTAGACGAGTTGATGTGTACCTGTCTTTTGTGCGTGCGCTCAATCACACAAATGTTGTTAGCATTTAGCTGCTCCCAGCAAAGGTATAGCTCCAAACTGGGGTTGGAAACTACCAAGCTGTTCCACGGTTTCCCTATTAAATAGTTACGTGATCCAAGTCTAGTTACTTACACAAAATTAAATGTCGATTTTGGATAAAAAGGGGTGCTATATTGTGAGGCGTAATAACACCTAGAGTACCTTGACGACATTACTGTGCGGACGTCGAAGTACTCCAGGTGTTATTATGCCTCACAATATGGTACCCGTAACAGCTCACATGAGGTGATCTGATCATTACAACTTGTGCATTACAATTATCTTTTGAGTTATTGTTTATAAGCATTTCATAAACTAAAATACAAACACTTGGCTCCAGCAGTGGCCAATTTTATTTAGTGGCCACATTAGGTATTTCTATCATAGTGTCTGAGTCAGCCTTGATTAGTTACCGTTGGCATCAGCATATGGCCGCTAGCTTTAGCGTGCTGTTGCTAGCCGATGTTGCTGTTGCGCAGCGATCAAAAATATGTTTGCGGAGGTTAAGACTAACTCAGTGATTGAATTCTCCAGGTTCTTCCCTTCAAAATGATACACAGCATGTCCAAATTACCTAGCTGTAGTGAGGGCAAAAACTGGTATCAGATATTGGTAGCCGATACCAATAACCGATTTCCGAGACCAGTATCGGATCTGTGCATCCCTAGTTTGAACCACAATTTAAACATAACAAGCTCCAAATAGGTAGTTATAGGTCCTTTTTATATATATACAGTGGTTCCTGACCTTTTTTTTTTTTTTTTTTTGTCTCACATACCCCTTGAGTCGTTCATTTACACTCTGAGTGCCCCCGACCTCGAGGATCCTGCCAATGTTTTTACAAAGTGATCAACTGACTCAAATTATTCAGTATTTAGAGTGCCATGTGAGTGTTTTGGCTTTTTTTTGGTAACCTTTTTACTCAAAAACGGTCTGAGGTCCCCGTACCCCTGGGAAACACTGCTTTTATGAATAGGCCAATCCAGTGTGATCATAATTGGGCAAAAATAATCCATTCTCATCAAAAGGCGATAGTAAATAACTTCTACAACATCTGTTCTGATCGTTGTTTCTTTTCTTTTTCATCCCTTAGATGGTACAAGTTGCTGGACAAGTCTGGAAAGCCAGATAAGGACCGGGGCGAACTGCTTGTAGACATCCAGTTCACAAGGAACAACCTGACGGCCAGCATGTTCGATATCTCCGCCGCAGGCAAGTCACGATCGCGCCTCGGCAAGTTCAAGATCAAAGTCAAGGGCAAGAAGAAAGAAGACATCCTTTCGGAGTCATCATCCAACACGGTGCCGGCCTTCTCCCAGGTGATGACGGACAGCGAGGAAGAAGGGGACAGCGGCGGTGAGGGCATTGCGGCAGAGAGGGAAAAGAAGAAGAAAAGCAAAGTCAAGTCGCTGTTTTCGCACAAGACTAATCTACAGAAGAGTATCTCCCAGTCTATGTCTGTCCTACCTGGAAAAAACTCCTCTTTGAGTGGCAGCATGTCATCTGGTCTGAATGTGGAGGCATCTGAGGGTGAGAAAATGTACTGCTTGTCTCATGGCTGGCAACAGGTTACTGCCCATAATAACCCTAAAAATACTTGCTGTATCAGTGGAGTAGGGCTGCACGAATCTAACAAGCATTACGACTCTGATGACATTTGCAAGTTATGTTTTTTAAGCTCTTTTAGCACATTGGCACATTTTGAGCATCAAAGGGACTAGATGCAAGTTGGTCATTTTTATACTCACTACTGCCACCTCAGGTCTTGCGCGTCACTGCAGTCTCTACATTAAGCTCGTACATGACGGCACTTCGGACCAGAATTAACAACTTTTTGAGTGACAGTGCAGGATTTTACAGGCAGTTGTGGTGAATAGGTCTGGGATCATTCTACACATTAGGACATTAATATATGATGGAAGACTGAAATAAAAACTGCAAAACCAATACAAGAATCATGCATTTGATAACATGTTTGTACAGAGTTTGAATATTTTATACATTATACATCGCAATGGGGACTTATGTTTTTCAGAGCACAATATAAACCTCTTTGCCAATTGCAACCATTAAAGGACCTGTATCATGCTATTTTAGCCATTCCAAAGTAAAGTATAGGCATTTATAATATATTGTACCTCTATCACTATGGAGTACTCATTTTTGAGAGAAATATAAGTATTTTTGGGGGGTATTTTCCCTACCCGGAAAACACGCTTCGATTCAGTTAACTCCGCCCCTCTCTCCGCTCATTCCACATTTACAGTATTATAAATATAAATATCGCTGCAAAAAGTGAAGTTACTTCACATAATGCAGTTATAAGGAGTTGACATGTGCAAAGCAGTTTCATAAATGGCTAACACACACGCTAACACACACGCTAACACGCGTTTTGATTGACTCACCGCTCAGCCTGGCTTCCCCATGAGATCGCGTTGGTTATAAAAGTTAATCCACTTTGATTCTGGCCAAGGTTCACCAAGCATCCATCAGGTTGGTTGATATAGTCGCTGAATCCCAGAAAGAAATTCCAACTTCTGGCGAGTGCACTCTTCTTTAGGAAGGTTGAATAGTCCTGTTCCTCTCGTAGCCAAACGCACATCCGTGACATTATCGTTTGGTAAGAAAAAAGAACAGGCGTGTCCAGAGTAGGTTAGAAAGAGCTCAGTCTTCAAAACAACATTTCTGCTCCGATCCATGGATCCTCCAGCCGTGGGTGCGTTTGTTTAGCCTCGTGGGACAGCACAGACGCATAGGAGAGTTGCCGCTTTCTTTTTTTTTTTTTTTTTTTTTTCTTTATTTCTCTCTTACAACAACAAAAATGAAAAAGCTGTTTTATAAATTAAAACCAGGCCGTAAGGCAATACATTACAGACGTAGAGCACTTCCGTTCCTTTGTGACGACACAACTGAACAGCTCAGTCGTTTACCAGGAGAGGGTGGAGCAGCTGCTCAGAGAGCAGGATTCAGGAGGATTACTTAGAACTGCGTGAATGAAGCCAAAAAACGCTCTGGGGGTGTTTTTGATAAGGAAATAGCATAACAACATGGCTAAAAGCTCCAAAAAGTCGATTTTGCATGATATAGGACCTTTTAAGATAGCAATTTTGATTTGATTGTGAATCATTGTACAGCCCTTAAGTTTAAGTAATTAATCCCAGATGTGTAATATATTTAAAAGAAGAAAAAACAAATCCACAGACTATTAACTTTTACCATCTTACTATTTTTAAGGACTTACTTTATTGCTGTTAAAAAAACGTACCATATAACTGATTTTACTGCTACTAACGAGGTGTTCCTGTATGTTGGAGGTTAGATCTAGCCCTTCTGTCTGGTCTGTAACTAAGCTGTGCATTGGTTGTCTTTGCAGGTAAAAAGAAGTTCAAGTTCCTGAGCCATAAACGCACTGCAAGTTCAGATAAAAAGGAACAAAAACTTGCAGCAGAACAAAGTAACCTGTGCATCAACGGCAGCCATGTTTACTGCGAGGAGCCTGCCCAACGGACGTCCCGTGCCAGCTCTAACTTTAGCCTGGCCAGTTCAGGGGTCGGCTCCATGGACGATGTCCCGGACAGCTCGCCCCCGTCTGTTGGGTCAAGGGGCTCTGTGCGTCGCAGATCTCCATGGACGGAGGAGGAGGAAGAGGAGACTGTTGAAGGGAATACTCTGCAAGTGGACGAGGAAATTCTCAGGAGACGAGAGCTGGTGAAGTTGGCTGAGGAGAAGTGTAGGATGGAAGAACAACAAAAGAGGGAAGAGGAAGAAAGAAGACAAAGGGAGGAAGAGGAACATAGAATGGATGAAGAAAAGAGACGACAAGAGAAAATGAGGATTGAGCAAGAGCGACTTCAGAAAGAGGAAGAGGAGAAACGGGCTGCGGAAATGGTGAGAGTAGAAGAAGAAAGACAAAGAATGGTGGAAGAGCTGAAGAAAAAGGAGTTGGAAGAGAAGGAACGTGTTAGAAGAGAAGAAGAAAGGATTAGGTTGGAGGATGAACAGAAAAGACGTGAGGAGGAAGAAGAGAAACGACAGCAAGAAGAAATGAGACTGGAGGCAGAAAGAATGGCAGTGGAGAAGAGGAGACGGGAAGAGAGGGAAGAACAACGGAAGCTGGAGGAGGAAAGGGCAAGAAAGGAAAGGCTTGTAGAAGAAGAAAGGAAAAGACGGGAAGAGCAAGAGAGAAAGGAAGAAGAGTTGAGAATTGAGAAGGAACGTGAAGTAGAGCAAAGGATCAAGGAAGTGCAGAAGAGGGAGGAAGACGAAAGGAAACGACTTGAGGAGGAAGAAAAGATTAGGCTTGAGAGAGAAAAGGAGCGGCAAAGAGAGGAAGAACAATCTAGAAAGGAAAGGGAGGAACAGAGAAGGCTGGAGGAGGAGACGAAATGGCAAGAGCTACAGCAGGAGCAAGAAAGAATCAGAGAAGAAAAGGTCAAAAAAGAAAAGCTGAAGCTTGAGAAGGAAAGAGCAGAGGAAGAAATGAAGCGACAGCGAAAAGAGGAGGAAGAGCAGAGAGTGAGGGAAGAGGAGTATGAACGGCTGAGAGCAGAGCAAAGGAAACTAGAGGAAGAGGAGAGACGAAAGAGGGAGGAGGCACTAGAGAAGGAGAGATTGGCTGAGGAAAGGAGACAAGTAGAAGAAAGGAGGAGACAAGTAGAAGAAGAAGAAAGGAGGAGACAAGTAGAAGAAGAAGAAAGGAGGAGACAAGTAGAAGAAGAAGAAAGGAGGAGACAAGTAGAAGAAGAAAGGAGGAGACAAGTAGAAGAAGAAAGGAGGAGACAAGTAGAAGAAGAAAGGAGGAGACAAGTAGAAGAAAGAAAGGAGACAAGTAGAAGAAAAAGAAAGGAGACAAGTAGAAGAAAAAGAAAGGAGGAGACAGGAAGAAGAAGAAGAAGAAAGGAGGAGACAGGAAGAAGAAGAAGAAAGGAGGAGACAGGAAGAAGAAGAAGAAAGGAGGAGACAAGAGAAGGAAGAGGGAATTATAGCAGAAGAAACCCAAAGACATGGTAAAACTGCTCCAGACTCGCGTAACTGTACAGATGTTACTTCAACAAACCCTTTTGATGAAAGTGATGAAGGCAACCTTCATGAAGAAAATGCAACCGAAAACACAGGCGGAGTGACCAGTGCACGGCAAAGGTGTGTTCAAAATCACAAAACTATTGCGTATACAAAATAGTTTATATCATTCATCCATAACTCCCCAAAAGGTAGTTGGAGAACTGATATTCGTCAGTTATATTTATAGTGGCAGAACAGTTTTGGATAATACAGCTCTACTGCTGACGTGAACAATGCAGTGGGCATACTGATCGAACAATTTATATTTCCTCCTCTTTTTCCCATAGTATCAACTATAGACATGCAGTGCAAATGGGCAGAATATGAAGGGAGATGTGGTTGTAAACAGTCTAAAAGTATTTCAAAGGTGTTTAACGGTATATTGACATTTGAAATGAACATTATATGGCAGCATGAACAACAGTAAAATGTCAAACTTTTGCTGCAAGTTTGTGGTTAGAAGCCCGGCTCCTACAGTATGTTGAGGATTAGTTCTATGACCGGAGCATTTGATAAGCTTTGTGTTACCCTATCCTCCTTTTACTGTCTGACGCATTTGTGACTGGTCAATGTGAATCTGACACCGTCATGAAAACTGCATAGCTCTGTGCCGCCTGTGTGTGAGGCGCTCTAGTGTGTCACTGTGCGGGAACTGACACTAGCAACATCTGATGGAACTTTCTGCAATAGCTGTACTTTACTTAAATTACTGAGTACTAATATCAAACCATACCAACTTTATAACCCACCGAAAGCCAATTAAGTGATTTTAAAAGTGGTGTAATGCTCTCATGCCTACACGCTCCAGTTATGAGTTGAGATGCTGAAATTTGAACATGTTGCAGTCGAGAAAGGGCATGTTGGTTCACCACACAATACAGTGCAGCCACAAATGCATGCATGACAGTTTCAAAGTGAGACATGTTCTTACCTGAGCTTAGACGAGTTGATGCGTACCTGTCTGGTCTTTGTGCCCGTGGAAGAGCTTGGTCGCTTCTAACTTCACCCCGTTTGGAGCCATAGGAATATGCTGGGAGAGGCCAAGTGCTAACAACATATTTGGTCGTTTTGCGTGACTGAGCACACGCACAAAGACCAGACAGGTACGCATCAACTCGTCTAAGCTCAGGTAAGAACATATCTCGGTATGTAAAAACGGTGGCCTGTTCCTTTTTTAAAACAAGTTAAATAGTAATTGTTGCCGCTGTAGTATCTGTTGTACTCTACCTGTTTATTGTGTTGGTTTTATCATTTTATTTTGTCCTGTTATGTATTAAAGCAATGATGTGAATACTCTTCTTTTTTCTTTTGTTTTTCCCTTCTAGGCGTAAATTGTCTGCGGAAAGAAACACCTCTTCTTGTGGCGATGTCGGCACAATACAGGAGAAGCGTCAGGCTCCTAAACCACCCAGAATTAACTCATCAAGGAGACGGCAGGAGGCAGTACGTGAAGCCCAAGTGAATCAACAAGGCAAAGACAAACCGATAAAAACTGCCAGCGTTTTGCCTCAATCGTCTTCCCTTATAAAAAATAACCAACCCGAACATTTTTCACGCACAGACAGGAGTTTGGGAAGAAGGCCTGCACCTGCGAGACCTAGTCTAACAGAGGAGGAACATAAAGATCCTCCGTTTATGCCGAAACAAACCCCTGCTGTGTCCAGTTTGAATCCATTTGAAGACGGCGAAGACGTGGATGAGCTCGATGACAGAACCGCAGCTGCGTCAGTTATGCAGCCACCCTCTGTGCGACACCGTGCAGTGAAAGATACGGTGTCTTCAATCCAAATCAAATCTTCAAAGACAGCCCGTGCTCCAGCACCGCCTGCAGATACGACCAACGCACCCAGCATTGACACATGCCATGCAGGGACATTGTCTGATATCAGTGAGAAAAAAGACTGCACACCTGTTCAGACTTCACCCAAGGAGTCCTGCCCTGTTCAAGAGGAGGCCGTGATCGATGCTCCCCCCGTCCCTTCACGGAGGTAAGAGGCAGTCACACAAATGATTTCCTTCAAACTCATTCTTAAATCTACCTGGTAAGATATCTATTTGTAGAGTTGCAGTGTGGAGGTTCACTGTAAACCTCATAAATCGTACTATCCTACTACAAAATATTAATGTTTTCCTTTTATTAACCCATTAATTATGCCTTCTCAAATGCACCTGTTCCAAACAAAAGATGTGCGAAGGAAACCATCTTTAATGAACCCATTAATTGAAAGCCGTTAAAGTAGAAGTCCGTAAGATTGCAAAAGCAGGCGATGGAGAGATTGATTATATTTTTTCAAAATAAACGAGCTTGATTTGACCTGAAAGCTCCATCTCGTTCCCTGTGCACAGGAAAGCTCATCTCATTGGTCCACGCGTAATCCTGCAAGACTCTGATTTGTTGCCGAGTTCAGCAAATGGAGAAACTGTGCGAGAAATTTAGAGAGATTTCATGTTACTTGCTTTGCATCACAATGCAACCCGGGATTGTTCACATGATTTTGGGGGTCCCAGCCTGAAAAAGAACCCTGCAGTGAGGAGGTAATGGCTGAAGACTGGGCAGAGTCGATTGATTTACAAATAAAATGGATCCTAAAACATCCACGTCGTAGAACAATTATATAAAGTAAAAAGTGTTTTTTTTTAGATCATCAGGACGGTCCAAAACGTTTAGACAACTTGGTTCAGTCAAGGCTGCAGTCAATAGGTATGGAGAGGTTGATTTAGACTTCAAATAAGTAATGTAGATGGGCGTTCTAGTCACAATTCAGAACATTCATACAAAAGAATTAAGGAAATGGCAGCAGCCATAACAAAAGGTTGCGACAGGCGACGCCACAGGAACCTGCTTGACCTTCAACACAGAGTAGAACAATGTACCAGAGCTATAGCCGCACATACTGGGAACCTCCTGGAGATGGATTAGTGACCTAGGACTGGGCGATATGGACCAATAGATATATCCCGATATTTTTCCCCAAAGTGAGAGAAACACTGTATAACAAAGCTCCGTAAGGTGCACATTTAAATAAAATAAAAATTAGCTTAAATAAAACATAGCCTATAAAATAGTGCTCAGTTTAAGATAAACTTTTTTAAACATCAGCTTGAGATTATCTGTTTTTTTTGTTAACTTAATAGCTTATCTGAATTTGAACTATATCGATATATGCGATATGGTCTAATTCCATATCTTTAAAAAAATATATAACTATATATCTTAAATATCGATGTATCGCCCAGCCCTAGATTGACCAGATGTCTGTTACCTGAGAGAGTCCCAGTTTTGAGCCCTATGTAATAATAATAATAATGCCTTACACTTGTATTGCGCTTTACAAGCCTGTATTACCAAGTTTCTCAAAGCGCTGCACTGTCGTCATTATTCATTCACTCCATACTCGGTGGTAGTAAGCTACACAGCCACAGCTGCCCTGGGGTAGACTGACAGAAGCGAGGCAACCAGTCTGCGCCATCGGCCCCTCCGACCACCACCAACCACTCACTCACTCACTACATTCACTAGGCTTCCTGGTGTTACCAAACGGTCTCCCATCCAAGTACCGACCAGGCCCTTCCCTGCTTAGCTTCCAAGGTCTGACGGGGTTGGGCAGAGCAAAGGCGGTATGACCAGTGTATTTCTCCAAAATCATGAATTTGTCCCAGTTTTAGACCAGCCCTGTTCCAGGAGTCCCAGTTTATCATCTGCTTAAATGCTTAAAGTAGCCTTTTTTGTTTTTTTTTACTTTAAACTTTTGGCCATGTGTGTGTCAAATTTTCCAGAGTGACTCAACTGATTTAAATAGCTCAAAAGTCTATCACCTCAATGCTGATTGGTCCATGTAATTGACACTACAGTTTTAGAAAGTAAAAGTTTCACCACTCCGAGTGTGGAAAAAGTCACAATTTGGATCCCACCAAAAACTTCCATTGTGTCCCAGTTTTTAAATATGGAAAATCTGGTCATGCTAAATTTGATGTGTGTACAGTATTTATACGGGACAAGTATGCCAGCATTGATTTTTACATGGACATTATACTCAGAGCTTTACACCCTACGCCGCAGGGCTTGATGCTCCTACACAATGAACAAAAACATTTTTACATGCCCACTGCCAGCCCAAGCACAACACTCATTGCCTAATGCATGGGAATCTTGCACACACTCACTTTTACCTGTAAGTACGATTTAGGCTACTAACAATTAACTGGTCACTTGGTAAAGTCTGATGTTTGTTTCACATTCTCCTAAACTACAGCACATGCGGCACTTAGTGTTTTTGTTTTTTGTTTTTTCAGACTTCAACCAGTGAGGCCTTTAAGTCCTCATGATCAGAAGCCTGTTTCATCGATTCAAGACGAAAAAGATAAGAAATTCATTGGTGAAATCAACAGTCGAGGGAAAGAAAATGTACAGTTCTTTCTGTTTGAGTGATTATTTTTACAAATCCCTGTTTTGTCATTTCTTAATTTCTCTCATGTTGCCACAGGTCAAAGACGCTGGACCATATGCATTGCTAACTCAAGAGGAGCTCATCTCTTTGGTGCTTCAACAAGAGAGCCAGCTAGTGGTGAAAAGCAAAAAGATATCCGAGCTAGAACAGTACATTGATAATTTGCTTGTGCGAATTATTGAAGAAGCTCCCAATGTCCTCATGACCATGACGCCTTTAAAGTAGCCTTTTTCATGATAAGCAGGCCAAGGAAATGGACTACATGGCTTGCATCATACTGAATCTGGAAAGAAATTGCCTTATTTCCACATATATTTCCACATATGTATATCTCTAAAACTTAAACACGGTATATTGATACATGTGAATCCATATTGCATTCTACTTGCGTACATAAATCAACTAATTTTTTTTTAACTGCTGTCTTTTCTGCAGACTTACAATCCTTAAATCATTCTAATGAAACTGACTCCTACTAAAATAAACATGTCCTGCTTTTGTTACCAGTCTTAAGGTTTACTGCATAGTAAATTCAATTCAACCAGCTTATAATTACACTATGTGCTGCATTTGGTGTTTTCCACAGTATGGGGGAAACGTGTCTTGTCACTGTATTATGATTATTATGACCTAATAAAGAGTTTCTTTTTGAAGTATTTTGCTTTTTCTTAAATATGAATAAACCTTGTTTGTAAAATTATAGCACCCTGTTCTTTTTTTTTTTTTGCTGATCCCTTCACAAGGCAGAAAGATAAGTCTGAATACTGTAGTTGTGCCTGAGTCAGTAGGTCTAACTGGGTGGGATGGAAGACCGTGGTGGAATACAAGATTTAGCGGGGTTGTCTGAGTTCTGGGTGGTAGTCAGAAAGGTCAGTTGGCGCAGTGTGTGTGCAGCGGCTGCAGCAGTGTTTCTGTCTGTCTACCTCAACTGGCTGCACAACACCATCCGTGGCGTGCACTATGAGGACCTAACCTTTTTAAAACTCCTATTTGGTTGCCTTTAACCTCTCCATATGTTTAGTTTATTGAAAGGACAGTGTGCAGTTACATTAAAAAAGATGGCTGCACCAGATTTAGCACTATGCTAATTTCCATCTGTAGTAAAGGGCCTATAGTTTAAGATTGAATATATGAAAATGTCTATTTCCTCATAAAGGTGTCCAATATTCAAAAACATATGTGACGTTGGCCAGTCGAAAGGATTTTCGGTCCTAAAATTAATCTGGCAGGTTTGTGAATCCAATCATGAAATAATGGATCAGGGAAAATATAATGACTTTCTTTTTGGACATTTCTTTAAAAAAAAAAACATTGTGGAGACCTCCCACTCCCCATTGCGACTTCCAAAAGTCGCAATGGGGGGAGGACATTTGGATGTCACATGGCAATCACCATTCAGCAGGAACTCTCACTTTGAAACATAAATTCAACGGAAAGGTTATTTCTACTCCTACAGACTTAAATGGTCATCATACTCTCCTGGTATTTGCTCATAATAATCAGATCTTTCTCTTGGGGAATGTGTATGGCTATACTAATGTAAGGGAAAACAAAGAACTAATTCAAGATTTAAATGACAAAATAGAAAGTAATATTGAAAGGTTTCCAGATGTAAAGATAATTTTCGATGGAGATTTCAACTGTACATTTAATGATGAAATTGACAGGTATCCTAACAGACTAAAGGTTAATGATTATTTGAATGAGTTTATTAATGAAAGAGGCCTAGTGGATATATGGAGAATAAACAATCCGAATAGCAGAAAATGTACTTGGAAAAATAGAGTTGGTTCGCTACAATCCAGAATAGATTTTTGGTTAGTTCCTGAGTGCTTAACTCAATGAAAATGCAAAAGCGAAATTATTCCAACTCCTGTAACAGACCATAAAGCTATCTTACTTACCTTACAGTTATCACCAAATGGTGAGCCCAAAAGATGTCCAGGCTATTGGAAACTTAACAACTCTCTTTTATTCAATGATGCATTTTGTGAGTTGGTAAACAATAAAATCTCTCAATTCTTTAAAATGGTAGGGGAATATCAAAAATACTGGGAGCTGCTAAAATTTGAACTGAGGACGCTATTTATGAAAACTGGAGCAAAACTGAAAAACGAGAAGAAAAAGAAGAAAATGACCTAATCAATAGACTAGTCTCTTTATCTTCTATCTTACCAGAAAATATGTCTGATTCTCAACAAGCTCAGGTTTCAACACTCCAGTTAAATTTAGATAAACTTTACATCAATAAAGCTAAAGGAGCCTTTATTCAATCCAAAGCAAAATGGTTAGAGGAAGGTGAACAAAATTCAAGTTACTTTTTCAAACTAGAAAAACAAAGGCAAGCAAAAAATAACATACACAGACTTTCCATTAATGGAACTTTCCATTAAATTTTGTGATTTTTTTTCCAAAGATCTATACAAATCCAACTTCTCACTAATGTGAATGAATGAATTCTTTAAGCATGTAGATCAGGTGAGATTTATTGGGGAATCCAACCAAGCAATTTGTGACTCGCCAATTACAACTTTGGAAATATTTGATGCTATTAAAAAGCAACAAATCTCCAGGTACAGATTAACGGGTTAACCTCTGAGTTTTATAAAGCCTTCTCTCCTCAGCTTGCTCCATTTCTTTTAAAAGTATTTCCAGAAAGTATAAACAAAGAACAACTTCCACCTTCACTATGCCAAGGCTTGATTACCTTAATTCCCAAACCTCATAAAGATATTGCACTATTAGACAATTGGCGTCCCATAACTCTTCTCAATAATGATTACACAATTTTAGCTCTTTCTCTTGCAACTAGACTAAAAAAAGTGCTTCATTGTGTAATAGAGGATCCCAGAATGGTTTTATGACTGGGCGATACATTATTGACAATATAAGACTCATTTTAGACCTGTTCGATTACTCAGATTTCATCTCAGAAAATAGCTTTATTTTGTTCTTGGACTTTCAGAAAGCATTCGATACGGTGGAGCATACATTAGACATTAGATCTTTTTGGCTTTGGTGAACTTTTTAAGAAATCGGTTCGAACCTTATACTCTGCCACAAATAGCTCAATCAAATTACCTCATGGAACTACTGGTAGATTCAATGTTGAACGTGGTATCCGCCAAGGATGTCCCCTAAGTGCCTTCCTATTCCTTTTACCTATGCAAATTTTAGCATATTCAATTCAAAATAGTTGTCTAAAAGGTATTACTATTTCTGGCAGAGAAATAAGGTTAAGCCAACTAGCTGATGACACCACGCTTTTTTTAAGAGATGCCTCTCAAATAGATTGTGCTATAAAGCTATTAGATATTTTTTCCTCAGGTTTCAAACTCAACCTTTTTAAATGCAAACTATTTCCTGTCAAAGACTGCTGTCAGTCAGAATAATTAGGAATCCCTGTGAAAGTGAAATATTTGGGAATTACTATTATGAAAGATGAAAACCTAAGACCAAGAGAAAACTTCAATCCCCTTACTTTGCTAATACAAAATACATTTAATATGTGGCTTTGGAGAGACTTGTCTATTTCTGGTAGAATTTTACTTTCCAAAGCTGAAGGTCTTTCAAGTTTAGTTAATGCCAGCTCAGCACTTGAAGTCTCTATTGACATAAATACAAAGGTAGACAAAATGTTATTTGACTTTATTTGGAAAAAAAAGTCACACCTTATTAAAAAGGATGTAATGATTAACAAGCTATCCTCTGGTGGGTTCAATGTTCAAGATTTTAAAACCTTACATTCTTCTTTTAAAATTAAATGGGTAAAGAGATATTTACAGAATCCAAATTCTTTATGGAATTTCATTTCTACACATGTATTTGAAGCCTAGGAGGTTTCTAATTTTCACAAACAGTTATTGTTATCCTGGTCTCTAGTTTATAAACACAATTTTTCACCTCATAAGTACTGTATTTGGAATAATATGGATATATGCTTTAAGCACAAATCACTTTTCTTACAAAAATGGGTTAATAATGGTGTAATTTATGTATATCAATTGTTTAACAAAAGAGGCATAACGTATTATTGAGTATAATTTCCCAGTGTTGCCAAAGGAATTTGCAATTGTTTTTGATGCTATTCCGTCAGGTGTCAAAATACTGATGTCAACCTATGTTCACAATCCTACCATAGATTTATCCCGAGAGTTATATATAGGTAATTCTGACCCCTCAAAACAAATAACAAATGTATTAGAGAGCTCATTATAGAAAACCAGCATCTGTATTCGTGTGGGACAATTCATTTAATGATATTGAATGGAACTCTGTGTGGCTATTACCTAAAAAATGTTTTGTTACCAATAAGATTCGTGAAGTTTGCCTCAAGATTTTGCATAGATGCTACCCAGTTAACAGTGTGATATCCAAATATCATTTAAATGTTGACCGTCTTTGCTCATTTTGTCATGGTACTGGGGAATCAATTAGTCATCTTTTCTAGGAATGTTCTTACACACAAGTATTTTGGAAGGACATCAATCTGTTTGTGAATAGAAAACTTACTATAGATTTACAACTAAACCTTAAAAATATTTTGTTTGGTATTTATTTAAAGAATCTCCCTCCAAACAAACGTTTTATTTTTTAATTTAATATTAATAATGGCCAAGTATCATATCCATAGCTGTAAGTACCTCAATGCCAAAGCCCTGAAGACCAAAGTTGTATGTAACAAATTTGCACTGTAAAACTATTTATTTTTGTATTTTATTTTTATTTACACTGAAAACTGAAGCCTTGCACACCTGAGCCTCGAGCCTTGTTTCTGTTATTCTTGTATATGTTTCAATTAAAACATAAAATAAATAAATAAAAAGGCTGCTAATGTCGGAGACTGGCCAATTATTTATTTTTTAGGTACTTTCCCACTATATAAAATATCGATAATAATAATAAATGCTTGTGTTTTATGCCATTTGAAATGATCTAAATAATAGGTACCAACTGCGAGGAACAATAATCCTTTGTTCCACACGGACGTATTTTATGAACGGACACCAAGTTAACGTTGCGGTGTTTTTTTTTTTTTGTGGTTCTCTGCAACACCCGTATGCAGTACGGGTCTATGCTCTATGCATACAATCGTTTTCGTATGTGTTCCCCTCTCTATCTTCGTTGTTGGTAATTTCTTCGGCTCGGCGTGAAGATGCCGCCGGTCGGTCTGAAGTGTCGGTGCTGCGGCTCCTCAAACATCGTGGAGGATGATCTGTACGCGCAGTCCCAGTCCGTCTGTGCGGACTGTGGCACCGTGTGTTCCGAAGGGCGTCTGGCCAATGACCCGGTTGGGGGTTCAGGTACAAAATATCCAGCTTTCAGATCTGTCTTCTTTCTCCCTTCTCCCAGGACAGTTTAGTTTCAACAGTGGTTAGTAGTGGCAGGTGTGGCTGTTTCTAAACTTTGTATCAAAAATGGTTTCCTTTCTTAGTTTAGTTTAATGGCCTCAAGTAAAGGTGACCACCTCAAAATAAGTAAAAGGTGGAATTTGGTAGGTCACTGAGGGACTTGAAACAGTTGAGCATGAAATATTTTATTTACCGAGTTTTAATTGAATGTATTTGTTTTCAGGTTCTAGAATGTGATGATGTCACAGTACCCAGTGGGGGGCAGGAGCCAGTTTTTTCTATTAACTGCATTACACTTTTACAAGTCAGTCACTGGGTCCATGATCTCTGTACAAGACCAAAAATTCCCTCAAAAACAAAATCATTTTACCTCTTCTATGTAATATTATAGGCCTTTAGAACGCTGTCACCTGAAACCCAGCAAATAGAACCATTATTATGTTCACTGAGAGTGAGATTAGCAAAACACAGCAATATATTTTGAGCCAATTAAGCGCCAAATATTGTAATTTTGATACATTTAAAATTGACATTATTATTAAAAAAATCACAGGTCAGTGCAAGGTATACAGATAATGTCACTGCATTATAATTAAAGCCAAATGAATGTAGTTTGTTTTGACCATAATGTTAAAATGTAGTATGGGAAATGCACCATAGGTGGGACAGAGGTCTAAATGCTTGAGCAGTGCAACTACAAGGACAGGTGGTTACTTTGTTATCAATTCCTCTCATTTTGTGATTATTTTTGCTTTCTACAGTTGTCAGCTACAGCTACACGACACAGCAGTCTAAAAAGCCATGCCCAAACCTGATAAAAGGTGAGGTTTCCCTTTTCTATGGAGAGTAAATAATAATCTTTACAAATGGCTCTGTTTAAGTGGTTTTCCCTCTTATTCCTGCAGGGCTTCATCGGGTGCAGGCTTTGTGTCGTGTCCTCAGGCTCAACAGTGAAATCGAGAAATCGTCCCAAACCTATTTTAATCAAGCGTGTAACCATGAGAGTTTCATCTTTGTGAGGTTGACAAAAAAGGAGGCCCTCGCTGGCTGTTGCGTGCTCATCAGCTGCCGTATGTACAACTGGCCCATTACTGCGGGGACTATCGCTTACCTCGTAGACACGGATCCCGCGTCTCTGTTCCGTGTGTATCTCGAGGCTGTGAAAACCCTCAACATCTCTGTTCCAGCACCGAGTGTCAGTGATGTCATTGAGGCTCACTGTCAGGCGTAAGTTGCTTCTTTGTAAAATTGGTTTGTCACGGTTCAGTATTGCTGTGTATACAAGCTCTCTACAATCATCAACCACTTCTTATTGAAGCGCCACATTAAGTATGATAAACTAGGTGATTCCTGTTGGTGTGGAACATATTGTTACAAAAGTGTTCAGGCTTATAGTGTTAAAGTTTTGCCAGTAATGGAGTGAGTCTGTGTATGTAAAAGAAACTGCTGGAGATGGTCTGGATATCTTAAACTTTAGCAACAGTTAAAGCAGAACTAAGTAACTCAAGCCCCTAGAGGCCATAAGCGCCACTGCAGGTGTCATCATAGCATGTTGCTGCTTTTTACTCATTAATTGTCCGTGAGAGTAAATACTACGCTGACAGAAAAGACAAAGGGACAGAGGGATATTGTAAATCCAATTACACAATGGAGATCATTTTTTTCACTTAAACTTGGCTGTAAATACCAAGTTTACAGCCAAGTTTATTTAAGTGGTGCTAGGCCGCAGTTAGCTTCGCCCGTTAGCCTGTTAGCTTCTTCTTCGTGATTCCATTAGTGTGTACTTCTGACTCTGACCCGGAGGCAGGACAGTTGCAATTGAGGTTTTCTGGCCAGAGACACCAGGGGGAGATGAAAGACCCCCAATCATCCCATTAACACTTGTATTATCTCCAGAGGTTTATACAAAAGGATTTATTAAGGTAAACAAGTTTCTTAGTTCTTCAATTTACCATCAATACAAGTACTGTTGTTCCGATACCATTGTTTCCCAATACAATACTTGGGTTCAGAGTTGTCAATGTCCCAGTCCAATATCACAGCGTAGGATTAAAAAACAATAACAAAGCCTTCGAAGCCCCAGAGCACATAGCTCACAATGCATAATATACAGTCCATGTGCTGTGAGTTATGCTGCTTAATTTTGTCAATGTTCTGCTTCCACTCTTAAGGATTAAATCAAGCAAAATAAAAGGTGACACAATTGTATATGCCTTGATTACTGGGGGGTTTGGTGCCTGCAGAGCCCCACAGACCGTTTTTAAGCTGATGTGAGCACAGTAAAAAGCTGCTGCTTGCATCAGTACTACAAAAACACAATATATATAGTATTGCTGGGTTGCAGGTTCTAGAATGTGATGATGTCACCGGACCCAGTGGGGGAGGAGCCCGTTTTTCCTATTAACTGGAGGCACTCCAGTGCATGCATTCAAACATCAATCGGCCAATCAATCATAATGTATTTATCGAGACCGTTTACCACACTTGAGCCAAGTACTTTCCAGTTGAATATTGCAACAATTATATTATTGAAATATTTCACAGACCGTTCCAACATTGTATGTTTCATTAAATTGAAACAAATCTCTCTTTTTGTCATCTAATTGTGTCAAAACAAGACATAAAAACTTAAAAGTACTGAATCAAGGCTAATGTAGAACTAATAAGAAAAAACATGACCTAAACTTAAGTTGTGTAGTTTTGTTTCTTACTATGTTCAGACCAAAAGCGTCAGGTGCAGGTGATTGTGTATTGTCAAAGTGAAGGTTTGCTCACGTGCCAATAATTACCTGAGCAATCAGTGCGTCAGCGCGCCTCTTGGCGGTACTAAAACTATTTCACTGTCAAAGAATCAGGAAACAAATTTCATTCACAACTTTGTGCTCAGGAGAAGTGTGTGCGGCAAAACCCAGAGGTTTTCTTACAATTGCGCGGCAGTAGTAGCTCCTCTTGAAGCTAACGCAAGCGACACGTGACTGAAGCGACTCGAGCGACTGATGACACCGTGGTCAAGCGACCCAGTAGACGTGCGTAATGAGAGTGTTAGGTCTGAAAGCACCATTAGGTTGTGTCAGCAAAAATGCATCAAACTCAGTCAAATGGAAGACCTCAATAATTTTAAGTGGCTTCTTATGATGGATATTATATTAGTTATTTTGCTAACCATAACGCAATAACATTAAACAATGCAATGCAAGAGAATTGAGATAAAGTTATCCACAAAACGGTGTTAACAAGGTAAGGACTGAAAGTACCCTTGGTACACACAGAAAGAACAGAACAGTGGGAAGATTGTTTAAACCATCTTTGAAGTGTGTTAAGTGTGCATTACCAAACGCTTAACACAGGGAACATAATTGCTGTATTAATTTTTTTTTTTTTTTTTTTTTCATAATTACATTATTTGTTTTCCAATAATACATAGAATATTTTATACTGTTCTTTACATAATTGAATAATTGTGATTTTATTTCTGGCCGTAACAATTGTAATGAATTAATTCCTCATCCATCTGCCCTAACACCGACTTGATTTCGACTTGATACACTCTTAATTTAGTATAACTTGACTAGCAAATATTACTCAAAGTGGAAAAAACCCAGCAACTTACTCCAATGAATTTGTTTCCAGATACAAAATCACATCTGAGCATGTCCCAGAGGAGTTGGCGGCCGACACAAAGGAGCTGACAAAAAGAGCTTTGGCGCTGGTGGAGTTGGCAGCGGAGTCCTGGATTGTGACTGGCCGCAGACCTGTCCCTATAATGATGGCCGCAACATATTTGTCCTGGCAGTCGCTGCAGCCCACAAAACTACGGCAGAAAATGACTCTGGAGAAGTTTTGTCAACTCGCCAAGGTTGATAAAAACCGACCTGCGACTAAGAGAGTGTCTGAAATGAAGGAAATGCTGTGTAAATTGGGGAATGAGCTCCCGTGGAAAACGAGGGAGATTACTCCTCATAACGTGGTACAGCAAGTGGAGGACATTTTGAATTACAGATTTGCCTTGTTGAGGAATGCACTAAAAAGTTATGCCGACTCTTCAAATGCAGATCCTCCGCAATTCGATATTAAAGAAATACCAGAAAGCGAACACTCATTGAAGACGGAATCATGTACTGTAGAAACTGAGCAACAGGCTCACAGTGCCACTGATAGCTGTGATGAACCAAACTGGGGTAAACGTGTGCTGTTTGCCCCTCCTTGTGTCGTTAATGCCAAGAAAAAGAAGAGGGAGCAAAGCAACCAACTGGAAGTCACAGGGGACGAAGAAATATCTGACAGTGAAATCAGCTCCTACATCAGGACTCCTCAAGAAGTCAGAAACATTGAATTGACCAAAACGCTTTTACTCAAAGAGTGAGAAATTGTGATAGTTTAGAGTGTTATCTCTGTTCACCGAAATAAGTTGATTATCGTGGTTGGTGATGACATCTGGCTAAATGGGCACTTTATACGTCTATTAATTAATATTTAAATTACCGGACAAGCATCAGTTGAGCATTTTCTGTTCGGTTCTGATTTATGCAATAAAACATTGTTCCAAGTCTGTTATAAATCTGTCTTCTTTGGGTCGAGATGCAAATACGTAACGAGTAGATCTGATATTAAGGAAATATGGAAGGAAATATCACCA
Source organism: Neogobius melanostomus (assembly GCA_007210695.1). NCBI lineage: Eukaryota > Metazoa > Chordata > Actinopteri > Gobiiformes > Gobiidae > Neogobius > Neogobius melanostomus. The sequence goes on along the minus strand of VHKM01000221.1, from coordinate 305,507 downwards.
CATTCGCACATACAGTAGCCAGTGCGTTTTATGTTACCTGTTAAAATAGTGTTTTTGAGATAAATAAGATTAATGAGGGGAAGGAGAATCACAAGAGAAAGCTGGAGAACAAGCTCTGCAACAACATGATTTTTTTATATTTTATTTATATTTTAGGTCTTCTACTAGTCCTTATGCTGCTCCTCTAGGCACATGAATTTCATTTGGAATGAATAAAGTTTCATTTATTTCATTTCATTTATTTATTCATCCATGTTCATGTTTTTCTTTACAAGGTCATACATTAATATGAACAGTACATGGTGAAAAGGAGCATGATGAAGACATTGTCTTATTGTCCGTGCCCGTTTGTAATAATTACAACAACAAAAAACGACCAAATCGGCGGGTGATCCGTTCAACAAATTTGTGACACTCATGTATTACAAAATCAATCATTGTAACAATTTTCAACATACAAGTTATGTTTTTTTATATTTCTCCATCTGCATCTCCTTAAACATATTTTTAAATGTATCTATTGTTTGAGAACATTTTAATGTTTCCTTTAATGAATTCAATAATCTTACCCCAGCAACCAAAAAACCCCTCTGTCTTAATGAGATTCGGGAGAACGGTACAAAAGTTTCCCCTTCGCCTTGTGTCGTCTGTGATCAAGGTCAATTTCTTGTAAATATGTTCTGGTACCAACTTGTGCTTAATTTTCCACATAAATGAGCAAGATCTTTAAATTGTAATAGTTTCAGCTTCACAAAAAGGTCGTTAGTATGTTCTCTAGAGCCTGTATGACTTATAATTCTCACAGCCTTTTTTTGTAGCAAAAACATTCGATCTATTACACTTTTGCATGCGTTTCCCCAGACCTCGATACAATATGTAAAGTAAGGGACAATTAATGAATAATATAAAAGAAATAAGGAAGCCTTATCAAGAACATATTTAACTTTATGCAAAATAAAGTGAACGTATGTTAAAGGGACCGGTCATCGTTATTCCATACTGAGATATGTTCTTACCTGAGGTTAGACGAGTTGATACGTACCTGTCTGGTCTTTGTACGTGCCCTCAGTCACGCAAAAAGACCAAAGATGTTGTTAGCATTTGGCCTATCCCAGTATAATCCTATCACTCCAAACGAGTTGAAGTTAGAAGCGACCACGCTCTTCCACGGGCACACACAAAGACCAGACAGGTACGTATGAACTCGTCTAAGCTGGTAAGAACATATCTCAGTATGGAACAACGTTGGCCTGTTCCTTTAAGAAATATCAATTTGAAATGTTTAAAATTGCATAAATATAACAATAAATTTGTTTAAAATGTGTTTATGTGAACATATATTTGGAAAAAATTCCCAAAAATATATATTTTTTACAGCCCTGAAAATGCACCTAATTGCATAACAGCATGACTGTTGTAACTATACACTTTTGATTGCTAGTTTTAGTTTAATCTTCTTTCTGCTGCTTTGCGTTCTGTCTCCAGCTGATGTCCCTCATTATGTAAGCAGGGACAGGTTCTATATTAAGATTTTTGATGATGATTTTGGTTATTTAGGATCTTTGAATAACTACTGAAATTTTTTTAACTGAAATTACAGTTTCCAATATATACTTCCATGGATTTTACCCCTTATTATTAAGATTAGGCAATTTATTTCATTTATCCATTTCCAGGTGAAAGTTTAACGTGAGGTCTATATATAATGAGCATGTCTCCAATTCCTTGCACCACAGTTTAGTCTGACAGGCTCCCTCAGATCTCCATTTGCAAAGACAAAGAGGAAACAGGGGAGACCATGCTTTTCTGTTGTGGGTCTTAGACAAGTGTAATAGCTGTTTAAGTTATAGCTGTTAAGCCCGTTTCTCCTGGCTCTTAATTCTTATTTAACTGTGACTTTTTTGGACTTTGTCTTTTACATGCATTGCTTTTGTATTGTTTTATGTCCACTATATGTTTTTCACATTTGTAATAACTGATTGCAGTTTCTCCTGCTGCAGTTTGGTCTATAGTGTTGTTTTTAAAGATTAATTAGAATTTGGGTAAGAAAGCAAACTGTCCCAATATCTGATTATTGAAAATACTTTTTAATTAAACAATTGCAGTAAGTTCAGAGGGTTTTACATTAGATAAAACACAATTTGATAATAATTAAAACCATGTGTGTTTGTCCAGCACAAACGCAGTATTTGGAAAAATCTCACGTTCACAAAAAAATACTTACTGTAGTGAGGGAAAGGGAGAAATGACAGAGCTATAACCTGTACCACTTCTTTGATAATAGGAGGTTTAGAAATTAAATGTATTTTTATATATTGTAAGTTAAGCATTTCATAATGCTGTGTGAAGGTAATAAACTTTACATTTTATGGTTTTGGCACAGCAATGTCAAAAACATGTATTGATTCTGGATCTTGGTTTTCTCCAAATCCAATGTATTCCATTATGTGTCAGTGAAAATGCCAGTATACCATCCATTGCGTTTACTTACTATTTATTGTCTTGCTTTATTGAAGAGTGAAAGCTTTTTTACAGTGCTCTGATCTGGTTGTAAAATACAACTTTGAGTAAAAATGAACCTCTGAGCTATTGTGGACTATCATAATCTGTGTTGGAGGAAATGTTATTTTAACCACAGGAATTAGACATTTTTGCTGCGTTGTAATTACAACATCATGGCCAACATCTTTCCGTAACCGATAACATAATAACACTGTTGAGCCAATAACGTCATAATGATTTACTGGCTGTAAATCATATAGCCTGTTAGCACTTGGATCTTTATCCAAGCTACACAATTTTGCTGTTTGCAAGTTAGCTCTGTTTACATTGTTCATGTTCCAAGTGATGAAGCCACCATCAGTTAATTAATTAATGGGCCCTTATTTTGAAGCGTTACCCTGGCTAGAAATGTCAGAACACAGAGCATGTTGCACTGAGTTTTTCCATGAGCACAATTTGGCCATCAGGTTTTGGCCAATTAGGGAAGTTATATTGTGCATCTCCATCCATCCATCCATCCATCCATTTTCTTCCGCTTTATCCGGGGCCAGGTCGCGGAGGCAGCAGTCTCAGCAAAGATGCCCAGACTTTCCGATCCACCTCCTCCAGCTGTTCTGGGGGGACCCCGAGGCGACACCAGGCCAGCTCGGAGACATAGTCCCACCAGCGTGTCCTGGGCCTTCCACGAGGCCTCCTCATGACCATAGGTGAGGGTGGGAACGTAGATCGATCGGTAAATCGAGAGCTTTGCCCCCTGACTCAGCTCCCTCTTCACCACAACAGTCCGATACAGCGACCGCATCACTGCTGACGCTGCACCGATCCGTCTATCGATCTCACGCTCCAGCCGTTCCTCACTCGTGAACAAGACCCCGAGATGCTTGAACTCCTCCACTTGTGGCAAGGACTCCCCACTGACCTGAAGAGGGGAAACCACCTTTTTCCGGTGGAGAACCATGGCCTCAGATTTGGAGGTTTGGGCTTGCTGTGATTCAACCGTTGTGAAAGTACTATGGACAACAGGATGGAGCTCAGGCAGCTCAGCGTTGATAGATGTATCCACTGAAACATGAAGCATAGTAAGATGATTCAGGTTGTACTTGTCATAAATGACTCGTTTGTTGCATTGTTTGTTTAAATGTCCTTACTCAAAACATGTAAAGCAAAGTCTCTTTTCCTTATAAAAAATAATCTTCTCATTGTGTTGCAGGTTTGTAAACTCAGGACAATAACTTAAAGAAAGAGATTGTGAACAAACATGGGCAGTTAGAATTATTAACTTTTACACATCTGATATTAGTGGCAAAGTTCAGTTCACGTATTGGTTTTGGTTTAACAGTTTCCATTTTAAACTGTGGTTTGAATGTTGCTAAATATGGGATCAGAGATGATTTTCAGTTGATGTTCAACAAAATTACAATGTCATTTGTCTTGCGATTTTGTTCTTGGATGTCATGCAACATATCTGAACAGTTCTTACATTTTGTATGGCAGCTTTGAGATTATGTTTTTCATATTGAGCTCATTTAGGTGTGGTAGTTGAGTTGGGTTTTGTTGTTTGATGTTTAATTTTTTTTTTGCAGGAAATGTCCCGTAAACTTTGATCTCTGTCAAATCTTGGTGGTGAAGGTTTACTTTGCGATGGATTGATTGGATGTTAGATGTCTTTGGTTTGTGTGCTTTAAATTTGGTCAAGAGTTGTTGCAGTTTGCATGATTTTTGGTTTGGTGGTTGGAGTGGTAGTTTGTTGCTTTGCTCTTGATGATACATAGTATGAGTTCAAACCATCACTGTATGGCCTCCAGGTTAGCAAACTCAGAATCTGCAGCTTTGATTTCAGCCTTAAGCTCCACCGCCTCAATCTTCCTTATTTCCTCCTCTTTTTGGGCTCGCTCCTGTTTTTTCTTGGAAGCCAGTTTATGTTTTTATATTATACTGTTTCCTTTAACACAGTCTCTTTTGCCTGTAAGCTGCTAAAAAGCCATAGTGTCCCATTCTCACCCGTGAAAGAAACACTACTGAAACAGATGCTTACAAAAACTTTTAAAAACTAAAGTACAGCATACTTTGAAATAGCCAAAAACAGTATAATTGAAGTTAAGACTAATAGAAAAATTGCAACTTAGTAGAAATAAAAAGGAAACTTTTTAAATCAGGGGTTTTATTTACAGACCGATTGAAATGCCTTACTTTACATTTGGTCAGGGGCGTGCTGGGACCTAATTTCAGCCCGGGAATTTGGGGAAGACCAGCCCGGAATTATGGCTCCGTAATAGTGCGCTGGTCTCAAGTACAAGAGGTCGCTGGATCAAATACCACACATTGACAATTTTCTAACAATTTCTCTTTTCACATGGGCCGCAGCACACACAGTCTGAGCCTGATACAAACCCACAATCAGCACAAGTTATGTAGATACAAACATTTATTTGACCACTTTTCTACCTTTCACTGCCTTTTAGTCTCTTAACTCGCGCAGACACTTGTCTCCGCTGGATTGGACTGCACCAACTTGAACTAAAGCGGAGGGGTGTTCCACTTAAACACCCCTCTGAGTTAGTTCAATATGAAGTGGTTTCTCCCCGGCGCAAGAAGGAAAAGTTCGATGCGAATATTTTTCAGATTTTCATTCATCAGTCGTTATATTGATAGATTTCCATGACAATTACGCTTGTGTTACTTCATTTATATCTGGAACAGCAGCTCATGCTCCTGCTACAGCCCAGTTAAAGCCTTTAGGCCTGGAATAGTGAGTTATTATTTCATTATTTTATTCTGATGGCCCGGCCCAGAAGCATCGGAACCGAGTGGCCCACCGGGAAAAGTCCCGACTCTCCCTATGGCCAGCACGCCTCTGCATTTGGTACTAAATACTGTCCCCTGCCAAAGTCACACGCTGCTGTCAGTGGGACGCTGGGGAACAAGTGTTGCTACAGTCTGCCCACATCATGATGTCCCTGAGATGCCCCGGACACGCCCCCCCTGCAGAGGTGCGAGGGGAGGCGCCAGTCTGTCTAGATGCTGCGTGGGATGGGAGGTGCGAACTAATTTGAATATGCTAAGTAAGGTAATTAAGTTAATTCAATTAAATATGCTATAAGTGGGGGAAAGGGAGCAATTATATACTACTAATGTTTCCATGTATGAAATGCCTTGATGTACCAACAAGTTTCATTAACTCTGTTTGTGACAGACTTTTATTTTACAACTTTTTTCTACTTTTTAAAACATCTTGTTGACAATATACTGAAGATGTTGCCTGGAGAGGGGGTCTGGCTCCCAGGCTAATAGGGAATTTAAGGCGTTGGCTTTTTACTCGTGAAACTTCAAGTTTTACTATGATTACATCTGACATTCAATCAGTTATCCTTCAAGTCCTGGCTTCTTAGCACAAGAGTACTTTTATTAAATGTCAAGCGGTCCAATGCATTAGGAACACAAAAACAGCTGTCTGTCACATTACCCTTTCAAAATAATTTGACAAGATTCCTACCCTTCCCTTCTTTAATGTGAAAGGTGTACAGTATCTCTTGTTCAGATGTACTGCAAAGCTTAAAAAAGCATTTTTTATTTATTTTTTTCATGATAATTTATTTGCATATATTTACATTACAGCTCCAACAAAGACACACTATACAGCTACTCACATTAATTGTCATTTTATGGGAAAGTTCTATCAGAACTTTATATTTTACAACCAAATAAAACAGGCCAACATGTTCACATCAGCACTATGTCCTTTGATACTTTGGGCAGACTGCAGATTGAGATAACTGTCCAGTGTCCACTGATCAACCCTCACTGGGCTTGAATGTTGCTCGTCTTGTGCACATAAGATAAGACCGCGTGTTTACCATTAGTGCTATCAAAGGACTGGCCACGCATCAAGAAATTGACAAGGCAACAACGCATTCAGTGTGATGTTTTGTACACTTAAAAAAAATATTATGCGCCTAGCGAAAATGATAAAATAAAAGCATTTATTTGTTTATATTGTTTTTTTTTTTAAACAGAGGAATCTTTACAGCTTCAGACTTGACACATAACATTCTTGGGAGCAGGACGTCACTGGCTTGTCTGCATAAAGATGATGCTGCTGCTTTGATTTGATGACAGGTAGCCAAACAGTATATTTATATAAATTAGCTCCTCCTTTAAAGTCTTATTTTGATGACTCACTGCATGAATGTATGTAGCTGATTATTAGCTCGCATTATTAGCTTGCATTATTAGCTTGCATTATTAGCTTGCATTATTAGCTCGCATTATTAGCTCGTTTTGAGTTTTAAGACAATTTATCTGCTCTTTTGATGATATAATCTGGAATGTGACTTTAAATATTTAATATTTTCAAAAGGTGTATATATCTTCCACATTTATGTTTATAGGACCACAGTGCCTCTACAGTGATTGGCAGGGGCTCCAATGCGATGGCTGCACTTGAACATCTTCTTGAGCTCGGCCCTGAAGCGGTCGTGCAGCCAGGCATAGAGGAAAGGGTTGCAGCAGGAGGAGCTCATGGCACAGAGGTGACACAACAGCTGAATTAATAAAAAGTATCGTTTGTTGATGAGGGTGATGTCTATGTCCCTCAGCATGTTGAACACATGGATGGGCAGCCAGCACACGGCAAAGGCAGACACCAACAGAGCCACCAGTCTGAAGATCTTCTTCTTGCGTGCCTGCTGTGGTCCATTCTGAGCTTTCGTCCTATTACCCGGTGCCACACACTTCTTCAGTTTGACAGTGATGCAGAGGTAGGACATAAAGACGGCTGACAAGGGCAGAATATAGGTCATCAGAAGTGTGCTGTATGCATAGGCCCTTCTCTCTTTCTCCTGATCTATCCAGAACTCCTCACAGATCGTGAGGCCCTCCTCTTTGAACTCCACATGATACGTATGCATAATAGCCGGAGCTACCAAAGCACAAGACAGGAGCCAGATCCCGGTGAGAACAGCAGCGCAGGTAGACACAGACGTGCGTTTCTTTAAAGGGTGCACTGTAGCGGAGTACCTGCAATCAAAGTGAGACAGATTGACAAGGGCATAGCCAACTACATTTATTCAAAGTGATGAAATTTACTGTGGAAGTTACTCCAGCATCGCAGACTTAATTAATTAATGTTCACATCAAGTTCCCCCTGTTAACAATTTATGAGCAGTGAATCAGTTGATTTAATGACAGAAACACTTGGAACAGATTGCAATCCGAAAGACATTTAATCAGTAGTCTAACCAGAGCAGCTACATATGTATACTGCTTTTAGTAAAAGATCTGCTGACTTTCATCAGCATTTGGGCAAGTTTTCCTTAGTCAAAACTAATGGACCAACAATATCTGATTTGAGGAGAGAGAAAAAAAAAGAGTTATGCTTCCTTGGGATTTTTGTGCATGTCATTCCTATATGACCAATGCTATTTTATTAGTAGTATTATTTAACAACTATAATGATCTCTACGCAAATATGACTCAAACTGTAGTACTCCTGGTTCAGGGTTGTATGTATCATTAAAGAGGGCACTAGTTTAGATACGAAAAAAAAAGTTCCCTGGTCTCTAATTTTGCAGCTTGTCAAATAGTGGCCTATGTATTCTTAATCATTGGAACAACAAGAATTTTAACAAGAATTTTAAAGTGTGTGGCAAAACTATACTAGAAGAGCAGAAAATATTTAGTGTGGCCAGCCAGACAATCCTCAAGACAAGCCAGCCAATCCTCTGCAAAGGCATGTACTAGTGTGGTACTTGGCATTATTCTGTGAGTTCTGAAGGGTGTGATTGACAGTCGAAATAACCAATGAGAGAAACACATAGTCCGTCCAACATGGCAGCTCACCATGTGGGAAAACCATAGACTGTAAAATTAAGAATGGACTTTGGGAGGGAAGCTTCCCCGGTGTGCTAGCTGAAGCTCTTTTATGCTAGAAATTTTGCTGAATTTTTGGAGCCAGCTCTATTATTTTGAATATAGGCGAATATACAAATATAAATAGTAAAATAATAAAATTGGGACAATGTTGCGCATGTTAAGACAAACTATCTTCAATATTGGCTTACAGAAGGGCAAAAAAGTTTCAATCGAAAATTCATAGGAGCCAGGAATTTCCGGAGTCAGCTGCCATTTCCTTATGGTTGCAGCAAGAAGCAACAGTCAATTCTTAATTTTCTATGGCGAAATCATAAATTTTTTATCGCACTGAAAATTGCCATCTTCTGCCACATGAGCAGGTGAGAGAATTTATAATGAATGATGCGTGATTTGAATCTTTTGCATTTGAATGCCGCATTACAAATGTGCATGTGTGATTGGAGCGACATTTAACGTATTGGTTTTGGGATTGGCTGCAGGGGCAAACTACTACTCTCCTGCTTTTGGACAGAAACCATGAGCTGGCTGGTAGACCAGGCTAGAAACAGGAGCCCAGGCTAGAAACAGGAGCCTTCATCCTTTTAATATTGTATCAAACTTCGGTGTTTCTTTCTATCAAAATCTTTTATACATCATAAAGAGTATGAAGAGGGTGACGAACTAACGAAGATCTGCAGATGATGTGATGTGTGGGGTCAGGCACCTGTCAACAGCAATGGCCGTCAGTGTGAAGACAGAGACGTACACGGTGACCGGCTGGACGAGGAACACCAGGTAGCACATGGAGCGCCCAAAAACCCAGCCATGAGGGTTGAACGCATACGCCAGTGTAAAGGGCACACAGGTCACGCACATCAGCATATCGGAGAAGGCCAGGTTCCCGATGAACAAGTTGGTGACATTGTGCATTTTACGCGACCGGCATATGACGAACATCAACAGGTAGTTTCCAAGGACCCCCACAGCAACCACCAACGCGTAACAGGGAATGATGAGGGGCTTGAAGGTCTGCAGCAGGGCCACGTCAGCAAACTGAAAGCTGTGGTTCACTGAGGAGTTCGGCACCGCGACCTCATATGTGAGTCCATCCATGCCGCTGTGATTAGCCTCCATCGATGCACGGTTCACTTGTTACTGCAGCGTCGTCCTGCATTAAGCAAAGGAAATAAAACATACCTCTAAATGCCCTGTGCCTGGGCCATTAGTCCCTTTTGTGCAGGGATTTTCAGCGAAAACAAGGGGAAACAGGGGCTAGTTTTTTTTGCTCAACAGAACATCCATGAGTAAAGCAAGCATCAACTGAAAGATTAGACCTCTCCTCCCTTTTTTATTAGTGCAAGAAATAGTTATAAATCATTAGAAACAGAACGTTGCATTGTTGATTGTGAGTATTGTTCTTAATGAAGTTTTAGGTGTTAAAAAAAAGTGTGTTGTTTCTTGTGATACAAAAATGAAACAAGTTTTAAAATACTCACCAATCAAACTATTTTCAAATGAACTGTTTTTTTTTTGTTTTTTTACAAGATACTTTGGCCTATAATAAGCAGTAATATGTTCAACCAATGCACTAAAATATATGCTCTAAAAACAATGTGACAACCAACCCTTTTGACAAACAGCTCCGGTCTCCCCTAATGGTAATAGTAAATGGTCTCAATTTATTATTATTAGGCCCGAGCGCCATCAGGGCTAGCGAAGGGGCTCTTGTAATCGTATATAGCGCACAAAACGAGCGCGAAGCGATCCCCTCCTCTCAAACACTCACTAACACACTCCTCTTGTCGTGCACGTCCCGTGCACATACATATATACCGTAATGCAACAATCAACATTGTAATTGTACAGAGCCCATAAAAGTCAATGGGCGACTGAGAGCCCTGGGACCTCTACCATGAGGTAGGAATGCGCGAGCGCTTTCCGAAAATATATAGTTTATGGTACCCGTGTAAGCGGGAACGTTGTTTTCGTATGGGAATATTATTCTTTCTTTCTTTCTTTCTTTCGCACCGTCGCAATTTTCACCCAGTGAACATTGACGAAAAGTCACAGATTTTGGCCCAAAATTCAAACTCGATCCGACACAACTTTTGACTATTTCAAACTTCAAAACCTTAGTTTTTTTAACATTGCGAGATAGGACTTGGCCAAAAATGAAGTTTGTCGTAGAATCATAAAAATCGGTACAGACGTACATCATGACAAGTTGAACAAAAATATTATTACGGCAACGCCGTCCGCCATATTGGGTGTCGGCCATTTTGGATGACAGCCCGCGAAGCGGGAATCCGCCTTTATTTTTCACTTCGTACAAAATCTATCTCCTCCTAGAGCGTTTATCGGAACAAGCTAATTTTGGGTGGAAAATAATCTTGAGAAGTAGAACTTTAAAAGTTATCCAAATTACTTTTCTAAGTTTTACGGTTTTTATGCGGCGAAGCTGCAAACTGTACAAAGTATTTTGAGATTTTTCGCGAACAAAAAATGGCTCCTATTTGCACATATGAAGCCCGATTTCGCTCATTTTGTTATCAGTTGTTAAAGTCACAGTCCTAAACACTTTCATTTGGCAAAATTAGGAATTATATGGAGAGTACAAATTTTACTTTTTTACGAAAATTAAAATAATTTGGCACAAAATTCTATTTGGTCGTTCCGATCAGAAAAGTCAATCACACCCATGCCATATTTTTCACGGTGTTGCCGTAGCGATGACCAGAACGTCCCATTTTATTCTGATGGAAAAATGTTAAACTCCATAATTCAGCGAGAAGTGAGGATACAAGTGGAAGTGGATTTTCTACGGCGCAGCCGCAGCCCTAAGTAAAATGTAAAAATAGGCTTCAGTTTGCAGATATAGTGTGATACAAATTCATACTAATGTATCTCTGTATAATGTCAAAATTGAGCGCAGAGTGCGCGTTAGCGCATTCCAAAAATCCTAAAACTAAGACCCTTGGGTAAAAAGTTAAAAAAACAAAGGCAGTAGCAATACCATAATTTTAGATTGAGGGAGACAAAAGGGCTCGACGCGCCCCCTTGCTTTGGACAGGGCGGTTGACGAGGGCCGATAATCGCCGCTTTGCAGCTATATTTATATATTGTGCTTTTCCACCTGCATTACTTTCTTAAAACGCTTTACATGAAGGAGCCCCTGACACATTCTCATTCATAATGTACACAATGTCCACAGGTGTGTGTTCCCAAGGACAAAACGATAGTGTGCTGGGATTCGAGCCGCCAAACTTCTGGTCATAAGACAACCTGCTCAGCCATTCCACATGCCACGTTATGCTGGGTGTGTGGTTTGTGACGTAGCGTGGCATACTTTGGACTAATAGACATTATAGTGACATTTAAATAATGTTGAATACTCTCCATATATAGGACTAATGGTAGAAAAGCTTTCCATAATAGGCCTGTACATGTGCATTATGGCAAATACTGACTAAGAGAGAAAATGGTCCTGACGTGTGTTCGCCTGGATAAACAAATTGCATCAGCCTGTTTTTAAGTGCTTTCATGGCTCTTAATCTGTAGTAACCATTTCCACTGTATTTTCTTGTTCATTTCATAACTGTTATATTTTTCTTTTAATGCGCACCATCTTAAGGAAATATTAAGATAAAGGCCCTATGCCTTTAAAGTGCATAGGGCATTTATTTTATTAATTTTAATTTTTTTATTCTATAGAGTGACAGCTTTTCTTCTGCCCTATGGATGTGTGTTATAGAGGTAGCGGTTTGTGAAGCAATCAGCCTGATGCGTGGAGTTTGTATCGTGCTGTGATTTGTTGGTGCTGTACGTGGTCGGTGGTCAGTGTGAGACAGAAAGGGATATGCCCCTTTTTTTGGTCATATATTGACCCCTAAGGGCGGTCATGGCGGTAGGGCTGGGTACCATTAAAGTTTTTTCGACACCGGTACTTTGGCGATGCTTGGTTTTTGATGCCGATACCTGAACAATGCTTTTTCCGATACCTATACTGGATCGGTTGTCATGTGGAACCATGAAACGGATTATTGATGTTTATTTGTTCCTTTTCCTTCCATTTAATTTCTTTTGCATTTGTGTAATTTGTTTGGTGGGGCAACCAATAAACTTCCTTTAGCTACAGAAGGAGAAAGAAAATATTTATAATATAAAAGTTATTTTATTTTATTTTTTATCCGAGTCATGGTTAAAGCTACGCCAAAGTCATAAGATGTTTTTGGGCAGGTTTGGATGCTGATGCCTTGCAACCGCACGGTGGTTGTAAGTTTTATCTGTAGCCACAGCTGCCCAGGGCTAACAGAGTCATTGCAGTCATTTTGTGTCAACAGGCCTCTCTTCAGTCACCATTTACAGCACATTAACAAGCATTGTGGGTGAAATGTCATAGCAACAGTAAACTGACTAAAGCAGAAAGTCATAAGGCGACCGCTCAACCGCCTGATCTATTATCTATCATCTCACGCTTTTTACATTTAAATTAAATAATAAATATGATTACTATTAGATTATAAAATATAGATAAGTGCCTTTGTTGCATATTGATCTGATGGTTTGGAGATGACAAAGCTGATGATTTAATGCTCCTCCATTTTGGGTCAAAATTTGTATTTTTACTCAAAGAAAAATCATGCTGTAGAAGAGAATATTGTGGCACATGAAAGCAACATTTTAAAATAGCAAGTATATGTCTCAATATGATTTAAAGCTGCTCTATTTATAGATGGTCAAAGGAAGTTACTCTCTCAACATTTAGATCCCAAAGTCATACAGAAAATCATATCTCACTTACCTGTGTGTGTGTTAACCAGACAGTGCAGCGGAGCTCCCTCACACGCTACTTCTCCGGTCTGACTGAATCTGTTTGTGGTGGGATCCAGAGATCGAGAGAAAGAGGCGGGAGGAGGTGGCGGGGGAGAGAGAGGTTCAGTGCAGTTCTCTGGTAATGACAGTAGTAAACCAATAAGACTCAAAGAGATGAATGGCAATGCAGGACTTGAGGACTTGAAAATCATAGACAGTCGATCACATTTTGCAGTTTGTTTGCACCATACAGTAAATAATGTTACTCAGGGGGCAGATTGATGTTTTTCACTGTTAAGATGCCACTCTTTTAATGAATCCATAGTATTCCATCAATTATCTTGAAAAAAACCAACACAAAAAAACGAATGGGTTGTTTACAGGTTCTAGAATGTGATGATGTCACCGGACCCAGTGGGGGCAGGAGCCAGTTTTTCCTATTAACTGCATTACACTTTCACAAGTCGTATCTAAAAAGAAAATGTATGAATTATAAAAATGATCATTAATATCAGTCACTGGGTCCATGATCTCTTTTTACAAGACCAAAAATGTCCTCAAAAACAAAGTATTTTTACCTCTATATAATATTATAGTCCTTTAGAACGCTGTGATGTCACCTGAAACCCAGCAATATTGGGTATTGTATCACTTGGGTCAATCATTTATCACACAGATAATGTGCATGGTAACAACATAAATAATAATAATAACATAAACCTAATTGAACATCAGGCTGCAATAATGTGTCTCTGTAATATAATTATCTTTTGGCCAAAATACATTTTCCACACTTGATTGGGAGAGATTGTGTCGTCGTTCAGTATGATGTAATGGCCCAATGGAGATTTTACACTTCAATTACTGTACATTGAAGTGTAATGTCAGAAACTACATTTCTGACATTACAAATGGTCACGTTCTGACATTAGTCTTTAAATTCAATTCTTTCTTTCTTTCTTTCTTTCTTTCTTTCTTTCTTTCTTTCTTTCTTTCTTTCTTTCGGACATAGTTTGTGAACATTGTTGTCTGCTTTCAACAAGCATGGCATAGTTCATGCAGCCGCATTTGTTTTATGTTCCAAGTTCTATTATGAGAAATGTTTAGTTTATTTGTGCCAACAGAGCATGTTACACTTTGTGCTAGTACATCTTTCATGTGGACAGGCCAGGACAAATAAATTGACTCTTTGCTCTGATGCTCATTGGCTCCACATGAAGGGCTTTTAGACTGCAATTGGATAGAGAAATTATACTATGCTGAGATTAAATAATAATAATAATTTAAAAAAAACAAGAATAAACAGTGATGTGAAAGAGATAAACTGCGTCTTCAGTAGGTATTTGGGCCATTTCAGAATTGGAGGACATGTTGACTTCAAAAATGTTGAAAAATAACAATGTTCATTTTCTGTTATGTATTCATCAATAATTAGGTAATTAAATACAAAAGCTTGATTGGCTCAGCTCTGGTATCAAAGACATTAGTTTTATTGTATGTTTTATATGTTATTTGATATTTGGTACAACCCTGTTACCACCATTCAAATACATGAGAAAAGTAACACGGTTGCAAATTTGTGCTAATGTTAGCTTTTTCTCAGGAATAGAAAGTAGCGGTTTAGCTAGCTGTTACTACTGACCATTGACAGTATACAAAGAAAGCTTAAGTAAATTTGTAAATAATAAGAATGAATGCATTTGTTTTATCTTAAAAAATAAAATAAAATGTGTAACATGGTTGCATGAGGTAGAGTGAGACATTCAAATAAGGCTAACAAAGTTACACAAATATGAAAAATAGAAGAGAGGACCTTTGCTTTACCCGTGCTGTTGGAAAAGTGTCTAATGATTGTGTTTCCATGTTTTCTTCTTCTACTATGTTAAAAAATTGTTAGTGTAACAGAGTTGCATGCATGTTGTGGGACATACATTTCTTGCATAATAATTCATATTTAAAATATGTTGTTGATTAAAATAAATGTTTTCACAAGACACATCACTAGACAAAATAATACAAAAGAAATTTAATTGAAAACATATTTTAACGGTTTAATTTCAGATTCAATTTGATGATCAAGGGGGTGGGACAAGCAAAATATTGCATTTTAGGGGTTACTCCATATTGGTATTTAAAAACATTTTTAATACACATTATATCTCAGTTTATTCATACAGTGCCTTGCGAAAGTATTCGGCCCTCTTGAACTTTTCGACCTTTTGCCACATTTCAGGCATCAAACATAAAGATATAAAACTGTAATTTTTTGTGAAGAATCAACAACAAGTGGGACACAATCATGAAGTGGAACGAAATTTATTGGATATTTCAAAAGTTTTTAACAAATAAAAAACTGAAAAATTGGGCGTGCAAAATGATTCAGCCCCTTTACTTTCAGTGCAGCAAACTCTCTCCAGAAGTTCAGTGAGGATCTCTGAATAATCCAATGTTGACCTAAATGACTAATGATGATAAATAGAATCTACCTGTGTGTAAGCAAGTCTCCGTATAAATGCACCTGCTCTGTGATAGTCTCAGAGGTCAGTTTAAAGGACAGAGAGCATCATGAAGAACAAGGAACACACCAGGCAGGTCCGAGATACTGTTGTGGAGAAGTTTAAAGCCGGATTTGGATACAAAAAGATTTCCCAAGCTTTAAACATCCCAAGGAGCACTGTGCAAGCGATAATATTGAAATGGAAGGAGTATCAGACCACTGCAAATCTACAAAGACCCGGCCGTCCCTCTAAACTTTCAGCTCATACAAGGAGAAAACTGATCAGAGATGCTGCCAAGAGGCCCATGATCACTCTGGATGAACTGCAGAAATGTACAGCTGAGGTGGGAGACTCTGTCCATAGGACAACAATCAGTCGTATACTGCACAACTCTGGCCTTTATGGAAGAGTGGCAAGAAGAAAGCCATTTCTTAAAGATATCCATAAAAAGTGTCGTGTAAAGTTTGCCACAAGCCACCTGGGAGACACACCAAACATGTGGAAGAAGGTGCTCTGGTCAGATGAAACCAAAATCGAACTTTTTGGCAACAATGCAAAACGTTATGTTTGGAGTAAAAGCAGCTCATCACCCTGAACACACCATCCCCACTGGTTTGTGCCTGCTTTTCTTCAGCAGGGACAGGGAAGATGGTTAAAATTGATGGGAAGATGGATGGAGCCAAATACAGGACCATTCTGGAAGAAAACCTGATGGAGTCTGCAAAAGACCTGAGACTGGGACGGAGATTTGTCTTCCAACAAGACAATGATCCAAAACATAAAGCAAAATCTACAATGGAGTGGTTCACAAATAAACATATCCAGGTGTTAGAATGGCCAAGTCAAAGTCCAGACCTGAATCCAATCGAGAATCTGTGGAAAGAACTAAAAACTACTGTTCACAAACGCTGTCCATCCAACTTCACTGAGCTCGAGCTGTTTTGCAAGGAGGAATGGGCAAATATTTCAGTCTCTCAATGTGCAAAACTGATAGACATACCCCAAGCGACTTACAGCAGTAATCGCAGCAAAAGGTGGCGCTACAAAGTATTAACTTAAGGGGGCTGAATAATTTTACACACCCAATTTTTCAGTTTTTTATTTGTTAAAAATGTTTGAAATATCCAATACATTTCGTTTCACTTCATGATTGTGTCCCACTTGTTGTTGATTCTTCACAAAAAATACAGTTTTATATCTTTATGTTTGAAGCCTGAAATGTGGCAAAAGGTCGAAAAGTTCAAAGGGGCCGAATACTTTCGCAAGGCACTGTATTTGGTCCCAGTACAAGTATAATTTACTCCAAAGCTGCATGCTTTAATATTTTGTACATGGATTATGTGAAATTTCATGGAATGACCCATTTAAAGCGCTGCAGGTACTCTACCGTTCTGATGTGCAAAGGCCACTCTTCTCACTGGACTGTGTACAACCGTTGAGGTTTAAAGTTTAGAGCGGCACGGCTCAACAACAATCTTCTGCATAGTTCCATTTAGCTTTGCGCTTTGGCAAATTCATCAATTTCCATCAAGCAGGAGAGACAGTTGATGTGAGGAATGCTTCATTCACTTGGCTGTCAAGAAGCTGAACTTTCCCCTTCCCTGAACATGGTTGAATGGGAGATTGTGAGGCAAAGATATGTCAGAGTGGTGAATGATAGACTTGTTGGGCTGCTGGGGGCAGTTTACCACCACCAAGTACGGAGTAAATAAATAAATAAATGACAGAAAATCGAAAATGGTTCAGGTCAGGCCAGCCCTCAATGAAGAATGCTCCATTAGTTGCATACTTTCAATAATGACCACAAACACTGCAGATATCAATTGCAATAACTGGAGGACGTGTTGAACTGTTCTCCAGTATGTTCCACTTAGGGCTAAGGTTGGGCCATATCGTATCGCATATCGTTATCGCGATATAATTTTTTATATCGTTGTCATTTTTTATATCGTTGTAGACACGATATAATTTATGTTACACTCAGCTCCATCAGAGCAGCATAAACACTGACTGTGTAGGACACAGGGGCAGGTGCTTAAAAAGTGAAATGAAATGAAGGATGTAAACTGCTCATATTTGTGAGGAAATTAGTATGGCACTAAAAAAAAGAATGAAATATCTTTGCATTAATCTTCCAAATAGGCGTAAGGCTGGAATTTTGAAGTAATTTGTCCATTGTCTGTTATATCGTCAAATATATCGTTATCGTGATATTTCTTTTTTTATATCGTGATAGAGATTATAGGCCATATCGCCCTGCCCTACTTAGGGCCATCGTTTCATTATCCAAATACAGCTCCAGCAAGTGTTAATGCCTTTTTACCAAATTATGTTCTTCTAATGACAAACTCGCGTGCCGACATTGCATCTACAAGGTTTCATTGTGTTTCTGTCTTCACAATTATAGCCCTTCTTTTAGATTATTTGCAATCTCATTCAGTGTGTTGTACTCTTTCGGCCAGTGGGTGTGAGTCGCAGAGAAAAATGAGCCTGTATTTGTTCTTATGTTGTTTTCATTCTTGAGTTTTGAAATGCAGCACTCAGAGATTCCCTGGAATAAAAAATGTGTTATAAACAGAAATATTATTACTTTTATCATTATTAGGATTATGTCGGTGGTGAACAGACTTTTTAGATTTTGATTTAAAGCAGTGTTTGCAGAATGTGCTGTCAGTGGCTTATACAAGGTACAACAATAATCAGCCTGGGCTAGCAGTAAAAGTAAGCACAAGTTTGTGGACATAAGAAACCTTCAGCTCAGACGCTTCAAAATTTAGTCAGTGAGCATAAACTAACCTAAGCCTGCACTAACACTAATAAGGATTCATTTTATATACCGTATATAAATAAAATGATCAATTTCTGAAAGGGAGTGGGAAGAAGATAACTTATTAAGGGTTTTAGGGTTAGGATTTATGCGTTAGTGTATGTTTGAGAGGAGGCGAGCGCTTCCCGCTCGTTTTGTGTGTTCCGTGCACTTTGGGGGAGTGCGCTCCGCTTCCCTTTGCGCACTCTATATACGATTACAAGAGCCCCTTCGCCAGCCCTGATGGTACTCGGGCCTAATTATATCACGCTTATTTTCCTCAGTGAGTCATTTACAAAGTGAGTGAACCCTATCATTTATTCTCTATCTTTTATCTCTCCTAACCCTGACCCTGGAAGCAAATGAAGAACATGTCATTAATCCTAAACATGAATTATAAAGGATCGTGTTAGTCAGACTAAATTAAAAAAAACATATCACTCTAGGCTATAACAAAGTGTGTGGAGATGTTGCTCCAGTAGCTTATTATACAAAACAATTTGCATCCACAATAAATTGAAGAATACAGACCTACCGCCCGATACAAGATACAAAAGAAAAGATACACGGCTCATCAAAGGTAAAGGGAGTCCATTTGTAACATTTTGACTCAATAGGACTACAATTTTAATGTATTCAATTTATTTGATATCTGTTGTTGCAACCTTGTTTTTTTGTTGACTTTATTAATTAAATATACTTTCTTGTTCAGAGACGGGGTGGGATGGTGGTTTTTTCCTCCCTTTTTTGTTTAATCTAATTAATATCATAAACGTATCAGTATTGTTATTTGTACATACTTTTATGTATCGGCTTTTCTTTATTTTCAACACTATTTACAAAAAAGGTGCGATAACTCAAAATGCTTTTTATATTTTAAATTCTTAAAAATTACCAACCTTTATTCTTGGCCTCATCTCAACGAGCTTCATACGGTCGTCACCTGAAATGGTTTTCAACAGTCCTGTGCTGTCAAAACCATCTATGGTCTCTACATCGTGAAGCTCATTGATAAAATGTCAAAAGTGTGCAAAGTAAAAATCAAAGCAAAAGGCGTCTATTTTAAAGAATCTATTTTTTTGTTTAAAACATAAGTCCATATGTGCCAACCGTGAGAAACTACTGTATGCCCAGACTCCAGACTGGCTGGGCTACTGCTTGCATTGGCCCATTGTCACTAACTAGTAATACTTTACAATCTAGCTCATGCTAATGAGTCATTGCTGTTTCTGTTGCTATGGGTACCAGTTTGTACATTTCTCACAATACACATCCAGCACCTAAAAGTACCGCAGAAAGAATGTGCTAGGCTGCGTTGCTTTCAAATGCTGAATGAAAACTGTCACTGTCAGAAAAATTCACTGATGTTTTATTGGCGTTTTGTTTTTATTCTGTGAAGCGCCGTGTGCACCATTTGGCTGTTGTAAGGCGCACATACAATTTGAATGATTGACACTGCGATACCAGTTTGGATTACGACAATGTTTAAATGTCCTATATCAAATAAACAGTAAATAAACAACGTGTTAGTGGCTACGTGAATGGTGCTGATTTTTTTTATTTAGGCGTTCAGCACATAGAGCAAGGAACCATCTGTGTTTGCAATTTTCAAATTATAATCATTGTCTGCCATATATTCTTCCTCCTTCAAAAGTCTAATTTTATCTCTAAAACAAATGGTTCCCAACCATTTTTTTTGTCTCTAGTACCCCTTTAGTCTTTTATTTATGCTCCTAAAAACACCTAACCTTAAGGGTCCTGCCATTACTTTTAGGAAGTGTTCGACTAAACTCATATTTATCAGTAATGTGCTGTGTTCAGGCTGAAATACACAGCCTGACCCTTTTACTGCAAAACATCATTAAATCTAACTTTACTTATTGAATATTGATGAAATACCATTTAGTTTATCTTTTTAAACCTGAATAATCCCCAGTACTCTCTGGCTGAGTTAGGAAACACTGCTCTACACCCACACATGTATATTGTATGTTCTGAAAGGACTAATGCAATTACATCAAGGTTACCATAGAAACATTGTTTCACATTTTTCACAACAATTGTAGCCTAGTGTGTTGCAATCATTTGATGTAATTTGGAATAAACGTACGGTTTGCGATGGAATGGTTTATGTTCACTGTTACTATTGAGATCCACCATGTTTGTGGGTGGAAATATGGTAGTAGCAAACATTTTCCATTGACTAACATAAGCTAAAACATTATAAAAAGTGGAGAGAAAAAGCTGTGGAAAAACTCTGTTAGCTGTCAGTTCTGGTAAATACATCTAACACACTGTGGTGTCCAATTGTTTTAATGTGAACAATAACATCAGTATTTTACCTTTTAAAATGTCCATTAGTTTATTATTGCTGCAAACCCTGTGATGCTTAGTGATGTGACATCTCAATCCTGAACTCTATAGGTTCATGTGACTTCACATTTAGGTGGTTACTATGGTAACTATCAAAATGCACATGTTTTCGCTTCGTTTTTTGGTGAATGTGTAATTTCTTGGCTTATTCACATGAAACAAAATTGACACAAAGTCCAACATCTTCTCTGTTAGAAATATGAGCTAAATTATATATATATATATTTTTAAATAATGATGTTCAAAAGTGGTGACAATGTTCAAAAACATTAGTGTAATTTGTTTTGTTTTATTTAATTTATTCATGGACATATTTATTGGAGGATCAGCCGCACGAGATGCATCATTTTGGTTAGTTGAAACCATTTTCATCCAGAAGATGAATACGACAGTTTGGGGAGCTAAACCCTTGGAAATCAAAATCAGGTTAAACACTTCTAAATGTTCTGTTTGGATATTTCTTTGAAAAACTATGTCTCTTCCACAAAGTTGTATTGGACCCCTATAGTTCAGTTTTATGAATAGTATCCCGAATCCCAAAGCCACAACTTTGCAGCCTACAGCACATCCATTCCAGTTGCAAACAGAAGAATGGAGAGGTAATAAATAGGTATGCACAAAGACATTTTTATATAAGGTCCACTGATTAACGTCAGCAAACTGGATAATGCAAAAGTAAAAAAAAAGAATTCTATTACATGTAGTGCATGATAGACAAGAAGTGAGAAATACCCTGCAGCGCTGTTCTATTCACCAGGTAATAGATTTTTTTTAAACAAACAATCATATAAATGAAGATCGACCCAGAACATCCAAGGCTTGTAAACACAGAATGTGCTAGAAATAAATGACATGGAAGGAAGTGTTCTTATGAAGTAACTAGATTAGGTCTCCAACTCGAAATGGGACCACAGATGAAAATTAGCCACGGGGAACAGGTTTGGAATGAAAGAATTAGAATAAATATAGACAAGAGAAAATATAGATATAGCCAATTTTTTATCCTTAATAAGGCAGCAATATTTGTATCCCCAAAAGAAGGATCCTCCAAATGTACAAAATCGTTGCAAAATACTCAGTAGTATTTGGGGGCTCGATGTTTCATTTAACATAACACTTTTTTTTTTTTTAACATAAGTGCATATGACAGGTTTTAATGCTTTTGAAAATGTGACTTATTGAGAAGGATAACATTAGTTGCAAGTTGATCAGTTGCATAATTATCATTTTATTTCAGTGAAGCAGCAACTTTAATGAAGAAATGTTGGGCAGAAAAGTTATTTTTATTTGAATTTTTTAAGCTACTGACAGGAAGTGACACAGAAGAAGGTAACATTGCATAGCAGTTTGACTCACTCATTTCTCATTGACATAACATGGTTGCACGGCAAAAGTTTCAAATTGTTTACATTCTCCTATGTCACTTCCTGTCAGGATCCAATAAGGAAATGAAACTATAAACATCACAAAAATGGCTAAACTAAAGAAAGCTGGGTACAATCTTTAGCACAATCTTAAATATAATTGTGTTAACTATGTTTTAGCAAAACTGGTGTCTAATGTGTCATATGCACTTAAACTTTTTATCTTAATTATTACATGTTAAAATTGTATTCAAAGAAACTCTAGGAAATTGATAAAAGGGGAAAAAATACACTATGTGGGGAAAAACACATGCTGTAATGTTTTCCTGTTATTCCTATATATACACACAGACCCCTACTTGTGATTTAAGTATATAAATATATATATTTGACATTGAACCGTCTCTCTCTGTCTGTCAACTTTCAGAGGAGACACAAAGGGGGAGCTCTGTTTCCCCCTAGTGGTCACCTTGATTCTTACCGTTCCAGGTTATTGCCCCTGAGATGGAGCTGTAATTTAGTAGGAGCTAAGGAACATCCCCTTTAAATTGATTAGGGCACATTTTACAGCCCTCCAAATCAGGCTAGCGTTTGGTTAATGTAATTGAGTGGAGAAAAAGAGCTGGGCTGACTCAACATAAGAATGGCCGCCAATTAAACAAATGGACCGACGAGACAGTGATGGAAAATGTTGCATGTAACAAAACTTGGATCCGGAGGGCAATAACATTTAGATTTTATGTGCTTAAGGATGCGAGGGACATTCATCTCTGTCTTGAACAAATACAACTAATGAAGCCTTAAGATGTGATCGATAACAAAAACGCGGACATGTGTAAAAAGGTCACTGCTCTTTGGTTTAATTGCATTTACAAACTGTAAAGTGAGGCAGTGGTGTCAGTCAGGGTAAAGCGTAGGCCAGGGAAGGGAGGAAGTGTGACACTGAGGGAATTCATCAAAAAGGAGGAAGATAATAAAGGGTTTGCTCAAGAGGCTGAGGACATCTCACTCACTCGCCTCCGCACAGCTCCAACAGGATTTTGCGGTAGTCTCCAGATGTGTCCCCCTACAAAAAGGTTTAAGACTTAAAGATTAGACAGAACTTAAATTATATCCACTTTCAAATCTGCAATAGGTAGTTTATTTATTTTATTTGAGCAGTTTGGCCCCTTCCATCACAGATTTATTACATAAAAGTAAGTACTCACGTTTGTCAACAGAGTGACACACAGACACTATTCAATAATAAAACTTGTGTCTAAACTAGAGGCTCATTTGCATAGGTATTGATTTTTTGCGGTCTTTTCCAAAGTAACCTTTTACAAGTAGCCAAAAATGGCCAAACTAAAGAAAGCTGGGTACAATCTTTAGCAAAATCTTAAAGAGGGGGTATTATGCTTTTTTCAATCACATAGCACCAGTCTATAGCATACTACAATGATGACGTAACCTTCTGTTGGTCTGTATATGCAGTAAATTAAAATAACTGCCTTGAATAAAATTGCTCTCTCAAAATGGCTGTACTGAACGTCTTGAAATAGGCCTCTGTCTCTTTAAGAAGCTTTCCGACACGCCCCCTTCAGCACACTGCTGTGGCATTTAAACAACAACACTGTGCGGGGAGGGGCCTCTGCTGAGCTGAGGAGCAGTGGTTGGTGGCTTGGCTGGTGACAAAAGGTCCAGAGGCGTCTCCAGGAGGTGGGGGCGTTCCTAGGAGGACTGAGGCATAGCTACACCTAAAATGGCTGCCGTCTAAGTTTTTACTGATTACGCAAAAATATGTGAATGAGCCAAGGCAACACTCCAGGTATGTGTTTAATGAGGGAATGACATAATAACATGATATAAAGCTTGAAAAAGTCGATTTTTTTACATAATACCCCCCTTTAAATATGATTGTGTTAACTGTGTTTTAGCAAAAATTGTGTCATATGCACTTTGAGTTACAGCCTTATTCCACAATGGATTAAAAAAATGTCATCAATCTACACACCCCATAATGACCAAGGATTTTTTTTGCAAATGTATTGAAAATAAAAATCTGAAATATCGCATGTACATGTACAAGTATTCACACCCTTTAGTCAATACTTTGTCGGGGCAAATCTGGCAGTGATTACAGCCTCAAGTTTTCTATGTTGTGATGCTATAAGCTTGACACACGTGTATTTGGGGCATTTTTCTCTGCAGATCCTCTCAAGCTCTGTCACGTTAGATGGGGAGTGTTTCTGCGCAGGTATTGTCAGGTCTTTCCTGAGATGTTCAATCAGGTTCAAGTCTGGGCTGTGTTTGGGCCACTCGAGGACATTCATAGACTTCGTATCATTGTCCTGTTGGAAGGTGAACGGTCACACCAGTCTGAGGTCCTGAGCGCCCTGGTGCAGGTTTTTTCAGACCGGAGAATCTTGTTTCTCATGGTCTGAGAATCGTTAAGGTGCCTTTTGGCAAACTCCAAGTGAGCTGTAATGGGCCTTTTACTCAGGAGAGGCTTCAGTCTGGCCACTCCACCATAAAGGCCTGATTGGTGGAGTTCTGCAGAGATGGTTATTGTTCTCCCAAATCCCCCTCGTTTGCCCTGTTTGGGTCGGCGGCCAGCTCTAGGAAGAGTCCTGGTGGTTCTGAACTTCTTCCATTTACGAATAATGGAGGCCACTGTGCTCTCTGGTACCTTCAATGCTGCAACAGTTTTTCTGTACCCTTCCCCAGGTCTGTGCCTCAATACAAACCTGTCTTGGGAGGTTAGATAATCCCTATCACTTCAGGGCTTGGTTTCTACTCTGACATGCACTGTCAGATGTGGGACCTTACATAGATAGGCGTGTGTGCCTCGCCAAATCAAGTCCAGTCAAATCAATGTAATTTACACAGGTGGATTCCAGTCAAGTTGTAGAAACATCTCAGTCTTACCTTAATGAAAGAGTAAAGCGTCTTGCCGTACATCTTCTTGAACTCTGCTTTAATATCCAACATGTCAATTTCCGCTCTGGCCACCATTATCCTAATGAGCACACTGTCTGTGGTGCCCAGCCCCTGGTAAAAAAAAAACAAAAAACACTTTAGTTATATGTAGCCAAGTCTTTAGTGAGATTTTTCTGAATACAATTATCCTGTAATACGTGGTCTAATCATATGCGGGTAACCAAATGTATTTTTGTCACACACCACAAACATGACTTACAAGACAGAAAAGAACAGGTATTGTACCTTCATTGATTTGTAGAGTCGCTCGGCAAAGAACGCTGGTTTGCTCCGTATACATTTCACTGTAATATAGAAGCAGATTAGATTAAGTAGTGTTGGGGGTAACGTATTACAAAAGTAACGAGTTACACAAATATGACTTTTTTCAGTAACTAAGGAATATAACATATTACTTACACAAAATACTGGAATATATTAGTCATTACAATTACATACAATACAATACAAGTAACTCGAGTTACAAGTGCATTTAAATGTATGAACGAAAAAAAGCCAAACTTCCCCCAAATAACGGACACTGGTGTATAAGATGTGCAGTTGCGTGTAGTTAACATCGTCAAAACAAAACAGAGAGAGTGGGGGAAAGCGAGAGAAAAGGAAATCTTTACTGCACTTTTGCTCAGTGAAATTATTACTATTTTCGGTTTATATTTTGCCAAAAGTAACTCAAAGTAGTCTAACTCAGCTACATCTTTGAAACAGTAATGTGTAACACAAACGTATTACATTTTTATAGCTGTAACTACTAATACAGAATATATTACAGTTTTAAAGTAACTTGCCCAACACTGATTAAGTAGGGTCCAACCGATATTGATTTCTGAGGGTCTGATACCGATATGAAGGGGGTTGGCATGGCCAATAGCCGATATATAGGCCGATATTTTAAGTAATTTAATTTGATGTTGTTTTTTTTTTATCTTACAAACAGTCTATAGTTAAACATTTATTTCTATAGTAAAGGTTTAAATCATAAAAATCTATCTAATAGAGGTCGACCGATGTGAGTTTTTATGAGGCCGTTGAGATTTTTGGGGGGAGTTTGATTTGCCGATGCCGGTATGCACCACTGATATTTTTGGCTAATATTTTTTAAATTGTCTATAATCCTGTGTATGAAGCTTCTAAACGTGTCATTGTCGAACAGTGACCGCAGGGGGCGCTGTATATTTATGTTCAGTAGGTACTTCAGAGGGAGCTTGTTTGAAAGACAAAAATCAGTAGATTGCAAAACAAAAAACGGCAAGTCTCTATCTCGTATTGTTCCGAAATTATACTCAAAAGTCTACAACATAAAAGGTGAAAAACTGGTGAGCGATTTTCACCACGAAATCTCTCCGCTCACCTGAGGCCTAGGAAGTTGTGGGAGGTGCAAAAAACGGGAAGTCTCTATCACTTTAGGTTCCGGAGATATCGGCTGATAAAAGGCAGATATTGAAAATACCCAAATATCAGCCGGCCGATATATCGGGCCCTAATTATTAGGTCAATTATCCTTTACATTATTACATAGTAATGTAAAACATAATGTTACAGTGGATGCTACACTGATGTGTGTTACGTGTGTAGCATCTGTAATGTTACAGTGGATGCATCAGTATCTGGAGTGAAAGGCCATTAAACACCTCCAAGAACTGACACTAATTACCTGCACAGGATTATCAGGAATTACACTCAACTAATTACAACCTGGCAGAAGATTTTACGATCAGGTTTTGAGTTGCATTTAAAAGCACAAAGTCCTCTGTGTGTTTTCTCCGAGTACATTGGAGACAACAGCTCCAAGGTGAGGCCTAATTGTTGCCAATTTAGTGTCCTTTACTTGGCAGATGTGGGAGAGTTATGTGTTGTACAACTAGAATGTATCCTTTATTCATTATTAAATAAGAATTTTAAGTACTTTTATTTATGTTTTTACCTGGTACTTGCATGTAGTCACTGGTGTAGCACAGGTGTAATACATACAGTACTGTATTAATAATTTAAGAAAAGTAGAGGACAGACCGATAGCGAGGAAGACGTCTTCAAGGCAGCCAGACATCTCCCTCTTTATGCTCTCCTCAATCTCTCGTCCAGAAATCTTCTTATATTCATCAAACACTGCAGACACAGATAGTACGTGCATAAAGATCATTAAACGGTCAATCAAACATGGCCCTTTTTAGTCTTTTAGTTCCTTCCTTACTTTTAGGAATCTTTACACATTTAGACCAAGAAAAAATCACTTTCTATTGACACAAAGGTTACAGAAAGTTCAACAGTCCATAATATAATGCATTTTTGACAAACCTTTCAGCAAATGGCTCGTGTTCCTCACACAAAGCACAGTGAGGAATTTGACCTCGTCTGTGCCCCATCGAGCCTCACCAGCTTCAAAGATATCCTGGAAAAAGCAAGACATTTACAAATGAAAAAACAAAACAAACAAAAAACATGCATGAAATGTTGGATTTATCAAAACGTACCTTTGCGTCTAGCACAGCCTGGGCATCATCCACTTTGTTGCCCTCGTCACGTCCCGCCTGAAAGAGTCCAAATGGGTGTGATTTCACAGTCTTGGGTTTTGTTACAGATTTGTTCTGTCCTTTGTTTATAGCCATGTTGTCTCACCGTCAGAAGAGAAACAAGGACTCGCTGAAACATCCCAGATGTGTCTCCACACACATCATCCTCCAGAGTTTTTCCATGTTCTGTCAAAGATTATAAGAGTAATTTATTATCAGTTAGCTTCCATCATGACTGCACAGTACCCACATTATATTGTAAACAATGTTTGTCATTACCAGCATTTGTGTGTGTGTGTCTGTGAGAAGGGGGGGCATTAAATATTTATCCCCGTCCATTTGACCAAACAATGGCAACACATTATACTGAAATAATGAACTGAAGCTTACATTGCTATTATATTACAAACTCTAATAGATAGTAAGTGCAGCACATCAGGACAAAGAGAATTGTACCTTTCTTATAGAAGGCAGTGATGGTTCTAATTTCCTCATTTGACCTTGAAGCAAGGATGTCAATAAGACAGGCCTCTTCTGTTCCTGCACCCTATGGGCAAAAATAATGAAATGTTGAGTCCACACACAACTTCCTTGTCTCCCTTAGACTTACTAATCATTAACTAGTTCTCCTAATGCTGTAAATTGTTAACTCTGTTAAAAGATACTCATGGTCCAATAAGAGCAGCACTAAAACAGATTACAAACAGATTTTTAAAATGCAAAATAACATTGTGGTTGGTTGGATATACGTGGTCCAGCAGAAAGTAGAAACCAAACAAGCAACAAGGATAAACAAAAACTTAAATGCACTAATCCAATTCAATTCAGTTTATTTATAAAGCACTATTAAAAACAACAAGGTTGACCAAAGTGCTGTACAACAAAGACAGTACACAAAACTACTGCACTGATCAAACATGGGACTTTGTGGACAGTGAGTACGAGTACGATGCAAATTCCTCATGAGATGCAAATAAAGGGGGTTACTAATGATAGTCTTGTAAAATCCATTTTCTTTGTCAAGTTATATTCACCTTAATAGCACTTTTAAGTTCGTAGGCATCATACACAGGGGCCAACATCAGCAGACCTAGGACCACACTCCTAAAGTTGCCACTCAGCTCTGAAGAGAGATCATCCGCCAAGTCCTGTAACAAGCCAAACAAAAATGTATCGTTTCAGATACAGTTCTTTCTGTTCAGTGGGTAGTAACTGGTTACATTTACAAAAGTACTTTATTTACAACCGTTACTCACTACTTAAAGGGACTATATGGAGTTTAAAAATGTTAATATTATGTATTTTCCTCCCCCTACATGTTCCAGCAATGCCCTAATGTGTAGAATGAGCCCAGACCTATTCACTACAACTGCCTCTAAAATCCTGCACTGTCACTCAAAAAGGTGTTCATTCGGTCCGAAGTGCAGTCATGCACGACCTTAATATAGAAACTGCAGTTACGCGTATGACCTAAGGTGGCAGTAGTGAGCATAAAAATGAGCAACTTGCATCTAGTCCCTTTTAAAAGGTGCACTATGCAATTTTATATTTAAAAAAAAAGTTTATATTAATATGTATTTGACCTTTCAGTGACACAACGGATGCTTGGGTGGTTAGCATAGTGCTTTCACTTACCATCCCGATGGTCTGTAGGGAAGATGAATTGTCTTTTAGGATTTCACTGCTGATTGAACTAGCCTGGCTAACGCCAGACTAAAATCACAAGTGATATTTAGTCTACCACCAATTCATCCACCAATTCATTTTCTCGTAGGAGAGGTGTGGTTTACGATTGTCCATATCAGTTTATTGGGCGCTACGAATGTCTCTCATGCGTCTGCACGTCGCCATAGCCAATCGTATCATCGTATCAGATGACGTATGACGTACCCGCTGTAAACTTTTGAGCTAAACTATTTAGAACACCTTCTAAAGCTTGATCGAAAGATGGCGTCGCGTCTGCTGCTGTCATGTTGGATCCGTAAATATATATGTATATATATATATATATATATATATATATTTTTTATTTTTTTTTTATCCCTAAACAAGCTACAAGCTTCCGTATGTATAATACGGAAGTAAATAAAAATGTCGGCCATGGTCCCCAGGCTGTTGTGAAGTTCGAAAAGATTCGAGCGCACACAGCAGTCTGGCGTTAGCCAGGCTATGATTGAACAGTATCCATGGTTACATATATATTCCATTCCGAAAATATACCAGAAATCCTAAAAGCCTGAATTAAAATTGATCCTGGAGCATCACTGGAGCCACCGGGGTGGAAAGTGAAGGCGCTAAACTAACCACCCATACAGCCACTGGATCACTGAAAGGTCAAATATGGATTCTATTAACTCTTTTTTTACGTAAAAAGTTGCATAGTGCACCTTTAAGTCGTAAATACTTATTCTACTCTTAATTTCATTTGTCTCAGTACTTTTAATTTACTTGGACTGGAGTAAAATTACTTTGAAGTACAGTTACAGTCTGCCCCGTCAGCGTGGACTTCATATATTCCACAAGCTGTCCCCACTAGAGGGTGTGGTTTCTAACGGTTACTGGGGCTTATGTTTACCACATGAGGGCGTTTATGTGTGCAGCATGAACATGACTCACTCTTTCTACATTCGCAAATTCCACTTCTTCATTTTGCTCTCCCCCTTATCCCAATCGATGGACACTCAAAGAACCATTTCACAACTCTTATCTATTAGGGAACAAATGTCCTTCACTTTTGTAAGTTAATATATTGATCTAAATATCTAAATAACCTTAGAATGCAGAAGTAGATAACAGAGGGTCTATTGGTGTGGGTCAAATGGTTGTAAAAAGAAAAAAACAGGATTACAAAGCCCTCTTAATGACTTCAGTTTCACTTCTCGTTCTGTTTATCTCTGTTAGCATTAATGTTTAACTTAAGAGCTAATATGTGCTCAATTGCCATTTTCAAGTGGCAGTACTTGCTTGCTTTGAAAAACAGCAATGCACTCAGAGTTAAATTTAAGATGCAGCATACATTGTTCAGAAGTTCCACTTTTTGGTTGCACAAATGGGTACCTTTCCTACTGATTGTTTATAAGCCTCCTTGATGCGTTGTCTTTGGGCAATTGTCCGACGAGCCAGGACCTCAGTTAAAGCAGCTTCATTAGTGCCTAGAAGAAATATGAAAAATGTTTTCACACAGTCAGACAAACACAAGTAGTAAAGCTCTGGCATTTTCTGACAGGACCCACTCACTGCTGATATGGAGATGGCCTTAGAAACAACAAATTACATAACAATCCAGTCAGGACTTAAAAATATTGAAAATGTTCTGCACGCGCTCAATGTGTCTAAGTGCTTATATATATTTAGCTGTTTCATTGACAGTGTCAATTGTTTTTGATCTCATGATGAGACTAATAAACGTTTATTACCAAATGCCACCAAAGAAAAAAATTACCCCTTGAGTACCACTGGATCTAAACCAGACCAAAACAAGACAATACCAAGTTTACTATGATTACTCAAAAAGAGGATGAAAAACATAAAACTACCACTGGTACCAAATTCTTTGTTTAATTTTATATAAAGGATTTTTATTCGAATGTAGGTGAGACACGCGTGGACTTGTGAAAACATGCAAATTGAAATTTCGGAATTAACAAAATACAGATCTTACCAGCCCCTTTCATGGCCTCTCGAAGTTTCTGGACATCTTGTTCTGCATTGAATCCAGACGCTTCGGTCACAGTTCCACGGTTTCCAATCTAATAGAAGACATTAGTGAAAATAATGAAGTAGTATAGGGCTCTAGAGATTCTAAGGTGATAAATTGATAATTATTAGATCTATTCAATGAAGAGTCATCTTTAGGTGATTTAAATTGTAAATGGTCTCAACTTAAATAGCGTTTTTACCCAAAGCGCTTTACATTTAGATGAAATATCTTTTAGGAGAAAACGTGAGAGTGAAAGAGCATAATAAACCTATACGATATGCAAAATAATAATAACTATATATGAAACTTACTGCTGCCATTATGAGATGAGTAGGTTTCCAATGGAATTGACAAGGAGGCTATTGGAAGAGCAAATAAACAAGATTAATGACTTACAAATAATTAATATAGTATGCACTCCATCAACAGGTTTTCCGTCACTCAAATTTCCCAAAGAGTTCCCTTGTTGTGCTCCACGTCTGCCCAGTCGCTAGACGTAATCTCATTAGGCCTTTGTTTGTGGACACATACACCTGTAATTACTCCAGGAAGAACAGAGTGTATTAACTGTTGCCAATAGTGATCACCTTTGTCCCTTACCCAAATTATATGCCAAAAACACATTTCCTATTCAAATTGTAACTGTCACACTGCAGATTACAGGCAATTAAAATCATAAAGTTGAGTGAATGTATAACTTGGTAGAGGAAAGGTACCAGAACCTTTTATTTACAAGACATCTATGCATTAAGACAGGCCTATATAGCATAAAGATAGGCCTATAACAATACCAAATGTATTGTCAGAACGCAGCAACCATATGGTCTTATTTGTCATATAAACAAATGAAGCAGCAACCGGCACCCTGTTACTGCAGCAGTCATTTTTTTTGCGCTCATAATGTCTCAAATACAGAAGTGAAATGTTCAGGCTATTACAAAACATAGGCCATGGCGATAACAAATAATAAAGAGCGGCAACTTTTACAATTTTACGTAATGCATTATTGTCAGACTAACCAACTCGCATTATTGTATACAACACCAACTTGTAAAGGTAGTGTTGTTTTAAGACACTTGGGTATATCTAAGAAAAGTCCAGTCGTAAGCAGAATGGGCGATCAAGGAAACTGAAATGTATCATCGCTACAGTGAACTTGCCAAGTAAGAAAGAAATGAGGACACACCCTTCCAAGACAGACAAGGGGTTGAGGATCATGTGGCAAATAAAGCACACACTTCAAAACACAAAAGATCGTCCTACTTGCCAATGTCTTACCTGTCCGAAAGAAGGACGATGTTCGCAAGTAGTGGGCTGAGCAGCTGCGCGTCAAACTACTGGGTAAACTCAAGCTTATGACCAACTTTACATGTACGGAACTCCCCACAGGATGGCGAGAGTCCTCCTCCTCTCTTTACAGCGGGTTTACAGACCAGGCAAGCTGCGGGAAATGTGAATCATGAATGAATGAAACAATTAGGGAAATATCAACTGAATAAAGTAATAACATATGGGTCAATGACGTATAAGGGGACTAAAAACATATTTTCAAAAGGTTTTTTCAAAACTGATGGCGTGCATATTTTTGAGTCGATAATTTTGTGTTTAAACAAGTTATGTTTGTTAAATAACATTTAAAAGTATTTAAATGTATTTTTATGTATTTGTAGCTTCTCTGTACCGAGTTTTTTCTAAAATTTAAATAGTTTCCAAAAAAATTGTACCAAGTCAAATCTTTGCCAAGTATATCTTCGACAGTCTTTCTCCTCTGAACATTTCATCTGTAATTTGTAACTGACTGATGCTGTATTCAGCAATAAAACAAGAGGACCATGGACGGAGCGCTCGGTGTCAGCCCAAAACAGTTATCGGTTCAGTATCGGCTATTTTAAACCAATATCAGATTTTTGTTTCTCTAGTATTGACTCTGATAACTTATACCAGTATTGGATCAGTGCATCCCTATAATATTTAGATGGTAATTTGACATTTTTTGCAGTTGCATCACTTGACATTAGCAACTAATTTCAAATTAAATTGGCTTTTATGTGGACTCTTACATTAGCTTTAGCATTTGTAAGCATGGGTAAACATTTATTTTTAAAACAAATTAAGACTTTTATAATCAAATAATATTTTCCAATATTTACATCGGTTGTACCACCTGACACCAAAAGTGTGACAGTTTACCTATGAGTCGGAAAAAAGCAATTTTTTCTCAATTTTTGAAAGAGATTTTCAAACCTTTTCACTCAGCCATAAAGACAACTTGTTCTTCTGGCTGATGTTATGTCCTGTTCGCTGATACTATCCTTCATTTGAAAATACCAGCCCTGTTCTCACGGTTGTGCCACCCTGATATTTTAAGATTACAAATTGTCGGACAAAGGTTTTTTAGTGAACTCAAAAGCTTTACAACTATTAATATTCACAAATGATGGCTTATTGGAAAAATATTTGACATACAATTATGCCATGATGTTTTATTTTTAAATTTTTACCCTGAAAATACAATTTTCAGAAGCTTTATTAGTCTAATTATTTGCTTGGACGGTTGCACCACCTGACATTTTAGGGGTTTAAGGTGTGAAAACATTAAAATATATATATATATATTATTGAAATGTAATGAAAATGTGTTTAAACTAAATAGGTTTTGTAGAATAATGAAAAGATAAAATTATTTTTAAAAGAAATATAACACTCGGGACACAAATATATGCACGTCAGGTCAATCACCCATTTCCACTTTAGAGTCATGGAGGATACATTTTACAATATTGAAAATGGATAAGAGAAGCCTGCCCTCGAGTAAAATAAACCATATGAACCATATGACATTGCACAGACCGACAGGAAAGAGTAATTAACAAAAAAAGGCAAAAATATGTAAAACAAAAGCAACACGACGACCCTGAATGTAACATCACTGGCAGAACTACATTACCCATAAGACCTTTCGGGCGTCAACAGCTCCAGCTCTCGGATGTTGCGATATCGCTGGCAGCCAAAGATTGCTGTGGTTGCAGGGATTAGGCTGCTAGGTTGAAAACCTCATTCTCGTAGTTTTAGTTGTCAGATCTTCTGGATTTACATTGTCAGCCTTAAATCTGTCAAACATCGGATCTCATTGTTTTCGTGGCGGTTGTACATTTGGGTTTGCTGATGAAAGGCTGGTTCGAGCTAAAGCGTTAGCTAAGTAAAATCACAGATTATAGCAAGTATAATCAATTGAATAGCTGTAGTGTCAGCTATGTGTTACTGTACAGCAGTTTAAATTGACTGATGATGGAAACATTCTGTCAAAGAGTGTTATTTCTTCAGTTAAACGACGGAAACATCGCACTCGAAGACATCTTCAGGGATAACCTGGGTAACCTTACACGAAATGTCATAGCGTCTAAGTAGCTAGCACTTAGCTAGCTCAATCTTATCTGAATAAGATGGAAATGGACCTAGCGCTGGCACCATTATGTGTAGCAGCCGTCCCTGAACATCTGGATGGATAACTAGACAGAGACTGTTTCTCCGGAGATGCTTTAGCCTTCTAGGTGGTGTAATTCACTTACATAACAACTAGCTGCTATGCTGCTGCCTTGTGTTGCCAAATGAAAATAACGCCACAAAAATCCGGACTGTATCCACGTCAGTAATATTGACACAGACATCAGAGCAGATTTTATACCTTACAGTACAAAACACTTTGTGCACCTGTCTGGATTATAAAATTGTTGCTGGTTGATATACCCAGCTAGGAGTGTCTAGCGTTAAACGTTGTCCTCCTCAATTGAACAATATGAGGAAGTTTTTTGACTCTCGTCGAGAATTGGTGAGCTCTGGGCCCGGTTCTGGAGGAGGAGGCGGTAGCTCTGGGTCCAGCCTTGCAGGGAGCAACTTTATTGGGCGAGCCTTCACCGTGGGCCGACACCAGGTCACCGTGGAGGAGATCATTGCTGAAGGTACATGAATGCACTTTAGTCTTGACTATGCTTTGAGTTTCTTAGCCTTGACACTGAGGATGGGTTCATCTGTATCTTATGTGTCCGCTGCTAAATCGAGGGGTCATGTTGCAAAACTTCCTCCTCAGCAGTGAGTGTTTCTATGATGAACATGGCTAAAATCATTATAGATCTCTCACGATACCTGAAAAGTGTGGGTTTTTAAATGTTTTTCCAGACTCCAAATTCACTTTATCTCATCCAATCCCGAGTCACACTTTAAATACACAAGTTGACTTTTAACAGAACATATGCTATTATTGTTGAGTAAGAGTTTTGTCTCCGACATACAAGTGGCCATGTGCACCATTAAAATCAAAAGATTGTGACTCTGCTGAGCTAAATTTGAGGTCTGAGCCATGCCAGATGGTTAAGTGTCAATGTAGGTCTCTATGCAAAGCCTGCAGCAGTGACATGACTAATGCATAACTCAATTGACTACAATATGTGCCATCAATTTTAAGGGGCCAGAATAGATCTAATTGCACATGTATGTGTTTGAACTAATACTTGGCTCTACACACAAGAAATATCTATATGTAGGCTACTTAAAACCTTTTTGGCCTCTTATTTTCAGGTGGTTTCGCAATTGTATTTCTTGTGCGAACAAATCAAGGTGTCCGCTGTGCCCTGAAAAGGATGTATGTCAACAATGAGTATGATTTGCAGGTGTGCAAACGGGAAATTCAAATTATGGTGAGTTCTTTTCTTTTATGTTGCTGTGCTTTTTGTTAGTACAGGGACACTGTTTTCAAACTGCTCTTTTGCCTTTTGTGTATTTGTAGAAAGACCTAGTCGGCCACAAGAATATTGTTGGTTATCTGGACTCGAGTATCACAGCTATGGGCTCAAGGGATGTATGGGAAGTCTTCATGTTAATGGACTACTGCAAAGGTACAAAGGACTTAACCACATTCTTTTGCGCAGTCTTCGAAGTTCACATTTCACATGTCTAACTCCAACGTCTAGACGAAGGTGTTCATAATGGAGCGTCTTGCACTGTATCTGCCCTCTACATGATTGCGATGTGTCCCTGAACAAAGTGTCTGTACAGCTCCAGCTTTGGTCTGTAGAGTTTGGGATTGAATGTTATAAACTGAACGTTACCGTAGAAATCCACTTTGTTTGGGCGTACATGCAAACATTGTCCACAGAGTTACCATTTGCCACACGCACATTTTCAAACACAATGTGGTATCCAAACGCTTTTATATGAAAAAAAAAAAAAAAGCTCCAGTTAAAATCTTGGTTGATATTATAGAATGTGGCATGAATCCCTTGTTCTGCTGTGTGTAAGGATTTTGAACATAATTTTGCAGGCGGCCAGGTGGTCAATTTGATGAATCAAAGACTGCAGACAGGCTTTTCTGAGGCCGAGGTGCTGCAGGTCTTCTGTGATACCTGTGAAGCCGTTTCTTGCCTGCATCAGCGCAAGACACCGATCATCCACAGAGACCTGAAGGTGATGTGCTTTAAAAGTAATGTCAAATAAAGTGGTTTATTTGTCATAATACAACGAAACTGCGTAGATCAGATGATGGGTTGGTGGTTCTGAGTGTTTACAAAATGAGGAGAGTGAATTAATTTGAAAGTAAACCGTCCGCTCCAGACATGACGCGGTAAGTGGGCTGGTGCTTTTAATGTGTTTGTGCGGCGTGCGCAGCCCCACGCTCTTCGATACCCGCGCCAGAGCGGGCGGACAGTGTTTAACTCATTGGGGGTGGGATAAATAGAGTAAGAGCTTAAAAGCCTAAATGCTGACTGAAGTAGGTAACGTGAGATGAGAAGTGAAATGGTAGGCAGTGGATTTTGCGCTCTTGTAGCACACCTTGCCTCAGGCCAATGGTCACAAGCCGTGATTATGTGCGAACAAGATACCGGGCTCGTTGCGCAATTAGAAGAAAAAAAAACACTGTCGTTATTCAATTTGAAAATGAAACTTGCTTATAATTTCTTTGTTCAAATTCAATTTAATGTACGGTGTTGAAATGGGTCAGTAAAATATTGAAATTGATATTGTTCTTGCTGTATTCAAAACAGTATAGATTGGAACCCATTAACCTCTTACCAAGCACATTTTCTCCGGTTCAGCTTTACCCAAATCTAAAAGCTTCTCAACTGGATTTTACAGCTTATAGGCCAGAGTAACACCTCATTTGAAAGCTAAGACCAACAAAACTGATTGTGACTTTTTTGTTGCGTTGTTGTCGCATTTTTGTAGTTTTTTTTGGTCTGGTTTTTGTAAAAAAAAATTGTTTGTTTTCTTTTTGATCGTGTTTGTCATTTTTTTCTTTCTTCATCGCTTTTTTCCCCCTTGCTTGTCTTGATGCATTTTTGTCATGTT
Organism: Neogobius melanostomus; assembly: GCA_007210695.1. NCBI lineage: Eukaryota > Metazoa > Chordata > Actinopteri > Gobiiformes > Gobiidae > Neogobius > Neogobius melanostomus. Next base: position 267,774 of record VHKM01000221.1, on the reverse strand, counting down.
TTTTGTCACCTTTTAGACATGTTTTTGTGGCTTGTTTATTGTATTTTTGTCGCTCTTCTGTTGTATTTTCACCCTCGTTTTCGTCGATGTTTTGACGCTTTTAGATTTGGGTAAAGCTAAACTGGAGATAATGTGCTCAGTTCAGGTGAGGGTTAAGAGGTTAATAAAAATGCATATGAATCTTTCTGTCTTTTAGTGTGTTATTTAGAACAGTGGTTCTCAGCGATGCCGGGGGGGCGTCTGACCGTTTGTTACTGTGTCTAACAACATGGGCAATGTAGCCAGCACGACGCTAATACTCCCCAGTCACGCTGATAAGCCACTTGAGTTTTTTCAGTGAAAACGTGCTGATTATCGCCAACAGTCATCCCGCTTTGTGAAAGTGTACGTAAGTGTGCGCACCTGCGTCTGTGCAGCTGCAGCCCGCACCTCAAAGTCGAGGTGATCCCCGGTAATTCAGGGGAAATAACAGTTAAATGTGGACAGTTAACGTGCATTAAGAGATCCCACAGTGTTGCGCTGCTACTCGTCTGCTCTAAATTGGTGTTTATTTGGTGAAGATTGGTCAAATACTCGCGTCTGGTCATTAAATGGCACAGCGCAGCAGGATCAATACTTCAGCGTCCTGCCCGTTCGTCTGTACTCGTTCTCCCGGACAGTGGGAGGACTCCAAGCTAAACTTTTTCTCGGCAAACTGCTGCTGTTTAATGACGGTACACATTGGGAACACTGCTGTAGAAAAGCTCGAGCAGAGCGGTGCGAAAGAGGCGCTCGCCCAGACAGACACACCACGAGCGCGGTAAGACCAATAAATACACTCCTCAAAAGCATACGCGGCGCCACAGGTAGGCCTGTTATCCGTGTCCCACCCTGCGGTCTGCATCATCAGTGTTCACTGCCCCTCCCAGGACAGGGGCAGCTGCGCGGCCCTGCACCTTTGTCTGCAGGACCTAGCGCACACATGAGTCCTGCATGCGCTCTGCTCCAAACTGTGTCCCCGACCTGCGCCTTATAGGAAACTTATTTTCAACGTAAAGATGCAGATGTATCGGCAGAGACGCGTCCAGAGAACACTAGAGGCTGCCCACAAACATCAGAAAAACGTTCCTGGCCAGGTCCATGCAGGGCAGAGAGAGGGAAGTGTACATTAAAGAAGGTGCAGGGGGTGGAGGGAGGGGTGGGTGAAATGCTTAATTCATACTAAGGGGGCGTAGCAAAAAATAATTGAGAAGCACTGATTTAGAAGTTGATTTGTTTCCCCAACGTGAGTGTCTCATGTTCTTGTTTAGGTGGAAAACATCCTCTTACACGATAAGGGCCATTATGTGCTTTGTGACTTCGGCAGTGCTACCAACAAGTTCCAGTGTCCACAGACTGAAGGAGTGACTGCTGTCGAGGAAGAAATTAAAAAGTGTGTGCACATTTTTTTGATGATTAATTGATATTGTTTTGATTTAATAATTTCTGCTTAAATGTTCCACCAACACAACATTTTCTGCAGGTATACAACTTTATCATATCGAGCCCCTGAAATGGTGAATCTGTACAATAACAAGACCATTACTACTAAAGCTGATGTCTGGGTGAGGAAACGATTCATCCAATGAACACTGCATATTTACAAATGAGAACGGCCTAATATTGTGCACATGCTGCTGTTTTGGTGTATATTGTGTTGAATCTCATCTTTGTCCCTGTCGTCCTGTCTTTCTGGTCTCTCTTTGTGATTGTTTCTGGTGATGGTACACTCCAGGCTCTGGGATGTCTGCTCTACAAGCTGTGCTTCTTTACTCTGCCCTTTGGTGAAAGCCAAGTGGCCATATGTGATGGCAGTTTCACCATACCAGATAACTCGCGCTACTCTTACGACCTACACTGCCTTATTAGTTAGTTCTGTTCAATTGCTCAGAAATATAGAGATGTCCTTGTATGTGTTGGTTCTAATAACAATTTATATGTTGTTTCAAGGGTACATGCTGGAACCGGATCCAGACAATAGACCAGATATTTATCAGGTGTCACACTTTGCTTTTAAACTTGCCCAGCGGACCTGTCATATACAGAACTCTATGGTGAGGGTGCTGCACACTTTTTGTTGGCACATACAGTATATCTACTGAGATTTGCTGCTAATGTAAAGCTCTCTTTATTTCTAATTTTATAATTGAGCCCCAAGTGTGCACTCACGGAGCTGTATGTGGTGATGTAACACTGTCTTTCATCTTTTTCTAGAATTCTCTACTTCCCTCTAAACTTCCTGAGCCAGTCAAAGCGAGTGAAGCTGCAGCAGCAAAGAAAAGCCAGACTAAGCCCAGGCACGTGACCTGCTTACTCTCACAATTAAAGCTTTAGTAACAGGGTTTGTGGCAGTCATTACTCATTAGGTGCCCTGCTGCTCTGGTCATATCAAATAATAATGCTTATTGCATCTTAACATGCTGGTTTTGTCATCAGGCTGACAGATCCCATTCCCACCACTGAAACCTCCATAACCCCACGCCAAAGGCCCAAAGCCATTCATACACAGGCTGGTACTGGCATGCTACCTATTCAGCCTGCTGCTCTGACACCTCGTAAGAGGGCTAACATCCCTGGTGCAGCACCCCAGCCAGTGGGTAAGTCCCACACCTTTTAATCCTCTGCAATGAGACAGTCTTCAAGTTTTTTCAGTACACACAGTTTTAGCTAGAGTTGCAAAACAGTCCTCATTTATTAAAAAAGGATTAGAACAGTGAAGCATTCAATGAAAAAGGCTGCGTAAGGTTGCATAAAATTGAATCAATTGAATGGTGTTCCTGGTCTTGAGAGTGACACTTTGCTGTATTGTGTTTTCTGTTGATCCCACAGGAGTTGGTTTAGTCCTGTCTCAGCCGGCCGCAGCTCTACAATCCCAGAAGTCACAGACCTCAACCCTGAATAATGCTGCTGCAGCCACAGCTCAGCAGAAGCAGGTGCATATTAATTTCAACTTTTATCTGTTTTATAATTACCTGCTTTTTAAAATGCTCCTGCTGTTTTTCCTCCAACTAAAGCTGATTGGCTGATGGCTCAGTTGAAGCCCTAAACGTTCTAATAGTATATTTTGTGTATTTTGTGTTGTCACTTGATTCAGGTCAATATTTTACCAAACATAACCACCAAAAAACGCTTGTTTCAGTTATGAGTTTGGCAGGTGATAAAATCGTGTTTCTGACAAAGATTTGTATTTGCGTTAATAGGCTGCTCAGCCCACTCCTGCTCCATCAGCAGATAATACAAACGCTGCAGCAATAGAGAACACGGTGGCTAAGACAGAGCCCCAGCCACAAGTTCAGGCTCAGGCCTCGGCTCAACAGCAGAGCACTACTCCCTCAGTGATCAGTGCAGCCTCTCAACAAGTCAGTCCCTCCAGCCCTGCCCCCCTCAGCGGCCAGCACGACGCAAGCAAGGCAGTGTGAGTTCACCGAGCAAAGTGGCCCCATGTCCAGCCACTGAAGTCAGCCCCAAAGGGACAGAGATGGTAATAAATGCTGCAGCATGAATTAAATCATTGCTCCATTTAACTACCTGTTGCACCAACTATTTCTGAGATTCTTTTTAATTTGTTGTTTCTTCCTCCTGTCAGACTCCACCTGCTTCTCCAAAGACTGAAGAACGAGGCCACCAGCGAACCCCCAGTGACACCACAGCGGGCAGTGTTGGAGTCTCTCCCAATGACTCTCAACAGACTATTGAAGCTAATCCAGATACTACTGCCAGCCAGTAAGTAGCACACCAAATTACTGTTATTTTTCAACTGGTTTCGCTTCAAAGTTCAAAAGAGTAATGCTGGTCGGAATGAAAACCAAACCAGTGTTTCTGTCTGTAGGGGCACTGCAGACTCCGCCATACAGCCCACTTGGAACCCATTCGATAATGACGACTTTTCCAACATTTCCAACGAACAGAGCACTAATGATAAGAAGCCTGCAGCTGGTAATGTCACTTTCTCTCACACATTTGTGTCAAAGTACATTTGCAGTAAAGGTCATACATTGTTTTTTTTCTTTCAGTTTTAGAAGCAGAGACAAAATCTGATGAACTGATACCAGGTTTGCAGGCCACGGCTGATGAAAGTACAACTCCTAACGGTTTGCAATTTCCATAAAAATAGGACCATTTATCAATTATTTTATCTGAGGGTTGCTTCAACAGTGAAAGTTTTTTTCCCCATAAACATACTGGTGATTCTTAATGTCATGTTTTATGCTTTTCGCAGGTATTTGATACAAATCTCATATCTTGAACATTGTCTTGTACTTTGTTGGTTAGAAAATGCTATATTGATCTAAAACGACTTACACAAATTCTTTCTTGTATATACTTCCTGATACAACGAGGGGTCTGCCCCACCAGCACACACAACCACCTCCCTTAGCTCCGCTTTGTTGCTGTCGATAATGGCAATTTGCCAGACATGAGCTGAGAGAATGCTATGGAGGTTTGTTACGATGGGGAGCGGAGGAAGGGAGGAGGGGCTTAGGGACAAAGTGCTTGTTGAACCAGGAAGTAAAGCAAAGGGAAATTTTCAATAATAGCTGTTTTAGATCAATATAGATTTTCTAACCAACAACATCCCCTCTTTAACTGATTGTGTTTGAGCTCAAGAGTAAGGTTATCAATAAATCTAGTGATTTCATATAGGTGCTACTGCATGTGGATTAGAAATGTTGTGCTGCTCTTATTATTCAATTATTTGCATCAAATAGTATCTACATCATAAATGTTTGCCCTTGAGCTTCACCCTGTGGCAGGATGCATGGATTTCGTAAATCTGTGACATTTTGTGTTTACCTCAATCATGACTCAAGATTCATGCTACACACTCGTGACTGTCTCTTTTGTTGTGATGTAGTTGAGAAAGATGTGGATTTAGCAGCCTCTCTCTTGGTGGTTCCCGATCCTTTCAGGACACTTGACCTCACAGACACACCAGGTGAATGCTTCTGTGCATCTTCCTCTTATACTGCCGAGGGGACATGGTACATGTGTCAAACAAGAGACCACTTTCATTTAACCTCTTACCCCGCCTTAGAGGAGCGCATTTTATCCAGGTCAGCATTACCTTTTATCTAAAAGCTTCATGACTGGAGAGATCACAGCCTATAGGCCAGTGTAATGCCTCATTTGAAAGCTAAGGCCTACAAAACTGATCGTAAGTTTGTTGTCGCCCTTTTGCGCTTTTGTCGTGTTTTCGTAGTTGTTTTGTCTTTTGTCACTCTTTTTGTGTGTTGTCACTTTTTGGTTGCATTTACATCCTTGTTTTCGTTACTATTTTGATTTAAAAAATTCAAGAAGCTTTTTGATTTGGGTAAAGCCAAACTGGATAAAAGGTGCTCAGTTCAGGTCGAGGTTAAGAGATTAATTTAATTACTCCATCCTTTTTTTAGACTACTTACTTCCAGGAAACTTTGTTATTCATCCCTGCTCAATATTCCATAATAATAATAATAAAATGATTAATAAATAATAGCCTTAGAAATCATTGCACATTGTAATGGCCAGTTAGTCTGTCTGGCACCACAACTATGTAATATTTAAGGTGCAGGAATCTGCAGATGCCGTTTGTCCGGCTCATGTTTTGTTGTGCTCTTCCTCAGTGAAACTAATTGAAGGGTTGAAGTCTCCAGACACGTCTTCACTCATGCTCCCTGACCTGCTCTCTCTGGCAGATCCCTTTGGAGGCTCTGTGGAGGAGCCTGCCAAAGGTTTGTTCTGCTCTCATTCTTGCAACATGTCCCTTTCTCATCATTTTAGTGATGATGCTTTTGGGGTGAAAGTAAATTTGCGCTTTACTTTTTCTTTTTACTTTTCTCATCAGACCCTCTTACTTCTGAGGACTCGCTCCTGGGTTGTTCACTGATTTCTTGCCCTTCAGTGCCCCCTGCTGGGAGCAGTGCGACATCATCAGTGTCCTCTGCTCCTACCTCAGCTGCCTCTGCAATGGATGACTTCAGTCTGCTGTCAGGGGACTCTGCACAGCCTAAAACAGGTACATACTGTATCTTTGGTTGTAAATGTTAAAGGCCCTATACCTGATGTTTATTTAATATTTTTGTTGTTTATTAATTGATAAATGAATAATAATACAAAATAAGGGCTTTATAAGCCTGTGTCACAGGTTATTTAAAGTGTTTCACTGTAGCTATTGGGCTGGGACAAAATATCTGATCAGACCAGAAGATTTTCGCTTTATCAAGTACAGTATGGCAATACTTTCAATACGTGCCTTCAGAGGCATTTTTATCACACACTCATTTGTTTTTCAGTAACAGCAGTTTGTTACATTTTGTGTTAATGCTCTTTTCAATCTTAACATTTCAATAAATGTCAAATGGCATTTGGACACGTGATTGTTTTCTTTTGACACATTTTAAGGTAAACATATTACTTAATTACTTACTTTATCGTAATACATATCGGATCGGACCCTGAGTATGATGTGTATCATCCCAGCCCTAATGTCCTGCGCATACCAAGATTCGAACCACCAACCTCTCGGTAATTGGACGACCTGCTCAATTGTCGCCTCAATTTTGTCCATCAGTATCTTGTAAAAGAAACCATTTGCCATTTAAGACAAAAAAAAACCTCCCTTACTGTCTGGAAACGAACAATACACGCCCTACATCTAATTACTTTTGTTTACAATCTGGTTAGTTTCCTCTCTCTCCACCAGAGGGCAACAATCCGCGGGCTTGCAACTACATTTAGTTTAGTTGAACAATCTCTAGTCTGTGCAGCAAAATAATTACTTTTCGTTGATTTATGAAAGATGTTGATATGGACGGTGGTTGTGTTTAAAATCGGACCATGTTGTGTCCATAAACCATGTGTACTGTTTGTTTTTAAAGGATATTCTGAAATTGTCTATTGTCACATGTGTAGATTCCGACCTCCTTATTTCTGACTTTGAGCCCGCACCATCAGCTGAGGCAGAGGCCGGAGAAGATGATGAGTTTGATCCTATTCCTGTCACCGGTCGCAAGAATTCTCAAGGTAATTGTCTTTATAAAAAAAAAAAAATCATTACAGGTTTGATTGCTTTATTTTGGAGCAGCTCTGATAAGACTTTAACTAATGAGTCTGTGTACGATGCTGTACATAACTGGTCAATTCTTCTTTCTCTCTTCTCGGTGACCCTCTCCTGCTTTCTGTGCTTGTCACTCCTCTGCTCCTCCTCCCTTTGGCCTGGCCCCTGTCCTCTCTCCCTGGCAAGTTTCAGGAGGCCACTCTCGCAGTAACAGTGGTGGCTCTGAATCCAGCCTGCCCAGTTTGGCCCGCTCCCTGCTGCTGGTGGACCAACTCATCGACCTGTAGGCGACCCTTGTAGATGCTGTAACTCTGGATTAGAGCCTGCATAGATAGCCTAGCGGCGAGCAGATCCGTTCTTATAGCGATCTTTGTGCACCCTCCTGCTGTCACCCGTACTATGATCATCATTCTTAGTACTTTCACTCTGATCTCCTGTTCATCTCTCTCTGACATGTTATTTTCTTGAAAATGTCACTCCTCGTTTCCCTGTAAATGTAAATGAATACATTTTCATCTATGTAGGATTTAATTATGCCATCCACTTTTCATTAGGTATAAATGATAGATGAGTGCTGCTATATAAAACACACTTCATATAAGTGGTTGTAGGTATAATTGTGCACATGTGAATTTGTACAATTTCCTTTTGAACCTTTCCAGCGCAGATTTATTTGCACAGCTACATAAAAAAAAAAATAATGAAATATTTATTCCATTGACTAAGTGAGCGAAAAGACATGTCTTGATTTGCACAGTAGCATAAATGTCCGTTGAGACATCAATAGTGATGCTTGAAGTGCCATACGTAACCTGGTAAAGCAGGGGGACAAATAACACATTTTTAACTAGACCTGTTAACTGATGTATGTTGTGACCAGGCCCGGGACAGATTGATTGGGGAAAGGCATTCCCATGAACCCCTGGGGTAATACGATATATCAACGGGCCCTGCTTATGACGAATCCTATTCAGCATTTAGACTAGTGTACTATCCCAACAGAGAAATGGAATGCATGGTTACAAATATTTGCATAGGACAGTAGATAAACATTGTAGCTGTAAATGATCATTCCCCTGTGGCACTAAAAACAAACATAGGCATTTAGGAAATATATTATCATCCATTCCACTTTGTTGAGTGTTCTTACATTCCCGTAAATGCTGTAAATATACATCTAAACTGTGGAAGGCTGCTCTCCAGCCATTTGATCTGTGAATATATCATTTTCATGAAGCTTTACCCACAGAAAACATATTGCTTTATCTATGAGTAGTATATATATGATGGTACGCTCACTGTACATCATATATATATATATATATATATATATATTATATATATATAAATATATTGTTTTTCCTGTGAATGTTAATATAGAGTGTTAGAGAATGAATGTATGAAATAAATATAATGAATCTATTACAAAAAAAAAAAATCTATGATTCTCAGCATCATAATCACTGAATAATATTGAAGAATAGTATATAAAATGTCATTCCTCTTGTAAGAAGTGTTTTCTGTTGTTGTTTTTGTAAATTTCATTAACAAACTAATGTGAATACAGTGGTCGTGGTCTTTAAAGGACTGAGCTGATGGCCATGTCTTTTTCTCTTACTTTGTGGAAGATGTTGTGTCCACTGTGTGTTCGGTTTCCATTGGACTGATGAAGGATTATATTCTTTTCTGTTGACAGTTTACTGCTGAGTGGGTTCAGCCCGATGCTTGAAGCCAGTCTTTTCCGGATATGTGCTTTGTACAGCTGTGTTTTGCTTTTCTGTTCAGTGATCACAGAGTTCCCATCAGAAATAGCATGGCTGTGTTGTTGACTGTTTGTTCATGTGTGTGATATACAGTGTAATGATGTATGTGTGCAGTCATTGATGTATTTTACTGATACCTAACAATTAAGTTTGACTCACTCTGCTGCAAATATGGCGACCCCCAGGTTGCCATTTAAAAACATTGAAAGCACAGCCCCCAAATTCTCTCAGGTCACTAACAATGTTATCTCTGAGACCCACATATTCGTTGGCCTAATCTGCTGTTTGGAGGTTGCACAAGGTTGAATTATCAAATATGAGAAGTGAGGACATATCTGCTGTACAGGTTTAACAAGAAAAAAAGCAATATCAGTCTCTATTTTGGAGCATTTAGCTTTCTTTGCATGAAAATACTGAATATCGTGCACTATGAAATACAGTTTAATAACCAACAAAAATGTTAAAAGGCTATTGTGCTTTGATGCTGTGTGCCGGATGAAGTGCAGTATCTGTCAAATGAAGGACCCTATAATGCAAAAATTCAAGTCCATCACTTTGTCAAACAGCAAATCCTCAAATAGTGCTTGTATCGCAGTAGATGTTATTACAACTATATTGTCCACTGCAGAAAAGCGAGCGGCTGCCACTTGGGTGCGTGTTTGTGGTACTGCATGTGTAACAGAAGCGTGCATTTACTATCCTCAACGCTCCTCTCTGAATAGCTCTATAGTCGTGTGAAGTTACTGTTTGAAACCTATGCAACTACCAAGCTTGTCCCTGTAGCCGCTTCTTTGCTGTGGAAATCGACAAATCCTAGCAGATTGCCCCAAATTGAAACATGCCCTGTTGTTTCCTTGTTGTTTTGCCAAATATAAAAGCTGTCCATTCTTTGATATGAGTGTTCGAGGCGCCCCATGTCTTTATGGCCCAGTCCTACATTCGACTTGTGGTATTATGTGCTCTTATATTTTTGTGAGATAACTATAGAATTATAAAGGGATGGCAAATAAAATAATGATGTGAACGTCGGTGTGTTGTTTTGTGTTTTTGCCGTGGGACAGGAATGATACAAGTGTAAAAAAAAATGTTATATGTTGTGGTCTGTTTTTTTTTTTATCTATAAATTGTAAAATGATATAGTTTCGCAGTTAATCCAAAAGACCAGTTTTGTTGTTTTAGGATTCATCGTAATCTTTTTTTCATAAAACTTCTCAAAGTTAGGCCAAGCCCACCTTTCAAAATCTGAGAATCTCCTGGTTGAATAAGTCAGTATGCCAAGATTATCTAATATACTGTATTATTTGAGACCTGGGAGCTCTGGCAGTTGCTCTATTTTAAGTGACACTAGAACTAGATAAAGAGGTCACAGGTCGTTGTTTTTTGAGACCTAAAGCAGGTAAGAACTTAATCACTTCTCAATGCTTTTCTTTGTTTTTCCGTTTATGTAACAGCTATACGTGAGTGAGTGTTTTTTTTTTTTTTTTTTTTTTTATCTCTGATAAATTAACAATTTTTATGATATTGGGTTAAAAAGTCTGCCTCTTCTGCCCTCAGATTTGGAGGGAGATGTGAGCTTGCTGCCTGCACACCCTGTGGAGCCTGTTCATTTTAGTCAGAATGCACCTGTCCATCGGAGGACAACGTCATGTGTCTACCCCGTCCACACAGCACAATCTGATGAGAAGCAGCTTCTCTGTTGCACTCTACCGGTCTCCTCCAGCCTGCACTTTTCTGTTGACTCACAGACACGTGAACAGGGGCAGGTCTCACACCCAGACCTCTCCCAAATGGGAGCTGATGTTTTTCAGCTGGCTCCTTTCAACAAAACTCCTGCCAGAAGGAACAAGCTCATCCTGAACTCTTTCACCCCTGACTCCTCCGACGTGTTCCTCCAGGCTCCTTTTGTGAGAAAACTGGATCCCTCTGTCCCGCAGTCTGCCTCCGAGTATCCCCTGTACACTAAGAGGCCCTTCCAGTCGCCAGAGGCCTTGGTGCTGCAGCAGCCTGTGTCGGTGCACAGGGTCGTGTCGAGGGTGGGGCAGCAGGCTGCTGTGGGCTCTGTGGCTGTGGGACCACTACATGCCTGGACCGTGGCAGGACGCCCCACGGATGACCCATTTACAGCTGCACCGTTCAGCTCCAGGTGCTCTCAGGAGAGGCTCTGATTTTGCCCACTCCTTTTTTTTTTCTTTTTTTTTTAAGGAGCCAAAGTATTAAGTTGAGCACAGTGTTGGGTAGTAACTGAATACTATTCAGAATACATATTTAGAATAGTCATTTTGAGTACCGTAACTGCATTCTGGTAAAGTTACTCTTTCATTTGAGGGTATATAGAATACTTTCCTACTATCAAAGGAATACCTCATAGTAGTAATCATTACATTTCAGTTTCATAATCATAACCATAAGAAAGAGAAACAGCCGGGGAAAAGTTTAGCTCTGTCATTCTGGGGCGTTTTTACATTCCTAATTAATAGCAAATAATACACCGTTTTTAAGCATGATTATAATGAAAATCAATGTGAAAGTGTTCCAAGTATTCAGAATATACAGTACTAAGATTGGACAAAATAACAATACGTTACAAGATACACTTTAAGGCTAGTATTCAGTCTTCTGTAACTAAATACAATTGCAAAGTATTCTCCCCAACACTGATTGAGCATCATTAGAGGTGGCAATAATAGTTGCAACAGGTAAGTTGCAAACACTATAATAATTTTTGAAGCAATGTTCTCTCCAGAGAAGTCTCCATGGGCTCTTAAGCGTCTGCCACATATTACCCCTGATCTTTACCTCTTACCGTCGATTCGTCACAAATTTTCTAAAACGACCAAAAACCTAAGGGCTGATGAAAAATAAACTTAGTGTTTTAATTACTAGTACTTTTAACATCGTATTAGACACATATTTTAGCACTTTTAATAAGTATTATGAGCTTGATCTAAAGAGTATTGATTTGCCAAAATCTCCCCTGTGCATCTCAGTGTTTTACTTGAAGTTGCACTTTAGTTTGTGCAGTATTTTATATCATTTGATTTCACCCTACCTCACGTATTTTGTTCATGCTCATTCATAATGGTTTCTGCACTTTGAGATCTTTGTATTTCTCCAACTTACTTTTGTCTTTTAATGGTACATACAGTATGTCTCACATTATTAGTTTTTACTCAATTTATCAATTTTATAATAAGCAATTGCGCCATCATGATTATTAAAGAGGGAAGGAAATGGATCTGTACTTGTCGACATTACTGAAGCTGACAGTTGGCCGGTTCACCCCATGTTACTTGAGGAGGTCACTCTTTTTATATTCCTTCTTTATTGTTGGTCTTTTAGATGAAACATTTATAAAGGATTTCAACAGTATAAAATGCCATGCTGCCTTTAAAAAAAACTGTGTTTACATGTAGTAGTGGTCACCAACCTTTATCAGCCAAAGATTGGCAGCCAGTGAGAGAGAGAGAGAGAGAATCTACCAGCGTAAATTGGCCTAATATGTATTTTTCAATCATTCTTTTAGGGATATTTGATGAATTACAACTACTTTACTTAAACTATTACAGTAAATGCAACAGGTCCAAAATCTGAACTCACTGTTTCACGTCCAAAGCCACTTAAAAACTTGCCTAAAGGCTCCTCAATTAATGTTTTATTAGAGGAGAAAAAAAGCCAAATAAGCGACTAACAAACTGACATTTACTTTGCAGTGAAAATCAGGCTGACCTACTGGTTGGTGACCACTGATACGTACCTGTCGATACTGCAACATGCTTGTCAAACATTGGTCTCTGCTAATGTGTTGAAAGTGTTAGAAGTGCTCAGTTCCTTTGCTCTAATAAACCTCTGTAACAAAGTTTCATATATAATTGATACGAGTCAATATCTTAATTTTAAAAGAGAATTAATAAAAAAGATAAATTATATATTTAGTTTGGGGTCAAATTGGTCACTTAACATATAAACTTTCACCTGGAAACAAAGACCTTCACAATAACATGTTTACTTATTGCACTCATTCAATGCTTCGTGATAGATTTGTTTGGGAAATTGTAATTTAATTGATGCGACAATATCTTGTTCTTATTCCCAGCCTGATTTATTGAGTTTTGCTCTTCAAAAAAAACAAGGAGAAATGACTTTTTTTTTTTTACAGATTTGAAATGCATTTTATCTCATATTTATGCCAGAGTTTAAAATTGATATCTCTACAGTTTCCCTATTCACCTGCAGTGTCTCGCCTTAGAAGAAACCGTGTCCCTTTTCCTGCTGCCATGGCTGTGTCTGGCTCCTCTGTGGACACGCCTCAGTGAGCTCACAGCCGCGGGCACAGAGCGTCTGTCTAAGCTCTTGTGTAGCACATTGCAGCGCCGGGGCACATGGGAAAGAGATTGTGGTCTTTGTTTTGGTGGAGCTGAATGGAAAAAGCAGCCCAGTTGACTCAGCTTGGCTCTGCTCATCTTACATAAACTCTGAAATATTACAGTCACAATGGACAGTGATGGCGGTGGATGGAAACTTTTTTAACTGCAAGAAACGGGCTCTGTTTTTAGTCGATCAGCATTCACGTGGGTTTAGTTTCTCTTTTCTTGTGATGCTCTGTCTGGCTCGGCACGATCCAGATGTGTCTGAAAGTGGCGAGATTTTCCAAGGAGCTGCCCGGGAAAAAGTTTCCTTCCTTCATCGATTCATCATTTGACACTCTTTAAAAAGTGCAATAATCATGGTACTTCCAAACTCTGAATCACAGACTGTTCAGCATTATACAGCAATGTGTCTTATATTAATAGGAGCATAGTGACAGCTTATAAAATAATGGATAATCACACAATCATAGATGCTTTAATAAAAACAAACATGATTTCCCCCCAAAAGGCATTGTAGTGTTGAAAAAAAACAAAAGGTTTCCCCAGCGTGAGAAGCCCATATCTGAAGACAAAACTATTGTGTGTGGTATGCAAAAAGACATGCTTTTTTTTTTTAAGTGTTTGTCAGACTCTGTAGTGAAGCCAAAACCAGTCTTTTGTCTTTTAGATGCAGCTCAGAGGTCAGCATTGGGGCGAGGAGGAGGCCGTGTGGGAGGGGGAGCTCTGTACGCCGGTGGTCCATGCGGGTGTGGGGGTAGAGACCCAGTTGGTGATGGCGGCAGGAGCTGTGTATTCGGGTCAGGCCTGTATGTATTGCATGTAGAAAATGAGACTGTGGAGGGTGGGGGAGTGCTTGGGAGGGGTGGTAGGGTGGCAGTGGGTGATGGGGGCATCTGGTCCTCGTCTGACCACGGGCACTGTTGGTGATGGGGCAGAGTGTAGACCGGTGTGGCTGGGCGGTTGTAGATCGGATATCGAGGAGCTGGGTATGATTGGCTTCGTTTGAAAGTAATGCACTTGCCCTGTTGAAATCCACAGCGAGAAGAGCGGACATTAAAACACTGTTGCGCAATTGTTACTGAGTAAAACATTCCTTTCCGAGCACAACTCTCACCAGATGGAAAGAGCACATTCCTCCTTTCGGTCTTTTTAACTAGTGTCAAAGAAAAAATGGTCCGACTAACGACTTCTCCAGGCACTATGACAAAGCCTGTTTTTATCTACGCGTCTGCCTTTTGTGCAATTAAAATGTTTATTCCATTTAATCAGATTTAACAGTATTGGAACTATGTTAAAGATCTGTCAAAGCATCTAAAGCACCTTCTTTAGTCTTGGTAGTTTAGAGTTGATAATAACAATAAATGATTTAGAAATTACTCACTCTGTCTCCAGGATGCGGTCTCATCACTGACACTCGATCGTAACCCTTTTTTAAGACGACCCACAGCGCGTGAAGTTTGCCCTGAGAAAAGAAGAAAACACATCAATAAAATAAATCAATAAAAATGACATTTAATAACAACCAAATGTTTAGCACAGCGTTGTTTGGCAGGCAGGGCAGCACAAAACCCATTAGAGCTTTATTTGCTTCAGTAATACATAGTTTATGAGGTTGTACCTGCCCGCATTTCCAGATACGTGTTTTCAATTGTAGTAGCAGGTTTTTAATGTTTTAAAACTGAGCTGACACGCACATCCACAAAATCTAAAAAGCGTGCAGGAACTGAAGAAGGATAAAAGAGAAGATCTGCATCAGACGGCTTGAACTGACACCCGAAATGTCAAACTTGCAAACACTGATCGTCGAATAGTGCGTTTCTTCTCAGAGGCCTTAATAAGACGTCGGCACATTCCAGGTTTTTGTTGTTTTGTTAAACCTCAATGGTGTGTGGCGTATTGTTTAGCCACCAATCGTTTAACAATGATGCGGAGGGCGGCCGTCATATGGTTAAGGACTTTAAGTGAGAGCTTTGTTTGTATTGTATGAAATTGTGTTCAGGTGTTAGTCCTAAACCATAGCACCCGGAGGAAAGCTGGCTGGCTGCCTTGCTCCTCTGATACGGTGCAGCGCCTCCTGGGTTTGTCCCTGTTTCAGAGCGTGGTGTCCTGCACTGGTCAGCTCCACCTTCTTCTTCATCTTCCTCCTGTGCAGCTCCCTCCGCTCCACAAGTCTTTCACCATCTTCTGGGAAGATTTTAGCAGTTAATCTGTTTTATTCCAGTGACCGTCCATTAGCCAGAACAATAGGAAAGAAGGCATGTGTAGCTTAGCTGAGACTCTTGCCCGGATACCTCCTCGTACCTCCCCTTACTTGTTTCCTGTAGATCCTCTTGTGATGCCTCCACTGTGCTGCAGGTGTGGGGGCTCTTGGTGTCTCATCAGTTTTTCAGAAGAAGAAATGTGTTGGTCTCAAATTTCTTTAGCCCATAAGCTAGCTGTTTGTTTACTTTTAAAAAGCTGCTTCTTCAGAACCATTATGGACTCTCTGCAGTAATGGATCCACTGAACCTCAACAAAAACACGGCAGACGTACAGAAGCATCCAGCAAAACAACGTGGAACACAGAAACCACGAATGCAGTTCAGAGAAAAAGGCAAAAATACATGGCTATACCAAGAGAGAGGGAGGTTGCTTTTTGTTTACACGTCGTCAATATAATGTCACAGCATGGCAACCAGGCCAACAGATGCACAGCTGTTTTAGCTACAAAATTAAAATGGTAAGTTTGTGACGACCTTTAATGATCGACTATTTAAAAAAAGAACCGTACCCAGCCTTGACAATGATGAGAGAATTATTTCAAAAGCTCTAACAAAGGTATATTTCCTGTTGTTCTAATTACACAACATGAATCCAGTTAATTCTGGGTTTCAAATGTTTATGTTCACTGTCATAGCATAAACAATTCATAATAAAATAGTTGTACCTGTAACTGAATCCCTTGAATTGACCCCAACCCATAAACTACACACAGAACACTCACTCTGATAGGAGAGTACCATTTCTTCGGGTGGGTGGCCTTGTGTGTGTGGTAGTATGGTCGTGGAGGAGGGTAATCAAACTCCTGTTCTGGCATCACCACTCGAGCATTTTTGGCTTTTTCCAGTTTTGCTCCTTCTTCAGTGGAGCCTTTATCCCCCCATCGCACCTGAGGACCAGCACAACACACTTGTCAAACCAAATATGGACACAATTTTATTTGAGTTCTGATTTCTCCTGTTCAAACTGAAAACTCTCTCACAATCCCTCCTACAAATCTGAATTGTTCAAAGCAAATTAACTACCCCAAATAAATTGCACTAATTTACATTCTACTTCTATCTTCCAGCACTCAATAAACATTGAGAGAGAGAGAGAAAGGGAAAGAAAGAAAGTTGCACAGTGTGCATTAACAGGACACGTGGCACTCTCTTATTTGGATTTTTTTCTTTTCTTTTTTTTATCCTTTGTGGCCAGCCCCATCATACTTAATTCTACTGGAGATTCCAACACTTACACACACATTGTACTGCCTATAATCAGGGAAAATCAGCAAAAATGCAATCATTATTAATAATATGATTAATAGTAACACAGGTTTACAGAAAGCATCACACTGTAGTCATTCATACTATACTCTGTGTTGGTAAGCTATTGTAGCCACAGCCACTCATAGGGGTGGCACATAAGCTAACACCAAACTGAATCAACAAAATTACTCTAGCACTAATACAACACATCCAAGCAAGGATTACATTTGTTTTCAAAAGTTGCTTCCCCCGGCACCAGCTCCAAAATGCTGCTCTCAAATCAAGTATAGTTCAAGCAATTGGGACGTCTCAGCAGTGTTACCCCTCTCCATTTTTTACTTTCGTAAATAGGTGGAGAAGAGGTTTTATACGTTTTAGAAAAGTTCTCAAACTCTAGTTCTCATCTGTTCAATACCTTAAACCAAAGAGTCTGCTCCATTACGACTGTACTTTTCAAACATCTGTAATTATTGTAAGACTGCAGCCTGCATGGCTCTGAACCGGTTCAAGCTTTCAAAAAACATTTGCATGCTCATCTTTTTACTGGACGAGTGGCTTCCTGTTTTATTGGATAGCTTTGAACTCTGAGGTCCCTCCAGAGTCTTACAGTAATTCAAACATGCTTTGTGCTGAGCTGGCAGGTCTCTCATATGAAATCTGTGTGTTGTTGATCCAGAGGACGTGAATGAGGTTCATGATATTCACAGCTTTTGTCATAATTATGCAACAAGTTATGATTGCATACACTGTACCATACTTTGTATTGATTATTACTTCCATTCTCTTGATCCCTCCAACTCCACGCCCTCCGTAGTACGAAGCATCCACTGTGGGCCAACGCTTTTTTGGATAATCATCATCCTCATCCTAGTGGTGTGAGAAATCAATCTTTCAATTATTTGATCAATATGTTTTTTTTTATTTGTCTAGTAAATAGAGGGACATACTGAGAAGTCATCTATGTCTGAAGGAGGAGGCGGCTCGTGAATGACCTGTAAAAAAAAAAAAAGTCATTCTTTAAAGGTATGATGGATTTCACTAAATATGCAAGTTCTGAAATGTGCTTGTAAACTCGCCCCTGTGAAGAATTGGGATGTTAGAAATGTGTTAGGAATGAGTTTGGACCACAACTAACAATTTAATTAACTGGCTCCCTCTTTCATCGTTTGTAATTTAAAAAAAAATCAGGTTTATGAAATATTTCCATATATCCACCGAAGCAACAGAATTCAGGAGATTCTGAGCTTGAGGTATGTCCACAAACTTGTACTAACAGTATGTCCAAACCCAGGAAGAGTTGAGTTGCCTTGTGTACGAAATGTGCGGTATAAATAAACATGTCTGGCCTTGCCTTAAATAAGGTACAATGGAGTCATTTACCAAGTATGCAAAACAAGTAGTACGTGCAAAAGTGGATAATCAGCCAAGTCATTTGCTAATTTTGTACTCGCAAAGGATTCTCACTTAAGAATCAGATTTGAGGCCCTGATACTGTAATACTGGCAGCGGTAAAAAATAGGTGCAAAATAACATTTTATTTTTCAGCTTGCACTCTCTATTTAGCACCTGTCTTGATAAATGACCCCCAAAGTCTCTTTGTGTTGTAGAGTCAAGTGCAGCAGATTCATGTGTCGTACCACAGTGCAGCAGAGGGGCCAGAACCACCACAGCAGAATCACTGTCAACAGCAGCAACAGGATCAGCAGCGCTATGGCCACAAACCTACCATCAGACTGTAACAGAAGTCAAATGTATTAATTAATCGGGGGGGTTGATTGAATTCCCATGTGTATGAATATTGCCTTTTTCATAGACTTTGACGTAAAGTATAATCCACAGAAAAGTTATGTCATGATTGCTAAAACAAATGAAGATCAGAGACTTGCATTTCCTGGCTTTTACCTGAACGGGGAATATTCTCCAAATGGCTGATGAGATCAAATATCTTGGGCATTATGTCACTGGGGACCTCTCAGATGACAGACATGTATAGACAGCAGTGTAAGCTCTATGGGCAGGCCAATATGCTCGCCCGTAAGTTTCACATGTGCACTGCCAATGTAAAAACTGCGCTTTTCAGGTCCTTCTGCTCTCCTTTGTATACAGCGCAGCTCTGGCGCCGTTACAAAAAGAGGAGCATGTATAAGCTGAGAATTTTACTGTAGGTCCCAAGAACTTCAAATGTTTGTAAACTGTAATGTAAGATCCTGTGCAGCAGTTATTCGCTATTGTATTTATTCATTTATGTGCAAAGTCGCAGAACCTTGTAATCCTATAATTGAAGCACTGGGCTCTTTGCATTGTTTTGGTTCTTATTTAGTGTGTTGTCTTGTTATGACACAATTTATAGGGACAAAAAAAAAAAGATATTGCATTAATATTGTTTCTGCACAATTTGTCTCAAATGGTGCTTCCCTAATTTAAAGGTGCATTACGCAACTTTTTATATTTTTTATGTGTGCGTATTTGACCTTGTAGTGACCCAGCGGCTGTATGAGTGGTCAGTGTGGCGCCTTTACTTTCCGTCACTGTGGTCTCTAGGACGCTCCAGGATCACTTGTTTGGATGGTTTTCACTGCTTAACAGAAAGTGTTCACTTTCTAACCAGAAAACCTACAAAACAATTGATCCTGGAGCGTCCTAGAGACCACAGTGATGGAAAGTAAAGGCGCCATACTGACCACTCATACAGCCGCTGGGTCACTACAAGGTCAAATACACACAAATATAAACTTTTTTCACATAAAAGTTGCATAACGCACCTTTAAATTAGGGAACCACCATTGAGACAAATTGCGATATTTGACCGTCTAGAATTGTGCAAAAACAATACAAAAAATTCTTAGTATTTTTTGTCTCTGTAAATTGTGTCAACAAGACCACACACTAAATAAGACCCAAAACAAAGCAAGGGAGTTAAATTAAATTAGATTAAATTAAAAAAAACATTTTGCCGATGGAACCTCAGTGATAAAATGTGTCTTCTTGTGATGTGCATATCGCATCCCCTAACATTGTGATCATAATAATTTGGCAATGCCTATATTGTGCAGCCCTTCTCCAAATAACCTTTTAAAATAGCCTTTGCCATTTGAAAGTTGTTTGTTTGTATACTTTATTGTCCCCGTAGGAACATTTGTCCTCTGCATTTGACCCATCCTTCGATGCCACTGGGGCAACCCGTAAGGAGCAGTGGGTGACTGCAGTGCCACGCCCGGGGACCCATCTCCATGATGTGGAGCCAGGCTCAAATCCAGGCTGAAAACAGCTCTTTTTACCCGTGCATAATGACAACTGAAAGTATTTTATCTGCACTCTTGCCTTTTACTGTAATTGATTAATTTTCATGTTGATGTTCTATTGATTTGATCTGTTTTCTTGTAATTTTATGCAACTGTGCAGCACTTTGAATTGCCTTGTGTTTGAATTGCGCGCTACAAATAAACTTGCCTTGCCTTGATGGTCAGAATCACCTGGCTGGAGGATTCAAATTGTGACCATTCTGCTGTTTTGATTGTGTAGTCTCACTTACACATGCGACTGCGGTGATGGTGACCGAGCTGGATATGAAGCTCAGTCCGTTGTTCATGCTGACGTAGAGAGTGGCAGAGCTGCAAGAACAAGTGCAATGAATGAATGTGTTTATCGGAGCATTCGGTTCGGACACTATGACGCTCTGGAAGGCACACACTCACGTCCCCTGTTTTTCCAGAACAGGTGCAGGACACAGTAGATAAGTATCTCTAACCTGAATAGGTCTTTTCACTGCAAATAAAGGAAAGGGAAGATTTAGTAAAATTGATATTATGCCAATGAATCAAAAGGCGAAAATAAAAATAAAAAACAGTGAAATAACAAGTTAAGGTGGGACACTGTGCCCAGGCATTATTTTTTTTCAATTTTGGGGCATATTGGTCTCAAAACATACCTGGAAACCAAGAAATAGGCCTGTCAATGATATATATTTTATAATTGCACTGACTAAACTTTCCGCTATAAATGTAACTGTGTTAACATAATAATTTACAATATGTTTTCCAGCAGGATTTGTTTACATCTAATTCTTTGGCTGATCTATCAAGCTCTCTAATAAATTGTGTATAAAATATGTCAACAAAACAAACCCATTACTTTAAACTTCTCTTTTTCTTTCTTTCTTACATTTGTGTCAGTAATCTAACGCATAGGTTTGAGCAGAGGCGTCTCTAATTTATTTTGTATTGTTGTTGAATTCCTGTACTTCCTTTGCTCATGGAAAGAGGATCAAATGCAGGAGGGTTGTGGTTTGTTTATCTTGGTGTCGAGAGACTGTCTGCGTGTGCTCGTTTTCTGAAGAGGGCCACATTCCCCTCTGTCATGTGAGAAGCCTGAGCGCTACCCCAGCTCGCTCAAAGGCTCCGGGGTTTGGGAGCTAAAATCATTGTGAATGGAGACGGCCCAAGCAAACCCCAGTCAGCTGTTGTAAAGAGCAGCAGAGTAGAATTGCAGTCTTCTTTATACATCTAACACTCAAATACAAAGTTATTCTTATTTTAATTTCTGTGTGTGATAAGAAAGCGTTCAACTCACTCAGGGTGACTGTGTCATTAACGCGGAAGCTGCACAGCACTTTCTGGACGTCTCTGGCATGAAGGAAGCCGTTTCCCTTGACGACCACTTGAAAGGACTCTATTGTGGGCACAAATGTAAAGTTAATATATAGATAGCATTGCAAATGGACAGTAAGATTGAGTGATTGAACAAGAGCTGCACAATGTGAAAAAAAAAAAGCATTTAAAATTTGATAACAATAACCATACTGTGATATCATTCAAAATGTCAGGACCAAAACAAGACTGACATTGTGAATTGGGTAAGCCTAACTAAAACAGAACTTTTGCACATTTTTAAGTTATCATTTTGTTTTTTTAGGCTGTGTTTACAAACATTATCAGTCAGTGATTTTGCAATTTATTGTGGCTTCCTGCGACTTGGATACTGTATCACCTAATATTGCAATAATGTATTGTGCAGACCTAGAATACACCGTGAACAGCTTTTACCTCCTTCACAGATGCTTGAGGGTTCAACAGCAAGGATCTCGATGCATGATCTCTTAAGGATCTTAATGAGAGAAAATAGTGAGAATCATCTTCATGCAGTGCGTTTGGAATGTTCGTCTTACTGAGTCGATGACTCCTTGCAGGGCCTGAAATCCATCATTAACAGGAAACACGTGGTCCTTGCTGTCAGCTATGGTTGAGAGCTGAAAGGACATATTACTGCATTAGTGGCATGAAAAACGGCCTCTGCTAAAGTTAAGCTGAGATACCTGTGTTTCATTAAAGTCTTTAACTCCCACACAGTAGACAGTAGCACCAAGCTGTCGAGCTCTGCCCGCCTGCACAGCACAAAGAGAAACACTTTGAAAAGGGAACTATAACATTTTCAGTCCCTGATGTCATCTGCTCTGGTCTGCCTTTGACAGCTGCAGGAAAACAGCTGCTCCAACATAAAAGACTGTGATGTGGCCACTACAACTTTCAAAGGGGGTCAGCCCTATGTTCCCCAGTACCTATGTTCCCCCACTTCTATTGATTAAGATTAGGCACCAGCCCACTATCCTTAAGGTTAGTGGCTAGGGCAGGGTCAGAGTTAAGCTGCTTGATATATGTATGACATTTCACTCTCATGACTTGTGATTGGTTGAAGTACCAACTCACCTACGGAAAAAAAAAATCACACCCGGGGAGCATACAGTAGGTATGCACCCCTTTCAAAGTGTTTTCAACTTTTATCTTCAGGGACAAAAGAACCTGAGTCTAAGAACTGAACTCTAACGTGCCGTTGTAATGTATGTTTTTATGTTGCATTTTCACTCTGAGATCTCAGCGTCACCTCTCTTTGAGCGTCCTCAAACTGATTCTCTCGTAGTTCTCCATCTGTCAGAGCAATGATCACGCTTGCCGTTCGATGAGCTGAAAAGACAGGTTTGCAGATCTGAACTATGTCGCAAGAAACGAGAGAAATACTGTACGTTTCTGAAGAAAAGAAGGTCAGGAAATTATGAGGCAAACACCAGATTTTACTATGGCTATTCATTGCTTTACCATATGATTCAAAAGTGTTCATTTCATCCAAATGAGCAAATGATTAAGCGCTAAAGAGGAAAATGTGCCCACCGTCGCCGCTTCGGTAATAGATCTGCTCGCTTGCCTACAACAAGAGTTCCAGAGTCAGTGTCTATACTTTTTAAAGGATCCCATATTAATGGTTTTAGGCAAGACTTTCCCAAGGACTTCACAGATAACATACTCTCTCCAGGCCTTTGTTCAAGAAGGTGTCTCCTCCTGGCTCCACCAAGTTCAGTTCCTCCAGTCCACACGAATCTGCTCCCTGTTAAGTGACACACTATTGTACATGCATTACTTCACAAAGAAAAGTAAAACATGTTACCTGTCCTCAGTCAAAGGCATAAGAGTTCTTCCTGATGTCGAAAACACAATAAAGGACATCCGTAACTGTGGACTAAATAGACACATATACTGTATTACAAATAAGACATGTATTACCAATTTCACGTGAATTTACCTGGTAAACTTGTGCGCCAAGTGGACAACAAAATAGTAAATCTCATTCCAGTAGCCTCGGACACTGCCAGACCTTAAGAAAAGTCACACTTTTATTTTTAAATGTTTTGCACAAACTGTTATTGCAGAGTGAATATACAATTAGCATATCTAGTCTAAATTAATGTTTGGCAATGTTTAAAGGGGGGTATTATGCTTTTTTCAATCACATAGCACCAGTCTATAGCATACTACAATGATGACGTAACCTTCTGTTGGTCTGTATATGCAGTAAATTAAAATAACTGCCTTGAATAAAATTGCTCTCTCAAAATGGCTGTACTGAACGTCTTGAAATAGGCCTCTGTCTCTTTAAGAAGCTTTCCAACACGCCCCCTTCAGCACACTGCTGTGGCATCTAAACAACACTACTGTGCGGGGAGGGGCTCTGCTGAGCTGAGGAGCAGTGGTTGGTGGCTTGGCTGGTGACAAAAGGTCCAGAGGCGTCTCCAGGAGGTGGGGGCGTTCCTAGGAGGACTGAGGCATAGCTACACCTAAAATGGCTGCCGTCTAAGTTTTTACTGATTACTCAAAAATATGTGAATGAGCCAAGGCAACACTCCAGGCATGTGTTTAATGAGGGAATGACATAATAACATGATGTAAAGCTTGAAAAAGTCGATTTTACATAATACCCCCCCTTTAAATATTATGAGGCAGCTGATGGTTTTAGCTTCTTCTCCCTTTTTTGGCATTTGAATTGTTTTATTTTCCTGATCAAGGATTGTAAAAGCTTTGTTTATGCGTCACTGTTTAAAGTGGTCCCCTGATAAAACTGAGTTAATAATTCATTTAAGCTGTGATGCGAGAGCGGCACAGGCAGCCAAGTACACTGAAACTTTGGAACATCTGGCTCTAATGGAGAAATGGTTTCTGCAGCATGAACGCGACAGAGCTAAGATCTTGGTTGTGTTTGACAAGCAAAGACCCGCAAATGCATCATGCAAATAAAGATGTCATTATGTAATTCTCAGATCAGCTACTCACAACCTTAAGACACTGGTATTTGTAATAGAACAGCAGCACTAGATCCTAATCAAGGTGTTAGGATGTCCAAAGAAGACAAATGAGTTTCCATGACTCCTAGAGGATTTAAATAAACCTGACTTTTAACTACCAACTAAATTAAACACTTATGTCTGCTCTAGAGACAAAACACCAAAACGTATGTGAAGAACAGAATAAAATTCTCAAAATGTGTTGTTTTATTTTCTCCCATTAAAAATCGAATAGAAAACTCACTTGTCCAAAACAAAGTAGAGGTCAAATCCACCAAAGCAGGATGAACCAGCCTCCTGTTGGCTGTCCGTCTGTTGTGCAGCAGCAGGAACTACCAGGACGGTCAGCAGCAGCGTGCCCAGGACCACTGTGAGCAGGACCTGCCTGCTCCAGCGCACAGTCATCAGGACAGGATCAGGCGCAGACACAGGTGTCAGGTGGGAGCCTTCTGCAGAGGGATGCAGCTCACTGTGCCGTGATGTGCTCCTCTCTGAACCTCGGTCCCATCTCCTCAGCAGCTGCTGGGACACGTGTGAAAGTGAAGAGGGGGACAGGACACCAGCCCCCTCTATCTGCAAGTATTTCACTGTACAGGATGGTCACTGCTCTCAAAGAAAACAAGACTTACACAGAAGTTTTCAAACTGTGGAATGTGCATCACTTCTTACAACTAGCTACTTAGGAGGAACTCGGGCTCATCTGCAATTTTAGACTTTATTGCCAAATATTATGTGCGATTGTAAATAAGAGTGAAACGTTTGAGAACCATTGGTTATTTGCTTTTTACATTACATAATTTAAACAGCTATAGAGTTTTATTGTGTATAAAGCACATTTATTTTCAAGATTACAGGAGCAACTTGTGTGACCCTTTTTGACTATTCATCAGTGCCACTTAGTGGTTAACAGGTTGCCTTACACCAGCCACACACATGGCTGCATGTGTGTGGCTGCATGTGTGTGGTTGCAAACATGCAGCCACACACATGCATGTTTGCCCCTCTCAGCTATGTGCCCCTCTCAGCTGTGAGAGGGGCACATAGCTGAGAGGGGCAAACATGCATGTGTGTGGCTGCATGTGTGTGGGGTGCAAACATGCAGCCACACACATGCATGTTTGCCTCTCTCAGCTATGTGCCCCTCTCACATAGCTGAGAGGGCAAAAGGCTTCACGTTACTTGAAGAATTGTAGGCTTATCTTTAATGTTTACAAAATATCCCCAACATGGGATTTAGGAGGCTAAAGAAATACAAAGAATATACAAAAGAAATACAAAGAATATAGCCATAGTTAGTACATTATATATGTGTAAACCTGGTTAAAACAGTGTAATGTGTCACAATGTATTCTTCTCCTTTAATTATTGTAATAGGCCTGCTAATGCTAATGTAAGCAGGGCTATAGGCTTAGAATTGAGCTGGAAAAAGCAAGTTATTACTGTAATGATTTGTACGGTATAGGGTAGCTACATTTCGAAAAAGGGTGAAGGGTAGTGTTAATACATATGACCCTTCTGGCTGGTGGAGGTGATGTATCGCGGGCTCTGATGCTGTGCTCTTGGCACAGGACCTGCTGTGACTGGATGATGGAGTCGTGAGTGCAGCGTGGAGTGTGGACCTGGGGCCACATTGGTGCAGCAGCTCAGCCCTTCAGCTGCTCTCTGATCATGGCGTGTGTTCAAGTAGTTTTAATCGCGCTGTGCGCTGTAGGCGCTGCTGCTGAGTGGGAGATTGAGGACAGTAATTTCACCTCCACTGGTGACGCAATCGACTACAAGGACCCGTGCAAAGCTGGTAATGTGGCATTTAAGTTTAAGATTCATTTGTCTTGTTTTAAGTGCAACTTTTTACTTTTAATCTAAAGTTTGTACAAATTATCGTGCTCAACACAAAGTATTTGTGTTTGACCGAATAATTTTATTTTCTAGAGTCTAAGAAGTCATAAAAGAGATCGTGTTGATCGTAGCCTGTAAGTTTAAAGTTGATAAGAATACCATGGCCGAAATACAGTACTTTAAAGGTAAAGTTTGTATTACTCTGGATTTCGTTTTAGAAAACAATAAATATTAATCCTGTTCCAGTGTAATTTCAATAGGCTTTAGTATCTACGTTACAATTTCACTTTGTTATGCTGCTTTTCCACGGCTCTAATGAGCCATCACTGTTTATATAGAGACTTTCTCCTTTGCTACGCCAAGGCATTATTTGGCTAATTGAACGGCCTCCCTTTTCCTGGCTTGAGGCAGTTGCCTGGAGACTGAGGTCAGAGCCGCTGTGCCAGAGCAGCCCGAGCTGGACACGGGTGAAAGCCTCTCTGCCTTTGGCTCTGGGGCGTTTTGACAGGGGTGACAGTCATTTACAGTCATCCTCTGCATGAGTGAGTCCACTTCAAAGGCAGGACTTTTTCACTGCTAAAAGAGGAAAATAAAGCTCAAAACATTGGGTTGCGCTTAAACATCAGTGTAGCTAGGGCCCAGTACGTCCATACAGGCTCAAAGATCAAACACAGGCTGGGCAATAAAAGTACAGTAAGAAAGAACATACTACTGTTCAGAGGCATGCAGTTTCATTCACCAAGTTACATGTATAAGTGACTTATTATCAGGCAGCTGTTTGTAAAGGTCTTTGCTCCAGTTTACCCCCGTTCAGTTGAGGTGATTAAATATCAAACATTGACGAGTGCTTATTTGTCATTTGTATTCAAAACATCCCTTTCTTATATAACTTCAGACATACAGTACGCTCATCACAATGGGTGCAAATATAGATGGACGTTCAGTATGATCCACAAATAATGTAGTAATAATATGCACCTTCATTACAACATGTAATAACATGTAGAACAACTCCACACAGTTGCAGTGCAACTAATAAAATTGTGCAAGTTGTTGTGGTTGGAAGGAACACTATTGTCACTGTCTGGTAAAATATTCAGAGCACATTAGGTGGCACCGCAGCTGCAGAAGCCTTTCACTACATTGGAGCGTGTGTGTTTGCTCATCGAACAAACACACTGATCCCTGCTCAGGCCTCCTTTTGAAACGTCAAATCTGCAGTGGGATCACGCTAAAACGTTGTATTTTGATGTTTTAAAAGAAAACCATATGTTTATTTATGTGGGTGTATCCTTGACCTTTGGAAAGTGTGTGCAAACCATGACTAAGTGCAGTTTAGTTGTTTAGTACTTTTTGTCATGTAAAAACGATTGTGTTCTTCTTAGTTGCTTTTTGGGGAGACATTGCTCTGGATGGAGATGACCTCAGGATGTTGAAAGACTTTCAGAGACATGTCCAACACACCTTGAACCGCACTGACTCAGGTATCACAGTAGACATGTTTTTGATTATATTTAACAATTTTATTGTACAATAGTATAATGACAAATAAAGCTCTAGACTCGAGACTAGACTCTAGAAGTGATCTGTGACGTCCCAATGGCAGAAAATGGGACCACTTCAACTCATAATAGGACAAGAAGTGCAAAAACATATAGTGTCCATCGCTGGAGGAGGGCAGCCACGTCCAGACCTGAGCGGATCTGGCCAGACGGCATCATCCCATATGTGATTAGTGGAAACTTCAGTGGTAAGGATTCAGTAAAGGCTGTACTGTCATTGTTGTTTTATAATTGCATATTGTTTTCAGGTAGCCAGAGAGCTATTTTCCGTCAAGCAATGCGTCACTGGGAGAAATACACATGTGTAACATTCCTCGAGAGAACAACTGAGGAAAGTTATATTGTGTTCACATACAGACCGTGTGGGTGAGTCTGAAATAAACATTTTAATATGCTTTACAACTTCTGTAGAAATTTACACCAGCACACACTCATCAATTATTAGAAATAGTAGTTGAATTGCAACTACTATGTGTAAGACTGAGCCAGGTTCAATGATAGATTAATGTACAATTTATGTCCTATTGGAGAAAGTGTTTGATTATGTATATAAATGATCCTTGTATATGAAAAAATGTTTTTATGCCCTGCAGGTGTTGCTCATATGTGGGAAGGAGAGGAGGAGGCCCTCAGGCCATTTCCATTGGGAAAAACTGTGATAAGTTTGGTATTGTTGTGCATGAGCTTGGCCATGTGGTTGGCTTTTGGCATGAACACACTCGTCCAGACCGAGATGAGCACGTGAGCATCATCAGAGACAACATCCAGCCAGGTAAGATTTGACCAGACGCTGCTCTGTTGGAGCTGCATACTATTCCTAATGAAGTAATGTGTTTCTATTACAGGTCAAGAATATAATTTCTATAAGATGGAGCCAGGAGAGGTGGACTCACTTGGGGAGACATATGACTTTGGAAGCATTATGCATTATGCAAGAAACACTTTTTCCAGGTTCGCTTACCTTAAAAGATAGCATTATGTATTCAATATTCTTCCAAAAGCACCTTACTCCACCAAAGTTTAGAGCTTGATAAAATCACTGTACTAGCCCAAAGAGCCATAGTATTGTTCACATGTCAGTGTTGGTATCCAGATAGGAGCATCCTGCTGCCTCAGCTGCACCTCTGTCACAGAGCCTCCACAGTAAACTCAAAGGAATCATACAGTGATTAGTTTTTGTATCGTGGCTACAGTCCCTTCAGCCTCATGTTCCTTTCATTGTGTCTCGTACATCATGTTCTCCTGTTGAATTATCGGCTTTAGTTTTTATGTTCATCACTGTGTTACTGGTATAGGTCGTGGAGCCATGCCAAGCTAAATAAAGGCCTGGCAGTTGAGGCTTTGTTGAACAATTTGAGCCTGAGTGGCCTTTTTCTCCACTGAGCCGGCTGGCACCAGCCAAAGGCTCCATTCAGAGGTTTCTGTTTGTGCATGCCTATCATTCATAGGCCCATCACCATGGGAACAGGCCAAAAGCGAGCTGCGATGCCACTGACATCATCACATCAACGCATTATTAGGGTGTTGACCTGACTCTGAAATGTGTGACATTAGATTGGTTAAATTTATGATATTTTTACAGAGGCGTCTTTTTAGACACAATCCTCCCTCGATATGACATTAATGGAGTTAGGCCATCGATCGGTCAGAGGACCAAACTCAGCAAAGGCGACATTGCACAAGCTCGCAAGCTTTACAAGTGTACAAGTAAGAAATTCATTGTAAACAAAAATGTTGATTTTAAATTGAGAGCAGCTGATAGTTTGTTAATGTAATATTTGTTGTATATTGAAAGTGACAATAATCTTAATTTCTCCACAACTTTTTCTGATGTTTTTAAAAGAGTGTGGAGACAACCTTCAAGACAGTAGTGGGAACTTCTCGTCCCCAGGCTTCCCCAACGGCTATGCTGCCTATGCTCACTGTGTCTGGAGGATCTCTGTCACACCAGGAGAAAAGGTTTCATTGTTTTTAGTTCAAATTTCAAAATGACCTATATTGACAAGTAATATCCATCACAATCATTTGCAAGAAGCCACAATAGTTACTGAGAGATTTAGACATTTTTTGCTGACAAAGACCGAGACTGAGAAAAACACATTGTTAATGTGCAAAAGTTCAGTTTTAGTTATAATTTTCAATCCATCCATTTTCTTCCACTTGTCCATTGCCGGGTCGTGGGGGCAGCTGTCAGTCAAACTTGATTTATATATATATATATATATATATATATATACTGTATATGTGTATATATATTATATAATATACGTATATGTATGTGTATATGTATGTGTGTGTGTATATATAATTAGGACTAAATAAATAGATGTCAGTTAAAAGCTGAGCTAAAAAGGTGGGTCTTGAGCCTGCTCTTAAATACATGAACGTTCTCTGCGGGCCTGAGCTCCTCCGGCAGGTCGTTCCAGAGGCGAGGGCCGTAATACTGGAAAGACGCCTCGCCATGAGTCTTTCTGTTGACTTTAGGAATAACTAGGAGACCCCTGCCGGAGGAGCGAAGGGGCCGTGAAGGTTCATAAGGTAAAAGCAGTTCTGAAAGATAAGAAGGACCAAGACCATTAAGACATTAAAAAAAAAACATTAAAAGAACTTTAAAATTGATCCTGAAACACACGGGGAGCCAATGCAGCGACTCTAAAACCGGTGTAATGTGGTCCCGCCTCCTGGTCTTGGTCAGGACACGAGCTGCTGAATTTTGTAAAGGTTGTAAAACTGAGATACTCTTTTTGGGAAGACCAGAAAGCAGGGCATTACAGTAGTCGATACGACTGGTGATAAAAGCATGCATTAGCGTCTCCGTGTTGGCCCGAGAGAGAATGGGGCGGACTCTGACTATGTTCTTTAGATGGTAAAGACCTATCTTTGTGATATTTTTAATGTGTGGAATAAAAGTCAGCTCAGAGTCAAAAATCACACCCAGTTTTGCCATGGGAGACCCTACCAGGGACACAAAGCCCCCCGACAACAGCCCCCAGGATCATTCGGGTTCTCAAACCCCTTCACCACGTTAAGGTGGCAGTTCAAGCAGTGGAGTTATACATTTATTTATTTATATTTTAGTTTGATTTGGACCTTATTTTTTCGGGATTTTAAGTCACAATTTGCAGAAAAAACGAATTGCTTTCTCTTTGTTTATCCCAGCTCTTGCAGGTTCTGACTTTATATTATTTATTTTACTGTATATACTTTTTATACTTTTTGCCCCCTTAAAGTTTTTGATAGTCATTGTAGATCAGGATACCTCTATTTGCTGTGTAACTGTTTGCACATTTCTGTGTTTCTGGGGGGTGGATATGAGATCAATAAAGGCTTATCTTATCTTATCGCTTGTTTGATTGTAGTGCGTGAGTGCTTGGTGGTTGGAGGGGTCTGCATCAGGCCAGCAGTGGCACCAAGTGTGGAGTGAATGAATAATGTAATGTAAATCGTCTTTGAGGGTGAAAATATTGCAATATTGCATTTTTTTTTCTCATTTCGAGCAGTCATTATAGACATGTTTATTAAAGTTTTATGTCATTCTCAGATTGTCCTGAACTTCACCTCCATGGACTTGTTTAGGAGCCACTTGTGCTGGTATGACCATGTTGAAGTCCGTGACGGTTTCTGGAGAAAAGCTCCTCTTAAAGGTCCTTTCTTTTGTGACAGTAAACCAGTTTTCAGCACAGTAATAACATGGTAATAGAATGTTAGTGTCCGCTCTTTGATGTACAGGGGTTTTCCATAATACACAAAAGTTCTCAAGCCGCCATTTGTACTGGGTTGTTAATGTGAAATATTATGTGCAGGACGTTTTTGTGGTGCTACACTTCCCGATTCCATTATTTCGACCGACAGTCAACTTTGGATTGAATTCAGAAGCAGTAGCAATTGGGTGGGAAAGGGATTTTCTGCAGTTTATGAAGGTTTGCCCTAACTGGAATACTTCACTTTACTGTATGAACCAATCTGACGTCTGACTCTGTGTGTAGCTATTTGTGGAGGAGACGTTGATAAAGACAACGGTCAGCTCCAATCTCCAAATTATCCTGATGACTATGAGTCCAACAAAGCCTGTGTGTGGAAGATCACAGTGGCTGAGACGTTTCATGTGGGCCTCTCCTTTCAGTCATTTGAGGTAAAAATCATTGCTTTAATAACAGAACTGTAATTAATACCTTAAACCGGTGCATTGTGGGTATGCAGATGAGGTCACAGCATTGAAACAGAAGTCAAATTGGTTTAGTTGTCTTATATGTTGTGTGTGGCAGATGGACGGTACAAAATAAAATTTCACTCCTGACATACTGTATGTATATAATGTGTGTAAATAAACGAAACTAAAAGTTGAGAAAAGAGCTGTGTGACAACTTCGTCAACTACCCCTGGTAAATATTCATCAAACACAAAGTCCCGATGCTTTTATGATTGATATCTCCAGTGTTTTGTATTATAGATTCGTCATTGTTGTCCCGAACTCTACTTTGCTTTTACTCTGTTCTTTCCTGCCTATAGATTGAGAGACATGACAGCTGCTCTTATGACTACGTGGAAGTGAGAGATGGTGCATCGGAGGAAAGTCCGTTGATTGGCCGTTTCTGTGGCTATGAAAAACCAGGTGACATTAAGAGTAGCTCCAACAAGCTCTGGTTTAAGTTTGTATCTGACGGATCCGTCAACAAAGCAGGGTTTTCGGCAAACTTTTTCAAAGGTTAGGAAGACAATTCATTATATGTACTTTGTTTTGCATTTTGTAAAAATAACTTTTGTCACTATTCTACTGTTTGTCTAGAGATGGATGAATGTTCGAGGCCAGACAAAGGCCAGTGTGAGCAGCGCTGTCTGAACACACTCGGCAGCTACAGATGTGCATGTGACCCTGGCTTTGAGCTGGCAGCTGACAAACGCAGCTGTGAAAGTGAGTCTAAACAACAGCCCCTACCTCGTCACTCTGTAGGTCTGTACTAACACTATAGTGCAGTTATGTGCCACTACTACAGTATGCCTGCTTATGCATCGGAAACTATCCACACAACACAGCCTTTCCACATTACAAAATGTGAAGATCTATCCACAAGGGGGCACTGTTGTTTAAAACAAATTCAATATGATGCACATACACCTACTGCAACCTTCTCAATATATATATATATATATATATATATATATTTTATTATATATATATATATTTTATTTATTTTTTTAATTTAATTTTATTATTATTATTATTATTTTTTCATCCAGGTAACATAAATGCTTCAGAAAAATTAAATATTTCAACTCGACTTTTAGTTTTGACAGTCTTTCAACTGCCATCATCAGTTTGGTCTTATATCCACAGCTGTAGGTGATGACCCATTAGGCCACACCTGTGTCAGTCTGTGTTGCCAGATAAGATGGTGTACTATTTTTGTTGCGTCAGAAAATGTTCACTTCATTCTGTAAAAAAAACCCACACAATTTGTATTAATTTTCTCTTTTTACAATGAATCATAAATTGATGATAAAACACACTTGTGCATTTGTAATTACTCTCATATTATTATACGTTCATTATTTCTGAGCTTGTGCACATTGTTACAAGGCATCTATTGATGTGCGTATAAACTATTAACAATAGTTACATTAATGTTTATGCTTAAAAATGCTTAGAAATGATGAATGATTTATTTACCAACTAATTGCAAACTATTTTTTACTGTGTACTTACTACATTTATTTCCAAATGTGTTGAGACCGTTTATTACATAATGCTGTGTAATGTCATAGCAGGGCTGCAACAAACAGTTGTACTGTGAGAAATGTTATCCCTAAAGTTGATGTCTTCCATCAGCAGCTGCCTGTGGTGGATTCCTGACAAAGCTCAATGGTTCTCTGTCCACACCGGGCTGGCCCAAAGAGTATCCTCCCAACAAGAACTGTGTGTGGCAGCTGGTCGCACCGATTCAGTACCGGATCACACTGGTGTTTGATGTTTTTGAGACCGAGGGAAACGATGTAGGTTTGACTGACCAAAACTGCTCTGCACATGAATTTCTATTTCTTTGATTTTCAGTGTCATACATTGGCTTTTAGGTTTGCAAATATGACTATATAGAAGTGCGCAGCGGGCTGAGTTCAGATTCAAAGCTTCATGGAAAGTTTTGTGGAGCAGAAAAACCAGAGGTGATCACTTCTTTGCAGAACAATATGAGGATTGAGTTCAAGTCAGACAACACAGTGTCAAAGAGGGGCTTCAAAGCTCACTACTTCTCTGGTGAGAGTTATTCATCAAATACTAAACTGAAAAACATAGAGTGAGAATTTAAAAATGAGGACAAAGACAAATTAAAGCCACGCCGTATAACATTTCACCCAATAAATAAAGTTAAATATAAGCATTTATTTTATTACAGATATTTCTTAGCTTGAAAAAGCCCTTAAAAAAGAACAAACCTGTGTGATTGCTGTGAGTGGCTCGCCGCTCCTGAGACCTGGCTGTAACTTTACTGGGAGCAGGGAATGTCTCCAGCTCTAAATGCTGCTAAATGTGAGATTAAATGGTTAGGCCCTCATCCATAGACATTCTTTGATTAGCCACTGTATTGTATGGCTGGCAACAGAATAATCCAAAATGTTACACTGTGTGTCTTTAAATATAAAAATTAAGAAAAAGCATACATAGTTAAATAGTATTACGGCACTGATTATTTGGGAATCATTTACAGATGTTGACGAGTGCTCCAAAGAAAATGGTGGATGTCAACATGAGTGTGTGAACACCTTTGGGAGCTACAGCTGTCAATGCCGCAGTGGCTTCGTGCTGCATGACAATAAGCACGACTGCAAAGAAGGTATGCCGCTTTCACTATGACACTGATATGTTTGACTCACTCATCAGGTGCAATACATATTTGAATTGACAAAGTACTCCTTTAAACACCCTGATGTTCGGAATATATGAACTTCTTTACATCAGTTACAAGCAGAGGTGGGTAATATTCAGTTGCATTTACTCAAGTCCAAGTACTTGATTAACTTTTTTAAGAAATTGTACTTCTTAGAGTAGTTTTATCATATGGTACTTTTTACTTTTTAAGTATTTGTACTCTTACTTGAGTAAAATATAAATATATTAGTGGCAAATGCCTCATTTTTCATCAATTAAACAGATGAAGATCGTCGTGCACCTTGTTCTCCAGAATAATTTTGATTGCCTGTATTTTCATGCCATTTTCTTGGAATTTTCTTTGGAAATATCACAATTTCCACACGACTTTGTTTTGTTTCACACAATTTATGGTGCCATTGAATAAATTGATAAATCAGACTTTTACACTCAAACAGTTATTCAGTTACTCACAGTGCTCATGTAACATTTTCCCCAGGTACTTTTTTACCTTTACTTGAGTTTGGGTCATTGCTTTTTACTTGTACTTGAATGAAATTATTTAAGTAACGTTAATCTTACTTGAGTAAATATTTTGGCTACTTCACCCACCTCTGGTTACAAGTAATGTGTTACTTAGTAAAAGGGGATGAATAAATAACGGATCAATCAAAATAACTTTCAAGGTTCATTTTGTCAGACACTAGGATTAGAGATGTTCTTTTATCTTTACGTGTTCCTGCCGCAACCTGCAGGCCATCCAGCCACGCCCCCTGCACCGGGCAGCAGGGGGCGTGGCCAGTCTGATGGACCTGTCAGGACCATCAGTGTCTGACCACATGAACCTTGAACGTTATACTAGTAACAAGTAGACACAATGAACGTTACTAACGATCAATAAAGGGTAATTCTTTACAAATACACACATAGGTATACACAATATTCATGTAGCTATAATGTAAACATCTATGTTTCTCTCCTCAGCGGGCTGTGATCATGTCGTAAACAATGTTGTGGGAATAATCAGTAGTCCCAATTGGCCTGATAAATACCCCAGCAAGAAAGCCTGCACGTGGTCTGTGTCCACCACTGCAGGTCATCGGATCAAACTGGTGAGAAGCTTTTTCATGTTTGTAAGGTTGGCTCTCAGTCGTCCAGGAATTATCCATCATAGTTGGACTTTTTAGCCTTGTCTGCTTTACATGCTCTGACAACAACAAGCACTTTTATCGATACTATTGAACAAGAGGAAGGCTCCGTAAAAACGTGAGGTTGCACTACACAAAAGGCATAAGTAATATTTGTTCAAACTAAATATGTAATTGATTTGTTATAGTGGCTGTGGTTGGCGAAAACAAGGTGCGCTTGATCCAATCAACAGCAAATACGGCGTCTTCCTCACAAACAATTTTCAAACGTGAGCGATTCCAAATTGATGTTACTGTAACATCAATCTGACTCTTGCGGGTTAAGAAATGTTCAAATTCATTGTCAGCTGGACTGGGTTGGTTGAGTAGCGGACGTTTCGTTGCGATCTTTAGAAGATTCTTCTCGCTCTTGTAGTCAAAATGTAAAATGCACAAGCTCTAGATGTATTTAAACTCTGACCTCTCCTGAGAGCAGTGGTCAGGACTGAACCTAACTCCTGCACTTGTTTACAGTTTCACTAATAACATCACAACATTCTAAAGAGCCTATACATGCGCTTCCAATGACATCACGCATAGTTCCGGCCGCCATTTTGAATACCGAAGTAGAATTATGCAGTACTACAACATGAAATAATATCTCTACTCAGGATGAAAATGAAAAACAACTGATCGACATTGGCATTTTTATTTAATCGTAATCATTGGTCAAGAAGATAACAGACCCCAGAGACGCACGTTTATGTGATATAACCAACAATGTGGCACAGACGTAGCAGCTCTGTCTGTCGAGCTACAGCAGGATTTACTAAAGATCTGCTTCACTCTGAGACTAAATTAACACATCAAAGAAGAAACAGAAAACCTTTCTCTGGGATTATAACAGTAGTTTGTCATGTTGACAGAGTCTCAGTCTGAGTCAGTGTTTTCTTCAACACGAAAAACACATGTGTGGCTCACATGTATGAACACTGAGGAAATACTACAGTAACAGCTCTGACCTCTGTCACATGTTGTATCCAAGGCTAGATGTTTGGAGTGTGGTTCAGGGCTTTCCCTTGGAGAGGACAGAGCTGAGCTGTTGAAGCTAAATGCTAACCGGTAACATGCTAACGTCTTGAGCAGCTTAAACACTGACTCACTGGTTTCTTCATATAAACATGCGTCTCTCTGGGGCCGTGTTTTTACTGTTATCTTCATGAGCAATGATTACGAGGACATAAAAAAGCCACTGTCGATCAGTTGTCTTTCATTTATATCCTGAGTAGAGATATTGTTACATGTACTAGTACTTCATAATTCTACTTCGGTATTCAAAATGGCCACCATAACAACAAAAGTCACATGACTGAAAGGCATTTATAGTTTAAAATTGAGGCGGTGGGCAACTGAGAAGAATTTCATAATAGTAACTATGGTAACTCAAAATGTGTTTTATATACAGTATATATATATATATATATATATATATATATATATTTTTTTTTAAATAATATAATAATTGTCATTACTGGGACAATCAGTAGCTATTCTCTGTCAGCACGTATAAATTAAGGTCCAAATATTTTCTCATCAAAGTGTTCAAAAGTGGTGATAAGATCATCTGCCTGATGTTGGCCAGTAGAAAGGACTTTCAGCCATAAAAATAATTCAGTAGGTTTGTGAATGTAATCACTACCAAATACTGCTTTAACATATTTTTTAGATTTAAATTTTGTTACATTGGACCCTGCCCTCCATCTGAGATAGGTGAACACAACCTATGAGAGTAGTCTTTTGTTCTTGTTAGATCCCACTTGCATTAACCAAGCCCTTCTGCTTCTTTAAGTTTAGGAGTCCATTGTGGAGGAGACAAGTTGTGTCTGAGACCAACTCCATGTTCCAGGGTTGGTCTCTGCTTCTTTTATACCCGTCATCTTCTGACACTGTTCTCATTTAATACTGTAGATATTTAATGAAATAGACATGGAGGCCCACATGGAGTGTGTTTATGATCACTTGGAAATTTACGACGGCAGAGATGCCCGTTCCCCAATATTGGGACGTTTCTGTGGCACTAAGAAGCCTTCTCCTGTCATCTCAAGTGACAACAAGATGTTTCTACGATTCTTTTCGGATAACTCTGTGCAAAAGAGAGGTTTTGAGGCATCATACAGAGCAGGTAAATGTGAACATTATCAAGAGCTTTGTGTAGACTGATGGGACTAAGAATAAAACTTTGATGAAGCCCTCTTTTTAACCCTGATTTTGTGGTGGTGACTTCCTAGAATGTGGAGGAAACCTAAAAGCTGAGGTCAAGACCAAAGACTTGTTCTCACATGCCCAGTTTGGTGATAACAACTACCCCGGAGGATCTGACTGTGAGTGGGTAGTTTCTGCTGAGAAGGGCTACGGGGTGGAGATTATCTTCCAGGTGTTTGAGATAGAGGAAGAAGGCGACTGTGGCTATGATTACGTTGAACTGTACGACGGGGCAGACACCAAGTCTCCAAGGCTGGGGCGCTTCTGTGGATCAGGGGTAAGAATCATATAGAAGACACCCTGCTCAGTGAGTAGTAACACGTCTTATGTCTGTGTGGTGTGTTTCTATAGGCGCCGGAGGAAATCTACTCGGCTGGAGATGCTATTGTTTTAAAGTTTCATTCGGATGACAGTATCAATAAAAAGGCTTTCATGTTCAGTATATAAGCACAAAGTTCCAGGACACATTGCATGCAAGCTAAACATATCATCGACCTAAAATGAGACTCGGACCCTAACATTAAGTGGGACACACCCAGCTGCAGACGAGGAGTCGAAGTATGGACCGATGGAAACCACAGACACCAACCCAAATACTTCACATTCACTCCAGCTTTGTGCAGCATAGGAGTTTAGTCAGTAGAGAAAAGATCTCTGAAAACTACTAAACAAAATGTAATGCAGTGTCAACATATTATTGTTCTGTGATGTTTTTTCCCCCTTATTTTGTTAGTGATATGATTGATTGATACATTTCAAATGCATCATTACTTATAAAATTGTGCACATTAACTGAGATTGTTTTGCTTCTTGTGGTTACAAAAACTATCCATTTATCTTTTCAACCTTTACTGGTCACATGTCACTCTTCATGATGTATCACTACATTCAGTGAATCAATAGCTTTTACTCCTCTATTACACCACTCATCAATGTAATATGATATTTTTGAATTCAGATTTTTATCCACCACCAAAAAGATTGATTTCATGTACAAGATCAGAGTTCAAAGGAATTATTCCCCCCCCCACCTTTTTTTTTAAGAATGTAAAATGATAAAAGCAAAACGAAGGGAATGTGTAAAGAATGATCACAGTTTTATTAGATGCCGGGTAGTCCATCACTGTAATTTAAAATAAACCTTTAATTGAATAAAATAATCTTGTGAAAAGAGCGGTGGTAGCACATTCTTGCCTCAGCGTTGTGGGTCCCAGCGATGACAATTAGCTGGATCTCCGTACTTCTCACACTGTTTCTTTTCTAATAGAGTCAGCAAACATAAACTCACTTATCAAAGCAGTGTCATTATGTTCTTTGTTCACAGCTCATTAGATTTTTGGGAGAAAGACTTTGAGAGGCTCATTCTCATGAACTTTATCCAAAAAGCCTAAATTAAAGTAAGGATAGAGTGTCTCAGTAAAGTTCTCTCTGAAGGTGTACAGGTGTGTCATGCTTTCAGCATTATAAAATGACACCAAGCCTCTCTTGTAGTCTAGGTACACTCCGATGCGGGCCAGAGGCTCCTCCAGGGACAGGACGGTTGGTGGTGAGGTCCCAGCCATATATTGGACCCCATAGGACAGAGACAGGGTCCAGAATCCGTTAGCCGGCAGTGCCTTTATTACTCCTTTCCTTGGGACAGACTCGCGGGCCACACCCACTGTCCACACTGTGCTGCTGTACACCTCAATCTCCCAGTAGTGGCGTCCGTGGGTGAAGCCCTGGCTGCCCAGCAGAGACAGAGCAGCGTTGAAGCGGTCAGGATTGTCCTCCACTGTGTGGTTGAAAGTCTGATAGCGCACACAGGTGAGGGACGAGGTCAGGCTCAGCCATGGGTTGGCTGTGCTTGAGTTAAAGGTGATGGCCGCAGGCACTGTAGACAGAGAGTATTTCAGGTCGGTGGTCTATGCACAAATCTGATTTGACATCTGACATTTTGACATTTACAGTGAGGTACCTGGATAAATGCTTCCTTTCATAGACTTCCACACTCTGTACTGAAGAGGCCCCGCAAAGCGCCCCTCACACAGACTGGGAGGTGTAAAGCTAGGTTTCTCAAACGTCAGCAGAGGCCTGCCAAGAAAAGCACATGTCCAACAGTGAGAAGCTAAAACAGAACAGTAACAATGAAATGTTCCCATGCTCACCTTTGCAGCAGTGCCTTAATGCCCTGGAAAATGCCGGGACGCACAGGCAAGAAAATGAGAATGATGATTAGTTTTGTTGTATCTCAAAGTAGAGAAGTCTTTTTCCACATTACATCAATGTCTGAGCTCACAGTATCCGCCCTGTGAGAGCTCCCTGCGGCCTGGGGAAAGTCCCACTGTATGGGCCAAAGCGGGGACTTGTGCCTGAACTCCTGATCCTCTGATCAGCGAATGAGATCACAGCCCTGCTTCCTGTCGAGCCAAGCCTGATGTTATTATTATGTCTTTACGATTGTGGTTCTTTCAGCAGTATTTAACATCTATCTGATGTGATTGATGGTCTCTGTAACCTTGAATTATCATCAGGTTTCTGTCTAAGGAACGGTGAACAGGAAACTCGAACCAGTCACACCCTGCTCTAGAAATGTGTTATAAAAGCTTCATAATGTGCACTGCACGAACCATAGTTTTTATGTAACAAAACATTTGTTCACACAGTTTTGAATGGAAGGCAGAGTGTTTTTGACTGAGGGTTGACTCATTACTTTCCTGAGCACTTCCAGATGGGGCGCATATGGGTTACTGTGTGTCTCACCCGGAGCAGAGTGAAGGGATCCAACTCATTCAGCTTGTCCTCAGTCTCCTGGACGGCTCTCTGCAGGCGGGAGATCTCCACACAGAGCAGGGCCTTGTGTTCATCCAGTCGAATCAGCTCTCTGCGCTCCTCTGTCTTCAGCTTCACCTGCAGCAGCTTCTCCTCCTGGTACAGGAACTGGTGTAAGTCGCTGAACTGGGCTTCTATGCGTTGCTTCAGGTCGGCTGTGTGCTCCTGATGAGTCAAAGCTTACATGAGGGATATGTTCCTAGTGTCATAGTGTACATATGCAGGCTGCTCCATTGGTCTACAAACCGTGATCATTTTGGAAAAAGGTTTCAGTTAAAAACTAAAATATTACAATACCAATTATATTCCTCAAACCTTTAAAAAAAAAATCATTTCAGCGGATATGAAATATAAGCATTCTGTCTCACCTTGAGTTTTCTGACCTCTTCCTCAGCCTCTCGGTCGCACTGAAGTGCAGTGTTGAGTTCAGCTTTCAGAGAATCCATGGAGCTGTTCAGAGATGCCTAACAAAAGACAACAATGTTACTTTTGAGTCTTATAAAGTCCTTCATTTATGGGAGCAGAGAGTTTGTTTATTTAGTCAGGACAGACAGTGACTGACCCTGTATTTGAGCTCAGCCTCCTGCACACACACCATGGTGTGGGAGCGGTGTTCCTGGGACAGTCCACACACCAAGCACACCAGCTCTTGGTCCTCCTCACAGTAGAGCTTCAGCTCCTCTCGGTGTCTGCTGCAGCGGGGCACAGGCTGTCGCTCAGGGACCTTGACCTCAGGGAGCAGAGGCCCAGGGTCGCCCTCCTCCAGGCCATGACAGTAGCTTTCCACAATGTTGGCCACGATGCGGTTGGGACGGTAGCTCTGCCCGGGGTACACCTTCCTGCACTGAGGACAGGAGCCACTGCCCCCTGTCCAAGTCCCGGGGGCCCATCCAGTAGCCCTCGATACAGGTCTGACAGAAAGTGTGGTCACAGGGCAGAGACACAGGCTGTTTGAAAAGGTCCAGGCAGATGGAGCAGGTTAGGTCCCTGCTGATCCTGTGAGCAGAGCTCTTGGACACCTGGCCAGTCAACGGCGCCTGCCTCAGCTTCTCCATTGCCGTTTGTACCACAAATTCCCCCTCCTTCGGTCTCCACACTTTCTTCTCAGGCTTTTTGCCCTGGTTGAGTCTCTCTAGGTTTTGTAGATAAACAGTTTGGACTTTCTTCACGTCTTTCTGATTCTTGCTCATTCCGTTGCTGGAGTCAGTTGCCTTTGTGAAGAATTTGCTGCTCTGGTGCAGAGTGAGATGTGGCCCCTGGTGTTTTCCTGTTGAATGTGTGCCTGTGGGGAAGGGAAGGGGGTGGATCCTCAGATCCACAGATATCCTCTTCCTCCTCTCATTCACGTCAGGAGCGAGGCGGGCCATGGGCAGCTGGGCACGTTTCTTTGGTGAAGTCGGGGCTATAGATCTCATGAGACTTGCCTTTGAACTTTTCATATGCAGTTAAATGACCACAGCAAATGTAAATGACTTTAAGTGGGTGTTTATGTGTGTCTACTGTTATAAAACAAAACAAAAACATGTTTCCCTTTCTCTCCTATTTAAAGTAACGTTTAAGTGATCATTGTTAGTTTAGAGTAAGCAACTTAACAAAACAGGGAAACAGCTCACATCCTGTCACTTCCTGTGCACACTGGCCTTTAACTTCTTTAGTCCCTCTGGGCTCATTCAGGCTGAAATAAATATAAAGACGCAATACTGTTTTTAAAGATCTCAACAAAAAAGGAAATGCTGCAGTCATAAACACAAGGTAACAGATTAACCTTCTTGATTTGTTGCATGTCTTTGAAACAATAATCAGCATGAAAAACAGATACGTAAAAACACTACTTTCACCTCACAGTCTCTCACAATTCACACTCATTCTTGAACTGTCAGCAACAAAACTGCTGATATGCAGTGGATCGTTTACCTTCATTTTACCATAAACTATGCCCTCTACTGTCCAAATGTTCACTGCACAGGACTGTGCTTCTGTAAAATCCAAATCGGAAACAGACGGTGTGGACTCACAGTGGTCAGGTTGGGAACCACTGGTCTAAGGGACTGCTCAGGGAGTTTGTGTGTTTGCTCAGACACAGGAAAAATTCGAGGGACCATTGATGATAACTGTGTGAACTTGTCTTGACCCGTTGGACTTTGAGATTCAAGTTTGGGGCAACTCTTCTCCTCAGCCACCGCGACAAACTCACCATGTCAAGGGGAGTTTTATTTTAGTTTGGGCTAGTTTGCCCTATTTAGGCGAGACACTGCAGGTGAATACGGGGGGGAAAATGTGTGAGATCAAGATGAAACTTTTGCTGCAGATCACTTCTGTCATTTTATTTATTTATTTACATAAAATGTTCAGTAACCAAATTTAAGTAATGGACGGCGCCAGGTTTAAATGTATGGTTTTATTTTGTTTATACATTTTTGTCTCGCAAAAGTGTTAAGCACACATTTCTGTGGATCAACAGATGCACAATCGGTAATATGAAACTACCCACTAATCCATCTCTACAAGGATGTGTAGTCTATCCTTCATATAACCGTGTTTTATGACATAAAGTAATTAATTTAGGCCCTTTTCAGTTCTTTTGCTGTTGCTGTGAAGGAAATTAACAAAAGTAAAGCCCAGTCATCCTGTCTGTCATAGACAGACCTGGTGCCATTGGAGCTTCCGTGGATGGTCACGCCTGAGGCGATTTCCATAGTGAAGCACCAAAGTTAGAAAAATAACCATTATATTCTGCATCCTAGGGTTTGAGAGTAACATCATTTCATTCTCTTTAAGTGCTTTATAAATCAGAATGGACAATAGAGCAAACTGAACTTACTCTGTGAGGATGTGGAGCTTATCCTTTCATTCGTGTGCTTTTGTTTAAGGCGCACGGTGGCGCAGCAGTTAGCTGTGTTTCACAGCTAGAAGGTCCCGCGTAATATTCCCACCTGGGCGAGGCCTTTCTGTTTGCATGTTCTCCTCCATGTCTGCGTTTCCAGCCCTTGACAATCTAAAACATCATGGTAAGAGATGTAAAATTAAAATATCCAATATTTTCAAATGGCATGATATTTTAT
The DNA here is from genome assembly GCA_007210695.1 of Neogobius melanostomus. Taxonomy (NCBI): domain Eukaryota; kingdom Metazoa; phylum Chordata; class Actinopteri; order Gobiiformes; family Gobiidae; genus Neogobius; species Neogobius melanostomus. The sequence continues at coordinate 223,956 of VHKM01000221.1, read as the reverse complement.
AATTAATGTAAGATTATGTACTATAGTATTAGCAAGCTATATTTACAGTGATTAATTGTTTTGCCTTTCGGGAAGATTTTAAGTGGAATGTAATTAACCTGTAATCTTCCAGTGCGCTATAAATTTGACCAGGACAGCAGCTTCATAGTGCACTGGCTCCAATTAACTCACTGAATAGATTAGGACAACCCATGTTAATTAAAACATCGCAGCTCAGGGAGTCCAGGCCACTGCGGGGATGGAAAACTTTAGGGCTATAGGAGGAAAGGGGAATGAAACAATCTGTAATAAATTCATGTGAGGAAATATTTTGAGAGTTGCACTGTATTTTAAGCATACTGCCATATACTGTATAACCTTTCACCCAATAGATTAATTATGTTAATGTAGTTTAGATAGTTTAATCCGAAGAGCGGAGAGAGACATTATGCAAACTGTCGGAGCTGGGGCTGAAACCAACATCACCAGGGACAAAACAGTGTTCTGCCACATGTGCAGCAGTCTCATCCACTATTGGCTGGTGGCTACATACATCTTTTATCATTGAAACAGAATACCGTAACTGTGAGCACTGTGCATGATGCACGGGATAAAGGGAGGGGAAAATACAGAAACAAAATACCCCTACAAGGACAATAAAGTCAAAAATGAAAATAATCTTCTCTGTAAAAATCTTTTTGTGTGACACGAGATCACAGGAAAATATATCAAATGTGGATGTGGAAAGGGTTTTGACGGGGAGGGCATGTTAGTCACACGCAAGAGGCGGTGTGACTATGCAGCACCGTGAGCAGCCATGCATGTGAGTGTTTGTGGCAATCTCACAAAGATTAAACATTTATGAGCAAGGACAACAAATAATAGGAACTCCCACATGCACAGCTTGATAAAACAGGCTGCACATCGTAAACATTATAGTGAGAAGACCGTGAACTGAAAAATTAGTCTCTCTGCAAACTGTCAGGACAAAAATAACCAGTATGTGCACAAGTGAGACCACTGTAAGATAAGCCACAAGGACACAGAACAACCAGATAGGATTTCCGTTGTCGATGATTAAGCGGAATGCACAACAAAAAAAGAAGGAAAGGTTTTTGATATGAAAACAGAATAAGCAAAATTTATTTTGTACAAATCCAAAGACAACAGTGAGTTTCATAAGACAAGATATATGGGCTCCTCAAGCTTTCTACCAATTTCTTTCCCACTCTTTGTGCCGATGGGAGGCGGTTTAATAAACTCAGAGGCAAAGTCAGGACTTATTTTCGGAACAGGAGCTCCCTGTACTCTCTTCATATTACTCCTCACTGTCACAAGAACACTGTCACTATATGGTCAAAAGAAAGAGTCAGAACGTTAACTTGACACTGAAAGTCAGTCAATGTTATGAGTCTAAAGAACTAAAACAGAGGGATGGAAAGTAGGCGTGCCCATTATAGTGTGAGACAGAGCCAAATAAAGGTGTGGTTACACGGTAAAAATCTCTGAATGCACCTATTTGGATGTTTTACTGCATTGATCACCAGTTTGTGGCCCTTTGCGCTGAGTACATGTCAATATGCAGCACGATGAAAAAAGTTTGGACTCCCCTGCTGTAAGGCTTTAGCTGCATTACAGTCCGTGTTGTTTTCTAGCGTGAAGTTAGACTCTCAGATGGAAAGCAGGAGGCAGTTTTTTTCTTCTTTTGATTGCATTTCCATAGTGAATTTTAAAAGGAAAAGCCACAAATAATGGAACAGATTATTAATATTAGTTACATGTTTCTTGATCATGTTACACCACAGAAAATGAACATGAACAACATTAATTATCCTGTGCCCATCTGGGCATTGCACCCAAGTCCAATCCAAGCATCCGATTCTTTTCACATTCCACCTACTGGGACCCCAAGGCTGTCGGCAGAGGGGTACAGGTAAGTAACCATGTTAAAGCTTCTTGTCCCGGGCCCCAGCAAGTCTGTCAATAGCTCTCAAATGAAGTGCAATATAGACCCTAATTTAATGCACAATGCAACTTTGTATACACATAAAAGGTGATTAATTAAACGGATTTGTCCTTTCAGTGACTCAGCGGATGCTTGGGTAGTTAGTTAGTTTTTAGGTTTTCACTGCTGATTGAACTGTATGCATGGTTACATATACATTCCATTCCAAAAACCTATCATAAATCCTACAAAACCTGAAATAAAATTGATTCTGAAGCATAGGAGCCACCGGCATGGAAAGCAAAGGTGCCAAGCAAACCACCCGTGCAGCCACTGGGTCACTGAAAGATTACTTAAAAAGTTGCATAGTGCACCTTTAATGAAAATGTTTGAATATTTACACTAATTAAATGTAACCCATAACCCTCTAATCTCTGCGCCATGTGTTAACAAGAAGCAACCTCTGTCTCTCGTGGTACAGCTGTGTTTTGCAGCTTTTTATAGGTAAACAAACAGCTATAGCTTGTGAGCTAAAGACTTTTGAGACCTACAAATTTCTTGTTCTGAAACACTGAGGAGGCACCAAGAGCCCCCACACCTGCAGCACAGGGAGGCGTCACAAGAGGCGCTACAGGAAACAAGGAAGGTACACACGAGGAGGTATCCGGGCAAGACTCACAGCTAAGTCACACACGCCTTCTATCCCTACTATTGTTCTGGCTATGGACTGGAGAATAAAACAGATTAACTGCTACGCTCTTAACAGAAGATGGTCAGAGACTGTTGTGGAGCGGAGGGAGCTGCGCAGGAGGAAGAGGAAGGAGGAGGTGGAGGAGCTGACCAGTGCAGGACACAACGCTCTGAAAGAGGGACAAACCAGGAGGTGGTGCACTGTTTCAGGGATCAGAGGAGCACTGAAGGCAGTCAGTCAGGTTTCCTCCAGAGGCTACGGTTTCCCCGACCTTCAAAACATGCTGGTCAGGTTAACCCACAGTGGTGACGCACTCAGTCGCAGCGGCTCAGGACTAACACCTGAACACTATTTCATTGTACAGTTGTGCATTGACAAATAAACCACTTACTTACGTACATACTTAATTACTTACTTAGCCTACCCTTTGACAGCGCCCCCTTTTTGCTTTCTTTCTAAAAGATTATTTTCTCTCTATTTTCAGCTGCCAAATAAACATGCTAAAATAACAACTTCCCAATTCGAAAAACTGCTCCCAATTGGTCAATTTGTATCACATGATTAAATCTTCCCGTTTTCTATATGATCAGTGATAGATAGTTCAGATATTTCATGACAAAAACTAGGGTTAGGGCCAGCGATATGGTTCTACCAATTCTCCCAGACTCCCACGTGTTACGAATGGACGAAGCAGCATAAATAATCGATCGAAATAAACCCGGTCCCGGCTAAATATCCACAGCCTAAAACCGTCGGCACCGATAACTAGACTGCTCACGCCAAAGATTAAAAATACAATAGCCTACATAAACAATCGCGGATACTTTTAATATGTCTGCCACTGTCACCTCTCACACAGCCGTCCCAGGTCACGGTGTTGCCTTCACTCACCCCTTGGCAGAGCTCCCTCACTTGTTGGGAAGAGGAGAAGGAGGAGGGGGCGCGTCACGGCAGCGCGGGCATCACAATCATCACATCCACATTCCTCCGCCGCTGTGGTTTGTCCCTGTGTCGTGGCTTTGGTCCGCATCAGCTCAGAGACGGGTCATTCTCCAAGAGCGAGAAGGATTATCTACATCCGTCAACAACGCTCTCACGTACAACCACGCGCAATGCAGGTAAGAAAGACGAAGAATTTACGCCAGAGTTTATTCCAATGCCTCCTCCTTATTGCTTGAACCGATGTCACGACATTTGGGCGAATTCTGCGCTGCCTTTGCTGTGTGTACCCCACGAGCTCATAAAAGTCAGAAGGTAAAAAAATAAATAATAATAATTACAGTAACTTTTTATTACAATTACATTGCTTCATACGTCGTGTCAGCGTTTCAAATAGTCTATCCAATACAATTTTGCTGCTGCTTCCAGATAAGTTAGTTAGTAATATCAGGCTAAAATTGTGGTGTACTATTGAAAACATGTATAAGAGTAATAATTAACACTAACACTTCTGACCAGACTGAAATATGCAATGCAATGGCAAGAATAAATACAAGAATCACATCTTTTAGAGCAGTGGTTCCCAAAGTGGGGATCAGGACCCCTCGGGGGGTCGCGTGGCCTTGAGTGGGGGTCCCCAGATGATTTCAAGATGAACTAAAAAGAAAATGCTACTGTTTTTAGTATATTGTTGAGTGTAAAACAGCATATAATTTGTGAAATCCATTTAAATACATATAAACTTGATTTTAAAATGTTCTCTGCCCTAAAGTAGCATAAGACGCAATAAGATTATACAATGGGGGCTCTGAGTTGTTTACGTGTCAGTTTTTGGGGTCCCAGCCAAAAAAGTTTGGGAACACCGGTTATAGAGAACTAACTACAGGGCTGTGAGGTTTTATACATATCCACATGGAGACTGTTTTGTTTTTGTATTATTCAAAGGCCTAAAGACAAAAAAAATCGATTAGTAATTTTATCAACTTGTCTTTTAACATCTGCAAGGCAATAATCACTCGTCATGCTTTTTTTATTATTTTTTTTATTTTTATTTTTATTTTTTGTATTAGTTTATTTCACAGGGACAGTACACATTAATGAACATTTCTGTAAATGTGTCAGTATTAGCTGCAAAGCTAGTTTTCAACTGTTGTCCCTGGGCAAGGTGTAATGCCAACAACAATTATAAAACATAAAACAATTTAAAAGTTGAGGCTACATACTTACATAACAAATGTTGATACAATTCATACATTAATAACATCTGAATGTTCGTTCTGTGACTTGCACAATAGAATGGAGATTTTAGTGCAAGGGCAGGTCATACAGTTCAAACAAACATTATAAGGATAAATATGTACAATTCTTCTTCTGGTGAATATCCCATAGAGACCTGTTTAAATCTGAAATAACAATACAGTTGTGGTAAAAGTGCATTCACGTGTGCTACTGGGGCGTATTCAGAGGAGACTATAGTCGACCGCAGTGAGCAAAACGGCTGCAGATGATCACACAGGACTCCACGTGGCTTTTTTTCTATTTAATAATGCATGGATCCTGATGTGGGACCCCAAGTCACCTTCTGCTCAGTCTGAGAGGCTACTGAGTCAGTCGGATGATCTAAAGCAGTGTTTATGTACAGGCACACACAGTAGTTTTACTTTACTGATACCAGACAGGGTTTGCATATAACATTGAGGTTTTTTGTTTTGTTTTTTGTGATTAGGCTCCACACAAGTCCACATTTGCTCATATTTTTCTCTTCTTGTACGCAGCAGATTATGATCTTTTGTTGATGTCGGATGGAGTGTAAATTATTGAGAGATCCTTGTTGCTGTGTGCTTCGGTATCCTTTCATATTCAAACAGGCGACTTAAGGGACAGGAGCTCGCGGGCAGCACTTCTTTCTGAAAGTAGTTTCTTTACAAAGGGACATATTCTGCTTCATAACAACCTGATTTATTAATGATACACTTGAATATCCATCACAGACGCCACATGATGGCATAAGAAATCATCATGGAAAATGCAAGGCTAAAGTTTCCATGAAAAGTTTCTGGAATTTGCCACCTCTTTGCAACACGAGAAACAACAGAGCGCAGTTAGGAGAGGTTTTTTGAAGTCCCAGAAATATAAGCCAAATCATGACTCATGAGGATGACAATAGTGCAGCATGGAAATTGAAGCTTATTTCAATAGCGCTTTTCACATGACACAAGTCTCCCAAAGCGCTTCATACAGTGTTGGAGATTTGTTCTTTATTCACTCCAGACTGACAGAAGCGAGAACTGCACACATCTGCGGCAACGGGCCCTTTGACCACCACCATTCATTCACTCACTCACACACAGGGAGAACATGCAAACTCCACACAGAAAGGCCCCACCTAGGGATCGTACCCAGGACCTTCTAGCTGTGAAGCACGAGCACTAACCACTGCCGTCGCCCATGCAGCATGGTTTTGGGGGGGAAAAAAGTCTAATTGTAATTTTTTTCTTACAAGTATTTGGGCACTAGTTCACGTGGAGACATCTTACTGCAGTAAGATTTGCGATGTACATATGTTCCATTCACTGTGTACATTTGGGCTCATTATGAGCATCAACATTTATGGGAATTGTTCTGATCTCCTAAACAAAAACACAAGATTTTCAGAACATGTTTGTATCGAAATCACAGTCTTTCATCGGCATGTAACTTTATAATCGTCAGGTTTACAGCCTTTACTTTGGCAGAAAGAGCAGCAATTTTGGAGTTTGGATCAGACATTGGGAGACTTTTGAGCATTAAAGAGGGGGTATCATGCTTTTTTCAATCACATAGCACCAGTCTATAGCATACTACAATGATGACGTAACCTTCTGTTGGTCTGTATATGCAGTAAATTAAAATAACTGCCTTGAATAAAATTGCTCTCTCAAAATGGCTGTACTGAACGTATTGAAATAGGCCTCTGTCTCTTTAAGAAGCTTTCCGACACGCCCCCTTCAGCACACTGCTGTGGCATCTAAACAACACTACTGTGCGGGGAGGGGGCTCTGCTGAGCTGAGGAGCAGTGGTTGGTGGCTTGGCTGGTGACGAAAGGTCCAGAGGCGTCTCCAGGAGGTGGGGGCGTTCCTAGGAGGACTGAGGCATAGCTACACCTAAAATGGCTGCCGTCTAAGTTTTTACTGATTACTCAAAAATATGTGAATGAGCCAAGGCAACACTCCAGGCATGTGTTTAATGAGGGAATGACATAATAACATGATATAAAGCTTGAAAAAGTCGATTTTACATAATACCCCCCTTTAAATGATACTGAGGAAAGTATTTGTTTTGTTTGAGCCGAGGTTTGAAACAGGAATGTCTAAGTTCATGAATCAGATGCATGTGTTTAAAATAAAATTGAATAGAAAATCCAGATTTCTTTTGCTGTCTCGTCCAGCCCAATATGAAGTCTAAACTACAGGGTTGGCAGCTTCTGTACAAGACCCCATGGCAGGATATTGTTTGTTTGGTCATTCATACTGCCTCAATATTACCTCTGATGTGCTAATTGCAACCATTGCGATTTCAATACAATTGATTTTGCTGCCTTATGACAAGAATATTCAATCTGAGCATAAAGGTCCAAGAAAGAGTGTTTTCCCTAAGTGTTCAGAAAGGTTTTCCAATGCAGTTTCACAAAGAGAAAATGAAAGAAAGTGTTTTTTCATGTACCATTTTGCGGAGTATGGGTCGCTGTGTGGATTCTCTCAAGCACTATTCAAAGCTGAACTATCTGAAATATGGATATCAAGGGGGGAAACTGCATATGGTGTAAGATGAAAAGTCATAAACGTGATGCCAAAGTTAACTTTGGACAATAAAGCCATATCAGTTTACTGCATGAGCTCCTCTTTCAGAAATAGTACACTTTTCTATATTTGTTTGCCTTTCTCAGAAAAAGCTTAAGCCTTCTCAGATTTCCTCCAGTGTGTGTGTGGTATGACTTGGATGACCTTCAGCTGAAAGTCAACCGCAAAAGTAAACCACGCAAAATCATCACTAATGTTTTGTGTAAAGTTGAGGCATCGTAAGTTTTACATCAGTCAATGATATTAAGTGAAGAGCTTGCAGATAAGGTTGCTACTATTGTATTGGATCTGCTTGTTATGGTCAAATAATGCCTTTCTTAGATGTACTTTTTCTGGGGAGGCATATAACAGATGTTCCACACTTAGGGCCGTGTAGTACTTTATTTTTACCCTAAGTTATGTGTTTCATTGTATTTCAATTTATTGTGGGATATTGTAAGATTAAGTACTTTTCGAACAAAGCTTTACTGACATTTTTAAGATTTAGAGTTAGTTTCTGTGGCATTATAAGGTCTTCCATAACATCGTTTATGGCAAAATATTTTCCTGCCTCAATATATCACATTTTAAATTTGGTTATCGTGACGGGCCTAACCACAGTTCACAGAGAGTAGTTACAGTGGGAACCATATGTTTACATACACTTATAAAAAGACACTTTTTTCTCAGTGTCTGACATGAAACCAGGATTGACCTTTTTAGGTTAATTAGAATTTTCAAACATTTCTATTTGCTAAATGCCAGAAAAACGAGAGATAGAATTTTTTTTGAATTTTTTTGTTAATTTCTACAAAGTCAGAAGTTTACATACACTAAGATTACTAAACCTTTAAACTATTTGTCAAAGCCCAGACGACGATGTCATGACCTTGCAAGCTCAAGTCTGGTTCATCCGTGGGTGCAATTTCAAGACACTTAAAGGTGCCACGTTCATTGGTTCAAACAATTATACGCAAGTATAAAAAAGATGGAAATGTCCAGCCATCAAAGAAGGCGGGTTCTGTGTCCCAGAGATCAACGTGCTGTGGTTTGAAATGTGAATATCAACCCAAGAACAAATGCAAAAGATCTGGTGAAGATGCTGAACCTGGTAAGTTTGTCAGTATCCAGAGTGAAACAAGTACTGACATGGGCTGAGAGGGTACTCTGCTAGGAAGAAACTCCAAAATAAACATGAAAAAGCCAGATTGGAATCTGCAAATGCACACAAGGATAAAGACTTTCATTTTCAGAGACGAAAAAAAAAAATACATTTCTGGGTATAATGACCATCATCACATTAGGAGGAAAATGGGGAATCTTGCAAGCCTGAGAACACCATCCCTACTGTGAAATAGGGGCGGCAGCATCATCATGTGGGGTTGTTTTCCGGCAGGAGGGGCTGGTGCACTTCACAAAATGGATGACATCATGAAGAAAGAGCACTATGTGGAAATATTGGTGCAATATCTCAAGACCGCCAGCCACCATCTTTCTTTTCGCTGAATGAGTTCGCAAAGTATTCTGGGAAGCCACTTTGTTCCAAGGCAGGTCCGGACCTCCCTCCGTCTGAAGGGATCATTTCAAGGGTTGAAGTGCACTTCCCCTAGGTCTTAAAAGTATTGGGACACACTACCCTTAAACGTGAACGCGCATAACCGAGTGCTAGGGTCTAAAACGAGTGCAAGTGAGAGAAATGGGACTGGGCCAAAGCTTGGGCGCAGATGGGTCTTCCAAATGGACAATGACCCAAAGCAAACTGCCAAACTGGTTACAAAGTGGCTTAAGAATAACAAAGTCAATGTTCGAAGTGGTCATCACAAAGTCCTGATCTCAATCCAGTTGAAAATGTATGGGCAGAGCTGTAAAGGCATGTGCACACAAGGTGGCCTAAATGTGTCTCAGCTACACCAGTTCTGTTTGGAGGAATGGACCAAAACTCTTGCCAACTATTGGGAGAAGCTTGTGGAAGGAAATCCAAAACATTTGACCCAAGTTATACAGTTTAAAGGCAATGCTACCAAATATTAATGAAATGTATGTAAACTTTAAGCTGTGTAAAAAGTATTGTAGAACATTTTGTGTAGAAAATTCTATCACTCATTGTTCTGGTATTTAGCAAATATAAATATATATAAAAAGTGAAAGTTAATTCTGGTTTCATGTCAGACAGTGAGTAAAAAATGCATATGTGTCTTTTTATATAGTGTCTGTAAACATATGGTTCCAACTGTACATCCCTCACTTGACCAACAGTAGGAGCAGGAGGAAAACTGCGAGTCTGTGTTTGAGGATTGTGCGAATTATAAACAAATTATAAAAAATACAATATAACGGTCTCTTCAAATTAGGACACATCATTATCACAATCAGAAATCATCAGCTTGTTGATCGTAAAGCTGACCTTCAAATCAATTTATCAACTGTTGTTTTTGTCCACAATCCAATGAAAATGCTCCCACATCCTGACTCACTACTTGAGCACCAAATCAGGTGATGAACTCGTACTGTCAGTATGAAAGACGGTGTTTACAGTAATTTATGTGCGGATTATTTATAACACAGCTTAGTAATAGTTGCATTTACTGCTATAAGGTTTACCGTGATCCAACGGTAGCTTGTCATAATTTGTTTATTTTCATAGGGCAGGAGTCTCCAACCTTTTTTACAGGATGAACTTTTTTTGCATGGCAAAAAGAAAGAAAGCTACTTGTGCATCAAAGACACTATGCTATTTTACTGTAACATGATTAAAGAAAATGACTTGAATTTTGTCCTTATACTTTACTTTATGTAAGTTTGCAGATTCTGTTCATAATGTTCAAATGTGACTTATCAAGAGTGTATAGAAATGTAGAAAGCCTTCGACCAAGAAATGGCTGGAGAACTTCTGGTGGCTCCCGAGCTATTGGTCAGAGATCCCAGCTATAGGGGCTATGCAGTTAATTCAATTTTCATAAAACTCTCTTTTAATTGTTAGGTCTTCCGATAGTTCCCTGTCTGATTCATGAACCACATTAGTAAACATTTGTTTTAATCCGTTTTGAATAAAGACTATATAAAAGATTTGTCCACTGATCCAAAGCTCAGCGGTTTGCATCCCTGCTTTGACTTGTGTAGACTCTTAGCACTGGGTACCGTTACTTTTGTTTTTTATGCCGGTACTCTAATGATACTTGGTTTATGATACCGATACCTGAACAATACTTTTTTTCGATACCTAAACTAAAATATTTGTCATATAGAGCTAGAAAACAGAACAGTAATTCTAAGAGGAACTAAGTGATCGCTTCAGTGGGTGGAATAAGATGTGAAAAGGTCAGGTGCTCTTCAGGGTCAAAATTAAATGTCAGTTTTGATCGCGTTCGACCTTCGTCAGGGCATACAATTAAAAATGTGGCTCAGGTGTGCTTAATAAGCCCAGATCCAGTCACGTGGTATTATACTTCCAGTATGAGATAAGACACATACAGTCAGGTCCATAAAGATTGGGACATCGACTAATTTCTTATGATTTTGGCTCTATAAACCACCACAATGGATTTGAAATAAAACTAAATACGTAGTTAAACTGCAGACTTTCAGCTTTAATTTTAGGCTATTTACATCCAAATCAGATGAACGGTGCAGTCAATTACAGCCTGAAGTCTAGAAGGCAAAGACGTTACGTCACCAGCCGATGGGTTTCATCCCTGGTGATGCTCTGCCAGGTCTCTACTGAAAATGTCTTCAGGTTGTTCTTGGGGTATTTTACCTTCAGGTTGGTCTTCAGCAAGTAAAATGCTGCTCAATTGGATTCATGTCAGGTTGACTGACTTGGCCACTGAATAGCATTCCACTTTTTTGCCTTAAAAAGCTCTGTGGTAGCTTTGGCAGTAGCTTCGGGTCATTGTCCATCTGCACTGTGAAGCGGCGTCCAAGCATTTGGATGAATATGAGCTCATAATATTGCCAGAAAAACTTCAGAATTCATCCTGCTGCTTTTGTCAACAATCACTTCATCAATAAATACAAAGGAACCAGTTCATGCCCATGCCATGATGCTGCACCACCATGTTTCACTGATGAGGTGGTAAGTTCTCCATATTTTTCTATTCAAATCTTTGGATCTCATATTGAAAATAATAAAAATAATATCCAAAATACAAATATCTCACTTGAAATGAACTCTGTCTCATCTGTTTGTTATAAATCGGATAATTAGGGAAGAGCAAACACCTGGCCATGGAACAGCTGAGCAGCCAAATGTGCCATTACTTATGGTCCCTTGAAAAGTGGGAGGCTCACATTAAAAAGCTTGTAATTCCTACACTGTTTATCCGATTTGGATGTAAATACTCTCAAATTAAAGCTGAAAGTCTGCAGTTTATGTACATCTTTGGTGTTTCATTTGAAATTGATTGTGGCGTTTTATAAACAAAACATAAGAATTGAGTTGATGTTCCAATATTTATGGACCTGATTTTATGTGATACACAAAAAACAAAACAAACAAGCACAATAAAAATGGATGAGTATGGTAAGGTATAGAAAATATCTATGTAGCGAACAGCAAAAAAATATTAGCATTGTTGAATACCACATAAAGATGATAATAATGTTAATTTATTCCATAAAAGACTATTTTTTTTTAATGTGTATCATTGGTTTGAGCTAAAACAACAAAGTAACCTATAAACAGGCATCAAAACTTGATACAAGATTTTTTTTTTCGGTACCTGATTTAGATTATTTTATTTTTTTGATACGAGGACCAGCCCTTCTCATGATGTATTGTTTGGCAAGACATTTCACCCATCTTGCCTTTGAGTGATAGATATAGATACAATTATAGATAGCCTACTGTTTATATTATTAGTGGCGCAAATCTAATCTGTGAATGAGTTTGTGCTGTGGCCTTTTAGCATTTATAAGAGACAAAAATCTCAACTGCACCTGCTTTTTGCACCACTTCAGCACAAACTATCTATTTTGTGCAAATGCTTAGTAAATCGGGCCCTAAGTGAAAATAACCTTGGGACAGTAAAGATAAGAGTAAAACACCGTATATGCATACCACTTGATTTATAATAGACATTTTCCACTTTATTTACCCACTTTTTCTGTCTTCGCTCATAGGCCGAAGAGAAGGTGGTGGATGGGGGTCTCCTGCCTGATGCTAATGGTAAAGAGCCCAGCCCGGCTGCACAGACTGAAGGCTCCAAGTGGCAGAAACCCCGCATCACCAGAAAATCTCTCATGAAATGTTGCCTCGTGAAGTGGATTATCGCCAGCACCACTCAGCAGGGACCAGGTACTTCCAGTCCAAAAGCTTTAGTACGAAAAACATAGCAGCATATTTGAGTTGGGCAAAATCGTAAGTGACAGAGGGGGGAGTGGGAGTCAGAGCAGAGCGGCAGAGGGAGACAGTTCAGGCTGCTGTAATCCAGAATACATGAATTTTACATCATCTGCCCCATCTTTAGTATGGATCGACATTTAAAATTCAGTGTTCGCTCATTTTTTATTTTTTTCCTTTTTTGCTTCAGCCATTTAGATACCAGACATTTTCCCTCATTGAATGCTGGATAATTTCAGCTGCTCATCAGTTAGTAAATGAGTAGCTGTCACTTTATTCAGTGTCTCAGATTTACTCTATTTATAATTCAGTCTCCACATAACAGTACGGTTTATATCATAAACACATGTACAGTTATGATTCTAAACTGTGGGTTGCTGCTCTACGTGGCCCTGTTTTTCTCTGTTCTTTAAATTATTGACAGAGGCCTTCTGTGCTGCAAGATATTGCTGACAGACTGCACATCTGCAAGCTTCATCTGAAAACGTCAACATGCAGACATTTGGATAACATATAAAATGTATACATACTTAAAACCACACACGACGTAACATTTCACCCAATGAAAAGAAGAAAATAGAAGGATTTATTTTATCACAGATATTTTTTTCATTGAAAAATACTTCACTACCTCTCCAAAGACTTGAATGTAACTTGACTGGGAGCGGGGCGTCTCCAGCTCGTCTCCATGGAGATGTTGGCAAAAGGCGGCCAAATACGAGATTTAAGTAGGTTTGGTCCTCATACAAACCCATTCGTTATTCTTTACCCACTGCAAAAATAACATTTCCTGTGTAGCTGGACATTAGGTGCATTTTTTGTGTCACTGGCAACAGTATAATCGAAAATGTTTCACAGTGTGTAAATTAGGACATATAGACGAGATTCATAAGTAATAAGTAATTATCTTTTATGACTGCTACAAACCATGCCTTCTATTAACTAATCTACCACTGAAGCTGTTTTATATTGTAGTAAAGTTGGTAATTCCTCTACATGTGCAGTGTGCAGTCAGGGGTGTGATTCTCCAGCACTGGTGACTAATCAAATGTGCTGACCTGCTTCACTGAAGTGCTCAGTGAAACCGTGTGCGCTGTACAATAGCTTGGTTGCCCTCTAGTGGTTGCAGTCATTAGAGCAGTTTGTTCCCTGTGAAAACACAGAGGAGATGATCCGCAGCTTGTGTTCAGGGCAGATGTAAGCCTTTAATCTGTAAAATCTTTCATATATGGTATGCACTGAACAAAGTGATTGCAGCAGAGAGCACTCCAGCCTGGGTTATATCTCTGACTGTGAAAATAATATCCTATATTCTATCCTTTCTATAGAATTTATTTTATTTTATTACGACTGTAATGTACCTCTTTAACCATGACTGTGTACATGTTTAAAGTACCCATGTCTGTATTTAACAAAGGATAGACAGGCTCCAAGAGTGCATTAAACAATGTTGCATTATTTTTTATGGCGCCATCATCTCATGCATCTTGCATGTTCAGCTGAGTAGTTTTTTTGTCTGCCAAAGCAGAAAAGACCATGCATCAAACCGTTTGAATAGTCATTTAAGTGCAAATGATAATGCACCGAGCCATTAAACTAGACATATCCACACAATCATTATCCTTCATAATATAGTTTATACTCGTCCAACTTCATCATTTAACGAACAGGTTTTGTCAGAGGAGACATGTTGATCACCAGTGGTATTTGTTAAATCCTCTTGGAAATATGAGATTTAACTTTAAGCCTCCAAACCAGAGAATCAAGAACAAACACAAGACATGAGCCATAATAGACACATCGTTTCGCGATGGTCAACACTGTTTAACACTGATGCTGAAAGAAACATATAGAAAAAGGATAAAGTAAAGAGATTTTCTCTGTCATGTTAAGCAGCTGTTTGACTCACACATTAAGGACAGGTCTCTGAGTCTCGAACTCAAACTCTCTGTAAGCAGCTAAGTGTGATTCTGTCCTATGTCTTTGCTCTGCTCTGAGACCAATATTTTTATCTCTCCTTAATTGTGCTGCACTCCCCCTCCCCTCTTCAACTCTGTCCATTATGTTGCAGCATCTTCAGTTGTGACCTCAGTATCTTCCTGCAGGTGCTCAAACAACACACACGTTTGAGCATCAAGGATGTATTAACAATCAGAGCTGGTCAGTAATTAAGTAAATTTGTCCTTGTTTTTTTTTTTTTGCTTAAAAACATTTTATTTTTCTTCCACTACATTTTTAGTGTCCCATGTAGTGTTACTGTCACTGACTTGTGACAAAGGGAGGAGGTTTGTCTCTATTGTGTTGCTGTATGAGTGGTGACACAGGCATATTCCTTATAAGCATACGCTTATGGAAGTTGCAAATTATTATTCACAATGACATGAGTATTGTCGAAAGCAAATACAGTACTTCAGTACGTTCTCCAGAGCTGGGACAAGGGTTTTGAACTCTGACAGGGGCTTGTCATGAGATGCTCCTTTTGTGTTTTAAAAGTCACACTTATATCTTGCTCTTGCTTTTTTGTGCCTGCAGAGAATGAGTCTGGGTGTTTTGTAAATTAGGACAGACTCACTTGAACTTTTTCCACATTATTTATAACAAGTGAAATATTGACGTCATAATGTCCAAAAGTACTTAGAACCGGCCTGGATGCAGTAGAATATACAGTAGGATCTTTAAATAAGCTTAACTAAGTCTTAAGAAAGTTTTACTGCATATACCTGTACTATTTTAAACAATGCATCCATCTGAGTGTCCAGTAGAGAGAGATAGCGCAGCGCAGGGCAGGGCCTGCTCCTTCACCCTAAGTGCTGTTCATATACCAACCATCAGCGGATGTGGATCAATGCTTGGTTTTACAGCTTTGCATCCTTGAAATGACTGAGCAAATAAAGACAGCCATCAGAGACTATTAGTAAAGAAATTCCTTCAGTAACAAGCGCTTCCCTCCCCAACCTCAAACACACACACACACATCCCGAAACAGGACGGGACGTCTAGGGGGTGGAGCCCACTGGTTGGTGTAGTAGTGTTGTTTTGGGACAGATCCAAAATTGAACAGGTTAGGTCTTTAAACACCAGCCAAAGAAGTAACGGATACGACTTGCGCGTTTTGAAGCAGTAGGAGTGCGTTTGATTCCTTACCTGCCGCACAGTGGATGTTATGCGGCCGTTCTCTTAGCGTTTTAACAGAAGCCTGATTGAAGTCGGCGGTTTTCATCTAAGTGATAAGAAGTGCTGATGCCTGTACTACACGCATTTGAAAAGGAGACGTCAAGAAGAGCCCAGAGATGACTGGCCGCAGCTGACATTAGATGACAAGAGTTGGTCCATCTGATCGAAGAGGAGACAAAACATTTCATCCAGTTATTTATTACCATTTGGAACAAGGCGTGTTATCTAAATGAAAGGTGAAAATGGACGGCATGGAAGTGATAGCCATCGCTGTCGTGATTGGCCTTTTTATTGTTGTGCTCAAACAGTTTGGGATATGGGAGCCTCTGTCACTAGAAGGTAAGACAGAAAGCGAGAGCGCGAGAGAGAGAGAGAGCGAGAGAGAGAGAGAGATATTCGATCTTATTCATGGTTGGCGTTGTGGTATGTCATGCAAATTAACCTTTTTTTTTTTTTCTTGTCACCTTTCCTCCCTTAACCCTCATGGCCTTTGTGAAAACTAATGTTGTAAAGATGGTAAGCACCTTCTGTCATTTCCCTAGTCAGTTCCCAAAGACTGCTGCTGCACAGTTAATGCACGTCGACAAAATGCAAGTGTTATGAATGCCTTTATCTGTGTCACGGGGAAAGGTAGTGTTTAGAAATGTGCGCCTTCATTCTGTCCAACTTCAGTATTCGCCACATTGTCAAAACATCTACTTTTAAGATTCAAAATGTTATCTATTTCTCAACTTTGTATAATGTTAAGCTGCATTTGCCAGAACATCCCAAATTGACCCGATGTTTCTCATGCAAACTCCTCGTGCTCATTGTCAAGCGTTTATGTGAAGTCATTTAAATTAGAGTCAGCAGTCTTATACAAAGTCATGTAAGAGTTTTGGCATTGCGTAAACAGTACTTTCCTTGTTTTCCCATCTCTCCTGTCCTCACACCTCCTGATTGTTTTGTCCCTAAGATGGTGAGCATTTCAAGTTGCTGATGCTCAGATATTTCTCCCGCACTACTGCCCGGTTTTCTGTTCCTTTCTTACTGCCCCTGTCCCCCCTCTGCGTGTGTGTGTGTGTTTGTTTGTTTGTGTGTTTTGTTTGTGTGCACAGAAAGTGGGGACATGGACCTGGAGCTGTCCATGGCGCGGCACCAGCCCGAGGGCCTGGAGCAGCTTCAGGCTCAAACACAGTTCACCAGGAAGGAGCTGCAGTCGCTCTACAGGGGGTTCAAAAATGTACGACTCTTGTGTCTGTTTATTGAGCCTGATGAAACACAGATCAGAGTTTTCTAATGAGATGGGTATGTTGATGTTGAATCTAATGCGAGGTAAGTGCGTGTACACAGCTATGGGAGGACAGCAGTACTGGGGAACTTCTGTACCTCACATTTGAAAAGCCCCAGTGTTCCCCGGTAAACCCCGCAACAGTCAGGGGGCTATGTAGAGCTTTACTGTCAGTAATACTATCAAGCATCATGTGCACAGTCTTATTTCACAAAATACTAAAGACACAACAAAACTAATAGAGATGCATTTTCTCCAGTTCAGTATTACCCAAATCTAAATGCTTCTCGACTGGAGTTTACAGCCCATAGGCCAGGGTAGCACCTCATTTGAAAGCTAAGGCCTATAAAACAGGTCTAAGATTTTTCCTCGTGTTGTCACTGTGTTTTTATCACTTTTCTGAAGCATTTTTGTTGTGTTTTCATAGGTCTTTTGGGTCTTCTTTTCTTTGCTTTTCTTTGCTTTTTTTGATACTTTTTTCTCATGTATTTGCGTGTTTGTCACTCCTTTGTCCCTTTTTCATCACTTTTTCGTCATGTTTTTGTTGCTTTTTTATTGTTATTGTTGCTTTTCCGGTGTGTTTTCGTCTCTATTTTGACGGGGGTTTTATTCAAGAAGTTTTTAGATTTGGGTAAAGCCAAACCATAGGTAACATGCTTGGTTCCGGTGGGGGTTAAGAGGGTAAGGATCAGTAGTCCATACTAATTTCTTATGATGTTACATTCTCTTTATCTTTACAGATGTGGTTTTGGCTTCTGCTGCCATGGTGAAAACAAGTCTAGAAACAAGTCATATAACAGTACAGTGTTTCAAAACAGCACGATCAATTTGACCCATGTGCATATTAGTTTGGTTTCCTCTGACTGATGGCACCTTGGGGTTGATGTGTCTAACTTTAGGAGGGTTTAATGCACACTGACATTCAGGGGCTGTCATAAAGGTGGATCATTAAAGAGGAGAACAACAGGGCCACAAGTAAACAAAGCAGGCTGCATAATAAAGACAGTTTACAAGACTTACAAACGACGTCAGGCATTGATGTTTGTGTAAAGAGCTTTAGGGAGGAAGAAAGTTTTTAACAAAATGCTGAAACCGCGGAGCTTATATTTTTATGTGATTCACTAGCCTCAGTTTGAAAGCCAGTTTATGAAGATGAATAAATATCCCAACATAGGACCTAAATATACAGTATATAATGTACACCAAATTTACATTCACTATTTCAGTTAATTTTAGCCTGGCAACCCCAAGTAAAACAAGCTTTTCTTTTCTTTGGAGGGAGTAAATTCATGTCAGACACAAGGCTCTGAATCTAAGATGTGAGGCCTATTTATAAAAGCCTTGATCTGCATTAGAAATAGCATTGCCTGTTCTCAAAATGATGAGAGTCCAGAGAGTTTTTAAGCCCTCACTAACAACAACAGAGCACAAACTCACTAATTAAGTTCATCTTTAGACTGGTTATAGTGTACATTATGACACAATACAATGACACATACTTCTCATTCAACAGGAGTGTCCCAGTGGCTTAGTGGATGAAGAAACCTTCAAGAGTATTTACTCTCAATTCTTCCCTCAGGGAGGTACTATTCTAAAATCAATTACATGTATATTTATTACTTTATTTTATTCTATTTATGTTAAATAATTGCAATTTATTTTCAGACGCCACCACTTATGCACATTTTCTGTTTAATGCATTTGATATGGACCGAAGTGGCTCCATCCGGTTTGAGGTGAATCATGTCAGATTTCTGCAGTTGCTCAGTTGTTAGAGATGTTTTGTTTTTGACTGTGTGATACGTGTTCAATAAGAGCATCATTTCTTTCACAGGACTTTGTGTTAGGCCTGTCAGTGTTGCTCAGAGGGTCTGTGACAGAGAAGCTCAGATGGGCTTTCAACCTCTATGACATCAACAAAGACGGTTACGTTACTAAAGAGGTACTATACTAGATATACAGTGAGAACCAGATGTGTACATACACTTTATAAAAAGACACATTTGCATTGTTTTCTCACTGTCTGACATGAAACCAGAATTAACTTTTCTTTTTTTTAGGTGAAGTAGAATTTAAAAAAAATATTTCTATTAACTAAATGCCAGACAAATGAGAGAGATAACTTTATACATGTTTTTTTTAATTACTTTTTACAAATCCAAAAGTTTACATACATTTCATTAATATTTGGTAGACTTGCCTTTAAACTGTATAACTTGGATCAAATGTTTTGGATATTCTTCCACAAGCTTCTCACAATAGTTGGCAAGAATTTTGGTCCCTTCCTCCAAAAAGAACTGGTGTAACTGAGCCAAATTTGTAGGCCACCTTGAATGCACATGCCTTTTCAGCTCTGCCCATACATTTTCAACTGAATTGAGATCAGGACTTTGTGATGACCACTTCCAAACATTAACTTTGTTATTCTTAAGCCATTTTGTAACCAGTTTGGCAGCTTTGGGTCATTGTCCCTTTGGATGACCTATCTGCGCCCAAGCTTTGACTTCATAGCTGATGTCTTGAGATGTTGCTCCAATATTTCCACATAAGCCGCCATTCCACATAGCGCGACTCGGCCGCGCACGCCACAATCTACGTGCACGTATCGACACTACCCCGCAGACCTTTCTGTTTCCACCACATACACACCCGCATTTGTTGTGGGCGGTGCCCATACAGAGGAGCACGCTGTACAGATTGTCATTATAAGTTTTTAGAGCTGCGATGAGAACAAATGTGGACAAAAGCTGTCATCTGGTGGGAGTTATGGAATCATTGAGGTGCCAAGCTGTATTAAAACAGAAAAGAAACTGCTAAACTACGAACTATGAAGATAAGCTACATGCAAATGTTACGCTAACACCAGCTAAAGCTGCGCTAACAGCGGCTAAATGCTATTATCGGCAAAATCCCCTTTTAGCACAGCGGTATGATATTGTGAAATATTGAATCCATATGACCTGCGTGTCAATAGTGAGGGCTGTCCACGCTCTCGTTGCCAATCAGGGGCCAGCAGTCTGTTCACGTCACATCAGACACGGGCTAGCGCGCTTTGGTCACAGCCAGAGGTCGGTCACAAAACTGGTCAGACCGGTTTGGCACTGGCCTCGTTATGGAAAAGCTCGACAAAGCGGGTGAAACAGCCATTCGGCTGACACGCGCCTGCATGTGGAAAAACACCTATAGTGTTCTTTCTTCATGTTGTCATCTATTTTGTGAAGTGCACCAGTCCCTCCTGCAGCAAAACAACCCCACAGCATGATGTTGCCGCCCCCGTATTTCACAGTTGGGATGGTGTTCTCAGGCTTGCAAGCTAACACCAGCTAAAGCTGCGCTAACAACGGCTAAATGCTATTATCGGCAAAATCCCCTTTTAGCACAGCAGTATGATGTTGTGAAATATTAAATCCATATGACCTGTGTGTCAATAGTGAGGGCTGTCCACTCTCTCGTTGCCAATCAGAGGCCAGCAGTCTGTTCACGTCATATCAGACACGAGTTAGCGCGCTTTCACCCGCTTTGTCGAGCTTTTCCATAACAAAGGCCAGTGCCAAACTGGTCTGACCAGGTATAGGTTTTGGGACTGACCTCTGGCTGTGGCCAAAGCGCGCTACCCGTGTCTGATGTGACGTGAACAGACTGCTGGCCTCTGATTGGCAACGAGAGAGTGGACAGCCCTCACTATTGACACACAGGTCATATGGATTTAATATTTCACAACATCATACCGCTGTGCTAAAAGGGGATTTTGCTGATATTAGCATTTAGCCGCTGTTAGCGCAGCTTTAGCTAGTGTTAGCATAACATGTGCATGTAGCTTACCTTCAGAGTAGTATTTAGCGGTTTCTTTTCTGTTTTAATACAGCTTGGCTCCTCTGAATGATTCCATAACTCCCACCAGAAGGCAGCATTTGTCCACATTTGTTCTCATCGAGGCTTACAAAACTTTTAATGACGATCAGTACAGCGTGCTCCTCTGTGGGGGCGCCGCCCACAACAAATGCGGGTGTGTGTGTGGTGGAAACAGAAAGGTCTGCGGGGTAGTGTCGATACCTGCACGTAGATCGTGGCGTGCACGGCCGGGTCGCGCTATGTGGAACGACGGTTTAAGTGTCCTGAAATTGCACCCAAGGATGAACCAGAGTCAGACTTGTGCTTCCAAGGACATGACATTGTCATCTGGGCTTTCCCAAATCGTTTAAAGGTATAGTAATCTTAGTGTATGTAAACTTTTGCTTTGTAAACAAAAACATTTCTAAAAAATTATATCTCACATTCTTCATTTAGCAAATACAAATCATTTTCAAAATTCTACTTGACCTAAAACAATTAAAATTTCATGGTTCATGTCAGACAGTAAGAAAAAAATGCAAAAGCTGCATCTTTTCATAAAATCTATGTAAACATATGGTTCTCACTGTATGTACAGTATACAGATATATTAAGAATAGCGTGAGATCTTTGGGTTTATTCTTAGGAAATGTTGGCAATAATGACCTCCATCTATGACATGATGGACGGTACACGCTGCCTAGTGTACGAGACGATTCCCCGTTTGAGCATGTGGAGAAGTTCTTCCAGGTGCGTTTTTGTGGCAGGTCTAACTGCATTGATTCAGAACATTAGGTCTTCAAACCTTATGGGATTTTTAAATTCCATGTGATTAAAATGTGTTTGTCTAATAGTAAACGTCCATGCATGTAAACAACATTAAAGGAGCTGTATCATGCTATTTTAGCCATTCCAAAGTAAAGTGTAGGCATTTATATGATATATTGTACCTCTATCACTATGGAGTACTAATTTTTCAAGTATTTTTGGGGGGTATTTTTCAAACCCGGAAGACAAGACGCTTCGATTCAGTTAACTCCGCCCCTCTCTCCGCCCATTCTACATTTGCAGTATTATAAATATAAATATCGCTGCAAAAAGTGAAGTTACTTCACATAATGCAGTTATAAGGAGTTGACATGTGCAACACAGTTTCATAAATGGCTAACACACACGCTAACACGCGTTTTGATTGACTCACCGCTCAGCCTGGCCTCCCCATCGGGTTATCGCGTTGGTTATAAAAGTTAATCCACTTTGATTCTGGCCAAGGTTCACCAAGCATCCATCAGGTTGGTTGATATAGTCGCTGAATCCCGGAAAGAAATTCCAACTTCTGGCGAGTGCACTCTTCTTAGGAAGGTTGAATAGTCCTGTTCATCTCGTAGCCAAACGCGCATCCGTGGCATTATCGTTCGGTAAGAAAAAAGAACAGGCGGTGTCCAGAGTAGGTTAGAAAGAGCTCAGTCTTCAAAAACAACACTTCTGCTCGGATCCATGGATCGTCCGGCCGGGGGTGCGTTTGTTTACCCTCCTGGGACAGCACAGACGCGTCGGAGAGTTCTTTTTTTAATTTTTTCTTTTTTTACATTTTTTCTTTTTTTATTTCTCTCTTACAACAAACATAATGGAAAAGCTGTTTTATAAATTAAAACCAGGCCGTAAGGCATTACATTACAGACGTAGGGCACTTCCGTTCCTTTGTGACGACACAACTGAACAGCTCAGTCGTTTACCAGGAGAGGGCGGAACAGCTGCTCAGAGAGCAGGATTCAGGAGGATTACTTAGAACTGCGTGAATGAAGCCAAAAACCGCTCTGGGGGTGTTTTGATAAAGAAATAGCATAACAACATGGTTAAAAACTCCAAAAAGTCGATTTTGCATGATATAGTTCCTTTAACTACTGTGACTCTCCTGGAACATCTGGAAAAATAAAGGTTTTTTTGTAAAATAAAGAGGTGTCGCATGTCTGTATGGAGCGAAATTTAGCTGCAGCAAAATGATCAATATGCTACACTTGCTAAATTGCTATAAACAGACAGGAAATCCATTTCTGTTTTATAGAAAATGGATCGTAACCGAGATGGAGTTGTGACCATTGAGGAATTCATAGAAACATGTCAGAAGGTAATTAACAGATTCAACTCTGCTTTGAAACATATACCAGTTAGAGCTTTTTTTCTTATTTCTTTCTTTCAGGATGAAAATATAATGGCTTCCATGCAGCTTTTTGAGAATGTTATATAGTCCAAACTCCATGATGCTGAGCCTGTGCTTCCAGCTGCTACTTCCAAGAGTCAAACAAGCAAATTCTGAAATAAAAAGCCACCAAGATTATGTATTTATATTTACTTTTTTTTTGTATATAGACAGAGACAAGACTTCTCCAGATTACACTTAGAAGGGAGTTGGCAATGCATTTTTCTTACACAAAATACATATTCATCTATTTATTTATTCCTTAAATTTGATTATTTGAAATGCAAAACACTTCCGATGGTGACACGGGCATTAGTGTAACAAGACTTTGTTTCAGTATAATATTGTACAGGATGTTTCATTCATTAATTTATTCTATTTATTCGGTTTGACCGTCTATAATAAACTCACCACTATGAAATGTCATGTTTTGTTTTTTGTATTGTTTTTTTGCAAACAACCAGTGAATCAAATGAAACTGTTTAAATCTTATGAGAAAAATTTGTGGCGCACTTTGATGAGAACTTTTCCTGTTTACCAGCAGCCAGAGTCTTGTTCCCCGTTCCTGGTGTCTGTTTTTTGGCTTTTTTCTCTAAAAGGTCAAATATAATAATAGGCTGAACAACTGTCCAACTGTTGAAAAGATGGTTTTGTCATGCATTTTCAAGGAAATGAATTTTTCTTTATGAACAGTAATTTCTTTGTTTCTTTTCTTTTTCAATACACTTCTGGGTTCTATTCAAAAAGCCAGTGCGTGGAGGGAGTGTTTTTATATGTCGGATGAACACTTTGCCTCTGACTATCCCATTTTTATTTATTTGTCTATTTGGTCAGGACAGTGCATGTTAACCTCTGAACCCCGCCTTAACCAAGTGCATTTTCACCAGTTCAGCTTTACCCAAATCTAAAAGGTTAGGGTCATTAGGCCAGTGTAATGAAACAAAACTCGTTTAAACTGATCTTTTTGACATTTCTTTTCATTGCTCTTTTGTGGCATTTTTGTCACTTTGTTGCCACTTTGCTGTTTACTCTTTTGTGGCTCTTTTGTCGCTTTTTTTTGGGTCACTTTTTCATCGCTTTTTGTTACTTTTTTTTTTATCACATATTTGTCACTTTACTGTTATTCTTTGGTTGCTTTTTTATTACGTTTTTGCCGCTCGTTCATCCATGTATTTTGTCTCGTTTTGACGCTTTTTTCAATCAGCTTTTATTTGGGTAAAGCCAAACGGGAGAAAATGTGCTCGGTTCAGGTGGGGGTTAAGAGGTTAATGAGCACGCATGGAACACATACTGTACATGTAAACACGCCAACACACACTCATACTGGCCTATTGTACATGTTTTTAGTAGTAGGGGAAATTGGAGGAAACCTACACAGACACAGGGAGAACATGCAAACTCCAAACAGAAAGGCCCCGTCGGGGATCGAACCTGGGACTTTCTTGCCGTGAATAGTAATGTAATAATTTTGATTGTGTGTTTATTAGGACTAACCTGGGGAGAAATTATCTATATCGGAAATATAAACATTTTAATTGTTGCCCATATTCCCCTAATTTCGGGAGACACTTACAATATAATGTAAAACACCTCACGTATCCACCTTTAGTTGAGTTTCAAATGGGCCTACACATGCTGATAAAATCATCAGCATATTTCTGCGTGCCATGCTTGATTTGATGTTGTTGACTTTGCTGAGTGATGCCAGAGAGCAGCTCTATCTGAATGTACAGTGGTGTCAGCACAAATCATTGACCAGTATTGTATTATTGATGCAGAGCCAATAGACAGAGAGGCTCAGTGTGAGGGAGGGGCTGGCTGAGGTGGACGTTTCCATGGAGACGACACTAAATAACCATCATGGAGCGCTCTGTGGATTGATCCAGCATTTCACCGAGACAGGTAGGATTATCTTTTCGCTTTATCTGTAGCTCAAGCAAGGTACGTATGATTTGACCTATTTTCATTTAGTATTTTACGCAAACATTTCAGCACCTTCCATTAGATTTAAACAAAAAGCGTACCGGTAAGTAAATTAGTTTTTGTCACTGTGTGAAAACAAAATTTAAAATCACATTTAAAACTGAACTTGGTGTGTTTTTGTTTTAGGTTCTGTTATGGCAGAAAAATGTGTAAATCTTAGCTCTCAGTGATTGTGCAACATAATGTGGCTTCATGTGATGTGAATTGTGTAATTTTGTCCATATGCCGCCTTAATAAATAATTGTATGGCTATTTTTAAACAACTCGTATAACAGCACAATTTATATTAATAATAACACATTTATCTTTATTAATCAAAGTGTTGAATATGCATGTATACTTCATATTGTTGGTACTGTATGTATGTAGGGGTAAAAGTACTAAATAGATATCCGTCACTCACTTCAAAGTACAATAATTCACAAAATGAGTATTTACTGCTACGTTTCAGGCAACTTTGCAACATCCTAGAGTTTGAAATGAGGACAGGCTTAATGTGTGGATTTGTGGTGCGGAAAATTACTCTTTTTGATATTTCTCATGAAAATAATATGCAGGATGCTGACTCCTGTGAGACATATCATCAATACGTCTAAGTAGACCTATTCATGTTTATATTCTTAGAAATTGTTCAAGAGTAAAAGCATCAATGATTTTTTTATGTAATCCTGTTTATTCACATTCAACAGTAGCCTGTGTTTTGAAAAAATAGGAAATCTCAGTATCAGCAGGACTCCATACATAAATCACACTGAAACATGCACAGTAATAAACAGACCCGTGCATCTATCTATGCATTATGTTTTGATAGTGATTGTCAGAAGGAATAGCAGACTGTGCACACACATTATGCTCAGTGAATCCAGAAGAGATGCCCAGAAGAGTGTTCCAGAGCTCTGTTGTGCCCTGGTCATGTGACAGAGAGTGGGCCTGCCTCAAATAAACAACCGCTCTAAAGAATGGAGTTAAATCCCACATCTGTGACTTGTCTCTCATATGTGTGTTCGCAGATCTGCAATAATGAACGTCCGGCTCTGCTCTGTGTGTTTGTGCCTCCTGCTTCTCGCTGCCATCTGTCCCGGGACATGGTGCAAGCAAGGGGGCATCTTCCGGGGAAAGGGTAAAAGTGATGGCAACAAAGAGATTCCGTCACGGAGCAAGGGCCTCTCTAAGCAGGGCCTCAAAGCGGTGGGGGCTGCTGCGGGCATACTTGGAGGGATGGGCACTGGCTATGGCCTGGGCTTCCTGGGCAAAGGAAAGCACAAAACAAGCCATAAAACGGGCTCATCTGATCAACATGTGTACAGACAGGGTCAGAGGGCTGAAAACCGGTCTCAGTGGAACGCCGCGGCTCCTGCCAGTAACCACTCTGCTATTCTGCTCTCTTTGATTATTCTCTTAATCTGTATGAGGGAGCCGTAACAAAGAAAATCAAAGTGCAAAAAGCATATAACAAAACTGAATGTTTCCAATTAAACTTTACAACACTTATTCTTTCTATTATTGTAATCTTTTAACCACTTTAAGTTGTGACACTACTGGCAAAACTCTATTTTACATTTTCAGGTTTTGGGCAAGATTTTTCTCTTTACAAGGCAAGTTTATTTGAAGAGCACACAAGGCACAAAGTGCTTAAAATTAATAAGAAATTAAACATACAGTTGTCTCTTTCATTGTTCACTGGATAAAGCGATTTATTTGGTGAAATGTCGCTTTAAAGGCTGTTTTTTAAAATGCCTTTTTCTCATAATCTTGGGACATCCATCTATTGTAATAAACAAAACGTTTAGCAAGACTATAATTGGACTGATTTAAGTAGCTTTTACCCCCCAAAAAACAAGGCAAAATGTAATTTATTATATTTTTTCAGTAATAATAGCCTTTTCATAGACTAAATGATATATCAAAATTTCCCTCTGTAATAACTTTTTTATGTACTGTATGTCAGTAAATGTAAATAATGGTAGGCTATGTCTTTAAAAAAATGTTTTTGTCCAATTCACCGAATAGTTCCTATATTAAGAACCATGTCACTGAGAAAGGGAGTGTTCAAGTTCAAACTTAAAATTTACTTAATCAAATATTCAACATGTGCCACATCCGTAAGCTTGTTCCTCACAGTAAGCCAGAAAGTTGTTTTCATGAAACTTGTTTTATTGGCGAACTGTCGAGAAGTAGCTGAACTTTGACAAATTTCATGCGTCAGATTCAAAGGTTTACTGCACACACAGGTCTGTGAGTACTCCAAATATAGGGCTAAAGAAGCTGCCAATCAATTTCCAGTTCATACCACAATTAAGTGCACTTACAAACACTCAACAACATTGCTTAATCGGAGCAAATTCAATAGTCAGCAGGAATTTCGAAATGATATATAAAACACAAGTATTGTTTACTACTCACATAAAATAGCAAATACCATTTGTCTAAACATACTAAAACATGAAAATAACAGTAGTTTTATAAATACACAAGACAAAAAGTGCTTCAAAAACAATGTGTGTAACAGGTAAATTGTATCCTGGATTTTAAAAAAAAGAAGGAAAACAGACCAGAGTTGAAGGATTGGAACACATCTAGTGTGCATTTTAGGAACATGAGTGGGCATTTCTAGTTTCCAGTTAGCTCCTAAATAAAATAAATAAAAATATGCATGCTTTCCAGCTTTTGTTTAGTCTCAGTTATATTAATATGAGACAGAATTCAACATACAAACTCTGTAGTTTTCCACCTTTTTATTATATTGTTGTGTCAACACATGCCAACTGTTCTCATAGCTGTCAGCCGATTGGAGCTAACACAGATAGACCTTGCACCTGTAACAACATATCTGTTAAAACATAAACAATGGTCTCTCTCTTAGTTGCAAGCTCCTAAAAATGTCTTCAATCAACAATTTCTGTCTTTGAAATCATTAAATTTGTAAAACAAATATATTTTTGTTTTAGATTAATCATATGGCTAGTGCAAGGCCAGCTAAATTTGCACTTACCATTATGAAGCAAAAAGGTAAAATGTTTAGAAGCCTCATCTCTGGCTATTATACATCTCATCTTACACAACTGTCCATGCAAAAAGCTAGTCTTTGCCACCGGATCCATTATTACATCCATTACCACACATTTACAGCTGGTACACCACACAAAGCATTTTCGCCCAATACACTGTTACCACAAGAAATATGTAAAATATGTTTTGAGATTTCCTTTGAAATATTTTGCCGGGGAATATGTTGCATTCAGATCTTGCACAGATATATTGTAAGAAAGTGTTTTTATATACGCTTTTTCCATAATAGCAAAGGTTTTCGCAAAGTTGTACACTTTTTTGAAAACTGCTGCTACAATGTGTGTAATAAGCTGTCCAGTGAAGTAGTCCACATAGGGTGTAAAACGACAATTTAGTTGAATTACACAACCTACAGTGAAAGTAGTGTATACATGTTGGCAGGTTAGTCAAGGTAAAGGTAAGTAGCGATGGATGTGTGTAGATAAGTAACAATGGGAATTACGTGCACAATTATTGGTATATTAGTAGAAAAAAGCCTTACTGAAGCAGAAGCATGCTGGACAGTAATATCAGAACAGACATGAACAGCTGAGAAATGCACAGAAGAGACCCTTTGTTGTGTATCTGGGCTTCTGAACGCTTTTGGAGAAACTTCACAGAGTAGACCATGTACTCTTCAACACAGCGGCGAGCTTTCATCTGCTCAACGAGAGAGGGGTACCCAATTTCTTCAATGCTGACCGTGTCCTTGTCCTCCTCATCCATCTCAGACTTGTCTTTGAGAATGTCTGTTTTATTCATACAATTCTCCATGTATTTATCATAAGACTCAGCTCGTGGTGGTGGCTTGAATTCATAATCACGGCCATAGTCTGTTTCATCTGTGGACTTGGTGCCATAGCGACGGTACATGTAGTTGTTGTAGGAGTTCTCTTCTTCAGGGTTCCGGAAGTTGAAATTTGGTCGTGGAAATCGGCCTAATCCATAACCAACTGCCATACCAGCCATAGCCCCCACCCCTGCAGCCAACATGGCCTTTTTGGCAAAGCCCTTAGACTCCACTTTAGGCATGTAGCCTTGGTTCATTGCTGAACGGGCAAAAGGAGACCCGCCCATCCCCTGGCCTCCATAGCTTCCTGCACCATAGCGAGGACTGAGGATCTTGTTGTTGGGGTTCCAATTAGGGTAGCCTCCTCCTCCACCACCAGGATAACCTCCAGGGTAGGAGCCTGGTGCGCCCCAACCCTGCCCAGTGTTCCCTCCTCTGACTGGATAGCCTCCAGCCGCAGGGTACCCGCCTGCAGGGTACCCACCTGCAGGGTACTGGTTGGGATAATTGCCTCTTCCAGGTTGGTTGGGGTAGCCGCCCGCAGCTGGGTATCCCCCTGCAGGGTTTTGGTTTGGGTTATTCGCTCTTCCAGGTTGGTTAGGGTAACCTCCACCAGCTGGATAACCCCCAGCAGGGTTTTGGTTTGGGTTATTCGCTCTTCCAGGTTGGTTAGGGTAACCTCCACCAGCTGGATAACCCCCAGCAGGGTTTTGGTTTGGGTTATTCGCTCTTCCAGGTTGGTTAGGGTAACCTCCACCAGCTGGGTATCCACCTGGGTTTTGTCTGGGATTGGTGTTTCCAGCACCAGGGTAACTTCCACCAGCAGGATATGGATTTGGGTTTCGATTAGGAGTTTTCGGCTGCCGAGGGTAGTTTGCTGGTTGAGGATTGGAGGGTTTTGGGGAGCCAAACCTGTTTGTTGACGATGTTTTCTTGCCACCGCCAAAGCTACCTCCCTTTTTAGCCAAAGTCACATCAACATATAGCAGTCCCATAATGAGAAGACCGATGAGAATAGCATCTCTTAGCCCTCCCATCATTTCCCTAAAAAGAGACAAATAAAAATCATTTTTATACATCGATGTTACTTCACGGAGCAAGTAATAAACAGCATTAGGTTAGAGCCACATTCTGACGACATTGATTCCCAAAACGACCGTCACGTCAGACGTCTTTATATTTGCTAATATTAATCAGATTTAGACATAATTTCTGAGCTGTTTTATTATTTTAATGAGCGTAATGCTACAGCTAGCGCACTCGGCTTTCGTGCGTCTAATGATGCTGTAATAACGGCCCTGTCGGCTGACCGTTCCCGTGTCAGGATTACTGAATCTCCGTTGAAAGTGGCACAAAACATACCCTGAAAGCGACCTTAAGATGTTTTCCTTGACGTCAATAATACAGAAGAGAAGCCTTTGTCGCGAGTGTTATCGTTGCGTCGGGATGGATTCTGGGGTGCGCTTGTTTGACGCACAGGCTGCTCTTCTCCGTCGACGGGAAATGGGGAGGTGCGACTTACGTCATTAATCCAACGCTTCACACATTTGGGCCGGAAGTTAAAAATAATGATTATATATAATTCAAGGCTAATGTGGCCGGTCATTTAGCTTGCCGCATGTATTTCATGCAGGTGCCTGGCTTGTAGGCTGCTTTTATATCAAAATGGAATCCAATATGCTATGCCACATGATGGCGCCAATTAACTCTTTTATTTGTTTTTATTTTAACACTGGTTCACGAAAATGTGCAATCAATTAACTAGAGTTATCTTATATACAATGAATAAAAGAAACTGAGTAGAAGAAACTGAATCATAGAAAGAAACAATGGCGCTTTACTGTTCTGCTGCCTCAAATGATAATGCAGGAACCAAAGATTGCTTTTAATTTTTATTTGTTTTGCATTTCGAGTTGTAATCATAGACTGTAAAATATATGCTAAGGAAGTTTAATATTTTAAAAAATGAATAAATGTTCCGTTTATCAGAATTGTTTTATTTTTTTCCGTCTTTCTGATTGGCTGGGAATGGTTAGGGCTAGGTGACGTCATGTAAACGCTCGTAGTACCCGTATGTACTCGCAGCTTTCCGAGGGCAACATGTCGAAAAGGAGAGAGCCCAGCGGTGGAACTGCGTTTACGAAAGACACAGTCGAACCCTAAAGCGCTTCTCAACCGGACGGTGTCATTGGCGTTATTCAGAAGAGAGGGAAGCATTGGTGTTCCGATTTTTGTGAGCGGACTTCGTCAAATCCGAATGGGTGGATAACGACGCTGCTTGTCGCGGAGAAGTAGCCCTGTAGAAGCGGTGGAGAGAGGGGCAACGAGAGAGGGCTAGTACCTGGTTGGGGTTGCTTTTTGGTGGGGGATGTTATCTGTACTGTCCTATGGCAGATTTGTTGCGAGGGCTGTCCTTGGAGGACTCTCTCAGACGGACGGTCGGGACTACAAACTAATAAGTGCCAGCTATGGCTTTGGTAAAGACTTTCGGAAGGGGATCTTGAAAAAGGGCATGTGTTATGGGGATGATGCCTGCTTCATAGCGCGACACAAGACCGCTGACGTTTTGGGTAAGCTTTATGTTTCTCCAGATAACACCAGTATTTCATATCAAAGCTTCCATGTGCTTGAGTGACCTTCACACGTGTATTGACCCTTGGATGAAAACAATACCCCACCCTCAACAGACAGGCATCACACTTCTGTGTCGTTGTCAACTTTGAGATAAATTTACCTGTGATCAATATGACTCAAAAGAAAGTGAAATGCTTATACAGTCTTTAAATGTCACTTATGTTCTGGCTAACTCATTCAGAGGGACAAAAGTGCACGATATACCAAATGACCTTTCACCTAGATAGCCTTCAGATGGGGATCTCCTGCAATCATGCAAGATATACCGAAATTAAACCAATCCTGGCATCTTAAGTCATTTTAGAGTTAATTTTGTCAAGTATGTAACACTTTACAGCTGTAGATTGAACAAGCGAATGTCTTGCAAAGGTCAGAATGGTTGAGCATGGAGGCAGCCATATTGCTAAAAGTCTGCTAACTCCTGTAGCATTGTAGGCTTTGTCCCCTCAGCTGAGCGCCAGCACAGAACAGCCACCACCACGTGCCTTTGTAGATCGTTATTTTGATCATACACGTGTTTGTTCTTGTTAGACCGTGGTGTACAACATGTGACGTAAAGTATTGTTGTATGCATCTATGTGTAATGTATTTGCTGTGGTATAATTAAAAATTTTTTGTTTCATGGTCATTATTAAAACATCTTTCAGGAGTAGCTGATGGTGTTGGAGGCTGGCGTGACTACGGAGTTGACCCATCTCAGTTCTCTGCTACACTAATGAGAACCTGTGAGCGATTGGTGAAAGAGGGCCGTTTCACCCCTAGTCATCCAGTGGGTATTCTGACCTCTGGGTACTATGAGCTCTTACAGAACAAAGTGCCCTTACTTGGTAAGTATTTACAATATTTTCACATTTCAGGTATTTGATTCAGGTTTGATGAACAACTCTTGCCATTCATCAAATGTTGGTATGACATAAGAAGAATTACTATACTTTTCTCCTTAAAGGTGGACCTTTTTATGTAAAAGAAAATATATATTTGACCTTTTAGTGACCTAGTGGCTGGTGTGGGTGGTTAGCATGGCGCCTTTATTATTTGTTAAGAAAAAGGCACAGAATGCCAAATGCTACTGCATGGGCTCTAAAGAAATGTATATTATTTTGTAATTAATTGGTTTTAAACTATCTTCTGAGTAATTCCCACCTGTGAGGTTTTGCCCTTTTTGTCCCCTTTAGCACGTGAATAGCATTTCATTGGACACTTAAGTTACTGAAGGTCAGGAGCCTGACTGTAGTTGACACCACCAGGACTTAATGTCAAACATGGGAAAGAGGTCACACTTTCTAGACACTGAATAAAGCACAAGCGTCACTCGTGATCTTGTTCCGTTTGTCAAATCATCTGCTCATATTTTGAGAAGATTTAACCTTCTCTATTAAGGGTTACTCGGTTGGTTAGTTTTACACAAGCCTAGAGTTATACATCTATGACTCGGGTGCCCAAATGCAGCCTGGGGCCATACACAGGGCTTATAAATTCAATGACTAACATTTAAAGCTTGCATTTAGTATGTTCCAAGGCTAAATAAACTAAATTTAAACCAGGTGAATTTTTCACTGTGCTGATCAGTCTGTGGCCCTCCATGCTGTAGATACGTACTTCAAAATGCGGCCCCTTGTGAAAAAAGACATCCCTAATCTAGGAAGTAAACAATGCACTCACTAATCTAAATTATGCATAAGGGTTTCAGGCTGAATAGTAGCTGAATGTTCTTTTTGCAACTTTGCACAACACACTTGTAAAATCCTATTGTCTTTTGAAGGAAGCAGCACAGCTTGCATTGTCATCTTGGATCGGCGGAGTCACCGGTTACACACGTGCAATCTTGGCGACTCAGGCTTCTTGGTTGTACGAGCTGGAGAGGTGGTACATCGTTCTGATGAGCAGCAGCATTATTTCAACACGCCCTTTCAGTTGTCCATTGCTCCTCCAGGGGCTGAGGGAGTGGTACTGAGTGACAGGTTAGTCTTTCATTATTGTTGAAGCAAAAAAAAAAATTTGAATCAAGCTATATTGATAGAGGTTTTAAATTTCATTATATGTCAAGGATTAATTTACTGGTTAAATAACATTTCTGTATGCAGCCTTTAGAAAATGGCTGACTGTGTAGTTTTTTTGTTTGTTTTTGTTAGGTAATATGCCTCTGCACCTGTTTAGCCTGATGACTGTAAATTGTGTGCAGCCTGCTCCTCTCATGATTGTGTTGTGTGCATTTCCCTTTAGTCCTGAAGCGGCAGACAGCTCCTCCTTTGACGTGCAGCTTGGCGACATAATTCTCACTGCCACTGACGGCCTCTTTGACAACATGCCAGACTACATGATTCTTCAAGAGCTTAAGAAACTAAAGGTATCACCTCTTATAAACTGTAATACTTTATTATTGAATAATATAACAGGAAATGGCTTAGCTTAAAATAAAGCCTGATAATGTTCTACTGCAGTAATGTCAAACTGTGGTAGGTGTACCTGGAGTTCTCAGGGCTTTAGATCTGGGGTCTTATCTAAAAAACTGTGTGTGAGACTATCTAAGAGTACGTAAAAGCAAAACCCAAACTTCGCGTACGGAGAATAGTCAGGGTTTTAGGATGAGGCAGCGGTTCGCTTCGGGTGGTGTGAATGAGGAGCAGTGTCCGGGTGGTGTGAGAGAGGGAGGTCATGGAGCTGCGATGCGTATTTATGCAGTGTCTCTGAATGGACTTGTGCCTTGGACCAACCCTCAGTGCGGTCTCTGCAGGAGTTGGTCAGACTATGGTTAAAATCACAGAGTGGTTCTGTTGGGATCTTACTGCTTCTCGCTCGGAGCCAGCAACAGCGCGCTCTGGTGTCCGTGCATTAGCCTACATGAGCGTGCACGTCTTTGAGTGTCACAGATGACAACAATATTTTTGTCTGGGTAAAAAAATAAAGATTTAAATGCTTTACACAAAGCCTATGGTTGAATTCTTATATTTTATACTTTTATTATCTTACAATTTCTGTGGAATATAATGAACAAATGAGCAGTTTAAAATGTGCACCAAACTATTGTCCGTACGTGAGCTTTATAAATGAGCCCCCTGACTTTTTAACTCAATTATTTCCTTTATGCTTTAGTTATGCATTTAAAGTTAGGTCTTTTCTGGTTTAGACATGGTTTGCCCCCTAGTTTATACAGAATTTCAACTTTAGGTCTATTGTCGTATTCTTACATCATTGTGCATTTCCAATATGTTTGTTTATATTTTAGACAACCAACTATGAAAGTATCCTGGAGACGGCACAGAGTATTGCCAAGCAAGCTCATGATCTTGCCTATGATCCCAACTACATGTCTCCTTTTGCACAGTTTGCTTGTGACAATGGACTGCATGTCAGAGGTTTGAAGCTCAGCTTTTTCACTTTTTGTTTATTTTTCATAATTTTATTTTAATACATCTTGAAGGTTAGTTCCATGTAACTAATATTATATTCTGTTTTGACTTTTTTGTACAGGAGGAAAGCCTGATGACATCACAGTACTGCTGTCTATTGTGGCTGAATATACAGACTAAATGTGTTGGCTTACACAGACTTTTTGTTTTCCCATCCGTCTTGAGTCTTCCAGTCCTTCCAACATGCACTGCATCCTGTGGGCTGCCAAGGTCTACCCCACACACTCCTAGCTCTGGAGACTCCGCCACCAATTTATTTTGAAGGTGGCTATATGAATCCGCTGCTGTCCATGTTGACCATGATGCAAAACGGTTGTTGTCGAGGTTTGTATGTCGACAAAATCAATGTAGGTGTGACTACCTGAAGGGCTCCTATGAGAGTAGTGGCTACGAGAAAGCCACTTACTTTGGGCCTGGGAGAAATATTGGACCTTAATATTTTTTCTTTATTTTTTCTTTTTTGCAGATGTGAGCAGGGATTTATTTATGGGGAGAAAATTGATAATATGAGGAGTCAAGAAAAGTTGGCGAAATGTATGTTAAAAGAAATAACTTTGTTAAATGTTCTGTATTGTAAGCCTTTATGTGAAGCTAAATCAGGTTTGTTCGATCGGCTGATGGATATGTCAATGTCCTGATGATTGGTTGTAAATATTTTTTTATTTTCTTTTTAAGCTAATGTTGCCATTAAAGATGGATGAACACAAGCAGTTTATATTTTTCTGTGTAGTTTAGTGAGCATTATCAATTCACTGAAAGCTAATGAACAAATTACTGAACTGCTTGCATTTGAGAGAATAGCTGGACTCGTGAATGTCTTTACTATTTAAAGTTTTCTCGCAGAGCTATGGTTGGCATCTGTGAAGGCTTACAATTGCAATGATGGGTCAGGCATCAATTTTAAGAAAAGTATTTTTTAAGAATATTGTAGCTTTAGACGAGTTTGATATGTCTACAGGCATTATGGATGATTCCAACTATCAGTTGTGTGTGTGTGCTGGTATTATTCAGCCCTTTGTCCGTTGTGTGCTGCATATTTGTCTACGTTTTACATCTACGTTAAGGACCTGATTTACTTGTTTTGGTTGCTTGTTCCTAATAGTGTTTGACAGCTGAACTGGTATATAAACTCAAGAGAAGCACCAAAGACACATTTCATCTGTAACTGTTTCAAATGATTAGGACTGTAACTTTTCGTCCTGAATCCCTTATGATTGTTTGTCAGAATATGTTTTTATTTTATTTATTTTTTTATTTAGGGCTGCACAATATGAGAAAAAATGTCATTTCTAAATAACTTTATTGAATTTTTGGAATGATGATATTATTGCAATATTTCGTTAAACCTTTTTAACGTTGTGTTCTATTAAATTTAAACAAAAAACGTTATCAATTTGTTGTTTGTCACAACAAGACCGCACACAACAAAAATCAAGACCAAAACAATGCTAAACTCTGAATAAGGAAAATCCTGATTAAAAGCTGAACTTGGACATTTTTAAGTGACCAAATGTTTGTCTTAGACTGTATATTGTGAAGACCTTAGTGGTTTTGCGATGTATTGTCTTCTTACAATATGGATATTGTGTCTAAACTAATATTGTGAGAACAATATTTTTGCAACATACTTGTGCAGCCTTAATATTATATCATACATATTAAATTTAAGTTGCTTTTGTATACAACCAAAGAAGGAAAGCCATATATTTTATTTCTCATTCAGGGCATGTTGTTTGCCCTGTTGTAAAAATGATGGCGCTTGTTAAGGCCAGTACTGTTACTATTTTCTCATTTATTAATCATTAAGATATAATAGGTTAATGGTTGAACTGCTGCCTTTACTACGTCATGCGGTAAATCTGCACAGCCAATTAATAGAGATTTGTTTCACAGTTTAACCTTTGGTGGACCAATGGTTCTCAACTACTTAAAGAACCACCTTCAATACACTATGACGAGCCCTAATCCAAATTTTGAACATATTCAATTTAACTCATTTTAATACTATTTTGCCGTTTAACCCTTTATTGTATGTCAAAAAGAAAAGCTTTTCCTTACGTATTGCTTTGTCGATTATAGCATTAATCATAAAATCATCAGATATTTGTGATTTCTGGGCACAACCGCAGAAAATCCTTCTGTGACCCATGTTTGGGTCCTGACCCACCAGTTACAAATCACTGTTCTAAACTAAAGTAATGATCAAAGTTTGTGATTTATTCCTGATTACGTCCTGTCTGTTCTCACCAGTTTTGCCACAAAAT
Organism: Neogobius melanostomus; assembly: GCA_007210695.1. Taxonomy (NCBI): domain Eukaryota; kingdom Metazoa; phylum Chordata; class Actinopteri; order Gobiiformes; family Gobiidae; genus Neogobius; species Neogobius melanostomus. Next base: position 186,641 of record VHKM01000221.1, on the reverse strand, counting down.
TTGGTCTCTTATGTGTGAAATGTAAATGTGTGCCGGGCATAAAATTGCTGTATGTTAAAGAAATGTAGACGACTGTGAATTACAAAGGGGTAGAACGAGCAGTTTCAGCCTTAATAATAATAGTAATCAAGGCCTTTCTGTCATTGCAAGCTTTTGTCTGTTGTTGATGTTGCCCCAATGTTGTAAATGAAGCTTGCCCATCTCTGACTATAAAAATGGTGCTTCTGTCCGTGGTCTGTATATTATGATTGTTCTGAACTAAATGTCTGTGAGAAAGAAACACGTGTATAATGTAATGTAAGCCACTTTTCTGTGTTTTCGTGGCCACAAGGAAAGGAAGTACGCATGTTACAATGCAGGTCTAATTTATGTAAATACGTTTTAAAAGTGTACAATATTTAAATAAAGAGTCTAGTATTCTTATCGCCGTCTGTGAGTTTTTATCTGGCCTAGTGTATTATTTAAGGCATTTGGTTGTTTAGGCTCCATATTCGTTTTGTAACATACTTTTGTCGGTAGGCGTCGACAGAGCCAAGCAATGCAATGGACGGATGTGATCCTTTTTACCGATCAGCACCAGCACCTCCCATTAGTTCCATGGCACCTCTTCCTTCTTAGCCCTGAGCTACATTCTTGCTGACATCGAGATAAAAAGGTGTGTGTCAGCTGACAGCGGTGTGACTAGCATGCTAGCTTCCCAGTTACCAAGGTTTGGTATGTTTGAAGTGAACTAGTTTAAAAAGACGCTGACTTTGTTGACTTTAAGCTTGACTGTTCGCGAGTTAAAACCCTTATCCTCGGTCACTTGTGAATTATTGCGTAAAATATGTACACAGCAAATTATTTTTATTCGTTCTTCAGCGCAGATCCACCTAGCAACAGTGGCTAATTGTGACAGTAGCTAACCCGCGGGGCTTAAAAACGTACAGAGTTTTCAGGATTTGTTGGGATAAGCTATGTGAGCAGGTACACACTTGACTCACAGCTTTGTATGAGGTAAATGTTGGTCTAAATGGCCAAAACTAAGCAGGGGAATGGTCTGGATATGCGGGTCAGTACAGAGTACAGTAAACATGGATCGGAACCAGAGGTGAACGGCAATGCCATATCAGAGGAGAAACCTGTGGACAAATACGGCTTCACTGGGGGAGCTCAACAATACACAGCTGACTCGTAAGTACCCTAAACCTACCAGGTTCTTTCTTTCTTTCAGGAAAGTCACTGATGGCCAGCAGTGATAATATAAATAAGTGACACAAGGAAGAAAATATGCATATTATATAATATGTTGTATTATGTTCCATCTTAAAGGAAGTTTTTGTTGAAACAGTTGAATTACTTGTGAAATTTCATTTGAGAGATTTACTTTCCTCATATGCTATATGCATTTGAAAAATGTTATATATTTGAGAAGCTATGTGTAATGTATGTCAATATTAAATGTGGATGAAATATCTGAAGAGAGAGCTGTTTTGTGTAGTAGATTGTAGGCAGCTGAGGGAAATAAGGGAAAGTTCTCCACTTCCTGTTTTTCTACAGGCTCACTGCTGAAGATTTTCTGAAAGGATTGGATTGTCATTACAAGTTACATTACAGAATTTAACATTCTTTTAAAAAGGAAATGTCTTCAAAAAGTGACCAAAATATGAGTTGTGATACACTTGTATCTGTGTTTTTTCCCCCCCAGCATTGAAGAAATTCCCATTGACGTGCTGAGGCAGCGGGAGGCAAAATGGCTCGAAATGCTCAACAGCTGGGACAAGTGGATGGCCAAAAACACAAGAAGGTTGGTCTATTAAGGTTCAGATGTACATTTTCTGAGACGCTAATATTGTTTTATGGTATTGAAAATAATGAAATCAACATTTTATGAAAGATAAAGGAACGATGTCAGAAGGGAATTCCTCCATCACTTCGTGGTCGAGCCTGGCTTTACCTCACCGGAGGCAAAGTCAAAAGGGAACAAAACAAAGGAAAATTTCAGGTGTGTTTTTGAATCTGTTTTGTTGCTTTTGGAGTGTTGTTAGATTGAGATTTGTTACGAAAAGTACACCTTAATCGATTGATTTGATGAATAAAAATAATAATAATAATAATATGTAATAGCACTGTATATGCACATTTACCTTTGCTATATTTCAGGAACTAGATGATCAGCCTGGAGATCCCAAATGGGTTGACATTATTGAGCGAGATCTTCATCGACAATTTCCTTTCCATGAGATGTTTTCAGCACGTGGTGGTCATGGGTCAGTATCTTCTTACAATGTTGACCTCCTACTACTTTTCACTTGTCTTATATCTGCTGTGTATGGATGTTGGATGTAGGCAGCAGGATCTGTTTCGTGTGTTAAAGGCGTATACCCTGCATCGTCCTGAGGAGGGATATTGTCAGGCTCAGGCTCCAGTTGCTGCTGTTCTTCTGATGCATATGCCTGCAGAGGTAATTTGATAGTATTTCATTGTAAACATTGTTGTTGGATGGATATCCTCATGCTTTATTTCTATTGTAGGATGCCTTTTGGGTTCTTGTTCAAATATGTGAGAAATACCTTCCTGGTTACTACAGTAAAGGCCTGGTAAGTTTTTCTTTTTATTGAATTCCAGCCATTAAGGTCATAAACATCAAAATATGTCATATTAAACCTAGTTATCGTATCTTGACTTGCCACAAGTTTTTCAAACGAGCCGCATGCAGCCCCCCACCCCCATTCTAAAACAGTGCTTCTCAAATATTTTCTGTTACGCCCCCTTAAGAAGAAAAAAAAAACATTTTGTGTGTGCACTATGCAACGCTCTGCACAGAGATAACCAGGTGTGCGCGATAGGTCCTACAGACAAAGGTGCAGGCCGCACAGCTGTCCTGTCCTTTCTTCAGTGGTACTCCCGATGCGTACTGCCATTAAACAGCAGCAGTTTGCCTTGAAAGTTTAGCTTTGTGTCTTCCGCTGTCTGGGAGAACAAGTACGAGACGAACGGGCAGGATGCTTCAGTGTTGCTCTTTGACCAATCTTCACCAAATTAACACCAATTTAGAGAGCAGGAGCACAGCACTGTGGGATCTCTAATTTGTCTGTATTATTTCCCCGAAATTACAGGGGACCCCCCTCTACTTTTGAGGTGGGCGGGCTTCAGCTGGCTCTGACGTTGGTCGCACTTACACCAAGCTGGATGACTGTTGGCGATGTTCGGCACGTTTTGCTGAAAAAAAAACTCAATGGGCTTATCAGTGTCAACAGGGTTGTATTGTATTTAAGTAACCCCTTCATTTATTTAGCTTCATGCTGTCTGCTGCCAAGGTTTTTAGACACAGTAAACACACCCGGTCACATGCGCCAGCCCAGGCATCGCCCCACTATTCGAGAAGGACTGCTCTAAAGAAATGTGGACTTTGAGTCACCATCTTACCACATCGTCCTCTCACAACACATGTGCAGTATCTCAGCTGTTGACATTGTTAAATGGCAACATAAAACAGAAGTTCTAACATCCTCCTGACAAACGTTTTGTGTTGAGAGATTTGAGTGTTCAGTCAAACAGAAAGCTCATAGGTTAATTGTAGTTGTGCTGGGGAGAAGCTACGAGGAGACATCCAACTTTGAAACGATACTTATTTAAGGCCCTGTACCTAAAATTTCTTTTTTGTTCTCTTTTCAAACAATGAAAAAGGTTTGCGTAATTTGAAAATTGTTACTTGTGGTCCTTTCTAACTTACTTAAGACATTTCTAATATCCCCAAAAATTAACATTCATGACATTTAGATCGACAGTACAGTTGTGCTCAAAAGTTTACATACCCTGACAGGATTTTAGATTATTATTCAAAGAATATGAAAGATAACACAAGTTTGTTTGTCACTCATAGTTAGTGGCTTGTGTAAAGCCATTTATGGTGAAACAACCGAGTTTGCTATTTTTGAATGAAAAAAGATCGTACCAAAAGGACCCTGATCAAAAGTTTACATACCCCAGTTTTTAATACTGTGTATTGCCCCTTTTAACATCAATGACAGCTTGGAGTCTTTTGTAGTAGTTGTGGATGAGGTTCTTTATTTTTTCTGATGGTAAAGCGGCCCATTCTTGGCAAAAAGCCTCCAGTTCCTGGGCTGTCTTGCATGAACTGCACGTTTTGAGGTCTCCCACATAGTAGAGCGGTTACCTATCACTGTGATGGTAACTGGATTCTGTTCAGGGAGGTTGCTGTGGTCCTCTCTCAGAGCCACCAGCCACTGTGCATCGCTGTTGTGTGCTGCCTCCTTCTCCAGTACTGTTCAGTTTCCAGCCTTGGTGGGTCTGCTCTGCTATTGTTACCCTGCCATTGAGCGTACACTGTCGCTGGTTGAGTTGCGAAAAGCCGGTTTACTCGTCTGGCTTCGTTGTCTCTCGTGTACCTCTTTAGGCGACAAAATCAAAGCCTTTTATACAATGGGGTAAATTCATTATACAGCTATTTTATTCTCTTTATTCATCTAAATTCACTTAAATCTCTACCTTCACCTGGAAGAACACAGCAGATAAGATGAAGGTGCAGATAACTGTAACAATATTATTCTACTCCATCACAGTAAAATGCTCCTGTAAGTTCACCTGCCTCTGTGCAGTTTACTTGTGTTTTATTGTCAGGCTGGGGATAGAGTTGTGGGTATTAAGTTAATTAACGTGTTTGGGGCATGTGCTTGCTTCTGCAACATGAGTCAAATGTATTGTAGTTTTCATAGTTTTCAAAGGATCCACTATTTCCCTAGTTCTCGCGTCTGCACGTCTCTCTCCCGATCGGGGCAGGCGCACAGATACACACACGCAGGAGGAACAGAGAGAAGGAGAGAGAGAAGTACGTATGAGTTTGTCCTGAGACTTTACGTGAACGCTCCAGATGAGAAGGATATTATTAGCCTTAAACCGCGTTTGCATTGTGGTTTTCTTCACCGTGTTGTTAGCGTCAGGCTAAAAGTTAGGAAAGTTAGCTAGCAAGGCAGTGGTTCAACTTGTCAGAGTTCATCCAAGACGCAAATCCTGAGCCCTTTCTTCGCAAATATGAGCAACTCAAGGGACATACTTCATTCAGATCATTCTGTAATCACTTTCCATCGCGCATGTTGTTGTTTTGACGGTGTTAGGCGGGGGAGGGGGCATGGCTCACACTGCGCTACGGTAACCCACAAGGACGAAACGCGAAAAAGTCCAAAAAAACTGTGGTGGAAAAAAACTCGAGTTTGCAAATTAAAAATCGTTTTTAGCTACAAAATCGATAAATCGATCAAATCGATTTTTTGCCCAGCCCTACTCTCGAGTGGTTGAGATCCTACCTTGAGGACCAAACTTACTACATCGCAATGGGAAACCGTCTCAGACTGGCTGGCATTGACCTGTGGGGTTCTCCAGGGGTCGATACTAGGGCCCCTCTTGTTCAATCTGTACATGCTTCCATTGGGTCAATTTTAGATCTAGTAACAAAGTGTCCCATCACAGTTGCGCAGACGATACTCAGATCTATGTTTCACTGACAGCGGGTGAACATGGGCCTGTAGATACACTGTGTCATTGCACAGATTAGTGTGTGGATGCACAACAACTTCCTTCAGTTACATACAGATAAAACTAAGATAATTGTCTTTGGCACAAACACACAGAGAGGTTGTCATTGGTCATCTTGCGGCTCTTTCACTAGAACCAAAAAAATCAAGTTAGAAATCTAGGAATAATCATGGACTCAGACCTGAATTTTAACAGTCATACAAGTCCATTACATCAGCGGCCTATAACCGTCTGAAAAAAATTGCTAAAATAAAAAACAGTATCTAAACCAGATTTGGAGAGATTCATTCATACATTTGTCTCCAGTCGGTTAGAATGGCATGTTCACTGGCCTTTCTAAACGAGCTATTAGAGCTGCAGTACATCCAAAATGCTGCTGCTCGAGTCCTGACCAGAACCAGGAAATACGACCATATTAGTCCAGTGCTCCGGTCTCTGCACTGGCTTCCTGTCACTCAGAGAATAGAATTTAAAACGGCTCTGCTTGTGTACAAGTCCCTTCATGGTTGGGCACCAAAGGAAATCTCTCACATGTTAAAGCCGTATGAACCACCCCGGGCCTTGAGATCCTCAGGAAGAAGTCTCCTGGTGGTTCCTAGAGTCAGGACTAAACATGGTGAGGCTGCATTTCAGATTCATTCAGCAAAGGTTTGGAACAGCCTCCGCGAGGATGTGAGACAAGCCTCAACCCTGACTGTGTTTAAGTCCAGGCTAAACGCACGTTTATTTACTGCTGCCTATGGCAATTGACTGTATTTTAATATATAATTTTAATAAATACATATTTGTATTTTTTAATATATTTTTATGTGTTGTATTGATGCATTTGTTTGTGTTTTTATTGTGTTTATGGTGTTGCTGTGAGGCACATAGAGTTGCCTTGTGCATGAAATGTGCTGTATAAATAAATTGGCCTTGCCTATAATTGTATTTTATGGCATTAAAGTGTGCCATGATGCTTAGTTGAACATCAGTAAAAGTGTTAAAGAGTAAAACAGCATTGTGGTCAGGTCTAGCTTATTGAATTTTATTCCATTGGATTCATTGCCCCTTAAAATGTAGGTTTTGACACTAAGCTCAAAACTATAGGTCAATTAGAAGCTAAAAATTTAGAAAAATAAGTTTTACGATGGCTATTTTGAAAAATCTAAGAAGACTGCCCTCAGGGGTCAAATCCAGCTTACCTCCACATCTGAAATTAATGCCTATAATATGTAATAACACTGGTAGAAATGTTATGCTTTCTTCACAAAGTGCACAATTTTTATGCTTAACCGCTCTACTAACAGTGGTTCAATGATACTGAGGTCAGGAGACTGAGATGGCCACTAACGAGACCTTCACTTTATTCTGCTGGAGCCTGTGGCATCAGCGAACCACATCCATATTTCACAGTGGGTATGGTGCACTTTTCATCATAGGCCTTGTTGACAACAAAAAAGTGCACCATACCGACTGTGAAATATGGAGGTGGTTCGCTGATATATGAATTCAACCATAGGCTTTGTGTAAAGTGTTTTAAATCTTTCGTTTTTTTTCTTTGACAAAAACATTGTCATCTGTGATGCTCAAAGACGTGCACGCTCGTGCACGGACAGAGTGCGCTGCCGCTGGCTCCGAGTGAGAAGCAGCAAGGATCCCAACAGAACCACTTTGTGATTTTAACCATAGTCTGTGTGACAAAGTGGGTTTGTCCCAGTATTTATTTTGGACACTTTGTTTCATTTGCAATATCCATCAGCTAACAATAACCCACCGGATTCATTCATTTGTTTAAGGTAATGATTACACGTCAGATTGTCAGTTTTAAAACTTGGTTTATTTGTATACAAACTTACCTGTACCACATGGCTGGAACAAAGGGACAGCTGGGTCCTTGTCGGCCATTTTAAAAGCGCAGGCTGAACCATGTGGCAGGGGGGAAATTGGTTTAAACTTTGCTTTGAATTTCCTTTTGTTTATGATTTTTTTTGCTTTGTATTGATTTGAACAGTAATTAATAATTTGTGGACTAAACACCAACTTTTATGTAAAATGTTAAAACTTGCCAGCTAAACTGTTTAAACTTACCCATCGAGCTAATGGTACGTACCTGTGAGAGGTCCTTTCCCCCATTAGGAGAGGTATTAAAGAGGAAGCCATTTTTGTTCAAGTGACGTGGGTCATGGAGAAGTTTCTTTTGTGTAAAGAATAAATATTGCCTGGTAAGGGTTATATGTTTGTCTGCCTGCTCATTTTGATCACTCTGTGGCCAGGTTCCCCACAGTCTGACCAACACGTGCAGAGTCTACGCTGAGGGTTGGTTCAAGGCACAAGTCCATTCAGAGACGCTGCGTAATTGCGCCCCACAACTCCATAACCTCCTTCTCTCTCACACCACCCAGACACTGCTCCTCATTCACACCACCTAAAGCGAACCGCTGAGGGACAGACATTGTTGCAAGTGAACCATGTAATTTTGGCCAAACACCAAAATTAAAATTTTTCTCTCATTGAGATTTTAACAGTTGTGAGCCAACCAAGCCTTGACGTCCCTTAAGCACTGAAGTAGGGGTATCAGGAGGATGTTTGCACTTATCCTGAGTGGCAAGTAAATTTGGCAGTCGTCTGCATAAAAGTGGTCAGAGATGCTGTGATTTGTTTAAGATTTGGCTGAGGGGAGAATATAAAGTGCGAACGGTACAGGTGCAAGAATTTAACGCTGGGGTACTCCACAATGGAGCAAAAGACTAGGTGGAGCCCCTAGCCAGACTAAAAAGGATATCCCAGACAGGTAAGACTTGAAGCAGTCCAGGGCCATCCTCCCGACACTCGCACAGTGTTCCAAATGGCTTAAAAGAATTGTATGGTCAACTGAGTCAAAAGCAGCAGTCAGGTCTAAAAGCACTAAAATGGCAGAGTCACCAGAATTGGTCACTAAAAACAGGACATTAAAAACCTTTAAAAGTGCAGATTCTGTGCTATGCAAAGCTATACAACCTTGTCACTACTAGAGTGACAAGCTCTGGATTACACCAGCATGGCCAAAATTGAACATGGTGTCCAATTTGGTCTTTGAGCTCGCAGAGAAGTAGATATTGTACCTGGTGGGTAAAGCCAGATGATGATAATAAATCTGCTGTGATTAGCTCATAATAATGACTAATATTTGCCAAACATAAACACCCTGGTTCTGACTGTTGTGTTGTTTTTGTATTTTACAAGGAAGCGATCCAGCTAGATGGAGAAATCCTGCGTGCACTGTTGAAGAAGGTGTCTCCTGTAGCCTACCGCCATCTTGAGAATCAGAATTTGGGGCCTATTCTGTATATGACAGAGTGGTTCATGTGTGCCTTCTCCAGGACTCTGCCTTGGGCCTCTGTGCTCAGGGTCTGGGACATGTTTCTCTGCGAAGGTGAGGACCTGTGGAAGGGAAGGGGAAGTCAATCTTATTTGTTCAGCACTTTTCTCATGACGCATCACCCAAACCCCTTCTCACAATGTAAAGGGTGTTTTGTCTTGTTTATTATTCACTTCACTAGGTGATGGTAAACTATAGTGCGTATGTAACCAGTGGCCCTGGTGAATTATTCAAAATTTGAAGTGCTATGTTTGTTTGATCGAAATGGTTGAAAGGACCAAGAAAAAGCTACAGTGCCCCTCGAAAGTACTAATAGACCTTGAACTTTTGCACATTTTGTCATGTTTACAACCATAAAGATTTTATTTTGAATTTTTGACTGAAAGTTCACACACAAGTAACAGACAACTGTGAAGTGAAAGCAAAATAATACATGATTGTTATTTTTCAAAAAAATAGAAAAGTAAAAAGTGGGGCGTGCACAAGTATTCATACATCATTTTTCTGAGTGCATTAAATTGTCTTTATAACATTCCTAATGACTGCAGAATGTTCACACCTTGCCCTAACCATTAAATGGAGGCCACGTGTGTGTAATCTACTCTCAGTATAATTCCAGCTGTTCTGTGAGGGCCTCAGAGCTATGGTCAGAGTGTATTGGTGACTAAACAACATCATGAAGGCCAAGGAGCACACCAGAGAGGTCAGGGATAAAGTTGAGAAGTTTAAAGCAGCGTTAAGTTATACAAAGATTTCCCAAGATTTGAACATCTCACGGAGCACTGTTCAATCCATCATTCGGAAATGGAAAGAGTATAGCACCACTGCGAACTTACCAAGACACGGCCGTCTACCTAAACTAACAGACCGAACAAGGAGAGCACTGGTCAGAAATGCAACCAAGTGCCCCAAGATAACTCTGGAGGAGCTGCGACGTACTGCCGCTGAGCTGGGGGAATCTGTACATGGGACAACTAGAGTCGTACTCTACACAAATCTGGCCTTCATGGACGAGTGGCAAGAAGAAAGCCATAAAGGAGGCCATAAGAAATCCTGTTTGAGGTTTGCTAGTTGTCAAATGGAGGACACAGCTACCATGTGGAAGAAGGTGCTTTGGTCAGATGAGACAAAACTTTTTGACCCAAATGCAAAACGTTATGTATGGCACAAACCTAACACTGCTCATCGTCCTGAGTGCACCATCCCCAGTGTCAAATATGGTGGAGGAGCATCATGCTATGGGGCTGCTTTTCCTCAGCGGGGACTGGGAAGATTGTAAGAATAGTTGGGAAGATGGATGGAGCCAAATACAGGGACATTTTGGAGGAAAACCTGCTGGAGTCAGCAAGAGAATTGAGGCTGGGGCGGAGATTCACTTTCCAGCAGGACAATGACCCTAAACACAAAGCTAAATCTACAATGGTTTAAAAACAAACATATTAATGTGTTAGAATGGCCCAGTCAAAGTCCTGACCTAAATCCTATTGAAAATCTGTGGAAAGACCTGAAAACTGCTGTTCACAAATGCTCTCCTTCTAATTTGACAGAGCTTGAGTTGTTTTGTAAAGAGGAATGGGCTAAAATCTCAGTCTCTAGATGTGCAAACCTTGTAGTCATACCCCAGAAAGACTTGCTGCTGTTATTGCAGCAAAAGGGGGTTCCACAAAGTATTAAGTCATGCTGTATGAATACTTGTGCACGCCCCACTTTTTATATTTTTTGAAAAATAACAGAATCATGTATAATTTTGCTTTCACTTCACAGATGTCTGTTACTCGTGTGTGAACTTTCAGTCAAAAATTCAAAATAAAATCTTTATGGTTGTAAACATGACAAAATGTGCAAAAGTTCAAGGTGTATTAATACTTTCAAGAGGCACTGTATGTGTTTGGCAAAACGGGAATTTAACATGGTAATAGTAGAGGAAGTGGAGCTGTTTTCAGAACTATCTGTTATCAAGGGTAACTGTATTTTCCTCTTTTTATTTTTTATTTTTTGCTCTGACGAAATGCTTGACCAAATCTTAATGTTGTACATAAATGAATATGGAAAATTAATAGATAACTACTTGACATTGTAGTTAAAAGGAAACATCATTATTTTAAATCAAACACTTGTCTTTTCAGGTGTGAAGATCTTGTTTCGTGTTGCATTGGTTCTTTTGAAGTACACTTTGGGCTCACAGGAAAAACTTAAAAACTGTCAGGGTCTTTATGAAACAATGCAAGTGCTCAAAGCGATACCACCACAGTACATGCAAGAGGGCTTCCTGGGGCGTGAGGTATAAACTATTCAATATTTATATTCTTGTCATTTGTTACACAGCTTGTAAATTGTCCATAATTCATTCATTCCATTGTTATTTGTAGATTATGGAGCTGTCCGTCTCAGAGAGGGATATAGAAAAGGAGCACCGCTCTCAGCTGCGTCTGTGGAAGGACGGTCATGGAGAGCTACACTGTAAGTCTCCTCCCAGAATGCACGGGGCCAGAGCAGTCATGGCCGCAGAGCCCCCGAGCAGACGGGACCTGAAGCAGAGGCCCACTATCATAGTGGAGTCTCCTCTCGCCTTTGTTCCTGAGGAAGATAAAATGGCAGACAATCAAAAGTCAAGTGTGAAAAGAAGACCCAAACAGGATGAAATTATAAAAGAGGAGGGTGGAGTTAACCCATGCCTCCCTTCCACTGAGCCGTCACCTCTACTGACAGCTCACACTGAGCAGGGCTCCACTAACAGCCTGAGCAGTACCGAGCATGACACCTATCTGTAGCTATACAGCCGTATTCACACGATAAATGTCTCTGCTCAGTAGCATTTATGAAGGAGCTTTCTTCGTTCTTCTTTGAGAAGAGACACGATACAGCTTTTTGGCTTAGATATTTAGGAAAATTGACTACAGTATTTTTCGGACTACAAGTCGCTCCGTAGTATAAGTCGCACCAGCCTTGGCAACCACCTGGGCAGTGAGGAGTAACTGCACCATTTACAAGCCTTTCCCGGCATCACATTATTGAAGCAGCCATTTGCAAACTCGTTCCTCTAGCTGTGGCCATCTATGTTTTAGCCCGCGATTAGCTTTTTTGTTTTCCTCATTGCAGTAATGGTAACCTCTGCTTTTCGACAAGTTTCTCGCTCACTCCAAACTTTACTGTTTTTTATTTTATTTTCAGTGGTAGAATAAGTAAGTGCGTGCTTGTTTGTCATTGTACAACCATGCAGGAGTAACAGATATTGATACACAAGCCTAGAGCGCCCTCTAGCAGCTGTCAGCGTGAAAATAATGTGAAATTATATATTTGGATATATAAGTCGCACCTGAGTATAAGTCGCACCCCCAGCCAAACTATGAAAAAAAAGTGCGACTCATAGTCTGGAAAATACGGTAATACCAAATGTCATATATACATAGGTGTACATTATAAAAATTATTGTATGTACATTTTTTAAACGAAGTTGCCAGGAAAATAACTGCTTAAATGTTCCTGTGCTTAAGTGAGACTACAGTCTACCCTGTTATATAAAAAATATATTTAGTTTTATATGAATTTTATATGATTTGATAAGGAACTTATCTTCACCTTTTATAGGATTTGCTTACATTGGTCACTACATTGCCAGTGCTGATATTTATATTTATATTTATTTTTGTTTATTTCATAATACTGTACTAAGTACTGTATCCCAGGTGAAGTCAAGTTGTTTAATAGCTATCGGACACAAGAGGGCGCCATGGCATTATTACCAACTCAGGCATTTATACACTCCTTAATGAAGAACTAATGTGCAGCGCGCTATGCCAAAGATGACTTATTCGTTATTTCTCTTGTACAGAAATGTTTTTATGAAGGACACTAAAATTTGTCAGTATGCTGTTTAGTCGAGGATTAATGATGCTAAAAAAATGATTTTCTTATATTTGAAGTCTGGTAATTTGCCAAATCACAATACTTGTTTCATTGGAAGTATCTTTTTTTAACTGGTCTTCTTTCAGTTGCGACACTTGTTGCTTTGCATAAGGTCAGCAGTCAAAAAATGTAAAGTCATATTTTACCTTTTATTTTTTTTATTTTTTTTTATGAACTATTTGACACAGCTGCCTTTGAATATAATTTCTCTTGACATATTTGTACAATTGGGGGTGATTATTGGAATCTCTGTACAAATTGTTTCACTTATTACGGGTTTATTTCTAATTTGATAGGAAGTACTTTTAATTTGCTTTTACATGTAAAGCTTTTTTATTTAAACTTAAGATATTTCTGTGTTTTGTGAGAAAAATAGATACAATGATTAAGACGTTTTCAATATAATCACAAAGCTCATGCTTTAGCATGACTTTGGCTTCCGTTTCAAATTAAATAACATTTCCTCATAAACATTTAATTTAGCACCTTTTATTGATCTGTATTTTATTGGACAATCACCATCTCTTTTCTACTGAAGTATGTAAAGAATAAAATGTATCTAGTGATTCTACTTTGGTTCGTGTGTTATTTTACTTCATGTCAGAGTCCGATGTTTGTGCAGAGAGAAGCCACACGGACTAAACTGAACAAACGGCTCTCAATACAGCCTGTGTTATCCCTCGGACACCTGTTTCTCCTGCTCTTTCAGCTCCAGGACGAATTAGCATCTCAAGTGGAACAAATTCTCACAGCATCATTCGGAGAGCCTTGTTTCGTCTTGCCTTTATGCCCTTGCTCTCTCAATTTGAATAGGTTGCATTCACATGATGTATTGAAAGAGTCAATACTGATAATACTATGGTAGCAATTTCAGTGAATTTCTGTCAAAATGCAGATTCTGACCTGGTGGATGGTTAATAAATATAATTACTGGCCCCATCTACATGAAAGAAAAACTCACACAAAGTTAATTATCCTTATCTAGGTTAGTCTCTTCAGACTCTGTCATTTGCAAAAGACCTGTTTGAACAGTTTTACAAATTCAGTAAAGCAAACAATATAGACTACAATAACATGAACATTCATTCAGTTTAAACAATTAAACACTTATGGTTCCACTTGTCGGAAAATGCGACCAGGATAAAACGTTGTCTCCGAGTTGTAGCGTTCCAGTTGTCCAGGGTGGAAACATCGGAGGTAGACACGTCCGTAAAAGTTGCAACTTTGTTGCTCATGTTCGAGCATTATCAAGGGCGCCGTAAAGGGGTGGAAGGTTAGGACGATTCTAAGGGCCCAGGCTGATGAAGGGCCCAGAAGAGCAGACCCTCTTTTTCTTTTCTTATTTCTTATACATACGTTAAATGTGCTAGGGCCCCTCATACACTTAATGTGTATTTTGTCCGTTTTGATCATAGATTTAATTAACAAACAAATAATGTATTTACTGTTTAAGTCACACCCCTCCCCCTCACAATGGTTCATTCCACCTGCGCTGTCCGAGCTACGCTCGCTAGCGTAGCGTCTCTTGCTTATTGCATTTGTTATGATGCAGTGCAGATAGTGACACACGCAGGCATGTCACATCAAAAGTCAGGGCATCAAAAACGGAAAGAAAAGAAGGAAAGAGAAGACCGAGAACGCCGAAGTCGACAGTATGTCACACAGTTTTTCAAAAAGAAAGGTAGCTTGCCCTATTCCTGTATTCCAAAACTTTCAGACTTACGTATTTTTGTTGCTACATGACCTGCTTTTATCTAGCTAGCTTAGTAAAATAATTACTGAATTATGATTTACATCCAACAATAATAACATCTCTGCTGTCTCCGGGTTATCATGTCTCGTAGACACAGATTCAGCGGCCGCTGCACACCCACGTCCTCCTTCCCCCGCGGCCCCCGTCCCCGTCTCAGCCAAACAAGGTGAGCCTGAGCGCAAAACTTCACGAAGATTGAAGGCTCTAAGCACGTCTTATCTACTGTGTTCTCCACACGATGATAACTTTACTAAACAAAAAGTAATCTACACGCTTCAAAAATTACAAGATGCAGCTGCAGAGTATTTTTGGGCAGGTCTGCATAGTTTTGCGAATATTTTGCACATTGCCTGTGACCGTTGCTGGTGGCGAGAGAACATTCAGTAAGCTGAAACTGATTAAAAATTATCTTAGGTCTGCTATGTTGCAGGACAGACTTTGTCACCTTGCCATACTATCCATTGAAAGCAAACTGGCAAGAAAGCTGAACTTTGATGATTACATGATTTTGCCAGCAGAAAGGCACGCTGCTGGGCCATTATAAAGTGATGTTGAACATAACTTTGTTATACCTGGATCAGAGGTTCCGTTAGACTTTTTTTTTGTCGGCCACTTTGGCTGGCTGGGTTGTAAAATGTCGGCCATTCACAAGAATTACCGGCCATTAAAATATATACAGTAGCCTATAATGAATGTGGCTTATTTAGACCGAGCGCTACACGAGTGCTTTAGTGAGTCCAAAACACGGCTATTTCTAATGAAAGAATGACGGGAGAAAAATGTAACAACAACTCAAATCCAAACATAAAGTTGTGCGCGTGGAGACGATAGAGGCAGCAGGTGCCACGCGGATGTACCCCACTTGACAGAAGGAATCTATGACCCGAACGCTGTCCAGATCTGACCGCGCATCAGCTGCACACACGAGGGCTGGGCTGTAGATGCCATTCCGTGCTTTAACGTGGCTTCAGGTGTAACATTAGCAACGTCTCTAACCGCTGAAATATTCTGGCGGGACAAATCGATAATGCTAAAGTCACCAAAAGTCACTTTCAAGCGATGTGCCCCGGACCCAGCTCTGACACACTCAAGAGCGGCTCCAACACCGGTGACTAAACCGAGGCGTCTGCGCAGACTGACCGAGGGAAGCGCCTCTAAACCCGGCCACTCTCCCAGGAAGAGCCGCTGTGGGACTGCGCGTCAGTCTGACTGAACACACACGAGTTTAAAGTATATCCTAATCAAAAGGATTAGCTGTTGAGTTCTTAACACACTTTTATAAAAGTAAATGTACCTGTAGTTCGCCGTTTTCTTGGAAAATGTGAAGAACCACGAAGAAAAAGCGTAACATATCCAGAGAGCGATGAAGGCGCTTCAACTGCGCTTCGTAAAATGGGCTAAGAGCGTAAGTCGAAACTTTTTTGGATAGAAATTGAACATTTTTTAATATTTAGGCCTGTCTCGAAAACACTTTGTCATGTTAGTCACTGGCTTAGGTCAAATGTTAATATATTTTTCTATATTCTCTCCATATTTTTTTTATTTTTATTTTTTTACCGTTGGCCAATTTGGCCGATGGAAATTATTTTTACCGGCCATTTGCTTTTCACACCGGCTAACGGAAACCCTGACCTGGATAACAAACAGTTTATGTCTGGTTCAGTACTTGTTTAGTCCTGGACTGGTTTAGGCCTGGCATTACTCCTGGTGTGTCTTGATTTTGAGTCTTGGACTGATTTAGTTATGGGTTAGTTCTAGCTGATGTTTCCTGATTGAGCAGTTGGACCCAGTTAAAGCTTGTTCACATAAAGTATATGTCAATATGTATACATTATGATCTGTTGTGTTTGCAATTGCAATTGAGATAATAAATATTCTCCTTTTATGTAAACAAGTACATATTTCCATAGTTTTTTCTTGTTTTTGTAGGCTTTTACTCATCAGACATTTTAACTATGCAATGTGCTAAGTATCTTTTTTAAAGTATACAGGGCATGTTTATTGGGTTACATTTTATCTGTAAAAAATGTAGGGGGCCCAGAAATGTTTGTTTCCATAGGGCCCAGAATTTCTGGCGGCACCCCTGAGCATTATAATCAGTTTACAGAGAAACTTCATTGTAATATTTTTATATTATTATTGTTGTAAATACAGTGATAATTTAGCACTAGTAGTTCTTTTTTTTTTTTTACGCCCACGCCCCATCCGCCTCTAGCTGGACAAGCATTGCCGCTTCACACTCGCGAGAAACGCCTGTTTACTGGCACGTGGAGTTTTGCAAGCGTCATAATTAGGAGGCGTGTCATACAACTCAGGCCGAGCGCAAACCGCGATGATCAACTTGTCCTCCATGCTTCAGGTAACAGATGACTCTTGTGCTCACTATTTGAGCCCAGTCCCTGATTGGTTAAAGGAGCTGTATCATGCTATTTAGCCATTCCAAAGTAAATTATAGGCATATATATGATATATTGTACCTCTATCACTATGGAGTATTCATTTTTGAGAGAAATATAAGTATTTTTGGGGGTATTTTCCCTACCCGGAAGACAAGACGCTTCGATTCAGTTAACTCCGCCCCTCTCTCCGCTCATTCCACATTTGCAGTATTATAAATATAAATATTGCTGCAAAAAGTGAAGTTACTTCACATAATGCAGTTATAAGGAGTTGACATGTGCAACAGTTTCATAAATGGCTAACACACACGCTAACACGCATTTTGATTGACTCACCGCTCAGTCTGGCCTCCCCATGGGACATGCGTTGGTTATAAAAGTTTTAAAAGTTAATCCACTTTGATTCTGGCCAAGGTTCACCAAGCATCCATCAGGTTGGTTGATATAGTAGCTAGCTTAATCCCGGAAAGAAATTCCAACTTCTGGCGAGTGCACTCTTCTTTAGGAAGGTTGAATAGTCCTGTTCCTCTCGTAGCCAAACGCGCATCCGTGGCATTATGGTTCGGTAAGAAAAAAGAACAGGCGGTGTCCAGAGTAGGTTAGAAAGAGCTCAGTCTTCAAAAACAACACTTATGCTAGGATCCATGGCCCCTCCAGCCGTGGGTGCGCTTGATTAGCGTCGTGGGACAGCACAGACGCATCGGAGACTTGCTGTGGTTTTTTTTGTTTTTGTTTTTTTTTCAAAAAAAAAATTAAAAAGCTAAAAGGCCTAAAAATCAGGCCGTAAGGCATTACATTACTGACGTAGAGCACTTCCGTTCCGCTGTGACGACACAACTGAACAGCTCAGTCGTTTACCAGGAGAGGGAAGAACAGCTGCTCAGAGAGCAGGATTCAGGAGGATTACTTAGAACTGCGTGAATGAAGCCAAAAACCGCTCTGGGGTGTTTTTGATCAGGAAATAGCATAACAACATGGCTAAAAACTCCAAAAAGTCGATTTTGCATGATATAGGACCTTTAACAAGGCGTAAATGAACGCACGTGTAGATTGGATTTGATGTCGGGGGTGGGCGCTTATAAGCTTTTGCTTCAGCCCACTCCTTTTCAGCAGAATTTTTAACTGCTCAAATAAACTAATAAACTAAACTAAACTAATTATTTGAGTGCATGTGGACGTGGCATCCCTGCTCGTGTACCGCGCTCTTCTCCCTGGCTTTGACGCGCCTTTTTCCTCATCCGCTCGCATTACGCCTGTTTCAGACTGCACGCGGACCCCAGAGCCGAGCGCCCTTTCTAGCCGAACTACCTCGCGGTGAGCGCATGTATTCAGACTGCCACGGAGCGCGGGCGAAGAGCCTGGAGTAGTATTGGACTCAAAACAACTCCTCGTGGTTCATTCTAAAGCAGCACTATTAAATATAAGATACTGTAGGAATACAACTGATATGTCTCCTTAAAGTGCAACATGTGTTATATGCATATGTAAAACAAATCAAAATTTAGTAGTACCTGGAAAATGATTATTATTAATGCGCCTAAAGTTATATTTCCTTATGTATTCCAAGTACACGATTGGATAGACGTGAAATTGCTTCATAAAAGTGATTTTTGCACAGTTGGTGCTCAAAGTCGCTTCGCTACGCAGCCTACACGCGGAAAAAATGCGCTCGAGTTCCATTTTTGGTTTCAGGAGCGGAGGCGGCAGCGGCGCGCCGACTCCCTGCGCGCCGCCTCGGCGCCGGTCTGTACACACAAGAGCTTTCTCATCTGCACAACAGGACGCGACTTGAAGCGCGGCTTGCGAATGCACGCGGAGAGGGATTCGAAGACGAATTTGTTCACGAATCCGTGTGCGGTGTGAAACAGGCCTTACGCTTCTTACGCGCGGACGGCTTTGCTTACATTTCGAAGCTCGTCGAAGCACATCTACATAGGGTTAGCATGGAAGTTGGAGGTGTGGTGGCGTTTGGTGTGTACGCACCTTAATGCTTATCCGTTTCGCGTTGACATCTAACAAGTTTATTTGGGAAACATCTGCCCAATAACGGTTTAATGAAGCTTTACATGCGTTACATGTCACGTCGGGCACAGCCATCTTTAAGTGCTGATTCTGTCCCGAGTTTCTGAGTCGGAATTACGGAGTTGATGCGTGTTCCAGTTGAAATTTCCAAGTCGGAGCTTGAAAATTCCGACTTCCGAGATCAAATGGAACGCACCATTAGTTGTTTTCTGTCAGCATATATAAAGGTGGATTTCTTTATCACTATAACAATTGGCGGCATAACCAATCACTGACTAGTTTCGTTTCAATGACTGTGGTGTCCCCCGATATGCCCCACCCTAACCCAGACATAGGGTTGGGACTCGAATGTGAGTGCTTGGTGGTCGCGCCTTTGCCCACGGAGCCTGGCCGGGCTCAGCCCAAACGGATGACTGAGCCCTCCTGTGGACTCACCACTTGCAGATGGAACCATATAGGGGTCGGCTGCAGAAAGAACTGGGCAGCAGTCAAAGAAAGGTGCCTCGATGGACCGGTATACTCACACAGCATCTGGCTGACATCACCTCGCTGGCAGGGAAGGAGCCTGAGGTTGTGTGGGAGGTTGAGAAGTACCGGCGAGATATAGCCGGGCTAACCTCCACGTACAGCTTAGGCTTTAGAACCAAACTAGTCCAACTAGTCCACTTGCTCTCTGCGGATCTGGAGAAAGCATTTTGACTGTGTCCCTTGTGGGTGTCCTGTCTGGGAATATGGGATCTGGGGCCCACATCTAAGGGCTGTCCGTTCCCTTGTAGGACCACAGTAGGGGCTTGGTGCGCATTGCCGGCCCCTGTGCATGCTGGTCTCCACCAGAGCTGCCCTTTACCATGGGTTCTGTTCATCTATTTTTGTAGGTGCACCCAGGGAATGGATGGGGTTTGGTTTGGGAACCACAGGATCTCGTCTCTGCTGTTTGTAGATGATGTTCTATTGGCTTCATCAAATCAGGACTTTCAGTGTGCACTGGGGAGTTTTTCAGCCGAGTGTGAAGCGACTGGGATGAAAATCAGGACCTTTAAACTTTAGGTCATGGTTTTCCACCAAAAAAGGTTGAGCCTCAGTTTGAGGAGTTCAAGTATTTCAGGGTCTTGTTCATGAGTGAGGGACGGATAGAGCGTGAGATCGTTAGGCAAATCGATTTAGCGCCTGCAGTGATGGAATCGGACTGTTGTGGTGAAGAGTGAGTTGAGTCGACAGACAAAGCTCTTGTTTTACTTGTGAATCTACATTCCTACTCTCGCCTATGGTAATTGCTCATGAAATCTGGGTCATAACTGAAAGGACAAGATTAATAACAATAATAATACATTTTATTTGTTTGGCGCCTTTCTAAGCACTCATGGTTGCCTTACATCGAGGGAACATATTCAAACTACAATGTGGTACAATATTGCGGATTAAAGTGATCTTAATGAGTTTTCTACAGGGCGAGGAGTTCAGTGTCCCGGAAGGAAGAGCTGCTGCTCCCTCACGCCAAGGAGAGCCAGCTGAGGCGGCTCAGGCATCTGTTCCCTGGGAAGGTTTTCTGTGCACTTCCCATTGGGTGGAGGCTAAAGAACATGCTGGAGGGACTATGATTCTAAGCTGGCCTTGGAACGCATCAGGATCCCCCAAGAAGAGCTTTGTCTTCAACCATTTGAAGCCTTTTCCTGTCAGTAACCAATGCTGTCTCATCTTCCATAACCACATCTCCCTCCCCCCGCCCCCCCCCACCACACCCACTGTCCATACAGCCGTCCTAGGCAGACACCCCCACCTGTCTGTCTGTCCAGCCTCCGTAAAAAGGGTGAAATGAAAGACTGGCTTTAAGGATAATCTCGATGAGAGGAAGGGGGACATCTGACCATGACGTGTCCCCGAACAAGCTCCTTGACAACCTGTAACTGTGTATGGACAAAGGATCGGGAAATTTGCAAACAAATAAAGCATGTCTCCATAGAGGTCATTAGAGATCAAATACCTGTGATTGCAAACAGTTTACTTTTCTTAAGGGCAGAGCAATATAGTAGAAATATGTTTAACTGTTTTGTTTTTTTTCCTCTGGTCAATTTTGATACATTTTAGATTTTTCACTTTGCCCAAATAGTTGGAGGACTCGGACTGTTTTCTTTTGCAATATTTCAGTCTTGCTAATTGCCTCACACCTCAGCTTATATCCCCTTATATATTGTGTGTAAACAGATTGTGATCATGTGACTGTATGTGAATGATGCGGGTTTCCATCAGGACAATGGCTGCTCCTGCTCCGCACAGAGCAGTGGATGAGCTCATTCAAACATATGTGTGAGGAGTCTAGAAGATTATAGTCTGGCCTGGTGAGCTGTAAAGCCTCTCTAAAGCCTTTTGGTAACAAGACAAGATGGTCTGCACCTTTATCCTCTGCCTGTGACACCCCCTGGTACCCCCAGCCAAAAGGAGGGGATTAAAAGGGCTCCAGGTCAAGGGTATTAAACAAAAAAGAACTACTGACACACAATGCTGGATGGGAAAATATCTTTTTCCTGAAAACGTCATAATGATCAGGAGCCTCTATTATGGGGTGAGACCAAAGGTAGCTCAGGCCACTCCTGGTTCCACATTGCCCAGTGGTCACCCCCAGGTGCCACTTCAAATGGTCTGAAGAAGTACATTGGGAGATAGTACATAATGTGTTCATTTTTATATTGACCATATTCTATTCAAACAAATGACATTCTGCTTGGAGCCTTAAAAATTGGGGACATCTATGGTGTCCCCAATGAGCCACCTCACTGAAAACGTCTGGACATGCCCCTGCAACTAATAAGTGATTTTTCAAGCACACTTTATAGGTTTAGCACACGTTCATTGTGTTTGTGTTGCGTAGATGTCTTTAAACATTTTCCACCGTGGGCCTCATGATGAAGTGTATAAAGCCGGGTGCATATAAGAGAGGTTTAAACTGATCTCCACACCTTAATTTAGGTTTGGAACTCTGAAGCAGATCGGTCTCACAATAGAGTGATAGTTTTTTATCAAGTGGGATTGTTAATCTTGCAGTTTAAAGGTGTATTATGCAACTTTTTATGTGAAAAACAAGTTTTTATTTGTGAATATTTGACCTTTCAGTGGCCTTTATTTTGCCTTTATTTTCCTTCACAGTGTCCTCTATAACGCTCCATGATCAATTGTTTTAAGAGTTTCTGGTAGATTTTCACGATTGACGAACTCTGAACAGAAACAATTGGACCTGGGGCGTTGTAGAGGGCATTGTGATTGAAAGTAAAGGCATCATGATAACCAGCCATGCAGCCATTGGGTCACAAAAAGATAAATTACGCACATCTTGGCACCTTTTGCGTGTTGAAGGCTGATTACAGGCTGCACGCGTGTGGGACAGGAAACTGGACAAGCGTGGACCGTGCAGAGGTCACACAGATGCTGAGTGAGGGACAGGGGACAGGAAGTGTGTGGCTGTCTTTACCACCACAACAGTAGCCACATAAAGCACTGATGACCCCAGGATTATTGGATACAGTGGCAGCGGCTTATTGTTTGTGCAGGAAATGATCCGAGACACCTGTTTTGCTCCATGGGATCCCCGAACATCTTTTATCTCCACTTCTGTTGAGTCATCTCTAATGACCCGGCCCTGGCAGTTCCTCTGTGTGATGTAAGTGTGAAGTTTGTATATAAAGCATTTTTACCAATCATGAACTAGCAGGCTAATTGTTATTATTATTATTGTGACATTTGTGAAAGGACCTTATACACTCATCAACATCTAATCATCCCGCTTGTTAAGTCAACCATGTGGTTCTATGTACAACAACTCACATGTTCATATCATATCAATAAATCAATACAGAAAAATATCAAATACATTTTTCTTTAATTTTTAATTATAGTTTTGTTGAGGAATAACTCATGTCTGCTTCTGCGGCTGGTCGAGAGTTTTGCTCTGACTGTGCTCTTAAGTTTTCTTCCATTTGAAGTTGAGGGGTTTCATGTTACCCTGGTACCAGATTAGGTTTTAGAGACGGGGGCGTGACCTCTGAACCATTGAGCAACCCCTGTAATTGCTACAATTGTGAATCAAATGTCAGAAAAGACTATATATGGTAAATTTCACTTTGTTTATCTCAGCAATGTCGCGCCAGCTCCAGAACAGAAAGAAAAAAAAATCGCTAAAACGGTGAAAACATACTCTAAATGTTTCGTGCTACTCCAGAATAATTGAGGCGTGATATCTGTTGTACTGTACGGAAGTTGTTGGCAAACACTGGTTCAATGTGGTCATATTTTGGCAGCATTTTCTCTGTTTATGTCCTCAGCGGGATGTTTGTTGCGTTTGGGCCTAATCTGTTTTGATCTGAAGTCACTTCCTCTCATTGTTGTGTCCCGTTCCTGCTGTCTCCCATCTTCCCGTCCATCCAGGCCTCTCTCTCCCTTCTCCCCCGCCCGCAGAGGAAGTTGTGGGCTCAGAGGATGCACAGAGGAGGGGCAGGCGCGCTGACTCTGGCACATTGGGGAAGGTTCCTGATAAACCTGCTCTGGGACGTCCTGATACTGCCGCAGCACAGGCCCCAGTGATAACAAACACAAGCATGAGCTGTGCACGGGGCAGCCACCAGCACAGGGAACCATTTTGTCGTTGTACACACACAGTGCAAAGTTGCATTACAGCAAATATAAGTAGCTATTCTATACACTACTTGTATTCTCATAAGCAAAGGGGAAAGGCTAAAATACTAGTCTTGTTATTACAATCAGCTGTATTTTGTTTCTTTTGTCCTATGACCCATATCAATTCATGTCAAAGGCTCAGATACTTGTTTCTGCCATTAAATTGTATACTATGTTATATGCACTTGACCTGCTGCCCGCCTGTAAACTAATGACTAAAGCACATGTGCATATGAGGTTACAAAGGCTTATTGTATTGCCAGCAGTGTAGTCCTGGTTCGTCATGAGGGACTTTGAGGTGTGTGTTCATCCACAGCCTTTTAATACTCGTATTTCTAAAACTGAAGTCTGGCAGGCGTGAAAATCTATCCAATACTTGGGTTACATGCAGGGATGAAAGGGGTCAAATACCGCAGTGCATAAAGAATCCTACACATATTCAACGGACTGCTGCAGACACACGTTTCACATGTCTTTCTCCTGATGAGCCTTGGTTCTCTCAAGCAGGAGGAAGAAAACAACCCAGATGTGTCTTTAGTGCAGCTTTGAGCAATGGGCTAAATCAGGGGTGGGCCATTCATTTTTACCGGGGGCCACATGAGTAATCTGAATGGAGTTAGAGGCCACACCAATGACAACATTAACTTAATTCTAATCAACTTTCTCCCAATACAAAATGCACTAAATTACAACTAGAATTTGCTTGATGGTAATTGCAAATATTGTAAAAAAGAAAAGAAAAAAAAGACAATAACAGAACTGATATAAAGTGATAGTAAAGTAACAAATGGGCAGATATCATAAGATCACTCTTCTCTCTGCTCCTTTTCATTCAAACTGCATTGACTTTAAATGAAATAAATAAAATGAAAAATATGGAAAATATTGAACCATTTGAGCCCACTCTGGCAGGAGATGTTGATTTATGTGTTCATACATTAACAAGCACTGTCCCAACCAAATTCAATAAATAAAATAAAAGAAATGCATTAGTTTTAGATATAAATATTATTTCCATGCAGCTGAAATGTGTATCATCATGTTATAAAGTGTCCACTTGTGCAGCTTTAACTGTCATGCTAAGGATAAAACTTTATTCCTCTGCTTACAAATGCGAGTCTGAGAATAGAAGACGAAATGATCAGTCTTTAAATATCAGTTGCAATGGCTGGAGCTGAGATCAGAGTCGACAAAGCTAAGCATTCTGGGAGCTGTTGGCTTCTAGGTGTGCACTGTATTTTTTATTTATACCTACGTTATTTTGAGATGTGCTTTCACTGATTTTTTATGTTATCTTTATTTATACAGGGAAGGCCCAATGAGAGTACGAGACTTATTTTTATTTATACCTACGTTATTTTGAGATGTGCTTTCACTGATTTTTTATGTTATCTTTATTTATACAGGGAAGGCCCAATGAGAGTACGAGACTCTCTCATGAGCGCCCTGTTCATAGCAGAGAATAACAATACAATATTTACAATATAATTTTACAAATATCAGTTAAAGCAAGTACAATTTTCTTTATACTAACCGTTTTAGATGTGAAAGAGGCACTAAAGAGTTCAATTGAAAAAGTCTTTGTAGTTCGATAAATTTGTTTCTGTTATAGCTCCATAAAGCATTAGCTTTCACTATTAAAATCATCCTAATAAAAATAATGTGTTTCTGATGTGTACTTGTGCAATTACTTAACACACTTTTATTATCAGTCCAGTTTGTTGCATGTAGTTACCTCATCAAACAACCACCAGGAAAGGACCAAAGACAGCAGCTCCATGTCTGTAATCAATGCTTCACAGCCTTGACTTCAACAGGATTAGCCTCTATACACACATTTATTTATAAGAGGAAACAACGACGCATCCTCAGTGATTATGTCGGCCTTGAGCGTGAGATGTGATTTATTTTTGTCTTCTTTGAAAACTGTTTTCCCTCTCCTGTTCCCGTATTAGATATTGCTGTTCTCACTGGCCCCTTTTGTATCAAGAAGAAATGAGTAAACAAAGCAACTGGCAGCTGACCTAAAAGCACACAATAATGCAAACTTTTATGAATGCATCTTGGACTCAAATGAACCCTCAAAACTTCTACTACATGACCACTCTAGAAGCTTCAAGTTGCACAGGAATAAGCTTTACCTAAAAATAGAATGACATGTGCCTCAATGTTAGCTTTAGCATGTCACACTGGATCCACTGAAATGTTAAACCAGTGCAGTGCCGGGTTGTGAATGTCTGGGTTCAAAGCCAAAGCAAAACATGGCTGCAGCAAATCCGATTTCTCTGCACTTTGCCCAAACGTGACGGTGATAGGCCAGCCTATAGCAGTTAACAGGTCCACATTTTTATAGGATATTCCTGGGGGGTTGAAGGAGGTTTCTGCTTTGTCAATATTTGGGTCCAGGCCCATCCATCCATCCATCCATTTTCTTCCACTTGTCCGTTGCCGGGTTGTGGGGGCAGCAGTTGGAGCTGCCCAAATCACATTGCACCAGCTCCTATGGCTCCTCCTGCAGGTGGTGGGTCCACAGAAGGACGGCCTCATGGTTCTAACCGGGCCTGTTGGTCTCTCATAAGGGGCTTCTGAACCGCTCTTTGTCTGACCCGTCACCTAGGACCTGTTTGCCATGGGAGACCCTACCTGGGGCACGAAGCCCCCGACAACAGAGCTCCCAGGATCATTCGGGCGCTCAAACCCCTCCACCACGTTAAGGTGGCGGTTCCAGGAAGGGTGGGTCCAGACCCAAAGGTTGGAAATCAACAGTGCTGGAAAGTAACAAAGTAAAAAGTACAAGTAAAAAGTACAAAGTACAAATTAATGGTGTAATGTAATGGTGATGGTGAATAACGGTAATGCCAACATGGTAATGAATTCTGTATGGGAGACAGAAATAATACACTGGTTGTAGCGTGTGAGATACTGTGAATGTTGACCTAGTATAATGCAGTGTCGCATTTGTTAATATGTAACCAACTCGGTTGATAGTTGTTTTGTAAAATGGTAAGAAATATGCACTGTTGTTAGTTAGTTATTGTTATTTAAGTTTATGAACAGGGGTGGGAGTCAATAAGCTTGTCTTCTTCCCACTCCTTTTCGAGCTGTAATGTAAATTATTTTTTCTTTTTTTCTTTTCTTTTTCTTTATTATGTATATATATATTTCTGTTTTTCTTTTCTTCTTCTTTAGCTCGAAATAAAATATTCAAACTCAAACTCAAATTATAGGTACTTTTACTTTGCTTAAGTAAATTTTATGATCAATACATTTAACTTATTTTATTTATTTTTTTATTGCAAGAAGTGCATATTTACAAAAGGGACAGAGGGCGCATAAGACATTAAGAAAAAAATTGAATACATTTTACTTTTACGTCACTACATTTTAAGTATCGTGAAATTGGGTTAACAGTATTTTATTTTCAAAATGACCTCTTTACGATGAACTGGTTTAGTCTCAGTTTAGACTTGGTTCAGTGGTTTGTTCCTTTAGACCATGTTTAGATCTGGTTT
Source organism: Neogobius melanostomus (assembly GCA_007210695.1). Taxonomy (NCBI): domain Eukaryota; kingdom Metazoa; phylum Chordata; class Actinopteri; order Gobiiformes; family Gobiidae; genus Neogobius; species Neogobius melanostomus. The sequence goes on along the minus strand of VHKM01000221.1, from coordinate 159,509 downwards.
AGACCTGATTTACTTCCTGTTTTTGACCTGGTTTAGTGGTTTCCTCGTTTGGACTTGGTTTGATTCAAATGATTTTGAAAAATCCTGATCATTAAACTCTTAAATACTTTTACTTTTTACTTATGGCGGAGCCAATATACAGGTAGAGGGCGCTCTGGGAGTGGCTCTACCTAAAAGGTTAAATGGTGCGCCAATCTAGTGCCAGGTGAGGTACAGAGGCAAATGGTTTTGACCGTGCTCGTGCGTGTGTATGTTAAAACAATAACCAACAAAGCTTAATCATCCTGCACATAGCCAATAGCACGCGTTCATCCAACTTTTTATGTGCCACAACAACTTATAAAGTACATTTTACAATGCATACTTTTGTACTTTTACTTAGGTAAAAATTTTATCAGATACTTTTACTTTAGTACATTTTTGGACCTGTATCTGCACTTTTACTTAAAGGAATAGGCCACCGTTTAAGTATAAGTAAGAATATCGAGTACTTCTTCCACCACTGGAAATCACGTTTATTTGTAGAGCACAATTCATACACAAGGGAATTCAAAGGGTTTCAATGTTACATAAAATTACAAGAACATCTATATAATCATTAATCAATTACATTAAAAGTCCATCCATCCATTTTCTTCCGCTTTATCCGGGGCCGGGTCGCGGGGCAGCAGTCTCAGCAGAGATGCCCAGACTTCCCGATCCACGCACACCTCCTCCAGCTGTTCTGGGGGGACCCCGAGGCGACACCAGGCCAGCTCGGAGACATAGTCCCACCAGTGTGTCATGGGCCTTCCACGAGGCCTCCTCCCAATAGGACATGCCTGGAACACATCCCGAGGGAGGCGGCCAGGAGTCATCCGGAGCAGATGCCCTAGCCACCTCAGCTGGCTCCTTTCGACGTGAAGGAGCAGCGACTCTACTCCGAGCTCCTCCCGGGTAACTGAGCTCCTCACCCGATCTCGGAGGGTGCGCCCAGCCACCCTGCGAAGGAAACTCATTTCAGCCGCTTGTATTCGCGATCTTGTCCTTTCGGTCATTACCCAGATCTCATGACCATAGGTGAGGGTGGGAACGTAGATCGATCGGTAAATCGAGAGCTTTGCCCCCTGACTCAGCTCCCTCTTCACCACAACAGTCCGATACAGCGACCGCATCACTGCTGATGCTGCACCGATCCGTCTATCGATCTCACGCTCCATCCGTCCCTCACTCATGAACAAGACCCCGAGATACTTGAACTCCTCCACTTGGGGCAAGGACTCTCCACCGACCTGAAGAGGGGAAGCCACCTTTTTTTTACATTAAAAGTAAAGAGTGCAAATAAATACTTTCAGTGTCATATGCACGGCTAACAAGAACTGTTTTCAGCCTGGGTTTGAACATTGTCAGAGTTGAAGCCATGTCTCATCATCTTAATGAAAACTGTTCCATCATGAAACTGAAACGCAGCCTCACTGTTTTTAGTCCTGACTTCGGGCCCAGGAGCAGACCCCTCCCTGTGGTTCTCAGGGCCCCGAGACGGTTCATATGGCTCTAACATGTCTGAATCGTACTTTGGTGCTAGACCCTGAAGAGACTTGTACAAACAGAGCTGTTTCAAAGTCTATTTTCTAAGCGGCCACTAGTCTAAAGCAGTAGAGCTGGGGAGTCTCAAGATGATTTCAAGATATAAAGAGGAAAATGTTGATAATGTATTTAATCTTAATCAAAAACATATAGATTTGTGATTAGGTCTGATCACAAAGCAAACAGTTTAAACATATATGACTTGGCATGTTGTTCAAATCATCCATCCATCCATCCATTTTCTTCTACTTATCCGTTGCCGGGTCGTGGGGGCAGCCGCCGGAGCTGCCCAAATCACATTGCACCAGCCCCCCATGGCTCCTTCTGTAGGTGGTGGGTCCACGGAAGGACGGCCTCACGGTTCAAGCCGGGCCTGTTGGTCTCTCCTAGGGGGCTACCAGTGTTGGCAGACACTGGAGGCAATGTGGGTGAAGTGCCTTGCCCAAGGACACAACGACAATGTGCACAGTCAGGAGGCGGGATTCGAACCCACGACCTTCCGATCATGAGACGACCCGCTCTACCATCTGCGCCACTGTCGCCCCAAATGTTCAAATCATCTATATTAATAATCATTTTTGCTGTGGGTTCCCAGACCGTTCGCATGGTCATTTTGAGGGTTGTAGCCTGAAAAGTTTGGGAAACCATGGTCTAAAATACGGCTCAGTTCAACTGCATGTCCAGTACAGACAAAACTCCTCTGTAAACAACACAAAGGGGAATCCACTTCCACTAACTAATCCTGCCATGTTACGTTCCTCTGCAGCTGCATTAAAGACTCAAAGGACTGTTGTTGTCTGGGTGCACAACGTTATCATGTAGTGGCAGGATTCCCTACAATCTCATGTCTAGAAAAATAAAATGGGCGAGAACCAAAAATCGTGTGAGGTTCGCATAGACTTTGGGGTAAAATATAGCATTGGCTTAATGCTTTTCCTTCTTATATGGTAAAGGCAAGACATTATTTCTTTCACAACAATAAACAGCTAAATAGTTTTTTATAATTTCATCATCTTCAATATGCTTCCCTTAAAGGCTCTAATTAGTTGTGGTCCAAACTCATTCCTAACTTTCCCAGCACATTTCTAACATCACAGGTCTTCACAGGAATGAGTAATCTAAGCCACAACACTTAGCCTACTAGTTCACAGTCAGTAAAAAGGCTTTAAAGAGGGGGTATTATGCTTTTTTCAATCACATAGCACCAGTCTATAGCATACTACAATGATGACGTAACCTTCTGTTGGTCTGTATATGCAGTAAATTAAAATAACTGCCTTGAATAAAATTGCTCTCTCAAAATGGCTGTACTGAACGTCTTGAAATAGGCCTCTGTCTCTTTAAGAAGCTTTCCGACACGCCCCCTTCAGCACACTGCTGTGGCATCTAAACAACACTACTGTGCGGGGAGGGGCCTCTGCTGAGCTGAGGAGCAGTGGTTGGTGGCTTGGCTGGTGACAAAAGGTCTAGAGGCGTCTCCAGGAGGTGGGGGCGTTCCTAGGAGGACTGAGGCATAGCTACACCTAAAATGGCTGCCGTCTAAGTTTTTACTGATTACTCAAAATATGTGAATGAGCCATGGTGACACTCCAGGCGTGTGTTTAATGAGGGAATGACATAATAACATGATATAAAGCTTGAAAAAGTCGATTTTACATAATACCCCCCCTTTAAAATTAGATAATCAGCGCACAAATGTCTTTTTCCTCAAATGCCTGCTTTTACAGCGCACTGTTGGAGAAAAAGAAAGGCATAGAGCCTTTAAATCCCCCATAACAAAATGCCCCTCACTTTCAGATAACAATGTTTACTGTTATTTTACCCAATTATTCATGTCAGATAAATTAAACTGTAATGCTGCGTTGGCGCCTATGGCACAAAAGCCCGGGGCAGTAAAGTTTTGCCATCTTGAGATCCTAACAGGCAGGCGTTTCCTTTGAAGGGCGCACACCCAAATGTCCCACTGCGGAGCTACAAGTGTGAGTCCTGACATGGCGCATAATAGACACAGACCGTCAGACTTGATGTGATTACTGAGGAAAGTTAAGTAAATGGTGCTGATAGCTTAATATTTGCCCAGAGCTGTGTTGTCAACATTACTGTCAGACCCCTGGAGCGAGTGGTATCAGGAATGTGCAGGGCCAGAGCTACAGGTATGACTAAGACAAATCTCAAGTAAATCTTGGAAGAGGAAGCAGCTGCCGGGGACAGGCCCATGTATGTGGTCTGAGGCACTTCACACAACTGTTAGTGGCACCAAGAGGCAGGGGCCGCGACTCATAAACAAGTTTGGGTGAGAGATCAAAGATAGCAGCAGACTCTCTGTCACTGCAGCGGGACACCTCTGAAACTGCACCAAGTTCTCAAAGTTTCAAACACGAAATACTAACAAGTGCAGAACATACTTGAACAACGATTAATAGAATAGAAATGGAGCGTTTAGTTCACGTTTGACTGCCATCACTGTCACTAAATTCAACTTATTTAATGGAGATGTTGTTCCTCAAGTCAGGATATCATGTTCTGGCTTCAAGTGTTATCCTAACTACTTTAAACCAAAGTAAATGTGGTTTAAATAATGCTCTAGAAAATGTAGCTTATAGATTCTTGTATTGATACTGAAGACCGAATGCAGAGAACCTTTGAGACGCTTGTCTGTGCCACTATTTTCACCTTCATCTTGTTGTCAGCGACTTTAAAGATAGAGAGTGGTGCGAGACTCGGACTCTGCTGGTGTTTCACAGTGGAGGGTCCCACACAGACAGAGGAAGGACAAATGTAGCCTGAGTGAGCAGTTCAACAGTTTCCCACCAGCCACATTTGTAAAAAAAAAAAAATAATAATAACAATTTTAACCAAACATTATCATTTTGTCTCAGTGGCACAACGGTTAGTGCCCTTGCCTCACAACAAGAAGGTCCTAGGTTTGGTCCCATATTCCATGGCTCCTGCATGGCCTGTGTACATGAGCCCCATGTTTGATCATCAACAAACAATGTCCCAACCAAATAAACTCAAGTAAATATAATGTTAACAGAAATCTAAAGGGATTCTTTTATTACCTCACTTCTGTGCCAAATCTGTGATTCTGCAAGCCGCCAGAATCACAACGTTGATTCGCAAAAACAAAATAAAAAGCATATACAAGTTTAATAAAAACTGGTTCAGTGAGCTCTATCATTCTACTCGGGATGTGCTCAGGCTTATCTGTACACTTGTTACTTCAGTTTTCTCAGTGGTATTGGCGCGCCGCTCATAAACAGCAGTGCAGCAACAGGTAACGTCTTCCCAAACATCTTCACAGTGTGTGGTTTACAAGGCCACACAGGCAAGAACAACACTCCTCACACCACAAGTGACTCATTACAAGGGAAAAACAAACTCCATGTTGCAAATACAGGCAGCCCAGCAGAATGAGGAGGTTAAAGAGCTCAGTAGTTGGAACCTGTCACTCACACATGGCCAACAAATAAGTCAACATTAACATCTTGTAATTCACAATTTTCACTCAAACTTAAAGAGACTAATGAGGGGATTTTGAAAGTGAGTTAACGGATGTCTCCATTCTCCTGGCCTGATGTTTTATTTAGATGTGTATATTCATGTCCCTGTCAGCAGACACAGCCAAAAACAGGCCGGTCCCAGCATACAGATAGGAAGCTCGCACTGATTCACTTAACTGCTTTTTTCCTGTCCGGCTCATTGTTTTGAATAAAGGGGGGGCAAAATGGGTGACAAAACAATACATACAGTAGTCAATGGAAAGTACTGCAATATGTCAAAAATTACATGCAAAAACGTTTTCAGTGCCAATATTTTATCTTCGACGGTACCACCAGGTACCAGATCAAGACCAAATCAGGTCTAAAATAGAACTACATTGGGCTAAATTATCTTTAACCTCTTAACCCCCACCTTAACCGAGTGCATTTTCTGCAGTTTCTCCAGTCCAATTATATTTTTTATTTTATTCTTGATATCCTTATTGTTTATATTTCTGCCCCTTAAGATTTTTGCTTTTACTCATTGTGCATAAGCATGTACATTTCTCCATTGTGATATCAATAAAGGATTATCTTACCTTATTTGAAAGCTAAGACCTACAAAACTGATCTAAACAGATTTTTTTCCCCATGCGTTGTTGCTGTGTTGGTGCCACTTTTTTAAAAACTTTTTCTATTGCATTTTTTTCCCACTTTTTTGTTGCATTTTTGTGGCTTTTTTTTTCTTTTAGATTTGGGCCAAACTGGAGGAAAATGTGCTCAGTTCAGGTGGGGATTCAGAGGTTAAAGTGGTTGTAAACAATGTCCAAACCAGGGGAGAAAAAATGCGATACCCTTGAAGTTTTTGATAACCAACAGATTAGGCTATTATGTAGGCCCATATCTGCGTCGGAGGTATCATTTAGCTGCAAGACTTGTAAGCATAGCCTAAGCAGGGCCGGATTTAAGTAAAATGGGCCCCGGGGCTAAAGTTTTTTCAGGGCGCCCCATATATTGTATGTCGGATTTCTCTCTCTCTCTACAATGAAAGGATAAATTAATGATTTTTTTTGAACATGCAGATGTAACTTCTTAGACATAGTTTAAAAAAATGACAAATAAAACAAACAAACATAATGACTCCAATTTGAGATCCGTGGCGCTGATGGGAACAACCTTTGCTATTGCCAGACCGGTACATATTTTTTCTCAGTGTCAACTGGACTCAGACCTTGTTTAGAAATAGTTTAGACCTGGTTTAGTTTTGGTTTAGTCCTGGTTTAGACCTGGTTTAGTCTTGGTTTAGTCCTGGTTTAGACCTGGTTTAGTCTTGGTTTAGTCCTGGTTTAGCCCTGGTTTAGTCTCGGATACAAAGTCATCTGATAAAGCCTTACATGTGAGGGAGTATGCAAAGAGAGAGGGAACTAGTTTGACAACCCGAACTAAGCATGCATTTTTCTATGCCCATGGGCCCTTCAACCTGCTGGGCCCCTGGGCTTAGCCCCTGTAAGCCCCTGCATAAATCCGGCCTTGAGCCTAAGTGTGGTGAAAAATACTGGAAATATACTGCGGATATAAAAGGAAAAAACGGTTACACTTTACAGCATGGTGATAATATGGTCATAAGGTGGAAACTGCTTTGGTAACTAGAAATAACACAGGTTTGTGCTTGTAGGTCACAGTAGATAAATATGTTGAGGACTCATCCATTCTCATATAATGTTTTCTAAAATGGGAGGAACCAGGGTATGAACGCTGTCGCACGAGGCCACGCTCATCAATGTGACTGCCACATAGCTATAGGTCACATCAAAATGATTGGCCAAACAGGCTGCGGCTGACAGTAAATGACGAAGAATTAGTGAATTAGCCTGATAATGAGCAGAGGAAGCGGAGATGAGCCGAGTTACACCGAGCAGATTGCACGGAAAGATCGTTGAGTGATGCAGTAGTTGTGTCTAAAAGTCCCATGTCCGGCGCCAACGCTGAGCCCAACTGCCCCTCTGCTGCTGCCCTGGTGAGAGATCATGGGACAGGCCTGTGAGTGAGCTGTCCCACCTGGGCCAACAGATGCACCCACCACTCTGCGCTCGCGGCGCACATGCTCGAGTTTACAACGATGCATGAAGGGGTCGACTGCTTTGCACATGCGTGAAATTCAGTGAAATGTGGGTTAAACCTTACAAACTATGGAACGCTAATGCAACAAACAGGAACAGCAATGTGATAAGTGGAGCACATGTGGCCTATTAAAAAAAGAAGTTATAATAATAATGATGACGACAAATACTATCTGTTCTAGCATTTTATAAGGAATGATGACATTTACTCAAGTCCATGTACTTCACTTAAATATACAGGGAAGTTCTATCACATGTACTTTTACTTCTACTATATCAATATTTTGACTTATACCATGGTCTGGGTGAATACTCGATTCTGATTGGCTGGAAGGTGTCCATTAAAAAGTGATAATGTACACCTGTTAAAAAAAACAGTTAAATCACGTTCTATATCACTCCACTGCAGCTGTTTCCATAGTAACGGTAAACAATTGAGATGGAACTACTTTCAGGTAAAACTGATTAAAAGTGAAATAACTCCTGCCCAGGACTTATAAAAATAAGTAAACAGATCCCAATGAACAGTTTCAGTTTGCCGGACCATGGTATAAGCGGGATAATGCACTCCGAGGTGTCCATTATCAGAATAACTTACATAATTCACACAGTACATATTCTGAGAGTGACATATACTTAGGTTTTAAAGTTTAGTTCTCACACATTACTTTAGAATCTACCACTCAATGTTTTATTTTTATTTTATTTTATTTTTTACATTATTTTAGGTTTTATCTATCAGATGAAATCTAAAAAATATATATATAAAATCTGACTTTTTCGATCAGTTACTCAGTTCTAATTATTCGAGTGTGTTCTGCTACTTTAAAGTAACTCTACCTTTGCTAATATATGATCATAGTGTGACTGCGTTAGAAACCAAGTGACTCATTTGTCTAACTATTGCAAGTTGTTGACAGACAACACTGTATATCATCGTTTGCTGTCAATGAAATGCCTTTGGTCAGTGTTGTGTTTTGTGTAAGCCACATCTTATTGGAGCTGAGCCCTTGATGCCTGACATGTTGGAACGTGTACAGGTATGGGCCACAAACACTGAACTACTGACAATTGATATTATAATTGACCACTCAGTGAAGTGCGTCATGCCCAGACGTGAATCACTGTCTAAACAAGTCCAACACATTCCACCTGCACAAATGCCACCAGGATTTTGACTTCTATTCCAGCTGTTTTATAAAGAATTCAAGTTTTTGTGTGTGGACACGTACAGTCGTTACACAAATGCGCAGATGAACTTGAGAGCCTTTTTGAGTATCACACTGAACGTTTTACATCCACTGAAGAAAGTGCCAACATTCTTATTTGAGCTCAAATAGAATGAAAGGTTACTCTTACTGGTGACAAAAGCTTATATGAAAAATACAAGATACAACATTATCGATGTGTTGTATCTTAAGAAATATTTGCCCTCCTTTACGTGTGTCTTTGGAAATATCAACTTTTACACACAATTCCTTCGTCCTCAAAGTTGTATTTTCACTACATTGTTTATTTATTTGAGTTCTTTTATGAGTAAAATAAAGAATGTATGATGAGAAAATGTTACTCTTACCTGAATTTTGGCTCCTCACGTCTAAAAGTGTAATTTACTCCAGCTACACACACCAATGTGCCTGTAAAATGCTCTTATTTACACTTTTCAGATTTTGTACTGTTTTGTATTTCATTTTGATAATTATGTTTGCCATATATAATACAGAAAGAATACTGAGATTAATCATTAATCTTCACATTTTGCCTCACTCACAGTTTGCATAATTACAGATAAAAGAACACCCAGTGCATTTGTCACATAAATTACATTTTAAGTCTTCCTAGTGTAAACAAGCATGAATGAATCGAGATAACGGTAAGGGGGCGTTCTGCAGCAGAGGCAAGCTCTTGAGAGTGTCTGTGGGAGGGGTCTGGGGGGCCCAAAGGGGGGCAGTGAGGGTGTGAAGGGGAGGGCACAAGTCAGGGGGTATTTAAAGCCTGAGCGCATTTCTCATGCAGCAACAGTCCTCAGGCATCTCCGAATCACTTTGGATCTTTTTTTGATTTTAAAATGGATCCGGGAGCCACAACCAGTCTGTATGAGTACTATGACTACGTCGAAGAGGAGAATGCCACCATATGTAACTACACAGAGTGGACTCCTTCCTACAAGGTCATACCTGTTCTCTACATGCTTATCTTCATCCTGGGCCTCTCTGGAAACGGAGTGGTCATGTTCACCGTGTGGCGGGCTCAGGGCAAGCGCCGCGCTGCAGACGTCTACATAGGAAACCTGGCACTGGCCGACCTCACCTTTGTGGTGACCCTGCCGCTGTGGGCCGTCTACACCGCCATGGGCTACCACTGGCCGTTCGGAAAGGCTCTGTGTAAGATCAGCAGCTACGTGGTCCTGCTCAACATGTACGCCAGTGTCTTTTGCCTCACCTGCATGAGCTTTGACCGCTACCTGGCCATCGTGCACTCGCTGTCCACCACGCAGATCCACAACCGCGGTCATGTCCGCTCCTCTCTCAAAGCCATCTGGCTCCTCTCTGGGCTCCTGGCTGCTCCCACTCTGATGTTCCGTACAACTAAGTTTGACGACACCAGCAACAAGACGACCTGCGCCATGGACTTCAATTATGTGTCCACAAAGGAGCAGGAGAACCTGTGGGTGGCTGGACTCAGCATCTCCTCCTCCGTTGTGGGCTTCCTCCTGCCCTTCTTGGCCATGATGGTCTGCTACTGCTTCATCGGATGCACCGTCACACGCCACTTCAACACCCTGCGCAAGGAGGACCAGCGGAAAAGGCGCCTCCTAAAAATCATCACAACTTTAGTGGTAGTGTTTGCTGCTTGCTGGATGCCCTTCCATGTCTTGAAGAGTGCAGATGCCCTGTCCTACCTGAACTTGGCCCCTGATACGTGCTCATTTCTGCGGTTCCTGCTTCTGGCTCACCCCTATACCACCTGCCTGGCCTATGTCAACAGCTGCCTCAACCCTTTCCTCTATGCCTTTTTCGACCTGCGCTTCAGATCTCAGTGCCTCTGCCTACTCAACCTCAAAAAGTCCTTACATGCTAGTCCAGCTGGATCCCTGTCCTCTCAGAAAACTGAAGCTCAGTCTCTGGGAACAAAGGTGTGACAAATATTTAGCTGCTCAAAGACACTAGAGACACATGCAAATCAATGCATAACTTGCTCTTAACGTTGTCTGCAGTAGGTTTCAGGGCGACACCTCCATTTAGTTCCCCTGTAGACTTCTGCAAACAGCCAGGGGGGCTCATGGATTCAAAATCAGATCGTAAATGGCTCCCTTGTGTAGCAAGGACATTTGGAGCAGAAGGGACCAAGCACAAGACAGACTTGAAAGTGTTTCGGTATTGAGCTGTGAATTTAATTCATGAGAACCAAGCCACTGTGAGGAGAGGTCCTGCCACCGTGGCCTTTGTTTTCATTTGTGAGCACATGAGGTGTAAGATCTCACTCTCTGGTTCTGTGTCCACAGCCAACAGCATATTGAGTGTGTTTGACTGTGAACGTAGGAAGGGTGTGCCAGTCGGCGAGAGGTGTTGAGGTCTGATAAAATGTGTTGTAAGCAGAGACGGAGGTCCCAGACAGACAGACAGACATATGGCAGCTGACAAATGGACACAGGCTGCTTCTCGAGGCACCAAATAACAAGGTGCTCGCTTTGGAAGTGTGTGAGTGACTGTGGAGGACTGAATGAGTCTTGAATTGTTCTCGATGTAAAGAATTTTATCAGTACACATGACTCGGAATCTGTGTTTATGATTTTCTAATAAAAATGTGTTGAAAAACATTATTATCTCATTGTCCATTTGTTAAGTTTGGGAGTACATTTTCCCTTGTGCAGTGAAGGTCTCTTTTCCTGTCACAGCATTGCTGAGGGGAGTCCGTCAGCGTCCCATTGTTTTTAGCTGCACAAAAATCAAAGCACATGTCTACAGGAAATGCACGCTGGAATACAGTTTCCCTTAGTCAACAATGTTTATTTCAGGGTTTCACAAAAAAAATGTGTAGATGTAATAATGGTCTAGAGTTAAAATAACCTTTTATGGGTCTGTAAACGCCAAACAATAGTATTTGTGAATGTATTATTCTACTTCATAGGCTATAAAGTATGTGAATTTGAACAGTATGACTTTGCAGAGCGCTGTCCTCAAGCAAAATGAAAAAGGCATCATGAGTTTACCAAACTTCCAAATAAAGCACTGCATACCTTGTTTTGCCAGAGAATACCTCCATCTTGAATCAAGTGATTAACTAAACTTACTGTAATGAGCTTTTTACAGGGACTAATCAGCAACAGCACGAGACAAAGGGATTGAACTAATCCCAGACAATGATTTCTAGTTGAAGCTGACTATGAGCATTCGTGGAGTTGAGTCGCCAAAATATTAAATATTTACTTTATTAAGTTGTATCATAATGAAGTTTATTTGAAATATGTTGCTCAAGAAGAAGTAAAAACAAAAGTAGCCTACTTGATGAAAACGAAACTTGAATACTGTGTTTGTGAGTAAAAGAGCAATACACTGAACGCACACTAAAGGGAGAAACTCAAGTAATAGTATTGATGTTTCAAAAGATATAACTCAAGTAAAAGTATAGGGATATGAGTGATCAAATGTCTTTAAATGGCTTGGTTAATGTAGTACTTCTGCCAGTGGAATAAGTTACAATCAGAGTGACTGGACAGTTATTTGCAGTAACATGAAACTAGCCTGTAAAAACCAGCCTGTAAAAATCCTTGACAAGGGGAATATTTGAAAATCTCCCAGACACGGTAAGAAAAGACGCCCGACAGCTGCAGCGACAGTCATTTGTGCTCCTTCATCGCCGTCTCAGCTCTTTAATCTCCGCTGACACTAGTCGCACACACAGACACGCACTCACGGCATTGCTCAAAACATCTCAGGAGGGACAATAGTCTAATTATACAAACTTTTCAGATCTTTCACTTTTTTAGATGGGAGGAAACTTAAAACAATGGCTTCAAAAGTTTTCAGACTAAATTAAATCATATCAGTTTTAACATTTCTTTTTCAACACATTGGTAAAAGTCTATTGCTCTATAATAATACATTCAAAATTGAAATTCAAATTGGTTGTTATATGAAACTGCACGGTCCCCTTTCAAGTAAACCAATCTAGTTTCAAAACATGACAAAGAGAATATAACAGCTCCATAACTATTCAGACCCAATAACTACTGAGCGATTTCATTGCTTTCATTCATAACTGAGCTGTTGTTGATTTCTGGATATATATATTTTTAATTCATGCAGTCCTTATTTGAAGAGTTTAGTGGTGCTAGGCTAATGCTAGGCTAGCGCATGTCTATGATAACTAGTAGCCTGCATTAAAAACCTCTTCAAAATCATCGGGTAGTCCTCCAAACGTTGCCATATCTGATTTGTAGAAAACTCCTTTGTGAATTCCACGTGTAGTAGCGCCGGCCGCAGGTAAACAAACTACTGTAGATCCGGAAACCTAGCAGATCACTCCGCCGCTGCGTAGCTTACAACCAGGAAGCTGATGCTGCAAATATAAGTTATTTTAAATGCAAAATGGTTATATCTGAAAAATTATTCAGTCAACACAGACATGTATAGCGGTAGTCTGGTGTTATAAGTGATTTTCCTCAGGTGCACTGTGCTTGGGTCAGACTGTTTTCAGTGCAGGCTACAAGTTACCATAGACATGCACTAGCCTAGCACCACTAAACTCTTCAAATATAAGGACTGCATGAATAAAAAATGAATTAAAAAAAATCTCCAGAAATCAACAACATTCTGGAGAACTAGGAAATGAGGCCCTATGTCAAAAATCCTGAAATATCCCTTTAAGTTAGGTTTGTGATCAATTCCTTTCATTGTCCATGCCACAGAAAGGCAGATATAGAACAGGTATTTGACATGTTCAGGCTATCAGGCTCATGTTAATAGGAATAAATAGAAGTACATTGAAACGTCCTATAAACCCACAGTATAGTTTAGTTTTAGTTTAGTTTTAGTTTATTTGTTTGAGCAGTTAACCTGCTCAAAGGGAGTGGGCTGAAGCCAAAGGCTTATAAGCGCCCACCCCAAATAAAAATAATAACATTACATTTAATATTTACAAGGTATCAATCATAAACAAAGGAACATAGGGCAAAGTAACAATAAATGATGAACCAGAACAAAATAAAAACAACAGCAAAATAAAGAACAAAAGAATGTGCTACTTTTATGTTATAAAGGTGCATTAATACATATTATATACTGAGATCTTGCTACTTCGCAGTTGTCATTACCATCCTCAATATAATTTAATTTGGGTTTAATTATCATTATTATTATATTTGTTTAATTGAGTTATTTGTGAAGTGTGATGTATGTAAGTGTGGTGCATTAAAAAGCCAGGGTGTAGAACGGGCCAGTTGAAGAGGGCAGTAACTCCCCCTCAACAAACCCCCACCCAGCTGCCCTAACAGCTGATTTTGTAGATGATGTTCCTATGCTGAGTGGTGCATTAAAAGACAAGGTTTTGAGCCCGTTGGGAGGGTCCCTCTCAACAGATTCATAACTTGCCTACCCTAATTCTCAATTTGTAAATTTGAGCAATAGAATGACAACGGTTCCAAGCAGCAACACTCTTCCTTAATTATAGAGGAAATACACATAATTGATCCTACTGTGCCTCTAGTGGCAACACATTTCTTGTTCTTTGTATATTTCAAAAGTCTTTTGTTTGTATTTATATTTGAACAGGTTGATATTTGGACTTTGTTTCAACTCCATTTCCAGTTTATTCCACAATTGTACACCATTAACTGTTGGGCTAAAACTTTTCAAAGTTGAGCTATGTTTCTGAGTCCTAAAGTTTAATTCGTCACGTAATTCATAACAACCAGTATATATGCTTCTAGGCTGGGAATTCAGGTCCTTGTTTTGCAAGTCTCTCATCTTAGGTATCAAGACCAAGTCAAGTCTATGCTTTAGATTTCAAATCTTTGCAGACTAAGTGAATGCGGTCATACGGGGTCATGAATTTCACTTGCTGGATTGTTTTTGTCTTATGCTTTTACACACAGACAAAGAGCTTAATGTTCGTAGATTAGAATATACAATATAATTCCCCCTCTGAGTATTTTCCTGAGTCATATCAAGACTGAGCCAAATCACAAGTCATAATCAGTTTTATCAAGTCAAGTCGTCAAATTACTGACTCAAGTCTGAATTGCAAATCCACTCTCTGCATTTTCATGTACTTTTCCTCATGCCATATTTCATACAGACAACGGTATCTGGATTTTATTAGACCAGCGGCATACGGTACATTTTAAGATTCCTACAGCGGCTATTCTTTACAAGACATTTAGCATCCTCCACCTGTCAAGACTCAGTCCACTTGGAAAGTCAATCCGGGCAGATCATTTTAGAGAGATTTTACAGTTGATAAAGGCATATTTATTCACGTTTCACAGATATTCTGACAAAACCGCTGTGCAGTTTAGTCAGAGTGTTGTGTGAGACACTGCTCAGAAGTGATTACAATAGAGTTTTCATTCCACTATAATGACAGAGTGCATAAATGAAGTGACTCTTCAATGGAAGTCGTTTTGCCGCAGGGATAGAGGCTTGAATGCTGTCTGTAGTACAGTCTGATATGACAACAAGTACAGCAACGCAATGAGCACATTTACTGGCAAACTTGTTTTTTCACCTTCTACCTGTAGGCAACCACAAAGGTTTAGAACAAACAAGATGTGACTGTGAAATGCAAGCGGACTTATCCACCCTGAAGATAATAAACAAATATTATAATCTTATACTTTTTATATTTGGTCATATTTAGTATATTGGTAACGGTATTGTGACTGATGTTCTCCCCTACTTCATGAAAGGTAACAGCACTCACACTTTATTAAAGCATTAAAGCCATGTTGCAAAGTATGTCTCTCTAAAAACAATAAAATGTGTGAAAAATAGCTTAAACACCATGCGTCTTTACTGTGAGCGCCTCGATTCTCTCCAGATCTGACACGTAACTTTGCTGGGAGAGAGACATCAGCTCAACAGCTCATCTGCATGGAGTTGTTTCTGCTTTGCTTTTTACAGGCAGCCAAACAGGTTTGGAATGGAAGTTTATTTGTATAGCGCTTTTTACATGACACAAGTCACCCAAAGTGCTTCACAGGGTGTCGGAGATATGTTCTTCATTCACTGGTAAACTAACACAGTCATTCACTGGTAAACTAACACAGTCATTCACTGGTAAACTAACACAGTCATTCACTGGTAGACTAAAACAGTGGTTCCCAAAGTGGGGGTCGTGAGGCCTTGGATTGGGGTCCCCAGAGGATTTCAAGATGAAATAAAAAGAAAAATGCTACTGTTTTAGTGTATTTTTGAGTGTAAAACAGCATAAATATCTAAAATAAACAGAATAGATATGTTATGTATATATGAAACTTGTTTTTACATTTTTTGTTTTAGTTTTTTCTGCCTTAAAGTAGCATAAGGGGAACAACTTGATGTAATCGGGGTGCCGAGCGGTTTATGTGTAAATTTTTTCAGTCCCAGCCACAGAAGTTGGGAACCCCTGGACTAACAGAAGCTCGACTGCACACATCTGCGCCTCTGACCACCACCATTCATTCACACACACACATCATTCATCCCTATTGGTCATGTTTTAAGTGGTAGGGGAACCGGAGGAAACCTACGCAGACACAGGGACAACATGCAAACTCCACACACAAGGAATCGAACTCGGGATCTTCTAGCTGTGAAACACGCGCTAACTGCTGCGCCACTTTGTAGCAGGTTTAATACATTAGGATCTTTTCCACATTTTATACATGAAAATCCACTGCTAAGATATAGCATTTTTGGTATGGTGCTGATCACTGGCATGTTTGTTTATGTTTTGAGTTTTACAGCTGCAGATTAGTTGCTTTATTGACATACCAACATTTAACATTAAGCACTGTGGCTTTAAGAGACAGAGACTGACTGCTGATTATCCTCTGCATTTAGGACAACATTCAGTCTAGTCAACAATGGCAGTCAAATGGGCCGACATGCATGATAAGAGAGTAGAAATACTTGTGGCCATGTCAGATCGTCCTTTTGGCAATACCAAACATAGTGAGGACACACCCCGGCGACTACAGTGCAGAGGAGACAGGAGGCGAAAGCAAGTGGTTTCACTGGGGGCTCACAGTCATTGTCATATCAATGGGTGACTACTGGTTTGCATCCAAGTCGAGGCGCATAAATCAGATTGCAATAAACCAGGTCAGGGAGAAAATAGACAGAGGAAGTGTGTACGCATTTCTGTTTGGTCTTAACAATAGAGAGTCTAGGAGCCAACAAACCGGAGCTGTTGGCCTGATACATGTCCGTGGCTCTGGAAGGATGAGAGATTGACCTACACTGTGTCTTGGAGGACCCTCAGCTTCCTGCCGGCCACTCTCCACACACACTTCCCTGCAGGGTGGGGACAGGAAAGACACTGGATGGACGGGCGCGCATTGGTTCCTGCCTGACTGTGGATATCCTGTCTTTAAAGATCTTAATTAGGCTACTACTCCAGTGGTTCCCAACTGTTTTTGTCCCATTCATTTATACTCTGAGTAACCCCTAACTAGAGGATCCTGCCAAAATTGCAACAAAGTGAGCAACTTAATATAGATTTTAAAGGAGGTGAGTGACAGGAGGGTATTAGCCATCATGGACAACCCCTCCCACCCACTGCACGGGACTGTAGAGGAGCTGAGCAGCTCTTTCAGTGGCAGACTGAGACACCCTCAGTGCAAGAAGGAGCGCTACCGCGGGACCTTCATCCCCACTGCTGTCAGACGGTACAACAAGACTCTAAAGTAGCATGTGCAATAACCCCCTTTTGCAAAGAATGCACGCAATAATATCTGTATCTACGTCACTTTATCCGCGTCACTTATCAAACATTTGCACTATGACTGTAAACCTGCACTGCTAATACTCACTTTTTTGTTATAGTCTGTTTATTTTATTTTTTACTTTTATACTTTTTGCCCCCTTAAGTTTGTGGTAGTCATTGTATATAAGATACCTTTATTTACTATTTAATTGTTTGAATACATTTCCTGTCTATCCTGCACACCCTGAGTGTCTCTTGAGAGCTGAATGTAACTTTTTTCTTTTTAATCGGAGACAATTCCAAGTACCCCCTGCAAAGTGCCTAAGTAGCCCCCGGATCCCCTTACCCGTGGTTGGAAAACACTGTACTCCTCAACTGACTTCTGAGTTTTTTCCCTTGTATGTTGTTGCATTACTGCACTTTCAGTTTTTTTTTTTTTAATAACTGTATTGCTTTTAATACATTTAAAAAGGATAATAAACAAATAAGAAAAAAAAAACAACAGAGAGAAGGGGAAAAACATTTTTAAAAAAAGAAGCAACCACAAACAGTTTGTAAATGTTTACGTATATATTGTAAACGTGCAGCATAATTAATCTTAATCAAATAAAAATTTAATGAAACCATTTGCAAGATACGTAGGTATGTAACACAATTAAAATACTTTGCATGTTTTATACATAGTAAGACCACATGGACACAAACACTACACCTCTAAGCATACTCTGAAATGTGTGTTATTTATTTATTTATTCAGGGGGAAAACTGCAATAATAATTGTTCTTAAAACAAGCAGTTTTTAAAGTCCTGACAACATCTCATTATTTATTTCATTTCATTGGTTCTTAGAAGTGGTCAAATGAATTAAACAAAGTAAAATATTGTCCATTTTCTGAGGTGGCAGATGTTTAAAGGATTTCTCTCAAGGCAGACATCATTAGTGGGGACACGTCGTTTCCGAAAGCCAAAGGAGCGGAAGTGTCCAAGCTTTGGCCTATTCCGGATCTGGACTTGTTCAGGGTAGACCGTCCATTTAGCACCGCACAAGTGTCTGTTCATTGCCTCTTCTATCAGCTCCATTGTAAAGGTCTAAATAGATGCCCTGTCATCCAGAGGGGCCTGGGCCAGTTCAGAGGCTCAGCTGCGCTCATTTAAGCAGCACAGGTAAAGATTACACCCACTGCATGTAAACAAATATAGACGTGAGATATTTGCTGGTCTATGCAAAGTTGCAAACATCAGGGTAAAATATGTATCACTAATTTTTTTAGAGTCGTGACTACATCAGCAAATCCATGATTCTATGTGTAATCCTCCTTTTTTAAGGATATAATACTATAACACTAAAAATTGGTGTGCCAAAATTTAAATGGGCGAGAATGTGCATCTTTAACTTCAATACGCCAAGATAATGTCATAATTTTCCAGTCCTAAAACTAATTTTCACAAATGTAGGCCATGCAATATTTTATTTAGTTATATTGCTATAGCTGTAGCACATACATTAGTACAATCCAATTAACCTCTTACCCCGCTTTAACCACGTCCATTTTCTCGAGTTCAGCTTTACTCAAATCTAAAAAGGTTAATGCCTATAGGCCAGTGTAAAGCCTCATTTGCAAGCTTAGACCTTCAAAACTCATGTAAACAGATCTTTTTCCTCACGTTGTCATCACTTTTTTGACATTTTTTCCCCCATTGCTTTTTTTGTTGCGTTTTCAGCACATTTTTGCCAAATTTTCTCATTTTCTGTTTCTCTTTTGTGGCTTTTTTGTTGCCCTTTTGCGGCATCGTAACTTTTTTTGTTACGTTTTTGTCGCTCTTCCTCGTTTTTATTTATTTATTTATTATTTCAATTTTGACGCTTTTTTCAAGAAGCTTTTAGATTTGGGTAAAGTAAAGTCAAACTATCGAGAATGTGCTCGGTTCAAGTGGGGGTTAAGAGGTTAAAGAGCCTTTCAATAAGAGTTTAAAAATAACACATTTCCCAAGTGAACAGCGACGCCTAGTGGCATGCCGGAACCATTTATTGCGGAACTATGCACTGCCTTAGTTCTTTGGGGACCGTTTATGCAAGGACTCACTTTGCTAATGTTAACTGGCTAACACAACATCAACAAAGACACTACAGCATTTTTATTCCAGTTTAGGCACTTATGGTTTCCCACAGACAGAAGCGGGTATGGAAGTACATTGAGGAGGGTAGTTTGCTGAAGCTGAAGTCGTACCTGAAGAGGCACCACGACATCGACGTGAACTACTCCCAGGGCCGGAGGCAGAGAAGCCCGCTGCACCTAGCCTGCGGCCTGGGGGACGACGGTGTATTGCGGCTACTTCTCCAATATGGTGCTTCAGTTTTGCTGAAGGACCGTAAAGGGGACACTGCGTTGCACATCGCTGCAAACAGAGCACTAAAGCACGGGAAAACTGGTAATTAAATAAGAATCACTTAAAGTTAAAAGCATTAATATTTCCTCACACAGTGTTGTTTTTCCCCAGCCTATGACGACTTGGTTGTGCCCCTTCAGAAAAGCTGCGCTGCAGCCATGTTTGTTCCCAATAGAGCAGGAGTTACACCAGACGATCTTCTCAACTGGATGAAGCATTCAGAGGTAGGCTCATGGTCCAGGCTACGCTTACAGGGAAACAACAAAAATAATAACACTACTTTTTTCCAGTCTAGTTCACAATTCAGATCTTCTGGAAGTTTATATTTCATTAGTTAAAGCTGCTTACTAATATCACTAACGCAGAGCATGACAGGGACTGACAGAAAACACACAAAATGTATTTATTTAAGTTTTTGAATATATTTAGACAGGGGGATCGCCATGTCTGGGGCTCTTGTAGGCAACACAAATGTATTAAGTAGATAATAGTTATATGGTGGGTCAAAACAAGGTTCACAGACAGAGCATTGTTTCTGTAAAAAGATCTGTGATTTAAATAAACTGCTCTTCACGCCTGGAAAAATCAGCTGTTTGCCCACCAGTCACTAAAACATCTGATTAAAATCACAGAAATAAACAACAACAACGATCCTCCCTATAGGAGAAGTCCGTTGGAAATTGACATAATGTGTCTGTGGTTGCACATAGAGCTGAATAAACGGTATGACCATCTCTCCAGAGTTTTATATTTATTTGATAAAAACAATAAATGTGGCCTTTCCTGGACTAGCAAGTAAATAGATGCTGCAGCCGGACTGAAAAGTAACTGCGGCTAACTCGGTCCTGCTGCTGCGAAGACGAGCTCCACACTTCTAGCCTCACAGTACAACATTTAAACACACACATCTGCAAAGGAGCCGTAAAAAGTGAGACGGTTTGAAGAGTGTCAGAAGCAGACAACGATTGCATGGTTTGTGTGTGGAGCCTCACAAGGCCACACCTTCACGGAGTTTAGCGCTAACAACTTGATATGTACATGAAGAAATACTAGTAAACAGCGCATGTATAAGTATAACAGACGGCTCAAACTTGCAGTTCACTGTCAGACGTCCAGCTAATTCACTCTTTCGGCTGCAGCCTCAAAAAAGTCACATGGTCCAAATACAGCGATCACTAGTTTTCCCTTTCGAAGGTAAACTGTTATCGTCCGCGTGCAGCGTCCTGGTCCACTGACGGTTCCTCGCATGTTTCTGTTTTGCCCATTAGACGAGTCAGCGTGAGTTTGTAGCTGATTTTACACTTAAATTCACCAGATCCTCTTCTGTTGCTGTGCCTCCCTGTTTGTGATTCCCTGGACTTGATCTGACAGGCGCTGCAGCATCACGGCATCCGTATTTTTCCTATCCTTCTTTATCAACCATTCTGTCGATTAAAACGCACCACGAGATAACGGTATTGAGATCGACCTTTATTAAAATCGTGATTCGATTCAAATTCAATTTATTGCCCTATTTGACGACATCATTGACAACAAACAAAATACTTCAAAATCCAACTCCAGGAGCAGTGCCCCATATTGTTCTGTTTGTTTGTTATTAAGTAAAACACAAATAAAAAGTTAAAAAAAAAAAAAATCCAAATCCAGGCAAATGATTACAACAAAAATTACAACTGTGTCAAAATATTATACCGGTATAACGATATGCGATACGATATGGCCCACCCCTACATTAGAGGGACAAAAAATAAAACCGATCTAGTTTGATCTGCTGTTTCATACAATTTGAGGACACTTTCACCAATAACCTCCTGAGGTTTGAGTCGGTCATTAGTTTGACCTGTTTCCACCCCCCACCCCCCCCCCCCCAATGTCACTGAGAATACATGTTTATTTTATTTTTTCTTATCTCTGGGTTCACAATACATGTTCACATATTGCCCAGGTTAGTTTTACAAGTGCAAACATTTTTCAAATTGCCACGTGATGCAAATTCACTTAACCAGAGGCAACTGTAGCTTCTCACTCTGCAATGTGTTTTTTCTGTTATGTTGTCAAGCCGAAACCCAGCACCAGCCGTGGATCAGCAAAGAAGGATTCAGAGAGGGAATGGATGGAGAAGATGTTCGATGAATGCGAAGATGAATTCTTTGAGAGTTTTGGTGTATATGATGGTAAATTTAATTGTATTTTTTTGATAATCTTGCCTTCATTATAATAGACCCTTTAATTGTTTGTAAACATTCCGGGCTTAGCTGGAGGCGGGAAGCTCGATTCCTATCCATTTCCATTGTAGCTGTTGTCATAGTAACGATAAACAAATGTCTAACTGTTGTTGGAAATATCAGATAAATCTTATTTTATCGTCTCAAATGTCATTCCTCTTGTTCTTGCACCTTAAGCCACAACAGGACCACGTGTTTCAGTTGTAGTTTTACACTTAAAATCGCTAGTTTTAGTTTAATCTTATTTCTCTTGATCACTTCCTGCCTCCAGCTGATGTCACTGATGATGTCAGCAGTTAAAGGGTCTATATAAACAACTTTTATTTCTTTTCTTTTTTATCAACAGCGGATGATTTCCTTCCTGTTGATGATGACGAGGAAGACTTTGGGGATTGGGCCGATCGTATCAGAAGAGAATATTTGACAAAAAGCATGCTGAAGCTCAAAGACTTGCAGCGTCATATTCAGGGTCTAAAAGGAGGAAAACTAAGGAGGAGAGAGCGGATGAGGAGAAGTGCCACAAGGAGCATCTGAAGAGGCTGCAGAGGGAGCATGAGGAGTACTTGTCCCGGGCCACTCGAAAAGAAGAAGAGGTGCGACAGGGCAAGAAACGATGCTATGAGGAGCGCTGTGCGGCTACTTTTCAGAGTTCTTCCTCCGCTGCTGACACAAAGCTGAGCTACAGTGATATTCCCTGGCCAGCTCCGCGAGGGACTGTCCAAGAGATGGTTGATGTCATGATGCACGGTGTTGACAAGAAAGATACTGTTGCATTTCGTAAAGTTATAAGGAAACAGCAGACCCTTTGGCACCCAGACAAGTTTGCTCAGAGATGTGCAACTCGACTGGAGGAGAAGGATCGGCAGCGCATCTTGGACACGGTTACAGCGCTGTCCCAGGAACTCAATAGGCTTACCCAAAGTCTTAACACATAACCTAGGTTTTTCTTGAGTTACTTTTCAGATGAGACATGATTTTGTTGTTGTTGTTGGGGACAGTACGATATGTTGTGGTAACTAACTTCATATTTGTGTACGCTGTGTAAGAACACCTTTCCCACTGTCATCAAATTCACTTAAACTCAAATCGAGATTTCCTTTTCTAATTTTCCTTTTAGCAAGAAGTTCACTTTGAATTCTCTAGGGCTAATTTGTGTACATGTACTAGAGTAACTTTTTTAAGTAACTGTACTTTTTGGAGTGATTTTATTACACAGTACTATTTACTTCTATTATTATCTAGTATTATTTTAAAATTAAGTATTCTGACTTGATTAACCTCTAAACCCCAACCTGAACTGAGGACATTTTCTCCAGTTTGGCTTTACCCAAATCTGAAATTGCGTGGAAAAAAGTGTCAAAATAACAAGGATAAAATGTGACAACAAAGTGACAAAAGAGTGACTAAAAGTAACAATACCAAAATAAAAAAGTGACAAAAACACGACAGAAAAGCAACAAAAAAAGCAGTTAAGCCAAAAAAATTTGACAAAAGCAACAAAAAATGTGACAAAAGAGTGACAAGGACACATGACAAAAATGTTTCAAATATGTGACAAAACCTGACGACAACACAACCAAAAACATACGATCAGTTTTGTAGACCTTACGTTTTCAAACCGTCAGGAAGCTTTTAGATTTGGGTAAAGCGCTCTGTTAAAGCGGGGATAAGAGGTTAAAACCTTTGGTTACTCACTGAGAAAATCGTTAAGTACTAAAGTGAAGTTTGATTAATTACATTTTTTTATGTAGAACTATTTTTTTTTCTCTAACATTTCTGGTATGTTCCCTGGTGCCCCAAGTGCTCTTTCAATCTAACTTGAGTAATTATAACTTCTAACTTTACTAATGGCTCGGTTCCACCTACCCTGCTCTACTTTACCTGCATTTTAAATGTTTCCACCAGTCCATTTTACAGTTCACTGGTACTTTTGTTTTAGTATCTGCTTGGCCCTGGTACTAACCAGGCCAAGCGGGGGCTCTTTCCGTGGATACGGCCAAAAGCAAAGCCATATCTGTGGATACGCCCTGGTAACCATGGATACAGTATCAGATACTACAGAGTAATGGAAACACAACCAGGCTTAGAGTAGGACCGAACCAAGTAGAGAAGAGTAGGGTAGGGCTGGTGGAAACAAGCCATAAGTGACGTTACTCTTAAGTAAATGGCATCATCATTGGGCGACAGTGGTGCAGTTGGTAGAGCGGGTCATCTCAAGGCGGCACGATGGTAAAGCGGTTAGCGCTCGTGCTTCACAGCTAGAAGGTCTGGGTTCGACTCCCACCTGGACGGGCCTTTCTGTGTGGAGTTTGCATGTTCTCCCTGTGTCTGCGTAGGTTTCCTCCGGGTACTCTGGTTTCCCCTACCACTAAAAACATGTACAATAGGCCAGGATGAATGTGAGTGGGTTTGAGAGTGCGCATGAGGGACAACGGATGGAAATTAGCCCAAGGCTATAATCCGGTGAGGCTTGTTTACATGCATGAGACCCATGTATGTTCATTAACATGCACTGTCCTGAACAAATAAACCAATAAATAAATAAAAAATAATGGTTGGGGGTTCGAATCTAGCCTCCTGAAGTTGCACAAGTTGTGTCCTTGGGCAAGACACTTCACCAACCTTGCCTCCAGTGTTGGTGCACATTGGTGTGTGAATGGGTGAGTCGATCCTTGCTGTAAAGCACTTTGAGTGCCTAAAGCAGGTAGAAAGGTGCTATATAAGTTGAGACCATTTACCATAAATACTTTGACTTCTCTACCCCTCTCTGGATGTGTATTTGCCGCTGACTGGCCGATGTCTGGAGATGCTGATTCAGTATTTCTAAGTTGTGCCCTTTTTTCACGATGCCTGCTCTTTGTTCTTAATGTTAACCGGTCTCATCTGCGATAAAACCACACGATGTGGTCATACCGCCTTTGCTCTGCCCAATCCCGTCAGATCTTGGAAGCTAAGCAGGGAAGGGCCTGGTCAGTACTTGGATGGGAGACCGTTTGGCAACACCAGGAAGCCTGGGTGAATGTAGTGTGAGAGTGAGTGGTTGGTGGTGGTCGGAGGGGCCGATGGCACGGACTGGTTGCCTCACTTCTGTCAGTCTACCCTAGGGCAGCTGTGGCTACAACAGTAGCTTACCACCACCGAGTATGGAGTGAATGAATTATGACGAAACTTGGTAATACAGGCTAGTAAAGCGTAAGTGTAAGGCATTATTATTATTATCCCCGTACTCCTTCCCTCTCCCAATAGACAGAACTGTTACCTGACTACAAATCATGTCATTAAATATATAATCTTTATCAGTGTGAAATTACAAACTGTTGACTGTTCGATGTTTCTTACTGAGTGGTTTTATGCAGTGTGTGTACATTTCTGGTTTGTTTTGCACAGTGCAAACTAATAAGTTTTTCCTGTATTTAATAATTGGTGTTCTGGTAACCTCATAAATATATTTCAGAATCAGAAGTTTCTCAGTTTTTAGTGATACACCCTAAGTAGAAAATGTTAAATACTGAAATGACCACGGAATACCAGCGTGTTGTAGGCTTGGACTTTACTGCATAACAACAACGTTACATTCACTTCCGGTAGTGTCAAGGTGCGTAGGCAGACAACATAACAGACCCAGACCATATAGAACGATGCCAGAGCAACCGATGTCAATACTCTACAACTCCTCCCTTTCTAGATAACAAGTACAGTAAGCAGTATAACCTTTACCACTTGAAATAGAACTAAAGTGATACTAATGCAACAGTAGTTTACTTAAAGGGATAGTCTCTTGGGAGGTCTGTGAGTACGAATTGGATAACGTCTCTCAGGTGTAACCGCCGGGCTCGCACCAGCTCTAGGGAGACCAATGCGTGGGGTCAGGGGCGGACCAGGGCTTGGCAGACACCCCATGTCGCTGTCGGAGCTTTGCAGGTTCCGGCTGTCTTGGCCTGCGGTCGAGCTAGGCAGGCTCATGGTCTCTGGAGTAGCGCTGGCAGTTGGCAGGCTCAGGTCCCCCTGAGCAGCGATGAATGAAGCAGCAGGATCCACCATCTCCGCTGCAGTGCGTACCTCTGACCCCCGTAGTTGATCAAGGTGGCGTCGCCAGATAGTGTCCGGAGCTACTTCTACGGTGTAGGACAAGGGCCCTTGTCTCCCTCTGATTATGCCGGGAATCCACTTGTGTTCTCCACGGTAATCCCTGGCAAGCACAGTCTGTCCAATTTCCAGTTGACGCGTTTCTCTATTGTGAGCCCCTTTACCCTGCTTGATCTGACGATCCATTACCGTCCGTCGCAGGTTCGGCTTTAGCAGGTCCAGTCTTGAGCGCAGCCCCCGTCCCAGGAACAGCATGGCAGGGGTTCGGTTAGTAGTAGCATGAGTGGCGTTACGGTAGGCAAACAGGACGTTGGCTAACTTCTGCTGAAGAGAAATGGGTGCATCCGCAAAGGCTCGCAGACCTTGTTTTAGAGTTTGTACGAACCTCTCGGCGAGCCCATTAGTAGCCGGATGGTAGGGAGCTGATGTTATGTGGCGGATTCCATTCAGCTTCATAAACATCTGAAATTCACTAGCTGTGAATTGAGGACCATTGTCACTCACCAACTGTTCGGGGATACCAGTTCTAGCAAAGAGACCTCTCAACACGTCGATTGTGTTGGCTGTTGTCGTGGATTTCATGGCGAACACTTCTGGCCACTTTGAACATGCATCGACCACTACAAGGAATGTTTTTCCCATGAATGGCCCGGCGAAATCAATGTGTATCCGTTGCCATGGCGATGTGGGCCATTCCCATGTATGGAGGGGTGCCACTGTCGGTTCGTTCTGTACACGCTGGCACCCAGGGCAATGTGCTGCGAGCTGTTCTATCTGTTGGTCAATCCCTGGCCACCAGACATAGCTCCTGGCGAGTGCCTTCATCTTCACCACTCCCAGATGACCACTGTGTAGCTCTTCCAGCACCCTGGACCTGACCTTGGTGGGTATGATGATCCTCATTCCCCACATAAGGCACCCAGAGTCAATAGCAAGCTCATCCCGGCGTTGGAAATATGGAGCGAGGAAAGACCTTTCACTAGCTGCCCAGCCTGTCTGCGTTGCTTTGTACACTTGTGAGAGAGTCGCATCTTTCCGGGTCTCTCTCTCAATCATCTCCGCTGTCACTGGGAGACTTTCGATCTGCATGAGCGTGAACATCGCCACTGGTTCTTTGTCTCCCTTTGTGTCTGTTGCGGTGTCAAGTGGCAACCGAGACAACCCGTCTGCATTGGCGTGATTTAGTGTGCTCTTGAATTCAATCTTGTACCGATGCCCTCCCAGGAACAGGGCCCAACGCTGCATGCGCGCCGCTGCGGTCATGGGGATAGCCTTATGGGGTTGAATATTGAGACCAGTGGTTGATGATCGGTCACGAGGGTGAACTCCCTGCCGTATAAGTACTGGTTAAATCGTTTTACGCCCCAGACCAGGCCCAGTGCCTCCTTGTCTATTTGGGAGTAATTTTTCTCAGCCGAGGACAGGGAGCGGGAGGCAAACGCTATTGGTCTCTCAGTGCCGTCCCGCATGACATGTGACATAACGGCCCCTATACCATACGGTGACGCGTCGCATGCCAACTTCACAGGCAAGGACGGGTCGTAGTGTGTGAGCACTGTCTCTGATGTCACCAGCCTCTTCACTTCCTGGAAGGCCTGTTCGCATTCCTTGGTCCATTTCCATTTCCGTTCTGCCTGGAGTAGTTCGTTCAGTGGATGGAGCACTGTAGACAGGTTAGGCATGAACCGGTGGTAGTAGTTGATGAATCCAAGGAACGATCTCAGTTGCTGTACATCCTGTGGCTGAGGAGCCTTCATGACGGCATTGATCTTTTCTTTGCATTTATGCAAACCTTGTGCATCAATGGTGTGGCCGCAGTATGTGATACATGGTTTGAAAAACTCACACTTGTCACGTCTGGCCCGGAGTCCGTAATCTTGAAGTCTCTGTAAGACCTTATGGAGGTTCTCCAGGTGTTCGTTATCGTTGGCCCCAGTCACAATTATATCATCTAAGTAACACTGTGTACCTGGAATCCCCTGCAACACCTGATCCATAGCACGCTGCCAGATAGCCGGGGCTGAGGCCACTCCGAAGACCAACCTGTTGTAGCGGTATAAGCCCTTCAGAGTATTGATGGTCAGGAACATCTTCGAGTCTTCCTCTATCTCCATCTGTAGATAGGCCTCCGCCAGGTCCACCTTGGTGAACCGCTTTCCACCAGCCAGGTTTGCAAAAATGTCCTCGATCCTGGGCAATGGATATTGTTCTGCTTGTAGCACAGGATTGATTGTGATTTTGAAGTCCCCACACACCCTCACTGCCCTGACTTCTTTGCTACTGGGACAATGGGTGTGGCCCATGGGCTCCAGTCAACTTTAGACAGGATTCCGTCGGCCTCTAGGCGGTCCAGCTCCGCTTCCACCTTCTGTCGTATGGCGTACGGAACCGGCCGTGCTTTGTGGAAACGTGGGATGGCCCCGTCTTGAAGAACAATTTTGCCCTTTATGTTTTTTAATGTCCCAATTCCATCTTGGAATACAGGTGTTGCAGCCACCAAGACTGTCTCCAATTTGACCTCTGTGGACTTGTCGGTGGTGTTTGGCGCCACCTGCAGGCTTTTAATGGACTTCCAATCCAGCTGTAACTTCCTCAGCCAGTCTCGGCCCCACAGTGCTGGTCCTCCTCTTTTTACAATGTACAAGTCCAATGTGCATTGTTGGCCATTGTGTTGTACCTCCACCGGCAATACGCCGAGGGGCTTGATTTTCTCTCCAGTATATGTCTTTAGGAGGACAGATGACGAGTTCAGCTTCTGGTCTCCAAAGTACTGCACAAAGTCACTGTGCGCCATCACTGACACTGCAGAGCCGGTATCCAGTTCCATCTTCACTTGTTTTCCATTCACCTGGGGTGTGAGCCAGATCGCTTCCCGGCCACCACCTTTAGCATGGTACACATCCAAGCAGTTTGTATGTTCACTTTCGTCCGATTCATCACCTGCAGTTTCCTGTACATTGTACACTTTCTTGTTCTTGTGTGCATTCCACTGCGTTTTCCTCTCACTTTTATTCACTCTTGACTTTCCTGAGCGACAAACCCTCTGAATGTGCCCTGTCTTGTTACATAGTCTGCAGATTTCATCCCTAAATCTACACTGTGAAGGGAATGGGAGCCCCTCCCACACCTGTAACACGGTTCACGCTCTCTTTCTTGTGGGACTGTTGCCATTTTATTCACATTTATTGCCTTTACTCCTGTTTGCAGTTCAACGGCATCTCTGGCTGCCGTTTCCATTGAGACTGCGATTTCAACTGCCCTTTTGTAAGTGAGCTTGTCCTCGGTAAGCAGTCTCTTCTGTATGGCCTCGTTCAAAATACCGCATACCAAGCGGTCTCTCAGCGCATCGTCCAGTCCCTGTGCAAATTCACAGTGCTCAGTAAGTCTCTTCAGCTCAGCCACATAACTAACAATAGATTCCCCCTCATGTTGATTTCGCTTGTGGAATCTAAAACGCTCAGCAATTAGTAGCGGCTTTGGCGATAAATGTTCTTTCATCACTTTCACCAGTTCATCAAAAGTCTTGTCTGATGGCTTATCTGGTGCAGTCAAGCTCCGCAACAGGCCGTATGATTTCCCCCCCATTGCACTCAGCAACACTGCAACATGTTTCTCCGCTGCTATGTCATTTGCCACAAAATACTGGGAAACGCGTTCAGTATACTCGACCCAGTCATCCGTTGTGCTGTCAAACGGGTCTATCGATCCAACTCTAGCCATCTTGTCACGCTGTGTATGCACACTCTCTTCAGAGTCACTACTGTCTGTTTCAATATGCTGCTCCTGTGAGACAGTAGAATCGCTCATCGCCGAGACATGGGTCCACTGTACAACCACCTCGTCGCCACTGTTAAATACTGAAATGACCACGGAATACCAGCGTGTTGTAGGCTTGGACTTTACTGCATAACAACAACGTTACATTCACTTCCGGTAGTGTCAAGGTGCGTAGGCAGACAACATAACAGACCCAGACCATATAGAACGATGCCAGAGCAACCGATGTCAATACTCTACAGAAAATATGTAAGATATATGAAGCTTGAGCGCAAATTCACCAGCATCCAATCACGGCCCCATCGCAAGCGCGCTTTCGCATCAGCAATCAGCGCAGAGCTGTCCCGCTCAGCCATTCACAGTCCAGGATCCCCTTCATAAGCTCCCCGGTCAATCACTCGGAGTTTCACAGCGTGCAGCGACCCTCCTCCGCCCTCCTCCTCCCGGGCTTTGCCCGTCACATCTACTGTACGCGCATCGGGTCCCGTTATACCACCACCAGGTCAGGCTCCGGGGGAAGATGCTGGCCATCATCATCAACACCAGGCAGTCCGTATCGTTCGGCCATCTTCCGCTGGGGTCTGAGCCCCAATCTCAATTGAGCCCCAATCTCAATTAAGTTCAATAAAACTGTCTAACGCAACACGTCTCTGTGAGTCTTTTCAGGTTGAAATAATATTATTTAGAGGCGCTGGTAAACCTGGTTGCCAGATTGGGGTTTTTATCATGTAACTGTCAGCTTGCTGACATGAATACATCTGACTGGACGGCACCATTGTTGGGAATATGAAAACTAGTCCATTAATCATTTGCAATATTGCAAGTCTGAAAACATGTTATGTATTAGAAAATCTGTGAGATTAGGCAGGAGGCAGGTGTATGACCGTGTGTTACATTGTCAATATACACAATTATGTGCTATTTACATAAAAGTTAGTCAACCTAGTAATACCTATATGATTAAAAATATCTTTTATAGCTAATATATTTTTCTTCCTATTGAATATAGTGGAATTCCCGGTGCTACAGAGGATGATGCCATGCCAAGCATCTGGCAACCTATGGACAGTGGACACTAATCTGTGTCAATTGTCGGTGACGTTGCAGGCCGTAGCCTACTTCCAACTCAATGTTTTAATGTGGAGGCTGAATGTTATTGTTTACGCAAATGGAGGGTTGATGATTTTTCTTGTGCGCTACATGTTAATCATTTCTGCTGCTCTCCTGTTTCTCATTGGCCACGTTTTGCACTGTAATCGCAGGTGTCCAGCTCCTGCAGGATGACGCCTATCGCCGCTCGGTGCAGAAGGTGCTATAGAAAGGTTTGTTTCTTTGTTTTCATGTGGCATAGCTTTTAGAAAGGGGGTAGCTATCGGGGGAAACAATACGACGTGGCACCGACAGAAAGAATGGAGATCGCTCCTCATCGGAAAAAAGGACAATAATTAACCCCCAGTGGGATTTTGATTGGTTTACTAGGGTAAAGGAAACCCGCCTGATGTTAAATGAGTGATGTCCAGTGTTTTCTGTGGTAGTGAAGGCAGCTTGAAGAGGATCTGCAGGCAGATAACGAGGCGGCGGCAGAGATCCGTCTGCTGATACAAACATGGTGTTTCGGAGCGAGGAGATGTGCTTGGCGCAATTGTTCCTGCAGTCTGGCTCCGAGTACGACTGCATCAGTGCGCTCGGAGAACTGGGGCTGGTCGAGTTCAGAGATGTAAGTATCTGGTTATTACATCATTGTGTTTTAAATTGGCCATCAGTCCTCAATAATAACTGACATGGCTTTACTGCAAAACAAATTAACATTTGGGGAAATGTTAACTCATTTTTAAATTGTTATAGTGAGTGAATTAGTGTAATGTTTATCTTGACGAGACTATAATCTATATCAGTCTCATTCCATAGTCATAGATAGCATTAGAGAGATTTTGATTCACGGAGCTTTGACCTCTTCTCTTCTCTTTGGCTTTCAGCTGAACCCAAGTGTCAGCTCGTTCCAGCGACGCTTGTCAGCGAAATCAAGAGATGTGAGGAAATGGAGAGGATTTTGGGTAGGATATTATTTACAACACCTGGATATGGCAGCAGTCATATCTTCATATCTGCACCAGGTTTATTGTAAACACTGACTGACTGTTGACTTTGTACAAGGTTTTCTCCTGCGAGAGATCCAAAAGGCCCACATAGCAGTTCCTCAGGAAGATGAGTGCCCAATAGCTCCACCTCCTAGACAAGTACTGAGATTATGGTAAGTTAAACCTTTAGTTCAAAAGATTTGATCACTTATACAAAAAGCAGCATCTTTAAATTTGTAGTAAAATTGCCCCACCTGTTAATGTGATGTGTGATAATATGGATTCCAAAATACGGTGCCATAAATTTGTCAAAACAGCAATATTGAAAATAGACTGTTTTATGTGGCGCTGGCAGGAGCAGCTTCAGAGGCTGGAGATGGAGCTGAGTGAAGTGGCCAGGAACAAAGAGAAACTGCAGAGAAACCTGCTGGAGCTCACAGAGTACACACACATGCTGAGGATCACCCGCACCTTCATCCATAGCCGCTCCAGAGTGAGTCTGATTCCTATCAAGCCTTATAATATCAGCCATCACAGTATCAAATATTTTGCATGGGTACAATGGTGCTACTTAAACATATATTTATTGACTACCATCAATTATTCAGCTACTTGTTGCCACAAACATTGTTTTCACATCAGCCTTGATACTTCCCCAGCAATATGTTGCTTTCTTGTCTTCAACATAGTTCAGTTCTCTGAGTCATTCAGGGGCACGTATTGTTAAATCTAATTAATGACACCTGTACGATGTGGGTCTTACAAGCAGCTCGTGGCTTATCGATGAAATGACATGAGTATAACTAGGACATAATAGAGGTTTACACAAGGATTACTGAGACAAAGCCTGTGAGACTATTCAAGGTGTTTGCTGTAGAATCCATGTGGAGCAGTTCAAAGAAGCTTCATGAATGAAACATGTTCCTTTTTATAATTAGCATGAGGCTCTTGGTCCCCAGTATGAAGAGTTTCCTACTATGGAGACAGACTCAGTGACCGGCTGCACTGGCATGCAGAGACTGGGCGCCAAACTGGGGTGAGCTGCTGAGACCTCATCACAAGTCAACCAAAGATTTGTCATAGCAGAAGTGTTTATGTGGAATGTCCTGTTTGCAGGTTTGTCTCTGGGCTCATCCAGCGAGTAAAGGTTGAGGCCTTTGAGAGAATGCTCTGGAGAGTCTGTAAGGGTTACACCATCCTGAGCTATGCAGAAGTGGATGAAAATCTTACTGATCTTGACACGGTGAGCTTATTATTAGTGTATTATTTTTAGTAAATACGAGGACAGTGAGACTTCACAATAAAGGCATTTGTGTAAAACGCATTCAGCTTCAAACAGGAGCATTCAGGAGCATGCTATATATGTTATAAGCATCAGATCTTGCGATGAATTAAATTATACTCTTAAATGATTGATAATAGAGAATAGGGAAGATATTCTTATGTGTCAACACAGTGATAATCAATGTGTAATATTCTAATAAACTTTGAAATGGTCTTTGCAGGGTGAAATAAGTGAAAGTGTTGTGTTCCTCATTTCTTTTTGGGGCGACCAGATTGGACAGAAAGTACAAAAAATCTGCGATTGGTAAGTTCACACACATGTACAGTTTGCACCTGACCTTGACTGCATGTTTACTTTAAAATAAATATAAATTCTTTACCACAGTTACCACTGCCATCTTTATCCGCACCCGGAGAACGATGAGGAGAGGGCGGATGTGTTGGACAGCTTAAGGACGCGAATAGAAGACCTTAATAACGTGCGTTAGGCTGTCTTTGATGGTTGACTTTGAACATGTCGTTTTTACATAATTTCATGTTTTCTCCCAGGTTTTGCACCGCACCGAGGACTACTTGAGGCAGGTATTGCAGAAAGCCTCAGAGTCAGCCTACTCTTGGGTTGTGCATGTCAAAAAAATGAAGGCCATCTATCACATCCTAAACCTCTGCAGCTTTGACGTCACCAACAAGTGTCTAATTGCTGAGGTGTGGTGTCCTGTCAGTGACCTCACCAACCTCCGAGTGGCGTTGGAGGAAGGCTCTGTGAGTGTCGTATAAAGCAAACTGAATTGCAATTTCATGAAGTTCAGCAACTTATTGTGTTTTCTCTATGCGCTGCTCTTAGAGAAAAGGCGATGCTACAGTGCCGTCCTTTGTGAATCGCATCCCAAACACCAACACTCCTCCTACTCTTATTAGAACAAACAAATTCACCTCCGGGTTTCAGAGCATTGTAGAGGCGTATGGGGTTGGAGACTATCGCGAGGTAAGCCCAGGTAAGGACTCTTGCATTTGCTTTGTAAACTAATCCAGCCTAAACTTAATGAATAACCGGCGTCTTTAAATGTAATGTTTTGCTTACAGCTCCATACACAATCATCACCTTCCCTTTCTTGTTTGCTGTGATGTTTGGCGACCTTGGCCATGGGACTGTAATGACTCTCTTCGCTTTGTGGATGGTGCTCACAGAGAAATCTCATACGAAAAAGCGCTCCAGTAATGAGGTTGGCTTCTGTTATTGCTGCTCCATGAAGTAGACAGTAACGTTTCTTTGTGTAGCTGGAGATAATGGTGCCTCTGGCCTTTGCAGATATGGATGACATTTTTTAATGGCCGTTACATCATCCTGATGATGGGGCTTTTTTCTGTATACACTGGGCTCATTTATAACGACTGCTTCTCCAAATCCCTCAACATTTTTGGATCCTGTTGGAGTGTGAAGGCTATGTTCACAAATCAGCACTGGACGTGAGTAATAAAAAATAAGTAATTATTTTTGGGCAGCGCAATAGTACTGTCACCTTTCTGCAAAAACTCCTCAATTTGATTCCGAGGTCACGTGTGTGGAGTTTGCATGTTCTCTCTGTGTCTGTAGTTTCCTCGCCGAGTTAGAGTTTAGTGACTGAGGAGCTAGAGAGGACCACACGTCAATACCAGACATGGGTAGAGTAGCCAAAATGTTGACTCAAGTAAGAGTAACGTTACTTTGAAATAATTTTACTCAAGTACAAGTAAAAAGTACTGTGATTGAGTACTGTGGGTAACTGAGTAACTGTTTGAGCGGAGAAAGTCAGATTTATTTGCCATAAATTGTGTAAAACAAAACATAAACTCATGTGGAAATTGTGATACAGTATTTCCAGAGAAGATTCCAAGAAAATGGCAGAAAATACAGGAAAATAAAATAATAGAAAAATAGAACAAGGAGGACGAGATGATCTATCTATTTTATATATATATATATATATATATATATATATATATAAATGTAGTAAGTATTAAATATTACACACTTAAATATTTGGAAGAAGTAACAATTATTTTGACTCAAGTAAAAGTACAGATACTTCCTTATCATTTTATCATTTTAAAAAGTAAGTAAAAACGTATGATAAAACTACTTTAAGTGAGAACTGCCCGCATCTGACCCAAATAAATACTCAAGTAAGTGTAAAAAAAAATACTTGGAGAAAATGTTGAGTACTGTGAGTGCTGAGTAACTGTTTGAGCGTTAAAGTCTGATTTATGTGACATAAATTATGAGAAACC
The DNA here is from genome assembly GCA_007210695.1 of Neogobius melanostomus. Lineage (NCBI taxonomy): Eukaryota > Metazoa > Chordata > Actinopteri > Gobiiformes > Gobiidae > Neogobius > Neogobius melanostomus. The sequence continues at coordinate 124,326 of VHKM01000221.1, read as the reverse complement.
AAACTTACCATAAAAATGTATTAAAAATATATATATTTCTGACAAAAGGGGAACAAAACTGCATATATTTTAGGTCGAGATGAAGCTTTTGCAACTTTAAAAAGTACTCCCAGTTGCAACTTATACATTTATAATGTAAGTAGGAGTAAAACGTACAGAATGACTCAGTTTCTCAATGTTACTTGAGTAAATGTAACTGAATACTACCCGCCTCTGGTAAATATAAATACATGAGCAAGCAGAGGAAGGGAGAGAGTTCACCTTCCCCTCTCAAAAGTTTTTTTGTTTGTTTTATTTTTTAAGGTTTGAGCTAAAGATTAGGCTGTTTAGTACTTTGACATCATTTTTTTTTCTTTGGCAGGAACAAAACACTCCAATCAAATGCTTTGCTTATGTTGGATCCAAACGTCAGTGGAGTTTTTAGTGGACCGTATCCCATTGGCATTGACCCTGTAAGTAGCAAATATCCACAACCTGAACCCCCACGCTTTTTATCGTTTGAAGTCACACCTTTGTTTCTGTCTCATGCAACAGATATGGAACTTGGCTGTGAACCGACTTTCCTTCCTTAACTCGTACAAAATGAAGATGTCTGTGATCATTGGAGTGATTCACATGACTTTTGGCGTAGTGTTAAGTGTTTTCAACCATCTGTAAGTCAATGAGCTCTTCATCAAAGCATCTACTCCATACTAAGGCAGTCACACATAGTTTCTCTTGCACTCCAGGCACTTTCGCCAGAAGTTCAACGTCTATCTCCTCTTCCTCCCTGAGCTGCTGTTTCTGCTCTGTCTTTTTGGCTACTTGGTCTTCATGATATTGTATAAGTGGATAGCATTTGGTGTACGTGACTCAAGCCAAGCCCCCAGCATTCTCATCCACTTCATTAATATGTTTGTCATGCAAGGGAATGACATCACACCCCTGTACCCCGGGCAGGTAAGTGCTAATGAGAGCCTCTCTCAGTGCAATATGAAAATCACTGCTTTTGTTTATGTTTTCCTCTGTTTTATTCTTTATAGACGGGGTTACAAATCTTCTTAGTTATTGTTGCCATGTTGTCAGTCCCTGTAATGCTTTTGGGAAAACCCATTTACTTGTATTGGCTGTATAGAGGAGTCAAAGGGCTGCGCCGTCGCAGGGTAAGTACATTTTTGTTAATATTTGTTTTATTGTGGGAAAAAATAGAAGAAAGAAACCAATTTTAGACTGAATTTTGCTACGACAAATAGCATCTTAAATGTTGTAAAATTCAAAACTTAAAAAGAAAAAAAGACATGTTAGTTATACCAGACACTGACAATAGGTCGCGTTAGCGATTTAGAATGTGATGATGTCGTGTCAGGTCTATGGGAGAAATACAGTTTTTGTCAGAAATCTCCAAAATGAAAATTTTCAAATGTTTTTCCCCCTCAGTATTGAATAGTGATTGGATTCACAAACCCGCCATATTATTTTTATGTCTGAAAGTCCTTTCTAATGGACAACATCACGCTCATGTTTTTGAATATTGTCACCACTTTCAGACGCCTATCAGAGAAAATAATTGAACATTAGTTTATATGTCCTCACAGAGAAGACAATGAACTTTGATACAGTTTTTGTTTCATGTGAATTCTCCCAATAATGACTGAGATATTAACCCAAAACGAAGACTAAAAATCTGCAGTTTGCCAGTTACCACAGTTACCATAACAGTCCATCATGGAATGTTCAGTTGCTCCTCCTCAGTTTTAAACTATCAAATCAAATCAAATCAAAATTTATTTATATAGCACATTTAAAACAACTGTTGTTGACCAAAGTGCTTCACAAAAGGTCTACAGTACAAAAGTTATAGTAAAATAATAATAAACAAAACACAATGTACAAGCAGCAAAGCACTAACAGCTCCGATTTTGGCCATGATATGCTAGACAGTGTTAAAAGCTTTTGCATAGAAATGTGTCTTAAGCAATGATTTAAAATGGTCAGGTGTCTGTGCAGCTCTTATGTGGAGAGGCAGGTCATTCCACAGTTTAGGAGCTGCAACAGAGAAAGCCCTGTCCCCTTTGGTCACACGCTTGGAGCGAGGAACCTCCAAAAGCAGCTGATCAGCAGATCTCAGAGCCCTAGCAGGGGCATGGCGTACAAGAAGCTCAGACAAATACAGAGGAGCAGTGCCATGGAGACATTTGAAAACAACAAGTAGAAGCTTAAACCTTATCCTGTAATACACAGGAAGCCAATGCAAAGCAGCTAACACAGGGGTGATATGCTGTCGCTTTGTACCCCCTGGAGGCGACGAATTGAACGCTGACCAAGACCAATGTACACAGAATTACAATAATCAAGTCGCGAAGTTATAAAAGCATGAATGGCTTTCTCAAAGTCACAGGCAGGTAGATAATTTTTTACCTTGCTTAGAGTTTTAAGGTGGAAAAAGCTTGATTTGACAACATGATTTATATGTTTCTCAAATTTAAATTCATTGTCTACAAACACACCGAGATTCCTTGCAAAAGGGTGACAGAAAGATGCTAGAGGGCCGATGGCGCTGTCACAATTGTCGAGAACATTTGAATCAGAATTTCCAAATATTAAAATTTCTGTCTTATCTTTGTTTAGACTTAAAAAGTTGGCCTCCTTCCAACTATGTTCTCTTTAGTTGTGATGTCACGTGAACGCAACCTTTTGCACAAAATTATCAAAGTAAAACAATTGGACATGGAACTAATGCATTTAACCTGTAACCTGCATGTATGGCTACCATAATATTCAGTGGTTCTCAAACTGTGGTATGTACATATGTAGTGGTGGCAGGGATGGGTAGAAGAGCCAAAATATTTACTCAAGTAAGAGTAAAAAGTACTTTGAGAACCTTGCTACTTGAGTACTGTGAGCACTGAGTAACAATTTGAGAGTAAAAGTCTGGTTTGTTTCACTAGAGACATAAATTATGAGCAACAAAACATGATTTTAAAGAAATTGTCTGAAAATAAAGGTAAACGAAACACAAAATACATTTGTTTTATATGTGACATGAAGCGCCACTTAACTAGAGATAACTTAATTTAGTCCAAAGTGGGTCTATATTTGATCTTTTTTAGACCCAGTTTAGGCCTGATGTGACATAGAACCTCAAATATTTGGTGGTGCTTGGTGTGGAAAGTCTGAGAACCACTGATACACTGTTTGTGAAATGTTTTGCTCAAGGGATATGAAAGGGTAAGGCGTGTGAGTGAGGATGACTCTTCAGCTCCCACTTATGATGAAGAGGATGAAGAGGAAGGAGCAGAGGAAATATTTAGCAGAGATCCACTTCCAAAACAGGTCAGAAATCATGGATCAATCAATTTAAATGTTGTCTTGATTACAGTGTCCCAAGAAACAACCGCTTTAATGTTGTCAAAACCGGGACTTAACCAAACCAACACTTTTACTTTTATACAGATTTCATCAATTGTTTTGTTGTTTCCTACCCTTTATCAAATTCCTTTGTTGAGTAGTTACAAACTCAGCAGTGAAACTTGATGTGGTCACTTATGGCAACCACACGTGGCGACACACGTTTGGATGTATTTGTTTATATGTAAATGTTTCATTTTACTATTGCGATATGAACTTAGAAACAGAGTGTGCCCTAGCAAGGCTTCACTGATACCGTGCATGCATTTTGGTAGTGGATGTTTTGTGGAGTCTAGTAAAAAGTACCTGGTCTTCACCTAATTTTTCACCTCTTATTGATCTCACTCTGTTTGCTCATTACATTCATATTTTGTTTAATCATTTTTATCATTATAACATCATTCTATTTAAGTATCTTGGTTTATTTACTAATTGTCATGCCTTTTTATATGCAGCATTAATTTGTACCATTTTACAACGTCTAGTTTGTGAACCTTTTTCCTGACGATGGCAATGAAAACTATTGATTCTCATTATTGTGTGTTTCCCAGTTTGACCTGGCCGACACACTCCTTCACCAGTCCATTCACACGATTGAATACTGCCTGGGCTGCATCTCTAACACAGCATCTTACCTGCGTCTCTGGGCTCTGAGTTTAGCCCATGCACGTAAGTTACAGCATGTTGATTATCAGTGATTTTTACATCAGCATATCTTGACCCTTAGTCCATCAAAAAACTATATTAATGGTTGAGAAAAAAGAATCACTGAGATGAGGGGCAGTAGGGATGCAATGATTCCCTTTTGTCACGATTTGATACGTATTGCGATATGAAGGTCACGATTTTGATTAGATTCGATACATTTAATGCACTGAAAAAGTAATGTAAGTCCTTTTTTTTTTTTTTAAATAAGATTATGCTGACAAGCAAAAATTCCTCAAAACCGAATTACACAATGTGCTGTATTGTATCAAAATAGGTTCTAGTGCAAAATATTCAAATGCTAAGCTCTTTAGACCTTTAAAAATACTATTACATTTCTTTTTTTAATATATTAAAGTTTAGTTTTTTGTTTAGTATGTTTGAGCTGCTTACATTATTATTTTCTTTAAGAAATAACATCATTACACAGTACTGACAGCTGAAAAGGACTAGCCTAAAGCAAGAAAGCCAATGTGCGCTGACTCCATTTTTAAGAATGACGAAAAAAACATGACTCATTTGCGCATAAGGAGCTCTCCTAATAATAACATGTCAGCATTTCACATACAATTGACATTACTGTGACATTTGATACAGCTTAATCCCCCCTTTACCAGATAAAGTGTTCAAAACGATACTTTTTGAACACAGCAGGAGTGATTTTTCTTATGTTCATCGGAGGCGAAGCCTTTTTTTTTTTTTTCCTTTTCTGCCCTCCTTGCTGACAGGGCATGACGCCGTAGATGGAGCTCATGTTGGTTGTTTCCAGACACCATTATATTCCCCTGGTCATTATAATCCATAGCAAAAGGAGGAGACTGCAGAATCTACGTCCAGTCGACTTAAGAACAGTTTCATACACAAGGCCGTCGGGAAACTGAACTCCCTGGCTGATAGTAACTGATGGCTGCGGCACATCTACAATTTTGTCGATTCCTATTGAACATATTTGCGTATTGGATCGAGGAGGGCGTATCGAACGATTCGATATAATATCGAGAATCGTTGCATCCTTAAGGGGCAGACATGGTGAAGGGCAAGCACAATAAGTGGATTACTGGTTTACAATCAATGACATGGGGATGACAGCGAGGCTTAATATAAATATAAATATATAAATATAAAAGTAATTTGACATTATGAACATGTAATATGTATAATAATATTTATGCCCCCCGCACACCCACATATATATATACATATATATATATATATATATATATATATACATATATATATATATATTTTGACCCTGTTTCAGAGCTGTCGGAGGTGCTGTGGGAGATGGTGATGCGTCTGGGCTTCTCCGTGACCACTCGAGTGGGCGTGGCTTTCCTGGTGCCTGTCTTTAGCCTCTTCGCAACACTCACTGTCTCCATCCTCCTCATCATGGAAGGCCTGTCTGCTTTCCTACACGCGCTCCGCCTTCACTGGTCAGTCTGCAGTACCATTTTTGGGGTCATTCTTCTTCTTGGTATGATGTTGTAGCAAATACGGCTGCACTTTTATCATTTTGGTGGTAAACCTTTTAAAACTAAAACGCTCTTTTTAGTGCGCACTTTAAACACGTCCTGGGGCATTAACATTTGAGAGAAGACAGAAATATGAATGCATAACTAAACTCCAAACACATTTTTATCAGAGTATATTTGTAGACGTCAAGTTCAAAAGTTTTAAACATAATAAATACCAATAGAAACGATTATTTTGTGGTTTGTGTAACACATTGTTACCAATAGCGGTCTCATGACTTGCTAAATGTGTCAATTAAAGCTATGATTTTTATTCGATGACAATTAAAAGCCCTGTAGGAACCGATAACGCAATAACGACCCATAACGTAATAAATTTGACCAGTTTCAAATGTAATAAGCCGATAACGTAATAACAGTGGTGAGCCGATAACGTAATAATGATTGACCGATAACGTAATAAGTAATTACGTTATTGGCGGTTATTACATTATCGGCCTTGCAATGAGAAAATCCTTTGAAAATGTAATAACTACAGCCAATAATGTAATAACAACATTAATCAAGTTATTTGATGTATCAACACAATGTGGCTACTTTTTCATGTCTTCTTTTGGGTTTGTGCAATATGATACAGACTTGTTTTTCTTTAAAAGCATTTAATTATAACATCATGCAAGAACGGAAAAAAATATATGGCTATGTAGAACTCGCACATTTATGTCAGTGTTATTGAGTGGTTAGGCTGAACAATTTTAAACACACCTCCTGTGAGCAATAATTGTTGAAATGCAAAGTAATAACTACATTTACACACACACACACACCACACACACACACACACACACACCACACACACACACACACACACACACCACACACACACACACACACACAGGAGGTCTCCTGCAATGCCTTCGAGCCATTGGGTGCGGGGTTTGCCTCGTGGTCGTCTCCTGCGGCCCACGGGTCAAACTGGAGAATGGCTCTAGTCGGATGGTGAGGAGGGAGGCGGAGAACATGGCCGAACCAGCAGGTGCGACGTTGCGCAGCCAGGCAGGATGCCCTGGGCTGGCAAGTGTGGGCTCTAAGCACCTCGTTGGAAACCTGCTGGGGCCACATGATGTTCTCGATGGTTCTGAGAGCCCTGCTATCAAAGCCATCTATTCTTGTAGCCAGAGTCTGGTTTAAAGGCCAAGTTTCCGAGCCATATAGCAGGATGGAGAGTATTGCAGAGTTGTACATCCGGAGCTCCGTCTTGCGTGAGATGGGCTGGTGCCACCAGAGTAGCCTGGTTGGACCAGAATGATTCCCCTCTGTATTTTTGTATACAGCGGGGGATCAGTCTGGTCACCCCGCCCCCGCTGGATGTATCTGCAAAATCAAACCGTTCCCGTGCAATCAGATTTGTTTATTTGCCGTGACGTGTTGTTAGCGAGCAACGTCACTCATGGGACGCGGAAGTCCCTCAATAACAATCTACGAACGACGCACGAAAGAGAGAAAGCGTGTCTCCAATCGGTGGTAAATGACCAAAAACACATCGACAGTAGGTGAGTTTCGTGATTCATAATCCTGCGCTAATATTAACGCAAAACCGCTAATAACACCACATCAATGGCAGACGCCCGCCCTTCACCGATTGGTTTACTCCGCTTCCTGTTTGCTTGCGTATGTACCGCTGTGGGAAATGGAATCGACGCCGTGGTGACCAGACTCACTCGCTGGTACAGCTGTATAATTCCAGCTGTTCTGTGAGGGCCTCAGAGCTATGGTCAGAGTGTATTGGTCACTAAACAACATCATGAAGGCCAAGGAGCACACCAGAGAGGTCAGGGATAAAGCTGTGGAGAAGTTTAAAGCAGCGTTAAGTTATACAAGATTTCCCAAGATTTGAACATCTCACGGAGCACTGTTCAATCCATCATTCAGAAATGGAAAGAGTATAGCACCACTGCGAACTTACCAAGACACGGCCGTCCATCTAAACTAACAGACCGAACAAGGAGAGCACTGGTCAGAAATGCAACCAAGTGCCCCAAGATAACTCTGGAGGAGCTGCGACGTACTGCCGCTGAGCTGGGGGAATCTGTACATGGGACAACTAGAGTCGTACTTTACACAAATCTGGCCTTCATGGACGAGTGGCAAGAAGAAAGCCATTATTGAAAGGAGGCCATAAGAAATCCCGTTTGAGGTTTGGTATAAGTCAAATGGAGGACACAGCTACCATGTGGAAGAAGGTGCTTTGGTCAGATGAGACAAAAATTGAACTTTTTGGCCCAAATGCAAAACGTTATGTATGGAGCAAACCTAACACTGCTCATCGTCCTGAGTGCACCATCCCCAGTGTCAAATATGGTGGGGGAGCATCATGCGGGGACTGGGAAGATTGTAAGAATAGTTGGGAAGATGGATGGAGCCAAATACAGGGACATTTTGGAGGAAAACCTGCTGGAGTCAGCAAGAGAATTGAGGCTGGCAGGACAATGACCCTAAACACAAAGCTAAATCTACAATGGAATGGTTTAAAAACAAACATATTAATGTGTTAGAATGGCCCAGTCAAAGTCCTGACCTAAATCCTATTGAAAATCTGTGGAAAGACCTGAAAACTGCTGTTCACAAACGCTCTCCTTCTAATTTGACAGAGCTTGAGTTGTTTTGTAAAGAGGAATGGGCTAAAATGTCAGTCTCTAGATGTGCAAACCTTGTAGTCATACCCCAGAAAGACTTGCTGCTGTTTTTGCAGCAAAAGGGGGTTCCACAAAGTATTAAGTCATGCTGTATGAATATTTGTGCACGCCCCACTTTTCACTTTTCTATTTTTTGAAAAATAACATAATCATGTATCATTTTGCTTTCACTTCACAGTTGTCTGTTACTTGTGTGTGAACTTTCAGTAAAAATTCTAAATAAAATCTTTACGTTTAGGGTTGTAAACATGACAAAATGTGCAAACGTTCAAGGTGTATTAGTACTTTCGCAAGGCACTTTCGCAAGGCACAGAACTTTGTTATGTAAATTGTTGGCTCTGTTGAACAATGTTAAACAGCATGGAACAGTTGGACATTGGCATAGGCTACATATTAATAACATCAAAAGCATTCAGCACTTGCCCAAAGAAAGAAAGAAAGTAGCCTTCGAGGTTAACTAATTCGTGACCATCTCAACCCAAATTACAAAATGTAAATTTACTCAAGGCGTTTGTATAAATCTGTGTTTGTCTGAAATGTCATTGAGACCTAATCATCGGATGACAAGCTACGACCCAAACATAGTCCAGAAAAGTGCAGTTCTAGGAACAGCAAAATACTACGCAGAACCCGCAAGCTCCCAGGCCGACGGTAGAGGACCTGAGCTTGAAGGAGACAACCCGCGGAGGGTGAGGACAAGTTTGTTTATATATATATAAACACTGTATATTATTGCTCACTGGAGGTGTGTTTATTGTTCAGCCTAACCACTCAATAACACTGACATAAATGTGCGAGTTCTATATAGCCATTTTATTTTTACACTCCGTGCATGATGTTATAATTAAATGCTTTTAATGAAAAAAAAAGTGTGTCTTTGTTAGCATATTGCACAAACCCAAAAGAAGACATGAAAAAGTAGCCACATTGTGTTGATACATCCAATAACTGATTAATATCATCCATCATTTTTTCACTTGTGTGTGGGCGCGGAGTGCCATCATTGACCAGATGCTTTGCAGGTGGTCCGAGGCGCCTCACGTTCAACCGTTGGTCTTCCTAGGGCTACGTGTAGGCACTGGAGCATGTGGGTGAAGTGCCTTGCCCAGACACACACATGTCACCTTCAGGGCGGATTCACCACACCTTCCGATCATGGACGACCCGCTCCATCTGCGCCACGTCGCCCCACTGATTATTATTACATTATTGGCTGTAGTTATTACATTTTCAAAGGATTTTCTCATTACAAGGCCGATAACGTGATAACCAGCCAATAACGTAATAACAGTGGTGAGCCGATAACGTAATAACTTATTATGTTATCGGTCAATCGTTATTACGTTATCGGCTCACCACTGTTATTACGTTATCGGTCCGTTATTACGTTATCGGCTTATTACATTTGAAACTGGTCAAATGTAATACGTTATGGGTCGTTATTACATTATCGGCCGTTATTACGTTATCGGTTCCTACAAGCCCTATATCTGTTTTTAGTTTTTTTAGTTTTTTATTTTTGTCCTAAAACAAACAAATAAAATGTGTTTTGTCCTTCACAGTAAAGCAGACTTTTAGGGGAAAAGAAATTTACGTTTTTTTATCCATCTTGAATGTGCAGGGAAGTGTTTACATTAGCTCGGCAGTAATGCTCTGTGGAACTGTAAATTCATTCCTGTGAGGAATTGAGATTTTATGAATCCGTTAATAAGAAATGAGTTTGGGCCACAACTAACAATTTTATGTGCTGCCTGTTTCATTGTTTATAAACAAAAATTGTCCTGTCCAAAGATACAGATTTCCACCTGTAGTTCTTTGACAGGTTGATCATGTTACTCGACTGCCCATGCCTTTACACATTTTCAAAACATTATAATTTGGAAAACTATACACATAATTTAACCTCTTACCCCCACACCTTAACCGAGTGCATTTTCTCCAGGTCGGCTTTACCCAAATCAAGCTTCTGGACTGGAGAGCAACAGTTTAATGCCTCATTTGAAAATTAAGACTTACAAAACTGATCGTAACCTTTTTTTCACACTTTTGTCGTGCTTTGTCTCTTGCCAGTCACGTTTTTGTAGTTGGTTTTTTTTGTCGTGTTTTTGTTGCTTTTTTGTTGTGGTTTCACCATATTTTTGTTGCTCTTTTGTCACTTTTTGTTGTATTATTGTTGCTTGTTTGTTGCTTTTTAACCATGTTTTCGTGGGTTTTTTGTCACACTTTTGTTGCGTTTTATCCTCGTTTTCGTTACTATTTTGACACTTTTTTGAAAGAAGCTTATAAATTTGAGTAAAGCCAAAATGGAGAAAATGTGCTCGGTTCAGGTGGAGGTTAAGAGGTTAAATTCAGTTGAAACTTTTCCTGTTCATAATCAGACACTATGATCACCTACCCATAAATCTTTATTACAGGTTTAGTAATATTAATTAAAAAAAATACAAATATTCCAATGTAACAATATAAAAAGGATGAAGTAAAATTAATTTCAATAAATGTTGCTGATGTAAGTATTTGTCAGTGATAGCTTTTGCAAAATATGACCGGCGTTGCCTTTGTGATGTTTCAGCAGATCACGATCTACTGGTTGAGCTATAATCTATGTTATACATTTTATGAAAATATATTAAGCATCTGTCTGTGTGGATAGTATACTAAAATTATGTACAACATGTAAGGACATGTTCAGTTACAATTGCAGTATACTTGTTTTGTTCTTTTTATTTTCATGTCTTAGCGCACAAAACCACCCCACTATTGTATTTTTAAAGGTGTATTGTAACCCCTCTTGTTTTGTGTGTGTGTTTTTTTTTCCAGGGTGGAGTTTCAAAACAAATTTTATCATGGGACAGGTGTCAAGTTTGTGCCATTCGACTTCTCCCTGCTGCCCTCTGTGTTTGAACAGGATGGTTTGCTCTAAATGTGAAGTAGGGAAGGGAATCTGACTTTTATCATACAATGCTGCAAGATGTATAATTCACACTGTGATCACATGACAGTATAAGACATTGGGTTGAAAATCTCTCTTGTAGCAACATTTTTCATCTCGATTATTGATAAACTGTTATCGGCTGTGCTGACTGCCTTATTACTGTACCCAGCAAACCTCTTCCGAGGTTCTAAAATAGTTCCCCTAATTATTTCATTGGTAAATGTATTGCCCAGTACTTCGTTTAGTTTAGTTTTAGTTAGTTATTCGTAATATTGAACTTGAACCTGGGAGAAGTGAGAGAAGAGGTTACACTCAACACAGTACAATAAATCTGCAACAATAATAACACCATTTTATTATTGTAGTATTGTGCCATAGAGATTCCTTTGTGGTGATTTTACAGGGTTGCCTTTGGGTCTCTGCAGTTTTGTAAAATCAAATGACAACATAAACTATTTTGAGATTCATATGATCACAGAGCACTTTGCAGAAATGATTGTACAATTTTTCACAACTGTGATGATGCCAAATGAAAATAATTTTGAGCTATTACAAGTTTGCTTATTTACTTCTTAAGGCATTTATATAACCTCTGTAATCCAATGTTAGATTCATCCGTCTAAACTTCACAGGCCTTCGGTCTGTCTTTGATGCTAGTGCGATCTTGCCTTTGTTATTGCTATTTAATCATGCTATTTATTTAAATTATCTGTATGAGAACATCATATTTTACCAATTTTGATGTTAAATAAAGGTTTCAGATGCAAGCAAGCAAACCTATTGTGTGCGTTGTAGTTTGTCATACAAACATGTCCGTTCTTATTGTAGACCTAAATAAAAGCCTGAAGCCTGCCGTTTTAGACAGAGCCCTCTAGTGTCCAAGACTTGGTCAGTGCATCTAAAAGAACTATCCTGTGCTGTATGTAACATAGTTACTGTTGTTTTTACCAACAGTTTAATACCTAAACTGTAGACAATTTAGGCATAGGTAATAATGAACGTTTGTGAAATTGTAACTTTGACTTTTTTGTCATTTTACTTTTTTTTTAATTATTTCTGAACGTAATGGTATGTTTGTAATTATTTGTTATTACTGTTATTATACTGCGTTCTTCTGATTTAAAAAAGTGCAAATATGTTATTGCGCTCGGTTTTAGATAAAATTGTGCAAACGCGTTGCAATCCCGTGCATAAAGACGTCATAGTGGTACCGTGACTTTCATCCACTGCCTTGAATACACTTGCAGCTGTGCTATCTGTGCTGTCGGTGATGTGGTTATGTCATCCTCTGGCCTTGTTACTCTTCAATGACCAGTCCGTCTTCAGGGACCGGGACAGTGGCACATACACAGCAGCTAGCAGCAGTTTTAGCGGATTCAGAGCCCTGCAGCTGCTTCTCGGCGGCTAACGCTAACGACACAGCTGTTGCCCGCAACTCGGCCAAAACTGCGTCTACTCCCGGCCCTATCCCACCAGAGGATTAGGAGCTATCCAAGGTCCTGAAGGGAAGATGAACGAACTGGTCAAAAGTCTGCCCTCCCCGACTCTGCCGGGCATCCACCTGCCCTGCTCGGACACCTACAAAGGCTGGCTGTTCAAATGGACCAACTACCTGAAAGGCTACCAGCGGCGATGGTTCGTCCTCAGCAATGGCCTGCTGTCCTACTACAGGTAACCACGGCGACCGGCGTGAGCCAAAAGTTTATGAGCGATGCAATTTAGATTTAGGGAATCCTTACATTATCCTTAAAGTCAAACCGTCAAATAATGTAGAAGGAAAGAACATCACTAAAAAGCAAATAAAAATGTATTGCTAAACACTTCTTTCCCCAGTATTGGCAAATAATGTTGGCTAATTACATACAAACAACCTACTTCATTCATTTCCCAAGTAGAAGTAAATAAATGCATTTAAAACACACACAGATCTAAGTCACTGTATGCCCTTGAACTCAAAATAACCACATTTCTTTCCTTTTTGCAGAACTCAAGCAGAGATGGCACACACATGTCGTGGGACCATTCCCTTGGCAACAGCTCACATTGATGTGGGGGACACTTGTCACTTTGTTTTGACCAGTGGAGGCAGGAACTACCACCTTAAAGCCACTTCAGAGGGCGAATGTCAGCGTTGGGTGTCGGCCCTGCAGCAGGCCAATGCTAATGCAACTCTCATGATGCATCAGTCAGGTAAAGCACACAGCTCAACTTCACTTTCAGCTATAAACAATGGCTGCTTATCAAAACTGTGTGAACTCCCCTGGAAAAAAAAAGTTTTAAAATCCAGGCAATATACCATTTTGACTGTTTGTTTGTAACACCAATGCGGTCTACTGCAGCGCAGCCTCTTTAAAACTGGATGCACTGCAGATTTATTTTTGAACTAAAAAAAAAAAAAAAAATCCTAATGCACTGATACAGAAGGCCTGAAGGGAGCAGTATTGTCTTTAAGGTAGGTAAGGAAGTTTTACAGTAAAAGTACATTTTGTAGCAAGGCACTGCAGACTTCCCATTAGTCTATATGAATAAATGTATCATGTAAAAAAAATATATACAATTGAGTCGTTTAGTGGGAGGCTGTGGGAGGCAATATTGAGCTGCGGCTGTGTTGTCCTGTGGAAAGATCACAGTGGTGTCATTTAGGTGTCATTGTCTATCCGTGCATATACACTAGTGCGTAGATGTGTACTACAGTACTACAGCGGGAGACACACCCCTCTGTGTCTCTCTCCCTCTTGGCCTCCCTCTCCCGTCGCCTGTCTCCTTCTCGGTCTAACTGTCCCTGTAGTGACGTCAGCGAGGAGTGAATGACCTTCGTGTAGTCAGACTCCTCCTCTGAGTCGGGCAGAAGGAGGGGTAAACAGAGCAAAGACACCAGGAGGGTGGTATCTATTGAATACATTTTGCTGTCTACATCTTCTGAACAATTGGGAGATAGGAGGGCGGCATTTGTCACCAGGGTCACCTTGTGAGTATGCATTTGACTGATTGTTTAGCAGGAATGGCTTGGATGATGATCACTTATTGTATTTGGATGTGTGTTAGGATTTCATAAAGTTTTGATTTTCTCAAAGTTTTGGCAAAGTCAAAATCATTCTCCCGTGGAATTCTGCAGGGTTTCAACCTTTTTATCAAACTTGCTGGCAACACAAACTGTGGAGCTAAAGATAATGACATTATTAAGCATCATGTACAGACTCCCAAATTGCAGTGTGTCCTTGGCCACCCGGTGTACCAGGACAGCGCAAGGGACACTAGATGAATACCAAATAATTGTGTGTTGTATCTTGTGACATACGCGAGTGGATTTTAAAGATATGTTGTGTGTCCAGTGTGAATATCTCATTAGTGCTTTTTTTAATTGTGTGTGAAATAGTCTACGAGAAACAGGGAAACTGTATTTGCCTCAACACTCGTTATGAAGTCTGTGCATTATGTAAATTGTTCCTCTGTGTAAATGGGTCATTGAGCTATTACAAAAGCCCCAAGGAGTCTCTTCAGTCTCTATTCTTTATCTTTAATCTCATATGACAGTCCTTTTTTACTACCTAAAACTAAGTCCTGCAGATACTGGCCTTGTTTATATCAGGAAATATGGATTTAATTATTACAATCTTTTATTACTTCCAGAAGCAATGATTTGACACAAACTGCATTTGGAATTACACCTATAGCGTTATGTAAGAAATGTCGTAAATGAGCTAAATTTGTGGCTATTTGTTGTTCTTTTCAAAGCCACCAAAATGCAGGGGAAAAGTGCATTGTAATTACAGCTGTCAACAAACTGACAGGGCTATTATTTATTACACTCGTATTGTTCAGCCTCACACCACTGAAATCCTGCTCAAAAAGTATTTTGAATAATCGTAAATGGATACATATGTTATACCGCAATAAAACTTTGAGTTAAGTTGTAACTAACGAGTAACAAAATGCATTGTTGTTGTAGTACTTTAGTGAACGGCATGTGTTGTGGTCAGTTTTGTGTGTCTACCTTTTGAGATTGATGGCACAGTTTCGGCCAATATGGTGCTGAGAACAGGGAAGGAGAGGGTAGTGCGTCATCTATACTTCCTTCAGCGCCTATAAATAGCCTTGGCTTCTGATTGCACAGCCGCGCGTTACCAAGGCAACAGTGTTCATTCACAGCTTTCCCGTCTTGTAAAAGTACAGGCTGTGGGGAGTCGGGCCATGAGCCGTTATTTTCTCCTCCCTCTGCTCTCCTAAAACACCATTTATTTGCTCAATCTGTTCCCTGTTTCATTGTTGTTGTTTTGTTTTTTTTTGGTCCCGTGTGAAGATGACTCAGGAGATGAAGGTCCCGGGCCACAGGAGGATCGAACCATTAACCAGGGGGTGCTGAAGACTCTGTCCACAAAGCTGGACGATCTGAGTACCTGCAATGAGCTCATAGGGAAGCATGGCGCCGCACTCCAACGCTCCCTAAGTGAACTGGAGGACCTGCGTGGGGCTGCAGATAGCACGGACAGAGTGAAATCTGTTAATGAGCGGGCCACTCTCTTTCGCATCACCTCCAATGCTATGATTAATGTAAGTGTTCCTATTGTGTGTGGCCATCAGTGCTTTGTAACCGTAGGATTATTGTATTGTGCAAAGCATATGTTCTTGCCACAGGCCTGTCAGGACTTTGTGGATGTAGCAGAATCTCACAATCGGCGGTGGCAAAAGGCTCTGCAGTATGAGAGAGAACAGCGCCACCACCTGGAGGAGACCATTGAGCAATTGGCCAAACAGCACAACAGTTTAGAGAGAGCCTGGCGGGAGAACCCAACTACATATTCAGGTGAGATTCATTACCTGTTTACGTTGGTCCATCGTTTTATGTCAACATTATATCCGGCATCTGCTGCACGTATTTTTAAGCAATTTCGTAGTTTGTTTATGTCTTAAACCTTTGTGCAACATCTTAGTAGGTTCTGAATTAGCGTGTTCATTTTACATGATTTGTTCTATATATTGAACTGAACTGATTTGTGTCTGAGAACAAATTATTTGGCTTTTCTGGAAAGGTGCGGAGAGGTCTGAGCGCGGGGATGACAGTGATGAAAATGAGGAGGCAGAGTTTTTTGACGCCATGGAGGATTCCCCTGCTTTCATAACTGTGTCTGCAACTGGCAGCATAAAGCACAAGTGAGACGTACTGTAATACAAGTACTCTAAAACCATGTTGGATGAAACGCTTTAAACTGTGCTGTTCTCCCCTAGGCGCTCAGGGAGCAACCAAAGCATGAGTGCAGGAATGCACAATGACTGGACACACAATGGCAATGTAAGTAATGAAAGCTTTTTGTTAATTTTAATTTTAATTTGTCTCAAGATTTCTCAGATGTCCTGTATGTTATTAATATTTAAATGTATTGTTTATCTACGTATTTGTATTTATTCAAACACATTTTATTTTTTTTACACCAGGATACCTCAGTCACCAATCACAGAAGAACAAGACGCTGCCGTATCCCAGACAAGCCAAATTACTCCCTCAACCTGTGGTCCATTATGAAAAACTGCATTGGCAAAGACCTGTCCAAGATACCCATGCCTGTAACTGCAACAAACATAAACCAAACCTATTTCAGACCTCATTGGTCTCAAATCTTATGTCTGATTTTAGGTCAATTTCAATGAGCCATTGTCCATGCTGCAGCGTCTGACTGAAGATTTGGAGTACAGTGAGCTCCTAGACCGGGCCGCCCACTGTGACTCTTCTCTGGAGCAGATGTGTTTGGTTGCTGCTTTCTCGGTGTCGTCCTACTCCACCACAGTGCACCGAACAGCCAAGCCTTTTAACCCTCTGCTCGGAGAGACGTTCGAGCTCGATCGGCTGGAGGAGTACGGTTACCGCTCAATCTGCGAGCAGGTGGGGCCTGAATAGGACTATTTAATTTGTTGTTTCCGTGGGTTAGCCTGGCTAACGCCAGACTGCTGTGTGCGCTCGAATCTTTTCGAACTTCACAACAGCCTGGGGACCATGGCCGACATTTTTCCATGGATTTGGGCACCAATCACAGAACGAGGAGGGACGGTAAGACGATGACGTGCCATTTGACATACAGAAGCTTGTAGTTTGTTTAGGGATAAAAACATATATATATATATTTACGGATCCAACATGACAGCAGCAGACGCGATGCCATCTTTCGATCAAGCTTTAGAACGTGTTCTAAAGCTCTATATCTTTGTGTACGAACTCGTGACCGAATTTCAACTTGATGTTACTCCACCCCCCTGAGGCCTAGGAAGATGGGGGAGAGCTCATTTTAAAGCTGTGAGTCTGTATCTCGAACTAAGTCTCTATCACTTTCGGACCTCACTGCCCCACAAGGGTAGCCACGCTACATCCAGCGGGGGATCAGTCTGGTCACCCCGCCCTCGTTCGCGGCTTCCGCAAAATCAATCCGTTCACGTGCAATCAGATTCGTTTATTTGCCGTGACGTGTTGTTAGCGAGCAGCGTCACTCACGAGACGCGGAAGTCCCTCAATAACAATCTACGAACGACGCACGAAAGAGAGAAAGCGTGTCTCCAATCGGCGGTAAATGACCAAAAACACATCGACAGTAGGTGAATTTCGTGATTCATAATCCTGCACAAATATTAACGCAAAACCGCTAATAACACCGCATCAACGGCAGACGCCCGTCCTTCGCTGATTGGTTTACTCCGCTTCCTGTTTGCTTGCGTATGTACCACTGTGGGAAATGGATTTGACGCAACGGTGACCAGACTCACTCGCTGGTACAGCGGTGAGTCTGGATTTTTCCAGGCTAGACATCACTCGCTCATCTCCATGTTGATGTTGCAGCTTTCATCTTTTAAATACATTTCTTTCGAACCTTCTAATGCTTTATTTTCAAATCCATTAGAAACAGCTTTGGGAGCATGTTTGGTATTGCTGGCCTGTTTTCTAATAAGTATTAGCATTTTACGACACGTTATTATTATTATTATTATTATTATTATTATAATAATAATACAATTATTATTATTTCATCAGGCAAAACAAATTCTTATTTAAAATGTTGACCTTGAAAGTGCTTAAAGTGCATTTAGAAGTAGCAACATACACAGCCTGGAATGTTCTGCAGTGTGGCTTTAATTAGATTTATTAAAATGCAGTTGTTTTTCTGATGGTGTGATAGATACATTTTTGTGTCACGTCTTATGCAGTCAATAGGAGGCACTATCAAGCTTTGTTTAAACCGTATGTGCGTTTGCAACAATTCAAAGAGCATCAAATGTCCAGATCATCCATTAATTCATATCCCATTTAAATGTTGTGGAATATTAAAATTCTGTCTATAAAATAATGTACCGGTATTCATTCAAAACTGACTTTTTAGTATAACTCTGTAAAACGTACATTAGAATATAGTTCATATTTTTTGTTTTGAGTTGTGAGGAATACGCCCTGAATATTTTTAATAATTGGGTGACAGTGGCTGAGATGAAAGAGTGGTTCAAATCCCAGGTCCCGCAAGTGCAGATTGTCGCTGTGTCCTTGGGCAAGACCTTCGCCTGTATGGATGCAGTGTGTGAGTGAGTGATGGTCGGGGGGCCGATGGTGTAGATTGGCAGCCTCGCTTCTCTCAGTCTACCCCTGGGCAGCTGTGGCTACAAAAGTAGCGTACCACTACAGAGTGTGGAGTGAATTAATAATGACTACTGAGCAGTGCTTTGAGAAACTTGTGACAAAGGTTTGTAAAGCGCAATACAAGTGTAAGCCATTATTAATAATATTAATAAGGTGATGTGTTTACAGCTGACCTGTGTTTGTTCACAGGTCAGTCATCATCCACCAGCTGCTGCTCTCCATGTGACGTCTCAGCGAGGATGGTCTCTATGGCAACATATCACAATCGACAGCAAATTCCGTGGAAAGTACATTTCAGTCATGCCTTTAGGTATGCTCTCACTTTAACTTAGTTTCATTACTAGAATCTTTGCTGTGGGGATTATTATTCTACACAAATCATGCATTCCTCTCTAATACGTATGATGAAAAATAAAACTCTATGTTTATGACTTTATTCTACAGGGAATATTCACCTACATTTCCATGCAAGTGGCAATCACTATGTGTGGAGTAAAGTGACCTCAACAGTGCACAACATTATTGTAGGGAAGCTTTGGATAGATCAGGTATGTACTAATTTACATTACTGAAGGTCTGTACTTCATCTTGAATTGCTGTTTTAACACCTCTGTTCTTTGTCACGTTTGTCAGTCTGGAGACATCGAAATCGTCAACACAACAGTTAAAGACACCTGCCGCCTTAAATTCTCTCCCTACAGCTACTTCTCCAGAGAAGTCCCTCGCAAAGTAAGTTTGTTGTACTGTTGTACTTTTGACCTTGCAGCTGCTTACCTGTGGCTTAATCCCAGGCTGTGTGGATATCAGTAAATGTGTCTCTATCGTCCAAAAATATACAATAAACTAACCTGCTCAAAATCTTTATTGAATGAATTCTTAGGTTACAGGTGTGGTTGAGGACAGAGAAGGCACAGGCCATTATATTCTGTCAGGAACCTGGGATGGCAAAATGGAAAGCTCCAAAATAGTGGACAGTAGTGAAGGATGTGGAGGATCAGAGGGCAAGCAGAAGACAGTTTATCAAACTCTTCAGCCTAAACTCCTTTGGAAGAAATATCCTCTCCCGTATGTCCCACCCACACTGACTTGCCTTTTAATGAATGGACGGTCTGTTAAACTCTCACTGACACCTTTATCTTCTTGTACATATTTTCAGAAATAATGCAGAGAACATGTACTACTTCTCCTCCCTGGCTCTGACCCTAAATGAACCCGAAGAAGGTGTAGCTCCCACGGACAGTCGCATGCGTCCGGACCAGCGGCTCATGGAGGCAGGTCTGTGGGACGAGGCAAATACTCATAAGCAGCGTCTGGAGGAACATCAGCGATTGGAGCGGAAGAAACGTGACGCACAAGTGAACGAGGCCTTAGAGGATGGTAAACACATTTACTTGGGTATCTCTACCTATACGTGTAATTGGCAATCAGTAAATAGGCGTTCGGTGCAACTGACTGTCTCCCCCTGTGGTCTCATTAACTCGCTTCTCATCTTCACTGTCATTAAAATCGATGCACAATGCAGATGGTTATCTATAAATGTTCTATGTTATCTTATGTGTTTTCAACCGCGGCAACCATAAATTAAGTTAAGGAATTGTTTTTAGAGTCCCCTTTCACAGTATATGCGGATATATATATATACACACTTACAACGGGAACCCGATGTTTAACTACACTATATAAAAAGACACAAATGCATTTTTTTCCTCAGTGTCCGACATGAAACTAGATTTAACTTTTACTTTGTACGTCAATAAGAATTTTCAAAATTATTTCTAATTTGTTAAATTAATTAATTTATTTATGTATTTATTTATTTACCCTTATTTAACCAGGAAAGTCCAGAAATACCAGAAGAATGAGAGAAATTGTTTTTGTGTTAATTTCTATAAAGTCAGAAGTTTAAATACACTAAGATTACCTACTATATACAGCTTGAAATACCTGTTTGCCGCTTTTTGGCAGCTGTTCTCTTAGGCCGCTTTCACACTTGTTGGAGCGCTTTGTAGGTCCCCTTGAGACCACCTTAGCTCCAACTGTATTTACTCCAAAGTTAGTTAGGTCCGTGTTCACACGCGCTCGCACAAAACATCGTAACATCAGCCACGTAACAACGATCAGCTGTTCAACGAACTTATTTCCATGACAACGGGCATCAACCTGTCAATGTGCCGACAACGATACGCGCACGTACAGGCACACTTCCCCAATGTTACGAGGTGCGGTGCTGACTTCTCTCCCTCGTGGTTAAATACACTGAGGCTTATAGACGTGAAGCGCGGAGAAATGTACTTATTTAGCACATGGAGAGGAAAGTTTCTCTGCAGCAGGAAGGGAAAGAGAGGCGTACCTTGATGATTTAAAGTTAATCCATTTTGCCTCGTCAGAGCAGTAATCCAACGTCCTCATGCAGCGCGTAGTCATTCTTTTTTCGTGCAAAAAAGAGGCATCAAAGCGAGAATAGTTCACCAGAGGTCGGCCGCCTTCACACCACAACCGCTCCGACGCAAAGAGCGAGATGCGCCGCTCAGAGAACACCTGTTTCAGCCGCAGTCGGAGCGGCTGTTTAGAGCATCGTAAAGTGCTGCGGTTAGATTCACACTGACCCTAAAGGTGCGTACAGACCAAACAAGCATCCACGCCCCATCTGCCTCTAGTTGGACGCCAAACATTGCCACTTCACACTCGCGAGAAACTAGCCTGGCTAACGCCAGACTGCTGTGTGCGCTCGAATCTTTTCGAACTTCACAACAGCCTGGGGACCATGGCCGACATTTTTCCATGGATTTGGGCACCAATCACAGAACGAGGAGGGACGGTAAGACGATGACGCGCTATTTGACATAAAGCTTGTAGTTTGTTTAGGGATAAAAAAATAAAAAAATATTTACGGATCCAACATGACAGCAGCAGACGCGATGCCATCTTTCGATCAAGCTTTAGAACATGTTCTAAATAGTTTAGCTCAAAAGTTTACAGCAGGTACGTCATACGTCATCTGATACCATGATACGATTGGCTATGGCTACGTGCAGACGCATGAGAGACATTCGTAGCGCCCAATAAACGGCTATGGACAATCGTAAACCACACCTCTCCTACGAGAAAATGAATTGATGGTCCCCAGACTAAATATCACTTGTGATTTTAGTCTGGCGTTAGCCAGGCTAGCGAGAAACGCCTGTTTGCTGGCATGTGAAGTTTTGCAAGCGTCATAATTAGGAGGCGTATCATACAACTCAGGCCGAGCGCAAACCGCGATGATCAACTTGTCCTCCACTGCTGCAGGTAACAGGTGACGCTTGTGCTCACTATTTGAGCCCAGTCCCTGATTGGTTAACAAGGCGTAAATGAACGCACGTGTAGATTGGATTACTTGAGTGCATGAAGCAGTGGGCGAGGCATCCCTGCTCGTGTACCGTGCTGTTCTCCCTGGCTTTGACGCGCGTTTATCCTCATCCGCTAGCATTTGCTACGCTTCATACGCGCGGACGGCTTTGCTTACATTTCGAAAGCGCGTTGAAGCACGTCTACGTAGGGTTAACATGGAAGTGGGAGGTGTGGTGGCGTTTGGTGCGTACGCACCTTAAAGTGCCGTTCTCGGGCTGAATTCGGTCCCTTTAAGTCGACCTAACTAGGGCCTGTGTGAAAACGCCCTTAAGCTGATGTATTGTCTGGCAGAAACTGTCCATATTGTGCTTTTATTTGCACAAACCCGTGTGTGCTCTGAATCAGCCACACATCTCTTAACAGTACGATGATTATGCTTGATCTTTCATGAAATATGAAAAGGCACTATTTCACGCTTTTCATCAGCAGAGAGATCCTTTTTCTTTCCCATATTGCTTGAAAATGGTGATCTGCTTAATAATGTGGAATGTCCTTTTTCAGTAGTTCTTCCCTTAACTGGACTCACCTGACAACTAATCACCCCAGATGTCTGAGATTAATGTCAGTAATTCAAAGAGCCCTGAGACACAATACCATCCATGAGTTTCATTGAAAAACTTTTTTCTTCTTTTTTTTTTATCTTTATGGCACTGAAATACAATTTGCAATTAGCAAATATATATATATATATATTTTTTTTTTAATTCTAATTTACCTAAAAAGGTAAAAGTGAATTAATGTCAGACACTGACAAAAAATGCATATGTGTCTTTTTATATAGTGCATCTAAAAATCTGGTTCCCACTGTATTTACATCATACATCTTTACTAACAGGCCAAGACGTGGAGGGTTACCTGCCTCTGTGGTTTGAGAAGAGAACAGATGAAACAACTGGGGACATCACCTACACCTACAGAGGCGGTTACTGGGAGGCAAAAGAGAGACAGGACTGGAGCCAGTGCCCTGAGATCTACTAGGGTAACACTTCAACTCTGGACCTGTAAATATACTTCTGTCCTTTCAGGAACAGAAGCTGTGTATGAAAAGCCAACACAAAAGCCTTTTATTTCAGTCTCAGATATAACTCTCTTTTACAGCAGCACTATTACAATTCTGTGAGGAATGCATTGGTTTCAATATTGAGTGCTGGGTGCTGTAGCAGATTCATAGAACTGTAGTCGTGCTCTAAGCCTACTGTATTTGTGTGAGTATTAAATAACAGAGTGTACAGTTTTATCAGGTCATCAAGGATGACATCGGGACAAAACTAAATATTTGGTAATCAAGCTTCTCTGAAGATGTATTTTTTTGGTTCAACAACATTATTGTGAATTTTGGGCGGGTGAATTTCAGATTAGATTAAAGACTCAAAAACATTACAAATATTTTGTCTGACAACTGCACAGTGCAGAGAATGAAGCATTTTTGCCCTAATGATGTTTATCAAATTAAAAAGTTTTAATTTTAACATCTCACTATATATGCAACAAACAACAGATGAATTAATACATAAATAAAGTTAAACCTGCCGTTTGATTTTCAAAAGAATTTGCACTGGTGGTAAAGACTTGTTATGCAATAAAATGTATTCCTATATCCTATTAATTTTGTATATTTTTTAAAAACCCTATAAATGTTTGTATATCTTATTTTAGGCTTTTTATGACAATGTTTTACTGTTCAGATATTTTTGAACTGGCATAACAGCACAGTAACCTGATCTGCAAACAATGTATTTATCAGATTAACCTAACATAAACTACATGTACCTTGCCTGGCCTGCAAACGACATGCCTCTTCATAGATATTTCAAAGACATATAGTCTGGGAGCGAGCGTGATCTCAATATTTCCGGTGGCGTGATTGACAGACGGCATCAACCATTAGAGCAACGCTAGATACGTTGCAGTAACAGCGGCAGAAAGCCTTCCAAAAACGTCCTTTTTTACGAGGAACGCTTCGAACGCTGTTTCTTGCTCCGGTTTTAGGATTTCATATTTTCAAATGATTTAAACAGACGAAAGAGCCAAGAAACAGTGTATCGGCCGCCATCTTTAATGTTGTGGAGAGTGCGTGGTGGGACAGGTGACGGCTTCCGTCTCTTGGTGCGTGATTGGACCGATGTGGGTCAAATCGTGAATGATTGGCTGCGAGCAGCTGCCCAGACGGTTCTTCTTTTGAACAGAAAGGAGGAGTGTCTGGCAGGCAGGCAAACATGTACCATCAGTGAAGTAGAAAATGTTATATGCCTAAAGTACTGAGTGCAGCACAGATGCAAGACTGCAGTATGTTACTTGAGAGTAGTCAAAGGGTATAAGCTCATAGTGTGTATTAAAGTAGATCATGATGCGCACAAAAAAAGAAAATAACTTTAATGATAATCTTCAGGTCCTTTATATCTAAACATAATATTACATACTGTTGCATAATGCTGGGAGGTGTATTTGATATCTAAAGAGTCCAAAGTTTACTTATGCAGTGTTATAGTATAGAGCACAACAGCTTGTTTGATTGCAGGCTTTAAAAACATGTTAAATCCTCATATTTCTCATGAGGTTGCATGAACAGTAGTGTCCTCACCTACAATAGATCCATACAGAAATGTACCTTTTCTGCCTAAGGCCCACAGAAATGTGACAGTTTAACTCAAATAAACTAAGCCGTGAATGTGCCTGGGTGTATTATTTGTCTTTGAGGTTCTGTTTTGTGTTTGCGCAGAATTGCAAACAACTGCCTATAGCTCAACACAGGCAAACAAGAAACAACTTATTGGCTATTCAATTATCAGTGAGAATCAGCTAGTAGCTACAACAGGAGTGTTCAAACGTATTTAAGTGTGGGCCGCATATTGAAGTGTATAGCATAGAGGGCCACAGATCGGTGGCCAGCTCTGTCGCACAGCAATATTACCTTTTGAGATTTTGATCATGTAGAATTATTACACTTGCTGTAATAAAGAACCATCTCTGGCAATGTGTGCCAATTCAACAAAAAGCCTGAGGGAAAAATTTGGTCTTAGGGCCGCATTTGGACACTCCTGATCTACAGCACAGCACTGTAGGCTAGTTATGTCTGCATAGCTCATAATGTCACAGTTGCTGATGTTTTATCATTTGGCAAATCTGAAAGGAATTGTTTTTTTGGATCCAGCCACGGCAGTTGTGACAATGTCCTGGTCCAGTTCTGCTCCACTTGCAGTCTTATTGCTCTGTTGCACGGTAGCGCAGCGGTTAGTGCTCTCGCTTCACAGCAAGAAGGTCCCGGGTTCGATTCCTACCTGGACGGGGCCTTTCTGTGTGGAGTTTGCATGCGTAGGTTGCTGCGTAGGTTTCCTCCGGTTTCCCCTACCACCAAAAACATGTACAATAGGCCAGGTTGAATGTTGTGTGTGAATGCATGGAGGTGGTGAGAGGGACCGTTGGCGCAGATGTGTGCAGTCGCGACAGCGCTTCTGTCAGTCTCCCCCAGGGGTAACTGAAGCTAAACGTAGTTTACCACCACCGAGTATGGAGTGAATGTAAAATGCTCTCATGTAAAGTGCTTTGTGACCATGTCTGTGAAAGACGCTATATAAATAAAGATCTCTTCTTCTTCTGTTAACGAACCCAAAACGGTGCCGTACCCCTTTAAACAGACCGTCCAATGACACGGAAGCGCGTTTACCGGTTTTACAAGCTGCCGGATGACAGTGACTCGCACTTATAGACAAGATGCTGTCGCAGGTGTCATCACGGCATTGAGCTTTGAGGAAGGTAAGTCATACTTGAGCTTGAGTCTGTTTACGGTCTGGCCCTTAAGCGGCATTACAGGACGATTGGTTCGTGTCTGAGGGAGGCTAGAGCAGCTAGCTCCGTTAGCTTCTGGTGCCGGAATTAGGTGACATTTCTGACAGAGGTCAGCAAACTTACTCCAGCCTATGCCCTTTGATTTAGTTCTAAATGTAGTTTTACGGGTGATACAACAGAATTACAGCTGTTTAGTGAGGTGTTGGTGTGTCAACATTGATAGGCGATAGGACTGATAGCATGCGCTTGGCAAATGTTATAACGCCATCTCATGTGAAATTAGGTTAAGCTAGTCTATAATTAAAACTGGTGTAATGGAAACGACTCGTGCCTCTACGGGACGTGGTATTTAAGGGGTTCAATTACAGCTAATGTTTACCATAGTGTGTTTTGGCGCAGCAGACCGATGCGTCACAACCAGGCACCCCATGCACATGAGTTCATGCTGCAAAATCAGCCAATCAGGTGAAAGTGCGTCATTGCTGAGGCGGGTCCAGCTCTTGAGCCTCCAGTGCCTCTGCTCTGTCTGACAGCCGCTTGGCGATGTCATTTTCCGTCTGGTTACACAACACGATCCTCATGCAAAATAGAAACACGTGCTCTTAGGCGGTGCTGGAAAAGAAACCTAGTTTTCAGGACAAGGAGGGTACAGTGTATAAATGTTTGGGCTCCATACAGATCGGTCATGATGATTCCTCTTTTGTGTGTTTGCTTTGCAGAGAAAATGACGCGAACATGACCAGGACTGATGGCATTTCCAAAGGCGAGATCCCTCCCGAAGCCAAAGGCAAGGGCAGACCACTGACTGAAATGCTCCATCTGTTGTCAGCTATCATTGTGTGGCTGGTGACTGGGAGCACCATCTCCAGCCTCAACAAATGGATCTTTGCTGTGTACAACTTCAGGTATCCCCTGCTCCTTTCAGCACTGCACATGCTGTCAGCCATAGTGGTGGACTATGTGCTGATTAAACTCAGAGTAATTCACGACAGAAGAGCAGAGGAGCAAGAACTGACTCCGAATGCCAAATGCAAGGTTTTCCTTTTGAGTCTAACTTTCTGTGCCAGCATTGCCTTTGGTAACATGGGCCTGACCTACGTCCAGCTCTCCTTTGCACAAATGATTTACACCACCACCCCTCTGTTCACCCTCGCCATATCTACCTTTATTCTGGGGAAACAGCACCATATCATCAAGTACACCGCCATGATGCCTATCTGCCTGGGAGCTTCATTCAGCATTATGGGAGAGGTCCAGTTTGACCAGACTGGATGCATTTTTGTGGTTGCAGCAACTATGTTGAGAGGGGTCAAATCAATCCAGCAGAGTAAGTATCACCTGTTTCATCGTCACATTATTACTCAAGGATAGAATAATAAAGTTGTTCACGTGAAGTAGTTGGAAATCAAATTAGGTACTGTTCCAGTTCCTGCACAGTCTATGAAGTGATTCTTAGTAAACTGTAAAGTCTTGGCTGTGACTTTGGTTCCGAGAGATCCACAGCCATTCCTCCAGGACACATAATTTTCAACTTTATGAAAGTTACTTTCTTCTTCTGTTTCTCATGTACAGACATACAGTACAGTTCTGTACGTTTGCTAAAACTATGAAAACTATGTGGGCGATTGCAAAGAATACACCAATTCCTAAACTTAACTTGTTAACAAATGACCCACATGAATTTTGCTGAGGCTCCTTACCCAAAGTGTTGCATAACATAAAGGAACATATCTCGGGTGAATGTAAAACCTGAATGTTTAGTTCAGGAGTGTGTGACTGGAGGCAGTGGGTTGGGCTGCAAAAGTACTGCATGTTCAATTTTGCAGAGTGAAATGTTATAAAGGGTTGTCACGTACATGTTATAGATGTGTACAGTATATTGGCTGTTTTTTGGTCTTTTTTTCCTCTAAGTTGTAACCGTAGATCACCCTTGGTAAAACACAAGCAGTGGCATTAACTCTTAAAGATAAGCTTCCTCCCAAATATAGGTTCTTCAATTGTTAAATCATACACTGGTACATCTCAATGTTATACTAAACAAAGTTACCTAAAACTCCTCTCACCATGTAACTAAATTAGTAATTTAAATTTGTTTCTACACTCACTGTAAATTCTGATTATGGTCGTAACATGAAATTAAGTGTTATAATTACTAGGAGACCTTACATTTTTTGCATTTACCCTCTATTCCGTGTAAGAAGTACATTATCAAGAGAAAATTGTGATTAATTGCTTTTCCATTTTACCGCAACTTGTTTCTGTTCCAAAAACAGGGTTTTGCCAGTATTTGAACAGGCATCATGTAGAGTTACTACATGATGCCAGTAATGATTATTTGTCGTCCTGTTGTGCTCATTCTAAAGTATCCATTATAAGATTCTGTCCCATTTACTAGGATTTACCAGTTTTGAATAAAATAGGCTTAACATTGGCTTTACTTGCTTTTCTCTTTATCCAGTACATGGTTTTAGTAACTCCCACTAACCTCCCCAGTGTTCTCCACTGCCCCCCTGTAACGGGAACTTGACTGTCTAGTAACCGTAACTGACAATACTAAGCTATAACTTAATGTTGCCCGGGATTGGTTCAGGTCATATGTCACATATGAATCAGCCAATCAGATTGCTCTGAACTGTTTTGAATTCAGAAGAGAAGTGTTCAACAGCCCTCAGTGTATAATCGAGCAGAAACGGCAGAAAACGGGACCTTTCCTGTTTTATTTCTCATTAATCAACTTAAGGTGAG
This sequence comes from Neogobius melanostomus, assembly GCA_007210695.1. Lineage (NCBI taxonomy): Eukaryota > Metazoa > Chordata > Actinopteri > Gobiiformes > Gobiidae > Neogobius > Neogobius melanostomus. Next base: position 95,601 of record VHKM01000221.1, on the reverse strand, counting down.
TGTGTCTTTGGATATATTTGTGATTGCTCTGAGAGTTTGATGTATTGTTACTATTTTCAATCATTTTTTATATTTGAAAAGTACAAAAACACTCTTGCTCTACCTTTTATAGCACATTTGTTATTTAATTTGGTGACCACACAGTGGTATGTCAAACATTTGTGATACAAATTACTATAATACTCATAATTTCAAATGTTAAATCAGGTGCAGCGCGCTCCAAAAATAACATATTTTTCAGTTTGCACTCACCATTTAACAACTCACTGTATTAAATGAATGTGTATCTAATACTATTGGTACTATGATTAAAGTGTTTTGTTTTTTCCCAGACAGTGTAAAGAGTGCTGTAAAGATTTAGAGACTGATTCACCATCAGTGCTGAAGGTAAGACTGCACTGATCAGTTTTTTAAACATGTCCTTTAGTAAAATCTTTTAAATGGTTTATGTGTGTCCAGTGTCAGACTGAGGAGTGCAGCTGTAGAAAAACCTGATGAGACTGGAGATACACACACACTGAGGTGAGACAGGACTCAAATGTACAGAACTGGTTTAGTCTGTGATATAATTTACCCTACTATCATAAAACTCTGAGGACGTCCGTAATCTTTACTTTTTACATAATTGTAATCCTGTGTAGATTTAGTTATCGTGTGCCTACTGATTGTATTTCTTTGTTTTACAGAAATCTGCACTACTGTGAACATTTTGAGACCGACTTTGCATCTAGGGAGTAAGTAGGACAGCAGTAATAGTTATACTCTGACAAATTGTCCTAAAGTTGGATGTGAAATGACATTTGTGAATGGTTTTGTGTGTGTCAGTGTCAGACTGAAGACTGCAGCTGTGGAAGGATCTGCTGAGACTGGAGCTGAACACACTGACGTGAGACCGAGTCAGAGCTGAGATGTTTGGATGAGACAAAGCAACATTTAATCTGTAGGTTTTGGTTTAGTCTTGTCATAGGGACTCACGACTAAAGTATTGTTGTTCTTTATGTCTTACAGAAATCTGACCACACTGATGAAGACTTTGAGGAGTGAGCTTTGACAGCGATTTACAAAAATCCCCTTCCTCCTGCTGTGAGTCTGCAGAACCTGCTGCATGTACAGAGTCTGTGGAACCTTCTGAGACACATCAGCTCATTACAAACTAATCCACCTGTTTGGACTGATGTAAAATATAACTGGAAATGTTCTACATGTATCATTATTGCACCTTAAAATGTAAGTGTTTTACACTGTTCAATGTTAAATAAATTGATTTTATAACTATACTTTTTCTTGCTTTTTTACATTTATTTCTTGTACTAAAATTTAAAATACAACTTTATTAATGGGAATAAGAAATAAAACATAAAGGGAACATGAATATTCCAGTAATCCATTACTAAGAATAATAGTACAGGTTAAAACCATATTTAAGTAACAAAAGTAATCAGTACTAGGAATTCCCAGTTGTCAGTACTAACATGTCTAGTAATCAGAACTTGTGTCATAAGTAATGAATACTGTGAAATCCCTCTTAATCATACTAATGATGATGATGATGCCTTACACTTGTAATGTGCTTTACAAGCCTGTATTACCAAGTTTCTCAAAGCGCTACACTGTCATTATTCATAGCCCTGGGGTAGACTGACGGAAGCGAGGCAACCAGTCTGTGCCATCGGCCCCTCCGACCACCACCAACCACTCACTCTCACACTACATTCACACAGGCTTCCTGGTGGTACTAAATGGTCTCCTATCCAAGTACCGACCAGGCCCTTGCCTGCTTAGCTTCCAAGATCTGACGGGATTGAGCATAGCGAAGGCGGTATGGCGTTGCTAGTAATCATTGCTTAACGTTGGGCTTAATAATTATGCATCGGGTTTACAACTTATTCCGAGTAAGCGCAGTGAGTTGGAAGTTACAGTGCTTAAAGGTTGTTTCTAAGACAGAAAGCTTGGGTTGAGTTGAACATATAAACTTTATAGCTTTTTCTTGTTTGTTTCAGGCAATTTGCTTCAAGAGGAGAAGATCAACTCCATGTTCCTGCTGTACCTGATGGCTATCCCGAGCTTTTGTATCCTGACAGTGGCTGCTCTGGTGCTGGAGAACTGGGCACTGCTCGAGTCCCCTCTACACTACGACAAACACCTGTGGATGTTCATTCTGCTCAGCTGCATGGGCTCTGTGCTGTACAATCTGGCCAGTAACTGCGTCATCACTCTCACCTCTGCCGTCACACTGCACGTCCTCGGCAACCTGAACGTGGTTGGCAACCTGCTGCTGTCCCAGCTGCTTTTCGGCAGCCAGTTGTCTGTCCTGAGCTGCGTCGGTGCAGGGCTCACGTTGTCTGGCATGCTCATCTACCAAAACTCTGAGTTCATTATTCGATACCTGGACGCTCGCTGCGCCAAAGAGGAAGTATCGTTACCCACAAACTTAAACACGGACAACACTGAGGGCAATGTGTCAGAGTCCGTATTTGACCAGCAAAGAATAGAGGGTAAACAAGAGAAAGTAGACTGAGGCACAAAGACTCAAATGTGAATTTTGAAGAAACACCTAAAAATAAGAAATGGCTCTCATCATCTTTCCTCTTAATCTTCTCTTTATTTGCTGCATTCATGTGACGTTGGCTTCAGCCACAACATAAACGGCAAAAAAAATTTAAATTTGATATTGAGTTATCAAAGTGAAATGAGTCAAATTCAGCCCTTAAATGTTCCTTTTAATGTTAATGTAAACCTCTTTTTATGTCCGACAATCCAAACAGAATGGGAATGCAGCATTATTGTCTTGTGTTGCTATTAATGGCAGCCACATTCAAAATGTGTTGAAAAAGAAACCATTGCCTTTATTTTGATTTTATCTTTTCTTTTATCTTTTCTTACTGTCCATGTGTTTAATACAAGGCTACAGTATATGCCTGGGCACATTAATATCTCTGGGGTATTCACACTCCCCTGCACTGTGAAAGTCTGCTGCGGGCCCCGTCTTTTTAAGTTTATAATTAAAGCCGGAGCAAGTGCAGGGACAGAGGGTGCTGTGCTCCAAATCTATAGAAGCACAAGCTGAACAGACATAACTAATCTATATTCTTTGTTATCTGACATAGAGAGCCAATTCTCTCGTCATGGTCATCTTCTCGGCAGCTTTTACTCGGTGTGTGAAGGGTGAAGAATGTTACTGTTTCTGCTTGCACTTAACATTGTTTTTTTTTTAAGCAGGACGTACAGTAAAAAGTGACATTTCTGTGTGATTCGTTTGACTAAAGCTTAAAGACGTAGTTGATCTGCATTTGGACCTGTATGATAATGAGCTCAGTTAGATTTCCCATGTGGAAGACCTACATTCTGTTCAGTCTTGTCGTCATAGAAAGTCTCTGAAGAATAAGTCCAATTACGGTTTGCAACTGAGCCATTATAAGTAGATTGACGGATCCCTAAGGAGTGACACTTCCCTGTGGGGGACCAGCTGGGAAAAATACGGTTGCCATTATATTTTAATTTCTATGTTACTTTTTTTTTTTGTCTACTACTACTACACAAACCATATGCACTTCAAGAACTCGGTACATATTTGTTCAAGCTTATCTTAGCCTAGAGCCTGGGAGCTCTATTTGCCCTGGAGCAAATGTACCACAGTCAAGTAAAACCCTTCCTTTGTCATTTGACATTTCTGAACTTGCCAAATCAAGCATTGGTGTTTTTCTTTTTATTGTCAGTATTTTGAGGCTTTTTAATTTAATTTTGTCCTTTTAATATTTATTTTAATATTTATTATTGCGTGTCAGTCACTGGCTGTGTGGCTCACTAATGCTGTAGATTACAGTTGTAAAAGGTCTTGCACACAATGTTTTTATATAGCACTCCTCAATGACGTCAGGGCAGTGAGGACTTCTAAAACTGACCGCAGTGTCCCTGTGTGAATGAATGTAATGCCAAGTGTTTACCTGGAAAACATCTTGCAATGTAAAGCCATACTTTTTGGTTTTATACTCTTTTTTTTTAATTATTATTATTATCAAGAAAATTGTTTCTAATTCAGATTTCCTTTCAACAGTGCCATTCATGCTTATAATTTGAGTCATGTCATATTTCGCAATCTGATTAGACATGGGGGTGTTGAATAGGTTTTATGTTACAATTTATGATCATGTTTTTTTCTAGAACCTTTATGCCAGAGAAAAAAATACCTCATTTGTCAAGAAGGATGTGGTCTGTCTCTTTAAAGACGTGGAGTTAGAAAAAGCAGCTCTGAAGTTGTACAATGTCAAAGCTGCTTGTTCTTGTCGGCTCCTACAGGCCTGGCTGATCCTGAGGGACAGGCAGAAAAGCTGTTGCACTAACAATGTACAACAATGCCTTCAAAGCTGGTACTTCCCTTGTACTCGCTGGTTTCATTGTTTCATTGCTTGTTAGATTGAAATAATGGTTTTAATATATTTTTGTCTTTTGTAGCTTATGGGTTGGGTCGAAAATTGAGGCTACTGCTTCATCATAAGTGAACCTCCTTCTAATGATGAAGAAGAGTATTTGATTTGAGTTTGGGTGCGAGAAGTGTCCACAGGAGGAGATAATTGGTAACAAAGGGTTTTATCACAAGTATAAGAAAATGTATGAACTGATAGAAAAGACTTGAATTGAGCCAATTAAAAATATTACTAAACTCTGCTGTCTTACGAGCTATTATTTGCATGCACACACTGTTCTGACTTTGATATCGAAATCTAGACCATTAATATAACCTTTAAAGCTGTGATTTTATTAAGCATATTTGTTTAATAAATAGCAAAATGCACAGATTAAATTAAGAACTGAAACTCTAGGCTTCATGTAAATATAAAAATTACATTTATCAGTAAGTACATGATTTAAAATTACAAATTGTGAGAGATGTTTAATAATTATCAAATTATAATATTGATCTTAATTTGATCTTTGTCACGTGGTACTCCAAAAAAGTTAATTTGGTCTTGTGTATCTTGTATAAGAAAACGTTTAAGTGATATCTTTGTTACGCATTGCTCCAAAGCATCTACGATTGCTCCCCACAAGGGGGGCCATTCTGTCTTAGCTGTACAGCCAAACTCAAGAGCTTAATGCATTTTAATATGAACATTTCCTCGTTATTAACAGTGTCAAACATATTATCTATTGCCATATAGGTTTGTGGTCTGCTTGCCATTATGGAGGACTTCTTAACTTTGTAAACTGCCATCTCTTAACTTCTGCCTCAATAAGGCAGTGCTGCTCCTCAGTTTCCTTAACTCTTTCATGTCTCTTCATTATAAAGCAGACTACTGCAATTAGTCACACAAGGCATAGATGTAACAAATCCTCTCAACATGCCTCTGCTGCTGCCCCCAGAAGCTCAAATCCAGGATTGAGAGCGGAGCCTTGATAAATGGGATGCAATCGTTTGTCCCTCCTCCTCCCTCAAAAAGCTCCATTCTTGGGTCGGTTGTTACCATCAACTATAGTTCACTCCAAACATGTGTCCATTGCAGTGTGTGTCAGGGGACCCTCTGCACTGAAGACCCACGGAAGAAGAGCAGAGAACAAGCTTAGTGATTATTCTACCAGATCAAACAGGTAAGTGGCATTACAATTCACACAGCCACAGATAAGCAGCCTTCATCAATGATCATTAGGACTTGTTTTGGTGCATTCATAATGAGTAGCTAGTTACACACTGTCATCAGATGCAGACATTACTATATTTGTCCATGCTGTGGCCCTTCTGTGTTGCTGTAGCAGAGGTATTTGCCTGTAAAACAAACACATGTCTTCACAGGGCCTGCTTCACTGTGCCATTATTGTGTTATTTTAATGAAGCGCAAGAAGATAGTAACTATAGCAACTTTAGGAAGATAAGTCCACTATGCATTAATACAACAAAGACATACTTAATTTTAGATGTAAAATGTCCCTTCTATTTTAATCTGCAGACGAATGACTGGTTATCTTAAATACTTGCCTACAGTCGCTATATAAGCCTCTGTTAAAATGTACTATATACTGTAAGTAAAACGGATTGGAACGAACAGCATTGTAAAGGGTTTTCCTTTAAAGAAAAGTTACCTTGACAGGGACAATAGTTAAAGCTATGGTAGATTTATAGCTGCTGTAAGTACTGATGGTAGCGAAAGATGTTTCAATGTGTAAATATTTCACAGAGATGGCCACAGAAAATCCAACCGAGTCCACAGGATCATTCACCAAAGAGGAACTTGCAGCTATCGAGGATGAAGATGTACTAAACAAAATGGTCAGAATCTAAACAATTCTCTACAAACATCGAAACATCTGTCTCAAAAAATTAAATCTCCCTTTAAAGCCACACTGTGCAACATTTCACCCTAATAGTGTAAAATAGAGGACTTTTACAATGGGAGTTTCTGACAGCCTATTATCAGTCCTTACTCGTAACATTAATGAGAGCTAGACATCACCATTGTTTTTTCTCTTTCTTTACAATGACATATTATTCATTTCAATTCAAGCCATCGTCTACTACAAAGAGAACGTGTCCTTTGCAGTTCCCACTCGTAACGTTTCAATGTGATTTCAGCTTGACAGCGCAAAAAACTTTGAAGAGCGGAGTATGATACGCGCCGCATTGAGAGACCTGCTCCGGAGAAAAATAGGTAACAGTTCCACAGTGAAAGGTGTATTGTTTTCATTTTTTAACTCATGATTTTCCAGACAAACGTAAGGAGGAGAGAGGCGTGCGACAGGCTGACTTAAAACAACAAGGTCTAAGTAAAGCTGTTGCAACTGGTGGAGGGAGGGGCACAGTGGGTCAGCAAATGTCTACAAGTACGGCAAAAAAATAATATTATTAATAAGCATTGTCTGCAGTTAGTAATGGCGTTTTCTTTGCTGTTTACAGAGCAAGGTTCCGCTTTCTCTCCCTCCAGCAAGACAACAGCCAGGTGAGACCGGCAAGTTCTATAATACTACTTTAATTCTACCTTCCTTACTGTCAATTCCTTTAAGGGGAGACACTAAAGGCAAAATTGATTTTTTTTATTATTATTTTTTTACAAATGTTCTGATTTTGGGCCAAATTGGTCTCTTAACATATGAACTTTCACCTGGGAAAAAAAAAAAATCCTCATCTTCACAATAGCATGTTTACTTATTGCACTGATTCAATGTGTCTCCATAGATTTATTTGGGAAATTGTAATTTCAAGGGCCATTTTCTCACATTGTTGTCAATATCTGACGCCAGTAGCACCTATAAACTCCAAACTTTCCAGTCTTGGACTTAACAATATTTTTAAGGGTTTCTTTAGCGGGATTTTTCATATTCCTGATTTATTGAGTTTTTAATTTCAAAAAACAAGGTGAAATTACCCTTTGTACAAATCTTTCCACTAATAAACAGCTTAATTCAAAACTAAACAAATCCATCTGAAAAAGTCTTTGTAACTAATAAATCAACCAAATAAAACCATACATTTAAACCTGGCTCGATTTATTTTTCAGATTTTTAGGTATAAAAGCCATATTTTTTATATAAAAACATACAATGATAGAAAACTTGCAATACATTATTTTCACATACTTATGCCAGTAATCTACAGCAAAAGTTTCAAAATGATATCTCTAAATTTAAAAAGTTTCCCTATTCACCTGCAGTGTCTTAGCAGAACACCCATTTAGGCCATATATGATGTTCAACACTGGCATTTGTTGAAAGTGGTGCTTTACCACCTACACGTTGACTTGAACACTGGCAACAAGGATTGGGAACAGTGCATTGCGGGGGGTCTCATACCTTTTTTCCACAGTGAGCTACTTTTTGCAAAATGCCAATCAAGTAACTATCAGACTAAGATACACACAGGACAGTGAGTTGCCAAGATGGTATTTCGATGATGAATTTAGTATCCCTTAAATACTTTACCCAAATGTCTGCTGATTCTGTTCAATGTATTGCGATCATATGGTGGAAAGGAGAAAAGGCATCTATAAATGTGACCTGATGAACCGACCTCTTTTATTATTATATTTACAGTACGACCAGTTCCTCTGTAGCTTCACCCCAGAAATGTCCCACCACAGCTGTGCCCAATGCCAAAAACGTCAAACAAATGCTTCTAGACTGGTGCCGGGCCAAAACAGAGCCTTATGAGGTAAATATTTCCTCGCTCTCCTCGTCTGTGATTTACTGCCATTGCTGCTTTACATAACTCTGTCTCCGCAACTCTAGCTGCTTACACTGACACTCTTCTTACAGGGCGTGAATATCCAGAACTTCTCGTCCAGTTGGAAAGACGGCATCGCCTTCTGTGCCCTGGTCCACCGCTTTTTCCCCGATGCGTTCGAGTACTCTATTCTCAACCCAAACAAACCCAGGGACAACTTCCAGCTCGCCTTCAGCACAGCAGAGTGAGCTCACTGTCCTTATATGTACAGGGAGATGGTCAGCGACACTGTTTCTAGCTTTTGTTTTGTTCCTGGGTTGCAGAAGGTTGGCTGGCTGCCCCTCTCTGTTGGACCCCGATGATCTGGTGAGGATGCACGAGCCGGACTGGAAGTGTGTGTACACGTATATCCAGGAGTTTTATCGCAGCCTGGTGGAGAAGGGCCTGGTCAAGACCAAGAAAAGACCATAAATGAGTGTTTCTCAAACTGTGGTATGGGTGGTACTGCTTTTAGTCCCTGGTCAGTTCCTATCTCTAGTTTAAAGGGGGGGTATTATGTAAAATCGACTTTTTCAAGCTTTATATCATGTTATTATGTCATTCCCTCATTAAACACATGCCTGGAGTGTTGCCTTGGCTCATTCACATATTTTTGAGTTATCAGTAAAAACTTAGACGGCAGCCATTTTAGGTGTAGCTATGCCTCAGTCCTCCTAGGAACGCCCCCACCTACTGGAGACGCCTCTGGACCTTTCGTCACCAGCCAAGCCACCAAGCACTGCTCCTCAGCTCAGCAGAGCCCCCTCCCCGCACAGTGTTGTTGTTTAAATGCCACAGCAGTGTGCTGAAGGGGGCGTGTCGGAAAGCTTCTTAAAGAGACAGAGGCCTATTTCAAGACGTTCAGTACAGCCATTTTGAGAGAGCAATTTTATTCAAGGCAGTTATTTTAATTTACTGCATATACAGACCAACAGAAGGTTACGTCATCATTGTAGTATGCTATAGACTGGTGCTATGTGATTGAAAAAAGCATAATACCCCCTCTTTAAAGAACAATCCAACTACTTTTTTCATGTTTATTATTATTTTAGACCTGGTTTAGCCCCAGTTTTGACCTGTTGTAGAACTGGTTTAGATACGGCAAATTGTGCTTAAGTGGTACATGATATACAAGTTTCAGAACCACGGCCGTAAACAATATTGTCTCATCATCATAAGACCAAACAAAGTTGAGCAATATAATTTTAGAAGTGGGTAGCGTTGCCGAAATATTTACACTACTCAAGAAAGAGTATCGTTGCTTTAGAATAATTTTACTCTAGTACAAAGGAAAAGTAGTGGGTCAAATAATTGCTCAAGTATGAGTGAAAAACACTTTGTGTAAAAAATATTTCCAATAAACACAGATAAAATAAATAAATAATAGTATAAATAATAAATAAAGTATTAGATTAAAAAATAAGAAACATATTTCAACATACATTGATGTCGAGTGAAAACATATTTACTCTCAGTGGGAAAGAGAGTGCCAAAAAGTATTTTGAGATTATTAAAGTATTGTGAGATTGTCTTGCCAATGAACACAAAGATATTATGTTCTTATGCCAAAGACTGAACCAGCTACCACACTGTAGTTTTGCCCCAGCCAGTTACATGTTATAATGATAAATGAGCTGAAGGCCTGTGTTTAGTTCAGGATTGAGTGCCAGAGGTCGTTAAGGTTAGGGTTTCCATGTCAAATTCAATGTTCACCCAAAGTTTGATGTTTATATGAATGTCCTTTGGGATCATAAAATTCTTTTTTGTGGATATGTAGGCCGACTGATGGTGTGACATTGTTTACGTAGATCGAAGCACATCCATTTTCTTTATGTCCCTGGACGCCTTCTTGAACACAGCTAAAGAGCCTGCCAAATTACTGTGACCTCAGTGAGAGAGCAGCTGCCCTTATTTTAAAAAAAAGTTTAATAGTACATTTATGTTAATGAAGGGGGGAAAGTACTTGGCGAAAATAGTGTTCATGTATTAGAAACATAAAACAACATACAAATTGTGATATTTCCAAACAACATCATATAAATCAGATGAAAGAAACGATTTAGATAAGACACAAGAGAATTTATTGAAGTTAAAATGATTTAACTCTTCACTTCACTTACTCAAGGTGGAAAGAGTAACTTTCATCAGACGTATAAAAAGTATGTGTGATAAAACTGCAAGAAGTACTGTTACTTCAAAATCTAGTCAAGTACACGTGTTACCCTCCTCAGGTATTTTTTGGGTTGGAGCGTCAACAGCACTGATGAAACACATTGAAGCTATTGTGCACCTTTACGTGTTGCTCGTGCCCTGAGATGCCCCCTGTATAAGCACCTAGTCTATAACACATGCATTTGCATGTTTTCTTTTTGCTATGCTTTAAATATGTGATAAATATATGCAACACATAGGTATTAGCAGTGTGTGTTTGAGCTGATACTTACAGTGACAGCTGGCGATTAAGATGAATGCATTCCTCTGCGATTACACATCTGCATTAATCCCACCATAGAAAATCTGGGAATGTGATTTACCATGACAAGTGTCCTTCTGCATGAGCAATAAAGTTCAATGATATGGAATGGAATTGTTTGAATGTATGTATATTACTCTTGCTGAAAGATGCCAAAGTCAAAGAAAAAACTATATAGGGCCCACCAAAGAGCCAAGCCTGATGAACAGCACTAAAACAGCTCTAAGAACAGCCACCACTGACTTTTACCCATTAGACATGACAAAAGGTGAACAGCAATGTTTTCACTGATAAATGTAATGTTTAACTGCTGCTCTTTTGCTGTTTGTAATAGTTGAAGCGATTACAGTCTATTTTAGAAATGCACTTGTTTGGCACGACCACCAAAGTGCAACTGGCCCAGCCCCCCCTAGCGATTACAAAACCCTAATGTGGCCCTTGGATGAAAAAGTTATCCCATGCCTGCTTTTTTAAAACATGGCAAAATACAGCTAGTTCCCACTCTGCAGTGTACCACACAGCAGATGCGTGTTTTTGGGGGGAAAATGCTGCAGAAATATCATTCTTAGACATTTTACATTAGCAACTTTTGAGCTGTTTGTTTATCTGGCCATTAAAACCCATACTAGTTATTGCATTGCTCTAGCCTCCCTCTCCATCAGCTGAGTGCATTAGACACATATAGACTTATCTCCCACTCATCAGATTGATAACCAGCCAAATTCACATTTTATTATTGACCCTCTGATCAATGGTCCCATCTGTGACGCACTGGAGCCACTATACTGCGTCACTGACAGGGGGGTAATCATTTGTGCCCATACAGTTGGTCCAGGTGCACGCGTGTTTATCGGAGTGCACTGAGACGGCGGGAGGGGGCGGAGCAGGCGTCAGGAGCCGGTGTTGATGCTGCTGCAGGCGGGATGATGCTGCTACGAGAGAGGTACCCAGATGCTCGGGACCCATGTCTGTGATGGTAACCATCACGCATAATCGGATGTACAGAACGACCGCACACACGCGCGCGCCCTGACAGCATGTGGCCGTGCACGCTGTAACGGGGACGTCCGCTTTGTCCTGAGCTGCTCATCTCTCCCTCCGTGTGGGACTGGGCTTTTTTTTCTTGACGGACCAGGACCAAGTGGGGTAAGTCTCGTGTGCAGTTGGATCAACATTGAGGTTCACCTTGGGAGGAGAAAAACGCTCAGAGGTAGGACAGCTGTTTGGAGATACAGAGCATGTGAAGCGTGCACCTGCGTCGTGCGTGCATATTAAACTTGACCCGTAAATGACACGACATTGGATCGAGCTCTTGAATGTGCTCTTGACACAACCATAATAATTGTCGTTATTAGTGAGTGAGTCCTGTTTGACCTCTTTATGTCATCACATGACTCCTTTTACAAAGAAGGACTCAATTAATGATGATGAATAATTTACAGTGGTAGGCTATACACTTTCAGTCTAACTTTTGTTACAATAAATAAGCTCAGCCAGTTAGACTTTACCCATAGATCAAGTAGCCTTCACAGGTGAACAGGTGTTTTCAAAATGACGTAACATATAATGACAATTATACTGATAGCTTCACTTGCTCAGCCTATTTGAGGAATGGAATGAATCCAAATATTTTTTGTTCATCTCATAGATAATTAGTTTATTTTATTTCTGGCTCTTTTTTTTCTGACCTTAGACCTCTTGAGCTGCCTGTAGGAGTAAATAATGCTGCTATTTCCCCCTGTTCTTGTGACCCTGTTGTACATCCTATATATAACTCTCATGCTTTTGCAGATTTATGGATCAACTCCCACAGAAACCAATCTCCTCAAGTCCCTATGGGCCCACAGTGTGCCCTGGGGCAGGTCTACCTCCACAGCTCAACCTCCCAGAGCTCTTTGCTGTGTCAACTAAACCTGCAAATCAAATGCAGTCCAGGAACTCCGAACCTGCAGCGGTTACTGAAGTGGCTAGCATTAGTAGACCAAGACCTACTGCTCTCGGGAATAAACCATTAACGAGGATCTCAGTGGAGCCTCCGAAGGACATTGATTTGATCCCAGTTTGTATTCCAGGACCTCAGAGCACCTGTTTCCCGCCCTGTTCCCCCACTGAGTTGAGTTTTCCAAATCTAAGTCCCCATAGTCCTCAGCAGTTCCCCAGCCAGCCATACCTGAGCCCCAGTGTGCCCACTCCTCCACCTCTGAGCAGCAACAAACCCAGCACCAGTCCCACCCAGAGCCCAGCACAGCAAGAAAAGTCAGATGGAGACACAGATTTCCGGTATGTCATACAAGCTTTCTGAGAAGTTACTATTATGATATTATAGATATAGAAGTAGAAGTAAAAACTACCGTATAAAGTGTCTATAAAGCTACTTCAGAAGTACTGCGGCTATAATAGGTTATTTTTATGTTTTCATACACATTATTGTAATTCACCCGATGTCCCAGGATGCATGGAGCAAAAATAACATACAGTTGCATTCAGATAGAGGAGATTGTGTAGGCTCAGTCATGCATTTTAGAATAAGTTATGCAAATTGTGGATAATTGGTAACATCTATAATTCTAAACATAATTCACATATTTCAATTTTTAATCTCCACTCAATTGTGTTCTGTTTAGTACTAAATGAACAGATAAAACAAACTTGCTCTCAATGACAAAGCGTCACATGCGGTAGCAGCCTTTACCTCTCCCCAACACACTGAATGTCTGAGTCATCAGTGAGTTGCACTGAGCAGATGATTTTTTTTTTCCATAAGCAGAAACATTGTTGAGAGCTCGTTCTCCTGGGATTACAGCAGATTATGTCCTTTTTCACCCATGCTTTGTGAATATAACACAGCTCTTCTGCTGTTTAAAAGGGTGAGCATCGTCACATGGAACGTGGGATCAGCAATGGCCCCAGATGATATCACAACTCTGTTTGGGCCAAATATCTCAGATGGAAGCATTGACATGTTTGTCATTGGGTAAGTATTTCCACTGCTTTCTCAAGTGCCAGGGAGACAGCTGTAGTGCCTACGTACTCAGTCATCTGTGTTCTTTCTGATTTGTCCGCAGTGTTTATCCACCATCATTAGGCTGATTACTCATTAGTGCAAAGTGTAAGCATTGCTTTGTTTTCTGTCCCAGACTTCAGGAAGTGAACTCCATGATCAACAAGAGGCTGAAGGAGGCTCTCTTCTCAGATAACTGGACAGAGCTCTGCATGGACACGCTGAGTCCATTTGGATATGTTCTGGTGATTTACTGAAGTTACCTTGTGTCATTTTGTATGGTATATTCTGTGATGTTTACGAGTGCATGCCTAATATAGTTGGTTATACTCTTGGATGGAATTTTGTGCTAAATTGATGAGTCAGTTTACACCTTACTTTGCCAAAATGGCTTCATTGTTTATATATACACTATTCTGTTCATATTCTGATTATAAAACTACTAGGAGTAAGTTTCACCTTGTATGTATAATGTGAAAAAGTGATATGTTGTAATTAATACTTTTTGTTTTTATTTCTCACCAGGTGGCCTCCCAGCGAATGCAGGGGGTGTTGCTGCTGGTCTTCTGCAAATTCTGCCATCTACCCTTTTTGCGAAGCATACAGACCCAGAGCACACGGACCGGACTGGGGGGATACTGGGTATGTGTGGTGCATGGTTTCCGTGCATGGTCATCCTCCTGTCAGCTGTGTAGTGTGTGTGTGGTGTGTGTTGCTGGTGCAGTCTCCTTCTCTTTGAGGTCAGTGCAGCAGCAGGCCGCCTATGTGATTCATTCAGCGCCTCTTCCCTACAACACATCCATGGTTATCTTTATGTCTTGCTTTTAATATGTTACTTTTTCATTTAAAAAAGAAATATATATAAATGTTCAGGAATAATGTAATCAATTCCTAAAAAACAAATTTCTTAAAGTAAATTTACTACAGTAAAAGTACCCATTATACCGCTGATCACAATATTTTATTGTGCATTTTTGTATATTCTGTCCTCATGTGACCCTCTCTTAACCTCAGGGAAACAAAGGAGGCGTGAGTGCAAGAATGACAGTGTTCGGCCACACTGTGTGCTTCCTGAACTGTCACCTACCAGCTCACATGCGGAACTTGGAGCAGAGGATGGAGGACTTTGAGAGCATCCTGCAGCAGCAACAGTTTGAAGCAGGATCTGCCACTGGTGTTCTGGACCATGAGTATGAACACAGTATTAACATTGGACATCGTAATTATATACAGTGGGGGAAAAAAGTATTTAGTCAGCCAACAATTGTGCAAGTTCTCCCACTTAAAAGATGAGAGAGGCCTGTCATTTTCATCATAGGTAAACCTCAACTATGAGAGACAAAATGAGGGGAAAAAATCCAGAAAATCACATTGTCTGATTTTTAATGAATTTATTTGCAAATTATGGTGGAAAATAAGTATTTGGTCAATAACAAAAGTTCACCTCAGTACTTTGTTATATACTCTTTGTTGGCAATGACAGAGGTCAAACGTTTCTCTAAGTCTTCACAAGGTTTTCACACACTGTTGCTGGTATTTTGGCCCATTCCTCCATGCAGATCTCCTCTAGAGCAGTGATGTTTTGGGGCAGGCGCTGGGCAACACGGCCTTTCAACTCCATCCAAAGATTTTCTATGGGGTTGAGATCTGGAGACTGGCTAGGCCACTCCAGGACCTTAAATGCTTCCCCTTCGTTGTCCGGGCGGTGTGTTTGGGATCATTGTCATGCTGAAAGACCCAGCCACGTTTAATTTTCAATGCCCTGCTGATGGAAGGAGGTTTTCACTCAAAATCTCACGATACATGGCCCCATTCATTCTTTCCTTTACACGGATCAGTCGTCCTGGTCCCTTTGCAGAAAAACAGCCCCAAAGCCTGATGTTTCCACCCCCATGCTTCACAGTAGGTATGGTGTTCTTTCTTTCTCCTCCAAACACGACGAGTTGAGTTTTTACCAAAAAGTTCCATTTTGGTTTGATCTGACCATATGACATTCTCCCAGTCCTCTTCTGGATCATCCAGATGCTCTCTAGCAAACTTCAGACTGGCCCGGACATGTACTGGCTTAAGCAGGGGGACACGTCTGGCACTGCAGGAATTGAGTCCCTGGCGGCGTAGTGTGTTACTGACGGTAGCCTTTGTTACTTTGGTCCCAGCTCTCTGCAGGTCATTCACTAGGTCCCCCCGTGTGGTTCTGGGATTGTTGCTCACCGTTCTTGTGATCATTTTGACCCCACGGGGTGAGATCTTGCGTGGAGCCCCAGATCGAGGGAGATTATCAATGGTCTTGTATGTCTTCCATTTTCTAATAATTGCTTCCACAGTTGATTTCTTCACAACAAGCTGCTTATGCAGATTCAGTCCTCCCAGCCTGGTGCAGGTCTACAATTTTGTTTCTGGTGTCCTTCGACAGCTCTTTGGTCTTGACCATAGTGGAGTTTGGAGTGTGACTGTTTGAGGTTGTGGACAGGTGTCTTTTATACTGATAACAAGTTCAAACAGGGGCCATTAATACAGGTAACGAGTGGAGGACAGAGGAGCCTCTTAAAGAAGAAGTTACAGGTCTGTGAGAGACAGAAATCTTGCTTGTTTGTAGGTGACCAAATACTTATTTTCCACCATAATTTGCAAATGAATTCATTAAAAATCAGACAATGTGATTTTCTCGATTTCTTTATCTCATTTTGTCTCTCATAGTTGAGGTAAACCTATGATGAAAATGACAGGCCTCTCTCATCTTTTTAAGTGGGAGAACTTGCACAATTGTTGGCTGACTAAATACTTTTTCCCCCACTGCAACTACAGAAATCTATTACATATTAGAAGTGTGATTTATTTTAATTTTTCTAATTACATTATATTGATAAAATGTTGTTTCTTTTCTTCTCATCTCTGTTTGCAGTGTGATATTTTGGTTTGGTGATTTGAATTTCCGAATTGAGGATTATGACATCCATGTTGTGAAATGTGCAATTGACAGCAATAAGCTACCTCTTCTGTGGGAGCGAGACCAGGTGAGGCTACTTCAGAGCAAATGATTTTCTGGTAGTTTGCCCAATTGTACAGCAGATAGCGCTATAGCACAACATCTCAGCCTGCATCATGGGGAACAATTCTGCTGTAATGTATTTGTTGGACGTTTCCTTCACAGTTAAACATGGCTAAAAACACAGAGTCTATTTTGGATGGTTTCCTGGAGGGTCCTCTCAATTTCCCACCCACTTACAAGTTTGATGTGGGCACCAATACATATGATACCAGGTTTGCCAGAAGTAAATAAATTAACTTTACAGTAATCTATGATCTGACAACTTTCGTCCTGTGCCAGTGCAAAGAAGAGAAAGCCTGCCTGGACAGACCGCATCCTGTGGCGTCTCCGTCGGACTGGTTCCCCTGTTCCCTCCCACAATGCAGCGCTCCAGCGAGGTCTAACATCTTGGTTTGGGGGCACAACTAAAGTGACACAGCACACTTATTGTAGTCACATGGGTTACACCATCAGTGACCATAAGCCAGTTTCGGCCCTGTTTTCATTGCAAGTGAGTTACAAATCCACCAGTGTCACCTTTGTGCGGAATATGTTTTATTTGTCTTTTGTTTATTGTAGTTTCCATTCAAAGTGGATTTGCCTATGGTGGAGCTACAAGTAAATAAAGAGTGGAATAAAATATCTGATGCTACCGTGAGAGTGACTGTAGCTTCAAGTTATCAGCGGAGCTCGTGGGACTGGGTGGCCATTTACAAGGCATGGTTTGATTACATTACATTTCTCTTCTTATTATTAGATAAAAAAGATGCATCTGTTGTAGATGCGAGAAAAAGAAAGACAAAAACATTGCAACTGTTCCATTTCCTAGGTTGGATTCAGACATTGCAAAGACTACCAGGCCTATGTGTGGGCTAAGGCAGAGCATGGATCACAGGTCTAAACACAAACATGAAAGACATAAATGGACATAAATAGTAATTTCTGCCTGTTTTCGTAGATGACATTTCCTGAAGAAGAATTGCCAAAAGATGATTGTGACTACATTCTTGGTTACTACAGTAATACTATGAACAGTATTATCGGTTTGTCAATGCCTTTTCAGGTAAAACATATAAATAATGGTAAGAACCATCATCAGCATCTTTCCATGCCCTCTTTACCTTCTTCCACAGATAAAACTTCCTATTCACAGCCCGACCCTGAAGAGATCTGACAGCTCAGACATCAGCTCAGAGGATGATAGCACACTTGTTCTCCTCGCCCCAAACTCCCGCAGTCCAAGTCCAAAACCTGGAAAGCACCAGCGTCATCGACAGAGCCGTAGCCCTGCTGTTCCCGCTCTTACCAACCCTCTCCCTTCATTGCAAGGACTCAGTCTCAGTCCCCTGTCAAAAGACAGCCAGGCACCCAGTCGCTCACCTTGTTCTGCAGCTAAGAAGGAAAGACTGATTTCCCCTGATGTTTTCCCATCACCGACAGTCAGCCCTCTCAGTCCTCGCAGTCCGGTCTCTCCAGGCAGTAGGGTGACTGTGCCTGAAGCCTTGGTGGCAGCCATCTTAGGAGATAACAGACATACAGGTTATAAACCAAATACATAGGGATGAAAAACGAGATACACACAGCTTGGTATACAATTCAAGTTTTTAGTATAGATGCAATATAGATGGGGATAACAGTGCTAATAGAAGCAGCACATTTCTGATATGGTTTGCAAACATTCTTATCACTTTTTGACATATTCTGTAACTATGTACAGATCAGCAAAGTGCTTTTTCAGTCTCATGAGCTATATCACAACAAACATATTGAGTGTGTAACTACAGTCTGAAGAGAGTGTACACATGGACACTGTGGATTCATATGAACAGAGTTTCAGCTGAGGACACTCAACCCGAGCGTTTAGTGCATCATGATTCCGAAGATATGGGAAATAGTATGTCTCAATTTACTTCAAATAAAATGTGAAGTTCTTTATAATGTGATGAAGACAAACTGTAAGTTATGGTTAATAGATTGTTATTATTCTTGTAACAGAAAGAATTGGCTACTTTGTTGGACTTAATCATAACGTTCTCAAAGTGTGATTGCTTTATGGTTGAAATATGTGGCTGTTTGCACAAACTTTTCTCTCTGTAGAATGTAGATGCACAAACAATAATGGCAAAAAAAGGATCTTTCTGTGCCATAAATTTCTTGTATCTCATCATGGATGTAATATACGGATCTTGGTCTGTCTGTTCTCCGTCCACTTTAAACAAGCTATGTTCAAGGATGATAGGATATTTTGGTCATCCATTGCAATGACACCTAATCTACACCTTCACAAAACAAATCGATTAGTTCCACCAAGGATAAGTAATTTAGTCTAATTATCATAAGCAAAAGTACTAAAAATGTGACAAGAGCTAAGGTCGGCTGTTAACCAAAGACCTGGGGTTGTTGCACTATCCGATCTGTCCGATGCGCAGTGAATGCACCATTAACTTGTGGGTCTTTTAAGAGTAGCTGTCGGAGCCGCTGTCAGTGTCATCCTCTGTGGGAAAAAGCCGCTGCCTGGATTTACTTTTTAGACTAAAATTGCGTCTTAAAACAGTGGGGCGTTACTGCACTTAGCTAGCTTACGTGTTACGTTGCGTGCTAGCTGCTGATAAATCCCTGTGTCCAAAATGAACGGCCGGCTAAACGGTTTTCACATCAACTCTCTAATCGATGATGACTGCTTTCTTTTCACGTCCGAGTCTGTAGGAGAAGGACACCCTGGTAAGTGTCACATTGCAGATAAAGGCGCGTTTGGTCTTTTGATTAGCCTCGCACCTCAGCGTTAGCTTCCTTTGAGGTCATGTGTTACTGTGTTAGCTCGGCGGTTCTGTTATTTGTCAAATGAAACATTGTCTGTTGTTGTTTTTATATGAGGGTTAGACAGCGCGTCAATAAAAGCTACACTCGAGTCAAGCCCCACGTCATTAAACGAATACACAGGCCACGTGTGGGGTTATGAAGTAAACACAGGCTAGCATACAAAGCTAACAAAAATAATACTAATCTGCATACACTGGCCCCTGATTTTCACAAAGCGTCGGAATAGTTTTAAACAGGCTTCAGGTAAATCTCTAAATAGATATGTGGCCATTGTCTTTTATAATACTACAAAATATCCACTTCAAAAATGGCATCTGTCATTTAAAGCGCCCCACTGAGGGACCTTTGTTTTAATTTGACCATATTCTAAATTATGGTCTTGATACTAGATGAGTTTCCAGTTTTCAAGTTGGCAGGGAGGCCGTAGGGCAGCCTGGGTACAACCGATAATGAGCTTACCACCTCTTGGGCTTAACTGGGAGGAAAGCAGCCGCTTCTACTGATTGTATTTGCACATTAAAATCTACAAGTTGTTTGGATATCTTGAGAAATCCATTGTAAATCTGTATATTAATCAAACCAGTTTAATCACAAACACCACAGATCTTGCTAAGGTTTTTTCAAGACTACAATATTGAACTCGTGTAATTGTGATGGTGCCGTGTAAACTTCATGACACAGCTAATGTTATATTTATTGATTAAACCTTTTATTTTTATTTTTCAGACAAGATTTGTGACCAAATCAGTGATGCTGTATTGGATGCACATCTTCTGCAAGATCCAGATGCCAAAGTTGCCTGTGGTAAGTGATCCAAATGGTAATAATTATTAGTTATTCTAAATGCTGCATTTTTGACATCGTCTTTTAAGTAAATGTCTGACAACGATGTCTTATTTCCTTCACTGGTTAACTGTGTTTCAGAGACTGTGGCCAAGACCGGGATGATCCTGCTGGCAGGGGAGATTACCTCCCGCGCCAATGTTGATTATCAAAAGGTTGTTCGTGAGACTGTCAAACATATTGGCTATGACGACTCCTCTAAAGGTACAGTAATTGAAATGGCATAATTAATGATGCTGCAACCAACAATACACCAAATGGATACCAAGGAAATGTAACTTCACACATTTTAATATTGTGCTCCAATAGTACCAAACTGCATTGATATTGATTGATAACTTACAACAAGAATACCATATTTATGTAAAGGAAAATGAGCAAGTATAAATTTCATTGTAATTTTTTATTTATTTTTACCTGTAAAGAGTTGAGGGTCCAGAGTGATAACGATGAAGGGATAGGACATAAAGCAGGTATTTAAGTATCTGGACATACATTTTGACACCCATTCAGTGGGCTGTATACATGGTCTCTGTCAGCTCAAAAATCAGCTCATCTCTCTCACCAAGATGTGGTGAGAGTGTAAGAAGGGATCTCTCGCCATATCTTAATAAGGAGACATAAAACAAGGTCAGAGAATAGCATTAATTTTCTATTGGAGTTAATTTTCTGTCCGAGTTAATGCTCTCAAGCAAAAGTTGCAGGGCGTTTCACAGTAAAAGGAACAGATAGTTTTTATAAACAAGAAAAAGTAATGTTGAGTGCACTTTCATGTCTCATGGGAAGCGAGCAATTTTGACGGCAGCTCTTGGTTTGCTCAATGCCTTTGTTCTGTTTAGTTTTCGTGTCCTTGATAAATAAATAATTATCTCTGCTAAGTTGATGAGGAAATTCCAATCTAAAATATTGGAAATTGATGCTCAATGAAATGCTGTGTGCAGAAAGAGTTATGCAGATAGGTTTGTCAAAATTTGACTGATTTGACTTTGTACTGACATTGTCCATCTTTATTGGCTGGTCTGACTGTTTTTCACAGGCTTCGATTATAAAACCTGCAATGTGCTGGTGGCACTGGAGCAGCAGTCTCCAGACATTGCTCAGGGAGTTCATCTTGATCGTAAAGAAGAGGATGTTGGAGCTGGTGACCAGGTTTCAGATTTGTATTTTATTTCGAATCTTACGATTATGATTACAAAAATATGAATTTAAAATAAATTGTGTTTACTATATAGGGCCTAATGTTTGGATATGCCACAGATGAGACTGATGAGTGTATGCCACTCACTATAATCCTGGCTCACAAGCTCAATGCCAAGATGGCAGAGCTGCGCAGAATCAAACGCTAACATGGCTGAGACCTGACTCCAAAACTCAGGTGAGGTACAAAATAATGTGTATTATTTCAAATGCAAGATCAGCTAAATGGATGTGAATTTAAAAAAACAGATGTTAATTTTTTTGGGGGAAAAACAAAACAAAAAACTACAAACTGTTCAAACAAACACTTCATATTTATTTTCAAAGTTAATAGTAGCCAATACTATATGGGGTAGGCAGGTTTTCTTAGCAGTGGGACGATTTTCTGTCTAGTCAATGGATGGATGGCTGAGTCTCTGCGGTGGCCTATACTCAGGCATCATGTTGTAAAAATAATAATGTTGATCATCACATTGACTTAGCATGGGAGGAAATTTGACAAATTTAACCGGTATTTCTATCTATGTGTAATCAAATTCCCACGGCAACCAGGAATTATTGGCTAAGGGGCCAAATTTGGCCCCCGGGCATGACATTGTCTACCGATAATACATTTTTTACATTGTATTGTCTTTCTGCCTTAGGTGACTGTTCAGTACCGACAGGACCGTGGAGCCATGGTGCCTTTACGTGTCCACACCATTGTGATTTCGGTGCAGCACGACGAGGCGGTGAGTCTGGAGGAGATGCGCTTGTCTCTGAAAGAGCAGGTGGTGAAAGCTGTGGTCCCCAGTGGTTACCTGGATGACGACACCATTTATCATCTGCAGCCCAGTGGACGCTTTGTCATTGGAGGTCCTCAGGTAAAACGACTGTTTGTTCTGAGTGTCCCAGTAAATGTACCGGAGTCACTCAGGACAGTGCACATGTTTACAGGGTGATGCTGGGCTGACTGGTCGTAAGATCATTGTTGATACATACGGAGGTTGGGGGGCCCATGGTGGTGGAGCGTTTTCTGGGAAGGACTATACAAAAGTGGACCGTTCAGCTGCCTACGCTGCTCGTTGGGTGGCCAAGTCTTTGGTTAAAGCTGGACTCTGCAGACGCGTCTTAGTCCAGGTCAGTAGGCCAACAGCCTATTTAATATTATTATTATTATTATTGTTATTGTTATTGTTGTTA
The DNA here is from genome assembly GCA_007210695.1 of Neogobius melanostomus. Classification (NCBI taxonomy): domain Eukaryota; kingdom Metazoa; phylum Chordata; class Actinopteri; order Gobiiformes; family Gobiidae; genus Neogobius; species Neogobius melanostomus. The sequence goes on along the minus strand of VHKM01000221.1, from coordinate 72,869 downwards.
TTATTATTATTATTATTATTATTATTATTATTATTATTATGATGTAGACATACATTTAATTGTCTGCACTTTGTTCCATTGCTTTCAATCGGGTTTCAAAAGAAATGAATCTGTATTCTTAACTCTAAAGTCTCCAACTTGTGTCTTTAGGTGTCCTATGCCATTGGAGTTGCCCATCCACTGTCTGTGTCAATCTTTAACTATGGGACATCCCAAAGGAGCGAACGCGAGTTGCTGGACATCGTAAGCAACAATTTTGACCTGCGCCCAGGAGTTATTGTGAGGTGTGTTTATGGTGTTGGGGATTTTGTTTTTATGAATAACCTGTTGGATGTCTTTGCTTTAGATTTGGTATTTCTTTTTTTCTACAGAGATCTTGACTTAAAGAAACCCATCTACCAGGAGACTGCATCTTACGGACACTTCGGGCGGAACCAGTTTCCATGGGAAGAGCCAAAAAAGCTCAAATTCTAAGAATTTGTTTCATTTTTGACGGGTGCATTCCTCTCCTTCCTCTCCACAACTTTTTATCCTTTTTGTTTTTACAAGCAACAAATGGAAACAAGATTCTCTAAACGGGCAGAAATCAGGTGCAATAAGTACAATATAGAAACTGCAAGCCAATAATGATTATTTTGGTTCAATATTATTCAGTCCATCCAGGATTTCGTGGGCACTTTCCGTGATTGAGGGCTAAAATATGCCATATTTCACGGGCCATTTTTCCAAAAGTTGCAATGAAATTTTTTTTTTTTTTTCTCTGCTTAAAACGACATATTTTTGCATCAAAATCAAACCTATTCCCCAGAGTCTCTTTGGTTTCAAATGATGTAAAATGCAAAGAGAAGACTTATTATTTTAAACGTTTGTATTATCTAAAAAAACAGAACCATGTGTGCCCCCTTCCTCTGAGCTGAGAACAGTGGGCGAGCAAATGGGCACCTGCCTGTTGCTGTGAGCGCTGCAATGGAAAAGTTGTAATGCCACACTGATTTCAGAGTTTGTTTGATTTTGCGTTACTAGCTGCGATCGCAACATTGCAAAATCCTGGAGGGACCAATTATTGGGAACAGTTTTATATACAGTGTCAGTTGATATATATACACTGTAAACATAACTTATAGCAGACAGTTTTTATTATGGCAAGTTACCAAGGCTGCTTTTACCCTGTAATCTCAGTTTTAGTGGGACTGCTAGTCAACTCGGCCTTAACAAATCTGTTACTTTGATATTTGTCTCGGCGCATGGATTGTACCTGAATCTGTGCCGTCTCTACAGACCATTTTGTTCTGATGTTTTACAGAGAAGTCAGACGCTGCTATTTATATGGTTCTGTTGGGCTGCACTGTTTTCTTCTTTATTTTGAGTCATGCACATGTTTGTCAATGTCCTACTACTGACCATCAGATGTATTTGCCTTGACTTTGGGAGTGACTTTGGGAGTGAGTGTGGGTGTAGCTACAGAGAAACCCACTTCACTTCTGAAAATGAAGGCAGCCTCTGCCCCAATGTTCAAATTGAGTTTGTGTGTACTGTATAGGAAGATTTACAAACTAGTTGCACTGAGCAGATTGTTGCCCTGGTACGAGGGGAAAGTGAAAGTCATGGATGATAGTCAGGGATATATTGAGTGTGAGATGCAGTACGCACTCCTGTTCCTGCACAGTTACTTGTAACTTTAACACTGTCAGGCAAAACTGCACTAAAACAATTGTATCTGAGTTTTTAATCCAGACATTTTGAACTGTTAAAAAGTACAGGGTTGCGAATGTGGCTGTAAGTATTTGTTCCCAAATAACGTTATGTCTGCATGCTTATTGAAGATTATTCATTTCTTTTAACTTGTACAGATTCCTTGCAATGCAGCTGGCATACTGTTGCGGAAAATCAATGGAACGTCTGACAATCAAATTGCAATTCAGTCAGTGTTTTACCACAAGCCTGTTTGTGCTGTTGTTATGGCCTCTGAAGTTTGTTCCCCGTGGTGTCGCTAGGTGGCACTGCACTGTTTGTAATACTGAAGCGTGAGCCTATGCTTGCACCTCTGGCTTCACCTTGTGGCTCCTGGAACGTACTTCAGAGATGATCCGTTAGTGATGCTGGAAGCATTTAACATAAATCTTGAGCTTTGAATTAAGTGGGTCTATTTGACTACAGGCCATTCGCACCCACATAGGGCCAACTATTTGCTGGTGTTGTACAGAGAAACCAGTTAGTTTACATAATCCTGTGTGCGCGTTGAGGACTGCCAAATTTATTTGAAGTTTAAGGCTATATGTCTGGGATGCTAAATGCGCAAAAGTGCCTTTTCTGTATAGAAAGCCCTAGTCCATGTCCCAAATGTGTTTTAATGCTCTTAAAGTGATGCTCGCTGAATGATTGTGTTGGAGAAATACTATTGAAACCCCTAGATTAAACTGCACTCTTTATTGCATGTGTTGGATCTTTTTGTTCTTTCCTAATCATCACATTGTAACGGTTTATACAGTTAACAAAGTAACCATGTCTGTAAGTGAAATATGTAAAAAGGGTGATTTATTTGAGCTTTGCAAACTACAATTGCCACGTATAAAAGAATCAAACATCTTAAACATATTGATACGGTTTTAACCCACAACACTGATGATAAAACAATTTAAAAGAAAGACTTAAGCTGAATTGCACAGAATCGAGAGATGGCAGCTAATGATGCATGGGGTGCTGCACCAGTCTGGAAAAAAGAAGACTGGTGTCAAAGATAATACATTTTTAGTTTCAGTTTATTAGTTTAGTGTTACCTGTAGCTTTCACATAATGTCAGGCTTCCAGGCAAACTTCTGACAGTAGAACAGGGTCTGTAAATAAAAGATTCACATTCAAACCATACACATCTTACAATTATTTTGAATACGTGGGTGTTATTTATTATACAGTATAATATTGTAGAAATGTACTTACTCCACATCGGAGAGCAGTGTTGATGTCTCTGCACCTATACGCCTCCACAGTGCAAAGATCTACAAGAAAATACTTAATTTCAACCCTCGAACGTCAACATTTCTCAGAGGCCATAGAAAGAGACACATGATTCTTGTAATATTTTAATTAATTGCCAAATCTGAAGTGAAAGTTACTTTTTACCTTCAATCATTAAAGCCATGCTTGCCTATCATTTCACCCAGTAAAAAAATAAAAATACAATGAACTTTGCAACGTTTATCTGTGACAAATGCCTCAAAAAACATGCTATCTAACTGAGTGGGCTTGCCTCTTCTCAACCCGGACTCACAGCTTTGTAAGTGTCTACTGAACATCAGGAGCATGTTCAATATCACTGACATGTTTCTTTTATGTAGTGCCGTGTGGCCTTAAGCAGTCCTTTTTGTGCAGGAGCAGACTTATTTTAATGTTAGAAATACAGGCCGGTATGGTATAATTTGATATATACCTATTGTGCAGCTTTTTACATAATGCAGGAGATAATGATCCTAAAGCAGTGTTAGGGAGAATACTTTGAAATTGTATGTAGTCACAGAATATTGAATACTTGCCGTAAAATGTGTTTTGTTACGTATTCCATTACTTTGTCCAATCATAGTACTGTCTTCTTAATACTTTCACGTTGATTTGCACGATATATTTATGTACAAATGTGGTGTAAGATTAAAATCATGTAGCCTACACTCGTTGCAATGTATGTTATGAACTTATTTACCACTAATTAGAAACGCAAAAAAAAAAAGCACTCTGCAAATGCACACCAGGAGCGCAGCAGATCACAGGACACATGACGCTCATGTGTTAATTTCGTCGACTAAAATATTTCATCATAATTTTAGTCAAAGTCATATTTTTGCCGACTAAAACTAGATCAGTCGTTTTTTATGAGACTAAAACAATGACTAAAATGTCCAGATATTTTCGTTGACTAAAATACGACTAAATAAAAATGAAAAGAAGTGACTGAAATCATCCAAAACTTCCAATGACAGTCTGAAAGAGCCTCATGTCATTTAAATTCACTGGCAAAGAACGGCAAACAACAACAAAACAGCTGAGCTTGGTTCGTGTGGAGCAGTGTTAATTTTGACATATTTTAATTTAGTTTTAGTCTTTTGACGAAAATCCCATTTAATTTTAGTCCAGATTTAATCGAAAAATTCTCTTAAATTTTAGGCGACTAAAATTGCATGTAAATTTAGTCGCCTAAATTTAAAACTAATTTAGTCGACTTTGCATTAATAATATTTATTATGATCATATGTAATCAAGGTCCTCCAACATGAACAAAGCTCAGAGCTGTTTTTTTGGCAGAGAATTTAAAAGGGGAGCAATTTGCCTGATGAAGGTCTCAGGACCGAAACGTTGACCATATCCTAATAAACTATATTTGCAAGGTTGGCAGTGTGCGGGAAGTAATTTTTTATCTAGGCAGAGAATTTAAAAAATATGACGCTCTTTCAGACTGTCAGGGGAAGTTTGCCCTCAATGGTAAGAGTAACTGTACCAGAATACAGTTACTCTAAATGCGTATTCTAATTGAAGCTTCCATTCCATATACATTTATTCCGTTACTACCCAACACTGGAGGTCACTATTGCTTCCTCTATTAATATACCATTATAACTGACCCAGTGGTGTTGCATCTTGGCTCTTGCACAGATGCAGGAGTTCACAGATGGAGCGAGGCGTGGCGTAACTTAGGATGGCGTCTATTATGATTTTAGTATACTTGACGACCACGTCCGTGCACTGCTGCTGGTATGAGGCGGGAAGAATGTGACAGATGTCCTCCAGCAGGCTGATCACTGCGTCCTAAGAAACAGAAGCAGAGGCTGGTATGAGTTACATCAGTTAGTGGTATATGTTATTGATGCTACAAACGCATTAAACTACAAATAATTATGTAGTACGTATCTAAAAGTACTCCATGCTTCTTTGGAGTAGTTTTATTACAGAACTTTATCCTTGAGTACATTTATTTTTATGTAAACAAGCTAGAGCTCATACTTGAGTTTAACATTTGGCTACTTTTTACACCACACAATATGAAAATTAATACAATTTCAATTAATTTCAAAAGCATTATTTTCTTAAAGCACTCTTTTTTTTAACCGGGTGCATTTTCTCCTGTTCAGACCACGAGCTAAGACCTATGAAACTCAACTAAATGGATCGTTTTCCTTGCGTTGTTTCTTTTTTGGCTTTTATGTTGCGTTTTCATCACACATTTGTCACTTTTTTGCCACCTTTTCATTGCTTTTTTGTTGCATTTTGGGTAACACTGTATTTTACACTACCCTTGATACATTGTACCTGCCACAATGAGTACAATGTAATGTGAAATGTAACAATGTGTAATAACTTGTACCTATACTGCCCTACAAAGGAAAAACGCAGTAACTGCATAGTTTGTCAAAATTGAGTTAAGAGCAGATTTGAACTTCTTCTCATCTGTACTATCTTGTACCAAAGTGGTTTGTTTCAAAACTATTCAGTTTTAGAGAAAATCCATAATTTAATTTGCAGTAACTACAAAATTGACACAAAAACCAAGGGGAACGCAGTTACTGCGCATAACACTAAGGTTGCCATGGCAACCAGGACTCCTCTCCAGCAAACCCGTCTTGGCTTCATCAGCCTTCACTGCGGTGTATTTCGAATGCTCAAAAAAGCGATTATGGCACTGTCACAGGACCAGATGATGGTTGAAGTGGCCACAAAACTGAACTATCCATGGAAAGGTTTAATTAAAGTAAAAACACACATCATGGTTCATTGAATATTTTTATATATTTAGTTTTTATATATTAGTTTTGTAGAAAGTTTAACATTTAAGTTCAAATCAGATTTCTTTGTTTGTTGAATAAATTTGATTCAAGTCAAAATTGTTTGGGTACTTAATATACATATACATACACTTAATACAGTATATGGATTCCCCTTACCATAAGAAAGTAATGCTTTACATTAACTACTTTTACATCTCAAATTATGATTGATACTGACGCAGATGATAATTTACAAACATAAATAAAATACCAGAAAGCAAAAAAACAGCATTTGACACAACAAACACGCACATACTGCACTTTTCCTTTGTATAACCATATGTGGAATGTAGGCTCGTACAAAGGAAAAGTGCAGTATGTACATTTTTAGGGACTAGAGTAAATTTAGAGTTTGTGTTTTATACCCATAATAATTCTACCATAAAAAGCTACAAAATAAAAAGAAATAAATTATAAAGATCAAACCATTTTGACAGGGCATCAAAAAAACTAAAAAGTCAGTTTTCTCAGTTTCACCCAGAGTGCAGTTACTGCTTTTTTCCTTTGTAGGGCAGTATAGCTTACCTACATAATGGAATAATGTGTATAAGTACTTTGGAGGTACATAATGTAATAAGACATAAGACACAAACTCTAACCCTAACCTTAAGCCCTAACCCTAAGGGTCTTATGTCTTATTACATTATGTACCTCCAAGTTATTACACATTGTTACATAGCAGATTACATTGTACTAAATTTAGTTGGGTACAATGTATCGAGGTAGTGTAAAATAAAGTGTTATCCATTTTGGTTAATTTTTTGTTGCTATTGTGTGGCTTTTTTGTCAGTTTTCTGTCACTCTTTTTTTGGCTTTTTTGTTGCTCTTTTTTTTACTTTTGTTGCCTTTTCGTCACATATTTTCGTCACGTATTTATCGCTCTTTTGTTGCATTTTCATCCTCGTTTTCGTCTCATTTTTTTAAAATACTTTTTTCAAGATGCTTTCAGATTTAAGTAAAGCCAAACTGGAGACAATATGCTCGGTTCAGGTGGGGGCTAAGAGGTTAACTATTTATATGGGTCCATATGGTTTTCTTCTGTCTAAGTAAAATGATTTCAAAGTAACATTCTGCAAAGACTTGTTACTCACGGATAGTAACTTACCTCAGTCCTTTCCTTGGGAAGCAAATCCTCCAGTGTCTCCATGAGAAAAAGACACAAAGAGCACATGTTCTTCTGTGGGCCCTATGGTCAAAAACGACTTTATATATTTACTATTTTAACAAGCACTTTCTATTTTACTGTAATGTTCCTCTTACATTTTCACTTGCTGTAGCAGCCCGCCGTGCTTCATTCACAAAGTAGCTGAGCATTTTCTGCTGCTTGTCACAGGAATGGCAAAGGCCCAGTACTTTGCACGCCTCCGCTGGTTTCTACAGACATGATGCTTTTACTATACATGTTGGGAATATGTAATACAGTTTTTTTTTTTTTGCTATCACTCACGATGATGGCAGTGATGAAGTGAATTGCCGCAGGTAGCATCTTCTCCACTTCCTCTTTGCAGATCTTGGCGCTCTTAGGCCCAGGCAGGAGCTCACACAGACCCTCGACGTCATCCACAAGCTTTTTCTAAGTGAAAGGTAGTGAGCACTTGTTAGATGTTCGTCCACATTTTGGCTACAGGTCACTGTTGCTGGTTTTCAAATGTTACTCGCCACTTTTATGTTTTTACCAGCCACAATTGAGTTTGGCTGCGGTTATAATAGAAACATTTGCTTTAGGTTAATCTAACAAAATAGACCTTCAAATAGGTGTACCATAGCACTTTGAGACTAGTCTACATACAGTATGTAAAGTGTATCAGAATGCATTACTTTTGTAGTTACATTTTCCCATTGTATTCATGCAATCTGAAGCAGAACAGCAGATATTTCAGACGGCCTTGAATGTTTAAGTCAAGGTTTGTCAACAACTAAACTGGCCAATGGGACTCGTGAGAATCAAAAAGTTGCTCGCCAAAATCTCTCTCTATTCTCTTACAGTGGTTTAACACCGTGATGTTTAATCTCCACTTTATTTGTGTAGACTGATGCAAATAGAAAGCATGAATCTGTGGCAAGGGTCTAGTTTAGTTTTTACATTTTTTGGGGGCAAAGAAAAAGGAATTGAAAATGAGGTCTTATGTGTTGTGTTGAACTTTCTCAGAACTTTCACAGAAGCGGCTGTCAGGTGATAAATTATACTTTCATTTCACCTTTTTCAATTCTTAAAAATGGGAAGTGGCCAGTGGCTGTGGAGCTATAAAAAGTTATGTTCCTCTCTGAAGTGAAACTATGCACTGAACAGTAAATGTGCTTTTCGACCAAAAGAATGTGCTCAGATTAAGACATTATTTGACAAATACACAGCAGTTTATACAGTCTTGGGCCATACAGTTCCAATGTTATCTCTAAGCCGCTGGAATGTGTTGTGCATCTCACCTGGAGCTCCTTATTGGAAAGCAAGTCGGCCATAAGTTCAAATATCTGTGTGCAGTCCTTACAGATATCTCCATCCTGCAAAGAAATAAAACTATTTGTATGGCTGGGTTTCAGATGACATCACAACATTTTCTACACTTCCTGTTTGAGATCACTGTAATGATTTATTTTTCTCAAAACGATTGGCTTATTTTTTTACCTTTGCATTTGTTTGTCATTTTACTGCAAAATATAAAAAGTGGCGGCACGGTAGCGCAGCTTCACAGCTAGAAGGTCCCGGGTTCAATCCCCATGTGGGGCTATAAATAAACATGCCTTGCTTTCTGTGTGGAGTTTGCATGTTCTCCCTGTGTCTGCGTAGGTTTCCTCTGGGTTCTCCGGTTTCCCCTACCGCTACAACATGTACAATAGGGATGAATGATGGGTGCTGAGTGGTGGTGGTCAGAGGGACCGTTGGCGCAGATGTGTGCATGTTCTGTCAGTCTACCCCGGGGGAACTTACTGCCACCGTGAGAGGAGTGAATGAAGAACAAATATCCAACACTGTGCAGCGCTTTGGGTGATTTGTCGAGTGAAAAGCACTGTAAAAGTAAACTCCCATTCCATTCCATATACTGTACAAATACATTTCTACGTCACTTACTATTGTTTTAGGCAAATTCACATGCACAGAAGTCAAAATTCCAACCATGATTTGCTAACCATGCTTTGATTATACTAATTGCAGTAAAATCAGGATTTAGGTGGAGTACAACCTGGACAGTTAATTGCCACAAAGATAATTCAACAAAAACCTTTATTATATTTAACTTAAAGGTGCACTATGCAACTTTTGAAGTGAAAAAAAATCTTAATATTTGTGCGAATTTGACCTTTTAGTGACTTAGTGGCGTCATGGGGGCAGCATGGCACCTTTGCTTACCCTCACAGTGGACTTTATGATGCTTTAGGATCAATCGTTTTTAGGGGTTCATACCAGAAACGTTCCAGAAACCCAAAAACAATTGATTCTGGAGCGTCATAGAGGCCACTATGAGGGAAAGCAAATGTGCCATGCTGCATCTATATAACCACTGAGTCACTAAAAGGTAAAATATGCACAAATATACATTTCTTTTTTTTCCACATAAAGTTACATAGTGCAACTTTAATGTTTAATGCCAAATTTGGTAAGCCATTTTTTGATGAACAAAGGGAAAATCTATAAATGTGACTTGACACATTCGATTTCATTCATCAAACTGATCTTTGTAGCATAACTGTCATTTTGTAATTACTTTTGTTTTATTCTACTCCCTGAAAACAAGAAAGTTAAGTTATGTCCTGAGCAAATTGGAAGCCGTGCTAAAATTAAAACCCGAAAACTTAAACAAATTAGGCTGAAGTTATGTTGTAAGCCTTTGGGGACAGCTAACTGGGGGGGGGGGAAAGCTAGAGGACTACAAGCTAGAAGCCATGAACTACAGGCTAGAGACCCCCTTTGTGCAGTATTAGTGCAAGTGTGGAAAAAAAAAAAGCCATGGAAATCTGAACTCACCTCAGTTGAGCTGTTGTCCAGTTGCAAACCGTTCACATCTACAGCCACAATAGGATCTGTGGAAAACATTGTCATGAAAAACTCAATAGCAACTAATGGGAACCTACATGGAGTTGATTAAATTCATGTCATTGCAGCTTGTCTGTGCAGTGTCTTACTGTGGATCTGGAGGCTGATGAGGAGAAGCAGAGCCAGTGACTCAGAGGCCATCTTGATCTTTTTAAGCCTTCAACAACCAAGTGCAGTCAACTCTAGCAAAATGTTCAGTGTGGGCTGTTTATATATGACCTGGCCCGTCGCACAGATAACACCCCCAGTATCAGCTGAAAGACTGCACCAGTTCCTCACAAAACGACAGTTCTCTGTATTTGAATAAACCTTACAAGCAAATGACCCGTACTTCCGAATATCACTTTGTTTTACTCAGTTTGCTGAAGGAAGGAGAAAGACTGATTAGGTTAAGTTTGAATAATCTAAACTGAAGTGTGCAAAATATGAGGCAAATAAAGGAAGTGCCACTAGAGCAACCATAGGACTAATTTACCTGTATTGACAACAACACTTTTGTTTTTGCTATTACTGTCCAGCTACTACAAACTACTACAATACAACATCGAGGTTGTACTTGGACTGTTCTAGACTTCAGATTTCATTGCCTTGTCATCATTATATTACAATATCATTGCAATATTGTCTTAAATAATTTCAACATGGTACATGCATTACATCTAACCAACTACGGTTTGTTTTTCAGATATGGTGAAACTCGGAAAATTTGAATATCGTTAAAAAGTGCATTCATTTCTGTTTCTGTATGATAGACTCATTACTTGCAAGTTACATAATGTCAAGCCTGTATTTGTTATAATTTTGATGATTATGGCTCGGCTTGTAAAAACCTCAAATTAAAAATCTCATAAAATTAGAATATTTTGCTGGATTGTAAGGCATAATCATCAAAATTATAACAAAGGCTTGACATATGTCACTTTGCATGTAATGAGTCTATATCATATATTAGTTTCACATTTGAGTTGAATTACAGAAATAAATGAACTTTTGAACGATATTCTAATTTTCCGAGTTTCATAATTAAATCAAATCAAACAAGACAAAAATACGGAATCAGGATCAAATTTGAGGCTAAAATCAAACAAAATTAGATTAAAAAAACGGAGCTTTTGCACGTTTTTAAGTCCCCCGTGTGTTTTTGTTTAGGGCTGCGAAAAGCGAAAAGTGCAATTTCACCACAGTCAGAGTCAGGACTTCACACGGTGAGGCTGTGTTTCAGTTTATGCAGCTACTAGATCAGAGGACAACTTCTGCATTTGTTATATCTAAACTTTGGTGTTGGTGGTATTCTGCTTCGTGTTTTCACTTCTGCATTTCTAACGTTCTGCATTCTCAATTATGGTAGAACTTTTCGGGTCACACAATTTGTACATAATATCAACAATATCAACCAGTGGTTTTCAAAAAATATAGCCCGGGGCCCACCTGTACCCATTATGGTCATCTGCAACCCACATAAAATGTTAATTTAAGATTATTATAAAAATTATTTGCAGTCCAGCCCTTCTTTAAATCTTGACCAGTTGAGTTGAGAAGCACAAGACTAAATATAGGAATTTAATTAACAAATATACAGTTTTTCCTGAGCAGCCTTTTAGTAAACCAACAAAAAGAGAGTCCCTGTATGCGTTAGGGTTAACAGCAGATGGCACTGTGTCTTCAGAAGTTGCTGTTGAACTTCTGAAGACACAGTGCCATCTGCTGTTCTCACAATGTAAAAGAAAGGAACAGGCCTTTTCTATGCAGATTCAGAATTTACAAACAGCGGTGTCCAGGAAATATTCTGTATTATAGGACTAATAATACAGTATTAATGAAACCCTGAATAAAAAGGATAAAGCAGTCGAAATACGAAGCAAAACCATTAAAAACCACTAAGGGGAGCACTTATTACTTATTGTTTTCTTATTGTTTTTGTTTATTTTTGGATCTCTTTATGTAACGATTTTTTCTTTTATGTTTAACCTGTAAACATGCAACACTGATACAAGATAAATTATTTCAATAACCATAACTTTTAAATATAAAACACAATTAAATATTGTACAGGGTATCCGCGGGGTCTTAAAAAGTCTAAAATTCAAAAATCCAAATTTAAGGCCTTAAGTCTTAAATTCGGCCTATTTGGTCTTAAATCCACGGTTAAAAATTAATGTGTGTTTGACCGAATTATTTGCTCACAATTTCGTTTAAAATAGACTAATAAATGCATAGAAGCGTACCGATGGCGCTCATTTACATGGTACGCGAAGGCGAAGCGACGCCTCCTTTTTTCACGCTGACGCACTGGCCGCTGCCACAGGACGCTCTCCTCCAGAGCTTCAAGCGCCCAAATAAACGATCGAAGTCAGTAGTGTGGGACTACTTTAGGAATCCAAAAGATGACCAAGGCGTTGTTGTCGCTGATGGACATGATCCGTCATGCTAATACTGTCGTGAGAAAGTTGCAGCAAAATGCGCTGATACAATATGAAACAACGTGGAGCTAATCCTTCGCTGTAAATGTCCAAGTCAAGGTAATGAATTGCATAATTCCCAATAAAGTTGGTCCAAATGTTCGGAAACACTCTCCACAACTGGCTCAGGATGCAAACACAAAGCTAACGCGCTCCACTCTGCTCAGCGTGACAGAAAGGAAAGGTTTGTGCTTTCGCAAACACAGTGAAAGCACTGTTTTGTGATAAGCAGTTATCACAAAGCACAATAACTGCTTTTCTGTAGTTGCAGATTAGACGCTCATAGTGATCAGGATGAATCTCGGACCATTCCTCTTTACAAACTGCTGAAGTTCAGTGAGATTGAGGCGGTGTACTTATTCTACGCTCTCCTGTGAATGTTACATGTTATGGTCAATAAAATAGGATCAAATGTAAATGTTTGAGTGATATTAGTTTAAGCAGACACTGTTTACTCATTCTTGTCATTTTGATGAAGATCAGACCACATTTAGTGACTAATTAAGGAGAGAGGGCGAGATCCAAAATCGGTATCTGGCAGCTGTCACTGGTTTCTGGGCACGAGGGCTCCCCTAGGGTTGACAGTTGCTGGTACAGGCAGGTTTTCTGTGGAATATGATTGATACCTTGACTGAAACCTTTCATTTGTGTTTGTCACATGCAAAACCTAATGTGTATAAAATAATTACAGCACTGGGCGTTCGTTGCGTTATAATTATGCCATAATTTTCTTCTTAAAAAAAAAAAAATACTTACGCATATTGTCACACCCATAAGTATTCTAATGTATTTTGCTTCTGACACTGAGTAGAACCAAACCACAAATGTAGATATGATTAAAGTGAATAAAGATTTATGCCCATTTGTGAACTGTATTGTGCCTTTTGTGATCACAAAATCTGGCATTTTTACTAGCCTATATCATAAATTAACTAAGTGGTGGCGTGCAAGTTATTCTACAATAAGCACAGCCGTGGTGTAAATGCAATATTTGGTTAGCTCAGTGTGCTAAAGGGTCATGTTCGTAAGCAGAAGGTCGTGGGTTCGAACCAATGGCTGCTGGCGACGACGACACTGGAGGCCGCCATTGCTCCGCCATTGCTGTAGTACCGCCATATAGGCACTAGTCCCCCATTGGAATCCATTGCACTTTAGACACGTTAAAAACAACTTTAATGCCCGGTGCCTAGTTTTTTGGAACTGTCTACAGCTAGATATTCCTCCTGTGATTACGCTGAGCTAGACACAGTCAGAGTGAGTGAGTGAGTGAGTGAGTGAGTGAGTGAGTGAGTGAGGGTATGAGTGAGTGGGTCAGTGGGTGGGTGAGTGGGTGGGGGTGTGAGTGAGTGGGTCAGTGGGTGGGTGAGTGAGTGGGGGTGTGAGTGAGTGGGTCAGTGGGTGGGTGAATAAGTGAGTCGGTGAGTGGGTCAGTGGGTGGGTGAGTGAGTGGGGGTGTGGAGTGAGTGGGTCAGTGGGTGGGTGATAAGTGAGTCGGTGAGTGGGTCAGTGGGTGGGTGAGTGAGTGGGGTGTGAGTGAGTGGGTCAGTGGGTGGGTGATAAGTGAGTCGGTGAGTGGGTCAGTGGGTGGGTGAATAAGTGAGTCGGTGAGTGGGTCAGTGGGTGGGTGAGTGAGTGGGGGTGTGAGTGAGTGGGTCAGTGGGTGGGTGAGTAAGTGAGTCGGGTTGAGTGAGTGAGTGGGTGGGTGGGTGGGTCAGTGGGTGGGTGAATAAGTGAGTCGGTTGAGTGAGTGAGTGGTGGGTGGGTCACTGGGTGGGTGAGTGAGTGGGGGTGTGAGTGAGTGGGTCAGTGGGTGGGTGAATAAGTGAGTCAGTGAGTGAGTGAGTGAGTGAGTGAGTGAGTGAGTGAGTGGGTGGGTGGGTCAGTCAGTGGGTGGGTGAATAAGTGAGTCGGTTGAGTGAGTGAGTGGGTGGGTGGGTCACTGGGTGGGTGAGTGAGTGGGGGTGTGAGTGAGTGGGTCAGTAGGTGGGTGAATAAGTGAGTCGGTGAGTGAGTGAGTGAGTGAGTGAGTGAGTGATGGGTGGGTCAGTGGGTGGGTGAGTGAGTGGGGGTATGAGTGAGTGGGTCAGTGGGTGGGTGAATAAGTGAGTCAGTTGAGTGAGTGAGTGAGTGGGTGGGTGGGTCAGTGGGTGGGTGAATAAGTGAGTCGGTGAGTGAGTGAGTGAGTGAGTGAGTGAGTGGGGGTGTGAGTGAGTGGGTCAGTGGGTGGGTGAATAAGTGAGTCGGTGAGTGAGTGAGTAGGGGTATGAGTGAGTGAGTGGGTCAGTGGGTGGGTGAGTAGTGAGTGAGTGGGGGTGTGAGTGAGTGGGTCAGTGAGTGGTGAGTGAGTGGGGGTGTGAGTGAGTGGGTAGTGGGTGAGTGGTGGTGGGGGTGTGGTGAGTGGGTCAGTGGGTGGGTGGTAGTGAGTGAGTGGGGTGTGGGAGTGAGTGAGTGGTCAGTGGGTGGGTGGTGAGTGAGTGAGTGAGTGGGTCAGTGGGTGGGTGAGTGGGTGGGGGTGTGAGTGAGTGGGTCAGTGGGTGGGTTAATAGTGAGTCGGTGAGTGAGTGGGTGGGTCAGTGGGTGGGTGAGTGAGTGGGGGTGTGAGTGAGTGGGTCAGTGGTGGTGAATAAGTGAGTCGGTTGAGTGAGTGAGTGAGTGGGTGGGTGGGTCACTGGGTGGGTGAGTGAGTGGGGTGTGAGTGAGTGGGTCCAGTAGGTGCCACTGTAAATACCACCAGATGCCACTGTAAATACCACCAGATGCCACTGTAAATGCCACTGTAAATACCACCAGATGCCACTGTAAATACCACCAGATGCCACTATAAATACCACCAGATGCCACTGTAAATACCACCAGATGCCACTATAAATACCACCAGATGCCACTGTAAATGCCACCAGATGCCACTGTAATACCACAGATGCCACTGTAAATGCCACCAGATGCCACCTATAAATACCACCAGATGCCACTGTAAATGCCACCAGATGCCACTATAAAACAGATGCCAGTAAATACCACCAGATGCCACTGTAAATGCCACCAGATGCCACTGTAAATACCACCAGATGCCACTGTAATCACCAGATGCACGTAAATGCCACCAGATGCCACTGTAAATACCACCAGATGCCACTGTAAATACACCAGATGCCACTGTAAACACCAGATGCACTTAAATACCCAGATGCCACTGTAATACCAAGATGCACTAATACCAGATGCCACTGTAAATACACCAGATGCCACCTGTAAATACCACCAGATGCCACTGTAAATACCACCAGATGCCACTGTAATACAATCACAAGATGCCACGTAAATACCACCAGATGCCACTGTAAATCCAAATACCACCAGATGCCACTGTAAATACACCAGATCCACGATGCCACCAGATGCACTAAATTACCACCAGATGCCACTGTAAATACCACCAGATGCCACTGTAAAATATCCACCAGATGCCACTGTAAATGCACCAGATGCACTTAAATACCACCAATGCCACTGTAAATACCAGACCAAATTGCCAGATGCCACTGTAAATACCACCAGATGCCAACTGTAAATACCACCAGATGCCACTGTACCAATGGACCACCAGATGCCACTGTAAATCCACAGATGCCATAAATACCACCAGATGCCACTGTAAATGCCACCAGATGCCACTTAAATACCATCAGATGCCACTGTAAATACCACCAGATGCCACTGTAAATTCACCAGATGCCACTGTAAATGCCACCAGATGCCACTGTAAATGCCACCAGATGCCACTGTAAATACCACCAGATGCCACTGTAAATACCACCAGATGCACTGTAAATACCACCAGATGCCACTGTAAATACACCAGATGCCACTATAAATACCCCAGATGCCACGTAAATACCACCAGATGCCACTGTAAATACCACCAGATGCCACTGTAAATACCACCAGATGCCACTGTAAATACCACCAGATGCCACTGTAAATACCACCAGATGCCACTGTAAATGCCACCAGATGCCACTATAAATACCACCAGATGCCACTGTAAATGCCACCAGATGCCACTATAAATACCATCAGATGCCACTGTAAATACCACCAGATGCCACTGTAAATATCACCAGATGCCACTGTAAATGCCACCAGATGCCACTGTAAATGCCACCCAGATGCCACTGTAAATACCACAGATGCCCACTGTTAAATCCACCAGATGCCACTGTAAATACACCAGATGCCACTGTAAATACCACCAGATGCACTGTAAATGCCACAGATGCCACTGTAAATACCCACAGATGCCACTGTAAATACCACCAGATGCCACTGTAAATACCACCAGATGCCACTTAAATACACCAGATGCCACTGTAAATACCACCAAGATGCCACTGTTAAAATACAAACACCAGATGCATAAATACCACCAGATGCCACTGTAAATATACCACCAGATGCCACTGTAAATACCACCAGATGCCACTGTAATACCACCAGATGCCACTGTAAATACCACCAGATGCCACTGTAAATACCACCAGATGCCACTGTATAAATGCCACCAGATGCCACTGTAAATACCACCAGATGCCACTGTAAATGCCACCAGATGCCACTTAAATACCACCAGATGCCACTGTAAATACCACCAGATGCCACTGTAAATACCACCAGATGCCACTGTAAATACCACCAGATGCCACTGTAAATCACAGATGCCACTGTAAATGCCACCAGATGCCACTGTAATAAATACCACCAGATGCCACTGTAAATACCACCAGATGCCACTGTAATACCACCAGATGCCACTGTAAATACCACCAGATGCCACTGTAAATACCACCAGATGCCACTATAAATACCACCAGATGCCACTGTAAATACCACCAGATGCCACTGATAAATTACCACCAGATGCCACTGTAAATACCACCAGATGCCACTGTAAATACCACCAGATGCCACTGTAAATCCACCAGATGCCACTGTAAATACCACCAGATGCCACTGTAAATGCCACCAGATCCACTTAAATACCACCAGATGCCACTGTAAATACCACCAGATGCCACTGTAAATACCACCAGATGCCACTGTAAATACCACCAGATGCCACTGTAAATACCACCAGATGCCACTGTAAATACCACCAGATGCCACTGTAAATACCACCAGATGCCACTGTAAATACCACCAGATGCCACTGTAAATACCACCAGATGCCACTGTAAATACCACCAGATGCCACTGTAAATACCACCAGATGCCACTGTAAATGCCACCAGATGCCACTGTAAATACCACCAGATGCCACTGTAAATACCACCAGATGCCACTATAAATACCACCAGATGCCACTGTAAATACCACCAGATGCCACTGTAAATACCACCAGATGCCACTGTAAATACCACCAGATGCCACTGTAAATACCACCAGATGCCACTGTAAATGCACCAGATGCCACTGTAAATACCACCAGATGCCACTGTAAATACCACCAGATGCCACTGTAAATACACAATACTTAATACCCAGATGCCACTGTAAATGCCACCAGATGCCACTATAAATACCACCAGATGCCACTGTAAATACCACCAGATGCCACTATAAATACCACCAGATGCCACTGTAAATACCACCAGATGCCACTGTAAATACCACCAGATGCCACTGTAAATACCACCAGATGCCACTGTAAATACCACCAGATGCCACTTAAATACCACCAGATGCCACTGTAAATACCACCAGATGCCACTGTAAATGCCACCAGATGCCACATAAATACACCAGATGCCACTGTAATCCACCAGATGCACTATAAATACACAGATGCACTGTAAATACCACCAGATGCCACTGTAAATATCACCAGATGCCACTGTAAATGCCACCAGATGCCACTGTAAATACCACCAGATGCCACTGTAATACCACCAGATGCCACTGTAATACCACTAGATGCCACTATAAATACCACCAGATGCCACTGTAAATATCACCAGATGCCACTGTAAATGCCACCAGATGCCACTGTAAATACCACCAGATGCCACTGTAAATACCACCAGTGCCACTATAAATACCACCAGATGCCACTCTAAATACCACCAGATGCCACTATAAATACCACCAGATGCCACTGTAAATACCACTAGATTCCACTATAAATACCACCAGATGCCACAGTGAATGCCACCAGATGCCACTGTAAATACCACCAATGCATCGAGGTCACTAAATCGTCACTAAATCAAGGACATGACCCCTATATTTCTGCATATTATTTTTCACTCTTTCCTCACTCACTCACTCACTCACTCACTCACTCACTCACTCACTCACTCACTCACTCACTCACTCACTCACTCACTCACTCACTCACTCACTCACTCAAAAAGTTGGCGAGCCTTGGGCTCAAACCCACAACCTGCTGCTTACGAGCATGACCCTTTAGCACACTGAGCTAACCAAATATTGAGATTGCACCACGGCTGTGCTTATTGTAGAATAACTTGCACGCCACCACTTAGTTAATTTTATGATATAGGCTAGTAAAAAGTCCAGATTTTGTGATCACAAAAGGCACATTACAGTTCACAAATGGGCATAAATCTTTATTCACTTTAATCATATCTACATTTGTGGTTTGGTTCTACTCAGTGTCAGAAGCAAAATACATTAGAATACTTATGGGTGTGAGAATATATGCGTAAGTATTTAAAAAAAGACAATTATGTCATAATTATAACACAACAGACACCCAGTGCTGTAACTATTTGTATATGCATTAGATTTTGCTTTTAACAAATGCAAATGTAATGTTTCAGTCGAGGTATCAACCATATTCCACAGAAAACCTGCATGTACCAGCAACTGTCAACACTAGGGGAGCCCTCAGGCCCAGAAACCAGTGGCATCTGCAGAAACCACTGACTGCTGCTGAAATGTGAGAAATTCCAAACGGTGTACTTACTTTTTCTCGCCACTGTATATTGTATGGACGTCGAGTTCACATAGCGAAATAAATATATTTGTATGATGTATAATTTTTGTGAGGTTATACATTAACCGCAAAACATCTGTATAATCACTATAAGAAACACAATAAAATAAATGTTTAAATAAAGTAATGAAACTGCTACTACTGTTAAAAAAAAGTAAAGGGAATACACTCGGAGCAAACATGGCTATTTTGACTAGACTGGACGTGACTAAAGACTAAAAATGTCTGTTTACTGTAAAGTAAAGTAGTAAAAGTATGTTTTTGTATAACATAAAAAAAATGCATATAGATTTATTAAATTTATTTAAAAGGATTTTGCTTTGCAGTTGAGTCCAGCAGTCTGTCTAAATAACTACAGTACAGTACACTAAAAAGAAGCAGCAACAAAACTGTAGTCTAGAAGATTTTCTTTTAAAGAATTTAAAATATGAAAAATTACAATATCATGCCTGAATAGCGCCAAACATCATTTGGATATTTGTTTTTTTTATTACTTCTTAATTTAAATCAATGATTTAACCATTTCATGTAGGCTATGTAAAATTGTGTACTTATAATAACATTTGATCAGGTTCCTTATGTATCACATATTAGTCATCGTTTCCTGTATTGTAATAAACGTTTATACAGTACATTTATGAGAACTACTTCAAATCAGCTGGGTCAAAAGTCCAGTTACAGTTATCTGCAAAGTAATTATAGGAATATACGCAACATCTATTTCCTTTTGTAAGGCAGTGAACACCTGAATGCACGTAAAGGGCTAAGAACAAAGGAGCAGTGTTGCAGTGTTCTTTGTTTTACATGGAAGACAAAGCTGTGAAGAATAATGGAGGGAGTGACTCTGGACTTTTTGACAAGTAGCAGCTTGTGAAATGGCCTTCATGTCTTGCAACTTCCTCATGCTGGTTTTCATGTCAAGCTGGTCTTGTTTTTGCCTCTGACTCTGGCCGATGATACAAAAAGTGTGCACAAGGTGCAAAAGAATGGTCAAAAGCGTTTGCTCCACAGAATGAACTCATTTGTTGCACCTTTTAATGACAGACACAGCAAATCATCATTCCCTTTCCTGATGGGATCTGCTCTCCCCTGAAGACTTGAAATGGTCAGCACAAGAAAGTTGGGGGATCTAACCACTTACTTTACAGTCAGATACTAAGCTATTGACATCTAAGACCAGTGACATGGGAGTTCCGCAAGCCTTTGTTTTTGGGCCTTTGCGTTTTGCGCTTTACATGAACAATCTCAGTATCTTCAGTATGCAGTGAAGTGGATGTGGAAATTATGCAACCAGTGTGGCAAGCAAATTAACCAATGTTATGGTAAACATCTTAGCTGACTTCTCCCTCACTAACAAATTATTGCAGTATCTAGGTCTTAATTTGGACCCATGACAGTTTAGTTGTGATACCTTAAAATACAGTGTGTCTGTTTTAGACACATTCAAAAGACGCTTGGAAATTACTTGGAGGCAAAGATTATTTTTCATATTAACTGTTGTATCTCCTTTTAGTCCCAGGCAAGTAAGACATTAAATCTCTAAAATCCCTATATAATTAAATATTATGTGTTATAATATGTATTATGAACTGGGAGTGAGAACGCAGCACACTACTGTTGTCAAAACATACAGTGTAAAACAGTATTCATCGAATTTTACAGAGATAAAAAGGGATTGTCCAAAGTTGATAAAAAGGGATTGTCCAAAGTTAATCATTCATGAGAATTAATTTTGTGATTTTACTGAAAATGACCTTCCTTATCACATTCCAATAAATGGTCTCAGCTTCCTCTATATAGATGATTTGTCAAACATCGTCTGTTTCCTGCTTCCGTGGTTAAGTATAAACACCACATAAAGTTTATCAAATGAAAGCACTATAATCAAACACATGAACTTTGTAAAGGTTTTTTTGGGGGGATTTCTCAACCCCAACCTCCAAATGCACACTAACAAACTCAATGTTACCAATTGATCAAACCACAGGTTTAATGGTGCGTAGTCCTTTCCTTGATTATTGTGACTATAAGTGGTTCTATTACAGTACCCTATATTGCCCAAGTTTGGTCCCATTCCTGAAGGTGGACTGGAACGTCAGTGCTCAAGATATACTGAGTGCTTCGCTTCAAAACGTCTACTAAATGATTAATCAAATGACTTAACACATTCCCTCATTTGTTTATACAACAGATACAAATAATACTTCCAGCACACTGCCAATCTTGCAAAAATAGTGTATTTTGATAAGGTCATCGCTTCCAAATACACTATTTTTGCAAGGTTGGCAGTGAGCCGGATGTGTTATTTTTTATTCATGTACGCTGGGATTTTTCCTCATCTCCTACGCACCTGCCACAAAATAAAATAAGATAAAATAAGATAATCCTTTATTGATCTCACAACGGAGAAATTCACTTGTTACGTTTGGCATTCAATAAGATCACTCAGGGTGTGCAAAATAGACAGGAAATGTGCAAACAGTTAAATAGTAAAATCTTATGTGCAATAAGTAAAAGCAAAAATCTTAAGGGGCGGAATTATAACAATAAGGAAATAAGAATAAATAAAAGTAAATGAAGTGTGAAATTTCTCTTCTAAAGTTTATACAACAGATCCAATGACATACAGTACATGCGTGACTCATTACTTAAAACACCTTTTTCAGTGTCTAGGGCTTTCGATAGCTGCTCTGTTACATTCCAGTCAGTATTTCCTATTCGTGTGAGAGAAACCACCCCATTGTTGTTCACTGATTAACTGAATCCTTGCATTGTACAGTATATGGTCCACTTCCACTATTGCACACTGTTTTTCCATTTCCATTATGCATAAGACCAGATTTTCATTCTGTGACCCCCAAAGTTACCATGCAAACAATCTGGGACCCCCACTGAAAAAGACCCTGCTCTAATGATGTTAAGCAACAACACATTTTAAATCTGGTTTAATAATGTGCATTTACATGTTTTACTTTCTTATTTCACTACAATTTATGAACATATTTTGTTTTAACTTAACTATTACCATAAATACAGAGTATTTACATAGGTTTTCTACTATCTTGAGACCTCCAAGTGAGTGCCTCATGACCCCCTGAGGGTCCTGCCCCTCTTTCCTATCCCCCCCCTTTGGGAACCATTGCACTAGACACTAAGGATTTTGTTCATATGAAGAGACTAAAACACTATGTTTCAAAGGGACATTTTTCATCTGCAGCAAACGTTTGTTACATTAGGGCTGTCATGATCATTGCGTTAACGCTTGTGATTACTGTAATTATGAACAATTAACGCATTAACCATGAATAATCACACATGAATCACGTCATGTTTTGACCTTAGTTTAGCTGGACTCAAGAGCCAATGTCTAACCATTAAACTTTGTGCACTCTTTCAGTCCTGTCAGGGACAAGCGCAGATGATGGTGATGATGATGATGTTCATAAGCGCAAAGCGAGCAGCTGAGAGACAGCGGCTTCTACTCGTGTCCGCGGGGCAAAATAAATATTTGGCCACAGTTGTTTGTTGATAAATTCTGCCTAAAAATGCTCAATATTTGAGCATTTATTCAGGTATTTTATTCATAATGAATATAATAATTGCATAAATATTAAGTGTGATTAATCTGATTTATAAAAAAAAAGAATAATTAATTGACAGGCGTGTATGAATTACAGTAAAAATATAGAAATATTATTACAAATGAGGAACAACATTTTTATTTTGGCTAATTACATGTGCTGTATATTGTGGATTAAAAAGTGAAACAGACAACACAAAACAAACCCGCTGTATGTTCTATCAAATGTAAAGGCACAAATACAGTTGATTGTCTGGATAATGAGTGATGATAGAAGAAGGAAGGAGGAAGAGCCCTTTCCTGATAGAAGCAGTGGCACCAGGGCGAGGCCTCTGCTCTGAGTGTATTTAAGCACAGCCACCGACCGCTACAGCATCAAGACGTCCTCCTCTTTACTGCTGCCAGGTAACACTACACATTCTCTCAATGAGTTTAATTATAATATTTCTAATGAACCTAAATCAAACCTTTACAGAGATGCTGCTCTCTGGGCTGTTTGCGTTATGCCTGTGCATTGTCCAAGTTCACCTGAAGCCGACTGGTAGAGATTTACATTTACTTACGTTTAACATTTTTACATATGTGTCTAATGATTTTAATAATTTGTTTGTTTGTTGAAGAAACTCTTGGCAATCCTTTACTCAAGCAATGTTTTGAAGATGCAAAGAAACTTGTGGATGAAGCATACAAGTACTCCAGAGAAGAGTGAGTATATTATTATTATTATTATTATTGTGTTTTAAGAGCTCAATTGATGTACATTGTTTAAAGCCACACCGTGTAAAATTTTACCCAATAAATTTAAGACAGCTATTTTCATCAATGAAAAATATCTCATAAATGTACAAACAAACATGTGCTTTTGCCGTGAGCGGCTCAGCTCTCCTAAGACTAACTTTACAGTGTAACAGGCCAAATTAACCCCCGCCTAGATTAAACCCGGGATATATTATGGCCTAGGCCAAACTATACCCGGGGTATAAAATAGCCTAGGCTAGACTATACCCCTGTGGGCCAGAATATACCTGTCTAAATTTTCACAATCTGAACAGATTGAATTGACATTTGTGATAAGGCCCAGTGATATCATGACCTAGCCTGATAAACCACACCCACTTCTTTTCTGCGCAAAAGAAGGTGGGTCTGGACACACAGGTAAACAAGTTGCTGATTGGCGGCTAAGGCCGAACCAATCACGACCGTCACAGAGAATTGACAAGGTTACGTCACTCGCTGCGCTGCTAGGTTGTTAGTTCAATTAACATTAACATTAGCCAAAACTAATCATGGATGAAGTAGTCGAGGATTTTGCCTCCGCGTGCTCGTGAGTTTATATTCAGTTCATATTTTGTGAGTCGGACTACAGCTGTCGTCACGTCCGCTAATTGATAATTGGTTTATTTCACTGACGATCTGTGCGCGTTAGGCCCGCCCGTTCAAACTGCTCCAATTGTTCCGTGACCAGACTAACTTCCCTGCGGGTAATGGACAGGGCATAGTATGGCAGAGCCAGGCAAATCATGACCAGTATTTGATTTTAGTGTGAAGTTATTCCATGTACTTGAGGAACTTTTTGAGCCTTTGCACTGTCTTCGCCAGAGGCGGGAGACTCGAGTCAAATGACTTGACTCAAGTTGCAATTTTCGGGACTGGAGACTTAGGTACTTGCCCAAAGCTCCAAAAAGACTTGACTTTTTGGAGACTTGACTTGCTGTTTGTGACTTGAGACTTAACTTGGACTTGAAGCCAATGACTCTCAATTACTTGCTGTAACTTTATAGGTATTATTTATTTGAGTGTAACTGTTGTAACAGCGCTTCTAATCAGTACAGCGGGAAAAGGCCGGAGGAAATGTGTGTTTCTTTTCTTTGGATATGTTTTTTGAATTTTGTAGCGATTAAATATTAATTACTTTACTTTAAACTTTAAATCCAAATCCATTCGATAAATTATGCACAAAAATAATAAAGATACGTAGAAATATGTTTTGATACATAGAAACTACTTTTGTTGCATTTATAAAACCTAATAATTAATCATTAACTATAATTTAAGAACAATATATATAATTAGTTCAACACTCTCAGTCAGAGAAAGCATGATTTTCCCCCCTCTCTGATTCTTGAATCATACAATTGTGTTTTTAGGAGTCTGAGTAGAGTGCGACGGGAGGTGGTGAGGCCTCATGATGCACTACGTCTCCTAAAACAGCCCCGTGGAGACACCCGCTCCGCTGTGCGAGCTGCAGACTACCTGGACCAGACACTTCGACTGCTGCAAGAGAGGACGCATCACGTTCACAAGCGCTCACTTAATGCAACAGGTCAGGCACTCAGAAACCAGCCACACTTCTCCCTTTTTCTGTTCAACGGCCTGATAATGGTCTGATAATGTGGCCACAGATCTGCTCACTGAAGAGGAGCTGAAAAGCTTGGCGGAAATCACCGGATGTGCAGCAAGAGTCAGACTCCCAAACTGCCGAACCACTCCAAATGTTAACAAATACCGCACGGCCACTAGTGTCTGCAACAACCTGTGAGTGCAACTTTATGTACCTCAATACAAATGAGTTTATCCAGCAACTGTGACTTTGAGCAGATACTATGAAGAAATACTTATGAAAGGCTTGGAAGGTTATGAAATGCACCACAGGAGATTGTGTTGACCATTTTGACATTACTTTGATGTCCCAAGTTGCGTTACACAAATCTATGTGTTTGTTCTTAGACAAAACCCTCGTCTTGGAGCTTCTAACACTCCCTTCACTCGCTGGCTTAGCTCTGAGTATGATGATGGCATCTCTCAACCCAAAGGATGGAATAACCGGACACTTAATAACTTCCTGCTCCCACTGGTGTGATATTTTATTCCAA
The DNA here is from genome assembly GCA_007210695.1 of Neogobius melanostomus. NCBI lineage: Eukaryota > Metazoa > Chordata > Actinopteri > Gobiiformes > Gobiidae > Neogobius > Neogobius melanostomus. The sequence goes on along the minus strand of VHKM01000221.1, from coordinate 47,102 downwards.
TGTGTTGGTATAAAATTGAGTCAATGAGTACAAACTACATCTTGTTTTGTTTTTTCAGGTTAGACAGGTGTCCAACAACATTTTGGCAACAACAGACGCAGGAGTGGTCAATGACACAGAGTACACCCACATGGTCACTTTGTTTGGTCAGTGGAATGATCACGACTTGACTTTCACCGCATCCTCTCCAAGCATTCGCTCATTCAGCAACGGAATCAACTGTGATGAGAGCTGTGAGCGCACCGAGCCCTGCATCCCCATCCCGGTTAGTGCAGCTTGACAGGAACATTTGAAGCCAGTTACTCTGACAAGATTCATGACATTCATGACAGCTTCCCCAGAGTTAAAGATGCTGACATACTTTGCCTTCTCCAGATACCCCCTGGCGACCCCCGCCTGCCCACTGGAAAGGATAGCTGTATCCCAGCCTTCAGATCAGCCCCCGCATGTGGAACAGGGTTCTCAGCCTATAACTTTGGCGGAGAGCCCAAAAAACGAGAGCAGATCAATGCACTCACTGCCTTCCTTGATCTGGGTCAGGTTTATGGCTCTGAAGAGAAGCTCGCCCTCTCCCTGCGGGACACTAACAGTGACACGGGCCTGATGCGTGTAAACACCCAGTTTAGAGACAACAATCGAGAGCTGCTACCTTTCACCAACATGGAGATGAATATGTGCGCCACACGCAAAAGAGTCACCAATGACACCAATGCCACTGAGGTGCCCTGCTTCATCGCTGGTCAGTTTTGCTATACTATGTTTTACTCTCTCATTACTTATTTTTTATTATAGCTTGATTTTACTTCAGATATTATTATTGCAGGAGTTTTAACAAACTGTAGCGTTTACATTGTTGGCTAGGAACAAATCACTATATAACCATAATGATTTGTTGTTTTTTTGGTGTTTGTTTTAAGGTGATGTTCGTGTGAACGAGAACATTGCTCTGACCTCTCTTCACACATTGTTTGTGAGGGAGCACAACCGTGTGGCTCGAGCTCTGAAGAGAATCAACCCCCAGTGGGACAGTGAGACGCTATACCAGGAGTCCCGCAAGATCCTGGGAGCATACACTCAAGTAACAACTTTCTCATTTGAACTTTAACTTTCCTGTGCTTCTTGTACTAATGTGCGTCTCTTTTCACGCCACAGGTCTTTGTGTTCAGGGACTACCTGCCACATATTGTTGGTCCCGACACGATGCGCAGGCTTCTTGGACGTTATCCAGGCTACAATCCAAGAGTTGACCCAAGTATTTCCAATGTTTTTGCCACTGCCGCCTATCGCTTTGCACATTTGGCCATTCAGCCCAGGCTAGCCCGCCTGGATGCCAACTACAGAGAGAATGCCCAGTTCCCCAGTGTGTCCCTGTACAGGTCTTTCTTCACCCCATGGAGGATCGTCTTCGAGGGTAAGCTGCTAAACCTGTAATAATTCAACCTATTTTTAAAGCGTTTATTCTGACAGTATTTTTATGGTCCAGGTGGTATTGACCCTCTGATTCGTGGTTTGATCAGCCGTCCTGCTAAACTGAACACTCAGGATCACATGATGGTCGACGCTTTGAGGGAGAGATTGTTTCAATTTGTGCAGCATCTGGCTTTGGACCTGGGTTCTTTGAACATGGCACGAGGACGTGAACATGGCTTGCCAGGTATATCTTAGAAAACCTAATTGAACTTCCTAATTATAGTGAATATGATGTTACGACATTTCTTCTTGTTTTAGGATACAATGCCTGGCGCAGGTTCTGCGGTCTCTCTGCCCCCAGAAACCAGGCCGAGTTGGCCCAAGTGATGAACAACACGCAGCTGGCCCGTCAGCTGCTGAGCTCTATGGCACACCTGAAAACATTGACGTGTGGCTGGGAGGTGTCGCAGAGCCGTTTGTCCGCGAAGGCCGCGTGGGTCCCCTGTTTGCGTGCCTTATTGCAAACCAGTTTAAGAATATCCGTCAAGGAGACAGGTCTGAACCACAAACACTGATACACAAAGGGGTCAAGCGGTCAGAGGTCACAACAGAATTATATAAATTCAAAGACTGGTTTAATAGAAATAAACTATCGCTGAACATATCGAAAACAAAAATGATTTTATTTGGCAAACGGAATAGTGACGTTCAGATTCAAATCGATATTGACAATGCTCGAATTGAACAAGTAAAGGAATATACATTTCTGGGTGTGATCTTCAGTCATAAGGTTAGCTGGAGACCACAAATAGAGAACATTCGTTGGAAAATGGCGAAAAATGTGGCCATAATGGGCAAGTATAGATTCTTTCTGGACCACAAGGCTCTCTTCACCCTGTACTGTTCCTTAATCCTATCGTACATAAATCATTGCTCAGAGGTCTGGGGAAATACCTACAATAGTCATTTACAGGTTTTATATAGACTCCAAAAGAAGGCTATTAGAATTGTTCACAATGTCGGACATAGGGACCATACAAATATATTGTTCTTAAAATCTAACACCATGAAACTTGATGACCTCATAAAGTATAATACTTTGTTACAGATATATAAAGCTGTAAAGAACCAGCTCCCTAGTAATATATAGCAAATGTTTGGTAAAAGAGTGGGAAGTTACGATTTCAGGGGTACTCATAATCTGAAAGTACAATGTATTCATTCTACCCTAAAAGTCACTGTATCACCCGGAGAGGTGTAAATCTGTGGAATAATCTAGAGGAACCCTTAAAAGGCGCTGATAGTCTACAACAATTCAAAAAACAGTATAAGAGAAGTGTGTTTGAGAAATATGCTAAAGACATGTGACCTTGTATTATTTACAAGTAATTTTGTATTACTGTGAATCTGTTTAACCAGGCACACACACACACCCATAGAGCTGTGTGTGTGCCTGTGTATGGAAAATGAAACTTGTCATTCACTAATTGCTTGTACGTAAACAGGTACATGCATGCTTCTGTTGCACATGTGCCTGGGCAATTCTGGAATTTGTAATGTATAGTGTTATACTGTATGAAATTACGAGATGCTGCTTGTATCACCGTTATTATTACCGTTATTATTTACCTGCAGCTGGACACATGCATTTCAGTTATTTATATTCTCAGTATTATGATGGGCCTTTTCTTTTGAAAGGACTTACAATTATGTTTTGTATTTCTTGAGTTTATCTGAGATGCATGTAAGTAATTACTTTGAATGGGGAGTAGGCATTTTTAAGCTTTTTTGCTTCGGCCTACTCCTTTTGAGCTTTTACATTTTACTGCAATGATGTAACCAAGCAATTTATGTTTTATGAAGTGCTCAAATAAACAAACTAAACAAATATACAGTATTTGATGTAGCTACTAATATACTTAAACAATGATTGTGCTTACTGTCCATTTCAGGCTTTGGTATGAGAACACTGGAGTGTTCACAACGAGACAGAGGATGGCTCTGTCCAGGGTCACTCTCTCAAGAGTCATCTGTGACAACACTGGGATCACACAGGTCCCACAGGATGCGCTCAGTGTCCTGTCCCGTAGGAACCGCATGGTGCGGTGCTCCAGCCTGCCTTCTCTTGCCTCACAGCCTGGCGGGAGCGGGGCTGCTCAGGTGAGGCTCTAAACTCTGAGTTTAATTCTTTATTTAACACGGTGTCTTTAAATGCGTGGTGTGTGTAATTTTACTAATTCCCTATTTAACATTTTATCTCTAATGTCTTGTGTGCTTGTGCAGTGCCGGGTGCTAGCTGTTCTGATGAGGTCAGTTGAAAAGAGGTTTCTATCTAACATACCTAACATATTGTAGCCATATTGTAGTTATTCACAAACTATTAACCTCCTCTTAAACTCCTGGTGAAGGTGTTATTAGTGTCTTACATAACTCTTATTTATATTAATAATAGACTCACTTTCTATACACTGGCAGCAACAAGTAATTATTTGTTTTTTTTTATGCCATTGTAATGCCCAATGCATTTTTAAAGCCACAAATGCAAACAATGTGCATATTTCTTTTCTTAACATTTGCAAACATTCCATCAAACAGAGAAATTAGGGATATTTCAATATTCTATATAGGCCACAACAGGCAACTTCTGAGCAAAACATTTCAGCCAAAACATCAGCTGAATGAGTTTCAAGCCTTAGTAGTATTTGTATTTTCCACAGACTTATGCAGGAAAACAGTGGAGCAATGTCATAGTTTCAAAATGTAGAGTTTGAATCAAATGTTATGCTTTTAAATGACATTTTAATATTAATTTCAGCCTAATTAATTTAATTGCTTAAACTGCTTAAACAAGATTTTAGTTTATTTATACCTTAACACGTTTATGCCTTCACATTGTGTTTCTCATTTTGCAGAATGCAGTGTCAGAGGACCTCCCGGACCACCAGGCCCTCGAGGACTTCCTGGACAATGAGGTGCTGAAATAATAGGGGAAAACAATCTTTGTGCTTCAGATGAATTGTAGAATATAGTGCATAAACAGTATTTGCTCATATTTGAGTTTGTATTTGTCTAGGTCCCCCAGGGTTAAGAGGCCCTTCTGGTCCACCAGCATCTCATTAATGCCACACAACCACAGTCAGCATTCGCCACCACACTGGGCAAGAACAGATCCTCAGAGAAAACCCTGCACTTCCTCAACATTGTTTACAACCAACAGCACCACTACGACCCTCACAGTGGCCTCTTCACCTGCATCATACCCGGCGTTTACCAGTTCAGCTTTCTCTGCGTTTCCTACATCTCCCACACAACGGTGAACCTGCAACACAACAACGCGTCCGTTCTGCAGAGTTTCCATGCGTTCGTGGGACGACATCTCCTGACGGGAACACAGTAATGAAGCAGGAGCCGGGGGATACTGTCAAGCTAGAGTCCAGTCGAGGCAGTGTCGGCATGAGCTCCAGAAGCTTCTTCACTGGACATCTGCTGTTCACCACATGAAAAAAAGCCACCAAGCCCAATAATATACTAAAGCCGTCACTTCATTTAGATGTAAACCAGTGGACATAATCATTTTTGTGCTGTTACAATCATCCGGCCTTCACATCCAAACATAGTGGTATTTATGAATGTTGAGTTGACTGGATATATTTTTATATGATTTACTAATATATTTCATGCACTGATTAACTAAACAATGAATGTGCTCTGAAACTATTGTGCAGCTTTGCCTACACGTCTGTTTACTGAAACTTCCCTGCTATTGTACTGTATTTTCTTTCATTAAAAGGTAATAACTGCAGATGTCAATGGATTTCTTCATACCTGCCATAACTTAATGAAATAATGCAAAGACTTTCTACAGCGCAGTTTCCCTCCACTTTTTTCCCAAACTTTTCAGGCCGCGAACCCCAAAATCACTCAAACAACTCGGGACTCCCTGTACAGAACCAAGCACATTATCTCCAGTTTGGCATTACCCAAATCTAAAAGCTTCTTGAAGAAAGGCATCAAAATGGCGACAAAAATGTGAAGAAAACAAAGATGAAACGCAACAAAAAGTATCAAAAAGTGACCCCAAAAAGCCACAAAAATTTGACCAAAAAAGTCACAAAAATCAACAAAAGTGCAACAAAAGTAACAAGAATGTGACAAAAAAAGTGATGAAAGTGGCAAACTATAGTGTTAAAATTGAGATAAAGAAATGAAAAAAGTGACAACACAGCAACAACACAAGGAAAAATATCCATTTAGATCAGTTTTGTAGGTCTTGGCTTTCAAATGAGGCGTTACACTGGCCTATAGGTTGTAACCGTTTAGATTTGGGTAAAGCCGAACTGAGAAAATGCACTCGGTTCAGGTGGGTGGTAAGAGGTTAATGATGTTACTTTGGATACTGTACTTAATTTAAACCAAAAATACATCACAGTGAAAGTCAGAAATGTAAAATATATTCATCTTGCAACCCCCACTTCAGTGTCCCACGACCCCCACTCTGGGAAACACTGTCAGATGGCGATAGAGCCAATACCACAAGAAGGCAAAGCCACAAGAAGCGAAGAACAGAATAAAAGAATGTGTTCAGCATTTGAAATGCTGAACACAACGGTCACAATAAAGCAATGAAATTATAAGAAAACAGTCCCTGACAAGTCTACATAGAACTCATGTATTTTTGTTTTGGATGCAGAAATTCACTCACTTTCAGTGTATTAGTATCACTGTAGGTCAAATATCACTAATTGACATAATGGTTATTGAACCTAATTTCTGAAAGTATTTTAGACACTACAGCAACAACAAAAAAGGCAATTTTCATTCAACCGAAGAGATGTAGTTACAATAGTTATTATGGTCCAAATGTACACCTTTCCTTCCCTAGATTAAGTTTAGTTTATTTGTCATGTGCATCCAGTACAAAGTACAAAAAGCAATGAAAAGAGATTTGCCCTGGTGCTCTCTCCGCTGAACAAGAACTAGTCTACATATAAAAACATCAATACAACACAACACAATAAAACATTCCAGCATTACGTTCAATTGTTGCTGCAATGGAAAGTATTCTCTGCTAAGTATCCCTGGCTCATGCTTCAGGACTCACTCTTCAGTGAAGGAAACTTGCAATTGTTAGGCACATATCCAATATAATGTCATCAAAAAGAAATAGAAATATGATTTGGTTAATATGGATATGTAATATCTAACAGTAGAGTAACATGTCTTCTCCAAAAGCTCATTGAAAGCAGGAGACAAAAGGCAAATATTAAGGCCCTGGATCAGCTTGTTTTTACTCGGGCTTCACTGTAATCTCTTTATCATTCCTAGGACTGTGGGGTAAAACAGTGAGAGTGTGAGTCAGTTAGTGCTTATGCTTCTCCTCCTACATTCACACACTACGTACAGTCGGTTTATGTGCCAATTGCCACGTAGTCCAGCAGACTCTGTGTGGTGGGAGCCCCAGCTTTCTGCTCCAAGCAGGAGACAGAGAATAACAGTATTTATGACACAGGAGGAAATGTTTGGCTTGTCTGTGAAAAGTGTTTAGAACTACATCACGTACATCAAGAGCTGCATTACTTTTGTATTGTTCAGTTCCACAAAAATACAGGTGGGAACTGGGAAGTAAATAACTTCTAAGAATTGTTATAGAGTATTTTTTTAACTAACTCTGATGTAACAATAGCTTTAAATGAGAAAAGCCTTTAGTTACTATTTCCAATGTCAGTAACGCTATAAATAGCAACAGCTTCCAGATGAACACAAAAAAGATTACGTATTTTGTGCACCTTAATGAATATTTGTTTCTTTTATCTATTTTTTATGGTCGACATTTAGTTTTTGGGGCAGATTTCTTCAATAACTAACTCAGTTTAACAGTTAAAACAGTTACTCATGTAGTGATACGGGTGTCGCACCCTCCCCCGTACCCTAAAGGTGCTCCCTCTCTCTCGCTCGGCCCTCCTGACGTCACACGCCGGCAAGAGCAGAGTGATGGCCGCTGTGTGCCCAGCCGTAGCATGTTGTGGTTATTGAAGAAGTAAACGCGTTGTCATCGTTCTCCAGCGTCAAGCCCCGGTGATTCGCGCCAGTTACTTGCGTATGCTCGGTGAGTTGCGGTTTTAGGCATTTTAAACATTCAGTGTACTTGTACAGAGCTAACACCGCTAACTGTTTTTAGCTTCCTGGCTGTGGCTCCTTGTGTCGGGCCGTTGCGTCTCCGGTGCGGTCGAGGCATGTTTGTGCGCACGTTATAGTGGCATGCCACACGCAAACGACTCGGTATGTGTCTGAAATAATCTTCCCCTTTATTATTTATGTTGGTGTATTAATGCATTGATTGCGACCGACAGGCTCTTGTCGGATGGGCCTTCTCTTTCAACATTCTTCTCTGTGACTGCTACGAGGAAACCTGTCGCTCAACTAGTACGATGTTATATGGACGGTAAACGTCACAACACGACCCCGGTGTGTAGTAGTCGGGCCTGCAGAGAAGAGGTAACTGCGTCAAGCAACTCTTCGTGAATGCAGTAGGATGCTGCCGCCAGCGGTTGTGTTGAGCGCTTACTTCTATGGACATGGTGCTCAGCGCTGCGTGAGAGCCACTTTTCTTTATTTCAGTTGGACTATGGGAACTATGGGGGGGTCAATGCAAGAGGGACGGTTTTGTGATGTCCCTCTGTTTTAATCCTGCTCTAATATAAAGATAATCCGAACTCAAGTAAATAAAATGACATATTTATATAACTTTACTGTCTCTGTCCCTATCCGTTAACGAACCTGTGTGACTTAAATGCGTGGGGATTAGTTATTCCCTTGACCCACAAATCAAGGCTGGCGTTGTAACAACAAGTTAAGGGTCTGCACTGCTAACACGTTTAAGTAAAAGGCCCCTTGCTACCGCTCGTTATGCCACACTCGGTACTTCTCACCAACTATACGACTCAACGACCCCACTTACTCATGTTCTAATCAAGTCCGTCACCATTTTGTTTTTTGTTCCAATCTCCAGTTCGGCAGTGCTCTTCCTCTAGCCCTTGCACTTCCTGCTTTAGTCCTACTGGAGCGGTGCTTTACGAGAGCAGGTAAAATATTGGCAAGCTTTAATTCATTCTAAAATAAGTTAATTCTGACCCATGCTATATCCTCTTCTAGTATTGCTTCGGTTCCGGGGGAGCGTGTCAAGCGCATGTTGACAGCAGCTGTGTATTGGGTGTGTGTGTGAGCCCTTAGGAGCCCGTAGGAAGCGGTACGTTGCCTATGTCACCTGATGTTGCACTAGGTTAGTGCTACATCAGGTGAGAGTTTAGTTAAAGCCTACATCAGGCTTTAACTAAACTCTCTTTCCACTAGGTTCTGTATTCTTTGAGGCCGTTCCCAGTAGGCCCACCACGGCTGCCTTGCATCACATCGTTATCTCCACCTTCTTGGTTTTCATGTTCAGGTGTTGTGTGCAGCTGAATGGACTTCCATTTTGTTCTGTTATAACTTTGTTAAAGCCAACCTGGAAATAACCTTTTTTACTTTGGGGAAAGGAAATACAAGCAAATATATAAACTACAACCAAGTATTCCTATGAATAAATCATAAGTAATTTGGAACTGTTGCTTTCCTCTTTTATTTTTCAACCTACTTACCTGTGTCCTTAATATTTTACTGTAAATATGAGGTAAAACTTGGATCACTACATATACATTGAGTTTATATGAGATATTTGGCGGCATGAATCGATTGTGTACTGCTGTATATCTTAAAGTATGTAATGCACGTGTTACTGATGAGAGTGGATCTGTGCCATGGGTCATTCTGAGCAGTGACTCTGGCCGGCCCCGGGGTCGTGACTCATAGGCTGTGAGTCGTGTCTCACCATTGCTTCTATGCTATAGATTGAGCTTGTATATGATAGTTGGCATTATGAACCGATTGTGTACTGCTGTATAACTTAATGAAGTATGTTATGCACATGTTTTAGTGATAATGACAGTGGATCTGTGCCATGGGTCGTTCTGAGCAGTGACTCTGGCCATGGGTCGTGAGTCACGACAGGTCCACTCATTTTATCATTAAAACACATAACATCATTTATTAAGAGCACCGGCGGCGCCAGGGGTGTCTTGGGGGTCTCAAACCCTCCCAAAAAACGCCTTGACCCCTCCATTTGACCCTCCAGACAGTGGTGTAGTCTATGTGTTCTAACTGAACACAACCAGGCTGAAACACAACAGTTTCTATTCAGAATTGTGCACAAACAACAATGATAATATGTCAGGGCCCTGACACCCGTTTAAAAATGTGCCAAATAGTTTAGCCCACACTCAGGCGTTCAGCACCGCGCGCTTCAACTCAAATGGGTGTGTGTGAAGGAGGTGAGCTCCTTCATGCAATGACAAAGAGTTAGGAAAGAGAAATAGTCTTGCGATCGCTGTTGGCTCTTATTTTACAGTATAATAGCGGGCCTGGGATGTAACTTTCTGTGATAAATTACAGTTAAACATGAGCTGAGGCGAGTGCCTCACTCTGCCTGCACTGCTGCTGCCGGTACAGAGTGATGGTGCGTCCACACCAAGCGCCTCTTGGGCGTCAAAGACGCGCCTCAAGTCCGTAGTTGGACGCTTGTGCTTACTGAAGTCAGACGCTTGTCACAAATGTCACAGAGCGTCAACTCGAGTCTGTTCGTAGCCATCTTGGAAACAGCTCGTGCCTGAAAACTACAGTTGTTCGGAGGCTAACTACTGTAGTCTCCCTCTTTGCTCCTGCCATGTCCTATGGATCTTTAACTATTCCCCCATGGTCTACGCAGGATCTCCCCAGTATTTAAGCTCATATCCAGCCCATACGGTTGAAGGGACATTGGTGGCAAGTGGCTATAAGCTAGGTTAGCCGGTTAGCTTTTTGCGATCGGTACAGCTCATTGTTGATAAAAAAAAAAAATGTGTGCAATAAACCACAAATGCGTCAAGCCCATCTCGGTGTGTGACCATCATAAAGGCTGTTCTGTGTAGTTTAGGGCTTTATTGACGTGATTAGTGCATAATACTTGTTTTCAAGGGGTCAATGCGAGCTATCTGTTTGGGCTAGCATAGAAATAATTATAAAACAGACTACGGCCCGTTGTAGATAAAATGTGAGCAATAAACTTAAAAATCAACAAGCCTGGCTCGATGTGTGATTGTTACACGGTTGCTTTATGTAGATGGGGCTTAATAGACTTTATTTGTGCATATTTCTCGTTTTCACATCAATTGGAGATTTAGCTTGTACTGTAGCATTAGCCTTGGGAATCCTGTGTGCATCATCAAGACCCAAACAAATTCCCAGCGCAGATCCAGCCACTCAAATACGTTCTTGTCGCCGCTTTTAATCCTGGGTGTTTCAGTAAAAGAAACACTGATGTGTGTCTTTGTAAAAGTCCCAGAGCTGCTGTAGCCCCGGTTCACAACACGATAATCCTCCGTGACTTGTTTACATCTGCGGGCAGGCAGAGGATCTGCCCCAGACCGACGGTGGCCCAGCTACAGCTTACGTCACTGTTGGAGAAAGCTCCTGATTGGTCGACGCTCGCGAATTTCTCCAAAAAGTTAAACATTTCCCAACTCTAGCGCGGCCGCGCTGGAGGCGTGAAAAACTTCAAAACGCGCCGCTCAGGAGGCGTGTCACGCGCCGCGGGGCCTCTTGAGGCGCATCCTCAATGTATTTTAAATGTAAACCTGACGCTTTGGAGGCGCCGGAGGCACTTGGTGTGGACGCACCATGAGGCAGAGCGCGCTCTCTAGCTCTCTCCGCTCCTTATCTCTTCATTGTAATCACTGAAGTTTCCCTTTCTTTTTATCTATGGACTGCCATCAGGCCAAAACAGTGACAAAAGCCACAGGTCGCTCACGCTATTGTGACATGTTGGGGTAGCCATACCTTTAAGGTGAATGGTGGGTGGCACCGATGTAGTGTGTAAAGCCAGGTGCACGTGCGGCGCGCGCTGATACTTACCACATCTCGAGTGGGGTTTGTGGTGGTGGCGTGCTGTGGGCTCCTGCAAGACCTCGTTTGGGCTACATCCCCCGAACGCGGTGCTTCTCCGCAATCTTACCCAGGTGGGTTTTGTGGTTTCTTTTATCTCGTGTGTCGGCTCTGCTTACCATTTGCTGTCTTAGGTCCGGGACTACGGTCTGGCCTGGTTTGTGTGGTCTCACTCATTCTCCGTAGGAGGGCGTGCTTTGGGCACGCGTTGCGGGTCCGGGGCTCCTCTCGGTAAGTGCGCTCATTGTCTTGCTGCGCTTTTAGATCTGGTTGTACTGTGAAAATATCAGCGTTTGTAATGCTGCCACCGTGAAGGACTATTGCTTTTTCCCCGTTAGCATTGCGTTAGCCGCAACGCTAATCACCATTCCCTCGCTGATACCCGATCTGATGCACCGATCATAACTCCCTCAACTCCGGATTGACACGTCAATTTCTCTACAAACGACTCTTTACAAGCTGCACAGGCTCAACGTGCAGCTGGTAAAGAGTCGTTTGTGGCTTAGTTTAGGAGGCTTATGTTTGGGAATGTTTTGGATAAAGATAAGAACTTATCTCACAGCCAATGATTAAAACACAATTAAATCAAGAGCAAATATAAATAAATTATTTGGGCTTTCAAAAAAAAAATTGTGTATATAAGCAGTATAAGCTGCTTGTAAATTATGTAAATGGCCATGTGGACTATTTTGAATTATATTTCATAATTAAGGACTAAAAAGTAATACTTTAATAAGTCCTATTTCATTGTCTCTGCTATAGTTTAGTTATATGCAATATAAAGTTATTAACAGTAACTTTATATTACTTGATTTCAAAATAAAATCGAAATCACCACTTGTATTTGGCTTTGACGTAACATTTAATTTCACAGCTCTCACTTTGTGGAAAAAATATCGGGATGTATATCGATATTCAACCTAAATATATCGGGATATGACTTTTGGTCCATATCGCCCAGCCCTAATTCCACCATCAGAATATGAAGCTGTGAAGGCCCATATTAACCAGCTCCTCGATGCGCAGGTAATAGGGGAAAGCAGCAGTCCATATGCTTTGCCCATCGTCCTAGTCCGTAAGGAGGACGGTAGTCTCCGCCTTTGTGTAGACTACTGCCTTCTTAACAGCAAGACCAGGAAAGACTCCTTTCCCCTGCCGCGCATCGAGGAAAGCCTGTACGCGCTGTCAGGCGCCTGCTAGTTCTCAACACTTGACTTGGCCAGCGGGTACAATCAGGTCCCAGTGGCGGAGCCAGACAAGCCGAAGATGGCCTTTTGTACACCTTTCGGCCTCTTCGAATTTAATCAAATGCCATTCGGCTTGTGCAACGCTCCAAGCACGTTCCAGTGCTTGATGCAGAAGCTGTTTGGAGACCAACAATGTCAGTCATTGTTGTTATATCTCGACGACATAGTTGTGTACTCCTCCTCTGTCTCACAGCACTTGGAAAGGCTGAAACTGGTTCTGGGACATCTTCACCAAGAGGGTTTGAAGGCCAAGCTGGAGAAATGCTCCTTCCAGCTAGAGGTGAAGTACTTGGGACATGTGATTTCCCAAGAGGGTGTCTCCACAGACCCTTCCAAGATTGAGGCGGTGGCTGAGTGGAAGTGCCCTCAACAAGTCACTGAACTGCGTTCCTTTTTAGGGTTCGTCAGTTATTACTGGCGGTTTGTTGAGGGTTCTGCCCAATTGGCCGCCCCTCTCCACAAGTTGGTGGCTGCAGTTGCTGGGACAAAGCACAAAAGGGGTTCGGGAAAGCCTCTCGTTGAGGCTTGGACCTCTCAGTGCGAGGACAGCTTTGAAGCCTTAAAGGCCAAGCTTGTCTCTGCTCCCGTGCTCACATATGCAGATTTCTCCAAGCCATTCACCCTGGAGACTGATGCGAGTTATAGTGGCCTTGGGCAGTGCTGTCACAGGAGACTGAGGGTGGCATCAGACCTCTTTGCCGAGTTTTTGTGGAGGTTTGGTGGATTTGTTTACTTTGAGAGTCTAAAATGGTCCTGAAGAAAGCAGCTTTTTAAAGGTAAACAAAATGCTAGCTTATCAGCTAAACCCATTGAGATGTACAAATGTCTTCTTCTGAGGCACCAAGAGCCCCCACAGCTGCAGCACAGTCGAGGCGTCACAAGAGGAGCTACAGGAAACAAAAAGGGACTAACTAGGAGATGGTGAAAGACTATGGTGAAGCAGACTAACAATATTTGGGTTTTTGTTGTAGGCAAAGACCTTAAAGGGTCAGGGTGAGCGTACAGACCCCCCACCCCCTCCCAGGGTCTGTCTGCATGGTTTGTTGCATGTTTATTTTGTCAGTTTTCTTATTTGCTGTGCATGTCAATTTAAATTGCCCATTTTCCTTTTGTTTGATGTTTTTTGTTTGGGTTGTTTTGCTTCGCTGTCACATGGTTTGATGTGCTTTGTCGCCTTTTGTTTCTGTTGCAACGCTTGACTTATTTTACAATTTGTTTCTTTGCTTATTGTTTGAAGGTCCTGTGTTGTTAAAAGGAACAGTATGTATATGTCAACTGTTAAAGGTGCATTGTGTAACTTTTTTAGTGTTCTTAAAATATCTCTAGGCCTATTTTAAGTTTTGTATTCTATAAATAAAATAACCTTTTTGTAATGAAAACCCTCCTCTCCTGTTTTCTTGACCAAGCGCGGTCTTGTGGGTAAAAGTCCGGTCCCAGGGCCATCTTCCTGGGTGGCGTTGCATTTCTAGTAATCGAATTAATTATGCAAATTAGCCGTGAGCCTTTGCAGACTCATTCATTATAGATGCGCAGCTTTAGAGACTCGTTTGATGTAGTGAAAATGTATGGGATGGCCCATGCCAACAATATATAAACTGTTGCCTACACTAGGGTGACCAGACGTCCCAGTTTACCCGGGACAGTCCCAGTTTGAGTCCTCTGTCCCATGTCCCCACACATTCCTCCAAAACCATTAATTTGTCCCAGTTTTACACAGGATCTGTCCCAAGTGTCCCAGTTTTTGGCCAATATGATCGACAAAGTAACAAACTTTGCTTGAAAATTCATGTCTTTGGGCCATGCAAATGCCCATTACCAAGTAGAAACCAATAAAAAATATCAAGTCTATCATGTTAATGCTGATTGGTGCATGGTGTAAGATAGTAACAAGCAGATTTACCATTTAGCTGAGGAAAAACAGTCAATAAATGGCTCCCTGGTTTACCGTGCAACTAAATCCGAAATAGTGTCACAGTTTTTTAGTCTGAAAATCTGGTCACCCTAGCCTACACCTAAATGTAGGATTCAAATATGGTGAGACCAAAACAAGCCGAAGCTTTGGTCTTTGTAAAGCCTTTTTTAAACCGCTCAGACCTGGTGCAGTGTCCCAGTCCTGTCTTAATCGTCTTCAATTGGTGCAAAATGCTGCAGCTCGTTTTTTAACAAACACTCTCAGACGTCGGCACATCACCCCAGTCCTTTTTTCTTTACATTGGCTTCCAGTTTCTTTTAGAGTTGATTTTAAAATTCTTCTTTTTGTTTTTAAAGCCCTCAATGGTCTTGCCCCTTCATACCTGTCTGAACTTTTGACTATTCGTGACTCAGGCAGGTCCTTGAGGTGTCAAATCAGCTCTTGCTGGAAGTGCCTAGGACCAAGTCCAAGCATTGGGGTGATCGGTCCTTTTCAGTCGCTGGACCCAGACTCTGGAATAAGCTGCCCCCTGATATGCGCACCATCACTGATCTTGGCCTTTTTAAATCCAGGCTCAAGACACATTTATTCAGACTGGCTTTTAACATTCAGTAGCACGGCAACACTTTTTATCCGTTTTATCTTACTGTTCTATTTTTATTTTGTTTGAATGAATGTTTTTAATGTATTTTATGTGATTTTATTGTAAAGCACTAGCCTGGCTAACGCCAGACTAAAATCACAAGTGATATTTAGTCTGGGGACCACCAATTCATTTTCTCGTAGGAGAGGTGTGGTTTACGATTGTCCATAGCCGTTTATTGGGCGCTACGAATGTCTCTCATGCGTCTGCACGTAGCCATAGCCAATCGTATCATGGTATCAGATGACGTATGACGTACCTGCTGTAAACTTTTGAGCTAACACGTTCTAAAGCTTGATCGAAAGATGGCATCGCGTCTGCTGCTGTCATGTTGGATCCGTAAATATTTTTCAATTTTTTTTATCCCTAAACAAACTACAAGCTTCCGTATGTCAAATAGTGCGTCATCGTCTTACCGTCCCTCCTCGTTCTGTGATTGGTGCCCAAATCCATGGAAAAATGTCGGCCATGGTCCCCAGACTGTTGTGAAGTTCGAAAGGATTCGAGCGCACACAGCAGTCTGGCGTTAGCCAGGCTAGTAAAGCACTTTGGTCGCCTTGAGTGTTGTAAAGGGCTCTATAAATAAAATTTGATTGATTGATTTGTGTTCATGAAATGGCTACAACTCTGGAATACACAGCCATGAGGAAACATATTGTATGAATTAATATAAACTAGTGTTTTGAAGCATTTTCATGCCCATTACTTACATCTATTATACCTGCGTCCCCAGTACAACCCCTAGTTTAATGTGATATCTTTAAGGTCTACATAAAACTAATCATTTCAATAAGCCTACTAAAAGTGGACCAATTTAAACATCTGTAGCCCATTTCACAATTAAGGTTAAAGTTTGTACCTATAGGGCCCAGAATTTGGTGCTACACCCCTACTCAACAGACTGGATACTGGAGACTTAAGAGGAGCAGAGAAGAGGACAGGGGAATGGGGGAAACTGGACAGAAGTAGGGCAATCAAAAGGTGGTGAGAGTATGAGAATAGATACTATTTTGTAAATATGTTTTTGACATGGATGTGGCTATGGCAATTAAAGTTTGAGCATATTGTTTGCAAACTGCAATTGATTAATTAAAAAGTAGTTGATCTGTTGTGTGTTTTTGTTGTTTAGTAGCAGTAATATGCACTTATTAGCCGTGTCCACTGCATTTTTTGTTGATTTTCATGAGACCCCCTTGAAATGACCGGGACCCCCCCAACATTGTTTGGAGCCGCCACTGATTAAGAGATACAGCAGTACACAATCGATTCATAATGCCAAATATCTCATATTAGGGCTGAGATATGACGACCCACGGGCTAAGAGTCACGACCCACGGGCTGAGAGTCACGACCCACGGCCAGAGTCACTGCTCAGAACGACCCATGGCACAGATCCACTCTCATTTTATCATTAAAACTGTAGCGGCCAAAGTACAATTCATTCATTTAAATAAGAGCTAATGTTAAAAAGGTTAAATAATATCATTTAGTCATTTAATTTAGTTCATATGAAGGTTAAAATATTAAAAACATGCTAGAATTCATGTGATTATAAGATTTTGGTACATATTGGTAAAAAGTGTACTGCCCCTTTAAGATCAGGCCCGCTCCGGTCGCCTTACGTTGATTCTCATTTTTGGTTATTTAGATCTTGGGAGCTGTGGAAGCGAACGGTTTCTTACCTGCAAACTGCTAGCCTATTAAGAATCTTTCTTTGTGAGTTTTTTGTTCTTTTTGTAACCAATGAATAAACCAGTGATTGTTTATCTTTTTAACAACGTTTCCAAGGTGGATTTGTGGAACTGTGTTTTTTCTGGGATAACAATCTACACTGCAAATTGAACTAAATGCTAGGAGTGCTGTAGTAGTGTAAGCCATCACATATCTCAAGATTTCAAACCTCTACAAAAACACATAACATAATTTATTAAGAGATACAGCAGTACACAATCAATCAATCTTATTTATATAGCGCTTTTCATACATTTCATGTAACACAAAGTGCTTTACAGATTTAAAAACATTCTCTCACACCCACCTCCTCCCACAAATACAAACACATTGTCGCACTCACACTCTCCCCACCCACCTTCCCAGAGACACACCACACAAGCACAACACACACACTCAAGGTAAAACAATGGACACAATGGACATAGGGCTGAGATAAGGCTGAGGTAAGGCTGGGTACAGATAAACCAGGTAAGGAAACACCATCCAAGGAGCCGTCTGCATCGGGAGCAGCATCTCGGCTGCAGCCACAGGGCACCAACACAGGACGCCCGGAGGAGGCGCGGTAGAAACACCACACCTCCATCCAGACACCCACAGGACAGCACCCCGCAGCAGCCACAGCCAATGACCGCTCCCGAGGCAGAGGGCTCCTCCAGAGGAAACTGGGAGACCATAAAAATGGTTAAAATAAGTAAAAAGTAAAAGTAAAAATAAGAATATAAGGACCACTAAAATAAGACCGAGGTAAAATACATAAAGAAAACATAAATAAATAAATATTAATAACAATTAAATAAATAGGCCTAGCAAGAATAAATATCAGTTAAAAGCTAAACTAAAAAGGTGGGTCTTAAGCCTGCTTTTAAAAACATGAACGTTCTCTGCGGTCCTGAGCTCCTCCGGCAGGTCGTTCCAGAGGCGAGGGCCATAATATTGGAACGACGCCTCGCCGTGAGTCTTTTTGTTGACTTTAGGAATAACTAGGAGACCCCTGCCAGAGGAGTGAAGGGGCTGTGAAGGTTCATAAGGTAAAAGTAATTCTGAAAGATAAGAAGGACCAAGACCATTAAGACATTTAAAAACCATTAAAAGAACTTTAAAATAGATCCTGAAACACACGGGGAGCCAATGCAGCGACTCTAAAACCGGTGTAATGTGGTCCCGCCTCCTGGTCTTTGTCAGGACACGAGCTGCTGAATTTTGTAAAAGTTGTAAACCTGAGATACTCTTTTTGGGAAGACCAGAGAGCAGGGCATTACAGTAGTCGATACGACTGGTCTCCAACACGGAGACTTAGCGTCTCCGTGTTGGCACGAGAGAGAATGGGGCGGACTCTGGCTATGTTCTTTAGATGGTAAAAACCTATCTTTGTGATATTCTTAATGTGTGGAATTAAAGTCAGCTCAGAGTCAAAAATCACACCCAGGTTCTTCACCTGTGAGGAAGGATTAAAAGACAGTGACTGTAGTTTGGGTAAAAGTTTCTCTCTCTGGGCCTCAGGACCGATGACTAAAACTTCAGTTTTGTCCTGGTTAAGCTGGAGAAAGTTTTCTGCCATCCAGGATTTGATATCCAAAATGCAGTTAAAAAGTGCGTCCATTGGCCTGGTGTCATCAGGAGACATGGAGATGTACAACTGTGTATCATCAGCGTAACTATGAAAGTTGACTCCATGTCTCCTGATGACATCACCAAGAGGGAGCATATACAGATTAAATAGCACTGGGCCTAAAATCGAACCCTGGGGCACACCACATGTAATTTTATGGACCTTAGAGGAGCAGGTATCCACACTTACCATGAATGTCCTGTCTGTGAGGTAGGATGTAAACCATTTGTGGACAGCACCAGAGAGGCCGATGCATTTTAAACGAGTTAAAAGAATAATGCGGTCTACTGTATCGAAGGCAGCGCTCAGATCCAGTAGAACCAACACTGTCAACTTTTTAGAATCATAATTTAATCTAAAGTCGTTTAAAATCTTTAAAAGGGCCGTCTCGGTGCTGTGGTTTACCCTAAAGCCAGACTGGAATTTTTCAAGGACATTATGTGCATTATAAAATCACTAAGTTGGATAAAAACAAGTTTTTCTAAAATTTTGCTTTAAAAATGGTAAGTTGGATACCGGTCTAAAATTGTTAAAATCATTCAAATCTAAATTGCTCTTCTTCAGTAGAGGCCTCACCACCGCCCCCTTAAAGGCAACAGGGAAGACCCCAGTCTGAAGAGAGCAATTCATCATTTTTAAAAGCTCGTCTCTAAAAGATTCATAAAATGTTTTAAAAAACGGTGTTGGGACCGGGTCTAAAAGACATGTGGTGGGCCTAACTGAGGAGAAAACTTTATCAAGCATCTCAGCATTAACCTGGACAAAACTATGCAGTGTTTCCTCTGGAACAAATAGACAACCAGATGTATTTAAAACCGTGTTACTTTGGGTAGATAAAATATTACATCTGATCGTGTCTATCTTCCCCTGAAGTGGTCTGCAAACTCTTCGCAAAGGGAATCTGAGGGAGTTTCACGGAAAGCTTTGGGATTATGATGAAGAAGGTTGTCAATGGTTGAAAAAAGAACTTTTGTATTATTTTTATTGTCCGATATGATTTTGGTGAAGTATGAATTTCTTGAGTTTCTAACGGCTCTATTGTATGTTTTTAACTGTTCGGCGTAGATTTGGTAATTTATTGTAATTCTATTTTTCCTCCATTTTCTTTCCAGCACCCTGCAATTTCTTTTTGTTTTTTGAGTTCCTCATTACTCCATGGAGGCGTGGGTTTATCTTGTACATGTTTTAGTTTTATAGGCGCAACCAGGTCAAGGGCGGATTGAAGCCTACTGTTAAAATCATCAACAATAAAATCACAGGGTGCAGGTAAAACCAAGGGAGGGTGTTTGTCTAAAACATCAATAAAACTTGCAGCCACTTCAGGGGTTAGATGGCGCTTCCCTACAGTTCTCAAGGAGGTCTCACGCTGGATGGAAGTGGTGATTTTAAAAAACACGCAGTAGTGGGCAGAGACGGCCAAGTCAACGACAGAGGACACACCAGTGGACAGGCCATACGTGATGACCAGGTCCAGGGTGTGTCCTCTGTCGTGAGTCGGCTGTGTGACATGCTGAGTAAAAGCCATATAATTAAGAATGTTTAAAAATTCATTTGAAAGAGGATCTAAAATAATATCTACATGCAAATTAAAATCACCGGCTAAAATTATTCGCTCATAGGAGTTGTGTATAATCGATAAAAACTCTGAAAACTCATGAATAAAAAGCAAGCACTTTTTTGGAGGTCTATAAATTGTGACACATAAAATTTCAGGGCTGCTAAAAACAATTGCACTGTATTCAAAGCTGGAAAATCATCAAATAAAATCAGCTTGCTAGCAAGGTTTGTAGAATTTACCAGAGCAGTGCCGCCTCCCTTTTTGCCACTCCTCGTAGAATAAGTGAAGGTAAAATTAGGTGGTGAGACCTCTTTGAGAACAACTGCAGCATCTGCACCCAGCCAAGTTTCTGTTAAAAATAGACAATCAAGTTTATGGTATAAAATCAGGTCGTTCATAATAAAAGTCTTGTTCAGCAGAGAGCGGACATTAAAAAGTGCCATGTTCAAGGTGACTGAAGGATAACTAACTGAATGGTTTTGTGGTAATAGGACTTTAGGTAATTGTTTCAGATTATTTGTGTTATGTTTTATGGATTGTACATATTTAGTCCGCTCTCTGCTGATAATGACAGGAATGGGTGAATTATGTACAGAAAGGTGAGATCCAAGTCCGTTATAATATGAATTACAGTTAAAATCAAATGTGAGTTCGGTAGAAAACAGGGTGGTTAAATGACTGTAGGGGCGAGGGCTGGTGATAACTGGGACAGTTTGCTGAGGTGGAGAGCAGGAGGTTCTAAGAGGGAGGGGCGAAGGAGTGGTGGGCTTGGGAGGGGAGGCAGGTGGGGAGGAATCAGTGGATGCAGGCAGTCAATACATTTTGTGGGAATGAATGGCATACACTATGTTGGCTGTTAAAATACGGTTTCCAAGTGGGTTGATGTGAAGTCCGTCTGAGTTATAGCAGGAGGAGCGGAACCAGAATAATGTAAAATTGTCAATATAGCCATAGTTGTATGTGGAGGAGAAGTATTTGAGCCAAGAATGGAGTGCCTGTATCCTGCTAAAACGAACATCCCCACGACCCAGCGCGGGGAGAGGGCCAGAGATTAAAACAGTTTTTCCACAGCGGGATAAAAAGTCAAACAGGAGTCTAAACTCTATTTTGGTGATCTCTGATTGATGGAGAGAAGTGTCATTGGTACCGACATGGATAATTATTGTTGTGATTGGGGCGGGCGCTGCTTGCAGAATGTCCGGTAGTTTATCCAGTAATTTACGGACAGTAGCTCCGGGAAGACAGTGGGTTTTGGAATTTAAAAATCTACAGTACCTTATAATTAGCCTGGAAAAATCCAGACTCACCGCTGTACCAGCGAGTGAGTCTGGTCACCGTTGCGTCAAATTCATTTCCCACAGCGGTACATACGCAAACAGGAAGCATAGTAAACCAATCAGCGAAGGGCGGGCGTCTGCCATTGATGCGGTGTTATTAGCGGTTTTGCGTTAATATTTGCGCAGGATTATGAATCACGAAACTCACCTACCTCGATGTGTTTTTGGTCATTTACCGCCGATTGGAGACACGCTTTCTCTCTTTCGTGCGTCGTTCGTAGATTGTTATTGAGGGGACTTCCGCGTCCCGTGAGTGACGCTAACAACACGTCACGGCAAATAAACGAATCTGATTGCACGTGAACGGACTGATTTTGCGGAAGCCGCGAACGAGGGCAGGGTGACCAGACTGATCCCCCACTGGATAAAAAAATACAGAGGGGAATCATTCTGGTCTCACCAGGCTACCTTATAATAGAGTCTCCTACCAGGAGAGTAGTGGGGGAGAAAAGGGGCCGCGGAGGAAGCAGAGAAAGTGACACGGATGGCTGAGGTGGATGTAGCGGCGGCTGTGGGGCGGAGGTAGCGGCCCGTTCGGGACTCCCGTGGCCGGTGGCTGTGACAGCTGGGGCAGGGCAAGGCACCGGCTGAGATTGAGCGAGGGCAGCGGCTGCGGCCGTGTTGACGCTGACAGGAGGACTCCGCGCCGGATCGGAGCGAAGAGCTCCCCCCGTAGCCAAGGCAGGGCTCTCCGCTGGTTTGCAGCGAGGCAGCCCTTCCCCGGAGTGCCTGCGGACGGCATCTTTTAGCAGTCTGTGGCGGGAGGAGGTCATCACTGCTGTTCGGGCAGGGACTCGCTCCCTCCGCGCGCTGTCCCGAGTTGTTTCACTGCGCTCGATACCATTGCCCGCGGAGCTGGAGCGTTGATATGGGAGAGGCCCACGGGAGCCGTCGGGGAGCTAGCCGCTACACCCTGGGGATCCGTGTCCTGACGGTCTGGAGCGATGGGACTGGCGTGGACGTCTTCATTCGTGAAGGCTGCGAAACGGTTGGAGAGGACCGGCCCTGGAGCTGCGGCGAGAGGGCTTCTTTGTTTGCCCCGGACCACGATATCCACCCAAGATGACTGATTTCCAGGAGATGGGGTTGAGCAGGATGACGGGCGCAGGCAGGTAAGGGGGTCCCAGGCTAGCGTGTCCTGCAGCGAGGCGCTCATTTTTGATATTTGCTGTGACTGTTGGTGAGCAATGTCCATGAATCGACTAAGGAGCTTTTCATTGTCTTTGAGCTGCTCTACCAGTCTCTGATTGTGAAGTTTTAAGTCTGCTATAGTTTTGACCGGGTCCTGGTCTACTGAGGGCATGATGAGGACAGAAACAGCTAGCTAGCTGTTGGGACCAGCCCGGCCGGGTAGCGAGTTGTGCAAAGATTTGTAATCCAATCGGCCCGGGTAAGCAGTTTAAGATCGCAGATAAAAAACAATAAAATGTCACCATAAAATACTGGATAAAACAATAAAATGTGAATTAAAAATAAATAAATAGGTGTGAGTAAAAGCTCAGCTCTAGGCAGCTACTGACAGGCGACTTCACAGCTCGCGCATGCACACTGAATCCCTGACATATCGATTCATAATGCCAGATATCTCATGTAAGCTCAATCTATAGCATAGGATGGCATAGGCACAATGGTGAGACACGACTCACAGCCTCCATATACATATTATTAAGAGACCGTCAATACTCACTACTCCCCGTTTACCACAATGACCACGTTCGAGGGGGAGTTCATGGCGGATTTACAGACTCCTCCTCCCCAGCTCTGACGAGGCATGTTCCTAATAAGGGCGGGATCTTCACTGTAGACTCGGCCCTTGTGTGACGTGTAGCTCGCGCAGCTCCAATGCTAACAGTCCGACCCCGTTAAGTAGGAGATTTTTTTTTTTTTAATCTTTCGAAAACCAGCCTGGTTTCTTTTTTTTTGTGACTAACCCAGCGTTATCTCAGAAGGAA
The DNA here is from genome assembly GCA_007210695.1 of Neogobius melanostomus. Taxonomy (NCBI): domain Eukaryota; kingdom Metazoa; phylum Chordata; class Actinopteri; order Gobiiformes; family Gobiidae; genus Neogobius; species Neogobius melanostomus. The sequence continues at coordinate 23,689 of VHKM01000221.1, read as the reverse complement.
TATGTAGCCGTAGAAAGTGTTTAAAAAATAGAAACCAGGCGTTAAAGTTGAGCAATGGCGGCCTCCTGTGTTGCGGTCATAAAGTAGAGCAGCTAGCGGCCATTGATCCACTCTCAATATCTTTAAAATACGTGCATAACATACTTTATTAAGATATACAGCAGTACACAATCGATTCATAATACTAAATATCTGAAATAAGCTCAATCTGTATAGCATAGAAGCAATGGTGAGACACAACTCACAGCCGACGAGCCATGACCCACCGGCCGTGAGTCGCGTGAGGCACCGGAAGTAGGTCGGAGCTGTTTGTGGCGCTTGCTGTCTCTCCAGCACTGCCTGAATGCACGTAAAGGGCTAAAGGTGCGTTCAGACCAAACGTGCGTCCACGCCCCATCCGCCTCTACAGTAGTTGGACGCCAAACATTGCCGCTTCACACTCGCGAGAAACGCCTGTTTGCTGGCGCGTAAAGTTTTGCAAGCGTCATAATTAGGAGGCGTGTCATACAACTCAGGCCGAGGGCAAACCGCGATCAACTTGTCCTCCATGCTGCAGGTCAGGGGCGCAACTACCCCCCCTCCCACACACACACACACACACGCTATGGGGCCGTCAAGTGCTATGAGGAAATGGCCTAGATGGTATGGGGCGCTGTCCCTTGCGCGCCGCCTATATATATTTAAAAAAAAAAACTCTCTCTATCATATTGCCGCTAGTGATGGGACTTATGGCTCTTTGATGCTTTTTTTTAAAGAAAGTAAATACCCTCTGAATTGACTTTATTTTAACGAAAATGTCACTATTTCACACAATATAACATCGATATTTCCCTCTATGGAGTTTGTTATCACAAAAAAAACAATCACACGGCCCGATAAAGCTTCTGTTGCAGCTTGTGAAATGGCATCATGTCTTGCAACTTCCTCATGCTGGTTTTCATGTCAAGCTGGTCTTGTTTTTGCCTCTGACTCTGGCTGATGATACAAAAAGTGCCAATTCACAAGGTGCAAAAGAATGGTCAAAAGCGTTTGCTCCACAGAATGAACTCATTTGTTGCACCTTTTAATGACACACACAGCAAATCATCATTCCCTTTCCTGATGGGATCTGCTCTCCCCTGAAGACTTGAAATGGTCAGCACAAGAAAGTTGGGGGATCTAACCACTTAATTTACAGTCAGATACTAAGCTATTGACATCTAAGACCAGTGACATGGGAGTTCCGCAAGCCTTTGTTTTTGGGCCTTTGCGTTTTGCGCTTTACATGAACAATCTCAGTATCTTCAGTATGCAGTGAAGTGGATGTGGAAATTATGCAACCAGTGTGGCAAGCAAATTAACCAATGTTATGGTAAAAATCTTAGCTGACTTCTCCCTCACTAACAAATTATTGCAATATCTAGGTCTTAATTTGGACCCATGAAAGTTTAGTTTTGATACCATAAAAAATAGTGTGTGTGTTTTAGACACATTCAAAAGACGCTCATGAAATTAAGGCAAAGATTATTTTTCATATTAACTGCTGTATCTCCTTTTAGTCCCAGGCAAGTAAGACAATTAAATCTCCAAAATCCCTATATAATTAAATATTATGTGTTATAATATGTATTATGAACTGGCCGTGAGAACGCAGCACACTACTGTTGTCCAAACATACAGTGTAAAACAGTATTCATCGAATTTCACAGAGATAAAAGGGAATTGTCCAAAGTTAATCATTCATGAGAATTAATTTTGTGATTTTACTGAAAACGACCTTCCTTATCACATTCCGATAAATGGTCTCAGCTTCCTCTATATAGATGACTTGTCCAACATCGTCTGTTTTAGGGCTGAACGATTAATTGCATTTGCAATTTTATTGCGATATTACACAATGCGATTTCGTAATCGCAGGGCAACAAATAAAGCGCATCTGAAGCAACTACGAGTCGCAGCTCAGACAGGGATTGATTGGCCCAAATAATAAATAGTTTATTTTGTATTAATTGGGAGTTTGAGTTCCTAAAACTTTTCCAACTAGTTAAAGCAGATGTTTGTTCTTACTTTTCCTGCACTTTAGTATGGGTGATGTTACTGACTGGATCAGTGAGTTTTATCTTTTTTTTTTTTAATCTATATAATTTATCTTTTTATTTATAGACTGTACAGTTAAGTTCAGACAGTTTTTAAGAAGTGCAGTCCACATGTTCACAAATTTTGAATAGGTCAGGCAACCAATTTGTTTGCTTTACTTGTTGCAATTTTCACTTCAAATTAATCTAATATTGTTTATTATGAAACAGTTATTGCTTGTGTTAGGTGAAAAACACATGAGAAGAGGACCTTGCAACAATAATTGCATATTTAATCGCAATCACAATATTGAAAAAAAAAAATCGCAATTAGATTATTTTCCAAAATCGTTCAGCCCTCTGTTTACTGGTTCCGTGGTTAAGTATAAACACCACATAAAGTTTATCAAGTGAAAGCACTATAATCAAACACATGAACTTTGTAAAAGTTTTTTTGGTGTGATTTCTCAACACCAACCTCCAAACGCACACTAACCAACTGCTCTTTCTTACCTAACTTCAGCTTGACAAACAAGGTTTCACAAAATACTGTTCATTTCTGCTTTTAAAACTTCCTTCAAAGAGAGTGCAACTGTATTGCAAGGATGTAAGAGGCTATCTCAGGTAAAAGTCTTAATGAGGTCCCTCTGTGATCACCATCAACTGCAATGAGAACAATTGAAAGCAATGAAGAGGGCAGAAAACGAAAATGGACATGGCAAGTGCTCGGCAGAGAAGGATTCAGCATTAGGGAGAGCATCTTTGGGAAAATTAGAAAGAGGGCAATCCAAAAACATTGGCAAGAAGAAAAAGATAAAGAGAGAGCTAAACCAGGGGGACAAGGGGGCAAAAGGAAGATTGACAAACAGCTGGTTAAAATACTGAATTTAATTAAAACTGCTGTAACTCAAACGGCTGTAAATCATTTTAATGCATTTATTAACAAACAGCTAATAAAATGCTCTAGTGTAGTTTTGTTGCTTCAGGTAAATTTTCTCAATCAAACCACAGGTTTAATGGTGCGTAGTCCTTTACTTGATTATTGTGACTATAAGTGGTTCTATTACAGTACCCTATATTGCCCAAGTTTGGTCCCATTCCTGAAGGTGGACTGGAACGTCAGTGCTCAAGATATAGTGAGTGCTTTGCTTCAAAACGTGTAGTAAATAATTGATTAATCAAATGAGTTAACACATTTACTTTAACACATTCCCTCATTTGTTTATACAACAGATAAAATAATACTTCCAGCACACTGCCAACCTTGCAAAAATAGTGTATTTGGATAAGGTCATCGCTTCCAAATACACTATTTTTGCAAGGTTGGCAGTGAGTGGGAAGTGTTATTTTTTATTCATGTACGCTGGGATTTCCCTCATCTCCTACGCACCTGCCACAAAATAAGATAAGATAAGATAATCCTTTATTGATCTCCATGTCCGCAGGGCAAAATAAATATTTGGCCACAGTTGTTTGTTGATAAATTCTGCCTAAAAATGCTCAATATTAGAGCATTTATTCAGGTATTTTATTCATAATGAATATAATAATTGCATAAATATTAAGTGTGATTAATCTGATTTATAAAAAAAAGAATAATTAATTGACAGGCGTGTATGAATTACAGTAAAAATATAGAAATATTATTACAAATGAGGAACAACATTTTTATTTTGGCTAATTACATGTGCTGTATATTGTGAATTAAAAAGTGAAACAGACAACACAAAACAAACCCGCTGTATGTTCTATCAAATGTAAAGGCACAAATACAGTTGATTGTCTGGATAATGAGTGATGAGATAGAAGAAGGAAAGAGGAAGTGCCCTTTCCTGATAGAAGCAGTGGCACCAGGGCGAGGCCTCTGCTCTGAGTGTATTTAAGCACAGCCACCGGCCGCCACAGCATCAAGACGTCCTCCTCTTTACTGCTGCCAGGTAACACTACACATTCTCTCAATGAGTTTAATTATAATATTTCTAATGAACCTAAATCAAACCTTTACAGAGATGCTGCTCTCTGGGCTGTTTGCGTTATGCCTGTGCATTGTCCAAGTTCACCTGAAGCCGACTGGTAAAGAATTACATTTACTTAAGTTTAACATTTTTACATATGTGTCTAATGATTTTAATAATTTGTTTGTTTGTTGAAGAAACTCTTGGCAATCCTTTACTCAAGGAATGTTTTGAAGATGCAAAGAAACTTGTGGATGAAGCATACAAGTACTCCAGAGAAGAGTGAGTATATTATTATTAATATATAGACAACACTGTATGTAATTGTGTTTTAAGAGCTCAATTGATGTGCAGTGTTTAAAGCCACACCGCGTAAAATTTTAGAGCAATTTTCATCAATGAAAAATATCTCATAAATGTACAAACAAACATGTGCTTTTGCCGCACTCACCTCTCCTAAGACTAAATTTACCGGGATTGGGTACATCTCCAGCTCGTCTCCATGGAGATGTCGACTAAAGTCAGCATATTTTGAGATTTAAACAGGTTAAGTTTTCATCCAAATCTATTCTTTGATTACGCATTGCAAAAATAGCATTTTCTGTGTCGAGCTGGTGATTAGGAGCCTGTTTGTATTGATGACAACAGTATAGTCCCAAATGTTACGCAGTGCAGTGTGCTTTTAATTATATCCATGACAAATTATTATATTATAATAAATCTTATGAAACTTAATTAAATACTCAATAACATAACTGGAGGTGGGACTCGATTTAAATTTTTAATAAGAGTTAATTATGGCCTTTGTAATGAATTACTGTAATTGCAATGAATCGCATTTAAGCATAATTTATTTAGGTTTTTAGAGGTATAATTTAGACGCTTCTTTGTATTTTTTTTACATTTGAACTTATTTGAGGTGGAGATGTGAGGACTGTGTGGTCATTTCAAATGCCTCAAAGACAATCGCAGCTTGATTAAGAGAGAATGATATTTTTAAGTAAGTTTAAGGCTAAACAAAATTGACAGTTTTGTTTTTGGCTTCACAGGGTGTTCGTCCCTAAGCAACGTCTTGCAGAAAAAAAGAAACTAAACAAGTGTCTGTGCGCTAAAGTAAAGTGTGATTAATTTTGATTAAAATCTTATGTAATTAATTAATCTGAAAAAATCCCGGCCCTAAATATATCATCAATAATCATATATGATGAGAAGCATGACATCATAAATTATGCACAAAAATAATAAAAGATACGTAGAAACTACTTTTGTTGCATTTATAAAACCTAATAATTAATCATTAAATATAAGTTAAGAACAATATATATAATTAGTTCAACACTCTCAGTCAGAGAAAGCATGATTTTCCCCCCTCTCTGATTCTTGAATCATACAATTGTGTTTTTAGGAGTCTGAGTAGAGTGCGACGGGAGGTGGTGAGGCCTCATGATGCACTACGTCTCCTAAAACAGCCCCGTGGAGACACCCGCTCCGCTGTGCGAGCTGCAGACTACCTGGACCAGACACTTCGACTGCTGCAAGAGAGGACGCATCACGTTCACAAGCGCTCACTTAATGCAACAGGTCAGGCACTCAGAAACCAGCCACACTTCTCCCTTTTTCTGTTCAACGGCCTGATAATGGTCTGATAATGTGGCCACAGATCTGCTCACTGAAGAGGAGCTGAAAAGCTTGGCGGAAATCACCGGATGTGCAGCAAGAGTCAGACTCCCAAACTGCCGAACCACTCCAAATGTTAACAAATACCGCACGGCCACTAGTGTCTGCAACAACCTGTGAGTGCAACTTTATGTACCTCAATACAAATGAGTTTATCCAGCAACTGTGACTTTGAGCAGATACTATGAAGAAATACTTGTGAAATGCACCACAGGAGATTGTGTTGACCATTTTGACATTACTTTGATGTCCCAAGTTGCGTTACACAAATCTATGTGTTTGTTCTTAGACAAACCCTCGTCTTGGAGCTTCTAACACTCCCTTCACTCGCTGGCTTAGCTCTGAGTATGACGATGGCATCTCTCAACCCAAAGGATGGAATAACCGGACACTTAATAACTTCCTGCTCCCACTGGTGTGATATTTTATTCCAATGTGTTGGTATAAAATTGAGTCAATGAGTCAATGAGTACAAACTACATCTTGTTTTTGTTTTTTCAGGTTAGACAGGTGTCCAACAACATTTTGGCAACAACAGACGCAGGAGTGGTCAATGACACAGAGTACACCCACATGGTCACTTTGTTTGGTCAGTGGAATGATCACGACTTGACTTTCACCCCATTCTCTCCAAGCATTCGCTCATTCAGCAACGGAATCAACTGTGATGAGAGCTGTGAGCGCACCGAGCCCTGCATCCCTATCCCGGTTAGTGCAGCTTGACAGGAACATTTGAAGCCAGTTACTCTGACAAACTAGATTCATGACATTCATGACAGCTTCCCAGAGTTAAAGATGCTGACATACTTTGCCTTCTCCAGATACCCCCTGGCGACCCCCGCCTGCCCACTGGAAAGGATAGCTGTATCCCAGCCTTCAGATCAGCCCCCACATGTGGAACAGGGTTCTCAGCCTATAACTTTGGCGGAGAGCCCAAAAAACGAGAGCAGATGAATGCACTCACTGCCTTCCTTGATCTGGGTCAGGTTTATGGCTCTGAAGAGAAGCTCGCCCTCTTTCTGCGGGACACTAACAGTGACACGGGCCTGATGCGTGTAAACACTGAGTTTAGAGACAACAATCGAGAGCTGCTACCTTTCACCAACATGGAGATGAATATGTGCGCCACACGCAAAAGAGTCACCAATGACACCAATGCCACTGAGGTGCCCTGCTTCATCGCTGGTCAGTTTTGCTATACTATGTTTTACTCTCTCATTACTTATTTTTTATTATAGCTTGATTTTACTTCAGATATTATTGCAGGAGTTTTAACAAACTGTAGCGTTTACATTGTTGGCTAGGAACAAATCACTATATAACCATAATGATTTGTTTTTTTGTGTGTGTTTGTTTTAAGGTGATGTTCGTGTGGACGAGAACATTGCTCTGACCTCTCTTCACACATTGTTTGTGAGGGAGCACAACCGTGTGGCTCGAGCTCTGAAGAGAATCAACCCCCAGTGGGACAGTGAGACGCTATACCAGGAGTCCCGCAAGATCCTGGGAGCATACACTCAAGTAACAACTTTCTCATTGGTACTTTACTTTACTCTACTTTACTTTACTCTACTTTCCTGTGCTTCTTGTCTCTTTTCACGCCACAGGTCTTTGTGTTCAGGGACTACCTGCCACATATTGTTGGTCCCGACACGATGCGCAGGCTTCTTGGACCTTATCCAGGCTACAATCCAAGAGTTGACCCAAGTATTTCCAATGTTTTTGCCACTGCTGCCTATCGCTTTGCACATTTGGCCATTCAGCCTAGGTTAGCCCGCCTGGATGCCAACTACAGAGAGAATGCCCAGTTCCCCAGTGTGTCCCTGTACAGGTCTTTCTTCACCCCATGGAGGATTGTCTTCGAGGGTAAGCTGCTAAACCTGTAATAATTCAACCTATTTTTAAAGCGTTTATTCTGACAGTATTTTTATGGTCCAGGTGGTATTGACCCTCTGATTCGTGGTTTGATCAGCCGTCCTGCTAAACTGAACACTCAGGATCATATGCTGGTCGACGCTTTGAGGGAGAGATTGTTTCAATTTGTGCAGCATCTGGCTTTGGACCTGGGTTCTTTGAACATGGCACGAGGACGTGAACATGGCTTGCCAGGTATATCTTAGAAAACCTAATTGAACTTCCTAATTATAGTGAATATGATGTTACGACATTTCTTCTTGTTTTAGGATACAATGCCTGGCGCAGGTTCTGCGGTCTCTCTGCCCCCAGAAACCAGGCTGAGTTGGCCCAAGTGATGAACAACACGCAACTGGCCCGTCAGCTGCTGCAGCTCTATGACACACCTGAAAACATTGACGTGTGGCTGGGAGGTGTCGCAGAGCCGTTTGTCCGCGAAGGCCGCGTGGGTCCCCTGTTTGCGTGCCTTATTGCAAACCAGTTTAAGAATATCCGTCAAGGAGACAGGTCTGAACCACAAACACTGATACACAAAGGGGGTCAGGCGGTCAGAGGTCACAACAGAATTATATAAATTCAAAGACTGGTTTAATAGAAATAAACTATCGCTGAACATATCGAAAACAAAAATGATTTTATTTGGCAAACGGAATAGTGACGTTCAGATTCAAATCGATATTGACAATGCTCGAATTGAACAAGTAAAGGAATATACATTTCTGGGTGTGATCTTCAGTCATAAGGTTAGCTGGAGACCACAAATAGAGAACATTCATGGGAAAATGGCGAAAAATGTGGCCATAATGGGCAAGTATAGATTCTTTCTGGACCACAAGGCTCTCTTCACCCTGTACTGTTCCTTAATCCTATCGTACATAAATCATTGCTCAGACGTCTGGGGTAGGTATTTCCCCAGACGTCAATAGTCATTTACAGGTTTTATATAGACTCCAAAAGAAGGCTAGTAGAATTGTTCACAATGTCGGATATAGGGACCATACAAATATATTGTTCTTAAAAATCTAACACCATGAAACTTGATGACCTCATAAAGTATAATACTTTGTTACAGATATATAAAGCTGTAAAGAACCAGCTCCCTAGTAATATATAACAAATGTTTGGTAAAAGAGAGGGAAGTTACGATTTCAGGGGTACTCATAATCTAAAAGTACAATGTATTCATTCTACCCTAAAAAGTCACTGTATCACCCGGAGAGGTGTAAATCTGTGGAATAATCTAGAGGAACCCTTAAAAGGCGCTGATAGTCTACAACAATTCAAAAAACAGTATAAGAGAAGTGTGTTTGAGAAATATGCTAAAGACATGTGACCTTGTATTATTTACAAGTAATTTTGTATTACTGTGAATCTGTTTAACCAGGCACACACACACCCATAGAGCTGTGTGTGTGCCTGTGTATGGAAAATTAAACTTGTCATTCACTAATTGCTTGTACGTAAACAGGTACATGCATGCTTCTGTTGCACATGTGCCTGGGCAATTCTGGAATTTGTAATGTATAGTGTTATACTGTATGAAATTACGAGATGCTGCTTGTATCACCGTTATTATTACCGTTATTATTTACCTGCAGCTGGACACATGCATTTCAGTTATGTATATTCTCAGTATTATGATGGGCCTTTTCTTTGAAAGGACTTACAATTATGTTTTGTATTTCTTGAGTTTATCTGAGATGCATGTAAGTAATTACTTTGAATGGTGAGTAGGCATTTATAAGCTTTTTTGCTTCGGCCTATTCCTTTTGAGCTTTTACATTTTACTGCAATGATGTAACCAAGCAATTTATGTTTTATGAAGTGCTCAAATAAACAAACTAAACAAATATATTTGATGTAGCTACTAATATACTTAAACAATTATTGTGTTTACTGTCCATTTCAGGCTTTGGTATGAGAACACTGGAGTGTTCACAATGGGACAGAGGATTGCTCTGTCCAGGGTCACTCTCTCAAGAGTCATCTGTGACAACACTGGGATCACACAGGTCCCACAGGATGCGTTCAGTGTCCTGTCCCCTAGGAACAGCATGGTGCAGTGCTCCAGCCTGCCTTCTCTTGACCTCACAGCCTGGCGGGAGCGGGGCTGCTCAGGTGAGTCTCTAAACTCTGAGTTTAATTCTTTATTTAACACGGTGTCTTTAAATGCGTGGTGTGTGTAATTTTACTAATTCCCTATTTAACATTTATCTCTAATGTCTTGTGTGCTTGTGCAGTGCCGGGTGCTAGCTGTTCTGATGAGGTCAGTTGAAAAGAGGTTTCTATCTAACATACCTAACATATTGTAGCCATATTGTAGTTATTCACAAAACTATTAACCTCCTCTTAAACTCCTGGTGAAGGTGTTATTAGTGTCTTACATAACTCTTATTTATATTAATAATAGACTCACTTTCTATACACTGGCAGCAGCACGTTTTTTTATTTTTTATTTTATGCCAATACATTTTTAAAGCCACAAATGCAAACAATGTGCATATTTCTTTTCTTAACATTTGCAAACATTCCATCAAACAGAGAAATTAGGGATATTTCAATATTCTATATAGGCCACAACAGGCAACTTCTGAGCAAAACATTTCTGCCAAAACATCAGCTGAATGAGTTTCAAGCCTTAGTAGTATTTGTATTTTCCACAGACTTATGCAGGAAAAATAGTGGAGCAATGTCATAGTTTCAAAATGTAGAGTTTGAATCACATGTTATGCTTTTAAATGACATTTTAATATTAATTTCAGCCTAATTAATTTAATTACTTAAACAAGATTTTAGTTTATTTATGCCTTAACACGTTTATGCCTTCACACTGTGTTTCTCATTTTGCAGAATGCAGTGTCAGAGGACCTCCCGGACCTCCAGGCCCTCGAAGACTTCCTGGACAATGAGGTGCTGAAATAATAGGGGAAAAACAATCTTTGTGCTTCAGATGAATTATAGAATATAGTGCATAAACAGTATTTGCTCATATTTGAGTTTGTATTTGTCTAGGTTCCCCAGGGTTAAGAGGCCCTCTTGGTCCACCAGCATCTCTCATTAATGCCACACAACCACAGTCAGCATTCGCCACCACACTGGGCAAGAACAGATCCTCAGAGAAACCCTGCACTTCCTCAACGTCGTTTACAACCAACAGCACCACTACGACCCTCACAGTGGCCTCTTCACCTGCATCATACCCGGCGTTTACCAGTTCAGCTTCCTCTGCGTTTCCTACATCTCCCACACAACGGTGAACCTGCAACACAACAACGCGTCGGTTCTGCAGAGTTTCCATGCGTTTGAGGGAGATATCTTCTGACAGGGAACACAGTAATGAAGCAGGAGCCGGGGGATACTGTCAAGCTAGAGTCCAGCTCACATGTAAACCAGTGGACATAATCATTTTTGTGCTGTTACAATCATCCGGCGTTCACGATCCAAACATAGTGGTATTTATGGTATTTATGAATGTTGAGTTGACTGGATATATTTTTATATGATTTACTAATTATATTTCATGCACTGATTAACTAAAACAATGAATGTGCTCTGAGACTATTGTGCAGCTTTGCCTACACGTCTGTTTACTGAAACTTCCCTGCTATTGTACTGTATTTTCTTTCATTAAAAGGTAATAACTGCAGATGTCAATGGATTTCTTCATACCTGCCATAACTTAATGAAATAATGCAAAGACTTTCTACAGCGCAGTTTCCCTCCACTTTTTTCCCAAACTTTTCAGGCCGCGAACCCCAAAATCACTCAAACAACAACTCGGGACTCCCTGTAAAGAACCAAGCACATTATCTCCAGTTTGGCATTACCCAATCTAAAAGCTTCTTGAAGAAAGGCATCAAAATGGCGACAAAAATGTGAAGAAAACAAAGATCAAAACGCAACAAAAAGTATCAAAAGTGACCCCAAAAAGCCACAAAAATTTGACCAAAAAGTCACAAAAATCAACAAAAGTGCAACAAAAAGTAACAAGAATGTGACAAAAAAAAGTGATGAAAGTGGCAAAAATAGTGTTAAAATTGAGATGAGGAAATGAAAAAAGTTACAACAACACAGCAACAACACAAGGAAAAATATCCATTTAGATCAGTTTTGTAGGTCTTGGCTTTCAAATGAGGCGTTACACTGGCCTATAGGTTGTAACCGTTTAGATTTGGGTAAAGCCAAACTGGAGAAATGTTAATGATGTTACTTTGGATACCGTATTTAATTTAAATCAAAAATACATCACAGTCAGAAATGTAAAATATATTCATCTTGCAACCCCCACTTCAGTGTCCCATGACCCCCACTCTGGGAAACACTGTCAGATGGCGATAGAGCCAATACCACAAGAAGGCAAAGCCACAAGAAGCGAAGAACAGAGTAGAATTTGAAATGCTGAACACAACGGTCACAATAAATCAATGAAATTATAAGAAACAGTCCCTGACAAGTCTATATAGAACTCATGTATTTTTGTTTTGGATGCAGAAATTCACTCACTTTCAGTGTATTAGTATCACTGTAGGTCAAATATCACTAATTGACATAATGGTTATTGAACCTAATTTCTGAAAGTATTTTAGACACTACAGCAACAACAAAAAAGGCAATTTTCATTCACCGAAGAGATGTAGTTACAATAGTTATTATGGCCCAAATGTACACCTTTCCTTCCCTAGATTAAGTTTAGTTTATTTGTCATGTGCATCCAGTACAAAGTACAAAAAGCAATGAAAAGAGATTTGCCCTGGTGCTCTCTCCGCTGACAAGAACTAGTCTACATATAAAAACATCAATACAACACAACACAATAAAACATTCCAGCATTACTTTCAATTGTTGACAGTGCAACTGCAATGGAAAGTATTCTCTGCTAAGTATCCCTGGCTCATGCTTCAGGACTCACTCTTCAGTGAAGGAAACTTGCAATTGTTAGGCACATTTCCAATATAATGTCATCAAAAAGAAATAGAATATGATCTGGTTAATATGGATATGTAATATCTAACAGTAGGGTAACATGTCTTCTCCAAAAGCTAATTGAAAGCAGGAGACAAAAGGCAAATATTAAGGCCCTGGATCAGCTTGTGTTTACTCGGTTTTCACTGTAATCTCTTTATCATTCCTAGGACTGTGGGGTAAAACAGTGAGTGTGTGAGTCAGTTAGTGCTTATGCTTCTCCTCCTACATTCACACACTACGTACAGTCGGTTTATGAGACTGATGTGTGTAAAGTTTTTAAATCTGTTAAGACGGGGAAAGCTGCGGGCCCAAATGGCATTACACCACAGATATTTTTAACTTGTCACTATTGCTCTGTGTTGTTCCCACTTGTTTCAAACGTTCCATAATAGTGCCTGTGCCTAAGAAGCCCTCTGCTGCTCACATCAATGACTATAGGCCAGTTGCCTTAACTTCTGTGATAATGAAGTGTTTTGAGCAGCTTGTGAGAAGGCACATAAATAACACTGTAACCTCTCTAACGTGCTGTGGAGAAAGGCGGGGCAAAAAAGCCCACTGGTCTGCACTATTTTAGGTTCATTAAGTTAGCAGAGGGTTTCCCTATAAAAATAGGCAGGTAGGTCTGGCTACAAAAAGGAGCAAAGTCAGAAATAGTACAAAATGTATATCTTTTTATTTAACAATTCATAAAAAAGGTCATGCCTTTAAAATCTTTTTTTCACGCACCCAAAAACACAAATCACTCTAGCAAGAAAACATGGACAAGTTCTACAAAAAAAAATAGAAAAGATACAAAACAAAATAACCGCAAACAAATTAGTGAGCAACCAAACCAAAGTTAATAGAAACAAAATAAACTAAATCCACATTCACAACCTAAAGTGCTTGGTTTCTAAGTGCTAATGCCTATGTGCAAAAATGCATTTCAAGTTAAAAAGGGGCAGGCTGTGGTTAATCTCTGAGGCAACTTTATAAAGGGGTTTCTGCGACCGACGCGCAACGAGACTAACATAGATAGCCCAGTAGACAAAAAGGGCAGTAACACAAAAAAAAGAAGAAAATGGAGAGCGATAAGTTGAGAGCAATAAATTGAGCAACAGAGGCCAACTGTTGAAGCAGCCATATATGTTAGTTCACTGCGCATTATGAAGAATAAACCAAACCTAAACTGTATTTACCTTACATACAACCGACTATGGCCAGACTGGGGCTTCTGGCGCCTTACAGGAGAGACCAGTCCCAGCCACCTCCTTGAGACACCTTAGCCAGATGTAAATAATAACATACGTCAATAATGTCGCTAATAACAGGGATGAAACGCACCAAAGCGAGCTACTTACATGCGCCACTCGAACTCACGGCCAATAGCCCACGACTGAATGCTGCACGGCGTCCGCAGCTTCACGACATTACTAATTAGACAGACTACTCTACCTTTACACACCTTGACCCGGTTACACAACATACACTCAACAAAATATAAACGCAACACCTTTGTTTCTGCTCCCATTTTTCATGAGATGGACTTAAAGATCTAAAATTCATTCCAGATACACAATATTACCATTTCTCTCAAACATTGTTCACAAATCAGTCTAAATGTGTGATAGTGAGCACTTCTGCTTTGCTGAGATAATCCATCCCACCTCACAGGTGTGCCACATCAAGATGCTGATCTGACATCATGATTAGTGCACAGGTGTACCTTATACTGCCCACAACACTTGGACCGTCCAAATACATATGTCAGGATGCTATTTGTTGATTATAGCAGTGCTTTTAATACAATTATTCCATCAATCCTTGTAACCAAGCTAAAAGCCCTTGGCCTTGGCTATTCCATCTGCAAGTGGATACAAGATTTCCTGACAGGACGGCCACAGACTGTGAGGGTGGGCAACACTTATTCATCTTCTGTGGTTTTAAACATCGGGGCGCACAAGGATGCTGTCTTAGCCCCTTATTGTATAGTCTGTATACTTATGACTGTGTGGCAAAACATCCCACAAACAGCATTTTTAAATTTGCAGACGATACCACGATCATAGGTTTGATTTCTGACAACAATGAGCGGCACTACAGGGACGAAGTGAGTTCCCTGATCACATGGTGCAAACATAACAATCTGGCCCTGAATGTTGAAAAGAGCTCATTATAGATTTCAGGAAAAAGAAATCGCCTCACATGCCTGTCCAAGTTAATAGCACTCCTGTTGAAATGGTGAGAATTTAAGTTCTGGGCATTCATATTTGTGAAACTCTCTCTTGGTCTCTTCACATCAGCTGTGCAATTAAAAAAGCTCAGCAGAGACTTTATTTTTTAAGGTGTCTCAAGAAATTTGGATTGTCCAAAGATACACTCATCAATTTTTACAGATGTACGATTGAAAGTGTTTTGACAGGAAGTTTGTTGGTGTGGTTTGGTAATGTCACATCACATGACCACACTCTTCTGAAAAGGACAGTTAAAACTGCATCTCGGATTATTGGATCTTCTCTGCCTCAGATAAAGGACTTGTACGATAAGCGCTGTGAGAAAAAGGCTCACAGTATTATGGAGGACCCGAGCCATCCCGCACATTCCCTCTTCTCCTACCTACCTTCGGGGAGACGTCTGCGGAGCCTCAAAACTCAGAAATCCCGGTTCTCAGTTTTTATCCTCAGGCGGTGAGGCTCATGAACATCAGCCTTAAGGAGAGCTGAGGTTTTTGCATTTTTTATTGCTGGAATGTTTTATTGTGTTGTGTTGTATTGATGTTTTTATATGTAGACTAGTTCTTGTTCAGCGGAGAGAGCGCCAGGGCAAAACTCTTTTCATTGCTTTTTGTACTTTGTACTGGATGCACATGACAAAAATAAACTAAACTTAAATGTGCCATTGCTACGTATTCCAGCAGACTCTGTGTGGTGGGAGCCCCAGCTTTCTGCTCCAAGCAGGAGACAGAGAATAACAGTATTTATGACACAGGAGGAAATGTTGGCTTGTCTGTGAAAAGTGTTTAGAACTACATCACGTACATCAAGAGCTGCATTACTTTTATATTGTTCAGTTCCACAAAAAATACAGGTGGGAACTGGGAAGTAAATAACTTCTAAGAATTGTTATAGAGTATTTTTAACTTACTCTGAGGTAACAATATAGCTTTAAATGAGAAAGCCTTTAGTTACTATTTCCAATGTCAGTAACGCTATAAATAGCAATAGCTTCCAGATGAACATTAAAAAAATTACGTATTTTGTGCACCTTAATGAATATTTGTTTCTTTTATCTATTTTTTATGGTCGGCATTTAGTTTTTGGGGCAGATTTCTTCAATAACTAACTCAGTTTAACAGTTAAACAGTTACTCAGTACTTCTCACCAACTATACGACTCAACGACCACACTTACTCATGTTCTAATCAAGTCCGTCACCATTTTGTTTTTTGTTCCAATCGCTCAAACGATGATCCCCACTTCATGCACTCTGAAACTAAGAACTCCTATGTTGCCCTTAGGGCAATTCTTCTTGTTTTGCACTAAGAAAATTAACACAACATAATCACAACAACTTTAGACAAGACAACTATGGCACATATAGAAATGTAGATAAAAACATAAAACAGGCTTCCGGTATGACGTCACACTGAGAGGATCAGCGCTGCAGAACTCCCGATGAACTTTCCTAATGTTGAAGATTTAAGCCTATTTGGTTGCCATTTGATATTCACGAAGTTACTGGTGATAGACAGATAGATGTCTGGCACGGCAAAAAAGGAGCTGAGAACACTGAAAGGAGGCCCGGAGGACCACCCGAAATCAAGCTAGCACCGAGGCTACAGATGTAGCTAGCGAAGAGCGCACCACAGGTGAAGCTAGCCAAGCAAATTCGGGCTATCCCTTCGACTTCTCGGCATTAACAGCGGATATTAGAGACACAGTTGCCACGGTTGTTGAAGAGAAGATGGTGGTTATCACTGACAAGCTGGACACAATTCAAAATACTTTGGATGGCAATACAAGGCGCCTGGGAGAGGCTGAAGGCCGCATTTCTGATGCGGAGGACATCATTGCCAATATGGATATAAGAATGATGGATGCGGAGTCGAGGCTTGTGGAGCTCACTAAAAGAAGGATGACAAGAATCACGGATGCGTAGAGACCAGCTTAGGTGTTGAAGGAAAGAATGCTGTCTCTTACTTTGAGACTTGGCTGCCGAGACTACTCACATGGAGACCAAGAAGGGCAGGATTCGGCTGAACCGCTGCCATAGAAGCTTGGGTAAGCCAAAATCAAGAGCACCGAGGGCCATCATCATGAAGCCTCATTATTCGACAGACGCTATGATGGTGATGACTCTTAGCAAGATGTTGAACCTCAGTTTGAAGGAGCTACGATTTCCATCCGCCAAGATCTTCCAAGGCGTGCTTCAGCAGCGAAGAAAATATAACTCTGTTTGCCAAAAATTGATCACCAAAGGCATCAGATTCAGGATGCAGTACCCAGCAACCCTTCGCTTCTCCTACAATGACAAGAATTTCTCTTTTGATTCTGCTGAAGAAGCGACATGTTTTGTTGAGGCACTGGATGAGCACATGCGAGTAAACAGACAGTGGCAGAAAATACGTCACATGGCGCTGTATCTTCTTTTTCCATCTTTTTTAGAGTGACAACTACCAACAGCGACTGTTCGGTATTGTTTATTTTTATTTATTTGAAATGTACGGTAACTTTATTTTTATTTTTTGACGGACGTTTTGTCGGGGCAGTGTGGGGTGCCGTTATTGAGGGGAGCCCTCTTTGACGTTCGCAGCTCACAACAGTTTGTTTCCTCCAGGACTGAGAGCCTGAACTTTTTTTTTGAGGGACTGTTTCTAGTCTGTTTTCGGGCGTTTAATTTACTCAATTGGTAGACGTGTTCTTGTCGCCATGTTATTAATATTTTTGTTCTATTGTTATTGTTTTGGAAGCAGTCAGAGACATTTCTAGGTGTCGTGTTTACATAATCTTTTATGTTATCAGTTTTATATGTGCCTTTCTCTCAACTATAATACATACTCTAATTGTTACAACAATTAGACATTTGTGGGTTATGTGATGAGATGCATAAGATTTTTCATTTATGTTAAAGGAATAAATAATGCCATTAACGTAAAAAGATCCTAACTTATGGCTTAGGAAGGAGAAGTGTAACATAGCTTTTTTTGCAGAGAAACCCACCTAAACTGTGAAGAGCACAAAAAACTTAAAAAGAGAGTGGGTTGGACAAGTGTTATTATTCATCCTTTTCATCCAGTAAAGAGGGGGTAGCAATTATTAGTCATAAAAATACTCCATTTACCATAGAAAAATGCATTAAAGCATTGACCAAGGCCAGATTTATTTATCATCAGGGGTATTTGTATGGGGAAAATTATTTTGTTGGGTTGATGTCTAGCTCCAATGTATTTTTGAAAGGATTTTTCTACTAAACTTCTTGCTGAAGTTCTTCCAATCAGGCACATTTTGTATAGTTGCAGTAATTTTAATCTCTCACCCATGGATCTGAGCTGCGACCAAACCGCCCCCGCCCGGAAGGCCAAAATACAACTTCTAAATGAGAGACGGGCAACCAAAGGAAATTATTTCTGATTTACAAACTGTTTGATAATGTAGGGCTGCAACTAACGCATTATTTTGTTAATCGATTCAATCTATCGATTATTTTTACGATTTAATCGACGTTAATCGCTTAGCTGTGAATTGTGGATAGAAATCTTTTTTTTTCTTCTTTTTTTTTAATCACAAAAGCTAAAGTGGGCCACATGAGGACGTATGACGGCGTAAACTTAAAAAATGTTTGTATGAAGGCTCTTGGGGCGCTATTCTGACATTCTGATTGGATGGACAGAGACAGATATTCATGAAATTTACCAATGTACCAAAACATACAGACACTACCTATAAAACAAAGTAAGGTTTTCGATTTCAAAAATACTACATTATCATGTCATTGCTTTAATTGAGTCTGTGTTGAACCAGAAAACGATTAATCGATTTACTAAAATAGTTGTCGACTATTTTAATAATTCGATTAGTCGTCGAATTAATCGATTTAGTTGTTTAGCCCTAGATATATGGAGAATCATTCATCCTGTTGAAAAACAGATTATACATTTTACTCAAATCTCAACCGACAAAGGTTTTTTCATGTATTGACTCATTTTTTTGCCTCCAGATTGGTTAGGTGGACAGGGTTCATCGTGTGGATTGGCACACGGGTACTATCTGACCATGCAGATGTCCACATGGTTGTTGGATTGCCACCTCACCACAACAAATTCACGTAGTTGGCGATTTAATCGTTCACTTTTAAACCAACCCGTTATTTATACTGACTTTTATCAAGACCAAATTGAACTGTTTATGTTCAACCAATGATAATTTAAAATACTAACCCGATCTTTCTTTGGGAGGCACTGAAGGCTTTTTAAGAGGGCCATAATTCTTATTAGTTACCGCTAGGAAAGGAGGCTACATAAACAACAAATTGACTAGAGCATGAGTTACGAGCCATTTGGAAAGTCAATTTAAAACGATTTTACGCCAGCTTTGCACCAAAAAGCAGGAAGCACCCCGTTTCAGCTTGACAACTGTTAACCAGAAAGCTGAGGCTCAGTGTTTTTTTGCATAGACACACATTTTTTCGAAATGGAGTAACCAGGGCGATGTTACTGGGCTGGTGCTGGTTAACAAGATATCCGAGCCATCCTTCATTAAAGATGAAAATGGCCAAAACACTACGAAAATAGAAAGTTTAGTAAATATAATTGGAAAGTTTTATCAAAAGATATATCATCAAGAGACCTCGTATCACAAAATGCCTGTTTCTAGTTTTCCTGGAAAAACTTTAGTTTGCCTTTTGTCAGAGGATGACCAAGCAGCCCTTGGAGGGCCAGAAACAAAAAGATCAGGTCCTATTTGCGATAAAAATCTCTTCAGAGTGGTTAAAGTGATTGGCCTGATGGTTTGGGCCTGAGTTTTATCAAATCGTCTTTCAAGAGCAATTAGTTAGGCCGTTATTGAATATGTACAGGCAATTGCGGCGGAAACGTCACTCTCCCTTCAGTTATATTCAGCAAATATCTCCGCTGATACTAAGAAAGGTGAAGACTGCGACCAGTGTAGCTACTTATCGCCAATTTAGTTTGGATAAATGTAATAGCAAGATGTTTTTTCAAAAATATGGTATCAAGATAGAACTAATTTGCCAATTCTGTATTAAACCCGATCAGAACAGGTTTATTTAAAAAGTAACATCTTTTAATAATATGCGAAAACTATTGAATGTCCATAGACAACTCGGATGTCACTAAAACACAGGGTCTGTCATTTCGCTTGACGCTGAAAAAAAAGCGTTTGACGCAGTGTGAGTGGGCATGACTTATTTGCGTCATGGGAAAGTTTGGTCTTGGCAGAGGCTTTATTGACCTTTAAATTGTTATATAATTCGCCTAAGCAAGTGTAAATTGTCATGGAAAATGGCATGGCGCGATCGGCAGGTTTAGACTGGCACGATCAACTCGCCGGGCGATCCAATTTCGTCCACAAATCTGTGCCACTGGCAATTGGCCAGCTGGCTGAGGCTATTAGAAGTAAACAATTGTAATTTCGCTGGATGATAAGATTGGAGGGTGACTGAATACAAAATTGTTGTTTATATGCAGATGATGTTTTGCTGTTTATTACTAATCCTTGAGATGTCCATTTTCCGAATGTTATGTCTGTTATAAAAACATTTGGTGTCGTATATGCTGGTATGATGAATGAATTGCATTTACCTGGTGCTGAATCTGATTGACAGTAACTTAGGTTCATGTCTCGCAAAATATTGGGACACATTTTTTAAAGAAAAATATTTATTTGGTCCATAGAATGTTAAAAAGGAGATCTCACTAGATGGATGATTTACTGTACTTGTTGTCTTGGTGGAGAGTTGAGCTAATCAAATTGATGTTATTTACCGCGGCCTTCTTTATCCTTTACAGAATGCTTCGAGTTGTTTCAATAAGAAAGAGGCAGAGATATTGAGAGAGATTTTATTTGTAAAATTTATTTGGAGGGGAAAGAAACCCGGTTAGCTTTTAAAACTTTACAACTAGCCAGAAGATGAGGTGGATTGCTCTCCCCGAATGATTGATGCTTACAAACTGATCGATGTCAGTGCAGAATCATTCATGAGTGGAGTACATGTCAACATGAAAGGACAAAACAAAACCACTTGAATTGTTGGGGTGTTGTGCACCTTTTCATTGAATGAGTTAACTTACAAGAAGAAACATAAAACATGCCAATTTACTGATTGGCAACACTACTAAAGCTTGGCGAGTATTGAACAAATATACATATTTTACTAAGGTTGTACTTTTTGAACCTTAATGCACAATCCTGATTTCTCCCCTGGTTAAGAAGGTCACATATTTCAAAGATGGTACGATACAGGATTAAGAAGTAATGGTGATCATTTGAACGGCAATGTCCCTTATGTCCATTTTCACAATTCGGACCAAATTTGGTACCCCACGGAAGGACCTTTTTGTTGTACTTACAGGTTTCTGGCACTTTGTTCTAGGCAAATTTTAAGATCACTCAAGATTTATGTTACAAGTTCCATTGAGAGTCTGATGTTGGGATCTTAATGTTAAGAAATCTATCCATTAAGCAGTGTTGTGCAGCTTGCAAGACCATAATGGAATCATATGAAAGACTGCGTTGAGCGGCATGCGGAGGGAAGATCTTCAATGCCACTACGGAACAAGACTGCGAAAGAATGTCTTCCAATCCTACTCATCACTATTCCTTAGTAATAATATAAAGATTCAAGTATAAAATATTACATAGACAACACGGAACCGATTTTTTCTAAATAAAATAGCCCAAAGCAGATCACCTTTGTGCCTTAAATGTACAGTTGCAAATGCGACGATATTATACATTGTTTATGGGAGTTGGCCAAAAATATCAAAATATTTGGTTTGCTAACAAGGAATCGGAGCTATATTGAAGTGTAGGATTGTAAGGACCCAGGGTCAGCTTTTTGTTGGGGCGGCTGCCATCTTCTAATAAAGTTGAGAGACAAGAACAATCAAAGTTATTATCTAGCTTTTAATTTTTAGCACTAAAAATGTATTCTATTTACTTGGATTAAGGATAAGCCACCAACAGTAAAACTCAGTGGTAAAAGAAATTTTAAATAATTACCATGGACAAGGTTGAGTGCAAGTTTTTTAAAAGGCAATTGTGATATCTTTTTAGATTTATGGCGCCCTAGTGGGAATACTTACTTGTGATCTCAGGGATATTTGCAGAGAGGGAGCAGGTTCCTTTGACAGTGGAAGGCCTTGGGCTTGTCCATTTGACTTAAGTTTGTTTTTTGCTATTTTGTATATGATAATTTTATATTTATTTACTACTTTCCTAAATATCTGTAACTCAGACATGCTTTCATTGTATATAGTTTGTTTCTTGTTTTTTTATGTGTGCTATTTGTTTTTTAACATGGCAAAATTAAATTAATAAAATATATTTAAAAACAAAACAAACATAAAAGCAAAAAAGGGGTACAGAAGTGTACGGGATACGAAAAGTACCACCAGGATTATTTAAGACCGATGCGATATGGAGTTTTGGGCGTTAGGTGTAAAAAGGGCTGAAGCACTGGGACGAAGATGGATGAGCCCATCTATTGGTCCTGAAATGCACGGGGAATCACCGGAGGGGTGTAGTGGATCCGGCCGACTTATTTCTTTTTGGCAGATTGCACTGTGGCATTTGTAGAGAATGTTCCATTTGTGGCTGATATCTCGACTGCTCTATTTAACTCCATCCATTTGTTTTTGTTCTGAAAGGCTAAAGCCCCACACCCAACCAATGCCTTCAATCTACTTTGTAACTTCCTTAAAAAAGCATTGTACCGATATGAGAAATTTCCCAATACTATACCTTAAGTTTTTTTCAGAATTTTAGACCCATATGGTTAAGTCTGCATTTTTTTTAGCGATAATTATCGATAGATAAAAACTATTATTCGTTCACTATTTTTCATGATATTGATTGACTTGTGACAATGCCGCAGCTTCTTTACATAAAAAGGTCCACGTTCGGCAGTGCTTCTTCCTTCTAGCCCTTGGCAGCTTGCCTGCTTGTAGTCCTACTGGAGCAGTGCTTAGAGAGCAGGTAAATGAATTGGGCGCTTAATTAATTCTAAATAAGGGTTAATTCTGAGCTATGCTAGTGATCCTCTTCTGAGTATTTGCTTCGGTTTCCGGGGGGCGTGTCAAGCGCATGTTTGAAGAGCATGTGTACTTGGGTGTGGTGTGACCCAACTGGCCGCTGTGTGCCCTGAAGCCCTAGGAGCCCGTAGGAAGGTACGTTGCCATAGTGTGCACCGTGGGATGCTGCCCAGTATAGTGTGCTACTCAGGGGTGAGAGTTTAGTGAAAGCCATACATCAGGCTTACCTAAACTCTCGTTGCATAGGGTTCTGTATTCTTTGAGGCCGTCCGCAGTAGAGCCCACACAGGCTGCTTGCTACATCGTTTATCTCCCACCTTCTTGGTTTTCATGTCAGGTGTTGTGTGCAGCTGATGGACTTCCATTCTTGCTTGTTATAACGTTGTTAAAGCCAACCTGGAAATAACCTTTTTTACTTTGGGAAAGAATGACAAGGCAAATATATAAACTACAACAAGTATTCTATGAAAATCATAAGTAATTTGGAAACTGTTGCCTGTCCTCTTATGTATTTTTGAACCTACTTACCTGTCGTCCTTAATATTTTACTGTAAATATGAGGTAAAACTTGGAGATCACTACGATATACATTGAGTTTATATGAGATATTTGGCATAATTAAATCGATTGATGTACTGCTGTATATTTAAGTATGTTATTGCACGTGTTCTGATGAGATGGATCTGTGCCATGGTTCTATTACTGAGCAGTGCTCTGGCCGTGGTGTTGGACTCACAGACCGTGGTCGGACTCAGAGGCTGGAGTCGTGTCTCACCATTTGGCTTCTTGCTATAGATTTGAGCTTGTAATGATGTTGGCATTATGACCGATTGTGTACGCTTATTTATCTTGAAAGTATGTATATATCTCATCTC